>JAJQWJ010000003.1:24749149-30641649 GCA_023637945.1 Phaethornis superciliosus
GGAAGCAGGGAGTAGGAAGATAAGAGAAAGATAAGAGAAAATATATGAAGATGAAGACATGACTGAGAAAGTGATTGCACAAAATTCAGGATAAATAGGATAGATGCTTCCACCGCTAGAGTAAAGTGTCATTGGAAAATAATGATTTAAAAGAACTGTGGGGCCTGACTCCTCACACTGATATATCCACATCAAAAGTCAATTGATTCAGTGAGTTTCACTGTCACACAACTGAAGTAATGAAGCAGCAAACCATGTTAAAATCATCTCTTTTCAAGTCCGTTCTGTTGTGAAAAAGAAGGAAAAACTACAGGGGAAATAGGAGCAGTACCAAAGTAAGTGTTCTATAAATTCAGAGTGACTGAGGAGTTTGGATGATTGAAGAACCCAGTAGAGGCATGTGGAACATTTATTTTGTTAGTCACTGATGTAAGCCTGGATCAGGCTGAGAATGACAAAAACTGGTGACCATATGAGAAAGGAGTCTGTTGGTATTCATGTTAGCAAAAATGCCATGATGATTGACAATAATTGGAACTCTTATTAACATTATCAGCAGAGAGGGAAACCATGGTCTAAGCAGACATAAAGGTTGATTGCTTCTCTCCTCTGCAACCAGAAAAAACCCTGCTAAATAATAATCAAGGCAAACTGGTTATCTGATCTCTACACACCATATAAAGAAGCCTGCTCAGTTTAAAGTGGGATCTATCCTGAAACTTTTAATAGCCTGATATTAATTTTAATTTATGGATGAAAAGAAAAATTGGGATGCCTCAGAAGTGAGTAAATCAGTTCCATTAAAAAATTGCTCTCTTGCTACAAGTCCTGAGAGAAATAATAAAGAAGGTAGAAACTTCAATTTAGTCTTCTTGGCTATTTTGGCTGAATAAAGTGATCTTTATGTCTATTTCTTTAAATCTCTTACTCCGAACAGTTAATGTTTTAAATGCTTGAAAAGTATTGGAATTTGCCATTTGATGGACATCCTGGCAGTAATTACAGTCACATTTGAGTATCTTTTAAAAAATTTTTCATTTCCTATTCTGTGATGTAAGGCCATCAGGTGAAAAATGACTCGATATACAAGGGAAACAGTAAATCAAACTTTAAATAAAATAACACTAAACATCTGACAGATGGGGAAAATATATTGGAAGCTTGACTCTCATTGACTTTTGATCTCTTTGTTCTACGCTGACAATAAAGAAGCTCAGACATTTCAATTTTTTTCCATATGATCTTGTAATCAGAGGTAGTGGTGTTAAAAACAGTATTCCAGTCAGAAAATCCTACTTTTGTAGTAGATAGGAATTTTAATTCAGATACAGGCTTTAAACTGAAGCTGAGTTTTAAGTTGTGAATTTGTCCATCAAACACACTGGCACATTTTTATTTTAAGAATAACTTGATTTTTACTAATATTTTGTAGTGAAAACCCAGCATTCCTTTCTTCCATAATATATGCTCTGATGGCCTAAGTTATGACTCTGTCTGCTGTTTGAGCTAGTCTAAAATTGTACTTTGTCTGTGGCCAAGTGTATCTTCAATCCTGCTTTGTGCTGTCACAGCAGGAAAAGAGGTTGAATGCACAAGGTTTAGACAATTTTGAAGTTGACAGCATTCTCAACAATATCAGGCCAGATTTCTTCCACTGCACAGCTATGTTCACAATCACCCCTCTTGGTTCTCAGGCTTACCAACGTTTTACAACTATTTTCTGACTTTACACTTTGCAAAGAAGTCAAAGTTGCAACTCCCATGCCACACCGAGCCTCTACAGTCTGTTCCTACCACTGCAGAAAATGTAAAATTGTAGTGTGACAAGAAAGTCTTTTGGATGGACAAAATCTGACTGTGATACATTACAAACAAAGGAAGAAACATACAAACCCAAAGTGCAACCGTGGTGCTACAGAGACCTGAATCTGATTTCAGTTATAGCAGTACAAGACAGGGGAAATCCATACAAGTTAGAGGATGTGTTGTGGAACTCCAAGAATCATCATCAGGAAGATCTCTGTCAGTATTACTAGGCAGCTGTTTAAAGGTATAATTCAAACCAAAACATAATTCAAGAATGAAAAAAAAAAAGTTGTTTTCTAAACTAGAGGAAATAGTAAAGAAAAAAAAATGAGGTCATATATTTGGAGTAATATGTATGGTCTTAATTAATAACAAATATATCATAAAAATGGAAGGAGACAAATCTAAGGGCATCCAGAATGATGCAAGGACTACAAGGACTCAAGGGTCTTACATAGTCAGACAGGTTAGAAAAAGTAGGTCTGTATTGTTTGGAAAAGAGGATCTTATGAGGGACTTTGGTGAGATGCATGAAAGTCTAGGGGGACCAAGGAAGAGAGATGCAGTAATGCTATTTGAGATAGTGTTAAATGCAAGCTCAAGGGGACACAAAATTATGCCAGAGAAAAGTATGGCAATGAAACTCTCTAGGTGAAAACATCTTGTAGTAAGAGCAAAATAATGAAGCTTGCAATGACTGCAAATATTTTAAATACTTAAAAAAAAAAAAAAACAGCACCCTAAAAAAACCCACAAAACAAAACAAACTACTTGGGAAAGTGGTGTTTGTTAAAATAAATATGTCTGCAAATGAAAAAACTCATAGCAAAGTTTGAGTGCTTGAGTCATTGTCTTACTTCAGCTTCATAGGAACAAATTACATTTTTGCCTCTTAATTTGATGAAAAATTAACAGTGGACAATAGAACGCCCTTTGAACTTGGACTCTTAACATCCTTCAACATCAATTCACCCCCAGCATGCTCCATCAAATATTCAAGTCAAAATGCAGTAACCCAATGAAATATCATACTAGAAGAATTAATTGCAACATCAATCCCTGGCTGGCCCTTCAGGTTCTCCCCTGTTTTAGACTGTCACTTCATTACTCAGCTGCACACTGTCTCACAGTTTCTCCCCCCATCACCTTCCCACTTTGGCACTAGCACGGTCATAGGAGACAGCACTTATCTTTCTCTCCTCACCTCTTTCTCTCCACAGAAAGGATCAGGCCATGTTTGCACAGCTGCATGTGTCACCAGCATCTTCCCCCAGATGTGCAACATGACACTGGGACCCCCTGGCAGAGAAACTGATAGCTCTGAGCAACCATCATGTGAGTTCAACAGGAACATGAACAGGTTGGAGAAGAGGAAAATCACATTCAAAGCATAAAACCCCCCAAAAATTCTTGGGCAAAAATTATTTTCAATAAGCTTATGATGAGGAAGACTTTGGTACCTTAGGGGTACAAACCCTCACTGGGTCTTATGTCATGCCCAAATGAGGGCATCCTGAGCATACAATTAGAAGTGTTCTTTCATGAGGAAAAAAAAAAATAAAATTAAATCAACAGTGCTTGTAAAAAGGAGTTTAGCCCAAAATGGGTTATATACCTATAATTCAATCAAGTACCATCTCCAAAGGTTAAGAGTGGAAGTTGATAGGTACCCAAATTTCTGTGTGCATCTTCATGCTGTCTGGATTTCTTACCTCAGACTTCAGAGTACTGACTCTCTATGGAACTGCAGATTCCACCTATCTGCTGGTAATTGTTATGAGCATTCACATCAAGTTTCATAACACTGTAAATCTGCTGTCAAATACCTGTTTATGCTTACCTAAAACTATTGTAATATTTCTTCCAAAAAGGAAAAAAAAAAAGGTATTTATTGATATTCCTGGCATCAAAGCTACTTGCAATGATCCACCTGTGTACCCCAAGTGTGCCTTAACCCCATGAATATTATTTAATTTGTTAGCTAGAAAGTTCAACTTTCACATATAAAAGTGATGAAAAGAGGTAAGGAATAATAGAGGTAAACCTAGCATTTACTCAGTACCAGCTTTCCAACAGAAAAACAGCATCTCAAGATATAGTGTAGCAGGATATTTTGCATTCATCTCGGCAGGGAAGCCAAGCTTTATGGGTTAAAATTTGCCAGGATCCCAAGTAAGTGATTTGCTTAACCCCCCACGGTTTCAAACTGCACCAGGAGGAAAAAGCAATTACGCAACAAATAGCAGAAGGGAAAATATGTCCCAAACTGGTTTGCCTGCAAAAAGGTACAGAATCCTCAGTGGTTTGCAAGGAAGAGCTGAACTCCCTAGTTTATCCTTTGACCACACCCGAAATAAAAACTAAAGGATATTTTGGGGAATAGGAAAACACAACAGCTCAGATAATGTCCCAGGCAGTATATTCATTCCAGGCTCATCACAGTGGATGCCTGCAATAGGAAGATTAAATACCCATTTACCAGCATCAGAGGAGAGTTTGGTTTTATAATGCATTGTCCTCTATTCCCCACGAGGCTGCTTTGTTTGATAAAATGCTGAGTGTGGTGTAAAAATATCCCTCTCTCTGTAATTTGCACTCCTCTCCATTTAAAGCTATTCTTGCTGCAAACGAGAATTGAAAGCTGCTAAAATTAAGTGGTGTCAGTTCTCAATGACACTTTAATGATAGAGCGCTCAGCAAATGAGATGAGAATGAATTCCAGCTTCTCTGCTAAAGATAGTAACCAGCACTAAACAGTATAATGCTCCAACTGGGCTACACTTCACCTGCTCCATTCATATTTAGTAGAACTGAAATAGGGAAACTATAATTAAAATGGTCATAAAACGAAAAATGCTAATTTCTAATAGAGATGGCAGGAAACAACTGAAGCTTGTGAAGTCAAAGCACAGCCTTTATTTTTCACATCCATGCTGCCATAGAGGCTGTCGCTGGCTGACCACAGGGCTGATGTGGGGCTACAGCACATTTTCCTCACTGCCAAAACAACCATTCCCTGCAGGTTTGGTATAAACCCACCTCACTGATACAGACACAGGTAAAATGAAGATGGTGAAATCCTGGGTGCTTTTTGGTTAAATGAAACTACTTCCTCTGAAAAAAACATTCAAGAAAAACAAAACAAAACAAAACAAAACAAAACACAACACAAAATGTAACCACTTTTTTTTAGTATTATGTTATTTGGACTTTCAAGGACAGGCACTCAGCCTTCCATATGGGTCATGCCCTGTAGCTTCACTACTGCTAAAAATGACAACTTTGAAGTGTGTCAACTGGGTGCTGTCACCTCTGTGCCCCACTTGTGCCACTTTGGTTTTGCAAAGGTGTTTTATGATGGGACGATTACTCTGCAAAAAATGTCTTTTGCTCAGGGTTCTGGACATGGCATAGCAATGGAAGGCTCTTTCTGTTGCATTGGTGCAGGGGGAAATGAGAGCTCTAAATTGCCCTACTGCCTGGGCACAGCCACTGCTGCCTTTCCTCCTGCTCCATACAGCATGAGCTCACAGCCTGAATTTATAGTATACTTCTTTCTACACACTGTCATGAAAGAGATTTATGTTGTTTCCAGCCTTGACAAAAACTCTGCTATTTTTTTATAAGGCTATGACATTCAGTTGGATAACCAACTCTGTCAAATACATGAATGGAAGGTAAATATTAAGGCAAGCCAGGTGTAAAAAACAGTCATTATGGAAAGAGAAGTATTTATTACTACAGGAAATTTTCAGTGGACTTACAATTACAAAAGCCTCCTTATAATGAGGTGAGTTAAGGTTTCAGAATTCACTACAAGTACTTGTAGAATATTCCATATGACTAGAATGGAGATGGGGTCATCTGTGACGACTGACAAAAATACTTCATGGTAATATGCAAATACAATATATTTGATGGATAAGTCGTCCTCCAAATACTTTATAAGTAGTTTTAAAATAAGGTATCAGAACTACTTTCCAAACCTTACCTTAATGAAATCAGACTGTATTTGTACCCTGAATCTTTACCAACAAGTACTTCTTTCAATGTATTCTAACATATAATGCATTGAAAGGAATTCCTCATTTCTCAATTTGGTATGGTAAAAAAAAAATTACTTTTGCATTTGCACATAACAGAACAACAGAACATGTTCCAGGCTGTGTAAATGCCTGGGAGTTGCAAAACTGGTGGCCTGGTAGGCTGAGTGCAGGTGAAATGGTCACAGGTGAATTAGAACAGCAATTCCTCACCTATCTCTGCATTTCTTCCCATATGATGATCCTCTCCTGGCTTTACAAGTACATTTTATGTCTCCTCTTACGTACCTAGCTCAAAATGTACATACTTCAAAGACTCTGTGACTCTGGTCTTCATTCAGGCTTAGACAATTCCTAAGCCTTACTTAGTGCCTCCCTCCCTCCCTAAGCTCATCTTTGTTTGGGTAATGAGGTTTTTACAGTACAACCAAAAGAGACATGAGAAAGCTTAAACTGCTACATGAGAGTTCCTTTTCTGTCTTATGCTGGTATAATTACGGTAGGTTAAGCCAAAGCTTCCAAAAGGACCCTGGCTATATTACTACTTCTGCTATTAATTTAACAGGAAAAATAAAAAATCATTAGCATGATACATGATGATTAGAGATGTAGCTCTGCTCCCAAGGTTTAGAATGGCTTATGAACATGAAGCATGAGACAATAGCTTCAGATTAGCAAGCAATCCCAGCTAAACTTGTATTGAAATTTTAGGAAGATAAATGTATGCACAACAAGATGCGGTGCAGAGAGATTTTGCTCCTGGTGTTTGGGTAGCCAGGATTAGAGGCAGAAAAGGAGTCCTGCCACCAGAGAGTTATGTCTGTTTTGGTAATTTCAGCCTCAGCTCAGTCCTCTCAGTTGTGTCCAAGTGCTGCCCTTGTGATAGATAACTCCATGAGTAACCTCCCCATGAGAAAGGGAGACTGAAGGCTGACTGAAAAATGATGTAACTAATTTCCCCTCTCCAAGTACCCCAGCAGGGGTAGGTGTTTGAGGGAGCTGAGGGGGAATGGGGACCCTGCAATCTACCTATTATTAATCTACCTCTGAAATTTCCTTAGTGCAAGGGGAACTGAGCTGATGGAAAATGGGTGCATCCTGGAGACCATCCCTTCCTTGCACACAGTTCATGTTTCTTTTGAGTCTCAGACAGCCCAGCTCACAAATCCTGTGAGGAATGCACCATCACTTGGGAGATGCTAACATCTCTGATCTTGTATAGGTTTGAAGCACCCTGCATATTTGGTCTCATAGACTCTTAGAAAGGTATTATGCAAAACAAAAAGAAAAAAAAATACCAAAAAAACCACAAAAAAAACCAAACAAAAAAATAAAAAAAACCAAACCCTCACCTCTCCCTATCAAAGCAGTTGTACAGAGCTTTGGAAACAGCAAGACAAAATAAATATTGAGTGAGAAGGAAAAAAGCCAGTATTGCATCAAATACTTGCCTCAGGTCTTACAAGAGCAAAAATGAGGTGACATGCAGCCATACATGAGTGGACAACATGTCAGCTGCACAGAGGGTCTCTTCATCGTCACACACATCCCCTAGCTGGCAGTTTACCCCCTCAGACACAATGTTAAGAGACACAGGAAGAATGTTCTCTTTTTGAAAAGTGTCACATAAAGTAGCTTACCAGCCTGGTTGGCAGAAAATCATATTTTCTGATATCTGATGTCACATTTTATTAGATTTAGGATACTATTATCCTACTTACTTAGGGGTTTAAAAGTATCCTTTTTATAGCTAATGCCACAGGTAGAATGTTAAACTATAGACGTTTTGCAATAAAGGAATAGACTGTTCCTTATACACATCTGCTATTTTTTACCCCAAACAATGTAATAGTTGTTCAGTACTTTTTATCCTCTCTCTTTTGTGTTGTTTTTCTTTAAAAATCCTTGCACATTTTTCCTCAGTTCATCCACTAACCTATGACTGGTTTTAGAGTTTGGAGAACTCTGGAACTATAATTTATAAATCTTTTAATATATTGTAATGAAATATGATTACTTAATACCCATGGATGATTTCTTCTTAACTCCAGAGCTAAGAGAGAAGTTGTCCTTTCAGTTCAAATAATGGCATTTGCTGCAGTGCTTGGCAGCAGTTTCCACCTTTTAGTAAATAAAACTCACAGTATAAACATTGCAATGCTTGGGATTATATCAGTTCTGAATTATCCTTGTACATTTATGTCTAAAAATTTTATCTTGATTCCAGCTACTAGTGGACTTTCAAATAGAACCTTTTATTGAATCAAATTTTATTTAAAGCTTTAAAGCAAAATTTTGATTAATTGTAGTTAAGGGGTTTTTGTACAAAAAACTGTTGTCAAGTTTCAATTTCTACACCCTTTAATTTAGTTAATTGCGTTTTCTGACTACAGTCATGTTCCTATATAAAGCAGCAAAATCTGTGTGTATTTAAGAGCAGATTTTCATTCATTCCATCAAATATATTCAGGATAACCATCAAAAGATAATTACTTCTGATGTGTTACAGAAGAAAAGGTTTGTAATCAGGTGACAATTGTGTTATTTACTTAAATGAGAATGAGCCTTACCCACAAATTACAAAAAACCTTTTCTATATCAATTTTACAACACTTAATGATTAAACCATAGCTTGTATCAGTAATCAGTCTCTATGTCTTTAGTTACTTATCAATATGATCACTTAGTGAGAATAAAGACACATACCCAGATGAACAGAAGGTTCTTGGAGCATGGGATGAAGCAATCAGAAAAATCCTCAGAAATGTTTGGCATCCTTGACTGGTTCAGAGAGGTGTGCTTCAGTCATAATTGTTGTGAGAATGGGGACACAGAAAAGAGAATGCTGATCATAGACCAAAATTTGCTTATATTCAGAGGCATGGGTTTGGCCGAGGTTCTTTAGTGTTCCATACCAGAGGGAAGAATCTCCACAAGATCTCAGAAAAAGGATTCAGTTTCTGATAAAGAAGAAATGTATTTCATAGTGTAGGCTATTAGATGTTGTAGGCTTTAAAATTAAAAATACAGAAGACATTGTGGCGCTTTTAATAAGGTGAAAAAAACAGACACGAGTAGGATTCTTATCTTTACAGAAATTCCTCCAAACAGAGCTGCAAAAGAATCTCATTCCACAGATTTGAAACATTTAGGTCAAAAATTTTACATAGAAAATAAGAGACCTTCAAAGAAAATGCAGGTATGCAATTAAGGGCCCTGAAGATGAGTAAGAAATGTCCTTCTCACCATCAAACTAAAGTGGCAAGCTCGTGTATTCTTGCAGCTGCTGGCCACAATCAGTTTTAGTCTGATGGCTCACATTTGCTGGTGATAATTAAAGATCTCAAGGCACAACTTGCAGGAGAGAGGACACTACTTTTAATTCCTCTGGAAAAGCAAAAAATATTTCCCTACCTGTGTTAGACTAGTCTCTGAAACAAACCTGTTAGCTGACATCAAGTTTTTCCTGAAGTAAAAGCCCTTCTGGGATAAATTTCCAAATAGATTTTTTAACATAATTTACAACTACTAGAATAAAGACAAGCTTGAAAAAAATCAACATAAAGACTACAAAAATCAAACCTTTTCCCTCTCAGAATCCCTCTATACTTTATTACTAGAGACTAGGAGTTAATAGACTTTATTTCAACTTTTCCTATGCTCTTTTAAAGATTATCAGTCCTTGAGATAATCCCATTAAGAGACTATCATCAGCTCCTCTGATGAGCCGCATTTTTTTTCCTCTTAACAGTAATGTGTCAGTCCAACACATCAACTATGCAGCTTAAACTTCTCAGTGATCATTATATTTTCTATTTTTTCTTTATTCAAGTATATTTTCCACCTTTATTATTTTCCATTTTTATTTTTCCATTTCTAACTTTCGTATTAAAAAAAGAAGCACCTGGCTTCATATTTAGACTTATACATGACCTTAAGGATTAGTCTCCTTAGTGTACATTCTAGTAGGCATAATTGTGTTGAAATATGAATTAATTTGGTAGTGGTTTCCCCTGCCTACAGTGGATTATTTTAAGAAGATGAATGTAACTTTCAGCTGTGTTCTGTAGAGGTTTTATTCCAGAGCCTTCCACTGTGATTTGAGATTGAAAGCTTACCAATATTTGAAAAATGCCATTGAGCACTAGGCTGTATTTGTTTGTCTCCTGAACTAATTCAATTAGGAAAATAATCCATTATGGAAAATCTTGATTAAAAGTTGGCTTATTCTCCCATTTGATTAAAATTCAGCATTACACTGAATCAATTGTTCAGTTCTTCTCTGAAACCCGTATCAACTGCAGGCAGAAGACTAATTGCTCTGTTGCTCTTGCATCTTACTCACCTTTTCTGTCCTCTGATTATAAAACCTGCTGGAGAACAATAAACATTCTCTATACTGTGACTTCACTTGGTCCTTGACCCTGTTCCATGGCAGACTGAGATATCCTGACAGCCTCAGGGGACTTTGGGGTGGACAAGATTCCCTTGGACAGAGATTTTAGATCCACATCCCAGGATGCTCCAGGATAAAGACTGTGGCATAGCTTATTCCTGCCATAAACTTCAGTGGTTTCTTAGGTTTCTGATCCCTCAATAAAATCTTCAGGATTTAGTCCTTTGCATATTTCCACAAGGACATCAGCAAACAAGGCTAATCTCACCTGCCAACAAAATGTTTTTACAACTCCACGCTAAATCCCTAATTAAAATCACCACCTAGAAAACTCTGCAATAAAAACAGCAGCTAAGGTTGGCTGCAACCTGACAGCTGTGTAACTGGAGAGGACTGATTCTATATCCCAAAACTTTCCCTCAAAATCATCTGTATCCTCTTTGTTGCTGTTTAGATAACTCTGTGAAGCCATTCAGACTGCAGAGCAATTTCAGGGGGTGAAGTCCTAGCCTCGGCCAAAGCAGTGGCAAAACTCTCATTGATTTCAATAAGCCCAGGCTTCAAATGTGTCAATACAAAAAAAGGAAAAAACAAACAAACAAACAAAAAAAAAAAAAACCCAACAAGAACAAAAAAACCCCAGTCATGAAATACTAGTAGGCTTGCTTTTCAGTGTATTTTCATTTCCAGCTTAGGTCTCCTTTAGCAAAAGTCGTAGCTCACAGCAATTAGAAAATGTTGGCTTAGGAAGATTCTCAGACATAAACAAGAATACTGCCATAGCTCTAAATCAAAATTTCATTATGAGGTTTTCCCAATTTATTTTTACAGTATGACTGATTCTTTCTACTATTTCCATAAACAAAATTTCTGCCAATTTTCCCTACTTTTCACACAGGGTAAATTTTACTAAATGCAGTGGTTTAGGTTGTTGGGTTTAGGTTTTTTGTTTGTTTGTTTTTGGGGTTTTTTGGTGGTAGTTTTTTTGTTTTTTGTTTTGTTTTGTTTGGGGTTTTTTTGTTTGTTTTGTTTGTTTTTCAGTTCTCTTATATCTCAGTTGCTCTTTAGGCTTCTTCATGGGTTTTTCCTGAGGTTGAGACATTATATATCAAAAAGTTTGCCTGGTTGAACATTTCAAATGTAAAATAAAAGCTATACTTCCAAAATATTGCCAGAAAACTGTAATGTTTGGTATCGATATATTCTTTTAGCTTGTTATTTGATGAGGAGAAAAGAGATAAAAATTGACATAAACACTGGAATAAATCTTCAGCTGCTTCATAGTCTTAATGGATGGTGTCTTCACTGGCAAGCATTTACTTTAAAAGTGATTTTAGGAACACTGCAAAATGAAGCAAGAAAAAGCATCTTTAAGAAATAGTCACATATTTGGTATGGATTTACTGAGTTTAATATTATTTCCACTTAAAATTACTAAAGGAAATAAAATATTTGCAACACTTAGGGAAACCCTATTTATTACATCAGGCTGAGAGATGAGATTGAAATTAATGTTCATAAATAACGTGGGCAGGTGAAGCTGAGCACAGTGGAAATGGCAAGAGTTATTTTACTAACTTTAAGGTCAGTATTTGTGATGAAAATAGATAAGATTTATGACAAAGTAATTCAATCAGATTATCTGAAGGTGGTCAGAAGTATTTCATTCTAATGTAGTGTTATAAAATCTATCGATGTGTGCAATTAAATGAAAAGTGAAAACAAGCCCTAAATTGTTGCCGAAGAGAAGAGAATAAAAGAATAAAGCAAAGGAAAATGTCAGCTGCAGAAGATCTCATTTTGGAAACCTACAATATGTTGATTGATAGAACCAGCATTTTTCGAGCTCTGTCACAGCTGAAGTATAAAGCTGTCAGTGCACATGATAATGATGGATGCTTTAAAACATGCAAATAGCATGAAAAATCATTTCTCACATAATTTTGGAAGATGAGAGGAGTTGTGAACTGAGGGGAGAGGGGAGGGTAGGTCAAGCTTAACATTCAGCCAAGAGGAATAGGAGGCTGCCTTGCTGCTGTTTGAGGTGTTAATTACTATGCAAGTGAAACAATGAGTTATGCTGGCCTGCTGCAAATTTTCCCACAGAAATTTTATTGTGACCAGTGGAGGAAGAGGAAGGAGCTTTGGAGCTGTACACAATGGTGTGTTCCCCAGGAACAAATCTCTGCAAAATGGAACCTGCTTCAGGAGCTGCCAGCGCTTTAAAGAATGTGTTGCTTTAAGAAAGTGCTGTGTATTTCAGAGGTGACATTTACAGTATACCATCAATATTGGGGGTGTTTCAGTTAATTAGCCGTTTTTATTAACACTGAAGTACAGTAAAATCCAATGTAAGTGTTAAGAATGTAAATTAGTGCTATCCCCAGGCTGATCTAACTCAAAGCAGTGAACTATCACACACTGGCCCCATGGTTATGGTGCTTTTTATTTTCCAGACTTAGGAAAGATTGCTCATAATATAAACTTCCAGCTGATTTTCACCTATTGTTGTGCATATCCATGTGTTTGCAGATGCCAAAGTTCACAAGAAGCAACAAATCTGACTGCAATATTTACATTGTTGGATTTGATTTTCATTAATTGCAAAATTTTCAGGAAAATTGTATCCATATCTGGCTCTGATGAAAATGAAATATAAATCAATGCTTTGGGTTTTTTTATAGTTACTTGTACATCTTATAGAATCTAAAGTGAGGAAGACCAGCACCTTATAAAATAAAGCATTATTTATATGAAGGGCTTTGTCTGGGCACCATGGACCTGTAAAAGCAATTCAGCTCACATCCCTTTCTGTTCAAAACTCCTTATTCCGCAGTTCTTATACCTCAGTTCTTATTCTGTGTTAACTTTTGACTATGCCTTAGTTTCAAAACTGCCTCACTCGGCAGTGTTCTAAGTACTGGATCTTGTCTCTATTGGAACTTTTTGCTTACTTCATCCCACCAAAAACCATCAGCTTAATATGAGCCCATTTGTGTGTTTACAAGTCTAACTCCACAGTAGCATTAGATTTTGTATATGTTTACCTTCAGTATCAGGGTTCCTGATAGCGAGTCCAAAACATCTGAGACCCCTCTAAATAGAGACCACCAACACCAGGTCTTTGCACAGGTCTATATCCTTCCTATATTCATGTTCTTCCCCAGTTTGACAACAAAGAGATTAACAACAATTTAAAAAATACAATCTAAACCTTTCACTGTATGCTTTACATTCAGTCTTACATGTACCTCTATGTTCAACTGCAAGATCTTGGAGGCAAAGGCTGTCTCTATTCCTGCTGTGCATACTGCTGAACACACTGTCACACTCCACAAATTACAAATAATGATCAGTGACGATGGACCTTATTTTCTGCTGCCTTCCACCTTATTGCTATTTACCTCTGCACAAAACAAGTGTCAAAGAGGTGACATTAGCAAGTGCTGTGGTTCCTCAGTAGCTCAGCATGTTTTAAGTTGGAGCCTCATTCATAAAAGTAGACAAAAAACTGAACACCTCAGAAAATTTTGTCTAAACTTTTTACTAAGTCACAAACTGACTTTCTAGTCAAGTTCTGAGTTAGTACATTTTATACTTCGTTTTGTTAAATATTGGCTCTGGTGTTGCTGCTTCACAGTGCCTTGTAGCAGGTAATTCAAGAAAGTGAAGTTTTAAATGAATCTTGTTCTGGTATTTTTTTCCCTGGTGGATTTCATTTTAGAGCAAGATCTGATATCTATGTCCAGATATTATTAATGCCTCATAGTTGTTATTCAGCACGATTATGCTCTTTTGGGATTGTTCACATTCACATTTAAAATTAAGAATAACTCACTTCTACTGCTGGTGAATTCATGTCTCTCTTCCTTTTCCTGTTTCATTTTTACTGTTAGAATTGGAAGGGCCCCAAGGTGGATGGGGTAAAATGGAAATTTAACAGAAGTTCTAAAAATCACTGTATATCTAAGTAAATCACAACCCAAAGGTGCTGTGCTGGATTCAGACCAGCTCAAATAATGCCTTCGTATGTAGGACAGATTAGAAAGACTTTTCCCCTTGCTGTAATTAAAATGCACATAACAAAAATGGATAGGTATTCCCAAGAGCCTTATGTGAGGCAACTCCCCAGAAAGCAAATGCAATGTCTGCCCAGCATCTAAATTACCAAGCAGAGTTTGCAGAGCAGAGATGAGAAGCACTATGGCCAAGTAAAAAAATCCCACTCATCTAAAACATGGCCAACAGCCAACTTTCCCCAATAATGGTAGGTGACAGGCCAGAGCTGATCCAACGTGCATTTTAATTGGTGGCAAACTCAAGTAACAAGCCATTGCTGCTCATCTGTCAAAGAAGAAAAAAACCACAGAAAGCTAACCTTGTAGCACTGTGTTTATTTTGTTATTAGAATATGTGCTACATATATTTGGAGGCACATTAGTGGGCGATATCTGGCATCTAACAAGAAAAGAAGGCTGATTTTCCCCCACTAATTTCCTAATACATACATCTCTGGAGGAGAAACAAATGGAAAAAGATAACATCTCTGTGGTCTGACAGAGTGAAGAAGACCCTGAGTTGTACTTAAAGCAGTTTGATAAATTGATCAGTGGCAGCTCACATGGTTATAAATTCTCTGAGGAAAATGGCAACTATGGGTAATGATGCTTTTGCTTCACTTAAATACTGTGAAAAAGTAAAATAGCCTAACGTGGGCTTTTCAGAGGAAAAGCATGCCATTGGCTTGTGAAAGCTTCCCTCTTGTTTTATGCAGCCCCCTGAGACTTTAACTGCTTTCATACAGTTTTTAAGTTAAAAGATGAAAATTGAGCACTAAAACTTATTAAGCCCTGGGTTAGCAAATGCCCTTCATTAGCATATACAGCACCTTTTTCCACTTTGGATTGTTTGGTTTCTTTTTTATATAACCTCTATATTAACAAAACAAATCAGATCAGTCTGAAGGGGTAGCAAGGAAGATTGCATTGTTTAAAGGCAGTCTTTTGAAACCAAAAGAACTCTAACCAATTTCTTATGACTGAGAGGTGGGTACAGTTTCATGTGCTGCAGAGTATTCATGTGCTGCTCAGGAGAGCACAGATTGCATTCCATCAAAGGCAATTTTTCAGAGGTTGTCCCTCCTTTTGCTTTCCACAAAAATGAATCTATACCATTTACATGGAGAGCTTAACCTTCAGACTGTCCTTACTACAGCAACAGTACTCCTATTGCAGATACATGTTTACTTAGACAAATCTAATTTACCCTTTGTTAATGTGTGCTGTCTTTACTTGCTATATTACATTAAAGTAGAAATAGAGTTACAAAAAATTATCTTGCTTAAAATCATTCATAAGCTTTCATCAAGGGAATAAATTTACCAATTTCCCTCTTAGTTTATAACCATCCGCTGTACTAACTTGACCTTTACCTAAACAGGGCTATAATTGCAGTTAAGATTATATAATTTACAATAACAACAAAAAATTACTTTTGAGGAACTGCTACTGGGCATGAATGTCTCACAGCCATTAAATGCATCATTCATCTTGAGAAGAAAATTATTCTTATCCACGTCGACATTTTTAACATAAACTGTAGTACTCTCTGTTGGCACTTTTTTACATACCCATTAATCTCAATAGTAAAGCATAAGTCTCACCCACCTATTCTCTGAAGTTTGGATGTCACTACTGTGTACAATAAAAATTGTATATTCATGAACTCCATTTGTTTTATGTCCTTCTCTCTGTCAAAGTCTCCCAAGCAGCATATGCTTTGCTCTGTGGAGAATAAAATCAAATTTGTCTGTCTTGTCATATTGTCATCAAAGTGATACTATCACAATTAGATTAACATTTTGTGAAGGAGCTGAAGGGAGGGAAAGGAAATAGGAACGCATTATAGAGAATCCCAGTTAACCCTTTCTCTAGCATAAACTCCCCCTCTCAGTGGCCCCCAGAGGTAAAAAAAAGTGACCAGGATCCAAAATCAGAGACTCCATCCAGGTATTGCAACCCTCCTTGGAGTCAGTGAAGTAACTCACCAACCCTGCAAGGACTGTTTTTATCCAGAGCGCTGTCAGAACTAGTGAGAACTACAGTTGTTGGCAGCAAAGCACTTCCCAGGCTTTTCTAACAAACCAAAGATGAACGAAAGTGCAGCCAGAACTGGCCTGTCTGGCTTCTGGGAGCATTCTGGGGCTTTGCTCTGGCACAGCATGCCAGGCTCTGATGGGATGCTGTGGGGCCAGCCCAGCATGGTGGGTATGTCTGCTAACCAGAACATAGAGTTTGTGGGCAGAGGAAAAAGAGCAATCAGTTCTTCTTTCTCAGGTTTTGCTTCAGTTCAACTTTCATAACTTTTCACTTGTTAAAGTGAAAAAATACAAATTGATGGTTTGGTCAGATAAAGTGACAAAAACCAGCCTGTTGTATACAGGTGAAAAGAGTCTATACATTTACTCACACTGTCTACAGTTGCATTTCCCCACCCCTTTCCAGTGTACAGACAATAGCCATGCAATAAATTATGCTTGTGTAGGACTAAGATATGTACCTGTACAACATATCTTCTTATTGCAATTGCATCATCTGCACACTGATCCCCTTCTCTGAGAATTAATTCTAACATGCACAGTCTCTGATACTTATTCTTCCAGACAGGCCTGCAAAGGATATATTTTCTCTTCATTCTCCTGTATGTGAACTTGCCCACCAAACTGATAAATACAACTATCAGGGACACCCATCACAGCACACCTACCATATCTTAATTTTTTTAATGAAAGTTATCGTATTGAGACTATTTCTTTAATATGTTTTCTGTAAAGCCAGTTGATACAGTTACCATAATTTCAATTGCGTAATACTTTTTTTTAAAATTATTTTGTTAAAGCACCAAAAAGTAATTCTTATGCCTCCATTCAGAAAATTACAGTATGTCTGGCTGACAAAAATTAGTGTTGCCCACAAGTCTGTCAAAAAAATTCTATTCTCTCTCATCAAATGCATACCTTTTCCTAGCCCTGCACTGTTATTATGTGCAAGGTGTTAAGGACATCATCTCTTTTATGTGAGAGAAAAATGGAAAATGACCTAGAATCTTAGGTGCCATGAGGCTTGCACATATTAGCCAAATAATATAGGAACAAACTCTACACGCAGAGAGAGAGAGAGCAAATATTTTTTGTCCTACATTTTTTAAATTGTTGATTGTTTGAAGAAAGGGTCATAGGACAGAGCACTGTGGACAGAGTGTTGAGAGAGGGAGAGGGGAATTGGCACCAAAGGGATGATAAAGTAATGAATAGCAGTGCAAACAGAAGAGGCAGTGGGAAAGGCACAAGCAGAACAACATACTGAGAAGAACAGTATTATATTCACAATAAAAAGGATAAGGTCGAAGAGAAGGAGAAGAAAGTTTGACTTTGAGATTTTGCCAAGAGGCAACTTTTGGTAATCAAGACAGCAATAGAGAATAGAAATGAAAGCCAACTGGAAGAGGTTCAGAAGAATTGGATAAACTTAAGGCTGTGGTGACAGACTGCCTGTCCACTTAATTTGGAGTAAAGGGAAAGTCAGAAGGCAAGCAGGATAGAGGGATGAGTTTGAGAGATTTGTCCTTCTTCATGTTGGCAAAGGAAGAAGTTAGAGAACAGTGACAGGTATGGGAAGAAAATAAGAGGAAGGAAAGAGCTGTCAGATCAGTGTTGTCTGTCCTGTGTAGAAATCATCCCTTCCCTCAGAAGATGGACATTTCAATGGTAGAAAGGAAAACAAGACTCTAAAATCCTTTCTCAGAAAACCTACTCTGTTCTCTGGATTTAGAGCATTGTTCACCCCTGCCTGAATGCAGAAAGAAGCTTTTGTTACCATTTCAGACACAAGACCTATGGGCTGATCTCATAAGTGCCCTCAACTCTCACCAAAGTCAATAGGAGTTAGGGGTGCTCAGCACTTTCGAGGGTCAGGCCATGTATCACTTGAGAATAACTCATCAACATTAAACATCATTAAAGAAACTAATGCTCATTAACTAGCCATAGACCATTGGGAAAGGATCAATAGTTGTCTCCAAAATCATCTTACCTCTTACAGTGTATGCATACTCTACCTAATGACAATGAAGGATAGTGACACTGAATGATAGGTCACTGATAACAGTGAATGGAGAAGACTGCTTCTTAATTAATCAGGACAGTATTAGCAAAGAATCCCACTTAACAGGGATACATTTGGGAGCCTAACCAGGTGATTAGAAGGAATGATGTTCTGACCCTTGGTGAAACAAAGTGGAGGCTTAAGAAGATATACAGCGAACACCCTTTTTGTTCTGTTTTTCTTCAGAAAAGAGAGCTTTATTTCATCTCACATTTTTCATGGCATTGCTTTTCCTTAGTTATCTCTTAATAACTGGAGAAAACTAGTAATCAGGCAGGCAGACTCTGAGCCTGCCAATGGAAAGGATTCTGTGGTGTGGCACTAATTTGAAGTTCTGCCTGAACTGAATGTTTCCTGTTCTGCAGCTCTTGTTTAGGGAAAGCTTTTACCATATTTAAATAGAGTTGTGGCTTGCCCTGATGTGCCTTCAAGGCCACTTGCTGCCAGAGTGAGAACAGTCAAGGCTTGCATGCTTCGTATGATGTATAAAAGTATTGCAGAACTGATTCTCTAAATTCTCTTGCCTACATGATCTTCTATGAAATCACAGAGACCTTCATGTGCAGAACATTTTCTGCAGAAATTATCTCATAGCAATTTTAAGAAAAAAAATAAAAGCCACACAATCTCATCTGCATTCCACTGGTATATAATAATAACCCTCCCATCTGACTGAATTTATTGTAAACCCTATAAACCTAAACCTCAAAGAATTCCAATGCCTTATGCATCTCTCCTGTTCTGATTTACGAGAAGTTGGTAATGTGCCATCTGGAGGTTTCACTGCCATTGAGAAGCACATTCAGCCCACAGTGGAAGCAAGTAAGGCCAAAAGGAGAGAGGAAAGAAAATGTAGGGGAAGGAGAAGATCTGGCCTCAAGGAAAAAGTGTCATGAACTCACAAAGATAAAAACTACATTTCAAAGAAATCAGCTTTAACTTGCATGGTCGGCACATACACAGACGATAACCCAAGGTCTCAACCTAAGGACATTAGTGGCATTACAGAGCAATCCTTACACAAGGACAAGATGTTCTTGAGCAATTTCTGTAATGTATTAGACACAAACAGATTTTTCGTCAAAACTGGTCATGTCAGGCTTCTTGCTTCACCTCTTAATTTTCCCTGAACAAACATATTTATTGTGGTGGTTTCAAGTAAATTTCCAATTCACATACTTTTTCTGTAAGATAACAAAGGGCTTACTTGGGGGAGCTTTTAGGCTAATAGGCTGATCTACACCCAAGCCATCAGAGACCCATTTTACTTACTGAAAAAATTGTGCCTGGCTTTGGTTTTATTCCTTTTTGCTTAAACAAAAACAATATTGAAAATTGTATGTCACCAAAGTCTTAACAACTAACCTATGAAGAGAGCAAATCATCTGTCAGGCTGGATCAAATCAGAAAGTTAGACACAGTACTGTGAAACATATTAGGTCACAAAATGTGTTAAACCATCTTGTTAATGTTAAAATAATCAATCCCAATACAATCTTAAACAGAATCCCAATTACATCCTAAAGAGGATATTAATAAGGCAGCTGTTTGTTCATTCCCAATTTGAAAATACTGAAACAAAACTACTTCCTAACATCTGATACATATCCTCAGCATGGATTATAAAATTTTCTCTTCAAAAACTTGCCTTCTTGTTCAAGTGTGAGCAAATCCTTGACTCCTGGCTCTGTCTCCAACAGGTTTACTGACATAGGGATGTTAATATCTCATCTAACAGAAGAATCTCCTATTTACAGAAAAAAGTTTCAGATTGTGCATGGAAGGCATGACCCCTTTTCCAAGATACCTATAAATTTGACTGCAGAACTCATAGATTTCTTCATGAACACTTAAATGGTGCTCATACCCACATCTACAATAGCCATAGTGTAAAAGTTCACAGTTCTCAGCGCAATTGAGACTTCTCCAGCAGCTTAGACAAAGTTTGTTTTTTGGCAGCAGCAGAGTGAGATTCCCAGGTGCTGTCTTCTCCCTGATGTCTTCCAGCACTGAACCTGTGCAACTTTTAACCCTTCTTTCTTTACTGTGATGGTGATGAACAGATTGCCCAGAGAAGCTGTGGCTGCCTCCTCACTGGGAGTGGTCAAGGGCATGTTGGATGGGGCTTTGAGCAACCTAGTCAAGTGGTAAGTGTTCCTGCCCATGGCAGGAGGGTTGGAACTAGATAATATTTAATTTAATATCTAAGGTCTCATCCAACTCAAATGATTCTATGATTCTGTGACTACCATATACAGACAAACGACTCAGAGCTTCAACAGAGGGATGGGCTGTCAGTCTCTGACTCTCCATCAGTGCTGAGCACCAAACTAGCGTGGCATTTCTGGCCAGAAGAAGAGTTTGGGACACAAGCACCTGATCTGCCTCCTTTACTTCCCTGCTCCAGTCTCCTCTTCCCTTCTAGGGCAGCCAAGGCAGGAGCAGCTCCTTCTGCACCCGTAGGACAAGGTGGGGCAGGATGAGCAAGGGACTCTTGTGGCTCCTCACTGGGCTGAAGGATAGACAGAGAGGCTATGGAAGGAACCAATGTGGGGAGCTGCTCTGCCAGTGCCAAGGAAGGTGGGCTTTTGCTACAGAAGTCTTTAATATTTAATCTAGCCCCAACCTAAATGATTCCATGATTTCTTATCCCATCTGTCCATCACTCTGCATAGCTTCCTTCATGGTCTATGCTGAAAGCCGCATCTGTCTCAAAATAGGATGTTCAAAGAAGCTAGGAAGTCTTCCTATAAAAGACAGTTTTTAAAAGTACATTATTACATCAAAATGTAATCAAAATATGTATTCACCAGTTTTCCAACTCTTCATCTTTCCTAGAATCTAGTAAGTTTAGAGCCATCAGGTAAAGTGTCCCTTTCTTCTAGGTTCAGGAAGAGGCTGAAGAGTGATGAGCTGGCTTCCCCTCATTCATCTGTACTGGAGACTCTGGATGAGCAGCCTTCCTGAGATATCTTCTGAACCAATACACTAACCTTTTTGTTCTTTTCACCTCGCCAAGAATTTAATCCAGATGAGACACTAGGTGCACTATGTTCAGTCGAGTTCAGAACAGAACATACTTGTCTTAGACAAATTTGTGAAAGCATCATTTTATTGAGTTATTTAAAAATACATTGTACTTTGAAGACTGTGGATTCTGCAAGTCTGACTTTCCCTCTGCCAAGTACTGAAAAAAGGAAAATCTGATTTCAAGATCACAGTGGGTCTTTTATTTATTTTGATGGATTTGGGGCAGCATTATGTCACCAACCCAAAAAGCACATACAAATAGGTTAAAAACTGTATCTTCAACTCCCAGGGGAATTCTCTAAGCAAAAATATGTTGGAAAACCCTTTTCACTTTTCTGGTAGTGGAGACACTGTGCAGCAAAGACTGCGAGATTCACCAGGACAGAGAAAAAATAATAAAAGGTGCAGAATAGTTCAGTAGTCCATAGGCAAAGTGCGGAGCTAAGGCAGCCTCGGTTTGCTGTCCTTCGTTTTGGATGGATCACAGGCAGAGCCTGAGGAGGACACAGATATTGAGAGTGAGAGGGATCTGTGGGACCTGCGAAATGGGAGCTGGGAAATAAGCTTTTTTAATGTCAACTATTATCAGTGGTACTTTCTTCATTTCACAAATGACCGAAAGGAATATACCAAAACAAAACAGGGTACCTGAAGAAGAGGAAACATTCCACTATAAAAGTTCCCAGTTTCCAAAGTGACTTTTTACCTGGCTAGGCTCTCATAACACCCATGTGTCCAGTGACTGAGCCATTGCGACTGTCCTGGTGACTCTAAGTCACAGTGGTCAGAAACAGTTTGCCACACTCCTCCACACTCCAACAAGGCTTAGGAAAAAGAAGATATCACTTTCATTTATTTCTGTGTTTTCTTGATCTCAGAAAAAGCAGTTCAACACCTACAGAATACCTTCCCTGAGGAGATAACTGTACAAGCAAAGTTCAAGTATCCCATCATCGATTGCATGTGTTTCATACTAAGCTCCTTCAACTATAATGCACTTTCTACAATAGCTGATAGATTTTTTCCAGTCTTCCTCTGGGAGTCCTAAATGACTTTGCTAGAGAATTGCTAGACAATTGTAAAAGCTCTTTTTCTCTTTTCTTCACTAACAAAACTCAATTCTTGAATGAAATATTTGAAAATCTTTAGAAATGCTTTATAATACATACTGAGTGTCTTTAAAAGATGAAAACTGTGCAAACAGTAGAACACAGATGGTTATACAAGAATATGGTAAATTGCTCTAACACTTTGATTTTCTAACCTCAGGATACCGCAGGTTGTGTAAACCCAAATCAAAATTCTCTGTGTACACTCTTATCAACCACTATGCTTATTCTGATGCAGAGGCCTTCATTCCAGTAAGCATCTCTGTCCAGAGAAGTATTGACATTTCTGCTTAAATTTAAACCTAAGTCCCATTCAGTAGGATACAAAGGACGTTTAAGCACCTGTATGCCTAAAAAGAGACTGACAGAGGGCATATCTGAGTCAGAATTTTATTAATGTTCCCTGAAGGTTGTATAAGATCAAATGGATAGATTGACTTGGCATTGTATTGCAGTGACTTTGTACAATGTTTGGGAAAATGAAGCCATTAATGGGATATCACCTGAATACTTTTTTCATTGACACTGGGTAATAAAATGTGAAATGCTTTATTTCCCCAAATGAGGTCAGCACACATGTGGATAATTGCCTGAAACAAAATAATTTTTGTTTAACTTGTTTAATTGTCTAGGTAATTTGTTTGTTCAAAATCAGCGTTTAAAAAAGAAAAAAATAAAAATCCCGTGTTTTGACTTGTAAGAAGCCTTGATTTCATTATTATTACTGCAGTCCCTACTGGAAATCTTCCGGTGGTTGGACTTAACAAATATATAAAAAAAACCAGTTGTTCTCATGCAGTTTTCAGTTTAAATAACCCAGAATTATGCAAGAGTCATCTTTTTTAACTACTTTCTCTCCAGGAGTGCAGAGCAGATTCATATTCACTCCTTATCCTTGCATTTATCTGTGCATTCATCCTTTTTTTTTTTTGCCATCTGTTAAGAACCAGCTGAAAAATTAAGCACTAGTATCCTGTTTTGATGTCTGTTGTTCATCCCTACTTTATATGAACAAAAACCAAACCCTAAGTATTCTATAGGCAAAGCATAAGGGACTAGAGAGATTCCTGAAAATATTGAGACAAACTTCTTTAGGAGCATACTGGTAAAACTGGCATCTCGCCACAATTTGTTTTGGTTTTTTTTTTCCATCTTTGGTGCTAGATCCAGATTTTTGGATTTCTCCTGCTATAAAGAACACAAAGAGTTTGCATCTTAATGCCTTAGCATTTGATTGCCAAGCTTTCCACTTGGAACTCTCCACTTGAGTTCTCAGCAGGAATTGCATGTAACATCTGTGTATGGACTTGGCAGGAGGAGCACTGGGCAGTACATGAGTCCTCTTCACCATTTTGCAGAAGCAGATCCATATCCCAAGATCTGACACAACTCAGAGCATTCGGGTTGCCAGAGCCACATTTATGCCCAAGTATATGTCCAGCTTTTCAGGAATTGCCAAGATCATCTCTGGTTTCCCTTTTCAGCAAGCTCCAAATTTCTGCCAGTAGGAAAATTCATTGGCATAAAGGGGTGAGAGCCCTTGATATGACACATATGTTAGAAGAATTTTACTGATGTTAAAGTAACTTTACACATTGCTCCAGTTGTGACTTTGGCCCATAACATTTCAGACTAATAAAACCTTAAATTCATTGCTTCACATCACTTAGAAGGGCTTTCAGTCCCTAATTTCAGTAAAATAAGTGCCACTCAAAGGCTGCATCACATGCCGATTCTTCTCACTATAGTGGACACAGTAAGGAAACAGTGGACACTCTGCCACTTGGAACAATTACATCATGTATAATCAAACAAGTAAAAAAAGGGAAAAGAAAGCAGCTAAATCAACCCACTGCATCCATTCATTTTACTATGTCATTTAGCATATGGCTAGTCATGTGATCAAGACAGTAACTGGCATTTTTCCCAGTTAATTCACCTCGTTTCTTTTCACTTTGTCCTCTGTCTTAGCACCAGTCTTTCAGCAAGATTTCAGGTTGCAATTCCCCTTGGAGAAAGAGTGGTCCTTATTAAGTGACTGGAAAAAACCCCTATCTTATTAGTACATTATACTAATCACGGTGTTATCTTAATGATCTAAAGGATCACAATAAAAAAGAACAGCAAACAACCAACCACATGCTCAAAATCAAATATTTTTTCTTTCTCTCTCTCTCTCTCAATATAAATTACTAATGGAATGAAGTCCTATAGCTATAACAGCTGTCTTAATAAAGTAACTAACTTCTTAAAAAGTAAGGGGATTTTTTTCCTGAGGTTTGGTGGTTATAGTGATGTGAACTGACTAATACTTTACAGAGCTTAGCTCTGAATCATTCACTACAGATAAAAGGCAAGGAATGCAAAGGTTCTTCTGCATGCTCTTCTTAGTTACATTTCTGAAGATGCCCACTCAAGTTTAGTATCTATTCAGAATTACATATTTGAACTCTAGACGAGTGAAATCTAGACATCTGTATTGCCCTGTCTTTTCTATTTTTTTAATATACATTATTTAGAAATTTAGATGCAACTTTAAAACACAGAAGGCTATTATGTTCAGTAAAAGGTGGATTCTATGTTGATGCAAATGTATTTAGCTGTAACTGATAACCATTGCATAAACAGAGTTTTCTGAAGACAGCTGGGCTATATGGATTTGCATGATGAGAGCTCCAAACTGCAAAGCAGATAAGCAAACCCTGTTTCTGTGGAAAAGATCAAGAAAAATTAGTATTTCCAACATGTGTACACCCAGGTGGCTTAAGGTCTTTAAAGAATACAAAAACAATGCTGTTCAAACATTTTTTTTCCTCTACGTTGCTTCATTACCTGGTAATAAATTAGTAAAGGTAGGAGACTTTGTTTACACACCTGAAGTCCAGGAGGATAGCAATTCCCAGAGCTATATCCTACCTGAAATGTTCAAGGACATGCAGCTGACACAGTGGGCCTCTGACTGCAAGACAGACAGCTCCAGGCCACAAAGCTGCTGTATAAAAATGTCTACACCTCCCTAAATTAGAACTGACAACCAGACATGGTTTTATAATGCTGCATTCTCAACTTCTGGACACCAAAACCTATCCAGAAAAGGAAACAAAGTACATTAGATTATTTTCCTCTTTTTTTTTTTTTTTTTTTTTTTTTTTTTTTTAATTTTGGCCATTGTTTCTTCTCCTTTTTTTTTTACCCTCATTTTAAAATATAGCATTTGATACATTACATATTTTGCTCTGCTTTTTTTTGATGTTTTTTTTTTGTAGCTAAGCTCTTTAAAGTAAAGCATTTAAAAGTAAAAAAAAAAAAAAAAAAGCAACTGGAAATTTATGTTAATCCCACTTGAATATGATACAGTGTTTTCATTAAAATAGCTTGTTAAGAATAGAATTTTAAAATAAACCACTGCATTAAATGGAAACAGAAATTTAATAATAAACCTCTGCATTAAAGGGAACCAGCAGGTAGAATAGAGGATTTGAAGAAAGATTCCTGGGGCTGCTTTGCAGACTTCCCTGAATTATCACTCTTAATGAGTCAATGAAGACTAATGTTTCAAAAATAGCCACTAATTTCAGGTGCCAGATTGCAACCTTCTCCAAAAAAGGGAATAATTTTGAGGGTCTGAGTAGTTATATCAGCCTATAAATTGAGTGTCTAGGACATCTGACAATGAGGATTTAAAACCGATTTTATCTGTTGCACACTTATGCCATAAGTATTTTGATTTATCAAAGTCTAACACTTCTGTTTTCAAGACATTCCATAGTAATGCACTAAATATCTGTTTATTAAAAACTGCCATGAAAGTTGGTAAGATGAAGACTGGGAGCTGAAGAGCCTAACTGCATGTTTGTGAACATAAACTCCAATCCAAAAATTTCTAAAAATTTACAGTGTGACTTTTCTAGCTTTCCTCAATAACTCTTAAATGACCTTACAGTGAACCTGGGTTTTTGGTTTGCCTTTCACTCCTTCCCTTCAGTTTTTAATGGGAAGAGCCTGTCACAGCTGTTTGGTTTTCAGGTCTGCCTTATTACAGCTTCATTTTAAAAATGAGCAAACTATTCTTGGTGAAGTCTTGCATTATTCTTTGTTCTGCAACATATTTTGTTAGCAAGCTCACAGTAGTATCTAAAATAGTGTAAATCATCAGTTTTTAATCTGGCAGGAAGTAGATAGTGGCCCATTAAACTTCTGTAATTAAATTTCCTCTGAACTCCCCCATAGAACCATTATCTTAGTTTTCTAATTAACACAAGAGGAGGGAGTCAATTCAAAGTGATGGGATCTATAGCCATCCCTTTTCATTTTAATGACCTTTAATAAACTTTTATTACTATTGATATTGATAATTATAATACACCCTTTCCTCTGCAATGTGATTCTAAGGGCCTTGTCAAAAATTGAAAAATTCTTCCTTAAAGTTGGAGCATGGCAAATTACTCCATCCTCAAACACCCAGAATATAGAGACAACAACAACAGTGGGGAAAAAAAGACAATGTGTATGCATGTTCCTTCTCACACTGTCTACAGTGGGCTATGCCTTGGTGTCAGGTCCACCACAGCCCTCTTCTCTCTTAGCAAAGCCTCTCCCAAAGGGGCTAACATGAGTGATGAATCATGAAGTGGCTCTGTGACAGATAACCATAAGGAATTATGCAGAGTTCATTGAACTTATTTTACTTCCAGCCTTACAGAGGTCAGACACTAGAGAGGAGGATTAACCATCGTTACAGACAGTCCTTCTTTAAAGTTTTCATCAATGTCTTTTATACTAACTAACCATTTTTACATGGAGCTTTTATTGGTATGTCAACACTTCTAACCCCACTGCAGCCTCATTACAGCATGTCTCATATCTTGACAATCCTCTTTCATGTAAGCAGCTATGTTCCTATCAGTATTACCATGGCACAGGTTTCATTGCTCAAATGAGACACAAGCCTGAGCAGAAGGACCTTCTCCCTGCTCGACATGTAAGGCAAAAGCCATTTCGCCCTCCACAGCAGGAGGTACCCAGTAGCAATGAATAAAGCCTGTGTCTGTTTACACCTTCTTTGGTGCAACCAGTTGAGGATCCTCACACCATGAGGGTATGGGTTCCTTCTTGCCAGTTGCACTGAGAAGATCACAAAGCAGTTCTAGCTTAGGACTTTGGGCAGACGAGCAACCTTCTCATGCACAGGGCTATTGGGAATGCCCACAGGCTGGTCTTGAACCTAAAATGTTATGTCTGGAAATAATCCTGTATAGGAATTTCTTTTCTTACCCCACACTGCTCTTAAGCATGCATGTATTTTTAAACAGGTGACCAATCCACACAACTACAACAGGTAGTTCACTGAAATGATGTGGGTATCCACTCACCCCTGCAATTCCTCTGGGGTGCCAGGCATGGGTACTTTGTCCTGTGGTTGTGGGACAGTGCCAGCAATGGGTTTGAATGCCCTTCCCAGTCTTTCCTGCAGTCCCATGGGTCACAGAAAAAAGCCTTTCTTTCTGACAGAGCACAGATGTCCACCCTGTAGAAGTGTCTCTTACCAAGCCACCTTGAACATGCAACCAATCTACAGCTGTTCACAGCCTGGTCTCTATACACATGTCAGTAACACAATTTCACTACACAGTGTTTGGGATCTTCTGAATATCTCAATATTTTTGAGAGATTTTTAAGTAGGGTTCAGAAGTTATCATTTGGGACCATCTTCACTTTTCAGGAATTCTTCCTTATTTCAGGCTGTGAGCATTAGGGTGATTAAAGTCAAACAAAAGTTGCTTATATAACTGCAGGTATCAAATGTAGAAAAAACATATATAAAAGTACAGAAAAATTATTTTAAATTAAAGATACTAGAAAAAAAAATTTTTTTCCAAATACAAGGGGTAAAATCTTAGTGTTCAAAGTCTGTTATTCAGACAGATGAAAACACAGGTGAAGCATATTCCTTTTAAAAAGGATCACTCTATGAATATCCAAGAAACTTTGCATGTTAACTGCAAATTACTTAGCAGTTAATATAATTGTAAAACACAAATAATGCATTTCTCTGAGAGTATGAAAAAGAAATCTTCAATTAATAACAACACTGTCACACCTGGTAGAATCCTAAATTTAGATTTGGCATAAAGCAGCCATTCAATTGAATTAGATAGCTTATTAAAGACTTGATCTTCAGTTGTTTGAACTACTTATGATCTAATCATCAGTTTTTAAACCCAAGTTCTCCAAATGCAAGCAGAAATACATCTGTATCCTTGTCTAATTTCAGTAACTTCAAAACATTTATTTGATGTTTGTGAGTGAACTTTGCATGTCCCTCCTATTCAGAGCTAACCAAGCTGGTTTCTGAAATTGAGTGGTGGGTACGACCTGTGTGAAAGATGAGAGAAATTGCTTCAAAATGAGATATGCAAGAAAATTTGGCATATGCTGTTGAGGTGATTATGAGGTCTGTGTGAAAGCTGTAGTAGGTAAATTTTGGCTGGCACAGCATATAGATACACAAGAGAAAAAACACAGCCAACAGTGTGAACACAGGACAGGAACCAGCTGCCTGGATTTTGCCTCCTGAAAATCTAACAAGGAAAAGCATGAGGAGAGCTCCTCTGTGACTTACATGATTAGGGATATAGCAAAACACGGTTGAATGGTCAGCAAACATGATTTGTACCTGTGAGCAGAAGTCCAGATGAAATTACTCCAAACAGGTACTGAGATGTCTTTACCATCACCACCCACTGAAATTTTTTCTGTCCTTAGCACAGTGTGACCAGGAGTAGGGAAGTATATCTGCAGACAGGCTTTTCTGAGAGCACATCCAAAAAAGAAGCATGATAACTTTGGAAATGTTTTGGTTTGGGGGAGTGTTGTGTTGGGCTCAGACAGATTTTAAATCATCAGGATCACATTTCCATCAGTGTTTGTTTTTATTTTGTCATTCAAAGAATTTTAAATAGAAGTTTTCAATAAACACAAATACCAAAACGTTTCTGTCATAGAAATTTACATACTGAAACAGTCTAATGACATGCTCTTTCTTGAAAATATCTTCTAACCCTTGCCAGAAATTAATGTTTTAGAAGCAGGATACCTGCCAAATTGGCAGATACTCACAAATGGACTGAGATTTGCTTTTCTGACCATGTCTGATGATCAGTTTATACCTTAAATATGAAGGTGCAAAATCCTCATAAATTCTGTATGTATATGTATACACAGGTTAAAATTCAAAGAGCAAAATTTAAAGATGAAACAAAAGATTAAGTGAAAGTGAGACATGATAAAGAAGAGGAAGAAACAAAAATATATTTTCAGGAAACAGGAATAATGGAGTATGTTTTGCAGTGGGCCAGCACTATGATTGCCCATTCTTGTATACAGATAACAGCAGCACCAAGGACAATGTCTCCAGATCACTTAAAAGGACCTCTAATTTCTTTGTAGATTTTTTAAAATACTGCTTAAGTTCACCATGAATGTATGGACATTTTTCCTACCTCCAACAGATTACCTCTTTTACTCTTCACTAAAGAAGTGAAGCCCTGCATGATAAAATTCCATTAACAAACAATTTTTTTTATATTTCCCATTTCTGTAAATCATATTTTTTCTCTAAGTATTTGAAAATATAGGTAGCAATCACATTCTCATTAACAGGCTACTTGACTTTAATCAGTAAGTACAATAATTTGCTGATAAGAATTTAGGCCAAATCAGGAAGAACACTCCAAGCAAAGAAACATCTGTGATAAAACCATTAAGCAGCCTTCCTAACCATGTACCGAGTTCAAGGTCTCTGATAAGCCACCTGGCTCTACCTACACACTCTGATAACCCCAAGCTGGTATTACATTGTTTAGCTAAGAAGGTCTTGTTGCTGGGCACTGAGCTGATAGGCTTATGTGATATGAGACACAAGAATATTTGGATACCATGTAGGCAAAACATGCCCAGAAAGTCATGAGGATGGGCAGTTTAATAAGAAAGGTTGGAAGTAACCAGTAACTTTGTAAGTCAAAATGTCTGCATTTTTACTTCTTTGGGGTTGTCCTTCACTTCTGAGAAGCTTCTGTGGCAAAAGTCAGTCAAAATTTATTACTCAAAACTCCCAGTTTCTGCCTTCAGTCAACAAATACTGTCCAAATCCTGGATGCCAACCTGATATTATTCCTGCTTCCTTACAGAACTTCTGAACTCACACGTTATCTGTAAAGATATATCTGTTCATTTTCCATTTCAGGAAAAAAAAAGGAAAAGCCATCTCAGTGAGGGCTGATTGACAATCAGCTGCTGATTGAGCAATATATTCTTATAAATGCAATTAGTGAATCTGGGTTCTGTAGGTACAATTCTTCATGCCATTGATGGACAACATCTGTAGATTTAACTTCTTTCAAAAACCTGAGACTGTAGCTTGCTTTGGTTGAGAAACAATTTCCAAGCTGGATGCAGCTGGCTATGAAGTCTGGCATGAAACCATGTACCACCTTTGGGAAGAACACCTTTCACAGCCCTGCTTCTTCCTAAATTATTGCCATTGAGAAGTAACGACAAGCACTGGGAAGTGGCCAGGATAAAACATCAAAATTCCTTCTCAACCATCCCATTCCAAGGACTGTACTGCTCCATTCAGTCTTCAGCAGAACACTCCACTGACTTCAATGAGGATTTAGTTATAGAAACCAAAAATGCTGGTATAATAGCGTTGCTTGCAAACAATGAGAATTTTGGGGGGTGTGAAGATATAATAAAATGAAAAACAGAAAATCATTAACATTAGTAAATATTAATTCTGGATTCCAATAATTTATTATTTGTAACAATTTTCTACACCTCTTCCTATTATTGCAAATTATTACTGGTTTTAATAAGGTTTAAAGAAAAAATGCACATGAACTATTATACTATTCAGAGGGTATTATTAAATTCTGCAAGTGTTAAATTTATAGTGAGCAGCATACGACATTTAAATCTGAAAAATTCCTTGATTGATTTAATGAAAATTTTTCACAGGGAATAAATTCTATCCAATGTGTTGTTGGGCTATTTTACAGTTTCTGATTTGTGGGCTGCATGCTACTAAGATTTACAACAGAAAGTTCAGGATTGCAATAATACTGTTTTGAGTATAACAAAACAAATTTTTAGGTTGACCTTGAGTAATGTTGTAGTGGATGGGATAAAGAAGTTCCCTATTTTTAAGGGTTTAAATGTATATTGACATTTTGGGATCTGGATGCAAATAAAAAGACACTCGTCTTATAAAAGAATTAGAAACAACTTTATAGTGAAGCAATAAATATATACATACATATGAGAAAAACATTTATTAATAGAATTTTACAGCATCCTTCAGTTTCTAATTAAAAGAAAAGTAAAAAAGAAAAATGCTAGTAACAATACATGAGTAAACATAATTTATTAAATAGTTTTACAGCATTATTGACTATTACTAGGCTTCCTTTCAATCTTTGTTATTCCTCTATCATAAGAACTATCTATGACCATTAGGAAACTACAACCGATGCAGCATTGAAGCCATAACTCATCCAGGTGTTAACTACATTAAATAGCTTCAGCAGGTTTAGGATTTACTCTTTACTAACTAAAAGAAAAATTAGATCTACAATCACAGGATTACTCTCAGAAAAAGGAAATTAAATCTGTAGAAAAAGTAAAAGAATGAACATAAGAAATGCGTCAAAAATAGAACCTTGGCTGACTGTGAAATTTTATGTTTTTTTCATTATGGGAAACTTCACTCATCCGTATTTGTCTTTTACAAAGGATTATGGATTGAGGACTACACCTCCATAAAATTTATATTTTGTCATCTGGTTTGATTGGTGGAATTGCATTATTGAGAAGGATTCTGAGATCACATTAGCTGGGAAAGAGTAATGCACTACACCCACTGAAGAACAATACATGTTCTTATCTACCTAGGCAGGCAATCAATTCTCTAGTGCATATATCAATACAAGCTAGAAGTCCACTATTGGCAGTTCATGTGGATGAGGTCTTGATACAGGCTTTACCAGCCACGACTACCATAGCTGAATTCACTGTAGGTTAGCCAAATAAGCAAGAAAACAAACAAGCTAACAAACATGGAAAAAAACCCACAACTGATTAGTTTTCCACCACTGTGAATTTATTTCCATAATATGATATGCTATGATAGCACAGGTATGGTGTTCCAGGAGAGAGGCCTTGAGTGGGGGGGCTCAAGAAAATGTGAAGACAATGAAGGTATGGGATACTGAGGAGGACACACACTTGTCACTGAAGACCCCAAGGCTATGAACAACTGCTCTGTCACCAACTGCCAGTGACAGATACACAGATCTAGAGCTGTATTGAATGTGTTTCAGGAGTAACAAAGCAAAATAAATAGTATCTAACAAACATAAAAGGCATAATCTCTAGTTAAGCCATAGTAATGTAGGGTGCTTGCTCAAGGTGTAAAAGCGCATTAGCAAATATTTACACATAACTCCGAGTAGATCCTTGAGTAGGGAAGGATAAATCACCCACATCCTTCCCTTCCCTTCCCCTTCCCTTCCCTTCCCTTCCCTTCCCTTCCCTTCCCTTCCCTTCCCTTCCCTTCCCTTCCCTTCCCTTCCCTTCCCTTCCCTTCCCTTCCCTTCCCTTCCCTTCCCTTCCCTTCCCTTCCCTTCCCTTCCCTTCCCTTCCCTTCCCTTCCCTTCCCTTCCCTTCCCTTCCCTTCCCTGCCCTTCCCTTCCCTTCCCTTTCCTTCCCTTCCCTTCCCTTCCCTTCCCTTCCCTTCCCTTCCCTTCCCTTCCCTTCCCTTCCCTTCCCTTCCCTTCCCTTCCCTTCCCTTCCCTTCCCTTCCCTTCCCTTCCCTTCCCTTCCCTTTTCCCTTCCCTTTCCCCTTCCCTTCCCTTCCTTTTCCCTTCCCTTCCCTCCCCTCCCCTTCCCTTCCCTTCCTTTCCCTTCCTTTCCCTTCCTTTCCCTTTCCTCCTCTTTCTCTCTTTCCATTTCCTTCCTTTCATTCTCTATTTCCTTTCTCATTTTCCTCTTCTGTAGAAATCAGTCTGGACTAATATACTAACAACAATACTTTGGTCATGCTACTAAAATTCCAGTTATGCTAACAATAAATTACTGGCTTTACAAATCTGTTTTGCTCATTGCAAGTTTTTCTTGTTACAAGCACAGCAATATTATGCAGTCTCTGAGTTACAGTTATAGCAAGACTAATATGTCTGAGGGCCTATAAAGGAGGATAAGTTTTGGTACTGCAACTGAGGCAACTGTAATGCTGAGGAGCCCCTAGGACTGAAGCAGCAACAGAGTGTTAACTGCTTGGATGCTGTAGGGACTATAGGTCTGGCTGTAGGTGCTGACATCATACCCAAGGCAATTTTTGACCCGAAGTACAAAGGAGAGGAGAGAACCATGTGTCACATTTCCCCTGAGCCCTCAGTCTCACCCTTATTGATGGGAAGGTCAGACAGGTTTAGCAACAGCCATTCATTCACAGGCATGCTCAGCCCATCTACATGGGAAGACTTTAAAGCTGATTTAGTCAAACCAATAGCAACAATCATCTCGGAATTATTTTTATTTCAGCATAATTTTTTTGAGCTTCTTTTTCTTTTAGATTGGAAGATCATAAAAGAAAGCAATGCACTCAACACAAGGAAGTGTTCATCCAGCCTTCTGTACCAACTTAACGATTTTAAAAATCACTTCTGAGGTTAAAGCTGAGAGACTTTTTCTTCTGCAGAAGGCAGCATTTCAGCTGAGCTTTTCCATCCACCTGGCAACATCTGAAAAGAAAAATTTCCTAATACCAACAGTCTAAGTCTGACCCCACTGAGTATTAGCATGACACTTACTACTCTCTGTATTTCTATGGGACGGGAACTTCGTTTTTATTTCTTTTTGAGCATTCCAAGCTTTACTAATGATACCTGTGATCTACCTGCTATCACACCAAGACACAAAAGCCTGTTCTTACACAGATGTACACACAGCTCTGCAAGGGGGATTACTCATTATGAGGTCTCTGGCATGGCTACCAAAGAGACAGGACACCAGCTCACAGTTCTACTCTGCTATTTACTGTAGACATATACTCCTTCCTCAGCTCATTCCCATGCCTATATTTCTGGTCAGTGCATGATTTTTCTGTGTTAGTAGAAGAGACCATGGAGAAGCAGCCACTCTGTTTTTCCCCCGTAGCCCCATTTATTCATTTCCCAAAGCCTGGCAGTCTGATATAGAGAAATTCAGCTTATTTGTTCCTGCTCATGAGTTTATAAAACTCTCTAATTTGACCCTTACCTCTCCTATTACAACCATTTGAGTGAGACATAAAGACTGTATTAATAACCCTCTTGGTGAGCTGCTATCTGCTAAGGGACTCCAGGATCTTGCAGTTACTGAGTAGGAGTTTGCAACTCACCATTGCAGCAGAAAATGTATTATGAGAACACGAAGGAGGTTTCTGCTTTCAAGTGAATACAAACATGGGGATTTTTGTAAGTGGGGATGTCTATGCACAGCACAATGATGCAGAGTGAGCCAGGATGGGAGAAGGTGTATTCAGGTCTGACAGAGGGCTAACAAAAGAGATTAGAATTGAAACAAAGCAGAAGTTAAGTGTTTTATTTCTGTCTTCTGGAAGAGTGCTCATGGATGACTGTTAACTGACATATGTATTACACAGCATAGAACACCCTAATACATATTAGATATCCATGTTGGGGGTTCAAAGTTAAAAAGAAAAAAAAAAATTAATCCAAGAATGAGTCAGAAATAAGCAACTTCAAATCATAAAATATGAATTAACTTAGAGGATTAGTCTGAGGATAAATTTTTATTTTTCTTAATTTATAAGGGGTTCACAAGAAACCTGCAGCTTGCCATTGAATAAATTAAGTCTTCTCAAAGCTTTATATTGTTTTGCCACCACTTTCATAATACTTGTTTATGTTTTAAGGAGGGGAAAATGTACAGCGAGGTGGAGTGGTTATTGACCAGATTGATCATGGGAACAAATCTGCTGGTGGTAACCTTGTTTAATGATATGTTGCTGGGCTCAGCACCTTGCTGAGGCTGTGATTCTTCACCGGCTGGGCCCGCATGATGGATCACGGTAGGAGGCTGATGGTGCAATCACTCACTGGCAGCCACTGACACCTGCACCAGCCTGACACCCGTCCCCTCTGGATGTATCAGCCTGCCTGCTCAGACTACTGGGAGATACAACTATTCCACCAAACGGCGAACAGAAGTTCTTTATCTACCTTGCAACTTCCTCTGTAGGACGTTGCCTTCGCTTTCTGCGTTCCGTTTGATTTCAGCTCCAACTGCGATTCCATTGTTTTCTCTGCATCCACTGTTCTGATCCACTGCTGGCTTAGGAGCAGCAAAAGGAAGAAGCCTCTAAATCTAGAAAACAAACAAAAAAAAAAGAAGAGAAAAAAAAAAAAAAAAAAAAAAAAAGAAAAAAATTAATTTCAAAAATATGAAAAACAGTATTTTCTCACTGAAATCTCTTAACTGTTCTTGGACATAGCATTAGACAGAAAATTGCTGCCTCTAAATATGGTGAAAACCACATTCTCCATGCACGATTATTTTAAAGAGAAAACTTTCACTCCTCCTTATCCAGTAGATTGAACATTGTATTTTCCCAGTAAAAACCGATAGCAGGAAAAAGAGCAACAGTTCTTTTTCAGACAGTTCCTTTCCTCTCTTTTCATCAAGACAAATTTGAAAGCTAATGTATGCAACGCTATTTCAGATTTATTATTTTAATATCATAAATACACGAACAATTCTACTTCGTCTGAAAGTGGTTACATATAAAAATACATACACATAGATACTATCTATGCTGTCCTCAGCCAAGACCTACACTTAGTAGTAGTTCATTGATTGGGATTTTTAATAATTTGATACTTTTATAATATAAATAGTATGCAGTGATATACAACCACTTAAAGGGTAAGATTTAAAAATATATCTAGTCTGTGAAGTAATGATTTCAATTGATTTTCTCATGTGGTCCCTTCCCTTACAGGGTTGATGAACTTTTTTTGGAAAAAATAACTTTATTAGTACGACAGGTCATTATAATGATAAAAAAGTAATTATCTAGCCAAGGAGGCTTTGGCACATACTTTTCCAATCTCTAATTTTATATAAAGGCCTCTTCATTAGTTCACAGCACAAATCTGTGCAGCTTCTTAGAAAAAGAATTGGAACACCACTTCAGTTACCATGTTTCCTAATTGCGCACAGACCAGTTCTATAAATTACACACATCAGTCTTTGCAAGCTGCTGTAAATTCAAATATATATCACCTTCTGCTAGGAGTGGCTGCACAGCCTTTACAAGAGCTCGACTGAGCACCACAGTAATGCAGACCACTGGCTGCTTCGCCAGAAGAGCATGTGGATGGCCACCCTCCTTTCCTGCTCATCTTTCTCCCTTTTGTCTTTTAGGGAAAACACTGCCTTACTGAGACAGCTTCCTTTTGTTATTTAACTCAAGCAGTCGATGAGCTGGATCCTGCACCCCTGGGAGCCACATGTGCAGGCTCTCCCAGTCATCCCTGCTCTCACAAAGTGCCCTGGACAAGTGAAGGTTAGAGTGCTAGCTTCGGAGCTTTCTGGGGCTCTGAATATAACAACCTGAGCCCAGTAATCACTAAGCTGCACTTTAAAGACACTTGGACTACTTGGATTCATTTTCCCTAATCAAAATCCCATATGGATAAGGTAGGGGGTAGGATGTGGGAGGAAAGGATGTATCTTGGTGTGAATCCTAAAAAAAAAAGTTAGGTGAGTGTTTGTCATTCCTCTCTCAGCCAACAGCTGTAAAAAATAGAAAACCAGAACTAGCCATCTTAAGCAATTTTAAAAGATTAATTCCCCAAACAACTCTGTTATTGGCTTTTAAGAAGTCACTAGAAAATAAAATACAATATATTTCACTCCCTAATAAATGTAGTTATGATTACATACATGCATAATTACATACATGCACCCACAAGCATACATAGACAGAGGCATACGTAGATATTTAGTTGATGACCATTCTCCCAGTCCCTTTGCCTCCTTTCAGGACAGGAGGTGCAGTACGCAGCTGCTAAGACAATGAAAATGCTTTTCCAGCTGCAGCATCTGGCTCTTTGGCAGACTCATTTAGTAGTTGTGTTGGCAGCTTTGTATTTGCCTCTGGGTCTATCATATATTTATAAAGGCAATGGACTGTCAACCTACACTCCTGTGTGTGCTGGGTGTCTGTTTGTTGCTGTTTCTCATCCCTGGTTATAGTTGCTTTTTGCCTGCGCTTGTTCACTGAAAATAAGCATTAAACACAGAGAAAAACAAAAACTACCTCCTAGCTATTGGATTAAGAGAAGCAATCTTCTACCTACACATACAACTCTATTTCTTCAACTTCAACCATCCTCCTTTCAATAAACATCCATCTCATTTGCATCAGAGATAATTCATTATTCAAATTCTATTTTACAAGAAAACTGCACCTTTGTATGCATATACAAATAATTTCTTTGCAACTAAGACCCTTCATGCAGTGGTACCATAAGAAATGGAAGGGGACATTTTTCATGTTAGGGTAATAAATGAGGTGTTAAAGGAATATCCTGATACGTGAGCATTTTATAACTACTGCTTGTTGCTTGGTGGCAGCTGTAAAGCAGGGCTCACTGGATTAGCCATGATGTACTACTCCAGGGTGATGTTAATTATCCTATACTGGTAAGCATTTTTTAACTAGCTGCTTAATTTTTTTTACATGTTTAGGTGCAGAACACTTGCAAAGGCAGGGTTTAAACCACAGTTTGGTATCCCACCTGAAGGGAATGTTTAAGAGAACATATTTGAAAATGCTGCAAGACAGGTAAGGAGCAAGGAGAGAAATGAGGGGTTGAATGATCTTGCTATCTTGACTGCATTTTAAAAAAACAAAACAAAACATAACAATAAAAAACCCCAAAACCTCAGATAGATCATAAAAAGTACTCCTTCCTTACCTAAAACAAAGCAAAGTGACTTTTCCAAAATGACTATGGTGTGACCATGGGTATATACTTGCTGGTGTGGCAGTCTCTAAAATTCACTGCAAATTATTTCAGTACACAATCTGTAGCACAGGATAATCTAAAATGCCTTGTTTGTAATCAGTATAAACTACATACACACAGAAATATATTTTATTAGGAACATATTTTTATTATTTTTTTAATTTTTCTTTCTATATTAATATATAGATTATTTTAAAAGCAATTTGCACAATTTCTTTTTTTGATGTAAAATATTGATTTCGTATTTCAAAGCAGTTTTGCTCACAGAAATTAAATGAAGGAGGGGAAGAGTTTACAGAATGATAAATTAAGATTCACCAATTAGTATCTGAGAGTGGCTCTTTCCAGGAAATAATTACTATAAATAAAGATGTGAACTCGACAATCACAGTTTAAAAATATCATTCCGAACTATTGTAGCTTGTTAATGCTTTAAAACAAAACAAATCTCTGATTTCCCCCAGAAATCACGCACAATAATATTTATATGTTCATTTTGATTAAGTTTGTAAACATCTGTAGAAATCTTTGGGGATCACATAAAAGTCCCAATGAAAGAAATTTTACATTTTAATACTGGAGACCTTTTATGTAAATTATTTTGCCTTTGGCCATTTCAGGAAGAAATGAAGGAACTGGAGGATATCACAGTTTTACATAACACTGGTGAGATAGTTGTCATCTTTGATCTTACATCAATTAGTCAAGATCTTGAATGATCATAGGCAAAGAAACCTAAACTCTTCTCCCCAGCTGAAGAAAAATGTGTCAAAGATTCTAAATGCATAAATTATTACATTATATCCTACAGCAATAATAGCTCCTTCAGGTAGACTTTCCAGTCACCTGTTATATACTGGGAATAGAATTTTATTATGTTTTGGTTTTACATGTAACAATCTACCTTATGTATATTTTATTCTATTTTTTCCGACCAGTAACACTGGCACCAAATTAATCGTAAAAGGACAGCTCTGCATGGAAAGTGTGAGACTTCAGTCTGCTCCCTCTGATGAATAAATGAGTTGAAATATAAGGGAAGGTCTTTGAGTACACTGCCCATCGAAGTTCTAAATTAAGACAACCAAACTTGATAGCCTGAAAGTAATTTTATTACTATGATATTTTTTGTATAGGTGGGGTCTGTCCTTCTTCCTTTTGCTTCCTGTTCTTGGATCATGACCACGTAAATCTAGAAACGAGATTTAACTTTGAGGGAAGATGACCTATACATTATGGGAAAAGAAGTAAAATATCTGACCGGTGCCTAATCGCCAGCCCCAGCAAAGTTTTCCTTTTCCCTACAGGTAGTATGAAATTAAACCAGAAAGACAGGGCCCCATCTGAGCTGTGCCCAGCTCCCCCAGTCTGCACAAACCCTCTCTATCAATCACAGCAGGATAATGCATAGTGGCTGCACCTCTGACAAGGAATGATGGAGTGCTGAACACAGGCCCAGCTTCACCTCTTGCTTTGTGCATTTGTATTTCTCCAGGGCCACTTTGAGAATTTGCAGAACTTGGAGGAAAATATTCTCTCGTGCTTTAAGAAATATCTTAATTTGCTTTGATTATTGGACAGTAACGCAACACACAGACTTGGAAATGAACTGCAGGATAGTACAATCCCAAATTCCATCATGGCAGCATGCCTAGACAAGATGTAATTTTATGAAGGGACAAGAAATTTAATTGGTACAATAAGTAAAAACTGCAAGTTTTTGCCATCTATTTCTTCTCCCTTGTGCCATGGAATAAGTGTCAGGATTTCACTTCATCATAACAGCTAGACACAAAAAAGCTAACACTAAGTACACTATAGATTCTTTGAACCAAGAAACAATGAAAATGAAAAGACAGGTCATTGCGTAATGTTCTTCAAAGGTATCCTTAACATTGATAATTTTAAAAGTCAACTCATAATTATTTTTGGTCAAAAAAGCTCTAAGTAACTGCAGTTAAAAGATTATTAAATTAATTCTCCACTGTAAAAATTCATGTAAGCAAGAAATATCATCTGTTTTAAAGAAAATGCTTTCTGAATTAATATGCAAAGGCTACAGTGTTTGATTTTGTCAAAAATATGTAACATATGTGTCATATAAACTAAGGTTCTTTTAAAAAGCAATTCGTTCATACACTGCAGGTATCTATTATGAAGCTGTGAAAAAATGCTAATTAGCACAGTTAAAACCAAAATAAATAGGAGACATCGTGAAGACAACCATGCAAATTTCAGGTGAAAATCATTTCAGCCTCCAAAGTAACAGGAACATTTTAATCCCTCTGAAAACAGACAGACAGAGATGAATTCCGTTTTGCTTTTGTGACAGTTCATTTTTTTAAGTCTCAATATTGTTACATGTACAGGATGAAAAACTGTATTAAGAAGGGGGTACTGGAGAATACAATCTTTTATTCTCTTAATACGTCTTTGACAGCTGAGATAAAATGCTCAAACAAATCCTTCTGATGGTAAGTTTTGGGAAGGAAAAATATTTGCTTCTAAGTTCAGTGGCCAGTTTTAGCATCAGTGGCGTTTTGGTTTGGTTTTTTGTTTTTTTTTTTTAAGCTGGGCTTTCGCACTTTCTGGCATGAGCCACAAGTCACCACTTAAGTAGCTTAATCCTTTCCTTTAAGTATATTCAGAGGCTGTGAATGAAGACATATTTTTGGTTTTCGGTTTTGATAGTGGCTGGACCACGGTGCCATGTTCCTCAAGGACAAAAGTTACGGAGAACAGCGAGAACAAAATCCCCGACAGGTCCAGGATGCCAGAAATCATCACTACGGGTAGAGTTTTGCCCTGTGATGGCGTGCCTCCGGTCAGGCTCTCACAGTTCTCTATTTTCATCAGAATCGCGAAAATAACCACAAGAACCCCGGGCAGAGCTCCGCCGCTCTCGGGGTGACAGCGATTCGGACAAACCCGCCTGCAGCTCCTCACCCCTTCCCCGGCCCCGCTCCGAGGCCTCTCGGCGGGAGCAGCCGGAGCCCGCCCGCCCCCTGCCCCTCGCCACTCCCGGCAGCGGGAGGGCCGCCTGGCCGGGCCCTGCCCCGGAGCTCCGGGCTTCGACTGCTGCCTCTCCTACTCCCCGGCTCCCCCCTTAGGACAGTCCCCGTGGCCATGTCTCTCCATCCCGGCTCTTCTCTCCTCGCCGCCCGAGTGTGCGGTGCCGTGTCCGGGGGTAGCCGCGGGTTCCTCCTCCTCTCTTCCCGCTGAGGGCACCGCAGGCGGCTTCTCCCCCCCCGCCCCCCCCCTCTCCCCAGCCCCTGAAACTACTCGCACCCACAGTGTGAAAAACATCATTAAGTTCCGAAAAAGCAGCACTGCTTCCACTCTACCCTCCTCCCAACATGCCTTCCCCCGTGGGGAGGCTGTAAAGGGAAAAGCTGCCCTCCCTGCTAGTTACAGTCCCCCCCCCCCACCAAAGCGTGGGGGGAGGGAGGATATTTTAAAAAAAAAAAAAAAAAAAGCCAGGCTTCCCAAGTAGCCCTTCTTAGAGGGGAGGGAGAGAGAGCAAGAGAGAGAGACAAACATCTGGGGATTGGACCATATGCTAAAGCTTTGTCTTGTCCTTCAAAGTTAGGCTGCCCTTGAAGTGATTTGTCAGGCGGCCTAACTGTGACAGGGAGAATATGTAGCAGGGGAGAGAGGGATGGGGGCGGCGCGGGGAGGCAGGGCCCAGAGGCAGAGGAGAGGTGAGAGAGGGATGAGGTACGGAGGGAGAAAAAGAAAAAAAAAAAAAAAAAAAAAAAAAAGAAAAAAAAAGAAAGAGAAAGGGGAGGCAGCAAGTAGCAGGAAAGGAAGAGCAAAACAGCCTCTCTCTCTCCATCAGATGTTGATTTTAGAGGGAATGGAGCTGATTGGAAAGAGAAGAGAAAAAGAGGAAAGACAACAGAGAAGGAAGGAGGGGAGAGGCAGACACTGGAAAGTGGGAGAGGAGAGGGTGAAGCAGGAAAACAGCTAATGTGGGAATGGCTGGGAAGTGTCAGTGACTGCTCTTGTGGCTGCTGCTGCCACCACCTTTTTCCCTCTTCCCTTTTGCCCGCCAAGCGCTGAACTGATTAGAGTGTAATTAAGGCCATAAAACCCTCGGCTTATCCACCTGTTTATTCACTAAAGTCGTGGGCTCATCAGGCAAATTAGCTGCTTCCAGGCGGCACGTTGGGCCTAGAGCTGGCCTGATTAATGAAGTTTATTGGGAGCTGTTAAAAGCATTAACTGAAGGAAATCTCAGCAATTCGTCATATTTAAGGGATGGAAATTAAATCTCTCCATGCAGATGAGGGAAGAGTCTAAAGCAGCTTCTTTTAGAGGTGACGAAGGAGGGACCCACAAGCTGCTTTCCCCCATGCACAGCCCTCTGGCACAGGCTCTGCACCTGTGATGATTTTGCCTGACCTCAGCAGGGGGGGGGGGTTACAAACAAAGCAGTGAAAGAGGTTTTAAAGAAAAGAGAGCTTTCAATCCTACCAGCCCCAAATGCCAGGCCCCAACTGAGGCAATACAGTTCTTTTGATCTTGTGCTAAGGGCATCTCTCGAGGCACCTGAGGCACTGCCAGTGTAGTTCATCCAGCCAGGGTTTAGTAAGACAGCTTCCATGTCAGGTGGATGTGTCCCCCTTGGCCAAATAAGCCTTATTCAGTTTATACACCCTTTAAACATTTTGTACTCTTCTTAAAAGTTTTGAGACATGTTACAAGGCTTCAATAAGAGTCAAAATGTCCACATAATGCTGGAAATGTAAAATGATTTTTTAAGCAACATTCTTAATAAACCTTAAAGCTGCAAGAGTAGATGCTGTAGCTTACAGCTAAGAAATATCCTAAGATGAGATGGTCTAAACAGCAGTGAATCCTATCCATAGCAGACTATTCACCAGTTTTTAAAGTGTTTTCTTCTGGCATGTCAATCTGATTTTATTTCTGACATGAATAGCATTTTCATACCCGAAGCTTCATGAGCCACAGCGTTTTTGTATTAACAATTTATAATAAAACAGAAATTACAAAGGGTCACAAGAAGGAGTGAATGTCCTGAGGCAGGGGTAATGAGAAGAAAGGAAGGTCAAAGAAAACATCTTGGCCTTGCAATTCTTATCAAGTGTTCATTTCACAGTCATATTAGGTTGCAATTTATTTATTGTTAATATTTTAATATGAAAAGAAGAAAACACTGTCTGGTACCTCATATAATACCTATTTTTACCCAAATACTCAGTTGGAAACATGATGGGGAGGGAAGAGGGAAAAGAGAGAGAGTTTGTATTTTATGTAATTCTTATTCTATATGCTTCTCTGTCTAATTATTACAAAGCTAATTATTTGTTACAATTATTGGATTAGCAATTTGCTAATCAGTTTTCTTCTCCTTTGTAAAGCAGCAACATCACAGTGAAATGCAAGGTGAGAACGCTGTCTGGATTTTCAACAGAAAATTAGAGTGCCATTTTCCTTACGTGCAGATTTGTTCAGCTGCTTCGTGAATTACAACCAGTACAGCATATCCTGTGTCACATCCTACTGCATAGCATCTTTGTTCCTATAGCAATAATTCTCTGACTTTTTTTGGACATGGAGACTATTTGCCAGTAGCAAAGAGTCCCTCTCCTTCCACCATCTCCCATCCCTTTCAGGAAATGTTTCAGTCATCAAACCACCCTGTGGGGCAGGAGGAACCATCCGTCTTCTCCAAACAATAGTTACACAAACATGGGCTAGTACCAGGGTAGCTCACTGCATGTGCAGACACACACACGTGCAGTCTTGAGGGTATTTCAGGCACAAAATAATACCCTTTTAAAAGACATTTAAACAAAACACGCAGTGCAGCTGTTATGCACAGCAAAGGACTGTTTCAGCTCTTAGTAAATAATTAAACTAACCCAAAACATGTCTATGTGTATTTTTTCATAAAGCTAGCAGAACGCATATGCTTCTTACACTGCATGCAATCCTCCTGTGCAGGTTTACTACTGAGATTTCCGGGGACAAGAAAGCAAAGAGTTTCAGTACAAGTCTGTTTGGTTTTGTTTTTTTTTAACTGCAAATTAACAAAGCATTTCCTAGAAAATGAAATTATAGCAATTGTTTTCTAGCTATGGATTTACTGGCAAAAACACAAAGAGTAATTTTAATCAATCAATTTGTGGCTGCCTTTCATATAATTTTTTAATCTATCCTGGTGCATACTTGAAGAGAATTTGCTATAAATCTTTATTAGCGTAAAATAATTTTAATTTTGATCAATGGAAAGCTTAAAAGTCAGGAAAAATAAACACTTCAACATTTACATGTAATTCTTAATTTTCCAAGACAATATTTGTTTCAAATTAGCAGATTTCTTTAGAATAATTCCTTTAATAAAATTCAATGACATGTGGAACATAGTGTAAAAACACTTATTTTTCTTGATTACCTGTTCCTTCAATAAATTGATTTGCCCCATTATGTGGGGTCTTTTAGTCCTGCCACTAATGGGATGTGCTACTTGCAACTTTTCCTCTTTGTTTCAGCAATAGAACAATCTATTAAAAGAGAAATATTTTAGGTGAATCATCAAAAACCTGTAAATACACCAAAACCAGATGTTTTCGTTAGAGATCATTTTCCTTGAGGAAATGTTTGATATTGTGGTAAAATGTCTAGTTATAAAATATTTCATCTGAAGAATGATAAAGCATTGCAGTGATTAAGCACTCTCTCTGCACCCCCAACAGTAGTGATTATTCATATTATAGACTCCTCTTCATGGGCAATTATAACTTTGACAGGGAAATTTTCCTCCTCACTGAAACTTAGATGCAAGACCTGCTTCTGGAGGCACACATTCACCTGGCTGTGCAAAAGTGCACACAGTATATTTTCCAGAGATGTAACTGTGCCTAAAATTTATCCCAACTATTTTTATCCAATAGCAGTTCGACTAGACTTCTGTATTTAATAAAAAGTCTTCTTCTTACCTGATGGTATTCTCGTGTCAGGCACAGGAAAAAAAAAACATTTTTTTTAACTTATACTCCATGTACAGAACTCCAGTCATTAAGGTGAAAGGATACTGTTATTGTAGAATCCAGGTTGCTTAAATAGGAATAAAATAGAATGCCTTCAAAACAACAAAATAATCCATGTATTTCTTCCTATTATATCAGTACTATTTTTATTTCAACTATTGGAACAATGGCAGTCCTGAACTCAAGATAATATTTGTGAAAAGGCTGAGTTAGTTGCATTTTTCCTTTTACATGCCTGATTTGGCACGAGTGGAAACAAGACGAATTTTATCACAGCAGAAAACTACATTATAGCACATTCAGAGCTAAATTTAGCCCTCCCAAATCAAGAATGATCTTACAGTCAGTTCCAAATTATTCTCTTTATCCACACTGTACAAAAGATGTCTTAAATGATGAAGACCCTCCTCTGTCCTTGAATAAGTACAGAAGACACAGAGACCTTGGTGGGAGGAGTGTGATCTGCTGTTATATGGTCAGAATTCAGTCCTAAGTGACCTTCGGGTTTTGCATGTGGTCCACTACTGAGCCACATCAAGGTTGTAAAGGATACTATTTCAATGAAACTCAGTTTCTTTCTTGTCTCCTAATAGTTTACTAAACTATCAGTGATGCAGTTTTTGTGGCTTAATTAATTCTTTCACCCTGTCTCCTTCCATCTGACTCGTACTTGAATTAAAGACTAAGTCTTTCTCCTTTTAACATTTTACAGCATGTTTTTCTTCTGTGGGTAGAACTACAATGTTCATGAACAACAATTATATTTCTTACTTACCTGAGAACTTTAATGAAGCTTCACTGAAATTAACATGACACGATATTACTGAGAGAGCTGTAAAAACCTTTAAAAACCTTTTTTTTTTTTTTTTTTTTTTCATTTATAACCCTTTCTCTTTTTTTTTATTAAAGAGAAATTTTAACATACTGTAGTTTGCTGGGCAATAATCAGTGCATTCTATGAGAAAGAATCTTTCCTCACTAGCTTCACAAAACTAGGACCTCGGGGGAAAAACACTGCTGTGTCCTTTAGAGGAACCTACGGTACCTTAGCACTTAGTTAATCCCCTCGTCAAACACACTCAAGAAAATGAAAGCTGTATGTCACATTGTCAGTGTAAGGAATCAGTTAAACACTTTTCATTTGATTCATTTGATATTTTTCAGAACAGACTACACGAAGTGGGAGGAGAATGTAGCCTGTACAGTTTTATCTGAAGTGACTGTAAATGTATATATGCTTTATGTGCAGCATTGTTACCAGCAGTCCAAAATTACAATCTACTGTCTTATGAAAGCTTAGCATCAAAGGGGATTGCATCTGAGATGCTGACTAACTGTAGGAGCTGTATCTTAAAACTCTGTTCAGAAGGCAGATTTTTAAAGTGCTTTAATAATGCTCTTTGAACCAATGCAGAGTAACAGGAAAATACGAACACATTGTTCTTACAATTGCAGGTTAAACTTCCATCAAACCTCACAAAAGCTACCTCATGTTTTAAATATGTTTTCAGTTTCATACGTTGAGAATTAAAATTAAGTTATTGTCATTTTATTTTGACACACGAAACGATTTCTTCTGCTTTATAACCATGTATTTCCAGGGGAAGAGTTAAGGCTTTTTCAGAGTAAATCTAAATTGCAACAGCAAGTGTTGTACTGTCATTTTAATGACAGACTTTAAGTATGGAATGAATCAATTATTGCAAGCACAGCCCCTGTATAAATCACTGACAGCAAACCAACCTCAGGATTATAAAAAGAATCTTTGACAAGTATTCAAGGTTTCAGCATATTCTCAATAATGAGGATTAAGTACCTACTATCTGTGAAAGAAAAGTTTTATTCACTTACTAAAGAATATGTGAGTAATCATTAAGAGAGGTCAGATTAACTGAGGTATTTTTATAAAAAGGGCATTCAGTACAACAACTGCTGGAAAATCAATGATAAATATGTCAATTTTTGAGAAAAAGGGGAAGATTAAGAGTAGAGCAGTGTAATGGAATGACTTAACACTCTGTTTTTAAAGAATGGAAAGGAATAATAATGAAATAATAAACTATCATTATGAAACTTTTTGACATTTTCATGTCAAGAAAAAGACTCTTCTTGAATCAAGAACAAATAGTGATTTCTTCTATTCATGGGTGATCCAGTCAAGTTCAAATAAATCCTGATTCTACGATGAAAGATGATGCAAAAAAAGCCTCTGGCCTACTCTGTTATATATTATATTTTCTTGTATTTAGTATTTTTACACTAAGAGAGAAACTGAATTAAAACTTCTAGTGAAAGTTGAGCTGTGAAAATGGAAATGCTTTTAATTTGGTTATGTCAATAATGCATATACTTTTGGAAAAGCCTTTATGGTAAATATTTCATATCATGTTGCTCTCTTTGCCAGTACCCATACAATATTGCATTGTCTTGCTCTGTTTAATTTCCACAAAATAATTCAAAATTGAGAACCGGTGTTATAATTGTAAACCAACATAATTTCATGATAGAATATTGTGTTCTGTCATCATTTATATTTTAATTATTAATGAAAGCCTTTGCTTTAACTGTCAGAATTTTTTATTAATGTCTTACGATATTTACATACTCTTTGCCTTTATATAAGGAGAGAATGTGCAGGCAAGTATATATTTATTAGCAATATATTAGTGTGTTTTTAACCTGGAAGATTTACTTTTGAAAGCTTTAACAATTGATACCACATTGATTAAGAAATGTACTATATACACTGGGATGAGAGAACAAAAAAATATCTACAGTACTACTACACTTTACAATTTGATATACCTCTAAAATAGCACAAGCAAGTTTGAAAAAAAAAAAACCACTGTTTCTTGTAGTAAAATGTACCTGTTTTTCTAAACTGCCACATTTCCATTGCTTTATTTTTACCAAAATTGTATTTTTTAGCTTTGTTTATGCTTGTGTATGTTTCTTTATGTTTATGGCACAATATGCTTTCTCCTTACCCCAGTGTGAATGATTCATAGTTTAATATTTACCCTCAGCACTACAGAGTAAGTTCATTACAAATTAATTCAATATTTCTAAATTTTATAAAACAGCGTATGGTTAATTAAAATAATTCATTGTGCAATAGGAATGATGTGTTAATATTTCTAATAGGAAAAACAAAACTGCTTGATTTTGTAGTAAGTGAATTTTAGAATTAATCAAAAATAAATAGGTACATTTGTAAACTGTTAAATTTAGATAAAATATATGTGTGCTAAAAAGGAAAATTATTAAATCTTTTGATATCATTGAAAAAAATTGTAAGAATAAGCATTTCTCTAAAGAACATTTCCACAGATAAGAGAGGCTGTTGTCATTTTGCTGTTTGTTTAAATGAGACAGTTGTCAAATGCAACTGATTTTCACCGATAGAATTTCAACATTTTTGCTGCTTCTTTCCAGCATGTGTTATCAGATTCCTTCTGCACACTTCAGCAGTGCCATTGCTAACGGCCCCGTTTCAATTATGATTTTGTGGCAGGCGATTCAAATCACTGCCTGGTCACAGAAGCCAAGAGTTTATCAAGAGACTGTTTCTCAGTAATCACCTGCAATTAGTTTCCAAATTATCTTAAAGAGTTACAGTACATGCTCAGGAACAGGCACCAAGCGCTGTGCTTAAAAAGCTTAACACGCATTTGGCAGAAAACAAAACTGGAGGGATCCATGAAAATGTAAGAGTATAAACAATTCTTTCCATTGTGCAGGCGGAGGCCTGGAGTTTTGCAGTAAAAGTCTGGCATCTGGTGGTCCAGAGAAGAAATGGCAGCCCACTCCTAAAAGAAACAGGGCAGTCACAGCCTGAATTAGCTCATCTTAAACTAATTATTTCCAGAGGATGCGTATGTGAGGTCTCATGCTTCTGAAGGAGCCTCCAATATTTATTGCTCTGCATTGGTTTCAGGTTTCACTGCAGAAAGGTCTGTATTTCTTCTCTGAGAGAGAAATAATTGCACGTAGCCAGAATTGTGATGAGTTTTGAAACACCAGGTAATGCCTTACACAACCCTCTGCAGAAGGTGGGGGATGGGATTTACTACTATTTCCCCCAGATAGTGCTTGGAAGGCTGGAAAAGAATTAGGAGGATTTTAGGATGGCCAGACCAAAGTGTGCAATTCTGGGAAAGGGAAGTTCCTCCTGTTTTCTGTCAAATCACAACAATATGTTGCCTACCTATTAAATGAAAAAAAATAAAAACATACCTTCCCAACTTCCTCGAAGAGCACTGACTCTGCAGAGATGGAGATCTCTGTGGAGAAGAGGGACAGAATAAAGGACCTTCCAAAATACCTAGTCCATTCCCTGTACATAGTGACATCATATAGTCCCTGTTAGAAAGTGATAGAGAGTACGGATTTTTCCCTTTTTTGACCAAAAGACTCTTCCCAATCCAGATTTCTTTGAAGAGTTAAGAATTATTTACTAAGTTTCCAAGCTATTTGGGGGTTTAATAGTACTCCAGATTTCCCTCCCTTGTACTAAATACACATTCACACAAAATGATGATCAGCTCTTTCAGTCTCCTCTCTCCAGAACAAGTCTCCATTGTCATGATCATCTTGCTAGCTCTTCCCTGAGGAAGTTTACATTTTCATCATCTTTCTTGAACAAAGATGGCTACAATTACATATTGTTCCACATGAGATCTCTCCTGAGCTAGCATTAATGGTGTGAATTTGCTCTCTTTGTGGAAAATACCTCTCTTGATGCAGTCTTGCGATTTCCACAGCTGCAACATGGACAAGTTTACAGCACTGCATGACCAAAGGGTATCCATAGGTTACCTCTTAAAATCAAAATATTCCCAGAGAAGTACCATTAATCATCTTCCTCAAGTTAAATGCTTCATCTTCAATATTACCTAGTGTCATCACTCTTCAGCAGGTTCTGCACCTGTCTTGCAATTTCCCTTACTAATACCAATCATCCTTAATTTATTATTATTATTTCCTATCTGATAGAATTCTGGATGCTTTACTGAAGTTTAGTGGGATTATATCTCCAGTCTTCCCTTTCCCTTGAAATTACAGAAAGATACAAGGTAGACATATGCTACCGTGAAGAGAAGATGCATTTTAAGAAGATAAGAAGAAAGAAGATGCATTTTAATTCCTTTACATTTTCTTCCACTTTTAGGAATTATTCTTTCCTTAATAAATGGTTGAATAACAGACAATCACTCTTCAAATTTATGAAAAATCCCAGTGTGGAATTATCATCATTAGCACTATTTAATTAAGGCACATCTACTTGAGTTGTGTCATCAAAAATGTCACTCCAGGAGCCACTTGGAAGCCCATGTTTCTAAAGCCTGCTTGGTTCTTGGTGTATCAGACAGTATTATTCACTCAGTCATCTCCCATGTTGTTCTCCAATGAAAAAAGCCCAAACAGCCTCTTTACTGAAAGAGATACAATCATTTCCCTGTTCTTGTACAGACTGCATGTGAATGTTTGAAGCACCTTTTGGAAATTCTTTTTAAAATAACAATAAGCTATACCTCTTTTTCCTTCGTTATTGTACAAGCACTCCATAAATCTGTAAGACCCTTGAAGTATTGTATAGGTCAACATACTCTTCATGCTTGGTAAAAGTGCAGAACTTTGATGTTACTCATTTTTATTGTACTCAGAGTGGTTCTGTTGTATTTGGCATACATAAACAATTATGATCTTTCCATTAGAATCTGCATGGTCAATGTACAAACCACAGTGGGAGAGCAACATGGAAATACAGAAATACTTGTATTGGTTTGCTTTCTTTTAAATTACTCATTTAAACTTATTTTTAAATTACTCATTTTTAGACAGGATAATACTAGGGGAAAGAAAGGGAGGGGAAAGAAAGGGAAGGAAAGCGAAGGGGAAGAAGAGGAAGAGACCTGAACTGTCATTATGTCAAGGTTTCTATTGTTACCTAGAACTTTTTTGCAGCTCAGGGTAAAAAAAAATTACAACTGGATAACTAATGACCTTTAAAAAGGCACTCAAAAAAACCAAAATCAAAACGAACCAGCCCCTCACCAAAAAAAAAAAAAAAAAATTAAAAAAAAATAAAAAAAAAAGAACACACATACAAGAAAAGAAACCCAAACAACATCATACTAAATATGAAAAGAGATCAGCAAAATAACTCCCAACTTTCAAGTCCAGTATGTTATGACAATACAAGCATTGTTAAAAGTCACTCTGCTTGTACCTTGGAAATGCTTATTTAGCTAATGTACCTGTATTTAAGAAGGAGACAATAGATTTGGAAAGCTATTTAGTAGTCTCACTTTTTTTTTTGTCTGTGACCTCCTCAAAGTCACTCAGGACAAATGGCAGAACTGGGATTAGGCTTCAGTGGTCCTGCTTTCTGTGTACTTACTTCAAGGTAACCTCTCATGCTCCTGCTATTGGAACATTTCCATTTCCCTTGTCCAGCACTACTTCTTTCCCTTCTTCCTTCCCAACCATCTTGTGCCTTGGTTGTCAGATAGCTCTCTTCCTACAACTATAAGGTCCCCTCCTTCTTGCCCCTTTCATTCCTTTCCCTTCACCTTCCTCAGATTTGTTTTTATACCATGGAGAACACATGGCTTCTCATGCAGGAGCACATTTTAGTGCTGTGCCACCTTCTTTCCAGCCCCATTTCATTTCATCTACAAACACACAAAAGGCCAAGGAATGGCAGAGGTCAAAGAGAAAAGCTGGATGATACATTTTAGTGGGGGAAAGGAAGCATTGTTCACAAAAGTTGTTGCTGTTGTATCTCTATCAATGCAGGACTGGACTATTCCCATGAGCATGGGAATGACCACTGACCTGTGCACAAAACACCAGCAGAGATGTGGTTACCTGGGAAATTTACATTTTGTTACCTACGTCACTATACCCTTTCCTCATCAGGCATTAAAGTGTCCTAAAGAATCCTTGCAGGCTTTATTATAGATCAGGACCCCATGGTGTCCAATAATACACAGTAGAAAAGAGGACAGAGATCTGTGCCATTGAGTTACATTTCACCTCCACCTTTAAGCATTTCCTGCAGTAGAAAGAGAACAACAAAAAATAAAATTATGCTAGTACATAAAAATACTTCTCTTGCATATCAAGGTAACTTGAGGAATTTGGGATCAATTCTTAACAGTTATTTTTGCTGATGATTCCTGATGCTGAATTGTGTTTGCTATAGAGACCAGCATGAATTCTCAAGGTACTGTGCAAGCTACAAAGACTGGGATCACTTCTCATCTCTCACTGTGTTTGCTGAGCATGCCTGCCATTGTCAGTCTTGTCAACTCTCATGGTCTCTTCACTTTTTACCCTGTGCTCATCCCATCTCTTCTTTCATTAAAAAATGCAAAAGTTTCTGTCCTTGTGGATTTGCAGAGGGAAAATATAATCCCCAAGGGCTTAGAAACCAGGCAGGAAATTAAAAATGCCAACACTGATTATTCTTTGAGATTCTATTATTTTAAAGGCAATCTCCTGACTTTCAGGGCCTGATTCGTGGCTTCTGAACTGTAAAGTTCAGCCATCCTTGTGCTTGGCAAGCACCTGGAATTAAAGCATCTGCAGTGGAGCTCTCTATATAATGCTGTAGAACAAGAGCTGTTTATCTCAGCAGCTGAAATATTCATTATTGAAAATAAGTATTTCAACATTCAGAGGATGAATTGTGTTGTCTGAGAATAACATTGATCTGGGAGATAGCAAAAAAATGCCGTGTCTCTACGGTGTACTAAATGGATACAGCTGAGAGGGTCTGACCTTGCACAGGGGAGCTGGGGCAAGAGCTCTTTCTGACATGTAGGTATCTCTCCTTACCTCTGACCTGAGTCTTCCATTTCACCTTGGCTGCTCTTGCTGGTGGCCACACTACAAAGCCAGAAGAATTTAATGCCCAGTTCAGCTGGGAGAGAGGAAGACAATGAGGAAAGGGATGAACCTGAGATGCACCAACCACTGCTATTTTTGCTGAGCTGTTTAGTGTTGGGCAGACATTATGGGTTTTGTGTTAAAACCTGCTGTTTGCTGTCCCCATTGAAAAAAACACCTGCCTTTTCTGCCAAGCTTTGAGTCTGAGAAGTCACACCACTGTCATGTAGCACTTAAAATTCCTCAAATTCTTCATTTGCTTTGTTTGTACACAAACATTGCAGGTTGTAAAAAGCATCTTCAAAAGACAGACCCTCAGTCCAGGCCCAGACAAATAAAATTGTGCATTCCTGGAAATGGCTCTACCAGAGCAGGAGACAGTGGCTAAAGCTGACTATTTGACTGTAATCTAGTGACTTTGGTTCCTGACACTGGTTCAGCAGATTAAAAAGAACCTTTGATCTTAAATGATGAAGGAATAAAAATCTGAAAATGGATATGGGGCAAAAAATATAGACTGGGATAAGAATAAAGTGGGAGGTTTATAGGTTTGGCTAGTTTTGCTTTTTTAAGAATAGAAGGTAAAGTAAGGACAGTGGGGACAAAACCATGATGGAAAAGCAGATGTTCAAAAGGAAAGTTGGGGTAAAGAATAGTGTAAATTAGCTGTTTGATTCTGGCATTAGCATTGGGTTTGTTCAGGCTGGCACGGTAAAAGGAGTCTTTTCTCCTTAAAATGCCAGCCTCAAAGACAAAGCCAAGCTAGGCTTTTTTGCCAGCTTCAGCAGTAACATTGACATGCAGTCTCTGAATTGATATGATTATTAAGTCAAATGAGATACCATGTGATGGAAAAGTCATTTAAATGATTTGCCAGACTGAACAAAGTAAGGTCTGGTCTTGTTTACAATCAAACTGAGAATGTGTTTACTAATGCACCCAGAGGCCGCCAAGAAAAGAAAAAAATAGTTTGTCTTTCAGTGCCAATTTAGAAAACTGTTTCTGTCTCTGCTTCTGCAACAGCATTTCTTATGGGACTGAGCAAGGTCTGTAAAGCCAGTTTCTTACCCATGGATGCTAGATGGGAGCAGCATCACTGACTGATCATAGCTGCAGCTGAAATCCATGGTGAAGAACACCAGAGCTGTGATTATTTTTTTTTTTTACAATGGAAAAAATCAAGGCCTTTGTATCAGAAAGTTCTAAATTAAATCTCTTTCTACCTTGTTTCCCTTTCCACTAAAGAGGGTATAACCACCTCAGTACACAGCATCCATGTGAAGATAAATTTAACCAGGTTTGTAAAGTCCAATTGCAGTTGTGTGTACTCAAAGCATAGGGCCATATCCTGAAAACAGATGACAAATGTAATCTTGAAAAACTGCTTTTTAAGCAAACACCATGCAGCCCATGCAATGAAGGAGACAAAAGTCTTGTAGAAAATACAGTTCATGATCATGTGATTTGTTCCCGAGCATGTGAGGGACCAGGGAGCTACCTGAGCCAAGCTCTGAGTACAGCAACACAGAGCCCTATACAAGTTCCTTTTACAGGTATGTTTGGGGCACAGTGTCTGTGCCTCCTGAAGGTGAATGGGCAACAGAAAAGAAAAAAAAAGGGGGGGTTACACCTTCTTTCAGTAAATAATATTTATTGCCCTGTGGGATCCAGCAACACAGGCACTTCCTAAATCAAGCTGGAACTGTCTATGGCTGTCACAAATGTTTCAACAGCCCAAGGAATGGGTTCATAATTTTGCATATTTATGGAATTAGCAGCTCTCCTGTGGAAAAGCTGGAACTTAGGGTTTGTCAGAGAAACAAAGGAGGATGAAAAATAAAATAGCAAGAGGAAGTATTTATGAAAGCTAAGGAAAGGAAATTCTAGGTGATATTGAATTAAGAATAAATAACATTTTGGAATCTCATCTGGAACACCTCTTTCAGAAAATTTAGAGTTCCCTTGGATCATGTATCTCCTATCCACATACTAATGAAGGGCAGTCTGACATAAGTTATTAGATATTATTAGATCACACCTTTAGATTATATAGCTCCAGTAAATGTTTTCAAGTGTCGCATTAAAAGCTGAATGTTTTTGGTAATAATTCCATCCTTTTTAATTCTGCCACTTAAGAAGTGTTTTTAATCATTTAATCAAACCCGTATTCAATATTAACAAGTGCCAAGGGAGAAAGGGAGCCTATTGATCACAGGTGATATATCCAGAAGCAATACACTGTTTACAGTGAGTTGTCTCTCAACTGAATAATGATTTCGTTATCTACAGGGAAAATCCCTGCAAATAAAAGTCTAATACTGTGATGATTGGTCTTCTTGATGGAATCTCATTGTTGAGATTGAGTTTTCTAAAGCACTTCACACAGATTTTGTTGAAACTACTGTACGGTTCTTTATGTGAAGGATATGGAAGCACATAAAGTATTGTGCAGTAAATTTTGTAATGAAGGGTCACAAATGGCTTGTTAAAGATCCCTATGTGGATGTCAAGTTTAAGAGCAAGTATTTCTAGACTAATGTATTTTTTTAGTAGTTTTTGGTCAAACAAAATATTGCCAAGAACAAGTGACCTCAAATAAATTACTTCATTTGTTAATCTAAGAATACTATTTTGGCTGAACATGTAATTTGGCTTCTCTTGGAAGGTTTACCACCTAGTTGTAAGCTGATGAGGTCAGCTACCTGAATTTCCACAAATTCCAACTCTAAAAATGGTGAACTTGAGATAAGAAAATAATTTGCAGTTAATAACTTACCCAATGTGGCCAAAACCTTTTTCTGAAACCTTTTGATCAGATGCTCAAATTTATTTACTATTTAGTCTTACTCTGTAGATTAACTGGAAAACTTCCATCTTAGGAAGACTTGTCACTGTTCATTGAAAACTTTACATCAGTTAAGACCATTCAGAGAAGCTTTGTGATCTTGATGCTGAGCCTTGATTGCTGGTGAAATGTTCACTTAGAAAAATAGTGTTAGGTACGTGACTACAGAAGTGCTTTGAAATGTTGTTTGTTAAATCAGTCAGTAAACTGACTCATTTATACCATTCTTAAAGAGCAAACATTGTATAAAGCATCTGATCTATTCAATATAACATTAAACTATCTAAATCTGTAGAAAATTAAGACACATGGTAAACTCTGGGCAAAATAATAATTTCTAGAATTTGAGTGAAAAATTTTGCAAGATTTTCTGCAGCAACTTCAAGCATCTCCTGTACATTGCTAATAACTGAAGCAACACTGAAAGTTACTAAAACCTTGTGCTACCGAGATCTGTGTGCAGAAAGGAAGTCCAAGAAGATTTAAGGTGCTCTAAGGTGCATTACTTAACAAACTGTTGAGTTTAGTGCCCGTCACTAATGGTTGAATTATTTACCAATCAGTCTCCTTCAATAAAAGAATTACATCAGAACGTGTACCAATGTAAATCTTTGTCTCCTCAGGAGAAGTGTCAGGAGCCAACATGCCTCAAGTCCCTATTTTTTCTGCTGCAGGAGCCAGCTCATCATGACAGGTTTTGTCTCTGCCAGACCAAAGTTATTGACTCAGTTCACAGAGGCAATCAAAAAACCTCACAACGGTACATATCAGCCTACAAAAAAGATAGTGATATTATCCACAAAAAAAGTTTAATGTGTCAGGGGTCCAATATTATCCCTTGATACTAGTCCTGTGTTCTAGCTGGACCAAATAAACTTTAAAAAGGGCAATTTAGAAAGTATTTAGGATGCTTTTTTGAACTGAAGACAAAATTTCTGGAAGAAAAGCAGATTTTATCTTTGTAAATGGCTACAAATTAGTGTCTCAGTGTAGTACTTCTCACTTACACGTAAGCACACACAGGCAAAAGCACCCACACTGTACTTTCAACTCTTAAGCTGTCAAAAGAATTTGTAAAGAGATCATGTACTGCTCCTCTGCTTCAGTTTGACACTGAAACCAGCTCAGAGCTGATGGGATTCTTCATCAGTCACCTCATCATGGTTTGCAGTGTGGGAGGAGGATTTAAGAGAGCTGATCTGCCCTGTCACTCTGGGGCAATGGATAAACCTGCTGTGATTTTTGAAAACCTTCTTTTGGTCCACCTGGCATCAATCAATGGAACTGACAAACCCACAGACAGAGCAGACAACTGCCAGTGGATGACTGGCTAAGGCTATTTCATTGCTGAACTTTCATAGTGGGGCAGGGAAAAAAAAGGATGTGCATGAAACCAAAGCCTAGGACCTTACAGGGGTGAGAGAACCAAAGACCTTGGAAATTTACATCTGTTGTGAAGCAGATATAAACTGGAAGAGAGATATAGAATAAATATTATTCTTTGATAGGAAAACAGCAGTGTTCAGGCAGCAGTAACAAAATACTCTGGCACATGTTATAGGTGCAAAATTTCTGCTAGTATTATCATGAGGCAAAGTCAGAGATTACAGGAAGACCACAAGAAAGATCAAGGTAATTGTCCTTGGGGATCTCCAGTGCATCTCTGAAGGCTCTGCCCCTTTGAGGTCATATCTCTATCTGAACGTAGAGGTGCCTTATTTTGTCTTTTACATCAGTGAATATGATTAAACTCCTGCTGTTGTGCTAAATTTCAAAGATTGTAAAAAGTCAGGGGAATTAAAAAGGTCAGTGCAGTATTTCATTTCAATAGCAAATCTGTGGAATAATGTTGTACAAGTACATAGGAAACTGCTTTGAAAAGGGAACTTGTCAGTGACTTAGTTCTAGTGAAAAATAGCAGGCGTTTGGAAAACGTAATTCTGCTTCCTAAGCCTGTAATTAAAAACAGACAGATAATTAGAAATGGACAGAATATATGCTTTTCATACATAAAAGTGAAGAAAAGATGCACAGTTCTCAAATATTTGTGCAACGTATACATTTTGTATACCTACTTTTCCAAATGGAAAATTCTGCTTCCATACAATATATGTTGATGATAAATCCTTTGTCTAGAAACATATATTCCACATGCAAACACAGAAGATGAGTTTTCTATATTACTACAGAGAGCAGATAAATGTTTCAAACCCACTTGTAAAAAGAAAAAAAAAAGTTTCTGAATTTTAAACAAAGCTTTTCTCATTCCTTGTGTTTATTTATAAACAATCTGATATTTACTTTCTTTCTGGGTTTTTTTTTTCAGACATATGTCTCCTTATAAAACCATTGATCAAGATAATTTCAGCCAGTGTGCAATCTGGCTAATCTTAGCAGACATGTAGCTCCGCAAATAACGTAACTATCCTTCAGGAACAGAAAAAAAATTCATTCAAACAATGAACATGAAAACTGTGAACTTGCCCAAGATCTGCAGGACAGAACCATTGATTGAACAGGGTACATGAACATGAAGGGCATATTGAAGATTTCAGTCATATTTAAGGTCCAAGGAAGCTGAGCAGCTCAAAGATAAGCTCTTGAATACACTGGAACTAAAGAGGGCAAGTCTCTTGAATAAGTTTAAAACCATTACTTTTTACATGTTCTGGGCGAATTAATACTCTATTAAACCTGATTACATCACAAAGTTTGCCAATACCAGAGCTAAGATTTCCCTCAGAACTCCCAATACAATTGCAAGAGAAGTCTTGGTTGGCTTTTTATTCAGTTTTGTTCAGACTGGATGCATCACCAGGGGTTTTTGCTATTAACTTTTAAAAATCTGCAGTTTTTTAAAAGGGTTGGGAATTCTTGTTTTGAAAGGTTTACAGATCAGCTCATCTTGAAGGACTGAAGCATACCCTTTATGTAAAGGCCAACTTCTTGACAGATTTCAATCGCTGATGCCAAAGTGTGAACATGTGAAATTCTTCTGAAGAGTTCTCCAGAATTTTTAGCAGGGGAAACCATTTCTGTCTAGCAGGAGTCTTCTAAAATTTACCATGTGCAGAGGAGGTGAAAATAGAATAATTGCAATAAACATTATAGGCAATCTCAAGAACAGAGGGTGCCTATGTGAAAGACGTACCCAGAAAAAAAAAAAAACAAAAAAAGAAGTTCTAAACTATTTTTGAAAGCTGGTCTTTCTGTGATCTCTAGATTAACAAAATAATTTTTTTTTTACACAACAAAAACCTATTTCAGGCTCTTTCGGCAAATTGAAAATAGAGAAATGGAAGAAGAATGCTTAGCACACTGTTTGTTGAATAGGCATCAAGCACAGAAAAAAAATGCAGCCTTGTTATCATTTCTACACATCACCTATACACCTTGATGACAGTGGACACAGAACTGATTTTATCAGACCTTGAAGAATAAATTAATGCTATGGAATACACAATGGTACAAAACAAAAAGAAAAGTAAATTAATCTTCTAAAACCACAGGAGGTGACACAGAATCCTTAAAATGAGAGGAAATCTAAGCCCCTGCTCTTTTCCCCAAACTAAATCTGAATGTTTTTTCAGGTTACAACGTTTCTGTCGCCCCATCCACTTTTCTCATCCAGATCTGGCACTAGGCTATGAGGGGATATGTGCAGTACACAGAGCCAGCTTTCACCAGGAAGGAAATTAACCTTCCATCATTTGAAAGCTGAATTTTCTTCTTGTTTTTTACCTGTCCCAGCACAGCTACCCAACTGCCACCTTCTGTGTCTAGCAGGTTTAGATAACTGCATTTTTGTGGCACTTCCTCACATCTGGGAGAAGGTGTCCTTGAGAGCAGAGGTGTGGTTTTGGCTGGGCAGTATACACAGATGTATCTGGACAGGTGCAATTTCACTCTGCCCGTGCTCCCTGGTGGCTGGACACCAGCCAGCTCTCATCAGGGTATCACAGAGGCCACAGCAGCTCACCTCAGCCTCTGAGTCTCTGTAGTTCTTGAAGCAGGTTATCCAAAAGCCTCCAAGTGTATCACAGGGGTGTACAGACTCCGTTTTACCAAACCCAAAGCCCAGCAAGGTGCAGGGTTTGTTTTCTTCCACCCTGAGTCAAGCTGGACCACCCACCCAAGGTCCTCTCTTGTGAGCTAGGTCCCCGCAGCAAGAAGGTGGTGGCACTGGGTCTCCCTGCATGGATACCTGTGCTGCTTTTGCAAATTGTGTTGCACCCATGCACTCTTCCATGGGACAAATCAAAGTGCTGATTGGATTCTCCATCAGTGCTTGGAGTGTTGAGATATAGCACCTCTCATCTGCCCTGCACTCCTGCTGTTGCTTAACCATGCAGTGACCTCAAGGCAATTCAAAATGCTACTGTTGGAGAGCCTGTTGTGGCAGGGGGTTCTATCTGTTCTTTGCTGCATTCTGTCATTTGTATATATACAAATATATATATGTATATATTCCAGGGCCATACCTGGAAGAGCCCCTCAGCCTCACTAAGCTAACCAATGGATTCAATCAGCAAGCTTCTCCACCTCACTATTTATCTACATCTTAGAGAGTTTTAGCAGAGTAAATGACACCACCTGGAGCACTGTGTCCAGTTCTGGGTCTCCCAAAGTAAGAAGGATGTGGACTTGCTGAAGCAAGTCCAGAGGAGGGCCATGAAGATGATCAGAGGGTTGGAGCACCTCTCCTATGAAGACAGGCTGAGAGAGTTGGGGTTTTTCATCCTGGAGAAGAGAAGGCTCTGGGGAGACCTCATAGCAGCCAGCCAGGGCCTGAAGGGGTACAGGAAAGCTGGGGAGGGACTTTAGCTGCACGTGTAGCAGGGTTGGAAGTCGATGATCTTTAAGGGCCCTTCACAATGAAGCCATTCTATGTTTCTATGATAAAACTCTTGAACAGCATTGACATTACTATGATGAATTTTGAGATACTTTATTATTGTTTCCCAATTAAGACCATACATAATTTTCATAGTATAATGAGGCTCTACCTCACACACTTAGATAATAAAATATGCCTCGGTAAGTTTGTGGAAGGGGCTCCACTGAGTCTGTTGAAACACTAAATAAACCTAGTAAGATCCACCATCAGACCCTTATAATTATGATAAAAAGCATGTTAAGTTTGGGTTTGTGAAAGCTATTGGGAAAATCAAGGGGAAAATCAATGCTAAAATCTTGCTTTTATGCATTTTACTGGTAATTAGGTCATTAGAAGTAGTTGCAGAAGTAAGAATTGCACATGATTATTCTGCTAAGACAGCAATATCCAAGACTTGAAATAACATCTTCACCTTGAACTTGGTGAAGACTGTTGAAATGCTGAATTACTTTGTTGGAGGACTGGAAAGTTAAAAATTGAGGTCAAAAGGTAAATTTTCAAAGAATCAAGAAAATTCCGCATTAAAATTATGTTTATTACACTAATCTTTGCACTTATGAATTAAAAATAACTTTCTGGAAATATTCTTCAAATTGAGCCTAGGATATATAATTTTTTTAGTAGATTTCTAGCACCAATGCCAAAGAAAATTAGTAGGAAGCACAGGCAAAGTAAACCATACCAATTGTTTAGCAATTTTGCATTTCTAAAAATTACTAATAAGGACTTGTATATCTCAAATTTCCTTGTCATTATTGGATGGTGCTTTCAGAAAAGGTAATGCTCTCCATTTCTTTAATATTCTCAGAATACCTGCAAGGAATAATTTCTGGAAGACACCTGTTTTTTCTGAAATTTTTCCTCAAGTCACTCTTCTCCAAGTTTTTACAGAAAAGGTCATTTAAATCACTACTAATGAATACATTAAAGCAATTTGAGAATAAATAAGACTTTTCTACTACTGTAGTTCATTCTATGTAATTCCTCACTGAACACTTGTATTGTCAGCTTTCATAGGTATACTTAAGGAAATTCACCACTGTCCAGAAAGGCCACATAAGATACACACTTCTCTCTACACCAGCGGCAAAGCCTTGAGTAGGCTACACAACATGAATTTTAACAGCAGTAAACTGAGACCGAAACCACATTAATTTTCCAATAATCCCTGCAGAGCACTTGTGTATCTCTGTTTCCCCATGGGCCACTAATCTGAGGAGCAGATAAGCATCTTGCCCCAGGCCAAGAAGCAAACCAGTGGCAGAAATGGTGAAAGCACCTGGAGAATTTTGTTTCACAGATGTGTTTTAATGTCTGGATCACCATCCACCTTTGTATTTCAACAGTGGTGAAGAGCTGCTCAGATCTAATTTGAGATAGGGTAAGACTGTAAAAGCATGACTGTGTTGAGAACCTCTGTTTTCTTTGTTATACTTCAATTTCAGGAGCATGCTACTCCTACAGTGGTGTACATTTTAGAAAGTTAAATGGTATAAGCTTAAACCTTTACAAATGGTTAAAAAGTTGCTGTTTCCTGGGTGCTAGAAAAAAACATTTTCTTATTTAAAAACATTTCAGTGCACTTGCATGAAAATGGAAAATCTTGCTCCCACACCGATTTAGCATCTTGTTAATCCTTGCAATGCCTATCATTAATTCATTATTCAGCTGTAACAATGTGATATGTTTTCCCTAGACAGCTTAAAATACATACTGAGTCTGTGAGTACTTAGTGAGATAAAGTATGCTCTACAGTATTTTATCATGATAAAGAAAGCTCTAAAACAACATTATTTGATACTTAAGATGTGGCAAAAAGTTGAGACACAACAGCCATCATAATAAATGTTTATAGACATACCTAAAGTCTTATGTAAAGTTCATCCTGCTAAAGAACGTGTTTTATGTTGTACAATTCCTCTTAGAATATCAATCTAATAAGCACCAAATGAGTCGGAAGACAATGCTGCCGTTAAAAATGGAGAAAAATTATTAGAATGTGATAATTATGCTGACATTTTGTATGCTCAATCTAATCAACCAAGCTTCCAATTTGTCATAATGTACACTCACTCATACATTATTGCTTAAGTATAGCAACACTTCTGTTTTGAAAGTCTGTCAATCATGCAAATGCCCGTAATTTTTCTCTAGTTGCATTTAAGAGATATATTTTTAGTTCAGATCCAGAGACCACTGTGAACCTGAATTGACAGTATCTCCTTCTTTTGTTTGTAATGCTCATCCCTGTTTATTCCATGTTTGCTGTCTGTAATGGATCATGCAGTGCTATTTGCTACTTTACTTTTCATCTGGTGCTGAAGAGATTTTTGAATCTGATCTCTGCTCCTAACTGTGGCCTGGGTGATGTATGTGTTCTCAGGAGCTGCAGACCTGAGCTTGAATTATTCAGGTTTGATATGAGTAAAATTGTCAGGCAATCTTCTCTTTTGTTCTGGATCTCTTTTTTATTAGTCCTGCAGGAATGGGAGGACAGCAGAGAACCTGCCTTGCTCACATGGGTAGCCCTGCCAAAATCAGTGGGACTACTTGTGGGCTAGATCTGAAGAAGTGTCAGAAAGATCTGAAAAAGGGACAACACACCTCAATAAACATGCCTCAAAATATGCATTCTGACACACATTACCCTCAAAATAGATCTTTCTTTCCTTTGGCTTAAGCTTTTAAATTACATGTTTTCTGCTCTCTTCTGTCACCAACCTTCTCTGATTTTCTGTTCTAGAGGGTGGAGTGGAAGAGAAATTCAGCACTTTATGAGAGCGTGGAACAACATAGCAAGAGAAATGTTAACAGGATGTTAACATCCTGAGAGAAATAGCTTAATAGGATGTGTCATGGGTGTTAACAAAGAGAAAACATAAAGAAGTTGTCTGAATTTTGCAAAGATACTGGGACTTTTAAGGGAGCAAGGGAAGCTGTACAGTGATATCAGCAGACAATCTTTGGGCAGTAAACAAAGTGGGCAGTTAACCCACTACCTTACATTTTGCCATCATCCTGAACTATATCTCACACAGCATATGGACCAAGGACACAAGGAACTAAGCACATGACAAGTTCCAATATTCTGCAGGGACAATCTTCTGAACACATACAGCTTGTGGAAACTTTTGCAGGACTTTTTAACCTGGGAAACAGACTTTCAAAGTGAAAGGCATGCTAGGAGAATGGGGATAGTTCTATTAGTCACTACTGAGATACTGAAAATATATGATTACTGGTAGAATTTTTTTTTTTCTGCTTTGATTCATGCTTCCTCCACACCATGCTTTTGTTTCAAATTAAACAACAGTAACTCAGCCTAAACCTCAGTCTGATCACCATGGAGCTGTGTGAGGCTGCAGGTGCCTAATGCAGTAGTTGGAGAAGAACAGCAGACTTTATCCAGTGAGTTGACTACACAGAGCTGAGATATGACACTCCAGAAGGACTCATCCCCCTGTTCTAGGCAGCCAGCTCTTTGACATCACATACCATAACTGTGTTTTGCTTCCTGCTTCCCTTTTCAGTTTTCAGGAATCAAGAGCTCTTCAAGAGCTGACTATCACCAGGCAATATCTGGAAACTTACAATCTCTGGCCAGTTTGTCCCAGTACACAATGAGGACTGGACCAAGTTGTTGTCTGCACAACTTATATGTGATTATATGTGTGTTTGTAATTAATAATGCCTGCATACAACAGTATTTATCTCAACTTTCTTTTGCTCTCTCAAATTCTTATGAGACTATCTTTGAAAATCTTGTTACCTCTTACATGTATATTTTTAATGCAGTACAAAAACATACTGTTTTTGAGCTTTAGATGGTAAACAGACAAAAATAGTAATCCAAAACATCAGTTCAGGGAAGCAAAAGAATTAAAAAGAAAAGACAAAAATATGGCATCTGGCTATGAAAAATGTCAAGTTATTCTTTGAATGTTGGATCAGGAAAATCTCAATACATTTCTGGTAAATGAGGCATGAAGCATATTCTTTAAAATATGGTGTCCAGGAGATAGTACTACCCAATATTTTATCCTAATGGCAATACACAGTACTTATAAAGCGTTGAACTTTAAATCAAACACTTTGGGGAGGACATGCCCAACCTATTAGTTTTTCAAATATAACTTAGTATCAACATGAAGATGAAATAGTAAACCATTTCTGGGAGCTTAATTGGTTAAACTCTGTAACAACATTGGAGTATGGCTTATTCTCTAATTAGTATGCAGGCAATGTGAATGATCTCCCTCTGTCACCTTTGCTTCTCCAAAACTTCACATTCCTTGACAGGAGTCATTAATGTCTTGTTGGATCAAGATAATCCTTGGTGAACATACTCATAAAGGATGCACTGCCACTGATTCAGTACAATTACTTGGGTGGCAAAAACATAATATTTGTCATGCTCGCAGAAATTATAGTAGAAAATAAAAGAGAATTCCATAGCAAAGATAGAATATTTTATTTCTAAATAAACAGTATGGCAGAAGTCTATTTTCTTCATGATTATAATTTATTCTGAAGAAATGTATCTTCCTTATTTGCCATTCCTTCTTACTTTAAAAGATATCTAAAATATCTTCCTCTTGGGACAAGTTGTTTATAAATTTTCATCCATCTCATCTAAAACCAAATATGAGATGCTTTTTTATAGAGAACAATGTCAAACCATTATATAGAACAATGTCAAAATGTATGTAACTCACACATACCTAGTTAGAGGACAGTAGTGCTAACACATCATTCTTTAAATCTTTCCACTGGAAGCAAGGGAGTGCAGGTCCTTTCATCTCTTGTGAAATGGCTTCAAAATTCTGCTCAGATAATAAAGAGTTACTATCACAAATTTACCAATTTTGGCAGTAGAAAATTCTCATGGCAGACTGTCTTTCTTATGTTCAAACTGCAGCCATTCCCAAAAGAAACCTCCTAGTGCTTTACTCTTGATTTTTACTAGATTTCTTTGCAGCTTGTAAGGCAAAATTAGTGATGTGGCTTTCCTAAACTGGCAGCTTGGTATGCAGATGAAGGATACATTTTTTGTTTAGGTAAAATAGTCTTTCTGCAATGACTGCCTCTGGAAAAGTCCTGTGGCATTTTCTCTGATCAATGTCCTACACTTCCACTTGACAGAGCAAGCAGCTTTAGGAAGGACTCCAAATCCAGACATTTTGCACTTGATTTCATGCTGACAGCTACAAACCAAGGCTACTTGGTTGTCAAATATTTCTCCTTATTTTTCTGATTATTCTACATGATTGGAGAATGGTAATATCTGTTTGGCTTTACCATATGTCAAAACACAAGAAAACAATAATCCTTTCAGAAAAGGGGCCATAGCCTAAAAGTGTCAAGTAGGCTGAAATGAATTAATTAGGTTTTCATTAATAATGAAAATCATACCTTGTTAAAGTGTTTTGTAGGACTGTCATCTTATCTCATACATTGTTTCCCTTTTGCTTATCCTTTCTAGTCTGCCAGAAAATTTTTTGTCTAAAATATGGGTATACAAAGGTTGTGTAATTGGAAGTCTGCTGCACCATAGGCTTTCTAAATAAGAACTTGCAGCTTGTTGTCTGCTGGTAGCAGGACAATGACACAATTTTGTCTGCCTATCACCAGTGTGTGCCATCAGCCTGCTTACCTCCACTGTTACTTCTACAAAACTGATTAGCTACTGTTTTCCAAACCTTTTTTATCAAATGAATTAAAGCTTTCAACTGAATTTAAAGGCATCTTATCTGGAGACCAGTCACTATTTAGAAAAGTCATTTTTTCCAAGTGACACAGCTTCAGTGTCCTGCAACAGCAGTCAGAACCCTTTTCTCATCTCTCCCCATGGTCATTGCTCAGGATTGACAGCAAACGCCTCTGACATGCACCTTAGAACTTTAATATTGTTTAGCTTGGAGAAGAGGAGGCTCAGGGGAGACCTCATCACTCTCTACAACTCCCTGAAAGGAGGTTTTGTGGTGGGGGTTGGTCTCTTCTCCCAAGTAGCTACCAGTAAGACAAGCGGGCATGGACTTAAGCTCTGTCAAGGAAGGTTTAGGTTAGATATTAGGAAAAAATTCTTTACAGAGAGGGTGATCAGACATTGGAATGGGCTGCCCAGGGAAGTGGTGGAGTCTCCATCCCTCGAGGTTTTTAAAAAGAGACTGGATATGGCACTCAGTGCCATGGTCTGGTAACCACAGTGGTAGTGGATTAAGGGTTGGACTTGATGATCTCTGAGGTCCTTTCTGACCTGGATGATTCTGTGACTCTGTAATACAACGCCTGAGTACCTGAGGCTTCTCTGTGCTATTCTTCTGTCCAAACAACATGTTACATCAGCAACATAAGAAAGCCTGCCTCCTAAGGTTGAAACAGCCAAGATCCTTCAATAATGCAAGCAAAAAATTCATAGGAACCTTACTTTTCTCTACTTCTTCACTAGATTGTCTCAATATCTATATGGTTGTTTTATAAAGTAGCTCTTGGGTTCTTTCTTCACTCCTTTTTCAAAGCAGAGTTAAAGCAAGATCTTTTCCAACCTTCCATCTTTACTAGAGACTGTCATAAAACAGGCCTCCCTTGTAAAAACTTGAAGTTTCCCTAAAGTCTTAGGCAACACCAAACTGCACATTTTCCTATAGTCTTTGGGAAATAAGATATCAGATTTTACTCCAAAACTAATGGAAAAGTGCTAGCGACGAATCTTGCTTTTAAGAGAAGGCCAAAGACATATGACAAAATACTGAAATAAGATATGTTAGCAATATTTGACAGTGAAATTTTCTGAGGACCTAGCTCAAGGTAATGTCATAGGCCCTAGGAACTCATTAGAACTAATTTAGCTCACAAAAAATAATCAGGGGTATACTACCTTACATATACTTTGAATATATGACTTTCATTGCAATCTTTGAAGTAACATAATAAAAAACTTATACACAGTGGACATCATAGGAAGCAAGCAATAGACATTTTTCAACTATAATCTTGTAATAGGTGTAGTTATTTAGAGTGTGATTTGAATTTCAGAAGAAAAATCAATCACTGCATAGTAAAATGAAGAAAATATTTGAATTAGAGAAAAAGAGAATATAGAATAGAATAAAATAGAATACAGAATTCCTTTTCCATTGGTATTTTCTCCAAATAATAACCCCACTCAGCACCATGGTAATACCCAACAAAGTTCAAATGGAAAATTATCAGTAGAGAACAAAAGGAAGTGGTCCTAAGGACACGCATGCGACCTTGACTCTGCCTGTGGCTTGTAGCATGCAGCTGCTATGTGTGATTCCTGTTGAGAGAGGAAACAGAGTTGTGCAGTGTCCTGAGGGAATATGTGTGCTGTTTATATATGGTGCTGAAAGGCAAGAGAGTGAAGTATGGCTTGTAGAGTGCTGGGGAGGATTTGAAATGATTGAAGATGTGTGTCCTCATGTGTGTAATAGCCTCCGTTGGTTTGAGGGACTGAGTGGGGGGAGGGAAGAATTAAAGAATAGGAAGGCATTCCTAATGGGTTCTCTATTTTCTCTTCAGTAATAAACAGCACTACAAGAGCTCCATTCTCTCCATAATGTTTTGATATGTTTTCCTTTGTTTATATAGGTTTGCAGGCTCATATTTTTTTTGTTATGTATGCGGAAGAAGATACAGAAAGTTCTGTCTTATGAAAATCAGATAGCTGCTACAGTTACCATAAAATAGTTCTACATTGAATTTGAGTTGACTTTGTGTGAATTTCTCTGCTAAAGGTTCTATTGCTTTTTTGGGTGATGGTCATTTCTCAAAAACTCCTATCTGAGTTGCTCATAACAATGAGCTAAAGACAACTGATGTTTAATATTTACTTTTCTCTGTCTTGACAAAAAGGTGGTTTTCTGAATTTACAAGACTGACATCTTTCAGTAACTGCTGTTCCCTAGCTACACTTTTATATTTATCCTGTGACTGAGTTATCCTTTGGGAACAGACAGATGAAATATTTTAAAGACTGAGTGTGAAACTTGGTTTCTATGTAATTTTCATGCCATCTGAGAAACTCTCATGTAAATGGCGGTTTTTTGAGGAGCCTGCCTTTCCCAAACAATGAATCCATGGAGGACACAGCTAGGCCTTCCATGGCTGAGCAGAAGAAATTAATAATGGTAGAATGTTTCATCTTGTAGTGAAGACAAGATTTGGCTAAAGGACTCTGAGATGATGGCAAAGTAGAAATAAAACTTATCAATAAATAGTTGGAAAATCTACTGCAATTACTGCCCTGTGAATCCAGAAGTATTTGACTTAATACTAATGATCTTGATACTGGTACTGAACCATAACTAATGTTACAAATTTGAAAAAATTAAAAGAACATTGCCTAAAATATTCATGTGTCCTAACACCAAGGTCATTCTGAAATGGTATGGCTCTTGTCTAGCTACTCAGACAATCCAGGGAGGATCTTTTCTTAACAGCCTTCACTAAACTAACCATAGATTTACTTAGTCTGCAAAGCTGATTGAAAAATACTCTGTTGAAGAATTTCCCCCATGATTAAATTAGCCCTAGGGGTGCTCACAGATGCATGATACAGAGTATCTCCTGTGGCAAATGTCCTCTGCCACCTTACTATTGCCCTCACACATTCCTGGATAAGCTTCACCTCCCCTCCCAGGGATACTGCAGGGTGCATCCTGAGTCACAAATTCAGCAATACAGTTTGCACTGTGAAGAATTTCCTTGTCAGTATTTTTCATTTACCTAAAGCCACTATTTCTGAGTTTAACATCACTGTAGAATTCTGTAGAACTGAGGCACCAAATAAAATGTACACTGTACCAGAGGCACCAACTGGATGCTCACAGGAGCCTAGATTGGGTGAGATGTGTAGAGAGACTGTTACCAGTAAGTGAGAAAAGACCTCCATTCACTCCACTCTATCATCTAGCCTTAGTCTCACTTTACTTCTGCTCTTGAGAAGAACTCTATAATGCACATTTTGGGATAAGTTAATGCTGTACCTTATCACAGGGTGATATATGAGAATCTGAATTTCTTCTAGTACTTTCACACAAGATATGTAATGCATCTCTCACTTTTTATTCATACGTACCATTACTTGCAAAAACTAGATACAAAAAAAAAACTGGTGGCTTTGACACTTCCCTGCCACTTGGGTCAGCTGTTCCATGATGTGGATTAGCAGAGATAGAGTATCATGCTCAGCATCCAGGGAAAGCCATAGACACACAGTATAAAAGAAAGGAAAAAAACAACCTGCTCAGAATGCACTGCAAACAGAGGCAGATAAATTAAGATAGGCTCAAAACTGTATTTTCAGACATGGGTTGAAAGCAGCTGGTTCCAGCCTGCAGGTAAAAGTGGCCAAGTTTTCACCTTCACATTTACTCCCAGCTCTTCCCCCAGAAGATCATTCTCTGAGATGAAAGAAATAGGAGGCAGAAGCAGTGCAGTGGTGCATGCCTGCTCAGCTTATTAAAACAGGGGAAGAAGGCAATATTTCACCCCCCAGGAAAAAAAAAATAAAAGGGAAAAAAAAAAAAAAAGATAGACAAGTAAGAGAGGTTAATCCATCTGATGAAATTAGCAGGCAGAGTATGTAGCTGTTTGAAATGATGAACGAGGTTGAAATAGCTACACAGGCTAACATCCAGTGGGATAATTACTCCAAGCTCTCGGGCTAAAATCTGTCTTGGAGGAACTGGGAGGCTTTGATGACTCAATTTTAATGGGCATGCTTATGAAATACATAGTAAAAGCTATTAAACTTGAAATTGTTCTTGGGTGGTATTCTAAGACTAGGCTACTGACCCTATCAGGCTGCTTTTAATAAGGTACATGCTATTTTTGCTCTTAGTAGTGGCAGATACTTTAGCTGCCCACCTACTTAGTCTTAACCATTTAATACCCTACATCTTGGTTTGCAAAATCACTGTTTCTAGAGTGAACTGTGTTCTCTGAACAAAAGGACTCCTTACCAAATTATTTAAGCAAACTTTAAACCAAACTGCTCAGTGGTCTGTGTTATCCCTCCATTTTGGAACCATTCACATTGAAAACATTTTGCTACCGCTGCCCAGGGACAAAGTGTCTTACCAAGAGCAGCTGTCGAAAACCATTTCACTTCACTGCAGAACAGAAAAGCTTTGCAAGACATTTTATAGTATACTGAACAACTGAAAGAGAGAGGATGAGCATTCACCAAAATGTCCCTCCCAATGGCTTCTGCTTCTGCTCTAGAATATTATTTCAGGCCCTGTGAGAATGAGAACAGGGTTAGGAAATGAGAGCTTCTGAAGAGTGATTGTAGTTTGCACACAACTAACATTGTGCTCCAATACTAAAGATACCATATGGATGAATTATCAGAGCTTTGCTGAAGGCCCCAGCTCCTCTCAGCCCTAAACTCATCCAGGTTTCCACAAGTGTCAGTGAAAAGACTGCTGGCGTCTGAGAATGTGTTAAAATATAGTCACTTTATGTCAGAGTTTTTGAAAACCTCTTCCATAGTTTATTCGATGTGACTAATGCAATGAGGACATTCACCTTTCAACTCTGGGGAGAGATGAAACTTGCCATGAAAAACAGCTACAGCTGGAGTTTTGATAGTACCCATCCTTTCTCTGAAGGCAAATACAGTGATTTACTTCCCACAAAGCCACAAGGACAACTTCCAGAGCTGAAGTGTTTTGTTAATGGAAATCCTTGCACTAGGTTATCACAATAGTGGCTTAGCTGAAAGCTGGTATATAACAAAGAAAGACTGAGTGCATTTTTCAGAAGTATTACACCTTAGAGGTAGCTACGTTTCAGCAACTGCATTTTTCAAAGTCTCAAGTGCTTAAAATCAAGTGGGAATTCACTAAAAGGAAATAGATACTAGCTTATCCTGTGGAACTGGTTTTAGCTGGATAATTAGTAACCATCTTATATGAGAAACACCTCAAAATTATACCATAACTGTGCTTTCTAGCTTATGTTTGTGCCACATGCACCCATGGATGAAGTACATGCTTGGGAAGGACTGAAATTTAAAGGAGATAAAATAGCTAAAGAATCAATCAGCAGGAATTTTTTTACATACGTAAGATTTCAGATGTTGGGGTTCACCTACACCTAAACCTACCTGCAGGTTCAGGTCAAATAAGTCCTTTTTATATTTAGATCTTCATTTCCTCCCCTCCCCAAGTCACCCTACACACGTTTATCAGCTCCTTTAAAAACATGAGCTTTTTAAAACAAAAACCCACACCCAAAAGTCCTTGTGCTTTGGGATTTAGAGCATGGACTATCAAAGGTGGATAAGAGAGCAGATGAGCACAGACCTGCAGTAGTGGGGAAAGTGGAGCTTTCACTCTCAGAGAAACACCTGACACTTTGAAACTAATTCTGAAATACAACTGGCAAGGTTTCTCCTGATTTACATAGGTGCAAAGTAGATGAATGTGAAGCCTTTCTTCTTCAGGTTATTTCATCTCACTGTTTGAAATAACAAAACCCGTATGGTACATCTTTTTTATTATTATTACCTCTCATAATTATTCCCTGGAACAGCAGAAGGAGGGCTGGCTTCACTTTTTAAGGAAGGGTATTTTAAGAAATTTATCAGAGCTGTTTCAATCAGTAATCTAATACAGCTTTTCTGCTTATATAAAAATTTTCAGATGCATACATCCCAAAGAATTTAAAAGGTGAGAGAAAAAGCTATTAGCCTCTTCAAAAATGAGGCAAAAATCCATTTTCTGGGCATTGAAAACTTTCATTGCTGGCACCGAGTAGCATGAAATCTATTTGCCTATTTTTTACTTGACAATTTAAAAGGAAATCTCGGTGCCCCAGTATGAAGTGTAAAACCCATGGATCCTTTCAGCTGGTGCAGGTGGGACAGGCTAAAGGGTGAGCAGCAAGTCTGTAAAGCTCAGGCATGGCATGGCTCTGCATGCCAGCTCACTGCCCCCACTGCTACTTCTAAATAGTTCTTACCCCTTTCTTTAACTGGCACCACATTACTTGAATTTAAAAGAAAGGCTGATGTTTTGGGGAAAATAAGCTCGAAAACAAACACTTACTGTTCAGTGGATGAGTGTGAAGCAAAAATGCCAGAACAAAGCCAAGGTGCCAAGTGCATTTTAAGCCTCATTGACAGTCCTCCTGTGGTTTAAAAATACATTTAAAAAGAATTAAATCTAACAACACATTTTAAAATAATCAAAGAAAATTGTACTGGAAATAGACATCCCATACACACAATAAATTGCCTAGTCACATTTTTAAATTAACCACACAGTGTGATATATAAAAATCAGCAATCACATTTTACAATTCTAATAATAACATGCACTCTGCAGGCGTGTGATTCAGTACACATTCCTTGGGAATGTATTTGGCCTTTGGCCCTGTGTCTCACAGGGCTCCTGAGGAGAGAGCAGCAAGCCTATAAATTTATGACTGGATTACCTGTCATGTGTTATTCCTTACCTAATTGTTTCTGTAACCTATTGTTATCCTTATTATTGTTCTTTCCCACTATCCACTTAGGACTGTTTAATGTATGTGTTTCAGGGAAAACAACGGAATTTGAGTCAACATTGCATTTTTCATGAAAAAGCTATTTTTATCCCAAAATACAAACAATATGGCTATAAGTATTCCCTGTCTTCCATATTAAATTTTGATTCACATTTAACCATTTGTTTCAAATATATTATTTTCCTTTTATGGTGAATGCAGAAAAAAAGAGATGGATTCTTAGGAGAAAAATGAATAATCACCCATTGCTCAGGCCCTAATGGATGGATGTCCAACACTGGATGTCTGGAAATGGTTGGAGGGAATGGATGCACATAGAGCTCCTGGTAGGCAGAGATGAGAGAGCTTACAAGGGGCTCAGGCAGGAGCAGCAGCAGCCAGGAGCCCAGATGGAAGGAAAGGCAGGGAAGGAGTCAGTCACACAAGGAGAGCAACTAACCCCTTCCTGCAGAGTGACAAAATCCCACTTCTTCCTAGTGGCTCCTCTGGCTGTCCCCAGGCACCTGCACCACCCTGCCTGAGCATGTTGGCTGTGACTCTGCTTTTGCCCTTCATCTAGATCCCAGCGTGCCTTTTATCCTCTCAGACAGCTTGGTATGATGGATCTTGATGACATTTAGCCAAAATTTTCTTAAACTTAACATTTAATTTAAAAATCATCCATGACTGAATTCAGATGACTTCTTCCCTGGTCACAGATATAAATCTGCTATCAATAATAGTAGAAAAGGCAACTGTAAGTAAATTTCTTTGACTATTAAGGTTACATCTGGTATTTCCCACTAAATCTGTGGTAATACAATGAGGAAATCTTTCAAACTTGTAGAAAATGTGCAATATTTTGCAGAGCTGTATTACTCTTGAATTAAACACATTACAAATTTGACAAAACCACTCTGGGCACTTTAGAAATTTTAGGGTTAGGGTTAGGGTTAGAAATTTTAAGCATAATGTCTGGTTTCCATTGCATGAGGTAGAGAGGCATTATGCCATTGTATATGTGGTGAAATCAGAATGTAGCAAGGGTAACCATCCTGGCCAAGGACATAAAAAAACACAGGCCATAGACGCTTGCTCCCAGAGTCTTATCTGGCAGAATCAAGGCATATGCATAAGTAAAAAAAAATGGAACTGAAAATTATTATTTTCATTTAAAACAGTTTAAAACATGTGGCAACTATATCTACTTTAAAAATGGAGTCAAAATTGCTTTGGAGAGGGTATTCTAGAGACATCTATAAAAGACTTCTTCAGCATGGTCTGAAAACACCTGATACTGTAGCCATGACATTATGTGGTATGAACCAGACTTTTTCAACACAGCAACTGATGTGAAGCGTATTTTAGAAATAAGTATTTTCTTACCTTTTTAGGTCACATGCCATAGCTTAAAACTTTAGATATTTGGGGTTTTTTTATAGCTAAACATTAAACAGTTTTATGTTTTGCCTTCAAAGCAGAGTAATGGAAAATCACATCACATACCAGCTTCTGCCCACGCTCACTAGCTACAACCATAATAGCATATGTTAATGTATACTATCTAATGGACTTTTAATTCCCTTATAATTTAGGGAGTTGTAAAGAGAAAGAAAAGATGTGGGGGCAGAATAAGAGGATATCAGTATTCAGCAAGAATACATGCATAATCTTCAAAGTTTTAATTTGTAGGAAAAAGCAGATTTATGTATCTGTCAGGATAGCATTACCTTTACCTCTTTTAGAGAAATGTTCATTCTTCAAATATACAGTTTTAAACTCTGTGGAAGAGAATTTTCTCTTGTAAAGATGGTATAATAGAAAAAAATAATAATCATCAGAGAAAATAGACTCTGCTTATCCTTCTTCCTGACCTATTCCTCTGATTTGGTAGAATGATCAGTTTGGAAAGCAGGATTAGGTTCACATGAAAGTGAAAAAATCAGAATTATTCATTCACCGAGCAACAAGAATGGTCTCCTCTCATCAATTTTACACCATTGTTACCCTACTAAGATGAGTCTGGGAAGAAAGTAAAGCAATCAAGCAATCTCTGTTTTACTGCATGCTTTGGAAAGTAGGCAAGTATGATGATAGAGACATTCTGCCCCAAAAAATTTTATCTTACTAAATTGTTACCAGGTTTGTTTTTGAAGTGATAAAGATATAACTCTTATTTAAAATATTGTTTTAAATGACCTGCAATTGCCAGGTTTGGTTTTAAAGTGGTAAAGATATAATTACTATTTCAAACAATGTTCTGAAGTGACCTGAAATAATTTTGGTGTTTAAATGTCCATTGTAGCTTTAAGATGGAATGGCAGGAAATTCCTGGACTAGATGCAATTTGTGTATCTCCCATTAGGAAGGCAGAAACACAGTATTTCCAGATTTTAAATCTTAAGCACCACAAATACCAATCTTAAAGCTATCACTGGTGTTGAAAAGTGTATTAAGCATAATGGAGCTTGAGCCAATGTAATTTATGAGAGGAAGTTCTACATTTTACTGGAAGAAAACAATTCATTCTATCCTCTTGTTTCTTTGAAACATGGCAACTCAGTACTTTGGCATGTTAAAGTGTTCCAAGCATAGTGGAAAGGCCAGTGAGGGTGGAAACACTGACCCCAGTGTATGAAGGCATTTAACTTTCTACTTAAGTCTAAGCATGTCTCATGTTTGAAGTTAAGATATTCTGAAATTTCACTGGAAGTTTCTTGTTTAGAAATTACCTAAAATTACTAGGACAAAAGCTATGTATCTGACATAAACAAACTTCTGTTCTTAATGGAGAATTGTCCATCCTTTTAATACTTGTACACGCAGTCAGTATTGCCCTATTATGGAGAACACTGGCACAGCATTTCTGCAGTATCTCTCCAGAAGCTGAGGGATCCAAGAAAGAAAAATATCACACTGATCTGGAAATGTTGTCTACAAAGGTTAGCATATGATGCACCACAAAGAAAGCATTTTATATTGCCCCCAATGCAAACAGTAATTTTTTTCTTGAAAATGGACAGTAAGAATCCTACCTAGATCATTATAATGGATGCATTTCAACTGGAAATTTTAATCTCATTTTATGAAAACATTTCAACACATCTTTGCTTTTTTTAAGGCCTCGAATACTTTGCTGGGTTAGGCTCAAGCAACTATTGTCTGCAACAGAATTAATTCTGGTTTATGAATATTTGTGTGTATGTGTGTAACTCTGTTTAGGTTAAGTAAAATAAATGCAAAGACAAGCATCTTAGCAGCAAAGTGACCCTTTAGAAGTCCTAAAAAATTACTCTTGCAGTCCATAGTCCAATATTTAATAATGCTGAACTTGATAAGGGATCTCAGAACCTGAAAAAGGAGATCTGAAAGGCACCTTTATAGAAAACAATTGATTTGCTTCATTTCATTGAAATGGCTAATGCTTTGATGGTTCATATTTACAATAGCTTGTCCTGTTCTTCAATGGAGTTGATGTGTTGGAGTCTTTAACACCATAAACTTGATCAAAACTTCCTGGGTAATAAACAGAACGGATTTAAGATGTGAGCCCCCTCCCCATCATGCTAGTGCAGCCCATCTGTGTGCCAATTTGTAACTAAAGACATCGAGAAACGTGTTCTTCATGCTCAGATGCCCTTTGTAGTTGAAAATAGTTCTGAGAGCTCAATATGCAAACTGGCTTCAGAGTCTGAAAGACTTCAGAGTGAAAGATTTGACCTTCTGTAGCAAAGGCTGTAACTTGGCTAAATCCGTTACTGAGAGGAGAGTTTTTACACACCTTACAATGCAATCTGGATTTTAAATTTTGCCTTAAAAGATTAAAAAAAAACAACACCCAAATTTCTCCCTACCTTTCAGCAAAGGGTAAATGTCATCTCACCATCCTAGAATTTACATCAACAGGCAAAGTTTCTGTGCTTTCATATAGCCATATTCAGAAGGTGAGGTGTGGGGGAGCAATTGAAGGTTTTCCCAGCAGAAAAAGGAAACTTTGACTTCTCACTCTCTGGTTTGAATCAGTATTCATTTATTAGAGAATAACAGCTTTCCCCTCCAAAAGCTGGTTAAGTCTTCTCTGAAGATATTCAGCAATCTCACCAGCACTCCCCATTCACAAGAGTTCAGATCAGTTACACAGTATTTCAACTGTGTATTTCAAATTCAATTCCAAATTCAATTTCAAATTCACTTCCAATAGTTGCTTCAAAAAGATGCTGGGCTGGCCTGAGATTGAGGGCAGTCTGCTAAAATGGCATCCAAGAACTACCACTCCTGCACATTGTGATCTGTGTGTCATGAAGTGTGATGGGGCATTTTGGCAGGACTTCTAGGAATTTTCTCATCTCATCTGTCTCTCCACTCTGTTACTTATTTACTTGTCCAAAAGGTAAATGATTTGATAGGACAATATATAATGCCTAGTCTCACAATGCTGCAGTAACAGTATGGTGATTGGATTTGGGAATTATTGTTGTAAATATTGTAAGAGCGAGGTTACTTATCACAGGCTCTCTGTGCTGGCACATACCAATGACAATGTTTTTTCTCATGCTAAATTTCAAGTAACTATGAATTTTTAAGTGTCTATTAGCAATCATATTTATGTTCGACTGTAAAAGCTACCTCCTTGCTCACCATCTCAAGGGTATTTCTGAGACTTAACAGTTATAGACTATTTATACTACAGAATTATAGTTCTATTACTTGCTGGTGTCTCATTTCATTTTGACTTATTTGCTTGCAAATCACCAAAGGCATATCTCAAAATATTTTTAAGCATAGAGGTAAGCAGATATCACACATGTCTAGTGTGATTTTCATACACATTCAGTGACTGACTCCCATAGAACCAGTAACTTTTTAAAGATGGTTCAGAATCAGAGCCTCCAACACAGGAATTTCAACATCTATATTTCTTTGCACGACTAAGACTTAAATTCTCTGATCAAAACCTGGACACATTCAAGATACTGCCATTAATACCTATAAACAAAGATTTCTCTTGGTTCTTGTCTTCTACTGTCACTTTTTAAAAATTAAAAAAGGGGGTAAAACCAAACAAAAATGCAAGTAGCTGAAAAAGCTAATAATAGCAACAGAGAGGCTTTCTTGCAAAATATTTTACCAAATGTGCTGCTGTGTAGCAGCTTTATGGACTAGTGTTCCTAAATATGAAGCATCTTTTCACTATTTGTGTAAGTCTTGTTAACCTTTTAACTTCCCTAATTGCATGTATTTTTATAGCAATATTATTGATTGTATCAAAGTATAGCTTTATTATGTTGTTCTTTTTTCTTAAAGCAAGTTATCTGAATTGCTGGAGGTGAAAACATGTATTTTTCAATAAAAGTCTATGTGTTGGTCTTCAAGAAAAATCATGGTCTGTATCTTTTGTTATATTGTTCAGTGCTAATAAATAGATTGATTTTTGGTAGTGATTTTCATATAATAACAAATTTTAATTAGAAAAGCATGGTTAAATACTAGAAAGAATTATAACAATGAACCCCCCCTTGAAATGAAAGAAAATGTATAATCCCCGTGGGCAGAAAAAGGGTTAAAAAACCTGCAAGAATTCAAGAAGCTTAGATGACTTTGGAAACACAGATCAAAAACAAAGAGACTGGAAGTATAATTAACTCCATTACTGCTCAGTCAAATGAAAATAGCTGTGACACCCCATCTTATTTATGACAGCAGCAAATAGCTCTATTCCCTTGCTGGTTATTGCTGTAGGACAGCAGTGGCTCTACAGCAGGTGAAATAGAAACAAGCTGCTAATATTTATGTCACTAGATCAGGTTATGGATACAAGATTTATGCAAAAGTTCTATAAAAATATCCAAGTAGCTTTTATATCTTCCTGCAGCAATCTTCTTGCAATAGTAAACTGAATATCTCTTTATTAAGTATGATTCTATGCTCAGAGCAGTATTGTGGCACAAAGGCAGCTCCCCCACCCCTAAAGGCAAGAATGAGTTTTCACTGCAAACCCGGTTTTGTTCACTCTAAAACATAAATTAAAAGCCCTTTAGGTCTCAAAACCACTCATTTATTTGCAGATCCAAGCTAGACTTTCAGTGTGGAATCCAATATGCAGTAGCTGTATAAAATAACTGTCTTCTGTTCTTCAAAGAGCCCAGGTTTGCTACCTACTTTGATATAAAAAAATGTAAGTGGGCAGATGATTTCCTGAAATGGTTCTTTTTTTTCATGCTGCAGCTTTAAACACTGTGCTTCCTACACCTAATCAGTCCTACTTCTTACTTAGACAAACTGCCCTCTAATAAAGACTGAAATAAGATTGTCAATAACAGGACAGAAAATAAAGCAAGTGGGATGTTGCACACTTCAGTGCTAACATTTTTACCCTCTCCCCTGCTCATTAACTTCCCTCCTCCAATTGCCCTCAGCTTTGATGCTGCCTGTACTCCCCTGCTCCATGGTGTGTGGATGCTTGCTCCCCACTGCTCTGCCTACCTGAACCCCTGCAGATCCAAGCCCTTTTCTTTCTCCACTCCTCTTCCATTGTGCACCAGGAGTTTGTTCTCAAAGCACCTCACTTTGGTCACATGTAGGCAGCACCCCACAGGGGCTTTGAGCAACCTCACCATCCCTCCCAGAAGAGGTCACCTCCTCCACCTACCCAAGGATCCCACATCAGGGAGACATGAGTAGCATCCAAGGCTTCTGATCCCTTTCCTACTGCAACAGCATAAGCCCAAATCCTCCTTTCTGACCATCCCAACATAACTATTCTTCCCCTCTTCATGGGGGTTCAATATAAGGAGTAAAATCAGGAACCAGCATCTGGGCTATGATTATACCCCAATACCTCTATGTGCTGAGCCATGCAGGAATGGAAAGGTAGCTGAAGTTTGGACTCAGACACATGGTATGTGTCTATGTTTCTTGCATTTTTCTTTTAATATTTCTCCAAAATCAAGTGTTGATAATATTCCCTATGATCTGCGCAATCCAAACAGAAATGTCACCAAGATAACCATGAGGGTTTCAGATGAAGGTAGAAGCAAATGTATTCTTTTCTTACTACACCAAGAGGTCTGAGACTCCCTCCTAGTTTCACTTTCAGTGAAAAAAAATGTGCAGCTATCTGCTGAATGACACATGTATTTAGGTATTCAGTTATATAGGAACACAGCACAGACCATGGTGAATTTCCCCTGTGGTGTCACCATTATACTTTTACTCAGCCTTTTACACCTGTCCACAAGAAACTACAGGCATCATCTCTCTTCGTGCCTGCCTTTAACATCTGGCTACTGGTGAGTTTTGAAAACATCTTTAGTCCTGACTCTCACAACGATTTGAGAGAGAGAGAACATCAGAATGAAACTCAGGGTCTGATAAAGCTGGGAGCAAAACCCCAGCTGGCTCCAGTGGCTGAAGTGCTGGCAGTCCTGCAGACACAAGCATGACAACCATCTTGAGGCAACTTGGCATTGTCTCACTAACTCTGAGCTGCTGCTGTCAGCTCTTCCACGATGCAGATCTGGATGGTCAGATTTGCCAGATGATCTGGTAAATAACATGCCCAAGTTTTGAGAAACAGCAGGAATATTGTAGTTTTTAGCTCAAAGGGTTGAATTCCTCATGTTTCCTTCCTGAATGATAGAGTGGCACTAGATGCCCAGAGGCAATAACTAGATGGTAACCATATTTTCTAGCCCTTTTCTTAGGGAATAAAATTTCCCAGTACTAAGACCCAGGCCCGCACGATAATTTGTGCAAGCAATAAAAATAAATAAATAAATAAAGTGGTACAGGAATCATAAATAAGGCAAATGTTTGCCTGGATTTGAACCACAAATCAAACTCTCCCAAACCTCACAGAAAGCCCGAATGACCTCCCTGCTTCCAGGAGAGATGCTGCATTTCTTGGCTCTCTTGTCTCCTGCAGCTGCAGTACAGCATCACCAGTGCAGCTGTGGAGGTGTCTGGCTGTGCTAGCAGGCATGGGCTTCCCACAGAGCCATCCCTGTGAACACCTCTCAGAGACCTCTTGGACAAATCAGCTGAGCAGCCCTGGCAGCCAGAGCCATGAAGGGCCTCTTTCTGCCCCAGAGTGACTCTGAGAAGACACAAAAATAGAGTTTTTCAATCTGTCTTTGTCTTTGAAGAAGGTGAGACGCTAAAAATTATTACTAAATTCTTTTTCAGCTTCTTCTGGGCAAGTTATTTTATGGATGGAAAATCGCAGCCAACTCTAGGTGGCTGTTGGCTCTGTAGGAAGCCCTCAGGCAAAGAGAAGCACAGAAAACTTGGAGCAGAACAAAAGACTGAAGTGGTCAAGAGAAGAGCAGGGTAACAAGGGATGCTGCAAAGGGCACTCTGCTGGCAAAGCCAAATACCTTCAAATCTTGGCCAGGAGCTGGGCTGTAAGGTGCTTGCACACAGCTTTGCACCCTGTTGACCAACTGCAGGAGGAGCCAAGATACCTCAAAGGGATCCTGGACCTCCTCAGGGAAATGTCCTTCTCTTGCCTTCTGCAATAGAATGTGGCTAAACAAAAGAATATGGTTGACACAGTAGTGTATGTGTTGATACAGTGGACATCTTCATCACATCATTCTTGCTATTTTGTACCTTGCCAATAGCACGACTATAAATTTTCCTACATTATAGTAGAAAAATTAGTTATTTATGAAGAAGCATATGAGGCTACCAACAACCAACATAGGAATAAATTATTTTACAACCTTAGTGTCAGATCCACTCAGAAAGCAGATTTATTGCTTCTGGCATATCTTCCCAAATTTGGCCTATAAACTAAAGATGGGCAATGTTTAAAAAATAAAAACAAGAAATACAGACTGCCCCTGTTGATCTTTCAGCAACACTTATAAGGAGAAGAATGTAGTCTATAAGGTATTACTGTTTTTAGAAATTAAATAGCTGTTCTTTAAAATAAATATGATGCCATTTAAAATAATTTATCCAGAGAGTAGAAATATAATAGTACTCCAAATCAAAAAACTGGAGTTAAAAATAAAATTAAAGAACATACTTGAGTGAGACATACTGTACTTTAGTTAAAATAACAGCTAAATATCAGCTTATATTTCTGTATAGGAATATCTTTGACCTGCAAAAGACACAAAGCCTATTTTTTCTTTGCATAGGGGAGCTATATTAACTCTGTTTAGTGAAAAGAAAAAAATGTGGACTTGTAATTAACACCTATAAATTGCTTATTAGCCTCAAAATAAATTATTTTTTTTACCTGTCCCTAGTCCACATAATGATAGCAACAGTAATTAAAAAACAGGTAAACTTTTTAAAAAGCCCATAATATAATACACTTAAACAACCCAAATTCTTATGTGTGTAACAATAGAGATATTAAAACCCACCACACTGAGAATATTCCACTTTAAGGATGAGACCTCATATGCCAACTTTCAACAGAGAATGATTTCTTAAAGTCAAGTCATAAACCCTAAAACTGGGATTTCATGGAGACACTGTAATTTATAATACTTCTGTGGTTTTCAATTATTCAGATGCTCATGACCCAACAAATTGAATAATGAATAGAGTAATGAATTGAACCCTGACAAGATGATAAGAGAAAATATTATGAGTAGTCAATACAAAGCAGAACCCCTCAAAGAAATAACTTGTTTGAAGGACACAATCTCTTTTGAAATCCAAAAGACTTGCAGGAAAATGTGTGCAGGAGTTGCCATTAACAAATAACAGTTAACAGCATAAACCTTCAGAACAGTATATTTCTAGTGATCAAACTGTGAATCATAATCATAAATAGGCCAGTTATATTTTCTGTGGATGTAGGTTATGCATTTCATTATTGCTTTTTTTTCCCCTCCCTCTAATGCCACAGAGAGAGAAAGAGAATGGCCATATAAATTCTTGAACACTTCTGTTGCAGGCTTAGCCTTGGAGGTGTGATGATATTCCACAGATGCTAAGGCACACAGGTCTTAACAGTATTTAATACATTTGCATCAACATTGCAAGCCAGAAACATAAATAATAAAAATGATAAATATACTGTTCAAAAATGGTGATAGGTAATGCATTCTTGTATCTCCCAGCTAGTATTTAAAGGGGCAGTGCAGGCAGCCAGGAAATGCTGTGTTTATAATAAAAAAATAAATAAATAAATAAAAAGCTTATCTTACATAATGAAATTTTGATGAGACACCGCTTTTTGATGATGACCACTGTTTCAAATTAAGGTGAACATCACTGCCTTCCAAAAAATGACCCCAAACTTTCTGCAAAAAATTAAGATAAGCCTTTTATAGAAGTTTGGAAAATACTGAACTAACTACAAGAGAAAAAAAATTCTGACTGCTGTTGGAGTACATCCAAATGCAAAGTCAGATATCTGGGCATGTTTTGCTTGAATGTGATGTCAACACTTTTACTGGGTTCACCCGAAAGACTTAAATACCTGTAAACTCTGGAAAAGCTGGAAACAAACTTAACGTCTCAAGCCTGTCTGTGACTGCACTTTTACAGACAACTTGATAATGCCAGAAGCCCCCAGGCTTCATTACACTGGGTTTCACACATGACAAGAGAAAAAAAATAATCAAGAAATTGGAATAGCTTAGTAAATATTCAAATATTTTTAAAAAGCACAGTGGACTTCTCACCTCCTTCTTATGGTGAATATGGAATCATGGAACTACTGGGAAAGAACTGTGTTTATTTCTGTGAAATAGTGAAAGAAACTGCTCATTTCCAGTATTCTGAGGAAAAAAGCCAGTAACTCTGGAATCAGTTTCCAGGTCTCACAGCCTACCTTTCAGTAGCATCTCCAGTTGCTCTGCTCCTATATGCACACTTCTAATGTACAGTGAAAGCTCATCTGAAAGCTGTATTAACTGGAAAAATAGATCTGCACTTTGGAACTCTCCAATATCAGCACAACTCTATCACATGCAGTTACCAGCTTACCACCCTTTCAGAAACTCCCAAGCTCCCACATTTGTATGAACTCTCTCTAAAAACCCATGAGCCAAGTTACAGTGTACAGTGTGAAATTTAAAGGGATTTAGTGAGAGCTCTCAGTACCTGGAAGACCTGTTCTTACACCACAAAGAAATTCAGATCCCTGCTTTAATCCATACATACAAGAATGAAAGAAATAACAATATACAAATATCTAAACTGTGTATTTATTCTTTTTTTGTTGACTTCCTCTCAAAACAGAAAACCAGGAATGGCTGAAAGTTTGTACAAGCACTAGCATTGAAAAGACAAGTCTATCTTAACAAGGAATTGGATTTGAAAACAGGATGCTCTAACAGAATCACTGTAATTACACTTAAGAATCATTTGCATTTTTATTTCAGCATTTTCAGTACACTGGTGGTAGCAAGTGACCTCTAATCATATCCTAAACTTTAAATTGTGTATTTTGCCTTTCAGTTTTTCTTCTGAAATTGTTTTTTTAACCAATCTGTCACTCTTCTCTTTCCATGAGAACTTTTTTCTAGTATTTAACTCATCAGTTGTGTCAGCTTGCATTGCTTATCAAATCCAATATCCCATTATTGAAATCATGATCTAGTTGTAAAAACACATTGAATCATGTTTGCTGATCATATTTTACAGCTTTAAACACATTTTCCTAGCCAGAATAATGATTTGCTGCTCAATTCTGTCACCTTATCCCATACTGAGTAGCTCAAATGAAGACAATGAGATAGTCAGCTTCCTAAGACAAGACCCAGTGTAGCACAGGGATCTAATTCTTAACTGAAGAAGGTTTGGAAGAATTTTTTTAAATTTTTGCTGTGATCCTTGAGCTCAGCCCAGGGCAGTGGCAAATTTCCCAAAGAAAACCTATGCCTCACTTGAAGATAAACCTCCTGAATACATGTTCAGCACTTCTCAAGGGGGATGCTCAAAAGGGATCTCCAAAGAAATCTCAGTTTCAGCATAGTGCCACCAGCATAATTCTGGTATGGTGGAGCCCTGTCCCTGACTTCAGTGGGTACAGGAATGGCAGTGCTTAACACACTGTGCTTCAGAAGTACCGGAGGGATGCTTTTGTGTTTACTACATATAGATGAATACAAGCTAGCACTATGAGGGTTCCTCTAAGTAGATATTTTTAGCTGCATACAGTCCTAATATGATTCAGCACACCAGTGAGTGTCCACTTCTTGACCAGACCAGATTTTGATGTCCTTGCCCTCCAGTGGTGATAAGACATGCCACTGATCCAAAAACAGAACTCTCCAGGAATTCTCCAAACTTCATTCAAGCTTAAATGGCAAATAAAGCTGCTGCTAGTCCCTTGCACAACTACTAATATTACCTCATAAGTATCTAACGATCTGATGCATATAATTTATCACAAAGTTAAAACATTTCTATAAGAATTTCTTTTTTGTATTATTGATACAACACCAGTAAAACCAGCTGCTTACACAGCAAAGTTCAAAAATGAAAACTCCACAAACAAAAATGCAAGCACCATTTAAAACTGCAAGAATGGCTGTATTGTACTATTGCTCTTCTAATTGTTACAGAAAAATGAAAGGCTAAATCACGTTTTATTAAGCAATAGCTTTTGCAAGAGCTTCTCTTCCATGAGATTGTCTCATGTGTCATTTTACTAACTGTGAAAACACTGCTAAATATACAACAGGAAACAGTAGTTTAGTTGTATTTTTTTTTAATCATGCTTCACAGCTAGATTTACTAATCCAGTTTAAACTTTATCACTTCAAAGCCTCATATATAAAACAGGTTTATCTATCATGCTAAGACAGACTAGGTCAGAGAATGCTCTTGACTTACAGAACGTACTGACTTGATCTATTAGCTCCCTCAGTGAAAGTCTGGTTTTGAATGGATTCCTTTGGTTTTGGATATAAAAACCTTTAACATCATTCAGAAAAGTCTTTAAGAATGTGTTCATACAAATTCAGATGTGTATCTATAGTCCTGCTGGGCTCAATGGGATTCACTGTATTTACATCTGCACCTCTGGAGTGTTTTGCTGGATGAGAGCTGTACAAAATATTGACAACTGTATTAAAGCATAAGCATCCATAAAATGCATATCTAAATCAAAACTGTAGCACAGTTCTAACTGCATTAAGCACTTATATAAACCTACGTACTTGGAAAATCCCACATGGTGAACACACCTGGCATATAGTAGTAGATAATCCAGGATTAGGTGTCCTACATATCTACAGATATGATACTGAAATGTCCTATTGGGAAGGTCAAAACGCAGACAAGAATAGTAGTTCCACCATTAAGAAAAGCAGCTTTATAAAACAATGACAGATGGTACTTAATATACATTTCCTCATTTGTAGAAATGCTTACGCTGGGCAGGAGGGGGCAGATGGTTCTTGTGCTATTGTTTATAGGAGTGACCAGAGACTGAGGTCTTGCAGTGCTAAACACTATACTGTAAAACAGTCCCTTCTATAAGGGAAGTGTTACTGAAATTGGCAAGAAATAAATCATAGAATCGGCTGGGTTGGAAGGAACCTCAGAGCTCATCAGGTCCAACCCTTGATCCGCTACCGCTGCAGTTACTAGACTATGGCACTAAGTGCCACTTTCATGGATACAGAACCACAGCTACAATTTATTGGTGTTACAGGAGAGCTTAGACTGGTCCATAGAAATCCCCAGAACCTGCTCCAGTTCCTATTCCCTTAAACCAAACTTCAACAGCAATGAAAAGAGAAAACAGCTTCCTATTGAACACTGCACTCAGATCAAGAAATCTACAAGTAACCACTCAGACATTATCCAAAATGAATGCATTTCCTTTTTTGTTTTTCCCCTCTCTCTCCCAAGCAGGATATCGAGACAGGAAGAATATCCTTTCTGGAGTCTCAAAAGGAACCTTCCTGCAGTTGAAAGCACTGAACCTGCGATGGCAAGCACATGAATTGTGCTCTTCACCTGTCACTTCACCCATCTGTGACAAACAGGACCTCCTCTTGTCATGGAGACCAGTCAAATGCTGAAGAACTCCAGCATGAATAGAGAGCATCAAGATTTTTTGTGGGACTGAATGTTTAAGGTCCGTCTTACTGCTCTCCCAGGAGGTCAGACTTTCAGAGAAGTCTCTCTTTTAAGAAAAGAAACACACTTGCATGTTTGAGGTATGTTTAACATGCACATGCAGAGTAGTCCCTATTTTTAACAGTAAAATAAACAAGACAGGTGGGGAAAGCAGAGAAAAACTCTCTCTGATCATTAGCGTAAGCCTTGTTCTCAGAACATTATGGAAAATTAGTAGCTTTTAAGAAAGAGCTTTTAATTGCTTAATCTAAGTAATGTGGACAATGGCATACGTGTTTTATTTTAGGGTCTATCTAGCCCACTCAGAAAATGTAATGGACCTAATTTTCATTTAGTATAGGTCTGTGCAGTTCCTAAAACATCTAAATGGCTATTAATTTAATCAGGTAATTTAACTATAGTTCTAGAAAAGGCCACCAGCTAGTTGTCACGCAATGATTATGAGGATGACATTTCTATCCCATGATGCCAGAGGCAGACTTTGATACATCATTTTCTTTTTGAAGGTTAAACTCAGATAACCTGCCTTTGGCATTTAATTAGCTACATATTAAACACTCTTTTAATAATAAAATGATTAAAAATTTTATTGCTTCTCAAATGAGGCCCTTTTAGATAGATTTAATGACTTGGTTAGAGCACTGTAGTTTGTGAACCAAACCTTAGTTAGACCAGTATATAGTATAATGATATGCTTTACAGCTTGCAAAATCTGTATTTTATTCAAATGACTGCCATAATCATTTTGGGTAAAACTTATAAAGCATTCTTCTGTATTTTTAAGTCTAACTGTTACATGTCATTGAAAAGTAACCAAGAACTAACAGATTTCGGGATTTAAAGAAATTATCAAATTCAGGTATACTTACATTAAACTGCAGTGGGTTTAATGTACTGTGTTTTATACCAAAATTGTTTATCCTTTTAAAAAATCATTTTTTGCAGTTCAGTTTCTGTAAGAAAAACACCTCATGTTCAGCTAGCAATGATAAAAAAGTGTGAAGTGGCTGACAGACTCCACTCTTTATTTGGTATTAAAATGTTAGCAAATTAATGAAAACTGACACAAAAAAAGATGGTATTTTGCCAATTCCTGCATGTTAATAACAGTGTCATGACTGAAAAATAGCTCTTAAGATAATAATTCCATGGGCTGGGTCCACAGGGTGAATAGTTCTAGATGGAAAAGCAAATACACGGCATTTAAGAACATATATATTTATGTCTCTGTGCATATAGATTTCTCTCTAAACTTAAACCAAACAAGTACTTTATCTAAGGATTAAGATAATTATTAAAAGCTCAAATTTTTTAAAAGCTCAACTTTTTTGCAGCCAGGAGTTTGGCCCACCAACATCCCATCACCTTCACAGCCAGAATTAGGTCATCTCCTCACAGGCAGTTAGTTACTGGCAGAGATGCATAATGTAGGAATCAACCTACCATCCAGTCCCCTTAAAAGTGGTCCCTTAGGGAAGAAGCACATTGTCAGGACAGCTGGATAAAGAGGGAAGTTCATCTCCAAGTCTGTCAACCTAGCACTTTTCATGAGCATAAAAATGAAGTAGAAAAAAAAAAGAGTAAATCCAATGAAGACCCAAAAAGTAATATATTTTAAACCATATAGCTTTTTTTTTTTATGGGTACACCTGTACAACATAATGTGGAAATAACTAAGCTAGACTGGTGCAACTGAGACAGATAATGAAGTCAGGAAAGCTGTACTGGAGTAATGCTTTTCAGGAACTAATACATACTTGTGGGAAGCCAAGGCAGACTGGCCTCTGCTATCTGTTCAGAGTTACTATAGATGGATTATTATGCTGGTCTATGGACATTCCTAATGCTCACTTTCAGCTTTTTTAGGCAACACCTCATTTCAAGTAATTAAGACTTCTTCAAGACTCATTATGTGATATAACTAAAAAGACAGATGCTTTGCACCTCATTTGATACTTGCAGCACCTAACCCATGAGATGAGATAGAACTTTAGAATTTCTGCTCTAATAGCCTGAATGTGGTACCATGTGGTGTATTGGTATTTTTCAGCCTAGACAAAAGACTTGCCAGGGAGGAGCAACACAGAAATGTTTCTGGAAGAAATTGTAGTAGATACATCTAGAGAAGTAAAAATGAGGTTGTCTGTTCTTAGACAGTTCTTAAAAAGGCAAGTAGAGACTAAGTAAAAGACTACTAGAAAATGAGAGACTATGCTTTAATTTTACTGAAAAGCTGTTAAAGCACCAAGAAATAGAACCATCTACCAAGAACTGAAGATTTTGGAGGCTTTTTTTTCTCACACTTAGAGGACAGGTTGCTTGAAAAGATGTTTTATCACCAGTGCTGCCTTTGCACCGCTCTTATTTTGAGAAAATATCTCCTGAAGTTCATCTTTAAGCATTTCAACATGAACTCAGAAATAAAGAGGTAGGACAGAAGACAGATCAAAGATCTTCCTAAGTACGAGACCTACAAGCACGTCAGAACAGCATCTACTGAAAAAAACCCCACTCCTAGATTTATTTTCAGTAGCATCCATTATAAAAATGCCTCTCAACAACATCTCCTGTTCCATGGTGACTTTTTTTCTGGTTTTTTTTTGCTTTCTTGAAAGTTGAATATTCCCTTTCAAGCCATCTAATTCTGACACCCATTGTTACTTGAAAGCAGAGGAATAAAACATGCAATAAATCTGTCGTAAAATGCAAATGCCCTCTTCCAATCATGCATGTTCCTGCTCTGAGAGCATGCCCACCCTCTGCAAAATTCGTAGGCATACCAGCTTTCATATTCTCATTTTTCTTCGTGAATAATGATTATACCTTTTCTCATGTTACACTTCTGTGCCCAGCTACTCAGCTTCTGCTTTTTCACAGGAGAAATAGCTATGATCTTAATATCACAGGATGATATTGCTGTATATTATTTTACTGTGCATCTATTCTGCAGGTAAACTTCTGAATGGAGAAGGTTCAGGCAATACCCTTTATATTTTTGGAAGTATGCAGATTTTTCATGCCTTGAATATTATGAAAGGGCTTCCTAGTATGGTGAATTACATGGCCAAGGACTAAATCCATACCCAAACACATATTATTAGCCCTTTTAGCACCTCTTACAGTACCCATCAGAACTAGCTAATGTTGAACACAGTTCAGAAATGGTCCTCCAGCAATGCCACCAGGCAGATACTTGGGTGAAAACCTGAATCCAGCAAAAACAACAGGAAAAATCTGACTGCCTGCAGTGGTGCTTGTGTTTCACTCAATTTATTCATAAAGTTAACTTCCTCTGGATGCTAAAGGTATTGCATTAAGGGTGAAGTATTAATGGCTGAGCCAATGCAGTTCTTGTTGCAATGAAATAAAGCTTTTCCCTTTCTCCCGGGTGTGTGATGCTCCATTCTCCAATACTTACAGAATTAGCTCATCACACCAAGAAACAGCTAACTCAGCAAGGAGAAAGCTTTCCAGTTGCACAGTGAGTTGAGCTGTCTCACTAATGGATCTGCTCAGATTTGGCTTAAGGGAAAAAAAAACAGGACTGGGACCAGGACAGTCCTTTCCAACAACAGAGAACATTTTGATGTCATCAAGTTATGAACTAAATAGGAATTAAAGCAGATAAAAGCTCTCTATCACTTCTCCAGTTGTAAGATAAAACACAGCTTTACTTTTGCTATGAAAACACAGTTGTCAAACTTTGTACAAATTAAAGGGCAATCATGTAACTATTATTTTCTGTATCATACATGCTACAAGAGCAATGACTTGGACCCACACCTTATACCTGAGCTCCAAGCTACCTACAAAGGAGCAACAAGTACACAGTGGAGCTAGAAACAAAGCACACTGCACTCAGAAGCTATAGGAATTTCAGATATTCAAAACTGTATTTCCAATTACAAAAAACAACACCCAAAAGCTTTGTCTCTGATGTTATAAGCTGATCCATGATTGAGGACTAGGGAACCACTTGCAAAAGAAATTACACCAGTAGCACTGTGCTAGCAACAATCACAGATAACAACACTTTGAAGACAAGATGCTTGATGCAAAATTTGGAGGGGTAAATGGAATCTTTCCTTTTACTTCAATGCTCCTTCAGTTAGAAGTCAAGTCACTGAAATCATCAGGTAACTTTGTGCAAATGTGGCTGGAAACATAAAATAGAGTGACTAGACTAGAGCTGTAGAAACTGAACTTTGAGTTTTAGCTAAGCTTTTGTGTGGTTTTTTGGTGGGTTTTTTTTTTGTTTGTTTGTTTTTGGTTTTGATTTTTTTTTCATTTGTTCAAAATATTCCAGGAACATACTAATTGGTATCCTACCACTTGCATAAGAATATCTCATTTCCTCCCTCATTTTCTGTAGATAATAAGATTCCTTTCCACTCTCATACATACTATACATGTATTTGCTTATGCTATTTCTCTAGGAAATAGAAAATTCCTAAAGTGGTGGGAGTCATTATAATTTTGACATAGCTTCTTATTAAAGGGAAGTTTAGCAAAGCAACATATAAAATTTTATTGTTCCTTCAGATCTTTAAAAGACAGAACACAAAAAACTGTAAAAAAAATAGAAAATAAAGTTGACTCAGAAAGATATACATGGCTTCGCCAATAAATGTCTGAAATACTTTTTAAACAATAAATACCTTTTAAACCACTCACACTATTAGTTCATCATTATTTTCTGTGATTTTAGATGTTTGAAGAGAAGTCAAGAAAAGACAAGTAGAGAAACAGGCATAAATTTTTACACTTTGGTAGGCTTTAGAGCTGAAGTTAATAATGTGGTTTAGTGGCTTTCAGTTTCTAGGCATTTCCAGTTAGATTTTGGCAAGCTGTTATGTGATTTGTTTTGCTTTTCTTTTAGAGAATGGTTTTATGGCCAGAGCTAGAAAGATTACTGCTAGTTTCAAGCTCAGAAAAAAACACTGATTTAGAGTTCCACATCCTTACAGCATGTAATGCTTCTGAAGGAATTAAAACAAAACCAAGAAAGCATCACAGCTTTCAGCATTCATTATTCAGCTTTTTACTTTCATGAATATGAAAGAATATTAAAAAAAAAGAAAATTCAGCAGCCCAAAACTTTTGCTTCCCTGAAGACACCTGAAAAAAAACCCCATCCCTATTACATAAACCTGAACTTCAATCCTTGGTGAACACAGGGGCTTCTGCAAATTAAAGGATTACCACAGAAAAAACAATCAGAGTCTGATACCTTGGAATTACTCTATTTAACCCTAAAATTACTTCAAATTGGCTGGAGAGTTCCTACTGGAAACTAGTAAAGGCAGTTGCAAACTTACTATACATGGTCCATAAGGATCCATATTTATCTTCATATTACTTTTCTGACTGCTCTGTTCATCAATTCAGAATTATGTGGACAATTTGTTCCTGAACCCAAAGAAACAATCATGGTCTGAGACAAAAGAGTAATATACTTTCTTTCAGCATATACCTTGGCCTATGCCAGAAGGCACACAATCCTTTTGTTTTATCCCTGGCTTAGCATTCAGAAAAGCAAAGTGTTCACTTGTAAGGAATGTTTTTAATTATTAGGCATACTTTGATTAGACAATTGCCTTGTACGGAGTAATGAAAGACCAAAGTTGACTGTGTAGGAGTGGCAAGGAAGCAATTAGTTTTCTACTGATAATTCCATCTGCCAGTCTTAACATCTCTTTACCTTCAATACAGTAACAGTGAAAAGGAAACCTTTCCATACAGGTTACACATTCTCAGTAGCAGTCTCTTGAGCACAGCTGCTGTGTTCAGCCACACACACAAAACCAAATGCTGAATTTTAATCACGGAAAATGCTTTACCAGAAGCAGCTTCTGTTGCAAAAGAAAAGTTGGATTTATCCAGTGAGAGGGAGTCTTTGCCTACCTGCAGAAAAAATAAAAGGCGTAGAAGTCCAAAAGAGAAACTGAGGCAATTTTTTTCATATATACAAACTTCTCACAGACTTGTACAACTATTCCTGTGTAGCGTTACAGAGAGGATTCTTAGTTTTACAAGACTAAGTAAAATTCAGCAAAGCACAGGATCTTTCCTTTCTTTATGAGAAGTACAGGAAATGTTATTCCCTACCCACATAAACCCAAACCCCAGAGTTGTTGTTTCTCTGCACACTTGCTGCTTTGCTGTCTCCCCTCAAGGACAGAATCTTGGGGGTTTCATGTAATTTGTATAAAAATGTAATGCTTTCTAGCTCTTTCATTTATGTTATGCAAAGTCAGTATTCTCCTCTCCAGAATTTAAAGCATAACCAGTGAAACTTGACAGGTAAGGGAGGGTAGGTGGAGGAAGGTCTTAGAGGTCTGAGAAAGCGAATATAATTTACAATGCCTAAAACCATAAAATCTCATTAAATATGTAAAGCCAGCAGAGCTACCAGGAGAGGAAACTAGGTAGGGCTGGCCCCAAGCACGGAGGAGGCATTCTGAAAGAGATTCCTAGGTGACCTTCAATGGGGTGAGGACTGCACAGAGGTGAGCTCTTACTCCCTCTTCTGAGTGGCAGAAGTTTTTTGTGGGACATTCTTTAGTGAGATGGTCTGCTGGGACATCACTCTGTTTCCCTTCCCTCTTTGGTAACAGTGAATAAATACATGAGCAGACACCACAATTCATCCATTATGCCACCTCTTTGCTTGGGATCGATTGCTGTGGTGAATGAGAAACCATTACCCTATTATGCAAGATTAGAGACCATTCCTGTTCCATATTGTCAGCTGATTTTTTGGCAGTTTGTCCTATTAATCTGATCATCTAGTTTCATCAAGCTTATATGCAGGTTGTAGGAAATATAACTGGCTTCTGACCTATGATTGTCCATGGCTCAGGAATGCCCATCATTGGACAGATTTCATCTTTGTCTCTCATTCTGGTTGGAAATTTTTGCCAAGTCCTTCCAAACCAATTCTAAAAAAAGTATTAATAAAACAGTAAGTCAAGGAAGTGGTCTACTTCAATTAACAGATTTTTCAGACAAATGCTATTTTTGTGCTTTCCCAAGAATATCATGCTAAGGCTGCAGATGGGGCCCATTGCTGTGATGTCAGTAGGAGCAGAGTGGGCTAAAAGACCTCGGGCACCAACACAGGGAGGTACAGAACCACATCCGAGACTTCACAGGTTAAAGCATACATTCTTTGTTCAAACACCACCAAACTGATTCCAAACAACTCAAAATGCCAAGTATTCTCTACAAGAAGCACTAAATCCATATGATTTACTTAGCTACTAACTGAAATCTATCCTTTTTTTTTTTTTTTTTTCCCTCCTCTCTCATCTTTCTGTTTGGGTTGAAAAAATGTTCCATCTTAAACACGGCACTCAGCTTCCCAGTTTTGTTCTCTATATGAAAAACAAATGCTCAAAATAAATGCAAAATGGTTCTATGCAGTCCTTTAAAATACAAGATGCAGTGAAAGAGCTGTCTCAAGTCTTACTGCAAGTATAAAAAACTCTGGGGTCTTTCCTTTACATGCTTCACATCTAATCAATTTCTAATGTGACAATGTTCCTAGAAAATCTTTTTCACTGTACAAAGGCCTGGTATTCAAGCATTTTTGAGTGATAATTCCAGAGTATTAAATTACACTCATGTGACAGCTCAGCCTCACTAATGAGGTACATTTCAGTAAACTGTTGACAGAACTGTCTGGAAGGCTTCTTTAATTTACCAACATGTAACAACATGGGAAAAGCATTAGTCAACTAGATGAAGATGAATAAGCATTGGGGTCTGGGGCCATTTTACATTAACACAACCTAAAAGTGTTTTTGTCGCTTGCTCTATTTAGCCCAAGGCAGTCTCTGAATAACTGGTACCTGTTAGTGTGATTGACTTACTGAAGCAACAGACAGGATTATATTTACAGATGTCTGTATGGAAAACGTGCCAGAGAAATGTCCTATTTTCTCAAAAGATAATAGTTGTTTTGTGGGAAGATGTCTTACAGCTACTGCCATACTGAAAGATTTTTTAAATCTCTTCAAACAGCTTACCAGAATGCTACATCGATTATTTAATTTCAAAAGTTAAGACTAGATACCTTTTTAGCTTGTTTAAAAGATATAATTCAGAGATGTTGACTAGCAAGAGCGTATATATTTCACTATGCAGAAAATGTTAGGAGAAAGAGAGAAGGATGCAGACAGACTCTATGGCTTCCAGTAACACAAAACAACTCTATGTATATCAGTTTCTGCATATACATTGCTATTAGCATGCTTAAATAGAAGCTGAGGGATATTTAAGAAACTGATGGTATCATTAAACAGGGAAACTAAAATGCATGTGAAAGTGAAGACAAAGTAATGCCAGTAACTTTAAATGTGTAGCTTCCTGTAGGTGTAAATTAGTGCAGCCAATTTTAAACGTATGATGAAGAATTTCTTGCCTGATGCATTCAACTGAAGTATCTGCTGAATTTTTAACACTAGAAAAGTTAAATACTTCTGAATCACTTAGGCAAATCAGGTTGCAGCATGACTTAGAGGAAGTGATCCTCTATAGGATCAGGACTGAAGGAAAAGCCTTTCTTTCTATTTAATCAGGTTGCAAGTTTAAAGGAAAAAAAAGTTACTTATTCTATTGCTTCTCAGTATCACCTGGTGCAATGCTTACAGTTCTGTGAGTTTACTTCCCTATGAGGGACTGCCTATTTCTGAAGAATTAAAATATTCCCTGATGGAGGAGAGAAAAAAGGCAATTGGACCAGAACACAAGTTTTCCAACGTAGTTGAAACAAGACAAACATACCAAAATAAGTTTGTGGTTGAGGACTGAGGGGAAGCAGGAGATTTTGGAGGCTTACCAAAGGAGAAAAAATGAAACAGTAAATTCAGTTGGATGGGAATCAGACCTCAACACCACACAGATGTCCATTTAATAATGTGAAAAGAAAAATGAAAGACATATAAACTAACCTTGCCATGAGTAAAGCTGATGAGTATAAGTGATAGATAACCACCAAGTCTTTTAAAAGATACATCTTTTCTCATTTGGATTTATGCTATCTGCAGGCTACCTTCACCTTAAATTTTTACATCTCTATTGGCTGTACCACCTGAACTCAGCACTTCTTTTGTTTGTTCCTAGTTCAAATGATTTAATCTCACCAGTGTAATCCTACTGTCTGTGATCACAAAATTAAAAATCCTAGTTTTAATACCAGTGGATAGCCCTCACCAATCTCTTCAGCTTTTCAGACTGGTAAATTTGACTGATGAAAAGAAAAATGGCTCCAGGGACAACAGCTGGGGAGTAATACAGCTGCCATAGCCTTGTGCTCAGGGTCCCCCTCTCACCTCCTCCCTGACACTTGCACACCAACACCCCTGGCTCTGTACAGCAGTAGATCCAAGGAACAGCACAGACACAGTATTAAGGACAACTCGAGTGCGGAGTAATCTACACTCTGGTGTAGATTACTACATTTACACACATTACTACATTTACATTACACACCTATTACAAACAGCTTCCTACAGGAACAAAACTGGTGAAGGGCAGGTGCTAGCTGGCACTTGCTTCAACCCTCTATGTCCTCCTCCATCAGTTCTCCCTTCTCACCTCCCCCTGCAACTCCTCTCTCTGTAGAGCTGCAGCTTTATATGGGCTGTGCTCTCCTTTACAGCAAGTAATGGGAAGCCAAGAACTTTGACTGCCTTTGTAAAGCTGTTTTGAAAACGTACAGGGAAACATCTCAGCTGACAAATATCCATAAGGAGAAATAGGTGAGGGGAAAGGCAATTGTCATGCATAGAAAAACTCATTTAAAATTGTTTCTGAAGATCCTTGTATTCCCAGTGATGGCTGATTGAAAGCACTGATGCCACAAAAATGGAGTAGGAAAAGAGATGCATGCTGTGCTGATAATCTATCTTTTTTAACAGTTTGAGTCTCTAGAGCTAAAAAGGGCTGGTGTGTGACTGCACCTCGCTTCCTTTTTTCCCCTCAGCTCCAATGCAAGTGTATTTATTATGCAGCAGGCTGAAACCTCTCCCTCACAGAAGTTTGAGTTTTACTATTTACTGGAATTATACAGACTTCATTACTGCAGTGCCAGAGTAGCTCACAGTCCTGGTGCATTCATCCTCACAGAACTATTTGAAGAAGGGATAACACTTTTCCCCACAATTCATATACAGCCAGCCTTGCACTCAGAAGCTGACATATTCAAACACAGTGACTTTCCGAACAGTAAATGAAAATCTCTGCCAAAACAAGTTCTTGAACACAAGTCACCCAAGTTTGTCTATATGGAAAAATCAGCAAACAAAAAAAAAAAAAACAAAAAACCAGACCTTAATCTTCAGACACACTAGCTTCTGAAAATACATAATTTCCTTCTTAATTGGTTCTTAGGTCTTCTAAATGTCCACATCTGCCAGATGACAACTTGAATAATCCTCAGGATGATATGATCGGGCATATTAATAAGCCTATTCAAGGCCTTAAGTTTTTTTTCCTGTTCAGCTCTTGTTATTAATAGTTTCCAAATCTGGTAGAATAGTAAGTGAGACTGGAAAGCTTGGCATTCATCAGCTAGCCAGCAAAAGGCTAAAAGCCCTAGAATCCTAAATAACAACAGGAATAATTTGTCGAGACTGTCAAAAACACAGGACTTTGGTTAAGATATTCTCTTAAGCAGCAGAATTTCCTAACCAGTCACAAGCTTCTGTCTGACCTATTCAAATGCGAAGTATTTGCAAACTCAAGAAAAAATACCAAGGACAGGATTGTATCTGTCAGAATAATTTCACCTGCGTTCCAGGAGAAACAGGTGGGAAACTTGCAAAGTTGTTCCTGCCCATGAATACTTGACCACTTACAGAAACCAGAACTACATTTGCAAACAGAGGTGCTCTTCCAGAGACTCAAGTTCATAGGAAAACTCCTTTTTCCCATTTACTAAAAAACTTTGAACAACTAGGACTTAAGAAACCAGCCTGATCCTCTACCTAATGAAATTGCATCTAATGAAATCCTCTACCTTTTTCCATGTTCATCTTGTGCATTGTCAGAAAGAAATAATAAGGAGGAAAAGTTAAGATAATGGTTGCATGCTTATTTACTTCTGGATGGCACAAGGCATCTTCAGAGCACCCATGAAGCAACCTGAAACACTTCTCTTCTTTAATGATAGTGTATCTAGCCCTGGAGTATGAACTATACCATATCTTTCTCACATATCACAACTTGCTCAGACACAACAAATGATGGCCAAATCCATCAAGGCTCTGTGAGCAAATCATAGCCATCCAGCAGTAAATTCACCAGTATATTTACATTCCCCTGGCACATCAACAGAATTATTGAATTCAACTTGTATTATTTTCTCTACAGGTAAAGAAAATGGTCAATGTAGAACCTGAGGTAGGACACTGGAATGACAGAAAATCACAGATTTTCAGTTCTTCTTCCTCAGTGTTGCCAACACACACAGCAAGCTTGGGTTTTCTGGCAACACTCAGCCTCTCTAGCACGTTCAGGCCCATGGGGCACAAAGAGGGGAGCTAAGCAGCCTGCTTGCCTCCATCACCTAAGTGAAGGACAGCAATGCCATCATATCTTCCTGACAGTGTTATTGTACAATTCCAGAGCTCAATCATAGGGCTATTTTCTCTGTGTTTAAACACTCACAAATTAATAACTTACTATGTGCCCATCACTGCCTTGATTCTCTTGCTCAGTGAAGAGTCTCCTAAGTCACTGTCCTTCTTTTATAAGACTGTAACTTGAATACTTTAGCAGTGGCACTGTCTTTGGATAGCAATATCTGCAAACAAATTATCCTTTCCCAGCCAACAGGCAGTAAAGGCAATTGGCAGAAATGGCAGTCAGCTCCATCATCTCTTCTGTTTGGCTCCATTTCCCTGGACTTAAGTCCCATTCCATCTCTGTTGACCAAGGGTAACCTGCTCAGGTGAAGGTGTTGAGCTGAGCTGGAGGCACAGCACTTGCAGAGGAGGCAGCTGCCCACCAGCACAGCTCCTGCCTGCAGGTGTGGGCCCCAGCACCTGTGGAGCCCTGACCCCAAGTAACACCCATGGGAAGGCATCTCACAGCTAATGCAAGCACCTGAACAAAAGCAATCAGATGGTTCCTTGGTAAAAGGCTCAAGTACTAACCTGTCTTTCAAAACATGTCCTTATTTGCATTTGCGTAGCACCTAACACAAGATGGACAAGAGGCACCATCCCAGAAGAAATTGGGATTGTCCTAACAAGTACAGCACTTACCCTTGAAAATCTATGTTGCTTGCTTGATTTATACAGCCTTGATTTGCCCCAAGAAAACAGCTGGGTGGGCAGAGTAAGGATATCCTGCTCCAACTTTCAGTTCAGAGACAAAAGTGCACTTTGAGCTCTTATTACTCAGTCTCCAGCTTGGAACACTGATAATTCCTGCCCTTTTCTGCTACAAGATCTGCCAGCCAAAAGATGACACACATGCCGAGTATGACAAATTGCTTAATTACAAGTTTGGCAAAATGTAATACTTTTTATTTGCTATTATTGTCAAAGCAGAAGAAACAAAAAAACCCCCTACATTCCCCTGAGACAAAATGTCTACTGATACCATACATTTCTGATAAAGAAATGAAGTAGGTTCAAGTTTAATCACACCAGCAATAAGTCAAATATCAAATTTAAAACAACAAATTACAAAGAGCCTCCTCACAGTCACTTAGCATTGATAAATTAGTAATGTAATATTAAATTATTCATATCTTTTTTTTTTCCTTAGGACTATAATGATATACTGTACACAGCACTGATAATTTACTTAGACTGAGTCCATTCATTTAATTATTCTGCTAAACTCGGTAGGCCAATTGGTCATCATGAGAGTTTCCAGGCAAGCTAATCACAAATATATAGAACATGTCCCTTATTGTCCCCAGCGGCTAAGTGCTAAAATGCTATTTAGTGCTCAGAAGGTTAATGTCCTGCTTATGTAAATTGTCCAATTTAACATTCAGCAGCAGTATCATAAATTCTGGCTCCAGGATTTCATTAAACGTATGTTCAAACTAGTTGACCTTAAAGGTTAACAAGCACAAGTTAAACAGGACAATTATTTAACTCACTTCTTATCAAGAGACTGAAGCGCTCTAGCCATTTAATAGTTATGCATACTTCACAATTAGAATTCTTAAAAGGTCTCTGATAAAGCTGCAGGTCATGAATTTTCATAAGGATGTCAGATAATAACTATTTATCTGCACTTGTTTTTCTTTCTTATAAACTTAAACTTTGATCTTACCATGCAATTAGAAATGATTCCATAGAGAAAGACTAGGTGACTCAAGGAGCTTGTCTTCACATTAATTTGAGTTGAAATTAAGCTTCAAAAACATCGCATCTATATTGTCTCCTGCAGAAATTAATTCGGAAGTCAGTGACCTATTCTTCATGAAAAAAAAAAAAAAAAAAAAAAAAAAAAAGAACACTTCACACTTTCAGTGTTAGCTGATTGAAAACACTGAATGCCAAATTATGACATCAGGTTAATGACTGCATTTTTATATAAATCATAGGAAAAAAATGTCTCCCTATACATCATGAAGTTATATGTGATAAAATTGCCCCTAAATAAGTTAACCAAAGATGAAGACAGACTAGCAGTGTCCAATTTTTTTTTTTTTTTTTTTACACTGTTCACACAGGCTCTTCTTCCGATGCTTTTGTGAAATATGAACAACAGCAGCCCCAGAAAGTGGCTGCAGCAGCCACCACTACCTGTGGCAGCAGTGATGCATGAAGAGCAGCCCCTTTGCTGACATTTTAAATCCCAAACTTACAACTTCTAAATGCAACAAGATCAAGTCATAGCTTCAGGGATACATTACAACAGTAAACATACACAAGAAATCTCAGGAGCTGACAGTAATTGTATTCCAAGCAAGTCATAAGAAATATCATTTTTTTCCAAGCTCAGCTGCAAGAGGTGATTTTTTATTTTCAGATAAAATAGCAACTAGAAGCAGTCATATATTTATAAATCATGCAAATAACACAGTACTTTAGGTGCAAAAGAAAACGGGAGAGAAATCAAGTTGTTATTTGAGAGATAGAAAGTCTTGTCAGTTCTGAGTATGATTATGCTTTCACCCAGCTTGTAATATGAGGATTTTTTTTCAGTGCAAAATTTTACTCCTGAAGGTGTCTTTTGCAAAACAGGACATTTTGAAGTGAGGGCCTAATTTTTTTCAGTACAATCTAAACCAAAAGCAGGTCATCTGAGGTAAATCCATGAAGATGGGAAGTTGACTTGAACTTTTTCAGTATTTTATTTTAAAAGTTTTCTATTCTAAAAGTCTCAGATAACTACACATTTTGGCAGCCAGGAAGAATATTAAAGAATAAAGTTACATCATGTTAGACTCGAGGGGAGGGGACTAACTGTAAGAGCTGCTCCTTGCACTGCATTTAAACAGTATGATGCATTCTAATTTGGTGCAATTAGCAGATTACTTTGGTGTGCTTTGCCAGGTTTTTTATTCCAAAAGCACTGCAATAAAGCAGCAGATGATGAATACTCATTCCTCTTTCTAAAGGTTATTGAAAACTTTGAAGGAAGAAAATAATTTTCTAGCATCTTGAATGTGACAACATTTTATGACGTCATGTATAGCTCCTTTCCCAAACTTCATCTTTTGAATTCTGGCTTCAAATTCTTCCTGAAAGAGGACATAAATAAAGCTGAATGGCTAATGGACTAAAAACACTTATGATCGGGTTTTCATGTCGAACATTATTAATGGCTTCCTTTGCAAATGCACTGACATACAGTGCAATACTCATTTCTAAAGTAAGATTTAGAGCCCTATTTGCAATAAAAAGCTAACAGATGCAAATAAAAAATGAGTGATTTGATTACATAGCTACACACAATGGATTTCTATTAAGGATAAACAGAAACATTTTCCTCTAAAGGCAGAAAGAGCTTCCATAGAGCTTCATTAGAAAATCACACATGCATCTGGGAACATTGATCTTCTCAGATAGGCTTGGATATGTTTCTTTTATTGCTATGAACAATAACAAAAGCCTTGAGTCTGCTTTTTAGTAGTGATGCAATGCATGCACATATCCTACTTTGACTCTTCCTAGAACTGTGTATCTTCATACCTGAAAAATCAGGTTCTAAGATTACCTAAAACAAACAAACAAAAGCTAATGCAAAACCCGAAACGCAAAAGACACAAACGAACACAAATAACAGAAAAAAAAGGAGAAGTCAGGCTACTAATCTTTCCCCTCTTTTTCTTTAGGGCAGTAATTAGATTTAAACATTGAAATGAAGATACATAATCTGAAAAACTAGTCTCCATATATTATGCAGCAGCCTGCCTATTGACTGATATATATAATCATCAACTCTGGCTCACCACAACTCCCAGACTGGCTAAATATTTGTGTCCAAAAAATAAAAGTCAAGTTGTTTTTTGTGTTGCCACCATGATACCCACATTTTTGCAGAGCAAATGAAGAGCTTGTCAGCATGGGAAGGCTCAAACAGGAGACTCAACACTCTCCCAAGCCAGCTGTACTCAATAGGACTCACTCTAAATAAAATCAAGAAAAACTATGTAACTAACTGCTTTAGCAATTAAAAATAAAGCTTATTTCTCTGACCGCATTCTTCCAATGATTGCAAGAAAACACACTAAATCAAGCAATTCAGATGAAGGCCTATGTTATTATCTTCTCAAGTAATTAGTAAATAATGCAGTGATGAAGATGAAATGAAACTTTAGACAAATGAACAAAAGGCACATGATTCTGAAGATGAAGGTTTTACATAAGTCAAGTGTCCTCACCACATCAGTGTGCTTTTTTTTTTTTGGTGGCTGCTGCCCAGAGACACCTCCATTGTTGGGCTGGTTGGTGTATCCAAATAGGGGGATGACAGCAAAGCCTACCATATATAAGAAAGACGTGGGCAAAGCAAAGGCAGTTTTCCCTGAAAAATGACAAATAGCTACACAGGTTCAGCCTAGCCCCTTGTTCCAGTCAGTAACTTCATTTACAGGAAAATTGCTCAGTGGATTCAGAGAGTTCAATTGCAATAATTTCTGATGGGGCTGGAGAAGAAAAAAAAAAACAAAAAACAAAGAAAGGAAAAAGGAGAAGAAGAGGAAAAAGGAGAAGAGGAGGAAAAAGGAGAAGAGGAGGAAAAAGGAGAAGAGGAGGAAAAAGGAGAAGAGGAGGAAAAAGGAGAAGAGGAGGAAAAAGGAGAAGAGGAGGAAAAAGGAGAAGAGGAGGAAAAAGGAGAAGAGGAGGAAAAAGGAGAAGAGGAGGAAAAAGGAGAAGAGGAGGAAAAAGGAGAAGAGGAAAAAAAAAAAGAAAAAAAAAGGAAAAAAAGAAAAAAAAAAAAAAAAAGAAAAAAAAAAAAAGAAAAAAAAAGATTCATCTTTAGTTAACTCTGAAAGAGTAATTTCCCTGTAAGAAGTTTACCCATTACTATCATCAAGCTAAACACTAGAGTTTTCGAGGCAAGCAAATGAACTTGACAGTCATTAGGACTTACAGTTTTGCACAGGGAATAAAAATACACTATAAAATTATGTTTTCCTGAACATGGTGGTAGATCCGCTACTGTTTCACGCAATCCAGAAATTTATCCTTTTGCCTTTTATTAAATATGAAAGCCTCCTAAAATACTTCAAAAAATAATACCAGCGTTACCTGGGAGGGCATCTGTCTCAAAAACATGGAGAGAAGAAAACCTCATGATGACATCTTGGATGGTGAACCTTTTCAGCATCCATTTTAAGAGTATGTGCGTGTATCTTGCTCAATAGCTCAATTCTTCCCCTTTACTCCTCTACTTCTAAACATATGTAACACACTTCTCACGGGAGAGTGTGTCCCCCTAAATATGTTCCAGTCATGGATGGTACACAGACAGATCTTGATAGATCTCACCTGGTTTAAATCAGTTTAACTATGGTTGTTACCCAAGTTCTCATTCAGCTGAAGTAGTTTCAGCTGGACTTACTGATTTGTAGATGATCTCCACTGTGAGGAGGAGGAATTAATATTTAGAAAGAAATTACTTTGCATCAGTATATCTATACGTAGAGTTAAGTTTTGTATGTTTAAAGTGCTCCTGTGACCTTATTACTAGCCAAGTTCAGGTTCTTAAAAACATACCATTCCTTGAAATTCTGAGTATATGACAGGAGACTGGTTGTAAACCACTACCCATTGTAGTTCAGATTCTAGGAGAAAAAAAAAGAAAGCTAAATAGTTTTACAGAAGGTTTGCTGATATAGGAATCATGGCTTTTCGTCAGCACCCAGCTGCAAGTAGCACATCCCAGCTACAGCTCACATGCCCACAGCCTCCTGTATTCAGGCTTCACCAGGTAATTACACACATGCTTAGTAAGCACATTTCAAGATCACAAGTACTTAGGGAGAGATTACATGTGCAGAGAGTTCATGGATATATAAGAGTCTTGCTGAAGAGTCTTACTCTCTACAACAACTCCCTGAAAGGAGGCTGGAGCTGGGGGGGGGTTTGGTCTCTTTTCCCAGGCAACTTTCAACAAGACAAGAGGGCAGGGTCTTAAGTTGTGCCAGGGGAAGTTTAGGTTGGATATTAGAAAGAATTTCTTCACAGAGAGGGTGATCAGGCACTGGAATGGGCTGCCCAGGGAAGTAGTGGATTCTCCATCCCTGGAGATATTTACAAAGAGACTGGATGTGGCACTCAGTGCCATGGGCTGGTAACCACAGCAGTAGTGGATCAAGGGTTGGACTTGATGATCTCTGAGGTCCCTTCCAACCCAGACAGTTCTATGATTCTATAATATGTATTGATAAGCTTTTTGGAGTCAGATTTTATTTATTTACTTATTTTTACTGATTGGAGTAGTATAACTTATGCAATCAGGTGCTATTGTAGGCAGGTGTATCAAAATCGGTTATTAAATGAAGTGTAAAAATAGATGTAGTTGCTGAGCTTGTGCAAACAAGTTAGGAAGTAAAGGTCAAGTCCTGCAAGAAACAAGTATTTCCCTGTCTGTTAGTTAAATCAAATATATTATGGACACTTGAAGCTAGTGTAGCATGAAATCTTTCTTTAGCTCTTACACCACTGTACAAGGGTCTTATCCTCCTCAATTATCTCAAAAAAAATTTTGTTTTGTAGGTACAATACTGGTTTGGGCTAACCCTTCTGTATCTCTATTCTGTAATGGCTTTTATGGCCAATTTGAAATCACTGCAGTGAGGCTTCACCTGGTTTTGTAAATACTGTTATAATCATTAACAAAGTAGATTAAGGAAGATTTTACAATTTGAGATAATATGAAGGCATAATTCATAGATCCATGTTAAAAAATAGATAAACATTTTAAATAAATAAATAAATAAACAAAAAAACCCAACATATAAAGTTCCCCGAGAGTGTTCTGTAGTAGTAAATGATTCATCTTTTCATTTACCACCTTAGAAAATTATATTTCTCCATAGTTTGTTGCTTCATAACTATTGAGAAGTTCTCCTTGTCAGAATTTACAGAAACTGCCTCTGCACAGCCCTCAGTGCATAAAAGCTAAGTCACTATTCGGGTCTTTTTGTCACAATTGGAGGCTTTTATTATTGTTATTGTTTGGTTATTAAACATTTTTATTATCTTCTGACAGACAAGCCTCAAGCCACATTTTCTTCTGGGATTTCCAGAGAGTGGAATATGACTTTCTAAGCTCACATAAGCTTTTTTGCTTTTTCACATTTACAGCTTTGTTTTTCTTCTATTTTCTAGCCATTACTAAGAATTATTTTAAAATATCAGATGTGATGAATACGGCTGACAATAATTTAAATGGAAAAAGAAATATTCAAAGCCTTAAAGGTTTAGATAAAATATTCACTGACTGTTTTGTTCTCCCTTTTGCCCTCCTTGACAAGTCCTTAAACATTTAAAATCTGCTCTGGACATAAATCCACTTTTTGGGGCACTAGTTCTTTTTCTTATTTGCTCATTATAACTTCAGCTAACTCAGATATTGAGAAAATGGAGGAAACATGGAAAATGGAAAACATGAATTCCTAACATTCCAGTTCTAGTTCATGTTTTGAACTTGAGTATGTCAAGTAATGTATTACTGTAATAATTCTTTCCTATGTAATATAGGAACAAAGATGGTTATTGAGCCTGAATGAATGAATGAATGGAATTAGTGAAGAAGAAATAGAAAGGAATTTAAGGTTTAGCTACCAGGTATGTTAAACACTTTTGCTTTTCTTTCATCTGCTTGTATTGATGTGAGAGCAAATAGTTATTGCTCCTCACCATGACATGTGAACTTACCTGTCTCTTAAACCAGAACCATAGAGAGATGCTACAATGTGCAGTTCTCAGGGATGCCAACAACTTCTAGCTCAGAACAAGGGGTTATACCAGAAATTATGACAATTGCAGTATTTTTTCACTTCTATTCAATTGACATTTAAGAAGAAGAACTTCATCCAAAGGCCACTGGAGGCAGCAGGTTGCTGCATTTACTTCCACACCTACCCAATTAAGCCAAAACTGAATTCCCACTTTTAAGGTTCTCAGTGGTTTGTGTGGAGGATTTCTGAGATGAAGATCACAGCTGATAACTATAGCATGACTGAAATTTTTGAGTGAGTGTAATTCAGTCCGCATAGGCAAAAGTAGCTTTGCACAAAATGAGACAAGTCTGTGGAACACTTTCCCATAAGGTAATACAGAGCTTCATTTCCTTGTTTCAGGATAAGTTTTGTTTCTCTGATCTTGTTTTCTTTCACATAAAACCACTGCACACTAGGGCATTTGTGTGTCTGTGCATTTATGCTGAATTTTGCATTGTGCAAACCTCTTTCCTGAAGACAGACACAACAGGCAGATGGCAGACATAGGCTTCCTTGCTTACCACATTCTTTGTAACTCTAGAACAGACTGGGACAAAAAGGAGCACTACCACTCCAAAGGCAAACCAAAGTGATGGTTTGTCTTCATTTTGCTGCTGTCAGTTTTGTAAGAAGGAATATCCAGTAACCACTTTAACTGGGCTGTATCCCAGTATTGTTGATATTTAAACAAGTAAAAAAACCAACAAACAAAAAAAAAAACAAAACCCACAACAAAAAACCCCCAAACAAAATATGACAACAAAAAAATCACCCAAAACCACACCACCAAAAAAACCCAAAGAAACCATGGATACATGTAAAATCTTAGAAAAAAATGTTAGGATTGTAAATCCCTGTGCCACCCTATTTTTGGTTTTTTTGGGGGGTTTTTTTTTGTGTTTTCCCAAATATTAGCTCTGCAAAGTTTCATGCACTGTCTCTTTAGCCATGGCTTTACCACAGACCTGTGCTTGCAGAATGCTAGCATGTGCCACTGCTGCTCTTCAGACACTGCTGACAATGTTAAACTAGGAGGTAATGACAGCCTGGTCTGGATTGCAAAGTTCTTGTAGGCTGGTTGTATCTCCAAGTGTTCCTCAGACCACAATTTCAATACAGAAAAACATTGGGGCCAGAATGATGGGAGACAATGACAGTCATTTGATTTGAGGTTTGGCAACAAATCTGCTGAAAAATATTTTGGGATAATGCTTGTGGAGGGAACTACATGCTCATCAGAGATATGACTTGTAAATTCAGTCTGAGGGCAGAAGCCTGAGACACATCATTTATTGGAACACGTTACAGGACCTAATCTGAAGATTTTGACAGACTTCCAAGACAAATATGCTACCAAGAGCAAGACATGTTCAGTAAGGTGTGGGAAATGAAGACTTTAATTGCCATACTGTTTACACTATACATATTCTGTTTAATATCTTCATTGATGATTTAGATGAGGGGATTGAGTCCATCATCAGCAAATTTGCAGATGACACTAAGCTGGGGGGCAGTATGGATCGGCTGGAAGGCAGGAGGGCTCTGCAGAGGGACCTGGACAGACTGGAGAGTTGGGCTGATTCCAAGGTTGTAGCCAGGTAGGGGGTTGGTCTGTGGTTACCAGACCATGGCACTGAGTGCCACATCCAGTCTCTTTTTAAATATCTCCAGGGACGGAGAATCCACTACTTCCCTGGGCAGCCCATTCCAATGTCTGATCACCCTCTCTGTAAAGAAATTCTTTCTAATATCCAACCTAAACCTCCCCTGGCACAACTTAAGACCATGCCCTCTTGTCTTGCTGATAGTTGCCTGGAAGAAGAGCCCAACCCCCCCCTGGCTCCAGCCTCCTATCAGGGAGTTGTAGGGAGCAATGAGGTCTCCCCTGAGCCTCCTCTTCTCCAGGCTGAACACCCCCAGCTCCCTCAGCCTCTCCTCACAGGACTTGTGCTGGAGTCCCTTCACCAGCCTGGTTGCCCTCCTTTGGACCTGCTCCAGGACCTCAATCTCCTTCCTGAACTGAGGGGCCCAGAACTGGACACAGGACTCGAGGTGTGGCCTCACCAGGGCTGAGTACAGGGGCAGAATCACTTCCCTGGACCTGCTGGCCACGCTGTTCCTGATCCAGGCCAGGATGCCATTGGCCTTCTTGGCCACCTGGGCACACTGCTGGCTCCTGTTCAGCTTCCTGTCAATCCAGACTCCCAGGTCCCTCTCTGCCTGGCTGCTCTCAGCCACTCTGTGCCCAGCCTGGAGCTCCCCATGGGGTTGTTGTGGCCAAAGTGCAGGACCCGGCACTTGGCCGTGTTGAACCTCATCCCATTGGAATCAGCCCAACTCTCCAGTCTGTCCAGGTCCCTCTGCAGAGCCCTCCTGCCTTCCAGCTGATCCACACTCCCCCCAGCTTAGTGCCATCTGCAAATTTGCTGATGATGGACTCAATCCCTTCCAACTCTTCTTCCCCGCTGGCAACATTCCAACAGGAATTTGTTGTCGCCACCCTCACCCCGGCTCCCAAAGGTGGCAGAGAAGGACTGACCCACCCGGAAGCCCCCGCACGCTTGCCCGGAACCTTTTGGAGCCGGAACGCAGATTAACGGCGCGGAGGCCATGCCGGAAGTCGACGCTGAGCGGAACCGCGGGAAGATGGCGGCTGCCGTGGGGGACACGTGTGGACGCGGGGCTGCGGCGGGCCAGGAGGCGGACGGGGGTAATGGGCAGCGCTTGCCGGAGGGGCGGGAAGCGGTCTGGGCTCCTCTCTGCTCGGACAGGCTTCTGAGGCTTCCCCAGACCCCGCCGTGGGCCGTTGCTCCTCTCTCCCCTGTCCGAGTCCTTCCTTCCCTCCTCTGGAGCCTGGGCCGAGGGTTGGAGCCGGTCGGTGCGGGGCGGCAGAGGCGAAGTCAAGGGTCGAAGCCTCTTCCCGATGGGGCTGGGAGCGTGGGGCCCCCCGTGGGTGGCTTCCCCCGCGGTGCCTGGTGTGGTGCCGGCTGCTAGCCCGCTGGTAGCCCGCTCGCCCTGCCCTCCGGCGCTGTGCCTCTTGGTTTGCCTCTGCTTAGCCCTGGGAGTACCAACAGCAGCTCGTGTATTACTTGAGCCCACCCAAATAATTTCTGCTGCCGTGTGGGCCTGGGGTGAGGCCCTTTTATTGAGGGGGAGGGGTGTGACTGGGCTGAGCTGGAGGAGTTCTGGCCTGCCATGGGTTGTGTATTTGCCTCTTTGTCTTTCTGTACGAGGGGGTGATCAGCTTCCTGCTCCGAAGGAAACCCCTGAGGTACCCCAATTGCAGTAATCCAACAAGAGAGTACAGAGAATACATACACTCATGCTTCATCCTTTACACCTGGTTCTCCACTCTTTCTTGCATCTTCCTGTGCATCAACCTAATCCTTGCATCACAGCTCATTGTGATGACTTATTAACTCTTATCATGTAACTGAATATTGTATTTCTCTCCTTTTTTTTTTTTTTTTTTTTTCGGGGTGCAATCAAGGTTGTCATTTGGAGTCATCCTCACAGTGATTCTGTCTTGTTTGAGGGTCAAGACTGAACCCAAGGGGAAGCCTTGTGTAGGAGTAGATAGTAGTAGATGTTAGCTTTTGGATGCATATTGTGTCACAAGTAGAGGTTAAATGCTTACCTGAAATCTAGCAATATTCTAACAGGGACAAAACTTAGGGGTGGAAACTTGGCAAGTTGTTCCACATACAGGAACCAGGTTGCAGTACATCTTTATGTGCAATGGTTTGAATTTTTTGTTTGGAAGTCAGATATGGAGACACTGACACAATGAAAAAGATACCTTTAGTAGTTTCTGAATGTGTTGAACAAATTTCCCACTTCTAAATTTCCAATTTATGGTAAGGACCACTAAAAAAAAAATCCATAATTTATCCTACATGTAGCATAACACAACACTGTGTTCACCTTGGGAGTAGTAAAAATCTCACCAGTGTAGATAATGAACAAGTATTCAGTAAATATTTCTATTTCACTTTTATGATGTAAATATAATCTACCTTCTTTCCATGATTATAACTAAATGCATCTGCCTGGGCATTAGAGGCTTTGTTTTAAATTGCTTGACAGTTTTTCTGCTACATTGTTGGGGTTTTTTTTGCTGGTTCAAATTTTGCTGAAGGCAGAATAAAGAGTTAGCCTGGCAAAAGAGTATATGTTTATGGTTGTTAAGTAATTAAATAGGCAGTTGATTAATAAGGATTATAATGTATAGCTATCTGCATGGCTTTATGGAAAAGAGATCTTGTGAAGCAGTCCTGACTTCATTCTTTTAATGATTTGGTAGATAAAGGTAGTTCATGGGTTATAGTAGTGCTTATGAAGTAAAGTATTTGGCTCAGAAGTACATAGCATTTTAACATACTCTTTTTTAAGTAGTCAGTTGGTATCTTAGAGCTGGTGGGAAATTGTCCCCTTGCTGGTGGGACTGCAGAGATGTCAGAAACCAGTATCCTTCTCTCCAGCTGTTGATTTGCAGCCCTGAAAGTTGTATTTAGTGTAATTAATGTATCACTTTTGGATGGTTCAGATATTATTGGAATGGTAGTTAATAGTGTCTTGATTATGGGATGAAGTGGGTCCACTGAAATAACCAAACATACCTTAGCACACCCAAAACTTGCAGCCCATTCCATTGTACTTCATTCTGCACCATTAAAGACTTTATTTTTGCAGTTTGACCCATGGAACAGACTGATGAGGGAAGTGGTAGATTCTTCATATGTTTGATTTGCCACCCAGTTGGCTCTTCTCTCCTGTCTTGCTGTTGCTTGATTTGAGACTTCAGTATTTTAACTTTGATCCCTTCTTTTCTGTTTTGAAGAGGGCATAGGGTAAGGAAACTTGGAATTTGGGGGTGGTTTATTTGTGTATCAAGAAACCGAGCCATTACTCACTCCAGGAAATCTCAGTGCCTCTTTCTTTTGAGTTACCTGACAACTATTGATTCTTTGTTTCACAAAGCTAGCTTTGTTTTCCTTGAGCAGGTTTTGCTTTCCTGTAAGAACTATCCCCCACCTTCAACCCAGTCCCAGTGGCTGTTGCTTTCAGGCACTAGATGTCACTGTTGCAGCTTGTTGCATACGAGTATGTACATACACACATACATATGCATACGTCTGTGTATGTGCATTTTTAAATTATAATTTTTGAACTGGAAAATACCTTGGTGTTTTTGTTGTTTTGTTTTTTTTTTTTTTCCAAAACTTGCCAGTCCTAAACATAATATTTATTAATCAACTAATAATTTTCCAAGGCTATCTTTCCCTTTGACCCAGCTTCTTAAATCTCTTTAAAACATCACTGAGATGCACTGGATGCTTTCTAATAAACTCGTTATGGTGGTGTATTAATTCCTACTCGAGGAATTAATTATAACAACAAGCAGTACGTGGCCCTGAACTCAGATAACATTTACATATGGAGCAAATTAAGCTAGTGATGGATCCTTACTGGAAACACAACTCCTGATACTCTTTTCTGTTCCTTTTTTTACCATTAGATTCTGACTTAAGCTCAGAAATTCCAGAAGACAGCTGCTCTTCAGGAGGTGAAGATGAAGATGATGGTGATGATGAAGATGAAACATCAGCCCTTGGCAAAGTGGTTGAGGAGGAAACAAGCTCCAAAGCTGGTCCGAGTGCAGGCTGGGCAGATGCCATGGCAAAAGTGCTCAACAAAAAGATTCCGCAAAATAAATCCACTATCTTGGCCAAGAACAAAAAGCTGGAGAAGGGGAGAGAAAAGGAAAAGCAAGAAAGGCTGGAGAAGAGGATGAAGGTGAGAAAAAGATGCCGTATTTTGTTGTGCAGTCACAGTCAGATTGGGATACATGCAAGATCCCCTCAGTGGGGATGTAGGAGAGTGCTCTGAGACTCTCAATTTTTACATTCTCCTCCAAAGTGATCTCTGGTAGCTTCAATTTATTTACTTTCCAGATAGTCATGCTGTAAAGCTTTTTCCCTCACTGGTTTTCCTTGGACATCAGGCAGGCTGATCTGTGGGAGCAGGACTGTTCCAGTTTTTGTTGCAAGGGTGAAAGCAGCTGCTTTAAACTTAATTTTCTAGTTGGTGTTATTAATTTCGGGTGTACTTCACTTTGTCAGCATTAGAAGTTAAAATAGTTCTCTCAGTGGAAGTGAGAGGGAGAAAGGGAAGAAAACTGGTTTCATGGAAATTCTCTGCTGAATTCCAAAATCCAAGGCCTCTAGGTTGAGGTTGCAGTAATTGTTGGTGTGGTTTTGAATCATTGTTTGTTTTCCTCGATGATTTTCCTGGTAGAAGGTTCCTGTTACAGTGTCTGTGCCCTAAGTTGCTTCTGGTTCTGAAACTGTTATGCCAAAGCTATGTTGGCAATTAAGTAATTTGCTTGTGTGTCTTTAGTGGAACTTTAAATTCTAGGCTGTGATTAATTTACCTTCAAGCTAAAACACATTTTTAGTTCTAGTGTCTCATCATACCAGTTCTGTTTCAATAAGATCACCAGGTTATTATCCACCTGATAGTTTGAGACATGCTGTGGTCATGGCCTAACTTTTGTATACTGAGCTTCAGTATGACATCTGCTCAGTTTTGGTTGTCCTAAATACCTGTTCTAATCCACTGGATAAATGGGTTAACTCCAAAGGAGGAATGGGCTTAAGGTCCCCAGACTGACTTGTTTACTCTTAGACAAACATGGGAACAGTCTGCCTTCTATTAATTTCTTGCTAATCTAAGCTACAATAGGACAACTTTTTGGTAAAAGGCCAAAACATGGTCATAAACTCACAAATTTATACTAGCCTGCCTGGAATAAGTAGAAGGTCTCTGAAATTCCATGAAAAATTTCTTACATATAACATGCTTAATGCAAAATCACGAGGACTAGAATACTGTTAAATTATTAGAAGGGAAAAAAAATATTTCACTACCTTACTCCTGAAACTGAGGCAAGGGAAATCCTGTGTTCTACTACTGCAGCAGAAAAAAGCTGGTGATGTTATGGTCCCTGGTAATGGGAAAGTGGATCAGTTTGGTTTTGAGCAAGCCTCAAAAATGAGAGAAAAATCAGTGCTGTGCACAACAGTTGCTCTCTGGTGGGCACTTCGTGCTCTTCCTGGTGTTTTTCTTCCTGCTACAGACTTTGCTGTGTGGCACTGTCAGTCACAAAGCTGTACTGTGGTTTATTCAGCGGGGGTAAGTCAAATTCCCAAGGCTCAAAATGCAGCATGCCTATCTGGATAGACCCAGAGGTTAATTGTGTATAAATTCCTCTGTGATCAGTTTGTGAAGTCTTGGAGTTGAATGCTGCCTTGGAATAATTTCCTTGTCTGTAGAAGTCAATGTGAAAGGAAAGCATTTGAGTTTTTCTAGACTGCTTTTGCTTGTCTTCAGCCCAAAGCCTCACTCTGGTGTGACTTTTCTAGTTTTTGTTAGAGAGGGCAAATGACTCTGAGATTTGACTGTGGCCCTTGGTGTGTCAGGGCAAGTGACTTGCCTCAGACCTGTTGTCCAGCCCCATATTTGAGCTCCCCTTACCTTCAAACCAAACTGAGCATTGTTGATTTATCTTTTCTTTTCCCTCTTGCTATGTACTGTATCAGAGCTTGCTGCATCTCAAACACTTGGTGTTGTTTCATGTAATAATATTTATAATGCAGCTTCATAAAAAGCAGGAGTGGGAAATGATGTGCCGAGTGAAGCCAGATGTTGTCAAAGACCGAGACAGAGAAAGAAATCTTCAGAGAATTGCTACAAGGTAAGAGTTTTTCTGAATGCTTTCCTGAAATGTATATCAAAAAAAGGAGGAAAGAAAAGGCCTTTGCAGGTAATCTGTTTCCAATCTGATTGAACTCTTCTTAAGAAGTAACTAGCAGGAACCAATGATTTATGTACAGGTCTGCACTGAACAGTATCAAGTTCAGCAAAAGATTTCAGAAGCTTTATGAAAGAATAAAAATTTAGCTGGGAATGTAATGCTTGCTTGACAGAAGTGATTTGTTAGATCCCCTCATTTTGTTAATTTAATGCTTTAAAAATGCAGAACAGTTGTTTCTACTGTTCTGTTTTTTCCTTCTCTGGAGCAGATTCACCGTATCTGAGTGTTACATTCAGCTGCCTGTACTGCATTGTGGTAGTTTGGTGTAGCAGAACCAGCTGAAAACATTAATGTGCTGTCTGTATCTGTCTCCTTACTCATTCCTCTTCTTGTCCCCATACTTCAGCTGCTTTTAAGATCTTACCTGAGGGATTTAATAGCTGATTGTAGGATGAGTAGCATGTTCTTGCATTGATCTCAGTGCCGTTACTACTTTGGGGTCTGAATAGTTAGTTGTGGATTTGTTTGTTACTGGATCCTAGCAATAAATGTGAAGGAAAAGTGAAAATGAGGTTCTAGTAAATGTTACTTCTTAACTGAGTTGTGGTTCTAGGTAACCATTTTGGGAAGCTAGATGCCACCCAGCATCTGCACTGCATTATTGCTTTTGTAGAGGGTTCATTTCTGTAAAAGAAACTCAAGTGAAAAACTTTGGGTTTGTTGTTTTGTTTTGTTTTTTCCCCATCCCAGAGGCGTTGTACAATTATTTAATGCTGTCAGGATGCACCAAAAGAATGTTGATGAGAAGGTGAAGAAAGCTGGGAGCTCTGATAGGCAGCGTGCGAAGCTGTTGTCATCTGTTTCAAAGAAAGATTTCATCGATGTTTTAAGAAACATGGAGGGTGATAAAGGAAGTAAGAATACTGCTGTAAGAGCTGGAAAAAGGAAAAAGGTAGGCCTAATCTGGGAGAAAAAAAATGCATAAAAGCTACCTTCTCAGTATAATAACTGTGTTAATGTGTCTGCTCTTCAGAACAGCTGTGATCCAAGTGTCTGGGGTTTTTTGAGACTGGTCAAGGAAGGAAACAAGTAGCTCTTAGGTTGTTTTCCCTGTCTTTTGAGCATCAAGGTACAAAACCCTGTAAGCTTTTCTGATAAGATATCAAGCCTTGTGTACAAGAAATGGCTTAGCTGTGTGTTTAAAAAAAAATACCAACAATTGGATTTTATTTTTAACTTTGCACCAACAATGGAATGAAGTGCTAGGTTTTAGTGGGTTGTGACTTTTGGAACTTTGCCAATAGTAGTTTTCAGCTCTTTAGAATTATAAAACACGGGGACTCCTTATCTCACAAGGTGTGTTGGACTGTATTACTTGTGAGTACCCACAATTCAGGGCATTTCAGACTTTCTCCAGATTATGGTATCTAAAACTGAAGGACTTTGCCATACAAGTGACTACCACAACAGGAAGAAACTTAAACACAATAAGTGTTCTGTATAGGCTTTTCTTTTCCCTAATTTCGTGTGTGTGTGTGTATTAGACTGATATGACTTCATTGGAGTTATGCTGGTTTGAAAAGATAGATTTTCACCCATTCCCCTTTTTCCAGATGTGCTTGAGAGAAACACAGTATAGTTGTACTCATCCATCTCTTTATCACTTCTTTCAAATCACCAAGTAGCTCAGAGTTGAAAACAAGTTCTTCAGCCATACTCTTCCTTGTATTTCAGAAGCTGCTCGGTTTTGTGCATTTGTGTTCAGGTTTGAACTTTGTGCTTGGAAGTGGGTGGAATACTTTGTTGGCCCAGATTCACAGCACTTAACTAAGTGGTTTTCTGTGCCAAGAAGAAATACTTTAGTCAGTTGGGAGACAACAGCTTGTCATATGTTTTTTGTTTGTGTGCACTTGGGGAGCATGCTGAAACAGTGCCTGGCATTAAAATCTCATACAATTTTCATGCAAGTGTAGTATTAAAGTATTTTCTAAATTCTTCAGATAATGAGAACAATTTAGCTTGGTGCTGACACTTTATTTCTCCTTAAGTAATTCCAGCTTGCTTGTTTGGGTGGGGGGCCATGCATGTGTGTGGTTCTTTTTTCCTTTTTTTTTTTTTTCCCCTCTCTCTCTCTCCCCTGAAATAGCAGAACAACATCAGAGTGATGTGCCAGCTACTATTGTAGTAGGCATTGAATCAAAAGCTAAGCAAAACTGAGAACCTTTTTTCTTTGTCTCATTATAGCAGGACAATTTTCTTCATTACCAGGTCAGAAAACATAGATTGCAATTGTTTCAATACTATGGAAAAAGGTCTTATTTTGGCAGCATCAATAACAGCATTTTTCCATTAAAGTGCTCTGGAGCACTTAGCTGCTGACTGGTTAGCATTGGCTTTGAGTATTGTTACAAGTGCTGCTTTCATATTGCTGGTGGAAAAAAACTGTGGATTTTGGAGTTTGCATTCATGTAAGGATGTATTTGTAGGTTTGACTTTTTTTTCTGGGGAGGGCATTAGGGCTTTTTGTTGTTTGGTGTGGTGTTGTTTGGTTTTATTTTTTTTAATAGACATGTCTGCTTGGCTAGACCCCCGCCTCTTATTCTCTCCCTTATTGCATTTACTTTGGTGACTTTAATTCAGTAGTGAACCAAACTCTTTAATAACTTCTTTTTAAGCTGTTCTTAATCTGCCTTATTTTCTCTTGAGGATGTATCTTATCCATTTACCAGGCTCCCATCCTCATAGTTGCTGATGCTTGAGGTAGAGGCCAAAACTGGATTTTCAGTCTCCTTTTCAGAATTACAGACATACAGCAGCTGAATGCTACTGCTGGCCTCCACTGTCATCTGTCTGCTTCTTGGTCTTTGAGGGTTTTTCAGAGGGTAGTAAGCAGGGACAAAGCTTTTGGGTGGTGAATTCCTTGCAGCAGGAGTCTGGTAAATCATTTGTGCCCTCTGAAACTTTTGTTTGTTTTGTGGGATTTTTTTGTAACAGGGTGCTTTGTTTTTTAGCAATTGAGAGTATGGAGTGTATTTCAGTTTTTAAAAAGGGGAAAATGTATTTATTTATCTCAACAAAAACACTGAAAGAGATGCCAATACCAAACTCCAGGCACTCTGCCATCAATTAAAATGAGGTCCAGAACAATTAAAAACATTACCCCACCCACATAAAACAAGTCAGCAAGAAAACCAGCAAAATAAAGTTTTCCCAGTGAAAGCAAACCTTTCTTGACTCAAGCCTTGTGCTATGAAAGGAAACTACTATATTTGTGAGAATGGGCAAATGCTTTTTCTTACTCTGTAGTGGTTTTGAATGCAAGATGTGCTGCCATAATTTTGAAAGTTTGGTGGTTTCTCCCAAATTCCAGGGATTATTAAACCCCTTATAAAGCTCTGTTATGGACAGCTATTAGTCAGGTCTGAATATGCGTGAGAGAAAGAAATTAAACGCGCTGTAAGGTCCCATCCATAGCAGTTGGATTTAACAGCAGTACAACCACTTTCTTAAGTGTGTTCTCTGTTTCCATCAGCTTCTTGCATTGATGGGAAGGTAACCTGTGTCCTGTGAGAACATCACTTACAGTCTTGTATACTTTTAGCCCTTGACCTAAATATTACTTGGTATGCGCCCATCTAATGTAGCTATGAAAGAAAGACTGTAAGGCTGTGAAAGTTTTCCTGTGCTATTTGAAACTGTGGCCCTTCTTCAGATTTTCTGTGCCCAGATGGGAGTAATTACTTTTCTGAACTGAAGCCAAAAGCTTTGCCTTTCATATCATTAGCTGTTTATCAAGGTATTTCTTAATCGTTGCTGAGCCAGCTGACTTGTGTAAATATTTTTCCGTGTTTCTTTCCAATGTCTTGTACATGATGCTTGCCTCTGGGTAAGATAATCTAATTTCCCTCCCCTCACCACCTTATCTGAAAGCCTTGCAATGTGGGAAAAAAATTTAATAAATGTAGTAATTTTTTTTTAATTTTTTTTTTAAAGTCCCACTTATTTATTTGTTGTTTGTGTGGGGTTTTTGAGGTTTGGGGTGGTGGTTTTTTTCTTTTTGGGGAAGGAAGCATTTATTGAGAGATGAGAGCTTTCAGTCTTGTTCAACGCAACCCTTGAAGATCAGACCTTCATTTCAGTATGTGTTGGTTGTGTCTTGCAGTTTCCTACCCATATGATGCTATAAGAAACATTATTAAACTACAAATTTAAAAAACCATTTCCAACCCTGGAGTCTGAAGTCATCATTATGTCTATAGAACAAATACAGAAGTAGGATGTCTGTAGAACAAATCTTGGTCCTTGTAGCATTTTATGGGTCAGGGAAGTACCTTTGCATCCATGATTGAGAGAAGTTTGTGATCTCTGAGGGCTGCACAGACATGTTGGCCAATGTACTGAATTCCATGAGGTCTTGAAATCTTAACTGTAAGAAAATGAAAAAAATTCAGAGTTAACATTCCCAGAGTAGCCTTCACTCTTTTCCCTTGCTTCATGTCCATAATAACAGCATCATTCAGTAGCAGAAGCCTTCATGTTGACTTTTTCAATATCACTTGTGCTACTCCCTGTAAAACATTATAAAGTGGTAAGCCATTTTCTAGGGAAACATAAATAACTGTCATGAAAATGAGAAATATCCTTTGTCACAAGAGTAACCTGCGCTCATCAATATTTAATTTTGAATTTGGTCTTTGTCTCCTGATTTTCTTCATCACCTGTGTTTGCTTCAACTTTTAATTTTTCTTACACCAGACCTGTTGCAGAGCATTTCAGTGGTGGAAGTGAGAGCAGGATTCCTTCAGTAACCATAGTTCAAATTCTGCAATGTAATTTTTCTACATGACTTGGAGGCACAGTTTGCTTCCTGTGTTGCGATAGCATCTGGAAAAAAATGGTGTATTCGTCTCAAAATAGTACCTGTTCTAAAATAATTTATTGATGAAGATGAGCAGAGAAGAATGCAAGTGCTATTTCAAATCAGCTGTTGCTCATACGGGACTTGAAGTAAAATGCTTTTCCAGAAACTTCCTTCTGTTTGAAGTGGTTTTTATAAACGCTTCTAGTGCTTGGTAAGTCAATTGGAAGCACAGTGATTAGAATTAAGTTTGCTATAGATGTTTTTTTGTTTTTTCATAAGACTTTTAGTATTCATAACTATTTTATTTTTAAGCAGTAATATGAAGATTGTTCAAGTACAAGAGGATTACCACACTTCCAACAGCTATACATGCAGAGATGCAAGAAGCAGTGTGGGGGCTTTCATTTTTCAGGTTTGATGGGGATATAAGTGTGCTTTTCAGCTTAAAAGTTAGATCTGTTTAAAACCTGCCAGGGTGACTGCCTTCTTTTTCTAGCAGCTGCAAATGTACTGGCATGTTCTGTGTTTTTCCACAGTTTCCACAGTGCAGAAAGGGGGAGGGGAAAAAGATATTTTCATCCATATACCTGTTTGGAGAGACAATAGCCTGGACAGCTGTAAGAAATAGTTTATTTCTAAAGTATGGATGAAGACATAGATGAAAACTCTTTTAATCTTAAAGGAAACTTTTTTTCTTAGGTGATAATGACATTGCAGACTAGTGGAAGTTTATTACTATAGTTGTTGTGTCCTGGTTTTACAGAACTAATTGGAGGAGTAACCAGGCATGCATGTATTCCAGCAGATTTGAGGGGGGCAGCCAAGTACTAATTTAGTTCAGCTGCAGACAGAGTAGATGTGTTCTCCCAATTTTAATAAATGTCTTCCCATTGCATGCACAGAAACTTTTAATTTCAGTGTCTTCATAAATCAAACTTTCATATCTGTTTTTCCCAAATTTGTATACATTTTCTTGAAGGTCACCTTATATATGTTTGGAGCTGATACTTAAAAGGTTGCTGACCACCTAACTGTATATTGCATTTTAATTTTTATCCTTAATGATAGATACAGTGCAACCTGCCACCAACTTGCTATATTCTATAATCCTCATGTTAAGTAAAGGGTTGATGTGCAATATTAGAAGTTGTTTGACTGTGACATTTTACTTTGAATCTGTTTAAAGGAACATGTATTGACCTGAGCCAGTTTGGGTCATCAACAGGGTTAGGTTTTCAAGATGTACAAGCTGAGTTTCCTGTCACCCCAGCTGATAACACATGTCTGTGTTAACATGGAAATGTGCCTCTTTGTTAATGTTTTTGTGTATATTTGGTTGATAGATGTGAAGGACTTGATACTGCGAGTTCAACTCTAGATAAGTGTATTAAGGGCTGCATGATGGCTGTCATTCACTACATTCACCCTTCTTCACCCTTGTTTTTATCCTCAGATTTCCCTTTTCTTTCTCTTTGTCAGATACTTGAGGAAAGAAAAAGGACTGTGATGGGATTTTTTTCCTCCACCTCTTTCCATTGACTTTTTTTTTTCATTCTCTTTGTGTCTTATGTTCCTGACAGGTTCTTTGCCCTGCATCTGAGGGCCAAGCATGCAGCTTGGCATCCTGGTGCCTAATGCTAGAGCAGCCCTGACAGCTGCTTGCACAAAAAGACCCAGGACCCTGTTGGTCATCATGAGCCATGCACAGCCAACTTGAGTGCTGTCTTCTGAGTATGTGATTAGTGAGGAGAGATATTTTAAGAGAATTTGAATATTAAGTGCTGGTCATATCTACTGAGGTGACAACCTCAGGTTTGGGGAGTGCAGCCCTCCAGATGTTTTTAACTTGACAAGATCTGGGGAGATGTTTGTGGACATAGCAAAAGGCATATTCCTAGCTCCAGAATAAGTCCTTAGCTGGCTTTTAAGTTCAAAAAGAAAATGAATGATGCAAGGTTTTAATTCGTGCCTGTAGGAAAGGTCTCTTTCCTCCTTAGACCTGTTGACAAAATGTTTTAAGTTCATCTTCCTGTTAAAAAGACTGAAGTGATTTTAACTTGAAACATCCTGAAAGGTTTCAGCCTAAAGCAGCTGAAGCCTGGCAAATTTTGTAAGAGAACATAAACAGGGAAATTGTGCTTGAAATGTCAGACAGTGTTGAGACAGCTTCATCTGTCATATTTGAGACTAACTTGCCTTGCTATTTGATTATTAGTGCAGAGGATACTATGATGTTATTCTGTTTTGCCAGATGATGCTGCAAGGCTTTTACAGTAAAAATATGTTTAAACCAACCACATTTGAAAAACTTGTGGTATATGTCTTCTTCTGATCTTTCTGTAAGTACACAAAGAACAAAAAGTCAAATTCTATTCAACTTTTATCTATTAAATTGAGTTGGAAATCTTGTAAAAACAGCTGTCTACTTTGACTTTGTTTGTAACTCTTATAGCCAGGGTAATGTACTTAGCGAAAAATAGATTTAAACATTTCATAAAGTTCTAAAAAAAAAAAATGTTCTCTGGGAATAAGACTGGATGGAGCTTGTCTATCTGAACCAGTTTGTTTCCCCCACCTAAGCATTTTCGACTGGAAACTGTCCTGAAAAGTGATAGCCTTACTTTGAAGTTTTACTAAGGTATAAAATGTTTTGGTTTCCAGAGTGATGAACTAACAGACGTGTATTATAAATGACCTCTGTAGGCACCTACTCATCTGTTTATCTTAGTAGACTTAAGGAGTGGTGGGTTAAACTGCTTCCAATGGTTAGACTGCTGCTAGATTTAGTTTTGTGGGTTTTTTTTTTAATGGGAAAATCTGGCCAGTTTTTAACCAGTGTTAAAATTCACCGAAAGGTTAGAAAATATACTTTTTTTTTAAAAAAAACCCTATTATTATTATTATTATTATTATTATTATTATTATTATTATTATTATTATTATTATTATTATTATTACAAAGGTCACTAAAGCAGTCTTCTTGGCAGCTTGTGGTTGTCCTCTGAGCTCTTTTTGGTTTGTTGCTGAACCCTTGACAGTGTTCTGCATGTGATCTGTGTCATTTCTTCTCCATCTGCAGCAGTTAGGAAAACTCAGAGGAACGCAGAAGGAGATGGAAGGGTCAGAAGCACAGAGAAAGGGTAGCCAGATGGCCAAGATAAGGAACTGAAATAGGGGGCAGTTGACATATTCCCTCTTCAGGTTTAAACTGCTTTTACAAAGCAGCCTGTTTGTGTTGAGGGGTATGGTCTGTTTCTTAATGAGTTTGCCACTCACACTCAGTGGTGTTGGGGAAATCACAGGGATATAAAGTAAAAGAAACTTGGGTTTGCAAACTTTTAGAATATGTTGTTAAAGCCATTTAAGTAAAAGCAGGGGCAATGAGGGTAAGGAAGTTTAACCAGACAAGCTGCTTAGTAGTCATAAAAACTTCAGTATTTCATAGTCAGCAATAAAAATACACAAAAGCTAGTTCTTTATGGTAGATTTTTTTTTTTCCCCTCCATCTCCCGCCTTGTATTTTTTTGCCATCCCTATACTTGTTTTGGGACTCAAATGTAAGTGGAAATCCTGAGTCAGGAAGAGAAGGCTTTTTATTAGCCCCATGTCTTCCTCATCAGCTACTCTGTGCAATGATTTCTTAAGTGCTGGAAATGAAGGACTTGGTCATTACTGTAGTGTTCGTTGTTTGAGGCAACCTTTTGGGACTCACACTCTGTTAGGTTCACTCACTCAGTGGATGATTTCAGCATCATTTATAGGAAATAATTTGAGTGAAATGCAGATAATTTAAAAATCTTCAAACTGCTAATTTGTTCTAAAAAAAAAAAAAAAAAAGGTAACGCCCCCCTCCAAACATATTCCCAACATCTGTGGGCTTGCATGTTTCCTTACTGTGTGAACAGGCAAGCTTTTGTAAAAACTTGCAGAAATTTTTCAGCACCCAGCTGATGTACTGCATAAATGGGTGATATCTGAGACAAATCTGTTGTGACTCAAGTGTTTGTCTCAAGTAGACTGTTGGAAGATATTAGTACTTGACTTTTGAAGGACAGCAATGCAGAAGGCCTTAGTCTGGGCTGGATGCATGTTAATGGGCACTTCAGCTGTAACTGTATTTTCCAGCTTGATGGTTTGGAAACTTTGCAACTAACAAGGATTTTGTGGATCAGGGTAACGTCTAGGCTGATCCTTAAACTCCATCATGTCTTCATTAATGCAGCAAATGAGAAATGAAGAACCAGGTAATGGATAGAAGCTTTTTTTTTTTTTTTTTTTTCTGGCTTGTGATAAGCTGTGTGGCATTTTTTTCAGGGCTCAAATGTGAAGTATCAGGAGAAGTTCTTTCTTCCTTTATTTTGAATATAATCCATATGGAAAAATTCTTGGTTTGTTATTTTCCTTTTATAAATATCAATGTAAGCTCTTAAGAAGGGCTCCTTATAAGTTTGCTCTTGGTAATTAACATTTGCTGATTTATTTTTTTTTACAAGATGAACAATTTTTAGCAGACTGTGCTTACCCTGACAAGCTAGCATGAAAAGCTGTTCCTTCTGATGGACAACATTGTCTTATTTCCAAGTCAGAATTAAGTTTAATATTTCCAAGTCTCAATGAATCGTTGCAGTTACCTTAAGCCTTACATGGCTTCTGAACAAAGAGCTTGTTATTCAGCTTCTTTGAATACCATAACTTACTATGCTAATTTTTGTCTGAGAAGCAATGGAAATATAACAGACATTGTTTTAATTGTAGAAGTCTTGATCATGTGTTGTTTTTAACCACAGTACTCACTGGGTCTTTATGTCAATAATTAATTGATATAGGTGCTCTGTGACCTTTGCTCTAAGGATCCTCTGATTCAAGCAGATGAAGCATAAAAGCTGTAAGGAGACTTAGAGGTGAAGAAGGGATAGGAGTAACACATGAACACTGAGATAGTAGTGGCCAGTATGGTAGGCAGCAATTTCACTGCAATAGTGATAAAAAGGCATTGCAGATGTGAAGGTAAAAGTGAATAGGTGAGTATAATGAAGAAGGTTTGGTTATAGAGGAGGAAAAACTAAAAATTATTGAAATGGAGCAGTGATGGCATACTAAAAAAGTATACTGTGTGAAATTTTCTGTCCTGATGTGGGAACCTAACACAGGGAATTTGTCTTTCTACGTATCTTTCCCGTAATTATTTGCAGTCTGCTTTGAGCTACTTTTTGTTTGGTACCTACTTAAAAATACTTACTTGGAGACCTTTTTGTCTTTGTCAGTGGAATGTTTTGGCTTGACAGTTTTAAAGACAGTGATGTAATTACCTGATATTTAGAATACTGTCATTTTGCCTGGTATTTGACAGAACATGAATTTAAAATTACAGAGTATATTTCACAAGAAAATATTCCATGGGTAAAGGTATCAGTTCATACCAGTGTTGTAACTTAACTATAAGTTTGTTTCCTTAGGTGAGTCTTATTTTCAGGTGTGTTCAGTAGCCCTGAGTGTAGCATGCCCATGCTGCTCATTATCTCATTAAAATGTGTAAAGGGAATCTCAGTGTCTCTATGGCCAGGCATTGTCTTGCAGCAGGAGTGTGTGGTAAAATTCCTTCCTTGCTCAGCAGATGTGCTTTCCAAAATTGCTGTTATCAGAGCTGGAGCCCAGCAAGGGCTGCAGAGTTTCAGTGTGTCCTGTGTGCAGAAGGGCCCTGTGTTACACTTGAATTCTTTAAATATTTTTGCTGTTTCTGACAGAAATACTGATCTACAAGGTTTCTGATGAGCTAAGGCTGAGATCTTGCTGTGATTATACTTTGCAACTGCATATTTAATAATAATGCCAATTATTTTTCTTCTTAAGTCCAGATGAATGCTCATTTTTAGAATTTCTGTAATTCAGTTTTGACCCTTCTATGGTTGAGGCATGTTTAAGCCTCTGTGTGCCAACCCAAAGCATTCCTTCTCCTTCACACATCCCCAGTTGTAGCAAACCCTGGAGCAGGAGGTGAGAATGGGGAGATTCTTCATGGTGGTCATTAAGCTCTGAGTTGTCTTCTGGCTGTGCTCAAAAAGGAAATAAATATTTGCTTGTAGTAATAATTCCAGTGCATTATGTGCAGAGGAGTTTGAACAGGATCAGGAGGTTCAAAAATGCACTGTAAAAAAGCTACAGTCTTAGATTTACTAAAAATGCCAGTGCAGATTTTGGTCTGCACAAGCGGCCCTATGGCCTGAGGAAATCTCTCATGCGACTGCTGATACCTGTAGTGTAGCATCACTTTTGAATATACCAAAGCAATTTAATTTAGTTCAGTTGCTCTAATTTCACTTTCAGAGAGAGGATGCAAATGGCTAATGAGTGACTTTCACCTTCAGGAATAAATGATTGTGCAGACTTAGCTGCAGCGGACGAGGTTTCCATTGCCCAGATTCCATGTGTGCAAGCTAGAAAATGCTTCCCAAAGTCAATGTGAGTTGCTGAGAGACTTCAGTTCAGAAGTTCACAATAGTGGCAGTATATATTCTTAGTTTATATATATTCTTAGTTTCCAGATCTGTGAGGTTTTGCCTGCTTGGTATCAGGTGTGCACCAGAATTTTTCTAACCGTCAATATCTCACTGCTACTCAAATCAGTTAAAGTTGCAAGCATCACCAATGATTAAATGCAAATACAATTTTTCTGTCCAAAATAAGCACATTTAATTTTCTGCTTATATTGCTGCTTTAGATACTTCAGCTGCACTTTTCTTTATTTCCTCCCAGCCTCAAGGAAACTTGCTTTCTTACCCTTTGAGACAAATGTAGGAAAAATTATTATGCCAGTGTTCTTCATTTTCCATGTCCTCTTCCTCTCTTTTCCAATTTTTTGTATTTTCCTTTAAATGGAGATTTGACATGTGTCATTGTATGCCTATGCTGTTTTTTTGAGCTAGGTTTAAACAAGCTTGCTTGGGGAATGAGGAACAGAATAGCAGCAGTCATTCCCAGTGAGATGCAGGCTGGCAGGGAAGGTAATTGTTAGATGTGTGCAAGAATGTGTTCTGCAGATACATAACTTTTTCATGGTGACAAAAGCCTCCCTGTATTTCAGGGTCTTAGATATTCGCATTCAGCAACAGGGAGGAACCTGGGGAGGCAGTTCAAATTAATTAGACATCTTGGAATTGTTTTCTCAGGGCTTAAAGTTGTTGCTTGAGAGAGATTTATGTTAGAAATTCCTTCCTTGACAGGTACAAATAAACATTTACTGCATGTGATGGTAAAGAGAGATGCTCCCAAGCTTTGGTATTTCATCTTGTATATTGAGCAAAGGCATGGGAGCCTAGTGCAGTGATGGTAACTCTTAGGTCTGAAAAATGTTAGTTTGTTGATACTCTGCCATTACTGCCTTCTGGATACAGGCTGTAGGGAAATCTCAGTGGTGAGGTAGGTATGTTTGCTGTTTTGCAGATGCAGAAACTGGGGTGTGTTCAAGTGACACACACTGGTGGAAAGCAGACTGAAACACTGTCTTTAATCTGAGTGCTCTGGTCTCAAAACATCTTTTAATGCTGTTATTTGCCAGTAAGCATTATGGGACTTCAGTCTGCTTAAAGTGTAGGGTTCTGAAATGCTCTGACGCTTTCTGGCTCTGGTTTTAGGATGTTGCTGTGCCAGTAGAGCAACAGATGGAAATGACAATGTCCTGTGACTCAGACAGACTGAATTTAATTCCTTAAACCTTTCAAAGGAAGCAGATTTTGGGATAAGGCACTCCTTTTGAGACTGAAGCAGCTGTGTGCAGCTTCAAGTATCCTGCTGCTGCTTCTGGCAGTTTCAGAAGGGTAGAGAGGATTGATCTTTCACCTGAGTGCCCATCCAGTTGGCCACAGCTCCATTTTTGAGTTTGTCAGGTCTCAGTTGAAGATACTTACTGTATAATGTCATTTACCCAGAGTGAATTACATAGCTCAGACTTCGTACAGAAGTAAAGAAATTAACCAAAACAGGGAGATTTCTAACATGATCATATAGCTGATGATGATGACATGAGGTTTTCAAAGACCCAATTCCTTCACAAGTATCCAGCAAGCAGTTCTAGCCCAAATTTTGCAAGGAGTGGCTGTTGTAATAGACCTAAGCTTTGTTGTTTGGTGGGTGAGTGGTTGGTTTTAATCCTAGAGTCATTTATTAGGACTTGGCTAACAATTTCAGTTCACCTTGTCGTGGTGCACATCTCAGTGGGTATGTCTTCAAACCAGAATTAGTCTGGGACATGTGTCCCCACTACTGAGCCTTACATTAAATTTAAGCTGATGCTGTGATAGTTTAGGTAGCATACCAGGCAGGCAAGATGCTGGTTGTTTTATTTATATGATCTTTTCTCAGCTGGACTATCGATCTGTCCCAGCAAGTGTCTGCACTAAAGTAGCCACACTGTCTTTTGGACTGTTTTATTTTATTTCATGGTAAGAAGTGCTTGACTGTGTATCAGTGTACTCATGAGATATTTTACTAACTGCTGCCTCTCAGACCTGTTCAAATAGGTTGCCACACCTTCAGGAAAAGAACAAACCCTTGTATGTATGAAAAAGGGGAGGAAAAAAGCAGCAGCAGAATTTTTTCATTCCTTGCCTCACCGAAGGATCCACTTTATGTTGCGTTACATGTTAATGTTTATATAGTTTGTTTGGGGATGTTCAAAGGGGACTTCAGTGTTGTGGTGAAATGTGGGAGATATGGATGAACAGCTGACAGTAAGTTCAAAAGTTGGTTTATTTTCCACATGCCAAGTTTTGGTTTATTTAGATGAAACCACATTATGGCATTGAAAACCAAAGTGTATTAACATTCTTACTTAAAGCAAGTTGGGAAGCAAAGTTACAGTTGAACTGATTGTTAATTATACAAATAGTCTTGCTACATGTTTTCTTAAGAGTACAAGAATGTTTCATGATACAACAGATTTGGGGAGGTTTTATTCTTAGGGGAAAATAGAGGAGTGAATGGGTTAGGAATGAAGATACTAAACATGGGGTTTTCTTCACTGGGGAGCATGCTTAAAATTGATTAAAGATTTGCTTTCAAGCATTTAATCTTAATCTTTGAGGCATGGACATGCTACTTCTGCCTTTCTCTTCAGGGCTTGTTGTAAAACTCTATTCAAACCTTTGTGGTGCTTTACATAGAGGGTAATGTATGGAGGATCAGCATCCCTCTTTTGTTGAGTTCCTTCTTTTGTCCTGTTGTTCACTTGACATAGCCAGAAAGAAGGTCTAATGGATGCTGAATAGTAGCTTGTGGTGAATTCCAGCACTGAGCTTTTCAAACCCTGAGCCACTTCACTGTCATTGCTGACAATAACCTGTTGTTTCTGTGCTGTTTAAAAAACAAAAAAACCTAAAAAAAACCAACTGAAAAACAAACTAGAACAAATAAGTAAAAAATCTGTGTTCTGCTTATCTGAGGAGAAAAAAAAAAAAAAAAAGAAAAGAAAATTGGATTTTTTTTTTTTGTATGGGTGGTGGGATTTTTTCATTTAGGTATTTCAGATTTTACTCTGTGGCATGTTCAAAAAGTGATTTATTTAAGGTCTGGGATTAAAAAGGAAAGCTTGGTGACTTGACTTTTTGACCATTCTGTACTCTGCAAAATTAAACACAAAATAATTGAAATACACTTTTAAAAAGGGGGAGAAAGGGGAAAGCAAAGCTACCCTCTCATTATGTACCAGAAGAGAGTACCTGTGTTTGGATTAGCATGGATTATTCCCATGTGAATATCTTAAGGTATGTCCCTAGGCAGACCTTATCTATAACTCCTTAATTTCAGCTGATTGATTACCCTGTCTGTGGTGATTTCAGGCTTTATTGAGTACTAGCATTTGCAGGGAACTGCTGCAAGAGTGGAGAGTGGTGAGGAGGCACTACCCTGGGGAAAAGGGAGGTTGTTGGGATGGGAAAGTTACTCAGGAGTAGGCAGTGGTGTGAGCTGCTGGAGAGTCAAGGTGCAAAATTAAAACACAGTGCAAGCATCTTGAGGAACAGCTATAGAGTTTCTCTTTATTTGAACTGGGCCCTGGGAAATTCCTTTTTGGGACTGATTGTGTTAAGACTTGCTATCCTAGTTCTGTGAGGTATTCTTTCAAAAAGAAATGGAGCAGAAGTTGCATTTAGCATTTCTGCTTTGGCAGACTTTTGCACTCAACTTTTGTTGGTGTGATATAATGGACCTGCATTCTCTACACCTCATTTCTCCCGCTATAAAATTCTTTATGCTGCTCTTTCCAAAAAATTGCACGGGCATCAGCTAAAATATGCTGCAGTTCTATGTATCACAAATTCCCACCTGGCATGACAAAGAAGAGGTGTGAGCAAGTGTCTGCAGTGATCCTATGTTTACTCCCTCTAGTAGGCAAAGCTGCATCTGCAGAGGATCCTGTAACATGAGCCCCATCCACTGTAAAGAGTTGGGAGCTGGTAGTTATTTAAAGCAGGGTGTCTCAGGGTCTATTCTTTTGGGCAGGGGAATGGAAGGGCACACCAGAGGTGCCTGTATTAATTTTGTTTCAAAGGCCCTGCAAAACTAAATATTGTTTTCAGTGGCCCTGCTTTCACTTTAGTAGGATGATTTTTCAGAGCTGCATTTTCCTTGGGAGTGTTTTGTTATTGAGGCTTAAGCCTCTTAAATCCTTCGTCAGGACATGAAACAGTTTATGGTGTTTGCCTTCAATAAGAATGGAGAGAGTTTCAAGCTGTTCTTTAAAAGTGTTGCCACAGGATGGAGCTATTGCACTGCTCAAATATCTGTCACTTAGGAGAAACTGCAACCAAGCACTGTTTTCAGTGCTAACCTAAAACTACGTTCTTGTCACTTTTTTTTTTTAATTGTTCACCAGTCTGTGTAGTGTGGATTCAGTTTTACCCACTTTCAAGAAGTAGGAAACTTGGAGTAAGGTGGTATTAGTTTGCTGGTTGTAGATCAACTTTGTTTCTTTTAGAGACAGCTTTGCACTATATGGCAAGCCCAGGTACTGAGGTAATCATTCACATAAAGGGGATTTGGTTCACGTATCACAGAAAATGTTAAATATTAAATTTGGGGAATTTTAATTCTTTATTAAATCCATATTTGTGTTTTATAAATGTGCCAAGAAGTGTTCTAATGAAGCAGCACCTGAGGGTTAATAAATTATATCATGAGTCCATTCTGATTGCCAAGAAAGATTTCAATAAAGGAAGCCATGCCCAAGGTTGACTATTTCATCCATGAGAAATAATTGGTTTGTTTCCGTCTTTCTTTTATTGGCTAGTTAAAAGAAGTTTGGTTATTATCATCAAGTAATTTCTGATTGTTCTGCACATTTCTGTGTATTATTTGCATGAGGAGCTAGCCCTCAGTAGGTCGTGTGATGCAAATGGTAAGAATGGGAGAGTTGTTATTTTGATTGCATGAAGAACTTCCCTATTTTACTAACTTCCACAGTCATTTCATCTTCATCTGTTCCCTCTTCTCCCCTCAAACATTCAGGGTGAAGTGAAGTCTGAAGAGGGACCAGAATGGAAAATACTGCGTGATGACTTCATGATGGGAGCATCTATGAAAGACTGGGACAAGGAAAGTGATGGAGAGGGCAGTATTGAACAAGGAGGAGGTCTGAAACAAGATGACAGTGAATGAAACTGAAAACCATTCAAGATAATGTTTTATCTTATTTTTATTTGGATAAAAAGTCAGCATTCTGTGAATGTACAACACTTCAAGAGTATCTTTTTAAGAAAAAAAAAAAAAAGAAAGACTTGCACAACCTTGGAGTGTTTTCTCCTCCATGTCAAACTTTTATTTAATATAGCTTCATTTGCTATACTGAAATATTTTCCAAAACATGTATAATTTTCAACATATTTCCAAAACATTTTGTACAGTCAAAATAGTGGCACCTGCCCAATGAAAGATTTTGCCAAGGTCATTAAAAGTTTATACATTAGTCATGGCCATTGATGTATTAGTGTGCCTGCTTTTGCAAATCAGTGTTGCACTTTGAAAAGTTGTTAGCAATTTGCAATAGGCATTTCTTACAATAAACACAAAAATGCCATCACCTTGTAAAGTTATGGAACTCCTACTTTGGCTGGGAAAGGTTTTGTAGATAACAAAGAAAAGTAACCATTAATGCTATAGTTCAGGTTTTGGAGCATTAGTTCAATTGGAGACAACTCTGGAAAAATAATTGTAAAGAGTGACACTGGCCTTTATATTAATGTGTATATATATATATGTATATATGTATCTGCTTTTTCTATTGCAAGTCTGAAGTTGTATAAGCTAAGGGACTGGTAGGAGAGGAAAGGGGAGTCCTTGCTATTGTCTTTGTTGCAGGAGGGACAGCTTTTCTAGCAGTACTGCATGAAATTGTATCCAGTGTTGCTTCTTTTTGCAGTTCTGGTGTTCTGGCCTTTTGGAGTAAGGAGCTGAACCCCTAGGATATGACCCTGGGGGCTAGTCAGCTATAAAAAGCTGGAGCTATACAGCCTCAGTTATGTAAAGAGGCAAACAAAAGCCCTTCCTCTTAGGTTTGTACTAGGTGTAGCAACACCAAATTCTGGAAAACATATCATTGTAACACTATTGGCTTTGTTTAAGGTACAGCAGTTTCCCCTGATCGTTTGGTTGCAAAGGTGCAGAAGGTAACAAATATAATAGGATATTCTATTATCAGCATGTGCACACAGATGGGAGTGGGTTGTGATTAAAGTGTTTTAAGTGCAAGGCTGGGGTTGAATTCTGCTGCCTTCACTGTAAAACTGGCTGTCTGATTCAGTGTTTAACTTTGCTATAGCATTTCCCTATTTGCTATTTGAAGAAAATGCCTTTTTATTAATTGATACATAAAATACTATTCTGGTTGTTTCTACAGATGCCTTACGTACAAACCTTTCTTTGTACCTGCATATATGCAAGACATGTTTAGGAGTGACTTTCAAATACTCAGTCTTCAGCATTGAAATGTGTGGAAGGACAGTGATTTAGATTTTCTTAACAAAGGCATTGAAGAGGGGAAGGAGGATTAAACTTTGTGTGTACTGCGGGATAAAAAAATATACATGAGGGCAGTGAAACCCATCCTAACAACTGGCAGTGGTTGTGTTATTCCTAGCCTATTCATCTGGTATATTTTATAGCATAAATCTTTGAACAGAATTCAAAGCTAACAGCAGCATTGTTTAGATGTTGAGGCTTGTTTTGAGTGTTAAACATATTAGATATCTGAGGAGACATTAGGTTTTGGATTGATATTTATTATCACAAATGAAGACATGCACCCAAAATATCAAGTGGCAAAACCACAGAAGTTTAACATATGGTTATTCCAGCTTCTGAAGGGCAGACATCTGTATAGCTGTTTAGCAAGAGCTGGAGCCTCATTAGTGCAATACAAAAAATGAATTTTGAGTCTGTGTGGCAGCACAGTAGTCTAATCTGATATTGCTTTCTTTCTGCAATTAAGTTACTTTGTGTCAAAAAGTTACATCAGTTTTTAATCTGTACTGGTTTACTAGCTCAGTATCACTCCTCTCCATCAGAGATGAAACTTTCAGAAGATAATCTTTCCTAGTTTTTCTCAGCAACTACAGCATCCTGAGGTGATTATTAAAAATCTGAAAATATTTTCAGAATATATCTACAATACTTTGTTTATGAGTTTTATTTGTGGGTGTTTTAATTAAAGCACTGAAGTGTCACGTGTGTACTTAGGAAAAATATGGAATATGTCAATACTGCTTGAGCTTCCCTTTATTTAGAGACATAGCATAGTACTTTTAATTTTTGCCTACAGGTGGAGAGCATTTCTTACCTTTTAAGAAGCATAATGCTTGGGGTTTTATGTGTATCTGATATTTTTTTCATTTTGATATTGTACTTGCCTTTGTCTTGTCCTTCAGTTGTGCCGTATGCAGAGAAACTCCTTCAATAACTTGAAATACTAGCTGCCTCCAAAAGAGAAATAAGCTCAAGAAATAAGCTCTTATGGCAGGTGGGAGCCATATATTTTAATTTTGGGCATTTGGCTGCAGATTTATTTCACAAGTTTTGTTTTATTTGACTAGCAGTTCCAAAGAACTAAACCCTGTTTGGCCCAGACACCTTCCAGTCTACTCTCTCAGCTGTCTGAGATTGTCTGCCTTGGCCACCTCCCTACCCGCTTTTTTGGCAACATTCTTCTTTTTTTCTGATAGCTACCATGCATAACCTTCAGTGACTTTTCCCAGCCATCAGAGTGCTCTGTTTTGCCTGCTCCCATGAATATCTCTGCTTAAGCAAAGCTGTACTGCTGCCCTTCATTCCAGAGAGCATGAATCATTTCAACTTTGTATATTTCTGTACCTATCTATATAAAGCCAATAAGGATGGGGTGGTTCTAGTTTAGTTAGGCTTCAAGCCAACTCTGGAATATGTAGGGATTAATATTCTATGGATTTCTTGCAAAGCAATGAAGTTTTGTTTAATAGGAGGAGGCACAGGGTCAGCTCTTCACATTAATTGTTGTAACTTTTTTCAGCAAGGAAAGCCTGAGTTGGCCTATGGAAAAACAAAACAAAAAAACCCACACCATCTTCTCCCTGCTTTTTTCAGCCTGCTCTTATGGAAATGTTTCAGGAGTGGTGGTGGAATATCCTTGTGGTGTCTGAGGCTACTGCACCACAGCATCTTCCCTGCTAAAAGATGGAAGGAAGAGCTTCCACTTCTGCAGCTGTGAGGCAGGTTCTCCTGGGTTCACCAGCTGAGCAGAACAATAGAGCTGGAAGCTGCTGCCTGGGGCTCCTGCTGCTCCCTAATGGATATGGACATCTTTGTGTGTGTGTGTGTTTTATTTTACAGAGAGAAATTAATTGTTTGGAAGCCATAAAAGTGTATCTGATGCTTCCAGAAGAAGGTGGTCTGTAGAGCGGGATCTATTTATTGCTGGCTCAGTAGCTGTCTCCAGGGAGAAAGGCAGAAGTCATCTGGCACACAACACTGCTCAGCTTAAAATGACAAACTTCTAATTCTTATGAAATGAGTGCTCACATAGGTAGTATCCACACAAAGCAGTCATCAATTGCTTGCTTCCAGCCCCTGCAAATTGCTTAATGATTTCTTCAAGAATTGCTGAGGTAAGCAGCAAGAGGTCCAGGAAAAGGTGTGAAGCAGGGAAAACTCTTAGGCTAAGATGTTAGACTGTAGGACCTCAGTGGCAGATGCTGGACGCCAGACACATTCTTGGTTAACAGATGATGGAAGACTGCAGATTTCATTACCATTGTTCTAAAGCAATGGCTTTTAACCTCCTATCAGTATCTAAACCTCAAAGGTTTCACCTCTATAGATATCTAGCAGATAGGGGCTTTTCCATAATCCTTTCAGCCTTCAAATATGACCTCGTAAACACAAATGGCTTCCAAGAGGCACTAAGGAATAATAAAAAGTGTTATTTCTTCATAGTGCCCCAGTCATTTCAATGGTCTATTCTCTCATGCCAGTGAATAAACATCTTGAGCATTTTTGCAACACTTCCTTAATGTTTCTTAGTCCTGTTTTCACTATATGTGTTGTTAATTATGAACTGGCAACCAGGATCAGACTTGCATTGAGGTTTGATGCCACAGGGATTTTTTGCAGACATAAGTGTACTCAGGCGTACCTGAATTAATGAGTAATAGTTCATGAAAAGATACACTGGTTACACTTTTCTTATCAGAAACTAAATTCATAGTTTAGATATGGTTGCATATACAACCTGCTGACGTATTAGTATGTAAGATTAATTATGTCTTTAAGTCACACATAGCCATGTAGGTTCACAAGTAGGGGGGTTGTTTGCTATGGTTTTAAGACCTGCTTGAATATAGAAGTACTTAAATTCCTCTATCCATTCATGAGTCCTTTATGTAGTGCATTTTGTAAGTAATCTTGTAGACTGACTGAGTGTCCTTGGTTATTCACTTTGTTGCTTTTAACTGTTTTTCTGTCCCAGTTAAGAAGGACATTCCCATTCTTGTTTGGAACAGAAATACACACAAGCATTCTTTCGTTTGATCAAAATGGTAGTGAAAAGCTTTCTTGTTTATGTTGATGTTTGGTTTTGGTTGTTGTCATGAATGCTACTTAAGTTACTTTGAGGCCATATATGGCTTATTTAAATAGGATTTTCCTTGATTTTCAAGTGTTCTGTAAATCTCGAAAGTTTGTGAGCAGTGATTTGTTAGAAGAGCAGCCTCTAGCTCCAGTAAAAAATACAAGTGTTCTAGTAGAAAATACAGGTGTTTGTAGTCCTGGGCATTATTCCCAGGTCTTTCACTGACACTGATACTTTCTAAGAGTATGTTTTTGAAGCAGCCTTGGATTTAGGGTGTCCTGCATCCAAGAACAAATACAAGTGTGCATCTGTTTCAGGAGGGATGCTCGAAGTCAGGCACCTGAAAGAAAACTGCTACTACAGTTATAGTACCTGAGTACCTGAACTTATAGGTTTTTGTAATTGAGGCTGTCACCACCTTGCAGTGCTCCTCGGGGAGAGTGATCAAAACCTCACTGTTAGCTTTTGCACTGTTGAATGGGTCTGCTTCCTCAGTTAGAATCCCAATGATTTTTAAAGAAGCTTAAGGTTCAAAAGTAAAAGATACCACAAAGCTACAAGTTGGTAACGACAGCATGGTTTTGTACACTGTTGCTTTTTAGGCAAATGAAATATTTCATAGTACTTGTTGGGATCTTGCTATGGGCTTAGGAAAAAAATACTTTTTATTAAGATAAAATTTCATTGAATTCTCAAGTGGTGATGCTTGGTGATAACAGAAAAAAGACTGTGAAGATGTTTCAGAACCTTCAGACAGGATTCTCAATTTAAGGACTGATGATTGCCAAATCAGTGTATTACACCTAAGTATAAAAATACTTCCAGTAAGAACATTGAACAGGCAAATTCAGCTTGCAGGGATGATGCAGTGACATTCATGCTTGTGAACTGTGTTTGCAGAGGAACCAGGCCATGAAAGATAGGGAACACCTTTCTGATGTACCAGTGCAATCAGCAGGTAAGGTCAATATTGCTGTTCTCTTCCATTGCTAATATTAATTACTAGAAAGTTTTATTCCCTTTTTAAAATTGCTGAAGAATTTTTTATGATATGGTGTTATGTCACCATTTTTATTGATGGTCTCATTGTCTAAAGTAAAAGTAAAAGTTAAAATATCTTTCTGTAAAGAAGGTAGTGCGAGTAAGGGAAATCCCTCTATGCATTTCTGCAATGTTAATATTACACTCGCCAGACAGACCATTTTCATCCACTTCAGTAACTGTTGAAGCATATTTCTGAATCATCTGCTTTGCAACATTGTTTTTCTTTTTGTGCTGTAGAATTAAGTTTTGTGTTTCAGAATGTTTGTAAATGATTGAGGAAACAGCTACTACTTTCTTTTTAAGTTAAACACTGGCATTATATTTATCCATAAGAATTGAGACCTTAGCACCCTAAACTTAAAAATTTGAATGTGGGAATAAAAAACAACCCAGTTTAATGTTTTATTTCTAATGATTCCTCCCCGTATGGGTGTAAGGACAATTGATTGACAGAGAATTGAGTTCTTAAGATACTTGAGTGATGATAGACTTAGGTCCTTTATGTGAGATCTTACAGGCCCAAGATCTGTCAGTGAATGTGTAGGCTTTTTGAAGGTCTCACTTCACTGTTAATGAGGTGGATGTCCAAATGACACATATTTGTGAGCAGGCATTCAGCTGTCAGTCTTGAATGTCTGAAGTACAGATTGATGGGTTTTATGAAGATAGTTTTCCCGCTCTTGGTATCTTTGATAATTTTTTTTTGCAGAATTCTTTTATTTTTCGAGAAAATACAGGCCTCTCAAATATGTGGAAAACCACAGCAATTCTTTTGATCTTATGCTTTTTGAGATCTTTGTCCTTAAATCACGGCCCCCTTAGGTAACAGTGAAGTGCTGTCAGGTTCTCCTCCTTCTGGAGAAACTTCCTGAGCACACTCCACATGCTGCCCACCCAGCTGGGGCATGCCCTGTGCTGTCAGAGCCTCCCACTGAAAGAAGGATGTTGCACAAACTCTTCAACTAGAGATGTGCAGCCAGATGGGGTGCTCCACTCAGCCTCAAACTTGGCCTGGGGGATGTGCTTCTCTGCTTCCCAAGCACAGCCCAGACCCAAGCCAGTGGCCTGTTATAGATCTGGCTCTAAAATATTCTGTATCTGGCTTAATTATCACTATCACAGAATGAAAAAGCATTTTGTTATGACTGAGTGTAAAATCTCTCCTTATATTCCCAGTCATATGTTGAGCAGTGTTATGACTCTGCATGGACAAGCTAAGGATACCAGTGCTTCCAGAGTTCCATACCTTTCTTCAGAACAAAAACTATAAATATATAGGCTTTACAGAAAGTTCTGCTACAGGAAGACAAGTCTCAGCTGAGCTGAAATGGAGCATTCTGTTCTAGTTCTAGATTGAGTTGCCAAGCTCAAACCATCTTACTGGGAGGGTGTAGTTTAATCAGCCACTCACGAGTACTGCTTTCATTGATTTCAGTAGCCACACATGGAAAATTGGTTTAAAAATGTGTAAGGCTGGGAGGAGAAGGGAGAGTGGCAAAAAAAATTACCTTCTCCAAGGCTGATTTTGTGAGTGCAAGATAAAACCTCAGAATTGCATGAGAGTATTGGGTTTTTTGGATTTGTTTTTGTTTTCCCTAAGGTAATATAAAGCAATGCTTTGCCTTCTCTAAACTCCCTGGGATCACCTTGGATGTGTGTTGCTTAAAAGCCATTAGGAAAAATATGTGTGAGACTTTTCTTCTGTGGAGACTTTACTAGCAGATTGTGAAGAAGACAGTACTCCAGACCCAGGGCTCTTTGGTTTTTGTTGCTGCAGAATAAAACTTAACACACAGCATTACTGTCTGGCCCCTTTTTTTAAATTGTTGCCCATTCATCTTGCTCTGTATGTAACAGTCTTAAAACTTCATCAGTGCAATCTGCATGCATATTCTAACTTGAGTTACATAACTTTAATTTGTTGAATAAACTCCTTGTGCTGTGTGAGGAATTCAGTATTTATAGATATAATTTGTGTTACTTAATGAGGTATAACCCAAATCATCACTGAGCAGTTCAGAAATAGAAGACAACAGCTGTAGTACTGAGAAAGAGATGCAGGTCAGGAGTTCAAACACTGAGATTAAAAGGATAACTTTTTCTCTACTGTCTTTACTTTGTCATGCTTTCTATAAGTAGATGTCAAGTCCTTCTGGTATATAAACCACTGTGCTTACATTTCTCCCTTTCCCTTTTATTTTTTTCATATTTTGTATTTTTAGTTAGTGAATCTGATCTTTTTCCTCTGCTGATATTTACAGCAGAAGTCTTACTGACTTTAGTGGAAACAGGATTTCCTGTGGTCATTAAAACCACAGGTGCTAGGATTAAGAAAGGGCCTTTTTTTGGTGGTACATAGACTACAAATGTAATGATACCAAGAAGATTAGCTTGGCATGCTTAGTAGTGACAAGCAGATTTGGAAGAGCACATAAGGAGATCAAACTCCAGGAGGTGTAATCAATGGGGAATTTCTCTGGCATTCACAAAATATTTATTAAGACTTCAGTTGGGAGTATGGGAATTGGCTATCAGAAGCAGAAGCCTCTTTGAATGCAGTGCTGATGTTTTCAGTTTGTTTTTTTGTTTGTTTGTTTGTTTTTTTTCTATAACTGCATTCTTGGTGTGTTTTATTAAGGTAGAGATTTAAACACACTGCAATGTGGACATTACAGCTGCCTGTAGTCCTGTGCTTTCACTTGATGGTAGAGATGGTGCTATTCTGTAAGATCACAGAGGTGACACCTGAATGTGTTTTTGGACCAGATCCCATTGACTACTCTCTTGTGATTGTTTCTACTAAAGTTATTAAATCTATCTGTAGGAATGGGAACTTTTATATATCTATGTACATACAAAAAAATATATGAAGAAACTTCTTGTTCCTACATACATCACAATATTATTCCATATATATATAAAAAATACATAAATTCTTGTTCCTATTAGTAGGTTCTGTGTATATATATATATATCAGAAACGTATCTTTGATTTGCAAGTTGAAAAGTAGTTTTATATATATATATGGATATATGGATATATGGATAGCAGTCCTGTGTGCCTAACAGTGTGTTCTATAAAGTAGCCTTTATCTTCTGGAATATGAGCGTTGCAGGAGTGAGCTCTGGTTGTGTGAAACACAATCCTGGGGGCAGAGGGGCTGCTTGTATTAGTCAGGATTTGCTCTCAAATTCATCCAGGCATTACTGGGCACACTAATGAAATATGCAGCACAGAAGCACGGACTTCTACTTTACTAAGGATAATAAACAGTAAAATCTAAGGTTTTATTATGGTATATATTACAATTTTCCATTATTTGTCACCTCCTTTATGCCTCACCTTTATTAGGTGCCACCTCAGCTCTGCATGTTGCACGCATTTTTATAAAAAGGAGAATTCAGAATTTTTTTGCCTAGCCCCCTGCATCCTAGTAACTGAGATTCTAAACGAACAGAGTTATGGCTGCAGGTTTCTGTGTGTGCCACAAAGAATTAATTGTACAATCATCCTGCGCTCGTCATCAGTGTGAGAGTTTACAAAAGTCACCTCTTAACTTTTAAAAGTTATTCCTCTTCCAACAATGTTCTTTAGTTTATGAAATGTGGCCAGCCACCTCACTTAATGACCTGGTCGTCAGCAGTTTTAGAAAGATTATTGCCTTTGTATTTCACACAGCACATTTGCGTATAACCAAAACAATCTAAAAAGAAACCACAAATTGTAAAATCCTGACCACATAATTTTTAAGTTAATAGGAAACATGAAACTTTTACATTTAGTGAAGTAGCTTTCCAGGTGTCTCTTTTTCTAATAAACAGTTAGTGTTTATTAAAAAAAAAATAATCCATATATAAAAAGACAGTATTATATTGAATTAAAAGCTCCAAAACAGATAAGTTTTGTTCTTTACCTGTATGCATTCTAATGGCCCGTTCCTGCTTTGTGACTTACAAAGCTTCCACTGACAGCAGCCCCATTGGACAAGCCTAGTTCAAAAAAGCACAGGGAACAGATAAATGAAAGTTTAGTGTTTGGTAATTCCAGCAGCTTCTGAAACTAACACGTAATCATTAAATACAAACTATTTTGGAATTAATAAAAATTAAAAGCTTTTCAGACTAAAACAAAAAGTCATAATTGGGATGATTTTTACAGATACATCAGTCCTGAAAAGGGAGATGGATTACCTGTGAAGAAAAGCATGTAATTACTGAATTTTGATTATATTACCTTTTATCCATTTTTCTGCTGTCATCTCCCGATTTTTGATTGCCTCTTCTGTGCATTGCTTTAGCAAAGTAGAAATGGCACCTGTTTAGAGTCCTGTTTTGCAGGACTTTTATGGCAAAGATAAAAAAGAGTAAATGTGCAGGGGAGAAATTTTAGAAGTAAGATTAGGCATATTATGATATATGTGTTCCAGATATTTTCCATCTACAAAATGGAAAATCAGTGTTTATGAGTGTTGGTTTGTATTGGAATGATTTGGCTAGCAGGTAAATAGGGCAAACCAGCACAGCTTAGGCATGTGTGGTTGGCTTTCTGCAGCTGCTGGGGATTTAGTTCAAGTGGCCAAGGCTTCTGGAATGGAGAAGCTGAAACCCATCTCTGCTGCTGCTGTGCTTAGGAAATTCTGCCTGGCAAGAGCTTCACCATGGTGGTAACAAAAATTTTAGGGAATTAGAGCTTTGTGTCAGTGGTGAGGCAAAATGGAGACCTGCACCAGAGCAAGGAAGGCTGACACCGTGTGTCACATTAAAAGTGTCAAAAAAGAAGCAAACAGGTCAACTCAAATGAGAATAAAATCAAGATTTACTTGAATTCTTTTTTTTTCCTAGCTGTTCTGAAGGGCTCTGAGGAAGCACTGCTGAATAAGAAGGAATCTCAGCAACTTTCAAAGTCTACCCAGGCTGGTTGCTGTCAGCTGGGCTGGATCTCTGAAGACTTAAGTTGAGGACTTAAGTCTGAAGCCTAGCCCTCCAGAATTTGTGTCTGGATGGGCAGCTTGGTCAACCGGGCACTGAGCATGGGGAGGTTTGAAGCCTAAGGATCTCTAAGGCTCCAGGGTTTGTGAAAGACACTACAGGTTGGTTGGTTGGTTGGTTTTTTTCTCCAAAGTGGAATAAAAGTAAACTTTTAAGAATCAATCTGCTTTGCAGTCTGGAAGGATTGTATCTGCAGAGGTCTCCTGGGAGATGGTGGGAAGTTTTCTACAGAAGGATGGTGCAGAGCACTCTCTCCATGGCTCTATAGACCCTGAAGGAAGTGATGGGTAAGGCAGTTACAGGGCTGTAGCTGCTGTGTAAGGAATTTCTCCATGGTTTCAGGTGTAGCTTTTGAAGGAAATAATTTAATAACCCTTTTCTTAAGAAGCATTTGTAGATGGGGCACCTCGTGTAAGAGAGCTGGTTCCTCAGCTGGCTAGCAGCAGAGCTGTGAGATGTAACAGCTCGAGGAACTGTTGCCTTGGTTTTATACAGGTGTGTTGCAGAAGTGAAACCAGCTGAGTCTACATGTTGAGCCTTCTTGTTTATTTGAGTATTTTGGAAACATTGCCATTTCTGACACCACAGCTGTGTTTTTGAGGTCAGCAGGAGCAGGACGTTGACATGCGCAGCAGTAAAAGTGTGATGTTGTGGTAGAGATGTTTAATGGGGCCTTGCAGGAATTGATAGATTTAAGTGGAAAGCACCGTGAACTCTTGCTTCAGGGGGATACAACATGTCTTGGTTGCATCTGTGGTGCTGTAAATACCCACACACTTTTAAAGAGTGACGAGTAAGTTTACTCTCAGAGTCTGTGTGGCTGCATACTAGCAAATAATATATTATATAGCTCCTTCAGCTCTTGGAGAATCTCTGCTGGTACCCACAGCAGCAGTAGGTGGCTGGCTGGGTGTGTTAGTGCAAGATCCCCCCGCACCAGAACCCTTTCCAATGCAAACAGCGTGCAGCAGCTCCCAGCTGCTGGACACCTCTGTCACCCCAGCACACAACCACAGCTCCTCAGAGAAGTTAAGCACTTTTCCTTGCAAACACACTGGGAAGGAACAGCTCACTTGTCACTGGGGCTGCCCTCCTCCAGCTTCAGAAAACAAACATTTTGCAGAAAGAAGATGGTTCATGAGATGTGGTCAGCCAGAGAAAGTTGGTGGTGGCTGGGTGGCTGTGGTGGTCTTACAAGATCCTCATTGTACTTTCAGACCTCAGTTATCCCATTTCTCTTCTGTTCTGTGTATTTATTAGCCTCTAATACTATAGGCTAGGGCCCAGCTGGGCTGCTGAATGCCTGTGGCCCTTTGAGAGCTTCCTCTACATGTTTCTTCAATTCTGGAAGCAATGCAGAGGTTCTTCAGAAATAGCCTTGTCCCACCTAGGAGGGTGTGATTGGAAACTCCTGGCAAGTAAAACCTGTGGCAACTTAGTTCAGAAGGGGCTCCAGGGCTAAAATGAGTGAGGGTAAAGAAAAAACACCACTTAATCACTCTAATGTTAATGTTGATTTACAGGGTGATAAATGACCTGTGAAAGAAAAGCTTTATGGCATGAAGTTGAGGGATGCCTAGTAGACAGTGGAGTAATTTCCCTAAGGGCAGAGGAGGGCAGCTGTCCTTTTGAGGCCAAAGCATGAGGCATTCCCCATTTCTCACACGCTCTGGAGCAGGCATGGATGGAGCCTGTGATGTTTGTTGCGGCCAGTGGAGGCAGCGGAAAAACTGAATTACAGGCGCAGCCTAAGCATTTGGGGCTCGGTGTTTTCTGTCAAGTGCAGATGAGGAAACCTCACAACAAACCCTCCTCATCACAAACCCACCTCACCCCGTCCCCGTCCCCACCCCCGGCGGTTCGGCTGGTAGCGGACAGCCAGCAGGGATCGAGGAGAATTGCCAAAACACATTTGGAAGCCAAACTTGGCAACAAGGTGAGGGGCAGTGTGAAGCCTGCGTCCCTCCTGCTGGCGGTACAGCAGGCAGATCCTACCCTCTGCCCTGCCACCCTTCAAACACTCGCGTCCAAGTCGCGTTTCCAAGAGGCACGTAATTCTTCCTCTTATAGCAGGGGCGGTATTGGGCCCAATTACTTTAATACTAGGGACAAGCAGCAATAAAGCCTTCCTTTTTTTTTTTTTTTTTTTTTTTTTTCTTCTCTCTTTTTTTTTTTTTTCTTAAAAAAAAAAAAAAAAAGCCTGGCAGGAAGCTGCTTTTTCTTCCCGGCTCTGGGCTGCCTCTCCTCTCCCCCCTCCCGGGGTGAGGCACCTCAGCAGGCGGCAGCCAGGCTGCACTCTGCCTCTCGCCGTTTGCGCGGAGGGGGAATAAATAGGCGGGCGGCGGCGGTGCCCTCCGCTCCCGCAGCCCCTCCACGTCACTTCGCGGCGAGGCGAGCACGTGGGGCGGGGAGACCTTATAAATCTCCCTCTCCCTGCGCGGCCGTGATGTTATCTGCTGGCACCCGTCCGCTCCTCGCAGGGAGAGCCGCGGGGCCGGGGGAGGCGGGCGGGGGGCGCCGGGCGGAGCGCTAGGATCCTCCGGGAGCTGCTCCGCTCCGCGCCGCCGGGGCTAGCCCCAGCCCCGCGGGAGAGGCTGGGGGAAGAGCGGCGGCCAGCCCCGGGACGGCCAGCTCCGCGCCTGCGATCTGCGGGAGGCCGTCGGCGTTGCTTCGCTGACTGCGGCGTGGGGTTGGCGTTTCGGAAGGAGGAGGAAGAGGAGGGAGCTGGAAACAGCCCTACAGCGCTCAGCGGCCCGGGCGGGAGTGGGTCGGTGCATGCAGCGCGGGGCGCAGGCAGCAGCCTGCGGGACGCGGACGGACTCGGAACCAGCGCCGCCGCTCGCAGCCGCCGCGGGGCCGAGCCGCCGCCTCAGGGCCGCCGCCGCTTCCTCCTCCTCCTCCTCCTCCTCCCGCCGCTCCTGCCGGCCGCGGGGGCCGGGGCTCGGCGCCGCCGGGCGCACACGTGGGGGCTGAGCGCCGCCGGGCACGGGGCGGTGCCGCTGCCCGACCGGAGCTGCCGGGCTCCGCGGGCGCACGGCGGGGCTCAGTATCGTGCCGGCACCCTCTGCCCCGCCAGCTGCGGCAGCGCCCTGTAATACCCATCACCGCTTCTTCTGCTCTTTTTTTTTTTTTTTTTTTCCCTCCCGACCCCCCCACCCCCCCTCCCCCTTTTTTTTTTTCATTTTTTTTCTTTCCCCTTCATTTTTTTTTTTTTCCAGCGGACTCTGCCAGCGCGCTGAAAACAGCCTGTCTTCCATTGACTTGATTCGCAGGTTTGTTTAGCTGTTTGGGGGTTTTTCCCTCCCCTTTTTTTGCTGTCCGGCTCACTCCACCCTGAGTTTTATCTAGCTGTAGCAACTTTTTCTTTTATTTTTTTGAATTTTATTTTTTTATTGTGATTGGTATTTTTTCACTGACGCCTCCCGTGCGTTTTTCGATTGCAAGTCGCCCTTGCAGTCCGGTGTTCAACTGCATTTTGTCTGCAGATCTTCCCTTTGTTTGCACAAATCCCTTTTTTTTTTATTTTTTAATTTTTTTCTTCTTGTTGTTGTCGTTCGTTGTTAAAGTCACTCTTTTTGGGGGGCGCTGTATTTAAACACTTAAAATGCACTGCTATCTCCTGAGCGTGTTCCTCACCGTGGATCTGGCCACCGTGGCTTTCAGCCTCTCTACCTGCAGCACCCTCGACATGGATCAGTTTATGCGCAAGAGGATCGAGGCTATCCGGGGGCAGATCTTGAGCAAACTGAAGCTCACCAGTCCCCCGGACGAGTACCCCGAGCCCGAGGAGGTGCCCCCGGAGGTCATCTCCATCTACAACAGCACCAGGGACCTGCTGCAAGAGAAAGCCAACCACAGAGCCGCCACTTGTGAAAGGGAGAGGAGCGACGAGGAGTATTATGCCAAAGAAGTTTACAAAATAGACATGCAGCCTTTTTACCCCGAAAGTAAGTCCTCTGTGTTTGTGCATGTGTGTGTAATTTCACCCCCGAGGCTTGGCAGTGCCCAGCACCTTCAAAGACCAGCCTCATGCACCACAATCTGCCTTCTGTGCTCTGTTTGCTCTTATGCCCAGCATCTCCTTAGGTGGTTGCTTCTAGGGTTTCGTTTAGGTGTTTTGGTATACAGATGCCTGGGTGGGTGGGAGGGTGTCAGTTGTCCCCCCCGAATACCACAGGGGTTCCCACCCCACCTCCCACCCAGGAGACCAATAAAGGTGGCTCTGCTTTCCACCACCATGGACCTGAGCGAAGCTCCCCCCACCCAGGATCTCACTCCCTCCCCCAGCGCTGGATTTAGCTCCCCAGCAGCTCTGTGTGCAGCCTCCAAAAAAGAGCTAATAGCTTTTCATTGCTGTTGTTTCCCTTGGAGTGTCTGGATCGGGCAGGTTTCCATTTCTCCAGAACTAAAAAGAAAAGGAGGTCTTTAAGAAGAAAACAAGCCAGCAGCTCCTTTTCTGTCTGCGCCCCTCCAGGACATTGTCCCACAGACCGCTATTCAGAGAGGTGCTCAGAGAGGACAGACACACAGACATACTCCCTCCTCTTCCCACTTCAGCTAACTTCCTCTTTCAGTTCGTGGGCACTTTAATTTCCAGTACAGAAAAAGTTTTCTCTTCTGGGTAACCTTGGTCCTTGGGACCTGTCTCAGCCCGTCTGCATTTTGCTGGTTTTGATGACCTTCTGGAGATCCGTGTTACACACACACACACAAATTAAAAAATAGTACAAAAGCTCTGGGATGACCAAATCCTCTTAAAATGATTAATAGTCATAACGACATGCCTTTTTGTTTTGATAGCTAAGCTTAAGTGTAGAGAGAGAGAAAAAAAAAATTAAAAAAAAAAATAGAAAAAAGAGAGAGAAAAAGAAAAAAGCACCGCACTCCCTTAAAAGAATCTGGATCATCATCATACTGAGGAAAGTGAAATACCAGAAGCAGAAAGTAACTTCCCTGTTCGCCTATCCAAACCCTAGTCCCTACTTTTCATTTAGCTTTCTTTTTTCTCTCTTCCCTCCCCCTCCACTTGATGCCCTATATATTTGCTGTCAGTTTTTGAAAAGCACATACTTCTTGCTTAAATAGATAATGCAGCCATCTTGGTAACTTTATCCTAGAGTTTCTAATTGCATTTTCCCCTTATTTATTTTTAGTTTAGCAAGCTGTAGCTTTGGGGCTTGCTCCATCTTGCATGTGATAATCCTAGGATGCCAGCCAAGGTATTGGTGCAGCTGCCTCCCTTTCTTCCTTTATTCTTAAATGACAGCATCAGGTACAGGACATCCTGGCAGTCAGTCATTTTATTATTGTAATTATAGCACCATCCGTAATAGCCATGATAAATACACTCCACCCTTGTTGCCCTCGGGGAAGAAATACTTAAATACTTTTTTTTTTTTTTTTAAATATATATTTGGAGCCAAGTGGGAGCAGAGAGGTTCAGTATACTTCATAGCCACAGTGAGAACAGAGAAAGCGTTCCTGCTTTCCATGTTGCAATACTATAGTATTTTGCTGGTGTTTTAAAGAGATGTCAGCACTTTGTTTTGAGACTCATCAGGTAATGCCTTGAGCAGAGGAGTAAACACCTATGGGCAAAGGTTAGGAAGACTGATAGTAGTGCTTGTGGAGATGAGATGACCTGGCTTGTGGAGATGACCCTGTTACTGAGAGTCTCTGAGAACTGTAAAATACATCTATCTGTCCTTTTTCCTTGCATGAGCAAACTACAAAGAACGGACAGTCCAAGATGCACATGCATACTTTCCAGAAAATTAAAATATCTGTGGTGTGTGAGTTGGAAGGTGTTGACAAAAGACGATCTATTTTTAAAATGCTGTCAGAGGCCAGATTTGTACTGAAGTATCAATAGAGGTTTTGGAAGCCCGAAGGAGATTGCAGGTATCTACCAACAGAGTGCATCAGACGTTTGGGATCGGAGGGCCAGTTAGCAGCAGATCCAGAACTACTGTGGAAGGGCTGTCGCTAACACCAGAGTAAGAGGTTAACTGTTTTTCCACTGCTCTCTAGTTATGCTGGGTGAAGCAAACCTTTCCAATAAAGACAGAAAGGAAGAAATTGCTCCACTGTATTTTAAAGGAAGAAATTGAAAGCACAGCTCTGGCGGCCACGGGAGCTGTGTCCTAGATGTCTCAGAGTGAATTTTTTTTAACTCTACAATTTCTGCCGCGTTGGAGGGAGGCAGGAGGGAGTAGGGGATCAGTGTGAAAGCACTGGAGGTCAAAAGCTGTTGGAAGGAAGGCATGGGAAAGATCAGTGGTTCAGTTTTTACCACAAGTTGTTAGCATTCAGTAACTGACTACAACCCAAGTATTACAAATATGCTCTAATTATACTCATAGTCAGCAATATATCACTACAGATAGCTGTTAGGTCTTTGTGGGGCATTTTGTAAAGTTCAGACTAAATATTTTTAGCAATGAGGAGATTTAAAAGGAAAACTATAAGAGATACTGTATATACCCTAAGGCGTATTTTGTTTTAAATATTATCCTTGGCCAACTGTACTGTATAAATACAGTAAATATGAATAGAACTGGCAACATGCCAATCTCATGGGATGAATTTTAGTCAAGAAGGTATTTATGGGATATAAATAATACTGTGTCAACATTTAAAGAAGAGATCTGATTAGTTTTGAATGTATTCATATTAACCTTTTCACATGCTGTTAGTTTAAGGCTCAAAGTAAAGTTATGCTAAGGTTTACTGATAGTTTGCACTGAGGAAGTAAGGGGGCATCTGGCATCTGGCTTGACAGTCCACTTGAGGTTAAAGACACATCTAGTCAGAATATATATGGAAATTCAGCAAGTCAGGGACTGCTGGACCCAAAAACAACAGATGTGAAAAGTAGTGGTGGAAAAAAATACTACAAATCGGTTTGGAAGAACCCAAAAAACTTTTGTCTGTGAAGCTTGCCTGCCTGTGCTGCACTCACGACAGCATGGATTTGGCAGTTTGAAGCTCTCTTAAGTCCAGTTGACATTCACAAATTAAGTTGTTCTAGGGAGCAGTTTAAAGAGAGAGGTGGAATATGGAAGCTGATCACAACATGATAGAGAATTCTTGCAAGTATTGAGCCTAGGCAGTTACCTATGTTGATGCTTGATAGCAATTTCTATGAAAGATCACTTCAGAAGTTTATTATTTATCAGTTTGTCATTGTTTATCTGGGGCTTGATACTTAAGCTCATTACTGATTTGAGTGCTAATCACCATAGCATTGATTATTAACAGAAATTTAATGCCAGTATAGGTATGGATTGCAAATTGTAATACTAATGCATAATTAGGATACTCAAAAAAAAAAAAAAAAAAAAAAAAAAAAAAAAAGTCAGGAGCTGTTTTTGCAAAGATAGCTGTTTTTGCAAAGATTTTGAACTACTTTAGTAGCCTCTATGGGTTCCAGCCTACACTGGGTGGAGGATTAGTTTTCCCAGGAGCTCCATACTGTTAATATTGCTTTACACTAACTGTTGTTCTGCTGAATATTTGCTTCATGAAAGACAACATTATACACTGGCTGGGCACAATGACATGCTTCTACTTTATTAACAAGGACTTGATTTACCAGTAATAACACTTACGTGGGCTCCTCGTCTTCAGGATAGCAGAATTACGTGTGCAGGAGCGGCCGTGCTCCGCGTCTGCCGGCACTGACAGCATCATTACTACAATGTTAACAGCTACAGCTGTGTGGTTCACGTGTGTTTGTATTTAGCAGAACACAGAACTTAATCTTTCAGGATTTCCTGTGTTGTTAATGGTATGGATTACAACATTACCATGTTGTAATGGTATGGAATGGTCTTCGAAAGGATGCTTTATTTTAAAACCTATCTATGCTGTCCCTATGCTTGTTCTCTGGAGCACTTCTTGTAGGACATGTTTGCCAGGCTTACTCTCTGGTTTGCAGAGGAAACCTGAAGCAATGCAAAGGCTTCCCCAAGGAGAAATGTGGGAGGAGCAGTTCCTTGCTCCTTGTTCATGAATGACACTTATTACAGTCTTCCTAGGTAGTAATGAAAAAAATTTTTAAAAGCAAAACAAAACAGGAAATTGCTAATGGCTTTAAAAATGGGTAGGGTAATTTTTTGGACAGTAGTCCTCTACATACTAAGGGAGATAATGACATAACATTCTTCAGTGCACTAACCAAGGGCAGCTGACATGAAAGAACACTTTATTCTTCCACTCCCACTCATTTGGAGCAGATGGTGGGGTGCACCATGCGTGTTTTCTGCCTGCCTTCTGAATCACCAGCGACTTGGTGTAAGCAGGGCACCACGCTGGGAGAGAGGGAAGTCCACAAGTTGGTCTGGCATGGTATGTGATCCCTGCAAGGACATGGAGCTGTTGGCATGAGTCCAGAGAAGGGCCATGAAGATGATCAGAGGGCTGGAGCACCTCTCCTTTGAAGACAGACTGAGAGAGCTGGGGTGATTCAGCGGGGAGAAGGCTCTGAGGAGACCCTGTAGTGGCCTTCCAGGGCCTGAAGGGTCCTACGGAGGAACTGTAGGCATGTAGTGGTAGGATGAGGAGTAATGTTTTTTAACTGGAAAGGGGCTGATTTAGGTTAGACAGTAGAAGAAATTTTTTTATGTGAGACACTGGAACAGGGAAGTTGTGAATGCCTCCTCCCTGGAAGTGTTCAAAGCCAGGTTGGATGGGGCTTTGAGCAACCTGGTCTAGTGAGAGATGTCCTTGCCCATGTCAGGAGGGTTGGAACTAAATGTTCCTTAAGGTCCCTTCTGACCCAAACTATTCTATGTTTCTATTATTTCTGGGGGAGAATGAAACCTACAGAAAAGTAAACTACCTATGAGTCCCTCTCTTTAACACTCCAAGGTTATAAGACCGCTGAGACTGAAATGTAGGGCTATATTCCCAGTCCTTTCTGTAACCTTCCTTGAATTTCTCTGGCATCTGTTTTAAAGAGGCACTTTCACTCTGTTTTGGTGAGTGAAAAGGCTAGATGTGCATCACGGCGCCTGCTGATACCCACCCCTTAAGCCCACTGGCAGTGTGAATGTTTTATAGCCCCAGAGACCTATCTAGAAATGTGCTCTTGTCTTCTGCTCATGGCTGGAGATGTTCAGGGGTACCCAGAGGTCACAGCACTCTCTTTGGCTCCAGTTAATTGGAGGACTGGGTGAGAATAGTTGATTGTATGGAGAAAGTAGTGCATCATCTTAATTAGCTGCTGGCTTGCTCATCCTTGGTGCACTATGTGAGAACAGTGGTGGTCATCAGGATGGCTGGGTTACTTTGAAGTTACTATTTACAACATTTTACTGTCAGTTTGAGATTCCTGCCTGCACTGGAGCTGAGAAAAAAGATGAATGGGAACTCCTCGGCAAGCTTCTTCACAGTTCTTAAACATGCACAGAGCTTCACACACATGAATGGACTTATTACCATTAAGGCTCTGTATGCCTAATTAGCTTCCTGAATTAGGGCTTGCTTTATGGCACATTTGCAAGGATGAATAAAACCAGACATTTCAAATCCCTCTTGCTGTGTTGAAATCTGTCATTTGGGCATTGGAGCCCAGTGAGAAGGAAATGCTTTACTGGACGTTTTAGAGAGGAAATAATAGGTTCTTCAGTACTTCCATGGTCCTGAAGAAGGCTGACCCTGTTGGGAGCTGGTTTCTTCTGCCTTTGCAGTGTTTGTGCTAGACTGCTCCTGTATTACAGATAAAGAAAGCAACCCCAGGGTACAGTGACAAAACAAGTCATGAGTGAAGAATCACAAGTGTTTCCATTCCTGTTGTGAAACCACATGCTGCATGTCATCAAGCAGGCAGTTTTTAGTTTGAGGATGATACGCTCCCCAGGTATTATTTATTGTAATACTGTGTTATGGATGTTTCTTCTGATTTGTTTAGACTAAAAATTTTGGTTTGGTCCTTTGCTTTGGGAAAGTTTGCATCTTGTCCTCAACCATAAGCTGTTGCTTGTTTCCCTTTTAGTCTGCAGTGTCGATTGGTAGGTGCCCAGCTCCAGCATCACTATTGGTTGCCTTCCTGTAATAGGCTATCTGAAGAAATTATGTTCCTTTCCTCCTCTACTCTGCATTTCCCCCTCTACTCTGTACTTGTGAGACCTCACCTCAAATACTGTGTCCATTTCTGGTGTCCCCACCACAAGAAGGACATAGATCTGTTGAAATGAGTCCAGAGGAAAGTCACAAAGATGATCAGGGGCTGGAGCACCTTTGCTATGAGGAGAGGCTGAAGGAGCTGGAATTGTTTAGCCTGAAGAAAAGACAACTCCAGTGGGGACTTTATATAGGGGAGACCTCCCTTCCAGTACCTGAATGGAACCTACAAGAAGGATGGAGAGAGACTTCATAAGAGTGTCCAGTGATAGGACAAGGAGAAACAGTTTTAAACTGAAGGAGAATAGATTTAGATTGGATATTAGGAAAAAGTTCTTTAGTACAAGCGTGGTGAGACTCTGGAATAGATTGCCCAGAGAAGTTGTGGATGCCCCCTCCCTGGGAATGTTCAAGGCCAGGCTGGGTGAGGCCTTGAGTAATCTTGTCTAGATGAGTCGCATCCCTGCACATAGCAGGGAGGCTGGAGTAGATGGTCTCTTAAGATCCCTTCCAACCTAAGCCATTCTATCATTCTTCTTAAACCAGCTCACCCAGGCTTGTCCTTGATCTCCTTACTGCTGTTAAATTACTGCAGCTGGGCACTCAACTGTGCCAAAGACATACATGCAAGGCATAGAGGAGAAACTCAAAGATTTGTCTCTGACAAGAAGGTGAGGTGTTGGAAAAAAACTTTGTGTGAAATACTGTGTTTTATCTCCCTCCAATGTGAGCAGTTGTTTTTAAATTTATGAGTGACTCATGAACTTGTTTAGTAGTGTGGTTCTCCTAGCTTGAATGGAACAGGATTGGCCCTGGAGAAATGAAGTGCTAGACCTGGCTTCATTAGACCTGTCTGGTGAACAGGTCTTTACATGTTTTTGGTGCTCTGCAAGCTGGTCCAGAATAGAGAAGTTGCCTCTTTGAGTAACATAGCATTCTCTAAAGCAGCCAGGTTTTCCGAAGGGAACCACATAGCAATTCATCCTTGCTGCTTGGAAAGCTCCTGGCTTCTTGAAGAGGAGGTCAGGTGGGATGAGTTTAGGCAGCAGTGCAGAGAGGCTGTTCATTCACTGTGTGGAAAGACAGGCTCCACTGAAATACATTTTGTGTTGCTGTCTGCATTCATTGGCATCCGTGTTTGTTTTCCAGGAGATGCTGTACCTCTCTGGCATTCCTGCAGCAGATTTATGGCTGAAAGTGTGGAGAGGATAAATGAAACAAAGTAACTTGTACAGTGAGCAAGGGTTCCTTTGAATTCCATGTATGATGCTTGTTGACATATTCAGGATCTACATTGTTGAGTTGAATTTTTTCACACTGAAATTCCCCTAGGGCAAGAGCCTCTGTTTGTTGTTACAGATGACCTAACAGCATGGTGCTGACTTCAGGTTATTATAAATAACTGTATAAAGTATTAATGATAGGTTGACCTCACAGCTGACCTTGCTTTGAGCTGGAGGTTGAACGAGATATCTCTTCCAACATAAATTAACCTCATAATACAACATTTTAATACAAGAAAAATAGTGCATTGTGTTTCAATTTCCATAGCGATGTCTTGATTCAAGTGTCACCGAATTTCTGAAGATGTATTGTTTTCTGTCTGGCTTGCATTTGTTCTTCTGTTGTAGCTTTCTTGCATGAAGATCTTAATATTTTTCTTTTTTTTTTTTTTTTTTGTGAGTATGGCTTTTCAAATCAGCGTGGTAGGTTGCATGAAAATAGGCTACTGTATTATGTTTCAGCAAAATCTGTGGCATGGTTTTAGGCAAACTGGGGGAGGGGTAAATGAAATGTTGTGATACTGACCTTTCACTTTGCTTGTTTGGCTTCTTCCCACCATATCTACCCCACACTGCACTAACAAATACTGTGTCTGTCTTGACAGGCAAGTTCACAAATAACCATTCATTCATAACTTGGAGCTGCTGCAAGACTCCTAATGAGTTGCTTAATCATTTAACAGTTGTGCATTTGAGCATAGGCTTTGAAGAAAAGATTTTGCAGAATCACAGTAAATTCGGCCTGATCTAGTGAAAACTAAGAGGGAGGTCTTGTGTGAAAGAGAATACTGTACTTCAGTATGTGTGCATGCGTGCACACACGTGCGTGCATGTACTTAAGAGCATTAAAACATCTGTTGTTGCCAAGGTCCAAATTTGAATGTTCTGGGAAAGATAATTTAATTTTACCTCTGGATTCCTTTCACTGATGGTAATTTCAACACTTCCTGGGGAGAGTCTATCAGTGGTTATGTGCATCAAATGCAGCAGTAAATCTGTCATTCTTTCCATTTCAGTTTTTCAGGCTTACAACTTCGTTATTTTTCCCTGTTTGGCTGGTGTTAGTATCCAGTGTTTTCCCTGGCTTCATCTCTTTTAAACCCCTGCCTTGAATTTTAAAAGGCAAGCTAAGCCTGTTGAAGTTTTTTTTTGGATATTTTTTTTTTCTTTTTTCTTTTTTTTTTCTTTCTTTCATTTTGTTTTGTTTCCACTATAGCATTGGCAATTTTGCAATTCAGCAGCTAATTCAGCTAAAATAGTGATGGTAACTTATATTTACCATAGTGATGATTGAAAGATTAGGAATCAGAGCATAGTGATTTTCATTCCATGGGGTGAAAAAAAAAAAAAGCAACCCACAAAAAATGGCAACCCTGTGGGTGGACTTTGTACCCAGGAGGCTGAAAAACTAATAGATCTTAGCAGTACTGACTCTTTTGAAGTGGTCAGAGGGCACCTAGCAATCCTGTACTTGATGAAGGCTTCTGCACAATAATACTTACTAATCTGGAGCCTACAATTGTGTTTACAGATACTCTCCAACACCCAGAATCGATCAGGGAGTAGTCCTTGCTTATTTGAGTGGGTGTTGTCCAATACACAGCAAATAATTTGGGGGGGGATTTGGACAAACAGCTATAAAGATCTTTTCTAGGACTGCCAAGACGTATGCTGGGAAGAAGAACACTTGCAGAACTTCCCATTTTCCAACTGATATGTAAAACTGATGCAGCAAATTTACCCTCTTCAGATGCAGCAGTGGGTTGAAGTGTCAAAAATGGCTGACAGGCAGAGCATGGTTGGGTTCTAGGATTCACCAGAGCTTGTGGCAGGCTGCTGCTCCTTGTCCCACCTCTGCTTGGTTCCTGAGGTGGCCCAGGTTGGCAAAGGTGATACATGTCTCTGGTCCCCCCATGAATGTAATGATGAGAGGGCAGCTCTGCATTTTGCTTTGCAATTCCTGGTCTTCCTTCTTGGAGGGTTGGATGCCTCCAGTTGACTGGGTAATACTGAAACAGAACATTTAATAACTAGTAAGAAAACTGTATGGATACCAGGGGTCAGGTCCACTGATACATGAACTACTGGTAGTTTTCATCTATGTGAAAGGTGTAGGATGTTTGCTCTCAGGAAAGGGTATGTGATACATTATGTTCTCCAGCATGATAGGATGTTTTAAACTGCATGGATATGTGTTGGGTCCTTGGTGTTCTCACCTAATCTTTGAGAGATCCAGCCCAGTTTTCCTGGCTGTTGTAGCTGGCTCTGGGTTTCCCTGGCAGAGCAAGGGCTGTATATGTTTTATGCCAATCCCTGCTCTACACTAAAGTTTTTCCTGATACAGGCTTTGTAAGTGAAATAGCCACATTTCAACATTGAGGTGCCTTGCAAGGTGTCTGTACATTTCATTTTTTGTGCTTGTTACATGTATACCTAGGGTATAATGGAAGGCTATTGCATCAGACATACATACATCTTTAGGTTTGTGAGTGAGGAACAAGTTGCAGCTTTCTTGAGAATAAATCTACTGTTCTGGTCTGGTGGTGTGATAGGAACTGAGAGGCTCCCTGCCAGGGTATACAGTTTGGAAAGCAAGGGAGCTAAGCAAGCTGCTTCGTTACAGTTCAGATGGAGCTGGAACAGATTGTTGGGAGTCTGAGCTTTCTCTCTGTCTTTGAATGTGGGTTCTCCCATCCCAGCTTTCATTTCTCCTTGGTGCTAGGAGCCATGCATTTGGAAATTTTACATTCCCCATGATAATCAGGGGAGAAAAGAGCCCCAAAAGGATGTAGAAAAAGGAGACCTTTATAAAGGTGGCCAGAGTTACAACAATATCATGTGTCTGAAGGAACTTAACCTCCTTCCAAGTTGGAGTCCTATTATTTACCCACTTTACCGGGAGAGTTAATTTTCTCTGGCTAGAAGTGTATTTGTTGAGGTAGAGTCTGGAAAGGAATCTGCCTCATTCACACTTGCCACGAGGCCAGCTATACATGTGATACAGTCAAACCTTTCCATTTTTCTGCCGTTTGAGAGTATGTTCCTCAGATTAAGGGCCCAGGTCCAATGCCTGCTGAATACACTGAAAGTCTTTCCATTGACTTCAGAAGTCTTTGGATCAGGTATTAATTGCTGTTCCTTTGTTTCAGGGAACAGCCACATCTTCAAGATATACTGGGACATATTACTGTAATATGGTGCTTTCCTTTTTATTGAGTTGCCACTGAAGATGGTCTTCATGAATAAGGCTTTGCAAAAAAAAAAAAAAATCGCTTATAAAAATAAACACCTTAGTAGCTTATTGATAGAAGCGTTTGATGGCAGATGTCATCTGGGAACAGCATATGGCAGCAATATGGCAAGAACTGCAGAATGCAGAGAAGGAGCCATGAGTTCATGTCCTGTAGTTCTTCAGAATTCCACACCTCCCACTGTCTGACATAAATGGTCATATGACTGCAAAGGTCTTGGCAAATAAACATGCTGTAATATATCTCTATCATCCTCCCTACAGCAAGTTTTTGTCCAGGAGCTCATCACTCCACATCCAGAGGCTTCTTATAAACACGTGCAATATCAGACGTCGACACCCAGAGCAGGGAAGAATTTAAAGGCTATGACTAAGAATGTGGCAAAACCCTATGCAATGGGCTGTAAAGACAGATGGGGGCTAAGCCAGCAAGGTGTTTTTATGTTATTAATAAAAATCTTAAAAGTCAGTTCTGAATAGAGATGGAGTTGGGAGAACAGCTTCTGAAAGTCAGTTTCCTGCATGAGAGATGCTGAGCTTACAAGATGGAAAGTCAAGTTAGTTTGGGGGACAGGAGCTGTGCTTATTGTATGAAGAAGATTCATGTGGTTTTACGTAAAACCTCTCTGGTTTGATAAAGTGGCTTACAAAGTAACAAGTTAATTTTTGAAGTATATTTTTTTGTATGGATGAAAAGTTGGAGCAATTTCATTTAAGTCAGTAAAGCCAATCCAGATTTTTCCAGGTGTTGAAAATGGAGTCTGTGCAGTGATTGTTTAGAAAAGTAGAACAGTTATTGTGGCCTGGGTTTTAAGCAGCACCTGCAGGAGTGGTTCCTATGTAACCCTTTAGAATCCCAGCCTTATTCAGATAAAGCTTGAGTCAAGTAAATCTGCTTTGCTGATTGGAAATGTCCTGAATGTGACTTTGTATCATCTTCATATTACTACTATATATAATTTTAAAAGCCTGGAAGGACTCCACGTCCACTGCAAGCTGTTGGATTTTTGTTTGTTTGTTTTTTAAAAAGGGGAAAACAAAGCTTGATTTATATATAGTTTATATATGTGGTACTTCCTGTGTCCTGTTGGGATGAGATTCGATCCCAAGCCATTTGATGCATGATATGAAATTAAAGGACTTGGTTCTTGTTTAACCTAAGGCAATATTAGAGTGTCACAGAGTATAAAGTGTGTTAATATAAAGACAGATAGAGATACAAGGAGATTTCTGGCTGAACATGAATGTTGCCTTACAACTGAAGGACATACTTAGCAGAGATGAGATGTTCTTCTCAAGGTGTAATGTTCTAAATCTGTTTGTACTCATGGCTGATGACTGATACAAGGCTGTACTTAAGATAGGATGAGACTGACATTGCTCTAGGAGGCTTTAAGTTGTGGTAGAATGGGCACTTACAGATTAAAAAAGCTGGGAGCCATCATGATGATTTTCTGGTGTTTTCCAGGCCATTGAGTTTTGGTAAATGAATTAATTTTTGAAAGGGAGTTCTTACCATGCTTGATAAATTGTAATTATTTGCATTTACTAAAACCAAGCATCTTTTTATTTTAAGTTGTTTAGCTTCAAATTCTGGCATTTGAATGTGGTTTAAACCTTCATGTGTGGTTTTGAAGACCTGTTATCGAATTTGTGGGCATTATATAGGCACCCAAAGGAAAAGGAAGTTTTTCAGACAGGAACTGATCTGGCTTAGAGCAAGCTGGCATTACTGCTGGAAGAACCTTCAGTGAGGCAGCCAGGAGCTCACCATGGGCTGTTTTACCTGACTTTGTGTGTGTTTCAGATCCATAATTGGTGGTGGAGCCACAGGTCTTTTAAATTTGATATGTTGTGCTCCTTGAGATACTTCCTAGCCTTTTCAGTTATTACGGTGGTTTCCCTCTGAAGCTCCTCTACTTTGTTCATACACTGTTGGGACTGTGGACAGGAGTATTGGACACAACATTTCAACAGCAATTGTGCGATTACTGAGTATATGTGTGTTGCAGATTCTGCTCTACTTCAGTATTAAACATTTTATGCACCTAATATCAGCAGTCACTGCCAGGAGATCTACAAGAAGTTAAAGTTAATACTTGGGTAATTATCCACCAGGGTCCCCCTCTCCCCAAATTTTTTCAAACATGCTGAGTCTCAGTCTGGAGTCCTTTTGTTCTGGAAGCGTGCTCTGGTTTCTCTCTCCTGAAGTTTTATTTTTGTATTTATTCTACTGACATCTATGTCTCAATAATTCAAGATTCAAGTCACTGTATTCATTAAGTGTCTTCTTCATTATTTGTCACATCCATATCTATATTTCATGGTTAATGATGGTTTAGTTTCCTTCCAGGTGATGGTTAAAAATATTAAGATAGTACAGTGTAGTAAAATAAGCCTTATGGGACCTTGTTAGAAGCTTGTCTCTCAGAAACAGTTTCCTGTCTACTATTGTATTTTGAGTCTTATAAAAATGCAAGGCATTGATTCATTTACTTCCTGGCCATGTTGGTGTTCGGTTGTTCCTGTTTCCTAATGAAATAATTATGTAGCACCAGCTTAAATGTCTTGCAGCTACCCAAGTACATTACATTAAACAGCTGTTTTACCAACATGACTACAGGTCTCACTCACTAAGATTCTGGAACAGTGGTGTCTGTTTTTCTTGGGCTGATGTTGCTTATAGTCCCTTACTTCCTCTGAGCTGATTCTCATTCCTTCATTTTGCGTATTTTTTCTGGGGTCAGTATAAGGCTGACTGTATATGTGAGATGTCATGGGTTACTCTGTTTAAGAGTTGTATATAAGCAAATATGTTCTGCAGCAAATCCTTAAGATATTTTCCAGTGTCTTGGTCTTATTGAAAGCTAGTTTTAATAATTTAGGTAGTTCCTTGGTCAGCTCTCTAAAAAGTCTTGATGCAAGTTACCTGGTCTTGCTTGTTTTATAATGTTGAACTGTAGTAGCTATTGTTTTAAGACCTTATGAGTTGCTGCTGGAATAAAAATAAATCATCTTTTCATCTCACAACTGCATGGCTTTATTATCTGCAGAAGTATATTTCTTATTTCTGTATTATTATTTCAACAGTTTTAATCTCGTAATGGATGCACGTCACTGTTAAGCCTCCTTGGTACTTAAGTAAATCTCATCTTTAAATTTCTTGTCCACGAAGCTGGTATGCCTGTTTATTTTTTTTCATCTGTTATCTGCAGTGCATATTTTCTGATATATAGTAGTTCTTGGCTAGTATTATTTCTACTTTAATTTGTAATATAAATCAGGCTCTGTAACAGGCTGCCCAGGAAAGTCACCATTCCTGGAGGCATTTATAAGACATGTAGATGTGGTATTTAAGAACAGGGTTTATTGGTGGACTTAGAGGTGTGCTAGGTTAATGGTTGGACTTAATGATATTAAAGGTCTTTTTCAACAGAAATCATTCCATGATTCTATAATTTTATATAGTTGAATTTTAAAATTTTATTCATATGGTTCTTTATTTCTTATAGTTGCATTTGGTTTATCTGACAGAAAGTTTTCTGACCTGAGTGGTCTTATTTGTTGATTGTGAAACTTGGACATTTCTTCCTGTCCAGCAAAGTAAACATTCCATCTGTTACCCTTTCCAATATTCTCTCTAAATATTTCTGTCCAATTGATTCAGCTTGTCATTATGTTCATTTTTGTGTGCAGGTCTCCTTTACTAGACCAAACTTAAATGTTTTTTTGGGGACTTCCTGATTTTCTGCAGAACAGGAGATGATCACTTCTATCTAAGCTATGACCTTCCTCTCACATCTGTGTAACCAAATCACCTCCATTCCATCATCAAAGTAAACCAGTACCTACATCTGGCCCCTTGAATGTGCTTAATTATTTAATTGTCAGAGGCCTAATATCAGGGATCTTTAGAAACCAGCTGAGGAGAGAGTTAACATACCTCAGCAGGAACCAGATGTAAAGGCATGGCCTAATGGAATAGGTTGTCCTTGTACTGGCAGAAGCAGTGTCACCCACAGCTCTGAACTTCAGAGAAGGAAGGAGGTGATGATGGGTTACCTACTTCTTTTACTCTTGGCAGCTTTTTTCTCAAAGAAGCAAGGGGCCTGACACTCCAGCTCTGAGGTTAAGTGTGTTGCCAGAAACCATAATTTTGCAAGGCAAGTAGTGTTTTGGGGTTTGACAACACAAAGTATGGGAGACCACCAACTTACTGTTTCAGTTGGTGACTCCATGTTACAAAGTAGTAGGGGTTTTTTCTACCCCACCCAGAGGTCTTAGACCTTAATTTATAGATAAATTGCACCTTTGCTCAAAATACTGTAGAGGACATGATAGATGATAACATATCCTAGTAATTGTGACTTAGGTAAAAGACCTTGGAATTAGGAATAATGGAATTTAAAGTTGATACTGTTGTTGAGTCTGTCCTCCTAACAGTAAACTGGAGCTAACTCTAGCAAGTATCTTTGGGGAACAAGGTGTTCTTGACAAGTTACCATATAAAAGAGAAGGACAGATATTCAACATTAAACTTCTCTCTGACAGACATTATTTAACTGAATGATTTGGGGCTAGTTGTACCCAAAGCTCTGCAGATGAGCTTCTCTAAGCTTTGCTATATTGAACTGTTTGTTCTGCAGCTCCTAATCCTTCCATGTCCATCTCCATAGTTGTCTCTGGGCTCAGTCAGCAGGCACACTTGCTATGCAATTTGTGAAGTGTTTTAAGGACCTTCAGAAGCAAGTTGGGATGCAAAGTAGACGAAGGAGTTGAAAGCTGAGCACCTCCATGTGGGCAGGCAGGTGTGCATTTTCTTCAGGCCAGCAACTAATGGCAGTAACTTCTACTAGGCTGAAGAGTTTCCCCAAAGAGAGCTTTCCTATCTATGCACTATTCTGTTCCTGATTTACTCTAAACCAGGGTGTAAATCATTTAATTGTAATTACTGTTATCAAACAGGAAATATTGCACGAATTTAATGTGGTTAAGAATTTTCACTTCCCTCTGTCTCTAACATTCAGCTATCACCCACTGTCTTTATCTTAATCATTTAGAGATGTGTTGCCTGGGCTTTGAGTCTGTAAATCTTGACTTTTCTGCAACACAAAAAAATTAAAAATGTAGATTTCTTTTTGCCTTTCCTTCTCCATTGCATTTCAACTTCTTGTATTATTCCTTTCTTTTTTTTTTTTCCTCCCCAGAGCGAAGGGGGTTGTACAATCCAACCTGCTTTTCTTGAAAATTACTTGCATTCATTTCCTCCTCCAGCCAGGAAATAGTTTGTAAAGGCTGTTCTCTGGACCCTTGGCCTAGCAGAAGGCAGCCAGCTGTGCTGCTTTCCAGGGGAACAGGAGCTCTTCCTGGCAGAGGTGGGGCGAGAGGAATGGAGCCTGTGCCATGGGACTCACTTTCATCTCCTCCACGCTCTGCAAGGCAGTCCTGAAATTTCCTGACTGTTCTAAATCTTCCAGTTAGAATAACTGAGCAGTGAGGCCCACTTGGTTAAAAAACCTAAAATTAAAAAAAAAAACAAACCAAAACAGGGGGAGCAACTTGCTCTTATAAGTAGCAATAGATGAAAGATAGTATCTGTGCTGGGCAATCCCGCACATTTTCTCTGTGTGCAGTTTTGAATATCCAGTAAGAGAAGATAGGATCCTTCCTCATGCCTAGCCACTATCACTATCATGCTGAATTAATCCCCTTTTTGGAGCATCATCCATGTGTGATTCTTAAAAAGCTGTTAAGAATAGCATCTGGGTCTGTAGTTTATCTTGTTCCTTTGCATTTCACATATTTAGGATTAGATGTGTGCTATAATGTTCTGATTCCTGTATTTATTTTTTTTTTCTTTTTCAAATTGCTGAGTATGTTTGGATATGCGAATTTGGTTTTGGAACCCCGAGCACTGCAAAATACCTGAGACCTGTTGCTCAGGTGAAGTATTGGGCATGAGGAAATTCAGCACTGCGTTGTGGCTTTGGGGACCTGCTGACAGGTTGCTGACAGCAGCACTGCAAATGCTTTATTTCATGGACTATTTTTCAAAATGAAATTTTGTGGGTTTCCTGGTAAAACCTAATTAAACTTAATTCCTCAGTCTCCATTGTTTGACTCTTTATCTGAAATGCACGAGTGAGCAGAATCCTCTTCTAAGCCTCCAAGAACAACTTTGGAAGCATCTGTCCTCTTTCATAGATTCATCATAGATACGTTTCAGAAGCGGTGCCAGTTTAAAAATAACTCCCATGGGGAAGGGTTTTTGCCTTCAGGTCTGATATGCCTAAATTTGTCACTGTTCTTCTGCCATCTTCTTAAGGCATTTCAGAGATATCTGGAGATGCCATGGATTCTCGTGCCACCTTTATAAGTGATTTCTCTGCATTTTTACTGGTTCAGCTTTTACCATGAGCCTTGGGTAAAGTCACCAAATGATGAGGTGTTCCTGGCTTGACCTGAAGTCACAACTGACAGAACCAGTGCTGATAAAAAGTAACTTATCTGAGAAGCTGGTAACTTCACTTGTGTAAACAGTGATGGGAAACCTCAAAGCAGTATTAAGTCTCAGTATCATGATGGAACTTCTCTCACCCTCCCATTCAGTTGTCCAGGGTGGAAGGAACAATTTGTTTGATGTATGGAAAAGGCTTTGTTTTATCTGCTTTTGTGAAAGTCTGAGTATGAAGAGATGATCTTAACAAACTTCTAGTTTGGATTGCTGCAGTTCATATTCCCCAGGTTGGACACAAAAACTGCTGGTCACTGACTTGTCTAAAAGCATCCAATACCACCAAGAACAAGCACATCATGTGTGGAGCACAAATGGCATTTGCTCCTTCAGAGTCTTTCTGGTAAGAATTCATATTCCTGACTGGAAGTCAGAGAGCCTGGGATCCTTCTGCCTTAGAAACTTTGTTAACATCAAGTAAATATGAAAATATGCATCTTACTTATAGCTTTGCTATGCAGTAGTACTTTTTTTTTTTTTTTTTTTTTTTTTTTTTTTGTATTTACAGCTAAGCAGGTACCCAGCAGCACTCTTTGTTCAAAAACATTGACAGCTGTTCTGAGTTGTTCATAATTTTTTCATCACTTTTGACAAGGAACTTTAAAACTTTTATTGATGTCATCAAAGGAAAAAAGTCTACATGAAAACAGTCTTGTCTCTCTATACCAGAAAAATTGAAAAGAGAGAAAGAAGTTCACTCAGGATTATTTTTTGTGGGGTTTTTTGTTTTGTGTTTTTTGTTTGGTTTGGGTTTTTTTTGTTTTTTTTTTTTTTACTCCCTTCCCATATTGAAAGGTGCTAGGTAAAAAATCCATGGGTAGGAACAGTCCAGCTGGGGAGGCTGTAACTGCCTGTCTTTAGTGAGTCAGGGCTCTCCACAGCTCCTGTAACAGAGATCCTTTTTTCTCCCATTCTGGTCCCGCTGGTGCATCAGCCAGCTTTCACCCCATATTGCAGCTGCTGACAGAGAGGTTTTCTGATGTGTGGAGCCAAGGGCCAACCACAATTTGTCCATGTATTTACAGGGATCATTTCACTCCAGTAGAAGCACAGCCAACTATTTCTTGATAGAAACATGCTGCATCCATCTAACAACACTATACAATTGAGGCAAAGTGAGGAGTGCTGTAATACTTGCATTGCAGTACTTGCTCAAGTCCCAGTGAGAGACCAGAACCCCACTGCATGAGGCGCTGTTGATCTTGCAGTACTTTTTCTATCCATACAGACCTCCCTGTCTAAACTGACAGGTCAGGTGATGATCCTCTGTGGTATAATCATTCATCCTGCAAAAGGCATGTGTGCTTGAAACCAGAGACTTCCATGTGAGCTTAAATACTTCTTTATGTGATAGCGTTCATCATCTCATGGCTGTGCGCATCCAGAATGCTTATCTGGGATGTGATCATACATGAAAAATGGAGAAACCTCATGTGTCATTCAGTGCTACTGGTAGAATTTTTTTGTTTTGCTTTGGTTTAGGGTTTTTTTTGAAGGGCCTGACATTAATCTTGGCCTTAAAATCCCAATAACTATTATTTCACAGCAGCAGCAGGGTGAGCCTGAAAAGAGAAATTAGAGTCAAGAGGATATTTTCCCAGAAGATTACAACAGTTACAATGGAGGTCAAACTTTTGGCTTCAGTTGTTGGACTGTTGCATTTCAAACTTGAAATGCACGTCAATGAAAGCAGCAAGTTCAAAGTTTAGCATGAAATAATGCCAAAGGGAAAAAAAACATATCGTAGTAATTCTACTAAAACTTTGCCATCACTCTTTACACTGAACATAGCTTTTCAAGCAACATAACAAGCAGTCTTCAGATGATGAATCATCAGTGGAGGAAAGCACTGTACAACATGGCCTACCCCCATTCTTGTTTGGGGAATTCAAGACTGGGTAATAAAGTATCAGTTATAATTATTTACTCTGTTGTTTTAGGCATGAACTTGATATTAATATCACACAGAATTTACTCTTAATACTTGCATTATTATACATTTGAAGTATCCTGGTGTAAGTTCCCTTAACTTATGCAGCCATTATTGCTTGTTAGCTAAGGGCAAGATAGATGCAGGACACTTCAAGTGCCTTACCCAGGAAACAGAATGCTTTGAAGAAACATTGTTAAATTTTTATTTTAATTGGTTTGTATGTCTCTGATTAATAGCATGTAGGAATCATTACTACAGGAAGGGTTTTATAAGCCTGTTGCTCACCCTGGCATTCATGGGAGCTTTCTGTGCATAGCAGCTTCAGCTCCACACTCCCAGCTGTTATTACCTTTCTGCATACTGAGGATGGCTCTGGCTGGCTGGAGGGCAGGTCTGTTGATGTTAGTAGAGTTCAGATATTGATGTCCATCCTCTGGGACCTGACCTAATGACATATGTTTTGGAATGACTTTGTATAAATATATCTTACTTGTATAGTTATCAATGGATGTATTCATAAAGCTTATTCAGGAATGCGAGTTGTTTTCCAATAGCTGGTTATCACAGAAGGAACATGGAGCTGGAGGGACTTCAAGAGGCTGCATTAGAAGAGGGTGTAGACCATAGCCATGATATTCCAGAGGGGTATTTGTGTAACCTTTTCCTAAAAGCTTTCAGTCACCACCAAAGCTTCCCCATACAACCTATTCTTGTTCTGTTATCCATGATGTCTAAAGGTTTTCTTGACGTCTAGCATAACCCTTCCTTGCTGCAGCTCAGAACTAATCATGGTTTATCCATTATGAACATGGAAAATGGATTATTCCCATGCTTTTGTAGCAGCTGTTTACATATTTGAAGGCTGTTTTTATGTAACACCTTCAGTAGTCTCTTAGCTGAGCAACCAACATTTACTCATTAGTCTGTGTTTTATAGCTCCTCGGTAATCTCATTCTGCTGCAGCTTCTGTTTTAACTAGAGACCACTGATAACTGCTTTCTTAGGGTAGTTCTCCAGTTTTGTGGCCTACCTACTGTCTTTTTTTGTATAGACCATATCTCCCTCATTTGCTAATGGGTGTGTCAGTGTCCAAACTTACCAAAGGCAAGATAAATGTCATCTCCGATTTCTCCTCTGTTTGCAAAACTTGTTGGCCAGTCCTGAAGGCACTTGAGATTGTTTGGATACTAATTGCTTTTGACAAGTCCATGCGAGCTGTTACTCAACTCCTTGTTTTATTCCAGGTGCTAGCTAACAAATAGCTTGTTTGAATATTTTTCTACTCATAGCCTTTTGTTAATCCCTCCTTAGTCTGCCCCGTCACCATTTTTTAATTTTTTTTTTTTTTAACAGGTAGTATAGATTGCTGCTATTCTAGCCTTGACACAATATTGTATTTAAAACTATCTTTTCTTATATGTAAATGTAACTGCTACCAGAATCAATAAGAAATTAAATAGATAAGGACTAGCATATTAATTTGATCCCTTGGATTATTATTATTACTTTGCACATGAGCTCATCTTTTTTACCTTTAATCTCTTTGATCTTTTGCTTGAAGTCTCAGTGAATCCCTTTCTGTGTCCTGGTGTCCTTCCTTCCACCCATGGGGTAGCTGGCAAGGGAGAAGGGGGCATTATGTGTTCCCAAACGCTTTAGGCAAGTGGTGCCATGGTTTAACTGGAGATGTGGTTTATCATAAGTAGTTGCTATTCACAAAATCATTAGATTGGTACTTTGGTAACTTATTTTTAAAATTAAATATATATTCATGAGCTGGTCCTTAGCTTCCAAAATTTCAAGTGGTTTTGTCCACTGCAGTGGGGATTGCCCTAATTTATTCCAGCTGAGCTGAGAGCAGTCTGCTTCTGATGTGCTTGTACTGTATTTCTTTTAAATCCTTCTAAAAAATCCTTTTTAAATCCTTTGTGATGCCAAAGTTTTAATTTTTATACGTGGCAAATGTGGAGGGTAGGTGTGCTATATTTCATCTCCCCCAAACTTAATGGTATTTCCATTTGAGAGAACTCGCCGATTATTACTTCCTTCTAGACAGTGAAGAGTTCACTTTATACATTGAGAGGTTGAAGATGAGGTTACAAAGGGACTTTCTGGCAAGTGGCCTGATTCCCCACCATCCCTGGCGTGCCCTTTTACATTTAATCTACTTCTAAATGCCAAGTGTACAAGTTTTTGGAAGTTGCCATTCACACTACTTTTAGAGGCCGTCTGGGTTGTTGGTTTACAATAGACATTTAACTGCCAGCTGCTGATATATGAAATATGGAAACATGACAAACCAAATACAAAACTACAGTGAATATCACTGTCTAAAAAGTTCCTTATTGAACTAAAGATGCTAATTATTTTTGTGTGTGTGTGTGTTTTTTTCAGTTCTTCACTGAATTCTTTCTGGTCCACTCAATTGTCTTCTCAATTTTTACCATCCTGAGGACAGGAGTGCTTAAAAAAAAATGATACAGCAGTTCTGTAATTTCTTTTAGTGAGTAAGGTGGACTCTATTACCTAGGGCAGTGTAACTTTATTATTTTATAAAAAACATTTTAAAATAAATTTCTAATTTAAAAAATATAATTAAATATATTTTTATAAAGATATAATTAACATTATATATAATTGATAAATTAAATATACTTATAAATATTAGGGAAGTATTACAGCCCTAAAAATTGCTGTCAATTTTTGATAATTTCATGCTTCATAGGGCTCTGCCAGATTGAGTTTTGACCTGTTCCATTTCTTCACATAATACTCTTTGTTGTCTTTTGTCAGACTCTGGACCTACCAGATCTCCTTGCTTAGCTCTGACTTCTCTCTGTTTTGACATTATCCTAATGGAAAGACATCTCCAGCACTGAAAGAATGCTTGGGCTTTTGTGTGTGATCCCAGTTAATTTTTGTAGTAAGAGATTTGTTTTCACCTTTCCTTGCAGTCTGAGAGCACGTTGTTTTTGCCACAGTGTTGCAGTGAGAACTCATTTATCAGCCATACACTAGCTACCCTTGTCTTGATATATTCTTGCAGTTAAATCAGGGTTTTTGCATTATTTTCTCTGTTATTTTAATATTTTCTATTGCTTCTTACTATGGTTTTGCACCTTCTAGGTTTTAGTAATGCTTTTGTGTATTTAAAATAGCCTATTGTGTAAATTTGAAAATGGGAAATATGTGTTCTTTGTTACTTGGCATTACAGGGTGGTTAGCTGTGTCCCATGCTTCTGATTTGAATGTGTGATGCTGTAGCATTGTAGTATCTGTTTATCAGATATACAAAGCCAGGAAAAATACATCACCTTCTTATTATAGATGTCATTTGTGGGTGCATTTTGAAGATACCCTCAGTGTGAATTCTGAAGTTCCACCTCTGAAATGTGGTAGTTTTCCTTTTGATATTAACTCAGCCTTGGGTTGGATACAGTTATAATAGTCCTGAAGCAAACTGTGTTTTCTGTAAATATGTACAATATTTCACTGTCGAGTATTCTTTTGTATCATTGTTTAGAGGGATTTTGTCTCCAGGGTATGCAACCAGTACTTCAAACAAAACACCAAATTAAACAAGTCTCTGGACAGTTCCCTGTTTTGCAACCTATTTTCTTTCCAGTCTGATGTTCCCTCTAAATAGGGTTCTTAAGAAGCCTAGGAATCCTGTATAATTTGTCCCAGTGTCATCTGGCTAAAGCAGTAGAGACTATTTCTGGAGCCCTACTTCTGTAGTCACAGGTCAGCTGAATACATACAGAGCCCCACCAGTAGGAAGTATGACTAATAATGCATGTAGAGCAGAAAATTTAAAACTTGCTGTGAAGAGTCACCGTAGTTTTCATGCTCCTTTGAACTAATGTGTTTTCAAGTAATTCTTTAGGTCATTTCAAGAAGCCACTGATGCATTCCTAGTCTGTTTTGATCTTTAAGAAATGCAGATGTTGACTCTGTAATTGCTCTCCATGTTCATTACAGCAGTCATCGTGTTGTATGATGCAACTGGTGGAGCTCTTTCACTGAATGTGATCTCTGTCTGGAGTCTGAGTTAGTTTTGGATCCTTCTGAATCATAAATGGTCAGAACATCTTTTTCTAATATTAGTTGGCTATCATCTTGTTAGTCTGAAAAATATAGTCTTTTATGGGTTTGGTTTCTTCATGTGCATATATGTGAGTGTGTGTCTGTATGCACGCCTCATTTGCAAATTTTGTTTCAAACATTTATGTGTGCTCAAAAAAGCAGAGAGCAAGTTCCTTGAAAATACGAAGCCAATTTTTTTTGCAATTACTGCAAAAATTGTAACACAAAATAGGTGAAATGAAGCAGAGGTAAAGAGATTAAGTTATTTGAGCAAATACTGCCATTAAAAATAGCAGGAAAAAGTGACCTGTTGTTAAGCTTGGGTGTAGTTCCATTGTCTTGGTCATACCGTGAACCTGCTTGCGTAGTGTGTCTGTGCTCCTGTCGCTCGGGTACCTCTGGTGCAGATCTGTCCTGCACCCTGGTTTTGTCATCCTGGTGTCTCCTTCAGTGTGTGATAAAAGTCATTGTCACAGCTTAGCAGTTTGGGCAGACCACAAACCTAAGGACAGAATTCCTCTCCATTCTCCCTTTCCCCCAAGGGGAAGATAAAAGGGGAATAAAGACCAGAGACTCCAAGTTGGAAACTGAAAACAATTGGATACTGATTTTACTACTACAAAGGAAAAGCAATAACATAAAGGACAAAGTAACAAAGAATACAAATACATACAAAAAAAAAATATATATATAAACACACATACCTGATAGCATGTGGCAAGCTGGTGGTAACAAACAGCAGCATAGCCAGCAGAAAGTGGGAAGAAAAGAGGGAGGAGCTGCTGACTTTCTGATCTTTTATAAAGTATGGCAGGAAATGGGAGAAAATAGATCCATCCCTTTGTGTTGTGCCCCTCTCAGAGTCCAAAAAGCCCTCCTTCTTTTGTTCCTCCTGTGCAAACAGTGGCACTCATCAACAAAGAGGAAACAAAAACTCAGTCTTCATGATGTATATTTAAAGTCCAGTCCTCTATAGATGGATTTGAAGCAGGTGGCCACATTGAGAGCGACTGATATTCATAGTGTGTCAAGGGAAGACATATATCTTGCCCTGGAAAATCCAATTGAATTAATCTATACATATATCCACTGTATGTAGAAGGCCTGATTGAGCAGGACCGGCTTGATTGATAGATCCCCTATTGTTAACTAGCCAGGTGGCTTCTGCCAAATGCATATCCCAGTTTCTGAAAGTCCCATTGCTTTCAAGGTGGTTTTCAACAAGCTGTTACAGCATTCAATGTTTCCAGTTGCTGGTGTATGATAGGGAATATGGTGATGAGAGGGAATACACCATGCCCTTTAGCCCAGTTGTCTACGAGATGGTTTTTGAAATGAGTCCCATTGTCTGACTCGATCCTCTCTGGGGTACCATGCCACCACAACACTTGCCTTTCAAGCCCCAGAACAGTGTTGGGGGCAGTGCCATGAGGCACAGGAACGTTTCCAACCACCCAGTGCTTGCTTCAGCCACTGTGAGCACATAGCACTTACCCTGGGAGTGTGATGCCATCAATCTGCCAGGCCTCTCCAGACTTGTATTTACACCAACGTCCCCTCTACCACAAAGGTTTTAACTGTTCAGCTTCTTTGATCACTGCACATACATCACAATCATGAATAACTGGTGTAATAATGCCTAAAGTTAAGTCCACCCCTGGGTCACGGGCCCATTGCTACGTTGCATCTCACCTTTGGTGACCTGAAGTGTCATGGGCCCAGTGAGCTAAAAACAGTTCACCTCTGTGCTAACAGTCTAAATCTGTTTGAAACACTTCTGCTGCCTGGTCTACCTGATGGTTTTGCTGGTGGTCTTCACTGGCCCCACTCTTAGGGCATCCATGTGCCATACCCTTACCGCTAGTGTCTCTAACTGGGCAGTGATATCTTGTCAGAGAGTGTCAGCCCAAATAGGCTTCCTTCTATTCTGCCAGTTGTCCCATTTTCATCCCTTGATCCATCCCCACAAGGCTGCCATCCATGAGTCAGTGTAGAGGTAAAGCAATGGCCACTTTTTCCTTCATCAATGTTCAGGGCCAACTGTATGGCTTTTACCTCACCATCCCCCTCAACTGTTTGAGTGACTTGTCATGTAGGACACCAAAATGCTGCTTTCCACCTCTGCTGACTTCCTGCAAGACGGCAGGATCCGTCAGTGAAGAGAGCAAACTTCTTCTCATCATCTGGATGTTCATTATATAGAGGGCCTTCCTCAGCATGGTTCACTATCTCATCTGGTGGCATTCCAAAATCTTTACTCTCTGGCCAGTTTGTAGTCACCTCCATAATGCCTGGACAATCAGGACCCCCTATTCAATTTTTCTGTGTTATCAAGGCAATCCACTTACTCCAGGTGGCATCAGTGGCATGGTGTGTAGATGAGATCCTCCCCTTGAACTGTGGAGTTCAGAACTGGCAGATGGGGTACCAGGAGGAGCACTGCCTCGGTACCAATCACTTCTGAAGTGGCTCAAACCCCTTCATAAGCAGCCAGTATTTCTCTTTCAATGGGAGTGTAATTGGCCTCTGAACCTTTACACTGCTGACTCCAAAACCCTCGGGGTCAACCTTGAGTCACATCGGGTGCTTTCTGCCAGAGGCTCCAGATGGGACCATTATCACCAGCTGCAGTGTAAAGCACATTTTTAATCTCCTGTCTTGTTCAGACAGGTCCCGGGGCCACAGCATGGACTGTCTTTCATTTTATCTGCTCAAAGGCTTGTTGCTATTCAGGGCCCCATGTAAAACCCTTTTTCAGGTGATGTCATAAAGGGGTTTTACAATCTGAGTGTACCTGGAAATGTGCATCCACCAAAATTCCACTGTATCCAAGAAGTTCTGTGTCTCTTTCTTATTGGTAGGTGAAGACATGGTTGCAGTTTTACTGACCACATCCATAGGGATGTGCCAGCACCCATCTTGCCATCTAACTCCCAGGAATTGGATCTCTCTGGCCAACTCCCTTGACCTTGCTTCTCTTTATAGCAAAACCAGCTTCTAGTAGTATGCAGATTACTTTCCTTCCTTTTTCCTTCTTCAGCTGTATGACCCCATACAACAATATCATCAATGTATTGCAGATGGTCTGGAGCTCCACCCTTTTCCAGTGCAGTGTGGATCAGCCCATGGCAGATGGTGGGACTGTGCTTCCACCCCTGAGGCAGTCAGTTCCAGGTGTACTGGACACCTCTCCAGGTGAAAGCAAACTGGGGCCTGCCCTCTGCTGCTATAGGAATGGAGAAAAATGTACTAACAATCTCAATAGTTGCATACCATTTGGCTGCCTTAGACTCCAGTTCACACTGAAGCTCCAACATATCTGGAACAGCAGAACTCATTGATGGTGTGACTTCATTTAGACCATGGTAGTCCACAGTTAATCTCCATTCTCCATCAGGCTTCTGTACTGGCCATACAGGACTGTTGAAGGTGAGGGAGTCTTGCTGATCACCCCTTGGATCTCCAATTATCAAATAAGATTTTGTATGGGGAGCAGAGAGTCTCTGTTGGTACGGTGCTGCCAATGATGTGCTGTGATAGGTGCAGTTGGTATCTGCTGTTCCTCTACCCTCATCAGGCCCACCACACAAGAGTCATCTGAAAGGCCAGGCAAGGCAGACAGTTGGTCAATGCCCTCAATTTCCACAGCCCACTTATACCCTTTTGAGTCCTTGAAATGCCCTTTCTGGAGAAAGTGTACACCAGGGATGCACAGAGCATCTGGGCCAGTCACTATATGCTGGGTCTCCCATATTCCTGGTCAGGCTCAGGCTCCTGCTACAGTTCAGCCTACACTACTGTCAGTTCTTGAGACACTTTTGTGACTCCAGGGATGGTAACAGAGTCTGCTCCTTTGTGATTTGATGGTATCAAAGTACCAGGGCTCTGTATCTTTGTGGTTCTGCTGTGCCAGGCCACTGAATCAAGACCATCCAGTAAACTCAGTTATGCCTCTCCTCCACCTGGCTGGAGGCAGGGCCCCTCTACTGCTGAGTACAGCACCCACCCTGAACAGAAGGGTTTGTGTGGCAAACTGGACCCTCACTGTTACTTCTTTGACTCACAGTTGGGTTGGAGACCCATTTGTTGTGCCTGAATGTGTTCAGCAATGGGTGGTTCTTGGGAGATTGGAGCAGCCATCCTTCTGGAAACACTACCCCTAGTGGTATTACCTTGCAGCTCCTATACCCTGGCATGCACGGTAGCAGTGGGTTTGCCATCCCATATACTCATGTTTTCACCAAGGTTACGTAGGGTCAACCACAGAGAGCTCCGTGTTGAGTTCTGCCTGCCCTGAGCTGCCCTCCTAGGGAAGCATCTGTTTTCAATAGCGGATACATGAATCCATTCAGGAGAGCAGCGAGTGTTACTCTCTGTCTCCATCTTGGATAACTCATCATGCAGCTTCTCAAAAGAGGTTTGTAACTCCTCAGCCATGGTTTTGAACTCCCCAGCCAGTTTTTCCACAGCTGAGACACAAGCCTGTAAGGCGTTACAGACACTGTCTTCTCACTGTCTTAACTGGCTAACAAATTCACCCACAGTTGGTGGTGTTTCATCATCTCTCCCTAAGTCCCTTCCCCCAAAATGTGGGAGTGTGCAGCAGGGACACTCTGTGTGAGGTTTTTAAGCAGAGGCCTCCTGCATGGCAGCTTGTCAGCATCTTCAGGTGTTTCCCCATCACCACAGGTGACCTCCAGAACTTCCAGCTCCCTCAGATATTTGATGCCTCTTTCTACAGTGTTCCATCTAATAGGGCAACATTTGATATCCTCCTTATAAGGATATTGGCTTTTTACTGAAGACAAAAGGCGTTTCCAAAGACTCTTAAGTACCTCTTTTCTCCCAGTTACCTTATCAATGCCCCCATCTCTGGCTAAGGATCCCAGACGCCTCTCTGCCCTCCAGGTCTGCCATATCCACTCCCTTGTCCCAGCACCGCAGCATCCAAGCAGTCAGTGATTGATCTTCATCGGGAGCATAATCCTTTCTTAAATTTCACATGTCTTTCAGAGACATGGATTCTACAATTATCTCAGGTTCCGAATTACTCTCCTGTGTTGTTCCTGCCTCTGGCCGACTCTCTTGATGGTCAGGGTTTCTGTTGTCTTTGTCTCTGAGTCATCATCATCATCATCATCACCCCACCCCAGGTGGTCCGATTTCTTCAGATACTTCCTGTGGATTGTGACAGGGGTGACAAGGGCTGGTTCAGAGCCACTGGGGGAGATGTCCCTGGTAGTGGAAGCGGTGGCAGTGGTAGTGGCGGGAGTGGGGATGGCGTCAGTTTTCCTGCACAGATAACGAACATTGAACCAACCCTGGGACACATCCAGGCATAGTGATAACCAAAACAATTAACAACAACCATCACCGAGGCTTTCAAACTCTGGCGGGTGAAAATCGCCAAAGAAAGGGGCAGAATCATTTTGCAGAGTGAACGCATTTATCAGAGCTCCCACACTCCCCAATCAAATTCCCGACTGAACTCATTCCCTCAGAAACCACTGTTTTAATAGTATAGAAAAGTAACATGGCTGGGAGAGGGTACCATAGACAACAGCATGCATGGACGAGTAAATTAAAAAATGCAGTATATAACAAGTCTTTCACCCATGCCATTTTGAAACCCATTTTTGTTTTTTCAATTTCCAACTTTGAAATGTTTTGAATTAAAAGAAAAATTTACATTTGAGCCCCACGTTGGGCACCAATAAATTCTGTCACGGCTCAGCAGTTTGGGCAGACCACAAACCTAAGGACAGAATTCCTCTCCATTCCCACCTCCCCCCCGCCCAAAGGGAATAATGATAAAAGGAGAATAAAGACCAGAGATACCAAGTTGGAAACTGAAAACAATTGGATACAGATTTTAGTAACACACGGGAAAAGCAATAACATAAAGGACAAAGTAACAAAGAATAAAATGCATACAAATAAATATACACACACAACCTGATAGCATGTGGTGAGCTGGTGGTAACAAACAGCAGCATAGCCAGCAGGAAGTGGGAAGAAAAGAGGGAGGAGCTGCTGACTTTCTGATCTTTTATAAAGTATGGAAGGAAATGGGAGAAAATAGATCCATCCCTTTGTGTTGTGCCCCTCTCAGAGTCCAAAAAGCCCTCCTTCTTTTGTTCCTCCTGTGCAAACAGTGACACTCATCAACAAAGAGGAAACAGAAATTCAGTCTTCTGAATTATAGTATATCTTTCACAGCTATACTTTAGTATATCTAAAGTCCAATATTCTTATAGATGGATTTGAAGCAGGTGGCCACATTGAGAGCGACTGATATTCGTAGTGTGTCAAGGGAAGACGTTTATCTTGCTCTCTGGAAAATCCAACTGAATTAATCTACCTGTTTTATTTGGACACAGGAAAAGCAGTCTAGCCTTGTAAACCTGAACACTCAGCTATGAATAGCACAGACAAGAACTGAGTGCCCACTATGGTATGAATTTGTGCCATTTCCTTTTATATTAACCTTTCACAATGAGGTGCCACAGTACAAAAGGACAGGCAAGTGTCTGTAATGCCCTGTGTTACCTTGTGTATTGGAAAAAGAGAGTATGTACCCAAAGCAGCAGCAATTGCAGTGAACTGTACCAGTCTCTGGTTTTTTTCCTTACTCCCCAACTCTCCTTGTCTGTTCCAGACACTGGAAGGTTGCAATATAAAAAGTGCATGCACTGTAACAAAAAACCTAATCCTTTTTCAATCTGTGTGTGATTTTACTCCAGACAAGGAAGCTTTCCAGATTTACATTAACCAGTATTAGTAGTAGGATGGTTTTAAAGCTGAAATGCTTCAGAGAAACCAGTTTTATTTTTTTTTAAGGGGTATCAGAAATTACAACATTTTTTAATAGCAGTAACAAATATTAGAACTTCAAAAGCTCAATATCTTCAAATTTTTGGGCTGGGTTTTTTTTTTTTTCCTAATTGTATCGCTGTTCTGGAGCATACTGGGTGCTCTCAGTTTCTTGCAACAGCATTATTTACTCACTCTTGAACTGGTAAATGTTGGACTGTGGTTGGACTTGTAACGGTTGAAGACCACAGTTTAGATTAGAACAGAAAAGGGTGGTTTTGAGTAAAAAGTCAACCTCCAGAATAAATCACTTCTAGTCAGATGCAAAAGTGTCGGTGCTGCGTGTTGCTGTCTTTTCAGATTTAAAGAGATTTTACTTGTTTCTGCTTTGTATTTTGAGAGATAAAACCTGGCATTTTGGCGCAGTTCCAGATCTGGTATCAACAAGGAGAGAATGAAGTGGAGCCATCAGTTCATCAGTTAACTATTTTACAGTTTTCTCATATCTGATGCTGAGCTATTTATCTATGGCTTTTGCTTTGCCTTCTTCACAACAGGAGAAGGTGGGAATCATTTTGTCCTTCCCTGCTGATGGCTGTGGAGACAATGGCAAGATACTGTCCTCTATATTCATGGCAATCTCTCCTTACCTGGTAGCAGGGCCTCATTACATGTGAGCAATGTGGATGACCAGGCTTAATAGTAGAAGGATTATTCAGCTGGTGGTTTAATCTGTGGGGTTTATTTTTTTAGTATTCTATTTAGCCTTACTGCAGCTGTCCTACAGACATGTCATTATGGAGTAGTCCTCTTTCCTTAGCTTCAGGAGAGAAATGCATTTCTTGCATGAGAGGAGAAGAGTGGGCTTTCATGCTTCTGAGGATTTGGTTATCAAGTCGTAACTTTCTGTACTGAGGTCTGTGAGCACCAGGTAGCCTGTACGTAGATAAGTAAACTTATATTTCAGGTAAAATTTCTGTCACTGAGTAGGATGACTCTAGTTATTAACACCAACTCTTGGAAGAAATCCGGGATGCCTCTACTGCCACACATTGTGTAGCTAGCTTAGTTTGGTCTTCTTTTTCCTTTCACAGTGTTACAGCTTCAGCCAGATAAACCCTTTAGCAGGACAGTTCTGTAATTTGCAGTAAGAGGAAGATCCATTTACATTTAGTAACAGTGCTGCTGAGAATGTTTTGAGACCATGGACTGGAAGGAGGAGAAGGAGAGGTCTATCTTTTACCTGCGCTTTGAATTCTACACATTTTATTACACTTTTTCTCCATCCTGAGATGGAGAACAAGTCAGTATGTCTCACTTAAAGAAGTTGTAACCAGCTATACCATTCAGAGCTAAATATGTGTTGTTTTGTAGGCATGGCCAGCCATTAAGTTCACATAGGAGAGAAGTCCTTAAGCTGAGAATCCTGTTTCTTTCTAACTTGTTGTGCTGGACATAAAGCATCTGATCCATGCAGTTAAGTTACTAGGAGTAAAAATTGAATTCAAAAGAGTTCTTCCAGCCTTAGGCAGCATTGTAGTTCTGAGCAGAACACTTGAAAGTTCACATTTGTCAAGGCTGAGCCTGTATGGACCCAGCCCTAGGTTAGGTGAGAAATGCTTGGAGTTTTTTTTCCCCAGCAATGCTGTGTGGAGCCATTCAGTAATGTTTGTTTATAAGCAGAATTTGAACCTAACTGCTGTTTTATGACTGTTCTTATTCTTCAGTATCAGCAGTGTCTTTCATATATAAGGAAAAGACTAAGTAAATATATCCTCTTCTATCTTCATAGCTGTGGAAGATAGCTTTGAGTAGTTTACTTCAGTCTGTCCTCATTCAATCAATTCTAGAGTTAATTACGTGTAAGCAGGGCAGTGGTCAAATTTGTGCTAGACTCTCCATCCGGGAAGGGGCTTAAGTTGGCCCTTGGTGCTGTTCTGTAAGCCTCATTATAAAGTGTAAAAATTTTGCATGCATTGGTCCTTGTGGTTGTGCAGACAATAATGTCACAGGGAAGGCCCCTGTAGAAAGACAAAGCACAACAAACCAGCCTTTATCTTCCTTCTCTTGTCGTTCATTTATGAAGGATGATAACAAGACTATAAACATACATTCCAGACTGGAAGGTTTATTCAAGACTCTGTACTTTTTGGGCACTCAAAGGGAGACAGTACTTTTTTCTTCCCTTAGGAAGGCATTTCTGTTAACTGTGGCTTTGATTGTTTCTGAAGTCCTAGGATCTAATATCTTCATTTAAATTGAATAAAGCTGGTCAAATACGGTTTGACACTAGGCAACAAAGCACATAGGTTGTGATGCTGAGATGGCTGAGCTCTAGATGCTGACATTCCAGAGCTGTTACCTTGTAAGTGTACTATTTACCCAATTTCAGTCCAACTGGAGATGAAGAGCAGTTCTGTCAAGGAGAGGAGAGTTAGGAAGATTTTGACATTGACAAAGAAAAGCTTAAATAAGCTGGTATAGTATATTAATTTCTTCCTGGTTAACTGACTAACATGAAGATATGTAAAGAACAGTTACTCATGGGAAGTTTATTCATGCCAAAAACAATGTGTATGGCGTAAAAAAAAACCAGCAAGAATGGGGGGAAAATAGAAGGATTTACTGTAGCTATGGATGACAAGCCCTAAGTTTTTATTATTGCAAATATAAATGGATTCCTACAAAGGCACAAGGGCAGTTTTAACACTTCTGCTTCTGTCATTCAATCAGTGCTTGAAAACTTGTGGCAAAGATGGAAACACTTAGCAAGGCTAAATGGCTGGCACTCATAAACATTGCTAACCTGTTCAAACTGTAAAATATAAAGGCTGAGAAGACAGGAGAAAGCTTTTTAAAATCACCAAATTGAAAAATATTTAATGTTTCAATTCAATGTGAGTGCTGCTGGAGAATAATTTCAAATTCTTGTCTACCAAAACTGAACTATCTGAGAGAAGCTGTATACAGTTCAGTTGAACTTTATTGGATTATTTCTTCATGCTATTGTATCTGAAAAAAAATACTACAGTGTCAAATATGATGTGTTACAATTGTGCAAATTCCTTAATCCTGTTTTCTATTCATTTATGTAGTAATTAAAACCACAGACCTGGAAACTATCTTCAGAGGCAACTTTCATTTGTAGAGGCCTACTTACTTTCATGTATTTTATGACAGTATATTCAATTTTACTCTTTCCCTCCAGAAGAGAGTGAAACTTGATGGTGTTACTGCCATTATCAGTCTGTGCATTGGCTTAGTTTCTTACAAGATGTACATTATTCCACAGTACAGAATATGACAGTGTAACTGGTGAGGGGAGTATTTAATTTTGTTCTCCTGAGAACACACCACAAAATGCTCTAATGAAAGAGGCAAGTTTCAAGGGACTAGTTGAAGAGGGGAAATGGCTGAGTGGTTTAAAGGAATGAAATTATGGGAGAGCTCCAAGTGAGACAAGGCAGCAAAACTAAAAGAGCTACCACCAACTGTGATGAATGATAGCTTGTGCACTTAAAATCTGTGGTAATGGGGCTTTATTACTAAGCAGACAGAGGGAGGAAAATGATAGTTCACGGTATTTTCAGGAGACAGCAGTTCAAATGTGCACCACCTTATGCATGGTAGTCTGCAGCCATAGGTAACAGGCAGTACTTTGTGCTCCATACCTATGGAGTGTCCAGTAGGACACTACCCCTTCTAGGTCCATGTTAACAGGAAGAATGACTTAGGACATGGTTTATAGTACACTTTTAGTCAGTACAGTAATCCATGATGGAGCAGACTGCTCCCCTACTGGATTCTGTCCTGTTTGAATTGATCTCTGTGCAAGGGATCTACATTAAATAAATTCTGTCAGTTAAAGCTGTACTCTGATTTTAAGAAGCAAAGTGTTTTGAGAGACTGTATGGCTCTAGACTGGAATTTAATCCAGGCTGGGCAGGGCTGGAGAGTGTTAACAGCAGGTGGGTGTCCCTTTGCCAGTTTGAGATGAATGGGGTGAGCCCAGCCTAGCAGGCAAATCTCTGCACGCTCATGGAAAGCTTTCATCTCTCTCACCAGGAGTGTGAACTAGAAGCATTGGCATGAAAGCTGTCACCCACTATTGCTCCTGCACTGAGGAGCATTCCCCAAAACACAGAACTTGGGTAGATTGGGAAAGCAGAAATAAAAATCACAATGCAAGTGTGAGGTGCATGAAGGATTTGGTCCTGTCAGATCTCGGTCTGAGGAGCTTCCTGAGGACAGGATTCACCCTGGGCTCCCACACTATGAGGGGCTCTAAGGCAGGAAAGCTTTTAAGCACACGGCTGGATAGGAAAGCTCATAAGATGACTTCAGCTGGACTGTGTTTCAAGTGAAGCCAATGCCTATGCTCTTTTTCTGGAGAACAGTGGTAAGCTTGTTTCCATGTTATTCTGCTAAAAAGTCAGGCTGATTTTACCACTTAACTCACATACATTCGCTTTCAGTTGGTTGAACCACCCTGCAGATGATTAAGATAGGAAATAAAACATTTTACTTGAAAACAAAAGAAATTATATCTGGATTATTCTCTGCTAAGGTAGAGAGACATAAACACAGCACTATGAACAGCTTAAGCTGAATTGTGAAATAGCCTGAGAATGTCTTTTTGCTGCCATTTCCTTGATTTCAACACCACCTACTTAGTCATGTATGATGCCTTTGTGGTTGTTGTGACACTGTTGGAGAAAATTGGATTTGGGGAAAGTTTTCTTAGCTCTTTAAATAATTCAAAATGTTTTCCATTTTTTGGTTTGGTTTTTGTTTGGTTTTTTTTTCCTTCTCTAGTGCAGCTTTGTTCTGCAGTGGTACATTTTTTGCAAAGCAGATTTTTGCATAGCACTGGATCACTGTGGCAGTATATAATCCCCAGGGTATATCCAAAGGATTTCCAGCCATCTTCTTGGATTTCATAACAATACTTGAGATTAGAAGCCCTTCTACACAGAAAATAAAAATGCAGATATGTATTCATGGGCTTAAACATAGCTTAAGTGATCCAGCACTAAAGGCACAAGTCAGAGCCTGTGATGAGCATGTTTGCTGTCAGAGTACAGAGTTCAGCTGTACTGAACTGACATTTAGTACACTGACATTAGTGAATGGCCTAATTTTACACACATAGACATACCACATCTTGCCTTTAAAAATGTTAAATCTGTTTCCTTGGAGAGGATAGCCTTATGAACATACTAGCTTGATTTCTGACACTGAAGGTGTATGCCTGTGCTTCAAAATCCTCCTCATGAGGGCTTCCTTCTGGTGTCCCCAAAAAACCAACCTGGTCCCCCAGAGACCCGATCCAGGTTGTCCCTGAAGGGCCACTCTCTGTGGCTCTCATGAGTGGCCTGGCCTTGAGGTCTGGCTGCCTTTCTGGTACTCTGCCTTGCTAGAGGAACACTTCTGTCTTCACACACCTTGTACAGGGCACAGAGGCACCCTGCTCATGGGCAGCAGGTCCTGAAGGGGCTACAGAATGCTTCTATCCACTTGCCACCTCAGCTTAGGTGCCTTCGGAAACCCTGGATCTGGGAGAAGGGAGAGATGCTGAGCATGCACAAATGCTTGCAGGCATGCAAAGTTCCTCTTGTATGCTGACAGGGGAGAACAGGTTAATTACAGACATTATTTTTGTGAGTCTGATGAATTCAGTAAAAGTATGTCTGCACAATATATGATTTTAATAGAGCTCATTAGTAAATTGGCACCGAGATAACACTATGAAGCTAGTTTTCATCCTGCTTGCCGGGCTGTCAGTGCAAGTAAAATTCATGAGACAGGTGCTAGGAAGAGGAAATATTTTTAAAAATAATAAACATATATAGACTTTTCATATATCTAAACTTACACCTAATCTGCTCTTGAGAAAATAAAATATTTTCTTAGCTAAAATTTATTTAAGGTTACCCGGGCTTTGTGGGTATGATGACAGTTCAGGGTTTTTTTGGCATTGCAGTCATCATCCCAATGTTCCTGTGTAAAGCAATAGGACATACAAGTAATGCAGAGGCCTTGCAATCATGTCTGCCTCTTCAAGGCAGAGGAGAGGTTTCTTGTTGCAGATTGCTTCTGAAGATAATGCTTCAGTAGTATGCAACCAGAGGAAGAATGTGAAATGAAAGAGAAAAAAAAGGCATTTGATACAGCAAAAGCTGCTGGTTAGTCTTTTTAATGTCAGAAGTTTAATCTGATCTGGTTTAAGTCACTGGGGTCATTGCAGCCCTAAAAGCTCAGCTAAACAGTGCCAGCAAGTCAGGTCTTCCCTGATCATTGTGAAAGGTAATTTTTTGCTTTTTGCCCCTCCCCCTTCTTTTTTTTTTTTTTTTTTTTTTTTTTTTTTCAAGAAGAGGTAAGTGATTGTACTTGCAATTGTTGCTTATGATTCCTGTCTGAAAGTCTGAAAGAGGAGCAGCCCTTTGTGGAGAGAGATGAAAGACACTAGGAGTCTTTTTCTTACATTCCAGCATAAGCAGAATAGCAAAGTACATACCTGAGAGGTTTCCAAACATAACACACATCTATTTACATATTTGATTTCAGTGGTGATACATGATAACCTGGGATTTTATTCAAAGAACCCTGATGGGAATTTGAAGAGTTCTTCTTCCCTGAACGTTCACAAAATAACTGCTGAAAGCTGAAGGACCTTTTGTTGGCAAACTGAATTCACAGAGAACAGGAGGCAGAGAGTCTGAGGATAGTTTTCTTGTGCTGAAAATACTTGTGCTTACAAGTGTGGGGGTGAATTCCTGGCCCTTTTGAAAGCAATGAGAATATTTTGTTGGTTACTTCAATGGGACCGAAACTTCACTTAGGTTCTGGAGAGGCTTTATTAACTCTATAACTTGTTCTAATGCCTGTTGATGGACACAGCAGGCTTCCTGTTTGTCATGCATCTTCCCAGCAGAACAGAATCTGTCAGCTCCTGTCAGGAATGTACAGTCATGAGCTTGCTAGGGTGGCATCCGACATATGAGCAAGGGACACATATGAAGATGTGTTTTCTCTTCCACTGCTATAAATATAGTGTTGCATAAGCAATGGTGAAAATACAGGGGGATTAGGTTTCAGAGAGCAATTTGTTGTGTTGTTTCTTTACCACATATGTTTTAACCTGCCAAGATTAAGATTTTTTTGTTGAGAAACAAAGATAGCAGTATGGTTTTTGTTTACATTCCACTTGGTTCCTTTATATGACAGGCAATGTGTAAACAGAACTGTGAGTAGAGGAGAATTGAGGTCAGACCTTCCAGAATTTTAAAAATGTTTGGAGATTTGTATATGCTGAAAGATGGCTTGAAATGAAAAAGTCAGCATTTGCTGCTCTCCAGAATACTCCTGAGTAATTAGGTTACCCCAATTAAATGTTTCTCAATGGTTTAAAATTTGGGCTTGAAAATTGCTCTCATGTGATACATCAGTGTTGCTTGGATTACCCAGCACCTGCATTTTAGCATGAATGTGAGAAAACACGCCAGCAGAGAGGAGGGTCTGGAGAGTTCAAATAAGGGAAACTATCTTCAGTGGATTAATTTTCAAGCAATTGTTAAGGCAGAGGCAAAAAGCATCCACTGAGCATCAGTCACCTGAGTTGGGTTTGCAGGTATTGCCATACAAGGTGCTGGTTTACTCCCATTTCCAGCTTTTCCAGTTTTTGCAAACGAGCAAATAGCCCTTCTTGCTGAGATAGAAAGGCCAGGAGTGGTGCTGTGTCCTATGTTCTGCTTTGTCCTCAGAGTGGCCATCCTTTGTAAGGGATTTTTAAGAAATGGGATTGTTTGGCCATAGTCACACCAAGTCTGCCTTGGGTTGGGGTTTTGTTTTCCTAAAAGGTGCTGGATTGCTTCCCCTTACATTTTACCAGTGGCTTCAGAGATTTGAACTGGCTTTTGATCTTTCTGAAGATTCAGAGGTTTGGATCCAGGCAGTTCTGGAACCAGGCCTCAGACCAGTCTGATTCTTCTGTTTTGTTTCATAGCAGAAGTGGCCTTCTGGGCAGTCCTCATTTTTTTCAGAATTGCAGATGAAAAGTTCTTAGAGGCATTCAGTCTTACTGAACAGAATGCAGTCTCAATATAGGAAATTTTATAAAGGACTCAGATCTTGGTTTATAATTGCCCGTGTCTGTGAAGTGGTAATAAAATTTTTTGAAATCTCTATGCTGATTTACCTTAGTGTACATTTGAAATGTAAACTAATGCACACAGTCTGTAGTCCATGCTTTCATGGCTCTTACTATACATTCCACAAGTATTTCTTTTTCTCCAGGACAACCTCCCCAGGCAACTGATTTCCTCCAAAATTAATTGTGTAGCTTGTCTGGAAGAACTGTGCACCGAAGTATGTGTTTCTTAAGTATATTTCTTCCAGTCCTGAAATTAGATTTTCTAATTTTCATTTCAAAGGAGCAATGCTGTGAACATTGATTTTGATTGCACACAGTGTCTCTTTTCATAGACTCTTCAGTTCTTGCTGCCTCTGCTCTGACAGCATGTGGGTGGAACAGTTGAGAAAAATACAGGAACTATCACACTCACACCCAGAATGGATCACTGGACCAGTATTGTATGGACTATTTAGTTGAAGGATGGAGATGACATGGTATCAAAAGAAAGGGAGGGAGAAGAAAATTAGAAAGTTAGACTCTAATCCTGCAGATATGTTTTTGAATTAGTTTTTATCATTGTTATTTTCTACATAGCAGGATACACTCCAGCCTACACTCCAGGCTAGACTCACAGAGAATGACAAAGAATTTGTGCTTTAGGTTTTTGAGTAAAGTGAGACAGAGAGAAGAAAAGATTTCAGGTCACCCAAGTCTGGGGCTAGCTGGCAAAGAGAGATCCATCTCTAGTTCAGTGCCAAAACCCAAAACTGATTTTCAAAAGAGCAAGAACAATGAGGTTCTTTGAAAATCACACCAGAAACATCCACTTGGAAGACTTCTTTCTAGGGACATTTGGAAAAATTGAAAAAACAAACAAAAAATGTGCCTCAAAATACTGGGTGATAAACACCTGAAAATCTGGTCTAGTCTTTAAAGCCCGTCTTAAAGCACAAAAGAGGTTAATCCCTCAGTGCTTGCTTCACATTAGCATTCCTAGCTTGGTTTGGGAAGGGAAATAGTGTCTTCCTGGGGAAGCCTGTGCCCATGTCAACTCACTGTCCCCTTGCACTGTCCCCTGTGGGAGGAAGCAACAGCTCTTGTCACTTACAGGAGAAAGATTGTGTGGACTTTGGTGGTTTTGGTCATCTTCTCAGATAAAGCAGAATCACAGAATCACTTTGGTTGAAAAAGACATTTAATATCATCGAGTCCAACCTTTAACTCTAGTACAGCCCCAAGTCCACCAATAAACCATGTCCTTAACTACCACATCTACATGTCTTTTAAATGCCTCCAGGGATGTTGACTTGATCACCTTCCTGGGCAGCCTGTTCCAGAGCCTGATTTATATTAAAATGTTTCTCCAGTTTTTCTCTTTGGCATCAAATTTGACTCTCCTTTGTGTTTTTGGTGGTGGAATAGCTGCAGACCTTTTTTAGGAGGGTTTCATTTTGGGGATCTATCATAGCTCAGGCTTCTTGGCCCTGGTGTTGCACATCATAAGAGGTGAACGAAAATATATGGTGCTGGCTGAGCAATTGTTCTTCATATGGTACCCATAGGAGAGGGAGAAGCAACGATAGCTGGTTGTTCAAAATAGGTATTTTGTTTTACTTCCTTCTAGCTGGTGTGGGTGGTATTTTTTTTTCAGGTGAAACAGTGTTTTGGACTGAGCTTACAAAGAGTAGTAGTTTCATAAAAATAATTTTGAAAAGTGGCAGAGAGAAAAAAATCCAATGGAACAAAAGAGAATGATTTAAATGAGGGCTTTCTAGCTGGTAGGATTTGCTTAAATCACACAGTTCAGTGATAATGGAAATTTACAGCCCTTACAATGATCCCCAGGCCAAATTATGGAATTTCCATAGTCAGTTTCAGCTGTAGTATATAAATACAGTTGACAAGTTTTGGCCCAGCCCAGAGAGAATAATTACAAAACAAAACAGAATAAAACAAGTTTAAAATGGGTTGTATTATTACAGCTTTGTAACAAGAATGGTAGCTTTTCTTGGAAGGATTTGATGCCCACTGTAGGACTCGTATCCAGCTCCAATATGCTAGTAGAAATGAAGCAACAGAAATTAAGGAGTATCTTAACAAGATGCCCTTCTCTTTGAATCTTAAATGAGTAAAAATGCCATGACTTAACCTGTTTTGTACCAGGAGTCCCATGCAGTAGCTTTTTCATGGCAATGCAAATGATTTGTGTTTTATCTTACTACTTGTCTTTGTGAAAACTTAACGTAAAGCTTAACTTATGATTCTCCAGTGCTTAACTATACTGCCTCAGTGTTCTTATTATGCCACCTGCATTTTGACCCAAAGATGACTGCAGGATATTTTTCTCCATTACAGAAATCGAGAGTACGAAATACAATTTCATGGGAGTGTCAAAGTCCATCAAGCTCTAGAGCAATAGGAATACCTTGAAAGAATTAATTATTTGGGTAACTGGAAACCAAAGTACCAGATAACTGCTGTTGAGGTTAAAGCTTTTTCTCGTCATCTTTTACTTCAGGGTTGGTGAAGCAGTGAGAAAGTAGCAGCAAAAAAGAGAAGATCCTTGTTGTATTTTAAGTAAGGGACACAATTTCATAAGCATATCTTCAGAAAATTCCGTCTTTGCCTCATTGTACCTGACTCTTCAATCTACAGAACATCCTGGGATTGTTTACTTTCCATATGTTGTCATAGATCCTAGCGTGGTTTAAAAAAGGAATAGCAAGCGGTTCAACAGTGGGATAAATGTGATAGTTGTCACAAAATTTGGTAACAATTCATTTCTAAACCCCTGCTGGTGTACATTTTGTGGACATATGGAATTTGAAAGAGACAGTAGGGAGAGAAAAAATAAACCATATATTTGTCCTATTGAGTAATGCCAAGTGTCTTTGCTCTGAGCACTGTAGAGTCTGCTAGTGACATTTACTTTGTAGCCAGTTTATGGCATAATAATTACATGAATGGATTCCCTGCTGCATATCAGGAGCACAATGTGTTGACATTACAAAGGAAAAGTTAGCTAATATGGAGAGAAGTTACTGAAATTTAAACAAAAAAACAACAAAACATCTTCAGGATTGGCTTCTGTTAGTGTAACTGGTGAAAGAGTTTAAAGAGTTACAGCAGGAGTCCCTGAAGGAATGAGGTCTTGTTTCTTTGTTTTTTAGTTCAGAGGGAATCACCCTAGGACTCTAAAATACATTATCTTAATGAGCTATATTGAACCTTCCCCGTGTGACCACGGAGGCTGGTCCAGGGGTCAGTATTGGTGGTAAAAAAGGGAAGCAGTTTCAGTCTTCAGTTGTTCTGGAGTTCAAAAGGGTCATCCAGCAACTGGATCCCCAACCTGTTCTCTTTCTGTCGGCGTTTCTGATGAAGAAAGTTCTGCCTTCCTTCACGTCTCTCTGTCTGTCCTACTAAGGGTTGGCATATCCATGTGCAGTAAATACTAAGACTGCAGGTATCTGGGAATGTGGAACTGTGAACCTTCTGCTCCCCTTTGACATGGATAAACTGTGTATCTGAGGATGATTGAGCAGAAGATGCCTAGCTTCTAGTTTCTGGTGCAGGTTCTTCACCGAAAATCTGTGCAGTAACAGTGTATGTGTGTTGTGTCTTGGATTACACAGTAGGTGCATACATACCCTGTTCTGCAAGAAAAGCTGCTCCAGAGTCATTGGTCCAAGGCACTGCAAACCTTATCCACTGTGTTCCCAGCATTTTTTTCTGACTTTCAGTGCGGTGTCTTTCCTCAATGGCAAATAGTTGATGACAGATAAGTGTAATATTTTTTGGCAGCTTTGTAGGTAGAAACTGGAGTAAGTTTATGACACTGCCTTTATACTGTCTGACTGTGAAGCCTTGCTGCAAATGAGTGGAAGCTGTGTGAGTGGAGAGTGGTGCAAGTGTTTCTGTCCAAGAGCACTGATTAGCTAACTGATGTGCTCATATCTTCATGTCACAGCAGGGTAGAGTTTCAGAGCTAATGGAAAGCTGATGTGCAACTGATTTACCTCTGAGGACCGATCCTAGTTCTCAAATATAATCTGAAGGCCTCTGTATTTTGGTTCACTGTATTTATATATCCCCTTTCATTGCAGAGAGGCAGTTTCCAACAGGATTCTGCTGTCGTGTCAGGGCTAGGAGGGGTGAGCAAAATAATTATCCATAGGCTTAGGGAGCCTAGGTGCATTAAACAAGTTTCTAATCTCTTGGAGAGACTTTCCCCGGTAAAGAGGAGAAGATTTGTGTGACCTTCCATGTGCCTAACAGGAATGACGGGATCCTGCTGGAAAGCTGTTTTTTTACAGCTGAAGGGCTGCCCATCCTTCCAATAGTCTTGTGCATGCTGCTTTACTTACCATGTCTGGATGTCCTTGAAGGCAGCCTGTCCTGGCTTGTGTCAGGGACCCATATGCTGAGCAGAGAGTGAAATTCATACAGGGGAAGAAACAATGTCACATGTCTGCTTCTTACAAGGAAAAAAAAAAGATAGGACTTGCTATCAGAGATCTGAAATCTAAACAGCCTAAATGATCCTGATAGTTAGGGCAGCTTGCCAGAGCGTGGAAAGCATAACAACTGCAGTTAATAACAATCAAGCTACTCTTATAAATATTTGCATGTGCTTCTTTCAAAGCCTACTACATGGTCATTCATGTACTCCAGTTAGAAAAATGAGGAGGGGGAAAAAAAATAAAAAAAGATGGCGAGAAGAAAAGGTCACTCCATGTTTTGTAGCTGCTGTAATAAAGAATGGGCAAAGCACCAAAAAGAAAAGAAAAAGGAAAAGAAACCCTCCAAAGTTTAATAAACATAAAAGGGAATAAAAATAAATCTTTGGAGCATATATTACAAGCCCTTGATGGAAGGATTAGATTGAAGCTCTCAGCCTTTCCTGTGTGGGTGCATGTGTGAAGACGGCCTGTCTGGCCTCTTCCAACGAGAAAAGAAAAGTTTACATTTCCTAACTTGGGCTGTGCATATTATTGATTTTTTTGTTTCAATAGCAGAATGAAAATTCATAGGGGAAGGAAAAGAGCCTTGTATGGATACAATTGAATGTAGACCTTTTTCCTCGCCAGAATAAGAAAGCCCAACTCTCAGAAGAGTTGTGTTAAGCAGTGTTTTGTTTCTTCTGAACTGTCAGTACACACAGTACTTGTGATGAAAGCTGTGGAAATGCAGGGCTTAGTTCATAAAACACAAATGTGGCAGGCAAAAGTATGATCCTTTTATGCAGGAAGTTTCCTGACTTTGGGAATATCTCCAGCATGAAACAAACTCCTTCCATTCCCCCTTTTGGTTTAAGGGAGCTTGACTCCATCTCACTCACAGAAATGATGCCTGGAGGGTCCATGTGCTCTTTTGGACTGTCAGTCAGAGGATGTATTCAGTCTCCCCTGTTGATGATTCCCCAACCTGAAGCAATATCCAGACTGCTAAATATTTTAGAACAGACCTTCTGCATCCCTCCCACTGGTGATTTTCTGCTCTGTCAGAGAGGGCTGGTTTCTGTCCCAGTTGTTGGCACGGGAGTTTAGAGGATGCTGGACACTGAGTAAAGTCAGTAAGAGGCACAGAAACCACAGTGTCCTTATGCACTTAAGCCCTCACATACCAGAATAGATTTTAACCTGGCAGTTTGGACTGTTCTGTATAAAGCAGCTCATGAAGTTTCAGCTCATTCAAGAAAAACAAAAAAACGAAAACAAAAAACCCCAAACCAAACCACAACAACAAACACAACACAACTAAAAAAAGAGTTGAAAAAGCTAAACTTGTGATGCTTGATGTTTAGCAGGCTACAGGGAGGAAAGATTTATCACTCTTGTCTCAACTGTTCCGTGATGATTGTGATTATGATTATTACAACTGGAAGTCTTCATTTCTTTCAAGGGGATAAATGAATAACTTAAAGATTATTAAAATGGAATCTTTCATTCCATTTACTATTCCCTCTATTGAAAACAAAAAAAAAAATCTGTGTTTTTCTAGCTACAGGAAACATATTGGTTTCATTCCACTCATTAATGATAATGGTTCAAAGAATACTCTTGGAGCCTGGTTTGCAGGCTGACTTGGTCGGAGTCGTCCTGGCGTGTACTGGAGTCACTAGGCCAAAACCAGAGGGGAGTCCAGGGTATCCAACTGAGACTGAATTGATGCAACTGTCAGGCTAAGGTGGAGTCACAAAGAGATACAAATTGCAGCATCTGAGATCACTTAAAGGCTAATCAAAAATCTTGTAGACTCTCTAGAGTTCTTTCTATTCCCTTAAAAAGAGTTGCGAGTCTCAATTTTCAGTCTTAATGCTGATTAATTGTAATGTAAACCTCAATTCCACAGTCAGCCATTCTTTTTTCAGAGGAAGGGTTCCAGCTAGTAAAAAAATATTTTTTTTTCAGCTGTTCATGTCATTTCCTAAATTGACTTCCCATGGATAATGTTGTGAATTATAGAGTAAAGAAATCAAATTACTTATGTGGGTTTTTGCAAGTTACAAATTTATCTTGTAAGAGAGATGAAAATTCTTTTAGACAGTAATTCATTTATTATTCATTCATTGTGGGTGAAAGGTAAATCCTAATTTGCTGTGTATACAAACACACATATGCAAACACAAAAGGAGTATTCCATCTCTGTCTCTCTTTATGCATGAAAGAGAGAAAAAGTGCTAATGCAGAGATGGTTTAGGGAGATCCGTTTAGATATGTATTTACAGATTTGTAATATATAGCATCTCAAATACAGAAATTGAAGAGAAAAACTACACATACAGCACAAGCAAGTTCTAGAAATAAGTTAGAATCTAAATATAAATCAAACAGACAGTCAAATAGGACTTTTCAATCTGAAATAAAGTCAAGATGGACAGGGTTTGTCTGTGCTAGCACAACTGGCTGGCTGCTACTTTGGTTTGTCCACAGGGAATGAAATGGTAGGTTGATGCCTCAAATAAATGACAGGGAAAGACAACTTGCAGCTCATCCTGGAGGAATCGATCCTGTGTATACATATTATTATGCCAAATTATATTCCTGGTAGGATTAGGTTTGGCTGAAAAACAAGTAGTAGTCTTGAGTTTCCTACAGCAGAAAAGTAAGTTGAAGAGATTACTTATTTCTATAATCTGTGAACCTAGTAGCATTTAAAAGAATTCGCAAAATGTGTCAAAATCAAGATCATCATTGCAAAAAGTTAAGCATTTCTCAGAAGACCTTTATTTGGTACTTTGAGACTGAGCAATACTAATGTGTCGCTGATGGGTGAGCACTGCTGGTATGGGGGTAAATTTCTCCCCCATTTCTTTGAGTTCTGACTACAAGATTATAGCAGGTTTTTTTGTCAATAAACCTGTCAGGCAAGACTGCTAGTCATGATGCATTGGGGTTTATTTTAGAGCACTGCAGATGTGAAAATGTGAGAACCTTTTTTGTTTCTTTAATTAAATGGGATCATAAGGAAGCCTGAGGTTTCCTGTTCGTATTTATACTTACTGACCCTTAGACTATACTGAGGGTCTCCTTTGGGAAGTAGTCTTTCAGGGAATTTTTTTAAGCATTTTGAGAACTTGTTATCTCTAGCTTATAATGCATCTGTAGTTGAGGCTTAGCTTTTTCCTTTATCATTAAATATTTTCTCATAGCTAGGATCATTCTTAGGAATTCCCACTTCTGTTCATTTAAAAAAGATATTTTGGCTCAATTACGTAGAGGAAGCGGGTTAGTGTATGTTGTGAACAGCAAATAAATGTGCTTTATTTCTCGTGTGACTGACTTGTACATGTTATTTATTCTGTAGTCAGTTAGAACTTGGAATTATTTGAAGAGCTACAGCAAATGGGTTATTAAATGTATAACTTGAAGCGGTGTTGCCTTGTGTAACTGGGAGCTGCTATGTTGCTCAGAAGCTCTGGTAACAGCAGCCAGCCTAGAAACACTAAATATTTGGAAGAAGGTCTTCAGGTTATTAATTGGGATGAAAAAGTACTATTAAGGATTTATTCCAAGTACCTTTGATAGTAGTTAAAAGTAAATGTGCTGAACTTGGCTTCTTACATAGAAATGATTACTAGTATTAGGTATCTTCCAGGAGAAGTACTTGGTTGATAAATGCCTAGATTAATGGCCTGGATGGCCAAGGGAGGCAGGGGAGCAGGAGGTCTCCCTGGGATTCTGGGCAAGGCCCAGGGTGTCTCACAGGAGCTGAGCTGCTCACCTCCATCACGTGCAAGCTGTCTTCTCCTGCCCCAGCACAGCAAACCCTGAGCTATATGACCAGGGGGAAGACATCATGTTTTCTAATTGTTATCTGAAGTCTTCCTGCTGATGTGGCCCCAGGGAAGCCTGTGATGTTTGCTTCCTCAGATAAAAATCAGATAAAAAACCTTCTTTCCTCAGCCCCCCAGTACGATTTTCCTCCTCTTTTTCTTTACTCACTTCAGTTTTCGCACTGTAAGAGGAAAGAAAAGCTTTCCCTTGGCTTGAATGGAAATTTTTATCAGGGCCTTTGAGTCATTTTGACTCCCTTTGGGTTTGGCTCCAGTGCTGAGGAGCATCGTGCCGGGCAGTCTGGTGAGGGGGTGACACACAAGTGTCTCCTCGTGCTGCTGTTCAGGGGAGGTGGATGCTGAGCCACCGATGGTGGTTGAACTCTGATTCAAGGTATTCCAGACTGTGCCACAGTGCTTTGCAGCTTAGCCTCAGTCAGAGTTTACAGCTGGGAAGGAGCAAGAGACTGTTTTGAAACATAAACTGGTATTTTTAACACCATTATTGAAGATTGGAGTCTTTTCTGGCTGTTTTTGTTACTTTCTCCCCGGTATATAGTGAAAAGTTGAATGTTTATGGCTTTTCCTGCTTCCATGTGATCAAAATGCATGTAATTCTGTTTATGAGTGCTCTCTGCTTGCCTTTCTCCTCCCTTTCTTCTTCCTCTTCTCATTCTGTCCTTCTTACTAAAATCTAGAATGAATATTTCATTCCAGTAAAATTAATAAACAGAAAACAAAATCTGAAGCTGGCTACATTGCAGTCCCGTGTTCCATGGGGAAATGTGCCTCTGGGAGCATACAGATGAGTGGCCCTTGCGTGTTGTCTTAGTGCAGATCCCTGTGAACTTAGTGCAATTCTGAAGGCATCTGTCAGACACCAACTCCTGCGGGGTTTTTTGCAAGTTATAAACATCCAGCGCTTTCCACCAGTATGTTGAAAGAGAGGAGTTTAAATAAAATATCTGAAATAGAGTTGGAAATGGTTGTTAAGTCTCTATTAATATGGTATTCCTATAATCAAACACATGTGGGGTTGTTTTGGGTTTTTTTTATTAAATTGTTAATATTATTAAGTTGGCCATTAGAAGCTGAATCACGCTAACATATTTCCCTTACGGAGCCTGTCTTGTATTAAACCATTTGAAGGAACAACATTATTTTCTCTTAAAAACAAACAATAAAATCTCACTGCCTTCTTGCAGATGCCATCCCACCGAGCTATTACAGCCTTTATTTCCGAATCGTGAGATTTGACGTCTCGGCAATGGAGAAGAACGCCTCAAACTTGGTGAAGGCCGAGTTCAGGGTCTTCCGCCTGCAGAACTCAAAGGCACGGGTCTCAGAGCAGCGGATAGAGCTCTACCAGGTATGGTGGCACTTTGCACGAGTCAGCTTCCAGTCTCTCCACAGCAACCCACCTTATACCCATCTAGCAGCTGGGAAAAAATTCAGGGAAAAGCATCTGGGTCCTGTCTTTCCAAAGTAGCCCCTCTTTTCCCTGTGCCTTTCCTAGAAAGGACTTCATTCACAATAACACAAAGCTGAAATTTGCAGACTTTTTTCTGGCACTTGTACATCAGGACTCTGGAGTTTCAACATATAATGATAAGTGACAGAAAAAGACATCCAAAAAAATTGTTCCCAGGATCTCTGTCTCCCAACACCTGGCCTTGTACTGTAATATACATAGAAGTCGAATTACTTCTTCTGGTCTGTGTTCAGAAGAAGTCTATTAACCATGCTTCACAGGGATTACATTGAGTTTCAGAGTTTAGCAGTTTCCAACCAGCGCTCTGTGTAGTGGCTTAAGATTTGAAGAGAGGGAGTTGACAATTAACAGCTTGAGGAGTGAGGAAGAAAATGATCCTGTAACTCTCCTTCCTGAGTGTTGGTAAGACTGATGTCATTTAGTCTTTAAAGCCTTTAAAGGCACTTACATAGAGTCTTCACATTTGTGCAAATACTGTCTAGAGCATATTTCATCTAAAGCATACTTCATTTTACTGAGAAACATAGCAACAAACAGGGGCTTTACTCTCAGAAGTTTTATACTGAGTAAACTCATGGAGTATACTGAGTTCTAGCAGTCTGGGACTTGTTCTGCTCAAAACCCAGGCAGATAGGATACCATCTTATAAAACAAAGTGTATTGAGCCCATATTTCACTCTACCTGAGCAGATGAGAGAAGCAGGAACAGTTTGCAGTAGATATTTTATACAATATGTGTATTTAGATACTGTATATCACAAATATGTGAATATTAATCTAAACAGATTTGTAAAATACAGTATCTAAAAGACAGAAACTGAAAAGAAAGACTACAAATACAGTGCAAGAAAGTTATAGAAATAAATCAGAAGCTAAAAATAAATCAAACAGACAGTCAGATAGGACTTTTTAGTCTGAGTCAGATTCGGATCCAGTGGATGTAAGTTTGAGTTAGTCCTCTCCCTCACTTTCAGTGTTCATCTTTTCCTATCTGGCCTGGTTAAGGTCAAGCCAAATTTGAATCAGAGAGTGGGGTCAGGTTCACATGCTTGCTGAAGTGACAGTATAAGCTAGCCTTAGAGGCTGACAGCAGGAAAAGGTGTACTGGGCTGTTTAGACATTGTTTAAATGTAGAAGTGTGATTCCCAGTTGAACATGGCTTAGGTCCACAAGTGGTCACAGAATACTTTGCTTCTCAACTTGACCTGGCTGCCTTTCTTTCCAAGGACAGGCTGGCAGAAAAGCTGAGTAAATTATGTGTCATTTGTTAAAAGAGAAAGGTAGCAGGAATCTTTAATGAGAATCACTGATGTTGTCTATATGTAACAGCCATCACTGGGAATTACACTACTAGTCCCTGTTGATGCTGCCACGGCAGCCTGTTGAAACAACTGTATGTTCTGGCTTGACCTCACTATTCAGATATCTTAAAAGAAATTGATAGCATCTCTGGGCTTTCTGTTGTTCTACTTTTGAGAGATGTTAGTCAGCCACTTGAAAGGAGTACAGCTGCCATTGCCTGAGCTCAGCTCATTGCCTTTCTGTGCTTGAGAAATGTGGGATGCAAAGGGTTCAGTGGAGGTAGGGAAGAAAGGGCTTTTGCTTGGCTGGGATTTCACCTTGTGATGAGAAACAGCTGAAGCTTATTTCATAGAACCTGACTCCAGCAATCCTGTGCCCATGGAAATGACTGACACCTGCATCCAGGGCAGGTACTTGTGTCCTTTAGATAAACATATAGCTGGTAAGTAAGGTGCTTCCTTTTTTAGACTGGATGGGACATATTGAGTGAAGTGTTAGGTGAGTAATGAGTGCAGGTTATTGTAGGATTAAGGCTTTTCTCCACAGAGTAACAGGCAAACCAAAGGCAGGCAGCTCTGTGTATGTTTGTGCTGGGCATATTTTAGTCATGTTACTTTGCCTGTAGAGAAGCAAGCTGTCTCTGAAGCATTTCCCTTTCAGAGTATCTATTACAATGAGAAAAGTTACCTGTTAGTTCCTCCCTCTGTTTTATTTCTTAAAAGCTTCTGTAGCTACCTTCTCCTGTTGTTTTTCCCTCCACTTTCATAATACTTGTATCAGTCTTGTATGCAGCTCTCCACCTACATGCAGCTATCTGCTTAGCTCTGGGATGGTCAATTTGACTTCTTGGGTTCCTTACCAGCAGCTCTACTGCATGCAGAAGCATCAGAGTCCCTAAATATCCTGGCATCTAATCTCCATGAGGTTAGCAGGCAGTGTTTAACAAGAGAAGCAAAAGCAGTGAGAAGTTGAAGAGCAGGATGTATTGTCAGACAGTGCTATAGAAAACATCCTAAAATGCAGAATACTAGAGAGGAAAAGCTAAGGATTTGAAGGTAGGGAAGGATAGGTAGGAGGCAGACAGGGATAGCAGTGGAGGAAGGAAGAAATATAGGCAGTAGAAAGGAAGAACAAGGAAGATACTCATTTGAGTGGAAGTGGGAAAGGCAAATGCATTCTGTAAGGGCTGAAGACCTTCTCAAGTGTCTTCACTTCTAGCATGAGAAGCCATACATGGCAACAGAGCCTCACAGAGAAGATTGCTGGTAGAGTTGGTACATGCAGCTGCTGCTCCTCCTCCATGTATAAGCACATGCTTCCTGTCTTCTGAGATATGTGCTAGGCTTTGCCAGGCCTGTTGTGCCCATAAGAAACAATGTGGGGTTTTGTCTTGCATAAGTAACATTTAATTATTAGGTTGTTTTTTTTCCTCCCACCAAGTTTCGGATTGCCTTGTGTTTTGCTTTGTTGAGGAGATCTTGATGAGGGTTTTTGAAATTCCTCTCATACCTGTAGTCTCAGGGAATGGTTGTTCCCCTGTCACCTCATTTTTCTCAGTCAAGCAGGAAGAGAGGGGCAGAAGATGTCTTCTGGAGAGAGGCAGAGATCTCTTGTTTTGCTTCACTAAGAAAGTGGCTGTCCCCAAACACATTCATGTCTTCTGACTCCTCTCCAAGAGCTCTCTGGTTTAGTCCAGTGGTAGATCAGTAGGCCACTGATGCAGAAGGGACAATATTCCTGTGAAGGACTGTTTTAGGAACATCTAGAGACAGATGTGCAGGGTGAATTGAAAAAATAAGCAAGCAAAATATAAGTATTTTGTTTCTTGCCTTGATTCTTTCTTTGTGTGGTCCTCTGACTTTACAAATCTGCCCCTTCAAATGAAAAAAGAAATGCAAGACTGCACCTTTTTGGCTAAGCTTTCCTCAGGCTATATTTGGCTCCCTTTTCCAAACCACATCAGAAAAGGACTTCATGTTTTCCTGCAGCCCTTGTTTGCACTGACTCTGGGAAGGCAGTCTGGGGCTCTTTGGCAAGCCAGGGCTATGGCCCCTCGCTCCCAGCCCCTGGTGCAGCAGCAGCAGCAGCAGGACCCCTTTTCCACCACAGCAGTAAGATTGGAGCAGAGAATACCCCATCATATTTATGCCTGGGGTGAGTGGTTGTGGATCTGCTCGCCAGGTCTGCTGCCCCTAGATCTCTCTGTGCAGTCAGTCCTGGGGATTAATTCTCATGGAGGTGCTCTGGATGCATCTGCAAAGTCAATGGGCAAGTGGTAATCCCTGAGAGCAAAACCATTTCTTTAATGTCTGTTTTCACCCAGAATACTTTTCTTGGTATTTAAGGATTAGTCAGCCACATCTGTGTATTCCTGTGCAGATGGGAAGTACAGTGCACATAGCAAGCAGTCTTAGAATGAAAGATAACAAAACTCCTAGAAGTAGGAATTAAATTTCTTTTATAAGACTGGCATAAAAGTTTCTGCCTCCTCTTGGCTCTGGTTAAGTGAAGCCACAGACAATTAAATTCTTTAAAGGCACTATATTTTCTGTTACTTCTTCTCCCTGAAAGTGAGGGCTAATCTGCTTGTGATGCTGCTGATCATCAGCATGCTGTAGATTGAGAAGCCAGAGGGAAGGAAGGAGGAGAGGAGAGGAGAGGGGAGAAAGGTTCCTTCCTGCTGTCCTTCCACTGCACTGCATTCACTTCTCAATGAGCACTGAGTCTTCAGAAAATATTAAGAGGTTAAAGTACTTTTGGGGAGGGAGGAGGAATAATATTAAATAAGTTTTAGCATCCCCCAGTGGCCCTTGCTATGTTTTTGAAGATTTATGCCAAATGCAGGCTTTATTGGAATTTGATCAGATAAAGCTTAGTTGTTATGGGAATGTCTTTGTTCATCAGTTTTCTTGCCTGCTTTGAAGGCTTCGTCACATCTTTCTTTTATTAAGGTGCTTCTGTATTTATGAATAAAGTCTCTGCACCCTTCAGAAGAAATCATGTCTTCTGTGAATAAGCATTCCAAAAAAAAAAAAAGGTACCACCACAAAACTGGATGAGTGAAAACTCTCACAGGGCAAAAAGTTGTCATTGAGAAAGTGTTGTGATATTGTTTGTAAGGTATTTTTATTATGTACATGCAGTCAAACAATAATAAGTAATAACTACTTCCTATGAAAGCAGTGTCATGTTTTGTCAACACATCATAAAGCATCATGAAAAATGCAGCCAAAGTGCTGGTTTTTATCATCAGTGTTATCCAGAGCTGCTGCGGGTGTGGGTACATGATAGGGTGTGGATGGCAGTGTCATATCATGGGACATATCAGTATGCAGGGTTGAAGCAAATGAATTGTGCCAGGTTACAGCCCAAAGTGGAACACTGGATTTTGATGAAGAATTTGTAGCAAGAATGAGCAAACCTGCAGTCTTTCCATGTTGAAGAGGACCCAGTTCATGCTGAGAACTCCTCTGGAGATTGCTCTGGGTCTGAGAAGAGTTGTCTGTCCTCCAGATAGTAGTAACCCCTATTTCTCTGAGGGCCTCTCTCCCTGCTTGGAGGTATGAGAAGGAAGATGCCGTGGAACTTATTACCCCATTATGAGTCACATTTAAATTTAAATCACAGTCAGTTGTTCAAATACTTTGAATTCAGACAGTGTTTTGTCTTGTTTTTCAGTTAGGGAATAAGTTTAGAGAAAGCTACTATAGATTTAGGCCAAATCTCCGTGGTGCAAATCTGAGGCAATTTACACTGACTGCAGCAGAGCTACTCCAGGCTGATATCTGCATAATCTGGAGCAGAGGGACCTTGTTCTCTTTTCATGCCAAAAAATGCAGTCTCTAATGCCATGGAAGAAAACCAGGAAGCAGGATTTGTGGCTGTGAGTTGGCTCAGGATGTCTGTAGATAGCACCTGGGGCATTTGATTTTAATTGACTGCCGTCACTGTGACCCACATCTGAAATAGTATTTGGATCTCAGAATTTATGTGTTGCTGTTCTAAAACCAGACTCTTGCAGTCTGAAAGGTTACAAGGTTAAGTTAAATGGCAAACTCTTTGAAGCACCTAACTCAGTATAAAGTGTGGGCCTAATAACTTCCTATGGTACCAAACTCTTCCTGCTTCCCTGACCCCCTATTCAGCACCTCCAGACCAGAGGATGTTACTTTGCAGTATATTTCAGTCAAATTGCTGCTTTCTCCTTGCTTCAGAACCCTTTTTCCTTTTTTTTTTTTTCATTCTAAATACTGTTTTCCCTACCAAAAAAAGTCAGCATGCTGGAGACCATGTATAGAGTAGCTTTGGCAAATAATCTGTGATTGTGGGTGAGGGGAAGTATTTATTGTTGCATCATATTCATTACTATTTTGAGCTTATCTCAGATGCAGCCATCTCTTGTCAGGAACAGAGCAGTTATTGAAGACAACTTGAAGTTTATAATATCCCCATTACCTACTGGTAAGAGCCAGCATGTACTACCACCTCAACTCTGCCATGTGTAGAAATGCTGGGCATTGAGCTGACAGATTTATTGCTGTTTGCAGTGTGTGTACATTTTGGGAAGCAGATGAATGCAGGACATGGGTCAGAAAGTAGCCACTGGGTTTGGCTTCCTGCTCTGGTGGGGTGACAAAGCCCATGTTACACTGAGACACATGAAGTTTTAACCAGTCACTGCAGCATGATATCAAGCTACTGATCAAGGAACATCAGGTTGGGTTGGTAGCCTGGCAATAGGGAGCCTGTTGCAGTGGAGAAGGGTAATACTGCTGTTTTGGAGAGGTATAGGAAACAATGTGAAGCTTTGTTGGAGAGAAGACCATATGAAGAATAGGTCATGAAAGAAAATGGAGGGGGATGGAAGCCTGGAGGAGTGAGTTGTGGAAGAAGACAGCATCTTAGGAGAAGTAGTAAGTCCAAATCCTCAGATAGCAAAGAAAGCTGCGTGCAAAAATATTACAGTAAAGTGCTTGTGAACATGAGATATGTGCGTCAGGGACAGGACCATAGAATAGTTTGAGAGACCTGTGCATAAAAGGGAGATGAATACAGGAGTACCCTGCAGGATCTAGGGGATTTGGCTAGAAGACAGGAGAACCCACTCTGGTTTTGTTGACTTTGGCTCTTCTTTGATGATATTTTAATAAAACATAATGTGCCTTTGGCAAGTTAAAGCTGAATGCTAGGTAAGTTTACAGGATTTTTTTGTTTTGCTTCATTTTATATAAAATCTTTCTTTAGAGCTATCATAAAATCTCTTAAATGGCAGGAAATTACACTCAGTATTTCAGAATCTTTCAAGAGAAGAACCCCAGACCCTCTGTTCTTGTTTATTGCTTAGGCAATGCAGAGTCTTCCTGCCTGTTTTAGCATAAATCACACTGAGCAGCCTCAGGGCTGTATCCCCAACATACATTACACATGTGTCTTCAGTGGCAGGAGGAGAAGGTCCAGCATGGGCAACAAATGGAGAGGAAATCCCTTCACAGGATCCATTTGTCTCTTCCTGGAGCTTATCCCCTTAACAAGGGGCAATGCAATGAGTCAGTCACAGTGATTCCATGACTTGACTTCCTCTCCCTTTTTGACATGCTTTAGCCACTCATCACTTCACCCCTCTCATGCTTCACCTTCGTTTACCTTTAAATGAGTAGCAGCCAAAACTGTAAGAGGATCCTACTGAAGCTGTAGCCCATGCAGATATAAAAGGGGTTGGGTTATATGTGAAATACATTCTTTTTATTTGCAAGTTCACTTGAAGAACGTGTCTGGCAAGTTCTGAACAGATGGATCAGAGTGCTATGGGGTTTTTTTTCATAAAAAGTGGAGTACTTTTTGGCAAGTACTCCATACCTTTGTATTTTGGCAGGAAATCATACATGCATCTCATATGCAAGTCTCTAAAGATTCTGCCCTCGGTTTGAGCTTGATTTGGAAAGCTTTGCGAATAATGGAAAGATTTCCATTGATAAACAGGGGGGCTATAAAGCCCTTTTAACTGCATAGCACTGAAAGCAAAGTCTGAATTACTCTTTTGCAGAAGTAGCTACAAGCAGAGCTTGAAAAATTGTACAGAGGATCTTTGACAAAATACACGGTCTTTTGCACTAGTGGTGATAAGAAGCTAAGATTTTCATAGCCAGTGGATTCCCAGTTATCTGGAAAAAGTTATTATGTAGTGGCTTTGCACTTTACAACATATTTTTCCTCATATAAAGACTTTGAACTCAGTGAGGGAGTAAGAAAGGACTGAGAATTAGAATGGTAATTTTTAAGTTTCAGAAAGGTCTGGATGAAGTCCTTGAAAGCAGATTGAGGAGACCTTTGAAATGTGGAACCAGGCAGCGAGTGGATCTTTCAGTATGGTGAATGGTACACAAGAATTTGGAATACACAAGCAGCTGCATTTTTAGACTTTGTGAACCTCATTATTCCACTGCAGAATGTTAAGTTGGAGTCCCCTGCATGTTTCTTGTAGTTCAGAAGAGGTTATCCTAAGCAGTTTCCATCCACGATGTTTTGCGTAGCTGAACTTATCACTGCTCTGATGTTAACCAGCATTAGCACATAATTTGCCACTGGATCTCATTGTCTGGGCTTATTTACTTTGAGCTTACAAGTATAAGTCATGTTGCTTCTATTATTTTAAAAGGCCCTTGGAGTTCCAGTGGAATCATGGATAATAACTGATAAGTAAAGGAAAGAATCATGAGTCTGCCAAATGTTTAAATACACAAGAACATCATGGGAGTTTGAAATGAGGAGAGGAGAGGAGAGGAGAGGAAAGAGGAGAGGAGAGGAGAGGAGAGGAGAGGAGAGGAGAGGAGAGGAGAGGAGAGGAGAGGAGAGGAGAGGAGAGGAGAGGAGAGGAGAGGAGAGGAGAGGAGAGGAGAGGAGAGGAGAGGAGAGGAGAGGAGAGGAGAGGAGAGGAGAGGAGAGGAGAGGAGAGGAGAGGAGAGGAGAGGAGAGGAGAGGAGAGGAGAGAGAAGGAAGTTGTCAGAGAGCCAACCGCATCTGGAGGGAGCAGATCAGACACTCTGAATGGAGAGGAAAAACAGATTAATAGCAGGTTTTTACAAGATAATGCCATATTTGCTGCTATTCAGTGACTGCAAAACTCAGGCCAGCTGATACAGTGACTGTCCCAAGCTCCAGGGCAATGCAGCAGACAGGATAGATGTTATTTAAGTGTCCCTATGACCTTATTATTATGTATTGAAAGATCATCAACTTTTTTTAAGAAACTGTAAGTTGCCAAAAACATTTCCTAAAAGTTGTTGACCATAATTCTCAAACCCAGCTATAAAATGCCCTTGTTGTTGCTAAAGTCTGGCCTTTGAAGCATGCCTAGGGTTTTCTTGGCTGCAACAGTTGTATGTCATTGGTGCCCCAGCCTGTGTATCATCACTGCTGAACCACATTCATTTTTTTTGTTTGTTTGTTTGTTTGCTTTCTGGGGAGGTGATGAATTTATTAGCCAAAACTCTTCCACTTAAAATTACACTTAATTGTAATTTTTCTATTCTTCTGTATCTGATTGTGGTTGCTATAGGAGACTAGAAGTTGTTATTAGACAAACAATCAAATCTGAAAAAAATAAAGCAAGTTGCTATTCTGGAGCTCTAGTTATTTTAAAGAACTAGTTTTTTCTTTTGTCATTTTTACTTGTTTTATATGTGTAAGAATCACTAAGGCAGGCTTTTGTGGCATCTGATCTCAGTGGTTATTGTCTAGAATACATACATTAACCTATTCATTTAGTTAGCTGTCTGAAGGGGACTAGGCAAAGGAAAAATTGAGTGAAATACTTACACTCCTATTAACAGAATCTTGGGTTCTGAAGGTTTTCTAGTCTTGGTTTTGAACCAGTATAGTGACGCTGGCACTGAATGCTTCTGTTCTGCTTGTATCAGCTTCTGATGGGCCTCATTTTTAAAATAAATTGTTTTTCTTCTAATTTTGTGAACAATCTTTGGTTGCTATAATGATTATAAAGTATTCTAAGTGTATTTTACAGTTTCTAAAATACAGACTAAGACGGTCCTTGTCCTTACTTTTATACCTAGATCTGTGATTGTTACTTGAAAGTATAAATATATGCATACAAAGAAACAGTTTCATCCTCCAGTATTTTAATGAAGAATTCAGCTACTTAATACTTAAATTTTTAAATAATGTATCAGTTAGTGCTCTCCAGTTGATCTGAAAAATAAGCACAGCAGTTGGAAGAAGTGATTTAGAGATTGGTATTTTCTGGAAACTTACTTGTCACTCTTCTGAAACCAGTTTGTCAGGAAACCAAAGCTTTTTACTGCTGAATGGTGGTTTGGGATGTGCTTCCAAGAAAGCATCATGGTCCAGTTTTGGATGAAAAGGAGCACAGATAAATCCCTGCCAGCAGAACAGAGTCTCCCCCTGAAGACTGAGCAGAATGCCTTTGCAGAAGCAGGGAAGAGCAGTTTTCAATGGGATTTATAGAATACCAGAAATCAGGCAGGCCTGAAAAGGGTGGCATGGGAGTGGTGTCATTACAGAGATTCCCAAATGGGCCTTCTAAACGTGCAGCTGTAAAAGCAAGAGCAATTCTTTGCATCTATCTGTGTGCTTCATGAGCCCTTTCCTGCAATTAACTGAATTATTCATCTATTCACTTTTCTTTTTTTTCTTTCCCTTGATCTGCTGGCATTGTGTGCATATATGTGATATCTAGAGATCCTTAGATCCTTCATGGGTATTTGTAGGATAATTTTTTCCCTGGATGTTTTTAAGAAGAGTCAGAACAGAATTGATGGGAGGGCAGATAGAAAAATATACCATAGAAAAATATAGCTAGAAGGCAGAGCTTAAGTGTGCAAGATACTTCATCAAGAAGACATTAACAACTGTCTTGGTAACTATTTGCTTTCCTGTGAAAGAGAGGAATCCTGTAGAAAAAGAGTAGACAGAACCAAATTGTTCTTAGAATTTAGAGTGTTGCTACTGAGTGAAAATTACCCTTCATAGTGGGCTACGAGTCTGCTGGATAATCCTTTGGTTATCACTTCTACCTATTCAGCTCATCCCCACGTAATGTGAGCCTATGCATATGTTCCTATGCAATCCCTTATTAGAAAGTGCAGCATTGCATTATCACTCTGTTGAAAGTGAGACTAAATAAACAGATCTGTGAAAGGACATCCCCATGTTTAGAAGCTTCAGAGATTCACAACCTGAATTTTGAGTTTATTGATTTCAAAATACCACTCACATGTTTTGGAAGATGGGAATGCTTGTACCTGCACTTGTGCAGTTGTGTGTTTAAGTGTGCTGTTTGTAAGTGAGTGTGGTGAAGTTGCACATGTGGAAAATCTGTCTTCTGCTCATGCAAGTAATTGAATGCATCATCCCTACATGCAGGTAGTGATGCACAGTACTCTCCAAAAGCCCTAACTATCCACATCATGACCCATAGACATACCCAGCTCTTTCTGACTCTTCAAAAGGGGATGTCTGGACAAGATGCCAGAAAAAAATTAGAAAGGCTTAAACAATAAGTTTAACTCAGTCTTTCTTCTCTCCTGTGGGTTTTCCCCCCTTTCTTTTCTATTAATGTTTTTAGTTCACTGAAAACCCTTTCACAAAGGCATTTTACTTTTTAGGCCTGAGTTTAGTTCCTGCAGGTGCAAGTTGTGCAGCAACATTTCTCATAACAGTGTTTGATGTGGTTGCAATTGGTTAAACTTAAAGGTAAGGCAGTGTTTATAGTCAAGGCAAGGCAATGTTTATAAATAAAGGGAAGGTTTCTTCTAAGACCAATCAGTATAGTTGGAAGACATAGTCAAGTTTTCAAACACAAAAGCTGCCAGGCACAGATAAGGCTTTTGTTCTTTTTTGCACCTAAACTAGTTGATCTAGTAGGAGGAAAGTTTAGAAAATACTGGAAGAGAAGTTTTTCAATGACCGTATAGACTTGAGGGTGTATAGGAAGAAAAAGGTATATTGCTGATGGGGAAGGTGAAACTAAACTAGAAACGTAGGGCAAAGTACAAAGAAACAAACTAAAGGAAGGAAGTGGCAGGGTAAATGTCAGGGGAAAACTTAAAATGCTCCTCATGTAATAATTTCTGGAAGATTCATTTGTAGAAAATATAGCTGCAAAAATTTCCGATCAGTTCCTAGATAGAGGCCACTTTGTTTACCACTATGTAGAGTGCAATTGGCTCAAGTGTGGACAGAAACACAGAATGCAGTGTAGGAAAAGAAGAATACTTTATTGGCTTATATTGAGGGGTGATATGCTGAGGATTCACCCTAGGACTTTATCATCCTTTAGATTTCCGCTCTTGCAAGAATATAACAGAAAAAGGAAAAAAAGGAAATGGTGAGGCTAGAAGATCATTTTTGTTTAAAAGCAATCAGGTTATTGAGATCCTATATCACCCTAATGCTATAAAGATAGTCAGCCCAGGAGAAGGAGATTGAGCAAGACATTCTCGTTTCACTAAGTATGGTACTTATCACACTTAAAAGGCTTTTGCTTAAGACCCACTACTGCCTGCTTAACCCGAGATGTCAACTGGAAATGATGCCATAATTTTTTACTTTTTAGTTCGCTCTTTATAATTTTCTTCCTGAATATGCAGCATAAACAACACGAAAGGAAGTCTCACCTTCAGATATTATAGATCCTGTGGTATAGATAAAATCTAGCTTTTCTAATCTACAGTATCAGTCCTGTCCCATAGTGTCCTACAGTTTTAAAACCTGCAAACACTTTTCTTTATATTCAGTTCATTGCTGAGAACGGATGTTCTTTGTACCAGTGGATACTGCAGTGGCTATTTCTTGTACTTTCACAAATGCCTTTCGTTCTAGGTACCCACTGCCAGCCATTGACTTTGTCTTTTGATAGCAGTGGGATTGGGATAAAGACATTTTGGATACCAAAACACAGCTGAGTCTTCAGAACATATCTAAGACTAGCTATAGTTAATATCAGGAGATTGGTTTTGGCACATTACTTACTTTTATATCCTTACATCACTGCCAAAACTGAGGTATGCAGTTTCTGGAGTCTTTAGAAAGATATGACTGTGCAGAAAGGAAGAGAAATGAGCCAAGTTCTGGTGTCCCATTTGCCTCACACCCCCTCCTGCCCCAACACATCTTTGCAGGATGACAGCTGCATTACATCCTCAGAAACACTTTAATTGACCTGATAAAGACCAAAGGGAAGGCACAGTTATATTTGTACTTCTCTGGGACCTTCCCAGCATTGATTACTGATTCTGTCATCACTCTGGCACTTCTGAGCAATGGTAGTCCTCTTGCTGCTGCCAGACTCTCTGTAAACAATTGTTCAAACACTTTGTTTGAAGGTTGCCTCATAAAAAAGAGTTCCAATGTTCAAAGTTTGAGTGCCCTCAGATTCTACTGGAGAACTCATCACTGCCTACTAGGGGTGCAAGATAATTTTCTGAATTTGGAACAACATCTTCTCATGTCTTTTTGTTAAATGTGTTGATCAGAAAGAAGGCAAAGAGCTTTTCATGATGCTGTTCTTCTCAGAAGACAAATGTTATTGTGGGAGCAGCACTGTTGGCCTTTGAGAGGTCCAGCACTCCCTTGAAATAAATAGGGAGACTATACATGTTGGACAGAATTTGTCCTTCTCCACCCTGCTTTTCTGTTTAATTATGAAAGGCCTAATTTTATCATGATGATGTAATTTCACACCTCTTTTGAAATATTTTTCTTCACATGAATTATGCATTTCACCATTGTTTTGTTCCAGCAGCATTTGCTAGATCTCAAGTTGGCTTGGGCTAAAAAAATAGGAGGAAACAATGAGACATTGTCAGTTATTCATTTGGAGACGGACTTGGATAGTTAAAGAGAGAAGGAACCCAAAACAATACACATAGTTACACAGTGATGTTACAAAGTGATGTTATTGTGTGGTATATTGTTTGGAGTTGGTGTTGCACAGTATTCTAGCTTCCTGCATCGCAAAACTATCAACATAGTAATAACTGGGAAACCTCTTAGCAGCCAAAAGTCCAGTTGTTTTCATCCCAGAGTTAGGGTAGATAGTAGGCTATGCCTGTATGTGGGAAAGCGTTCGTGGAATTGTTTGGATAGGAGGAAGGTGATGAGTACTTGAAACTTAAAATTTAAAGGGAGGGGCCTTTTTTTTTTTTTTTTTCAAAGTTGTTTTATTTTTGCATGCTCAGTAGCAACCTTTGCTGAAAGTTTTGAGTTTTGACGCAAATACAAACACAGCTGGCATTACCTTTTAGATAGAAGCAGTAACACCTGTTGCACAAATCCAGGTGTGGCCACCATTGACACCAGTCTGCCTCTGCATGCCCACAGGTTACCTGTATGAACAATAACTTTCTTTAATGTATGACAAGTTCCTGAAGTCAGAGGGAAGGCTGGAAGCATTAATAAGGGAATAACATAGAGTGTATTTATGGGTGAGTGATACTATATCTGCAGTGTACAGGCTAAATTGTACAGGCTTAACTTTAGCATCTCATATTACCCTTTAAACAGTGTAAGTATTATCAAAGAAGAGAAAACAGCTTCTTCTGATGTTCCATTTATTGTGATTGTTTTGCAGGGTAAGTTTTCGGGGCAGCCTTTCTGTGTGATTTCTCCTAAGAAGGAATATTTGATGGCATATTTTGCTTGGGAGCATAAGCTGATTTCATTAGGGTGTTTCTATATCATCTTCTTCTCCTCACACACCCAAAGAAAATTCTTTTTGAAAGCATGCCTGAATGTGCATCTGCTGCTGGAGATTTGAGCTGTAATAGTTTCTTCTGCTGTTTTATAATGTTGGTGGTCCGTTTAAATAAAAAAATACGCAATTGCTAACCTGTAGGCAATTGTATTTGTTGTTTCTTACAGGTTCTAAAATCTAAAGAGTTATCCTCACCAGGACAGCGCTACATCGACAGCAAAGTAGTTAAAACAAGAGCAGAAGGAGAATGGTTGTCTTTTGATGTCACTGAGGCTGTACATGAGTGGCTCCATCACAGAGGTGACAACAAGTGCTCTTTGCCTTCAGTCCTGCCCCAACTGCTCCTCCATTAACTCAGCAGTCTTTCAGAGTCATTCCATGTCTAAAAACCAACTCCACTTACTCTTTATATTTTTCAGACAGGAATCTTGGATTTAAGATAAGCTTACATTGTCCGTGCTGCACCTTTGTGCCTTCCAATAATTATATCATCCCAAATAAAAGTGAGGAGCTTGAAGCAAGATTTGCAGGTAACAAAAGCAAAAAGCTTTTTTAAGTGTTGTGGTATTTACTAATTGAGGAGGGAAGCAAGGGGCTGTTACTGTGCCTCTAAAGTGTCATTTAGTGGGCTGAAAACTTGCTTATTTGGGAATCTTAATTCTCAGCTGCTAAGAAAAGGGATTGAAGGCCTAAGGGTAAAACTGTATTAGCTATTAGCTGAACTATTCTAAAACCAAATGGCATGAACAAGCTGTCTCATTCTGTACGTGCAGCTTCCATGTCCTTTAGTGTCTGTTTTACAGTTTGAAGCATACACAGTGGATACATGTACAATTTTGGATGTAGGAAAGACTTTTGCACAGTAGATGATCCATTGTTAGGTATTCATGCGAAAACTTGCTGAATGTTTTTTAAATAAACCCTTTGACTGCTGTCCATCCTAGCACTGTAATGGTTCAGGCTTAGAGGAGTCTCCTGCTGGAAAGTCAAATTAGGGTGGTGTTTGGCACACATGTAAGCTGCTTACAGTAGATCATGTGTGTGAGCATGTTGCATTTTATGAGTGTTAAGCAATGCTTGTTTAATGCAAACTTCCAATGTATAAGTAAGACAACATTTGGATGCTTTGCTTACAGAAACACCTCTCTTTGCCCTCACTGAATATAGAGGGTCCTAGTCTTTTTAAGTGCCTGCACACCTACTTCCACCTCTTCAGGCACACTAAGTATTTCCACCTACTCTTTTTTTTGTTTTTGTTTTTTTCCCCCCTTTATTTTTTGGTCATGTCAGTACTACTTTAAATTGCTCTGAGCAAAGGCATCAGTTGCTTTGGGAGGAGCTGAGCATTAGGTGCCAGACTTCTAGAAATGTCCTACAATGTTTTACCACTGGTGTATTGTGGGTTGAAGAAACAGAAGCATTATGCATATCTATGTGCTTTTACTTCCAGCAGTGAAAGTCTGATTTTCAGGTGAAGACAACAGACCTACTTTAGTTAACAATTATTGTCTCTATATATCTACATAGGCACATTAAATTTATTGTAACATATTTGCATATTACTTCCACAAAGTATTTTTTATGCTGACAGCTTGGCAAAAACTTAAAAACTGGATTGGATTGAGTAGTCATTAAGAAACAAACAAGTGTGTGTACTTAGGGTTATGGATATGTGTGCTTCTTAGGGACAGCAGACAAGGTGGTAGAGAGTAAGTGTATCAAGGTGATCTACTTGATGATCTCCCCAACCCCTACAAAGGTCACATAAACTCCCTTGTGTTTTTAAGCCATTAAAGTTTCAGTTTAAAAAAAAAAAAAAGTTATATAATTGGCAGTGCTATTGTTATCATCCTCTAGTACATATAAACCTATGGCTATGTTAGAAAAAATCCACATTCTGTTTATGCAGTTCTCATTTATTAAAAGTATATCATGCTCTGGTTTGTTTGTTTTCTAAAGAATTGGCTATGTTCCTTGTTAGGTATTAAGTTTTTCTAACTGTTGTTTCACTGTGTTGGAATTTTTTCTCAAAGTAAATTAATGTACTGTACAAATTATTAAAGCCATTGTGTGTATTTAAAAACTTGCTATGATATTTGGTCACTGTAATTGCAAATTTTACCCCCAAAAAAGTGTATCCTTTTAGATAGTTTTATCTAGTTCAAGAGGTTAGTTTTCAAAAGGGTCTTAGCAGCAGTCTTAACATGAGCTGTTTGGACTTCTAGGACACTGAGTCTTTTGCCTGTGCTGTTGCCATGATAATCTAGTAAGGAAGTTACTGCTTCAAGAGAAAATTGAAAAAATTGAGGTTGTTGACTGCCATTTCAAGAAGAAATAACTTGATCAATGTTGCCATGACCATACAAAAAAAGGTGCTAGAATAACTGATTTTCTGAAAGAAAAAAAAAAATAGGAGATCACAATAAACCAACAATAGGAGAAAGAGGATTTACAAACATTAGAAAAAAGTGTGCAAGAGAAGATTAATGGTATGAAAGTGAGCAGTGGGAAATGAAGGTTAATTATCCAGAGGTGCTTTATGGTGGTTTATGGTGCTTTATGGTTTTAAGAGGTGCATCACTGCCCTAAGTGAAATGGCAAAAATCCCACTAATTGGGTCATTTGAAACAAAGCAGTGCGGATGCAGTCACAGAAGTAATCTTTTCTGTTCTGGTAAATGTACTGAAATGCCTTTAAATGACTGTGAATGTGGGAGGGCTGATAAAACAGATAATGTGAGAACTGTGAATATCTTAGGGATCTTGGGTTGAAATTTACCTCCACTTCCCCAGTATAGGTGGTAGGCTGACACTGTCATTGCCCAGTTTCTGAAAGAGTATTTTTAAATAAATGGTTTATTTAATATGTGAAGAAAAAGCAACACAATGTTTATCACCAAAATGTATTTTTTGAAGGTATTGATGACTACACATATTCCAGTGGTGATGTGAAAGCTTTAAAGTCCAATAGGAAAAAATACAGTGGGAAGACCCCACATCTTCTGCTAATGTTATTACCCTCCTACAGACTTGAGTCGCAACAGCCCAGTCGGCGGAAGAAGCGTGCTCTAGATGCTGCCTATTGCTTTAGGTAACTATGCATCCATATTCAGTATATTTACATGTTAGTGCCAACATCAGAGGTGTAATGCAGTTGCTTATCATCTTTCGTTACAGTTGGCATTTATACAGTGTGTGGACTCTCATTTGCAGACCCACAGGGTCTGTGTGCAGCAGGTTGTCTGCTCAGCACTCTCCAGTCCTGCAGAGACAGTGGCAGATGAAGAAGGTTGTGGTCTTAGAAAGCAGAGGCTGAGTTCCCTCTCGGATGATTCCCAGATCCATCAACCCTATAATTACAGCCAAATTACCACCTCCACTATGTTCACCTGCTCAGAGAGAACCTTTAGAAAAGTAGTTACTGGTCCTCCAAGAAAATGGTTAACTTTGTCTGTATAACCCAGTCCTGCCGTGTCTAAGCATCTTATTTCAGTTACAGTATAATCTACCACTGATGTGGTTGTGGTTGGGACTTGGATTTACCTGCCTGTAAAGCATCATTTAGGGAGCAAGCAACTGGATTATTTTTATTACCAGTGTGGTTGTTGTTATCTCCAATGTATATGTCTGTATTTTATTTCCCAGGAATGTGCAGGATAATTGCTGCCTACGTCCACTCTATATTGACTTCAAGAGGGATCTTGGCTGGAAATGGATTCATGAACCTAAAGGATATCATGCTAATTTCTGTGCAGGAGCCTGCCCATATTTATGGAGTTCAGACACACAGCACAGCAGAGTGAGTAATGATTTTGCTAATTGTCAGCTTGTGTTTTATAAATGCAGGGTGAAACATATTTCTGGGACTGGCATCAGCATGGCCAAAGGTATTTATTATCTCAGAAACTAACAATGATGGAATGTGGCCCTATAGAGAGACTTGCACATGCCTCAAGCTAGTGCTAAAGCAGTAGGAATGTATTGCCCCAGAGATATTTCTTTTCTTTTAAGATGTTCATTGATATGACATGGTTGGGTGGATGAAAGGAATGTTCTTTCTGAGTATGAATGTGGTGCAGCTTTAGTTTGGTTAGGAAGGGACCTTTCATTAGAGAGCACGAGTGGAAGACAGTACAATGTATTCGGACAGCAGAAGTGCTGAGGGGAGCACTATTAGAGTAACAGAAGGACTGAATCATACCACGTGATATCACCTACTTTTATGACCTGCCATTTTTCATTGTTCTTTCTTACTGATATGCTAATGTGCTGAATTTCATTAAAATATACTGGTAGATTCAAAATACACTGGTTACTTCAAAAGCTTTATTCATTCTTGGGCACTGAAAATCCATATGCAGAGGAGGAAGCTTGTGTTTGGCTTGCTGAAGTCATCTGAGACGGGACTTTTTATTTTAGAGATAAGGTGTGGTATTTTAGTCAACTGCATTAGGATGGGAAGTATTCCGCTGTGAAGAGCGTATTTCTCTCAACTGTCAATAAGGATATCTAGACAGTAAATGCAAGAGGCAGACATTTGCATCACAGTTGTCATAAAGCAAGAATTTCATCCTCAGATCTGTACTGAGAATGATGTTTCCCCTCTCTAAGCCTTTGTAGTTGTCACTGTCTGTGGCATTAGTAATGTCAGCAAGCAGAGGTATAAATACGTAAGTATGTTTCCATGCTGGTGTGGGGTAGCTAAGTACACAGTTTGGAGCAGCACTTGTTTTTAAAGGAAAGAGGAAGAATAACTGTCATGGTCACAAATATGTGGTTTGGATAATTGCCTAAGGAGGCAGAAGTTGCTTAATAAAGTAGTTAGTGTTTCTGTCCTGAACAGATCTTCTGTCTCCCTAAGCTGCAAATGTTGTGCTTAAGTTCTAGGAAAAGGTCACTTGGTGTTTGGCTAACACATTAATGGCATCCTCAGCAATACCTATGCATCTTCAGTGGGTAACCCTACATACTTCCCTTTCAGAGAACCATGCATATGAATCCAATGTGACATAAAGCACCAGCACTGCTAACTTCACCACAGCTGATTCTCGACAGGAGTAGCGGCAGCTTGAGTCCTGGTGCTTGCAGGGTGGCATGAATGAAGCCAGAGTGAAAAAGCAGAGGAGTGGACATGCACTGAAGGTCTCTCTTCCTCCTTTGGTGCCCAAATCCTGTAACAGTAAATACCAATCTGGAGGCACAGAAAAAAACCCTTTGCATTTCTTCTTTCCATATCAGTAATGTGTGTATGGATTCAAAGGGTTACGCTTTTGAGCCAGGCTCCAGGCATGTACCTTTTCTGAGGTTTAAGACTGGACGGATAAAACCTTAGAAAACATGGACAGACTGTGACACTGGATGGAACTGGAGAAGCATAAAAATATTACAATCTAGGAATTTTTGAATGGCTTTCAGTGAGCTTTCTCTCAGGCATTGTGGGAGGAAACGATGCAGAAAGGAATTTGCTCTGCTGTGGCAGGAAGGCAGAGGTAGCTCACTTAATCTCTTTTTTCCTTTCTCCTTCTAGGTACTCAGCTTGTATAACACCATAAATCCAGAAGCTTCTGCCTCTCCATGCTGTGTATCCCAGGATTTGGAACCCCTGACCATTCTCTATTACATTGGCAAAACACCCAAAATTGAACAGCTCTCCAACATGATCGTAAAGTCCTGCAAGTGCAGCTAAAGGATACCCCTGGAACAGCATGACATGCATGACATGTGTATTAAAAAAATAACCAAGGGAAAAAAGAAAGAGAGTGAGAAAGAAGAAAACAAAAAACCCAGGTTCATCAGTGTTAAAAAAAAAAAAAAAAAAAAAAAAAAGAAGAAAAAAAAAAAAGCGGTACTAGTCTGAACTGTTTGAAAGTTTGTTGTTTTTTGATTTATTTTTTTTTAAACTGGCATCTGAAGCAAAACATTGAAGGCCTTTATCCTACATTTCACCTAAACATAGTGTGAGATAAACAAGAAGCAAAGTTAAAGGAAATAAAAAACCTTTTAAAAATAAACACTGGAAGAAATTTGTTAGTGTTACTATGTGAAAAGAAAAAAACAGGAAAATCCCATGAAGTGGAGTTGCTGTATCTGTCCCGAGCCTTACTTGATCTCTCTGTATTGTTACGCAATAGGCATCCTACCCATTCCTCTTAGTTGTAGAGTTAACTGCATTATTTATTTGTGTGTAAAAACTATCAAATGAACATTTCCGTATCACCATTGGAAAAAAGAAAACCAGCCAATGTGGACAAAGTGGAGACCAAATAAGCTGCCAGAAATACATACAAAGCCTAGAGGAACACAAGCTCAAATGAATCAAAAAAGTAATGGTTAGTTTAGGTCGATTAAAATAGAAGCCAGTTATTACATTATGGAGAAACTCTGCCTTTAAAATACCTTATTTTTCATGCCAGCTGCCTAGAGAGGCTTCTTGTAAGGTCTCAAACCCTTGTTTTAAATACTGACTAATTTACTAATAAAGGACACTCTGTTTCAGTCTCAAAGACAAGTCTATAAAGTTTTTTTTTTTTACTGTAAATGATTTAAAATGTCAGCTTAGTAAACCAGTGAAATATTTAACATGTACTGGTCTAATCTTCAGACCTTAATATGTTGCTGTATAGCTATGCTATGGGAATTTTTTTTTCTTTTGGTATATGTAACCATACCTAGAGTATTACAATAGGTAGGTAGTAAAAGCCAGCTTAATTGGAAACATATCTGTAGATCTCTATTTGTAAACTATTAAAAAATTAAGTACTTTATGTGTAATGTGTAAATTTTCACCATATTTTTGTACTCTGTAATACTGTCAGCTCTTATGAGTTTGAATTTGAATTTGGGGCTCTTTTTGATCACTCAGAATCATGTGTTTCCCTCTAGCTGGCCAGTATGAGTAGAGTCCCTATATTTTGACTTGCACTACAAATACATGTTTTATAATAATTGCTATACATGTGCTTTGTATATTGTTCATCACTATGACATAAGCTACCTGACTCCATTTGTTTTTCTGTTTTATAAAAAGGATGGGTTAAAATGATCTCTCCCCCCTTCCTCCCTTCCCTCTGCGGTCGTCCCCGTTCGTAACACACGAATCGTGATGCGGTTCTGATTCCTGGACCTTTTAATTTCCTTTTATATAGACATTCAAACAGATGGGCAGGGAGCAAGGTGTTGTGAGAAGAGGTGTCCCAGCCTGGGGAGGCAAACCTTTGCAGAGAATGAATGACATTCACCACTGTGCAGAAGGCAGGTAGGAAGTGTCTGCTGCAGAGATGCCCCGAGCGGGGCGTGAGAGGGGTCGGTTTGCCACCAAAGGCCAAGTGCTGGCCTCACACACAGCAGGGACTTGACCCCACATTTAATCCATGGGAACAATGATTCTCCCCCTGCTGCAGGTAACAGAGGTTTGCCTTTAACCTCTGCAGCAGCATGGCAGGCCCCTTTAGGCTATTGGTGTGCATGTAAGGATTAGCAGAATCAGGCTGCTGGTTTTGGTGAGTTTGTAAATTTTGTTTTCAATTGAGTTCACATTAGAGCTTCTCTGAAAAAAAAAAAAAAAAGGAAAAAGGAACACAAGGTTCCTAGGATTTTGTTGTAGTTACCCATTTGAATATTGTAGAGAGAGTAAAAAAAAAAAAAAAAAAAAGATTAAATCCACATCATACTCTTAATTTAAAAAAAGCCCAAGCCTAAATTAGCGAAAAAATCACAAAGAAGGCACATTCAGTTCTTTTCCCATGATGAATGGTTTTTCATAGCAAAGCTGGAAAACTGTGTTAGAAACATATTGTTTGGATGCAAAAGACATTTTCTCTCAGTGGCCCGAGTGGTGTCAGGAGGACACTCCTGAGCTTGATGCTGTCAGCTCCAGTTTTAAGAAGTGCAATTTTTTTTGGCTTCAGCAGAACACTGATGCAAAACTGAAGTACCCCAGTGGCTTGCATATGTAGCTTCTCAGGACTTCAGTAGAGCCTGTATGTACTTATTGCCTAGATGGAAACATAGCCCCACGGATGATCTAATCCCACCCATTGACTCAGTGCAGAGGAGGAGGTATGTTAGACATCTGAGTTATTTAGTGAGTTGAGATGAACAATTGAAAAATCTGCCCTGCTAACACTTGCTTGAGCCAGACTTACTCCAGTGAGAAGATGCACTGAACTCAGTGAAACTCCTCAGGGTAGTAAATACTCTGGACTTTGCTGCAGAGAGCAGCAAAATTAGTTTTATCAGGTTCAGTATGAGAACTGTGTTTTTGTTGGACAGGAAAGGAGGCAAGGATGAACACATTTTTAAAAACTTCAAAAACATCTTTGCAATTCTCTGTTAATGGGAATGCAGCTCAAAACCTCTGAAGCTTTGAAAAAATGGCACAGGAGATAGCATAGTTGTCCAACTATACTGACTATGCGCTGGACGCAGTTGATAATTTCAGTTTGGGTTTGGAATTTTTCTCTAATATTAAGTGTTAAACCTTATTTTTGTAAGTCATTACCCCAAAACCAAGTACTTCTTTAAAAAAAAGTTTTCCTCAAAATGCACTGATAGTATTGGAAATACTCTATTACAAAGCTCCTACAAATATTTTGTTTATTAGGCATGTATTTCCCTTTAATTACCAAGGATGTTAAGCCTGATCCTACAATGTGCAGAACTCATGAGTGAAACTCCCTTCTACAGGGTGGGGTAATGTGAGTCCTAAGCACTCCTCAGGTCTGGTGTAAATCCCCCTCGAATGACGGTAGCTTGGTCTGCAACAGCTCAAGGATTTTGAGCCAGAGGCTTTATCTTTACAAGGTAACTGCCACTGAGCAAAGTCCCTGAGAATTGATGGGAAATGTTCAGCACCTTGAAAGATCACAACAAGGGGTTGAATGGAGCTGACAGGGGAATTTTAGCACTTAGCTGGGTGAAGTAGGACAGCATTTTTTTATGCATTTAGCATCAATATAATTGTATGGTTGGCATGGTTTAAAGGAGAAAAAAAAGGAACTTAAAGGACAGCTGTGTTGTACTTTGGTGATCGATTACTCTGTATTTTAACACATTGTATGTCTGTTTTTGTGGTGCTCTAGTGGTAAATAAATTATTTCAATTATATGCTGTTGTTGCTTTCATATGGCAGTGTTCTTCTGATTCAGGGGATGTGTCAGTTCTGGCTCAGCTTAATTCCTGCAAAGCCTCTTTGGGTGTGTGATTTTAGTGTGTGTGACCTTGACGCAGTCTGGAACGGGCTGAAGTAAAGAAAAACCATCCAGGATGAACATGGATTGTGTTTGCCCTGAGGAGATTTCTTTCACCTCAGCCGTTGCAGCATATGTCTTGGTCTGTAGACGAGACAAGGCTTCTGCTCTGAGCAGCAGTGCTGTCCCATGTGTACACAAGGCAGGTACTGTCCTAGCAGGAGCAGTGTCAACCCACAGCCCCACTGTGTCTTAATCCGTCACCAGAATCGTGTCCTGGCAGTCCTGTTACTGCAGGTAACAGGTTTCATGGTATTCCTCTGGTAGATGATCTTAAAAGTAGTTTCCTCCTCAATTCTGTAGTGATGTGGGAGGTGTGAAGGTGGTTGGTTTCATGATGCCCACACTGTAAATGGTCCCCTGCTATTGCATCCTTTAGTAGTACAAAATAGTCTGCAGTGGGATGAGATGGGCTAACAGGGGAGAGGCAAGAGACACAAGTTGGAACATGGCAAATTCGAGCTTCATCCAAGGAAAATATTTTTACAGAGGAGTCCAAGCCCTCAGACAGGTTGCTCAGAGTGGGCATGACATCTCCATTCATGAAGATCCTCATGGTCTCAAGTTTAGACAACCTGCTGCCATTCTGCCTGCTCTGAGAAATAGATTGGGCTGGAGACCTGCAGACCCCTGCCCACCCCCACGAATCTAAGAAGAGTCATAGTCCAGTGCAATCTCTTTCTGTCACTGGCTAAAAGAGGAGAAATGCCAGTGCTCAAATGCTTCAGCTATTTTAGTTTGCCAGCAGCAGCCATATAACCATGTGGAAGGAGATATTTTCACAGAAAATAATATCCCTGACTTTAAGTTTCTCTTCATGTGCTCTGCAATATGCAATTGCATCATCTAAGCAAGAAAGCATTAAGGAACCTGCTTCTGCACCTTTTCACTGCCAGACCTTCTGCAGCCCCAGCCACTAAAATAAATAGAACTGTTGGGAGGAAGGGCTGCAGGGTTGAATCATTAAAGCTGATAAAATAATATATGAAAATGCTTCCAGACCAGCGACTAATGAAGAAAAGGGGTGAACATTTGCCCTTCCTGGTGCCTTCTCTGGGATCTAAGAGGTGCATAATATTGGCATGAATGAAAGAGTATGTTTATGCCAGATTGTTTAGTGTTGTTGTGATTAATTAGAACAAATGGATGCTGTGGTCTCTGAATATGTGTTTAAAAATGCAGCTTGGGATAAGCATTAAAAACCTGCCTGACAGTTATCTACTTAATTGTTTATATTAGTTTACACTAATATAAAGCTATGGTTCTGCAAAAATTGACAGATACTAATTTGCATTCTAACTGTTTTTAGTTACCCAGCTATATCTTTTAACGTGAATGTAATCTGCCAGCCTCATTCTTATCCAAGGTAGCCCTTCCACAGTGAGGTAAAAAACTTTGCAGTTCTATCTGCTTTATTTCTGAAATGAATGAAATCCAGGAGTATTTGAGGAGGAATGTTGATTGGAAATTTTAGATGGGAAAGTGTCTTTAGTGCCTATAACTAAGAGGAATGAAGTGGAGGGAACACAGTGTGCTAAGAGATATTTTATGATGGGTCTGAAATGGTGGAAGCTCTCCCACAATAATGAGATTTATGCAGAATGTTTTGATGCTTGTCTTTTCCTTTCACTAACACAGCCTCTCCACTGTATCAGTGAAGTCCTTGCAGCTCTGCTTGAATCAAATTGTGGTTAATAAATGTGGAATATTCAATACAGGAAAAAAACCAAACCATATAAATGTCTTGAAAACCATTTTTTAGGCCAAAATCTGCCTCTTAGATCAGATGGAACAGATTCTGTGAGGATACACGAGTTCTGGAAGAAAATAAACCAAGAGGTTATGTAATTATATCTGGTTATAAAGTAGATGTGAAGTAATGTAGTTGGCTTGTCAGTGGGTATGGGTGTAACAGTAATTTCTTCATCTGTATAAAAATAAAATTAAATGGAACAGAAAGCTGATGAGAACTTCCAATCAAATTTGATATGCTCATTTAATGAAGTAACCTGCTGGAATCTAATACAGAACCCTTGGGGATTAAACCTTTCTTAAAACATATGGAGGTCCAAGAAACAAATATTTCCTTTGCATGGGGTGTTTTTGTGCCAAATCAAGATAATGGCAGGAATGGTGGAATTGTCAGTGGTCACTGATCTCTGTGTCTCTGCTAAAGGCAGAACCCAATTAAAAGATCCACACTACTAGCACTTCCCATAAGAAAGGGAACAAGGAAGGTACAAATGGCAACCATGACCTGAATCTCTTTCTGTTCAGTGAAGTATATCATGAGGCTCAGAAAGGAGTTCTTATGATTTCATCTAGCTCATTAGAGATGGATCAAATCAAAATGTTTTTATTTAAGTCCTCATTTTACCAAAGTCTTTGTGGTTCTCATGTGGTGTTCCAATCTGAACCAGATTGCAAAATTCAATTGGGTCCAATCCTTGCAACTGGTTTGTAACCAAATTTTAATCACCAGATTCACAGCTGGGGTGCTAGGCTTTTAGCTTAAGATGCCAGAAGTTTTTTCATTTTAACAGCTCCGAGTGTGCAAGTTACAAGTTTTACAAGTTTCACAAGTTTCACAAGAATAGTCTTGTAATTTTTTTTCCCCAAAAACAAAGATGTATAAATCTAATTGCTATTGCTAGGGATGGCAATCAGAGACAGTCAAAGTGTCCCTGCACATCACAGTGATTCCCAGAGAACTGGTAGTGGGACACCACACCTTGGGTCACCTCATTATTTAGTGCTTAAAGAGCAGAATTATGGGAATACGTGATGGGGTTTTTGCCACCTGATGGAATTCATGAAGTTAATTGATGGCTTCATTCCAGTTCCTACTGTAAACTTGTTGGCAGTCTTCAAGGGTTTGCAGACTAATTTCATCCATCAAAAGCAGAAAATACCTTTATCTGAAAAAAGCCTGTTTTTTTTTTTCCTTTGGAAAAATGTAATTAGAAAGGAAAAAAATGTCCAGCAGTTCATGAGCAAGTTATGCATTCCTCTGCAGTGTGTAACCTGTTCTCAAAGAGGTGGTCTGGATCAATCTGTGAAAGATGGATTTGGACGTATTCTGAAATATATTGTGTTCTCTGCTTCTTCTGTGTTATGCTCAATTACAAAAAAAGCCAAGAGTGTAAATAAGGGTATGAGGTGATTTTATCTTTTTCACATTGATATCCAGCTATGATGGATAACACAGCAGGTGAATCACTGCAGATCTGGAGTGTCCAAACCAGCCAACCGATGTATGCAAAGCTGGATCCCAGAAAGTGGAGCAGGAAAGATGAACACAGCATAAAGCATAGGCCTTACATAAAGCTGCAGAAAAACTGGACTCACTTTTATTGTACTTTTTGCTTTGGACTTGGCTGTGCATCCATAGCATAAAGGGCTGTTCCTATTCCTCATCCTTCATCTCTGAACAAGGGTGCACTTAGGGACATAGGAGTTTACCTAGGAATAACTGAAACTCATTGATATAATTTCAGATCATTCTCAGGGAGGAGACATTATTTAAAAGAGCTGTTAACAAGACCTTAATTAACTTTTTCTGTGGCTAAGCACCCTTAGCTGCTCTCCTGGCCTCTCTCTCTTACTTTGGTATTAAAAGTTCCTCCATTGCTTTGTGGTAACAGATGGTGGCTGTCAGGTAGTTGAAATACCCATGCGTATCCCAAGGACTGGAGAAGCATTAAACCCTTGAGTTTCTCTGTGCTAGGTGCAGGCCAGGCACAAAACAGGACCTCAAAGACACTCTCGGCAGTGGGCCATCCATGTAAATAAGCCAAAAATAGTGTTTTGGTCTCCACAAGATTCTCACGGACTTATTTCAAACAATAAAGCTCACTGATCGGATCTCATCCCCCCTTTTAGGCAGTGTAGGAGGAATCAGTGAGGCTCAGCCCAGGGGAAATCTATGCTCAGAAGCCAGTGATATCTATATGCAAAAATGGGTTGCACATATGAAAAACCCATCTACACACCTACAAGCAAGAATGCATATAGCAAGAAAAGAATCAATTCATGCTTGATCCTTTTCTGTGGATGCACAGATTACAGTGGACCCCTTTAAAATTTGCATTGGACTGCAATGTTTTTATAGTTTTTTTCTGTATTCATAAGCCTCTCTCTCTGTTTGCTAAGTATCTCTCTACTTTCTGGACAGCTTCCCTAGTTATATTCTTAGCAGTCCTACCATATGGCCCCTGAGAGTTAAAAACAAAACTTCTAAGACTTTCACTTCTGGGTTGCTCCAGCCATAGCAGGTTGTTTCTGTAACTTGTGTTGCTGGATGCAGGAAATGACTTTTGGAGGCAACTGAGTTGAACTGACTGGTCTTATTTCCAGCTCTCTCACTTTAGCTTTACTCCAACACAACTGTTTCAACAGGGGACACGGACACACCAGGCTTTAAAGTCATTTGTATAAGAACAGTCAGGCTCAGTTTTCCATTTTACTGGTGACTTCATACAAAGCACATGTGTTTGTAAGGCATTCAAACATTGATTGTTGCAGTAGCCTACATGAAAAGCATCTATATTACACATTTGAGTTTATATTTGAAATTTAGAAACATGTAGAATATGAAAGTTTTCTGAAAAAGGAAATTGATCTTATAATCTCTTAAGTTGGTGTATTTTACAAGGTGTTGCTGGTGGTTTTATTTTATCTGACAGTATTGACAATATCGTTCTTTAATACTCTATTGAATTCTTGTGATGCATTTATTATATGTGTAGAGTATATGGCTGTAGCTAGGGGAAACTATTCATTCAGCTGCTTTTAGATTTTTTCAAATAATTTTCAAGTTGAACAATTCATACTGGAATTAAGCCCAGTGATAAATTTATCTGCAAAGTTTTATCAGACTTTGTGGCTATATCTTCAACTTCTGAGAGAACAAGTAAGTATATTTGCCTTATAGTCTCCAATCAGAAATGCAGTGTGCTCATAGCACTAGCATAGCATTTTAGAATTTCCTTCAGAAATGCTGTGTGTGCTTGTTCTGCTTGAGAACAGAATTCAGTCATTCGTGCTTTAGGTTGTTACAGTCATGTACTCAGATTAGTATATCAATTGTCATTGCAAACATGAAAGCAAGTTTCCAGTGCTCCTGACTATAAAGAGATGCTTGAAACCATGAGCTGTGTTGAATTAATACTATGACACCTACTTGACTTTGCAGAATAACTTAAAGAGAGTACTGAGTGAAGGTGTGCTCTTTGGAGTCTTCAGTAAATATGTTTTTTTCAGGTGAATGGCCTTTTCTCTTAACTTCTGTCGTACAGGGAAAGTGCCTCCCAAGCTGCTGTCTTTTTAATTTGGTACTTGAAGGAAAATATCAAGTTTCTATGCTCTTTAGAAAACAAATCTGAGGAAAAAGAAACAGCTAATCATCTAAACTGTTTTCAGATTTGACTATATTTTCTCCAGAAAATAAATAAATAAATAAATGTGGCATGAACTTTTCCACCTGTGTAACTGTCCTAATGAGCAGCATTTCCAGAAAAAATCCCAGTCCCCTCCTGTCTGTGAAGAGAGGCTGAAGGACCTCAGTGCCAACACTCTCAACCAGGTGAGTGGAAGGAAAGGCAAACACCTCTTAAAGTAGTTTTTTTATGCACTTCTCACTTCCATTTTGTTTTTTATTCACTGATGAGTAGTGGCAACCTGTGAAGAGAATAAAAGCTATGATGGCCCTTTGAGTTCAGGCAAACTTCAGCAGAAGACAGGCTGTGTTCAGACATGACATGATGTCCAGGCACTGATAGACCCAAGAGAAAATCTAATTATGAAGGAATATCATTCAGCAAAAAATGACCACAGAGAACAAGAACTTTAAGCTGCATCTCCAGACATGAACAGACAGAATGAGAATGATTTATACCAAAGACCTGCTTGGGAAAGTGCAAGATCAGTGACTACTATCTCTTGTCAAGACACTAAAAAAACAATGACACGTCCCTAGGCTGGCCAGGCACTGTGTGGGAGTAGCTTCATTCCAGTCTAATTTCAACTTCATCATGAACTTGGGTTACTTGCTGATATGTGTCTGTCTTTGAATCTTGATCTATTCCTTTGAAATCTTTTCTAGAGTAATCTTCCACAGAATGTGTTTCTATAAGGGTATGAAAAGTAGCAAATGTCAAAAAAACCATAAATGTCAGTCAGACTCTTTCTGTGTGAATCATCATTGCACCCATATTTCCTGCTGGAATAATTACAGAATTTGTTTAGAAGGTTGTGATTCTTCTGCTTTATTCCAAATCTTTTGTAACTACTTAATAGAGATTGCATTTTCAGCATCTTTGCACTAAAATAATCCTAATCCATTAATTGTTTTTTTTTTTAATTTATTTTCTTTAAGGGTACTCCTTCCAGAAGCTAAGGAACAAATCTGATTCTTGCATCTCTTCATTCTGTAGCCTGTCCTTTGAGGTTTGGCTGTATCAATGCCATGAGTGCATGGGTGTTGAGTTTCTTGTCTCTGATTTGAACATCTTTAAAAAAGAGTATGGTGTTGAACTGGTCTGCCATACGGACCATCAATAGCTACAAGACATACATGTGATTTTAAGTAAAAGGCATTCGCTTGTGGATGGTTTTCTTTTTAAGATAAATTGTGGTGCATTCACTTAGCCTTCAAATCCAGCACTGGTTCCTTGCTTAAGAGAGAAAATACTGTTTTTATGTTACTAGTTTAATGCATCCAGCAAATAGAGATCAAAGTATCTTGAGAACTACAATTAATTACAATTGCCGCCACAAATGCCAAAGCGAGATGAGGCTGCTTCATAAAAGAAAACTCAGTAAAACAGTATTATGGAGTTTACAAATTCCATCAAACCACTGTACAAATAAACAATGCTACTGAATCACACAACAAATCATCTTACAATTAGGCCACACAAGACCATCTGGTTTACAAACCAGCCTACGAGCCAAAGAGGAAAACTTTGAAGATAAATATTGCCATATGTGGAAGCCCAGGAAAAATATTACTTACTAGCACAGAGCATCATTTTGAAATGTAATTCTCCGTGGGAATTGAAGATTTCTTACTGAGGCTAATACGTTGAAACCTCACAAAATGGAAGCATAAGTTATTACAGATAGGCCCAGAGATTGTGAAGGAATGAAAGCACTTCTAAAGCAGCTGGATTTAGCCTGTCTGCTGGTTAAGCACCTAAGTTAATTTTGAAGATTCAACATTTTCTCTGTCCAGAGCATTTGTCAAGTTGCATGAGGGAAACACTGTGTTGTTTCTCAGATAAAGTGTGCAGATACTGGTAAAAAGTAGAATTTGGTCTGCATGAGTTTGAATCCCTAAAGTGGAATTATTTTATCACTCATTATAATATTGATGATCAGGAGTTCTTAGCAGGCCGATGAACAGCAAAACTCCAGAACTAAAGAGCAAGATTTACCAAAGGAAACAGAGATTTGAGATGTCTTCTCTTTGAGTCACATGAGAGTTGTGTAGTCCAGGAGACATTAATTCATCATTTTATAAAACCCAAGACACTGTATGACATCTAAAAATAGACACCAACAATCAAGATGTCTAAAATCATGTTTCAGAGATGTGACCAATGAATATGCCTTTTCCAAAATCAGTGGGAAGTTTCTCCTTAATATCACTGATGGAAAGTCATGCCCTAAAGCACAATAGGGAAAAAAAGGAGAATATAAAAAAAGCAGAAAATCATAAAAAGCACAAAGCCAACATCAGTTACTTATTCATCTGAACAAATTTTGATTGAAATAAAAAATATACTAGTGTTTCATTGTTTTAAATTTACAAATTCTTTGCAGTTCTGCTGGTTTGTTCCCTATTTTTTTTGCCTTATGCCACAGAAGACCATGAACATGTGAAGAGGATCTATCTTTCATGCTTTGAAACGAATGAAAAAATGCAGAAATATTAAAAAGGATAGTTTAGGACATTTATAGAATGATAAAAAAGCCCTTTAAACTATATTGGCTTATATGCATTATGTAGGGTATAAAATTTCTTGAACGCTCAGAATTGACATCCCTGGCACATTTAAAGTTTTCTTTCTGTCACAGGTATTTCTCATAAAGTTGATCAAAGGTTTGGATTCTCCAGAAAATGGCTCATATGTTAAAAATAACTCAGAAATGCTGAACTCATGGTTTTATCCTTGCAGGGTTGCTAATGTAATCTGTACTCTTGTTACTGAGGTTTCAGAGGTGGGTTTAGGCAATGTTTTTACAAACTAAGAAAATACCATAAAAGAAATGAAGCCCCCCTGTCCCTGGTTTTCAGCTTCCAGGAAAATTTATCTTCACTACAGTTGCCCCGCTTTAAAATATTTCCCATCTGTTGTGTCCAGTGCATCATCCTTTACAGAAATTACATAAAACTAATTGATGGTTTGGGACCTTTTGTTTTTGTTCACTAAGATGTGAAGTTATATACAACTGTATCATATCTCAAATGGTCCTGATGCACCCTGAGCCTTCACACCAGGTGCAGTCCCGTGGTTTCAAGGGAGGTCTGATTTACCTCAGTGCAAGTCTGAGCCAGGCTTTGCAAAATCAAAATGAGAAAAAACAAAAGTTGTTGCCTTGACTTTGGGTGTTACTAGTTTATATATTCAATAGGTGTTGCATATCAAAGGGAACACTACCGTGTTTGCCTCTGTCTTCAACACTGATGATGGATCAAAGGGGACAAAATGCCCAGAACTGGAGGACCATGACTGCAACAAGGATCAACCCTTAGTTGACCTTGAACTTTTATGGGATCTGCTGCCACAGTTACAACCTACAAGTCCATGGGACAGGATGTGATTCATCCAAGAATCCTCAAAGGGGTGTCTGAGCAACTGGCACCCAGGTAGAGCACAAAGAATGACAGAGTGACAGGGGTAATATCAGGCTGCTGGCCAGTCTGTAGCAATGTCCCACAGGGCTCAGTCCTTGACCCAGTTTTCTTCAACATCTTCATCAATGACTCAGACACAGGACTGGAAGGAATTTTAAGCAAGCTTGTGGATGATACAAAACTGGGAGGAGCAGTCGACTCCCTTGAGGGCAGACAGGTCCTGCAGAGAGACCTAAATAAATCAGAAAGATGGGCAATCACCAGTAACATGAAGTTTAACAAGGACAAGGGCCAAATTCTGCACCTAGCACAGGGCAACCCTGTTGGCAGGTACAGACTGGAGAATGAGTGGCTGGAGAATAGTGCAGCGGAGAGGGGTCTGGGGGTCCTGGTTGATGGCAAATGAGTAAGAGACAGCAGCTGCTGCCTGAAGAGCCATCCCTGTCCTGGGGTGCATCAAGCCCAGCGTTGGCAGCCGGGCAAGGGAGGTGACTGTCCCACTCTGCTCTGCACTGGTACGGCCTCACCTTGGGTACTGTGTGCAGTTTGGGGCACCACTGGATAGAAAAGACATCGAGCTGTTGGAGAGCATCCAAAGGAGAGCAGCAAGGATGGTGAAGGGTCAGGAGAGGATGAATTATGAGGAGTGTCTGAAGTCCTTTGGATTGTTCAGTTTGGATAAAAGGAGGTTGAGGGGTGACTTCAACACAGTATAGGGCTTCCTCACGAGGGGAAGAGATGGGACTGGTGCTGATTTGTTCACTCCTGTGACCAAAGACAGGAACTGGGGAAATGATAGGAAGCTGAATAAGGGGAGGATTAGGTTAGATATCATGAAAAGATTTTTCACCCAGAGGGCAGTTGAGCAATGGAACAAGGTCCCCAGGGAAGTCGTCACAGCACCAAGCCTGCCTGAGTTCAAGAAACATTTGGATGACACTCTCAGGCACATGGTGTGATTCTGGGGTGCCCTACATGGGGACAGGAGTTGGACTTGATGATCCTGATGGGTCCTTTCCAACTCAGCATATTCTATGATTCTGTGTTTTGTGTATATCACTGCCTCATGCAAATGCATGTTTCTGCATTTCATTCTTTGAAGTTTCTCTGAAGATTCCTTATGTCACAGGGTGGAAAAATGTGGCTATATCTTACCCAGTGTTTTACAACTGAGTCTTCTCATGCTCGCTGGCTGATTTCTTACTTACTGTGGGCTGCAGCCCCTGTGTTTGCAAGATGTTTGGACTGAATGGCCAGAGTAAAATGGGAGATCTCTGTTTTCAGCACCTGATATACAAGTGTAACAGCTTATATCATATGTAGATCCCAAAGTTATGTTGATGCTTTGAATTAAAATGGTGAGCAAGGCTGTGCAGTTTCAGCTCCCAATCTTTGTATTACTTATAGCTTTTTTAATTGAGAAAGCAGCAGTAAGTTGGCAGGCATTAACAATAGTCTTAGACCCACACAAAGCATAAAGAAAGATGTGATCTCTTCCTTTTCACTGTAACATAGACAGCTAAAGCTGTACAGGAGACTGAGGCAAAGATCCTCGCTTAAAAAATTTTCTCTCCAGATGATGTTGATCTCTGGCTTCTTAGACAGAGCTACACCAGTTTATCCTGGCTGAAGATCCACTCATGTCTGGGCACCAGCACTGCCCCTGAGATGGCTCAATGCATGTGTGAGTCATAAAAAGGAGAATTTTGGATGGGAAATTTGGAAGGAGTGTAAGAGGGCAGGGCAGGGTAGGGCAGGGCAGGGTAGGGCAGGGCAGTGCAGGGTAGACAGGAGAGGTGCCCATGGCTGGGAGAAAAGGGCATTTGTGCTTCTGTATTTTTATTTCTGTGCTTCTTGCCCTGCTGTTATACTGTCTCCTGGTATTTCCACCACAGCACAGGTTGCAGCCCTTACCACAGGCTAGATTTTGGCTGAAATGTGAGCAAGAGATGAAATCTCTCTTGTCTGTGCAGAGGCCTGTCTCTCTGAAGCTGATCTTGAACAGCACTGAGTCACAGTGAAAGACATCATTAACTCCCCAAGGCCAAAGAAAGTCTTGCCAGCATCCCAAAGGGGATTCCCAGCCACCTCACTCATGCACCGCGCTTCTGGCACCCGGTGGCTTGCCCAGCTTGATTTGTTTACTTGTTTTATTCACCTCTGTTTTGTCTGGAAAAGACTTATCTACTTCTTCTCCCGAGGCTCAGGTCTTTCTTTCAGCTCCTGCCAAATCCCAGAGCCACGTGTTTTGGGAGCCTCTTTGGAGAAGGAGCCAGCTCATGTCCCTTGGCTGGCCAGCCAGCAGCCGGCTCATAGGAGGTGACCAGGACCTGCAAGGATAAGAATGCAGTGCAGCTGCTGGAGGGGCAGATGGCAGGAGCTCTGATGTTTGGCAACCCACAAAGCCTGGAAGGTTGAAGCTTCACCCTGGGAGATGGCTTCAGCCCTAGGCTGGACTTCGAGCAGAGACTTGGTCTGTCTCCTCTCACATGAGCGTGATGGGAAAGGCAGATAGGACAAAGGTAAAGGGAAACTTTACCAGACAATAAATATGATCACCAGCACCTTGCATGCACACTGTCACACAAAGTATTTTTACCCCTTGCTCACCTGTGGCTGGGACACTATGCTCAGCTGCTGCCACAGGTGGGCTGCTGGCCTCCATGGAAATAAGCATTAGCTCCATTTTTGTGTTTCTACCTGTGCTTTGCTCAGGGGGTTGCTCATCTAGCACCCCCAGAAAGATGGGACACCTCTGTGACAGAGTCAGTGCTGCAGGGTGCAGAGGAGGGCACGGTAAGTGCCCCTGGGGTCCAATACCCTTCACTGTGCCAACAAACATGGGGCTGTCCTGATTTTAAATAAATAATTAAAGAAGAAGGAAAAAAAAACCCAAAAACCCAAAAAAAAAAAAAAAAAAAAAAAAAAAGAAAAAGAAGGAAAAAAGGGAGAGAGAGAGTGAGCGAGTGAAACGTACACCCTCCATTTCACACAGCGTCCAGAAATCCTGGCTGTCAGCATCCTGCTGGATTCCTTCCAGACAGGTATTCATTACATCGATTTGACTTTTAAAATACGATAGAAATGAGAACTGCAAACTTAATATGTTTTTCTTCTTGGGAGATGAGGGGGCAGGAGGGAGGGGAATCGCGTTTACCTCATAATTTCCCTTTCTCTTCCCCCCTATGTGTAAGCCACATTATTCTTTCTGCAAAGGTACTTGGGGAAACTAGCTAAAATTTTCCCTCATGCTTGAAATTTACTTACCCTGGGTAACAGGAAATGTGGAGTCTTGTGATGTAGATTGTTATACCAGATGGTAATCTTAGCACATGCTATTTGTGTAGATCTGTGGTGCAAGTGAGTCATCATTCATAGCTGACCTTCATTGCTGTGAAAATACTTATTTCAATAATAACAATAACAATAACAAACAACATTTCAACATGGTTCGCCTCCACCTGGCATGAAGACAAGGGCACACTGTGAAGCCAGTGAAAGGTGGGTCCTGGGCTCCCCATGGAGTATGGTTACAATCCCTCCAGAGCTGGATCCAAGGCTCATTACAAGTCTTTCCATCAGCTCTGCTGAGCTCTGGATCGGTCCAAGGTCATGTTGCATCACATTTCTTTACAGCCTCCCTTGTGTTCCTTTCTCTGCACTTCACAGTGACAAGAAGGTACTTGCACATTTTCTGCCATATCAGAAGAGGCACAGGCACATGTTCAGAACCAAATAGTGGGACCAGTTTGCTGCTCTTTCCCAAGTCCCTGCATCAGACTGATTTTAGGAGAGAGAATACTGAGATGTATTATCGCTGAATTGCAATTATGCTTGCTATTTCCATGCCTGAAAAAGGAGATATTTTTTCTGAGCCAGGTAGAAAAGGCCCTTGATGTTTTGATGGGGTGCATCAACTTTTGCTGGAGTATCTTACAACGTTTCGTGCTTTCTCATCATTCCTTACCTTTTTCCATTGTCTGCTTGGATAACTCTGAACACCTGTTCCTGCTTCAGTAAATTGGAAATCTAAGCCCAGATCCTGCAAGGACACCATTTGTGCAGAATGGAATCAATAAATTGAAATAATGGTTGTTAGTAGTAGTACCATTGCAGTCCTGCAGAAACACAGACTCAGGATTTGACACCAATGTTTCCTACAGCAACTAGTACAGCTCTGGGAGGAAGAATTTCCTTTCATTTTCCTGAAGCTGTCCTTGTTCTGTGGTGTTGCAGGCAAAGATTCATTTTTCTCACCACAAAAATTAAAAAAATGTCTGATAACCGAAAAATATTTCTGGCCCTTTGTCAGTATCAAAACTTCATCCCTTACTAGCTATGATAGCTTTCCAGAGCAAGTCTTCTGGTCATTTCAACACCTACTTCACTATGTTCTAGCAAAAAAGGTGAGACTTTCAGAGCAGGTTACCTATTGTGCTTAGAAAGTTTTCTGATAAAATAAATAATGTATTTAAGTAAGGAGAGCTCAGAAGCCTATAAAATGTCAGACTTCAAAACCATTTACAACTCGCATCTGATGGAGTGAAAATCAACCTGGCAATTAGATCAAGAATGGATGATTAAATTCCTCAGGCTTCCCAAATCACAATGCTAGTATTTGTTTCAAAGACCTCATAATTACTGTAGTTAAAAGCCTGTTATTCAATACTCTTCTGTGACACTAAATTGCTCCTGATGTCAACTCGAGGTACACGAAATTCTGCCTACAGCTTATGCTGTAGCTGATCAGTGAATGTGACCTTCGTCGCAGTGTGTACATCTTTTGCTTTGTACTAATCTTCTCTTTGAAATAAGAGTGGATGGATATTGTAGAAAAGGAAGTAGGTATGATTAAAAGCCCATTAAATCAGCGGAAAATCTTCCATCTTCTGTAGATATTAATGGACTTTGGATCAGGTTCCTTGTTACTGATATTGCTGGATCACTGCCGTAACAAAATTGCATGTTTTCTGATGCTGAACTGCATTTACCTCCCAATCAGGGGAGTACAAGTGATGCATACATTCATCCTAAACTAATTCACATTTTTCAGCTGTTTTCATGTCACTAGGTGAGAGGATCTGACAAATCAGGAACTAGCTGTAAAGTAAAAAAAAAAAAAAACAAAACCAACCCAAAACCCAACACTTCGGAGTGCTGTGAAACTATATATTTCTTCAGCAGCCTGTATTGCTCAAGTGAATGTCATACATGTTACACTGTCTTGCTGGTAACAGTGATAAAGTGTTTCAAACCTGAGGTCCACTTTCTTGCTCCCACATCCAATGTATGCAGCACTTGTAAAAGGCAAAAAAAATTACTGTTGTTTCAGAAGGTTTCTTTTGGTGCCAAAGCAGACAGAAAAAGTCTATGCTCCTGTAGAAATGCAAGAGGAATAAAGCTGTTTCTAGGAGGATAAATGTCTCTCTTATTTCCTATTCCCTGTTACTTTGGTTACTGTTACTTTTAAACATTCCTAGGATTTTACACATAATAAAAAAAATGGCAAAATCCCTGTTAATTTTTAGGCACTATTTTCAAACCAATGCTGCTTTTGTTGAGGAAAGGTGGAAACAGTGAAGCCCATCCCATTCCAGTATAGCAAACCATGCAGCTCTTTGCCACTTTGCTTGTTGAAGGAAGGAGTTACAGCAAAAATAAATAAATAAATAAATAAAGGAAATTGGACTTGAGAAACATAATCATAAGACCAATATATATGCCCATTGTCTTTGGGCTTATGATCACTATCAACTGCATTTCTTCCTTCTGTGGTTTAGTCCATGATGCAGGTCCTACATAGGGTCATGCTATAACATCTCACATAGTCCTTAGCTGTGGACAATGTATAAATGTGACTGTCACATGCGTTATTCTTGTGAAGTATTGACTAAGTAGTTTGGTCATGATGAAGATAAAACCAACTTATTTTAGCCTGTCCCTTGTGCCTTACATCTAGACACCATCATTTATTCCACTCTACTGTTACTTTGTCCTCCAAACCTGTTCCTCAGAAGAAGCCCCACATCCCACTCCCTTACCCTTACCCATACCACAAACCAGTGTGTTCTCATCAGGAACACCATCTTGTTTACCAATAGGAACATTTCCTTCTGACAGCCTTGGTTGCTGTCCTCTAGCTTGTGAGCTTTTGTTTATTTAGTAATATATTTCATCTTGGTACTTAATTGTGCGAACAGTGCAGCCACTGTGCAATGATCTGGGTTTGGTTCCACCCAGCAGGTTATATGTAAAGAAAGAAAACAGAGCTCCAGTTTGCCATTTGCTTCTTTGTGTTTTCCTGCAGGACTAGATGAAAGATAGCTGCTGCCATCCTATAATTCCTAGGCTGAAATGCTAGTTGGATTACAAAATGAAAAGGTGAGTAGAGTTATCTGCACACAACCTAACCTGCCTTTTAGAGGGCTTCACTTACACTCCCCCAGCATAAAGCTGGGCTGGGGTCAGCACCTTGGGACAGTTACCATCGTTTCCTGTCTTGCTTCCATTATGGTCTTTCCAACAATTAATTTCTTCTGCCTATGTGAGGGCAGTCTGGCACACCCCCAACATAAGAAGAACAGAGAGCTCCTTGAGTATGTCCAGAGAAGAGCCACTAAAAAGATCAGAGGGCTGGAGCACCTCCTTTTTGAAGGCAGGCTGGAGAAGTTGGGGTTGTTCAGACTGGAGAAGAGGAGGCTCCAAGGTGACCTTAGAGTAGCTTTGCAGTACTTGAAGGGTGACTACAAGAAAGCTGGGGTAGGATTTTTTGCATAGGTGTGTAGTGAGAGGATGAGGGACAATGGCTTTAAATGTGAAGAGGTGAGATTTAGACTAGCTGTTAAGAGGAAATTTTTTACTATGAGGCTGGTAAAACACTGCAACAGGTTGTCCAGGGAAGCTATGGCTGCCCCCATCCTGGAAGTATTCAGGGCCAGGTTGGATGGGGCCTAGAACAACCTGATCTAGTAGAAGATATCCCTGCCCACGCTGGGGAGATTGGAACTAGATGATCTTTAAGGTCCCTTCCAACCCTAGCCATTCTCTGCTTTTATGATACCACTTTGTAGGTAGTGCAGAACAAGAGTTTATTGGACATCTGAAATTTTTTTCCATAAACACTGTCCATGAATGGCCCTAGTTTTTTGTCTTATAAAATAGACTGTGTGGGATTTCATTTTCAAGTTTATAGCCTACTTCAACAACTGAGAGTTACCACTCCAGGTAAGTGTTTTAGCTTTCATTTAACAGTAGCATCTGTCTTTGCACAGTGGCTTTTTTTTTTTTTTAAATCTTTAAGGTATTTTGAAATTCCTTATTTATTTTCCTCCAAGTGTTACATGAAGTAGCATCTGTGGCTGAAGTATCTACAAATATGACAGTCTCTGATGTTCTCCATTTGTCTGTCATTAGTAATACCCCTTAGTAACCTCTGGCTAAAGCATTTGCAGATATGCAGTTCTTCTGGTAACTTATTTACTCAGGACAGTTTAATTCAAAGGCAACATCTGGATTTCCATGGAAGCCAGTCTTGCAGCTTAGCTTACTGAGGTACCACAGAGGTCAAGTGAACTGCCTGTGGTGATACTTTAGCTGCTATTGAACTCAGGACCTTTCTGCTACCAAAACACTGTGTTATAACTGTTAAACGCTTTTCTCTCATGAAAAATCATATTCCTGGGGATGAGCTTCTTTCCTCAGGCCCTGATTATATCCTTCCTTTTTCATGTTCATTTTTAGGCCAATTTTATATGTTCACTCTATCAGCCGTGTAGGACTGTCTTAAGGAAACTTCTTGACCTCCTAGCTTTGGTTTTGCATTTGCTTCCAAATCATACTTGAGTGTAAAATTTGATTATTTTGTTCAGACTACAGACAAGGCTTTAAAGCACCCTTCAAGTCCATGAAAAATTGTTTTCTATTCCTTACCAGTTTCTCAGATGCACAGATATTTCATCACTTGTGACTATCTTGTAAAATCCTATCTTGTTAAAGAGCTTTTGAAACCATAAGGATCCATACAAAATAAAACTGCATTGTCTTCATCTATTGTTTCTGTGCTAATTAAACACCTCTCTGAACAAACAGATTCAGGATCGTGTAAACTCTCTAATAATCTTGCAATGAAAGAAATATTAAAAGGCGCAGTGATTAATGAGCAGATGTTAACAGGCAGTACAAACTTATGGGAAACCATTTCATATAGTGATGTCAACAGAGAACAATTCACAGACATAATTACAAAAAAATTATCAGAGACTTCCTTGTCAAGTATTCTGAATGTTTATAAAGCTGTTGGTGACTCATTTTAAGCAGTCTGGGAGACTTATTTGAGTTGGAATTGAAGTTTTATTATTGCTTAGTTGTTACGTAATAGTTTACTCAGACTAACTGGTCAGATATTCTTCCACCTCAGCATCCTTCTTACGTGTGAACCAAGATTCCTTGTGGCTCTCTCAGCAAATCATATCAAAGTACTTTTCCATACTTTCAAGTCTTGGAATACAGTCCTTGTTAAAGCTGAATGGTAGAATAGCTCTTTGCTTAATTACTCTTCAGATTGTCTGTCCTCCACTAAAACATTCAAAGGCTGTAGTACTGGGCACCTTGCACAGTTCAGTTCCCAGTGCCATGTGGAGCAGATCTCTCTGACATGCAAGCAGCCTCAGTAAATTTGGTCTGTGTTTGCTTTAGAGGTAATTTCATGGCAAGCAGAGCACTGCCATTTTTGCAAGACAGGTGCATTCACTAATTCCTTAGCTTATAGCCCGAGCTGCAATTAATGTTGCCTGCCTTTCTGGTGTCATTAATGTTCAAATGAGGTAATCTGGATGTAATTTTCACCCTGGCACTAAAATGACATTTCAGTGATTCCACAAGTTTCTTTTTCCAAGACATTCTCGTACAATCAACTCTAGAACTATAGATTTTTTTCTTTGATTGCTTACTGTCATTCCTTCAGATGAACTCCAAAACCCAAACTTGGAGTTTCAAAAACAGACAAGCACAGCTGTCTTCCACATCTGGCTCTTTTCTGGGAGGCTTTGAACATTTTATGTAGCTGAGAGGTAGCTGGTAATTGTAGAAAGCACTGAGATTTTTGAATGTTAGCACAGAGTTGTTTTGATTTCTGTGTGATATATTTTGGTAGTGACAAGCTGTGGCAAATGAATAATGCCCACCAATAGTGTATTTAAACTTGCAACTATGAGGGCATGTGTGGCATTACCAGCAAACCTTAATATCTGTGGGTTGCTGCTCTGAGAACTCCATAGCAAACTGTTGTTACTCCTCTGCATACATTCATGTTTTCTCACCTAAAAATATTATTTATATTAACTTTAAATTATCAGCTCCAATCAAACCTGAACACAACTTCCCAGATAATTATTTTGCTGCAGACATAAAGGCTTATCTGTACAAATAGGTTTTGCAAAGCTCATCTCACTTAGACTGTAGTCATTTTGAGGCAAAAGTAGTCTATATTATTTACTGGTATACCAAATACATTTTATTCCAGCAAACTGTTTCTAGTTCAGGTGAGGTCCTAGAGCACATACACTCTTAGTCTCCAAGGAATTTTTGTAAGAGTTTTTAGAAAAGACACCTTCCCAGTGATGGCACCAGTAGTCATCTGGTACTCTAAAAATCAAACAGCACAAAAAAGGGGACTATTACAGCAAGGAGCAGGGATGTCAGAGTTTGTTCCACTTGGTAAACACAGCTTGCTGAATTACTCCACAGTGTCTGACATAAGAAATGCCTCAAGGGCCTTGGCTTACGAGGGTCCCTAGAAGCCAGAAGGAGCCAAGTGCCTAAAACCAGTTTTGCAAATTCTAAAACTGCTATGGCAGCAGTAACTAGCAAAGGTTCCTATGTGGCTGAAGCTTTTAAGGCAACTTCATCTTTCCTGATGGTGGCTGAAGCATTCAGAAGTCAGTGGCTGAAATGTATTTCTCAGATGTATGAGTATGAATGAGATGCATGAGATCTTAAATTACTCCTCTGGGATCAGGACAATTCAGACCTCTACTATAAGACTGTGTGGCTCTGATCTTGGGAAGGTCTCTTCTGATAGAGGAATTTTTGGAAAGCAGATACCAAAAATAGAGGGTTTCTAATCTTCTTGGCAACCTTCTGCTGCAGCACTGATTCAGATAAAGGCTTATGAAGGGTGGTTCAAAAACTGGGGTCTGGAAAGAGTTATTTACATACCTCTTTACTGAGCTTTGGCAAGCGCATTTTTGATCACAGATGACAAGGTGCCCATGTGTAGCTATCCTGAGTCTACAAAAGTCATGTCAGCATCTAGAAAGACATGCTTGCTACCTGGTATGACCCCTTACATTAGCAATGCAGCCATGAAGTTAATGTTGTGTGAAAACAGCCTTCTCAAGTGCCCAGTGAGACTCCAAATGCACCTAGTTACACACACATTTTTAAAAGTAAGGGAAAGAAGACAGGCTTGCTTTTAGTCCATCCTCTTTCCATTTTTCTTCTTGCAGCACAACAAAACCACACGCTCTGTAGAAGTTGTGGATACATATTAGTGATGAGCAGTTTTTCCTCATCACCATTTCTCTTTGCACAGAGCTTGTCACACTGTGAAAAGCAGGAGAGGCAGAGGAGATTGACCCCCTTAACTCCACCTTGTCCCTGCTCTGGAACCCACCCAGATCCCGCATGCCAAGAAGAGGATTTCTGCTGAATCCATGCCATAAGAGTCAATTGGTGCCTCCTTTTTTTCTGCAGATAGATTTCTTCAGCCTGGTAGCATGCCTAGCAGCACTTTGGGCTGGTGTCTAAGTTTAATTTGATTAAGTACTTTCATATATACATCAGCATCATAATGTGATAGAATAGCAGACGTATACTACAGCTTTTTCTTTTTGTGACTGCTTTTTTGGGATTACTGTCATCCAAAGGCAACCTATCCTGGAAAAGAGGATAGGGTCAGTATTGACTGTCAACCTGAGAAAACTAGCATGTTGCAGAAGAGTCCTGATCTCTTTCCAGTTCTCATCTACACAGGAGATTTGTGATGACTTATGAGAGCATCTGTAAGTGTTTGTGTTCCCTAAACCTATGCCCCAGAAATCTGAATAAATGACTACAAAGAGTAAGACTCACAAGACTGGGGGACCTTCTGTCTTTGCTGCTGTGTTCAGCTGTGGAGCTCCCTTTCTTGGGCTGCAGGCCATGTGGGGGGACATTAGCAGTGCCTAGGGTGTGGTGGGAATTTTGCTCATTAGGAACAAGTCCAGGACATGTGCCATTATGGGAAGGGGCAAATTGAGCAGCTTTAAGTGGGTTACTGCAGGATCTGGCCAGCCCCAGGGGCTTAGTATACTCAGCTGTGTCCTTCAATGGCAATGCTGCCTAAGAAATGGAAAATCAGAAATGGACAAGAGGGTAAAAAGTTATTTTAAGGACACAGTGTTTTCTAAACTATTTATGTATCTAAGCTATACTCACTTATTTCATGACCAACAGGGTACTAAAACCTGTATTTAAGCATCCAAGCACTCTAATCAGCTTCCTATTACGTGCTTAGAATTGGGTCTCATCATGAAATGCTTTCCTCAATACATGCTTTTAACTGGCTTTGAAAGCCCATCTCTACACCACTGAATTCCATGTGAGTCATTTAAATAAGCCTGAGCCTCAAGTCAGCAAGCTTAGGTCTGTAGTATTAATTTGGGTAGTAATTATCATCTTCAATGTATCTTTTAATTCAGAAATTGTTCTGCTTTTTAATGGAAAAGTTGCAAACAGCCTGCTGTTTGCTAAATAGTAGTGGCAGAGATATTTAGAGGTAAAAAAGACATAAAATGACTCATACATATAGCTCTGTATACTGCATCTTTTGAAGTGATTTCCAGAAAAGAAAGTTAAAATTGTTACCTAAAAAATAAAATTTGCAATTTTATTTTGCAAAACCTTAAAGTAATTATGTTAGAAATTTAAATAATCTTCATTCTTTAGTAAGTCTTTTTGTAAAGTTAACATCCACTTTTAAAAATGCTTTAAATTACCTGTTCAGAGAAACTTTGGTGAGCTAAAAGTGTGTATATCTAAAATAACATTGAAAAAAAATTTTAAAAATTGAACAGCGGGTACTTTCCACAAGTTTTTTTGTTCTTTTCTGTAAGATATACTTGGAGGAGAAATGATTGATGCAGCAACCAAATGGTTAAAAAAGAAGATGTAGTAAATAAACCCTGTTTTGGACTGTTTCTATCTAGCTGGAGACCAGAGAGCAGAGAAGGGAGGTGCTATGCACAGAGGCTGCTTGAACTTTGTAAAAGAGAAAAGAAGCTTAGGGGGTATCCTGTGCCATAGAATGAAATGTGTGTCAGAGCTGTATGTGTCTCTGTATTTATGTGGTGTGTGTGGGTGAGAGAGAGGGTCCGAGGGTCCTGGAAGCAGAGAATAAATAAGGGATGTGGTCCTGGAAAGAGAAACCTAGAGAAAGGCCAAAGAGCATTGCTGAGCTGGATCCAGCCCTGGGACATCACTCCAGCCAAGGAAGCTGTGAGTTAAGGGTGGTTTCGTGTTTTTTTTTTTTTTTTTTACATGTACATTTTTATTACAATCTGGGTAATTTTCCACAACATTCCAGGCTTTTAAAGCCTTTTCAGAAGGGGTAGAGAAAGGGAGGCTTGAGAAACATCAGAATTTTTTTTTTTAATTATTTTTTTTTTTTAGAAATTCCAAATCTCTTGAGAACATAATGCATTTTTAAGGTTCCTTACCCGCATTTAAAAAAAAAAACTAATGATGACATAACCAAATAGACTGTAAAGGAGCAGCAGCAGCTGCGCAGTGTGGAGAAAACCACAGGGGGCAGATCCTTAGCTGGCGAATCCCTGGCGAAACCAGCGGCAGCTTGGCAGATAGGTAGAGATGGGTATCAGTGCCTGGTGGTTCCCAGCCATCAATAGAGGTTGTGAAGACTCGTTTTTCTGCTCGGCACTTTCTACCCACCTCTGTAAAGTGAGCTGAGAGAGGGTCAAGAGAGCGTGCGTTGCTTTATGGGGTGAGGAACCTGGGGGCCGGCTGAGTGACGAAGACCTCGGAGCAAGAAAAGCGATGGAGGGAGGGATGGTGTGGGTAACACACACACAGCCTCCTCCTGAGAGTACGGGGCAGCCTCTCTGCCGCCACTCAGTCTTGCTGGCACACAAGCTTGGGTGAATCCTTGCAAACTGCTCTCCCTGGCTTCTTTCTCTGTGCCCAAGTAGGAGAGGTCAAGTTGTTCACAAGGCGCACGAAGGGTCGTTCGTGCTGGCTACGGTAATTGCTGTTGCTATTATTTGTCGTAGTCTGTTTTGAAGTTGTTCTTAGTGTTTTCGCTTCTCAGAAGAGCTGGGAAATGGTTACAGCCTGGGGGTGATGCTGGTAATGCACACTAAATAATTTCTGAGTACTGTGGGAGATACGTCCTCCCATCATAACGTTTTTATGGGGAGTTTAATGTTCGGCTCATCTGGAATAAGCTGTGAGAGCCACACTACAGGAAGCTGTCAGGGCTACTGACGATTTTTTATTCTCTTTGGAGAAGAAGAAAACACAGGCTTCTGTCCTCAGTGGATTCTGTGATTTGTGAAGCACTGAAAGAGATCAGATTTCTGCAGAACAGGAATATCCAATGGGTAACTATTTGTGCCAATTCCAGTTCAAACATAAGCCTTTCTTATACAAATAGTTCATGGCAGAGCAAGAGGTATTAAGAGGGATGTGAGCTGTAACCAGAGTGGAGGGAATGCTAATATTTCGTCTGGACTGGGGTTTGGGAGGTGGGTTTATTACTGTTTAGAATAAGAATCGAGAAATTCTGGAACAGCACTGCACTTTATTTTTGTTCTGTTGTGAAATTCCATCCCGTGCTTACAGCACAGCTCTGTCCTTCTGGCCATGCAGGAAAACCAATTTTTTTTTCCAAATGGGCTAGACTCTGTGTTTTATATGATACCCCATGTTGTGGGCACCGCAAAACCTTATCAACCCGGGAAGTGGCAATGCAAACCTACACTGCCCCACCCTCTACAAGCGAACTACTGATGGGAGGGGGCAAAGGTGGAGAGGAATTTACTACTTCTTTTTAAGTGGTGCAGCCACTCTCTTCTGACACAGGGAGCACAGAAGGGGGTAGAGACATAGTTCTGCCCTCCCCTCCCACTTCCCTCCCTCTTTGCTCCCCCCCTTCCCCAGCTCCTCTCTGAAGAGTTGCTCCTGTGTTCCCTTGAGCAAAGAGGCTGTGATTCTTGGCAGACTTTATGTCAGCTACACAGGTCAGGGGGAAGTCATTACTTCCTCCTCCCACACTGCTCAGTCGTGTTAGGTTAGGACAAGACTTTGCAAGATGTTGCCCAATATTTGCAATGTGTCTTTCCCATAAAGTAAAGGAAGAAACTCAAATGGGCCATAAACCTTAACATTCTGGAAAATGAGGCTGCTTGGTAGATAGGTAAAAATGTATCCAAAATGTTTTAATTAGGGAAATGGAATATAGTTGTGGTTATGGCTCTGAATTGAGAATGAGGGGAATTGGAATTCTGTTCTTGACCGTCCCCCAAACTTTTGGCTTTTCAGTAGGCTACTGAAATGCATCTGTCTTTGTTATTTTTATTGCTTTTATATTTCAATAACTTCCTGGCAGTTAGCTGCTTTTGTTGGTAGATTTGAAAAACCTTTGACAAAGGAAGGGTCTTTATTTTCATAGCTGAAAACAAATCCACCTAGAAAGGAGGAGTGGGAGAAGGCTTTTCTGCAGTAAGGGAGTTTTTCATGCCTTTGTGGTAAAGCAGTCTGAAGCAATGAATAAGAGGCAAGCTAGAACCCTGCATAAAGCCTCACCATTGTTGTAAGGCTTGGTTTACTGTATACAGTTACGTGGTTAGCAATAAAACTACAACCACAGCAATAAGACTGTGAGGACATTAAGTGAGGGTCTTTTCTCATGGGGATAACATCTAGACTACCTTATTTAAAGGTAAAGAGATTGGTAGGCAGGCTAGGGGAAACATTACCAAACCTTCCATGCCAAATCTGTTTCTCTTAGGGAATTCTATTCCCCATTAATACTGTAGAATTTAGTAATGCAACAGTCTTTCATTTCTTATTACTGTTAAGAGTAATGCCATCTCCACAAGGATGGACAACCACAAGAAGAGCACACAGGACTCAGCTAGGGAAACACAGGCTGTCAGCTGTGGAAAGTGAACTCTGCATTGTCATCATGATCACTGTTCATGCTTTTCTCCTAAAAAGGCAGCCCCTATCTTACCAGTCAATAAAATTTTATAATTGGGATTTTCACTACTTACCTGCTCTATCCTTATAAGTACTGAAAGCCAAACAGACTTGACTATATAGTGGTCTGTATTCCTTCTCTCTGAAATTCCCTTTCTTCCTCACCACCATCTTACAGGAAAATTCTGATATAGTAGGAGAGAGCAAACAGATAAGCAACCATCTAGCCACAGAGCACCTCTAGTGGCAGTGCCTGCCCTGAAGGAGTTAATATTGAAATCTTGCGCTCTCATTTTTTCCATGAGCAAGGCATTCCAAAGCACACTCGGCCTAGAGTCCATTCCTGTTGATAATAGTACCATACCTTTTCAAAGCTTTCCAAGTAGGAGCAGTTGTAGGGGACATATCTGCATGTCACTCACACTTTTCCATCTGGGATACTCTGTCTCTCCCAGGTTAAAAAGATCATGAGTGTTGATGCAGTTCTTAAATGCCTGTAGGAGCTGGATGCCATATCTGATGGAATGCTCTTGCAATGGCACTGCAGCTGGCTGAACTAAGCTTCCAATAATAAGTACTGACACTAACATAAATATTTGTGGTTGTGCTTTCCATTTTTTCCTTATAGGAAACAAGTTAAAATTTTGAAATACTTCAGTGATGTGATCAGTGGACAGTAGTGGGAAAGAATTTCTCCAAAACTTGAATTGTGATCAAAATAAGGAAGGAAGATCTGAAAGACCAGAAAATATTTTTGTTAATCAGGATATGGCACTTCCCAACATCTGTATGTCAAAACAAGTGTTTTGGATTCAATACTATTAACATATGTCACTTAAATGAATATTTTCCTTCAGAGATGATTGGGTGGCTGCAATTTTTGGCAATGTTTTTGCAGTCTGTTGCTTACATTACCTGACCCATGATCTGTTTGTCTTATGATGTCTGTGGGAAAACAAAACAAAACAAAACAAAACACCAGCCTCCCATTCCCCACCCCGTGGCCCTGAAAATAGCTCAGGACCCAGAAAAAAGTTCTAGTACTGAGTATCATCTTCTCAGTGAACTGTTTTGACCAGAGGGCATCCTCATGGGATTTATGCTGCTTTTGCCTATGACATCATGTAACACCAAACAAAAAAGAATCTGCTTCTTCTAAATATCAAAGAGACATGATAAAACAAAAAAAAATGTAATAGCCTGGGAATGTAGAAAAAAAAGTTTGAATAAAAGGTCAGAGAAAGATCAGGCATCAGATCTCGCTCTCTGCAAAATGATAAAACTAACAGGGAGTAGTGACTCAGCTTCCCCTGATCAAACAGCTCCTTTCTTTGCAGTGGAAACAACTGCAGTCAGTGTTCTTGAAATCCCAGACTGAAACATCAACCAGGGCTGGAAAATAAGATACCCCAGAATGCCTTCCCTATCCTAAGCATAGCCTGTCAGTGTTCTTTTAGGGAATTCTATTCTCTGTGACTGGGATTCACTGTCCTAAAAGGCTGTTCCATGAGTAAAAAGGAAAAAGGTTTGGTGTGTGGACAGTGACCTCAAGAGTGTGAAACAATATTTTGTTTCTAATAATCTCTTAACACATTTCAGCAGCAAATTGAGTGAATGGTATTGTAAAACGGGAAAAAAAACCAACAACAAAACCAGCTAGGGAAGTGTGACTTTGGAGAAATGAGTTAAAAATGAACGTAACAAAGAATAACTCTTCCAAACTCAATCTTGGTGTCTAATTTTTTGCTGAATGACTTGTTTTGAAGAATAAGAGACTCTTGCTCTTTCCAGGTCCCTGGCTACAATGAACAAGTATGCATCTGTGTAAATGGTCTGTAATTTTCTTTTTACATCATATTTACACTGCTCAGACAGTAAAACCGCTGAATGTTTTAATTAGCACTCCCATGGCTATGAAATTGTTTGAAATTTTCAGGCAGTGTGAGAAGGCTGGCACACAAATAAAGGCTGCAGTCGCTAGATGCTCACAAAGGCAGTGAGATGTTTAAAGTGCACCAATTGTATTTGTTTTGGGCTTGGGACTGACCGTGCAGTGGGCTGTGTGTGTTGGGTGCCAGATTCCTCAGCCCTTACACACAGCACACCGGACCTGACCCACAGCATGGGCAGTGTACTTTGGATTTGTGCTGTCTTCGACAGAATTACTCTAAGGACCAAGCACTGCTCAGCATGAGCTCAGGGCTGTGAAGTCAGGCTTGATGGGAGCCACAGCCTGGTCCTGTTTGAGAGTTATTTTGCCAGCATTTGTCACTTGCCGAAGCAGACGTGGGCAAAGTTTCGTTCTTAATGTTTTCAGAAACTCCCCTATGAGGCTATTATGAAGAAATCAAGTCATTTTAACAAAATGAAAGCTTTCTATGGAATCCTTGTTTTCATAATGAAATTTTAATGGAATTTTCATAGACTTATAGAATAAATGAGGCTGGTAAACCTCTCAGGAGGTCATAGAGTCCAACCTCATTAAGAGCAGTATTTTGCATGTAAGTGTGGAGCTGGCAAAACCTGCCAGCTGCAGAGTATCTGTTGTCTTTGTTTATTCATAGAACACATGCAACTGTGCAAACTGTCTAACACTGGCCTGCCAATTCATTTCTGCCACAGTCCAACCCTTCGGGTGGAAAGTGTGCTCTCTGTGATGTCTGGCCTCTGAATTTCCTTTATCAACACAGCTGTTAATTGTCAGAGAACCATAGCAGTGGAAGAAGACTAGAAGAGAGAACCTAATGCAACTGCTGGATTGAGGCGGGACCAATAAAGAGTGGTCTTTCACTTGGTATTGAGGAGAAAAAAGAAAATGTTGTGACACAACAAGTTAAGATGCTCAGGGACTTCAGAAGACTTATAAAAAAGATGGGAATTTATTAAATTTAAAGTACAGGAGAGAGCTAGGAAGTGTTTCTTCAAAGAAAGGAGCAGATAATTAGGAGGACACAGAGGAGATTGAACCACAGAAGACTGTCATTTCTCTGTGTGATGTGCTAGAAAAATCAAATTTTATCTACAGATAAAAGGCCAGAAAACAAATAAAAACCCACACATTTTCTGAAACAACCTCCGCTTTCATTAACTTTGTATTTTTGTTAGTTTGGATCTTCAGTTTTAGTGTAAATGCATTGTTCTGGATGAATTCTGGGTTAAGGTCAGCTTCTGGTTCTTGCCATCTTGTGGCATGGTGCTGCACTGCATCTATCCTTCAGGTCCTTTGTAGATACAGCACTTGTAAAGTAATGCGCTTTCATAAAGCTCTCACCAAATAAATGACAGTTTCTTTGATTATTCCTCTCTATAATTTGCAGATTTTCTGGGGTATAGGGCTTCATTAAAATTCTGTTTCTCTTTTCATTTTCCCAGTTCTTAGTAGAAGTCTGTGCCATTCCTATTCTGGACTTGAGCCTGACAGGACCTCTCTCCAAGTCTATGAAGCTTGATCCCTTGGTCCATTTCCTACTTTCACAGGCACAGAGTCTCCACACTCCTCTCCTTGAAGCTGTACTTGGATTTGAAAAATAACTCCATTCCATGGAAAAATAACTCCATGGTCTTCACTTTTTCTCAGAGACTCCTTTGACAATGTTAAGACCATTTTTTTAAAAGTAGTCCTTTATAGGCAGCTGTACAGCTCAAGTTCCTGTCCTCCCTCTCTTATCTCCCCCTTGCTATTCTTCCCAGGACTATACATTTTTATGCACGAGATACTCTGAGACAGAGATAGTAGACGTCCAGATCTCTCAGACTTTAAAAGGAACCTCCAAAATGTTGCAATGCTTTCGATTGCTGCAGTTCATATACAGGAGCCAAGTCCCACAGTTGCCATAGGTGTTTCCTATTTTTAAAATGTTTAACACTGGGCATGTGTGCTATTAGTGACGTGCTAGTGTGCTTCAAGGTTCTGGAAAATTATTAGAGTGCAAGAGTGGCCACTGCCAGCTTCTGATCCAAGTTTAGCAGCTTTTAGTAAACCAGTTAGGAGTAGTTCTGTCATAGCAGTCTTTACTGAGAGGTCTTCATGGAAGACATCTGAGGATTTGTTGACTTTCAGTTTGCATCAGGCTTTTCCAGTCTTAGTAAGAGCTGAGATTTTTTGATGCTACGGTCCTCTCTCTCTGTGTTTGCCAGGATGATGACTTCATTCTGAGCTTGAAGAACTTGGAAGTCAATCAAAAAGATGTCTTGCTAACTGGCTTACCTAAGGCTGGCCAGCTGTGGCTTCTCTCTCTACCTGATAAGCCTGGAATCTGGTGAGGAAGAATCTAAGTGGAACAAATCTGCAGAGAGGCAGTAGTTCTGTTTAACAGGATTGCAGTAATGAGCTTAGACTTTCTTCTCCCAGTTGTACTGTGAGAAAAAATCTTCAGACATCTTAATTTAGATACAACAGAGAGAAAAAATAAATAGATGAGTTAAATTTTTTAAAAAAGAAAAGTATTTTTCAACTCAAAATTCATGTCAAGGTGTTTTGTTTTTTTTTGTTTGTTTGCTTGCTTATTACTTATTTTTGTTTAAAAACAAAACTGAGAGCTAGTTGAAAAAATTGCTACAGAAGTATCTTTGCTCTAGAATTTTGATCAAAATCCATAACCTAGATCTGAATACCTGAACCTGTATCTCTGTGTCTCCTTAATCCTTGTATGATTTAAGAAATTTTGTGCTATTTGTAGTTGGAATATACTGCACTTTGCACTATCATATGTGTGAAAAAAAAAATAATAGTAGTAGATCACTTGAGGAGAATTTAACCAGTTTTCACCAAAATTCTTATGTTCAGGAAATACAATATTTTGCAGCTGTTAGTAATTTTAGCTTTGGTGATTTTGTCATCCTTTCCAGGAAGAGGTTTGATGGTGAATGACAATAGCATTTGTAATTTAAAGTGTGCAGTGCAAAAGTGAAGCACTGAAATATCATCTCTCTCTGTCCAGCAGGAGCTGTCAGATCTGTGTTAACTGCTTGGAGCCATATGGAGAGCAGTGGGTGCACAGACTACAAGTGTAAAGGAAGAGATTTGGCTTAGTGCCTGCCAAAGGGAAAGCCTGAAAGGCAAAGGTAGAGTATGGGAAATAGTAAAAGAAAATTCCTCCTCACAGAAGTTCACCACAGACTCCCTAGAAGACACAGTTACTTGATAATACAATGAGTCTGAATCATAATACACACACACACACACACACACACAAAAAAAAAAAAAAAAAAAAAAAAAAAAAAAAAAAAAAAAGGTGTCTACATATCAATGTGTGAAGACTTAGAGATGGAAAATAAAAAGGAAAATAGACACCATGTTAAAAACCTGGTTTCCTTTCAGAGTTTTTACTAATATCTGTGGGCCAACAATGAGTATACCACATCAGAGACCCTTTCACCTTGCCTAAAGTGATGAGCTCAATTTGCAGATTGTCTAACATTTTACTTTCAAGCCAAAAGTATCAGATTTATACTTGAGTAACAAATTGTTACAATGTGGGAAGAGGTTATGGACAAAGTACAAATCTGTGGGATGCTTTAACCATCTATGATTGTGTTAGTTAGACTGTGTAATTAAAAGAGCTGATGCCAAAAGGCATAGCTCCTGGAAGGGGGAAGAGGCAGTGATACAGTGCCATTCATTCCCTGATATGTCAAGATATTTCATTAATTCAGCATAACTACATACATATTTAAAAACACCTTTGGTGATCTCTTAATGCTTTGTGGTGTTTTTTAATCCTAAGTAAGCACAGTTATGAATGTTTTTTTTGGGGGGAAGATGTTTGTACTCTTCTGCTGCTTGGTTAGAGGAAGAGCTGAAAACATGCCCTGCTGCCTTCTTTGCAGACAGGACTGCATGGATGTGACTCATGAATGTTTGTGTGTTTTCCCTGTGCATCCTACTCTACTGTTCTCATCTACTATTTTTATTCTCCAGTTCTCTGCTAAACCATGTCAGAGTTACATTAAAGGAGCACTTGAATTTAAATAAGACTATTGAGTTGTTTTAAGACAGACCAGGTTTTAGTAGATGCTATTTGAAATTCAGCATTCACTGTCTCCATATTTCTTCAGTAACTAAGAACAAGAGTCACTACTGAGTCTCCAAGGAACACTGAATATTTTAAGAATATACTTTAGGTATTAACTATGACATGATAAGCTCTCTCCCTGTCTTTTGCCTTGGCAAGCCTGGTAAGTATTTTGGAGGAAGTTCAATTAACTGACTTAGAATCTGTTTCTGTGTTTTAGGGACACTGCTTCCCTTTGTACTGAAACTCCCTCCTTCACCTGTTATATTTTTATTATTGAGTAGAGATGTTTTCTGTAAATACATGAAAAACAGACTGACTTTCATAATTTTAAAGTTTGAAGAATCCATTTCTAATCCTGGCTCAGAATAATTTAAAGGATAATTATATTGTTTTGAGAATTCAGACACTGGAAAAACTTTCAACCAATGCTCCTTCCTTTCCCTCTTTCCTCCCAACTCGTTTGCTTTCTTTCTCTCTTGATATCTTCTTGAACAGGAAAAGGGAGGGAGAAAAGTGCAGGGCTTAAAGGGAAGTCTCAAAGTCATGAGGGCCCAATCTTCTTTCCATATTCCTTCCCTGTTTCCATTCCCCCAGAGTCCTTGAAGGCAAAGATAAAAGTATCTCGGGTGACTAACAAAGTGTCTGCTCCATTTTGCTGAAAGGGAGACCAAGAAACAAAACAGACTTCAGTGTGCTTGCCACTTAAATGAGCTATAGAAAAGTGTGCTGACAGTCTTAGCTAATTAAATCATTATTATAATTTAATATATTACTATTCTGACTATAATGAGAGCTCCACTTGTCTTTAAGAATACTGTATATTCTAATACTTCTTTTTAAGTCATTCAATAGAGGATTTCCTTCTGTTAACAGTATTCTTCAGGAGGCAACTTAAAGCCTTATATGAAAAGATGCATATTTCTACAGTCCTGACACAAAGAAAAGAATTAGGGAAGATTTCCTGAATTTAGCATCTTTCATGCAGGTTCAGAGGAATTTTTTCATTTCTTGACTCACTAGCTCTTCTGAGCAGTTTAAAGACAGCAGCAACTACTGCTATTTATTTATTTTATTGATTTTTATGTTCAGCACAATGTATATAACACTTTCCTTAAGGAATTACTGAGAGAAGCTAATGAAATACCCTCATTGTTCCACTTCTGATGACTTTCCTCGTACAGAACCTCTATCCTCTATTATACCATATTCCCTCCCTCCAGTAAAATACCTCTGCATTTATGTCTGGCTTCAAAGAGTGAGAAAGCCTTTGAATTCATTGTTCCTTATGATGTATTTTGATGATGTGCAAAAAATATTGGAAATATATTCTGTAACTTGAAGTTAAAAGTTCCGATCAATTTTCAGATTCTTAAGGTGTAAATAGCTAAGTTACAAATAAAAATCCATTTAAAAATTACAGAATGAAATAGATTTTATTCTTCAAAATTCCCCTCTTAATTTATTTTGGTAAAATTGCTTATCCAAATGAACATGAATTTGCAGATGACTTTGAATCCTCTGAGAATATTTTATAAACTTTTCTGTTTTGCACACTCTTGTCTTTGCATAAGCTGGAGAAAGCAGGCAGATGTTTTCAAGGCTCTATGTGATGAAATGTTTAGCATAATCTTAAAATACTGAATTGAGCTGAAATTGCATAATGTTTTGTAGTGTCATATACCAAATAAGAAAGAAAAATTGATAAACCTAGCTTCTTGCAAGAGTGAATTAACTTCTATCAAGCTGCATGCTGTTCTGGCTAGACTACTTCTTCAATTAAAGCTACCTTAAATATCTCTGTAATTAATTCATCAAGCAAAAATATTTAAAGACCAGGCTGAGATCTTTTATTACTCCTGGAACAATTTGGAGATTCTTCCATGGAAATTAGTACAGTAAAACTAGTTTGCAGTATTTTCTCTGAGGAAAAAAACTGACCCAAGATTTCTGAAGTCTTTGGGTGAAGTTTCAAAGTGAAGTGTACCATATGTATCTAATATTACTCAATGAAATGGAAATATATCACTGCCGTGGCACTCAGCACTTCTATCACAGCTCCCTACAGTAATATGCCAGGAGGCAGTAGAGGCAGGCAGCTCTTTCAAGAACACATTTCATCCTTAATCCTGCCTCTCCCTGCCTTCCCTCTTCATTGCCACAGCTGTTCAAGTGTGTTGTAGTCTCAACAAAGAACATGTTTGGATCATTGTTAGCTGAATGCTCTCAAACAGTTTTAAAATATCAAGCTAATAAATTTACCACCACTAAGTGACTAAATAAACATTTCTCAGGATGACATAGAAGTCTTAAGGATTAATTGCAAAACAACTAGTATTTTCTAAAGAAGGAAAAGAGAAATTAATCCAGAACCTAGTTAAGAAAAACCTTTGATATTTCAAATAAACTCCTAATATATGCAGAATAAAACTTAACTGCAAAGTTGTTTCAAGGAAAAATAAGGGCTATATCATAAGCCGATGGAAATATTGATCTAACAAAGAGCAGCTATTCTTATTTTTGTTCTGTCAATAATAAAATAGCATCACATGAGTTAGCATCAGCATGTAACTTTATCCACATGATGCCTCTGCTTTTGTTCTTGCAGTGGTCTCTGGCTGCATAAACTTCACTGTTCCTCTGGGACAAAACAGCCAAAGAACAAGCTTTGTACTGTAATAGCTATTAAGCTATTAGAGAAACTACTTGACTACGGTTTGTTTTTTTGTTTTTTCTTTTCTTCAGTCAGGACATGACTGGCTTCATTTCTTAACCCTGCAGAAGAATTTCTGTGATGCCCATACTTTCCTTTTCTGCACAAAAAAAGTCTCTATTTTCAACTGCAAGAAGTTCATGCATGTGATGATGATTTCATATGAGAATAAATTAAACTGTAACACCTTCCTCATTTTCAGGTGGTATGCATGCAGGTGGGCTGTATGCCAATGATTTCTTTACTGACAAGTAAACTTTGGATCATCTGTCACTAAGAGAAAGGACTTCAGATTGGCAATATTAAATTTCTCAAAGAGGTGAAATGAAATATGTGAGTTCACAGAAGGACTAGAAAGTTATATCTCAGATGGAAAATTTTATGGGTACAGAAAAACTTGTTTGAGTGAAATACCAGTGTCATAACATAAATAACAGGAAATACAGAAATTTGTGTGATAGACAAAATTGTCACTTTCAGAATTGCCAGAAAGTCATCAGCATTTTACCCATTTGACTTCAGAAGTCAACTTAGACCTCAGATCCTTAAAAATATATGAGGAGAAGTGAAATGAAATAATAACTTGTGAATCCAATAGGGATTTATGAAGAAGAAAGCAATCTGTGCAAAAAGAGTTTTATAGAAGTTGGAATGCATGTAATTAGAATTAAACTTATTCATGGAATGTGATTTAGAATATGCCAAATAAATTAAGTTCCATTCTGCAAGATGAGCAATTAATGCAATCATCACAAGTCAGAAATGGCCTTTAAGCCTGTTTAACCTTAAGCATATGTTGAAAACCCACTGAATTCAGCTGGAGATGTGAATTAAACACAGAAAACAATAGAAGTTCAAGCATGTCTACTGTGTAATTGGCATTACCAATACTTTCTCTTTCTGGGGTTCATTGCATCTCATGAGAAAGAAGTGTGGGTGACTAACCAGTCCTCTGATACTGCAGTCTCCATCTGACAGGCATGACAGGCAGCAGAGTTATGAAAGGAGAAGCAGGGGTGCAGATTTCTGCAGCTGTAACAGTCTCTGTTACAGAGGACGTGGAACAAAGAAGCCATCTCACATCAAATAACCTTGCAAGGGCCAGTAATTGTTACCCATGCTTAGACCATAAGAATGAACCTACTGCTGCTAATTTCTATTTTAAGTGCAGTGGAATGCTGTGGTCACACTGATACCACTCTGTAGACACAGTTGGCAAGTAATAGCATAACATTTAATGGCAATTACTGCATGTATAGAAACAATACTCGCCACTGGGAAGCAGTTGTTAAAGGAATGGTGCTCCTGCTCCCTCAGTTGCTCTAAAGCCTATCAGAAACTTCATTTTCCCATTTTTAGCCCTACATTAGTGTAATTTTAGCTTCTATATTTTGGCAAATACTACTCTATGTTTTTGGCTCACCCTTAAGTTATCTGAAGCAGAGCAGTGTGATTCCAGGCAGAAGAAGGCAGAATTGTCTCAGAATAACAAGCAGATTTTTTTTTTACTGCAGTGCAAATGGTTCATACATTATTTTTGCATGAATCAGACATTTATTTTCTAAGGAGAGACAGGAGTGGGGGGGGGCGAAGGGCAAAATCTTTTGCTTAAATCTTCTACTAGTTCATTGCTGAACATCAATGTCTTTCAACAAGCCAGTGTATGCTAGGCTTCTTGGTTATTGTACTTTTGGAGATTAGCTGTTTTGAGTCATGAGGGTGTGTTACCTCACCCCAATTACAGAACTCTAGTAGAAATGGTAAAAACAGGCAGCATGAAGGAAGAAAGGGAATTTTTCTAGCATTCACGGGACATCCACATGGCCGGATGAAATAATGCAATTGCCAAGAAATAAAAGCAAGTAGAAAAAGAACAGTTATGAAATAAAAGGAGTCCTACCAGTGCTGGAAGATGGAGACTGACTTGCTTTTGTTCTGTGACCTTTTCTTGTGTTGTACTTTCAACCGTAGAGCTCTACAGACAAGATGGCACCAACTAAACCTGAAAAATTACTTACTGCCAAGATAATTCGAAGAATAATGAGGTTACAACAACTGCAAAGACATAAAGAAAACTGATGTCAGTTATCTCTTCACAGAGCTCAGTGAGAAGGAATCAAATGCTTACTCTTTAAAATGAATGGGTCTAAAACCTGAGATCACAGCTCTGCTTATCAGGACATGCTGATGTGCTGGATTATGCAGAAGTCACATGAATGGGTCCTTGCTTAAGCTAAGTTTTGCAAAATTAGTTCTTTTGTTCTGCAGTAACTTTTAGACCAAAGGGAAAAAACCTGTAGTTTGCAGACAGCTATGTGAATTAAGCTCTTAAAGTAAACTGGATCTCAGCAATAAGTTCAGCTTTCTAATAAGACAGCTCTTGGGACTCAGTTGTGACTTGGACCGAAAGACTGCAGGAGTAAGAAATATTAGGAAATCTCCTTATTGCACTGTGTGTGTTAAAACAGGCCTTGGACCCTGATTGCTGGGAGTGGACTTCTCCTCTCAGCAGATGTGTAAGAAAATCAGGGAATGGGTGTAGGCTTGGCTCCCTCCCAACCTCTGGCCATCATGGCTGATCCTAGAAAGGTCAAGAACTGCCAGCACATGCTGATTTTAAAGGGCCAGCTTTACTGAGCAGGAAGAAGAATGGCACATGACAGAAATGTCCCCTTTGCAGACATCCCTGGGAACTGGAGTTCATGTCCTCTGTTGTGACAATCCTGACTGTTACAGTGTAGTCCTAATCAAATTGTTCTGCCCCTGGCACAATGTCAATAAAGGTCAATCCCTACCAGTTTTATAGCATTGTTTTATCTGTATTGCAGTTTTATCTGGAGTCTCATGGCACTGAGTCTCTTTCCAGGCATTAAAATCGTGATGTTGCATGGAGACCTTTGCTTTCATTTCAAGGACATTACTGTATTCTTATTTGTATAACCTATAAGCTAAACATGCCACTGAAATAGCATGAAGTATGAAGTCTCTTGAGGGGAGACTATTAGAACCAGCTCTTGCCATATAAGCACTCTGGTCTAAGCCTCATTTTCTCTCATCTTCTTTGGGAGCTCTTCTATACAGACACGTCCAGCTGCTGTAGTAGACTGGAAACCTGTCTTCTCATCTGTCTTTTGAAAGCCAGCTTCCCAGTATCTTGGCAAACTCAGTACCTGTGAGGGAGAAGAGTGTGGAAGGGGTGTCTGATCTCCAGCCATGGCACTGCAGGAACCGTGGATGGAAAGAGAGGCTGCTGTGATGAAATGCATGTCTGAGCACTCTGCTTGAGTGAAGATTTACTGCATCTAGAGCCTTTAGCCCCTACCAGCCTACTTGTGTCTTGAGCTCATGCATATTATATCATATGCAGAAAAACACATTGAGATGAGCATTTTTGGGAGGCATAGGGAGAGGTGTTGTGTGAAAAGTAATTTTAAAACCTCAGAAGCAAGGCATCAAATGCGATGAACACAAATGTATAATTAACAAAAGCCCATGCAGTTTCTACACTGATCTCATGACCATTTGGGCTCAGCTCATAACTTTCATTTTTTGAAAGTATATATTCTTTCACTTGGTACCCATACATTTTATTCCTTGGGTTATTCCTCGCAGTGCTTGTACAAGAACAAATCCAATGCACTGATTACAGTACCCAGCTTTCAAATATGGAGCAGAAAAATAAGAAAGAGAAGCCAGTGAAAGTATGAATTCTTCTTTCTGTCCTTCATTACTAACTCCACCAACACTCTTCACAGTCCTTACTTTTGTGCATCCTTTCTTCGGGGGCCAGACTGGATCAGGGATAGAAAAATTGCACTAGCCTATCAGTCAGGCCCTGGACATGTGCTTACTGGTAGAGCACCACTACTTTGATTCCTAGTTAGTAGTTACAAGAGGCAATAAGAGCAACAAATTGGGCTGGGCCATATTCTCCTTGAAGCTTTTTACCCCTTTTTGTCTTAGCTTCACCTCAGTAGCTTAGTATGCCCAATATCCTAAAAACCGACATGACACAAAATAACGCTGTTTAATGAGATACAGCCTGAGCCATGTAATCCATAGATAGCCATATGGCTGGGGAGATGACAGGTTTAAGTGACGAGTCTTGTTGCATGTGTACACCATTCCTTGGGAACCTATCTCTTTGATTTAAAAGGTACTGTGTAGTTGGCTTATTCCTTCCAACAAGTGCTAATGTTCTGTATTTTATGCTGTAAGAGATTACTTTGCAATCCATACTAATGTTTTGGAGGCAAATTGCTTTCCCATGTTTTATATTATAAACACTTGTTCGGGTTTTGTTTTGTGAGGCACTGTGCATTTCTCACAGATGTGTAGCACTGTTGCAGGATCAGTCCTCTGGTGTAGACAGCGCGTGTGCTCTCCTAATGTGGAGCTAATGGGAGTGACTCATTAGAGGCTCTGCATCAGATTGTCACATAGGAGCAGCAATTCATTTTGTCAGTAACCACAGTGAAAAGCTATAGACTTACTGATTTATTTATTTAATTGGCTGTGCACAGCCTAATTCCTGCCTTTCTTCGTAAAAACAAGGAGAATTATTTGGTCTCAGCTTTTCTAGTGCTCATACAATGTGTATTTAAAACTCCAGAATTTAATTTATTCATATCACATCATCTTCATTTAGTAGTTAATTTTAGTTCTAGAAACATAGAATGGGTTGGATTGGAAGGAACCTTAAAGAACATCTAGTTCCACCCTCCCCTGCCATGGGCAGGGAAGCCTCCCACTAGAAGATGCCCTTTCCTCCAATATCCTTGTATTGGTGAGATATTATACTTAACTGTTCATCCTGCTAAAGTGTTTTATTTTGGTGATTTTTAAAGCAAGGTTTTGAGCTCCATATCAGCACTGTATGTGCATCTCAGTGTTTGCAGTGGCCATAAACAGACCAAGTATGTTTGTTTCCATACATAGGCAGACATCTTCCTGTCCTGCACCAGTTAATGCATATGCTAGCCTACATGTTTGCAGTTACTGCACTGAATCTGATGACCAAGGCCTTTGTGCCCTCTGAAAGCCTTTGTAATGGTCCTTGATCACCTAAGTTAAATGTGTTGTTACTATTTAATTACTACCCATTGCATATTTATTTTAATAGATAGAATTAAACTCAGACCTAGGGGAAATAGGAACAAATCTGCTGTGCTCCTTATATTGATTGCTTTTGTCCCAGACTGCTTTGGACCCAGTAATTAAGAAATAAGTACTCAAGAAGGAAAGCACTCTGCAATTATCAAGTTAAGTAATTTGCAATTAGCTCCATGATGGCTTGTCCTTGCTCTGGGTTCTCATTTGGAGAGGAAATTAAAAGAAGTTAAGAAATAAAGGAAGACCAAAACCAAAAGAGAATTAAGGTTTTTTAGGTTCATGGAACTTAACTACTGTCATAGAAAAGTCTCTGTTCTGCTATTTTGTACTGTTGTTTGAACTTTGTAGTATCTCCAAAAGGAAAACATTTTTCTCTTTCACCATCACTCCTTGTGTATTGCAACTCTCATCACCATGAAATGAGACTTAGCTGATCTCTTAGGTCCAGTGAAGAAATCTAAGAGCTACTAGGGGAAAGAGACAGCTGTGTTGAAAAGAAACTGAAGTAATTATTTGAATGGCTTTTTTCTGGATCACTCTTTATGAATGTGAGCCAGAAGACAAGATTAAAAAATGCAAGACAACAGCTGGCAGGTACAGGGACTTAGTTATGGTTCAAACCTTTGCAAAGGTAATAGATAAACAAATAGTAGTTCACTAAAAAGAGACTGACGAATGATTTTCTTATGCTTGATAAATAAAAAGATACCAAGAACTCAAATAAGTAGAAAATAACTTTTTTACATGTGGATGGTAATTTATCCACTGTGCACTAAATGGCCACATACTTTATTTTTATATGAAAGGAAGTTAAACTTTAATGTAAAAAATATACACAGAAATGATGCCATGTGGTGCCAAAAAGTAGCCCCTCAGAAGACTCTTACACTAATTTTCAATGCATATGTATTATGGAAAGCTATACAAATTATTCCTGTCCTGTATGAATATGTCATAAATTTATCCTCCAATAAATTTTAAACATAGTTGAATACTTCTCCCTGAAACTATTTGTTATACTATTCTGAAGCATCTAACTCTGAAATCTCTTTTTCTAGCTAGGGTTAAGGCTTACATTGCACAGAATAACAGAAATATCATAATATACCTTGAAAATATGTTTTTACAGTTCTTAAGAGACTCACACCTTACTTTTGCAAGTCCAAGAAATGTTGGAGTTTTTATCCATGTTGGGAATTTTTAAAGGTTTTTACTTAAAAATGAGTGGAAATTTTTTTCCTCTATTTTTGAAGAATGTTACCAAAAAAAAAAAAAAAAAAGAAAAGAAAAGAAATTTTAGGTTTTAGGTTCTGTTTCCCTGCCAATTCCAGAAGTAGCTTAAGAACTTGGTTCTTGTAGTAAGGCTCTAAATCTATCTATATATGTGTTAAATATAGAGACTCCCTGCTGCCATCACATATCATGAGGTTTATTCAAATCTAAACCTGACAGGTTTCAGTAGTCCTCATCTTCATATTTCTTTCCACTTAATGGGTGCCAGTGAACTGGACACTGTTGTGTCTGTGTCTGCTGTGGCTTTAGTTCCCACAGATAGAAGTAAACAATACCCAAAGCAAAGTCTGCAGGGACTGAGCTCCATCCAGTCTTCTTTAATCTTCAGCCAGTTGGACAGCTTGAGAGTACTTCAAGAATCCATACTGTATGTGAAAGGGAATCCCATACCCTTGTTTGTAGATTTTTCTTTCCAGTTGTCATAATCTGGTCCTTGGGACATCATTTCCCTTTACTTCTTGTGTTTATGTATCTCTAGGTTTCATTAGTCACTGGCACTTATATGTTTCCACGTTGGAAGAATATGTGGTGAGAATTCAGCATTCAGAACAAATGCATTTCAACTAATTTGTGAATACTAAGAAAGGCTACATTTGAGCTGTCTCTGATTATTACAGGACTGCAGAGTAAGTTGTCATCCCATCTTTATTTCCAGCTCAGTTGCATCCCAGTGGAGAACAGCACAGTCTGTCCATGTGCACAAAGTTTGCCATAGGCTAAATGTTTCCCAGCACAGGGATTCTTTTGTCCTGTATGTTCAAAGTCTTGTAATGTCCTGTCTCTGAACAATAGCCAGAACTCATCACTGATGCTCATTGCAGCCAAAGCCCTTTAGCTGTTTTGTTAAGTTTTAATAGAAAAAAATTTCTTGTATAACTCATGTTAGATACTTTCTACAAAACATGGCTTTCACACGTGAGTAGACTGGCTTCTCAGCCCATAATATAACTTCATATTTAGGCTCACAAATCTGTGTGAGTCTAATCTTTGATCTGTGGGTGGCATTCTGTAGTCTGAATTCAAATGTGTACTACAAGTATTATTTACTCTTTCAGTCAAGTCATTTATGACTATCTGACTTTAAAGAAAAGCCAACCAGATTCCCATTTAGAAACATAATATTAACTTTTTTTTTTTCCGCAAATCACATTTCATGTTGCCAGAATTTTTTTTTCAAATAAATTGTTTTGCAAATTCTGAACACCTAGCAGTTAATTTGTAATATATTTAGAGCACAAAACAATATACACAAGGAATAATGTCTGGTCTCTGCCAGGGAACTGAAGAACTGGAATTCTTGCTAACGTTATAGAGAAAAGCTTTGCAAATAACATTTAAGAAATTATTGTCTTGTTCTTTTAACCCTTTATTTGTTGTTTTTTTTAAACTAGGTAAGACAATGGCTCATATAGCTTTCTCTAAATGGTAATGTATTTTTTGTCACAAAGATTGGTGTCTTCAAATTATTGTGCACATTATCAGACTACTGCGGGTATCAAAGAGGCTATTTAAAACCATGAGCTGACTGGCAGCTGCCTACCTCCTGTGAAACAAACAAAACTGCATTTTGTAGGGCAGGGGCTGGCCTCCAGCCACACCAGATGGTTGGGCTGGGGTGGAGGTGCTGGGTCAGGGCTTGGCTGGGAGGTTGCAAGGAAGGTGCTGGAGGAAGCAGGGATTGACTCATGAAATATCATCCACCTCTCTGATTCACTGGTGAGTGAGAGCCAGAGCAGCATTAGGGGACACAGGACAGGGTGAGGGACACTATGCTCACAAGACAGAAAACCGGATTCTGATCAGTAACTTTTAAAGTGTACTTCTTGAATTTTTTTCAGAAAAAATAAGACCAGTAGCCCTCATGTCCTGTCCAGGCTATATTTCATGTATTTACATTTGTCTATCTAAAATTAGCCTGCAGACCAAGACCTCCCCCTGCCCAAACCCTCCAAACCCATTGCTTTGGCCTGTTAAATATTAGTGGTTTGGAGACAGAGGTGTCTAAGGAGTCAGTGGAATTATACATTTTTTGCTTGACCTCTCTGTTTAGGCCTTTACAAAAACCTAATGAGCTTGAGCTGTGGACTGTAGTCACACTTGCTTTTGCAAACCACGTAGTGGAGATGCACTCATACCTATGCATAGATTAGATATAGAAACAAATTATATGGATAAGTACAGACACAGATACAGATAGATATGTAGCTGATAAGAGGGTTACAGATAAAACTAGAAATAGGTGCAGCTGTGGTTGTACACACTAATAAGCTAGCATGCTTTATTAAAAACATTACAAAACTCTGCAAATAAAATCTAAATGTCTGCAGCCAATTAATAAAACTGTGGTTCTGCGGGAACTATGATTATTGCACTGTGCACACAGGAGCCTTTTAACACTAATATGTTCAAGATAATTTGAATTCTTTTGCTCAGAAATTAAGGGCCTTGACTGAGAATTTTTAGGATTCACTGACAATATGGGCCGCACAGCCGGCTGTGGGGCTAGCCTGCCTGTGTGCTGTGGGGTGAAGCTGATGCACAAATATATCCTTTCCTGAAACTTTACTATTCACCCTTTGCAAAAATTTTTTACAAAGTTTTCAAAGTTTTCAAATTCCATTTTAAACACAAATTTCTTACTATAAAGACAATGGGTATATTATTTCATTAAAAAACATTCTGAAAGAATTATATTTATGTCACCTCTCTTTGGTAGAGTTAGAATTTGGCCCCGTATTTGTTATGTCCAGGGAAATCCATCTTGGGAAGAAGGGTTTTCAGTGGGAATGGGTGTATTTTGAAAGTTTTCCAAACAAGGAATTTACAGCATTGCATAGAGTTTTGGCAATTTGTGACAGATTATAATTTCATTTTTTTAAGAAAAAGCAACTGAAGAGGGATTAAAATATACCTGGGACAAGGCACAGGACAAATTCTTCAATTTACTATGCACAAGTTTATGTATTAATCTGCTCTGTCAATAGTCAATAAACCTCAGTATAAAAATACTGGATAAGAAAATAACACTTTATGCTTGTGAATTAAAAGTAACACTATAACTTAAAAATGAAATTGACTAATTGATATGAAATACACTTGTTATTAATGGGTATCTAATTTTACTTGATTTGCCTGTGTGTTTTACTGTGTAACACAATTATCTTTTGGTACCTAAGGCTTCCTGATCTATCTGATTATTTGACAGCAGTAATCTTTTATCTCCTGAGGTACTGGAATATGACACAGGCTGTTCTTGCATTGCATTAATGTGTAAAATACACACAAAAAACCCACCTTGCTTTGCAGGAACTGCTGCGAGGGTCGTGGCTGAGACCCCGATGGGAATTCATCCCATAAAAGTGTTCTCCCTCTGCCATGTTGCCTGCTGTGGCAATCAGCTTCAAGAGCCTTTTTCCTCTTCTAGAGACCTCTGTATGGAGTAATGTTCTTTTGTCTCAGTGAGTTTTTTCCACTAACATCTGCTAAACTTGGCAAGGACTCCAGCTGAAGGACCCAAGTTCTGACTGGTGACAAGCATGTCAAAATGCAAGGTCTGTATTTTATTCAGGCAGAATAATGCCCTTTATATATATGTTTCTTTTTTCAATGCTATCTCAGCCTTAACCAAGATGACTGTGTTTGCACTCAGTGCCTGACTAAGAAGCACAGCAGTCTGAATAGACTTGGCAGAGGAAATCTGAGACACAAAGCAGAAGACTGAAGGGACTTGCCCAGCAGTCAAGCCATCGTTCATGTTCAGGCTCCTTGACAGCTACCTGCACCTAAGCTTTGGATTGCTTCTCTTCGGCTACAAGGAGGTGCAATACTCCAGAACGACTTTTAGACAGCAAGAAACACCAGTAGGCAGTGCTGTATACCTCTGAAGAGGGCATCTGCCAAGACTAGCACTTGATGTAGCCTGCTCAAGAAGGCAGGTGTACTGGATGACCTTATCTGTGTTTGTGTTTCCCTAAAATACTGCTTCTGCACAAAACAGAGGATGGGGGCAGGGATGGGAAGCAACAGGGGCTGCTGCAAGAGAGCAGGGAGGGTGGTTTGGCATTCCCTGCTTCTACCCCCAGAGACTGAACTCCCATGGAACTGCTGCTTCCTTTTGCCCCTCATCTTTTCCTGTGTATCCACACTCCTTCCACCTCCCATCCATCCAGTGTTCAGGCATCATGGCAGTATGACACCATTTCTCTCCTCTTTTGTCTTCCCCTTCCTTCTTTGCCCTGTGGGCTGGATAGGAAACCCAGGCAGAAAGTAACAGGTAGGAGGGGACAGTATGGCAGGGATGATGGTAGCTCATGAGTGAAGGAAGAGGACACACAGAGAGAAAAGTGGAGACTGAAGAGCCTGTGTTGCAGGTTCAGGAGAGAAAAGGAAATCCCAGAAAGAGAGGGTTTTCGCAAACCCAAAGCCCCACATGCCTTTGTGAGACACAGCTCTCACATCAGCATCCTCGCTGCTACTCATCTCCTCTCTAGGACACCAAGAGAAACCTAAGTGCCTTAATGCAACTGGGAAATCTCCAGTCATCCCTACCAATTTCATTATTTGTATTTGGTAGACAAAAAAAATAAGAAATATCATGAATAGTGCTTTATAATTTCCATCCTGCTCCTTTTACCTCTAAGCCACTTTTATTTGCTGTGACATGCAGCCATGAGGTTTATATTTTCCCCACAGTTCATCAGCCCCAGAAGTCTTGTGTTAGTTGCTAACTTATAGGAACTGAGTATTATCCTTTAAATGGTCTGCAAGTCCTTTAGTTACCCTTGTTCTTGTCTATAATTGAGGAGTTTCCAGAATATTTCCAGGGAACCAGTTTAATGAAGTATTGCATGTTGCCTTCACTAGGGCTGGAGCTGTTCAATCTTTATTGTGTCATTTTGTAGAGAAAAAGTAACACAATATGCTTACAGAAATCACCACTGTTGCCTTCGTGTGCTCATTAAAAACATAGACTTGCAAAGACATTTTCTTTAAAAAAATCACTATTGTTTTCTACACAACATTTCTGAAACACATGCAAGCTCAATTTTCTTCACCTAGAATCAGTAAAAAATGTAATCCCCTGTTGCACCTGGCAGTGATCTCTTTTTCTAGTCCAACATTTGTAGTATTTCCAGCTAAACTGGTAATTACAATTGTTAGTGTTGTCATGCTTTCTTAAGATCCTATTTTATTAGAAGGCAATCATAAAACAATATTAAACATGCCATTGTTAATTATGCTTATCCTTTAGCCAGTTGTGCTGTCACTGAGCTGACATGTTAGAAACAATTTGAGAACCTTTGACAGGCCCAGAGTGTCATATACTCAAACATGTGGGCACTCAGTACTGAAAGAAATAGTGCCAGACATATGTTTGCACAACAGTATGATTCATGATTACTGAAATATCTGTGATGGAAAAAATCTAGTGCTTTTTAAACCATTTTGATATTATTTTCTACCATAATACTGCCCTCCTTTCTTGTCTTTGACAGAGAAAACCTTCCTATTTCTACTCTCTTATTTCTTTTTTTCTTTCTTTCATGTAGAAAACATGGTGTCATGGATGCCATCATTCCATGTGGAAAATATTCTTCAGACATAATGGGATTCCGTTCAGATGTCATCTGCCAGCCTGTCCACTTTGAAAGTCAATAATTTTATTACTTTAGTCAATGAAGGTATTTAGGTATGTAATCAGCCCACATTTTTACAGCCGTGTGTCACAAGCTATTCACTCACTTGACTGGGGATGTGTGCTTGTAACCTTGTGTGTGCCTCCCTGCAAACTTTGTTCTCAGACACATTGCTTCAGTAAAGTTATTTGTAACATTATATCTTAGCTGCAATGTGAAATTGTTTTCTTTTATGTGCTTTCTATCAAAGTAAAATACAATAAGGCTTTTATCCCAAGAAAATGCCCTTCAGAGGGAGTTAATTCTAAAAGGATTTTACATTCAGAGTAAAAAAACCCACCAAAGAAAACTGCACCAAACAAAACTCCCAAACACCTGAGTACTACTGTTTGAAGAAAGTGTTCAAATTATAGTGGTTTTTCTATGACTGCTTCTTGAGAAGGGCATTGCAGAGATGCACAGATACACATTTCCACAGGCAAATCCTCATGCAAGGAGCAATGGAAAATGTCAGACTTCTTGACTGTGTCAACACCATCCTATCTTCTGCACAGCTGCAATCCCCTTCTCTGCCCACAGCCGTGCTCTGTTTCTGTGAAAAAAACATGCTGCTGGTGCAAGATAAGTGAAATGGAGCATGTGCTGGGAGAGGGTAGGCACAAAGCAAGCTCACTTGATAGAAATGTCATTGGAACAAGAAACACTGACAAGCATATTACTGCCTGCACCATGATCCTAAGCTTTTCCAGGGTTTATGTTGGGTGGCTCACATTTGAATACCATTCTTCATGCCATGAGGATCTCAAGAGCATCTAAGAGATGAAGCACATCTCTGGCAAATTTTCTATACAGATGCAGTTCTCAGGCACTTGTCTGCTTTCTTCCTTACAGATGACATTAGGCTACATATTTTTTCTGTGTTTTTTTTTTTGTTCACCCTGCTTCCTGCCAGGTTTCCTGCTTTCCTCAGGTTTACGCTTGTTTATTTTATGACTGAGACTATTTAAATTAATATCTCTATGGATATAGTGAAAATCTGAGTGGACATGCACCTGGGCCACCTGCTACAGCTGACCCCGCTGGAGCTGGGTGTATATTAGGTGGCACTGGAGGTTCCTTGCACCCTCAGCCATTCTGTGCTTGTGTGAAACAGAAGCCAAAACAATTTTTCCTACCATATATAAATGAGATTTATATTTCCCACATTTCAGAGAATTCTTATAACTGACTTTTAGAGGAAAATAGAAACCAGCACTTAGCACTTGCCTGAAGATTTGCAATCTCCTACAAGCACTTAATGACATGGATAATTCCAACATATTTCAGATCGTATATGTTTGAAGAATATTAAAGTTTTTTTGTCTACAACTCTGCTCCTTAATTTTCACCCTTGCTTCTGCACCATGACTATATAAAACTGAAACTGTCTCAACAACATTTTTAACACCACAGCATCCCATAAGCAACATTTCTTGCTGTTGTTAGACTTAGTCTTCTCATCTTTTCACCTTGTCATAAAAATAAGTGACCTGATTCAGAATCAGCACAGTTGTTAGTTAAAACCTTTTTTTGAGCCAAGGAGAACCAATGCCTGATTAATATCACTTTGAAAGGTCAACCTTAACAATGTAATCATGGAGCAAATTACCTTCAAGTGGGATCTGGTACACACACTATCTGAAACAGACTTTGTGCACCCCAGTCACTGTCTGCTTTGGGGTTGATGAAGAATTTCATACTCACCTATTGTACAGGGAAGTCTCCATTAAGAATTTTACAACCTGTTAGGAAAAGATATAGATTGTAATCTACTGAAAACTACTCAAACTCTCCTGTCCCAAACTATCCACCCGAATAGAAAGAAAATTTTAATATTCTGCATGAGCCACCTTAACAAACAGCATCAAGCTGACTGAGAAGATTTTAGCACAGTTAATATTTTCCATGGGGGGAGTATTTTTTTCCTCCTTAGAATGGATTTTATTGTGCTAGGTAGCCTATCTGGTCTCCTGCTATTTCTCACCTCTGCACCACTGACATAAGCACCTGAGAATTAATATTTATTTCAGCCTTTAGAAACGGGGAGCCTGGGGTTGTATATCATTCTGCCTGGCATTCAAATTACATGTAATGCAGTCTTTGGAATGTTTTGCTTAAATGAAGGAAAGTATCTGGAGACTTGAAGCCTAAGGCCCTATTGTCCAAGCATACATAATGTGAAGTTAAATTCCTCTTTGTTTAGCTATTAGTTTCTTCTCAGCTGCTGCAAGAACATCTGTTGCAGTGCACAGAAATAGCCTTCTGCCTCCCTGTCTTCCCAATGCTCTTCTTTTTCTTAGTCCTGAAAAAGAAATGATATCCACACTAGTGAAAAAAAAGGGGAAAAAAAAAAAAAAGAGGCATAGGTGCTTTCAAAATGCAGGAAAAGTCAGTGCTGCAGAGAATGTATTGTCCAAGAAGAAAGAGAACTTTAACAGGAAAGGGTGTAACATGGAAATAGAGTGCTAAGAGTAAGCATATGTCTTATCAGTTAGAATGTTGTTTGTTGTTAATTAAAGAGATGTCTCTAAGCTTATTTCCTGTTACAGAGTGAACTTTAAAGCTATGGGTGATTACATGTATGGAAAAGAGATTGTAAAGGTAGAGGTAGGCTTACAGATATTTGCTCAGCAATGCTGTCCTCAAAAGAGCTGAAGTCAGATATCAGAAATAAGAAAGCAAAACAAAAGAGCCTGACAGTCTCAGTGAAGCCACTAGTCAGTTATAGTTTTATTTTCAAAAAAATGGAAATAATAAGAAAAATGTTTTAAAAAGAAATATTGAATAACAGTGAAATTTGAAAGACATTTTTCCAATTCTCTGTGAAAGAGAACTCTATCAGAAAATTAGATGTCATAAACTGTCATGGTGGAACACAGTTTATGCTTATAAGCAAACAAAAGGTATAGTTGCACCACAGGTATAGGTCTTTCTCAGCAAAATCTAGCAGGTCTTAACAGAGTGGGAACTGACACACTTGCTGCTTCTGGACCTGCCTATCAAATATTGATATGGGTAATGGAGAATCCAAATCACTACCTCAATGCAGTGTTAAAATCTGAATGAACCATCCTGGCTTTTGACCCATTGCTCTTTCTGCGTCTGCTTTGATGGCTCTTGAGTGCTAGTTGAGTGCTAGTTCCATTTCTGTGTTTTTATACTATAGTAAATACATGCAAACTTTCATATGAGTTTTTACCAACAGTACAGAAATCTATTCTCCTAAGCAAGTACTGAAAAAGTCTTCCGTATAAGAAAATTTCCGACATACATTAACTGTGAAAATTAATTTTTTTGTCACTAATTGTTTGCATCTAATTCAATTAAACTAGGACAGTGCCACTCTCTACTGACAATGTGCTTTATTAGGATGCTATCTAATGTGTCATGCTTAAAAACATATTCAGATATAGAAAGTTGCAAGGAAGTTTAATGAGTATATGTATCTCCAAATATTGCTTTCAACCATACATTATGCATTCCATAAGCTTCACTTCAAAGTAAAACTTCTTTTGAGTGTAAGGGATTCTTGCCTTCTATTTCTTCATTAGTCATCACAAAATTACCCAGAAAGTTAATAGATTATGATGTCTGTGAAATCAGTATTAAACTTTTATCATGCCAATATTTACTCCTGTCACTTTGAAGAGTTAATGTAACTTCTTGAAAATCATTTTAGACAAATGTCATAAAACATGGGAATGTCTGACAGTAGAAACCTGAGATTTGGTCATATACAAATCAAAATGTATCAGAAAGCATCCACTGAAGCATTTTTCCAATTCTCTGTAAAAGGAGAACTCCAAAGACCTACAGCAGGAATATAGATGCATGCTCTGGGGACGTTTCTGGCTTTCAATCTCCTGCTTTTCTCTTGCCAGAGACCAAAGCCAAACATATTGCTAAGGCTTTAAGACACATTTTCATCTGTAAAATATCTTATAAAATAGATCCCCAAAACATTGAATTTCTGCCAAAATGTCAATTTATTTTTTTTAATGTTCTCATTGAACAATGAAATGTTTATGTTAATAAAGGCTTGTTATAAAAAAATAGTATCATGAAAACCACCATTCACAGTTTTTAATTAGCAGTAAGCGTTGCAATTAAAAATTAGGAGATAGTACTCTTCCTTCTTTAAGTTCCCCTGTCAGAAAACAGTGCACTGCACAACAAAAATTTTGCAGATATATTCCAGAAGGAATGCATGACACTCATTTTGATTTTTTTTCCAAAGTTATTTATGAGTAATCTGTGTTACCCTGTTGCTTGAATATAATTTAATTTGTTTCCTTTAAACTTAATCACAGTTTAGGAAAGATGCATTGTAGAATTTTCACTTCCAGACTTTGAAAGTACATGTTATTGCCTTAATGTAAGCAGTTCTTACAGATTGCTGGTTCATAGCAAAGGTTTACAGCTTAAGTGCTACTGTTGTTAAATTTCTTTGCATGCAAAAGTTGCAAATTATCACTCAAATGTTAACAAGTGTCCATTTACATCCTTGGTAGGTCAAACAGTGAAAGTTTAACACAGAACCTTTCATTCAGTAGCATGGAGCCCTGGATGATATTGCATTACTACTCCTGACCTGGCAAGTTAGAGTTGAGGCAAGCCTGGCACTGAAGCTTGCTTTGAGAACAAGCAAGGCTTCAGGTTATTATTTCCTGTTTTGGACTTAAGTTTGATCTACTTGCAGATGAATTTGAATGTGGCAGGTAATATTCTGGATATCTAATTTATATTTGATTATTAAAAGTGAGATTTTCCAAATGAGCTCAATACTGTAATAATAAACTTTCTCCCATTGAAGTCACTGTCAAAACTAGAAGAGCTTCAAACAAATCCCCTCCTTACCAGCCACTGAAATAGCTGGTGAAGAAACAAAGAGACAGATGTAATGCTTGTGTTGCTACACAGAAAATACTCTGACTTTAAAAATTTTCTTTCTGAACTTCTATGCTTTACCTGGCTTCTTGTTGAACTAGTGCACAATAGCAGGAGCAAAATACACATTTGCAACTGAAGACACCTGGAATGGTCATTATTTCCCTCTTTCTCATCTAGATGCTGAGTGTCTGGAAATGTGTCAGGCAGCCTATAAAAAAGGAAGGCCTCTACTATGAAAAGAAGTAGAGTGATTTCGATACAAGCTGACAGAGCTGCTGAAGAGATGGTGACGGAATGAAGCAGGGAAAGAGTGAAGAGGAAGATCTTGCTGTAATTTGCTTAAGCACTGAGAACTGAAATCTATTTTTCCCGAAAGAGATGGGTTTTAGTCTAGCCTTCCTTTCATAAATTTTACTCTCATGCAATATTAGAAGCAATATTTTTTTGATCATTAAACACTGTGATTTCAGTAAAACTATTTAAAAAAAAAAAGCTTCTCCTTGGAAAAGGATGGAGAGCTATGCATGTAATACAGGCAAGAAGAACCAGATATCACTTGTTAAGCATGTGGGCTGAGAAAAGTGGAATAGAGATCTGGATGCTTTGAGAAGTATCTGTGTATTCAGTCCACCAGCATGACACACTCAGCCTTGTAAATAACTGCTAAGTGTTCTCACACTTATACATACAGTCCATGGATTCCACTGGGATGAGAGCATTAGGCAGCCTTGCAGACACAAGTCCAAGGTAGCTCTGATTTCATCTAGGAAGCTATCTAGTTTTGACATCAGTAATTTTTAGTAATACCTACAGCACTGGGCTAAGTGTTTCCCATGGTCAGTTGGCCTCACCAAGTAAAACAAGTGTCTTATGTTGAGTCAAATATTGAACCTGCCAAGCTGAAGCCTTTGATACAATCAGGTCTGTGGGGCACTGGATCTCTCCTGTCACCTTCCAGTAGTGAGAGATAGGTGAAATCAGGATTGGGGATTGGACCAATCTCCATAGAAACAGATGTTAAAGGGTTTGTTGCTCATGCTATCAGAGTATAGTCAACAACAGCACTGCATGGACTCAGTGCTCTGCCTCTTCCATGCCCCACTATTCCACAGCAGAAAGCCATGCCAATGGATGAGTGTTGTTGGAGGGGAGCTCCACTCACTGATGCCAACACTGGTCTTGGCATTTCTCGACTCTGCAGAGGACTCTGGAATCAGCTGTGATGCATCTGCCAGTTTTCTGGAAGTGCAGAGCTTTCCTGGCAGGGGACATGTCTTATGAGCCATTTCCAGGCAGATCATATTTGCGTTGTACTGCACAACAAATATCTGCCCAGTTAGAGGATCTGTTCCAGTGCACTCTACCTGAAGCACATCAAAATTCACACTATAACAATAAAAATACGTCAATCAGATCCTCAGTGGGTAGAGCTGCAGTGGTTCACACCAACTGGGAGTCTGGTCCATAGAATCAGTGTATTTAACCAGCACACCTCTGGGAACAGAAATCTTATATGTTTAATCATGTGCCTATCAATGCTAATCTATTTATAAAATTCAGGTCTGCTTGTGAGGTAAGTGCTGCTCTTTGCAACACTACATGCATCAGATACTCAAACATGATAATGATGGAAACAGAAATGGAAATACATAGACAAAACTAGAACCTAGTCAAAGGGCTACCTCTCATAGTGACATGCCAGAAAAGAGAAAAAAATATCAAAAGAAGCAGAAAAAATTATTTAAAAGAAACCACATTTTTTTCTAAATTTATTGTTACTGTTCTCATTCCCTACTTAGGCCTCAAAAATTAACAAATGCTTTAGGTAAAAAAGTTCTCACTCTGCTGAAATGGCAAAGTTTTTTGCAGTCAAAGCAAAATTTCAAGATTTCCACTTTGAAGTGGAACTTGGAGTTAATGGGCTGGGCAAGCCCTGATACATAACACACAGCAACATACCTTGGTTGAATCATAGAAGCTAGAGATGGAAAAGACCTATTAGGTCATCTTTTCCATCTCCCTGCCAATGCAGGATTATTCTCTGCCAATTTAGGATTATTCTCGAATATTTTCTAGTCTAGCTTTAAATGACTCAGGCTGTGGGGCTTCCACTGCTTCCCCTGGGAGGCTATTTCAGATGCTAATAGACTTTGCTGTTAGAAAAATTTTCCTGATATGCAGCCTGAATTTTTCTTTGTTCCATTTCTTAGTTCTCCTTGTTATAAGTGTATTACTCTACCCTACGTAATTTGTTTCCCTGCATGGTGTTTATGATCTTGAAATTCTTTGAGATGGCTTCAAAATCCACCTTAGGGTTGATCTTAAGTAGCATTATACTCTACTGCTGTCATATATAATATACATGTAGCATCAATTATATGATCATACATAAAACATGCTAATATTTTCACCATCATGCTGTAAGATGCTCCAGTGAGGAACACATATTGCACCACTCAGTAAACCTTGACTTGCCCCCTGCTCTTTGTCAGGAATTGTTCCCTAAATGATTGAAAAGCCTCTACAGTTCTAAAAGTGCCTAAAGCTACTTGATCCTGCAGTGCTGCCTTCCACTTGAGAAATCACGGTAAATGATAGGTTAAATTAATACAAGTACTTCAGTATTGATTTTTCCATACATTATCCACATGGACATTTCAGAATGAGCAGCTGATGGGGTGCTAGGAGAGCTCACTGGGGATGGGGCAAGAGGGAGCAAAGGAAAATCCCTCTTCATGTGTCATCCCTGAAATGTTGGAGACACTCTGTCTTAGATATTTTGGATGAAAAAAGCATCATCTATGATTAAACTGTCACGGTACAGTTTGAGCCACTGGATCCCTGGGACTAGGACACAGGGACTGGAAGTAGCTTCACATGGGGCAGGGTCTTCCATCCAGGGCCATCCTACCAGACCTGGGGTGGTGGCACCTGGGGAACAGGGCAGGATGGAGATGGAATGGTAAACTTCATTTACTAATGCCTTCTGGGAAATATGTCAATACATTGTGCTTTCATTATATAGCTGATGATATTTTAAAGATCTCCCTGGCTGTGCTGATACCCACAGAGGGATGTGAATTACCTGCTGATCCCTAAAAGCAGAGCTCTTTAGTCCCTGATGCAGTGTGTAATTTAGTTCTAGAGACTTTCCCTGTACTTCCCTCTGGGTTGGCCAAAGAATGGCTCTATTGCCTATAGCTGACCTCTTCTAATCATAGAATCATAGAATCACAGAATGGTTTTGTTTGGAAGAGACTTTAAAGATCATCTTGTTCCAAACCCCCTGCTTGGAAAGGGACATGGACACCTCCCACTAGACCAGGTTGTACAAGGCTTAATTCAGCCTGGTCTTAAACACTTTCAGAGAGGAGGCATCAACAGCCTCCCTAGGAAACATCCCAGTATCTTAGTACCCTCATGGTGAAGAATTTATTTCTAATTTCTAATTTCTAATTTCTAATTCTTCTTTCTTCAATATCTAAGCTAAATCTACTCTCTTCCCATTTAAAAACTTTACCCTTGTCCTGTCACTACACACCTTTGTGAAAAGTTCCTCCTCAGCTTTCCTTTACTTCCCCTTAAGGTACTGGAAGGCTACTGTTAGATCTATCCAGAGCCTTCTCTTCTCCAGCCTGAACAACCCCAATTCTTGCTCAGCCTCTCTTTGTAGGAGAGATGCTCCAGCCCCTGTGTCTCTCCACCTGACTCGCTCTAACAGCTCCATGTCTTTCCTGTGTTGAGGGCTCCAGAACTGGACATGGTAATGATTTTTTCTGTTGTGATGTCACCATGAAGGGAACTGTGAGAAAATCTTGGTCTCTACTAAAGGACATAAAGAGATAACTTATCCTAACCAAAATTTCCAAAGCTGTTTTTTGATAAAACCTTGTCTTTTAATCTTTGTTGCTGTGGGGATCAGTAGCACTAGTAGGGCAACATGCTGAGATTCCAGATAACAGATAGGAGAACTGATTTAATCACAAATTAATTACAACGTTTTAAAGTATGTAAGTTAAACAGGACACATTCTTCATAAGAATCATTGTGTTACTGTAGTCTTCCATCTCTGCTGCACACAGTTACACTCAAGAGAATGAAGAATTCTGAAAATTAAAAGCTCTTTACCTCATTTTTTTTAGTTAACAACAAGAAGTGAAAAACCAAACCAAAACCATTTCCTTAGATCTTGACCAGAAAGATTTCCATAAGGTATTGTTGCATTACTACTGCAAAACCCCCAAAAAACAAATCAGAGAATTTGAGAAATTTCATAGTTCAGCCTATGAACTTGCACACATGAAACATCTGCTTTTGCTGTGTGATTGCTCTTTGCTGCTCCATGGAGGTCAATAACTCATTGACAGCATAGTAGTACATTTAGTCTTATGTGTGCTCAGGGTCCATAAAACACATGTACAGACCTTTTATATGCTTCCAGAACTTTCGGACCATGTATCCCAAGAACATCTGTCTTATCAAGAACATTTGATACATGAAATAGTCACTTTGAAAACCACATTGCCTTTCCCTTAGCTTTCCATTCCATCTTGTTAAGGACCAAGTGAGCAGTACAAAATAGTTGCCTCTGAAATTTGTGAAAATAATCTCCTGATGGTTTTTGTGTCCTCCTCCACCTGTTTCTCCTTTCCCCACCCCAAAATCCTAGTAGAGGGCATTTGCTGCACTGGATTGAAGGGTATGTAAGCAGAAGAGTCAAATTCATGTCACACCAATACTTGTGTGATAATACACACCTGGGCTGTTAATGGCAGCAGTGAAATAGATAAAATAAGCCTTGATGGGATCAGCTAATGGCAGGTGTCAGGGTAAGGACAACTTCACCAACTTCCAGATGGAGAAGAAAAATGGAAAATATTCACTGAAGAAAAACCCACAAAAGGAATTTTCAACTTTCCAACACATGTTGCTGTTCCTATTCATATCTGGATTTTCCTAAATTCAGCCTGAGCATGCACATCAGAATGGGTAATTAGCAAATGAATTGTCTGGCAGATACACGGTCTAAAAACTCACTGGTGTGGCAGTCATATGTATGGCAGCAGTGGAGTCCAGTGGGGCACAAGAGCACAGGTCAGCTGCTTGCTCTATGCTCCCTCTTCATGTTGCTTTATCATCAGTCTTGCAGCCAACAATTTCTAGCCTCTACAGGGTCTCTGTAGAGATGATAAAATCCTGCATTTGTTATTTGTAATGTCACTAGAAAAATAACCTCAAGCAGGTCTCTGATGGATTATACCCTCATATTCCTAAAGTCAATACCTTTTAGAGAATGGTACAATCTGAACAGACATTACCTCTGGAAACATGGTCATTTTAACATTGAAGGGTTGACCTTGACAGCAGTTATCTTCACTTGGAAAACACTTTTAGACATATACTTAAAAGTATATCAGTAAGTAATTAATTAACTGGCTGGAGACTGATGGTTCATGGGAATGCAAGAGAACAACAGCTTTTTTGTGAGAGTCAAATTAAAAATGAGAGACATTCTTTTCTGGCTTTTTATTAGTATATAAATGCACTTAATTGTTTTATTCATTAAATAAAACAATATTCACAATGCTGTTTGGAAATGCAAAATGGAGGAAATAGAACCAATTATTCTATTGAATGTGTGTACGTGGAAAACAGTTAAGTTAAAGTTGCTTTCTGGACACAAACCTTTCTGGTTCTTTTCTCAGTTCTTTGAGAAAACATTAAAGCATGTCAGCATTTTATAAAGAGACCAGTTCAGCTACAAAGACTTTGGAGAACGCTATTATTTAATCAGACTAAATGCTTTAAGTATACCAGCCACATAGTCTTAATGTTTAATGCACACATGGGAATGCAGCCAGACCACACAAAGCTATGGAGTTATAAGGGGAAACATCTGGTCCTTCCTTTCACTGTGCCATCTCCTACCCATGCAGGAGATGATACAGGTTCTGCAGAGATGCATCACCTCCTCCATGAGGCAGGTGGGCAAAAGAGATAAGAAGAGATGGAGTGCCAGGTTGTGCTCTGGCAGCCGATGTTGCCTGGGACAATGCTAATCTTAGCCAATCAAACCTTTTTCCTAGCACATCAGGTTCACCACAATGGACTCTGGGATGCTCTTGCTTTTCAGGATGTTTCAGTCCTAGAAGAGAAAGTGGCCCAAACAGCATTAACAACAGATACTAATACCCTTACTCATAGTCAGTAGCATTCTACTTCCCAAGCTGTCCCTTGTGGCACTTCTAATTCAGTTTCAGAGGAAGGTTTTATTAAGTCAGAGTATCAGAGGATGATCTCAGTGCTGAAGACTTGAATTAGGCAATCACTAAAAATCCAAGGACTGTAAAGGGGAGAGGGCCAGATCTTGTGTTTCTGTTCCTTTCAATGAAATGTGGTTTAAGCCCTTTAGGGACCTTCATGCATTTTTACTGATTGGTGTGTGAAGCCAGCTGAACTGAATCGCTCAGAAGCTAAAGCAGCAGTGCTGGGAAGACTTTTCAATTTCTTCTTTGTTGAAAAAAAACCAGATATGAAAAGGCACAGTTCAAAGGAAAATGCCCAGTGTTGTACCAACTAACCTCATAGGCATCTCTAATGTTTGCATTAAAGATGCTACTCTACTATTCAGTGTAAAAACAAATGGTACCAAATTAAGTGCTGGGCACTCACATTTTAAATAGTGATAGTAATCTGGATTTCTCATTATATGTTTTATGCCAGAATAAGATTCTTGCCAAGGATGATTTAACTATTCACAGTGTCAAACTGATCTCTCATGGAAAGAGAGCATTAACTGCATTTTCATTGTGTTTCATGACAAATAAAAGACTGGGCAGCATTTCAAATTATAAGGAAAAATCTCTCTTTTCAGATGTATTTAAGAGTACCATGGTCTATCTAATTTAACTAAACCAGCAGTTTCTTCTTCCATTGAAATGAAAGGTATTTCTCCAACAATAAGGTAGCGCTTGCTGAGAGAAAGTATGTCATTATCTTCTTGTTTTTTTCTGTAGTTCTGCCTTCTCAGCATCCAACTACAATGCAAACATTTATTTGCTCTTCTTATCAGTTCTGTGCTGGAGCAAACAAGGTCTTGACAAGAATTTCAAAGTGACAGAAGGAGGCAAGAGCAATGCTGGCATAGACATCCAAAAGAAGGATAGGAAGATTTAACCGCTGAATTATTTTTATTCAGTTTTATTATATTGTACACAAGATTAAAGCAAAATAGTGTTCAACCCATCCAATGAAATAGCCAAATGCAATAGATACAGGTAAATACAAGTCTTAGACCCAGAGATGTTTGTAAATTTAAAATATTTTAAAAACCTCTCTTAACCACAATATTCATATGTGTTAAATCTCCAACCTTAAAAACTGGCCTAAAAACCTTATTAAAATATTATAGCCACAGTATTAGAAAAGCCTTGCATAATCTCACTGAGGGATGAAAAAAGTACATAGCAAATGTTACTGCTGCAACTTCTTGTTTGTAGTTTTCTTTCTTTAGGCTGCTAGGCTGTGTGCTGTGATTTTTCCTATAAAGTTTGCAAAATGCTGTGGAAACAATTTGATATGTATAGGTTATGTTTAATACTTTATTTGCTGGTAAAGTTTATTTGGTGCCAAGTCTCCATCATTGAATTTAGCTCACATTGTCTACACAGCTTAAATAACAAGGTATAATAACAACTGTTTTCAAGCTTAACATCAAGTTGAATATGAACATATAGTCCTGTAATTAATTAAGCATGTTACATGCTGCTACTTTACTTTGCAGAAATCAGCAACTGCTATTGCAGAATACATTCGTGCAATGTGGGGTTTTGATATGCAGATGTAGTTCCTGCTTTGGATTCTGAACAAGTGTGATTCTACACTAGTGATTTCAACAGTAGAGTATATGATTAGAAAATCTGAGGGATAAAACCTTTGACCCTTGAAAAGCAAGAGAGATTTCTGGCTGCTTTCTGTGCAGGTAGCTCAAGTGCAAACAGTGATAACATTTCAGAATGGTAAGGAAACCATATAAAATGTTAAAAAGAACCCTCTCAGATCACTCACTACATCCGTTCAGAATTCTCCTTTGCAGGAGTAGTAATATTATAGTATCAACAACAAGAATAACTTTGTTATTTCTAGAATCCTAAGAATACAAAAGTGCTTTGCAAATAAATCATGGTTGAACCATGAGAGAGTGGGGTTTGTGTCCTTGAAATGTTTGCACCAGTCGAGATGAAAAAAGTTTTTCTCCACAATGGTGCCTACCCTTTGCCAAATGTTTCTGTCCCCACTGCAAAGTGCAGGGAAGGAGCTGGGAGAGAATAGTGCAGTGTGTGAACTCCAGCTACACTCTGTCCTGGACACATAGTCTGCTTTCTATCAGAGGTTCCAGCGCTTAGAACAGAGGTTTGCAACAACAAAAAGATCTACAAATTTGTGCTATGGACAGAAATGTCTGATGGATACATCTGCTGCCCTTTGCCAGCCTTTGCTCTAGGCAGCTTCCTCTGCAGTCTGTGTAGGGGTGCTGGTCCTGCCCACAAAAAAAGGAAAGGAGCTGCACTGCAAGTAATGCATGTTTTTACAGTGAACTTAGTTCTACCATGTACCATTTTTAATCAATTATTGCTTTATCCTCTCCTCCAAATGTAATTTAATATATGACTATGACAAAAGCCAAAGTTTTGGTGGCCAAATGAAGCCAAGTGCATTTTTAGGGAAGGTGTGAATGAAGAGAAGGCAAAGTGTTATACATGGGCAGTAAAACAGAGTGAAAGGTGAAGCACTGGGCAGTTCCCAGAATGGGGAGTTACTGGATGGTTGACATTGTCCTATTCTGAATATGTTTCTGGATTAAAGACACTCAGAGTATGTCAAGGGAATATCTTACTTATGATGAAAGGCTGAGGGTCTCTTTAGCCTGGAAAAAAGGAGGCTGAGGAGTGACCTCATTAATGTTTATAACTATGTAAAGGGCAAGGGTCAGGATGATAGGACAAGGGGTAACAGGTGCAAGTTGGAGCATAGGTGATTCTTTGTAAACATTAGAAAAAGCTTTTTCACTGTGAGAGGGACAAAACACTGGAACAGGCTGCCCACTGAGGTTGTGGGGTATCCTCTGGAGACATTCAAAACCCACCTGGACACATTCCTGTGTGACCTATTTTAGGTGGTCCTGTTCTGGCAGGGGGTTTGGACTCAAGTATCTCTTGATACTTGAGGTCTCTTCCAACCCCTAACATTCTGTGATTCAGAAATTATTATTTTTGTTGGACTTAATGTCACTGCGTAGAACCTTATTTCATAGCTATTTCCATCTGCATCTCTTTAAGCACAATGGTGTTAAGAACAGCATCTTCATCCCATGCTAGTACCAGATATTGTACATATAAAATTTTTACTATTTCTCTTCTAGACACACCAAAGAGCCTAAGAAATATGTGGAAAAGGTAATATCTGATGCAAGAGGACTTGAAGTAAGTGAATTATATTCCACTAGAAGTATAAGAAATTGTACTACAGTCTACACCAGCGTCTCTGCAACAGATGTGACCCAGAAAAATGCTAAACTGACTGCAAAAAAAAACCTGCCTCCAGAAGCAGTTTTTCCTGTGCTTTTCCCCATCCTTTTCTGCCTCTCAGGTACACTTGTTGCAGCTCTTGACTCGGTGACATGGTCCCTCCTCTCACCTTCTTGGCTCAGAGTGGTTTCAGTGTGCCTGGTCTCTAGTGGGTCACTGGACTTACCTCTCCATTTACCAACTTGCATTTCTGGCACCATCATCAGAACAAATCTTTGGCAATGTCTTCTTGAGATCAGTGTCATGGATCAGGCAGTGATTTATAGCAGTGCATGTACAGGTGTTGAGAAAGGCAATTACAGGCATAGTAGAAATGTTACTTCTCACCTTATGAGTTCACCTAAGATTAGAGATTGACCATTCTTGAATCACCAATTCAAGAAGGTCTCCATACAGCACTGCTATCTATTAGTCTTATTCTTTCTTTCCTGGTTTGTTTAAATGGTGATGAATAAAGCGGAGGCTAATTTACAACTGCATTATTTTAAGCAAATAAATTAGGATGAGAAGACTGGAGAACAACTTCCAAGAGTGACTTCCAGAGCCACTACTCTTCAATCAAACCTACCAAATGCTGCTAATTACACAATCTGTTTCATTTATTTTCTTCAGGTTTCAGTGACAGTGTGTTGTTTTCCCTCTGGAAAGGCAGGGATGTACATTAGTAAGTCAAGGGGAGGGCCATCAAGATGACCAAGGGTTTGAAACACATGATATATGATAAGAGGCAGAGAAATGCATTAATTCAGTCTTACTAGGAAAACGTTATTGAATAACTTATTCTGCTTTTCAACTGCAAAATGGGAAGGTACAGATAAGTACTTCAACTCTTCTCAGAGGAGAATAGCAACCGATTGAGAGTCAGTGGTCACAAACTGCAACAAGAAATTCTGACCAGATAGCTGTAGTGGTCATTGATAGTTACAAAATGCTCAGTGCAATTAATGGATAAGTAGATGTGACTGGATTTTAAAATTATTTCATATTATGATAGTTAAACTTTGTTGAAAGCCAGTTTGGCCACAAAGAACTTAAAGTTACACTTAAACATTGATTTTCATATTCATTTTCTTGACACCACTGTAGATGTGGTCTAGGAATCCAGTGAAGAGTAAGAAAAATAACAACTGGTTTTTATTAAGAGCAAGAGATTAAATCAATTCATTGGACCTGAAACTGCATGAGTAGGTGAGGCAACATTCCAGTTCATCTTAGTTCCAAAATACGCCTTCTCACACTGAAGCTCCACAGCAGGATATGAAATCACAAACATCACATCATCAGAACAAATGCTCATCGCAAGTTCATGAAGGCAGGACACCATAAATCAACAGCTCCTGAGAGCTGCTGGGTTTGGGCTTTTCTAAAGACAAATGAATTTTTTTATAGCCTGTCATTGTAAAATGAACCCAAAATAAAGAAAACAAAAATATGGCCGTGAAGAAACTGTAACGTAATAAGTAGATTTGGCTAAAAAGCAAAAAGTTCCCCCCAAAATGCTCCTGCAAATGGGCCTTGATTCAATAAAATACTGAGTCATAGGTTTAGTTTTTAATTCTAATTCCATTCCAAGTCTACAAAGAATTTAAGCACTTGCTTAAACTTAAATAATGACATATGTGGTTTGCTGTGCTAGACATATTCATTTGCATTTTTAATTAAACTGCTTCAGCTTCAGTCACATCTCTCTGTGCATGCTCGCAATGCACATGCACACAAATGAATCTCTAGCCATGCATGTTGTCTAAAAAGGCTTCAGAACTTATACAAGTGGATATTTGCATCAACTGGTTTTAATGTGTTAGTAACAGTGGATATGGTTATACAGCACACTTGGGAGCTGAAAAATGCAATGTCCCCCAGTAGCTTAATAGCACCAAAGCTCTGTTTTCAATTAAAACTGATTACTATAGGAAGATTAACAAAAATATGTTTAAACAGAAAAATGTGTTTGAGACTCCTGTGATGTGCTGTTGGATATCCCACCGGAACACAAAAGAAAATCTCAGTGTAAGCAGAAGGTGTTTTGCTGTGAAATTATTTACTCAGTTCTTGCCATCAATTATTTTGGCCAAGATGACTGGATGCTTGGCGTCGTTGCACATTGTATAGTTTCTCAGTGGAAGGTGCCAAACTCTTCTTATTTTAGCATTATTAGTGTTATTACTATTCTTCTTTTGTTTTGCAGGGCTTTGTTGTTGGTTTCAAAACACTTGATGCTGGGTGTGGTAAGCAGAAGTCCTCACCCTGGGAAAGAGAGTTCTCCTCATCCCTGCACTTTCCAGAAGCGGTTGCTATTGTTTTTCCCCTGGTTTCATGAGGATCGTTCTGCTGCCTGAGTGCTCAAGATTGCCATGAGCAGCATCAGGAGAGTGTCCTGTACAGTCCAATTCCTGCCTGGCTGTGCTTCATCAGTTGTTGTTGTTTGTGTTGCTTAGGGTACCAAGTAATTTCTGATGCGACTTCTCCTTTCCTTTTAGCTTCTCTGAATTCTGTTACTACCCCCTGCTGTAATTTTGTATGTGTAAGCTGAAGGAATTGCTGCTGGATGAGCCAAATGAGCCTTCTGGCAAGCATACAGGGCACTATTTCCCTAGAAACACCCTCTGGAAACTGAAACCACCTAAATAGAACCAACAAAATCTTTGTACCTATTCCGACATGTAGACTCGATTTTTAGCAGAGATGCAAACACAGACAAAATTTTCTTGAGGTAATGGATTTTGCATTAAATAGATCAGTCCTCAGGGTGTCAGTTTTTATCAACTGGTAATGAATCCTCAAATCCCAAAGAGTTTATTTCAAAATGGACAAATGGAAAGGCAAACAGATGAGAACATATGTAAGCTTGCACAGTTGTTTATTTCTAATTTACAGAAACATTTCAATGAGTAGGTGTTCCTGAAACTTAAATGTCCTGTTTAAACTTAACCATTCAGTATCAAAAAAATAAATCATAGGCAAGAAATTGGCTCTGATTTCAGTAGAATCTGTCAGTTTATACAAGGTGAAGGTCAGGTTTTAAATTTCTTAGCCTCTGCTGTTTGTTATAACCACAGCTCTGAGTAGATGGTGCAGTAGTACAGCCCCCAGGAACCTAGGGATAAGAGATGGTGTTTCTGTGGGATATACTCCCTCTCTGAGCTATAAAGCATAGAAATGAGTGCTGTACCACTTTTTTCAGGAAACTGGAGGGCTTCTCTTCTTCACGGTGTTTTGCATATGGAAAAGGCATCAAATCAAATGTCTGTCATTCTTAATGGAAAAATTCTCACTTCAGTATTCAGTAGGTCACTTTTAAGACATCTGTATGTTTCCACCAGACCACTCCAAAAACCAGGAATGAATTGGTCCTCAATTTTTGCCATCTGAAAAGTGACAATACACCATAATTTTACAGTAAGTTCACTATATGTTACAGGTAAATATATATACTACAGCATAACAAAACATTCTGTATAAATTATTCTATCTGAATTTTTGAGATTTTGGCTGTTTTAGCTCAAAGTATACCTACAGCAGCACTCTAGGGAAAGTCCTAAGAAAGATATTTTTCTTGGCTATAATCAGAGAGAAAAGCTATTAGATAGAATTAATGCATTTCTATTGCTCTATTCTGCTCATAATACCTTTTATTGTTTAACTTTCCCCAGTTCATTCTCCATTGCTGAGAAGAAAGGGCCACTAGAAAATCATTAGCTTCATATACTTGTAGATAATGTGTCTTGCTCCAGTTTTACAAGATATTCTATCCTAAAAAGAGATCATTTCTGAATGCTCTTCTCTTCTCTGCAAGCTTAAAAAAAAATGGTTTTGTTTTCACATTTCTTCTTCTATGTCCATTTTCTTTCCATCAGAGTATCATATTTTCCTGTAAAGCTCTGCTTTAGGATTTCTCAGGTTGATGTTTCAGACAAAGATTAGCTGGTGTTTTCATAATTTAAAGAAAATGGATACAAAACCTGTACATGGCTTCATTTCACTTATGCAATTGTTTTGTTTTTGTTTTTTTTTTTTTTTTTTTTGGTTGGTTTTTTTTTTCAGAAGCCTACATAATGGCTTCTATATGATATATGGCTTCTATATGATACTATATTCCTCTTATAAGAGGAAACTGAATGCACGATAGCTACCTGGTTTAGGGAGAAATAATTGATCAAAACTGAAATGTGAGTACAACACGGTGAAAGCATTCTATTCTTCCATTAGTTTCAGTATTTTTTTTTAACTTTTAGATAAATGAATGCTTAGAAAGAAATTATAAGCAGAGTCAAAAAAGACAATAATTTCCCTTCTAAGAGGAGCTTTCAGATGCACAGAGCTGTACAGGATTTGCACTCTGAGGAAAAAAAGAGTGGTATATTTTGGTTTTACCTACCAGAACATCCCTGAGACTAGATGCCAAAACCTGTTCTTCCTTAAAGCTGGTATAGCCTTACCAAGTGGAAGGGACACTGGAACCTGCTAGATGAAAATATTTATTATGGAGAAGCTAGCAAAGAAGGAAAAAGAGAGACACTTAAAGAAGATTAGCTTTTTTTATTATTATTTTTTTGTCTTCTAAAGTAATTTGGTGATTTGACAACATGGAGAAAGGCACAATATGGCATAACTATACAATGTCTTTAAGCTGCATATTGCTGTCTATACAGTATGTGTCATGACATCCTTGCATAATCAGTCAACTATATGAGCTGGAAAAAGAGAGCTACAAGCTTCCAGCTGGCAAGATAGCAGCCCTTGCAAAAAACCAAAATGACTCCCCCCCCTTTGTGCTTAAGTGTAGTCCTTTCTCAAGCAATATTATTTCAGCAAAATTAATTCCTTCCTGTGTCACTCATCATCCAAAGAGATTTATATGAATTGGGTTTACAATAATCATTTTCTCAAAGAACAGAAGAAATGGTTCTGAAATAGAAAAGACTCTGTCATACTACCCTATGGTCACAGGTTAATTCAGGTTGGAAGTACATCATAACATCATGGAGCTTGACCATGTGCACACAGCAGGGTCATTGATAAGGTCAAATCAAGTTACTCAGGGCTTTATGAAGCAGAATCTTCAAATTACAGAGATGGAGACTAAAAAATGCCTTTGGGCAGAATGCTTCATGGCTTGACTAACATTGTAGAAGAAAAGAAAATTACAAAAAGGCTGAACTCTCCTATTTCAAAATATATGAGTTCTCTCATCTTCTCATCCTGGACCACTGTCAAAAGCATCACTCTCTCTTCTCAATTATCTCTGCTTAGATAATGGAGGACTGCTATCAAGGCCCTCTTATCCAAGCTAAACAAACCCAACTTCTCACCCTCTTCTCACTGGGCATGTGCTCTACTACCGTAATCTCATTATACTGACAGCAAAAAGTAGCCAAGGCATAACTTCTTATTTCTGGAATAGCACATCATGTTCTGCTGGTCTTGACCTGGTTGTAAAAGAAAGACTATTTACTGTCTGCCATCAAAAATGAAACAACACCAAGCAGCACCAAACTCTGGTTCTGACTTTGGTTTTAGCATTAAGGGGAAGGCCCAGAGCTGGTTTTGGTTTCCTGGTTGGGAAGCATGTGAACAAGCCAAACAGAATGAAAGGGCTCTCTTGCAAGGATGGTTTCCAGATGCATGGAGCTGGGTTCAGATGCACAGCATAAAAAGGGTGGCTGAATGGACTAAACTGAAAGGTCAGTCTGTAAATAGGCAAGAGATGCCCCCCAGTGTCTTACATATCTCATTAGGAATGGCTAGAGATTTAGCAATACCATGTCTAGACTGGTGAAAAATAGATTGGATGAATAGGAAAACCCTGTTCAGATGATGAGTTGAAAGCTGTATGTATTCTTAGTACTCCAAGAGAGAAAGTGTGGATCATTCTCTTCAGTTAAAAAAGTGGGATTCTGGTCTCTATTGAGCCAAGAATAAAATTAAGTTCTTCAGGAGAGCTTGGACATTTATTATCTGTCTGTTGGAGTAAATGAAAAGATAAGTTATGCTCTAGATTCTGTACCATTTCAGTAGCTGTTTAATTTGAAAGATCCATAACCAGGAAGTTTTTTTGAGAGGCTGTAAAAAGGCTAAAGTACTTTTAATGGAAAATCTTAAAAGTATTTATCACTCATGACAAATTATCATCTATGACAGAAAATTCTTAGGGAACACATTCAGCACTCAGGCCAAGTGATGTAATTTTAAGAGGAATATGCTGCACTTCTATGCTCCCAGAGAAGATTTAGTCCCTGCTATGACTGCAAATCTCAGTTCAACCTTAGCTGCAAAACCTTTATTCATTGCTTTAATAAAGATCAGCATTGAGCTGCTCTCACTCCTTGAAGACCTGAGAACCCGTGGAATTGCAGTGCATTTTAATTTATGGAGTGTTTACACTGAAAATGTTTAAACAAGGAATATCATTACCACAAAAGACAAGACCATGCTCACTGTAACTGTGTTGTGTTCTATAGATTCTTTTCTCCTGAGTATTGCTAAACAACAGAAGATTTAAAGAGTGCAGATTTCTCTTGTGTATTGACATTATACCACTTAATTCCATCAAACTAACTTCAAAACTCAGTTTAGCTCAAAGAAACACATCTGTATGTATAGGCATCCATATATCACTCCCTCCAACCAATATGGACTTTACTGTTTTCATATGCACATTAGTCTTACTGTGCAATGCAAAATACAGAAACATAGAGTGGCATTTACTTTTGCTTATCATCTGTCTCTTTAAAAGTCATTTTGAGAACACAGTTGTTTAACAGAAGGCAAAATATTTAAATGCTGGAGAGCGTTTAACTTTAAGATGAACCACCAGTGGAAATCAAATGGAAAAATGAATGTGAAGGACAGTAGGAGCTGATAAATGACAGGGTTATATGACAAAGTGAGTGTGAAATTCAAAGCCTTAGAGTCACAGGGAAGAGTTAATTCAAGGTATACACTGGAGTGCTGTGGTACAAATGGTTGTTACAGATGCAGTGCAGTACTATACAAAATATAGCCTATATTATGGTGATTTGTCCATATATAGTAATTCCACACCTCAGTTCTTTTTCTCAAAGAGAGGCACGGCCAGCGGTCAGAGGGAAATGTCACTTCAGCAGGTGACTCTGGCAAGTAATGATAAACCAAACAGGATTTTCCTCTCCTCACCTCTTCACCCTGCTAATAGCTGTCACCTCCTTCCTCTCCTGGTGCAAGCCCAGAGTGCCCCTGCTCAGAGCACCCGTGCAGAGAAAAGTGGGCTCTGCAATCCCTTCTACAAAGAGCATCTTCAGACTACCCCAAAAGGACTGAGGAGTCACAGAGCATCAGAAGCTGCATCACAGCCATGAGGATAGCACCTCTGCTGCTCACCACTCAAGGTCAAAATCACATGTGCCTTACCTCAAGAAAAAACCTCAGCAACTGGATGTCAGTCTTCAGAAGTCTTACTGCTTTCCCAGTATGTCTGTTTCAAGCATCTTTTCACAGGAAAAGGGAGACAGCTACAAACACTTTCTTTCCAAATCGAGTTACCATGGATGAAGGCAAAGGCATGGACATACACAGATACAGACAGGTAGATAGATGTAGATTAGAAATAGAGATAGATATACAAATAGAGAAAGGGGAGGAGAAAAGTTAAGGCAAGAATTTGCAGCAGATACATCCTTTTCAGCTCCCAGACAAAACCATCTGTGAATGAGATAGAACTTGGGAGGGAAGAGCATGGTCCCACCTCAGATGTCTATTATAGTGTTATTATTGATACATATGGTAATACATAACGTAAAGAGATTTCTTTCATCGTCTAGACCTAAAGAAAATATATATTTTTGTTCAGAACCTTTCTACATAGCTAAACTGCAGCTTTATACCTTACTGAGCTAACTGTATTCCTACTCTCTTCCTTACAGGATACATCTGGTTTGCTCATTACTGCACAAAGAGGAAATGTGTTATTGTACCAGACAGTAACCTGAGGCTATCTGCAATCATCATTTCCATTTTTCTTTTGCTTTAATGAATCCATCTCCATTACTTCTCCTACTACAACAAGAGTAGTAGCTTTCCTCACCACTGAATTATATCAGTTGTGATTGCATAAGGAACAGAAAGCTGCATGAATTTTTTTCCACTAGCAACGATGTCTGATGGAAAATAGAAGTTGTTGGCCATTTTTAAATTCGAAGTTTTTTAAGGAAACATGCAGAATCATATATGAAAATATATAATTTTGAAAATATTGAAATGTTTCATTTAGATAAGAAACAATGCTTTTATTTAGTTTTGACTTTTAAGGTGTAATAGGATTATAATTTTAATATTAGAGATACACAATGCCTTTGGTGAATTATATACTACTACTTAAAATACCCGAGTTATTAAAATACAATATCCTATAGTGTTTCAACATGGTCCATTTAAAATGTATTAACAAGGGAATTAGTGTCACATGTAGTTTATGCTATCAAAATGAAACACTTCAGTGATTTTGAAGTAAACTTTTGTATGGGGGGAAACGTGAATATTTTGGGTTTTATTTCTGATTCAAATGAAAACCAGCTTTGAAATACTGAAATTTCCATTGGGGATAGAAATTCAGTTTTCTGACCAGTTCTTCTTGTCAAATAGATTAGCCCTTTGAGAATCACTGTTACATACATTCACACCTTTGTGCATTTATGGGTACAGAAAAGAGATACTATCATTCAATTTGTTACTGATAAGTTTGGAAATCCTGACTGCCACAATTATAATTCTGTTTTTCTCTGTAATTCCTATTCATTTATCATGCAGCTCTCTATAAACTTATTAATTGTTCTGTTTATTTTCCCCATATATAGTTGAGATAATGTATTTTTACTACCTAACTATTGGGAGAGTTAAAAAACTATTTTTTACACTGTCCTTTAAAGGAATGGAATATTACAGGCTGGAAAGAATTGTTACGATCATTTAGAATCATCTGTAAAACAATTAGGACAAACAAAAATACATGTTTGTTTGTATTTTTTTTTTAAATAAAGCTGTATTAAATACATAGGGATTCACAGTTCTTACCAAATTGTTTTGATGAGTATGCCTAATATAAACAAGGGCTTATGTCTTACTTTATGTCTTCTAAAGGAAACAACCCCTGTATCAGAACATGCAGTTTCCATATCTTGATCCTCTAATGAAACACATTTAGATGAATGCTATGGAAAGCAATAAAAAAGTCATACTATTATTTATTTCAGTCCAATATTCTCTCTTCTCTAATACCAGACATGTCACATTAATATGTAATAAAAACCCAATTATTAAAAGGCATGTAATATGACAGATTTTTCCTTAATGCCATTCACTTAGGATTTGGCTTATACAATGAGGCAGATGAGTTTATACCCCTTACAAATATTTTAATATAACTATATCCAAAGTGACAGTGAGTATTTTTATTATCCATATAAATGACCCATCACATCTTAAATCCTGTTAAGCTTTTGGCCTCAGTGATATCCTGTGGCCATGTGCTACAGAAGTTAAGTATAAGCTATGTGAAAATATGTTTACTTTTGTTAGTCTTAATTATGCTCCCTTTCAACTCCACCAGATCTCTGGGAATTTTTTAAATACAAAAAAGGAGAGTGCTTGGTTCATCCTTTTATGCCAGTAGCACTTTCAGTTCCTCTTCTGAGCTCTCTTTTCCGTAGAACAGGTTTGGAAAAAAATCTGAAAGCTTCTGAACCCTGATTTTTTCTAGAATGAAACTCCCACAGCAGATTTCCAGAGTTTGGAGATGTCTCATGTATTTCCACCCCCATCCACTTCTGGTTTCCATTTAGAAGAATTGTTGAAATACCACAAGGACGGCTGTTTTCACTGCCATGACAGGAAGCAGGAGTGTTGGAAATGTCACGAGAAAGCCTGTTCTTACAAGATTTCCAGCCTAAGAGAGCCGTCTCAAGAAGTTATTTTGCACAGTTCAGATATGGTTCAGATAAACATCTAAACTTTTGCACAAGCCAGCTCTAAACTCAAACTTCTCAGCTTTATCTGTTGCAGACACTGACACGGTGTAAAGTCAAAACAAAACAAATCAATGTGCCAACTAGCATGGAAGCTCCTCCGGCCTTCTTTTCCTGCCTTTCTTCTTCCTTAAAACCATTCTTCAGCTGAAACAGGCCTGAAGAGACCACAGGTGTTGTTTCCATATAGAGAGGTTGTCTACTGAGACTCAGGCCCTCACAATCATTGCCCTGAGTGGTCTCAAATGTGAAACCAGATTTCCTCAGGAAGCTCCATTCCGATAGCCCTGTCTGCTCTCTCCTTCCAGAACCTACCAAATTGCTGTTCTTGGGGAGCATGAAGGAACCATTTACCTGAATCCCTCTGGTCCTGACAAATGCAAAAACCATGGGAGAGGAAAGCAGTGAGAAAGGAGAAGTCCCTTGCCAGCAACAATAACTTGGACTTTCTCTGCAAGAAAATATAGGATCAGAAGGTGCTAAAATTTTTTATTCTGTGGCCTGGTCTTGCAGTTGTGCAGCCACACTTTGTCCCTTATCTGTGACAAACGGGTGGTGCTGTGTCATACATGACTTCCATAGCATTATGCACACCCCATTACCCCTTTTTCCAGTGCTTTGCTGCCAGTGGTGGTCTACCACTGCTGGAATAAAATGTCTACTCAGTCTATATCCAGCAGGAAACAGATGCATAAGTTCTTAGTAAACACTCTTGTTTTTCTGTATACTGAGTGGACATTTTTTCCTAGTAGTGATAGCCTGATGCAAAATCTCCAGAAGAAGGAATGATGAGGACATTCAGGAAATTAGGCATAACTATCAAGCAAAGAACAATTATGTGAAGCTATTCAGCTGAGTATGTTGCCAAGACAAAATAAAGTGTTAAAGCTCCAGAGCAGCTGCTGTACAGACAAAAGCACTCTAAGAGCTTGCTCTGTTTGAGAAAGAGGGAGCCTGGAAAGAAGTTCTCCCCTTTCTCTCCAGTCTCAACACTGCTTTAAGCCCATCTACACACACTGGGGCAAAGTCTCATAATCAGGGTCCTGGTCTTCAATGCACTGGCAATTTTCCAATGGCTTCACTGGGCCCCCTGTATAAGTGGTGTATCTGAAAAGAAGAATCCGTGTTTAATGGGCTCTGTGCTTTCTCCAGATGTGTCTTGACATTTGTGTTTCCCATAGATCTATGGCCAGACATCTGACTTTAAGGATTTATCTCCTTGGGAATCATACTCTAATAATGATGGACAAGCAGGTTTATATAAAAGAAGAATCATCACAGACCCTAGCATAAAAGAACTGAATTGTGTTTGGGGTTAAAAGAAGTTCTCAACTTATTTTCTCTTTTGAGTTGTTTATGTGTGTGTGTCCTCTGCTGTTCTTCATTCCAGCTGAGACAAAATATGGATACACTGCCTTACCACGAGAAAGACTGCTGTCACACCTCTTCTAGCACAGATGGAATTAGGAAGTACTAGAGATCTCAAAGGGAAGAACTTCTCAAGAGTTCTTAAATTACTTATGATTTACTTGAGTGTTCAGGTTTTCCTGAACTCCACTGACATCAGTGGAACTGTAGCAGAAGATAATCCATTTGTAAACCATTAGCAGTTGGTCGGGGATACCAAGTGTTTATTATTTGTAATGTATTTCTGACCTCAGAAAAAAAGGTTCTAATTCACTTTGATGAGACCAGGCACAGTGAGTGAGACCTGCACAGAACTCAAGACTTAAATGTGTGTCTTTGTATGAGTAGATGTTAAAGGTAGCCTAGCACTCAGCAAGATAGTCCCACAGATCCATGCCATGACCCACAGACAGCCACAGAGGGCAAAAAAGTGTAGCTGAAGACAAGGTAGACTGCTTTTCTTCTGTCTTTCTGTCTTTCTCTGACCATTTGGTAGCAGGAAAGAAAGTGACAAAATGTATTTTTTCATTCCAGGGTACTTTGTTGGTTTTATAAAAGGAAGTCACACTTTTGCAGAGCCTGTGCTTTTCAGTTCTTATGAAAAGTTAGTAATTAAGATGGCTTTGTTTCTTGAGAGTTAAAAGTAGCCTGAACTGTAATAGTCAAATACTAAGCTTGATTTCATTTTTTGTTTTGTTTCATTGCATTAGAAGAATCAAGATGATGTAGTTCCCATGGAATGCAAACCATGCTACTGAATGGCAAATTATATGGAAATATGCCTTTCATCTTAATTATAAGCTGGACAGGGGAATGTACTATATTGTCTCATACATATGAGCCGAAGGACACTTTCCCAGGGTATTTTTCTTTTACATTTCTGGCTCTTATTTGGTTGAAAACTTATCAACCCATGTGATCCTGAGCCGTCTGACTTTCCATGATAAGGCTGAAAGTATGTAGGAAATGTTTTCACAGCACTGCCAGAAATGGTCCAAATGGAACTGGAATATTAAAGTCGCAGATTGCTATTTCTTCATAACCCTTTAAAACACTGTCACTTGACTGAAATGATGGCTTTATTTTCAGATAGCCATGTAATTCTAGAAAAAAAACATTTCCCTTCTAACTGAATGTTTCATATCTCCAGTGTTCATGTTTTTTCAGTCATACTTTAGACAATCTGGCAGTCTTATGCTGGGTTGATATGTTTGGAAGTAAAAAAAAAAAAAAAAAAGCAAAAAAAAAAAAAACCCAAAAAACCAAAAAAAAAAGCAAGGGCTTTTAACTTTTGAGCATGGGTCAAATACCACTAAAAAGGAGTGTACACGTAGTCCTGAAATCAGTTGCCTCACTTCAAGGTATCCTTGGGAAGAGGTATCACTACTCTTTTATCTGAGAGGCTTTCTGTTTTGACTCACTGTCATTCTCTTTACAGATTCAACCTGATCAGATCTGATTTCACTGTAAACTGTTACAATCAGTGGTAGGCACTGTCAAAAACATTCCACTGCAAACGGAATGCAAAATCTATTCCAAAGGCAAAAACATTCAAATTATGCTATAGTTTTCAGAGGTCTTAAAGGGACTGATACAATTTGCACAATAGAAGTGACATGTACCAACACTTCCAGAATCATTTAGTTCTCACAACTTGGACAAAGTGGATTCCCATTGTGTCTGCTAAGCGTCATGGGCAGTAGTTCTTCACAGCTGTTCTCACTCATCTGCGTTAAAGCCCTTGAAAGTTTTTAGAAAATACCCTTTCCATTTTTTTATTTTTCAAAGGAGAGAACTTGTATATGGCCTGCTCCAAATGCAGACTTTTACCTTGTCTCACTTATATACTAATCAGAACTTACATACACAAGCCTTCAGTTTGTCCCTGGGGTCAAAAGCTGCTGGAAATGTTAGAACTAACATGTGTAAACAATTTCGTACAGGTGTCCTGAAAAAAGCCTTTGGAATGGAATATAATACTAGCATTAGAAGTGGACAGACTACAAGGAACAGTGGAACTGAAGTCAAGGGTCTTTGGATCGTTTGATTTGATCTGAGCCAGCAGGTAGTAAATGTAGTTCAATATTAGCAAGCTTCAAGTAATTTGTCTGCAAGAGAGCAACTGATGCAAGAAATATTGTATGTGATGAATTAAGCAGTCATCCAGAACCATTCTCTGGAAGAAGACCTGGGAGTTATTGTGGAAAAATAATTGAAGACAGAGTCAGCCACGCAGCTGTGCTAAAAAGAAGGTGATAAAAAAAAGGGAGGTGAAAAATGAAACCAGAATGCCTTCTTGTAGTAGCCAAACGATAGGAGGGCAAAGACAGGCAATGGGTTTTCTGTATTAGTCATTTGTAAGAGCCTGTACAGAGTGTGGGTAATGGTACAGCGGGACAGATACCATTTCCAAAGACTGGGGGGATGATGACAGCAGCTCAGGAGAATGCAAGGAAGAGGCAGGGTTAGAGAGTCTCAGCGAAAGGAGCTACCATTTCTTTTAATGAAAGTGATGTGCATTAAGAAAGGGAGTGACTGGATAGTCAGAAATACAAAATAAAATTTCTTTTTGTAAGGAGCTCCAAAACTACATGTATAAACGTAAAATCACAATGCAAGAGTTACATAATGGTAGCAAGCACAGACATAACAGAAATGAAACTTCACATATCAACTGTCAGGTCCTCATCTCAGCTGAAACCACAGAATCACAGAATCATTGAGGCTGGAAAGGACCTCTGAGATCATCAAGAGCAGCCTATGACCTTACACCACCACATTGCCTATATCCTTAAACAACTCCAGGAATGGTGACTACACCACTTCCCTGGGTAGTCCATTCGTATGTCTGATCACCCTTTCCTTGAGGAAGTGCTTCCTAATTACAAATCAATGAGATGAGACAAAATTACATCAGCTGAAGATAGGCTTTATCCAACCAGTTGCAAAGGAAGACCATAAATCAGTGATGAAAGACGTTTATGTTTCATATTAACCACATAGAAAAGTTCTGAGAAAGAAAACAACTGACTCATCTCCATTAGCATGATGGATACAAAGCTGCTGTCTGTCTGCCTGCCCTCAGATGAAGGCCCTGGTTGCTGTTCTTGCCCTGCTGAGGAAGGGTAATCAATCTGAGACTTTTGAGTTGCTTCAAACCATCATTATTCCCATGGAAAGTAATTTCCCTGACATACTCTTGTTCCTATATGTCCAACATCTGATTCTCTAGTCTGTGCTCTCCTTAAGGACAATGAATTGCAGAGAGACAGCACTAATTTGGGATGCTTCTGAGAGATACCTGTATGTTGCACAAAGCCATCAGTTGAGTCAATTTTTGACACTGTTCCCTCTGAAGCTTTTAACCACAATTCAGAATTATTTGTAGGCTAGTTGCTCTTTGAGGGTAAACAAGCTATCCTGGGAACCCACACAGCAACATTTTTGATGCAAATTATTGATGTTTTCAAGCTTTTCTAAATCCCCTAATTTTCATACTATCTCAAGTCATCATCTTGGCTTAGTATGCAAGTCCCTCACACTCAGTGTTCAAGGAAATGGAGCAGACCTATTACAGAAATTAAATGAATCTGAAACCAAGCAATAATAATAAAAATCCATAGTATTAAAAGAAAAGCCATGGGAAATGAGAGGGAAGTAATTAGAAAGTGTTTTTATATTTTACCTTAACCAGTAGGATTATATTAACAGATTGGGGTTTTCTGTTTGAAAGCAAGCTTTGCTAGGAGAGTAAAAGTTCTCAGCTGTGTGACTGCAAATCATCTGAGATGTTCTGCAGGTCAGAAATGAATAGTAGTTACTGATGCAATCAGTGAGTGTGGCTGGAATTTCTAGGTGTAATAACACATGGTGAACCTGCAGGGCCAACCTATCTGTGGAAAGGAAGGATAACTTATTGTTGATTCAGGGATGTGGTTAGCACGTAAGGTAAAGATTGACTGACAGTGATTTATAGCTTCAAATTCTTTTTCTCACTTGTGTGAGAAACTGAACCAAACAAAATACAGACATTTAATGTTATACAGGATATAGAGTTTTTCAGGGAGTTCTTGCATTAGGTATCAGAAGTAGCAGCCTCAGTAGAAAACGTAGGAGAACAGTATTGCAAAAAATATGACTGCATTTTAATAGGTTCATGCTTGTACCCACTGCAAACTTTCTCCATGCAGCAGGGAAGTCACTTGCACATTGAATCAGCAAGATACTGGCACGCAGGTGTGACTGAAACTTCATGAGCATCTCTTTGGTAGATTGTTCCTATAGTTAAAATTATACAGCTAGATGACATATAAGAGCAAAAATTCCAAACAAATTAATCAAAACTGGATGAATTTTATAATTCCTGAGCTTAGTGCTGATATATTGCATTTGGGTTAAAGTGACAATTGGTAGATAGGTAGAACAGCTATGTTAGAAAGTTTTCTATCATTAGAATTCATTGACTTGAAAGAAGGCAGAGCTTGAAAACAGAGATTATGAAAATTTTACTCAGGGTTACCAAAACTACATAAAGCAGGAACATAAGCAATACAGAGAAAAAACATCAATCTGAAGCAATTTAAAGATCATATATTTGATCGTGACTCTTCTAGAAACATCTCTTAAAATTCATAATGAATATTGAAGATTTTTTTAAACTATGGTGTAAACTTAGAAGCAAGAGACAATACTTAAGACTGAAAATTAGCTTTAATGAATACTAATGAAAACTTTGTTTCAGAATCAGAAGCTCACTTAGCTTGTTTAATTTTAGTTGTTTTTCAGTTTTGTCACAGTTTTGTGGTATTCAAATAGATAATTTCATTTCTGATACTCATGTATCTAAATCCCAGTCTCTTAAACATCATTGGCAATTATTTCTTTTGCTGTATTCTCCAGATAAAATTCATTTGTCTTTATGCTTTGTACTAGATTAATATCTGTCGCTCTGCCTCTTCCTTTTTTGAAACAAATATGGAAAAGCAGATATATTAAAAAAGAAATATCTTTTTCCCTTCCTCCTCCTTACAATTCTCAAAATAAACTTCTGCTAAGAATACATTACCTTAAATACATATATCTTCAGAAGATTAAAGTAAAAAACAAGGGTAGAACAAGTGTTCATCACATTTAGGTGCACTACTGAATGCCACAGATACTTCAATGACAAGTAAAGTGGTAAAATGAATGGGGAAAAGAATAGAATATTCTCCACTTAATTCAGGCTTGGTTCCATCCTATGCCATTACTCTAGATAAACAGCTTGGTTGTCTTTCACTTCTATCAGGTTTTTTTTTCTTTCACTTCTATCAGGTACTCTGATGGAGTACCTTGAGGGAATGGCAAGAGTTTGGTTCTGCTTTCAGTTTCAGAGGACATGTCCAACTCAGAGCAACCTTCAACAGTGCATAGCATTTGTTTCCCAAGAATAGACATAAAAGAGGATTCCCTTTTCAAGTTTAATCCACTCTGCAAATCCCTCAAAAGCCATTTGACTCAGCCAACATTATCCTCTGGCCTTCCATGGCTCAGAGTGCTGGCAGAGGCTCCACAGCCAGGCTGTGGCTGTGCTTTCAAGAGTGATCAGTGCTGTCATTTATAAATCGTGTGACAGCTATGCCTTTGAGGCCCAGGCTTTTAGGAAAACCCCTCTGTACAAAAATAAAACAAAAGTAAAAAATCTGCTTGCCACCAAGACCTTACAAAGTAGCAGCTGCCTCCTCAGTAAAACCTTCTTGCTGGAGACAGCCTGGATTAGTCCATATATTCCCACACCTCTGTGTCTGGGTCAGTAGCACCACTCACTCTCCATGGAAAGTTTTGCTTTGCTCTGAGCCAAGAGTTAGTCCTGCCAAAAGAGGTATGATAAACGTCTGTGGCCTCCAAGCAAAATATGAAAAACAGTTCCTTTTCTCTGACTTCTTGTTTGTTTGTTTGCTTGTTTGTTTTCTCATGGTAAAAGTCCCACTGTTCTGATGGAGACATTATAAACTAACCTGATGCTACTGTTGAAGCTATCCCCCTAGACCAGTTTGGGGTACCACCTTTGATAATGTAGAATGTAGATGTGTCCAACCTTTCAGAAGAAAGCCCTGCAAGTCACCACAGTCTCTCCATCAGCTTCCTCCTGTCTTCAGCAGAAATAACTGCTCACATCATCAAGAGGAAAAAGCAGCAGCAAAATGGGCTGGGGGGAGCCCCATTGCAAGTGTCCCCACTTCCCTGCTACCCAGGCAGCCACGATGAGCTCCTTCAATCCCTACTGGGAGCACAGGGAGCACTACTGATATGGGTACTCTTCTCTGTGTCCCTCCTCTGCTTCCATATACATTCATTTCTGATCCCATAACTGCTCACAGCCCTTGATTTTTATATTATTTGTTCTTGAAAATCAGCTGGTTTTCTCCAAATGTTTCCTTTTTACTCTGTCTCTTTCCCCTCCTGGAAGGGCCAAAAAGTCCTGCTAGAGCTGAACTGGTGCCTGGTCCTGAAATGATTACAAAAGGAGTAACTGATTTTCCAGCCTTTGACTTTTCTGTCCAAGCTGGTAGCTGCCAGTTAAGCAGATGATATCTGAAAATGGGGTCTCCTCCTTATCCTCCCTTGCTTTGTGTGAAAGCAAAAAGGGCTTCCCCTGTTCTTTACTATGGACAGCGGATGAATGAGTAGCAGCATGAGAAGAGATATTTCCACAGCTTTGCCTGTATTCTTGTTTTCATGATTCTAAAGATTTCAGAAACCTTTTTGACTAGTAAGCTTATATCCTGAAATTCATCTGAGGAAGAGATTTGAGTTATTAATGCCACCCTTCTTCTCCAAAAAAATACCCAACAACCAAAGAAAAAACAAAAAAATAACCACAGGCCCTCACCGCACCCCCACACCCCCCGTCAAAAAAAAAAACCCCAAACCAACCCAAAACAAACAAACAAAAAACCACAAAACTTTAATGAACAATTGATGCAACAGGAAGAGAACTATAAAATACAACCTAATGAGAATCCTGACCATTTAAAAAAAATTACATGACCTGGGCAAAGAAACATTCCCTTATAGGTGGAAATTTACAGGTCAGCAGCTAGGAAAAAGTAAATCACAGATGGGACTTTTTCAATCCAGTTACAAATAGACATTTGGTATTCTTCAAACAAATGAGTTTTTGTGCCAAAGAGCTGCCATTGAAAGATGCACCAATCTTACTCACATCTGTTGCTTTGGTAATTGTCCCATTCTGCAGAAATTAGGTTTCCTCTACTTAGTCTGAATCAGTTCTACTGTTCTTTTTTTAAAATGAGTACTTATATGGGCTTATCTTAGCTTTCAGTGTAGGAATGTCCCCAGCATTATAAGGGAATAATAAAGCAAGACCTTAAGCTTATGTGCATGGGGAACTATGTTGCTACTAGCCACAATATCAAGACAGTACTTGCCATATGTCACAACAGGTGTTCATCATAAATTCAGTGCTAAACTAATGGACTTCATCACTCAAAAATTAGCATCCTGCTGTTTTGTGAAACCTTTACAAGAAATTCCTTTCTTTTCAAATCCACTTTCCCTCCTGCCTATATTTAAGTCACTATTCCTTACATATGTTTTCATATATGTTTTATATCTGTCACTCTTACTGTGTCCCTCTCCTTTTGCTCACCCCATGCTCTTAAAAATAGTAGAGTACATTTAAACTTGAAGAATTTGGCCAATTTAAAGAAAGAATAACCTGAACAATGTACTCAGCAGAGGTTTGCTAGAAAACCTTGGTGTCACAAAGTCTTTTATCTCAGGATAAAATGTTTTTTAGAGACTGAACCAACCATACTTTTCTTCTTTGCTGCTGATATTAATTTGCAGAATCACTAACGATCATTAGAAAAAGATCTCACACAGTACTATATCACCACAGTCCTGCATACTGTTGTTAAAAATTGAAACTAACTCCAAACTGACTATGTGGAAACCTGGAACCATTATTATTCCTCTTGTAAGTGCAGAAAACAGTAGCCCTGGCAAATCTATCCCCTTAAGAGAAATCTGGCCTTGTCTAGATGTTGTCTAGCTTACCCAGAGTCATGAAGGCAAGTATGGGGCAAATCCAGGACTGAATCCAGTTTGCCTGAGCTCCAGGACCTTTAAGACATCTACAAAGGGTCTTCTGTGTACTGGTTCCAATTAATGAGCTTTTGTCTACCAACTAGCCAGTGGGAAACTGAATTAGAATGTTATATTCAAGGTTAATTTCTGAGTAATTTAATGCAGATGTAATAAGAAAATTCTCTAATTCTCTACCACTGCAAAATAAAATTTTATTTGCTTAGTTTTAAAATTATTGGGCTAGAAGTGAGAGGAATGTTGTTCAGGACTTTGAGAATGAAGAGGCTCAACACCCTGAAGTTTAAAGCTGTCCAGAACAAAGGGTTATCTTGTTTCTGAAGATAATTGACTTCAGGTTTCTTCCAGGTACATGGAAAAGGTGATGATAATCAGTAAAAACACTTAGAGAACAAATTAAATGATAAGGAACATTTTTATGCATATGAAGATGTCAGTATCACAAAACAAATAACCTGACAAACTTTCAGGCTTTGAAAAAATCAAGACTTTATAGAAGCCTAATTCACCATTTCACAATCATACAAGACATTTTTCTTTCAACTAGGATGTGCATATTTTTGCCTAATATATGCTAATTTCATTGATGGGCATCTGAAAGACCCTTCAGTGCTCTTCTGTGATGGACACCCTGGGAAAATACATCTCTATCGTTCCACTGATTCCAGAGATAACATAGGAATTGTGCATTTTGCTTCCTTATACATGCCTAATGTGCTTTTTTAAGACTGATTACCAGAATCTCCTTAAATGCAGCTGAGCTCATTCAAGGGAGGCCTTGAGTTCCTAGGCTTTGATGTCAGTGTGTGAGCACCGAGGACACAGAATTGGCCCATGAGTCATTTTCATGCTGTACTCTCTCACAGCATACTGGGGCCTGCCACTGAGCTGTAGGAATGGTCTCTGCTATTATCAGACTTTTTCAAGAATGTGGATGCAGTAATTGCTCCAGTCTTTAAACCTCTGGTGTCTTCTGTGAATGGCATTCTTTCAGACTGAAGCCAGAACTAATTAACCCAGAGATACAGATTATTACAGATAAAATAAATAAATAAATAAGAAGAATCATAGTTCTTAATCTTCTCTGACAGCTGAAAATATTAAGTGTTGGTGATGAACTATATATTTTTAGTGAGAAAATCATGAAGGACTCTGTTTCTACAACCTTAAAAGCTAAAAGGATGTCCAAGTGCTGTGGTACTTGGGTAGGCAGACTTGTAACTCCAACTGGCCCTGGATAACGGGCTAACCCAGGGGCAGGAGAAAGGCAGGTCGAGTGGAATTATCTTTACACCTTCCCAGGGCACAGCTGCATTCCCCGTGGCCCTCTAAAAGTCATTCACTGGGACTGGCCACATCTCAGTCCTCTTCAGAGCAAGCAAATGCCCATCTCAGTGCTTCCATGGGCAGCTGAGGCAAACCCTACAGCTTTCTGGCTGTGAAAGGTGGAGTGTGAGCTTTTCACCCCCAGATGTGTTTTCTCTGGCCCTCCTGTGCCTCTTTCTGCAAGGTTCTTTTTCTTCAGTAGATTCCAGCATCTCTTACATGTTTACATTGGGGAATGCAAGAAAAGCAAGTGTATGTTTTAAATGAAATGTAACTACTGTCAGAAGCTACTGAGATAAATGGAGCTACCACCCAGCTAGATCAGTGGGCTGGGTTTTTTTATAATTCAGTAGAAAAATGAGACTGCAACTCACACATGCTACATCCATCACACTTTAAAGAAGAGTGGATATAATAAAATATTTGTGGTGTTGTTCAGAATGCTGAACACCCTTCATGTAGCAACCTATATCTTCCATCTGCCTGTAATTTTCAGAAGCTCCACTAACAACTTGCTGCATGAGAATGCATCAACATACATTGATCATGATGATCAATCATCATGTATGTGTTTATATCAGCACTACTTGTCATAAAATATTCCCCTACCTTCCTGTGCTGTGCACCATCTCATAGAAACACACAAGGGCACTTTATTGCAAATGCTTTGGGTGTTCAGCCAGAAGCTGGAATTTACCATGGAAAACAGACAATCCATGGGAAAAAAAAAAAAAAAAAAAAAAAAAAAGAAAGATTAACTGCAAATCTGATTTTCCTTCCAAAATGGATTATACAGCAGTGTTTCAGCCAGCTGTGCCTGGAATAGTGCTCACACAGAGGTCCACAGAGATATGCACAGTGGCACCAAACCAGCAAGTTCTGAGCCTACAGGGTCATCTCATTTTATAATGGGATAATGCCACCACTTTTATAACCATAAAGAAAAAGGTGTGGTCCATGGTACAGTAAATGAATGACAGATGATGGTATGTCCTAAGTATAGCTCAGACACTGAAAATCTCACACCTAGAGAAGCCTTTAACACGACCAAATTAATGCTGCTCATGTGGAGCTCCGTGTTTCTGTAGATAAATTTGCTGGCACCCAAGCACTCTCAGTATGCAGGTCTCTCTCTACACCACCCCAGTCATTTCAAATACCTAAAGATGACAGTATTCTTCCATGGGTAATTATTTGGTAGGCTGCAGAAACAGTTTTCCCTGTGAAGCTCCATCCACGTCTCCATAACGGCTCCAGCTTTCCCGAATCAGGGATAATGGAGCAGTAAAGACAGAAGTCTCATGTATTCTACAGGGTCATTTGAAACAAATTTGAAGTTTCATTTTAATTTTTTTTCTAGTTGTCAAGTGAAGCAATGTAGTACAATGGATCAGTGCTTCATTTCATAACTGGCTGAGTATTCAGGTCCTCAGCCAGAATTCTCCCAGTAGTGCTCATCTTTGTTTGATACACTTCCCATGTGATTTGAAGTAGAAACAAGAAATAATTTAATTTAAAATGTGAAGAAAGAAAGTAAAGATAGTGTACTAAAAAGACCAAAATCAAAAAAAGCCAGGGAGCTTCTTAAAAATGTGTGTGAATACCTATTTTAGGAGAGATACTTTCCCTCAGACTTTGTTTCCATTTCTAAAACTATTAGACATGCAAAGCAATTAAAAACTCACCATTTCCATTTCTAAAACTTGATTCTCTTCATACTTACTTCCACATAGATTTAGGTGATTATTTATGCCCTGACATGGCATAACCTTAAAAAGCCTGAGCCAAGTCTCCTGAAATTAAAAAGAATTGTAATTTTTGGTAAAATCTTTACTACTGTGAGTTAATGATAAACATGTTAACTGGCTTAATTACAACTAGGAGTTGACTGTTTCGTGCATTGTAGACATTCATAAGAGGTGCCTCACCTCTTCGGACACATTTCTGTATTAAGAGCTTGATCCAGAGCACACTCAAGTGAGTCTGAATCTTTCCATTAACTTCAGGCCCCCAACGCCAACACAAATTTCCTGTAGGATTTTGGAACCACTCACACACACATGTTTGTGGTTCCTCGTTTTCATCCCACATGCATCCACAACACTGCAAGTAAAGCAGCAAAGCTGTGGGGCATTTTTCGTTGGGTTTTTTTTTCACCTCTTTCTCCTTCTACAAATGAAATGCTCAAGAGAATTTTGCTCTGGTATCTCTGTCGTTTGTTCTCTGCTTGGTGGGAACATTTTATTTCCAGCAATGATATTTGTAGTCACGTGTACCCAGGGAGGAGAGAAGACCCCTACTGTACCTTGCAGAACTGATGAAAGAAGGCTCTTGTAAATATATCATGAACCTCATGTATGTCTAGGAAGGTTCTGTATAAATAGCACTGTAACTTTTGCACTCGATGGCACTTGAACACATTATAAGCAGCAACAGGTGGGAGGCATGTTTGAACGATTGAGGGGGCTGTAATAACTGTGGTTAGTAGCTCTATTATATTTCTAATGCAAATTCCACATGCATATTTAGTTGTTTCAAAAAGGCTGGGCTTTCTGACTGGATTAAGGGGCTGTTAGATAGGGTAGACAATGCAAGTCTATGATTTTAGAAAAATAGCTAAGATGGGTTTTGTTTAAGCAATTTCAGGGAGGTGGAAGAAGTGCCAGCCACAAAGCTATTTTGTTCATCTGAGTGATGATGGGCAGCTAAAATGTTCGCAGTTTGTATTTCACACAGGGTTAATGCTACCCTGAATAGCTATTTCCTCCCAGGACTGCAAAGTATGGCAGAATGTAAAGGGAAAACTAATTTTAGACTTAGGATATACAAGGAAAAAAATGCAGATAGGTTTTTGGCACTGGACTGTGTATGAAATCCAAGCCAAGAGTGCTTTGCATTTTCTAAAGATATTTGGAAGTGAATTGAAATTACAGAAATGCTTACCTCTGGGAATGGGAGAACAGGACATAGAAATATGGACAATTGAAAAAAAAAATAATACAGCACAGCCAAAAACTTCATGTGGCTCAGCACTTGGTGGTATAATGTTGCTCAGCAGGACAAGAATCACAGTCCCTGCACCACAGACCTCACTGTGAGTCAGGAAGGAAGGTTATTGTCTGTAGAGCCTTTTCATGAAAATCAGGAAGGCAGTGAAGGGAAGCATGTTCACTTTTTGAGATTAACAGCAATTCATTAACGGCAATGTTTGATTTCTGAATTAGAAATGTATTTTAAGGAAAGACCTCATGAGCTAGAGGCTCTAGTTTTCTCATGCTTTCAATTTCAATCAACAACACATCCACTGGAAAATGAAATTCCTTATTCTGGAAAAATCTGCATGTAAAGTAAATGACGTATTGTTAAAGTACTGATCTGAATTATTCCCAAAAGCTCAGCTCTGTTGAACTATAAAGACACAGATTTTAAAGGGGCACACAGAAACACATTGCCTCCTCTGGTCTTTGCCCTTGAACAAAAACAATATTAATATGTGCTGTATGTTTGCTCTGAACATCTTGATTTGCTCCAAATGGAATTTGCAGTTAGTTTCCAAGCAGAGAGAACAGGTCAAAAAACCAAAAGGAAAATCTCAATTATGTTTTTATTTTTTAAGATTTAAAACAGGATTATCTGATAGATTAAGCATGACTTCAGGTGATATGTTATGACCTTTCCCCAAAAATGATGATATTATTATGTTTACTCTTCAGATATCCATAGCCAATTTTTTGTAAATAAACAATTTTTTCATAAAATAAGTTTTTATTTTACTCTGAAAATAATATTGAATTTTCCAGTTTATTTACAACATAAAACTAAACAAGCTATTCCTATGTCAATAGCTATGTTGTTTTAGAAAAAGTATTTTGAAAAAAGAAAACACTCCAAAATGATAGAGAATCAATCACTTGTGTGATGGATTTCAGTAGAGGCAATTCTTTAAACATACATGTTTATAATTTAATACTTTCTGCCTGGATTTACTCCTGCATAAGTAGTAATTAATTTGTAGACTGAATACATAGACTTCAAGCCTACACAGTAAAAGTCAGTGGGAGTCTTGGTACTGACTTAGTGGGAGAAGCATTGAGCACTCAGACATGATATTGATGACTGTCTTGGAAATAAACTGTCAGTATAAACACACCAGATGGAAGTCAGTGGCTTTATCTCATATGCACAAGTATGTAAACCACATCTCTTTAGTCATTCTCATGTTCTTGTAGAGTACCTTTCATCAAGACCCTATGCAAGGAATATTTTCTTAAGGGAACTAAAAAAAAAAAAACTAGTGAGCTTTATTCTTTGCACTCTTGTTCAGGAAAGGGATGCTGTGGGCTTAGTTTCTGATATCCATGACAAATTAACATGTAAATTGGTCTGTAGCCAATAACATTTCCTTCTATTAATTTATTTTAAGAAATATAATTATTTTGAGTGATACAGTTCGTTGCAGTGAAGTTATCTTAACATGCACAACACCGATAAAGGCAACATACATTTCCACAACTTGCCCTCTTTACTTTTCTTCCTGCCTCCTTCTCATGGAGAGACCACTCCTATGGATGAGAGGTAAATTCCAGTTTCTTTTTCACTTAAATCTTGGCTTTCAAGGAGTCTTCAGTCAGGCAACTCTGAAAAATGGTTCTTACCTGTCTAAATCACTTTGGCCTCTCAAGACTGAGCAGAGTAATGCCTAGAATCTGGAAACCTTCCAAGAAATGTGTGAGCACCAACTGTGATGGTAGACTTTGATGTGAAGACCAGTCTACTGAGATCTGGACTGAGATCACTAGGCTATGTCAGAAACACATACAGTATAAAAAGGATTGGTCTCATGCCACCAATTATTGTACTCAATCCACTTCTATGACAGTGTCATTTAATAAGTACCAGATCCAGCTAAATCTTAAGTAGAAATGTTTACATAGCATTATGGTCATCCATACCCTGCAGTTCTATCTCAGCTTCAATTTACAGCACAACTACTTGGAACTGTTAAAATAACTTTTATGGGATTAGTGAAGCTATAGTCCAATCTTGATTTCACTAAGAATGTGAGACAATGTACTCAGGCAGACACACAAGAAATTGTGGCTCAATATAAGGAGAAAACTAAGTCATGGTCAAGCATTTGAACAAGTTGGTCACAGGGGTGGTAACATCTCTGTCCTTGGAGATGTGCAATACTGAGTGGGCAAGTCTCTGGGCAGTTTCCTCAGATTGCATCTGCTTCAAGCTGGAGGTTTGTCTAGAAACCCCAAAGATCCCTCTCCACCCCAGGGATTCTGCAGCTCAAAGTCCTTCTCTCCAGCAGTAGTGTAAGGTAAAAAAGGGGATGTGTATGTGTCTCTTATGTCTAACAGTTCAAAAATCCCAATAGTTCCACAACACACAGCATATCATCTTCAGAAAGACATGCTTCATATTTTCACTAATGAGAAACTTTGGTAATTCTTCTCCAGTTTTTCACTGGTTAAGGGTTAAGGCTGAGTAGTTCTCAGGAGCCCTGAGTTCCGTCTGGTTTTTGTCTCTAAGAGCTGCCTTTTAGCCAGCTTGTGCTCCTCTTGGTTTCCACTGGCAAGGCTGTTTGCCTCCTCTGCATCTGAGTACATTAGATATGGGCTGTGGGGGATTTACAGCATTGCTGGCAGTACCAGACAGAGAATAGCTTTGTAAATGTATCCCTGTCTTCCAGCACAGAAAATCTTTGATGGAGATCTTTATGCACTAACATACTTGTAAGAACATAACCCCTCAGTGCATGCCTTTCATTAGCATTAGTGATAGATAGGCATATGCTGTAAAGAGAATAGTGAAGCCTGTGTATGACATTCATGTCTCTGTAGGCAGAGGTAGATCCTTTCTTGCTATAAATTTGAAGAGCTTAAATATTACTTCATCATGCCATGCCCATTTACATCAGATAAGGAGAAACTAACCTGTGGCATTCTCAATAGTAGATACTTCTGAAGTAATAATATCTGTAGGTTATCAAAATCTGTCTGTAGCTTATTGACTCTTGCTATCTCAAAACTAAACCCAGGGGTCAAAAGTCAAGATTTAAGGGCATGTGTCCTTAGAAAATTATTTCTGAATGACAAAGCTGAGCTCTTAAGTAGTGAGGTTTATCTGCCATTGCATCTCAGTAACTAGAAACAAGCTGAGCTCTTTGTACATTTGGCTAAGCACAAGAGCCAGATGGCTCCCCAGTGGGAAGTGCAGTGAAAACCATTTTGAAAGATTTGCACAACATCATGTTACTTGACTTCATCTTGCCATGTTCAGGAGAGCCATAAAGAGGATCTGAACCTTGCAGAAGTTATCTGTTCCTGGCACTCAGAGACTGCCTAGGAAATGAGTGCAGAGGCTGCATCTAAAGAATTACAGCAGAAACAGGCTGGACATGAGAGGAACTTAATATGCCTTTCTGATGGCAGGCTTTATAAATACTCTCCTTTATTCTTTGAATTACTTTCAAAAGTCATCCACTAGCAAATGTGGGCAAACATCAGTTCTCAGGGCACAACACAGCAGTGAAAGATAAAGCATCAAGGTTTTTAGAGGAGGACTTAATATATTTACAACACATTAAAGACTAAAGATAATGCTTTTAGTCAAAACCTGTCCCTAAACCTTCCTGAAGCATCCCAGCCTACAGTAGTTCCCTCAGAATTATATTCGTCAGTTGACTACTAAAGAAATGTTCTATTATTGACTAACATGTAATTAGTTCATTAAAAAATACCTCAGCTGAATACTGTGTAACATAATACAGCCTACTACTAGAGTGAGATTTCGGGCTCAGCACAAATGGAAGTGAAATTACAGTGCAAAGAAGTGGAAAGGAGACAGTGCCAGCTGGCAGGGTACTAAGTGTTTCAAATTACTGTATGTTTATGACCTCTGTGTTCTTAAACAAAATTAATTAGATTATGCTATTTGAGAATCTTGGAATGCAGTGGCCACATGCCAATCTTATCTGAACCACACATCTTGAGTTTAATTAAGATGTTTTAAATTTCTCCAGGTATTCCTTTTATACACACATGTACACACACATGTGTGTGTTTAAAGTGGGGCCTGTGGGAAGTGATAAACAACAGACTGTGATTCCTGAGGTGTTTTTAAGGTGGCTGTTTGCTTAATAGGACTTGGGGGTTAAATCCATGAAAGGGCTTGGATACAACTTCAATGCTCACCTGCTACTTTAAGCCTCCAGTCAAAAATTTTGCCCTTCAGGACCCTTGTTCAGCTGCTCCTAAGTGGGGTTTTATGCTTGTAGGCAACTAAGCTTTCAGTGTCAAAGTTTTTATGTGATTGAAGTTCTGCTTCTTAGTGGAGCATGTCCCTTTGCCTTACTAGGGCTGAGAATGTAGCATCTCTTCCATGCTGAGTTGGATTAACCTTCACCAATTTCCCTGCAGGCATGGAGGTGCTCTGGAAGTACCTGCTGACAGACTGAATTGAAAAAAGGAATGAAGAAAGAGGATGATGGTGGTCCTCCCTGGTGCTGCTCCTCAGGCCAGAGCATCCTCCAGAGCTACAAAAGGGACAGGTCCACTTCTCCATCTCCTCTGATAGTGGAGATTTGAATCATCACCTAACGTGTCACAGAGCATCTCTGCTGCTAGAGGATAGTACTTCATGAGTTTATAAGAGGTACTTTGGAGAAAGGAATCTTGGTCAAGTGGATCAATGGTGTAAAAGAAAGGAGATGAGGAAATGCTTTTTGCTCCACCAAAGGTGATGTGTTGATCAGAGCAAGGAACAAAGGCTCTGTCTCTTAATCATCCTAACAAATCTAATTCCATCTTCTTTTTTCTGACACACTGAGATCTCCCTAGTTCCAAGGAAAGCAAAAAAGCTTCAAGGAAAGGTGGGATTTTGCCTGAAGAACCCAGTAATACATACTCCATCAGAATGTGAAACGTGTGCTTAAATTTCATCAGGTTTAAAACATTCTTGTTGCTTATGCTAAATGCTGACCAATGGTGGAGCCAGGCAATAACTATATATTCCTCTGGGCATGCTTTGAAAAAAAGAATGATCTTTCTTTCTTCCATCACTTTGGAAATAATTCAGACACATAACTTTTACAAGTCATTTCAGGACTTTCAATTCAGGAGAAACACTCAAGGGGAAAAAAAAAAAGCTACAAAAAACCCCCAACCAAACCCAACCAACCAACAACAACAAAAAAACCCCTAACCTAGAACTAAAATGAAATTTAAACTACTCTGCACTGTTGATGTTTAACAGTGGGCAGCACTGCTGTTTCCCACTAAACGTGCTGGTCTTTTTGGAGCCCACACTCTCACCACATGTAAAACTCAGCACATGCTGAATGAAGCCCCTGTGTCAGGGCCATTGATGCTCCTGGATGCCGAGGACTGATGCCTGGCTGTGCTTCAGGCTACATCTGCCCAGCAAGTGCCAAAGCAGAGCCACAGGGAGCTATGGACACATAGCTCACAGGCTTTCTACTCATAACAATACTACTCAGCAGTTATAAATTATTTTACACTCTCAGTGCACCAATCATATATGTAAACTCCTCCTATCTACTTGTATGAATAGCCCTTTTAAGGCCCTGCTTGCTAGTCCTTGTTGGATGGGCACTTTGGTAAAACTCGGTCTCCTGCTATTCTTAAAAAACAAATGAGAAACCTAAACTTTAATCACTGGCAGCATACAAGAAAGCATACCGTGTTATTCCTCTTTGTACCATTGAAATGGCAAAGAAAGTACAAAACAAAATCTTTGTGACTGTTAAGTAGCTTTCATTTTAGCTAAGAATAGTCTTAATTTCACCTGTACAGAGTCTGGTCAATAAATATGGAACAAAGAAGTCATCTCTAGCAAATACACATTAACTATCAAATGTGATGGGAAAATTTTGAAAGGGCCACTGCTGTGAAAAATTAATCATCCTAAAACTTTAGCATATATTCACTGAAACAGCTGACTATTTCTATCTAGGATTTGGTTTCACATCCATGTGCTGAAAGTGGCTCTTTAATACACCTCACTGAATTAGATTAAAACAGTTTAATGCTCTGACCTCTGGGATTTCTTTCTTTTTTTTTTTTTTTTTTTTTTTTTTTTTTTTTTTTTTGTGAAGAATGCAACACAACAGATTTACTCAATTTCATTTTTCTCTTAAATGTATTCTCAGATTCATTTATGTCCTCTTGAGATGCCTCTTCCTCTTAAAATATTACCATTCTCTAGCGGTGGCCTTTTAGTATAAAAAATTATTTACAATAGTATTTACAAAAGGAATCCCAAAACAACCCTTGTTATATATTGTAATTTATTTACTATACTATTTAAGATGATAGAATGTCTTCTTTTTGGGGGCCACTTGGAGATAAGATGGATACCTTGAAGCAACCTAAAAACTGTGAAGAGAAAGGCGTAGAGATCTTCATAGGGATTCCCCAAATTCAGGCTTCATGTTTTATTGTAACACTAAGGAGTTCTGAGGCCCTACAGAGAGCATCCTTCTTTGCAAAGGAAAACTTTTCACCAGATAATTCTTTTCTTTATTTTTTTTGTTTCGGATACTGGGTTGGTTTATTGGGTTGTGGGTTTGTTTGTGTTTTTTGCCTCTTACTCATAGCAGGGGGAAAAGTTGATAAGAAAGGCAAAGGCAGTGTTCTGCCCATGATGTTAAATATGCATTTTGAACTCTTACAGGCTTCCTATGCCTTCCGTGTATCTCTTCCCAATTACTCCTGGAACAGAGCTGGATGCTTTACAGTTTGCATGTCTGAGTCAAAATACCGAGAATACATTGTGTTGGACTGGTGCAATTCTTTTACCTCTGTACAAGTGTGTTGCTTCACTAAAACATTATTGTTATTTCCTCCTTTTGACAGGGACTTTTCAACTGATAAATCTGCAAATAAAATACCCATGGAACAGAAGGGAATAGAAATTGCTCTGGCAGAATGCTGTGCTGTTGATAGGTGAAGTGCTTGCCTATGGGAAAGGGACATAATTGGATACTGTTTTATTCCAGCTTAGTGCCAGGTTTTGCAGACTCAAACAAGGCCCTTTAAGTTCGGTAAGCCATTATTTAAAAGAGAAAACAATTATCTAGTATTCTGGTTACTGTCTGGTAAAAAGTAATTTGATGAACCAAATATGGGAACGAAAGGAAGTGTTGGTGTTGGCTCTCCCCAGCATTTTCCTAACAGTAGAGCACAGTAGTTATGCAGCACATTTCCATGCAATGAAAGACTTTTTTTCTCATCTTGTAAAGAGGATGATACTTGTACCATTGTGGTAAATGTATATGAGGGGGGTCTTGTTTTCCATTGCTTTCAATTTTTTATGGTGACATCTGGACAGTTTCAGTGTGGCCAGAATTGGTCCCACGAGCTTAGCTCTTGTTCTTCATGGCTCTTGTACTCCTGGAGAAGTCAGGTCCTTGTTGCCATAGCTAGCAGCAGTCTGATTGGGAAAAATTTATATGACACATTTTCAAAGTCAGTAAGTTAACAAAAGCTGTGGGAAAGTGAACGTGTTCAGGATCCAAACCGCAAAAAAGCAAAGGTGGGTCATGGGCTGATTATGCAGAGACAGAATCTCTGCTACAGCTTTCATGCACCCTTCCACTCACCCCCAAAAAAAGGAAAATAACATCAAAGTGACCCTGAACGTATAAATGACCCTTGGAGTATAAAACCTCCAAGCCCACAGGACTAAGGAGCAAAACCCAGCATACTAAGGGTAATTCTTTTAAGTTTCTTGTATCTTTTTCTGTTTCATATCCATAGAAGAACTTGTTTACGTATTTGTCTGGTCAAGTAAAAGACTTTTCTTCCCTGTTGGCCATGCTTTTTTTTTCCCTTTACCAGTGACTATTTTTATAGAATCTATATTTTTCTTTTTCCTTCTCAAGCTGCAGAAAATTATTTCTGTATGCTATTAAAAAGAAAGAAAAAAAATCTGTTGTTGTCTCTAACTGCCTCTGAGAAAAAGGCAAGCAGTCACAATGCACTCTCCAAGGCCTGGTTCAAAAATATGCACAATTTATTTTAAAAGACTGCCTCTTGTACAAAGGTTTTATGAAGTGTCTGTTAAAAAAGGAGCATGGCTCCTTTTCCCTCCCTGCTTGCAAATGCAATGGCAGAGACTTCCTGTAAAGCCTGTCTTCAGAGCTGAAAGATGAATGCTGATTATCTCCGAAACTGGGATCCACAAACCTATGTACATTTTTGCTCTGATGTTGATTGTGCTTGTATGCAGCATTATCCAGAAAAAAACCATTTGCACACATAAAAAAGATGCACTTTAGGTGTCTGTAATTTTATAAGTTCTGGGTTCTATGTATACTACAGGTAGGCTGTGAAATGAGCTCTGGAAGTGACTTGCAAAAAAAAAAAAACATTTATGATTTATACAATAAGAGCTGAGTATCTTTTGACTGGTCAGCCAGTGACTCATAATACAATTTTTTTGATCCATTTATACCTGGGACCATTAAAAAGCAGTGAGCTGGAGGTATGCCTGCTGACCAGCAAAGACCAACTACAGAAGTGTAGTGCTGGACAATATTAAAACTTTCTGTATACTTCTCACCTCCTTCTTTTACTGAACGAACTCTAAGAGGACCAAGAGCTGAAAAATAAAACCTAACCATTATTCCTGACCTCACAGCTGCTGGCACTGCATGTTTGACTTGTTTTCAAGCCAAAATAATTCCCTACTCTGAGCAAAACTGTGAAAATTACATGAATTCAGTATGTACAGACACTGTTATATAATGCAGACCTGTCAAAGTGTAGTGCAGAGTTTACTTCTAATTAATATTGGTTTTAATAATTACTGCAAATTGGCTACCTTTGAGATCATAGCCCTGTGCATTTTCTGCAGTATAAACATATAATCCATTTACATTTTGGTTCTAAAGAGCTTACAGCTTCAACAGATAAAAACATTATTCTTTTGCAGACAGAGAAAAGAAGCTGAGAGAGATTAGGTGACTTTCTTGAGACCGTGAAGAAAGACTAAGGAGGAACCATGAATCAAATCCAGTTCACATGAAACCCTATCCTGTATAATAACCTTAAGACAAATCTTCCACCACCAGTTCTTCAGTTACCACTCATTACAACAAAGAGAATGTTGTGAAAAATACTTTTGCAAATTAGATAAATTTCTGAAATGATTGTAGTCTACAGTTACAATTTAAGTCAGTGCTCAGTTCTCCACTGTCCTGTTTATCCTTATAAACTCTTTGTTGCTAGCACTTTGTTGCTAACCCCTCTTTTGGATAATTTCCTTAAAAGTAAAAGTCAGCAGCATTTGAGACTTACTAAGCTGCAGTGCTAGGAGCACGGATTTTCAGTTCTCTCCCCATCTATTCCTGGCAGAACTATTCTTCCTCAGATCATAGTCAGCAATTCAGAGCACGCTCAGTGTGAATCACTGAACAGCAGTGGCAGTTCAGACCACCATTACGGGCTCTCCTCTCCTGTCAGGAATAAATTATCACTGTGATCCCTTGAAGAACAAACTGATTGCTTTGGGATGCACAAGATGCACTTCTGTAACAGTTGCATCTCATAAAAATCCTCACAAGAGAGACTACCCTTAAGTTCTTTCATAAGGGCTTCATTCTCTCCTTTCAGTCCCAGCCCTGTTCAGACACTGAGCACGGAGGCATTTATTAATACCAGACATTGTAGGTTTCCTATAGTTTTTTAAAGATGACATGCATGCTGACTGTTAGTTTAAGCTTTAAAAGATGAGAACAATAGGATTACTTTTCCAAAGCAAATATAACTATTCAATATTGCTGTTATAGTTTCCATGCAGAAATCAATGAAAGGTCACATTTTCCCCCACACTTGAAAAGGATGCTAAGCCATGGAAAAAAATTTTGGACTGATACATATTTGCTGAGAACAATATAGGATTGTTGGTAGAGACTCCCTGAGCACAGCTAGCAGACACTGTGCATATGTTCTGTGGACTTGTTCAGAGCAGGCATGAACAGTGTTTAAAAGCCACTAAATAATCTTAAACATTTGTAGCTAAGAGATCTGCCCAAAGCTTCCTAGAGTTCCCAACTGCAAAGAAGCCCCTTCCAAGAGCACTTCTGCCTTTGCCATGATGGGTCTGGCAGCTGGCAGGGACTGCTGCTGGTGCAGAGGGATTCACACCTGAGGATCTGTAATGATGTGACACACATAAGGACTAACATTTCCATCACTCTCATTCATAAGGGCCAATGTTGAACCTGGTGACAATTCACATGGGAGGATTCATCTCCCTCTTTAAAGTTAACAAATATCAAGCACTTAATAGCTTTTTCACAACCCCAGAAAAAGTAGTGACCATTGACTGTGCTGTCCAACCAACAGCCTTGGAGGAAGACCTTTAAATCAGTCATCATCTTCTTTCTGATATTTAGCTAATCCCAGGTGTGGAGGAAGCCATGGCCTTACACATAATATGGGTGCTTGCAGAGCTGTCAGACAGAAATGATCAAAACCTTGAATATAACATAATAAGAAGATTTTCTATAGGAAAAAAAAAGACTTTTATTTTAAAAAATGCATGTGTGAGTCTTTCTGTTTTCTTTCTGACTTCTGAGTCTTCTGGGTTGTGTTTTCAAACTTCTGCCTGCAACCAGATCAGAAAATAAAAAAGTTTAAAATATCAACATCTAACTGCACTGGAGAGTATTAATTTGCTAAACTCATGAACAAGCCAGCTAGAATATGCAGTGGGATTATACGTCAGTAGAGCCCATGTTTTGGATACCAATATTAATGAATGTAAAGAAATTCTCATTTCTAAAACTTTTCTGCTACCCCCAAGTAGTTTCTGCTTGCAAAAAATAGATGTGGCCACTCTCTGAGAAGTCTCTAATATTACACATGTACACAAATAAACATCCAGATTGCAACCACTTCTACCTTCACTTTGATGATAAATTGTTTTGGTTTCCAATTCATAGCTTCTTCTGCGCTCCTCATCTCTTCGCCTTGATACTGTGATCTCCCTTAAGGCAATGTCAGCAATAGTTTTAATTATCATATCACTGATGTTCAGAAAAAGAAGCCCAGACACACTGCCATCTACACAGACTGATAAACAGCACTGCAAAGAGGCTGGTGCACTGGCTAGAAATCCCACTAGAGCTGCCTGGGGAGAAACAGGTTCATGACCAGAGACTGGCACACAGTAAATTCTGGCTTTGGATAAGGAAGAAGGAGACAGCAGACACCATGAAGAAAAATCATCAAGATCAATTATGATGAGTATCATCATCAAGGTAAGTTCATAGATTCATAGAATGGTTTGAATTGGGAAGGACCTTAAAGATCATCTAGTTCCAACACACCCCCATGAGCAGGGGCACCTCCCACTAAACCAGATTGCTCCAAGCCCCATGCAACCTGGCCTTGAACGCTTCCAGGGAGCAGGCATCCACAACCTCCCTAGGAAACCTGCTTCAGTGTCTCACCAGTTCACATGCCCCAGTAATAAAAAGCTGAGAAAAATGTTTTTTTTTTGAGGATTATTCTTATGTACCTTGCTGATTCAAATTCATGTTCTTTGCTAAATTAGGATGAGGTTATGATCAGCCGTGAGTACACATAGGCTTATGCCCACTTCAGCAGAGCATCAGTACTAGGAATGATCTGTAGCCCTTAGAAAGAAGATATATCTTGGCTACTTGGTCTTTGAGCTAATTGGGCCTTGTGTCTGATCTGTACCTCAGACCAACACATGAAGTCAGGAGGAGACTCCTGTTATGATATGGCCACACCCTGTTCCTATGTCTTTTAGCAGAACCCATGTATGTGTTGTTTGTGGCTTGGGAACACCACTCATCTCCTTTCAGGGCCTCAACCTAAAGGCCCCAAGAGCCCTGTGCCATCATCCGAGGGACTGAACAGGGACTCTTCTTCCTTGTGAAACAGTGCAGAAAGGGGACCAGACTTATGGCAGCTGTGTTCTCTTACAAGATTACCTGGCATGTGAACAACACAGGCATTTCTCGTGGTTTCATTTTAGACCTTCTGCAGAGGGTGCAAAGTCACTGACTCCTCAGATGGAAGAGGAAGAACACAGAGCCAAGATTTTAGTGCAAACTAACAGTGCTGTATAAAGTCACTCTGTTATTCTGTATCCATGAGTCCAGCAAAAGCTGCCAAAATGTGGACTGTGAAATAGGATTTTACTTCCCTTTCATATAAGACACGGCTAAATAAGCGGAAAAAAGAACTGAGCATGTATGGATGTGACATCTGGGTGGTCAAAGAGAAGCTGTCTGTAAACTGCACCTCCTTCAGGAGCAGGTACCTGAGGACAAGGTGAAACCCTAGCACCCTTCTGTTGTTTCATGTTTGAAGAAAGTAACTAATGAATGGACAGTTCACACTAGAGAGGTAGAAAATGGACCTGAAATCCAGGCACCTAATAGTCACATGGCAATGCCCATGAGCAAGGTGGTGGTGTAGGAACTAAGAATTATTTTGGAAGAATCCTTGAGCTACTGATGCAGTTTGCTAGTTGGAAAAACAAATATTAGACTTTACTAACGAATCATTTGTTGATGGATTTTCCATGTTCTGATAGAAATTTATAAGTACTTAGAGTACTTAAATCAAATTCTAAATATTTATCAATTTTGTTATTATTGTCCTCATAAAGATATCCTTTTAAAATGAAGTACAATTATAATATGGCACATGTTTAAAAACCCAGTGTATTTTCTGTCTCCATCAAAATTAATATTGGTAATTTTTCATTCCTTCATTTTCATGACTTTTGCAGGATTTCATGGATAAAATTGATTGATAACATTTTTAGTCTGACATATTTACAAAGTTTTTCTGATCAAACCCTTTCACAGAGTGGAAATCAAAATACTTGGTACCACAAGTATTTTGTGAGATGTTAATTCTGATAGGACCAGCTACATAAATCAGTGTATTTATGTTATTCACATCTGCACAACACTCAGAGCTTCATATATCAGTAATGCACCAAGACATCATAACCCAGAAAGCATTAACATCTACTAAACACTCATATGAATATTAGAAGTTCCCAGTATATCAGGCATTAAAGTATCCTGCTTTACAATATCATAGAATCATAGAATAATTTGGGTTGGAAGGGACCTCTAGAAGTCATCTAGTCCAACCCTATAGGTACATGAATCTACTTATAATACATCCATAAAGGAAGGAATTGGCATATAAATATTCAAAAACATACAGAGAGAACCTATTCCATATTCAAGAGGATGATTAAAATGCCCCTCCCAAGGAGAAGATACAGAGGAGCAATGGCACAGCCCAGCTCACAAGTCTCTCACACTCTTTCAAGCCTGGGTTTAATGTGTTATATTCCCTATGTAACATCTCTTTCACAGATATGTCTATTTTACTTTTCCATTTTAAAATTTCTCTGAACTTATTTGTCCATGTGATTATCCTTAAAGAGCATAATACACACAGAAGAAAAGTGTACTGCCCTGTGGACTCCCTCATCTCACCCTGGATCAAAACTGTGTTTTAACATTTTTTTAAAGAACATAAAATCAAAGTGTTGTTCATCATAGTACAAAATAGTAGACAAGATTTAATCATGGTTACCAAACAGACTAAGCTACATTGATGTTACTACCACCATGTTACCACCATGTATCTGTACACAAATACAGACGATTTATAATGAAGAAGGAATTTTGCAAGAAATAAATGCTTTTAAAGAAATGTTTTTAAAACAGCACAGAAAACCAAGCCAGTATAAGAATGGGTCATGAATATGGAAATCTATAGCACATTTAATTCAGGCTAGACTTTAATAATCTTGCAGAGACAATACTCTGAAGTACCTGGTTGAAATATCCATATATTCTTTATGGTGCTGACTATCGTGGGTGCAACTTAACATCTGAATGTCAAAACATATTTTGATAGTCCTTACTTCCATGTAAAAAAAAGAAATGCTTTTTTTTTTTTCTTTTCCCCCTCCCCATCCAATTCCAATTATCTAACATAAGTATGGAATTCTGTGCTTGAAAAGAGAGAAAAATGCAAAGTGTCTCTTTGTCTTCCAAAGTACAAATCCAACAAGATGAAAACTTCCAGTGAAAAGGCAGCAGAAAGTCAAAAAAGGTGACCTTTGGAACCTTAAAATGAAGTACAGATAGAATAAATGTGACAGTGTATATATATAAAATATAAGTGACAATGTGTATGTACAGTCAGGGAGACAAAGAGCCTTCGGTAAGAAACTTCTTTTCAGTTAGCATCCTTTCCAAGAAATAGTATCAAAGAATTATATTGCAAATTACCTTCAAGGTAATTTGAAAAGAGACTTCTCACTTTATCCAAACTTCTGTACATTGAATCACTTATATTGCCACTGTTACCTCCAGAGAGCTGCACAGCTTCAGCACAATAGAGAAATTAATCACAACCCTTGGTCTGACAGTGTATTATCCAGATTTACCAATGCTTCAATCAACAATTGAGGCAAGCAAAACCATTAACCTTATGTGGTCAGATTCTGATCTAGCAGGTGTTAAACATAATGGGAAGCCTGTACTTGATAGTTTGATTGCCTTTGGTTACTGCTGTATTCCTTTTACAGGCATTTTCCCACCTTCTACTGATCATGTAGGGATGATATCACCATCACTTAGTGGCTACAGAAAGAATGAATTCTTCCTCAAGGACCCAGAAGCAAAGAGATTTTTCAGTGGAAACTTCTCTTGAGTTTTTTTTGCAGAGCCTCTGAATTAAATGAGAGAGCAATGAAAGATCTGCATTCACTGCTCTCTGAGTATTTGGGAGTGGAATTATCCTGTACAAAGCGAGAATGCCTGCAGCTGTCAGAGCAGAGCTCAGAGAAATATGTCAACATTTTCACAGTGCTAGAGCAGATGTGGTGGAAATTGTTGACATGAAGCAAGGGCAAAAGGTCAAATGAAGATTTTCCATATCAGTTTTTTTCAATTGTCTTTTCTGATTAAGGCAAGAATGATATTTGGCTAGGGGATAAAGCATAAGCCTTATGAAAGGCATAATTTATTGGGGAACAGGAGCTAGCATAAAGCATCAATGCTGCTGCATGTGTCCTGCTTTGTTTCATTTTTATATCACTTTTTAAATCTTATGAATGTGTAGTAAAAGGCTTACTCAGTCTTATGAAAAAATGCAAACACCCACGAATGTTAATTGGAACTATGTATGATTTTCAAGGAAAATGCAGACCTCTCTTCCACCCTCCACACCCTATTTTGCTGAGTGTTTTTGAAGGGGAAAACCCTACAGGCATCCTGCTTGGACTGGTGGTTTTGATTGCCACTGTTGTTTTAAAGAAGAAATTTAATCTTATATTTCATACTGAAATATGAGATGTGACTGTTGGGCAACAGAGATGGGCTGACCAGGAATGCAGCCTATAAGCAAGTCCTGAACCCTTCCAACCATAAATAGAAGAGGGCAGACCTCTAGAGAGGAGGAGACTAGGTTAAAAAGTCATGCTAAAAAAAAAAAAGAAACAGTATCCATTAGAATTTTTTATTCCCCCTTTTCAGAATCAAAGGTATATACAAGTCACATTTTTTTCAATACAATGTGAGGGTTTTCTAGAAATCTAATTTTAAAAATGAAAACTGATATTCTCTTTTAATCCTAGAGCTGGGAGAGATGGAACTATAAGGAAAGAATCAAATGCTGTGAGATTCATGATAAAATCTCAAGATTTGGCAAGGCTGCATCCCAGTTTATAGTTAAGAGAACTCATATTCCAAGCAAGTGTTATTTGCTGTGGAGTATGACACTCTTGGGTCCTGGTGCTCCAGTGCATGGCTTGAAGTCAACTGAGCTGCACTAGCGTGATACTGGATCAATGCAGTGGTGAACCAGGCCCCAACTTTTATTGACTTTTCAGGCAATCTGCCAGTTGGCAGGAGAACTTAGATTTAAAACATAAAAGCCAGTTTTAAAGCATAAGAAATTAACTTGTAACAGCAACTGGAAAGCTGAAATTGAAACCAAAAAGGCACAGCACTGCATTATGAATTCCCTGAGCCATCTTGTCCCTTTTATTGCTTACTTAATATTCATTCACTGATCATTAATACTTTGACTTAAAAATGAAATTAAATGTTCCATAATTTATTTTTTAATTATTTTTTTTTAAAGGAATATCTTATTTCATGCAGCTTTATTTTCTCACTGACCACACTGGAGTTGCTTTTCACTTTTCAGTACTCTTATTTTGAATATTTTCAATATTTTTAACTTCTGGACAAGTGACAAATATTAGAAATATGAACTGGATTGGGTGGCTTTTGCCAGACAGATTAAATCTCCTGAGAATTATTTTCTCCCTGCATGGACAAGCAACCAACCATTATTTGCTGGCATCTGTATGTGCACAGTTAAGTTTTGTTTTTGAAAAATATTCATGTTTGTGACTTGGACACTTTCCTTATGCAGAGATTTTTGTCAGTAAAAATCTGTTGCTCCAGAGAGCAAAATGGGAAGTGCAAAAACATTGTGGAAGTAAACAAAATCAGCATCTTCTATTATGTCTGCTTTACTAGAAATATAATGCCTTTCCCCAAAAGATTTTCTTTACTCTTTTATTTTAATATTCTCTGAAGCGCCTCATTCCAACCCATCTTCAGAAGCAGATATATTACACTCCCAAGTAGATACCACAGTCTACAGAAGATTTTCAGATATGTGTTGAAAACATTTCACTTTAAATACTTCATCCCATGAAAGTGTGTTTTCCTTTGTTTGCAATCAGTTTGAAAGAATTCCAGTTTTTCAGCAACTGATATCTATCTGTTCAGGTATGATGGCTCAATGCTCTCTAGCTCTGTGAGATGAGTTTGGTGCTTCCAATAAATGTTTCCAGAGGATAAGAAGAATAAAACAACATGTAGCATCAGTGAGGGAAATTATTTACTTCTGTAATAATAATAAAGACACCTGGTTTTAAAGGGTGATAATTTGGTCAATAGTGGTTAATACAGGCCAATAAAATAACATAGGGATAATTTGAGCTGCTTCTGTTTTACCTTTTCTGAGATAAAAAGAGAAGTCATATTAGTTCTGTCATTAATACTGTCAAATGGATAAATTCTGGTGTTTTCTTCTTTGTGCCAACCACTTAGGATAAGAAGCGAAGTGATATGAAGTCAAGCGAATGGCTTTCTCTTGGCCCTGTAGTCTCCTATTTTTCATATAAAAAGTCACCTAGCAGCTTAAGCTTAAGGTTATTTCCTTAAGAAATAGGCACCAGGCAGTAAGAGCATACAAGAACATTGCTCTGTTTTGAAAATAATGTGACTGGAGGATGGGTTTCTCTTGGTGAGAGCAATTAGAGAGACAAATGTGGTGATCTAATTTAAGACGTGCAATACGTTGTATGCCTGGAGGGAGAAAAAGATAGGGATCTGTATCTGAACATCTCATCCTAAATTCTGTGATAGCACTCTGAAATAAAACATGGAGAGCAAAATACATGTGTTTTGTGTGGGGAGACAACTGATTCATAGAGAAGTGAAGTCCCTATGACTTTGTAAAAGGAAAAAATATCAGAAGATTCTTGTTTATTAGGAGCAGATTCCTCGCAGCCAAACATAATGTTTAAATCTGTGTTTTTGTAGCTGCAAATGGACAGGGGTACAACTTGTTGAAGGCTCAGGAAAAAACTGCATTAATAGTGCTGAATAGAAATAGCATAAGAAGTGTCCAAGACTGAAAACCAGTAAAGAAAAATAACTTAAGAAAATCAATTTGAATTTCAAGGAGTTCTAGTCTCGGGTATGGCATGGAGCCTGAGCAGTGTTTGCTGTTTTGATTGTAAATTTCTCTGGAGTTTGGGAGAAGAAATCAGATAATGTCTACATGGCATACCTCACCCTATACATGCCTGTCTCATTTTATTCAGGGGAACATTCCTTTCTTCTAGCCTTCATCTTATCTGTTTAGATAGGAAACTCTTCAAAGTCATGACCAATTCTTGTGAAGTCTGTGTTTCCGCATTTGCAAACATGCTGAAGGCTGTAAGAGCTCATACATAATACACCATAACAAAAATAATAGGTCTTATGAAGTACAAAGGCCTTGAAGAGTTTGGAGATATTTTAATGGGATTTTTGGCTTCCATAAGCTTCCATATTTCACTGGCTGTATAACAGACAATTTAAGAAGCCAGTTATGGTAGAAAGCAGCAGAAACTTATCTAGGCAACTCTGAGAAAGTGTCCTTTTCACCCTCTACTCTGGGTACACTATACTAATTTTTCATATAGTGATTTTCTTATTTGCATCATACACTGAAAACTAATATGGAAAAACAACAACTGTTTATTAGGCTGTAGTCTCCAAAATAAAGTAAAAAACTTACCTGTTTTCAGATGGGTATACCAGTTTGGCTGAGAATTTTGCAGATGTGGTAGGTGCCAGTTTTGTAACTGGTCATGGACTTTCCTAGATATTCTATCTCACTAATAGATCAAGACAATAGTTCTAAATATAACTGACTGGGAAACAGGAAGAAACTTGACTGAATACATTGTATGGGAGGGCTATAATCTGCAATGACTACAAAAGGGCATTTTCTAGCTGAACATTGCAATGCTGTTTTTAAGAACTCTGGCTCTTTAGAATACACAAAGAAACCGATAACAAAGACTCAAGGCTAAAAAATTCCTTGTTCCATTACTATATCACTAGCCAACACATGATGAAATTCAATTTGTACCCTAGACAGAGGAAAACAAATCCATCAAGATGGCGATAAAACAACTGCCAAGATACAACAGTTCATTATATCAATGCTTGTTGCTACACCAAATCCAGAACATCACAGCCTTTCACTTCCCATTTCTGCCTATTAATCTAAGTGATAAAGCCAATGGTAATTGAATGCAGTATTTGTTAAGTGAAACGATTACAAAGGAAAGTAAAAAAGAAAACCTACTTTTTATGCGACTAAACTGTTGACTGCAACAGAGAAAGGAAAAAGTAAAAGCAATGGTAAACCTGGCTGAAAGACTTGTTTACATCTCTGTAATTTCCTGTGTTTCATCTGGTTGCAAACTCCAGAGACTGAACTATTCCTTTGGGTTTCACCATGTTTCTAAGCTTTCTCTCTGTTCCCAAAAAACCACATTTAATAGCCAGTGTAAGTTTTCTAAAGTGTTTGAAGTCTTAAAAGTAAAAGTTTCATCATCTAGTCTGTTAAATTTAGCATCTTAATGAAGAAATTACAACACCAAAGTTCCATGATTCCTTCCTGAGTATCTGTATCCCATTCAGGTGTGTCTGACACACAGTGCTGCTGCAAATTTATTCCATGGCCAAGCAAAAGATTGTTTCTTCGTGTTTAATTAACATTCTATATTGCTTGTGTTTCCCACCTCTTTCAGAGCTCTAGGACTCCAGTCTCCAGTTTGTGGGAAGGTTTGGCTTCCATATAATCCTTTCTCTGGAGTTGGTAAATTTTTCCTGTACTTCTTCACAACGTATGAGGAAAAGCAGGTAGTATTCTATAGTGAAGGAGAGACTGACTCAGTCCTGAGGGCATTTGTATATAAACCGAACACCTAAGCATCCAGTCAGTAGTAAGCTTTTGAAAAAGGAAGGATTGAATCGTATACTCAATGTCACAAAAAAAAAAAAGTGATAGGGCCTGTGTGCTCAGTCTGCTTCCTTCCTTCCTTATTTCCTTCCTTCGTGCCTTCCCACCTGCCTTCCTTCTTCCTTTCTTTCTCTCTTTCCCTCTCATTTTTTCTGAATCATGAATTCAAATTATTTTTATTTAACATTTGCTTGGCAACTTATTTAATGCCTTGGTACTCTTTGGGAAAGGGTTATTTATTAATGAAGGTTTTACAGCTCCATAGTGAAGACACATATAATCTGACATTAATGAAAAACATTCACCATACAGGAAACCTGGCAAGGTGCACTGTTTGCTGTGTGCTACACCAGTTTCATATTCAGTGCATACAGCTAACTGTACTTTCCTACTTTTAACCTACTACAAAGTAGTCTGCACAAGTACAATGTTCTTTGTAAAAAGAACTGACAACATTGTCCCTTTATTTTGAGGACCTTTAAGCAGTCTGAGGTTTTGATGCAGCTAATTTTTGTGGCATACTGGTGTGAGAGAACATATTATAGCCAGGTTTCTGATGATGAGAATGTGTCTTGGTTGACCAAAGATTACTATCAAATCTTTCTCCCATCTGAATTTTCCCACATTTTCCCTGTGGCCCTTCCACCTAAACGTGGCGTTTAAGTTTTTCAAATATTTTTTAAACTTTCACAGCTACTGAAAACTTGCATATTCTGCTGACTTTGTGAGTGCTGAGCAGTATAGGCCACTTTTAAAGATGTAAAATGAATTTGATAACCTAAATGCTTAATATGAAGCTTCCAATCTTTTGTCTTTATATGGGGGAAATTACAAGCTACTTGTTAAGAAAATGTGGGGCAACATTTGCATAAGGTCAAACACTTAGTTAAGCCCCGGGCAAGCAGTACGAAGTACAGCATGTGCTTACAATGTTCCTTGGAAAGCCAGTCCATTACCAAGCTCAGCCTGGGATTAAGGTTGGCTTGCGAACTAGGTATTAAACAGAGAATGCAGTTGCCCTAAATTGAAAGTTTACAGTTTTAACAGAATGCACTCAAGATCCTGGAGATTTTTACTTCGCCTGTTGACTTAAGCATTATAAATCTCCACAGTCCCCACATCCCTTTTCAAAGACACATCTGTTTCTCATGGTTTTTATGATTAGATTTAAGGCCTGACCCTACAGCCCTTACTTGAATACCATTATACTGCGCAAAGTATCTTTAATAACAATGGGGAGGGAAATGACTTGTTTATTGTCCGTCATGACTTTCATATCATATCCAGTCAATTAGACAAAAATCTGAAGATTATTTGCTTCCCCTCCAATCATCTTTGCACATTCAGCTTGAGATGTGAAGGTATAGCTGAGTTTTTCTCTTCCGTAAAAACCAGCAGAAACTAAAAGACACCTGCAGAGCTCAGAAAACAACACGGGGTTACCCTGATGTAAGCAACTGGCAGTGAAGACACTAATTCTTCTGTGACACTCAGAGTGACTGCAGCAAATTATGGCACCAACTGCACAAACTGCAGCTGAAGGTAAACAGAGGAGCTAAACAGAGGTAAGAGGTGCAGTGTTCTTTTTGCTGCTTTGCTTTGTAGCAGCTGGCTGTAGGCATGCTCTTAACTTACAGGTATGAAGTATCTTAAAACTCTTCCACTCACTGTTTTCTGCAAGTGAGAGCTTCCCCAGCTTGCCACTAGCCTGCTCCATGTCACTCAGTGCTTCAGCCCTCTTCAGAGGGTATGACTTTGTAAAACACTGAGAACCCTTCCTCTGCAGGTGAGGAGCATAGAATGGATCTTGCATACTAGATCCTGGCAGTAATATTTGCTACGCCACCATAAGATGTTAAGGCAATAGGTCAATGGCAATAGGTAATGCCCATAGATGTCCATAGAGTATGAAGTCTGGCATTTTAAAGGCATTCTCTTTGTCTTCTAAAGGTTCATTAGATTTTAATGGAAACAGTGGAGTCACATTTTCCCTGGGTGACCTTCAGGATTTGTGGGGTGGTTTTGTTGTTTGGGTTTTTTGGTTTTTTTTGGACTCAGATATTCTAATTTATTTCTGCAGGCTCAGCAGGGACTGCAGTTTTTTATCAACATAGATTATCTTCCTAAACAGAGGCAGGGTCTTGGTGACAAAAGAAGGAGAAGCCAGTCTCAGTAATGATTGTGGTCTGGATAATAAAGAGGAATTCTATCCCCAGTGATAGCTATCAGCCTGACAATATTCAAACCCACTGAAAATGAATGGAGAAATTAAAACAAAACTTTTATTTTCCTTCTCAGTTTCTTAGTAACTTCAAAAATATTTTTTCAGTTATTTATCTAAAGGCTTTTCATGGTACATGATGCAATAATTCAGTGAAAGTCCAATTTTCCATGCACAGCTTTTGCTGTATCTCTGTAAAACTGAGGAACTGAATAACATTTTTCTCCTGACAACATGCAGGGCCCAACCATTGTCAGTCAAGGGGTTGATCCTTAACTCAGCCATGCTTGGTGCTCAAAGCAGGTGAAACACAATGGGATATTGAGGTAAGAAATTTGTGAAAGCCAAAAGTTTAAATCAAAAAGATGTGAGAAGGCAACACAGAGTAGCTGGGAAGATGACTGGGTGAGAGGGGAAAGGCTGCTTTTCAATCCACATCTTGGGACTTCCTTGGCTTATCTTTATGTTCTTTATTTCTTTTTTCATTTGCAGTGTCTCTTAAATTTGTAAAACAGAAAATGGAGGTGATTTACAAGTTTTTGTTGCTGAGAAAGAATGTCAAGAACTCTGTTGCTCTTACTACAGGAAAGCTATTTGAAGTGGCCTACTGCTTTGTCGTGTGAAAGTTTATTCCACTCAGAAGGGAAAAAGTTGTATTTTCTAGGAAAGAGATTGTATCCTAATGATGTTTAGAGAAAGAAAGGAAACTGGCAAAAAGTAAAATATAGCCTAAGAGTAAATGGCAGTCCTTGTGGTTTTGTTACAGTAGTTCCTTGTTAAACTAAGTTCTTCCAGAAAATTGTTTTGTTGAGGATTGTGCAATCTTAGTAACTTAACGAGAAACAAGCACACTGCCAGAGGCCCTATATGGACACTAACATCATCTACCAACACCATCAACAGGAACTCAAATGCAGGCAGTTTTGGGAGGGCAAGGGAGAGCCAGTTGAGAACCAAAAGTATAATGGAGCAATGGAGGAAAACTACAGGCAATACAATTGTTTGTTGTTTTGGTTTGGTTTGGTTTTTTACTTCTGCCTTCTCATACCTGGTTCAGAAGATTGAAGCATCTATTACTTTGGAGAAAAACAATCAGAATTGTTAAATATGACATTTTTTAGAAATTCTGGAGGCAATGTCTGATAACGAGGCTATCTCTGTTTTTTATCTTTGATAGAAATTATGGGTGTTGCACCTTAGGGAGATCAGGGAAGTGTATAATCAGAAACTGAAACTAGAAATTACGATTAAATATTCAGTAGTATCCAAATTTTAAAAAAGTGTAGCAAGACATTTCTCCAACTTTGTGCATAAGAAGTGTTAGTAGAGAATCTTGTGTGTTAACTGTTCATACTAAGGATTACTTAGCCAACTAAAGCAAAGATTGAGACCCAACTGAATCTCAGTTGTAGAGGCAAAAACAGAAATCAGTGAGACAAAATGATAAAGAATGTAAAGGAAAAAAAAAATGGGTAACTGGAAGATCTTTCATGTCAGAGTCAGAAAAAACAGAGCTAAACTTTTGGAAGAAGAACAAACTATGAACAGGAAGGTAATATTGGGTGAGCATGTATGCAGTAAGTAACATAAAATAACATAAAGAGCTTGGATTTCAAAAACGTTGATGTTAAAAAGTGTCTGATAATCTGTCATATATTCTATAACCACAGAACATAGAAAATGGGTGTAGGTATAACCAAGCAGAGCTGTGCCTAAAGATGCCAGCTAACATTTCTTGCCAACAGCTGTATAAAACCTGTTCATGAGGTGATATATTTTCTTTGCCAGCACTTGTGTAAACATATGCGTGTACATTTAAAAACTTAATTGGCATGAATTTTCCTCTGTCTCAGGAACAAGAACTCCAGGGATTTCTTTATACACAAAAATTCAATAGAGGGGAAAATCTTAGCCAGTCTGTTGCCAACGGTATTTTGAATATCACAGTCATGTAATAAATAGAAGGGTATAAAACCACAATATAAATAGAAAACATATTCTATATTAATATATATTAACTCTCTCTATAGCACCCCCCCTGATTTTTTGTATCACTTAATGCTAATTTATTTATATATCAATGGTAACAGCACTTAAAAATCAAACTCATTTTTGGAGGTGTGACAGACCTTGATCTGAGCTGCAAGGAGAAACATGTTTCCTGTAGATTAGGAAAACGCCACTGTGTGTTAACAGCCTCAGTCACTAGCTACCTGATCCCAGGCATGAACTGTAAATTTACAGCTAACTTAGCCGTTCAGACTAAACCTGGAAAGGGGTTATTACCCAGCTGCACAGACCCAGCTAGCATTTCTGAGAGTGCAGGAGAAATCTCAGTCTCTATTCCTGCACCTTGAAATGATAGAGGTGACTCAGAGTGCATGGCAAGTTTTCATAGCTCAATGAAAAGACTATGTGGGAAAAGCAGGTTTCTTCATGACATTTCTCATATTATTGGCCACTGTGACTTAACAGATGCTTTTGCCTCTAAGACTCGAGGGCTGTGATTATAAGTGGCTGTAAAAGATGCACCAGGAAAGCAGCACAAGTTCAAAAGCTGCTCTCAAGGGGCCTGTCTCAGGAGAAGAGCACTTTTCGGGGCAACTATGTATATAAGTAATAATATGCTTACTGATGCATTCTAGCATTATTAGAAATAGTATGAAAAGGCTGACAAATGATATCTTTTTTGTAGGTCTAGGAGGTGTGAATACTTGAACAAATCATCCAGATATTCCTTGGTCTTATCAAAACACTTTTTCTAGCACTTTGATGTTTACTGTATACACATGCTTTTGATTTAGATCATCAAACAAGCAAATCTTTCGCAGATCTTAAGTAAAACTTGCTTTAAGAGTTCTTTCATTACATCTTCGTATATTTGTCAAAAAATGAACATATTTTGATTTTATTGCTATTTATATACACTGTGGCTTTCTGGGACTATAGAATTTCACTATAGAGTGAAATTGCTAGAAAAGGACAAAGAACCCTTGTGCACCATCTGCCTTTATTTTGCTCAGTTTAAATTTGGTAGTGTTCCAAATCAATACCTTACTTTCCTTAGCATCAAAATTCATTGATTTACAGAAACTACAAATGTAATCTCTTTCAATGCTTTCTTAAATTTGTGAACATGAATAGGAATTAATGAGCCAGTCAGTTGTGGGTGTTTGTTTCAGACAATCTTTCTGAATACCGTTATAGTTCCAGATTATTATAACTCCTAAAATAGTTCAGGCTCAGCCTCTATAAAATGTACACATCTTTTCAGCTCTTGTTGAATAAGAAGTGTGTTTGTTAAGTGCTTGATGATTTTTCATTTCTTAGGAACCCTGACAATTTTAATGAGGTATGAAGTGGTGAAGATTTGTGTGTTGCTCAAAGCCAAGCTGTTTAATTTAGCGTTTTCCTATAGGATATGCACCGATTTGAAATATGTTCAGTGTTATTTGTTGGTGGTGGTAGTCTCTTGTTTTGTTTTGTTTTGTTTTGGGTTGGGTTTTTTTACTGTTGCAATTTTTGTTTGTTTGCTTGTTTTTGGATTTTTGTTGGGTTTTTTTTTTCCACTTCTGGCTCCACTCTTTTTAAAGCTTAGTGCTCAAGTTTCTCTAGGCAGCATTTTCCAAAACAGCTCAATTTGTTGGTGTCATAGGCTTGCTCAGCACACACAAGACACATTATTCCCTATTTATTTTGAGTTCCAGTATAAACACATTTGCAGCATTAAGACCAGCTCCTTCTGCATGCCTGTGATTTCTGCTTGGTGGGTGCCAAGCTGCTTCTGTAAATCTAAGGGTGTAGCCAGAATCCACTTTGGGTGGCTTTAGAAACTCAGTCTGTCTTTCAGCTCTTTATTTCACCTAGCAATATTAGGTAATACAATCCCTGTTTGTAGCAGAAGATTCTGTATGTTCTTGTATACTTTCACTTCATCTGAAATAGGGAAAAGAAAAATGAGCCTGGATTCATTTACAAAGAGATGCTTATGATGCAAATGGCATGGGACATGAACTCTGTATTAATCCTAAGATGCTCCACATGTACACGTATGTGTGTGCCAGCAGCCATTTTTCTTTAGCAACAGTGCTCCACCCTCCCTACCAGCCTGTTATAGGTCCAACAGCAAATATTATTTAACAACTATGTAAGCAATGTTGTGTGTGCATTACTGTTAGCAGCAGTCAGGAATCTGGGCAAAGAACAGGTAAAAAAGAAGCTACTGCAGATACCACAAGCACAGGCATTCTGCTTGCTGCCTCCTTGTGTGCGTCCAACTCTCTTCTCCATGCCTGGCCCTACCACTACCAAAGCAAACCATGGTCTTTCCTGGTCTAACCATGTGTTAGATATTGCATGCCAGTTTACAAGCTGTCAGCTTTTCCAGGCTGGGACATTTTTTGGGGGGTGTGTGTGTTTATGTATTGGAGGGGAAAAAAGAAGGACAGATTGTTCATATAATGGAGCATATGGAGGCTGGATGTTTGCTCATTCAAAATGTATGCTCATCAGCACTACATAATGTAGGCCACAGTTTGCTCTGTGACTATTAAGCCACAAAGTCCAAAAAAGAAGTATGGTTTTTAAGATGATGAAATTGCACAGTTCTGTATTTGACTTTGCAGGACACTCCCAGGTGCTTTCAGGTTTCCTTCTTTTTATATTTTCTTAGATAGATGTCTAAGGAGGCGCACAGGCTTTGGAATATTTCACCAGGTGTTTTCTACACTTAGGTAATACAATAATAGTGCATTGGAGAGACAATGAATATAAGTTAGGGGCAGAGTTTCAGCTGGCATGAAGAGGTATATTTCCATTGAAGTCAAGGATCTGGCCTTATACTATCTAAGTACTTGAAATCTTCAAGACTTGGCTGCAGACCTTGTGAGAACAAGCCTTGTTGCAAGACTTTTAGCCTTGAATGCTTGCACTTGGACCACAAAAATATCCTTTCATACAGTATTTTGGCACTTCACCTTCTAGTTTGGGCCAGAATCGAGATGTACGTGAACATGGAAAATAAATTTTAAAGCAATGGAAATGTTCAAATGGAAACTTCAGATGGGTCTGTGCTAATGTTTCATTTGAGGGAAAACTTCTGATCATAGTTATTTTTATGTGTACCATTTCATTCATCTGTCATTCTGTAGTGGTCATTTTGAAAAACATTGAGCTTGAGTACCCCAGGAGGGGAAAGATAATCTTGCGGTTAATGCACAGAATTAGGAGTCAGGAATTCTGGCTTCTCAGACACCTACAGTGATTTTAGGCAATTCACTTAAGCCCTGATTCAGCAAAGAATAAGCATGTGAGTAACTTCAAGTCCATGAGTGGCCTTATTAAATCCTGTAGTGCATTTAACAGGTCTATACAGCTATGGAGTACTGTAAATAATTTTTGTTAATGAAGAATAAACAACTGATATTCCTCATGCTGTGTGCTGAAGTTTTGAAAAACAACAGAATACACAGGGCAGCCAAGCAGATCCTAGCACAAAGAGGAATACGGATAGGTATGCAACATGGGACAAGCTCTGAAAAGAGCCCTAATTCATTCCTTGGTTTTGCCTGCACAAAAACCTCCTTTATAAAGTCTTCAGGCATCCTTCTGAGTTTCTGGGAGGCTTTTTTTGATTTTCTGATTGGAAGATAAACAGCTACCTAAAAACACAAACTCTAAATAAGGTCTATTCAGATAGAAAATACCTACAAAAGAGTTGTAGGGCTTGGCTCTGAAGAGGTGAAAGAGCTGGGTCTGGAGTTTCATAAACAGCAGTGCTGATTGTCAGGACTTCCTTCTCAAAATACTGAAAATGGTTTTATGTAGAAATTCATAACAAAGCCCAGGAAGTGAGAGGGGGCATTAGCCATCACTCTGCTTTATTACTCTGTTCAGGAACTGCTATGGCTAGTGTAAAATATGTTGTTTCTCCCAGCAGAATCTCTATAAATGGGAAAATCAAAACTTATTCTTCTGCCAAATAAATACACCAAAGTTTAAACAACGTTTTTTTAGCTAGTGCTATTTGCATGCAGCCCATGCTAAGAACTGCTGAATGGAGAGTGCCCCTGAGACTCTCCAGTTATGCTTGGGTGGGGGTTAATTTGAAATGCCTTTTTAAAATGGTGTTGCATCCTTCTTTCCCACTGTAAAAAGACTGCAAACTATGACTGAACCACCTTCATATCCCTCAGAGCCCTTCATTGCCCCCTTTGCTATAGTAGGAAGGGTCTTGAGCTCCTGTGCACGTTGGTACATCCAAGATAGTGGGCACTTAACAAAGGTCTGCAATAGGAAGGGATCCTCTATCTTCTCTTTTACAGTTCTCAAAGAGTAAAACTACTTAGTCTTTTGTAAGTAATTAAAGATCCTGGACACAATCCTGTGACAAAAGAAGGGCTCTAAAAACAAACTTTCTTACTGTTCATACTAGGCTACCCATATTGTAGAAGAATCTGTTTTACTTGGGACCTCCTGTACTTTTTGCCTTGGAGGTCACACTGCCTCATGTCCTAGCTGATCTTATTAATCAGGTATTTAATGGGGAAATTTTTCCCTGCCATTGGGAACCTGACAGTAATCCTGCATGCTTCCATGTCATTGTTGGTTTCTGAAGCACTGCAACTTTGTCTACAAGAACAATAACAAGAGAGTAATGCTTTCCTATGGATTCACACTAGTGTGAAGTTCTCCATTTCACCACATATTTCCTATATAAGCTAGTGTCCTGGTTTAGGCCAGGATAGAGGTGATTTTCTGTTTTGTACTTTTGCTTTCAGCTAAGTCTCTTGTAAGTAGCTGCACTTGCTGAAATTAACAGCAAGTTTCTCAGACAGTGTCTGCTTCTAGGACTGATAACACTCCATGTTTATAGTTACAGCCAGAGACTGGCATGCAGAGTCAAGGACACTGCTCAGCTCTCAGGAACATTTTGCCTTCCAGAAGGAGCAACGAAGTCCCACCTGAAACCCTCCTCTGGGGAGGACCAGACAAGATAGATGCCAGAATTGACCAAACAGAGTATTCCATCCCATACACGTCATACTCGGTATAAATTTGAGGGATCACAAGGGTCAACACATCTCTACTCCTTCCTGCCCTCCCTGCTTCCTTCGGCATCCTGAGAGGATTCCATCCGTCCCTCTGCCTGTGGTCCTGATCCGTGCCAGCCTGAATCTGTGTGTTCCTGCCCCCAGCTCCTGACTGCTGCTGACTCCAGGATTCCAGCCTGGACTTTCCCAGGGCTGCCCTGCAGCCTCGGTGGTGACATGAGAGTTATTGGGGAAAGGGGGGATGAACGTGGTATCAATTTCCTTGTATATTTGTATATATTTAGTAATTTTTCCTATTTATCACTACTGTTTCATTAAAGTTCTGTAGTTTAGTTTCCAACCCATAAGTCTCTCTTCCTTATTCTCTCTCTTTCCTTTATCAGAGGAGAGCGAGATTAATATATAAATCTGTTACTCGGTTTAAATCTGTTGTTTTGCCGGGCCAGGGTTAAACCGTGACAGCTAGCACATCTCCTTTAAACAGCTGAAAATAACTGTAGGCAGCTCAAGAGCATCATCACCAAGATGCAGATGTACACACAAGTTAAGTTCCTTAAGCACCTGAAGCTTTATCTCTGCAAAGCTTTCCTGGCTAAAGTGGACATCTCAGCACCTCTCACTCTCCTAACTATTTTTTGGATTCTCCAGGTAAGTCTCCCAGACTCAAGGTGCTAGGATTCACTTGCAGAAATTTTCCATTACACAGGAGAACAACTCCCATGAGTCCTTATGCTAATCTTCAAATAAAAGAATGCAAAGTCCAGGTCTAGAAACTAACTCTACCTTTTAATGGCTTGAGAAGGCACAAGAGCTTAGGATCCTTCCAAAATGGAGATTTCTTTCTCTTGCTTAATAAAGGCCTCTTAACAGGTGACAAGCTCTCCATCTTGCAAACAGAGATGACAATGATTCCTTATTTTTCTAACACTGGAGGGATTTTGAGAAGAAAAATCAATGGAGTGGGACATTGAGATAGTACTATAACTGAGGATTCACAAGTATCCCAAGAGCCCAATCTGAAATTGCCAGAGTCATTGGTGAATCTCCTCTATTGTACTTTTCCTCCTAATGAAAGTCATTTAAAAGGATTTAGTCTTGTATATCAGCTAGTATGACTCTAAAAACCCTGAACATTCATAATAATTTTAAAATAGCAAAATAATCCTAGAAACTGAATTAATTTGATTTATACATGTATTCAGTTGCTGAAATATATTTCTTTCTCCATGGCTGAAGCACAAAATCAGCACACAAAAATGTTTCCATGGGGGACTCAGTAGCTTTGTTGGTCCCCAGGATCATCATTCTCAGCATGACCAGTCTGAGGAGGTTCAAGGCTCTAATTTTGATGTTATTTTTGGAAATGGCTTGGTTTTCTGCAGTTTTGGCTTTAAGTGAGATCGGACTCATGCTTCTCAGCCTTAGCTGCCAAACTAAACTTTTCCCTTGGTGTGAAAGCACGTGTTTACCCATGTGCAATATAAGCTACAATGTCTTGCTGTAAATGCATTTGTAAAACTTCTTCCTAAAAATACTACCTCTTAAAAGCATGCTCATTTTCTGCCTGTCTGCACCCAAAAGGAGAAAAGAGTTAAAGAATGCAAGTGGTATGTATTGTACATCAGTTATTTTATTTTAGAATGAAAATAACCCACAGTATCAGATGCTATTATTATATGTTAATTCATTGCCTCCCAGTGTTTGCCTCTGTATGACTCTGTATGAGTTTTCACTACCCATTTGTTATTGCACATGCATTACCAAACACTTCATATAAAGCAGGCTTTAGATAGCTCACCACATTCTTATGAAAAGCAACATTGTGAAGCAGTGCTGGGGAACAGCATTCATTCAAAACAAATCCTCAGCACCCACTCCCCAGCAGCACAATGAGAACAATCAACTGACAAGAACAAGTTGTTTTACATACATAGCCTTGAATTCCAGTGAAACCATGTTTCCTGCACTGGTGTATGAAATGATGTTGAGTAGTTTGCAAAGGCTGCTCTAATTCTGCAAACCCAAATTTGGTACTTAGTTACTGCATATCTTCTGATAGACTGTAAAATCAAATTGAACTCAGCAGCCTTATAGAAGGGCTACTAGCCTGCCAGTTTGACCTACTTGAAATCTAAACCTTCATTAAATTATTCCTGCCAAATGAAAACTAACCTGAGCCTTCCCAAAACTCAAACCAGATTTCCATTGTGGTCCAAGAGCAATAGAGTGTAATGCCCCTTCATGTTCCTAGTCCTGTCTGTTCTTGAGGATTGACTCCAGGGCAGCTCTAGCTTCTATTTGCAGCTACATAGAAATTCTTTTAATGAAGAGTAAAGGAAAGACTTGCTGAAAGTGTCTCATCCAGTCACTCCTGGATACTCTCTGGCCACTACTCCACACGCTGCTTTGGCCATGCTGGCTGCCAAGAGATTTTCCAGTAAATGTTGAAGTTGTTGCCTTTGCAGCACAACCTTTACCTCTTCGATTGCCTTTCAGTCAGAGACTTACAGATCAGTTAATGACAGCAGAGCCCCAAGAAACCAGAAATTAATCTGAACTGTTATTTTTTATTCGTTCAGCCATTTCCACGCTTTTGTACAGGTTAGCAGTTGACAGTGATGAAATAGCACATGAAAAAAATGTTTATCTTCTATTTTTGCATAACCAGGAAGAGACAGTCTGCTAAGTCTCACTAGAGAGGTGAATGAAGCTTACTACCTCCATTTTGTAGATTCAAGAGGTGTAAATAAACATGAGGCTTCAAAGTATTCACCTGACCAAAACAATTTACCAGCTTTGATTTCCCTTTGCTACTGAGGAGCACTGTTCAGCTTCTGTGACTTTATTACCACCCAGTGCAAGTCCATCTGCCATCCCTGCCCACTGCTTTCTCTTGTGGAGCAATATTTATAAGGTGTATCTTTACTAGAATTTATAATAGCTCTTGGGTGGACCAATCCCTGCACCAGGGAGTTTGTGTTACCCTCTTCTAACAGTGCTGGCAGACATTCAGAGGCTGGGTGATATCTCCATGAATTAGACCCAAAAATACCTCCTTGCATTTCTTATCCTGTTGAAAGTTCAAAAGCTATGTCTGCAGACAAGTTTTTCATAAGTACATCAGAAATTTCTCTTATCACATGTCACTGTGTTGTTTCATTTGATCACCTAAATCCATATAGAAATTTATGAACAGCTATTCTGGGGCAGGTCAAAGATTTCTATTATCACTTGCTCATCATTGACAGTGGTAGTAGGAGACATAAACAATCACTTTGTCTCTTACGTATCTCTTCATCCTCTAGTAGCATGTGGTATAGGGAATAACTTTGGATGGAGTCTGTTCTTAATATGTTCTTAATAGCACCATACCTATCCCTGACAAGTTAGTCTATCACTGAGGAAACCTTTACATTTTTGACCTTCATAATGTTAGATGGTAATGAGTTCTAAAATTGTATGATATGCTACACAAAAACATTATCTCCTTTAGGAATGAACTAAATGTATATTCTTGAAGATGATACTTCTCTAATTACTGTATGAATTTGCTTGGACTAATTTTCAAATGTTGATTATAAATGTCATCAGGAGACATATTACATCTTTGAAATAAATGCAATAAAAATAATGTGACCTTCTCTCCTTTTAAGAGCACGTTCATATTTGCTTAACTAATCAGTTCCATTAGTGTTTGTGCTTTTCATCTACCAGGAAATGTTCATAAGAGCTGTAAGGAAAGAACTATGTGGAATTCATGAGAAATAATGATACATTATCACAGGAAAGATTAAAAAAAAATTGTGAAAAATCCTTTAGAAGAAAAATATCAGAGAAGTTCATTGGTTGTATACAGAAAAGAAAAACGAAAACCGCTGGTCTCGATATTGAGTCATCTATTTATTTCCAGTGTATAATGAACATAAGTCCAATTTGCAAAGTATAAGTTTGGATTATGTTTTGAAACACTTTGCATATCAGGATTCACCCCCTTTCATTTTCATTACAAAATAAAATCTTAGATTGTATATATCAAGTGTTTGGCTTAAGCTGATAAATCTGTTAAATGAAATAGGGTAGATTTATGATTTCTTATGGTTTGATATGAAGTAAGCTAAGTGTGAGGTCTTTGGTAAGTTTTACTTTGAGACTTGGGTCTGCTTTGCAGGTTGCAAATTTCAATAACCTGAACCTGGTCATAGCCAAACCCAAACCTGTCCCATAACAGAGACTTCAAAACTAATGCTATATTTTTGTTGTTTTGTTTGAATTTCCTACATTATCCCCTAGCAACCCTATCGCAGGATTGCTATGATATGTGAAAGGGATGTGAAAACATTCCTCCCTCAAAAAAGAGAATCAAGCAGAAAGTAAATATATATAAAGAAGTAGCATTGCCACTGACTCAGAAATAAGCTCATTTGATGTCATTTTGGTCACACATGTTTGAAAATTAATATTTTGAACAGGAAAATCTTTAGGGAGAAAGACATTCTGACTCATTAGAAGGCTGAAGGAAGATGAGAATAAAAGGATAATTAAGTTTAGGAGAACAAAAGCAGGAAGGAGATCCACTCTGTGAACAGTTAAGAGGGAATAAAGCAGTTGATTCTACATGGCACTGATGGCAAAGAAGCCAATGCCTTCAAGTGGGAATGAATAATATATTCTGAAAGTGAGTAGAGGGTAATAGGTCTCAGAACAGTGAGGTGATGAGCCACCCTCCCAGCAAGACTAGTAGAAAAAACTTGATTAGAAAGAACAGATAGAACTTGATTATTTTCCTGAGCAAACACAAGCATTGTTGCTTGCAATAGTGAAGGGCTGCATTCACTGACCTACAGTTCTTATAGGGATTTCTTGTTCCTGTCTTCCTGACACAGTACTTGGGTTTAGTTCACTGAGCTGTTATCCCTGATCCAGAGCTTCAGTCCAGATTTTTGGCTAGTGTTGTCTTCACTGAAAGCAAAGAAAATATTTGTAAGAAAGAACTTCAGCAAATTCAAATGCTTTGGGTTCTCAGGCACAAAGAGGACTTGCCAGATAGGGTCATTAGACAAGAAGTGCTAATACAAGGTGTACCTTCATGTCCATGCAATTTTTGAACAGATGCTATTCTAATTGATAGCATATTTGGTTTCCTTCAATTGTGGATTCTGATGTATGAAAGAGTACTGATACTACACCTTACAGAGAAAATCATTATCAGGTGTTTTTCAGTACCTGAACTTCAGAGAATGCAGCTAAAATATTTGTGATTGGCCTATAATTATGTCTTTAATGAGCTAAAAGACCAGGAAATGCCAGCCTTCCAAACTTCAGGATGCCTGAGCTGTGGGTCCAGCGTTTGCAGCTTAGCCCAATTTTTAGTATACATTCATATATCTTCTATTTATGTTTTCTTAGTTATCTTAGTCATCATTAAGTCTCATTTTCAGAGAATTCTCTCCACTTTTACCTAAGTCAACCTAGTGTATGCCAGGCACAGAATCACTACTGAAGTAGGAATTTCACCTTGTGCCAGCAGAAGTCATGGGACTTGTGCTTGAAGTCAGACTGCAAATCATGCTTATTAAAGGCACAACAGAAACTAAGTCTGAGGTTTGTGTCATTAAATGAACAATGAAACCACATGGGTGTTATTTTACCTTCTGGAAAGGGGAGGGAGTGCTTCTACTCACTGGAGAGCTGGTAATCCTGCTTCTAGCAGAAGGTAGGACTTTCTCAAAGTCTGTTTCTCACAGACTATGATTTACTATGATTAAAATTACTCAGTTTATAGTTTAAACATTTTTAGCTTTGGCTGCAATAAGCTCTCTGAAAAGTCACATTTGCTGTTTCCTCAGAAGAAAGTGGGTGCTTTGCATTTGGCCATTCTCTTTCTCCATAAAGAAATTGACTTTTATTTCTGTGGCTTATGGCCTGAGTCTCAGAGGCAGAGGACTGTCCTTTTTTGTTAATAATATATTTCCTCTTTGTGACTGATAAAAGTATCTTGAAACAACACAAATTTCTAAACATTAAGTTACCTACATTCCTGAACCAATAGGCTGATCAGAAAGTAGGAAATGTATTTACATTTTCTAGGGCTACTTCATTGTTGAAATTCATGCTATACAGAGACTATGACACAAAAAAATAGGAGTTTCCAAAATTTAAACTCTAGTTAACAAAAGGCTGAGAATAGGCTGCTAAACACTAAATAGGAGCTTGATAGATGAAAGTGCATAAAGAAGGACAATGTCAAGTTGAACTGAAATGAATGAGAGATGATAATTAATATATTAGATGCTACTTGAAAAAGCTAAAAGTGCTATTTTTTTATATATTCACCTTTTGTCATAACTGAAACACACAGATCTGCAGAGGGAACTTTCTGAGACAGGAGTGAAACTGAAAAGAGCAACACCACAAAACCAGTGTCATGATGACTTTCCAATCTATACAGCTAAATAGTTTATTACATTTTTCAGTAAAAGGCTCAGAAAGAGCCCACTAGCTTACAATTTTCTTTGGCAAAAAAGCCTCTGATTTAAACACAACACAAAGGCTTGCATGGGTTCAAGAAGGGTGACAAAAGCACTGTTTTTTGCTGTCCTTGGAACACTATCAAGTTATGTGTCCAAAACAAATGAATCTGAATGGAAGTAGTTAAAATACTGAAGTAAACCAGTCCAATTCTTTTAAAGATATTATTGCTAGCAGTATCCTCCCCCATTCAAAATCTGCATTGGGAGATAGGGACCCACTTCAAGTAAATGAGTCACTTTTGCTTCCTAGCCAGAACAATTAAACTTCTTGTATAAAACATGACCTGAAGCCTGCCCTTCACCACATCATCCCTCCTCAAAATCCCAGAGGTCAGCTCTGACATTTAACAGCTCACAAATTCAGTTTTTTAGCTCCTGAGGCCAACTTCATGCTTTTGAAACCAAAATTTTGTTACTGAGATTCATATATGCACGTGTGTTCTTGGTTACATGTAAGTATAACAAACATAAATGCAAATATACAGCATACACACGTTGTGATTATTACTTCCAGTGTACTCACCATTATCAATGCCTTTTTTTCATTCTGTAGAATTAATTTTTTTTATTATTATTTTTTTGCATAGCTGCCATGAATTATAAAGCCACACATTGTCATACTGAACACTACTTCTGTGCCAGTGCCAAGATACAAGTCTGTCATACGAAACTGCACAAAATAGATGATGCAAACAAGCCAAAAAACAGTTAATGCATTTTACTCCTTTATTACTAGCAGCTGAGTAGTTTTAGGTGATTTTTTTTCCCAAATTGTTATTGATCTCTTGCCATATTGTGCATACAATTCCCTAAAAACATTAGCTCATTTCTACTCTAGTTCTGAAGATTAGCTCATCTGGGTTATGTACTTCAGTGTGTAGGTACCTAGTGCTAAATACAACTTCATCTTTAATTTTTAAAATATATTCTTGACAATAACAGGTACCTAACTGGTTTGATCTTCTGAGCAATTTATCACACTCTAGGTACCAGATCACAAAATAAGGCCATCACCTGACAGGTGCAGTTTGAGGGATCAGGGGGAGAGAATTTAAAGTTATTTGCATATATACCTATATCTATCCCTCAGTAATTTCCTCAGTTTTCCAGAATGTCTTTTTTCATGGTGATAGGAGTGCAATGATTTCCTTGTAGTAGAATTCGTGACTCAAAGTTCTGCAGTTTACAATAAAAGAAGACAAATAGAATGTGTCTTTTCCTTACCTGTTCTATCTCATCTAAATAAGTTCCCCTGGGCACAGATGAACATTTAATCACTTTAGGTACTTTATAAGACCTGAATGAAATTGAAACCACAGATGAAGATTTTTTTCCTAAGTATATTCTTCAAAATCAGGTTCCTGGTGATATATAGCAAACAATATAACCAAGCTTCCCTAATGCAAATCATTTGTGAAATCCATTTCATGCTTCTGATAGAAAGGAATAATTGTATATTTTAAAAATCCTTCCAAACAGCAGGTCTAGATCCTCCTCTAAGTTTGCAAGGACCATCTGCATTCATGCTTTCAGACTCATAGGCCACAAGCCTGTCAAAATGGGTAGACACGTGTAAGGACCCACTGAAGCTAGAAAGATATATCTCCATGGATTAATTTTTAAGCTCTTTACAAAGACTATATCTATTTTTAATATTTAGATACTGAAAAAGACCTTCTCTAAGCAAACAAATAATGTAACAACCTAGACATATTCATGCAGTAAGCTTCATTATGTTCTTGCTAGCCAGATTTCACAAGCTGGCCACCGAGGTCCTGTAAAATTAAACCAACAGCTCATCACACAATTTCACAGTGTGAGAGAATTTTGAGATGGAGAAGCCCAATTAGGTCATCCACTCCAGCCCACCCTTTGCTTCTGCCAATGGTACAAACGTCCATGGTGTTCTCATTTTATGCTAGCCCAAGGAAAATGAACATCTCATATAAAAAAAAGAATGTAGGGTCAAGAATCAAGACAAAGTACAAACTGTACTTACAACTCAATTTTACCAAACTCTCTTCCTCCAAGTAAAAAAAGAAAATTAAAAAAAAAAAATAGGAAAAAGAAATGAAACCCCAAATCGTCTGAGCAGCTGAAAACTTAAGTAATAGGCTATTTTAGTCTATTTGTGAAAATTGATGACATCAGCAAATGGAGTTACTCTTGGTTTTGAATGACATGGTCTGTGACCTGGTGTTCCCTTCTTGCAATTGTAATCATTTTATGGCATTGAAGTCAATGTTGTTGCTAGCTGTCTGACAGGGAAAGAATAAAAATAAATCTAAGGGCCTTTTTTAGCAGATTTTTGTTGGTTGGTTGGTTTTGTGGGGTTGTTTTGTTTTGGTTTGGTTTTTTTGTTTTGTTTTAGGAAAACCAGACTTTCCTATGGTTCTGGTAAACCATTTTGTAGCAGACAGTATCCCATCTCTTTCCATTTTGACAAGTGTAATTCTGACTCCTTGCCTTTTAAGTTATTACTCCAGAAAGTATTCTAGTTTTGTCTTGTAACATCATTTTGATTGACATTTCTAAAAACTGAAAATTAACATGGGTTATTTTGGGGGTTGTTACTGGCTATTTTGATTGTCTACTCCTTCTTTCTTTCTTTCTTTCTTTCTTTCTTTCTTTCTTTCTTTCTTTCTTTCTTTCTTTCTTTCTTTCTTTCTTTCTTTCTTTCTTTCTTTCTTTCTTTCTTTCTTTCCTTCTTTCTTTCTTTCTTTCTTTCCTTCTTTCTTTCTTTCTTTCTTTCTTTCTTTCTTTCTTTCTTTCTTTCTTTCTTTCCTTCTTCTTTCTTTCTTTCCTTCTTCTTTCTTTCTTTCCTTCTTCTTTCTTTCTTTCCTTCTTCTTTCTTTCTTTACTTCTTCTTTCTTTCTTTCTTTCTTTCTTTCTTTCTTTCTTTCTTTCTTTCTTTCTTTCTTTCTTCTTCCTTCTTTCCTTCTTTCCTTCTTTCTTTCTTTCCTTCTTTTTTCTTTCTTCTTTCTTCTTTCTTTCTTTCTTTCTTTCTTTCTTTCTTTCTTTCTTTCTTTCTTTCTTTCTTTCTTTCTTTCTTTCTTTCTTTCTTTCTTTCTTTCTTTCTTTCTTTCTTTCTTTCTTTCTTTCTTTCTTTCTTTCTTTCTTTCTTTCTTTCTTTCTTTCTTTCTTTCTTTCTTTCTTTCTTTCTTTCTTTCTTTCTTTCTTTCTTTCTTTCTTTCTTTCTTTCTTTCTTTCTTTCTTTCTTTCTTTCTTTCTTTCTTTCTTTCTTTTCTTTCTTTCTTTCTTTCTTTCTTTCTTTCTTTCTTTCTTTCTTTCTTTCTTTCTTTCTTTCTTTCTTTCTTTCTTTCTTTCTTTCTTTCTTTCTTTCTTTCTTTCTTTCTTTCTTTCTTTCTTTCTTTCTTTCTTTCTTTCTTTCTTTCTTTCTTTCTTTCTTTCTTTCTTTCTTTCTTTCTTTCTTTCTTTTTTTTTCTTTTTTCTTTTTTCTTCTTTTTTGCCTGTAGAGATCTGAAGAGCTAACTTCCAGAACTGTTGAGATCCTACTGCTGGATTAATGGACAGAGAATGAACTGCTCAGTGCCTCAGCAAACAGAGGCATTACATCAGAATCTACACAACTCTGAGACCCTTTATGTCACCTTTCTGAACAAATGGGCTTGAAGATGCTTCACATAAATCTGCAGGAGATACTTGGTTCTCCGAAAAATTACAACTTTAGGAATATTTTTTCAAGAGGGAACACTGGCATGGAGTTGGATACAATGATCCTTCAGGGGACAGGGCATGACTAGAGGCTGCATGGTGTGGTGAGTACAGGACACAAGCAGACAAAAAACTAAGAAACATCCTGGCACCCCTTCCATATATTTAATTCCATAGCCAAAGCCAAGCTACTGGGCAGGTCAATAGAACTCCCAGGTGCCAGGCACTAGAGCAGGCGTAATTAATGCAAGCTTTGATCTTTGGCATGAAGAAATGTTTCTAAGACCTCCATAGCTCTTGCCATTTGCAACTGTAAAGCCAATTAAAATGCTTATGGCAACAACAATATTCTTCTATTGTGTTTTGCTTTAAAAGTAATGTATACTAATTGGAATTTGAGCTGAGTTTTTCAAGACCTCAAGTTGTCTTAAATGAATATGCACACATAATTTCAAGATAGACAGTAAAATAATGCTCTAAAAATAATGTGTTTCATATGTATGTATGTATGTGACAAATTATCTGTTATCACTATAAAAAGGTCCCATACTACATAAGAGGGGAGTCCAATCTTAAATGGTATTATACTCCAGGGGTGTATTTAAATAATTACTCAAATTCCAGTTTTTATTATAATGTAATTAAATGGGTTTTACATGCTAATCAAAATTAAACAAAAATTAAGTGTTATTTTACATTTAATTATTTATTAGTATAATGATATTGCATTTCCATGGTTCACTGTACAATATACAAAACTGACCACAAAAGAACATTCTAATATAGAAGCCATACAGGAGATAATTTGTCAAAAAACATGCCACTGCTCTTGTTGCATAGAAACACTATTTTCCTTTCTTTTGTAAGCAGAAGAGGGCTTAATCTCTTGCTTCAGAAGAATATCTTCTTTGAGCTGAAATACTGAAACATGGCATGGGGTAGGATGAACAGATTCAAGCTGTTCACTAGGGAACTGCAGAGCTTTTAAATAACAGTGTTGCATTCTTCCCAGTAAAAAAGAGATGGCAGATGACAATCCAGGAGAGTTATTTTACAGCAGAAAAGCTAGGTTGTCAGGTAGATAGAATATTTTTAAAAATGCCCAGAAAACTCTGGTTTTATTTTAAAAAATGGTCAAAGGTGAAATATTGTGCAACTACTTGCCACCTTCATGATTCAGAAGTGTCTCGATTGGTTCAGATCCCCTTTATCCACTTCTCATGGCTCAGCAAGCTTATGGACAGCAAGTCCATGAAACAAGGCAGTCCATGGAACAGCGAAGGCAATTTATCTGAACTACATCTCAGGCAGACATCTCTAGGTAGTTAAAGTCAATTCAGAACAGAAGCACTGGACTGAATCAAGACAACAACACAAGAGCTTTAGGAATCAAAAATATTTCAAGGTTTTTGTGCTGTTTCTGAGTTCTGAATTAAAAGCTATATATTTTATATTGTTCCTGAATGCTTGGATTTTGCCACACAATTATTTTTGAATGGTTCTCTTTGCTTGTTTGCTTTTTCCAGTTCTATTCCCAATTAATTTTATAAAAGTCTAAAGTTGCTAAAATATTCACAAGCAAACCTTGTATGCAACTTTGACTTTCAGCATCCCGGTTAACCTGGCAGTTGTTGTCTTGTCTCCCCACACAATGTTTTTTTCTTCTGGTCTAGGATTGAAGTGATAGTAGTTCAAACTAGTGACTGGTAATTAATAGTACAGGTTACTACCAAACTAAAAAAATATAAATGGAGAGAAAATTTCCATTTGCACCCTAGAGCAGGTGGTAGATGTGATTTTGTGGTTTCATAACAAGACACATCAGTAATTTTTTTCTCTTCCATTAGTCTACATCCATACAAGTCTTAGAGAAACCCATAGCAATAAAATGAATATCACTTTAAATTATGAACTGAATTATGACAGAATTACATTATGCATGAATTATGACTGAATTATATCACCTCATATTATGTCAACTACAACTTGATAAAAGACAGATTGCCGGCTAACATAAGATAAACAACACTAAACAACTGTCTGCAATTTTTACATACTGAATTTGCAAGGCAACTTTGAAATGTTGCCTTTATGCATCATGAATACTGACAGGGTGGTTTATGGTCCCATTTTCATCCAAGGCTTGAATTTTGAGGATGAACATTACCAGGCCTGTCAAGCACCACTGTGGAAACCCTTTGACAGAGGAGTAATGAGTGAGTGGCTCTCTGCAAGGGTAAACCTACTTGAGCATGAAGGAGAAAGGACTGAACTTGCTGCCAAGGGAAGTGTTTTGCTTGTAAAGCAGGGGATCAGAAACAAAGGATATCTTTCTGAAAGGCTGTTCAGACAACAGGCATCTTGAGAAGCCTTGTCTAGTTTTCAGAGCCTCCTTAGAATATCAAGGGACCTTTTCGAGTTTAATGCCTACAAATCCTTTAACCATGCAACTAATTAAAAATAATACCTAATAGTATCTATGTGATTAGTCTTTGACTGCTTGATTTTCACTGGCCACAGAAGAACTGGTTAGGATCACAACCACTTTATACACAGTGCAAAACATGGTCTAACAAAGGACAGGCATTGCCCCCATGATAACCTGGAAAGGAATTTTAAAACTAGACAGAAGCATTAACTCATTCTGATCTGAATGCACTCTTCAGTCCTTCACAGTGCTAAACAAGGTAGAAGAATCATGGGTAGTACAGAGATCCACCACAACAGTAAAAGGCTTGCACTGGGCCAATAAAACCTAGATGGAGATGGGACTATGTCACTCTCAGGACTTGGACTAAGACCCCTGCACAGCATTGCTTGGTGCTACGTAGTGCTTTCTGCTATTTACCAGGTGCCTATTTTCTTACAGAGCCACAATGAATCAGTGTAGGATGTGTGTTGTTTGTGTATGATGTTGAAAATACATCTTTGACAGAGACCCTCCTGTGACATATCAAGTGCAACTTGAAAAATCAAAGGCGATAAAGGGAAACAAAGAGGAAGGAAAACGTATCCATTTTGTCCCACTCCATTCTCCTAAGATTAGCTATTACCATATGGGATCTTGTTTTGCAAGGCTTTGGATCAGAATCAAGGATTTTGTTTCTTCAGTTTTAAGAACTTTTCATCACTTTTTCCTTTTAGCCTGAAAATGCAACCTTAAACACTTTACCAGGGAAAGCTTTTGTGTTTGAAAAATAATTTTATTCTGTGCCAGCATCTGCATTTGAAATCAGCGTCAATCCTGATTCAGTTCTGACTCCCACAAAGGAATATTCATTTTCACCAGGAATCACTTTTGCTTACATATGTACACCTATAACACATGGATGAAGAAAGAGTAGAGAATTCTCCATTACTTGAGAGCATCCCTTTTGTTTGTTCTTACTTCTCTGATTCCCTTCATACCCTGTCAGGCACAAAGACAGAAAAATGTGCTCTACAAGAAGATTCTTTTGCCCCACAGTTAGGGTGGGAATCAGTTGTGGATTACTGAGTGATAAATACAGAATGTGGACCAATTTATAGGAATGGGAAGAGGTATCTCTGGTAAACGACTCTTAATATGGTGTAATAGAAAAGCATGTGCAAGACCAGTGTGTGGGCGGCTGGAACATGGGATTTGCTCTGCTAGGTCAGGACAGCTTTGCTCTGAACTGAGTATTCTCCTGCCAGCCATTTTCAATGTGTGTTGCATCTGGATAATGTGAAAAACCACAAGGATGAACCCACCCTATTGTGCAGCTCTGAAAAAGGGTGTGAGCTGAAGGTGAAACTCAGTCCTTATCACTGAGTGAAGAATGCAGCTTAATTTCACTTCTTCTGTATTGCCAAGTACAGTTATAAAACCACCCGGTCCAGATCCTATACCTAAGAGCCTTTTTACACCGTACTGTTCCTGCTCTTCCCATGGTCATTCAGTATGAAGACGTTTTTATCTGGCATGAATTCTGCAATTTAAAACTGCTGACATCCCACAAAAACAGACTTAAGTTTCTGATTCATGAGCTGAATTTGGATGTGATCTCTGAAGATGCTACTGCCCACAGTTGTCCTTTGTACACACAAGCTGGAAATTGCCAAAACCATTTGAGGGAGAGCAGAACAAGTACTGCCTGCTCTTCATTAGTCACAGTTCCTGGTCATTATGCTAACAAAATCTACCATTCATACCATTTGTATTTTTTGTTGGCAGGCAGCAGAGGAATGAACATGTTGTCCATCCTGCTGGTCCTGCTGTAGCTGCCAGTATCCTGCAATAGAGTGTAGATGAGCATGGCCCTAACTTTGGACTGACACAGCCAGCTTGGCTCTGGGTCAGCCATATCAAAATTTTATATACTTCTAGGTACAAACACCTTGCCTGAATCAGCTGGTTTTGGATGAAATTTTCCATGCTGAGGGTAGATGTTTATTTTAGCTCTTGACATCCTGTTAACAGAATGCTTAACTTTCTGTATGTCCTCTATAGCTTTATATGTATGTTAATGTTTTGGTTAAAACAAAACAAAACAAAACAAAACAAAACACAAAAACAAAAAAACCCACTTTTAACTTCTGGGGCTTTTGAAATCCATGTAATTGATTATTTGGTGTCCAGAAATCGTTCTTTTCTGTAGAACGTGATTTATAACCTTAGTTTCAACACTAATCTTGGATATAGTTCATGCTTCCAGTTGAGTGGCTGATACTCTTTAAACAAAAGATTGAAATGATGACAGCTACCATATAATGGACTTCTGTGATGAATTTCCAGATGATTGATCACTCTCCCAAAAACTTTTGAACTTCTGATATTTTTAAATGATTTCATGACTAAACTCCAAGTTAGCCTGAATATCTGTGAATAATAGATGGCATGAGCTTATGATAAAAACCAGTGAAATATACCCTGAAATAATTCTGCAGAAGTACTTGCATGTTATTTTTAACAACTGATCAATGCTAGTTTTCTGTCTGAGGTCAAAAGTTCAGTGTCACCAAACTGACATCTACTTGGCCTGAGCTCATTCTGCAGAGTCAACAGGAGCTTTTTTTCATGCCTTCAGTGGGGTTTGAATCAGACCTTAAAAGGAAAACCCTTCTGATTTCTATAGGACTTTCCTCTAAGGACATAGTATCTTTCAAGGGCAAAAGCCTGACAAATCCTCAGATGCTCTAAAACACTGCCAGCAATTGGAGTCTAAGAGATGCAGCACTTCTGTTTATTATTTATTTTCTGCAACAGCTCAACCATGCTGAAAGCTCCCGTCTGTGTGAAACACAAGTTTAATTCCAGCTTTAAAAACTGAACTCTGCATTCTTTAGTAAATGGTGACAGAAGACACTTGATGCTACAGAGCCATTCTTGTCCCATTGTCCCCATTTCATTATTTCATTCCACAGCTGTTGTCTTATTCTTTCCTCCACTTTTTTATTTTTTGTTTTAGAAGTTTTCTAGAGACATTCTCAGTACTAATGGCATAATGAAGAAAGTGGAGCGATTTGGGGATTTTAAGGCCCTCAGGAGAATGCTAGGGTTACCAGGAGTTAACTGAATATTAACAGGAGAAGGAAGGAGCATTAGACAGAGGAAGGATTTGAGGGCAGGATGCTGTTATCCCTGGTCTGCACCTAAGAGCCACTATCAGTCACAAGCATTGTGTCATGCTGGAAGAATTCAGGATTAGTGTGTTCAGTGACACTGCAGGAAATGATCTTACCTCAGTTAATAATCATACATTTCACTTAATAGCTCACCTGGATAACTGCATCATGTTCTTCCCTCATCCAATGCTTGTTCCCAAGACATAGTGGAATGTTGGTTCTTGCTATATTGGAAGCAAAGCTGCAAGTTCCCTTTTCACTACAAGCCTTTTGCAGAGGTTGAGCAAGGATGTGAAAAATGTACTTGAAATGCAAACATATTCTTAAAAAAAAATAAATATCAGGTTCACCAAGTGCTGGAATCACATCAAGTTGAACTAAAGTAAATGGAAATAACCAAAGTACAGAAACTATGGACCCTAGCCAGTAGTTCATACCCTTCTGAGTGGTGCCTCTGAGGTCCACGGTCTAATTTATTCTTGGTATAAGTGCATAGATAAAGCTGCACTCTTGGGACTTCTCTGTGGGATGCAGGATCCAAGTCTCTATCAATAATGAAAGCTGAATTGCAAACCAAGAAAATACACAGTGAGAACTGGAAGAATCTGCTGGTGCATGCACATGTAATGAGATGGAGACTTTCAAAGGTTATAATGTTCTTCAACACATAAAGTATATTCATTATCAAATGGCGGATGATAGGTAGCCCTTGCAGCAGTTGAATGTGTTGAAACTGTTGAAAGTATATTCATAACTTTTCCCTTCCAAAATCAGTAAGTTTGCATTTTTAAAAAGTCATCTGCTTTACCTTTGTTTCTTGTGTATAAATAAACCTAGATTTTGCTTATTTAGTGACACTGCTACATTTTTCACAGGATACATAATAATCGTAAAAAAGGTGACTATTCTGTTGCAAAAGTTCTGTTCACAGACTTGAAAAAATGTTCTTTTTTCCCTTTTTTTCCATAGTTTTGTTACTTTAATGAACACCATAACATTTTGAGAGAAATAATAACAGGTTTTCTTCAGTTCTATATGTGAAAGACTGCAAAGAACAAGATACATTCTGTGGTACTGTTTAATGTATGGTGCACAATTAGTGACATCCTGATCTCCATCTAGCAGTTAAAATGTTCTCAGTTCAACAAGTGATTATTTCTCTTTTTGGAAAGAATGTAGTGGCAAATACAAAACAATAATTTTTTATTTCTCAAATCATTATTCATATCCAATATGAAACAGATGCTTAATTGACTAATGAAGAAAACAAGTCACAATTCCTGTTTCAGTAAAATTGCATCTAGTACATCATTGTGGTTTTGAACAGAGATGAATGCCTCAGACAAGAAAAGAGTAATCTGTGTAGCTTTAGGGTCAGCCAGGCATTCTCAGGAACCATTTTCTGTGTTTTTCAGCAAGTAGAACGCTTACCATATATGTTCATAATATTTACATACCATACTGTACTTAGTTGTAAAAGCTCCAGGTCATATTGTCACACGCCTTGGAGGATTAGTGGGAAAGTTACTCACTTGTAGCTTGGTGCCTGCTTGTCTGCACATACATTACAAAACAAAAGGAAATCCCCTTCAATTCAACTGATGCCTATGACTCCCTCCTAACAGTCACAGAGAAGGTCACCTTTGGTGTAAGTCTACTGACTTATGATTTATTAACATTTTGGTAAGTTTTCCCAAATGAATAAATTCATATTAACATTTTCAGAAGTACCTTGAAAATTCAGTAGCACAAATCCCATGAGCAAAGGATTTATGATCCCAGCCTGCATAGGTTATACTTTTCTTAAAAGCATCTTGGGAAGCTTTCCTGATTGCCAGCCTCTCCCATTTTTTTTACATCAAGAAAAGGCTGAGATGGAAGCAGAGCATGCACCTGCAAGCACTCAGCATTGAGGATCTGCAGAGCCTGGCAGGAGGCATCGTGGAAGCTGTTCCTGAGGGATCCAAACTAACAGGAGGATACTAGGAGCTGCAAGGCAGAGTTAGTGACCATTCCAGGAGACTTTCCTTCATGGCAGAAAAAGCAGAGACCAGACTTTCACATGGGCTTTGACAGGTTTCCCTGGGGTGTCCCAGCAAATTTCATACAATAAAAAAATAGCTTGAAAAAACTCACCTCTGCTCTCTGGCATGCTGACTGCTAAGGGTGAAAAAACAGTCTTGAAAAATATAAGGGGAAGGTCATATTAGCACTGTTATAACCACTAACTCAAGCATTGTATGTGTGTGCATATGGCTCAGTTCTCTATTGCCAGGCAGTTAATTTTCAATTAATATTACAAATTTTTCAAATTTATAATCAGTCATCAGGTAGCTGGTATATCTCTACTTCTGCATTCATACAATGTTTAAAATTTTAGATTTATATAGTTCCTCCTTTCTGAGAGGTTATAGCTGCTCTTCCTTTTGTTCAAGTCTGACAAAAAAGCAAATATTTTCTGCCTTTCTTTCCCTTTCCTCCCCTTCTCTTCCTCTTGATGGTGTATTGTTTATCTGCATTTCTTTCTTGGATAGTTTCCTGGCAATTCCTTTTGGGGTAAAAGATGAAAAGTATGGAGAAATCAACACAGAAGAATTACTGGAGCTTTTCTCACTCCTGAAAAAGAGAATTAAAACAACTGTAACATCAATTAAATTGACTGTGATGCTGCCAAACAGAAATTATTATTTCAAGGCCCTTAGCTGTTAGCATAACAAAATAGATCTTGCATCAGTGTTACCCAAAACAGCCTTTAATGGAAAGAAGCCACACCCTGCTAATGTCTCTAAACTTAAGGGATGCAAAAAAACACTGATAAGGGAGACCACACAATTTTCTACAGAGTACTGTGTTCCAGAAGTTCAACAAATAAGGGGAATGCAGAACAGGTCTTGGTGGTAGTTTTCATAAGTAAAAGACTTATTCCTTTATTATTTTACAGAATTACATTCTTTTATTCAAGTAATCAGTGCATATATCTGAGAACACAGCTCATGACACAGTCCTATAAGTTTACATTTTTTGTACACTAATTTTATATTTCATTATTATTAAAAGGAAACTAAAATGAACTGATTTTTAAGCATCCCAGATGATCATGATCCCCATCATGAAAACTGTGGTTTATATACACACAACCCTACCCCCCCAAAAAATATGTCCTTACAGTGACTTTACAGCTATGCAATGGTCCCTTATGGTGACATCATAAAGAAGCCACTAAGTTGCAGATTCATTAGGTACCTACTAGGAAGTACTGATCTACTGTCATTTAAATGCAACCAAAATGACCAGATCTGTCATTCATCTTCTAGGGACAGGGTTAATGTTTGCATTGAAACAGTATGACACATGAATGTCAGAGACACATGGTCTCTTGCATACACAGTATTTTCTGCTGCTGCTATGATAGCTTTTACTGTGAACATCACCTCATATTATACCTGCAGTGCTCAAAGTGTTTCCTGTTGCCTTTAACCCTGCACCTCTCTGTAAAAAAAGTTTGGTAAATGGAAATTCCCTTCAACATTCTTGGCATCTTTCTATTTTTTATCCCTTTTCTATCAATTTTCATACATTTTTTCTTTGCATAGTCTGAGCTAAGAACTTTTTAATTAGACTATGGTGATCTGATCACCACAAGGGAAAGGAAGGAATTTGTTCCTGCAGGCTAGCACTGCAGAATTAGCTAAAAGAGATAATGAATTGCTTTATTTTTTACCTTCCTTTCACAAATCAGGTGCTGGATTCACAACGAAGACTTCATGGACTGATGGCCTGATCTGATAAGGCAAGTCCTATGCTCCTACTTATATTGAATGGCTGGAATTTGACTTAAATAATTAAAAAGAACACTATAGTGAGTAGCACATGAGGAATCTTGAATACATAGTGTTAATCTTGTTAATATAGTGCACATAAAGAATGCCAGAATAGTATGTATCAGATAGGCTGGACACATGCAATTCAGTTATAAAAGAGAAGCCTCTCTTCAGAACTGAAGCAGCTGATGAAAGAAAAGCCAGTTTTCAAGCAGCTGTGAAGTTGACAGAAGAGCCTTTGTAACAACTATAAACACTGTCTCCTGCATGGGACAAACTCAGAACATTTGTGAATCATCTTTGGGATGTATAAAAGCCAAAAGCTGATAAAGAAATGAGTCGGTTTTCTCAGAAGCTTGCAGGGGATTTCTGCCCTCTGTTCTCTTCTGTTTAACCATGGTTTTACTCTCAAGGGGGGCCCTGGTCGAAGGGATGACCTTGCAGTTGCTGTTGAAATAGGTTTATTTAAAAAAACACAAACAACAACAAAAAACCCTAGTATCTTTTTAGTTAAAGCCAAAAGTTTGTAAGCTGATTTACAGAAACATTCCAAAGGAAGTAACAAAGAGTGAAAAGAGCCTGCTGATGAATGGAAGCTTGTAGTCTCAAAGTAAAGCCAGGCCAATAGTAATTTACTTGGAATATTTGAAATCCTCCCATGCGTATGAATTTTGTTGGGCATGGACTAAAGTTTGCTTAGTTGGTGTCCTTTAAACAAGTGTAGTCACACAGTTACATAGATTGAAAGTTTCAGACCTAACCAGGAGATTCAGCTGTACAAAGATACAGCAAGGTTTCCAGTGAGGGCAATCTGAATAATTCCTCAAGTCAGCTTTGGGAACTGTGTATATAAATTCCCTCTTTATTTCTGGAAACCTCTGCCATTATGTGGACATATGGGGAATTTCACAATTGTATGTGGCTTCAACTCTGAGTCCACCAAACTGGAGGCCATTCCTGATCTTTACAGATGTGTATATTTTGTCTAGGACCTGACTCTGTTATTTGCAACAAACTTGATATGCTTTAGTTTTCCATCAGTTTAGGATGAAAATTGTTCTGCTAGATTTTGTGTCTTTATGAGAACTTTGCAGAAGATCAGAGATGTGGATATTACTTCAAATAATGCTTGTGAAGATGACCTCCACAATTCCTAACCATGAAAAAATGCCCATCACCCAGTTTTCACATGAAGCTCATCAATAAAATATCATTTTTTAACTAGGTAAGAAAAGGCTGGACTGCAGATATTTGCACCTAAAGGCTTACTGCATTGTCATCTCAAGCACAGAGAGAACATGAAAGAAGAACCCATTTCATAAATGGATTAAGACTGGAGGAGGTGGCTGTAACAATAATATAATGGTTGTAGATTTCATAAAAATGTGGATGATTCTCAAAGTGTAAGTAACATTCATGATATAAACCATTAAAAATTTTACAGGATTGTTCTGTAAAGCCTTGTCTGCCCATGTACATTCAATGTCTACTCACATTGCTTGTAGAGGAAGTATCACAGATCTTAATAGTGATGGCTGGGAATTTATCACCTCCACATAATATACAGTGCAGGTCTATAATACTTCATAGGAACTTAATTCCCTTATATTAAACGAAAATGAAGCCTCTTTGCATTTCTTTTCACCCAACCCAACCACACTTTTTATCCATATGGGAGAAGCATAAATTGGACCATTACTGTCTCACATGAGTGGAAATGCATACATCACCAGTGCAATGGAGGAACCAGGGCAGTGGGGGCCATGCCACAGTTCACAAATGTTGAGTGAGTGCTGTGTTTCCCAGTCTAGTTGTTCATGAAAAACTACCAGGGGAAAAAAAAACAAAACCAAAACAAAACCAAAAGTGACATGTAAATCAGAAACACTGAAGAAAAACTGCCATAAAAAAAGATAGAAAATGTTTAAAAAGTTAATAACGTTCTTTACAAAGTCCTTTCTTTTAACCATAGCTGTAAGAATAACCTCCAGCTTCTTTCTCTTCCCTCCCCCCTCTCCAGATTTTCTCTGGCCAGAGTCCACACAGCAGAAAAGTTACACAAGAAGGAGCTCTTTACAGAAACTTAGAATGAAGGGTTGGTTGAGGGCACCAAAACAAGGTTTATAATGGAAAGTCTTACACTCAGAGTATGGGACATCTACTTGGGGTTCTACAGCCTAGCAGATTTTATCTGAAGCTTATCAAAACCTATGCCTTTTAAACTGTTACCTGTTGTAACCAAGTGTTTACAGTTTGCTACTACCTTTTAAACCTGCACACAGAAATGCTCTCTGAGCTTCTGTTGGGTCACTTAGAATGAGTGCTTCATAGTGCTGCATTTTATTAATTTTCAAAAGCTTCTAGCCAACAGTGAAAAGTACAGCCTCCCCATTTAGCAATACCAGGGCTACACTTCACTTCTGTTTCAGGGCTAAGCTAAAGCTGAGGATATTCACTGTCTGATGATTTTTTGAAATAACTTTTCACCTCCTTGTTCTGCTGTGTTGGTTTTCAGACTTTTTGCTATGATACTAAACATTTGGTGGTATCTAGATGGAATGTTTTTTGTCCAAACACTTCTGAATTCCAGGTGGTGACAGACAAAGACAGGTATAGGATTCAGGGGGATGCTTAAAGAGAGGAGAAATCAACTCATGTCATGAGCTGCTGTGTCTTGGCTAGAGACAACGCTTTCAGGAGCCCTCATTCTACCCTGGGGCTAAATTATCCATGTTCATAGTGACCTTCCAAGTGCAGGCAACCCTTCAGGATTGTCACCTAAATGATACCCCTGATACTGTGGGAAATAAAAAATTCAACAATATAACTACACTTGGGTAGACATCATTTTGTAAAAGACCTGTCCCTTCACTTTCTGTAGGAAACAGGAGGCAGAAGTATGAAGAAGAGCTTTAAAAAAAAAAAAAAAAAAAAAAAAAAAAAAAAGTGTAGGCTCAGTGCTCTGAATACTATTTAGGAATTCTCCAGAGAGGAAAAGAAAGAGCCAGCATGAATAACTGCTAGCAACTTTCTCGTTAATTAAAATCTGACAAGCAGCTGGCAGCTGAAAGGAGGAGCTGTAGGTGGGGGAATCCTGTGGTTCACCACCACATTCCTTACATTCATAAAAGCTACAGAATATTTCACTTTAGCTCTGCCAGAAATGTGGATGGAAATGTGAATTAAAAGAAAGAGCTGTCTTAAGGTGATAGAGATATTGAATGTAGCCCAGGTAATCCACAGAAGAAAAGATGAAAGTTTAGTGACATGTAAGAAGCAGCTTCTATAAAGAATTTTTATTCTGATGAAAGGTAATATAATTCAAGAGGTGCTATAGTCTGCAAGATTTACTCGTCTGGGCAAGAAACTCTTTTTGGGGAAGAGGTAGAAAAAAATTCCCCCTGTGCCATCCCTCTGAGGCCAGCTATTGGGATAATGGTTTTGGCCAGAGCAGATGAGCTATTCAGCATCTCTGTGGGAGCTTCACTGAGCTGCAGCATGCTGTGTTGTACCTTTCCCTGCCCTCTCATGAAAAGGCTGTGACACTTTTTATGACAGGTCTCATGCTTTGAAATCATTAATCTTGCAATAGTGGCTTTCCAGTTTCTGATAATGGGTAATTCCCCAGAAAAGGCACCACCTATTTTCTGAAGGACAGTATCTTTTATTTTCCACAGTATCTTTTCATGTGTTCCTAGTCTTAGCATGAGACTGTATATATTTGAGCTGCACCAAATCCAATGATTTCTTCTTGTAGCATGGTCCCTTTGCTGGTACCTCTTAGCTGTCTTTATAAATTATCCTCCTAATGGTCAGGCAAAGACTTGTAAAAGAATGCAATTATTGCTTCATAGCCTTGAGGATTTTGGCTACATAGGAAGTAGTAGAACTATATTTCTACTATTTAGAAAGATTCCCAGTATCTTTCTTCTATCAAGATATTTGTCTGAAGAGCTTCACAAAATATATGAGGAATCAAGAGTGCCATGCCTGAGAAGTCCACAACAGAAGCCATTTTGTATGCAACAATTAAATGACATTTCCTTGTACTGAGAGCAGTGGAAAGTTGGCCAGTCATTATCATGTGGAAAATAATTTTAATCCCTCTGGACAGTCACCACAGACAGCTGGAAGGGTTTACCCTGAAACAAAAAAATAATCTTGAAAAATGATGTCTCCAGTATTGTTGTTCTGAATGTGAACCAAAGACCTGGGAAAAAAAGAAACAAAAAACTCCAAAAAAACCCAAAACACAACACAACCATAAAAAAAAAAAAAAGGCTTTTAGCTTTTCCGTCATCAGTTACCTTGATTTCTTCCCCATTTCAGCTTCCTAAGGGTTCTTTTCAGTTTGGAGGCTGGCATTTAGGCAGAATGTTTGTTGCGTAAACATTTCTAAATCCCAGGAGTTGAAAGACGAAAAAAACACATGTTTTTTTAGGCAGGTGCTCATAAGGAGCCTTTTTTGATTCCTGTATCCCATGAGCACTGCTCCCTGTGTTAACTTTCTCATTTGTGTGTTTGGACACTGCTGGAGATTTAACTAAAACTAACTCTAATCATCCTTTCATCTGCAGAGGGTAAACAAGGGAGACTTCTTAACCTTTCCTTGTTCTTTAATGAGGTGTTTTCTCTTATTCAGTTAACACTAGTAGGCTTCAATTTATCTCTGCTAAGATATGTGGCTGAATCTCTGGTTTCCAGCTGAATATTTTATCTCCTCTTGTTTGGTATGGTATGAGTACAGGGGAGAGTGTTAATTGCCTTTGTGCTTTATTCCAAGACCATCTGCTTAAATCTGGGTTTGCTATAGTGGTTCCTTTCTTCAACAGCTTTTAATTCAATGCCCTTGCTTTACACCCAGGGCCTTGAGTTTTTTTGCCCATATTCTGGAAACCATTGCCTCCACAAGCATAACAATATTTCTCATGGGGGAAAATAATTAGTGCAGGTAAAATGATTATATGGACAGTTTTTACAAGGATTTTCCAGTTTTGCAGTTTTGTCCATTTTTTTAAATTCTGCCTTCTCATTTTTTCAGCTTTTCTTGTAACATGTATTGGGGGAGTATAATTACATAGTGAAAGTAGATTTAAAAGCTAAGAAGTATTATAGGAGTGAAGAGCTCTTAAGTCTGGTTGTACAGTAAGTCGTAAGAGCCTCAGTCAGATCCTCCAGCTTTGGTGTTTAAATTTATGAGTGTCAGTGCTATCTGTCCATGTGCAGAGCTTCTTAGAGTTGCAAATCTGTGGCATGAAAATGTTCATCAGCTAGGATAATGAAGCCATAAACTGTCTAATTCAGTAATGGGAATTAATGTTACATCTGTTGCTTCATTTGAGAAGCCACAGTGAGCCACTGCCTCTACCTCCCAATTACAAGCAGAGTGGCTGCACTCCTGACTCCTAAAAGACTGTTTGGTGAAATAAATGGACTCTATATGTTCTCAGAGGCAATGTGTCTTATATTTTTTTTCTTTCTTTTCTGCTAACTGTGAGAGATTCAGTTTCCCTTTTTCCCTTAACACTGCTACAATGTCATATTGAAAGAAAACAAGGCTGGGCAGTGGTAGGGCTTTAAGCCCAGAGAAGTAACTCCCCATGCACTTACATGTTGGGAAAAGATGATGTAAGATTGTCATCTCTCTTGCAAGATGACCTTGTCCTACATTACAACTTCCACTTGAGATTCTTTTCAAGGATTTTTTTCATATTAAAAAATGAATTGTCATAAACTTCCTGTATTTCCAAAAGTCACATGTTCCTTCTGAGTTCCTTGACAGTGAAGTATTGAACTGGGTCCACCTGGGAAAAGCTTCTCTCCTACCAAGGTATCAGTCCCCACAGAGCCTGAATAAAGCACACGTCCTCCTGGTTTGACATAGTGCTTGCAGATGCTCCTTGAGACTTGTGTTGATTTATAACGATTTATCCTTTCCACAGAAATTGGATACCTGCATTTGTTGTTGTCATCTGAGTAAGCATCAGATATACTTAAAGCAAAAAGAAATTTTATCCCCATGAAGCGAGGTTTTTGATGATTAAATAAGTTACACTTTTATAAAGAAACACACACAAACAATAGAAGATAGATATAAATTAAACCTAATGTGAATCTTGTGTTCAGTTTCTCCCATGATAATTTTCTTTGAGAATCTTTGAAAGATTCCCTTACAGAAATACTTACAGAAATATTCCCTTACAGAAATACTCCGCTTTCTATTTCTTCTTTACACTTGGGAGTCTGATAGGATCTCTGTTTAAAAGAAATTCCAAAGCGTTTGTTGAGTAACCTTCTTTTTGGAAATTTAGGAAGATTTGGTTTTGTAGCATTGCCAGTAGCTATTTGGCACAGGGCAGAATGGTAAAGGCACCCTGAGGCTATCTGACTGCACATCTCTGATGGGTAGATCAGGCCACAGCTTGTTACTTCTCCAGTCTCCTTGCCTTTCCTCATGGGCTATAAAATGAACTGCACTCATAAATGAACATGGTCACATTCTGCAGACCCTATACCATGTAAGATTTGATTTTTTTAATTCAGGTTTTTAACTTTCTACAGAGACTATCTCTGACAGAATATATCCTGCAAACTTTGTGACTGTTGCAACAATCTTTGTTTTGGTATAGTATCTTCCATCCTTTAATAAACGGTTCATTGTAACTATCTAGATTTTTCAGATAGGATTGCACATTTTTAAGAACATTAAAAGAATAATGAAAAGGGATGTCTTTTCAAGAAAAGTTTTTATTTCCATTAACCAATATACTCAATAGATAAATCAACCAATAAAAATCATAAAACTTTTTTGCACATTTTCATAAATGTTCTATGTATGTGTAATCATGAGATGGAGGTACTTATATCCGCTAACATACAGCACTAACATGGTTCCAACAGTTTGAGAGATCATAGCCACTTCTTTTTTATAGCAAACTATGAGGGAATTCTGCTGATATTTTTTCATATTTACCTTTAAATATTCATTGTTTCTCTGTGTGACATAAATAGCTAAAAGCAGTCAAGCAGAGTATATTACACAATAAAATATTTTCTATTTTTTGGTGATCGACCTGATTTCTGATGAATCAAGAAGCAGGCAAAAGCAGACTAACTAGAATTATTGTTCAACCTGATTCTGCTGGATTTTTTTCATTAAAAGGGTGTCAGCCTTTTCTGTTTCCTGTAAAATAACATAAGTATTTATGTTGAAATAATGATCCTGTGTTGGACTGGCTTAGCATAACAGTCTGTATGACTTTCCTCATTCTACAAACTGATATTTAGTTCTCTGCCAGTGAATCCAATGAAAGATCCCAATAGAGAGCAATGGACTCCTTCTTGGTTGAGAAGAGGCTACAGTCAGCGTTTCCAGTAGGAGATCAGAGCCAGAGAACCAGATACCTCCACAGTAGGCCACCTCCCTGTCTTGCCACTTCTGTTTCTGTACCAAATATTCAGGTTTTTCTGTCTGACCAGAAAGCAAAAAGTTTCTACTTGTAAAACCACTTCATCTTTTGAGGGGGGGTTAGACACGGTCGCAATGCTGCATCCTCCTTCCATTCATTCAAGACACTGCTGGTACAATCAGATTCATGACTTGGCAGTCAGATTGCACTTTTCCCTTTACATTCTTGTATTAATTCTTTCCCCATTACTGTATCAAAAATAGACTTCATATCTTTGTTTTTAAAATCCTAGAGTGTTTATTTGCGTCCTATTAAATCTTTGAGCAGTGATTTGCTTCCATCTTCCTCCATGCTCATAATGATGCTTGATTTCACCCCCTTAGTTTACTACAAGCAAAAGCATCTTCCCATCACTCCATCTACATCCTGAAAACCACAACATTATCATATTTGAAGCAGGGGGGTCATATGATCAAAGGACTGGGAAGGCTACTGTATGAGGAAAGGCTAAGAGGGCTGGGTTTGTTCAGCTTGGAGAAGGGAAGTCTTAGGGGTGATCTTATTTCCATGTTCCAGTACTTAAAGGGGTGCTACTGAGAAGATGTAGACTCCCTTTTTACTAGAAAGGGTAATGGGTTCAAATTACTCCTGGGGAGATCCTGACTGGACACCAGAAGAAAATTTTTCACTATGAGAACAGTCAGACATGGGAATAATCTCCCCAGGGAAGTGGCAGATTCCCTAACACAGGACACTATTAAAACTCATCTTGACAAGGTGCTGGGCATGTAAACTGTGCTCCCACCTAGAAAGGTTGGACCAGATGATCTTTCAAGTCCCTTCCAGCATGACATTCTATGATTTTTCCAGAGATCATTAGACATACAGTAATTTCTGTCTGTGTTTTCATCATATTTTGATTTTTCTTTTCCACTCAGTTACCACCTTAATTTAAAAACATATAGTTTTTCTGAATCTGTTCATAAGAAATATATAAAATATGAATATATTAGGTAGCATCTCTATTTTTAAAAATTTTTTATGCAGCTCCTTGGATGGGACTGTGATAGTACTTTTAAGGTCTAGTTTTTTTAGGAATATAGCTATGGAGATGAGAAAGAGAGGCTTTCAGAGACAAACTTATTAGGGTAGTCAAGCTTGAATCTTGACCCTGTGCTTTGTGCAATGCAGATTATGCTTTCTCCTCACAGCACACAAGATTATCACCAGTAGAAACAAAATGACTGCTACATAGCTGGCACACCGTGGTATTGCTTGCAATGGATATGCTGACAGTGTAACTAGTGATGTTGATCTTTGGGGAGCTGAGGTTTAACCCTGGGACCTGCAGAATCAAGACCAGAAAAAGGCTATGCATCTTTCACAAACAAATGCAGCACAGGAAAACATAAAAATCTGAGAGAAAAGAATTTATAAAATTAACACAGAGACAAAAGGGAAAGCACAACTTCAAAAAAAGCTTCATTTTAAAAAGAACAAACAAATGATCATTTACATGCTCCTAAAAATCTTCTTCGTTCCTTATACCATTTTTACAAATAATGCAGGTGTTGAAATGAGAGCTTAAGCCTTTTCACTCTTTTCTATAACATCCTTCAACTTTTTTTTTGCATAAAGATAATTATAAGCCTTGAAGTAAACAAAGCTTAAGCAGATCTCCTGAAAGTCTCAGTGGGCTCTAACAAGCACATCAGCTGCAGTATCTCTAGTTACTTGATCATCACTTGACTTTATATTTTGTGCTGTTTTTTTGGTTTTTTTTTTAATAATTTTTCCCTTGATCTCCTAAGAATCCTCTGATAGCTGACTCCCCCTGCATTCAATGTTTATTCTGTGAGAAGAATATTTACAACTGGGTAAAGAAGTGTCATATCTGATGGTCTAATTCTGCATCATTAAATGTGTCCTCCCTTCCAAGCAATCTCTATTCCTTCTCCATTAAAAAGAAATCAAGAAGCTAATTTCCTTGCCAGAATTTTTCAGAATTTTGCATGATAAAACCATAGTGGATGTGACGGAACAAGGCATTTCTGGAACACTAGCCTGCTTTTAACTCCATGTACTTCAGTGGTCAAAGTTATACAAGCATTTTCTAAAGCGGTGCCACATGTCCTCATAATGGAACATGCATACCTTAGGGTTTTATCATCAAATGTGGAAACAACCCTAAACAACACAGTGAGACAGCTCAATGGGTGGTCTGAAACTCCTCTTTCCTTCTTAGAGAAGAAAGGAAATTTCAGTACCAAGTCCTTGTGGAAGAGACTAATGTGTGGCTAGAAGATAAGATAATTAAGGGACAGTTTACACAGATAAAGTCCTTAAATCTTTCTTTTCTTAGAATCAGCAGTTTGAGTTTCAAAGAAGTGGGTGGGCTAGTTAGTCTTATTAAGCTTTTAACAATCAATGTAATGATATGCTATAGATATTTTAAAGAATTAGGCTCTTTATAGTTATGCCCTAGGTTTCAACTTCTGTCTCTGCAATGAACGGATTTTCCTTCATCCAAGCCTACATTAAAATGTCCACTACAAAAGCCCTGCCTTCAAAAGACAACAGAAGAAGTTTGTTGTTTGATTTTTTTTTTCTTGGAATGTGTGAAATCTCTTCTACAATAATTGCTGGGTTTAATGTATAAATGTAGCATAGTACAGCATTCACTGACACTTTGTATATCTCTGCATGAGATTACAAGGTGATTCGTTCTTCAGCCTGGACTTTCCAAATGTAAATCTTTATCTGTAGAATGTATCTGCTCTAAAATACAGATGAATTTCAAAATCTCAAAATTTTTTTTAAGAATACTACTTCATGTGAATTGCTAACTGAAACCTTGTTTCCTTAGACTTCTCCTTTGTTGTCTTTGGACCTAATGTTACTTAATTAGCTTGACAGAAGACAATAAATTACAGAGTACCACAGTATTATCAGAGTTGTAAGGGACCTTACAGATAACCTAGCCCAACTCTCCCACTAAACAGGATCACACAGGTCTGCATCCAGGTAGGTTTTCAATATCTATAGAGAAGAGGATTCCACAACCTCCCTGGGCAGCCTCTTCCAGTGCCTCATCACCCACATAGTAAAAAAGTTTTTTCTTATGTTTAAATACAACTTTCTATGTTCCAGCTTATGCCCATTGCCCCTCGTCTTTTCACTGGGAACTACTAACAAGAGACTGGCTCCCTCTTCCTTCCATCCACCCTTTAATTATTTGCAGACATTAACAAGGTTTTCTCAGCCTTCTCCAGGCTAAAGAGTCCCAGCTCTCTCAGCCTTCCCTCATAAGAGAGATGCTCCAATCCTCCAAGTATCTTTGTTGCCCTCCTCTGGACTCTCTCCAGTAGTTCCCTGTCTCTCTTGAAGTGGGGAACCCAGAACTGGATGCAGTATTCCAGCTGTGGCCTCACCAGGGCAGAGCAGAGGGGGCAATTGACTTCCCTTGACTATGGCCACACTCTTCATTATGTAACCCAGGATTTTGTTGGCCTTCCTGGTACTAAGGGCACACTGCTGGCTCATGGATAATATACTATCTATCAGAACCCCCAGATCCTTTCCTCTGCACTGCTTTCCAGCAGGTCCACCCCAAATCTATATTGGTGCTTGAGGTTCTTCCTCCCCAGGTGCAGGACCCTACACTTGCCCTTATTAAACCTCATCAAGTTCTTCTCTGCCCAGCTCTCCAGCCTGTCCAGGTCATTCTAGATGGCATGCTGAGGGTACACTCTGTCTCCTTGTCCAGGTCATTGATGAATATGTTGAACAATTCCTGACTGAATATATGTCTCCCTGGGAGACACCACTCATTAAAGGCCTCCAACTCAATCCTGCTCCATTGATCACCACCCTCTGAATTCTGTCACACACTCACCTCAGTGTCATGAAATTAAAATCAGTTACAAGGCCTGCTTTTACATCAAGCTACTGTCCATATACTTGCTTCTCAGAACACTTGCTGTGGAGTTAGACCAGCAAACCATGTGGAATTTTATCTGAAGTGTATCCCAAAATGAGAGGGACAGTGTCTGTACTATGGAAATATTGTGTTCTTCAGTGTGGGTCATAAGTTTCCTTCTTTTTTTTAAAACAAGCCACAAATGTATCCAAGTGACAAAAAGTGGCAACTGTAAAAACTTTCTGAAAACTGAGGAAAAAAGTTTAGCTTAAATTCAAATCTCCATGATCTTTTCTTTTTCACTTTGAGTGAGTGACATTTACATTTTGAAAAAGTAAAGCATCAAAAAATCATACTCACTCTTGTACAGAAATCATGTTTATGTTTTTGGACAATCAAGAAAACTAAAAGGTATAATCAACTTTGCTTCTCTCTCCTGTTTTCTTCCCTTGCTGTTTGTCTAACAAAACATCCCTGGTGCTGGGCTGCAAACACTGCAGAACAAAGTAGCAAAAAACAGTTTTAGATAGCTCTAACTTACTTTGTCTTTTCAAAATCTTTTCAAAATCTTGAAAATAATTCTCTTAATGGAGCCTTTTGCAGATTTTCTCTCTTTTCCTAGCAAAACTTAAATCTTTGGTCTGAGTAACTTGACAGTGACCCCTTTCAAACACTCAAATAAAACATGTAGCTTTATTTGCAGTTCCTGAGGCAACCACTGTAAATGGCAGTAACACAGTGAATTCCTGTAAGTTTACTGTTATGTCACTATGGTGTCCATATATAAAAGCAAACTACTGTTTTCTCTGGAGCTGCAATAAATACATTTTAAGGGACCCTGTTGCTAAGGGCGCTGATTGCTTTCAAGAAAGAACTCGAAAACACATTTTGCCAGTGACTGGGAAGGGGCCCAGACAGCCCTATGTATCCCACCCCAGTGCCAAGCAGCACATCCACGGATAACTGGCAGGAAAAAGGAAAGGGCTGGGACCATCCCCCTGGCCAGTGTCTCAAATCAGGTGGCAGTGGGTAGTTGTCATAGTATCAGACAGGCTTGGCAATAGGAGACCAGCAAGGCCACTAGACTCCCAGTCTGTGTCCCTTGCCCAGTGCCATGGCTCCCAGAAGGTCGACAATTCCAATGGTTTCCTCTCTCCTTAGTCAGCAAGTAGCTGAGCAGCAGGACCAGAGACATTTTGGGATTATCATAGCAAAGGTCTCAGCTAGTTGTGCGTATCCTGGCATGTGTTATCCTCTCAGGTAACCTGTTGGAATCAGGACCAAAATCTGAGGGCGCTACTTAAAAATTTTGTGCTGCAAGGATTCCTGCTATCTTACTAACTCTTCACAAGATGTTGGGGTTTTTTTTTCATGGGAGGTTTTCACAAAGATACTTTAAAATGAAAAGTTATTAACAAAAAATTATCTTTTATTCCAACACTTATACCATTTTTACATCTGTAGATGGAGTGGCAATAGGTTCTACTCTGAAGTCTTTGTGGTAAAGGATCCCTCCACGTTACCAGGTAAGTCTGCATCTGACTCCATAGGATACATCCTCCCCTCCTTTGTAGAATTTGGCCTTCAGAGACAAGCTAACATACAGAGCAAGAACTAACTGTTTCTTCTCTGGTACTTAGAAGAAGTAAACCAAGACAAGTAAAAACAAAGTTAGGGGATTGAAAATTGTGTAATACAGTTTTAAAGAGAAAATAGAAAATGCAAGTAAAATGACATTATTTTTAGAAAGTTCTACATCTTAAAAAGATACTACCACAGAAATAGAGGCACAGAAATAAGAAAGTGTCATCCCATAACTCCATGGGTTTTGTGTCCTTTTTTAATAATTGGGCACTACTATTTTCCAGTGCCTGCACCCTGAGGTCCTAAGATGCTTCTACAATGACCCTCCTCCAATCAAGACCATGGTCCAATAAGTCTGTACAATGAAATAACAGTAGCCAGCTTGTGCCTGTCACTCTGGGGTTAGCCAAGACCTGTCAGCCATTTCACTATCAAAAATTTAATATAAATTTTTTAAAAAAACTTATGACTCCTGCAATGCAAACTGAATACAACTGAAGTTGCAAGTGATGAGACACTTCTAAGCCACAATTTAGTATCAGTAGGTACAGATCTGTATTTCTATAGATGCTTTACATGTAAAAAAGAAATTTCTCTTTCACTCTGAAAGATAAAGAAGAGCATGATGTACAGCACCCTAGTCACAAAAAGCCTTATTACAGCTTTAGCAGCCTTTCCAAAAACATTGCAAGAACTACATTTCTGGTCTATTTGGAAAAGGCAAGACTGTATTTATGCTTTCACATCATCTTAATATTCTTTCAAAACCCAGTTGAAGAAAGAATGTACAGGCACTTGGCTGATGTCACCATGGTTATGCTTTTGACCCACCTTTCACAAGGGACATAACTCTGCCATGTTTGCTCTGCCAGCTCTCCAGCCTCAGGGCTGAATTTGTGGACTGCTCCGTGGACTCTGCCAGCTGTGCTGTGGCCATGTGAAATCAGCACAGTTGCTCCCACCTGAGCTGACCCAAAGTTCTGTGCCTTTGGTGACACTAAAACTTGTTGATCAACAACTGAAGCATTGAGAGCACAAAGAAGTATTTATCACCACAGAATGCAGAGAAAAACAGAAGGCAATAATGTTTACACGAGAAAGCAGAATTCAGGTCCTCACTAGCAAAACTGCATAAACCTCTCCTTCCCATTGTGCACAGTTGTAAGTTGCAGTGGCTTTGATGAATGCAATTAATCAAATGTAAAATAGGATGTAAAATAGGAGCGTAATCCACTTTCAGCACAATACTTAATCTCTGCAATGGTGCTGTGGTGAATATCAAGGCTATGGCTTATGTATATAACCATGTAAACAACCTGAAGATACAAAGCAGAGTTTCAGCAGCAATTGGTACTCTAAAATATCATGGCTTCTGAACAACTTTTGTGAATGTTTTGGAGGAGGAAGAGGGCATTGGGGTGAATGAGGTTGCTAAAAGGAAAAATGAAAGATTTCCATGTTTCTCTTCGGAGGTTGAAGATAGTGAAAAAGAAACATCCAGCCAGCTACATAAACACAGATCTTTACTTCTTTCTTTCCAACTTCATATTTTCTTAGCATAAAAGGAAGAGATTTTTGAACAAGTAACCCTTATTATTTTTTATTAAATATGGAAGAACATGGGAAAAATTCTCTGAGGGAGCAGAACTTCAAACAGCAGTTTTCTATTATGTCCTTTTAAATAGAAAAGATACTCCACTTGATTTGTTCTAGAAGGAAGCTAAGAGCAAGGTTGTGAAATTATAAGCATGCAGAAAGGATGGCAGTAAAATTCTTAAGGGATCAATATGGTGATTGGTCAGTTCAGCACAGGTGGTGCCATTGCAGGTAAGGGAATCTGGAAGAAAGAAGCATTTTCTTGTTGCATGTACAATCTACATCAGGAATAATCCCAGGAAACTGACAGGAATTTTAAAGATGATTTTTAAAATTAGTTCATGAGTAAATGTAGATTTACTCACGGTAAATATAAAATCTATTATTCTTAGGGAAAAATGCTTTTGGCATAAGAAAACACATGGCAGGAACCCAGTGGCTGATCTTCTGGAAATCAAACATTTTAATCTGAAAAGCCCTTCAGGTTTTTTTGCATTGTTTCAATTCAGCAAGTGTTGTAAAATAAGACCTTATGTTAGACAGGCAGCATGTTAAAATTCAGCATGATAAATAACCATCCAAAGTGAATATATAGACCTATCTATGTTTTATTTAGAATTCTTCCAATTGCATTTTTTTCTTCTGCTGAGGATTGAGAGGTTAAGGAAATTTAGTCTATATTTGTGCTTTATACACTCTTTGATAAGATGTGTCTCATGTACCAAAGAGTTTGTTAAGAAAGAAAAAATTTCAGCTGAGCTACTCCAGATTTGATGGTATTGCCAGCGTGCAACCCAAAGCAAGAAACATATTTGTGCTTCATTTAAATGAAAGACAACCTGAGAGCTAGGAATAGTTACCAGAAGCATCTGTTGTAATACCAAGGGAAAGAAGAAAGAAAGAGCGAATTCAAGATACAGAAAAGGGTATTAAGAATGAGATTAGTCTATCTGGAAGAATGCAGAGTAGAATGTGCAAGAGGGAAATAAATGATACAGGCAGGTGTGAGATGACAAACACAGCCTTCTGAAGATAGAGTTGAGGTGTCTGAATGTTGTGATGTAATGTTGAGCCAATGAAAGGAGCTCATCTGAGAAGGGCAGTTCTATTGAAAGGGCAAGATAAAACACAAAGTTGAAATATTTAAAGTAAATTAATTCAGAATATTACCATTTCACATATTCCAAGATACAACTCAACTGGATTCTGTGTTAGAGTGACAATGAAGCTTCTGAAGGGAGGGAGGAAAAATGAAGGGGAGAACAGTGTCTTATGGGCTTACAGAATGCCTATTATGGGTCCTTATCAAAGATGAACATAGTTACAAAAATCCCTCAGTAACCAGAAAAGAATTCTTTTACTGTGGGATTTTTTGAGGCATAATGGTAATAGTGCCAGGCACCCTGCTGAATTTCTGCAAGTTGGAAAAGGATTTCCAATTATTTTTTAAAACTTTACCTCTGACACATGCCTTTTAGTGACTTTACACAGGCTTAAAATCTTGAGCTATAGACTTTTCTCACTCAGTGCCATCATAACCCAATAATGTAAAACAGTAGTATTTAGCTATTGGAAGTTAATCACTGCAAGACTAAGGTATACGATGTGAGTGAACTTCTGACAATTGTAGTGGTTCTGAACTTTTGGTAAATCTGGCTACCCAAATATGAAACTCCTTAGGCTTAAGACCACATTTCTTCTAGACAGGCTAAAAATAAAGCACACCCAAAATATTTCAATAGGTGCTACACTAAATCTCCTGAACTGGAAAAGCAATTTTCTTATTTGGTATGCACTGTAAAGTCACTTGTACTTATAATACCACTTGTAACATTTTAATCCCTCTTCTGTTTCTCACATCCTTCTAAGAATTTCAGAATATTTTGCACATATTAATACAATTTTATAATGTTGCAAATAGGCATTAACTCAATGAGGGTCCAGCTGCCTACACTCTTCTTTTCTTGAGGATATTTTTCTTTTCAGGCAATATTGTATAACAGATCTACCCAAGTACTGATGAGGTCTCAGTAAAACTCCAGCTAGTTTCCATTGTTTCTGGCCAGTCCTCAGGGTTTGGCAGGTTTTCTTATATGTTTAATAACCCTCAACTGTTTCAGGAACCAAAGAGACTGACCAGAGAGGATAATACTTGTATTAAAATTGTAAGTTAAATTTTTAACATGTTCTAGCAAACTGGTAAGTGTTCTTTTAAAGTGGAAAAACCACCACTGAAAATTACTGGCAATAATCTATTCCTCTGAGAGCTGTTTGTTTCACTTGAGTTTACTTTTAACAGGTGTTCCCACAAGAAGGAAAGACTTTATTCCTCATTTTGATTTATTGTTCCCAGATTTAATACTCTGCATTACTTCAGACTTAATTGTGTTGTGTACTGCCTGACCTAGTGCACAGAAAGGTCTTGTTTCCTCTAGATCTGGAACATTTTTTTCATCGTTTGATCTCTACCTTTGATCAATAGCTTGCTATCAATATTTGTTATTGTTACACTCTTGAAATAATGGCTTGGACAGTTAACCTAGAAGAGTTCTGAGTAACTTAAAAATGATGTAACACCAGTAGCTGTCAAACTCCACACAGCAAACAAAGAACAGAGGCCCTCTATGTACAAATCTCTAGAACAGAATTACAGGTTTTCAAAAGAATAATACTATACCTAGGGTAAATGTTGAAGCTGCATTTAAATGCCACTACAAAATTGCAGATGCAAAAGGAGAGAAGGAGGCTACAATCTGGGAGATGTTACCGTATCTGGCATTCACCTGATGACACCAAAAGTTACATCTTTGTTCCTGAGGGGGCTTCCCTATAAAGCTAGTCCACTGTCCTACTTCCACATTCATGCTTATCCCCAAACTCCTGAGATGACTTGTTGCCCAAATCCAGCAGCAGTAATGAGGAATGAAGGAGAGGAAATATTTCTCTAAAGAAGTGTTTGAATATAAAAGCAGATAAAATGTTCCTTCAAAAGGTCTTGGTCTCTAAAAAATAGTTACAAAGAACTGCCAAGTCCAGCGCTACCTATATGTAATGGTTGCATTTAGGAGATGGTTTCTTAGTGATCTTGGTATGCTCTGCTTAAGCTTATGGTTTTCTCAAGAGTGGGTGTTTCTGGTTCTCTTGTTTATACACTTACTGTTTAGGAAAGCTGTGTCTTCCCAAGGGTCCAATTTTAGTAAAAGAGGTCAATGATGATTGATGTCAATGGGATTTCAAAATACGCTTGAAGATAAACACATGCTTTGGTACATTGCTCAACCAGAGACAGAATGAATGGTGCTGTTCAACATTTCTAATTAATAAACTATCATGTTTTTGAGACATGTAATATCTGATCATGGTCTTATCAGCTCTCTGCTTAAGAGCCTATAAAACTGCTGTTTGTCTTCAGCATAGGTCTTTAGTTGAAAGCCCGATCTTCTGATCTGAGAAAATATTCTGAGATACTCAATAGCCAAAACTGAATATCCACTCTATTTTATTTACAGCTCACATTTGGCCTTTCAAAGTCCTCATTTCCAGAACCCCTTGCATTTTCTGCTCCATGAATTCTTAATGAGTTCCAGTTGAAAGTGCTACAGATCCACATTTGGATCATAAAACCCCCTTGAAAGGTACCGTATGGCTTCCCTCCACCTTCCTGCTAGAGCTTCCCTCCACTTTTTGCTAAATGTTGGCAATTTGACCAGCAGTTGGGCAGACCCACTATGTTTTAAAATCCTTTTAATCCTCTTTATAGTAACAGAAACATTTAAGACTGACCTTTGAAGGATTTGTACAGTGCAGAACACCTGCAGTTTAACACTCTGTGCTAGCATACACCCTGCAGGAGTCTAATGTGGCCCGGCCAGAGCACTGCTGCACAACACCACTGCAGTAATGAGGCTATACCTTCACCTCAGGACCCTCACCTTCACCACTAAATCTGCTTTATCTGCATACCAGCCCCTTAACTGAGTGCCTCTCACTAGCATCACTAAAAATTTTTCACAGAGTTGGCTAGAAGCCGAGTTCATGGATGGCCTTTCCACACCATGCAGTCTGCTGCTCAGCTCAGCACATGCTTTCTGGTCTGGAAAGGTAAGAGTTTGGCTAACCCAAAATACATGGTTAGATCCAGGCTTCCATCTGCTTTTGTAAAAATTTCCAATCTAACAACCTAAATAACCTGTAACTCAAAAAACCCCAGACAAACAAAAACAACTCTACAAAGATGCAGATGGAATGAATTTAGTAAGAAGCAGAAACTTTCATAACTATTTATGGGATGTCACTAAAAGAGATGTCATCTTTTCCTTTGTTGTCTTTGAGATGTTCACCTTCATTATATTTTCATATATATTTTCTTTTAAAAGGACTCTGGTGCATTGAAATGTGAATTTCAGAGTATCATAGAATTATCAGAGTTGTCAGGGACCTCTACAGGTCACCTAGCCCAACTCTCCCACTAAACAGGATCACACAGGTCTGCATCCAGGTGGGTTTTCAATATCTACAGAGAAGAGGATTCCACAACCTCCCTGGGCAGCCTCTTCCAGTGCCTCATCACCCACATAGTAAAAAAGTTTTTTTCCTATGTTTAAACACAACTTTCTATGTTCCAGCTTGTGCCCATCGCCCCTCATCCTGTCATTGAGAACTACTAACAAGAGACTGGCTCCCTCTTCCTTGCACTTTAATTACTGGCAGAAATTAACAAGGCCTTCTCTTCTCCAGGCTAAAGAGTTCCAGCTCTCTCAGCCTTTCTCATAAGAGAGATGCTCCAATCCTCCAAGTATCTTTGTTGCCCTCCTCTGGACTCTCTCCAGTAGTTCTCTGTCTCTCTTGAAGTGGGGAACCCAGAACTGGATGCAGTATTCCAGCTGTGGCCTCACCAGGGCAGAGCAGAGGGGGCAATTGACTTCCCTTGACTATGGCCACACTCTTCATTATGTAACCCAGGATTTTGTTGGCCTTCCTGGTACTAAGGGCACACTGCTGGCTCATGGATAATTTGCTATCTATCAGAAAGCCCCAGATCTTTTCCTGAGCACTGCTTTCCAGCAGGTCCATCCCTAACCTTTATTGGTGTTTGAGTTTCTTCCTCCCCAGGTGCAGGACCCTACACTTGCCCTTATTGAAACTCACCATGTTCTTCTCTGCCCGAGGAGAGCTTTCCAGACCATCCAGGTCACTCCGGTTGGCAGCACAACCCTCTGAAGTGTCAGCCCCCCTCCCAGCTTAGTCAGCAAACTTGCTGAGGATACACTCTGTCCTGTCATCCAGGTCATTGATGAACATGTTGAACAAGACCAGACTCTGTATTGATCCTGGGGTTACAGGCCTCCAGCTTGTCCCTGCTTCACTGACCACCACCCTCTGAATTCTGTCACACAGCCAGGTCTCAATCCACTTCACTGTCCATTCATCCAGCCTACACATCTTGAGTTTCCTAATGAGGATGTTATGGGAGACAGCATCAAAAGCCTTGCTGAAGTCAATGTAGATTGCATCCTCCGCTCTCCCCTCATCTAACCAGACAGTAACATTACCAAGTTATTAACCTGTTGTCTCAGAAACTGCTCTGAGAAGGAGATAAGGAGAGACAAAGAGAAGAAAAGCAAATCTGTGCTTAAAGATGTAAACCCACAATTACATGAGGAAATTCAGTCTAGTGTCTTATAGATAATGAAGAAGGTAATTTAATGCAGAGAACATACAAGGAGGTCACTCAGGCTTTTTTAAGACTAAAAGCTCACACAGGAGGCTGAAGAGCAGGAGCTGAACATGGCTCCCTCTGAAAGTCTTGGGTTTGCTCAGATTGTTTTATGACCATAACCAACAGGCTCCTCAGACACTTCTCCAAATAAGTAAAAAAATGCACTTTACCCCTCTCCCCCCACTGCTTGGGAATACTATAGAGTGCAACTAATTCTGAATAACATAAAATGCCTTGACATCCCCAGAGGACACGGAAAACAGAAGTGCAAAACACAGCTGTGAAAAAGGATACCAGCACAGGGTTGTATCCTGAGATTGCAGGAACTGATGCAGCTCTGGTCATGTAGAGGAAAGGAAAAAAAGGTTTGTCTGTTTTGTGTACTGCTGACAATCATGATAGTAGCTATCCTAGAGGGAGCAAATGTACCTCACATAAGAAAGCAATAAAGAATTTCATCTGGCTGTCAGTGTTCCCTCCACATTCCCTCCTCAGCTTTGAAAAATGTAGTAGTCAACGGTTCCCAAACTGATAAAAGCTCACCCTGAAAATCAATTTTCATTATAAACTCAGTCTGCTTAGAAATAAGTCTGAAATAGTCTCCTATAAAATGCCAACTATATTTGGCCTCTTAAATTCCTAATTCAGCAACACGTGATTAATATTAAATAATAATTTAATTCATAAAGTACTCTTACACCACCACTAAAATGTTTTAATGCATCTTTACTGGCTTGAAACTGCCTTTGAACAGAAAGTATTAAGCAGGTTGAAATGAAATGGAAAAGCAATAAAGTATCAGGCTACACTTTGCTTTTATTTACACTGGTGAAAAAATGGATTTTCACTTCTAATCCACTTTTATGTAAACCTACCATCTTTTTTCCCCTGGATTTTCTTTTTGGAAGAAAAACATGCTGCCAAGTAACTTCCTACCAAAAGGAACTTAGGGATGACAAAAAAAATAGGGCCAGGTCTACATTTTTCTGGGCATTCTAGAAAGATGTTTTGTATCTGGTGACTTGTACCAGTAAATGGGTTTCCAGGAAATAGGGTGGTCTGGTCACTGCCGAGACTCCAAGACCCTTTGCCAAAGGGTGTAGCACTCTTTGGAGCAACCATGGCTTCCACTGGAAAAAGTATTTTAAGATTATACATTTGGAATTTTCAAATATCGTCCAGCAAAGTGTGCATCCAAAGTGCACAAACAGAAACTTTTCTGTTTCAAACCTGCAAGGTGGCCCTGACTTTATCTTTAAGAAAAGGAGAAGAATTTTTGATATTGTGCAATTTCTTACTGCTTTAATCAGTTGCCAGAAATACTCCATATCACAGAGGCTGTGATTCAGAGATCTTTCCTTTTGATTTTTCATTGGAGTTCTGTGATGACATCCTTTACACTCCTAGGATTGAAATGCCTTTTTATATTAAAAGTCATATACTGTAAGATCCACAAAGTCCAATGAAATTTCCAAATCAGAGTTTGAAGCTTCTTTTTGGAAACTGCCTAAGATCCTCTCTTGCCTAAGTTCTTCTTTTTGCTCCTCTTTGCTCCTCTTTTGAGGAGCTCCACCTCTGGATTTCCTTCTGACAAACGTAATTGCTGATGAAGCCTATTTTCAGATGTAAGAAGTATAAAATAGATCCTTCACAACTAGCTCGAACTGAAACCATAAGCAACAAGATGAACAAGGCAGAGAGTACTGCTTCCATCTGATCCATCTGATCCAGGAGGAGGTGTTTTTAGCTACACCATTTAGACAAGGCCTGTGCCACTGTGTCCTTCGGCATGTGTGTGCGCTACAGGACACACTGAGTAATGAGTGACAAGCAGTTCAATGAAAACCCAAAATCTCCTGCTTCTCAGCTATCTCAAGGAATGTGCACACATGCTTATATAAATAAAAGGGTAGTGCTGAATATTTTACTTTTTTTTTTTTTTTTTTTTGGTCACTATGGAGTCTCTGCTGAACTGCACACTGTAGCGTTTGGGTCATTGGAGCTGTTGACCTACACATGTCCATCATCTCAAAGAGCTGTTGTATTAAGTTTGCATCTGTGAATAGCAGAGAGAAATGAGATTAAGATAGGTTTATTTCACTGTGATTTTGTTTCTCATATTTTATCCCTGTAGTAGACCTTAAATGGCAGAACCTTGGACTAGAATGAAATGTGATCTCAAAGAACAAAAGTATAAATTTAAAAAAAAAACAAACAACAAAACCAAAACATTCTGTCCTTCTTTCTGTTGAGCTCTGGTTCAGTCTAGGAAAAAACTTAGAACAAAGCAATGAAAATCATTAGCAGTACCTCTCTCCTGATAATCTTAAATATGAAGCAAAATCGAAAGCACCCCTAAACATGGAGGAAATTCAAATCAGGGTCTAAATTTCAGGACAGAGGTCCCTCAGGTGACAGAGTAATATATAACAGAAGTACTTTCTGTGGGATGAATAAAAATGTGTCAGACTCCTGCCTGATATTCAAGATCGTGCACTAAGAAGCTGGGTAAACTCTATCTTGCCAAAAGTAAAATGAGAAAAATATGCTTTACCTTCATGTACTTCCCCACCATGCCATCTCATTCCTAGAAATGAAGAAGACAAGAAAAAAATAGTGAAAGGGATGGTTCTGCACCCTTCCTCTTTGTTTCAAAGGCTCTGAAAATTTCATAATGCAATCAAATTTGTCTTTAACTGAAACTACTAGCCTTTCTCCCATATTTAGAGAGTTTATGCTTATTTCTTTAATATGGTTCCTCTGAGGATCAGCCAACTTCCTAAGCTCCTTTTCCTTAAACTCTTTTTTCTCCATCTGTAATTCTGAATATGTTTATTTTAAAAGTGAAACAAAATTCTTGATTGATATAAGGAATGGTAATCTTTTAGGTTAACCAAATTCTCAGCTGTGCATATAGGAGTATTTGTAGATATGTATCAAAACATGAGTTATCAACCATCTCATGCAGGCAAGATATAGTGTAGCTGATGTTATAGTGAATCCATATTATGTTCCTAAGACCATGAGAAAAATTCATAATAAAACCACACAGCAGAAACACAGAAACTTAAATCGTTCTCACTGAAAAGTTTGCCAAGGTTCATGAGTCTTTTGAACCAACCTGGGCCTATTTTGAAAAGAACAGAAAACATGATTTTGTATTGAAACCAGGTGGGACTCAGAGTTGGGTTTTTTGGGGGAGGTTCATTCGAACTTGAAACGTGAAGCTGAAATCAAAGGATGAAACCCAAAGTCATTCAGCTTAAGAAAATCTTTATGATATGACCAATGAGAAATCACAGATTTTTCATTTTTTGAAGTGAAGTTATCAAGGCATGTATGCCACTAGACTGTGAATCATATGGTATGATAGCACACAAGTTTTTGGAGAGTGCTCTGAAGGAAGGAACAGTAGACAAGCACAAGCTGCTGTTATACATCTTATACATGAAGAGACTCTTCTGGATACAATCAAGACAGACAAGAGACTGAAAGTCCAAAATTCTGTATTGCCATCTCTAAAGAGAACTATAATTTATGACTTGTGATGGAGACAATTTTTTGCTGTCCCTGTGAGCTGCTGAGCATTCAGTGTCCTAAAGCAGGAGCAACTAGTGGCCAAAAATCTGAACCAATATGATTATGGTCTTGTTCCAAATAATAGAAGGTACATAAACAGGGAGCTAGTTTTGTCCAGTTAAATATCTCTAAGCTTGTAGTACAGAAGTCTTGATTCTGCCAGACATTAAATCCCTTTGGTCTCACTTTCTCAGTCTAAAAAATAGGTTCCATGATGCTAAGCATCAGATTTTAAGATCTTTAGAAAAAAGCAGAGTAAATAAGATAACATATTTTATAAAATAGTTAAGCCCCTAAAATATGCAATTCACAGTTCTTCCGGTAGATTCTCACTTAGATGTTCTCCTCTTTTGGTTAGGAGAAGAAGGAGGAACACAAATGGCTTTTGTCCATCTTAACAGCCATGTGAAAACAGTTGGTTATTAAAAAAAAAAAAAAAAAAAAAGCAATGAACAATCCACACGTCAAACAACATCTTCTGTAGTAGCTTCATTTCTGTAGGCAAACTAGTAGACAGACAACGAGCAGACTGAGGAAGATTCAGAGTTTAAAACTATTTCCACCAGAAATTATGTTTTTTTCACCAGCTCTTACATTAAACACGGAGAACCTTAGATATGCTTTTAGCAGTGATTTTTGCACATTTTGTATCACGAGAGAAGGCAAGGTCAAATTAAAGCCCACTAAATTTTCAGTACCATGAAACCCTAAAGCGAAGCCTCTGGGGAATAGTTCATTTCATTGCCATGAAAGCAAACACATGAGAGAAAGCTCTTTGGATCCTTTTCCTACCACACATGAATGTGGGAAAATAAAGACACATGAATGTGGGAAAGTATTTGACTGACGGTTAAAAATTTTAATTAAATTATCCTAGTGCTTGTCAAAGGTATGGGATTAAGTCATCTCTTGAGATGGCAAGGACCCTGCCAGTCCAATTTTCTCACATTGTCTCCTGGGTAGTTTGAAGGTCCACCCAGCTAGCAGAAGTAAGCCAAATCCGTATAATTAATTTCATAAAAATATCCAAAGAAGAACCAGGTGACCCATGTTCACCTTCACATCTCAATCTCTACAGAGTTTGAAACTTGCTCAAATCAAATGGTGTACTTGCCTCCCAGTATATTTATTTTTTCTTAGATATTTATTTCTGGATCTAAATGTCTCTAAGATTCTACATGTTCAGATAAACAGATCTGGTTCATGTCCACTACTTTACAAAGTGATCTTACTTGCTTAAAAGGATGAAAACAAAGAGCTTGCCAATAAAAAATGATCAAAGCTGGTGGAAAACATTTGTTTCTAATATAATTTTTGAAGGGATTTCATCCATCTCCCACTATAATTAGTAGAAATAAGAAGTTAGATAGACTTTTCATTTATGTGGAAGTAACAAAATAGAAGTAATTAATAGAGACAAAGTTAACTATTACTGCACAGTTTGGATTCATGCTTAGCAGGTAAGGTCAGATAAATGACTTTGCATTTGAAGTTTTGGAGCTCTTAACATATGATGTGATTAAAGTGTTTTTTAATCCACAGAGTGAATATTAGGGCAACCGAATTGCATTTTCTCTAAGGGAGGTGACCTACAGGCGGTTTTGAGTTACTTATCACACTGTGCCTTCCTGCCTAACCTGGGATCTCTTGACAAGGATATGAGTAAGAGGGTACCACACAATGGTGATGCAGTGTCTCAACTCTCCCACTTATCTAAGTACATTATCACCAAGCCCCATGTATACAAACATCTGAAGTGAAAGCTCATGGGATTTGGTATCTGATTAGCACTGGTAGATGTATGAGGAACTGAGGAAATAACAGTAGCAATTTTCACTTTAACTGCTCTGCCCATCTGCCTTCCCAGCTGCTTTCTTATTGTTTCAAGTAGTCTCCATCCCCTTTTCCACAGACCATTTCTTTCCACACCCTTTTTCTCCCTCCTTCCTTGTACCAAATGGGGAAAGGCTACATGGCTGCAACTTTAAAGGAAAATAAAAGAGGACAGAAACTTTAAAGGAAAATTAAAAAGTAATCTTGTCAACTGATCACTACTTATTAAGACCTTCTCAGAATCAAGAAGACAAATTAAAAGTGTCAGTTTAGCAACCTCATTATTTTAAGCCAATCTTGATTAAGGCTTGATTAATTTTTTCACGTTTGGTGTTACCAGTGCTGTCTGTTCAACAGTAGCCGCTCCCAGCTGTTCCTGCCACCCAGCTTCCCAAATGGAGGGCAGCCTATTGGGGGAGTGGGTTGGGGTTTTGTTTGGTTTTTTATTTCCTGGGTTCACAAGCAAGACCAGCATTTCCCCCTGAAAACAGGCACGAGTCTTCACTCACATGTACTCCCCAGTAATGACAGGAAGAATGTTTAGGACTCTGTTTGCTGGACAACAAAAGTAATAAAAAACTGGACAAAGAGCATAGAAGGATTTTAAAAAAAAAAAAAAAAAAAAAAAAAAGAAAAAAGAAAAAAAAAGCCTCTGATTCAAAGCAAATATTTTTATTTGAATTTTCAAATGAATGTACTTTTACTGCATTCCTTCCCTTCTGGGCTCACTTTCCATAAACATGCTAGTGAATGAACTTTATAAACAGGGAATACTTGCTAAAAGCTAATTTTAGAGACTGAGTTTTCAACTGTTCTCCAAAAGCAAATTCCAAACCAAACTTTATTATGAATTTTATACTTGATGATACAATTTGGGCACTCTTGGCCCACCTCAGACAGCTACTGTTGACCCAGTTACAGCAAGTGCCATCCCCAGCCTCCCCCCCATCCCTGCTCTCTGCCACTGCTGCCACTAAAGGAAGCTCTCCTGAGCTCCAAGCCCTGGCTGCACAGCTCTGTCTCCCTTTGCTCTCTAGCTTGGCTCTGTAAAATTATCAGATCATGGGTTAAAGAATAATGTGAGACTTATTCTAACTTGAAATTCCTTTTTAAACTGAAATGCACATGACAAGACCAGAGATTAAAGGAATTCCCAAATATTTAACCTAGCAGATTTGATAGGACAGTAAATTCTGGCAAAGGGAAAGGGACAAGCAGTCAGGAATTGTACCACCTGGGAGAGGTCAGCAGCACTTTCTTTGACTTTGCATTCTTAGGAATACAAGGTTGTGTGTGGGTTGTGTAAGCCATTTCATTGAGGAGCACAGCTAAACCCATCAAACATATTTTGTGCAGCACTGCACAAAATGAGTTTTTGCCTTAACTCATTTTGTTATTCACCCAAGATGTTGTTTTGGCAAAACATGAAGACACATGAAGAATATAGAACTTGATATGATTAAATGTGACCAGAAAATGCTATTAATTAGTTGACTATCTCTAAAGAAAAGTTGTTTCAATCACCTCTGATGGGTTGTTTAACTATTCTGCATTTCCACAGGAAGGAAATAAACAGCCAACTGATGAAAATCTCCGTAGAGCTTACTGTCCCAAGACAGCCAAGAAGTATCATACCTTCCATTCCACCCCAGGACTATCTGTAACAGGATATTCAAAATGAATCTACCATGTTATAAATGTTATAGAGACATCGAGCAACATAAAAAATATTAAAGCAACATGAGAGGTTTGCAATGAAACCACAACTGTGAGAAAAATAGTTAAAGGAAGTGAAATCCCAGCTCTGCTTCTAACTCACTGTGTGGTCTTGGGCAAGCCACAGAGAACCATATTTTGAACATCTTACTTGCACAGTAACCATCGCCTCACAAAGCAGTTCTGCTTAAAATTGCAGTCCATAAAACTTGCACTTGAACTATGGAAACAGCCTGAACATGGGTCTACTTATGTGAGGACAGATTTTGCAATGTGCTCCTGGAGCTCTCTTTGCCTCCCTCTATCCATAAAAAGCAAATAAAAGCTCCTATTGCCACCAAGAATGGTGTTCCTGGGATACTGTGTAATTAGCTAATGACTGCATACCTCTTGGAAAATGTAAAATGCAAAGTAAGTGCTATGCAACTAGACCAGTTGTAGTTTAAACCTAATCTCCCAGCTTTGACTTTGAGTAGCTGCAGAGTAGAGTAGCATATGTGTGTGAAAAGAGAATAAAGGACTGTCAGGATCTCCACTCACAGGACTAAAGGTTCTCTAAAAGAACAAAACACACATGCTATTTTAACTTGTATTTCTGTTTCCCTGACATGTTATCAAAAGAGTGGCCTGCCACAAGCCACAGACATTGCTCTACAAATCTCTCAATGTGCTGGGAAGTCCCAGAGATAGCTGTACACCACATTGCCATTATTACATAGTGTGGGTCCAACAGCAGTACATTTCACATATTCAAAATCTTTTCCATACATTTGGCACTGTCATACCTTAGTCCCCTATATTTTGCTCTACCTTCTTGTTTTCCTAATATGGTTAATGCTACCCAGCTGTTTTCAGTCAGCTTTAAAAACTAGAACTAAATTATCATTCCCGCTGAAGCTTATTCCCTGAGTCTATATTCTCTACATTACTGATGCTCTCCATGCATTTCTTGACATTCAAGTATGGCTTCACTTTTATTTGCACAGTGTTGTGTTCTAAAAAATAACAGTCATTTGAAAAAAAAAAAAAAAAGAGAGAGATGGGCCTGGAGAAAAACTTTGGATCCAAACCGTTTGTGGATGCTGGAGAAGTTTACATCCAAGCTGGATTAGAAATGTGCAAGTAAACTTCATCACTTGTCAGGTTCCCTGTCCTTCTGTTAAATTTTGTGTTCTTCTATATGTCTCAGTGATGGCAAATCAAGACCTTCCCTAATAATAAATTAGGGAGATAAGTTCAATGACAATTATTTAATAAAACAACTCAGGTTTAAACTCCTGGGATAAAATTCTGTTATGTATTGCTTATATTACAGAAATACCTTGAAATCATCTTGAGATGAAACTTATTTTTCACCTATGATGTAAAACCATGGCGTGAAGATCCTCTGGAGTTACTTAGACACTGCTAGTGTTCTGTGCAAGCAGCAGAGCTCCAGCACTAGGACCATATTCTGGTGGTGCTGAAGTTGCAGCCACACATCAGCCCCACACAAACCTGTGCTGAAGATTCCCCAGAAACAGGCCCTCCAAGACCCTCAGGAGCCATTTTCACCCAGGCTTGTCATGAGGTCCTTCTAACTTGGGAAGTTAGATTGGATTGCTGGTTCATATCTTTCAGGATTGGGTCTTAGAAAATACGTATGCTTTGATAATTCCATGGTATCACAATGTATGATTTTCTTGGAGTATGGCATTTTAAACAGTATACCTGTATTTATTATGCCCCTACCTGGATTTCTAAACTTAAAAAAAAAATAAATAATTTTTCATTATTCATCCTCCACACAGTCCTTCTGCCCCTGTAAATATCTGTCTTATTTGATCAAGTGTGGCTTACAGAATTTGATTCAACAGGGTTGTTCACCCCTCCTGCGCCTGGATAATGTGAATTTCTTCCCTTTATTATTTATTATAATTTGTACAAAACAAATTTCCTCTCCTATTCCACACTTGAAACCTCAGCCTGAGGTGAGCGTATTTCCCACCTCCAGCTGTTCCCTGGGTGGGCAGCCAGGTGGGTCAGTCCCCAGCACTCCTGGGAAGACATGGACTCCTCCCCAAGAAACAGTGAAGGGGCAGGCAGGAGGGAATTAAAAATGCATCTGCACAGAACACCCTATTCCCCAACAATCTTCTGCCTGCAACCTGCACACTGGCCTCTGATTTGGCAGGATATTTAAACAGAAAAAATAATGATTTCTCCAATGGACAGAGGAGCCCGTCTGTGCCAAGAGTTCATTGCATGCTGAAATAATTTCTTCAGTCAAGTTTTGAAGGCCTCCTCTGTCATCTGCAACATTAAGGATCTGATTATTAATTTAACAGAGACATTGTGCTATGTAAGGAAGAGGAAAAAAATCTGCTTCCACCTTGGCTAGAACAGTAAAGCCTGGAGCAGCTTTAAGTACTTTTTTGTCACTGTTAGTCCCTGCAAGAAGCAGACTTGTGTCCCTGCTGGTCCTCATCCTGAGAAATGTTAGCTCCAGTCCTGGCATGATCCTTCTTCAACTTTTTCCCAGTACAAAATCACAGACTGCAGCAGAACCTTTGCTTATCCCAGCACAGCCTGCTCTACAGCCATCAGTGCATCAGGAGTGCATAGCACTAAATGTATACATTTTGGTTTCACATATTTAATTGCACGGTTTTTTTGAGGGTCTTTCAAGTGGGGGAACAGATGGATAATTATTTGGTGCTGTGTGGGTGTGGGAGGGGGTTAATACCAATTTCATAGGAGGGATATTTGCTTAGAAAGCAATGGTATTGAAAGAGACCTGATGGAGATTCAATTAGATATGAAATTTCCATCTGCTAAAATGGCAAAAAGCCTCATGCAAATATGGGATGCATTTGCAGACAATTCATGTCACAGGCCAAAAAAAGAGGAAACTTTCTTCCTTTAAATGGCAAAGAACCAACAACAGCATAACACCTAGAATGCTACAGTCAGCTCTTGATATTATTGTGTTCAAAGAGGTTAAAGAAAATAAGAAGCGATTTACAAAGGCTGGAAGAAGAAATCTATAAAACGTGTTAAGTCATTGTGTGCATGCAGGAGAAGGACACAGATAATTCATGTCTCAGTCCCAAAACACAGCCCAGAGAGGGTCCAACATAACCCATGCTTATGGGAACTGGGCCCACAAAAATCAATATATCTCCAAAGCTACGGTGAAATGAATCCAAGCATGGGGACTCCCCATCCAAAATACTGAGCAGGAGCAGATCTGGGTGAAAAATAGAGACTTTCAAGCAGAAAATATTGACAAAATAGAGCTATTTTGAAAAGTGTATCCAAGAAAGTATTCCAGCCTGCTTGTATAGAATAGAGATCCAGAGATTTGCTCTGAAGATAGAGTGCTGAATTCATTGACCACAAACATCTGATGTGTGTAACTTTAATTATAACTTTACAAAACAAAAAGAAATGCCTGAAAATTCCAGGGAAATAATCTATTCTTCTCTCTTTTATCACCTTCAAACACAACCCATACCTCAAATTCTTTCTGTGTTTGCCCCCAGCACAATATCATGTCACTGCACTTCCCCCCTCTTCATTCTGTAGCCATGTGTCCCTCCCAGTCAAATGGGTACTTCACAAGCACACAGTGCTCAGCTGCAAGAGGGCCAAAATGTCCAACTACTTTGTTATGAACCCTGTCCTCACTTGACCTATAGGTTTAATTGGTGTAGATCTTTAAATATAATCCAATGTTAGCATAATATGGGTGGTAACCAGTTTTGGTTTTGAAGGGAGGATTACATGCCCTTGGCTCTTTTCTTGTGTCTCTGCCTCTGTCAATGAAAAATGCCAAGGGCCTATTACCATTACAGTATATTCCAGCTTTGGAGGACACAGGAAACACAGGAAAAATACATTTCTGCTAATAATGCTTTATTCTGTTAGATAAAGGCTGTTAAGGCACAGTCAAACACAGTGCCAAAAGTGCTTTGGAGGCAAGGTCATTTGACTTCAAACTATTTTTGTACTTAGCTTTCCAGTCCAGCACTGAAGGCTATGACGTACATTGTGATGAAATTTACACTTGACCTGCTAATTTTAAAAGTAATGGCAGGATATGCTGCTCACTAATAGGAAATAATAAATAACCATATCAGAGCAAAACTGTTTCCTGTGCTGTTAATTGCACAAGAGAAGCTTTTTCCAGTTAAAAGAAATGATCTATTCAAAGAGTATTAACATTTCTGGTCTAATTGATAAAAAATTAACTGAGTGGGGTCAGGAAATTAAGTCTCTTTTCCCTTGAAGGGGAGGGAAATGGGCTGTAGAGATGCTTCTGAGGTGGAGTTCTCACACTACAGGCAACCAAACCTAACAAGCAGGATTTACTCAGTGACCTGGCAGAGATGGGGAGGAACCTGCAGAAATGCTGACTTGGTTCTGACATTAAAATATGTATATAGAGTAAAAAACTTCCTAAAAAAAGTTAATGAATGGGAGTGATCATGCAATATCTTTAAAATCTCTGAGAAGAATAAAAGCATTTTGAGGAGATAATTTAAAAGGAGAAGACATTCTGGATCAAAAGAGGAAAACACATCCAGTTGTTGGTGTAGCAAAGAACAGAAATTGGCGTAACTTTTTCTGCTCCAACTAAACTTCCAGAGGCTTGGAGTAGCTGAGCTGTCAAATTCCCCAGGGTTGTAGATTGTGGGAGAAAATGGCCAAGAAGATCTGCCAAGGAATGAATCCATCAGTATTGCCCATTCCCCATACTCCCTGCTCTCACATCACAAGTCATTGGAGAATGGTTTGCTGTACATTTTATTTCAGCCAGTTCCCATGTGTGTGGATAAAATGATCTTGTTTTCCAGTGATGTTTCCAGGTTTTTGAGGAGTTGTACTGAAATCAGGATATTGTCCTGCAGAGTTTGGGAGGGAGGTTGGAAGGAAGAGAATAAAGAATAAGCTCCTGCTAACCAAAAACATGGGCCCTCAACTCATTATTTCCTATGTTCCTCCCTTCGTTGTTCATCTAGCCTATCATCCCACTGTGTCATCCTGTGACGTGTTTCACATCCCATCCCTTTCAGAGCTACACTTATTTTCACCCTTCTTCTGTTTCTTTCTACCGTCTTTTTTCCAGCAAACAGCCACCCATGGACTGAGCAAATGCACTCACACTGAGTGTCCAGAGTTGGCTTCCAAACTCTGCTCACCCTCCCAGCCTAGAACTAATGTTGAAAGACTTGCATAAATACACACCCTGTGACTGTTCTCCTGTTCTGTTCTTCATCTTGGTGTGAATTAGGAAAAGTTATACTAACATCAGCTACATTACTCTGGTAGAAAAATGACATGGGTGAGTGAAGATTAAGGTCTACCCATTTTCTTCTTCCCAAATGGACTGATGTAATTTGTTTGCCTTCTTGAAATGAAGTGGTCTTTCAAAGGTTTTGTTGTTTTGTTGTTTTTTTCCCCACTGGATATCACATGGGTGTTCCATTAATAACAAGAGTATCTACAAGGACAGACTCATTAAAGCACATACTCTCCTTAGGTTTTTTTTTTATTATTGCTCTCAGCAAGCACTGTTGAGAGATATGTGAATAGCAGGCAAATAACTCAAAATATTACTTCACAGAGATTGAATCAAGTTGCTGCTCAGAAGATACTGCACCATATGGAAAATGTAATGGAGTAGCTGACAATTTTGTTTAGTTTAAACAAGGGTAGGTAAGATCTGATAATGCATGGGATCATTTTGGCACATAGTACATCTCTCTCTTTCAAACCCATTGCATTATGCCTATCATCAAGATAGTTCATTTAACAGCTCAAAGTGGAACACCCTGACCCTTCTTATCCTTCTTAATCACTTTTAAGTAAATAATACCTCTTTGGAGAACAGTGATTCCTATGCTGCAACCAAAGATATGGTCAAGCTGTGAACTGGTCTTCCTGCAATGATAGGTGAAGTCAGGGAGCAAAGATAAGGAAGGATTTTGTCACACTATTATAATTACTTTACTTTTTAATTGCCTATAAACCTTTTTTTTTTTTAAGCAGTGGAGCCACATGGAAGAACACAATCCTTTCTGGTTTTTTTCAAGACAGCTTCTAAACAGCTGTTCTATTTCTCTCCCATCGTCACCTATTTAATTTTAAGATAAGGGATCCTTAGGAATCATTTCCTCTGTGAGCAGCTAGGAAAGGTTGTATATCACTAAAATGTCCCATGCTATTTCCTTTTTAAAAAGTCAGTCCAATTCTTGGTTTCCTGAGGCATTGTTATAGCCCTGACCATGCAGGACCAAAGCTGAGCAAGCTGGTGAGGAGCCTTGCAGTTCAAGTTTTTACTTTTCTGCTTTCCTTTCCCAAGACCTAAGCCTGCCCCAAACTGATATGCTCCTGCTTTGCCACAGCCTGTAATAGGTAGGACTAGGCTTTTGCTGGGCTGCTCCTGGAAGGACCTTGGAGAGCTGGGCAGACAGCTGTCAGTCTGTCTATAGTGATTTTTATGCTCCCCATTTAGATATGGAGCCAACGTGTATTTATTAACACCCTCATGAAGCTGACAGTCATGGAGATAACTCCTAGGGACCCAAAAATATTGCTTGCATTGCAGAGGTCAAAATGATGTGGGATCATCAAGCTGGCTTGGACTGAGCCCTCACCCAGAGATACTTGCTCAGGTCCTCAGCTGGGGACAACAGTGATCACCCATTGCATTGCTAAGGCTGGTGACCCATACCGTTAACATGACTAAAATTCTGCCACTATGGTGTTTTATAGTAATGCCTCTTCCTGTTCCAGATAAAAAGCCAAGATTTCATTCCACAAAATGTTTTAGTCGGTTATCCAAACTTCTCAGAAACTGGAGTCAGTTTCTTTGCCTAAAGATGGATGATGTGTGCAAGACAGGTACTTTGCAGTAGACAGCCCAGGAAGCTCCACTTTATATGTTAGACAGATACATTAAAGGTTTAATTTCTCAGTCCATTTAAAGGAAACATATCACGTTTCAAGGAATGGTGACCGTATGCTTTTGTCCTTTTCTTTGTAAGAATGCATAGGTAAGACTGTACTGGCACAGACCAGGCAGTGGATTTGATTTTGTTTTGATCTCCTCTTATGTTTTGCTGAGGCTGAGGGAAGAACTGGCACAGTATTTGATTTGCCTTCACAATTAGTAGGTTCAATGTGTCGAGATGTTTAACATATCTGGATGCTTTTAGTCCATCATTTCCCTGAGTATTTAGATTACGGTGCCCACTAACAAGCCTGCTCCATAGACTGAAAAAGGTCAAATGCCCATCTGGTGTAAATCAAGAGTACCCCACTAATGTCCACAGTGTCAGGGGACCTGTGCCAGTTTATTTCAGTTATCCAGACTCAAGGTTCATGCTGGACTATGTAAAGTCTTTTGAGGTGTTTGCAGTTCTCTTGAACACATTTATCTTCAACACCTCAGTTAGAAAGCACTGATAATCTCTAGAAGCAGACCTTGAATACTTTATTTCCTGAGAAGCTGATGCGGGGTAAGTGTACTTTTGTAAGGTCTGGGAAACATATGTAAACTGCTTTGGCAGAGAACCAATTCTTTGTAAGTAACTAAAGCTCAATGAAATCTTCTCCATTAGAAACATTCTTCTACTGTGGAAGTTTTCTTCAGTTACTCATATTCCCTTTTTTATCTTTTTACTTGCCATGGTATGCACAGAGGAGTCATATAAGTTTCTCTTTTTTTTTTTTTTTTTTTTTTTTTTTCTTTTCTTTTTTAAAAAAAAATGTGAAGCTTTAAAAAATACTATTCCCCTACTTTATGTATTTTAATCATTTGTAAGGTCTTCACAGAACTTGAAATAGTTATGGTTCTTTTCACTGGAGGATAAAGGAGGGGAAAAAAACCCACAGAAGAACCAAACTCATGTTTCTACTAACTAGGTGAAAATATTTCTTACGCAGTGATGAATTCTCATAGTCCATAGGAACAGATATTTAGCATGACTTTATATCCAATGCTAGAGCAAAAATTAGATACCTAGAAGGACTCCACAACATGGCTTCATCATAGTATTCTTTGAAACTCCACAAGAAAATAAGCGAGCTTCACCTATAACAGAACAAAGGCCCACGTGACAAATAACTTGTTCACAGCGCAGTGTGAAACTGAATTTACTTCATATTAAGTACCATAAGCCAGGCAAGCAAAGGATTATAGTCCTATAAATTCATATACACGTTGACAAGCATACACAAAACTGCACTTGCTGATTTATAGAATACTTTGTGTTTCTTTAATAAACAAAATAGAAAGTGCACACATAGTGCTTTACTCCTAGATGCATTTGCCACACTCAAAGAAATTGTTTCAGTAACTTCGGAACAACTTTTCTTTTCTTTACATATGGTCCTGTTCTAATGGCAATTTCTTCAATATTGAATAGTTAACTTTAAAATCCTGATTCATTAAAACAACAATAGACAATGGGATCGAGTGCACCATCAGTTTTCAGATGACACCAAGTTGAATGGTGCTGTTGACAAGCCCAAGGATGTCATCCAGAAGGACCTGGACAAACTGGAGAGGTGGGTCCAGGAGAACCTCATGAGGTTCAACAAGACCACGTGCAGGGTCCTGCACCTGGGTCGGAACAATCCACACTATCAGTACAGGCTTGGGGATGAGACTTTAGAAAGGAGACCTGCAGAAAAGGACTTGGGGGTGCTGGTAGACAAAAAGCTGGACATAAGTCAACAGTGCATGCTTGCAGCCCAGAAGGCCTATCGCATCCTGGGCTGAATTAAAAGAAGTGTGGCCAGCAGATTGAGAGAGGTGATTCTGCCACTTTACTCTGCTCTGGTAAGACATAACCTGGAGTACTGAATCCATCTCTGGAGCCCCCAATACAGGAAGGACATGGTCCTGATGAAGCAGGTCCAAAGAAGGGCTACAGAAATGATCAGGGGGCTGGAACATCTCTCCTATGAAGACAGGCTGAGGGATCTGGGGTTGTTCAGCCTGGGGAAAAGAAGGCTCGGGGAGACCTAATAGTGACCTTCCAGTACCTGAAGGGGCCTACAGGAAGGCTGGAGAGGGACTGTTTATAAGGGCTTGTAGTGATAAGATGAGGGGCAATGGTTTAAATTAAAGAGAAGTATATTTAGATTGGATACTAGGGAAAAATTCTTTACCATGAGGGTAGTGGAAAAATGGAACAGGTTACACAGGGAGGTAGTGGAGGCCTCACCCCTGGAGATATTAAAGGTGAGGCTTGGTGATGCTCTGAGTAACCTGATTTAGCTGAGGGTGTCCCTGCTTACTGTAGAGGTCTTGGAGTAGGTGACCTTTGGAGATTTCTTCCAACCCAAATTATTCTGTGGCTCTATGATATTAACTGATTGTTTGTTTCTTAAGTATTTTTTTTTTCACAGCTTTCTGGAGCTTTGTTTCACCAGTTGACTCCACAACAGAAATTGTTATGGAAGTTAAAAGCTTGCAAATACCCTTTGAATACCTAGAACCAAAACTTTCCTTCTGCTTTGAGGGAGCTGCTCCAGAACCCAAATGGGAAAAACTGGTCAAAGAATATTTAATCCTCTCTTCCTGTAAAGAGTGGCAGGTAAGGAAGCTGCTTCTTGCCAAACACTGAGGCAGAGGTCATGTAACTTCATGAATGGCATGGGAATACTCAACTTTCATGGGAAGAAAATGCATCAACAATGCCACAGCTCAGGCTACCAGTACCCCTTGCATCTCCAATTGGTGATGGCAACTCCACAGATACCATCTTTTTTCTCCTTCTATATACAGAACTGCACATGCAGTATTTTTTTCCTTCCAGGAAGAGGTCTTTTCATGTGATTCCAGCTCTATTGATCTGTAGGCCCCAAAGGGGAAGTGCAGAAATTATACCACATGTGGACAGATGAAACAGGTTAACCTGCTTCAAAGCGGAACACTTGCAGTTAGGCAAGTTTGGGGAAAAGCTGTACTTACAGCCAGGATGGAGCTTGAATACATTACCTGGCAAATATAAGTGTCTTTGTAGAAAATCAAAATCATCCTTCTAATCCCAAGCAGCCAGCAAACCCACAACAGAGTAGTCCTGCATTCAGGTGCCTATGACCAAAAGGATGACTCAGGGTTGGAGCTCTGTGAAAAACTTCACAAACCTGGCAAAAAAACCCTCACAACTTAACACGTTTGCAAAGTAGCAAAACATTGTTCACCATTACCTCAATGTTTTTCCAAAAATGACAGGCGTTTTTTACTTCCCACCAAAGGGTACAGCCCTTTTCTGAACAGAAGAGTTAACATCAAGCCCAGCAACAATATAACAACATAACTGAGTAAGCAGGAACTGGCTTGCCATGTGAGAGGAAAATCTGCTCTTTGGAAAAAAGCAAGGCTTCAAAACTCCATGAAATAAAAATTAAAAACCAAATATTTGAAGTCAGTTGAAACATCTTATCTAGACAAAAAAAATATGTATTTTGGTTCAAAGTTGATCACTATTAACTTTTTGGATTTTAATACCACAAAAAGTCAACTTTTTTATCAAGAGATGTCTTGGCCATCCTTGAAAGGTTCTGCTTTGTATTGCTTCTTTTTAAAAAGACATTTGTTAAAATTAATGTCTTGACATACATAGCTTTAAATGAAAATTATATTCCTCTTCAAAACTTATTTTGTTAAAAATTCACATTACTGTTAATTTCCAATATCTGCTCTTGTTTTTCCTTGAGCAAAACATTAAGGTATTCAGCCCTGCTGGGGTTATTTTCTGTATTTCTGGACTACAGTGAAGTAGTTCTGCTTATTTTATAAACTGAATAGTATATTATTTCATGTTAATTCAGATGGAGTTGACTAGCTTATTAGCAATATTTCATTCTTCCTCTTCCCTCACAATTGAAAAATGTATTTTCCAAATCCTTATTAATTACAGCATCTAGTCAATCATTTTGCTCATTTTCTCACTACAATGTAATTAAAAACATGATCTACCATCATCTCCACTTCTCTAAATTTACGAGCTGTTATTAGGAGTTAAAATACTGTGCATTTACAGCTTTTATTATCAAATCAGGGATTGAAATGGGGCTCTCCAGAGATGAGCCTAAGGGTGGGAAGCCCAAGCTAAGAGTGAAATCAGCAGCCCAGATGAAGTGCATGTACACCCATGGATGCAGTATGGGTAACAAATAGTTGGAGCTGCAGGAAATAATTGTGCAGCAGGAAAGCTCCATCATGGAAACATGGTGGGGTGACCTGCATGACTGGGGTGCTTCCATGGATGTCTACAAACTCTTCAGAAGGGACAGTCAAGGTAGGAGAGGTGGAGGGGTGGCTCTATATGTTAGAGAGTCTCTTCACTCTGTAGAGCTCAAGATCAGTAACAATAAGGCTGAGTGCCTGTGGATCAAAATTAGGGGGAAGGCCAACAAGGCTGATATCCTGGTGGGAGTCTGTTATAGACCACCCAACCAGGATGATGAGAGTGATGAATTATTTTACAGGTGGCTGGCAGGTGTCTTAAAAGCACCAGCCCTTGTTCTTGTGGGTGATTTTAACCTGCCATGTAGAAAGGAAAATAGAATGACAAAGGCAAAATTTTAACTTAATCTTGCCACTTCTGTTAAGGATAACAGTCTTTCTACAGATACATCAATAGCAAAAGGAGAGGCAAGGAAAACCTCCATTCTTTGTTAGACATGGGGGGGGGGGGAAAGTTATCAAAGATGACAAAAAGGCTGAAGTATTTAACACCTTCTTTACCTCAGTTTTCAACAGTAAGACAGGGTGTCCTGCGGACAGATGGCTTCTAGAGCTTGTAGAGAGAAGTAAGAAGCTGAATAACCCCCCTGTAACCCTGGAGGGAAGAGTTAGCAACCTGATGAGCCCTTTGGATCTTCACAAGCCTATGGGACCAGACTTGATCCACCCCAGCGTGATGAGGGAGCTGGTGGAAGAGCTCTCCAAGCTCCTCTCCATCATTTACCAACAGTCCTGGCTCACTGGGGACAGCCCAGATGACTGGAAGTTGGGGAATGTCACACCAATCCACAAAAAGGGCAGGATGGAGACCAGGAAACTCCAGGTCTGTCAGCCTGACCTCAGTGCCTGGCAGGTTTATGGAGCAGATCATCCTGGGGGCAATCAGACAGCACCTACAGGATGGACAAGGGATCAGACCCAGCCAGCACGGGTTCAGGAAGGGCAGGTCCTGTCTGACCAACCTGATCTCCTTTTATGATGAGGTGACCCGCCTGGTGGATGAGGGGAAGGCTGTGGATGGAGTCTAATGGAGTTTTTAATACTTTGTTTTCAGGGCGCTGGTGTAAAATGGGTTTTGTGCATTCTGATAACATTATGGTTTGCAGTGTAATATTTGAAAATAAATATTTAAGCAATGTGTGAAAAAACAAGATAAATGCTGCATCTGTTAAAAGGACGGAGACAATATTTCATAACTATTTTTTGAGAATAAATTTCCAAATAACTTTTGGTTCAAAAAGAGAGTATCAAAACGCGTGCAAAAAATAAAATTCTAAATAAAGCACAATAAATTATTTCACTGCTTAGGTATTGGATTTCAAAAGGAGAGGAGCGTATTCAAAAGGATATTAGAGAGGACTTGTATGTAGAGTGGATTGTATCTTTGGGAATTACTATCAGATATTGATGAAAACAGAGAGACTGTTTGAGACCAGATAAAAAAAAGAAATTATTACATTTGGAAGAACAATGTGAAATGTATGGCCAACACAGATTTCAAATGTAAGCTAATAGCAAACCACCAAAGAACAAAGCTGGAGAAAGTCCCACATATTCAATCACATTTACAGTCAGGTTGCATATGAAAAGATTTAATAGTTCATTTTTCTTCATTTTGAAACTCACAAAGTGCACCCTTCAGCAGACCTGACTGACACAAAGTTTCAGTGCTTTGGCAAGTATCAACAAGACAGATGGAAAAATGTCAAATACAGGGTTTAGCCATTTTGTCATAAATTATGCTTGTCAAAACATGGACATTTCTTTCACTCTTTTTAGAACTGAATTGAGTTATGAAATGCAAGATACTTAGTGGGTATACATATTAAAGATACGCTCAGGAAAAGCATTGTCTTTCAGATGCTATTTCTGTATGTCTCATGGTACCTGGATATAATACACACAAAGTATTCAAGTCTTTTTCAAGTATTTTTCTTGCAATATAAAACTAAAAGCCATGGTGGAAAGGCCTATTAATATTAATATGCTGCTTTTCCTGGAGTGATAACTTTGTTTCCAGAAGTATTTTAAACAGTCTATTTAAACCAAAAACTTATGCTTAGATTACTGCTGTGATCAGTGAAAATTTTAAAAACTGGCAAATCAACATTTTCTAGGCCTATATAAAAATTTGAGTCAGTATAAATAACTACAAAATCATTTACTACTAAATATGTAAGTAAGGATGTATAGAGCCCCTCCATATAGACAGACACGTACAGTATTATCAGTTCCCTTATAAGCAAGGTACTGTTTTCTGAAATAACATAGCAAAGTAGATTTTATGTAGCCTTTATGCATTTTATGCAGAGAATTTAGATATATTAATTTTTTGAAAAAGACAATAAACTTTGTGTCTTTTGTTCAGATGCTTTATACACTACTTGTAAAGGTATAACTCCATGGATTTCAGCATAGTTATTGCACACATGTGTTGTAACTGAGATTACAGTGTGATCTTATATACAATATATTATATTAATAAATAATTAACATGTAATTATATATTAATATATAATAATGTATAATATATACTATATAATTAATTTATAATTATATTATATATTATATTATTGGTTGGAGAGAGAATACAACACATCCCTTGATTTAAGCAGCTCTCGTATCTATTGTTACCTTTTGAACCACTGCACATGGGCACAGCAAAGCCAGCTACACCTTCAGACTGAAGATGAGATGGAGGTTTTGTTGCTGCTACTTGGGGCTTGAATCTGGAATTTCAGTCTCCATCTTATCTGTATTGCAGAAAAAAATGTAAAATGAGGATAAAGGTATCTCATTACATCATCTTATTGCCTTACCCTTTTGTGACCAGAGGGATGTTTGCACATCCCACCAATATATATGTTTGCAAAGCCATGCTAAAGCTGGGTAAATCTCCTAGAAAATGCAAAACAAAATAAAGATGTGGCACCTAAGGGGAAATTCCTTGACTAGCAGCACCTACTGCACTTGGATTTGGAAAAGTATGATATCACCCATAAAGTCAGCACTGATGATGTTTGCCATGTGGTCTTTGGCACATTTTTATTATAAATACATAGATAAGGCTCTAATTAAACTAGACCATTTCTCTAGCTACATTACTCTCTCCAGATGAAAGTGAAATACTGGCTAATACATGCACCACAAAACACCTCAGATCCACACACAGTGGCTAACTTTTTATCACCTGCATTTTTGCTGCATGAAAAAGAAATCTCAGAAGAAAGAGTAAACTCAGGTAACCTGTTGGGCAGCAATACTTACAAAGTTCAAACCAACAAGTATTTGTTGACTTTTTCTAAAAATGAGCTCCACCAGCTAAAAATTTTCTGATTTTCATATCCTTGTCCATTTTTAAGAAAAAAAAAAAACATAGAAGATGAAAGAATCTTTCTACTATCTTTTATTTTTCTATAGTTATTTTCTTCAGAGATAAATATTTCATAGATATATATATTCAGATATATATATATATCAGATATATATATGTATTTTATATATGTATTCAGATATATATATTTCATCAGAGATAATCAAAGAGCAGAAGCTTTCAAAGGTAGCTGCTGGCTCGGTAGTCGATTCTGAAGATTGTTTTAAAGGAGAGGCAGTCGTGGAAAAAAGATCAGACAGGGCTTTTTGATAGCATATCCAGGAAAACCCAAAGCAGATGTGCAAATCAGAAGAGACTTGCTTGTTTCTTAATCAAAATGAAATTGCATTAAGTTTAAGATACATCAAACTTTATCTGGTCTTATAATGGTTACTTCTGATTCGTCAGAAAGCCCTTAGAGTATACTAAAACAACTTTGCTCCTTCTGTGGCACTTCTCTGTTTATATCCAGTCTTGCACAATTTCAAGTCAATGTTTTCTTGACTTGTGTATCAGGATTTTTCAAAACCTGTTTAATCTCCTTAATAACATCATGGTGTTGCCATTTGCTACCTGGGATGCAGTTTGGGACAACTGCAACACAGTTAGTTATAACTGTGCAAACTGTTGATTACTAACACCCTGCAACCACACAAGTATTGTCTTGAGGGATTGCTCTGCTGGATAAAACCATCAACTGAGCTTTCTGAGAAAGGAAGAGGAGTCATAAATGTAGCCGACAAGAATTGCAGATAAGAGGAGTTGTACTGGATGTATGTGATGGCTGCAGTGTATATTTTCCTAGGATTAAGTGCACCATTTGTTCTTGAGAGCTGTTAGCTGCATATAAGGACATCACAGGAATTTGGATTTTAATAAAAACAAACCAAAAATCATAACTTCTGGTAGCTCTACATGGTGTAGAAAAAAGCTTTGCATCTCAGCAGCAGGCTGAAATAAACCTGTGCTAAGAGTTAGCATCATGATTCAAATGGAGAATGGTAATATGCCCATCTGCAGGCATCTGCATAGGCTATGGGAAGTAGCTTATAAGTTAGAGAGAGGATGAGCTTGGAGAAGACAGTAAGCCTTGTGAAATTGCTGTACCAGCTAGAGTTGGAGTTACTCTGTAAATCACTGCTTTAATAAACTTTATGCTGTTTACCAAGTTTGGTCTCCTCTTGGGTTTCAGCCTCACATGAAGTGTCTCAAATTCAACGTTTAAATGCAATTAAAGTTATGACACAAATACACCACACCAATGCCAACAGGTTTTATGGGAAGGCGTACAGTTTCCTGTTTTAAAACTGATATTTTCTTTGTTTGTGCTGTATTTATAAAGTTATTTTGCTGTCTTTTAAAATTTAATTTCTTATTTTATTTATGTGACAGTAGACAGAAAAAAAAATCTGTTACTGAAGCTTATAAAAGTCCTAGACTTCACTAGAGTCTGATGATGTGGTCATGTACTCATTTCACTTGGGCTTCATGCATATAACTAAAAGCAGAATCTGACAATCTGTTCCTCTCGGTGAAACTGTGCAGACATACTAAAAGTCATAAATGTTCCCAGCTGGAACCAAGACCTATACTTTTCTCATGGAGACAAGACAAAGATCAGGAAGTTTGTCCTCAGTTCAGAGCTGGGTGGCCTAGCTCTTTCTGTTTTAGGTTCTAGACCAAAAGGCTTGTGTACATTTGGGTTGTAAGTGCGGAGAAATTCTGGATTACAGTGGAAAATATTACAACTAGCCCAATGTTAGTAGTATAGGAGGAGCTGACAGCCTCATGTACTTCCATCAAGTGACTGTTGGGCCTCTCCTAAAGTTAAAAAGACTTTCATCAGGTAGTCTTGGCAGGAAAGGAGAGGAATAGATGACTGCAAGCCCAAGACATACTGGAACTGGACAAACCTGGGATGTGAAACTTTGCTGGGTTTGTGTAATTTTGCAAAACTGATTTTCTTATGGTTATACCACCTTATTCAACTCTTCAGAATTCAAGTAGATGAAGGGTACAGAAATTCAGATTCCTAATATGTTCTGCCTCTGCATGAGGGAATTTTGCTTCTGTCCCCTCTTATCAGTGGTATCATCAGTTCATGGTCTTAATGGTCATGTAAAGGGTTTCCAGAAAAAATGCAAAATGTCTTTTCCTCAGCATTTTATTCAAGTTACTAATTAGGGGAAAATGCAAAATTCCTATATTCCCAGAGCTGTTACTTTCCCCCTGGCTGGTGAGTTCCCTTTGCCCCTCCAGTACTTTTGGTTGCCTTCCAGGCTCCCCTTTGAGGAAACTTAAGCAACGCAGGTTTAGAAGAGGTAGAAAGGCTGGTTTGGTGAGTACTGGTTTGACTTAAGCTTGGGTTTATGCATACTTAGAGAACCTGTGAGATGTCTTCACTCTAAGCACTATGGATAGTTCAGGGTCATGAACTGGCTTATTCTGTCAAAACAAGGAATTCTGAATCTCTCTTGAAAGACAGAGACTGATGGAAAACAGTCAGTGAGTTTTCTATTACAGATGGAGGCACTATTTGTGCTCCTGACACCCAATAGGAAAACAGAGCTTGGGTATCATATTATACTTCTTCATCCACCTTTAACTAGGAAGGATTTCATCTACCTTGAGCCTCATGAATCACATATAGCAAATCACTTCATATTGCATTTGAAAGCTTGAGCATTTCAGGGTCTAGAAAGTCATCTTGTCCTTGAAGATCATAATATCTGTGAATAAGCCAAATCAGGACAGCAATGAAGTAGCAGCTGTAGACTATGCCACTTGATGGTTTGTATTTAGACTTTCCCTAATGAGGAAAGAGCCATTGGCGCAGCAAAAGCACAGGCTGTGCACTACCTTTTCCCCTACTCTGTCAAGAATAATATATTGTCCCTCACAACTCCTCAGTGGGATTCCATATTATCCTCTATTGTATCAGATTGGACACTTTGTCTGCTGTGTCTGAATGGCAGAGATGACCAACAAAACCACAAATTGTTATGGTGGGCACTTGATAAGATTTTGTTTAGACATTACGAAAAATTTCTCGGTATCATTAAATTGAATTACATAACACAATAATGTTTCTGCCAACACATAAGCTCTAGTACTAGTTAGTTATCAACTCTGAAAGCAGTAAATGCAGCATAAATAGAAAATACCATTAACTTTAAGTAATTTACATAATAATTACATTGCCCAGATGAGTATTTCTTCCAAAAGGAGATCACAAATGCATTTCTGACATGACTGTTTGTAGTAAAATTGGGAAGCGCAGTCTGCACGCGATAATATTGGGAGAGATTTGCAAAGCATTACTAAAAAGACACTAGTGTCAAAAGACTGTTCCATAAAAACACATGTACTAAAAACTTCAGCATTAATTGAATCATGCTTGCGTTTTGGCAATGCTGGAAACCTGGCTCAGTCATAGCTCTGGTGATTCATTAGTGCTAATTAATGCTTTTTCCAGGCTAGTAACAAACTAAAGAGACTGTTTTTCTCTACTGATCATTCCACAGTTACAGTAATGGTTTGATTTATGTATCAGCCATTTAATGCTGTGTTTCATTCATCTCTAAACAAGTTGCAAAGGGACTGAGGGTTCTCATGTGAAAGTTTAGGACAAGCAAACAAACAAAAGCGTTTCCTATGAGTACTGCTAAGCAACAATGCTGAATTTCTTGAGGTTTCCCATCCAACTTGCTCTGGCTCTTCTTCTCCAAGACACAAAGAATGCCAGCATCCTCCCAGCAAGACTTTCACACTCCCTTCCCCATTCCCAGCAGTCTCAGCCGGGCTGGCAGCCACTCGTGCTGTGGCGGGCACAGGGCTACCAGCTATGGATGGCCAGCCAGCTCTCAGCTCCCAGCAGAGACTCCCTGTCTGCTTGGCAGGGCCACCAACCTCACTCACCTGTCCTGATTCTGCTGCTGATTTTGCCAAAAAACCCCTCACAACTTTGTACATATAGTTCAACCTGAGGGTATAATTTAACTTCAGACCTATGCTGCGTACCTGAAGTTCAATATTATTCTGCTCTCAGATCTACAGGGTAGGTTTTGACTCCGATATTTTGCTCTCTCTACAGGCACAAAGCTGTGTGTGCCAGCAATAGCATAAAAAGTGTAAATGCTGCAGAAATATGTTACCATTTCCTCTCACTCTGCTGCCCAGTTTAGAAATTTGGCTGGAGGCATTCACTGCAGTTTGGAATTTTCTTTTAATATCACTTTTCTGTAACTGTTTTCTTTTACATTTTTGAAACATTTTTAGTGCTCAGCAAATGTCTTAGAAGAGGAGCCTGAAAACGGAAGCACTTCACTTATGCCTAGATCAAGAATAAGGTGAGCAGTGCCCTTTGCTGCCAATGAGCTTCAATCCTTGGATGAAGTGATCTCCTTGGTGGCTGAGAAAATATTTCGAGCTTCATGCACATTCAGTTCTTGGCCACTTTTGGCTGAGGAGTGACAATTCAAGTGCTGTGGATCTCTTTCCATTAAGTACAAGGCTGACATCACCAATGCGTTTCCCATATGACAGCAAAGAGTTTCCAGATGGAAACAGCTTTCCAATTGCTGTTGACTGGCCCTGAACTATAGTAGTGACAGAAAAGTCTCTGCACATCTGAGTTAGAGAAAATTGCCATTGTAAAAATAATAATAATGATACAATAATAGTATTAATAAGTATTAAAACCACATTTAAATACCTGTCTTGGCTTGTATGTGAGGGGGAAGGAGGAGACTCACATTAGGTTTACAAAGTCTGCTCTTCATACAACAGGTACAGGATCAGACAGATTCCCTTTGGCAGAAGCATAGCCCACTGTGGGCTTGTAAGAAGGACGGGCAACATTTAAATTTAAAAAAACACTTGTGTTCTTTATCCTTTAGATATGTTAATGATGAAAACACCAGCTCTTGATACATTATAAGCATTTGTGGACTAATAATAAAATATTACTCTTTCAAAATTCAAATTAGTATAATTCGCAGCTCTACAGAATTTGATTTAGCTATAGCTTAAAATCCAACTAGAGAGACCAAAGAGGAGGAATTAGAGGCCTGTGTGCAGCTACAAGGCTGCAGCCTCACTGGGGTCACAGACATGTGGTGGAACAGCTGACAAAACTCGAGTGCTGCAATGGACCACCACAGGATCTTCAGGCAGGATGGAGAGGAGGAGATGTCACCCTGGACATGACAGAACAGTGGGGAAAAATGGAGCTCTGCCTGGGGAGAGATGAGAAGCCATCTGAGAGTTTATGGTCCAGAATTAGAGGGCAGACCAATGTGGGCAACACTGTGATGGGTGTCTGCTAAAGACTACCTGACCAAGAAGAACGTGGCCATCTTAACTGGAAGAAGCTTCACACTTGTAGGCCCTTGTCCTCAGGGGGACTTCAAGCACTCTGATATCTGTTGGGGGGATGCCACAGCAGGACATAAGCAATCCAGGAGGTTTCTGGAGTGCATTGATGACAATTTCCTGACATGGATGATCAAAGGATAAAAGAGGGGAAGTGTTCTGCTGGACTTCACACTTACAAATTAGACAAATTTGTCAGAGATGTGAAGGTCAGGGACAGCCTCATCTTCAGTGATCTTGAGACAGAAGAACTAAAGATCGTGAGAAGACAAGGAAAAATGCAAAATCAAGACCACAATTCTGCACTTAAGGAGAACAGATTTTGCTGTTCAGAGGCCTCCTGGGAACAATCCTACAGAAGTCATCCCTGGAGAAAAGAGTAGTCCAGGTGATCTGGTGGATATTCAAGGATCAGCTCCTCTAAAGTTGTATCTACTGTATTCCAATGTGAAAGAAATCATGCAAAGGTGGCACAAGGCCTGCAAGGAAGAATGAGGAATTCCTGGCCAAATGCAAATACAAAAGGGAAGTGTACAAAAAGTGGTACGGGGCTAGGTGACTCTGGAGTAATATTTGAGTGGATTGGAGGACGGAAAAGGATCAGGTGGACAATCCTTGGGACCTGAGGGGATCCACTCGTGAGTGCTGACAGAGCTGATCAGTGTAAGAAATGCTATAAGCACCAGTCAAGGGAAAGTGCTGCACATGGGGAGGAATAACCCTAGAGATGCCTTCCAGCCTCAGCCATTCTTTGGTTTTGTGATTCAGAATATAAAACACTTATTCATGGCATTGATATAAGTGGGCAAAACCAAACCAAACCAAACCAAACCAAACCAAAACAAAACAAAACACCCAAAACAAAAACCGAACAAACCCCTTTTCAGTCATCATTATTTTAGAAGGCCTTTACCATACAGAAGACCATCGCCATACAGATTTTTTTATAAGCTGACATATTTTGAAACAAGACAATAGACTAATTTATATCTCATTGTGATGGCACTGTAATCTTGCAATTTTACCATCTGTCATTATGCATTCACCTTAGAGAAATAATTTAAAGTAGATTTAGGATTATCCTATTAGTCTATCTATATGACCTGGTTCTTGAACTAATGATGAATTAGAAGCCCCACTATCTGGGGAAGTATCACATTTTGAAAGCAACATAAATTGGGATCCCAAGGACTGAAATTAAAATAGTCCTTGACACTTTCTCAACAGTATTGCTGCTAAACTTGTGGAGCATGAAAAGTGCAGTTTTCAATAATTATGTATATGCTTCTATAGAAATCCATCTTTGAGTTCAGCTGCATGTAATTTTTCTAATTCTTCAATAACTGTTAGAGTTTATAAGCCATAATTCCATATAAATCTATGCATTTGCACTGCTGCAAAACAGAGAAAAATCTTGTGCAGAACTCTCAAAAATTTTGCTTTCCTGCACAGTGTTAAACATCTGCCACACATAACTGTAAAATCTTTCCTTTGGATATATGGGGCATTGGTACATTGAACTACAACCAAGTCCTGGAGACAAATATGCATATTCAGACATGTAGTCACTGAAATTGTTCCAGATTTACACTACTGAAACTTAGATCAAAACCATTAACTTCTACACAGTAACTTTTACATGTTTGCTCAAGGCTTTCAAGGAGCTTTGAAAAATTTCCAGTTGCAATATAGCTACCAGGAACTATATTTGTATGGTGCTGCACTTTCAAGATTTAGCTAAAAGGAACTTGAATATAAGGACATTGCAGGGTTAAGAATAGAGAATATATTCACTATACTAGCACTAGGAAACTGATAGGTCAGTATATAAATTTTTTTGCCAACTTCAAGGTTGGTCTAAAAGCTCAAAGTCTGTAATTTTTTTTATTTGTGAAATAGCATGCAGACCTAGAAAACTGAGCTTAAGATAGATTATTGCTCGTAGTCATAAATCTAAAGCTGATTTTCACAACAACAAAAAAATTGTTGGCATATATTTAGACCATGCATGACCCTGCTGAATCAACTTGGCATTCTCAAGAACAACAAAATAAAACCAGATGACAGATTCTTGTTTTCAGACTCTACAGATGCATCTCACAGCATGTAAAGAAGAATCATTGCAGTAGGTATGAGGGAACTAATCTCATTCCCCAGGAGTTTTTGTTGCCATTTGCTCCCATTCAGGCTTTATGCATCACTGGAATCCTTCAGGTAAGTCCTGAATGGGGCCTTCAGCACAGCGATGAATTTCAGTAAGAATCAAGGGCAGAGCTGTCTAATTTCCTGTCTAATTAGGACAAAAAATGTCCCCACACAAACAAAATCTCCTGAGGGCGGTACATAGAGCACAACTAATTTTCCTAGCTTTTCTGGAATTGCTACAACATAAACCCCTCAGAGTAACTTTTGCAATAAATGTTTTCATGTGGTCTTCCCCCCATATTCAGTGGGAAGATCCATGGAAAAATCTAGACCCAGCTCTGTTTGCCTCTCATTCTTCTACACTTTTCTTTGGATACAAATAGTCAACAAAGCTTAGTACTGATCTCTGCGATGGAAGCATCTGAGATTTGATATGGGAAAATGAAGTTAGGAAGCAGAATTATAGTTAGTGTTTTTCTGCACTTTCCACTGTCATTGCTTACAGAGAAGGAATGTTAGGTGGTCATTCCCAACCCTGGAGACTGCTCTAGCTACATCTTTAGCTACCTGAGGGATCTTGAGTCACTGTGGACTTCTGAGAAGATGACTGGAGAGTGCCTCACTGGCATTGCCACTTTGTGCTAGCTCTGCTGCAAGAGCCAGAGCCACCTGAACCACAGACTCCACAGCCTGGGAGGGCATTTGCAACACATTCCCTTCTTCTTTCATCCACAAATGTAGGTAGCACTACTGGGAAGGGTGAAAAAGAGCATGGTACAGCAATATAGCCACCTTCCCATGTCTGGCACCCCTTAACTGGATTAGAAATTGGCAAAAAGGGTTTTGTGTCTGTGAGTATCTTGAAAGACTATAATGATATAGGCACAGACACTGGAAGAAGCTGGAAAATGGAAAGAGGAACACAACCTGCTCAGTGAAAAATAAACTGTTTTCATATGCAGAAAATTTTGCAATCTTGAATGTAACTTTAATACTTGCTTCTGTAACAGATAATCATAATACCAGTGCATTTTCAAAAAAGCTCTTCTCCCTGTAATTGCATCACCTGTTGGATGGAATCAATGATCCCAAGGGTCTTTTCCAACTTGAAAGATTCTATGATCTGGGTTCAAGGGTTCAAGATTCTATGATCTGGGTTCATTCTATGATTCAAAGGTCATGTGCAAGCATAAACCTTTATTTGACAATTAACACAAGAAAAATTATAGATAACTGTGAAGGTATGGGGGATATGTTGCCAGGCAAAAGAGAGAGGGAGGAAAAGCAGAAGATACAAGGAAAAGAGAGAGAAAGAGAGGAAGAGAGAGAAAGAGAGAGAAAGAGAAAAAAAAAAAAAAAAAAAAAAAAGAGAGAAAGAAAGAGAGGAAGAGAGAAAGGAAGAGAGAAAGAAATAAAGTGAGAAAGCGAGAAAGCAAGCAAGCAAGAGAGACAGGAGAGAAAAGAGCAACAAAGCTAGAAAGAAATAAAAAAATGAGAGAGTTAGAGAAAGTCACCACGAGTGTTGCACCTTTCTGTCGAGTTTCTTGTTCAAAATGGTGTTCTGATCATGTACCGGCCTTGATCAAGATGGTGGTGGGTTGGTGCAGGACGATGACAACAAAATGGGGACCTCAGCCTTTCTTATATGCCTCCAAATTCCCTCTGTTCCAGAGCTGTTTCTTTGTTCCCCAAGGAGAGGGGAAACTCCCCTCCAGGAGGAGAGCTGTCATTAGCGTAAGTCAATCAGTTGCAGCCTGGTGTCCCCCCCGCCATTGCAGGCAGGCTGGCCTGGAAGGGATCTCTGCCCATCTTATCAGTCAAGGTGTCTCCATGACTGACAAAGCCACTGAAGACTGGCCCTCAGGAATGTCACCTCCCAGGTGGTCGATTGACACATGGAGAGGGCCATGGAATACAGGCCCTCAGGAAGGCTGGGGTCTCCACCCGTTTATCAGTCCTTATCTCCGTCCAGGCGCCAGCAGCCAGCTCTCCTACAAACACCTTTATTCACTTTAAAATAGTCTTTTGAGGCAACCTCACAGGCGCCAGTCCTTCCAACTTTATTCACTTTAAAATTGTCTTTTGAGGCAAAGAAAATTCTTCTGACTGGAATCTCACAGATGTTTTCATTAATCAAAGTTCACACTTGATTAATGCTCCCTTGCCATCACTACCACAAAACTGATATCTAGCCCAACCATGAACAAGATCTTGGCTGCAGTTCTCCCGTCACAAGAGTGTATTTCCATAATATCCCATTTTAATATAGTATATATGACTAGACAGCTACGAGAGAAACCAAATTTTCCTATTTCACTTCTTGGCACAACACAGCACAGGCTGCAGCTCAGCAAAAGTATCATTTGCTTTGTGAGAATCTTGCATACAAGTTGCTAATTGAAAATCCTCACTGTGCTGTTGGTTGGACTGCACGAAATGCAAATGTATGGTTCTGACATGTTGCCTGATAGAAATGGAGCAAGGAAGCATGTTTTCAAGGTTTTTCTAGGCTCTTATCTGATGCTTGAATCACGATGATACCTCAGTTATTCAGCATGCAAGGGAATGGGTTCAGAAAAAAATTAAGAATACCATGTGTTAAAATAATAATCTGCTTTTTAGAAAATCAAAGATGAAACACAAATGAGGTTTCTAAGTACTTGCTTTTTTCTTGCTTCTATGTCTCTTCTATGTACAAGTTGAGGCTGAGGAAGGTGACTGCATTATTCCCAACACTATCAGACTATGTGCAAGAACTCTTGGATCTCCCAGGGCTCACTTCTGTAGAGGCCTGATTCTTACCCAGTAATCCTGCTGAGTTTTTTCCTGGGCTTTGTGCTGCTCTTACACAGCCATCATTACTCTTCCTTCAAAATAATTATTTCTGATTCATACCATAGGCTGTGGGAGAGGAATTGGTCTCTCATTTCCAGTGAGGTTGTACTGAGGTACATTTGACTCACACGTGTCAGATAATCTAGGTCAGCACTGGCTCCACATGTGAGCTCTTGGGTGGTTTTCCCAATTAAAAACATGCTACTAGCTCACAGAATTATTTTCCTTCACAAACTGATAGCTGAAAAATGTACACAACTCAGGATGACAGAAGTTATGAGGAATGAGAAATACTTGAAACATCATAAAAGGAAAAAACCTAAAATAAGAGAATGATACATTTAAAGTTCTGCTTTATGCTAGGATTGATTCTTGTTAATATAGTAACTCCCCAGATCTTTTGCAAGGCAACTGACCTGTCTTCTAAGGCATGGACATCTCTGTGTGGCCTGTATGACTGGACATCTCACATACATAAAGCACTAATGGCACTGTCACTACATATTAATTCACCCATATTATGATGTATGCTTCTCACTTTAAATTTGAATTTACTCTCACTCTAATAAACCAGATGGTATGTTATTAGTAGTAGTAGTTGTCGGGTCACAGAATTTTTGGCAATAGAGGCTTAGGCTGTGAGCCCCGCCTGCCTCGAAGATCAAAGGAGTAGCATAGTCTGAACATCTTCAGAGCCTAGTGAACAGACCCAATTTCTTTGCAAAAATGAACATTAAATTAAGTCAGATTCACACTGCTACAACTGAGAGGTCCATTTGCATTACAGAACTAAAAGAAAGAGAGCAAGGAGTGGGTTGCAAACTCTTCTTCAAAAAATGAAGAACTGGTCACTGGTCTTGTCTTACACAACTGCTGGTTGACCTTTCTTTGATTATAATACAGGGTTTATTCTTAGCTATCTATGGGGAGCTTAGTGTACACTATTGCATGGGTAAGAGCTCTCTCAGCTTTCTAAGGAAGTATGACAAAGGAGACACAAAATACAGAACTCTACATATAACATTGCAGAGTCAGGACTTTTAGTTGCTTGCATCTGAGGCTTAAAGCAGCATTTAAAAAAGCTGAAAATGCCCCAGCAAGCCTTTTCTTGGGAAAGCTTTACTAAATGATAATTTCCAAGGAGTACAGTGTTTCCAAATGCAGATCCTCCCACCACTGCCACTGGTCCCCCATTCAAGGCACGCTTATGATGGAGGGCAGTGGGAACCAGTGATGGGTCAGCAAAGTGAGTGTTGCTCCAGTCATCTTCCAGATAGTAGTTACAGTGACTATGCATTCATCCCATCCAGCTTGGCCACCTAAATTTTAGGCATTCAATCAAAATCAATCATACAGTCTACATGGCCCAGTTATTTCCATCCTAAGACACATTTGTGAGGGTGCCTACCTCTCTCCATTGCCTCCAGACAGAACTTCAATGATCATCACTGCAGTTAGAGGAGACAGACAAAACTATTAAGGGTCATGATTCACAGACATGACTCAGAACAGCCCCTCAGAGATCTGAAGGAGAAGAGTTATTACTACCTGACAAGTGCACAGTTAACTCCTAGTGCACTTATCTGAACCAGTCCAGTGACACTGGGTGAATGTGACCCCATCCATCCTACAGCATCCAGCTTTCAGAGTGCCCACCAACAAAGAGCAAGAGATTATACCCACAAAACCTGTCGTTCCACTTTCTGAAGTTACTATGCAGCCTCCAATGCTTAATCTCAAAGAAGGTGAAGGCTTGATGACTAAAATCAAATTAACCCCTTACGTAATGAATTACATCTGCAACACTAACTGAAGCTCTGCTTGAACACCAGTCTTCTTGTCATCACTGTAACGTATTTAAAAGCTCAGAACAAAGGATAACATAATCTCTAATGCTTTAAATCTTTTCATATCGTCTGTAAAGATCTGGTAGCATTTGACATGCATTGCATGAATACTATTTTTAAATAAATTTTAGTTCTGGCACCCAATAAATCCTCTACTTATACATCAATTTTTTTTTCATTTTATTACTGTAAAATTTATTAGTTCACACAATATTTATTTTCTCTTTTTTTCCATCTTGTTTTTTTCTTACTGCACCTTTTTTCTTAATCAAATTAACATGCAATTTTTGCTAAGGCAATATGAAAAAAAAAAACAACCATCTTCCGTCCCACCATTCCTTTCTCTCTCTCCCTCCCTCTCTCTCTCTCCTCCATTCTTCTTGCATGTCAGTCCCAATTAATTTTAATTTTTTTCACTGGGAAATGAAGGATGTTGCTGAGTAGTTTAGAATTGATTCTTTGAGAGATTTCCAAGCAGCAAAAACATCTTTTTCTTTCTGAGGAACATCAGAACAAGATCCTTGAAAGCTGGTAGTCTTTTGGCTTCATAGTCCTCTGGCATAATTCCTAGAGGGTAATTTATAACAGCACTTCAACAGAATGAGTATGCCTCTACCATCATCCACAAAGATTCCTTTCCTATCACCCCCTAATCATTTGGTCCCGGTCCTATAATCCAGGAGGAAAGCTTCATCTACAATGTTTCTGTGGCCCTTTTTCAGGTGAGGAATGGGAAATTTTGGGTGAAAAGACAGAAATAGATTTTTTTTTTTAATGGTTTACTGCTTGACTATGTAGGAGAATCAACAAGCCTAATTTTTATCTCCTGTCTTGGATGTATGCACCATTGCCCTGTCACACAGAACCAGAGCCCTGTGATGCTCCATTCCCATTGGAGACCATCCACCTTCTGGAAGGCACTTGGTAGTGTGAGAACAACATTACAGCTTCCTGGAACCACGGATTTGCTGTAACACTAAACTACAGCTGCCTCTCTAGAAGTTTGTATATGCTATTTGGCAAACTACTTCAAGGCCCATACATGTGTGTACCCATCATCCAAAGTATGTGACCAAACCGGATCTTCTAAACATAGTGGGAAAACCATCACATTTCTGCTTCCTATCTTATTGCTGATTAGGACCTGAATCCAGACCAGGAGTGGTTCAGGGGAAGCCAGGGAAGACAGAATTGAGAACAAAGAACTACCTGACTATAAAGTGTATTATCCTGACCATGATAACAATGACATATAATGAGGTCAGGAACTTGCAGCCATAGGAATGGTGGAATCCTTGTTACCTGGGCCTAAAATGAGATCACACACAATTGTCACTGAGGACAGGAGTCAGGCTTTGAAGAAGTGCAGAATATGGAAGAACAAGAGAGACACAGATGCTCTGTAGTGAGAATGCTTTTCATTAATAGAGATCCTGCAGGGAGAAAACCAGAAAAACTTGACTTAGTGATTTTACAGTCTAGTAAGGCACTATCAGCATTCCTTTAGCAAAGGAGGATTGGTTTGCTCATGTGTGATAGAATATCAAATGCAGTTAAAAATTGGTGCAATGCCATGTAGCTACTGCTCAACTTAATTTTAAAAAGTCAGTACATCATTTAAAACCAGTGTGAGTGGTCACTGGAAAACATTAGTTACACAGCTTCCATTGAAATTGAAAGTAACTGTTTATACTTATGTATTCATGCAAACAGCGTAGCATAAATAAATATCACCATTCTGTACTTAACATCACAATGGAAGTGAAATAAGACAAAATCCAGCACATAAAATCTTTATTTGATCTCAGGAGTAAGAGAACGGCAACTTTCTCACTGAAATGTCCAATACTCTGTGCTGTCAACACTCGTCCTCCAATGCAGAACAGTCTTCTGATTGTCCACAGGAGAGGAATACAGCATTACAGAAAACATTTGGTAGCTTGATGTAACACAATTTCTTCTGCACAGAAGTTTGAACTGTTTACTGATAGTCGTCACGCCTTTCATTTCTTATTAGGAAGGTTAAAATTAACTCTGCTTTTAGTGCTTCATTATGAAGTCTTTGTAGTCCTTGTCTGAGTAGTGAGTGTAGGAATTTCTGCCCTCCATCTTCTCTTCTTCCCAGTCTTCTTTCCACCCAATCACTAAGAAATGATGCAGGGAGAAAAGGGCAAGGACCCAGCCTCCTCTTCAATCCAGTCTGCCTACTGATGGGAGATGATTTGTTCCACTGCAACAGTATTGGAGTACAGCCTAAGTTCCACTGAAATAAATGCTTTTTCTTCTGATTTAAACCCCAGAAGAAGATCAGGTGTCCCAAGCGCAGAGGTTTCTCCCAGCACAAACACCAAGCAAGGAGAGAGGTTGACCTTCTGTGGTCTCCACCCTCCTGCACAACTCTGCATGGTGGCTGGTGTAATGAAATTCTAAAAAAACCCTCAGAAACCTCTATGAGAAAACCTCTCCAAAAACAGAGAGGACTGTACAAACATTGTAAGCTTTAAAATGGGCTTAGGGACAAGAAACAGAAGACGTTAGGAAAAGTCAAGACTTCGATATAGGAACAGGCAGCAAGTCACATGCTCAAAAAACCAGGATAGGAAATGTAGGAACAGTCTTGTGAAATGTGAGAGTTTCAGGTCAGAACTGGTTATGCTGATGACACAGGAACAGTATGGAAGGGCACAGAGGGGAGGGATAAACCTCTCTCTGGTAAGTGCCGAAGGCCTTTCAATGCAGTGAATGAAAGTGACGGAATATGTAGAAAATATTTTTGTTTGCTCTCCTCAAAAATGATGTCTCATTCTCAGCTTGTAGAATGATCACAGCTCAAAAATACAGAATCAACAGTTGAACAGGCATTTTTTAAATTAAATTAATTCTAGACATTTAATTGAATCCTTACCAACTTTAGTTAGAATACAAAGCACTGAGAAAATGAGATTCTGGCTTGGATTTTTGTCCCAAATAGAAAGGAAGAAGCTTTTCAATATAAAGTTCATGAGCATACCTTGCACTGAATCCAGCAGTAAAGAGTGTTTGCTGAATTACCAGGAAGAGTTTTAGAAATGTCATACTAGAATGTTGTGACTTTATTTAAATAAAAGCTGTTAAAATAATTTTTTCAAATCTAATATTTAATTATCATGATAAAGCAAAACCTGCAAAGAACACTCATCCCTTCTGTAAGTTAACAACTGGAGGCATAGTTACATAGTCATTGATCTAACAGGGCATATTTTGCATCCCTGATGAAAACCAAACCTAAAAAAAGAGTGGGTTTTAATTTTAAGAATGTAAAATTTTCTATTGCACTCTTACTACACAACTTGATTGTTTGGTAAAAACAGAGAAATACCTCATACATCCCTAGAGGTTCTTTTATACCCCTAGAGGTTCAGTTGTCTCCCTGCTGATCAGCAGTGATGTATTAAAAGACATTGTTACAATTAATTTCTGAAAATTGTCTTTTCCCACTTGTTTTAGAAGCAGAAGGCTGACCTGAGGAGTTTGCAGCTTCTCTTGCTTCTGATGTTTTGATGCTTCCAGTGTTTCAGGAAGTATAATCTTTCTGCTAGAGAAATGGATGCAGCTCTTTTGTGCTTAACATTAGTTTTTACTTCTGAAACACAAGGCTCCTATTCATGCTTTCATGATATAGAGAAATCATCCTTTACATTTTTCTATTGATTTCATCCTAGACCTTAAATGAAAGAAAATGAAAGTAGGAATCTCATTTCTTGTTCTGCTTGAGATATTCCACTTAGCCCTCTAAAAACCACTCAGAGGTGTCTGTCTGCTTGTTCGTAGTGTGCACAGGGGAGTTGTTTCCAGATAGCTCATTGTTTATCATCTTCTTTTTTTCCCTTCACAGCTGTAGTACCCCAATGTACTAAAGCAGAAGTTTTCCTGATGTTTGAAAATGAAATTTTTCATGTTTTTCTTGCCATGGATGCTATCCTAGATGAGTTAATTTTCACCTAGAGAAGCTTTTGAGTCATCTAAATTGAAGGAGACAAGACTTTTCTTTGCAGAGGGATAAGTAGACCTTTGACACAGCTTTCACAGGCCACACATTAAGATGCAAATTACTGCTATTCTATAATCTGGAAGGAATAATATAAAAAAAAAAAGCTTCAAGTCTGATAAAATAAAGTTTCAGAGTAATTCTGCCAGTAGGTTCTCACATCTTCTATATGTGACCTCCCTTTAATGTTGGACTCCCACATTTATATACCTCCTTGAAAAACAAAACCTTGAATGCTTTTTAACAGAAATATCACAGCTGACAGATGGGATGAACAGGCAGCACACCCTGGGAACACCTCCCAGATGGAGCTGGAGCACACCTTTGGTAAAATTCATACTTGAATTTCAAACGAAGCTCCCGATGAATTACTCACATCAGTATCTTCTTCCAGCCCTCACTAGGAAGAAATCAGAAGCCTGGGTGCTGTTCCTTAAAGCTCTGTTCTGAACAGCCAACCTTTCCTCTGCCCCCCTCACATCTCCTCTGAGATTACGCTCTTCTCACTTGCACATCTGAGGAGTATTTTATAACAGAGAACTTCTCCCACACCACACAAAATGCCTTTGTTCTCTCTGCAATATTTGTTGAGAAGAATGGATTGGATACACAGAAAGATCATGGTAGGCCTGTGAAAACATACCTAAAACTTAACTTAAGCCTACATTCATTTAGAGTAGAGCTCAAGGCTTTTCTGTTGTGGCTTTATGGACTTTGTACTTGCTTGCATACTGTTGGTGAAACTATAGCACAAATTTGTGAAAGGCCACACATAACAGGTTGTTTCACTAGCTGGGGGCACTCAATGTTTTGGGTTTCACAGAATATATCCTCTCTTGCTGCCTGGAAATGTTCTCTAGGTAGTAAAAGATAATTTTCCCCATTTGTCTGGGTAAGTCAGCCCTGAGAAAAGAAAGCTCTCTGGCTGCCAGATGTACAGCAGCCCCAGGCAAGGGTATTTGCAGATCATCAGGTGGATGTGTTGTTTCATGTAGAACATCAGACTGATCCCAAATGCATTGGTTCTGTGATGCAGAGTACCTGTGACACTCCCCCGCTGGGAAATCTGGGAGAGAAATATTGGAGTTCTGTTGTTAAAATTCCTTGTGTTTACATTATACAGCAGTATGAAAGTGGCACCCGATACTTTTTCTTCTTAAAATACTTGTGCCTGATTTTCTGTATTGCCAGCACCTTCCTTCTACATGAAACTCTCAGGCTCATTGCTCTCTACTGCAAGAAGCATTTGAGTCTTGTCTGATGATAAGTATTAGATTTAGGAGATCTCAACAGTGGGAAAATCCCAGCCCACATGTTAGGGTGTAAGGGGTTTCTGGTAGTGCATTGCTGCTGGGATGGCTCCTACAGCATCACCTAATCAATTTTTGGCTGTCTGAACAGACCAAAGTTGCTGGGAACCAGGCCAGTGGCAATCCACTGAAGGCTGAGGGGTGGATCAGCAACATACAGTCCTCTCCACTGAATAAAAAGCAGTTCAGATGTTGATCCCTAGCCTGTGTCTCTATGGAGATCCAGATCTTCAGTGAAAATTGTCATTCTAGATATCTATAGGAATATTCCTGTGTGTTTTAAAGATCATCATAAATTGATTTAACTTGTACTCTTAGTTTTGGTCACAAACTCCCCTGTAAGAAACTGGCCAAGCATATGGAGAAGTGGTGGCTCACAGGGACAATACACAAGGGGCATCAGAGCTGCAGAAAAAAAAGTCTACTATGTGGTAGCAGAAGGAGTTTTTATGGTTTACTGTGACCATAATTTCACCCAGTATAGTGAAGTGAAGTGTTGTTGTCATGATGTCTTTCAACTGCTGTAACATACTGGTGAAATCTCATCCTGCCCTACTTAGTTCATCTCACTATGTTCTCACTGCTCTGTGCTTTTTCCAGAGCAAACCAGTAAGTGCTTCTTAGGAGAAATAGAGAGCCACAGAATCTATCCATCTCTGTTATCAGATGGTTTCCCTGGAGTTGTAGATCAGCCTCCCAAATTTTCTGTGAGCACCAGGAGCTAAAATGAGCTAACCTTCTGTCAAGCAGTGAATTCTGAGACATTTTTTTCACTTGTGCAAACATGAGTCTGTTTAAGTGAATCAAGTACTTTACATAGCATGGTGAGGGGGAACCCTGGGGAAAAAACCTAGTGAGCTCATAGTCCAAAACTGATGCAGTCATAGTACTCAAAGAAAAAAAGAGAAGAAAGCACTCAAATTTTCCACTATGATAAAACCAGAAGCAAGTGCTAGAATAAGTTGGTTTTGACATCCGTTGTTCAGTGTCACCAGAGTGTTATTTTTTCTATATAGCAGAACAGTGGTTAATTCATAGCTCTTGGGATTTTTTTCTCAACCATAAATCACTATAGGATTTGGATTTTTTCCCCTATATAAATCAGTGGTTTGTAAAAAACTGCAGGGAGAAATAAACCATACAAGCTGGCAAGTAGTTTTAGTGGCATTTAAAACAACTGTGGTAGTTATAAACAGTAAACAAAACATAGTAACCAAATTAAACACTAAAGATTGTTATATCATAGGAGACTAAATCATTAATTTATTAATTTTATCAGCAGTGACTGAAACACAAAATTAAGCCAACAGTACCCCCTGTGGCAATAATGAAGTACTGTATATCTTATAGAAAACAACTGACACAATTTGTGGTCGCAGCTTGGAAATCCTCTGAAGCTGATTCTTGGAAGACAGATCTCCAAGCAGCTTCAGCACAAAGTACTTTTATAACGAATTATATTCCAGACATATTTTCAGAAACACAATCCAGAGCCTATGAGCAATGGAGATGAGGTTAGAGGTATTTAAAGAAGAGATGTACACTTATAAATGTGATGGCAGATCACTCCTAGGATTCAGAAAGTTCAGTGTTTTTAGACAACATTACTGGCTATTTTTCTGAAGACCCTAGTAACACACTGTTGTTATGAAGTGGGAGATTAAAACATAGAAGGGTTTGAAGATGCAGTGTTCCCTCTGGCTAAACTCCTATTACAGTAGAACTGAAGGGTTCAGTTCCAAATATCCCAGCTGGCCATTTACAAAACACTGTAGCATATCTGAAATGAAACTACACTCTCTCCTTTCAGCCAAATCCATCATACCTCTCTTCCTACTGCCTGGAAATGAAGTTTAGAGTGACTAGGCTTCTCTCAAAGCATTACTCATGGGTTGAAAGTTAGATGGCTTTAAGTCTTAGTTTTCCAAGAAAACTGCAGAACTTCTAGGACACATGAATGCTTCTCAGCCAAAACTTATTTCAATTATCACCTTCAGATTTTGACATCTCTTCAAAGAGATGAGAAAATCCAAAAGCTGCTGTCAGAGCTAGTAGGGAATGAAATTCGCTTTCATCTTCTCTCTCTCTCTTCTTTGTTTTGTTGTGGGATTTTTTCTGCTATTTGTCCTTCCAATATGGCATTTGGAGATGGCTACAGATCATATCTTTGCAATGTTTTGATACCACAGGGGTAAAAGAAAATCACGTGATAATAACTCACTTCAGACATGCCTTTTAATTAAGGATCTCATAATTCTTGTTCCAGACATCTACATGTGGATTTCTACATACAAAAATATGTAGAAATTTAGTCTTGGGTTTGCTCAAAACTCAGGTAGAAAAAAGTAGGAAAAATCACTGTTGAAACACAGGGAGTTTTCAGATGAAAGAAACTAAACCAATATTGGTCCCTGCTCAACTTTTACACAGCTGATGTAGTGCTACAGTATTTTCTGCTATTTTAGCTCAAAAAGAAAACACCTCTACGTATAGTGCTTTTTTAAATATATTTTAAATGTTTGTTTTAAATAAAATAAAATAAAAAAACAGAAAAAGAGAAAAATTCAACATTTGAATGGGTAAAGAAAGGACAGCAGAATGCTACTACAATAAGGATCAGATGGAAGCTCTTATCTCCTTTTCTACATTACTAACACGTGCCCCAGTGCAAAGTGTTGTCTTCTTCCCTTTGCTTGAGTGTCTAAGAATACTGTTTATAGAATAGGAGCTTTGCACAGCATGAAATAAGGTAACAGTCAATGTCCCAGTGAAATTATAATGCAACTATAAGACAAGAAATTAAAAACTGAATCAGTCATGCAGGGTCATCTATTATTTATGTATGTACAAAAAGAATTCTAGTGTAAATACTTGTGTATAATGGTGTTCTTCAGATAGACCACTCAAGTCAGACCTGTCTTCCTCAGCTGCCCATTGTTATTTTACTGGATGGCAATCTGTAATTTCAGCCTACTCTTTTTTTTGAACACGAACAGATTTTTGTTTTGTATGTGCCATGATATAGGTTAGCACTCACAAGAAATCTGAATCCCTTCTCTATACCCTAGGGAAGTCACAGTTTGAAGGGACTGATTGCAAAAATTCCTAAATATGAATCCAAACCTATATACAACATATAACATCACAAATAAAGGTGATGAAAGGGATTTGCAGAAATGACAGGCTACAATGCTGTGTACTTCAGAACTTCCCTCCACTCATATAACCTTAAAAAAATAAATTAAGGAAGAATCATTATCTGCAACAGTTTTAACAGTATTACCTTGTTCTCTTGTCTGAAGGCCCTGGAATATGAAGTCTTTATCTATCAGAGAAAAGAAAATGTAGCAAAGTGTCACTACTGCTTGTAAGTAATCTGGATAAATTATCTGAGCATCCAGCAGGGAGTGAGTCAAGGCTCAGCTATCTAAAAGCCTTCCTCCTGGGACTGCCTTCTGGGAATTAAAGCACAGAACAAGAAAAAGAAAAGAGATCAGAATCCTTCATTCTCTAAGCTCCAGAGTCCCAGATCGCTTTCCAGGGTGATCATTCAGATTTATATCCATTTAATACTACTTACAGAGTAACCAGTTACTGCATACATTCCCAGTTGTTTCTAAATCTAAACTGTATGTGAACTATGGGAGTGAGATGTGCCAGACTTTGAAAGGGATGAATCTAGCTCATACACAAACACCTATCCATCACAACTAGCAATAACATGTACAAAAAATATCAAATACCTTGCCTGGGCTGAGATTTTCTCCTTTCAGATGTGCCCTAGTGTTTGCTTTATTTCTGAAGCAGCACTAGCCAAGAGAACCCTGACAATGGCCAACTATCATTGCTGTGTAGCCAAAAAGAGGATTAATAACACATTTAGCTAAAAGCTAAAAGATATTTCCCAGTTTAAACATTTTTCAGATATAAACCACTGCTATAGATCTTTGCATGCAGAAGGATTCTGCATCACTCACTAGAAAAAATCCTGTCACCAAGAAGATTCCTTGGAGAAGACTGAAAATTAAATAGATAGCCTGGACAATTACTCAGCTCTAGCTACTTGTAGAAAGATACTTAAGAGGAAGAAGTGGTTTGTGGAGCTTTGCTCTGGACAACATATCTTGTGTTTTTGTATTTGAACTCAAGACTATTGGAATCACTGGTTATCTGAAAAATCATAAATACTTACCAAAACTGAAGCTGCAGCCTCTTTGAGATACCGTGGGAGAAATTAATGCTCCACAAGTGAGTGCTCCAACACAGTATACACCTGAAGGCTATCAATTTTTCACAGCAGAAACCAGCTCAGTCCCCAAAGCCATCACTAGCTAGCACTGAGGTAGCCCACTATTTACTTATGGGTATGCATTAAAAAAATACTAAGAATTTTTTTGAGTTCACAGTTTTGTAAAAAATTATAAAATAAAGACTTTCTTTCAAAATGTAGGGTAATGTTGACCACAGAAAACTAAGGAGGCTTTGTTTTGCTGTGTATAGGCAGCAAACACCTTTTGAATCTAGGTCCAGTTTAATACACATCCTTGCACAAAAATAATTAGGTTGTTAAGTGTGAGTCAAATGTCATGTTATGAATAGTGCATGTCTGTGTGATGAAGAAATGCTGAAAACATATGAGTTCAACCTCTTACCTAAATTTCCAAGCAATATTACTGTAAGTTACTTAATATGTGTGAACAACATAAATTGTAAACAAGACTAAAGAGGGAACTTTGGTCTGTGAAATACACCCTTTTAGGTCCCAGAGATCATTAAATCAGCAAGTTTGCTCTATCATTAATCTCTCTTGAAGGAAAGTGCTTTATTTCTGCCCAAGTATATGTGACAAATAATGTGGAATGATGTAATAAACAAGGTTGCAGGGTTCCTGGCAGCACTGTAAAGGTATGGTAGAGGGCACATTGCTGTTCTTTGGTTCCTATCAAGAAACATTAAACAGCTTTAAAAAATATTTCTTTTTGAAACATTGTGTGAGATATTTACCAAAATGGAAAGCTAAGTGAAATAAAATCACAATTTTGTTGCAAGACAAGATGAAATAAAGCTTGATTTATCTAGTTCCTTAAAAATTCCCACAAATCATGTTAATTTACCTTTAGAAATTCACAAATGTCTTTGATGTGCCTCAGTACTTAGTCACTGTGATAGTGTACAGACTGGTAAACAAGTCACTGTTCTGTAAGAACACTCCTGAGAGTACAACCATGGTTCCCTTCCAAATCCTCACCTAGGATATCTCACTGCAAAGTAGTTGTTATCATCTTCCTGCTGTCCTTCATTTTTCAAAAGAGAATCTAAAAAAAAAAAAAAAATCACCTAAGCTGACAACCCTACTTTATGATAACTCTGCTGGCAAACTACTAGTTAGGACTTTTGCAAACACTTAATATTCATTGACAAAAACATTATTCTGGTCATCTGGAAACACAGCTCCCCATGAGAAAGGCTAAAACAAACCTGATTCCAACATCTAAAAATATGGGCTTGCAGTCTTTCCTTCCTATACGTACAGCTTCTAGTCAAAATTCTTGGCATTAGGAGTTGTACTGTAAAGCACATTAAAGGAGAGAAATCCAGTATATATAATGTATTTGAACTCTGTGAGTAATCAGTAATGTAAAACCTACAACTCTTTCAGGAAAAGAAAAGCTACTTGGGAAAAGCTACTTACCACCCCAAAATAAAAGGGAAAAATAACATATTCTCTATAGAAGAAAGTGCAGTGACAAGCCTTATGTACAGAGAACACTTCAGCATAATCTTAGTGTTACCTTCGATGCTGCTTTGAAACATCACATAAGACCAATACAAACAGAATGGAAAAACAAAACTGCATCTAGTGGCAATAATTTTTTTGAGCACCACAATGCTGAGCTTAAACACTCAGCACTTCTAACTTGCCATTTCATAAATCAGTAACATAATCATGTATTAGCAACACCCAAGTATGTTCACAAGAGCAGTTGCATTGTGATACAGTGCTATCTGGAACTGCCCATCAAATTCAGATCCACACAAGGCACTATTATAAGAGAAAAAAAAATTTCCAAACTAAGAAAAAGTGTCATAAAAGCACAGAGGGAATGATGCAACCAAGACAAGAGAAGCAGCATGAGAATCTGCTATTATGGAATCACTGAAAATCTATAGGTAAAGAGGAGCAATTTATAATGTCCCCTGCTGCTGCATCTTTGTACTAGAGTCTGATGTCTAGAAAGATAGTTGTTTTCTTTTAAAGCAGTGACTTATGTATTCCATTATATCAGTTTTTTGTCTCTGACAAAATAAGGTCAATTGCTGATGCAAAAATTCTCTGGGCATTTATATTGCCAGTCAAAACTACTACTTTGAGGCAGGAACAGAAGATTACCCAAGTCCTTTAAAATAATCTTGAGCCTAAATCACTGATTAACTCTTGCATAATGTATCTATTCCACAGAATCTGAATGACTCCATGGAATTATGCCCTGCAATAGCAACAAGAAGATACATGCAAACTTTATCCAGACATTTTAAAAAGGGCCTGTTTACTCCTCTGGCCTTCTTTAATGTGAGAGTATCCTCATCCAAAATGTTACTAAGGCAAGAAAACCTTATCTCCATCTTAATATGACTAATGGCTCCTCCATCCTTGAAATGGTTATTTTATGGCATTGAGAAGAACTGATGGGGACCATATTGTCCAGAGTACATGGAAACTTCTTTGAGGTCACTGCCCAGTTCATATCTATTCCAGGCAGCTCCTGACTGATTTTTGAAAGCATAATGCCAATGATGGATCTGACAGATGGTCTTCTAAAAAGTGATAATGGCAATACTGATCACAAGTGGAACGTCAGGTACGAGGTAGCTCTGTTCTTTCAGGAGATCTGTTTCCATATAGTAGATTTAACTTGCTCTAATACGGGACTGAGGTTTTATCAGCAATGCTAAAACTTGCATCTCTGTGGTGATCGCTTGTGTCAAGAGGGTGTGTCTAGAGTTGTTTGAGAACATCAGCTAAATATCACATGCCAGGAATATGGAGTAATTTTTTAAGTAGTATAATGCAAAGTGAATACAATTTTGCTAATCATTCCCTTCTATTTTGTTTCCTTCTGGGTGCATTTGGAGGACCATCCTTCCTTTATTCAAGATAGAGCTTGACAAACTGGAGTGTGTGCAGTGGAGAGTCACCAAGATTTTTAGACTGCAGCATAAGAAGGAAGAGATGAAATCAAGATGCTGGGTTTGTTTAGCCTGGAGAAAAGAAGGCTAAGGGGGGGGATGTAACTCCTGCCTGCCACTCCCTTGTGTAAGGGTGATTACAGAGGAGACAGAGCCACTCTTCTCAAGGCATATAGTAAAAGGAAAAGAGGCAACAGTCACAGGTCGTAGGAAACAATATTCTGTTGTTAGAGGAGCCCAAAGTTCACCCAGAAGAGATCCTGGTCTGCAGAGCCTGATTTTCTCAGAGGGAGGAAACATCAGCTGTTTCCACTGGAATCTGTAATAAACGTCAACCTTTATTACTTTGAGAAAATTAAAGATAGGTCACTCAAGATTCAAGGAGCAGATTTTTTAAACTCCTTGATGGAAGGCATTGAACATTGAGAACAATAGCAGACACATCCTTAGGTTCCCGCAAACTGCTGCTAAAACACCATAGAAAGTTAGTCCCTGATAGTCTTTTGTGTCTTTTGTTAGATACACAGGTCAGATTTCTTCTGCTATCCCACAGTGCAACATGTGGTGCTGTGTTTATTTTCCAGGTCAAGTAGCTTCATAACACACTGGAAGTTTAACTTTGAAGAAATAATATGAGGGGAAAAAAAAAAAACAAAGGAAAAAAAAATCTTAAATCTAGCAAGTTTAAAGGGAAGAGAAAAAAAGTTCAATTCACATGATTAACTGTCATAAGCACAGTACATACCATCAGAGGTGCCAAAGCCTGACTTGAAAGGTTTTAAATGTTTCAAGTTGTGCAAGCATGCGTTTCTTCAAACAGGCAGAACAGATTATGATGATCACAGGCAAAACCTTAGTTAAACAGAGGATGTGCAATTTTTGTAAATTGTTACACAGCGATTACTAACTATTGAAATAAATGGCTTTCATGTTTATTAGCATTAGAGTATTTTTTCTCCCCTCTGTATCCCTGGGAAGACTAAGGAATGTTGCAGGTGATGAAGACAATTTTTGTCATCAAGAAAGGACCGGCAAACAGGTCTGGAGAATATCAAGTGATCTTTAAATTTCAAAAAGTTTGGTAAATTTTGGGATCATTTTCATTTCTGAGTAACTCTTTTGTAACAGTTAAGGTCAAAATACTGCAAAAATTATGTTTTAATTTATTTTTCCTTACCTCTTTATTACCTGAAATATATACATTCTGGTCATATCAAGGAGTGGAATGAACATCTGTTCCTCACTGTCAGGAGCTGTCTGTAAACAGTCCTGTACACTCAACTTTTGAGATGAATGAATGAATGGAAAGAAGCACAGGAAATATTGAAAGTAGGGATAAGGTCATGAAATCCATATTATATTTTACTATTCATATTCCTAACTCTAAACAAAACCTTATTCGACTGAGCTATACATATATTTAAAAAATAACTTAAAATTGCACAGATCGTTGTTTGGACACTCCTAAATCTTATTTAACTTGCCCAAGAGACTGAATTGACAAAAAGGTGTGAAGCAAGCTAAGAGCTTAAACAGAGCTTTGCAAGAGGTGGATTTTGTCAATTCAAAACTTAAGTTAAATCAACATCACTTTAACACTGTAAAGGTACATATTAATCTAGCCATGCTGGACCTCCAGAACTATTACATGCTCACAGCTCACCTCCAAAACACAATCTTCACCATTTACCAGCAGATCAAGGAGATTAAATCATCTGGAGGTGGACAAGGAAAACATCTGAAGATGGAAAATCTGTTTATCTAGTAGATGATGGGAATTTACATCTTCAGTTTAGGTAATGGCCAGTTCTCCTCCTTGCTGGCAACCTCCTCTCATCATAGAGACAAATGAATCAGTAGTTCCCAGGAACAGACAGGTCTGCCTGGGCAGATCAGGTTGCACACTGAAACTGAAATATGTGCTCATTGTGTTGTGTCTGTCAGAGCCAGAAAACTTAGCAATAACATTGTGAATTTCAACCTATCAAAACAATAAATGATCAATACAACTTTCTTTCCAGTGAACAACAAGATTTTGGCTCAAAGGGTCTTGTTTTATTGCCTTACTATTTGCTCCCAGAGTTGGAGACACCTGAAAATTATTTCATTTTCAAAAACTGTGAGTATCTCCCTTTTTTCTAAAACACTGCTCCTGTGACCCTTCCAGATCACAATGCACCACTTAGTTTTGATCTACAGCACTGTTCTTTGCTAGGATGGATCATGCTTAAATCTACTGAAAAAAGGAGGTGTTCAAAATTATCCTCATTGAAATATGTTTAACGTTTTCCTGGTGGGGATTCCTGACCAGTCACAGAGCATCTTGAATAAGCTGGTATTATTTGCTCCATTGTTTTAAATATGAGCAAATTTTGTTTGTTCAGGGTGACAAAACAACCTGGCCCCTACGCCTGGCTCTTAGTAATTTCTTTCATTTTATGAACAACTATGTGAAATAGGTTCTATAACCTTCAATAAAAGACTGTTCATTTTTTTCTGTGGGCTCAGCATCCCATAATGAACTGATGAACCAGTCTGCCTGCATCTCACCTCCCCTCTAAACACAGAGACACGCAATTCTTTTTATCTATACCTGGCTCTTTTTCATACATCTGCTCTTTACAAATAGGTATCAGTTTCTCCAAGGACTATTCTGAAAAATAATATATGACTTATAGTATATTGAAGTTGTCACTCTACAGTATCCTTAAATTTGTAATGGAAAAAGCCAGATCCAGAGGGAAATCTAAGAGGCTGATTAATACCAGAAATGAAAAAATAAGATTGGGAACTGAATGAATGCCTAAAAATTTACTTGTTTCTACCTAGGGTCACTAATTTAATTTTTTTCCTACCAACCATGTGGTTTTTGTTTTTTAATTTCCAGGAATTCCTGACTGTTTATTCTATAGCAAACCAGTGGGATTTTGAGGCCATGCTAAGTTGTGGGAACTGTCTCAGTAGTATGTGTACTTTGTTAAAAGTTGCTGAGGAGCTGTGTTGGTGTAATTGAATAAACACTAACTAGCCTGCTTTTTAAAAGGGAGCTTAATCTGCACATCAATTAAAGCCAAATGTCTGCTTAATACTTAAGACACTGCTATGTGTAACCGCCCAATATTCAGCAGTGTTCCATAATTGCCTTGAAATCAAATTGCCAGTCTTAGAAAAAAAAAAGATCTTCAAATAGATATGTGAAGGCAGATGCCTTGTTTATAGACAATTTTAACAAGAACAGTGTTTTTCTAATAAAATCTTGTGTGATTCATCCAACATGTAAAGCACAACAAAGGAAAACAATGACTAGGCTACAGGCACACACATACCAGGTTCTGATTATGCAAAGTGCTCCAGAACCTGCCCTGCCAGGATGTGTTCCTTCCCTGCTTCCCTCCCCTGCTGCCTGCTGGGGAGCTGGGGCTGAAGCTGGTACCTGTTAATGTTAATGCTAATGTTAATGACTGATGTTAATGTTAAAACAAAATTTTAACATTAAATAAAGACATAATCACAGAAGACATGAAAAGTGCTGCCACTGGCAGTTGGTAGATGTCTGTCCATGATTTAGATCCAACCTCACTTGGCCTTCTGTGCCTTGGTCCATTGGTAATATTCCTTCCAGTGCTTCACAGATGTTTTCTTACTGGGCTACTGAGTGGTTATTTTTTAAGTAGCTTCTTAGAGCAGATTTATACAAGCATGTGCTCGTTAGCCTTCTGTTGACATCGTTTCTGCATTACTGCAGCACTGTTTAAAAAAACAAAAGGAAAAAAAAAAGGCAAAAATAAATCCCAGAATCTCAATTAAGCAAACAAAACAAATTATTGAGGTTTTAAATACCTGCTGATAACATCATAAGACAACCCTGATCAGCCTGGATGCTGTAGTTATTATTCTGCATTTCACAAAGTAGCTCTTTCAAAATGTCTCTTGCCCAGAAATATCTATTCCCTATCTTGTTGCAGGAACACTCATTTAACAGTTAGTAATAATGGCTACACCAGAAATAAAACGTGGCACACATATATTTACTCTTTAGATATACACTACTTCATCAACATAGTTTGAATATTTGCTTTAACAGAAAAGTCCCAAAATAAAATATGTGTCATTTGCTGTTATGCTGGCAGGTGAATTAATTCATACTCAGTGAATCCTGCCTCTGTTTCCTCCACCAAGTTCAGACACTGGGGCATGTTCTTTTATCTGCTTGGTTGTAGTGTCTCCTCATTCTACTTTTAATATAGTGCTTTGTTACAGTTACTAATGCAAATATATTCACATGCTGGTAAGGTTTCCATGGGGCATTTGGTGCAGTTGAACTTAAACCCTACATTCTCAGGTCAACACTTCAAAACCAGTGAGGAAGAACAGATTGCAGAGAAGTACTTTTGGAGGCTGGATCTCAAAGAGAAATGTGCAATAAAGTAGTCATGTGGAAATAAAACTGAGTTGGATGAACTATCTGGGAGGAGAAAATAAACAAATATTACCAGTGGCCAGGTTTCCCCTAGAAACTATAAAACTGGAATTGTTCCATGAATTAAAACTTGGTTTCATGGGAGCTGTGCCAGTTAAAAACAGCTGAAGAACTAGCTTTTGGCTTTGACCAAACTGCACATCCCACTACATGCTCTTGATGTGGAAGCATAGCCTTGAAGAATAAGCATAAGAGCAGAAAATTTTGACTCAAGCCATCTTATGCCTCTGCTCCAGGACACTCTACAACCATTTCATTAAATAATACTTCAAGTGCCTGATTCATCCTCTTTTATGCCAATGAAATTGTTGGCTCCAAACCAGCATAAAACTGGAGCCACACAGGGCTCAAATAAGCCTTGGGATTCTGAAAGGGATGATTAGCTAATACTTTTTCAGTTCTCGTTAGTATCAAGAGTTTTGTTTTTTTCCCCACAAGTCTTTTGACTTCCAGAAACTCAGGATGTGGACCTGGGGGGCAGCAGGACTTTGACAGTGACAGATGATCAGGGAAAGGGTTTCAAGATAGTCTGTCCACCAGGTAGCTGTTTGTAACTCTAAGACTTCTGTTCTGAAAGGCAGCTTCAGTCCTACACTCATCAGCTTATGAAAACAAATCCAGCTTTCTCTGTTTATAGTTTCTCCCTCCTGAGCCTAACATCACTCCTTTCTCACTGTCCTACATAGCACCAAAACATCTGGGGTGGTAGCCTGTGCCAGAACTCACACCAGGATGTCCAATTGGTCAGATGTCCCCAAGGACAGGACAAATGCCTCATATCAGATGTCTCTCCAACCCACCAACAGTTTTGCTACACTGAGAAAATAGTACAGTGGTTTTTTAAATAAATGTTAAAATAAAAATTGAATAACAAAAAAACCAAACCCCAAAACACAACAGTGGGATATAAGCAGTTTGGAAGCCAAGGTGAGGAAAGAAAGAAAAAAAAAGGGCTAAATATCATTGTGTGCATACATGCACATGTGTATTTACTCACACACACACATACACATTGTATATAAAATTACCTCAAAACATAGGATATGGCTGAGAAAATTTCAACAGTAACCATAGAATATTACCAGAAAGCATAAAAGACATAAGGTAGCTGACTTTGAAAAAAGTGGAAAGTACTTTTGATTGGATTTCTACTAACTGTGGGAAAGCTATTAGGGGGAAAGTGGGAAATGTTTAAGCAACTGTTGGAAAAAGTGCAGCTGAAATTCTTCCCACTTCAATCTAAACAGCAAAAAGTGCAACATAGGCCATTGTGGTTAGGTAAGGAATGAAATGCAAAGAGTTTTACAAGCAGAGAGCTGAAAGCTTTTAAAAGAGATAAACAAATCTGGTGCAGAGGATTTGGAAGCACTGTATGTAAAAATAAGCAGAAGTAAGTTAAAGGATCAAATTAAAGGAGCAAATGGAATTACTGAATGCTAAACTACATAAATATTTCAGCTGACAACAATGGGCTCTTTAGACATATTCACATTAAAGAAAAAGGAAAATGTAATAGCGGTCTAAAAATGCACAAAAAATTAGAAACAGGGAGAAAGGAAATGGTCTAATAATACTATAGAGAAGGAAGGGAAAAAACAAGGATTATATTACTGTTCCTGACTTAGACCCTGTCCTACAGGAACTGAAATGCATCTGTTCACTGTTCTGGGGGCAGATCTTCATCTGCATCAGGTAGAGGACAAGACAGAAAAAGCAGAGACAAAATGTGTGATAAAGTGTGGCACTTTGTCCACTTCTTTCTCCCAGTTGTGAATATAGGGCTGATTCAGGCTGCTGTGCTGGTAAGAGAAGGTGTGAAATTCTTACCAATGTCAGCTGGCTGCAGTGACTCTAAAAGCATCTTTCTTGTATTTGTGAATCACTGGGAGTCAGCTGTTTTCTGATCACTTACTGAATTCAACTGGGGTTCTATAAAGCTGTTATAACAATGCTTTAACACCCTTTACTCTGGAGAAATCCCAAAGTAGCTCAGCAACACTTAAATAGCTCCCTACCCATTTTGTTTACATCTTGTGTCTATGAAAAGAAATGTGGATATTAAGCAGTAAAACAACATTAAATCTCAGTATAACGCAACAGGCTGTGAAGAGCTGTGAATGACAGTCAAATAGTCAGCAACCTACATTTTTTGGACCTGAAAGACTTAGCTGCCTTACAAGAGCCTACATGGCTCTCTTCTGTCACAGCAATCTTTAAAGTAAGGCTCTATTCAGAGAAGGATTTACAGAAGGAGTGGGTTAGGAAGGCTGTACACCCTTTGCATCAGCATATGTTCATGCTGTTTGATGGAGAGAGGCACTGCAGTGTGGTGGATAAACTTTTTCTTTCAATCTCTCTCTCCCCATGTGGCTCCACACCTGTTATGTGTTAAGCTTATTTTCAGAGAGAAAGAAAAACATTTTGGATGATCTAATAGATGTGTACAAAATAATGAAGGAAGTGATAATGATGCATATGGTAAAACAGCCTCCCATCCAAGAGGCCCAACAGCCATAAAATGTGGCAGAAACATTCTAAACATAAGCACAAACTAAATCCAGTGAGAACTTTTTTGCAAAGATAAATAAACACCTGTAATAAGTGGTCACATTGGGCAATAAAAACAAATTGCAATAGTGATTTACGTATTTTCATGTTCACGTGCAGGCTGCATGGGGAATAAAAACAAATGTAAAAGAACAACTGTTTATTATTATTAGTTATCATGACTTCATTCATTCTTCTGACACCAAACATATATGAAGCCAAAGCCAGATACTTACAGTGGAATTACAAGTACACACATGTGTAAAAGTTTTGCAAGAACAAACCCTGGTTTCTTATTTTGACCTATCACTGTTTATGATATTGGCCCTGACAAATTATACCTGATCACTGATGAAGGATGTTAAACTTTCAGAAGACCACTGTTAAAGGAAATACAGGAAATATTTCCTGCTTCAAAAAACCCACCTGACCTGTCAAACTGATTTGCTCTATTTAAAATTAGCCCTGAACCTGAACCCGAACCCTAAATCCAAAACTTTAAAGGTATGGTTCTGTCCCCACATTTTTAAAATTTAGACCTTTCTCTGGGCTTGGCTCTTTGGTGTTTTATTGGCGCCACATAGATTTGCACTTTCTGAGTCTGTGTTTATCTATGTTTATTCCCTAAAGAGGAACTGAAAAAGTATGTATATGTATTCAGGGCCTAAAAATTGTATATTTTTACACAGCCTTTCAAATTACTGTTAAATCCTCAAAATCACCAACAATAGGGAATTATATTCTATTTCTTCTTAACAGCTCTACTCTTTCTCAGTTCTCCTAACTTTTGCCCTGAGGCACAATGCTCACATGTTCAAATATTGCACAAACCCACTGGACCACAACCCTCTGTTAACACTCTGTTCTCAGTCCAAGTATCTCTTCCCAGCCCCCAGAATATGTTTTCATGTTGTTCTCAACAGATTGAGTCTGGGGACAAGAAGACACATGGTTTCATTATTGCTTTGCTTGGATGATTGCTGACCCACCATGGTTGTGGGGGTTTGTGCCTGTTTTGGCCCAAGTGTGCTGCAGCTCTCACCCATGTCCCACAGCCAAACCAGCAGAAGATGGGGATGGCTGTCATTCCCCATTGCCCTCTGCCAGCTTGGAAACCAGCCACTGAGAAGCTGCATCTCATTACTGCCACTGGACAGTGCTGAGCCAGGTTTGTGTGCAGTGATTAATTCAGTGAATTTGGCATGCAGAAAAGAAATGTCCCACAATTGCATTGGTCCAGTGAAAACACCTGGATACCCTCAGGAAACAAATATAACAACACTAGTACTGAGAAAAAAAAGAATCAGTAGGAATTTTAAAGGGCGAAATAATTTAAAGTCACAGCTTTTATATATCAGAACCAGCTTAGTAAAACAGTGTTTTACTTTTGTAGTGTTATCAAATGCTCTGACACATGGATGACACGCGAACTGCATTTTTCCTGTTCTGCTAAAATGTTAGAGCAGGACTACAGCACTTCATTAATTGAATGTTTTCTTTAATATTTTAGACTTTGATAGGTGTTTTCATTGATTCTATGATACAAAACCATATCAAAAGAAGCTATAGTTGCATGTCCGATAAACTAGATCAGAATCTACAATTTTGATTCACCGTCAACAATGTCTCTCTTCCTTCCTCTCCCAGCTTTTTGAAAAGAGAAGGCACTGGAGAATTTGAGTGTCATTTTGTTTTCTTGCTTCTTTCTTAATAAAATATAGTAAAATCAAAAGCTTTAGTAAATTCACACATGTATCAAAAGGCTGAAAGCTACTGGTAAAATTCAAAAGTCAAGGTGTTCTAAACCAGTAACTCCTCTACAACATTATCACAAAGGCTCTAATTTTAAACTGCTTCAGCTGCTCCAGAAGTGTCATAGTGGCCCAGCTATTTGGAGCCTTTCTAAAACTGAAGTTCACATTAAAATTGGTCACACAACACAAGAATCAAGAAATGGATTTCCCTAACAGTGCCATTTTGTATTTCAAATAGTTACTTTACAGAATGGCAGTGACCAGGACAGAGGAGTTGAAGAGCATTTCAGTCGAAAATCTACTCTACTAGGATTTTATTTGTTGTTTCAATTAAAACAATTAAATTAAAAGAATAATTAAAACTCTGCATTCTTAAGCACTGGAACCAGATGCATTAAATTGCATGTACTATGAGATACCCATTATGTGTCTCTCATTTACAGTATCAGTGTTTTCAACAGGGTGAGAGTGGCAAGTGTTTCCAGTACTTTCCTACGGAACTCTCTCACAGTCCATTCTATTAAAAAAAAGAAAAAGTGAAATACATTTCAAATCTATAATTGTTGTATACAGACAGTAGAGATAAGTTCATATATGATGACCTTGGGGCACAAAAGAAAGAATGTGATGATGTGACAAAGATATTTTCCATGTTCCATTGCTATAAAGTCCTGTTTTCTCAAGCTCACTGCCTATAACATCAATTTAAATGAGATACAACAGGACATTTCATTCTCACTCTGCAACTTTCACCTGTCTTGCAAAATCCATTCAGTACTTACAATTCTCTATTTACTTTTCCAAAATACATTTCAGTTCACTGGTATGATGAAAAGAGCATCTTCTTCACACCAGTAGTCTCTAGACCTTTTCTCTAAATTTGTAAATTAATCAGGACCAACCATCTTTGATAAAAACACAAGGGTTCAAAATCTGCAATGTTTTTTTTAGCTAAGGTACAAGAGCAGTTTGTGCTTGCAGTCACTGTTACAGCTGTGACAGCATACGCAAAGGTGCTACGTGTCTCAGAAATACCCCAGAAGCTGAGTAACACCAGTCTTGTCTACATATATAGATAATAAATTATTGCATCATGCTTTAGACCCCAGTAATTTTTCATCCTCTGTATCTGAACAGCAAAACATGATATAAAAGCCATGCCATGATTAGTAACCGAAGCTAAGCTCAAATCCTTACACATTCAAAATGCTTATTGAGTACTTGGAAATTACTATTTGCTAGTTTATGATGTTACTACAATATTTTGAATGAGACTCTTCATTATTACAAAAATCTCTTACTTGACCCTGTTCTAAACTTTTGATGAATGTAAGCAAAGCTTACATTGCAGCCACTTTTGCTTGCACAGTGTCCCTAGTAAATAAGCACATTCATTTGAAAAAAACTTCATCTCAATTTCATCTGTCCTATTCAAAAAAAAAAAAAGAAGAAAAAAAAATGGCATATTTTTTCTTTCTGACCTCTTTCCTAGAAAAGACAGATAAATTGTGTGCAGAGTTTATTACAAGACCAATCATGATAATTGAGGTATAATTTTCTCAGCTATTTCTGTCATTATTTTTAAAAGCAGAGGTGATTGTTTCTCTTTCATCCATATGGGAAAACACACTGTGCTTTCATGTAATTTGACCATTTCAGCAAGGAGGTGAGACCATCTTTTGGATGAAGCCAATATCTTTGCCATTAGGCCATCTTCTCTAGAGACTTCATTTTTCTTGTTAATAATTGTCAACACTATCTCTTTCAGAAATTTCTTCAGAAATTACCAACCAGTCCTAAGTCTCCACTTCCTCACCAGCCACTCTTAAGTCCAAAATGTGGCTATAGTTCTGAGGATCCTTAAAGATTCACTTGCTCCTTATGAAACGAGATGAGGTTCAACACGGCCAAGTGCCGTGTCCTGCACTTTGGCCACAACAACCCCATGGGGAGCTCCAGGCTGGGCACAGAGTGGCTGAGAGCAGCCAGGCAGAGAGGGACCTGGGAGTCTGGATTGACAGGAAGCTGAACAGGAGCCAGCAGTGTGCCCAGGTGGCCAAGAAGGCCAATGGCATCCTGGCCTGGATCAGGAACAGCGTGGCCAGCAGGTCCAGGGAAGTGATTCTGCCCCTGTACTCAGCGCTGGTGAGGCCACACCTCGAGTCCTGTGTCCAGTTCTGGGCCCCTCAGTTCAGGAAGGAGATTGAGGTCCTGGAGCAGGTCCAAAGGAGGGCAACCAGGCTGGTGAAGGGACTCCAGCACAAGTCCTGTGAGGAGAGGCTGAGGGAGCTGGGGGTGTTCAGCCTGGAGAAGAGGAGGCTCAGGGGAGACCTCATCGCTCTCTACAACTCCCTGAAAGGAGGCTGGAGCCAGGGGGGGGTTGGGCTCTTTTCCCAGGCAGATACCAATAAGACAAGAGGGCTCTGCCAGGGGAGGTTTAGGTTGGATATTAGGAAAAAATTCTTTACAGAGGAGGTAATGAGGCATTGGAATGGGCTGCCCAGGGAGGTGGTGGATTCTATGTTCCTGGAGGTTTTTAAGAAGAGACTGATGTGGCACTCAGTGCCATGGTCTAGTAACCACGACAGAAGTTGGTCAAGGGCTTGATGATCTCAGAGGTCTTTTCCAAACTGGCTGATTCTGTGATTCTGTGAAAATCTTCATAGGCAATCCCTTTTCTATAGCACACTTTTTGAGAATTATTACTGAGCATTTAGGTGGGAATGAGCTTCTTGTTTTTCAAAGGTCCCCTCTAAATTTAATTCCGTTCCATATTTTTTCTGGAATGATGATATGCAAAATTCTCTTATCACTTATGCCAATCTTGCAGCACCATAATTTAAGTGAATTACTCTTAATTGCATCCAACCTTTCTGAGAAGTAAATCCTTACTGTCTGCTTTGTTATTTTTTACTAGGTCCTTTTTTTCTGTGCTACTCTGTTTGAGGTAACTGTGCTATCAACTAACGCAATAGGCATTTCTGTTCTGCAATTATTTTGTAATGCAATATTAGATGCTTTTCCAGATCTGAGATGATTACACTCTGTTTCACTGTGATTGCTTACATTTCAATCTATTTTAACCACCAGTTTCCTACCCATGAATTTTGTATCACTCACCTGCAGTCCTTGATGCTTGGAAAGGTTAAGACTGCACAGTTTTTCCTTCTGCTTACAATAGAAGGTAAAACCAAGACATTAAATAGGTTAACAGCAGATGCATGAGTATAGATCATTGTGTATGTGGTTTGTATTAGAGAATCCTGACTTTGTTATTTTTTTAGAGCTGGCAGCAATAAAAGGTTCCTACTGGATTTAAAGCCAGTGATTTCCAAATATGTTCATGACATAATTATACCTAAACTTCAGTGTCTACACTATATATTTAAGCATCAGTGTCCATATTAAGCATTCTTGTTTGTATCTATATATATAGAATCTTTGATGTACCTTGTGCACCAAATCCAGTAATTTTACACACATAAGCAAATATAACTTCTTGATCTGCATTTGACTTCAGTAATAATATTAATAAATATACTGTTCCAGCTCACCCGTTAACCATTTTTTTCTCTACTGCCACAAATAAGGCATTTGAACTAAATCATGTTTTGAAAATAACTACAAAACTGAAAAGTAAAATAAAATTAAATAATAAGAATTGAAAATTTGGAATGTAATGGTAGTTTTTGCTTAAGCAAGATTTTTTTTCAGGATTGTCAAGATCTCCTCTAAACTGAACCGCAAATTTTTCACTATCTAACTGGGAAGTTCAAAGCACTTGAACAATTTACCCAAGAGTTTGCCTGCTCTGACTGGCAGCAAAATAAATATGATGGGTGGTCTGTTTAAGGCACCTGTCCAAGTCCCATCACATTACATTTTCATAGTATCAACATTTGAAAACACTATAGCTGTTGCATCAACAAAAGTGTATGGGAATATCTCCAAAGCAGATGGCAACCAGCACATCACAAAAACATGCAGATTCTTGAGCCAATTTATATAGCAAAACAGCATCTACCACAGAGAAAGGGAAGAATAATTAGGATATTCAAACATTCAGAATTTCCCAACATCACATGGTTTATGCTAAGAGCCATGAAAAGTAATTGCTCTCACGTAATACTAGTTTTCATTTGGACAGGACCATCTTACAGCAGGGTTTATCCAATGAGTAAGTCCCTTTGCATTGGAAAGAATATATAATTGATTTTAAAATACTGGGTAAATTTTGCATAACAGAAAACACAGAAATTCAGACAAAGATCTTATTTCCAATACTGAAGTGCTTTTGTGTCAGTTCTTTTAAAGCAACATGGTTCTAATGTCATTAGTGTTTCAAATTTTATTGTAATTCACAGGTATATAATAAAGGCCATGTTTCAAGACAACAGTGAGCAATCTGCACCTATATAGTACATAACACTTCATGACAGACTTGTTCACATACTCTTTACAGCTGATTCTGAAAACACTGATTATGTTACAGAACTGTAACTTACATGTTTCACATTGTCTGAAAACCTAATTAATTAATTTTCTACATAATCCTTTCTGTTAATTGACTCAGAATGGAGTCATCCAGTTATCCACAGGTGGCCCAGTTTTGCAGTTTCCACATGCAAAATCTGAATTAATTCAGATATGTAATGGAAAAACTGCTCTTACTCTAGGCTTAGAGCAGATCCAACATCCCAGTGGGTGATCTATTCATATTTTTCATATACCAATTCCATAGACTATGGAATTCCATAGCAGGCAACAAAACAAATCCTTGTTACCACTAGCTTGATGGTGCTGATTTTAAAAATTTAGGTACATTTCAGATATGACAGAACTGGGTCATAACAATTTTGTTGTTACTCAGCCACCACATTCCAGCTAGGAGAGTTTACAGATCCAAATTGTGACCCAATTAGATTTCTGAGACACAGCATTTTCATTGGCCTGCTAATAATGATGAGGCCACGACCTGAAATCCAATAACACAAAATGAATTAAAAACTCAGGATGTGCTTAATCTTGCCTAATTTGAGATGCCCATACTTCAAATGGATACAGCTGAGCTCACAGTCATAGGCACCCTTTACAGACCATAGAGGTGACCCACTGTCTCTACTCTCTACAGAAAATGGTCAATGTTATTAACTCAGAAAAAGATATCTGCACCCTTAAAGTCCAATTAAACAAAATAGTAAGGACAATTAACAGATATGAAAAATAGTACATCTAGAACTTATCATCAGAGACTTTAGACGTGCTCTTTTGGACATATTTCATTTTAGAAAAATAAATAACTTTAACAAATATAAATATGATAGTCACTCTGCATACTGGTTTTATATTCAATCATAAATTTTTATGCAGGAAAAATATATTGATTCTTATTGTATGTCCTTATACTACATCTGGTCTATGATGAAAAAGATACACCACATTACAAATGTCTTAAAAGCCTGAAGTACAGCATTGCACCACTCATCTTACTTCAGTATTAGTATTATATATATATGTATGTATGTCTATACATGTTGCACGCTGTGTTTTGGAAGAATTTGTTGCACTGACGATAAAATAATTTTTTAAATAGCACATTCAATTTAAAGAAATAGGGTTTCCATTAATCCACTGTCTGGACATAGAAATTTATATCTTTAGGACAGCCTCTGGTTTCCAGTCTTCCAAAGGTCTTGGTGGCTGATCTTGTCAAATAGTCACAACATTGTACTGGAAATATGAACAAGATACTAATTTTCCCAAATGAAATGCTATAAATTTAGGCCGACATAAACCTGTCAGAACTACCCCTCTAGAAGTTTCACACCAGGGTGTGGTGCTGCGCAGATGAGAAGCTGAGCTAATAAGTGTTGAAAAACAAAAACCATTGCTTTACAGCATCACAAAAATTGGCACAAAGAAAATGCTTGCACCTACAACCCAGTTTTGACAAATAAATGCCAAAATGTGGAAGCCAAACAAATGACATTCCACTTGTATAAAAGCAGATGGAAAGCAACAAATAAGTCTGTCAGGGAGTTCTGTATTATACATCTCCAGTGTTGATGTAAATTTCTACATTTTACCTGCTCAGGCTCAGCAGAGGTAAGTTAACCAAAGACAGTATGAACACAGATACATTTTACTTGCAGATTGAGAAAGAAATTTCTGCCATTCCGATGTTCTAGCGTCGTTACAGAGTTGTGAATCCAAAAGACCCTTTTGTTGGGTTCAACTTGCCTTTGGGTCAACCTGAGGAGTTACTCCAGACTGACAGTAACCAAACCAAAATTTAGCATTAAGAAAGCAAATTTAGATTTTGTTGTGACTGCATAAAGTCTTGGCTATATATATATATATATATATGTGCTAAGCCCTCTTTCATCTTCCAGTTTATACTGGCAAAAGTATTCCACATCAACAGGAGATACTCTGCTTGGATAGACTGCAGAGAAACTATAGAGTTTCTATAGAGAAACTGAGAGTGCTTGCTAGCATATCTATATTATTTGAGAGTGTAATATGTTTAATACACCCAATTCAAGTACACACGGATGCAGAACGGGGCAACACAAATCTGGGCACACTCATTTCTGAGCTCTAGTGCAGCAATCTTAGCAGAGGGCTGCTGTCAATTTCAAGAATTTCTAATCAGAACATTAAAAATTTAGTCAAAATTATTAGTTTTAAAATGGGAATCCTGTTTTGTTTTGTTTGGTTTTTTGGTTTTTTTTTTGTTGTTGTTGTATGTCTCAATTTTAAATTTCATGTTTGCACAGCTTTTTCCTCAATTCAAAGTGCTCACATCTTTTTAAAGCTTTAAGAACCAGAGATTAGTATTCAGTAACATGTTGCAAGAACACTGATCCTCAAGAGAAATACCAAAATGCAACAAAATTGCAAGGTATAACAAACTTGCCAAATGTAGAGTTTAACTAGATGAATCCTTCATTCCAAACCCCAAATTTTTACTGAAGACTCTCACGATATTGTGGTTCCAGTACCAGCATCTTCCCACAGACAAAGCTCCAATGGAACCAGACCCTCCCACAGCACTTCTAACCTCCTCATAAAGTCCTGAATGCAGCCCTAAGGCCAAGGTGGGTTTGCTGCCCAGGGTGAGCATCTTTGAAATACTGTCTGATACATAAAGCAGCTCTGCCAGCAACTGTCAAGCCACTGTAAAACCAGTCTTCCCAGTTAGCAGCTGTAGCTCTGATCAACAACGTATTAAATAAAAGGCAGACACCACCAGTCCACATATTAATAGAAAGCAGCTTTGCTATGTGCTGAGAATACTCTTAATGTGCTTTTGGTAATCCCCAAGCATGTCTGTGAGATTCCTTGGGGAACTCTGCTTGAGGAACATCCCTCCAGGCTCCAGCAGGCTATAAGCTGAAGAACATGGGCCAAGAAGCTTGCATGGGAGATGCCTGCAGATGCAGCAGCTGAGTGGACGCCTAAATGACTCAGAAGCAGCAAGCCCGCTGCAAAGAACAAGCAGAAGAAACACACAGGCACCAGTAACATAGCCAAGTCTGGATTTGTTTTGGCAGGCTCAGATTTCTGAAGGGAACTGCCTCCTGTTGTCCCTGGGACTATGCCCTTGGTTTTTTTTTAAACAAATTGGATGGCACGTGGTACATATCTGGCTCTTGCTAGCAAAATTATCTCACAAGACCCTAAATACCAATTATCTCCTGGGCCAAAAAGAACATGATTTGTTTACTTACTAATTGTTTACCTTGCTGTGGTAACTAGAAACACTGGGTCAGGATCCCAGTGTGCCAGGCAGTATGCAGATGCAGAATGCAGCTTGCTTTTCCCTTTCTGGACTGATTTCCCCCAACAAACTCCATGGTAAAATATATCTGTGACACATAATATTAAGGATGGAGTTTAGCCAGGGAGTTTTGTTTCTAGGAAAGAACAGGATAACTTGGCATCAAGATATACTTCTCACTGGACACGAAAACATTTTTTAAAATTTACCTATTGTTAATGTTGATAATTTGCTTTAAATATAGATTTATTTTTTTTTTAATTAAAAAATACAAACAGAAATACATTTTGCATTTTGGTTGGTGAAGGTATGAATAGTTTAGTGTAATAAATGGTCCACTAGGCTGTGCCCCTGAATAGCAGCCTCTGTGGCACTTCCTATGTAGGTATGAACAACTTCCTACTGCAGTAGTTGTGCAGAGAACTGTTTGCAAAAACTTTTTAGAATAAACTATGCCAAGATGTACACTGAGAGAGAAGACCTGAAAAATAGACCAACCCATGCCATAAAAAATTTATGTCAAAGCACTGCCTTTGATTTCCAGTGAGTGAAACCCCCTGCAACTTTGAGGATATTTATTTGCTTTTATCAGATCACAGTAACTGGCACTAAAAATAGTGGACAGACCCTTCAGCCTGTGAAAAACTGGAAGAAGTATAGGAGAGGGAAGGAATGTACAAGAGTCAAACAAATTCAACCACTTACTTTATTGGCTAAAAAAAGAAGAAAGCAAGTATAGCATAGCAATCACTAAAACAACAAGACTTGAAATAATGTCACGATAGTGAGAAGGAAATAACAGCAGGGTGGAAAGATCCAAGTATTTGGCGTTTTTGTTTCCATACCAAAATCCCTGCTTCTGTCAAAATCACCTACATGTAAATGTAATCAACTAGAAATAAGTTCAACTTCTTTGTAATCACTGATGAAGCCTCTGAGGAATATTTCATCTATTAAAAAAAACAACAGCAATGTGCAATACCTACAGATTATTTTGCAATATGGTTGTGAAGAGCCTTGGTTCTGCTTATATAGTTATAATAGTGTTTCTAGATGTTATGTATGTACACATGCTGGACATAAAAATTACACTGCAACAGCTAAAGTTAATTTTAAAGTGCAAAGCCATTTTAAATGAGAAAAATCTCAAAATGACTTCAAGTAATTAAACTCTTTTGATTTCTTCTGAATAGAGTCTGTGTGAGAGAACAGTTGGAACAGAGAGCACTGTGGGCAAGAGCCTATCCTATGGAACGAAATGCAGCTCACAATTAACATTTACTTTCTTTAGGAAACTTAAATATGGCCACATATTTAGATTTCAAGATTTATTTAGCATTTCAGTCAAAATTTAATCCACTAATTTCATTAAGCTCAGAAAAATGTTAAAAAGAGATGCAATTTCACCGTATTACTTTTAAGTGTGTGGGAGAGCATTTTATTGACACAGTGAAATGTAATATATTCTTTTGGAGATATTAAATGTCAGCAGTGAAAGACTTCTAAAGGCATTATAAAAATCAGAAGTATATTTTATTTTAATAAAATTTGCAAGCTATCTTTATATTGCTTTTAATTTTCTACAGTTATTGTCATTGTGCTAATTCATTCAGGATAGTCCTTTTAATTAGGAGGGCTAGGTTTTAGCAGCAGCCATGATTTTCGTGGGTTAAATCTGTCTGCTTCATAAGTTTGGCTTAGAGAAATAGTTATAACCCTCTTCTAGTTCTTACTCCAAGCATGTTGCCTTTTTTCCCTCCTTGGGGTAGAAGGCAAAACTAGCAGGGGAGGGGACTCTATCATCCCTCTAACAACAGAAATTAAACATCTCCTATCTGTTTCTGAGCAGTTGATTCAGATCTATCAATATTGTAAGGTTTTGGGTTTTTTTACTGGGTGATTTTTAAAAAATATCATTAAAATATATTCTTAATGTAAGCAATATTCAGTATCACTACTATACTTAAAAACATCCCAAGAAGGCTTTTCTTCTGGTATAAATAACAAGTTCTCACCATAAATTTGTTGTTTTGTCTTTAGTTTTTGAAAAATACTGGTCTTTCTCCTGAAGTCCTGGAGACCACTCCCATAGCCTTTTGCTTGTTCTCTAATGGAAAGGAAGAAATCTTATTGCCTTGACTATTTCTCTAAAAAAGAAAAAGAAAAAAAAAAAAGCCTCCAAACCTACAGTATTATATTTGCATGATCTGGTATGTTTTACTTTGGTCTCTTCCTGTCATCGTGTTTTATTTGTTGGCACAAAGAAATCATGACTCAAGAGGCAAAGCATGATAAACTGTTAGATATAATAAGATTTATTTATGTTTTGTTACTGTAACTGTGCAGGAAAGTCCATCAAAAGGCACACATCACCTTTGTTCAGTGATCCTCCACATAAATTACCACGCTTAGGAAAGATGGCAAAATAAATTAAAATTTTACAAATACAATTAAATGAGTGAATCTGTCCTATAATAATGATTAAACCTTCAGCTAATCTGCCTATTTTTTAAAAAATAAGAAGTGTTGATGTCTTGAATTCCACAATTATTTTTTTATAATGCAATTCAAGTTACAAGTAAGGTGTGTCTCAGGTATTAGCCACAGAAAATACCTCTTCATGGTATAACTACTTTGCTGAGATTTTGTACCCTTGAACTGGGCAACTGAGATTGTAGAAAATTTCAGATATCTCTTTCATCCCTCCTCACCATGCAGTTTTCTCATTTCCACAAGTACCAAATTTTTTCCCTTCTATTTACTTCTTGGACCCACTGCAGACTGATTCTAGATCTACTAAAAAGACAGCTGCATATATTTTGAAGGGGTACCATAACAGGCCATTTGTCAGCCTCTGTTTAACTGGTGCCCTAAGCAAATATACAGGAAAGTAGTAGTCAGGACAGTAATTTAAACAGAAATACAAGCACAGCATGCTCTTCATATTACCCACACACTGACGTTTCATCTACTTAACCCACAGGCCATTCTGTAGGTAATAACATGCTACCTCAAGAGGCTAAGGTTTCATTACATTTTTAAGGACTAACAGGTGTTCCCCTATGGCTTGCCAAAATACTTCATGATGAACTGCAAAACTAATCTGTAAAGGTGCTGCTCACCCCCTGGCTTGCACTGCAGCTGGCTAGTGAAATGGCAGTAGGGGAGTTTATGCCTGGTCATCGTTGTTCCACTGCCACAGACCTCAAAGCACCATGGCAAGTAGTTAATTGGCACATCACTAGAAAAAAGGTTTTATGACCTCTATGATATTTGAAGTAATGGCAGCCAGGTGAAGTCCCTGGTGACAGGAAGAAAGGAAACATCACACCCATTTTTAGTAAGGGTAGAAAGGAGAACCCTGGAAACTACTGACCTGACAGCCTCACATCTGTGCCTGGGAAGATCATGGAACAGGTCCCCCTAGAAGACATGCTAAGGCACATATTAGGCAGGGAGATGATTCAAGACAGCCAAGAATACAAGAAAAAGGAATGCAAAGAAGAATGGAAATAATATAGGGTATAGATAGACCAACCCCTCTTCCCTGCACCCCAGACACTGACATTGGGGTGTGGGTGGAGGGAAGGCAGGTATCTCCTAGGCTATATCCAGTTTTAAATTTTGAACACAAACTGTGTCTTTCTTTAGCCTTAATACTAGAAATTTTACTCAGACACTGTGCCTGTGAAGATCATGGAACAGATGCTCCTAGAAGACATGCTAAGGCACATATTGGACAGGGAGGTGATTCAAGAGAGCCAGCATGGCTTTACCAGTGGCAAATCCTGCCTGGCCAGCCTATGGCTTTCTACAATGGAGTGACTACATCAGTTGGCAAGGGAAAAGCAGTGGGTGTCATCTATCTGGGCTTCTGCAAGGCCTTTGACATGGTCCCCCTCAATATCCTACTCAGCAAGTTGGAGAGATATCGATTTGATGGTTGGACTGTTCAGTGGGTAAGGAACTGGCTGGATGGTCTCATCCAGAGAGCAGTGGTACAATGGCTCAAAGTCCAGATGTCGACCAGTGACAAGTGGTCTCCCTCAGGGCTCCGTGCTGGGACCTGTGCTGTTTAGTATTTTGATCAACAGTATAGACAATGGGATCGAGTGCACCATCAGCAAGTTTTCAGATGACACCAAGCTGAATGGTGCTGTTGACAAGCCCGAGGATGTCATCCAGAAGGACCTGGACAAACTGGAGAGGTGGGTCCAGGAGAACCTCATGAGGTTCAACAAGACCACGTGCAGGGTCCTGCACCTGGGTCAGAACAATCCACACTATCAGTAAAGGCTTGGGGAGAGACTTTAGAAAGGAGACCTGCAGAAAAGGACTTGGGGGTGCTGGTAGATGAAAAGCTGGACATAAGCAAACAGTACCTGCTGGCCAACAGATCAAGAGAGGTGATTCTGCCACCTTACTCTGCTCTGGTAAGACCTCACCTGGAGTATTGAATCCATCTCTGGAGCCCCCAGTACAGGAAGGACATAGACCTGATGGAGGAGGTCCAGAGGAAGGCTGCAGAAATGATCAGGGGGCTGGAACATCTCTCCTATGAAGACAGGCTGAGGGATCTGGGGTTGTTCAGCCTGGGGAAAAGAAGGCTCGGGGAGACCTAATAGCAAACTTCCAGTATTTACCATGAAGGTAGTCGAAAAATGGAACAGGTTGCCCGGGGTGGTAGTTGGGGCCTCATCCTCACCTCATGCAAAGTGTAGCTTGACAAGGCTCTAAGCAACCTGATCTAGTTGAAGGTGTCCCTGTTTACTGCAGGGGTGGTTGGACTAGATTACCTTTAGAGATCTCTTCCAACCTGAATTATTCTATGATTCTGTAGCTCTATTAATCTATTGTGTATAGGTTACCTAACAGCACAAAAGTAAGCTCCTTCTCCTTATCCTCCTACAGCTGTTGGGTAGAACCTACCAAGAGAATCAGAGTGCTTGTGCTCAGACACAGATTAAGATCAGAAAAGCGCTCTGATCTCCACTGAACTTTTGTAGCACTGGTACTTGCAGGCCCTTCATGACCTTCAGTGGGGACCGAGGGAGCCATCAGAGCCTCTGCTTCCCTTCAGCTTGCTTGCCAGCCAAGCGATTGCTTCCCAAAAGCCTGCACCTGGGAAGCTGAAGCCTAATCGCCTTTCCAAACACGTACAACAACGTGAAAGGGGAAACTCTCCATTACTCTTTAATCCTCCCTTGGCCTGCCATACGGCATTTCTATACATGGGGTCTGCAGAGAGATGTAATTTCTATAAATAAATTTTAGTCACAGGGCATGGCGTTACAATAACTTTTGCGGCTTGGTGTCGGGAGAGCTGCTCCCGTGGGTAGCTGCGCCCGAGGAGAGACACAGAGACCCACAGCCGCCACACGGAACCGCTGCTACAAGCCCACGGCACCGGACCGGCCCAACACCGGGACGCTCCAGGCTCGGGGCCGTCTCTGCGCCGGCGCGGTGGGCAGCGCTACCGGCAGGGCCGGGCCGGGAGGAGGAGAAGAAGAGCAGTGGGTATGGCGGCTCCGTCAGCGCTGAAGAGGATCGTGGTGCCCTCTGCGGGCACGCACACCGCTTCCCTCATCTTCCTGCACGGCTCAGGTGGCTGCTTCTCTCTTCCCCCCCACACACCCGCTTCACTCCCTGTGACCCCGCGGTGGCAGGGACTCGGTGGGCCTCGCTTCGGGCGCCTCAGGTCGGGATGGCCGCGGCGGGGCGGGGAGCCCGGTGTCGGCCCCTTCAGGCCGCGGTGCCGCCTCAAGGGGCCATGGAGGCGGGCCCGCCGCAGCGAGAAAGCGAGGAAAAGGGGCGTGAGGTGTTTCTGCAGCTTTAGCTTTGCCCCGAGAGCAGCGGAGGAGCCTACGTGGGCAAAGCAGACGTTGTGTCAGGGGAGATTTAGGTTAGATATTAGGAAGAATTTCTTCACGGAGAGGGTGATCAGGCAATGGAATGGGCTGCCCGGTGAGGTGGTGGATTCTCCGTCCCTGGAGACATTTAAAAAAAGACTGGATGTGGCACTCAGTGCCATGGTCTAGCAACTGCTCCGGTGGGTCAAGGGTTGGACTTGATGATCTCTGAGGTCCCTTCCAACCCGGCTAATTCTATGATTCTATGATTCCCCGGCTGAAGCGGGGGCCGTGGTGTGTGTTTTAGGGGTGGTGCCAGTCACACACCTGCCTGGCTTGCTTCACCGTGAGAACAGACCCTTTCCAGGTGATACTCTCTTCATTCAGCCCTCCTAAGGGTACCCACCAACAAAGGATAATTTTCATAGTTAGAAGGGCTCTTGACCTTTTCAGGATAAGGCCGAGGGCATTAGTGTCACCTTTTAAAAGCTGATTTCTCTCAACGTACATTGCAGTGTGTTGGAGCTGTCTTTGTGGCCACCATCTACAGAAAGTAGTAACCTGCATCAGTGACCTGTATGAGGGACAGAGGGCAGTGTGTGCTTTCATGATGTTGGTTTTTTGGTGTTTTTTTCTTAAAGGTCGTTTCTGACCTCTGAGTAATAGCCAACAAATGAAAAACATGAAAACAAAACAAACAAAAAACACACCATACCCAGTAATAATAGGTCTTTATTAGAGTAAGGCCTCGGGAAGTACTTCTACTGACCTGTCCATGTGCATATAGCATGGTACTCAACTCTTTCAGCATCTTTCTCTTAGTATTGCTTTTACCTGGTAGCTTCTGTTTAGTTTCACAAAGATGTATGTGCTTATTAAATTAGTTCCAATTTTATAATCAGTTTAATGTTGCTTTTATCAAATTCTGTGAAGGAAAAGATGGACATTTATAAGATGTTCAGCCCCCTTGTTAATGCTAAGGCTGTAATGCTTGGGGAAATAATTTTCTCTCGTGTTCAAGGAGTAAGGGAAGATTATGGTTAGAGGTTTATCCCATGTGGTTAAAGTACTCTACAATTTTTCATTTTTTATATTCATTCATAGTGTGTGTGGTGGGTAAGTACAAGGGTGCTTTTATTTGAGTTTTTTTAGCAGTTCCACAGAATAGAATTTAGAACAGAAGTAGCCGTGGTGCTGTTGCCGTGAGCTGGCCTCTAAACCTGAATTGGTGCCTTCTGTACAGCACTTGTGATGGAGAGTGGCAGTCAAGTGGCATGTTCATAATGCTTGCTCCAAACAAATTACAACAAGTGGAAAATGTAAATACAAAAAGATACAGAAAAATACAGTCAGATTTCCCAGTACTGCACATCAAATTTAGTAGAAGATCCATGTGGTAGCTCAGCAGGGAAGGCAAATGGACATAAATATTTTTTTAGACTTAGTTTTACCACTTTGCGTGTTTTAACATGCATGTTACTTGCGAAGTTTAAACTTTACACAGAAAAAAAACTTTAACATTCAACGTATATTTCAAAGAAAATTCAATTATATTTAACTGGGGGTGGTAGGGAGAGGAAATATAATATTGCTACCATCAGCCAATTTCAGGCCTGGAAACAGACTCAAAGCAGAACTCTCTGTGCTCTCTGTGCATTGTTTTCTTTTTAGTTGAGTTTTGGGAGAGCACCCAATGCTAAAATCGGAGAACATCGTGACAGACAAACTGTTCAGCAGGCTGGTTGGTTTTGTTTGGTGTCACAGTCTCTTCTCTTTCTTCCCCCATCCAAATTATATTTTTACCATGTCAAAATGCATTATTTCTGCATTCAAGTACTCTCAGTGCTTGCAAAGCATTTACTCCATAGGGACTCTAGACACACAGAAGGTTACAGTTAATTTTTCTCTTACTTGATGGGTTTTCTTTTAACTTTCATGGACAGCTTCATTAACTATGAATGTTTCTTCTGAGCCTAGCAAAGCTTAAGTAATGTGAATAAATAGTAAATGTTCTGAACCATTAAACTATTGAAAGTGGCACTATGTGCCAGTTCTGTAAGCATTCAGATAGTTAATAGGTTAATAGGTTAATAACCTATTAATCAATAGGGATTAGTTCTTATGCAATTATTTCCCAAGCCAAGAATTTTGCTCTCTAATTTAAAAAAAGAGAAGCATATAGAAAAACATGTTTATTTAAGCTTCTTTGAGATACGTTATTCATAAATTAGGTGACCATTTTATTGATAAGAGTAGAATGAGTTCTAAAGCCAAACTGACCAATCTGAGAAAAAGTAATAGAGATTACTGTTAACTCCCACATATTATTAGCTCAGATGAGTTGATAATATGTGGGAGCCTTGACTTCAGACAAGACCAATGTCCTCTGACATGAGTGGCAGTTATGAAATTCCATTGTGCTGAACCCCCACCAAGTTTTTAGGTTGAACATGTATTTCTGCCTACTATAAACCATATTCCTTGATGGGCCAGTGTCCTCAACCTTGAAGCATTTTTAACTCATGTTGGAGACTTGTGTGTGTATACTGTTAACGAAGGTGACAGGGAACCTATATTTGAAGATACCAGTGATGCAAAGACAAGCTCTAGGAACCTTCTTGTGTACATTTGTATATTTGTTTGAAAGGCACACATGCTGTCTACATAAAAATTCATTCTGTTTATCTGTTCATAGAACTTCAATGTGCAGGGATTTTGGCTATAGCCTAAATTAATAAGAGTAGGGAAAAACACATTAAGAGTCAAATCTCAACTAGATTTCAAACAGAACTGTGAGATTAAGGTTTTTAAGGGTCCTGCCGAATATTTTAACACAAACTGGGCTCCTGAGTGCTTTTACAAAATATTTGGAGTATTTCACCAATACTTCCCATAAAGCCTACATGGTATAATTAAATGTGAAAATCCATTTTGTTGCTCATGACTCAGTTTTGAAGTGGGTCAGCATAAAATTCTGTAGTAAAAATTAATCATCTTTTCTAGGGAAGCAGTAGGTATGTCATCTCATATTTAAAGATGTTCATCAGTATTTTTTGTTCATCACTTTTATCAGCAAATAAAGTAAGTTCCAAGTAAGAGGTAAAGCCTTGTGACTGATTAAGAGATACTAAGCCATTGGATGCAGTAAAGTATGAAGTTTACTCTGTGAGGCCTCTTAAGTAGTCTGTTTCTAGGAATTTCTCAGTCCATCTTCTTGGAAAAGGGATTGAGGTTATTTAGAAGGTTCTTTTAGCATTTTAGAGAATTATTGTGATTTAGAAATTAGTGCACATTGGTATAAGTTTATTTGGTATTGCATAGTTTTACTGCTAGGTGCACAGAATAATTCTTGTACTTTTCTCTGTCATACAGGTGATACTGGCCAAGGAGCAAGAACATGGATAAAACAAATTTTGAATCAAGATATGGCTTTCCAACATATAAAAGTAATTTACCCAACAGCTCCTGCCAGGTATTATTCAATATATTATAACTGTAGGATTAAATTACTCTATTCCAGTACTGTAAAGTACACTTGAGAATATTGGTGCAGACTGTCATAACACTACCTTCTTTTTTCTCATGGATGAGTTTTTTGGCAAAAATGCTGCTCAACAGTGCACTGGTGACCAGGGACTGTGATTCTAAGTGGTTGAGACTAAATGTTGAAGACTTCACAGAAGTTGCAGTCTGTAGTTTAAATTCAGGTATTTTCCTCATAGTATCTTCCCATCTCCTTGGTACAAATAGAAGGAGATGACAGTGTGTTGTAATGACATTATGGAGCCATATTCTGCATCACAATCCTACCTATACTAACTCCCATAAATTAACCACTAAAATATTCTGTTGCTTTTAATGCCAGCTTTCAGTTTTGAAGCTGGTTGTCTTTTTGGCATGTATGATGTGAAGGTTCTTCCTGCTCTGGAAAGGACTGAGGATATAAAATTACACATTTCTTCTAGTTTGAATCCTGACCCGATTGTTTCAAAGAGAACTGAGTTCAACATGTGCTGCAGGCACAGATTTTGTTATTAAATTACACTGTTCAGTGGTAGACTGGAACTATAGACAAAAATATTTACCTCTAAGAATTTGAAAGTTGATCAGGTCAAACCTAAAGGCTGAAAATTGGACACCTGTCTCCATGTTTAGCTACATAAAGGCATGGCCTTGTATTTTTCAGAGTTTAATTTTTCCTAATATAAATCCATTTTTAATGTGTCTGTGACTTTGATTGAGGAAAATGTTTCTTTGAAAGGTAGTGGTAGTTGAAAAGTAGTTCAAAGTTTCTTTTTGAATTTGTGCATAAGTGTGCATCAATGCTGAAAGTAAAAGGAAATAGTGACATTCAGCATGGGCTTTCGAGGTACAGAGTTTTGAAAGAAGAAATTTTTTTGGAGGGTATAAACAAGTATAATAGCAGATTTCATCTGGCACTCAGTTATATGTGAAAAAAGCCTTTCCTTGACCATTTATTTTTATGATCTACTTAGGCAGGAAAAGCAATTGAGCAAATGCAGTGTGAATGCACTCACTGTGTTACAGAAAATGAAGCCCATGAGCACAAACCTTTGAAGCAGTGTGTTCTGGGTTAGTTGGTAGTGAATATGATTTTCTGTAAACAACTGCCCATTACTTCATTGGTGACAGGCTGAAGTGATGGCTGGAGTTATCAGTGGTCCAACACACATACTCACAGGCTCGATTTCTTCTCTGTCAACACAACAGGTACTGGAGAAATGCAGTTTCTGCTTTTCTGTGGAACCAATCTTTCTTCATATGTTTTATGTAGCCAGAGCACCTTGGGACACATCTGTTAGGCCAGTGCTTCACTTTTCCACCTCGCTGCACTTCGAGGATCTGGTCCTTTTAGAATTTGTTTTTGTTTTATTTTTTTGATAACTACAGATGAAAACTGTGTGTAAATGATTAACCAGCAAGCTCTCCTGACTCAAATGACTGGCAGTTATTGGAACTTTGTGTTTGTCTTCAGACTTTGGACCTTAGTACTTTGGTAAACAGATTGAAGAAAAATATTTCTGAAATTAAAACAAGTGAATAAACAGTTTACTCTCTTTTTAAAGATGAGATTATTCTTGTTCTTTAGAGTAGATAGAAGTCATGCTTGAGTTGATTCAGAAGTGGTTATTTGCAAAGCTGAAAAGTTGTATATTCAAAGAATAAAAAAATACCTGCTCTTTGACTGCAACAACAGAAGCCTTTACAGGTCCATTTGATGTTGTTTTGGTATTCCAGTCCAAAACACACTATGATTTTTGAAACATTTGTAATGGCTGCTCTCCTTTCTTCCATAGAAAGGAAGAAATCTGCATTAGGAACTCCAATATATGGTCTTATTTAATATATGTATAGGTATGTAGGTTTTGATAAGAATTCCAGGTACTTCTGGCACCAGCAGGGGAATTGAGCATCCTTGATGATGATACCTATTGGCACATGGTTATGGGTGTATAGATCTGATCCAGTTCTGATCAGATTCTGATCAAGGTTCTGATCCAGTCTGATCAGATAGAGAAAAGGATGATAAGCTGGTGGAAAGCTGTGCTGATGTGAGGAGAGTCTCTGGGTGGCCCAGGCTGGCCCTGTGTTGTTGAGTGCAAAGGATGCCAGCAGGTTTTTATGCTGATGATGACATCAAAGAAAGTTAGTCAAGACCATAGTAGGACTGCTAGGCTAACATGCTCTTCTAGCAAAATAGTGCTAATGTGGATGCAGTTCATAGTCTCTATACTGTCTTTTCCAGCATAAGTTACCACAAACACGTTGAACACTCTCCATCAAAATACTTTTGCCAGTAAAAGCTGATTTGATGATATAACTGCAATGCTAGAGGTTTTGGCAGGATGAACTGCAGGCCAGGAAATATCTCCATGTTTTTGATGGGTATAATTCTCCTGATAAGTAGATCTACGGATTTGGCCTTATACATTCTTCAATTCGTATACAGAGTTCTGAAAAGCAGTGGAATTCACATTTTTCAGCAGAACATTGAATTACTTTTTTTTTTCTTCGGAGAGAATGGATGAAATTTATGTTTACATTTTGTCTAGATGTTATCCCTGGCATTGAGACATACATATTTTTCATTTACTACTGCATCAGAGGTTCAGGCACGTTTTCATTCAGGAGTCAATTACTCCAAAATTATTTTGGAAAACCAAGCAAGCATATAATCTGGAAGAACTCTAAAATACATTTTCTGTCTTCATTATCATTGATTGCAGTTAACATTAGAGAGGATAATTCCATTTTATGGGTAGAAGCAACAGAACAGTTACTTAACATTTTACAAAAACTATTTTACTGTTCTCTGTAGGTCTCTTTAAAAGCTACACTTTCTAAAAAAACCCTTTCTTAATAATGTTTGTAATGTGCAGGATCTGTGCAGAGAATGATAACCAGATGTTCCCTGGCCAGGTGAAGTATTAGCAGTATTTTGTCACACTCATCCCATCACTTTGGGAAGTCCTGTGAGTCTTTCATTTGTTTCCTGAGTGAAAATAACAGGATTCAGACATTGCAATTTACTGTTGAAAAAGGAAGAACTTGCAAAATTGCTAAATAAAATGCTTATGGTAAAAACATGGTTAGATACAAAAGGGAAAAAATAATGTGGATTAGAAGTCTCAGAGTGATGTAGTGAGAGTAGTGGCACCTGAACTTGGAATATGTTTGGAAATCATGTGTATAGCTGGGGCATGCAAGTTTTTCTTTGCAAATGAAAATTTTTACACACTGTTTTTTCTGTGTAATGCAGGCAGCTAGGATACTTAAAAATTAAAAGCTCACTTTTTAAATAGGTCATTCTTTTAACTTTAGCTTTCTTTCAATATCATTGCTTCTGTACATAGGTTAAACTTGTTGAACACAATGGAATTCTGTTTCTTCTCCTTTGTCATGCAGATCTGTATCTTTAATTTAAAAAAAAAACACCTCAAATTATAGCTCTTAACAGCTGATGCAATCCCTAAAGCCACGTCTACAGTAATAGTTTTAAAGGAGTTTCCTTTTTCTTTTCTTATTTGGGTCAGAATGCCTACAGCTTTAAATACTGTTTCAGCTGCTATAACTGTGACTTAAACATTAGTTTTCTATTGAATTTTTAAATCAGAACTGAATACCACCCAATTTAACCTTTTTTTGATGTGTGCTTTTTTGTGGTTTTTTTCTTTTTAATGGAAAGTGATAGTTTAAATTGGCATAGCAGGAGCTAACTTGGTAAAGCTAAAACCATTTAGGCTCTACTTGTTTTAATAAGTATACCTTCTATAATTCCCTTAAAAAAATCTAGGTCAAAGATTCTTTGCATTGTCTAGCATTCCATGCTGACAGTCCTTCCCTTTTGCAAGTCAGAAAGAAAAGTCTAACTACTACCTGGGTTATTTTGTGAATCTTTTTGACATTGACCCAGCATACCTTTCCATGGCCATTAAGCCTCCATGCAGAATTTGCTGAATTGTTTTTTTCTAGTTTATTCTGATTACCTTTGTCTATTAAATAGGTGGCTGGGAAGGACTGCTCAGCATTACCTAGCCTGCTACTCCATCGTTTCAACTAAGTTCACATCTTTTCTCAGTTCATGGGTGGAAATGAATTTCATCTCATTGTAGGCCCTATTTGGCTATATTGCAAAACCACCAGACAGCTCGGCACCATTCAGCTAGGCTGACAGTCTCTACTTGTGTGAGGCCTAGGACTGGAAAAGCAGCAGGGGCACTGCAGGTCAGCCTTGAGATGGATTGGTGGAGCCATGGGGGGAGCTTACAGTGCCTATCATACTACATTTGTGTCAAGCAAATGTTATTAATCCTTCACTTCTGTAAAAATCTCATTCATAAATTTTACACAAAGACATCTTTTTAGACGTTGAAGTTTGAAGAACAAGTGGACAAGGTTTTGGTTGGTATCATGGGGTGTTTCTTTCATCTCCTGTAAGTAGAAATTTAACATATTGCATAGTCATATACTAAACACAGTAAACATTTGTCAGAGATACTTTAGTCATGTTTCAGGAAAACAAAGAACATGACAGCATGAATTTTGGATTTCTTCTCCCTTTAACTACATTGGGCTCTTACACATCTTGTTTTCCATCTCTCAGCCTTTTTCTAATACAGAAACATTGGTGACTGTGCTTTTTATATGGCTTCTCCCCACAGTTACACATGCTTTTGCTTTACAGTATTTTCAAAGGTTTTTGTGCTTAGCTAGTGTCATTCATGCATCCTCAGTCGTTTTTTTCTGCCAGCAGTTTGTTAGGGATAGCACTCTGATTTCAAGAGTGTTTTTCAAATCCCACAATGGAGAACTGCTTCAGATTGGACCCTGGTTTGGCTCTTGCCACTTTCTTTCAAGCAAATTAATTTAGTTGGTTGCTGATTAAATGATGGTGTCTAGAATGGTCATTTACAGTCTTCTCAAAATTAACATTTTTGCCATTTCTCTGATTAATTAAATATCCTCGTGATTTACAGCACTCAAAAACTACCCAAAAGCATCCAAACAAACCAATAGAAACAAAGAAGTAGACTCAGAGCTTGACATGTATAGTTTTGTGTCAGCTTCTGTTGCAGATTCTATTGTGTTGAATGAGTATTTGTCCCAAAGTTGCATTTCTTCAGGTAATAAGCATTCTGTAGTCATTCAATTAGCTCCCTTTTCAGGAATGTTAACATGCAAAACAACTCCATCAATAGCATTTGCATGTGGTTGAGTAAACAAGCACTGCCTGTTCTGAGGAGCTGCTGAAATTACTTCTCATGGAGATTACTCTTGCCTTCATTTTTTAATTTATTTTTTTTTTAAGTATACTTCCAAGTTTAAGCTGTTTGAATTTCTGGCACATCTTAAACTGTGTTACTTCGTTGGAAAGCTTAATTGTTAAGATATGTTGAATATCAGTTTTACTATAAGATACACCTTGGACTAGAACTTTGAATTATACTTCACATTTTGAGAAGGTGGATTCTCTTGACTCTTTGCCTCCTGAGATGACATGGGTTTGAGAAGGAAGTAAAATGAAGATTTAAAAAATTCTTATCTTTCCTTTTCTTTCTTTGAATCTTGAATCCTAACTTCATTATACATTCCCAGTTCTGTCTGACATTTTAGAAAGTGCTGTCTGGAACGTCAAGAAAGCTGTAAGCCAGCACCAGTGACTGCTTTAGCAGGAGAGTGATTATAGTGCTGATTGTGAAGGCAGTGATACAGTTGTATCAGGAGAAAAACTTGGGGGAAGAATATTTACTATTTATCAACATGCTGTCTACTTCACTTTTTTTTATTTAAACCAGATAGTAGGGCTGGCTTGTTTTTTAACATACAATGCTAAACAGGGACAGTAATTCAATGGATAGTGGACAAAAATACCTGTAGTTTTATGTGAATTGCTATGCTAATAGCATCATTATGGGAATAGAATTTGGCATGTTCTCAGGTCTGAATTTGAACCTTATGTAGCATCATTTGGTTACTCTCCTGTTAGGATATTTTTCAAGCTATTAGCATTATTGTAAATGTGATTAAGAAGATGTGGAGTGTATATATAGTCCATGCACCAGGACAGTGGAAAAATATGGTATTATTGCTTCCTGATTTCATTATATTTTCATCATTAGTATGTAACTTCTTAGCAGAAGGTAACCTATCTTCAGTTTATGAGAACTTTGCAGTGAAATCGACAAGGAAAACTACTTCTATTTTAATACATGTTTAAAAGATTGAAAGGATGATAAATACTTGAAGACATATATCAGGATTTAGTTTCCTTTCAAGTCATTCAAAGACGGTGTGTAGGATCACTGTGAAACTGCAGTCTCACACAAGAAGCATATGTGTGAAAAAACATTTGTAGATCAGTGCATACCCTTAAAAATTCAGATCTATAAAGTAATCGGAAAATATAATGCAAAGTGATTTGAGGATGTTGGGGAACATGTTAAAGATTCTTTTCCTCAGTGTGCCTGCATTTTTCTTAAATGCTGTTCAGTATTAGCTACATTACATTTTCATCTTCCTTTCTCTTAATATTAAATATTAGGAGTTAATTCAATTTGTAGGAAATCATGTTTCAAGAGTCTCTTAGGATGGGTACAAGTTGGAAAGTCAGATATACCCAGAGAGAGGGTTCAGAATTCGTGTTGTTTTACATAGATTTGAATCTTTTTTTGTTCTCCAGAGCAAGCAACACAGAAACACACACGCACACATATACACTCCCTCTAAAACTAAGTCAAGAGCAGCAACAAAACCCCACATGACTTGGGGAGCTATATATTTTCAGTTCAAGTTGTGACAACACATGTTATGGAGACGTGGAGCTTTATTTTTAGTATCATTTATAAAAGAAATTAAAGTGATGCACAGAGGAAAAAAATCATCGGGACTAATGTTACAAGTTTTGATTAAATTTAGGAAAGCAAAAAAATCCATACCTAAAGATGACCATTTGATCTGACACTGGCTTAACCTGACCATGCTGATCTTAGTGGATGGAGTTTTCACTCCACTGTGATTTTCTTCGTTTTTTGTGTATTTCAGTCCAGCCTCTTGTGTCACTGTAACATAGGTTTGGGGTTTTTTTCCTTTTGTGGTTTAGTCATATGAAAAAATTTTGTGCTGTATTCTTGGACCTTTGTAGATGGTTCTCAGCCAAACATATTTGTTTACCGTGGTAATGTCTGACTTGCAGTGTGCCAGCTAATAAAGGGATTTATTTAGGGAACAGGGTGAATGACTAAAACAGATGTGCCAGTTGCGTGAACCATTAAAAGAATCTTGCTTCTCATCTTTATGTAAAGTTATTTTTCATTCACTTCTGAAAAATCAAGAGTGATTACAAAGATGTTTTTGAACCAGTTGAAGGCACCTTCTCTGTTTTCTTGGGGGTCTTCCTATGGAATTAAGACACATTAGTCTTACTGAAGAATTTGCAGAGACAGCAGGTAAAAGTGCTGAGTTTTGACATCTGATCAAGTATTATAATCCTATAATGGGTCTTATCCTTTTTATAAATTCTTCAATTCTGTCTGTCAGCTACAGGGACAACCTGTTTAAAACAACCAAACCTGTTTTAGTATTTCTGAAATGTAAACTTCTGTAATGCAGTGCAAACATGGATCTTCATTCCATGGGAATTCTGGGTCAGCGTGTTGTAATAATACTAAAACCTTACACATCTTTTCTCACACAAATATAAGGTACTCTTGTTTTACTAGAAAAGAAATCATTCTGGGAAAAAAAAAAAACAAGCAAAAGAAATTTAATAACATTTTTTACACTTAGCTTTAGCTTGTTGGATATATAGAATGCTTTAACTGAATTTCCTTTAGTTTAGTAGACACATAAGGACTAACTTGAAAAAGAAACTTGTTAATTCTGTAATACTGGACCTGAAAAATATGAGTTTTTTACAATTAAACAAGTGAGGAACTACTGAGGCATACACTGTACCAAAGTTGATCATTTACTTTTGTGCCATTTTGAATAACAGTAGATTGTTGTAGGTTTTAGGCAATTATTACTGAAACTGTGCTCAGAGATGAAACTGTTACCTGCTTGTACCAATCAATTGCTATTTGTTGCATCTTTCTTCCTATTTAGATTTCCAGCTTTTAAGTCAAAGTTGGACCTTATTTGTTTTGTGTTCATGGCACCAGGTAGAAGATCTGTATTGTCTCATGTTTGACTTGTGTGACCAAGTGATCAGACTGCTATTTGTATGCTTCTGCTCATGGCACTGTTTCTGGTTTAGAAATAGCCATTTACATGTGGAAAGTCTCTCCACTATTAATAAAGGCAGAATTCGTTCCTTCACTAAGAATAATTGAAGTAGTGGCTTTCTCATTTTAGGTTAGTTGTGTTTTTGCTTAATCCTAGCACTAGAGAAAGTGCAGAGAGAACACAAAAGTCAGTGTTAGCATTTTCAGTGTGTTCCCATTCAGACAAATTTATCAAAGGCTGTCTGTTGGTAGGCAGTGATTGTAATCTGACCTGAGCTCATCTAAGCTTAAGTAAAAATAAAAAATGTGCCCCCTGATTAAACATTCCTGTTCAGGATTTTAGAGAGCTTGGTTTTGCAATGAAGCATTGATCTCATAGCAGTGTGTTTGGTAGTAAATTGTAGAGCCATTGCAAGGCAATTAGATTACCTTTCTTGGTATTTCAGGGTTCTATTCATCTTTATTTCAAAACAAAGAAAAGGCTACTTTCAATTGTAGTTTCCTTGATTAACTGGGGTTTGGGCAACATGTTAAAGCACTTAAAATTCTAATCTGACAACACAATATTATGGGACAGTATCTCATTTCTAATTTCTTTCTATGCACTAATCCAGTAAGCACATGGCATTCCTTTTACACTTATGAGATACTTGCTGTGTAAAGTTGAGGATGACTATTTTTTGAAAGAAAATTGACAAAAGGGAGAAGTCTTTGTAAATATGTAGAGGACCGTAGTACCTGTCTCCTGTAAGTTTCAACAAGAGTAAGACATCTGAATCCTGTAAATTTACCTCTTGCACAGCTTTCTGATTTAGCAGTTACCTCAGTTTGTCCTTTTCCAAGGTGGATTCCAACCCTAACTTTTTGTTTAGGATTAAGAACCCCTCTGACAGGCTTAAGATTTAACATGTTTAGGTACCCCTGATCATCCTGGGCACTGATATGCCTGACATTGTGTTTTACATAGCTTCCAAATGTTGTCATCGTTCTTGAAGGAGCATGTTTTGAATGCAAGGAAATGCAATGTGTCTGGATGTAAATGTAAATCCGCCCCAAAGAAGTTTCTTCTCTGCCTTGCTGGACAGATACTGAAAGATTTTATTTATCAGATATGCTGAAAGCTTTTGATCTTATGCCTGATTTTCTTTCCTTCCAACACTGCAGGCCATACACACCTATGAAAGGAGCCTTTTCCACTGTGTGGTTTGACAGATTTAAGATCTCTAATGACTGTCCAGAACACATTGAAAGTATTGATTCTATGTGCCGGCGACTTACGGACTTGATCAATGATGAGATTACAAATGGCATTGCAAAGAATAGGATACTAATAGGTAAGAGAGATTTATTTTTTATATGTTTGTTTTAACAGCTTGTAATTCTTAAGATTTTGTTTGGTTTGAATTTACTTCATCCTGAAAGCTCATGAGCATGCTTTTCAGCTGCTGCTTAGCCTCTTCAGCAGCCACTCCTAAGAATAATGAATCATTGAGACCTGAATCAAGTGGGGAATGGGACTAACTGTAAGTAGTGATCTCAAAAATTTTAAAACTGTTTTTATTGTAGTTGTTATTTAAAATGCAGAGTGGGCAGTGATTTACCTTGAAAAGTACATATCTTAGGGCCCTTTTCAGCATACTTAGCCAAAGTTACTTGTATTTTGGAGAGTGGAAATGTAGTGTGTAAATATGATTTTTCCCTTGCTGTTCTCAGAGTATTGCATTAAGTTTATTCATGGGGAACAGTTGATAACAGATGAAGTATTAGCTGTCACAGTTCATATTTTCTGTATTCCTGTCGTTCTTAATTTCCAGATTTTCATTAGCTTTCACAGAATGTCTGTGAACTAGTGGCATACTGAGGCATGGGACTTGAGGGCAATTGAGTAGCTTGCATCAGGAAAGTGTATAAGAATTCACAAGTCCTTTGCTCCCTGTCCCATCCCTAGACCACAAACTATTTCAGGTTGGGGGAAAAAACCTCTTAATGTGGGAAGTTAAAAATTGACGGCCAGCTGAATCATGCCATCAAAGTCCTGTGTGGTGGAGCCACTATCATTCAGCCTACATATTTTCTTGGTCCAGCCCCAGTTTCTCTTTGAAGGCCTCTGTTTACTTTCCCTAGCTGGCTCATTGCCCTGCCTGCAGAAGGCATTGTTTTAGATGGCTGTCAGCAAAGCCTCTTTGAACTGTCTTTCCTATGTTACACCTGATGGCTTGGAAACAGCTGATGAAGTGCAGGTACTTTTCCATATAGTGAGCTGGGAACTTGCTACTAGGCTTTTCTCCTTTGTCTCTAGCCATCAAAATTAGAACTAGTGAGACTACAGAGTATGAAGGCTGTTTTATAAGTCATAATTAGAGTAAGGGAATTGGTATGCAGCAATTGTCTCAGTCCATAGATTCTTCAGAAGTCCCCATCCCTATGTGTTTGCATTCCTCGTCTGTAAATCAGAAATAATTATACTTATTTTCTCACTCTTGAGAGCTGTGATTTCAAGCTACTAGAGTAAGGCACTGTTTCCTTGCATCTGTAGGAGAGACTACATGCATACATCCTCACAGTTGAATCTAATATTTGTGAAACAAGCAAAATAAGGCAGCCATGAATTAACTGCATCCAAAGTGCAGAAGAGGACTCGTGAGTGCATAATAATTTCATTAGTGGAATATTGATTGTGTCAATTGGAGCTGCACAAGATTTTTTTTTAATGATAACTTTGTGCTTTCTCTGCACTGGTTTTGGTGATTAACCAGTGTGTGATGCAGTGGAGAATGAAGCTTGGAGATGCTGTGCGGTTTCTGTGCCTAAAGGCTGGGTTTACTATCAGTCTGAGCCAGACTAATGTGGTATTGTTACACATGAAACTTTTTGCAAATAATTGCCTGTCTTCTGCTGTTGTTTTTTACAGGAAATTAGGAATTCTATAAAGGCACCTGGCAACTTTGACATTTTTGGCAGAAGGAATATGAGACCAAGTTTTTTGTTTGAAGATATTGTCTGCACCAAACTGTAACATCCACTGTAAAAGGAGAAAAGTGTGGTCTGAAATTTTTCTGAGTTTGGGAAAGATTTGTGTGCAGAAGACAATGGAAGAGATATTCAGTTGTTTAAAATGCCAAATAACTTAAACCCTGTGACTTGTTAAAAATTTCTATTTGAGAAAGTCATGAATAACCATCTAGTACAAGAAGTGGAAGCTTGAGGTAACAGGTGGGCAGCAGACAGTGGATTTGTGACTGCTGGTACAATATGGTTGGAGGAGCAGCCTTCTTGAGGCAAAGGGGAAACTAAAACAATTATAGCAGAGAAAAGCATGGTAAATTTTTGCTATGACCATTTCCTCATGTTGAATCATGTCAGAGACCCGTAATCATAGGCTGGTTTGGGTTGGAAGGGGACCTTAAAGATCATGTAGTTCCAAGCCCTCTGCCTTGGGCAAGGACACCTTTCCACTAGACCTTCTAACCTGGCCTTGAATGTTTCCAGGGAGGGGACATCCACAGCTTTCCTGGGCAACCTGTGCCAGTGCCTCACCATCCTCACAATAAAGAGGTTGTTACAGGGAATGAGATGGAGGGTTAAGGAGAAATGGGATCATAGTCATAGAATCATAGAAAGTCAGGGGTTGGAAGGGACCTCAAAAGATCACCTAGTCCAAGACTTTACCCTTGCTCTTGTTGTAATACATCAAATGTTTCCTTCCCAACTCTCCAGTCTGTCCAGGTCCTTCTGAATGGCAGCACAGCGTTCTGGGGTGTCAGCCACTCCACCCAGTTTTGTGTCATCAGCAAACTTAGTGATAGTACACTCTATTCCCTCGTCTAGGTCATCAATAAATATATTGAATAGTACTGGTCCCAGTACTGACCCTTGAGGGACTCCACTAGAAACAGACTTCCAACTAGACTCCATCCCATTGACTACAACTCTCTGGCTTACATCCTTCAATCAGCTCCTGGTCCACCTCACTGCCCAATCCAGGCCACACTTCTTCAGTTTAGCTCCACGGATGCTGTGGGAGATGGTGTCAAATGTCTTACTGAAATCAAGATAAACCATATCTACTGCTCTGACATCATCTGACATTGATTTGCCTTCCAAGTCATTTTAGTGGCAAGCAGGCTCTTAAAGCACTCATCTAACTCCATCTCTCTCTCCCTCGTACTCCTCAGTCTGCTCACCTTCTCCCTGAGCTCCATTACTCCATCCTGCAGCTTTGCCACCAGTAGCGCAAATCATCAACCTGCTCACATCAGACACAGCCATGATCACTGCTGTCCCCAGTTGCCATGGAAAGGCTGTGGCATTCCCAACGCTCTGTGACCTGGATACCACATCCTTCTATGGGGGCATCCTCTCTGTACTCACATCCATTTTAGCAGCTGCTGAGAACAGAGCCTTCTTCCTCTGAGTAGCCCCCATCACTCCTTGAGTAAATTGCAGATCCTCAGCTCCCTGCTGCTCTCCCTGCCTGTGCAATCTGCCCCAACACATCCCTGTCACCGCTCTCCAGGTCTCTTGCGCTCCTCAGACGCATTAAATCTCCCATGTGGCTCCTGGCCATGGCTCATCCTCACCCAATTGGCTGCCACCGATGTCCTGGTCCCTCTGGGGCTCGGGCTGTGCCTGGGGGGTCCCTGAGCTCAGAAACAGCTCAGCACAACACGATCAAACTCTTTCCTCAGGTTTACCTCAGTCGTCGTCACCACCGCTGCTGCCTCGCTAACTGCGGGATGTGTGTCTGTTCTGTAGTGAGTGGGAGTTTTAATGAGTGGAAAGAAAACAAAATTGGGGTGAGGATGGTAACAAGATGGAAGGTTATGGTTTTATAGGGAAGATGTGACTAGAAATTATAGGGTGAGAATGCGTGTCAGATATTGTTGGGTGGGAGCAAGTGAGGCGTTAAGCACGCAGGAAAGTGGGTAGCTGCTGACAGCTGAGAGCTGTGGGATAAGAAGGCAAGATCTGAGGGAGCACTGCAAAGGAGAGGGAGTGGGAAGAGAAGGCAGTAGGAGCAGTCTCAGAAACTGGAAAAGACAAAGTCCAACAGCTTGTGTTCTGGGGGATGATTCTTCTGGAGCCATCCAGACTTTCCATAAGGCTGAAGACTGTGGGTACCGTGAAATCGTACGTTCTGACAAAAGGTGTAGGCCGCTTCTTTCAGTAGTACAGTTGGCTCTGAAATCCCCAAGTAGCTGTTTGTAGGGCAGAAATCTAAAGCTGGGATTGGAGTCCAGTTTGTTCAATGCCACCCTTCTTTATCAAGAAAAATATTGATACAACCTTGTTTTTATCAGCTGCTCTTTGAATCTTTACTGAGGTAAAACCTCCTATTTAAACCTCCCTATCAGTTTACTGTAACAATCAGCACACAGCAGTACATGACTCATCTACCCATTGTTTCATGAGTTTCATGAGTTGCTTTTCTACTTACATATGTGTCTTTCTTGAAGGAAGTAGGTATCTGGTTCATCATGGTTTATTTCCTCTGACCTTGAAAGAGGAAGGGAAGAGAGACTGTCTGCAATATATAATTACTCAAAAATAATTATATCATTCCCAAAATTTGATAATGGGAGTAATTTTTTATCCAAACATTCCTGTTGAGTTACTCTCACTAGTCTTCTTGGCTAAAGCACTTATTGCGAATAATCCTGTAAGTAGATATGTATTTACTTTAGAGATAAAAGAGGATGATAATATTAGTCAAAATCTGACACTTGGAGCTTTAATAGTATCCCTTTCTTAAAAACATGATGTATTCCTTCTTTATAAATGACTGCATTCATTGCTAAATTAGCTAAACAAGCAAATAACCACATTTTCAAATGTGGTAGAATAATTTCTTTATCTGTTTAAAGCTGACTTGGTTTTGCAGGTGGTAGTGGTTTTGCTATGCTTTGTTCTGTTGTGGTTGTTTGTAGGTTGTTTCTTTTCTAACTGCTTCCATAGTCAAAGCTCGCTGTGAAATAACTGCTTAAGTGGAATTTGTCAAAGATTTCAACAATCTTATTCAAGATTATGTTAGAAGCTCTTGAAAGCTCACTTTAGTCAATTGCACTTCAGTGAAAAGTTGTCTTTTTTCCCCTTTTTTTTTTTTTGTTCTTAATTTAGTGCTACTTGCCCACTTTTACAGGTCACTTTTTGTTTAGTGCAGAAATGCTGATCCAAGTTTGTTCGTCCCTGCCACCTGTTGTCACTTGTGTAAGCAGCCAGTGAAAATAAACTTTCCATAACAATCCTGTAGCTTTGACTGTATGCCAAAAAAACCATGCATGATTCTTGACCCCTTGTACTGTAACAATAACTCAAGACACACAACCACTTTTTGTTTATTGCTACACTTCTTACATAGCTACTGAACCATGGTGGAAGTAACATGAAAGCTCTGTGCTTCTTGTAAATATTAGCATTTCCATCTCTCTCAGTATGTGTGAGGGTGGGATGAGGTGGAAATATCTTGGCTTTGACATCTCAGACAAGGAGGATACTGAATATATGGGAAGATAAAAAAAAATCAACAATCATTAAAATGTTGGGCAAACTACTTCACATAGAATCTGTACTTTATGTCTTTAGCTTCTGAGCCTTGCTGTCACTCATCCTATCTTGCATCTTCTGTCTTGATTGGGAACACGTTGCCTTTCATTTAGGGACACTTAACGTCTTGCTCTTACAGAGTAATTTAATGGTTTTATACTGCCACTTGTCACTGCAATTCAAATGAGATTTCTCCTTCTGTACAACCATTACGTGGCTTTGTGGTTTATCCAAATTATGACTATGAAATGCTGGTCTCAAAGCAGTACTGTTAGTCCATCTTCTCTCTAATGCCAGGGAAAGTTTTCAGTGCTTGAGTGCAAATTTGCATTGCATCCATCCTTTGGGGAAAATGAACTGGCTGTTTATTTTTCTTCTGCATCTCAACTACTCTTTTTGCTTCATGATGCACAAGCAAGAGATACGAAGAAATGAATGTGAATTTCCTTCATAGATGGTTCTGTAGACTATGTAATGCTGATAATTTTGTCCAGAGAGTAGGATCCACCACTTTTCACTTTGTTTCACAGTTCTTGACAGTTTCTGTATTTATGTGTCTAGAAATGAGAGTATTTGAAAGGTGGCATAATCTTACTCTCAGTGGGCATAGTGAATGATGAGCTTTACAAACGATAGTGAAGATTAGGAGCAAATGAGCCTCACAGCAATAAAGTAAAAAATAATTAAAACATGATTCAATTGTTAACCAGATTGGATGGGGTTTTGAGCAACCTGGTCTAGAGGGATGTGTCCCTGCCCATTCAGGGAGGTTGGAACAAAATGATTTTTAAGATCCTTTTCAAGCCAAACCATTCTATGAATCCGTAGTCTTGTCATCACATGTTACTATCAGACAGTGGATTTAGGAAGAAAAGAAATGCACAGTGAAGAGAGTTCTGATCTTTTCAGGCTTAGTAGCAGCTCTGTTGAAAACATACACTTACTCATCTTTAATAGATGCCTGAATTCAGTGCAAAATTTAAACATAAAAAAAATTTATCATAGAAGAGTGAAGCTTAACAGCATTTTTCATGAAACCATCTTCGTGTGTCAGTGCAGGGTCAGTTCTATTTGGCCAAATCTTTACCACTGTTTTTCTGATTTACATGGATTTTATTTTTCTTCCGGTGCCAAAAATTATGATTCCTTAGGTATGTGTGTTGGATTCTCTGCTACTACCTGTATCAGTTGAAAATAAAACTAACTGGTTCTGGTTTCACTGCTACTTGATACATTAGAAACTATTGTATACTTGTTTTCAAAGAAAGATGTAGAAATTGTACTATTTAAATATGCATTTCAAAATGTGTTTTGGCTGGTGAGAAAGTTGAATGGCAGAGTGATTCATGTTCCTAAAAAGAGGAAGTGGCTGAGCCAGTCAAGGGAAGCTCCCTTTGCTTTTGTGAAGACTTTCAGTTACAGGGTAACAAAAAGAATGAAAAGGCTATCAAGGATGGAAGGCATTCACTGAGCTTTACTGGTGTGTAAGTTTAGTTGTTAGTGAAGTTTCATTAATAGTATAAAAGGGGAAAATTGCTGTTGTGAGGAAGTTTCTTTGGGACAAAGTACTTGTTTGAGCACTTACACAGGAGAGTTTTACATTCAGGGAGTTCTGTGGAGAATGGAATTCGCTGTTCCACTGGCATTTGTAACTCTGCTGATACTCATATATGAGTGCTGTTAAATATATATAATACTTCCATTCATGTACAAAAAAGGAAGGTCAAAAGAGAAAATCAGGTTCTTTGCAGATGGTGTGTAGAACAAAATTTTGCTGTTACGGTTAAGAGAAGGTAAATCACAGAAAATCCATAGGGAGAGCAGAAAGTAAACTGAAACATAGCTTTAGGGAAAAATTCCTGGTAACAAACATATTAAAGTAACTCAAAGGTCAAAATAGCTAATGAAAGGGGATATCGAGCATGAAAAATGCTGGGAGGACAGAAAGAAGACGAGGCAAGAGTATTAATATATTGTGATGGCCAAAGACCTTATACAGTAGAATAGTATTTTTGTCTCCTTGAACTCTGCTGGCACATGTGCTTTATGCTGTAGCATTCATCTGTTGCAACTCTGTTACCAAATCTGTACTGAAAAATTTGAAGATATACATGAAAGATGAAGAATAACTACTAGAGAGGAACTAGCGAATAAATACTGCTTAAAATCAATACTGAAAAATACAGCTTTACACCCAAATCCTTTTCATCAGCATCTGGGGCCTAGCTACTCCTCTTCTTTCAGTTCTGTGCTTCATTAAACACAGTAGTTTCTACCTCTGTCACTCAAAGGTGTGTAAGAGCTCAAGGTCTATCTCTGCAAGGAGTAGAAGATCTGTACTTAATGCAGGTGGCAGAATTCATGCACTGAGTGTGATTAATAACGTAAGATTTGTTTCCTATGGCTGTGCTTTCAAGTGTGGAAAACAGTTCTGATCATTTTTTAAAATTATATTGGAATGAACAGAAAAATGACCCGATTTGTTGTTTCCTAAGTCCATGATCGTTATGTATGACAAATTGACAGTCCAATCTGTATGACTCAGGAAGTCATCAGCAATGTCAAACCTGTGTTTGTTAGGTGCTTTTTCTAGAAATAAGAATGAAACCCAAAGCTATTTCTTATCTCAGAAGTAGATCATTGCAGACACTGAAATAGAGCATGGGGGAGAACGCAGAATTTTTAGCATTCGTTTATATATGCAAGACACAAAAGAGACAAAATAACAAAAGCTTTATGCAAGAGAATAAAGTGATTTATTTTAGATACAAACCCGAGCATTGTGTGACTAAATGCAAAAAAGATTAATAAAGCTGAAGTTTGACAATAGATAAATATTTTACTTCTTGAACTCTGTATAATGCTGAAGTGTCATCATGAAACAGATTATAATTTCAGACAGATATTTGACAAATGAGTAGCAAATTAATATAAATCAGTATCTTTAGTGGAAGTGAGCTAAATATTTTATACAAAGACACTGATGTTTAAAAGGCTCCTAAGACCATTTACAAAGCTGTCTGGGAAGAAAGTTTTAATAGCAGCTCTTATGAGAGTTTCTGTTTTATTCATGCAGGAATAAGTTACATGTGAAAAATTCAGTCTATTCACTGTGCTACATAAATGGAAAATGGTTTCACACGTTTTATGAATGCCAGTGAAACGTATTGGCAAATTCTAAATTTCTCTGCACACCCTTTTATATTTCTTGAAAATAGATTGGTCTCAAGCAAAGTGCTTGTTATGTTCTGCCCATAGACTGAAGATTGAAGAGCTGCCATGTCATTTTTGGTCTTGAGTAACACTAATAACATTTGCTTAGCAATGCTTTCAGGTTTATGTATTCTTCATGCTGAGATCATTGGGGTACATAAGCATACTTGTGCTTTTGTGTTTTGCTTACATTCTGACTGTCACTTCATAGATATCTTTTGTGTAATACTTGTACCTGCCTCTTATTTTTCTGAAATTTGAACTCCAACAAAAGTTCTTGACTGATCGTGTCTTTCACGTGTTATGTCAAATTTACACTTACACTGAAATTCTTCTTGTACTAAAAAAAATGTCTCCAACTAGAAATGTTTCTGCAAATTGTTGTTTCTGAAGTATTTACTATGCATCTTTTACTCAGAGATTGTTGTTATCTCGAGTTACAAACTTCAGGTTTTCCCCTGGAAAACCAAATTCAAAGAACTTGTCCCTGGTATTACATTTTCTCATAGCAGTATGAGCCACATGAAAGAGCCATTACCTAATATTCTTTTAAACAGAAGGTGACTGCATTGTCAAAGACTGCTGGTGAGTAATTGCAGATAGTGTTGCCAGATTGTGACTAACTGAGTACAAAATTTTAGATTAAGTCATTTACAAACTGGTAATGAGTTTTCAATATAGCTTTTTTCTGTATTCCAAAAAACTTAAAATGGACTCGTTTTATATGTGGACAAAATATATCTTTATCTAATTGTAAGCAAATGAAAAATCTTCTCTTAGAGTGCTACTTTTTGGGATTGGGGATAACAGTATCATTCAGAATGACCAAAGGAAAGGAAGTAAATTATCAGAGTCCACTGAAGAGAATAAAGGGAACTTCAACATAAGATATTGTTCTATATATAACTTTGTGTAACTGATGGGGTCCATATACTTTCTCAGAAGGCTGTAGGTTTCTGTCTGAGAATATGGGGTCAATGGTGTTGAATTTTTGTGGTTACTGTGACATTTGTGCAATGTGGTGAGAGAGATAAAAGCCTTGCCCAGCAGTATTATCAGTATTTTTTTTTTATGAAGACAAGTTTAATCAAAATTTCTGGTGATGTGAGTTATGTTAGTTTTTAAGGTGTACTCTGAGCTTGTTTACCCACATCCATTCCTTCTTTTCCTGAACTATTTTTGTTTCTGAACTGCTACTTGGCCCTTAGGCATACTGTATTTGAATTTGAGCTGCTTAAAGATTGATGGGTTGATTGTAAATAGAAGGTTTAGGCTTTATTTACGAAAGATATACATTGTAGTTTGAGGATGCAGGTCTCCAAATTTGATTTAAGTATTGTGCTTGAAAAAGGAAAGTAAGACTCTCCAGTCTTGCACATTGTGTGGTCTTGCTCTTTCTCAAATCCAAGTTAAGTCAGGAACCTGCAGTTACAGCTTTTTGCCATAATCACCTCTTAAAACTATAAGGTGACAGTAAGAAGAAAAAATTATTCAATAGAAATTCTGATCTGAAACTTGTCATAAAACAATAATACTGCGTAGGAAAAAGAAAACTCTTCATGTCTAGATCAGTCTAGTGTTTTCAGGAAAAATTCCTACACAATCTGACCAAATCCTCCAGTCATAACATGGAGCAGACTGTGAGCTACAAGGGCCTGGAACCTGCTGGGATTTGCACGTAAGCATGCTGGAAGAGGATTCCCCATTAGGAACAGTCTAGCCATGACCAAGTTTTGGTGCCATGGGGACATTGCTTCCCAGCTGGGTATTGTTTAGCACCCACATCAAACGTCTGTGTAATACAGAAGTCAACTCAGAGGACTCACATAGCCCTGGCAAAAGAGGCATTCCAATTTTGGAGTCTCATTTTAATGTCATTGGAAAAATACCAAGCCGAAATGGCTTGGTATATTTCCTGGTATTTTTGCATTTCTTCTATCCCTAATTTCATGTCTCCTGTTTGAAAAGGTCTGGGCTCAGAATTTTGCAATTAATTAACAACATTTGACTACCTGGCAGATACCATTGGTATTACCAGTAGCCTGGAGGCTAGTGCCACTCATAAATAAAGCTGCAGTCATAATCTTTCAACTGGTTGCCATCTCTGTGCTAGAAGAGATTTCAGCAGCCAGACATTCTGCACTGTTTGGTTGTTCCTAAGTCCATGATCCACTGCAGTCAGTATGCAGTACCTATGTACTGTGGCTTTTTGAAGTGATGTGGTAGCCTAGATTTCTTTCCTAACGAATAAGGATTTGTCATGTAAAAATCATTCCTGTGGAATTATCTCATAAGTGCAGCTGAACAGACATATAGAACACAGGAGGCCATTAATTCAGAAGTCCTGATAGAGCTGAACTGGGAAACATTGGAATTTTACCCTGTTATATATCCTAGGGTGTAACAAAAAAATCCAAAACCTTGTGTACTAATCTAATGTGATGAATGTTCATTGATTATGTACAGTAGTAAGACATATCTTTCATGTGTCATTGCTATTAGCCTACTGGAAAAATAAAGTGCATAATAAAATGCAATGAATTATCTGCTCATATATTTTTTTTTGTGTGTTAGAGAATGTATGGTCCCTGTGTTAACTGCCTGGTAGGGCCCATACACAAATGTCTTCTAAAGTAATGGGTGTTTTGGCTGATACATTTTCTTTCTCAGTAATGAATCTTTAGCAGTTCTTCAGCTAGGCAGCTGCTTCACTGAATCATGGTTTAAGATCACTGTAACCCTTACATTGCTCAAGATGTTTTTTGTTTGCACTGTGTATAAAATAAACAAGTCTGAAGATAAAAAATAAATTGGATGCTGGGTTACAAAAATATCAAGCAAAATCTAATCTTTGTTTCTTTTTTGCATCCTAGGAGGCTTTTCGATGGGAGGTGCAATGGCAATGCATTTAGCATATAGGTTTCATCAGGATCTGGCAGGAGTCTTTGCTTTGTCTAGTTTTCTCAATAAAGACTCTGCTGTTTACCAGGTGAGTATGTGGCAGACTTTAAAAAAAACTCCCTATCTAGGAAAAATGTGATAGAATAGAATAAAATTGATTATAGCATGTATATTTATGAGGCCATTGATTAATATGCAAAACTTCTGACATTTCCTGGAAATAGATAAGCAGAATATTAGGAAAGTGAGGCTTCAAAGTTGTCCTTACATGATGGTTTGTTGGATTTTTATTCAAAGTATAAAAGTAAAAATTACAAAAGGCAGATTAAGAAACTAAATGCAATGCAAGTTGTCCATACTTCAGCATTAGAGTGCCTGTAAGTGTAACTATTCTTTGAAAATATGTGGTGAACTATAATACTCATGGGCTCCATCTGCTGTCACAAATTTTTTGTAGTTCTGTTATTTGGAGAAGTATATAGATCTTAAAGTAAAGCCTCTTGTTTGGCAAGATTTAGCACACTGGAATTTGAAGAGCAAATCTTTATCTATGGTATTTCGTTGTTTCTGTTAGAGATGGTACAATATGACCACTAAAAAGCAGGTTAATAAATGAAAAGCTGTGTAAATTGTCACCATTTGTTATAGTGTGATTTTAAGTATTCTTTTAAAAATTTTAGTGATGCATCTGACAGTGTTTCTCCTTCATCTAGGCTTTGAAAAGAAAGGAAGGTGTTTTTCCAGAATTATTTCAATGTCATGGAATCCCTGATGAACTTGTTCTCTACTCATGGGGAGAAGAGACCAACAGGATCTTAAAGTCACTGGGAGTATCAGCATCACTTCATACTTTTCCAGACCTTCAACATGAGTTAAGCAGAACTGAAATAGAAAAACTAAAAACCTGGATTGTAAAGAAGTTGCCTGTTGAAGCAGCAAAGACAAATGAATAAAAAAAGATGCAGCCTTCTTATACTGCCTGATTGTTGTGGTTTTAAGATCATATGGGGCACTTGTATGGGCACCTCATGTACATTACATAAGCACAGCTTCAGGTAGACACATACCATGAAGTTCAGTTCAGTGGTGAAATGATGGTACAGTTACCATTCATTTAATCAATGGGTTTCTTTCTCTTGTCCAGTTCTTAAATACACACCCACATCAGTCTGTGAAATTAATGACTGGAAAGCAAATGAAAATAAAAACATTCCTGAATAATCAAAATAGTATTCAGGAAGCATCGCATCCCTCTGAATTTACTAGATACTTGCGTGTGTGAGTGTGTGTTCTAGTATGGAAAAAATCACAGTGATGTGGCTGTCTTACTAGTAGCATTAGAGCAGAAAAAGGCCAATTGATAAAATAGATTTTTACCTCTAGAAATACATGTATATATTCACTTTAGTTCACTACAGAAGAACCGTATTCCTTCAGTTGGATTCTTGGCACGTGGGAATGTATCTGCATCAAAGCAGAGTTGGATGTCACCTGAAAAAAAAAAAGCTACTGAGATTTGTGTTATATTTTTAGAAGTCAAAAGTAGCTGTGTGTAGGTATACACAGGCTCTTGCTATTACCCACTCTCATGTTGGTTTGTTTTTTTTTTCTCTTGGATCTAACTATATGGGAGATGCTTTTTAAAAAAAAACACCATGATTGATAAGATTTATCCTGTTTCTGAAGTAATCATTCTTTGGGAATGAACTTTGTTCCTGTAGAAATGTATTTTTTCCAACAGTTTTATTTTGGCCTGCAAGATCACATTCTAAATTAAAAGATGAAGCCACTTGATTCCTCTGTGACTACTTAGGAGTTGTAAATAACAACTGCAATATATAGAAAACTTATATCCTGCTATTTTAATGTTGGATGATTCAGCTCTGTGTCAGTTTGATAAATTGAGTCAGAATATAAATATATTTGCTTATGTAATTTTAATACTTTTTTATTATTATTCCCCCTTTCTCTGCCCCATTTTCTCCTCCCCAAATCCAGTATCTTTATTAGCATGACAAGGGATTCAGCCTTTCGCCAAAGTCAGTTATATCCAAGTCTCTTGCTTCATCTTCTTTCCCCTTTTCTGAAGAGTGGATCTAGGACACTGTTGTTTGCTCTGTCACAGCAGATTGCTGCCAGTACTGGCTATGACTGCAGAAGTGTCAGCCAGCTCCTGGAGACTGAGTTTTGTTCAAATCCTTGTGCACCAAGACCTACGGCAGCTTTTACCTATCTTGAAGAATAAGCAAAGGGGAAAAAATGTCACTGTTCAAGTACAAGGCATGTAATTGGCAGTAGCAAGTAACAACTTCCTGCTGCTAAAAATATTTTGCTTTCTTTCATTTTGCTAGCATTAGCAAGTCAGCAGTCTGTTCTGAAAAACAGGATTTTAAATGGCACATGAAAACTCAGCTATTTGAAACAGTAACTGAAAAGTGTTTTTTCCTGCTGCCTTAGGCTTCCTAATTACCACAAATTAAATTGAAACAGGTGTGTTCAGAGACAGCTGAACTAACATTGCTTTGGCCCAACTCTAATTACAATCCTTGACAAGAGTAGTTGTAGCATTTTAGCAATAATACATCATTTGGAGTTCTGCACCATTTTATGTTCTTCCTGCAGTTCGTATCAGGGGCTATTTGAACCACTAATGCAAGGTGGTAATAATTCACTTTGGTGACAAGTGTATTCAGATGGGAAAGTGATGTACTCCTAGCTAGGTGGCTTTTAACAAGGTCAGAGAACAGCTCAAAATAGATGAAATAAGATCATGGAGGGAATAAAAATTATTATTAAGTCAAACCGAAATCTTTTGATTGGTTTTGCAGTCTCAATAATTGCAAATAGAGTGGATACAGAGTTTGGGTTTTTTCCCTTGCTATAGGCTCACAAGCAATTACAGAGGTCTGCATTTCATGACATTATTGGAAAACAGTGAAGTCTCCAGGTTGCATCTGTTTTCTTTCATCTTGCTTGTCTTGTGAGTGAAGGCCAGGTAATGAGGGTATGTGGTGTAAAATAAAGACTGGAATCCTGTTAGATATATGCTCTGAAGGGGTCCATAATCTCAGAGCTAGAGAGCTAGGATGTCACTTCCTGGATGTTAGAGAACTCTATAGTGTTTTCCTTCAGTCTGCAGGTAGCTATAGCGGGGTCAGTGTGACTTGCCCAGCCCATTTGCTGGAGATGGTGGTGTGGTTCCGTGTCCCAGATGATGCTTAGCCCAGGAAACTTTGGACTGCTGATTGCCATTAAGCAGCCAGAGGCAATATTCATCCTTGAAGACAGTGGGCCTGCTGTTGGATCTCTAGTCAAATGAAAACTTCAGTAGTCAAAATTAGACCAGCTGCTTGACAGCATGTTTCTGAAGTAATGCAGATTTATTTTTCCTCCCTGGGCTTTTTTGATCTGGGACCTTTTTACTACACTTAAAAAAAAATTATTTGCAAATTGATATTGGAGCACGGCATAGTGTTCCTTTGCCAAAAGGGCATCACAACAGTACCTAAAGCACTACAGTTCCAAGATCTACCCATTGATTGCTGGGTGAAGTACTTTGTAGAAAGTTTAAGGATCAAAAGGAACTCCCTGTTGACTAACTAATAGCATGTTGTTGGAACAGATATAAAGTAGCAGGTTCCAGGACATATAGAGCCCTGATATGTCTCGATAGTTGTATCTAGATTTATATTAAAAGAATGGAACTGTTTTCATTCATCCCTAATCTTTCACACCTGCTATCTTTCAGAGTGTTCACATAACACATGGAGATGTTGAGGAGGTAGATGCTGTGTACTCTTAGAAGGAACAAACTCAGGGCTCTGCTGCTTTTTTTTTTAATTGTACATACTGTATAATTGTACATTGTTCATGTTTCTCTCTTCCAGACTGAAGGAGAAAAGCACATGTAAGGATAGAGGCCTGTACATTGTATTCATGAATAAATTGGAAATTTCAGGGCCAAGAATGGATCTGTGTCACTTGAGCTGCTGGAGATACAGGAACATAAACGAAGAAGAAGGAGGCTCTGTTTTATATTCTTACTGTAACACTTACAAGGCGGTCTTTTTATGTTTGCTTTAGTTTTTTATTTTGGTTGTTTTGTGGTTTTGGGATTTTTTTGGTGGTGGTGGTGGGTTGGGGTTTTTTCTTACTTGTTTTGTTTTTCAAACTTAGAAAATAATTTGGCATTCAAGTGCTGACTTTTAATAATGTTTAAAAATTTAACTGAAATAAATTAATGAGTAAATCAATTCAGACTGCTGTTACTTTGTTGGAGCCTGGTACTGCTTTGGTGAAAAACGTAACTCAGTAAGCAAAAGAAAACTAGTTTAAATGAAACTTTAACTCCCTTGGGCTCACTTACTGTGTTCCATACTGCTTCAGAAACAAAGCACTAGTGTTTGGACTCTCTTTTCTTTCTATATTTCCAACATTACACATTTGTATTTCAGATGTTTGAAATTTCAGACTAGATCATTGCTGTGAACTTGGGTGCCTTCTGAATAACTAATGTGCAAATACAGACATGAGGAGCCAGAGAGCAAATGTGAATAAGGCAGAAATCAGATGATCAAAGTAGGAATCCAGAATTCATTGGCAACATAATTTTGACATTAAAGAAAGAAGTACTACTTAAATTAATCTTTTCTCATGTAAAATCTTTAACTCTAGCTTTTTTTGGTAAATCATCTTTAAAGCCATTTAACAAGTCACTACAGATAAAGTGAGCCAAGTAGGTGAATGTAACTAGTATGTATGAGGATGAGATCCAGATGGCAAAACACAGAAATGGGAACCTAATGGATGATGTTAGAATGAAATTTGTTGAGACACAGATAAAGGAAAGCAGTAAGAGTGTACCTTCCAGATAACAGACATTCTAAAACAGATGAGAAGTTTGAGAGGTCTTAGAAGAAAACCCTATTCCATGAGTGTTCCAACTGAAGCTTCATTTCTGATGCAGAAGGTTAAAGGGGCTCTAAGATGGTATCATTGTCCTTTCTAGAGAAATTATCAATTAATGTGGTTTCCTACTTCTGGTTGGTTGCTTTGTTACTTGTTTTCCAAAATACCTTCCATTGTGTGAACCTGATGTCACTACTTGGAAGAAACAGCAGCTGGCAGTTTTATTTCCAGTACTAGATTGTCTGCTCAGATGTTTCTTTATACACTGCAAAAGGACTTAACAGCATCTCCTTCATGTCTTACTGCCTGATCCATAGTGCTTACCCAGTATGTGGCAGACAAGTGCTTTTCCTGAACAGAGCTATGAGTGACAGTGTTTGTCTTCACAAATGAGAGCCAGAAGGATAAGGCAGTGGTTTCCCTGCACCCATTCTGTACCTCAGTGGCTAGTGTTAGCCAAAGATGTGAGACACCAGGATTTAATAGTTCTGCCCATCTGAGCATGTTCACCTGTGTGTCAGGCCTTAAAATGTTACCTAGATAAGCAATTTATATAGCTTCTTTTTAATATACACTATCTTTTTAGTATCAGAATTTGCTAGAACAGGGAAGGTGTTCCAGTTTTTCCTTTGCTTGGGTGAAAACTAACAGAACAGTTATGCTTGTTCTCCTTCTTAAGATGTGTTTAACTGTTGCAGGTGAAGTAGGGAAGACAAAAGCCTTCTGAATCAGTTTCCCCATCACTGATTTGAGTCATTTCTTGCAGACCTGCATCCTCTTGGACAGAGATGGAAAATAAGCTTGCTGCTTCTGTCTTGGGTTAGCACTATGTTTACTGAATAGCTGTATTAAAAAAAAAAAACAACCAAAAACAAAAACAAAACAACAAAAAAAAAACCACTTAGACGAGCCAGTGGCATGGATCCAGTAAGGCCCCTTATTCCTCAGGGCACAGAGGTGAGCCTGAGTACTTCAGCTAACCTGCCATCATCAAGATGGATTTTGTGAATTTGATTTGAAGGGCAAAAATTCCACTCTCTTCTTAAGCACGTGAAGACTAGATTCTGCTTTGATGAGGAGGCACCTGGAATCTTTTGTGGGTTCACTGTCTCTATAGGTTCCTTTGAAAGTGCAGGCAAAAGTTTGTTGCTCCTTAAAGCTCTCAAAAATAGTCAAGTAATGAGTGCTAAACATTATTCTTGAATCATTAAGTGCTAGTGACAAGGAAGTTAGACCCATGAGAAAAAGCCAATGGGACTTTGTAACCTGGGCCTTAAAACATAGTGAAGACAAGTCAAAATAGACCAGAGAGTATGCTTATAACTTTCCCACTAATTCACAGGGCCAGTATTCGTAGCTGGAGGATATGTTGCACAGGATTCTTGAAAGTGCTTATTGTTTTAATTTAAATGCAACATGGAAAAGAATTAATTTAATACTCCAAAGCTCAGAATGAAAAAGTTAAAGAATTCACTGCTTATTTGTGCTTTCTTGGTGTAATTAAAGATGTTTGTCAGAATGTATACTGGTATAGATCACATCAGATTGTGGTTTGAAGTAAAAATACCATCAAGAGATGTTACTGTCATGCAAACAATAGAGAATTTATGAAAATCTGACTGCTGCTGCTTCGTGGCCTTTAAAGTCTGCAGAACTAAATAAAACTGCCAGGGTTACCTGATATGATAGTTGAGTTTTATGTAAAATACCCTTTCTGGGGTGCTTTTCAGCCAAATGCTGATCTTTAAGCATTGTGAACAACCTCTGCTGCCCTGGAGCCTATGGTTCCCATTGATGGGATGAATGTTGAACGTTTGGCTTCAAAGATGGAGTTAATTTTGTTTGAGTTTAGAGGGTTTGGGGTAAAGTTCTTAATGTAGCCAAGGTCTTGTGATGGTCAGCCAAAATCATTATGAACATTAGTCACAGCAATATGCCAAAAATGCAAAGGCAGTGATGTAATAACTTTCAGAGCAGCAAGAATGGTTGAATGCTCAACTATCGTTCTATTCCATGGCTTCAATTTTTGATTTGTTTTTTTCTAGCCTATTAAGGTATGCTTATATCTGGGGAAAGACTCTTTTTGGTTTTGGATTTTTATTAAGTGTAAGTTAGAATAATTTGCATGTTAATATGATACATCGTTCTGGCAGCAAACTTAATTTACACTTAAAATGGACCTTCCCTTCATTCTCTTTGAACTGCAGAAATAGTGATGTTTGACTCATGACTTCTGGCCAAGTACTACTCTGTTAGCATCAATAGAACTTTTTCCAAATATATGTTTGTTTAAATCAGGTTTGTCTGCAGACCTCTCTCGACTTAGGTCTTGGTCATGTACCTTTTAGGGAAATTAACGTTTTTCAGTCTTTCCACTGAACAGGTTACAGCCTAAATTTACTAAGTAAATACCCAGTGAGGAGCTCAGCATTTGGAAAGGTGATGAACAGTTTCTTTAATATGCATTAGAGGATTTTCCAGTTAGGACTCAGAGGTCCTGTCTGACTCCCAGCTTTCTTTCCCCACTGATCTGGGGAGGGAGAGCAAGCTTGTTTAGAAGTAAGTTCTTTCACTTGTCAGGCAATCGGCCAGTGGAGAAATGCTTGATCCCATGACACATCACATTTACACTTGGAACTATGCAGCTTTTACTTTATAGTAAGAGATTTTTGCACTGTGGACACCTGCAGCATGTACAAAGGTGAGGTGGAGTGCCACGTGCTAATTTAAAATAATTTCCTCAGTAATGAACTGGATCAGAAAATGAAGAATGGTACTGCCAGTATTTTTATTAATATATTGACATATTTTATGGAAACAGTGTGGCCCATACTTCCATTTGTAATTTTAATTTAGCATGACTCACAACCAGAAGTCAAAACTGTCCTGGTGAAAAGAGTGGATATTAAGATTACAAGTGGCGAGACAGATTTTGTATATCAAAAGCTGACGAAAAAGACAATTTGCAGAGGTTTCAGTAAGTGCATCATTAAATAACCTTTGGCTCCTTCTCAATTATTTTTTTTAAATGGTGTTTCTTTAAGCAAAAATATAAACATGTGAAACACTAAAGGTGACCTTCTTGGAAGAACAGGGTTTTTTCCCCACTAAGGAAATATATTTTTTCTGAAGATGTCCAACTGATTAATGCCAGACCACATGGAATCACTAAGTGAAATCCTCAAGATGTTCTATTGTTTTTTACAGCACAGCTCAGTCTCTAGTGTTTTTCTGTATGTGAAAATATTTGGCAGCTTTGTTGACCAGATAGGCACAAGTATGTGGCTTTTGCATTTTATATAAAGACCCTTGGTTTCAAATCTAAAATTTAGGTGTTTGACATTCAGCTAAAACAGTGGGCTAGAGATTTCCATCATAATTTGTGTAGAGTGTAATGAGAAATAAGAGCCTCGTGTCGTGTGCCACTCCACCAGAACTGGACATACAAGTTTGGTTTTCTTGAAGGCATTTTTGAACACAATAAGCTGTCAAGCCTGGAATTGCCTGTAGTCCTGCTGGCCTCAACAACTCTCCCCATGGCTCGTGTGGGAGACTTAGGTCTGCTCTCCCAGTGTTAAAAACAAGTTTGTCTTCATAGTGGAACCTCCTTACTATGCTTGGCAGGAGCAACTCTGAGAAACATACGTATTGTATAAATTCTCTTCTTGAAGCACTACCAGTACTTTGGTTAAGCCACTGTAAAACTACTGGTATGCATTTGTTCATAGTTTGGAAAATACTGTTTTCATTACAGTAAACCAATATAAACATCAGCAATATTCCTATCAAACAAATTAGTTCTCATGTGAAATGTATAGTAAGTAAATTTGTTGTGTAGCTGAATACAGTGTTCTTTAATGGAACTTGATTTGATGCCAAGCAAACATATGGATCCTTAAACACATTCCCCTTGTGGCTATGTTGAAATCATCCACCACTAACATGTGCTGAATTCCCTTCCAGACTTGCAGGCTGGCTGCCCTTGTTGTATGAGGTTTTGAAATGCAACAAATAGTATTGGTGAGGACGGGGAAATGCAGTGCAAAAATGTCTGGTTTATTAGTTATTTTTCAGAATGTTTTGCTTGACTAAAGCTTTTCTTCTTTCACTTCCCCTTTCTTCAGCCTGCAAAAGAGCTTTATTTTATTTTTAAAAGCCATAAAGTTTCTGCAAAACCTGGAGGATTTTTTTCTCTATTTGTCCTCTTTTTTTTACCATTGGAAATTGATAAAGGGGAGGTAAATAGAAAGCAAGGAAATACTGGTAAATCTTTTTGGTTTTGCCTTTGTACACTATTGAAATTATAGGAATATGTTGTTTTGAAAAAAATAATTTTTTAGAAAAGTCTTCCTTTTTTTATTGACCTAGTTGTCACAGGCTGTGCTCTTTGGCAGAAAACAGTAGTCATCACATTTTAATCTGCTAGAACTTAATTGGGATAGCACTACAGGTTACATTACACTTACAGCAGAAATAATAGCACAGATGTTTAGAAAATGCTTCTGTTCCTTGTTGATTTCTGTGAGGAACAGTATTTGAAATCAGTGTAATTCCTTTTTTTTTTTTTTTTTTTTTTTTTTTTTTTTGTGAAACTGATTCATGAGTATCAGAAAGTTTAATTCAGTGTCCCTCCATAGCAGTCAGTACATTAAGGCGATCTTTCAATATTTATTATACTGTTATTATCACAAGTAATTTAAGTTTAACTCACTGCAATTTCTTTAAAACCTTCTCTTTGTACTTAATCAAGTGCTGAAGTGGTGCTAAGGATGGGCCTCATTTTGGTTTGTCAATTTCCCTCCAGTGCTATAACCACAAGTGTGTTATAATGATTTACATACATAACATCTGTGTGTGCTGATGCCTCTTGCAGTCAAAATTGTAATTTGGCTTACTGAGACAATTAAATGGCACAAACTGTATTCCCATGTTTGTGCCCAAAGTCATATTCAGAGCTTTGAATGTATTTAGGTTCTTGCTGGCGGGCCAAACCTGGTAAGGTCACCTGATGGTAGCACACAAAACTTGCAGGCATTCAAAAATAGTATCCAGCTCCAGGCACTGGATTGATACCACTTGGATGGACTTGGATTTAGAGAGCAGCAGGAAAATAAAATGTTCTTTCAATAAATAATTAGGAGGACCTGTTAATGCTATACAGAGTCGAGTGGAGTTGCCTGTGCCAGTTCCTTCTGTAAATTGATGTAGCTCCTTTGGGACCAGCCAAACCATGCCAATATAGATCAGTCGAGGACCTGACATGAGTGGAGTTACTGGGAGCTTGACCCTGTGCCAGCAAGGAGCTTCTGGATAGTACATCAAGCAGAAGAGAATATTGAAGGGGCAGGTCAGTAGTGTGAATTGTTTATTTTTTCTTAAGCCTTAAGAAAATGCAAGTGAAATTTTGACATGACACTCACAGCTGGAGAGGGGGTATTTGTGTTAAAATTAACACAGCAACCAGAGCAAGCAGGAAGATGTTCTTACTTCCTCAAAAAAAAAAGTTAGGGGCTAATTATAGATCCACTGCTGTAGTGGGAATGTTCTGAACCATTATTTTCATAATTATAGTTGTAAGTCTGGTAAACTAAAAGATCTGTTTTTCTTGCTTTCTCATACAAAATTCCATTTCATAACATTCTGGACTATTTCAGGGAAGCTACAGGGCTCTGAAGGTGACTAAGCACAGCTATCAGCAGCTTGACTTGTAACCCACCCAAAGACTGCTTATAACAGTGTTGCTCCATTTTCTTACTTGTCTTGAAAATTTCTTAGCTGAAGCTGAGATGTGGACTAGGGAACCTCAAGTGCCAGATGGAAAAAAGAAAGTTCTGTGCACCTAATACAATCTGCCATTTCTTTAAAATCTTGCTTAGAGGGGTGAGAGAGGTCAATAAGGAAGGGAAGCAGTCTGGGAAGGTTAAGTCTGATGTGTTTTCCTCCTGCAGTTCAGCATGGAGTGATATGTATCCAGTAACAGTGGGGATCATCTGTTCACTTATATGACTTCACTGCATTAATCTAAGCTCCATCATCATGTTTGCTGACATACAGACCTTGTGTTCTAATACTACTAGGTGAGTACAGCAAGTCTGTTTTTGACCTTACACTAGGGCACATGAATCTACAAGAGAAACATGGTTTATATTTCAGGCAATCTCTAGTGGTAATCTACTACTGAACGGTTTCAAGGCAAAACCAAAATTTCAGAGTAATCTGTACTCCTATATATAATTTAAGATGATCTGCCAACTTGCCCTGAAATGGTTTTGAGGTGCCCACTCGCTCTGTTTGATCATAGCTGGAAAGAGATTCCTTGTCCTTTCCTGAGGTGTTTTCAGATTGGAGCCCAGTTCCTCTCCACATCCACTTGCTGAGGGTAGTGGGTTTGTCCCCGAGCAGAAGTGTAGAAGGGGCAGGAGCCAAATACAGTGGTCTTTAGGAAAGAATCAGCAATATTTAAAATTTATATATTGTACATAAAATAAAATGCTTTCTCAGCTGCTGCCTCAGCCAGATGTAAAGCATAGTCAGAAGATTTCAGAAGTCCATAATCTTTTAAATTATAAATCAGTGTTTTTACACTCTATTGAAATTACCATAAACTTCCAGCCTTTTGATCAGCTACCACAGAAAGTACTATAAGCAGGCAAATATTTCTTGCTTAATCTCAGAAGAAACTTTTAATTCTTTCCCAAAAGACTGAAAAAATTGATTCCACAAATTTGGTCCAAATCAGTGTAGATAGCTGTGGCACTTATACAGAGAACAACTCTTTAGGTAAAGGTTAAAAGATTGCTAGTTAAAAGACACTCAAATTAGATCAATTTAGCAAAGTGAACAGAAGTCACACTAAAAAAAAAAAAAAAAAAAAAAAAAAAAAAAAAAAAAAAAAAGAGAGAAACTGCTTAGTTTGGTTTCTCTATCCAAATTTACAGGGTGCCCAAGACATGGAGCTGTTGGAGTGGGTCCAGAGGAGGGCCACAAAGATGATCAAAGGGCTAGAGCACCTCTCCTGTGAAGAGGGGCTGAGGAAGAACTGGGGTTGTTCATCCTGGAGAAGAGAAGGCTCTGAGGTGACTTTATAGCACCTTCCATTACCTGAAGTGGGCCTACAGAAAAGGTGCAGAAGGACTTTTTACAAGGGCATGTAGTGATAGGATGAGTGCAGTTTCAATCTCGATGAAGGGAGATATAGGTTAGACACTAGGAAGAAATTTTTTCCTGTGAGGGTGGTGAGACACTGGCACAGGTTGCCAGGGAGGCTGTGGATGCCATCTTCCTGGAAGTGTTCAAGGCCAGGTTGGATGGCACTTTGAGCAACCCAGTTTAGTTCCTGCCCATGAAGGGCCCTTGGGACTAGATAACCTTAAAATCTTTTCCCACACAAACCATTCTGTGATTTTATGAAATAAAAGATGGAAAGTAAACGGTTTGAAGAATAAATACAGTCAAAAACTCATGTTTTGTTGCAAATTTCATCGGTTTGTGACATATGTTTGTGATGTAAAGCTGTCACTTTATATAGTCATGATTATCTGAGAAGTTTTTGCTTTTTAGCATATGAAGTTTTTGGTCTGAATTGTGGGGAAATGAAAATATGCTCCAAAACCTCCAGAAATGCAAAGCAAAGGGAAAAAAACCCTCCAAATTATCTTTAGTAAAGAAGATATTGTGGAGTTTTTTTAGTTGGTCATGCAACTTCAGAATATATATCTGAGTGCTATACTTAAGTAAACTGTGTGTGAGTGCTATGTTTCACCGCTAACTTCAAAATTATTAGCCAACCTCAAGAGAAATATTTGCTAAGTAATATGACCAGGCCAGGATGAAGGATGAGGGTCATTTGACTGCATGACTTCACTGCCATGTTACAGATATGTAACTTAAAACTTCACTCTTGAAGATAATTTTTTTTTTCCTCCACTATTTATGAAGCGAATCTGGGAAGCTTGGGATCATCATCTTCCTTACAAATTTTTTTTCCCCATATTGGGATACTGTTGGCAGTTATCCCTTGAAATTCTGTTCCTAAATGAAATATAAGTTCTTCAGGCTTTCTGCATATTTCATGCTTTGTAGGTCTCTACAATTTTTATTGCTCTTTGGTTTACTCCTTTTTAACATGTGATGCTCAAAGTGAATAGAGAGCTATGAATGAGACCTTGCATTTGCAAAATTGCAGAGAATAACTACTGCCTGTCTCTTGGGAATGGTGCTCACATTTTTAGCCAAACCAAACAGATCTTTGCCCTCTTACAGTGTAAGGATATCATCACATATTTAGTCTGTCATGTGCTGTAATCCTTCGAAGTTAATCTATGTTTTGCAATAGTATAGAAACTGACAAAAAAGTATCTCTTGTTTTTAACTGGGATGGCTTAAAAATAAATAAATTCAATTAGCTCAACTTAAAAAAATAAAAACCACTTTAAAATGTAGGAGGGAGAATTAGGTTATGGGAGGAGAGCTTTTATTTCTAGTTTCATCCCAAAGCAAGTTTTTATGGCTGAGTTGTAAACCCCTGAAAATTGCAGTTCATAATGGAAACATTGGCAGACCCTGAACGGTGCCGCCGTAAAGTAGTATGAAGCTTTAAGTTTTTCCACTTTTAGACATGGAATAAAACTAAATTACAACACTTTCCGTACAGACATTTGATTTCCCCCACCCTCCAGTAATTTCTGCTGGATCTGTCCAGTGTTTCCTAACTTCCTGTGTTGCCACTGGACTTTTTCCTATTGGCTATGCAGTTTGTTTCATTCAATCAGTAGATTTACCAATGGAGATAATCCAACAAAGTGTTGTTTACTGGGTAGAGGGTGCTAGGAACAGTAATGCTGTCTTGAGGAAAGTTACAGTGCAGATTTGTGGAAGAAATTTACAGCAAATGGGGCTGGAACAAGTGTTATGGGACTCACAAAACACATGAAATCATAAGGGTCCTCACAATGTTCTGCAGACTAGAAATGTTCTTACAGACTCCATCCAAACCCACTGATGAAGCAGATGCAAAGGTATTCTAAGAAGAGAATATAATCAAGATTGCTTTCTTTTCCCAAGGCAGAAGAAATAGTACAGCAATGTAGTTTTTCAGTATGCTGGGGTATTCCAACAGGAGCAATTTTATCTGAAAGTGGATGTAAAAGTAGAAGGCAGAATGGAAGTCAGCAAGTGGACAAGGCTCTTTTCTGGAATTATTCCTGGAGTCATTTCTCATACTGGCGCAGGCTGCAGGAAGCCAAAGATCAACATGTGGGTTTATAGCCATTTTCTAAATTACTTCAGTGCAAATGATCTGTTTAGCTACTTCAGTCCTTTGGGCAAGAGTTGCAACATCACTCATCTGGCCCCCACGGTGTACCTCTTAGGAATTATGGAACCAGGACTAAGCAAATAACATATCCTTCCTTTTCTGTTTTTGGGTCCCTCCTTGAAGATGAAATTTTTTATTATTGTTGTTGTTTTTATTGCATCCCAATGGATCAGTGATGTTTCTTGGCATGAACAGTTGAGAGCTATGTTATATTCCTAACTGGACTGTATTTATCTGCCTTGTCCAGGCAGTTTTTTCTTCAGCCCTGTCACAACTCCCCAGACTGCTGAGGCAGATGGGACTCCAATATGTGGTTGTGCTCGCTGTTTCTGGAGCTCTCCAAGGGAAGCAGCTAAATTTATTTAGGCCATAGTGGAAATGATTCTAACATGAAATATGGGAGACAGGGGACTGAAAATTAGCCTTAAGGTCAAAGATAATAGTGATGTAGACATCCTTGCCTTGGCGACTAAGAATCATTGTCAAATTGTGAATTATCTTAGGCTGGATTAGCATCTCTGCTGAACTAATTTTGCACTTGCCTTTCCTGTTCTAGGATGCAGGAACAAAGCCTGCAGTACATTGCAGTGAAAAGCACAATTGTTCTTTCCTGGTCAGCTGGAAAACTTTGTGCCTTTATGAAGGATTTGTAGTCATGATACTGAGCAACTAAGAAATTGGGCAACTCCTCCTTATTTTGCTCCTTTCTGTACTGCAAAGTAAATGTATTTCAGCACAAAGCATCTCCAAAACAAAGATCCTTCTAAAAAAGTTTTAGATTCAGATAGGAGATAAGCACCCTCACGCAGATGTGGCTGCAGATTGTACTAGGCATTTGCCAGAAGTTACCATATCTGTTGCTCTTTGCTGGATGGAAACTTATGTAAGCTCCATAATCTGCTTCAAGAAAAGTTTGTTCTTTAGCTTTCCTGAGGTACAGAGCCATTCCAATTGACTCTGTAGGTGAAGTGAAGTAGCTGTACCTGAAAAACTCTATTGTTTAGCCCCCAGTAAAGACAGTGATGAACTGGAGCAAGACCAAAGGAGAGTGACCATGATGATTAGGAAAACATGATGACTAGAGAACAAGAAATTCTAGAAGGTGATGAGGGAATGGGATTTGCTTAGTTTTGAGAAGGCTAAGGGTGGCTGAAGGGATCTACTAGACATAGTCCACTATCCAAAAGGAGCTTTTGGAAGCCATGGAATCAGACTCTGAAGGACACCATGGGAAAGGGATAAGAGGTGATGATCAGAAGTTGCAACAAGGTAAATTGTATTCAGGTTCTCCTATGCAATTTTCATCAAAATGGTTCCAAACTACTGTGAAAAGTTCCTCCTTTAAGGTTTTTGAACCTTGTCTGGACCTGATCTCCCTTTGAAGCTAGTACTGCTTTGAAGAGGCTGGAGCAGGTGACCTCCTGAAGTCCCTTCCAACCTATTTTTTTCTCTACATTTGTATTTGAGAAACAGCTATATATCTATATGACTGATTGAGAGAAATAGATTTCCAGCTATTTACTTTTACCAGTTTAGTTTTCCTTAAAATGTAAGATTATTAATAGTGTGGAGTCTAAAAAGTGATAAATCCACTTACAGCCAGAAAAGCTTAATATTTTATCTCCTGTTTTGCAAAAATAAAATATCGTTTAGAGAGTGTACATTTGCATGGCAAAGTAGAGAATGACTGTAATGTTTCTAAATATGCACTAAAAAGCACCAGTCACATTCTCTAAGTGTCTTTGTGCATGTGTTTATTAAATAGATGCATATATTTGATGCATATATTTTCAGTCACTTCATGTACACGTTGCATTTTAAAAATTGTTAGCATGGAGTTGTCATATAGGATGTTTTGGAAAACAGCATGCTCAAAAAAATATACAGATTTATGAAAAGCTAAGGTGATTTACACTTATTACTGACTTTTTTTATTTACTTCAGCTGAAGAACAATTGTGAAAGGCAAGAAATGGGAAGGACTGCCCTTTTGCTAATGTATCGTGTGCATGGAAATCAAAGTCTTATCTCTTTGCAATAGCTTTACTTTAAAACTTAACAAAAGCATCATCTGACCTTCAAAACACTAGCTGAATAAAGCAGAGACACATTCATTTGTTCTCATGGTGCCCATTGTAGAGCCTTTATTGTGCAGAAAACCAGGAGATAAATTTAGGAGCAGAAACAAGGTCTTCTGTAGTTTGAGCTAGTCCAGCTCCCTTTTCTCTGTCCTGTTCTGTGTATTTGTTGTTGATACAGGAACCGAAGTCAACCAAAATTTGATAACCTTTTTAGTATCCTGATAGTTTTTTGAACACTGATAAGGATATTTTGTAAGATCAGCTTTTGATTTGTAGCTGTTTGCATTTGGAAGAGACTGAGAGATGCTGGTGTCCCCATCAAGCATTTGTAGGTAGTTTACTTTCTGAAGATTTGTGGGTTTTACATGGCATAAGGTCAAGCAATAACAAAGCTGTGACAGACAAGATTGCTGCTGAGGTACAGAATGATTGTTTCAGCTCCAACCATGCCACATACTTTGAAAGTCAGTGTCTGCTCACTCCAGTGACTCCCTTTGCAGAAGGCTCATCCCTTCAGGTGTAAGATCTGGGAAAAAAATCCAGGGGTTACATGTGTAGGTGGATGAAATAAGGCTCTGAGCTGAGATTTCATTTCTGCCCAGGTAGGCTTTTTCCTGTGCCATAGATGTCCTCGCAAAACAAGCAAAAAGTCTCTATTATTAAGCCAAAAGGAGCAGATAAATCTGACAGATTTTGCTTTTCTGTTGTTTTTCTATTCTTGGTTTATAAAAGGTCACAGTGTGAACCACTTCAATGCCTTCCACTGTTTTCTTTCACATTTCACAGTGCTTGCATGATCTCAGTGAGGGAGCATATTTATTGTGCATGCCATTCAATTTAGATTCAACTGCAACACATGATTACAGTAACTTAGAAGAAAAAACTGGAAAATAAGTCCCTGATGTAAAACTGGTAACTGAGCCAAAACAGTAGTGACAGTTATTTCAATGCCTCACGCAGTGTTTTACAAATTCACTGCAAACACATTTAATGATTTATTTGGACAACTGTGCATATTAACCATCTTTCTTAAAACCTTGGATGCAAATTTCTTTTGATGATAATTTTTCCTTTTAATATTTTACCATGAGGCATTAGTAGGTGACAGCAGGGAAAGTTTGTGTTTGCATCATACTTTTCAGTGCCACCCATGAGTTTATCCCTTCAGTCTCCACTGCACTATTTTATTTGGAAAAATATATGCAATGTCTCATGGTTTCAAAGAAGAATAAATACCTACAGGACTGATCTGAATCCTATAGATATTTGGTAAGCTGATGAATAGCCCATTTTTTTCACACACACGTGAATTGCATGTACATGATCCTACATGGTTCTTTTAGGCTGCTGAAGAGCATGAGAAGCAATTTGTAGCTGGCATCACTGTCTGTCTTCTAGCCTTTGCCTGCTCTTTCCTAATTTGCACCAATTAAACATGCAGGATTTACTAGCAAGGACACAACTTAATAAGGATGAAGGGTTTGTCATTGTCTTTACATCAAAATTTTTAGGAAATGCCTGACAGCTTCCTGCCCTTAGAGCAGCTCACGCAGATATACTCATTGTAGGCAGGCATTTACTTAGCTTGATAGCAGTTTCTGTCACAAGTTTCTTGTCTAATAAAGGTATTTCCAAATCAATCTTGTGTTGCTGGTAAATGCAGAAGCTCTGTCAGACCTTTCAAACCATGCATGAGACACCAAAATAACTTTCTACAAGAGAATGTTACAACTGCCATCTTTCTGCCAAAGCTGCAGCAAGGAATGATGAGATGCCATCTACAAAATTCTCTAAAGGTAAACGGAACTAATGAAAGCTCCAGGTGATTTATTTATATTCAGTTTAGAGGCTGAGAGATGCAATAGCTTAGATTTTTTAAATCTAATGATGTCCCGTCCCATCCATGATATACATGATGGTACAGTAAAAATGGAGCAAAGTGTCAACACCAAGCAAGAGCTGTCTAAGGGTTGTAGGAAGATGCTGGAAGTAAACACAGTATGAAAGCTTGGTCTTTATCATCCCACCTGACTGGCTACCTGCAAATAAGGAAAATACCATTATAAATACTTCAGAAGATATTTTCATTTTTTAAATTTTAAATGGGGCTTGAGTAGAAATGACTAGGATCCAAATGAAATGTCCGGGATCCAAATATCTCAGTCCTGTTGCATATCTAGTTTTAAAAGGTGTATTTTTTGATAACTTGCATACAGAATCTCCAGTGTACATTTATGTGATGCAGTGAGGTAGTTTGTTGTATAATTGGGAAAGTTAAGTAATTGCTTGAAAAGGTAAACATTTCTTTTAATGTCCATGAAACTGTTTGATACTTGTACTCCTGAAATTAAATAGTGGTTTACATCAATATGAAATCTATCTTGAGCTATCTTGTGATGTCAAGTGGCACTACCAGGGCATATGCAGGCTACTTCAGTACCCTTCATTCATGATGAGGAGCCTCACAGTGATTTCACTTTCCTCTTAGACAGCAAAAGGCAATATATAAAATGTGATATCCATATGATTTGTGTATATGTATAACATACCTGGCGACAGCTTAAGACACCAGTGGGACAGAGTGGCAGTTTTCTCTCTCTTTTATTGCCTTTATGCTCTCCAAAGCATGATCCTGTGGCTTTAAAGTAATTTACTTGTTAACGTGATCATGTAGCAGCGAGATAGCAAGATACCTTAAAACAACACCTTTTCTTTTTCTTTTTTTTGCAATAGCTGTATTTTTTCAGGGCCTAACAGAACAATCTTGGTCTGTGTCTAGACTTCCTCATTTTATGTGACCTGGGGTCATAATGTCCCATAATAACCCTGCTGGTTACTGCAGCTTCTGTGCTGATAAGTTCAGCTTTCTCTAGGGCATTTCAATACCTTCTTCCACGGAATTTCCTGTAAGAGTTTCCTAATTCATCAGTGTCCACAGAGGACTTAACTATAAGATCAAGATTTGTCTTTGCATGTCAGAAAGGTTGATTTGGGATTTACTGCTTCTAATGCAGCATCACAGTCTAATTGCTGCTTTGCTTCCACCTGCTCTCTGTAATTTTTACGACCAAAGGTCATTTGCCAACCTTTTACTCTCAAGCTTCATCAGGGAAGACTGATCTTTTTGTCATCACACAGTTTGATGACCCAGACTCTAACTGGTATGTCAGTTAATTGTTTATACTGTGGTTATTGCTAGTAAATGAATGCATTATAAGCTCACAGCTGTTAAACTATGGTCAGCTTCTTCTGACACTTAGTGGCACTGTCAGCATTATTATGAATTGGAACAGGGCAGTACAAAAACTAAAATTGTGTTTGCTAAGGGCTCTATTTTGAGCAGGTTTACATGTAAAAATGCAAGTTACCAAGTAGCATTTTAATCATAAGCTGATCAAAAAAATATTTCTGATAAGAGAGTTAAAAAATGTCACCACGGGTATTTTACAATTTTCCTGACTGTTGTAGAAAAGCAGAAAGTACAAACAGCCCAATTTTCCAAAATGGATCTACACGGTGTTTGAGGCCTCTGGGGTGAAATGACAAAGTACAAGAACAGTTCTGCATTCAGTTAGAGGTCAAGACACGCAACATCTATGGGTACTGTACCCCTCCATTTCCAGATGGCAGCGAGAGTTCTCAGTTTGCAAGAGTGAGGGGAACAAAAAACCAGCATCATATGCTTAGTTGTCAGGTAAAGTTTGAAGCCTTCAAGGTGCTGCCAGCTCCTGAACACCAGCAGTTAGCCAAGGTGCGTGAAAGTCCTGTCTTTGGTGCATACTGGTTAATGGGGAGATGAGGTTATACAGAGCAATGGACTCACTAGTTTGTGGGTTTTATTTATGCACTAAGAGAAAAAAAAGAAACCTGTTTTGCCCAGTCAAATGTGTAGTGAAGGAAAGCATTAAAATTAATATGATATTGAGAGGAAGTATTTGCACTGACAGCCTTAGAAAGTTCTGTAGTTTATTCAAAAATAGTCACTATAAATGCACTATGAATTTAAGCTGCTCTCTCTAGCCACATTGTTTGCTTACTGCTGAAATCTCACTTTTTTATAGCTTTAGGCCAGCATGAAGAAATTGTTTGTTGTCTTTGACAACAGTCCTACAAATGTAAGCCACAGGCATGGTTTACATGTAGAATTTCTCTAACTAAAATAAATTAGACTTAATTCTAATTAATTGCAGCCGCCACATTACCAAGAAACAGATCCACAGGGTGGAAACCTTTTGCCAGCTATTGGCAGTAGTGGGCTAACTCTCAGGGTTGGATGTTTTTTTCATTGATTTACCAAAATTTTGATTTTGACATATTAAATAGTTTACTGGGTAACAGTATTTTAAAACAATACTCATTCATTCATTTATACTAGACTTTCAGAGCAGGAAGGTCTGTGGAACTAGTCATACTCCTTCTATCTTTAAGTTACAGTGCAACATATATATTTAAAAGAAATTATTGACAACCACAAAAACAGCACTGTGGATCTTCATCATACTGAAAGCACATCTCTTTTAGTTTACTCAGCTTCCAGAAATGAATAGGGCTTGCATTTTAAAAATAGCCAGAAAAGGCTTATTTTAATTCGGTCTGTGTCCTTTTACTTCCTTATTTCCTCAAAAGACTTCATGTTCAGACACGGGCTTAGCCATGTTTGATTTTGACTTGCATTTCTCATATTTCAGTCTGTGATATTCTGTTTTGTGTTGAAGTTTGTGATGTCTGGAAAGCATGTGGCTTGTGATTTCTTCAAGGACAAAAGGAAGTCACAAAGGAATCTTTAGCATGTATTTCAATGTAGTGATTGAAGATGTGACATTTTGAAACTTATGAAAAATTCCTGTGTTGAAATGCCTCTCTCAAAAAAAAAAACTGGAGATCTAAACAGCAAAGTAGAAACCCACAGCTCCTCAAGCAGTAAAGTAGGAAAGAGGGAACAAAGGGCAAGATGATTTACAAAGAGTTACAAGTTATCCAGAAATATAGTTTGGTCTGTTTTCAAGCCCTCTTTGAGATGGATGGCTCCATGAGAATAAAGATATAGATAAACTAAGACTTATAAAGATGTAGAAAACCTTTTTGCATAGGAAAAACTGCAATTACAAGACATACATCTATGTCTTTTTTATTTCTTCAAATGTACAAATGTGTTCATAATCTATTTGTTCATTCACCAATCAAGATTCACCAATTCAGACACCAATCCAACCTGGCTTACATAATGACCAAGCAGTTTTCAGAAAAGCTGTGTTTGTGAGCAGCAGAGAGCCAAATAGAAAACTGAGTATTTTTTTTAACAGTTTCATATTTTTATCCTACAGGCATTAGAAGAATGCTAACAAAGCATTTATAACAGCACTTGAGGTTATATATTTACTTTAGGGACAATATGTAATTTTTTTTCCAAAAAAATTACAAAACAAATTATCTTCCAGGTGATGTTCTAGCTAATTTCCAACCAGTTATTTTATTATGTTATTTTATTTTATTTATTTATATACTTCAGTTATTTTTATAAGCAATTTAAAGACTCAGAATTAACTAGATCTTAAGAGAAACTCTGCTAGCTCTCTCACCATGGAGTAGTTTGGTCATTAAAATTACAGCCTTTGAAGAACAGCCATATCCTGGCTCAGAGCAGTCAGTCCACTGATCAAAATATGAGTAAATGTTTTTCCCATGCTCTCTGGGTAACCCCCACCCTGTGGAGGGTGCCTGCAGAAGCAGCTGCCTCAGGTGTTTTGTAACCATATTTGCAAATTTCTGCAACTGCAAAGATCTTGGTACAGGCAGGAATTAAGAGCCTGAAGTCAAGAATTCCATTACCTTGAAGTTTAGTTGCTTTGCCTTCCCTCATTTTAGGTGAAGAAATGTATTTTTTCACAAATGCTTTTGATACCAAAGGGGGCAATAATGATTTAGAAGACATCCAAGCACTTCACTATAAAAATTTTTCAATGCAGCATTTCCTTTCAGAAATGCCTTTGTTTTTCTTTCACTTTCTGAAGTGCAGATTATCTTTACATTCCTTTTTAAGTTGCTTGCCGCTTTTCATTATTAACTCATTATAAAGGTTCAATTAAAAATTTACCTCAGCTCTTAGGGGAAAATAACATCTTAAGAACTTAGCCAAATAATGAAGCAATGCACCTTGCTTTTTGTGTGAACAAAATGTTCTCAGTTGAACTTGGTTTATCCTCATGAATCTTATTTATAAAAAAAAAAAAAAAAAAAAAAAAAAAAAATAGCATGGAATGGAATCTGCTTGCAAAACTTGCCTTCCAAATCCTGGCCCCAGATAGATGATGAGTAAAATTGAAAATACTTATCCAGTTCCTTAGGATAGAAGTAGTCAGTTAAGAACAGGTTTTATTTGAATCGTCTCCATTTTGTTTTTTCTTATACAGATCATTTTCAAGAAAGTAAGGAAACACATTTCTGAAATTCCTTAGAATGCAAAGAGCAGGTTAATGTTCTTTTAAGTTCTTTGGGAAACTTTCAACTTTTCTTGTTTCACTGGATTTCAGTAAGAGAAGGAACAAGGAAACTGCAAAGGGTGCTGGAGAAAGAGCATCAAAACTGTACTACACAGCTCTGGTCATCTGTGCTCTGGAAAGATTAAATAAATTGAAGCATGTGTCTTCTGTGAAAGGATGGTAAACTCTTGGTTGTTCAGAGCAGAAAAATGAGAAAGATGACTGACCTGTGTGAGCCAGTCATGGGGATTAAGGGGAAGGGAAAGAATTACTTAAACCAAAGGATATTCTTGTCCCATGAACAAATGAGCTTGAACAATTCATTAATACATGAAGCTTTCAGAAGAAAATGAAGTACAGTCCAGAACAGCCTTTTAGTCAGGAGAAATGGGTGAAATACTGACCTACTTTCAGTTGAAGTGTGGTTAGTTGAAAAAGAGCTTCTATAATGAAGTTATTGAGTGTCCCAAAAAGCCCAGGAGGTACCTCCTCAACCTATGGTCCTGTATTACAAGGAACAAAATTATTGGGATGTTAACACCTATTGTTTTCCTCAATGGTCTTGTTGCTTCTCATAGTTACCTTTATTCTTCTTTTATCAAACAAAAATTATATTATCAAAGTACCTGCAGTTCAAAGCCTTTGATGGTAAATTACTTAAAATGGGGAGTGAGAAAAAAACAATTTGTTGAAAGAAGAAAAAATATAGTAGAACTGTCTCTTTTCCCTCTTAAATTTGTCTGTTCCTCATGTATTTTTGTTATCTTGTCAAAACCCTGTGTTGCTGGCAAAGTGTTCTTATTTTTATTAAGGGGAAATAAAAGGAAAACAAGGAATCAAAGATATCTGCATGATCTAGCTTCTCTAGAGATGCAAAATTTTTTTGAGATTGTGAAATCAAAACTTTATTCTCTGATTATAATGACTAAAATTAAATTTGCATTATGAATGGCAATCATCTCTACCGAGTATTGCAGACACATTCTCTCTAATGACCTTAATCCACTTTCTCATTGGATAAATGGCAGTATCACAAATTCAGTTCTCTGCAAAATGCTAATTAGCACCCTTCAAAGCAATTTTAGCTGAAGGCAAGCATCATTTGTGCACAAGCAAGGATTAACAGGCACAGCTTTTTGTGTATAAAGTCATTCAAGAGAGATCAGAAATACAGTAGATTAGTGTCTCCATTATGTGCCTGCATCTGTTCTCAAAAACCTTGCAGTCAAGGCAATAAAGCAGACTTCAGTCCTCATTGCCACTAAGCTGAAGGCCATGTCAGGGTGCATATATCAGCTTTCCAAAGCAGTAACAACACATTAGCTTATTAGTAGCTGCATACAAAACAGATCTGGAGTCCCTCAGTGAATAGCACAGAGCTGCCTTTGTGGAGCTGGGATTTTGACAAAGCCCTACAAAGTGTTCCCTAAGGAGGAGTGAGACAACAAAAAATACAGTATATCCCATTAGTTACCATAAACTTTCTTCCTTACTAAATCTCTAAAAAATCAATGTGTCAAGTTAGGTATCCAAATATTTAATTCATTTGAAGTAAAACATCTAAAAGCACTACATTGTACTGTTCTACATCACTTTGGCCATAGTTCACATGAACTCATGGCTGAGTTCACATTAGATTCCTGTGAAAATGGGGTTTTTAATTGTTCTTGTTCTTTAAAAAAAAGATTGGACCACAGTCAATTTAAAATTGACTGGCACAAATAATTTTCAGCTCAAAATCTCACCCTGCTATCCATAGAAGGCTGAGAGAGAGACACAGGTGTTTTGCTTATTACAAACTATTTTGAGAACTTTTATGTGGACAACAATCTGATTCAGATTCTATGGATTAAATTTAATGTTTATCCAGCTACAGAGACAGAAATTCTTGTAGATTTTTATTAGCTGTTAGGATGAAAACATTTAGTGTGAGCATAGTGAGACAGGCCAAGGCCAGGCTGGATGGGCTCTGAGCAACCCGGTGTAGTGGGTGGTATCCCTGCCCATGTAGAGGGGACATGTAGGGGACACGTAGGTGTCCCTGCCCATGTAGAGGAACTAGATGATCTTGAAGGTCCATTCGCACCCAAACCATTCTGTGATCCTAGTGAAACTTTCAGAGAAATAATTCTTTCATAGCCAGGCAATTTTGCAAAACCTACTCATGCATGTAAACATCTTCAGGAAACCATCTAAAACCCTTTGAAATTTAACTCTACTATATTCAAAATCTAGTTACCATCAGACACTATACTCATGAAATGAATATAGAGACATATATTCATGAAAATGTAGCATTAATTTTCTTTATAAGCAGAAAGCCAGATGCTTGCCACGTTCCTCAGAACACATAACTGTTTGGCACAAAAAAAAAAATTGCTGAAAGCATATACTTAACATTGCAAACACGTTATAGCTGGGTATATGTTATATATTATAGTCTGAGAAAATGTCACTTTCACACAAATCTACTAGTCTTGGCAGGAATTTTACTCTAAAAAGTTGTCTGTGAAGAAAAATCCATTTAGGTGATACATATAAAACATCTACCTCATGGAATACTGTCACAATATAAACACTGGATTTGGTCAGGGTAATACAGTGCTATGAATTCTCTTACAATGAAAAAAATGTTTTAAAAACAGCATTCGTTTACTTTGGTTTGCCCTGTCTTCTGGTCTGTGCTTTTTAAGGACAGTGACTGAAAAAATTTCATTTATTGTGAACAGGTACAATGGTGATAAAGGATGGACTGTTGAAAAACAAACAAAAAAAAGTATTCTTTATAGAGAAACTGGAATTTGATGTTCTTTCTGAAGACATTACAGAAGTGCTGGGTGACATCTGATGATATTCAGACCCCAACTATGTGAATGAATTTGTACTCTTGTGGGGCTGGATTAAGGGTTGGAATGTATTGTAAAGGCTTTGAACCTGAATTTTTATTTATTTATTGCTTGCTACTGGGTATTTTGAAAGTAACCAGTGAGTGCAATGGAAAACAACTTGAACTGACCACAGCCAGTCATCCAAAACCCAGAAAGTTTGCCCACTGACTTCTCTCCCTGTCGCCAGTTTCTGTGAGTATGAATGTCTGCCTTTAGTCATTTCCTGAGCATTTGTCTGGTCTGGAAGGCAAGCTGTATGTCTTGGTTTACTTATTCACTGCAGACCTTTCCATTCACATAAAGAAGATACCAAATTTGTATATAGTAAGACTATCAGTTTGAACTCTTCATAGAGTCATCAATGCTGTGAGAGAACTATACATGTGATTTTAATACTGATCATAAACTGATGTTGATAAAAAGTTAATAATGCCTTCCACCTTGTGGTTGCTTCCATCTAACTTTTCCCCAAAAATGTTTTTTTTTCCCTCTTTTGTTAAATCACTATTAATCTGTTGACTTCCACAACATTTGCTTGAGGTATTGGTAGTTATTGATAATTTCCAGACTAGGAAACTATGATACAGATGCCACATCACCTCTTGGGATGTCCCAGTAACTTGGCTACCAGTGCTGCTGTTATGAAGAGAAGTTTTACAAAATTTCCTGGGACAACAAAAACAGTAGATGACTTGTCCCTGAGACACCAGAAGAAATAGAAATTTAAACCAGGAGCCATGTTACAGCTCTATGTACAAACCTTAAGCAGTACCTATCATCACACTTATTTGATAAATTTCTCAAATCAAACAAGATGATTGTTTTCCAAAATAAATATAATACACCAAATATTTTACTTCTCCATACACAGAAATTTTAATAAAGGACACAATCATTTGCTCTCTGAAACAAGACTTCATTCAGAAACTTATGTTTGCTAACTCTCTTTTCTGGGGTTTGCTTGTTTGTTTATTGGTTTAGAGGTTTGGGGGAGTTCATTGATGTTTTGTTGGATTTTCTTTGTTTATAAATCCAGGTATTGACCTCCCTGAGGTACAATAGCTAAGATGAAGCTTTGAAATAAATTGTTATAGTGCTTCCATACCTTTTTTTCTAGATAAATGTCCAAGATTTTTTTTTTTTTTAAAGTTCTCATTTTTAATCTCTTACTGCTAACCTGAAGTGTCAATCACCTAAGTCATCGAGTCACTATGCCTGTCAAGGCAGAGAACAAAGGAGGATGTAAAAAGAAAAAAGCATCCTGTCTTTTCTGAAATCACAGAAAGATACTTAAAATGGGCTTTCAAATATTCACTGAGATCCTGTCTGTACTGTTTGTTAGCCATTCCAGACTTCTTAAATCCCCTCTATGACAATTTAAAACTCGTGGCAATAAGAATATGTTTCAAACAAGTTCCAAAGTGCATCTGTATTTACCTATCTGAGGAACCACTTTGCCTCTCTCAGCTCCCACTGGGGTACCAATCAGACATTCACAGGCAGTGTAGGCAAGGAAAGCTCAATTTGAAGTCCAGTCCCAAAATTCACAATCATAGGGTCTTCAAAGGATCTTAGAAAGATCCAAAGATCACTAGTCATGCCTGGACTCTTAGAATGGCAACTGGTACCAAACCCACCCAATTACTGTATACTAAAAACCTCAAAGTATCTTTGCTCAGTCCTGTTGGGACAGGTTTTTCCCCCTGTGATCAGAATAGTTCAAAGGGAGCCTATAGGTTAAACTGAGGGATTAAAAAAATAAAAACAATGTTAATGGGGAGAACCACTGTTGTAAAATACTCCCTGAGGAATAAAAGGCAAAGGGCAAGGTGGGAGGTCATTCAGGAAAGAGCAGACTGTCATGACAGCAGTGACACATCTCTCCTTCCCAATTAAAAATGCAAAGATGAGCCATTCTCTTTCCAGCAGTTCAGGACATCACCACCCAGAGAGTCACAAGCCAAGAAATTACTTACAGAGCCATCCTTTGCAGAAGGAGTGGGTGGTCTCAGCAGATCCCCTCTAATAACTCTAGGGCTCTGTCTGTGTCTGAACTCTAATAGTGGTAGGCAGGTAGATACCTTCTGCTAAAACAAATTTTATTCCCCGTAGGTTTGGCTTAATTAAGTCTAGTGTCTGTGGATCTCTTGGGTTTACTTCCTTCCCTTAACAGTATTATTTTGTTGCATAATCTTCTCCACTACAATTATTCTTATAAAAAGAATATGAGATGATTGTTACAAAGGCCTAGATACTGATCATGGGTATAGTTAGAAAACTGAGAATGAAGAAATCATTGTGTGAGGAAGCATTTTTTTTTCTTTTCGTAAGATTGTTCTGGGTTACTTGATTTGATTAGTAGGAGTTAAATAATCTATTTATTTGACAGCATATTTTAGAAGACCTTTGGGAGCAGATCACTGAATGAGTTGGATGGAGGCCACCCCTTGTTTCTAAGGAAGATGGATGGATGGAAGGAAACACATTTAAGAAAACTTTTCTGTGCCTCCATTTGTGAGGAAGCAAGGAGACCCCCAGTGGACACAGCTTTCAATCCTATACCCATACTTGTTGTGCCTATGCAAGACAAATCTGAGCATGAGTCAAAGACATAACATGAGAATAAGGTCTCTGAAATAAACATATGAATAACTTTATTGGCCTTTACTTTTTCCATTATTTCAAATTTACATTTTTTCATTTTAATAAAGGTAGGTGATATTTTAAACAAAAAACACTTATCAAATACAGAAATATTTTCATTTAAAAATGCATAATAGAACATATCAGCTTAAAAAAACAAAATTAAAAAAACAAGCAAACAAACAAAAAAACACCAAAACACAGAAAGACCAGATTTGTAAAGCCCTGACAAATTAGTGGAACACTATCATATCAAACCTCTGATCTTTTCTGATAATATGTCTCCCAGAATTTGGCATCCAACTCTAACAAAAATGTAAGGTTGCCTATTTCCCAACAGCATCAAAGTGCCCTTTCAAACACCTAAATAGACAAGTGAAAGTGGTATTACTTACTCAAGGGGGCTGTGGATTCCTTCCCATCTTCTCTCCCTTCACAGAAAGTTACTACAGTCACTTCACTGCAGTGACTGTCTACATGCTTGTCAGGGGGTGAATCCTGACTCCTCAACTCACCTTACCAAGAGTATGTTTAGCTGGTCATTACAGAAGAGTCCATCTATTTTCTGCACTGGACTCCTCCACAGGTAATATCTGACCTCATCCAGCCAATTGGTTGGAAGCCAGAGAGTTGTAGTCAGTGGGATGGAGTCCAGTTGGAAGTCTGTTTCTAGTGGAGTCCCTCAAGGGTCAGTACTGAGACCAGTACTATTCAATACATTTATTGATGACCTGGATGAAGGTATAGAGTGTATGATCACTAAGTTTGCTGATGATGCAAGACTGGGTGGAGTGGCTGACACCCCAGAAGGCTGTGCTGCCATTCAGAGGAACCTGGACAGACTGGAGAGTTGGTCAGGGAGGAATTTATTGTATTACAAGGACAAGTGTAAAGTCTTACATCTGGGAAAGAACAAGCCCAGGTATCAGTATAGGTTGGGGACTGAGCTGTTGGAGAGCAGCGTAGGGAAAAGCGGCCTGGGGGTGCTGGTGGATGGAAGGATGTCCATGAGCCAGCAATGTGCCCTTGTGGCCAAGAAGGCCAATGGCATCCTGGGGTGCATTAGAAGGGGGGTGGCTAGTAGGTCAAGATATGTTCTCCTCCCCCTCTGCTCTGCCCTGGTGAGGCTGCATCTGGAATATTGTGTCCAGTTCTGGGACCCTCAGTTCCAGAAGGACCAGGAACTGGTTGAAAGAGTCCAGCACAGAGCAACCAAGATGATGAAGGGAGTGGAACATCTCCCGTATGAGGAAAGGCTGAGGGAGCTGGGGCTCTTCAGCTTGGAGAAGAGGAGACTGAGGGGTGAACTCATCAATGTTTTTAAATATATAAGGGGTGAGTGCCAGGAGGATGGACCCAAGCTTTTCTCAGGGATGACTAACAATAGGACAAGGGGCAACAGTTATAAACCGGAGCGTGGGTAGTTCCATATAAATCTTAGAAAGAATTTTTTTCAGTGTGAGGGTGACAGGGCACTGGAAGAGGCTGCCCAGGGAGGTTGTGGAGTCTCCTTCCCTGGAGACATCCAAAGCCCACCTGGATGCATTCCTGTGTGACCTGTCCTAGGTGACCCTGCTTTGGCAGGTGGGGTTAGACTAGGTGATCTTTCGAGGTCCCTTCTAACCCCTAACTTTCTATGATTCTGTGATTTGTTCTGCTTCTCAAAAAAACCCCAAATACTTCACTCTATGACAGCAAGGTTTTCTGCTGCTGTTTCCAAATGTCAGCTGGCTACCTTAACATCAGACACAACCTATATCTTACCAGCCACAGACTTGGATTTCAAAAAGGAAGATATCACTTTGAATGAAAGTCAAGTCCTTGGAAAATAGCCCATTTTTCTGTCTATGGGACTTCCTCTGCCACAGAAATCCCTCGGTTTGGTAAGGAGTCCCACCAAGAAGCCCTCATCTGGTACTACACAACTTTGTATTTGTCACAGGTGTGATCCTCACAAGCAAGTGCTTTTTATTTTAGTTTGTTTATGGGTAACCAATATGTAATTTTCATTGATCACTTTTATGCATCCTACATGAAACTGCACCTCATTTGCTTAGTTGGAGAAGAATTCCAAGAGTCTACAGATGTGACTGCAGAATTATTTGCTAGCTGATGGTTGCTGCAAAACTCTAGGTTAAGAAAAGTTAAACATTCTGGCACTCACTCAGGCTTGTCTTGCTCACCAAGTCAAGGTCTTCACTTGTACTGTTAACAACAGCTTTTGTGGCCTCCCCCTTGGTTTCTCTTCCAAGTAGCTTCAACTGTGAGCCTCTGAGAGCTCTCCTTATGTATTTCTTTTAAATCCATCTCTTTAACATTCATTGCAGAGTTAGTACATTGTCACAGTGCTCTCTGGAAATGCACACTGATGATCTGGAAAACTGCAATAGCCTTCAGGACAGCTAAGGAGAATTTGCAGGAATTCCTTCAAGCAAAGCTGGGCACCCTAAAAGAAAAGTGCTTTCGAGTTCAAACTGTTGTTTATTTTGGAGCATGTTTCTCTCTCTGCTTTCAATGGTGACCTAGGAATGAGCTCATCATTGGAAGAAAATCTGTCTTCTGTTTCCAGTCCTAAAGGATTACCTACTCTCTGAAGAGCATGGGATTATTGATGGCCTTACACTAAAGCTATGATTTGGAATTCTGTGGAAAAAATAAATACACACACACATACACATGTGTGACACTGACAGATTTAAATTTAAAAACTTGTTGAAATATTAAACAATGAAACAATAAAAAAGAGGTTGAATTTGTAATAAGTAGAAGGCTTCCTACATTCACAAATGTTCTGGTTTGTGCTTGAACAGGAAAATATCTATTCTAACATGACTACAAAGCAGAACAGCATAAGCATTGTTTTGTAATGTCCATATGGACAGCATAGCATTTGGCAGCATCTGAGACTGACATCAAATCAACAAGCAACCTCTGCTCTGCCTATTCTTTGGTTTTCTACAATGTGAGCTGCTGGTGGCTGATTAGTACTTCAATCATGAGACTGATGATGAACCAAGCAGAGGCTGCTCTGCCCATGACTCCGTGATGGCCTGCAGAAGACCAACACTGCAGAATGTGATTAGCATCAAACAGCAGGCCTCACTAATAGACATCTAAATCTCACTAAATCTCAATTTAGACAGTCTTTCATCCATGGGACTTTGAAGGCAAGCAGTGTCTTCCAGCAGGACCAGCACATGGAAAAGACACATGTGAAGGTACCTGAAAGACACCTAAGCTCTCACTGCCAAAGATTCCCTCACCTTAATTTCACACCACCTCCTGCTCTTCTGACCTTGTAAGTGCATATTCCTTTGAATCCTTTTTCCACACAGGGACAGATGGGTCCAGGATCTGCCCTGTAACTGCATCAGGAGTTTTGCCATTTCAGCCCCTGTCTGGTGGTGTGGGGAGACGTTTGGGAGCCAGCAATTCACAACCAGCCCACCAGCATGCAGAGATGTACACTTTAAGTTGAGTCAAAGAGAGATGGCTTTATTTTTCCTCTTGCAGCAGTTAACCTATTAAAATGAATATTGACAGAAAGCCAGATAAATAGTGACAGGCATGATATAACACCACGAGCAGAACAAAAAGAAAAATAGGGCCCATCATCTCTGTTTGTTAAAGCACAATCTTGTTTTGAAGTCACTCCCTCTGAAATTTCTGGGAAATTACCTGACAGATGATCTCCTAAGGTTGCTTCAGAGTCTCCTCATACCTACCTCTCCTTTCCCCTTTTCTGTGCTTTTGATTCTGTCCACAGATTTCAGAAGGAAGGATTTTTTAAAACCCACCGTAAACCCCAAATCTACAGATGCAGGAGAGACGTCTCATAAGTCATTCCTTCTTTTTTTTTCACTGATGTATTCTCTCAAGAGTGATAATCATCTTTTTTGAAATGCAGGTCTAAGACGGAAGGAATTTTTATCTGGAAAAGTAATATAAATTAGCTCTGACTGCCAGTTTCCACTGATTATTACTTTCCAGGCGGAATTCCTACAAATTCTTGAGGCATGACCTCTGATGAAGAAATAAACCCCTTTAAAACTTGTTTGAGAAATTCCAGATAACTTTCACAAGAGATTTAATTTTAGACCATTAACACAATCTTGGTTTGAAAGATAAAACTACAATCCAGTTATTTGGTAGGAGTCATTACTGAACAGTGAAGTCATTTGAGCTTATTTTACTGTGCTTATCTTTTTGCTCTCTTTTTTTCCCCCCCTCAAACTAATTTTATTATGCATTACTCAGTGCACTCTGGATTCACCCTCATAAAAGGATAAAGTATCTCAGCAGATATCCAGGCTTAGGCAGTAAGCCTGAGAGTAAACTCACAAGGCCTTAGTTATCTACACCAAACAGCCAGTGCACAGGGTATCGTCTACATATTGTCAGTCAGTGTTCATTAGCTTGTAAATCTTGGGTTTGTGAGGCTTAAGCAAAGGTAAAAGCTGTCATAGATAGAAAAGAGCTGTTTTAAATACCAATGCCAAGCACTTACTAATGTCAAACACATCTTTGAATCAGATTTCATCTCTCCTAAGCAAATAAATTAAAAACATTTGCACCAGCACATCAAAAAATCTGCTCTCTTGCACCTCTATTTGATCTGCAGATGCATGAAAAAGTGAAAAACACATGTTGGAAGATATTAGCTTATAATGCAATCATTTTCATAGTTCTTTTTGAATGTTTTGGTTTAGCAGCCCTGTTTCTTTACTTGCAAAGTGTGCACACACTTCAGTGAGGTGCCCTGACTCTGGCTCCATTCAGGCTCCTGCTCAGTGAGCAGTGCCAGCATCCATGTGGTCCTGCAAAAACACCTACCCACTCACATCCAGGTGCTCAAGTGGGTGCACCCCACATACAGAGTGGTGTGGCACATACATATTTCTTGAAGCAGGACCTGGAGGGGCAGAGCAATGTTCAGAATTACAGCTCCTGCCAGGTCAGAACACCTGCCTCAGGGATAAGGTGTGAGAACTGCAGTCCTTTAAAGGCAACAGGATCCAAATACATGGGGGCTTTGGGGGGAATTTTGTCCTCATATGCAACTTCAACCTTGTTGACTGCATTATAGTTGGCTGGGACTTTCCAAAGCAGAACAAAGGGATCAGGCACTAGTTCACATGCTTTTAGCAGGAATTAGCAGCTGACTCCAGCCCTGTCAAGAAGTCCAGCTGTACTCTCACCTGTATCTGAAGCAATGAATACTTATTTTGTCAGCCCAACTTCTGTCTTCCAAAGTGCTTCTCTTCTCATCCAAGCATTACCAGCCAGTGGTCCCCAAGACCTGCTGAGAGATGACCCAGCATCTACGTCCAGGTTGGATGAGACCTTATGCAACCTGGTCTAGTGGGAGGCATTCCTCTCCATGCAGGGGGGGCTGGATCTTGATAATCTTTAAGGTCCTTTCCAACACAAACCATTCTATGATTCTATGACACCAGCTGCCTGCACATAGATGCCTACCCAGGATTAGTATGCAGGTCTGTATTTTGTGTCTGTGAGAGTAGGCACCAACTGAAGATAGGAAGCTGCATAGATCATTAGAAGTTTATGTGAGAGGAACAACTTAAAATAAAGCCTAACCTTTCCTTCCTGACAGAGGCTCACAACACACTACTTCAGAAATACACTACCCAGCATGAAAGAAGCACAATCACTTTTTGGATAGAAAACCAGCCTTTTGGGGAACATGCTTTCATTTGGAAAAATGCCCTATTTTCCTGCAGAAACATCAAATTTACCCCTCCCCCATCCCATTTTTTTGTCATTTTCTAATCCATTCTTTTCCATTAAACCACATGAAGGGAAGGAGAAGGAAGGGAAGGAAAGGGAAGGGACGGGAGGGAACCATAATTTCATAACCAAACAGACCTATCCCTATTTCTATGCAAATTTTCATAGTCATCAATCTTTAAGCTATACTTTTCTGCTTCTGGCTGTGTCAGGTCAGAAGTATAACACCTAGATCTCCTCCTCTTGTCAGTGCTGAGCAATTGCTGCATTATTTCTTTCCAAAACTCTACCCGTATAAAGCCCCTTACTCCACTTCAACTTGTCCCCAGGCAGAAGCATTTCAGCCAGCTGAGCTTCCAGTTATGTAATTCTGACTGAACAAGAAAGGAAAAGTAGATTCAAGCTTAATGATTACATGAAGCAATGTCTGCATACAGCAATATCTTGACATGCTCATAGGTGTGTGCCTGGTGTTATATATACACTTTTTTTTCCCCTTCAAGATGTTCCCAGCTGCCTTAGCCAGATTAGCTAATTTCTCCACTAACTTAGCTTTATGGACTGGTTTATTTACAATGGGTAGAGTACAAGTGTATGATTGATAGTGTAGCTAAGCAGGACTCATTCATTTACCTGCACTTAAAAAGTGTAAGTCTGGAGGAAAAGTTATTTTAAAAGCCTAAACATTCTCTGTTGCTTTATGAGCATCTCCACACAGTACCCACTGGAACAAGTCCATTCATTGCTTGACCAGACTCATTAACCAGAATTAGAATAGAGCTCACTCCTCTGAGAAATGTAGGGTTTTGTTTTTAGTAAAACATACGGGCCAAATTAGTATGTAAATAAATGAATGGCTTTCAAGAATCCCAGATAACACTTGCTGAGCAATGGGTCAAGCCAGATTTAATCTAAAAATCTTTCTGCTGCATGTAAATGATTATGCCATAGCATTTGTCTTTAATTACTAAACTGTTTCCAAAGGCTTGACTCATGGCATGTTTCTTGGTGTACTACAAGTTTTTGTCATTAAAGATTTACCATATAGTTTGGGGTTTTTTCCTACAGGATTGTTAAGCCCAGGCTTCTGAAAAAGGAATGTAACAATCTATCAGAGATAGACACTTGATCTTCAATCTTTACAGTAGTGACTCTTCTTTTCTTAAAAAAAGTTTTTATATAAAGGAAAAAAGGCTTTTGACTTCTAAGAAATACTGTAACATCCTTTATATTGACAGCAAGCTACAGAAGTGAAAGTATTTGAAATACAGCTCTGTTTAAATCTAAATTTAGAGAAACACTTCTGTAAGCCCATGTACAATGATTTCTATAACAAGCTGTGCCTTTTTCTATATAAACATGATAGCCACTCCTTGCAAATGGCAGATATTTTTAAAAAGGCTCATGCTCTCCTTGTTCCCAGCTGTATAATATTTCTTGCTATCCATGAGCCCTTTCCTACTTATAAGCTAAGGAAAATGAGATGTATTAACTACTCTGTGAATTAACAGACCAATCTGGGAACGTAAAAACTGTTCAATGAAGGACAAAAAGTAGGATTATTTTGTTGTTGTTTTGTTTTAAGGAAAACATTGACCTGACCACTCACCTCTGAATAGGACACTATAAGAGTGAGCTGATCATGTTGTAATTCAGAAGTGATTAGAGGCAAGAGATGCAATGAGCAGAACCAAGTTGTGTGGATGAACTTGAAATTTAAAATATCTTTTGCCCTCTTGCTCTTACATGAGTCTGATATGAAGAAAATATGAGTACAAAATTATGCAAGCTGATAGTACTCAGAGTAGAGCAGAAAGAGGCTCCTGCAATCTTTCAAAGAGAAATACAGCAGTCAGACACTGGCAGAGGAAAAACACATTCCTCTAGCAATTTTATGCAGTGCTACTAAGTGCAGGAACTCTTCAAGTTTCTGCACTTCACATTTTGGCAAAGCTGCTGGTTGAGGAGTACCACCTGCTAGATCATCTAATGAGCATCTCTGTTTCTTCAGCTCCTCTGACTGCTGGCCTTACCCTTCCCAGTCAAGGTCAGGAGTGCCCACACAGCAGACCTAGCTCATCACAATAAACTAACTTGCCAGAACATATCAGAGGAGTCTTCTACTGAATTTCTTAGACTCAGACTTCACTGAGAAGAAACACTGAGAGATAAACACATTGATCAGGCACCAAAACAGGTAATATCAAGTGATATCAGACAAAAAAAAGCCTCTCACTCATGAAGCCTAGGAAAAAAAACTGGGAAGTGGTGAGGGTTTGAGGTTATAAAAGGGTAGAGCATGACCTGAGAAAGCTATTTTGTTGTAGGCTTAGTACAGCTGAAGGGAGAAGGTATTTTAGAAGGTAGTGTCAAAAGGACCAGAAGTTTCTATCTATAAATAGTAAGGTATCTCTGAAAGCTGAGTGGAACACTTTGTTTCTGAATGTGTATGCTAGAGAGGGAAATGCTAGCTTATATACTCTGGACTAGCCTGTATTTCTAAAGTGAATAAAAAATGTTCCCTACAAACAGCAGTCCAAACTTGGACAGAAACAAGGAAATAAAAGTTGGGTAAAGGACAATGCAGACCCAAGTACCTCTGTGCTGTTGGGATAGTCCTGATGAGTCTAGAACTTAAGGTAATTATGTTCACTTCATATTTTTTCTGTTTCCAAGGTAGCTTGGATTTCGTTTTTATTTTCCCCACCCTAGCAGAGAGTTCATCACCGACAGCTATTAAATTGTGTTGGGTGATATTCTTACTTGGCCAGGTATTTCTAATGAACATGGGTTTCTTTCTCTAAATTATGTAGTGTACCTTCTCTGCTACCAGTCATATCTCTGTAGCTGTCCTCTTCACTGTAGCAGGCAATTCACCTCTGCTTGCAGGTTTATGGTGTTTCCCTCATGCAAGTCTCTATACCTCTTTCCCAAGTTCTGTGTTTTGAGGTATTGCTGGGTTTTTGCTTCTATTCTTATGCTCCCACCACCTGCTCCCATGATATTAATTTTTACATTTTTCTTAATGGAGGCAGCTTTGTTTGCCAGCAATGGTAGTTCACATACTGTGCATGAATACCAGTAAAATTTTTGCTTGTCAACCAATTTTTAATGATCTTAAAATGCAAATTAGGTGATTGGTTTTGGAAAGATAAATGCATCATCTTTTCACTTTGTACTATCTGTTCTAAAATATACTTTATGCAGAATATAAAGTATTAATATGTTTTTTATGCTGAGATCCTTGAGATTACTACCAAATGTCAATTTTAAAGTCCTGGGGCCAGACTTTAAACAACAGAGGATGACCGTAGTACTTTCTTGACTCCCAATTCCCTACCTGCCTTCCCACCTTGCAAATATGGGCAATGAAAGTACTGTCAGTGTTTGAAAGTATATGATTCCAGTTCAGCTCTTAATAGAGGAAGAAAAAATATTACTGGGAGGATAGTTAGACTGTGATACATTTTTTTACCTCCCCAGAAGCTCAGAAGGGCTTGAACCATACAACTAGAAAACAGTCAATTCCCTTTTGTAGATGAAAGCTTTCCCACAAAGTATTCCCTACCTTCAGCTGCAGCAGCTTTCTTTTCAGCTTCATGTTTTAAATCTTTCTTGACAATGAGCAGACTCAATATCTTCCATAGAGGAGATTAATATATTTTTGTTTGTTTCTTTTAAGGGTTGCAGAAGCCTACCTTAAACTTAATGAAAAGGAAAGCTTTGTGAGGAGAGTTTGAATATTTCACTCATTTTAATGTTCTCTAAACTTCTAAAAACTGCTATTAGTGAAAACAGAAATGTTTCACATTTCTGTGACACTTTCTAGAGTCCTGCCCCTGTGCAATCTGAAGAGTAAGAGTGACACCTCAAAAAAAAAAAAAAAAAAAAAAAGTGCATTTATTACAGTAAAGCAGTTTCTACCTCTCGGCAGGGATGCAACTAACATAATGGTATAACATCAACTAAGAGCCACCGTCTGCACTGGAGATATCTTCCTGAGAAAGAAGAGTGCCTTGGGCAACCCTTGTCTAGCAGCAGAATGTTGCTTTAGCTCACAATTTGGTTACAAAAAAAAGTTTGGCATCTATCAAATGTTGCCTTGATCTTAATTAAATACTTTAACTAAGTTCCTCAGCGTCCATCCACTGTTGACTGACTAATAGATAGGAAATAGTCTGGCCTTAATCTGTGAAGTACAAGTTAAAGATTTAAATTGCTTGAGCTTCTACTGTAATTTGTGGACTGCATTTTCTTATTCATTGTATATGTGAGCTGAACAAACCTGGCTTGCACTCAAGTGAAACTTGGCATTGGACACTGGCCTCTAGGACTTTCACAAGAATGTGATTCCACATTTTATGTGGCTATGTACTGGTGAATGGAATGTTTAAATAAATAGCAAATTGAGTCACTTAGCCCTGAATCAACAAATACAGTGTCCCAAAAGGGATTCCCCACAATTTATAGCCGTATCACTTGCTGAAGATTCATGTTCCACTTAATTCAAGAGGTCTAAAGACTGGTAAGATGGCAGGCAAACTTTGATAGAAAATTCATAAAGCAGAGAATATTGCTTCAGCAGCATGAAAGCTTTAGGACAACCTTTATCTAGGGCAGCTCCATCTGAACCTAAGAGCCTGTACCACCAGGTACATAAGAGCCTGTACTTGGGGCTGCAGTGTTCAGAAATTCCCTTGCTTTTCTCCCTCTTTCCTGCAGTAGGAGAATGCACTTTTAATAATCAAAACTACCCTATCTTCTGTGCAGTTTTTTTGGTCATTAGTAATAGGTTAGTCACAGATTAAAGGTTCTAATGAAACATGTCTATTAAAAATGGGGCAAGGAAACACAGAAAGCAAGTTTAGGGAAGAATCATATATGGCAATAAATTTCTGCTTTAATGTAGCAATTTAAAATATTTCTCAGTCTTAATGTCACAACAGATCAATTTTTACAATGGGGACAATGTATAGATCATTACTGATAATCATAATTATCAGTTTCTTGAGATACTTACCTATCTACCTTTCTTTGAAACAAAAGGACAAACCATTTCTTAGTGAGGAATATGAACCTATTCCCAATGGAAATTTTGCAAAGGTCATCTGCTTTTCTTTGAGTCTTAATAGAAAAAAATTAGTTATAAAAGGTACTTCTCTTTCTGTGATTTAAGTTCATGAACATTTATCATCATGTCAAGTCAGTTTATCATTCAAAAGAAGCTTTCTAGAAAAAAGAAAGCAAAGAAAAAAAAAAAGAAAAAGAAAAAGAAAAGAAAAATAAATTTAAAAAAAAAGTTGATTTATTAATTAGGACACAAAGAATTATTCCTGCTGCCAAAATTATCCACAAAGTGGTTCAAGTGTCATCCATTCTGTGGTGTGTTTCTCTGCCCAGTTGTCATTTAGTGCCCAGATATAATTGGATGAGGACAATTTCTGGAAAAACAGAATATTTGTAAGAACAAATAATTTCAAATAGTGAAATTTGGTGAACTTGGACTGCACTACTTTGTTTTGTACCATCATATCTATCAAGAAGAAAAAAATGGAAGCAGGGTGTTAATCACTGAGCTTCCCCATGAAAACTGAGATTTTGCATTGCAAAACAGTTATATTGATTTAAAACAAGAAATTGATTAAATGTTCATAAGCTGGTCACCTATCCAGACCTTGCAAGGTAGTAGTAGATGTCTGAAGACTGAAAGAGGAATCAAAAGACTTGGGCCTTTATTACCCAAAACAGTAATTAGTGTGATTACGCCTTCTTGAGGATCTGAGGCAAACCTCTTACATTGTAGTTTAAGCAGAAAGGAGAACACATACACAAGCAAAATACATGTTTTATTAACTTAAGACATTTTAGATCATAGGTATTGCAAGGCTTTCACAGCTCCCCAGGGGAAGGCATGCTACATCTGTGATCAGTCTTAATACTACCATGACAGCATCTGCATGCTTAAGAAACATCTATCCCACTGGTGTTATCCTATCATTGTCAATGCTCTTTTCTCAGATAAAAACCTCTTATTCATTCTGTTTTTTTTATACCCTCATATAGGCTTGTATCTTGCCCTTCAATTTTTCTTAGTCTTGTGAAACAATCCCCCACAGTTTAAACTGAACTTGTTACCCCTTTCTGGTTGAAAGGATTTATTAAGAATTATTCTAGATTATGTCAACCAACTTTAGCAAAAATGCCTTTTGATTTCATATTGGTTCAGATGCTGACAAATGCTTGCGGTTTTTTTCCCTTTATTGGATTTGACATAAATATCCACACTGAAATCCTTGCCAGCATTTGTTTTCCCTTTTGTACAGAATGAAGAATACAATAATTTCGCCAGTAGATTTTGTGATCAGCAAAGTATTTGCACAGTGTAGTTTATTTTTCTAAACAAAAGAGGTGGGGCTTGAATGATTCCAGGAACCCATTACACTCTCCTAGCTCTACTGCAGACTCAAATGCAGTCAGATAAATGGCCTTGCTCTTACCTGGGTGACCCATCACCAGCAGGAGCACCTTTTGAAGAGTTACACAGAGCATGCTTGTACCTAAATATTTATTTCACACCGGATTCGGGGTTTCCACCAGTGCTCAATAATAGGAAAAAAAAAAAAATCTCTAGACCTATGAGTTCCCTACTAGTACACAGACATAAAATATGTCTTTTGGCAGAGAAAACACTTTCTTTTCCCACAGAAAAGGGGGGAAAGATTTTTTTTTTTTTTAATTGCACTGCTGGGGCACACACCACTCTCCAGGGATGTGCACTGGAGCAAAGGGCGGGTGATACAGTGCTTACCACTATGTTAATGAATGACAGTCAGTGAATGCTGCCATGAAGTGAAATATTACAATTAGTCCAGAGTGCAAGTGAAAGGTCATGATGTGCCTCTGGGATCCCTTCAGAGCCAGGGTGAGCTGCTGCACTGGCTGAGCAGAAATAGAGTCAGTTTTGCATTGCTGAAATGCAAGCCTGTGGGTTGTGAAGGCAGGAGGCTGCTGAACACAAGTAAATCCTCACTAAGTCTCCTTTAAAGATGCATTTAGGTTCACATCTAGGTGGTAGATGTGAGAAGCTATGAGGCTGGATGAGACAACCAGCAATTCTCCCATTTGTATTTCCAGGACTTTGGATGGGCTGAGGTGGTGTGGAAGGGAAAGGAAACTGTACCTGCAAGTCTCTTATCTCTCCAGAAAAGTGCTAATCCCTACATGAAAACCAGATTATCCCTCTTGCTAGTTTTCTGTGCTGCATTTTGACTTCAAGGACACCTGCAGCTTGCAGAGTAGCCGAAAGGAAAAACTCCTGCAGTAAGGGAAGGCAAATGCCTCTGGTTCCTCTCGCAAAACATCATGCAGCTGGCCTGGTGTGGGGCACGGGTGAGATGCAGATTATTAACCTCCTTGAGAAGGATGGAAATCTTGAGAAACAAATTGGCTCTTAGCCCTTAGATGGTCCAAGTCTGCTGCCCTTTTTCTGGGACATGTGGCAAAATCACAGCCTTGGCTCTGCTAGTCTTACCTAGAGAGGAATCCAAAGGCAGTTTTCTATTTTGAGGACACTTGCTCAAACAGTGGGATGTTTTGCAGAGAAGTGTAGTGTGAAGATGGAAATCTGTGTTGCAGATTAGATTCTGTGCAGTTATCACCTCATCCAATTGATAAATAGCTTCTGACTCAAAAACAATAGCATTTTGCAGCTAGAAGAGTTATGTTCAAAAATATGTACTTCTGCAGTACTTACCAGACCCCAGCATTTAGTACTGAAAAGATTTTCTGTCACAGCCTTTTTACACAAGGTCATGGTACATGGTAACCCATCAAGAATTACACTGCAGGAATCACTAGAGTGATGCATCACTAAGCTGTTGAACCTGGAAGGGACCCTTTTCCACCCATCCCAAGAATAAGAGTTTATCTGGACTAAGACGTATACTTTGTTTTCCTTTTATAGGAAACAAAACTGTAAATTAATATTTTATTATATTTTTTATGAAGAGCATAATAATTTCTTTTAAGTTTAAACTCTCAAAACAAAGATAGCCTTGTTCCAGACTTTTAGGTCTCTTTAGGACTTAGCATTATGGTTCCCCAACTCCAGTACTATATAATTAATGATGTTATATGAAGAACTGCCTTCTTGATATATACTCAATGGAAAATACAATGAAAATAAACCCTGACTTCTCTAAACTTCAGCCTCTGAAGTCTGAGAATATGCTCTTTAAGCATATGATCTTAAATACTATGATCTTAACAAGGTTGTTTTCCCCAAGTAAAAAAAAGGTAGTGTAGTGTTAATTTTCATTATAGTTAAAGGATTTTTATTATGTGATTTCAAGCCTTTCCTTGGACTGGATTTTTCCTGCAGGCCAGGTCTCTGGACTGCTCAGCCCACATTCTAGACCTCATTTCTTTGGAAAACCAGCCCCTTTGTAGTTAACACAACTAGCCATCCACCTTGGTGAGCCTAAGTTCACATGGGAATCTAGCACAACTCCCCCTGTTTCAGAAGGGCCTCTGCAACCTTCTTTGCATTTGACTTCTTCATCTGTCCTCTTGCAATGTGAGACTCCAGCAGGATGTAGAGCAAGGCATAACTGGGTGGCCATTGCCAGCTGCTGTGGAGCTGTGCATGGGAAGTAAGCAGTTACTCATGTTTTCCTCCTGGCTCTCTCCACAAAGTTCAAACAGAGGCACTTAAAAGTGTATATCCAGTTGGATGAGTCAGGAGAGCTCAGTGAGCAGCGCCGTCAGCCCGCACCGACAGCAGGATGGGACTGTGGGCAGAACTGTGTCAGAGAGGGGTTACTCCTGAGCACAACAGTCACTGAAGTCACACACTGGGAATTTTGTTTATAAAGTGAGTTCCGTAGGTACAAGTCATCAGGAGAAGAAAAAGCCCCATGGACGATATTATATAATCCAGATAAATTTACTAATAGGGGATTTTCCAGTGGAAGAAACCTTACATCATGCTTAAGCAAGTAAAAATAAACCTGGCACTTGCATTTGTTCTAAACACAAGAAGAGTCTTGATGAACTACTGGTTACATTTTTTGGCTAATTATTAGTCATGCTGAGCATTGTGATGTTGCTTGCAAATTTATTCCATAACGACATCCTAGCCTCAATATTAAAGTAGTGTAGGCTTTCAAAGTCAGTTTCTTTATAAGGCTCACTGTTTCCAGAGAACAATACATGCTCTTTTCCTAGTTATTGCTGATGGTTTAGCCATTATTGAACCACCTATGACCTTCTTCAGAGAAGAAGTTTGGGTTTGGCAAAGCCTGTCTGGTTACTTTTTTTACAAACCCTTACAATTAGGTCTGTCTGAGCAAACCCAGGCTAGTGGCAGAGAGGTGTTATTTGAATGAATATGAGTAAGAATGAATATGAAAGTCTTCTGAACTTCTGCTCCACAGAAAGCCATAAACAAGGTGGGTTCACTTAGTTACCAGTTACAGCTTGTATGTGCTGATCTTACACCTAAGTTACAACAGCTTTAGACCCACTGCCTATGAGTCCCAAAGGGCAAGATAACAATTAGGAAAGTGCAGATGTTTCTTCTCCTTCATGCATCTTTTGCTGGGGGTGGACAATAGATCATACAGAAATTGGCCAGTACTCATTGCAGCTGTCTAAGTTTGGCCATTCCTTTTTCCTCCATCCCCACCTTCTTCTCTTTCCAAGTAGCATATGGAGCATCTCAGGGAAACAGCTGACCTGCAAAGTCTGCACCAGGTACAGGGGTTTCCTACTGAGGCTAGTCATTCTTCTACCTCCTTCAACTTTGCCAAAAGGAGTTGCCAAAGGAAATAATTCCTGTCACATGTGAATTCCTCTTCCTATGCTGAGTCTTGGCATCTCCAGCTTCTTAACCACTTCTTTCAGCTGCGAGGGAATCGGACTGGCTTCTGTAATCCTCAGACTTACTCCAGGTTTCTTGAAAAAATGGGATGCTGTTTAACGACTATTTCCAAGCAAACAGAGGTAGCAAAGCCTATCTGCTGAGTTCACCCCAGATACTAGGCTAGCTTAGAAATGGAAATAGCAAATTCAGTCATGTCAGCTCCTCTCAAGTTCTACCTGGCAGCAAGAAGGACTGAAGGCGGCTGTATGGCTGTTCACTAATATACAATCTCAGCACCCTTAAGCAGAAACCTGGAGAAGCCACATAAGCTGGCAGGCATCCTCAATGGAAGACACCTTCCACACACTGAGAATAAGCCAACCAAACAGCTCTAAGAAAAAAGACCTCTGAAAGGAGCTAAATGTAGATGCAACTGCAAGAGAGCCTCCAGTGACCCTCTGTGGTTTCCTAGGGCATGTGAATTTACTGTTGAAGATCTTTTCTTGGCTGCTTTTTGCTAGCAGATGCTGCTTCCAGGTGAACTGATCCACAGTAAGTAAAAAGCTGGATTCCTCTGTAACACTTACCTAGCGTGGGCTGCCAGTAAGAAAGGTCTCATCACAGCTGGACTTCTGCTCAATGTCAATTTTGAGCATGAGTTTTCTTTTCTATCAAAGGCTGTTACATTGGTATAGGTAGAAACAGTGTAGATGCACTGAGGTAAAGAGTGAACAGTGTGGTTTGTAGCCTCTCCCAGTTGATGTTAGGCATAAGAAGACAAGAAGCTTTCAATTTTATTTTTTTTAAGCCTAGCCTTTGTTTGTTGAACTTCCCTTAGAAAAACCACATTTACATGTAAGCTCTTCAAATATCAAATGGAAACACTGACATAATAAACACTGTTCCACTCACTTCTGTTTTTTTTCCAGAGCAAAACTGGCCCTTAATATCACCTTGCTTTGGCAAATTTTCAAAACAAGCACAGGGGAAGGTTAAGGGCCTCCACTGAGACTCCTCTGACACTAAGTTATGGACTGGTCCATTCCAAGCTGAAGGGCATCCCATTATGGGTCATAATACAGGAGTCAAATTTAAAAATCCAGCTACCTAAACTAAGTGACTCGATGAGGACATTTGGTTTTGGAACCATGAACTGCATAATTTAAAAAATAGCCTTGTAGTTTGGAGCCTAGCACTGACAACCAATGTATAAAATCACACCAGCAGAATATAAAAGGAAAAATTCTGTCTTGGATGGAATGTGTGGGAAGTTTATCCTTGAATTTGCCTCTGAATCTTGAATATTCATTCCCTCTGACCTTTCTACATCATGCATGTTCCAGAATCTGGAATGTGATTCCACATTAATTTAACTTTGAATAGAAAAATAGACTTGATAGTTTTGTAAAGTAGGAATAAGATCTTGCAGTTTGAATTTTCTACATAAAAGTATTCACACGTTCTTTTTTCATGCTGACCTTTGGCTCTGGGCAATGATGCCAATAACCTTTCTGCCAACATACTGATGTAAAAGGGGAAAAAATGGGGGAGGAGTGTAATACTACTGTCCTAGCAATTGGATCCAGCTGGTCTCCTCAAATACATTCAGCCACAGGGGGAGGGAGGAAAAAGACAAAAAAACAACTTAAACATAAAAGACATGATTTCCAAAGGTTTTGTGCACCAGCAGCCTTTTATGCATTTGAATTAAGTGTTCTGCATGTTTGGAAATCAGTCCCAGGAGTGGAATTATTCTGTGCCAATAATATTACAAGACAACTATTCCTGACTCTCTGGCTCATCCCCTCAAGTTTTTCAAGTTACTTTAAAGTTCTTTTAGTTTGGAATATTTCTTTGTACCCTTCTTTCATAAGCCTTTCTTCCTCATTACTCCCCTTTTCCCTTCTTGTTTTCTCCATGTGTGATTCAGCCACTGGTCTGATGCTTGGGGAGAAACTAAAATCCTGAAGTCATGAAGTCCTGATTTCACAATACATAAATAAAATTATTTTGTGGCTTCAGCTCATTTCTTTGATACCTGGCATGGTGGTTCCTGTTCTGGCAAAGACCTACATTAGCTTAGTTGAGAGCACCAAGCTCGTTCCATATGTCTTACACACTAGGAGAGCCTTCACTGGGACATTGTTATGAGATTCTCTTCCACTGAGCTGCTCAGTGAATTTTTCTTATCTGTCACTTACCAGAGCTTGTCTCTGAAATGTCCAGCAGCATCATGTCTGTCTTGGCATCAGGTGGGAGGCACTAGGAGCTTAATCTGGGCAAAGACATCAAATGATGCATGCTGACTCAAATCATAGCAGCAGGCAGCCTGGGGTTTTCCAGCCCTGCCTCACGCCCTACAGCTCTGTCAGACATGAGCTGGTTTATAAGAAGGAGCTAGGAACATGCCCAAAGTTGGATGCTGTCGGAGGGGCTCTGGGTTTGCAGAGGTGAGAAGCAGACACACACACACACACACACACACACATTGTCTTTCTCAATACAGCTACAAGGCTGCCACCCTAAGGCCAAGGGATACAAAGCAGCAGCATTTTGCTGCCTCTAAAGACTCACAGATTTATCGAGGATGCCTTGATCTTATCAGGATGGTGGGGCTGTGCAGCTTCTGCATTCATTTGTGCAGCAGCCGGCCTTGCTTATGCATGTCAGTCGAATGGCCCTTTGTTTCCTAAAGAAAAGGTTGTGTTTACACCTGTAGGAGACAGAGTGAGATGGAGCCTGTGCTCAAAATCAATACTTCCACAAAGCATTTGGAAGAGGCTCCAGGGCCACAGGGCTGCACCTCTTTGTCCATGCACCGCTCAGCCTGTCTCATAGAATCACAGGATGGTTTGGGTTCAAAGGGACCTGAAAGATCACCCAGTTCCAACCCCCCCCCCCCCCTGCATGGTTAAGGACATCTCCCATTAGATCAGACTCCCCAAAGTCCCAACCAAATTGGTCTTGAGCACTTCCAGGGATGAGGCATCCACAACTTCCTCAGGCAACCTGTGCTGGTGTCTCACCACCCTTATACTAATAATTTTTTCTTTCTAATGCCTAACATAATCTACTCTCTTCCAGTTTAAAGCCATTACCCCATGTCCTGCCCCTCAGAGAGGGCTGTGGTGGGGGCAATGTGCCCACAGGTGAGCAGCAATCAGAACAGCAATGGGGAACAAGGAGGCAGTGGTATTTAGAGAGGATCCAAGATGGGGAAAAGGTGAACACTCGACTCCTGGGAATATGCTCTAAAGTAATTCTGACTGGCCAAAATAATTGGGTTCAGCAATATTGTGATCCCCGAGTTTTAGAAATACTTGGGTAAATATTGAAAAGTTGGTGATATTGAGTTAAAGTCATAAAATGGAAAGATAATAAATTTTTTTTCGTTTAATTTGCTTTCTGATGTTGCCTCAGGCACAGCTCATCTCACAGGCTTTACAGCTGTATTTTCTCATCATTTTTGTATGACCTTTAAGAATAAAAAGAATAAAAATATTGAGCAACAGAAAAAGAAATCCCAAGTCTCATCCTCAAAAACATGAGTCACGTTGACCTTGATGACTGAAAAAGACAAAAGCCAGAATGCTCAGCACTTCCCTCTCTCACATGCACAGGTATTGGCTGCAAAGGAAGAATTTTCTATGTAAAAACTTCCACTGAGACCTTATTTTCATTGCAGGGGTCTCATCAAACCATTCTTTCAGATGACTGAGGTCTTTATTTTATTTCTCAGACCACAGATATAATTTCCTTTCTCATTTTGCATTCTCTCATGCCAGCTTTTTAATAGAAATGCTGAGAAGCTGGAATCTAACTGCAATTTAATGTAACACTTATCTGTACTAATGTTCACACTGTATGAGGTAACTTTGAAAGGTCAGAGCAGCTGGATTCCATTACAGAAATGTAGGGAACTCAAAATAGACTTTGTAAATATATATTTTTGAGGAATTCAGGCAGCTGCCTTCAACACCCCTGGGCCTTATTGTTTCAGAGCACTTTAGTATCAGCTGAGGTCAGAAATTACTAAATTGCTCCCCCAGAAATTTCCTTTGGATGAACATTAAGAAATAGTCAAAGCAGAGATATTTCTTCCTTTGCATTTTTAATAATAAGTTTTATTGCAATAAGTAGTAAATCATAAAAATTCTCTTCCATATGTGTTCAGGAACCATTTCCACTCTTTTTTCCTACACATATGACATTTGTTTTACAATGCTGCAGTTTACAAATCAAATAGTTTCTCACAGAGATAGTATGTTTTTATTCCATTTGTCCTTTTTCAAGTAGTCCAAATGCCTGTGGTTTTGTCATTAAAAGTCCAATTGGCAGATATATACGGAAACTTTATGTTTTCCAGCTGGGCAACTACCAGTTACACATACTCATTATTATTCATATTATCATTACAGTAACTGTGGAAGATAATTTTACGTGGCTAACACAGTTGATATTTAGTGAATTAAAGCAGATATTGTCCTGAAATTGTTGGAACAGAACATTCTCTAAGCTCTGAGGACATCCAGATATCAATCCAAGCCTTCTGACTTGAACTTTTCTTTAGGATAAAACTGATGACAACCTAGACCCTGATTCCTGAAGGTTGTGGTTTTAGGCACTTTTGTCTGGGAGGAATACCCTCAGTTTGAAACATCTTGTTGTTGAGAAGGCATGGCTGGGACTGTTTCTCTCCTGGTAGTTTTACCTACCTGTAATTTTGTTGAAAGCATTGATTTTTTTTTTTTTTTACCTACCCTATTGGCAGAGCAGGCACAGGATCTCAACCCTAGTGAGAATGTTTTAGATCATGGTGTTATTTTGATGGGGTATTCAATTGCTGCAAAAACTCCTAAATCCCCAAAGCTTTCTTTTTCCCTCTTGTAATTGTAAATGACTACACAGAGAGTACTTACTCTTTGTCAGAGATTTAGTGCTATACGATAAATCTCTGAATAGCAAACTCTAAACTGTAACCATTATAGTGAGTGGTACCATTATGCTGGGCTAAATCATTGCAAAGCTTCCACTGAGATGAGTTTATTTCTGTTGTCTGACATGGAGTAGTTTATGAAGGATGCCAGAACTCTTATTAAGTCACTTAGGTAGTATTCATATCATGACGCGATGCTCTATGAAAAATATAATTGTACAATTTGTGAGGCCTGAAAACATCAAGACTCCTAGATTTCTATCTATTTTTATTTATTTATTTATTTATTTTATTATCGTAGAAATAAAATTTAATGAATGGACACTTAGAGAGGCTTTTATTATTAGTATAGTTAAAGCAGTGCCATGAGACAACACAAGAGCAAGCTCTTCCCTCCCTTCTATGCATAGGCCCTATTTCCATAGAATCTTGTGCAGTTAAATACTTGGCTAGGGTGAGATCCTATGAAGGACCAAATTGGGTGGATGCAGATGGATTTTTCACTTGATTTGCAATCAGGGAGGCAATCGGATACATCCAGCTGTTCTCATTTCCCCCAGGAAATATGGTCATCTGAGCTGAGAATATTGCCTTTCTGGGTATCTCAGGGCAAAAATAAACCCTGCAGAAACAGTGAGAAGCAGATGGAGCCCATCCTGATCCAGCTCCCATGGCCAGCAAGAGAATTGTTCAAGGAGCTTTGCTTGGTCACATTTACATCCAGTCTGCAGCACATCTTGACTTTATAGGAAAACATTTTTGAGAACTCATGGAATTAAAAATGAGGCTTGCATCACTTTAAACATTTTGCTTCGAGTTCAATGTGTTACCCTTCATTAGGTCAATCTACTGTGGATGGTGTTCTCAACTAAGAAAAATGTAAAAGGCACGTTTTTGATGGAGTTCTTGGCAAATCATTTGATTACATTCCCTGATACTCAACAGATGTCTGCAACCCACATGGCAAACATATCCATAGAGGTAGTAGCTCACTATAACACTTGATATGAAGAAATGATATATGGCATTTAATAGAGATAATCTATTATGTTTGCAACACTCCTACTTTTTCAGGGTAGCCAATGACTGACCAATTTTATCTACATTTTATTTAAAATCTTACGCAAATGCATGAAACTTTAATATCAGGGACATTTGGACTTTGGGGAACCATAAAATAAGTCAGATATCACTTCTGTTTAAAGATAAATTTGAAAACTAAACCATTGTTCATTGCAGATGTTCATTCCAGGCCATGAATATAACTGGGGAAGTAGAAAGGAAAAATAACCAGAAGAATCAGACATGTTTTCTGAAATTTGAAAACAAAACTGCATTTGCAAGCATTTTTGTTTCTTTTTAACAATGATTACCTAAAGTCAAATTTCTGTATGGTACCTGTGAAAAATTCCATCTGCAAACATGATTATCAGAGCTGCTCTAGACATGTTCTAGCTGCTGTTGCACCTCTCATGCATCTCTATGATAGTGGTTGCTGTCAACTTCTGGCTTTCTTATTAGTGCCACATTAAAGTTCAAACCATAATTCTGTTACATGACTAAGTACTAAAATTTGGCTCACTGTCCTAATGGAAATCAATATATTCAATTCTTAAGTGAGATGCATTTACTAAGATAAGATAAACAAAAATTTGCTTTTAAACCTCAATTTTACAGTCTTTGTATACATGTATGTATGTTTCTATTGACATCTGATACTGACCAACAGCCTCAGGTCTAGAGTTGAAACATCTATTCTCAGAAATAACCATTGATAAACATTAAAGATTTTGAGGCTTTATATTAATAATTATCCCTTTGTCCTTGTGCATCATATCTGCTGAAATCAATGACCGAAATCGTGGTACAAGAAACACAGGAATATATAATTTTGCTGTTCACTCAGTTCTTACTCTATTCTGTGAAATAATGTCCATAATGGAAACAGCTAACATTTATGAATGAATATTTGAAGATTTTTTTTTTTTCTTCTCATTCTAGGAATGCAAAATATGGTGGACATAAGTAGAAAGACACTTTTAGGACAGATTAGTCTTTCTTCAACTTTTTGCCTCTTCAGTGTCATGGCACTTAATTATTATTATTGTTGTTGTTGGTTGTTGTTGCTACTATTATTCAGCAGATATCAGATTTTAATTTCTGTGTTAGGGTGGATACCCTTAGCTATGCAATACCTCTTATTTTTTAGTGTTCACATAAGGACTGCACAAGTGCTGTGGAAAGAGTTCAGAAATATTCAATTGACTTTGGATAACATCCAAACTTTTGGAGTGCTTGATTTTTTGTGTATTAACTTGAGAGGCCAAATATAAATTGGCTGATGATACCTTTTTGTTTACTTTAGTTGAAATGTATTTATACAAAAGAACCAGTGTATTTGCATTCAGTACATCTAGACATTTCATGGCCATACTTTATCATAAGTCTCTGATATGTTGGTTCATCACACTAAATAAAATTTGTAGGTACTGGGTGTGGTATTTAGAGGGTTAGCTGAAGGGGAAGAGTGTTATCCAGTCCCATTTGTGATTCTTATAGTTGTACATGAAGAACTGAGCCAGTAATAGAAAAATAACAGTTTGTTGATTCTCAGATCTTATAGATAGCATTGCTAGTACATTTGCTCTGTTGCTGAGACATGCAGTGATATCCCTCCTGAGGTGCAAAAGAAAACAGCCAACTTCTCACAAGAGTTGATTGTTATGTGGGCAACATCTTCCTGCTGATTATGTTTATTAAAAACAGGTACTTTGTGAAAGTACCTGTTAATCACTGCCTATCATACACTCATGGAAAAAGAAATCTCTGCTTTACACACATCTTGATGATATTTTTTTTCTTAGGGCTTCAGAATATTGTGGAAGGACAAGACCAGATGTTTGAGGAGTTTGGTCACTACCAGCTGTTGTTCTTGAGCACTTGAAAAGCACGTACGCATACTAATCAAATATCTTTGCTGGAAGTCCACAAGGAATTCTTTGTTAATAACACTGTTTTCTTCAAAATATAACAGTCCCTCATGGAATAATATTTAGACTTTTTTTATGTAATATTTGCAGTATTTGTTTTCATTCCCAGTTTTAGAAAAACCAGCTTGACCTTTTATTGTAGAGTTACTTGTTATACAATATTCTAAATCAGTTAAAAATACAGTGGTATAAATTAGGTTCAAGAGGGCAAATAGTTCATATGTGTTATTTGGATATGTAGCATATGTTCACACCCTATTCATTATTAACAGAGGACTGTAATTACATGCTTGACAGCACTGGCAAAGCTTCATACAAGCTTGTAAGTCATTTATGAGAGACCACCATGTCCTTTTCATGTTCCTAATTAAAGAGTGACAATGAAAACTTTCCAGAAGGTATTACTCCACCTCCTATCAGCAGAGTTCTGTACTGTCAATATGGGAGTAGGTATCTGACTTGATCCTGCAATGCTGAAGTCAATGGCTAGTTTGATTTCAGAGGATGCAGTGAAGGATCCCATGTTTTCTCATGTTCTTTTGATGTTAGTGAGGACCACATGAGATGGAGACCTAGGAATAAATCCACAGATCTCTGAGCAGGATTCATCCCTCATGCTGTCCCTTCAGAAACAAGCCTGTGCCAGAGCTAGGGCACAAGTCTGAGGTGGAGCTCTTAATGAAGTAGAAACAGGTAACAGGGATTCAGCCAGGCTCTCTTTAGCATATAATTTCCTTTGAGGGAAGAAAATATATAAAGCCAGTCATTAGCAAGCACTTGAATTTCTACGTGAACTGAAATGCAGACTTTTCACACCACATATTGTGATTCTGGATGTATTATTGTGTTAATGTCTGACACGCTTTTTTTTTTTTTTTTTTAAAGGGGATGATAGATGATATGAATTGTTGTGCAGCTGATAGATAAAGCTGGTAAAGAGCATTGGGGATACACAATACAGACCTCTTATAGATCCATGACATTGCTAAAACCATTTTGTTTTTCTCTTTTTCCTGACCTCCCTTTATATCTGCCTTACCTCTTAGTCTGCCACAAGGTCACAAGTAGATCATTGCTTTCAAAATACAAAAAGCTACAGTTTTTCTCCTGGTATAAATGCTGCAGAATTCTCACTCTCTTCTTTAATTTCTATCATCTGGTTATTTTTCTAGGGTTTTCTGTAAGCATGTGACACTGTGAATTCTTACTATCAAGTAATTTGTTCATTTTGGAGAGGTACTCTATTACTCTGTCATTTTTGCAGAGCAATGAAATCTTATAATTGTTCTGATAAAGAGAGAGAAACGAGGAGGCAGATTTAAGCCTGTGCAACACTGCTGTAATTCCTCTCTGTCTCTATAGCTTTTAAAAATGGGAATCTAAATAGGTATGAAAACTCTTGTAGGCTATTTGTGGCCAATGAAATTCAGAGACCAATTCAAAGGTCCTGGTAATGACCCAGCAGCTTCAGCAACTCTGTCTCTGCTCAGGTCCAACACAACAGCCGTGGTCTGCAAGTCTCTTCTGTGAGCATTTCCAGGTCTATACTCACAAGGGATCTTGGGGAAAGGGGATTCTGGGAAAGGCACTGATGCTTCCTTAAGGTTCCAGTAGAAGAAACAGAGCCATGGGACTTCCTACTGGAGTTGAGCCCTCCAGGCAATGCTCTCCTTGAGGCAGACCAGCTGGACCAGCATCTGTTACCCCTTTCCTTTCTATGATCCTCTTTAGGGGGGAAAGGTGAAGCCTAGTGATGAATGCCATGGATCAGGAATCAGGTCTCCTGAGGACTCTTCCATCAGGAAGCTGTATGTGGCATGTAAGCTGTTAACAGGTGCTCTCTGAACTGAAGATACAGATGGTTCCATCTACATTTATGAGGACTCTTAGATCCACTTGTTTCTGTCACATGTATTTAATTTCCTGTACAGCACTCACTTTAAGCCATAAAGGTTGTATCTACATTGTTTTGGGAAAAGATTCTTGAAAGTACCTGGGATACCACAGCCCCTCACAAACTGCACTTTTGTGCTGTGGGAGCTCCCCACTGGGATACTGAAGCCATGCTACTTTGAAGTGCTGAAGTCAAACATCATCTTCAGTCTCCTCATGGGCTGGGTATATCTCTGCCTGGCGCAGGAGTGTCAAGGAGGACTCTGGTGCCTCTCTAAGCATACAAACCTGTTCCCATGAGCTGCTGCTTCTCCAAAAACACATCTTGAACATGGAAATTAAGGCAGGCAAAGAGCAGAAATTTGTCTAATGACCAGTCATGTGTGAAACAGGTGACACTGGTCAATCCCAGCACATTTTCCCACACTGTGATTTAGAATCATAGAATTTTCAGCGTCAGAAGGGACCTTTATGATCATGTAGTTCCAACCCCCCTGCTACAGGCAGGGACACCTCCCACTAGACCAAGTTGCTCAGATCCCTGTCCAGTCTGATGTTAAAACTTCCAGGGGTTGGGCTTCTACCACCTCTCTGGGCAACCTGTTCCAGTGTCTCATGGTGAAGAACTTTTCCTAACTTCCAATCTAAATCTATCCTAGTCTAGTTTGAATCCATCCCCCTAGTCCTATCAATACCTGACATCCTAAAATGTCCCTCACCATCTTTCTTGTAGGCCCCCTTCAGATACTGGAAGGCTGCAATAAGGTCTCCTTGGAGTCTTCTCCTCTCCAAATTGAACAGCGCCAACTCTCCCAGTCTGTCGTCACAGGAGAGGTTCTCCAGCCCTCTGGTCATCCTCGTGGCCCTTCTCTGGACACACTCCAGCACGTCCATGTCCCTCCTGTAACAGAGGCTCCAGAACTGGACACAGTACTCCAGGTGGGGTCTCACAAGAGCAGAACACGTGAAGAATCACGTCCCTCAACCTGCTGGCCATGCTTCTCTTGATGCATCCATGGATACAGCTGGCTTTCTGGGCTGCAAGTGTACACTGACAGCTCCTGTTGAACTTCTCATCCACCAGCACCCTCAAATCCTTTTTCTCAGGGCTGCTCTCAAGCCAGTCACTGCCCAGCCTGTATCAGTTCTTGGGATTGCCTCGACCCAGATGCAGGACCTTGCACTCGGTCTTACTTAGCTTCATGAGGCTGGTATGAGCCCGCCTCTCCAGACTGTCAAGGTCCCTTTGGATGGCATCCCTTCCCTCCAGTGTGTCAGCTGCAACACACAGCTGGGGGTCACCAGTGAACTTGCTGAGGGTCCACTCAATGCCACAGTCATCAGCAAAGATGTTAAACAGAACTGGCCACAACACTGTCCCTTGAGGGACTCCACTTGTCACTGGCCTCCACTTGGACATGGACCCATTGACAGCCACTCTTTGGGTGTGGCCATCAAGCCAGTTCTTAATCCACTGAGTGGTCCATCCATCAAATCCATGTTTTAGCAGCTTGGAGACCAGGATGTTGTGTGGGACTGTGTCGAAGGCTTTGCTCAGGTCCAGGTGAATGATCCTGGTTGCTCTTCCCTTGTTTGTTGATGTTGTGACCTTTTCATAGAAGGACACAAAATTTGTTTGGCATTTGCCCTTGGTGAAGCTGTGTTGATTAAACCCAGTCACCTCTTCATTGCCTCCAAGAGCATCTGCTTCATGATCTTACCAAGCACAGAGGTGAGACTGACTGGCCTATAGTTCCCTGGATCTTCCTTCTTTCCCTTTTTGAAAATGGGGGTTATGTTTCCCCCTTTCCAGTCAGTGGGCACTTCCCCAGACTGCCATGACTTTTGGAATATAATAGACAGGGGTTTAGCAACCACATCTGCCAGTTCCATCAGTACCTACGGGTGTATCCCATCAGGTCCCATGGACTTGTACACTTTCAGGTTCTTCAGATGGTCACGAACCTGATCTTCACTTACAATTGGCAGTTCTTCCTTCCAACCCTTGCCATAGTCATCTGTGACTTCAGGAGTGTGTCTGGAGCCCTTGCCAGTGAAGACTGAGATAAAGAAGTCATTGAGAACTTCAGCCTTTTCCATATCACTTGTCACTAGTTCACCTGTTTCCTTTCTGAGGAAGTCCACACCTTCCCTAGCCTTCATTTTGCTGCTAATATACCTATAGAAATTTTTGCTATTCCCCTTGATCTCCCTGGCAAGATTTAGTTCTAACTGAGCTTTGGCTTTTCTAACCAGGTCTCTTGCTGCTTGGACAGCTTCCTTATATGCCCCCCATTCTAGCTGTCCTTTCTTCCAATCATTGTAAAGTTTCTTTTTGTGTAAAAATGTGTCCAGGAGCTCCTTGTTCATCCAGGCATGTCTCCTACCATTCTTTCCTGCCTTCCTCTTTGCCAGTATAATCTTCTTTCCTGTCACTGTTTAGTTGGATATGAACTGTCAACTTGAGGGAAGGAGAAAGATAGGAATATTACACAAGAACTGTTCCTTTTGCATATGCTGTCCTGTATCCACTTTGAAACAAAGAAAAAACTGAGTTAAAGTCAACTCTGCAGAAGGAAGAAAACCCTGTTCTGGATCACTTATGGGCTGGCATATAGAACAATAGAAACATAAAATTGTTGTAGTTGGAAAAGACCTTTAACATCATCAAATTCAACTGTTAACACAGCACTTCCAAGTCCAGTACTAAACCATGTCCCTAAGCACTGCATCTGCATGTCTTGTAAATACCTCCAGGCATGGTGACTCCACCACTTCCCTGGGCAATCTGTTCAAGTACTTGACAGTCCTTTCAGTAAAAACATTTTTCCTGATATCCAGTCTAAAATTCCCCCTGGCACAACCTGAGGCCATTTCCTCTTGTTCTATCACTTGTTACAAGTGTTCTTGTTCTATCACTTAAAGATACACCCAGCTCTCCACAGCCTTCTTTCAGGTAGTGGTAGAGAACAATAAGGTCTTCTCTCAGCCTCATTTCCTCCAGGCTGAATAACCCCAGTGATTCCATAAGGATTTGTGCTCTAGACCCTTTACCAGCTTCACTGCCTTTCTTTGGACATGCTCCAGCACCTCAGTGTCCTTCTTGTAGTGAGGGGCCAGGATCTGGAGACAGTGTTCAAGGTGCAGCCTCACTGGTACTGAGGACAAGTGAGGATGCTGTTGGCCTTCTTGGGGATGGGGGCACACTGCTGGCTCATACTCAGCCAGGTGTACCCCAGCACCCCCAGGTCCTTTTCCACCAGGCAGCTTTCCAGCCACTCTTCTTCAAGCCTGTAGAATTGAATCTCATACAATTGGCCTTGGCCACTTTCCAAACAGCCTGGAACTTCATGAATTCACATGGCTGCTCCAGGGAAGACCCGAATTCATGTCAGCCACTCTGCCACAGCAACTGCTATCAGCACTGGCATCAAACATACACACACTTTGCCATCCCCATCACTGCTCAGCCTCTGGATGCCACTCACTAACCCAGAGTGTGCCTTTGCCATCAGCTCTTGTGGCACTAGACACACTCTGCTTTGTCCTGCTGTGTAGTTCATTACTGCAGAGAACTTGTCCCTTTGTTTTCTTTATTTACAGCTATATGGCAAATAGAGGCTATTACACAGGTCACCTGGGGCCAAAATGGACACAGTGGTGTCTACTCAGAGTAACGAGCCAGCAACCTGAGACAGAGAATTTAGATGACTGCTCCCCTTTAGCTGCACACTTCTAATTCATTGCACCAGGCAGAATCATGAGGGCTGTCATCCTCTGTCAGATGTTTGCTACCTGCTTTTGACCTAATTAGTTATTTTTGTCATACACTTCAGATTCATTTTTATCTGCATTGCAGATGTTGTGCATGGCTCAAGGCCTTTTCAGGAGTTTTTTCCTCCTATTCATAGGACTTCAGTGATGACAGGGACCGTGGCTCTTCAGCATTTATGAATTTAGTGTTCATTTTTTCCAGCTCTTCCACATTTCAGTCTCATGGCTCCTTGGGTTAGAAATCATAATTAAGAGATTCCTGCAACTCTGTGATAATCTAAAAAGGGTTTTGTGAAGTAAGTGGAAACCAAGATCATTCTCTTCAGCAGAGAATGAAAGTTCAATTCAGGAACCCAGCTGCCTGCAAACCTTGCAGCATTATTACAGGATTGTGACAGAGACAGAGTGGCTACATCCCTAAATGCAGGGAGTTTGCCTCTGCCAGGGCATTTGCATCCCATATAGGTACAACAGTTAAGATTTGCTAGTTCTCTACCCAGAAAAAAGGCATGGTTTGATTCTGAGTACAGTGACATGCAAAAGTGCTTATTAGATGTTTTTCAGTAATCACTATTCCCAAGTTCATAATTCAGAATTGGTAATTTATCAAATAAAGTGAGCTCAGTGGCATGATTCAGTATGCAAAGACCATCATGTCTTCCATCCAAGTATTTTCTGAATGATTTAAACATTTATCTCCATTGTTTATGGAAAGACAGGAAAATAGGTTAATTGCTTTGAAATGGAAATGAAAAAAAAAACTGGATTTGTTTTGTATATTTGAGCTTCACCTTTTTCTATTATTTCCAACACTGCTAGGAACATCTGAAATGCCAGTCTTTTAAATAATTATATCACTGCCATAAATTCAAACAGTCTTGAGTTTGTTTGGTTAGCTTAACTATGCTTCAGTTCAGGTGTTGAAATCTAAAGCCTAGAAAAAGAACACCAGATAAGAAACCACAAGCCTTTAAAATGATAATTGGCTTAAAATGACAATTTTTCTATATACCTTCCTGTGTGCTGTACTAACTCAACGCTGATGAGCTCTCTAAATCTAAGATCTTTTCCAAACTTCAATATGAAGTTACTGGAGGTGCTGCATGTTTTCTGTATGATGAAAACATTAACTTTGAAAGGGAATCAGAAAGAACATGACCAAGACAATACTAGAGGGGACTGAAAACCAAAATACATCTTTCCACATTGTTAAAAAAGATTATTAGTTAAAAAACTTGGGATTATATTATCTACATAAGATCAAGTTCCAGAATCAAAGGGCTCCACAAAAAAAATGCTTCTAGAGGGGCCCTTTTTTATGCTTGCTCTAGCCAGGATGCCTTGGTGACACCACAGTGGTAATATGACAGATAGGTAAAGGAGAATTCTTAAAAAAAAAAAAAAAAAAAAAAAAAAAAAAAGAATTAAAAAATCCCTGTCCTGTGTCCCTCTCTAGATGAATGAATTTTATTGTGGCAACAAATTAACTAATAGAAGCTGATTTTTAATTCCAGAATTTCAAAGAAATAATCTATACAGATTGTATATGTCAGATGCATTCATAGATGGTAAGGACAGAAGTAGCAATTAGGTCATCTAGTGTGGCTTGCATACCACACATCCTATAATTTCACTAAGCTACAAATTTATTGAGCCAGGAGTTTGTACCCAACCATAGCAAACCTTTGGGAGAGCATTCAGTGTTAGGACAGAAACATCAAAAGAAGGAAAAAGCAGCCTGTCCCTTCATTCTTTGTTCTATTGTTTAATCAGCTTTGCTGTTTAAAATGTGTATCTCGTTTCTAAGCTGAATTTATCTAGCCATAAATTTCCAGCATAGGCTTTTTGCTAAGTCTTCCGCTACTAGATTAACAGATCTTTTAATGCTTTCTTCCTCTTTCTTTCTCTGTGAGAGTACTTACATGCTGTAATCAAATAATTTCTCACCAGCAGGCTTTTTTGTTTAACAAAAGCATATTTCTGTGGCTCTTTTTACCACAAAATTTTATTCTATTGCATGTAAAAGGATTTTAATGTTATTTCCACTAAAACATCCAGTTACTAAAATATGCTCACCCAGGTATTGAAAGGTCATCAGAGAGCTGTCTAATTAAAGAATATGAATTGCATACTAGTAATGATATTATATGCTCAGAATAAATCTTCAGGGGAATCTAAAACTTCATCTTCTGGTTTTTGAAGGCAATTGCTCTGCCATTTGAGCTAATGGAATATTTTGCTGGGTCAGCCCAGAAGAGAGGCTTTATATATCTTTACCTCCATCTCCTTAAACAGTGTTGCCTTTCACTCCTGTAAAAGGGGAATTCTCAGCGGGGCCTTTCTTGAAACACTAACATTCTCCAAGACCTTCTAGGGAACATGATACGACCATAACTTGACACCAAGCTAGAAGTTGCCCAATAAATATTTGCAAGTCTGCAATAAACTCTGTTTCTAATAGTGTGCTTCATGCTGTGCTAGCAGAGTGCAGAGGAAATAGCAGAGGAGAAAGCTGTATGCAGTTCTGGAGATGATCCCTGTGGTGCTCCAGGTACCTGCAGTATACTGGGGATACGGAGGCATCCCTTGGCTCACTTTGCTCTGACAGGGGCCTGGCAGGGCTAAGAGGAATACTGAAATACTCTTCAGATAAACTGTGGAGGCTCTGTTTTCTCTTCTTTTTTTTTTTTTTTGGTTTTTGGGGGTTTTTTTGCTTTTGTTTTTGTTTTGGTTTTTTTTTTTGTTTTCTTTTCTGTTTTGGTTTGGGGTTTTTTTGTTTCTTTGTTTGTTTGTGGTAAGCGTTAGGCAACCAGAATGTATTTCAAAGAATAAGAGTAAATGCTAAGAAATGTAAGAGTCTATTCTAATCATCCTAAGAGCTTCTAGGAATCCTAGGCTGCATCCAGGGTCTCTTTTGGGTAGACAGTGTGTCTGTAATGATAGCATGCTAAACACACTACTAGGATGTGTGTTTTCACCTTCTACCTTCATGCTGGTGCTGCCCAAACTTAGCTGAAGTCAGAAGCTCAGTTTAGGGGCCTTTCTATGAAGAAGTCCCTTTGACCCTTATAAGGTTCTTCATGGGCACTCAGATTTATCATAGAATTATGTAGTGTTTTGGGTTGTAAGGGACTTTAAAGATCATCTAGTTTCAACCCCTGTGCATAGGCAGGGGCACCTCTCACCAGAGCAGGTTGCTCAAAGACCCATTCAACCTGATCTTGAACACTTCCAGGGGTGGGATACCCACAGCTTCCTTGGGTAACCTGTGTCAATGTTTCACAACTCTCACACTGAAGAATTTCTTTGTAATACCTAATCTAAATCTGCTCTCTTTCTGTTTAAAACCATTACCCTTCATCCTACTACTACATGCCCTTGGAGAAAGTTCCTCTTCATCTTTTTTGTACATCCCTTCATGTACTGGAAAGCTGCTGGTTCACTGGCATATTTCTCTTTACATGACCAGCCTTTCTGTGATAACTAAGTCTCTTGTAACCATGAGTTAACATTTGCTCTTCAGTTATGGGGCATACACAGATTCCAGAGCAAAAAGCACCTATGCAAATATTCAGGAAATTTTTAAATCTGAAAAAAAACCTTAAAAATAAACAAACCTAAAATTAATAGGCTAGTAGAAGTCCAGATTCCTCTCATCCCTTACTTTCTTACTAGACCTTTGTGGCCACCACAGTTTAACTTTCTTTCCATACAAAAATCCCATCCTCAGCTGCCTTGGCTGAACTCTGGCTTCCTCTCATACAGTGATATATAAAGTAGCTTTATGGCATAGCTATAAATAAGGCTGATTCATTTAGAGTACTTAAAGTCTTGAACATTTCAAAGAAGAAACTATTTAAAGAATATTCTTGAGGTCCATTAAGTATTGAAATATGTCTATTTTGTCAATGGAGAACTAACAAACTATGAGGTTAAATGACGACACAAATTTTTCATAGAGAAGTAAAGGATTTACGGTAGTTTTTGTTAGTTATAGTCAAGCACCTAAAGCAAGAGAGTATCAGTCTCATCTTGCTGCCTTGTGCTGGCATACAAATTATTCTCTTTCACAAATATGCTTACATCATTTTAAAAAAAGAAAAAGTTAGCAATAAAAGTAGTATATAATATATATCCCTTGTGCTGAGGACAGCAAATTTGTTTTTTTAATTTATTAAAAAATTAGAAATACAGTCTGTCTCCAATTCAGAAAAATGAAGCTTTGAAACTGAGACAGAAATTTGATCTTTTAAGCATAGCTATAATGCTTAAAAAAACATACCATACATGACTCAGTACAGTTTATCTCTGTATTTAAAGGTATGCACCAGTCCAAGTCAAATGACACTGCTTCACATTCATGCATGATAAGTTTCTGCTGAAGTAGCTAGTTAAATGAGTTTAAGAAATGAGACTGCTGAGCCTCTTTTCTAGTTTGACAAAATGCTCCAGAAATCATTGAGTGGTCTTTTCAAAAATTAAAAAAAACTACTTAAATATAGAGTAATTCAGGAATGTTGCAAACATTTATGATATTGAATTATTAGAAAATAATTTTTGTTTTAAAATCTAATGCTTTTACTTTGGTTTAGTCAGCCAAGTATGATCAATTAAAATTACTACTACTATTTATCTAAATAGAATTATGTCTATTCTTAACTCCAATGCAAATTTATGAAAAATTAGGATTAATCTGACTAGTCTTTTTTGAAAGTTCTCCTGGGCATGTAGAGAGACATTTAGACACCTAAATTTTCAGAAGATGCACCTCATAGTTTATAAATGAAAAGATTTCCAGAAGGACAAGAATCAATATGTATTCTCTCTAGAACTGGTCACATTCATGGAAAGGCATTTTGCAAGCAAATTTAATTTGTTCTAAGTCTTGGACAAATTTCTGTTTCTAACCCTGATCATGCATATAACTGTCTGTAATCTTTTTACATGTATCCTTACAGATAATTTCACAAAGTAGAATTAGGCACTTAAACTTCTGGCATGTCACCCAAAATTTAGAATTTCCAGTTTCGGTTGATACATTTTTCTCAGTAAATCTCTTGAATGTGTGATACTCTCCAGTGCACTTATTTTCATATAAACCACCACCAAAAGGAGAAGATGGCAGTGGAACTGGCCTTCTGCATTTTTGCAGTGGTTTGCTCATTAAGCCTAGTCTCATCTCTATATCAAGCAAAGGATAAATCTGATACCCAATCCCAGTTAGGAACACCTTACACTGGGCCATTTGAGAAGATAACTATAGCCACCATCACCTCCCCTTAGTCCAGTTGCCATGAGCAGAGAGTCTGATACTCCTACCCTCAAGATTTAGGCATCCTGGTTTTAAATCCTAAGGGAAGAGATACAGCTAAATCCCATCAGCTGCAAGCATTGGCATTAGTGCAATGGATTCCCAAATCTTTTCCAAGTCAAGATTCATCTGGAAAATTTCTTAGAGTGGTTCTTAACTGTTAAAGAGTATCTTAACTGTTTAGTCAACAGAAGGGAGTGGTGGTAAAGAAGGGAAGGCAAGTGGTGCAGGGGGATTTCAGGGGTTTGGCCACGTATTTAGCAGCAAAGCTGACTTCAAGTGGTCAGTACAGCCAGGGAAAAGCAGCTTCAGTGGAGCTTTGCTTCTGCATATTTGCTATTAGATAATACAGAGGTTTTCTGACTTTATACACTGGTTTTTGCAGAGCCTGCATTATGCTATTTTAAGGTATAGATTAATGAGTGCGTAAAGACCACCATATGTTCACCCTGCCTAAGCTCTACACAAGCTCCTGCTTGGAAGCCACAGAGTCATTTAATGTACTCTTCAATCTAGAGTGGCTCACCCTGCACCTCAAAAGACTGGTTTTGCTGGGGGGACAGGGTCTGTTTCTATTTGGCAGTAAGGGATGAAGTGCTTTGAGAATGCAATAGCTTATTTGAAACATATTGGTGTTGCACAAATATTCTTTCCCTTAGAGAAAAACCTACCTCTCATTTACCATGATCACTTAGCTAATACACAGAGGGTTTGCACCCTCCTTTACCTTGTTGAAAGCTTTGTGTGCATTCATGTCCTGAGCCTCAGAGATGGAAATGTACCTAGAACACTTGTAATCTCTTCACATATTCCTCATAATGTCTGGTTGAAAGTCTCTTCAGTGCAGGAAGCCAGCAGAGACCTAAAGGCAACTTAAATCCCACTTAAATTGCTATGGCTTAAAGTTCCACCAAAATAGCTCCTGGAGCTCACACTGGATTTCTATACAGGGATTAATTCCTCGAGTATGGACTTCTTCAGCATTTCCTCATTTTGATACTCTTTTTCTTATTGGCAAGGTAAACTATTCTCTTCTGAGCATAACAAGATGACATTTAGTCAGTGTTGGTACCCAAGTTTGCTTCATACTTTAACACTAAAAGCAATTGTTAATATAAAGTGGCATGACTGAGAGCTAAAAAACCTGCCCTACTGTAGGGGGGATCAATCAAAATGTCATTATCAGAACTGTGATTCGTTTCACTTACTGTAAGATGAATCACACATGACCATGACTATTGAAGAAGAACTTACCAGAAATTAAATTAATGTCTGTCACACTTTGGAAATAATTATTGCTGGAGAAGATTTGAGCTTGGCTGGACTCACTGGACTGGCTAAAACATATTACTGTCAGAGTTCACAGAATTTCAGTCTTGGCCCATTGCTACCCTTACACTGCATCATGCAGTGTACAGGAAAAATGTATAACAAAGCCTAAATATTCATGGATGAGGCAACTGAATGTCACTTACTCTTATTTCTTCTGTCGTCCTTTCCTCATGAGATGATCTCTGCAATTAGACCAGTCAAACTCAATACCAACAATGAATAAAATAATTTCTTTTCTATGGGAAATGATCCTCTGCTAAATTAGTTTACTTTTAAGATCTATTTAAGTTTTACTTTTAAGATGCGATTTCTGTAACAATACTTCTTTTTACCATTTGCATGGTAGTTCACAAAGGCAGACTGGTTTTATCACACAGTTTTCTAAGTACCTACATGAGTGCCTATTTTTATATATATTAGAAAAGTCATGGCAGAGCCATCTACATAGATCTTTGGAAAACCTTTTTTTCAATAAAAGTGTTAGCACTTCAGTCATATACTGGTGTCATGTGACCCAGCTGACCAGTCTGACTGCAGCTAAAAAAAAAAAAAAAAAAAGAAAATTAAAAACAAAATAAAACAAAACAACAACAACAAAGTTTGAAAAGAGTCACCTGAACAAGCTCAAAAATGCCAAACAAAACTGTGGAGCTGGTGCCAGGGAAGTTTACATAAAAACAAGGAAACACAGGAAGAAAAAGAAATTGGAGCAGAATGCATGAAAACCATTCAGCAGAGACTGAATGGTTTTATTTGTCCTCTCTGTGAGGCACAGAGGCACAAATGTGAGAGAACAGAGGAATCCCAGCCTTTTCCATGAAGCGATTACAGCACACCAGGCCTTTGGCTCACTTGACCTTCCCCAGTGTTTTTTTAATGTCTTTTTTTTCTTTTCTTTTCTTTTCTTTTCTTTTCTTTTCTTTTCTTTTCTTTTCTTTTCTTTTCTTTTCTTTTCTTTTCTTTTCTTTTCTTTTCTTTTCTTTTCTTTTCTTTTCTTTTCTTTTCTTCTCTTCTCTTCTCTTCTCTTCTCTTCTCTTCTCTTCTCTTCTCTTCTCTTCTCTTCTCTTCTCTTTTCTTTTCTTTTCTTTTCTCTCTCTTCCTCTCCTCTCCTCTCCTTTCTTTCTGCCATTGAATATGTATTAACTGTTATACAATGCTTACCAAGTTTGTCATGTAAACTTCTAGAGATAAAACCTCAATTTAGGGCCTCCCTTTAAAGACTTTTGAACTTCCTGAGGGCCCTGGGAGCACATCCAAGGATTTTTATTGTTCCCAGAAGATATATGGAGATTATTTGTCATTTGGAGAATGTGTATGTGAGAGTGCACTGGGGGGCTTTGCTGAGCACACTATTGTGTTGCTTTCCTGAGAAGAAGGTGGGATTCAAGGGTGACCTAAACCAGATGTTGAGAAAGGAGGGAAAAGGGAAATAAAATAAAAAAGAAAGGGAGAAAACCCCTGAGATCTGCTAAGGATTACCAACTGTATTATGTATTTTATGAGGGTGCCTTCAATATTACTCATCCACAATAAGCTCCCATAGACCTTATAGGATTTCTTTTATTTTCTTGTACTAATAATACATCAGCGAGGAGCTGACACTTGTTTTCCATATCAATCAGACTTTATAAGTAATTTTTTTCTGGTTATCACCTCAGATTACATTTTACACTGAACAGTAATTCCATTTTAATGGACAATGTCAAATAATTTTCTACAGAGTTTGCCTATTAAAAAAAAAAAAAAAGTTTACTTTTTAAGAGTCTATTAGTGACAGATCTTATTTTTGATATTTTACCTATAGGGACGCAGCTGCAGGTAGCCACTGGAGCAATTATTTGCTCTGTAGAGTGAAATCCTGACTACACTGAAATCAGTGAGAATCTTGTTACTGTGACCAGCATTTCACCTTACAGTTTTAATATTTTCTTCATCCTCAGCTGGATGCACAAATAGTCTGTGTTGACCCAAAAGATCCACTGGATTTCATAATCACCATTGCCTGATAAGCCAAGAAGAGCTGGTAACTAAATAATATTTTTCTGTCTGGTGATTCTGCCTTTTTTTTCATCTGGCAAACACTAATTTTTATCTCGCTGGTTGTCTTGGATTGCAAACATCTATGATCAGGATCCAAGGGGTATAAATCTGTAATATCAGCATATTATCACAACATCTCAGAGAACTCAGGATTTTTAATTACCTCTTAGGGCAAAAGAATTACTATTTTGTGGACAGCAAGCTGAAATAATGCTGTAGTCAGTATAATAGATGACATTCCAAAGTTTAATAACCACATCGATGGCACAGCGGTAACTTGTGCTAGCTATGATATATTTAGATTCTGGAAGAGTATTATTAAATAGATTCCCGTTTCAAGATTTTTGGACAGAGCAGCCTGCTAACATCCTCTTAAATCTTAAGTGTACAGTGCCACTGTTTTCTGAACTTCCTGTGATTTGTTGATGCATTTTTAGACAAAAAGCATTCACTTTTACTGAAAGTAGAATCACATCCTGGACGCAGGATGCTGGACCAAAGTCAGCCATCCCAGGGTGACTTTGAAATGTTAGATAAGCAGCTCTTTGGAAGGCAAAAGGAAACAAAGAGAACATACTGAAGGTCAGAAAGCTATAAATGGTTACATGAGGATATTTACATTAGCCATGTTCCATTTGTGCATCTGCAGGAGGGCTGCTATGTCACATCAGGACAAAAATGACAAAATCTCTATCAGTCATCCCAGGTCATGTCAGAATTCTGGGAGTTTGGAAGGATTTGTTGAAAATGAGGACTTGCCTGAACTCTTGACGACTGGGCTCATATACAGTGATACTGCTCTTAGACTATCAATACATCCTTAATTTCTGGTTCAGATTGTCTTACTTGAGAAGCAGTGGCCCTATTATGAAATGTAATGTGGGACTGCAGCACCCTTCTCAACAAATTTTGAGTAAAGGAAATGGTCTGTACTCCACTTATCATGGAGAACACTTGGTCCAGAGAGAGCATTTTGAATTTCAGTTTGCATTGTCACAGGAGTAACACTGTAGGTATGCTCTTTAAAATGGCAAAAGGCAATCACAGCAACTATGGCCATCATCTGAAGTTTAACTCTAAATAAAGTTCAGCTTCTCCTTCTACCAATTTCTGACCTAACTAATGGCAAGTTTTTGCTTTTTGCTAGGAGTTTTCATTTTAGTTCACTAGCACAAAGCCATGAGTCTGTCCTTTTCTTGTGCTGAAGAAGCATTTCTCCAGTTAGAAGAAGGAGTTACTAGATTTGTTGCTCTCAAATCAAAATGATAGTTCTGGCTATGAAGAGGCTGCTCCAGCCAAGACAGTCAATGAGGAGTGTAAGGAAATCAGGACCATACTAGTTGTTGTATTTTAAAATGTCTGTACAGGAGATAACTAAGTGCAACGTCAGGGTTCTGAAGGAGGAGTATAGGGCAGTTTACAGAAGTTTCTCTAGAAAATTACTTTCATGTTTGAAAACACAGAAGAGTGGACTAAGATGCTTGTTTGAATTATTAACAATTACTTACTGAAGAATGCCCCAGTGGCATGACACAGGCAGCATATAATGTCTTTGAGAGTATGCAGAAAACCTGAATATGTTTTGGCAGAGATGAGAAAAAGAAAATCTGAATTTTACATCCTTTCCAAGAAAGCCAGAAAAACTATCCACAAAAATCATTAGTACAATTTCCAATGGTAGCTTGAAATACTCAGGAGTATTACATCAAGCCTGTTTTTCTGATACTATATTATAGCCAAATATGCCTACACCAAGTATGTTGTCCATCACAGCAGGTGACACTATAAATGAGAGTAAACTAATATGTGCTAGAGAGAAAGAAAAAGAGATACCAGAGTACTACTCATGCCCAGGATTACTATAGCTGTGGATGATCTGTTAGTGACCTCTGCACAAAAAGCAATCGGTTGACCTTATGACAGTAGAAGATGAATACCAGCAAGGTCCCAGCTAAACTGAAATTAAAGAAGAGCCTACCCAGGCCCAAATCTGGTAGTTGAAGGCATTTGCCCATCTTGAACTAATCCATTCCTTTTGTACTTTAAATATTTCCCACGAGGCACGTTATGAAATGTTTCAAAGACTCCTACTAAAATATTCACTATTCCTGTATTTAACAGCACAGTCTCATCAGAGAACTGTATTTTGGTCTTTCTTCATTAGTTCTTATCCCACTACCCACCCTTTTCAATTCTTTATTGCAAAGGTTTCTACTCTGTTTCCATCAGTTGAAGTTACATGTGCTATTACCCTATCACAAGGAAACTTTCTGCCACATGCTGGAGAAGCAAAACCACCTGCTACTGGAGTTGACATTTCACATGACAGTTCTTGCAGTGCTCTGGCAAGGATATTAGTCATTTCTCCTGATCTGAATGCATTAAACTTTTTCAGTCGTTTTTCCTCTACCTCAGCATGATTCTTTTCTATCCCCTTGTTTCTCTTAGCCATCTGGCAGTGCTTTACCTCACCTCTAAACCTCTTCTCTCTGCAAGTTTCCATTTCCTGAGGTTGCAAGCTTCAGAAAGTTTTGAGTTGCAGTGTGCCAAGCCTCCTCCTCTGTGCTGCTATTTGGGAATTCTGAAGTCCAGTTGACTTCACACACTGGGTTTGTTAAGGTCCTGAAGTTTCTCTTTCTGAAATAAAGAATCTTGGTTATGAGTCTGTTTGTTTCACTTTCCATGTAATTTAAACTGACTCAACTTTTGATCAGTTTCATCCTGGGTTATTTTTTATGACCACAACTTTCATAATGTTATCACTGCTTACAAAAACAAAGTGGCTTTTGTGATTCTATCTCTTGACTTGGTTGTATTTCCATTAATGGCCTGAAATCCATGAGTCTATCCTTTGCTGTTGTCCTTTGTAATCTATAGCTCTGTTTCACACAAGACACACTGCACTCTAGAATATGGGAGGTTTAGCTAGCACAGCGGGCATCTGTCTGCTGCCTGGCAGGCACAGCTATAGAAAGAATACTACTTCAGTTCTTCTCTGAAAAAGATAGCTTTTAAGTGGCAGCTAGATGCTTGTCTTGGCTACCTGATATCTAGGCTTTCACCCAACAGCTGACATCAGCTAGAGCATGGAAACTGCAGATTCAAATATCACTGTGTTCTTCCGAAAGGCTTCATAGATCTGTCACTCCCCTTTTCTTACTGGCCTGAAAGAGTCTATTTGTTGACTCTGCAAGTCTTAAAGAATGGCCCACTTATTTTCTCAAACCATTATGCACTGAATACTTAATGTTGTTGAGTCATATAATTCAATTAAAAAAAACAAAAAAACAAAAAAACAAAAAATAAAACAAAACACACTTGAGTGATCTTTCTTTATGCCCAACAGAACACATTATCACATCAGAATTCACCAGCTGGTGCAGTAACATAAACATCTTCCAAACTGACATACTTGTAAGGAGGAAGATTTTCCAATTTTGAAGAAAATCTGCACATTGTTTTCATGTCCTCTGAATTAATCATCCTATACAAAATCCATGTTTTGCTATCACTTGGAAAATAAGGCATTCCTTTCTCTGTGTTGACCATTGTGGTTACATCTATTCCTAGCAATTTAAGCAACACAAGGAAATGTCTCTGGATGTTGCATTTGATTAGATGAGTTTAATGTACTGCTGAGTTGTTAGGCTAGGCAGCAGCACAATTGAGTGATCCCTGGCATGATTTTGGCCAAAATCAATAAACTATCTCCCCAGCTGAGATTTCTCGAGTCGGGGTGATTTTCTCCCTCCTATTTGTCCATCTGAACTAACATATATTTTGGAATTTGAAATACACCAGATTTGTTCAACTTCAGTGACCAATATTTCCTTCAGTATCCAGTTGACAAGTATATACAGTTAGGATGCTAGGGCCAGTGCTGGGACAGAAACAAAAGTTTGATCCTGAAAGAGAATCACACAGTATCACAGAATTTTCATGGTTGGAAAAGACCTCTGAGATAACTGCATACAACTGTCAACCCAGAAAAACATACAAACAAAAAGCAAGCAAACAAACAAACCCCACCACCTACTAAAGAATGTCCTGAAGTGTCTTATCTACATGTTTTTTTAATACCTCCAGGGATGGTGACTCCACCACCTCCCAAGGCAGCCCATTCCAGCAACTCACTACTCTTTCAGTAAAGAAATTCTTCCTAATTCCTAGTCTAAAACATAACCATGTGCAACTTCAGCTCTTTTCCTGAAGTTCTATTGTTATTTACTTGACAAAGGGGCCAACACTTACCTCCTTACAGCCTCCTTTCAGGTAGTTGTAGAGAGCAATAATGTCTCCTCTCACCCTTCTCTTCTCTATACTAAACATTACAAATCCCCTTAGTCTCTCCTCATAGGGCTTGTTCCCCAGACCCTTCACCAGCTTAGCTACCCTTCTCTGAACTTTCTCCAGCAACTAAATGTCTAATATGGAAGGGCCTAGAACTGAACACAGAGAAGAAGACATAGATCTTTATTAAAGCATGCAAATATTATTGAAAATGTGCAGTTTTAAATAACGAATGTTCAATTACAATTCATATGATGAACTTTAAGAAGGACATGAAGAAAAGGTAGACATGGTTTGTATATAAAAGCCTTCTTTTAAATTGTTTTTTAATGAGTTTTCAATATATAACTGATCTATTTGATTTTCACAGTGCTGCAATATGCTTTATAACTTTTGGCTCTTGTAATATGATTTGCAAACACTGGATATCAATGCTGATTTCTGATTGGCTGGGAGCGATGTCATACAAGTGTCAATATTTCTCATTAAAGTCACAGGTATGACCTTTTTACCTTGAAGTTTCCATACCATAATAGCTATAAGGTACTCATGGTTAATAGATTTCTGAGGGATTATAGTAGCTGAAGTCACTCAGCTTTTGGCTGGTGCCTCAAGCTGCACCTGAGGTGTGTGATAATCCCTCAGAAATGCACTGCTTGTTGAATCTCAAGGCTTAATTATAAACAATGACTGAAGTCAGCTCCACATTAACTAGCTTGCCCAGATGTTTCTGTACCTGATGGATGGATGTGATGACTGATGAAAAGAAATCATGCAAAAAGATCCGCTTCTGGTGAGTTCATTCACCATGGAAAAAGAGGAGAGCAAAGCAGTTGAATTACCCACTAACAAGAGAATTGAGACCTCTTGACTGCAAGAAGACAAACAGCAAATTTAATTCTAATTACTCTGATTAAAATCTCTGATTTTAAACCTCTCAGTCTGAAATCCTGAGAGTCACCACCTGCACATCACATGTGCACATCTGGACCTCCTCTACATGAGGCCCATGGCCATGCATGTCCCTCCTGTGCAGTCTTAGATCTATAATGCTTTAAAGCCAACTTGTCCAATGATTTCCTGTGATCCAGGAGGGATAATTTTGTCCCCGATCAAGGAAAACATGTCTCTTTTTAACAAAATTTAAACCTCTTTTTCTGATTTGTTTTTTGATTCCACCGATGTTGTCTTTTACTAACACTTTACTGCTCTGAGGTCTGTGATATATTTTTGATAGATACATTAGCATTTGTTGACTCATGCTTTCTTCATTGGTTTACTTAAAACAAACAGTAATGAGAAACAATGTGAATAAGCTTGCAGATGGTTTTACAGTATTTTCCTTTACATAATTTACCCAGTATTTAAGGTTCTTGCAACTTTTAATTTCTATAAAAGACTGTACTGCTAGAAAAATTTCTCACAAGTGGGAATGTCTTGCGCAGGGAAAAAAAAATTATGGCAACTCTTCAGATCAAAGCCAAACACTCATCTGAAGTTACTTGTAAGCCCACATTAACTAATGGATAGCTGTCCTAAAGTATTGATACTTGCAGCAGTGCAATGGAATCCATGCCCACAAAGCACATGTAAGCATTAACCTAACATCTGTGCCTCTTACTAACAACTTTAAGAAATTAGGGCTAAAGGTTGTGCAGACCTCCAGGAATTCCTTGACATAAAGGAAAGCATTAATGGCCCTGCTAGGGCAATTTTCCAGATGTTTTGCCTAGGAAGCACAATATATCTGTAAGGGGAACTGAACTGTGATAGTTTGTTTTCAATCAGTATTTGTTTTCATGCCTCACTGAACATTGATTATAGAGTTGCTATCAGTGCTTCTATAATATTAATAAAGTCATGGTTAAATGGACTACATTTAAACATTTATAAAGAGTAAGTCTTTGTGCTTCCAAGTGTAAGCCAGATTAATTTCTGAAGCTGAAAACAAGTAGTCCCCTGTAAGCATTTCTCTGTATAATTACCCTTAGAAGTTTCACAAACCCTTTTGGAGCAAGATTTTGAATTCAATGAACAATCGGCTGAATTTTAATAAATTTTTTTCTATGGGGAAACCTTAACGGTGACTGATGAATTATGGTCCTTGTGTGGTTTGTGTTCAGTCATCCCAGCAAAAGCAGCATGCAAGGACCATGCAAAGCTGCGTGCTTCAGTGGAGTTGTTCTGTTGAGATTCTATGGTTCTTTTCTTCTCAGTAAAAGGAGAGGTGCTGTACAATATTAGGACATACCATGGTGTCTATAGAAGAAGCTGCAGAGATAGTTTCATTTCACCCAAGGAGAAAGGATCACATATAAAGGTAGTTGTGATGATTTCCCTTGTCTTTAACATTAGCTGCAGTAGAGGGAATCAATGAAAGACAATACTGATAAGTTAAAGAACAGGCATCTTGATGTTTCTCTCTGATTGCTCAGGCAAATATGAGATTAGTATTATCACCAGATGGGGAGTTACTACACGAACTGTGTCATTACCATAACCACAAGACAGAACTCTCTTATTGCATGGTCTTCAGTTTTTCAGACTATGCATGGGTATTGACCCCATGGGCATGCAGATGAGAGTCTATTCTTTCTGTTGTTTGTCTTTGAAACAACAGTGACACATGCTTGCAGAAATTGCTGTGCAGCTAGTTGTGCTCCCTGAGGCTGTTTGTCTCCTACCAAAACATGTTCAGTGGGATACCACAATTCCTTTTCTTGTGGACATCTAGATTTTGGGGTTTTTTTCAGTCTTATGTTCCACTCAGGTCTTCTACTGGGGATTTTGGCAGAAGAGGAACAGTTTAAGAGAGAACCAGATCTGTGAGTTAGAAAGTTTGTATCTCTATAGGTCCCAGGTAGGTTGGGAGATCAGGTTCATTCCCAAGGGTGTGCTGGGTCTCCGCTTTGTAACTGAAGTCCTGTTTCTCCTTGATTTCAAGCAGCACCACCCCATGAGGGCTGCATTAGCAAGCACCCTGAAAGTGTCCTTTAAGCAGGAAATAACACTCGAGTACTCAGTTCTTTTCTAATTTTGACAGAACGTACTTATCTTGACTTGAAAGAAAAGGTCATGCCCTGTTTTGCCACTCTGTCCCCTTTCCTCCTGCCTGTGGTATACAGTGACAACATCCTGCATAATCAGCAGAATAAGAGATGCTTTACTTATCTCAGGGTCTGAGCACCCAACTGTAGATGAGTCTTGACAGGGCTTATGTAATGCTGGTGAGAAAAATGAGCCACTTAAGGTGTCTCCTAAGTATCAGTTCCATTTCTCCTAAGAGCACTAAGCTTTCTCCAGGCTGTTCTAACTTCTAAACCTTCTGGTCTTCTGGTAAACCAAAGTATCAACAGCAGTAAAAATACATTCTTTCTTCTCTATGCAGCAGGGCTCCTCTCTTTTCACTTTCAGACACACTCTCTGGCTAAAACAAACAAACTATCCTTTTTTTTTTTTTTTTTTTTCATCTGTCAAGAACATAAGAAATTATGTGCCAGGACATCCCACAGGTCCAACCAGCTCACTGTTCTGTCTCCAGGAGTGATGGATAATGGCATGGACAAGAAAAAAGTCAGAACAGGCAGATATACCATCATTCATAGTCTGTAACACATAGTCTCAGGCATTTGTGGCTCAGGGACAGTCTTTTCCAGATTTACTTCATCTTTTCATGATGAGGAGACAAGAACTACACGTAGTACTTACAAGGCAGAAGAATCATGGATTTATGCAGTGGCATAATGATGACTAATGTTTTATCTTCTTTTGTTTTCCTGATTATTCCTAGCTTTCTGTTTGGTTTTTGTCCTTTTCTGTTTTCTTTTTAACTTCATACGTTGAGGTGGAGTTTTGTAAAATTGGTTAATAGAACTATTTCTTCCAAGGATCACTTTTCCTATGTGCACTGCTTTGCATTTCTCTAACCTGGATTTCATCTGCCACTTTTTCTGATAGTCATTTTTATTAAAGCACTAAAGCATTAAAGTTATCTTCCATGCATTTTGTAAGCACTATTGACTTAATCCTTGTAATGCTCATGTCAATTGAATGTATAATAATAAGTATGTGAAGATCTAGACTATTTTACCAAAATTTTCTTTAAGGTCATGTTTTACAAGGAAAAAGTTGCAGGAAGACCTTTTGCAGGCATCTTTGAGCACACTGAAATATTTTTTGGAATTCAAAGGGTTATCTCACATTCATAATCGGAAATCAGAGACAGAGAACTAGGCAGAATTTAGGCAATTGAATATTATCCTAGGAACAGATTCCATTACTTTGATGTTTGGAAAAAGTCTTTTATGAGTCCATTAGCAAAGTGTAATATTCTTGCATCAAGGTGTAGAAGAAGCTGCTATAAGATTTCTCGACATTAGCAAGCACTTCAGCACATCACCTCTTTATAGTCTTTAGCACCTGCTCGTTATCTTGAAATGACAAGTAAATAAACGTGTAAAGGAATGAACCAAACAGTATATTCACAAAACCCTAGAGATAGAATTGTTTCAAATGAAGTCCTCTATTTTATAATTCAGGTTTTGGACCTCATTTGTTTCCCAACCAGCTGCAGCTTTTCATCTTCTGAAGAGCACAACTGACATGTGCGAGTTGAGTGCCATTGTGCTAACAACTCCATAAAAACCCCACCAAATCCTGTATGATAAATTTCCCCCTGATTAGTCAAACAGATATTGTGTCATGCTGGAGGAAGGAGGCTTTGTTGATACAGAATCTCTGGAGACAGCAGTATGTTTTCTTTTAGTATACTCAGCAACTGGAGCAGTGAGAATGACAGAAAAACAGTCAATATTATTCAGTTCTGATGATCTTTATTACCTTCCCTTTTTTCCTCCTTTTTATTTTATTTGTTTGTTTTAATTTTTATTTTTAAATACACTTTTTATTACACTGCCAGATTCGATCTTGTAAAAAAGAAATTGACTTGAATCTTTGAATGGCAGAGTGTAAAAATATTGTTAGCTCCAATTACAATATGCTTTTTTAAATCAATGATCCACTAGAGCTATTTCTATGTTTCAGCAAAACAGAACAAAAATGTACTTATTTTATTTTGGGAGGTTATTTTATTTTTAGTCTTTGAGTTTTACAGTAAATGCATCAGTGGGTCACTTCTGTGCATTATTTTTATATCTTTGTAGTACTGTTTCCATGAGCATGTTAGTTTTATGGTGGAGTTTCCACTTAAGACTGTTAGTAAATCTTTCCATAGAAGGCAGGTCTTTCTAAATGACTATTGTTAAAGAAAAGTTGCTGGCTATGATGGGTGTGACAAAAAATGTAAGAAAAACCTGGCTTTTGGTTATTATTCTAGTATCAGCTTTCCCTTCCTGACTGGAGGAAAGGGATAATTGTGTCCTCCCTTCCCCTCAGCCCCTAGGCTTTCCTTTGGGCAGTGGTTAGACACACGGATTTCAGGGAGAAACAAATGACGCACAGAGGAGTATAATCACCATGGCCTGCTTGGAGGTAAAATATAGATCCTTGGATAGACTTTCAGAATAGTATGACGTGTCCCAGATAAACAGTAATTTACTGTAACGGGAATGCGAATTCATTATGCAATGTCTTGGGTTCCTAAAGTAATAAGGCTTTTTCCATGACATGTAAGGAACATTTCTGGTGTTAGCTAACCACTGCAAGGAAAGCCCATGTACGTGAGTGTCTGATCAACTGGATTTTACAGTTCTGTGTCATACAGGGCTCTAATTACCATGCTTTGGATATTAGAGAACTCAACACACTTTTAATCAATCCCATGGGCTCTGCTATTTCCATTACTTAGTCTCAATCCCTGTTTAAAAACGGGTACTGAGGATTTGTTTCACATACTTAGTGAATCCCTAAGTGCACTGCTCCTGAAAGCAGACACTCGCACTAAATCTGGATAGTTTATATTCATTCTAAATGAAAACAGCAGAACAGTGAGATGACTGTGAGAAGTTATGACACAAACCTGATTCAAGACCGACTCAGACTCTTTGACTTCAGCTGAAGGCCAAAGTGCTTTTTATCTGTGTATGTTATTTATGAAGAAGCAGACAGAATCCATACATAATCCTCAACACAGGGGAGTTCAGGCTGTTTTGAACATCTTCCAGCCCAGCTTCTTTTCTGATCAATAGTCCTCTATTATCATATTGAGTCATTCTGCTCAAGTATCTGCATGCAGATCTTAAATACCAGTAAGCATTGTTCACGAAGCAAAAGACAAGTTTTGATAACTGATACTTAGTAAAGTAATTTGAGATCAAAACAGAGGTAGAAACAGAACTGGCAGAATGGTGGCTATAGCTTCAGAGGAGAAAAGAGATTGGAGGGATGCAAGCAGATATCAGTATGAAATGTCCTGACTGTTTCTGACCAGTATACAATGAAACATGGTGAAACTGTGTTCTTCTGTGATGATTATCCCCAGCTGTACACAGAGGGATTTAGCCTTATAGGTTAGGGATAGATTCAGCATGGGTCATCTGAGAATTGTAACCTTGTGATATGTTCTTCTTTAATACTAAATACAATTTGAATCTTGAAATAATCAATGTTTGGGGGGGTGCTGGCTATGTAACATTTGGATGTGACTTTTTCCTTACTCCTGCAGGACTGGGAATATTTGATTTTATATTTTTATACTATCCAGTTCTTGAATGAGCTATTCCTTAGAAACTGGTGGTAGATACGTTAATTTTTGACTGGATGCTGACACATGTAGAAAGTTCTAAGAACATCAAGCAGTAAGCAGAGCACCACTTGCAAAATTCAAGAAATACTATCAGTAAGAAGAAAGAAGAAATATGTATAGGTGATATCACTGCCCGTAAGTCTGAACTCAGATCTCAGACACTTAGTAAAGGGCTGTAAGATGCTTACATGAGCAAAAAGAGATCTTAATGAATCATCATTAAAGGACAAAAAAGAATAGGCTGAGGAAGCTGGGATCGTTCAGCCTTGAGAAAAGAAGGCTCTGGAGGGACCTTATACCTGCCTTCCAAAATTTGAAGAGAAGCTACAGGAAGGCTGAAGAGGGACTTTTCATAAGAGTATCCATCAATAAGACAATGGTCAATGGTTTTACACTGAAGGAAAATAGGTTTAGACTAGATCTTAAGAAGTCCTTTAGTACAAGGGTGGTGAGACTCTGGAACAGATTGTCCAGAGAAGCTGTGGATGCCCCCCCCCCCCCCCCGGAGGTGTTCAAGGACATGCTGGATGAGGCTTTGAGCAACCTTGTCTAGTTGAGAGGTGTCCCTGCCATGGCAGGGAGGTTGGTGGAGATGATCTCTAAGGCTCCTTCCAACCTAAGCCATTCTGTGATTCTATGAATTTAAGTTCACTTAAAATCTGCATTAAGGCCAACAGTTTATATTAGTAGCTTTTAGTACAATAATACCCATTGGTGCCCAGGCAAAGGTCACCCAGCCTTTTCAGAAAACAGTCAGATGGATATGAGTTCAACTTGTCTTAAATTTGAAGTAAGGCAACTGAAAGAAAGCATTAACATAAGTGTATGGGAAGATTTTGACTGGATTCTACCATCTGCTGGTAGATGAATTTCAGTGGGATTTCTAGCATGACAGATTTGGTGGTCTCCATCTTATAGGGCTGTAACTGAAGAGGACCAGAAACAATCCTTGCACTGATGTTGTAGTTTGAGCCTGGCTAATGACAAAAGACCATGCAGCCACTCCCTCCCCTCACCCCATTATGGGATGGTGAGGATGAAATCCACCAAGAGCTTTCTTTGTGGGTCAAGGCAAGGACTATGAGGTTTTCACTCACCAGTTACAGACATGGGCAAAACAGACTCAACTTGGGGAAAAAATCAATTTAATTTTCCGTTAATCAAATCAAAAGAGGGCAGACAAACCAGAGCTTAAATGCTTCATCCCACCCCTCCCTTATTCCTGAGCACAAAGTGCTTTGTTCCTGGTATGTCTAAGCCCTTCCCCCCAGCAGAATTGGGGGACAGGGCGTGGGGTTTACAGTCTGGACATCACAGGTTGTTCTCTGCTGCCCCTTCGTCCTCAGGGCAAAGGATTCATAGAATCATAGAATCATAGAATCATAGAATTAGCCGGGTTGGAAGGGACCTCAGAGATCATCAAGTCCAACCCTTGACCCACCGGAGCACAGTTGCTAGACCATGGCACTGAGTGCCACATCCAGTCTTTTTTTAAATGTCTCCAGGGACGGAGAATCTACCACCTCACTGGGCAGACCATTCCATTGCCTGATCACCCTCTCCGTGAAGAAATTCTTTCTAATATCCAACCTAAATCTCCCCTGACACAACTTAAGACTGTGTCCTCTTGTTTTGTTGAAAGTCATCTGGGAAAACAGTCCAACTCCCACCTCGCTACAGCCTCCTTTCAGGTAGTTGTAGAGAGCAATGAGGTCTCCCCTGAGCCTCCTCTTCTTCAGGCTGAACAGCCCCAGCTCTCTCAGTCTCTCTTCATAGGGCCTGTGCTCGAGTCCCTTCACCAGTCTGGTTGCCCTCCTTTGGACCTGCTCCAGGACCTCGACATCCTTCTTAAACTGAGGGGCCCAGAACTGGACACAGGACTCGAGGTGTGGCCTAACTAGCGCTGAGTACAGGGGCACGATCACCTCCCTGGACCTGCTGGCGACGCTGTTTCTGATACAGGCCAGGATGCCATTGGCCTTCTTGGCCGCCTGGGCACACTGCTGGCTCATGTTCAGCTTCTTGTCGATCCAGACTCCCAGTCATTTCCTACTCCAACATGGGATCCCTCCCATGGGTCTAAGTCCTTCACAAACTCCTCCAAAGTGAGTCCCTCCCGCAAGGTACAACCCCTCAGGAGCAAACTGCTCCAGCACGGGCAGCCCACAGAGCCATGCACTACGTCAGGAACAGCCCCTCCATGGGTGCAGGTCCACAACATCTGCTCTGTGATCTTCCACAGGCTGCAGGTCCACAGGTGCTCCACCAGGATTCCACATGGTCCACAGCATCTGCTCTGCCATGATTCTTCAGGGTCTGCTCCACCACCGTGATTCCCCATGGATGCAAGGGACAGGCTGCTGCCTCACCTCGGGATGGAGAGGAAAATCTCTTCAGGCACCTTCTCCCACACCTTCCTCACTGGCCTTGGTCTCTCAGCTCCAGCACTCTCCTCTGGTGTTGTTCTCTCTCCACATGTTGCTTTCTCTCACACATCTCACCCCCACCCCCTTCTCCTTTTCCCAGCCCTTAATTACGCTGTATCTATCTCCCCTTCATCAATATGTTAATTGCAGAGTAACCAAAATCTTTTTGGTTACTGATAGCCTAAGGTGGGGCCAGGCATCTTGGAGCAGGGAGAGTTATTCCAGCTAATTGGATGAACCATCCTTGGGGGAGGGGACCCCTTCCCTGCTTCCAAAAACAGCACCGCGTAAACCTAGGACAACCGATGCTACTCTGATTCTTCTTTCTCATAAATTGTTTATGCCCATTTGCAAATTGAGGCTGCAGTGAACAAAAGTAAAAAAGTATCAGTCCAAAGCAATGGCTTAAATTTGTTTCTTTGAATTTAATGTTAAATATTCATTTAACTTCAGGGAAGTCTGAAATTCAAATTTATCTGTAGTTGCCTAATTTGGTGAAACCTTAGAAATCGCTGGCCTTTTTGCAAGTAACAGATAAAACTTTTTTGCAAGCTTGAAATAAAGTATGAGGGAAGTAAATGTAGCTACTGCTGTCAGATATCTTATTCAAAAGCTTTTATGTACATGATCAAATCGATTGGTGCTGTTTTATTAACTCTGAAGTGTCATCTCCTCAGAATCACGTACGACTTGCAGAAATGTCATATGTGACATTTTTCAAGCATTTTCGAGCTCTGTTTTCAAGCTTTCTGTTGTGTTTCTCGCTTTCTAAGCAAAATCTTGTGCTAGAAGCCTTGATTGATGGAGAATAACTGAATTTGGTAAGGGAAAGGAAAAAAGAAAGGAACCAGAAAGGAATGTTTTGCTAGCTAGTGAAGATAATTAAAATTGATAGATTATTTATTTATAAGAAGTATATTATTTTTACCATATAGACCCCTTTCCTTCTGAAAGATGAATCCAGTACTGGTGTTATCTTTATTTCTGCCTCTCTTGGCTCTGAAATACTGTCCTTCTTCATTTGCACTGGCATTTATACTTCTATAGTCTATGTCGTTTAGCTTTTAGCTAGTTAATACGTGTGAATACTTGCCCACTGGTGGATCTTTCTGTTAAAATTCTAGCAGAAAGAGTTCTAAGATTGAATGTGTCAGTAATTTGCAGAATATATTCTGGTGCAGAAATATTTCATAAAAACACCTTTGTTCAACTCTGTCTTCAGTATGAGGTCTAATCCATAGCTCATTAAAAGTAGCAGAAAGGATTTTACTGAGTTTTGTGCTTGGTATTTATTGATCTTTAAGTGGGAAGCAGAGATACTCAGGAAAGAAGTGTTGACTCAGCTTATTTGTAGCCATCAGCTGACCATTTTTGCTTTTGCATTGCAATGCAGCTGATGTTCTTTCTCCAAATAACATGAAGTTTGATTTGAAAAGCAAATGTTGCAATGTATTCTATAAACATGGTGTAATTTCTCATATAAAATTACATTTTATATGAAATTTTACTGGTCTTATATTCATTAGCCAAAACTCTCAGGTGCTTAGCTCTGTGGAAAAATAAGCTACTGTCTGTTCAGGTTTCAATAAAACAGTCAAAAAAGTTGATGTTGAAGAAAAACTGACAAGCAAAACTAAAATTACTTTAAAGAATCAAAGGTTTGGGATATTTTTTTTTTTTTTTTTTTTTTGGCTTATATTAGGCACCTTAGGTGTGTTTATTTCTTTCAAGGATTATAAATACTTTAAATATTAATTGCCACTTTCAAGTAGAAATGGAACAACCTGGCTTCAGAAATTTATCCTTTTCATATTTGCTTTAAAGATAGGCTTCTTTGTTTGTTCTTCCTTTTCCTTTTTTTTATTAATTTTCTTTGTGTACGTCTGTAAAGGTTTCTTATGTATGGAGTAGCACACAGAAAAATCTGTGAAGACATTAATAGTGGCAAAAAGAATTAATTATATAATAGTTTTCTCTCTTCTGGTTTTGAATGGTTCAGGTGTAGTCAGTTTCATTTTTTGATTTTCATTTAAATGAAAATTTTAATTCCTGCCATTGTCTTGCACTTCATCTAATAAAAAAGTATTTATAAATATATTTTAAGTTAGATCCCACACTTTATGATGAACAGTTTTCTGAAATGTAAATTCAAAAGATTTTTTTCGTTTCTCGTTCTATGGAGTAAAAATTTTAATAATAACAGCAACTTTGCTATCATTCATGGGCACTGGAGTCAATTTTCAGGCCATTATAAGCAACCACTGCTTCCAAAAGGCAGATTATCAAAACAACTGTAAAATGGCAGGTACATTCAACTTCCACACACTGAAATTAATATGAAAAAAAAAAAATAAAAAAGAGAACTTTGGCAAACTCCTCCTGAGAGGATAGAAAGCCTTGGTTTCTGCCAGTGCCCTTGGCAGGAAACAATAATTAAAAAATAACGCAAATTCCCTTCCCAAGAAGCACATTCCTGCTATGGCAGCTCTGAGAGATGAGGGGAAAAAGCAATATAAAAATTCACTTTCATGTCATTCTCTTTCCAAGACTTTACACAAGGCTGTCAGCACTTAAGGTGCAATAGCCCCTGTTGCCATTTTACAGTCAAGATTTCCATCTTTGCCCTGTATGAAGGCCACTGGTTGCCTTTTACCTATTGTCCTACTAAGTTGTCTCAAGCTATGAATTTATATATGGGATTTTATAGCAGAAAAACCCTTTTCCTGTGATCCACAAAAATATTACCCATAAGGCTGAGCATCCTTCCTCTTGCATGACAGCAGGAATCATGCACAAGAATTTTGGACACATTTAACAATGCCATGAGCTAAGGCTGGGATGTTGGGAGTTTTTTGTTTTTTCAAGTCAAAACACTTCAGATAGACTTTTAATCTACTTTCCCCAGTGCATCTTACTAAACCACTTTTTTACTAAATTGCATTTGTAACGTGCCTAAAAGGTAATGGTCACATTTGAGCTGTTGAAAAGAGTGTAAGCATAAACATAAGCCTTTATTTTTTGTTATTGCAAAAAATGCAAGTTTTATAGAAGCTTGCAGAATAATATTTATTTGTACTAGTAAATAGTTTTTTCCTCATTCCTGTATCACTAGAGCTTCCCAATCATTATGTAACTTATAATAAAATATTTTCATAGAGAATTCTAAAATATAGAATAATTTTAATTGCACATATGAAATAAAGTGTATTTTAATGAATTTCATCCTTGTGACTCATAAATGTATTTCTTCATGTAAGACCACAAAAAAAGACCACGAAAATTAACAGAAAGGGTCCCAGATATTTCTACAGATTTCAGATTGTTCCCTTGTTAAAATTTAATTCCACGCAGTTTAACTCAAATAATCACATGTGCAGATGATTGGGTGTGGATGTTATTTCTTGTGAAAAACTTCAAGGAAAAATAATACCTTAAATAAATGTTTTGCATTTTCAACAAAAGCACCTACTAACTCCTTTCTGATTTGGGCTTTTTCTGGGCTTTCTGTTTTCAGAACTAAATTTTGACATGTCCCATCAGCAATAGGACTGAGTTCCAGAGCAACTCAACTTTTATAAAGTATTAATGTAAAAGATATTATTAGATTGTTTCTCCACTGTGTATGCCTCATTTACAAACATGTAGGTGTTTCTTGTCAGTTATGACTGTTTCAAGTTGGCCAGATCTAGATATTAATATGGGTTCCTTCCTTGTTGTCTTTCAAAACATGGAAAGGCTGTGGAACAAAGACTTTTCCTTCAGCTATGCCTGTGCTAGCCCATATTGTCAAGTGACACCAGCAATGACAGATATTCAGATGCCAAGATTTAGATATACCTTGTGTACAGTGGTATAGTAGACAAGGAAAAAAACTGCTGCTACAACATAAGATAATCAAGTTCAGCTTCAGCTCTGGGAAAAAAAGAAGAAAAAAGGAAAAAAAATTATTCTTTTATCTATCCTTAGTCTCAGGGACTGATAAAGTTATTACTAATGATAACGTTGGTAAGGGAGCCATTTTCAGTTTATTAATTGTCAAGTGATGAGAGCTATTAACAGAGCAGAAATTTCTGTGCTCCTGGTCATTTACTGATACCTGAGACCAGAAAAATAAAAGATGTAAAATTAAATCCTGAGTTTAATGTAGCCACCAGTAGTGCTTACCAGTGTTTTCTTAAGAGGAAATGCCTGTGCAGTAACTAAGTGTGATACTGTGTGTTTTGGTACTTTCCACCTGGCTTATGTGCCCACTACTGTGCTCAAATAAACAGAATTTCTGGTGGCTGCAGGAACGGACTCCGTAATCTTAATGACAAGAGTTCAAATGCTCAGAGACATTTATGACTAAGCTTATGCTTAGTTTCTAGTCTAATTTTATATTACCACAAAGCTGTCTGCTCTGAAGCCACTGGGGAGGGAAAGCTAAGGGAGCATGTGAGTGTCTCAGAAATTGGGAAGGTTCAGAGACTTGTCCAATTAGTTGAGCCACGTAAAGGCTGACCAATTTGTACCAAAACCAGGCTGTTCAAAGTTTTTGCTTGCGTTTGCAGAGGGATGTGTATGTTTCCACTGACTCATGAAGAAGTCTGACTTTGGAAAGCTATTTTAAATTAAGAAGAAGCATTCCAAACTACCAAGAGCATTCAAAATCAAACTCAACTACCTTCTGTAATAGCCATATTTTCCATCTCTAGAGAAGACTTATGTCAGCTTCAGAGAAGGAGAAATAATGACATCCAGTGGCCTCTTACCTCACCAAACAGTGTCCATGTTTATAATGTTCTTTAGTTTACCTGCCCAGCCACCAAAGTAGAAAATACTCAGAGAACATATCATACACCACCATTCAGTAGAGTCCAAAGTGCAGATGTGGTCAAATTGCAAATGGTCAAATTTGCATATAAACCACCCCATATGTATATACTCAGCTAACTAGGCTTACAAATAGAAAAATAGAGACTTCAATTTTCTTCTAAGAAGCTCAAAATAATTACTTGGGAGCATTGAATTAGACTATCAATAAGAGAGACCACTCTTACTTGCCAAACAGTAGAAGTAAATACAGTATATTTATACAGCCTAGTTGGGTTTCTCTTCTTAAAGACTGGGTCAAAAGTCCTTCAAGTCCTATACACTGTCTATAAATGTAGAGCTATATGGTGTAAATAGGTATGTATATCAGTATTGTGACTCACTAGTCAAATCCTCACCCTTATTCATCTTTTTTAGAAAAACTGTTTCTTTCTTCTTGATGGAATATAGTTAATCACAAATAAGTTCTGATTCATGTTAATGAGGTGTACCTTTATTTAGATAGACCTTGAAATCTACATCTCCTGAGCTTGGATTCTGGTTATTTTCTGTAACTCCTTATTTAAAAATTGAGGTTTGACTTATTCATTGTTTGTCTAATATTTTCTGACCCAGAAATATCAGTCTTTCCATTGTACTGTTCTTCCTATTAGTGGCATTACTATTGTAGCAACACTTGGGAACCTGACTCAGGGATGGACTCCCATTGCATCAGGTACCATCCACACACAGAATGAAAGCTGGTGACCACCCTGTCACCATTTGAACAGGAAGAACTAAAGCAGGAGGGCTTTCAGACTCCTAGAGGGATGGAACCCAAAGAGGGGGCCAGCAACTCCACCCTCTTTTCTTTCTGCTTACTGGTGGTTGTGCTGCTGTTCTTTATCACCATCTCCCCACGTGCTCCTCAGAGGCCCTATCTACTGGGTTGTTTATATATTTTTATATATTTGTATTCTTTGTTACTGTACCCCTTATGTTATTACCTTTCCTCGTTTTAGTAAATCTGTATCCAATTGTATTCATCTTCCAGCTTCAAGTGTCCAGTCTTTTTTCCCCTTTGTCTTTCCTTTGTGTGGGGGGAATTGGTGGGAAATAGAGAGGAATTCTGTCCTTAGGTTTGTGGTCTACCCAAACTGGTAAGCCATGACACACTCCAAATCTTTAAACGTGTTAAGTGCTTTGGTCCAAAAAAATTTGAGTGGATATAAAATATTACAGCTCATTTACAAAATTTGTTTAAAAAGATAATCAGGTTCTAAGGGGAGTCAATTTAACAAATGTGTGTAGAAATGTATCAGATTTCACTGTGTTCCCCTGTGATTTCATAATGATATGTGCAACACTTAATTCTCACTTATACTAAAGCCAGTTTGCATGTCTTTTACAGTGGAAAGCTTAAAGAACCCAGGGGATGTGTTATTTTCATGCTTCTGTGGCCAACAGTAGGGTTAAAAAGGGATAAGGGATAGATACTTGGAGCAAATTTTTCTGCTTGGTCATAGGAAAGGGCCCAAAGAGAGCAAAGAATCCATCTCTTGCTGGTGGTCCCTGCTAGTGCTGCCACCCTCTCTCTTCTCCTCTCCTTTTTTCCCAACTGTTGGGATTCTCTTTAGCTGTCCTTCTATGGCTATTTCAGAGTTTCCATGCTGAAACCAGACATCTTCATCTATCTGAACTGAACTATACAGTATTTTCTGGAAACAGAACAACCAGAAACTGCAGGATTTCTTTATTTTTCTTTTTATTTATTTTTTTTTTTTACAGTGGTTTAGTAGCTGTGCATGAAGTCATAGCCATGTAAATACCTTTGTGCTCAGCTCAGCTGATAATACCTGGAAAATAATTAGCAATGGACCAGACCAGCAGCCTATATACTGTGTTTCATGCAGAAGCTTGTGGTTACATAGGAAAGATACCATGGTGTTACTCCAGTATATCCTGCTAGCTAACATCAGCCTGTGATTTACAAAATTTTGAGATTGCAACAGTATGATGGTAGTTTTCATTGTACTTACTGACTCTTTTTTCTTAATAATTCATCTAATGATTTTTGAACTTACAAAAAATGTTAGTAGCTACAGCATTCTACTGAAAAGTGGTTTACTGTTTAACTGCAGACAGGGTGGACAAATAATAATCTCTTTTTACTTATTTTAGAATCTGCCAGCTGACCAGTGTTTTGGGTTCCTCTTGCTCCTATGTTATGATAAATGGTAAACTCCTGTCCCGTTCTTACTGTCTTATAGCCACTTTGGAAATCTCCCCCATACATCACATTACTGCCTCTCAGCTCTCTGCCCATGAAGCCATTGAGACCAAAGGAAGGAGATGTGGCAATGCATGTTAGGACTGCTTCACTTAGGCAGGAATGAGATATATAAATGAGACTGCTTTTGGTAATAAAGTCAAAACTTTTCATACATTTTAAATCCAGAGAAAACTTTACCAAAGCTGTCAATTGCCTTAATTGAAACAGGTAACTACGGAGAAAAACAAAACAAACAAACCACCACAACCAAAATGCACAAAACAAACAAACAAAAACCCAACAGAAAAACAAGTACTTAAGCAATAGGTCATCAATGTTTTAAAGAGCAATTATAACATCAGTGGGGATTTAAGATTTCTCCTTAAGCTGAACATCTGTTGCTGTTCAAAAGCAGTGAAACAGTCATGGGCAATGCCATGGCTTTCACAAGGAGGATCACAAGGCACAGGAGGAACCTGGCTGCAAAACCACCTAAGATACTCTGTTTGGGATTTCCCACCCCACCCATAAGAGCAGAATATTGTGAGCATTAGGTATTTTTAATATGTTATAACTTAAGAGCAAATAGCTACGTTGGCAACTGCAAAGAGACTGGGACTGTATCACAGTCTAATAAAAGCCCCAATAAATTTTTTAAACTAGTTCACACATCTGTAGTCTGATGGGGGGCATTACATAATGTGTGCCAATTCTGCCTTTCTCCCCACTACCCCCTCATTTGTCACAGGGGGTAAAACATTCCTGTGATGTCCCCCAGGCATTTTTATGGCCTTCTCTGAACCACCACCATCTTCAGAAAAACCTCATGAGAATTTATTAGAGGGATATAGGTAGTTCTCTGAAGTGCCTATAATTCTCACTTCTCAAGATCTTTGAAAGTATTATAACCTATTCTCTGGTCCACAGATTCCTTCAAAGGGAGATAAAAATCCATGTCTGGTATTTTTATACCTTGGATAAAAATAATCAAGCTGGTCTTCTGGGCCCAACCAGTGTTTTAAAACATTTGTTCCTCCTAGCACTATGACTTCACCACATAGTCTACAAAAATAGCCCATAAGTAATTACCAAGGTCTGAAAATGGAGACTTTAAGCCTGTCCATATCCAGGAGGGTGGGGAGCTCTTAGGAGCTCTGAAAACCATTAGAAGATAAAGTAGATTCAGATAACTCTTTGGGGCATCCTTGCTTCTTGTATGTATAGGTGTGTTGTGTCCAGTAGGATTTACAGTGGGCCTGCACATCATTTTATTAGGTGGGTCTTCAGACTCTCCCAATTGAGGCAGATTCCCAGTTGTCAAAGACCACAAGAGACAATACAAGTACATTCTAGCCCCTAACTTTCTGTGGTTTCTGTGATTCCCCTTAAATACAGAGATGTGGCTGCATTCTGAAGCCCTCAGGCTCCCAGCTCATCGTGTTGCAGATTCTTACCAGGCACCGTGCATGGCAAAAGAGCCTGAAAATCTGGAAGGTAAAACCATCTGAATGCCCTTCATTTACAGAGCATACAGTATTTAAGACACGCTTTAAAGATCTGCAAGCTGCCTTCCTTTCTGTATTCTTTCCATTCAAAAGAAGTCATTACAGTAAAATGGTGAGGGGCCAGGGGGAAGTAACGTCTGGCAAGGGCTGGTAGAAATTTGCTTTGAACTCTGATGAAGAACATTTCCACTCTGTTTATTACTGAATCCACTGGCCATAGATGATCCAAGGCTCATAAACTCAGGTATGATGGAACTCCCAAAGGGACAGCTGGGGAGAGAGAGAGGCTCTGCACGAATGTGCACGTGTGTTTGTGTTACTTACCTCCCATTCTGGATGTGAGAAAAATGCTGATCAAATGACAAAAATGGTTCTGTGCCCTTTGAAAGAAATCATACACAACAGCTATTCTCAAAATGAGAATAATGCTCATTAAAATATCAATGTCATCTTACACAGTCGTTTTTCTGAGGTCTCAGAAAATGCCTCCTTTATACTTTAGAACTGTTTTACGGATTATGACAGACTTTTCAGTGAATATATCTCAGAAAGCAAAATCTGTCTTATATCACCAAGCCCAACCTGCCAAAATCAGGATGGGGGAGAAGCACTGATGGTTTTCTCTGTTTCTTCTTCTTTTTTATTATTTTTTTTAAATTTTATTTTTCTTTTTTTTCCTTCCTTCAGCTAGTTTATTCATTGTCTCACATTATGAAGTCTATGTGTTATCTTCTCATGACATTCCAAGTATGTTATTTATGTTTCAATCCTAAATGAGGATATCTTGTTCACCTTCCTGTTAATCAGAGCTGAAAGTTCCCATCAGGGAGCACCAAAAGAAAAGTGACTAAAGCAAACATTAGATGATAATCCAAAACTCTTACCTTGAAAACTCCTGCTTAGTTCCTGTTTTTATTTAAGCAGATATTTAATCTTCATTAGCACAGTCATTTTTTATAATTATTCAGACGCAGCCCAAGGAGGCAAACATTAAACTACCAGTAATGCCACTCCTTGGGCTAGGAAAGAAACCACAATTCTCAAGGGCTTCTTAAGGATATTTCATCTACTGGCTGCTAAATGCAGATCAAGCTACTAAGCAGGAATTGGCACCTAGGTCTCCCTTCCCTGCTGTATACTCCAACGAGGAGGTGCAGGAGGGGCTCCCTCTCCATGCTCTATCAAGAATAGAAGCCCAGTGGCCCCAAGGAGGAGATAGATGCCAACTGAAGCAACTTCAGAGAAAAGTGGGAGCTGAGCCCAGGTCTTCTGCATTCTGGGGAATACCATAGCCTCTGGCTGTTATTTTAGAAGCAAAGCATGACTCTGCTTTGGCTCTGAAATGACAGACAACAGCACTTCTTTCAGGCAAGGATGCGTCAAATTCCCCTTTGGCACCAAAGCTTCACAGAAAATCTGGGTTAAGATTAAGTCCTGTCCTCAGGGTTTCTTAGTTGTACAAATAGGCTAGGAATTTCCCTGATCAACATGCAGGGAATTCTGGAGGCCTGCTCTGGAGCAGCATGGAAGGGTCACCAAAGAGTAAGGCACAGGCACAGCCTCCTAGAAGCTACTCACCCATAAGGAGCTGAATCTATTGGTAGCTCCTGGAAAGGTTAGCTAGAGCTGACTGGGTAGAAACATTTAAGAAAAAGGTTGATTTAACGTAATTTAAACACATGTCTTTACTTAGAGCCAAGCAAAGGACTGCTGAATCAAAACCTAGATTCTCATTATCTTACTTGGTGTGACTGAAAAATAAAAGCATCTGTAACATCGCTTCTTTCTTAAGTTGCAGACACAGTACAAAGGGAAAAGGAGGAAACATTAACAGAAATTTTACAGGGATTTATTTTAGCTTTGATTTAGGTTTATTAAAGCAGGGCTAATACCTGTAAAATAAAAGAAAAACTCTTATTTTCCTTGTCAAAACTTTAAAATCCTCACGTTGTTCTTGCATGGTTTCATGCAAGTAGAAGAAACACTGAGAAAAGTGGTTTATTCAAATAGCTCTTTCCAGAGGTGAAGAAATAATTAATTAAAACAAAACAAAGAATTTTAATGCTCACAGTTACTCTAAACAGCATAACAGGTTGCAATAAAATAGGGACATGTTGTGGGTATGTTAGATCCTTTTCTTTGTTGATAGTGGAATAAAACAGTGTATAACATGTCTGAACACAGTATTTTATTTTTACTGTAATTATGTCATCTATTACCATCTTCTTAGCATTCAGTTAGGACTGGGACATGCTTGGCATGGTTCAAATATAAACTCATGAACAAATCTTTCATTTAAACAACATATGTCGTCCACATAGTGGCAAGATACAGGAGATGAGGTTGGAATTCAGCTAAGATGACAGAGAGGGAAAGAGTGACGGCTGAAGGAATAGCCAAATATAATAAATACCTATTAAAATCAATAACAGCTTTTCCATCGGCTTAAGTAACTTTTGGACCAAATCCTAAATGTACCATTTGGAGGATTTATAGGTTTCTTTTAATAGACATGAACAAAAGTCTTTTTTATTAAATTATGCATTTGCTGCTGTGGCTTATGGAAATGGCATGCATATCTTCTACTAGTGTGACAGACCTCCACTCTGGCAACACACATGCATTTGTTCAGCTTTACGTGGTGAATAGCCTTAGTGTATAAAATTAAGCATGTGTACAGGGCTGAGGCTTTTCTTAATTGTGTAATAATTTCATTTGGAGATGTACCAAATCCAGACCTACTTTCCTCTGACATTTGTTTTTGTTTTTAATCTTGACTCTCTCTAGGTCCTTGAACCTGCATTTCTGCACATAGAGAACCACAGGGAGCTGTACCTGTGCAGAACATCCTGATGGACACTCGTGGAGGCAACACAGAGCATGGTCCTCTTGTTCACGGGCCTCATGACTCTAAGGATGATTTGGTACCATTAAAAAGCTGAGACTGCTGAGTGCTTTGAAAGAATGTCTAGACTCAGGAGATAGTTTTCTCAGCCTTGAATCTCAAGTTATCAGAAACCACATCCCTTAAGAGGCTTAAACTTGGGAGGAACATCAAATTTCAAAACCAGTAGGCTTGGGTTCTCCTCTTGGGCAGCTTTAGGTCACTGTACACTCATCACATAGGTTTCCCAACTTTCCTTTTCAGGCACCAAGCATATAAAATGGACTGAAGAGGCAGCCTATGTGCATGGTTATGCACATGAAATGTAGGTGCTAAAGCATCTCAAAGCACAGTTTCACAATACAGTTCAAGTTCTGTCACTGGTGTCTCAAAGGGATGGCAGTTCCCCAGCACCCCTCCTGCTCCAGCCTATGGGCTCCTGATGTCCTGTTGGGCCAACTCCTGAACAGATGCAACTCACTAAGAACTGGCACTGTAGCTAAACTAAAATAAAAACGCTAAAAAAAAAAGTGAAATATGAGCTGAACTGAAATGAGGAAGAGGCTGGGCAGATGGTAAGCCTCAACAAAGGCTGGCAGGAGGGGCAGGAGGATCCATGAGAGAGGACAGGAGATTGGTATCTGCTGTGTGAGTGTCATCTTAACCTATAGCTGGAGAGATTACAGCACTGAGTGCTTAGCTCCTGGGAAGGAAAAGAAAGATACTTCCGTTCAGAATTAAATTCTGACAATGAAGGTAGTTGTAAAATCATGTGCTCACTGTTTGCCATGAGTCTCCATGTAATAACATTTATCTAAAGTGAAAAGGAGGCAGGATGTCTAACAACTATAAATAAAAATATCAGGTATCACTCAGTCTTAGTTAGTCAGCTCTGCAAAGGACTTACTCCCATGTTTAATCACATTTATAGCATTACTGATGCTAAGAAGGCACTTATGTTGCTGGCAGCATGAAGGATAGATATGTGTTCAAAAATTAATATATTCAACTGTTTTTAAGAATATTAAAATGGTGCTGATAGTCTATGGGGAACTTTGGAAAATATTACTAAGAGAAATCTAGATTTTTATAGATCAAAAATTACTTTGGAGATTTTGTCTTTCATGTTCTTTCTCCTTTATGAAGGAATCAATTCTATAAAAATATTTGTAGGACAATAGTGCTTTTATATTACAATGTTTTTTTGCCAAAGTCTGAGCACTTTGCTTTTAAAAACTGAAACTAGTGATTTATCTGAAAAAGTTTCTGAAACTGCTGAGGAAAAGACCACTTCTCCACTACAGTGCTTGTATCACCAGATCCTACTACTGCTTTATTTCAGTTCATAATTTTAGTGCCAGGGATATCTGCAAGCTTCATGAAGTAATACTTCTTCCATATTAAGCTGAAAGTTATACCCAGCAGATAGATCCGACTCTCTCCAAATCAGAATATTCAGAGATTTTAATTCACCCATGCTGTGCTATCATTTGCTTTCACATGGTTTCTTTACTTAAATTTACTTAAATTATCCACATAATAGAACGGAGAAGGATAATATGCTTTGGAGTAGGGGGGCAACAGGACACCAACAACCAGAGGCATACATAAAAAACCAAACCAAAATAAAACAGACACAGAGAAAAAAAGGAAAACAAGGGAATGAGTATGGAGTGTCCTTATTAACCTCTTGCAGAAAACTGAGAACACTGAGAGGATGACTAGAAAAGAAATCAGTAGTGAAAATCATTTGAGTTTGACAAGCATGTAGTTAGGTCCTTATTGTTTTCAAATTCCAGTATTGTACATTTCTAAAGTCTGGACAGGCATAAAAGTAGATGTGCCAAAATACTGTGAAAAAGATTAATTTTGAATGTTGTTGGACCTAACAGAAGCTGGACATGGAAACAAAATAATGAGAAATCCACATTGTTTGGGATTTATTGATGATTTGGTCAATCCCAGATGTTTTAATGATTTATGTAAGCTACAAATACTTGAGAGCTCATCCACAGTCAATTCCAAGATTTTCAATGTTTGTCAATCACCTCCTTAATGGCTGACTGAACCTGATATATTAAAGTAAGTCTGTTTTCCCTTAAAATGTAGATCAGCTGATGAGGCCAATGGGAGAGTGAATTCGGGGTGCAATACTTGCTTGGATCTACTCTTCAAACAGAGACCTAGGGAAAATATTGCCTCTCTATAAAGACAATCCACGCATGACAGAAATATAAATCTAGGAATAGGTAGGAAACCTATATCCTAAGCTTCCAATTATTTTATTCTCAAGGAGGGAACCTTCAGTGAAGTTGATATGCAAAACAGCAGTTGAATTTGTAACCCTCCTGCTCTCTTATACTTCGTATACCATCAGCAATCTTGAAACTGATTCTGCAAATACAGTAGCTGTTCTCTGGGCAATTTTCTCAAAGGGGTAACACAGCAGAGGGTAAAAAGTCAAATATGCTGTAAAAGTTATTATCAGAGTTACTTTACTCTTTAAAATGTGGAAATCCTTATTCTTCTGGCATTGCTATGGAACAATTTCAATAACAAAATGTCTCCAGTATTTTGTATGGAGTGACTTCCATCAGACTTGGAGGGAAGTTAATAAATCAACAGAAACCACTTGACTGCAGCATTTTCATGGGTCCAGTGGAATTCTAAGCAAATAACAGGTTTGTAAGAATGAAAAGTCACTTGTGTTATACACACAATCTAATGTTCAAAGGAGTGTAAAAGATGCTTAAGTGTTAATATTTTATGTAGCCTTCATTCTCAGTAGTAATTGCAAGCCATTAAAAAGAATGTTAAACCGTAGCTGTTAGCACTGGCACAGCCTCAAGTAAACACTGAAAGTTGAGGGAAGGGGGTTAATTGGTACAAGAAGAGGTAATTTATTAAGGAACACTGAAACCCTGTATACACCCAAAGATCAGACTTAACTGCAAAAATTTTGTGTGAATATTACATCTGATAATTATATTTTTTTCCTACACTGCACTTTAGAGTCTCAACCTATTCAGAAAACTGGAAAAACAACGAGATTTTTCTGCTTGGTTCCAATAAACTTTTACCTGGTGCCCTTCAGTCTGCCACTTCTCTACTCTCCCCTCCCTGGAAAGTCTGTTGCTCACTAAAACACAAGTTTACTGGCAAGAAAAGCCAACATGACAGTCAGACCAAGTGTGTGGGACTTCTGTTGCTTTCTTTCACTCTCTGGCACACTACTAGTCTTCCATGGGTCTGATTACCTTTTTCTGGATTCATAAGCTTGTAATTTCATGACTTTTCTTAAAAGGCCATCTTCTATAAGATCTCTGATCTCCTAAGGCATGGTGAGGCAAATGGAAGTGGATAGGAGTTTGTCCTTCTCACCTGACTGTCTTGTTAAGAACTTTTTTTATCATGACTGCTCAGAAAAACACAGGTTAGTTGTTTAGACATCAGGAATGGAAACCTACCTTCAGATCTCCATGCAGGACAGTAAGTCCTCAGGGGGACACATCCCCTTTTTAACGTCTAAGGAGCAGCACACCATTAAGAAAATCTATCCAGAACATCTGCAGACCCAAGGGCCAGACCTGGTGTCCACGCTGAAAGAAAGGGCATCAGCTTTTTATTTCTCTCTGTTTTTCTCCATGGCATAATCTTTTTCTTGATCTGCCATACACTTGTCAGCTGTATATTTGGTGTTCAAGTTTTGCATGAAGGATGCACAGAATACATAGCAGACATGCAGTTTGTAAAGGCCAAAGTTTCTTGTCTGTTTTTTAGAAATTTCGTCTTTAAAACTGAATTCAAAGCCCGTTGAGGTCACTGGGAGTTATCCCACTGGGCTCAGCAGGATTTGGATGAGGATTATGAACTAGAATATCTTGAAATCAGTTTTTAAAGGTCCAGACAAACTAAAAACAGACTTCTGGAACCCCCTCCCCCTTATCTGTGTCAATGAAAGAAAAAAAAAAATCATATTTTAGTGATTACAAGAACTTTCTTCAAGTTTTCTGATTATGTATTCTCACATAAGCCAAAACTAAGCCTTTATCTTGAGAAAGTGGACCAGAAAAAATACTTTGTGAAATAAGTCACAGTACTTTTTTCACTTCTAATTACTATTTCATAGGATTTAACAAAGATTTTACTTAAAGGGGCCCTACAGAAAAGACAGGAAGGGCCTCTTTATCAGGGAGTGTAGTGATAGGATGAGGGTTAATGTTTTCAAGCTGAAAGTGGGTAGATTTAGTTTAGAAATTATGAAGAAATCTTTCACTATGAGAGTGATGAGGCACTGGAACAGGTTTTCCAGGAAAGCTTTGGATGCCCTCTCCCTGGAAATGTTCAAGGCCAAGTTGGATGGGGCTTTGAGCAACCTGGTCTAGTGGGAGATGTGCCCACCCACACAGGGGAACTGAAACCAGGTGATCTTTAAGATCTCTTCCAGCCCAAACTGTATGATTCTATGATTTTGTGTGTAAAACTGAAGTAGTAAAAAACATTTAAATTATGTTCAGAATAACATACAATTTTGAGTAGCACTCCCAATAACTTTTAGATTTCTTTTGCTAGTTCAGCTATTCTCTTCAATCTAAGATTTTTAGTTTAGTAGTCATTATTTTTACTGTTCACCTAAAAGCCCTTGAGGCTTTCAAAATAGTGTTTAAGTATTTGTCACCCAACTATTAAAAATATTATTCTAATTTTTTGTTTTCCATTAAAAAGTACTCCAAGAATGTTACAGAATTCAATTTTACATAATTCCAGCCTTTATTTTCACACAACTTGATCAAGCAGAGCTGCCTAATTCTGAATGAACTGGAAGTAAAAGCAGGTAATTTTTCTGAAAAAATCTATTAGGCTGCAAGTTAATATCTGGAGTGTACCTACACATGCCGACTTGGTAAGTCAGAAAAGTGCTAAGAATAATTTTAATAAAACCACATATGTTAGAAGTGTCATTCTTCAAAGAAAAATCTAGTCTATATTAATTAGGAATTATTAGTCTATATTAATAGGAATTCCAGAACTTGCAAAGGTTCTCCACATTTTTTTTTCAAAATAGTAAAAAAAAGTATTAATTCAACGATGTGTATGTGTGTGTGGGGGGGTGTTGTTTGCTTGTTTGTGGTTTATTGGTGGGGGGGAGGGAGGAAGGGGCAACATAACACTTCTGTAACACAAGGTACATCTAATAAGGATTATTCTGTTTGTAGTTTCTCTGTTTGAACATCTCTAATAACATATTATTGGTGTGTGGTTCCCAGAATGCACTGTAGAGTTTGCAAGGACTGGAGACTCCAGTGAATTGTGAAAGATGTAATTCATTCAAGGGGGAGCCTAGCTAATAAGTCTGCTTATTTTGTGGTGATACAGCTCAACAGGCAGGTGTAGGTTAAAAAATGAGTTGCACAAGACATTTCAGTTCAACACAACAAATTCTTTACATTCCCATTACATGCAAGCCAATATGAAAAGAAACTTTCATTAAATGTTATGACATTTATGCAAAATAAGCATTTTTATGGCACATTACAATTTTATACAGACCTATCCTGGAACTCAATACTTAAGAAGCTGTATTTAAGTTGCTCTGTGCTTACTTCTGTACAGGTGTCTGCTTTAAGTTGTGTGCATGCACACTTAAAACAGCCACAAAATGTTGAACAAGTACACCAAAAATATCAAGGTACTGTCCTAAACTGCTTTTTTTCCAGCTGTCCTTTAGCTCATTCAGATGGGAGTATGGTCTCCAGATTATTACATTATCATGACATGGAAGCTATCACAGATTTCTGTGTTTTGTAGGGCTTTTTGGACCCTAATTCACCAAGGTGGTATAGAGGAGGTAGGTGCAACAAAGGTTAGCATATGTTATTTGTATAGCACAGAGGGATAATAGATACCTTGCAGATGAGTACAAAGACAAGAGCAAAAATATACTCTGCATACAAGAATGGGAAACAAGAAGCAACTTTGCTGATACAAAGATATTTTACCATGAACCTGAACTTCTATTGTAGGAGTTGTTCAAAGTTAATGTTTGATTTATGCCCACTTCTGATGTGTTGGCAAAATGTGATTAACTTAAGTGCCTTGAATGAGAGATCACTTTTCCCTTGTACACCTGTTCCTAATAAACTTTCATACCTATATTAGTGTGGTAGCACCATGCTTAGAGCTAGGAACTGAACCCCACATGAACCATCAGCACACAGTTAGATACTTTTTATGAATACAAATATTTTGAGGATAAAAGTTATTTGGTATACTACTGCAGAAAGTTTCCTAATGATATTAAGAATTATTACTTTTACAGCCCACAAAAATATGTTTTCATCGGAACTATTCTTCACTTCATTCCTTAGTTTTGTTTATATTCCAGATCTTTTGTAGGCTGAAGTGAAACAATATTTTAGCTAAGAACTTTAGAGCATGATATACAATGTTATCAAGAGCAGTATATACCTTTCAAAGCAGATATAATGCTCCATTTGTGCTCACCATATGAGTTCACTTTTGAAAATAAATCTTCAGATAACCCACAAAACAGGGAGGCAAAACCAGGGGGAAACCAGACGCAGTGGAGCTATTGTATAAAAAGAGGGCTCTAGGGAAACTCCTTCTAATGTTACTAACACATGCATATATCACGCACTTCTGCTGAAACATAAGAATTTATCTTTTTTATATGCACATATGTCATAAACTATATGAATGAAAGTATAGTGTTATTTCATACAGAAGAAACAAAAGGACTCCTAAATTTCAAAGTCAGATGTTCAAAATGTAAGAGATTTTCCTAGCAACCTTACTTGCTCTGCTTTTGTTCTTTTCCCCTCTCCCTCCTGAAACATTCTATATGCAGCTGGGTCTTGAATTAGCTGATCACATGCCAGCCTACATAAGATCTTTGTTTCAATCCATGTATATTCAAGACAACTATGATGGCAAAATGCTAGTGAGCAACCCTTTGGGTCACCTATTTCTCATAAGTCTAGAATTCTCAAAAACTAATCAAAATCAAATTCTGCTCAAAACTGATTTAAAGAAAGGATCTGCATTGGTTTAAAAATTTTACTTCAATATGTTCACTCAGCTAAGCAACCTCAATGCATTATTAGAAACAGAAAATAAAGAAAATATTTATTGGCTTTTGGGATGATATGTGTAATTCCCTTATGTCTTCACCATTTATAGTACAGTCATCCCAAAATGATGCCACTAAAAGCTGTATTTCAGATCGTACTGTCATGTGTTTAGATTGTTTATGATGCATGCAGTAATTTATAGAAAAAACAACTTAAGAACTACATTATACAAAATATGTTCAGAATTTTTAATTTTCAGATATTATATATATATATATATGCTGGATGCTTAAGAGACCAGGTGCTCTTGCTACTGACTCCAGCTGAATTGGACCCAGTAAAAGCCATTAAAACTTCATATATTGGTCTCAAATCACTTTCTTATATATAAAAATGTCAGGATTTTAAGGCTTTCTCTCCCCTGACTCTTTAGAACTAGGAGCAGGTCAGGTGGGAAACCTGGGAAAGATTGTTTTCCAAATCTTCCATTTTTAGTCTGACAAGCAGTGAGATAAGAATCTGAAACACATCATTTATCTAGAATGAAATATTGTCCATTTTGGCCATGATGAGGAATTCCAGATTCTAAGAAGATGGGAAACAGTGATACATAGGATGCTTCAGATTCTTTAATGACATCTGTTCAAAAAAGAATACTACTGGAGGATATTAGGTGTAATTTCAGTAGATAATAAATTAGAATACATTTGTTAATGGAGAAAAGAGAATGGGTTGCTTTGTTTTGGTTTGTTTATTTCTATAACTAATACTTATAGATGAAGAGGGAGACTTTCACTCTTAAAGCTCTAGACAGGAATTCAAGATCTCAGCTTTTGCCCACATCACTATTTTAGGCTTTTTCTTGTTACCTTGCGGAGAGAAGTATCTTAGAAGTTAATCTTGTTCCTTTTTAGATCAGTAAGAATTCTTTAGCTGGAACAGAATTTCTTCTTTAATCACTTTATGGCACTTCTAAAATAAGCATCTGAGGAAAATGTATTCAAAATACTTCTGTTATCTTTTCAGTTACAATGGTTCTGCTGGGATTGTATTTTGTTGTACTTGCAGTTTGGGGCGAACTGGGTGAAAAGAATTTTCAGCTACTATGAAAATATGATGTCTGCATCACCTTACCACCCCATTTATTGAGTTAGTTTGCATGGCCAGAATACCACAAATTAATTTGCTAAAAGTCAGACTATTTTAAGCATATGCAGAATTAAAAATACACGTTTTGTAAGGCATCACAATTTTCACCCAATAAGAAATCTGAAGGACATTTTTGGAGTGCCAGAAGTGTACTTCTATTCTTTGCCCATGCCAACTTAAATCTAGAAATAGCTCTACTTTCTGATACATGTATTATTTATGCTTCCTGGTAGTCACAGAAAGAGTGATGACACATACTCTAATAGAAAAGAAAGACAACACATCTTTCTGAAAACTTTATTGTAGCAAACGTTGTCAGGAGTGGCAAGTGAGCGGAAGGCTATGCACTGTGAGTCCCTGGACTAGACAAAGCTGATGCTCTAAAGTAAAAAAAAAAAAATTCACTGGATTTGCACCAAACCACTTTTCTTAAAAGATGCTAAAATCTGACCTTGCTTGGACAGAGTTTGATATCCATCACAAAGACTTCTGGGAAGGGTTTGAGTCTATTTGTTTTAAAATAGCAGTTAAATTAGAGTGTGCACTAGAAAGTAAAACTTATTTGCTTTACTATCTTTAGGGGGTATTTCAGCCCAGTGGCAAGACTTGTCTGGAAAGATTTTGCAAGAGCAAAGGTTTTGAAGGTGAAATATTACCTTAGTCAGACCTAATCCATCCTGTTCGCTGAGAATATGTGAACCCTACTGGGTACATGCACCTCCAATGAGAAGACATGTGCCTATCCCTCCCTGTTGGACACTGAGTCTTTAGGAAGGAAATACACTGTGCTCATTGTAGAAACATTTTCATACAGCTCTTGTTTCCAGCCTCGAGGAGAAGTTATTGGGCAGTTGGGATCAGGATGGGATTGATGCTATAGAAATTCTCCTTTTTGAAAAAGTGGGATACCGTGCTTTTTATTTTTGGTGGCATTTTCTCAACTCAACCAGGAAAAAATAAAATATGTTATTCTTCCTTCTTCCAGATGTTCAAAAAAGACACAGAATTTCTCGATGTAAAGGTATCATATGAAGTCTGGATCAGTGAAGCATGCCTGTGTATGAACTCAGAATTCCCAGCAGGCTTCAGGAAGAGTTATTTTTCTTTCAGGGATAACATTTGTTTTCCATTATAGCCACCTTATGTTAACATCATTCTGAGATGAGACCTTGCATCTAATGGTGTTCATCCACAGCTCAACCTATGACTGACTTTCCTGGCACTACATGTTTGTGTTTGTCCTGAGTTCAAGATACTCCAGGAACTCCGAGACTGTCTGTGATCATTTCTTCCTCCCCCACTGAAAAAAAACCTCAAAACCCAACAACCTATCTGGGAAGAGATAATTGAATTGCCTCCTACCTGAAAACCAGTAATATTGTTTTGAACCCAAATGGGCACTTAAAGTGCAAAATGTCCTTTAAAATGAGTGGGAGTTCTCTCAGTTCCCTGTGCAACCCTCCTTCTTAAAATTAATTTTTTCATGTGTCTAAATATACCCTTGCTGAGGGAAGACTGTAGACAGGAAAGGATAGTCTAGTTTAGTCCTCTCAGCTGTATTAGTTGCTGGCTCTCCTTTCTCATTTGTGATGGAATTACATCTCTGTCTTTTGACTTCTTGAGTATTTTCTGTTGACTTTTAAATTTCTGTCAGAAAATCCTTTTCTCATCTTCTGTTTTGTTCCTAATAGACAATCCTTTAATCTGAGTGTAAATTATATACCTGACTTCTGCTTTTGAGATTTTCAGGTAACCAAAAAAACCTCTCCCAAGTAGTCTCTTACTAAACTTCCCCATTTTATATTGTATTAGTATAGTTCACAAGTGTTTTTTTAGAACAACTCCTTGAAATAATTTCTGTCTCTCCTGCAGCTTCTGTATTCTTTTGTAGTGCTTCTTCCCTGGCTTACTCACCATTCTTAGAATATGAAACTCAAACATTTAAAAATCTTTTTATTCAGATCATTTCTCTTCTGAGCACTCAGTCTTTTTTTAGTAATAAGTAATAGTATATATACGCATATATAAAATATAATGTAAGTAATACCTACTGGCCAGTATTACATGTAAGATGGCTATTGCTCCCTTCTGCTTTTGAGACAAAATGTCTTCAGTGCATACATCCAAAAGATTTCAGCTACCACTTCACCTAGTAGCTTTCAGTAGGATTATGGTATTTCTCTTGTTCTTGCATTTGTTTACACTTGGAGGCATAGAAAATATTAATTTCTTATTTTTTTCCAAAAACATAGCTAAGTTTGTCCAATCCAGTCCTCACAGTTACAGGTAACCACACAAAAAATGCACCTCTTCTAGCAGTCCACAAAACATACTGCTTGCATCACAGTACACCACAGTTCATGTGTTTGTGCATATTTATATACATATAGATATATATACACACACATTGTAAATGTTCTAGAACAAATGTGTCTAGTAAAAGACAGGTTCAAATGCATTTTGTAGAAAGTGAGCAGGAGAGTTAAAAGTTATGAGTTACCTGCAATAGCAGGTCCTGGATGATCATAGCACATACACACCTCTTTAAACGAAAAAAAATTAAGTAATCATTTATAATCTTTTTTTTCCCCCTCTATCTTTCCAAAAGAAGATAATCCCTTCTGTAGTATAGTTTTCCTGTTGTCTCTGAACTTCGCTTATGTGATAAAACTCTTTCTCTTTTTCGTTTCCCTGCTCATTAATTATTATTTTTTAAAGCTGATGTCCCGATATATTCCTTGCCTTATAAGATCATACCACAATTATGCAATCCGTGACATTTTTGAAATATTGTGAAGCAAATTATTTGAAGCTAAATATCCACTGGGAATATAGAGATTTCATGAAGGAGCCACACTACAAACTTCTGTGTCTAGAAATAGGATGAGCATCTGAAATGGAAGTTTGTTCTCTGTGTTATGTTCCCAAATGGAGGCTGAATGAAGAAAGTTCCAATTGTGAAGAAGATGCCAAAATTTTTGTCTGATCAAAGCACTGTGTCTACCATTGTCTGGGAACACAAAGACCTCTAGGTCCAGCTTGAGATAGCTTGATCTGCAAAACCTGCAAATAGTGCTGAGTAGGTAAAGCCAAGTCTGGCATAAGCCCTGCTCATTTTGAATGGGATAGTTTTTCTCCTTGTGGACTTCACAATTACTACAGTTTACCCTCCAATTTATATACCATTTTGATATCACCACAAGCTCAGAGTTGTTGTCATCTCTTTCAAATGATTGTATTTCTTCATCTTTCGATAAAGGTTTTTTTGTGTGTTGTCAGTAAGAGTAATTACTTGTCCACAAGCAAATCTGACCATTCAGCTTCTTGAAGAAGTCATTAGCCCTGTTTGCCCTGTTATGAAACAGAACATTCAGACTCTACAGTGTTTTGGCTGATCAGAACCACACCTGAGATAATGACCTTCAGTGTCTGTATATGTGTGCCAGACAATTCAATCCCTGCTTCTGCAGTGAAAAGCACTTCCAGGAATTTAGTATCTCCTTCCAAGACTGAAAGATCCTGTGTCCATAAAATGAGAATAGATTAAGATTAATTTTAATTTATCTGTGCACCTTAACATCTTAAAAAGTAATTATTTTCCTTCCAAAAGAGATTCCAGGATAACTCATCACTGTTTGCTTGGTGTTCAGACTTTTCAGTAATACGGACTACATAAATATGTAGACACCTTAGTTTCATTACATAGATATCACTACCCATGTGTTATTTAAAAAAAAAATAAAATAAATTAATGGAGAGTCCATATTCTTTGAAATACACTGGACCTTCATCTCTCAGTTCCTGAAGAAAGGTAAATTTACCTTCCGTTGATCATTTCCTACTGACTTAGTAAAAATATTGAAAAACGGGATAGATTTATTGGAAGCATTTACCAAATTTGACCCTGGTTTGCAAAGTCAATGGGAACTTGCCATGCTTTAAAGAGTAAGCATTAAGAAAAAAAAAAAAAAAAAAAAAAAAAAAAAAAAAGATGCTAAAAATAAACTGGTAAAAGAGAAAATTTCTTGTAATTTTAGGTTTAAAATATGAGCCTGAGTAATCAAGGAAAGTATTTTTACTGCCCTGTCAATATTTTTCCTGGAAGCTCTGGTAAATAGACTTTCTTTAGATCTGTAGTGTGCGTGCCTAATGGTCTTAGGTGTCTCCTACCGCAGAAAACTTTATCCTTAAGAAATACAGTAAACAGGAACTCTGTGGTTACGTAGTTCCTGAAAGAAGAAGAAGAAAAAAAAAGAAACATGTTCACTGCCATGACACACAGACAATTTATACCAATTTAAGAAGAAGTTGTTCTCTTCTGTTTTGAATCTTGCATGTCAGCCTTTGTTTCCATTGCATTAAAAAGTCTATTTTTAAAACCTATCAGTGAACTGGATCATGTTTCCTCAGCCATTTGAATTAACCTCCTCATAATGCCAAGAGCCCTGAAAAAGTGCTGGAGAGCAGAAGGGAGGTTTTTTTTGTTGGTTTTTTTTTCCTTTCTAAAGCTCAATTTATTTACTTTGCTAGAGAAAAAGATCAGCCATCTTCTCTTCTGAATCAGCAACTATTAGAAGCTGTGATCCATCCAAGACTAAACTAAGCTAGAAAACTTATCTTGGGCTCACTTACACACATAATTCTCCCACGTTCAGTGTTACCTCAGTCACTTCTTTTTTTATCACATTCTTTGTTTCAAAAGCTGCCACTTGTGCATATGAACTAGCACAGCATCTTGTTGGCTCTGTGCATCTTCCCCTCAGCTGCAGGTCATACCCACAGCCTGGTTCCTTGAGCAGCACTGTTCCCCAATTCACAACTAACTCCATCTCTCCATCTTTCCTTTCTTCCAGACGGATGCATACCTCAGTTGCCTAGCAAAGGAGAAGATTTATTTTACAAACACTAGATTAGCATGAGACTTGACATCAGTATTCAGTGTTACTGTGCTGCCATGCAGACCAGGTGCTCTGTCATCGTGCCTCTCTTTTACCAGTTTGGTCATTCTTGACCGTAGCACTTATCAGAATTAACAGTTAATAAGAATATCTTCTTCATTTAACTTATACTGAAAGCAACAGTAATGAGAAATACACTCATAAAATATGTGACCTACAGCATTGCACAGAGATGCAGACACATTATAGTACTATCTGAAAACCAAACAAGACCAAGTTAGTAATCAAAACGACAATGATATGTGTAGATTCCAACTAGCTTATTTTCTTAAATGATAAATTCCCTTCATGTTAAACTCACCAGTCAAAAAAAAAAAAATAAAATTTCTCCATTTATTTCATGATTATGTTGCTAACCCTCCCCATGATTTACTAGACTGCTTAGGCAAATTGTGGAGTCACTGTCCCTGGAGGTGTTTAAGGAATGGTTGGATGTGGCACTTCGTGCTGTGGTCTAGCCAATGTGGTACTTTTAGTCATGGGCTGGACTTGAAGATCTCAGATGTCTTTTCCAGCCCCAATAACTGTGATTCTGTGACCTGTGCAAGTTTCTTCTCCAGGGAAAATGGTGGCCAACATATAATCAGACAAGCCTTATCTCCTTGCTGTCAAATTAGACTAATTTCCTGACGTGAAAAATTTGAGGAGAAAAAACTTTTCACAAAGTTTTCAAAATGTCACTCTCAAAATAAAAAAAAAAATATAGTACTTTAAAAAAAGATAATTCAAACACCAAGATAAGGAGTGGAAGACTGACTGAAAGAAAACACACAAGAGTTGGCAGGTATTTCTCAGAAAAAAATTCATATATTTACCCAAATTTTTGATGAGTGACAAATAAACTTTTTTAAAAACCCTTCTGAAACCAAAAATAAAAGAAATTTCTACCACTTCTAATCCACTATGATAATAAGGTTACTGAAGTAAAATATAATAGCTTTCAGTCACATAAGACAAATAATACACTGCCTAATAAATTTTTCTCTAGGAAAAAACTTAACTCATTTGTTAGCCGGTCCAATGAAGCATGGGCAGAATTTTTGTGGAATTTTTTTAGACTTCCTGGGGGTCCCATAGACTGTGAGTTCAGTTCACTTCAGAGAGAAATAAAAAATGAATTCACAACTTCAGCATCACCGAGAAATAGCGTGCCACTGATTGATGGGTCTCCTATTTTCAGTGTGATTCTCAGTAATTTTCTCTATTTCTATTCAAATGTAATTATCATTCCCCAGGTCTGGGAATGCAAACAGTTTTGTTATAAATATGTTTAGAGAAATTATAAATTAACAGTAAAATTAATTTCTCATAAATTATTTCTGCCATAATTAACATTATCTATGATATCATCATAGTATCACTCACGTGAAAAACTGATAATTATTGAACTTCACAGGGAACTGAAGCACCATGATTTAAGTTTAGAATAACACCTTTGTGGTTCTTACTTAAGCGGAGTTAGAATCAGCGTCATGATTAGCATCAGCCTCTGAAGAGGACAGTTTTGAAGACCCTTATTTTAGGAGTGGTGGAAGGTTTATTCAGACCTTTCCAGAAATTGCACCTCATCCTGAAAATCTTCAGGGAGTTTTCTAAAGACAAATCAAGATGCCAGGAGGGATGTCACAGCATCAAAGCTCTTTCTAGCTTTCCCTTAAAAGTTCCACAGGTAATGAATAGAGTAGTTTATAGATGTCCAGCTGAACTGGGGGGCTGAAAGGATGGAAACATTCCTCCTAAGTTCATAATAAAACATATTGCCCAGATGCTGGAGCCATTGCAGTGTTCATCCTTCTCTGTAAGCTGGACAAGATAGGAACCATCCATCCAGTTTGCTGCCTCTGGTGCCCCTGGTCTGCCTTTCTAGGGGCTCTTGCTTGCTGTATGGGTGGTTTCAGTTGTTCCTTCCCATATAGAAGGACTCACAAAGAGCAACGACACCGGTGCTGAAATGCTCCCCATTGCTGTGCCTCCACAAATCTTGCTCCCACCTTTCCATGCCTGTAGACCTGAGAGCTGGCACAGCCCCCTCAGCCACAGCCGTGGATGTACAGCCCGTAGCATCCATGCTCTGATCTACCAACCAGCACAAGATCTCTTCTTTATGAACAGGGTCGGGCAACAAAAAAAACATTAACTATATCTGAAAAGCTTTTCTCTGCTCAGCTTTCAGCTTTGTACTGTTTATTTGTGTTCAACAACAAAAACAGATGTTTTCTAGTGTTTTTTGCTTCTCCAGATGTACCATTTCAAATGTTGTCAGCTGTTCAAAGACACTGCTGATTTTTGGAGCACAGAAAGAGCTGTGGGAAGTTAGCTATCTGGCACTGAAAGTTGGATTTTCTAGGTGTACAGTCCATTTTTTTTTTCCAGTGGAAACACCATGATTAAGGATTCACTGAGGAGTTCTTCGGAGGGTCCCAGTGTGGCTTGGGCCAGTAGTATAAGCTCCATACATCTCAGAAAATTGGAGCTTGGCGTGAGCAGAGCATGTGTTAACGTACAGATCACAGCTGCCAAGACACACAAATTCTGCATGTGATCGCTTGGATTTCTGGTCTCTCTCTTGTTGGGGAGGAAATGTCATGATCACATGGAGACTTAGCATGAGAGGCCACTGTAAAAAAGAAATAAAATGGAACCATATTTTCTGACTGGAAACAGAAACACGGTTTACCATCAGATTTTACTGCAATACTGCTACTTCAAAGTATAGCAACGATATGGTTTTCATACAAAGAAATAAGAAAAGGTTGAGTTTTTTGTGTTTGATTTTTGTTCAGTAAAACAAAATTTCCAAAAGAGTCTGCCTGAATTTTGTATTTAGATTTGAGCAGTTTCCTCAAATGTGCATATTTAGTTCTGATTCCATATTGAATGTCCTCATAGCCACTAATGTGTTGGACTGTATATGTGCAGCAAGGTAAAGGATATCTATCATAATTTGTAGCTGGTGTGAATCCATCACATCTCAAAAATATATACTTGGCTTTTAGACTGATAACATGGGAGAGATTTTGTAAGCCAAAATACGGATAAATTTGTACAGATAAATTGAAAAAACAAAGACTGTAGTTACTTCCGTATTTTTCCCTGAGAATCTGAAATAAATAGTCTTTTTCTTTAGATGCAATTTACACTTATATGTATTTAGACTCTTCCATTGAAATTCACCAGTTTCAATAGACTTGTAAGGCACTGCTCTAGAGGGGAACCTGATAAAGGCTTAATCATAAAATTCAGCTTTATTCTTTAATTCATAGCCACATTAAACAGTAGATTGAAAAATTTTCTAATACTAAAGAAAGGAAGATCATTCCTATTCTTCAGAGCAGATTTATATTACATTGTTTTATACCATCATGCTCTGTAAAACCTGTGTAAATCAATATAATTTCACAAATCAGATGAATGTTTTCTTGGCTTCTGTAGCAAATGCATCATTCACATCACTGATTTCATTACTAAAATTGGTTTGTTACTTTTGGTCATACCACTCTGAGAAAAGACAGCTACAACTTGCAAACTCAGTCCCCCGACAGACGCCCTGATAGACATTCCTAGTTCAGGATTTAGGAATACACAGCATCTGTAGCCCCAAAATACTGTGAAATTACTTGACTTAAAAGCAATTTATAGGACAGATTGACCTAAACCTGTATTTCCTCTCATTCTGCAGAGATGTAGAACTGTTTGAGTCTTGTTCTGAAAAGGAATAGAACAAAAAAAAAAAAAAATTTGAAAACACAGAATTATGAATTTAGAGCCTGACATAGGGCTTCTTTTTGACTCTTTCTCTTTTTATAGTAAAGGGTGACTTTACCAATTGATGAATTTGATTGAAAGGGAGCAAATGTAAAATTAAGTAGGGGAATCTTTTCTTTATATTGTGAGTGCTTCCTCCTAGAAAATGCAATACCACAAATCATCATGGAGGGCAGAAGCACTGAAGATTATGAAAGGCTATTTGCTTGGGTAATGCTATCACTCAGAGTTAAAACAGAGCTTAAGAAACTGATGGAAGAGACATTCTCCCTCAGCAGGTCAACCTAGATCTGCTTTGCATACTTAGATGCTAAGATCCTAGTTAGTCTGAGGCATTGGCACCTGCTAAAGAATTGGTTTGATTCAGGTTTTATAATTGTATTCTGAGAAGTGAGTGTTTATAAAGAAATGCTCAGGATACAAGTAAACTTCTTGATCTGCATCTCTTGTTAAAGTGAACAAAGAGAATTTTTGTAGAAGAAAAAACACACAATGTCAGCTATGCTCATTCCTGAGAATTCTTTTTTTAGTCTCTTTCTAAAATTCTTCAGTGACTATCAATGTTGATGAGCAGTCTGCTCTGTCCTCAGACTGAGGAGTTTTTTGATAATGTCTAAGCATATATCTCTTCTGCTACATTTTAAGTACATTATTTTCCCTTCTACTCACTTTCAGTATGCAAAAGTTTCAATTCTCATCATCCTTATGGTAAACTACTCCAGATTTGTATATTGTTGGTACCTTGTTCCTCCCCTAAACTTACCTTTCCAAAAGAAACAGAATGTTCAACCTGTTGTTCTAAGCTGTGCAAGATGGAGTGTTGCAACTGGTACTTCTCAGTAATCAAGTTGTATGGCTTATTTGTACAGCACTTGTCTCTTTATGAAGCTTTTGCAAGAATTACTCTGGGATTTTTTGTGTTCGAACTACAATGTGCTCATTTCACGTCACAAAACTTTAGCATGACAAGAGTCTAAACCATAAATAAGGTTTGGTCCAAACCTGACTGAACTAAAAAAACTCCTTTACCATCTCTGGCTTGTGAATTTGGGACACACCAAGGAAATTTAATTTTCTAGTAGAAGCAGCATAAACATTTTTAAGAAAAATCACTCCATCAGCTTTTTGCTTTGTCCTCTTATCCTCCATCTCTTTTCCAAATATGTGCTCAAACTGATCATGTTGTTACTACGGAGGCTGAAGTATGCTTATTTTTCTCATTTTAAGTGGTATGTTATCTAAAGATTTTTAATTTACTGGAGAATCCGAATTCTTTTAAAACCCTTTTCAATAAAGGATCATCTTATCAACATTGGCCCATTATAATGACATTTACTGCATTTCATTACAATAAAACTTTCAAAGAGGGGAAAAAGAAAGGGTTGATAGATGCTAAGCTAAATAAAGGTTGTAACATTCCTGTATTTTAACACAACAGAGCCAAATCAAAGCAGTATTTTGTGTTATCTCTTTTGTGGTGAAAGAGTTATAGGAAAAGTGAATTTCAAAGTGTGATTCTCTCCATATGCATTGAAACTATTTCAATCACCAGAAACTCAACATCGCTGAAGCTTAATTTTGCCAATGTTATTTCTCCTCATGAGAGCCTTTTCACATGCGTAGTTGTATTTTCATTATGGCCATTTTATACCTAGGGAAAGCTACCATCTCAGTCACAGAAAAGGAGTAAGGGAGCGAGGCTCCGCTTTACAAGACAAATGTTGGCTAACATAGTAGTCGTAGTGGTAGTATTGGTAGTAGTAGAAATTAATAACAATAATAATAAGAATGAATGAATAAAAATAATAAAGAATAAAATAATAAAAATAATAACAACAAAATGACAAAAGCAACAAAACAATACTAATACTGATACTAATACTAATAATGTCAGGGATACAACATGTTGGTTATGATGAGTATTACATTTTGTGCAGGCAACAAATAAAGAACATTAAGTGAGCAGGCACTACACCGTCATGTATTTTGTTGGTCAGTCCATTGACCAGATATAAGGAGGTGAGTGACAGTGAGGGCATCAGAAAACCCTCAGCCCTTTGGCCATTCTTGACTGTTGAACTGGTCCTCTTTGAACTCTTTTGTTTCTTCATCTTCCTGCTCAAAAGTCAGCTTTAAACTAAACAACAGGAAAAACAGAACCCCAAAATATCCAAACAAAAAATTACAATAATGATTAAATTAATTGTTATTTGAACAAATCAGTCTACCCTAATACCCTAGAAAAGCATCTGCTATTAAATATCTGCTGCCATTCTTTGATATTTCATCTGAATTTCTTCCCACTTGTAGTTTACCTTAATATCTGAGAAATGGACATTTATTCAAGTGACAGGAAAATTGTGAGACACTCAGACTTTAAGTTTGTTTCAGCAAAATGCCTAAAGATCTAGATAATTATTCAAAACATATCCAAACAATTTAAAACTCTTCAGTGAGCACCCCTGGCTGGAGAACTCACAAGAATATCAAGTCTGTCTTGTGAGATGTCCAGTACTTCCTGTTTCTGTTTAATATTTTTGGCCTTTCTCTATTCCCATCTCAGTATTTTGGCTTTTATCTGTTCCTGTCTAGGTATTTTGGCTTCCCTTGTTTTTTGTCCTAGCTGGAAAACAAAAGTGCAGATGTATGTGAAAATGAGAAATAGTGAATAATATAGCTAAACTGAATATTTCATATTCTAAAAGTTTGATTCAAGTTCAGATTTTAAAATTAAAAATAATTTAGTTACCCCATGTATTTAAAAAAACACACTTCTTATGCTTCTCCCAACCATAAAGACTCTCAGATCAACATTTACTTAATTTGTGACAAATAAACTACATGACTTAGCATTGAGCTTTTTGTGATGATTAAACCTCAAAAAATGACATTGAAATCAGCTAAATTTTTCTAAGAAAGTAACTGATCTATAACTTCAAGGGGTAAAAAAAAAAAATAGGAACAGGGGAAAAAATGGATCAAGAGAGGTCCTACATGTATTTTTTTGATAATTAGTGGGTTAGACTTTCCTTGCAATAAGCAGGTATTTTCCAGCTGTCCAAGGGCAGCAGTGATTTCAGATCCAGAATGTCTGATGAGTTTCTAATGAAATCCAAACATGTCTGCCCTGGCTATTTGCAAATAGAGAAGTCTGTGCTTAAACCCAGGAAGGCTCTATGGCATGAACTCTTCTGTGTCAGCTTGGAGATTTGCAAAGGTTTGCAAGAAAGGGACTTCCCAACTGTCCAGCATAGTGGCTGTCAGGACTCTCTGTTCTCCTCGTCATATTTGAACACATATTCTCCAAATACAACCAGTCCAGATCAAATTGAAGCCTGGCTTGTAGCCTTTGACATGAAAGATCCAAAAGTAGCTGCAGTTGGTGAACCCCAGTGATTCTGGAAAGGCCTTTTGGAGCGTCAAAGGATAGGTCAGTTCAGATCCTGGGAGCTAACTCCAATGAGGAGTGGTAAAATAAATAAGGAAGGAGATAAGGGATTTTAAAATAAATCATATTACAATGAAAATGCTGTAAGAGCCCATAGACTCAGTTATTTCTAATATTTACAATATAATTTCTAAAAATGTAAAGACCAGCTGCAAAGTTTTACGAGTGGACAAGTAAATCAATAAAATGAGCATAAGTACTAATGTAAGGCCACTCTGGTTCATTCCCTCAGCAGTTACCAAGGTAAATGTGGGATGCAAGAGTAAGTGTATCTTCCCAAAATTGCATCCTGTCTCTGACAGGGATTTCAGGCATCCTTCAATACTGCTATCCTCTCCTGTCCCAGCTCTATGATTTGGAAGCTCTAGGCAGAGCATGAAGAGATAGGGAAGGAGCAGCTGTGCTGAAGTTGGCAGAAGCTGCTGCCTGTCGAGAAGAGAGCAAGGCAAGAAGAAGACAAGAAAGATCAGCCCCTGCTGGCATTTTTCTGCCATGATGACAGCAGATCCCAGCTCTTCCTAAGCCACCACAAGCCAGGGATCTTTTCATGAGTCCACAACCTCAGTGGCTGGCAGGGCAGCAGCTCCCAAGTCCCCAGACCCCCACACTGTATCCTCTTCACTGTTGCGTGTGAATTAGCTGGACCTTTTCTGTGACTCAGTCTTCAGCTTCAGAGCTTCTGGAAATTTTGCCAAAAAGCCTGGAAGTAAAACTACCTCAGCCCAAGTCAGTGCTGTGTTCTTAGAGAAATATGGACATAAATTCAAAAAATTGTGATTTTCTTAGCTGTTGGTGTTTTAGCAAGGGCTGAAAACTCACGTGACAATCAAAATGTCAGAACTTTGCTCGGGCTATGCACTAAGTAGCTACTTGTGAGTTATTTCATATTATAAGCAATAGTACTAATATACTATACTGAAAGAGTGTCAAATACTGCAAAATGAGAACTTGGCCTCCAGTGAACAGTTCTGCCTTGGCTGCCAGGAGATCAGGACACTACTACTGTAGAGCCTGGTGGTGTAAAACCCAGTGCAGAGAGAATGCATGCTGAACCTATATGTTTTACCTCCATTATTGGACTCAGACATGGATGTTGGGAAACAATTTTCAGGGAGGAATGAAAGCTCTCTTGAGAATTAATCCACACTGTGTAATCATATGTGCATTCCCATGCTACTGGTGCCAGTGAAGAAAAAGAATGAACTGCTCAGTGATACTTGTCTGGATTCTTTGTTGTTATGATGCTTCATCTCCTAAGGGGACACGTATTTGAACGCTCTTTTAAAGGTTTTCATGTATGAAGAAAAAGAAAAAAAAAAAAAAAAAAGGTTATAATTCATGTGAAAATCTGAGTAAGCAAATGCATTTGGCTCTGACATACACGGAAAGTTTATTCTGGAGCCAGAGGTGGTTGCTCTGACCATAATTTTACACAGACAGCTACAAGCAGTTATCTTGGTGGGTTCATACCATTTTTATGTGAAGTACTGTAGTATTTTACTTTTCAGTATTTTTCAATAAATATAGCAGATTGAACTCCAGTGGTACATACTGCCAACTACTTTCTCAACCACTTCTATTTACAGAGGATAATTTATAATGATCAAAGATAAATGAAAGTATTAAGCTAGAGGAAATATGACTTAATGTTTAAAAGTTCATTTTATGAGGCAGATGATCTTTATTATTTTTTTTAGGCCTTGTAAATTTGATCGCTTTTTTCCTTAGTTCTTTAATTGTTAGAAAGGCAGAAAGTTCATAAATACAGTTTTGTTTGTATTCCCTAGAGTTTCTAATCATTGCTCAGTCTAGCTATAAGAGCACTGGCAGGTTTTCTTAGGAGCTGAACATGTGTTGCTCACCATTCTATATGTACTGGGAAACACCTATTTAACATTTCTCTGTCAAGTGATAATCTGAGGGTGTGATAAATTATCCTCCCATGCTATAAAGAGCATAGAGTCTGATCCATTTGATGCCAGTTTCTATATACTAGCACAGTGAGAAAGATAAGATCAGTTGCTGTTTCTTCAAGGCAAGGCATATATTAAACTTATGCCAGATATAAAACCAAGAGCCAGATATAAAACCAAGTGACAGTAGACAGACAAAGGGCAAAAGCCAGTGCTCATGTTCTCACATGCAACCCTCCATCAGTTCATGTTTGGAGATGAGGGGTGCCCACACACACACCTCAGCATCTGGGCTCAGTTCACTTCCCCAGAGTTATTCTGTCAATATATGGAAAGGCAAAATGTTCCTCCCTTCATGTAACTAATGTAGATTTCATCTCATGCTGTGAGTCACTTAGGCACCTTCTTGTGTGTGACATATTTCTTTAAAATATATAGATTCTAAGTACAGATTATTAAATTGCTCCATCTTTACGTGTTCATAAATTTTAATTTTATTAAAAGACATCCTCCTAACCTCTTGAGTGATCTCATGTGTTTTTAATGTCCTCCTAAATGTTGCGTTAGTACAAGGAAGGCATAAAGAGTTCAATATTTTTTTTCTGGTTAAGAAGAAGATGCGGCAAAAAATGAAAACCTCAGATATTTTCATCCCTGTTTGCATAAGTTTTAACCCTGAAATGCAATGTAAGACCTGTCGTATATTTCAATGGAATTAAAAATCAGGGCTCAAGAAGCACCAGGGCTGTTAAATGAAGAATTTGCATGCCTTCTAGGCACTCTAAAATAAAACCTACAAAATAAAATGTTTCACATTACCTTTTTTTACAATCAGTAGAACCTAAAACATACTACAAAAGACATAAACCTGAACATCCTCATTTCTGTGGATATCATGATCATTTTGTGTTGATATATCATCTCATAGTTAGAAAGTAAAAACTGAGACAGAGCAAATACAAGCAGCAAAATACAAACCACCATTTCACTATTTATAGACAAAAATAAATAAAGGAAATCTTGAAAAATAGCAGTGAAAGGTGGATTGCAGCCCTTCTGCAATCTCTTCAAAGTCTTAGTTTGAAAGCTGTGCTCACAAGAGTTGGATTAGTCATAATTTTTAGCAGACCAGATTTGCTGGTATTTACACAACCCACTGATGTGCATGAGATGATAGAAAGAGTCTGTCACTCATCCCTGAATAGCTGTGGGTGCAGGGAGAGCCATAAGGGTGGGATTACTTCTTGGGAAGACCTTGATTTCTGTATACAGGGAATAAACATCAAAACACTACAGTGTGATGCAATTTTTTCTGCATTGCTCTGCAATGCAACACTTCTAAATTCTCAGTTTTATTGTGCAATGCCTTTGAAATCTACCTGTCAACTGGCATCTCCAAGCTCAGTGTAACAGCCCATTAACAGTGAGCTCAGCTGTGACATGGAAGTCACTGAGAAGCAGCATCAACACCATGAAACTCAGAAAAAGTCATTCTGTAGACTGAGGCTGTCTGCTTCTAAAAATTTTACCTAAAACTGAAGCGAGGACTTACACCTATGGGACACGAGGGACCCGTTACGGTGCTATGAGAAGGAATATGGTCCAGAAGGTGACTTTCCCTCTCCACATCCTGGGAGAGTAATCTTGTAACTGGCTATGAAGGAAACAAACAAAAAAAAAATTGACATTTTTCTGATTCTCATAATATAGTTCTAAATTATCCCAACATGATGCCATTTAATGTTTGCAACTTCATGATCAGGACTCTATAGCATTAAACCAATAGAGCATTGCCATTATGTTCATCTTCCTTTTAGACAACTTTTCAATTCTTCAAACAGCACACAAAGCAAGAGCAAGAGCTTCACTTTCCTCAGAATTTAATGTGGAGAGAGGATGTGAGCACATATGCTCCTGTGCCCATGAGCATGAGGGAGGACAAGAGGGTGGAGGTGAGAGAAAGGGAGTGAGGTTATGAGGTTAGTTAGATCAACAATTAGTGACAAGCACTCTTGTGGCACCTGTGACAACCAAGATTGATCAGGTATTTCAGAGCTTAGAAATGCAAGGCATGTGGCAGCCTCTGATCTCTTAATTCAATTGATATTTTTCCAAGTGTTTTTCAAACTGATGACCTTTCTGAACCTAATTAGATGGTAGGAATCAGAAGGAGAACACTGGAGAATTTTAATAAAAGGAATTGATTTTTTTCTTCATCTTCAGAACCTGGGATTTATGAGGGAATTGCACTGGCTTTGTAGCAGTGTAAAATAAATAGACATTAGATGATGACAGGGAAAATAGAATTGCTGCCAAAGCTAAAAAGAGTTTGGCAAAAGAAGAAAGAACTACTACATAGTCAGTCATTCTTTACTGTACAAACCTTCTCATAAGGCACAGAAAAGAGGTACACAGAAATAATGGACCCTTGCTAACAGATGAAAAGGACTTTCTATAGCTTACATTTTTCACCAGCAAGGGCTAAGACGCATCTCTGTTGCCACAAAATCTTATTGTTCTCTTTTACCATTCAGAAAACTGAATACAGCTCATATGGAACATTTGCACTCTGAACTTTTAACATCAGAAATAAATAACTGAAAAAAAGAGGTCAGGAAGATAATTGAGTTTTTATGAGCATAAATATATTAAAGATATATCAGTCAAACTCCATTCTCATGTATTTCCATTTTAACTGTGTCTTTCTTAAATAGGGAGGCTGATTTTTCACACAGTAAATTTTTAGTAAAATTGTGTTTCTATGCTTGACAGCACTAAAAATATGTTCATACATGAAAAGTTTCAATATTTGAATATTCAAATAAATTAGCGATGGAAGAAGTCCTCTTCTTCATGAGTATTTCCTACTCAATTTTATTTTTATATCGTCCAGATACAATCTATGAACTCTCCTGTATGCTTATTCAGTAAGATACAGAATCACTAGAAATACCTTCACGCAACATTACATTTACTTCTGCTGGCTTAAATCATAAGGCAAGATGTCCAGTGGTAGTGCCACAAGAAAGACAGATGAAATGTAGTTTGTCCTTGCTTTCACAAGGACCTGAGACATATGTCAGAAAGCAGGTGTTACATTGGAACACAACAAGTTGTCTGATGCCTCATGCTCCCACCATGACTCCTTCAACTACTCTCCACTGAGTTAAGTAGGGTGAGAGAAACCCGTTTTTTGCATTACACCAGAATAATTTTAATTTGGTGAATTTATAACTCTGAATCTGTCCCCGATACCAGCCAATTCCAACCAAATTTTTAGAAGTGGTGAAAGGCTCAAAGATAACTAAATACCTAGAATTTCCATGAAAACTGTCAATTGAGTAGAGGACATACCAAGTCCACACTGCTCCTCAGCTGTGGAGAGATGATGAGCCAGAGGTGAAGTATTGGACTTTCTGCCCAGGCAATGCCAGTTTGGTAGTCACTGTGTATCTACTTCAGGACCAGCTTTAATGTTGCAGTCTTATGGTCATAGAGATATCAAAGACTTTCAGAGCAGCACTTGGCTTGTTGGAAGGGGAGATTAAAGAAAAAATACTGGGAAAACAAAAAAAAATCTATTTGTCTTTTCCCCCTGTCTCTCGAGGAATTAATTCAGGGCAGCGATATTTCAGTAATGGCCAGCATTCATTTTTTCATTTTAACAACATTTATAAAAGACATAAAGGAAGGTTTAATGCAGAAAAGAGAGAAGTCCCCTTTCCTGAGCTGGCAAACTGAAAGCACAACAGAAGAACATGTCACTATGAGGTGTGAGAACAGTAATTATATGACCTATGTAGATAAAATCTAGGTCTATTGATGTCAGATTTTACCACGGACTACAGTAGATTCAGGATTTTACATTTATATAAAGATTGCAAGGCTGAAAAAAATCCCAGTGAGTGTAAAGCGAATAGTTTTGAATACTATCCAAATTCTTTTACTTGCAAACAACATATTTAGCCATTTTAGGATTGCTTCTCTGACTTCCCTTTCTAAAGAATTATCTGCTTTATTTCATTACCCATGTTAAAAAAAAAAAAAAAACAAAAAAAAAACAAAACTTTCCTTGCAGAAGACCAGAGGATTATATACAACATGGTTTCAAAAGCAAGGACAAATGCCCAGAGTAGAGCCCACTGGCTGTTAATATAGGTAAGCTATTAAAGGACATCTCCTGGTATTACATTGCAAACTGTCATTTTCAGTAGTATTAGAGGTATCTATTGATGTAATAGTCCCAGAAGACAGGAGGGCTTAAGTAGTTTTTTGAGATGTGAGGGTGTTGACTTGACATACTCACAGCAGTTGAATTGTTGCAAATGTTGATTCATGATTTTACAAAGACCTCACTATTCTTATTCTCCAGAGTGATTATACACCTGACAAATGGTAAAAGCAACATTACTGGACCTCAGAGAGTTATTTTACTTTTAATGCATGCCATTATTAAGCCTGATAGCCTCTCTTATTGCTGTTTTGATAGCTGCCTGCTGTTTAAATGAAAGCACCACATTTCCTGACAGCTCATGCACAGGTGGCCCCATTCTAAACGAGTCTCATTCTAAATGAGTTGAGGAGAAATCAATCTTTCTGGGGAGGGGGTAAGAGAGAGGTGTCACTCCATGTCATCCCAAGTTGGAACAGAGAATTCCACCTTGTCAAAGGGAGAATGAGGAAAGGGGCCCACGGAGAGGATGCTGACAGGCACCCCTACCTCACTGGCTTACTTTTTCAGGGACCACCTCTGCTGAGCCTTAAGATGGAAAGACAATGTCTTGTAGCTCTTCTATGTAAAAGTTGTTTGTACCTTATATCTGCAGAGAGTTAAGGCAGAAAGCATTGACAGCATTATTTATGATTTCTGCAAACCACAGCCATAAAAAATATATGCAGCTGTTGTCAGAGTAAGTTTCTCTTCCTGACAGCCTCAGAAAAGCCCATTTCATGAGTCCATGTCACTGCAAAAATAGTATTCATGCTGACTAGAAGTGACCAATGCTAGAAGACAGACCCTGTTTGTGTACCTTCATTGAGGTTGGGCAATGAAACAGAATAATCCTCTCTGTAATTGTAAATATGTACATTTGTGGTTTAAAATATTTGGTTTTAATTTCAAGTCTTCTAAAGAAGAGCAAAGCAATCTTTGACCCTTAGAGGGCTCTTTCAGGTTACCTAGTCCTTTCTAGAAGAGTCATGAGGCCTTTGTTGAAAGAGTCAACCCCTTCCTGTGAAAGATACTCTGCCTCTCAGGAGTTCCATCAGCAGCTATACTTCTGAAGAACAAGCTCTCCTCCTTTAGTAGGTATTTAGCCTCAGCCAAATTCTTAACTGTTGGAGAAGTGCAGCCCATGATGACAACCTGAAGCCCAGAGAGGGAGTCTTCTCTGTAGTCCTTCTGCTGTAGTCCTGTCCTCTGGGAAACATTTACTCTTTGTTAGTTTGGGGAGGATGTCCTTTCCATATTCAGAGGATATGAATCACGTTCCAGAGATACCAGCAACTCTGTACTGGCTCTTTAAGAAACTTGGACACTTGTCTCTTCCACTTTGAATCGGTGTGGTCCTCTAGTTGATCATTTTTATCTTTGTGGGATGTAAACTAAGAATATCCAAATTGGCAGCTTGGCTCCTGTGAGCCTAAGGTGAAGACTGTGTGTGGATTGGAGAGCAGTTGAATTCTCTCTAGCACTTGTAGACTTATGGCCCCTTTAAGCCTGAATATGAGATATTGTTTCCATGAGGACAACTGTGGAACCATCCCCCATAAGTGCAATTGTTCTCTTGCATTTCTTGCTTTAATCCCAGATTCCTCAAAATGTGGGAAAGAGATGAGGAGTACAGGTTCACTGGGAAAAAATAAATGTTCATCTCTAGATGTTTATCATCTCTTCAGCACTCTCACACCACAAGCAAAGTTCTGGCCTTTCTTTTCCAAATTTTCTTTTATAAAAGAAAATGGTACTAAGCCCCTTACTTACAGCAGGCTTTGCACATCAGTAAAGTTCAAGGGTAGGGCTCTGACCTCAACCTTAATTATGGCTTGCAGTTGTATTATTTAATTTGCTGTACGGGTCTGCATTACTGATTTGAATAAGAGGAAAAGCTGCAAAAGCCACAGGGAAAACCGCTGGTCCTTAGAGATTTTTTTGGCCTGGAGAGAAGAAATAAGTACTAGAAAGCTTGTGAATAAACCTGGAGAGGAAGTTTGCTACCAGTCTTTTATAACAAGTCTGTGGGTAAATTTTTACCTTATTTAGAATGGCCACAAATCTTGAGAAACTTCCTTGAACTCACACACTGAACTTTAGTTTAAGGTTTTGTGAAAAGGAGCCATGTTCTGCCTGGGATGTTTATTTGGAAGTCAGCTGGTAGGACCCTGATGTTGTATAACATCCTTGGCCACTCCAAACTCCACTTATAAGGAGGTGCTCTTATATTGATGAGTTGCCTCTGTGCAAAAAATTAATTAAAAATGTGAGGACCTACCATAAAACCTTGGTAGCACGAGGTGAGAATTCACTCTCAAAAATGAAAAGTAAGATAGCATTAATAAAAAGTATTTTTGCAATGATCTAACTCTGTTCCAGTGAAGATGAAGGTAAAATTGCTAATGCCTTCAAAATCTAACCCAATTAGAGTATCACTAAATGTCTTTGATAATCCTACCATGAGCATAGTCCTCCTGGGTAACAGTTGTACCACCATGAGCTTGAGTTTAAAAATATTGGCAGAAAGATAGATGAAAAAGGCTCTTTATTCTTTTCTTTTCTTTCTGAGTGGTTTTATCTTCCTGTCATTGCAGCAGCTTGGTCACTATAATCATTTATGAAGGTCTTACTCCCATTCTGGAAGTGAAGATCAGAGGTTAGCAGCCTGGTTTTTCAGAGGTGTCATAAACATGAAAACTCACCTTGATTTCAGAGGAATGTTATTCAGTGTATTCTTTCTGGCTCTTACTTATTATAGAAAGCCATACAGGGGTCAGAGAAGACCTTAGACACTGTGTCCCCTCAGGATCAACCCTAAGAGTCTCAAGCACTTGACAAGCCACAGACTCATGGTCCCTGTGGATCTTGTGTGTACTTGAGAATGTCAGGATTGCTGATGAAGGTTTTTTAAAATGCCAGTGTTCTGATCTGCACCACCTTGGCACTTGCACCCCTTAGATGAAGGCAGGACTTCACCACAACAGACAGAAAGATGACAGGCAAGTCCTGATCCAAGAGCTTGTATTTTAAATAGCCAAGACCAACAAATAGCAAGAAGGCAGTTCACTCGTGGCCATTTGGCAGATCAGTGCCTATGCTAAATCAGAATCCCAAACTTCTCATGTGCCTAGCATATGCTTATCTGTTGCCAGTCCAGGGAATTTATCTCACTGCTCTCTGCTCTTAGCTCCTGTGAGCCCATTTTCACTTTTGTTAATGCCTCAAGTTTTTCAGTAAATGTAAATGTATGAAAACTGAACAAGGATAATTGTAGTTTTTACAATAACCCCATTTACACTTGGACTTAGCACTGCTATCAAAGCCTTTTCCATCACTTTCATTCTAAAAAGACAGTAAAATAAGGTTTACCACCCTCTTTGAAGGCTGAATACTTTAGAAGGTGAAGAAAAAACTTTTTTGCCATGGCTCTCCAAGACACTAGAATCCCTCAGTTTGTTTTTGCTATTTAGCTCATAGGGTTCCTTTTGCCAAGACACCTTGTTCTCTTGTAAGATACACAGGCACTGGGACAAGGACTCCCTGTAACTCTTCTCCAAAGTGTTTATGTTTCCTCCACCAAGATCAGAGGACTTTCAGGATGCATGAGAATTTCTTCTTGTGAGTTTTGCTTTCAGTATTTGGCCTTCTGCAGAAGCTGGAGGTTTATTTGCCTTTTGTTTATTTTGAAACCAGGCTTAGGGATTGATTCTGATCTATCTGACACTGAGGTAAGTCAGGAGAGCCACAAGGAAGAGAGGGAGTTCTTTCTTGGAGAAACACCAGAAATGTGCTCAAAATCTGATTCACACAAACTGTGGCATATTGAGAAGTCACAGATCTTGCTGTGAGGTCTGAAAAAAAGATCCTGAGTGGAAAAGCGTTTTTTTAAACACACTCAGTTTCCCAGAAGAAGATTAGTGAAGAGTATGCAGAGCCAGCTACACGAGAGGGCATGTTGCAATAGCCTAGCCTGGGACAGCCACTTAGCCAGGCACAAAGGGGCCCCTATACTTGGTGTTGTCTGATTAGTGGGCAGGGAATTCCAGCTCTCATATAGGATTCTTGGCTACACCCATGCCAGTAAATCAAACAGAGCCAGTGCATAGACATGGGTCCCGTTGCAGAGTCATGCCTGCTGATTCATTGCTAGCACGTTACTCTGCGCAGAAAACCTTCTTGTAAATACACTCCCTTCTGGATCTATACTGTTAGGCTATCCCGTGCCAGCTAGCATTACTATACCTTGTTCAAGGGAGAGCACAAGACAGGGACTGCTCCCAAAAGTCAGGATAGATGTGTCCATTATGTTGAGGAGAGGTAAAGAGAGTTTAGCCATATGGATGCCGTCCAGTCCCTTTGTTCTCGTTCACCCTGCCAGTGCTCTCTTAATTTTCCTTAAGAAAATTTCACAGGTATAACAGCTGAGATGCTGTGAGGCAGTGATCCATACCAACTCTGTAATTAGGTCATTACCCGTTCTTTATAAACATTGCCTTTTATATCTTAAATGGGGTCACTTTTGTTTTACAGAAAATGCTCTCCTTGGCTGCATGTAAACCTCATTACTAATAGCTAAGTTTCCTTTATTTTCAAAGTATACAGCTGTTTTGATTGTCGTTAGGCCTGCATTTGGGGATTATCACTTTTATTTCTGATTAAAATATCTACATGGTAATGTAATTGAAACAATTGTTCCAAAGTAAATGCAGTGGATGTGGTTTTCATTATCAGGATAATCTTCCTCTCTCCCTCACACCCAAAGCAGTGAAATCCTCCCCTCTCTAGCAATATAAAACCGCATCAATGTGCACAGCAGATTTTAAACAGTTTACTGCTCACTACCCATTAAAATATTTCACAAACAACAATGAAACAGGAAATAACAAAGCATGCTCTTTGAATTAATACTTGGGCTAAAATACTCAGAGTTTGTCTGCAGTTCATAAACTTCTGCAGCTGTGTGCTCACGGTTTATGGCATTTCGAGAACCATGCTCCTCAGCAAAATTAAAACCTTCTCCCCAGTGGAGGAGCTGCTGGGGGCTCTCCTGTGCTGTGGGGGCAGAGGGGCTGCACCAGCACCCGAGGAAGCTCTCAGGGAAGGGAGAAAGGGAAGTCCTCTCAGTACAAGAAGAAACACGGAGCCCTTTTTGTCTCTCTGCTGTAAATAAAAATAAACCCGAGGAGCAGCAGATGATAGCGATGCTGCGAGGATGACCCTGGCGCTGGCATCTGGGAGCTGTCGCGATGGGAATAGTGGAGGAGCACTGCCACCTCTTGGATGGATGCTGTGGTGTTCAGAGCAATGCTCCGGCATCCAGGTGGCTGAGCTCTGCCTCCCGACGGGTGTCAATGGGACTATTGAAGGGGAGTGTGGAATAAAATGTCTGTTTTGTCCCTTATTTAGACTTCTCGGTGCGACTTACATGAGTATTTATTACTGCTTGCAGGTTTGGTTTCCCATCTCCCGTGAGCGAGGCAGTGTCCTAACCCTGTGTGCCAGAAAAACGCTTTAAAAGTCATTGTCTCACAGCAAGAGCAAGCAGCAAACTCGGTTGATGTAAAGCAATCCCTCCAGCCTTTCAGTGCTGGGCTTATCCCAAGGCAGTGACATTTGTGGGGAGATTTATGTTATTTTCTTATATTGTGATGGAGTTCTTCCAAAGGAATAAATTACATATCAGTGCTGCACTGACACTGTGCAGGTAATGATAGCCTCAGAGGGGACTCAACAACATCTTGCAAACATCTGTGGTCATTTGTGTGAATGCCAATTAACCTGTGGTGGTCTAGTAGATGAAGAAGGCTGTCTCTTAGGTCCTGGAAGTTAAGAAACTTTTAAGAGAAGATGGGATGTTTCCAGATGCTGGCAGAGGAATTTTTCAGGTTCTTCATGGAAAACAAGAACTGCCTGGAGCTCTGTGCTGCTCTGCAAGCCATCAGTTATCCAGCTGTATCGGTATAAGTAAGTTCAGGGAAGACAGTACAACAAGACCACTGAGAAGTGGGTTCATTCTTTTCTGCCATAAACTCAGAGAGTATCTTTGAGTATGGCTTTGTGTATGTGCTTCAGCCACCTCTGTAATGATCCTTGAGATGTAGACATAGGGGCTGTAGCTAGTGCCAAATGATCCTTATGATCCTCAGCTATGCCTAGACAGCTGTGTCTTGGGTCCCTAACACAGGTCCTTCTGCATGAAATCTGATGATTGGTTTGTTCCTGGCAAGAGAACACCAGCTGGATAGTGAAAATGAATTGAATGTGATCAAAGCTACATCCATGGAGTCACTTAAGGCTATACAAAGCAGGGAATGTATGTATGAATATGCAACTGCGCATATGCTCATGTTGAAACCAAGAACCACTGACACCTAGAGTGGTTCAGCATGTCATAATCACACCATGGCATCCTTAAGCCACACTTTAAAATACAATTTTTTAATCTATACTCTTCAACAGATACTTCAAAGCTATTTCTACATTTACTGGGAGATCCAAGCTGAATTCGGGATTGGGGACAATTACTGTGATCTTCCTCTCATATTTCTACACAGAAACTTTCCAACCACAAGGAAACAAAGTTTTTTAGCTACCTGGTTTCTTGTTCTCAGTTTATCCATCACTCAAAGAGTCTTCCTGAAGTGAGCCCTCTAACACAGCAAATGGAACTAGAGTTGTTGGGGTTGTTTAATAGAAGAACTATATTACCATTTAAATACAAACTATAGGGTGGAGATATAAGCACTTCCTTTTTCTTATATTGGGTTTAGCTTTCCTGATAATTGGCAAAACCATCAGGAGAGGTTTTAGTTTTGCAGGAAGACTCCAAGAGCTGTTTCTTTCCCTCTTTATGGGTAACAGTCTTATAAAAAGCTGATCCCACTGACTGTAAACAGGAAAAAAAAATGAGTGTGCTGGGAAATGCAATAATAGTTTGTCAGAAAAAGCAAGCAAAGTGTATCTGGAAAGCCCATATGTATTTGCCTTCCAAAACTGCCATGAAGATTAAGCTTTTCAAAATGAGAAGTACTTAGAAGAGTGGAAATTAAAATTAGAGTGCTGAATGTCCACAACTTTACACTCTATAATGAAGTAGGAAAGTCTTTGCAATCCCTTATTTCTCAGAAATCATCATCCTTATTTCTGAAATTGTGGTGGCACAACTTAATAGTAGGTTTCCCTGTTTGTTTTGTATGTTTGTATAAACAAAATTTGACTTTGTAAAATATTTCTATATTTCAGGCCAGCTTACAGAATAATTATAGCATTAAAAACTAAACTTTTGCAAGAAGACCTCTGGTACATGGTAGAATAACTTGGCCCCGTGTGTATTGCTGTGAAATATCATCAGTCTGCATAGATGCAAAACATGTTTAACCAATTTTTACAGTATAAATACTTTTCAATAAAGAATGAGGCCATACTTTCATGTTTATATGTCAGACACAGATCCACACTGCATCCTGCCAAGCTTTTGTAATATTTAAATATATGTACATATATTTATTTTTTAATAGTAATAATTGCCTGATAAAGTATTCTTCCACTTCCTATTCCTTCCCCTCAGGAGGCATCTGCTTATAGCACGTACCACAATGAAAGAGAGCACACAATTCAGACTTAGGAGAAGGGTGTAATCAGGGCAGCTCCAAGAATAATTTCATTTTTTTAATATTTTTCAGGTTTAATTGAGCTCTTCACAGGCACAATAAAATGTGACGGTGATGTGATTGACAAAATTCAACCACATGTTTCTGTATGAGATTCTGAACAAAGACAGGGCAGAAAAAATTTTCCATCTGTTCTGCTCCATCTTTGAAATTATCAAGAGAATGGGAAAAAGAGTTTTCAAAAACTGCAGTTCTTGGGCTTTACCTTTCATGCTGCAAAAAAAATATTTTAGCTTCTCACATCTTCAGATCTATGGTTACTTTCTCTTTGTTTTTCTACTAGAGTCTTAACCAGTACTCAGGGTGATGAAGGTAGCACATATGATGGCCTTGTGAACAAACATCAGAAAGATTCTGTCATAATTTTGTTTGTGTAACATACTGTACTAATTAAAAGAAAACCTGATTGTCTCAAACATAACATTTTGAAAGTTATTACTTTTTACTTTTTTACTGTTCTAGCCCAAGCACCTTAGTAGCTTTTGCTTCCTTCCTTGATAAGGGACCTCTTCCATACAAGAATAAGATATATAGATATATAGATATATAGATATATATACGCACACATACATGTGTATGTATACACACACATCTATCTGCCTGAGTCTTATTATGAAAACCAAAACAGTTTTAATTTATAGATGTGATTTTCTACCCTTTGGCCCTTTTGCACCACTCTGAGCCTGAGCAGGAAGCTCTGTGGCCAGGGGCCTTACCTGGCCCTTGTGCACTACCAGGGAGGAAGCCTGGGGCAAGGGAGAGAGGGTGCATGGATCTCACAGCAGCACCTTCCCCACTCCTGGGAACACCTGGTTGCAATCTGCAGTCTGTGCATGAAGAAGGAGGAAGACAAAACGAAAGGATCATTGCATTTTTCTGTGCAGAGTTACTGTCTGCACTCTTAAAGTTCATCTGTCACTTGCTGTGGGCCACTTTCTTATGTCCTTATTTATAAGTAGTGGAAATCAGTGATGTGCAAATAGCTTTTATATATTGCTTTGTAAAAGCCTACAAAGCACTCTAAGATGACTATTATTGTTATTCCATCTGAGCTATAGGTGAGGGAATTAGCACAGCAGGGCTAATAGAGGAGACTTGCCTTTCAGATATGTCATCTGTAGTTTTACAGATGTAGTTTCCCAGGTGTAGTTTTACTCAAACTTTTCTTTGTTCAGTGATTTAGGAAATAGCCTTTCTGCACTCCCTGGTGAAATAATATTCATCCATGAATATTATCCATATTCATCCACACTCCCACCATGAGTATGCTGGTTCTTCCTTGGCAGGGCAAGGTTAGCCACTTTCTGCTTCCTCCATTAACAGAGGCAAAGCCAATTTTCATCTCCTTCTCTGCTGACTTAGTCTCTTCCTCTGCTCTCAGCCCGGAAACACCTAAAGTAGCAGACTTGTTCTACAGAGTCCTAAAAGGTACATCATATATCAGGTTATGCTGTTGGAGCCTAAACAACACCCAAGCTAGAAATTACAAAAATGAAGGAAATCTTGTGGGAGCTGGCTGAAAAATGTATCAGGGGAGGGCAGGGCGTAGAGAAGTGGTATTGGTTTTCTGTATCTAGTAAACTACCTGTGGGGAGCAGAAAGTTACTGCTGGTTTTGATACTACTCTTTCTGTAACTGTTGCTGGGACACCTGAAACTGGGCTAAGTACCCCTTCTTGGCAGGTGCTACAAAGCTACAAAATCTAAGGAATAGGACTGGACCTCCTGAATCATCAACTCCAGTGCTTTGCTGACACAGGCAACTGCATGATACATCAAACTATAAATAAATATACTGAAGGGATGTTTTCCAGCAGCAGAACTCTGCAAATGGGGAACATACAGCAAAAGAGAATTAAGGCAGCTAGTGAAAACAGTGTTTAGAAGCAGCCCCTATTTCTGACCCACTAAACCTCAGGCATTCTGTGGGTCATATCCACTGGAAATAAAATCAGACTTTTTCATCTCAATTTAAAATAATAGAGAAGGTGGCATATTTCCACCATTACTGGGTTTTTGGGGGTTTTTTATCTGTTTTTATTTCAGTAAAGAAAGATTCCAGTCTTCCAAAATTCTGTGAAAATATAACCAAGATGATGAAGTCCCATAAAATGTAAGGACGAAAAAATTCTCTGAGCATCTCACAAAATTTCTCTGCTGATAAAATCCTCCTTCTCCTCCTTTTTTAAAAGTTTGTATGAGAGGGAAAAGGAATTACAAAACGCTGTCCCCCAGCTTTAAGCATCAGACTGGCACAGCTTTGCAGTAGATTCAGCATTTTCATTATATTTGTTTATGTCACTGATGATAAGGTGACATAAGGTCACATAAGGTGACAAAGTTTTATATTAACCAATTTGTATCACTGTAATATGCAGTATATAACACTTGATGTTATTAAAAACAGTGTTTCAGTCACCTGGAAAAGTAAATTTCTCTTCTGAAGATAGTAGAAATTATAGGCTGACAATAAGTGATGTATTTTCTACAGTCTTTGTGTTATTTATGTCTCATGTTTTCAGCTTCTTAATTAAAGTGGATATAGAATGCACATGTTTTAAAAGGGAACAAAGTGGAAAAGCTGCATGAATAGCAGTAGCAAGAACTTCCACTCTCTGAAACCACTTGATTTGTCTCTCACAGAGGGCTTTCCAAAGGCTAAATTAGACGTGCAAGACAAAGGAGCATTGTATGTTGAAGCTACAGATGTAGACTGAACCTTGGAGTCTAAGCAGATTAATTTCCGTATGAATTTATAATACTTTAAGGATATACTGTTGCTGTATTTGCAACAGTGTAATTAAAGAACCACTGCAGATTGATTTTAAAATATAGTAAAAATGAAGTCTTTCAGGAGAGACTAAAACTTCAGAGGAAAAAAAAGCCTTTCGAGGGACAGTTTGAGAGTTCTTTGCCCTTTTTTCAATATTCCAGTTGTCTTGCTCCTTTCAGAAGCTTTGATACTTGGCCAAAAATTGAGCACACAGTAATGAAAACAAGAAGAACACTAAAATCCGGGGTTGTATTTTTTTTTTCAAATTTATTTTAAATGGCTGAGAGTAGCATTTAATCTTTGAGGTTCATCTATTCAAATGTTTGTGTTGAGCTGAGTATAATCTGATTGGGCAATATTGTCTGACGAACTTTAACATTTAGTATTCAGGTGATATATGAGTGTCCATTGTATTATGTTCCTCTCATTGCATGCTGTATGTTGGCTTTCTCTGTTAAGACTGATGCAGTAGAGAGTAAACATTTTTTTATGTTTATGTATATATTTACATGCATTTGAACAGCTGCAAGCTGACTGGTGTGCCTGTGTAATAAGATTCTGAGGTGAAGGACAGACAATATCTGCTCTTGTCTCAACAGTAGATTTAAATTGTACCTTAAAGACAAGATTCATGGGGACTAGGTACATATATTGAAGTATTATTATCTGTTCATTTAGTGTAAGAAGTGGAGCCTGGGGTCATGAGGCTAAGAACACAAAGACCAGCTCTGCTTTTAGACAGACCTCAGTCTAATTAGGGCAAGAGCAGTGTGAGATATAGGTGCATATTTTAGTAGCAGTAATCTTATCTAGTAGAGAGAATGTAAAAAGACAACATGAACTCTCACTGTTTCACAAGGATGGTAAGGATGGTAAGGCAGGAAATTTGAAGAAGGCTGCTATGATTTACATTTGACAGCAAAGGACACAGGAAATATTTATTTAGAATTAGAATTAGAATTAGCACCTGTTCCTTCAGTGGTGTGGTAAGAATGGCTGAAAGGTGCCATTAAGGATATAAGTAGGTGGAAGTCTGGGAGGTGACTGGGAGGTCAGAGAGCTGGTCAGAAGCTCTTTGCTAAGGTCCTGTTTGTATTTGTGTCAGCACAAGTACAGGGAAAATGCCTAAGGATGATGTGTCTATACAGGCCTTCTTCACAGGATTCAAGCAAAATACCAACTTAAAGGGCAAGTTTACAGTCCTCATTAAGACCTCCTAGGACAACCATATTCAGGTGATCTGCTTTGTCACTCAGAAAAGTGATTGTCAATGTAATTTATGACCCTCCTAGATCTAGGACTAATTATGACATGATTCTCTCCTAGTGATGAGGACATGATAAAGTGTTCCACCATCCCTCTTACAATCGTGTCTCTGACTCTCCAACAAAAACTTTTTTTTACCTTGACAACAAGGAGCTGATGCTGAGAAATCCAGCATCATAGAAATCCTTATGCAGGGTAACTTCTCTTTGCAATATTCCCATAAAAGATGGAAAACTAAGACATATGGTGCTCTGTATCTATAGCACAAGACCTTTCAGGATCTGCTCATACTCATTTTCTCAATGGTATTAATCTTTTTAAAAGGCTACAGTGTAGGTGTCTACATCTGAGCTAGGCAGGTAACACCTTCTTATAGTCATTTGAGACCCAGTTAGTATATGAGTTGCAATGTGGAGCATGTTGCACCTGATTCCAGACTCCACTGACAATCCTAAAGAGATCTCTGTTGACTGTGAAAGGAGTTTCAGTGACAAGCTCAGATATACACACTTTGTAGATGCCTATACATACTATCTTATCCAGTTTATATTCAGGCTACATTTCTGCCCTATCTGGCCTACATTTGTAGATGTAACTTCACTGGGCCAATATTTCCTTTTTATACAGAGAACTGTGCATGGGCAAGGCGCAGTCAGTACCTTGGCTTTGCAGGATTACATTTCATCATTAAATGCTACAACACATCTGAAAGGGGGTGATCCAGTCTAGGAAAAAGACTTACACAATTTATTCTTCCCATAAGTGAGAAAACTGAATTATGGCTCTCAAAAGCAGTGTTCAGGCTGTGCCCTGGGTAGAACATCTATGTGCTGGCTATCCTTTGAAGAAGAACACAAGGTACTCACTTGAGACATTATGGTTTTTTTAAGGGAGCTTGGGTTCTGTAAACAAATTGGAGCAATGTTTTCCTCTGGTAACCCACACATTTTATAACACAGAGCTTTCACAAGAGACAAACAGTGCCCAAGTAGCAAGGAGAGAAAGCAAGCCCCCTCTTCAAATAGAGGGATCTCTTTCCTAACCACAAGAACTGGAGAGTGCTGCTTCCCCAGGCTCATGGCAATGACATGCTGGAGGGTGAAAAGGGCTTGCTGAGAGACAAACTCATGTGTCATTTATTATGAAGAATTTCTGCTAGACAACTCTACAATAAAGCATTTGTTTTGAGCTGGCATTCTAAGAGCATAAACACAAACCATGCCTTACTGCATCTGACCCAATTTGGCCCAGCTAACTGCTTTGACAGTGACTCTTCACAAGGCATCTATTCTATCTCATTTATTACTTTCCTTGCCCTGGTCTCAGCTTTTTATGTCCATCTGGAAATTCAGAGATCAGAATTGTGCTCTCTATTATAGATACCAGTGGATAAAGCTGCCAGAATGTGCTGGACAGGACTGCTGGCAAGAGCAACCAATGAAGGTGGTTTTATTGCAAAGAGCCATCTAGGTGGATAACAACTCTTACTTTAACAGTTTTATGTAATTCTCTTGCAACCATATCCTCTAAGAAGCAAGTCAAGCAACTCATGAAACCAAAACCTTGTGACTTAGTCTGTAGACTTTAGCTCTGGCCATGACAGTGGAAGAAGTCACTGCTTCTGGCTGCTGGAGGTTGCTGCTTGCTTAGCTGACAGCTAAATTGCCCATGTGAGTGCACCCTACCCTGTTAAAGTCAAAATGGACAAAGGCTGATTATTTAAATATGGACCTAAACTCCTGGCCTGTCACAACCACACCCAATCTGAGGGTTACTGCATCCTCAGTTATGCCAACATAACTATTAGGATGGCCATGGCCAGACTAGCTTAGAAATGGTTTGCTGGCTGGCAAGGGAACAGGTATATAAGCAAAGAGAAAAGGACATAGAATTTATCTGTTATGATAGTCAACATTTGCAGTCAAAAATAGAGTATAAAATCTAATTTTGCTGTCCAGATTTAGCTGCCATGACTGTAACAGCCTATGTATCCACCAAGACTAACTCAAGGCCAAAATGTATGACTCAGTTTAGACTTGAGAGGTGCAGATTCAGGACTTAAGAGATGGATACATGCAAGTAATAAGTAGTATATATGGGTTTATTTTTCTTAGCATCTACTTCCTTTTATTATACCACATAGATCCATTCTTGAGCAAAGTTGACCAAAGAACATAAAAGAAATTCTCCTCTTCCAAACCTGCAGCAAGTAACACCCTCACTTCCAACAGAATAAGCTATCCCCAAAGCCAGAGGCCAGATAAGTCTTGGTGGATGATATTCTCCCTTGCTACTTGCAACAGGTTTCCACAAACAGTAGTGCACATCAGCTTTGACAGGTGATTACATCTGTCAGCGATCAGTGTTCTCAGTCACAAAAAGCACTTACATATAAAACTATGTATATCAAGACCATCTGCAGACCCCCACCACAACAGTGTAATAAAATATACTTTAAATTTATATTGTGACATTGTGCTTATTATACATTGATTTCTTTCAACAGATGTATAAACCAATAACTTTCCTTTTGCTAAATATTCCCCAGAGAAAAGTAAATTGACCTCCTCGGGGATTTTCTGAGGATCAGAACAGTGTCCTTTCAGTATCTGTTTTCCATTATTGTAATTACAGAAGGTGATGATAATCCTTGCAGCATTATTGTTTCGACATGTTCACGATTTGTATCCAGATATCTAAGTTCATTTGATGCCATTGTTGAGAGAAGTGCATTGTATCAGAGATAAAAGGAATGAAACAGACATGTAACCTAATAACAAACTAAACTTGTGAGCAGAATAGAAATGTGGTCTTATTTAAGATGATTATAAATACCTGCTTAAATTTCAAGTCACTGGTAGAGTATAAATGATCTGAGATTAATATTATAAAAAAACAGTTTCACATGAGGGTATTCATATCAGCTGATGATATTCCAGTGAAGGGGCAAAGAGTTTCTGCTGTGCACCCAGAGCTGGGTCCTGATGAAACTCCTTAGAAAGGCAAAATTCTTCAGGAGATAAAAGGAAGCTCAAATAAATAAGCAGTAGTAAAACTCTGTTACAAGCATCTCACTGAATTTATTGTTTGAGAGGTTTTTTTTTAATAAAATGGGCTACACAAAATTTTGCCTTCGCAAGTGATGATGGCTATGAATTCCTAACAGCATTCCTAAAGCCCCCTGAAAAGAAGAAAAACATCAGGAATTTTCATACCAAAACTTTTGTCTTCAGAAGGAAGCACAGACAGGATGTCAGGGTAATTCCTGGGAAGAAGCAGATGTTAATGTAGAAGCTACTGGTCACCATTTCTCACTAGGAGGAGTAGCACATCAAGCCTGAAGTGCACAAAAGCATGCCCTGGGACAAAAGCATGTTTTGTTTCTGTTGTTCCTTTCCAGTGTAATAACCCTCAATCAAGAGCTGGGTAGGGCAGATGGTGTCAAGGACCTCTTCAGTGACCTTCCTGAGAGCTCCCGGAGTTCTCAAGTCAGATAACCCAGTAACCCAGCTCTTCAAGGAGATGTAGCTCTGTGCAGGGGATTTCTGTGACCACATGCACAAGTCTACAGCTGAGCTGGTTATCCTCAGCTCCTCTTGTTGACTAAGGTGAGAAGTATGCACTTTAGGGTCTCATTCCTCTGGATGAGATGAGCTGTATCCTAGAAGACACTACTTATCCCCAGTAATCGTGGCAATTGTATAAGGTGACTATATTCAGATGTCTATGCTGGAGATGTCAAAAGGTAACTGAGAGAAGACCCACTTTGCATAAATCAGCCTTTATTTTACAGTGTTGGAGATTCTCTTTGTTTCCCACTCATGCATTCTATTGGGTAAGAGTCAGTGACATGGAGATCCTTTTCAAGCTGTTAAGTGAAATACTGGGACCTTTAGGAACACCGCTCCATGTTTATTTTTAATTTTTTGTTAAAATCTTTTCAGTCCTGGTACAGATAGCCTTAGTACCATTTCTTAGTTCAAGAAGTAGATTTATGAAGTTTTATTCCATTTACCCTAGAAATCAAAGTGTTAATTTGAAATAAAGTTACTCAGATTCTACCAAACATTAAAAAGATGTGGACTGAATATACTTTAGGCAACACATTCAAAAATTCAAACAGAATGACAAGGCTGATAATCAAAATCTGAGGTTCAGCATCTCAGCATTATGATTAGCTAATGATTTCTCTGAGATTTAATTTATTTTTATTTCCGTATGTCACTGGACCATATCCTTCTATGCCAATCACCATTATTGCTCTCTGGGCTGGACTGAGCCTTTGGTATAAATCTAGTTGAGTAACAAATTAGTCCTATGTGGTTTGCATTAGCTGGAAGATGTAGGCTATTCTCTACCATTGTCCAGGATGGGACTGAAAAATTACTGATGGAATGCTTTCTATTAAAAAAAAATTACTTAAGCAAGCACTTTTGCAAAATAAAAATAAAACATTTCTCTCTGAAGCAGAAAACTGTAATAAGTAATCTCATATAGCCCAAACCTTTTAATTTTGGTAAGACCATAGTAACTTGTTTCACTTAGCTTTCTTCGTTTTTGTGAAATAAAATATCTCAGTATTTTACAACTTCTACCTTTAAAATTGTTTCAAAGTAAAAATGGAAATATCTTATTCTGAAAAGGGTAGCTGATTATCTCTAATCCTTCAGAGCCTTCCTTTCTCTTGTCAAAAATGGGGAAAAAAAGAATTTCAGGAAACACAACTGAGTTTATCAAAGTACTTCCAGTGGACAATCTTAGTCTGACAGTAATTCTTTGTCCAGGCCCCATCACAAACTTTCCTCTCATTTTTGAAGCTCCATGTGAAAAATCTTTCAAAATAGGAACTGTGGAGGAGCAGAGTTGAGTTTGTATTAGTCCATCCTCTTTTCCTCCCTGTTGCAACACTCATACAATCTGTTAAACAATTCACTTATCTATGTGTCATGAAACCAAAAGATATTTAAAGCATCAGCTGTGATGTTCGCTTAATTAAACTAGGAGAGTAATTTGGTATTTTTGCCTAATGTCTATACACATATTTCTTTTTTATTTCTTGATTTTTTTGTTTTTGTTTTTTTTATTGTGAACTCTGTTCTTGAAATTAGCCTTAAAGTAGCTGCATATTTGACCCTCAGCAGCAACAACAAATGGTACACAGCAGTTCTGACATGCTATCAGAGTCATGGATCATTTTAAAAAGCCTGGAAATGATTAAACACGGGTGCTGCTGCATGCAGTCTTTAATTGATCGATTTGAGTTTGCGGTCAGAAAATGACTGTCAGCTACAGCTTATCTATAATTACCAGTAATCAAAACCAGATTTTTCACTCTTCCTAATGCTGTAATGCTCTTTCAGTGCTTTTGACATATGTGTGATTCAGGAATGTATCTGCTTTTGCCTAATAGTGTTAGCCTGAACAGCAATATGGTCCAAAACATACTCAAAAAAATAAATACCTTTGTACACCTGAAATAACCACTGTAAGGGAGGAGGAGAGAAATTGGTAGGCAAAGTTCTGAGGTTTATGATAGTCTTTTCATGTTGTGCTGATGTGATGGTACCAGCAGAAAAAAATTCACATTCTTTCTTTTCCCCTCCCTTGGTCGTATATTGGATGAAGATCAACAAGAGCCCTCCTGGAGCAGAAGAAATCTTTACTCCAGATCAGTTAATTGAGACAAGCAAAACCATCCCATTCCCCTGGGTGATCAGGGGAATGATGATCATCATCCTGGAGTGATCAGAAGAACATTTGGTTTTGACAGAAGACCTTGAGAATGGCTCTGAGACCTACTTTGACTGGATAAGAAGGTGCTTGCTTTGCTCAAGCTTCTGTGGGGTGTCATCAGCATCCTTGTTGCTCCAGAAACCCAGAAATGTCTCTAACTGGACATTTTTTGACCCCTCTTGAGAAGACTGATGCACATCACACTGAAGGGTTGAATCCACTTCTGTTGACTCCCACTGAATGATCTCTGGGTGAAAAGAGGAGGGAAGAATTGTGCCCAACTCCTTTTCAAAAAAAAAAAAGGGGGGGGGACTGCTCAAATCCTATTCAATTTACAGAAAAAATTATTTGGTCATCTAATACCAATGCAGAATCAGGGCTGTAAATACAAAGTGACAGAAGATGTTTCTTACAACCAGAGGTAGGAGAACAGTCCAGAAGCTTTTTAAGGTTCAAGTCCCATCACTTTACAGCATTCCATGTCTAGTATTTTAAACAGATTACAACTCAGTGTGTTGGTCTGTGTGAAGCCTTCTTAAGACCTCCAATCCTTCCTATGAGTCCAGCTCAAGGATTTGGGTGACCAAACACCTGAATAACAGGCACCACACCACTTATCATTGCAGTGCCCAAGTCCTGTTTAGTTTTTGCTTTTCATATCTAAACTTTCAGGACAGGTACAAAAGAGCTGTGCTCTGTATAAAATGCCTGAGAAACTGCAGGTCAGTGGATAACTCATCAAAATTTGGATGTTCTCACTTGACATCCCCTTACTGTTGATCACAGAAGGGTTAATTTCCACAACATGTGAGAAGCACTTGAGAGTTGTGATGTGCAGATGTGCAATAGGCAAATCAGAAAACACAAATCCAATACAAATCCAATTTTTCTAGTATATATCTGACTGGAAGGGGGGGGAAAAAAAAACAAAAAAAAAAAACCAAAAAAACAAAAACAAAGGAGAAAAAAGAAAAAAATCATCAGGGAAGATGGTAGTGACAAAAATGGGAAAAATAGATTAGCTTATGTTTGCTAATGTATCTGGCATGTTGCAGTAACTAGGTCAAGTAATTTGTCAAAAGATGAAAGCTGAAGATGTACAAAGATTCTCTAGAAAACATTTTTTCAAAAACAGCCTATTCCTCCATTATCCATCTGTGAAGAAAAAATAAACCTCTATATCAGATGAGTCATGAGAGCACACAGGTTCCTCACTGCAGATACATTCTGTACATATAAAGATGAGAAAAGAAGACAAATTACTATTAAAAAAAAACCACCATATTGCATTTGTTAAGAAAGAGATGGACAGTGTTTTATTTTCATATTTTTGCATAGAAGACTTCCATCATAAGTCACTTCGGTGAAGATTCATAGGAAATCTACTATCTTCATCCACAGGACCTGGTCTCTTTACAGTCTTTTAAGCAAGCATCCCATAGACATGCTTTACAAATGTCTCTTCCTGTTAGCTAATGCAGTCAAAGCAATGTATGCCTGCCTGCTGCTCCTCTCCAAAAACACATAAATTCTGGCTGCGCTTCCTATTGTTTTTTATTAATATGATAAAACTTGCACGATGTGTGCCTGTCAGCACACGAGTCGTCTCATAAAAACTTACAGAAGCATTTTGAGACTAAGAACAAGTATGCACAGAGCCTGGATGATGGGAGCTGAAATGTCAGGGCCAAACAGCTCTTACTGTTCAGAGAGATTCACAGCCCAGAGCAGCAAGCTGTGCCTCTGGGTCAGCTCTGGAATTTGTATCAGATCTCCTGCTCCTACACTGAGTCAAAATCCAACTGTGGCAGCTCAGCATGCTTCTTCTCGGAATGAGTAAGAAGAATAAAAGCAATAAAGCAGTCAATGTGTGTGTGTACCTCCTTTTGTCCTGCTATTTGTAAAAAGTATTTTCTGTATTATTGTGATACCCTGGGTTTTGTTGTTTGTTTGGGCTTTTTGGGGTTGGTTTGTTTGTTTGTTTGTTTTGTTTTGTTTTCCCTTGGAAAATTATTCTAGCAGAAAATACAGGGGGAAAAAATAAAAAGGAAAGAACGGGTGAGAGGCAGAGTTAGACTTTGACATGTGCAGAGGGGAGATCCCTGCTGTTCCAGGACTTCCCTCATTTTTCAGGGAAGTGTAGCACTGCACTGGACAGAGATCCTACACCAGAAAATGTTAAAATGTGACAAGTGAAGGTGCCAATGTAAAATAGTATTTTGACTCCGTTTGAATTTCTGTCTGAATAGTACATAAAGGAACCAGAGTTGACAGGATGATAAATTTCTGCTGCAGTTTTGAGACTGAAAGTGCAAGCTGGCACACAGAAAGATCCCATTTCTTAATCAGTTCAAGACAGACTTGGAAGTGCCACATTCTCTTGGTCTTCCACATCTTGCCCAGAGGGGGTGTGTGACATCAAGTCAAATGTTGTCTCTGATTTTCTCAGGTAGCTCTGTATGCCACTGCAAAACTGACTACAGTCTGGCACATTTGCTGATCTGCAATGCAGACTATATTCTGGTGAGTCATTTTGCTTGTTGCTATGAACGGGAGCTCAGAGCTACCCAGTAGCAAAAAGTAAAGAAACGAAATCCCTGAAGTGGTAGAAAGGTGCAATTAGTGACACCCTGGTGGGAACTGCTGGAGCTTTTAAGGACACAGTACCCAACACTGCTTTTTAGCATCTGAAGTGAAGTCAGGATAGGTTAGCTGGTGCTCTACCAGACCCAGCTGGTCTGTATACTATGTCCTTAGAAGCAGTATTCTACATGGAAGGTAAGTGCACACATGCTGATGGTTTTTCTACAAGTCAACATCTGAATTAATGTGCACCAGTTACGATCCGAGGTAACATTAAAATTTTTTTTTGTTTTGAATCCGCAAAACAGAAGTCCAACCATAGAAGGGTCAGGTGCAAGTAGACTATTTGACAATTGACACAGGCAAAATTATAGAGCCAGGCAAAAGAGGTAGAGATGAAAAGATATAAGAGAGAGAAAAAAAGTGGAGAAGGGTAAGAAAGTGGGAAGAATGAATGAGAACAAACTGCACCAGGGGCACAGCTGTCCATCAAGTTTCTTCAAGATGGTGCTGATGATGGACAGGGTCCCAGGCAAAACAGTGGTGGGTGAAGAGAGGATGAAACAGCCACAGTATGGACAGCCATATATACCTGAAGAGGAATGTTCTGAAGGGGCAGATGTCACTCAGCTGCCACAGAAGCCAGAGGCATTGGCATCAGAGCCATTTGCAGACAGGCTGCCCGGAGGGGAGCTTCTGCAGAAGGGTGCAGTCCCCCACCCACTCATCAGTTCTCGTCTCTTTCCAGGCACCACTCCACGCTCTGTCCCAGCCACCTCAGCCAGGTACATCAGCATCAGTACAATCAAGGTGGCTTCCTCCACCCTGGCCAGGGTAATAATAGTGCCTGGAGAGGCATCCCAGCATTGAAGGCTGGCCCTCAGAAAAGGGGAGTAGTCTCCAACCAGTAGTTTTTATCTCTTCCCAAGGTGTCACCCCCTGCTCAGCTCTGGCCAAGCCAGGGCCTCCACACTAGACAGGGCTATTCACTTTAAAATTGTTCTTTTGAGACAATTGCAAGTCAGTGAGGTCAGACTCACAGCACCAAAAACAATAAAAACACTCCTGTGGACTTCAACAGTGATGGAAAAAGCTCTCAGAGTTCACATGGGAAAAGAGGCTATATAATGGAGCAGATGCTCCAGTTGCTGAAGAGAAGCCTGTGAAGGTTCACTGCTTCATAAACTATGACAAAAGAGTGGTAATTGTCAATAGACAAGGGAAGAGCAATCATCATCATTTACCTGGACCTGAGCAAAGCCTTTGACACAGCACTGCACAACATCCTGGTCTCCAAGCTGGTAAAACATGGGTTTGATGGATGGACCACTCAGTGAATTAAGAACTGGCTTGATGGCCACACCCAAAGAGTGGCTGTCAATGGGTCCATGTCCAAGTGGAGGCCAGTGACAAGTGGAGTCCCTCAGTGATCAGTACTGGGACCAGTCTTGCTAAAAATCTTTGCTGGCAACATGGATGGTGGCATTGAGTGCACCCTCAGCAAGTTCACTGATGACTCCAAGCTGTGTGTTGCAGCTGACACGCTGGAGGGAAGGGATGCCATCCAAAGGGACCTTGACAGGCTGGAGAGGTGGGCCCATGCCAACCTCATGAAGACCAAGTGCAAGGTCCTGCATCTGGGTCAAGGCAATCCCAAGAACTGATATAGGCTGAGCAGTGACTGGCTTGAGAGCAGCCCTGAGGAAAAGAACCTGGAGGTGCTGGTGGATGAGAAGTTCAACGTGAGACATCAGTGTACACTTGCAGCCCAGAAAGTTAACCAGATCCACGTCTGCATCAAGAGAAGTATGGCCAGCAGGTCAAGGGAGGTGATTCTCCTCGTGAAGGGAAGGTGAAGGGCCACAAGGATGATCAGAGGGTTGGAGCACCTCTCCTATGAAGACAGACTGAAAGAGTTGGGATTATTCAGTCTGGAGAGGAGAAGGCTCCAAGGAGACCTTATTGCAGCCTTCCAGTATCTGAAGGGGGCCTACAAGAAAGCTGGTAAGGGACTTTTTAGGATGTCAGGTAGTGACAGGACTAGGGGGATGGATTCAAACTAGAGGAGAGTAGATTTAGATTGGAAGTTAGGAAAAGTTCTTCACCGTGAGGGTGGTGAGACACTGGCACAGGCTGCCCAGAGAGGTGGTAGAAGCCCCATCCCTGGAAGATTTTAAGGTCAGGCTGGAGAGGGCTCTAAGAAGCCTGATCTAGTGGGAGGTTTGAAACTACACGGTCTTAAAGGACCCTTCCCTTCCAACCCGTAAATTCTTCAATGTATGTAAAGCATCTTCAAGTTGATTGCTTCTCCGGAGCCTAAAATCTCCTCAGGAGCATTTTATAGATTCCTTTTCCATAATGTTATTGACTAACTTTGCCCAGAATTCCCAAGACCTCAGAAGACTTCTACATTACATTTTATTTTTGTCTTATTGAAGGCTGTTTTCTTATATTTCTGTGTGTGAAGATGCAAGCTCCCACACAAAGAAACCCACAGACCACAATAACCTCTTGGATGGTGGAAAAAACTCTCCATTTGTTAAGTCCATTTTTGGAAATTGCATACGAACTACTCGTAATCTGAGTTCATCCAAAACTGTTTTTGAAGTCTAGCTGTCAGCACTTTTGTCTCAGCAATATTTCTGCTCTGCTCTGAAAGTCACTAAACTGGAACATTGTGGCATGAAGCTTTCAAAAAGAGGAGTCAAAAACATTTGTGCTGAGTTGAATGTTTTAAAATTGGACTAAAGTTTATCTCCCACCTCATGAAAAAAAGCTATGAATGCATTATATCTTTTATTTTCTTAACTGGCATGGTAAAATGTATTAGATGACAGGTTTGGTTTTTAGCCTTTTCTACATATCAATTTACACATTTAATTCTTAATTCAATCACATGTCCATAAATACTAGCATGATGGCATATTTTCTATCAAGCACTAATGGTTGCTATTTTTACCTCTAAACAGAGTAGATCAAACTTAGCCAAGACACCCAGAAGAAAAAAAAATGTAGATTTTCCATCAACTTCAGACCTTTAAAAAAAAACATCTCCACTTTCAAGATTTCTGCCTTTTGGTAACCCTCTTTGATTCTGGATCTTGACAGGCCTCCTGGATGAGTTTCTTTTATTCCATGTGGGTACCATGGACTAAAGACCCCTGCTACTGATATAAGAAGGTCAGTTCTCTTCAGTGATCTGAATGGTCATTGTCCAGTATTATTTCTCATAACTTTTGTTTTCAAATCTCCTTTTGTTTCTTAAAGAGGCTGATACATTGTAAGCTGTTCATATCAATTGTATTATTGTTAATTTTTCAAAAGTCAGAGATATGAACAACAGAGGTTTTATAAGTGAAGAACAGCCAAGAACTCTCTTTCCCTAAATTTAAACTTTGCAATCAAAATATACGGGAAATACAGCTTATTTAAGAATTACTGAAAATTGCTATAAATATAATAAATCTATCATAGGTACTTCTTTTGAACCCTCTACTTATTTTAGTCGGTCAATGCCAACTGTTAACCACCTTTTTTCACGTAAGACTGCATTACTTTCATTTGCTATTCCTTCTAATTTTCTCTACAAAACTCTAAACAGTGACTTCATATTCTTCAACATCAAGTTCCAAAATGTCAGTTTTCAGTTCTACTGCAGTACAAGGAGAAGTTCATAAATACTGTGGATAGACTACTCAGGTATTTTCTCATAGTATTTTTCTCATGATAAAGTGGGTAATTACATCGTGACAATCAGTAAAACTTCAGAGGTTTGCAAAGCAGGTCTCTTCATCCCCACTGAACATACTCTTACATTCTGACATAGATAAAAGAAAACTTCCAGTAATTAATAACTCTTCATAAAATAAATACTTGCTTCTAAATCTTAGAGCTTATTTTCCCATAAAATGACAATAGTGCTAAAATTTTTCACAAAGACTGTGGAGAAGATATGAGTAGAGGATACATGTACATTCCTGTGCATCCCCTGTAACCACATCCACCCTCTGCTAGAGTGATCCTAGGACAAGATACTATAGAATCACCTATTTCACAGGATCAACATCATAAGGAAATTATAAGAATGACAAAAATATAAGCTCATAGGCAACACTTTACTGTTCATATATGCAATTTTAATAAAATCTCAAAACACATTCTGGTAGCAATTGTAATAAAAACTGGGAAACATATTCTACTAGCATTTTGATATTTCAAGATTCAACCAGATATCAAAAGAAATTGTGGAAGATCACTTGGAAGAGATTCAGCTAGTTATACAAGTTGTTATTCTGCTACAGTTTAAAACCACTGTTTTGGAAAGGAAAACCTATACTCCATGTAAGGATGAGGTGAACACTGGTTGGTTTTCCATAGTCATGAAGGATAGGCTAAAATAATTATGCATTTGAAAACAGGCTGGGGATTTTTTTTCTTTCCCCAAAATTCAGTGCTCTGTGAAAGTTACAAAGAATGATCTGATTTTGAGCATCAGGAAAACATATAGTCCATGCTATGGAAGGAAAGATGTACTGGCTTATTCAGAAAATAGACAGGAATTCCTTTCAGAAAGTTTAACCATTAATCTATGTTATTTCTGCTGCAGGGACCTAATAGGATTTATTACCCTCTAACACAGTGAGGCTTCCTTTTCACAAATAAAGATTAGAGGAACTGGTTAATTACTCCTTTATTGGGTTCTATATGGACCTTTCAAGGCCATTATGTAGTTATAAAGGTATTACTTGATATTGTAAACCATAGTTATAAGTATGGATCTGTGGCAACATATTAGAATCTCCAAAACACAAAAGTACTGATAACTCTACCCAAAGTTTATATTCTTCATCTCATTGCTCTTCTCAGTGTGGACACTCAGGAACTTCATATTACAAATAATGAAACAGGAACATAAAAAGGTAAAGAACATGTAAAAAATTCCAAAGAAAGGTTATAGAAGAACTTCAATCACTGCCTTTTATTTTTCCACCATTTCATCTTCACATTTTTTTTTATACATTTTCATATTCAATATTAAACAAAATTGACTTGCCTGTGGTGCTTGAATATATTTAATCCACTGAACTGCAGAGGAAATTAAAAGAAGAAGGGCAGGTAGATAATTTTCTAAGATATATTTTTGTTTGGCATGCCCTCCTTTCTAAGTTTCATGAACATATTTTTAACTCTATTCTTCAAGGATTTTACTCTCCAGCTATGACATTTCATAGTCCAGTCCAGCTGTCATTAATTAACGTTTTTTTTCTCCTCCAGTACTCTAAATACCAAGATCTGTGGAATGTAGTCCAGCCTAAGACAGCAACTTTAAATGCTTACATTATCAAAAAATGGCCTTTTATTTTCCATTTATCAACAACTAAATTCAGCAAGATGGTTACCAAAGGAAGTCCAATTCAATTGCTTACAGAAGACATTCAGGTCTTGAATAACTAACATCTGATTCCTTTTACAACCACCAAAATGCACTTAAAACATTAAGTAGACATTTTATTTTACCTAGGATTTAAGGAAAGATAGATACATAAACCATCTAAGTTCTGCAGAGCTGTATATATAAGCTAGGGAAATAAAAATTGGCCACCAGAATCTCTGAACTCTTTATTTAAAGAGGAGGAAAAATGTACCAAAGAGGTGTTTTTTTCAAACCCATCTCTTTGTAAGGTTATGGTGAACTTCAGTTCACCTCATTTAAAGACTTAATCCTGGTTCTAATTAATCAGGAGTGTCATGTGTTCTACTGCTGAAATATTTGTTGCTAATTGGAGAAAATAATATAACATTTAGCAGTTGTGAGCTATTGCAGCTCTTGAAAACTAACAATGTACAACTCCTATGTTGCCCGTGATTTCTGCTCAACCTGAGTGTAACAGAATAAAATTACTTTTGTATAATACCACTAACTGTTACTTTTTTTTTTTTTTTTTTTTACAGATACTTAAGGGCAACCCCTCTATATAAATATGTCTCCTTTACGTGGAGTAATGGAACCCAGGCCAGGGTGAGTCTAGTACCACTCAACACGTGATTGTCTGGGTTATTTATAGAGATGATCTTTTTAAAGCAACATTAATATGACCTAGTTTTGAGTGACTGAGAATTTGGCCCAACTTCCTTGCCCCTCCCAGGGCTATTGCTGTCAAGGTTTTGAGTAATGGAATCCAGTAGAATGAAATAGTAAATTTATTTTGCTTAGGTGTATACACACACTCACACACATACAGTCATCATAATTTCCTATGATATTTAAGAGAAGAAAAACTCTCATACATAATATTCTAAAGGTTGAATATTTGGCTACCAAATTTTTTTTCCAAAATAACTATTAAAGTTGTAAGCAAAAGTGTTCCAGGCCACAGGGCTGGGTGGTTAAATTACACACTAAGGGGGAGATGGGCTCTGAACACTCAATGTGAGCTTTATTCTCTCCAAAAAATTTTTTCATTAGGGAAAACTCAAGACAGACAACTTAATTTTATAATAAGAAGCTGCCGTTTTTTTCTATTGAACTGACCGTTTTGGAAACTCAAAGGTTTCCAAGCATACTATTAATTTTTTACAATGTCAGCATGCTTTTTATAAACTGTTTGGGGGAGTGGTGTTCTGAATTTTAACAATTGTCCATTTTGGAAATATTTTACACTCCATTGGAAAGATTTTGCTTTCCCCGAAGTGGAGAACAGTATCATATTTAAGCCATATGATCCATTTTTAAAATTGCAATAAATATGGAACAAGCCCTTTACAAATTGTTCACATTATAAACAGTGCCTAGCTGTAGCAAGGGCTGTGTTTGCTTTTGTTCTTAAAGGAGATCTCCTGCATGGATTCTCTCTGCAAGCACCAGGGTGAAGGCTCAGCACCATTCCATCCTCTTCAGAGCCCAGAGCACTCTGACACAGAAGTCCAAGTGGGTGAATATATATTCATCATCCTCGTGGCTACCTCCTACACAAGTGATCCAAAGGCACTGGAGCCAGTAAGAACTTTTCCACCAAGGACAGAAAGATTTCATAAAACCATCTGAACAGGTGTATTATCAAGGTAGAGTCTCCAGCATGCAGTGAGATAGGAGGATTTGAGTCCCTTTGGGACTGACTGTGTTCCCTTGGTCCCAGTTCTGCAGTTGCATTTCCTGGTGCATCACCAATATGGTCAAAACAGGTTCATTAATTCTTTCCTCCCTCTCTTGTCTGAATTATCTCAATATGAGGAAAGGTAGGGGGGGGATTATTCTGAATCTATTACTTTGAAAGGTCCTGGCTTCAAAACCTACTTCATTACATATGGAATGAAAACACAAGAACTTTTGCGTCTTTCAAAAATCACTGTCTTTCAAGTATTTTTCCCATCTCATCCATACAATATTGTGTATTTCCAGTCTTGAAAGCTTCAAAGACAGTGTTTGAATGCTGTGCTATAAAAAAGATAAACCTCTCCAATCTTTTTCAGGTTTTCTTTTTTTGCTTTTTAAGTTGGACTGACAGTAACCAGAGTTTTCAATGCATATACATACGCCTTTTCATCCCATACGTCCCCACCACCTCCAAACCAGCTTAAAACATATTCCCAGTGTGAGTAATTGCAGCACAAAAAGCACAAGATTCAGTGGGTGTAAGAAGGACCTTCTCAGCCACTGTGAGGTCCTGGTGCTGGTGAGCAATGCAGCTCTGCCAGGCTGTCTCTGAGAACTGATGGGTTTTAGACCACCCGCTCATATGTTCCTTCATCCCCTGCGCTGCTTTAACAAGGAGGTGGGGCCCCATCTTTGAAACAACTTATTTCCAGGACTTTTTATTTTTAATTTATTTATTCTATTTAGAGGTGCTGTATAAAAGGCACAACCTGGCAAAGGGATAGAGTCAAAGAATTCAGTAGCTCTCTGGGGAAATCGCTTACAGGCCTGGGATTTTTCTCTAGTAACTCAAAGGAATTAATCTTTTTTCACATAAACAAGCCTTATGCAGAGCCTAGGTAATAAAATAATTGCAACCACACTTCACATGTACATTACCATCTGCCCTTTCCTGTTCCAACTGCAGTTCCTCCTCAGGCTTATGTGTAAAGGAAAAAAATGATTAGTGGGGAACAAAAACATATCAGTAAAGAATAATGTGTGTTTCCTTATAAAAGAACCTAGGTCCTCTCTGCCCTCCTTATTCCATTACATGCAGAACTATAAAACACAGAAATGTTCACAGGATATTAAGTATTAAAGCACTAATGTCAGCAAGCCAACAAAAATTCAAAGCACAATATACAGAAGTGTTACTGGGGCTAGACTGTATTCATTTTATGACAAATTCTTAAGTTAACCAAAAAAACCTTTAGATGTAGTAAACATGTAGACAGATAGGTAAACTAAATCATATCCGTCTCATACATTATGTTCTATTAGAAACAATTTCTTAGCATCATCAGATGGAAATACAGCTAAGGCCTGAAAAATTTACAATCACCAATACCTTTCATGTTTTGGTATTCTTCTTCATCACTTTGCTAACAACTTATATATTTCCTAATGTTCACCAGGCTAAGGCAGGGATGAAGACAAGAACTCAGTTATGTGTATAACTTGTAAACAGTTATTTAATCTGTAAACTTCAGATTCTGAAATTTCTTGTATGTTAATTTACCAGCTGCACCTGGGAAATAGCAAAATGTTTGCCTTTGACATCAACTTGTTTACTATTAACCTAAATTTGGCATGGTGTACTAATGCTGCATTGTCAATGACAGACATGTCACCAGTAAATGTCACTAAAGAATTTGTGTATGTGCACATACATGGATGTGTGTATATGACACAGAGGCAGAAAATATGCACACAGTCTTTTCAGAGCAAGCAAACTGGGAATCCTGGCATTTTTAATCTCTAAAATGGGAGAAGTGCAAGAGGAGTGACCTGTGGGTGAATTGTAGAGACAGCACATTTCTCACTCTGTCCTAGAAAAATCCTGCCAAAAACCTTAGTAAATGGTGCAGAACAATATTTTTATCAATTGGGCCCAAAGGAGTCACAAGTAAGAAACTGAGAGACAGAGGAAGGTAGAAAGCATCTATGCACTGCATGTTCAAAAGTGCATTTATAAAAAAAAAAAAAAAAAAAGGAAGTTAGGTGGGGGAGAAGGGTTTACATTTTGGTCATTTTATCCCCTGAGTGCTATTAAATGTTCCAGGCTGTGTATACCTGGGATCATGCCAACTGTTTCATGTTCTTTCCACTGTGTTGCTGAACATTCCTGCTAATGGCCAGATCCTCTCAGACCTAAACTTGCTGACTCTTTAAGGTAGGAAATAACATCAAGGAGGTGTCAGTGATGTGGGCTCAGGAAAAGCACTGCAACACAGGGTTTGTGCTGAAAGGGTTCTCCTCTCTGCTCAGCACTGAAGCAGTCAAGGATTTTGCTCCCTGTGAAAGCTGAGTGGCCTCTTCCCTAAATGCAAGAAACAGTCTGGTCTAAACTTTCCAGAAGATCAGGACTTCTGCACCTCCAGGAAGACCAAGTGGAGAACAATTGGGGTCAGTCTGGGTGGGGAAAACTGCAAGAACACATCCTGTTGTACAACACACACAACCTCAGCATCTTTTTGCTTTCTTACATGGGGTCACACGGACAGTGAAGAGCACTAGCGTAATTTTCTGGGGAGCTTTGCATCTTAGACTTGGTATTGTGTATATGAAGCCTTCCTCTACTTGAAGGTCTAACAGAAAAGCATATTGTATAAAGCTAGAAAAGTAGGCATAAACCTGATGATAGAGTGTCTCAGTATCATTTTATGTTTGAACTCTTTGGGTTTCTGTTCACTTATCATTAACTTTCTCTCATGATTTTTATATAATGTGAGGAAAGCATATGGCAATCACTCTGCAAGGTAAAGGCAGTTCTCTCATAAAGAAGAGTTGAACAGGACAATTCCAGTGGTCCCAGGCCCACTTCTGCTTTATACATTTCAAAATTTCTGTTGGTGGTCTTTATTCCCCTAAACAGCTATACACAATTCACTAAGTGAACTCTCTCAATACAAATTGTTTATTATTTCCTGATGACCTATCTTTTTTCTGTTGCTTTGACTTTCTAGGTACTGCTCTCTTGTTTGTACTCCTTTGATTAGAGTGGCTTAAGTTTTAAACTTACCCTTCATGCTACTACTGTAAAAAAATGGGGCATGAGAATGACATCTGGATATCAAGACATGTAAAACTCCCAGTTCCATTGTTACTACACTGGACATGTTTTCCTAAGAAAAAAGGAAAGTGCTTGCTCTAAATCCCTGTCTTGAACTAAGCTTTTATCCACAGAGGAAAAGAACTGGAGTTTCTAATTGCAAATACATACCATGATTTCAAATTGGCTTACTTAGCAATTGGCTTCCTCATTTAGGTCATTTCCTTACTTCTCCCTTCCTCGTCAGGAGACAATATGGCCCTCACAGACACTAAAAAACTAAAGATCTTTTGTGCTTCTCTGTTTACCTTGAATACCTAGGACTTTGCAGTAGTTGCTCTTTTTTCCATAAAATAAGTGTGCATTTCAAGAGTAATCTTGCTCTGAAGAACTGATGTCTTCATGCTACCCTTTAAAATATTTCAGATAAATCTGTCAAACAAATAATGGAAATCTAAATTAAACCAGTTGGACAGAGCCTAGTAGCCTGGTGTTCCTGGAATTGCTGAAATAATATTCCCTATCAGCCAGCTAAAGAAAAAAAATATATAAATCTAATTGGGGGGGGGGGGGGGACAGGATGACTTTATTTACAGAACGTACCTGTTTTTAAATACTCTCTGAACTCTGAACAGCACTGCTGCTGTTTCAATTATGCATTTATTTAGCTGAAGGAATTGCCATGTGAACATTCAGGAGCCAAAAAGAGAAGTAACATTTAAGTGGCTAGTTAGAGAAGTGCTGCCCAGCCCCACAGCAGCACAGGCAAGTCTACATTGCTGCTAAAGCAAAAGAAGGCTTTTGTCCCCCCCTTCACCCAGCCTTATTCACAAAGGAATGCCTATAATTATAATTATCCAATAGCTTTTTGTGATGCCATATATGTTATCCCTTCAAACAGAACATCTTCTGCTTTTCAGTTTCCTTTGAAGACCCTGAGAGATAAATTATGCAGCACCCTTGGAAGCAATTACTCTTCTCCAGTCACTTTCTGATAATATATCAAGTAAGAAATGGGGGGGAATGCAAGAAAAAACCCAAGAATCCCCAGTACCATGTGTGTGGTGGCCCCATACAGGTGCTGGCAAGTGAAAGAAAACTAAATGTGCTCATTAAAACATGAGAACAGTCCATGATGCCATGTGGAGGTTGCATGGTGTATCATGCAAAGTCTCCAACAGTAAAATTTGCACTTGGGGGGAAAATAAAGAGAACTTAAATGAAAAGAAAAAAAAGTGGCTTCAGGTTGCAGTAATATTTGAAAATATAGGCTTTAATAATAACAGCTTAGAGTTAGTCTGCTGGCAGAACTATTGCTATCATTCCCCAAGAAATCTGGAAAGGCAACGGTGGTGTTGTTGCTAAAGTCTCACAGGACCAAGAATCAAGTTCTTGTTTATAGAAAATGCCAAAACTTCTCCCTGACTCTCAGCAAGGTGTTTAATCTTCCACTTCCCTTAAACTTTCAGTTTTCACACAGATAGAATACCTGACCCATTTTAGCCCAGTCTGTCCTCTGCCTCTTCCGAGAGGGATTTTCAGAATGTCCCTGTGATGTGTTGTGAGAATACTTTGAGGTCTAGCTCTGAAATGTTCAAATGGGAAGAGCAAAAATATTAGTAATACTGGAAGTTTTCAGTCAACTGACCATTGTTTCTTTTTGTGAGCTGTGCCTGACAGTGCCATTCTGTAACACTTCAGTGAAAATTTCACCTACAGTGAAACTATGTGATCAATTCAATTGCAACTCTCTTTTGTTAAATGCTGATCTGATTTAAATCTATACAAAATACCATAAGGTGAATGCATTGACTCTGAAGAAATACAGTAAAAAGAGAAAGTTTTTTGTGTTAGAAAATATGTATTAGCTAAACTTTACATCTGAAAAGCTGTTCTCCTGTGAACCAGAATATATTTTCCATATGTCCATGTGTTGGAAGTTTCATAAAATGCTGAGCATGTATATTTAAAATAGCTCTGACAATGTATAAAGAAAGCTCTAAAATATTATGACATGGCCAATTTCCATGCTTTTTAAAATCCATGACATGACATGATTTATTTTATGTGTGGAAATATACATCATAAATATTGGCCAGTGTCAAAATATTTTTAATGTTTTATATGTTGTCAAATCAGCTTTAAAAACAGTATGTATTCTATACATTTACTGAAATTTAACTCAGAGATGCGGGAAATCAGATCTATTCTTTTTCCATGTGGGCTTATTATATATTTTATGGTTTTCTTGCTCCTGACAGTGCAAAGTGTCCTTGTCTCTTTCCTGATTGCTTATTTATTTACTTTCTTTTTCTTACTTCCTTACTCTTGCTCTCTTTCTTTTGTTTTCTTGCTTGTTTCTCCTCTACTTTTCTTGAACAATGTAAATGTCATTTGAAGAACAAGAACTGACTTTCTAGCTTTCTATTGCTCTGACCCATATGTTAACCTTGTATAACCACTAGGAGTGAAGTGGTCATACACCCACTTTTAAACCAAGGAAATATTTGCCTTTCCTAAAGTTTCTGCAGTTCTTCAGACCTTCTCAGCCCAAAAAAAGGGCTATAGCACTTCTGCAGCACATTCAATCAAGCCCCAGGAAGTCACAAGTACAAAGAAGAGCAGCTAAAGTTGTTCAAGATCAGAAAATCTTTTTTTTTTTTTTTTTGTGAGTCATTGTGATTGCAAGGCAAACCCTTCAAGACAGGGTAAAAATTCAGCACCTCAAAGCTATCATATCCCCAGTCTGATTGTTGTCACTTCCCTGACTTCTAAGACTCTTGGCAAATTTTGAGTGGTTTGACCAGGTCCTGTCACAGTCACATTCAGAGGACTATCCCGGAAACTGGTGGGCACTACAAAAACTATGCCCATATTTCCCTATGAATCAGAATCTTCATCCATTTCAGTGACCCAGACAGGACTGGATGCTTGTTCATGTCTCAGCGGTAAATCTCCCACATCCAAAGACAAAATCACAATGTGGAATGCAAAAGTTTCATTGGTATGTAATGCTAAAAGATAAAAATTACAAGATACCACAAAAGGTACACTTTCAGGCAGATGGGGAAATCCTCAGAGTTCAAAAAGGCAAAAGGTTTTCCCTCTAGTCTTCTTGCTTATCAGAGATGACCAGAGGTTTTTACAACAGACACCGTTATAAAAAATGCCTAGCTATGAGAAGAGGGAGCAACAAATAGGTCACACAGATGACTTTTTAAAATGTTTTACTAGAAAAAAAATACTTACCTAATTAATGATGTTTCTAGGGTGAGAGGAACTCATACAGTAGATGACCAAGAAAAAACAAAACTGAACTAAAAAAGAATAAGAAAAGAATCAAAATATTTGGAAAATATTGTTTCATGGGTTTTATTTTATTTTTTCAGGTTTTTCCCCTCCTTTTTTTTTTCCTTCATTTCCCTTTAGAAATGGAAGGAAAGCTTAATTAAAACAAGTTCTGCAAGCAGCAGAGCTAATGAAAACTTGTTTCCTGTGGGGTTTTGTCCTATATCACCTGATTAGATAAACTTAGCTCCATTCTCTTATTTTCTATGGTTGCCCTTTCAGTTCCCTGAAACATCTTCTCCAGTTCCCACACTTCCTACAGTTCCCCATCATGTTCTCAAAATTGACTCTTCACATGTGCTACCGTGTCCCCAGTTCATTCCCAAACCACTGGTTTTGTAAGAAGTTGTAGCAACTTCATTATCCTCGTGACTGGCAACAAGCCAGATTGCTCATGTGTCTTTAAAATCACTCCAGTATCTCACATTAATTTTAGCCTTATACTGCCATGATCCTGGCCTTCAGGGAATAAATATAACTAAATTTAACTGTATTCTCAACATTAGACGTGCAAAAGAAACATGAAAAATTACTAAGGAGAATGAAAATATTGCAAACATATTCCAGAATAGCAGTCCATAAGGGTTCATATCTATTCTTGAACCCATTAAATATTTTACTGTGAAAAAATGTTACAACTGCATTGGCACAGATAGCCCAATTTATGAGCCAGGCCTTGGGTCTGCTGTGTAAATTACTATTGGATTCCCTGACAGAGTGAGGAAACCTGGAAACCAAAGCCTGATAATTCAGTAGGTGGGCAATGAGCTACTAAATCAGCACATATTTAAAAAAGAAAAGTGTTTGTGTCTGCAGAAACAATAATTCGGAGCTGGAGAGCACCTGTGTTCTGTGCCAGAATGATCTTTTGTACAGCTAGATGCCTGGGGGCACCAAGATACACAGAGGCTCATGTGATTCTGTGTCCCATTGAGGATGGACCTGACCCATGTTAAGAGATGATGATATGAAACCTGTATCAAATCTGATACACTGCCTCTTCTCTCATTTGTGTTTCTGAAAAACACACAGCCATGCATCTTTGACCCACCCTCATCAGGAGGCCTTCTCCTTGCAAACACTGGGTTAATTTATGCATTGCAGCTTCAACCAGCCAGCAAAGGGGGTGAGTCTGAGTGCAGGTGTTCAGCCCTTTCTGCAAATCCAGTCCTTTTCAACTGCTTCTCCTTGGTCATCCAAAAACCAAAGACACTGGCAGGCATTAGTCACTTGTGAAGCGCTCTGGATGGCAAGGAGGGTGCCTGAGCAGGATCAGCCCTAACATCTCAAGTGTGGCCACAGAATTTGGAAGTCAATGTAGGCAGGGTCTGCAAATGCTCTGGGTAGATGTGAGCTCTTCCTCTCTGTCTGCATTTGAGGGCAACCCAGACCCTATAAATCCCATTGATGAGCAGCCTGCAGACCCTGTAGACAGGCAGGTGACATGAAGGTAAGCTGACACTGCAATGATGAGCTTTTCTAGTCCCCAGAGGCATAGTCAGGAGAAATTCACATCTTTCTGTGAAAGCCCTCGCAGACATCCCACATGACAAGGAATACTCAGCACAAGTTACCCAGTCAAGCTAGAAAAACAAAGTATGCACAAGAAATCTGTGAAAGAGCTCATTTTTTAAAGCAGTTGCCCTCTTATTTAGGAGCGTGTTCTTACAGTGTGGGACATTAGTTCTGAAACAGAATGAGAGGAGGAAAAGGATGGGGAACAGTTTTATTCTGGGAATTGTTTATGAAAAATGGGCACAAGTAAGTAAAGAATCTACATGTTTAAAAATACTAACCTAAATACAATACAGAGAAGATATTAAAAGAAGCAGAAAGGACAGCTCTGCTGAAAGCTGAGACAAAATGTGAAGCAAAATCAGTAACACAAGCCAAAAGCATGACCAAGCTCTGGAGATATTTGTGGGATTTCCTACAATGCTTCTCTCTCAACATTAAGCCATCCAAAGCAAGTGTCCAGAAATATGGGGCCAGGGAGTGAGGTGGGGGCAAGTGGGCAGGAAGGAAAATATTTCTGAATTTTTGCAGGAGAAAGTCTCTCATGAGGTTTGCTAGGAAGTTATTTCTTTTTCTTTAGACATAGGCAAGTTTTTTGTTATGTTTCTAGGGGGTGATCATTAGCTCAGAATTTTTGTATTGCATAGCTTAGCTGAAGACACTTGAATCTGAAACACAATTCATTTTCCCAAAGTAGTACTCTAGTTAAAAATCGTCCCCTTACACCCATGGAGAATGTTTCATTGTTCTCTCATGATAAAATCCACAGACAAGTAACTGTGAGCAATGCATAATATGACAATTTCTTTTAAAAATGAGATCTCCCAGTATAGCAGCTTGCTATATGGTAGAGAGAGGAAACATGAAGACAGGCAAAATCAGCTTATGCAGCTAGGAGTGCACAGAGGGAAACAGTTGACTATTATATCAGCCATTCCATTTTGGCTGGAATCAGAGCCTCGGAGGAGCACCTTGCTCTACATGGAATAAATATATGACCCCAAACAGCAAAGAGAGCAGAACAGATAAAAAAGACAGAAGTTAGATAATTGTAAAGAACAGAATCACAAACAACTTGGGTGCAGAGTCCAGAGGTCTGATTCCTTCAGGCTTTCCTCAGGTACTCAGAGAGCAGGAACAATTTTAGCTTCAGTGAGAGAGAGAGTGCAGGGAAAGGGGCAGGAAAGGGACTGCCAGAAATAACTCCCCATAAGCTACAGAAGCAGTGATTGAAAAAACAGAGTCAGGGCACTACACATATGGCCTCATGCATGAATCTCACAGTGGTGAGTGTTGACTTCAAATTGCAGAGCTTTTTGTGGAGGGGGAGAAACCCCACTACCTCTGAGTTCTGGTATAACTATACTTCCACTTGCCACATCTTATATCCTGCTGTAATTGTGTCCCAGAGAGCCATGCCCATACTGCATATGTACTTCCCAGCCTGCCCATATGCTTCTTAAGTGGTGAGCTCATCTAAATAACCCCTCTCATTTCCCTCCTACAGAAACTATTCATGGCCAGTCTATTTCTATTCTGACCAGATCGCTGATGCTTCACAGGACTCTGTGGAGCCAACCCTACCGAGATAATTGTCAGATTTAGAACTGGTTAAGAAAAGTTTTTTCCCCAAAATATTTATTTGGTTAAAAGAATCCAAGAGATTCTCAACTTCTTGTGAACAGCAGGTGATTGTTTTTGCCAACATTTGCCCTCAAGTCTTATGACATCTTTTTATACAGCTGTAGGCACCAGGCGCATTAACATCTCTGAGTCCATACTAAGTTGGCCCCATCTCAGGCTGACAAAAGCAGACATGGAGGTGAACTCAAGGAATCTTAAAAGTCATTTAGCAGTTCATTCTTGGCCAGAAGTTCATTCACGGTCATTCATTTACACACACAGTGGGGGAACAAATCATCGAAGTTGCTGATGGCCAGATTTCCGAGACCTCCATTTCCACTGCAGAAACCAGATTTTCAAAACATTTTCTAGATCTCTAAACAACAGGCCAAGTGACTGAGTTAACTTGATAGTCTGGACATTTATTTAAATACCTGAAGGGCTGCAAGGTCCTTCTGAAAAGTCACAACTAAAATATGCTGGTTCAGAATACCTGAGAACTGAGTATGAAAACATGAAAGATTCCCATGTTCTTCAAATACTGCATGTTCAGAGATGATCAAAATAATTCTAAGCCTCTCTGATTCAAAGCAGTCCATATTCAGGTTTTTTCCACAAGTACATTTTTGATGGAGAACATCAACATTTCATCTGGATGTGTGAAAAATATTAGTAGAATTGGTTGAGACTGTCCACATTTTGAGGGCAGCATGAATTTTAAAGAAGGAGGATTAGAATAGAAAGTCTTTATCCCATTCCAAGTAAAACAGCTGTACTTTAGTACAGCTACAGGACCCCTACACTGTACTCAAGTTTGAACTGGACAGATAAATCTGTCCACCAGAAGCAGGAGCAGGTGGAGCAAAAGACTTAGCTTCTGCAACACCTCTACTCTATACACAGAAATATGAGAGATTGCATGCCTATCTTCAGAGTATGAAAGAAAGTGTGATTGTGACTGGTTCCTCATATGTCATCATAAGAGCTGGAAGGGAGTGGGGCCATCCTCTTCCTTGCAGAGAAAAAGGGGAAAACAGATAATCAGATATGTCACCATGCAGTGTGACAGGTAGATAACTGATAATATCAATTTTTTTTTTTTTTTTTTTTTTTTTTTTTTTGTAATGGAGTGGTAGATGGGTTTTTAAGGATGTCTATTTTAAAAGAGCAAAATTTATTGTTTGGAGTGTCCCAGCAGGACATAGCTATGAACTATGGAAAAAAAGCACAGGAAGGAAAATTCAAGATATCTGTCAGTAAGAACTTCCTAATGGCATGATATAAAGCCTAATACTGTGGAATAATCTTCTAAGAGAAGAGGTGGAAGCCCAGCTGAATGAGTAATTTAAGCAGTAGGAAACAATTCAGGGTTGGCAAGGGGAATGGATAAGATGACCTCATCGGCCTTTCCATCTCAGATTTCTATGGTTCTGAAGACAGAGAACAATGAAAGCCACTGCACAGAATCAGTCCCAGAGAGAGAACTGCATTAGGATAAATGGGATAGGCTATTAAAAGGTGTAGATTGCAAAAGAGACTGTGAATGAGGAAAAGTGGAAGGGGGGAGAGATTAAGTCATGGATATATTTAGAATGCAGACTTGGACAGGCAAAATCTTGGGCAAGGAATATAAAATTGGAGCAGACCAGCTTCAGAGATAAAAGACAGAAGAGAGTGGCTTAGGGAGGTTAGATGATTTTACATGGAACACTTTTTCACTCAGCAGGTCTTGGGTGTACACTGCTCATACTCATTAAGAGCCATCAAGTCTCAGGGCAAAACCACTTTTAAGACAAAAAGATTATGTGTGAATTATGGATAATACCCAGGTATTTGGAAATAGAGAGATATGGGTACTATTCTTTTGCTTCACAACATTGCACATCTGTTGGTCTCACCAGCATTTGCACCAACAAAGGAAATCTCCACTCAGTTGGCTGGAGGGCTCAGGGTGCATGGATTTGTTTGCTGAGCCAGTGACATCATGGACTCTTTTCTCAGCCAGTCCTGATCGATTAAGAACATACGGTTTTCCTTTGCTCATACCAGACACAAACCTGACTCGTTAGTGTTTATTGGAGAATAAAGCACTACAAGAAGGAATAAAATTCAAAATTCAGCTTGATCCTGCACAGGTAACTAACTCTACAATTATTTTCCGTTGTGGGGTGGAAAATAGACATCAGCTTCATACCCAGTAAAACTGATCAAATTGTAGTTGTGGAGCTGAAAAATAATGCATTTTGGCCATTTTGGGAAGGAGTGGAAGTGATCTGTCCTTGATTTTTTGCAAGTGGATTTTCAGACAGCTCCCAACTTGTATTTGTGATTTGTGGCATATGGCAGGTCCTCAGATATTATTTCTGCTTGGTACATGGATCCTTGGAACTTTTTAAGCTGTGGCATAGAAAATGGAATGTCACAAACTCCATTGAGCACAGTTAATGAAAATTCTGAAATGCACAGGTGTTTTAACTAATACATAGTGATGTTTTGTGTGTTTGCAGAAAAGAAATATTGTGGGCCTCCCCATAATTAACACACAGAAAGAAGCTAATTATGCATAAATAATTTATATAGTGACAAATTTCTTCAACAAGTTTCAAGACATAACGAGAAAAGGGGGATAATAACTTAAAAATCCATTGGAATTCAGTTAAGAACTTAGGAATCACACTAGAAAATAATGAAATTATATAGTAGAAAGAAGAAAAGTATTACTTTCTGTAGTGCTAAAAAATTATGTTTTCATAGTTTCTGAAGTGCTTAAATTCTGAGAAATAAAAAGGTATTGTTCCCTGCATAGCAAAGGGGCCCATGTTGTTTTAGGCAATATGCTAAAAGTATATAGGAAAATTTCCTAATTTTCCCTGTACCTTCATATCATCCAAGATAGGAGATAGGAAGTAAGTTCAGAGAAAAAACATGGGAAGGAAATGTAAATCAGAGGTAGTGCATTTACTGTATTTACTTTGTCCTTAGAAGTACCATGATAAGAACGAGTTTTATTGACTTAAATGTGATTAATAACTTGAGATTCAAAATACATATAGCAATGGGCCTGAGAATAGTGACCAACAGTAACTGTTCTGTACCAGTGGTAACACTTCATAAACAAGTTTTTACTGATAAATTTGACACAAAAGAGCAAATCTGCCTCTGCAGTAGCTTGGTAAAAATTGAACAGTTGTTGATATAATATATCACAAAATATATAATTTCTTAATATAATTGTTTCTATCACAGGCTTCAGTATAATATGTTAGAAAGGAGCTAGCAAATACACCTACAATTAAACAGCCATTAAGATGTGATTTACCTCTAAGCTGTTGATTCTCATATATTATAATATTGCTAGGTATTATTTTTGGTTTTGCTGATACTCACTATGAATGTTCTTTATTTGGAACCATAAAGACAGATAAAATTCACCCCACGTTTTATAATAAAGTCAGATAAAGACCCTTCAGGCATCTTATATAGGAATAAAGGAATAATACTTTGCTTTATAATCTTTCCCTCACATAAGTAACATTATTTCGTGGGTACCTAGCTGAGGGAATGCTGCTGTCACTAGCCAAGTTTAGAGTATCTGTTCTTTAAAATACATTCTAGAAGAGTATGTAATACAGCAAAGTACCAGCAAGCAAAAACTTGAATAGGTGAGTTAAAAGGGAACCCAGAAAATATATGTTACTGCTAGAATACTGACCTACTATGAGGTAAAAATAAAAAGGCATGGTATATAAAAGCAAAACCAAGAGTATTATGTGCAAGAAATTAATATATGTTAAAGCCTGACTGGAGTTCAAAGGATTTTGTGGGGAGGCGGGAGGGAGAGAGAGTTATATAATTTTATAAAAAAGTGTATGTTTGTCTCCTATGGTATTTCTTGAAAAAAAAAATCAATAACATCCTAATGAACCATCTTGAAATGTTCCTAGATGAGTCTAGGAATTAATTCATTCCATTGTAAGGGTGAACTAGCAAAAATGAAATTTAGATTTTTCACAAAAATGCTTTGAGCTCTGATTTGCTAGAATGTTTTCTTCTGCTTACATTAATCACCTGAAAAAAAATGCTTGCTGAGGTAAGTATGCTTTTTTGAACTGAGATTTTCTAGCACGAAACAAGGTAAGATCACAATACCACTGTTTAATAACTCAGTGCTCAACCTGCTCGTTGCAGTTCATCATATTTACTGCCAGAGGGGTCCTCTAAGCCTGAGGTCTGAACAGACATTCCATTGCATTAAAAGGGAGTAAAGAAATTGGCAGAAAATAGACCCTCTTGCAATCCATCTGACCATCAGATATTATTGGAGCAGGGTGCAGTTGGGCTTAAATTATGAGTGATAGTCAGTTTATCATTAGTAGGCCAGAAAACAAGGGTCCAGATGCACTTCTAACACCACACTACCCATAACTGTCATGCTTAATAGGGACTATCATGGCCACACACTAGAGTCTGGTGTGCTCAATAAATTTTCTCACCATCAGATTAATGAATAGTGTAATTTACTGAAGCAGCACTTTACAAGATCTTTGGATTGCTGGTGATAAACTTACTGTCTGCAAAGCACATGAAAAATACCTAGGATATAAGTAAAGGAAGTGACACTATAGAGATTTGCAGAGGTGGGCAAACTGGCCAAAATACATATAATTCCCAGGGGGTCTCTCAGGCCAAAACCACATGTTTAGAGACTTATACCTACAAAGAGACTCTAGAGAAATTCACATAATTCCTGGGGGGACACCTGATCTAGTTGAGTATTCAGATGCCCAAAGTCATCCCAGTGCTGGGGAAGAGAGGCTCAGGTTGTTGACTTGGTCCCAGAGGTCAGGGGTAGCCCTGTGATGGTGTCTTCCCTGACATCCTTTCCCAGTGTTGGCTATTTTTATATTATTTTCCTGACAGGTGGAGCTTGAGTGACTCTCGTCAAGCAAACTTTTGTTATGATTGGTGCAAAGTTCTCTCTTTGTGTCTAAAGGTATAGGCTAGAGAAAAATCAGAGTGCAGGCTCAGTGAGGGGTGATTTCACTTTGGAGGCAGATAGCTTAAAGGATGGAGGTGTGCTTTTGTATTATAATGTGATCATAATGAATAAAGTTCACCTCAAGGACAGCGATTTCTCAAAGGGTAGCATGTTGTTGGCCCAGGGTATCAAAAGTGCAATTAGTTGGTATTGTTGCCACAGAGTGTAGCTGCGGCATCTCCACTCTGCTCCACTCTTCATGCAATTTCTCTTGGAGCTAGCACACTGAGTACCCCTGATAAATGCTAACATCTAAGGTAATCATGGTACACTAACCACATTCCACCAGCTCCAAATGGTGTACCTTTCCTAAAAAATACAAATATAATCTAAGTCACTTCTAGCGGTCATTGCCATTATTACACACCTGGAACTATAAGGTTTGAATATTGACAGAGCAGAGTAAGTTCTTCATCCTTCTGTGGTAGCTGTGGTTTATGTTTTTACTACCAGGCAGATTATTAACAGGGGTCTTTAAGCTGTGCCGTTAAAAACCCAGAGATCATGTGAAAATTAAAACTCCCATGCTGCTTTCTCCATGAGCCCATAAGCCTGCCCCAGTGTCCTGGGACAAAGTTTCTTATTCATCCACTGCTGTGTTTTATGCTGTTCATTTTCTGTCATCTACTGCAGGGTCAGCAATGCCATACATAAAGCTCCATAGGAGCCTTTGTGATGATAACTGCTACACTGAAGTAAATCATAATTATCATTAACACATACATGACTCACTTGAAATGCATTCTGTCCAGCCCACAGTTAGATCCACTAAAGACTAATCAATTGGCTTGCAATTTATAATCCTGTTCTCAGCTTACTCCTCAGTGCTTGGGGATTGTTTAGTACCTCATGCATTTAATGCTTAAGCCCTGTGGTGATATTGCCTACTACCATGATTTAGCACTGATTAATACTTTGCTATTCCTGGCAATATCAGCTATTAGTTGAAAGAGAAATGATTTAAAACATAGTTGGGACTTTCCCTGATAATGCTTGTGTTATTATTTAATGAGTTCTGTTTTTGTGTTCTTACATAGTTTCTATACTTTTTAAAAGTATAATGGCTGAAAGTATAATTTAGCCCAATGGGGTTATCACACATTCATAAACAATCTGTGTATATGATCCTGCAGAAAAATATATCTAGAAGTATGTATGTACATGTATTTGTGTGCATGTATGAACACACAGCGCCCATCATACATTTTTATCAAATGTAGTTGTGAATACATTCCAAGTGCTTCACAGGCTGTGTGTTCATGGGTCAGCACAAGCAGGGATGAAAAACACTCTTGAGTAGAGGAAACATTCTGCACCAGCAGAGTTATACAGCTGCATTTTTAGAAGGGGGAAGTGAAGTCTTCCAAATTAAACTGTTGTAAAATTTAGATAGGCAAAATTCAGCTACCTGAGTTGGACTTGGCTGGCATTCTGAGACCTTAATCTTTACTCTTGCAAAAGGTCCCATGTGACCTCTACAAACATAAACGGTGTGTATCTGGGTTTGCATCTCAGTCAGGAAACAGTAATGCCAGCATCCCTACAGAGACTATCCCTGTACATCACTGCTCTGCCACAAGAACTTTAGTTAGACATTTGCCTATTCTGACTTTTTTTGTAACTCCAATGCTGTGTTTTTGGCTTGTTTATCTCCAGTCTACCCACCAGCCTTCTCGTTTGTCATCCCTGATATAGCTTTACAAAGTCCAAACAGCCCCACAAGTGAACTATTTTAGAAGCTTGTTACAAGGAATGGGGTGTGAGACAAGATCTGACATCAACTTTTACGTGATGCAGTAGTTGGCATCACAAAGAACTGATTAAGAAGAATGTAGGCGTTGACCAAGTCTGTCCTATGCAAAGAATAAATTTCTGAACAACATATGACCCCAGGGAAAGAAAAAAAAAAAAAAAAAAAAAAAGCTTCAAAACACTCAGAGTGAAAAAATGAAGTCATAAGTCATGAAAAGTCAGAGCTAAAGTTTTACAGAACTCTCGAGTAGAAATGAAGGCAAATTAGTCAGTACTCTGCTCTATGTCTGCAAGTAATGAACAACCATGAAAGGAAGACAGTATCATTTATTTTCTGACAACAGCAGTTTCTGGATCACTTCCAAACTACTTTAGCTGTAAGAGGATATACCTGAAACTGCAGTATAACAATTATCAGGGAAGTTATTCCTGAAACTGTTAAAACGCAAGCTCTGTGTTTCTTCAGAGGAAAAGAGAAAAACATGGAAGAATTCACAGATGGCATAGAGTAAATGAACCAGTCTGGTTCAGACAGGTAAGAAGAGGTGAACCTGCAGGCTGGAGCAAAATATTCATCGAGGCATCCAAAAGACCTCTGATTAACCCACAGCAGCACAGCTGGACTGTTCCAAGTGAAGTTAACCTGGAAGTCAGGAGAACCAGACACTTTTATTGACTCTAAGATACATACATAAACTTTAGTCCTAATCACTTCAGACAAAAAAGCCTGAGTCAGAATTGTGCATGCCCAGAGTATTGGACCACAGGACTTCTACAGTACTCAAAATATTCAAAGCCCTGATATTCCTGATCACCAACACAAGGAGTTTCTCAGTTTCCTAATGGCCTTAGGTATAAAATATGTGAGTCTAGTATGCTCTTACTGTATTCCTTGAAAGCTCTTGGCCAACAGCAGTTTCTAATGCCTAAAAACAACCCAACAAGAAAACCTTTTGATTAACAGAAAGAGCCTGGCTCTTAGTATTGTAGATCTTTATTTGTTTATTAATTATTAATATTCAATGGACAACCCAATACCACATTCATTTGGAAGTCTAAGAACAAAATTTCTTTCTTTGCCCCATAGTAATTTCTTTGCTTTTTAAACAACTCTATCACCTGGACTATGATCTCCAAGGACACAAATAGCATCTCCAGTGATCGTGAAGTGCAGAGAACTGCACAGCCTGTTCTGTGCTACAGTGACAGAAACAACAGCATAACTGAAATGACTAAGATGATGCATTTGCAACTTAAATCAACATCTTGCCTCCTGGAACATTAATCCACTACCAGTAATTCCTTTGGAAAGGGTTTCTTTAGAACCGAATTGACTGTGAAAGTGTTTTTTTCTACTGTTCATCTACCTGCTGCAGCATCAAAACTCTTGTGAGAAAAAAATGGATTTGTGAGAACAAACAAAAAGAGTAAAAAAATAATTCTGAATGTCACTGATAAACAAAAATGCTTGCCTTGCTTTTTTTTTTTTTTTTTTTTTTGCCATCATACAACCAGAAAGACTCTCAGGACACATTCCTCATTGTGTGATTACATGACATTAAGTATCAATTGACTTTGTTCAGGAAGGTTTTCCTAGGTACATAAAGTGGCTGTTCAAGAACAGGACATACAACAACACATTCACAAGCCAAGACAATCACAGCACATTGTCACAAGTATTTGCAAGTGCCTCTTTCTGAAGAGAGAAATTTATATCGAGTAGCAAAATCCCTCTATTTTTTAGAAGTGTATTGATTCATGGTTTATTTTACTAACTTTTTTTCTAGATTCACTCATTATTCTGTCCATTGTATCAGGCTCCTATTCCTGTGCAAAACTGAGCTGATAGTTTTTGAAGCTGCCATTCTCCACAGCTGTTGGGAGGAGGGAGGAGGAAAGGATGGGGAGCCAAGAATTGAGAAGAAGGATGTAGTGGAATGAAAGATGATCAGGGAAGAGAAAGGGAGAGTCTGTTTTGTTAATACTGTTCTGGCCACCTCACATATCTTCCTCTTGAATTTTTTAAGTTCTTCAGCTGCATTTATTTATCTTTCTGGCTGCTTTTATTTTTTGGCTACCCAGCCTCTCTCTGCATGTACTTGTCTTTTTTTAATTCAAGAAACTTGGTCAAGCTTTTCTGGCCACATCTCTCTCACATTGTGTGGTCACTTCTATTAGCTTCCTTGCCAGACTCTCAACCAGGGCTGCTTGGCTTAGACCTCTCCTTACTATGAAGTTTCAGAAATCTGCAGCATGATATGGGCATTGAGCATTCAATACTCTTATACAGACAATGGTGTGTTTCAACTCTGCTAACAAGGCTGAGTGATGAGGACTAATCTGCCTGGAGCCTTCTCACCTCACAGACCACACAGCAAAAATCTGCCTGTAGAAATTTGTTCCCACCCAGCTCTACCTCTCCTGGGGGATTGAGATGCAATAACACCCAAAGCAGTTGGAGCATGCAAGACAGCTCCTAAAACACTCTCAGTGCCAGTGCAGAGGTCTTCAACAGGCAAGATGAAGTTTAAGGTGGCAATCTCCAGATGGTCTACTATTGAATTCTTGGGATCCATATTCTAGGCAAGGAGTACAATTTAAGACTGCTAATGTACACACATAGACATTTATATACTGGCCAGTCTATCTATAAATTTTTGATATAGTAGACAGTAAGGTGCATTCCTGTCATTCTAAATACCTATATGAGGACTCTGTAGACCCTTTGTAGATTCATCTGTGTATAAAGTACAAAAGCATGGGAATTAAAAAGTCAGGTTTATAAATCTGCTTCCTGTATAGCACTGCCTTGTGACTCAAAAGGAATGCAGTTCACCAGTGTAATTAAATAGAAGCTTAATCTTAAACATACACTTTGGCATGAGAGTGACACCATTTATTTCACTTGTAACGTTGGTTCTAAAGTGCAAATACTGTTCCTACTCTAATGAGAGCAACACAAAAATCATTTACCCAATAGTGAAGGAGAACAAGAGAACAGAGGTGTAAATGCCTCAAAGTTACATACACGTGTTCGAGCACATAATGCCAAAGCTATCCCAGAATACAGGAGTGAAACTCCACAGTTCAGTATGTAAAAAGATGAGAAATGGATCAGATTGTTGAATTGCTTATTTATCAGTAAATATCCACAGAAATATTAGATGCACATACTGTCTCAAAAAGAAAATGCAGGCTTGTTCACTGTTTTGGCATCTCTGTTGCTTTTGTACATAGTATCAAGTGTTGCTTTTGTATGTTTGTATTTATACTGAAGATGATACACTGTAGTTAACATCCACTGGAAATATAAGAAAAAATATTGTCTTATTGACAGATTCTTTTTTTAGCACTTCAGAAAAGAGTGATTTGGGACTTAACTGCAATGCTTTTAATGTTTGAGTCTGGAATATGGTTAAAACCCAGTCCTGTTCTCATCAATGTCAGATATCAGTAACCCTTTGAGCCCATGACCTAATCTTTACTTAAAATTATCAATATTTCTTTAGAGGCCTGCTCTTCTCATAGGATCCTAAGGAACTAGCTATAAGTTGTAAACAAAAGAATCCTTCTATGTGACACTGAAGGTACACTATTTCTTGGATGGCTCTTGAAAGAGGTTTAACAACACACTGAAAAAGGAAGTAAAAATGAGTACATCAGCTGAACTCCAAAAACTGAAGAGTATCAGCACAACATAATTATTCAAACTGAAATTCATCAAGAACACTGGCATGATGATAAATCTGTATATTCTTGTAAGTCTTGTAAATGACTGAAACTCAGATGTGATAAGTTATTCATCCATACTGGGGAATCTTTTCTGAAGGCTGCATTACAAATTAGAGTGCTTACATATTGGAAATACTTGCACATATCACTTTGTTGCCCTGCATTTTCTTTAACACTGCAGGTGTGCTCCATGACTTTTAGACAAAAAATCAAGCCCCCACTCCCCCAGAGGTCTTGCAACCTCAACAGAGAAGATGTGAAATGAAGGTGCCAAGGAAAATCTGAATGTTCAGGGAAGTTTATGTGTGTTGTTTTCTAGAATTTTGTTTAGCATTCATTTTTATGAATGTTCTTTATTTTTTTTTAAGTGTCAGCAAATTAGATTAACAAAGGTGTACTAAGGAGATATTTTAGCTATTTCAAGTCATTTCAGTTGTCACTGTTTAGAGACTGCCCAGTTGCTTTGGTATATGGAGCACTTCTATAACAATGAGTGAGTCTCTGTTATATAAAAACTGAAGTAGAAGAAAGGATGGTGGTCCTCACAGAGGACAGGGCTTCTCTGAGGCATGGAAACGTTGAAAAATTGGAGGTTTTTCTCAACTCAGCTCAAATGAATCCAGGAAAGAGAAAGAGTGAAATTTGCCAAGTCTGACAGCGGCCTGTAACAAGGTTGGGCAAACAGGTTTTTGGGGAAAATAAATCCCAGAAAGAAGTCACAGCCCTGTCTTGCAGCTCATCGATATAGATATGAATATCAATTTCCCATTCCCTTGTACACGTGTAGTAGTGGTAGTAACTGCTACCAAGCTTAATTCCACTAGATGTTCTTAAACTACACTAAAAACAACACATTCTTATGCTCCAGAAAGAGAAAGGGAGTGAAGGGGTCACACCTGCAACCCTTCTTTAGGGAATAGCAGACAAGACAGGTGACCAAACTTAACCAAATGGAGTATTCCATCCCATATGCATCATAACTGGTATAAATTTGAGGGATCACAAGGGTCAAGACCCTTCCTTTCCTTCTTCAGCATCCTGGGAGTGTTCCATTCATTTGTCTGTCTGTTTTCCCAGTCCCTGCCATCCTGCATCTGTGTGTTCCTGCCTCCAGCTCCTGACTGCTTCGGACTCCAGGATCCCAGCCTGGGACTTTTACAGGGCTTGCCCTGAAGCTTTTTTGGTGATGTGAGCATTTTGAGGGTGGGGGAGGGGAGGGAATGTGGTATTGGTTTTGTGTATATTTGTATATATTTAGTCTTTCTTCCTTTTTTATTATTACTGCTTCATTACACCTACGTTTCCAACCCAGAAGTCTCTCTCCCTTACTCTCTCTCCTTTCTTTATATCAGGGAGGGGGATTAATAGAGAGCATCTGACATTCAGTTAATTGCTAGCTCAGCATTAAACCATGTACGATTTCTCTTGTAGCTGAACCTCTTTCACAAGCTCAATACTGCTTGTGGGATCATTTATCTGTGGAAATCTACATCACAGCAGCTGTTTCTGCAGTGGAGATTCAGAAGGATCTGTGTCTGGTTAGAGACTTAAATATAACTGTGAATCTGGAGCTAAGTTCCAACAGACATTATGATTTAGCAAGAACTTTCAGTCATCAAGGTAAAAAAACCCTCATTTTAAAAAGTTTAAATATTAGCACGTTCGTAGTCATTCCAAAGGTAAACAATTCCAGGAAAATGGAGAAGAAAACACTTGTTTTGAACAGGAAAAAACTGCAGTCTCTCAGGAGCTTCTGACTCTGCTTATGTGTGTGACGTTGTGGAACCTGCTGTGAATTATAATTGACAGCACAGACTGTAAAATCATGGTCCCTTTCTAACGGCTGTCTCTGCACTTGAGCTATGAGGTATCATTTCTCAGGAAAATGCATTTCTCATCCTTTAATCTGGAACCAGTTTTGTGACCTACACAGGCTCTATTACATGCCAGTGGAGCCTACCTCTTCCATAAGGATGCTGTCCAGATGTCTGTGACATACTGTCTGGGTTCCTCAGGGGCAGAAGATACCCGACACTTAGCCCAGAAATCTATTGTCAGTGTAAAAGTATTAAACCACTAAAACTTAAAATTTCTCCATGTTTTTAATAATATAAGAACCAACTTCATGGTCCACTTGCAAAACTGTATGTTATTATCCTATCACAAAATGCAATTTTTCCCATTGTACTATTGTGGATACTTCGTGCAGTGCAGGAAAATAGCTTTGATTAAAAGAGAAAGTCCTTGAGAAGTTTCATGGGTTTGTGACAAGAACAGCTTGTCTGAGTCTAATTTTACCCAATAGTTGCATAAATATTTTTTTTAAATATGATCCATATTCCTAATGTCTAATCCTGGACTGTGTGGTTTCATGCAGGGATAATCCCATAGAGAAATACATGACTTAAAGCCTTGGATCAGAAAACTACCAAATATCATTTATACCAAAATTATGGTGCCTAAGGACAGCTGAAATAAATAGAAGAGAATGGCACACAAGAGAAGAAATATAAAAGATATATAAACAGTATGAAAAAAAATCTTTTCCAAAACACTGGAATTCCCTGAGAAACAATTTAAAGACTTATATCAAGGACTATTGTTAGTCAAAGAGGCAGATGGTAATTGAAAACTCCATGTTGAGCAAGCCCAAGAGAAAGAGAAGTTACACTTTTTCATTCAAGTCAGATTAAAAGAAACATAGCAGTGAGCAAAAAAACTGGGGGACAGAAAAATGCTTTTGGCATTTTGGCATTTGCTATCTGTCTTATAGAAATCTATCTCTTCAATTCATGAAATTGGTGAAAATTGCCACAGGAAAATGTATCCAGGGAGGGAGGTCCTCTAACCACACACATTCCTGGGAGGCACCAGGCTGTGCTTCTCTGGCCTCTGCCACCTTTGGAAGGGTCCCGCCTCTCTCAGCATTTTCAAGAATGTTGGTATTTCCCTCACTGCTCTTCACATGAAGATTTTGTTGGTCACACATATAGTGGACCATGAGATGAGTTGCTCCAGCCTGCTTGTACCACTTTCTTTGTATCATAAGATACCAAATAGTCCCTGAATACCTTTTATCTACATTGCAAATGCACTCACTTCAAAGTGACAGAAAAATGCCCCCTGTGTACATTCCACAGAGCCAAGGAGCTGACTCCCACACTCTCTCTTGATGGCAGAGGTGATGCACTGGTGGTTGCACATGTGGCATCTTGGAGAACAGACCTCTGAGTCAACAGTGACCTGGGCACTGCCAGCCCTTGCAGGGCTCGTAGCCACAGGACTTGTATCAGCAGAGCCTTTCCCTCTGCCCTCACCTCCTGCTCTGTGCTAGGCAGAAATCTGGTGAGACAAAGCAAGGCTCCTGCTCTGAGCACCTGCTGTGCCAAGGAGCTGAAGAAATGCTGCTACAGTGGAGGAGAGTCAGCAGCCACCAGATGTGAGGAAAGATCTCCAGATGTTGGAGAAATGTCAGCCTCCCACAACTGGGAAAGGTGCTTACCACCATAATGGCTGAGTTGCTCTGTAATCCCTTCTTTTCTCTCTTATTTACTCCTGCCAAAGTAATCAGCAAGTTCAAAGCTGTCACTGAACTCAGATGAGAAAGGGATGATTACAGAGTGGAGTAATATTCCGCATGTAAACCAAAGCTCTTCCCATTGTGTAATGCAATGGCACATATGCTACAAACCCTTTGCAGTGTGCTACCCACAGCTAGTGGGAGCCTCCTCAGTTGGGGAGCCCACGTTCTTCAACAGATGCCAACCTCACATTTTGCCCTGAAAGTCTCTAGTTGTGTCCCTGTCAGTGCCAGCTAAGAAAGCAGTCATTATACTCCCCTGGGTTTCTGCTACACTGATGGTCCCAGTCCCCTAAATTACACTTGTAATACAATAAATATGCTTAGTTTTAGCTGATGAATCTAACAGCCAAATCTATCACTGCTTTTCCCTTCGATCTCATGAAATATTGTCTGAAGAGATAATCCACTGTGATAAATAAAGCAAAACAAATGAGCTCCTCAACAGCTGGTTTCACTATTAAAGTCTGAAATCAAAGCTGAGAAAAACTTCAACTGCTATGGCACATCTCATCAAACCCTGTCATATTTTTCCTGTTGTTCATACTTACATGATGAAAACAATCAAATTATATATTTTTTAAAGGCAATCAAGAATCTCGGCCCAGACTCAGGCAAAGCTTTTATTTCCAGATGTTCCTAACATGAAACATAAGAATTCTTGTAACAAGATCAAGCTAAAGATGCATCTAGCCCAGTGTCCTGACTTTGAAAGCACATGGACATGGGTCTTACAGAAAGTGTATAAAGAACATACCAAGTACAGCATGGTACTTTGCCTGGTCTAGCCTCCTGGTTTCTGGTGCTTTTTATAGTTACATTCACTGTCCTTTTGATATGGCATTAGCCTTGCAAACTAGGTAAGAAAAATTATAAGATTAGGCATCTTGGATGGGGGGATTACATTCAAATTATTTTCCATGAACAATTAAAACACATGCAAACCTAAAACCCATGTACATTAACATTTTCAAAAAAAAATTTAATTTCTCTTTTTTTTTTTTTTTTAATTAAAAATGAAGCAGGCAGGAAAGATCATTTCCCAACAAAAAAAAAGGTAACTTTAAAAGTTACAAACTTTCACCTTCAATACAAATATTTCCCTTTCACTACAGATATTGCTGTACATCTCTACAAAAATATTTATCTTTTCTTTTTTAATTCAGTGTCTGTTTTTCTATTTAACTTACCTTACAGGAACTATCTGCTTGCCACATCTCTAAAAATAAAAGACAAAATCCCTGTTAACCTCAAAGGGAAAACAGCCATTCTAAAAATACCTGGTAAGATCTACAGATGCATTGATCCAAACACTATGCCCTATTTTGTCTATATTTTTATGGAAATAACTCCAGATTTGTGGCAGCACAATCAGGATCTGGCACCCTTGCTGAGCTGACTCTAATACAGATAGGGGCCATGCAAATGCATCCTCTTCTTTATCCAAAAGGATCTATTTCCAGTATAAGATCTCACACAGTAGCTTTCGTGTACCAGAGAGCAATGAAATAATGTGAAAAAAAAAAGCTGGCTAGGTATTTAAAAACACATTTTGAAGCTGGACATTCTAGGTTAAAAATACAAAATAATTTTTTAAATGATAAATTGGTCTCTGCTTATGAATTTTATCCTGCTGGAAACAAAAGAAACCACTATGTGCACCTTATGGTAAAGTTTAAATAAATATTAGTTAAAAAAGCAAAAGTGTGGTCTCTTTTATTGCCAATTACAGGTTTACAAAGTTAAACAGGGAAAAGAAATACTATAGCCAAAACAGACTTCCAGAGAGCCCTCCAGAGTCTTACTTGGTGTTCACTGGACTAATATTAGTTATATTTTTATACCACAAATGGGCAGGGAGAATTATTAGGGTTTGGTAGCTTTATGATCAGTTTCACATTCAAGATATTTTCTTCCAGACATACACAAGTTTATATGCAATCCTTAAGGAATATATCAATTAAATGGAAGATGAAGTAGGACTATTTGTGAGTAAAAGAAAAAAGGCAGGCTCAGGGTCAGCCTAGAATTTAGATATAGCTATAAAATTTGGTTCAACACATTCAAAGCAACTTGCTGGCTTTCTACTCCCTGTGTTCCAGGAAGAGAGCATTCTTTGGCAGGCACTTCATTCAGAGGTTTCAATTTATGGGAAGGAGGCTTGCCTCAAAGGGGTTATTGTTCTCATTTGACCAAAGTTTGGTGTTTTCCATCATTAGAACTTTTTACCTCAAAAAAAAAAAAAAAAAAAAAAAAAAAAAGTTAATTCTCAATATGTTTGTTTCCATCCAGATAACCATGTGTTCCTAGCATTTGTACAAAGGCAGTCCTAGACAACTGTGAAATCTACAAAGCAAAGAACTAAAAATGTCAGAAAATAAAAATAACAACCCTTAACTAGATGTGTGTGACTTTTCTGAACATTCCTAATGATCCTACTGCTGGGGGAATACACCCAGTGCCCAGGTAAGCCAGAGAAGTGCACTGACTTGTAAACAGGAGCAAAGGCAACTCTGTATTGTGAACTGCTGCACACTACTTACAGCAGAATTCACAGCCAAGCCCACAAAACGAAAAAACACACAAACAATGAAAAAAAATCAAAACAAACAAACAAAAATGGTCAGGTCTTCTGATTGAGGAGGCTATATGTCAGTTTTCTCAATCTTACATTGTGTAAAGATGTGGCACAATACACGCTCACTGTGAGATTTTTATAAAAATACGGGTGTTCTTGGCCTATCAGATTTCCTATCTCAGAGTTCAGATTTTTTTCAAGAAGAGTGATTTCCACTAAAAGAGGTATTGTGCATTTTCCAGAGTAAGCATGCAACAATGGCATGCATGTAGCAGTGGAACATAATTTGCCATCGTGATTTACATAAAGTAATGCCATCTGCATCACATCTCTTTTCCTATGGAGAAAACACCAAAACGAAACTTGAGGTCACGATTGTAGCCATTAAAAATACAGCTACTTTTAAAGTACATGGTAAAGATGGAAACTTAAAGTGGGCTTTTAAAATGAAAGTATCCTTTTATCAGGCCATACTTTCAGCACGTTGCCTGTTATTGCATAGAAGAGTGCTTAAAAATGAACTAAATGCTCAACATATTGTACCTTGATGGATGTACCACATGTTTTTTTTTCCATTTGCTTGTGTTGACTTTAAGAATCTATGCGCCTGATCTACTTGTAAACATTTCAGGAAGAAACATCATGAAGGCAGGATGAATCTCCCTTAACTTTAGGTGGCTACATCGTGCATCTCTGAATTTGGTCACCAGGCTCTCTAAATTATGGATTCATTTTGTCTCATCCTTTGAATTAACTCTGATAAAGCATGTTCAGAAAACTTCTAGGCTGGATATCTTTTGCTCAGAAAGGAGCAAAGACCAGCCTCCAAAATTCTGCTGGAGACCTGACAGCATGAAGAGTTAACCAGTATGTACCACCAAAATGCTCAATACCACCTACATCCAAACCTCATCTCTGTGCCTGATCTCTCTATTTCTGCTCTTTTTCTGCACCTTTATTTGCCTCTGGGCAACAGTAGCATCTCTTCTATTTCGGCAGGCTCTGGTTTTGACCCTGCTGACAAAAGAGTTACTTATCTGTATAAGGACATGATTTCTTAGAGATCTAGTGAATTTCTTTGTTTATTTCATTCACAGTTTGTGCTTGAATTCAATCCTCTCTGAATAAGAACAAGCAAAGACTTCTGAAGGAAACAGCAAGTTTAAATGGAGAATTGGAGGGGAACATCATTGCTTTTCTGCCTGACTGGTCTTTATTTTCCCTGATCTCTTGGGTACCTCCCAAGTTGCTCTTACCACTTTGTCTGAGATTATATTTAATGAGGTTCTATATCCAGTTCCTGTATTAGGTGCCATGACCCTCATTTTTTTTCAGCAGAGAGAAATGAAACGCTGAAATTCAATTTGCATGAGCCAGTTTACAGGTAGATGTGTCTCCAGAGTATAAAAGTGAGCTGAGTTCCTCAGGGAAGGCAGAATGCTCCATTTAGTCCTTTTATCTAGACTACTCAGGACCAGGAGTCTGGACTGCACAGTAGTCAGTACATCAATTAGACACCATGCCATAACAGGACTGCTTCTTCACTCTAAGGATGCACGTGAACATAAAAAAAAAAGAACATCTCTAATTCCTGTATTTGTACGGCTGTCCAATTTTTTTTTAATGAGCTTTAAAACACTTTTCTGATTGATAGGACATAAAAAGAACATTTCATTAATTGCACTCTGGTGAACTGCTTTTACATGATCAGGGAAGCTCCCCAGGTGGGGGACTAAGCAGCAAGCTTCTAGATTTCACATTGCTAGTCTGTAAACCCCACATCTGGCAAAGGAGCAGAGACATCTGCTGAAACTGAGAAATTCTTATTAGCTGAGTTCAGGAGAAAGAAGCCTGCAGCTAATCAGTGACACCACTACGACCATCATCACTCAGAGCTGCCAGTGCAGCCCAGATGATTTCAGGGTCACGGTCTGAAAGGCCTGATGATAACAGAGCTAAACACTGAGGAAAAGAAAAAAACTATTAGAGACTTTAGAAATCATAGGTCAAAGATTAAGTAAGGATCAATATATCCATAAATGAGAAACTGATAAATTCTCCCTGATGAGAGGCTAAGTAATTAGAAACAGAGAAACTCTATTACCCAAATTAAAAGTACATGAAGCTCATTACATCTTTTACCCTAGATTATCTCAATGAACTGGACCAAAACAGAATTCCTGCTACTGAGGATGTTATCTCTGGACCTCACACAGACAATAAAGCACAGCTGTACCAGAGATCTCCAACAACCTGAACAGGTGAAAACTGATCATTTGGGCTCCAGCATAAATGATTGTTTAATATATAACTCAACAATGGAGCTGTTCTTGTGTGTGCACACACATATCAGCAAGAAGGAGGTAAGACCCCTCAGAGAGATTTCAAATCTGCTGTCATCATATTTGCCAGAAGTTGTGTATACAGAGATGTTTTAAATAGCTGAGATAGAATAAGTATAAAATAGTTCAAAGCATGTCTCTGCTTTATTTATGAACAGAATAATTTGCATGAGCAACAAGGGCAAGGGCACTCCATGACACTATTAAAATACTGGTTTTTTACTTGAGGATGTCATGACATGCTAGAACAACTGAGAATCAGGCCCAAAATTTGTATGCAACCTCTGAATTGATTATTCTATATTTTAGTCATTACTTACTTGCATTGCCTTGTAATACTCACCATTGTCACTAAGTGCAGCTTATAACTTCAAAGGTTACAAACATTTATTGTCTAGTCCCCAGTGATTTCTTTGTGTCCTTTAAATGAGACTGAAAATGTTTTTTTAAATACATTTTTTAAGGCAGGAGAAAGCAAGGAAGCAAACCCATAGGAGTCACTTAGAAGGCAGAGCCCAGCGCCAAAGCACTATGCCTTCTTTCCCTGGTACCTTGAAATTCCTATCAGACAGTCCTGATAGGATTAATTAATCTAGGCCTAGATTAATTCCCTGTTTGGCACTGAGTGTCCTAAGATCCTGGAAACCCTCTGAGACTCCACATAGTCACTGGAAATTAAGACATCTTGGAACACAATTTTGCTACAGAGCAGATGTGGTGCTCAGGAGCTGAAGTCTGGCATGGTTTAGCTTTTCACCAGGGATAACCAGCACGAGTTCTGAACCATCTCAGTATGGCTATGGGGTTTCCAGAGCTTCATATATTTCTGACCAGGCCTGGGATGCCTTCAGTGCCAAGGAGACTTCATTACCAGCCAGCACAGAGCTCCACGGGTCACGCACATGGTCACACGGCTCTTTGCCCCTTTCCCAGGCCCTGCCACGCATTTTGAGCACCTCGTTAAAAAGCAAATAAAGACTGACTAAATCAGGTTTGCTCCCTTGTAACGACACATGCATGATTACGTGCCTGGCAAGTTTTTGCTGGATACACACAGAGGGAGTGAAATGTGTAAATGCTTTTTCCTACTGTGCATATGATGAGGTATTACACCACTAGGATGCCCAGTTGAAAGCAAGGCTCCAGTTCAAAGGAAATGCAGGTGGTTTTGATTGTTTCTGTAGACCAGAACGCCTGCTTAATAAGAACAAGGAAGTACACACAGAATTCAGAGGATTGACAAACTTTCCTCATTAAAGGGTTTCTAATATAATGTGCCTACAGACACACGCACACGAAACTAAACAAAGTTGCAATGTAAAAATGTGGGATATCAGTTCTTCTAATTCAGTTCACTCCAGGACAATTGATGAAGCAGTGCATTCGTTACTGATACAATACAAGAAAACTACTTCTTAATTGTCAGTGCTAAGTAAACGGTATGACTAGAAAGAATAATGCACAGTGTAGATGCAATTCAGTGTGTATGTGTTCTGTTTTCTAGGCCACCATTGCAGTTGGTTACTTTGGTCAGCCATTTTTCCACAATTTTAATATATCTGGTTAAGTAGTAAAAGATTCTTATTTTTGCACAGCTGCCACCTGCCTGGAATACAATCAACACTTTTTAACTGGCACCTACTCTTACTGGAAATAAACGTAATGACTGAGGGGTGGTTTTGATTATAGGAGAATATATTGTTTGGGAGTTGTATTCTGTTTAATATCTTTGCCAATGACCTGGAGTAGGTGATGGAGTGAACCCTCATCAGGCCTACAGATGACACTAAAATGGGAGGAACAGTTGATAAGCTCAGGGGAAGGGCTACCATTTAGGACAGAAATGGGATGGAGGAATGGTCCAAAAGGAACTTTGCAAAATTCAAGGAGGAAATATGCAGACTTCCACAACCCAGCAGAAGAAGCCCCTTTCACCCCCTGTACTGTTTTACAGGCTGGAGACTGGCTGGGAAGCAGCTGTGCTAAAAAGGGGCTGAGAGTTTTGGCAGAGCACAAGCAGTGCACCCTGGCAGCAAAGACAGGAACTGCATCCTAGGCTTTGTGACAGGATCATCCCCACTTACTGTGAGTAGGGATGATTTCCTTCTGCTCAGCCCCTCAGTGTGCCCATTGTTAGGTCTATCTGGATGAAACCTTGGTCTGCCCTCATAGATGGCCTCAACTTCCTATGAGCAGGAGATGGACTACAGAAGTGTTCTGTGATGCTGAAATTCTGTGAATTATTCTGAGGAGGGTAATTTCTTTCAACTGATCTAAAAAGAAATATGCCCCAAAAAACCTCAATACTTACTTGATCTCTGGGTGTACTTGAATCAATAAACAAGAGGGGGAAAGATGAAATCTAAAACAAGGAGGTATCAAGTCTAATCATCAATACAAGAGTCTGCCAGTCTGCCTTTTGTACAAGTTCTACATGTGATATATTTCAAATAAGAAGTATTAATCTAGCCTGTTCTCTAACACAGTCAAATTAAGAGAACCCACAGTATCCTTGAGTAACATGTCCACAGGGTCAACTGTCCACACCATTAAAACCTATTTCTTAATCTGTAATCTAAATATTTTCTGTACCAACAACAGTAGATATGGGGCCAGATTATTCCCTTTCTTTTTGCCTTTTGCATCTCTGGAGACTGTTAAAAAATTTCTAGGTTATCCAAACCAATTCTTCCAAATTTTCATCTTTATTCACCGTTTTAGACCTCTAATATTCTCCTTGTCTCTCCATTTTATCTGGTTTGCCTGTCTTGAAGTGTGGCATTGGGCTTCTACCACTGTAAGTAATGAGAAAACATTATTTTGTTTGTCTAGTAGTCTATACATCTGCTCATACTTTCCAGTACAATACTTGGTTTTTCTAATGTATTGTCTCCCGCTGAGAGTGGCCAAATAGAAAGACACTGAAGAAAAATTCTAAAGAAACACTCATGAGTCAAATCTGAATTTTTATTTATTTTTTAAATTATTATTAAGAATTGGTCTAATACCTTGTGGTGAGGACAAAGATAAATAACATAGGAAAGGGCCCACATCACCTTCTCTGCTTCCTCTTCCCTTCCCAAGTCATTCCTTTCCCCATTCTCACTCATGGCTGTAAAGTCCCACCTGTTGCCTTTGCTGCCTTACATTAACTTCCCAGTAAGCCAATGCAACTTGGAAAACCAGAACAAGCTTATTGCTTTATTATGTCAGTTTTCTTCTGACTTAACTAGTGTACTTGGCTTCCTATGGAACCTAACCCAGAATAAAAGATGAGCAGGAACACAAAGGGGAGACAGAAAGGGAATAGGAAAGTTTTTTGTTAGTCTCTTTAGCAAAGAGTTCATGTCTCCTTTCAACGTTTTTGGGGTGGAGGGCTTCCTGTGAATGCTCATTGAGTCTCACAACAGCCCTGTAGATCAAGTCTCATCATCTTTAACAGATGAATAAAGCAAAGTCCAGAAGGAAATGGTCTTCCTACTGAGGAAGTAAGCAAGGTAGGAGGAAAGCTAGAAGTAGGATGAGGATCAAAACTTCTTTCTCAAGCTACTTACTTTCCCCTTTATCTCCAAGGCCCCTTCCTCATGCCAGTGCTGCTTGACAAGTTAACAACTGCTGAGGCTTTGATTGTTTCAAATCTCACTACTACAAAAAATGTCTCTATATAAAGATATTACAATAATACTTGACTTTGTCAAGGCTTGGCAGAAGGGATCAAGGAGCATATCTAATAACAGAGGTAAGTATTTAAGACCTAGGGGATGTTATGTCTTTTAGGTTTATAACTTCCATAACACAATTCCCTAGTGATGGGCAATACATAGCATCTTTCAACACAGAGCAAGCTAAACGAAATGAGATGCGAAACTAAATGACTTTAGGTAGTGATCTGTTCAACGTCAATACACTGGTTAGCAGCCACCTCAAACTAATCAACAGTCTTCTCTGGAATATTTCTGCTTTTTATCAAATACTTGTTGATAAGACAAGACTCTAAGAGTCTCTGGAATCCAGAAAAAAAACATGGCTCCACCCTCCTTTCTGATGACTTCAAGTCACAAAATCCTGTTGTTGTGCTGGTCTGTTGAAATTTTTTCATATTAACACAGAATCAGGATGAGATGAAGAAATTGTTTCCATCTTTGCCAGATCAGGATACCCTCATAAGCAGTGTGATGGGGACAGACTTAAAGAATTTAAACTGAACATCTTACATGAACGCTATCCCTATTACACTATTAAAAAATGAAAGAATAAAATAAATATGAAAGCAAGAGAGGAGAATTTTCAGCTTTCCTCTTAAATGTAGTAGCTTCCATTGGTCTTATGTGACCTGCACAACCCTCCCAAAAAGCTTATCTGAAGCCTCTGTTTTGAGGATCCTGTTCAAGCACAGATGTAAGCACAGCTGTACCATCTTCTTAAGACTGGAAAAGCTGTGAACACTAGCAAAGAAGAACTTCAGGCTGCCAGGGAGAATGGAAACCCAGGAAGTCAGATAGAGTCAGTTTCACATGGCAGGAAGATTTAGGCAGCCAGATGCTGTCAAGTCTCACATTTCAAAACCTGCAACTAGATTGAACAAGGGCTGCACTCTGTACAGCCTCTTCTGTGTGCTTCTCCCCCAAGGAACAAACAGGCCATAGGCCCTTGTCCCAAATTGTCCAGCCTGGGTCTCTGATCAAACCTCACCCTGACTCCTTTGCAGCCCATGGGCCAAGATATTCTTTTTTTGGAAAGCACATGGCAGTAGGGCAGCTGGGCTACAGAAATACCTCAGTGGAATACAGAGTCAGGATGCTACCTGGGCTTGTAACCAGCCTTGAAGTTCTGAAGCCCTCTTCAAGTCCATTATTTCCCCAGCTTTAGTCTTAATTTGAACACTCTTTTCTCCATTGTGATTTCACTTTGTGAGTGAAACCTTCACCTTTTTGCAGTTGATCATTATTTTATATCAGGAATACATGCGTTTCAGTAATATTTTTTCTTAATAAAAAGATGTGAGGTACTTTGCAGACACTTTTATTGCATAGAAAATTGCATCTGCAAAGCTGAATATCCACCTAAATGCTGGTCCTGCAAGAACTCCACATTCAAAAATCACATTTAATTCAGTCTATGTTTTGCAGGTTGACTGTGAATGAACCCAGCTCTACCTCTTGGCAAGGCAGTATTTTTAATTGTCATAGTAGATGATCCTAACAAGCATAAAAGTCAAGTATAAAATCACATATAGTCTTGCTGATACAGTTCCACTGAGAATCATCCAACTGTACCAGGATTACAGAGCCCTGTAACAAACATCAGCAACAGATACCTGGTTTTCCAGAAAAGATGAATTTTGGCAAATCAGCAACGGGGCAGCAAGGATTTAGAGTGCATACAGTTATGTGCATATATACTTACAGGTAGCTGCTGTGGAAATTTTTTGGGCCAGATCCTGTTAGTGTTTGTAAGCAAGAAGGTTGTCAGAAAGAGGCAGGATTCACACATTAGCCTCCATGCCTGGTACCTGCAAAGACACACAGGAGGCTTTCTTATCACCTGATTTCAAATCCTCAGTTTCCACTCTGGTCAGAAGCAACTTACCTCTATAAACTATTTGTCCAGCCCCAAATAAAGCAATACAAAAAGATTTTTACAGAAGTTTGATTTCTTTTTTTCTTGGGTTTCAAAAGAAAGGGGGAAAATTTATACCCCTCTGAACAGGTAGGTACAACAAAAAGCCTTGGAGCTTTCCCAGCTGCATCACATGTTGGTCAGGATTTTTGGAGGAGGGGTTTGGCACTGAATTGCTACTGCTGTGTTTAAGAAAACCCCTGGGGCTGGGCTTACTGGCTCAGCTTATGAGGTTCAGCTGCCAGAGTCAGACCCAGGGTTTGGACCTAAGTCCCTTGGTGCAGTGTGTCAAACCGATCACTGCTGAGGTACTCAACCCAGCTTTATAAGAAGTAAATCTATGCTTAAAAACAAAACAAAACAAAATCAAACCACTAATACTTTAAATTTTTTTTCCCACTCTTAAAATTCTGGTTCTAGCATCCTGGACAAAAGTGTGGCTCTGGAAATACTGAAACCCTGGCCCTGTGACACAGCTGCTAGGACTCCTGCCATTTACTAAGAAGTTAAGCTGTGAAACACTTAGTCCAATTACTGAAAAACAATGAAGATATAAAGGACTTATAACCCAAAAACAGAGGTGTTGAAAGAAAGAAAACAGACCTACGTAATAAACAATATTGATTTAATTCAGGCAACAGAGAAAAACATTTACAAGCTTGGATGCCCCAGCACATGCGTGCATGGGGAGGCAGGCAGGTGTGTGTCCATGTGCCTAAGCATGTGTGATCCTCTTGGAACTGGCTTCTGCCCGAGCCCAAACAGAGGAGTCTGAGACATGAGGGACATAAACATCAGCCCTTCTGGTCACATACCAGCTCTTCTGCTCTAAAGCTGCCTAAGAGAACAGTACTGGCATGGACCCTTATAAGCATTCATGACCTAGACCCCATCCATGGAAACCATTGCTGGTTGTCTGTGGGAAGATGGACACTGAGCTGGCCTTTTGTGCTCTGAACTTCTGAACCCTGCAGGAGGTCTGAACCACACTCTGGTTGTTTGAGAAAACAGTATTTTATTGAGCTCCATCCTGGAAGAAACCACAAGACATTCTGAAGGGCTAAATTCAACAGCTAAAAATATTTCTCCTGAATTGGATGCAATGAGAAAGGTTTCAAGATTTAGACAGATGAGTGTTTCTAAGGGCAGTGTTTTGTTCTTCAGCTCTCAAAAAGTAGTATTTTAGTGCTCTTGGTAACTGGAACAAAGATGCATTCCGTCCTCATTGCATAACATCCAAATGACCACAGAACAATTTTGGGTTGTCCTTCCCAGGTGATAAGCAACAGCAATAACATGTTTTGTAGTTTTCATTTCTCTTACAGGAACCTCCAACACCCTTGTGAATGATGTGTGCTGCAAAGGTGAATAAAAACAGATACATCAGCTGAAGACAAAGTGATCTGGAGAAAACAGGCAAGAGAAAGAGGAAAGAGGGGAACTTTATGTGTGTTTACCTTAGAAATTATATGACCACATGTCATATGTGTGTGATTATTTTCGTTTGTCTGTTGGTTTCTGAGCCTCTCAAGAATACCTGTGGCACACCTTGAAGCTAAAAACTTCCTTTGAAAAAAGCTCCATGAATTGTAAGATTATTGTGTACTCTAATACTGCAATGGGAGATAGAAACAAATCAGCAAGTATCTGTGGATTAAAAATTATGTTACTTGGTACAGCTCATATGAAAAGCACCCACTTAATATTAGAGTAGAAGAAGACTATAATGAGATTATAAGTGATGCCAGAAAAGCCACTCTCAGCACCAGATATTTTAGGGGCCTTCCCACCATGCTCTTAGATTTTTTGGCTGGTCACTTTCTAGATGACTCAATTCCCATCACTTTGGTAGTATGCTGAAAACCACAGAAAAGCCATTAATCTTTGGGAATGTTGAAGTCTTAAGCATCTCCAAGCTCCCAAATATATTTCAAGAAGACAGCCTTTTCCCACAGGAGTTCAGTGATTTTTGTTTCTAGGAAAGAACAGTTAGACACCACTGAAATCAGACTAGGAAAGTAGACATAAAATTATAGTACAGTTCAACTATGGCTTATGGCAACAGGGCTTCTGTTGCACCTGAATCCACAAAGGCACTACTAACAATTAGCTGTGAGGAAGAGCTTCCATGCATGGAAAGTTAGAATCAGATCCTCAGCTGAAAGGTGCAATCTATGTTTAGTGCCCTGAACAGAGCTGTGACTTTTTACAGGGGTTCAGTAGCCACCTGACTACGATTTAAGGAAACTTACAGAGAGGAGACTGAAAAAGAGAATTAGAAGTCTGGATTTTCCACAGGCAAAAGGCCCATGTGTCACATTTCCACACACCAGAAACCTCTAAGTGTGATGCTACAAAATTAATGTAAATTACTTTGTCCTGTCCAACACCAGTACTTTTCTCTACTGCAGAAGAAATCAAATCCCAACAAAGGTGCTTTCTGGTGGGTTTTTATGGGGTTTTCTCTATTGTCCAGGTATGATCACACATTAATTTTTTTTCAAGGGACTTCTTTTTTTTTTTTTTTTCCAGATAAGCCAGTTGACAGGAACCACAAAGAGACAGACTTTCAGAAACAGGCTTTCTTGTTTAAATAGATAAATGAAATTGCCAGGTAGATGCACATTTAAACATCTGGCTTTTCTATTTAGGTGACACTTTGCTGTACTTTGAAAATTTTGTCCCAGTTCCCTCACGTGTCACTTTGTACAGCTTGTCTATCTGTGCAGGAATATACTCCTGTAATTCTAAAACATCTTCCACTTCTAAAGATTCTTCTTTATCTAGAAAAGATTGCACTATGCATCTGATTTTATGCCTACAGAGGAAAATCTGGCTGGCAGGCACACATGCCTTCTTTTAACAAAACAAATTCCCCAGGTTCACCCTGACCACATGCCCAAAGCAAGCATTGTTAAAAAATAAGTAGAATTTCAAAGAGAGGAGGGAAATGAAGGCAGCCAGGGAAAACACAGCTTCTTAATTTTGCCACAAATTTTTCTCCAACACTCCCTTCTCCCAAACCACCTTGATCAAACAATCATTATAGAGCTTGCACTATGCTGGGTCAACAGCAGCAAACATCCAGCTGTGCCTGGCATGCAGGTGTTTGGGTCATGTTTCCCCAACTACAGGTGAACTGATTGATGCTGTGATTGTTTTTTTCTCTTGGAACAGGGCCCCTGCAGGAAGGAAGGTGAGGGAAAGGGACTGGGCCCAGCATGTTCTGCACTGCAAAGCTCATGGTCCACTGGCATTGTAAACCCTCCTAACAGACCCAGTGCTGTATTCAGCGCTCCTTTCACATTTTCCTGTGTAACTAGGACTCCTGGACAAGCTGAAACTTTTCCACTGCTCAGAGGTTACCTCTTAAATGCAGTTCACTTTGAGTGGGATTAGGTGGGCACATTAACTTACATGTGCCACCATAAATACTTTTGAAATATGACCTGACTTCTGCAGCACTTCTCAGATGCTTACCAGTTCAGGAAGGGCAGGTCAGGTCACCATGGGCAGGGGCTCAACACAGCACATAGTTCAGGAAGCAGCCATTGTTCCAAATCACATTCCACTGCCTGGATTTTTCCTGTGTTTTTAGTTTAAATAACTGTAGATAACTCCTCTTGAGTTCCCTCCTGCCTTATCCTATCTCTCCAATGCATTAGAAACTGACTGGATCCAAGGGTTTCCAGCTGTTAGCTTTGGTCATAGGCCTAAATCTTTTCATTGCCTTTAGCAGCCACAACCTGAAATATTTGTATGATTGAAGAAAGTTAATGAAATCTTCCTGGTGCAGCTGTTATTCTGAGTTAATAAAACATCTCCGCACCTCTCTATTAGCATGTCTGAAAGTTGCTGCCATAACAAGTCCCCACTCCCAGGTTTCTCATTCCGCTTCTTCAGAAATGAAGGTATCACAGCTGATGAATTAGCAACTAACAACTGGCGAAGGGGCTTAATTCAGACTTCTCTGAGGTGTGAAGAGGTGCAATGAATATTTGGCATTTGGCACTGAAAATTTACAAATATCTTTCTAAAGGTAATTCAGATTCCAAAACCAAACTCAGTGGCAACATTCAGCAGTTGTTCTTAGGATGACAGAATATGGTAACAGAATGATACACACTGACCTCACCATTACTGGTGCTGGATTCAATATGTTTGTATTTCTTGGAATGCAGAACAAATTTTGCAGAAGCTTCCTTTGCTTTGCAGGTGTGGAGTGGCAGTCTCCAAATGAATGCCATTGTCTCCCACTTCATGTTGGAGTAATTTCTACATGTCTTCATCTTTTCTTTTTACTTTCCAGCTCATTTTTTTCCATTTTCATTCATGGCTCTTTCTCCTTTCTTCCCACAGAGGAGGAGAGAATGCTGGCAACTTCTTTCAAACCCTGTCTCATTGCAGCTCGCCATCAGAAGGGGCAACCTTGTGTAGCCAGCTGTGTCTAGCTGTTTAGGGCACAAAACCTAAGTAATAAAACCGTGGTATGGTCATAGGTCACAAGATCAAATCTGTTGTTTTCATGCTGTGTTGCCAGCACTTTTACGTCAATTAATGCTTTTCTGCAGTCAGGTGTTTTTCATCAGCAAGGAAAGAGAGATTCCAGGTGAAGATTTTATAAACTTGTTGACAAATGCCAACATTTTTTAATTCAAGTTATGATTTAAATGATTGTAACCTCCTAGAGAAAATGCTAAGAATGTTCTTGATGTGGTTAGGTGGGTGAAAAAAAAAAGGCTGAGAGTGCCAGAATGAATTCTTTGATTCTGCAGAAAAACTGGACAACAAGTCAGAAGGTAGTTTGTTCATACACACATTGTGGATATGCTGCTTAGCACAGTGTACTCTATTGGTTTAGCACAGGGTATTATATACACAGGTTTATAACCGAACCACAGAGGTTACATTTTAAACTAGAGAGTTAAGTGCAACCATTTTCCATAGTCTGAAGCCCAAATCCTAGCCTACTGATATAGGCACTGTTTCCTACTCTCTGCAGTTTCTCCTTCTCATCATTAACAGTGTACTAAGCAACACAACTGCCAGTTGCCATATGCTGCTTCTGCCACCTTCCCCTTAGGATACATGCATACCTATATATATGCCTGTCTTTATGGTTGCATTATCCAAGGCCTTTCATTTAGACTACATATTCATGTGGTTTCTCACAGCCTTGAACTCTTGTTTGTACTTATAGGTCTATTCAAGGTTCATGTCTTGTGTTATACTATCTGCAACATTTGCATAGACTACCAAGAGTGAGTGTGTAGTTCAGCTCAGCCAATAACTAAGGCCGTGCCCCAAACTGGCTCACAGGAGAAGCTCTGACTGTGTGAAATTATCTTCTGCCCAAACACAGGTATGGTAATGGTAATACAAATCCCAAATGGATTATCATACAATGAAGGAGTGCCACTGCTGTTTTAGAAAGTGTAATACCTTATCTGGCAGTTGTTTAACAAGTCCAGCAAATTAAAGAAACAGCAGACTAAGAATTACATGTAGACTGCCACCAAAACAGAAAAGGATTCCTCCCTTCATCCAAAAAGGCTCCCTCATTGTATCACCTTTTTCACTGAATCTTGGGCCTTTATAGAATTTTTTTAGTATGAACCCTAGAGTTTAGAGACTCAGTATTGGCTAGCCAGCCCTTCTTTACACAGGGATTGTGTCAGGAGTAATGCTTACGTTTTAAGAGTGCAGGATCCAGAGTACACAGGTGTAGGGATATGTACCATGACAACAAAGCATCGAGCCCCAGAAATCTCTGCACTGAGCCCCCACAACCACCATACGTGTCCCTAGAAGCCCAGTGTGTGTGACTCCAGAGATGTGGAAAAATACATTCCCATTACCAGTTGGGAAACGTAATCTATTCAACAGGTACTATAACCCAGTAACCCTATATAATCCAGGCACCTGCTTATGTGCACCTCCCCAATATCTCTTAGCAAGATAAGCTATGAAACAGAAAATTATTTTCTGTAGGTGAGCACCTAGCCTCATAAGCAGAAAGTGAGCATGATCTGAAAATAGAGGGAATATGACACCACTTCAAAGCCATTGAAGTGACCCATGCTATGAAGCTCTGGTGGTTTTTGATGGCTTTCCTCATTTTTATCTGGACACAAATCTTGTCCATTTATACTTCAGTATACATACATGTTACAGAATGATCCAAGAATTAGGTCTGATACTGACAGACCTCAGATCAAGTCAGTGTAGATTCTGTGCTGCACAAACAAAAAAAAAATTATTATTAAAATAAAACAAAGAACAACTCATTAACTGTAAGCTGGTTTGAAATGATAGGGTAAAATTAGTAAATTTTTTGTCAGTAGAAGTGTAAAAGAATAAAACCACTATGGAAAGAATTTTCACTTTCAAAAGCAGACAGTCACTCTGTTGTGGGTTTAAAGGAGAAGGAAGGAAATGTTGGTTTGGCCCATCTTGATCTCTAAAGGCTTGTAAATCAGTGATAATAAGCTTTTCTAGTCTAGCCTGGGAGGGGCTGTCCTGGAGTGATTCACATTTCAAAGAGCTCAGGATAAACAGTTCAGGGCTCTCCAGTGTGTTCCTGTGGAGTAAGCAGGACAGTATATGCTGGGGAAGACTGCTCTGTTGGGTGGACCAAATCTTCCACCAACCTCAAAGCCAGTACAATTAGTATAGTAGAGCTTAGTTGCTTTTATATTCCATCCAAAATCACTCCCTTGTTAAACTCTGGTAACTAAATAAAGGATAAATAAACTAAAGAAAGGCAAAGGATGAGTGTTCTCTTGGTTTTGTTACTGGGTTGTGTCACAGGATCTGTTTCCTCCAGGATCCTCCCAGGCTTTCTCTTATAGACCAAGTCTGTTTCTTTGGTTGGACTTCCAGGACATTGATCCTGAGAAACAGGAGAGATTTATGTTAAATATAATTCATTTACGAAAGTTAAACGCAGTTTATCATTTTGTCAGGTTTAAGACCATGAAGAAAGTTGTCTCAAAGTCAGTCCCACAGTACAAGCAAGGCAGAGCAGTGAGGCTGTGGAGCTTGCAATGACAGTGGCAAAGAAGGGACCATAGGGCAGCAATTATCACCTGCTGTGGCAACTCCACGTGACATTACACCTCACAGGCTAGAGCAGAAAGATTTCAGTCCTATGTATGAAGTACATTTTTCCAGTATAACTTAATGACTACATTTATAACAGTAAGTAGGTGTATGATATCCATTCTTTTCTCACAAAAACTCATTTTTAATACAACAGGAGGCTCAGGTGGGTCTCCAGTTGAGACATAAAAAATGAAAAAAAAAAAAAAAATTGAAAAAAATTCATTTGTATTGGGGCAACAGATAATTAGCAAAAAACCCAGAAGTTTTCTATTGGATTGGCTGAGAACAGAAAACAAAATCTCTAAAAGTTTTGCAAACTAGAGGGACACAGAAGAACTTGAAAGGCACCCAGCTGGAATAGTAACTACTACAGAGTAGCAGGTCTGGGCAAAAAAAAAGTAAACTGTCTGTCATTAAAAGTATAGGTAATTTAGAATCCCTGGAGTAGCCACATTATTCCAAGAACAGCAAAGGTGTATGTACACCAAGACCTGTGAAGAACACAGAGGTAGTGCTGATTTACAAGCTGCAGAGGTTATTACTCTACAGTCCCCATACATCTCTGGACTTTGCTGTGTAGATCTCTACATTGTGCTGCATGACACAGGCCTGACAGACCCTGCACTGAACACCATATCTTTCCCTTAAATACTTGATCCGCTTGCTCGGATCTTTTCAGTAGGATCTGGATAACTGACATAATCAGAAAATCAGTTCACGGAAAAAATATGTCATAGTAGCAGCTAGGTTAAAGACACCAAGTGAGAGGCAGATCCCTAACAATCAACAGCTGTGACTTTGAATTCTGTGTTTGGTCTGCAGGCAGGAAAGCCAGAGTACCTTGGAAAGAATGAAACTCTTATTTATGTTAAGGTAGCACCTAGGGACTGCAGTCAGTGTTGCAGCTCTGTTGTGCTAGACGTTCCACAAACATAGCGAGAGATAATCCCCCATCTGAAAATAATTTGAAATCTAACCAAAAATACAAAACAGAGAGACCAGAAACAAAGACGGGGAGATGGAAATACTTGGCAGCAGTTAGATAACAACTCAGTGGATGAGCTGGAGACAGATTCATGCCTCCTGCCTTTCAAGTGAGTGCCTTCACTGCTAACTCATGCTCTAGCTCGAAGTAAGGCAATTTATATTTATATTTATATGCTGTATGACTATTGCTTATAACACTGTAGGTACTGTGGCTCCCTGAAAGACTCTGGAAAATCATACTTCTTTCCTAAAGGAATGAAAGAAAGATCAAAAGACAAAATTAGTCCTTTTTTGTGGAAGGATGTGTAGAAAGATGTTGATTCACATTTTGGAATAAAATTCATACGCAGAGCACTAAATCTTTGAGGTAGCAAACCAAGCTGAATTATAACCATTTTGTTTCCCCTAAGATTTCACTACATAAAAAAGACATGGCTCCTAGGTTTTAAATAAGGTGTGTAGAAGAAAAGAAAGCATAAACTGGTCCATCCTCTTCATCTTTATATTTTCTGCTCACTAAAAGAACAAGGAGATAATCGGTGAATTACAGGGCAATAAATTCTGACACAACTACTTTGTGGACATATGCTGGAATCATCTTGTGGAATTTCCTTGCAAGGGAGGTCAAAAAGTCAAAGAGAAGTTGTTTTTTTACGAAGGGATGAATAACTTCATGAATCATTACCACTAACTTGTTGTTATGCAAGGAAAGGTATAAAAATTTTAGGTTTTAGAGTGCAAGATAATGCTTTACATATCTCATTTGTAACAGAATGAAAAACTGTAATTAAGGGATTTGGAAGAAGAGTTACTATCTGATATTTACACATTTGTCCTAATTTAGTTTTCTATGACACATTTTTTGTGAATTTGCCCTTCTGGGGATAGTATTTGTGCTATTGCTGACATCCCAACAAACAGAATGTAATTAGATACTGTTTGAGATGCACACTCTATATTTGCATTGAAAAAAAAAAAAAAAAAAAAAACCAACCAAGATTTTTGTCCTCTAGAGCTGGCTAAAACATGTAATTGCATGGGACATGAACATTTAATATTTTGCAACTCCCAAGACTTGGCAGAATTATATTTTATACCATATTATTGCTGACTATAACAACACCCTGTCCCTTACAATCATGCCAAAATTACATGTGAGGTGAGAGTTTTGCCATTCTTACAATGTTCCCTCAAAATACCAAGAGAAAATCAAAACATATATTCCCCTTATTTATTACATTCTCAATGAGAAAGTTGTATATCAATGCCAAATATACTCTAAACATTAAAACACTATTATTTTGGTATTTTAAAATACAAAATTCTGTATAAGGGGGTTTCTTGGTTTCAAGAAATCTCTGGATATAATGAAGAATACTGTATTTGTAGCCAGCTCACCTAGCTGGCTCTAGAAGCATGTGCTTCCTCCCACTGACAACCTAAGGAACACTATCCCTCTAAACTTAAATGTTTCTGAATCTCAAATACTTTGGCTGCCTAGAGTGATTTAAAATCATTTATGCAGATACACATGGGTGTGTCTGCTGCTGTTTATTTCACTCACACATGCAATATGACTAATTCTATTTTAAGGAAAATCGTTCCTGTTAGGGTCATCCAGTCTGCATCCTGTATAAAACAGGGCAGGTAATTTTGCTCAGTCCTGTAGTGAGTTCAACGAAAGTTACTTGGAAAAAGCTTGGACTTAAGCTTCTTAGTCTGATTGTCACAGGAGCAGTCACTCCAAAACGGCTGTGTCAACACAGATTTTTATCTAGCTATTGGCACTTCTTACCAAACCATTAATAAAAATCTTGGAAGTGACAGGGTTCCTGCAGTCTCTGCAGAGCTGTAGTAAGGACAGAGCCACTCACAAATGATGCCCCAGATATTACACAGATACGGAGAAGTTATGTCTCTATTTAACATCAAAAAACATATTAAACCCCTTCATTGCTTTAAAAGCTGGAACTTTATTTCTAAAAGTTGTCTGGGGAGTTTAAAACCAAGTGATTGGTTTCTGTAAAGCTTTTGTCTTGTTAGTTAAAGAAATCTTGTTGTTTCCTCCTGATTGAGGTAGTTACTACCTGTTATTCATTATTACAGTTACTACTTGTAATTCAACTGCAACTTGATATTATGCTAGAGAAATGAAGGATTTTTAATCTCCCACTTTAAAACATCTTTGTCAGACCTAATAATAAAATTTTGTGTCCCTTTTTCCTGGTTCCCCTATTTTTTGAAAAAACAAGCATGAACTGCCTAGCATGGGCCTAGCAAATGTCCAAAGAAAGACCCCTTCACCACTGCCATTCCATTCCTTCTCTGTCAGCCATGAAAATACTCAGATTGAGTTGCTTCCTGCCACTGTTGACCCCTCACATTTTTTGGAACCCTTCTGTCTGAGAGGTCATTTCCCCTCCTGCAAATAGAGTCACCAGTCCCAAATGCACCCAGCTCAAGAAGAGTTTTCTTTGAATGAGCTCCAAGCAACCAGGAGCCCAGATGAACCAGGCTTCCCAATCTGCCTCACCACCTTGTACCACCCCACTGAGCCATCCCCTGTAACACCACAAACGGCACCATCTGCAATCACATTTTGATTTCAAATAGTGCATAGTACATGGAGCTTAAACAAGTCTCACAGGCTCCCATAAGGAGGTGAATAATATGTTTTTGGTAGCAGCATCCTACCACCCATGCCTGCCTGAAGTCCAAAAAGCAGATTCTTAACGTGCTCACTGCACGCTGTAATGCAATTGTGCAATGATACTTCACTCAAATGAGTTCACACTGTGTGACACAAGAATTACTCACATTTCATCGAGTCAGTTCCCTGCAGATCTCAGGGGAAAAGCAGACCTGAATATTTTGAGGTGCCTGTCTTGGAGTCTGGGTCACGATTGGGATAATCAAAATTGCAGCATCCTTCCTATCAGAACCTCTTTTGCTCATGAAGGCTCAAGTTTTCAGAAACTATGCCCAAGTGAACTCCGACAGGGGATGTGTTGTAGTGTGGACACCATGCCACAAAGCTTACTCCAATTTCAGGGACGTGAACCCAATGAGTAATTTCAGACAGCAGCCTAAACAAGAACAAAGAGGTGGTGTATATAAATAATAACTGCACCCTCTCAGACCGAAGAAGCTAAGAGACTTTAAAGAAAACATACAGTTTCTGAGGTTTTTCACCTTAAATAGAAAGACTAAAACATCACAGGCTGGAAAAATAGAGTCATTCTGCCACAGGACAGAAGCAAAACAGTCTTTCAGCAGACCAACACTCAGAGATCTCTCCTCTCTTTGTGACAGTTTGGAAGTGAAGCCAGAGCCAAGCCCTTCCTCAGTGCTGGTGTTTGGGTTACCCATTGTCAGATGATACTGAGCTATGACTACTAATCTTTGTTTCCACCAGCTTTAATTCTGCGGGCCTCACCATCACTTTGCATGGTTCCATCTTTTTGCCTCTCTTGAACAGAGCGGACACCATTGCTATCGTTACCTGGAACAAAAAATAAAATTCAGTTTTTAGACAGTTTATTTGGGATAAAGCAGAAATCACACTACCTGAGCCTTTTCATTTCAAAGTGCTGGGTGGTTCTTTTTCAGGATATGCAGTTTTCTGACCTTTTTAGGATTTGTTTTTCTCCACCTGGCTGTTGCTTTAGAGAACAGTTTCTAAGTTTGACCACAAACAGTTAAGCCATTTCTGAGAATGTTGACAGAAAAGAGCATGAATAAATTTGCTTTTTTAATGTTGGCAACCTCTTACTATTTGAACAGCTCAGCAACTCAGCAGGAAGTGGAAGAGAGTTAAAATTTGACCCTAGGTCAAAAATGGTTTTTGATGATCCAGTAAAAATCTGTTTTTCTATCACCAACTCTTCAAGACACAAAACTTGAATAGCATGCAGTTAAATAGCCAAGCAGTCAGATAGTGGGTCATTCTGGTTTTCATTGTGTTAGTAAAATCTAAGGCCATGAAATTGTTCTTAACTAGCTCTGCTCCTAATTTTCATGTGTCAAAATTTGTTATTTAGGAACTACTGGGTATTAAAGCGTGAGTCATTTTTATTGCTGTCTACATAGTACCATTCAGGAGAATAAAAGCTTACAAACTGTGAAATCAAAGTATGCTTGACTCCTGGATGGATGATTTCATTTAGGGTTGGACTTGCTCTAGGCCAACGTTTAATCAAGTTACAGCAAAGAGTGATTACTTTTTCTCTAAAATAAGTATATTAATTTTATCAACACATTCTGCCGCCCTTATTCAATGTTTTCTGATCTTCATCTTAGCTCATGTCCTTTGGTGTTATATAATAAGCCAGAACTCTACATATTGAGGGAATGAAATGTTAAATGGGAAGAACAATGTTTTTTCATGTTGTCTTGCTCTGTGAGAAGCACCTATCCCTTCGCAGCTTTATTGCTCATGGGTACTCACATGGGTGAGGTGAGACACTCAGAGCTAGAGTCTTGCCATCTTAATCTGCTGGCAGAATGTAGATATAAGGTGAAGCTTTCACCCAGTGGGATGCAACTTGTAAACACAAGATAAAACAATGCATGCAACAGCATGGCAGAAGAGTGGGTGTTGAGAAAGTTATCAGTTTTCCTGTCTGAAGGAACCAGGCCAGCAGATAATTCTTTGGAGTGATTTCTTCCTTCCTCTTTGAGAGCACTTAAGTGACCTTAAGCTGCTGAGCTGGCAGGAAAAACCACTTGAGTTCAAGGGATGCACGTGTCTGCAGTGCGTGATTCCACCACAGGGACCCAAGACCTTGGGAAGCAGCTTTAATTTAATAAAGCCATCCAGGGCATGGACAGTACTTGCATTGAGTTGTTGGAACAGAATGAACTGAAATAAGCACTGCAGCCTGAAAGCCATAAAACTGTACTGACCACATCTTCCAATCATTTTTTGGCGCTAAAATACACAAAGTTGTCTTGTCTTGTTTTGTTGCACAGATATATGACACAGATTAGTCATTCATTTTTCAAAAGACCATATATAAAAATTATCTTCAGAATGTCCTTAGTCGTACTGCTGGAAGTAGCAGCATGAAATCCTTTACAGAAAATGTTCTTCCTTTTTTTCCCCTTTGCAAAACAAATACATATGTCTATCTCTTAAATTTGAAATTAATATTTGTTTATTAAGTGTAGACATATACACACAAATATATAATTTATATATTTATGTATATATACACTAAGCCTATTTTTCTGAGACTTTAGAAAATTATGAGAAAACTACTGCAAGGAAGTCCTCCTCACACTTTAACTCTGAATCTCACTATCAGCAGTGTAGCAGCTAGAGTTTCCTATAGTACTTAGATTGAGCATATAGATTGAGTATATAGGTTGAGTATATGCATATATGTATATATGCATTTGAAGTACCATCTTCACATTGGCAGCAGAATAGTCAACAGAAATTATCCCCGCCCAAAGGTTATCAGTCTCCTTTATTTTTATTTTCGATGCATTCATAACTTTAGTTTTCATGGAATACATTTCTTATCCCACACAAGAGCTCGGAGCAAGAAAGTCCAAGCCAAATTTAATTATACATGGATAATAATAATATTTTTTTTTTTAAAAAAAAAAAAGGAAGAAATCAATTAAAATTTGCATCTACCGCTGTCTACCCCAACACTACATGAACGGATTGAAAGAAATTTGCCTATAGACTTGTTTAGGACAGACATTAATTAGCCTTCTGATGGCTCAGAGAGTGATATTTCATGGGGGAAATGACATAACAATCCAAATTAGCAAGTAACATGAAAATATTAAGAAAGCTTTTTATCAGACAAGTAGCATTTAAAAAATACATAAATTCTACCTTTTTTCACTACAATTTTGTTTCACATTAGCTCACAAGTTTTTCTCCCAGTGAAATGAAGGCTAAAATAGGAAATAGAACTAACTAGACCTGTGCTGTAAACCAGCTTATAGATTTTGTCTCACTAAATTAAATTGTGTAAGAAAAATGAAAATGTTACGTAAGCTTATTTAAACAGTATTGTGGGTCATATATTATTCACTTTTAACTTCAGTGTGAAAATTCACGCTGAAAATTTCTCCTCTACACTAATCCTTTTGGCTCAGAACAGGCTCTGGGTTGCCATTACAGCACATGCAGGCAAAAAAACCTGTACTGTTCAGATGAGTAAAAACAGTCCCAGATGGAGCTATCTAGTATCAGGTTCTTGTAAGGCTTGAACTTCATAAAACACAGAACAGCTTGATGAAACGTATTGCATTATAAAAGCAAGTACAAACTCATAACATCAGGCAAAACAAAAACTATTAAGTCCTGAATGTATTACAAGTCCTGTGCAGCCAGATACAAGAGACATCAACATCAGATGCAGTTAAGAAAAGTATTGAAAAAGTCTGTTGCCCCTTCCCCCCAGTGCAGATGGAGGCCATCTGCATCTACATCAAACACCTTTCTGGAGTCTTGCAAGGCTGCAAGTTTACTTGAGCAACACCCCTGAGGTGAAGGCAAGCATAATGCACCAACGAATGCCAAATTCACATCCCTTTCTGTACCTTTCATCAGATTGCACAAAATAATAATTGAGCTTTTTCTGGACCTTCAAGAAATATCACAGTCCTTTAAGAAGGAGGAAGGTTAATTAAGGCAAGAGCAAGCTTCCATGTGATATTTTATTAAATGACTGACCCAAGATATCATTGGGAGGCATTGTATAGAGAGCATGGGCTCCTTTTTCCAGAGAGAGAGCAAAATAGAGGTTGTTCCTGTGACCACTAAAACTACTGCACGCTTTTCTAAAATATTAGATTTTAATTTCAGGATATCCTAGCAATTCCAGCCTATCTAATACAAAATTTCCTTTTTCATAGAGTTTTGGATAGAAATATTCTTTCTCCACACAAATAGTTTTGTGTTTTTTTCTATGAAACTGCTCTTTGTCTTTATCCCACATGTTTTGCATAATTTTCTGCTTTGTCATAATGCTTTAAAGATTAATTTATACTTATTACTACACTGTATATACAAAATTATGGTTATGTAAGTTAACCTGTAGCATTTCGGTGAAGTCAGGAAATATTGTTGCAAGAAGCTCAAATATAAAAAGTTTATAAAAATACTTTCATAAGTAAAAAAATCACCAGTAATTGAAAGGCTGGTCAGTCAAGCGTTTAACCAAGACTGTCACTGTGATACCTTAGAAATTCTGGGGTTTAGAAATATATTTTTATTTCTTTGTTATATTTTTCTTTCTTTTCCTCTGAAAAGGATTTCCTGCTCAAAAAAACCTATATAGTTGATCTTTATCAGAGACAGAAAGATATTCTGGCTAGCACCTGATGTGCTTCCAAACCATCATTACTTTAATGAAATACTAGAGCTTGAACATTTCCTCCTTGGCTCCAGTATTCCGTTTTATTTATCACAGAAAATCCAATTTAAAGTCATAAAAGTCTTTTTGGCTCTGTTCTTATATATGCTCTATGAGCTATTTCACCTAAGAGCAACTGTTAGTGACACTGAGTGAAACACAAAGCCTCCATCCTCCTCATGAGGAGTAAACTAGCCATGGTTTTTAAGTGTGAAAGTCATACAAGCCCATTCCTACCAAATTCATTCTGTTGCACTACCTCTTTCACAAAAAATTTATGCTTCCAAATGCTTCCAGAAATTTTACAATACAAGTGTGACAATTTTCAAAGCAAATATGATAGGTTCATTCTTAATTGTGCACTTAGTAATCATCTAGGTAAACATCAGTAGAAAACATTCTGTAATTAGTTGTTCCAGTGTTGACACCAAAATAGAAAATCTGAAGGGAACAAGTGCATTTAGTTTGCAATTCCAAGTGTGTGTGGGGGAATAATATCAAATTAAATAAATCAAAACAAAACATAAAAAACAACAACAAAAAAAGCGCCCAACCAACAAAGACTAAATCTTTTCAGTACAACTTCATTCCTTTATAAAAGCATCAATTCATCAATTTGATAAGCTTCAGCCTAGTCCAGGATTTACCTGCTTCCTGGCCTAACACAAGTTGTCCAAACCAGTTTTTCAGATGCTGGCAGTTATAACAAGTCATGAAATATTTCAGGAAACTGACCTCAATTTGGGATCCCTACTAGGAGAAAAACCCTAGTGCTCTTATACGAAACAGCTTCATGTAATAGTCATTTTGGGGGAGCTCCTCCTTAGCTTTTATACACTTTTCCACAGCAAAACTCAAGCTACTTTCAGACATGTTAATTAGACTGATTGGTGGCTGAGGGAAAGGTATAATAGAATCATAGTATGGCAAGAGAGATCATCAAGATCCAATACCCCTTCAAGGTCAGGGACACATACCACCAGACCAGGCTTCTCACAGCCCCGTCCAACCTGCCTTGAACACTTCTGGGGGGGCATCTACAACCTCCCTGTGCACCTGTTCCAGTGTCTTGTCAGCCTCATAGCAAAGAATTTCCTCCTAATGCCCAATCTAAATCTCCCCTCTTCAAGTTTTAAACTATTGCCCCTTGTCCTCATGCCATACACCTGTGCAAAAAGTCCTATCCTGGCTTTCTTGTAGGCTCCCTTCAGGTACTGGAAAGCCACTATAAGGTCACCTCAGAGCTTCCTCTTTTTCAATCTGAACAACCCCAACTTCCCCAGCCTGTCTGCATAGGGGAGGTGCTCCAGCCCTCTCATCATTTTTGTAGCTCTGCTCTGGACATGCTAAAGGAGTTCTATGTCCTTCTTATGCTGGGCATTCCAGAACTGGACAGAGTACTCCAGTACTCACTCAGAGCAGAGTGGGAGAATCACCTCACACAGTCAGCTGCCTGCACCCCTTTTGTTGCAGCCCAGGACACAGTTGGCTTTCTGGCCTGTAAACACATGCTGATAGCTCATGTTGAGCTTCTCATTCACTATTACCCCCTTTCATTCACCATTACCCCCACGTCCTTCTCCTTAGAACTGCTCTCAAGCAGTATTTGTGCATGGGATTGCCTCAACCCAGGTGCAGAACATTGCTGAACTTCTTGAGCATTTCAAGGTCCCTCTGGAAGGCACCCCTTCCCTCTCGAGTGTTAACTTCACTACACAGTTTGGTTTCATCAGCAAACTTACTGAGGGTGCACTTGATTCCACTGTCCATGTTGCCAAGAAAGATGTTAAATAGCACTGGTCAGAGTACTGACCCTTGAGGAACACCATTTGTCACATGTCTCCATTTGGGCACTGAGCCATTGATCACAACTCTTTGGGTGTGACCATCCAGCCAGTTTCTTATCAAATGAGTGGTCCATCCATCTAATCTGTATCTTTACAGATTAGAGATCAGAATGCTGTGTGTACTTTTAAGTGAAAACTCCAACTGTTTGTTACCTGGCATTGTCAGAAAGTATTACCCATTCTTTTTATTTACTAACATTGGCTATTTTGGCTTAATACCTTAAATATTTATGGTGATATGTAGCATAGAGACAACACTTTCTACCAGTCTATTGCCCCCAGAGAAATCTGTTCCTCATGAAGTTAAACACAAAACACCAGATGACTCCAATGAGATGTTTGAGGATCTTCTCTCACCATGACACATGAACACCTCTGTGGGTCACAAATGATTATAAATAGTTTCTATTAATTGGCATTAATGATACCTCCTTTTACAATGGTAGAAATTGAGATGGATAGAGACTCCATCTTCAAGTTTGATTTTTAAAGACTTAAATATTTAACAATAATATCAAGGGGGTTTGTTTTCTGATTGTTTTTTTGTATGTCTTTTGTGTTTTTTATGTTCTGTGTCTTTCACATAGGGGCATCCCTCTTCTCCTGGCAACAATTTACCTACATTTGTTGGATAGAAAAATGAATTCCAAGAATGGCACTAGTTAGAAAATGAACTCATATTTGGCTTTGTTTTAAAGAGTTTGCTTAAAAAATGAAGACCTAGTCAAAGGAAAAGGTGGAAGATTCAGACTGAGATTCCATATAAACTTCAATGGATAATAATCTTAGTCCTTTCTATGCTACTATACAAATTGTTAACCCCTGTCAAATTCTTAGTCTCTCATACACTATAATAACATAAATAGTATTAAAAAACTTTTATGAGCCTGGTGGACATTAGGAGAGTACAGGGTATGGACACCATGAGCTTCAGACTGGGTCATAAAGGGAATTACACAATGGAGAAATCTATGCAAACACAATAGACTCTCTCAACTCCTTCCAAATGCATTGATGATAGATTATGTGTTCTTTTCATTCATTTGCACAGTGATCTCATTTTTATTCAGCCCTGCCTTTTGAATTCTAGCTTTTAACTGAAAAGATTTTTAAAAATAAAGAGGAGTAAGAAGCTCACTGGTCTGATACATGATCTAGTTTTTGACAGACACATTTGCAGATCTGTCTTTGAAAGAGATTCAGCACACCACTACATGAACTAGAGAGTCAGAAGAGCAAGTGACTTCATCTGGTACTTCTCTATGTTCTATCGTCAGATTTCCTTTAAAGTGCATTTTTTTGAGAGTCTCATTTGCAAACTTTGCCTTCTGGTGAGTGCCAAAGACTTCTATCAAGGCAGCTGTACTCTTGGAAAAGGCCTGTGTGTGTAACAAATACTACTGATGTTGCTTGTTAGCCCTTGCTCATACTCCCAGGGCCAAAGACAACCCAGGTGCACTGTGGCAGACTTTCTCTAAAAGCCATCTTTAGCAAATGTGCACAAAGGGATTGTTTGACACCAACAACAGGTATGTTTACCAGCTCATGATGCATTCGTGCCACATATGCTTGCAGATGTTCTACAGCCTGAATTATTTATGAATATCTTAAGGGACATCCATTGTAGACTTTAGAACAGGGCCCCCTTGAGAGAGCTGCTGACGCATCAGCTCGTGAAATTTAAACAAGCTGTGCCTGCAGCATTCTCACCAATTATTGCTCTTGGTGTATGTTTCTACTTTCAGTTTTAAACCTGAAGCTGTCTGCTGAAGAATGACTCAGAGAAAGGATGGGTGACTTAGTCTGGAGGAAATTAGAAGTCCAGTCATAGACAACCCAGACTTTTGACCCTGAGACTGAGTCGCATTTGTTGAGTGTGCTGTAACCCCACACACAAAAATATACAATATATCAAGAAAATTAAAATGAGAAAGAAAGTTGCCTGCAATACCCCGGGGAGCTTGTGAGAATTAGACTGGAAACTCTGTCTTTCAGGGTGTGTGGGGATCTTGACAGCTAACCCATCAGCTAGTGGAAGGATTACTGAACTCTTTTCTTGGAAATATTCCTCCTCACCCCTCCCTGAATATGTACATGCAGTCACCACCTCCTTTTCACATAATCTTTTTCAAAAGATTAGAGAGGAAGTCAGGGTCCTTTAGAGGCTCTCAGGACCCATCTTTGATGAGAGGCAGGCTTCACTCTCCAGACCTTCCTCAGCAGTGCTGCACTTTGTAACTCTCAGTAAGTGACATTAAAGACAGGTCTGAGGAACAGAGGTCAGACCCCAGGATGGGAGAGGCAAGAGGAGATGCCCCTGAGTCTTAAGAAGATAACGTATCCACCGCTTCTCAGACTTTCTTTCTTTTGGTTTGGTTTTTTTCTTTCTTTCTTTTTTTTTTTTTTAATTATAGCTTGCAGCAGCACTATTTTACCCAGATCCTCCCTTGCAGCAACACCAATGAGGAAAGATGTCCTCCGTTACTGTTAAGAACTCAATCGTGAGCACCACAATCATTAAAGTTATTACATAGCTGGTCCTGCTGGAATCAGCATCTGCTGCCAGCCCACATCCAACAATAGCTGGGTCAGTCTAAGCCAAGAGTCCTACTGCATGGTCCCCAAATTTTTTTTGTCTTTACTTCAGTTGCAGCAGTTGCAGAGTACTTCACAGGATCACACATCAGTACTGCCCTCAGTTGTCTTGACAAGACAGATAGCAAGTCCCTTAAATTTGTAAGGAAGTAGTATTTTTAGAAAGAAAAGGAAGGAACACAGCAAAGACCCAAGATAGGTCTCTGCCACTCCTGAAATCTGGATTCTTCCACAATCAAAAATGCATTTTTATATTTTCATATTAAACCTAAGAAAAAAGCCCTATTGTCTGCTACACTTTTGTTGGAGTAAAATGGAAAAGGACCAGAAAGACAGAAAAGTCATGAGGCTACCCTCTCTGTGCACTCCAAACCTAACAAGTCAGCCTTCACTCATTGTGACAGTGGGTCTCCTCTCTTCAAAAATTGTTTCCACCAGTGGAACTCTGAATTTGCTTTTCTGTTATGATAAATTTCAGACCTGGCCTGAGATTAATCTGTTCCATACACAGTCATTTACTTAATTACATGAGCTCTGCTTCTTTGGATGAATTTCTGGGAATAGCACAGAATTGATTTGGAGGCAATTCTATTTCTAAGAAGCACAAATCCTTAGGGATCAAATATTCATGAGACTGCAACCACTATACATTAAACAAAAGGAACATCTTTTGTCCCCAGTGAAATGTGATGATGGCTCACTCTCATCAAATGAGCTACTTGACTGTTGGTTCAAAGGGAACCCCTTCTACAGCACTCTGAAACATTTTTAGTAGTTTTCTACATCTATAAATAAGCGACTTTTAGTGCATAAGACCATTTTCTGGAAGTGAAAGTCTGGTAAACACTTTTGTGGCTGTTTGCAGTCATCCCAAAAACACTGAATTCTTTCCTCCCATTTATTAACATTCCAGTCAGCATAACTGCATACTAGTCATACCCCACAAGTCAGACTACCTGTACACAGAGCAAATAGTTCATGACAAACTTCCAAATCTGAAATTAAGTGACTCACAATAACTGAACAAATTGAATGGCTGGCTATTCTTAAGTGACTTACAAAGAGAACAAATGTTAACCTTTGGAAGTCACTTAGTACTCATAGTTGGAAGTGATCTCTTTCTTTCTTGCCTTTTAAAATATAAAGAATGGTCAAAAAAGCAAAACAAGCTTTGAAAGACAAGCAACCTAATCTCAGGGAGATGACTCTTTAGATCATGCATGAAACACAATTGCTAGGCCAGCACAGCAATTGCTTTGTGCAGTTCTAAAAGACATGAGAGCTGTGAGTCAAAAGTAGGAAAAAAGACCAGAACCAGCACCAAGTTGACACTACCAGTTAAAAATGTGAAGAGGCTGCTTTAACTAGGCATTTCCAAATCTACACTCTGCAGTTATTTCAGCTTTCTTACTCTTATTCTGCCTGGCTCCATGTAGGTCTTTATGGAATTTTCTTTATTAGTGCAAGAACCAAACTGTCTAATATCTCTCACTTGTAATATTTTATTTCATCTATCCTTTTCACCCTAAAAACAGTATATGAATTGAACATTTGAGACACTCTTGAGCATGTTTTGTTTGATCTGAGTGATATTAATCTCTCTCCTCATCCCTCCCATGCCTTTTCTGATGTTTTGATACAACTGCAGCCTTTTTTTTCCTCATTTGAAGCTAGCTCTGAAGAACTGTTGGTGAGCAATAGTGTTATAATTTTCAACTCTTTATAGAGATCTTAATTTTTCAGATTAGAACTATATAACAAAGGTAAAAAAACTTGTGATACATACAATAGTATACCTAAACTGCACATGAGTGTTCATCCCTGCCCAAGGATGTCCTGTACTCGCCTGGTGGTGTGGAAGAAGACACGACTAAAGAGCTAGACTGTGTGGGGGCAAAAGTTCACTGAAGGTTTTATTAGGGTCACCCATTTCTTACTACAGATACATCCACAATCAGTGAGGCAGATGGTTCTGTCAGTTATTACCCCAGAGCTAGAAAAATAAGCATATCCAAAACAATGTCATCTTATGATCCTTTTCCTCATGTCTTAAAAGCCTGTGTCTTTGGAGCTGGTTTTAGAACAACATAATGGATGGATTTTAACTGCATATTTCCTTCTGCTTCTGCCACAGGATAAAACATTATAGAGAACTTAATGGGCATGATATATACACATTTTTAGCAAGGCTTAGCTTTACTCTTGTCTGCTTTCATATGTAGGATCATGGAAATCTTGCTCCTGTCCCATCCAGTGTGATTGATCCCAGGTGATTCTATTGCATGCACCTATTAAAAACAAAAATCTTTTTGTAGAGAGTAGAGGGAATATATCCACAGATTCACTTGCCCAAAACAAGAGTGCACTCTGCAGTGATGACCAAGGGATTCCTCATTTATGTCTAGCAGTAGCTGCACAGACATTTCCATAAATTCGTAGCTGATACATTGAGTTGTGCTATGTCAGTGCACAGATTTGGAATATTCCTGTTCTGGGCTGATGAAGTACAAGGGTGATCAGAAATAAATCTGAAGTCTTATAACATAAACCATTTCCCTACATTTCCCTACAAATGTCTGATCAAGTTCCACTGAAATTCAACAGCCAAACCAAAGTGATTTTGTTTAATGATCTCAAACAGTTTGCTGACTGTAATATCTAACTTCTAAAAGGTGTCTTTACACATGGCCTGTTACCAAAGATATTTCTGAAGTAACAAGATTGAATCCTGACAGACCAAGCAAGCTCAGTACTTTAACATAAGGAACGCCTAGCATTATCAAACAGACACATTGCATAAAATAAAACAATAAACCTTTCATAACTCTGCCCTTCACACCTCTGAGAATCAAGCAGTGAAGTGCAGCATGGGTACTGTTTACATAGAGAGGTGTCTATAAGGAACAGAGCAGAAGTAAGATTTCCATTCACACCAATTAGCACATTGAACCTTGTCCTAACTAGCAGCCAGATAGCAAGGTACAAGTTTACCCAATGCCATAGGAGATCCCACAATGTGGGAAGTGGAGAAGGGGAATTAAAAACTTCCCTTAATTGTTCTGCATGTCTCTATTGAACATTAGAGCCCAGCAGAATTTTGGCAACACATACTGTTGGAGTATTATTGTAAACTTTGCTTCCTAAATCAAATAGCCTACTGTGTCAAAGGAATTTTGTTCTCTGTCCTAAGGATTAGCTCAAGCATTAACAAAGAGGGCCACGGAGAGCTCTGACAGAGACAGTGTGTGGGCAGTGCTTTTGCTAATTTGACCTCTTTTCACAGAAATGAGAGGAAACTGTGATCTGAAGCTGACATTTCCTCAGAACATCGCCCAGCTTTCCTAACACTGGGACCACAATTCACTGATAACAAGGCTTTGAAGTGGCTGAAGCAGACCCAGGAAACATTGGAAGTATTCTTCAGAGAATATCTGTTTCAGATTACCCCAATTTATAGTAAAACACACATGCTAACTTTAGCATTTCTTCTTTCTTTAAAGCTTTTTGTCTTCTGGCTGATTGATCTGGAGCCTTTTCCTTTGGCTCAGCATAGGAACATTTCTTGTCCAAACATTTCATTCTTACTTTGCATCCAATTTCTTTCCCCCCACCCTCCCATGCATCACTAGGTTCACTTATCTTTCTTATCCTCTGACCCACGTTAACTTTGGCAAATATATGATTTTGCTGTAACTGAATCAGAACCTGTAGCAAAGCTACACTGAATGAGGCTAAGCAAATGCACGATGTAGTTTCTTTATTTTGTTCATTCACACTCGCAGTACTAGGTCTTCCAGTTCTACTCTTCCTCTCCTGACCATCAAAGGCTATGTAAGGGTAACTCATAGACAGGAGTTGGGTTTTTCTAGTCCATATGAATTCAACTGGAGCTGTGCACCCAGCTTTCATAGCAGTTAAGGCAAATCAGTAGGGGCAGCTTCATAGGGCAAACCACATCCATAGTACATACACCTGAGAGCAGGGAGTTTCCTAATACTAAGTCTAATCTGATCCCATGTACTGAGAGTTCATTTGCAGGTTTTGCATACACATCTTCCAGTTTGGTTTCATACTATCCTTCTTCTCGATTTTGGTTGCCATCAACTTCCTTTTCTTAATTTTAACATTTGACCTGCACCTGAAAAGTTGTAAGTAATGACAATCAGAGACCATGATTGGATGTCAGTCAATATTTGGCATGAAGACACACTTTGTGTACTTCTCTGAATTGCCTAAATTAAGGCAAACTAGTGGTAGAGAAAAAATAAAGCTCTGAGGAAGAGGTACACATGTCTGCTAAATCCTGGTGGTCTGCACATTTACTGTGTTGTGTGGAATTTGGTACATTTCAGTACATTACAGTCAATGAAATGTAACCCAAACATAAAACTCTGAATTAAACTAACTTCTAATTTGCAAAAGCACATTACTAATGATGACAAGCTTCACGTGTAGCACTTCAACCACTCTTTTCAGATGCTACCATGCAGCATATGACTATATAATAAACTCCCTAAATAATATGATGTCAAGTCAGAGAGAGGAGTGGTTTAATTGAGGTCACACAGAGGTTGCACAGGGAAGGTGAAAACTGAGTTTAGTTCTCCTGTGCCCCAGCAGAGAGCTTTGACAGCAGACCATCGTCTCTCACTGATGTCAGCTTCTGTAATAAATTATGTCTCCTTGGAAGGGATCTGCCCAATTTTACATCATTAGGAGATCTGGAATTGCTAAAAGGTTTAGGGCTTCAGCATGTTTTGTTTTTAATTGAGCATGAAGCTGTCTTGGCAATAATACCAAAAAAAAGCCTTACACCCAAATAAAATCTGTTTGGATTGGCTGGTCTTCATGAAGTGATTCATAACAACAAAGCTGCACCTTCTTTCTTCATGTCAGCACAGTTGTGGGCTGCACGACTTTGAATGAGATTGATTACACAACATTTGCAAAAGTGCAAAATATTTCAAATGCATCTTGTGTGGGGAAAAAAAAAAAAAAAAACAAATGTATCAGCCCTTTGAATCCTTTCGGATTGTTGCAGAAACAGATAAACCGCTGAGTAGAAAACAAACAAGTAGGGTCATTCTTGCAGGAAAGTGTTTGTGTCATGTTCACCCTGGGTAAAACTAATATATCCTCATATGGCTTTGAAAAGATTTCTTCTTGGTTCCTAAAAACAAAGAGTTGACAGTCCATGAGAGCAATCTTTAAAAACACATTAAAGCGTGAACTTAAAATTACCTTTAATAGCATAATTTTTCCAGTGATCGTTTTTCTTGCTAAAGCATGCAACTTACAACAACACATGCCTTTGAAGGTCAGAATACATATGGGTCTTTAACTGCTCACTTGAGCAAGAGCAAGGGCACAGCTTGCAACTCTTCGTGTAAGGGAGCATTTTCACAGATGTCTCCAACTATCTGTGAGGTGCCTGTGAAAGGAGTACCTTACCTTTACCCCATATGCATTCCTGTTGCCTCCCCTGTCCAAATTTCCAGCAGCAGTGTAGCCCTGCAATCAGCCAGATCAATCTGTTGAGCCAGTAGAACAGGAGCTCGGACAATAAAACAAAAGTAGTAATCATTTTTATCCAGATCAGCTTACTGCACAATCACTACTACTAAAGCAAGGGCTGGGTGCAAACACCTGGTTAGATGGAGTAGTGAGAGTGAGGAGCTATTTCTATTACAGCTTAAACTTAGCTCAGCCATGGAGGGCCATCAACAAGAAACAGATCTTTCAGATGCATTGAGCCATTCTCTTTGCTGATAACTCAAAGTTAGATCATCACTGCAGAGGTCTGGACTTAAACCAGCTAACAATTGTCCTATTATAGCCAGTCTCCCCCTGAAGCTAAATATATTAAGTAGTCCTCCAATAAAAGTGAAATATATCCTCACCACCAGCCACTCCTGTTCCCATAAAGGGCAAAGCACAAAGATAACTTCTTAATCACATGCCTGACTCTGCAAAAGACATAGTGCTTATCTGTTCCTCAGCCCACAGCCATGATTCAACTGTAATTATGACTGTTCCTCTGAAACAGAAATTTCAGCTATTATTGCTTTTTTTTTAAATGCCAAATAGCATCTACCTATGTAGAATGTAGAACTGTTTTCTTTTTAATATTAAAAAGGTTCTCTTGCAAAGTAAACATTGGCTGCACCTCAGAGCTGGTATACTGTTTAGGAATGCAGCCTTGCACAAAGCCAGAGGTTTTTCAGAGTGTTAAAAGAAACCTCAGGCATCGGAGTCATCCCCAGAAAGCAGATGAAAATGATGTGTACATATGTCAAAATGCCAACTTCATGAATGTGTCAACATTATTTGAGCTGGTAGGAAGGCAAGGGTGGTATGCAACAATAACTTTTTAAAAAGTTCTTTTCTGAGATGGACTAACTGCATTTAAAAATAAACAAACAAACAAAAAACTTTAAAAGATAACAAAAATAAAATAAAAAGGAAAGCTGAAGTAGCAGTTGAGTCCCTATTGCTATTTAAAACAAGGTTAGTCATTCCAGATTTTTTTTCTGTGCTTATAATGTCTGACACTTTTTCCATTTGTAATTGACTTTAGTGCTATTTTCTCTAAATTCTGTGTTCTTTATTTACTAGTTGGAAAGTTTCATTGGCTGTCCCAAGCTGATCTTAGAGCAGAATTTGTGGAGAAGTGAGCACTTCTATTAGGACACAATCACTACACTATACAAAATCTCCAAATCTAATCAATATTTCTTTTATGTCACAACATAGCTGGTCTCACCAGCATCATGGGAGTCTATTCTTGCTTTTGTCATACTATGGAGTAGTGATGAAACACAGCACTTGTCCTGGCAGGTGCCTGCACTGACCTGTTGTGGTGCTCAGAGACCCTGCATGCATTTGCAGTGGTAGAGTCAGCCCTGTGATTTAGGAGCTGCAAAGGGAGCAGAGATACTGGAGAGAAAGAGTAGCCAACAGCATTGTCATAGCCTCACATCTTTTTGTGGAACTTGACAGCTCACCTAGAAAACCCAGCAGATATGAAGAGCTGGGAATATAAACTCCTAATTCTGCAAGGGCAACACGCTAGGTCTCCAGAGTGGTAAAATCAAAAATAGAGACAGGAAAAGAAAGCCATAGAAGACAGCTCGCTGATAAATTAATTAGTACAAAAACTAAAATACTGTGATTCTGAGCTACTGTTCCAGCCCCTTAAAGGCCATGTAGATATAGCTGTTCACCCTCCTCCAAGACATCATTTAAGCCAGATTTTCCCTTGCCATGATGCACCTTGGTGCCCACTTCTCACAAACAAGTTAGGCAGTCACAATACACTCTCATCAATCCTTGTCTTGATGAGGTATCCCAGAGATAGCCCAAGCACTGCAGCAGTATACCAGAACTCAAAGGAGGCTGATGTAAGGCTTTGAGAATCTGCAGTATAAGTTTTCTGTCTTGATTTCTCTTTTCCATTTCCAACTGAAAATTCAGCATTTTTTTGCACATATGAAGAAAACCATATTTCTCCCTCATATTTCAAATAAGACTGAGTAGTAGGGATGACTCAAAGTTAAAATTCATGGTCTAGCTGGAGACTGATAACAGTAACAAGTACAGTAACAGTAACAAGTACAAGAAGTGTTTGATGAGGGAAGGATAGGCAACATTTATGAGCCTCTCATTTGCATGGTGCTATAATGGAAGGCTAGGATTTGAATGTTTAAGTGAATAGTCAGATGCAAGATACTATGTCTAACCTGGACAAAAAAAGCAGAGGAAAGTCTGTCTATACAAATACAGTAATGAAATGTCTCAGTAGTCAATTAAAAAAAATTTAAATCTGTGGCTAGGAAATCAGATGGGAAAATTAGGCATGAACAATCCTGTCTTCAGTAGCGAGCTGGCATAGCAGGTAAAATTAGTGAAGCTGCTTAACAGAGAAGCAAAACAAAAAACAAAGAGAAAAAACCACTTGTTTTTACAAAATATTTGGGAAGATTACTAGAGCAATAGGAAAAATAATTATTTTCTGATTCTTTTCACCAAGTAATGAAAAATCATTTTAAATGAAAAGGAATAGACATCTCCACCACAAACTCTTCTAGGGTGATGAGGCTAACAACACAGGCCAGTATGGGCTTGTGCACTCCAGACTATAGTTGCAGACTACTTGAAGTATGAAACATCTTTCCCAAGACATGCTATGGAGGTATCAAACAAAGCCCATTGCAAACAGAACTGTATGTCAAGTCACATGAAAACTACCTGTTTCAGTATCATAACATGCAATCATCATGAGTTCCTTATTTCATGTTTCTCACTGAAATTAGATAAGAGTAGAAGAAGAAAAGTAGCAATGCCAGAGCATACAGGCTGCCTAATGCACACCACGGTGAGAGGTGGATAAGGATTTGGTCAAATTCAGTCCACCAAAGGATTTTTAGAGCAGAAAAGTCTTCACCGAGCAGGAGTGAAGAACTTCTGGCTTCCTGTTGTTTGATCCTTACCAAGAAAAATCACTGGAAGTTCCCAGCAGTAATCAGAGCTCTGGGAAGAGACCCTGAGAGTCAGTATAGGGTGGAATTACACAAAGACAAGGTAAGGACATTTTGTTACATTTTTTCCTGCTCACTCACTCATCTTTGTGACTCTAACAGTCAGTATCCACAATGTTAAAGGAAATAAATCAAACGTTAGATTTTTGTCAGCCTCTATAAAAAGTCATGAACATGTACCCACTTCAATTCACATTCTTAATAAAAAGCTTCATGGTAGTATGTATAAGAGGAATCTGAAATACCTTATGTAATATGAAAATAATACATATAGATGGCATAGACACATTTACAATCACAAAATTAGCCAAATTCTGCAGTCTCACTTCAGCAGAATAGAGGGAATTGTACCAAGTATGAAAAAAAAAGACAAAGTCCACACTGTTTCTGAGGCAAAATTTCAAACAAGAAAAAGATATATATTCAGGTCTACTAAAATGCCTTGCTTTGAGAGGCAAAATATTTAATTAAATTTTATTTGTTATTATATTTTAATATCCATATATATACATCAGATTTCAGATGGAGAGATTAATTATTTTTAATTGCAACAAGTTCAATATAGAAATAAAATTTGTCTTCAAAAAATCCAAAATATAAATATGTGTCAATAAAAGGAAATGTTGTCTTTCAACCCTATAAAATCACAGCATTTTATTATTTTTTTTTTAATGAGACTTCACTGAAATAAGTTTTAAAAAACTGCGGGATATCTTATAACACTGCCTAGTCAGATAGCCAGAATCTCATCTCAGAAAAGGAACCCTAACTTTACTTCAGAGCATTTTTAGGTGTCAAGGAAGCTGGGATTATTTCTACGAGCAACCTCCTGCCTGTCAGAGCCTCTTTAGCACTGGTTGGCACAGAGGCACATTGTGGCCCTTTTTCATCTAGCAGCTATTTGATGCAGTATATTTGTTATTCTTCACTGCCAAGGAGACAATCTGTTTCTCATTTCCTCTGAAGAAGAGCATAATAATATGAGTAAAAACATCAGCTATAATTAGGCAAAATGGTTGAGTGCCTGACTGAGCAGAGAAATTGAATTGTCCTGAAAAATAGCCACACGCCTGAGGAAGAAAAGAAAGAAAGGAGATAAGCTCTACCCTCCCAACTGGAACATGAAGAGGATGTCACAAGTTATTCTTTCCTTGTGCAAATGAGATAATCCCTAGGGATTGTGCAAACTAATTTAGTGTCCTGTCATAACATCTGGAAAATGAGGAAAAAAACCACAAATCCTGCTGTTTTCCTACATAATGAAATAAAATGTACCTTCAGAAGGAAAACCTGATTCACACATATTTATAGATCTGTACAAATCCCAGTCACAGTACTCCACTTCTTTTTGCCAATTATGTGCCTGTGACTGAAAAATGTCTCTTAACTAATATAATGAGGAGTTTGTCAAAAATCTTTTGGTGCTAACAACAAAGATCAATAAATTAATTTCTGTTCACAAGAAGTGAACAATTTGGCACAAGAATACCTGAATTCTCTTATATCTCTAAGCCAAAACTGAGTACACAACTTCATGCCTCATAACCCATGAGGCTATGGAGGGCTGCAGAATTCTCCTGCAAATGCAAGGATCCTTCAGAAGAAAGAAGAAGGGTCAGCTATCAGGTAGCTGAAGCTGCTGCCTCATCAAAGATGGGAAAATACCATAAAAGGTTCCATTAATGGTACCACCAGTCACCTCACACTCCTCTCCATCAAAACTCAGTAAATACAGTATTGCTATGCCTAGTAAGACTGTAGGCTTCATACTAACTCTGCAAGCCTTGTCCAGACTTGTCTCAGCCAGCCTAGAGCTTTCTTTCAAATTCTATTCCCTTGTAAAAGTAATTTATTTTTGTAAGTGACCAGGTCGCAATTGCTTTATCTCTTTTATTTTACATATATTTAATTATGTTGTACAACCATCATTTATGTAGAGGCAGTAGTAACAAGTAGCTCTTCTGTACTAATAAATGAAGAAGAATGAAATATTTTCTAGAATAAGAATATATAATTTAGATGAATAAAGACAAGGTGTGGCAGCACAAGCCTTGAAAGTGAGAAAGCAGCGTAGATGAGTGAAGACATGGGATGACTGGAAAGGGGTAACAAGACAGCACTGGAGGCCTTGGGCTTTTAAACTTCACCAACCAAATAACTGCAGGCTTAGGAAAAGTATAAAGCTGGTATAAGGGGAAAATAATGTGATCAAAACCCAAGCATCTCATAGATGTTAGACACTCCAAACAGCAAATGTCGCTGCAACGTGGAGGTGCTGACTAATGGGGAAAAACCCACAATCGTTAATGTCAGGAAAGAGAAAATCTAAAAATAGTCCCAAGGGTATTCTAGAGTCAGAGGAAAAAGCCTTCAACACCACCACATAGCCTTCCATGCTAGGAGGACTCCATGACTTAGGACACTTATGAGACACTAACTCCTTTTCCAGGTTGAGGCCAGCAACTTCAGAACCCAATGGGCAGTGAAAAGTGCATGTAGCAGCAGAGAAAGGGCAGGTACAGGGTAGTGTGTCTATAACAGTTTTTACTGCATCATTTTGAGGATATTTTCCAGACTTATACTCTGTTTTCCTTCCCTCTAATATTTAAATCTGGATTAAAAAAAAATTCCTTAATTATGCTGAAAGCAGCTCAGCTACACAAATAATATTTGGCATTACATACAAGGTATGTTTTATTTCTGTAGAACAAGGTTTTGAATCCTGCCTATCCTCATGGATAGTTTCATGTATGCTCAGGACCTCCATGGATGTAAGAGTGTGTGGCATGTCCATCTGCATTAATGGCTGACTCCAGGCAGTAAATTCAGCAGTGCCAGCAGGAGAAAGGCTGCCCTCATCTCTTACAGTGCACGAGCATACCTGCATCATGCTTTGTGGACCAGAGTAAGGTGACCCTGTCTGCATTCTGCAAGCCTGCTAGCTCCTAATGTGAAACCATGGTTAACCCAGCAGTGAGCAGCAGCCCTGCTGAGAGCCAGGTTTAGACTGCCCCAGGTTCAGCACTGCCCTAACACAGCAACAACTCTCTCAGTTTACCACTGGCTGCTTCTTTCTGCCTGCAATTCAACTCAGAGACACAGTTGATGATTCAGTCCAGAAACCCAAAACTTTTTTCTTTTTTTTTTCTTTTTTTTTTTTTTTTTTTGTAAAGTTTTTGGATGTGGCTCCTCTCCAGGAAGGCACCTGCATGTTTAATTAGCAAGAAACACTGCCTTCAACTTCATTAGTGGCTTAGGCAGTGACAACGAGAGAAAGAGACATTATGGAGGATCTCCTGTGACAAGACAACCTTGTTGGAGATAGTAAGAAGCACACCTCAGCCCACTACAGCTCAGTAAAACCTGGACTTCCTGGAAATGTGTGTTTGAAGCCCAGAAAGCCAACTTACTGGGCTGCATTAAGAAGTGTGGCTAGCAGGTGAAGTGAGGTGATTCTCCCCCCCAACTACAGTCTCATGAGACCCCACCTAGAGAACTGTGCCCAGGTCTGGAGTCCTGAACATAAGGATGGAGCCACTGGGGTGAGAGCAGAGGGGGGGGCATGAAGATGATCACAGAGCTGTAGCACCCCTCCTAGGGAGACAGGCTGAGAGAGTTGGGGTTGTTCAGGCTAGAGAAGGCTCCAGGGAGACCTTATAGCAGCCTTCCAGGGATTTTTTACAAGGGCATGTAGTGACAGGAAAGGTGATGATGGCTTTAAATTCAAAGGTACATTTGATTAGACATAAGGAAGAAATTCTTTCCTGTGAGGGCGGTGAGACACTAGAATGGGTTGCCCAGGGAAATTGTGGATGGTTCAGCCCTAGATGTGTTCAAAGCCAGGTTGGCTGAGGCATTGAGAAACCTGATCTAGTGGCAGGTGTCCCTGTCCATGCAGAGGGGTTGGAACTAGATGATCTTCAAGGTGCCTCCCAACCAAAAGCACTCTATGATTCCTCTCTCCATCACCAATGTCCCCATGCAGGACAATGCCTACCAAAAGGAAGAGACTTGGGAACACTTTCAGCTGTAGCCAGAATGGGAGATGTGGCTCAGCAAAGAAAAGCAAAGCAAAGCAAATTGATTCAGTCTGATAAATATTAGAGCTGAGAGTGTCAGGAGGAGGTTTACAACAGTTCTGCAGTCTGGCTGCAGTCTTAAGAGTTAGGGTGGGAACTGTAAAGAATTGGCAGCTGATAACAGAAATGGAATGCAATCAAAATATCTATCCTTTGTTTAGTCATCATCTTGAAAAATTTGTAATGGTCCTGAAAAACCTCCACCCACCCTGTACTGAAGCTTTTAAATATTTGTTCAGATTCAAGACTGGCAGCATCTTGAGTACATCTTTGGATTAACCCAAACATTTCTCCTTCTGCCATTAACAGATACATCAACAAAATAAGACCAGAACCTTAGCTACCCTCAGCTTTGTACTTTTTGCCTAAACCCAAACCAATAGTAGATGTTACAAGACCTGTTACAAGATGTTAAAATGATTCCTAATAGCCTAGGAAACAGCATCCTGGGTAAAGTAATGCCAGGCTTAACTCAAGCCAATAGGCCTCTGTTCTCAATGTAAAAAATACCATCTATAAATAAATCAGATCTCTAAAAAAATGTAATCTATAAATAAATACAGCCTATTGATAAATATAATCCATAAATAAATATAGGGCCAACTGCCCTTAATATGACAATCTATCCACAGTACATGCTTAAATGTATTTCAAGTACCCCTCTGACTTAACTTGAACATTTGTCTCAGCTCTCCATTTATTTTCTGTGAAAAGAATTGTACCCATAGCATCCATATTAAAATCACAAATGTCCATAATGCTCCTAGAATTCACATCTGCAGTTTTCTTTGTTCTCTTTAAGGAAATGCCTGCCAGTAAGGAAGATTACATTTTGCCTTGAATTTTCCCAGATTACGTATGCTTGGATCCAGCATTATGGTTTGGCCTTTTGTATACATGGAGAGGGCAGCTGGAACATTTCAGAGACAGATGTGAACCTTCCTGGAGTTAATTATTCACATTGTTTGCATCTTTCATTTGACTTATCCAGCTTGTAGTAAAGTCCTACATACTATGGACTTGCTATGGTGAGCCAATACCTTCTGAGAACTACTGGCAGCAACCACTGCTTCATATGGACATTTCCAGACACTTTTTGGTTTGTGTGATTGGTGATAAGATCATGAAGACATACATGGCAAAACTCTTCTACTAGAATGGCTATTTAAACTATTAGCAGCACAGAGGAGACTAAGAATAGCTCTTCTAAGACACTTCAGATGTATTCCTTACTCTCCACCATCCCCATGTGTCCCCTCCTTTTGACGATTCAAAATTCTTAAGCCTGCAACTTGTTGTCCTTGTGTACTGGTTTTGCTGGAACTGCAAGACAGTTTACCAACAGGTTTCTGAATTATGACATTTTCCCTTATACCTGAATGATCAGATATCTCAGTTCCCTCCCATGGCCTCCACACCCTTGCTACAGGAAAGCTGTGAGGTGTTTATGACTATCTATTTCAGACTTTTTCAACATTGGATGCTCTGGCCTCATGGTCTGACAACTGATTGGTGTCTTCTGTTGATGGCTGAGAATGACTGACTTTTATATCTTGGATTCTCATTCCTCTCTCTTGGCCAAGTCCTGTAGGAAAGACAGTGTGCAAAGAAAGCTCAAAGAATAATGTATGAATGTAAAAGAAAAGAGGAAGAAGGCAGCTTCGAAAATCATTCAGCATGACTGTGCACACACTAAATGCACATGACTTTTTATCATGTAAGGATTCTTTCTCCCATCTCTGTGCTAGCCCTGTATGTTGATAAGAGTCTTGCTTTAGATAGGTTTCCCTAGACATGTTTGAACTGTTTTAAACAAATTATCTGCTGGGATCAGTTTCCAAACAAAACCCATCACACTCAGGGCACAGATTTCCAACTTCACAAGTCATAAGTTAAGCTGGAAGAACAAATAGCAGCAACTACTGTGGGTTACCCTAAGCTCTTCAGTTATATGATCTTGTCAGTGCATCAGAGGCCATTACTGCTGGAATGGCTGAAAGGAAGATTCCATCACTTAAGATGTGGGAAAGTCACTCATGCTCCCTGCAGATCTTCTAGGATTCCCTCCAATTTGATGAGCTGCTTTTCATCCACCACTTACTGCCAAGGCACAGTTTCTCAGTAAAATATCACAAAATATTTGGTAGCTTATAGATCTGCACTACCTGACTCATACCCATATCACATTTCACCCATAACTATTCATAAATCAAACCCTGAGCTTCCAGAAAGGTTGATTTAAAAAAAAAAAAAAAAAAAAAAAAAAAAAAGAAAAACAAACAAACACACAAACAAAAAAAACAAACAAAAAAAACCAACAAAACCTGAAAGCTACAGAAATGTCTTGATTTGAAATAACATAACAAAACCTGGTCTTGTAAAATATTCAGTCCAACTTCCATGAGATAAGTGATTTAAGTTATCCAGACCTAAACTTTTCAGGCTGAACAGTTGCTTCCGATACATTTGTTTTATGCCTGGTCATTAACTATTTTTCATGGAAAGTAATTTGTCAGAATCCCTCAATGCTGAGGATCCCCAAAGCACTCTTCAACTGGTAGAGTGTTAAAAATTCAAACAGAAAGACACTTCTTTAATCTAAGTTTATATCTTTCACCAAACTTCTTTGCATGTGTTTCCACTGGGTTTATCCTGTATTTGTTTTATTTGTATTGGGTGGAAATAAATTGCTAGTTCTATATTTTAGGACCTGTCACAACAAGAGAGACTAAGGAAAGGTCTGGGAAAATTTTGGTATAGTCATTTCTGTGGAGGTTGCTCAGGAAGCTGTCAGATGCGAAGGAAGGTGTTTGCTTTCTTACACATCAACAAAAATACTTCCCCAGACATTAACAAAGATGCTCATCACACTGTTCCTGATGAAACCCATGTAACCATGGTGCCCATGTTGCTTACAAGTTGAAGCCTGAATCTAGTAACAGTTATGCATGATTGTTACTATGATGCCCAAACCCAACATTCAGAGGTCAAGTAATTTATTTTAAGGTATATTTGCGCTCTGCTGACCACAGCCAACAAGCAACTTGTCCTGTCCATAAAGACCTTTGTGGTACTAAAAAGAAGAATTATAAAAAGTGAAACAGCCTCTGTTATTTCCACAACCTATACTGGGTTCATTTGTAGGGTGCTCAATGTTTTATTAGAGATGAATAAATTCTGGGACCTGCCAAAATAACTCATTCATCCAAAGCTCTGCTGAACTTGCTACTGCTTTCAAGCAAACTGGAAGGTTTTCAGATGCTAAGGAAAAACTTTACAGGCTGGGATAAAAAACGTTAAACCTATGGTGTGGGCCTAAAAACTAGGAAGATTCAACATTTTTGGATTACTTGAAATTTGTATGTAGGTGGGTAATCTACTGCTGAACTTTATCATCTATAAAAACACAAGTATTCTTTTGTCTCATATGATTTCAGGCAGAAATTAGACTGATTAAATTCAGATTTAATCTTTCACCAAGTTTAAGGGTATTAGCTAGAGAGATCATGGCAAAGCACAGATCTGAACTACCTGGAAGTCCTCACTCAGCTGTAGATTTAAAATAAGTAAATAAATAAATAAATAAATAATTTATTTTTTTTAAATAACAATAATCAAGTCTAGTTCTATTTCAGCTGTCAGAGCACCAAACTCAGCATCACAGGCATTTATGTTAGCTCCAGTTAGCATTAGCTACCACAGTGAATGGTAGAGATTTAATCCAGCACTTTTCCTGTCTTCCATAAATCATTTTTGAAATTAGAGATGAAAATTAGTTGAGTACATAATTTATGGGAAAAGAGTGTAAGTAATATCTCTGAACAAACAATAATCACTGTAACATCAGCAAAATGCCAGTGGTGGAGAGGAAAAAATAGGAAAAGCTTTGCTTTGAATCCTGACATGTTGGCCACTTCCATAAATGGAGAAAGATCTCACATTTGCTATTTTTTGTTTGCTGTATTAGTGTTTTGCAACAACATTTTAAATGTAGACACTGCTGCATCTGCCTGGCCTAGGAAGTGAGCTAATGGTGGTTTCACTAGGACTGAAAACCCAATCAGTCTCAAGAGGAGTAGCAGACAGCTCCAAGGACTTGATCAGATGGGATTAAAGTCTGGTAAATGAGTATGGTCCACAAAGGAAGGAAAAAGAAACATTATTCATTGGTAAAGGATCCAGGTATATCTGGTGAAGAGAGGACACTTTTCTACAACATCAAAGGTGCTGATGCAGCATCTAATTCAAATGGCTGAAAAGGTCTAATGACTGAAAATTAATATAAGCTGTCAGGCTGCTAATTTTTTTTTAAATTCAAAATAAATCAAGACTAACAATTTGCAGATGTTTGGAAAGAAAATGTTTAAGTTACTCACTTTCAAAACCTGAGCCCTCCCTACCTTCAGTATTACACTTGCATTTTAATGGTTGTGGTGGCTTCCTGCAGCTGCCTGTTCCCTCCTCGATCACAGCACAAGTCTCATGAGTTGGCAGGTCTTGCACTCACCCTTGACTTTGGAATCACATCCCTTTTATTATTTTCAGAGTTAAGCAGTGGAGTTAGGGAGAGAAACCCAAGAGTTCATTACCCCTTAACAGAAAGAATCTATCAAAGCATATCATAAAATATAAATTTGTGTGTATAAGTTAAAAAAATAGATATTCGGAAAATACTATTTTGGTGAAATTGTGGGAATCTGAAGTATATAATTAGAACTTTACAGAAAGGAATAGAGGACACAGATATTTGGGGACTTAGACTAACACTTCCTAAAAGGACATGTACGAAGCCAACCTATATTTCCAAGTCAGAAAAGGAATCTCAAACAATTTGAGTTCCTCAAACAATTCTACTTCTGAGTGTGGCAGGGGTGGGAGATAAAGTCTCAATAATTAATTAACAGCATTTAATATATTTTTTTAAGTGGACGAGAATATAAAACCAGGAAAAATTAAAGTTTTTCCCCTGAGCATTTTACCTCTCCAATTAAGAAAAATGTGCATTACTATCCTTACGTGAATGATGTTCTAGTGAATATTTGTCTTTCCCTGGTTATATGATCTGGATGAAGACCAAAAAGGGAAGAAGGGTAATGATAAAAGCTAAAGAAACAAATGCAGCTCATCGTACCAAAGTACTGAAGGTACTGAAAGAAGATTCCTCAGGTGACTAAGGCTGTCCCCAGTGAACATATCAACATGGATCTTTCTTCAAAAATGAACTTTGGAGCCCAAATCATTCTTGAAACACATTTAAAGTTACTCTGGATATATTTCCAACATAGAATCATAGAATTGCCAGGGTTGGAAGGGACCTTAAAATACCATTTATGTCCAGCCCCCCTGCCATAAGCAGGGACACCCCCCACCAGATCAGGTTGCTCAGAGCCCTGTCGATTCTGGCCTTAAAAACCTCCAGGGATGGAGCTTCCACCACCTCTCTGGGCAACCTCTTCCAGTGTCTCACCACCCTCATGGTGAAGAATTTCTTCCTAACATCTAATATGAATCCACCTACCTCTAGTTAGAATCCATTCCCCCTAAAACTGCAGAGAAAAATTTTCCAAATCAATCTCTTATGCATTTGTGCCATCTAGTGAACAAACACAAGTTGAAATGTTTTTGTGAGAAGGAAAGCAAACCTTGGCCTCTGCAGAAATGCTTGCAGACTGGCTCACAGGAGTGCCTTGGTGGCTCACCAGGTTACTGCTTTTGTCAATAACCAATGGATAACCAGTTTCACACCCTAGAAGAAAAATGTGATCTGGTAATCCAGAGCCACCCAAAGCTTTTTTTGTGTCTCAGGCATAATATGAAAAATAAATTAAATAAAAATGATGCCACAAAGATCTAGGTCTTACCCTCCTCCTGTCATGACCCCTTCAGTGACATTAGCAGTAAGCATGTGCAGAGTCATTCTATATTTAGGTATGTAGGGTGTAACACCTAAATTTAGACAAATAGTGTCTGCTGTTCTGCAAGGGACATCTTAATATTGTTCATATTAATATCTATTTAGACTGTAAAAAAGACACTGGTACAATCCTGGGACACAGTTTCTTATATAGGTCATTGCTACTTTGGGACCATTGTACATTATAAAGAGGTAGCACTATTCACAGTAATGGCATTCATGAGGCCTCAGGAAAAAAAAAAAAAGAATAAATAAATAAATAAATTCAGTGTATCTTCAATTTACAGCCTAAACCAATAAGAGGGAAAATAAAGAGAAATTCAGCAGAAAATAAATAAATTCAGTGAAGTTATGAAGCCAGGGTTTGTTTACACTGTATATTTTAGGTCAAATCCAGGACCCAGTGTTGACAGTGTGTTAGTGTCCAAGGCTATACAGGGTATACATGCATGTCTATAGGGTTACCTTGTCTCTAGTGTCATGCTCTTTCACAGCTTCCAGGGCTGCCCAGGCCTAGGGCTAAGGAGGGTTGTGAGAGTTCAAAATTTGTATAAACCTCCCAAAACTTTTGCTGATTTTCATGCAGTTGGTGTGATTTAAAGCTTCAGCTGTGGACTTTGTTTCTGGATTGCAGAATAAAATCCTTAACCAAGTGTTGCTTCAGTATTTTGCTTTGGGCAGTATTTCCTTTTTTTGTTAAAAGACAATCACATCCTGTGTGAGATGTTGATTTTTGTTACTGATATTGCAAATGTAACAGGTTTGGGGCTTTGAGTTACCTGGTCTAGTGGGTACATCCCTGCCCATGCAGAGGGGATGGAACAAGATGATCTCTAAGATGTCCAAGTTCTTTCAGCAAATGCTTGTGCGGATAAAACTTTTTCTATATGTCAGAGAACAAATTCCTAGCCACCCCTCAAGTTAGGCATATATTTATTACAGCAGTATCAGCTTCACAGTCTGTACATTGAATTTTCCTAAGGAAGAGTAAAAGCAATCAACGAAAAATTAGTAGTGAGCCTCAAGTAATGAGACTTGTTATGATTGCTCATTAAAACCTTCTGATAAGGCTCTTAGAAGAGCTAATCATCTAAATTCACAAACCACTGTTTTGCTCACGATAGCAATGTTTGCAATTGATGCAGAAAGTTTAAAGAGGCAGTTTATAACACAGAAGGCTCTAAAAATAAAAACTGCCAGAGCAGCACCAGGTGGTTCTCAGCACACCTGTGAGCACACTCATGCTACAGAAGCCAGAGGAGCATTTGCCCAAATTCTCCACATCTCTGCCATGATAATACACACTTAGTGCTAAGTCAGGCAAAAGAGATGGTCTACTCCAAAAGCTTAACCTGCAGATTTTGCTCCATTGCAAAATAAATCCACTATTTAGTTGGACAATAGCCAAGTTCCTGCTCATGGTAGGATACACTGCAGTGTGTGCCAGTCACCAGAAAGGGAGGTTCAGCCCCTCTTTTGCCCCATGACAGAATAGCCATTCTGCCTCAGTGCTCAGAGGAAGCCTTCTGCATCCCCTTGCTCCTGGATGCTCCAGCAGATCTTTCAGATCATTGGTTGCCAGTGTAACCTAAAAGAGATGGGTGTCCCACAAGGAAGTACAAACCTGTCCAAAGTTTGTCCTTGCACCTCTCTGATAAAAGCTGCATTATTTTTGTTCCCAAATACCCATTTGGGAAAAAAATATAAGCCACACTTGTCTGAACTCCTCACACAGTGCAGCAATTTCAGCACCCTTGATTTCAGCAATTCTCACACAGTGTATTATTCTTGTCAGAGGTATTACTATGCTACAAAATGTATAGGATATAACACTGATACTTCAATAAGCAGATGTGTTTCCCTGATCCTACAGTCATTCAGCTTATCCACGTCAGCAGGAAGGACCCTGGTACCACTGGGGGTTCTTACCACTACACCAGGTGGAAAGTCTGGACTGATTGTCCTGATTTAGAGGGTCAGGGGCTGTTTCAGCTAGAGGAGGAATGTCAGCTCAGGTGTCTTGGATTAAGTCCAGGTACATAATAGTATTCTTCCTGTCTACACTTCCCTTTTGGTTTCAGTTGGATAAACTATTCCTCATGCTGCAGCCTAAATGGGGTTTTGTTGCTCTGCATGCTAAAAAGCTGCCATATTCCACCCCACACTTGGCTGTATTTATAGGGTGGATTAACTGTTCTTTATGTATGCAGTTTGGAACTAGAGTGCATCATCTATCATGTGGTTTAAGATCATTGTTATTTAAAATAGCAGTTTACTATTGGTATCTTCATCTTACACTCAAGCCTTGAAACAGGTATTAAAAAAAAAAAAAACAAACAACCAAAAAAACCCACTGCATAGAGTGGGTTAATAGCCACAAGACAAAATCAGTGTTTGGTTAGTCTGAGTGCTGCAATGCTTTCCTGGAGGGGGCTGGGAGGGAAGTGGCCTCTTCAGAATTAAGGAAAAAATAATCCACTTACATCATAGAAAGCTGGAATCACATCAAAGGCTGTAAAAGCTCCAAAATTGGCAGTTTGAAATCCACTAAGAATTGAAACAAATTTATACCTTTTTAATAAAGCTAGAATAATGATCCAAACAAGTTAATCCCTTAGAAATTTCACAACCTTTTGTTACTTCTGAGAAATCCCTCTCTTGTCCTGGTGTCTCAAATCCCTCATTTAAATCTTTTGCATATTTAGGACCAAATTCTGCTCTCCTAAGCATTTGATCCTGTTGAGTTCAATAGAGCTGCAGATGTGCTTGGGAGAGCTGCAGATCTTGGCCTTTAGCCTGGACATGGAGGGGACACTGAGACAGGGCAGCACAGCCTGGGGACAGCACAGTGACTCCCTTCTCCACATTGCTATCATCTGCTGTAGCCCTCAGGAGAAAGTCAATTAGCCCTCATTTTTAAAATGGCAGTAACACCAACCTGCTTCCCAGGAGAGATGAAAATTTAAAGCACATCCACATGACAGAGCCTATTCAGTATGAATTTGATGCAAGAGACTCGGTGGCCTTTTTGAATCAAGAGATTATGTACACGATTTCTTCAGACTGAAATTTTCAGTACAGCACTAGGTAGTTGCAGGGCAATTTACAAGATGCAGCATCTGAGTCCATATCTGAAGTGTGTCTTTCTTGCCAGAATAGACACTTCTGCCTGGACCTGTGACTCTTGTTCCATGAAAATAACACTTTTGCACAAGAGCTGCCTCCTCTGCAGAAGTGCCGGGAGTACTGGGAAGGAAAAGTGCTGAAGAAGTTACCAAGAGCACCCTAAAAAGCTCATGGAATAGAAGCATAACTTTGGTAGTGATTTTTGACTGTTCTACCCTCCCAGATGTTTGCCACAGGGAAGCACTGGTCCCCAGACTGGTCATTCTCTCCCAGGAAGCACTTAAGGAAAAGTTTATGGGTAAAATTTTGCTTTCTTTTTGCAAACACAAAAGTGGTAGCACGTGTTTGTGATTGAGGGCTTAGCATCTTGCAGTTTTAGATTCAGGTTCTTGGTCTGGTTAACACAGCCACATTCTGATGATGGTAACTTGCCCAACAGCAATGTCAAGTGAAGGTGCTTTACAGGCAGTAATTACAGCAGTTAATTATTTGCACAGTGTCATAGGTGTGCACAGCAATGCATTGTTTAGACAAGTCCCAGCCCCAAGGCCCTTACAATCTAATCTGGATGGACACAGCATAGTTAATTAAAGAATGACCCATGGAAGTAAGAGCAGAAGCGAGCTGAATTTGGGTCCATCTACAATTATGACTGTGGGACATGTTTACCCCTCTGACTACCTGATGTCATTGCCACATTCGCTTTCCATGGAGTGTGGGGAGCAGCTTTCCTGGCCACTGAGCCTCATCCTGGGAGCTGCACCACATCTCCATCCCTGAGGTTCTGGTGCCCTCCTGCGGCCACTCGCCTGCATCCATGTGGCCATGACAATTCTTACAGATCGCCCTCCTAGTGATGAATTTTATTCGGTGCTTCCGATTATGTGGCATCCTGCAGTTCCCAGTATCATTCCTCTGTCGGCTGAGGTAGCCCTTACCTTTTGTGTCTCTCGGATAATGAAGTATTTCCCTTCCAGAAAGTACAATTTACTGCTGTTTCCTATAGAGTATAAGGTGATCATGAAGAAAAGGAGTAGAGAAATTCAAGTCATGTAGATACTGTGTGGTCAGCAATACATATCCACACAGAGACAAAGCAAAAGCACAGCAGAAGGATGAACTTCTGGAGCTGGTAGCTATGTTACAATGCAGGCTTAAATCAACCACTTAAAACAAAATAAACAGCATTCCCAGGACATAGTTGGAAGGTTAGCTGTTAGGAAACCAAGTAGCAAATTCTCCACTAAGTAGTAATTTTCCAATACCCAAACCAATATTTTTTGGTAGGAATACTATTCACTCTTCTTAATTATTTATTTATTTCCAGGCTTGCCTAATATTTTCAGTTTCAGCTGGGGGGAGGACTAGAAACAGAACTACCATCCTGCAGAGAGGAAAAGTGACTTCTGATGGTTTATTCAGCCTGGACCTAGGTAAGGTGAAAGAGAAAACTCCACAGGTTTTGTGCATCCAATCCTCAAAAGCTCTTCTGGATCCACGCATCACCTCCTGAGCAAGCTGGACAAAGACAGCCTCCTCCATCTGCTTGAATATATGTTTTAATTATGTACTTAGGTACAAACGTCCACAACATCCTCTACAGAGTTCACTCAGAAGAGCAGAAAAGCTGTGTGAATGAAGCCCCACTCAGCAAATGAGTTAAAAAAGACTTCAGAGGACTTGGAAAAGTTGTTTCTAGGAAATATGAAATAGCAGCAAGAAAAGCCATAGAATTAGTATTTTAAATGTTCCTTGTTTCTGACAGAAGTTTTATGGGACCACAAATAATTTTTGCTTCTATTTCCACAAAACTAAAAAAAAAAAAAAAAATCTACAGCAACCAAACCGGTCCACAATGCATATGCCCAGCAAATAACAATTTAAAAACATTACTTGGGATAACCAAGTCACACAGCTCAAAGGAATAGCAGAGCAGGGATGCCTTAGCCAGCTGAACAGCAAATGTTTATTGCATAAGAAAAATTGCAGTGGTGTAAATATTGTTCAGTTGCCAAGGAAATTGTGAAAAGAGCTCACACCCTCCATAAATGTATATACATCCTTGGACAAAGAACTCTCTATGGCTTTGGGACAGAATGTGAGAGACGTGCTGAGCCTTAAAATATGCTTGAAAATGTGCAGTATGATATTGGAAAATCCAGAGTATCTATTAACCTTTTCTATATATATGTACACACATAGTCATTTGTGGGAAAAAAACGGCCACCTGAATTTAAAAATTCAATACCTACACTTTATGTGGATTTTATATTCATACCTGTGCTTTAAAAATATTTTCAAAAAAATTTATTTGATGGATACTTTAAATACACATTTCATAAAATGAACAGTGAATGCATTTCATAAAAATTGGGTATTTAAAAATGAAAATTTGAGGCAGATACAAACACCACATCTCTATCTGTTGTAAATACCTCCGGGCATGGTGACTCCACCACCTGCCTGGGCATCCTGCTCCTGTGTCTGACAGCTCTTTCAGCAAAGACGTTACTCCCAATACCCAATCTAAATGTCCCCTGGCACAACATGAGGCCTCTTGTTCTCACTTCTTACTTGGACAAAGACACCCACCTCACAACAACCTCCTTTCAGGTATCTGTAGAGAGCAATAATGTCACATCCAACTTGCCATGCAAGCTGCAAGAAGGATGAATCTTCAACAACCGCACCCAACTCTTTTATAAAAATACAGAGAATGTCTCAGTTTCCTCAACAGTACCCCATCTGGTCACATTTGTAGGAAAGCTCTGTTCACACTTCAGCTGGCAATTAACCTTTTTCCCCCATTAAAGTATCACCACCTGTTTCTTGGAATGCATTCACCTCATGTTCTGTGACATGCAGAGTGACATCATGCTACAGACATATGCATTGGCAGTCAACTGGGCATTCATGTTACCTTGCCTAGCAACAAAAGAGCAGTGTGATCAGACTTGGCAAATCAATATGATCACATGTATCATTCTTTTTCTTGATATATTTAAGATCTGAACTACATAGTTTAACAGAAAACAGAAGAAACCCATCTTATGACTTACACCTTTGCCAGCCCTTCTATGCTTCCAGCCAGTTCAGACTCATTGGAAAATACTTTACATCGAAGACAACGTAATTAAGATATGGAATAAAAATTCCTCTATATCTTCTTTACACACAAAAAAAAAAGATTATGAGCGGTAAAGCAATTGGCCTTTTTTCTCCTTTTTCATCCAATATCCTCAGACAACTACAGAGAATAGCTACTTGAGATGGGTTCCCAAACCACTGCCAGAAGTAAACATCAGGTCAAGTATGGTCTTTGAAGAAATTCAGCTTGCTTCTTTCCAGGGGGAAAATGGAAATACCAAGTGAGTATTCCCAGTTAAAACTGGCGGACATCTGGAAGACCCAACACTGTTCTCCAAGTTTTCTGATAAACCCATGGTAGGGAACACTGTGATGCATCTCAACACCAGTGAAGATCGTGAGGTATCACCCCAGCAACACCATTATCTGCTCTGCTTAGGTCAATCTCATTGCTATCATCACAGACCAAACTCAGCAGTTTCAAAATAAAGTCATCAAAATCTTAAAATGTTTTATCATACCTATATCTTATAACTCCATTGAGAGATGAAAGTCACTGAAAAAAACATAATCACAGAGAAAGATATTCAGAAGTATAACTTTCAAACCACTCTTCTCCCTCAAAATGATTTTCAGCTTCTCACATTCTTCCAGGTGAGAAATTAGGGTAACTTGGCAACAACTAATTAAATAAATAGCAGCTAGTTTATTAAAGTCTGTTTGGACAAAAATTTGGTTTTTAATTTCCCAAAACCAGTAAAAAGACTAACACATAATCACTTCAGCACCATAAGCACTGAAATACCCATTGACTTACAGTTTTGTATCTGCTACTGAAATGTTTCCTAAATGACCCAGGAATGCTTTCCACTTACCTCTTCTGTCAATGTGTAAATGCAGGATAACAGTTTCCATGGGCAATAGGTGAAGAGTTAATATACTGCAGTTGTGAATAGACTTGAAAGAATATGTGTATTTTCATACAAAGACTAAAAACGAGCCCTGGGATTGAGAAGGAATTGCAACTTTTGCTGCTTCTTCCACTGAGTTACCACTTTCTGTTTGGCACCTGTTAATGATACAGAAACTCACTAGTACCTTTTTTAAAAAAAAAAGTTCCTAAGTAGAATCATAGAATGGCTTTGGTTGGAAAGGACCTTAAAATAGGTTTAGGTTAGTGAGCAGAGATTAGGTTGCTCAGAAACCCATCCAACCTTTCCAGGGAGCAGAATTCCATCACCTCTCTTGCAACCTCTTCCAGTGTTTCAGCACCCTCATTGTAAAAAATTTCTTCCTAATCTAATCTTAATCTACTCTTGTTCAGTTTAAAATCATTAACCCGTATCATATTGCTACAGGCCCTACTAAAAATTCTGTCCCTAGGTAAATTAATACAATTACACCCTTAATAGTGTGCTAAGACAAACTTGAAAAGTGAACAGTCATCCTGGGGGGATACCTCTGGGGGGGAAACAGAGAGAAAGAAAAAGGAGTGTTAAACGGTTCTAATAGTGCCATGTAACACCATGGCATGAATGCTACCTGTTCTCCACCTCAGGAACTACCACTTTCCTAAACATCCTCCACCATGCAATTATAAACCATGCCAGCTCTCCACTCTGCTGCAAGCCCCAGTAAACACTTCCACCCTTCCCATCTAAATTACTTAGAGCTTCCACAAGTGTAATTCAATCTATGCTAATTTGCCAATTAATTCTGTATTCTGCTCTCCAACATTGTCACCCCAGCTGACATGAAAAGCAGGCACCTAGTTTTACACGGAGATGGGAGAACAGCTGAATGCTTAATGACCTAAGTAGTTCAATTCAGTGATGATTAAATCCTAGCAAGGTTTCCAAAGTGAACTGCATACAGTTTCCCACCACACAAGCTGAGTCTGAGACAGTGAGCTTTAGTTTAGAACTAGTAAAAAACTTGCAAGTGTTTGATTTCTTTCAAGGGAAAGAGATGTTTTCAACAGACATTTCAAAATGCTTTGTTAAAAATCCTATTAGTCATGCCCTACTCAGCTAATACTTAGCCCAAATTGAACCTGTTCTCTTGAGTACTTCCAGCTACCTACATGGCTACTCTTGAAAACTACCCTGTGTTGAGCCTGCTATTTTCAAATTTGGTTCTTCCAATACCTGTCACTTGAATGCTGTGAACCCTTAAAGACTGGCTTGTCACCTGTGCCCAGAAACGCAGTACAACTCTCCATCTTCAACCTTAAAAGTGAGCATTCTTGCTCAGTGAGAATATTTGCCAGGATATCTAAGAGAAAATAATGTTGAAATAATCTGCTATTTGTACTTAAACCCAAATTCTTACCAGTGCTTCAAAATCCCCACATCAGGTTCACTTTATGATAACCTTGGGAGCATTTGATGTTTACATTGGTGACATAATTTTAGAAGGCAGGGCACAGGATTTTGTGATTGCCAATTACAAGGTTGAGTTGCACTCCTAGTTCACTGCGAGGATACAACCTATTATTAAAAAGAAAAAAAAATTAAACAAAAACTCTCAGCAGCAAGGAATCCCTCTGGGGGATGTTTTTTGCTGTGGTCTATGGATTCTTTGGGTTACTGGAGCCAACCACCTGCCTAGGAGTACATTTGAGGAATATAACAGTGTTCCCCCAAACCCCATAGTCTGTCATGTTTGATTGCTTACAGTATCTACATAATTGCATAAATTGCTTTCACTCCCTGTACACTATATACAACTCAAATGTTGAAAAAACAAAGATAGGGCATCATTAGCCCATACACCCTATTCCTTAGTGCAAACATGTCATTACATTAATTAGCATACTAATGTTGATTGCACAGTACAGTAGGACAATTAATAATGTTGCAGAAGGTTGCAAAAAATAGATTGTGTAGAAGTCAAATTTTGAAAGTCTTAGGATAAGCACACAATGCATTGTAGACTTCATTGATACTCCTTTTACCTGTCCAATGCATCAGGATTTAATTAGGAATCTGAATACCAAATACAGGACTAATTTCTGCACATGTAGTTCACTTCTAAGGAAAATAGCAGATCTTACTCACTGACAGCTTCAAGTCTGACAGAATCTGATCCAGTTCCTTCTAGTGAAAGTGCAGAGCTTGCTACTAAATTTGCACATTTGTTAATGGAACAACCACGTACAAAGTGTCTCTCCATGCACAGCAAAGGAACTTCTGAAAAAAAACAATGACCTGTCCACCTTCAAGCCACATTCTACTTGGAAGCATCACTGCAAGATGCTCCTGAATGGAGATGGAAAAAAGCAGCCAGCTGTGATCCTGCTCAACTGTAAGACTCACTGCTGCCTGAACTCACATTGTTTTGCTCTCCATGACATGGAGTATCCTTTTATAGGATTTCTATAAGCAGCTGAATACAGTGCCATCTCTGGAAAAATGGTTCCCATGAAGTACAGTCAAATCAGTCATGAAATGTTCTTTATTTCAACCTTTGGGAAACATTCACAGATTAGGAGAGAAGAAATGTCAACGTTTTTAAAAAAAGCATCCACTCTACAAGGAGGAGTAAGTAGGGAACTCCATCAGCACCACCCACTGAAACTGCTCTGATGTGTCTTACTGGTGTTTTGAAACCAAAGCTTGATTAATATTTTAACTGTTCTTTACAAAACAAGTCATTTTCCACAGACACTTTTGTCTATTGCAAGATTAATGCAAATAAGCAATCCAAACATTTATTTTGCAAGGAATACCCAGAATGATATAATGCCATCCATTTCAGTTGTTTCATGCTTTTGTCAAGCAAACCATGAACATGACTAACTCCTTTAGCTCAAGCACATTTAAACCCAGACTACAATGCCACAAGATAATAACTTAGTGTGTGATACCAAGGAAAGTTACAAGCCTTGTTAAAACTTCATTTAATATACAATATGTAGCAGTGGAATTCTCTAGTGTCTGAGAAGGGTAGAACAAGCTTCACTTTGAATTAAAAACATGTTGGTCCCCTCTCTTTTTAGAATTAAAACTGCTTTTTAATTCTAGGGAACATGAGACTAGAGTGACACCAAGTTATCCTACAGCCTCAGGATCATGTAAAGGCACTGGTTTTCTTATTCCCCCTCTTCCTGCCCCCCAAAAATCACACATCTTTATTTATGTCTTACAGTTGGGGAATATAAAAGAAAAAAAATGTTTCTATATTAGCCTTCAAATTAGACAAATTCCTATCACAAGGTAAAGAGGAGACTTTCCAATGACAAAGCAAAAGCACATATTTGGTGAAAAAAAATATTTGTGAAGCATAGATGGAAGCTGTGATATACACGTAGGGATGGCTCTCCTCTACCAGAGCTCCATGGAGCAGCAGCATGGACAAGTGTGATTCACAAGTAGCACAGCTTATCAGCACAGACCTTCTGCACAGTCGCAAAAAAGAGAACGAAATCGCTACCACCCACCTGACTGGTGAGTGTACATCTCCTTTTGGGGCCTTGCCTTTTCCTCTCGCAGCTCAAGACTGAAAACAGAAACACTTGAGAGGAGAAACAGATGTAACTCTTCCCTAGAAAAGAGCTCTTATTAAAGTGGCTGTGTGGCTTGGGGAGCAGCTCCAAGGTGTCCACCCTTGGCCAGGCACCCAGCTGGGCTGAAGAAGGAGCTTCCATTGGATCAGGAACTGGGTCAATTCTCCCAGCTCACCTGGTGGAGCAGGATCCACTGCTTCCCATCAGCACCTCAGGGAATGGGAGGCACAGCTGTGGGATTGAAAACCTGGGGAAAGGAAGCAGTGGAGTCAGCCATAGGAAAGGATGAAAGGAGATAGAGCACAAACCCATAAGGACCCAGATTTCAGTAGCGTAACTCCTGTCTCCCGGCAGCCCTTTTCACCACTTAGCTGAGCAAGGGGCTGGTGACAGGAACTGTGACTGGTGACAGGCTCTGGTGGTGGCCTAGGGTCACCTGGAGGTTCACCCAAAAGTTGCCAGCTTTCTGCTGACACAAGCAGCACTTCTCACAACACGGGAGGATGCTGTTGAACCTACAGGAAATTGTGCAGTGATACATTGCTGGGTCAGACAGCAAGGAGCTTGCTACAGGCTGTTCTGCCAAGATTTATCACAGTAGCAACAATAGGAAATTGTTAATTAAAAATCATTGCTTCGTAGCAACTAAAGACACCACACACTCACACTAGACACCATTTAGGTATCTTGCACATTTCCATGCCTAAGCAAAACACACTATGCCTTCAAAAATCTTTTATGCTTTTCTCTTCCCAAGATATGCTGACAAAAAGTAATGATAGTTACAAAAGGCACAGGATGCCTCTAGTCCAAAAGCAGGTGATGCCCATAATGCTTGTCAGAGCACAAAGCCTGACTTCCTTTTTCGGTTGTGAATGCTTTCTATTTATTTAGCAGCAAAAGACTGAAATATTAGAAAGTAATTTTTTTTATTTTGGTAAAATATTTATACTTTTTTCTTGAGGGAGAAATCACTATTTTTGTTTTGGTTTGTTTTGTCAACAGTGAGAAGATGTGTTTCAGAAATATTCAATTTCTTTCTCTCCAAAGGAGGTAATAAACATGATAATACATAAAACAATGCCATTTCAACAAGTATAAATAAAAGTGCTTTAAAGAGTTCTGCAAGTCACTAAATGAGCATTTTGGTGATGTTTATTACTTCTTATAACAATCACCTTAAAATCTTTTTTCAGACGTAAATTTTATGAAAATGTGGCCATGTCTTTTTGCGGTCATGTCTATTTTATTACTTTTATTCCCCAGTGCTGGGCATTCTTTCATTGTGCTTCCTGCATTGCCAACCTGCTACGCTGCTTAATTTTTCGAGTGCCCACAAGAGGGCTCATTTCCATAGGGCTACAGATGCCTTTAATCAGCACCCAAATCCCTGTCAGTCAAACTGTGCAACTGGGGTCTTCAGCAGAACATGAGCTCACTGGGTACCAGTTTCCTCATTCATCCATAGGGCAGAAACCATGCCTTTCTCCTCCTCTTCATCTGCTTTCTTTCAAACATAAGGTCTTTAGGGCCTTCGTGTTCTAAAACCACACTCACAAGATACTTGAGAACACTTCACACCAGCAGCAAAGAAGAACAAATCATCACAAAAACAAAAACAAAAAAAATGATGAGTTTTCTCTAAGAGGTATGAAATGTCAGACACTCCAAAAAATCTGCTAGCAACTCTTCTGTTTTTACTGATTTTTCAGGAATTATGCTGAGAAGCTTTGGGGGAAACCAGCTATAAAACAAGACAAATAGACCAGATGTGAGGACTGAGAATGACCCTTGAGCAAACAACTTCTTGTTTTCCACAGAGTGAGAGGTTGATGTCATTCAGGGTACTGGGGAATGACACAAACAGGAGGTAGGAATGGGCTGAGTGGATGTTCTTGGCATCCCAGAAATGGTGTCTGTCCTAGGAAGATGAATAGAGCCTGTGGATGCAGATAGCCCAGAGGCTGGTGCCCTCACTCAAGGTGAGCACTGAACAGGACTTGTTTGCAAAAGCAACGTGTGTGCCAAGGACATACAAGTATTTATAGCATCCAGAGATTAAGAAGGTTCAGGGTATACAACTCATCTTTACATAAAAAGTGCAAACTCTCAAACAGTTGTTAGCCACCTCCTGCGTGAACTCAAACCATAAGGTGAACCTACTGGCTACCTGGAAAAGTCTGATAGCAGAGAGGCAAACTCACTGTCACCAGTCTGCTCTGATAACTTGCACGAATGGGCTCCAGGAGCTGCGTCATCTGAATGTGAAAACTGCTGTGTTGCCAGAGGTTTTGTCGTGGCATCTTGCTATTTGCTAGAAATCATCTCGTTCTTCCTCTGTTTTACTGCTGTTTTTCAGCAAACAGTAAATTTTTTTAAGGTTTTTTTTTTTTTAAGAATGACTGCAACATTGACTTCTAGCTGCAGATTCTTACAACATATCCTCTGGCTATGATAAAATAATTCTCCATCCTTTCTCATCATTTATCTAGTCAAGTAATGAAGTTTTTCACTTCCACGTGAAACTGACCCTGGTACTACAGTAGAGAAATTTAACGTAGGAAAGTTGTCCTGCAGCAGCAGAAAGAGGAGCTAAGTGATTGACCTCCCAGGCTCCATGGAATGTTTAGCAGCCTTGGCTCATCCTGCAGTCAGAAGATGCACGTAACTTGTATCCAGGACATGCCACTCCTTGCAGGGAAATGAGGCCCTATCTATGTCTTGACAGCAATTCTTCAGCCATCTCCAAAGAAAAGCAGAGATCTCCATTGTAGAGAAGAAAGTGAAATGGAAAATTCTTCCCTAACTACAGTTATGAGACTTACTGTGCTCAAACTATATTAATTACCCTAGGTGATCTCTTTTCTTGCCATATATCTTGCTTTTATTCCTCAAACATCAAGAATGCACGTGGATGCCTGTATCACAGGCATTGCTAACTTTGTGCCAGCTATTGGTAGCACAACTAATCTGCTATTTTTTTAGTTTACAGAAACAAAGACTGCCATGCACATTGAGGAAGAAGTGGTTAAAAATTCCTTCTAATAGGCTGTAAGAAAAGATTTGAAGTACCTTTAATAAGAAGGACTGGGTTTGGGGTGATGGACTGGTCTGGTTTATTTTTAACCTCCTAATTGTGTTGGGCCTTTTGAAACAGCCAAGTTTTCTCCTGGCTCAGAGAAACACAGACCAATAATGAATGTTCGAAAAATGCATTTTCAAAAAAGTTTTTGGAGGAAAGTTTTCAGATGAAAGGAAATGGGATAGCATTCAACTAATATATTTAATACATTTTTTCTTAGGTAGTACCCAGACTTTAAAATAAATTTTAATTTTACTCTCTCCTGCTTTCTAATGCTGATTCCTATGCTTGGAATGTTACATCACTTTTACTGTGGAAGAACTCACCTTTCCTCTGGAAACCCTTTCTTAAAGTCCAGTCTTCTCTGCACAGTGATCTCACTCCCATTATCACAAAATATATCCCACCAGACATATTTAACCTTTGCTAAACATCTCACCTTCGGAAGACTGTTAGCAACTCAGGGTACAGACTGGATAAAAATCTCCCCTTTTCTCAGAAACTAGAATAAGGAAAACATTAACTGTAAAGAAGTCTACATCTATCAACAAGAATCATTACTTTGCTGCAACCAAATGTGAAACAGCCTTCCTAGGACTGTTTACATATCCAACTTTAATGATATCCTGCAGAAATGGATAACGAAAATACTTTTAACTTCACACCTCACCAGAGTTCAGTGGAAATACCTGAAAACAACCTGTCTTGTAAGGGAAAGAGAAAATGTATTCCCTCAGGCTATCTCTCAGAGACAAAGATGGCAGTGGACCTCAAGGATCATCTGCTCCAACCTTTTTAGGTAGGAACACAATTTAAATGAGGAGGCCTGTAGCACTTTTAATCAAGAGATGAAAATGAAGAGCAAGGAGGAAATACTCTGAGGCCATGCCCCTCCTGTAGATGGACAGCAGCTCGCATGGTCCCAGGTACCTCACAACCTGTGCCATGCTGCAGCTCCAGGAACAGCCCAGGTAATCAGACACGTGATGTTACAAGTCTCAGTCTCTGTGAGGTCAATGCATAAGGATATAGAACCAGGAGTATGTCTAGAACTAGAAACAAGGAGAGGAAATGCTGGCTTTAAACAAAAGCAGGATGCTTTTGTTCACAAAAGATTGGGAGTTAAAAATGTAGACTTCCCCGAAGCAATTCTCACAGCTGCTTTTCTGACAATCCTGAGAGAGAAAAATCCCAAGGCTTAGGGAGACATAGATCAGCAGCAACATGGAGCTTTGCTGGCAGCAGGATTCATCTCACCTTTGACCACCACTTTCTGCCTCTTTGATGAATCATTATTAATTATTAATGACTCAAGAACCAACCCCCTGTTGATACCAAAAGTACACAAGTCATCATAAACTTTAACTTTGACCACCCCTAGTAAGCTCACTAGGATTTTAAAACTATTGCACTTCAGATTAGACTTCTTACTGAGGATTAGTTCCATTTGCAAGATCAATATGAAGCTAGTGTAAGTGAAAGATTTAACTCAGTGCAACATTTATCAGGTTTGCATCTCCAGCATATGTCAAGGCAAAGAGCAACACCTAGAGCCAAGCTGTTACATCACAGCTCTGGAGCTTATGCTGATCTTCAATTCTACAGGTGAAAAAGACTGACTCAGCTCTCACTCTTCCCACCAATTAACATGACTTCCCACTGGATTTCTCTATTTTACTCACATCTCACTTCCCTCTGGGGGTTTTTGTACATAGGTGTGGGATGGGGAGGAGGGGTGTCAGTCATCTTCCTTTCCCCAGAAATAAATCCAAAGTCTAAGCAGGCTGCTTTAAATGTCTTAAAGCAAGCACCAAAGTGGACCCTAACCAGAGGGAAGCAGACCATATGGTGAAATTGATTCCTTCCTTATTTGACAGAAGTGTATTTATCACCATTCTATAAAAACAAGGTTGCTGGGAAATGAGTGGTGCGTGATGAGTCCTGCTCCTCAACATGGGAGGCTGGAGCTGTGAGATTTCCACCTAACATCCCAGCATGTTCCTGGAGTTTATTTGTAAATCTAAAACCATGTATATATTGCTCACACTGACCAAGGCTTTCACTGTCAAGTTTGGGGATCCAACACTTAGAAGACTGTGACCAGATGAACTTAGAAGAGAGAAGATGAAAGGAGGAAAACTGAGAATGGGATAGGGAAACTGCAGAGGATTCTCCAGGAAACTGCAGCTGGTCAAAGAGACATTAAAAAAAAAAAAAAAAAAAAAAAAAAAAGGTAGAGAGGAATGAAGACTAACTCCTGATGGTGGAAATGTGAAAGAGAACAAAGAGAAAACCAAAAAGAAACAAGGATAGAAATATTGTTGGCAAGAGTGCATGTCTAACAAGCATGTTCACAGAAGTGCTGGCACACATGGAGAGTCTCTGCTTGAGTCTTGCTGCTGTGCTCCCATATGTGCCTCCAGAAACATGAGGACAGTGCCATTTTGGTTTGTGGTGTGAAGAAATGTGTCTTTCCCAAGAGCAGACTGTCCTTGTGTCAGTCAAGTCGACCCACACCAGATGAGTCCCACTGCTTGCTGCCACCCCACAGCAGGACTCCCTGTACTCATCCTTTCTGTACTGAAGAGGAGTAGCAAAGATTTTTCTTGTTTAGAAAACCTTCAGTCTTCACAAAAACACCCTCCTAGTGTTACTCTGGCACAGAAGGACTAAGTTGCCACCTGTTTTAACAGGCTTGCCTTCAACAGGTGACATTAAAGCAGAGAAACAAGTCACCAGACAGTTGCCATGTTCGTCATTTTAAGGTTTTTTTCTTTCATCTCACCTTGGAAGAAGCTCTCCATTTTTGGTATAACTGCATGACTTGCTGATGCTCTCTGCTGTCCTACTAAAACCCTTTATATGACTAGAGAGCTCAAGACCCATTAGAACCTTCCAGCAGCACCACTGCCATTCTCAGCCCTGGGCGTCCAATACCAAACCTGGAGCTAGACACAAAAGGTCTCAAAGCAGTGTAAAAGAAGAGGTGAGTACTTCAAACAGGCAGGCTATGTAGCTCCTTCCTAGCTCATTAAGCAACCCATACTGTTTAACAGAAATGCTTACATTGTTCTGTGTATAGCATGCAAAGCAGATTTCTGGATACACAGTGTGGTAAGCAGATAAGGCAAAAGGGAACCGGTTCAGGCAGATAATAAAAGTCTTGACAGTATAGCACCTATACCCCAGACAACTCCAATTCAATGTGCTTTCCACAAAAGTAAAGGCTGCTTGTGATTGCTTTTCACCCAGGAATTAATGAAATACTTCTTGAAAAGCATTAAAGTTAATTATATTGACAAGCCAAAATCTACCTAAGGGTATCATCTCTTGACTGCCACAGGCCTGCATCCAGGACCCGAATAATTTCCTTTTTGAATATAAAGGTGAAGCACAAAGCTTGACATAGATACTAGGAATGGAGGCCAGCCTGTCCACTCCTGTTAGAGCTGAAGAATGAACTCATTAACTTCTTTGTCTCTATACTAAGACTAGGCTATTTATAGAACAACTGAAAACAAGTAGTTCAGTGATCAAAATACACCTACGTCCATAAATCCCGGTGTACCAACTCATAACTGGGCTCAGCTCCACTAGATCTGAAGTCAAGAAAAAGCAATCAAAAAGCAGAAGTTACACATGCTCCTGACAGCATTTGCTAAATTATATCCTCACACCAAACCCTGAAAAAATCAAAACTTGCATCAAAATAATCCCCAAATTAGCGGGAAGTTTGAGAACTTGGTCTACACTTTAAACTCTTCAGTCTTAGAAATGCCATTCATTTTATGTTTCTAGTCCGTGTGATAAACCAGGCCTCTGACCTTCATTTATTCTCAGGTAATTTCCCAATAAAGGAAGAATTAGTCATATTAAGACCAATAAACTTTAGGGCATTTCTATTTTTAAATATTTACTCCTTGGTATTTAGTCAAACAAGACTTCAGAGGGTTTCTTTACAGTGCTCAACTGGGCAAAGAAACTCAGTCTTACTAACACAGTCTTATATTAGTAAGCCTGGAGGAAGGGAAATAAACTTTTTTAAAAATAATTAAAAAAAAATCCAAGTGGACTGAGGCATTGATTCAGCCAGGCAAACCAAGCAGCAGTGATGAGAGTCACAGAGGCAGTTCATGAGGTTCATAAGGTTCAGTCCAACAGCTCTTGTCGTGCACATGGTCTCAGTGAAGGGAGGATCACCAGTCTTTCAGATCAACTAAACTTCATTATAAATTGATGAGATTAAAAGGTTAAGTGCCTAGAATCTCTGCTCAAGATCTGTTAGATTTCTTTCCTTAAAAATGTAACAGCAGTCAAATTAGTCAGAATTGTTTAATCATTCATACAAGAAAAGTTGCCTATCTCAAGAGAAGTACCCTTGTAATCACTTTTGTAAATACAGTTGTATTAATCCAGTATAGGGATAACAGGTTCAAAGTTGTAAACCCTGGAAATCTTTTACCACATGAAAGCATTAACCCATAATGTCTGCTTGTTACTACAGCAGCAGCAGTTCCCTAGGGGTCAGGAGGTTTACGCTAAAGCACATAGTGCTGAGTAAAGAGCACATATAAATCTCTATTGTAAATTGAACCCAAAACACCCTTTTTCCTTCCCCCCCTTAAAAATAAATTGAGAGCAAGACACACATGCAGGCACATCTTTCTTGATTTTGCATTCAACCCAAGCTCTCTAAAATGTTTTTGATGTGTTGAGAAAAAATTAAGCATCAGAAGGATGCTCTGGCTTCTCCAAGCACTGCTGCTGGGAGGCAGTGAACCAAGGTGGCAGATACAAAAAGGAACAGACAGTGCACAGGTCAGACTCACAGAAGCCCTGTCCTGCTACAGTCTAGCCACACGTGGTCTCAATTAGGGAGAAAAAGCAGGTTTAAAAGGTGGTTTGTCAGTGGTGTGATGAACAGAACAGCAAAAATAGTATTGAAGATATTTGTGGACTGTGCTGACCACTCAGCAACTGGAGAGCTTTGTCTTAGGGGTCACTAAGTGACCCTGAAGGAGTCTGTAGAAAATGGTCTAGACAAATTCTTTCTGTACCACTGAATTTATGCAGTGTCCCACAAAAGGTTTGAGGGTTCATAAATATTTCCTTAAGTATTAATTCTGCAGGCTAGCTTTGTATTGATCCCCTTCTCTAAATTGCTTGAAATTAGTCACCACAGTCTTTCCTTTTCACACTGCTAGTAGTAGCAGTATTTAAAAACATCTACTTAGCCACAGCAACTGAGTTTTCTTGTCTTCAAACTTTCTGACCACTAACACACCACTTAATAGTTTTAATAAAAAAGATAAAATGGCCAGCAGTGTGTTTTCAGACTCCATGTCTAAATTTAAAATTGTGCAACAGTTCTGCAAAGAAAAAGCTGGTTTTTGTGCTGGCTGCCCTTTCAGGCTCTGGAACTGGCTGTTCTGAGAATCTCCCTTTTCCATTTTTTCCAGGACTTAGCTAAAGAGGACTCCAGGCCGAAAGATAGCATAGCCCAGGTGGCCAGCAGAATGCCGGTGAGGGAGAGATTGGCAGTCTTGGATGGATGGAAAAGGAAGAAAGAAGATTTGGGAGGCACTGAATGACAAGTGATAAAGCATCTAGGATAAGCAAGTGGAAGAAAAATAATCAAAGGGGTTGCAAGAGCCAAAATTTGAAGCACCCAGATAGAGTCAGGGTGGAGCAGTTACCAGCACACTTGAGGAGGCATGATAAGAGCTGGTCAGATCATGACTTGTCACCCAAAAAACATGCTGCACTGAACAAAGCAGCAAGAGGACTTTCCCCAGAGGAATGGCTGTATTTGACCACCCTCTTTTCTCCTTGTGCATGCCTAGCTAAGTTTTAAAGACCAGTTTTGTCCTCTTCCTTGCTCAAATAAGCCACAGGAGGGAAAATCAGTGTGAATATTACAAGGAATATTAATTTACTATGCCTCTGCGTTTCACACAATTTCAGTACCTAACAGAACTTTATACAGTTGGGATCCACACTGCAGGGGTCGTTAATGGTGCAGAAAATATACCAAATACACAGAAAACCCTGCCACTAGATCCTGGCAGTTCCCCCCAGGCAGATGCACAAGTATTTAAAGGGCAACTGTGAAATCCTGACCAATTGGGCCAATTTCAAAGTAGTAAGCAGGAAGGATACACCAGACAGAAGGTATTTGGGATACTCAGCAAGCTGCATTTGTATGCACTAATGCAAAATCTCTCATTTGCTGATGATATAGATATGGTAATATATAGCCAGTATCACACACTCAAGTATGTCACTATGTGTGTGTATACGTGTGTGTGTGTATGCAAAAATAAATACGTGCATATATGTGTATATGCATGTGTGTGAATTAAATATAAGACATTTCTCCATTGCATCAGACCCCCTTTGCTGACCACTCTTCAGGCAGCAGAGCTGCTGCTGGCATTTGCTGTGGAAACGACCTCCCTCCTATGAGAGACATGTTCCAACCCTCTTCCTTACAGCTCCTTGTCCCAAACCCACATTTGCCCAGGCTGTTTTTGCTTTGCATGTGTGTTCGTGTGTATGTGTGTCCCATACAAAGAAGGTTACCCTTACCCGTGCAGTGTTGGGCAGGGGGCTGTACGAGAGATGCTGGATTCAAAGAAGGCACAGGCAAGCTGCCCAACTCCTTGGCCAAGTGAACAACTACTTTGAAAGGGCTCTGTGAGCCAGGCCTTTGTTCTCTTCAGTCTCCCATTGCTGCTGCCTCACATGATTACTCTTTGGCCAGGACACAGAGTGCTTAAGAGAGACAGTATTTGTCTTTCAGAAGGAAACGTAACATCAGTGGTTGTTGGGGATTTCAAATAAAACATAATTAGCATAAAACTTTGACTTTTGCCAGAAATGATATATATATACATACAGGAACAAGCACCACTGTCAGCAGGAGGGGGGATCACTGCCTTACTGATCCATGGCTCCTGGAGATCCCCACTGTAGCCAGAAAAATAAATTTTCCTCCCCTTGAGGAGATTATTGAGTTGCTGTATAACACCTCCTTGCTGTGCCAGCAGCCTGGTTCCTTGCCACATGGAGAAGAACAGAGCACAGGGCTAAATAAGGGCTTGAGCAGAGCACAGGGCTGGTGAAAATAGACAAAACTTCTTTCTAAGCAACACACTTTTGCTCTCTTCCACTAGCACATGATTTGATCCCATGTTCCTGCATCAGGAGCTAAATTTTTTCCCTTTTGGGTTGGAAAAGCTGAAAGAACTTCATAACCAGTGATGCTCAGTCTGCCAAAGGCCCAACTACTAACCCCAAATGATCAGTTGACTTCTTGAATAAACAGTATCCTGCCTTACAACCAGGAGGAAGTCTAATCCATTTTCTCATTTATACAACTTCATAGCACTTATAAGGACTATACCTTGGGGTCTCCACCTTTACTTTTTTTTTCCCTTTCTTTTCAGACATAAAAGAAGAGCCACTATTACTTTCAGGGGTAGATGGGCTTGCTGTGACTGTGAATGTAAGGAGCTGTGATGCTGACAAAGCACTGGAACAGGATGTTCAGAGATGTTGTGGAATCTCCTTCTCTGGATATACTAAAAGACTTCCAGGATACAATCCTGTGTAAAATGCTCAAGACAATCCTTTAGCAGGGTGGCTGGACTAGATGATCTCTAGAGGCCCCTTTCAACCCCCATAATTATGAGATTCTGAGCTTGTCGGTTAAGATCAGATTTCATATTTCACATACAAATGCCATGGTGACAACTAAAGAGCAGCAGAGGCAAATTAGTTGCTGCAAAGAGCTGAAAGAAACCATCTGGAGTTGATGACAACTAAGGGAAGCTGCAAAAGATCCTCAACACACACCTGAGTCAGGGCCTTCCCTTTATGTAAAAAGCATCCAGGAACAGGAAGGCAGAAAGATGACCATATACACCACTGCCCACTTTTGGGTGGCCTCAGAAACTGCACCTGAGAGTTCAGCTGATCTTCAAACAATGGAGTTTTAGCTGCCACCAAGGGAGATGCATAGGTTCCCACTCTTCCTTCCCTCTTTGAAAGCCTCAGCAAATCCTTCCCTGCAACTGCTGAAGTTCATTCTGGGAGATGCATGAAGTCCATTTGGTGCAGCACAGGAGGCAGTCTGCTCCACTACTTCAAGCTGGGGAAGAAGCAAGGCCTCACAGCACAGTGCAAAACCTCATGATCATTTCAGGAATTCTGATTATCTCCCTCTGCTGTAACTTACCAAGATACACCCAGATGGCTTGGGGCTGACCAAAAACTCGCACTAGTAGAAAATACACAGCAACAGATGTGTTCACAAGTAGACAGGTGATACCCTGATGGCAATGTCTCAAAAAGTCATTTCAGTGCAAAGGTTTGAAATGTGCAACAGCCAGCACAAGCACCACAGGTAGCATGCTGCTGGTTGGTGTTTTATCACAGGGTATACTGTGCATGCTGCTAGGCATTTAAGACAGAGTGTGCTGTAAGAAAACACTTTCTGTGAACAATTTAGGCAAGTAAAGGAAACCAGAGTATGCAGAAAAACTACCACCCCTACTTCATATGGCAATTTTAAAGAGAAACAGCTAATTAAAATAAGCACTGTTCTTCACAAGATACTATGGCACTCACACTGTCTGTGCTGTGCTGTGCCATTTCAGTGCCATTTTAGTGACTTGTATAATGCCTTTATGGGTTTATTTTTCCATATGAACCCCAAAGCCTCTTGACATAGTTCTGTTTCCACCTCCCCACAACAGGGTGGTGGTGGTTAAACAGACATGGAGCTGTATTAAACATGGGTGAAAGCTTAAAAAAATAATAAATAGCTGTACTGGGACTGAGGGAGGTAAAGCAAAGTGCAATGCCATATCGAACGTGCCACTTGCCTGGTGCCTTTTGTTTCCACAGCCATGCAAGAAGCCGCAGTGATAGCCTTATCTACTGACTGCACTGCTGACCCAGGCAGTCTTTTCCCTCCCAGTCCGCCCTGCACACTGACACAGCACAGCATGAATGTGGAAAGAGATGAAACCTTTCAACCCCAGATCCCAGCAAACCACTACCAGCTATATCTCCTTTTCTGTCTGCAGGTACCTCGCCAAACAGCACAGAGGCTCAGGGGCTCATCAGTACAAGCAAATAAACAGTGCCTGGGGATGAACCATGATCACCATTATTATTAAGTATCTGTTCAAGCATTTCACAGCCTGCTGTAATTACTGCTTCCCCAAGTCATTCCCTGGCACAGTCCAGAGTCAAGGACCTAATCTCAATTAGCCACCAGCATGAAGCCATCCTCTTTTGAAGTGGACCATATTTTACTCAAGTACATGCAAGCTCCTCTATGCCAATTTGTGCCCTAGAATATCCTCGAGTATATTTAATTTACTAATACAGAAGTAGCTAATAATGTTTCACAGCTATTCAAGAGCCTGCTATCTCTATTGGGTGAGATACGTGAATCAGGCAAGCACAATAGCTCCCCCAGTAAAAGAAGAAAATAAACCCATCACAGCAGGGCACCACACTTCAACTGTTAATTTTTGACCACACTTCAGCAGAGACAAGCTCAACCACAAACCTCCAGCACTGCCCCAGGGCCTTCTCTGGAGAGCCAATGGTAAGTGCTATAGGTATAACCTGTTACTGGTTGTAAATGGAAACCATCACAGCAATACTGCTCAAGTGATGTTGGGGCTTCTTTTCAAAAAGCCAAGGTTTGGACTAACAACTGTTAAAAAACACCACTTCAGGACAAGAAAAAGATTTGTTGTATGCAGTTTTAATCCTGTCATTAGCATGTTCACAGGTTAAGCACAAATTTCATTCATACAAATGTCTTAAAACTCTCCAAACTGACACAAGCTCCCTGTTGCTAATATACATCAAGCTCAGGACAACAGTTTTATTTAAAAATACATTTTATTTACAGGACATTCAAACTTCATTTTGAAAAAAAAATTTACCTGTACATAAAACTTTAAGTAATTCTTCACTAAGAGTTAATAAAACCACTGTGACATTTTCCATTCATTGATTCAGCAATCATGGAAACTACATTTTGGCCCATTTATTAAATCACATAATGAAGAGCAAAACTGGAGGAAATTTTAAGCAACACAACTCCATAAATGTAACAACTTTTCACAATGACATCCTCATACTAAGATATCACTGTTCATATAAAAGTATTTAACATAGAAAGTGCTTCAACTGTACAGCAGAGTCAGGAGTAAAACCTATAGAAACCTTCATAGTGTTGGGATTATCTTTTCAGAAATGTTATTTTTATCTGCTTTGCAATTAATGATCCAAGCTTTCCTCTAAAGTGTTAACAAACACCTTAGTTAAGTCATTATACCTTCTGAGGCTTAGAAACCAACATGACTGAAAAAGTTGTTTCAGGTGGTGTGTTGATAAATAATGTAAATGTATGTATTTGTATCTCAGGATGACTACTTGGACAACACATTGACACAGATCACAGGATAGGGAATAGTCCTTGGAGTAACTCACATTAAGCCATCTACAGACCTTGGGTGATGAACTTCACTTTGGAAAAATACATATGCTGGCATATTGCCCTTAAAATTCAGAATCTAAGGGAGCATTCAGGACAGTAGGTCTCATAATACAGCAGGGGGAAAGAATAGGAACAACTAAACAAGGTCAAAAAGTGGTTTGCCATGGCAAAGGGTATCACATAGCAAGACCAGAAATGTGAATTTGAATAAAATGGAGTTCAAAAATTAAACCAGTGCATGAAAGAGGTATATCTAAACTATATTACAGGTGCAACACAATGACAACAGAAGGCTGACAAAACCATCCTGTATTTATTGACGAGATGAAGAATAGAAAAACATGAAGAGGAGAAAAACTACAGTTGCACTCCAAGTGAAAATTAATATCTCAAAGAGCGCAACAAAAGGAAGTAAACCAACAACTTGGTAAAGCAAAGGTAATATTCCGAAAAATAGCATCAATTATTTTTCTTCACATAGAAGAGCAAAGGCATTTAGAGAGTTACAGGAGAAGGAAAAACTAACTATCAATTTGACAAGTTCAGTTAAACAGTTATGTACAAAAAGCTGGCAAAACTTGAATTTACTTTAAGGAAAGGCCCATGACTAAAGAAGGCTGGTAAACTGCTTTTGCATTCAATGCCATGCTAATTTATTCCAGATTTCACTTTTGCTCCAATGCTATCTCACAAGGCTAGCAAATGTTTCACTGTCATAAAACTAAGTCACACACATGACCAGTTATGTACCAGAGGGCCATATAAGGTGGACAAGTTGAAAATCACCTTTGTTCTAAGCAGATTTCCTTTACTGCAGACAGCGATGAACAGGCAGGGGAAACCACTGCAAGAGAAACTGATTGCTATACTGGTGCAATAAGAACAGAGCATCTGAAGAGGACAGGGTAGCACATGGCATTTGCTACCATCAGAAATTTCTCATTGCTGAAGTGGAGGGGAAAAAACCAATTAAGATTAAGAGGTCAGAGAAGAGATTTTTTTAATGACAGTGCAATACACTAGAAAACTGAATTCAGAACGAGTGCCTTTCAATAAAGGCAAATACTGAACTATCCTGTATTTCAAACCAAGGTGAGCATACATTAAGAGAATGAGAAGAGATATGCCAAGAACTAAAGAGAAATAAGCCAATACAACGATTGGAATGAAGTCCTCTACAGAAGTAAAGAGGAAGCAGCCAATAGAGCCCAATTGCAACACATTTAAAACAGAAGAGAAAAATATGTTGTTGCAGGTCTCAAAGGAAGGCAAGGATACCAGGTCAGAAAGCAAAGCCAAATACTCTGAAAATCCTGAAAAAGAAAATGCAAAGTTTACGTCATAAGTAATAGAGGTTTGTTTGTTTTGCTTGCTTAAGTAATAAAGGAAATTTTAAATTTGCCTGTTTTCTAGACAGATTCTATAGAATCTAGAAGATTTCTATAATCCTGGGTATTTTCCTATTTATTCACAGGAAACAATGTCAGTACATTCAACCAGACAAGAACAAAAAGTTGAAGAGTGTTACTTCATTGTCTTTTCAGGTTACAACACTTTTTAAAACTTTAAAAATAGATAATCACAGTTTTAACAAGCACTGGAAGGAAAAAGAAAAGGATGGTTCATTTTGTCAAATGCTCAGCATTACACATACTAGTTTTGTCCAGTTCCAGAGTAAACAATACTGCCATTACATCTTTCAATCATACAATAGAATCCATATATAAAATTATTACCTGATTTAAGACACAAACACATCATTATGAAAGGGTGTTTGTTTTAGAAGATATCTGGGAAGTAAGCTCTCCCATAGACTTCATTGTTACTTTGGGAGCCTTCTATTCCAGTTCTCAAAAATCCTATAAATGTATTTATTATTTACATCTAAACCCTGACATTTAAACATCATCATAGATGAAAATAAGGACAAAAAGAGTGGAAGAAGGGGGTGTCTCACTTTACGTCACACACTTTTAAAAGACAGAGAAATTCTTAAAATGTTTCCTGATTTACATTAATTTGTGCAATGACTGCCAAGCAAGATCCTTTCAGCTCTGCTGCTGCCAACAGAATCAGAGTGGAGGACCAAGCTTTCAATTGTACTAACACATCATTTAATTTATATAGTACAAACCTATGACAGAAGAAAATATATTAATTCTCCCAAGAATCTGTTCAAAAGGTGTAACTACAAATCTAGAAATGTGCTATGTAGACTGCAATCACTGCTTCAGTAAGTACCATTTTATAAGCAGCAAAATAGCCTGCTGCATGGTTTAATATTCATTGACTTAAGGTAACTGTCCTTATTAATAAGGACTTGGCAGCTTTCAAGCCAGCCTTACAAGGAGGTCCTGGTATTTTCCCAGCCTGGGCAGGAAATCAGTTTTCCCTTTCTGTTAAGGTGTCACTGAGGTAAAGACAGCACTATTCTACAGAGGTGTCACCAGAAATAAATTAATAAAATTCAGGACATGCAGGTAATTGAAAGGTTACTTTTGACATAAAAAATGTATTTGAAAGCTTCTGGGTATGGTCTTCATAGCCAGTAAGGCTAAGATACAATGGGTGTGAAATAGACATTGGGTTTCTTCTTCCAAAAATCTGGGGAACAGACCTGACCTAAATCCAGCACTGGTGACAGGGTATGTGATCTTGTTTTCCGTAGAGCATTCTACCATGCCATAAAAACAAATAAAAAATGGTGAGCAGCAAAAAGATAAAGAAACTCCTTCACTAAATACACTTTGAAATATCCCTTTGGGCTGGGCAAGGAGGGGGAGGGCAGAGGGGAGGACTTAGGCCTATTTTAATTTTTAAAGCTTCCTCTAAGTGATAACACTGCATATAAATTTTAAAGGGACTTTCTAAATTAATCAAATATTAAATTGACTTAGAATACAACTGCAGAATTTTAACTGTTCATAATAAACACATTAGCTTGTTTATTCAGCATGAATAATGACAGACACTTGGTGTTAAAGATATTGCAATCATCCCATAAAATGATGAATTCAGACCATGGCTATTATGATTTCTGTTGCCAGGAGACACAAATAAAAATAAAAAAGACTGAGTTGTACAATCACAACAGCAAACAAGGTAAAAGTTAACTGGATTACTGCCTGCATTTCCATTTGCTAGAATCAGTACAGACTATGTTAGTATTTCTTCACATTCAGGACAGGAACTGTATTCTTTACAATACTTATCTGTAATTAGGCTAATACTCCGGTATCACTAGTAGAGAAACAAGACCAGCTTCTGCTTTGACCCTAAATACAGGAGCCAATCAAGAAAAAAATGCAAGTCAAAATTCCTGAGTGCTTCCTCTCTCCCTTGGACACTCTCAAATTCATTCATGAACCCCACTGGCCAGAAGCAGAAGCGTTACTGTTAAACATGAACTGTCTGTGCAAAAATGAGGTTTACGGATCAGAAAAGCATCTCTACTGAAGTCCTTTAGAAATACACAGTACTTCAGCCCGGTACATACTGGCCACAGGGTTTTTACAAAACATGAGCTGAAATGGCCAGAGTTTCATTTCCAGTGCCACTGGCCATTAACTGCACACAGCAAGACAGCAAGACACACCATCCACTCTAACAACAGGAATTCACAGGTAGTTTGTAAGGAACTGGGTTAGGCTGTAGCAAAATAATCTTAGACAAATGCAACACACCTCGTGGAAATATTAGTCCTTATTTCAGGTACAAGGCGGGTTTAGGTGTATTTTGGTTTACAGCTAAAGCATGGAAATTTTTTCCCACACCAACTTCAGCTACAACCACCGATGGCCCCCTTCCCAGCCAGGATATGTTTGTTCTGTGAAAACATTACACGAAGTAGAGGAAAATGCCTACAGTCGTGTACTTCCCAACTGTGATTTGTCAGCAGACCCACCACAATTTTTCAAGTTCTTAATGCTATCCTCTGCCAGTGGGGATTCAATAGGGATTTCAACATCATTTTTACTTGAACCATTGTCTTTATGCAGCACAGAATGGCAGCTATCATTTTTCTCAGCACAGCCATTAGTTTTAGCCAGGGCTGGCTTCCGCTGACTGCAGCACAGCTGAGAGTCACAAGCTTTTGAGATGCAGGGTGAGCTGCAGAGGAGGTGGGAGGTCTTGTGGTCAATGTATTCAGGCTGGATGGTCACTGAATGGATCCCTGCATCGTGGAAAACCTTCCGTATTTTATAAGCAGCGTCTTGGTAATCAGTAGGAGTTTGGCACTTGATATGAAGAGTAGCAATATTCTTCCCACCTGCCAGCTCCCAGACATGCACCTCATGAAGGCTACTAACCCCTGGTACACGAGCTAGTCTGTCAGCTGGAAGACATAAGAGCAAGATATTAGATGTTTTGGTGTACTGGCTAATTAACAGCTTTGCCATCAAGAGCTCTACAGGAAAGCAGAGGTTTCCAAAGCATCTTTTAAAAAGAGCTGTACTTACGAAAACGTATCTACTCCCAGCTGACTGCTTCAGCCTCAAAATGACCACACAAAGAGGCCACCCTTCATTTTGGGTTCACCCCATTCCTCAGCCCCTCCAGTGGCAATCTAACAGCCACTGACAGAAGCAGCATTAGAGCAACACTTTCTTGGCCAAGAGCCTGCATCCTCTGGTTTCTTTAGCCCTGAGCATGGTGCAATTACAGAAATAACTAGTACTATCCCACAGTTAACCACTGTGAGCAATGCCAGAGAGCTACAAAGTTAACCAACCTTGATGGAAATTTCTAATCTGCTTTGGAAGCCTTTTCGAAAAATCTGTTGCAGGGCTGGAAAATATTGTAATTCAGTGCTTTTTCTTTCACAAACACCCCACACAAAGCATTAACAGCTCAAGACCTGGTATTTTTGATGTATTGTTGGAGTACCACATTCTCAAAATACATGCTTTAACTAATCCAGAGAGATTTGAGTCATGTTGCTAGGACACAGGCATGTGACTATTTATCACAGTTCTTGAGAATTTAGAGCCATTATGAATAAATAATCCAAACATGTCATTCCAGAAATAACATATACATGGAGACAGATCATTGAACTTAATAGCATTTCACCAAAAATTTAACTTACTCAATAACTGCATATTAACACCTTTAGGAACCATTTGCAACAAAATAGTTGAGGTCTCCTTGATAAGTGGGAATGCAGAAGACAAGATGATGAACACCATAATTATTGTGAGGCTTGGATCGATGTAGCACTGCCAATTACATGATGCATCATCCAGAGGAAGTACATGGAAGATTGTAGCAGCAACTACCACAACCACAGATCCAAGTGCATCTCCCATAACATGCAAAAGGACACCTGAAACAAACGACACAATTTCCATTAGTAGGGTAGCATTTGGGGGGGGGGGGAAGAGGGACAGGCGAGGACAGTGAAATTGTATTTCTCAAGTCTGTTCTGAAAAATGCAATATTCCAAGCACTAACATCGTAATTGAAATTTTTAGTAACAGCTTTCAGAACAAAAAAGCAAGGGAAATACTGTCTCTGAACCATAGCTGCTTAAGTGGGATGCATTATTAAACATGTAGGGTATGCTAACAAGTGTGGTCCAACTGCAATGCCATGGCAACGTAAAATGTGTTTGCTTAAATGCCTGCAGATTAAAGAGATCCTGGTACATTAAATCTCAGTTCTCAATTAAAAATTCATGACTAAAACTATCTGTTCTACCCTGAAAGATAAGAAAACCACAGGCCACTCCCAGTAAGTTATTCTCCTCTATCAGCTTCTATGACACTGTTGAAATCTGAAAAATTACCTAGGTGAAACTTACGCCCATTCCTATAGCTCCAAATGCCCTCGTACTCTAATTTTTTGATCAAAGTTGATTGCTGGTCATATTAAACCTTATCCCACGACACTACTAGCCCTTAGATCCCAGAAAAATCAGAATCCAGTTTGGAAGTTAGTCACATAGACACCATGGTCTAAGATGTGCCCAGAATACTCTGAATTGAGAGGAATGCTGGGTACCACTTTTTACATCTATAGGTTAAGTTTTTGCACAAAAGGTAAAGGCACAAAGCAGGCTCTTGCAGTAAGATATTTTTAGCTGCCCTTTCAACTACAGTGATCAAAATAGTCCTATAATGTTACAGTAATGTAAGAATTCCTTCTTTTCTTCCCTTTTAAATTTTTTTTTTTTTTTTTTTTGCTACTTTACCTACTCTTCCCTCTTCCTGTCATTGCTCAAATGCATTCCAGTTTTGTCAGCCTTCACTGTTTAAACTCAGGCATGGGTTGGAATGAAATCTAATTCATAACACCTCCAAATATATGAAATTAATTTCTTTGTCAATACTTTTTATTCAGTGCCTGTCAGGGAATAAAATGGACCATCTCCTTTTAACATCCCTTTTAACAAGCACTTTTACTCCAAATTAATCACTTCCTTTGGACTGGAAAAGGCTCCCTCTGTAACTCACTAACAACACAGCAAAGTGTTTTGACTCTTTGATGGTGGTGGACACTAGATTAGACCTAGAGCTGTGCCTGTGTTACTGTTTCTTGACAGTTCTTTGCATGAACATTGATCTTCAGCATGAGAAATGAAGGCAATAACCACTGGAGCTTCTCCAAATCACTTGGGTCAGATAAGAAAGTACAAACTTGCAGTGACTGCAGCTCTTTCTGCTGGACCCAGGCATGTTCTGCCCCATTTGGCAGATTCCCACAGGGTTTTACTCCTAACAGAGCTGCAGTGTTTCCTTTTCATTTACAAATAATCGTGATTCAGTATGGGCTATCAGCTATTGCATGCAAAAGAGGGAGAAGGAGGATGCAATTGTCAAGGCAACTAACTAGAGAGCACAGCTTAAAAAACACAGGAATGTGTTTCAGACAGTCTTTTTAAAAAAAAAAAAAAAAATAAAATTAAGCATGTCAGAATTATGATAAATTATGAATTGAGAATATGGAATTTGGAAAACACTTACTTTACATTAATAACATAGTTAATATGTACATCTTGGTTACCCATCACATAGTGAGGACCAAAACAGAAATGAACCCATTTTGCTATTGATTCCCAAAATCTATAAATAGAACAAGAAATGTAAATAGAACAAGACCATGGGTAACACATAGTTTCCAAAGACTGCACAGTTTTTATGTGTAAGAAGTAAAAAGGAAAAAATTTACACTACAATAATTAACCCAGTGAGGCAGAATGTCTACATTTCCTGTTCCTACCACTTTTAAAAATCAAGGAACCAATTTCTCCGCTGACCCACTTTGTCCATCCATGTTTTTCAGGTAGGCTCCAATTCTACAATGTACAGACTTGTTTGCCAAGTGATTATGAATTATAGCTATTAAACTAACAGCAGCGAAGAAAAAACAAATTTTGAATCAGAATTTTGAAGACACAAATCTGTAGCACTGGCTAAAAAAGGAAGAAATATTTAAGGACAATAAAAATCGATTTTGCAAAGATGACATACTGGAGTTAAAGCAGCACTCAAAGAAAATAACTTTTTAAAAATCAAAAAGAGGGTCTCAAAAGTAACCAAGATAAAACTCCTTATCTTTCAGACATTTTTGACAGTTTTCAGAATCATTATGCCTAGGCACTGTCAGGCAGGTAAGCAAGGTGTTCTCTAAAATATATACTCATCAATTTCTTATACTCTCTTCTCCATTCCCAAGGGTGATAGTTGTCTTTTCCTGCTCCAGTAATCTTACTACTGTAATGCCATAACATCCAGAGACACCAGTTTCTAGACACCCAAGAAACTGTTGAGGCTCTAGAACATGCTTTGATTTTTGAAGTGTCTTTCCTTGTAGACACATTTGTGTAACCCAGAAAACACTTTTGAAAGACACACACCAAAAAAAAAATCCAGGTGCCTGACTGCCATGTTGACCTCATCAAAGCGAATTCACGTGATGCCAATTTACACAACTCTGGAGAAGTACCAGATGTTGACAGAAATTACCATCCTGTTTCAGCTTTCTGATAGCCTTTTTCTCAAGGGACAAATTCAACATTTAATATATGCAAAGGAATCTGCTTTAGGCTCTGCTCAGAACAGGTATGTAAATGTGTATGCATACAAACTACCTGTAAAGAGAGGAAGCAAGACACTTGGTTAATCTGTTCCTAGAAGTAGCTATTCAGTTTCACTCTGCAGATACCCAGAGACCTGCCCAATGACAGGGTAAGAAGGGTTGATCCTGTGACAGGCTGTCAGGGACAGGCTCACAGTTCAAGGACCCGGAAAAACACTGCTGAAGCACCAGTTTCAGCACCTTTTTCCTCATGCTGACTACAAAATACCATTAGCCTCTGGATTGAAAGAAATTCTGTTTTCTGACCACAAGCACTTTCAAGGTTAAAATTGCTCAACTACTACAGTAGTGACACTCAAAAAACTTCATAGATACCTGCTTTACCTTCTTATAAGACCTCTAGTGATGTGAGCTTAATCCAAGAGCCTTTGTCTCCTTTCCAAAAAGTTCAGCTGCACTGTTTTAAAGACTTTTATACAATTTGAACACACACAGAGCCAAATCAGCATCAGACTATTTTGGTATTATCTATACTGTTTCATGCAACCAAAACCTTTCTGCTAGAGATAACTGGGTCATTGCACACTGAAGAGTCCTGGGATTTTGCTCCATTTTTTACTGGTATATGGGGGAAAAAATCTAAAAAGAAAAACAGAAAGTGCTTAAGTATTAATATAATATTAGCAGCGTTCTCCCATACCTCTGATGTTCAAGGCTTCGGATTTTCTCTCTGTTTTTCTCTCAGGCCCCTCTTCAGGGCTTTTTTGGTCATTTGGTGAATCACCTGCATTCAAAGAAGAAACGCTGTGTTGTGTATAAGTTCTACAAACAGAAAAGACATCATCCTTCTCAAAACCAATTTATTTCAAAGATGATGAGAAGAAGAAAAAAAAAAAAAAAAAAAACAAAAACAAAAACAGGCAAGCCATTTTTTTTTTCTATGCAGCTAAGCAACACCTCCCTCCCCATCCCGAGGGGATGCTTAGCAGCCCAGTGTAAAGTACAAGGTGAAAGAAGCGATGGGTGTCTGAGTAAGCTTAGTGAAATTCCCCAAGACCCATGAGTGGGGTTAGGGCTCCAAAAGTGCCCAGAGGATGGTCCTGGCAGCTCGGCAGGTCTCAAGAGTCAAGAAGCAGGAGCGCAGGGAAGGGGAGGGACGGGTGAAGGTGCGAGGGGTGAGGAGAGGTGAGAGACACGAGGGGAAGACCGCAGAGCAAGGCAAGGCGAGGATGCAGCCGAAAGGCACCTGCTTCATCCACCGGCCCGGCCGGGGCCCCTCCAGGCACGGCCGAGAGCGTGGGGGCAGCGGGTGGTGGGGCGGGTGGGCGACTGCGAAAGCAGGAGCCCCAGTCCTGGAATACAAGGAGCCCCACGAGGTTGACGGCGAGGCCGAGGCTGCCGACGATGAGCACCAGCTGAGCGTCGTCGATGGGCTCGGGGCGGGCGAGGCGGAGGATGGCCTCCACGAAGATGGTGAAGCAGAGGGCGGTGAGGAAGACGGCGTTGCTGAGGGCCCCCACCGCCTCGGCCCGGCTGTAGCCGTAGGTGGCGCGGGGACCCCGGCGGCTGCGGCGGGCGATGCGCCCCGTGGAAAGGCCGACGCAGAGGGAGATGAGGTCCGAGAGCATGTTGAAAGAGTCGGACACCAGCGCGATGGAGTTGCCCAGGTAGCCCGACACCAGCTCGGCCACGAAGAAGCCGACGGTGAGCACCAGCATGAAGATGAGGCGGCACGTCTTCCCCGAGTACCGCCCCATGGCGATGGAGGCTGCCGGTCCCCACGGGCGCCCTTCTTCGCGCTACCGCCGGGGCATTCCCCGCAGCCACCGCCACGCAACAAGTGCCGCCTCCACAAAACCCTTCACCCCTCCGCCCTGGGCCGCCCCGGGCCCCGCCTGCCGCCCTGCCCCAAGGGGAGGCCGGCACCCCGCCCTCCCTCCGCACGGCACCGCCCCGCCGGCACCGCCGATAACACCGCTGACACCGCCAGAACCCGCCGGTACCACCGCCAGAACCCGCCGGTACCACCGCCACGCCTGCCCGCCTCCCTGGGCGGGGTGCTGCCGGGTACCCCCCCCCGCTCCTCCCCGCCGCCGCCCAGCCCCCCCCATCCCGAGGTCTTTAGGGACGACCGTAGGTTGTAGGAAATAAATCCAAGATGAAATAAATACAAAATAAAGCGGCCGGGGGGACGCTCGAGCCTGGAACGGCGGCTGGGTCAGAGAGCCATCCCGGTGTCTCCGGGATCCCGCTTAAAACCATCACAGCATACAAATACGGCGAAGTTTCAGTGACGGATGGAAGAAACATACTCCTTTGGTGCTTTCTCGGTGGCTTCAGTGCCAAACCAAAGGAGAGAGTGCCATCTACTGAGCCAGGAAATTTCCCCATGCAGGCATTTAGCAAGGGACATCATGAATCCAGCAGCAGCCCATGAGAAAAATGGTTTAATGCATAGTTTTTACCCTTCAGAATAATCTATAAAAGCCATAATAAATGAGTAAACCTCTATCTTGGTTTTGGTAGATTTCTTTGGGTATTTTTGTTCTTATGACCGTTCTTGGAAAAGTGGTGCCTCTGCATGCGAATGGAAAAAGGGCAGAGCCTGTCTACTGAGAACATTTCAAGATGATGGAAAGCACTGGATAGCCAAAGGGGATTAAACCATTCTCTACTATGGGGTTGTCAAAAACAACCGCTAGTATCACTAGATTTTCAGTCACCCCAAGGTGGACTTGAGATCACACAATGAAAGTATCACCAGAGTTGGAAGGGACCTCTAGAGATCACCTAATCCAACTCTCCAATCAATCATCATACAGTTCATTTTTGTGTCTGACATCAGAAGCAGTTTAAAAAAAAAAAATCTGACCTGGGCCCAGGAGTAATAAAATTAAATGAAAGAGATAAGATCTAAAAAACATATAAAATAATAATGTCCTTTAAATTGTAGCCCACAAGAGTCTGGAGTGTTTCAGTTTGCAAGAGGCACACCAGTGCTGGAGGTACTGCTCCAGCAATAGTTCATGCTGAAGTACCACATCAAGTGTTTCACCACTCTTGAGAAAGCATATGTCACCATCCAATAGTAACTGCATGGCAACAGAATATTATCACATCCCTCCTGCCAAAAGTGGTGTTTTCTACAACTGGAAATTCACTAAAAGCCTCAGAAATTTTTGCTTTATTTTAACTCTGAAGCAATTTTGTGGTTACCACTGTTGATTGAGTTTGATCCCTTGCTTGAAAACACCTTTTAAATGCAGCCTTTGAAGTCCACCTAAATTCTTTGTACACAACCAAACTCGTGGTTGCATATTAGGGTGATCAGGCAATGGAATGGTCTGCCCGGTGAGGTGGTAGATTCTCCGTCCCTGGAGACATTTAAAAAAAGACTGGATGTGGCACTCAGTGCCATGGTCTAGCAACTGCTCCAGTGGGTCAAGGGTTGGACTTGATGATCTCTGAGGTCCCTTCCAACCCGGCTAATTCTATGATTCTATGATAACCCAAGATGCATCTTAACTTCTGGAGTGGACTTAAGTAGCCCTCCAGGGGACAATCCCCCTTGTATCTGCAAGGATTAACATACACAACACCAAGTTAAATGGAGACTCTTGTGCTTGTACCTCACTCACTCAATGCCCAAGCATTGAAAGGACCCTGCAATATTCAAATTAACAAATGTATTGAAAATAAATGTATTGAAAATAAATGTATTGCAAATAACCTTACCGTAAATGTAAACACAGTAATGGGAGCAGAGAACATAATGTACATCAGCACACATGTCAGCTCTAGAATTGCATCTACCAACATAAGACATTTTAAACAATGCCAAATAAAAAGCAGTGTGACATAAGCAGAACAAAAAAAATATAGAAGAGTTATAGGAAGTTAAATTACCTATTCAAAATAAATTTGAAAGTGACAAACTACATCTTTTTTACTATAACTAATGACAGAAAATACTGCATCTGGCACATCACTTACAATCAAAAAATAAACGGAAGCCCACCCAACTCATGGCACCTGCAAAGAAACTAAGGGAATTCCCAGCAGCAGCTGGAACATCACTGATCCTCTGGCACAAAATATATATTAATTCTCTTTGAAAGAAAAAGCCCTGAAGATGTCATGGCCCTGAACTCACTTCAAAAACTGAAAGCATAATAGTTATTTTGAAGAAATTGTGATAAAATCACTATTTTCAGCAAATAAGCCACTAAGTCCTCTGACATGAAGCACAATTAGAGATGACCCTCTGAAGAAGTCAGAAGTGGTGTGTGTTCATTCCACAACTCTGAAGCTGAGTCTGCTGATCCACTGATTCTTATTTCTTCTGTCTGTCAAGCTCATACATCTCAGTCTGCTGCTCATGATACAGTGTTGGTCTGAAAGCCACAAACTGACACAGGAACAGAACAATGTCTGTGCTGGGTTAGACCAGAGGTCCATCTCTGAACCACTTCCAGTTCCCAACTATGTATCTGGAGGTGAGGGAACCAAATCTGCACAGTCTCCAAAACACAGATCAGGTTCAGATATCAGCCAGACAGTCATATAGACCAGAAAAGGTCCCCACTCTCCTCTTTACTCCTTTTCAAGAACTGACTCACATTTGATTCATTTTTGTCTTATGAATATTTATCAAAGATTCTGCGGGGAAATGGTCACACTCCTGCTTTCTGTTTGTCATTTTATGACCAATTATTTTTCTAAACAAGGGACTTCCCCTTCATACCTAGCTACTCGGAAAGCCTCTTGGAAATCCAGGTTTTTGCTCAGCCCAGTATACATACAAGCTTTCCTGGACCTCTTCATCCAAATACCACTATTACTTCAAAACAACAGCTCCTAAAAATATCATCTGAACAAAGCAACACTAACCGTTCTTGTTCACTAAGTCATCACTTTCAATAACAATAATAATTATTTTAGCTCAGTCTTCAGAACAAACTGTGTTTTGCTCTTTCACACCTTGATCTTTCACATAGTCCAGAAGAAAGCCTTGACACCAACCCCATTACCAGGGTTTCTACTCAGGCTCTTCCACCTTTGTGAGCAAGACCATTCTGCTTGCACTGATCCACTTGCAGTATCAGAACTTTAGATCTAAAATCCTTTTTAGGAAGGAACAGTGTTTTGCAGCGTGCTTAGCATCTTTCGAGTTTTACCTCCTACTGAAGACATTCATCAATATAATGTTACAGTTCTACTCCTTCATCCAGTACTATTAAAAAAAGCAAAGTAAATATGCCCATCTCTCTCTTTCAAACTATGCTGAACTGAACAAGTCCTTCTTAGGAAGTTCAGAAGAGGTTGTCCCAGCACCTTAGTTTTCTGAATTATTTGCTGGCTTTATTTTCAGCTATAATACTACTCAAAAAGCTGTTCTTGCCTTTTCCTCATCCTAATCAGGAACAGAAATTGGTAAAAATCATATGAACTGGTAAAATTATTACAAAAAAGACAATTTTCCCTCTGAACATCAAAGATGCAAAGTAATCCTGTAAACTTCAAGATTTCTGTGAATCAAGTTTTTAAAGTTCTTGGCACACCAATTTTTAACACCTGGCCGCTGGCAGTCAAAACTTTTAGCCAACAGGCTACCACCATCTGTGGCCATAAGGAGATGCTTAGGTGACAGTAGGAGCAAAGTATATATGATACCTTCCCATAACACTCTTCCATCCCTCAACTGTTTTCAGCTCAAGTGAGTTTCTGAGCTAGATATTTCATAGCCCTCGATAGATTTCTTTTCCAAGTACCAGTCCAACATTTTGCTCACAGATGTAGACTTGGCAACAAGCTCCACACATCTACTCATGGTGGGAAGAATCACCTTTTCATCTTTGTTTTGAACCTGGTTCCTGCTAATTTCATTGATGTATTATTGGTCTTGTATCAGAGTACAGAACAGTCAGTGACTTCTGACTTTCCCTGTGCCACTCTCAGTTTTGCAGACTTCTGTCTCACTTTCCTTAAACAGGGCATATCTGTATTATTATGAAATATGACAACAGTAACAGCAGTAATAATAGTAATTTTCTTCCACTGCTGAATGAAGAATGAAAATAAGATCACTCACAGCCTTGTGTTGCTATAGAATTTGGATAGTAAAAAAATAATGAAAATAAAGAATTAATTGTTATCACTCTTCAGCCTGCTTATCAAAGTCCTGGCAGAGATTACTTTTTAACCCATCATAAATATTATTTACTAAATATATTTCAGGAATTATGTGGAAAAAAAACAGAGACTGAAAGAAACAAACACCCACACATACATAAAAGGAGTCATGCTTCTTCTAAGACACTGGGGAGAAAAATACTGTATTTGCACAAAAAGCTGAGGCTGACCCTTGTCATATTACATTCAACAGCATCATCCCTGGCTGTAAGAACCTAAAATGCTGGGAGGGTTGTGGTGAAGAGAGTGGCTCTTTAAGCTTCATTGCAATAAGACTTGGTGACAGCCCTGAAGGCTCTTGTGAAGCTTGTGAAGCTTCTTTCTTTATATTAGGAATGCTGGGCCAAATTCATAGCAGATCTAATCTGAACCAATGTAGTTGGCTTCTGCTGCAGATAAATTTGACTACAAAATTAATCACAATATAAACAGCAAACAACTGAACTTGTTGTAGAACTTGGCTAGTAGAAGAATATTCTGTTTGGAGATGTTTTTTCCTTATTGTTTGCTCATTTTTGTTGTGTCTCCCTCTCATTCTGCTCAGAACTATACTTGTGAGAGGAAGATGGGAACTCTTGGCAGACACTGAAGGATGGAAGAGCTGGGAAATCACTTTATGAGATCTGCCTCAGTCCAGGGAGAAGAAGCCTAAAAGTTATCCCCCCAGCACAAGCTCAGCAGTCTGCATGAAAGTTTTACCAGTGTTTTTGATGGAGTGCAGAGGTGAAGTTCCTGGCTTTTTTAATCACAGCCGTGACTCTTCAGGACAGCCCTGAAACTGTCCCAGTGAGAAACCACAGGCTGGCTGGATGCAGAGAACTCTGCAAAAATTTCATTCTCTATCCCAGCAGCTGGTCTGAAACTGATACCAAATCTGTGCCTAAAGAAAACTCTCGGCAGAACAGCAGTCCAAATAAAACAATTGCAGTTAATGTACATAACGTATCAGCCTTAAAATTTCCCATTGTATTGAAACAGTTTATGACTTTGAACTCAGTTATCTACAGTCCTTTTATTTCCTTACAGCTCACCACAGATACTGTGATGTAACTCGTACAGTCTGTCTATGCCTTTAGCATGAAATTGATTCAAGGTCATGAGCAGTTACTCAAAGTTCAGTGGCACTGGTATTGTTGGAATCTCAGTTCAGAAGTTTTGATCTTACCTTAATGCTACTGCATAAACCATTCACGGATTATTTGCTTGCTTTATTTTCATTCCACACTTTCCATTTTTCCATTTGCTAAAAAGTAACCCCAAAACATTTGCTCTTACTTGTTTTGATGAAAAAATTTCTCATTGAAACCACTGGGGAAAGTAAAATATCCCTCCCTTAGATTATATTTTGAGGTTTCTTTTAAGAGAATGAAGCATTCAACATAGATCTGGAGAAAATTTAATGAAGCATACTGCTAAATAAACTTTCGGTCTCTTCCTGTCTTCCTTGCCTTTTTTAAAGACTGGACTAGAGCCTCAACTAATATGTAAATGCAGATCTAACTATCTTTGGGATAGTTGCTAAAAAATGCTTTGGAAATATTTAGTGAGGATATTTTATTTGGCATACTAATTGAGAGGATATTCAGAAAAATATATCTAAAGTCCTAGCTACCTGATAAACACTTTAAATTACTTTGAGTTTCTCTTGGCTTTCTTATTCCTTTTGAGCAGACTACACCCAGTAATGCTGTAGAAATCAAAGCCAGAAAATCTAAGTATTTGCTTAGAGTAGGCTTCAGGTACCTGCAAGCCAACACATTAATACCTCTGGGATTTATGGAAATGAATGTATACAGCTTCTGTCCCTTCATTTATGTGCTGGCAAGGAGATGGACGTCACAGTGCATTACACAGGCAGCATAAACCCATGAGGATGAGGATGCACTGTGTGAATGAAGCAACTGTTGGTAAAGTCGGGTAAAGACAATCGTCTGTCTCTGAATGCAGGCAGATGATGAACTGGCATGAAATTTTTACTGAAGAGCTGGTGTATTCGAGGAACAACAGCATCAACCTGGTGAAGAAATACTCAAAGGAGAGGTAAAATGGAGGTAGTAAAGTGGATCTTTAGGAAAAGCATTCAGGCTTTTCAGGTGTGAAAAGCACAGTAAGCTAGAGGTTTGTTGTTAGGGGTGCTACACCCAGGGTTTCTTCCCATTCCTTAAAAAGGTCTCCAAGCCCTTGAACTGGCAGTCTGGCATTCTTTCAGGAGATTTGAGAGAGAGACCCATTCAGACCAGGGAATTAAGTGATCATTAAATTCTTCACGCTGACCACCTAAGAAACTGAAATCCTCTGTTCTATATCTCTAACCCCCAGAGCACGTCCCTCTCCTGCAGTATAGATTGTTGGGTCTGTTGAATCTGAGAGTTCTAAAAATACAATTGCTTTTCACTACTTGCAAACTTTTCACCTTGGAAGGCTTAGTCTATTAAGATACAGGTCAAGCAGCCACTTATCCACTTATTTTGACCTACAAATGTTCTCAGTTCTCACAGGATCAGTATGTTTTCAACAACAGACACAAAAATTGAGTTCAGAATATTATAGCAACAAAACCTTCCCAAGTCACTTTGCTAGTAAAGCTGATCCCTCTCCTCATCTTATTTCCTTCACAAACATATGCCCCCAAACCTTTCCTACTTACAAAAGCCTAGAAAAAGATTTGTGCCTCCCAGCAAGCCTCAGAATAAACAAACTTACTCTTTATGAGGCCCAGGAGGAGAAAGAAGGTATATTTTCCACCAATAGGTTACATGCCATCTATCATCTGAGTGGCAGCTTGCTGGTGCACAGTGAGATAGGAGAATCAAGTCCCAACAGTGTTGTCACATAAAAGGCTCCTATACATACTTGCTAAATTGCACCTACCAGAATAAAAAAGTAAGCCACTTGGCTGATAACACAGAAGTTGTTTTTCAAAATAAGTTGTGAACTGTGTGAATACCTTGTGGTCTCTCATGAGAAGATTAGAGCTGTTTCTCAGAGCCCCAGTTGTTTTCTGGGTGGCTCTGTATCAGATGGGAGGCACACTTCTCAGTTCCTACCTCCCACCCCACTTCCCTGCACAGATCACAAGATGACAGGACAAATGTTTTCTCCATGTTATTCTTTATTCATTTTCTCAAGATAAACAGCAGAATTCCTATAATCAGATTAACGTGGTGGTTTTTGAACTGTGGTCCCCCTAGCAGTCTAAAGCTGCATATAAATGGTATAGGAGACAATATGCTGAACTACATAAGCAAGAGTAAGCTGAGCTCTGTGTGAAGTAAAATGGGCTTTCTGTATTTTTATGACTGACTTCAAAGGATATGGCCAGTATTAAAGGTGCCTGTTATTTATTATGAAAGCCTGACTTTTTTTTCTTATTTTTTAAGCTGCTTTACTTTTCCATATTCTTAATTTTACTGCCAAAACTTTCTGCATAAGATACCAGACCTCAAAATTTTCACAAAACTCTGGCTCAAGCAGCTTTGTTATTTCCAACAGCAACAGTAAAAAAAAAGTATTTTATGAATGTTAGATTCTGGCAAAAGCTTCTTGAGGAAGCTTTAATATTTCCATATTTTAAGAAGTATTTCCTGGATTTTAAGAAAAAGTAATTACTAGTCTGTGCTCCCCTCCACACAGCTATGGATAGCCCAGCTGGCCCAAGTACACAGCATTTCCTTTCAGGAGGGCAGAAGTATTTTATACCTGTACAAGCTGTTCTGGGCCAGCAACAAAACAAAGAATGATGGCAAATCCTCCCCATACTCTCATTGACCTCTCCTTTGTGCTAACAGAAACTAGACTGCCTGAATCAAGAGCAAAGCTGGGCTCATAGTCCAGAGAGACTTTAATCTAACCTGGTGGGAGGAAATGGGTGCTCACAGCTGGAAGAAGGGAATTTGAACAACCTAGAGAGAGGCACAGAGGGAAGCCAGTAGATGAAGACTTAGGAGGTTGGGCAGAGATCAAAGGGTAGCAAGAACCAGACAAAAAGAGAAGGAGGAAGGAACAAAAGCATAAGAGGTCAGAAGCAAAACAAATTCATCTGATAGGAGAAGGAGGAAAATTGGGTCTGCCTGTTTAAGCAGGGATGGCAGCTCAGAACACCACATTTATGGTTGCTCAACAAGAATATTTGTACTAAGATGAGGATCAGAGGCTTGAAGGTTGCAGTGAGGTAATTGAGGACAGAAGATGAATGAGGGAAAAAGATGGAGAGGTGGGTTGGCACTTGTCAACACCACCCTCTGTCTCCATTGGGTCTTAGACAAGGTTATCAATGCTTGCTGTAGGCATGGCTCACTCTGCCCCTTCTGTCAGCAGTATCCAGGAACCCCACCAGCTATTTTTAGCATCCCTGATGGCAGAGCATGCAAAGGAGGAATGACACAAACTATTGCCTGTTGCAATTCATCATGGCACTAATACATGCAGAACAATCAGCTTCAGTGCATTTAGATCCTCAGCACCCACAATACAGCAATGAACAATTGAACCACTCAATTTTTTGCTTTGTATTTTTCAAAGCAATGCAAACAATGACATACAAGAGTGGAGAGGGCTGTTTAAAACCATTCACTAGTTGGGGAAAAGAGATTTGAAGGCAGCCCTCCCAGCTCTCTGAAAAGCATAGAGGCAGAATGCTGCTCTGCAAACCTTTACCCTCCAGCAAACCTTCACTGATGTCAGGAGATTGCTCAGGTTTCACTGAGGGTATTGCCTGTGGACAGCTGGGTTGCACCAGCAGGATTCAGAGACCATGTCCATCCACTTGAATTTCTGCTAATGGTGCTGATGCACTAGAAAATTGCCTCAATTCCCATCTCCCATCTGCAGGAAAGAGTATCTTTTCCTCACACATAGAATGGCAAGAGACAGAGGTGGAATCCCTCTCTTTTCATGTTTACTATAAACATAAAGTATATAAGTATACTTTGCAGAGTATAGCTATAAAGAAATGTAATAAAAATTCCATTCCAGTTAAAGACAGAAAGAATTAAAGGAAATAAATGTGAAATTTTACTCAAGTGGGGATTATGAAATCAAGTGCAGAAGAAAAGAGCATTCCCTCTACAGTATAAAAAGGTATTGTCTTGACTGCAGGCATTATGTCAAGCAGAGAAGATTCACCGTACTAGAAGGAGAGAAGAAAAACAACTGAAAACTCTACAGTCTTTATGGGATGGTAGAAAATTAATCCCTTGCACATGCAACTGAAATTCAGTTGAAAGCAAAGTGGAGCTGACAAGTATTTGGACACGAGTCTACCAGAAGGAGAGGAATGGCGGTGTTGTCCCAGAGAGCTGTTAGGAGCAGGATCCTGGAAATCCAGTGAAAATAGCCTTTACCTACAGAGTTGCCATTAATTTCAGTTAATTCTGAAATTGCCTGGAAACTCTCCACCTTTGGTTTTAACTGCTGATGTGTTCTTTTCTCTCTTCACCCAGAGGCACAAGTTTGGATGGTGTCTTCCAAGAAGTGATGACAAACAAAGACTTTCATGTTAGGAACATGAAATTTGTCATCAATTTGTGACAAGGCCCATTAAATACCTCTGCAAATTACATACCACCACAACTTTAGTCTAAGAGCAGTTCTTAGACTAAATTTTAAACAGTTGAGCATCTAACCAAACAGGCACCAAAATAAACTGTGTATTTGGTTTAGTGTTACACAGCAGTAAAGTGAAAGCTTCAACATCATCTGGAAGTACCTTTAAATAATGAGAAATCTTACTCATTCAAAGCCCTACAGAAGAAACATTCAACACTGAAATGTAAACTAACAGACTTAATTTCTAGCTCCAAAGCCCTGTTCTGTCTGAAAGCCAAATATAAGACTTACCTGACCTCACCAAGAGCAGTATATAACAGCAGCTGCTTTATTAGGTGGGTTCTCTCAGCTTTCACCCCAGGCTGTCCAGTAAGTGCTTTGCAAATCTCTGGTCCCTATCCCAACTGAAATATTTCTCTTATGTGTGCACATATGCACAGAGAGGGAGAGAACATGGATGTATCTTATGTCAAATAAAGTGAGATATTTTCTGCAGGAATAAATAAACAGCTCCCACAACTCCTCCCAAGTGTAGGAATTTGGAAATGCCATGCTAAAAGGAAAAAAAAAAAAAAAGGAAACTGAGAAGCTAAAGCTCTGTGCACTCAACAGAACATGCGGCGAAAGATCTCTGTAGAGTATCACTGCTTCTCCCCTGCCCTTCTCTGTATCCAGAGGTTTTTTGGTCAGCATTCAAATATTCTCGAAACATTTGTCTTTTACCTCCAAATCAAGGGAGGTTGAGTCTTTCCTGTTCTTTTTTCTTATACAAACTGTGAACATCTCTCAAAAATTAACTATGTCTTAGACAAAAATTACAACAGAATTACTAAAGCGTGGAGATTATGGATGACTGGTATTTCAGGATTAGGTACTTCCTAGTAAGATTCTCCTTAGGATCATAGCACACCTTGTCCCACATTTGCTAGCCAGCGGATTAGGGAGAAAGTTTCACTCGTAGATCACTCTAATCCTTATGAAGTCAACATGTACACTGCTTGAACATTATTTACTAAAAATCACACGTGGTGATAGGTGGAAACATGGGTGAGTTCAGACATAGTCCCTTACCCCAGCTAACAAAAGAATGAAGAAAACTATGATGCTTTACTCGCCCATCTCAGAGAAGCAGTTAATAGTCTCTAGAAAAGTCACTAAGCAGCATTGTAGAGGGCTGGGAACATTGAGCAACAGCGTTATTTACCTGTTTCGGTGTCTCCATGGGGTGCATGACAATAACAGCAGTCCATGAAGATAAGATAGTTGAACACATTGAAGAGCAGACCTCCAACCCCAACGATGAGGACCAGCAGTGGCTTCTCAGTCTTCTGGGGATTGATGAATCTCTTGATCGCCTCAACGAAGATGCTAAACATCAGAGCAGTGGCAAAAACGGTGTTGCCGAAAGCCCCCAGCACATCTGCCCGGCTGAAGCCAAAGGTGTTGGCCTTGTGCCACCTGACACGGCTGAACCGAACGCCGAACAGACCGATGATCATGGAGATCAAGTGAGAGAGAACAGCGAAGGCGTCTGAAGCTAAGGAAAGAGAATTGCCAACGTAGGCTACTGAGATCTCAACAGCAAACAGCACAAGGCTGACCATGCACATGAGGATGAGCCTGCTGCTCCTCCCCGTGTAGCGACCCATTTCTCTTCCTGTCCTTCCCTCACTCTCAAGTTCTGGGAGACGGAGCTGTGCAAGGAGCAACTCGCTGCCTGTGCTTCTGCCCTTCACCTGTCAGCACTGCCTGCATGTGGGAGCCGCTTTTATAGGAAGCAGTAAAGCAATAAATCAGTTTAAAGGGCAGTTTAGCAAGATTTGTCATGTGAAGGTAGCTTCAAGGCTCCAGTTCTGTAGGGGTTCCACCCTGAGGAAGCTTTTTTTTCCAACAAAAATAAACCACAGGAGACTACAAGGAGCACCAGCACTTGCTATTCTACTCAGTGTCACTGTCCCAAAAACTGAGTAAGGCCCAGACAGGAGATCATAAGAAGGTGGCTCAGAATTTTAAGCATTTAAGAAAAGGCATTTCTTTTGCATAAAACTCACCTCTGGTGTCTGTTTCAGCCATTGCTGTTGACAGTAACTTTAGTACTGACAAAATACTTTTACATGCCTGGGGAGGAAGACATTTGAGATCCATGTTGGGTGGACATTACTTCTTAACACTCTAAACATGACCTGCCTATGAGGGTCATTGAACATATCCATAGAGCAAATTTCAAAGAAAACTGAATTACACCTTCCATTTGAGCAACCCAAAGTTTTCAACTGCTTGTGCTTTTGGCACATTTTAACATTGCCCATGGAAATGAAGCAAAGTTTCTTAAATATGCAGCCACTAGACACAGAAGCTAAGTCTTAACAATAAACCCAAAGTACATTGTATATATCCCACTTAAAGAACTCTGTCTGTCTCAAAATCCCAAAGTAATCCTCATACATTTGCAAGGAAGGGTTAGATTTGGGGAAAGCACAACCAGAAGGGGGAAATAAGAGCTGCAGAAATCCTAGCTGGTACTTGGTGCCATTTCTGGAACCTGAAGCAGGAACTTTTGTCACTCATTGTTGTACCTGTTGAGCTCTTGAGTGTACATAGTTTATGTACTCACAAACTGCTGAAGGAAATCTAGAAACAGAGATGATAAAACCCGGTGCCTTCCTTGAAAAGTTTATGATCTGTTTTTTGTTTGAAATACCCATCTGTGTACATACATCCACCCAGTTAGTTACAAGACAAAACGGAAGGAAAATACACACAGTACGGGCATAGAAAGATAAGATAGCAATACTGATAACCTGAGCTGACCAACTGTCTCTGCTGGCCTTAGACTTCCTAGGGTGAATTAACTTCAGGTTAAAAACTCAAACACTCATCCCTAATTTTCATTTATTTTCTTTTGCTCACAGGGTTTCAACAGCCAAACTATTTATGTTTAAAGTCCAGTTTGTTAGCAGCCCTGCCTGGAAACAGATGTAATTTTTAACATGTGGTTGCTTGCCTACCTACACACTGCTGCTCTAACTCTTGAGGGTGTTGTCCCCCTTTGACCATGTTAAGAACACCACTAACCCTATTAGGATGAATTAGTAGAACTAATTACAGCATTGAGAATGGTACTTGCTCTTCTTCATCATCATCTCCCATGTGTGTTACTACTTCTATTCCAGCTATTTTTATGGTTTTTTCTTCCTTCTTCTATTATGTTCAGCTACATAATTATTTTATTATCTGAACTACAGAGCATTTTTTTAAGTTACTCTCCTTTCAATGGGAACAGACCAAGGTCAAACTTCAGACCTTTCAAAAGTTCTGCGTTGCACAAGGTTTCAATTACAAAAACATTTAGCTTAAGCTAAATGAATCATTCCCTTGTAGCAGATCTAAAATGCTCAAGAGAGCAATACTTTGTCAGTAAGGAGCAGCACCAGGTTAAGCCAGTTCCCCTATATCTCACCACCTTACTATGCTGTTTAACTCAAATTTATCAGCATACCAACTATAAGAACTGAGGAACAGTAAGAGAACTGTATTTCTGTTATAAACACAAATATCAATTAATTATTCTAGTGTATTATTTTCCTTCATACACTTAGTTTCTAACAGACACAATCTCCTCAGAGCCTGAATGTTTTTATACAAGTATAAGCTAGAGTATGGATGTTTCTATATTGCTTTAGAGATAGCCTAGATTGTGCTGCTAGTGAAAGGATGCTTGACATGGACAAGCATCTCCCAGACAGCCATGAGTTTTTCTGTGGAAGATGACCTGAGAGATCTGCAGGTGAGTCATTCACATTCCAGACACTTCAAGCCTGACTATGATCAGGAAGAAACATCATGAGGAAAAGGGAGGAAGATAGTTGGGAAAGGACTGGCCTTCTGTGAAATCTCTGGCTTCAAACAAACCCACATGTAGGTTGAGAGCAACTAATTTCTAAGAAGTGTGTTGTCAACATGTTTACTCATGAATTTGATCCAGTCAACTGGCTGAAGGTTGGCTGTTTGCTCAAACTGATAAGGTTGCAGCAGAGACTGCATTTAGTTTTGCCTTTCCTTTGTTCTGTGCTATTAACAGCTTCCACATCTCATTTTTAAAATATCGGTGTTGCTGAGTGTTACAATAGGAGCTGAAAATGTGCATCTATTCTTAATAATCTGTTTCACTTGGTCAGAAAATCTTGGCATACACCCGTCTCTTACAACATCAAAGCTGATGGTTACTGCCTTCCCCCTTCCCCCACCATGAGTGCTGCAGTAGGCAATACCTCTCAAGTTACCCACTGTTTGTGGCTGGGAAAACATTGCTCTGGTATTACTAGTCAGAGTGGTTCCACTGTTCCTCAAAGTATAAATTCAGACAGCGTTAGAGACAGTGTAACAGGATAGAAAAACCTTAGGGCCACACTTCTGGTACCCCCACAGAAAACAGAAAATGTATGCATGCACTGATGTATCATTCTCCAAGTCCTTTGCTCATAATTTCACCTGAGGTTTTGTTTATTTTAGTGCTACAAGTTGGCAGCAAGTCTGTACTGAAAACTGAAAAATCTGAAGGGAAAATTAAAAGCAGATGTTTATGTCTGCACACTGAACTGTAGGGTAGCATGTTTATGACATTCCCTCCAATCTTTCATTTTCTCAATGTACAAGAAAATTTATGCACCAAAAAGGAGAAAAGACACAAGCAAAGAATATCTATCTTTTCCACTGAGCAACACAGAAAAAAAAAAAAAAAAGAAAAAAAAAAAAGAAGAAAAAGCAGATTACAGCTCACAATAGATGTTTATTATTAGAGATGTTTACAGAAAAGTCTGTGAATTCCTGCTAGCCTAAGACCGATAACTGGGGAGATTTATGTTTTATGGCTTTGTTTTCTGAGTTTTTTAAAAAGTCACAAAACTGATTAGATCTGGGGGCTATTTCAGTCTTACTAAAAAAGTTTAGTTCACGGATAAAGGAGAAGGTGCTTTCACTAGTAATTTAGTAACTACGACCAAATAGGGTGTAAAACTTGGCAGGATTTTTGCCGCAGACACATCTTGTCCCACACTGGAGTTCACAGAGAGGCTGAAAAGGTATGCAGAGACTTTTTGCTCCCATGGAAGGGGCACCAGGCTCCAGATCTTGATCCCTGAAAAGAAAGGCATACTCATAAATACTTTTATTTAAAAATAGAGGTGAAAAAAAAAGGTGTATTATACATAAAATCTCACTAGCACATTGATTAGTCTAGAAGTTTCAGAACTAAGGGAGAAAATACATTGAATTAGGCACGACAACAAGAGTCAAGGGCAAGGACTGTGCATCAGATGCCTAGAGGCACAATACATTCCTGTTTTATATTCAAACAATTTTTATTTTGGTAGATACTCTCCAATTCTGTTATATATTACCTGGCAGTGGTCTTCTTGATCCAATCCTCACACTCAATTTCCCCACAAAAAGGAATTTGTACAATCTGAAGGGATAGAAGGGAGGGAGAGAAAAGAGAAAGTTATGCATCTAAAAAACCTGATCGTCCTTGTCTCTGAAGATTGCTAAATTTTAAGATCTCATGTACACTTATAGTGGGAAAAGTTCAGACTGCTACAATTAAATTTTAATAGCTCTTTCTCATCAGAGAAATAGATAAGCACAATCATCCCTCCATAATGCAATATGGTAAAACCTACACAAGCCCCATACAACATTTCAATCAACTCAGGATGGTGATTTTATTTTTTTTAACCAAATTTGTCCTTTCATGGAAAGGATAAATACAGCTTTCACCTGAGATACTAATTTTTCAGAAAAATTTAAAAACTGCAGAACAACTGTCTGCTCACATACTGTAAGACAGTGCTTGCCTACTGAAGCTTCCATTTTAATTCCACTACTATGAATTTTCATATTTTCTGAACAAGACAAGGAGATATATATTTTAAGAAAACAGAATCACCAACAGCATATTTTTCTTGAGAGCAGGAATTTCTGTTAGTTCAACTAAAGTTAAAATTATCATCTCATACACTCTTCTCAATACTACTCTCAGCTACTGTAGCATCTCTCCCTAAGTTTTATATTCGATTTTACTGTTGGTTTATTTTATTTTTTTTTTTAATTTTTAATGGACTTTCACAGTGAAAATTGTTTACTACTAGAAAGTAGGATTACTGTTCAAAATGCACCCCCTACACACATTTGAACACTCAAACAGTGCTAATAGCTGAGGACAACAGCAGCTACTAAATTAAGCCTTCACAGTGATTTTAATTCTACTGAAATTGTGAACAAGGTTTGCTCATCTGTGTCCTTCCTTCATCAAATTTACATCCTAGTGCAAAATTTTCAATTTGTCTTGAACTGGAACACACCTTTATCAGACTTCAATTTATAGATTCACTTGCAACAGAAAAAAGGAACTATTACAACACTACTATATTGTTCTTGCATTAATCTTTTATTAGTTAAAATAAACTTTGTTTAAATATTTGTGCAGCTACTTTTAGAGTTTCAACTAAACCTCATATGCAACTCAGAAGATGCAGAAGCAGTCTTGTCTTTTTGAAGAGCTAATAGTCTACATTGCTATTATAAGAGGAAAACAGCAGAAGAAATTAACTGGGAGTACTTCAGCTTACAAATTTGCATCTTAAACAGTAGTCTGTACTAACAGTGTAAATTCAAGAAATTACAGAATAACTATGTTTTGAAATTTTGCTTGTACAACGTATATAGGTAAACAATCAAATAGTCATAAAATTATGTATGCAATCTCTTTTAATTCAGACATGCTGATTATAATAAATTTATATAACCTAAGTACCAAAATGGTGTAAGTATGTAATGTAATGTGAAAATATTTGTTCATATTTCCAAGTTTAACTACATTATAAACTAGATTACATTAGCACTTCTAAAGATTAATACAAATAGTTTAATGCTCTTGGCTCCCTCTAGAATCTAGCTGTACACAACAGTGAGTGCTGGACATTGAAGACCAGGCATTTTACCCTCTCCATAGGCAGAGGGTGTCATCTGGAATGTCTGTGGTAGAAAAGAAGAAAGGGGGTTCTATAGTATTTCATAAAAATTAAAGGATTATAATTTATGTGAAAGTACAAATACAGAATTAGCTCCACATTCTACTACTGCTCTTGGAATAAGCATGACTCTTCAGTTTATTTTTACATACTAGTTTACTTTATCTTTTAAAATTTTTTCAAGAGCTTATGTCTTCCTCGGCTGTTTCTTTGCCTAGAAGATAGTCAAGCATAGTTTGAGAGTACTTGTTAAACACAGAATTGAAAGATGCATGATGACACATCTTGAAATCACAATATATGACAGCAGTAGTACTAGCTGAATATCTCTGCAGAACACAACTACTTGTTAAGCAAAGACTAAAGATTTTGGTGTTTTAAATATATAACCAGAATCAGACGCTTTATAGAAACTTGGACCAAGAAAATGATTCTTTGCAGTCAGGAGGAACAGCACAAAGCTGTTTGGAAACAGAGTATTTCACAATTGTATTTACGTTTGTAGAGCAAAATAAGGCAGAGCTATTAAAGCATCTACGCACAGGTGCTCAATCTTCCACATTATGTGTTATTCTTACTATGAACCCAAGGAAGTTTCTGACTTGCAGCAATTTGCAATGAACCCAATGGCTTCTGCTCAGGTCATAAAGGCAAAACTTCCTTGACGTAAATAGTTTGCACTTTAAACTCTTACTTAGACCCTATTGTGAGATTTGACGTGTTTTTCGTTGTTTGCGTTAGAATGACAGCAAGTTTGTCTTAATCTGAATAAATAATTTTTTAACATGAAACTCTCTGAAAACTACTTTCTAATAAAAATGTAACAATCCAAATGAAAATTACCAAACTGCAGCATTGTTAAGTCACTTCAAGACACCTTGTCATCTCTGGCAGAGGATAAAGTTTTGAACACTGGTAGCTTGAAACTCTATATTTAGTCAATGTCCAATCATAGGGCAAGGGGCAATGGGTACAAGTTGGACCATAGGAGGTTCAGCATAAACATAAAGAAAAGCTTTTTCACTGTGAGGGTGACAGAACACTGGAACAGGATGTCCAGTGGGATTGTGCCTTCCCTGGAGACATTCAAAACCTGCCTGGATGCATTCCTCTGTGACCTACACTAGGTGATCCTCCTCTGGCAGGGTGGTTGGACTTGATGATTTTTGAGGTCTCTTCCAATCACTATCATTTTGTGATTCTGTGAAATTTCAAGCCCCTGATTATTTGTAAGGGACAGAAAGTGTGGGAAGACATCAGGATCGAATGACAAATTTCCTTACCTTTCCTGAATCAAGCTCTTTTTGAAAGTCCTCCATAGTATTAGCCACCACCATATGATTTTTTAGGTCCTCAGAAGCTCTAAAAAAAGGAAAAAAAAAATTAGTCAGGGCACATTTATGTGTATAACCTCACAGGATGAATGAACTTAAGTTTTCAGAGTCAGTCAAAATAAAAAGTTACAAGAAGTGCTATACATTCATTCAAATCTTCCTAATCAGGTTATGTCTTTGTACCTCTTCTACCTTCAAAGAGATAAAATTTTGATTACTTGACAATGAGCTGCTGCACATATCACCATTTTAATTCACACATGTGCATGTCAGTTCAACATTGACCAGCTGTATACAGAAAGGATATGTACTATAAATCTAGACAGAAACAGCTATACTATAGGTGTAGATAGAAACAGGTAAGTGCTATATAGATTTCCCTTTAAAATCATGTTCTAAATAGCAAAGTGCTTTTTAACTAGGTAAGTTACTGCTTGTAAGCAATACTGACTATCACAGAAGTAAGTAGATAAACTCATCTACCACAGTGCTGGATATGCATCCTGTTCTTTCCCAGTGTACTTAGCAAACAACAATTTGCAGTGACAGCCATGAGAGGGATTTCAGCATATGCAGTAACTGCAAATAACAGCTCCAAAAGCATTTGATGGCTTATAAGAAAACAATCCTATGAAAGTGCTTAGGATATAGGGTTTTAAAATATACTTCTGAACACAGAGCCTCAACTACTAAAGTTTCTTGGGCAAATTTGTATCTTTCAGAATTCCCTACCAGAAGCATCTTTCAGGTATGAATCCTGTGCATTATGATTCCATGGACTATTTATGACCTATCTCTTTATTAATACTTCACATGGATTCACAGAAGTATTTTTCAACTTCACATTCTGTTTTCATGAGAACAATAGGAAATTTGTACCACTATATGGAAGCAGGTTTTAGAGGCAGAAGAATGGAATATTACAAATAGAAAGATGGGCCTAACCTGCCTCTCTGCACAGAGAAACCAATGTGAGAAACTGTTCAGAGAGGTAAAGTGCATGGGTAATTAGCACAGCCATTTACTGTACCTCTGAATTTACCTGTTGTAAAGGTTAGCATGGATCTCCTCCAAAACCTGCTTCAGTCTACCTTCTGCTTCATGTTCAGAAAAGGTCACCTTCTGTCCTGTGTCTCTTCTAACAGCTACAAACTGTTGGCTCTTCATGTCTCGTGGTCCCACTTCGACCCTGACTGGAACACCCTTCATTAAAATAAATTAGAAGTTATAAAGTGAGAAATCATTCTCAGAAGAGTTCATTTTGTCTCTCTGATTTTTAAATTTCATGTGTGTATGTGTTGTAAAGCCCATATTTAACATAGATTCATTTTACATGTTTAAGTTTCCTTGAAAAATGTCTAGCACATGTGCTACTGCTCTTACACATTTCTGACTTTCCCACCTACACTTTCTTAACTCGTGCACTATGCTTACCTTGTGCCTTGCCTCACAAGCCTGGAGACTGCATCTGTGCCAACATGCAAGTAATATGTAGTTAGAGAACAACCCAAAACTACACTACAATGGCTATTCCAGATAATGCAAATCAGATATTTAAAGTTTAAATTACACAGACCTCTATAGTAACTTTAATGTTCTAGTTCATCCAATAATAACTTTTAATTCTGTTTTCCCAGAAAACTTTCAACAGTACGAAGAGTGAATAATAAAAGTTATTTGCTAAATGCAGCCCTAATATTTACATTAATTGCACTGAATATTTGACTACTGATAGTTGCTTTATTTATGTAAGGCTTTTATGCTTCATAAACTTTATGGGAAGAATCATGCAATTTCTCATTTTTCACATACCAGCAGGCAAAAAGAGTTTCCATGTTACTTGTCAATTAAGAGTCTAGTGAGTCTAACTTATCTTCTCTATATCCTGCCCACAAGATATGCCAGGCTGTACGCATTCTTTCATGGGAAATAAAGGGAGTAAGTGTGAATGCATCTTGGTGAGTGGTTTGGGGTTGTTCTTCTGCCCTTTCTAAGGGAAGACTACTCAGTAAGCTATAAAGCTAAAAGCTAAAAACATTCTACAGTGTTCAACAGGTGAACAAGAGAATCGAAGACATTTACCCAAGCTTTCTACACATTTTGGAATGTCTTCCAAGTCCACAGCTTCCAAAGGATTCCCTATACCTCCCCTCCCCTTATTTATGCTGAAAAGACAAGTAATGTAGTAAACTCTGTCTGAAGGGTGGAATGTTTACACCTACTGCAAAGCTACATAAAAAGCTATGCAGAATTGTTACTGTCAAGCAATTCAAACCATGGAAAACAATCCTGCCATGGAAAAAAGCTGTCTCCACAGTTAAAACTCAGTGGAAGGTACCTAGTATTTCTAATTTTAATACCACTTTTCAGTGAAAGAAGGATGCCCTAATGGACACACAGGAAGACTTCCTAGAAAGGAAGCAATGGAACTAATACCTGACATTATAAAACAAGTACCAATGATTTGGATCTTTTTGGAGGTAATGTCAGAAATCAGCTACACAGAAAATTACGTAAGGCAAAATATTTTCCAGTTCATTCTTGTACTTCTTAATCCAGTACCCTTGTGTTTTTCAACCTATGGAATTCCTCATCAGTACTCAATAAAATTAGTGCACTTTGCTTGCAATTAGCCTGTAGATATAGTTAACATATTATGCTAGCCACATTAGTAGATTTTATTTTAAAATCTTCAAATTTGACCCATGCTGTGCCTCCCTGGTAGATATGATTTTATTTAAAAAGGGTCACAACATGAATTCATGTTATTAAATCTCCATCTAAAAACAATCCAACATTACAAATAGGGAAGAAAACTTGGACAAAGTGGGAACTTACAATAACTCTACGAGTTATTCAGTCTATCATGTTAGACTTAAAACTAACATATTGAAACAAATTTCAAATTCAGAACAAAAATATTATTCCATAACATCACTCAATACATTATTTGTTTTATTCTGCTCACTATTTTTGTTTTACAGAAGCCTCTTAGATTTGATGAAGCAATAATGGTTCCTGTCAACTACTATATGAAGGGAACATGGGAACTTTAAAACAAAACAATGTCCTCCTTTCTTTGTTGATGCTGTACATGTTTATCTTCTGTGCACACAGTGGAATAGAAGACACTGCTGTGACATTGGGGACACTTAAGTATTTGTACAAATCTTTAAACACGTAAGTAATTTGTACTGTTACTTTCATTTTCTAGGCACAGGAAATGGAGACTTTCAAGTTCAAAAATTGCTAATGACATGCAAATCCTAGTAAACAAAGCATGTGTCAGAATGCTTTTCTTCATTTATTAACGAAAGTGATCATTGATTATTAGACATCAATTCTTCATAATGGAGAAAATACTTGCCTTGAGAACACAAAGCATGCATAACATGCTTCATATATATCCTGTCACATACAAGCTTCAATACATCTCCTGGAAAGAAATGTACCTTAAGTTCCCAGTGGTTGAACTTCCAACCAGGTGAATAGTTGTCTCTTAAATCAGCTCGTACACGGATATTAACACTAAGCAGCCTCTTATGATATTCATCACATTTCTTCAACAAGGCATCTCTGTCCTCTTCAGAAAGCGTATTTGTGATACCACAGGGAATAATTACAACCTGCAATATAAAATTACATTTACTTCATATTATGAAAATATTAGCTCCCAGTTACTGTAAAACTGTAACAATAATGTGGCTCTGTATCCCAGTTCCATGTTCTCAGAAGTAAAGGATGCATTTCCCAATGATATAGATAAAATCATGTGAAATAGATGGACTAAGTATAGTTAACTATATATATAATTTATCCACCACAAATACCTTAACGATTTATATATATAACTTTAAACAGCATGTTCTGTAATTAGACAGCTCCTATTCTGTCTTCCAGGTGACGAAACTACTCATGTATTCCAAAAGAGAAAAGAAAACAAAATGGTAGTTTAAGGCATTCTTACACACCTGAACACAGGCTACTCGAGGTGGGAGCACCAATCCCATGTTATCTCCATGAATCATTGTCATTACACCAATAGTTCGAGTTGTAATGCCCCAGGAATTCTGATAAGCAAACTGTTTTTCTCCTGGTTTCTTTGGATCTTCAAATACAATTTCAAACATCTTTGAGAAATTCTGCCCTAGATGATGTGACGTTGCTCCCTGAAATAGTTGCACACAGAAAATTCTACTCAGTGGAATGTCCATCAATTGTCAACTTAAGGCTTTCATCTTGCTGTATTTACTGAAAAAAAAAAATCTTATAATATAGGAATACCTGGATAGCTCTTCCACTGGCAGATATAAATGCCTCTACAGTAGTTGTATAATCACCTCCAGCAAATTTCTCCTTCTCTGTCTTCCTTCCTTTCACAACAGGTATTGCTAGGAGATCTTCGTACACTCGTGCATACAGATCAAGTATCTGAATCACCTATGACAAACAATCTATTTTAAGAACTACTCAGTATTTTGCATTAGCTAAATCATTAAATATTTTTATATGCCTTAGTCCAAAATCTAAAAAAGTAATGCTTTCTCAAGGAAATTTTTTTTTTCTCAAGGAAAAGTTTTTTAATTAAAAAACAAGATTTCTTCAACTGTTTTACACTTTGGCTGTTACTTTCTGTGAATCAAATATCAAGTACTATAAACCCTGATGGAAAGCAAGAAGTTACTGCAGAAATACCAGCCTAGTTATATTGTCTTATAGTTTCCACCTAAGAAGTCTCAACATGTGCTAAGTAAATACAGATATGCCATAATACTCCATGAAACATCCATCTTTTGGACACAGCAAGTGTTAAAATTTCTAGCAGTTAGCATGTGAACACATTATTTAGACTGCTACAGAAACTAGATTTTTAAGGAAAGCATTCTTTATATATTACACTCTTCAAACTGCGCATATTGTTTGATGAGATTAAAGCCTTAGGCATGGGACAAATCTTGAGAAAAAAATGTATTCTACTAAATTTGGCATTTTTCATGAGAGCTCCCAAAGAAAAGGAGACAAATTTCTACAAGGTCCTAGTGAAAAGACTTGTTTGTGTTGCTATGGAGTAAGGGAACTTTTTGAAAGCAAAAGCACCAGGCACATTTGCTTTTTACCTCCTCTGCTGCTTCTTCATACGTTGCAAATGCTGTGTGTCCCTCTTGCCAAAGGAACTCACGAGTGCGGAGGAAAGGCTGGGGATGCTTGAACTCCCAGCGCTAGAGAGAGGGGATGAAATAAAAAAACTGACCACCACGACTTACACTGAAGTGTTGAAATTATTGTTAAAACCATGTTCTTTATAAATAAGTACTAGAAGATAAAACATCAACTATTCACAGATTTCTACTCACAATATATAATCAATAATATATATTGATAAACTGCTTTATTCAAACAGTGAGAAAAACAAATTGCTATTACCATGAAACATGTGTTGTGATGAGCATCATCATGCCATATCTATATAAGCTAATTGTTTTACACTGCACTTATGATACAACAGTCAGAAATCGTGTACAGACATACCACAACATTGCACCACTGATTAAGCTTGATAGGAAGATCCCTGTGTGACTGCACCCACTTCGCATAGGTAGGATACATAACTGTAAAAAGAAAGCAGCTTTGGGTCTCTGCACAATACTGCCAGTTTATGCTAAACCTTTCTTTTTGCTCCATATAAACTTAATATTCTCTGCTGTGAGAACTATGTTTTCCTGTTTGATTCGCTTCAAAACACATTTTTTGTATCAACACAAGATTTTCACTGAAGGGAGTACTTTCACTATGTCCCATGTCTCTGCAAAACAGCTTGTTTGCTGCTGGTCAAAGTACAATCCAAAGCTCAATAGCTAATGACACTATGAGTCACTGGCTTAGAATATGTAAATACATCTAGGGTCACAAATAGAAATTAGCCAGCCTCAAGGTTTCTGGATGCTATGCCGTATCTAGTACAATTAAGAACTCGTCCAGCCTTAGATCTTAAACTGTTTCAGTTACTCAGAAGAAATTTTAGTAGAAGATAGTTTTGTAGCTACAGTGAAAGTACATGCAAAACTAAAGTGAACTGTAAGATGTAGAGATTTTCTTACAAATAATACAAAACAAACAACGAAACGTGTTTTTCAGTCAAAGCAAGTCAGTCTTCAGGATATTGATTAAAAAATTCCTAGAGTGTAAATTTCTGAGAAAAGTCCATTTAAGGGAATGCATAGTGTTTTCACATTTGCTATAAGGAGTAGCAAATTTAGGAAATTTTCATAAGGACTTACAAAAACATTCTAAAAAATGGGTTTCCACTTTTCAAAAGGGACTCTTGTCTGTCAGCTACACTATACCTGTAATTAACTTCTTTACAATCATACAGCATTAGAAGAGGTCTACCTGTTTCACTGGTGGGACGAACAGCAATTGGTTCAGCCAGATCTGTTTTCCCTGACCTTGTGACCCAAGCAACCTAAAGGAAGGGAAAATAAAAGTAAGAACAACAAAAAAATATAAACCAAAAACAATTTGAAAAAAAAAATTACTTTTCTGCTCAGATGCAGACTGAATGGTTGGGTTTTCTTGTACTCAGACTAAAACAAAATTTTGAAGTGTACCTCAGGAGCAAAGTCATTAATATGAGTCTTCTCTTTCTCTAGGGCAGCTTGGGACACAAACATGGGGAAGTAGCAATTTTCCACTCCAAGTTTCTTGATCTCTGCATCAAAGAAGTTCTTGATAGCTTCCCAAATAGCATAAGCCCAAGGACGAAGAATATAACAGCCACTCACGTCATAGTATTCAATCATCTCTGCTTTTGTGATCACCTTTCAAAAAATTATTTAGAAACTGAAGTTTCAGTTTCACACACAAATAACTTTCAGTAAAAGTTAGCAAAGATATACTTTGAGAACACTTTTGTTACCAATGATAAGGTTAAGCAGGAAGATTAAGTTAAATAATAGATCTGAATAATGTAAATACTTAACTAAAACTGAATTTAATGAATCCAAGTAAGAGACAGGAAGCTAATTTCCAGGAAGCAACAAATTGCAGTTTGGTAAGAAAGTGTCTAGTTTATGTCAGAAAAAATACTTATTCCTTATGATACAGGCAAAAATTAGACTAATTTATTTGACATCTTTCATAAGTAGGCTAATCTAATCAACTCTTCTCTAGTTGCTTTGAATCTCATGAGACAGAAAACTATCATTGATTTAGCACCAACAGATGCTAAATTTTCTTATAGATCATCTTGAGGTAAAATGAAACTCCCAAGCTTGTGAAATTCCAATCAATTCACTAAGAAGTTCTGCCCTTTTAATGAAAAAGGAATTGATATATAAATCAAGAAAAATATCTATATATACACAGAGGAAGGGGTGAAAAGGTTGGTGCTCTTGCTTTCTACAGCTTCCTGAATTTATTGAGCTCTTCAATCTATAGACACTTCTATTTAAGAACATGATAGAAATGTAAGAAATAGACAAGAGCAAGCACTTGTCTTTGCATTTAAAAAACAAACAACAGAAATATAAAGCAAGATAAAAATCCAAATCAGATCTTGATTTATAACAGAAGAAAATAATTATTTAATTCAAACTGAACTGCTGGCACTTACCTGAGAGAACCAATCTGCAAGATTTTCTTCTTTTTTAGCTTCCAGACCCAGCCTATGGTATTAGAAAACAACCAGATTTTTGCTGTACATCATTTAGCAGTGAAATTAATCCTAAACCTTTTTCCTTTTTCTTTTGGGTCAGGGGCAAAGAGGGGAAGAAGGCAAAAAAAGGGGAATGCAGAACAGCATATTTTGATTTTATTTCATAAAGCTAACTCTTGCCAAATTTCAGTACATATTGGCTAGTAGAAATTGCTATCATCTCCTTACTAGTGAGTATTTAATAAAAACACATCTATTTCTTTTCTACTGTTTGAACCCTTCAAATTCTCACCAAAGTTGCATCGAAAAAACCAAGCACTTCCAGGAAGAACCTAAGATTAATGAGATTTGTGTGTAAGCTCTTTTACTCTTCCTTTTAAAAATTTCTTACCTAGCAAGTGGCTACAGTTTCCAGAAACATATCAATTTGAATTCACCATTCATGTGAACGACAGTCACATTATTCAAGACAGAAAACTGACCCTACCATCAAAAGTGAAGATAACTATAAGATTCTGAAGAAGGTTAAATTCACCAGACTCAAATGACAGTAGACAAAAGCTTTTTTATCTCTACGGAGACGTTTAAGAGTGAATAATGCATTTTTCTGGCATAATTTCTACACAAAACAACCACATCACTGACATAATTTATATAACTGGAACAGGTAATAAATAGTGCTGCATAATACATGCTGTGTAGAGGTTTCTAAACTTTCAGGGCAGGAACAGAAGAGGGGATGCACTGCAATCATCACTGGAGAGTTCAACCGTCCTGAGTGCCTTGCTCTGGGCTGGGCTATGTACATCTCATGTCCCCCAGTAAATATTTTGGAAACCCTAATACAATGAAATAAGCATAGGGTTTCTTCAGGGTTTATCCTGAGTAAGATGGAGCAGCACATTTGCAGAAGCAAATAAGGAAGCAAAACAAGTTATCAATGACAGAAGCAGTACCCACAGTAACAGTGTGAACACTGCTTAATGCTTTCTACAGGCTAGGTAGAATTTTCCTCAGTGGGATGCTGAGGTATAACTGACACTAAAAAAAATTTGGTAATCTGCTGTTGGCTCAATCCTAGATATCAAAATGAACACAGTTATTTTGGGAAACTTTCACACTTTCAAGTGAAATGGGAAACCTATAAAACTCTAAATCTGAACAGCAGTAAACAATTAAGTTCCTAGCAAATAGATGAAAGATTGGATCTTTACCTGGTTTGTTTCTTAGGGCCTTGACCCTCTCCTGATCCATTTGAGGAGAACTCATTACCACTCTGTCCTTGCAAGTATTCTTTTTTTGGGCCATCATTTTGCTTCTGTTGCTTACTCTGTTTTTCAGACTTGTTATCTTTCTCTTTCTTCTTCTTGTCTTTGTCATCAGTGCCACTAGCAGAAACTGGTTTATAGTCAACTCCTGCAACAGACTTATACTGGGCCTTCAACTGAAGAAGCTCCTTAACAGCTGCATCTATCTTTTCCTTGAAAAAGATAAATTCATACTGAAATCACAGGAAAAAAATTATTCTATCAAAAACCCCAGAAAACAAACATACAAAAAAACCCAACTGAACTATGTACAACATTGTAGACATCCACACAATGTTGGGGGAAAAATCTGCAAAAGTCAATACTTAAATGTATTAATATTTTAAGGACTCTATCTGAGAAGAAAAATTTCAAAAGTATGTTTCAGATCTCAGAATTCAAATGCTGCCTATTCTGAATGTATATTTCTAATTCCTGTAATCATAATGATTTTTAAAAATATTTTTAGATTAAAAAAAAATATATTTATGAAAAATATATTATTTTTATATTACAGTATTTTTTTACCTTTTCTGCTTTTTCTGCTTTCAACTTCCTAACTTCATCTCCTTGAAGAGCTACTTTGCTGAACAGGGCTTTAGCTTCAGGTGTGTCTGGACCACTCTGTACTGTGGTCAATGCCTGAGGCAAAGCACCATGAGCTACTGGAGGATGTCCAGGCTTGTAGTCCTGCCCAGTCTTTTGCTTGTAGTCAGCTTTCAGAGAAAGGAGGAGTTTTACTGCTTCATCTATTTCATCCTATATGGAGGACAAATAACAAGATGTACTGGTGAGAATTAAAGAGAATATTTACAAGCAGCACTAATTTTCAGGCTAAGAAAATAAAATTTTCATCTAGCTGTAAACAATGCTTCATAATTAGAGGAGGACTCAAGTAACAGCTCTTTCCCAAGCAACTTGAGCAGGTTTGAGAGCTGTCACATTGTACCAGAATGTTGTCCTAGACCACCTGGACAGCTATAACTTATTAATAATTGCACCTCTACACTTTTTGCTCTGAAAAATACTATAAGCTGTTTTAGAAAAGGCCTTTAAAAAAACAAACCAAACCAACAAAAAAAAAACCACAAAAAACAACCAAGAAAAAAAAAAAAACCATACACACAAAAACCAGCCAAAGTAAACCCACCAAAAAACCACAAACAATACCAAAACCAATTCTGCAGAAAAAAAACAGCAGCTCCTGAAAACATACATGAATTTACTGTGTTCTTTTCAACAACTATCACTGAATTTGTTAAACATTTTAAGTCTTGCTAACTTTGCAAGAACACTAGACACTTTCATCTTCACTTGTCCCAAAGGTAGCAAGAAGTAAAATACATTAAACAGGGTTGACATCTGCCATGCTTGTGTCTATTCTTATGCATACAAAAAGTTAAGTATGACTTTCTAAGACAGATGAATTTAGAATTTACATGACAGAGTCAAGAAAGTATCTAGCATCAAAGAAGCCTTGTGTAGCTTTATCAGATCATGCAAGTTTGATGGCTAAGCTATGACCTGAACATAAGGGAGCTTGATCACTATGTGGTGAAAGATTTCCCCCAAGTGGCAAAACATAGTAAGAATTATAGTTGCTTACTCTCTATTTACTATTATACCTTGGAAGCTTTCTCTGCTTTGAGTCTGCGTACCACTTCCCCTTGTTCAGCTACATTATCATAAAGTACTTTGCCATCCACTAAGCTATGGGGTGCCAAGTTACTGCAGCATACAGAAGATGGAAGTGTAGTAGAAAGTATACAAGGAGAAGATGAAGGTGGATTGCCAGGCTTGTACTCTTGACCTGTCTTTTCTTTATATTCAGCTTTTAGATTTAAAAGAATTTTCACAGCCTCATCTACTTGTTCCTGAAGCAAGGAAAGGAAAAACAGCAGTTGCAGATAAAGATAGGAATAACAGAGATACAACACAATAGCTAAGATAACATAACCTTTACTAGAATTGCACTAACATAGTTCTAGACATTTATTGCAACCACTAACTTGTTAGTGTAAGTTGTCATTATTGAGTTCTGAGGTAAAACTTTGTAGCCAGAATACCTAAGAGTTGCACATCAAAGAACTGAATCAAGTAGTGTATGTAAAGTCTGATTTTTGTGCAATGACAGCTCCCCTTTTAGGCAGCATAATTCCCTCCAGTTACAGCAGTCTGTAACTTTGCACACTGGAGAATGGAAAAAAAAACCTCAGAGTCTGAATAAAGAATAGTTCTCTGGCCACTAGCAAATTACTACCAAATTTATTATTGCCATTGCAGCTTTTAAGTTACATTCTTTTTTCCAAGTTACTGCCTATATTGTGCATCACTTCGCTTGTATTGCTACATAAGGAACTTGTTTATTTTCCAGGATTTCTTGGGACTTGAGTCAGTTATATCATCAGTTTAAGAGAAACCGTGAAAGCACTTCATAGAATTTGAAAGTACTTCCTTATATTTTATTCCTCAAGTGTCATAAAACCTGTAATGAGGTTTTAGTCTAAATTAAAATTTTGTTCCACTCAGCAGTATTCACAGGTAATACACCTTTGAAACTTTTTCCGATTTAAGTTTGCGGACCACTTCGCCTTGTTCAGCTACTTTGTTGTACAGAGATCTGCTGTCTACTGAACATGAGGATGGAAGAGTAGAAACAGGAGAAGACTGAGGAGAGGCAAAGACCACAGGTGGGCTCCCCGGTTTGTAGTCTTGGCCTGTCTGTTGCTTATATTCTGCCTTTAGTGATAAAAGGACTTCCACTGCAGCACCTATCTCCTCCTGAAAGAGAAAGGAAAGGGCAGAAAAAAGAAGGAAACAAAGACAGACAGGTAAGACTTTCAAGTACTCCTCAAACACTTTCATTAAAAGACCTAAAGTTTATGGGAACCTATTCCATTTTCTTAACTGTTAAGACCTGTCCAGAGAAGTTTTCTCTACTGTTTTCCAGTTTTAACAAAGTAGCTCCTGTCAAGGCATATACAACCCTAATAGTCCTAGATAAAATTCTAATAATAAAACTAATAGATTAGTTTAAACTTTCCCACTTAATTTTATGGTGCCAAGACACTATTGTGAACAGTACTTAGCACTTGACAAAGTGTGTTACTTGCCATGTTTTCTTCCTCTGCATTATAAAGAAAAGAAAGAAAACAGCTCCTACTAGTTACATTTTATATCCTCAGCTCTAGAAAGGAAAAGGTTTCAAACATTTCTGTTGTATTTGGATCTTTACTTTTTCCTTTCTGCTTTTTGTTTTTGTCTCTGTTTTGTTTCAAAGGTCTAAATAACAAGAAGTTGATCCAATGAAGTCACATAATTTGATAATGTTTAAATGAATAAATACAACAGGACATTTCAATCCCATGTATCAGATTTGGATACTTTCAAATGTGGGGTGAATCCTGTCCACATTTCAGAACAGCAATCTAAGAAATGCAGGGGTTTGCTTGCATCTCATGAATACTACCACAAACTTTGTCACACTTATCTAGCTAAATATGGAAAACAAAAGTGTTGACAGAACAGAGACCAGTCCATATGATGACCAGTGTGAAAACATATGAAAATATGGATGCATCAGCACCCATTCACCTCCATGGACAGAGGACAATGGGGTATGCAAACCCAAACAAACAAATTGTTTCATCAGCCACCTTGGGTGCTTTCTCAGCTTTCAGCTTTCGGACCACTTCTCCTTGCTCTGCTACTTTATCATACAGAGCTTTACTGTCCAGGGTGCCAGAGGTCTCAAGCTTTGAAGACTGCTGAGTTACAGATACTGGTGGATTTCCAGGCTTATACTCCTGGCCCGTCTTCTCTTTGTATTCTGCTTTCAAGGCCAGCAACTGCTTCACAGCTTTATCAATATCTTCCTTTGCTGCCTTCTTAGCTTTCAAGTCACGAACTACATCACCCTGTGCAGAGACTCTGTTGTAAATGACCAGGTGATCTTCAGATCCAGAACAGGTTGGAGTGGAGTTATCAACAGGTGGAGTGGATTTTCCTTTTACAGCTGTACTCGCCTTAAAAAAAATTAAAAAATTTAAAAAGCCAAGTATTCAGCATGATAACCTGTACAGTAATACATTTTACAGTAGTTTTCTAAAACACAAGTTTACCTCTTTCTTTGCAGTTTCAGCTTTTGCCTTCTCTTTTGACCCAGATGTTGGCATTTCTTTAGTGTGTCCATCAGGGATGTAAATCAAAATGCATGGGGCATCTTTACAGCTGTAAGGACTACAAAAGGATTTCCAGAAAACACAAGGGAAATACAAAATACATATGGAATCATTATTGAAAGGAATGTCCTACTTCTTTAATATGCTCTGGCACCACTGCAAGTTTAGCTTTGTACACAAATGTAATTGCCCAGATTTACACAACTGTTATACTGATTCCTGTTATACATAAGTTTTCTTTTTGTTATAACATTGTGCTGAAATGAAGTATAACTTAGATGTTTGATGGTTTGCTAAAGAACTGTTACAATCAAATAGTACATGCACACTCAAATTGGGCAAGTGCCTGTTTTATTTCTTAACACTGTTCCTTAATATATCTACTTAGAATCATAAGGAACCCATGATCTCATTATTAAATCCATGCTAGCTGTGCTGCATCAGAAGTGCTTGGCTTAGAGGTAGGAATGTACCACCTAAAAGCCACACAAGTCCACAGAAAACATCATGGTGAGGGGGAAAATATTAGCAGGCAATATTACTATTGCCAGTCCATCAGAAAACTTTAAAACACAGCAAACTAATGAAAATTCTGTGAGGTCTGCTTAAGGCCATTCTCAGGGAGCTTACCTCACTGGCTCATAGGGTTCATCACAAATAAAGAATCCTCTCCTCTGAAGTTGTATGATGTCCCCTTTTTTTAACTCCCTCAGGCAAGGATCACCTAGCATCAGTTCTTCTTGCTGTAAGTGTTAAAAGAAATCAGTCCAAATCTAACTAAGCACAAGAAATAGTAAGAAATACAGTACAGTGGTAGAAGGATAAAGGCAATTTTCTGATTTTGAAAGTGCTTTAATCTTAGTTAAATTCAGGGACAGCAGAACAAATACTAGCAAGAAGATACTGTATCAAAAAATGTATCAAGCCAAAACCTCAAACTGTTGGCCCCAGGTGTGCAAAAGCCAACTAAAAAATGAGAATAAACATGAGTCAAAATTTAATTTTGAAACTATAATTTAAACAGAAACATGGAAACGCAATATATCAGCACATTACTTAGTTGTTTGACAAATTAATTTTTTTAAAATAAAAAACGAGTAACGAGAAACAGTGATGGAAAAAAACAAAAATAAAAAATGCCTATACCCCCAAACATTAGGGTTTGTAGAATAAAAGGGTAAAAAAAGATACCTTACCTTGCTATTTCGGTTGATATATTGCTTGAAATCTTCATCTTTACCTAGAACAGGCTTAGTGATCAGATGCTCGTAATTAACACAGACAGTTGGGATGAGGGGTGCACGTGGAGTTTCTGCTAACCACGTGATTTTAGTTGTTTTTTTGAAGTCCTTATTCTCTAAATTCAACTTGGCATCAATGGACACAATTTTTCCACTTGAATTTCTACAGAAAAACAGAAATTATTAGTGTAACGCCTGAGTATTTAGTTCCCATTTGACACTACAGGCCACTAATAAATTAGCTGAAAAACTAGTGTTGAGTTCATTTTGGAAGTGTGGGAGAGCTAAGAAAATAAGAGTGTATTGACTCCTGTTGAAGTGCCCCTTTAATTTTGATTTCTTAAATATCATACCACAATAAAGAAAGTGGGGAAAAAATCTCTACATATTTAAGTCCTCTATCCCAGCTAACCCTATTCTGCCACAGCCTCAACACAATATTCAAAGATACTACGATGACATTGATGGTCTTGTTCCCCACCTCAGCAGTTCTGCAGCTGAAACTGTCGTAGGTTTAGGTTTTTAGTATGTAAAAGCTGACACTGACAAGACTGTCTTGTAATTTCAGAGCTAAAACTAAAATAAAATATGCTCTCTGCTAAAAAACAATTTTGTGGCATATTTCAAAGTAGATACAGAATCATAGAATGGGCATATATGGACAACCATGATTATTTTCCTATTCCAAGGTACCTATTAAAAAAAAAAATCAACAAAAAGCTGAAAAAGCAAAAAAAAATAATTTAATCTCCTGGTAAACAAATTACCTGTTTAATTTGGTGATGACAATATTGCCCCAATTTATGAATGTAACCACCTCTCCCTCTGTCAGGGTCTCTGCATCTGCCCCCTCGATCAGGACTCTGGAGCTATACCACACAGGTTTGAACCCAACATCAGCATTCTGTGAATAATGATTTTAATTTCAAACAAGACTGTTATTACATAAGATAAAAAGAGCTAACACCACGCCAAGACACTGCTTTACTTATTATAGAAGACAGATGAAGACAGAAGATGAACAATATCAGTAATGCAAAGCTAAAATTTTCTTCCACAACTCTCTTGGGTTTCTCATTCACGAAGTGTGTTCCTTTGACAGTACACTCAAAAAATCCTCCCTTGTATCAAACACTATCTTCAACATAACTGATAGCATATCTTGTTTCCTTAAGGTCCATGCATCTCTAAGAGCTTACAGCTAAAAACTAAATTACATCTTTCTCAAGTTTCCATTTTACTACACAAATTCCCTTAAAAATAATTTAACTCTTATTTCTGCTTTTTAAGATAGTTAAAACAGAAACCAATATGGTGCTTCTTTCATATGCACAGATTTTTAAAGATAGAAATTGGAAAAATGTAACTTTTAACACTGAAAATACTGAGCTTTAAAGTATCCTAACAATGGAAATTATTTTTTTTAAAGGCAGACAACTGAGCATTCAGACTTTTTCAGCTGATCAGGAGTTTGAAATTTGTTTCTTATGGTCAGTACTTGTTTGATTATATACTGGATGCAGCACTTTTAATATCAATGTTTTAATATGCTGTCTCTCAACTGTCTACACTTGAGACTTTTTGACCCTTAGTCACAGTTCTCACTTGCATCTGCTCAAAACCTGTTTCCTTGCTTATCTGCCTTGGGGAAAAGGGCAAACAAGATGTTCACATTTCAGTTGCAAGAAATGGCTACAGGAACACTCACACCAACAAAATGAAAGCAAATAAATGAAGCAAAAACTCAACAATATTCACTTATTTCTCAGTATAAGTGTGATATCTCTAGGATGCTTTCAGCAAAGCTTAAGTACAATTTGAGATGTCACAGTCAATGGAAAGCATCTTTCCTAACTGTGGTGCCAAAATATAATTCTATCAGTAACACACTCCCCTTCCTAAGGGATATTATTCTGTTTACTAAATACTAAGAGTATTGAATTACTAACTTCTAAACTTTTGATAATAACTATTTCCTACATGAATCTAGAAGTCATATTAAGAGATCTAGAGATTGTTTGAATTAATAGGTTAATATATCTATTCTCTACATAAGTCTAATTTTATAAACTATTTTAAGAAGATTTCTTGTGCTTTCTGTCTTATGGATGAGCAGTATCTACTAAATTATACCCATAAAGCTTGAATAAAATTTTATATTTAAAGTTCCCTGTGAAAGTTAGTATCAAACAATAATGAAATCAGTCTGAGCATCACCTCACTCTTAAAATATCTCACTAACTCCAAAAACTCCCACAGAGGCCTTTCAAGGAACTTTCTAAATGCAATCTACACATTACAAAAGCAGTTCACTACATCCTCTTAACAGAACAAACACTTTCAGTAGTTGCTCAGTTTTTTACAATTCTGTGAAAAAAAAAGTACACCTTGGCTTTATCTCATGCTATCTGGGCAAGTTAAAAGCAGGACTTTCCTTACTGACTGCTCCAAGCCAAGGTACTTCCAGCCTTACTGATCAGCAATACAAGAATATTGAGAGAGTAAAGCAAGAACCTTTGGATGTTTAGCAACTTCTTTCCTGTCCTCTTGAGCTTCTGGAATATTTACTGGGACCACTGCATCTTTCAGTAAAGCAGTGTACCGAGGTGCTACTGGATCTATAACCTACAGAAAACAAATGAGGTGGATCATGAATACATGACACTGACAAAGAAATAATATGTTGTATAAAACAACAACCATCAGAAAGGAATATTAAGTGGTAGTCTTTATGTTACTGCATTTTTAAAGTTTGCTTTAAAGTTACTTTAATCCATAAGTGTAGAGTACTTGACTATTTCCCATCTCTACTGAAAGACTTTCAGTAAAAAATATGGACTGGGTACTAATGGCACTGCAAGTAACCAAACCATGTGCTAATGACTCATAGGGAAGAGAGCAAAACATACTTTGATACAGTTTTACTATGCACATAGGTTACTATACCTGGATCACTTTCCCTCTGGGTAGTAGAATTTAAAGCAGTAATTTATCAATGCAGTTATTTTTTTGTCTAGGACCCCATACTCGTTTTCCAAGTCAGTATTCCAGCAGAACCAGGGAAAGAACTGTCTATAGAGGAAGCACCAATCAAGTCTGCAATTTTAATGCAGACACATTAGATACTATAATAAGGCAACACCGTAATACTGACTACATTGGGATTTCTACAGCCTGACTTTGGCAAGGAAAAGCTACCACTAAAATGTGTCCCTGCACTTTTATTGTCCATTTTCAAACTCAACTAAGATAGATTTTCACAGCATTTTTGATACCCAAAATACTGATTTGGCAAACTGTTCAAAGGCACTTAAAAACATAATTCAAGTAAAACAGTCGTCTAGGTCCAAAAAGAGTATCAGAGAAAGACCAGTTTAACTGGAAAGTGACATAAAGGAAAACATTTGTTTTTATTAATATATAGTGGCTTTTTTTCTTCTTAGCTTATTCCCCCACAAGTGAAATACTATAGATCAATTTTAGAAAAAAATATTTTGCATGAAACTGACATCAGCAAGTAAGGTGATATAACCTTAAGTTCATAGTCTAAGTGACTTAAGTAAGAACTTAAGTTTTTAGTCGCTGACATCAGACTCCTAAATGTCAAAGACACTTAAAAAAAAACCAAACTTGCACATTTATCTTGAAATATAGGTTTCTTATGTGATTTAATGTCATAATTTTGATAAGTAAATGACCAACTTTTAAATGTCGTTTAGCCAGGCTCTTTATTGTATTCATTAGAACTCACAAACCTTCCTCAGATGACATGTAATAAAATGTGAATAGCATAATTACAGGATAACATAGAAAATGAGTTCTCACACTGATGAAGATTTAGAGCTCAGAACTACCTGCAAGCAACTGATTGTTTTTGTTTATACTGCATATTGCCAACCATCTGCACTGATATATGTGAATAAAATTGGCTAATAAATATGGTGCTGTCTAAGGAGTTGAGTGAGAGGTCTGAGAAACTCAGTTTAAAATCCAATTCAAAAACTGAGTGCAGTCCCACAGTGGACTTTCCCCCAAAATCCAATTCTTCATCATAAATATATTTATGCAGCAACAGAAAGAACCAATTCATAAACCTTTGTGTATGTAGCAGACCAAATGCAAAATACATGAAGAAATGCAAGACACATGCCAGACAAGCAAGAACTACTTAAATGAAGAGATCTGGGTACTACCTAAGCAAAATCAAGCAGGAATCCCAATGCAAAATAACAGGTGTTTCCACAATCACACAAAATATGCAATCAGCATAGTAACAATTCGCCTTATTATAGTGTCCAAGCATCTGCTGCCAAAAAGCAACTAACCATGTCAAGATGCAATATTCCATGTATGACATTCAGTCAGAAATATCTGCAGTGCTGGCCTTATCTCCAGAGGTGGTATACCCAGCACATTACTCCCTTTGCCACAGAAAGTAGAAGCGGCCAACATGAATCAAATTGGATCAGATTTGTGGTGATGTTAACAAATAAGCCAAACCAGGAACAGGCAGCCTTTTAAATTCAGGAATAATGCATTTTCAGTGGGTTTGTAGAGCTCCTGTTATATAAGCAAATGTGACTGTGCTATGAAGCTGCAAAATGATAGCTTATGCTACGTATGCTTACAGTACTGTAAGCTATATGCTAAGGTAAAAAGCATTAAGTAATACCTTCTTACAGATAGCTCGCAGCTTGAAAGCAGAAAAATGAAATGCAGTTTTCAGATCACATTTTACAGCATATATCATTATCTTTCCCCATACTGCTAAGTAAGGCAAGTAAGTACTGGTATAGGAGAATCAATAGGATTAGTGCTAGTTTGTGTTAGAAAGGGGGGGACATTCCATTTTCCTGAAACTGTGCCAAATGATGCAACGTATTGCAACTGCTACTTGTTATAATAAGCACTCCAATGAACACGTTTTCTCTAGGTATCCCAGAAAGAGGAACTCAGGAGTAGTGTCCAGTTCAAGTAAGCACATACCTTTTTGTTAAAGGACCAAATTTTATCCCACTCCATATTTACAACAGATCGAGAGGAGCCCTGCAGGGAAAAAAAGCACATGAATGTCAGTTTCTGGCTCTTAGACTCAATTAAGACAAAGCCCTTTAGAGACTACAAACTCTCTACTGTCAAATTCATCAAAACAGTGTAGAAAGTCATCCCAAGCTTGCAAAATAGAACACTTTTTGAAGGAACCTGCTATTCCATTTTGCCAGGACTTGCTTACAGGTGTTAATTTTGTTGAAGCAGTACATATGAAAGCAGCAAACCTTAAAAAGAAGAAACCTCCCAGTGGCAGGTGCTTTAACTGAAACTTGACAAAACGTTGTCCTTACTGAGTGAGATTTAAAGAATGAGAGAGAAAAAACACCCACCTGAGCAGCAATGAACTGTTTAAGCCCTTCAACTGTCATGCCTCTTCTTAAGACACCCCGTACAGTGGGAAATCTTGGGTCATCCCTAGTGTGAAAAGATGTTTCATCAGTATCCCACACTAAGTTCTATTTATTAGTCAGACTGATCAAAATGTTTACTAATACTGTCATATATAAAAAGCCCAGCTTCAGGGTATTTTTGCTTGTGAGAATTAAGAGCTAGATAAGAAGACCTAACTGAAAAGACTAAGCTCTTATCCATTTGAACATATGGTGCAGATTTTCTACTTCACTCCATAGAGGGAAGCCATCTCTTGGTGAACTCACATCTATGCAATCATAAGTCCCTCAAAAACTGGCAAGGCAATAGTTGTGTCCCTGTCACAGTTCTCTCATTTCAATGGCACATGAATACTGGAAGCTGAAACAACAGGGCTTCATTCTTTTATGCTCAAGAGAGACCAGAAAGACATAAGTGACAATGACAGTGTTATCTCTCAATATATCATATTCTATCACGTAAGTAATAGAATTCTATAATTTTCTTCTCTTATGCAAGAAGTTAAAAAGCCTAATCTGAAATGGAAAGCATGGAAACATGGGAGTATGAATCAAACCTTGCTGAATACCTAACAGGAAGGTCTAGGGAAGGAGAGGTCATCAAGAGACCAACTACAGCTCTACAAAAAAAAAAAAAAAAAAAAAAAAAGAAGAAGATCATTTTGGCTCTAACAGAGTGGCTCCAAGCATAAGCAAGGAATCTAGGAATCTAGGCTTTCAACACAATTGAAAAACAGAAGAAGAAAAAAAATGCACACGTGGCACACCTAAACAAGACAACCAGGCAGCCTACAAACTTGTATAAAATGATGTCCCTATAGGCTGAGCATAGAATCACCTATAAAAAGCCCAGGAAAACCACTACAAATACTTGTCTGACTTAGCATTATCTCAAAGTGGATTTCTCTGGATTTCTGTACTTTGAGAAAAGAACTTCACATATTGCACTCCCACAGCTAGTCCAATGTGGGAACAAAGAGTGAGCTTCTCTAGGCTCTGAACTGCTTGCAGAAGCATAAAGGTACAGCTTACCCTTTCTAGGAAAATACTTAAGCTACTAGGCTACCACGCACTGTCTTAGAAATCCAGCTAACATGAAAAAAAGAAGAGAAGGAAGAGGGACAGGGTAGGCAGGAGGGAAGTAGGACAGATTTAACTACATGTATAGGACCAGAAGCTTTTCAGTTCAGGCCCCTTTCTGGCAGTGCTCTGGAATGTATCTGATGACTCAAGAGTGGAAAATGTGTAAGTAGCACCCATGGCAAGAGACAGAGTCCAAAAATAAGGTGCTTCATGCTTATTACAGTCTATAAATATGTATATATAACCATTACTACACAGTAATAAATAGACATAGTGCACATGCAGAAACCACTGGAATTAATCTGTGTTCTTAAATATTATTTAAATATTCTTTCATGCTGCTTTCATGTATAAATGCTGTCCAAACAGGTAATGCATGCATTAGTCAGGAGTAGCTTAGAAGACCAATGCTGAACTACAACCATGTAACATACCATCCATCCACAAGCCCTTCATTGACAAACCACGTAAGCTTTCTCTTAGAGAGCACAGTGTTGTTGAGGTTTAGCCTGCTGTACTCCCATATATATGGTTTCCTTATGCCCAGAGCCTCAATGATCCAGTAGAACTGTTCATCTCTGTCATGGTATTCAGTTGTTCTCAATGCATGTGTGACACCTTCAATACTGTCAACAATGGGGCAGGCAAAGTCGTACGTGGGGTAAACTCTGAGAGTAAACACATGCAGTTAAGCAGGGTGGAAGAAAAAAGCACTTTTGTCACTTGTAAACATTTAAAGTAAGCATAATTTCTACTTACGTATTATAAATATTTATAAAATCTATGATCCTGAAAAGTTTCAGATTGAGACTAAAACAGCACATACACAACAAATTGTCCACAAAAATATCCAGAGGGCAATACATGTCTAAAACAAAGTATTTAAGAAATTAATTAATCATAGCCTTAATAATCAAGACTTTAAAAAAAAAAAAAAGCCCTACACCACGACTGTTTTTTTCAAAAACATAAAGTGCTGGCTTATATGTTGTTTTTTTTTCTTAAAACAGAAAATAAAAAAATCTTCAGTTGACTGAATAATAAGCAAAGCTTTAATGTTTCAAACCAAATCCCTGCCCACAGAAATAGGTTTACTACACACACATTAAATCAATATTTTCAAAAAGGAATTTGTATAGCTGAGCACACTGGTTTCAAATAAACATTAAACCACAGCCTGGAACAACTGGCTAGGCTTTCTCTGATGCAAAAAGTAGGAACTTTTAATTCTGAAAAAAGACAGCAGTTGTGAAAATTGAAGCAGCCACTCAGGTAAGTAGATCAATCATGCTTTGCAGCAATATAAAACTGTAGTAATGTCAAATTGCCATGGTTCTATTTAAGTTCCGAGAGCTAAAGCAAACAGTTTTGCTGTTCAAGATACAGCTATTAAGTTTTAATTCATGTTTTAACTTAAAGATCTTCAGTGGACCAAAACAAAAAAAAAATATTTATGGCTGACCACAATGGCCTGCTCACAGGATTTTAAAGTAATTAGCCGAAGATTCAGCAAGTCAAAGAACTCATATATTCTGATTGAAAAATGCTAGCAGGTTCAAAGTATTAAAAGAAGTTTACTAGGGAATGGTGAATGCCACTAAAAGAGAAAAATCACAGGCCACACAAGACAGAAGTGGACATACTTGTAGGTATTTCCAGTACGTGGGTGAGGCTGGTTTTTACATCGATAAAGAGTTGGATCCCTCATACATCCATTGTTACTGCTCATATCTATTTTTGCTCGTAGACAACAAGTTTGTCCATATTCTGTTCCCTTTTTCATTTCTTCCCACATTTGTAAATTCTTATTAACACCTAAGAACAATAAAAGTAAATCTTATTCTATGCTATTATAAAGTTGATACAGAAACACATTTTATTAATGCAGTACTAAAAAGCAACATCAACCTTAGACAATGGAATTTATTTTCCCACATTTTACATTTTTAATTTTTAAGAGTTGTAAAGACTGTTGATAAATTCCTACATACACAAGTTTACTGTACCAGCCTATATGTACACTTATTCCAGCTTTGCAGAACAAAGCACAAAACATTTCCAGACTTCTATAAGGATCTTGTCGGCATGCAATTAGTAATTTCATCCTCCTTTTTCCAACAAAAGTCAAGTTTTGATGCCAAATAAAAAAATAAGCAAGCAAGATGGAAACTTAAAATATCTTACAGTTATTTCTGTGTTTAGATTCCACTCTTTGCTCACGCTCTGCTTTCATTTGTTCTGCAGGTGTATCATCCACATATGCCTTCCCTTCTTGAATAAGCTTCTCAGCATATTTCATTATTGTTTCAAAGTGATCTGAGGTATATGTAAATTGATCTGGTTTGATATGCAGCATTGCAACATCTTCAAGAATAACCTGCAAAACACGAAATTGTATACTCTTATTTAGGAAAGGTAGTTGTCTTAAACCATCTCTTCATACCAGATGTGTCCAGGAAGGATAAACCGTAAGAATAATGTAACATGCATGAACAAAAAGAGAGGCAGGAATTTATCATTCATTCATTCACAGCCTAAAATTATATGAGATCAGACTTAAACACCTTCAAGAAAGAGGTAGAACAAGAAAAGGAAATGAAAATTGAAACAAATTACTTTTACTAAGTATTTATATAATAAAAAACAACTGTACTGGAAAAGTTGCATATCTACATCCTGTAAAATAAACATTAGAGAAGGGGAAGAAATAAGCTACCAGTAAATGGGTTTAACGCTTTTTAAGGTAAAGATGATGGAAATTTCCTGCAAGCATAAGACTTGTGTCATATTGATGCTGTAAAAATTTAGTGCAAAAGAAGTGTGAAAGTCAGTACAGTAAATACAGATTTCCCTGCTCTCATACCATACCTTTTCAAAGTCTTCTTTCTCTTTTTCTGGATTTGTGTCATCAAATCTCATAATAAGTTTTCCTTTAAAGTTTACTTGGTAGTGCTGATTTAGCAGGGCAGCTTTGGCATGACCGATATGCAGATATCTAAAAAACAAATGAAAAACAAGTATATACAACAGCACTACTTCAGCTAGACTTTTTTTTTGTGATAAAGTAGAAAGCAACACATAAGTCTAATAAAAAAAACCAAACAAACAAAACCAACAAACCCTCAGGATATTTATGGAAATACTATACATTTATTAAAGTAGATTATGCTTTTTCTACTATAAATTTAGTAGTTAACTGTTAAGAATACCTAAATATGTGAGAGTGTCACTATGGATATAAAGAGAGGACTACAATTATCTCGTTTTACAGACTAACTTAAACCAGCTGTTTAGGATACTCAGTAGTATCAACCAGATAATGTGAGCATACCACATTCAGAAGAATGGAATTTACTGAAATTGTGGTTGCTGTGTATTTTTAAAATATGATTAAAAGCAACTGTGAATTTAGACTACATATAAACCCCAGATTCACAAATTAAAATCTCTTCCAAAATCAACTAAAAACATACATGTCCCTAAAGAATAGCATTTTAAGTCAAACATCAGACTCAAGACACTGTAAGCTACTGAAGTAACATGAGAATTGAGTATGTACACATACATACATGCACATAATATAATACTCAAGATATTTAAGCAACAGTTTATACTGGACTATTAGACTAAGAAACACTAGTACAGAAGACACAAGGCTAAACATCCAGTTTAATGAAGAAAGGCAGTCATGGAAATTTTACAGCAATTGGGCAATGCTAAAAAGAAACAAAATTAAAAGCTGGCTGAAAATGGTATTTAGTAAATTTACTCATCACATCTCCACTGTATGGTCTTTAAAGCGTTTGTATTTTGGGATCACAAAAGTCTAGACACAGAGACCAAAGGCCTCAGTGCACCCAGTGTCAATGGGAGGCTACCCCTTACAGCTTTCCTTTCTCAAACCTAAGCTTCCTTGAGAAGCACTACGAGTCCTTCCACCCAACTCATAAAGAATGTATTTACACATCAGAATTCCTGTCAGTGCTTATGCCTCTATTATCCATGTAAATGCAGTCCTGCTTCTTGTCACCTCGGTGCTGAGAAGCAACGTCACACGCTGGCAACACAACTCCCTATTCCAAGTTCAGGCAGCAGCACAATGAAGTACAGAGAAGTAAAGAAACAGCTCTAATTTAAATGTGGGCAAAGCTGCAAATAGTCTTTTAGCTTAAAAGCCTTGTCTGATAAGCTAAGTAACATCCTCTCCAAAGTGCACTTTTCCTTTATTTTTCCTTAGAAACACAAACAGAAGCTTCTCAAAGCATTTATGTTTCTTACCCACTTGCTTCAGGAGGAAACCTCACAATGACCTTTCCCATCTCTGCACCAGGAAGTTCAACAAACTTCCCAACATCCGCTTTCTTTTCTGTTGCCTTAAATATTAACAGAGATATAATTACAGATTACATTAGCTGTATAATCCAATATAAAACTCTAGGTATTAGTGTCTCCTCCAAGGTCTTCATTCAAGGCAGACAACAAAAAGCTTCCACACTGGAATCTAAATTCAGCTCTTAACAGTTTTCACATACTCATAGTACATCAAAACAAGATTAATGCTGGACTGCTCAGTCATTCTATCTTCAAATTTGATCCAGGACTGAAAAGTACCACCAAGTTGTGGGACTAAGTTTCCACAGAAAAAAACAGTTGCTAGCCAAGTTTTTTATATCTTACTGTTCTAACATGGATGTGATTAACAAGTTCAGTCAACCAAGGACTGAAATCTTTCCAGTTCTATCAGGATATCCAAATCCACTTTAGAAAAAGCAAACAGTCTATCTACAGAGTGGTGCTGACTAGGTGGTGTCATTTTTACATTATCCCATGTAAGCAGTGGACTAAATCACCCTTATCTCTAAATATGATACTGACACATTTTATATTTAACCAAGAGTTTACACAGATTTATTTTACTGTACAACCAATTCCTTTTCATTCCCTAACTTAAAAAGAAAAGTAATTAAAAATTGTCTTATAGTGTATTCACATTAATAAAGCTGCTCTCCAGGGGATCTCAGTAAATCTTACCATTTTAACCTTTGGTGTACCAGAAGCCCACTTGGCACCTACGGACTGAAAAGCTGGCTGTACTTCAAGAAAGCCATACCACCGCTTTGTATGGACAGGAGCTTTGTTTTGCTCTAATTGCTCTTGCCATTTGTTGCTATCTGTGAAGAGAACAAATAATTTTTCAACCTATTGCTAACAGCAATTTTTAAGACCAAAATACATCACGATTTAAAAAAAATCTACTTATGCTAGGGTGATGGTGAAACAGAAGCTTAACATGAGCCATCAATGTGCACTTGCAGCTCAGAAAGCCAACCATGGCCTGGGCTGCATCAAAAGAAATACAGACAGCTGGTCAAGGGAGGAGATTCTCTCCCTCTCCTCTGCTCTTGTGAGACCCCACATGGAGTGCTGTGTCCAGTTCTGGAATCCCCAACATATGAAGGACACAGAGCTCCTGGAACATGTCCAGAAAAAAAACACAAAAATGATCAGAGGGCTGGGGCACCTCCCCTATGCAGACAAGCTGAGGAATTTGGGGTTGTTCAGCCTGGAGAAGAGGAGGCTCCAAGGTGACCTTATAGCAACCTGCCAATATCTGAAAGGGGCCCACAAGAGAGCTGGGAAGGGACTTTTCCCATGTAGCAAGAAAACAAGGGGAAAGGATTTAAAACTTGAAAAGGGGATATTTAGGTTAGGCATTAGTAAAAAATTCTCTCCTTCGAGCTTGTTGAGACAGTGGAACAGGTTGACCAGCCCTAGGGGAGCTGTGGGTGTCCCCCCTTGAAGTGTCCAAGGCTGGGTTGGATGGGACCTTGAGCAACCTGATCTAGTGGGAGGTGTCCCTGCCCAGGGCAGGGGAGTTGGAACTGGATGATCTTTAATCTTCCAACCCGAGCCATTCTATGATGCTATGTAAGTCTTTAATCTTGAATATGTATTTTACTTGGATGATGAATTTGGTCATACTGAACGGTAGATTGACACCTATCAACTTTAGACATACATCTAAGAGAATATTAAAAAACCCAACACGTAAAAACAGTACATCAGAGTCTTTTAAGCTCTGAAGGGTATTTCATCAGGTACAACATATCTTTTTTAACTATTCAAACTAAACACCAAACAAATTTCTCTTAGTAAGATAATGGCATTGAAAAGTCATAAAAACCATAAAATTTTACTCTGTATTACAAAATAAAGTGTTTAATCCAAAATTTGGAGCAACAGCAAATTTTCTTATTTAGAAAACAAATAATGAAAAGACATTCTAACAATTAACACAAAAGATGTTAAAAAATTCCCATCTATTATTACATCCTATAAATTTCCAAGTATAACAATGTTAAAAAATTGCAGGGTTTCCTAATCTATACTATTCCCATTACCAGCAATACACAGGCCAAGGCAGTATGCACAATAGTATACATAGTCTGACATAGCTACAAGTGGCTACCACCATCCACAAAGAAGAAGATTAGATACATCTTGGTATACAGTGATGGCAAATTAATGAAGGCGAGAACGTACACTGATACCTTTTAGCACAGCCCAGACGCACAAGTCTGCAAGGCTCAGAGAGTTTCCAACCAAGTAGGTTCTCAGAGACAGACAGTGATTGAGCTCTTGGACTGCTGAAACAAAGTGGCTGGCAGTAGATAACTTCGTAACACTGAACTCCAGCCAATGGTCAACCTAGTTTTAAGAGAGAAAAGATAGGCGGTTACTAAAAGAAATAAAGAAATTTGTAAAAAATCTTTAGTGTACTACCCGTTTAATAGCTGGACAGATAATACATTAGCTGGAACATTAAATATATTAGACAATAAATCACAATATATGCTCAAAGAACATATAAAATACATTCACAGAGAACTATACTATTACACGTAACTACTTGCTGTAGGGTTTTTCCATAGGAGCAGACCTGTACTGAACAAGCCATGTTTCAGGAGTGCGTTAACAAACTTAACCTTGGTGTGAGAATAACACCTGAGCTGGCTTTCTAGCAAAACAAGATAACAGAGTAACGGCAAAAGAAAACATTTTCAAGCCAGGATGGCCCTCGACATGGGCATGGACAATAACTTTTAACCAATTAGCTTGTAAGTTAGAAGCATGTTCAGAGAGTGTTAACCAATTACTTAATGCCATGCATGTAACAAAGATAAGAGAAAAGCATATATTCTGCATTAGTGAGCTCAATAAATGAGATTTTGTTTGTTGATCATATTGGTCTGTGTTTGGCAATTTCTCTGTGCCCTCTCGCAACAAATGGTGCCTGAACAGTGCGGAACCTGACTCGCCGGGGATTGCTGATAATGAGGAGGCAAAAGGCACCCAACGAGGGGAGAGAGGAGGCCGATCCTGAATCGTGCTGTCCCGGCATGGCAGACACACTCTGCGGGACCCTACGGCGGGTGTGGTGAGCCCAGATTCATTCGGAAATCTGAGCTAGGTAGAAAACCTGGGGTGGGCTAACCAGGTGGTCGGAAGGAGAAATGGGGCTACCCTGTCCATACAGGGAGAGACAGTGGTAAAACTTCTCCAAAATATCTTCTCTACCAGAGGAATACATTATAGAAGTAGCAAGCATCTGCTGCGGTGGGCTAAAGAGAAAGTCCTGATCCATGCTGTTGGTATAGCTTTCAAGCTGGAAATGTGGGAAGAAATTGGGAAATCCCTATGGGATGGAATTAGCAAAGGATCCAAGTAGGCTGGAAAATTAGCCACACCATGGAAACTGATTTGAGACACATTAAAAGAAATTAAAAGTGAGTGGGTGGCAGCAGTTAAGTTGGCTGCCTTAACGCCTGATTTACCAGTACCTGCGGGGGCTACACTGATTCAAACTCAGCCAACTGTGCCGTTTGACCCTGGGGTTCTGCTGAAAAGTAAAAATGGGACCGAGAAGCAAAAGTCAGAAGCGACCGAAAACACCACCGTCACCAGAATTGTAGGAAGATCGAGGGAGAGAAGCTGGAAAACGCGGGCATGGGATCTCAGAATGCAGACACCCCAAACCTCTCGCCCGCCTGCCGTGGCTCCGACCCAGCCACAAGCGCAGCCACAGGCCGTCACACGGCCACCAGCCGCCGTGCAGCCATGGCCCCCTCGCAGCCACAAACTTCACAGCAGCCACAGCACCCCCCACAGCCACAGATGCCACGGGCGGCAGAAGGCGTGTATCAATGGCCTTTGTCTCCACCTCCGGCACCACCTTTTGTCTTCGCCTTCATTCCCGCCTCAGTCTCCGCTTCACGAGCCCGGCACCTCCAGGCCGTCCCCCCCGACACCACATTGCTGCTTGCACCGCTGGAAGTTTGATCCCTTTACCCCCGCTGCCCGAGTTGGCAGATGATGTAACCTGGCAGCGCTGCACAGAGGGAGCGGATAAATCTGACAAGCGGGACACCGAGAGCACTCGCCTACTTAAGGAAGCACAGGAATTTTGTATCATGCGAGACCTCGACCGACACTTCGAGGAGCTGAAACGGGAGCTGCAAGAGATGCGGATGCAATCGTCGGAACACGTGACAATGAACTAAACCCTCCCTTATTCTCCTTACTTCCCCGGGAGTTTTGGGGAAGTAACTCAGGTTGGGGGACGGGACATCTCAGGGAACCCTGAGTAACGGGGGAGGGTCAGGAGAGGGAGGTATACGCTGGAAGGGAATCATTCGAGATGCGTTATTGGATGGTATTATTATCAATCAAGCTTTTCTGGTTATAGCCAAAAATAACGATCAGAGGGGATGCCAACCTCTGGACTGGGAGGTCATCAAGAAAGCTAGGCAAGCCATTCAGTCGAATGGCCTGCACGCTCCCTATACTCAGGCTCTTTTGAAGCACATCTTTACTGCACATCTGTTGACACCTTCTGACAGTAGGCAGCTAGCCAATACTTTGGTGACACCATCACAGCAACTGCATTTTTTTGCTGCATGGCAGAATGTGTGCAATCAGGTCGTCCTTGCAACCTGCTCTCAGGATGATCTGTTATATGGTGTACACGCCCAAATGTTGCTTGGGGATGGCCCCTATGCTCAGGCAGACTGGCAGGCTCAGTTTAAACTAGAGGTTTTACAGGCTTCACAGGAGAAAGCCTATCAGGCTTTGATTTCTGTCCCCAGTGAGGGAGGAAAACATAGCTATGCCAAAGTGGTTCAAAAAAATCAGAGAGCCTTAAGCGAAATTTATAGACAGATTACTTACAGCTTTACAAAACGCTCCAGATTTAGACAATGCTATGAAAGATAAGCTCTTAACCATTCTTGCTTATGATAATGCTAATGAGAAAGCACGGACAGCACTACCTTATCTACTGAGGGGTGCTTCAGTTTCTGCAATGTTGGAAGCAGTAGACAAAATGATGGGAGCTGAACAAGCTCAAGTCATGGCAGCCACCATAGGTGCGTCTACGGCCGCGGCAGTGGGAGCAGCAGTGCGACCCCTCATGGGGCTAAGACTGAAATCAACACAATGTTTTAAGTGTGGGAAGGAAGGCCATGTTAAGAAAGATTGCAAGGGTAGACTCATTAATGAAGCCACTGGGAAGTACTGTGTGAATTGCCACAAGAATAGTCACCATACGCAGGATTGTCGATGCAAACGGGGAAACTTCCGTGCGAGCGCGTCACGCCCACGCGCACAGACAGCAAATCAGGGTGCTTGGACAGCCACTCCACAGCCACCCGAGGGAGTGTTGGAGTGGATGTGGAAACAGGCATAGACTTGTATCTTATTGATACCCAGGTAGTAGTGATTGATACCAATATGAAAGGGTCACTAGGCCATGGCCTCAGCGCATTCCTACTCAGGAGTTCTTCTCTTTCAAAACAGGGCATTTTAGTAAGCCCAGGACTTACTGATTCAGACTATACAGGGATAATAAGACCAATGGTCTACACTCTTTCACCTCCTGTTTTCATCCCAAAAGGGCAAAGATTTGCCCAACTGGCTCCATTCCAAAGTTGTGTGCTGCAAGCCACAGACATTGATAGAGGAGAAGTAGGGTTAACATGCATGTAACACAGATAAAAGTATATATTCAGCGTTAGTGAACTCAATAAACAAGATTTTGCTTGTTGATTGTATTGGTCCATATTTGGCAATTTCTCCGTGCCCTCTCGCAACAACTTGCTTCAGGACATATTAAAACTGCTGAAAATACTGACTTTACTGAAGCTATTCTCATTGATAAAAATAATCAACCAATTTTATTTACTTATTTATCACACACAGTTTGCAATAATCATTACCTTTTAACCACTGAGGTAACACATTTGTGACTATTTGGTACTCCTGGTACAGCTACTGAACAAGTATACTAGTTTCACCTCCATCTTTAACTTCTCTGCCTTATGTCCTTTTAGATTTGAAGAAATAAATTGCCCTTCCCATCTCATTTCCCACCCCTCTCTCCTGCAAAAGGTACTCCACCTGTAAATGGAAATGTATCTCAGTATTAAAAATAAAAATAAAAAAAAAAATAGGAATCAGGCCCTTGGTTAATAATATAGCCCTGTCTACAAACTGAATCCTTCAGTCCTGCAAGACAGTCTTTTCTAGTCCTCTGTCACCATGCCATGTGCAAGTGTTCCATATCCTTCCAGTATTCAAGCCCATGTGGCATGCACAGATGTACTAACACCACCACAGATGTACTAACACCACCACAGATGTACTAACACCACCACAGATGTAATAACACCACCACAGATGTAATAACACCACCACAGAATTCAGTTTTGTTATTTGCAGCTACACCAAAATATTTGCAACACAAATTCAGCTGTCACTGTACTTCTCAACAGTACAACTTTATATTTTAAAAACAAAGCAGTGAAAAATATTTTGTCAGAAATACTAAACTTGAAAGTATGTTTGTAGAGGTCTCACAGCTTTACTTAAAAACTAGGTATTTGTACAGAAAGTTTAAAGAGCTGCAAGATAACCTACAACTTTTTAATGCCTTACAAGCAATATACTAAGACAACACTTCAACACTTCCTCTGACTCCAGCTACAGGGGCTGAATATGATTACTACTAGCTGCAAGTAGTTTTAGAAAAAAGTTGAATTGAGTCCTTCACTTTCCTCCTCAAATTTCAGAGGAATTAAATTTCAATATATCTGTTAGATTCAGCAATCAAATTAAAATTCAGCATATGATTATTCTGAGCTTGGCTCAAGAAGAATTCCTCCTCATTTCCTATCACATTCACAGTTCCTAATAACTTTTTATAATCTGTGGGAGGAAGGAAGATCAAAAAAGTTCTTTGGCACAAAAATTCTGGTGCCCTCATGGAAGCACTAGGGAAGCATTACAGAATAGAAGACTTTGCATGAGGCAACAGTCCATCCATGCAGTGATGATACCATGCCACAGTGAATGAAATCAGCCAGTTTTTTGTCCATGATACAGAGCAAAAATTAGTTCTTCATTTCAATGTCATACACTGTTCAATGGTGTTACATTAAAGTGTTACCAGTTAGCAACTATGGCAAAAGTGTTAAGGAAAGTTCAGAGGGAAAATTGCACATGCCACCTTCCAACCTGAATGACCTTAACAAACTTCCAGATTAGGAGTTCTTCTATCAGAGGTGGGAAAGGGCAAACCCTTCAAAGTTTGGATTTATAACTCTTCTTCGTATGAAGCAGCAACACTAAGAAAATAAAACCCTCAGCATGCCACATAGCTGAAATCAATCTAACGATAAAATGCAGAACAGACACAAGTTAGAATAATTGAATTTTCAGGGCTGGAAGGGACCTTTAAGATCATCCAGTTCCAACCCCCCTGCCATGGGTAGGGGCACCTGCCATTAGATCAGGTTGCTCAGAGTCCTGTCCAGCCTGGCCTTAAAAACTTCCAGGGATGGGGCTTCCACCACCTCTCTGGGCAGCCTGTTCCAGTGTCTCACCACCATCATGGTGAAGAACTTCTTCCTAACTTCCCATCTAAATCTACCCTCCTCTAGTTTGAATTGCAAAAACAAAGATTTCATCTCAGGCTAGAAATAAGTAAAAAGGAGAAGACAAATAAACAAAAAAACCCACACACAAACTTAATAAATAAATAAAAGGCATGATTTCTTCTCACCTCAGTGTGTTCCAACAGATTTGACCCATACAACCCAGCAGAACCAGCAGCTCTTGCCATATAACGAGCTATTGAATTCACATCAGTAAAGGAAACATGCCTAAGAAACAGAAAGAGACAAGATAAGGGTATATTAAGTAATTTCTACCTCCAGTTCAGTTTTAATTCTACACATATAGTTGAAACATATAAAGCAAATGCAAAAAAAATTCTGGGTGACCCAATGGGTAGGTATCAGCTCACCAGAATAAAAAAATATCTAGCAGAAGAACACATTAGTCCCTGCTTTTCTACCACCAGATGGAACAATAAACTTTTTAACATGAAACAATTTGTTTATGTGGACATAAATTAACAAAAATAAAATTCTGATTATTCTTTCAAAGAATAAACCCCTCTCTCCACATCACACAGAATGCATAAGTATAACCTGAACTATGCATTTTCCAGAATTTAAGGAGATAGATAAACATTTGCTTTGTTTTCTTTTCATACCAAAAGGATGACTTTTAAGAGGATTCTTAGAAAATCTACAGAGGATTCAACAGGTCTCCAGTGTGGTTTTAAGGGGAGAAAAAAGACCTGTTCCCTTGTTACTGACTTTAGTCAATGCACACTTCATAAGGACTGTATGTTGAACACACTTGGCTGCCTGTGTCTCTGTTTTTCACTCAGTCTTCTCCAGATAAAAGACAAACTTGAGTTTGTTTTTCCCACTCTACTGTTGAAAATGCTCAGTACGAAAAGTTCTCCAAAGAGCATATACCTTCCTGTGGTTTAATTTAAATTACAAGTGATAAAACAAGGGGAAACAGTATCAAATAGAGCCAGGAGAGGTTTAGATTGGATATTAGGAATAATGACTTTTCTGAAAGGGCTGCCAGGCACTGGAACAGGTTGCACAGCAAAGTGGAGGAGTCACCCTGCTGAAGATATCTACTAGCTATGTAGACGTGCTGCTTAGGAACATGGTTTAGTGGTGGGTTTAGCAGCGTTCTAAGTTAACAGCTGGACTTGAAGCTCTTCAAGGTCTTCCAACCAAAATGATTCTATGTTTTTAAGAGGTACCCTTAGTGCAAGAAGATCGGGTGGGTTCAAGTGGCACAGGATGAGAGCAGAGAACACTGAAACTGAAATACACAGGACCTTCAGATGGGGTGCATCCTCAGGTGCTGAGGGAGTTGGCCTTGTGAGCATGCTCCATAAGGGAGATGTTCCTGAGGACTGAAAGAAACCACCACAGCATGGGCTGAGGAGCACTGCAGTGGAAGGAAGGGGGCAGGAGGTGGTGGTCAGCAGAACTGCTATCCTGGATTTCCAGAGGGCAGATTTTAGCTTGTTTGTTTAGGAGACTGGTTCACAAGAGTCCCTTGGGAGGCAGTCCTTATGGGCTAGGAAGTAAAAGAAGGTTGGATGATCTTTAAGAAAGAAATCTTAAAAGGTGCAGAAGCATTAATGTGTGTTGAAAGACAAGCCTGTGGTGAAGAAGACGAGCTGGGCTGAACAGAGCTTTAGTTGGAAAAATAGGAGAGTGTATGGCCTGTGGAAGAAGGGGCAGGTAGCTTAGAGGGGACTACAAAGGTTTTGTTAGCTATGCAGGGAGAAAAATCACAAGTGTCAAAGCCCAACTAGAACTGAATCTGTTTGCTGCTATAAAAGACAATAAAAAATGTTTCTAGAAATAACAGTAGCAACAACAGGAAGGCTAAGGAGAATGTCCATCTTTTATCAGGTATGGAGGGAAACATAGGACAAAGGATGAGGAAAAGGCTGAGGTACTTAGTGCCTTCTCTGCCTTAATCTTTAGTAATAAGAGCAGTTGTTCTCAGTGTACTCAACCCCCTGAGCTGGAAGACAGGGACAAGGAGAAGTACAGAGCCCCCATAATCCATGTGGAAATGATCAGTGACCTGCTACACCAGATAGACACACACAAGTCTACAAGGCCAGATGGGATCCACCCAAGGGTGCTGAGGGAGATGGCAGAAATGCTCATCAGGTCACTTTCCATCATCTACCAGCAGCCCTGGCTAACTGGGGAAGTCCCAGTTCACTGGAGGATAGCAGATGTGACACTCATCTACATGACTGGTTGGAAGATGTGGCCAACTACAGGCCTGTCAGTCTGACCTCTGTACCAGAGAAGGTTATGGAGCATATCATCTTGAGTCCCATCACACGGCACATGCAGGACAACAAGGCTATCAAGTCCAGTCAGTATGGGCTCATGAAAGGCAGGTTCTGCTTGACTAACCTGCTGTCCTTCTAAAGAGGAGGTAAAGGTTGTGGATGTCATCTACCTTGACTGTAGTAAAGCCCCTGACACCATTTCCCACACCTTTCTCCAAGAGAAACTGTCTTCTCATGGCTTGGTCACATGGACACTTTGCTCAAGTCAAAAACTGTCTGGATGTCCAGGCCCAAAGGATTGTGGTGGATGGAGTTCAATCCAGTGTGGGGAAAGTCACAAGTGGTGTTCCCCAGGCTTTGTATTAAGGCCAGTTCTCTGGACAAGGGGATGCTGTACACCCTCAGTAAGTTTGCAGATGACACCAAGTTAGGCTGGAGTGTTGGTCTGCCTGAGGGTAGGAAGGCTCTGCAGGGGCTTCTGGTCAGACTGGGTCAATGGGCTGAGTCCCAGCTGGATGAAGCTCTGCAAGGCCCAGTGCTGGGTTCTGCATTCGTGTCCCAACAACCCTATATGGTGCTACAGGCTTAGAGGAGAGTGTCTGGAAAGCTGCCTGCTAGAAAAATACTTGGGGTATTGATCAACCACTGTCTGAATAGGATCTGACAGTGTCCACGCTGCCTGGAAGGCAGGCAGCAGCACCCTGACTTGTCTCAGGAGCAGCGTGGCCAGCAGGACCAGGGAAGTGATCGTCCCCCTGTACTGGGCACTCGTGAGACTGCACCTTGAACACTGTGTTCAGTTCTGGGACCCTCACTACAAGGACACTGAGGTGCTGGAGCATGTCCAAAGAAGGGCAAAGAGGCTGGTGAAGGGTCTGGAGCATAAGTCCTATGAGGAGCAGCTGAGGGAAACAGGGGTGTTTAGCCTGAAGAAAAGGAGGCTGAGGCAAACGTTATTGCTAATGAACTGAAATTACCTGAAGAGAGGCTGTGGTGAGCTAGGTGTCAGAGAACCATTCTGACTGGAAAAGACTTTTAAGATGATCAAATCCAGCCACTACTCTAACTCTACCATGTCCAGGGCTAAAATATTACTGAGCACTACATCTACCTGTCTTTTAAACACCTCCAGGGATGGTGATTCCATCACCTTCCTGGGCAGCCTATTCCAGCGTTTAATAACCCTTTCAGTGAAGAAGTTTCTTCTAATAGCCAATCTAAACCTGCCCTGGTGCAACTTGAGACCATTTTCTCTTGTCCTGACCCACCTGTCAGTGTCTTCTACCAAGTAACAAGCAATGGAACAAAAGGAAATGTCTTCATGTTGTTCCAGGGGACATTAAGATTGGGTATGAAGGAAAATGTCCTTAGTGAAAGGGTTGTCAGGCAGTGGAACAGGCTCTCCAGGGAACTGATGGAGTCACCATGCCTCTAAGAAGGTATTTACAAGATATTTAGATGGCTTCATGGTGGACTTGGCAGTGATAGGTTTAACAGATGGACTTGATGATCTTTTCCAACCAAAATGATTCTATGAGTCTATCTTCCTTTTCTACCTTTCATACAGTATTTCAAAGGCCAAAATACTGTCACAAATCTAGCTTCAAGTTCACCTAAGATAAATGTGAACTTTTTCATTACTACTTACAAAGAGATTTGGAAGAAAGATGCATCACACCATCAATTCTCCAGATAATACTCATCTCCACCATCCCACACAGAGGTAGATTACACAATCAGAGCTCAAATTGCTTCTAAGCAAGCACTGACATCAATAGAGTTCCTGTAAGTGTTCTGTTCAATTTAATCAATTAAATGGAATCATTTTAATGGACTGAATGCTACACTTCAATGTATCTAAACAAGCTTTCACTTCTGTTCTGCTATTGTTCTGTGCATCGTGTTATACCTAGTGTGTCCTTTATAAAATTAAAAGAATTTTTGATAGCATTCAAAAAGCCTTGCAGAAATCTATAAAAGTTCTGAAAAAGATACAGAAGGCTTCTTGATATATTAACAATTATAACGAGTCCCATTTTTAGAACAAGTTGATCATCCATTATCACTAGATTAACTACACTAAAACCTAGGGAACATAGTGCATTTGTTGTTTGTTCTGCATCTAGCCTTTCAAGCTTCTAGGATCCAGTATACAGAACATCCACAAAATATACCTAAAAACAAAAATCACAGCACAGAGTTTAACATACACAGAGTATGTCCTGTTACAATTTGACACTGCTATCAGAGTGAAACTTATGAAATGTAACAATGTTACTCTGAGTAAAATCTTACTTGCGCTTAAAAAGCGGTTAATTTTTTGTGTGAAAGGATTTACCTCCCCCCAAATATAGTACTAAAAGGCCTCCTCTCTTTTACAAAGTTACAAAACTGCCAGGGTGCTCTTTGCAGCTTCTGCCTGTTAATTCCAGGGGCAAGTAAGGAAGAATAACCAGGGACAATGTAATATTATAGGTAAAGAGCATCTCTTTAAAGTGACATAAAATGCCACTTAATTAAAAACAAGGACAAACATTCATGAAGCAGAAGACAAGATGGGTGAAGAAAAGAAAACAATCAGAGAATCTCCAGTTGTAATAAATTATTATTTGAATATATCTGTAAAAAGCACTGCAGAATGGTTCTCTGTAGAGGTTAGATACATCTGCCTGAAAGTAACACTATGAAGCATGAGTGTGCTCACAGCACAAAACAGAAAAGCTGCACTGCAGTTTGCTCTCTGGTAAGATGCAGGTATACTAAAACATTTCAGAAAGCCAGAAACACTTAACAGAGTGGTACTATGATACAAAGTTCTGAAGCTCAGGCTTCAAAAATAACCTTTAAATTAAATTATCAGCACTTCCAATTAGTGATAAAATTTTCAACTAACCTAGCTGACAGCTAAGTTTCAGCTAGTTAGCCAAAAAGTTTATCACCAGATTTTAACTGCATTTCCAAAACATAACTTAGTAAAATAGCAAATAAAATATTCTTTTTCAAGTCAATAGAACAAATGGTTTTCGGTGGAAAAAAAAAAAATTTCAAACCTTGAAATATCCCAAATGAATTTTCAGGTCATGCCAAAACAAGATAGCTTCAGCAGAAATGATGCCATGGAAGCCATTTACCAAAAGCATTAGTTGAGATACGAGTTCAGATGATGCTTCTTAAGTTACAGATACACTTTTAACAGACTTTGAAATGGAGAATATATTTTTTTTAATTATTGTACAACCAAGCAAGAGAAAATTAATACAATATTGAGGTTTGCAATGAATTCTTACACATAATCCAACGAGAGAGATGAGATGACACTAACACACAAAAAGTTCCCTCTGATGGAACCATGATTCTAGATGCTATCCATATGTGGCCGAAGAGCAGAAAAGTTGTGGCTTTGTATTTCTGACATTTTTCTTTACAGCTAAAATGAGTGTTTTTGAAATGCAGTGGAAAGAAAGCATGGTAATACACAAATAAAACATTATTCAACACCAAGTTTATACATTTATGTTATTTCAAGATCATCACAATGTGTCACAGGCTTGGATGCATGCATGTGTATCTTTCAGTACATAAATATACAAACTCTGCCTAAACTGAGAAATAAAACTGAAACCAAAATCTGACTAAGATTACTCATGGGAAAAGCTCATGCAACTACAAGTATCCAAAGTATCACTCTCTGATATGTACGCTGTATCCCACATGCACATAACACAGACTGAAAATTACTAATGATTTACCAAATAAGCCCCAATGGAACTTGCCACATTTCTCTTGCTTCAATTCAAAATGACAAATTCAGGATCAAGGCAAGATGTCCACAAAACAACACAAAAATACTGTTATTTTTATAAGCCTATACAAGCCTACTTTCAGTTAGGACTGCCATGTTTATGGGTCAAAATACATGCCTTACTTTAGAGAGGAGACATCAGAGATTTCCCCTGATACGTCAATTATCCTTAAGATATTCAGGTATCTCCTTTTGACATCCAGGTATTTTCATGATAAGGAATCTAAGATGACAAAGCAGCTTCCCCAGACTAACAGCATTAATCCTGAATTTCTGATATATATATATATATATATATACACACAACCCTATTCCAATCATGAAAGCCACCTTTATGCCACAAACTTGGAAATACTTATTCCAATGGCAGTGTATTTTTAGAAGGACAGACAACAGATATCTACAAAAATTTCAGTGATGCTTTCTACAGGATGCAGATGGATACACTGGAGAGCATGGCATAGTTAATTAGCATATTTGTGAGATAACATCTTGCCTTCACTTACATGCACCAGTGAGCCCAGAAGATTGCCATAAGAATTTTTAAATTCATTCTAACACATGTGCAAGTCCAGGAAATCTTGTATACCAACCTTGCCTATTATCAAATAGCCTTGTTTTTGATAATTCCTGGCACAAAACAATGAAGTGACTGCTACAGTATAAACAGTAAGACACGTGCATACAAATAATATCAGTCTTTTCCATAAAGATCAAGTCTAGAATATATTGAAAATGTTTTGTCTGAGCTACAAAGAGATATCAGCAATGCAGTGATGAATTAAACTGTATTCTTCTCCTCCTACCTGAAAAGGTTACTGTCAGTGTTACAACCATGTGATTTCCAAAACTGCTGACCCACAGCTAAAAGGAGAGATGCAAAGTCACTTACTCAGACACACGGAGGATGGTTTCTTTGCCTTCATCCACTGAAATTTCAACATCATCCTTCACATGTTCCACGGTCAGCAGAGCTCCTTTAAAAAACAAGAGATATAAAAAGATACTGAACTTTCTTTTAGGAGAAGTGTCTTTCATAGTAGCAACAAAACAATTACATTTCTTTACAAACACTACCAGGTGACTGAACTTGCTCCTTCAAGTAACAGTGCCCAGGGAAGAAATAAATGTACAAGCTCATATATTCAAGAGGCTTTTTATTCTTGGCAATCCTTAGAGCTTCAAATCAATAACGTCCAGTACACAGCAACCTGCAGTGGGTTCTGCAACTGTCAGCAGCAATACATCTTGACTCCTAAGAGTACTGTAAAAATTACTCCTGTCCTCAATATAGAGAGAGAACATTATCAAATTGCTTTTGATTATTGAACAGTAAAGTAGTATCCTCCATATCTCAGGCCTGACATATGCATAAAAGGACATCAATTACTGAATATACCACTACTTTCTGAACAAGGACAAGACTATAAACCTGATTTAATGTTTACAATAAGACTAGCTATTCAAACCCAAGCAGCTCTGTTCATTACAAAGTGCAGGAAACCTGTATGGGGTTTTCAGGGTAAGATCAGCAGTGACAGTAAAGGATGGCCCCTAGAACTCTTGAAGTTTTTAGGCTACCTACCTCACCCACAGGCCTACAGCTCTGCCAAGATCCAAAGTGGCTTGATGCAAACCTGCTCTGATCTCAATGCACTATAGCATGACACAGTAGCTCAAAACACTGAGCTAACATGGGTCTATTTCTGGCTTGGCTCTGGTCCACATCCAGCGTGCTGAGCATAAGTGGAGGAGCTTGTGTTCTTCTGTTTTGTTCAGAAGCACATACAAAGACAGCAAGCTTTTGCATAGGCAAATATTACCCAAACAAAACTGCCCAAAGGACTATACTTTAGATCTTGAAAGGCATCTCACCTGTGACAATCTTCATAGCATGCTATGGACTTTATTTTCCCAAGAACAATACAGAAACCACCAAGGGGAGATGATACTATAAGCTATTAATACACTGGCCTATATACAAAGCACTGAAGCTTGGAATTCCCTAGCTCTCACTTCTGCTCCACTGTAAACTCTTCTTGTAGCATTATGCTTTCATCAACAGCAAGTCAAGCTGCCTCTTCCCATCCCTCAGCTATCCATCTGTGAAAGTCAAGATTATATCCCTTATGCAATATGTTTGTAAGACATGCAAGTACTTTAATAATATGCATGGGAATGCTTTGAAAATGACCAGTATTATGCACACCAAGCTATGTAATTAATGCTAATGACATTAGAGGCTACTATACTCTTCCCAGTGCACAGTCATGATGAATAGTACAAAGCAGGAATGAGTAGAATGAGTGTGCTATAAATGTTTACCACAGTGCTTCATCTGTCATATGCACTATTTCTGATATAATTATGCAATCTTGATTAAAGCTCTTGTGCCACTTACTACCTATAAAAAGAAAGAAATCCTCCAAAGCCCCAAAACCCATGCTAATCATAGCTCATACCGTAACATACCCTTTCTTGAAAATAAGTATAAGCATCTATCAGAATAAATGTTATTTAAAGCATATATGTTTTTACATGTTTTACCAGTAGTCCTGCAAGTTGTACTCTAAATGCATTTCAGAGTTGAGTAACAATATGAAAAAGAAATTCAATAAACTAAGATAAAGAAGAGAAGAAAATACATTTTTAACAGCTGTGACAAAATGGAGTAATGATATGGAACACGTAAATCGTTTTCAGATGGCAGTAAGTATTCACCTTATCCAAAGCCAAAATAACATCACAGGACAGTAAGCAACTCGGAAAGCAAGATTTTGCAGCGCTGCTTTGAGCCAGTTTCCCCGGACGAGCTGAATTTTCGCAGGAGGTCAGAACCGACCCGGGAAGGTACCAGCAATCCGGCAGAGCTCACACCACGCCATCTGAAGTGGGGCTGCCTTGAAAACTTCCCCTCAGCCCAAGCCACCCGAGGGGGTCTGCCTACAGCTCCGCTCCTTCAGCACCAATTATCATAGAATCATAGAATTGTCTGGGTTGGAAGGGACCTCAGAGATCATCAAGTCCAACCCTTGACCCACTGCTGCAGTTGCTAGACCATGGCACTGAGTGCCACATCCAGTCTCTTTTTAAATATCTCCAGGGACGGAGAATCCACCACTTCACTGGAAAGTCCATTCCAATCATAGAATCATAGAATTAGCCGGGTTGGAAGGGACCTCAGAGATCATCAAGTCCAACCCTTGACCCACCGGAGCAATTGCTAGACCATGGCACTGAGTGCCACATCCAGTCTTTTTTTAAATGTCTCCAGGGACGGAGAATCCAACGCCTGACCACCCTCTCCGTGAAGAAATTCTTTCTAATATCCAACCTAAACTTCCCCTGGCACAACTTAAAACCATGTCCTCTTGTCTTGTTGAAAGTTGCTTGGGAAAAGAGGCCAACCCCCCCCTGGCTCCAGCCTCCCTTCAGTTGTTATAACCGGGGCAGGCAGCTGTCACCTCCCCCCCGAGGAGCAACCCACTGGAGACCCCGGGCCAGGCTCCCACTCCCGATGCCTCCTCAGCACGTCAAGAGTCACTGGGACCCCGCGGGGTCCCGGTCACGGCGGAAACGCGGAGACCCCCCCCCCCCCCCCCACCCCACCCCACCCCGCCTGCCCGCCGGGGACCGGCCCCGCCGCCACCTCGGCGAGAGAGCTCGCTCGCCACGGGGAGTGACAGAGGAGCCGGGCCGGGCAGGACGGACCCGGGCCTCCTCCTCCTCGCGTCTCGCCCGGCCCGGCGCGCGGGGAGAACCGGGTGGCCGCGCCGCATGATGCAACGCGTCGGACACGCGCCCGGCGCGCAGGTCCCGGCGGGCGGGGAGGAGAGAGCGGCCCGCCGGGTTCCCCCCACCCCCCGGGGCAAAAGGGAGAGGAAAAGGGAGGCCCGGCCCGCACTTACCGAGCGGAGGGTTCCCCGCCTTAACGGTGAGACTCAGCGCAGCCATGCCGCCGGCACGCCGCGAAAGCAGCGAGGCTGATAGGAGACGGGGTGGGGCACGGCGCGGCGGCCGCCGGTGCCAGCTCGGCAAAGGCCCGGTTCGGCACGCCCCGCAGCGCTCGTCACTTCCGGCGGGACGGGACGGGATGGGGCTACGTGCGGCGGCTGCGTCGTCGGTGTTGGTGGCGGAGGGGTCCGGGGGGGCTGCTCGGGTGTGAGGCAAGAGGGGAGGAGGAGGGAGCGGTGCGCAGGGCTCTCCCGGTGAAAGAGCGGGAAAGCGAGGCGGTACGGGGGCTGGGGAGAAGCCGGCGGCTGTGTCGGGGTGCCCAACCCGTTAGCCTCGGGGTGCGGGTGCTGGGGTGGCCCCATGGCGCAGGCAGTCTCCCCGAGAAGCCCCCTGCAAGAGCTCCCCAGCTGGGTGCCTGGCAGCAGCCGAGCAGAGAACTGCTTGGGTCCCTTTTGTGTGTGTAGCGATACAAGCAACCAAAGGCCCAAAGGAGGGCAACCGGGCTGGTGAAGGGACTCCAGCACAGGCCCTATGAAGAGAGACTGAGAGAGCTGGGGGTGTTCAGCCTGGAGAAGGGGAGGCTCAGGGGAGACCTCATCGCTCTCTACAACTCCCTGAAAGGAGGCTGGAGCCAGGGGGGGGTTGGGCTCTTTTCCCAGACGACTTTCAACAAGACAAGAGGACACAGTCTTAAGTTGTGTCAGGGGAGATTTAGGTTAGATATTAGAAAGAATTTCTTCACGGAGAGGGTGATCAGGCAATGGAATGGTCTGCCCGGTGAGGTGGTGGATTCTCCGTCCCTGGAGACATTTAAAAAAAGACTGGATGTGGCACTCAGTGCCATGGTCTAGCAACTGCTCCGGTGGGTCAAGGGTTGGACTTGATGATCTCTGAGGTCCCTTCCAACCCGGCTAATTCTATGATTCTATGATAAGCAGATCAAGCAGTGCAACGTACACAGAGGCACTGGGATACAGGGGTTTAACCCATCTGGTTTTGCAGAATGTTGCTTCTTACAATCCCTCACAAACGCGCAGATTTTGGAGTGGGCCAAACTAATCTTGCAATAAATTATGAACGTTCTGTGTCAGCACGTTTTCGCAGTAGGGAGAGTCAAGTTGACATTGATGCAAAGACAATGCAGTGTCACCATGGGTTTTGTCTCTTTTTTTTATTTTATTATCCCAAGTCTGTTTTATAGATGGTACCTGATGTGCTATCAGACCAAGTCTCAAATGCTTGATTGCTAGAGTGGTACTAGTGGTACAGCCAGAAAGTGACTGCACCTTGCCTGCTGGCTTTTATCCTGCATTGCTGGATTTTATCTCAACTTTCCTGAATGTTTTCCTGGGTTAGCAGTTCTACAGTTTCTGTAAGCAGGGGAGTATGTTCCATACATAAGTACCTGTAGGCATCAGGTAGAAGCCAGCATACACTGTGTGTGTTCTGCTGCCATGGAAGTAACTATAAATGAATGGAGACATAAATTACAGCAGAATTAGGGGTTTATGCTGAGGAAATTTTCAAAACATGCAGCACATTTCAGATTACTGTAAGGATATAGAGATATATACAAAGATTACTGACAGTGGGTTCTATACTTTGCATTTTAATGATTATATTGGAAGATTTATAAAGGCAGGCCTTGTGTTAAGTTGTTCTACATTTTATCTTAATGTGTACTGCAAATTCACATGCAGATTTTGTTATGAGTGCTAAAGCAAGTGTATCCAAGAATCCTGCAGAAGGTAAAGGTGAGAATTATTTAGAACTGAGGCAGTGAAATTAGATTCCTCTTGAACTTGCTACGTGGTTCAATTTCAGTCACACTTAATATGTGGCATCATTAAATTCATAATGGGTCTAAATGTGAAGAAGGCTCTGATGAAAGGCTGAATCTCTTGCATGCTCTTTCTTGCCAGTCAGGCACTTGAGGAGAGGAAATGTATGCTGTAGATGAAAGGATTAGAAATGTACGTTGTTCTATATATGCAGCTTTAATCCAGTGCCATGATAGCATTATGGACTGGCTCATGATGATAGAATGAGGTAAGTGATAATCTTGCTAATATATCTTTCAAGGTTATGAAAGAGTTTCCTTAGATCCTTTCCCATGTGTGCACATGGACCACTTTAGCAAGGTTTGCCTGGCTTGTATCTTCTGGTGTCACAATATTCCTGCCTGCTGTAAAAAGAGCCAGGTTTAAGCCAATGAAGTCATATTAGTGATACCCTACTGTGACAGAAGGATCTAATCTAAGGACTCTAAGTAAATTAAGAGTTGTTCAACACCTTGTGTAATGAGAGAATAAAAGAAATAACTAGAACACACTGTTGAAAACTGAATGTTGACATTTTCTTTGAGCAGACCAAGAGTGTTGTTATTCTGAGAACTTAATCTTGTGGACAGTAAAGTAATAGAGTAAGAGAGAATGGGTACAGTGGAAGTTGTAGGATACTTTGCCATTCATGGTATCAGCAGAAGTTAAGGCCAAAAAATATCTTGCTGGGAGAGTGAAAGCATCCATGCAGCCAAGTTCAGGCACTCTCCCTGAAAGCACAAACCTGAGAACCCAACATATGCCACTCTTCTATCCACACAAGGAACAAAATTAAAAGCACAGTTATGTGTTGTCCATTAAAACTGGCATGTCTTCATGGCATGCCTCAGCACATCTCACATTGTTAGGGAAAGGGATACCCCAAGACTCCTTAATTTAAGACTCAGAGAGTGGGGTCACAAAATCTGGAGAAAACAAAGTTCATAGGGGTTCTGTTGGTTAGATTCTCCAGAATCTTAAGTTCAGCTTGAAGAGATTTCATCACTTTTGGCTAAGACTGCAAATTTTAGCTAGTCATATGTAATTTACTACTTCCTCTGTATTCAAGTGGACTGAACAGCTGAATCCTGCTTTCCTAGCCCTATGGAAAAACTGACTGGAAAAAAGCTCTCCAATATTTAAGTTAATTTCAGGTAATCTTGTCCCCTGCTCTCAGCCCTTCCACAAAGAGAGGAAAGTTTTAAAATTCCACAGAAGAAGAAAGTTGTAGTGTCAGACTCCTTAACTACTGGAGCTGTTGGAAAGGCAACTGGACTTTGCTTCTCTCAAAATTTGGATGTCAAAAGTTTCAAGTTCTGGCATTTCTGTGTCTCCATGTGTTGCGAGAGGGCACAGAGAACATGGACCAATATGATCAACAAGCAAAATCTCATTTATTGAGTTCGCTAACGCAGAATATATACTTTCCTCTAATCTGTGTTACATGCATGGCATTAATTAATTGGTTAAAACTCTTTGAACTTACTCCTAATTTATAAACTAATTGGTTAAAAGTTATTGTCCATGCCCATGCCGAGGGCTGTCCTGGCTTGAAAATGTTTTCTTTTGCCATTACTCTGTTATCTTGTTTTGCTAGAAAGCCAGCTCAGGTGTTATTCTCACACCAAGGTTAAGTTTGTTAACACATTCCTGAACATGGTTTGTTCAGTACAGGTCTGCTCCTATGGAAAAACCCCACACCCATGTATGAAAAACTGACCTTGAACGCCCAAAGTTTTCCAAGACTGAGGTGGCATAGACCCTGACAGAGACATTTCAGATCATCAGGAAGGTGCTGGGAACTCCTCTCCTTCTTGCACTTTCCTTGGGTTCTCAGAAACTGAGGTGTTGTGAACCCTTGCTGCATGAATGCTTCACTGATCCTCAATGAATCCAGTGATCCAGGAACCCCTATTAGAGATGTCAGAGGCCCAGGTGGACTGTGTCCTGGCTCCTGCAAAACTCAGACAACCCAACTCGCCACAAATAGCAATCTCAGCCATGCCAAAACTGAATGCACATAAAAAATTCAAATATACAAATATTCACTTCTCAGAATCAAAAAAGTTGATTTTATAATAAATGGGCTAATCCATCCAGGAAAATTCTTAGTTCATTTGTAATACACAAATACAATAAAGTGCTGTTCACAACATACAATAAAAATATTGAGCAAGATTAGGTAAATGACATGACATGATTTTGTTCCCCAAATACTAAGATGATTTTTGAATGTAAGTACTACATTTAGCAGTATATTAAGCACAGTCATGAAAAATGAATACTGCCAAAGAATGCAGAAATGTGACTGCTGTGGTACTGTCTGCTAAACATAGCAAAACAATCCAATCTAACATAAACCTAGAGATTCTGCATGTAATTTTGAATTATCAAACACCTTAATGTTAGAATTCAGTTCAGATTGTATAAAACCAAGTGAAGGGCAAGTGAAGATGCTTTACTGCTTTAAGGCACAAGAGACTGTTTAACAGTGTTAGGAATACGACTGGCATAATAGTCATAATTTCTCAAAGTGGCAAGGACTCCAGCTGAATTCATGTGTTTCACTTCCTTGTTATACTGGAATGAATTTCCATGGATATCAGTTATCTTTCCTGCAAAACAAAAAAAAAATATTCCAGCAAACAGAAGTTGGAGAGAAATAATCTTTTATTAGTACAAGTGGCATTAGACAAGGGGTGTCTTTTGTGTATACATGCCTTTTGATCCCAGTTTAAGTGCAACAGTTATTTATTGACTTAAATAACTACTGGTTTTGTTTTCTTTCAGCAATGCTTAAAATTCCTTGTGTTTCAGGAAAAGGAAAACAACATCTCTTTCTTACAGATTAATGTAAATGCTTCCTGACTAGTTTTTACACTGGCCATTGAAAAGAAGGAAAGAAAAATCCTCAGTTCAAGTAAAGGCCATGGTAAATCTACTCCAACATAATATAGAAATACCACAGGTGGTTTTAAATGAGTTTATAGAAATCACTTAGCAAAAGCTATGCAGATCTTTATGTAAGCTAATTTAACTGAGTTATCTACATAACAAGGAGGCTAAAAACAGCACTGTGCTGTCCCAGATTGGTGGCGTTTTTGTGTCTGAGCTAACCTGTTAAAAGTTATCCCAGTTAACAAACTAGATACTGCAGAAGAGTTAAATCATGTGATTCTGAAGCCTGTTATCCTTGCTTAACAGAATTTAGAAGACCAAACCAAATAATTTTAGCATCAGATAATATATAATCATCATCATCATAATACTTATATTCAAATTCCTGTCAGTGAGACTACATAACTTTTCTAATCCCTTATCCCTTGAAAGGTGAGGTGGCTTATGTTAGATGAAGAGCACTCATCTGAATACTGAATTACATGAATGACTCAATTTTGCACATCTGAAGAACAACTCTATATTTTGACCTATTTTTGTTGTTTTACAAAAAGTGAATATCCACATATAATATGTAATACATTACTAATAATAAACTGCTATATCCAGTTAGTAGGACAACGTGATTTTACTGGGAAATAATAGCCAACAGAAAAAAGCACCATTTGTTATGAAAATATTAAAATTCATAGGACAACATTTTTTACTGGGAAAGTGTCATAAAAACCCCATGGTAAGCTACAGACTGGGGGAAGTGTGGTTAGAGAGCTGTAAGATGGAAAGGGACCGGGGGGTATTGGTTGACACTCGACTCAAGACGAGTCAGCAGGGTGAGCAGGTGGCCAAGAAGGCCAATGGCATCCTGGCTTGTGTTAGGAACACTGTGGCCAGCAGGAATAGGGAGGTGATCATCCCTCTGTACTCAGCTCTGGTGAGGCTGCACCTTGAGCACTGTGTTCAGTTCTGGGCACCTCACTGCAAGAGGGACACAGAAGTGCTGGGGAGTGTCCAGAGAAGGGCAACAAAGCTGATGAAGGGCCTGGAGCAGAAGTCCTGTGAGGAGCAGCTGAGGGAGCTGGGGGTGTTCAGTCTGGGGAAGAGGAGGTGAGAGGAGACCTCATGGCTCTCTGCAGCTGTCTCAAGGGAGGCTGTGGAGGAGGGAAACAGCCTCTGCTCCTTAGTGAACTGTGACAGGACCAGAGGGAATGGATGGAAGCTGCACCAGGGGAGGTTTGGGCTGGATGTTAGGAAACATTTTTTCCCTGAGAGGGTTGTCAGGCATTGGAATGGCCTGCCTGGGGCAGTGGTGGAGTCACCATCCCTGGAGGTATTTAAAAGGTTTAGGCCTGGTCCCTAAGGACATGGTTTAGTAGTTAGCTTATGGTGTTGGTCAAAGGTTGGACTGGATGATCTTGGAGGTCTCTTCCAAACTAAACATTCTGTGATTCTGTGAAGTGGTGAGGCACTGGAACAGGCTGCCCAGGGAAGCTGTGGATGCCCCATCCCCTGAAGCGTTCAGAGCCAGGTTGGATGGGGCTTTGAGAAATCTGGTCTAGTAGGAAGTGTCCCTGCCCCTGTCAAGGGGCTTGGAACTAGATGATCTTTAAGGTCCCTTGCAACCCAAATCATTCAATGATTCTATGATACTCTCACAAAAATTTTGGAATTTGGCCTTTTTAATGATTTGACAGTTATTGACTATTTTAGTCAAGCAAAACAGGTCATACCCTGATTTCCAGATAACAATTTGCTTCCTCTTTGGTGTTTGTTTCAAGGGGCTCAAAGCCCTTAGTGAATTATGACAATTTAAAAAGACAAACATGTTGTCATTTTGTTTTCCAAAGACATGTTTTGAATTTTTTTCTATGAAAAATATAAATAACTTCAATTGTATACATTATCACTTATCTTGTAATTTTGAACTTACCTCCCACAGCATGTAGGATAGCTTCAGGTGCACATGTATCCCATTTCTTGCACCCAGGACTGGCAAATACATAAGCAGATGCCTTGCCTTCTATGAGTTGAATGATCTGTTATGAATAGAGAGTAGCAATCATTTCAAAGCACCTAGGCATTGAGAAAAGGGTAAAAATAACACCAGGAAACAGAAATTAGATCAGTTTATTCTATGTACTTATGGTAAGAAAAGGAGCACCATTCATTTCCTTTACATTACAATAAATTATGTTAAGTTTACAAAGCTATATGGCATTACTATTCTGTATGATCTACTTTTGATTGTAGCTCAGCAACCTACAGGATGCTTTTAGTTTCAGAAATAAAAATTCCCGTGTTATGCAAATACTAAAAAAATAAAGTGGAAACTATTTTCATGTTGTCTTGGTACCATTTGGGGACTTTCACATGTTAGAGAAAAGAGACTGGAGGGTCTGTTTTTGACAACTCTGGCAAAACTAAGCTTTCAAAACTGCAGCAAATTAATCTTCCCTGTATACAGAGAAGGTCTGCAAAGGAAATACCACTGTGTGCTTCTCCTATTTTTATTCCTTGGTATGAGCTGCTAGATAGTTGAGACAAAATCCATATTAACAGGAGGAAATTACTAATAAATAGAATTAAATTGTATTCACATTTAGCCATTCTAGTCATAAAACTTTTTTATTTTCTTCCCTAGAAACAGAATATTGGAGAAGAGGGACCTCAGACATGACCAGCACAGATACCATTACAAATACACCTCTATCAAATTCTGACTCTCTACTTCAGCAGTCTGAATACTAGGAAGACAAGTGGTGAAGAAGAGGGAAGAAGTCCTATGTATATTCATGCAAATAAGCATATGATTTCTTAAAAAAATATTTTTCTTTTTCTAAAGGTAATAAGGTTTCTTGATCCAAACAAAACAAAATGATTTGCAGTTTTCATACCTTGTTTCCTGCCCCTCCAACTCTGATGACACTGTCAGGGTTCAGGGCACTGATGCAGTCATTTACCAGGGTGCTGCTGTGAGAACGGGTGGTAATGATGATGTGTTTCCCACCAGGCACTTCTGTGAGTTGAAATCCAAAGGCACCTAAGCCCAGGACTCCCCATATTGTCCTGCCCAGCACAGCACCAGCTCCTGCCTACATAAAAATACACAGGTCCAGGTGATGGTCAGTCATAATGATCAGCATTTAAAGCACAAATGGAGGGAAATCTTCTTTGCTTACTAGGGAGTATAATATTGATACTAGGATATCCATTTAAAAGTGACACTTAAAAAGAACTGCTCTAGAGACCCTAGTGAGAAACAGTCTCACTGTCTCTCTTCCCCTCTAAGGCTATTAAATCATTTCCTGTTTGCTTATCTGTGACATTATGGTGATGTATTATATCCAGGCTCTAACAACTGGCCAATTAATATTTGTATATTTCTCTACTTAAGGCACAATCTGTAACTGAAATACATCTATGGTAATTGTATATGTTTTCTCATAGATGTAGTATATACAGCTTACAAAAACTGTCGACAGTATGCATTACATGAGATCAAGAACTTTTTCTTTAAATTGTAGTAAGGTTAATTAATCAGACTGCATCCTGAGCTTTTTGATGGCAAACAGATAAAACTGAAACAATCTCCAAACATTTGTGAATGCCTGTAGATCGGCTGTTCTGGACTTCAACCTCAAACCTGGCCTGATAGATAGACTTTTGCCCAGCTGTGAGTGACAGGCACACTTGGGTTTTAGGGCTGCAGATTTATTGCAGCTACCACACATCACCTGCACCTATGGCACAGATTTACTACAGAATTTCTAGCAAAGACTGCAAAGACACCAATCTGCACTTGGTTTACAACATGTACTTTATATGTACTGTGGTGATACCTACAGTACATAGGTAACTTACACTGTATGAGTGTATTATGCAAACCTCAGGATTCAGCATGGCTGTTAGTAGGTCCTTGAAAGTCAGTTCCAGGAAACTAACATTCAAAATTGTATATTTTTAATAAAATTATATTATAAAGCATGCAATATTTTAATGCAATATTAACATGTTATGTATTTGATAAATATATAAAAATATAAACATGACTGACCTTGTATCACAACATCAACTCCACTACACTCTGCTTTTCAGTTGAAAGTGTGCTAACTAAAATTAATTTGAAGTGACAGTTAGAAATCACCTAATGCTTTGAAACAAATTAATGCATTTAATACCTCGTAGTTGTAATATGGCTGGTTAATAACTCCTGCTATTGCTTTTCCTTCATAAGCAATTCCAATAAGAACCGTTACGTGGTCAAGTAGACCTGTACATAAATAATGTGAATGTAGTTAAGCTTGAAAAAGAGGAAGTATGTATATAAAAAAATTAAACTTCAGTAAAACACAAAAATTCATATGCAGGTATGGTATCTTCATATGGTATCTTAAAAATGCAAATACTAATCAGGATTTTCAGGTGTAATAGGTTTGTTGACATGATGTTTTAGACACTTAGCCTTGAGGTCTGCAGAAAAATGCCCCAGAATTCTCGTAATAGAACTACAATATAATTAACACATGAGAAAGAAGTTTAAGGATACAATAACTATCAGTATATGATGACAATCTTCTATAACTGTCATGTAAATTCTGGCCTAAAGATTTTACATTAAAATGCAACAGAAGGCTAAAGTGAGGTTTCAGCAAATTGTTTTGGGGGAGTTTTTTTCTTAAATTTCAGAGTCTACTTCTATGGACACAAATTAGGCTTTGCTGAAAACAGTTTTATATAATCATAGAACATTTTTGAGTCGGAAGGGACCTTAAAGATCATTTATTCCAACTCCTCTTTCATGAGCAGGGACACTTCCTACTAGACCAGGTTGCTGAAAGCCCCATCCAACCTGGTCTTTAACACTTCCAGGGATAAATCATCCACAACTTCCCTGGGCAAACTGTTAAGTGTCTCAGCACCCTCACAGTAAAGAATGTCTTCCTAATGTCTAGCCTAAATCTGCCCTCTTCCATTTTAAAGCCATTACCCCTTGTCCTATCATTAGATGCCCTTGCAAAAGTCCCTCCCCAGCTTTTGTGTAGCCCCTCTCCTGGTACTGGAAGGTGCTATAAGGTCTGCCCAGAGCCCTCTCTTCTCCTGGATGAACAACCCCAACTCTCTCAGCCTTCCAGTACCTGGAGGGGGAGCTATAACAAAGCTGGAGAGAGACTTTTTACAAGGGCATATAGCAATAGGATGAGGGGCTTCCTCCCATAACTGAAAAAATAAGGGGAAGATGCTGCCTCATTTTGAAATACAGCAGTGACATTTGGTTTATTTGAAGAGGAGGATGTAAATATATTTGTGCATATTCCTGGTGCAAATGGATTATTTAGTTCCTTAATTCAAAGTATTTATGAGATCATAAGTTTGACTGAAAACTTAAAGACAATCTGCCAGCAATCAAAGGCAGCTGTTTGTTCCCTCAAAAGTTAAAAGCTGCTAGGCACTCAGTAGCCCATCAGGAATATTCAGTATTAGTTAGAATGAAATGGAGTGATTAAAAAACACCATAGAACTTAAAAGTAAGAGACAGCATCAGCCTTATGAAGCAATATTGTATGTAACTTCCATCATTAAACTATCTACCTGTACATGCTAATTCATTACACGGCTATAATTTTTTTTATTGAATCAGCAGAATTAAAGAGAAGCCAACCTTCAGTGTACTCCTTGGTTCCATCCAAGGGATCAACCCATATTACAAGCTTTAAAAAAAAAAACAAAAACAAAAACAAATTAAGTAAATTACCATGCAAAGTATGTATTTTAATTTAGTACTTCTATTTCATTATGGCAGTAAGGAAACAAAGATATTTAAATTTTTAATATTATGGTATGACTGAAGCCTACAACAGTATTTTACACAAAGAAGGTTAAGAAATGACTGGAACCTTTCTGCAAATATCTTGATAGAAAAATGACATTCTTTTCTTATGTCCAAAGTAGACTCCTTCTAAATAAATCTGAATCACAAGTGTCAAGAAACATATTTGCATTTCCCATTATTGCACACAGGGGTATGCAGCATTTCCAGCTCAGGAGGTGTGATTCTCACTCCTATGTTTCAGTTCTCAAACCAAGAAGAAAATTTGGCAATACTGAAATAATCTTTTTTTCTTAATACATTCTTAGCTAAAATCAAAATGTAATATAGATCCACTATAAAATATGAAGACATTATCACATTACCTCTTCCTCTTTAATTCCTGTGTACTGAGAAGGACAAGTTTTCTTCAGTATTTCTTCACAGTGACCATGTTCAATTAATTCCTCAGATACGTCATCAGCAGTCACTTCCTAACAAAAGGATTCTCAAAATTATTAGAACAAGATGTAGGACCAATCTGAATTTGCCTGAGCACTGTGCATTTGCTTGCACCTTACTCGACAAAGCTAATAAACAGGAAAGGTGAAATGGGATGCAAATACTTTTTTCTTTTTTAAACACATTACTTCCTAAAACCTGTCAAAGAAAATTCCACTGCAAGTTACAGCAAGTGAAATTGTTAGTATGAAATAAATCAGTTACTTCAAGTCAGTTACTTACTTCTTCTCCTATGATTGTCACCATGGGAAACTTCCGTGCCAGGGAAGCACAAATGCTCATTTGTGCCAGCCGGTCAGCTTTGGTCTGCAAGTCATTGGCTCCAGTCTGTGAAAGGAATTTGTGTTATTTCAAAACAACAATGACAAACAGTACAATGCTCCATATGTCACCCTGAATATCTGCTTTGTAATGAAAAAAAGACTAATTTTGTACAGAATCACAGAATGTTTAGATTGGAGTAGACCTCCAAGATCATCCAGTCCAACCTCTGACCAACACCATAAGCTAACTACTAAACCATATCCTTAGGTCCAAACCTTTAAATACCTCCAGGGGTGGTGACTCCAGCACTGCCCCAGGCAGGCCATTCCAATGCCTGACAACCCTCTCAGGAAAAAATGTTTCCTTACATCCATCCCAAACCTCCCCTGGTGCAGCTTCCATCCATTCCCTCAGGTCCTATCACATTCCACTAAGGACATTAACCTACTAAGAGATAGATCTTCAGAGAGGCAGGCTAAAAACTGAAAGAAGCACTTTCCCTGTACACCCTTAAGCTGAGACTGGAATGATATGAGAATATTTACATGCTGTGTTCTTCTCATACACTGGTGCAATTGTTCTGCATGTATTTGTGGAAATACTAGACTATGTACAGAATAAATTAATACAAGTATGAACCCAGTTATAAGAAGAGGGAAAAGGAAAAATTAAGATGTTAACAGGAAAAAAAATTGTGGAAATACTGGGCTATGTACAAAATAAATTAATACAAGTATGAACCCAGTTATAGTACAAGAAGATGGAAAAGAAAATATTAAGATGTTAACAGGAAAAAATCAATATTTTAAGCCTCACTGGAGAGCCATGGCAAATTAGGAAAGAGGAGAAATACAAGGAATGCATTAATAAAAGTAACTTAATGGTCAAATTAATCTAGCTTGTTTAAAAAAAAATAATAAAGGAAACAATTCTGATGTATAAATTTCTAAATAGTGAGTGGTCCTTTATTTTAGCAGAGGAAGACCAAAGAGGGCCAGAAGTTAACTGGTGATAGTGAACTGGACAGTAACAACCATACCTTTTGCCAGGAAAAATACTGGAGACAAAACTTTTGGTATCTCAAAATGACATGACATGACACCCAAAGCCTTCCCATAAGACGTAGTGTAGCCAAACATAAATTGCCAGATGGATTTAAATCACAAATATAGTGGAAGTAGGTAATTCATTAATGTTTTCTCTTAATCTAATGCTTAATCTTCACATATCCATGAATGGAGGAGCCCTTTAGGGCCATAGACAGAATCCCAGTTAGCACAGGAAGGAAGGAAGGCAGTTCATCCAAGGACCTACATCTTAGTTGAATCAAAAATCTTGTCAGCATGTATCTCATTCGGTGACAACATGAAAATTCTTTTGTGTGAATTTGTTTCTTTTGCATAAACTAGTCATAAGAATAGAATAATCCATTTAGTATCATGTTATGGGTTAATTTTTGCATGCCCAAAGTCTTTCCCTTATTCAAATGACTATTTTCATGAAACTTGGTATTTTTCTTTGATATTTCCCCTCTGGTCCCCATAATAAATTTGGTTAAATTTTGGGATTCAGTTTAGACTTGGTAAGATGGAATTATTGCAAAGAATGTCCTTTGTTCCAAGACAATGACCTAACAAACCAATATAAAGTAGTTCTTTATAGTTAGTTCACAGTCATCAATAAAGTCAGAATAGCTGGACAAAATGTCTACCTACCAATTAGAAAAAAAAAATGCTATAAAGAGAAGCAATTTAAATGGGGAGAGGTTGGAGCTGACTGGAGGAAAGAAAACTGGGCATCAGGAGAGGAAAGAGAATAGCTAGCTAAAAATCCAATTGTCCTTGAACTATTTTTCCTAATCTAGATAAATGGATGGCAAGGCAATGTTTAAAGGATATTGGAACACTGTCTTCTAGATTTTCTGAAACTTTAAATTAGGCCAGTTGGACTTCGTGTGTGCTGACTGCAGAAAAAGAATGAATTATACGAATCAGAACTTTGTGTTCCTGTGCATCTCTTCCCTCAGACTGTAAAGCAGAGAAACATACAGGTCCTCTCTTGCTTTCTTCCTCTTTCTTCACCAGGAACCTTTCAATGGGAGCTTGCAGGAATTCTGAGATCTCTAGTCCCTCAAACATGAACCTCTTCTGTTGGTCACTGTTTTCAGTTTAATTTTGTGTGTCTGCAGTATTCATTTAAAAAACAACAAAAAGTGTAGCCAGTCTCATATAGAACAAATATCACTTGTTAGTTATGATCACTTTTGTCATACTGTAATTACAATTATTTACTTAATTGGTTACAGATCTTAAAATATGTTCATTTCCTGGTTTTATTATATTACAAAATGATTGAGCAATGCATTTCTGACTTACTGGGAAATAGTACTAACACACCTGCATTATTTTGAAGTGAAACTGAATTAAATAAATAAAAGCCAACATTAACTTTTAGTTAAAATTACCTTAACCTTGCTGGACTCTTGAAATATGCTTAATGAAACTTGTTTATGCATTTAAAATTAACTGGGTAATCAAAACACATTCAGTGCTTCCTTTGCACCTATGGATGCAAGTATTTTACTGCTTTCTTGTAGTGAAGTTGCATTAGTTTTTCTATGGACCTAAAAGCAGGTTATGTGGCAGAGTATATTCTACTCACATGTCTCTGAGAATCCTGTTATGTATCTAAGTACTTTTGAAAACAAGTATCATTACATTTTTTTTTTACTTTTCTTCCCCACACACCATTTTTCATTGCTTAGAAATAAGGTGAATAAGAAAAACTTGTAAATGTTTTTATAGCAGTGAGTATAACTGACCAAGTGGAGAAAAAAAAATCTCACATCTTCTGCATGAACCAAGAGTAAAGGTCACATAGGATCATCTTTCCTTCACAGCTGGCTGAAGGTGCCATCAGAAAACTCTAAATGCCAGCAGTTACTTCAATGTAGTGACCAAAAATAATATAGATACTTCTTCTCCCAAGTGAATAATCATAGGACTAGACTAAAGGGACTGAAGATGCACCAAGGGAAGTTTAGATATTAGGAAGAATTTCTTTATGAAAAGTTTAGTCAGGGTGAAATGGGATGCCCAGGGATACAGTGGAGTCACTGTCCCTGGAGGTATTAAAGAAAATGTGTAGATGTGGTAGTTAGGACATGCTCTAGTGAGCATGGCTTTTTTTTTCAGGGTTAATGGGTAGACTCTGTGATCTCAGAGGCCTTTTCCAACTGTGAGGATTCTGTGATAATACTGTGTCTTCAAAAGTTAATTCCATCTGTTCTACTACTGTAGTCAAAACAAAGATCCTGGCTCAGCAATGCATTTTACTAACTTACAGAAAATTAAGATTTTCATGCAAATAACTGTAATTTCATTTCTGCTTTTTCTTTAGAATTCAATTTGAAGCTTCAATTTTTTTTTTTAAACTATGAATTACAATAAAATCCGAGTGCCTTTTTTTGTTTTAAGAAACTAAACTCTGAGTCATCCTAATCTAAAATTTGTCAAGGCCACTGTACTTTAAGATGTACTGTACAAATGTTAGAACTTTGGTATGGAAATTAATGGGAAAGCTACATTACTATGAATTCTGAAAAGCTATCCCAAGCTTTTGTTTTGTGAGAGGAATCCAGATAAAATTTTCTTTTAAGTGCCTGAGCACTGAAACATGCTATGTTTCTTTTAAGTGCCTGAGCATTCTTCACAAATACTGGCCAAAAGACACTTCTGCAGGGTTCTTTTAATCCTACAGTTAGTAGTATTTCTCGTATCAGAGAGGTGAGGACTGTACTTCCTTCCTCAGTTTCTGAGCTTCAAAAATATCACTTGACCTGCACTAACTGAGCAGAGAGAAGTTAAATTAAAATGTAAAGTTAAATAAAAATACCTTCTCCACTATCCCCAGGTCTCCTGCAGCCATTACGTTTCTAACAATTGTTGCAGCTTTTTCTGCAGCAGAATAGGCAGCAGCTACCACCCGCATAAGTAGAGCTGGAGATGCCATTCTGGATGCTGAAAAGAAATAAAAAGCAAACTTGTACAATTCTCTCTTCAAAAGAAGCCAAGAGGAAAATATTTTACATAACATTACAAACAGATACACTTAAAGCTGAGTAGGAAGGGGAAAATGGGCACTGCCAGTGAGTAGTAATGAAGTGAGTTTTGGCTTTCTTAAAAATACAATTAACAAAGGGATATAAAGTTAATTTTTGCAAGATTTTTCACACATCCATGCCCTGTCTGACATGAGAGCAATTCACCATGCCTTCAGTTACCAAATAGAACAACAACCCTGTCTTGCAAAAAAGGCTAGCACTCATCCATTCTGCCCAGCTTTTCTCTACCTCAGGAAAAACAAGTATTAATAAGCATGCTTTAAAATGCAGAGCTCATCGCCTTTTTTGTTTTCCTGTTAGGTTTTTCAGTCTTTGTAGATTTCATGGTTTTTGGGTTGAGCTCACATGTATGCTTCCAAGTAAATGCTTGCACACAGGGCTACAAAAAAAGCACAGAGGAACTCATTAATCACCACACACATATTAGGCTTCACTCAGTTAATATTAGCAGCAATTGCAGCAAGTGTTGCACAAGTGGCAATAGTTTGTTACACAATACCTTTCATTTCTTGTTTGAGACTAGTTGGTGAAGTATAATATGAGGTGATATATAAGGCTACTGTACATATATTGATGTGACCTCAAGTTCATGTCTGTTTACATGATCCAAAATTTATCTGGGTTAAGAACTTCTTAAGCATTTTAGAATCACTGTATGGTTGGTTATCTCTAAGGACAAAGATCTCTGAAGCTGAAACAGGAGAGTGTGTAAATAAAAACTTCACTACTGTTAATTATTATTTATTTCAATGGATGGGAGCAAAGTACTCTAGAGTCCTGTAAAACAACCAAGGTCCATACCAAAAGTGAACATGTGGGCTGCCTTCGAGTGGTAGCAAGGGTTACAGAGGAAATTTTGGAAACACTACCTGTGGCAAAAAGCAGCTTTCAAACAACTGGAAGAAGTAGAGCAACCGTGTCATAACAGGTGAGAAGACAGATACTATTTTAATTATCTACCATCATGTGAAACAACTTAAAAATTAGCAAAATTGCATGTAGTTCATTTCATACTGAAAATATTTGGAATATGAGTACGTCTGAGAGAGCAAAACAATGATCATAGTAGAGGGGTAGTTTGGTCCAAAAATTCAGATTAAAAGATAATTAAGATATTATGCTCAGCTTCATTTGACCTTTTACTGCACATTTGATCCTGCTCCATAAAACGAGGTTAAAGCTTACTTAATTGCTTTAAAGGTCTGGTTTATTACATGTTTGCATAAGGTTTCAGAAAACTACCGAGAAATAGCATCTAATATTCTTGAAGCTTGACCCAGGATGTCTCTTGGACACATTTTTCTTGGAAATTCTTTAAGGAAAACAAATCTACTTCCTGTAGCAAACCTGCCTGAAATTTCTAAACCAACCTTAAAATTAAAATCGTCTTATGAAAAGCAAGATTTATTAAAACCAAACTGAAATGGGAGGTTAAACCCACCTTCCCCCTGCATACAGTGTAACTAATGAAGTGCAAACTATGCTGTTATTGCGAAAGGTGAAATATTTTTACAAGGCTGCATCTCATGTGTGGTACATTTTCTAGTGTGCAAGACATCAAAGAATCACAGAATGGTTAGCATTGGAAGGGACCTTAAAGATCATCAATTACAAAGCCCCTGCATGGGCTGGGACAGCTCCCACTAGACCAGGCTGCACAAGGCTTCATCCAACCTGGCCTTGAACACTTCCAGGGAAGGGGCATCAATAAGGTCCCTAGGTAACCTATTCCAGTATCTTAAAACACTCATGGTAAAGATTTTTTTTCCTAATATCTAAATCTACCCTCTTTCATTTTAAATCCATTACTCTTTGTCCTATCACTACCCTCTCTGGTGAAAAGCCCCACCCCAGCTTTCCTATGGGCCCCCTTCATGGACTGGGAGGCTGCTGTAAGGTCTCCCCAGAGGCTTCTCTTCCCCAGGCTGAGCAGCCCCAACTCTCTCAGCCTGTCTTTGTAGCAGAGCTGCTCCAGCCCTCTGATCAGCTTTGTGGCCCTTCTCTGGACCCTCTCCAACAGGTCTGTATCTTTCCTGTGCTGGGGGCTCCAAAGCTGTACGCAGCATTCCAGGTGCAGTCTCACGAGAGCAGAGCAGAGGGGCAGCATCACCTCCCTCTCCCTGCTGGCCACACTTCTTTTGATGCAGCTCAGGATGCAGGTGGCTTTCTGGGCTGTGAGCACACACCAGTGGCTCATGCTGAGCTTCTCATTTACTGCCTTCCACAAGTCCTTTTCCTCAGGAATTCTCTCTGTCCATTCTCCCCACAGCCTGGATTTGTGCCTGGGGTTGCACTGACCCAGGTGCAGGACCTTGCAGTTGGTTTTGCTGAACTTCATGAGGCTGGCATGGGCCCACCTCTCCAGCCTGTCAAGATCCCTCTGGATGACATCCCTTCTCTCTAAGGTATCAGTCATACCACACAGCTTGGTATCATCAGCAAACTTGCTGAGGTTACACTCTATCCCACTGTTCATGTCTCCAGCAAAGATGTTAAACAGCACTGGTCCCAGTACTGACCCCTGAGGAACACCACTTGTCACTTGCCTCCACCTGGACACTGAACCATTGACCACAGCTCTCTGGGTGCAGCCATCTGACCCATTACTTACCCTCTGAACAGTCCATCTGTCAAGCCCATGTCTTGTCAGTTTGGAGATCAGGATGTCATGGGGAACAGTGTCAAATGCCTTGTACAAATTCAAGTAGATGATGCCAGTTGCTCTGCCACTATCCACCATCTCTGTAGCCTTGCTGTAGAAGGTATGATGGCTTTCACCAATCACCTCCTTGTATTCATTGTGTCTTGGATAAGCATATGTGCTAGTTGGTCATAAATTTCTGACCTTTTGTAACTTTTTGATCTCAGATTAACTAGTTCATAAGTTAGGGCACTTTCCTTCTGATTAGGGCAATTTTTAATGCGCATTTCCACAGTACATTCAAGAATATATTACTTTTTTTTTTTGTCTGTTATAAAACTGTACAGTATACATAGATTGTGCAGTAACTGTCCCTGAATTTAAGTTTGTGTATTACTTTCAAAACATAACTTGTCCTCCAAAGACCATCAAGACCTTTCTCCTAGACTAGCAACCAAATTGCTGAATCTCAACTTAATAAATCAGGTTTTTTTGACACCTAAAATAAAGGAGCTCTCCAGTTCTGGTTACACATTTTAACTTTGAAATACTTAAATATTATTGGATGGCTGCAATTAGTTTCTCAGAATAAGTATGAAGGATTTGCTGATGTTGCTGCCTCTGTGTTTTTCTGCAAACATACATTTTTTCCAAATTTATAATTTCATATGATGAAAGAAGAAAACAGGGTATCACACAAAGCATGCCTTTAAATGTGTGTGACTTCTTCCTCTGAACTCTTCAAAGCCCAAGAGACGTGAGCTCTATTTCTTTAAAATAAACTTTCACTCACATTTTGTAAAACACACACTTTTCCTTCTCCATAACCTAAAGAAACAGCATCCACTCAGCAGAAACATGCTGGTGTTCCAGCCTGTTCCACACCCAGGGTGGGAATGCCTGGGATTCACTGCAGTTCACCTACAGACTTGCAGTGGGAAAGGGCTGCACTACCTCACTGCACCACAGTGCAATTTTTTTCCAAAAAGCCTGTTCCTGATAGCCTTGCCATCAGTGTTCCCAGCAGCACCCTGCCTGCAGTGCATTTATCTGGCCACTGCATAACCTGACATAGGTGGCTGTAGATCACAGAATTGTTATGGTTGGAAAAGACCCTTAGGATCAAGTCTATTATCCCAGCACTGCCAAGTACCACAAAGTCATGTCCCTATGCATCAAAACATCTTGTAAATACCTCCTGGAATGGTGATTCTACCACTTCCCTGAGCAGCCTGTTTCAGCACCTAACAGCCCTTTCAGTACAGACATTTTCCTTAAGTCTATGAACAAGTATATGGACATACCCAACCTAGACCTCCTGTGGCACAACTCGACACCATTTCCTCTTGTTCTATTGCTTGTCACTTGGGAGCAGAGGCTGACACCCAGCTCACCACAGCTTCCTTTCCAGTAGCTGTAGAGAGCAGCAAAGTCTCTCCTCAGCCTCAGTTTCTCCAGGCTAAACAACCCCAGTTGCCTCAGCTACTCTTCAGATGACTTGTTGCTGCAGACCCTTGATGTAGAAACTTTGAAAATATTAAATATGTCTCTCGAATCAGTATTTGGTCTGCTCTTTTAAAAATATATCAATCCTATTCTCCATTAACAGATTTTTACCCCAAACTTAACTAGCTTCTGTTTTGTATCATGCCTGTCAGGCACCTAAAGATAAGAATGCTAATCAGAAGGTCTCCTGGTACACTGTCAGGACAAAGACAATAAATTTAGCAAGGTAACAAGGACTGAAAGATTACAGTAATTTAAAGAGAAGTTGTTGGGATGGCAAATCTTTGTGTGCCAGTGATTTATGAAAAGACACAACCCCTTTTGCTGTATAAAAACTGAAAGAGAAAAGGAGAAGATGCTGGCTCTCTCTTTCCCCCCTCCTTCTCTCGCCACTTCGACTTCAGCTACGGGACAGCACCAGGAGAGGAAAAAAAAAGCAGGGAACAGAACCCAAGCAGGAACGGAGGTTCCTAAGCCACCACCTCCCCCAGCCAGAGACCAGGGCTGGCGGACGGTGATAAAACTTAATTGCTCTCTTGTTTTTTCTTTCCTTTTCTTAACAACTCTCTCCTCAGAGTGACTAATTTAGGTAAAATCTCTCCTCTTGTAAACTTGTTTTTCTTTTCTTTTAAAGGTGGTCTTATTGTCTCCTTTCCCTGAAATAAATCTTCGTAATTTGCCTAAATCATAAAACCTGTTATACTTGTAAATTCGTGTGATGTCTATGAGTAGTGGCTGATTTTTTGTCTCAGTTACAATATAAAATAACAGCTTGGATCGTAACATCTTTAATTGGTGTCACGGACAGGATACTTGAGGAGAGCAACCAGGCTGGTGAAGGGACTCCAGCACAGACCCTATGAGGAGAGGCTGAGGGAGCTGGGGGTGTTCAGCCTGGAGAAGAGGAGGCTCAGGGGAGACCTCATCGCTCTCTACAACTCCCTGAAAGGAGGCTGGAGCCAGGGGGGGGGTTGGGCTCTTTTCCCAGGCAACTTTCAACAAGACAAGAGGACATGGACTTAAGTTGTGCCAGGGGAGGTTTAGGTTGGATATTAGAAAGAATTTCTTTACGGAGAGGGTGATCAGACATTGGAATGGGCTGCCCAGGGAAGTAGTGGATTCTCTGTTCCTGGAGATATTTAAAAAGAGACTGGATGTGGCACTCAGTGCCATGGGCTGGGAACCACAGCGGTAGTGGATCAAGGGTTGGACTTGATGATCTCTGAGGTCCCTTCCAACCCAGCCAATTCTATGATTCTATGATTAGAAAGTATCAGAACCTCCTCTTAGTCCGGCACCTGAATTGCAAAACTAACTCCAGCCCTTCCCCAGCCTTTCTCTGGACACACTCCCGCACCCGCCTCCTTCTCGCAGCGCGGGGCCCAGCCCTGAGGAGCGCTGCCGGGGCGGGCTCCCCACAGGGGGCACAGGTGACCCCGCTCCCCCCGGCAGAGCTCTCACCCACCGCCACCCGCCTTGCTCTCCCTTCCCCTCCTCCCCACACCCAGGTTCTCCTTCCCCCTCACCGTTGCGAAGCCACCCGAGGTGGCCACCAGCCCTTCCTCTCGCTCTCCTTGCCCGCAGATGAGGTAACCCCAGGCCCCAAGCCAGGCGGGGCAGCCGCTCCCCACGGGCAGACCCGCCCCCGGGGCCTCTGCGCCGGCCCTTGCAGGAGGAACTTATCCCGGTGGCTTCACGGACCCTCCATCGCCTTTGCAAAATAAACTCGAAACGCCTCAAATCTTTCCGGGCTCTGGGGAAGGCCGAAGGACTCCTCCCGCCGGCAGCTTGCCGGACGCGTGGAGAAAACGCCTTGCTGCGTGTCGCGTCCCTTCCCGCCACCCGTCGCCACCTCGCCGCTCTCCGTAGCGAAGCCGGAAGTGTCTCCGCAGCGCGCCTCCGGGAGCCCCGTCAGGATGTTTGGGGCCTGGCGGGCGCCGCCGCTGTCCCGGGCCGGGGCTCGGGTTCGGGTTCGGGTCCGAACGGGGGTCGCCCACTGGGGCTGGGCGCGCTCCGCCGCCTCGGAGGCTAACAGCCAGCAGCCCTCGGCAGAGAGGCAGCAGGACTCCCAGTACCGGGACACGGTGTTGCTGCCGCGCAGCCGGTTCCCCGCGCAGCTACCGGGTCGGCTGCAACCCCAGACCGAACTGGAGACGCAGCAGGTAGCGGCGGGGCCCGGGGCTGGCCCATCCGGGGGATGCGTGTCCCGAGAAGGGAGCGGCGAGGCTGGGCCCGGAGACCGAGTGCTGTCCCCGGGCAGAGGGTGGGGGTTTGGGTACCGGCCCGCCTTTTGCCGTCGTCATGAACACTTTCGGGTTTATTGGAATTTTGTGATGGAAAAACAGTAAGAACCCTCCTGATAGCGGAGTTAGGCTCAGTAGAATGTCTGTCTCGGGCTTTTTAATACTCTTAAACTAGGGATGTCTTCTGTTACAGAGTTAATATTCTAAGTTAACTCTGCGTTTACTTGTTTGCTTGGATTATTTGTTTTACCATCTAGACAAACTGCTGATTTTTTTTGGCCTGTGATGATTTGGGTGTTTCCTTCTTGTCTCTACAGAAATGTGGTTTTTCAGAACTGTATTCGTGGCAAAGGCAAAGGAAAGCAAAGCAGGAATTCTGTCTGCATGATGGACCACCTTATGCCAATGGAGACCCTCATGTTGGCCATGCATTAAACAAAGTAATTATTTACTCGTTCATACTGTACTGTTTTGAAATGGTAAAGGCTTCCTATAATGGGCCATGTCTTCTCCATTCCCATTTAAATCAATGTCACTTTAAAATGTTCAGTGTTTTCCTATAGGTGGGGCTTTTAAGAAGCAAAGACTTGGTGATGTAGATACCCTATGGTGCCACAGATACTATGCCATGACATAAATACCATATACTGGTATGGTACCTACATGCTGAACGCTCACTTAAGTAACATAAATGAATGTTACAGTAAAAAGGGAATTTTTTTTTTTTATTTTTTTTTTAAAAAAGAGAAAGTCCCTCCCTTGTTCCTAAGCAGTATTAAATGGAGTTAATTTGTGTATTGAACGTTCCACGCATACACATGTGGGTGAGTGTATATTTCTATATGTATAATGTTACTGTAATGCATGGTTGAGCTGTGCCCTTGCTGTTCTTTTTTCCCTGGGGTATTTTATAAGTTTGTTGTATTGCAGCTGTTTTTTTATCATAGTGTCTTAGATGGAACACTTACTAAATGTTGATTAAATGCTGATGGTTTTTAAATTGTAAATTTCATCTCTGAAATAATACTCCTAAGTATGTTTGGCTGTGTTTATATTCAGTCATATTATATTCAGTCATATTATATTCAGTTTATATTATACTCAGTCCTGAGAATAACAGCATTACATGTGCTGCAATGTGGGAAAGACTCAGATGGGACCCACAGCTTAAGCTAAAGCTTGGACTTCTGAAAATGAGAAGTTTTGGCAGGTGATCACTTATGTCAAAAAGCAGTAATATGCACTAGATAAGTGCTGTAGATCCAGCTCAGTGTTTTAAAAATGAGAGTAAGCAGGATTTGTTTGCTTCAGATATTGTATTCAGTTTTACATACTGCATTGTTCAGTTATACTAAACGTGGATTCCTTTGATCAGAGGTCTTTAGAAGTTCTGCCAGAATACAATATGATGGGAAAGAAAATTCACAAATACAGTTTTAAATGTAAATATATTGTGCAGCCTTTTGTTTTATGTATTTATTTTTAACATGAGGATCTCAATTAATGAGGTAGGTATTCCATGTGGGGGAGCTCAAGTGACAACTGACTCTTTTCTATTTCCAGATTTTGAAAGACATCACTAATCGTTTCCACATGATGAGAGGTTATAGAGTGCATTATGTTCCAGGATGGGATTGTCATGGATTACCAATTGAGTTGAAGGCATTGTCAGAAGTCAAAGGAGCTGAAAATCTTTCACCGATAGAAATTAGACGAAGAGGTAAACTACCTGTTTTGCCATCTTTACAGAAAAAGTTGGCATAGGTATTTGTACATCCTACTCAGCATATTTTGAATTTTATGCTTTACAAATAGCTTTTATACTTTATTGGGTGCTTTTCTACTAGGTGTTCATAACATTTTCTAGAATTACTGTATGTATCTGCCAAACAGATTGAGTACAATGTCATCTTGTGAAATGGGATAATTGAACACAGGCTTAATTTGATGCTGTAATGAGCATGCACAGCATTGACTGTGCTTTTACAAAAACCACAAAGACTGACAATTTGGGTTTCTGCTTCACAGAACTGTGCAGCAGCATGAAATCAGTATTTATCAGAGCAGCATACTTTGGTGTATTGAAGACTGAATGTGCTGAGGAGCTAAAAAGAAGCTCCTTAAAAACCTGAGTCCCTACTTGAGGAGGAGGTTGAACCAGATGACCTCTAGAGGTCCCCTCTGACCTCAGCAAGTCTGTAATTCTATGAAAAAAAAAAATTACTTCAAATGAGACAGCTTGTGATGTAATGGGGTTGTATTTATTGACTGTTTTTAACAATACTACAAAACTAGAGGGGTGATCCTTTCAGAGAAAGTCTGCGTTACATGAAAACTTTTTTAAAGAAATAATTTCAGGTACCAGATATCTCGAAAAACATGAACATTCACCTTCAAAACTGTAATGAGCAATTTAAATTGCTTTAGTTGAAACTGCAGCAATGAAATGGACTAACTTCTTTGCAGGTGCATGTTGCTTTGAAAAGTTTGAATCAGCATCATCAGAGTTCGTTAACTTCCACTCTTTTTTTTTTTTGACATTAAATGAGAATTTATTTTGAGAAATTGTTCTTCATAACTGAATACACTTCTTTTTTTTCCTCTTCTTTAAAAAAAAAGTTTATGTTCTATAAAAACGTGTTGCTCTAGTCCCCATATTAGTAAAAAGTGTCACTCCTGGATTTTTTTATTCTTTGCAGTCGTTTTATGTAACTATTTCTATCCAGTATGTATTTTTTTAACCATAATAATGTGTTTAATACATGTCTGTAATTAATGAATCGTTTCAGTATGTTCAGCTGAGGCTTTTCTAAAAAACATCAATAGCTTATATTAAATGGTATTATATTGACCTTAATGGCCTAAATCATGTGCTTAATGAAACTATTCCCTTCAGCCAGAGAATTTGCAGAAAGAGCAATTGAGAAACAGAAATCTGCCTTCATTCGTTGGGGCATAATGGCAGATTGGGCTAACAGCTACTGTACGTTTGATCCAAAATATGAAGCAAACCAGCTGAGAGTCTTTTACAAAATGTATGATAAGGTATGCTGAATTTATTTTAAAGTGTGTTTTGATTTGTTATGAGTTGTAATTCACCTTTTTTCCCCTCCCTTTCTTCAGGGTTTCATTTATCAGGACTATAAACCTGTGTTCTGGTCCCCTTCAGCAAAGTACGTGTCAGCTTACTATTTTGTCTTCAAATTTTTAACAAGGATATCAATAGCTTTTTATGTTAAGTGTGTTAACTTATGTTTGATATCTGTCCAGAACAGCCTTGGCTGAAGCAGAGCTTGAATACAATGAGCAGCACGTCAGTCGTTCTGTGTATATGAAATTTCCCCTGATAAAGTCACCACCTAAGCTGACTTCTGTGATAAGTATGACCTCTGTATAGATTTTAAAACTGTTAGCTTTGTTTTTTTATAATTGAGAGTAAAGTACTTCTGATTTACACCTGTAGATGGATCATCCCCTGCTAGTGTGCTAGTGTGGACCACACAACCTTGGACTGTGCCAGCCAATCAAGCAGTTTGTTACATGCCAGACGCAGAGTATGTGTCTTTAACTTGGTTCAGTGTTCTGTGTCAGTCATTATCAATATTTATCAGCAAAATTAAAATCTTCTGGACTACCATTACATTTTACTTAAGATATCTTGTTTGCTTTGTTGCTCTTTTGAAGTGACAAAACTTTAAGCTTTATCTATTAATTTTTGCTTTCATTTTTTAGATATTTCTTCTTCCTGATGTTACATTATCTTGAAATTTTTTGAGATGTACAACTGGATTTTACACTTAGAATTTAAAACATGCTTTGTCATCTTTAGAGAAGGAGTATTTAAAGAATTTGTAACTTTGTGGTGCTAGTAATTATTTCATATCAATAAAATATATGTTTGCATTATAGCTACTCAGTTGTGAAATGTACAACTACTGGTGAACACTTCATTCTAGCTGCAGATAAAGTGGAATCTACAGCAGCTGTTTTGGACAAGCAGTTTGAGGTTGTGTCAACGTGTAAAGGTAGGTTTTAATATTGTTAATCTGATGTTGCTCAGAAATCTGCTTAGAGGTGTCCAGAAACTGCTTCAGATTTTATCTGTTATTAAGTTTGTTTATATTTTGACCACATGCTTCACTAAAATAACACAAAGAAGAGCAGTAGTTTGTGAGATTTACTATAAGTGTATTGTAGCTCAAATTTTCATCCATAGATTTCAAAGTACTTTTTAAAATCTTGATTCACACTTGGAAAACTTTAAACACAGAGTGGAAGTCTGTGTCCTGTTCAGTATCAAAACCTTAATTGCACTTAACACTGCTTGTCTGTCATCCTCATCCATGGTTGATGAGAAAAAGGGGATAATCACAAGTATACATGCTCACTGCCTGATTGCTAAATTCTACTAAAAGTATTTAAATTATCCAGTGTAAGGAGATAACATTGTAGCAGTGTAAGAATTGGTAGCATTGTCAGCTGTTGTTGACATCTTGTGTTACTTTTCAAGTTTTTCAATGTTAAGAGATGTCTGAAGGCTTCACTATAACCATGAAGGCTACTGAGGTATTGTAGATGTTGTCTATAGGGACAAACTCAAGTGATTCAGTTTGTATCCTAACAAATGGCATAGTGATGTTTCTTAAGAGAAGGAGTTCTGTTCAGTATCATGAGCTGGGATTTAATGTGCCATTTGTGAACTTTATTCATGTGCCTTTATCAGTGATTCAATGCTGGAAATATGCATATCTAAAGGAGGTCAGAAATATTTTTCCATTACTTGTTCTTTTTAGATTGTTTAGATGTCTTACCTTGCCTTCTTTTCCAGAGGGAAAAAATTACCTGTTTTGCTGCATAATAATCTTGGGCTTGCCTAATGGTAAAATTACCTGTAGCAGTTCTTCTCACAGGTTTCCCCTTCTTTAATAAATAATTTGCACATAGCATACAGCAGTAGAGTTGGACCTTCTTGAAAAGAAATTTAATTATAACTTTTTAATTTTTAACTTGAATTTTCAACTTAAACGTTTTTAGTTTATTTTTATCGGCCCAATATTCAGTAGTTAGTCATATATGTTACCTCTCTGTAGGTGTGTACCTAACTGACAGCAGTTCCTAAACATGTTCCTTCTAGGAAATGTTACAAGGCACTCCTCAAGCTCTGTGATCCTTGACTTTCAGCAAGGCTTTACTACTAATATTTCATTGGTTTTATTAACCTTAATTGTCACTAGCTTCATTTATATTGTACTCTCTTTATTTGCATGTAATGTATTGAATTTAAATTAATTGTTCATCAGGACTAGAAATAAGTTCCAAATTCAAGGGGGTTTAGCTCACTAAATCATTATTGAGATGTGTTGCTGGAACATGGAGATAGTTGTCCCCAAGGAGTGGGAATATATGGAGTTATCTCTAGGTGGAATGTCACTGCTAAGGGATACTGTTTTCTAAGGCAGAAGAAAAGTTTTTTCTTTAAAGGAAAAAAAACTGTGTGCAAGATTAACAGTGGAGAGAATTTGGTGGCATTTGGATATGGACACAGAAACAAGATAAGGAATTAGTACATATGAATCATCTCCCATGCATACACTTTCTGATCAATTGTTCCATTTCTGCTCTTTGATAAAAGATGCTGAATGCATGAATTACATTGCTCTATTTTCTCTTCTGTTTCCCTTCACCATCAGGTGTGGATTTGGCAGATGGTTCTTGTGCTCATCCCACAATTCCTGCCAGAGTCTCTCCTCTATTACCTGCAAATCATGTGACAATGGCAAAAGGAACAGGATTAGTTCATACAGCCCCAGCTCATGGTATGGAAGACTACAGTGTAGCTTCCCACCATCAGCTACCCACGGTACTTATTTTTCATCTTACTTTTCACAGATTTTGCTCTTGATCATGTGCCCCTAAAGTGATTCTTGTAATCTGTGTGCATAAAACTTGAAAACGATGTGAAGCATCCATTTAAGTGTATCACTGGTGGTAGGAATGCAGGACTAACCTTAAAAACTGTCTTATCATAATAAAAGGATGAGGTTTTTCTCTCATCAGCTAGTTAAAGGCTACATGGAAGTGGTAGAATAGAATCAGATTTTTCTCCTTTTGTTTAAAAGCAGATATCAGTTCTCAGGTATTACCTCTTTACACTCAAAATTGGCTTTTAAAGCTGTATCTTGCAAACCAGTAAATCACCAGGTCATTGTTATTACTCTTTTCCAGCAAATCTTGTTTTAAACATGCACATAAATACAGTTCAGTTTTACAGATCAGTTTGTGTTTGATGGAAATGAAGATGCAGGGGTTTATTTTTCTCTTTTGCCTTTTTAAAGAGGTGATTCTTGAGATGTTCTGAAGCCTGATTATGCTCATATTTCTGGACAGTTTCTTTTGAGATTGGGGTTTTGCTTTTTTGTTTTGTTTTTTTTCACTGGAATTGAAATGCTAAGCAGTGAGTTGATGTAAGACAGTTTTGCTGTAGCTGCAAATATCACAGTGCTTGTTTCTTCTCGTGTAAAATTCACTTGCCTGGTACATTACTAGATTACAGTTCACTAAATCTGAAGTGTACTTAGATATAACATAGTTTGTTATTCATCTAAGAAATATTACTCAGAAGAGTAGGTAACTCATTTTTGAATACCAAAAAAGTAATTAATTATCACAACACATTGTATTGACATGATTAAAACACTTATTTTTAGGATTGTCTCGTGGATGAAGGTGGTTTTTTTACTGAAGCTGCAGGTCCTGAACTTCAAAAGAAGAATGTCCTTGAAGAGGGGAATGAAACTGGTGAGTATTTGATGTTGAGCCTCATGTGAATTTATCAGTTACATTTCTGCAGGTATATTTGAAGGGTTCGTATGAACATTTTGAATGTGGATGAGGTGCAGGCACTTCTTATTATGTGTTGATCATGGAAATAAACAAATCGATGTTAAAGGTAGCAATATGTTCATATCAGATTTTAATCTTGTCTGGTTTTTTTCTCAGTCATTCAGATGCTTAAGGCAGCCAGGAATTTGTTAAAAGAAGAGAAATATGTGCACAGTTACCCATATGACTGGAGGACTAAAAAACCAATGATAATTCGTGCCAGCAAGCAGTGGTTTGTAAACACAGCAGATGTGAAGGCTACAGCACAGGTATATAATTTTGCTTTGTTACTGGATATTTAAAGACAACTGATGCCATTTGGAATCAGCAAAACAATCTTGCTATAGCTCACTCCAGTATGTGTTCTTCTGGAGGGCTTACAAACAGTAGTTGAAAAATGGTAATTATTTGTAGAAGTAATGAATGTTGTGAGTTTTTTGTCATTAGTGGCATAATCTACCATAAATACATTGACAGACATATTTGTTCATTCTATAGAAGATGTATAAGTTTCTTAGAACTACTGAACTTTTATCCCATTTTTATTTTTTTAAATAGAATGTTTTAAAGAAAAAAAATCAGAAGATATTATTTTACCACTACGAAAATTACCTTTGTTGTTATGGTAGCCTTGTGTGGCCAGACATCTTTCTTTGCTCCCCTGTTAATTTTGTCACAGTTCTATTTTAAATATTGCTTTACGTTTTAAAAAACATTAAAAAATCAGACCAGGGTGTCTGGGGTAATAGTGACTTCATTCTAATTAGGGCATGAGGTGTTTATTCCTTAATCATATTTATTTAGAATGAAGGAAAACATGATAGTTATTCAGCAGGCTTGGGTTGCCCACACTCTGTAGTAAAGGCAGTATTTATCAAGGGGCTTCAAAGCAGACATCACAAGACACAATGAGCTATTAAACTTTAGGTAAAGATGCTGATGCCATTTCTAACTTACTTTAGGGTGGTTCTGCTAGGAAACCAGAGCTAGCAAAGAAGCCTTGGTTGCCTTATGTAGGAAATGTACAGGATATACAGTGTTCAGAGTATGTTACTGGAAGAGCAACACATGGTGAACTAAACAAAGTAAATGTGGCAGTTTCCTGAGAACATGGTATGCAATAATGGGAGTGGGAGTGTAGACCTGTACCTTTTTTACTGGTAGCATAAACAGTGTTTATCTGAATGCTGAAGCATGTTCAACAATTCACTGTCTACTTTGTAGGACGTGCTGAAAAAAGTGAAAGTTATTCCTACATCTGCAGTGAACAGAATGATTGAAATGCTGGACAGAAGGACCTTTTGGTGTATATCACGGCAAAGATCCTGGGGTGTTCCAATTCCTGTGTTTTATCAGAAGAACACAGGAGAATGCCTGATAAACAGGTATTTTTCAAGCTTTATATACTGAAAAATGAAAGAATTAGTGCTGTCTGTAGTGCTTCAGTTAACATTATAAAATTATTGACTACTTAAGTATAAATACATACTTTTATGTGTAATTGTTTATACAAAGAACTAGGTCAAGTATAGATCAAAAAAAATCAAAAAATCATTTCTGAAAGTGACTTGTATGTAAGTAATAGAAGTCCTGTTAACTTCTCAAGTTATACAGAAACTCCCCTTGATAGTAATTGCTTTTGTCCTCAGGTGAAGTGAGCTGTCAGTAATCACTGGCCTTTACATTTAAGCAAGGAGTAAAAGGCAAGTTGTCATTAGAATAGATTGCAACTGGAGTTGTAGCAATGTGACTTGAATAATCCAGGTGTTTTGTCAAAATAGCTTTTTGTGGTTGAGTAAGTGACAATGACATACTGGATGTGGAATAATCAACTTGGTTGCAGAATAAATAACTGCACTTTGTTTCAAAATAAAATCAGAGTGGTTTTGAGGACAGACTCAATAAATGTGAGTGATGTTTAGCTGTATGATTTGGTGTGTTAGAAGCTTCAGAAGATACCTTTACTCTGCCATGTTTTAGTTAATAGTATCCAGATATTGCAAGCACTGCATTTCAGGAATTCCAGGCAATGTAATGCACAGGAAATTCAAGCTATGCTTTGAAACAAGGAAACTCAACCAAGTAAGATCTTTGTCTGTGATTTAAGGACTAACAGAGATCTGCTTTTACCCTTTTGGGAAACAGAGGTTTTCAGTTTTGAGTATCTTCCAAGAGATAATTTTGTAAAGATAGTATTGTGGAATTCCACATTCATTGTTTTTTTACATAATTGTTTTCTGTCTTGAGATATACTAGTGGGACTGCATTTTATATATCTTTAATCTTACAGCTATTTGTGTAAATTCATTATGGATAATGAGATTGCATTGCTGGAGATGAACTTAAGTAGTGTTGCATAATTTTTCTTATTCTCGTGTTGAATAAATACACTGCAATGACTCCAACATGTTTTCCAGAGCTGCACTGAGCACAGAAACATGAGTAGTAGGTGAGGCTTAGGGTGTGGAGAGTAGGGAATGGACTTTAGGCAGTTAGTCCTTAGCTTCACCTAGTGTGACTGGGTGTGGAGGTGCACAGATATGTACTTTGACTCTCTCCTAGTAGGCAATAACTGTGAGAAAACATCACAATAATCATAGTTGTTTATAGTACCTGAATAATGCTGACACACCTCAGGAAATAAATGGACGCAGGCTCTGTGGGGTGTAAAATCATTTTGCCTGCAAAAATTGTTACTGTATTAAAAAGTAAACATATGTTCATGTATAAAAAAATAATATTTTCTGATGAATACTTACTGTGGTCTATCTGCAAAGTAGGCTTGAATGTGTTACTTGTGCTTGCCTTAGATTGCTAAATACAGAGTTTAACAACAAAATAAGAGTGAGATGGAAAACAGTTTAGTAGTTGGCAATCCAGTGTGAAGGGCACCACGAAGCAATAACTCAAAACGTAGAGGAGCTGATTCAGCTGGTACATAAAAATTTGAAAGGAGGGATGCTATGAGCTCCTTTAGGTTTGTAGTAAAACTACCTTGAAAGCCAGTGACCTGTGTTAAAAAGCATGTCTTTTGTAAGTGCTTGGGTTGTGTGAGATTACTGCTGAAGTTGGAGTATTTTGATGTAATAAACTCTGCTAGGTGTTGGCTTGGCAGTAATGCATGTGGGTGAATGAACAAAGGGACAGTGCAGAATGTTTGGTTAGAACTTATCTAGGGGAAAATAAGAGACATATCCAATAAGCTTCAAAATTTATTTTGCTTGACTGACATCTTCTGATGATAATTTATAGTCAGTACTCATTGATTCTAACGTATCTTACAACACAGGAGAAATTAAAAAAAAAAAACAAAACCTCAAACATGCAAAACACATTAAATATTTAAGTTAGCTTTAGCAGGCTTATGTAACCAGAGCAGAAAAAGTGTGCAGAATATTGGCCTATAGAAATGACAGGCACAGTTGGAAAGCAGTCTGTCAATTCATAGGTCATTTTCCTGGACACCATTTGCAGTAATTAACTAAGCATAAATATTTTGTTGTATTCCCATTATAATACTGAAAATCATATCACAGTAGGCAGCTGACATATTTCTAGCACTTAAGAAGCTTCCTATTCTGTTGTGTGATATCATTAAACCAACAGTAAATAACTTACATTTAAAAACAAAACCTGTTTTCTTTGAGTGCTGGACAAACATGCTTCCAGTAGCAGCAGCTCTGGAGTTTCTGGGTGGCTATCAAAAGTAACAGCATCTCCACTGGAAGTCAGTGTAGTCCACATGGAGTTGCTGTTACATATGAGAGCACCAGTGGTCAATCTTGAGAGATCCTGCTTATGTCTAACCTGTAAAAAGACTTAAAAAAAAACCAAACAAACCAAATCCCTAAAAGAAACTCCTTTGTTTGCCTCTGTGAGAGTTTCCTCTGAATCTGTGATACAAATAGTCTGCAGAAAGCTTCCCTTTTAAAATGCAGCTGCTCGGCCCTAACAGAATATTTTTACCACATTAACAATCCTGTCTTTTGTAACTGAAGCCAGGATCTGGATTGTAATCTTGTATACAAGTTTGGTGCAAGATCTTCATGAGTTTGCTCATGTTTGCTGCTGTGGACCCCCATAGTGCTAAAAGACAATTTATTGTTTGATTATATTGTTTATAAATTTAATACACTACTGATTATAAGATTCTTTATGTAGACTATACCACATCATGTTGTGATCAGGAATTTAAAATGTATAAAATAACAAAACTCTATACGAGAGAAAAGTGAGAACTTTTTTTCATAATTCCCACCCTCAGTAAGAATAGGGAGGTAAAATTCTGTGTGATTTTTTTTTGTCCAGGGGTGGAGAAATTACTATAAATAGAATACATGCACAAATCGGTGCTTATACCATTTGTCAATTTTCAAAATTTAATAGATTTAGAAAACATTCTGATTCTAGAAAATTCTGTGACTCACGGAAGAGAGAAAATGCTCCAAAAGTAAAATGAGAGATTTGTATTTACAACAGTAGCTCAGATCAGGTAATAAGTGTGAGATACAGACTTGAATCTGACCTTGTTCAATAACTTCTTTAGAAAATCTCTGTCCAGATATTGATAATAGAAAGTACTATTACAAAGGTTACTCTAATGCCTGAGAACTTTTGTCCCTTTGAGATTTTGATTAACAAGTAACTGACATTTTTTACACAGAAAACCCCAGCCTGTTTTTGAAGTAGATCTACCCTGCACTCCAATTTGCTTTTTAAATTATTAAGAGATTTCAGTGATTTGTAAGCAATAGTAACTTACCATACCCTAAATACTTACTGCTGCAGTGTCAAAATTCACACAAAAAGATAACTTGTTTTCTTTACCCTTGTTCGCAGAGGTGCTGAGAGAACATCAGGCACTGTATTCTCCTCCTCCTGACTATATCTTTATGCTTCCTAATTCCTGTTACCACATTAAATAAGTGTTCAGCACAATCAATATCAATCTTCAGAGTGATTGGCTGGTGTCGTGCTAGCGTGAATTGCTGGAGGGTTTCAGTGCTAAAACACAGTGAGTGACACGTAATGCAAGTCCTTCTAGATAGGGTATGGATACAGGGCAAAGTTTTACAATGGTGTTTATTGCTAACTCGGTGATTTCCTTGCTCACTTTGAAGCCCACAGATTATAAAGTGATGAGTAGTTATTTGAGAAAGGGGTTTCACTTGCACCTTACATAAAAAGTACTTCGCAAAATTTTCCTCCTTACAATACAGATACCTTAAATATAGAAATGTATTTCTCTCTGATGACAGTTAATCGTGAAGATCCTTGGAAAAGATCAGACAGATGGAGAGGAGGGTGTTTGTTTGTCTTGTGCTTTTTTCAAACTGTAGGAAAAAGTATTTGTTGAAATGGTATCCTGGAAATATTTGGTCTTAACGATCTCCTCTTCCAAAATACTTGACTGTTAATATTCACTTATATCCTGTAGGGAAATGGAATATAATAAAAAAACATGCACTCCTAAAATGTTTATTTCCCTGGTTTGAGACCTTGATAGGATTTTGAGAATATTGATAAATAATAAGTTGACTTCAGTCATTGTGTCTTTATTTCGTGTAAGTGATTCATAAGACAAAACAAGCCTTCTTTTAGTAGTCTGAAGACTCTGAAGACTTTACTTACAGGTAATAGTTTGCACGAACACAGTGTTTCAGGTTCCCCCCTTATTAATTTCTCCAAATATTTGTGTGATAGGCCTGAGCTTTATTATTATATCTTCTATTGACAAGAGATGTCATTACAACTGTCATTTGCAGAAAACTGGTGGCACTTGAGGCTGTGTCTCCTTTACTTAAAGCTTAGAACATCTGGCCAACTGAGATTTTTTTCTGTCATCAAACTAAATCCAGACAAGTACTGGAAGACATTGTTAAGAGTATATTCCTACATGTTCAAGGTAGCTTCTGGTTTTGATCTGTAGCGGGATTTATCTTCTTTTAAAAAATTCTAGAAACAATTATGTCATTAAATACCTGATGAATCCTTTAAAAAATTAGAGACTGGAAATCAATTCATCGCTAGATATTATGTCCCTTCACTGAAGTGTATCTGTAATATCAGAAATTTATGTAGAAGACAAGCTCAGTTCCTGTTTCAATTTTTCTGCTTGCTTACTAGGGCATGCTGGTAGCTTTTCTGTGCTAGTTACAAGTGTGAGTCTGGATTAGAAAAATGTTCTGGCTCTAGTTTGTTGCCAGAGCCATTAGCTGAGCACTGAATTACCTCTTCCATTAATCAGTTAGCATACAGTAACACCTTGTGGTAATAAGCACATTTTAGGGTAATGCAGCCTCCTTTTAGTTTAGCTACCTGTCTGGTGATTTCCTTGGCCAATAAAAGGAAGGCATTAAGTCTATGGAGAGAATTCTTGAAATATTTACTCAAAGATAGCTATCTAGTCATAAAGCCTTTAAAGATACACTTACAGTGTATTTGAGAGAAATCTAGAATGGAGCCTTCTGTTGGAGAGGGATGATAAATAATGTTGTGTATTGCTTTTTCTAAAATATTCCCAGGTTCTACAGTCTGTCATCACTGAAGGTCTGGGCATAAAGCCAGCCTCTTCAGTGTAAGGTACTGACCCTGCAAGTTCAGTGGAATAGTTTAGTCTGGGCTGAGACAAACAAATTTCTCCATGGCTTACATGACTTTATTCCTAAGAGCTTTCAAAATATTATTATTTAGCTTGAAGGAGGCAAGGCATAAGGGATACTTAGCAGCCATCTACCAGGACTGGAGGTGTTTGCTTCTGTCTTGGAGAAGTAAAGCTTCACAATTGCAAGGGTAGGCAAGTAGGCCTCTAAGCAAGTATTTCTGGAAGGAAAAGATACCATTCAGAACCAGAGATCTTGAATGTTGTTTTACCAAGATAAATGTGAGTAGATATATTACAAAGCCATAAAATGCATCCTGTCATCATTAAACTAGAAGGTGAGCAATATTCCAGGCTGAATGGGTAAGAATGGTGATGCTATGCTAGCACACTGTTGCTTTGTGAGTGTTTCTAGTTCATGGCTTTTCTTTCCAGAAGGTAAATTGAATAATTGAGGATTGATTCACAAAGAAAAAACTTTGATTTTGGGTTTTTTTGGTTTTGGTTGGTCTGTCATTGCAATTTTATTCCCACGCTCAAGAGCAAAATTGCATTTTCTTCTTACTGTTCACCTCATGTCATCTAATTAAATAATAATTTGTTTTATGTCTTCTTGAAGAACGTGGGATTTCATGCTTAAACTCCATGTGTTAAGAGTCCACTAATTGCTGTAATGATGTAGCTCAAGTTTCCTTGATACAGTGCCATGGCCATCTTCAAACTAGTGAACATTTGTTTTGTGGTGTTGGTGCACTCAGCAGAATTCAAACTGCTGAAGTTTTTAGGCTGAAAAAAGGAAATGTGGTTTCTTTTTTACATAGGCAGTTCAGAAAGGTTCTTGATTTATTAAAGTTTTAAACTTGAAGTATCAGTATAGTACTCTGAAATTGTTGAACTGGAGAGCCTACAATGCAATAGTTAAACAAAATACTAGATTTTCTAAGGCTATGAACCCTACTTGAAAACCAAAAGCTGTTGAGCTTTTTCACTGCTTGATGTTCCTAAACAGAACGTCACTTCATTATCAAATATTTGAAAAGAATTCAAAAGACAACTTATTTTTTAAATCTTGCCCAAAAAGTTCAATGGCAATAGGCAGACATTTATTAGTATGTGTTACTTTTTGCATCAAAAGGTTACTGATAGAAATAAAATAGAAAAAAAAAACAAAGTAGTGATTACATTTGGATGTAGTTGGGCTGTTGTTTTTCTGTAAACGTTGATTACTGTTAGGTCTCTTTCAGGTAGAGTACAACCCTTATGAGAAAGATGGAGAGGGACATTTAGAAGAGTATGTAGGCATAGGACAAGGGACAATGGCTTTAAACTATAAGAGGGGAGATTTAGGTTATATATTGGGAAGAAAGTCTTTACTGTGAGGGTGGTGAGACACTGGCACAGGCTGTCCAGGGAGGCTGTGGCTGCCCTCTTCCTGGAAGACTTCAAGGCCAGGTTGGAATGGGGCTTGGAGCAACCTGGTCTAGCAGGAGGTGTCCCTGCCCATGAAAGGGTGTTGGAACCAGGTGATCTTTAAAATCCCTTCCAACCCAAACCATGTTATGATTCTATGCATGTACATTGTTTGAAATGCTGCTATTCCCTAGCTCTCTGTTTCCACATTGATTCTCAAGGTCTCTTTATCCAATGGAGAAAAGAAGCCTGTTGTCAAAAAGTGTAACTGTTTGGGGGGGAAAGAGTTGTTTAGTTTCTGTAAATCCAAGGTCAAGAAATAGCACGTGAAATTAATTTTAAAAGCTTTTAAGCTGATAGCATCTTTTCTGAATATCCATTTTTTGCTTATTTGCTGAAAAAACTGTGTGCAATACATGCTATTTTATGTATGTCCAGGTTTACACAATCCTGCACATCTTGGAAGACAAAAAATGTAAGTCTTTAATACAGGGAGGAAGCTTGTGGAGTAATGGCTGGATTAGAAGCCTAAAAATCACAGGTTTGGACAGATTGATCTCTTAATCAGTATATCTTGCCACTTTGGATCTCTGATACTTGCAGAAGGGTGCAGTTAACTCATCAATTCAAGAACCCCTTTTCTCCTTCTAGTGAAACCATCACAGATGTCATTAAAATAGTGGAGCAACAAGGAACAGATGCGTGGTGGACCCTTCCTATTGAACAGCTTCTATCAAAGCAGGCTGTAGCAAAGGTAATTTTTTTTTTTTTTAGCTTCAAATACAGAAAGTGCTTGAGACAGCTCAGTGGTGAGAAATAAAACAGACCCTTCATGTATTTCCGTGATCCTTTACATGAGAAGGTATCCTGTGAAAGCAATATTCAGAAAGTGAGATCTGAGTGTGGCAAAATACACACAATCAGATTTGTGCCACAGATTCAGAAGAGAGATCTCCATCCTCCTCATTTTAGTTCAGGAGAAAAGTGATGCCTTAATGATATTATGACCCCAAATATATATTAAATAATTGTTGTTAAAATATGTCCAAAATTTTATTTAGTGCTTTCTAAATTTAGCAATTGTACTCTTAATCTAGCACACATCCTGTAGTGTTATTCTGCTATCTCAGGTTTTATTGGTGATTCTTCCTTGTTCTGTTTTGGGTTTTCATATATAATTATCTGAAAACTATTGTGAAAAATTACGTACGTTATTTTGTGCTCACTCAAAACGTTGGTAGCAGAGCCTGTAAGAATCTGGGCCAGAAACCAAATCTGTTTTATTTATTGCTTTGAAAGCATTGATGATACACAGTATTCTATTAGCATTATTTACTAATTGTTTTTCCAATAGGCTGGTGGTCATGATGTTTTGGATTATGTCAAGGGACAGGATGTCCTAGACATCTGGTTTGACAGTGGAACTTCCTGGGCTCATGTTTTGGAAGGTACAGAATTAATATTTTGATCTTTCTTTTAACATATTTAGAGAACAAAATATAACTGTTTTGCATGATGATATTGGTATCAGTAAAACTGATACTGTGTCAGCAGCAAACTGGCTATGACTTCTTATAAAGTTGCTTTTGCTTGTAAAGATAAAGGTTTAATGTTGGCAAACTCATTTTCAGTGTAGTTGAAGGTGAGATTTTTCTAGTACTCTGTTCTGATTCTGCCATGTGACACACCATCTTCTCATCAGAATGTATTTGTTTTGAGTATAGAAGTTTCATGACACAAATGACCAAGGTACTTTGCTACTAGTTGGTAACTCCTGAAATTCGTTGGCAGAAACTAATTTATGTTATTTGTGTATGCTGTTTGAAGCAGAACAAAACTGAGATCAGGTGCTGAACATAAGTAAGTTTTGGGGTTTTTTTAAGTGTGGGTGTACTTTTTGACTTAACAGATTACTTTCAGTAACTAAAGGAGTACATTGTTCCTTAGAATATTTATAGTTATTATATGCAATTTATAACTTCTGCTGCCAGTAGTTGCTCCTCACCAGGTAGCACATATATATTTGTTCTCTGAGCAATCTGATCTATTTGAGGATGTCCCTGCTTACTGCAAGGGGGGTTGCACTAGCTGACCTTTAGAGAGGTCCCTTCCAACACAGATTATTCTATGTTTCTATGATTCTTTTACATTAAACACACACTATTTGCCTGGAGGATAGTCGAAAGTCAGGAGTCCTCACTAAAGGAGGAGCCTGGTTCCATACATCAAGTCTATTGGACTTTAAACCCTCAGTACACAATTGCATGATAACAATCTTGTATTATAAAACACATTAGCACCAGAGGTTTTATTTCTTAGCAACGTGGTCAGGCACAGCATCATCAGCAAACATTCATTTTCTAGAAGACATTTACGTATATTAAAGTTCATACTCTTTAAATCTGGTTTGGTTTTTTTGTCCTGCCTTTGGGAAGGTAGAACATAGTAGTGGTATTTTATGTGGACAGTTACATACTTGATTCTTTAAGGTCTTAACAACTGGGCATGTAAGATCTACCTCTGTATAGAGGAGAGGCATCATGTTTGATGAGGAACAGCTGACTCAAGTTCCTTGATTCACTGCTGATTTGTGTTATGCTCCCCAGTGGATTCTGTAATACCTAATAAAGGTTGAGTCTTTCACAAGAGGTTGGCATGATTTTGGCCAAACTCACAGTATTGAAAATTAAAGATCAGTGATTTGTATGTTAGTAGCCAGCAGGACTAAACAGCTTTACAGATTTCCTTGCCAATTCCATTCTTGCAAAAATGAATCATGCTTTTCAACATCTCTCTAGCCTGGGGAACTTCAGCCTGAGTTTTCACTGGACTTGAACTAGCTGTGTCTGAGCTTATTAAATGAGATGCAGCAGTTATAAAATTCATCCCCTTAACCAATGGCTACACAGAATCTTTGGAAAAAGTATGGTAGGCTGGGGAGGGGTTGGGGAGGAGGGAGAGGTGCAAGAACAGGTTAAAGAGCTTGCTCAGTGACAGCAAGCCCAGTGGCCAAAATCATAGGTTGCATGGATATGTCCTATTTCTAACACTTGTCCTGCTGACTTTCCTACCAGAGACAGGGCATAGTTCTGATGGAGTTTACTTAAAGATGTTCTTTTTTAATTGAATTGTGAATTAGCTTTCTTTTTCTAGCCTAGGTGTGTCAAAGATACCACTTGTAGCTAAATGACAAATTAAACAAACCATTCTACTTCAGCACTGTGGCAGGTAGGAAGGTGAAACTTACAAAGATCAAAGATGTAGCTACTGTAGTCACAAAACCAGAAATGTACATTTGTGACTATTTGTGTGTAAAATAAATACTTACTCCACATCACTGAGAACAGCTTCACAAGTTCAGTGTGCTCTGAAAAACCCACTGCTGCTGAGTTTTTTTGGTGGATACCGTTTGCTTCATTAATACTCTGTCTGCCTAACGCTGTTTTCACTGAAAAAATAGTTGAAATAGTTTGAAAGAACTGTTTCCATATTCTTTTATGCAAGGTTAAAATTCAAGTGCATGCTTCAAAAAATGAATAAATTCATTTACAAAGTGCTGCTTTGGAGCAGAAACATGTTAATACACTTTTTTCAAAAAGAATGTATGTGGTGAAAGCAAAATCTGGTTCAGAAGCATTTGCTGATTTTGAAAACTCAGTGCTATGATGCCTGGTTTGTTTGGGGTTGTTTTTTTTCTCTGTGGTTTGGGTTTAGTCTTTTGATGGTGCTTATTTCACTTGCTGCCTTTAGAATATCTATTTTAGAGAATTATTTTCTGTCTTAAAATTCTCTTACATTTTCCTTGTGGGCAGAGTGCCATCTGCACTACAACCTTGAGATTATCAATTTTTTTCAAAATATTTCATATAAAAATGCACACTGGATTCTGCTGCAATGTGATATGCATATACATTGAGAGAAGTTCCACAGCTTTTTATCTATAGTCTTGTATAGCAATGAGGGTAGTTTTCAACATCATAACTTTTTTCCATATCTTATTGGCTAATATTTAACTGGATGAATGAGATTATTTTACAACTTACCTATCTGAGTGTTTAAACTTTTTGTGCTGACTGGGAGATTTGAATTTATCTTATTTGATTTATTCCTGGCATTAAAATACAATATGTTTAATCTAAAAGTCAAAGTCTGTAAGATCAAAGATACGGAATCCTGGAATTCAAACCAGAAGGATCATAAATTGTAATTCTCTTTAATGACCTATGTACTATATATCTCAGTGTAAAATAACCAACTGTAAAGTCTCTCCCGGATTGTCAGACGTACTCTTCCATTTTGCAAATAAATGTGAGCACTGTTCTAATAAAATTATACATAGCTAACAGAGCTTCAGTGAGGCTAAGGTAGGGGATCTACTTGTGCACTTAAATGGTAGGCTCTATATGTGCAAAACCCATGTTTGCATTTTACAGAGATGAAATGTTCAGGCCTCCATTAACTGTATAAGCTACATTTGCCAGCCTGCCAGATGTATGAGTTCCTGTCAGAAAAGACCAATAGAGTTTACTGTTTGCAGGCTGTTGTTTGTTTAAATTCTTCTCTAAGCTAACTCCTGGCATTTCAATTAAAAGTTTGCTTCTCTAAAACCACCAGTGGCTAGCAAACTAATTGTAAATAATAACTGTGTTGCTACAGTTTTTCCAGTTATTTTCTTCCTAATGACAAATATTCTTTTTTCTTTTTATCTTGCTCTCACAAGTATTTTTTTCAGTCAGTTAATAAAAAGGCTGATCCCTATGTAATCTACTTTTACAAAAACCTGTAGATTTTAAAGGAATAAACAAAAAGTGTTAAAAAGTATAACATCCACCCACACATTTATCCTGTGCTAGCCTGAATGGTATGGCCTCGACCTTTGTAATGTTGAACTTCCTTTTATTGCAGGATGGATCTAAATATCGAAACTTCCATGAAGTTAAACAAATAAATCCAGTGTGTCTACAGCAGAAAGAAGCATTGTCTCAGGGGTCTTAGGAAGAGGATGAAAGGAGTTAGTAGATAAAAACTGAGCAGACAAACTTTTGTATGAATAGCTGGAAAATTACAACTTTTGGAATCAAAACTAAGTTCCTGCTAAATACATGTATAATTTTACACATTTGTAGGCTTTGACTTGCATGTTCTGTTGTGCTCCACATTATTCTGTTCTCACTCTGATCTGTCTGGGAATGTGTAGGACAAGGAGGTCTGACTTGAAACAAAAAGTCTTGTTCTTTCTTGTACAGTGAGTGAATTCCACCAGTGAAAGCTGCTAAAACTTTGCTGCCCTCTCTAAACCCTATGGAAAAGCTGGGTTTACTCCTCTGCTTTAATGTGCAGTTTGTATTTACAGGAGTAGTAGTTCTATTCAGCCTTCACCTGAATAAGCTAAATAAGCCAGGCTCCTCCAGACCCTTCTCTCCCACAACAGGGCTTCTGTTTCCTAACTTGTCACAATCCTTTGCTGAATTTTTTTATTTTCCTGAACACTAGTGACCAGAAATCTAAATTCCATCGCAGGTGAGCTGCAATCACCGCCAAATCTTCCTGGTATCCTCTGAAAAACCTCATGCCTTACAAAGGCCAGTCAGGCACCTTATGTCTGTGACCTAATTAATTCCAAAGTATGTGGTGATCTCTTTGGTTCTTTAGTTTGTGTAGGAGTATTTGAAAGTATTTGAGAAGTTCTTACGAAGTGCTCTGAGCATGATAGCTGCTGTTTTCATAACTTTTGGGGGGGGAGGGGCAAGGGGGAAAGCAAGTTTATTTGTTAAATTTTGGAGCTCAGCAAATCTTGGAATTTTGGGTTTTTTAAATGTGGTAATGAATCACATATCATACACCATTTATAAAAGTAACTTATCTACTGGGTTTAAAGAGCAAAGTGTTTTACAAATCACTTTCAGGGAATTTCTGTTAAGTGTGTTAACTGTTTGGAGATATAGACTGATATTTGGAACAAAATCTTCTGGCTTTAAAGGTTCGGAGCAAAGAGCAGATACATACCTTGAAGGAAAAGACCAGCTGGGAGGTTGGTTTCAGTCCTCTCTACTAACCAGTGTGGCAGCAAGGAAAAAAGCACCATACAAGTAAGTGTGTGGAGTGAAAGCACATTTCTGGTTCATTTATTAAATAGCATGCTTTTGATAGTGCAGGCTGTAGTGTATAAATCAAGCCATTACTGAATATCTGATTTCTGTCCTTAAGTTTTCAGTATCAAGTTTTTCTTGGATTAGATTGCATTACATTTATTGTTTAAATATTTTCCATTGTAATTTTAGGGGATGTTTCCTTTCTCAGTCCTATAGATATATCCAGTAGGTGTATCCTATTACATTGTGAGATACAGGTCTATTCTTTTACCATCTCTCCCACTCCCATAATCAAAGGAATTGTTATGGGAAGTGCAGTATGAAAATCTCCTAAGATCATAGGAATTCACAGTCATTGCATGCATGTTTTATCCTGGAGCTGTGACATACTGTTTGTACCCTGGAAGCTGAAAAGCATAGGGAAAGGTAATGTGGGTCAGTCACAAGTGCAATTTGGGGAAATGTATTCATTTAAAGAGTAAATAATACTTTAGTCTTTAGTCTGAAATATATATATGCTGGATATCTGCAAACAATCTGTTGCTCACATGGCAAAATTAAATGAGGAAAATACAGCTGTATGCACTACTTGGATGGTAATACAACATATTCATCGTTGATTGAACTCAACAGATGGAGCCTCAGGCTTACAAAAATAGAGGGTTTCTGTGTTTTGATTTAGGAATATCCTCCTTGGAAATCTATTCTTAACACACTTTTCACTGAGATTTTGTTTCTGCTAAAATCTTCTCTTCAGGACTCTGGTAGTTCATGGATTTACTCTTGGTGAGAAAGGGGAGAAGATGTCTAAATCTATTGGCAACGTGGTTGACCCTGATGTAGTTATCAATGGAGGAGAAGTAAGTCAAACTTGTGAGTTTCTTAGCACCATCAGGAGCTATTTTTCACCACCAGATTCTGCAACTGTCTTGTTGCATGTTTCTCTATACAGCTGTCTTGTAGCAGAACTCTATAAGGCTCTTCTGAAGACCTTGGCTGCTTTGGAACTCCTGCAGTTCCATTTGGCAGGAATAAAAATCTTGAGTTGCTCTGCTTCAGCTGTAATACCAAAAAAATCCTCACCTCTCTTCTGCTAGGAGAAAATTCATTACACAGAAGATGTAGAATTTGTGTAAGCTGTTGCTGGAGTGATGAGAGGAGAGTGTTTAAAAAAGAAATCAATGAACCTTTGCTTTTGAACTGACTGAAACATATGCATGAGCAGTCAGAGTACCAAGCAGCACCCAAGCAGCCTGTCTGCACTCAGTCTAGGCTGTGCATTGACTCTGGAAACTTACTTCATTCAGTGGTCAGGGACATTGCACTTCAGGTGATGCTCTTTTTTTCCTTCACCAGTCCTGCTGTTCCTCTTTCTGAGACTTCTTGAACACATTTTGCAACTCTCTAGACTAAAGAATCAATCCTTACCAAGACTTTCTTGTCCAATTCAAATAAAACACACAGTAATTCGTTTTGTCTAAATGGAGGAGTTGAAAAAGAGAGTGAAAAAAATTCTAAAGAGGGGAGAAAGCCTGTGGCTTCAGATATTAACATTCAAACAGCAATATCAATCATTCAAATGATCCAAAGCTATAAGTTTATCTCACCTGAGTTCTAGCATTGCCTGGACACAGACAAGTGTCCTACTTACTGCTGCAAGTACCTACGGTAGCCCTGGCTTAACAGTGAATCTTCCTAAAAGAGGTTGAAGATCTCCAGATACAGTGGCCTTCTGGGCACAGTTATCAAGATATGTTCTTACAGCACTGACAGCACAGAAGTGCAGTGCTCACCCTGCTGCAGGCCCCTCAGCAGTTTCACTGTGCCCCTCTGTCTCTGTTCAGGATCACACCAAGGATCCTCCCTACGGCGCTGATGTTCTCCGCTGGTGGGTGGCAGAATCCAATGTTTTTTCTGAAGTGCTGATTGGACCTGTTGTACTTAATGCTGCAAGAGATGATATCAACAAGGTAAGAGCCAGTGATGGTAATGCTCTTCGTTTTAATGAAGTCCTCTTTATATTTGGTTTTGTGTTGATCAAATAGAATTGATTGCAAAGCTTTACAATCTTTAGACTAAAGAAAGCTTTTGTGAGCTCATGTAGGTAGGTATTACTGCTTTTTATATCTCTGGATCAAATAGTGAAGTGTATTAAGGAAAAGACTATTTTTTGCAGCAAGATTTGGTAATAGCCAGTCTTTTCTTTACGCTTCCATAATTCCTTTTGGCATTTGTTCTTCATGATGCTTTTGTAACTACGCAAGTAATCAACAGCCCACTTCAGTTAATTCATTATAGAATATTATAATGTTGTGTTTCATCTAAATTGCAGACCATCGTGTTAAATTTTTCTGGTTTGTCTCTAGCTTCGGAATACTCTGCGCTTCATGCTGGGAAACATGGCTGACTTCAATCCAGAAACAGATTCCATCCCTGCTTCAGAGATGTACATAGTAGATCAATACATGCTGCATTTATTGCAAGATTATGGCAACAAGGTAGGGATAAATTTCATCTATAAGAATATATGTGTAATGTTTTTACATTGGTTATACTCTCTAGTGACAATTCTTTCAGTGTATGAGTAAAAAGTATTTGTCAGGTATACAGATGAGGAACCAAAAGGTTTCTTTGATGCCATGTGCACTCCCTTAAGCCTGTTCCATCTTAAGAGGAAGACTTTGTTGGTAACATCCTTAACTTGTTTGACATGAACCAGTTTTTCCCACTCCCATCTGCTCAAGACCTCACCTTGGATATCTTTAGAAATAGTTAGAATAGAGTATGGAAAAGCAAAGCAAAACAAAAAACTTCTAGAGCTCTGGAAATCTGGTGTAGTCCAAAATTTAGTCATTTCTGGCACTCAGAACCATCCTGATGAATGAGAAAGTGTGGGCATAATTTCTGGAGTTTCTCTCTTCTCTTCCCTCAAATTTGATTTGCAGTTTTTTCCCTCCAATAGCCTATAAAAGGAAAGGTTCTCTGAGACTTCATGTCACTAATAACAGTTTCTGCAACTGCAGGTTCATCAGGGCTTGTCATTGTATGACATGACAATGCCACCCAATGCCATGTCATACATCTCATGACATGCAAGTCCTGAGGAGGGCCACAAAGGTTATCAGGGGGTAGAGCACCTCTCCTGTGAGGGCAGGCTGAGAGAAATGGGTTTGTTCAGCCTGGAGAAGTCTCTGGGGAGACCTTAATAGTGGCCTCCCAGTACCTGAAGGTGTTACAGGACAGCTGAGGAGAGACTTTTTCCAAGGGCATGTAGTGATAGCACAAGGGGTCATGGCTTTAAACTGAAAGAGGGTAGGTGTAGGTTAGACATAAGGAAGAAATCCTTTCCTGTGAGGGTAGTGAGACACTGGAACAGGCTGCCCGGGGAGGTTGTGGATGCCTGGATATGTTCAAGGCCAGGCTGGATGGGGCTTTGAGCAACCTGGTCTAGTGGGAGGTGTCCCTGCCCATGTGGGGGGGTTGGAATTAGATGATCTTTTAAGGATCCTTCCAACACAAGCCATTCTATGATTCTGTGATTCTATGACATGAAATGAAAATTGATTCACTGTTCTGCTCCCTCTCCCAGGTTACAGAAGCGTACAAAGAATATGATTATAGCAAAGTGGTTCGATTACTGCAAGCATTCTGTTCCAGAAACTTGTCCAACTTCTATTTCACCCTAATTAAAGACAGGTACGTTCATTATTGCTGCATTTAAAACAGAAAAAATAAATAACTTGGTTTGAGATTGAGGTAATAGCATTCCAGGTGAATGTTGAGTGAACAAGAGATATCCCAAGATTTCATGGTTGCATGTTGTGCTTTGGTGCACTAAAGTTCACGGGTGAAAGCTGTTTTCAGCTGTGTGTTTTGTCATCAGTCTGTTCCCATGTTCTGTCTGCTAGGGGTGCTGAATCATCTTGAAAGGTACTCAAGTGAAAATTAAACAAAGTTTTAAAGGTAGATTTTTGGATCTGTATTTCTACCTAGAAGTATGTGCATCTGAATTTGGGAAGGTAGAGGGGAAGGGCTTTTAGTACTTATCTGGGTAGCCTACTATCTTATACTGATCTAAAAAACAGATGAAGAATCCTAAGGGTGTGACTGATGCTTCTGTAAACTATGAAATAGCTGTTTAATGGGGGGAGGAGATAGAGGGTTATACTGATACTTAGTTTCCAGAATGCAAGTAAAGGGGAAAAAGGAAAAAACGCTAATGATAAATTTTATGGATGAATCAGAACAAAGGCCTAACAGAGCTGCAGGCTCACCTCCTTGAGAAACTGTTATCTTCTGTACAAATGAAGCAAATTCATATGCCACGTAGAAAATCTTCCCAGATAAAGTTGGACTGCATGTGCAAATGGTCCTGTACCTGAACCACTCCCCTTGCCTGGGAAGGACAGCTAAGAAAAGCTTTCCTTAGACAGGCAAGCTGGGTCAGACTGCTGTACTTCCATTGGCAGTCCTGAAAGTATGGCTCTTGAGCAGGAAGAGGAACATACAAATACTTTCCAGCTTTCATCTCTGTCTTGCAGGCTGTATTGTGAAGAAGAAAAAGATCCCAAGAGGCGCTCGTGTCAAACTGTGTTAGCTGAGGCTTTAGACGCAGTAGTCCGATCCTTTGCTCCAATTCTTCCTCACTTGGCAGAGGAGGTTTTCCAGCATCTCCCTTATAAGAAAGGTAAAGTACCTAGAATTTCTAAGGAATTCTTTTAGTGCAGTTTAATTGCACAGTTAAAAGGAGAGTAAATACAGAGGTATGCTACTATTTTTTATTCATTTAATAAACACTTGAATAGAAAGACACTGAAAAAATTCTTTTGTTTGCTTTGCTCTCAAGACTCAGAGGGTGTGTTTCGTACTGGCTGGATTAATGCAAGCTCAGCATGGAAAAAGCCTGGCATTGAGGAAGCCATAGAAGGTGCATGCGCAATGAGAGACTCTTTCCTTGGGTCCATCTCTGGCAAGAACGCTTTGGAATATGAAGTTGTCATTGTAATTGAGCCTGGATTGCTGTTTGAATTAATGGAGGTAAAGATGCTACTAAGAATGGTGTCTGTGCTAAGAAATACTAATTTCTGTAAACTTTCTTCTACTTTGTACTTGTCCAAAAATCACAGAATTGTTAGGTTGGGACTGCTTTAAACTGTGTGGCCTGAGCCCCTTGCCCACGCTGGCTCAGCTAGAGCAGGTTTCCTGGGGTTGTGTCCAGTGGGTGTTGAATTTTTTGAGAACAACCTCTCTATGAGAGGTTGAATGTTTTTGAAACAACCTCTCTGTGAGACCTCTGTCAGTGTTTGACCACCCTCAGCGTAGAAAAAAGTGCTTTTGTTTTCTTGGAATTTACTTTTTCAATTTCTGTCTGTTGCATTTTGTCCTGGCACTGGGCACTACTGAAAGTGCCTGGTTCCATCTTCTTGACACCCTCCAATCAAGTATTTATACATTCATAAGATCCTTCTGTTTTCTGGACTGAGTGGTCCCAAACTGCCAGCCTTTCATACAAGAGATGCTCCAGTGTTAAGTTCACATCTCTTTTACTAGAGAGCTCAGCCTTTTTTGCAGCAGTGCAGATGTGCCTGACCAGAGCTGAGCAGTGAGGAACCTCCTTCAACCTGCTGGCAGCACCCTTCCTCCTGCAGCACCCTAGTGCAGGATGCCACTGGCCTTCTCTCTTATGATGGTTCATGGTCAACTGCTTGTCCACTGAGACCACCTTCTTTCTCCTAGGCTAAGCTGCTTTCTAGTCAGTTAGCTTTCACATGTACTGGTGCTTGGGGTTATTCCCAACCAGGAGCAAAACTGGGCATTTTTATTTATTTAACTTCATGAGATAGCTGCTAGTCCATTTCTCTGTTCTGTTGAGGTCCCTCCCAACAGTGCAGCCATCTGTGTATCACCCATGCCTCCAAGCACTGTATCAGCAGTAGACTTACTAAGGGTACACTTTGCACCATCATCCAGGTTATTAATGTTAAACGGTACTGGACGCTCAACCATGAGCTACACTACTAGTGACTGGCCTCTAGCTCTAGACTCCTTGAGAAGGTCTATTGTAGTCCTACTAGCAGTGCTCTCCTGAAGTATTCTGCTTTCTGCATCTGGGGGTCAAAGTTACTTGAATTTCTCCAGAGGGAACCTTGGATGCTGCAGTTCAGGTCTGTACTCTTACCCCTGGCAGGAGTAAGTCAATTGGACTCTTGTTTCAAATCATCCACTCTGATTAGGAACCAGTGGTAGCATTTGTTGCAAAGAATGGAGCTTGGGGCTCATAGAGCTTGCAGTGGTAGACCTCAGTTTTGTTGCTGGATTTAAACATAATTTTATATATATATATTTAGACACACACAAACACCATGTGCGTGTAAACAAACTGCTCTTCACAACAAGGCTAGGACAGCTATTGCAGTCACAAACAGTTACTCTATGTTTGCTTTAACATTTTCTAGAAGAATGCTGAGAAACAAAAACAGGTTGCAGGTCTGAAAATCCCCTGTCTTCCCTAGGCACTGCAAGCTGAAGAAACTTCTAGTGTTTCACAGCTGAACGAAATAATGATGGCTTCCCAGACAACCCTGCTGAGTGAGCTACCCAAAGAAACACCTGCAGATGCAAACATCATCAAAGGGACCTTTCTGATTAACTTGGAAGGTAAGAGAACTATTCTAGGCAGGCTGCTGTGCTACTACAACATCCTTTGTTGTCTGCTTCAGATGTAGAGTGGAGTATGCCAACTATACCTTCCTGATCTCAGGAATAATGCTTTCTTTAACAGGTGGTGATATCCGTGAAGAATCTTCATATAAAGTTATAGCCCTACCCACTGCCAAAGCAAAATGCCCTCGCTGCAGGAGATTCACTTCCAGTTCCTCAAGCACTCCCTGCCCACGGTGCCTGAAAGTCATAGGTGGAAAAGGGAGCACATGAGGATGAAACACACTGCTCCAACATTATGGATACTGAGGTACAAAAAAGCAGTGGCTAACCAGAAGGGCTGTGTACCCAGTCCTGCAGAACCAGATGCTTAAGCCCCAGCATAAGCAGCAATATCAAGTTTTGTTGAGGGGGGGAACATTATGTATATATACCTAATTATGTATATCACTTTTCAGCTTAATAAAAAGGGTGGTTGAAAATAGCTGATGTAATTTATTTTTTTTTAGCAATTTGTGTCCTTTAGAAGTTCAGTTCCATTTAAGTGAAACTCCACAGTAAAACAGCAATGGTTTAATTCTTATTAGAACAGGTAGTGCTGCAGAACCTCAGAGAACCAGTCCTCTCTCCACAGGAGTGTCTACTCATCTTGTAAAAGAGAACAGAAGAAAAAGTGGTGACCATTCTCTTAAAAAGGATGAAAAAGCACAATGAAAGCTCAAATTTTATTTAATCAATTTACACAAATCCACAGCAAATTAGACACAAAATAGCACTATGTACAGAGTATTACTTACAATACATTACAGATTTGATTGGTGTAGTGTGTCAGCTCTGACATGGTGCTTGGTTACAGTAAAATCCTTTACAGAGCTCTACCAGGATACAGGAATGTAATGCAACTAAGAAACATAACTTTGTTATCTTTAGGTTGCAGGATGAACAAATCTCTAGCATATTCATTTCTGCAGAAGTTTGAAGTGCTGTCAGGCAAGGCTGTAAAGTCACCTGTAGGATCTTGCTTTCTTCTGTTTTTCCCCTACATCTGTTTTAGTCTCAGTTATGGAAGTTGGTATAGAAATACATAAAACATAGACCAGGATTGGACTCTTACTAGAACTCCTACTAGTCTTTACTTTGTCTGACCTCATACTGCTGTAGGAAGTCAAACACACAGTACGAAAACTTCTTCTGAAGCCTTCATCAACTACATTGAAGTGCAGTGATTAGGAACTGGGGATGCTACACAGGTGAAGGAGGCTGTAGAACAAACCACCTACATGATTTTTTTTTTTTAAGGGGAGTTTAACCTTTAGATGACAGCAGCACAATCTTCAGAAAGATAAGACCAATTTCTGTCCAGCAAGGCAGTGTACCACTGATGTTGCTCACACAGAATGCAAGAGTAGCAGGTTACAAGATGGAGCTAATAATTTCAGCTGACTTCAAGACAAAAACAGTTTACACCAATTTAATTTTTCTTTCCTGTCTTCCTCTAGGTAGAAAGTAAAGAGTACTATCTTATGTAAGATAATCATGTTTAATACCACTCCAATAGTGATGATACTCGCTATGTGATTCCCTGTAGGTACTGTAAATAAAAGAGAGATATTTCTTTTAAGGCTAAAGTACGCAGTACTATAAATCTTTAGTGAAGTTGCCTCAACTATTTAAGCAGTTTTCAACTACAAGTTAACGTGCAGAGATTTATAGCATACTACATCTTCTACAGTGATAAGATGGGGGAAGAATCTTACAGTAAGACATTCCTTGACCTACCTGAATTCAGAGCTTAATATTAAGCAGAGCTTTATAATAAGGGAGAGGGATGTAAATCCAGTTTTAGCTGAAGCCCATCACCCTAGAGGCAGTACTGGGAGATCTGGACTAAAAGATGAGTCCGTATTTATGTCTGTAGAATTGGATTCTCCTTTCCAGGCTGTTTCTGATGTGGGCTGTTCTCTCTTTGTGTAAGGCCCCAGCACATTTCATCCTATGTCTAGTGCAGTCATCATTGTCACATATAATGCAGTTACAAGGCATGAGCCCAGCACCAGGTCTGGCTTCTGAAAAAGCAGTGGTTGCTCTATATGGTAATTTCAGACACTGAAGTTTTTCCCTGGTGTAACTTCACAACTTGTATGATTTGTTTTTCAATACATGGAACATTGAGTTGGCAGAAGTTGCCAAACAGAGAATTTCACAAGACTTGATTTTGTAAATAGATTCAAACCATTGTCAACTCTATCCAGTTGAAGACTACCGCAAAAAGCGCTTAAGTCAGAAATAAATAACAAAGCATTTCAGATACTGACAAGTGTACTAGAAACTAAACATCTTTGTGCTAATGCAGAATTTAAAATATACTCCAATTTAAAATTACCTCCGGCAATCCTGGGATGGGCGCACTGCTTTTTTTGTTGTTTAGCAAGAGTCACACAGAAGTTTCTTTCTGTAAAGTTCAGCCTTGTGTAAAATCATGCATTATACCACTATATAACAGAACTGTGCTAACCACAAATGTCATGATGACATGGCTTCTACAGCCTCTCTCAGGTTCAAGGCAAGGTTATACTGCCCATGATTCTCTGGTAAGTGCTCCATGACTTTGTTAATTAGTTTAGCTGTTGTTGAAATTGGCACTTCCACATTTTTAAGTTCCTGGGGGTCCTATACAAAAAAATAAACACATAATTAGAGTAATTTTAGATGATCATCTGCATATAAACCCTCCTGAACTTGCATAAGACAGATTACTAAGGTTTACTGAATCCATTAAGCTGATGCCTTTACCTGTGAAACTGCTTGACCCTTAACAAAAGAGAACTAGCACCAGGAAAAATGAGTAAAAGGGCCATGAGCTCCCTGGTGAGTAGAAGCTTCCAAAATATTAACCTGTTTTCCTCAACTGATGTTAGCTTACCAGAGCTTTGAGCCAAGTACTTAGTGTTGGAGGAAGCCGAGCGAGGAGTTCTGTACCCTCCTTTGTCTGCATATGAAGTAAAGCAAAGGACAGTCTCTGTCCAGCCAGCATCAGCAGCTGTGATGCAAGAACTTCTTTGTCAGACACCTCAAGAAAGGCCTGAAAATAGAAGAATGTCAGGAGCTAGAAGGCATTTCAGCACGACTCAGATCAGTTATTTGGATGCTTGAAAAGCTGTATCAAAAGAACCTTCTCAAAACTGGAGGCTATTTCTTGTGTTGTTACCTCTTACTGCAATTAAAAGCTGCAGAAGATTTAATAAAGGCAAAGAAATACTCTATATGCAGCAATTATCACGAGCACAAGATCTAGTTTACATTTCATCAACAAGTTCCTATAATCTCATTTGCTGTTCCCCTCAAAGATTTTCTTATCCAAGGACCAGTAAACTTCTTTAAGAAGATATTACATACAAAAAAGCAGATTCCTAAAACTATCAAATATGGTAAAATGAAAGAGACTGTAGTGGTCTAGATCAGTCATGTAACTCCGTATCGTGTTTCCAGTTGCTGCTATACACAGATCTTCATTGGGAAGAAGGTAAAATGAGGATAATATGGCCTTGAAAGAGTACTTTTCCAGTGTCTGAATTTTTCAGCCTGAGCATTTTTTGAAAACGACAGTACTTGCCTCACCCTTCCAGGCATCTTAAACAAAAAAGTATTTTTAGCAGAATATCTGACATAATGCTGTATTGATTTTAAATCTTTAAAAGCTTTTATTACCTCTTCACCAAGATGATCCATCCCATAGCTATACAGTTCATAGACATAATGCCTTCTGACCACATCCTGAGAGATTTGAAGATACTGAGCCAGGTCTGCTGCCAAAGTTGGCCAATTCTTCCCCTTTTCAAAAGGAAACAATTCCACTTCTAAGACTTCTTTGGCCTTTTGTGATGAACACAGTGCTTGAACCGCTGCAGTCACAACTTTGACCAAGAACTTGGAAGCAAAAATAGCAAGTTACCTCAGTATTATTTGAAATTTTAGAAGTTTTAGAACTTCCAATACAAAATTTATACCGACCTGTTGTCGTATGGATAACACAGTTGGATCCATATCTCCACTAGGTAGCAGCTGAATTGAAGTAAGGTCTTTGAAAAATGCATTTTTGCCCTAAAATTGAGAACCAAAGAGGCCTCAGAGATAGAGGGAATAAAAGTAATTGTGAACCAATACTAAGAAGCCAACTTGCTTTTTACATTTTATTTGTACTGCATCTTCTGTTCCTCTTTGAGGATAAGATTTAATATTTTAAGTTCAGGCCACTAGACAAAAGAAACTCTTTTTCATGCATCAACGTGTCAAGAATTTGTTTTCAAACTGAAAATCACCTGCCTACTTAATTAGGAAGCTGGAGCTAAAATTTAGATATATTTCTTAGTCCCTGTCTCTAGGCCAACACAGCAAGCATAATATAGAGGAAGAAACACAAACTAGCTGATATAAAATGATACTTTATCTATTACCTATTGATACACCTATTGATATACCTATTGACACTGGTTAATTTTAAGGTCTCCTGAACTACAGATTAATCAAATTCAGGTAAACCCCTGAACAATGGCACATGGTAGGCTTTGTTTCAGCTCACCATGCTCCATCCTGAGCAGCTCCAGCAGTCCTGCCCTGTATTAAAACCGGAAGTAGAGAAACTTGTACCAGAACAACATCTATGTTAAAAGACAATCATGAATGTGTAGGTCTAGATACTGACTTCTCTTGTTCCAAAATAAGGTTAGTATATGGTCTCTGAAACTTTTAAACGCTTTTTCAGTCAACATCTCTAAAGAACTGTTAGAAATTCTGTCATAAAACTCACAGAACAAATTGAAATCTTGAGTGAGTGAAGGCAAAAAGCCAGCACCTGAGAATAATAGCTCTATGTGAAAGAAAGGAGTCACAGAACAGGATCCAATTTTACCCTTGAGGTAATAGATAAGAAAAAAAAGACAAAAACAATGGGATTTCACAAATGGTTAAATGCTAAAGGCAGATTCAACAATTTCAGAGCCTGTATACAGACAAGAAAGAACCTAGGTCGAAAGGAGAGTATATCTGCATTTATAAAATTCCAGTAAGTCATTAAGAAGTCATCTGTTCAGTATTTCAGGACTAAATAATTTTCTCACCAGCAGAAATTGAAGGACAGTATGTCCTTTAAACACAATACTCTGTGCTTAATTTTTTTTAAGAATTGTAGTGTGGTAAATCTAGGAGAAGGAAAGCCCAACTTGCAGGACCTGCTTTGTGTCATACTGCATTTTAAATGCTAATTTTTTTTTTTTTTTTAAGTGCTGTATATGCATTAAATGACAAGCTGCTTATTCTCTTCAAGAGGCTCAGAACTCTGGAATAATCATTATCCAATAATGGATACAACAGTGACAACAGCATAACATTTGTAACTTTAAGTATTTATGTTTTCTCTGATGTGGCACTTCTCAAAAGAGGTAGAAAAACTTGTCATGCCAGGTTCTTACCATGCATTATTTTCAGGCCAGCTAATTATTAAGGAGTTGATTTTCATATATCTGAGGTCACTACAATTTTTTATTCATAAGAAAAAGCACCGAGTTTGGGTTCCAGCCCAAATTCTGGTGACAACCTCATTGTTGCAGCACAGTAGACTAAATTTAGTCTTTCATAAAATGATGCACTAACTGTTTAAAGAGTGAAAGGCAGGATATATTCTAGATACCAAGAGGAAGGACAGCAGGATTAAGATGCAGGCTTTCAGAAGACATACCTTGCTATCAAACAGTGAAAGTGGCTTCATACTCTTCAGAGAAAACCTCATGATGGCATACAAGATAGTACATAACACAAACTGGTGCTCAACAAGTGGGTAGTGAATGTGTTTCTGCTCCAGGGCTAGTTCTACTATAGATACTGGGCCTTCTACAGACGTCCAAGCATCTTCAGTATCTAAGACAGGAGGCTCCATTTCACTGCTACTAACATCAGCCTGCAAAAGCAACACAGAAGAACAGTCACACACAATGTGTCACCTTTGTTGGCCTTCTGTGCAAAAACACACACCTTTAATCACAAGTTCTCTGTGGTAAAATTAAAATTTCCTATTGTCTAGAAGGTAATTAAGATTTGTCTGAACTAAATGGTGCAGAAATTAGCATAGCTATAGTCTTTAAAATTGAATTTAAATCAGTTTCTTATCTGTATGGGAAAAATAGAAATTTACCTCTAGCAATATCTGCAGAAGATCTGAAGAGCAGCCAAGAAAAGCTGTCATTGCTGTGTCACCCATCCCTACATCCTGTTAACAAGCAGTATGAGTTAAATTGTTTCAGTTGGAATTGAAACAGGCTTTTATTAGCCCTGTATGTTTGAGAAGACAGTAGTTGACATAAACTGTACCTTTAAGTTCAGTTTATTAAAGGGTAAACAAATATTGACTGAAGGACAACAAAGAAACAGAAACAAGGTAGGAAAAATAGGAATAATGCTAAATGTAGCCATTTAAAAGAAGACCGAATTCCTCAAGTAATCACATCCTATAAACTTCATTTTCTGAGCTTATCAGTTATCTTCCAAAGAAGTTTTAACTAATGAAAATGCATGAAAAATAATACTTTGTCATGTTGTAGTCTTGAGGCTACTTTATATAATATTCAAACTATACTACTATTCTAATTTGTCAGATAAAGATTATTTTAAGTTTCTTAAAGTTCATAAGATTTTCTCTAGGATTGCATTTTGAATTTTTCTGAAACTTAAAAAAATTAATTACAAACTAGTATTTAAATTTGAACTAATATTTAAACTAAGGCATTTTTATTTATTTCTTCCCATTTAGACAAAAGTAGTATTACTTGCCCGTCTGCACAATCTGTCCTTTGGAGCTTTTCCAACCTGTTTGAAGAAAATAAATAAATCTCAGCAATTAAATAATTTTTATCATAAGGTATCTGGTACCTCATGTTTTAAGCTTTTATTACTATTTTCCTCATATAAAATGAGAACATAGTTCATTAATGCTACATAAAGCAACAGCTTGCTTCCAGCAAAATCTTTGATACAGTTCAGACAACTCAGAAATTAACAGTTTTATTTCATCCTCCTTAAAAGTCTGAGATTAGAAATAAGGCCCCAAGGATCCTTATTCAAACCTCAAATGCAGATAAAAAATTCTGAGTGACAACAGAAAGAAACTCGGGAACAATGAAGAGTGAATGTCCCAACATACTCATTGAGATGAAGAAGGTCCAACAAGAAACTTATTATACGGTTACCATGCTTTGCCTATCTGAATTCTTCAAGAGAGACACCTCAATCCTGTTCCATTTAGGAATGCTATTATGAGGTCCAATATCTGCAAGTTAAAGCCCATGCTAAGCATGATGAAGCACACACACGTAAGTGCAAATTATCTCTCCCATAGCACAAAAAAAATAAAAGTAATGATTACACTATGTCAGAGTCTAAGGAACAGCTGAAGTGATATTTCAGGGTCCTGAATTACAGGATTATTTAAACTTGAATTCAAGAGATGCATCATGCTGTCTCAAAGTCTGAATTCAATATCACTTCCAGCTGTCATTTTGGGGGCTTATTAAATGTCAACAGATATGAAAAGTTTTTCTGGAAGTTGTTAAGAGATCAGTTGTTGTACTTCTAAAACACAAACCCTGTGGACTGATTCCTGCCTTCAAAACACACATAACCACTGAGAGTTAGCAGCATTTTTTATTACATATTTTTTTCAGGTAACAGGTGTGTGTAAAAAGAGTTAATAAAATCCTTCCATCTCTTCTCCTGCAAGTGTTAATCTAGCAAGAAGGAATAGTGATAGATTTACATAAAGGCATGCATATAAACTGGAAGAGTTTTTGCAGAAGAAACAGCAAAAGAAGAAAATGAGAGAAGCAAAGGAGAGGGGGAAAAACAGAGGATGAGATAGCAAATTCTTGGGGGTTTCGTGTTTTGTTGTTTTTACTTTTAAATCAACACTTCTGTCTTTGCATCTGGACTTTAATACTGAAAAACACTTAGCTGCTGCTCTACATCAGGCAAAGCAATAGGCAGATTCCCCTTAAAGAATTTAAGCACATTTATCACTGACAGTACTCTTCCTAAACTGTCTTCTAGTCCTAAAAAAGAATTGTCGTCCAGTACACAGATCCACTGCTTATTTATAAGCATAAAACAAAATAGAAGTTTAGCAGGGACAAAAACCTGCTAAAACTCATAGCAAACAAGCTGTATGCTAGAACAGAAGCTGATTTACAACGTTAGTGACAGTTAAAAATGCTCAACATCTGCCACAACATGTTCCTCATTTTGCAGAAGAGATTGTTTATCCAAACCCTGGACCACAACATTATTAAAAAAAAAAAAGCTGCTGCTTGTGGAAACCTGAATGTTTCATGGTTGTTACCAGGAAACAGGCACAGAGAAATACTTCAAGCTACTTATTGTTTTCTAACTTGTATATATGCTCACATACATAGTTTCAAACTGTTTCACAATACTTTTTATGTAGCAATTTATTTAGCAATTACACTGAACATAAGTCTTCAGTACACAACAGCCAGCCACTGATCAACTATTAAAACTACCAATAGTTGATCATTACACAGTTCTGTTACTTTGAAAATAAGCATTCCTTTATGAATTCCAAAAGTGAGCTACATGTAAGTATGGGGTTTTTTGATGCTTGAATCAAAGATAGTCCAAACTGATCTTAAAAAAAAAACACCAAAACACATCAACAAAAACCAAGTTTAAAAATGCTAGTTTGACTTTCCAGTTAATAATAAAAATTCAGCCTCAAAAATACTGTTACAGAACTGTACTGACCTTGTCCATTAGATATGTAGCAGAAGAAAGCCTTTTCACAATGAATGTATTCCACATCATCAGAGCAATACCTGTAACAGTTGCAGACTTGTGAATTCCAGCTGACTAGAAAAGAGTTCTTATAAGTATCGAGTCAAAAGCCATGGGCCAAAATTTGTTTAAAATTTAAAAGACATGCTGGAAGAAACAAGAAGGAATGATGATTTATCCTCACTGCTTTATACTTGGACTCTAGATTTCAGATTTCTCAGGAGGAGGCTACTTTGGTGGTAAAATACAGTCAGAAGTACAATGCCTCATTTGTTAAAATTTTTATATTATGCAGACTGGGTTTAACATTGTAGGTACACATTAGGTGGTAAGCATGAAGGTTTCATACTAGTGTTTTAGGTAGAGAGTACCTAATTTGCATAAGCAGTCAACAAAAAGACAATTGTCATCACATTCACTAAAACAAGAGTATCAAGAAATGCATGAAAAGTTATTGCAAGCAGCATGTGTCACTACTTCAATACAAATAAAGAATACAGTTTCATAGCAATTTTATTTATAAACGTTTTTAGTTAAACACATATACAGGGTTCTGATGGAAACTCAGTTTCAACTTGAAAAACAGAAGCTTGAATGTCAGCAAAAAGTTTTGGTAAGATTACTTTTTTTTTCTTTTTTCTTTTTCTTTTTTTTTTTTTTCCCCAGACAAAATGGCCAAAGCTACTACAAACTGTATGTTCATACTAGTCACAGTCATTTACTCTATAGTTTTACAATTTCAAAGACCATTTTTAATTACAACTTCATACTTACCATGCTGGACATGAGCATTAATGATGCATCTTAGATGATCTATAGACCTAATGAGAAAACACGCTTCCTTATGTAAAACAAAAAAGCAAAAGAGTAAGTTATTACATTATTAAAAAGTTGTCTATGTGTAAACTACTGATTCATTAAAGGGTCCGGGTAGAGTATTTTAAAGCTACTATTTTTGACAGTTATAAAAATTGTAAGTTACACTGCTACTACAATCTTCTCTGCTACTGTCTGACATATATACAAGTGGCAAAATATGTCTCAGTAATCATGAAACACATTGTGATTCAGCACTATTTTCAGGGCTTTGTTTTAATATATGTACAGCTAACAGACCCTTTGCTAAAATGTACCTTGAGTTTTCCAAATACAAAATCCACCTGTGCTACAAAGATGGATTTTTACTCAATTTCCTTAGGATGGAGTGAATTTTTAAAAATTATTTGAATCCAGTTTACACACTTCCAGTTTGGAGAATCTGATAGCTGAGAAACTAACTGTCTTTTCTTTGTGAGGTGCCATTCAGCCTCAGGATCTGGATAAATTTTCTCAATTCAATTTCTGCTTGCCACTTATCACAGAAAAACTGCAGCTAGTATGTTTTCAAAGTCAGTCATCTTAATGAAAGCTTTTATGAACTATCACAAAGTTGTGAAAATGCTTGTAGTGAGCTGGTCTTAACCATTACTCCTGCAAATTAAATTCTTTTACCTCTGGGTCTTTATTCCACTGCACTACATATTCCCAACAGCAATGTGCATGGAGTACATCCACTTCAAGACTACATGGAAATTGCTGGTATGCTAGCTGCAGCAGCTCTAGAAAAAGAAAATCTGAAGTTAAAAAACATACTTCTCCCCACTATAATTTCTGATACTTTACAACAGTAGCAATTGAAACATCTCTGCAGACATTTAGAATCAAAAAAATCATGTTATTTTCCTACCTAGGATTCCTTCCACACCTTCATCTGCTCCTGGTTCCTCAAGGAAGATATTAGTATGCCTTTCCATAGGTTCTTCAGTAGTATCTGTACTGGTTTTGTTTTGGGCCAAATTCAGTACAACAGGACTGAAGCCTTGTTTAAAAACCCACTTTGCTACAGTGTCAGCAATGCCTCCTATGACATTTAAAAACAAAACCAGACAAAGATGGGAGGGAAGAAATAGAGAGGGGGAGGGAAGAGGTGGGGGAAGTGGGGAAACATTGGGTATGGTTAACGTATCCCAGAAGATTTATGCTTCATAATCAAAGGACAAGAGAAAAGATTTGAGTTTTAAATAATCACTATAATAATGAATCACATAAGGATAACTCCTACCAATTTGGATACTTTCTCATCAGCAGATTAGGGATTTACAATGCAGTCTTTAAAATAATACTGTTGCACATTTTTCAGGCACTAACTACATTGCTTGAATTGTTTTTTAGATTAAGTAAACAGCAGAATTATTCCCAGTACAATGTGTTATCATAAATCAAAGTAAGGATGGTGCAGAAATCTGTTAGGAAAACAGTCTTTCCAAGAGGAAAAAAACGTACCTTTTCCAGCTTCAAGCAATTTCTTTACAGAAAGCCTGCCCAAAGGCTCAGTCTGGAGTGATGAAACTCTTTTTGTCCTTTTGCTCACTTTGCTATGCAGCAGTGTTTGAAGTATCAGACAATCCTCTAGCTGTCTCAGCAAAAGTTTCCAATATTCAGTATCAAGGGAAAGTGCTTCCCAGGAATCTGTGTCTGAACCTACAGTTATTTGGGAAAACTAACAGAACATATGAGCTGGTTTTGGTCTGTTTACTTAAAGCAGCAGTTTTGTTTAAAAAAAGCCACACAGCATTAACAAAGAAAACTATATCATAACAGCTACTGCATTTTGAAGGATAATTTAGTCCAAGATTATGTTAAGTGTAATGCAAACTTTCAATTAATATCCCATGCTACTAACAAGATGTACAAGATGAACAGAAACAAAAACATAGTAAAAGAAAACAATCTGAAAGGTTGTCTTATATCACCATTTTAAAGTCCATATTTAGTTGAAAAATGGCTTGGAATCCTATCAAAAAGATTTAAGTCTCCACCACATACATATTCCCTATATACATAACCAACCCACCTACATATCAATTACCTACCATATTAAAAACATATGTATCATGCACCCAGAAATACTGGATGCACAGTATATTTCAGTTCTGTGCACTTGGTAATTCCTGTGGTTATCAGCAAATGCTGTCAGGAAGCCCAAGAATCTTGCTGGTAGTCTGCAGATGTGTTTTTCAACTTTGTGCATCAAGACAGCAAACTCTACAGTTTTCAGAAGCCTGGTCATTATGATCTCTAGGCTTTAAGCTAGCAGATGGTAGGAAAAAAAAGGGGGGGACAGATAAATGTCTTTATGGAAAGGAAGTTTTGAGGAAAATAAAGCTTTTGCTTTATTCTGTTAAGAGCAGAAGAAAAGGTGACAAAGGAGATAGCACATGGGTAAAGCATACCAGCATTCCTATGTGGGCAACAGTGATCATTTTAATACACAGAATTGCAATAGTTAAGATTAACTATTATGCTATGAATGTGTAAAACTACTAGTTACGATTTATCAGGCAGGCTATTTACAAGACTGAGTTTCACTTAAACCCCATCTGATCTACTAAGATAACTTGTAATACACATACCCTTGGTGCTATTTAGGAATGGAACAAGTTTTTCCAACTTGAATTGCAATGCAGTGTGCAGCCTCACAGTTTTAATCACAGCTTTGTGAAAACTTATTGCCAAGAAAACCAAATCCCCACCATCTTAAGGCGGCATGGTATGTAAGTGCTAAGAAATTGCATCAGTATTTTTGTATAAAGAACCAAACCAAAACAATGTTAAAACAGTTTTCCCATCCAACGTTCAGGGAACTTCTCAAATTTCTGTGGGAACTGTGTAGGCTTGAAGTTTGTCAACATCATTTGCTATCAAGAGAAAAACTCCCTGTGCAGTTACCATCACATACTTGAACACGTTTAGTAAACAGTTCTGGTACATCATTCACCTCAGTACAACATTCTTCAAATTCAAATTTTCAGGCATGCAGAATGGCATCTTTGTTCTCGACGAATGCTGAGGATGTTATTCCATTATAAAGACAGCAATTTCCATGGCACTGGTACAGTAATAAAAAAGAAGGGGGAGGTCCAAGATGACTTACCTTTCTCTCTGTCACACTGTCAATTATCTCTGCAGTTACAGAATGCCCAACGTGAGCAGATAACAAGGCAGCTGCATTATTTTCAGACTGAACACAAGCTGTACGCATCTGCTGCCACCAGGGGGAAACCGACTGCGTATCCCAAGAGTCATCTATAGCAACTGAGGAGAAAGGGAGAGTAGGAAAATTCAACTTGGGTCAATGGGTGTTAAAATTAGTAAAGTAACAACCAGCCCTGAAAGCATCACTTCTTAATATTGCTTATAGTAGGAACAATTTCCACATATCCTACTTTATCTTTTTCTAGATATGGGGCATACAATTTCTAGCTTATAACTCAAATTTAAAATAAAGACTGGAATGTGAATTACTCGTTTTCCAAGTTACACCTGTAGGAAACAGGCACTCGACCTACAACCCCAGGTAGTAAAACCTGCTGCACGCTTACTAGATTTAAAGAATGTTGCAAAATGACACTTCACAATACAGACAGCTTCTTTTGTCATTTTGAGATGCCACGTGTTCACAGTGCATTCAAGCTGCTTTTCATCAGGCTACCTTGTGCTCAGCAGAATTAATTTATTCAGGCAGCAGCAGCAGCTTATTCATGCTTCCAGCTTAAGGCCAATAATGGTGCCCTATGGCATCCTAGACATAAGGGAATCTGGCAGACACTTCCATAGCAGCTCTCTGTGAGGTAAGAGAAGCACTATTTATTCATTACACAATTTATCCCAAATAAGGGCAAGTTGATTCTATGGAGTACCTCCCAAGTTAAAGCCATGTTCAATACACATATACTACTTCAACATTGAGGTCTCAATCAGTTCAACTAACCTGAAGGACTTCTAAAAGTCAGACAGCACAAGGGAGAGGAGCAGAACTGTACACCCAAAAAAGGGAGAAAGGGGTGAGCTGGACAGTCACCTCCTGGTGGAGGAGTTGTGCCACAAGAAGAGTGAAATTCCAGGGCATGAGGAAGGCAACACTCTTCAGATTTTCACTCTAATTTTAGTTAGTTGATCATGATGCAGCATGTAGCTCTGTTAGATTATTTGGGGGGAAGGAACCCTAAGTGATAATATAAGCTGATCAGAGTAGCAAATTTCTAATAATCATTGTGTTTATGAGTTCCAAATTGCACATTTCACCTTTCATTTTGCTCAGAAGTGACAGCATGGTATGCAGGCAATTGACAGAATCTGGTTTGTCCAGAATATCTTTTTCCTTGCAAAGCCATAAATTGAGGAGGAGTGACTGTAAAAAAGAGAATATGGACTTAAAGCAATCGAATGAAACTTACTAATATTGCAATACACCTGATATGAACATTTTCTCAAATTTTGTGTTATGGAGCAGAAATGCTATACCATTAACCCTTATCATATTAATATAGAAAATTAAAAATATATTGCATAAGGCACACTATGACAGATTTTGAATTAAAACAATACAATCTGCATCTTTAATTTAAAATGTTACTTAGAAAACATCCTTCAGCACAGCCAGCTAATACCAATATGTCAGCAACCTCGACTTGGTAAAAATTAGTAGTTAGATAAAAATTTTAAAACAGGCAAGTAATACTGAAATAGTTATTCCCATCGCTACCGTTCCCCCTTAGTAGGGGAAAAAAAAAAAAAAAGCAGCAAAAACCTAAAATCAGATGCAGATGAAAAATAAAATACAATTGTCTGAACACTACTAGTGATTCTGAAAAAATTACTTTTTATTCTTTTTTAAATTCTTTGCTTGCAAAAAAGTTATAATAAATGTATCAGTACCTAAAATTAACTACTCTCATAATTTTTGCTTCTTTGCAGAAGAAATCTTCAGCAAATCTTCTCGTAGTCCTAAATGCATACTCTAGACATTCCCTCTAGAATACCAACTTTTTCTAATAGAACATTTTCCTTTTTTTTCCTTTGACATCTCTTAAGTGAGAAATACAAGCACCTAAAGAAATGAATATTTGAACACGGTCTCAATACACCATTACTCCAAAGGTCAACATTCAGAAACTTTCCTTTCAATGTTATGGTTTAAAAAAACTAAGTCAGAGTTTTAAAGTATGTAATAAGTATCTTACCAACAAGATCTGAGGGGTAAAACCTGCTGATTCCAATGCACGACACATTTCCTCTGTTGAAGTCTCCCCACACAAACACTTCCAGAAGAAAAAGGTGCCTGAAGACAAAATTAGTTGACATTATGCATGATATATAAGTTTTATAACAAAATAAATCTTATTGCACTGCTTGAATTATATATTTAGTTTAATTCAAAGAATGGTTTCAAATGTTGAACAAGATTATTCATGGCAGCATGTTGTATCTCATATAGCAAACTAGTGGTACTTCAACCAATTAAAAAACCCCAAGTAATTACATAAGTCATTCCTTACCAGCACTACAAAAAGTATTAATATCCTTGAGGAAGAAGAAAATTACAAAAACAAGGTCTTCAAGAAACCATCTTAACTTAGCAGCATTACATTAATGTTTCAATTATATTTGTTTATAACTGAACACCCTAATAAATTATGGGTGATCCCTCTGCAAGGGGCTGAGAAGAGGAGTATTTCTACCCCAGTTCTAAAAACCAGCTACCGTGCTGTGGTAGATAAAATGCAAATTCTAAGATTACTTAGAAACAGTCTTTGATCTCCATACAGATGTAAGCAAAGCTCTTCTGCCTAAATTTTCAATCCCAATGCCTCCCAAAGTCTGACAATTAAAGTCAAAAGAAGCAGGAGCTACAAAGTGAATACCTGTGCACATGATTAAGTTGGCACCAAAATTTCCCCAGAAAATAAATCCTCTGGGGAAAAAGTGTCTTTGAGACAGATTTAACTCAAGCTACTGCCACTATTTATTTCCCCATGCATCCCTCAGGTACAATCCAGAACAGAACTGCAACTAAAGCAGAGGACAGATAGTAACCCACACCCCAGCACGCATCCTGGACACTCTCCTCATCCAAAATACTTCAGATCAGCATTGTTCAAAAGGTCTTCAGCTCCATAAATAAGGGATCTTTACGTACTCAACTAATGGTCCTGTGCTGGCTCTGGTCAGCTCCCCCATCTCTTAAGGGTCTGACAGTCAGTTCTGTCATTAACTGAACTCTGGAGGTGCTGTGTCCACAAAAGAAAAATCAAGATACAGTTGCTCTGAAGCACCAAGTTACCATTGTCCAACTTAGTGCCATTAATAAATGAATGACAGTGATAACGTGGCTTTAGGGTGATTTTAGCCAGAGCTGTAGTTAACTTGTACTAATATCCATTTAGATACAAAAACTTCTCCTACAGCTAAAGTTCAGAGTCTGGAACTCCCACTGTCACATACAACTTCAAAGCCAAGCCAGCTTGTTAAGACTCCCAGATAAAAGCTAAAATATCCATACCATTTTAGGTTGTAACCAGTCTTGAAGTATTTTGATAAATAGTTCAGTAGCTCTCACCTAAAGCCATGTATTCTCTGTCTTCCATATTTTTCACATTAATCACACCCTTTTCATATTCCAGATACTCCAAGAACATTTTCACAGACAACCCGTTGTCTTTCTCATCAGCAAACTGATCAGTAGTTTGGGTGTTCTCTTTCTTGTAGTTCTCTATTAAAGTCTGGAGCCTACAGAAATCTTTTTCTTCCATCCGAAGCAGTTTAGCCAAGTCCTTAAAAGAATAAGCCCAAAAAATTGCAACATCCTAAGATTAATGCAAACAGAAGTTCTATGACACAGTAAAAACAGAAGTCAGAAAAGTAAAAGATTTTTGTTTTGAACATTAAAAATGTCTTTAAAATGGTTCAAAATAACCAAAATCTCAAAATCTGTTACTCATATAGCTCTAGCTTAATTTTTTAGGACTGCAACAGATTCTCGTATTTAGATCCTGATCATAGTATAGCAAGCACCCATCAAGCAAACAAGCCCATATACAACTCCCCACTCTGTATGATTTTTTATAAATGTATAAGCAGATTTATAAATTATATCAAAAGCAAGCCATATTGTAATAGAATACAAATATATATATATAATATACACACAAACAGAATTCATAATTTCTACTGGTCCAAAAATTCTCCTCCAAAACTAAATAAAGAATATGCCATGTACTTTGCATAAAGGACTGAAATCAGGAGATCTTGGTCCTATTTTCACTTCTGTCTTAACTTTATGCAAATGCTAAATAATATGAGGTATATTAGTACATTAGGCATTTGTACAGGGGGAAAAAAAAAGCGTGGTATAAACCAATTACTTTAGTAAAAGTTCCAGGCCACAAGAACAAGTAACTGCTTACCTAGTTATTTTACTCAAGGCCTTGAAAACATATTTTTATGCTTAAGTCATCACTCAACTCTGTAAGACAACTGAATTTACTCACATTATCTGAGGGTGAAGTGTCTTTCTGTATGCTTTGGGCATTCAGTTTGCTAACTAGTTCATAAAGATTTAACAGCTTTAACCTGTTTGCACAGAATTGCAGTAGTCCTTCATCCACACACTCAGGCTCTGAGGAGAAATGAAACTACATTTAAACTTGAAAATATATAGCCTAGAGTAGAGAAACATACGTCCCAGCTGCATTAAACGGCCTCAAGTTGCGTAAGGGGAGATTAATTTGGATATCAGGAGAAACTTTTTTACAGAAAAGAGTTGTTAAGCAATGGAACAGGTTCCTCAAAGAGTTGAGTCTCCATCCCTGAATGTGTTTAAAAGTCATCTGGATGTGGTGCTTGGGTAAATGGTATAGTGGTGGGTCATCAGAAATAGGGCAACGGGGTTAGGACAAGGTTGGACTCAATGATCTTGAAGGTCTTTTCCAGTCTAAGCAATTCTATGATTAAATTCCTTTTTTATTAGACTTGGAAGACTTAAGTCTGTCACTGTAATATTTTGATGTGCTGCTGCATGCAATAATTATATTTAATTCATGGTGGTGTCAAAAAGAATTATTTATATTAAAAGTATCAAAGAAAGATATCAAACTCATTTTTAAACTGAAGGAGGTTTGACAATGTGCAAGTGAGTGAAGAAAAACCATAGAGTGGTTTCATAGACATCATTGAATTGTTTGGGTTGAAAAAGACCTTAAAAGATCATCCAATTCCCATTGTCTTTTTGTGGTTTAAAGCTAAATCAGAGACTGTAAAAAAATGAAATACACAAAGTCTCAAACATACTTGATCAAGAATTAAATGCCAAACTATATTTTTTTTATTATGCCGACATCTTGAGCACATCCCCTGTATCAGAAGAGAGCATAGTTACCTACTGATATGAATTAAATTTCAACTTTGCCTTTTGTATTTCTACAGTCTTAGTCTCAGAAATTCCTCATACATCTATTGACATTCAAATTTCAGTAACAAAGCAATCAGAATATAGGAAGCTAACACCAACACAATGTTGAATAAAGGAATTCTATTCCAACTTACTAGTTTTAAAAGAAAGCATTTTACGGAGACCCTAGAAGATCTTTTTTATAGAAAAGGTATCTCTGAATGCATCATCTTTACTTGAAATGGCTTTTAAATGTAATTTTTCCCTATGAACCCTTTGATATGTTGCTATTAAAAATCTTACACGGAGCTTATTGCACTTTTGCTTCACAACCACAGCATACACAGAACCCAGCATCTGCTTCATGTTATCTTTTACCTAGAAAGCAGAAGTGGAAGGGTATGCCACTAGTCTCCTGAAACTTGAAGGCTGGAATATCAGCCAAGATTGTTCCTTATTGTGGTTGTGAGAAACTAAAGTTATGTATGACAATAAAAAAATTAATGACGAAAAATACACACTAAGCAGACCTCAGTAAGTACAGTTCTGTAAATCTCTCTTCAGTGTAAAAAGGCACATTTCCAGTTGTCTTTGGGTTTTTTAGGAGTTCTAATACAAATAGATGCTGCTAGTGATTTAGAATGCCAGATCAAAATTAGGTAGAGAACTGCTGGTGTGAAGTTCTCCATCTCCCCTATCTACTTCAACAAAACAATTTTTAAAAAAGCCCCAACACTGATACCAATGAAAGTTTTTTCTCTCAAGGCTCTGAAACCATGAAAATACGTTGTCACATTCACGCTGCATGAGTGGGGCACAGCCTTTCTAATTCATAAAAGGTTAATTCAGTACTTACAGACAGCAGTGAAGCCCAACAAGGCTGAATAAATCTACTTAGAGACAGCATTTTAGGTCTTTAAACAGGAAAGGTGTTTATTATATTGGATCTGGGGAAACTCCCAGCTATCGCTGGAAATAGAGTTCCCATCATTAGGGACAAGGGTTAGGGTATTTATACAGTTACAGGGGTGGTTACAACATTCTTACATACATATTCATAAGTTTGCAACATGTAATTGTAATATTCATAACAGTCAGAGTTGGGATGGAGTTTGGGCAGAGTTGGGTGGAATCTTGGGCGGAGTTCTCCCTCTGAGATCCCATCACGCTAGAGTTAACCCTATATCTTGCTGTCATTTGTTATTATAGAGTGATACCAGACTCCAGACATAACTGTCCTTTTATCTGTCATTTGTGGTATCCTTTATGTCTCTTTTGTGCCTAGCTGGTGCCTGGAAAGGCATCTCCAAGGCCTTTTTGTTATTTATATTGCCCCGATTATCCTTGTCAGTATCTTTGAGGCAGGGTGTTAATCTCCTTGCATTTCTTTACAACAGTCTTTGTTTATTCATGACAGAGTTTCTCGAGATTTAACTCTGCCAGGGTTTTATGTTAACTTTTATTAATTTTTATACTTAGGGTCTTTTTCCCTACTTCACAAGCAAAAAAAAAAAAAAAAGCAAAAGCAGCCTGCTACTGATGAGAATCCCAAACACCTGAAAAAAAAGCAACAGGCACACACTTCTCCACTCTATTTCTCAACACCCAGCTGGGTCTCCAAAACTGAGTCACCTCAAGCACAAAGAAGGTTCTCCCAGTTTAGAAAGATCCAAGTGTGTAAATTCAAAGAAACAATCTTGAAGACTTTCAGCAACAAGATCTTGAATGGGTAATAACCTTTCCTGACATTGATTCTGAAATTTCCAGCAAGCATGTGAAATCTAACTTCGGTCAGATTTACCAAGAATAGATACCAGGCATCTGGACAGAGATCAGATCCTCCAGTGTTTCCAGTACCTCAGAATTCACAGACTCAAAGTACCATTTCATTGCTGTCTTCCTTGATGAGAGACCAAACAAAAACTTCAACAACTGAAGTCTGTGAAAGCTTCTTCCTGAAGGAAGATTTTACTGGATACAAGTACCCAGCCCAGTTTTTTTATTTTTTTTGTTTTAATATAGCCACAAATTACTAGGCACATAGCAAACACAGCAGACCATACTTACTAGCAAGTTATTTGCAGTCTGCATTTGAAAAAAAAAAGGTAGAAGCAACATCCTGTGAAATCTAGCAGCAAGACTAAGCAGACCAAGTCTGGCCTCCCTGTGGAAGAGCATAGTTCTACAACAGTCTTACAGCTCTGCAGACACAGTGTAAATGCCTAAAAATAATTGCAAAACAAATATCCACTTACCTTCTTTCTTTAAATTATCCATTAATGTCTGAGTGATGTTTGTGAGAGATGACAGTGGCACACGTTCGCTTGCCAATATACTTTCCAGAGCCTATTAAGCAGATATTCAACAGAATTAAACATTTGCTTAATTTAACTAAAAACATACAATGTAAGCCAACAATGCATAACTGTGACAATAATTTTTTCATCTGTTTTCATCATTTTGTCTTCACATGTGCTTGATCCTACAACACAGTCTGCTCTCTTTTTATTATTTTGACTTTTATTATGGAAGTTGCCTTCATCAAGTCACTAGCCAAAATGCATTCTAGTCAATGTGTTGTAAAAATAATTTAAAAATTCTTAAAGGAATCAAAAAAAGCCCCAAAACAAAATAAAAAAAAACCACAAAAAAGCTCAATTATTTGCTTCAAGTAACTCTAAGAAAAAAATTACATATTTTAAAAAATTTAAAGAGATTTAGCACTATACTCTGATATCTCGATATTTCTTTCCTAATATGAAAAAAGCATACTGGCCTCTAAATACTCACCTGTTTCTTTGTAGCAGGATATTTGATATCAAGTATTAATTCCTTTGCTTCAGCTTCAATCAAATCTGCAGACAGAGACAACCATGACTTCATATTTCCCAAATGCATTCTGAATAGCAAGTCAACTTATATCACAGTTAAGATGCATGTGGGTTCATGCTATAGAGATGAAGATGCTATTACAAAGTTGTCAAAATAAACTTGAGGAAAATGAAATAAAACAAAAGCTCAGTGGCATCTCTTACTCCAAATCTGTTCTTTGTAAGAAATATGTATTACTTACAGGAAGAAGACTATCTAGAATCAAACACAGCATAACAGTTACAATAGACTGCTTTATGCAAGCACTCAAAGTAGAATTTATTTAAGATTTACATGGTAGACAAGACTTATAATGAATCCTTGTATGAGATAAATTTAATCCGATAGCTTTTTAAAAAAGGAAATAAAAATAAAACTATAAAAATCAACCTACCTAGAGGTCATAATTCATAGTACAGAGATGTCAGAAAGCACCACAATCATACTTGTGTTTGAACACTTAAACAGGACAGATAAACTTTTGATAACATAGACAACATACAATCTTAAGAAATTATACAAGAGAACCTACCCACATCTGAGGTTTTAGATTTAAGTAATGTATTTAGCTTCTTCACTAGATGCATATCCTTTGCTCGCTCACTCTTTTTATCACTGAAGGGAAATAATTTTAATTGCATGAGTGAAGAGAAATAAAGTGAACGATTCAGAAAAGTATTTGTTTACTTATGCTACATGTAAGCAACATTATATGGTAATAAAAATCAAGTTAATGCATACAAACTAAGTATTACTAGAGTATTATTCAGCTTGAGAAGAAACACCTTCTATAAATCATTGTTTCCAAAACCAACAATGACATTCATTTGGTTATACAGAGGACAGAAAGTCCTTACCTCAGTGCTAAATGGAAAGGTACGTGGACAGTTTTCACACTCCCAGAGACTGGATCAACAAGGCATATCTGGTAAGTCTGAGGCTGCCATCCCTGACTGGTCACATTGTTCAGACCCATTATTTTATAGCCAGGATACAACAGTCTGAAACCAACCAAAAATATGGCCTTTACAGGGAAGAACATAATTAGCAACTTTACCTTTCCACACACTGAATAAAATGAAGACAAAATTTATAAAGCTAAGGTTTAACAACTGCTAAATACAGTTAGGAATGCAATTAGGAAAGACAGCAGAGTGATGAAACATGACAAAAATCCCCTTCTACAACAAGCTGCATTCAGTAGAAATACTGTGGCCAACACAAGAAGTGCCTGCAAGCATTTTCCACTTGTATTGCTGGCGTATCCAAAATACCTCTTTTATTGCAGCAGGACAGCCAGGTTGTCTACTTGCTAACAGTTTCTTACCTACAATATTTCCCCACATTGAAGGCTCCAACTCGAGGCCCTTGCTGCATACTCCATACTTCCAGAATGCCTCTTCTGGGAGCATAGATCACAAGGAACTGAGCCACTCTTCTTGGACCTTGTGCATTTCCAAGAGGAGAAGAATCCACCTTCTCAGTTTCCCTCTCATGAAGATCCTCCACAGTCTGTATCCAACCAACTTCTGCATCACGGTATCCTTTGTAAGAGAAGGCAAATGTATATTAGTGTACAGAAATTATTACATGGTCAGTACACACCACCACCCACTCAGGTACTATTCCAGCCCCAAGCTGTCTGAAATGCTGTTTCAAATTTGCACAATTCTGGCCAGTAGCCAGGCTCCTGACAAGAACTTTCGTGCATTGTCTTAAACAAGGTCTACCAGAGGATGTCTCAGAGCCACATGAAGCCTTCTGCAAAGCTTTGGGGAGAAATAAGTTCTGGGAAAAGCCACAAAACAATCCAAAACTCATCAAGTTTATACTCTGAACATTACATCAATGCAAAAACTTCTCAAAATAAAAATCCATAGTAAGTATCCAGACTTGCCATGTTTTGAAACAACAAAAAAAGATTTAAGAAATGTCCATGCAGATTTTCATTCATGTTTTTATTAATACGTTTTCATCATTAAAATGCAATTTTTTAGTAAACCAATAAAAACACTCATCTTTCCCCTCTCTGAGTCTCAGAGTAATGCAAGCACTTTCCATGTAAAACCTTTCTAAACAGAAAATCTTCTAGAGAACCTCTACTAATTCTGCTAAAGTATGTTCTAGCAAGTACAAATGATGACTCCAAACTGCAATTAAAATATTAATGTATAAAACAACTTTATGAAATTGTATATTACAATGAGAAGGTAGAAAAGTATTCATAACTCAGTTAATGAGAAAAGGTGCACGGCAGTCCAAAAGATTAAATTAAGTATATGGCCTTGCTTGAAAAACAAGCAAATAAAACCACAACACAACAACAAAAAGTCTCCAATGTAATTTCACATCTCAACAGCCTGACTGAGGAAAGGCTGGCAAACTGTAAACCTGTGTATGACTATCAAATAAAACTTAGGACTCTTAATAATACTTCCTCGATAATATAAAACCCTCAATAATGAAGGAAAAAAAATGCCAAGAATAACAGAAAGCACATATTTCAGCTAATAACTTCAAAATACAAGAGGAGAAAGCACAGGGGAAACAGAATTACACAATGTACTGAAATACAAATACAAATAACAAATACAAATAACACAATGTACTGAAGTCTGGCTTAATAATGGAAAAACACTTGCAATTCTAAATCTGAATATAATATGCCACACTATTTTAGAGAATACTACTTGCTGTACTAACATACACTGTCATACCTTTCCACATACGAATTGCAAGTCCTCTTGTAACATCCAGTAAAATAACCCTTCCAAAATCATCTGTTACTGCTGCCAAAGTGTTACAAGGAGAAAGACATATTCTTTCACCATGACGACGAGAATCTGGAAGTCCAAACCTTAAATATAAACAACAATAACATCATCATCAAGCAAAACCACTAGATAACTATATTTCTTCAGAAATAGCAAACAGAGTATCTTATATGGACTAAGATTACTTTTTTTTTTGAGGTAACAAAAGGTATGGGTAAAATTAAGAGCAAAGTATGAAAAAAAGTTTTTGTGCTGTCTACTGACGGATCTTGGAGGTCTGTGGCTGAAGTCCTAGTGCTAACTGAAGTTTAGAAAACAGGAGAATAATTGTCTTGTCATACACTGTCAGGCAAGGATCTCAGGGGAGTGGGTTACATTGTAAGCCCTCTCTTACTGCCAACTTGTTTGAGAATATTTAAATAAAAATTTTTCAAAAAGAAAAATTCATTTAAAAAAACAATCAGGAATTAATTTGGTCTTTTATCAGCTCGCTTGAAAACATTAGGCTACAAACCATTGTTTCTATTCTCCTCTCTCCACAATCAACAGGGAAACAGGATACCTCCTAATTTTGTGAAGAGCTTTAAACTATACGAAGCAGCAAGCACTTCACGCTGCTTCTTTGAAGCTCTTCATTGATAACTTTTAAGACTGCTATTCATGTACTTATGCTATCATTAAACTGTGTACACTGTTCTTTTATAGTAATAGTGAACCTACACACTGTAAAAGGCAGAGATATTTGCCCATAATGATAAACTGAAATGAAACAAAGCTTAAAAGAAATGGCCTCCAAACTATCATCACTGTTTCAAGAAAAAGTGACACTATGCACCTTCCAAAATAATTCAACCAATTAAAACCACAAGAGATTTAAAGCAATTAAGACACTACATAAACCCTACCTCACTGCCAATGGAGTAGCAGGTTCCACTTTTGGTTTCTGTTTTGGGGCAGGTTCTTCTTCATGTTTACTCTTCCAACCAAGCCATCCACTTGCAATAGAAAAATACATTAGGACGATCATACTAATGGTGCTAAAAATCCTCAAATTGATATGTAGCTACTAAAACAAAAATAATTTAATGTATTTTTTATGTTATTACCTGGCAGCATTAAATAATGCTGAAGTCAATTTACTTGCAACTGCCAAGGCAACATGAGACAGCAGTGGCTGTGAGCTACCCTGAAAGAAAGGAATAAAATGTTTAGAAGGCCAAGAAACAGCCAGTTGTCAGACAACCTGAAATGAAGTAAAAAAAATATTTAGAAAGCCAAGAAATAGTTCTTACAATGAACTCAAATGCAGAATAGTTTTTCAGGCCTCCTATGGACTTTCAGCTCAGAAAGCATAGCTTTCAGACTTTGTAAAATTTTAATTCATTGCCCCCAGAAAAGCCATTCTGCCATCTCTTTACCATTTCAAAATCCTCCTGCAAGTCACTGGTAGCTCGGTATGTTTTTTCTGCAACAGAAGTTAAAAAAACTCCATGTACAATTTATCATGGAGAGTTAGCTGTGTGTATGGCCCTGGCATCCTTGCAAGTATGAACATAAGCATTTTTTTTTCATATTCATATTGGAAAAGCAAGTATAAAATCAAAATTCTCACACAAGCATTTTCAGTCAAATTTTAGTCCTGATAAGGACAGCATACACATAGGGTCTGAATGTACAAGAGACATAGCCACATTGCCATCCTTCTCCTCCAATACAAATGAAGACAACAGAAGTGTCCTACAAGTATCATGAAACATAAGTTGCAGTTTTCTTCTACAAGTAGTAGTTCCACTATAAGAAATGACAACAGTATGTGCTGAGTGATGATGAAAAGCCAAAGGCCTCCAAAAATTCTTAAAGATTCATGTTTACACATTTTTAACCTAATATTTAAAAACAAAACCTATATAACTTAATTGGCAATAAACTAACAACTGAAAAAAATTCCAGAAATACTTTCTATCACATTCATTTTAAGATCAAGTTTCTCATTAGCAGGAACCTGAGGTAGACATTGCTAACACGTCTACTCCAAAACATTCCACTTTCAGATGATCAAGAAAAGGGGAAAATGTCAGCCTAACAGGAACATAAAAGCACTTTAAAAATTCCTATATAGAAATGAGAAGGATTAATTACTGAGTTTCATCAGGCTTTGTAGTACATACCTCCAGGGCAAAAAAGAAACCAGTGAAAGGATTGGATCCAACTGTAACATACTGAGACATAGTAGGTGGGCTGTTTTTTATAGCTGCATTATATCCACCTATACTGGAAGCAGTCTTCATTTGATCAAAAGGAGACAGGGTCATGGTGCCTAACAAAAACATTAAAGTGAATATCTTACACTTCCAGAACAAAGGTATGCAATTGCTCCAAAAGTCTAAATATACTTCTGCCTTCCTGACTGACCAGCCAACATTCAGGGGGAAGGAAGGAAAAACAATATTAACCACCAGGAAATATCTTTTGGAAAGGAATACTCTTAAATTTCAGGTTTTTTATATACTAGACACAGGAATGACCCATACCAGTCTTAATATGTGTACCAGACAGTTCTTAAACCTAGCAGAAAGGAGAATTAACTGCATTTGATCTAGTGCCCCCTGATTGTTTTTTGCTAAACAACAGAGGGCAAGACAGCTACAGCTGTAACATCCTTTCCCCATCTCCAAGTGGACACAGAAGACTCAATTTGACTAGGAGAGAAATTAAAGTATCTTTTTGATGATGGTTAATGCGTTCATTCACTATGACAGACTTCCCCCCCATTTATTTCTATCCAGCCAGTACCACTAAGTGCTCTCACCCCAAATTGAACAGCACAAAAACCATTGGTTTGTTTAAGCCAAATACTTGAAATTAAACAGAAATGCTTACCAACACTAGCATGGTCAACAATCATAGCCACATCTTGCAAACCCCATTTCTTATATGCTAATGGTGGAGGCTGAACATTCTCATTGCCAGATGCTGCAGCTGACAAAAGTTGATAAAACACAAAAAAATCCTACTGAGTAAAAGTCAAAGTAATAGCATAAATGGGAGTAGAGGGCAGCAATTATGTAACCTAAACCCACAGAATAATCTATTTTTAAACTAACATACACCTAAACACCCGCTGAGTTTAAATGGACTTAAATTTCACCGTAGTGAAATGAAAACATTTGAAAAAATTAACTGAATAAAATTACTCATGATAGTCTATCAGAACTGTACTTGCAGAGCTTTGTTTTACTAGTCATCTATGTTTTAATAACCTGTACAATTTAAAAATCCTACTTTAATTTATTTCTGTGGTCTGAGTACATTTCAGTGGAAACACCCCTGCCAAGGTACTTGCAAAGTAAGCACTTTCACTAGATATGTAACAGTGTGAGGTCAGAACACTGGCAGAACTAAAGCAATAACTGAAACTCTTTAAAATATCTGTTACAACAAACATAAATGATCAAGAATGAAAGAAGATAAAGCACTCTGGTTGCAGATACTACAACTCATTTGAAAGAGTAGAGCACGTTTTGGTTGCAAAAGTAGATATTTCTCATTAAAGTCACTGTCTCCTTTCTTATTTCATGCACAATTCACAGAGTATCAGTTCTTAAAAGTTCTGAGTTTTGCCTTCTCTATATTCAATGGAAATTCTACCTTTTCATTAAGAGGAAAGAACAGACATTACTAGATAGACACAGGGAATAATTTACCACAGCAGATCAGGATTTGAGCACAGCTAAAACCAGATGCCTAGGGAAGAGTATTAGAAAAAGGACAAATACCTGATGTTTCCTCTAATCCAGTTTCTAAAGAGACCTTCCCAGAATTAAGCACTAAACACTTCATAAACCTTCACAGCTTTCTTTACTAATTTGTCAGTTTCCTCTTAGCACAAACAAGCTTTTAGCATTCACGTCAACCTCAGTCAAAGAATTCCACAATTTAGCTTCACACATCATAAAACCCCTTTAACTTTTAATTTTGACTTTACTATCAGCTAGCTTTATTTCAGGCCTCTTCATCCTGAATTGGAAGAAGAGTGAGCAGTCCATTACAATGATGCAGAGAACTGTCTCACCACAGTAGGATTTCTCAGTTCTTTACCAGTCACCCCTTCTATGTAGGAGTCAAGCCTTTGTTTAAGGGTGCTGTTGTCTCAACAGTTTCTAATGCTGTCATGCTGGCAGATCCATTGCTCACTGCTCACCTACAACCAACCTCATGATTGTCTACTGACATGCCTGCTATAAAGGGAACAAAAATCTGAGCAATCTTATTTTCAGTAAGAACAACCATCAGGGAATTCAGGAAAACAATTCAGCAACAGCACCTGTTCAATTTTTCATCTTGCAGAACCTCAACAGCCCAGTATTTGTGCAATTCAACACACAATACTGTTATGTAGTTCTATACCCCAGGAAAATGGTCCTGTTTCAGAATTACAGTATCTAAAGGCACTGTATTAAAGGACCAGAATCAAAGGCTGCACAACCAACAAAGTACCAAAAGCTCCCAGAGGAGTGACCATTACCAATGTCATCAACACAGCATTGCCCCTGCCCACAAACCTCTTACTGGGAAGAAAAGCATTACACTGGCAGTCAGTGAAATAAGCACCCTGACATGCTAAGAAGCACCTTAGCAGCATGCTATGGTTTTACCCCAGTGGGCACCTAAACATCATCCAACTGCTCAGTCACCTCCTCCTCATGAGATGGGGAAAAGAACTGGAAGGGCAGAAGTGAGAAGACTTATGGGATGACATGGAAGAGAGTTTACCAGGTAAAGGAAAAGCTCTGCACGCACAAAAGCAAGATAATTAATTCATTCACTGCTTTTAATAAGCAGGCATTTCCAGGAAAGCTGGACTCCATCATGCATAACAGTCACTTAGAAAGTCAAATGCCATAACTCTGAATGTTCCCTCCCTTCTTCCCCTCAGATTTTATTGCTGGCCAAGACATCATATGTTATGGGGTAGCCCTTTGGTCAGCTGGGGGTCAGCTGTCTCAGCTGTGCACCCTCACTATTTCTTCTGCAACCCCAGCCTGCACACTGGCAGGGAACTGTGAGAAACAGAAAAAAAGCCTTGACACTGTGTAAGCACAGTTCAGCAATAGCTAAAACATCAGTATGTTATCAATACTGTTTTAATCTCAAATTCAAAACACATCACCATACCAACCAAAACCATTGTACACTATTTTGGTGAGAATGTACAAGACAGTCAATGCTACTGGGACAAATTGTACCCTGAGAACATTTTCTGTAGAAGAAGAAATCTCCCTGTATGCAGCAGATACCTATATACTGATGGATAAGAAAGGGAAGATCCAAATCCCACCCTGATATTTAACAAAAATAAGTACATTTCATGTAATGTAAAGTACTATTAACAGAGTTAGAAATAATCATTGATGCTCAAACATACCTCTTGCTACCTGATTACGACATGCACGAAGGGACTGAAAGAGGCTGAAACCATCAATTGTCACAATTGCTGCTGGGTACAAAATACTAAGTTCTTCATTCTGTGGAAGAAAAAGAAGAGGAAAAAAAAATCACCGGTACTGTTGAAACAGCTTATTTTCTACCTTTTTTATACTACTAACTATGTGATTATAAGAATTATAACCAGAGAGTTAATATTTAACAAGTCCCAAAAAACAAAGGAAGGCAAAACTACAGAAATTCAATGTTAAACTATCCAAAATATGAAATTATTTAGGCATACAATTTTATATTTTTTTCTTCTTTCAATGACTCTTGCATTTGCTTAATATATTTTATGGCTTAGGGAGAAAACACAAAAGTTATAGCAGCTTGTGAAGGTCACAGAAAAAAAGGCTTGTCTAGAATGCAAGTACCAAGGTTTTATGAGCCAAGTTCTGAAACTGGATTAGGGCCTGAATTACCACTCGAGCACATAAATGCTTATTTGGTGTTATGAAATCAAAACTCGAATTCCTTAATGCTTAAAGATTTCAAAACTGATTCCAAAATGTCATGCTGAAGCAGATAAGCATTTGTATAAAAATTTGGGAATTTCTGTAACTTCATTAGTTTTCTTCATAAAGCATAGCAACTCAGCCAAGAGCAAAGAAAGCTGGCTTTTCTACTATATAACTAAAGCTCCACAAGAGCTTTCCCTGCAGGAAATACTCATAATGACATGCAAGTTCCTAGAACTCTCTCATATAAAAATTGTTTTTATTTTATCTATCTTCTCTGTGTAATAATTAAGTTCTCATGAATGAGTAGACATAACTCTTGGTAACTGCTAAGTTGCAAGTTGCATGTTTTTCTTGCATCCATACATTACCATATTTTGTGCACAGTAGTGAATAAATAGGAAATTAATTAAACCTTCCTTTGCAAGGTTATCACAAAGAAAAACAGAATGTATTTACAAAGTTAACTAAATATTAAAAAAAAAAAAAATTAAGAATCCTCAAACTATACAGGCATGAACACTTTCAGAACAAGAAATCCAGAGCCTCTTGTTCTAAAGAACTGTCCACTCATCAAAATCTGGTAAAGGACATAGAGGATTCACAGAGAAGACTCCCCTCCATACCCCATAACACTGCCACTTCGCTTTTGAAATAATCTGACAAAACCTGTTCTGTGACACCAGGATGCCTGGGAATTTCATAGGTTCTGCACTTAAGCTGCAGGACACGATCTTCATTTAAAAGCTGGGCAAGAAGCAGCACTCCACTCTAGAAGAGAAAGAATAATAAGCATGAAGACTCCTGTCCCTTTTCTTTGGGAAGGCAAAAATCACAATCTTCAGGGACAGAAGTTTTATAGAAACAGACATTTATTACAACAGTTTGCTTCTGGGCCTGCCATGAGAACCATACCTCAGTGTAAAAACGAACATAGCCAGAAGTGAAGCCAACCACAATGCAGGTCCAGTCAGGACGTCCTGTAGAGCTCCTGTTTGGCAGAGATATACAGGAAGTTAAAAACAAATCCTGCTCTAAGCTGTAAACATTACAAAATGTAATGCAAGGAGACTGATGACATATATACATAAGAATATAAAACCTTACCTCTTCTGACTTGCCAATGGGATACACAATACACTACTCACACATTCACTAGAAAGAGAAGGATAACACTAATAAGCTCAATTTTTCTCCAGCTCTGAAATTTTGCTGTACAGAAGAAATCTTGCCAGGTTAAGAGATTTAGTACTTAACAATGTATAAAAGCAGTACACAATATATAAAATCTATACTAAAACCATGGAGAAAACCTCTTTCATTTTAAAGACATTTTCAGTTATGTTAATGTTGTCTTTCATCAATCACAGAGTGATTATTCCACCAGTACTCTTCAGTAAAGATTCAAGTTGAATCTCATGTATCTAAAGGTAAACAGTTTTCTTACCTATAATGATACACCAAGAAAAACAACTTTCTTAAAAAAATGAAAAATACTTACTGAAATATTTTTTGCAATACATCAATCAATCGAATAGATTTTATATCCATTGAATTTCACTGCTTTATAATTTGAGAGGATTTGAAGGCTTAACACCACCTTCCCAGTTAATGAAATTAACTTTGTGTATGGCAGGCAAAGCATGCAGAAGGCAAGCAGATGAGCAGGCCTCAATATCTCAAATCAAAAGTTATTTAACTGTTACCATGACAAAGTTTTACAGTGTCTGAGAAACAGAAACAGTACAAAGGTTTTTGAATGAACATAAAAATTCAAAATTACATCCTAAGCTGTATATAAAGCATAAATGCCTGCAGTCCTCTTGATTATTTGCATTTCAGACCATTTCATTCCTGAAGGAAGGATTAAATACTCAGGCTAGGTAATTAGAGAAAAAAAAACTTTCTAAATGCAAGTTTGATACAACTTGCAATTCAATTACAACTTCAAAGCAACGTTAAATATCTCAGTGAAATCTTATTTTCCAATAGCAAAGTTTAGCCACCAAAAATGTTATCAGTTGAAGCATATCTTTGGGAAATTTTTTTTCAACAATATGATACTAACTACCCTATTTACAATTCCTTAGAAATGTAACGCTTGCATACAGGAAAAGTTTGCAAGTCTTATCTTAAATAAATATATAGTGAATACAAATGTGTGTATCTAAAGAAAACTGCCTGGTCTGTATTTTTAATAAAAGATTACAGGATGATTTCAGTGATAGTAAGTAAAAAAAAACTTAAAAGAGGAGCACATAAAACAGATCAAATGTGTGTCAGCAGCAGGTTTATAAAGAAGGATTATGATTTGTACAGATTAAGTCAACACCTCCTGCAGCAATAACAGATGGTTGAAGCCAATAGGGAGAATGTTCAAAGGCAGACAGCAACCCCAGGCTGCAAACTTTATTGACATGCAAAATCCTCTTCCATATGGGTGATTCAAGATCACTGGAAATAACCAGGCATTTGCCTGGTTATTTGGAGACAGATCAAGCAGAAATATTGTATAAATACTAAATGTATGACCAAAGTAAATTTTCCAATTCCATAAGTGACTTAGAGCCTCAAACTGTTTCTTGATCAGAGAGATGACTTCACATTTGCTTGAGGTTTTGAAAATGAAAAAGGAGGATTTCTAAAACAACTTCATACATTTCCAGTAATAAAATTTCAACTCTACAAGGGTCCCTTTTTTTTTCCTTCTATAGCCTTTAAAAAAGCATGATAGCCTAGATCTATTAAAATGTCTCAGTTTCATGCAAATACACTGGTTTGCACAGACAGTACACAGGCCTTACACAGTGTGATGCCCCAGGACATCACATTATTAATGAAAAGTGACCTTTGCAGACAGTGTCTCTGATCACCCAGGATACTACATTTCATTTTTCAACATTAAAATGTGAAAAACCATGACTGTGTTTGAATGACAGAAAAAAACCAAAACCAAAAAAGAGTAAAAGTATATACTAATAATTATTAAGCATGAAATGACATGAAATGACATTTTAATCACAGCTGTATTTCAACACCTACCCTTCTTCAACATTCAGAGAGCCACTCCAGCCAACAGCATATTGCATTTCCTCTTTTCCTTTGTCACTGTTCTTCCATTTAGCTGCCAACAAGAATAAAGACACCATCTATGAAACTGTAATGTTTTGTGGCTAAAGATATTGTTCTATTCCTAATCCTCTTGACCATAAAATACATTCTACAACACTTAGAATAAGTACCAATTACAATCCTTGAAGATAAAAATAAAACCACATTTTTACTGACTATTCTAAGGAAATTTACCCAAGAATACTACATTAAATTTGACAATTTTTAATCACTACATCATCATCGAGATTAGAAAACAAAACATTTTGTTATTCACATGGTGCTATTACAGCTGACATTTGAGTGTTCAATCATCCTCCAGGTGCCAATGGACAACTAAAAAAAAAAAGTTCATAGCTGTGAACACTTTATGTCTGCAACATAAAATCTGAGGCACAGGGACTCTTCTGCCACTGTGTGGATACTTCTGCCACTGTGCAGTTCAGCAGAAGCAGTTCTCCAGCAGGTGAGCCAAATCACCTACTAAGTCTTGATCCAACAGAAATTTTCTGAGGAATATTGCTATCTTTTAATTTTCTGTGAAAAATCAGCAACTAACCTACACTGGTTTTGTAATACACAACTTTGCAGAAAACTACAATGCAGCATGACAACTCAATGCAACCTGCCTAATCATACAGCTCTGAGTTGTAACAGCCTGGCTTTTGTTTTAAAATGGTAAATATTGCCCATGTTAGAGGAGGTTTCCCTTCATCATGCTACTGTGCCACCAACTGCAGCTGTTACTAGTACAGGCACTGCAGGCAACCACACATGTTATAAATCAGCTGGCTGATCATTTTACATATATTAATAAGGGTATCTTTAAAAGAGTTTTGTGAGTCCTGCTTTAGAATAAAATATAAAGCAATCCATTCCTCAAGATGGAGAACAATTTTCCATCAAAAGTGGAAATCTTAAAAAGCAGTCCAACTCAATACTCCCTCCTGAGAGACACTGGCTCAGGTAGCCCTTTTTTTTTTTTTTTTTTAAAGAAAAATGTCAAGTATTTCTTAATGGCTAAAATTAATGTAGCAGTTTTGTTTATCTTATTGAGCACAATTAATGTTAGTATCTCTGAGCATCTCAAACAACTGGGTAGTTACAGTACATATTAAATGCAATTACTCATGATAAAATAATTTTCTCAGATCAAAATACAGCTGAGAAGCAAAGACAAAACAACTTACTTGCCAATAAATACCTAGAAAGTGTATAACGTGCAGTACCAATCACTCCAAAATTCTTGGACATAAGTATAAGCAACTGGGGGAGGGTGGGGGACAATGACAAAATCTTGTATAGTTTACTATTAAATGTACTAGTGTATATACCCAAGTAGAATGCATACTTACGCACTAAAAAAACTGCTTTCTGCTCATTAGCTATGACCATCAGGTCATTTGTTGGTGACAAGGACAACACACAGTCCTGAAGCCAGTAATTACTCTGTTTGATGGAAGCAGATTCTTCTTCTTCCTACAAGTAAAGCTTTAATCAATCTTTGAAGCAATTTTTAAACACAGCAGCGCTTTCAAAATTTGGGACATTTTGGCTTTCCCTCACTGTTGGCACCAAATGTCACTATCAAGTCACTAGAGCTCCAACTTGCATGAAAACCCAGGAGGGCCACATCATCCTTGCACTAACTCTGTATTACAAAACAGAAAACAAAGTACTCAGCACTAACTACTCCTCAAAGTTTTTTAATTTCACTAAAAGATACTAAAAGAATGAGACTTCAAGTTTAGTTATTATTGATCAGAGATTGGAAAGAATATTTCTAGTTGTTTTCATAATTCATACTTGTCCTGGTTTGGGCCAGGATAAAGGTGATTTTCTGTTTTGTACTTTTGCTTTCAACTAAGTCTCTTATAAGTAGTTGCACTTGCTGAAATTTATCCATCGTTATGCATTTGTTATTTTTCTTTTCCTAAGACTATACCAAAACAGTAACTTTGTGCACACAAGAATACCTTGTACATTCATCATAAAGTCCACATTAGCACAGTACCAGTATCCAGCTACCTATCTTTCCTACGCTATCTCTTTGTGCAAGACAGCATCCTGTTTTCATGACATTTTTGTCTGTTGATACAGACAACACATTTCCCTAATTACTGACATTTTTCAAAACCTTATAAAGAAATGACAAAGTTGACAAGGATATTGTTGACAACACTAACTCCTCATGGCAAAGAAAAATGTATCATATAAAAACATAATGTGAACTCAAAGAAAATCCTTTTAATAATTCTTAATGTGATGATTTTCAAATTGAGGAAAAAGAAATGGAAAATAAAGCCTTCTCTAAGTATTTAAAGGATCAAAATTATATCTCAGAGAATATAAACAAAATTATCTGCATGCATAATAAAAAATTTCAAATCTAAACACATAAAATATGCCTGTCTCGTGTTAGTGACAAAAACAAATGTCACTGTTTGAACAGGAGGAACTGAAGAAGGAGGGCTCTTCAGACTCTGAGAGGGACAGAACGCAAAGGAAGGGATCTATTCCCTCCCATTTCCTGCCATACTTTATAAAACATCAGAAAAATCAGCAGCTCTTCCCTCTCTTTCTCCTCTCACTTCCTGCTGGCTGTGCTGCTGTTTGTTATTACTTTTCCTTTGTGTTAGTAAAATCTAGATCCAATTGTATTCAGTTTTCAACTTAAAGTCTCCACAAAGCTGGGATAGAATTTCTCTCTATTCTACCCCCACACACACACACAAAGGGAAAGTAAAAGGGGAGTAAAGACTGGAGACTTTAAGTCAAAAAAGTCTCAAAAAAATACAAAGGGAAGAGCTGCTGGATTTCTGATCTTTTATAGAGTGACATTAAGTTAAATGGTGACATTAAGTTAAAGAGTTAAAATGGGAAAAACACTGCACTTGTCAAAAGAAGCTACTTTAAAAGTAAAGTTTCTCACAAGATCTTCTTCCTATAAAGATGTGCTCTGGGAAACACACGTTTCATTGCAATTATAGGGGAGCTGAATACCCTTCCTATTTAAAAGTTTTTATACTCCTGTTATTCCCTGACATTGGCATGACTGATTCATCCTGACTGGCATGGTGTCTCATTTCAGTGCTCATTTCCATTCATTTCTCACCTCAGGTAAAAAAGCTTTTGCCCTGTTGAAGTAGTTACAGGGATACTGCCCAATTCCTTGGCCTTACTTCCTGCATACTGAGACAAAGACAGCAGATAACATTTTTTGCTAGCAAAGTGAGGTCTGGATTCCTCACTCTACCCCCTTAATTCTGCTGGATGATTCATTTACATGCAAAAGATTTCCACACAGACAGCTTCCCTAACATTTTATGTAATTCAGCTGGCAGCTAGAAGTCTCAGCCATGTTATAGTTAGCTGAACTAGTTGGACAGAGGTATGTTTTCCTCCTTTAAGGAGCAACTGTGATGCTCTATCCTACATATGTAATTTGATCCCTCCTGTACCATCACCCACCCATCACAACATAAAATCCACCTGATCACTAGAAAGATTCTTGAGTCAGTGGCTCATGATTTGGCAGGCTTTGATTTATATTAATTCACACAGTAGATTATAACTCCACTGCCATGCCCTACTCTCCCTCACTAAAGGACAAAAAGACCCTTCTATCCTAAATATGGAAAGATCAATATTTACTGTAATGAGAAAAAAAGCTACAGAATATAAGAAAATGAGTAATTATCCCAACAGGTACCATCCAAGCTATATTTAGAAACAGTAACAGGAGAAAGGGACAAACAAGCAGTCACATGTCAAACACAGCTCAAGATCCTTTTTGCCCAGATAATAGCTATATAGGATAAAAAAACCCAACACACACACATACAAACAAGTGGAAAAGTCTTTTCAAATAGGCAAGTTAGCAATGAAAACTCAAATATATATACTTACAGGTTCTTGTGATTCTGCTTCATCCCAGGCTCCCCAGCCACTGTCTTCCCAGCTTGTTGATTTGCCTGCTTTAAGCAAAAAAAGGTTTGTCACATTAATGCGGCAAAGGAAAGGGAAAACACAACCAAAAGTATTGTTGGTGGTTGTTTTCATTTCCGCACCAATGCATTATAACTTCATTTATGGCAGATAGTAAGCAAGTTCTACAGAAAAAACCATGAAGTGGTAGAAATTACTGTTGTATTTCTTTGTATTTACTTCCATTTTTTACATTACAGAAAAGTAATAACAGATGTAACCTAAGTTCAAATTGGAAATGGAGAAAGATCTTACTTATATGCCTGTCACTGACTCTTATCTTTCTTTTCTTATGCAGAACTCCTTCCCTTTTCAGGTTGCGATACAAGGATTTGCAGGACAATTTTCCTGCCCAAAACCATTACCCACCACATAAGTTGTTTTTATAGTTGTTTGTATTTGTAAATTTTGCATGTCTTCTCATTTATATTTTTGTTGGTTTATATAAAAAACTGAAAGAACTGGAGACCAAGGATGAGTATACATCCTAGTTTCTGCTCCAGGGAACATCCCAAACAACCCAGGGGCATTAACCCATTTTTACCTCCTGATCTGTTCCCTGTTCCTGCTCCTACTTCCCTTAACCCTTTAACACCCACTGCTCCTCCTCTTCCAGATCCAACATGGGGAGGGGAGGGTGGTGGGGGGCGGTAGGGGGGGTGGGAGTGTGGATCCCGTACCTAGATGGAAGGGAATTATTCTAAATGCTATAGTTGAAGGAGTAAGAAAAAAACCACAGTCATGAGAATGAGCGTGCCTTTTCGGAGAGTGAGAGCTGTGCCTGGTACAGAGCACCCCCACTCCCCCACTCCTGCCTCCGCAGCCATTTCTTGCCCCCCCCCTCGCACGGGAGCACCGCTCAGATACGGCAAACATAACAGCATCTGCAGCCTCTGCCCCCACAGACACTGCTGCTGCTGCCCAGGAAGTGAAAAAAATTAACTGTTGCATATACTGGGTTAGATGAATAGTTAAACCACTTAAGAATATGGAGATGGCATAGAGATTCAATTAGACAAGGCTTATCAATTTCCCCCAGGGATCAGTGCTGGGCCCAGTCCTGTTTAATATCTTCATTGATGATTTAGATGAGGGGATTGAGTCCATCATCAGCAAATTTGCAGATGACACTAAGCTGGGGGGAGTGTGGATCAGCTGGAAGGCAGGAGGGCTCTGCAGAGGGACCTGGACAGACTGGAGAGTTGGGCTGATTCCAATGGGATGAGGTTCAACACAGCCAAGTGCCGGGTCCTGCACTTTGGCCACAACAACCCCATGGGGAGCTCCAGGCTGGGCACAGAGTGGCTGAGAGCAGCCAGGCAGAGAGGGACCTGGGAGTCTGGATTGACAGGAAGCTGAACAGGAGCCAGCAGTGTGCCCAGGTGGCCAAGAAGGCCAATGGCATCCTGGCCTGGATCAGGAACAGCGTGGCCAGCAGGTCCAGGGAAGTGATTCTGCCCCTGTACTCAGCCCTGGTGAGGCCACAGCTCAAGTCCTGTGTCCAGTTCTGGGCCCCTCAGTTCAGGAAGGAGATTGAGGTCCTGGAGCAGGTCCAAAGGAGGGCAACCAGGCTGATGAAGGGACTCCAGCACAAGTCCTGTGAGGAGAGGCTGAGGGAGCTGGGGGTGTTCAGCCTGGAGAAGAGGAGGCTCAGGGGAGACCTCATCGCTCTCTACAACTCCCTGAAAGGAGGCTGGAGCCGGGGGGGGTTGGGCTCTTTTCCCAGACGACTTTCAACAAGACAAGAGGACATGGTCTTAAGTTGTGCCAGGGGAGGTTTAGGTTGGATATTAGAAATAATTTCTTTACAGAGAGAGTGATCAGGCACTGGAATGGGCTGCCCGGTGAGGTGGTGGGTTCTCCATCCCTGGAGATATTTAAAAGGAGACTGGATGTGGCACTCAGTGCCATGGTCTAGCACCGCAGCGATGGGTCAAGGATTGGACTTGATGATCTCTGAGGTCCCTTCCAACCCAGCCGATTCTATGATTCTATGATATTAGTTATTATTGCTTTTGTATTAGTATGTTGTAAGCTTTCACGCAGTCTTAAAAGAAAAAGGGGGAGACTGGGCCTGCTGATATTCGTGTGTTAGGGTATATGACAAGGACCAGCAAAAGTCGGGTATTTAGGCAGAGGTCACATGTGTATTTCCACCCCCAAAGGTACCCTGTGTTTTCCCAGCAAGTGGACCCGACCAGCACCCGCTCCACTGAATCCGGAAGCATAAGCTCGAGAGCAGAGATGGTTATACTAAGTGTTTAACATGTAGGCATTACTGTAATTTAAGGTTTTGATTGTTTCGTTTAGTATTATTTCCTTTTGTGCCAAGTTAATGACACCGCAATTACTCTTATTACATATTTAGTCAGCGCGCAAGAAGTACATAAAGATGTTATAAAATGTAAAAAGTTTAACGCTGGTAAGAACCCTCAGAGAGTAGCTACATTATGAATACTGCAGTTATATGTTGTAATCCTAGGCCTAAGCCTTTTGTATATCAATTCGTTTAAAGTCTGTAGCAACATTCACAGCAAAGGACAGTACATGTCCCCTGAGCCAGGGACAATGCAGATCCTAACACCACCACTCCCAAAGCAAAAGCCGAAGCTGTGGCCTCTGAGAGGAAAAAGAGCACAAATACCTTTATTATTCACTTCTTTGCAACATCAACTATGTTATATACAGAAACCTCAGAGAAAACACAAGCTTTCAACGTACCTCAAACACCTGAGTAAACAGATTCAGAGACAGCCTACTTCTCAGTTGTCTTATGAGTCAATATAATAATCATATTTTAAAGTCTTATATTATTTAATCTAAAAATACAGAATTTGATGTGAATGCAAAAGTCTAAGTAAAAGGTAATTATGCTCAGACATTCAGTAGTAGATGTAATTTCTCAAAGACCACCATAACTGGGACCCTCAACGAGTCAATAAGCATCCCTGCAGCTCAGTAGAAAAGCCAAGCACTGGCTTCCACCTAGAGGCACTAGCATGAAATCTAAACCAGAAACCTCAGTAAGACTTCAAGATTTTTCCAAGGATTTTTTTCATTTTTAACATTAACTGATGCCATGGCTACATTTAGTTTAAGAAGTTTAAACACCATGTGTCAAATTACTCTAAATTTAGTTTTAAACAAGCAGTATTTTGCCATTTTGGAGGGTCAAGCAGTATTGATAAAACAGTTTGTATCACAAACACTCCAACTTTATTTGGTGTAAAAATTCAAGATTCCTTTCCCACTAAACAAAGCAATGGAGAATCCAAACAAAGCAACTGAGAATCCTGGGCAAGAAAACATAAATCTGTATTCTGTCTGTTCAGATAGATTTTTGAACTTTTGTATGGATAATGAAGACAAAAAGATCTTTTAAAAATTCCAGCTTAAAAAAATGCTTTCCACCAATGCTGTTGAGAAGGCATTTCTCAAGACTATAGAAAACAAAACAGCCACTCCATTAATAACCATTGTTAAAATTGAAAGGTCTGTATCATCTACAGGGTGAGTCAGCCTGTTCTACTGCACCAGCATCAATAAAGATCTGACTCCACCATTACATCAGGCATAACTTCCAAGGCTCACAGTCTCATGTTCTTTTTGAGCTTGGAATTTTTCCAGTGTACAAATATATAAAGCAGAACTATAGCAAATACTTTTGAATATATACTGCTAGAAGACAGCAGTTGCAAACTTCAATGCTTAGTTTTAGATAGCTAATAAAATTCTACTTCTGTTTGCATTTTATTATCTCAAAAGGCAACAAAATTTCCTTTCTATAAAATCAATGGACAAAAAGAAATTTGTCAGTGTGCCACAGTCTAGAAAGAAACATGACCATATCCAAGAAACCTCCCTCTACAGCACACCAACTTTTCCAAGAAACTTCAGCCACTCAATTCTGAGACTGAACACCCAACAGAAAACTGTAAGCATTCTTTCTACCTCTTTGCAAATAGATTACAACCATGAAAATGTTTCTCAGAAGAAGCTACGCGAATTGAACAAGAGTGGAAAAATGAGGTAATGGTGAGGCACTATCCCACTGATGAAGCTGCAGAGATCCTACAGAACTATAACCTGCTCTGCACAGGCAGCACCTCCTCCAGCTTACAAGGGTTTACAAGCTTGCTTCTTCATACCCAGCCTCCACGTTGGATATGGACTGACCCTGCATTAACTACTTGTGCATTTCTCAAGCTCCTGCATTCATTCTTTCCGTCTTTCCATACATTAATTCCTTTTAGAGAAAGAAATTCACATAAAAATCACTAATTAAAAATAACTGTCTCCTTCACCATTTCATTCAGATACTTCACCTATGTATTGGAATGGGCTGCCCAGGGAAGTAGTGGATTCTCCATCCCTGGAGATATTTAAAAAGAGACTGGATGTGGCACTCAGTGCCATGGGCTGGGAACCACAGCGGTAGTGGTCAAAGGTTGGACTTGATGATCTCTGAGGTCCCTTCCAACCCAGCCAATTCTATGATTCTATGAATAGCCGATGAAGCAGGGTATTAAACAACAGGCAGCTAATCTCTGAAACAATGGAGGGACACACCTATCACACTTTAACTCACAGAACACTGTTATTCACCTGTAACAGTGAATTACAAAACAACCCAAGCAAGCTATCAGCTTTCAGAGACTTTTCCATCCACCAGCACCTGGCACTGATCATCAAGTTAGAGATGACACAGGATTTGTCTACAATGAAGACTCTGAAGAAATACCCCACCATTTCCTTTAGTAACATTACATATTACTACTGTGCAATGAAAGGCTTTATATAGTAACTGATATGTAAACAAGCCCTAAAAATGTATTGATTGACATTTTTTTCCAATCTACTTTCGGGAAAAATCAAGCTTTCCTGTGCAAGTTCACACTATTAAGCTCCATCTCTCACCAACAGTAGATGTCTGGTAAACAGTTCTCTGTTTTGATAAAGCAGCAACAATAGGTCAGATTTTGTTTTACTACAGAGATTGCAAAAATGGAAGTTCAACTACTGGGTCTAAAAGAACCACTTTACTCTTCAATTTGAAGCACAGAGCATTAAAGCATTTCTGAAACTTTAGAGGTGCTTTAAATGCATCTCAAGCATTAGAGATGCTTTAAATGATGCACATTTACAGCATTGGTGCTACTTTTTAAAGAAAATTTGTTTCAAGCATATTTACCATAAACTTAAGACTCAAAAGAATAACTCTCCTGATAACTGTGTTTGTCTTAAAACAAACAAACAAACAAAAACAAAAGAAAAAAACCCACTAAAAAAACACCACAAGAACTGAGTAGAGGAAAACCTTAGCAGTAGATCTAGACCAGTGAGGTATAACTGACTTTTAACAGATCAAGTTCAATATAAAAGATGTTTTTACTCAGTCTAAGACTTCCTGCCCAAATCAAAGAATAACTCTGAGAGTGCAGAAAAACAGCAGTGTCCTCCCTACCTGGGACAGGCAGCAGAAGCCTTTCCCTCCTGCCCTGATGTCTATGTTCCAGCTCTCTGCAGCATAAGAGGACATGGTTGGCATGGACTGGCCCTCAAGAGTCTATGTTTGCCCAAGTGAGAGAGCAGGTGTTGAAAGTTGAACCCCCCAAAGCTACAAAGGTCAAACTACCCTCACCCACATTGATAAAGCTTACAAACAAGTACATTTATATTCATAATTATTTTTTGCAAAATAAATAAGAAAAATTTCAATTCGTACACAAGTCAATAATCTGTCCTCAACTAGTTTTACATTATTAGCCATGAAGTAGCAAGCTGCATGAGCCACAAAACCATTAAAAACACTGTACATATAATGATAAATAAAACCAAGTCTTGCCTCTGTTTTATATATTACTCTATTGTTTTTTTCTAGAATAGAATTAATTTTCTTCATGATATCTGGCATGGTGATATGTCCTGGATTTGTATGACACAAACACACTGATGTTCAAGCCATTGCTGTTCAGTGCTCACACAGCATCAAGGCTTTTGCAGTTTCTTACATCCCCCTGCAGCAGATGGTCTGGTGATGAAGAAGTTGGGAGGGGATGAAGGACAGCTGACCTCAGCACCATCCCACACTATGTGATGTCCTGCCCAGCAATAAAAGCTGGGGGAGAGAAGGCAAGAGGGTGGGTGTGGATGATGTTCAGGGTTATGGCATTTGAATTCCCAAGTAGCTGTTACACATGATGGAGCCCAGCTTTCCTGGAGATGGCTGAACACCTGCCCGCTGATTAAAAGCAGTGAATAAATTCATTATTTTGCTTTGATTGCATGTGGAGCTTTTGCTTTATCTAGTAAAATGTCAACCCACAAATTTTCTTACTTTTAGTCTTCTGATTCTTTTCCCCATCTCTCTGTAAGGGGAAGTGAGCAAGTGGCTGTGTGGTGTAAGCTACTAGGGCTGCTATACCCGATGTTTAGTTGTGTGTGTGTAGTCTGCTGGGTTTACAACATTCCAGCTTGTTTCCCAGCTTTAAGACTTTATAAAACTAGTAAGTAAGAGTGCAAGAAATTATTGTTCAAGTGCTAGAGTTTCAGATTTTCTTCTGTGTATGTTTACTGCAATTCTGCTACCATTGGACTGAATAATTAGTGAAGAAATAGAAGCAGTTTCTTCTTTTCCATCGAAGGAATTTTAGAAGTGGTTATAATCTTCTTGCTATTTATTATAATCTTGCTATTCATTAATCATAGGTCATTTATTTCCAAAGCTCCTGTGTCATGGAGAAGGACAAATATATTAAGGTGTGTTGCCAGCATTACTAGGAAGCCCCTTTTGAGATAAGTGTGTTTGTTTTATCACTGCAGACATCTGCAAGTGGAAGAAATTTATATTCAAACTAAGCTCACTAATCTGAAAAAGGAACAACTTAATCACTATTTCTTCCTTTAGATGGTCACAATTGCTTTCAAAGAATAAAAGATGACTAAATTTAAAAAAAAAAAAAATCCAGGTACTACACATATTCAAAGTAATACTGCAGATTTCCATAGCTTACAGTTGTGACTTAACTCCAAAACCAAAAACCTGAGGTACCAGAGGTGAAAACAAAACACCTTTGTGATGCTATTTAACACAGGAAACAAATGAAAGAGGTTATATACAAAACACAGTATTTCAGCCTTTTTTCAGGTGCAAGTGATAGCTTATGCTATAGCAAGAAAGAAGGAAATCTAGCCACTAAAGAAGGTGCTAAGTCAGCATAAAATTCAGAAGATAACTTGGACAAAGGACTCTGACACCATTCCCTCACACGTGTTTAAAGCATGTCATTTTGTCTCCCCCACAACTCAGAATGTATTAACTATCACAGTTGTAACACTACTCAGGCAGAGGGCCCATGTTTGTCGTATTTTACATGAAAACTGCAAGAAAGGAATCTTAAATGTATATAATTCCATTTAAAGAGGAAGGATCTGATTAAAGAGAAAATATAAAAGAGCTTGTCAGAAGACTCTTCAACAGAAATTTACCAAATTCAGTAAGATGGATACAGAAACAGTTAAGAACAACCCTACTGCTAAGTACCCTCTAGAATTTGATTTTGTAATGTATTTTTTTCTTTGTAACATTGTTTGCAACTTTGAAATAAAAAGCCTGGTCTTCTGTATTTCTGAATTAAATTAGTTGATCTAGATAAAGCAAAGCATGCAAGCACAACTCCGAAGGTGACATGTAGAGGCACTGGGTTGAAGAGTACTTTTCAGGACGATGTCAGTGTAACAAGGATGGATTTTGGATACGGAATCTTTTGCTAGTCTTAAACCATCTTTCTTACTGCAAAAAGCAGCATTAAAGCTGCTTTTAAAACCTCATAGCTCTGAGCAACCCCCCAAATCAGGGGGCTGGTTTTTTTCTTCCTGCCCCACCTGCAAAACACACAGCAGCATCTCAAAGCTGTGTTCTGTGCCACAAACTGCTTCAAAGCAGCCAGCTCACAATCACAGATGAAAGTATCATTACTTGGGCACTCCCAAGGATAAGTTTGGTTTTGGTTTCTTTTCCTTACTAAAGTCATTTAAGTAATGGGAGATAAGCACATTTGGGAACTAAAAATATCTGCACATCAGGACAGTACAGATTTTTTTAATTTCATCTTAACACCCCCAGAGTTAAGCTAGCAGCAGCCCTTCCTGGCTGTGTCATTGAACTGATGTCATCAAGCCTACTGAATGTTTTTAAAACAGTTCAAGCTCAGTCTGCTGGATGAACAGTCACACTACTTCAAATAAACCGGAGTTCCATTTCCTCAAATGAAGAAGATGATAGAAAATGTTATGTCTTTATCTTTCAATTTTGTACTCGTTTCAGTTAAACATCTATTAATTTCTTAATGCTAAAATTCTATTATGACTATGAAGCTTTATCACATTTTGCACACAAGATGGATTTGTAGGTCATGTATGCCTTGGAGACAGTTGTATAATGAAGCTGACTGTTAAAACTGTTTTCTAATCTAGACAAGCATCCCAATATATCTCCAATACAGCAAGCTGTCAAATTAATCAATACAGACATGCACATACTTCATTCACCCAAATTCTGCTACATGAGTGACATCCATTTGCCAGAGTTGCAAAGCCTGGGTACCCCTAGGGGTAACACCAAGGCCTAGTCCTATACCTATGCATTGACAGGCAGGACCTACAGGGTCCTACAGGGACCTTTTTGAATATATTTCCTATACAACATCTCACAGGAGCTTTTGAAAACTCTACTAACACCAACAAAAAAAAAGAGCTAATCATAGAATCACAGAATTATAGGGGTTGGAAAGGACCTCTGGAGATCAAGTCCAAGCCCACTGCTGAAGTAGGATCACCTTAGGGCAGGTCACAGCAGAATGTGTCCAGATGGGTCTTGAAAGCCTCTAGAGAAGCTCTCTGGGCTGTCACCCCTACAATGAATACATTTTTCCTCATGTTAAAGTGGAACTTCCTGTGTTCCAGTTTATGTCTGTTGCCCCTCGTCACATATGTATATTATACATCATATCACAGAATCACAGAACCGGCTGAGTTGGAAGGGACCTCAGAGATCATCAAGTCCATCCTTTGATCCACTACCGCTGTGGTTACCAGACCATGGCACTGAGTGCCACATCCAGTCTCCTTTTAAATATCTCCAGGGATGGAGAATCCACTACTTCCCTGGGCAGCCCATTCCAAAATCTGATCACCCTCTCCGTAAAGAAATTCTTTCTAATATCCAACCTAAACTTCCCCTGGCACAACTTAAAACCATGACCTCTTGTCTTGCTGATAGTTGCCTCGAAGAAGAGCCCAACCCCCCCTGGCTCCAGCCTCCTTTCAGGGAGTTGTAGAGAGCGATGAGGTCTCCCCTGAGCCTCCTCTTCTCCAGGCTGAACACCCCCAGCTCCCTCAGCCTCTCCTCACAGGACTTGTGCTGGAGTCCCTTCACCAGCCTGGTTGCCCTCCTTTGGACCTGCTCCAGGACCTCAATCTCCTTCCTGAACTGAGGGGCCCAGAACTGGACACAGGACTCGAGCTGTGGCCTCACCAGGGCTGAGTACAGGGGCAGAATCACTTCCCTGGACCTGCTGGCCACGCTGTTCCTGATCCAGGCCAGGATGCCATTGGCCTTCTTGGCCACCTGGGCACACTGCTGGCTCCTGTTCAGCTTCCTGTCAATCCAGACTCCCAGGTCCCTCTCTGCCTGGCTGCTCTCAGCCACTCTGTGCCCAGCCTGGAGCTCCCCATGGGGTTGTTGTGGCCAAAGTGCAGGACCCGGCACTTGGCCGTGTTGAACCTCATCCCATTGGAATCAGCCCAACTCTCCAGTCTGTCCAGGTCCCTCTGCAGAGCCCTCCTGCCTTCCAGCTGATCCACACTCCCCCCAGCTTAGTGTCATCTGCAAATTTGCTGATGATGGACTCAATCCCCTCATCTAAATCATCAATGAAGATATTAAGCAGAACTGGGCCCAACACTGATCCCTGGGGGACACCACTGGTGAGCGGCCGCCAACTGGATCAGCACCGTTCAGCACCACTCTCTGGGCCCGGCCCTCCAGCCAGTTCCTAACCCAGCACAGAGTGCTCCTGTCCAAGCTGTGGGCTGACAGCTTTTTCAGGAGAATGCTGTGGGAGACGGTATCAAATATCTCTACTATACATATCTCTATAGAGATATCTCTATTATACATATATATATATAAAATATATAATGCTATAAATAATTTTGCTTACTAAAATATTTAATATTAATATTTTCTTGTTGTAGTCAACATTTTTCATTAGAGTTATAAATACTCATGGAAGAGTTTCCATACAAATGCTGTGTACCTTTAAAACAAACAAACAAACAAAACCACTACACATGTAAAAATAGTCAATAAAAGGTGCCAGTTCTCCAGTTTAAAATAAAAAAAAATTATGACTTTGACACATGTTTATTAAGCTATGTTTGGTCACAAAAAGCAATTACATATAAAGTTTAGCACAAAAGCTGAATTGGATAACAGCTGAACCTATTTGCTTTGTTGAACTTCTCAGTAAAAACAAACTACTGGTTAGAGTTTGTTTGGCTTGTTCCCCCTCCCACCCAAGTGTAAAAAGATCAAAGCAGATTAAAACTCAAGTTTTTAAATGTACAACTTTAACAAACTACTGTTTTGGGACAGTGCATTCTGCCAGTGGAACAGTTTTTACTAAAGCATTCCTGATAGGAAAAGCCATTTATTTATATCTTGCTTTGTTAAAAATATTTGCCCTGGCTCTGTGCCTTAACATCCTATATGCAGCTTAATTTCTATGCTGGGTAGACCACAAAGCAGCAGCAAAACATTTGGAGAAACAAGTGTTATAGAAGAGAATCCCTTGCTCCACCCAGCCAAACCAATTTTTTTCTAACTTAGAATTTCTCCACAGCTTACTTATTTTTAACTTATGATATCTCTGCTAATTATAAGTGTTTCTCCCCATCAAGGATGAATGCAAAAAAGGATTTATGTTTAAAAGTGGCTGGTTGACTGTCTTACACAAAAGTCACTGCGACCTCTCGCCTGCTGACATTCGTGCTTATTTATCCTGCGCCACAAATCCAGCTGTGGTATCAAAGAATTGTAGGCACAAATCCAAAAGATTGCAAAAAGTCTAAGTGAGCAATATTTGGAAAAATACTCGGTTCTGACACTCTGTCTTGATGACGAGTGAGCAAATATAGAAACATTCCCAAACACAGCCAGGTCATTACAATGGAAGAACAGCGCATTTTGGAATATGCATAATCTTTGCTTCTGTCAGTTTTGCAGTCTTGTAACAGACCAAATGTTTCCTCGCTTTACAGCTGACATTTGATAAATCCACTCCAACAACAGTGTCCAAAAGTTTTTTTACATAAACTTCTCTCGCATGTACCACCAAATTGGAAATATTTTAATTTCTTTCGTTACACTTTTAGAAACACAAAACACATTAAAAGTCTTTTGCTTTTATTGTCAGTATTGAAGAGGCACTAAGAGGACCCTAATGGTATCTGAAAGGGGTCTACAAGCAAGCTGGAGATGGACTTTTTAGGATGTCAGGTAGTGATAGGACTACAGGAAATGGATTCAAACTAGAAGAAGGCAGATTTAGATTGGAAGAAAGGAAGAAGTTCTTCACCATGAGGGTGGTGAAACACTGGAACAGGTTTGCCCAGAGAGGTGGTGGAAGCCCCATCCCTGAAAGTTTTTAAGGCCAGGCTGGACAGGGCGCTGAGCAACCTGATCTAGTGGGAGGTAGGGGTGTTGGAACTAGATGATCTTAAAGGTCCCTTCCAATCCTGAAAATTCTGTGATTTTATAATGAATCAAATTCAATCTTGAACACAAGCACACACACAAAAAAGCACAATAATAAAAGTACAATAACGTGCATACCGAAGTTTTAGTGGTAAAATTAATTACCTTATTATATAGCTTACTTTAAAAACCTTTCTCACAATCACTGTGTCATCTTTTAACAGAACCAGTCGTGTAGGACAAAGGCCAACCATTTTAAAGTAAGGGTAGATTCAGATTGGATTTAAGGAAGAAGTTTTTTACAGTGAAGGTGGTGAGACACTGCAACAAGTTGCTCAGAGAAGTTACGGATGTCCCATCATCAGAACTGTTTAAGGCCACATTTCCTCAGGGCTTTGGATCAAACTCATCTCATTAAAGACATCCCTGCATGGCAGGGCAGGTGGAACTACATCACATTTAAAGCTCTCTTCCAACATAAACTACCCTATGATCTCCTCCCTCTTTTAGTTCCCCACTAGACCTTTTAAATTTTTTTAGTAAGCATGTTGCTGTTATCTCTGGTAGCTCTATTCACAGTTACAAGCGTCCTCATTAACCCCTTCAAACACTACTTTTCCATGCTGTAGAAGCATGGAAAAGACCAAAACATCAGCCAATTATAATTAACAAACGACAGCACTAATAACACACAGGTCAGTGCCTCATTTCTCCATACTGCCTGTCTATCCTGGGCCTGGATCTGTTGATCCTTCCTTGTTGAGAACACAGCTTCTCTTCCTGACAGCACAGCTTGCTCTGTGCGTGGCCTCATACAGCAGAAATCCGATCCGTAACATCACCCTTTGGTCGCTGTAAGATTTACAGCCTTTTAATTTCATCTGCCAGACTAAATCTTTAGTACGCTTCAATGGTGTTTTGCACTATCAGACAGACAGCCCGACACGCCGAGCATTTGTTAAGTGTACCAGAACATCTTCAGATCAGACAGCCGCACTCTCTTGGCAAGAAAATTACAAACTTTTCATCTCCAAGTTTGCGGCACCAGGGGTCTGTCACCCAAGGGCTTCACCTACACCCTGCAGGACGTGGACCGACACGAACAGCCGAGCAGCTGAAACTTCCGCACCGCAGGGGAGGTCAGGACGTATGGGTGAAGCAGGACACCCACCCGTGACAACCCTTTTTCACAGCAACGACGCCAAACACCCAGCTACCCGCAGCTGCCACCTGCACGACCCCGGCACAACACCGACCCCGTGGGGACGCTGGGGAGAGCGGGGACGAGCGATCCCGGAGCCCCGGTTTCCCCTGCGGGCAGACGCGGCTCTGACCACCGGGCCGGGTTCAGGGTCCCGACGGGGCGCCTCTCCGCCAGAGGGCCGGGACCGCCGCTCTACCGAGCTCGGAAGGAACCGCGGGGAACAACCCCACCGCAATCCCTACCCAGGGCCCGCCGGGCCGAACCGGTCCCGCCCGCTCCCCAGCACGGCAGGACGGGGTGGACTCACTGCTCTCCTTGGCGGGCGCGGCGCTGCTCTGGCGGCGCTGCGGGCAGAGGAAGTCTCGGGCCGCTTCTAGGTCTTGGAAGTGGCCGAAGGGAACCAAGGCGCACGACATGACGGTGCCGGTGGTACCGGTGGTGGCGGTACCGGTGCCACCGCCGCCGCACAACCCGGAAGCGCTCTCCGCCTTCCCTTCCCTCGCTCGGCCCTGCGCCTTCCCGCGTGGGGCGGGGGCTGCTACGTGACCTGGGCGGGCATTGGCGGAGCCAGGGGGGGGGGGGTGGCAGGACCGGGACCGGGACCAGAATCAGAATCACCGGGAGCGGGCCTTTCTCCTTTTCTTTCGCTGGGCAGCGGCGTGGGTGGTTGCCGCTAGAAACAGTTCCCCCGTGGAGAGGCGGCGGGAGCGGCGGTGGCGAGAGCCGCCTCCCCGCCGCGGTTCCTGAGCCGCCGGCGTGTCCCGGTTTTCTCCTGCCGCCGGGTGGGCCGTGTCCCAAAGCGGCTCGGCTGGGGTAGAAGCTGCCGTATGCCTGCAGCCTTCGGGGCTGGCTATGCTGGCGGCCCCGGTAAGGGCTGCGAGGGCCCGGTTTTGGGAAAACCCGGAGGAGGAAGAGCCGGCAGAAGTTCTGTTGGGTTTTCAGGGCCACCTCGTCATGCAGTCAGTGGCTGCAATTGGCATTTGAGAGTTGCAGGGATGAGACAGAGGGCACTTGGCAGGGAAGACGGCTTCCCAGCCGGCCTGAGTCTGAAGGAAAGTGTGGGATTTAATCCGGGCAAATGAATGACAAACCCACACGGCCCTAAACACCTACCAACACCTTCAGTGGGTATGGAGGACAGGGTTTCTTTTAATTCTAATTGTGCTTGCAAATAGAAAGCCAGGGGTTGGGTTTAATGTGAACCGATTTCTGGCGCTTAGCTACTCTTCAGGCATCTCAGTGGCAGTAGTAATGACAGGGAGTGAGATTTTGCAGGCATCAGTGTGGTATTGACAGCTGATACACGCCTGTCACGGTTTAACCCTGGCCCGGCAAAACAACAGATTTAAACTGAGTAACAGATTTATATATTAATCTCCCTCTCCTCTGATAAAGGAAAGAGAGAGAGAATAAGGGAGAGAGACTTATGGGTTGGAAACTAAACTACAGAACTTTAATGAAACAGTAATGATAAATAGGAAAAATTACTAAATATATACAAATATACAGGAAAATTGATCCCACGTTCCTCCCCCCTTTCCCCAATAACTCTCACGTCACCACCGAGGCTGCAGGGCAGCCCTGGGAAAGTCCAGGCTGGAATCCTGGAGTCAGCAGCAGTCAGGAACTGGGGGCAGGAACACACAGATTCAGGCTGGCATGGATCAGGACCACAGGCAGAGGGACGGACGGAATCCTCTCAGGATGCCGAAGGGAGCAGGGAGGGAGAAGGAAGGAGTAGAGGTGTTTGACCCTTGTGATCCCTCAAATGTATACTGAGTATGACATGTATGGGATGGAATACTCTGTTTGGTCAGTTCTGGCATCTATCTTGTCCGGTCCTCCCCAAAGGAGGGTTTCAGGTGGGACCTCGTTGCTCCTTCTGGAAGGCAAAATGTTCCTCAGAGCTGAGCAGTGTCCTTGGCTCTGCATGCCAGTCTCTGTCTGTAACTATAAACATCGAGTGTTATCAGTCCTAGAAGCAGACAGTGTCTGAGAAACTTGCTGTTAATTTCAGCAAGTGCAACTACTTACAAGAGACTTAGCTGAAAGCAAAAGTACAAACCAGAAAATCACCTTTATCCTGGCCTAAACCAGGACAACGTCCTCAAAAATCTTCCCCCTAGGGCAAGGAGGTGAGAAAAACAGGGGATGTTTTCTAGGCCTAAAGAAATTGTCCTGACCACAGACCTTAGCTTTACAGGGTTTGTTTTTGTTTTTTTTTAATATAAAATCCTGTTGCTATTTTTTGCCCAGATGTTTCTAGTTGGTATATGACAATGCAGATGTGTCTTTAGTAGTTAAAAGAAAAAATGATTAAGCAAGTTGTCATTTTAAAACTTAGGTTTGTGGACTTGTTTTTTTGCATGGTGTCTGAAGACCCAAGGCTGAATTAATTTTTGCAAAGAGAAGTTTCATGTCAAACTGGTTCCATTCAGACTTTCCTGAAGGCACAGACTGTAGCAAGCTGTAAGATCTAGGGAAAGTCTCTGATTTTCAGAGAAACTGGCTTTAACTTAATCTTAACAACTTTTTTAATGACTATACCTGTCCTGATTTGTTGGAGTATTTGGAACCCAATAACAGCTTTGCCCTTAGCAACAGCAGGAGCATTTTGTTTTTACACTTAAATCTGTGGTTCTTCAGGCAATATACAGGTTAGACTTGAATTTAAGCAGATGAATATTCCTGTGCCTGTTCAATAAAGAGCTGTTACATCCTGGTTTTCTGAACAGGCATTTAAAACTATGTGCTGTGTACCAATGGGAAGGAGAGGCTTTGAAATAAGGTCACAGTACTGGAACAGTTGAAAGCAACTGGGATGGAGGAATGGCTACTGACTTTGAAGATGCTGTAATTAAATACATTAGGCCTACAGGGAAAAAATATTTAATAACATTTAGATGTGTAACATGGAAAGTCAGTAGTAATGTCAAGTGAATACATAAAATAGTATCAAAGAAATTTAACCTGGTTTGTCATTCTTTAGTGATGCTTCCATCACATTATGAAAATGCCCTTACTTAGAGGCTAGTCAACAGTGTAAGACACTTGTCACTGCCTGGTTTGCTGCACACAAAGAAATCAAGTTACAAAACTGCCAAGATACTAATTAATGCATAAAATAAGGCAATGAATAATTCATCAAATGAATATTTCAAGACAGGGTTGAGCCCTATGAACTCACGTTATCACTTTGGTTGCTGAATTGCCTTCTTCAGTAGTTACTAATTCATTACAGTTATATGGGAGACTATTAAAAAAACTCAACACTTTCTCAAAACACTATTATAATAATTAAAATTCTTGAAGTCATTCACATAAATGCTTAATATCCAAAATTACCAACACAGTTGCAGTAACAACAATGCTTTACATTTATGTAGGTCTTGTCAATTCATGCATTTTACAGAAGTGTATAATTATGGATTTCAGGGATTTTCACTGGGGGAAAGGAACTTAATGAAAGAGTAAGCAATTTGCTCAAGTCTGTGGAGAACTGCAAGTAAAAATCTGCTTTCATCATCAGTGATGATCCCCACCTGTCATTCATTCATGCTAGTTAGCATAAATTAATGTGATTATACTGTTATGTGCAGAATCCTGATTTGCTCTTTGATAATCAGTGAAAACAAAACCAGCAATTTACTAATAGTTGTAGCAGACACATCTATACCATAATGTCAGCTTCATAGAATCATAAAATGGTTTTGGTTGAAAGAGTCCTTAGAGCTCATCTTGTTCCAACCCCCCTGCCATGGACAGGGACATCTCTCACTAGGCCATGTTACTCAAAGCCCCATCCAACCTTGAACATTTCCAGGGAGGGGGCAGCCACAGCCTCCCCAGGCAGCCTGTTCCAGTGTCTCACCACCCTTACAGGAAAGAATTTCTTCCATAGCTCTAATCAAAATCTACCTTGGATTTTAAAGCCATTAACCCTTACCATGTCACTACATTCCCTTGGAAAAAGCCCCTCAGCTTTCCTCCAGGGCCCAGTCAGGTACTGGAAGAATGCTATAAGATCTCCCAAATCCTCCTCTTCCCCAGTTTGAACAACCAGAGCAGAGCTAGAGAGTCATTGTCTGCTCTTACAATTTACAAAATTCTGTAAAGGTTGTATTTGAAGAATGGAGCATGGAAAGATGCACCTGATATTTCTCTTTTTCTATAAATTACATTCCTTGCATATAGAAAAAAGACATGCTAAGCCTGAGTTTGTGGAGGGAAAACAACATACTGAAGGAAGTACCTCCACTTGGTCCTCAGATTAGAGATCCCGACCCAAAGGATAGGAGTGAAGATAGGGATGGCCAGATAGTATGTCTCTGCTGACCATTCTGAGTTGGGTGAAGGAAGAATTTAAGCAAAATTTTCTTTTGTCTGCACATTTAGGCAGGCTGCTGCTGGCAGCTCCAGCTGAAATTTATCTACAACAGCCTGCAAATCTTAACAACCATCTGGCTGTGCCTTGCTCCATACTCATCCTTTGCAACTTGAGGTAATGTGGAAAGCAAGAAGACTAATTTATTTTATTCACAAATCTTTCCACAGTCATGTGTTTACTATCCTGGCCTTCAATTAAAAGGGTATTTTCACTCAACCTCTAGATAATCTGAATCCTAAAATCATATTCCAGATCTGTTTTTTAAATAATAATTTTTTTAAGATAATATGGATCTTTTATCATCATTGAATGCTTGTGACTGATGCTGCCCACTCAGAGTTTTATCTTTTGCATTTCTTGATTTTCACCTAAAGATGCAGTTTAAACACTGTTTTAATGAGTCAGTGTAAATCCCCACACATACCTCTATTGGTATGGTGAGGATGGTGAATACTCCCAAAATTTCCTCTGCGTTTTTGGAAGGCGGTCTTGGGACAGAAGGGATCTATACCATAAATCCTACATATACCTCTTGGAAATACCAGGCCTCCTGGTTGGAGATTGCAACACTTGGTTCCCTAACGTCTATGTAATAAAGTTAATCACTGTCACGGTCCATAACTATTATTATTTTATATTTTGTTTGTGAGGAAATACTGGCTACTGTGCATATATGTCCTACAAATCGCAAAAGTAATCAGGTTTACGTTTATTTAGGGAAAAATAACACCACGCCGGAAAGGAGTCTTGGGAAGGGATTAATAGTGGGAGAGACACACAGGAAAACAGGTTTTTAAACAAATTAATTACCCCCAGGAGAAACTTTTAAGAAAGGAACAAATTATCTTTCTCTTCACCCCCCAGAGAAATCATCTCTGCCTCCCCAGGGGCCGCTGTCTCTTTGAAGCCACTGCTGGTGCTGCTGCTGCTCCTCAGCACTGCTTCCTTCGCTGATGATTTTCTTCTTTTTCCTCTGCATTTTTACAGTAAAAATATTTCTTCTCATCAATTATTGCCAGAGGTTGCAACTTGGTAACTGCAGGTCTTCCCTTTTTATTCATGTTTTCCCTGAATTCTTTAGTTCTTGTATTTGATACCAATTTGCATTACCTGCTTGGCAGCTCGATCATGAGCCATTCTGATTAGTATTTTATCTTTTTGGTCCTGTCAAAAGAGGGGGGGTTTGTTGATGAGATCAGTCTTATCTTTAGGCAGAGCAAACGACGCCTGCTTGCATGAAATTTTGCTGATTCAAGAAACAATTTTCTGATTTTCAATGTACTGCTGTCTCCACGACATTACACCCATATTCCTCTTTGGTACACTTCAGGCTTACATAAAGTTGTAAGCGTTGGATTTTAATTAATTCATGCCTACTGCTTAATATAATACATCAGATCTGTATATACACATCCAAAACATACAAACATACTCTGTAACATGCATTTGGTTCCTGCTCTGTGCAGAGCCAGTATTTTTGATTTCAACAGCCCATTCTGGGAATGTCCCTCTGACATGTCCACCAGTGTGTAGCAGTATGATGTGCGTAAAAGCTTAGAGGGAGACAATCTGTCTTGCTCCTGTTTTTTTTTCTCACCTTTCTGGGCCAAAATCACACACTGGCATCCTTGTCTGCCTGCTATCCCTGCATGCAGAGGGTAGCTGTTGCTAAGCAACTGTGGACAAGGCACCACAGCCTGGTTTTAAAACGGAGAATTAACTAAATTAGTTTTGATGAAGATAAGATATAGCTGAAGATAAGGCAGAAGCAAGAATAAAAAAAAAAAAAAAACAAAAAAACCCAAACAAAAACAAAGAACCAGTTGTGATTTGCACTAGAGAACAAAAGGTGTCCAAGCAAGAAGGGGAGTTTTGAAAGTAAAGAGGAAATGATGTATGCGGCCCAAGTGGAAGGCATAAATAAAGAATTAGGTGTTCATAAGGGCAACCTGTCTTCTGTAGTTGTACATCACACAGTACAGCAAAGCTCCCAATCTACGTGTCTTGAAGGACACCTTCATAATATAAACAAGTGAACAAAAAGTCCTGCTACAGAACCTTCCACCTCCCCACCCCTGTTGGTTCCATTTTAAACACAGCCTCCCAGCCACCTCTGATAGGAGATAAAGCATATGGAAAGACAAGTGAGGGAATTTGATAGTACAGTATTCTGCAGTGGGGAATTTCTATGGCTTCTGTACTGGCCATACAGGACTGTGGAAAGGTGAGGGAGTCTTGCTGATCCCCCCTTGGATCTCCAATTGGCAAATGAGATTTTGTATGGGGAGCAGAGAGTCTCTGTTGGTACGGTGCTGCCAATGATGTGCTGTGATAGGTGCAGTTGGTACCTGCTGTTCCTCTGCCCTCGTCAGACCCACCACACAAGGGTCATCTGAAAGGCCAGGCAAGGCAGACAGTTGGTCAATGCCCTCAGTTTCCACAGCTGCTACACCAAAGGCCCACGTATACCCTTTAGGGTCCTTGTTACTTCTTCCACTGTTACTTCTTCGATTCACAGTTGGACTGGAGACACATCTGTCGGGGCCAGCATGGGAAGTTCTTGGGAGATTGGAGCAGCCATCCTTCTGGAGCACTACCCCCAGTGGCATGCACAGTAGCAGTGGGTTTGCCATCCCATATACTCATGTTTTCACCAAGGTTACGTAGGGTCAACCACAGAGAGCTCCGTGTCGAGTTCTGCCTGCCCTGAGCTGCCCTCCTAGGGAAGCGCCTGTTTTCGATAGCGGATACATGAATCCATTCAGGAGAAAAATGAGTGTTATTCTCTGTCTCCATCTTGGATAACTTATCATGCAGCTTCCCAAAAGAGTTTTGTAACTCCTCAGCCATGGTTTTGAACTCCCCAGCCAATTTTTCCACAGCTGAGACATAAGCCTGTAAGGGGTTGCAGACACTGTCTTCTCACTGTCTTAGCTGGCTAATAAATTCACCGACACTTGGTTGTGTTTCACCATCTCCCCCAAAGACCCTTCCCCCCCAGATGTGGGAGGGGCAGCAGGGGCACTCTGTGTGAGCTTTTTAAGCGGAGGCCTCCTGCATGGAGTTTCATCTGGATCTTCAGGTGTTTCCTCATCACCACAGATGACCTCCAGAACTTCCAGCTCTCTCAGATATTTGATGCCTCTTTCCACAGTGTTCCATCTCATAGGGCATTTGATATCCTCCTTTTAAAGGTTTCGTCTTTTTACTGCAGACAAAAGTCTTTTCCAAACCCTGTAAGTACCTCTTTTCTCCCAGTTACCTTATCAATGCCCCCATCTCTGGCTAACAATCCCAGATGCCTCTCTGCCCTCCAGGTCTGCCATATCCACTCCCTTGTCCAAGCAGTCAGTGATTGACCTTCATCGGGAGCATAATCCTTTCTTAAATTTCATATCTCTTTCAGAGACATGGATTGGACAATTATCTCGGGTTCCGAATCACTCTCCTGTGTTGTTCCTGCCTCAGACCAACTCTCTCACTGTTCAGGGTTTCTGTTGTCTCTGTCTCTGAGTCATCATCATCATCATCATCATCACCCCACCCCGGGCGGTCCAACTTCTTTAGACGCTTCCTATGGGTTGTGACAGGGATGACAAGGGCCAGTTCGGAGCCCCTTGGGGAGATGTCCCTGGCAGTGGGGGCAGTTTTCCCACACAAATATCGAACACTGAACCCCTGGAACACATTCAGGCACAGCAATAACCAAAACAAGTAACACATCACAGAGGCCTTGAAACTCTGGCTGATGGAACTCGCCAGAGAAAGGAACAGAATCATTTTGCAGAGTGAACACATTCATCAGAATCCCCATACTCCCCAATCAAATTCCCAACCAAACTCATTCCCGCAAAAGTCACTGTTTTAACATATAGGATATATAGGATAGAAACATAGCTGGAAGAAGGTACCATAGACAACAACATGCATGGATGAGTAAATTCAAAAAGTCAGTATATAACAAGACTTTCACCCATGCCATTTTGAAACACATTTTTGTTTTTTCTTTTTCTTTTTTTTTTTTCAATTTCCAACTTTCCAATATTTTCAATTAAAAGAAAAATTTAAATTTGTGCCCCAGGTTGGGGGCCAATTATTCTGTCATGGCTGAGCAGTTTGGGCAGACTACAAACCTAATTCCTCTCTATTCTCTCCTCCCCCCTCCCCCAAAGGGAAGATAAAAGGGGAATGAAGACGAGAGAATTTAAGTTGGAAACTGAAAACAACTGGATACAGATTTTTAACAAAAAGGAAAGGTAATAACACAAAGTGTGAAGTATCCAAGAATACTAATATATACATATATATATGTATATATAACCCGATAGATAGCATGTGGTGAGCACAGTCAGCAGGAAGTGAGAAGAAAAAATATCTGCTGACTTTCCAATTTTTTATAGAGTATGGCAGGAAGTGGGAGGGAATAGATCCCTCCCATTGTGTTCCGCCCCTCTCAGAGTCCGAAAGCCCTCCTGCTTTAGTTCCTGCTGTTCAAATGATGACAGCTGAGTGTGGCCAAATCTCATTCTTTTTTATTGCCTGAGTTCCCTGATCTCAGAATCCAGGTTTAGAGTTCTGTGAAAAAGCACGTTGGCTAGTGGGCTTGAGATCTTACACTTTCCTTCTAGATACATAAAGGCAAAGCAACCAACACACAAGTTTTTCTGTTTTGTCATTAAGTCACTGTGATAGTGCTTATTCTCATCTGTGTTCACTTTAATATTTCAGCAAATAATTTCACAGGCTGAAATATTCTTAGAAAAGATATGCAAATATTGAACAATGTTGCCAAAAAAAACAAACAGTACTACAACTGTGATTCTACCAGTTGTACCCCCAACTCACAGCATATGTGTGTTCCCCGCAGAATTTTTTCTTTAGTTTTGGTCTGACAAATCAGAAAAAATGAAAATTCAAATATTGAGTATTTAGGCTGTAAAATTTACAGGCCAAGAATTCTTTCTTACAGTTAATTTGTAAGTGAATCTGAACACATTTAACACAGTTTTCTGGTGATCAGAACACTGAAAACAAAAGCAGACAGAAATAAGGTGATTGATTTCAGCAACACAGCTTTGCTTGCACTGGGTATCAGTCAATTATTTGTTCTGTTTCTCTCCTGCTCTTAAACATCAGCAATAGATTTTAAGAGATCATAGTTCACAAATATATCTTCAGACAAGTCTCAGATACTACTTTTGAGTTTTTCATAAATCAAGATATTTAAAGCTCATATTCAGTGACACCCCAATAAGGTGGATTTCTTACATAATTCATATCTCTGAAGTGCATTTTTATAAATATTTGGTTGTCTCAGTAGGATACTATGTATTTGGGTTTTCAGCACATAAGCTAGAACTTATCTAGATGGGTGCTTAGAAGTTAGGGACCTCTCTTTTGGTTTTGCTATTGCTAAGAATGCAGCTGACACATTCATATATACTTTATCATTTCTACTTTGCCAACATACCATCAATCAAGGAAAAAAAAAACCAAAAACAACTTACTCTCTGTATTTGAAATTAATCTTTTAAATATATTTATTCATTAAAGAGAGACTTTGATATCACAGATCTGAGAGAAATGTCCGGGAGAGAGAGAAGAGAGGAAGAAGAGAGAAGAAGAGTCTTTGTGATACTTAATAAGGGAAAACCTGAATGTCAGCAAAGCAAATTCACCATCTCAGAAGATGAGTTCAGACTGCCATCTGGGGGATTTAGGGCTGGTAAATCTGGCTGAAGGGCTGAGAAATGTAACCTGTGTGACAGGTCTAACTGCAAACTCTTTGAAAACCTGGCCTGATTTCTGAGGAGCTGCAGAATTGTTTAAATGAATAATTTTAAATCTACACCCTGTTCTGAAAGTTTCCTTCAACATTTTTCTGACCTGTGACTGGTTACTTAATGTCAAAGGAATTGTGTTTGCATTTGGCTGGTTTTTGCCCCCCTCTGTTTTCTTTTAAAAGGGAAGTAAAGTAGACTGAGTAATAAAGAGCAGTTAATTAAAAAAAAACAAACATGCTGTCATAGGTCACCTGTGATCATCACCAGAAGAGGACAAGAACATCATTCTCTGTCCAGGCACTCACTAAGAAGCTGGGGAAATGCTTCCTGAGGTTTGGTTTATAGCATTGGGTTTGTGGTTTGTATAAAAGTTTATGAACAGCCTAAAACATGAGAGCCAAGTTGGAAAAAACCTGAGAGCCTTCTAATATAAGAGCCAGGTACAACTCTGATAACTACCCAGAAGTGATTCTCATGAAATCCTCCCTGCAGTGTAAGCAGAGCAGCCAAACCACAGTGGTTGCAGCAGGAGCCAAGGTGTGAGGACTCAGCAGAGGCATTTGTTGGAATATAGATCAATCTGCAGTCATCCACATCACGCTGGTTCTGAGGGTCACCATAACTCCCTGAAGCAACAGAAAAATTCCTATTTAGTGGAACCCACTACATACATTCCTATGTAGTGGGTTCTTTTAGTCCTGTCTTGGTATTTTAGCTAATTGCTTTGTACATCTCTGGAGAAGCACTCTAAGGTAGGGGAGGGTGTGCCTGTACCAGTTCCTAAGTATGTAAGTATACTACAAAAGTGAGAAAGTGGCATCTATGCTATCTGTACATGTTTCCAATGTCCCTAATTTGTCTTATCTTTACTTCTAATGTATATGTCCAGTCAAGATTTTTGAGTGACAGGGCAAGTTTTTTTTTCTAACGGCAATTGAATTATCACAGCTTAGGCAAAACTCTTCATTTCTTTGCATCTGCTTTCATCCTTCCCAAAGGGCACTAACAGTCATAAGAAGTTAGTCTAGGTTTCTGCATAGAAATAATTGTTTCTTTTTCACATTTGAGGTAGTTTTCTATAGCCTTGATAGAAGTGGTAATCCCTGTCTATCAACCATAGCTTAAAAGGTGATTCTAAAGATCTGCAAGAGCTGACTCTATTTATTTTCTGCAGTAGCATAGATAATGTCATTAATTGAACAGTAAATGAAAATACAGGTGATTGCAGGTTCAGCTCTAAGTAGATATAAGCAGGCTGAGATGGAGTAAAAAGCAGATGCTGAACAAATACATTTATATAGCACGGTTCTGAGATTTTTATGCGTTAAATATATATTGTCAAACAACCATTAGACGTGAGATATCTCGATCTCATCTGTGCCAGAGTAAGCTTTACAGACAGTCATTATGTTTGGTTTTGATTCACAGTTTATGAACAGAAGAGTTCAGCACCATGTGTCAGCAGTGCTCTGTAGTGATTTTTTTTTTTTAAACAAAATTTGTTGTTTGTAAGCTATGCAGCCCTTTCCAGCTGATATCAGGATAGTGATAGCATCTGAACAGTGTCTGCAAAACTAGAGCCCGCAAACTACCATTCTTTCCTTGGCACATTCATTTTGTTATTTTACAGATTCAGAAGTATGAAAAGAAAGTAGGAAAGGAGATTATAACTAAACTAAGTATTTCTTAGAGATGCACACAAATACATAATGTCTGTAATTTCTCTTTCATGTTTCCACATTGATCTCTAAATTACTTTTTACCTGTACAGGAGCAACCCACCAACAGGAAACAAAAAAAAAAATTTCTCTTATCACCCTCAGAATAATATTTCTTTCTAATAACTATTCACATAGGAAGGGGCTTATCCACACACACAGAGAAGGTTTTAAATCTACAGTCAGCACCAAAGAGTCTTACAGGTATTTTAGAAAGGAAAAGGTTTTGCTAGTCCTCTTGACTCTTTAATCCATGGCAGTAGTTATACAAGACCTGTGCAGAAAATGCATTGGCATTGCCTATTATTTTAAATATTACAGATATGGTCAGTGTGACTGGGCTCACAAATTGTATTAAGGCTGTAGACAACAATTCTCTTGAAACACTTTCTCTACTATCTCCTCACCTAGCCAAAGTAATGAATCACATCAAAATTGGGATCCTTTATTAAAATGTACGAAATTATTAAATTTATTAAAGTATCCTTAAAGACCTGTGAATGTGTTTTCTCAAATGCTATGCCAAGTTGTCTTTTAAATCCCTACACTAGATAAGCTGTTTATACAATGATGGAGACCTGGTCTGTTAAGATATGACCAATTGACATCCTGTTGTCATCTGTGGTGTTTTACTGACTTCTCTTGCTTTTATATGTAAACCCAGAGAAGTAGAGAGACCAGAGTCAGACTTTTGTTGTTAGAAGACATCAGGAATGAGAATATCCATAAATACCTCAGAGGTGATGTAGTGCATGCACAAAGCAGGCAGCTGTGTATTGCCGAGCTGGATGACACGGTTAGGAATCCAGGTCTCAGCTGTAACTATGAAAACTCCATTATTTGTGCCTCCTGAGATAAATAAACAGCTTCTAGATAGAGAAGGGAGACAGACCAGCTGCTAGCTTTAAGCTCAATGTAATTTATTTAACTTCATAGTACTATGGGCTCATTAGATTTGCCAGTGTCATAAGCACCAAGTGTGCCAGTGGGCTAACAATTAATCCCATTAGCCTTAGCGGCTTAGTTTCTAAAACTGGAGCTGAAATACAGGATGATAGTCTTACTCAGTTTCATTATTATGTTCATTATGTTAGCTAGAGCTCTCCTTCAGATGTGAAAACCTATACAGCATGAAAAATAAATTTCTCAAAAGAGAAAGCGTTGGCAGGGAAAGAGTTTCTCTCCCCTCTTTCAAAATGTCTGCACAGGACAGAGAGCATTTATCATACAGAAGGATAGTGCAATCACACTACTTACATAAATGGTTTTCTAAATTGGCATTTTAAACAAATGTATTTGAGATTATTATATCTGGATATAATTATTATACCAATTTCAAATCACAAAAAATTGCTAACTTGCTTTCTATCCTACTGTATTTGTATAGGTTGCAGGAAGAAAATTTTATTTCCTGCCTTTTTGTTCATGCTGTTAGCCTTTCAAGAGTCTGTCAGAGTATTATATTCTTGAAGTGGAAACAAGCTGAGTAGCTGAGGCAGCCACCTCCTCACAATCTAATCTCAAAAATGGCAGCAATTCTTTTTATACATCATCCATGTGGTTCGAGGAAGAAGATGCCCTGAGTTCTGTAGCATGGCCATTGGTACCTTAGCTTTTACCATTTCTTTTTTTCCCACAGGTTCAGGAAGATAACATACCTTTGAATTTTAGTTTGGGAGGTTAGTTTTCAGGGTTTTGTTTTGTTTTGGCTTTTTTGGTAAATGTAACTGCAATCATGATTCATGTGGTAGCAATTACACCTCATATGTGTCGAGAAGGTAGAAGTACCGACGGATCGAATAAAAAAAAATAAAAATCAAGAGACCCTTTCTTCTCTAGCAGGGTTGGTTTGGTTTGGTTTTAAAGTGTGATGGTGTTGGAGGGAAGACTCCAAGCTGTGCTGATAGTCCCTTTACATTTCTGATGGCTGAGGAATTACAAAGAAGCGATGGCTGACAGGCAAAAGCAGCAAGCAGTTTGTCTTTAGAGGAGACAGGATGGTGTGCAACTCAGAGCAGGATCTGGTCCTGTGTTTTCTAGTTTAGTGCAAAAAACAGTATGTGATTCCTATGTACTGCTGTTAGAGGGCAGCAGATCTCCTAAATAAAAAGTCTATGACCTAGTTCTCCTAGGGCTTTGCTGCATTTGCAATGGTAGGATGGTGTTGCCTAGCACTCATTTCAACCTCTGGGTCTAGTCAGCTACAAACGTATTAAGTTCTAATTTTTCAAGTTAATAGTTTCTATGGTCTATCTTTCTTGGATCAGGCTTTCAGGAGAATTGAACAATTTTGTAACCATCTTCAGGATGGCAGTTAATCTAAAATCCATAATTTTGCTAATGCCAAAAATACTCCTGCCAAGCATTTCTTTATGTCATCTATTCTTTCTAACATTTGGGAATCAAATTTGTTAGAAAAGTGTAATTCTGGACTCTTGAGCTTTTTAAATTTGTATAGGCATACCAAATTCTATATTAAAATTCTGACCTGTTGGTACCTGCTTTTTAAGCATGCAGATACTTCATAAATTCTGTGCTTTTACTTTCTTTATCAGAATACCTGCATCTCCTGCGTCTCCTTCAGCTCTCATCACACACTTGTGATCTCAGGGATAGGGGAAAAAGCAAACAAACAAACAACTGGAATTTTTTAAAGTTTCAGCTTAATGGTAATTAACAATTATGGTAATCATCAATTATGGTAATTAACAATTAGTTAAAAGTGCTAAGCAAACCTACATACCCTGACCTAGGATATCATCCTGCGGCACATCAGTTAAGTCCTGCAGATTCAGTTCCCCCGTATAGAAAATATATCTTTAGGTTTTGTCCATTTAATTATACTGTTTTCCAAAGGGAACTGTCTGTACACCTAGTTCTGATACCTAAAAATACTAGTCTAGACATCTAATTGGCTCCTCTGGGTTTTTTGTTTAAACAGCAGAGTTCAGACCAGGGCCTTCAAAGTATTTTCTTTCTGGAAGTGTAGGACCCTCCTCTAAAGGTGGCATGCAAAAAGAAGGGAACAACTTATTACTTTACTGAGTGCTTCTCAACAGTCTAAAAAATGTAATAAAGGAATCCAGGAGTCACTGTTGTCATTTCACATCAGTGTCAGAGATAAAATTGTGAAAGATCAGTTTTCTTTCAAAAACTATTGCAGGCAACAGCATCACCATCAAACTGGACTTGTTCACCATTACTTTACACAAGTAAACACCAGGTATCTGGAAATGGTACAATTCGGATCATAGCCAAGCCTGCAAGCACACTTCTCCCCATATCTCATGGCCCATCTTCTGCCAACTTTAACCTGTGAAGTAGGAAGGATCCTACACAAACCAGCTCATCCTAAATACATTCCTGATATATTCTCTGTTTGTCCTGTACATCTGAGAGGTCAAGTATCTCCTGGAGACATCAGAACATCATGATACAGGCTATATTGCAGCACACTCATGTAAAGGAGAAGAATTTAATGTGCACATACAGCCTTCATTCTGGCATTTCTTTCTCCAGGTGCTTGACTTTTAAAGCTTGAATCATGTCTTCCATTAAAAAAAAGACATCACTTTACCTTGTTGACCCAGGAAGCTGCTTCTCCAAGCTGGTAGGGGAAGTTACAGTCCCTGTGGATCCTCTCAGGCTCACAGAGCCACTTTCATGGCAAAGCATATCCCCTGTGTTTCACAAACTGGATGATATAATTAATACCCTAGTAGAATTAGTGCATTTAAAAAACACAAGTGTTTTATTCCTTGCTGGCTTCTTGTCCCCTGAAAAGTATGACTGAACAGCTTACAGTTAGAATTTTAATAACTCTGAGCTGTATTTAAAAATTGAGCTATTTGTTATTGCATGATATCTTCCTAATAGTAAACACTAAACACAAAATAGCAGAAAAGCCAAATTTTACCTTGCTGTATTTAAAAAGTAATAGAATTTTGTGTTTTATTTCTTCCAGCAATGAAAGTAAAAGCACTTTTCGTTGTGCAGAGGCTTAGAAGATTAGGTCCCATTACAATTTCTAAAGGCATGTGCATAAATCTAATCAAATTCACTGATGAAATAAAATAATTCGCTTCAGTGCAGTTTCCTTAAAAAGTCTGGGTTTAGCTAGAGAACATTTTTAATGGGAAGCACTTTGCTTACCACTCATTATTCATTGTTGGATTTATTTAAATAAATTAATTAATTACCTCTTGTGCGACATGGGGCATCTCATTAATGAAGAAGGTGTAAGAAAGGAATACTGTTGGACTGCTTTCTGTTGTTTACATTGAGAAGAAAGATAATTCAGCAACAAGCTGATGGTAAAGTTTGCTTTATGCAGGCTGCATTTTAATTTGCAGAAAGGAGATGCAAATCCCTTTTAAATCTGTGCCTGGATTTTGTTAAACAAAATAGATGAAAATGGCCAATAATTGAACTATTTTAGTACACAGTGGATATTTGATAGGTCTCAGGTGGGCACAAAGAAGAAGATGGTAGGAAAATCAGGAGAAGGGTGGTAGTGAAAAAGGATAGCAGTAGAAAGAAGCTGCTTTCCTAGAGCCACATGACCAGAAGTGCTTGGAAATAGAAGATTTGTGTATTCTGTGTACAAACTTGCCACGTATCATGTTCTGTTTTGAAAAATTCAGCATGATTTATGGCAAGATTATGATCTGTACTCTCACAGGCCTTCCCACCTACATTAACATAACTGGAAGGAGTTTGTGTTCTAGCATGTAGCCCTTGTAACTCCTGTCCATGGGGGCCCAATTCTAGCACCCCAGACCCCCTCGCTCTGTCCTGCTGGTTCTTCCTCTTCAGGGTCACTCACAAGAAGCTATTGAGGTCAGTGTTTCTGCTGGTCTATGCTACCAAGCCAATATAAAAAGAACAAAGATAAGGAAAAAAAACCATCTACATTACTCCACATTTAGCCCTATGTGTTCAGAATCTCACCTCATCAGGTCTGGGAGGTATTTTTGTTTGGTTTGTTAATGCAAATTTAGGATGCAAACTCTGCCTAGAAGTTCTATTTCATCATTAAATCTTAAATAGAAATGTGCATGCTCAGGAGGAATTTCTTCTTTCAACCTCTCTCCTGATGAGTCATTTTTAATACAGGTATTGTTCTTTTCACAGACCAGCCTGTGATTTTGCACTTCAGGGACTACTATTCCTTTGGAAGAATTATTCAGAGAAATATACAAAAATAATTAATGTACTGCAAAAAACAGACCTTCAGCAGTTAGGTCAAGACTGCTTGTCTTGGAAATCTTCACTAAACATATCAGCCTCTTTAAAGATGCTGACTATAAATGTTTCCTTATAAATGAAGAAAATTAAGAAAATTAAGTGAGAGGTTTGCACATTTAGTGTCCACTTGCACCTCCAATATATAAATAAACAAGTAAACAAAGCCATGTCACAAGGGATATTAGCAAATAAAAGCATAGGCTTCAGAGGGGATTGTGCCATGGGAAATTTTTCATTTGGACAAAAACTGAGGGGCTTTTTTACATGCTCAGCCTAAATAAAAGTTAGATTTAGGCTTGAAAGGAAAAAGAGCTTGGAGAGCTCAGCTCCAGTGGGACTAGAAGGGGGCAACCAAAGGGAAGTGTGGGCTATGGAGAGACCTGGATTGCAAGAACCTTTTTTCTGGGTAATGGCTGTTTACCCATGTTGAAGGATAATCCTCAGACTGTGGTTATTTTTAGGGTGAGTGTGCAGGTATGGATCGTGTGAAAGCTACAGTTAGTGTGGGACTACAAAGGGACTGCCAAAACAAAGTGTGGGCTGCAAAAAGAACATGCTCTGACAAGTTTTTCTAATGGTACAAATGATACAGTATGGGTATCAGCCAGTCCAGCAATATTTTTCTGGTCTCCTTTTGAATGAAGGTAAAGCTCAGGCCCAGCAAAATATAATCTAGTGTTGTGTTCCTTCCCTTCATAACATTATTTTATGCAGATAGTTAATAAGAACAGCCTAGTTAATCAGACCATCATATTATTAAACATGCCAACATCCAGAAGATCCAGGGTCCTGTACTGGTTAAATTCATTCCTTCATTAAATATCCTACTTTTCCCTTATGCATTTCTTCATGACCTGTGATAATTTCAGGACTCTTTCCTTTTTCCCAATCTAATTTTTCAAGTCCTCTTCTTTCCTAATCCACTTCCTTGTTTTTTTCTAGTGCGCAGGGATTACATCAACATCAATGACAGCAACAACTGAACTGTATTTTTTGTGTGTGTTTTGATTTATGGAAGAAACTGGCTCATGACTGACAAAATAGCTATTAGTACCAGGAGTAATTTGTTTCAATTGAAAGCAGGAGAGAAAATATAAATGTACTAATGTTTCTAATGTTTCTTTTTCTTTTTTTTTTTTTTTTTTTTTTAACGAAAAACACAGTATCTCTATAAAATAAAAGGTTTCTCCATACAAATTTCTCAGTGTAGAGTCTGAGGCTGTCTAGGAATAATACTCTCTCTACCTTACTGAGACCAGCCTGAGGGTGGGCAATTAACAAAGATGAATTCTCCAAAGCTTCAAACTGCAATCCAAATATAAGAACCCTTGGCTTTTCATAGTTTATAGAGCCGCACTCAGATGTGAATATCACTGCTGGTACTTACCTTCTGTATAAATAAAAAGAAGCCTTAAATATGAATATGATAGATATCAACAACTTTAAAGATTTTTATACAGTGGACATCTCATCAGAAAACTTTGGAGATGGGTGCAGGTGCCTGCAGGCATTAGTAGGAAGCAACAGAGCTTAAGGAAACAGTGTCATCCAAAGCAAGAACAGCATAGGGTGTTCATATTCAGAGTGATGTGAACAGAATAAGACTATTAAATGAAGAAATAAACAGCAATTACCTTGTGATGGATGGAGGAGCTTTCTCTGGTGGACACCTTTGCACGCAGGCTGAGCTGCCACATGCCTGCTGCTGCAAGCTTCTGAGGGACTGCACCTGATCCAGAGAGGATTCTTCCATGGCAATGCTTTCTGTAAGGTGTTTTTCATTTGGTTGTGTATCACAGAAAGCAAATAATTAAAGTCTGGAATAACCAATCACTCCTAAGGTGTGTGGGAGCGTGTTGGTTTAGGAGCAGGAGAGGGTTCTGGCCTGAAGCAAGCCTGCTCTCTTCTGAGGTCTCCACCTACACCTTTAGCTGCTAAATTTGTTCAAGTAATTTCTGGAAAATGGCTGCAGTTAGAATAAAAGAGCAGCCCATCATGACTTTTTGAAGATATTATTATTGTTTGGGTACTCTGACCTATCTGAATGTAGAAATACAATTTGAGCAGGCAGCCAAAATACCCACTAATTAACTTTAACTTCCTTCAATGTCACCCTCAGAACAGGCTGTAGCTGGAAAGAATTAGATACAGGAGACCTCTAAAATTTTAGTGTTTAAATTTTATAACTGCTTCATCATAGCTAAACATGTTTCACATCTGAGGGAATGAACCGGTTTGCACTTTGTTGCTAACACTAATCTGTCATAGAGAGCTTCCTACAGCTTCACTTCTGTGATCAGAGAGGATTGAATGTGACTTAAATGTCCAGTCATGATATAAGTTTATAATGAGAAATGCTGAATTTGCAGACCACCAGCAGAATAAAAGCCTAGAGCACACAAAAGTAAACCAGTAGATGAATCATGTTGCTTCAACCCAGGGAGCATAGGCTCAACTTCTGCAAACAAAGGCTGAAAACCACTTCTGGTGTGAAATTAGAAAAATAACAGAGCCAGCAATGCTCTTTCACCTCTCTGCAAGGCTGTTCCAGGTATGACCCTATAATCCCTCCAAAATCAAAAACAATTTTACCTATGATCTTTATAGGTGACAGGCTGGACTTTTATTTTGCTCAGGGAAGGTTAAAAGGTTCAAGACAGGTGTACTAAGATCACACAGCTGCACTTATTCCCCTTCCCAGGGAAACAGAACCTTCCCCTGTGTCTCAGCTTCTGTAGAGGAGAATTCCTTTCTGTGTATCTTTTGATGTCATGAACAAAAAGAAGGGAAAAAGAAACCCGCTGCAAATAGACTAACTTAGGGAAATAAGATAATCTGGCAGAGCAGGGAAGAAAGTGGGCACTAGTGCTCCACTCAAGTTCAGTGTCATCCTTTGGAGTTCAGTGTTCAGAATTGACTGTGATGATCATATGATTTGGATTTTTTAATTGATCTAAAAGTACAGCAATAGCCTACATTTTTTTTTTTCAAAACACTCAAGTAGCCAGTATCCTGACTATCTGCAAAGGCTGCAAAACTATCTGTTTTCTAGAACCCCTAATTTCTCCCATGTCTTTTAATGGTCATCCTGTTGCAAATATGACTCCAGCCCCAAGGCAACCTGGAGTACAACTGTGCAACCCCCTTAGCTCTATTGTTTCTGCCAAACTAAAGAAAATCCCTGCTCAAGCAGCTCCGAAATGCACCAGCATGACTTTTTTTTTGTTAATGTTTTTATGATACATTTCTCACTGTGAGGCAGACTCCCCAGCACTGTTAGACTAACTCTTTTACACTGCCTTGGTTCTAGATCAGGTCACTGAGCAGAGAGACCCTGGACGACTCAGCATAGTCCTGGCTTGGGAAACATGTCTCTATTTTATTCTAAAAAATAATTTTCAATCTTTCCACCTTGTTCTGAACCACAAAACCCATCTCTGCCAAAGAGGATACAGCCCTTATTGTCCTTCCTTCTTACCACCCCTACAAATGCACTGCCCTCCACTACTAAATCTGAGACAAGAGATGAATGTTGCTCTTTTATTACCCAAACCACAACATCATCATGCCAAAAGTACAACCCACCTCTTCCAAAGACACCCTTCTTGACTACAACACTCCCCACTCCCAGTTTCAAATGCCTACCTTTCTCTCAAGTGGGTGTAATTTAGGTTTAATACCAAACCCCACCACCATTATTTGATTTCTGTTTGGTTTAGGTGAAACTTTCTTTGAACGTTGAGTCTGTATTATACAGACTAAATTAGTAGGCAAGGCATTACCATAAAATATTCTCCTACATCATGAAAGGCAATTTTATTTCATTTTCACTACAAAGCTGACAGTTGTGTTGCCTTTCCATTTCTTCTATTAAGTCCTGAGTCTTTCTGAGCTTTAATTATATTATAATAGCACCAGAAGTGATCTTATTTGATAATTTACAGTGGCCTCTCTTGAAAAAACTTCAATATCTCTTGAAATTCTCTCTTGAAATAAAGCTAAACAGGGCCACTTCCATCGAAGTCTACTCCACCCAGAGGAAAGCTCATTGCCTGTTTAAGAAATGTTACAACTTAGAAACAGATTTTTCCACAAACCTTCTTTCTTTCAGATTTCTGGAAGTTCAGGCATACAGTGGTGTAGTAAGTTTCTGGGGAAATACTCCAGCTTCCCCTGGCCTTCCTCAGTCCAGGCAACAGAGCTAGAACAGCCAGCCATGTCTCAACTTTCTTCACTTTTGGAAAAGCCCCTGCATTAGCTCTCTGCTCCACTCCCCTTATGCTGCACATTCAACCTCAGCTCTGCACTGCCCCTACCAGTCCCCTACAGGAGTCCTATTTCCATGAACTCACACTCCAAACCACTGTTGCCCTCTCCAACATTGCACCTCAAAAATAAATCCAGCAGTATAAATTCTACAGTATGCTCCACCATCAATAAATTCCTGCATGAAAACTCCCACAAAAACACTCCACCATCAAGGAACTCTGACAAGAACCATGCCACAGCACCATTACCCCATCAACAAAGTTCCACAGAACACTGCACCACCTGCAAGGTCCTACATGAAAATGTCTGCAGTAGCACTAAGATCTTGTCAAGAAGTGACAACACACTTCACCCCAACAGGGGAGAGCTGGTCATACTGGGAGAAATCCAGTGGGAAATACTGGCGTGCCTCCAGATGCCCCTAAGCACAGGGTGGGAGAGGTCATTCCCAGATGAAGCTTGGGCACCAAGATCATGGGGACAGAGGGGATTTATTATTTTTCCATGCGAAGGAAATGAGACTGGCAGCAGCCTCCCATGGCTCTCTCAGCCATTCTGATTTTGCATGAGGTGAAGGCAGGAATTGCCCCCTCCCTTGGGAGGACATCCCACAGGAGTAGGAGAATGCCACACACCATGGTCACTAATGCTGAAAATTAATTAAAGCACAGAGGACAGTGACAGAATAATGTCCTGAGTGTGCTGCTAGTGTTTGTGCTGATGCTATAGTCAAATGGTGGATTAATATAGGGGTTTGGTTTCAACCTTGGCTGTTAAGTCTGTCAGTGTCACAGGAATCAAACCTATCAGTTTTTTATTAAGGTTCATTGTAAGGTTATGTGGCCCTGCTTCTTGTCAAATTATACATAATTCCCTCTTTCTAAAGTATCATGGGACAAGCATTGCTCCCGGGAAGAGCTGAGAGACACCAGTGCTCCACAGAAAAGGTTTATCTTTAGTCTGAAATAAAACATCCTTTTCCATTAACGCACAACTACAGGTTTGGCCAGATAATGGATATGAAGCTACATTACAGAAAAGTGTTGCCAAAGCCAATGCCTTGTCTTTAATTTAATTTTAAAAAGTGAACTTAGCTGTTGAATAACAGTTTCATAAAATTGTTTTCAGTAATCCTCCATTAAAAAGTAACAGTCTTCAAGAAGGGCTTCTTCAAAGACACAGCAGATAAAACTAACACCAGAGGCAATGCAGGCACTGCCGAGTGAGGTGGGTGCCCTGGTGACAGAGGATACAAAGAAGGTGGAATTGCTGAACGCCTTCTTTGCCTCTGTGTACACTGCTGGAGGATGTCCCCAGGAGCCTCAGGCCCCTCAGGCTGCTGAGGAAGTCAGGGTGAAGGATGAGTTTGCCGTGGTTGATGAGGGCTTGGTTAAGGATCAGTTCATGAGGCTGGACATCCATAAATCCATGGGTCCTGATGGGATGCACCCATGGGTGCTGAGGGAACTGGCAGATGTCATTGCTAGGCTGCTCTCCATCATCTTTGGTAAGTTGTTGGGAACAGGAGAGGTGCCTGAGGACTGAAGGAAAGCAAATGTCACTCCAATCCTCAAGAAAGGCAAGAAAGAGGACCCAGGTAACTACAGACTGGTCAGCATCACCTCCGTCCCTGGAAAAGTGATGAACAACTCATTCTTGGTGCTGTCTCCAGGCACATCAAGGACAAGAGGCTTATCAGGAGCAGTCACCATGGCTTTACTAAGGGGAAGTCATGTCTGACCAACCTGATAGCCTTCTATGAGGATACAACCAGGTGGATGGATGATGGCAGAGCAGTAGACAGAGTTTATCTTGATTTCAGTAAGACATTTGACACCATCTCCTGCAGCATCCTTGGAGCTAAACTGAAGAAATGTTTGCTATAAGGACATCATTTCCACAATTTTCACTCAGGGCATGACTTTGTGATTAATAATTATTGACTTGAAGAATATACTACATCCCTTTGCCTTGTAATTTATTTTTTATTTTTTGTCAGCCAAGGTTCCATAAAAGTGATTTGGATAAACTTCAGCACTTGAAGCCTTTAAAAACTCTGTAGATGATTCTACACGTGTGTTGCACATTAGCAACCTCTGCAGCATAGCTATGAACACTTCTAAGAAATGTAGCCAGATCCTCAGGAGATACCATATCTATGAAGTTTTACCAGTTCACATTAGCTGTGAGTGGAGGCCAAGGAATCCAATGACCTCTGAAATCTGTCTGGTAATGATAATATAACTTCTGCTGCAACGACCCATATGAAAAATAAACTAGCAACACCCCTGCCCAGTGCTGTTTAAAGTTGGGGTGCTTAATTAATCTTAGCAGAAGCCAAAGACTGAGTGAACTGAAATCTTATTCATAAGTACAGACTTTTAAAAACTAGTCTGAGAAACACTGAGGTAGAAGAAGCAGAGAAAAATCAGTTTTCAAGCAATGATAGAGTGAGCTTCCAGAGTTTCCTCTGAATTAGATAAAAATGTGTTTTAGTCTTCACTTCTGTGAACCACACACCTCACTCTGGAAATTAATTCACACACAGGTGTGGAGAAAGCAAGGCAATTCAGATGGGTGGTTTTGTTGTTTGAACATAGTAAATTGAAGAGGCACAAGTCTAGAACATTGAAAACTTCCCATAAATTACTCTTTCCATTCTTTAGCCCAATTTAACTCTGGGCTGAAGCTGTGAGGTTGTATGGGAGTATTTTATAAACTTAAATGAGAGGTTTTATAAAACCATGATGTGGTTTTATATACACATTTATGCAGAGCATCTTGCATAGTGCTCTATGAACTATGACTTAGATACTGGTAATACATCAGCTATGTAAGCAAATGTGGCAGCAGCTCTGCTTTAGTAATAGCTTGCACAAAGTTGATCCCATCTTACAGAGAAAGGAATGTTGGCCAGCCCATCAGAAAGACAATTATTCCCCAAGCTATTTCTAAAGGAGAGATGGATTCCCAGCCTCCTCCTAGATGCTGGCAGCAGCGAGGGAAGGCAGGACCTGGATCACAGCCTTGTTAGGAAGCCTCCAAATTTTACACTGGCTATAGGCATTTTTGCCTTCTGCCCCATCCTGCTTTGTGTATACAGGTTGTCACCTCATCTAGTTCCTGCCTAACAACATTTTGTAAACACTCTTTAATTTTAGCTTTTAAGTACTTTTCAAGTAGTAATGCAAGTGTTGAAATGTTTATGTTCCCATCTGAACTTGAGGAGCACATCTTATCTTTAACAATTCTGCTGGTCCTAGGCTCTTTCTTTTTTTTTCAGCAGATTTGTAGGCATACTTTTTGTTTATAACAAGAAATCTCTGATCTGCTCTCTTCAGGGGAGAAAAATTAATGAAGTTTCCATAGTAGAAAGACCAACTGGTTGAATTAATGATAATGCCACAAGATGGTGCTGGACATTCCATTTTCACAGGTCCTTGACACTTTTCACTTTGTTGCTTCAGAACTGTTAGCTTTTTGTTTTCCTTGACTAAACTTCTCTCCAGTTGGTTTACTCTGAATCTGTGCTGGCCCACTGCATGAGGATGCACAAATGGGCTGGCATTTAACCCAGACTGGAAAACAGGTTTTCTGTTCTATAGTGTTCTTAAAACATCATACAAAGGGAATCCAAATATCCTGAAGTGTATATATTCCCCTCTGAGCCTGAGAAGCACATTCTATCTTTAATTTGTAGTGCTTCTGTGTTCCACAGGACTTGTGGCCCCCTTTCACACATCAGACAACACCTCCTACATCTCTTTTTTTTTCCAGCTGCTCTGCTGCTTTTATAAGCAGTCAACCCAGAACAACGAAAGAGACAGACTTTTAATATGCTTCATGTCTCCACTAATTTATGTTCCTTAAATATGATCGACATGAGTGGTTCCAGTGGCAACAAGAGTAATGTGTCCAGCTCCCCTTTTACCTCCAGTATGGAATATATCATAGAATAATATCATATAACGGTTTGGGTCAGAAGGGACCTTAAATATCATCTAGTTCCAACCCCCTACATGGGCAGGGACACCTCCCAATAGACCAGGTTGCTCAAAGCCTCATCCAACCTGGCCTTGGATGTTTCCAGGGAGGGGGGCATCCACAACCTCCCTGGCCAATGTGTTCCAGTGTCTCAACAGGTATGGTAGTCATCTCTCATTTTATTTCAGTTTTACACAACTTTGCTTTAATAGAATCTTTCCCCCATGGTGCATGCCATCCACTTGGGCATTCTATGAAAGCAGAAGGGGTGTGAGTTTTGTTTATAGTCAGCGTTGCTCCCAGGCCTGTGCTAGCAATGTTCAAGAGGAAAGATTAAAATCCACTTGTCAGTATTCACAGAAAACATTGACTGTATTTTCTTTAGGTAAAATGAGAATTGTTTGTATTTATGAGTAAAAATGTGTGTGGTGATGTTAGGGTGTTCTAAGGTAAGAATGCAGATTGGAAGACAGAAAAATTATGGCACAAAAAGTTTAAGAGAATTACAGAAAAACAGAGTGAGTCCAGTGTCACAATCGAAATTCCTTCATTTCCAGTTGTTTGTCCATTCCATTAACAATTTCCATACACTGCATTATATCAAATGAGAATTACTTAGTGTTTAACAATCCATTTTTAACAACTGAAAAATCAGAAGCTTTCAAAGTAGTAATTCCAGGTCTATTTTTAAATACAACCATCCAAATATTTTGCCATAGTACTACTTTGCCATTTTGCAGCAATTAATGCAGTATGTTTGTTTTAAATAAAATCTGCTGTGCTAATGCAGTATCAGTTAGACTTAGTGCAACAACAGATATTGGTAAGAGTACAATTTCTCCTAAAATGACCTGATGGAAAGCAATATATTTTCCTAGGCATTCTATTCATGTGCTGCAGGTTGAGAGGTTTGCTTTCTTCTTTTAGTGTGGCTGGCAGAAGACATTATTTGGTTTCCTGAAGTTATTCTAAACAATTACAGAAATCAGGTAAATTGCTACATAAGTAAAACTAAAATTTTTAATGTACAGAGTTCTGTATTTTCCTAAGTTCAAGTTGGGAACATTACTTTGATTGCAACAGATTTGTAATGCGAACGAGAAGCTTGGTGTTTATGGAACTTCTTCTGTACCACCTGTCTGGTTTCTGAAAAATGTGGTGGAATATTCCTATTCCACATCCTACATGGGTCATATAGTTATAGCCTTCTGACAAGTGTAAATTACAGAATAAAATCCACACTAAAAGTCATTCATAGTCCTCTTAGGCTGTCTGTCACTGCCAGCACGCCTGCTTGGTTTAGGATTCCCTTGCTCTACAGAAGTCAAAGAAGGCCTTAATGAAAATGAAAGACACAGCCTAGTGCTTTGATCATCTCACTGGTCTCTCCTATTCATAATCAGTTGGAGAGAAAAAAATCTAGAATTCTGCATTGCAACATGCTACCTAATTTATAATGACACTTGTCAGAATGATATGATTATGATACTTCCTAAATAGACCTAACTATAAGTAATGAAATAATGAAAAGCTAGCACTTTGAAACTTCCTGCATCATCTTTGGGATGCTTAGAAAGATGGAACAAACACGTTGTCTTGAGATTTCCATGGGAAGGACCAAGCCAGCCACCCTCCTGCCTGCTGTGGCCCATGCCAACAGGCAAGGAAGGGTCAAGAGATGCAAAAGATGCTCTGTGTTTAGGGCTTGATTTTCTATTGCCCTAAAACACGTTGGTTGCTTGCACCTAAGCAAAGAAGCTAAAAAACCCTACATGTTTTGTGCTTCCCTGGCATATATAGGAAGGATATAGTGTAATTTTCTGCCACCATTCTTGGTGCCCAGCGTGGATCCTTACTTGGATCCTTTCCTTGTGCAAGTGTTTATTTGCCTTCCTTGGGCAAAACAACCTATGAACTTGCATATTATATACCATTACCTACCATGCTGAGGGAGCACAATCTGTGGGGAAAAAAAAAATTTAGTACAAGGTTTGGGTCTATAAGGCAACTTCCAAAGAATTTCAGGGAGTTTTAGTTATAAAACCAAAGAACTTTGGGGAGTTTTGGTTATAAACTGTTATAAATTATCTAGAAGCAGCACTGAAGTTGTATGAATTCTGACATTTTTACATTAAAGGAATAAGGGTAGTATTTCATACTGCTGGGGGTATTATTAGTATTCCAGATATTGTGTTCCATCACAATACTGACTTACAGCATGGCTTAGCAGAGTGTTATTCATGACTTGGAGCAGTCACTGAAAACTCTTTGTGAATACTGTGGCAAAGGATAATGTAAATAAAGGAAGATCAAAGTAAACTTTGAAGTAGGAATGGAGTCTGACATAGCCTAGCAAGACATACTGTACTTAGGCATAACCCAACAAACTGGAAATATTTCATTTTCAATTTCCTGTCCACGATACCAGCCTCAAGATTATATTATTATTAATTATTATTGTTGCTATCGTTATTATTATTAACATCATCATAATTATCATTATACAGGATGGTTCTCGCTGCCATTAAATACAAGTTGTGCTGACAGCTCCTTACAAACCCTCCATAAAGATATGGACTAGATTTTCTTTTTGTAAACACCATTGATAGCATTTTATCATACAGCAGAACAGTTTACCAGCTCCACTAGCACAAGACAAATGCTGTCAGTGCTCTCACAAAACCAGCAAACAGGGAGGTCAATAAAGGCCCAAGAGAAGGTGTTGGGATGTAAGTGCAGCACTACACTCTAGCAGTTTCACCCATCTCCATTTTCATCTTTATGTAGTACCTCTTATACAATCTACAGTGATGAAAGCAGTTATTCCAAGTCCTATTTTCTAGACCAGTCAAATATACTTAGCAAAGGATTATCTAATTAGCTATTATACTTCCATCTGCATATGCCTGTGCTGGCTCTTCAGGGAAGCAACAGCTTTCACTTAAAACCACCCAGGTCTTCACAGTTGTCAGTCTCCAATGCTGGGAGCTCCATCCTTCCACCTCCCCAGTACCTAGGGATGGGGCCTTTCTCCTGCTTTTAATTCCACAAAAGAAGATGAATGAGCATCAGCTGCAGGAAAATCTGCATCTACTGCAAGTGCTACCACTCCTTGCACACTGACTCTCATCTGAAGGCAAACTTCACTCCAAGTGTCCTCTCACTAACATGTGCAATGCAGCTGGCCGACCACTGGGCTATAGCAATGAGCTAGAAAGAAAGCAGAATCACTCATGCTGAGTTACGTCTGCTGGGGACAAGCCTGAGCAAGAAACTCCAAATCCTAACCTGGATTTCTCCAGAGCCCTTGTGTAGTGACGTCCTGCAGGGTAATGAGCAAATTTTGTTGCTGCATGACAGACAATATTTAGCTGACTGGGTTTATTATTTGGCAAGCCATTAATACTGACTGCTAATAATTTTCTCCTGTGCACCAAAGGTACTGGTTCCATTCTCCTCCTCCTTTGGTGGAGTGAAAATGTCAGAGATGTCTCTGCTCCTTCCTGGAATCCTGGAAAGACATGGTGCTGGGGGAGCTGTGGCTGCTCTGGACTGAAGGAGACAACAAACAGCAATCTGGCAGCCACTTGCCTTCAGCCTTCCTGGCTGCCATCCCAGCTGAGAGCAGAAGCCACAAGGTACCAGAAAACTCCTTTACATGCACACCACATCAGTCAGCTGCAGCCAGCAAAACACCTGGAAATCAAGACTCCATTTTCAATAGTTCTTGGGTGTGATGTGAGAACAGTCACCGTGAGAAAAGGTCTAGGACTAAGTGACCTCAGTAGATCAGCTGTAGCATAGGCACTGACATTTCCAAACAGACCTAGAGACCCTCGTGGAGATTAAAGTAAATCCCAGAGTATTCTATTCTAGCTATAATCCTAAGAAATAACAAATCTGCATCTGCTGTAAAATATTTAAATAACTCCTTCCTTACTTTTTGTCTCCCCTGTGTCAAAAATCATCAGCTTCAACCATCAAGTACTCTGAAATACTGGAACAGCAGCTGTTTTGGCCATACAGAGGCATGGCCACCCTCTAAAATGCAGTGTACCACTAACTGGATTAATTGCATTACATGCTGTCTTATAAAGAAATAAACTATACCCAACTGAGCAATCTCAGGGCCTGCACTCAAATGCTGATTGCTAGGTCAGTGCTTTCATTATTATGGGTTCTTGGTGGAAACATAAACCACAAGAGCAGAGAGCTCTCACGGTTTGTACAGCTCAGCAGAACGTACAGGCTATTCAGTTTGGATGTATTTTATTAACGTTGAGCATTCACTTCATGCACAGTTAGCTTTTGACATTGTTGGCACTTAGGTAACAATTAAAACCCCTGTTATCCATTGTATTTGGGAAAAAAAAAAGTCTTTTTCAGAGGCATCTGCCTTTGCAACATGAGGGGTTTCTGTATCACCATTCTACCTTAAGGGATGTGGTATGATTGGTGTATCACTGCCTGTAGGAAACCAGGCTCTGGGGATGCAGCTGTGTTGCCAGAAAATCTGTACATTATAGATCTATCTTTTGTGCATTGCCAGTAAGTTGTGGCTGTGACTATATCCCTAAGGGTTCCCAAAAGGCTTTGGACTATAGGTGTGTCTCTGTGCTGCCAGAAAGCCTGTGGTTGTCTTTGGTGGATGTCTTTGTCTATAGGGCTGAAAAGTCGTGGGCTGCTGATACATCAGTATATGCTATAATAAAGGCTGCATGCAGTAGGTGTATCCCTCTCTTCTGCTAGAGGCCTTGGGGCAATTCCAGAGCTATTTGTCTCTGCAGCATTTGGGACACACACTGCTCTATTTGCCCTAGCACATCCACATGGTAATAAAGTTGTAGGTGTGATAACATATTTGTGCCAAATTACTCACTCTGTGAGCATATGCACCATCCCACTGAGGATTTCAAGACAGTTTAAAATTGCTAGTTAAGCTTTCTACACTGGAGACAAGAAAGGATTATTACACCCTTTTTACAGATGTGTGTTGCCATTTTCCCTGGAAGGCTGGTGTGTTGCCTGCTGGTGATGTATGTAAAAACCCCCATACCCATCCTGGGTCCCTAGCTAGATCTTAACCAGGTCTGGAGAACAGCTAGTACTAGCACTCTGCAGAAAGGAATAAATCTTGAAGCTGAGAGCAAAAGGAACTTAGCTGACATGTATAGAGCATACACAGAGAATCCCACGTGCATTCATTTTCCCGCTTTCAGGAAATTCAATTCTTGATGCTAGGACAAACCCCAACTGCATGCTCTTGCTGCAGAGCCTGGGTTGTCTCAATACACCTAAATATAAACTTCAGTATGACTTGTAGCACAATGCAGACTATGTGCATTCAAAAAAGAATGAATTATCCTGCAGGACATGGTGTACAAATAACATAACAGGTCTCCCATCCTCATCTCTGTATTTGTGCCTGCTGTGTATTTCCCCCTGAACAGTTAATCTGCTCTAAGGGTGCAGTCTAGACAAGATTTTCTTTTTATTTCTCAAGCTAAAAATAAGGAAGTGTGAAAAGATGCTGAACCTAGACAGATATGTAACAGACTAAAATTTTCAGAGGATTATGGGTATTCCACTTCTTATGTTCACTTATTACAGTTGCACCTTATTTTGTCCTCTGCATGGAAAGAAATACTGATCATATAATTCAGTACTAACATAAAGCTTACTATGGTTTTCTCTCAGGACTCAAAAAATGATGATATTGATATATGTTTAGCCAGGAAATGCACCTGGTCATGTGCTCAGAGGAAAAAACAGGCTCCAAATACCCATCTGGATTCAGAAATAAACTCATCACCTCTGGCTCATCATTAATGGAAAGAATTACAAGCACAAGCATGACTTCATGGTCATAAGGCCTTGAAAATGTACATCCAAAATGTAACAATATACGTTTTATCATTTTTGGATGCTGATAAAAAATAAAGAGCCAAATGATGAAGCAGTGCAGAGTATCTGCAGGGAAAATGTGCTTTATGACAATAAGTTGGGGTTTTCTTTTATCCTTGTCTCACAAGTCTGCATTATTTTTTGGCCATATGCTTGAATTAGAATCATGCAGAACCTATAAAAATGTACGAGAAGCAGAAAATGTTGTTTGCTTCCTTAGGCTCAAACCCCACATCTTACAAATTATATCAAACTCTACATACAAAATATATTTTTCTACTTGTTTTTCTTCCCCTGTAATAAATATAGAACAGCAGCCCTAGAACTGGATGAATATCATAAGAAGATTTTGCATAAATATTTCTGGGTTTGAATGTTTAAATGAACATGCTTCAGGCATCAATGTTATGTATGCATCTGCACCAAACTTGACAAGGTGGAAAAGCCCAGGAGGTGGGTTTTGAAGAAAAAAGTGAGTACTGTACAATGCTGTACTACTTATGCAGAGTATGGGTTCTGCTTCTTTTCCACCACCAAAGGTCCTGTTTAACTCTGATGACCACTGTTTTCTTTGCTTTGAATGTATTTCTACCCTCTTTGTATTTCCACTTCGTAGGGACTCCAGTAAATACATTTGCTGGTCATGGTACATGGTAACAATAGCCTTGTAAGGAAATATCACCAAAGGATTTGTCAAAGGTGTGGTTTTTGAACTTGCCACCCTGGGGATTTACATTGCAAAGATATTTCCATGAACTCCCTTCCTTCCATCAGAAAGCAGATACCTTGTGAACTGTGCAGCAAGGCAGGCTTGAGACAGGAGATGTAAATGTCCCAGGTAGCCATGGATACTTCTTATCTTGCACAGACACTAGTTCAGCCTTGTGGAGGGGACCCCACAGCTCCACATTCAGTTACCTCAACAAACAAACCTACTTCTACCTTCCTGGCCTTACTGAAGAAAGCTGGCACCAGCCCCAAACCAATTCCTATTCTCTCTGAGGCTGCTATGGATGACCTGCCAATTGGGCTGACAGCCAGGAGAAGTGGTAAGTGTCAGATTACAATGCTCTCTCCACAGGCAACAGCCAGTGAACCCAGTGTAAAAAGTGAGAGAAGTTTGGGACTGGACTGGAGATGGTTTGGGGGCTTTTGACCCACAGACTAGGCAAGATTCTCTAAAAAGGTATACAGACCTAGTATCAAGCAGGAGAGCCTGCAGCCTGCCTGGTATGATAGGAGAACCCTACTCCAGGCCACCTGTGGAATGTGGTAAGGAATAATGTGGGGACGAGGACAGGGGATGGAAAATCTTGGAGGATCCTTAGTGTCTTTCAGGCAGAGAACAACATCAAGTGAAGAAGCTTGGACTTGTTTTTCTTCCCAAACCTGATGCTCTGTCTTCTCCAACAGTTTCCAAGCAATGCCAGTGCTGTGTTTGTGGAATCCCTCTCTTCAGAATATTTGTAGTCATCTGCAGTTTTGATGTGCTGCCAATCTTTTTTCTTTCAGCATTTCTGCCAGGAGTGAGGAAATAGTAAGTTTTCAATGATTTCAATTGTTGCAATACCTGAAGAGAAATATATGGAAGACAAACAAGATTTCAGAGCATGAGACGAACAATAAAGGTATTGGAGCTTCTCAGAAGTGGCGGCAGGAATTTTTCTCTGTGTGAAGTCTTAGCCCAGCAATGAGGATTGCATTGCCTGTCTCTATAAAGCCAACAGATGAATTTGGCCTGTGTGGATTAAACAGACTAATAGAAGATGATAAAGGATTTTCAACCCTAGGTAAATAAAATAAAGACACTAAGCCCTCAAAGTCAAAACCCCTTTTGTGAGGAAAGTAACCTCTCACAATGTGATCTTAGTCTTCCTCTCCTCCTGTCCCAGGACAGTGTCTGTGACAAAACCTGTGGAGCTGCTCTGTTTTTGTGACACCCTCCTGCCTGCAGATAAAATTCATGGAAGCTGGCAGCCTATCAGAATTTTATTAGCAGTTTTTCATTGCATCATACCAGACAACCACCAACATGAAAACTAATGCTAGTGGAGCTGGTGTGACGTGGGTTTTGTTCGAACCCAAAAGTATGCCTAAACCTATTCCATCAACACTTTTGGTCATGTATGAGCTATGTAATGATTAATGTAGAGAGACTTCATCAAGAAGGGCCATTCCACACCCTCATCCACATATTGTCAACTCCCAGCTATAGAAGACGTGTCTGGGCAAGACTCGACTACGTTTGCTCAGTGACATGTTTTCTCAGGAAAACAATGAGATTATTCTGCTGGAGATTAGGGAGCCTGATTCAACCTCTCCTCGGAAGGACAGGCCCTTTAGTGACACAGCACTCTCCTGGTGACACCACAGAGCTGGATTTGCCATGTTGGACTCAGGACTGAATATTCTGATTCAGGTGGATGGACTCTACTAACTGCTTTCCACTAAGAAAGCAGAGCTGGAGGATGCATAGTAACTTGTAAGGACTGTGCAGCTTGGAGTCCAAGGCTTTTAAAAAATAACTTAAATGTATTATTATGGGGTTTTTTTTTCTTAAACTGAATAATTAGGCATTGTCACTGCTGCAGGTACATGACAATACCTCTTCCCAGGAAATGAGCTATATGATGTGGAAATGCTTCGGTATTACAGGGTTTTTTAATTGCTTTGTTTGTTCTAATCTTTCAATTATATTGATATAGTTAAAGCACTTTAATCTGGACAAAGGTTTTAGGTTTTGATGGCTAGTTCACTGAAGCTGTTATTGCAAGTTTGTAGATTCTGGTTTATATATATTTATTACATATACATATTTATATAAATAAACATTTGTTTCTTGGATGCCATTGGTCAACTCAGCCCAGTTTCTGTCATGGAGATATTTTTACAGGGAGCTATTCTTATTTTAGGTGATGTAAATTTTGACAATTCAACTTGTGTCTTTCCCATCTCCTCACTCAGGGGCACCTTCACAAATGTTTTGCTGTGGAGGTGGCTGAAATCCAAACATAAAAAGCAGAGCAGTCAGCTTTCATTTGAAACTCTCTCTCAGGACAGCTGGAAATTTTTAGAATCAAGAGCATATTTGTATTTTGGGTTTTTTCCCCCTTAATTGACTATAATTTGTCATTTGTTTGTTTCTTGAGGATTGTTACTAGAGAACAGAAAAGGAATAAAATGCAGTGTGGTTTGAAGCAGATTGACTGCCAACTAGATTAAAAAAAAAAAAAGGGGGGGGGGGAGCTGTAATAAACCAGTGAGTCATCTCACATTCACAGGAAAAAATGTGGGATGTACAGTAGGAAAGGAAAGTTTAGCATGGAAGGTGCTGCTGCAACATGCCCCATTCTCCTGCTGTGCCTGTGCTACTGATGGCTGGAGGCTGGATCTTAACCACCACGTCTGTTCCTGTGTAGGAAAGAAGCTGCTTCAGTATTTCACAGTAGAAAAGGGAAGACAAAAGTTTGTAGCTTGCATTGAAGGTCTTGAAAGGAAAAAGGTCGAGAAAGAAAAAAAAAATAATAAAAATTACCTGTGGGTAATTTTATGTGTGGCGTAGGTTGATGGACAGCAGAAAACCTTTCAGAAAGCCAAAGCTGAAGTCAGTGGTGACTGTGACAATGGGGAGAGTAGGTCATGTAGAAAACTATATTCTCTCTTAATTACACTGTAGGCTTTTTCCCTCGGGTTCTCTCTTGGTTGGAGTATTGATGCTTTGTAGTTAATTAGTTCTTCCCTCCTTCAAAGCAATTTTGTGATATTAATTAATAGAGCATTATTAACGGATTAATCCTGCCAAGTGTCTTGAGGTATTGCACAAATGGTTAAAAACAAGTAGCAACTGAAACAGAGTCATTATTTATCAAAGTTTTTTTACTTTAAATAGGCTTCTCAGGCCTAATAAATGGAGAGGTTCCAGGATCCCTGCCTGCAGGAGATTTTACATAGACATGTTTAAGGCTATATAGAAGTGCAGGTCCCAATCTTGAGATACTGTCTCAGGTAAAGTGTAAGTCCTGATCCAACAAGCCTTTTCAAGTCACACCTAGCTCTCAAAAAGTGAACTGTCTCATGGGCATTGAAAAAATTAAAAATTTCCAAAGACCTAAGAGGTCCACTGAAATTCCAGTGATGCTGACGCTCACTCAGGAGAGGTTTTGCATGGGTGTGGAGCTAAAACATCGAGACCACTTAGGCTGGCAGATCAAGATGCTTTCAAATTTTTGAAGCCCATTCACAGAGGTCATTATAAATGTCTTCGGGGAAGATGTGGGAGATGGTAAAGGAGGAGGAAGAGTTGATTTTAAAACAAGTGGTAATTTAATATTCTGCAAGGCCGTGGGTAAAATACAGAGAGCATTGTGACTGAGTTTAGGCAGCACTTGTACCGAACTGTACTCATGGTACATGAGTACTTGGGCAGCTCTTGTAAGCTGCTACCTTATTCTCCAGAATGCCAGGTGAAAGAAATACAGAAAGGTAGAAAAAATGTATATAGAAATAAAAAGGCATAGACAGCAGAGCAGAGCCTGCACAGAACTTGGGACTCTGGCACAGAGAGGTCAGAGGAGTTAGCTCAGCAATGATAGAGGAAATATGAATAGCTTTACTCCTATATTTGTTTGTGTAATGGATGGATGCATGAACTGGGCACATCCTGTGGTCACCTGCCCAACTGATAGTGAACAAAAGATCTCTGGTAGCTTTTGGGTCTTTGCACACAGTGGCAAAACCCTCCTTTAAAAAAAAAATCCAAGAGAGGGGGTTTGCTGTGGCCATTGGCTCAACACATTTATGTCATACAAAAGAGGAGACACATGATCACAGATTTACCCTGATGACTGCAACTTACTGCCTCAAAGAAACATGAGATGTTTTTCCTTTTGTAAAGAAGGCACCAATCCTTCAACATCTACTAAGGTTCACAGATATATTTGATAAGTGAGGCAAAACCAGAGTACTCGCTTCTTAAGCCTTCCTTCTTCCCAGATGAGGATAAACCACAGAGAACTATGTGGGTTACCTGGACAGATCACTTCCAGGTAGAATTTTATTTGAAAGAAAAGCATGATCCTGACAGAATACCAGCCACATTATTTCTTGTATTTTTAGAAAGTAATCTGTAATGCATTGCAGGATAACTTTAACAGAGGAGCTTCACAGTCATATTATAAACAGGAACATTACCAGTTTTATAATCTTGTTCCAGGTAATCATCTTGTTCCATATAATTATTAGCTTTTGCTTCTTGGCTGAAGTAATCTGTGAAAATCTGTTCCTGTTTAATTAGCCACATTCCCTACTGACTGCCACAGGCACCTCCTATGCAGGTGTAGTCTTGAAGCTGTAAATTCATTTTCAGAAGCAGTTCCAAGAAGAAGCTGCTCAGGCTGAAAGCTGCAGCAGAAATCCTCCCCTGAATCAGTCTTACTGTGTAAGACAAGAAAATAGTCTGCTCTGAGGCAGTGTAACAAGCTTGCTTCTGAGCAGGGAATGAATCAAGCAGAAACCCAGTGAGGGGTCTTTCTCAATGCTTGGAAAGCTTGATCTTAGCTCCCCTTTAAGTTACTTGGAGTTTAGCTTTACTTATCATTAGCCAAAAGTGGTTCCTAGTTGGCTGATCAAAAGGCAGGGATCTGAATGAATAATGGCCTAGGGGTGGGCTTTGTATTCCCATTGACTGAGGGATAAGTCCTGCAGTTGCACACACACATTTGTACTCTGCCCTCAGTCTGTGACGATCAGCTGCAGTGCCAACAAAAAGGATGTGCATTAAAACTGGCAGTGGCTTATGGGCACTTCCAGGATTTCAGCCTGTTTCCTGACTGGATGGGGGTGCGTTTTTTAGGCAGAGTGATGGCAGTTGTGACTGTCCTGGAAAGAAAAGACCAGAAAAGTGAACAAAGGATATGGGATAAAATTTGGACTTTAATATCTTCCATGGCAAACCAGAAATCAGTCTCTGAGCTCCTCTGCCACATTATAGAATCATGGAATCATAGAATTGGCTGGGTTGGAAGGGATCTCTGAGATCATCAGGTCCAACCCTTGAATATAAGGTATGGCACAATCAAAACAGCAAATAACCAAAGTTTCCAGCCTTCTTTCATTTACAAACCACAACTATGCTGGCCTACCTAGGATGCAAAGATTACACAAGTTTACAAAGTCTTCATTAGAAAGTGAAAAAAGGTATATAATGAGTTCTACCATCCATAATGATAGAGTGGTCTCCAGAATTCAGTGAAACAAGGGACTGGGGGAAAAAAAGGAACACAAATGCTGTGATGAGGCTGGGTCTCTTGAGCAGGTCCTGCTGGCAAGGGTGGTCTCCCAGAATTGGACAATTTCTTCAGGAGTTTCCCATTTGTTGCCTCAGTACAATTGTGCCTACTCTGAAGCACCCAAACCTTGATTTTAAGAAGAGGAAGGTTTGGTATTTAGCTGTTCTGCCTGATGATGTCTGACTTAGAAAGAGTAATAACCATTTGCTAAGGAGTTATTTTAAAAAATGAAGGCTGGGACTTTCAAAAGAGCTGATGAGTTGTTCATCTCAGACCACAAGCTCCAGAGAATTAAAAATTTTCCATTTTAACTTTTCATTTCAGGTGTTAAGCTTTTAAGCATAGATCTCTGTAGTCTTGTTTTGGAGTTTCAGATGGAGCTTTGGAAATCAGTTCCCAGCTTTTCTACCCTGGTGCTGCTTTTATAGGAATGTGTTACTGCTGACATTGACCCAGCCTGTCCCCTCCCCAGCATTCCACAGTGTGCTTTGGATAATGGCAAATTCATTTTGAATCTTCTCCTCTCCAATGGCATCAGATTTTCTTTAGGTGCTGTTAGAAGAGACTTTGGGGATCCTCTGGAGGGGAGAGCCTGGTAGATGAAATTCTGCTCTGTGTTTACAGCTACAATGAACACCATAAGGTAAAGTCTTCCTCTGCTCCAGCAAGTTTGTTCCCCTAACCCCAGCCCATAGCAATAAAGTATGCAGTCCTTTGAAATTATGCCACAGTCCATGATAACCTTTGTAAATCCCACATTAGGAAGGGATGTGCCAGAGTTATGGCTGCTGGAGGTGCCATTATTCTTTCTTTGACCCTCATCCAAAGCATGTTTGCATGGCAGAAGACAAGAGTGAGTTCTCCTTGAATGCCTGTGCACAGCATGGATGAGGAAAGGCCACAAAGCATCTCTGCCTCCTCTGTCATCTCCTTTTGAGACACTGGGCTCCCATAAGCGTAAAAGCCAATTTTCCTGTGACAGTATCATAATTATTATTAGTCTTGGACAATATCCCAAAGTGACAGCAACCTCACTAGAACATATAATAAGTCATCAAGACCAAACTTAAGTTCTTTCTCGCTGTCAACATCTATTGCCTACGTGTTGGCAGCTGAAGCAGTGGAGCCTGTCAGTCAGAACCTGTTTTTCATTTCCACTGAAGAAATGTCAGAGGCAAATCCATCAGTTTCAGGAGAGATGCTCTTGTTTCAAACAAGTATGAAAGGATGAGCATCAGCCCCCTAGTATTAGTATATTAACATTCTGCTTGGCTTTCTACTATCATTCCTTATGCCTGCCATAAAGACAGGGATACATACCATTGATGCTGGTATGATTTTTGGTTATAGTTAAGTAGGGATCTACTCAAGGGATTAGTTTTTTGAGGGGGAAACATACTGTTCTGTGCTCGCAGTTGGCATAACTGGAGGCTCATCGGAGCCCTGTTCTGCTTTTTCAATATATTGTCTTTGATGTACGCCCAATAGTGTCTGAGGACTTCAAAAGCATTCGGGGGTTCAACCTCACAGTGGTCTTGTGTTATGGGAAGGTATCCCATTTACAGGGTATTAAATATTTGCAATGCCAACCTTTAGGGTTATGGCTTGGCAGATAGAAGCCTTAGGCTCCTCACAGAGTCAATTAAGTCCATAGCCACCTAAATTAGGTATTCCGAATTACCGCAAAGTAAATAAATACCTGACTTTCAAACACAGCTTCTAATTAGGGGTATTTAATTTCTGGTTGTTCTGGGAGCATCTTGAGCTTGATTTGCACATGGTAGAAACTCCATGTCCCACAGACTTCAGACACAGTTGGAGGTACTACAGGCCAGGCCTCCAACGGGGCAAACAAACCCAAACACAATAAAAATCAGAATACAGATTTGAAGAAAAAACATACAGCTGTCCACCAAAAGGAGGCCTGGGATAACTTGTAGGGGATTGCTCCCCTGCATTCTGAGCTCAAATGTCATTCCTTCCTCTCCTTGCATATTAATGACAGAAATTATACAAAAGTCTAGAAGCTACTGGTCAGGCCCAAGTGTTTCATATGGGATTTTAAAGCAATAATACAAACCTCAGGCAAGGAATGCATGATAGATATGGACAAGTACTTCTCTGAATGAGAAGTTACTGGCTATCTGAAGAGGGGCAAAACTGTTTATTGGAAAGAAGGGAACGCACTTGGCTTCTCTCTACAAATATATCACTTACTTATAATGACAAAATCATGTATATTGTTTCTTGATCTGTAATTACTGAACTTTTTCGATGAAAGTTCTTGTGGTCTCCATGCCTGTCTCTGAGAAGTGCGGGGTTTTGTTGATCATTATGTAGTTATTATATACATAGCATTAAATTAGTCTTTTACATTTCTTTCCTCTCTTTTCTTGTTAGTATTTTCTTAGTATTTTTCTTACTATTTGCTTTCCTAGCAAATTCTGCCTCTCCGCTGAACACTGTGTTCTTCCTTCCCTACAGTGAAATGTATTTCACAAATACTATAAGCTATAAGGCATGTTGGACCATACAAGTAATGATGTACCTCACATATATTTACTGCACACATTTGGTGCACTGAGCATCAAGCACTGCTGGAAACTTCCACGGTCAAAAAGGAACTTCTTGTAATGAAAGAATAGGCCTTGCTTACTCAGAATGCAAGAAAACAGGGTTCAAAGGGTAAAATACAACAGTAATCAATACCACTGAATTCGTGTGTAGAGCTGAACCCTAACTAGCAATGCAGGTGAAACACCATAAAAATGAGAAAGTATGTGTCAGGATAAAATAAAGTTGAGAAAGTTAATCTTTTTTTGTTCCACCTTCTCCCAGTTGATTTACTCCCAGACATTGCTACAGAGAATGGAAGGATAAAAATAGACAAATGAATTATTAATGGAAAACTAAAATTATAACATTGATAGTAAGATGTAGGTCACACCTCTTGACATAAACAAAACAAAAACAAAACTAGTGGGAAATTCTGAAGTTTACAGCCTGAACTACCTGATAAGTGTGAAAACAAAAGGCCTTTGAAAAGACTTCTACAAAATCCTGGGTAAGTCCCTGTCTCTTAAGTAATCCTGACTTGAGTAACTGAATGAGAAAAATGTAAACTTTTGTATTTGGGGTCACAGATTAAAAAATCCCCAAATGAGCCTCAAGTTCTCTTGTGAATCTGGTCCAGTTTACCTAATTGCTGATTCCTGAGCAAGCAGAAAACTACCTGGGTTATGAGTCTTAGGACAGAAGAAAATTTCACAAGCCTTAAATGGGTAAGTTTCTGCTCTCTGTTTTTAAGGTTATCTGCCATTCAAGAAGAGATTTTAAACTGAGCTGTCCTTTCTCTTTCCCTTTCTCTCTTTATGATGTTGAAAGGTACCCTGAGAAGATTTGACCTCTAAATCATATTGCCTTACTTTCCTTTCACCTCATATTGCCTGGATTGTCAATTTTGGATCTTCACTAGTTTTGCATTGACATATTTTGGCATCCTCTAAGGATATGTATCAATACTTACCATGTTGTTAGTTAAAATGGCCAGGAGGAGCTGATTTGAGGGGAAAGATATACTCAGTGCTGTATAGCTTAGTAACACAGGCTTCTTTCCTCCAACATGGTAATTAAATTAAAATCCAAACAGTGAAGTACTTTTTAGGAGAATATATGATTGGAAACACAGAGCCATCATCACTCCTTGCAAGCTAGCACCACCAAATTAATGCTGATGTTATGCAGTCAAATGATGCAAGAGTAAGTATAGTGCCTTGTTTATTTTGGGGCTATGTCTAACCCTGGGTTAGGACAGTAAATTAGAGAGCACATTTCAGGTATTCACAAATCATAGAGAACTGAAAAAAAAAATTAAAAATCTGTCTTTCAACATTTGTTTTTTTATTTCTAGGTGGCTGGTTATTTTCAGCTGGTATTCTATAAGTGACACTGTAACTTGTCCTGCACACTCATATACTCACCTGCAGATCTATTTGGACATATTGAAGAAGGCTGTGCTGCTCATGCTTGTCATCACTTGCTGGCATAATTTTATAATTAAAAACTGACAAGACCAAGAATACTGACTATGCAGTTTTCAGTAATTGATTTACAAAAAGTTTCTTGAAAGACCTCTTTATGCATGGAGGTTCTCTGTTATTTAACCAAGAGGAGGGCACACAAGCCACAGATGTTCTCAGAATCTGAGAAAGTGTTAGTCATGACTGAGCAACAGCATCCATTAGAAGTTCTGAGGAAATTTGGCATGATAGGTTGCATTTTAAAATCAATTCATTTTCTCAGCCTTAAGGGCACAAAGTGAGGTGCAGAGGAGAAATTTTACATCATCCAGTTGTCTGACAAATCAGATGACTAGTAGAGTAGTTGTTCAGACAAAACATTGGGATGGGAAAATGATTCTTAACACTATCCAGGGGATGATCTATGTGGATACTCTGGAATGTGATGTCAGACAGTCAATAGTATTGTTTTTAAGAGAATTATATGTTGCTCACCTCTAGCAGTAACTTTTCCTACATGTCTTAATTTCTTCTGTCAAAATTGTCTACACAATGTTATTCTGAGATCAACAACACTCAAAAATGATGTTTTTATGATAACTGTTTTTGTGATGATTTGTTCAACTTCCTAATTAACCTTCCATTGTATTAATCATCTGGCAAAAGATAATTGCAGCAATACTTTTTGTTCCCTTAACTCTGCACACTCATCATATTACTTCATCAAATGATAATCAGAGTTTAATGATAATTTTTGCAGAAGAGATTGAAATATCCCCTTTTGAAATCATAGAATCACAGAATCATTCTGGTTGGAAAAGGCCTTCAAGATCATTGATTCCAGCCATTAACCTAACTCTACCAAGTACAAGGGTTAAACCATGTTCCCAAGCACCACATCTATAAATTTTTAAACACTTCCAGGGATAGCTATTCAACCACCTCTTAGCTACTAAGGTGAAATTAGGTGTTCCTCTGTATTAGTACACTATTTCTTCCATCCTAAGAATGAAAAATAGGCCACTGTTCCAGGCAAGGCTGGCTGACATGGTGGCAGAAATATCATTACCAGCCTACATCGATTTCCCTATAACTTACACAGTGAAGATGCATGAGTGATTTTAAGGGAAAGTGAAGTGTATGCAGGTCACTTGTGATTTTAAGAAAGCAACAAAGCTCTGCCTTTCGGATCAGAACACGAGATGCTTACATTGACCATGACCAAAGAAGAGCAAAGAAGTTGGTGAAGGGTCAAGAGCACAAGCCTTACAAGGAGGAGTTGAGGGAATTGGGATTGTTTAGTCTGGAGAAGAGGAGGCTGAGGGGAGACCTTATTGGACTCCACCACAACATGGAAGGAGGTTGTAGAGAAATGGGTGAGAAGGTATAGAGAAGTGGGTCTTTTCTTCCATGTAGCTGGTGATAGGAAGAGAGGAAATGGACTCAAGTTGCACCAGGGGAGGTTCAGATTGGATATTAGGAAAAATTTGTCTACAGAAAGAGTGTTCAGGCATTGGAAAAGGATGTCCAGAGAGGTGTTCATAGTCCTTGGAGATGTTAAAAAAACACGTGGAAGTAGGATTTGAGGGCTTGGTTTAGCTGGCTAGTGGTGTTGGGTTGACAGTTGGTTTTGATGATCTTAGAGGTCCTTTCTCCAACATTAATGATTCTATGATTCTAGTCATAGAATCATTTAAGTCTCCAGACAAAATCCATCATATGAATGGCTGTACAGGAGAGTATAGTATCCGTATTTTCTAACAGAGAGGCAAGAAGCAGGCTGCAACAAACATGCAAATATTCAGTTTGGAGAAATCAGAACTAGCTGTTGCTTTAACAGAATTTCAAACAACAAAATTGCAGTGTCTGGCTAGTGACCACAAGCAGCAATATAAAATGATAGACTGCAGTCCTGCAAGGGTGCTGAGGAGCAAGGCTGAATTGTTTCCTGATGTCTTAGAGTTTGAAATAAATTTTCAGAGGTAAAATGAAAACTAGCAGAGCATCCTGCAAGGTTAATAAAAAAGTTACTGTCAGGAATGACTTAGCATAAGAAAGCAGATCTTAATGGTCTTACAGCATTTCTATCCTTAAAACCACATCCTCCATACCTCTGCTTCCTACAGCTCTTGCTGCAGCTCATGGGCTCAAGGAATGGCCATGGTTACTGCCACCTTACACCGTGCAGCTCCATGGTATAGAAGTGTTTGCAAGCTGTGCTTAAGGCAGAGACATGCTAAGTTTCCCAGGCTAGGTTTAGATTAGGAGCTAGAGAATTTGGGGTCAGCACTTCAAAGGGTGCTAGTTCTGAGGCCTATAACAACCCCACAGTAGAGTATTATGTGTGATTTACTACTGTTTAGTACTGTAAAGAAGAGGGTATTTTAAGGTTTTACTGGCACTTACACAGACCTTTATGGTGTTTCTCAGAAGACACCCCAGAATACAGGCTACTTTAGAGAATACTTTCAAGACAAAAAAGGAGTAACAAATACACTGTGCTGGCTGCTCTACCAAGGAAAAGTTAGAGAGCTTCAGGTAAATTATCCAGGGACAAGCTGGACTCCCTATTTGCAAGCATCACAGACAGAGGCTCTGAATATAATGTGTTGGTTATCTATTTGCAAAGCACCCAAGGCTCAGCTCAGGAACTGGAGACAGCCAAAAAACCAGCATAAAACCCTGTACAAGGTCCTTTGATATTCTGTATGCATTGGAATTCCATCAAGAGATTTACAAGAGCAGCTAACACTGCACAAACCAGCAGGGCTGAAAATTGCACAATAGCCCAATACAGACAGGAATACTGAAACCACTGGGCCACCATTGTGACAAAGTCCTTTCTCTTGCACAAGACCCTTGCAAGGCTCTTCTTTCCCATCCTGAGGCTTTAATATCCTCCTGTACATAAGAGAACCAGGGGTACAACAAAACTGCTAACCTGCTGATTGGTGTCCTTTATTTACATGAGCCATCACAGCCCTGCCTCCCCTCCCCAGCTTATTGTCCCCTGTCTTGACATACTCCAAAGCATCTTATCTTTGTGACATGAAGACCTATAGCAAGCAAAAGCAATTTGGATTATACTTTACTGTCTTGTCTGGACTCCAGAATGTGAAGTGAAGATGGGGTAGTGTTAAGGGAGTAGTTTTGTTGCATTTAGCATGAGGACTGATATTAAGAAAGTATAACTTAAAAACCTTTCCTCTTCCTTTGGAAATCAACTTTAAGCTTTCTGATACTGTGGCTCCCCGGAAGCAGTAAGCAGTTCACACAGAAGGAATGCCCAACATATAGCTCAAAAGGAGCAGGAGAGGAATCTGTTCCAGCAAATGCTGGAACTATCTCCAACTGAAGGCCCTAAAGCATTTCACAGAGAATCCCTCTGAGGATGGACCTGAAGTGGACCTCCTTGCCCTGGGAAGAGCCCTGACCCTGGCATTGCAGGGGAGAAATGTCATGGATTAATTTATTTTGTGATCAGCAATAATGACTGCATCTGGAGAAGATGCACCATTCATGATTAATTGGAGGGCCCTCTGGCAGCATGCAGTGTGCAACCCCACCCCTCAGAGATGGATGAGAGAACATGAACTGCCTACACTGGTCATTCTTAATCTCTCTTGTTTGCAGACCTCCAGCCCTTTTCCAGCAGAGGTCCCTGATTTTTATTCAAATAACTTACACAGACTGCATTCTTTATTGCTTATCGACCTAATTACTAAAAGCTCAGTTCACCAGGGACTTGCTGTTCAAGAAACAATGTGCTGTCTATCTTTTAACATTTATTTTCTATTACTGAATGAAAAATAAAATTATTCTGAAATGACTCAGTTGCAAAATTTCATTGAAGTACCACCTATAAATAGCCTAATATTCTTCCATGATGTTAACTCTGAGTAAATGCAAACACATATTCTTGGTTACACGGCATTCCTTCCCTCCAACTATTTTCTGGTCTCTAAATGGGAGCATAAAGCCTTCCTGATCCTGTTCCCTGACCACACAAGGCAGCTTGCCAACACATATGCGGAGGATCTGTTGACCTCCTGTTCCTGACAGTACTTCAGCATCTTTCTTTTATACTCACAAATGTGCAAAAACCATCAGGGACTTAGCATGACAGGATAATAAAAACCATCAGTTTTTACACAGGCATTGCTACTGACTTCAGCTACTTCAGTGCATATACATAACACTCTACAAACACATAGTTCAGAATTAGACCACTATTTTCACCTGTTCAACCAGCATACAAAAAGGTTCAGAAAGCAGAGAACCATAAAGCAAGGTGTTTTTTCTATAACGATTTGCCAGCACTGAACTGGCATATGTCAATATCCACTAAGAAATAATGATTTTCACTGATGGAATCTTTGCATGAAGGGTGTGAAAGGAACTTAGGTTTGCATAATTAACTCTTCACCAAAGAAGGAACCTGTGATTTAGGGTATGTGATTCAATTTTGTGTGGTCATCTTATTTTTTCTGTTAGTATTATTAACTAAAGTATTAATACATCACCTGCTAAAGCTATCTGATAAAGCCCATTTTTCAGTCAAGATTCTTCATAATCAGATTATGAAGAATTATTTATTATCAGATTTCACTCAGATTCTTCATAATCAATACATAGAGAAGAAGCAGGGACTTCCATTGCCAAGCCCCCTCCCCAGTCCCTATACTTCATGGTGGCCACCCCGTGGTATACTGCCAGAGAAACCACGTGGTGCAGAACAAAGGGGTGTATCTCCAAACCAAGGGCTGTCTTCCCAGAACACTGTGCTGTTCAGTTAAACAAGGTCATAGCTGTGTCAACACAGTGGTCAACAAGGAGGATATTATAAACCATCATGGCTTGGGTATAGTTAAATAGCACATAGTTTAATGATGTTTCAGCAAACAATCCATGTGTAAACTCATAGTTGTCAGCAATGGTAGTTCTACAGACACCTCTGCCGTGTGCACTTCCAGAGCAAACTATATGCCAGCCCAGCAGCTATATTGCAAACCATTCTCCCATTAGAAAGAGCTATATGAATGCACAAAAATAGACATTAGGATGTAGCCCATAGAAAATATTTCAGGATCCTTTTGGCTGAGATCCAGCCTCGGGACAGCTGAGTGTGTGTGGGAGTGCTGGGATCCTCACTGAAAGCATTGTCTTGGGGCTGACAGCATCACAGCTGTGAAAAAGCACACTGAGGAGCCTTGGCAGAACAGCCCACATTACTCAGTCGATGCAAAATATTGGTGTAACATATGATGTTTTGGAGTAACTATCTGAGTTATCACTAGAACTCTATAAATGTGATGATATTCTTCCATTGCATGAAGCTCACAGAACCATCTGTTTACCAGATATAAATGTGTGAGACTGGATCATACTCCAGAATTTTTAATGGATGCCTTAAGAAAACGAGAAATTGAAAAGGAAATTCCTGAATAAAAGCGAAAAGTTCATACCATATAAGGCCATGAATATTTGAGGAAGACATGCTGGTAAAAAAAAAAAAACACCATATATTATAGCTACAGAGAATATTATTGCCAATTTGTTCTGACGAGCACTTTTGGCATGTCTCTGATGGTAGCCAGTCCTCCTCAAGCACTAAAAGGCATTTATTTAGAGACAATTAAAATAAATGGAATCTGTCTTGTGACACAGTTGGGATTTTGAATTTAACTGCCAGAATGCTATCAGCATTTTATCACTTCATAGCAGTCTTTTTTTCTCTTGGATTCGAAGATCACACCCCTTGAACTCACAGGAACTCCAGAAAGGTGCAGGCAGGGAATCCTTTATAAACATAGAATCATTTTAGTTGGAAAAGACCCTTAATCTTTCATCCAGCTGCTAACCTAGCACACTGCCAAGTCCACCCTAAAACCATGTCCCTAAGCATCACATCTACACGTCTTGTAAATACCTCCAGGCACGGTGACTCCACCACTTCCCTGGCCAGTCTGTTCCAGTGCCTGACAAGCCCTTCTGTGAAGATTTTTTTCCCTAAGATCCAATCTAAACCTCACCTGGCACAAGTCGAGGCTGTTTCTTCTTATTCTATCACTTGTTGAGAGAAGAGACTGTCACCCACCTTGCCACAACCTCCTTTCAGGTAGCTGTAGAGAGTCCTCAGCCTCCTTTTCTTCAGGCTAAACACCCCTGTTTCCCTCAGCTGCTCCTCATAGGACTTATGCTCCAGACCCTTCACCAGCCTCTTTGCCCTTCTTTGGACATGCTCCAGCACCTCAGTGTCCTTGTAGTGAGGGTCCCAGAACTGAACACAGTGTTCAAGGTGCAGTCTCACGAGTGCCCAGTACAGGGGGACGATCACTTCCCTGGTCCTGCTGGCCACGCTGCTCCTGAGACAAGCCAGGGTGCTGCTGCCTGCCTTCCAGGCAGCGTGGACACTGTCAGATCCTATTCAGACAGTGGTTGATCAATACCCCAAGTATTTTTCTAGCAGGCAGCTTTCCAGACACTCTCCTCTAAGCCTGTAGCACCATATAGGGTTGTTGGGACACGAATGCAGAACCCAGCACTGGGCCTTGCAGAGTTTCATCCAGCTGGGACTCAGCCCATTGACCCAGTCTGACCAGAAGCCCCTGCAGAGCCTTCCTACCCTCAGGCAGACCAACACTCCAGCCTAACTTGGTGTCATCTGCAAACTTACTGAGGGTGTACAGCATCCCCTTGTCCAGAGAACTGGCCTTAATACAAAGCCTGGGGAACACCACTTGTGACTTTCCCCACACTGGATTGAACTCCATCCACCACAACCCTTTGGGTCTGGACATCCAGACAGTTTTTGACTTGAGCAAAGTGTCCATGTGACCAAGCCATGAGAAGAGAGTTTCTCTTGGAGAAAGCTGTGGGAAACGGCATCAAAGGCTTTACTACTCTAGGTAGACAATATCCACAGCCTTTCCCTTATCCACCAAGCAGGTCACTGTGTCATAGGAGATCAGGTTAGTCAAGCAGGACCAGCCTTTCATGAACCCATGCTGACTGGGTCTGACCGCCCTGTTGTGGCAGGGGCCACATGAACTGCTCCTTCCCCGGCACCCAGGTCTGGCTGACAGGCCTGTAGGTCCCTGGATCCTTCTTCTGACCCTTCCCTTATACAGTGAGGGAAATGCATAGATCCGGTTGACTAAAAGTATGACAAGCACAAGCACGAATAAAGATGATATAGTGTGGTCAGACTCATTGTTTGTTTGGCGATTTGTTGCAGCTGACCTCTAAACTGAAAGAGGTGACATTCTTGCCCCACTGAAACCAGTGGGGTTTGTGCCATTGAATTCAAGTCAGCTAGAATTTTGTCCCCATGTAATTAGCTATGAAAACCTAAGCCAAAATCCCAAGTCTTCCTTGAGTTTCGACTGACTGGAAAACCAATTTCAAACTTCAGAGCCTATGTTCGTGGCTGTGAGCAACAGATGCAAAGCAGAGGCTGCTATCTTAAGAAATACAGCCATAAGAGAGCTAGTCCCACAGACAACTTTGGGGAAAAAAGCAAACCACAAACAAAAAATACAGCTTTCATTTTGGTCTTGCTACTGCAATTAACTGTGCTTAAGTCAGAGTGCCTTTTCAATTCTCTCTAGGCCAAACATCTTTTCCCCCTATTTCTTCAAGGAAAGTACTTGAAGCACCAAAAGCTACTACTAAAAATCTGCCTGTTGATGTCCCACACTAATCAGGAGATTTTTGCTAACGAAAAGGAAAAGTTGATTTTTTACCATGTTTAGAAGATAACTAGGTTCATGGTAATTTTTATAGTATATGGGAGCTCCCCATGGAGAATTTTCCCATTTCCAAGTCCCTGATTAATGGAAGAAAGAGAGTCCTCTGTTAACGGTTCTGTAACACAGAAGAACTTGGGATTGAAATATTTATAATATGATTTATACATTTATAATATGATATACTTGACTTTATTTGCAAGTGTAATAGACAATTTTACATAAAGAAAGGGCTGTATCACCTCATCAGCAGTATACAATAAATTATTGGCATAAAGAGTATGTGCCAAGTGGCTGCAAATTCCTTTCTAGAGGGAATCTGGAAGGACCTTAATTTCTGGAGGAAATCTCCAAGGTCATTAATTTGTAAGCTGTCTTCATTGTCCTCAGTCTGTTACATCATTAATCTGTCCTCTCATGCCCACATTCATTACATATTGATCTAATTGGACTTCAAAATCAAATGAAGAGCTGAGAGTAGTGGAATGGACTCCACTATGGGGGACTGAGGAAAATACGCTGCAATCAGAAACTAATAATGTATTCTGGAGGTTGCCTTCCTCCATTTCCTTCTCCCATATCTTGTAGAAGGGAGATTTTACATCTCCCTTGAGCAGAGGTTAGCAGCATGGAGAATCTCTGCCTCAGAAAAAAACAGTGTGGAAAAAAGTCAGATCTGGCCAGGAGTGCAGATGATATGACACAAAATGGATGCAAATGACACAGACTTGTCCATCTTTCCAAGTGACTAACTGCAGAATTGACACTACCAGGAGCCATCTGAAAGATGGGGTGAATCCTGGATGCATTCCTGATTGAGACTATTGAGAAGTACAGATGGCCAGGAAGGAGAAGACTGGCAGAAAGCTGATTTGCTGACCGAAGTTAGGAAACCATGTCAGGTCCCGACAGCAGCCTCCTGAAAACAGTTAGCAATAATATGTTTCCATTATACTCACAATATATTTTAAGACAGCTATCCACACACTATTGCTGATGAGTAGCATGAGATTATTGATACCCCCCACACACAGGAGTAAAGACAGCAACTTTCACTTACATGTCAGCCCTTTAGCTTTTCACCGGTCTTAATTTTGTGCTTAGTTGTTCTCCAGATTACATTAAAATTGCAGTGGTACTAGCACTCAATGAAATTTTTATTCTTTGTTATGCAGCTTGATAAAGTACTTTCCAAGCAGGGAAATACAAGTGAGATTTTAATGGAAGGACAAAACTGTATTCTAGATAAGGTATGGTCCAGGTACCTATATCAAAAAGAAATGTCATATTGCAATGTGTGTGTGTTATCATGAGATAACACATGCCTTCTGAGAATTAGGAAACACTTTGCCTTGCTTTTACCTTCAGGAGAATGGCAGCAATTATTTAATGGTAAAAAGTAACTTGAATTTCTACTTTCTGCAACAAAATGGCAAGGCAAAAATAAACAATTACTTCATTGCTATTAAAGATCACCTTCCTTCTGACTGACAAAATCTCAGTTAGTAATTGAAGATGCTTTGGGAATGTATCTGAAGTATCTTTATCCCTCTACCCAATGTCTCTATGAGTGTGAAGTTTATTATACATACAGGTATAAATATATAGGGGTGGGTACCATTTTCAGATGTGTGTAGATATTTGAAAAAAAACTTTATGCCCATATCTAATAACTTCTGCACATATGTTTAACTTTATAACTGATTTACATAATGTTACACTTTAGTTGGATTCTGGAATTGCTTTGTGCATGTGTCATTATTGCACCTTTTTAAAATGGTCTAAATGTTTATGCTGCAAAATGAAAACAGAGCTTTTTCTGCTGGGTTCTGTGTATGGGCTCATAACTTAGTTTCACAAACAGCTAGCAATATTTGATTATGAAAATAATTAAGTAGTCATATTTTAAGGGATTGTATAAATGGAATTACTTCTCAATGGATCTTTTTTACAGACTTCTAGAAAGAAGCAGCTTTAATCCAAAGAATCTTTTGTACCCCAAACTTCTTGTCTTATAGATAGTAGGTATTGAACCTTCTCCTGATTAGAGCAAACTGACAGATTATGAAACATCACAAAGCACTTCCCTGCATACCTAATTTCTGAATTTGCTCTAGATTTATATGCTCAAAATCTGGCATAGGCAGGCAGGCATGTGGCTGTCTCATTATTTTTGTCATCTCTGGGAAAACTTCTACCACTCTCAGACTTTATTCTTTAGGAATTTGCCAGAAGCCAGGAAAAAAAAATAAGAAAAAAAAAAGTGAGGCAGGATGTTAATATTTGACTTTAGGATTAGGAGGGTTTTATGTTAATTATTGATTTGTGTCCTTTAATGTATATAACAGTCTCCTTGAGGCTGACGAGATAGCTATGGAATACTAATGACCTTTCCCTAGACTAACATGAAGCAAAATCTTACAAGCAAAATTGAATTCCTTTAGTCTTATTGTTGGTAAGAGATCAAAGAACAATTTTGTAGCTCCATAAACAACGGCCTCAAGACACATTCCTCACAAGGTGCAGGAATCAGTCCCATTCATCCATTTACATGACCTTGTGATCAGATTTTTCTGATATTATTTGATAAATGACTAACAAAAACATACCACAGCCAATGGGTTGCTCATGCACTATTCACTGGGATGATTGCTTAGAATATCAGCTGCCTATAGCTTGGCCTGATTTGTCAGATGGCACCATTTCTAATCCCTACCTGCATGACTCTCCAGGTTTCAAGAGGGTCAAATAATGCAGTTTATGAAGTAGATGAACAGTAGCACAAATATTTGCAAAACTTTCTCTCTACCTGCATATGCATGCAAGTGTTACATAGTTGATAAACACTGTTCAGAGGAAGCAGAACCATATTCTTACTGAACTAAAGACCTACAAATATAAGAAGAGGAAAAAAGAAGCCTGGATTAACATACATGCAGTATTGCTCTACAAAAAGAATGTTTCAGGAACTAGAGTAACAGCCTGCACAGGAAAAGATTAAATTTTTTGTGTCTCTTTCTACTACAGGCTTTCTGGATAGTCTCTTGAATTCTTCCCGTGCTTCTGTTCCCATTAGTGTGAAAGGCATAAGATTTCCCAAGAATCCCAAGATAAATAGATAAAAGGGAATTTTGTGGTTGCACTGAGCAGGTCTGAAGGGAAAAGGACTGGTAAGATCAGTGAAATGCAGATGGGGATATGAAGGGGAAAGCAGGAGTTTGCTTTCTTTCCCTCTCCAAAAAGCAACATCTCCCTCCTTTCCCCTGGGGAGCAGCAGTCCTGACTGTCTCTCCTGTATCTCCCATGCTGCTGGGAATAGAGTAGAAGTCTGAGCAGAAATCTGCTGCAAGAAAACCTAGAACAAAGGTGAAGGAAAGGATGGGACGAGAGCTACAGCTGGGTGATGGTGCCAGCAGCTGTGCTAGCAGGAGGAAGGGATCAGCCACTAAAGCTTGGACAAACCATCCCCACTGTGCCATCCCCGGCAGCCTGACCTCCTCCCAGGCTTGCCTGCTCTAAAGCCTCTTAGATGCATGGGATAGGAGAACTACTACAAGAAAGATGCTCAGACACAATGGTAGAAGAGGCTGTATAATAATTAGAGATAGCATAATATTCCTTTTCATCTTGTCAAGGAATTCCCTTATTCATTGAGGGCATTATTTTGAATCTCTATGAAGGGGCCTAACTGTTACTTTCTTTTTAATTTTTATTAGTCATTTATTAGTATTTTTTGTAACTGCTGGCCACAATAAATGACTCTACAGTGTTAAATATGATTGTTACATGATTGTTAAATATTAGTCAATTTTGTTGTGTAAATTGAATAATCATTTTCTTGGTTTTGTCCCTCGGTATTCCATTCTCACCCTGCTATTTACCATGCCCATTTATTACATACTTTGAATTTTAGACTGCTCTTCCATTTTTCCCACAGATCTTAGCATGCTACATGCTGGTAATAACAATACCCAAGAGCTTCTCTTTTGACTTCACCAGAGGCCTTGAGAGCATGCAAAGCCTGTGACCTTGACACTCAAGTTGCATATATGCTTGGTTTTACTGCAGATCATGTTGCAACATCAAGACTTTTTGTTTGTATGAAACTTTAAATGCACTAAGCTATTCATCTCTCGCGGGATATTAAAACAAATTAGTGTTATTAAGAATAGCACTTGTACTTAGTAACACAACTACAATGAGAGTGGAACCCATCACCATGGACTATTTTGGTACTATTATTATGCATTAACATTTGTTTTGGCCCATGAGTCACAGGGAGTTAATGATGCCTGCATTAATAATGATGGGGACCAGATTGGCTGCTGGTATACGCTGGGATTGCCACAGCAGGGTGAACTGAGAGGAGCTGTTCTGCAGCCTTGGGGAACATTGGACTTGACAGCTCCACCATGAGCCTCACTGGAAGTTGGATCCAGCCTCTAGTGTGTTTTCTCTGGAAGGTAAATAAAATGAATAGCTAACTAGGAATGAAAATTAGGGGAAAAAAAATACTCGCACAAATGTGTGGTTGACTTTCCGTGATTCAAGTTTACTGTACATGCTACATCAAAATAAATCTTTGCAATTACATTTTTCTTGGGGGAAGGGAGGTGGTTTTTTTCTGAACTCCTACACCCTGGTTAAAAGCTTAAAACAGGCTGAGTTGTGCAAGGCCATGTTGAGACTGATTAGGCAGGAAAGCACAGTGTGACACTCCCATCCGTGTGAAAGAGGAATGGACCAGCTCCTGAAGTCTGCCCTCACTGGAGCTTGGTCTTCCTCCCACTTGTTCATGTCAGCAGTCCTGAGACAGGAGCAGGAGACACATCCAGTTCTTACTCAGCAACAACTGCTATGGAAATTAGAGGGAAGGGTGCATGCTCAGCTGCTTTTTATCTACCAGGATTTGTACTCCTGTGAGCTCTGTCTCTAGTAAGAGTTCAATAAAAACTGACCAGAAGGCCTTAAGATTTGATCCAGTAGATTTCCAATGTATGTCTGTGAGGCAAATACTGTCAATACAAGAGCAGTGCCAAAAGTTAGGCTTGACACACAAAGCAAACCTGAAAAAAATATATTAGTATTTTAGTTTTGCAACTCAAATAAACTTTGGCCTTCTCAAAGAAAGATTTGTAGACCATACTGGAAAATGCTTTGGTACCCCAGTGAGAATTTCTGTCCCATACTTTCTTGCAACCATATCAAATCTCTGTAAAGAAAGGACTTATTATCTTAAGTAAACCATTAGCTTACTAAACGTATTCTCAGCTGTTTTAGTTAGCTTTTTATGCTCTTAAGACATGCTGGACTTTACAGTATTTTAGATGTATGTCCTGAATTAATTTTAAATCACTATCACCAATACTGCTTACCTAAGCTAGCCTAGAAAAAAGACTGGCGTTTTCTTGCACCCCTGTAGGCACTGGCATTATCACAGAGCACTTTTACTGGCTCTAAACTAAACTGATGAGTTACAGAGGGAACAACTTTTCCTTCAGCAGCAGAAGCATACCAGGTGCCACATATGAACGACTGGACATGGTTAAACCCTGACAGATTTGAACAGTGACCTGGATATCAGAAGCAGCATATCACATAACACAAAATACAAACATAATCCATAACCTTTATTAAATATAGTATTGTGTTTCCCCTCCCCTGCAGATATGTCATTATTGTGCTGTGGGGAAAGATGAAAATAGCATGCCTGATATTATGCATTAATATAATGCATAAAAATGATTAGCATACATTCAGCACTGTTCATTCTCAAAACATTTTAATTTAAACCTCAAAAAAATCTTTGAGATAGATCAGCATGTTGCTTCTATTATTTTTTTAAAATAATTCTTCTTCCACTAAAACGTCTAAGTTCATCACATCAGGGAACAATAGATCTATGTCCAAATTCTTGTCAAATTACTTTGGTGAAACTACTGATTATCTTTTAAGACAATGTAAAATTTCCAGCAATATAACTAAAATCAGAATCTGGATCCTATTCTTACATTCCATAATGCTAAGATAGGATAGCTTGGCATCTAAAATTAAACCCTTTGCTTTATTTTTAGCTCATTCTGGATATTGGGTTGACATTGTTTCTTACTTCTCCGTCTAGCTTAAAAAGTAAAATCTGACATTGTGCTTCTTTTCTTGTTTCTTGTTTTCTCCTGTTTTCAGACACCCTCTTTTCACGGGCTGGGAAAACAAGATAATGTGGTTTTGCAAGACAATGGTGCTGGTGGCAGACTATGGCCCCATAGGGCCATTTACCACATCTCAGGGGTGACCAGGCAGCCCAAAGGAAGTTCCTCTTTGCTCTCCCTGCCTCTGACTTTGGGATGTTGGTTTTGTGTAGCCATTTAGCCAAAGCAAAATGCACCCTGCTGCCTATTATTCTCATTTGGTTACTTTATACTCTCCTAGTATACTGGTATACTTTATACCCTCCTAGGACTCTTTGAAGGAGAATTCTAGAATCCATCCTCTTTTAAATCCGTCATTGAAGCTATCGTAGCCAAGCTTATTGCCAGCTCTGGTTCAGCAGCTGTTGCAGGAGGTCCAGATGGCCTTTATCTGCTCCCAATAACCTTGGAGAAAGCAGGACAAATTTCAGCCCTCAGTCCCCTGCAAGACGTAGTCAGTGTGACAGCACTAAGTGGTTGTTTGCCATTTTGTTCTGCACACCAATTCTGGGAGGGATAAAATTTACTTTCTGTTGGATAAAATGTACTTCTTTTGTGGGAGTAACACGTTCATTTGAACAGGCTGTTATGGTTTAACTGTTAAAAAGTCCAGGAATGCCTGTGCCAGTTCTTCCCTTCCAACATTTTATTCTATCCTGTCATTTTGTCAATTGCCTCTAAGGCTATTCTGCCAGCTCAGTGCAGGAGTCAGCAGAAAACAAAACAGGGAGATTGCTTTTTTATAGTGGGAGATGAAGGAGAGAAAAAAAAAGGACACAACATCCCAAGCCATTTTAAGCCTCTTAACATGGTAGAGTGACTCAGTAAAAAAAGAAACCCAGTCCACTCAAGAGGGTATCTTAACAAAATAAGATATAAAAATACGCAATAGAAGTTGTCCTAAATAAGTAACAAAATATTCACCCACGGAGACACACGCACATGCTTGAATCTTGCAGTTGGGAGTTCAGCTCAAATCTTTCTTTCCTTAGCCACCTTAAAATGGGGGAAAGACTTCTGGAGCTGACCCTGCACTCACTGAGGAATACATAGGGTGTTTGCAACAGTTAAGAGATTTCCCAGTTACAGAATCATTTGTTGGATCAAAAATATAACCTTCTGAAGTTACTCCTAGAAAAGAAGCTGTTTGGTTTGGATTGCAATATGCAATGTGCTGTAGGACAGCTTTGCACCTTTCTGCATCAATAACCTCTTGTTGCACTACTGTAGAATACATCTTTGGAAAAACTAGATCCTTCCATGGACAGCAGCTCCATTTAGCACAGAGTCTCTGTTTCCACAGAAACCACACCCCTGAACTCTGCAGAGGGCAGATTTAGAGTCAGAACATCTGTGACCACTAAGGTTAATTGCCTTTCCCAATTCTTCCCCCACTTCTGGTCTCTGATGGCCCTCTGAAGATCAATGGCAGATCACCAGGCATCTTGTTGCAGGCTTTCTGCCATCCTGTCCCACCTCCCGAGGTTATCTAAAGCTGGTTTTAAATCTGTACCCAAAGAGGCCCAAAGGCGTACTTACAGAGAGTCTGCTGTCTTCTTTGTGCTTGGCTCCCTCTCTGTTCCTGGACAAACAATTTAGTCCCTGCACTCCTCAGATCTACATCTGAAGAGCTAGGGAAGCTTCCCAGGTCTAATGCAGTGGTGCATTTTATCTCATGTGATAGATCAGACACAGCTGTGGAAAGAATCATGTAAGTACCTGCTTTAAATAGGTATTTTACTCTATGTGCTTTCATAACAATATGTTCAGATAAGAGGGATGCTAAGATATTGCATTAGACTACAGATATTTCCAATACTATGTTTTCATTGTTATTACACTCTGATATACAGTTTTTCTGAAGTATGTTAATTTAAAAAAATTAATAGCAAAAAAAGATTTTGTCAGTGCTGATGCAGAAAAATGATTCAAACCATACCAGCTCTGCCGATATACTTAATCTAAACCTACAGCAAGGAGGGGGAAAAATGAATTTTTTTAAAAAGCGAGTTTGAAACCCCTGTTGAAAGCCACAAGACTCAATAAAAGACTGCAGCAAATGAAAACTAGGGTTGAAATTCATGCAGTTGCCATTGCCCCAGGTTTTATTGTGGTTATACCTCAGTGCTACAGCATCTTGCTAGTTTCCTTTTTGAAACTCTTCAGATGTGGGAAGAAGTTGGCTGTGGCTGCAGAGATTGGGGGCGTCAAAAGAAAGATGAGATATCAAAGCTGAAGGAAACAATCAAAACTAGCTATTTTTAGCTATTGTTATTAAGAGCCACTACAGAGATCTTTAGCAATAGAGAACCAAATTATAACACCCTTCTGTTTTTTCAGGTCATCAGAGGCAGAATCAAGGACAGGGCAAACATCCTTACTAGCTTCTTCAGATCACTGGCAACGCACATGTTCTAGAGGTGATCATCCTTCTGCGCAATGGATTTGTTGACAACATTTTAGAGGCCTTGGGGATGTGCAAGAAAGCTCTGTAACTACAAAGTAGTACTATGATCTTATTACATTCCTCACAGAGACCCAGGATGATCAGTGACAAATGCTGCTTTTATTTATGACACTTTCGTATGAAACTCTTATGTGGACATTCCTATGGCAGTTCCTCGTAATGGCATCAAAACTATAAAAATCTTCAGTTATTCAGAAAAGGTGAAGACACAAAATTTTAGGGACAAATTTCAGTGCAACTGACCTTGAGACAAATCCAAGTCTGTTAAATACATTTAAACCTTTGTTTGCATAGACATTATAAAAATATTCACAAGATGTTTGTGGTCCTCCTAATGTTCATTTGTTTGGAGGCTTACAGTATTTGGGGAAAATTACATGTTATTTAACTTTTCCATCAAGACTGTACTTCCTAATGATTCTTATGGCAAAACCAGAATCTTGACTGTGACTAATAATATATGTACAAAGTCTACATATATTTAGAGTACATATAATTTTGTCCTATGTCCTCTATGAAAGTAAATAATCCATGGAGTCAGGAGTCCTTAATGCTATTGAAATCTTAATACATGCAGATGGAGGCATATTACTCTTACATATTTGCCAGGTCTTTCATTTCATTTTCCACAATATAGTAGGTATCTTGGTGCAATAGAAGGCAATAGAAACCAAGATTTTGCTCTATTATATTCACACATCAGTGGTCACTTCTTTCTGCCTTATTTCTGAACCTCTCACGCTTTTGCTGTTGAGAATTAAATATGAAAATCGTGGGAAAAGATTTCACTCAAGTCTCTGAATTCACTATTACAGTTGTAGACAGGATTCAGTTACTGTTCTGGTGGTACACCATCAACCCATCTCACACTGAAGTTCAAGCTGATTATTAAAACAACTACAGAACATCCAGGGTGGGTCCAGAGGGAGCACTGGAGCTGGGACTGGGTCTCTGCACTCACCTGGCTGTGTTGCTCCCATCCAGAACATCCCTGCAAGCAAAAAGAAAAGTGGATCTAAGCACCAACCAGCTGGGTTCATGGAGGAGAAGGCACACAGACCTGGCTTGTACAAGGCACAGAGCAATGGGTATGTTCTGCCTGTGTGCCAGGAAACTGACTCACTGCTGGAGCTCCCCTTGGGAGGGACAAGTGCCTACAAAGCTAACTGACACCTTAGTTTCCTCGCTAAACAAAGCTGTCGTATCACAAATAAACATGTAATTTCTGGCAAAAAATGCAGAGTATGAGAATATTTGAGAATAATAATGGTGTAAGCGATTAAGCCTTGTGTTCTGCAACCTCTCTCTTCGCCTGAACAACCAGTCAGGAACAAAATAAATGGGTATTCACCCAGGCTTGAGCAGGGGCCCATGCAGGTGTGTCAAAGCTCAGGGTGAAATGCCACAATCACTACCCAGAGCTTTCCATTGACACAAGCCTGCCCTTTTCATTTCTGATGTGAGAAGCCAAGGCTTCCTTCAGCCCCTCAAAACATGGATCACAAGCAAAACACTCTTGCTGGCTCCTGCCTTCCTGAAACTGTAGCCTTCCCTTTGCTGGATGCTATTTGCAACCCCCAGGGATGCAGAGGCCTATTTGTGCTCAGAGACTGATGCCAGGCATCAAGCAGGACTTAATGCCACTCAAAGCAGTAACAACCTGTGTTTTTCAGTGCAGATCTCAGACAGCTTGGAACATTGTTCTTCCAGGTCATTTTCACACTCATCTCATCACCCATCTTCTGCTTTGGAGAGGGGCTGAGGGACAACAGAACCATCTCTCTAGTCACCTTCTCCTCCATGCAGCTCCTCCATCATTGCCTCTGCATTTTCTCACTCAGGGGAGATGAGAGGTCTGTGGTAACCAAACAAAATTAAACCAAGCTATTAAATGGATAAGTGACCTGATTAATGTAAAAGATGATAACACCAACAAGCATGGCCAAAACAACTGCAAAGCAGATCTTCAGATAACAAGAATTGTTACATTATTATAATTTTCGATGAACCAACATTTTCCTATTAATTACTGACCAAAACATTTTCAAATTCTAAGGCAGGAAGTCCTTCTAAGCTTTCCCTGAATCAGTGGTGCCATAATACACATTCAGAAGACACTTGAGTTCACAGTCCTTTTCTTTCCAACCACGAATGCATACAGAAATCCATACCATGACTGGCTTGCAAAAGTGGGAGTTTCGACAAAGTAAGGGTTGCCAAGTCAGGCCCCACGCACAGCCCTAGACACAGCCTTGCTCTCATTTGGGATGAAAGTGAATGCATTTTGATGAGCGAAGCAACCAAACTGGGTTAATATCCAGTTTGTCAACAAACTTGTTTTGGCATGCTGGGTAGGCCATGGCTATAAACGTAAACCTGATCTTGGATTATTTTGTTCCCAGAAAAATGAAGGACGTTGAAATTTCCCTTGCAGTTGGTTGTGCCAGCTATGTGAGGAGAGAGCTAGGACCTCACAAAGGACTGCAAGGATTTGGGAGGCTTTGGGCTGAGGTCTAGCTGGAAATCTCTGTCATTCCACACAGATAAATCATGCATGCTCAGAGAAACACGATGCTGAATGTGCAAGAGTGAGTCCAGTCACACTACTCATGCAACATGGGGATGTTCTCTGGGTCAACACCAACTACCGAGCTGTTTTCCCAAACATCTGGAAAATCCTACTGTTGGCTCACCAGTGAGGAACTGGGAGCATCTCTTGAATCACACCAGAGCTAAATATACTCTATTTAGTGTGTTTACCTATAAATACAAACACATATATGCATATTGCCTATATAGGTTATAAATAGCAATCCATGCTCTTTCACAAGCACATACAGGCTTCATGAAAACAGACATACAACCCATCAAGTGCTTTCCTCAGTATTTTTCATAAGGAAAGGCTTTCAGAACAAGTATTACGTTTACAGCACTTAAGAAGATATTTGCAGCATACTACAAAATGCCACAATATTGTAATGGAAGTTCAGTCAAGTTATTTTAATTTTCGGTTTGATGCACGGGAGGTTAAACTTTCATTTTTACAGATTAATTTTAGAATTTGGTGAAGGGTTTGCCTGGTTTTATAGCAAAAGCTGCTGCCATGTAAGCACGCTGGTAACTCCTCCAAGACAAAATTGTGTGTACAGTTCTAATTTTAAGCACATGAGATCATTGGTGAAGCGTTTGAGGAGTATGCGCCCGTCCAACACCAGCGGACAGATGAGTCGCATGGAGTCATCTTGATCCAACTTCGGTTTCAAGTGGTTAAGGGAAGCTGGCTGGCTCAGCCGCTCAAATACACAACTTAATGTACACAGTTGCTGACAAAGGGGTTTAGGAGCCTCCAGAAAGCCTGTGCCCTGGGAACTGTGAGGGAGGCAGGCACGGCTGCCTCACCACCCTTCCTGAGGCCGACTCGCGGTCACGGGAAAGCGAGTCCCTGTGGCAACCCACTGGAGAAGCAGCAGCGCGGCCCAGCAGAGGAAGGGGCCCGGTCCCACGCCCCTCTCCCAGAAAGCTGGGGGTTCCCGAGGCCATTGGCTCCCCCAGCCTTCCCTGGCTTCTTCACCGAGGATCCCCCATTTCTGCAGGCTGAAGCATGAGCCGGGCCCTGACCCAGGGGCCCACAGACACCCTGGGTCTCCCACACGAAGCAGCAACCAGTCCCGGCCCACTTCCCCTCAGGGACAGGCCTGGCGCTCGCTCCCTCCCGGCCTGCTCCTACCCCGGCAGTGCCACCCGTGCCGGGTGCCGCGCAGGGACGGTGGCGGCGACAAAAGCCGCCTGCCCATCCGCCTTTGCCGGGCCCGGCTCCACCACCCGCCGCTTCCTGCGGCCCGGCAGACCCCGACGGCGGGGCCGGGCCGGGCCCAGTGCTGCTGGGCGGGGGCGGGGAGGAAGAGGAGGAGGAGGAGGAGGGGAGAGACGGGGAAAGGAGCGCAGGGCGGAGGAGGAGGAGAGAGACGGGGAAGGGAGCGCAAGGCGGCGGCGGAGGAGGAGGAGTCGGTGCGGCCGCCGGATGCTGCGAGGAGGCGCCGTGGCCCCCCTGCGCTGCCGGCCGCTCACCTGAGCGGGCAGGAGGGAGGAGGAGCCGGCGGCCAAGCTGCGCGGAGCCCGGCGGCGGCGAGGCGGGAGGGCGGCAGCGCGGAGGGTCTGTCGGCCGGGCGGGCGGGCGAGGCCATGGCGCCGGGCGCTTAGCGGGGCCGGCAGAGCGGCAGGAGGCCCGCGTCCCGCCGTGTGCGCCGGGCTGTCGGTGGGGACAGCCGGCGGCCTCCGCCGCGGCCTAGGAGAGCGGGCGGCCTTCCTCTCAGCGCGCCGGGCGCGGCGCCGCGGCGGCCCACAAGATGTCCACTCGGACGCCGCTGCCCACCGTCAACGAGCGGGACACGGAGAACGTGAGTGCAGCGCCGGGCCTCTCTCCCTCCTCCGCTCCCCTTTCCCCCCGGAGCCCCCTTCGTAGCCGGCTCTCCCTTGGCACCTGGCGGCGGTCCGGCCTGTCCCGCAGCCCAGCCCAGGTGCCCGAGGTGTGGGCGGACCGCGGCCGTCCCCTAGCTCGGGAGGCCGGGCGCTCCCCAGCTCCGGGCCGCCGCCACCGCCTGCCCGCGCCTCAGGCTTCTCCATGCGGCGCTGCCGGGGCGGGTCCGGCTCGCTGGGCTCCACGTCGCCCCAGCCAGCCCGCCCGCGGCCCCGGGTGTCTTGCAGGTTCGGCGGGCGGCTGTAGCTCCGCAGCCCCTTCCACGGGTTGTCGGGCTGGGCCGGGTTGGGCTGGGCTGCCCTTATATGTACTTGGCTGGAGCCGGCGGCTGTAGGCGCACATCGGCATCTGGCTTCGGTCTCCCGCCGGGGAGAGGCCTGCAGTCCCCGTGGGCTGCCCTGCCTTCACACGGCCCACACCGTGCAGCCCTGTGCCTGAATGCAGGCACCTATTCCACGAGCTTTTTGGCTGCCTGGCACTCGGCCCCATCTCACCTTCTAGGATTCAGCCGTACTCGCTCTTTGTTTGGTTTGCACCTCGAAGATGGTCTCCAGCGTTGCTCTCACTGTATCCCTTCCTGTTTGGCTTTGTGTTATGTCTGAGACAATCTGTGGTAGTGTCCGTGGTACCTCCCGAGTTCATTGTTTGTATCTTCCTTTGTGCTCCTTTTAAACATCTTTGCGCTCCTCCTCTGCTCTGCCCCGACCTGATGGAGTAGAAGTGAAGTGTTGTTGTCTGTTGTCGTGGTCTACCCGCAGAAAATAACTAGTTCTGGTTATGATAGACACTACCTGAGAAATATTAAAATCTTGGACTGTGTCACTTGTCCGTTGGTGGTGATTATTTAAATGTCCATTGGTGGTGATTATTTAAATGATTAGTATGAGAGGTGTGAAATATTCGTCCTAGGTGAGGGAAGCAGTGTTAAAAGAGGTGTGTGTTTGGAATGTGTGCTGGGTGCTGCCTCTGGGCTGGTGGCAGAAGATGCAGGAGGGAAAAAGGAGTCATTCAAACTTCTAACGAATGCAGTCACACCCAACTGTATTGGGTGAACAGTGATCAGTAAGAAACAATATGGCAGGGTGATTGAAGAAGGTACTTGTTTGTATTGTGTCAATCCATAGAAGTTCTGGCCAATAGTGGGAGCTCATAATGTTTGTTACTGCATATGCCAAAGCAGCAGTGACTGCTGAATAGATGACTGAATTACATGAAATGAAAAATGAATAAGAGAAGAGGGTTTGGAAGCCAAAGGTAACAGAAATGAGATAATAGAGTTAAAGAAGTGAAACTCTAGTGTGGTGTCTTGTTATAATGAGCTTTTAGTATCAGTCACTCAGTGCAAGTTTGATTGGCATAGCAAGATCAGCATGGCTACTAGTTAAAGCAAGTGCTTTTAGATGCATTTGATCTGTCATTACTTTCCCTGGACCGATATGAGTCCTGTGTTAGTGTCAGAACAAAAGCAAGTCTTTAAGATCAAAGTGAATGTTCAGATTTAATTAAATTATATAGTCCAGGTTGGAGTGATACATGTGACTTAGTAGTCTCCATCCTGAAAATATGTAAGAATGTAAATAAGAGAGACATGACAGGAAGAGAACAAATATTTATGCACATATCCAGTAATACATAAGACTTGAAGAGACACAAGGCAAATGGAAATATTCTTAACCATCATGAGCTTCTCTAGAATGAAAATTTCGATTAAAGTGTTAGCAGTTCATTTAGAAATTACTGTGCTTCTTTTCAATGCTCTATTTTGACACCTAGGGATAGGTAAGGAGTATGTTTTTATTTTTACTATTTCAGAGAGTGCATTCAGTTTTAGAAAACAGGTTTGTACAGGATATCAAAATACTCAAAATGGCACATTTGCTTCTGAGTGAGTCTGTAACCTAATAGTAATGAATGCAATCCTCTAGTCAGATAAACAATAAAGAGCTGTGCAGTAGTAAGCAGGATATAGGCCCAAATCTTCACAAAGTAATTGTAGTGCTGTTATTTGTATGTTGTCTACTGGGTTTTGGAGCAGAGATCTCCAGGGGGTTGTTTCCTCTGCCTGTAAGAGAGCCTTGGGAAGCCCTTTTTGCTACCTGTAGCCTCCCTTGTATGAGATCCATTGCTAATGTGGGAGAGAACAGGAGGTGTTCGGTAGCTGACTTCCCACCACCAGCATTCCTTGGTTCAAAGTGGACCCTTGTCAGGTTGAGGTGAGGCTTTTAATTTTTTTCCATGTGCCTTATCCAGCTAGTAAACACTAATGAACAGGGAAAGTTGATGCTGATGGTCTTGATGCAGAAAGTCTAGGTAGTAAGCTCTGGGTAACTGGGGTGGTATGAAGTTGAAACTAAAGGGAGAAATTGTTGGAAAGAGTGAGGAGTTAGAGCACTGTGAGTGACTTTGGCCTGGTAAATAAATTCATCTTTATAGTGCATATTTCCATCTCCCGAATACACCTATTAGCAAATCTCTCCTGGGTTCTGCAGCAGTGATGATCTTCAGGAGAGCACTCTCCTGTCTCATAGGGTTGATCATCTCAGCAATACTGCTCCATTGTGTGACTCTCAAGGGACAGCCTGGAACTCTGTATCCTAGAGAGAGCTGATTGATGGGTCTGAGTACAAACCTACACACATGTCCAGCTGTGCTTTGCATGTGGTGTGAGGTTGCTGCATGAAATCCTGGGGAACTACACTACCTCAGCCACCCCCTGTCTCTTGCCAGTTGCTTTCATTGCTCTTTAAAGCAGAAAGGAAATATAATTTCACTGTATGATTTTCTCAGTAAGCATACAAGTATGTGATCTGTCATTTAAAAAAGAAAAATTGTAATAATTGGATATAGCCCCTATCATAAAAATGCACATTCCACGAGGAATTATTGGAGTTCCTGATGGGATGGGTGGAAAATGTGCATATTTTTATAATTCTTTCTTCCTTTTATCCTACAGTGCCCTTTGAAAATAGTCTAGAGGGGATAAGATCATGCTGCAGATTGCTTGATAAGGTCTTATCAGAAAACTGGAGTGAAAAGTACAGGGACCGTTGGCAGTGGACAAACAACAGGTGGAGGGGAAACTTTGGTTGTGAAACAGTCAATAGGAGTGTAACTGATAGGTCTGTGTTATAAAAATTCTTACCCCTTTTTTTCCCCCCCCCTTTTCCTTTTTGCTATTCTTTGTGTCACCCAGTGCTATCTTTTTCTATCATATATCCATAAATATTTTCATTGGAGATGTTATTTCTCTTTCATGAAAGCTATGTTTAAGTAAGCTAAATAGAATATAATTATCAAATGCTTATTCCTATTGAATGGTTTATTGGGAAACTTGGGGTAATTAATAGGTGGAAGCAGTATAATAAAGATTATTTTCATGCTTATTACCAGATTTTTTTTTCAAGTGAGGGTTAAGAGTAGTAGTCAAAATAATAATATTCCCGTGTTTTGATTTTGTAAATGTAACTATTTACAGCTTCCTCTTGCTACATTTTACATAGGCTGTGGTATGTAATGTTTCAGTCTGATCAAATCCTTGTAGTTGGGGTTAGTTTGGGTGAACTGACCTCATCTCTGCTAAGTCTGGAGGATAGTGACAGGAAGCAAAAACTTATAGCTAGAGAGTATCTTTTGGTTTTGTTGTGTTGATATTAATTCAGGGAGGAGGGGCTTTTATGTTTTTCCTTTCATATTGTATTGTACCATGCCATTAAATTGGGGAATGGTTTTCCCCAGTTAAGGCAAAAGAAAGAAACATGGTGGTAATACATTCTCTTAAGTGTTGTCAGGGAACTCTGTATTAAAAAAAAACAACAAAACTTGGAGATATAACAGTCAGCTTTATACTACTTGCTTTCGTAAAATTAATTAAAATAAGTGCTGTAGTTCGCTTTTTTTGAAATAAGGACCTCTTATGCCTATAAGAATACATTTTTTTCTATAGTAACTAAAATTTAATCTTTTGAAGGTATTACTTATTTGTGGTGTCACCTATCTATGTACATTTCAAGGTATTCTTTTGCTTTGTACTTCTCAGACACCCAAAAGTTGGTTAATTCTGCTGCAGAGACCTTGTATGTTGATGGGGGGAGAAGAAACAACCAAGGCAGGAGTGCAGGAGGTTAACACTGCCCGGACTCGAGGAGGAATGTGGAAATTGTGGTTTGTCTTACCTAACCTGTGCCATATGGCAATAATTGAGATGTCATGGCAGGGGGTTTTAAGGAAGAATCATCCAGTGACCTATCATCATGTGATTTGCTTCATTACCATGCAAATAATTACAGTTTTGATACCTGCACACCCATTTGCAGGCTCGTGAGGGAAGGGTGATGGCTCTGAAGTGGGTGTGGATGACTTTCTGATAGGGGAGGCTACTGCATAGCTGCATTTCAAGAGGAAAAAAAATGAGCAGGGTAAGAGATAAGAGGCTGGAATGGAGTGGTCAGGTTGGGTTAATAATAGTTATACCATGTTTAATTTCTGGTTAGTTGTTTTTATGGTTTGGTGTGGGTTTTTTTCCTTCCAAATTTGCTTTTGCACAAGTAAGTTTTGCTTTGGACAGAGGGGGTGTGGGAGAAAGTATCTGACAAGAATTCTTTCATTCAGTGCCTTAAGCAGAGGAATGGCCTAGATTCCAAGCATTATGGGTTCAAGAGAACAGCTGTATGTTTCTTATCCACAGGAGATGGCCTTTAAGGAAGTGGGCAATGCTCATGTCTTTTCCTTGTAAGATTATTTTCCTTGTTCATAAATACATCATTAGGTTGTATGTTTCTTTGAATGGTAAAAACAGGGTATGTTCTCCAGATTTTAATGCAAAGGTTTGTGTTTTCTCTGTGCAAAGTTTTGGGTTTTGTTGTCTTTTTTTGTTTGTTGGGTTTGGTTCAGGTCTTGAGCGAGCTCCTATGTCATTGGGAAAAAACATGTTTAGCTAGAACATTATGCAGGGAGAGAGAAGGGTTCATTTTGTTATTAAATATGTTACTCATTTTGCAGTTAAGTGAATAATTGAGAATCCTGGGACAAGCCATATAGATGTTTAGTTGCATTTTCATTTTTTAAAAAAATATTTTAGTACAAACCAGTGAAAATGTAGTTTCATGCTACAGTGTTCTTGGTATCATAAAAAAGTATATAGTGTTCATAAAGAGTTAATGCAGTTTAACTGTACTTTTTTTATTTCATACTTTGTTTTTTGAGATTCATAGGTAAACAAAGTTAGATTGCTTTTGGTTGGCATTCTGAAAACTACTTGCATGGTTAGTGGAGTTAAATGCTGAAATAGAACAAGGAGTTTGTTTCATGGAACCTTGTTATTGGAGGGGGCTCTGATCATGCAGATTTACTCTTTATACTTTTTTGATTCTCAGACTCTGCACTTAAAATGTTTTAATCACCAGTGAAGGTAGGATTTTTTCCCCTTAGCACCTTGGGAAACTTGGGAAACAATTTTTTAAAATTGATTTTTCTTATAAAGGTGTTCAGTTTCTGCTGTCACAATTGCTGTTGTTTAGCAAAGAGAGCTCTTGCTAACTTCTAATTGGTTTACTTTAAAAAGATAATACTTTAAACACTAAAAAATTAATAATTTCATTTTTCTTTTAAGTGCAGATACAGTGATTTCTGTGAAATTATGTTCTTGATCTAGGGTGCAATTGAAGTCCTAAGATTTCTTACGGATTGGTTTACTTACAACTTGAGAGTTGGAGCAAACAAGCAGGCCATGGGTATCCTGGGGTGCCTTAAGCAGAGTGTGTCCAGCAGATAGAGAGGGAGGTTCTTCCCCTCTCCTCTGCCCTGGTGATACCTCAGCTAGATCACTGCATCCAGTTCTGGGGTCCCCTTGCTCAAGAGGGACAGGGATTTACTTGAGAGAGTACAATGGAGGGCTATGGGGATGATTAAGGGACTGCCTTATGAAGAAAGGCTGAGAGACCTGGGGCTTTTTAGTCTGGAGAGAAGACTGAGAGGCGATCTAATTAATGTGTATAAATATATGAGGGCTGGGCATCAAGAAAGAAGGGACAACCTCTTCTCATGTGTGCCCTGTGATAGGATGAGGGGCAGTGGATTTAAGATAGAGCACAGGAAGTTCCACCTCAACTTGAGGAAGAAGTTCTTTAGTGTGTTACAGAGCCCTGGAACAGGCTCCCCAGAGTGGTTGTGGAGTCTCTTTCTCTGGAGACTTTCAAGACCCATGTGGATGTATTTCTGAGTGACCTGCCCTGGTTTTGTCCCTACTCTGGCAGGGGGATTGGACTGGATGGTCTTCAGAGGACTTTTCCAGTCCCTGATATGCTGTGATTTTTGGGATAATCACTTTCAGCTTGAAACTGTTACTTCTCATCCTACCACTACAGAAGAGTGACAAAGAGAAGAAATGTTGTCCACAGTTGAATGTTTCTGAAAACAACTATCAAAGGAAAGTTCCATGGAACATTCACATCATTCAGTGTAATAAATATAATGCAGCTGATGCTGAGTTTTAATAATAAGATCTTTCTCCACATCGACTACCAAGCCCGTTTAATTGTTAACATTTTTATACTTTTTTTTAAATTCTCAATTTAACGTTTATATTAAATGTTGTGTTCTGTTCAGTGCTGAATCAAGCTTTAAATTGGGCCAGTAGTATTTAATCTAAGAAAATTTCTGCCTTTTTTTCTTTTTCTGTGAATAACGCAGTAAAATAGTAACATCAAAGAATTGGTAAAGTCTCAAGGCTGGTTTAAGACTTCATAGCTGCGTGTGAAGATGCAGCTTAGGCAGCTTTGGAGAGCATCCCAGCAAATCTAAGGTTAAAAATTACAAGAGGGTAAGATGGTTCTTGTTCTTAAGGTAGGATTCCCTGTCCTTGTGTCATCTTATTTTTGCAAAGTAGTGACCAAACACTCTATACCTGTCATGGTAAAAAAGTTTATGGAAGAAGTGCTGGAAATGGCTCTCTACTTAACATAATTCTGCTTCTTTTTAAACCAAGATGGCAGCTGAAAGAAAAGTTGGGTTGGTTAGTTTTGTTTTGGTTTTGTTTTTTTAGATGAGTATTTTTGCTGGGAATTCTTTATGTATGTTTTCAATGAAAACAAGAACTTACGCTGAAAAAAATACGTTCATAGTCAGGCATATGCAAAGTTCAGTTCATCTACAATTAATCTTTAAAGCAGTGAACTGGATGTGCACATGGAGCAGTGCCACAATTTAGGCTGCAGTGATTGATCAATAGAGTGTATTTATGTCAAACCCAGAACTGCAGGTTTTCTGTGCATCTCTGTAGAATGGAAAATCATTATCTTATTCTGAAACTCCCCATTTTAACAGAACAGCTGATTGACAGTCCACTTTGCATCGCTTAAATCATCATGGAAAGCAGTCTTTCTTCTGAAATGAATGTGTTGTCTGTGTGTTTTCAAGTCCTCATATTATGTTTGTTGTATATGAAACCAGGAAAAAGTAAGTTTTCCTTCTTTTATCTTGCTTTTCCTATGCTTGTGGAACATCTTAGCTGTGAGAGCCACAATGAGAAGTGGTCTGTATTCCACTTGTTTGGTTAACATTAACAGGACTTTTGTTAATGGTGAGCTGTTCAAGACTTAAGTGCTCAGTACCAGTAATTACTGGCCCTTTGTATGCAAACTTTTTCAAGTTTGCAATATTTTATATAAAGTAAAGGCGTGTTATAGAAATCTACATTAATAATGCAGTAATACAGCATGTTTAGGGAAAAAAAAGAATTTGTCTTCCTACTTAAATTCTTCCAGAGGCTGGCAATATATTGGACTCCTGCTTATGGTAAGCTTTAGGCAGTTTCATTTGTTTTAGTTTCCAAGCTAGATAGCAAAGCTAAAACAGCTCTTGAAAAAATAAAAAGAGAGGTAAACCATACTGTAAATTGTTCAGTCATTTTGAATGCCCAGTAAGGAAATACCCTTATATGTGTGTTCATAGTGCTAATGATTTCTCAAGTAAGGATTGATAAATGTAACTGAGGTATAGTGAGGAGAGAATGAAATATGTTCATGACTTCAGATGAGTGTCTGCCTTGTTCAGCATGACCCTAGTGGTGCAGTTGTAGAACAGTAACCCTGTTTTACCTTTAAACATATGGCCTTTAGAATTCATAAGTAGAAAAAATGTTAATCATATCAGGGAATGATATAGAAATTTACTATATACTTTAATAGATTCAACACAAGAAGTTTTGTCCAATTGTGTTGCAGAACTGTATTGTAAACATACATAGTTGTGCTATAGATAGATTTAATAATAAGACAGAAGCTCTCATGAAAGTACTTGTGTAGCACATCTGTATGTTTGCATAGCTGAACATACATACAGAGTCACTGGGTTGCCCAGGGCAGTCTTTTACAAGAGCAGATAATGATACTATTACTGGTGACAATGTTTAATTGTCTTTGTATTATAAATCAGTAGTACTGTATGATAACCCTTAAAATCTCAAGCAGAGACAAAATTAGGCAAAGTTATTGGAGAGAAATGATAACCTTTCATGAGACAGATGTGGTTGGAAAAAACAGATTAGATTTGGTTAGATTAGGCTCTAGCAGGGCTTATTGTAAAGGCTCCTGCCCAAGGCTAACCTCGTGGTAAAACCAGTAGTGCTTCTGCTCCACTGTGCTTCTGTAGGAGTACTCACAACTTACTCATGGTGCAGTAAAACATGCACCTTCTTGTAAGCAGAGACACAGCCTTAGTCACTGCAATTGAGTGCTATTTTCAGCTCTCTCGGAAGCAACCCTCTCAGCTTCCTCCTTTCCCCACTGTTGGTTCTTACCTTTTTTTATATTAACCCCATACTTAGGAAAAAAATAAAAGAAAAATAAAACATCATCCAAGCAGCTCCCTTTTTTAGAGGGGAAAGGGACGTTTATTTGTAATCCAGATGTTATTGTCACACAGACCATTTGTTCATATTTAGTCTCTCAAATATTTGACAAATTTCATTTTTAACCTGGTGATAGTGGATAACCTGACATCACAGCAGCTTTATCTTGGCATACTTTCCAATATCCATCTTTCTGAGGTTCCATTTCCCCATGTTTATTAGGTTGGTGGCTTTTTCAGGACTTGTAACTTCGTATCTTAATCACATTGTTGCCTCTCTCCCTTATTTTTCCCCTCACTTTGCTTAGTAAGGTGATTTTGTGCTTGAGTACTTGTTGCCAATTTCCTTATGTTTCTCATTCTGGGACGTTTTCCAGTTTTGTTCATTTAATGACATAAGCAAAACCAATACAAAGCTTTACTAAAGCTACGTAGTTGTAGCTCCTGTTTATCCTTCAAGTAATATCACTTTGTATGAATACCAAGGAGTTTCTTAGTGTGGGAATAATCTGAATTGTAAAGCTGAAGGGAGTGAAGAAATGCTTTGCTGTGGGTGGGTTTGGGGGAGTTGTTTCTGTTCTGGGAGCTGCTCTTGAAATGATTAGGCAAAATGGTTGTTACAACTTGAACTACTCCTTTAGTTAGACTGTTTTCCTCACTCTGCATTTGCTTCCCCCCCTCCTAGTAAAGTTACTGTGCTTTTTTTCTCTCAGATAACAGCACAGAGTAACCAAAGCTTTATAATGATTACTTAGAAAAGACATAGAATTGCATAGTGGGCTTCACAGAGGAAGACTTTCTTTATAAACTCAGTAGGTATGTGGGGAATTAAAATGTACAAGAATTATCAAGTTAGGGAAGTGTAGGGCATATTACAGTATGCGTAGCAGCAGTGTAAATGACTTATGCTTAAATGGTAAATATTTGCAATTCCTTTTGAGAGTGCATGCTTGGCTTCAGTTGTATGTAAGTATCTTTTTCAATTCTTAGATGTTTCTGTCATTACTTAAAATAAGCAGGTGTTGCCCAAAAATTCAGAGAATCTGGTGCATTAAGAAGTTTCGGTTTTTTTTTTTTTTTTTTTGGGGTGGAAATTACCTTAGCCTGTTACGCTACGCTGAGATTTTGCAGAGGATATGGTTGTTTTCCACAAATGGATTACATGTGTAATATATTTATTCATATCTCTCTTCCAGATAGTATTATTGATTGAAGGTAATAGAATTTTTTAAAGCATTTGGGGTTTTATTTAGTAATTTTTTTTCCAACAGTAATTAGATTTTCATCTCCCTGCTATTATTGCAGTAAGGGCTCTATATGAGTGGCTAAAAAAATTAATCTGGAAAATGTCATTGCTTGGTGAAGGGCTAAAATAGTATTTGCTTCTTAAGATCAGACTCTGGAAGGAGTAACCATTGTAGTCATTAAGTACAATGCAGAAAACATTAGTAATGTTTTAGTCTTTAGTAATTAGTAGTCTTTAGTAGTAATTAGTAGTCTTTACCAGGGATACCTATGGATAGAAAAATTTAAAATTTGCTTTTCATAAATGGATATTAAATGAACAAGGGTGGCTGTTTTTTTAGAGTTCCAGTGCTGGACTTAAGATGCACATGAACAAAGAAAATTGGTGAAAGCACTTCACAATGAAACTATTGCTCCATCTACTGCATAGCCCAGAAAAATCTAATCTACAGAATGTTATCATGAGCAATGCTAATTAGAGCAATCTAATATAAATGCTGGAATTAGTCAATGGAGGACATAATTATTATTAGAGGATGTATGTCTACAGCAGTGTTTGTAGACAGGTTAAGGGGAATACAGTCCCTCAAACTGTGCTGAGCAAAGTAGGCTGATAAAAATAATTAAAAAAACCCTGCATCTAAAAGTCCCTTTTCAGGAAGCTATTCTTGCTTATCCAGTGATTGGAGAAGTATAGCACTCATATAAAAATAAAATTTGATATTTTATAAATACAACATAAAATATTGATTATTGTTATTATTATTATTGCTGGTTTTCCTAATATTTGTGTGTGACACTTTTTGTAAAACTTTGTATTTTGGAATTGTGTACAAGCTATTTCATCATTATTCATTAAGTCTGTTTCCTGTTGGTGTGTAATATTTTGTTTAAATAGAATTGTTTTTAAAGTTACTCGTGTCAGGCCTTCTGGAGTATCACAGAAGAGACAAACTGGACTCCTGTATGCATCTGTTTGGTTTTATTCCCCTCATATAATAATTACCAACCTGAAGAAGCTTAATTATATATAGCACTTGACTATTAAAGTTATGATAAAGTGAAATATTAATGGTGCATGAGCCATTTTCCTAAAATTGTCTTGATTTTTTTTGAAGATATTTCTAAGACTTGCTCAGTGGGTGACAAACAGAAAGCAGACTGAGAGACTATCAAGTATACTGGCAGGTAGTACAATTGTCATTTATTGGAATTAAGTTTACCTCCAGAGAATGTTTGACAAAGGGTAGAAATCTATGCCTGATTTCAGGTCAGCTATTGGGTGGAAGGAAGATGGTAAAAAGTGAATAGATTCTTTGTCAGCCGCTTGGTAAAATGAGAAGTATTTAACACAATAGCTCACATGCCCTGGAATTGGAAGAGTTCTACTTAGTTTGGTAAAATACATTAAAAAAAATAATTACAGACAGAGTTCCCAGTGAGCCTGTGATAATTTAGGGACTGCACTACTGTGTAAAGGGATATGTGATTATCCCTCCTACAGGGCTGTGGCTTTCCTCGTCTCCTAAAAGACAAGGAACATCTTAGAATTGTGGGTAAGAGAGAGATCCTTGGCAGGCTGATTGTGTAAAAGAGAATGTAACATTGCTGTCTGACCCATCCTAAGATTTAGAACAATTTGGTGATATCCATTTGACATCTGGAGTAAGAATGACTCTCTTCTAAGGTTTTGGGGATGGATTGCCAGTTGCTAGTAGGGAGATTAATAGTCCCTGTCACCTGATGACAGGCTTCCCATGACTGCTTTCCTGACTCTTCCTTCCTTAAGACTGAATCAAATTAATTCCCATTTATAATATGAGACAGCATCTGATTAGGGTGCCCACATTGACTGGGGATTTCTGGACTGTAAGACACATTGCTCTAGTGATACCCAAAGTGTTTTGATGTCCAGCTGACAGCAGAACCAAGATTTGCCACTGCCAGTGTTGGTCCGGAGGCCACCAATGCTGCTCCTGGTTATCTGCTGTACCTCACCATCTAGATAAAGAAGTCTGGAAATGTCTGACTTCTGACAGACTGCAGGCTGGGGTACTGTCTCAAGGCCATAGCTGGGAATCTGGGATTCCTCACCCACTGATTGTCAAAAACTAGAGAGGAAGTCAGGTGACCATTTTATATATATTTATATATATATATATATTTTTTTTTTCCCCTTACTGTTGGATTGGCTGCTTGTTTTAATGGCTGTATTAATTTTGTGGATGTATTAGTTTTTGCTTAACTCTTTAACTGTAAATTATTTGACTTGTTTTATATCTATATATATATATACACGTGTACAATATTTCTTCCACTTTTTGTTACCTTTTTGTTTTAATGGACTGGGTAAATCCAGCATCTACTGATTTTAATATTTTCTTTACATCCTGTGTTGTTTTTTCTTTTGCTTTCTTTACTGACTTATGTAACATGGACTACTTAATTTATGTTCATTCTTTCTCTTGTGCTTGGCTTTTACACCACCTATACTCTTATATGATTTCTGTTTACGGTTTGAATTCCATACATTGACAGCTATCTGTGGTGTATGTGTGGTTGCCTGTATTCAATATCTATTGTATTACTGTGTCTGCCAGTTTAGAGTATATAATGAGGTTTTGTTTTTCTAGTTATATCACATACTTTTGGAAATCTTTGAGGAATATTGCTGTTGGTTTTTATTTTCCTTTTTTCAATTTAGCTTCTTAGTTGCATGTATTTCTAAAGTACAAGTTGGGGTAGTAATGATCACAAATAATTTAAGCCCAAAGGTTAAAATAGGTGGTTGCATGAGCATAGAAACAAGGGGCTTTGAGGACATTGTAGTCTGAGCTCTGTGTGGAGTGCACTCTGTTCATAAGATATGTGCTGGTCCAAGGGGCATATATGTTTGGCCAGCATAAAATTAAGCATAAATCTGCACAAGGATGGAAATATATTTGCGAAGTTGAAATGTGATTAGCATTATCCTCATAAAGGTAAATAGTTACTACAGCCCAACTGAGAACACTTATTTGATCTGTTAATTAACATTTGCATGAAAAATAGGACAGAAACCACTCTGCAGAAGACTGTCTTAATTATGCTTTTTTTTTTTATTTATTTTTTGAGTTCACCATGTCCCACTACACCAAAGTGGCTTGAATACACTGTCATTATCTTGCTTTATATGTAAAATGTGGTTTAGCTTTCAGAAGACCAGTAAGTTTAGTAGCAGCTTAACTTTATTTGTAGATCTTACCAGATCATACTCTGCTAGACTGTTTTCAGTAGACAAAGCCACTTTAACTGAATGCTGCTTGAGTGCAGGCTCATTGGTAGAAGGGTCCTATGCTGTCTAAGGTGCTTCTTCCTCATAAGAAGGTGATGGTTTTCCAGAGATTAAATGCTCATGTCTGCAGAACACTGATTATGTCCTGGCTTAAATATTAAAACAGCATCTCCTTGGCAGATAGGGTCCAGTAGGCACTCTGCACTTCAGTCTTCTGAAGCAAGACTTGCTAGTGACACTGGAAAGCCTTGCTGCAGAGAGATGGACCAGAAAACATTATCAAGCCTTGAAATTGTAGAAACTAAACTAGTTTAGATGCAAGGGGACATCAAAAAGCTCTCCAGGTCAGGGAGAATTCCCTCATATCCCCCCTTGCCAAAGGCTTCAGTTCCTGTGCAAGGGCATGAAATAGGCATTATATAATATGCTGTGGGTCCATGCATTTTTTTTCCTCTTCTAATTCTGAAAATTAACTTTAAATACATTTGTGTTGTATGTACTGTATTGCCTGAAGAAAAATACTAAAATGAGTCTCTGTACCCTTTGGATTAGACTTCCAATATCCCTAAAAGATGTATGTCAAAAGAATATTAGAAAATCCATATCTTGGTAACTTCATTTGAAATATATCTTGACATGATCCTCAAACATCATACTCCTGTACTGGCCTATAGCTTCTTTATTAGGGCAGGTATGCATCAAATAGTATGTATGGCTATCAGGCTGGATATTTTAATTGGTTGTCTCATCACTTTTCAGAAGCAGGCTTTGCTGCTTCTGAGAAGGTTAAGACATTAAGGTAAAATAAACTGGTAATCTGTCTTGATAGATTCATTATTGTATCCATTGGATGAATCCATTAATGGGGATGTAAAGACTTTAGAAATATTGTCCAGGTAAAAAACACAAATAAGCAAGTCTAATTTCTGTGAGTTGCTTTTTTTTTTTTTCCTCCCTGACCCAGGCAAGGAAACCTGGGTGTGGAATGGGAACAAGTGTCTCTTAGCTGAAGTTTGAGCACCAGTGTTGGTTTGCCTCTGGTTGGCTGTGTGTTGGCTCTTCATCCTGCTGCCCCAGTGGTTTTGCAGCTGTAGGTGGGTGCAGGCATGTGACCAGTGTTGGGTCAGCTTCAGCATACATCATGCCACATGTGGACTCTTCCAGAGTTGTTTTAGGTATGCAATAGGCAAGGAAAAAAATTCCATTTCATAAAGTTTGAGAGAAAGAATGTGTCGGGATTCAGAGCCTGGTCTCAATTAGTTGTGTGTATTCTATACTTCTGTAGGAAAAAAATTGAGGTGGCCAAGGTGATTTACTGTTGGTAGTGAGTGTTGGAGATAGTTAGCACTATTATCTGGTCACTGTTTTGTGTATAAACCTTTCCTTTTGCTACTGTTACCCCTGCCTGGAGGCAAGCCTCAGGTTTCCAGAATGTAGCTGCCAGACTGTAGAAACGGCCCTTTCCTCTCGGTGATGTTAAAGCATTTTCCACTTCTTTTACTCCTATAAGTGTTTGAGAAGCTCTGTGTGCTTGACATAATCCTGAACCACGTAAGCTGTTTCTTGCCTCTCTTCTCCTGCCTTTCATCAGGCTGGTTGAAAAATGACCTGGCCACATCATTTGTAAGTGCAATAAAAACTCCTGCCAGTTTCCTTTGCCAGAAGTTTCGCTTTCTTGGGTGTGTTCCTGTTCTTGTTTGCTCGGTTCAATTAACAATCAACATTAGCATTTAGTTTTCTTTTTGTTTTACAGAGGGTTTTTGTGTGAACTTCAGTGCCAGTGCATTCAGTGGCAGTGCCCTGCAGCTGTCTGCGGCTCTGGGTGCTGGCAGCATGTCCTAGGTGAGCTGGGAATGCTCACCCAGAGCTCTGCTAGCAGGTCTGGAGGTCTCACAAAGTGAGTCAAAAAAGATTGGTGAGCTTAAACTGATCGTCTAGAAGGAGCAGTGGCTGGCAAGATCTGTTCAAAGATCTCTCACAGTGTTTAACAGGGTTTAAATGTATACAACAGGCTGCAGCAGAAATAGCCTTCCTCCTTCCTCCCCCTCCTGTAGGGGCTTTTCTTCAGAAGTTCATGTTAAGTTTCATGGGTGAGGGACGTTAACTATTTTATTTTGACAAGATAGGAAATATTTTACTCTTTTGCTTCATAGGGCTGACTATAGCTTCTAGTACTATACCAAAAAACAAATAAAAATGAGTAACCATAAGATGATTTTAGGCAAAACTAGGGGTTTTTTTCACCTCTCCCCTCCTCTCCTCTCCCTCTGCCTCCTCTCCCCTCCTCTCCTCTCCCTCTGCCTCCTCTCCCCTCCTCTCCCCTCCTCTCCCCTCCTCTCCCCTCCTCTCCTCTCCCTCTGCCTCCTCTCCCCTCCTCTCCCCTCCTCTCCCCTCCTCTCCCCTCCTCTCCCCTCCTCTCCCCTCCTCTCCCCTCCTCTCCCCTCCTCTCCCCTCCTCTCCCCTCCTCTCCCCTCCCTCTTTTTTTCTTTTACCTTCCTCCACCTTCCTCCTTTTTTAAATTTTCTTTGTTTTGTTTCTTTTTTCTTTTTGTCCTCTTTCCTCTTATTTTTCCTTTTTCTTTTCCCCTTCTCCCCTCGGTTTCACCTGTGATTTCCCTCAGCAGCTTTTCTCTGGCTTGTCTTGAGTTTTCACTGGGGCTCCAGGAAGGGTTCAGTTTGGCCATAGCAACTAATGGAGGTGGTATGGGATGACTGTCCTGAATTAGCCCTAGAAAATCTTGTTTGTGTGTTTAGGATGAGTCAGGAAGGAAAGTGCCAGGTCGAAATAACTGCCAATTTTGAGTGAAATGGAACAAAAGCAGGAAGGTCCTGTTCTCCTGCACCTGCACGCCTGGCCAGGTTGAGGGCTTTGGGACCGGGGAGGGGAGGAAGCATGTTAGCTGAGTTTGGGATTATAAAACCTGATTTAATACTATGAAGGTATTTATTTTTCTGAAATATTTTCACTGACTTCTCAGGGGAGGACCACTGCACTCTGTGTGACAGGGAGCTCCACCCTTCCATGTGACATTACTGCTGTGTTATAACAGTAATAATAATAATTACCAAGACCAGGTTTACTATGACATTGACAGGATTTATGACAAGTTAGTGTCACTATGTGGAAAGTTACAAGTATTCTGAAGAACCTTGTACATGAAGTTTTGAAATTCATGTTAACTGTGTGTGGTGCTGCAGGGGTAGATCATGGACTCTGTTTTCTGTCTTGAATATTACTTAAGTACAGAGCTGTAAACATTGTATACTGTATAGTTTGTCATTAGAACAACAATTCTGTCTCAAAGCTGGCAAAATTACTTCTGATATGCCTCACAAAGCTATGTTGAACACCTTTAAAACAAACAAACAAAAAATGCTTTTACAAAAAGAATCCACCAAAGCTTCTAAGGGTTTTAGATACCATAGTCACAAGTCGAGGGTAAGATTTACTCAGTGCTTACCGTAAGTTTACCTATCACCAGCACATGCGTTTGGAAAGGAGTTTTTACTGTGTGTTGGCATTAGGGGATTGCATTTCACCATAAAATAGAATTATTTTACTATTAAGTTTGAAATTGTTGTGTATTGTTTTTAATTTTTTTAAATACAGAATAGTACACTAGGGAAGAAAAGGAAAGAGATACAAAATGACTAATGGGAATTTAATTTATGTGTCTTACTTGATACCATATATTGAATGCCATGCTTGTAGTTTGGATGTTTTTTTAAAAAGTTTTATATAAAATGCTTTTCAGAGTTACAACATCAGTTAATGAAATGTTTCCAGATGCTTGACCGAGGCCAGCTTTATTAAAAAAATAATTTTTTCTTATTGCCAGTAGCTTCAAGCTCTTTCAAAAGTTCATGCCTAGAATTCCTACATATTATGTAAATCTCATATAAACAGATGCAAGTACATGTGTTTGATTATCTTCTTTGTGCAGTTCTGGAAAGCCTGTGTAAGAGGAGTACATGTTAAAGACAAATGTCATAGTTTTGTCTGATTCTCTTCCATCTCTGCCATGCATTGGTCTTGGTCTTTGATTTAAAATCTGTATATGTATTTTTTTTTCTCTCACTGGATGAGTGTGTTTGTTTCTTAGGTTTTTCTGAGTTCAGCTGTGTATCATCCTGTTTCAGTTGATTGCCTTGGGTTTTGTTGTGGTTTTTCATAACAAAGTTTCTATCGTGCATTCCCCATCTGGTGTGCATTTAATTACTGATAAATTATGAGAAGACTCGTGTACATACATTCAGCCTTTTAAAATTGCCCCCTCCAAAGCACTATTTTGCGTGTCTAAGAGATATGAAAAAGTACAGCAGATAGTGCTTTATTAATGTTTTGATTGAGATCAGAGGTGCTTTAGTAATCATAGTATGGTGTGATGGGACATGTGGTAAGAGCAGACTGTGTTTTTAAACAGAGGTCAGGGTTTACCTGGAGAGGAGTGAATCCCCTTCTTTTGGCACTGCTGATGGACCAAGTGCAGTTCAGTGTTGCACCATGTTTCAAAAAATTGCCTCTTCTACTCTAGTTTGATTGTTACTTCAACAAAAGAAAACTACTTGCTGGAGGTGGTTTGCTACAGACAGCAAGCAGTTAAAAAATGAAAACAGATGGATATCCAGGACATGACTTCTCATCTTTCCTTCCCCTGTATTGTGAATCAGAGTTGTTCAGATCATAAATTTCTAAATCCTTCAGACTCCCTCTGTCTGGGCTAGCTTTTATTACCTTGTGAAATATGACAGCTGTTACAAATGCTCATGTGGATGGCACATGGTTGAAAATGTTTGGAGTTACAGCTATAAAAGTTGTCTGCAAGGAACTTCAGAACAGGAGATAATACTGAGAAAGGAAGTGTGATGATAGCCTTTTCTAGCACCATGCGTGCATACTTTGCTTCCATGAACTGATTGTACCAAGAGGTTTGCCTTGTGGTCAGTCCAGAAGGGGAAATTCAGAACTAAGTTGCTTTGATCAAGTCAGGCATATGTGGAGGCAGATCAATGGGTAGAAGTTATCCCATTACTCAGAAGCACTATAGAAGCCTTCAGTGCTGCTTAAGAAAGATTGTGGTTTGGTGGCCAGAGAGCTTTCAAGACTTTTTTTAAGACTAAGCTATCAGAGCAGTTAATATATGTAATGATTTAAGTTTAATTATTCTATAAGCCATGAGTATACTAGTCCAGTTGCTAGCTGAATGGCTAAAGGATGCTGAATAAGTAAAGTAGTTTGCACATAGTTTGTATCTACTTGGTAGAGTTAGTTCCTCTGCACTTTCTAATGTGTCTGAACCAAGATCATCTTGCTTTTGCAAAGCTGCCCTGGGTAAACAAGAAAGATGATAGTTTTGAGTCTTGGGGAAGCAATGGCTCAAGTTAACTCACTTGTCATTTTCATGCCACTGACTTTCTAAAATAACTTCATTGGAACACGTCAGAAACAAGCCTAGTTAGGAGCAAAAGTTAGTTGAGCTTTCTTCATCTGCAATCTAAAATTGAATGCTAGAATTACTACTTCGAGATTTCTGAAAAGGTAGCAGATTTTGTACCATATGGGGTTTTTTTATTATTTTGTTTGTTTTCTTAAAATACACGACTACAACTACACCTTTTGTTACCTCTTTTTGTTTAAAATTGCATTTCATTTTAAGAAACATCTAATTTTATGTGTTGATTTCTTGACATTTTGTTTAACACTGAGATAAACTGAATATGCAGGGAGTCGTGTTTATGATGTACTTGTAAGGTAGTACTTCCCACTATGTTATATATATTATCAAGATATCTAGAGAAGTATCAACGTTTCTAATTAAAATGCTGTATAAGAAGTGCAGGTTGTTAGCTGGAATTGGTTTTAGATGGCAATAAACTTTAAGGAGAAGGTTATTTTTCATAGCTTATTTCCAGCACTCTGAAAAATTGCACAGAATTTGGAGATTGTTCTTCTGGAATAGCATTTTAAAATAACCATGTAGTAGCTGGTGCATGATGAATGAATGCATTGTCATGGTCCAGAAAGGTCTTAAAGCCACACAGCCTGGCTTTCTAGCCAGTGTGGCTATTGCATGCTTCTGCAGAATTTGGCTTTAGCATTGTTTGGCAGTAATCTCCCAGATGCTGTTATTTGGCCTAGCAATTTGTTTTGTTTTGTTTTTCTTAAATTTCCTTAGCATCTAAACCTTGTGATATTTCAATTTTATTATGATTTCTACAAGTTGATTAGTTTTCAGTTTAAATTCCCCTGTGATTTCCAACAATAACAAACTGTTTCTGTACAAGAGAGAGGCCTATTGCAAGACTTAAGAAGAGTAATTTGAATTGCATTCAGTGCTGTTCAGATTCACAAATTATAAACATATATATACATACACAAATACATATGTGGCTCACAGACTTAAAACCCTGACTTTTCTGCATGTTTTCTGTCAACTTAGAGCATATCTGGGCAGAATGGTTGACTCCAAAAGTAATTTGTCTGAGAAGGAAGAATTGTCTTAAGCGTGAACTTTATTTTTTTCCCTCTTCAGATTTGTTTCTGTTATCTTGTCATTATGATTAAACAACAGCTTTCTCTGTTAAAACTGCATTAAAAGTATATATCCTGTCAGTCTATCTCTTGCTTTGCCTATGTCATTGGGCTTGCTCTCCTATCCAGATGTTTATCTAAAAGATCCCTTCATTTGTCTGCTGGAAGTAGGCTAATCCTTTGGAGTGTATGAAATTGGTAATTGGTACCAGGTTTGCTAATGCTTCTGGTAGTCATTGTATTTCAAGTAGTGAAGATCTGATTGTGTGCATAAATAGGATCAAAGACTTAAAACTTGCTTGTATAGCATAGTGCTATAGTGCTGGATCACGTTCTAGGCACAGTTATAATATTCATTATTAGCACCATACAAATACTGATCTTGGAGGGTGTTTTCTTCAGAAAGACTTGTTTGGGCTCTGGTTTATCATATGTAGAACTAATGTTCAGTGTTGTAGAAATGTTTAAGAGCCTGTTTGCCTGGAGTTGTCCTTCTAATCCTCTCTTTCCAAGTCCACAGAAAATATTTTAATTATGTGCTTCTAAACGATAATTACTATTGCCGGTGTGTTATTTAATGGTTGAATAAATTTGTCAGATAATACAGAATCTATACGTGTTTAGCTTGGTTCTGCAGGAAGTTGGAAAATGGTTTAGCAGTGAGGCTAAAGTAGCATTTTTCAGAGAGACTCAGGTAATGAGAAGAAAAACAGACAATTATAGCAAGACCCATTCTTCTAACCAATGTGAAGAATTAATAATGCTGGAGGTGATGTAAGCAAAGCTGTGCCACATTTGGGAAGAATATTCTCATTGTGGTATATTCTTTGTTTTTCCCAGTTGTGTTGCAGCTGTTTGATAGTTTTCCCAATTCTACTATGCTTATGTCTTGAAATAATTCTGCTCAGCTCGGTGGGGCTATCTGTAAGCCTGGATATTTACAGGAGGGGATCAACATCAGGGTATAATAATTGCAAACTGAAGTTGGAATCACTGCTTTAAAATTTATTTTATATAAGCAAATAGTTACAAGGATAAGGAATGATGGATGTGATCATCTTAATCCAACAGTAGGTTGAGTATTGGGAGAACCAGTGGAACCTCCCATTGCATTCTGGCTCTGCTTTCAGCTTAAGAACAAAGATCTACAAAAGATTGGTCTGTAAAGAAACAGACAGAGTTAGTGTTCTTTATGAAGGTATCAAGATACTCACTTTCTGGCTGAAGCAGTGAATAAAGGGAAAATATTGAAGTGTATTTTGAGTTCTGTTGGTGCATTACCCTTAACAGGAACTGAGTGATCTGGGAGTGAGCATGACTCTGTTACAAAATCTAAAACCTGATCTGAGAAGACACTGCTTCTGCCAACAGTATTTGCTAGCCTTAAAATCTGTAACTTAAAAGATTAGATGCTAAATTTTACTTGTTAAACATTTGTACCCTTCTGCCACTAATACTAGAAAGTATTTGAAATATTGAAACATTTAACACCCCTTTGACATCCTCTCTTACTTTGCTTTCTCCTTGAAACATTTCCAAGCCTCATTTGCATCTTGACCCTTATATACTTGGATGTTGAAAGAGTACAGAAGTAGTGTGGATTTCAATGACTTAACATTTAGTGTGGGATGATGTGTTTCCATGCATTAAAAATAACATTCTTTTCGTTCTTCAGACTTTGAGATTTAAAATATATTTGGGATACCATGGAGTTTTAAAAGACCAAATCATAGTTTTTAAATAAAGATGTAGATTGCTTGTTACTTAATTTTTTTGTTACTTTTATTTTATTTTATTCATTTACAAAAGATGCAAACAGGTCTGGGGAACAAAGTTTACTTCGAAAAATTGTTTTTCTCAATGTTATTTGACTGAAGAAAATTAAGAAAAAATAACTGAGTGATGCTAAAGTACTGATATTTTTATTCTATGTATCTTTTTAGACTAAATTTGGTTAGTATTAGACAAATTTATTTGTAACATTGTGGTATAGTGTACAGTTTGGCATAGTTTCATATTAAAAAGGAGTCAGTAACGGTTTGATTACTGCCTAGGTGTCTCTGATTATACTCTTGGGGCTTGCAAAATCTTTCTGCAGACTTTTTCTTGAGACATGCATCAGAGACATGCCCACAGACATCATGTTCTGCTTTAGGCTGCAATGCAAAGTTATCAGTTATATTAAAAAATAAATGAGTTCTCTTGACACATTTTGATGCTTTTAATCTATTCTGCTGCAACTGTATAAAATTCCAAGTATTCCCAACTATTTTATCTGTGTTCCAGCACACCTCTGTGGATGGATACACTGAACCACATGTCCAGCCAATCAAATCAAGTAGCAGGCAAAACATCCCCAGATGCAGAAATTCTATTACATCTACCAATGAAGAGCATCCTCACATTGGAAATTATCGCTTACTGAAAACAATTGGAAAAGGAAATTTTGCCAAAGTGAAGCTGGCAAGGCATGTGCTTACTGGAAGAGAGGTAAGACTTTCAAAAAACCAAAACAAAGCAAAAACAAAACTCACCACAAAACAAAACATCTGACTGTGGTTTATTTTCTCTTTGACTATATCTATAAAAAGGATTTTTGCTTTTCAATTAACCTCTTTTCTCTTGAACAGCAAAAGTGCATTTCTTGTCATAATAAAGGAAGATGCAAAGAAGTTGTTTCAGGGCATAGGAATAGTTAACTGAGGTGCCTGAGTTCTTTTCTTCTAAACACTCACCCCTGTTTTTTAAAATTTAACTTCTTAGTGAAGAGATTAAAAAGTTTGCTTTGCATCAAGGGGTGTTTGGGAGGCTGGGAAGTGTGTGGGGGGGGTGTGTCTGTTCATACAAGAGCATTTCCAAAACCAAGGGAAAAGCAATAGATTTCACTGATACTGGTAATCTATTAATAGATTGTTATTACTGAAATCTATTGATAGATCTTGTGTTTGAAGGGCCTGGTTTTGCACTGGAGAGGATAACATTGTTCTGTCCAAACACTGACAGAAGTATAAAACTACTGGTGGCACTATCTGGTGGCAAAGTTCTGAGCACCTTCTCAGAGATTCTAGTAGGTCAGGAAATTTTGCTTGATAAAATGCATAAAGGTCTTACAAGCATACCTGTATGTTTTTTTGCAGAGGTATGATGTATTTTGTTTAAATATTTTTCTGAGTTTAGTAAACTATATTTGCTTGGTTTTTTTCTAAGGTTGCTGTGAAAATAATAGATAAAACCCAGCTAAATCCTACCAGTCTCCAAAAGGTAAGAATAAAACATAACATAGGAAATTCTATAGAAAGTTGAACCAAGATCTTTTATTTACTTGACAAAAATTCTTGGTCCATTTCATCTTGATAAACAAACATCTTTGTGTATGTATAAGGTTGGGAGACCAGTTTTTGCTATAATGTTCACGTGCAATTTGTCTCAAGGCAGTTACTCTGTGTGGTTTCTGTCTAAGCTTTGCTTCTTTGCTCTTCCTCCTCCAGCTTTACTCTTTGCTGACAATAAAATTTGTATCTGGTGAGGTACACAAGTTGTCTATGTACTAAATCAAGACAAAGCTGTTAAGGATAGTACTTTTTTTTTGTTTTTCTTGAATGCAGTTATTGGTTTCTGTTGACTTATAAGAATGACACATTTTATGGCGCTTTTTTTAACCTTTGTTTTTATATTCTTCTAACTTTAATAAAATATTTGTTAAGCCCAAGGCACCTTTGGCTATTACTTTTTTTGTGTATAGAATTGACAAAGTGGCTGAACGTAATCAGAACGTTCTTGTTTGTTTGTGCTAATAGGCATAAATTCAGAAGGTCTTCATATCTCTTGTGATAAGTGTCTTAACTAAACTCTGTGGGCTTTATTTGGTTTGGGGTTTTCTAGTATTTAAGGACACATATGTTTGGTTTTGGCTGAAGCACAGAAATATTGTATTGTCCTACTGGAGGCTGCCCATTATAAAATATTGGTATGGTTTTTATTTACATATACTGGACTGCTGCTGTCTGTAGCTGTAGAATGAGAGCAAGAGGCTAGGGCTTATTGCTGTTCTTTTATCTCTGCCTGCTGTTAAATTTATTTTATTGTTTAACTTTGATTACGGGGAATTATAAACAGTTCTGGTTTGATTTCTTTCTTAAATTTTTGTACTTGTTTTATTTGCTTACTTTAATTTCTGTTGTATTTTTGTTTGAGGGTAAGTTCTTAACGATTTTATTTTTTAATTCAACATGCTGTGCAGAGTCCCTGCAAAAGCTTTGCTATCCTTAACTCCTATACCCTTTGTTAGCAAATCTCTGCTAACATTTGAGGTAGTAAAGAGGGACCCACAGAGGAAGTCTGTCACTGAGCACACAGGGGAAATTCTGTGCTGCCCATGTAGCTTCTTTCCTACCTGTACTGGTATTTACACTTGCAGAGCTAGGCAAGTTTTTCTTGTTGGTCAATGAGGGGGTAAAAAATGCTAAAACTTTCTGGTAAACTAAAGCATGAAAATTTTGCTTCTGGGATAATTGCTTTAATGATAAAAGCAATAGCTTGCGTTTCACGCAAAGATGTTCAGTAATAATCCAACAAGTATGAAAGAAACTTTCATATTCTACAAAGCTTACTGTCATGCTGCACAAGTAGCACAGAAAATTTTCATGTGATAGACATTGCTGCTGTTACTGTTTTTTGAGTTGGAAGCTGATAACAAGATGAAGATGTAATTATCAAGAAAAAGAATCTTTGTTTAAAGCTGTAAATGTCTTTAGATTCCTGTAGTTTTAAGAGAATTTTGACTGAAAATCAGTATTGACTCCTTGAAAACTTTTAGGTAAGCTTAAGCACAGCTTTTGCACAGTCACTCAAGTAACTTTTTTTTTTTTTTTTTTAAAGCAAATAAGGGTGGGATGGTGATTTATCAGCATGTTTAGAATGATGATTTCTGGTAGTATTTTGAGAGGGCACTTGTGTAGTATTGTAAATAAAACAATGTTTTTTTCTTGTTCTGTTTTGTGAAATCAGTACTCTTTTTGCACTAAGCTATTACATAGTTTGTGGTTCTTTATGTACTATATAATTGTAATATGCATTTTCATAATTTTGTCATCGGGGTTATACTGTGCACAGGGTGGTTAAGCAGTGAATTTTTCTTCAAGAGGTAATGTTAGGAATGGGAAGCAGTGAAACTAGGATTGTTTCTAGTTTCAGACATTTTTACAATTAATGCTTATAGAAGAATATTGGAGTGTTGCTCTCACAAAAATACCACTCCAAAGTTTGGACCCATGTAAATCAGTGTGGTTTAGAGGACAGTCTCTAGAACTTTAAAGCTGGTCAATTGTACACAGGTCAGCAAAACGTAGAGGCCTTCCATTACTGTTGTTTATTGTTAATTAAACAAGACAACTGTGTAGTGATCTTTGGCACAGGGTCATTCACAAAACCATCCCCTTTCTATACACTGTAATATAAAGGATACCAAGGGAAAGTAGGTTTTGCCATAATACTTTCTACTGACCTAATTAAATAAAGTGTGTGGAGGAACTGCAGCTATTCATGCACTGTTCTGTTTTGTAAACAGAAATATTTGAGCAGGAACTTCAGCTGCAGGAAGTGTTTTGCAGGCTGGATCTGCACTTAGTCAGGGGTATGAAAGCACAGGAGGTGTTTAGTTTGTTCTAGCTGCTCTCCCGTGTTTTATGCCATATACTATGGACAGGGTACTTTGCAGTCATATTTTAACTGAAGCCAACAAATATTAGGAGATGACACAAGTAAGCTGATGTGAATTTTTAAATTTTACATCCTTATGCATAGAGTGTAATTGTCTTAAGTTGTATTTCTTGCTTCAGGACCTCTGTGTCTCTTAATAGATGAACAATAGATGAATTAAGGGCACTGCCTTTTATTTTGTTTTCAAGTTGCTCAGCATGTGGTTCCCATCTTACTCAGCACCTGTTTAGAAGGCAGCTGACTCTTTTTTGTGAAATTGCTGCCCTGATAGTAACATATTGTACTGACTGGGCTTTTTCCACTGTCATGATTGTAATTTGTTCCCAAATGTAAGTATTTGGGTTTTATCATAATTAGAATTTATATCAAAATAGCAGTTTATTTTCTGCATCTCTGCTACATTGAAAGGGTTTGGGTTTTTTGTACTGGCATCACCAGGATGTTTCTGTAGCAGTAGCTTTCTTTTTCTCTTCTGCAAACTGCTGGTAGAGCACAAGGTTCTATTTTTCTTAATAGCTTTGATTAGCAAGTGTCATTTTAGATTTTTCCTTTGTAGCAGTTAGTGTGCTGCTTAGTCTTTGCACATATCTGAAGTCTCAAGTTTTAGTTCTTTCTGTTGCTAAGAAAGGCAGAACAGAAGGAAAAAAGCAGTCGTAGTCTTAACAGTTCCAATGTTACTTATTGAAAGCCATGATTTTTTTGCAACATTCCTCTTCAGAAATGACTTAGAATCTGGAGAAGTCTTTCAAAGCAAGAAAAAGACTTGTTTAACTGAAGACTTTTAATTTTACAGTAGTCACTTAAAATAGTAAATTTTAAATGAAGATGTCAGCCTGACAGCAAGCAGAAGTGTTAGCAATGGTGTGATAGGAGGTCTTTGTATTTTCTGTGGTTTGTGCCCTGAAAAATTAAACTGGAAAAGCAGGAATCAAATTTTCACATCATGTGCCTTTTCCACAGGTACTAGTTCTGTGAATTAAGGACAGTCCTGGCTGTCAACAGGAGATGCTTGTTCAGAAGATTCTTTGAATGGGAACCCTTTACTAAGAGTTAAAAGCAATCCTATAAATATGTGGTGGGCTGGGAGAAGTCAGGGAGTACTTTGACTGAAGAGCAGTATACTGCTCTCAAGAGAATACCTGTGTTCTTGAATTCTGAAAGCACTACTTTTTAACAAATAGATCATTATATGATCCTGCACCTTTCCATGTAGCAAAAGAATATCACTGTTCTGCACAGATTCCTATAGAATTAACAGACTTGGTTTTACAGGAAATAACTATGTCTTGTTTTAATAAATCTCTTCCTTTGCATATAGAGTCCCTAGGTATTACAGAGGTGTGTAGTGATGGATATACATAGGTATTGGCATAGTGTTAACTACCAGCATACTTCTGCAAGGCAGAAGGTTGCCCATGGAAGTCATGGATACCCTGTCCCTGGAAGTGTTCAAGGCCAGGTTGGATGGGGCTTTGAGCAACATGGGCTAGTGGGAGGTGTCCCTGTTCCTGGCAGGGGACTTGGGACTAGCTGATCTTCAAGGTAATTTCCAACCCAAACCATTCTATGGCATTATTCTATCAAAGTAGCAGAGAGGAGGGGAATAAGATTTATTCCAAACTATTGTTCCATGGAATGGACAGTTGCAATATGAATTTATCTACTGTAATATTGTAATACAACTACTTGTCAACACTTCCATTTGAGTGTTATCCATTGTTCTAGGGTTTTCTAAATTGTTTCTCACTCAGGAGAGAAAATTGGAGGGTGGAGGAGTAAATGTTGGTGTTTTCTTGGATGGTATAAATGTTCATTCATACTGGACTAAGTAGAATACTGAATATAAACTGTAACTCCACAAAACAATTAATTTGCCCAGTTTTAATTTGCTGTTTTGAAATTTGCATTTAAATAAGGTTCCCTACTCTTTCTTCTTCCTCATTCTGTATTTGAGAGACCTGCACTGATCCCCTTGGTCTGTGTGGGCCAGGGAACTACAGTAGTGTGGCTGTGTTTGTGTTTTCTGCTCAGTACTGTTCCATTATTTCAGTTCTTTCAGATTTTCAGACAGCTTCTGTCTTCCAACCCTCCTGTGTCACACCATGCAGCAAAGCTGCTTGACTCTTTGTGTTACATCTGCCTAATGTGTAAGAAGCTTATACCTGAGTTAATTCAGAAGAAGATCTCAAAACTGTAGTTACTTGTGTTAGAATTGCACCAAATAAATAACTGCTAGAACCCTGTCAGAAGCTGACACCATAACATGGACTGTCAGAGTAATGTGGATCTCCCCAGGAACCTTTTGTGCTGTAAGAACCAGTAGTGGGCTGCTTCAGCCTCATCCAGCACTAAAGGTGCCTTTGAGTCAAAAAGCCCCAAAAAACCCACCTCAGGGCTACTAAGCAACAGACAAATACCCAAATTGACCTTGTGAATTTGTTTAGTTGTTTCAGAATTTGCCTTAGAATATCTGTTTTCTTTCAAAAGGCTGAGACTAACTGCTGCTTCTTGAATTGCTCATAGTGATTACCAGGACGGTTTACCTGCTTTTATGTGAGAACACTTGATTTGGTTTTCAGAAAAAATGTCTGTTCAAAGGGTATATAATAAGAAGACATAAAGAATTATAATAGCATTTATATGGAATAAGCCAAAGCCTATATTTTGGGTCTTTGTGATGTCTTCTATTCAGAACATGCACCAGTAAATGCTTCTTTCATATAACAAAAGTATTTGCATCGTGTTAGGGGTCAGTAATGTTCTGTATTCAGGAAGATAATTTTTTATGTCCTTCTTCTAATAGGCTTTTTCCTTTCTGGAAGAAAAAAACTGCATGTTGTGTGAAGCAAAATTTCTTGTCACGATTTCAATCTTAAACCAACTAGTAAACCTCTAGTTCCTCTGAAAATATTCCTTCTGAATAGAACAATGCACATCTACCTTTGCAGTTACTATGTGCTTCACATTACATGTAACATGGTTTCTTAATGGTCTTTTTTCTAGGTAAGAAGTTACTTTATTTATAAAAGTATGATGGTTTAAACCTGCTTATGAACACAAACACATGCATTCATTGCTGTAACTCTTATACCAGCATTAATACTTTAAAATATCTTTCCAGTCTTCTGGCAGTTATTGCAGTTTTGCATATACCTGCTTAGAAACCCTTTGAAGCTGTCATACAGTATGATCTCTTAGTTTAGATTTGTTAGCATCTGACTAATTGATATTGATTTACCAGAGAAGTGTTTTCCTGACCATGACACTGTGCAACAAACTAAATACTTAAAAAACAAACCTACAAAGAACAGCCTGGTATGGTGTCTTTTTTTCATTGCAGTAAATGGCTTTATGACTAAAGTATATTTGCTAAAGTTAATTCTAGTGCATGGTGATAAAATAACCATGTGTTACATTTTGAACACAAGTAAATGGCATCATACTGTTCATGTTTTCTCATACAAATGCCCCATCCAAGTAGTCTTTGTTTTCTTATGAAATTGTTTTAAAGGCAATTATACAGCAATTAGGTATTAACTAGCTTGAAATGCATAAATAATGTAAATATAGAATTACAGTAATATTACTTGATCAAAAGCTGAACTTAAAGATGTTGGTCTATAGTCTTACTTGTAGAACATATGCAGAATTTAAAATATGTTATGACTAAATTGAACAAAGTGAAAAAAAAAAGTCTGTCTAAGCAAAATTTTAATTTGTCTTGTGGCTTTACCCATTATGAAATGCAAACTGAAGTGCAGTTCTTTGAGGGGATGTTCAGTCTCTGTATGGTATCATTATACCCTTTTGCAAAGGTAGCATCTGAAGAAATGATGGGAAGATGTCCTCTGAGACATCAGATGAGCAAACCAGCAACAGTACACTTCTGTGTTGAGCCAAGTTCCTCTCTCTGTAAGGAGGACTGTAACACCAAGATGTTTCCAGACTGGCTAGGCATTACATTGAAACCAGGGACATTTTCTTAGTTCACTTCAGCATCCTCCTTCAGTCCAGCTGCAATACAGGACTAAAGAGCACTCAGCACAGTGACAGTGGGGATGTGCTCTTCACTTGGAGTAAAACAGTGCAAAATTACCAGTATTGGCAGCCTCAAGTGTAGAGTAACAGATATTCACAGTAATTTTGGATTGCTTTGTTTGTCTTCTTCACTTTGAGCCCCTAGATGAGTCTTGCTTCACTTCTCATTTGATAAACTCATGAATGCTAGAAATTTAAGAGGGAAAATCCCTTGTTTCACTTGTTTCTGCTTTAAAAAAAAAAAAACCAACCAAAAAAACAACTGTGTCTTAACTAAGTTTGTCCAGTTGTTTTTAGTTATGTAACTTAGGGTCATAGAGCAAACTTTGTTTTATCAAATGAAACTTTCAGGCCTTACTGAGGAGAGAAGAGACATCCTAGTATAAAATTTGGTAGTTGTGAGAAAAGTGAAGTCACCTTCTTCACCTCTGTGGAGCAGCAGGACTGAGAATTCCTGGTATCTAATTCTAATGCAACATCTTTGTGTTTGACTTTCTGTAGTACTACACCTTGTAGTTGCATCCACAGCTATGTATTTCTTCAGGGTAATCAGCTGAGCTTGCCAGCCACCAAGCAATTGAAACAGAGAGATTAAAAAAAATAATCTTTTGGGTTTTATCAATGAGAAACTACGATGTGCTATAAAATTTCTGTGTCTGTTTGTATAAAGCTTAAAAATTAGTTATTTTTCTGGTGTGCAGTTGGTAGTGATTGTTGTGTAATGTATGATTGTTTTCTAAAGTTAACTGCACTATATCCATATTTTGTGCTGATGCTATTTTTTGTGGCTTACGTCACTTCTTTTTGCCATCAAAAACCACATATCTTGTGTAACTATTCTGTAATAAACACACTATTAAGAAAATTCTCTTGCTTCCTTGACAGTTGTTTCGAGAAGTGCGAATAATGAAGATACTGAATCATCCCAATATTGGTAGGAGCCCTACATTTCTGCAAACCTTTTATTGTTATACTGTTTACATTTCACTCTTTGGCTTTATTTGAATGTCCTTTATTGCTATGCTTTTGTTCATTCAACTTTGTTAGATAATAGGGCAGTGAGCATTCTGTAAATGCTTCATTGTTTCACCTCCTTTATTGCCTTTGTTGGAAACAAGAACTTTGCTTTATGGAGATAAACTGCTCTGTCCAGGAAAGCCTTAACACAAAATTGGAGATGTTGAGTGCTCTTTTCTGTTGAGGGCACCAACTCCCCTCTGTCTCCTGAGAACTAAAAGCATGAGTTTTGTAGGTGAAAGTAGCTTAGTCTAGGAAAGACTCCCAGCAAGTGATATTTCCAGAAAACCAGAATTACAAAGTATGTAATTTTCCCTTTCTGCTTTAGTTCTTTCACCTACCCCACAGCTTCAGGGCCCTACTTTGTGATGACAATTCTTCTGGCTGAGGAGGGCTGGACAGTCTTGTTCCAGAGACAGTTAATGGTCCTGAATTGGCCAGAGGGCTTGTTGCATACAAGGTATGGACAAGGTGTACAAGCTCTTACATGCTAGGCAATCCCTTCTCATCCCTTGAATTGTTTGTTGCTTTTTCAGCATTCTGAGCTTCTGCTGTTTTTTTTCATTTTCTTGGGGGTGGTGGTGGGGAGTGTATTTGTTTTAAATGAGTAGTTACTCTTATAATCTGAGGAAATAGTTCTGGTATCCACAGTTTTTAGTTGGTCAGATGTCAGACTTCTAACTGGGAGCAGTTTACTAGTGAAAAAAGGAAAGTTTGTATGATCTTATACATATACTTGTCAAATTAAAGACTAATTTCAGCATGAACTCATTTATACAGTGTGCACAGACTTTGATAAAATTGTGAATTAATATGCTTTATTGTCAACTGTGATTTAGAAATTAATTTTGCTTTTTCCTCCCTCAAAAGAATGTTAACATAGAGGAGAGGAGGTTTATATATGGTTTAGTGCTATGGCTTCCATAAATTATACTCACCTTATGAGTAATGCTTTTTTGTGCTGTGCTTTTGCTCCCTGCTGCAATCTCTCACTCATTTTTCTTGCAGTAAAATTATTTGAAGTTATTGAAACAGAAAAGACATTGTATTTGGTAATGGAATATGCCAGTGGGGGTAAGTGTATTCTTAATTCTGCTTGAAGAATAGACTGAAATACAGAAATCCATGCTAGTTGCATGCCTAGGAGTGATTTAAGGATTTTATGGTTAATGGATTATGCCAATCTGGCCTTCACAACAGTCCTAGCAGACCTCCCACCATAGACTTTCTTGCTTTCTCTGCTTTCTGTAAAGTAACATATTAGGTTTGTGGTTAAGGGAAGGTCCAGTTCCAAGGTTTCTGTTGGAATGTCAGGAGATAAGTCTGTTGCTAATTCTGGCAAAAGCTTGACTCAGTATTTATCTCCTATATTTAGGCAAGCACTGGTGCCTCATTTTATCTTGAAAATGTGTGCTAAAGCACTTGGAGAGTCAGATCCAGGGGTGGGAATAAGAAACACAGGAAGGGGGATCTAAGGAGTCATAAAGGGTGAGGGGGATAGTGGGTGTCTGAGAAGCTGCTTAGCATCTGAATGGGAAATGTTTGTGGAAAGGGAATCTTGCACAGGGCTAGTAACCAGCTGGAAGGCTGCTGTCAGTGCAGAGATGAGGATCTGAAAGGCATTTGAGCAGTTTTTTTAGAGAGAGAACAAGAATGAAAAAAGAGACTTAGTACAGATATTTTTAAGTGAAGCTGCAAAACAAATCTGGTCCATGAGAATCTGCCTGTTTCCCAGTGTGTCTTCTATCAATATGAAAGCTTTTCATTATTAAAGTCTATTTTTTTGTTGTTTCTCAGTGGTTTTAAGGTAAATTTATTTCTAAAATTGAAGGAGCCTTTGTATGAAGGGAACAGTTTTTATATTTCTTGATTATTGCATGCCTGAAAAATTAAATGCAAACAATAAAAAGGCATTTTTCCTGGCTGTATCCGTTTCCTTCCCCTTCAAGAAGGGGAGGGGGAACATGTTGTTTTCAAGCATGATTTGATTGTGCATGACAGTAAAAATTAAAACCTGGGCAGTAGGACTGATGCTTTGTCATTTTTGTGGTCAGGAGAAGTGTTTGACTACCTAGTTGCACATGGAAGAATGAAAGAGAAAGAGGCTCGTGCAAAATTCAGGCAGGTATGAAATTAACATTGGCTCATTTGTTTCTATTTATGGTGCTTTCAGATAGACATGAGTGTGATCATACTTCTTTTAATTTAAGAAAATACTAATTGTTGTGGTAAATATTTATTGAAGATGGAGTGGAAAAAAATCCCTGAAGAGAAAAGTATCTGCTTCCTACATACTAGCTAAAAATAGTATGACTGTTTTACATTCTTTTCTAGTGGATGTTCCTGGGGGCCACATTTTTTTATTGTGACTTATTTGAGGTCTTAATCTTTTTCTGAATATTTTTTCATTTAACAGATGTCCTATCCTGAGGTGTTGATATAATGACATACATTGCTGTGTCATGTCACATTGTTCTGTATGAAGGGTGTTCTGTAACAGGTTTTTATAGTCTTACTACAAAATTTCTCATCTTACTCCTTTTTTTAATCCCGTTTTTTGTGATTATTTTATGAAAATCTTTAAATAAAATTTTGTATTTTTTCAGAATTAAGGCATATAATTATCATGTAAACAAAAAATTTTAACTTGCTGTTTGAGACAGTTTTTGTTGTACATATTTGAAAGATGTGTTTGAAAATACTGAATGAACTATTCTGTTATGGATAAATTGCAGAGAAATGCTGCAAATATTTCAGAAAATAAAATTTGAAATGGTTCATCCACCTATTGGGTTGGGGTGTTATATTTTTCTTTTATATTTATTGCAATTGTGATATCTGCATTTCAAATTGATGTTTTTTCTATTATGTTAAGATGTATGTATTAAACTTTTAAAATAAGAAATTATTACCTTTTAGAGACATCTTAGTATATGAGCTTTAGCGAAAACTTAAATGAATGTTTTCTAAAATTAAAGCTTTATTTTTTTTATTATATAAAATATTTCACTGATCATCTTGGTGTTTCAGATTGTATCTGCTGTGCAGTACTGTCACCAAAAGTGCATAGTACATCGTGATCTTAAGGTAGGCAGTTAATTATTTTTCATTTTGCTGCTTGACAGTATAGACTTAATTTTATTCTTGCCATTGTCTCCATGTGCCTCAGACATGTGAATGAGGGAACTATCACTTGTATTTTATTCTAAGTTTTCTGAATAATGTAGCTTACCTGTTGGAACTGGAGAGACAAGAATAGAATATGTGTTACTTTTGTTCCAGTTTTGGCTTTCAAAAAGTTACATGTTCTCCAAAGAACTGTACCTGCTGGCATGCAGATATCTACACACCAAAGGTGCAGAAGTTCAATGATACCACTCAGCACTAATTAATTAAAATATTTTTATTTTGCAATATACATAAAACAAACTTTTAGTAATTCATAGAAAATATTAGGTTTTTTTGAACTTGTGGTTTATACTCTAGTGTATAATGCAGGCAGAAAAGTAAACCAAAGGTAAATAGAAATGAGTCACTTTTTTTGGTTCTTTCTAGTAATCTCTCTGTATTAACATACCAGACCATGTGAAAGCAATTACCAGCAATTGTAGGTAAAACCTAAACCTACAGTCTTTGTGCCAGATTTAGGTATCATGGACTTAACAGATCTTCACCTTAAAGTGGAAGTTGGCTTATGCTCTTGCTTTGATGCCTTTAACAAAGAAATTGTTTCTTTTTTACTAAAGTGTCTAAAAAATTGCAAACAGCTGAGGCTGAATAATTCTTAAGGGCTGGTTTTTATTTTGGTTTTTTTTCCACCATTATCTTGTGTCTCTTAACTTTCTTATAATATGCTGCAGCATGCTGTCAAGCCCTTTGCTTCCAAGTCTGTTCCCTAATACCTGTCCATCTGCCAGCTCCTGAATGTGCATGTGGTGCTGGATAATGCATCCTTTTCTGTTAAGTCCCTCCCTTCCCCAGGACCATTGTCATCTGATGATGAAGGTGCCTGTCAAGCACTAATGTTAGAATGCAAGGAAGGAAAGGGCTGGATCTCACTGAAATTGTTATTAAAAAAAAAAAAATAAAAATTCCTCCCTATCTTTGCTTGTTTGGAGCCCAGGAATGTTTTGTCAAACTCCCTGGAGCTTACTTCAGCCACTGTTTTTGAGCTTTCCAGGAGGCTGCACCCAGGAACCTATTGGTTTGTCTGGACAAGCTGCTTATATTGTTTTTCTCAGCCCTACACTTGGCTGGGAGTGTTTATCTGGCACTTTGTGCTCAGTCCCACTATATTATTGAGTCTTATGGCATTAACCTCTGCAGTGATTTAGCATCCTTCATCTTGCTCTTTCTACCAGAGCCAATTACAGCCTCATCTTCTCATTCATTTCTTAATTCCTAGCACACATGAGGCTCACTGCATAGCTCACAGGACTATGCAACTCCTTTGCAATATTTGTATGGGATCCCTCTTACCATCTGTAACAAACACAATGCTGCTGATCTCCTTCCTATTTGCAAAGCAGTCAGGAAGGCTCCAAAATAATTGGTTTGCTCTTCTCTCCATCTTGTCTTGGATGGAGTTATGCTGGACTCATTTGAAAAGTTCAGTGTTAAGTGATGGGGAGACAGTCAATGTAGCCAATGAAAAATATATTCCTCAAAGAAAACAAAAGATTTTTGGTGTTTTTTTGGTTTGAAGTAAGGAACCTAAAAGCATGGGGTACAGGGTACCATACAGAGTAGTGTGGAACTAGGAGGACTATTGTAATCACAGAGCAGCTGCATGGATAGCAGTGTTTTCACCACAAGGAAAATGAAGTCTTTGTGCAGTAATGTAGAAGGCTGTCAAATCTGAACAATATCTCTGTGAGTCTGTCTGCAGGCACATCAGCTGGAACCAGCTGAGATTACAGGTCATGAATTGGGAAAGTAAAATATTTTCCAGGATAGTTTGTAAAAACAGGCTGTATTTTGCTCCATATAAAGGCTAAATTTTGTTGTGCAGTTATTTGGCTTGATACACTGATAGTTAATTGTCTTCTGTTCATTGAGTGCAAAGTGAAATTACTGAAAATAAAACCAACAATAAAAAAAATAATGTTTACACATTTAATCAAAGCAAGTAGCAAAATAGATTGCTGTTTCTCTGATCTTAAACTAAGACTTCTTCTTATTTTCGGGGCTCAGTTCTGGGCATAACATTCAATGAGAGCTGCCTGTGTTTGCCATAAAACTAAAGTCTGACAATAGGTGAATTCTCTGCTCTGGCCCAATACCACTTGTCCCATGGAAAAAGAATTCCTGCACTGTTCAGTGCTGCTCCTGTGTTACTGATAGGCAAATCAGAAGTTGGGACCCAGTTCCATGAGTAAACATTGCCCACTTCTGCTGCACTTCTTGCACAGCATCCTTGTATTTTGAGAAAGGCACTTTTTTTTTTTTTTCCACCCCCAGTAATGTATTAATATTTCTCTAACCTCACTCTTGTTATCTTCTGACCCTCCTGTGATACTTAGTATAAGATGCTGTTTGCTGACTCTCCAGGTAATTGGAATACTTGCATCTATGATAATTGCTACACAGGTATTTAATAATTAGTCTTAGATGTCTAATCCAAGCATTTTTTCATACACAACATAATACTTGTGTGGTAAACATTTCTGTGTTTTAATGCTGAAGCAAACACTATTGATAAAAGGGGAGAGAATTTCCTGGTACAGAATGTTAAGATACAGCATGTACCTTGAAGTGAAGCTTGTAAACAGAAGAGATCTTTATTTAAAGTCTTAAATCCCTTCTAACTTTTACCCCACCAAAATGGTAGGTGATGCCATGAATTAGATTTACACTCCTTGACATCAGACACTGGCACAAACCTGTCAAGAGCTGAAACTGCTACTCTGTGATGTCTGGATACTTTCAGGCTGGAGTTGAACCAGGTTATTTCTTCCAGAGACTAAAATATTTATTGTTGATCCACTAGCTCAGTTTGAAGTCTTGTTTAGCTGCTTTTAACAGTTATATTTCCCCAAGTAAACATAATTGATTTTCAGTCTTTTTTGTATTCAGAGGGATTAGTTTGTTTTGTTATACAGTAAATATAGTGAACCACTTTAGCGGGGGGAAAAAAAACCCCACATTTTGCATTTACTGGTAAATGATGCACTGTGTTATATTGATCTTATTCTGATGCACAAATTCCCCTTTTCCTCCTTTATTTTTCTCTTAGGCAGAAAACCTTCTACTTGATGCAGACATGAACATTAAAATTGCAGACTTTGGTTTTAGTAATGAATTTACAGTTGGTAATAAACTGGACACGTTTTGTGGAAGCCCACCTTATGCTGCTCCTGAACTTTTCCAAGGAAAGAAATACGATGGTCCTGAAGTGGATGTGTGGAGCCTTGGGGTGATTTTGTATACACTAGTAAGCGGATCATTGCCATTTGATGGTCAGAATTTAAAGGTACAGTTATATTATGAAAGTTTGGCTTTCACTCCTCTTTAAATCTTTGTCTCTAGTAGACTCATCTCTTAAAACTTCATTTTAAAGGAACTGAGGGAACGAGTACTGAGGGGGAAGTACCGCATTCCATTCTACATGTCCACGGACTGTGAAAATCTCCTTAAAAAGCTACTAGTACTGAATCCAATAAAACGAGGCAGTTTGGAAGTAAGTAATTTCATCTTAGAAAAGAAGGGTTTTCAGAGTAAGCAAAGAATAAGCACAATATTTTCTTAAAGCTTTTACATTTATCATTTTATATACTTTCTTCTGCTTTAAGGGCCAAAAGTCATGTTAAAAAAAGATGAATTAGAAAATGTCCCAGAAACAGTGCAGCCTGAAATCAGAAACTGTTAGTTGATGAAAGTCTAACCTTAATTGCAGCTGACTAAATACTATCATTTAAGAGCATTTTGAAGTGCAAGCTGCTCCCACTTGTTTTAGTCAGGTAATGGAGCTAGTTCAAAATGTGCTGAAAGCAGAACAAAATTGTAAATATCTTCTGCTTGGATTTTTTCAGAACAGCAGCAGCAGCAGTCAGTAGCATAAGCTATTTCTGTTCAATCATTTCTTTTCCCCTTTCTGGTAGCTTTGTTTCTGAATAGCTGGAAAATTAACATATTTAAGAATATTTGCGGTGTCCCTCAGCTACAATCTGTTTTGAGGATTTTTACTGAACTACGATTTGGGGTTTTATGAGTTTGGTTTGGTTTTGTTAGTAAATAGGGTTTTCTCTTTTTTGGGCAACATAATATCTGTGTGTAATCTGTAAGGTGTCCAACAGGTTTGGTGTTTTTAAGGATCTGTTTTGTTCAAGTTTGTTGTATTGGGATGTACTTGCTGGATAACTCTGGAGCTGGTATTTAACAATTATTTTGTGTAGAGTTCACTCTAAATGCTGCCCTGTTCTGTTTTTTTACTTCTTTAACAAATAGAGACTTTTTAAACTAACATCTACTTACCATAGAGATGAAACTAGAGCAGAAGATAAATAGAATTGTTTTAAAATAGTATTTGCATGAGTTAATCACCAGTGACCTTTGTTTCATCTTTCTATGCATATTTGTGTAGCCGTGGATGGTGTTCCAGAGAGTAAATCCCATCTAAGCAGCTTTTTATTTGTAGTGGCATGACTTATGCTTCCTGGCATGGATGCTACCTGTGCAAGGAAGCATGCATTTACTGAGCTGTCTTCATACAACTTATTTCAAGCTGAATCTGGGTTGTGACTTGTGTTAAATAGTTTTAACTTGAATAAAATCTGTGCTGAAGAGAAAAGTGAGCGATGGCTTCTACTTTACTGGTATACATTAGTTGTGTTGTATTTATTACTCTCTAGAGAGACATAGTGATAAAAACATAGTCACTCAAAGATGATGAAAGTTTCCCCCCCCCAGTGTAGTGCTTAAGTTTTAGGAAAAGAGATTTTCCTTTTATTTAACATACCTCTGGAGTCTTAGCAGTTTCTCTTCAGATCTAATTTCACTTTCATTCTAGATGTTGTAGTGTTACTCAGTTCTTCTAAAACTCATTCATGTCCCTGGAGAGAGGTGTTGGATAGCAGTCTTGCTGGAATGGTGTAGCTGTCAGCTTGTAGGGAAGAGAGAGCAAGTAAATGTTATGTGTGCTCCATCACCAAAATACTGATGGTAATGGTAATAGATCAGTATGCTAATATGAGAAAGAGAGAGAACACAGTTTTTTGAAAAATTAATGCTCCTGAAATCACATTTGTTGAATTGGAAAGCTATGTTACATGGTTGGAAAGAAATTACTATTTCTTCTGTCTGAGCACTTCTAAAAATACAAATTTAGAATGGAAGAATCTATTTATTAGAAAGTTCTAGAGGTGGAAAGACAGAATCATCTGAGGTGGGGAGATTTTTGTTTGTGCTTTGTTTTTTAATTATTTGCTCGGTTCCTATGCATGTTTTTTCCAGACCATCCAACAGGATTTTTGTCAGTGACATTAGCATCAAAGCTAAGACTGACACAGGTTTAGCACCATATGGCTTAGGCACACTCTTCCTCTAGTGAGAACCAGACAATTTTTTATTACAATGGTTCATCTAGAATTTTTCATGATTGCAGCAGGGAGAAAACATTTTGGAAACAGGAAAGTGTTGTTGTAAAACAGTAAATATTTGCAGGAAGGGCAGGAAGAAATAAGAAAATGTATTGTCAGAAAATATGTGGATGTCTTAAGTATCAGGATTTCAACAGATTCCTCCTCCCTTGCCAGTCTTCAATTCTTTGCAAAGCAAAACTTGGTGAAATTCTCACAGGGGAGATATATCTTTCAAAGAGTAATAAAGCAAATAATTTTGAGATAAGACAGACAGGTTTTTACCCTGGCCACATTTTTATTAGCTAGTTTTCCTGAAAATTTAGGTAATACCCTAAAATACCCTGACCAAGGCTGCTGCTGCTTAATCAGCTGACTGGAACCTCAGCTGAACTGAGCACAGATGTAAGATTCATCCTGGAATTGGATCATTTGTGTCACTTCAGAATGCTTCATTGTTAGAGCCTGTGTCAAGAGTTGTACAATAACTCAGTAGGCATACATCTTTAAAAGACAGAAGCTAGCAAAAGTTTGTATTTGACAGATGGAAACCTATAGATACACCTACTAAAAAAACATGAAAAAGTGAGTGGGAATGTTGGGTTTGCCTAATCATTCAAGGAAGATCAAGAAGGGGAGGTGGGATTTGAGCAGTGTGTTTCCTGTAATCCAAAGACCTCATGATACTTAAACTTTAGATTTGATTAACAATGTCTTTAATTGCAGATAGTGTTTAGTACTATGATGTACTAAGATGTTAAGGGGAATCTATCATGTTAAGGCTACAAATATATAATCACAGTCTGTTGTTATATAGACATATTCTCTGTGTGCTAGAAATGCAATATAGCATTAAGTGTTCACAATTCTTTCCCCTCAAATGCAAGAAAAAATTAATTCAGTGACAGATTCTTGAACACAACTTGAAGTTTTATTGTCAGTAAAATGTTTCTGGCCCAAGTACAAAGTTCTGTATTGTTCCTTTAAGGATACAGTTATTTGAGGCTTTAAATTGGCAGCAATTACATATAAAGAATTTGGTTATAGCAATGTAAAATTGAATCTTTTGCCCTTTATGAGAACTTAATTCAGTGTTTGTAAGGCGTATTTGAAGCCTGTGGGAAACTTGACTTGCTGGCACTTGTTTCACTCTTCTGTCAGTGTTGTGAGCAATATTAGCATCTGTCCCTTACAAGGCACATGTTCCTGTTTCTGTAGGAGGGAAAATATTTTTAGCTGTTTAAAAAAAAAAAAAGGAAATGTTCCTAAGGAGAAATGGTGGTGGTGGTTAGGGATTTCAGCTGATTTATTCAATCTTGCAGATTTATGAAAGATCCAGATCACAGCAAAAGGAAATTTTCCTAAGAATGCAGGAGAAATTCTAAGTATCTGTGTGGCATAGAGAGAGTTAAGAGGCTTTGTGCCCTCCAGCCAAACTGTGAACATATTTAGGTCAACTGCAGTGAGATGCATAGGAAGAAATGACCACTTGGCATAATGATCTGGAAACAAATTCCTGCCGGAAGCATCAGCACGCTCCTGAAATATTCCTGAGTTTCAAAACACTTCCTCTGCTACTATTTGAAGGAGTTATTTATTGTGATAGAGTTGGTATTGCAGTAACTTTTAGGGACCTAACCAAGTCAGGCACTCGGCAAGATGAGATTAAGAGGTGGTTCAAGTGAAGGGTACAAAATGCATGATTTTTTCATGTTGATACTACAGGTTTTTTTCTCCAAGTAGTTTTTCTTGGGAGGGGGTTTTTTTTTACTGTAAAGTGTAAATAATTAGGGAGAATGAACTAATAGAAACAAATAAAAAATAAAAGAAACAGTAAGATGTGAGGGGGGGAAGGTGGGGGAAAAGAGCAGTATTCAGATTATTATGAATTTTAATTTATTCAAAATTAATAATTAATAATTAGCTAGGACATATTTAATCAGATACAGTAAATGGCATGTTGACCTAAAGTTCATTTATTTTCTTAGCAAATCATGAAGGACCGGTGGATGAATGTTGGCCATGAAGAAGAAGAACTAAAGCCATATACTGAGCCTGAACCAGATTTTAATGACACCAAGAGAATAGGTAAGGCTTTTACAAGGACATTGCCTGTATATAGGGAATGTTATCTTGTAAATCAAACTAAGCTCTTTTTTAATTTGAGATACAGTCTCATCATACATGGAAAATATTTTCTTATTATTTAAATGAGAAATTTCATTACAGAGCCCTCCATACAATTACTGTTGTGACTTCACTGAGTTGACATGAATCTACAAGCACAGAAGAAGAGAAATGAGATTTCATAATTCAACAGGCAGAAGGAAACAGATTTTGTTATCAGGGCAAGAATTTTTATCCACTATGGTCAGAGATACCATTGTGTTGGCCCTGTGGCCATTCATAGTTACTGTTTGCCAGTATTTTATTTGTTTGTCAAACAACATTTAATGTTGAATAATAGTGAATTACATCGAACAACGTAGTTGAGAGTTTTCAAGAAGATAACTATGAAAGAAGGAAGTTGTAGCTTTTCCAGTTTTGCACAGCAAGATGCTGCTGCTTGGGTTGAATCCTAGTAACCTGTTAAATTATTATTTTTGTTATTATTTATTATTAATTATATATAATTATTATTATTTATTATTATTAAAGTTTGTTCTTTTCTTGTTGTTCTTAAGATATCAATAAACCCAAACACTTACTCTGCTAATGTAGCTATCTCTTTTTACTTTTAGATATTATGGTCACAATGGGCTTTTCAAGAGAAGAAATCCATGAATCTTTAGTAAATCAGAAGTATGATGAAGTCATGGCTACTTACCTGCTTCTAGGTAGAAAACCACCTGAAGTAAGTGCTACCTAATTTACATATACTATTTTGGCCTTTATATCTGTCTGGGTTGGATATTTTGGTTATCAGTGTTTTTTAATTAACCATTTTTAGCATCTTCATGTAATTGATTACTTATTAATGTCTTTCCATTTGCATATCTTCTTGTTTATCTTATTAGTTCCTATATGAAGAAATAGATTGAATACCATATTGTCACATTTGCTTATAAATATGTTGAATTGCTTTCTTAAAAAGCTAGCTATTAATCTGAAGTGGCTTTTAAGTGCTAGTCTTCTTCCTGTCATGTGTTTATAGTTAAAATCTGAAATAGTTAATTTGATGAGAGCAATTATTCTTCTAACTACTAAGATGTGACATCCTTTACTTCTCAGAAACGTACTCATACTTTCTCCTTTGTATACTATATTATAGTATATCTTATTATCCAATAAGTAATTGCTTCATAGACATTAATAAATCAGCAGTAGAAAGTCCTTTGACTTTTTTGGAACTATAGTGATCTTTTTGGACCTCAGGAATTTTCAAGAAATAAAGCGATGACTAACCAAGACTTTGTTTTTGAAGGAAGTATTTCCTGCTGCTTCATCAGCCTTGCCTCATTTCTAAGATATTGTAGATCTGACATGGGCATCCTTGAGTGCATTTTCCCACAGCATCTCTCAACCAGAATTCCCTTGTGATGGCAGAGCATAGAGGGAATCTGTCTAAAATTATTTTGACTCAAACGGCTTGGAAAATGCTCTTACTTAAAACTTAAGTTTCTTGAGTGTCAACAAACCAGTGGCTGAGTTACATACCTTATAAAACTGTGCTGAAGGCCATAAAGGATCAAAAGGATCAAAACAGTAGTACTTGCTTCTTTAGCCCTTCTAACTCAATCCAATGCATTTTTTAAAAAGGGGGGTGTGGGGCAGAGGGAGCCATTCTTTGACCTAAGTTTTAAAATAGCACAGGTTTTGTTCCTGTCAAGACTTCTTTTATATTTTAAAGCACATTAAACGCAGCTGAAGTGATAAAATTTATCTTGAAGCAGATTAGATTCTGGATACAATTTTCAATTTACCAAGTGCCCTTCATTGGAACTCTTCACTTTATTATGCCATAAAAGTACCGGTAATGTTTAATTCTGTTTATTTTTTGGAAAACTCTTTTCCTTGTAGTTTGAAGGAGGAGAATCCTTGTCCAGCAGCAACTTGGGTCAAAGGTCTCGTCCTAGCAGTGACCTTAACAACAGCTCTGTGCAGTCTCCTGCTCACCTGAAGGTCCAACGGAGCATATCAACAAATCAGAAACAACGGCGCTTCAGCGATCACGGTGGGGGTGATGTTCCAACATTCCATACACAATTTAAGCCTGAATGTGCAATGTTTTGTCAACCTGGCCAGTCCACCACTCTCTGCATTTGTTGTCTATCTCCTCGTGCTCTGCTGTGATGCTTTTCTTTGTGTAAACGCCTCTGTGGTAAATCTGGGTCAATGTAATTTACAAATTTGTTTTTTGGACTTGTTACTTGGTTGACTCACTTAATAAGAGCTTGAGGATGTTTCCTGTTTAGGAAGTAATGGTAAAATATTGGTCTGAATAAACGTGAAGGCTGCTAACTATTATGCTTATCAGTATATCTGAAGTTGGGGCCAAAGCATTTCCTTCCCAAATACAATAAGTTTACCAAGTATTCAGTAAACATTTTCAAGTGAAAGTGGTTACAGCAAGAATATTTAAAACATTAAAAGGTGATTTTATTTTTTTTCCCCTCAAAGTGCACTATCAAGTTACTAAATATGTTTCTAAAATGTTTGGCCTTTTTTTCTACCTAATTTACATTGTTCTTTCTAAATTTTTTGTGGTACTGTTTTTCCTCTGTGTTGGTGTGATGTTGTTTTTTCAAAAAAAGTAACCAATATTGTGAAGATCATCAGCTGATGTAATTTCATATCAAGAACATATACTGATGGAGGATTTGCCCCAAAGTGTTTTAAAGAATGATGAGGGGGAAAGAGCTTTAATTTTTCCAAGTATAAATATACTTTTAAATGAAGTAGTTCTAGGGTTTTCAAGGGAAAAAGGTCTTTCATAGTGGACAAGATATGTGGCAAAAAGAACTGAAAAAAATAATTTGAAAAGTATCCTCTAATTCCTTTTTTCATAATATTGCATAAATTGCGCAGGTTTAAAAAGAGAATTAAAATATTCTTTTAGGTTTTATGTATTGATAGAAAATGGGAACTAGATCTGAACTGGAAATGGGTAATGAAGAAAGAGTGGGTAAAAAGGATACAGACTGTCAATTATCAGTTTAATAGGTTGGTCTATGTGCCAAGTTTGTAGTCATGGTTGTTCCATGGTTGTCAGTTTGGTTTTTTTTACTCAGAGAATTATATGTAGACTATTTTGGTCAAGAAAAATGCAGTATTTGTTAATACTATTTTTATTTGGCAGTTGGTCCTTCAATTCCTCCTGCTGTGTCATACACAAAAAGGGCTCAGGCAAATAGTGTGGAAAGTGAGCAGAAAGAAGATTGGGACAAAGATGTCTCACGCAAACACAGCAGCACTACAGTGGGATCCAAAGGGGAGATGGCTGCAAGTCCACTTGTGGGTCCAGAAAGAAAGAAGTCAACTACAGCTCCCAGTGTAAGTGTGTGTACTTTTGGTTTCTTCTATTTATTTTTCCTTCTTTAAACTAAAGCTGCAGCATAAGTTTTTACTATAGACATAATGGTCTAGCCCTTAGGTCTATTTCTGGTAACTTTCACTGGCAGACAGAAATAAGCTACAGTGGATGTCTACTAAAATAAGCATTTCCCTTCCTCCCCTAACTTGATTTTTTCTAACACTGGCAAAAGAGTAAGCAGAAGAATTCTTGTATTTGGGCAAACTGAAGATCTGTCAAGTCAAATAGTAGTAATGTAGGGAAAGAATGTAAGAACAGAACCCATGTGTAGTGCTCTTTTTCTGGTTCTAATCCTCTACAAGGAAGTCAAGGGACTTCCTGAATCAGAGATTTCACCTGAATAATCTATCTAATATCCCTCATGAACATTTTCTCTGTAAATTTATCTGTTTAGCTTTCTAAAAGCACTTCATTTTGGACTTGAAGAAATGGGATGAGAGGAAGAGGAACAACCCACTTATTCCATGATATATGTGCCTGTTGATGTTAACGAGTTATAGCCTGGTTCTTGTATTAAGAAATTCTTAATTTGCTAGTTCTTCTGAAATGATAAAATTTGTAGTTTTGTAAACTGCTATCGTATTACCACCTCAGACATCTTTATTCAAAAAACAAAAGTCTGCGTCTCCTAATATGGAAGCATCTACTTTGCCTTGGGGAAATTCATTTGCAGTAGTATTGGTATTTAAGATACACAATGAAAAGTTATTGCAGAGTGCTTAAACAGCTGCTTTGGAGCAAGAGTTCATTTGAAGAAGAAAAAAAAAAAAAAAAAGAAAAAGAAAAAAAAATGCTCAGTCATAATTTAAGATTCAGTATGCTTTTTTGCTGTTTAAGAGACATGCTGTATTAAATTTAAAATTTTGGCAGTCTTTTATTACAGTAGATGGGCAGCAGGAATTCCCATTGTCCTTTGGGATTCTATGTGTTGGCTCCCATCTTGGATATTCGGGGAAGATGATGTGTTTCTCTTAGAATTCTCACTAAACAAAACAAATGCTCAAGTTCATTTAACTCTTAATGTTCTGCAGGCTGTGTCTGCAGTACATCAACAACTGCTTTAAATGGTTGTTTGGTGTGGTGTTTTTTTCAAATATTTTTTCCTTCCACAACATCTTTGAAATCACGTCTGCTGAGTCTTCATACCAAAACTGTGTTGCCCCAAGGCTAATTAGTCATGTGTGGTACAAGCTGACATTTCAGAAACATTTCTCTGCTTTGTGACAACTAATAAAATAGTGTTTTTGCTATGGAGAATGAGAATTGATCTACTTGCTAATGGCATCTTCAGTATTTGTACATTTTTAGCTCTTTTACTATTTTGGGGGACTTTGTGGGAAGGCTTTTTGGTGGTCAGGATGAAGGAATCAGTTGTCTCTGGTACTGTAACAGCAGTTCAGATTGAGTAGCTTACACAGAAAAGTGAATTTGTTTTTTTAATCTTGGCCATTTAAAATGAACATATTGAATTTAATGCGAGTAATTTTTAAATACTTTTGTGTAACTTTGAGGTCAGCATGATCTTGGGAAAAGCTTGATTTCTTGAAAGCATATTTATTACCTTCAGTTGTATTGGTCTAACGTGAGTTAAATTTCAAAAAAAGTTACTGCAGTTGCTAATCTTTCTTAGGAATTTGGTTCGAAGCACTGTATTCAGTAGTCTATGTGAGGCAATGCTAATGCCAGAAAGCTTTTGATGAGGGAGATCTAAACACACAATAACTCCTGCCAAGCTCATTATGTCCTACTGTACCCAAGTTTGGTGTATTAGAATCTTTGCCAGCACACATCAGTCTGTAATGTTAGCACTTTGCAACTGTCTCTCACCCCAAATTCATTCTGTTGTGTATTAAAACAACGCAGTATGTCCTGTACTGAAAGTAATTCTTCAGCAGCTAATTTTTGCATGGCTGGGGTAAGAGGAGAAGAATGCTGGTATTTTATGAAGTGTGTGGAAATTGAAACTAGTAACCAAGTCCCATCAGTGTTTGTTGTTACACGGCCATGTAATCTGCATCATCATTTCTGGGCTGACTGAAGCAGATGAGTAATCTTTAATTTTTTTTCTTGAAAACCTTTATGAGGGCCTAGCAGACTTAAGGCTGGAGGTCTAGTGGGCCATTTAACCTGCAGAAGGAAGCTGTTCCTAGCCAGACAGATGTGTTCTCCGGGATTCCAATTAGTTTCTTTGATTCCAGAAACAAATAATTCAGTAATGTGTTAGTATAATGGCAGTATATGGGAATGGGATAATAATGCTGAGCAATGCAAATGTCAGTAAAATTAAATTTCACTCCATTTTCTTTTAGAGTACTCTCCATGGTACAGTAATGAGATGGTGAATGAGCAAGTAGAGAAAATATAGCTGATATAAATTACTTGTGTCAACAGATTAACCTAATACATTTGAAGACATAAAGAATATACATAAATGCCTGAAACCTTAGTATTTGCTTCCAATGCTTAAATTTTTGTAGAACATAATGTATAGTAGAATAAATTATTTAACGTTAATTTTAGTCTCAATTTTCTTCTAGAATAATGTATTTTCTGGTAGTGGAATGACAAGGAGGAACACTTATGTTTGTGAACGTTCTTCAGATCGCTATTCTGCAATTCAGAATGGGAAGGATAACAGGTATGCTTTAACTTTTCTTACTTACTTAGGTGTAAGAACTGAGGCATATAAAAAGCAGCTTATGCAGTTAACCAGTACCATTATAAAGCATAATGATCTATTTAATCAGTGCAATGAATATGCACAGCTCTTTGAGCATATTCTGAAAAATGAAGAATTTTCCTTTGAGCTGTATATTGGCATTTCCTACAATAAATTGTGTTGCAGTTGAATTTTGGCTTAAAGTAGCTGAACATCTTGTCATTGGATTACTTAGGTTTGGGTCTGTTTTTGCTAATACATTATGAATGCAATTTCATTATGCTTCCAGAGGCAAAGATATAGTTTACCTTTATTTTTAAAATTAATAAAACAATGGTTTTGCTAATAGTTGCATCCCTTCATTGGCACCTACACAAATCAGAAATGAAAGTATTGATAGAATAAACTCTATTTTAAAAGGGTTGGCTCAGCCTAGTAGTGACTGGAATAGTCCAGGGGAGAAGTAAAACCTGGTCCTTTAGCAACAGCAGCTTCCAAGTGATAATGTGACACTGGTTCCAAATGTTACAAGTTTTAGGTGTTTTTAAGGTTTTTTAGTTTTAACTGAAAATAAGCATATTCACTTCACAAAAAAGGAGTCTATTTAAATCAAGCTTTTAAAGTCCTTTGCAAATTTCCTTTTTCTTTTCTTTTATTTTACTGCTTCCATGTTCTTTTCATGGTCTTTTTTCATTACTTTGAACAGTGCATGTATAAACTTGTAATTTTGGGAGGGATGAAAATACTTGATTTTGTATATGATGATTTGATTTATGGATTAACCTAAGTTTCTCAGAATTCTGTGTTCTTTACATCAGCTGACTAAGTCATTCTTCTGGTCCGTCATTCTTCTGGTTATTTAACAAACACTTGCAGTGTTTTAAAATAAAAAATTAGTGGTTATTTTCCCTTTGTACTTTTCTCTTTATCTGTCTCTCCCACCTTGCTGCCATGGTCAAAGCCTAACAGAAATGTCTGCGGGTAGCACATCTTCTGCAGGCTCTGCAGGAGCTTCTTCTGTATCAACACGACCTCGGCATCAGAAGTCCATGTCTGCTTCTGGTCATCCTATAAAAGTTACACTGCCAACCATCAAAGATGGCACTGAAGCTTACCGACCAAGGTAACCAATTGATTATTATTTCTTTGTTGCTGTGCACTGTAAAAATGTTTGCTGTTCAGATCGTGGCATGGTTCAGTATGTTGGCAGAAATCAGAATTTCTCATGGTGTGTTCTGCTTCCAAGCAGTAGCTTACTGAAGTAGGGTGGGCATTACATAGGATTTAAGGCTGCTTTTGTTCATCACATTTGCCTACAGTCAACAAAGCTCCTTGACTGCCTCCCTCTGGAAGCTTTCAGAAAAACGTAAATTCAAATGAAATACTGAAATGTCAACCTCTTGGTTTTATAAATTGGTAGGCTCATTTCCTTTTAGAAACACTGTAGTAAAGTTCCTCTTACTTTATTTGGTTTCCTCTTACTATTAACTGCCCGAATAACTTTAGACGTTTCTTTGTGCTAGATGATTTTTTCTCAAGAAATATCTGTCAAGTTCTTGGAGTGGTTGTGTGTTAAAGGTTTTGATGAACAGATTTTGTGGAAGAGGACTGGGAACACTTCCAGATATTGCTACAGACTTTCCTACCTTTTTTTTTTTTCTTTGTGCTCTTATCTGTGTATGCTTTTTTAAACTGCTCTTAATACTTGAGATAACTCAATTTTACTCTGACAATATCACTTGCTTATTTTTAAGTATGAAGCATAAAGCAAATCAGTAGCAGATTGAGGTTTTAAAAAAAAAAAAGAATCAAGAGCAGGTTGTGGTTTGGGGTTTTTTTTGTTGTTCTTTTGGGTTTTTTCCTCTCTTTGAGAAATGCTTGTTATGCAGGAGGGTTTCTAGCCCAGTCTTTCTCTTTATTTATGCTTCTGTTTTCCTAGCAGTGCAACTCAAAGAGTGCCTGCTGCTTCCCCGTCTGCTCATAGTATTAGCACTACCACTCCAGACCGCACCCGCTTTCCTCGGGGGAGTTCAAGTCGCAGCACTTTCCATGGTGAGCAGCTAAGGGAGCGGCGTAATGCCACTTACAATGGACCACCTGCCTCACCATCCCATGAAACCGGTGCTTTTGCACATGCTAGAAGAGGGACATCAACTGGTATAATAAGCAAGATAACTTCCAAGTTTGTTCGCAGGTTAGTACCTCGGTTTTTAGGAGAAAAACAAAACAGTTCAGCCTATAACAAAGGCCATAATTGCAAAGTCGCTGAGAATTTCCAGTTAAAGTCTAAAGTAAATGTAAGCTTAGTTAGAATGCTGCTTGTTTTGTGTTGCCTTCCAGAACCTGCCTTGTTTTACTTCTCTGTATATGTTGTAAATTGTTGGATCAACTATTCTGATTCTTTATCTTAAAAGAGCAAGAGAATGCTACTCAAAGGGTTTTTTTGTTTATGCTTTACAGCTAAAATACAAAGATGCTACAGTTAAGTTAAACTGAAATACTGAAAGCAGTAACTTAAAAATTATTAAAAAGACATTATTTAACATTAGCAATATTTTACTTTTTAATGGAGTGTGGTTTGATGAAAGGCCTAACTTCTAAATATTAGAATTATTTTATTGCTATGCATAAAGGCATTTACTGATTATTTCATAGACCTGCAAAATCTGTGAAAAAATGAGAATCTTAGAAGTGGGCAGAAGTCTGGATGTCTGGCAGTACTGATATTTCAGTATCACACAGCCTCTAGTATAGGGTTAACAGCTTCTTCAAATATAACTTCAGGATTCTGGAAGAAGAGAATGCACACATCCCAGACTGTCATTCATTCCTGGGATGATGCTAACAGTAGTAGTGCTGTGAGGAGAGGTACTGGGAAAAATTTTGAAATACAACAGTTACTGTTGACTTATCATATCAGTTACAACAACTTTCCCAAAAGGGGACTTAATTTCAGTTTACCTTTTTCTAAGTGTTTTACTTACAATTCCTAAGCCTAATAATGGATGTGTATTTAATGCACTATTGTCAGTTTTACAACAATTATATCTTTAAAACCTCAATTTGATTTGCAGGAATATTCTTTTATGTTTTAAATTCCATCTCTTGTGTGTAAAAGAAGGATAAATTCAAAGCTACGTTGATCTAGCAGTTGAAAATTTTTAAGCAAAATGTAAATCGTGTAAGGTGATATTACAAGGGAAAAAGAGAGAGCTTGAAATGCAGGGATGTTCCTCATAAAATTCATCTAACTTGGTGAATGCTGTGTCTGTGTATAAGTAATACCTCCTAAGATGACAAAAAAAGTATGTGAATTATTTTTTTTTTCAGAAACCTGAAGATACAGGATTATGATCCTCCTTTACTGTTATCTCAAACTCATATATAATTGGAGAGAGAGAGTGTTCTCTAGTTTTTAAAAAGAAAAAAGTTACAGCAAAGTCAGTCAACTCTGTTGTCAGTGTAAATTTCTCAATGGGAAAAACAGTGTTTTCTGTTAAGTAACTAATGAAACTCAAGAGCACAGGCTGGTTTTTTGTCTCATAGCTCATTGTTATTTGCAAGGAATGGTATCCTGAATTTTTTTGCTGAGTCGGATCAGAGATTTAATATTTTCATTATGTTAAACTAGAATATTAAAATTTTAAATTATATTTAGAATTAACATACTGTAAATTGATGTATTTTTAAATGTTCTTTACTACAGAACATTTTTATACAACTTCCACTTATGTTTTATACTGTTAAAAATACGTTTTCCCGTACTTGAAGGCTTTGTAGGATTGTTGTTTGTTTTGTGGTGGTGGTGGTGGGTTTTTTTGTTGGTGTTATGTTTTTTTTATTTAAACTTTGCTTTGAGACAGAGATTACATGGATGGAGTTTGGGGGTGCTGTTCTTTTAGTTGGATCATGTAACTGCATGCTTTATAATTTCTGTACTGTTCAGGAAATAATGGTTTAAAGCATACTTTTATTAGAAGGTGTCATGAAGGACTTTTTTGACTTTATTTTGACAGAGGTAAATGCTTTTTTTGGTAAGTATATGAAACAAATGTATAATGTGAATGCTAATAAGATATTGAAGTGTTTTGTTCCAATGTTTTATTTCAAATGTTACTTTTCTGATGTTAATTACTAAAGTATTTGTGTTTTAAAGGTATAAAATTAATTAGTTACTTAAAATTGGGTTCTAAAATGTTTGTACAGCAGCACTAGGAACATACCTAGGTGACTTGTAAAATTGATGGCTATTTTTTCAAGTTGCTTCAGACTAAAAAGGCATAATACAAAATGGTTCCTTGGTAAAGTATAGCATTCTTCAAGAAGATTTTAAAAAGATATGTTTAACCTCAAACACACTGGTAATCTTTCAGAAGTCAACGTAACAGCTGATTTGCTTAAAGTTAAGCAGACATTAAAGTAACCCTTTCTGAACCTGGCTCCAAATGTTTAGTTTTACGAACTCTTAGGCACCTCTTATTTTAAATTATTTAAGTGTGCTTAAGCATAAACTTGTACCTAAGTGCTTTCAGGACTGAGGTCTTAAGGCTTGGCCCAGAATGGTGCAGAACAGAGGCCACCCTGGGCCACCTTGATCAATTGCTGCTCTGTGCTTGCTGGAAATATATGTGGCCATTGCTCTGTCTGCAGTAGGTAGAGAACAATGTGTTTATTTTGCCATCAGTTTACAGAAAAAACAAACACAAAAACCCAGACATTAAAAAAGTACATGTCAGAGCTGAAAGAAGTCAAGGTATCATAAAGGAAAATTAAATTAAAGTTATAGCTGTGAAAAAATACTCTTAAACAGTATTAGGCTTGACATTATTATATTGATTTTTTTTTCCTTTTTTTTTTTTCTTTTTTTTTTTTTCCAGTAGTTATATAACATTGTTCTAGATGCAGGTTTTCTTAACTTTTATTTTTCACCTTTATCATTGAATCTCAACCTTAACTTTGTTTTGAGGGATCCAAGTGAAGGCGAAGCCAGTGGCAGAACTGACACCTCAAGGTGAGGAGCCACTATTAATACTTCGCTCCTAGGTCTTTCGCATCAAGGTTTTAGTGATTTCTTAAAACAGGATGTAAATTAGAATAGCACTGAAGTAAACTGCAGTTCAAAGATGTTTTTTATCTGGGGGGGAGGGGGTTTTGGTGAGGTTCTTTCCCTCTTCTTTGCTTTCTTGCAAAGTATTTAATGTGAACTTTATTTAAGCACATTCCATTGAATAATAAAACCCCCCTCTAGGAGTTAACCAACCATTTAGGCACTTAAAATCATGTTTTGGATTATAAATATTAATGATGTTTACTTTTGGTTTCAGTGGAAAATTTGTATGCTTTGTGTGTGTCTGTGTGTATATATGTATATATTAAATTTTTACTATATTTACATACTATGTTCCATTACTAAAGCTGCTGTTTGCCAGAAGTAAACACCTTGTAGTTCCTGAGAAATGAATGTCACTTTGCACTGAGAAATAAGTGACATTTGGACAAGAAGGGTGGTGACCCTTTGATTGAATTTGTATGGCAACCACTGTACACAAATCTATAGATGCTTCATTAATAATAAAGCATTCCTTCATATGCTCATTTGCCAGCATATCTGCTCTTTTGCCATGTTTCAGCATTTGGTTCTGCATTTTTTTATGTGCTTAGCACAGTGCAATACTTTTTATTTTTATGCTCTCTAATGAACAGGCATTGTAGTTTGCACTCTAAACTGGTCATTTACAGAAAGTATCAACTTAGTTTTTGAAGCAGAAAAGCTTTGCTGAAAAAAAAAAAAAAAGACAGTTTCTTAACAGGTTACATTGTATAATACACAATGCATTTTATTTACATTAGCACTTTTCAATTTAAAGTTTATTAGCTGTCCAATTCTTGACATGGAAGGGGAAAATAGATTAAGCAAATTAATCAGATGTTGGAATGAAATGAAGTGTGGAGTTGCTTTCAGCTCTTGCTTTTACTCTCTAGCTTCCTCTACTTTTTGTCATCCTACAGTGTCTGTTTTGGGCTAAAAGTTGTTTCATATCTTCTCTCTGCCATGCTCTGCAATGTGGTTCTTTGGGGATCACACTGGAAGTTAAACTAAAAAGCTTGTTTTGACTCCTCTCTGAGTAGTGACAGTTTATACAGACCATCAAAATGAGAACAGCACCTTTCCTCAGTGGCAGATGGAGAGCCATCAGGCATCTTAAGTACCTGGGACTAGAACAGAAACAGTTGGCTGCAGAATTATTTTGAAATAATTAGTGCTGTTTCTCAAAATGCTTTCTACGATGAAGTAAATAATGTAATCAGTAAGGAAGTATCAGAGTAAGAATATTCATTGGAAGTTACTCCCTTGAAATTTTATCCAAGTCGCTGTATCAACTAAAATACTTCCGTGTCTACATGTCACTATTTTGTGGAAAAGCTGTTGGCTATGTACCCAACTGGTTGATAAACAAGCTGTTTACAACTAAATTACAGTACAAAATTCTGCTTCATCAGTTAAAGCATCTTACAATAAGGTCTTTTTGTACAGAGAGAGGTCAAAAATACATAATAAGTGCAAAAAGGGGAAAGGCAGAAAAGAGGGGAGAGAATTAGCTGAAGACTTAGGAATTGTAGGGTAGGGTTTCTTCTGCTGCTGCCTTTACAGTATGATTTATGCTTCAGGACTGTGTCCCTCAACTTCAGTTTTGTTGGTGTATGGCATGCTCCAGATCATGAAATCGGCAGAACTTCAGTCATGCTTTTACATAGATTCCACTTTCTTTGGAGCAGAATGGAGTAACGTGTGTCTGCTGCAGTTACCATTGCACATGTTGTCACGGGAACGTTTTAGAGCACGGGTTTCCAAACTTGCTTTGCTTGTGTGCCACCACAGTGCTGTGCCACAGCACACAAGTGTAAGAGATGGTGCACAACTCTTCCGATAGCATCCATCTAACTCTTTGAATTAGCTTGCTGCGTCAGTCGCAGTTTAGAAACCCTTGTTCTAGAACTGTATTTCTCTTCTGTCTCTTGGCTGTGTCACTTTTATTTTTGACTGTCCTCTGTGTCACTTCTTCCAGGAGTGTTTCTGGAGAACCAAAAGACAGAGAGAAGGAGGATAGCAAAGATTCGAAGCCACGCTCCTTGCGGTTCACGTGGAGTATGAAGACCACTAGTTCAATGGACCCAAATGATATGATGAGAGAGATTCGGAAAGTGTTAGATGCTAATAACTGTGATTACGAACAAAAAGAGAGGTTTTTGCTCTTCTGTGTTCATGGTGATGCACGACAAGATAGCCTTGTTCAGTGGGAGATGGAAGTCTGCAAACTGCCACGATTGTCACTCAATGGAGTTCGTTTCAAGAGAATATCTGGGACTTCTATCGCATTTAAGAACATTGCATCCAAGATAGCAAATGAGCTTAAGCTGTAAAGAGAACATAATTTTTTTTGGGATCAGGGAAGATTCATACATGATCTACACTTTGAATGTACTGGTTACGCCCAATGTGATTGGCCTGTGAAACTCCCCATGTAGAAATTGCCCTTATTGCAATAAGGTTATACATAGTTATTCAGAATTGTAAAGTTAAATTCAGTATGACCTATATTAAATAACTGTAGCTAAAGAAGTTATGTTCACATGTACAGGTAAGTATATAGAGCATTCTTTTCATTTTATGTTCATAGAGTTGTATAATAAAAAAGATGACTGCTTAATTCAGATCTTGTATAGTTGTCTAGATTTCTGCACAGAAATGTCTATTTGATGCTTTGAGTTGGAAAAGTCCTCCCCTATCATTTACATTTTTGGTGGGTTTTATAAGTCTTACCTCTATTATGCGTTTTTTAAACAACTTGTGTCCTGAGTCCAATGCACAAAAATAGTTTTCACAACTGTAGCATGACCATTTTTAACTATTTAAAGATTGTTCATTATTTGAATGAAAAGTCGATAATTGGCTTTTCTTCTACATGAGACTGTTCCTGCTTATCTTTGGCTCTTATCCTTGTTATTGGACAGTGTTTAGTTGGGAAAAAAAAAATACATGTTTACAGTGTTGGCACTTACAGTTAAAAAACTTTGTTCTGCCTTGGGTCAGTTTAGAGCTGTGGGGGAACAGAAACCAGGTGTGATGTCCTGTCTGCAGATTACAGTGCTTACTCCCGTGGCCCATGTAGCAATGTAGCACCAAAATGGAGAACCATAATCATTTCATTTGAATATCATAGTATAAAGTATCACTTGTTTGCTGCCTTTCAGAATACTATAAATTCCATTTTATGGAAATATATTAATATTGGAACTGTTTAATAGCACAAGATAATCTGAAGTGTTGACCAATTGTGTAAGTTAATAATACCACCTCAGGAATTAGCTTGGCTGTTGGAACATGTGCCCCCAAAGAGTACATGCAATTCCACATAATATTTTACAGCTAAACATAAATTGTTTATATTGACAAATTGTTGATTTATGCTTTTGTGGTTGTACAGTTTGTTCCCATGTAACCTGTTTGTGTTTAATATTTTACCAGATTTCTTGTATTTATTCCACATCATTATATCTGTAATGTGCAGCTTTGTAATTAGGCACTTGCCTACCAGAAAAAAAAAAAAAAACAGCACACATTTTTTTTCCTTCATAATTAATGATTATAAACTATGTAAAACCACTAGTACTGGTACATTTTAATACTTGTTATTTTGTACTGAATTAACCATAGAGGTTGGTTGTGCAATGTTATTTAATGTCGTAATTACTGTTATATCAACATATGGGCCCCATCTGCACACTCTTGTGAAGAATAGAAAGTTCATTAAGAAATTGTCACTTTATAAAATAAAAATTAAAAAAAAAGCTGTGGTAAACTCTGTAACCCTAAGTTAGAAAGCTGTAAGTGTAGTAAATGTGCCATTCTCTGATGGCTTCTTGACTGAGATGGACTTTACATGCTGTACTGTGATGTAGCTTTCCTATGTAAAAGTTATGTTTGGAAATGGATGTGTATTGTTGCCTTAGAAAAAGGGTGGTGTTTGGAAAGAAAGAACTGTAGCCCCTTTTCCTTTTTTTTTTTTTTTTTTTTTTTCTTCTATCTGATGTTCACTGAAACGAAATCTGATGCAAGTCATCTTGATTCACTGGTGCACTCTATTAAAACTTACTTGAACAGTTCTCATACTAAAATATTTGTTGTTTGCCCTTTATAAAAGCACAATAATTACTGCAGGTATCAAAACAGGTGTACAGACTTCATCTGCTACATTCTGTGAATTTGGGATTAGCATTGCATTGGTTCTGTACTTGTGTGCAGCCCAGAAAGTATCAGTGGTTTGCCATTTCTTAGAAACAGATGCCTAGGAACTTTCCCAGAAACTCAGCAAAACTCAGCCTCGGGAGGGGTTTACATGTCTGCTCAATTTAACCCATAGATGTCAATGAATGTTCAGTTAGCCTTGAAAATACACCACTGGAAGATAACAGTGATGTTAATTTGAGATTATTTAATGAACTTGGTCATGAAACAAAACCCCTTTGAACCTTTTTTGTAAGGTTCAGTGGAAAAAATATAGGTAGTACTGTGCGATAGTAAATTAAGTGCTTAGGATTGCTATCCCTGTCACACTGCTATCTTTGCCCTAGGCTATTGTTGGTTTTCAGTGCTTCATATAACCAGAGATATATCAGCGTTCCACAAAAGAGACAGCATTTCAACAAGACAGAGGTTAAAAAAATTAGTTCAGCTCTCCCATGAAAACATTGAACCCTCAAAGTGCCAATTTAAAGTTTCTGTGTATGAACAGTTATTATTTCCAGTAACTGCGAGCTGTGTGAAATTGCCCTGATTCCCAAGAAAAATTCCTTCAATCTTTTGGAAGGTAAGCTGTAAACCACCTTACAATCTCCAGAGCAAACACACTGAGTGGTTCAGCAAGGGCCCAATCTGAGTGTGAAAGGTGTTGTAGCTCCCAAATATGCCATTTAGCTTTCCAAGTGCCTGTTCCTGGTAGGAGTGGCTGGCAACCGGTCATGAGTGGTGTCCCCCAGGGTTCAGTGCTGGGGCCTCTTCTCTTTAATATCTTCACTAATGATTTGGATGAGGGGGTTGAGTGTACCCTTAATAACTTTACAGATTACACCAAACTAAGTGGCTGTGTTGGTCTGCTGGAGGGTAGGGAAGCCTTACAGCGGGATTTAGGCAGGTTAGACCAATGGTTAATTGTGTGAGGTTTAACAAGGCTGAATGCCAGATCTTGCACCTGGGTCATAGCAACCCCATGGTAAGCTACAGACTGGGGGAAGTGTGGTTAGAGAGCTGTAAGATGGAAAGGGACCTGGGGGTATTGGTTGACACTCGACTCCATATGAGTCAGCAGTGTGAGCAGGTGGCCAAGAAGGCCAGTGGCATCCTGGCTTGTGTTAGCAACACTGTGGCCAGCAGGAATAGGGAGGTGATCATCCCTCTGTACTCAGCTCTGGTGAGGCTGCACCTTGAGCACTGTGTTCAGTTCTGGGCACCTCACTGCAAGAGGGACACAGAAGTGCTGGGGAGTGTCCAGAGAAGGGCAACGAAGCTGATGAAGGGCCTGGAGCAGAAGTCCTGTGAGGAGCAGCTGAGGGAGCTGGGGGTGTTCAGTCTGGGGAAGAGGAGGTGAGAGGAGACCTCATGGCTCTCTGCAGCTGCCTCAAGGGAGGTTGGAGAGGAGGGAAACAGCCTCTGCTCCTTAGTGAACTGTGACAGGACCAGAGGGAATGGATGGAAGCTGCACCAGGGGAGGTTTGGGCTGGATGTTAGGAAACATTTTTTCCCTGAGAGGGTTGTCAGGCATTGGAATGGCCTGCCTGGGGCAGTGGTGGAGTCACCATCCCTGCAGGTATTTAAAGGTTTGGACCTGGCCCCTAAGGACATGGTTTAGTAGTTAGCTTATGGTGTTGGTCAAAGGTTGGACTGGATGATCTTGGGGGTCTCTTCCATCCTAAAACATTCTGTGATTCTGTAAGATGAGAAGATCTGAGAGACTCTTTCAGAATTTCTGATTTAATTATTGGCAAGCGGAGTGTACATAGTGTGGAAATGGGTGAAATATTACATACTGAATTCTCAATGCCTGTTTTTGAGCCCTTCATCCAAGGAGTAAACGATATGTAACAGGTACATAACAAGACAGCTGTGGAGGAACCCAACAGCATTCTTAAGAAGAAGGTTTGGATCCAAACTGCAGTTTGACTCTCACATGGGAGGTAATCAGGGTAACATTTCGTCAGCACAGCTTTAACTTGAGAAATCTGACAGACATTGAAATGCCATGTCATATTCTGCAGCTCCAGAAAGGGATAGGGATGTCTTGGATCTTCAGAGAGATTATGTACTCAGTAGTACTTTCTTGACAGCATTTCTAGCAGGTGTTTGGGGTGGGTGGGGGGTGAGCATTTAGACTATCGCATCATTCTGCTTTTTTGGGTTGGGGCTGTTTTTTTGCTTTATTTATTTAAGGTATACACACACTTCCAAACCAAATAGATCCCTTTTCATGCAGTCCAATTAAAAATATGAAAATACGTGTAGATCAATGAAAAGGCTATAAATGTTCACTCCTGCTTCTGTTGATCAAAAATAATAGTTGAGAATAAAGCAGCAACATTAAGGTAATTTAGGTATGATGATGCTAAAATTCCATGAATTTGTTAGACATAAGACTTCTGATACCCAGTGTCATACACCTAAGAGGTACCCTGGATGTCTTGATCACAGAATGTGTTGTGGTTCCCCTGTTGCCATGCAAATGGGGACAGTAAACTGAGAGATGTTTTCTCTGGCCTGTCCCTCTTGAGAAAATCTGTCTTTCAGTATCTTTGCACTTCTCATTGCAGGGCAAAGTATGCATTGAGCAATGGATCTGTAAATAAAAAACCTGGGCACAAACACTTAAAAGCCTCATAAAAATATATGTAATGCATTTTTTTTTTCCTTTAAAAAGCTTGAGGTTAAGACAAAAGATCCCATTTAACTGCCTCTTACAGATTATTGTGATTTTATCCCTTGATGCTGCTAATTCATCAGCATCAAGCAATTACATCATCCTTGTAGAACTTGAATATGTACAGCAGTGTATTTTATATGTACAGCATGCAAAATTTAATGCTATACCTTGCTGTTACAGGTTCCCTCCCATGTGATTATTGTTAAAATATAGGTTACACAGGACAGGACCTCTAGCACTCCTCTGTTCCAGTCAGCAGGGTTCAGGACATACCTGCACCTCTGGGATGTAGGCAAGTTCAGCATCTGTAGGATAACTGTAGGAGGTGGGTGGCTCTTTGATGGCCCTCAAGTGACAGAGCTCAAAGGAAGGAGGAGTTCTGAGGGCCACCTGAAGTCTGTCATAGGTGTCCATTTGGGACTGGTTCTCAAGAGCATAAAATCCTATCCTGGGTACAGTTGTCCACCTCGAACTTAGGAGCTTTAAATAAAAAAACCTAACAATGATAATGGGAGTGGTGATGCCTTTAATATAAAATAGAGAAAGTTGAAGAGCACTTTTTCTGTAGTAACAGACCTGAGGCCAAGCTCACATCTTCCTCCCTTCAGAGGACTGGCCAAGTTCTTCATGATGCAGCCTTCAGGCTGGAGCTGGGATGATGGTGAAACACCATCCTTGGGGCAGGTAATGCTAGGTGTAGGATTTACTTGCTGAGCATTAAAAAACATCCTGGCAGGACACAGGCTGATGCCTTTGCTCCTCCATAAGAAAAATCCACAGTAAGGGATCAGTCTGTCCCCTTACTGCATCTGCTTGTCCGAAGTATTTGCATATGTATCAAATGCTGATAAATAAAACAACTGGCTTAATACAGGAGGTTAATCCTCCCTCTATGATTTTGCTTTTCTTGATCTTCCCCAGCTACACGAACGCTCCTTAGTGCAACCATTGACCTGCAGCTACCCGGCGGCAGAGCTGTATGACTGTCCCCCTGCATCTGAGAAAAAAACTTTGCCCTTAAATTAAGGTTTTGGTACGTTGCCCTTTGCCAGGGGTAGCAGAGCCGAGCCCTTTACACCGGAGATGCTGTAGGTAGGAACACCTGTGACAGCGGGATTACAAAGGAGTTTCTTTTTTTTTCCGGGCGGGAGCAGCGTGTGATCTCCCAGCCGCGCTGCTGGGGAGGAGCGGTGGGTGCCATGCCAGGGAAGGAGCTATTCCAGCGTCTCACCGGTGGTCGCGGCAAGGGGGCCGAAGCCGCCCGGCTGCCTGTCCCTGTCCCACCGACACCCACAGCGCGGGTTTCACCGCTCCTCAGCTGCCGGGGCCGGTGAGGTGAGGGCAGGGAGCTCCGGGACGGTCGTGTCCCCCATCCCCGGGGTTACCGCGGTGCGAGGAGGCGGCGAAGGTTCGGGTCACAGCCTTCCCCCAGCACCACGGCCGGAGGTGCCGGTGCCCGATCAGCCCTCACTCGGCTGCCCTGAGCAGGTCTCCGCGGGCACGGCTGGCAGGGTTGCGGGGACCGGGGAGCCTCTTCCCTCAGCCGTCCCGCCCCGGGGAGGGGGCAGCGGCCTCCTCCGGCCACACCTGTGGCGCAGCAGCGAGCGGCCAGGGAAGCGGAGGGAGCCGGCCCGGCGGCAGCGGCACCATGGCGGTGGGTGCGCGGCTGAGCGCTAAGGCGAGGGGCAGGTATTCCCGACGCGGGGACGGCGACGACCAAGTCTCCATCCTGCCCGGCGACGAGGAGGAGGAGGCGGCGGAGGTTGGGGGCTGCGTGAGGGCCCGGGGTCCGGCGGAGGAGCGGGAGGAAGGCTCTGCCGGCAGGAAGGTGCGGTTCGCCCGCCTGCCCGATTCCTACGAGCCGCTGAGCACACCGCGGCCCGGCGGGAAGCGGCCTTACGGCAAGCGGCTGAAGAAGTACGGCAAGGTGAGGGCAGGGAGATCCGGGGCGGTCGTGTCCCCCCCCTCCCCGGGGCTGCCGCGGTGCGAGGAGGCGGCGGGGCTTCGGCCCCGACTTTCTGGAGGGGCTCTGGGAAGTGCCCCGTGTCCTTGAGGCATCGGAGGGGCCGGGGGAGAGCTGCGGGTCGGGGGTCGGGCCGCCGGCTGGCACTTGGGTTTGCCGGGGGGAGCACGACCCCGACCCTCGCCGGGATCAAAGAGAAGAAAAGCGGCCGCTTCGGCGTTAAAATGACACTAAGCTGCTCCATGTGACGGCTACTTTGCCTTTCTTTGTTCTGCGTTTCCCTCGGCGGCACTGTTTTGATACCGTTTCTTAAAACTTCTGGTTAATTGGCTTCCTGAAGTGCCTCAGAAAATCATAGAACTGGCTGGGTTGGAAGGGACCTCAGAGATCATCAGGTCCAACCCTTGATCCACTACCCCTGTGGTTACCAGACCATGGCACTGAGTGCCACATCCAGTCTCTTTTTAAATATCTCCAGGGACGGAGAATCCACTACTTCCCTGGGCAGCCCATTCCAATGTCTGATCACCCTCTCTGTAAAGAAATTCTTTCTAATATCCAACCTAAACTTCCCCTGGCACAACTTAACTCCATGCCCTCTTGTCTTGTTGAAAGTTGCCTGGGAAAAGAGCCCAACCCCCCCTGGCTCCAGCCTCCTTTCAGGGAGTTGTAGAGAGCGATGAGGTCTCCCCTGAGCCTCCTCTTCTCCAGGCTGAACACCCCCAGCTCCCTCAGCCTCTCCTCACAGGACTTGTGCTGGAGTCCCTTCACCAGCCTGGTTGCCCTCCTTTGGACCTGCTCCAGGACCTCAATCTCCTTCCTGAACTGAGGGGCCCAGAACTGGACACAGGACTCGAGGTGTGCTCGAGAAAAGGGTGCTAAAATAGCTCCAGGTCACTCGTTGGCCAGTTTATCTTACAGGTGTCCCCGGAAAATCACTGGAATGAGTTGGAGAAAAATTGCAACATGTTCTTCATTGTGTAACTACTATTTTGGCTACACATTTTTCCTCTGCTTCCCGTGTGGAAAGTCACAAGCGCTGCAGTCCTGTGGTTTATTTCCCCCCTGCACCTCCCTGGAGGGCGGCTGCTTTTAATTACAAAAGTCCTATTTGGAAAAATTCGTTCCTTTTTCTTGTTCTTTCCACTTAAATGCTTCTCAGGTATGTGTTGCATATTTGTAGCAAAAAGTGGGTTTCTGTTAGAAGGAAAAACCATTCTGTTGCCTGAAGTCTTTTCCTACCAGAGAGATTACAGATGTTGGTATGAGACCCACTTTTATGCTGCATTCTTAAAAAAATTATGATACTAGTAAAAATCTATTCCCTGTTTCTGACATGCAGAAAATGCTAGTTACCTTGGCAAAGTTACTTTTGAAAGTCACACAAATACTACTGTTTCATAAAGAGATTAATTTAATTTCATCTTTATTTCAGTCTTCCATGACTGATCTGATACTTGGAGCTTCCAACGCTGTGATTTCCAAGTCACAGTAGACATGTGTTGCATGAAGCAGCCTCAAGGCTTGATTTGTAGGGAGCAGTTCTGAGATTATGGTTATGTCTCAGCAATTCACAGCTTTGCTGGTGTGCCATTGCTCTATGTGTGTGTTTAGAGCACAGGGCAGTTCTCAGGCACTGTGTATTCCCTTTTGTATTGCTCAAACAGTATCCCCAAGGGGAAGGTTTGCCAATTTAGCCTTGGCACTGAAGAACTCATGAAAGAGTTGGGTAGGTAAGTTGTATATGGGGCAGGAAGGAGGAAAGAAGTCCCCAGTGTGACATGGTAGGACTGGGGCATATGTGGGAAAGGAAGGCCCTGCCTCTCCTCTTCTGGCCCCAGACTCTACCCCTGAATTTGAGCTGCCTTTTTATTTTGCTGTCTTAGCTCCCTTCGAGTAACTTTCCATAGGAGTAAATGGAGCAAAATTCAGCTATGAAGTGGGATCATGACAGGTGAAAAGATTTATGAGCCAGTACCACTGTAATCCAGCTTTAAGGAATCCTAGGATTATAATAGGTATTGACTGGATTTCATCCATTCCATTATATTTAAAAAATACATCCTCTGTTTCAGTGTTTTTCATATTACAAGATGTTATTTTGATCTAGACCCGCACAACCATAAAGAGTTGCTAGCAATTAATTCTGATATTCTTTGCAAACTCAGCACGTTGTATTACTTCCCTAACTATCGAGAATGAAATTAAAATTAGATTAAGTTTTTCCGATTAAATAATCTGTGACAAGTTATCTCTAATGCAGAACACACATGTACAGACCTGAAAGTGGTCAAAACATTCTTATTTTGACCAAAACCCTTGTTTTGATAAAAAGCAATGAAATTTACATAAAAGCATTCTCAGTCATTTATTGCTTTCTTGTTCATCTCCAGTGTTAACAGTTTATGTGTTTTTTAAGAGCTACTAACAGAACACATGAGTGTGGGAAACATGTACCTCTACAAACTAGATGTGAATTTAAACTAATTTTATTTTTTAATAGAAGCCCACGTAAAAGCCTGGTTTCCTGTGGAGACTGCATCCGTTTGGTTTAACTATACTCTGTGTGTGTGTGTATTTCTATATAAAAATAGATGGTAAAACACTGCTCTGTGCCAAGCCCTCAGCAGCTGTGGGAAAAGTTAATTTTCTGGTTGAATAACACTGACTGTCGAAATGTCAAAATTATTTTATGTGGAGGGTTGTTGTTTTTTTTTTTTTTGTATCACCTCTCCTTTTTACATCCCCCTCTCCCATCTCTCTCCACAGAACTTTGGGAAAGCTCTGCAGAAGGGATGCCGCTACTTGATGGTTGGCCTGCAGGGACTGGCGACAGCCTATTCCACCCCTTTTGGGGTGGCAGCTCAGGTGGCATCCTTCGTCCGCTAGCACAGCTCCATCTGCCCCACAGGAGAGGACACGAGGACATTGTTTTCTCAGGATTAAATCTGAGACCTGCATCTGAGAAACTTCCTGGACAACCAGTCCCAGCTGTGACCTCTTCAGCCAGCCCCCTCCCCCAGACTGAGTGCTTTTGTCTGCAAAAACTTCCAGCGCTTTATAAAATCAGAAGGGGTTGAAGAAATGCAAGGATGAGGAAATAATCTTTGACTTACTGAGCTGAAGTTGGTTCTCAAACATGAGTTAGTTTTCTAAAGCTTTGGGCTATGTGTGGAAGGAAGCCAAGGACAGATGGAGAAGCAAGTAGCCGAGGGAGAAAGGAAAGGAAGTAGAGAATGGGTTGGCATCTGGGGAGTTGGAGATCAGAGTCTGGCAAGTGAGAGGAATTGTCAAAGCAGTGGAGGAAACCGATAACAAGGGGTCAGGAAAAGGTAGTCTTTGGTTTTTCTGATGTCTTTTTTTTTTTTTTCCCTCAAGAGGGTTAAGATTATGACTATACTTAAAATAGATATAAAGGGACTGTGGTCTGAGACATGGTGAGATTTTCTGCATCCTTGTTGTTTCAAACACTGGAAATTACAGGCCTCTAAATCTTAAGATTAGTGTAAAAATCCAGGAACAAAATGGAGTGCATTTGTCTTCTGATTTTGGAGTATTAAAGGTTCACTGTGATTAGTATTGTAAACTTTTCCTCTGTTGCTTTCAAACCTGCATATATTGCACTTATTGAGAATGGAGTCTGGCATACCTGATTCTGGAAGCTGGAGCTGTAAGAACACCCATATTGGTGCTGTTCACCTCAAAAAAAACCCTAAATACAGCATTTTTTGTAAGAATGTACAACTGTTTTGTGTAAGAATGGGGCCATATAATCTGCCAGCTCTATCTTGGTTTCCATAGGAGGAAGTTATAGATTGAGAGTGTCAACATCAGATGGTTCTGCAGATGGATCAGCTTCCTTGTCACACCTCCAGTGATACAAATCTTGCATTGATGACACAGGAACCAAGGAGGTTTACAGGCCCTCAGAATTATGTGCATTTTGATTTTTTAAATACTTCTTTTTCTACAGGTTTCATGGCATCTGTAAAGAATTTCTGTGCTAGTACTTCCTCTGTATTAAAGATCTTTCTCATTTTGATACTGATTTTGTAATCAAGGAGTTATTTTCTGGAAGGAAAAACAACATTGTTCATTTGTTTTCTCTGTCTTTTTTGAAGGAAGAGATTTGCAGATCTTAGCAAATCAGACTGTTTTTCTTTAAATGCAGAAAATGAAACATACCTACAGCACAGAAAGGAGGCATTTCTCAGTGGCAGCCCAAGCAGGAAGCTGCAGTGTAAATTTCCCTGTCTTGTTATGCCTGTGGCCTCAGTGCTTTTCTAAGGAGGGTCTGGTTGCAGCCCAGACTCTGTGGAAAAGCTTAGGAAAGGCAAGGTAGGGAGATGAGGCTGGGGAGGATCTAAGGCTACACGAGTTGGGGTGGGAACAACCACAAAGGGATTTTGCTTATTTGCTCGTTGATTTTTGTGCCTTTAGTTGTTTTGTTTGAGTTTTCCTGAGCTTCCTTGTGGGGTCAGATCTGTCCCTCTGCTCTGCCCCACCAGATATGATATCTATATAGATATATAGATATCTATAGATAACTGCTGTGTCTTCTGCAGCGAGAACAGGGCTGTCCTAACACCCACATGCCATATTAGCTTGCATATTTTAGGATTAACTTTAGATTTTGTTGATCTGATCTGTTTTACAGTGCTTTTGCAGCGTGAATCATTAGAGCTTTTTTTAAAAAATTACTAAGCAGTGCAGGGGAGATTTGTGTCTCCACTTTTATGCATGAAATGTGTCCATCTAGTCATCCGTGTGTCCTCTGAAGAGCAAGGCAGCTCCCTCATTGCAACACCTGGGGTCTAACCCCTTCAGTGCATGGACTTTCCACACAGGTAAACATGAACTTTAGCTTATGGATCCACTCAGCACAATGGTTACCACTGACTTCTGCCTGCTGTCTTCTGGTCTCTGCTTGCCTGGTGGAACTTGAAGGAAATAACCTGCCATCCATATAGAAGCAGAAGAATACATAAGTACTCATTTTGTGTAGAAAAGCTTGATGCAGATTGGTGAATCAGGTTCTGCTGAACAGTGTTTCTAAAATAGACCAAAAACAAACAAAGACAGAAAAAGTAAGCAAGTAACCTATGCTGTTGCTGTAAAACAGTGGGTGATTCATGGCAGCCTATCTTCCTTCCTCAATATGAACCGATGATTCTCTCTTATGCTACTAATTAGTGCTGCTTATCAGTACTCCTTGAGCAATAATTCACTTCTCAGCTAGTGGAGTGAATTAGTGAGGCTTGGTCTTGCCTGAGGGTTTTCTTCTCGTTTCACCAGCCCAGCTAACACAGCAACCTTTCGAAAACCCAAATGGGGGGAGGAGGGGTGTATGTGCGTGAATGTGGGTTCGTTTTTCAGCAGTGTGGATGGAGGAGGGCTGTAGTTCTGTCAGTGGTGGTAGCATCCCTCCTGTGCCTGGTCTGGCTTAGCTACAGTGCAAATAGGTGGAACAGGGCAGATCCTGCACAGCAGGTCTTGGTGGTATTAGAGTCAAAAAGAAGTATTTCCCAACTCACTCCATATGGGGTGGAAGGTCATCCTGTTCAGCCAACAAGACATGGCAACCTCCTCCTGAAGCAGAGCCCTAGTGCTGGTAGTCTGTTAATGACTAGGAGTAGAGATGTGGGTGAGGGTGAGGAGATTGGGTGCTCTGGGGACACTGACTCTGTGCCAAGCCAGGAGGGCAGCCTGGGATGGTCTCTGAGCTTCTGCAGGGGTTTCATGTGTTCTTGGCAAGGCTGGCTGTGGAGGAGCCATCCCAGCCAGGGAAAGCTTTCAACCCATGGGTGCAGGCAGGCTCTTTTATTAAAATGGGCTCATCTGCAGCTTGTTTCCAGGTTCTTTTTAGGAGCAAAATGGACTTTTAACCCCATCGCTGACAGAGGTGCGATGTGGTGGATATTGCTGCTGGACAAAATGCATGCAGGCACCTGACTGGCACCTTCTAGGCTTCATTGCACAGGTCTTTGTTTTCAGTGGTGTGCTACTGTGCTATCTGGTTCCTTTCAGATTCCTATGAGCCTTTCACCATGCATCACAAATGGCAGGATAAGTAAGTTTGGGAAGCTGAATACATGCAGGAGTGGCGAGTCAACGCATCCAAGCTTCTCTCGGAACTGAACTCTGCTCACCTGACAGCCTGGCAAGTCACTTCTGAATCAAAGCCCTGGCTGTTCCTAGAGCCTGCTCAATTAGTCATGGAGAGGAATAAAGCTTATTTCTGCTGTTTCTGCCAGAGCATTTAATTACTTCTCTGCCTTGCCATGGGCCCTGAGGAAATGGCAGAGGTCTCCCGACTATTGTCTTTTGTCCTGACACATTAGCAGCAGGGAAGCAGTCTTTTGCTTGCTTTTGAAGTACTATAACTGAGGAGAGATGTACTACACCACACCATTCACTTGAGCACTGAGCAGGCCAAGGTTCACTTCAGGGATCAATGACTTTTTCTTTGCCTGTTGATATGACTGGCAAGGGAGCAGGTTTTGTGTTGGGTTGCTGTTGTCTGTTCTGAGTCCCTTGTTAGCTAGGCACTGGGCTCTTACAAGACAGAACTGAACCTATAATGAGTACTAAGTTGTTGCAGCTACCTGTACACAGTCTGCTTGGGAAATTTAGGCAGTAAAGAGCCTAAAGAGCTCATAGGCTAATGAAGATAATTAAATTAAATGAAAGGAATGGAAGCAAATTGTGTCCTTCCTTCTCCTTTCAGGAAAGAGCTATCAGACTGCTAAGTCCTGTTTTCAGGGTGAAGGCTCACCTGAGCTCAGAAAGGGTGCTGCTTTGTCCTGAATCCTGTGTCACTCTTGAGGGCTTTGGGCTTGTTTGCCTGGAAGGACAGAAGACCTAGGAGGGATCTGACAGCAGCTTTTCAATACATAAGGAGGTGCCAGCAACATGGAGTCAAGGCCCGCAGCCAGACAGCAAAGGGCAATAGCCATAAATTGAAACTGAGGAATTTCTAGATGGATTCAAGGGGAAAAAAAAACACTAATGTGATCATTTTGCATAAGAAGTAGGCTCAGGAAGCTGAGGAATCTCCATCCATGGAGGCATTCAAGGTGTTACTATACACTGTACACAGCAACCCAGTCTGAAATCGGTGTTGACCCTGCTGTGAGCAGGAGGCTGGATGAGAGACTGCCTGAGGCCCTGCCAGACTGGGTGACTCTCAGGCTGAGTGGGATATATGTAAATATAAGCAGAAAGCTTCTATTTACCTACTACATGGAGATGTAAAAGACTGATATCCTCACTCTTGCTAAAAGCACAGGCACCAAGAGTAGAACTCCGCTTCTCGTAACAAGATGGCAATTGCAAACTGCCCGAGGAGCAGGCTGTCCCCCAGCAAAGTTATCCCTGCATTGCACGGTGCCAGCTGGAAGGCAATTGTCCTTTAGTGCCATCTTCTGGGAAAAAAATCAGACTCTAAGCCTTGTCAGCCTGCATCGTTGCTCTGTCTCATCTCCCATAGGGATTTCCTGTCCTCTCCTAGGCTGGCCTACTGGTTTGTCCACACTCATTTTTAGTATCATAGAATCATAGAATTGGCTGGGTTGGAAGGGACCTCAGAGATCATCAAGTCCAACCCTTGATCCACTACCGCTGTGGTTACCAGACCATGGCACTGAGTGCCACATCCAGTCTCTTTTTAAATATCTCCAGGGACAGGGAATCCACTACTTCCCTGGGCAGCCCATTCCAATGCCTGATCACCCTCTCCGTAAAGAAATTCTTTCTAATATCCAACCTAAACTTCCCCTGGCACAACTTAAGACCATGTCCTCTTGTCTTGTTGAAAGTTGCCTGGGAAAAGAGCCCAACCCCCCCCTGGCTCCAGCCTCCTTTCAGGGAGTTGTAGAGAGCGATGAGGTCTCCCCCGAGCCCCCTCTTCTCCAGGCTGAACACCCCCAGCTCATATTGGGTCTCTGCAGTGTAATGTGTGTCTCTGCATGCGACTGTTTTCTACCCAGCTGAATCCTAAGCCTCCTGTTTGCAAGAGTTTCAAATGTAAAGCCACAGGAACATGCTCTTGTGTTAGGTTTTTCTTCCTTTGGCTCCTAAAAATTCACTACATTTTGCCCCGAGGTTCTTGCTGGGCCTTCATTAAGGATGCTTCTCTGGAGGAATGGGGATGAGCCACAGCCACTCCTTGTTTTTGAATGCCAGCCTTCACTAGAGAGATCACAGCTACTTCAGACAGGGTCTGTAATTCCCAGTGCAGGGGTAACAAAGCACAGCAGACTGGAATGACCCCCACCCCCCTGTAGGAGCTGCCTTGACCTCTAGCTCCAGCATCCAGTGTCTACTTGCCTCCCACAGTTTTCTGTATTCTATTTCTGCAGTCCTTGATCCTTCCTATCCTAGTACACTTATTTGAGCATCAGATTGTTTTTTCAGCTGTGCCTGTATTTAGGTGGGGACTTTTCCTGTCTCTGGTGAATCCCACCCCCAGTGATGGCTGCTAAGCCACTAAACCATAGCTGCAGGATCCTGTCAGTCATTGTGCTGTAGAATAAATGCACCACTCCCCAGTAAAGCCTCTCCTTTGGTCCCCACCTGCTCTTCCAGATGACATGCTGCTCTACCCTGACTGTTCAGATTCCTAAAGCTGCCTGACTGATACTATACTCACCTGGAAAGCTACAATTATGGAACACAGGGAGAACCTGTAGCATCATTAGCCTGCATGATGCTGATCGACCCCTACTGAGCTGAACATTTGTCTGGAACAATCATTTCCGTATTGTACCGGTTAATTTGGAGAGATTGAAGTTTAACATTTGACTGAAAGAAAAAGGCAATTTTCAATTTGTCTTCCTCTATGACTGGACAGTGAATGGAGTACTCTACCTACCCACCTGGCTTTTAGGTAGTTATGATTCCCCATGTAGGAAAAGCATCACAAAAAATGCTCATTGCTCTTACTCCATTAAAAGGCATCTATCATTAATGGCTCTATTTTTAATTCTATTATTACAAATTATTTGCCTGAGATTTTTTCCCCACATGAAATTTCAATGAACTAATTCCAAGTGCATGACACACTGAACTCTGATTTCCTTAAAGATTATAAGAGGAAGCAGCAATGTTTTTATCCTGCCCTCCTTTCTAGGAAATAATCTTTTGAATTTATTGTTTGTTCCAAGTTTGGAAGAAGGATATAATTGTGTGTGTATACTACAATTTTATTATATCTTGCTGAAGTTAACATAGGATGACTGCATACTCACCTGTGCCATCCTCTCATCCCCACCTTTTGCTGAACTAGCAGAGAGTCATGGAAAAATAACTGGCATATTCCTGATGTGGGCATTTAACCCTTATTCCTTTACTGAGATAAGCCCAGCCTACATTTACCTGTGTCCTAACACCCTACCACCTAATACAGGCCAACATTTTGCTGTCTCTGTCACTGGTAATTTTGTAATGTCCATCCAAATCTCTCCCTCAAAACTGCCTTTTCCAACTACAGCACTGCACATATATCTGAAGACTTCTGAGATCCCCAGTCACTTCTCTTTTTTAGTTGAAAGAAGTAAAATTCTTCAACTATTTTCTTGTCATTCACTTTTCTTAGACCTCTGACTGAAGCACTGCTATATAAGAGAGTCTAGGTTTGCCTCTAGAAGAATTATCTCCAGTTGCCCATTTCATCCGAAGGCATCATTGCTTTTTCCATAAAGTTTCTTCCATCTGAAAATTTGTAACATGAATGCTTCTGAGCTGGCATTATCAACGCCAGCATCGCTCTCCTTCATGACTGAGAGAGCCTGGCCCCAGTTTGTTTCGGGATTTACATAGCAAATCCTCCATCTGATTAGACACATTTTAAGCAGCCTGTGGCAAGGACTTTGTGCAAATAATAAGTTTGATTGAGCCACAGGCAATTGAAAATGGGGTAACCCCCCCCCAGTGCATGTTTATTGTGCCCACTCTCGCTATGGCAAACACAAACCTATTGCACAAAGGCTGTGAATTGCACCAAAAGCAGTACCTACATTTTATCCAAATGGCTCTGTTTACATTGCTTTAAAGCAGAAGATGGCTCCTAAGTAAGTACAGGTGTGCATTGAAATGGGGGATTAAAGAAACCTGCTGGTCAAGCTCTTTATTGGAGGCTTTCTGAGAAGTGCCTGGTGTGAAGAGGGCTTTTCTTCAGCCTTGGACCTGAAAGGAAGTCCCAGCCATGCTCTCTGTAGTTATTTCTAATTCTATGTTCTTTGTATCACATCAGGTAAGGAGAGCTTATGCAGATGCTCCTGCCTTCTATTATTATTCTCTAAGCTCCTTCAGGCCATAGTCTTCTGAGAAGGATCAGGGCTGAAAAAAATCTCCTTTGGGTCCAGGCAGTAGATTTAGGGAACAAAAGTTTAAGGGCCTTCTTGGACTTAGAAATAATTTTGTTTCTAAACTAATATGCAATCACTAGCAAAGGCTACTTATTAATTAATAAATCCTTCAAACTGCAAGATACTGGGTTTGTATGCCAATTTGCTGCCCATAATGTGTAACTAGGGAGGAGCTGTAGCTATTCACAACACCATCATGTTATATCCAAATTCTCACACTGTTAAAGTATATATTCACTCCAGACCTGCTTTTCTGGCACCCTGTGAAGAATGGAGCAAGCAGTAAATCATCCAGAATGATTTTCTTTTATTCTATATCTTTCCATTTTGATGCCTCTTAGACTGAACTTTGGAAGACAAAAGCTTTCTGCATTTTGTGATTTGCACAGTCAAGAGGTGTTTATTAATTTTTGCCTTAAGCTTGTGAAAAGAAGCAATGTTCATTAGGAATGTCTTTGCTTTAATAAAAACTTATGGCCAGCATAAATATTATTTTTTTCTCTCATTTATTTCATTTGATGTGTTGCTTCTATTGTCAGATTTGAAAAACAGTTTGTGGTTTTTTCCTTGAAATTACATTTCTTTGCACTGCTTATCAAATAATATTACTAATCAGGCAGTCACTGCAGTTTTATTCAACATTTGCTGATTTATTAGATGTCTGGTTCCACTTAAAGCATTTTTCTAATCCTGTGGGTGTGTGGTTCCAGGTTAAAAGGGCTCTGTGTGAATCCAATTAAATATAAAAACACTGACTGCATATTAAATGACAAGATTAACCGAGACCATGATAGTGCTCTCAGTTTGCTCAGCAGAGCTGTCTCTCCTCTTGTGTCTGTGGCAGCACCATAAAAGTCATCATGAGTAATTATTTTTGACTCAGTGGGTTGCTGATTTGAAGGTGGTAGGGGAGATCTGGTCAAAGCAGCAGTTTAGTCCTGGGGTATGGAGGACAGGGTACTAGAGGGACTCACATGATCTTGAGGCTCTGGCCAAGCAGGATGGAAAGGAAGCAACCCTCAGAAGATCCCATGCCACTGACACAAAACAGGTAATTTACCTCATAACCCCCCCAATTTGCTCAGTAAAGCAGCATAAGGAGGGGTTGCAAGTGGTGTAAAAGGTAAGCAGACGGTTGTCAGACTATCTGTGCTTCCCACACAGTCCATCAGTGGGTCAAGGTCTTGCTGATCAGTAGTAAATTTCCAGAATAAACTGGCTTGTTCCAGGGACAAGCTGAAAATCAAGAATAAATCCTACTTATCCATAGTGTTGTGACCTGATTGTAGAAAGAGGAAGGTCTCAAAACCCATGAATGGTATTTAGAGTATGATTTACACAGCAAAGTGTTGAATAAGAGGACAAAGGGACTGTCCTCCCTGATATGGGTAAAAGTTAAACAATGCCTCAGGTAAGTATGTTTGGAACTATTCTTCCGTAGCTAATGTGAAGTTTTGTGAGCAATGGGAACTGAGTGACCAATTCTGTGCACAATTGAATAAAGCAATGTCTCCTTTCTAAATGTAGTGTCTTTGTGTTTTAGGAGCTAACTTAAAACAGTAACATCCCTAAGATAATGTTATCAGAGACCTTCATTCCAATTAATCTAATCAGTCAGTAAAATGAGAATAACAGGGAGCAAGTACTGGGAGACCAGTCAAGTAATACCAAACATCCTGATGGTGATTTGACTCCCTTTGGCACTGCAGCTGGTCAGGTAGACTATTAGTGTCCCAGCACCACTGCCTGCCCAGCATCCCCCACCTAGAAGAAGCAGGCAAATACATGCAACAAAATCAGGTTTATTTCCATTCTCTGCTCCACCTCTTCAGAAAGATGTCTGTCTCTCTCTGGCACTATTTGCTTCGTGCTTTCAGGCCCATACATGCATGGACTCCATTCCTGTCTATGAGGAAGATCAGGGCTTTGGAGGACTTGCCAACACAGATGGATCTGCTGGCACTGCCTTTACTTCTGACATCCATCACACTGTACACCATGCAGGCTGTCATGGATCCCACTGCACTTTTTGCCAGGTGTGGTGATTCCCATTAACAGGAATATTTTCAGATCCTGGCCTGTAATCAAGCCTACTTCTTGATGGATGTGAGCAGCCTTTCTTGTCCTGGCCACTGAGACACACTTGTTGTCAGAGGTTCCTCAGGAGCCACATCTTCAGCATTCCTGTCAGACAGGATGCTGTTGATACAGTAATTCCAGTAATCCCTCATGGCCAGGCTGATCTTCCCCATCTTCTGTCTGCTGAGATTTTTGTCATAGCATGGATCCTAAAAATTTCAATTAGCGAGTTCAACCACCAGATCCCTGCGAACCTGCACACGGGTGCTGGAAAAAAAAATCAACAGCCCAGGCTTTAGCTTTGGCTGCGAGGAGAGACCTGTACCAAGCATTGTTAGACACTCCAGCCTCTTCCATCCTCATCCCATTTGCTTTGCAGCTGAGCATCCCAAAACTCTGACCCTACTGACAAGACAGAAACTTGGATGGGCCCCCTGGAACATGGTCCCAGGCAGCTGGTGGGGGCAGATGCCCCAAAGCAGCCCAGCAGCCCAGGACGTCCTGCCCCAACCTCAGGCACTGCCATTTGCTGCCCCCCACACCACCTCTTTGCTCCAGCTGTTTTCCCTTTCCTCTCTGCCAAGCCAAACAGCTGAATTTCACGTAACTCATATATTTCTACACGGTTTATTCTCTCCCTGCCACACTGCTTTCAAAAAAAAAAAAAAAAAAAAAAAAACCAAACCAAAACAAACCCCCAGATACTTACAGAATCATAGAATTGGCTGGGTTGGAAGGGACCTCAGAGATCATCAAGTCCAACCCTTGATCCACTACCCCTGTGGTTACCAGCCCATGGCACTGAGTGCCACATCCAGTCTCTTTTTAAATATCTCCAGGGATGGAGAATCCACCACTTCCCTGGGCAGCCCATTCCAATGTCTGATCACCCTCTCTGTAAAGAAATTCTTTCTAATATCCAACCTAAACTTCCCCTGGCACAACTTAACTCCATGCCCTCTTGTCTTGTTGAAAGTTGCCTGGGAAAAGAGCCCAACCCCCCCTGGCTCCAGCCTCCTTTCAGGGAGTTGTAGAGAGCGATGAGGTCTCCCCTGAGCCTCCTCTTCTCCAGGCTGAACACCCCCAGCTCCCTCAGCCTCTCCTCACAGGACTTGTGCTGGAGTCCCTTCACCAGCCTGGTTGCCCTCCTTTGGACCTGCTCCAGGACCTCAATCTCCTTCCTGAACTGAGGGGCCCAGAACTGGACACAGGACTCGAGCTGTGGCCTCACCAGGGCTGAGTACAGGGGCAGAATCCCTTCCCTGGACCTGCTGGCCACGCTGTTCCTGATCCAGGCCAGGATGCCATTGGCCTTCTTGGCCACCTGGGCACACTGCTGGCTCCTGTTCAGCTTCCTGTCAATCCAAGAAGCGCATCTGCTGCCTGTATTTCATCAAACTGGACACAGGCCGCGTGTACTCCGCCTTTTATTTTCCCCGCTGCGATGGCAGCCTCTTCCCCCCGGAGTCCCGCCTGGAGGAAGTGAGGCAGACGCCGGCTCCCCCCCGAGGCCGCCGCTAACCGGGCCGCGGGGTGCCAGGCGCAGCGAGGCCGGAGAAGGCAGCCGCCCTCCCGCCCGTCCTCGGCCCGCCCCCGGCCTCTTCATCCGCCGCCGCAGCCGCCGCGGCTCGGGCGCGGTCGCCATGGTGGGTCCGCGGGATTATCTGGGCCGGTGGCTGCCGGCGGGGCGGCCGGGCTGGCTGTGGGGGGCTGCGGCGTTGCTGGCGCTGGGCGCTCTCTTTGGGGGTGCCTGGAGCTGGGCCGGCCGGAGGGCTGCGAGGCGGCGGCGGCGGCTGCGGCGGGTGGGCACGGTGTTGAGGCTCGTCGTTTACCCCGTGAAGTCCTGCCGGGGGGTGGCAGTGGGGCAGGCGCAGGTGACGCCGATGGGGCTGCGGAGCGGCGACTTGCGGGACAGGTACGGCGGGACGGGGTGGGGTGGGGAGCCGGGACGAGGCGCGGTACCCCCTGGGGAGGCCTGGCCCGATCCGGGGGCAGGCACTGCCCGGCTGCCGGGCCAACGATGCTGCGAGGGCGCCTTGCTCCCGGTACCGGCCTGTAGTGTTGTTCAAGGTTTTCCTGCCCCCTGTCACGCCACAGGTTTTGGCTTGTGACCAAGGAAGATGGGCACATGGTTACAGCTCGTCAGGAGCCGCGGCTGGTTCTCATTTCCGTCGACTGTGAAAATGGGCACTTAATCTTGGAAGCCCCAGATATGAAGGAGCTGTTCTTGCCCATAAAGCTCCCCAAGAAAAATCCTGTGAAGACCTGCAGGTACTGAAGAAGGTGTCTTGTTGTCTTTTGTCTTGTTGTCTTTTGTCTTGTTGTCTTTTGTCTTGTTTTCTTTTGTCTTGTTGTTTTCTTTTGTCTTGTTGTTTTCTTTTGTCTTGTTGTTTTCTTTTGTCTTGTTGTTTTCTTTTGTCTTGTTGTTTTCCTTTGTCTTGTTGTTTTCTTTTGTCTTGTCCTCCCTTCTCTGCCTCTCACTTACCTGCTCCTGCTTTTGAAGGTTGCGTGGTTTGTGTTTGCTTGTGTAGAAATGGGAGGGTGAAAGGTTGGTGCCTCTCTTACTTTCCTGTGGGATTCTGTCTTCCTATCTGCATAATGTAGTGGAGAGAGACTTCGGACTGGGGCCTGTACTGACTGGGGCAATGGTTTTTAATTGGAAGAAGGTTTTTATGGTGGTGCCAACACTGGAACGGGTCACCCATGGAAGCTGTGGCTGCCTCAGGTTTGGAAAGATTCCAGGCCAGGCTGGGTGGACTTTGAACAACCAGATCTAGTTGAAGATGTCCCTGGCCATAGCAGGGGGGTTGCACAAGGTGATCTTTAAAGGATTTTTCCAACCCAAACCATAATGTGAATTTCTCTGCCATGTGTTACACGGAATGCCAGGATTGTCTGTCATAGCAAAATGTCTAGTTTTAATCTGCTAAACACTGGTGAAAACAACTTGGTAAAAGATGACACGATGTTCAAAAAACATGTTACACATATGCCAGATGAACTGTGATCTTCAGTCTTCCTACTCTGTCATGTTTACTTACTTGTGTTTACTTCCAGTGTTTTAATTTTTGCTTGCACAAGCAATTGCATCTCAGAGCCTCAGTCAAGCATATTGGTATTTCTTAGTCACCACCAATATATGCATCAATGTTTTTCTATACACACTATTTGGAATTGTTGAGATGTTGGGGTTTAGATACCCTCACCCCTGTCTGTAGGCATTTAACTAAGGTGCCTAAATTAGTAATTTGCTTGTCCAAGACTAGTTCTGTGGCCACAGGGGAAAGCTAGGCATCCCCAGACAGCAGCTCATCCTTGCAGGTGCTGTCTTAGAGGGGTGAGAGGTGGGTGTGTTACTAAGTCATTTAACTCTACAGGCCTAGTTACTTTATCTATATATTGAAATCTGTGCTTGAAAACTCATAAGAGTAAGCAAAAAACCTTTGCCCTGTTAAAATGTAATTTAATATAGAGGACTATTTAGTAACTAAATGGTGTTAGCCCCTACAAAGATACTGGTAGGTGTTTTTCATTTGGATAGCAGACAAGGTTAACATCTCAGCTGCAACAATTAAAACTAGAAGAGAGCTGGAAGGGAATTGCATTCATTAGCTTTTAGAATAACTCTTGCAGTAGAAACTTTTGATCAACATAGGTTAGTACCTCTGTTTATACAAGACAAGTGCAAGTTACAAATGAAAACATTTTTCATGAAGAAATAGAGCAGTGTTTCAAAGAAAATCTGTCTATAATGTGAGTATGTTAGCCATACACTACATACACTACAAAAACGTGGTTTTCAAGATGTTATTTTCCTAAAGTTTGTTCTGCCATTAGAAAAAAAAATTAGACGAAATGCATTTCAATAATGAAAAATGATCTTGGATTTTCCCATTTTAGATCTTGGTGACTTGTTTTTCTTTTAGTTTTTTTTCTTTTTGCCTTATTATATGATTGTACTCTCTGGCTTTAAAATTGCTGGAATTCAGCAATGCAAATAAGCAAACATTAGATACCTGTAAATGACCTTTAAATATTATCAAGTTGTCTGGTATTGCAGTCGATGTCATAGGATGTGAAATGAGCAATACCTATAGTATACCTACAGTTAAAAGTTGCCTGCTACTTTTCAGGAGGAATCCTGAGGTTTTGTATAACTCTGCTGTGCTTAAACAGCTTACCATTTGTCAGTTCAAGGATGATTCTTCTTGATCCACTCATCTGTTCAGTATAATGAGTTTTGGGAATAGTACTGTATGCAGGCAAATGAAGATGTGGTTTTTGCTGAGACTCTTCCCTTCTAGCTTGTGCCTGGGAGCAGCTGCCTTACTGCATGGCATGCACTGCTGGCAAGTGCCTCTTCTGCATGGGCTTACATTTATTCTACCACTGGGTGAACATGATGGCTTCAGATTGGTGCTGGCTTGTAAACAGCAGTTTGGAGCTAATTCAGTGCAGTAGTGCATCTGGCTGCAGAAGGTGGTGCAGATGAGAATCTTTAAAACTGCTAAGTCCAGTTGCAGATTTTATGTGGATATTTTAAAATCCTGTGTTTGGGGGAGTCGAATATAGGTCTGAAGCCATTGTACAAATTGAGCTATTTCCATAGCCCTCTATTTAAGAGCCCTTGTGCTCTTCATGTGTGCTCTTTGTCAGTATGTGTTGCAATACCTCAACTGCATAATTGTCCATATGGATGGGCAGGGTGCTCAGGATAGAGTTGCTTCATGGGCTGAAAACGTTAGTTAGAAAGATGTAAGACCCTCACCTCTAATGTCTTGCCAGTCAGAAGGCATGTAGGGACTGAGAGAATAGAGGGAAAAGTGTTTGAATTCTGTCTGGAGCAATGATCTTGAATCCCAAGCCCTGACCCAGCGTTGGTACAGAGATCCCAGCAAACAGAGCAGAGATATTGCTGCAAGCACCCTAACAATGCGTCTCTTCCCTCATGAGTGCAGGAGTGCTCCTAGGAGCTGGGCTCAGGCTAGATGAACAGCCTGGGCATCTCTGTGCTTCAAGCTGTCCAGAGTTTCATTGCAGAGGCAGGTGAAACTGCAGGGCATTTGGGTGAAAATTGCTACTTTGAAGAGAGTAGTAAATTTATTCATGGCTGGTGTTGAAGTTTACTGAAAAGTTGAGTTGAGGTTTACTGCTTCTTTCCAGGAAAGTCTTCCTTGCATAAACTTGTTTGTATTCTGCTGCCAGTGGGTTTTTATGACCCATGAACTTACTTTCCATTAAAAATCTTTAACCTCTCTGAAGATACTGATATGCTAAGTTTGAGTTCAAAGGTTTCACTCAGCTCTGGCTAAATATTTACAGCACAAAATACCTGAAGGAGAGCTTCCTTAACAATCAGTGACATTTACAATTAATATTTGTAAATGTTAGTTGTAGTAACTAACCACATCCTTTTAAGCTATTGTTAATTATTCTGGAATTAATTCCCTTTTAGTTGATTTATGCATAGAGATCTTTTGGTGTTTCAGTTGCATGCAAATGCAGGAATAGACCTTTCTTGCTTGAAAATGTGCTTTTTACTGGTCGTTGATGTGACAGCTCTGGGTACCTGAAGTCTATTTAATGGCTCATTCTCTCCCCAGCTGCTATCATCTGGCTGTGTCCATGTTACTTGGTTTCCAAAATAAGGTGGCCACAGGGAGGTTGCACACTGAGAAAGATCCGTATTCCAAATTCAGAGACCAACTTCCACCTCATTATAATATGTGTGGTTTGTTTACTGCACCTTGCTACAAATTAATACAAATTGTTTGCCTTTCAATAATTTAAAAGTTAGAGCCTTCAGCCTTCTAGCTAACTTGCTGATGTGTCTTGTGACCTTTAGGGTGTTTGGACTGGATATCCAAGGCAGAGACTGTGGAGATGAAGTGGCTCAGTGGATCACCAGTTTCCTGAATTCAGAACCATATCGACTGGTGCACTTTGAGCCCTCCATGGTGCCAAGAAAGTCAAAGGATATCATAAACCTTTTTCGAACCACTGATGAGGTAAATGAATGTTCTTTTTATCAAAAGTATTGTTTTAACCATTTCCCACCCACCCACTGAAACCTGCCCATTCCATCCTACATATCAGTATGTCTTATACTAGTTCTACAGCAGTGATTAAAGTAATATGTGTAGGCAATATGATAATACAATGACTGCAGATTTGTAAGGATCCTAAAGACTTAAAACCTAAGAATTCCTGTATAGGGATTAGATATTTCTTACCCTTCAGTGAGTATGGCTGGGTATCCCTTTTCTTCCTTGTCAGGAGCCATTGCTTGAGCAGGCATCCCCACTGTAGGAAGAAGGTCCAGCACACCTTCTAAGGAAAGTGGACAGGATAATCACCTATCAAAAGATGGGACTAGCCTTTTATAGAGTCAAGTGACTGGCTGCTGTCATTTAACTAATTAGCCATACCTGCAACATCTTCTGTTGGAGAAAAGAAGGGAAATAAAGGAAAAGCTAAGGAAGCCTTTTTCCTCATTAAGCAAATTCTTCCATTTCATCAAATTGTAGAATTTTCAGGGTTGGAAGGGACCTTTAAGATCATGTAGTTTCATCCCCCCTGTTATGGGCAGGGACACCTCCCACTAGATCAGGTTGCTCAGAGCCCTATCCAGCTTGACCTTAAAAACTTCCAGGGATAGGTCTTCCACCATATTTCTGGGCAACCTGTTCCAGTGTCTCACCACCCTCATGGTAAAGAACTTTTCCTAACTTCCAATCTAAATCTACCCTCCTCTAGTTTGAATCCATCCCCCTAGTCCTGTCACTACCTGACATCCTAAAAAGTCCATCACCAGCTTTCTTGTAGGCCCCCTTCAGGTACTGGAAGGCTGCAATAAGGTCTCCTTGGAGTCTTCTTCTCTCCAGATGAATAAAGCCAGCTCTCTCAGTCTGTCTTCACAGGTGTAGTGCTAAGGCTAGGACAATAGGCCCAAGCCAGAGCTGACCTATAGGTGAGTCCTTTCCTTGTATGGTAGTGCTGAGGCTTGGACAACGGGCCCAGGCTGGTGTTGCCTTGTATGGAAACAGCAAAAATACAGACTGTGTCCTTGTATAAAAAATAACTGACATTGTGTCCTTGTATTAATCATTTAAAACATAATTTATCAAAAATTACTGACTTGATGCTTTGAAAGAGAGTATGTTAAAGAAACCCTGCCAACCACACCCTGGACTCTGGCCCCATCCTGGTCATGGGTGGTCAGGAGATGAACCAGGTATCTCCACATAGTGTAATATGGAAAGTCATCCTGACTTGCAGGTTGTTAAATATATAAGGGACCCCCTTGCAGCAACTTTGGATGCCTCACCTATGGGTGGACACACTGTGTAGGATTTTCCCACTTGCTGGGAAGGGTTCTCCAAATCCTCACTGCAACTGGGGCTGCTCCCCAGCAACTGCAGATCTGGATGATGGCAACGTGTGCAAGTGGTGATGGATCTCTCTTAATCACTGTCCCTTCTCTTGTGTAGTAATGACTTCATGCATTACTCTATATATTTTCTATCTGTCTGCTTTAGGTGCTTTGTTCTGTTCTTCTCTTATTTGGTTGTAGTATTTACTTATCACCAGCAAAGCATGTCTACTCTTTTTCACTCTGAAAAAGTTTCATTACCATCCTCAATCAGTAAAACAATAGGAGAGGTGCTCCAGCCCTCTGATCATCCTCGTGGCCCTTCTCTGGACACACTCCAGCACATCCATGCCCCTCCTGTAACAGGGGCTCCAGAACTGGACACAGTACTCCAGGTGGGGTCTCACAAGAGCAGAGCAGAGGGGGAGAATCCCCTCCCTCGACCTGCTGGCCACACTTCTCTTGATGCAGCCATGGATCCAGTTGGCTTTCTGGGCTGCAAGGTACACTGACAGCTCCTGTTGAACTTCTCATCCACCAGCACCCCCAAGTCCTTTTCCTCAGGGCTGCTCTCAAGCCAGTCACTGCCCAGCCTGTATCAGTGCTTGGCATTGCCTCGACCCAGATGCAGGACCTTGCACTTGGTCTTGTTGAACTTCATGAGGTTGGCATGGGCCCACCTCTCCAGCCTGTCAAGGTCCCTTTGGATGACATCCCTTCCCTCCAGTGTGTCAGCTGCAACACACAGCTTGGGGTCATCAGTGAACTTGCTGAGGGTGCACTCAATGCCACCATCCATGTCTCCAGCAAAGATTTTTAACAAGACTGGTCCCAGTACTGATCACTGAGGGACTCCACTTGTCACTGGCCTCCACTTGGACATGGACCCATTGACAGCCACTCTTTGGGTGTGGCCATCAAGCCAGCTCTTAATCCACTGAGTGGTCCATCCATCAAACCCACGTTTTAACAGCTTGGAGACCAGGATGTTGTGTGGGACTCTGTCGAAGGCTTTGCTCAAGTCCAGGTAAATGATCCTGGTTGCTCTTCCCTTGTCTATTGATGTTGTGACCTTTTGATAGAAGGCCACAAGATTTGTCAGGCACAGTTTGCCCTTGGTGAAGCCATGTTGATTAAACCCAGTCACATCTTCATTATTCTTCTGCTCCAGCAGTGCCTCCAAGATGATCTGCTCCATGATCTTACCGGACACAGAGGTGAGACTGACTGGCCTGTAGTTCCTTGGATCTTGCAAATAGGGGTTATGTTTTCCTTTTCCAGGCAGTGGGGACTTCACTGGACTCCCAGACATTTTTCTGTCTGTTCTCGTTTGGTCTTTATTCAATGTAGCTGGAGCCAAACTGAGCTCCATGTTTTTCAACATGGGTGGGCAGCTGGCACCACAGGTACCAATGTGGCCTTCTGTTAGTACTGCTAAGACTGTTACCAGTTCAGAGTCTGCTGTGCTCTTTGCTTTCTGTGGAAAGTCTCCAACTCCAGATTAAAGGCAGTGAAACTGAGACAAAAAGCAATTGAATCATAAAGGGAAACTGAGGCAGAATGTCCTGCTACTTCAGAAAGCCTCTGTTTCCTATCCCTTGATAGGTCTTGGACTGTACATATGAGAGTTGTTACCTCCTGTTGTGTTTAAAGGAGCAATGCTTAACCTAGGGCCTAGGAATTATAATCCACAGAAGGTTAGAGGTTTCATCTCTCTCTTTTGCTGTGGGAAGAGGCTTGGAGGTGTGATGTTAGAGAAAGTTACTGCAGGTAGGTAAAGGAGATGCTGTACTCAGGCATGCTTGTATCATTGAAGCTGCTGATGCCCTTCTTTTTTGTCTGAATGACTCTCATGTGAAGGTGGTTTGAACTGTACCTGGTGCATGTAAGGTTTTTAAGCAAATGCAGATTATAAATATCTGCCCTTACTGTGATGTTATTACCTGTAGTGCATTGATTTTTACTTATTCTTGCTTATTCTTGCACAGAGGTGTATTCAATTGTGGACCTTTATGCAACCCTTTATAAGGGTTGGACTTGATGATCTCTGAGGTCCCTTCCAACCCAGATGATTCTATGATTCTATGCATATGCATTTAGTATGTAAGAACAGTGAGACAATCCAGATGCATTTAATATGTCAGGGCACTGAGACCAATCCAGAGGCTAGGTTTCAGCAAAAGGGGTGTCAGATTAGGAGGCATGACATTGAGGAATCTAACATAAAAAGAGGGCAGAATTGTTTGTGTATTTATTTCAACAGTCTTCTTGTTGTAAAGCCATGTCTAACGCAGGGAAAGGATTCTACTAGAAAAGGAAGAAAGGCTAAAATTCTTGTAGAAATTTGTTTGGCTTTGTTGTTGTTGTTGTTTTGGTTTTGGTGTGGTTTTTTATTGTGGAACTAGCCCATACAGGAGTTTTCTTTTAAAGTTCATTGGCCTTGTTTACTAAAATGGCAGCCCTCTGACTTTCAAGTTAGACTTGCAAATGGACTGTTGCAATTTAGTATGGCTGTTCTGTGTTTGAAGCTCCCTCTGGTGTTCTCATAAGAGACACTCATTGTATAGAAAAACTAGGTGATTACAGTCAACAAGAGAAGTTCAGCAGGTTCATAAATGGCTAATGTGTGATCACTGGTTCCAACATCACTGTCTTTCATTAATTGTTCTCCTCTTCTCTTACAGGAACTTTAAGTTTTGTTGGTTTGTTTCTGTAGGTTGCCTATCCTGACTGTAGCCCAGTCTTGATGATCTCAGAAGCTTCACTAGAAGATCTAAATACCAGACTGGAGAAGAAAGTTAAGATGGAAAATTTCAGACCAAATATTCTTGTGACAGATTGCAGTCCTTTTGAGGAGGTATAGTAGCTGTCTTAAACACCTTTTTGAAAGCTTGGTTATATTTCCTTGTGACTCAATTTCCTTATGTGATAGTGAACGATGGGGAAAGAGTTTCTGCTCATGTTGGTGCCTGTTAAACACTGAGGGGAGGAAACAGGTCTGAGAATGTTTATTTAGCTTAGCAAAGTATAAAGTGTATTTAAATGACAAACTGCTACTGGAAACTCATCTTTAAGTGTAAAACAGGGAAAGCTATGCATGCTATAATTGGTCAATTACTGACACAAATGAATAATTTGTAAATTGACAGTGTGCTCTTTCAAAGTCATTGGTGTAAAAGTAAAACTTACCCTTGCAGTTCTGCAGTCTCTGACAATATTCTGGTATTTCATAAAACACTGTCTGTGAAGGTACCCAACGATGAAGTGAACTGGTGATAATGGCTTTAAGTGTTTTTAATGTCCTGTTGCCACCATGGCAAATAATTTTCTCTGTATAGAGCTGATGTTTTCCTAAATCTGTTAAGTTCCTGAAGTGGAATCTTGTGTAGATGAGAAGCAAGAATGTCTACTAAAATTTTTATTTCAAATATGCTGAATTACCAGGGTCACAGATCACCTCGTCATACATACAGTAAGAATAAGCTTGCTTTATGTTCAGACAAGTGCAAGTTCCAGAATGGGATTTATTAATTCTGTATCTTTCTCTCCAGCAATAATTACTAGTGGATTGTGAACTGGATGAATGCGGTGACAGTGGATTTTTCATTTAAATAGTAACATAATTGATAGTACTTATTTTGGAGGTGCAAGTAAAGGTTACCATCTGGAATGGTACTGCTTCTTCAAGGAATGACTGTGCCACTCCTGGAAAAATGGTTGTATGTGGATATGTCTAATCTGTGCATAATGTTTACCTTCTCTTAGGACACCTGGGAGGATATTCTAATTGGTGATGTGGAAATGAAAGGGACAGTGTGCTGTGCCAGGTAAATATTTGGGACCATTATTTTATATAGATCTATACAGATTTATAAGAAGAAACTGGTATTAACTTGGTGCTGTCATTGCAGGTGTATTTTAACAACTGTTAACCCAGACACTGGGATCATGGACAGGAAGGAGCCCCTGGAAACATTGAAAAGGTTGGACAAATACCAGTGCTTCTTAGGCTAGATCCCAACAGATGTTAAAATAGTGTTTTAAAAATGGTTTGATTTATGTGTGGGATGTCATAATGCAATGTAAAGGTCTGTATTGGCTGCCATTCTACTTTCTGCATTTCTGTATGGTAAGAAAATTCAGGAAGAACTCTCTTCTTTCTTGCAGACTTTACCTTCACTCTCTTTCATCTCTGCTAGGGTGAATACCTGGGATAACAGTTATTTAAAGGTCTGACTTTGCAACTTTGGTATTTCTTCTTATAAGGTGTCTCGTGTATGTATTACACACGAGTGTGTGAATACAGTCAGGCTTTTTGTCACCATTTCAACTTCTTAGGCTTTTTTAGTTGTAGTGTTTATTTAGCTGTTATTCTAGTATGGTCACCAAAACAGGGCATCACTATTCATATGTCCTCTTTCTCATCACTGTTATTTTGATGTTTATAACTTGCTGCCACTGCTTCTGAAGAAGTGCTCTCTCTGCAGTTACCGCTTGTGTGACCCATCCCAGCGACACATATACAAATCCAGCCCTCTCTTTGGAAGATACTTTGCTGTTGACAAAGCTGGAACAATCCGAGTTGGAGACCCTGTGTACAAGATGGTCCAGTAATGAGAGAGATTTTGATTGGAAGATGACTTTTCACTTTGATATACAAATTGTTTTCTCATCAACACTGTCACCAGCATAACTTTTTCTTAGTCTTTGAAGTATTTTTTGTGTTATGTTCCTTTGTAAGGTGCAGGGGGGTCTCAGGCTATGAAGTGCCAATCATTTCAGATTGTGTCATCTCTTTAGCATGCCTGTAGCTACCGTGGCTTTAGTTTTTCTGGAGGCTGTGATATAATAAACTCTAATCCAAGACAGACTTTACAGCACTGCTGTATTACACCTCCTAAAAGTTTAGTTTAAACTCAATACAACAATCCAAAATCATGTACAAGGGCTTTGCATTGTGCTATGTGCATTGTGCATTAGATACACTCAGTGCCTCCAAAGAACCCCAAGAAGTAGTGCCAAGTGTATGAAGAATGCTGATCACAGAGCTGCCTTTACAGGTGAACAGGGAGTGCCCATGACAAGACTGTTTTAGATTCCAACATTCTTTGGTCCTAAGCATTTTACCCTATCTGTGTCTGCAGGTACTTTCTTGCAATGTTTCTTACCCTGCAGTCGTTTCCTGGAGATTGCTCCTCTTTTTTGAGATTGGAGAAAATATCAGAAGGAGAAGTTTTTGAGCTGGCTAAATGGTTCTTTAAGATAGAGGGTAACAATCTGTAAAACTGTGGGGTTCATTTAGTTTTACCTTTGCTTGACAAAATATGAACAATTGTTTCTTTTCTTCTGTGAAGCATACCATAACTTCTAGGCTGTAGAGTAGTGGTGCATTTGCTAATGCATCAGTAGAACTTCCAGTTTGACTAAAAGAACTAAGTATTTGCTGGATCAGAGAGTTGATGCACATTGGAAGGGATGAAAAGCTGTTGGGAGTGATCTGATTCTGAGCCTGCCCTGTTCAGACTGATGTCCAGGCAAATATTACTGGGATTCCTTGTTCATGTGTGATTCCTCTCTGGCTTGGTGAGCCTCTTACTATAGAAAAACTGCTAAGCAGGTACTGTGGAGGCTGCAGTTTTAGCCTGAGCACGTTAATATTCTTGTTACTCATTTAGATCTCTGGTTGCCCACCACACCCCTGTCCTAAACAAAATGTCAGCCATTTGTGTGATGATTATATTTTCTTCTATATTTTATACAGGATAAGCCAGGGGAGGAAATTAGTTGTATGATAGCACTGGTGTCATTAAATGTTACACGATCTATTTATTAAAAAAAAGCGGACTTGAAGACAAAAGCCTGCCATCTTTCACATGTTTGACTGCCTGTAGCTTTGTCATAGATTACTAGATCTAGCGTTAAACTAGCCCAAAAGAGGAATCTTAATTAAGTCTGAAGAAGGACAAATCATGATCCAATTTGGTGTTTAGATTCTTTGTTTTCTGTTAATCTGAAGTTGGAATTTTGTTGCATGCTCAAAACTCAAACCTGTAAAATGAAGAACTGTTGTGCTTTTGAGCAAATCTACATAGATGTATATGGAAAGCCTGATGCAGGCATATGGGAAAGGAAATTTTTTATTTTTTGTGACTTCAAGAGTTGCTCTGAATATCTTTTCATTAGCAGAGAGAGTGCTCTGCAAGAATAAAATTTTTATGTGGCATACAAGTGCCCAGTGAGGACTGCACGTTATGTGCTTGTACATTGTTCTGCCTGACACAGCAACTAGTGGGAGGAAGTGAGACAAAAAGCATCTTTTTAAAAAGAAAATAATCTTGAGTTTAATTTTTTAAAAGTGTATGTTGAAGATCCTTACTCTTAGAAGCTGAAAGCTTGTGGATTCCTAATGGTATTAAGCAAAGGCAGCCTGCTGGCTTGCCAAAGCAATTAGTTAAGTGTGTGTCTCTTCATGAAGCCAGGAGAGAGCCAATTTTTTTGCCCCTAGTCCAGCATATTTTTTCAGCGTTGTTTTAGCACCACATAAGGATTTATGTAGCACAAATTTTATGGTATAGATCATGTTGCTTCTTATTAGACTATCATAGATTGGGCTAATGTGGAAATGGGGTTGTTTTTTCCAGTGAGAAACTGCATCTGTATTCCTGTTAAGAAAAAAAATAGATCTAAAGCCCTGATTTATCCCTGTAAAAGCCCCAAAGAAGAATTTGGCTAGAATCCTGAAATAGGTGTGCCTCTGAGTACAACATGTTTCACAAATGCTACTTAAGTCTGTTGTGTGATGAAAGAGGGCCACTGTGTGAAACAGAAAGAGTAGCTCATGAACATTACAATATACATATCTTCATGTGTGTGTTGGGCTGCTCTAACTGTAGGAATTGTATTTGATTTTTGTAAAGTGATTTAGGAAAACAACTGAAAACATGATTATCATAAAACTTTTTAAAATTATATACTCAAAACTCATCATTTTAACTCTAGAGGAATAAAATAAAGTTATTAATTTCTACTGAACACAGATTCTTGTCAGGTGTAAAATTTGTGAATCTTCTGGTTTTTGCTGTTTCCCATTTTGGCATCTTAACTTCTGCTGCTATTTCCAGGACATTATATATGGTAGTGATTTTTAAAAATTTTATTTATTTACTTCTAATCTACCCTCTAAGTTTAGGTCAACATGTAGTTAATGGAAGCAGAGGAAGCCATGTGCATAAGAGAGCAAAGCCATCAGATGTAATTGGTCTTCAGACTAGATTTTCCCTCTCATGATCTGCATGAAGAAAAAGGTGTTTACAGACTATCTTCTTTTTTTTCATAGAGAGGAAAACAGGGGAAAAGCCTGAGGCATGCCACATTCCCCAGTGAGCAACAGCTCATCACATAGACTTAAGGAAATCCAAGTACAAGTGATCGTAGCCTGAGATCTACAGCAGACAGAGATTTCCCATGCAGACCACAGACACAGAGAAGGTGGTGGCATGGTGTTTGGAAGTTTGGGGGGGCACCTGTTTTCTCACCCTCTGTAAGGCTAAACCATCTGCCCTTTTTTCTTGGACCATTATGCAGTAGCTATCGAGCTGACTGGAATATCTGCTTCTTTTAGGACCAAGACTGTACAGCAGAATTCTGTCTCCTCTACTGCACAAAATTGCTCTGACAGCCTGTCACTGCTTGTTCACCAGCTGGCTGTTCTCACTTTCTTTAGGGACTAGATAACAGGAATGAAGCAATCACTCTGCTTCATTGATGTGCTGACCCTCAGAGCCTCTTCACTGTTAAAACTCCAAAACCAGTCTGCGTCTGCTATTAATGGAGGTTTGTCTTCCAGAGATTATGACGGATTATGAGAGCCTGCAGAGTCATGGAGAGTTTTTGACAGACCTGCCTTTGTCACCTTGACATAAATAAAAGGTGATGGCTAAATCTCTTCATTTTATGAAGATTTTACTCACAGAAGTTTAAAACTGAAAGAAATCAGTTGGATTAGTGAGTGTTGTCTTCTCTAACTGCAGAAAAAGAACTGTTTGACATTAGATTCAGACTCAATATCTACTTCATTTGTCTCCACATACCATTGCCCACAGGGCACTTCCTAATATTCTTTGAAAACTTAAGGTTTTTAGTAGATAAAAAAATGTAGTGAATAGTTGGGATACAAGGAGATCACAGGAGAGGTCAAGAATAACAACAACGTTCCAGGTCTTTCAAGAGGCCTTTACCTCCTCAAATTGAAAATCTTCCACTGTGTTTCCAGTTGTGCAGTTTGGTAACCAGTATTAACTCTTCATTCCTTGGGTTCATGTAAGATAGGGCAGAATATCAACCTCCCTCTAATTTGCTGGAGAGGTGACATAAACTTTTGTTTCCTTCATCTGTCCCTTCTGTTTAATAGACCTAAAGCCATCCAGTAGTGGTTTACTGCATCCCGTGCTGTGACTTACAGCAGAGCTCTCCTCCAACTCATGTTCACATGTTCAGAAATGTGAGTTGCAAACATCCTAATTGAGGGGGGAAGAGCTGCTGTGTAATTAATCCTGGAAAGGCACTAGGCAGACAGATAGGCCCATCAGTCTAAACTCAGTTGTAAAAAGTGGAAAAATAACTGAACCACTCAGACTAATGTGAGAAATACCTGCTAAGCCCTGGGGATGGATGTAGGCTAAGTTTATGTGAAATGTAAAGGCATAGAACTTGAATTCTTCAACAAATAATACATTAAAAAAGAAAAATGAAGGCTCTTGGGCACTTGAGCCCAGTGTCTGATGGAGCAAAAGGACTATGTTGGATGTCATGTGTGTAACCCTATATAACTGCTCCCTGGCTGGGTAAACTGTACCATGTTGTGTGACCAAAACACCTGCACTGGTGGTCATCTGGGATCCTCCATCATTGCAAGGCTGTCCATTAGCAGGTGGGTGGCAGTGATGGCTCTGCCTCCTGGAGTGACCTGTTCTGGGAGCTGCTGTTCTCCAGGAAATCGCTGTGATTTATCGGCCCCTTGGAGGATGCTGAGAGCAGATGTTATTTTGGAAGCTGGGGCAGCAGTGTGGGGTTATTGTTGTGCATCCATGAAGAGGTAAGTAACATACACTTATTTTAAGATTGCCAGCAAGAACAATATCCATCTGATATCTTTAATCTGGAGCTGAAGGAAGGCAGAAAATGAAGCAGGCAAGGGAAAGCTGATAAAGTAAATTAAAAAATTAGTGTGCTTTTCCCCTACTTACTCTGTTGCCCTTAACACAATCACAAGCATGGATGGTAGGAAAAAATAACTTTTTCATGGCAAGCAAAAGAGGCTAGTTCCTGCACCCAGAGAGTAGCAGTGTGTTTGAAGCACTGTGCTTACAAAGCCTGCCCACAACTCTGGGGCTGCTGGAAGTATTCTGGAGCCTCGGTGGCCATGGCTGGCCATGGGTTATGGACCTGGACAGGAGTTTCTGAGCCCCAGGCACTGTGGGAGCTGCAGGCAAGGTGCCTGCAAGACAGGTCCCAGCCAGAGCTTCTCTGAATGCTTTGATTATGGCAGTTTTCCTCCAGAGTGGCAGGAGATTGAACCCCAGCTATACTAAGAATTAAGAAGAGGCAGCCCTCTTGCCTTGGTATCTTATTTCCCCTCAAAGCCTTAGTTATTTAGCTTGCCTATGTAATGCACTGCTGTCACTAACTTAAAACTTTTATTCTCATTTGTGCTTCAAAAGGGCAACATAAAATTACAATTTCTTTATTTGCACAGATGTGTTGAAATACGATTTTATTTAACTTTAAAAGAAGAAAAAAGCCCAAAACCCTAAACCAAAAAACCCCTGGGGTTTTGGTTTTTTTTTTGTTTGTTTGTTATTAAAAAGATTCCTAGCCTCTCACCTTCAAGCAGTAGAAAAGCTGTGTGTCTTTTTGCATTTATTCATCTATGCATGTCTTTCTATAGTGCCCCATCTCCCAGCCATGTCACTTATGTTTTTAAACCAGCGATTTTTGTGGGAATGCATTTGGTTGGGAATTTGATGGAGGAGTTTGGGGGCTCTTTGATGAATGCATCTCCTGTACTGTGTGTGAGGGTTTTGTGTGGGAGGAGGTGCTGCCAACATGACCCTGTGGCTCAGGGAGCCCATTGTTGTGCCACCCATAGTGGGATGTGGGGACCAGGAAAAGGCACCGGGAGAAGTGGTAGAGAGAAGCATCCAGAGACTGTGTCAAAGAACGAGGAATTTATTTTCCTTTCCATGAAGAAAGAGGCACTGCAGCCCTGCTAGTGCCACTGCAGGAGGCATGGCCTCTTGCAGGGCCAGGAACAGTTGAGGGGGCTGGAAGCCCTCCTTTTCAGGGGGCGCTGGGGCACCCTGGGAAAATCCTTCCTGCCCCAACCAGGAGGGAGACTTGTCCCTGCTGCTACCTGGGATCCTGCAGAGATGCTGGACCAGGCCGGGTGGGGGGGGACAGTTACCCCAGAAGAGATGTAGGGGCTACCTGCAAGGCGTGGCTTCTTGAAGGGCTGGGGACACTCCAGTGGGCTGGAAGCTCTCCTCTTTCGAGGCCACCGGGTCACCTCAAGCCAGCCATTCCTTCCCCAGCCAGAAGAGGCACCTGGTGCTGCTGCCTCCTGCAGCTCCAGCTGGGGCTGCCCCTTCTCTGCTTTGAGGGGCACAGATGGGGTACGGCCGAGGTCCCCGGGGAGGGCGGCCTTTGAGGTGCCGGCTTCCTCCTCCCCATCTGAGCCTGCAGGTGTGCTGGAGGCAGCCAGGCTGCAGTCATCAGTTTCCCCCCCCGGGAGGCTGGTGGTGGTTGCAGGGCTGATGTCCTCCCCCCTGGCAGCACAGGTGTCCTTCCGGGCCACGTGCTTGTGTATGTCCCCGCCACACAGGCACACGGCCGCAGTGATGAGGCGCAGGACAAATGGCCGTGTGTGTTCTTGCAGGGTGGTCTCCAGCGTCTGTGCCAACAGCCCCACGTCCAGACCATGAAGGCACAGGCAGACTGCAAGCCTGGCCTCCCACATCATCACATGCCACCACTGATCCTCAAGGAGCACCCTAAGCTGTGATCGCAGCCATAGCAGCAGGGGCCTGATGTTACTTGGGTGGCTCTTGAAGAAGTCAGCCCAGACATCAGCAGGGAAGCCACCCACCTGAGTCCTGGGCCGCAGACTCACGGCACCCTGCTCATCCTGCTTGTCTTCATCTGGTGGCTCTGCAAGACCTGGGAGGCTGAACAAAACAAAACCATTGTCTGCCTGCGTGGAGATCGAGATGGAGTTTGTCTCCAACACGCACAGGGAGCAGACATGTTGCTGCAGCGCGCCGTGTGCTGCACACCCAAAGCAAGCTTGGCGGAGGTGAGGCAGGAGGTTGGTAGCGTCTTTTTGAGTGTTGCAGCTCCACTTGTTCTCGGTGGCCATGCTCTCTGCACCCGCCAGTGAGCTTGGGGACACCGAGGTTGAGGAGCTGCTTCCTAGCACTGACACTGCAGTGGCGGGCATCGTGCGCTGCAAATGGGAGAAGCCACAGTCACTCCCTGTCCCAGGGAAAGGAGAGGAGGAAGAAAAAAAAACGCAGGCCCCTTGCGAAGGGAAACCTCCCAGCTCCACAAGCCCTATGGCTGCTGGGAGTGGACATTTGCCCACACAGCTCACCTCTGCTGATGCAAGCACACCTCACAGTGCCTGGCTGCCTGAATCAGCCAGGGCCTGAGAAACACACGAGGGTTTGACTCTGGGACGGGAACCCAGAGCTGCTGACAGCAGCCCCCAATGCACCACCCAGCACCAGGAGAAGTCTTGCTCAACTCCGCAGACCTTGCAGACACTCTTGGTCAGTCAGGCAGGAACCAGACTGGGCCGTACTCTGCCAGCTCCCAAAGATAAATGGCAACAGGCGTGAGGCGGCAACCTGTCACCCACTGACATCACAATCACCACTCTATAATGTCACCCTGCATGTCGCCCCGTGTGCAGGCCCACAGCATCAGGTTTCTTCAACTTAGAATCATAGAATTGGCTGGGTTGGAAGAGACCTCAGAGATCATCAAGTCCAACCCTTGATCCACTACCACTGTGGTTACCAGCCCATGGCACTGAGTGCCACATCCAGTCTCTTTTTAAATATCTCCAGGGACGGAGAATCCACTACTTCCCTGGGCAGCCCATTCCAATGTCTGATCACCGTCTCTGTAAAGAAATTCTTTCTAATATCCAACCTAAACTTCCCCTGGCACAACTTAAGACCATGTCCTCTTGTCTTGTTGAAAGTTGCCTGGGAAAAGAGACCAACCCCCCCCCGGCTCCAGCCTCCTTTCAGGGAGTTGTAGAGAGCGATGAGGTCTCCCCTGATCCTCCTCTTCTCCAGGCTGAACACCCCCAGCTCCCTCAGCCTCTCCTCATAGGGTCTGTGCTGGAGTCCCTTCACCAGCCTGTTTGTCCTCCAGAAACTTCTACATTTCTGCTGCTCTGGCTTGATCCCTCCCAATGCGTGTCTATGTTTGCATGTTCAGCCCCACTCCTGATGCCTTGCAGAGGCCTTCTGCTGGAGGGGAAGTGGTGGCAAAAGTCAGCAGGGCCTGCACATGGCTGGATGATGCCTGTCCATGGCTGGACGATGCCTGCCCATGCTGGGTGCCTTCCTGTGTGTGCTGCTGGGAGCTGTAGGCAGGATCTCTGTTGTTAGTGGCCATCCCTGGGTAAGAGTGTCTCACCCCTCCAGGCCATGCCCCCCTCCAACAGGGAGAAGCTGAACGTGGAGGGGGGGGCATTTTGCTCCAGCCCCATCCATTTCCACTGATCATAGTACCACATCCCTCTGTGCTTACCAATTTTGGAGGCAGTCTGCACAGTTTCCTTTTAAAACAATCAGAGATTTTCCTTTCTACAGCCCCACTGGACTCTAGCTGATGGGCACAAGGAAGGACATTTTGGTTGCAGCTCTAGGGCTGCACAATTTCTCTGCATTATTTGCCCAGTAAGATGGGTCCCCTCATTGCTCTCTAGCAGAGAGGGATTGCTAAACCCAGGAGTGAGTTCTCTTGAATGTGTTGTTCCGACAGTTGTTTCGTCTGCATGTTGACAAAGACAGGCTTCCATCCTGAGAACAGCTAAAATGACAAGGACATGATCAAAATGACAGTGACTAGGCCTCTGAACACAGGGAAAGGCAAATTCACAAACGGTCTCCACAGTGCCCGTTGGGCAGCCCTGCTTGTTTTCTCCTTCCATCGTTTTGTTGGAAAGTTGTCCTAACACTCTGAAGATTCAAGAACTTGAGGGGTACTGTGCTGGCAAGCTTCAGTCGCTCACACTTTCATTTCTGACACTGTCCTCCACTGGGCAAGAGAGAAGGAGTGAGAGAAGATGAGCAGTGATGCCTCTGTTGCTGAGCTGGAGGGCCAGAGCTCAGGACAGAGTCCAGGCTGGAGTGACACTCACAGCATGGCGGTGGCTCTGCTCCTTCTCCATGGGTTTGATGGATGTGATCCGAGTCACTCTTGCTCTCAGAACTCCTTCTGGTGTCCTGTGCACCTGGAAGGGACAGGGAAAGATGTCTGAGCTGAAGATGCCTCTTGCTCCTCCTGCAGCCCTGGGTCAGCTGCACATCTGTGCTCAGCACCAGCTCAGCACTGGTGAGAGCCTCCCTAGAGAGCAGTGGTGAGCATGAGCAATGCCAGTGCTGGGAGGTCCATCCGTGCCCATCCTGCATGTCCCCAAGTCCCAGGGAGAGACCACCTGGAGCCGCAGCAGCTGCTGTCCTGGCCCATCCCACCCAGGACACAAGGGCACTTTCTGGGCACCAAGGACACAGCCCATCTGGTGACAGGTAGGATGGGAAGTGGGTGCTGGTCCTGCTGACAGGTCAGTGCTGCTCATCCAGAGACTGCCCCCTCAGAGTGCTGCTCCCTGCCAGCAGAGCTCTGTCCTGCTCTCTCTGCTGGCCACTGGCTTACACTGGCCAACACTGGAACCCCAATGTAAAGTGGCTGCCACCGACCAGGGACATTGCAACCCCAACATAACTTGGAGGGAGCCCTGGGGGGGTAGTGGAGTGGAGGTTCTCTTCAATATTACACTGGGGAGCCCAGAGGAGTGCACAGCAGAGGGGAAGGACCCCCTCCCACCACTTGCTGGCAGTGGTCCTTGCCTTGGGCTTCACTGCTGGGTCTTGCCCCCCAGCTAGACTTGGTGCCACTGCTCCCCACTCTCTGGGCCTGGCTGTTCAGTCAGTTCTCCATCCTTCTACTGCAGAGATCTTCAGCCCATGTAATGGTTGTTTCTTTCAGTCCTCAGGCACATTTCTCTTTTGGAGTGGCCTTGCAAAGCCATCTTCCATCTTCCTTGGTACCTCACTGGGGCTCAACAGGGACCTGGGTATCTCCACTTTGCTTTGGTGTTCTCTACTATCTCAGGTACACTGTGCTTGGACATGTATGGTTTTCCAGTGCAGTACATTTTCCTGCATGTTGATTGTGCCTGTACTATTGCAGAAACTTTTACTTTATATATCACTTGGCTTTTTCCACATGTGCATGCTAAATATATGAACTCTTCAAGACGATATACTGAGAAAGAAAAAATTGAAAATTGATTTGAGGTATAGGATGTCCCTGGCTTGTTTGGTTAGAGTGAATATATTTTTGTCTAATCCCACTGGTGTCAGGAGTATTGCTTTTCTGCTTTGAATTTTCACCCCATACTGAAATTAAAAGTCTTGGTAATCAACAGTACCAAGAAATAAATTACTGACCAAGATTGCCTCTGCAGACTTCTCCAAAGTGAAGCTAAGGCATGATTATTTTTTTTTCTGTTGCATCTATGACTGGAACTAGACCGGTGGCACGTCTGAACAGCAGCCTGTGCTTTAGGTAACATTTCATCAATTACATGGCCCAAGCCATGCATGAATACAAGGGTAACAATACATGAAGGTTTCACACAGATCAGCTTCTTGAAAGGAATAATAGGCAAAATCTTGCAAGCTGCCTCTCTTCTTAAAGATGCCCTCACAAATTCTTCAATAGGGAATAAATGAGTGGGAAAGCAATCACTTAGACAGGAAATCTCTGGGGAGCAGCTTTCAAGGCAGGCATAAATGGTATGGCAGAAATGATGCTTCATTCAAGAAAGCAGTTCTGTCAGGGAGATTTTTTTTTAACTGTGGCAGGATTTATCTGTAATACCTTACCACTGCTGGTATGGTGTGAACAGCTGAAATAACCAAGAAGCTACCTGTGAAGGTCAACACACTGACTGACTGGGCAGTGCATGTGTGGTGATGGTGTTCCTGGAGTGTGCAGTACAGGTGAGGGGAAGTGGAGAAGGAGCTCCTGTTTTCAAGACTATGACTTCCTGAAAATTGTTTTCCTTCTCCTCTGCTTTCCTTTTGGGCAAAGGTTCTGAATTTTTAATATCCTTTTGATGGAACACAACAAATGGGAAAACAACTATGTGTTACTAAAAAAAAAAAAAAAAATCAACCAGGTGTATTTCCACTACATTTTGGAAAAGCACGAGGGAAATCTCTCCTCTGAGCACTGGGGTGCTGTGGCTCAGCCCTGGACACCCGTGTGCTTTGCCCTGCTGCCCAGCAGTGCTGCACTGGCTTTGTGCACTGATGGTGACACTGCCAGGTGGTGGAGGACACTGAGTCTCTAGGCTCTCTTGGTTTTTATCTCAATGATAACAAGCTCATTAAAATGTTGTTGAGTGTTGTTTCTGCAACCAACTGGCAACCGCTTCTGAATTAGACATATGAGACACCTGTAAAATGTCCTGGGGCCACCCTGCAAGGGACTTGCAGCACCTCAGGCATGTTAATTCAGCACTTGGAAGGCTTCGGGTTTCTTACAACCCCCCAGGGGAATGGGTAATCATTCTCTCTGGGAGGGGAGAGGAGCAGAGTGGAACACAAGAGAGAAAATGATCTGATAGTGACAGCTGGCTCCTGCCAGTATTTTACAGTAAGAAAGCAGTGGATCCTGGAGGGCTGCTGGGCACTTTTCAGGGACAGGCAGGAGCCTGTGTGTGAGGCAGTGCTCACACAGTGAGTCTGCAGCATCAAGCAGATCATGTGTAACCTGTGTCTGGAAACCCCATGTTGGTTTGGACCAAAGAACTCCAAGGTAGCAGCCTGGCCCACAGAGCTTTGCTAAGCTGAATCCAAAATGGAGTTAACACATGAATCCTTCTGAGAACTATCTCTGCTTGATTCTCAGCTGTGCTGTGAGGAGGTTGCATTGGTGCTACATGGGGTATTTTCTCATTGTACTTCCCTTTTTGGAGTAGAGTCACCTTAGCTCCTCATCCCTTGAGATATAGGTTGTAGCTGTCTCCCGTTCTGGTGAAGGGAACAATGGCTGGTGATAATGGTATGTTACCATCACAGGTACTCAAGGTTAATCCACAGCTGCAGTGGAGGCAAAACTGTATTTTGTTCCTTCTAGAAGGAGGCAAGAAGGCTCAGCCAGGATTTAATGTTTCCTACTGGAACAGGAGCAGGAATGCCTTCTCTGTGAGGCATCCCATCTTCTCAACTTTATTGCAGCCCAAGCTAGAAGCCCTCATAAGCAGACAGGAATTGGGGAAATCTGTATGTACAGCAGCCCTTGGTTTGTGGGTAGCTGAGCAGCAGACCTCATCCAGGTTAGGCACTGGTGGTAAAAAGGGGAATAAGCTGGACTGAATTGTGCAGGCACTGGGAGACTCTTTGCCATTGGAGATTGTTAAGGACAAGCTGGACAAACCTTGCCCAGAATTAACATAGGTGATTGGATGATTTATCACAGTCCTTTCCACCCCCTTGTTCTGTTTTGGTGTTTTGTTTTTGGTTTTTGTTTTTTTTTTTGGCTTTGTGGGTTTTTTGTTTGTTTTGTTTTGTTTTGTTTTTTTCTGTTTTTTGTTTGGTTGGGTTGGGTTTTGTTTGGTTGTGGGGTTTTTTGTTTTTTTTTTCCATTGCTACTTCAGCCTCTTAATTCTTTCTAGATGTATAAGTGCAGTACCTACAGTCATGATGTCCTCTCCCAAGAGTGCTAGTGGCAAAGACATGTTCTAACCTCCCTCTTCTCTGCTCATGAAAACATGTTAGTCTGTGCTGATGGGCTCCCAGATAGAAGTGGACTTTGTGGCATGTAAGTAAAAAATATCCACAAGTATAGCACAGCAGGAAGGGTATGGAAAGGTGTTTTAAGCATTGTGGCCCATGGGTTCCCTAGCTTAAATTCTAGATCTGGCATTTTAAGTCATTAAAAACAAATGGTACTTCCTGTCCATGCTGGAATAAATAACTTTGGATTAAAAAATGTGAAAAATGAACAGACTAAATGTTATTTAGATTGTTACAGAACTCTTCTTGCACATTCTGGGAAAAACAAAACAAGAAAAAAAATCCCAAAAACCTGGGGGATATGTAATCTGTGGACACAATGAAAAGCTTAATTAGCCTTGCAAAACCACAGAGCACAATAAACCTGCATGGGTCTGGGTTTCGTTTATTTTTATCAAAACTCATAATGAAATATGGTACATTTTTACCCTTGGTTTTCACTGGAAATTGCTTTTAGAGTGACTCATTCCTTATTTGGTTTCTTTTTTGTGGTTCCTGACATTCCACATTTCAAGAGATCTTCTTTGGAATACACTCAGCCTTAATCACTGGCATTTTCAGTTACCTTCTTTGAACTGTTAAAATTAAGGGTTTGTAAGCACTAAGAAGCCATATATCCAGCATCTCCAAGGGTGAGACCTGAAACTGAAGAATCCTTTCACCTCAATAAGGTGAGTAGAATATGACTTGAAATCCCAATGTGCTACACATGATCTTTGCCTTCCTCCTTTTTTCAAGGTGTTTTTATTATACAGTACTGCTGAGATTTGTGCTGCTGCTTCTTCAGAGCTCTGCTTTTGTATGTGAACTGTTTAGTCTGATAAACTTCCCACACAGGAGGATCCCTGTTTGGTCTGTTGTTTTTTTGGGTTTGGGTTTTTTTGGTTTTTTGTTTTTGTTTTTTTTTTTTTGTGTGTGTGTGTTTTTGTTCTGATTTGGGTTTTTTGGTGATTTTGTTTTTTGTTTTATATGGTATTTATATGCAATAATGCAGCACTGGTAATGCAGCACTTTTGATGCAAGGCCTGTTCCACCTGAAGCCCACATTCAGTATGTCCTGATGTGGCCTGCTGCCATGTACCTGCTCACTAGGATGTCTATATGGATAAATTAGAACTATGTCTGTAAGGGACTTCATTGGAAATAGACTGAAAACAGTCTGTTTTTACCATCTTACAAAACTCATAAACTTTTCCCATGAGATCTCTATCCTGTCCTAGGACTGTGCATGAACTTTAAGCTCCCATAAATGTAACTGTAGGTTTACAGGAAGGGGACTCATCTGAGGGACTCGTGTCATTTGCTGCATCCCAGAGGACAGTTCCAGCTGCAGATCTTTCACCTTTGCCTGGACAGACTTTGTATTTGGCAACACTGGGTCCTAAATCTGTGCTACCTCTACAGTTTTCAGCAAACTACTCTCCTGCCCTTATACTTTTCCAGATGTTCAAGGGAAAAACTGCATTTTAGTCTTCTCGTCAGCTGACAGTGTTGATGTTTTTCAAATTAATAAAAAGTTTAAGATCCTAAATCACTGATAAAGTATACATACACTTCAAAACCACATTTGAAAAAAGCCACTGCTCTTCACCTGTTGAGGCTCTGTTGCTATTACTGGAGCTCAGATTTGCCTTGGCTGACTGTTTCAGGGAGCTTGCTTTGCTCCCCTTACTATTCAGGTGTTTTGAGATTGCTGGAAATGCAATTTTTTTGGCTAGGATCTTGAGAGAGATTTCCCTCTTTCATGTGCTACTTGTGGTGTGTCCACAAGGACACCACTGATTGTTTTACTGGGGAATTGCCTGCCTCATTTATCGTGGAAGTTTTGCCATCATTTTCAATTGAAAGATTATCAGATCTCTACCAGTTTAAGATTTTATGTGCTTTCCTTATTTTAGAGCATTTAAATTCTCTTCTGGAACCCTGAAAAAAATGTATAAGACTAGTAAAAGAGGCCACCCATATTAGGTCTTCTGTAGCCTTAGAAGTTGTCACATATATACCTCTCTGCTTCCTGTGAATTGAGAAAGAACCAATTTCTTGTCTTTCAGTACCAATTGGAGTGTTTCTAATGATGAGATGGGACAGAAGGCAGAGCTTTACATATCCACAAACAGGCACTGCAAGCACATTATAGCTTGCCTTCCTTTGTCCTCATGGGGGTAGAAAAGCCTTAGGACTGTATTTTAGAAAGAGTATTTCTACTTTCCTGAGGGTGAGTTAAATTTTTACTGATACTTGAGGCACAACCTAAATAATCCTTCTCTGAATCAGCTCAACAAACTGGTTTCACTTCTAGTGAGAGTCTTTCTTAAAGCACTGGATGCTTGGAGATGCATTTCAATGTGGAGAAGCTTTCCTGAGAATTTCCCACCTAGATAAAGAGTCCACCTGAGGATCTGCAGTTAGCAAGGCCAAACCACCCTCAAGATATTCCTCTCTATTTCTTCAGGCTGCAAGGAAAACAAAGGCAATCAGGTACCTGGAGTTGAGTGGGAGGAATGCAATCTTCCACTTACAAACTGAGCATGAGAATACACTTTCTCTTTCAGCTATTGGACAAAGTGGTTTTTTTTCTGATTCCACATTTATGAAATAACTACCATATTCCTTTCTGCTTTGAATTATGCATTGCATAGACCTCTGGAAACATATTATCCCTATACAGAATGTATGACTTGCCAAACTTTATTCTTCCTGTCATGTCACCAGGTGATAGATTGGTGTTCAGACTTTAGGTTTTCTCTTAAAGTGTGAGCTTACTCCTTCTAGCAAAACAACAGTACTGAAATTAATATGAAGTGTGTTTTAGACAACATGTTTTATCTGGTCAGCAGAGTAATGAGACAGAAGGAATATGACAAGGAAGACAGTTCTGGTTTGCTGTCCTTTTTCTAGAAGACCCATGTAAGTAGAACACAGCTGGGTTAGATGGGAGGGACAGTATGGCTTTGCTTTCTTTTCTGTGTCATTACATCTTTAACAATGTCCTGAAAAAATATTGTCAAGCAGAGGGAATATGGTAAAATGGTTGTGGTGAGTCATCTTGTCATGAGCATTTCTATCTGTATTGTAGTAGTATTTATTCATCTGCTTTCCTCACCACCTGTCTGCTCTTCCTATGTTAATCCATCCTTGTGGTTTTACTTTGACTTTGACTATTGGTGCTCATGTGGTTGTTCCTTGCCCTTGCTCTCCTTCCTAATAACACCCATAATTTTCCATACCTGGTGGTGGATAATTTCTGCTCCAGTTCCCACTGACTTTACCAAGCCCTCATTTTCACTCCTTTTCCTAAAGGTACAGATGCTCTGGCAAGTGCTGAGGTGATGGAAGTGTGGCAAGTGCCATGGTGCTGGGGTCTGTTACCAGTGCTGAGCAGATCCTAGTTCAGGGCCTGGAAAGCTGGAACTGGATGTGGCTGTGTGCCAGGTCCAAGAAGAGATGCACCCTCCTGCAGCCTGCCCATAGCTACCTTTTTTAGACCCTAAAGCAGCAAATGTGGCTCTCTCTGTGAGTGCAGCCACATACAGGAGAAAGGATGGAAAAGGCAGCATGATTTAGCAAAAGAATATTTAAACCAGAAATACTACTTCAGTGTTTGAAAGCTGGTGATTCTGGTACAGGATCAGCTTTTATCAAAAAAGAAGCTGGAAACTGTTTGGAGAAAAAAATTAAAAGCTTTAAAAATTTAAAAGCCTTCATGCTGAGGCCATATCTTTAGGGCCTCTCAAAGTCAGGAACCAGCATGCAGTGTGGTAGCAGGAGTGGGTGTCTGTGCCACTTTCCAGAAATTAAGAAAATTTTACTTTCCTGGTAATGTCACACTATTGGGTTCCATTAACTTATTAGAATTATATTAGAAATAATATTGTCCAGTCACCTGTACCATTGAAAATTAATTAATATGTGGAATCAATTTTACAACTGACTGCATAAAATGGTATGCTGTCTGTTGCAGATGAGACTGCTACTTATACATTCAAAAGGTGAAGACTCTTGAGGATATCTGACTTATGTTTAACCTTCTGTGAGTGATAGCTCTCACTTTTTACTCATCACTGCTTCATTCCTTGGTCTGAAAAATTAGCTCATACTTTGTGCAAATCAACAGTGCTTCTAATAATTGTGTATACATGTATATATGTATGTATATAAGAGTGCCTTTCTTGTATAATAGCTCAAATCAACTGAAACATTAAAAAGTTTTAAAATCATGGTTTTTTTTTAAAGGAGTCTATATATACATGACCACTTTATGGGTTTTAATTTTGATCAGCTCCTTTATGTTGTATGTGTTTTGTACCCCTCCATCCCTAAACTCATGTCTGCAGCCACAAGAAAAAAAAAACAACAACAAAAAAACCCAGAACCCCCAAAATACCAAGAAACCCCCCCAAAAAAACCACCACCACCACCAACAAAATAACAACAACAAAAAACCCCACCCACAATTCTCAGGTAATAGTCAAACACTTGAAAGATGAGATGATTGCATTAGAGGTATATCTACCAAAAGCAACATTGTCTACATTCCTTAAACACAGATTTTTGTATTAGATGGTTAAGTATCTTGAAAAGTAGCTTGTGGTGATAGAGATAAATGTATGGGAAGGGTGTTGATGTACCCATTTTATGCATCTGTTTTCTGGCTGTAGCTCCATGATGGGAATCCCAGTTCTTCTGAACTTCCTCTTTGCAGTGGTTAATGCAGAAGAGCCAAGTTCACTTTTGCTTTTATAATGTTTATCACTTAATCTGACTGCCAGTGAAAGTAGACAGGTGGGATTTTACCTAAAAGTAGGCTATAGCTTATCGGTCTGTCATAATCTTTTAGAGAAAAGCAGTGGAATGAAATGGATGAGACTTTTGTTTAGATAGGGATTCTGTTCCTAGCTCTTCCTAAAGTGACCCTGTGCAGCCTTTCTGAGCCTCTTGTATTTTGTCTTTGACATGGATGGATTGATATTTGCTTTCTTCATAGGGTACAAAGATTGAGCTGTGCTCAGTTATAAACTATTTGAAGTGTCAGTATTGTTAGGTGTAATCAGGGGAAGAAGTAAAAGTAGGACTCCAGGGTCCCCTCCAAGCATTTCCCTGGCTAGCAAGGCATTCCAGCAATCCCAGTGGCTCTTCCAGTAAGTGTTAGAATTTGCTGCTTTTATTTAGTTGTTTTTATCAGTGGTGGAGGAGAGAGACAGCAAGTTCAGGAAACGTGTGTAGGATGTGTGACCTCAAGGGGCAGGTAAAGCCTGTTTACAAGTGCTAGATAAGTATACAAAAGGTGAAATTTTTCTTTTTTCAGTCAGTAGATTTCACAGTGGCATCACACCACCTCTCAAATTCTGTTGGACTCTATTCTTGCCAGAATGTGAATTCTTACTACAAACCCTAGAAACTTAACAACACTTTTAAAGGTGTGCTGTTAAAACAGTGTAGTTTGTACTGCCCTTATTTCTAGAAATAGATGCAGTTCAATGTAGAGGTTGAAATGCTTCCTAAAGCATGCACACACTTTTTGCATTTAGTCTGAAGAAGAAAACAAAATTAAATTGAAGTTTGATTGATGGACTTGATGATCTCTGAGGTCCCTTCCAACCCAGCCAGTTCTATGATTCTATGATTCTATGATTCTATGAGTCTGTGATTCTATGATCAGAGCAAATATCAAAAGGTTAAGGTTAGATTTTTCATTTGCTAGCAATTTTATAAAATCAGAGTCTGCAGCTACAGTTGGATCACTTCCTTTTTGGTATTGCAGATGGCATGTTGAGCATTTAGGCCTGAGCACAATAGGAATGTCAATTAAAATGTTTACTATTTCATTTTTTCTGTTTTATTTTTGTCTAGGAATATTAATGGAGTGCATATATAATTCAGTGGAATCTTATGTATAAATATTTTTCTGCTGTCTTTATCATAAGCTTTAGTGTTCCTCATCAATTTTATCATGTAGGGGGAAAAATTTGAAAAAAAATTAACTGTGGTCAGATCAGCTCTTTTTATGTGCTTAATTTTGCACTTGATTGCACTGTGTTTATGTCCATATTTTCTCAGTTCTTTTTGTATTGCAGTTTTCCCTGGTTTGGATGAGTCAAACAAACAAACAAACAAACAAAAGAGCATATATTAAAGAGAGCTGAACGTGTGGTATTTAAACCTCTTTAAATCTTACTCATTTGTGGCTGAAGATTTCACTATAACAACTTTCTCAAGGCATAGAGTAAACAGGTAGTACAGAATGGGAAAAATGTAATTTTACCAGTTACGGCAGACTAAGTACTTGCATTAACGTGATAAAAATATGTATATGTAACCTCAATACATGATGTACAAGAGAGTATTTCATGTACTGAGCAAGATATGGATTTTAGTTGCTTGAATGTGCTTTTCCCTGCCCTGATCTCCCATCTTATCATCACCCCAGACCCAGTTCTTTGATATTTTGACACCTGCTGGATCTCAGGTTGAACCCAGTTAATTAGTCCGAATGTTGTTCTTTATTCAATAAAAATACCAGATTACTTACAGAGAAATTAAGCAATCTTTTCAGCCTCTGAGCACAGCCTAATCGGACAGCCAAGGACAGCTGTAAAGTTCTTTTTAAGATGTTCTGGTTAATATCAGCTGAGAAAGCCCTTGATAAACAAATGAATAATTGATTGCTCAGCTTTCACATAGCTACTGCATTTCTGGGCTCACAAGACTCATTTGTGAACCATTCCTGTCGTCCTAATGCCATAACATTGGAGAAATGATGATTGTTTCTTGGAGGATTCTTCTGTGGACATAGTTGCCAAGACCAAAGCTGTAATGGTTTGTTATTATGACCTTTGTTATTCCATTAGGCTCAATAGCTTTAAAAAAAATTATGTGTGCATACTTTAGGAAAGTTGTTACCCTTTACATTGACCTGACATCATAGTTTATACTACAAAATGTATTAATGACAAAGTAGTGTTTTCATGTCAGGAGGACAAATTTTAACAACTATAATCTGCTCTTAGTCATCATAAATACAAATGTATTGGTAAAACAGACCTTGTTAATGCACCCAAGACAAATGGTAGGCCATATTTCAAATCAATTGAAGCACTAGTCTATACACTCCACCATTTTTTGTGCAGCTTCAAATACATTATTGTCAAATCACTGTTAAAATGCATTTTCCAGTGAGTATTGTAGAACTGTAATGACCCATCAGATGGAAACAGTCTGGGTCGTTTCTCAGTTACTTAAAGATGTGTAAATGCCTTTGAGGGTATAGAAGGGCATAGGTAGCATTCAATTAATGTTGTTTTGATGGTTTTTTAATACTTGAAAAATGAGCAGTAAAACAACTTGTTAGCATGAGAGTACTTGCAAATTGCCTCATACAGTAAACAGTTTAATTTGCAATAAATTCCATGAAACTTGTAGGGTGTAGAACTAAATAAAAGTGAGCCCTGTTCAGTACCCCCATTCGCTGCGGTGTTGATACAATGGAGGCTTGCTATTCCTCAATTTCTCTAGCACTTCAGAGCTGATACAGTGTTCACAAATTCTCCTTTCTGGTTCTGCTTCCAGGAAACTTACTAACTAGATACAAAAGGTGGGTTGGCTCTCCTCCTCATTTTACACTTTTCCTTGGGCACAGTGGTCTCCCAGGAGGCAGAATGGGAACCTAGGAAGTAACTATGAACCAGAAAGGCTACCTGCTTTCTTCCAGCTTCCATTCCTATCTTCTGACTAGCATTTGAAGAGTTCTTCCCACGTGAATAGACCTGCCCTGAGAGGCCCTGAGAAAATGTGTAAGAAACTCTTGGTCTCTCCTTTTCCAAGGCCTTTCTGGAGGACTACATGTAACTCTACACATCTCTGACACCAGGCTCTCTTTGTGGGGAATTTGCTTTAAGGTATTACACAGGAAAAGGAAATAATGTAACTTGTAAAACTCTCTTATAAATTTGCAAGGAAGCAGAATCAAGGCAAATATGGGTGTTTGGGTTGTGGTAAAGGGAAATTTCTTCACTCTGCTTTTTGGTCTGTCCAAAGATATGTTTACAGAAGGCGCCCCAGAAGGTCACTGTTAGCAGTGGCATCGAAGAAATTTTTCTATCATTGAAACCAACCCTTGCAGTAAGGCAGTGAGAATAGCAGTCCTAACCAGGATATAAGCTGAAGAACAAGTATTTACTGCTACAAAAGTGGTAAGCAATTCTTAACATCAGGAAGCAAGAAGAAACTGATCTTAGCAGCTCTCTGCATGGAGGAAAGTTCTGTGCATTTGATTCTCCCATGCAAATGGGTAAGCATATTTAGAGACTCATCTTTCTGTTTTCTGACCTAAATCCTTGTGGAAAGCAGTATGCATCTTAGGAATCCCGAATGCAAAATTACCGTGCTTCTGATTGGTGCTCTCTAACTGCTGAGTTAATGAAGTACAATTGCTTAAGGTCCTGGAGGAAAGGATGTAATAAATCCTGGAAGTATTTGTCCTGGTTCACGGCTGCGAGAAGCTGTGTAACATTAAATCAGAATTTATAAACATTTCCAAAGGCATATTTTCCTAACTTGGGGCATTGTGGCATGGCTCTTGAGAAACTAAAGAGGTTATGTCGTAAGGGCTGGATGCATTTCTTCTTATTTTTTATAACTACCAGTATTGCTGTGGGAGGAGTGGGATGGGTCTGGGCTGCCTGGAGAGTTGTGTGCTGTGCCGTCAGGTAGAGGGCAGTCGGATACAGCAGATGGTGCGGGAAGCCCTGCTCCAGGCTGAGCCTGGGCCCTCAGCTGGGAGTAGGCAGCACTCCCCTGCCCCAAATAAACCTCTATTTAGCTGGGGAGACAGAGGGAGTGATGCACCGTGCTTGGGCTTTGATACTCCTCTGAAGCTGAACAAGTCGCCGATGGTTATAGAATCATAGAATCATAGAATTGGCTGGGTTGGAAGAGACCTCAGAGATCATCAAGTCCAACCCTTGATCCACTACCGCTGTGGTTACCAGCCCATGGCACTGAGTGCCACATCCAGTCTCTTTTTAAATATCTCCAGGGACGGAGAATCCACTACTTCCCTGGGCAGCCCATTCCCATGTCTGATCACCCTCTCTGTAAAGAAATTCTTTCTAATATCCAACCTAAACTTCCCCTGACACAACTTAAGACCATGTCCTCTTGTCTTGTTGAAAGTTCCCTGGGAAAAGAGACCAACCCCCCCCTGGCTCCAGCCTCCTTTCAGGGAGTTGTAGAGAGCGATGAGGTCTCCCCTGAGCCTCCTCTTCTCCAGGCTGAACACCCCCAGCTCCCTCAGCCTCTCCTCACAGGACTTGTGCTGGAGTCCCTTCACCAGCCTGGTTGCCCTCCTTTGGACCCGCTCCAGGACCTCAATCTCCTTCCTGAACTGAGGGGCCCAGGACTGAACACAGGACTCGAGCTGTGGCCTCACCAGGGCTGAGTACAGGGGCAGAGTCACTTCCCTGGACCTGCTGGCCACGCTGTTCCTGATACAGGCCAGGATGCCATTGGCCTTCTTGGCCACCTGGGCACACTGCTGGCTCCTGTTCAGCTTCCTGTCAATCCAGACTCCCAGGTCCCTCTCTGCCTGGCTGCTCTCAGCCACTCTGTGCCCAGCCTGTAGCACTGCATGGGGTTGTTGTGGAGCTTCTCCTTCACACTAGGAGCAGGAACTTCAGAGACATACAAAAGCCAGTTGCAAAATTGTCCTCCCTTAAACTTCAATCTTCCTGAGTTTAAAATGGAGCTGTCTTGAATTGTTTTCCTCGTTGCTGTGGGGAATGGTCCCAGCACGCCGCGCCAAGCGGAACGTGTGCTGTTCTCATGCACTGCGTGTCCTGCCCTCTGGGACCTCGGAAGCAGAGCTGGGAGGCAGATCCTCATTCCCAGAAAAGACACGTGCCTACCATTCCAGCAAAGAGATCTTTGTCTCCACTTCAGGGGACAATGTCCTGAAGGAGCTGTGTTTTTTTACCTCCTCATTTGGAAGTACAGGCTAGTTCCACCATGCTTGTTCACTGCATGCTTTGCCCTAAGACTTTCAGGCCTGCTTAGGACCTTTGGAAAGTGTGAACAGTGTTATCCTGGATGAGGGTCCAAGGCTGGCCCCTTCTTATTCCAGGGAGGAAAGTGTGAGCTGAGTGTGAAAGTGTGGAAGTGTGAGCTGTGTGAGACCTGAAGGACCAAGCCCGCTCCATCTGCTTCAGCCAGGGATGGATACGGAGCTGCTGCTTCTGCCCCCTTTGCTCCAGCCTCCCTCTGCAGCAGTCACTTGCTGACTTGCTGGGTGAAGCAGGCAGCAGGGCTATGTTTAATGCATTGCCCCAGCAGTCTTTGGCCCTAGACCTGGTGCCAGAAATTGGGGGTGGTTGGTGCTCTGAGGTTAACAGCAGCACTGTGATGGCCTGGGCTGTTCCTCAGGGAATACCGAGCCCCTGTGGTACAAGGCTGTTTTCTTGCTCAGGTATTTGAGAGCCTCTAGATGATGGGAGGATGTAGCTGCTTGAATTGCTGGAAGGGGTCACTTGTGAAATGTCTGCAGAAGCTGCATTGCAGAATTTGAACTTTTATTGTTCCATTTATTTAAAGGAAGGCAAAAGTGGAAAGGCGACCACGCTTCTGTGGTGGGGAAGATTATGATGATCCCATTATAAATCACTGAGTTGTCATATGCCTGAGTCTGCAGCCAGCTTGAAACAAGAAGTGAGCAATTCTATTTACCTCAGGGATATTAAAAAAAAAAAAAAAGTCCATGCTGTCCCTTGGCTTACTGCTGAAAGGTGTATCTGATTCTTCAAGTGTTCTGGTATTCCATGGCCATGTTGTTGGCCACAAAATGGATGGAGGTCTGGGTGACAAGAGATAAGTGTCTGCTGTCGAGACTGTTGAGCAGGCACCTTACTCCCATCCCCTTGGACCAGTGGGCTCACCTCACATCTGCAGACTGGTCTGGTCTGGCCTGGTCCCAGTGCTCCTCCATGTGCTGGCCCATCTCTCCCCAGCTTCTGCAGGCTCCCCAGACCTTCCCACCAGGAGCTGCAGACAGTCTACCAACAGGAACATCAGCCCTGCTCTAAAAATGCAGCTGAAAACATAAATGATGTGGGATGGAGCTGTGGGGCCAGGGGGAAGGACCCAGGAGCTCTTCTGCTTCACATCTTGCAGTGGCTGCAGCATGAAGCACATCCAAAGAGCTGCACAGTGTGGGAGCTGTCTGCCACAGTGGCCTTGCAAACACCCCAGCTGGCCAGCTGCTTCCCAGCTGGTGTTGGAAATCTCATTTGGAAAGTGCTCCCAGCTGAGGAACTTTTACTCATCAGAGCAATATTTTTGTCATGTTTCCTATCATGGTGGTGAGAGTGCAGCTCACAAGTTCTGGAAGTGCTTGGGGAGCAGCAGGATCTTCCCTTCTGGCAGTGGCTGCCAGGCAGGAGCTGCAGGGCTGAAATGCCTCCAGGGTCATCCATTGGAACCTCAAATCCAAACAAATTAATTCTCAGTTCTGGTGCTGGCAGTGCTGAGGATACTGCTGGTGCCCATGGGCACAGACTTGGCCAGTGCCTCTGTCTCTGTGCTGCCTGCACATCTGGGACACATGAAACCATCAGGGACCATGCATGTTCATCTCATATGATACCTTGGTCCTGACAGATCAATGCTATACCAGTTTCTTTTTGCAACAGCTGTAGAGAGTTGCAAGGCCACACCATGAAGTATATTAATATTTTTTTTATTAGAACAATTTCCTGGGGAGACTTTGTTGGGTTTTTTTTTCCTTTCTTTCTTTTTCTTTTTCTTTTTCTTTTCTTTTTTTTTTTTTTTCTTTTTCCTCCTTTCCTTCTTTATTGTTGTTTTTAAGAAGGTTTTAAGAGGGGAATGAAAATAGTCTAGAGAAAATAGATTGGTGGCACTGTGTCATATAACACTGGAACAAAGGGGCATTCAATGAAATTAAAAGGTGGCAAAGCCAAAGCAGATCAGAGGACGTATTTTCATATGATGTGTGTTAAGGTTGTGGAGCTCCCTGCCACAGGAGATAGCAAAGGCCACTGGTGTGGTAGGTTTTGAAAAGGGCTGGCATTTGGATGGGAAGTGTGAATGCTGAATCTTACCAAAGTCAAGAGAGGCCATGTTGTATTAATTGGGTAGAAATACTGAGGTTTTGCCTAACTTTACTAGGAAAAAAGAACCTCTGATTATCACAGGCTAGGATCCAAAGTGGCATGGGTTACTTCAGTGCCTCATGGGAACTCCAGGAGCAGGTCTGAACATCCCTAGGAGAAACCAGTGATGCAGAAAGGGTCACACAGAGAGTCTGCAGCAGCACTAGAAGATGACCACAGGTTCCCTGAGTGCCAGCCATGGCCTTCCTCTCACAGCCAGGCTCCAGCTTTCAGAGGTGCTCTTCATCTGAGCAAGGTGAGCAGGGCTTGGCCTCAGAGACTCCACACTTGCCTCTGTTGAGGAATCATAATTGCAAGTGTCAAGAAACTTGGATTTATTCTTCTGCTTCAATGTTGTTATAAAAAGAAATCTCTTTGGTGATATTCATAAAAGTTAATGGAACTCTTGAATAGAGCTGCTTTTTTTTTTTTTCCTCCTACCAACCCAATAAAATGTATTGCTTTTTCTCCCAAGTATTTTTATATTAGCAGGCAGTGGCTGGTGCTGGAAGAGAACTGTTCTAGTGCTATAAAGTGACTCCAGATGGAGACCCTCTTGCTGGCTGCTGACTTCAGGCCCAAGCAAAGCTGAAACGTAATGCTTGTCCTGATGGTCACCATCCTTGGCCAGGAAATAAGGGAATGTGCTTGGCTCAGGGAACAGCAGCATTTTCCCCTTACAATGTCTGGTTTATTTTATCTCTGTTAAAACAATAGTTTTGGAATATTTTTTAGATTTGCTTTAAGAAAAGGAAGAAAATGAAGATGAATCAAATGGGACTGGTGCTCTGGGGTCGATAAGCATAGCACAGAAATCATCCCCCACAGACTTGATGCTAAAAGTCACACTGAACGTCTGGATCCAGTGCTTCTGGCAGATCATTTTTCCATCTGCTTGGGAAAGTCACCACTGCTCTCTCCCAACAGCTGATGTGGGGATGCGGCCAAAGCTTTGTCCGGGCAGTCTGAGCCAGAAAGGGATGTGATGCCCACTGCCACTAGGACAAAACACCACCAAAACCCCCCCCAAAACAAAACAACAACAACAAAAAAACCAAACCCAAAACTAAATACAAAACTCTGTGTCCACTGTGCAGAGAAGGAAAATAGGAAAACAAACCTTTTTCCTGTGTACATCACACACCCTGGGCTTGCTCAGCTTGCTCAGGACACCTTCACAGAGCATCTGGTGTCCAAAAACTCTGCTGCAACACCAGGAGAGCATCCAGGATGGAAAGATGATGCTACTCCCATGATACGAACCAGCAGTAATGAACTAAGGATTTTTTATGCCTTAGCACTGAAATTCTTCAGGGTTTACCTGTCTCGCTCTCAAATCCAGACAAAGAAAATCCTCTCTGGCGAGGCAGTGAACAGATGATGCCTCTTGTTCCTTCTCCTCTGGTGAAGGCAAAGGAAGTAATCCATTAGCTGATCCAAGCTAAGGCACAAAGAGTACAAAGAATCCCTGCGTAACCCCTCATTTTAACTGTGGCAGAAAACCCATCCTTTCTCTTCTAGAAGATAATTTATGCACATTGTGTGTTTTCTTTGGAAATAGCTTGCACTACACTATATTTTGATTCTCTCTTTTTCTGTTTTCTGCCAGTTTTTCTGCACTTTTCTAAGTGACCTGCACTTAAACAGCTTGTCCTGGATGCTGTGCTATTGTTCTGCACACATGTGATATCACCACATATTGCTGCTATACTGTTTGTCTTTTGATTACATGTGGCTTGATGATTAAGCCTCAGTGAGCCATCTCCTTTAGATTTTCTGGGATTTTCTTCTCCTGCAGCAGTCCTGACATGGACATCGTTGTGCTGTGCAGGGCTACGTACACACACTGGAAGTTCACAGGAGAGATCTTCTAAGCTTTCCTTTTCCTGGTGAGTGATCTGTAAACACGGTCCCAAAGCCAAGCATTTGATTTTTCTGTTGTCCTCATGGCAACACGCTGAGGATCAGCTGTGCGCCACAGTTTTTTCTTCCTTCAGAAAAATTGGAGGTTTCAAGTAGATGAATTGCAGTCCATTGTTGGATACCAGGTCTGTTGGGTTTCCTTCTCTGCTGAAAACAGTCGGCAGGAGCAGCTGTGACTTGTGACGTAAATGTTACTTCTGTCCTTTTTATTTATTATTTTTATTTTTTTAAGAAGTACAACCGGGTGATTCCAACACAACAGTCAACTGGCACATGAGACATAGGGGTCTATTGTGGCCATTTTGTGCTTTTCCTTGATTCAATCCAATCCAGGGACAATTTGAAATACCTTGCAAGTTTTTACAACTTTTTCACTTTTCAATTTTTTCACAATTTCAAATGAAATTAGCAAGTAAGACAAGTTTTTTGGAGTACCTTCAATATGTGCATCCTCCGTAACTGCTGCATGAATCCCACCACTTTATTCACAGACTTACTAATGCTTCTGTCCTGACCAAGATACTGAAGTGCTGCTTTTAATCTTTTTTGAGTAACAAATCAGTAAGTATTTTGCATCTTATTTTTCTCTTGAAGACAAGTTACTGCCACAGTCTAAAGTCTGGAAGTAGAGCCGGATTAAGCTCTTCGGGTTTTTAAATCACCTCATTTTCAGGATGTTGTGTAATTTCTGCTGAATCAGATGCAGCAGTAACAGAGAAAGTGTGTTTGCAGCCTTTCTAGATGCTCACTTGTCGTTTTAGATGCTGTCTAAGATGTTGTTTTAGATGCTTGTTTTAGACCAGTTGTTCTAGATGCTGTCTTGTAAAGATAAGCCCTGTGAGCTGTCTTATGTTGCGTTGTGCCTGTGTTGAGGGTAGCAGTCTGGCCACCAGTTGCCCCTTGGCACAGCCCTTTCCCCAAGCACTCTGGTGTCAGTGGGTGACCCTGGGCTGTGAACTGTCCCCCCGAGTAGCTACAGACCTTGAGACTCTGTCTTCCAGCACTGAGAGCTGGATGTGTCCCTGAGTTTTCTTGGGCAGAGCACAGCAGTGCCTCAGTGCAGGATGGTTCTCTCTTTCTGCACGTAACTCATTCTTCCCCATCTTACCTGGAAACATCTGTCCAAAGCTCACCTGTCAGCTGGAAAATGGATGCACTGTTTATTCTGGACTCGTGCACTACCCACGTGTGGCAGAGACAGTAGTAACAGATGCACATCTCATCTGGGGGTTCCTGTAAGTTCATGTCCTTGGGTGCAGAGAGCATGCCTGCTACTCGCTCTGCTGCTGCCCTGTAGCACAGGGTCCCCTGTGGACCTTACACCCTTGCAAAGAAGGGCATTATGAGGCTTAATTTATTTCATGGAATCATAAAATGGTTTGGGTTAGAAGGGATCTTTAAAGTTCATTTAATCCAATCCCCCTGCAGTGAACAGGGACATCTTCAATTATATCAGGTTGCCCAGAACACTGTCCAGCTTTGAATGTTTGCAGGGATGGGGCTTCTACCACACCCATGGGCTACCTGTTCCAGTGTATCATCACCCTTATCGTAAAAAAAATTCTTCCATATATCTAGTCTAAATCTACTCTTTTTTTGTTTAAAACCATTATGCTTTGTGTTATCACAACAGGCCCTGCTAAAAAGTCTGTCCCCATCTTTCTTATATACCCCCTTTAAGTACTAGAGGGCTTCTATAAGGTCTTCTGAGAGCCTTCTCTTCTCCAGAATGAACAACCCCAACTCTTTCAGCCTGTCTTCATCGGAAAGGTGCTCCAGCCCTCTGACCACTTTTGTGGCCCTCCTCTGGATTTGTTTCAAGAGCTCCATGTCTTTCCTGTACTGGGGACTCCAGAACTGGACACAGTACATCAGGTGGGGTCTCACGAGTGGAGTAGGTGGGAGGAATCCCCTCCCTTGACCTTCTAGTCACACTTCTTCTGATGTCGCCCAGGATATGGTCAGACTTATAGGCTGCAAGCACACATTTCTGGGTCATGTCTGTTTCATGCCCTTCTATGGCACAGGATTTGTTTTGATGACCTGGAGGGATAGGAGTGGAGGGGAGGTGACTATCTGGTGTGGGGCAGGAAGAGGGTGGCAGCCACAGCTGACCAGAGTGGCTGCCAGAGTGCTGTAGCTCCAGGTGGCACCTGTTTACATGAGGGCTGACTTTGTCTCATATTAAGTTATTCATATGCTCTTATTTCTGGCCAGAAAAACGTTCTTCCAAAATGTGCCCTGCCTCATTAACAGTCCCCACCCAGGGACCTTCCTTCGACTTTGTCAAGATTCCCAGCAACTCGCCACAGGGACCGGTTGAGGACACAATAGCTCCAGCATGTTTATTTCATTTCAATTTTGTCTCTGCTTGGCTGGCAGCCAGCAGAGATGTTCTTTGCAAAGATAATAGTTTCAACTTAATCATTCACCTCCTATGTGTCTAAAAGGAGTTAAGGAGACTGGAAGTTTCCAAGAAAAATAAATGAACATAACTCACTGGAGGGGGCCTATTTAAGGCTGTTTTATTGACTTTTTTAAAAAAGAAGAAAAAAAATAGGAGAAGCAGGAAGTTGTTCCTGCACATCACCCATGCCCTATTTATTTTTTAAATGTATGTTTAAATTTGGAGGGAGAGTCATGAAGAGCAGGATTACAAAGTGCTTCTCATTGTGAAGGGATCTGCAGCACGTTTGGAGAGATGGGTCCAAAATGAATTTCTAGTCCTGTTCATTTGGCGGATTGTAGAGCTGGAGCAGGACCCTGGGGGATTCCTGCCTAGATTTGCACATGGGTGACAACCAAAACCTTAGTATTTATTTGTTTGTTTGGTTGTTTTTTTTATTAAGTGATCATCTGGTTCCTTTTTGGCTTGATCATGTTGTCACACCCAAATGGGCTGATGTTTCAGTAAGTTTGAGGACCCAGTCCCTCAATAGTGGATCCCATTGCACTGTCTCTAGTTAAGCTGCCCCTATCACTAGTTCCTTTTAGAAATGAGGCCTCCATTTAAGCCATGGAAAATACATCTTCCTTACATCTAGCCTGGTTGAGAAAGAGTATTAAAGCTTGTATCTTTCTTGCTCAAGTATCCTGTCCATAGAGATGTTGCGAAAATTCCTGTCCTTGGGAACTGTTGATAAAAAGGAAAGGTTTCTCTTTCAACAGCATTTAACATGGGCACTTCCGATTTTACGAAAAATGTGGAAAATGTGACAGTTCTGGTGAAGAAGCAAGTGAAAGAAGAAAGTGAATCCCCCCATCCTAGCTGGGGGTGTGTGTTATGACACCAGCAGTAAGCCTAAACCTAAAGAATGAGTTCCTAAGTCGTATAACTTCAGGGAAAGCCATGTTTTCATTTAACCATCAAACCAAAACCAAAATTTCATTTGAGCCTAAATCACAGGAACACGTGCTGGGAATGAACAAATGTTATCTGGAAAGGTTCAGAGGACTCATGGGCTCCTTCAGGGTCGGGGCAAGGAGCCTTGCTGGTGGAAGCTGCTTTCCTTCCAGCTCAGGTTTCCTGACTCACCAGAGTGAAGTGTTGGGTGGCTTCTCCCAAGCATCTTGAAGGCAAAGACAGATTGATCCTACCATTACCACTGTTCTTTCCAGAGATGGAAGAGTCAGAGCCTGCTGCTGCAGAACCATGGCAAGAGAGAGCACTCAGACCACAGCAGAGATCTACTGTAATCCTGTCACACCAGTAATGCAGACAGACCCCTCCTCCTCTGCTCTATCTCTCTGTGTGTTTCTCCACCATCAGAGATGCTCCTTGCTGAAAAAGAGTGAAATGCTTGACCCCATTCCCTCCCTTTCATTGCCCCAGCTCCATCCTCTGAGCACTGTGTCCATGCAGTGATTTGTGTAGACATTCATGCCTGTGTACTTAGCACCTTCTCACCACAGGTATGGAGAGTCTACCTGATCCCACCTTTGGAAAGCAGACTTCCTTGTGGGTACAGATTAGAGCACTCACTTAAATCTACATAAAATAGTGGAAAACTGTCAGTACCTATTCAGAAAAAATTCCTGTAACACAGATACCCATTTCCTAGCCTTTGATCACTAGGGGAAGAATTATCTTGCCATGCGGAGTGTGATTTCTGGTTGTTCAGCAAATGAAGGGATGAATTTAGGAAGTTTGGAATGAGATGGAAGCAACCTTCCTTCTCTTCTTCCTCTTTTTTTCCTTTCCCCCTGGTCAACCAGCATTCTCCATGTTAGTGAATACATCTTCACAGAAGTGCTAATTTTCATGAGCCTGTGATGAGGCTCTGCACTGGGAGTCAGATCCCTTTTCCCCTTGCCAGCACTCCACTAACCACACATTACCCAAGCCAATCACTTTTTACATGACTCAGATATTTTTTTTTTCAAGAATGAGAATCCAATGGACTTTTCCCTCAGTGATACTACTGGGACCAGAAGGTCTTTTTTTTCCCACCAGCCTTAAAAACATGCTGATATACTGCATTTTTTTCCCCTTTTCAATATTCTGTTGTTATTATTAAAATATCACCAAGTCCCACAGCCCCAAAGGACGGGATCTCTGCAGCTTTTTTCTCCCTCCTTTAACAGCTAAAGGGAAAAAGCGTAATTATCCATAAAAGAAAACATTAAAGGAAAGAGAAAAAAAGAAAACTCTTGGACTGCTGAACTGGGGTGGAGGATGAAGGTCCATGACACAGGTCCCCATCTCCTGCAGCTGAATCATTCCACCCTGGGGTGTGAATGCCATGGACTCCATCATCTCCAGATCCTGATGATGGGACATGCAGAACACAGCCTGAGCTATTCTCAGACCTAAATCATTTGACTGAGGCTGGATGCACAGGTGCAAAGTGGAAATCTCCTTAGTGAAGGCAAAGGTGACCTGCAGTCCCTCTGTAAGCTAGAGCCTTGGTCCCAAATACAAACAAAAGTGCTATGGGGACAATTATGTTGAAGATCAAGCTCCTACAAGGAGCAGGGTTTTGCAAGGGTTGGCACCAATTTGGGTTGCAACATAAGGCAGTCAGCAGCAAGGACAGTCTGACCCTGAGCTTCCCCTGACACCACCAGCAACATGTGGAGTGTTTTCTTGTGTGTATCCCAATGAGTTAAATTCAACAGGTCTGGGGGCATGGTTCCCATCTGATGCTGAATGTTTAATGTAATTATTCAACTTAGAATTCCTTCAGCTGACAGCCTCACTATTTCCAGTCTCTTAGTCAGCATATGCCACTGTACTTCCCAGACTGATGAGACCTGGATTTTCCCACACTCCCCCTTAAATGGAAACACAATGTTCATCTTCAGTTTATTTATTTATTTGGTACAAAAAAAACAAGATACTTCGCTAACTTTGAAGTGCTGGCTCCATAATGGTTGGTTCCTTTTTGGAGCTATGGGTTTTCCTAAAAGCCACTCTCAGCAAGATTCTTATCAAACTTTCCTTAGCAGAAGACAATGAGCATATCACATCATGAAGAAGCAAAAAATAAAAAGGTTGATGAGAAGACAAGTTCTCTGAGAAGAGAGAGTTGGGGTGCAGATGAGCTCCCCCAGCCTTGTAAACACAGATTATTTTCTGCCTGACTTGTTGAGACAGCTCCAAAGTTTACTGAAGGGTGAAAATTGAGACTTGGTCACTGTTTGGACACTTCCTTCTGGAACCCAGCAACCTCTCCTTGACATGTCCAAAAACAAAGCTTCACTGCCTGAAGCTGCCAGGGATGGCAATTAGGATGGGATCTGGACACACACACCTCTGCAAGCTGCAGGGGGTGACTTTCCATGACAGGTTGCACTGGGACCTGTTTGTTTCCTGCTGGGCTATGAAACCAGTGAGTGCCCTGTGTGGTTGCAGAGTATCTTCCTGTGGCTGAGGACAGTGGGAAGACAAAGAGACTGAGAAAAAGGGTGCCAAACTTCATGGTGAAGGAGCACTGTGTTCTCCCACAGCCTGCCAAAACCTCTCACATGTCAGGTGGCTGCCAAAGGATGCTCTGAGAAAGGACAGCCAAGGATCAGCTCCAAACCTGACCTCTCCTAAAAATGCTAGTGCCAATGGATGACCTGGGAAGTGAGCAAACATGGCAAGGGGTCATCCCCACCCAGGGCCTGCTTAATTGGAACTGTGCCCACTAGCTCAGCCTCCATGGGGGTGGGCATCAGGAGTGGCTGATGCTCTTGGTCTAGGTTGAGGCTTCAGTGTTGGTTTTGCTTGAGGCAACCACTGCTTTGCTCTGGCTGAATCAGAGCAGCCCATGCAGGCAGGTGGCAGCTTTGTGTGGAGGAAATATGTTGGATGATGTCTGCTGTGTTTGTAGTTTTTTTTTTTCTTTTAGCCTAATTGTATTTTTCATTATTTAGTGGGTGGTTTCAAGTCAAGACTATGCAATCAGAGAGTGTTTCTTGGTTAAAATAGAAGTACATACTAGGTTATATAAACAAAGGAACTCTCTGGATCCTGCATTGTTGCATGGATCTTTGTCTGAAGGCTTTGAAGATTGCTTGCTCTATTTATTTTTCTAAGGATGGGTAACTTTGTTCTATTTGCTCAGCTTCTTGTGGACTTTTATAGACAAGAGATAAAGTGTGGTAAAGGTGGGTCTGGCTATGAAGGGGGCCTGAAGGAAAAATGTGGTTTTGGATTCTGATCTCATAAAAAAAAAAGTCCCACATTTCAATACCCTTAGATAGCTTACATGTTGGAAATACCAAGGAACTGGAAAATTTTGCTCCAAAGTCAACTCTGCTTTCATTAATAAATGTTTTAAGTAGGCAATCAGAGAACAAAACAGTACTATATGGATAAGAAAGAGACCTATGGAGAATTGGGAACTGAGCAAAAAAGTTCAGCCCAACATCCCCACTGGATGTCAAGGATTAGCATCAGGAGATGCAGGCGAGGTGTTCAGGTGAGAGGGAGGAGGAAGAAGAGGTGCCCTCCAAATAATAGCAACAACAGAGCCTGGATGCCACTGAGGGAAAGCATGCAGGGGGACAGGTACTGGGTCTGAGAAGGGGCTGAGCCTGGCTCAGAAGATCCTTGGCACCCACAAAGGTGGAGTCAGGGGTCCACATGTCACTCTAATTTCTTTGGGTGACAGAGATATGTGTTTGACCCCATTTTACAGATGGTAAACCTGAGCAACAGAACATGAAGATGTACATTTTATTGACAAATGTGGGAGTTGACTTCTCCCTTTGGACCTGACCTGGTACCATCCCTTGCCTCTTTCTGTGCCAGTAATCTGCTCCTACAGGTCCTGTAGATCCTTACAAATAGCATTATATTTATCACTTCTGTACATAACGTGCCAATCTTGGCAGCAAGTTTCGAAATCACAACAGCAACAAGAAGCATATGTTCTGAGAATGAAGTTAGTGGGATTTTTTTTTCTGCCAAGGACAATAATTTTTTTCTCTCTCTTTTTTATATTTTTTTTTCCCCAAAATAAACATCACGCTGGAATGTGCTGCAGCAAATGGCTTGGGCTCTATTATATTTCATGCAGCTTTCTAAACAATTTTCAACCCTGCTGGCCCGGTGTCAAACAGAAGGCAACCAACAATAGCAAAATCCCATTAAAGCTGAGAAGGTTCCTTCCTGAGGTGAACACGGCCAGAAATAGTAATCTTGGCTCTCTTTTCAGTTTGGCATTGGGGACTAATAATGCCTGTTCTCCTAATGGAAATTATCTAATTCCATCCAAGTGCAGCTCCAGAGAGAGCTGGGCTGACGCACAAACAGTCAATATAACAACATTCTTCTTGAAGAGCTGAACAATGGAGGTTTGGTGGGACTGTGATTAACAACGTCAAACTAAGAACAAACAGAAGGTGTAAAAATAGGCATCTGAGGAGCTGACACAACGGACTATTTTTCATCTGTAAGGCCAGGGGAGAATAGCTTGTTAAATTGTATGCTTGGAGCACTTCATCAGATGTTGTGTAGAAGGACAAAAAAAATTATCCCATTTCCCCTCTGGGTCTGAATGTACTAAGGAACTGCACATGCCTTATTAACATAAATCACACTAGGAGTATAATTCCCATTTTCATTAAAGAACCATTTTTCAGTGAAATACTGTTGAAGCAGGATCTCCTAATGGGAAATAATGATGTTTGCTTCATTTGAAGAGAATAGTAAAACACAGTGTGAAGATGGAGAAAGTAGAGAACCGTTTCTTCTCTCCGATGCTATGGGTTCTTATGTCTGTCATAAGATATCCCCTTTCCAGCCCAGCTGGGCCAGAGCCAGAAGTGGTGTCAAGATCCTCAGAGGTGATAGGGAATGGGAATGGAAGCAAAGGGCTGCTTCAGAAACTTGGAGCATCACTATGGCCAGGGGCTAAAGCGTGGGTGCCCTGCCTCCTCAGGCCCCTACTCTGCCTAGGCTGGGTGAATGAAGGGGTCCAGACACCCCCCACCTGCCTTTGCTTTCTCCCCAGCACAGCCTCACATTTGGAGAGTGCTGAGATGGCTTCAGGCCACCTCTATGCCCTTACCCACACAGTCCAGCCTCACCCTGGAACTCCTTGACCTAAAACTAGCACTCCCTGAAAACAAATCACAACCAGAGTATTTATCATATCTCAAGAAAAACAAAACAAAACAAAACAAAACAAAACAAAACAAAACATTACTCACTACATCTCCCTTTAACACTGCAGCCACAGCTGTACCCAGTTCATTAAAAAGCAGAAGCAATAGAAGTGGGTGCAACCCCTGCAAAACAAGTTGGCTCTGGTGCCTTGCCTGCTTTCTCTGGGTCTCTGGCTTTGGTATTTTCCCTGTAAGGAGCCATATGTACACAAGGCAAATGCTTGTGTCTGTGTTTGTGTGGGCACACGCTAGGTCCTGAACCTCAGCATCACCTTGGTTTGACACTGAGTTATTTATTCTCCTTCCCCAGCTGAAGTGCTGCAGCTTCCTTCTAGCTCTTAACGAAAAGAAAGTCTAGCCTTGAAATGTTAGACAAAATTTCCACCTCTGGGTAAGCAGGTATGTTTTTTTTAATTTTTAGGAAATATCAAGTAGCCATTTACTCATGTTATTTTTAGAGCATGAGAGGGGAACTCTGTGTTTTCATAAAATCCCTAGATGTGTGCTCAGGCATTGGGATTTTGTGTGGGACACAAGACAATTAACTTGCCTCCATGCTGTGGCCAGTGGCATCCAGGTATGACCTTGCTCCCCCTCACTTACCCCAGAGGACACGCCCTGCTCATGGTCTGCCAAAATTGTGTCACTTTCTTATTCTCCTTCCTCCTAACAGCAATAAAACTAATGAAACCTATGAAACTGTTAATAATTAAAGAAAAGTGCACCAGAAGTAATACAACACCATGCTGCCCTCAGCCTTAGCTTTCAAACTCTTCTAGTCCCCAGGTCTCCTAGAAACGAGCACCTGTCTCCATGCAAAAGTCCTGGTACCCCTTCTGCACCTCAATCCTACTTCTCACAGCCCAGCCCCTTAGCTCAGTTCAGCCCCCTCCCTGCATCAGCTGACCCCTTTTTCGCCCTCCTCTTTTGTCCCTGGTTCTTTCAAACCGGGTAGCATCTCTTTCAGAGGTCTCAAAAGACCCAAGATGTGGGACAGGCTCCTGGAAAGTAACATTTCTGGTCTGCAGAAGCAGCATCCACTAGAAACGAGAGCAGCACAGCACGGTGGTCTGCCAGAGAGATGGGCAACACTGGTCATCTCATCGGTGCCCAGAGCATCCTTGGGGGTTCTAGGAAAGAACCCTGTGAAAGCTTCAGAGCAGAGAGGGCAAAGCCTTATGGCTGAGCTCAGTCCCAGTGGTGCCTGAGGCACTGCACAAAGACCACATTTGACCCAGGAGGGTTGTTGTTACTGAGGATTTTATTGTTAGTTTGCACTAGAGGGTGCTACTTCATTAGCGTTTGGGAAAGACAACAGTAATTAAACTTTTTTCACAATGTCTTTTTTCACAATGTCTACCTTGCAAAGGTAGGCTGAGGCTTGAAATGTGTTGAGATTCATCTTACCATTCAGTGTAGCATCAAAAAGAAACACACTGCTTACCCAGGAAAAAGATAATCTCTTCTCTTGGAAAGGACTTTATACATCTAGGGGGTAAGGGTAAATATTTAGGTCAGACACAGCAACAAATGAAAGGAAAAAATAATTATCCCTGCCTTTTTTCCTCTCCATTTCACAGTTCCAGGATGAATGGGTATCTCAGGGAGAAAAGTGAGAAATAAGAAGGGAAAAAATAAGGACAGCGAATGCAGGCACAGGAGATAATGAGCCTTTGGAACTCACTCCTGCAGGACAGATAATCAAAATCTCATTATAAAGTTCTCTTGAAGAAATAGAAGTAAAATACATTTTATGGCCATTACAGTCTTTTGGCTAAGATAAAGGTAACCAGATCCTAGGTATCAAGATATAAAATGATGTGTTAGAGGTATCAGTAGGAAATTACTTGTGTGTGCCACATTGCTCCATTGCCTGTGCCTCCTGTTTTTTTTTCCATTTGCTGAAGGAGCGGAGGAATGGCTGTTGCTGTAGGCAGCATCCCAGACCCGCAGCTGAGAAGGGGATGTCTGAAGCTCCACTGTTCAGCTCCCAGAGCATCTCCCAACACTCCTGGGTCCTTTGCAGGGTGGGGACCTGAATCTTCCAAGACCTGGTGGAGTCTGGCACAGGGAAGCCATGAGTTTATTTAGCGCAGATTCAGTTCCAGTGAGAGAAACAGGTCCAGAGGGTACATGCTATATAATTTGACATATTTATGTGACTGTAAAGCTTCCCTGGATGGCACTTCCATTGGTCATCCATCGGGAAGCAACTCCTTTAGGAAAAGAAAAAAAAAAAAGAAAGAAAAGAGAAAAAAAAGTTGAAATGGGATATTTGTTTTAAAGGCCACAATTGCACTATTGTGCAACTAAGGAAGGAGCTGGTTTTAAAGCTGGACTGATGTGTACCTGCATTTAAGTCCACTTAAAATATGAAAGGAGGCTTGGATGAAAAACAATCTCAAATTCAGATGAGTTTTGCAGAGTAATTTTCTTCTAGAAACTTCACTTCCTTCAGGGGCTGATTTCGCCTTTTATGCAACTGCATTCTGATCGCTTTATTTCCAGCTTCCCCATGTATTTTAACCGCTTTTGGCAAGAAGGAGGAAACCACTTCTTACTAAAATTTTTATTAGGCAACTATTAGTACTTCCATCTTCAGTGTTGAACAGTTTTTCTGCACAGCACCTTTGATGTACTGCTGCTGGAGGGACAGTGGGCCTAACACATCAGCTTGGTTTTGTGGAAATAAATGGAATTGCTCTGACAAAATCATAAGGGTGGTGACCTGTTTATACCACTTTGGGTATAAAAAAAATTCCCCGCTCAATTTCCATCTATTTGTGCACCTAAAAATGCATCTTGAAGCAAGATATACCAAGCCTGTCCTCAGTAGCAGCAGTTTACCTCACGTAAGGAGATGCCTTAAGTGAGAAAGGAAAGGCAAGGTAAGGCAAGGCAAGAAAAGGAAAGGGGAAAGGAAATTAAGACCTATTCTGCTATAGCACACATGGACAATTCTGAGGACTGTTTGCATGCAGAAAACCCCATGAATTTTTCCAACAACTGCAGTATAGGCATTTCAGGGAAAATTTTCTTCAGAGTAATTTTCCATGCCCTGTAGATTCAATTCCCATCCAGGATTCCTGCTTGTGCACTGCAAGACCTCTCCATGATGTAAACCTGCAAGTGATCAGGATCAAGTGGTTCCCTCCAAAACCACACTCTGACTGAAACTCACACACTGGTGCAAATGCACCACAGGAGACTTGAAGTCTGAAACTCAGATCCTGCCTTTTTTACAGGTGCCTTCCACTTAGGCTCAGAAAATGACATAACATTACTTGTTACTTACCGGCACCGTATTAAACCAAGTTACACACAAAACAATAAAAAAGAAACGTCAAGGAGTTGACCAGCTCAGTCACTTAATTCACTCGTGGTTCTGGGCATTTCCTGCCTGCAGTGCCTCTGCTTCTGTTGAAGCATTTCAGGTGACAAACCTGAGCATTTCAGGTGACAAACCTGAGCAGTGGGGAAACCCCAACCAGCCTTGCAGCCTCTTCCAGCTCTGGCACACCCGCCAGAACACCCCAGGCAGCCTGCAACCATCAGCATGGGGCGAGTGATGTTTTGTTTTTTTTTTTTTTTGTTTTGTTTTGGGTTTTTTTGTTTTGTTTTTTTGTTTTGTTTTTTTGTTTTCTTTTGTTTTTTGTTTTTGTTCGGGTTTTTTTTGTTTTGTTTTGGTTTGGTTTTGGTTTGTTTTTTTTTTTTTTCTCCTAGCTCCCGAAATTTGCTTGCTCCCTAATTTGGCTAATTTGGAAGGGAGAGCCACGTTTCGGGGCTGCCTAGCATGGGGGGGCCGCGCCTGGCCCCAGCCCGCTCGCCAGGTGGCGACAGAGAACGGGCTTTTGGGCTACAGAAGTTCTGAGCCCGGGTTCGGGCGCGGCTCGGGGGGGGTCCTGGAGGTCATCGGCGGGCAGGGCTGGGGGCTCAGACAGCAGCAGCCGTCCCGGTGTCGCCACCTGAAGGGTTTGCAAGGAAGATGAAATAATTAGTTTAAAAGTACTCCTAGGGAGAGAGTAGGATGGATTATAAAAAATATTTTTCTTTGCATACATTACATGTATATGTTTCTATATACAGATGTAGGTATAAACTGAACGATATGTATAAGCCTAAAAGCCACACACAGGGCAAGGCTCCCAGCTCTGGCAGGCTCAAAACGGGTACCGGGCTCCCCTCCACCCACGGGGGACCGCGGCGGCTGGGCCACCCAGACCTGCTTGCCGGTGCCAGGGAGGCCCTCAGCCCCCGGTGGGGCATGAGCAGCCCCGGTACTGCTCTGGGCTTGCCACGGGGGGAGGCAGCGGGGGGGCAAGGACTGAGACCACTCCTGTAAGTCCCTGGGCTCAATCTGCTGCCCGCAGCTCGGTGCGGGAATGGGGAGCTCGGAGCGACACGAATAGCCAAAAAAGCGGCCTGTCCTCGCCCCATCTCGGCGACCCGGCCCTTTCTGGGATGCTCCCGGCCCGGTATCTGTCAGTGGGGATGGGGAACTACAGAGCCTCGGCGTGAGCCCTTCTGTTTTCCCCTCGTAAGAACTCGAGTAATTTTTTTTTTTATCACCTCCTTTGTCGGCCTCGGGGAAAAAAAAAAAATCCTTGAAGACTCTGTTACTTAAAAAAAAAAAAAAAAAAAAAAAAAAGCATGGCTGCTGTCTGCACAGTTCATTCGCCTCCTCTCGTGTCCCTCGGAAAGCAAGATTAAAGGGGAAAGTCGCAGCTGTATATTTATGTTTTCATTGCTAGAAGGGAATTTATTTCCTTGAATTTATTTTTGTAGTTGCAATACACAAGGGCGGATTTGCGTCACCAAAGCAACTTGCTGGTCGAGATAAAGTTGCACAAATATTGAAAAGGGAAGTGCTCGCGCTCATTATGAAGTTTTTCTCCGGAAGAAATAAGGATTTCTGCTGTATCCTAAAATACTAAAGCCGCTTCTATTTTGGGAGAAATCTCGCAGGCACATCCGCTCATTTAGTCCGAGTTGGAACCTCTCAAAAAACAGGAGATGACCTGGACTGCAGCGAGCCCCGGGTTTCCTGCAGCCTTCTTCCTCCTTGCAAGAGGAGGAGGAGGAGGGACTGCCGCCTCTCCCAGCCAGCGCGGCCGCGCAGCCCTGCTCCTCCCGCGGAGGAAGGTGCGCAGTCGGGGAGGCCTGCGGAGACCTCTGGGGAGAGGGTACAGCCCTGTCCCCTGGGAGAGGGTGCGGGGGGGGTCAGGAGGGCTGGCAGGTGTTCCGAGTTCGGCCCGCGCAGGTTGCGCTGAGGCTCAGCGCTGCCGAGCCGGGCGCGGGAAGGCATCTCGTCCTCCCGAGGCCCAGCCTGGGGGTCAAGTGTTTCCTTTAGATTTATTTTAGTCCCCGCAGGATGAAAACGCGGGAGGAGCCCCTCTCTGTGCGACGCGGGCAGCGCCCCGGGGAGCGGGACCGAACGGGGACCCGGGACAAACCGGGGCTTCCCTCCGGTCCTGCCCATTGCCGGGCTCTGCGAGGCAAAAGGCCCAGCGCAGGATTGAAAGCAGCTCCTGAAGAATCATAGAATCATAGAATCATGGCTGGGTTGGAAGGGACCTCAGAGATCATCAAGTCCAACCCTTGATCCACTACCGCTATCTCCGAGGACAGAGAATCCACTACTTCCCTGGGCAGCCCATTCCAATGTCTGATCACCCTCTCCGTGAAGAAATTCTTTCTAATATTCAACCTAAACTTCCCCTGGCACAACTTAAAACCATGTCCTCTTGTCTTGTTGATAGTTGCCTGGGAAAAGAGCCCAACCCCCCCTGGCTCCAGCCTCCTTTCAGGGAGTTGTAGAGAGCGATGAGGTCTCCCCTGAGCCTCCTCTTCTCCAGGCTGAACACCCCCAGCTCCCTCAGCCTCTCCTCACAGGACTTGTGCTGGAGTCCCTTCACCAGCCTGGTTGCCCTCCTTTGGACCTGCTCCAGGACCTCAATCTCCTTCCTGAACTGAGGGGCAACAAACCCCTCAGTACCCAACAAGAACCCAACAAACACCGCGGTATTTTTTTGATTTTCGTTTTTTACCTCTCTGACCGCCTGTCCAGCATCCCCGGGCTGGTACAGATGGGGTGTAAGTGTCAATGGCAATGACAGCAACAATCGTAGGAAGGGGTCGGCAGATGGGATGCAGTAGGCAGAGCGCATTTCGTTGCCCTTCCCTCAGGCGAGCTGATGACACGGCTCTGCCCGGCTGTGTAAACGCAAGTGAAACTGGAGTCGTTCGATCCGGTCATCCGTGCCGGGGGAATTCAAATAAAAACGCTTTTCCCCTGTCTAAGCAGGAAAAGTTCAAGCCTAATCGAGCGTTTCTTTCTCCTCCTTTGGTTTTCGGACACACCTTGGCAAGCCAGGCCGTCTGTAGTTTTCGGTTTCGTCTCGTTAATAAAAAGCAAAGCAAAGCGGTGCGTGGGTTTTCCTGGGGAACCAGCCTCACCTTTACCCCTGCGTGGGGCTATGCCTAAGGACGCTCTCACTCTCTCTCGCAGGTGGTTTCAATATTCACACAGAAGCTATGTACCAAGCAAAAGAAAAATAGCTTGCCTTTCTTGCGGTTCCCCGAAAAATTCAGGATTTCGGAATCTATTTGATTTTTTTTTTTTTTTTTTTTTTTTTTTTCCTTTAAATAAAATCGAAGCAAACCTGCAACCTCCCAACCGGGGAGCCTGCTCAAAATGGCAACTATCGGTTTATGTGTATGAAAACTAAAACTAAATAAATGGGTTTTTTTCAGAACCAGGTCGGAGCAAGTGTGTGTATTATAAGGGAGAAAAAAAAGCACAAAAGACGGTTTGATAAATGTCCAAAAATAATTTCAGGGAATATAGCTTATTATTGCAATTATACATTTGGGATAATTCGGTTGTGAAAGGTTTGCAAAATTTCAAATGAGTCTTTGAGGTGGCGTCTGTACGAAAGCAGACGCAGCCATCTGGCTGGAGAACATGGTAAAAATATATTAAACATCAATGTCGACAAGATACGAAAATGAATTAATTAGTCGCTGCTAAGGAAGGATCCAGTGCGTTCTGGGCCCAGAATATCCCTAAGCTCACATAAGTACATTTCTTGCGTGCATGAGCATTGACTCATTTTATTCCAGGCGATCCCATTCTCATATATCCGGGAAGGAAACACATTTCCTTGGAAATCGTTTCCAAAAGGAGGGACCTGCCTCCGATGGCAAAGAATTTCCCTCCAAGTTTCTTTGGAAAGTTTTGGAAATCCCGGAGGCAATCGCTGTGCCCTCGCTCGGATTTTGGGGGAGGGAGGGTGCCAAAGTCGAGGGAATTTAGGGAGGTGGGGAGATGTATGCGAGCGGGGTGCCTTTCGGGACAAATGGGAGAGGGGCGAGGTTAGGGACCATCGCTCCGACAGCAGCTGAGCACTGTCGGCGCCGTGGCCCATACCCACGACCGGCCCTTGCGTGGGCGTGTCAATGGGGCGGTGCTGCCCGCACCGCGGATCTCGGATTGGGCCTGGGGAGGGAGGGAGGGAGGGCTGCTCCGGAGCCGGGACTGTCACTGTCAGAGAAAGTTTTGGGGAGGGGTGAATTTTTTTTTTTTTTTTTTTTTTTTTTCTTTCCCCCAGCAGCGCGAGGAAAGGGGGTTTGTTTTGGGTTTTGTTTTGTTTGCGCGGCTCCTCTCGTCGCCCGCTCCTTCTCTCCGTCTCGCCGTGGGTTTTGGGGAACTTTTAATTCGCGTCTTTTTTTTTGTTTGGTGTGGGTTTTTTTGTTTTTTGTTTTTTTTTTGTTGGGTTGGTTTGGTTTGGTTTTTTTTTTTGGCGGTTGGTTCCCCCTGCCCCTCCGGCAAGTGCTCCGCCAGCCTCCTTCTCCTCTCTCCCCGGCCATCCCTCTCCATGCGCCGGGGGCAGCGGGAAGCTCCGCGGCGCGCACCGGGCAGCTGATCTGCGGAGCGGCTCTTCTCCCTCCCTCCCTCCCCGGGCAGGATGTACACGTCCGGGCTGGCTCCTTTCTACGCTTCCAACATCAGCTTGTGGTCAGCGGCGTATTGCTCAGCATCGGGGCCGGCAGCCGGCGGCTGCTTCCCTCTGGACGCCGCGGCGGCGAAGAAACCTTCTTTCTGCATCGCCGACATCCTCCACGCCGGGGGCGAGGCGGCGGGAGGACCCACCGACAGCCTGCCCGGAGGTCCCGGCACCGGAATGCCGGCGGCTTTGGGAGCCGTCCATCACGGCGGCCCTTTCCACCTTACAGCCTCGCCGCTCCGGCCCACTCCCGTCGTGGCCCCCGATGCCCCCGCCACCGCCTTCCCGCCGCGCCTCTCGCCGCTCTCCGCCGCCTACCACTCCCACCACCACCGCCCCCCGCAGCACCGGGGCCCTGCGGCGGCGGCGGCAGCGGCTGCGGGGGGCGGCGGAGGCGGCCCGGCCCCATCCCGGCTGCCGGGCGGCCACACTCAGGGCTCGGCGCCAGGGCCCGCCAGCAAGGACCTGAAATTCGGCATCGACCGGATTTTATCGGCGGAGTTTGACCCCAAAGTCAAGGAAGGCAACACTCTGAGAGGTAGAGAAATCTGCTTGCCCCTTTCCCATGCGAGCGCGTTTAGAGAGCTGGGATTTGTTTTATTTATTATTTTTTAGCATCCGTATATTACCGCGGTTTCAAAATGTTTCCGTCTAGCAGAGAAAATATTCATTTGAAAGAGCGTTATAAATTCCTCGTAGCGATCACTAAAATAGCCCCTTAAGGCAGAAGCCCGCGGCACAGGACTTGCCAGTGGGAAAAATAGCATGAAAATAGCGAATGAAACGGCCTGCTCTTCCCAAATCGGGGCCGGGGTTTTGTCTCGGTTGGCACAGCCCTCTTTAAAGGCTTTCGCTGCAATCCAGCTCCCCTCGTGGCGTGTAAACATCCTGGCCCGGGGAATAAATATACCGGAGGGTGTCTGATGGCTGGGGCATGGCCCCCTGTCCCGGGGAGGTACCCTGGGGCCAGGATGCAGCTGCCGGTTCCCCCCGACCCCATCCCCTCCGGCTGGGGACCCGCTCCGCCCGGCCCGGTGTCGGTTTCGACCGCGGTGTAACAGAGCTCTCCTTGTTCCTGTGCTCACAGATCTGACCTCCTTATTAACTACCAGCCGCCAAACTGGGGTTCATCTCCCCACCTTGCAGCCTTCCGCCAGCCAGTTCTTCGCGTCTCTAGATCCCATTAACGAGGCCTCTGCTATTCTGGGTCCCTTAAACACAAATCCAAGGAGCTCAGTTCAGCACCAGTTTCAAGACACTTTTCCAGGTACATCTTGTCCCTCGTCGACCATCCCTCGGCACAGGGCTCTCCGTCTCGGAGCAGCCCCTCCTCACCTCCCCCGGCCCAGGCGCTCTCCTCCCGGAGGGGCTCGCCAGGCTCTTTGGAAAGGCCAGGGCAAACATTTTCAAGCGAGGCCCAGATTTTGAGCAAAAGGCAGTCTGTGTGTGTGGGGGGTGGTGGTGGTGGTGAAGGAAGAGCCGACTAGGGTCCGACACGGAGGACGATCCATTCGCGTACAAAATAGTTCCTGGGATGAGAGAGAAGAGGCGGGGAGGGAGGAGAGGAAGAAATTAAGGTGTAAACTCTCTCCGTACTTGCCCGGAGAAGCACATTCTGACAGGACTCAAAGCCAGACAGCAGGCAGGATCACGCTGGCCCGGGCCTTCTCCTCACACTGCTGTCTAGTTGTTATTTTGATAGATTTAAGTCTACCTTTCAGGCCTCGATATTAATAACGCCGTTTCCTCCTCTTTCCCCTTGTTTTATACCCGGCAGGTCCGTATGCAGTTTTAACCAAGGACACGCTGCCCCAGACGTACAAGAGGAAACGCTCCTGGTCCAGGGCTGTTTTTTCCAACCTGCAGAGAAAAGGCTTAGAAAAACGTTTCGAAATCCAGAAATACGTCACCAAACCAGACAGAAAGCAACTGGCGGCGATGCTGGGGCTGACAGATGCTCAAGTAAGAACAACTTCGGGTTTATTTCACATCTTACTTCCAGTTTAGAGGGATACCGAGAGTAGTGGTGGGGTGGTGGTTGCGAAGTGTTTTCCCTTCCTAAATATTTGGAGGGTCTAGCTGAGGAGCGGGATCTCGCTCAGAGAATCTCCTGCGCTCAGGTTCCACAGCGGTTTTGGGCCCCGCCGCGGAGCTTTTGCCTTTGATTTGGCCACTGCTCGAGTGGAGAGGCGAGCAGAGCAGGGCAGATCACCAACATGAGCTTTATGGAAGTGCAACTCGCTCTAGGAGGCAGTTCAGGTCAAAGGAAGTAGAAGCGAACACACTATTTTTAATGTCCCTCCTTCCCACTTTTTAAATGCCTTTAAATTTTATTTTTTTTTTTTAAATTTTAATTTCTAAATCTCTCCCCGCTCTTGTGAAATCCTTAGCTCTGGGGAAGTGAAAACTCTTCTTCAAACGGAATCATTAAACGCCACTCTGTAATGATTCCGCTATTGAGGATCCGCAGCAAGCAGAATTGTATAACGCTGCGGTTTCTTGAGAAAGATTTGGTTTCCTGGAAGCAGAAGAAGAGAAAAACAAAACAAACAAAAACAAACAAAAAAAACCACGGGGACGGAGGGAGGTAGCTTTTGATATTTAAACACAAGAACTAGAAAGGAAAAGGGGGAAAACAGTGCCATCCTAGTTGCATGAGGGTGTGGGCAGAGGGAGGTGAGGACGGTGCCTCCTCTTCTCCCATGGTGGAAAGCGTTGGGGCGCGGAGCGATGCGCGGTGCTGTGGGCGCGGAGCGATGCGCGGTGCGATGCGCGGTGCTGCGGGCTCCGTGCTGCCTGTCTGAGGGCGGCGCGGCCGCAGGTGAAGGTCTGGTTCCAGAACCGGCGGATGAAGTGGCGGCACTCGAAGGAAGCACAGGCCCAGAAGGACAAGGAGCCACCGCCGGAACCAGAACCGGAGTCGGAACCGGCGGCCCAACGAGACGGCGAGCCGCCTGCCGCCGCCGCCGCGGAGCCCGAGCGCAGCCCCAGCCGCTCCGAGGGTGACAGCGACAGCAGCGACGCCGACTCCCTCTACATGGCCCCCAGCGACACGGAACGGACTGAAGGAGCCGAGCGGAGCCTTCCCGCCGCCGGGGTCGGCAAAACCTCGGGCAGCATCACCGGCCTCCCCTCCCCGCCGCCCGCCGCCGCCAGCCCCGAGCCGCGGAGTGGCCTATAGACGGGACCGCCCCCCGCACCCGGGACCAGTGCGGTGACTTATCGCCTTTCCTCTGTCCCGGGAGCCCGGCACAGGCCCGGGGCAAGGAGCCGAGGAGGTGAGAGGAGCAGGGAGCTCTATCCCTGGGACGGCTGTGCGGGAGGCGGACGCCTTTCCCTCCGCGCTGCTCGCAGAAGAGCGGGATCTCTAAAATTTTTTTTTATTTTATTTTATTTTTTTAAGTTTTATTTTATTCTTCGTCTCCCGTCCCTTGTCCTCTCCAGGAAAATCTGAGCGAGGGACTCCGAGAAAGTGCCCCGAAATCCCTCTCTTCCCACCTTCCCCACAAACCAATTTACAATGTGAAGTATTTTGCCAACGTCCTCATTGGTTGCAACTTGTTACTTAGAATAATCTGGCCAAGAAATACTGCACTGACAAAATATATAAATATATATATATATATATATCATGTAAATAAAATGTTTGCTACGGTTTGTAACCATGTTAGTCTGTTGGCCAGGGCAGAGGGTCAGACCCTATGAGGAGAGGCTGAGGGAGCTGGGGGTGTTCAGCCTGGAGAAGAGGAGGCTCAGGGGAGACCTCATCGCTCTCTACAACTCCCTGAAAGGAGGCTGGAGCCAGGGGGGGTTGGTCTCTTTTCGCAGGCAATTTTCAACAAGACAAGAGGGCATGGTTTTAAGTTGTGCCAGGGGAAGTTTAGGTTGAATATTAGAAAGAATTTCTTTATGGAGAGGGTGATCAGACATTGGAATGGGCTGCCCAGGGAAGTAGTGGATTCTCCGTCCCTGGAGATATTTAAAAAGAGACTGGATGTGGCACTCAGTGCCATGGTCTAGCAACTGCAGCAGTGGGTCAAGGGTTGGACGTGATGATCTCTGAGGTCCCTTCCAACCCAGACAATTCTACGAGGGCAGGCGAGGCCGCCCCAGCTGCTTTCGGGGCGCCCCACGCTAAGGCCGCCACTCTCTCTCCTTTCCTCGAAAGCCTCCCGGGGCCGCCTGCTCCATTTTTTTTTTTTTTTCCCCCATCCCTCTTTCCCCTTTCCTTTTCTAACGGAGGCGATGACAAGGACCGGATTTGATGACACAAGATCATATCCCTGATGAGAAAGTTGCTAATTCCGTTTGTAGCTCCTCATGGGCAGGCATATAGGGACGTGTGTTCGGTGAGGTGGCTTTCGGTGCCTGATTCCCCGCGACCCTCCGGGCCACTGCCAGGGCCACTGTCAGGTGTGGCTCTCATTTGCCACGCACCTCCCCGCAAGCTCTTCGCAGAGGGGTGGGGAAGTAGTGCTCTGTGACGTCACAGCGGAGCTGTGCTGCCCGGGGCCCGCGCTGTGACGTCACTCAAGCGCTATGCGCGGGGCGGTGGCTGCGGGGAAGCCAAGCCCGCAAGATCGGGCTGCGGTGGAGGGCGAGAGTCGAGGGGGTGGGGTGCACAGCGGGGTCTCCTCCTCTCTCGGGGGGTGCTGCGAGGATGGGTACGCTCCCCTCCGGGGCGTTCGACAGGGCAGCTTCGTCGGGGCTCCCTTGGGTTCCAGGCCGGTTCCTCTGCTCGGGTTCATCGTCTACATCGCTCCTGGAAAGCAAAACGAAACAACAAAACAAAACAAAACAAAACAAAACTCGTTGTTCTTTGCTCCGCTCTTCCCGGAGCACGGGTTAGGACTGGTTCTCAGATGGGCTGATTCTCCCGCCTCCCTTCCCAAGCAGCAAGACAAGAGGGCATGGACTTAAGTTGTGCCAGGGGAAGTTTAGGTTGGATATTAGAAAGAATTTCTTCACGGAGAGGGTGATCAGACACTGGAATGGGCTGCCCAGGGAAGTAGTGGATTCTCCGTCCCTGGAGATATTTAAAAAGAGACTGGATGTGGCACTCAGTGCCATGGTCTGGTAACCACGGAGGTAGTGGTCAAGGGTTGTACTTGATGATCTCTGAGGTCCCTTCCAACCCAGCTGATTCTATGATTCTATGAAAGCCGCAGGGGTGAGGACCCCCTCTCCTGACCCCCTCTCCTTGACCATTGGGAAGCGAATTTTCTGCGAGGTCCTAATCGGAGAAATTATGTTTTCAAATAAAAGCGGGACCAGGGGAAGGCCTGATCCTGCCCAGTGAGGTCAAAGCAAAGGCAGGAGAAGCGAAGCTGTCCCCTCCTCCATGCTGGGCCGATGGGCGCTGTGACACTGCTAGAAAGAAAAGGGAGGTGGAGAAATAAGGTGAAGGACCTAAAATTTCCAGGCGTCCTCCGACAATGTGGAGGCAAGCGACTGCTTGGCCCTCGTCTGCTGCTTCTTTGGGGGCTCGGGCAAGAAATTCTTCTGGGCCAGGAGGGGAGATTGCCGGGGAGGACACCCTCCTTAGGGCCATCAGGACGACTCCCGAAGGAGCACCTGAGGAAGGAGAAAGAAATGACACCATCATTCCCTAACACAAACCCCGAATGAAAAGAACCTAAGGCAAACGGCACTCCAAGAGGCCGACTTGCTGGGCGAGGAGGGAACGAGTGAAGTGATAAATTAGGTGTAACCACTTTTGGCAGATGCTCCTCCGGAATCATAACTGGTAGGGGGATGTCCTGGAAGGGCGCGCAGCTCGTCCGGAGCTCCGTCCCCATCCGAGCCCTGGGGGTGTCATCGAGAGAAGAATCTGGAAAGAACTTCTGAATTGGATCTGCCTTTAAGACACTGTCAGGGAGGAAATGGGGGGATATCACGTCTTTTTCGGGGCCCGGCTATTGGCATCCAGGCTCCCGAAGCGGCTATTCTCACTGGCCCATCAGCACAGGGGTTTTGGCTTCTAGGAGCAAGGGAAGCTGCTGGACAGATGTCCTGCTAAATATGACTATTTTTCCTCCCATAAAGCAGCGTGGTGCTGCCCTTGGACACGCAGGAATTTATTTACCTCTTGCTTTCGTTTCCACCAGTGTGGAAGGGAGGGGGTTGAGATGGCTCTTGCCAGATGAGAATGGAAAAAAGCGTCAGAGAATAGTTTCTCTTCCTTTGGGTTAGGGGAATCTGAGCCTCCTCGAAAAGTAGGGCTGGCTGTGCAGGGACAGACTTCCCCCTAGCCTTCCCAAACAACGGGAGGGCAATTCCGTCTGGAGTCCGGGTAGCAGGGGCAGCGCCTTTATGGCAGCTTTTTAAGGTAACGCGGCAACAGGGGAGTAACACTGATGGGATTCAGATTGCAGAGAAAGATGCTCAGATCCACATGAAAGACCTGGGCTAAAATTCCTTCGCTCTGCACGTGATTTTGTGCCCCTCTAGGCACTGAGGCTCCGCGCACTGCTACACCAGGGAAGCTCTGGACAGGCGGCACAGCAGAGTGAGTGTTTTTCCCTTTCCGACAGTGATAGAGAAAAAAAAAACCAAATCTACCCCGTCCACCACCTTCCCCCACTCCCCTCCCTATTGCTCCAGTTGCACACGTCCTCGGGCAGGTACAACAAACCCACAAAAACGAGACTGGGGAAAGATACACGGATGGAGGGATTCGTCCCGTCTCGACAGGGAAGGGAGTTTATCCTTTCTTGCGAGGGTGCGGTTCCTGATAATTTTCTGTGGAAGAAGAGGTGACAGTGTCTTGACAGAGGCAGTTCGATCGCCATTCGTCGGTGAAATTGGCGTGTCCGTAGTGTAATGCAGCACGCCATTAGAACAGGTAAAAAAAAAAAAAAAAAAAAAAAAAAAAAAAAAAAAAAAAAAAAAAAGAAAGAAAAAAAAGAAAAAGCCTGTGGCTTCCTCTTTTTTTGTTTGCTTTATTATCACCCCATGACACGAAAGACTTTTCATGATAGTTATTTCTCAAGGTGAAAAGCCCGAAACCACCGTTCCCCCCGCCGATCCGGTTCCTCGACGGTTTTTAACAGTGACAGCTTTTCAGTAGGTAACTTTACCCTCTCTAAATCCCTTGTGATTCTTTTCAGACCCTTGCCAGCCTATCTCAAGTCTCTTGAGCTGCATCCACCCGCCGTGACCGTGCTGGCGCTGCTCCCCCTGCCCAGCGGGGACCAGGATCCCCACGAAGGAGATAGGGGAGGGGGCTGCCCGGTGCTGCCCTCGGTTGCCGTGGCCCCCCAAGGCCTTGCTGTCCGGCACACACTCGTTCCGCTTTGCTCTCCTGGGTGCTGGGCAGAGGTTTTTCGAACTTAGTTCAGATGAGAGCTTGTACAGCTGACCAAGAAACGGGAGCCATACACACAGCCGCAGGGAGAGCTGAGGTTTCTCTGCCCCATCCCGGTGCAGCATTTGTGGGGAATCGGATTAATAATGAAGAGGGATGTCCGGCTTGGGGATCCCAGCTCCATCTGTGAGCATCCACACCCACAGAGATGCGCAGCCGGACCGGTCAGGGTCAGCTCCTGTCAATCAGTTTACCAACACCCCCCACATTTTCCTCGGTGCTGCATTAATAAGTTGAACGAAATTATTTTCTTCTACCCTCGAAACACTCGAGTCAACCTCGAAAACAACGGCCACGCTAGAAGAAAGAAAAGTGTCAATAATAAAGGAACACAGATGCAATAAAAAGGAGCTTGCGTTGGGTTCCGACGCTCTCCCTCCCGGTGAGGAGGGGACCCACGGCCCCGCTGAGTCCTCGCTGCCCCCTGGTAGAGCCCCGCGGGCGTGGGGCCGACTGCAGCCAAACCCGAGTTCGCCTCCCTCCTTAGCTGAGGGAGACCGGCCCCGCTTCTTAGGAAAATATTTTTATTTTATTTTAATGTCGGGCTTAAGCTGATGTCTTAAAAAATAATTGTTTTCAGACCCGAGTTCGCTCGGCATCGCCGTTTCACACTCACACACAGCTTTTCTTGCAGTTCATGCCTCGGGACTGCCTGGCGTCGGCAAGACAAACTACAATCTCCGAAATGTCAACTTTTGCCACAATCTGGACTAAAAAAACCACCCCCTTCTTATTGCTGTTGAGCGCTCATCAGAAATAATGGCTGTTTACACAAAACCTTTATTCACTTTCTTAAATAAACACCAGTGAATTCAAATAAAGCAAACCCTCAGCAATAATTCAAGCACAACGTTTGCTGTGTGTATTCTCGGCTGCAGACATGGAGAGGCTCCTCGGAGAGAAATATGAAGTCTCCTTTCATAGTCCACCTCCATTAGCTAAATATTCTAGCTCACCTACCTCAGTCGAGCTCACCGTACCTCAACTTTCTTTTTTTTTATTTTTTTATTTTTTGTGTGTGTGTGTCTGTGTGTTTTCTCCTAGCTAAAGCAGAAATACTTCCTCCCTTCGACTTAGTCCCCCTATATAAAGATGAAGTCTGTCCGCTTTTCTTTTCAAATCACTTTGCATAAGCCCCTTCTCTCTCACACTGCTCCGGTTCGGTGCCGTGCTCCGGGGCCGGGCCGCGGCGGGGGCTGCCGGGCTCGACCCTCCGTAGCCCGCCCGGCCGAGGATCATAGAATCATAGAATTGGCTGGGTTGGAAGGGACCTCAGAGATCATCAGGTCCAACCCTTGACCCACTGCTGCAGCTGCTAGACCATGGCACTGAGTGCCACATCCAGTCTCTTTTTAAATATCTCCAGGGACAGAGAATCCACCACTTCCCTGGGCAGCCCATTCCAATGTCTGATCACCCTCTCCGTGAAGAAATTCTTCCTAATATTCAACCTAAACTTCCCCTGGCACAACTTAAGTCCATGCCCTCTTGTCTTGTTGAAAATTGCCTGCGAAAAGAGACCAACCCCCCCCTGGCTCCAGCCTCCTTTCAGGGAGTTGTAGAGAGCGATGAGGTCTCCCCTGAGCCTCCTCTTCTCCCGGCTGAACACCCCCAGCTCCCTCAGCCTCTCCTCATAGGGTCTGTGCTCGAGTCCCTTCACCAGCCCGGTTGCCCTGTTCGTATCTCGGCCTCGGCGGGTTAAGGGTGCTTGGATGAAGGGGTGAGTGGGGTGGGGTGGATGGATGTGGGTGGCGAGGCCACGTCGAGGTCTCATTTATTCCGAAGAGCCGCGTAGAAACGGAATTTGCGCAAACCCCTGATCTCAGCAGGTAGCAGGGAGTGGGTGTTACCTGCGGGGGGAGCAGCAGCCCCGCCCGGGCATCTCCCCCCGGGAAAGGGAACCCGTCCCTCTGAGGCGCGGTGGGAGGGAGAGGGGGGGGTGGGGGAACGCTGCCCCGCTGCTCCTCTCACCTCCCCTGCTCCCAGGCCGGGACTGGCGGCCCCAGCCCTAATGAGATCCATTAAGCGTATTATTGATGTGGAGTTTTGCTGTGAGGTCCTGGCTGGAGGGAAGTGGAGCTCTGCCACAGATACAAGCGCTCTGATCTGCACCACCTGGCTGAAACCAGAGAGCCGCCACTTCATTAATGGGTTTAGCCTTTGCTAATTGGTGTCTTTAGGAGCCTTGCCAAATTCTGCCTCGGAATCTTTGGAAGCAGCTTTTGTTTTTCCTTCTGCCGGTGACATGCGTTGACGGCAATTAGACTTGATACCACTTCTGCCCCGGCGGACAGCCAGGTAGCCCGAGAGCCCCCGAAGGGGTGGGCTGCGCCCCCCGCCCCCCCTCCCCAATGCCCACCTCCAGCAGGCTACCGGCTCCACCACCACCACCATCATCATAAAAAGACGAAACACCACAGGTAAAACTTGAGGTCGGGGTAGAGAAGCCACCTCACCCTTCCTCTCGCTCTGCTGCAGCAGGTGACACTGTTGGGGACACCCTGTGCCCTCCCCCCTCAAAGAGCAAGCGCAGGGGTCTCGGATGCCCCTGCCCGCCTCCCGCCCCCTCCTCCTGCAGAGCTGATCCCGGCGGAGGGAGCTGAGGAGAGGAAGCCGCGGGCTCTGGGCCAGTGGCCATGCTAGCCCGGAGCTGCCGTGGCTCTCCCCGGGTCCCGGCGCCGCTCTCCTTCAAGGTCAGCTTCATCCCCGGCCCTGTTGAGCCTGACCGGGTTTTCCGGGATTCAAAAGACCGTAGTTAATGAAATTCGCTCACCGCAAATCACAGACCTCTGCTGTACGCTATAATCAAATTTCTGCTTGCCTTAAAAAAAAACACAAGGCCACCCTCCACCCCCGTTCGCCAGGCAAACCCCAAATCAAAGGTTTTTAGCCATCACACCCCTACGGTTATGCCTGCTCCCGGCCTGCCTTCTCCTCACACAGTGCCTTCCCAAAAAGAGGAGGCTGCCTGGCCTTGCCCCACGAGGTTATCCCGGCCGCTTGCATGGGGTGGATGATGGAGGGGATGGGGATGACGGAGGAGATAGGGATGCTGGAGGACATAGTGGCTCCCCGAGGCCGAAGAGAGGGGTCGAGGAGGGAGAGACAGACTCCACAAATCATCTCATCTCCATTTCCCGGGTAATGTGTCGTCAGCCATGTAAATCAACTATTCAGGGATCAGAGACGGGTGATAAATCACGCCGAGAGGAGATTTTGTCCTCCTCACGTCACCGTTCACACCGGTATTTTCTGACCTACCCGGCGCACCCTATCCCGGTACCGTCCCGAGAGAGGTGGCAGCGCAAAGGACACTTTGAGAGGCCCTTTGTCCCCCACACACCTTTTTTTCACGTTTGCTGGCTCAAGCGGCAGCCGAAAGCCGTCGCCCCCCGGAAAAATGCCGCCGGCCACGGCCCCTCAGGCTCTGCGGGCCTGGGTGCTGCTCCATGCCCCGGGCAAGGAGGCGGCGGAGTGTATCGGGAAGGCTGGAGTTTAGGCTCTCCCTTTCTCCCTTTTTTCCCCTTGGTTCAGCCACTCTTTCCTTCAACCCTTCCATGTGCAGGGATGGCAGCATGGCTCTGCCCGGTTTGAGCCGGGTTACGGAGGATGGCGCAGACCCATGAGGGACTGGGACAGCCCCCCCCTCCCCCATATCCTCCGGGACCCCCGAGCCTCCAGCCTGTGCCTGTCTCTAAATGTGGAAAGCGGAAGAAAGGAGGAAGAGATGCTGCATGGAGCCGACCCTTCTTCCTGAAACCATCCCGGTACAATTCGCTTCCTCATCCTATTTTGCCAAGGACAGGCTCTGATATGGGGGTGGTTTGGCTCGCGTAGCCCCTTTTCGCCCCCCACCCCTGGTCTCTGTGAACGCAGCCGTGGCCGGCTGGCAGAGTGTAAGGAAGGGTCTCCGATTTCTCCTCTGCAGAGCCCCTGGGGACGTGTCCGGAAGGGATGAGACGGGTGCAGTCCTGACAGCTGGCCCTGGGCTGCAGCCTTTCAGCCCCGCTGCCCTTCATTCCTCCAAGTAACCCTGGGAGAAGGAGTTGGGTGAGGGGGACGCTCCGCAGCACCGGCCGGATCGGGCCTTCAGCTCCGGCGACAGCAGACGTGTTTAGTTGTGTGTGTACCCCTCTCCGTAAATCCCCCCATCTATAATAATTATCTACATGGAAACTTTCGCCCCCAGCAGCCCCCCTCCCTCCAGTTAGCGGTGATGATTTTAAAAGCATGCGATGATCTAAGCCCTAATACTAATATTATGCATCATTTGGACAGGATAGCCATGCCACCTTGTCAAACGCTGCCTCTTTACACAACCCATTTGCTGCATCTCAGAGTCATAACGACGGTGATGGATGGGCCAGGGACCCCCCCGGGGCCGCCCCGGCGTGGGGAGGAATGCGGGAGGAGCCCCCGCGCCCGGCCCGCACCCCGCCGGCGACAATTTATAGTCTGTATATATTTGCTGGCTCCAGATATCGGCACCGTAATGGATGGTTATATTTTATGAATCCGAGGCTCGGATCTAGGGACGCGGGAGTCCCTTTCCTTGTATGGTGCACAACTGTCTCGCCCATAATCCGCCCCACAGGCAATAAACTTCCCGGCTAAATGCCCCGGGAGATAACAGCCAACTTCTATTGATTACAAGAAAATGCTCGAAGCTAAATAAAGAGCTTTTATGAGGATCCCTGCGAAGAGCCTTTTCTACGCAACCATTAAGCGCAATATCGGCATTTTACTGTGTATAAACTGTGAATTTGTTTAGCTATAAACATTGAGAGGGAGAAAGAGATGAAAATCGACACGCAGCGGTGTTTGCCGAGAGAAGCGGGGCTCGGAGGTGCCAGAAAAAACCCGGAGGGGTCCTTTCCCAAGCAACTTTCAACAAGACAAGAGGACATGGTTTTAAGTTGTGCCAGGGGAAGTTTAGGTTGAATATTAGGAAGAATTTCTTCACGGAGAGGGTGATCAGACATTGGAATGGGCTGCCCAGGGAAGTGGTGGATTCTCCGTCCCTGGAGATATTTAAAAAGAGACTGGATGTGGCACTCAGTGCCATGGGCTGGTAACTGCAGCAGTGGGTCAAGGGTTGGACCTGATGATCTCTGAGGTCCCTTCCAACCCAGACAATTCTATGATTCTATGATTCCCTCTCGGTCTCTCTCTTCTCCCTGGATAAAGACACCGGTGAGGGAACTGCTGTGGAGAGCAGCAGCAGAGATGCTGAGTAGGGGAAGGACAGAAAGTAATTTCACATAAGCGTTTGAAGGGAACCTCAGGAAAGTCATTGCCCAGGCGTACCTGGAGGGGAGGATGTGGGGAAGTCCACCTCGTGGTAGCCTGGGTTGATTTTTACTCCCCACGCTTACCCCCCCTCCACCCCTTCGTTTCCACACACCTGGGTGGAGAAGGTGTGCGGAGAGAGGCGGGTTTATTTGGGGCATTTTTAAAATCCGACCGTCTTCTTTATAGCCTCAGAGGTCTAGGGAAGGGTGATCATCCTCTGGGGGTCCGGCAACGAGAAACGAGTGTAAAACTACGTCCCATGGCAGCACCGGGATCTGCCCGGGGGGGCTTCGGTCTCCCTGGGGGGCTGCACCTCCCTACCTCGTCCAGCCAAGGGCACGGAGCCCTTCGGGAGAGAACGGGATATTTCCATCATAATACGGAGTAGCACTTGGGGTCCGGGGTAGGGTGAGGGTCAAAAGCATCACGAATGAAAAAAACAACCCCCTTGGCATGACCGAGCCCTGACTTTGAAACAGTAGCATGAGTTTTTCGTGTCACGGCGATAATTATTTTGAGCACAATCTCTCGTAAATTGCTCAAGATGTTTCGTGACTTCATTACTATTGTTATTTCGGCTCTGGAGTCACAAACACATTTTCTCCTGAAACCTCATTGCCAGCTTTCGAGAGCCAGGAGGAAATATTTAGGGTTTTTTTGTTGTTGTGATGTTTGTTTATTTGTTTTGGTGGCTTGTTTTTTGTTTTGTTTTGCTTTTCTTGTTCTTTTTTTGCCACACTTCGGAAAAGGTAACTGTAAAATCACTCAGCCTCTGCGACTTGTACCACATTTTACTGGAAAGCTATAAAACTCGTATTCCCTGATGCTTCTTGATTAACTTATGAGCATAAAGGAAATGCTTGAATAGTGTTCCCTCTGCAGTTTTCTTTCAGCGAGGGGAAGCCAGGGGAAGATGCTAATATTGTCATCTTATTTTACAATTTATACCTGCTGGCCAAGCAGTGTATATACAAATGAATGCACATGGGGGTTCAGTCTCTTAAATGCAGCCCGTATATTTCAAAGACCATATTTACCTTGATAGCCGGACCGGGGAATTATTTAACCTGCCCTTTACTGCTGCCAAAACGTTGTCTTCCATTTAAATAAACAAAGCGATCCACAATCATTTATCAGTTCTGTAGAGGTCCAGTTAACAGGATGTTCCTGCAGCGAGGGTGTGTGCTACCCCTCTCCCCCCAGGGTCCAGGATTTCACCCCCCACCCCCAATAACCTGCACATGGGCCCTTGGCTTCCCCAGGCAGATGCCCTCCCCTCCAGTCTGCCATGTGCTTGCACTTAACTTATCTCTAATACATCTGGATGTCTTTGCATACACACATAATAATATGCTTGCAACACCTGGCTGAACTTTTGTTTTATTATTAAGCATTATTATTATTATTTTTAACCAGCAGCTTGTGAGGCTTCCTGAGGAATATTCAGCCCATTAGCTGAGTTAGCTGGCTAGAATCAAACTCAAACAGAAAGGACACAAGCATCACTACTGACAGAACTGGAAAACATTTGAAGGGATGTTATATACACTTCAGGTCATAAATTAATAGTTGATTAATTCTACAATCAGGAAAAAGCCATTAAGGTTTGCTCAGCTCTGGTCTGTGGGAATATAATTTCTTTGATTGAGTTCCCCCTAAAGACACACAGAAGTTTTCTCTTCTTTGTCATGAACAGTCTGCTCTTTCCTGTCTTCCAGATGGAGGGAAGAGTAGGACCTCTGGAGAAAAGTAGCTTTCCAGCATCTTGAATTTTACTTTGCATCTTTCTTCCTACCTGTTGATTTAATTTCTCTTTGCATTTGGGACCTTTCTAAATCCATCAAGTGAAACCTATGGAATAATGAGAGTGGTGTATCATCCCTTATCAGATATTTCTACCTCGCTGATGTCCCATATTGCAGGTCTCAAGGAAACAGACACTGGAGGTGCTGGGGCACTGGGGGGGGGGAGTGGGGAGGGGGAAGTGTGACTAAGGGGTGGGAAAGCATGGCATGGGAAGAAAAGAAATTCATTCTAAGTAATGAGAGGAATGGATAAAAAAGGCAGGGCTGATGGCTTTTTCATTGCATAGATTTCTTGTAGGAGCAGTGGTTACTCATCTCTGGTCCACTTGCTTATGTAGTGTGTTTCTGAAATGCATGCATTCCTGTTATGGTTTAGCAGTTTGGGTGGACCACAAACCTAAGGACAGAATTATCTCTATTCCCACCCCTTCACTCCCACCGCCCCATCCTCCAACCCTCACACCTCCCCCCCACAGGGCAGATAAAAGGAGAATATAGACTGGAGACTTTAAATTGGAAACTGAAAGCAATTGGATACAGATTTTCTAACACAAGGGAAAGGTAATAACATAAGGGTAAAGTAACAAAGCATACAAATATATACAAATATATACAAATATATATACACACAACCCATCGATGTGGGCTCTGCCAAGCACGTGGCAGCTCAGCCAGCAGCGAGTGGAAAGAAAAGGAAGAGCTGCTGACTTCCCCAGTCCTTATAGAATATGGCAGGAAATCAGAGGCAATAGATCTCTCCCTTTGTGTTCCACCCCTCTCAGAGTCCTTCTTCCTTAGTTCTTCCTGTTCAAATGATGACATTCCACCCCTTATTCCATTCCATTTCTCTCCATGCTCATTCATCTGGAGGTGCCCTGTCTTTAAAGAAGATATTTGTTAATTCCAGGCTGCAGATCCTCATCTTGGCAGTTCGTCAAAGCAAGACAGGTGGTACAGGGTCTGTCAAGGCTCATGCCCTCACGTGCTGCAAGCTCTTCCTGAGACTCTTGGATGCCACTGCATTATCCTGGGGAAAAAACACTTAATACCACCAATGACTATTCTATAACAACTAAAACTATACAAAGTGAAACTAAATGCTCTCAGATAGAGTTATATTCCCTATCTCCCTGCTTCTCGCTGTGCTGCCAGCTGTCACATTTCCATCCCTTCAGCCACCCCCACAAGGCATGTGCTGCCATCCATGAGTCAGTGTAGAGGTGAAGCAATGGCCACTTTTCCTGTTCAGCAATGTCCAGGGCCTGCTGGATGGCTTTTACCTCTGCAAACTGGCTGGATTCACCATCCCCCTCAGCTGCTTGAGTGACTTGTGTAGGACTCCAAACTGCTGCTTTCCACCTCTGCTGACTTCCTACAAGACAGCAGAATCCATCAGTGAAGAGACCAAACTTCTCATCATCTGGATCATTATATGGAAGGGCTTCCCCACCACAGTTCAGTGTCTCATCTGGTGGCATTCCAAAATCTTTACCCTCTGGCCAGTCTGTAGTCACCTCTACAATGCCTGGACTATCACGTCCCCTTGTTTGACCTTGCTGTGTTATCAAGGCAATCCACTTACTCCAGGTGGCATCAGTGGCATGGTGTGTAGATGAGATCCTCATCTTGAACATCCACCTCAGCACTGGCAGATGGGGTACCAGGAGGAGCATTGCCTCAGTACCAATCACTTCTGAAGTGGCTCAAACCCCTTCATAAGCAGCCAATATTTCTCTTTCAGTGGGAGTGTAATTGGCCTCTGAACCTTTACACTGCTGACTCCAAAACCCTCAGGGTCAATCTTGAGTCTCATCGGGTGCTCTCTGCCAGAGGCTCCAGATGGGACCATTATCACCAGCTGCAGTGTAAAGCACATTTTTAATCTCCTGTCGTGTTCAGACAGGTCCCAGGGCCACAGCATGGACTGTCTCTCATTTTATCTGGTCAAAAACCTGTTGCTGTTCAGGGCTCTATGTAAAACCCTTTTTCTTTCAGGTGATGTTATAAAAGGGTTTTACAATCTGAGTGTACCCGTGAATGTGCATCCTCCAATGACCCACTGTACCCAAGAAGTTCTGTGTCTCTTTCTTATTAGTAGGTGAAGACATGGTTGCAGATTTGCTGACCACATCCATAGGGATGTGCCAGCACCCATCTAACTCCCTGGAATTGGATCTCTCTGGCAGGTCCCTTGACCTTGCTTCTCTTTATAGTAAAACCAGCTTCTAGTAGTATGCAGATTACTTTCCTGCATTTTTCAAAGACTTCCTCAGCTGTATTAGGACTTTAAGTTGGAAACTGAAAGCAACTGGGTACAGATTTACTAACACAGTGGAAAGGTAATAACATAAGGGATAAAGTAACAAAGCATACAAATATATACAAATATATATACATATATACACACAACCCAATAGATATGGGCTCTGGTGAGTGCGTGGCAGTGCAGCCAGCAGTGAGTGGAAAGAAAAGAGGGCAGAGCTTAGGACTTTCCTGATCTTCATAGAGTATGGCAGGAAATGGGAACTGGCTTGTGTTGCTGGAGTGCTCCGCACTTCCAACAGTGAGCCCCAGACCTGTCCAACAGGCTTCTCATTAGAAAGAAGAACCTCTCTAGCCTGTCCACCCATTGGCAGCAATGCTAGGTTGCCATGCACCATTAGTGGCTTGCTCTCCATTCCATTTGATGTCACACTGTACCCCAGAGCCCATCAGGCTGCTGCTGCAAGGTTATGATTTTGGTATCAAAGGGGCCTTTGCCTTGAAGGTAATTAGGCTTTTTTCTTCTCTCTTCCCATTCAGGGAAGGATGCTATTTTAGGGTTTGTCCTGGCCGATGTCAGTGCATACACAGGTCAGAGGACCCTTTGAAGCACGGGAGCTGTCAACGCTTGGATGGGGACCCATCATGGTAGCTGTCCATCCCCATGAACAGTGGGATGAGTGTGAGCTGGGTGGTCCCTGTGCCAAGAGCAGATGCCTTGAGCCCTGTTTGTCCTGAGCCCTGAGTCCTTCAGTAGATACCCCATGGACTGCTCCACACTCTGCCCTCGCTGTCCCTCCTGGGCCACACTTCAGTAGGCTGCCAAATCCTTGTCTTCTATTCTAGTCTAGAATAGGTTTTTGGGTTACAATACAATGTGGTTGAGTGGAAACTGGCCTGGGCAGCTGTGCCACATCACAAAATCCCCATTGTTAAAGATGGTCACATCGAGAGCCAACTTTAGAAATGCAGAGCACTCTTTCCTTCCACCCTTCACTTTTTGTAAAGGCTGAGGCAAACCCACAGTATAGATCTGTGCTTCTGTGTGGTCCCCTGCTCTAGTGATGAGACTCATTGAAGTAAACAGCCCAGGAATCTGCAGCTATGAAAACCATCATCAATATCCATCCTGTTAAAGGTGATAAATGAAGTCTGGGGCTTTCTACTGGGGACGTTTCAGTGCTGGGCCTAAATTTTACTGTCCTAATGCATCACGAGAAAGGTTTACTGAGTATTTGCCAGTTCTACTACCTCTATAATCATGGATGAGGCAGAGGAACAAAGCAGAAAGGGAAAGTGATGGCACTGAGCCTGCTGAGGAAAAACAGATTGTGCTTGTTTAATCAAATTTTGATCTGTCTTCCCCCCCTCTTTTTTGATTGGTTTTGTTTGGTTGTTTTTTGGTGTGATAAAGTATTTTAAAGGCAATTTACACAAGACACAGCACATAATATTCCTTGATTAGAAAGGCTGGCATGGAATAGTAATCAGAAAAATGGCTCAAATAAGAGCCTAGGCTTCTCTCTGTAGGAAAGAAATACTAAGCGGGCATTTTTCATTCATAGCTGTCTTTCTTCTAAAGCAGTTTCCTGAAATATTCCTTGTGATACCAGTGGTGGGTCTTGCATACATTTTATTGAGCAATTATTGAATCTGTTGTACTGGAATGTTGAACTGTTCTCAGTTTTATCTGTCCTAATTCTATATCTAGTGCACTGCAAGATTTTGCATTGGTATTAACTATCTGTGCTCAAGAACTGGATTTGAGACGATTTCTCACAGAACTCAAAGAACAATTGATTTAATTTTCTCCTACTGCTTGGGAATATGACATGAGAATGTCCAGGTATCCCATGGCTGACAAAGAGAAAATGTTCCCATCCACACTGGAGTGCAGCATTCCTGAGAGACAATTCCATGTAACTCCCCATTGCTGACTGACAGATTCAGTTTGTTCTCACTCAGGCATGTGAGAAGAAACCAGATTTCAGCTGTTACTTTTTTTTTTTTTTTTTTTTCTTCCCCCTTTCTTAGCACAAAACTGTGATTTCTGGACTGCACTGTCAATGTTAATGTATGAGGGCTGAGCTTACTCTGCTTGTGGAGGTGCCTTGCTACAAGACCACAACAAAGGCTTGTGCAGCACACAGAGCACATTACAGTGGAAAGCCACCTGTTGAAATAGAGATCACACAATTTTTTTACATGTGCAGAGTAAAAAAATAGAAAGATGGGCTGTCTGAGGCTTTGCAAAGCCAAGGGTTGTTGAAATCTTGATGGAAGAACACACTCCTTCACTTTTATACCTCTGAAATACAAAATATCTGTTAAAAGTAATATACTTGAAGCCAAAGCAAACAATTTAATAAGCTAAACTTGAACACTTACTTGCAAATACTGATCCTGTGATGACAGATTCATTTTTCCAGCTCTGGCAAATTAATTTCTACTTCATCCTTGCTGGAAATTACCCTGCAAGTGTTTATAAACCTTTCGTATGTGTAGGGCTCCTTGTAGGATCCATTATTCAGATGAAGGGAGGGCCTCATGGCTATCAGCAATGTGGGTCTCCATAAACATAGAATTATAGAATGGGTGGGAAGAGACCTTAAATATCATCTAGTTCCACCCCCCCCTGCTATGGGCAGGGATAAGATTCTATCTCCCATTAGATAAGGTTGCTCGTAGCTCCATCCAGCCTGGACTTGAACACCTCCAGGAAGGGGACATCCACAACTTCTCAATCAGTAGTTCTGGGTTTTGTCTTTTGTGGCTGACAGCCCAGGAGGTTGTGGTGTGGTAAAGGATGAAGGTTTCCTTCATTTGCAGATGTACCTTTTTATCCTCTGCTTCCCACCTGGTCTGCTCACTGTACTCAGTGTTTCCCCCTGTAGCCTGCTTTTCTTCTGACAAGAGGCTGCTGGTCTCACCGACTGTGCCGGATACAGGGGTAGTGCAAACACTTGACTTTTGGAGAAAAGTCTTCATCTATCTGCCCTGTGTTTTCCAAGGGCACAGATGCACAGACCTAGAGCCATAGGGGTGAGTGGAGAACAAGAGTAGATCTTGCCTTGCTGTGCAGTGTCTTACACAGACACAAGGAAACATCAGAGGGACAACTCACTTTGTAAGTGGTCAGAGTAGCCTTGAAGCTGAACAGACCAGAGAAGCAGCTCACCTCATGGCTGCCAGTAGTGTGGATTTGCATTAGAAAGTCCCAGTTTCTGCCTTTGCAATTGCAAGCCCTTTATATTTCCTTGTCTAGGTGCAGATACTTATTTATTGGCCTGCTAACCAACTGCTAGAAGCCCAAAATGCTCTCTTCTTCCCTGGAAACAGTTTCTACAGTGTTGAGTCTGATTGACATTTGATCACTCACTCAATTACACAATAACTATCTTACTAGCTACCAGCAACACTCCTCACACTGCTGCAGATGATGTGCTCTCTCTCTGAAAGTCTTCCAGACCCTTGAGTAACATGGTGCAATACATATTTAGAAACAATTTTCTGCAGTGTTATCAGGTGCTAATTTCCTCCCAGATATCTCACCCAGTTTTGCCTTATAACTCATGTCCTTTGATTATCTTCGTCACACTGATCTTCCTATTAAAAATTGACATTGAAAATAAACCAGTGGCTTTTTTACTTAGCCCCCCTCACTCTAAAAGAGCCCAAAAATACAGATAAGCAACTGAAACACCAAAGAAAAAGAGATCTGGAAACCAACATAAAAAAGTGGAGTAGGAATACTCTTTCTTTTCCTAAATAGAATACCAAGGTTTATTATGTCTGCATACGTATGAATGCTGGAGGTGGGCTGAAAAGTAGTTATTATTAGGCAGAAAATTTCATTCTTGATTCTCTCATTGGGGGAAATCCCCTTCAGAAACCCTAGGGACATTTTTAGTCATCAAGTGGTGGTTGGATGTGAAGAGTACCTCTATGCCTCAGGTACCCCCATGGCTCCACGCTCTTCCCTTTCGCAAGAGCCCCTCATTCCCAACTTTAAACCACTTTTTTTCTTTTCTTTTCTTTTTTTTTTTTTTTTTCTTTCCACCAAGGGCATTTGCCAGATCTGTTTGCCACCAGTTTGGAAGCTGCCCTATGTACAGCCATGATGGAGGGGAAGGAGGTGATGCATTACTGCTCCTGGAGGAGAAGCAGGGTGTGCATCATCCACCCCCCCAGCAGCTCCATCACTGCATGGCTCCTGCCTGTCCTGTTCTCCTCACTGCCTCACGTGCAAGGGCTGGGGCAGGGACTGGACACTCATGGTGGATTCAAGAAAAAACTTGCATTCATGTCTTCTTCCACCACAAGCAGTCTGTCTTGTAAGTCTGAACCTCAGCTTCCTATCATTAGGTTGGGTGGGAAAAAGGGCTTTTAAAATAGTGGTGAAGACTGGATTCAGGATGCAGGTATGTTTTAAATTAAGGTGTGATTTTAAACTAATAAAAGTAAACCTTACCAAAAGGCTTGGACATGTACTTAACTTCAGTTTAAATTTGGGCCATTTAGATTGCCCTTAAATTATACTATACATACAACAGTATTTTGACTCACTTTTAAATTAAAATAAAAATATCCGGACAGTGCTTTGCACAGCTGTTTAACAACTGTTAAATGCATAAATAGACACCAGGTATTAAAATACCATGTTGATATGACCCAAATAAACAGAAGAGAGCAGAAATACAGTAGTCCTTTTATCCTGATCTAATTTTGTGTCTAGACAAATTTACTTGGCATCAGAGTCTACCTCAGTGCTGCTTTACTGGTACTTGGAGAGAATACAGTTTTGGTAGGCACAGCATGGTCCTGCTTTCCCAGTGTTATTAATTTTCTTCGTGGGCTTATGTCTCTAAGAAAAATGGCAAAAATATGTTCAAGATTGCCACTGGAATGACAGGATGCTTTTCCCACAGATCCATGTGTCTGCAGTAACAGCAAGTGTTGCTGGACTGAGGGTGAATTTTGCAGCCCTTTTAGCCCTGTTAATATCAAAGTTCTACTTGTGGCTGGTGGGTTACTTTGAAGGCGAAGGGAAAGAGTTGAAGATGAGAAAGAGATGGAGGAAGAGAATAACGCTTTCCCTTTTATTTGCATTTTTCTGTGCAAAAGAACAGGACTTCTGCCAAGGCCTTTATTTATCCGTTGCTATGAAAATCACTTTGTGTCCTAGTTTCAGCATCATTAATATATTTTTTTTCAGTAAGTGATTATGTTTTATGACCGGTTTAGACTTATATGGAGGTGCAGTAATATACCATAAAACTCTACACCATAAGCTGTATACAAGACATATCAACTGGTCTAAAGTGATTACATTAATAAGAGAAGGGCCAATCCTTCTTACAATTTCATGTTATAGCAGATGAGCTCACCGCTCCTGAGGAAGACATTAAATCATGTTTGTGTAGAAGGTAGAGGGACCCACTACACAACTAGTGTTTCAAGAAAATATAATGCAGATACAGTCCTAGATCCAAGTGTGGAAATTAGCTGGAGGCCCCACAGGTTTTCTGGCAAACCGCATGCTATGGAGGAAGAAGAAAAAGCTGCTCCAGCTATCCCTGGGAAAGATGACACTGAAGGGAAATAAGTCTTGCAAAAGGGTACAGGTCCCTGTGAAAGAGCTGCAGAGCCCCCACTCAGTACTGTTATGGAAAGCCATGGCATCACCAAATGTGGCAGCATGTTGAGCTCCTGATCCATCACACGCTGAAGCAAAGGAGAGGTTCAAGAGGAAATGCATGGGGTGTCTCAGATGCCCACATACCTGTGCTTTCCTTGTGCCAGGCCAAGCATTGGTCAAGGCACAAGATACCAGCCTTTACATTCAGGCTGGTTGTGACAAATTTGCATTAATACAATAAATAAATGTGACTGAGGTTTACAGTTCAGACAAGCTATGAGGAGCCACCACAAATCAGCTTGTCATGTTGCCACCAGCTTTACAATCAATCTCCTATAAGGGGCTTAGACTCTGACTCCTTTCTCTAGTTTGCTTATTTTTGTGGGCTAACTGGCTGCAAGGGAGTCATTAAAGGATGACTGGGCTCAGACCTTTCTGTTTGAAAAGAAGCAAAGCACTATTACACATTAGAGATAGAGCCCACTAGAAAAAAAAAAAAAAAAAAAAAAGGATCAGGAGAAAAACAAACAAAAGCCATCAGCCTCTGCACTAATGGTTTGGGTCAGTCAGAAAGGCTTGTGAGAAAATGCTGCTGAACCTGGGGAAGCTGTGGGCAGCTAGGGCTGGAGCAGATGTGTTGTACCATAACAAATGAAACCCTGGTTTGTACCCTTTGAATACTGTGTAGTTAATCCCTGTCCCACAGTTATCATTAATTTTGGGATTGCCTCACTGTTACAACTTTTCTTTCTGGGCTCAGACTAGTGTCCTGCTCTCCCCCATGGATGCTCTCATGGGGGAGCTTCATTCAACTCTCTCAACTGGCACTGCTCAGAAGTGTACCACCTCCCCACAGTACATGTGGCTCCTGGTGGCTACGTGGTCAGGTCCTGTAGACATCAACTTTGCATGGGTTGGGGCATTTTGGCTACGGTGGTGCAAGACCAGAGGGGTTGGGTTTGCAGCATAGGTTGCATCTCTTCTGGCTTTGGCTGGGCAAGAGGGGCCTTGTGGCCAAAGCTATCTGCCTGCAGTCCCTCCACACTCTGTGGAGACAAAAAAGGATCACTACCAGAATGCCTTCTCAGGCATTTTTAAAATTTCTACTCTAAATATTTCTGAGCATGGGCTCTCCTACCTGGACACCCTGCTGAGATGAATGGGACCCTCACTTTTGGTGGTTGAGGTGAACGTAGTCACAACAACAAAAACAGCAAGGAACACTCATAAATAAGGCACCCAGCCAGGGTAACATGCAGGAACAACACAACCTTTTTCACTTTTACCTTTACTGGTGTTCTGAGCTAGGCTAATGATTTCCATTTTTTTTCCGCAATGATTCTCAAATGTTTTTTCCTGATCAGCATGATGAATGGTGTTGAGGACAGCACTGAGAAGAAAGACTTGGGAGGGGATAGCAGACCAGAAACTTAAACATGAGCCATCAATGTGCACTTGCAGCCCAGAAAGCCAACCCTGTCCTGAGCTGCATCAAAAGAGCCATAGACAGCAGGTCCAGAGAGGTGATTCTCCCCCTCTACTCTGCTCTTCTGAGACTCCATATGGAGTACTGTGTTCAATTCTGGAGCCCCAACATAAGAACATAGAGCTCCTTGAGTGTGTCCAGAGAAGAGCCACAAAAATGATCAGAGGGCTGGAGAACCTCCCCTCTGAAGATAGGATGAGGACACTGGAGTTGTTCAGCCTGGAGAAGAGGAGGCTTTGAGGTGACCTTTCAATATCTTAACGGGACCTACAAGAAAGCTGGAATACAGCTTTTTGCACAGGTGTGTAGTGAGAAGTCAAGGGGCAGTGGTTTAAAACTTGAAGAGGGGAGATTTAGGTTAGACTTTAAGAAAAAATTCTTTCCTGTGAGGGATCTGAGTTGCTGAAACAGGTTGCCCAGGAAAGTTGTGGCTGTCCTCTCCCTGGAAGTGTTCAAGGCCAGGCTGGATGGGTCTTTGAGCAACCTGGTCTAGTGGGAGGTGCCCCTGCCCATGGCAGAGGAGTTGGAATTAGATAATATTTAAGGTCTCTTCCAACCCGAGCCATTCTATGATTCTGTGGCTGTTTCATTTAATGCATAATCATTAACCTCACTCCTTGCTACCAGACACATTAGTATGTTTGGTTTCCTTCTTATGATTTTAATCAGATCTCAAAGTGCTCAAAAATCCAAATTGCTCTGAATTCCATTACAAAACTCACGGTCCCCAACTTTATCCACAAATGCTGCAGTCCGAGCTCAGCTATCCAGTTTCAGACTGTTTATCAGAGGCTTTCAACAACTTTTTGCATGCAATGCTTCTATCCCAAATAGGTCTACTTTATTTTGTTGTGGAGTTGAATTCACAGACTCACAAGTAACCCTTGCTAAGACAAATTTTATTCATCTGAGGCTCCTATTTATACCTTAGCCACTCCCCAGGATCCACCTGCAAGACCCTCCCAGGTTCCTCCCACCAAGGTCCTGGTGTTTTTCAGTTGTTTTCCCAGTAATTTTCCACCACGTCTCTGCTAAACAAGGCAGCACATTCTTTTCTGATCACCAACTTTAACTTTGCCACCTCCCACATCTCCCCCTTTCTTGTTTTAGCAAATTTATTAATTGCACAAGTTAATGCAAACTAAAGGTAAATAAATACCAACAAAATGAAACATCCCAACATAATAATTTCCCTTAACAATTTTACAAAGATATTTTCAACTTCATATTTTTAGGCTCAGCAGTATAAGCCATCAGAACCTTGTCCATAAGCAAAAAATTCAACAACTGCACAGATGGTCGGAGGGAATGTCAGTCCTTCTCTTTCTAGGCTGGCCTTTATGTATCTTGCTGGGATCCAGTGAAGTCCAGAATCTGTGGAAACACAAGCATACCCTCCTGCCCAAGTTATTAAAGGAAATAGCCCTTCCCATAAATGCATATTAGGATCCCAAATTTTAACATACGCCTTCCCTTGCTGTATACTTTGTACCTTTCCAAAGTGTTTTTCTGTTGGGGTCACATAATTTTCTGCTCGGTTTATGCAGCTGAAGACATAGAGTGCTTTTTGTAAGCATTCATGAGGGGTGTATCCCAGACTTCCCCTTTTCTGTTTTGCTAACGTGGATTTTGATCTGCCATGTGCTCGTTCAGTGATAGCTTGCCCTGTTGGAGTATGAGGAATTTCAGTGACATGTTTGATACCCCATTGCTGAAAAAACTCAAAGACAGATTTTGTTTTTTCCTGTGCTGGACCACAAAGCACTGCAAATGCAGCTAGAAGATGTCTCTTAACATCATGAGATTTTTCCTTGGTATTAGCAGCCACAAAGATACAGGCTGAAAAGGTGTCAATAGGGACATGAATATATTTTAAACCTAAACCATAACTGCTAGAAGGCCAGCGATCTTATTGCCTTCTGCTATGAAGGGACCATGAAGATTGGAGTGAGAAATAAGCACCTTCCCACCTAGTAACAATACCTGCTAATAAACAGAACAATTAAAGGATACCCTTTGTCCCATTAACCCAAAAGCTGGAATGATGACTTCTTGAGTAGAAACTGCTGTAGAGATCTTGTTTAGAACTTGTCACACTTCGTGGGTCAAAGATCATGTTGATGCTAAATGATGATCTGGATCATCTTTTGACAGTGAAAACAGAGGATGCGTATCTTCTGTGGTGATCCCTAAAAGAGGCCTGATCCAGCTGATAGTTCCCAGAAGTCTCTGAAGGTCATTGAGAGTTTGCACACTAGCTGTAAGTTTTATTTTCCACGGAGTGATGGTTTGATTTTGTATCCTCCAACCAAGATATTGCCATAGAGCCATATTTTTAGTTTTTTTCAAGTGCTACACAAAGTCCCGCTGCTTGCACACGGGCAATAACTGCTGCAAGAACAGAATTTACTTGTTTTTGTTCTTTTGCTGCTATCAAGATACTGTCCATATAATAATAAATGAGAGTGCTTGTCACTTCTTGTATGGAAGCAAGTATTTTGGCAATAAACCAATATGCCTCTCATACAGCTTTTCAGAAACCAAGGTTCAGAGATCATGCAGCTTCTCCTTAGATAAGGGGCCACTGATTCACCCAAACCAGTCAGTCATCCACAGAAGGGCTGGAATGTGCTGCATGCCAGCCTCCCTATTAAAAATCCATCCCCAGTTTCAAACCCCATTATCCAAGACAGTCTCTGCCCCACAAGGTAGTGGGTAAAGGCAAAACATGGTTTGACTGCAGCAGTATGCCCTTCAGGTCTGTAAATCACCTGTATGGCCAAAACCCCCCTGCATGCTCTCAGCTTTACACCCAGGCACTTAAGTTACAGAATATCCCCATCACTTATATGTGTTTAGACTCTTATTTACTACAAATTACTCTAAGGGAATACAGACACATCCTAGAGGGTAGCTTTCACGCTGACAAAGTCAGATCTGAGTGTAAACCGTCCTGTCTTTCATATGCTTCATTTTAAATTTGGCTATGCGGAATTCCCATTCTTTTTTCCTGTGCCATAATGTCCTTTGGAACTCAGCAAGTGTCATGCTTCACTGAGATAAGATCTCAGTCTCTCATAACTGAAGGACTGAAGCCCTCCAGTCATCTATTAAATATTTTTTCACACTTTCCTTTCTCAGAATGCTTGACTACTTTGCACCTGTTCTGGAGTCTTTTTGATTGCCATCTCTTCTACTTCTTTAGGATAGTCATCACAGTTTTTATCCAGATTGCCCTAGCCCAGAGAGCCCAAATTAGCAGAGGTAGTACTGTGCATGCAGAAAAAAGCAAAAAGTGAAGAGAATTAGGAAAGTGATGCAAAGGGTTTTTCCAGTTCTGTCAATAAACTTACCACAATAATTACTTCCTTCAACATGTTTGTTGCTAATGGACTTGCATACAGAACTGCTTACAACATAATACTTTTGGAGATTAGAGTTCCCTTTTCTGTTTGCAGGAAACTTGTGAGTGGGCTGAACCTCTGTGATTTTGGTATTTAAAAGTGGTTCTTCACCTAGCTACTGAGCTCATCCTTTATGGGGCATACATACAGCATATGACATGTATGCAGGTGCTCACTTGTCTCATATGGTGTAGCTGACATTCCTACTGTCATTATTACCTCTTAGAAGGCCTGGAGATCATCTAAATCTAACTTAAACTGCACTTTATTACTCCCACCTTGATGCAAAAAAAATGAAAGGACACACAGAGACATATATATTCCTGTGCACAACTAAGGCACCATCAAGTGTAACCAACGGGAGACAAAATCAAGGCCAATGAAAGTGGAAGATGAGCTGGACGGTGTCTTTCTAAGGGTGTGTTGAATGATAGAAGAAAACTCAAGGGAAATCCACAAAGGGTCACAAAGTATATCGTGTGTGGGAAGTCCTAGGGGTGGGTAGAGGCAGGACAGCATGAAGGAGAGGGTGTTAAATATACTCTCTTTGCTTTTACCCTCACGCTCAGACAGCCCCCAGCAGTCCCTCTTGAAGACATGATTACAAGATCAGGGTTTTGGTCCTCTTAAAAAAATCTCTGAGAAAAAATTTTGGCTGTGAATGTTATGGAGTGAATTTTACTAGAAATGACTACTCGCTGGCCAACTAATGAAAATGTTCCTTCCACTCATGTTAGCGTCAGCAATGTAGAACATCCACCAAGAGTGGTGAAGAACTGAACGGAAAAGAAGATGTAGATAGCAGATATCATTGAATGCATTGAACTCCAGTGGGACAAATGGCTGCAGAACACTTTTCTAAATGTTTACCCAGTGCTCACAGATTATTTTTGTTATTGCAGAAACAAAAAGAACAGACACTTCCTTCAGGAGGTGTGGAAGCCTGTTACTTGTCACATTGTGAGATCATTAAACAGATGACTCTTGAAACTCCTTCACCATCCCCAATAGAAAATGAAAGTGCAGGCAATGCAACCACTTAGCAACAAGGGTGTATCAAGGAAAATGATGGGACCAAAGGATTGCCCCAAGCCCCATCCCTCTCCTTTTGTTTTACAGCTGTTGATCAGAGATCTGTTTCTTGCTGCTGCAGAAGGTACTAAGGTGGAGAGGAATGACAGACACATTAGGCTTAGCAGGATGAGTTTCAGCAGCTTGAATGTTTTGATGAAAACAGGAAAGCTAATAAATCATCCACTAAGGACCAGACTGCTAAAGCCAGACTTTGTGCTTTTTTGTTTTTCACTTTTTTTTTTTTTTCTTCCTTTTTTTTTTTTTTTTCGGATGTAGGAATTTTCTGGGGTACAAATAAATATCACAGACATTTTAAACACAGGACATTTGAAACCTTTTTGGACATTTGACTGACTTTAAACACTTCCTGGTATAAAACCAGGCTGACAATCAACAAAACAGAAAAACCCAGGCTGGTCATGGGAAATGGGCACTTCACATCCCATTCCTAGCTTATGAATGGAAAGGACTCCTCTCTTTCACCTCTCTGGCCAATATTTTTTAAATCCTGAAAGTACGGCAAGCTATTAAACAGTGCTGCTATTGTACTCCTGCAATGGGATACATCATTACATTTTGTGATGTATTGTGAGTTAGCCCAGTGTTCAAACCGGGCTGCAGTCTTGAGTAACTTGCAGTGAAGACCAATAAACTCTAGGAAACAGATATGAGTGCAGGGACCCTTTCTCAGCCCCCATAAGAAGAAATTAATCCAGCTACCAACATTAATATAATTCTCTATGTGTCTTAAGATATATGTGCGCACCTTTGCCAAACACTTTGTCCTAGGGCTTTTATTGTATATATCAAAAGAAAAAAGTGAGGAGAGGTTGAACTAAGTCTGGTCTAAAACTATGTGGACCTGGCTGGAACTGTGTGAGTTACTTCTGTAAAGATAGCTTTGCTTCCTAAGAAAATATGAGGGGGAACTTGAAACATGTCTTCCGGTCTTTGCTGCTCCAGCTTCCAAGTTACTTCTTGCTCCATTACAGTGGTTCTCCATTAAGGTGAATGATGTTTTCCTGAACTGTGATTTAAGGAGGTATTTTGGAGGAATGCAACAGCTATTTTAATTTCTGGAGCTATATTTAATAGCCTTTAAATTTACTAAAACATGGTTTTGCAGAAACCTAACTCAGAAATACTTATATAACAGATAAAAAAAAAGTAGGGTGACCATAACAGGGAAATAAAATGTGAAAAACAAAGCTTTCTCATTCTATTATTTAAAAAGCTCTTTTCTCCAACCACCTTGATATCTTGCATGTCTGTCCTACTTGATTTCATACAAATAGCCAGTTTTCCAATAGTTTCAGATGTTTTTGCAAAAATTTGTGTACCTGATCACTCCTACGGAACTCTGGGGATTATTAAAGCCCATAGCAATACTGACCAGAAAACAGGAGGCACTTCCATGATTAAGTGAAACCATTACCTTTTTAGGGATGAGGAAGATGCTGAAAGGCACAAAAAGTCCAGGTAAACCTTGCCCTGATCTCATCTGAGAGTGATGCCTTCTTCTGACCATGGACGTCATCTTCTCTCTTCATGGAGACGGGAGGGCTTTGCACAATCCATGCATATATCAAACTCCTATTTTGAACTCATAACCTTAACAGTGGTCCCCAGAGACACACAACAGGCAAAGCTGCCTCAAGGTATTTTGTATGAAGTGTTCATTTAGCATGGGTTGCTACCTGTGTCTTTGCTTATAAGGGAACTGTGCCTCCCTTCCTTCAGTATATCATTCATTAATGGATCCAAGTCTTTATAGTCTTCAAAAGTACACTTCAAGTTGAGCTGATCACTTCACTTGAAATGATCTATTTAAAGTACCTGCAGACTGGTAATACCACTGTGTACATTGGATGAGACTTGATGCTATGGATAAATGGATGTGAGGTCTCATGTAAGTATTTTTGGCTCATTTATCACAACTGAAATTGATACCGTGAAATCTATGGGTCTATTAACTTTCCATGTGTATTGGTGTGCAATCCACCTCCAGACCAGGCTGGGGGAAAATTAGTTGATTTTTCTTACTTATTTGCCCCATTGGTTTGCTTTTTGAACTTACAAGTTCCCCTGCACAGTTGTGGTGAACACTAAAAACATTGGTTGTAAACTGAGATACATGTGAATTCCTGGCAGAGGAACTAGAATTTAATGTTTGTGATTTCCAGTGTTCTGGCTAATTGTATCCTTTGCTGACCAAAAGCAATGCAATCTGCCACTGACAGAAGTTGCACAACGCAATGGCCTGCAAATGCTCAGCAGGTCAAGGGGCACTTAATGAAATTTGTAAATCATTGTAAATAGCTAATGCAGAGAAGATTTCTATCTGGTGTGCACAAGTCATTCACAAATGCAAAACAGCAAATGGTAACTAATATGGACAAATTACTGGGGGAAAATGACTTGCTCTGCTCTAAGACTCTGCTTTCCCTAAAGAATTTCTTATGAGTGTAGTTACACTGAAATAGTTATTACTACCTTTCTGATGCAAAACCCCACATGTACTTTTTGTAGTCCTAAAGCAGTATTTGCTCTGGAGTAACTTATTATACAGTGTCTTGTCAGTCTTCCTTTAACCTGGACTTCATGGTTTTCTCAACAAAAAGCATTACACTATTTTTCAGAAGTTGCTATGATACCGTGATCAGCTTTAAGCTCTTGTAAAGGTAAACACACTGATGCATGCATAACTTTTCTGAGTTTATGAGGTATTCTGGCAATGGGAATACGAAGAATCACAATAAATCTTGCTGCTTACAAGCACCTAATTTCTGGGGTGGAGTATGAATGCAGGGCTTCTTCTATCATTCAGTGACATTTCCCCTAAAACTATTATTAGGAAATATTAAATCACATAGAAGTATGTACCCCAGTAGGAGTATGTTTTTCTACTAGCTGGCTCTGAGAAAGTCACCACTGTTTAGGAGGAGGTAGAAGACAGATCAGGAGACATCTTCAGCTGTTCCAGATGGTGCTATTTTAACACTTTATAAACAGAATGCGTAGTTACAGATGAAAAATAACTCAAAAGGATTACAACCTGTTCTTTATAACCAATAATTTTGAGTTTTGCTATTGTCATTATTATAAAATAAAAGTATGTTGGAAATCTCTTTTTCAGAACATTCATATGGGTATACACACATATATATGTATTTGAGAATGTACATATGTATACACACAAATGCTTATATGTAAAAGCCGTACATTGTAAATATGTGCCATTCTATAAGTGAGTAGACTGTGCAGGGGTATAAATGTCTTTTAAAGACATTTTCAGCAAAAGTGCCTAAATTATAGGCTCTAATTTCTGAATCCTGTCTGTAATGAGATCTGTCTGGATCTCAACAAGGATGCCTTTAAAACAACGTCTATAAGATAACTTCATGAAGCAACATGAGCTTACTTTGCAAACAAGGGCTGATAATAAAGAGAAACAGAATTAGACTGCAGTTGACACAACAGCACCTTCTTGCTGCTACAGTCCTCGAATGTGGCTTGGATGTGATTTTTTTTTTTTTTTACTGGTAGATTACCAGGAAGACATGGAGCTCTGCTCTGGTGGGGCTTGCATCTGGGCAGCCCATTGGCAGGTTGGCACCTCCAGTTCTCTTGACAGCAAAGATGAGACAGGAGGTTGGGATCTTGTATATGATGGGTGGGTGTTTTGGAGTGAACTTTGATTGTTCAGTGGAAAGGATTTCATCTGGAAATATGCCTTTTGATGGAAGTAAATCCATTTACTTCAGAGAGGCCCTAAGTACTGTATGAATATAAATAAATAGATAATATAAGCAGAGAAGCAAAGATATATCAGGCCCTTCAGACTGCTACCTGACACAAGGCTGAGAGCAGACAGCAGCTGTCCCCATGGGTGTTGGCCTGGGGGAAGTGGCACCCACCATGGTCTCTGACAACCTCAGGTTTGCCCCCCCTGTGTCCCTGCCTTGCCTGCAGCACCCATACTGGTTCAGAAAGCTCCAGGGAGCAGTCAGAGCAAGGGGCAAGGCACTGCTCCCACTGGGGACTTGAGAAGATGTGCAGCAGGGTGCGTGCACCTTAGACTCACACCAGCACTGCCTCAAATCCCTGACTCTTCCTCTTGTGTCCAGTGACAGCAGAAAGAAAGTGCTAGTGCCAGCTGGGCCCAAAAGCCACAGTTAAACCTAAAGTCTTAAAAATGGGGGATACTTGCAAATGGCCAGTGTGTGTGTGTGTGTGTGTGTAGAGGGTAGTGTGTGTGCAAAATGACATCTTTATGTCTGATTTAATAATTTTCCCATTTGTATATCCTTTGAAGATAAATACAAGGAGATTTCAATTCAGTTAACAGTGGTATTTTAGTAAAATGCCTCCAGAAATTAGGAGAGGCTGATGTTGTTTTAAATGGTTCTTGTCTCCACTTATACTAAGCAAGCTGAGCCTGGGGTTTGTCCAAAGCAGAGCAGAAAGACCACCGAGTAGTCTCATCAGCAGAGCACTAATTGCAGCCATTTATTATAGTCACTTATCTGATAGTAGCTTCTTTATCTGTGATAGTTTTACAGGGATAAAATCCACCAGGCATTCGCACCAGTATATAAACATGTTACCTTGTGGCAAAGTGTCTGTTACTTACTGTCAACACTTGCCAGCAAAAAAAAGCCTATCTCCAGCTTATATGAAGTAATGATGAGTTTAATATGCTCCAGTGAAAGCCGCAGAATAAACAAGGCATCACAAGTGTTTGCCTTGTCTGGCCTCTTAAACAAATAAAGGTGACTGAGAAGTACAAACAACACCAGGTCAGGGCTTATTGGGGTGATGGTGGCAGCAGTGCTGATGCAAACTCCCCTGGCAGGAGAGGCCTGACTGCCTGCACACTGTTGTAGCAAATACTGGGGGAGCCCTTTAGAAGAGAAATCTCTTCTTCGCCAGGTTTTGGCTGAAATGTGGTAGGACGAGGCTGTAATGCTGTGGCCATTTCAAGAGCTTGTGCTGCTACATCTGGGAGCAGGGGGAGGAGAGGCGGAGAGGGGCCCAGGGGCTCAGCACTGCCGGATGAGCGTGGCCTTGGAGCCACAGGCCAAGCAGTGTTTCCATGTCTGACTGCCCCTCTCAGCCCCCCCTCACCCCACAAAAAGTGGGGAAAAAAGATGATGAACCATGATGGTGCTGTAGATGCCGGGCAATGAGCGTGAGGAAGGACCACACAACCACAGTGCTTTCAGAGAAAGGGAGAAAAATCACACAAGTGCTCACCAAGTGTAGAAAATAATTTTAAAAAAATGTTATTATTTCAATGCTCAATTTGGATCAGCGAGACTAAACTAGTTTTGCATGTGACCACATTCAGTGTCATCAAAAAAAATTGGTGAACTGATGGACAAAAAACTGAAGGACATTTCAGTCTGTCAGTAGAGTCTTTGTTAAAGAATCATCCCTATTACAGGAGGCACTTAAGACCATCCATCCCCTGGCTGACAATAAATAAGCTAACACTTGCTTGGCTTCAGTGTTGATCTCATGATAAATGATGGAAATCCATTCCATTTGTCATAATGAAATATTAGGGACAAGTGGAGTTAGCTACCTAAGACAGCTGGTTTTAATGTCAAACACCACATGAAATCTCCAGAAAGGGAAAATTCAAATATAGATTGAATGTTTTTAGAGGATCTTAATTTAGTAATTGATCACAGACTGTGAGAGTGGGTCCACAAAGACATACATACACTTTACATAAAAGTTGTAAGAATGTTTACAATTGGCAAAGTTATTTGGCAAACGTTGATATAATTCCTTGACCTCATGGGGTGAATACTGATGTTGAGCTTTGCAGAGTCAAACTGACATGTTCTCTGTGCAAAATGCAACATATAGAATACATTTTCTTGTGACAAATGCAAATTTTTTTATTCAGAACTTCCCTTCCTGTGACTCAGGCCATCAGGATGGGAGCTTCCTGCTTGGGTTTAGCTGGAAGATGTGAGGAAATTGTAGCTTCACTATCTCTTGCAGTGAACAAGAGACTGACTTGAAAGCTTTCTTGTCTGCTATCAGGAAGCTCATTTCCAGTGCTGCATACAGTTGGTTTGTTGGGTGACAGCATGGCTTTCATTTTCATCTTGAAGATCATGTAATCTGGAAACTGTTTGAAAGGATACTTTAATTTTTAATTGCTTTGGCATTTTAAACAAAATTACCCAGGACCAGTTGAAATGAAATAGCAGTGTTGTTCATGTGTTGGTTAGGTCCTCCTGAAAACAGCTGAATACATGGCAGATGAGGCAGAATGCTCATGGCTAGGGAGGTGGTGGCAAGACTGTCAGCAGGAGGGATGTTGTGGCTCAGGGAAGTTAACCAGTCCCAATTAGTGCCAATTACTTGCTCATATCATTATAAATGAGACTGATCATAATTTTTTGTAGTTGTTGTTGCCCATGGACTCATCTTACCCCAGCATTTGCCACCTAGGTAATCTACCAGCTGTCTGTCCCAGTGGTTCATGGGCATGCATTTTATTTTGCAGCCAGGGTAAGTCAGGAGCATGGATAGAATCATAGAATGGCTTTGGTTGGAAGAGATCTTAATGATCATCTAGTTTCAACCTCCCATTAGACCAGATTGCTCAAAACCTCGTTCAGCCTGGCCTTCAACACTTCCAGGGATGGGGCATCCACAACTTCCTCAGGCAAAAATGTACCCAAGCTCTCAAGCATGGCATCTTCTCACCCAGCTGGAGGGCTGCAGCAGCAAGGCAGCCTCATCACTGGTTCCAGGGTGTCATTCATCCTCTCGTGTGGGGACATCTCCCCGTCCTAAGGCTGTGTGCTCTGTGGCGTGGTCACCACCACAGCAATCCCTGCTCGAGCAGGGCATCTTCTCTTCAGTGAGAAGATGAAGGGTGATGTTTCCAGCTGCAGTGGAGGGAGCTGTGCATCAGTAGAAAAAGTGGCCCAGGTTTTTAGCCAGTAGCTCAGGGGATCCAGCCACAGATAAGAAAGTCAGCCTAATCTACTTTGCGCAGGCAATCAAAACCCAGTGATTAAAAGTAATTACCAGCACTGTTGATGGTGCGTGAAGCAGAGGAGAGCTGGCTACTTTTCCCAGGGCTGTATAATTTCTACACTGCTGGCGAAGTAGAAAATACAAAAACAAGGTATTATTATTGTCAGTAAATGAAACATATCTGACTCAAGTTTCCTGCAGAAGACAGCAGCTCCATTGAGTAAAAGTGTGTCATTTTTATAGTCACTTCTACGAGCACAACCACATTTAAGAAAGCCACAAACCTGAATGGCAATATGATTTTACATTTAAAAAAGAGATTTAGCATGTTACAGTACATTTTCCCTGTGCTACGCAGGAACTGTTTCTTACTTAGCTGTGAGTTCATAAATTATCAGGTCAAGTTCGTGCACTATCGTGTTTCAGGACAGAGCTGTTTTACAAATAACGCTCTGCAGTGGTTCTATTTCATTGGGAAAGCCTTCGAATATGAAAGATTGATATTGCAGGAAAGCAATATAGAGAAGTGGATAACTGATTCTGGTGGAGTTAGAAGTCTGTTACCACTTCAGCGGCTGTTGCTTAATCTCCTGTTTTCAGAGTTGATAACATGATCATAAAGTTCACTCCTGGTTGAACACTGGCACAGGAGTTTCTCAATTGAGAAGTGAATTCCAGATATGAATGTTAGTACTACTTTTAATAAAACCTCCTCCTTTCCAATGACAGATGTGCAAATAAGTGCAAAATTTGATTTGTGATAAGAGATGCTGGGGGGTCCAGACAAAATCTGGCTTTGTAAAAAACAACTTCACAAAAACAATTTAGCAAAGGCAGAACAATCAAATATTCATTATGACAGGACAGAAATAAGCCTTTGGCACTCTAACTTCCACAATTCCTTAGTTAGAGGTTTCGAAGCAAAACCTTTAGGTTTTTATGGTTCTGTGATCAGCTGTACCACTGCAAACAGACAAAAAGGAGAAGCAAAGATCTGACCCAAAACCTATTTTCATCATTGGGCTTTGCAAGGGTCTAGCCTGTAATGATGCCTGCCATAGCAATAGCAGCCAGATGGTCTGAGACATTTGGAGGGGAGCTTGACTCTTTCCTTCAGGAGTGGCCATTCTCAGTACCAGAAGTAGTGAAATTTCTTCTCCATGGTGCAACCCTGGAAGAACGGGGAGGATGCCTCATCTGTTTAGGTCCAGGAAGCCATTGTCTCTGCTGATTAGGTAGGAGATTGCATTTAGAAGGTCTGATTTCTAATCCTATCTTTGTAACAAACTGGTTTTAGGAAATCTTTACATGTTCTGCATTTCAGGTCCCGATGTGAAAAAATAGTTGTCACGTCTTTTGCCAAGCAATTTGTGACTCTCAGAGGGGAGGAAAAGAATTGCATAAGTACAATGTAAACAACTCAATCTGAAGAGCTTTGATACCTTGGTTAATGATTACAAACAGTATCTCTCCCAGAACTCTTTCACTTTTAAAATATGACACTTTAGCTGTGACAGTGCTACAAGGATTTCACTGTTCGACTCAGACACTATTTCCCATGAACTGTTTGAAAATGCTTAATGAAGACTAAGTAAAGCTGTCACAAGGTCTTAGTGTGGAAAATGGGGGTTACCATTAAGATTAATACCACAGTTTAAATACTTTTTTTTTTTCCCCCTTCAGAAACGCTTATAGCTTAACTATAACAATTTTTTTTAGCTTTATAATAGCTGTGTAATTTGATTTTGTAACATTTCTTATGTTACTTCTTAGATTCTCAATGTAAAAACTCCCTTCAGGTAGGTAGATGCCAGTTGCTCAATACTCTGACTCCCCTTCTCTACCCCCCATCACCATCCGGAACTTACAAAACCAGCTTCCTTAGGAGTGTTCTGATGCTTTCACTGCCTGCTAAAATCAGGAAGTATAAAACACACATAAAACAGAATTACAATGAATTAGAACACGACTGCATGTTATGTGATGCAGCTTGTGGACCTTTGGGACCAAAAGCAGGTGAAGCACACTGCACAGAGAAGCCGATTCTTGGCAATGCAATTTTCATGTCACACCAGCATGTTGCTGGGAGGGACTCACATTCAGCTAAATAAGTAATGCTGGGAAGACTCAGGCCCCTTGCTTGAAGACTGTTGTAGTGTTTAGGCACAGAAGGATGGATTACACATTTTTTAGCCTGAATTCCATCCCAAAGATCTCCTTAATCCCCTTTTTAGTACATGCGTGAGTGCCAGAAATGTCTTTTATTTGCTTCCACAACAGCAACCAGTTAGCCAGATGCTATCAGCTACTTCTTCATTCAGTTGCCCTTTGCATGCTGGTAAACACCACATAAGGGAGACAAATCTTAAGCCACAAGTTTATCCTGCGTATAATAGGACGCACCTTGAAGCAATTCTGAAGTCTCCATTGAAATCAGCTTAAGTTAAGCCTATATAAATAGTGTCAAAGGGGAACACACCCAGAACACTCTGGGAGATCATGATAAACACTCTTGATGTTTTGCAGCTGTGCTCATCATCGGTGCATTTCACAATAAAATTTTACAAAGCATCCAGACACCCAGCTGGTTGTAGTCTTTGGGAGATGGCTTTTTCTACCATGGCATTTCTTTCCATATCTGTTCTACTGCACCATTCCCTCCTCTACCTTCAGTTCCCATCACTTCTTTCTTACTAGAAAAGCAAATCAGGATGTTTTTTTCGATGCATTATGTTTCAGGACTGAATTTTGCTTGTTTGATAGTAAGAAAAAAATAACTTTCCTGAACAGAAGGGAGGATTAATTTACAATTAATACTGTCAAAGAACATGCAATTTCCAAGTATTTTTGCCTGTTTTGTGATGGTAATTTCCTTCTGAAGTGACTAAGCCTTGATTACATAGCTTTTATATACATGGTAAAGTCTAAGTATGTGTGTGACAGTTCTGCTTCTCCCGTCTCTCTGTGCTGAGATGTCTTATATACAAAAGCTGAGCTCAGCTATCTGCAGAATCAGTGTCTCCTTTTGCAAAAACAATGAAGGGAGCTCAACTAAAAGGACTAACACCTGACAGTATATCACCCATATAATTCCTGTGATGGAAGTAGAATTCATCCTGGTTTACACCAAGACCATTAACAAGAGAGGGCTCAGGTCTTCAGTGCTGGGGTGTAGCCATATTCCTTTTGTCTTTATTCCTCTATTCCTTCCTTGATAACATGGTGCTATGAAATCTTACTTTGGGGAGATAAGTGCTTACAAGAATGCTGAAATTAATTTCAGAGCAGCCTGAAATGGCTGTGCAACCAGCCAGAGGAAATACCCCAGCAGAGGGATTTATTGCACTATCGCTCCTCTTTGCCAAGCTGCAGTGTCCTAATCTTTCCTGATGACATTATTATGAATCAGCCAAAGCAGACAGCCCTGAGAGACCCATGTCCCACTGCTTTGTGGTTTTCCTTGACACCTGCTAATCCTTGATGTGACTTAAGTGGTGCTAAATGAAATGTCCTGCAGGTCACTCCGGTCCAGCAAGATGGGGAGTGAATTTCAGAGGCAGTGGCATACTCCTTCTGACCTACAAACCATAATGCCAGCATCCCATAATGGCAGGGCTTCAAGGCCTCTCTTTTGAGGGTTACTAATGCATGGCCCCACAAATGTCTTTCTCAGGTCTTGACTCAGGGGTTCAGCAGGCCCTGGATCACAGAAAGCAGGTGTCCACCATTCAGACCATTGTTTCACCACTTCAAATGGAAAGGTTTCCAGTTTGCAGTTTTACTGCAGACTGAGAAGAAGACAGAAAGCTGAGGAGAAATGTTTTTTTGTACCCCTGTTGGGCACAGTCTGATCTTCTACAGTATCTTCAGTTCTTTGTGTTTCAAGGGAAGAAATAATCCTTGCTAGCTGATAATATTAAAAGCCCTAAATGGTCTGTTTCTTGACAAATCATGCACCTCTGACTTTTAGGAGCAGAATTAAACATGTAACAAGCCTCCCAACTTCCAGACTTACAATAGTTTTCTCCAATTTCATCCCAATTTCTTGGCTTGGAGGCTGGATCTGTATTGGTCTGGAGAGCCCCATCTTCTCCTGAGGTTAGATGTCAGCCTTGAGTCTAAGGCACATTTCAGACAGTTTGCGTCATTGTGTAAACAGTGATAACAACATTTAATGATGATAAATCTGAATTTCACCACAAAACTATAAAACAACTGAAAGAATGAATTATGCAATTTACAGCTAGCAAAAAGGCAGCCAAAGGGAAAGTAAAGGATATGTGCAGAAGAGAGACAAATTTAGTGGTCTGAGACTATAGTGTCATTTGTTTTTGTGTTTAGTAGCACTTAGCAGTCATGGTGCATAAATAATTTTTATTGCTGTGGAACCTGGGAACACTGCTGGTAACTACTTGATGGCTGCTTCACATGGCACAGCAAAGTGTGACTCAGGTCTGGAGGGTTCATCTCAGGCTCACGGATCCCCTGATGCTCAAGGGCTGATACTTTTACCCAAGACAGGGACATGTGAAAATGCTGGAGCTCGTTGAAGCAACTTTCTGTTCCAGCCTAATGAAATTCTACTGTTCTCATTCACTTAATTACCCACATGAATTTTAAATATACACTGCTATGGATTCAACAATGGCAAAAAAAAGAAAATAAAAGGAACAATAAAAAAAATTGCACGGAGGGGAGCTACAAAACCTCAAATATTTCTATGTTATTTTTGGTTCATTTGTCTATTTTTAATATAGGGAGAGCAGAAAAGAGGAAGAAAAAGAAGAAACAGCACCTGTAAACTATATTTCTTCCCTTTTTCTTTCCCCAATGCCATTCTGTTATTTCACTTTTTCTTCTTTTTGTCATAGCAGTATCCAAATCCTTTTAGAAATGTACTATTTCTCATATATTCTTTCATTTTTCCAGTGAATACCTTGAGACACAAGACATCAATATTTTTAGAAGCTCCCTAAAATCATGTTGAGAACTGCAAAGAAACAAAGTTTTGTTTTTGAAAAGAGAACATGATTTGTGTTTCCACCTTGGAAAAAAAACTGAGAAAGCTGAAATACAATGGGGGTTCTATATCATCAAAAATTAATCTTGGCATCAGTGGCCATTTTATTATCATGATCCCATGTTGATATAATGTGGGTGATATTGTGTACTATAAAAAAAAGATTTATGCAAGAACAAACCACTCAGCACCTTTGCCTGCTATAATCATAAGAAGAAAGGAGGAGAGGTCAGGTTTTACTCCTTTTTCCTCTCCCTGTTCCTGTTGGGATTAGGACAACCCATAGGGACACCTGGGACCAGCCTGGTTGTCCGTGGTGGCTGCATGCAGTGGCAGGGCAAGGAGGGCTCACCTGTGCTCTGGGGTGGATGGACAATTTGGAGAAAGAGTTTCTAGGGAAGGTACTTCTTTCTGCCAAAAATCCCCTCCTTGAGAGGTGCTTCTGTACAAAACTTGGCACAGCTCTGGCCTCATCTCTACGAGGGCTGCTTGTTTTCTGCCTGGAAAACTGGGATAAGTTGGAGATAATAGTTGTCTAACTCTGAGAGTGCTATGAAAAATCAGTAGCCTCAGTCCTTAAGGCCATTGTGAACCACTCTAAGTATAAAGTGTCTGAGCTTCCTCTAGCCCACCGTGAAAAAAAAGAAATCAATATACAAGTGTGAGGAAATGCCAAATTGCTCAAAGCTTTAATTCTTCTGGCTTCTAAGAGGATACTGTAAATTACAGGGTAAACAACTTTTGTAATGACATTAAAAAAAGTGAAGTGTCACTTGCCAGTGCCCCTTTAACTATGAAAAAGAACAACAACATAGGAAAAAATGTAATTTTGCCATCAGGAAGATCTTCCCCCACAGCATAATGCAGAATTTCATGAAAAGAATGAATGAAAGAACAGATGATACAAGTATTACACAACGGCTATAATTGTGCTAACCAGCTGTAGTCATCTGCTGCTTCCAAAAAAAGTTCAGACCATTCCGAGTGTCGCCTGTGCAAATTGAAAGGCTGCTACAAAAACTATTTCCATTTATTATTAAAAAAAAAAAAGGAGGATCTATTCCTCAGTGTGGAAGGTGCCAAGACAGTGGAGAGTGAGGAACAGGATTGCTTACAAAGAAAGAAAACAAAAGCAAAACCAAACCAAACCAAACCAAACAAAAAAAAAAAAAAAAAAAAAGAAAAAGAAAAAGAAAAAAAAAAAGTAAAAAGAAAAGAGCATTATCTCTTCCAGGGAAAGAAGATTTCAGATGAGAATACACTGCTGGCTTCAGTTGAACTGGACTGGTGACCAGCCTAATCCTGTGCCTTTTCCTGAGAGCAATGGGAGCACTGTGCCCACCCAGGCCCCAGGAATACCCAAACTGGAGGCTTTTTGTCCCAGGGGAAAGGTGCTTTTTTCAGCACACAGGCTGACACCGTACTGCTATTTTGAAAGTGTTTCAGTGTGTCTGACTTGGCTGCTTGAGTCAAGGCTTGGGAATTAGGCATTACACAGTTCAGCTTTTAGGCATCTGTAGACAACATGTGGCAAAAGCTGGGGCCGTACAGCATCTGGGTCACCCAACTCATCTAAAAATAAAGGCTGAGGAGAGGGACAGTGGTCCCAGCCTTGTCTTCTCTGGACCACCAATACTCTACTGAGGGACTCCTGAACCATAAGGAGCAGGGGTGGGACAAATGCTTGCTCTGGGGGGGGTCTCTGCCATGTGAACCTGTCCTGAGAACACAGACCCATGGCCACCACTTCTGGGGCCATTGTTTTCCTTGCAGCATTACCCAGAGCTGTGCTTTGAGGTTTTTTTATCATGCTGGAGTTTGGTTGTATTTGGGAAGGAGAAACAATGCAATGTAACAGGACAATGCTGTGGCTCCATAAGCATGATAAGGCCTAGGAATGCAGAAGAATCCTCTTCAGAAAAATTCACAGTGTAATTTCAAATGGACTGTTTTTTAAGAAATATCTTTCTTTTTTTTAATATGTTCATGAGCTTCAGAACTTTAGGAATGCTTTTGTGTGCAGGTCAGATTCATTTAATTTGGAGGTGAGAGAAGCTGTTTTGTCCAGCTTTTAGTATTTGGCTTTGGTTTTGGTCACGGATCATTTACTGAACATGTTTTAGGTGGAATGGAGGGTGGTGCTTTTTTTGTTTTTTTGGGGTTTTTTCTTAAGCCAAGAGGGTTGATTCTGGTTTGTTACAAACAGTGGCTTTTAACAGGATCCAAATCTATCTTCGGCTTTTCTGGGTAACTCTAAATGAGTACTTTAACTTGGGGATTTCTGTGATGAGGAAGAAGGGAAGTTAACAACTCAGCAGAAGTAGAACTGGCATGTGAGTGTTTCTTATTCCCCATGTTTCCCTTTACATACTTGCACAAGAAAAAGTGAAGCTGGCATAGGTTGCCATGCACCTTGTGAACTATAATCCTTCTGTCTTTCCTCTGATTTCAGCTCAGGTGGTTCATGACCATATTGCCAAAGGCACTGAGGATGGCACCTCAGTTCAGCAGATGTCCTCCCTTTTATTTAGGGTACTAAAGCCTAACAGTGTTTAGGGATTGCTTACTTTCAGTACACAAATATTATCATGTTCGGTCTAATCATGTGAGTTAAGATGAATTAAGAAGGTAGATACTACGTGCAACCAAATCAAAACAATTTGAAAAGGCTGTTGCAAACAAATATTGGAAGAAAAAAAAGAAGAAAGGAGGGAGCAACCACACAGATCATATCCCCAGATACAGTCTCAGCAAAACACTGCTGGTGATAGTCCTGCTTCAAATGGGAAGAAGGACTAGATGACCTCTAGAGGTCCCTTCTGAACAAAATTTCTATGATCTTGTGGATCATATACATTTCCTCATCTTTCTACTTGTAATTTTACTTGGTAGTTTTCCTAGTGAAACCCTAGAATTGAAAACTTCAGTCTCTTTTACACCAGAATATTTGAGCAGTGACTTCTGTCACAAGGCAAGCCATAGGCAAGCATTCGGCTCCTGTTGCTGAATAGTGTCAGAGAGGAACAGAATAAATCAAGAGAATTTTCTTTTTCCACCATCAGGAAAAATGCTAGGTCTCAGGATTCTTTCAGATTCACTTTGGTATTCATCACAGTACTGTAATACAGGAGTCAGGTGTGGTAGATATTATGGTTAGGGGTCTAGCCTCTCTGAGTAAGGGTTGGAAGTGAAGGTGGGAAAGGAGAGGGAGAGTGCAGGCTGGATGGTGGAGGCCATTTGATAAGGGGATTGTTGAACAGCAATCAGTAAAGAAAAATGTCTGTCTGCTTTGAAATATTTATTCCTGCAGTACAAGAAACTGAAAGGATTTGGCCATATAGCTGTTTGCAAACAATGAGCATTACTGGAGCAACAGAAAAACACTCTCACAGTATTAACTTTCAAGTTGTGTTTGGACTGGGACAGCTCTGACACAGTTAGAACAGGTCTCGGAAGAGCAGATAAGCCAGAGTTACCTCCATCTGGAGCTCCCAGTAGCATTCTCAATGCTCATCCTCATCACTGAGATGAAGGCTTGAATATCACTAGCTGTGAGAAGGCATGTGAGCCACACGAAAAATTTACCCTAGCAATTCATCCATCTCACTGTCCGACCCAGCAGTAAATTATACAATCTTCTGTCTAACTTGGGATTTAAAAAGATTAGAGTACTTCAGCCTTGATCTCAATTGGCTGTGACGAGATGCTAGGTACTTTTTTCTTCCCAGCTCCTGCTGCCTTTAGAGCTGTTTGGGAGTGCTCACCTCCTATCAACAGAGTGCCTTTCAACCACATAGTACTCTAGCCTTACATATATTTTTATTCAATTCAAATAAACTTATAAGAGAGGAGCCAGTGCAAAGCAAGGCTGCACAGCAGCAGCTCTAGCCTTGCCAGGCACATGCAGCAGGCTGGGAGTAGGGCTGCAGTGCCCATCAGGGATCTGTGTTGCTCTGGATGGGCCTGGGGCTGTCTTTATTTTGGTTGCTTTGATTACTAGTAGAGGTACAGATCAACCCCCTGGCCTCAGCTTTCACTCTCTGGAATTCAAATGGTTTATCTCACGCCCCAGCGTGCTGCACCAGCCCCTGCTTATCATGGCTCTGACATGGTTTCTCTAAGCAAATGTTTAGCCCTACTTGACTCAAGATGAGTGCTGTATTGATTATTAACTTTAAATAAACATCTGGTTTTCATTAGGAATGGTAGCAGACCAGAGAGGGGTGCTGTACTGGGCGGTGCGGTCACTTAACAACCATCAGGGCTGGCTATAAAGAAAATTTAACATATCCTGTAATTACACTCTGCACAACACAGGGGGATTTGGGATCTGCAGATCTGATTTCAGAACAGAACAAAAAAATGTTTATTGTATCTGCTACACACATTTATTTACTCAGTAGCAGCAAGGCTTTTGAAATATTGCCTGTGTTCCTTGCTTATGAGAAGGACTTTCTTGTTTAAGCCAGGAAACCTGGGAGATGCTGATGGTCAGGATGGGCTGCTTAATGCTTTTACAGGCTTGGAGATTGCAGGATTTGTTGAGTACGCGGATCTGTTCTGATTTATAAATAACCTCCTTCCCCTCAGCCCTGCCAGCTCCAGCAAATCCCAGCTCCTCTGGCTGCAAGCAAAAGCTGCAGCCTCGGCAACTCCAGTGTGTCCCCATGGGACACAAGGACAGGATGGTGGGGACTTTACTCCAAAAGCTGGTGGTCCCAGTGGTGCCCAGCCTCTGAAGAGGGAAAATGGGTTTGAAGGCTGTCCAAGGCTAGCCCTTGGCCTGTCCCCCCAGGATGAACACTAAAGGGTGGATTTTCACCCTGCAGCCACATCCATAACCCTGCACACAGCATCAGTGCCCGGCTCCCAGGGTAGTATCAGCCAAAGGGACGTTTTGGGAATGATGTAATGCTGAAACTTGAGCTCCAGCTGAAAGAACATGGTAGGTGGAGTTTCTATGGAGCCAGACAGAGCTCATATCCTCTCCCTTTTTCTCTTTTTCTGTCTCATTCAGGCTGTCTCAATTAAAGCTTGGTCAAATTAATCTTGCACTTTTAATGTCAGTTGCTATTTTTCTAATTCACCTCCACACTCTTAAAAGACTATTTCTCCAAACAAAATGGGTCTGTTCTTCAATTTCAGGCTGTCAATTTCATGGGCTGCTGATACATTTATTAGGTGTGTAATTTGCTATTTTTAGGAGGCTGCGGGGGAGCAGCACCATTTTTTTCCCCCTCTCTTTTGAATTTATAAACCTCTTACAGTTCCCTGTCCACTGAAAATATTTTTACTATTTTAAATGTAGTATCAAAGACTGGGTATCTCGGCCCAAATTCCTCCCTGGCATAGTTCTACTGACCTCTATTTCACAAGGATTGAATTTATTCTTTAATTTTTTTAAAAAAATTATTTTTTAAAATTTTTTTTTTAATTAGACAAATACTTCTTATCCAATGCTGGATGCAGGAAATCATCCAACTGTATGGACTGATGATGTGCTCATAAATGGGCCTCAATTACATACTCTGCTGTAGGAAATTCATAGACCTTCTTATAATCAAGGTTGTCTTTTCGTCCTACTGTCTCTCTGAAATCACGAATGCCCACATAACACACAGAGCACACAGTCAATGTTTGCTGACAGATTTTGCTATTTTCAAATTAGTCATGAAGAATTTGGCAACAATCAGTCTGGAAGGTTCACCACTCACCAAGGTCAGGCCAGTTGGCAGAGGCACAAGGGAACTGCACTATGGCCATACAGGTAGAGCAGTGGCAATGTATTTATTTGGTACAAGTTAAGAGGCCACCAGACTAACAACCAGGTTTACCAGCAATGGGTAACATTATAGAGGTTGGCACTAGGAAAAAACGGTCGTATTGTAGAGAGAGAGATGTTTGAACTTCTTATGGGACCCATGTCATAATTTCTTGGGTGGTAGAGGGATTCTGGATGAAGTCCATATGTAGCTCTTCAGTGAAAGCAACCAGGGGTAGAAGATGCCTTCTGGTCCTCTTGTCTGTATGCCTTTTCCAGGTGCCTGGGGAGATGTTGGCCTTCTGCCTCTCTCCAGAACATGGGGGGCCTGCAGTGAATGTCCCGATTAAGCACAGATGCTGCTGCACAACTTCTCCCATCAACATGGTCACAGATGCCTTGTAAAGAAGGGACGTGGCCATGACATCTCTCATGGCATTTGCAGCTCCTGTCCACGGGTGTTGCTCATGTTGAAGCCTAACACTTTCTACTGGACCAGTACTTAGCCCTTTGCTCAGTTGTCATCTCTTGTCTTGTCCCCATTCTTCTCTCTCATGCCCACACTGTGCATGCACCAAAAATATAATAAAAGCATTTCTAATGGGAAGCAAATGCACAAGCAGTTTTGACCTAAAGGTGGGTTGAGAGACTGGGATCAGGGTCTCACAGCAGTAATTCATGATACCTAGAGAGCCAGAGGGCAGAGAAGACAGTGTCCACTGCCTTCATGGGCAGCAATAAATGACACAGAAGTAAACAATGCAGTAAAGCAGATCTCAAGGGCCAGACATCCAAACATAATTAGACCCTTAATTTCCTTGTGGGCCTCCCACAGATTTAAGCGGGAGGTTAAATGTCGAAGCACCTAAATGCCTTTGGAGATATGGCCCATCACCTTCTCATTACAAAAGGCAAGAGATAAGCTTGTCTGTACTGCCCACATGCCAGATGCAGTTGGACCTATTTGCTCTCTCCTGTGTATCAGTGCACTGGAATTTCTCTGGGGTCAAAATCTTGGCCTGTCTGTAGTGTCCAGTCTGGCCAGGTTAGAGATGGTTTGCTCTTTACTACTGCTACCAGGATCTGCTTCAGGAAGTATCTCAGGAGAGTTGTGCAGTCTGGGCTGCTGTGCCACAGGGTCAGGATGGAAACCTCTGCTGCACATATGGTAACCTCAGTGCAGGGACCACTGCCAGAGACCCAACCGTGCACCAAAAAGGGGGCTGCAGGATTGCAGTGGAAATGCAGAAATTATGGCAGTTGCTCCAGAAATGTTTCTGAAAAGTCACTTTGTGAGGGTGAGGCAGGAAATAGAACATGTGGGGTGGCAGGGTTTTGTTAAAACCCTTCTTCTGCACAGCTCTTCTTCCAAATAAACACACAGGGTTAATTAACAGCCACTATCTTTGTGGATTTGCTAGGTATGCTCTGCAGTCCTTCTGCCTCCTCTGTGGTCTTCCAGCCTGACCAGCCCTACAAATTAAGCCCTGCAACTCCTCCGTGCAGGCTCATCCAGACCTTGTTACAGCTAATCGAGTGGAAGGTGATGGACACCCCAGATAGTCTGCTGATCCACACGGCCCCATTTATCTTCATCAGGAGGAATGGCTGAGCCCAACCCATCCTTCCTGGGGCTGCAGGCGAGTGCCTACCACCACTGCTCACCACTCAGTGGGAGGCCTGGCCAGAAAGCCAGGAGCAGCCCTGGCTGGCAGCAGGGGATGAGGAGGTTTAATCCCCCAGGACAGGGAGGAGATGAGTTTGCCAGACCTCAGGTTGAACAGCAGGGATGCTGGTCATAGAATGATAGAATCATAGAATCATCTGGGTTGGAGATCATCAAGTCCAACCCTTGATCCACTACCGCTGCAGTTACCAGCCCATGGCACTGAGTGCCACATCCAGTCTCTTTTTAAATATCTCCAGGGATGGAGAATCCACTACTTCCCTGGGCAGCCCATTCCAATGTCTGATCACCCTCTCCATAAAGAAATTCTTTCTAATATCCAACCTAAACTTCCCCTGTCACAACTTAAATCCATGCCCTCTTGTCTTGTTGAAAGTTGCCTGGGAAAAGAGACCAACCCCCCCCTGGCTCCAGCCTCCTTTCAGGGAGTTGTAGAGAGCGATGAGGTCTCCCCTGAGCCTCCTCTTCTCCAGGCTGAACACCCCCAGCTCCCTCAGCCTCTCCTCACAGGACTTGTGCTGGAGTCCCTTCACCAGCCTGGTTGCCCTCCTTTGGACCTGCTCCAGGACCTCAATCTCCTTCCTGACCTGAGGGGCCCAGAACTGGACACAGGACTCGAGCTGTGGCCTCACCAGGGCTGAGTACAGGGGCAGAATCACTTCCCTGGACCTGCTGGCCACGCTGTTCCTGATCCAGGCCAGGGATGCCATTGGCCTTCTTGGCCACCTGGGCACACTGCTGGCTCCTGTTCAGCTTCCTGACAATCCAGACTCCCAGGTCCCTCTCTGCCTGGCTGCTCTCAGCCACTCTGTGCCCAGCCTGGAGCTCCCCATGGGGTTGTTGTGGCCAAAGTGCAGGACCCGGCACTTGGCCGTGTTGAACCTCATCCCGTTGGAATCAGCCCAACTCTCCAGTCTGTCCAGGTCCCTCTGCAGAGCCCTCCTGCTCCATCTCCCATCTATTGCTGCTGGGTTTGTGGACACATATCCCTGTGGTCAACCTCTTAGAGACCTTGCAGATGAAGTGGCTGTGGAGGGTGCTGAGGTACAGGTGTTTGAGCTGGCTGCTTCCTCCAGCCCAGAGGAGATGAGCTGTCACTAGGGGCAAAAGTTGGTGCCCTGAGCCAGCTGATGGTAAGGGACATAAGCACTATGGAAAAGCCAGCAACCAGGAAACAACCTGTTGATTGATGCCTTTTTCACAATGCATGCATGTACTTGTTTTATACAAACATATTAGAAGGCAGTTCTTACAATCGCCAAGTCAAACACTCAGGAGATGGTAAAACTCAGTATCCATGTTGGTCTTCTTTATTTTTAACTGAGAAACAAAAGAAATGCTTAATGGAAAAATAAATTACAGATGTGGAAACCTATTGCCCAACAATTATTATTTTCTAAACTGGCTGTGCTGACTACCCTGGCTCTGTGTTGTCAAGGGGACTTCTTATCTTACCTGTCGACTTGTAGGCCAATGCAAATCTAAAACATCTGTTATCCTATTATAGGAAGAGGTTTCTTTCCACTGTTGCCAAATGTTGAGCTTAGGGATGGTATGACGCTTTCTGAATCATAAAATCCTATGATTTGCTACAACAATCATAGAATCACAGAATTTTCAGGGTTGGAAGGGACCTTTAAGATCATCTAGTTCCAACCCCCCTGCCATGGGCAGGGACACCTCCCACTAGATCAGGTTGCTCAGAGCCCTGTCCAGTCTGGCCTTAAAAACTTCTAGGGATGGAGCTTCTACCACCTCTCTGGGAAAACTGTTCCAGTGTCTCACCACCCTCATGGTGAAGAACTTTTCCTAACTTCCAATCTAAATCTACCCTCCTCTAGTTTGAATCCATCCCCCTAATCCTGTCACTACCTGACATCCTAAATAATTCCTCACCAGCTTTCTTGTAGGCTCCCTTCAGATACTGGAAGGCTGCAACAAGGTCTCCTTGGAGCCTTCTCCTCTTCAGACTGAATAACCCCAGCTCTCTCAGTCTGTCTTCATGGGAGAGGTGCTCCAGCTCTCTGATCATCCTCATGGCCCTTCTCTGGACACACTCCAGCACATCCATGTCCCTCCTGTAACAGGGGCTCCAGAACTGGACACAGAACTCCAGGTGGGGTCTCACGAGAGCAGAGCAGAGGGAGAGAATCACCTCCCTTGACCTGCTGGCCATGCTTCTCTTGATGCAGCCATGGATCCAGTTGGCTTTCTGGGCTGCAAGGTACACTGACAGCTCCTGTTGAACTTCTCATCTACCAGCACCCTAAAGTCCTTTTCCTCAGGGCTGCTCTCAAGCCAGTCACTTCCCTGTGTATAACAGTGCTTGGGATTGCCTTGACCCAGATGCAGGACCCTGCACTTGGTCTTGAATCCTATCTATCCTCATAAGCAATATACCAATAAAATCAGGCATTTGCTGGATGAAATTTATTTTTTGTAAGATTTTTTTCATGTTACAATTTGTACTGGTAAATAATGCAGGGTAATAATTTTTTAGTCACATTTTTTTCACTGCTGAACACTTATTTAGGATAGATACAAAATTGCTGTAGAGAGAAATCAGTTGTTGCAGCTGAAAGAAGTCTAAAAGCATTGAAACATTTAATTTTGATATTTTAAAGGTAGTCTTTCAATAGCTTTATTCAAAACAAATGTTTGTTTACTGAAACTGCTTGAGAATGACATTAAAAGCTCAAGAAGAAACCAAAATACAGCCTTCAAGTCAAACACCTTTCCTCCCACTTTTTCATCTTAAAAACCAACTGACCAAACAAAAAACAGCACAAAAATCCTACACTCAAACTAACATGTATTTCAGGCCCACTTTATTCAGCCCTTCCTTTTGTGCTCCTCTCTTGTTTTTGGTTTTGTCAGTCAGCTGAATGATCAGTTCTTCACTTCCCTCTCTGGGCAAATAGCACTTTTCAGTTATTCTCCAGCTACGACCATCAGCCACAAATATCTCAGCCTGACTAAATTTTGTTTTGGTGTTTCAGGACCAAGGCAGAGGTGCGTGACCCCTCTTGCACCTGCAGTGAGTCCCATTTCTCCTTCCTGTGCTTTGGCTGCTGCCTCTGTGCCAGCTCTGGGCATCATTGTGGGAAGACAGCAGTGTTGCAGGTATCTGTGTCTGCTGCAAAGTTTTAGGGTGTGACTCCACTTTCTAAGAACAGTGTGGACATAATTACCCAGAAGAATGAGCAAATGTTTTTGCAACTTTCTTCCCTGCCTTCAGTGTGCACAGCTGAGGGGGAAGTGGCTGGTGGTGAGCCATATAGAGGAACTTTAGAGAAGTAGGGAGATAACAGTGGTGCAATACCACTCATGTTAATCACGCAGAAGTGCTCTTTCCCAGGTGATGGGGCTAAACTTACAGCACCCTCCCAGTGCCTGAAGGGACCTAGAAGCAAGCTGGAGAGGGACTTACTACAAGGGCATGTAGAGATAGGATGAAGGGTAATGGCTTTAAGTTGAATGAGGGTAGATTTAGACAGTAGGAAGAAATTCTCTTCTCTGAGGGTAGTGAGACACTGGAACTGGTTGCCCAGGGAAGCTGTGAGTGGCCCATCCTTGGAATTGTTCAAGGCCAGGTTGCATGGGGCTTTGAGCAATGTGGTCTAGTGGGAGGTGTTCCTGACAGTGGCAGGGGTATTGTAACTAGGCAATATATGATCCTATGATTCCAAATGAGAATCATTGCAGAACAAGGTGTTAGCAGGGCAGAATAATTCTTTGTTCCCCTGTCCTAGCTCTAGAGACTCTGGTGAGGGCTCAGTGGTATCAACATGCAGCTGTTGGAAGCTACTTTCAATTGAAAAGATCATTTCCATGACAAATTCTGCAGCATTTGAGGGACTTTTTTTTTTTTTTTTTTTTCATTGTTGGATTTCTGTTTCTATCATGAGCTTGGCACACAGGGCCTGTCCTTCTCATTCCTACTTGAAGAGGGGATCTTGTGTGGGTGAGCAGACTCCAAGGGCTTGGCACATTGCTGGAAGATGACTAGTGAGGTCTCATCCCCACTGGTGGATTCTTTTGGGGGCTGTGCATGGTGGTCACAGGAACTTTTCTGAGATCTCTGCAGAAAAGCATAAGGCTCAGCAGAGAAATCCAGTGTGCTGGGTCCCTAGCCTGCACCCTCCCTGTCTCCAGATGTGGCTGCTGTGCCTCTCCTGAGGCTGCAGTGCTAGCTGAGCACACAGACCAATGCTGGAGCTGCACAGGTGGGGTCCTGCACCCAGGTTCTCAGTATCAGCCCATCCACAGGGTTGTGCATTGGAAACACTGTTTGGGGGTGCTGGCACATGCCCCCCGCACTGCCTGCCACTGGAGGGCAGCTCCCTGCACCACTGAACACAGCAAAGCCAGAGGTATGTCCTGAATCACCCATGATTAGTAGCTTATAAACCACACAGACCACAGTAGTCTGATCTCTCTTTATTGTGTAGGGCTCCTTGGGAACTGAATATTCTGCTTTTTCATACAGTTTACTCCAGAAAAAGGTCCCTTCCCTTTTTGTAATCTTGCCTTGCTTTTCCTTCCCAAGGTTGGCATATCAATAATTCATCTCCCTTGTAACCAGGAGGTTCCTAAACAACAGGAAACTTCAGGGATGGAACAGAAACATAAAACATTCCTGCAGCAGTTTGCCTTCTGCATGCTAAGAGGGACAGCACTGCACTGACTGGCCAGAGGTTTTTTGCTGAGCATCCTAGTTGAGCCCAGCTGTGATAAAAGGTTATGACAGCACATACTTTTTTGTTTATTGGGTAATAATAGGGCTGGACCTGGGCTTCATGTGGCATGGCTCATATGGGACATACATTTATGAGAGCTGTCAGCAACTCCTAATGAAGAACTGGGACAAAGTTAGCAAGAAATCTGCTGAGGGTGATTGCAGAACCCAGAAGTTATGGACACTCTAGCCTTTGCTCCACGTCTGCCTTTAGAAAAACAGAAAATTTCTCCTTTGTGCCTTGTTCTTTGTTAGTGGCTTCTTATTTACTGGTTGTTGGTATGGAGTATATCCCTTCATACAAGTACTTTCCGTCCTCTGGGCATTATATCCTCTCTTTCTGCTTCAGGACATAAATTTTCTACCACTGCTGTTTCCTCCATCTGATCACAGGATGGATGTGATAGACCTTCAAAGTACAACCAGAAATGACTGGAGGACAACACAACCCTTCAGTCATCAAGAAGGTGGGAGCTAAGTTGCACCAGGAAAATTTGGAGTCACTCTCTCTGTATACATCCTCTGTCATGTTCCCAGGGGTAAGTCTCAGGGGATGTCCTGGAGTCACCATAGGACCACAGTGGCTGCCTGCCCCAGTAAACAGGGCATTGAGCAAGAGCCTGAGATCAGGATGTAACACTAGCTCTGCTATTAATTGATTTTGCAATTTTTCTTACATTTTTGTCCTCTTTTCCCCATCTTTACCTGCTCTTCTTTGTCCCTGGATGGGGTGCAGTGGACTGACTGCCCCCTGGGAGTTGCATGGTGTCCAGCTGTGTCCAATGGTACCTGAAGGTACACTTGTAATAAGCCCCAGCTTTCCTGGCCTGGCTGCACCTCCTTGCTATCATGTCTGCTACTGTCTCACAAGCAACATGGCAATTCATCCATACCCAAATCTGACTTTACACCTCAGCAAGAGTCACGTTGCGCCCATCCCCTCTTATCTTTATGCTGAATTAAATTCAAAACACTTCACTGCCTTGTAAAAACTCTCAGGACTGTGCTTCAACTTCCCTCATTCCCTACCAGTGGGCTGCTATCCTCCAGGACCATATTCTTCTCCCTTCCTTGGATGTTTCACTCGTGCCTGCTCCTTCTCTCTGCCTGGAGTCAAAAACTTGCCCCTCTAAATCAAATCCTTCCTCAAAGCCTTAATTTTCTCCTTAGCTTACATTCAATGGTCAACAAAACATTTTTTAAATTGTATATCTAAGATATTTTATAAAGCCTCCTCTCCCCTGCATTTTAATAGCTTCCTACATTTGCACAGTATCAGAAGCACCAGCTGGTCTTGGTAGGACACAGGCCAGTGATATCAGATAAAGATCTGTGAAGCTATTCCCTTAGTATATTGATGGAACAGATTTATCATGGAGAAAATCCACAGTTAGGTAAACAGCAAATACAAATAACTCCAAATTTTATATGCATAAATGATAGAAACAAAATGACAGAATTAGAGGACAGATATAAATTAAAATTGATAACCGATTCATGTAAGTACAAAAACCTGGATGCAAACAAAGATGCACCCTGCTTGGATGAGATGTTTTTGATCCCTCTGCAAAGATCTGCAAGGATGGGCTGGTGTCCCTGCAGCCCTGTGTGCATGTACAGCATACCTGAAGAGCAATACCAGACAGATCAGTTAAAAAAAATTTCTGATAATATTTTTCTTCAATTGAAGAAATGGCCACTTCCACTGAACATTTAACTCCTGCTTGTCAAAACCATCAAATAATCTGCTACTTTAGGAGGAATTCTTTTTTCCATTTTTAATGTTCTTTAGTGAACAGCTTGCATATATCCTTGAACACCCACCCACACATATGTAAATACAGAGGTATGAAAACAATACGAAACAAAGTTCAATCTCATAGCACATAATAATTAAGGGCTTAATTTAAATAAGCATTTCAGCATATGCTTACAATCTACCTGGCTTCAATGGGACTTGTGCACACACTTCATTTCCAGCACATGCTTCCATGCCCTTTCAAAATTTTACCTGAATGAATGCTAAAACATTGAGTAACTTTTTCTTTTTCCTTCCTTACAGAAGAAATATCCTTTTATAATGGAGACAGAGGCTTCAAAGCTTTCCTGGTCAGAACGTAGCCGTACAAAATTCCCAGCTACACAGCAAAAGAAGTGATACTGCACATTGTTCTGCTGGCAAGTTATTATGGCAAATATTTTTATTTAATTCTAGTCTGTTCACAGTGTGAAGTGGCAGTTACTCTGCTGAAAATAAAGTAAGAGCCATTTGGATCAGAGCCATATATTTGACTACATTAACTTTTAATGGCCAGACTCTAGTTTGTGTAATCACAAAAATTAACACATGATAGTATGAGTGCTGAGTTCAAAGCAGGAAACAATCTTGGATACAGCTACAAAAATTGCTCTAGTCCAATTACTGTAAAACAAATGAAGATAAAGTTAGTGTCCCAGTGAGTCATGCAATCAAGATTTAGATTTCAAAAAAAGAGACATTGCAGGGGTAGAAATGAGGACAAAACTTTCAGGATAACCATGAAAAATATGTGAAGAGCGTGGTCTGATTATACAAGTTTGAAGACTGTTCCCAGCAAAATGAAGCAAAACAAATGATCCTTAGTAAAAGAGGAGCGAATATCTCCCTGGTGAAGAAAACTGAGTGAATTTGGCTTAGTGTGTTTTTCATTAGCTCTTTCCATTAAAGGAACACATTGTGCAATGAAGTTTGGCTTAATATTTAAGTTTTGATTAAATAAGCTTTTACAATATTTAAGACCAGTAGAAAACATTTTTATGATTTGTTACAAATCCCAAGGGAAACATTTAAAAACAAGACCAACAAGCAAACATGTTATTACCATATTTTCAACTTAGATTTTCTAGCATTGTGTTGAGCATGAGAATATGAAAGTAAAATTCAGCAGGAATTGACTGGTAACCAAACTGAATGTAGTTAGCTATGGTTCAGGCTTTGTGCTGACAGAACTGTGGTAAGAAAAGGACGAGGCAGGAAAGGGGAGAAGAGAGGAGAAAAAGAGAATAAGAAAAAAGAAAAGATGCTGCAGAGGGTACAAGGCATTAAAAAATGCATATGCTAATATTTGAATAGCATCTGTTCTTATTTGAACCATGCTAATTTTCTTTAAAAATACATATTCTGCTGGATTCTGGCATCCAGATACCATGATCAAACAGGATCCTTCCTGTTGTCTGATTTTCATTTACACTAAGATCAATTTCTAGCCAGGCAAGCTGGTGATTCATAAAATTCACTTTTATTTTCAGTTCCTGTACGTTACTAGAGAGATAGTCTGAGCATACATGAAAATGAATCCCCAGATTATGTTTTTCCTATTTAAAAACTATTTAAAAACTATCAGTGCAATAAAGGAATATTATTTGTGCACTACAAATCATTCCACATTACTTATCTTGCTCATAACTAAATGTTTCTTTGTTGTTGGTCTTTCAAGGCTACTTACTCCTGAACTTGCTGGATGGGCAGGCAGTGCTTTTCTCTCACCCTTGTAATAGTAAGAACACGACTCTCACTGGCAAAAGCACAGAGGGGATGGGAGGGAACATAGTTCCCTGCATCCGAATGGCCTTCTGTGGTACTTCTGCAGCTGATGGGTAGCAAAGGCTTCCCAAATTTTGTATTGGAGTCTAGCATGCTGCATAGTGATAAGGTCACCAGATAATGTCTTGATGAAGAACTGAAGTGTGATTTAGCCTTAGAAAAAACTGGCTGCTGACTCAATCAAGTCACACACCACACAAAGTTGCTCTTTTGTGCATTTCAATCCCTCTTTTATCTCTCCTGTTGCACTAGATGAAATCTACAGGGCCAGTGTTTTAGGTAGTGCTTTGTATAGAGCTGTTTTGCACAATAATAACACGAGGCAAAAATTGACAGAAAACTGAAACTCAGCAAAAAATTAGCTATCATATATATTTTCTAACAAGTCAAATCAGGGGAAAATGGATACTGTTGTATCCTGGAGGATGGTTGGGAAAATTTGTTTTGTGCTGTGTTCCTACCTGTGGTTTGCTTGGTTCTGCACCTATAGTGATGTGCTGTCTAAACCATTTGTAATGTGCTTTGTGATCTCTTTCTAAGCATGATCTTAGAGCCAAGTAACATGGTTATTATCACAACCTTAGCTCCAAAGTGAAAACTGCAAATCACTTAATACTGTTTTCTCTCAATCCAAGGACTTAAGGAGCTAAGCATATTGAAAGAGAACTTGCATGTGCAATAGGCGAAAGAATTTTTTGTGTGACTGCTCTGTGGAAGAAGTTAAAAACAAGGTTGGGTGGCCATCCCGTGATGGGATGTCAGTGTAATTATTCATGGTGCTTATTGTTGACTAGGACAGCAGAGGTGGGGAAATTGCAGCTTGTTAATTCCAAATACATTATGGTTTCCTAATGAACTCCATTTTACAGCCAAACTCCTTTAAATTGTCTCTTCCTGTGATTAATTCACCTCTTTCTCCCCTTTCAGCAGGCTGTTGTTGATAGGGAGTGTCCAGCGTTGAATGAGTAAAAAGCACTAATGCATGTTCTTTCCAGGGAGAGATAACCCTTCTCTGAACATGATGAATGCATCTTCTGTGGAGGAAGATACCCCGAGCTGCAAGGGCTTATGCATAAGCACTGGAAAGCATGTATTGGGGGGGCATTGGTGGGATGACTTCTTGAAGCTCCTGGCTATTTGTTGGGGATTTGAGGGCTTTTTGGGTTGATTTTGGAGCCAAACCAGGGAGGCCAGCCAGGCAGGAGGGAAGGGTCCCACTCACCCCAGCTGGCTCTGGAGCTCCCCATCACCAAGCCAGGGACACCCAGCCAGTGTTTTTCTGTTCAGGGACCTTGGTTTTAGCTCAGACATTTAGGGCCAGACTGGAGAAGTCATAGCTGGGACTGCTGCCTGTCATTCCCAGTTCCCCTGCTCAGGGAGGCTCCTGCTCACCCCAAGCCACATTCCTGCTCCGAGTGCTGCAGGCTGGGACCCCTGGTTTTGCTGAGGTGATGGTCCCATCCCTGCTGGTGGAAGCTAGGCTCGAGGAAGGACCATGAAGGGGAGAAGTATGGCCTGAGGGTTGTCTCTGTAGGAAAAGTTCTGCTTTGCCTGCCCTCCTATTTACTCAGATGCTTTTGGCTGGGGGTAAGTAAGAGTTAAATAGGATTGGAGAGGAAGGTGATGGTACTTGGCATTCTGCATCACAGAGGTAAAAGGCCAAAGGATGTATAAATACAGCAAGATGACTAAAATTATAGCCATATATTACCCATATATATGTATATATTTATGTGCATACTCATATATCCCCACACAAACACACAAATAATATCACAGCACTCACAATTATTCATGAATCAGAGTTCTTTTTGCAATGCACCTCTGGCAAGAGAAGACAGCAGTAAAAGAAAGAAAGAAAAAAAAATCTTCTCCAGGCTGATTATAAAATAATATACTGTTTTATTTTCTGTCTAATAAGTACAAGAAGTTCCATAACTCCCCTGATTAGGCGTATTATCCTTCTTCAGAAAGTCAGCTTGATTTATGCAGAAAGTGATTTGGACATACTTTCCTCTGGCTATAGAGATTTCATAATTCCTGGTGTATGTCTGGAAAATCTCCCCTCGTCCCGAGTCCAAACCAAATTAATGTCTTCCAGAATGACCTGAGGAATTAATGAGGTTTTCGCTGTCAGTTCTGCCTATGCAGGGTCAAGTAAATCATTTGCTGGCCCTTATTCCAGTGTTTTTCGCTGTCTTTCTGACTCCATGTACAATGATAACAAAGTTGCAGATGCCTTTGAAATACGGCATCACTGACACTCTCCGTCCATCTGTTGGGACATATTTTAGGCTCTGTTTCTCTGTCTGCTGTAAACTCTGCCTTTAATGGAGTCAGTAATTGCTGATAAATGGGGTATCAATGAAGTCAGTGTACTGCAGGTTTCCCCATTCTTTTCTGCTGATGTGTGCTATTTAAATCTTTCTGCCATTACTGAAAGTTATTGTGTGCTCTTGTCTTTAATTCCAGCCCCAGCATTCTTGGCCCCAGCTGTGATTTTGAGTACATAGCAAAACTAGGTACTAGGGAAAGCTGTTTGGTAGTAAACAAGTTATCCTCAGTTCCCTGCTCTGCTGCCTCCACCAAAGAAAATGTGAAGCACACTGAGAGTACCTACATTAAGTTCTGAGTAATTCAATGATTTTCTTTCTCTCATGTCATAAATATTTTAAACCAACCTAAATTTGACACTGCAGCTAAACAATAAAAAAAACCATGATCCATTTGAACCACAAAAATGATCAGAGGACTGGAGAACGTCCCCTTTGCAGACAGGCTGAAGAAGTTTGAGTTGTTTAGCATGGAGAGGAGGAGGCTCTGAGGTGACCTTATAGCAACCTTCCAATATCTGAAGGGGACCTACAAGAAAACTGGGATAGGGCTTTTTACATGGGAGTGTAGTGAGAGGACAAGGGGAAATGGTTTAAAATTTGAGGAGTGGAGATTTAGGTTAGACATTAAGAAGAAAATTCTTTAATTTGAAGGTGGTGAGACACAGGAACAGGTTGCCCAAGGAAGCTGTGGCTGACTTTTCCCTGGAAGTGTTCAAGGCCAGGTTGGATGGGGCAACCTGGTTTAGTGGAAGGTGTCCCTGCCCACTGTGGGGGGCTTGGATCTTGATGATCTTTAAGGTCCATTCCAACCCAAACCATTCTATGATTATATGGTTCTATGATCCCTCTCCCCCTCTCATTTGGCTCCCATGTGGTAGAGAGCCTGAGGTAAAATGAGTCCACACTTTATTCTACCTTTTGTGTTACCTTTCTTTGTAATTTATCAGTTTTTTAAAGGTATTGAAATCTTAGTTAAGGTGAGCATTGCTCTTGTCTGTATAATTTTTAATCTCTTATGTTCTCTGACAACTATCTCAGCAGTTATACCTCATTTTCTTGTGCAGCATCTGAGCACAGATTTATCACTCTAACAGCAAAAATAACAGTAACACTTGAAGTAGCATCTGCACTTAGCAGTTCCTTTCAACGCACCCAGCTGGACACAGTCTCCCTCCAAACTTAAAGCCAAAGATGAGGCAAGGAGCACAAGAGATGAATGGGAAAATCAGACCATCCTATTGTGTGAGTCCTGTTACTGGCCACAGCCAGGACCAGAGGATCTAGGAAAAAGATATGAAGAGATTTGTATTGGGTGATTATGAAAAAGACATTACCTAGGAGTACTGCTCTCAGTGCCCTTCAGTCAGTGGATAAATCATACCCAGAAACATAGGAAGCTCTTGGTATTTTCTGCAGGGTTAAGATTAGGTTTGCATCTTGGTTCAGCTTGAAGGATTTTTGGCTACATTGAGGACTCTCAAAGCTTATTTCATAGTTCCCATACCCCTCTGGAAAGGGATGTTTGGATGAGCAAATCTCCTCTACTAAACTGATGGCATCTGACTCTGAAGGAAAAGTTCTCTGCAGCTGGCCTTGGGCCCAGTAGGATCACTGAGGTAGTGATCAGTCTGAAGCCTGTGCTACACTAAGTAAGTGATATGACCTAAAGAAATATACATATTTTGTTGAGTCTAAAGCTTTGTGAGTGATTCTCTGAAATAGCTTTCAGACATGGAGCTGGTATGGCCTGTAGAAGGGAGGACAAGGCAAGCAGGACTTTTGTGTGATCAAAGAGGGAACAAACCTACTGAATGTGCACACCTCATTCCACCAGCTATTGCTGCCTACAGGATTATAGACTTGGATGACAAGGGCATGTATATGCCAGTTGGAGGCTTCACACATGTAGGATTTGGAGGAAAACTGGGGATTAGCTGACATTTCCACAGGACCCTGGGAATCTGCCAGCCATAGACTGGCAATGGACTTTGCAGAGATCAGTTTTGAATTTATTATGTTTTCTGTTTGTTGCAAGCCTTTGGGTTCTTGGACTACAAATGAGGAGAACTTAACTCTTAAGACATGTCATCTTTTGACTAGAAAGGCTGAATCTTTTAATTTCTTTTGCCTTCTTCCAAATCACCCCCATTACATTCCTTAAATCTTTCTCTCTTCTCTACTTACTACAGGAGACTGTAGTCTTTAGGATACTTTGGTGGCTATTCCTGGTTGTTGTGTTAACATGTATTTGTGCTCCTGCACACTAAGTGATCCTGAATTGCCTTAAAGGTTTATAGGACAAGACACTGCTTTGGGAGACTTGGGCTTTCCCCCAAAAGACTGGTTTGAAGACACTTACTTGGGGTTATTAATTTTTCAAAAAATGCTTTGACATTTTTCTGTGAAAGGAGGACTAGGACAACTTTTGCAAAAAGACATAAACAGAAACAGGCAGAAGAAATGGTTGTATTGTGGTTACATAATTTGAAGGCCATGTGTTTTTACCCTTAGATTAAGGTACAACCCGCCTTTTAAAATCTGTTGCACATTTAGGGAGATTGGTGAAAGCTCTCCCTATGGTAACTGATGTGCTTTAATTCTGCTGGCTTCATCTTGTAGTCACTAGACCTTGTTACACTCGTGTCTGATAGGGGAAACATGTCTCCTATAGAAGGCTGAAGGGCAGTCAAGTCAACTCTCAGTGATCTCTTGGGGAACCCTAGCAGATGTAACCTCTTAAGCCTCTTCCTGTTAGACTCAGACAGCAACCCCATGAAAGAAATTCTCCCTCTTTGCTCAGGGGGAAGCCTGACCTCCCTTTTGCTGTCCTTATTTTGCTGAAAACTTCCTTCCTGGTTCTTTTCCCTGAAAGAAAGCAGCTTCTGGATTTTCATTCTTCTGGGACAGATATAGTGTGATGACTCTCATTTCCTCTCCTCTTTTCAGTTTCTTCCTCATACCCCCTTTTTTTTGAAAAAGAAAAACAACACAAAAAACCAAACCAAACCAAACCAAACAAAAAAACCCCACAAAAAACCAGACAACCAACCACAAATTATTATTTCCGTGCTTTTTGCTATGGCCAATCTAACACAAGCGAACCAATTGTGATCTGCCAATGGGTATAATGTTACAAATTCTTCAGGAATACTACAAATGTTATAAATTTAATATTAATTAAAAGTATTTACTTGGTACACAGCTCAGCAAATGCACACTCTTTCCTTTATTCTTAACTCTTGTCCAAACAGCTCCCACTTGCTCTTGTTGATCTCACGTTCACTCAGCCTGTAGCCTGTGAGATCACTTAAGTTCTAGTTCCCTTCAACCTGGTATGACTAGGAGAAGAGGTTGTGTGATCAATTCAGGCATCTCTTGCTCCTACCAGGTGTGTCTGGGGAGTTTGGGGTGTCTCTGATCCTCAGCACAGTCAGACAGCCTTAGTTGCTGACAGCTGGCAGTGTGCCTGCATATCCTGGCCAAAATTGGGTAGCAATGCCAAATGTGAGTAGGATGGAGATGGAGCCATTCACTCTTAGACTTACAGATGTGCTCTTTCTCTTTTCTTTTTTTTCATGAATTATATTCTTAAAGATTTGTAGGACTGATCCCTCTTCAAATTGTGGTCTGTGTTGTCCTTGTGATGTGCTTTCTTCATTAAGCATTTCTAGAGAAATGTTTAATGAACAAGAGTCACACCTTCCTTCACCTAACTGGAAGATCTGGTTTAGGAAAACACATATTGAGGCAGAGCTATTGGGGCCTTATTCTTTATTCTGTGAATTTCACTCTTCTTCTATGTTACAAGGCAATGGCATTATCATTAAATGAGTGAAACCAGCCCTTTTCTGTGCTGAATCACTGTCTGAATGAAAGCACCTATTCACAGGTTGCTTGTTGCTGTGAAAAATAAGAAAGAGACCTAGCCTTAACTACTGCCATTTTTACCCAGCTCCAGAATATCATTGTTGTAATACTTAAATATATACAGTAGATAAATATGAGGTTTCCCATTATTCTGGACAGAGCAAACAATGAAGTTCTCAGAATTTCCTGTGGACAGACACATATTCTAACATTGTACTTTCAGCTGCAGAACACAGAATTTTACAATTGCACATGTGGCCATGGCCTGGCTGTGGCTCACTTGCCATGATCTAATCCAGCATCAGGGTATGTGTCCCAGCTTTGGAGCTCATGGGCTAGACATCAATATCTTGAAGGGCCTCAAAATATACACAGATGCATATTACCTGTGATTTCACCCCCTCACCCCCTTTTTTTTTTTTTTTTTTACCTCCATTCACCTTTAATTTCCTTCTTAGTTTTATGTGAATTGTAAAAAACCTAAATTCAGAGAAAACCTTCCCTTTGCCCTTCACTTGCCCCTCTTCGCAGTATGTTAGCAGAAACATTTTAAACATATGGTTTAGACAACTCATGTTCATCCCAGGTTTCATGTATGTTAAGATCCACAGCTAGTTTGTCAGGCTCAGTTTTTTATTGGTTTTGTATTCATATTACCTTTAATTTTTCTATTAAAACAGCTTTAAAATGCTGTTACGGGAAATCTTAAAATAAGAGATTAATTTTTCTAAGTATTTTCAACAGAAGGCTTCATTTTTCATAAAAAAATGGAAACCCAAATCTTTAAAAATACAATTAAACTTTTTGTGAAAATATTTAGATTTCCATTTAAATGTTTTTGTGTTTTTGAAAATCAAACTATTTTACAGGGGAAAAAAATAATTTCCAGTTTTTGTCCAGAAAATTTTAACCCTAATGAAAATTTCCATGCAAATGTTTGCATTGGTCTAAAAGCAGGTTTTTTACCTCTCTTCTCCAAAAATATTTCAAAAGAAAACATTTCTATATGCTACTTGATTTCCCTCTCACACCTGTGTAAACCAAATGCAGTTCCAATGAAGTGAATGAAGTTATGCTGTTAGGAGAAAGAAAAAGCTTAAGCCACTTGCATTTGAATAGATGACTTTGTCATTTAATAAGTCAAGCTTGTTCTAAACAGAATCCCCTCAAGTCAGAGATTCAAGCCCCAGCAGTGCCACAGTCAGCCCTTCACCCATGCAAAGCAGGTGAGATGTCTCTCTGCTGCTGACTCTATAATATTTCTCTATTTAAGAGGAAAACCAGCCAAGGCATGGAAGGGGAATGGGCATGAAGGATCATGAGCCATAAGTCATTAACTCTTCCTGAGAGGTGGCCTGTTCTGAGGCACTTTGATATGACCATGTGGAAAGTCTCCACTGCTGTGGTTGGTGTTTAGTAGAAATGCAGAGAACTTGAGGCATTCTGCTTGTCTTGGAGTCCGGCAAATATCCTGACCCAAATCTCCCATGATGGAGGAATATCAGCACTGTTAATCTGGGAATGATCTGGGCATTTTCATTGCACTTGTGATCGTAGGTGAGCGTGAGAAATGACTTTGTAGAACTGGACCTGGAAATGTCCTGAAATGTGACAACAGATGCTGAAGAATACGGAGGGAAAAGGATAATAATCTTGTCTTGATGGTCAACGTCCAATATGTGCCATGACTCATATGAAATGTACTTTTCTTGATGGAAAAAAAAAAGAAAAAAGTAGACGAACCTTGCTACTCATAGCAAAGGAAAAGTATACAGATGTTCTACTTCCAGCTGATGCTTTTCATTTTGCCTCAGAAAGAAAAGCCTGGGAAAATCATTGTAGCTTCCAAAATAGTGTAACCAACCACTCTAGATGCCGTTCTGGAACTGCTATGATTTTTGGTGGTACAAATACCTGTATACAGCACACCGTGTTTTAAGTGCAAGATCTGGAATCAGGGCAGTGGTTAGTGGGGAATCTTCCTTTTAATTTAGGGGACTGAAGACTTGAAACTTCAGATTTAACAAAACTATACCTCTGAAGACAAGTTCAAAGACCAATCATCTTCATTGGAATCATAAAACTAAGCAGAAACATCTCTGCAGTAGTCCTTTTTGCAATGCAATTTGTCCCACCACTAGCTTTACTTAGCAGCTGAGATGACAGACAAGACTTCCATGTTTAGAGCCTCTTTCAGAGAGCTCCTTCAGCTAAGTGTGTTGTGGGTTTTTCCTATTAAGTCTCACCCCCTGCTCTTTTTTTTTTTCTACCTTCTCAGACACAGAGGCATCCCATGTCTAATCAGACCACTGACAGACTGGACCTTACTGGAGGATTCATGGTACTCCTTAGTGCGGCCTCTGCTGCTGTAAGTCCAGAGTGTGCCAGGTTGCTGAACTTTTCAGAGGGCTGCACAAGGGATTATTGCTGACAGCAGGTCAGGGGAAACTCCTTTGGAACTATTTCATCCTGCTAGTCATTCTGGTGGTGGTGTTATGCCATCTTTGAGATGCTTTGTTCCTTACTTCCTAACGTCTAGCTGTAATTCTTTGGTGTTCTTTTGGAGGATGGCATTTCCACAATAGCAAGACTGTGAAACATTAACCTTGGAAACAGTGGGAAAAGCATGTACTCATGTTGCCCATGCCCCTGTGTGCTCCTAGTGACTGAAGCAGAGCACACAAAGAAGAAAGACAATTGTGGAACATGTCCATAGAACAATTCCATGAAAGCCTCTGGACTCAGCATATTTCTACTCACTCTTCTCCTTTTTGACAGCTTCCTGCAAACACTCAGATAAGGGGCTGCTCAGCCTATTGCCAGGTTCTCACTGTTCTTGCAAATGCCCATGCTTGCATGTGGGCAAGGTATTTGTGTGTGAATGTAAATTCTAGGAGTTAATGATGAAGTATCTCATATATCGTGCTTCATTCATTTCATCACAGGTTAGAAGTACCCCAACTAGAAATGGTGACCAGTCCCATACATAAAATAATAAATGACTGGTCAGAAAAAAATAGTTCTATAAAGAAAAAAGCACTCTAGAAATCTGAGCTGTGTGAACACAAAGTTTTCTGTAAATAATTGCAAAAAGTGGAAAACTCAGTTCTGAACGGAACTCAAACTCCGTGACTTGGTATCTGTGCGTCTGAAAAATTGTATTTGTATTTACTATGTCAATTACTTGTTCTGCTTCAGGTGTGCTGGCAATTTTTATCTAAAGTGGGTGGGAGACTGGTGTGGAAGAACCAAGAAACAACACCAGCATCTACACAAGGAACTGAAGTAGCCATGACTATAATTATTCTTGATAGGAAGGTAGTGCACTTTTCAGTTGTGAGGTACATCCTCCTACACATGTCAGTACTTAGGAAAGGGTAAATCACACACTTGAAGGTCCTTGAGCCGGGTGTATGGATCTGTGATGATCTGGTATCTGTGGCAAAGCCTGGTGTGCTATCTGGTCACCTGCTGCTAGCTCTTAACTTGCTTAAAGGGCAGCAATAAAGACCACTAAAATTCACTAAGTACTTCTCCCAGTGAGACCTCCCTGTGTGGCTCCACTGTGCTCATCACATTTTACATGGAGTAAAGGCAGGTAATTAACATTTGCACAATGCTCATAAGCAACTCAGACTTGTAGGGCTTAGCCCCTTCCTTCTAGAAAGTTTCATTTGAAATGCCCTATTGTACACCCAGAGTGGTTCCAGAGACAGTCTGTGAACCTGAGTTGTTACCAAATCAGGATACCAACAATCCGAAGAGACAGGGTCAACAAAGCCTGTCACTCTTCTGTTTTCCTTGTGAATCCCAGTGACTCCCTGCAGTCTTCTGGGGAAGACCCAGAGGACTGGCTGGTACCCTTACCCTGGTTTGGGGCCAGAGGAGTGTCACCTGCTGTGGCAATATACACCGCCTGTGACCAGAACCTCCTCTCAATGGGAAGCTTGGTCTCACTACCAGCTGAGCTCAGGAGTCCTGTAGCATTATTTATTCTTCTAACCCTTGCAATTCCTCCTTGAGGAAGCAAAATGAATCATGCCAGGTCTGAGATTCCCCAGAGAAATGGCTGTGTTTGGTACACACGACTTTAAACTCGCCCCTTCCACCCTCTAGTGATTAATGGCCTGTGATCCTCTGTGATTCATGGCATCCAGGAGACATTATTTTCTGTGATGTAAGAGCTGGACAGCATGTTTTCCTCATCAGTTACCAACTGTGATTGTAAGTGCCTTGTCTACCTTATCTAGGATGTTGGTAAGTTTGTCAAGGAAGGAAATGGGGAGTTGAGGCAGAGGATGAAGGAGAAAGCTTGTTCCATCACTGGATTGCTCCTCACTCAGGGCTGGACACTCAGTACCTCTCTCAGCCTCTGTAGTTTGAGCTTTAATTCTTTTGGGTCTAGCCTCAGCCTTTCCTTGTCCTGAGGCAGAATTCATTCAGGTTCTCTGAACCCCTTGGAGAGGGTGGTATGGAAAAAGAAAAACATGCAGTGACTGCTTTTAACTTGACAGTGATCCCATGCACACCTGTCCACGGAACTGGCTGTGCCAGATAGCTCCAAGAGCCAAGTTTACACTGTGCCGTACAGAACACATTTAGGTTAAATTACTGTACTTAAACAAATTTTAATTTCCATGCACTTGATATACAGTTTTTTTTCCCCTTTCCTCTCTCCCCATTGGCAGTTTAAGGAGACATTTTTCTTCCTGACGCCATCTTGGCACACTCTCTACCAGCATGTGAAAAGAGCTGAAGTTATACACATGGAGACCTCATCCTCAGTTGCCTAATGGATTCAGAAGACATCCTGAATATTCATCATTTCTCTTTTTATGAGCACCTTGGCAATTGCCTCCAAAGTTAAAGACTGTTGTAAATTACAGAATGGCACTTGGTGAATACCAATTTATCCGCATTTCAAGACTTCCCTCACCCCCACCTCCTCTCTACACAATATTGAAGTTCCTGTAGTCTTTGTGAATACAGGGCATTGTTTCTGCACTGCTGAGACAGAATTGTTTGTGTATCCCTGAAGACTACGAAAATGTCTGCGCCGGGGCTGCTTATTTAAACTCCATGCACTTACTGTACCCTCTCTGGAACTCCCTTCCCTGAGAAGTCAGCAATGACCTTCTCAGAAGTAATGTTAAACACATGCTGAGGAAGCCTGGCTCCATGACAGGTTCTTTTAATTATTAGTTGTAAATTAGCAAATCATTTTTTTTTTTCAGTTTCATATCACTGGCTGCCTTGCTGCATGTGGGATCCTTAAGGTACCTGGTCCCTGAAACATATACTGGTGGCAGACTCATCTAACAATGTCAATATTTGGTGTTTTTTCAACTTATATAATTCTACACACCAAAACATTACCGCTTCAGAGAAACGATGGTGCAGAAATTAATGCAGAGGACTAATTATGGTTAATAGTTGCTGAGTGTTTTTTGAAAGTGTGTCAAGTTCATGGGGAAAATTCTTGCTACACAGAACATCCTGCCCAATGGAAAGTAGGACAGAAGTAGCTTTGTCCTAGGTTTACATACAGGACACCCAAGCACAAAGGGCTCTGTCCTGCAGGATGCTGAGCACTCTCTTCATGGGCTTGGCAAACGAAGTGGACTCAACATCTTCCATGAAACTAAGCAAGATCCACTTGCTTTGAGTGGTATCAAATTAAAGAGCCAAACCTGGTTTTCTTGGGTCTCATTGTAGTCTTAGCCCCATCTTTATTCACTTCTGGGTTCTCCCTAAGTTTTTCATAAATAAAAAGAGTGTTTCTTACAGTCCTAATTTTACTGCCAATGCTTGCCATTTTTTCCCTAAAATTTCAGCTCCTGGAGCCCTACTTATATGATGATCTCACCTGTACAGAGGAAATAAATGGTTTCTAATCTTTGTTTGTGAAACAGAAAGCTTGGAAAGATAACCAGGAACAACACCCTTAAAATATATATTCAGTTATATCAGTCTCACAGCTTCTAAGTCAATCTTGTGTATTTATTAATTTTGGTGTGGAAATAGCTGGTTCTTGCTCTTGCAGTGTTCACGTTGCAAATGGTGTCTGCAGAGGGTGGATCCTGAGGAGAAGTTGCACTGTCCCAACACATGAGGTGGGTGATGGGCGCCACAGATGGGTCCTGTGGGAGGGCAACTGCCTGACCTCCTTGGGGCTGCCAGGCAAAGCCTTGGGGCCAGCCCAGGAAGATGCAGCATGGTTGAGATGAAGACAGGGAGCTGACAGTGGACAAGGCAGGGGCTCCTTTCACATCTTGCACCAGGGCATCTCTCATGTGAAAAGACTCTGGGCTGTGGTGCAAAGGGGTCATGTCCTGGGTAGGTGTAGGGAACTTGGTAGATTGTATAGCATTAATACCAGCTGGTTGTGATAGGAGAATGGCTCCTCACCATCACTTTTTGGAAGTCTTCCTGCTTTCCCATAAGAAATGGGTGGGGGAGAAAAAATATGGTAAGTCAGGAAGGATTTCAGTGATGTCAGCTGATGCCAAGAAGAGTGAGGAGAGGGGCATCTTGCTGGGATAGAAAGAACTTTGTTCAATACAGTCAGCACAGCTTCATATATATCAGAGGTTGAGATATGAGTGAAGGTTTGAAACTATCCCCCACCTGTGTCTCAAAGCAGGGCAGAAAGGAGGCAAATGTGGATCCTTGCACTGCTGGATTTTAAGATTTAAATGGGTAGGTGCAACCTCGATCTTTTCAGACTGACGGAAATCACTGTTGGTCTGAACAGATCTCTCAGGGGATTTTGTGGAGATGGGACCACAATTTACTCTCGGCAAGGCGTGAGCTTGAGCTGTTGGTGACTCAGGCACTCAACCTGTGACATCTGGAAAGTGGGAGGCAAAATAAGCTCCTGGGCTCTGGATCTCATCCATAAGAAACTGAGCCTTTCTTTCAACTTCAATTATCTCCCAGCTATCTGGGAAGCTGTCAGAGGTTTCAACTTCTAGCTGTATTAAGAGCTGTCCAGTAACAGTTTACATAGTTTCCATGGGTCTGGACTAAAAAGGAGAACAATTTTGTTTAGAAGTGCTGTTTCACATATACATATAGAAAACCATGTATATATACACCCAGTATAGACAACCATAGGCCTCATGGAAAGGTAATTAGAAATAAAAGGTGTTGGAAGTCTGTTTGCAGTTTCCATTTATGTTTATACATGAAATTGAAAAATTTTCACCAGCTGTAGTTCAGGACTCACTTCTCATATGGATCAGCATCCCAAATAATTGTGTCTCTCCTCTGAGGAATATGCATAAGGAGAGACACACTGAGAACAGACATCAGCTCCAAGACTTCCAGGACTGCAATCAGCTGGGAAGAGTACTTTTCAGTCAAGCTTAATACTTCTGCTTTTATTGTAAAAGTTGCTTGAAATGCAGCCTCAGACATATAAGAGGTGTAATTATAGTATTAGTAGGTAGGTGGCTACTCTCATGAGCAGAATACAGTCTCTGAATCAAACTGCAGGAAAGTAGGTGAAGCCAGGGGCCATGAAAAGCAGGATTAATTATGGATATAGCTAAAACTTTTTGTGAGTCTTTGCCTTACTTGCAGCAATTAATCACCATAGTGATGAGAGTCTCCAAATAGGATTTTTCAATGAGAGATGGGGTTTGATCTGATAAAACAGAAATAGACTGCAGCATAAGTTTTAACTGATACGTTTCTGGGTGCACCCAGAGTGAAGGAGGAAATATTTCTCACAAATAAAAGAAGAATAAGAAAATGAATGAGATCAGTCTTAATTCTCAAGGTAGCATTAGGGAAGAACTGTGTATGGGTACAAGTGAATAATAGATCTGGCTTGATATTGATGCATGCGAAGAAGAAGGACTCAGGAAAGGGAAGCAGTTAATGTAATCTGAACTGAAGAACTGGATGGGTTTGGATTTCATGCAAGTGTATTTATACTTTATCAACATGCTTCTTTATAGCTAAATTTCAAGTTGAATAGTTGTATTCTGATGTTGTAACCATCTGATAAGGCTCTGCATTTTTCACCTCTGAACTTCAAAAAGCTGTCCAAGCACTAACTGGGCCTTGTGTAGGGTATTGGCCAGTATTTCTGTTCCTTCTAGGCAAAAAAAAAGCACAAAAGTCCTACAACAACTGTTGAAGAAAGTGGCCAATTAAAGATCACAGGCAAGAGATGGCCAGCTCCAAATTGGCACCCCAAAGTGTTCCAGATGGGTGAGAGCTAATAGACATTTTCTACATGCTTGGGAGGGCTCAAGGCAGGAAGGGTGAGGGGTGAGGGAGGTAGAAAGCTGTTATTTGGATGTAGGAAGCTGATATTTGGTCTATTTGGAGGTGTCTCTACCCACGCGGGGGGTTGAAACTAAATATCTTTAAGGTTCCTTCCAACCAAGACCATTCTATGGTTCTGTGATTCTACAACTATGGTTTATGTGGTACCGACCACCCCACAGTCAACCATTGGAAGACAGAAATCACATATCTACACATAAGCTCAAGCAGTCTTCAGAAGGGATTTGCAATTTTTTTTAGAATCTACAGCTTAAAGAGACCTCTCTAGAACCTGCATCTTTTAATATCAGATCCTAGTCTTCTATAATGGTGCACAAAGAAAACAGATGAGACAAGTGCAATGAACTGGTGCTTTATGAAATTTAGTCCGGAGTGATCAGTTCAATTTCTGAATCACTCAATGACAAACTCTATGGTAAAAGTCAGATCTGTTGCTTTATCTTCTTCTCTGAGTAACTTACAAGACCATACCTTGTATTTTAGCTCATTAGTTTTCATTATGATATACTGTAGCTGGATACTGCCTTGTTTGTATCTTCCATTTTCCCCGTTGACAAAATTGGGGGGAAATATTTTCATTCTTTCCTGTTATAGAAATCTCTGTTCTTTCTGTTGAAAAAATCTGTGTCTGATTCTAAACCAACTTCATTGATCTGAATTCAAAGTGAACACAGGTATATGACTGCTCCCAAGACAGAAATCAGCAAACTATTTCTTCCTGTTCTCTTCAGTTTGCATTCATTATGCTAACTGGTCATTGTAAGACACACATTAACTTCATAATACCTTGGGAAGTTTAGGAGAATATTTACACTGCAAATACTTGTTTAAAAGGTTATGACTGAGGAATACAGAGAAATGCACCAGAGCTCTTATAAGAACTTTAATTGGCTTCCAAATTGGCTTCCAAAAGCCATCCATGATTTAGTCAGTGTTTCTTTCCAGGCAAATATATTGTTAGTTCTGATGCAACTTTTTAACTTCATATTTTAAATATTTTGGCCAGCACACATTGATACAAAGAATACTGCGTGATTTTAAAATGTATTCAGATTAAGAACACAGAAATGATCCTATTCACCATGCAAGGAATGTGCAGGGCATGATAAATACCCATTGTTTAAGGTAGATATTTTTTATTGTAATTCCTTAAGTAAGCCTTTTAATTTTATACTTTGATTATGCTATGCCTTTATTTATATTTTAGGGTTGTTTCAATTGCAGACCTAAAAAGCAGATAATGCCTTTTGTCCCTCCCATCACACAACAAACGAGAGAGGAAATGTAGAGGATGTGTCTATATGGAAAATAAAAATGAGAAAAAAATGCCAAAAAAAGCATCAAGAGAGATGGATCAGATGGAAGATGGAATAAAAGGCTTAGAGAGTGCAATAGAGGAAGTGTGATATTATTTTTATTATTGCTACAATGCTAATTATACAGGATCAAAAATTTTGTTACATCTTAAAGAGAATACAGGTAATTTAGTAAGTATATAGAGAAAGGTAATAAATACAATTGGAGGCTTCTCTAGAAGAAAGGCTCTTGCTCTTTTCGGCTCAGAAAAGAACCAAGTGGAGCTGGAATCTGTCAGACGCCTGTGAAATGCTGAAGTTGACAGAGAACATGAAGAAATAATTAATTGTGATGTACTCATACAAGTACTAGTGACAGTGTGAGGCAGCAGTTACTAAAGTAATGGATGAAGAGATGAGATTCTTGGCTGCTGGGCCGTGTAGAGACCAAAATGAATAACTAACTATACAAGGGATGAAACAAATTCATTAATGATAGCTCAATCAGTGACTCTTCAAAGTGATTGTCTGTATGTAAACTCTACTTCAGGAAATCCAAAACTATTGCTTCTCAGAAATTGGTTGAGTGTAATAATGGGTATGAATCACGCTGTGATATGTGCCCGTGTTCTTCCATGATTTCCCTGAACATTTTTTCTTGGCTCATTTAAGAAGTAGGACACTTAATCACATACACGGAAGACCAGACTCAAAAGGATGAACTAAAAAGTCAGAGCACCAACTCCTCTATTGACCACTTTCTATTAGTGATGTTACCATGGAAAGTCCTTCCTCTTCACTAGGAGTCTCTGCCACTGAAACCTTGAAGACAGATTTGTGTGATGAGCTGCTGCTTCTAGCAGTGAAATTACAGATGAGAATAATATTAAGGAAAATGAAACAAGCAGAATTTTGTCACTAATGAGACAGGCAGAAGTATACTCATGCTCAAAACACAATTATAGATATTTTTAGCAAATACAACAAAGGATATCTCAGTCATATCATTTTTCACCTATTTAAAATACAGATAATGTAACCCCTAGGTCCCTGGGAATCTCCAATATCAGTCAAGACTTCCACTCACAAGGAAAGAAAAACAATTAATTCAGAAAATTTTAATTTTTTTTTTAATAAACCCTAAGATTTATTTTGCGTGCCAGTCGTGTTATTGCAGGTGTTTCCAATTTGAAGATGAAGTCCGAGTTTTGTCTGAATGTTGTGTCTATGAAGAGACAGCTCTTCCCTTTTTATAGCAAGGGATTTGGTCTCCAGTTGAAGAGAGAAATCAGTCTGGGAGGGTTAAGAATAAGAGGAGATCAGTGCAATAAAATCAGTACGGGTTCTGATAATGAAGAAGGAATTTGATGCATCTGGGAAACCTTGGAAAGACATAATTAGGATAAAAGAAGTATGTAGAAATGTAATCCTCATTGTCAGAATCTCCGCATTGTTAGATGTGGAGAGTAGTTCAATTAGACATTGTGATACTGCAAAATCAGAGTCCAAAATCCTGAAATCATGAACAAGGAGTAGACTTCTTAACGGGCTCAGAATAAGGATCCTGGTGTTCATCATCTAGGAACAAATCTGGGTTTCCTCACAGCTCAAATTGAACACAGAGGTCTCTCAATTGACTATACCAGTCTTGACCTCTGTCCTGGTTTAGGCCAGGATAAAGGTGATTTTCTGGTTTGTATTTTTGTTTTCAGCTAAGTCTCTTATAAGTAGTTGCACTTGCTGAAGTTAACAGAAGTTTCTCAGACAGTGTCTGCTTCTAGGACTGATAACACTCGATGTTTATAGTTACAGCCAGAGACTGGCATGCAGAGCCAAGGACACTGCTCAGCTCTGAGGAACATTTTGCCTTCCAGAAGGAGCAATGAGGTCCCACCTGAAACCCTCCTCTGGGGAGGACCGGACAAGATAGATGCCAGAATTGACTAAACAGAGTATTCCATCCCATACACGTCATACTTGGTATAAATTTGAGGGATCACAAGGGTCAAACAACTTCCTTCCTTCCTTCCTTCCTACTTCTTCCTCCCGACTTCCTTCGGCATCCTGAGAGGATTACGTCCGTCCCTCTGCCTGTGGTCCTGATCTGTGCCAGCCTGAATCTGTGTGTTCCTGCCTCCAGCTCCCGACTGCTGCTGACTCCAGGATTCCAGCCTGGACTTTCCCAGGGCTGCCCTGCAGCCTCGGTGGTGACGTGAGAGTTATTGGGGAAAGGGGGGAGGAATGTGGGATCACTTTTCCGGTATATTTGTATATATTTAGTAATTTCTTCCTATTTATCATCACTGTGTATTAAAGTTCTGTAGTTTAGTTTCCAACCCATAAGTCTCTCTTCCTTATTCTCTCTCTCAGTGAGGAGAGAGAGATTAATATATATAAATCTGTTGTTTTGCGGTTTAAATCTGTTGTTTTGCCGGGCCAGGGTTAAACCGTGACAACCTCATGTAAGAATGCAGGGAAAGACTCATGAAATTACTGTTTGTAAGCCACCACTAATGCCTACTGAAGTAGACAAGCTGAGAGCTCTGCACATTCGCAGCCGTCCTCAGAGATCCTGCAGACCTATAGAAGGTGGAACTGGTAGAACTGTCTCCATGAACTGAAAACTGGAACAGTCATCCCAGGACCAGAGAGTGCATTCCTAAGAAAGAACTGGTCCTCAAACTATTGAAGGGTTGTGCTGAGGAGCACACAGAACCATTACTATTGTCCTGTGGCTGGTGCCTGCAGCGATCAAGAGTGGGTTTGCTGGTTCAAAGAGGAGATACTGACTGCATCTTACATACAAAATAAGAAAGAAAAGATTGTGAGTTTTTCCTCTTCATTTGAATGTTCCATTAATTTATCTTCTGCTCTAGGGCTTCCAGCTTTCTAACCTGATGAGTTATGATCAGTTGTTCTTTCCAATGTTAGCTGGATTCTTTTCTAATTATACATGTTCTGAATAGCATGAGGCAGACTTGCTGGTAGAACATTTGCAGCAGAGGGCATAATAAATTTCACAGAGAGCTTGACACGGCTTGCCATAGATGCAGTATTAATTTTCATAGTCACAGAAGAGATGAGACACTGATCCACAGTTTAAAAAACTGTCGTGCTCCTTTACTGGGATGTGTGGGTGAGATTAACATCAGCTTTTTGGTTAAAAAAATGCTACTGCCTTGTAGAACAGCTTCAGTAGAATTAATGTCAAGACATTAAAAAATCATATTTTATGAACCCAGAAGTATGGAAGATGGAATTAAAAACAGATCTATAAGATACAGAACTGTCACAATTTTAGTGCTCTTTTTATTTTGGGGTAAAATTGAAAATAACACATAGAGATCATAAAATATGTCAAGAAAGTTTGTCACATCATCTTCTACTCAAAGACCTTCTCTCTTAAAATTAGGCTGTAAAATGCTTACAGTAAAAAGCAGCTCTGAAAAGAGCATGGGTTTGTGGCAATGATTTACAGAACAAATATACTCAGATTTCAAGTAAAAACATTCAATTTTTTTCAACCACCAAGCCTTGAAATCTTGAAATCTTGGGACCTCCAAGCAGTTTATTTTCTTGTTTCTTATGGATTGCAATAAAGTTTCTAAAGACCATCTGTGGAAAAAGCCCAACATGTCAACAGACTGCAAGCTGAGTATTTGGATTTTGGAAAAAGGTGCAGAACACATACACAAATATGGAAATTCCCCTTCTTTTTATAGCTTACCCATAGCCCAACAAAAATGATAAGAGAATATTTACAGGAATAGATAATATTTAAGGTCCTTTCCAACCCAAACCATTCTCTGATTCTATGAAAAAGTGATTCACTTTTGTGAACCATTGCATGTACAGCTGTATGATTCATGTGGCTCTACTCTCCACATTTTTAACATGGCTTTGTGGTCAGGGACGTTCAGGGTTGGCAAACAGTTCCTTCCAAGACTGCTATCAACATGGAGGTAGCAGCCACATTTCACCTTTTCACAGACATGTTGCTTTTGTTCCCTCTTGCTTTGATGTTTCCCTTTATATGTATTAAGAGTCATTCAGAGTCAGAGTAAATGTTCAGAATAGTGAATGGAAAAATGTGAGAATAATTCTGGTAATGGAAGTAGAATATAAACAGAGTTTGAAGAAAGTGGAGAAGCAGTGGAGAGGTTTCCTGTTTAAGAAAGGAAAATGGAAAAATTAAAATGGCTACTTATGAATACATAGAATAAACCTTCCAGAGTTTAATGAGAAAGGAGGAATTTTGACACAGACAGTGGCAAAAAGATAATCTTTATTCTACTGAGAAAATTTCTTTTGTAGTAGTTAAAGACACATGAAAGAGACTATAAGTACTTGACAGGAAAACATAGACACAAAGGTGTGTGCAGATTGCATTGCTCCTGGCAGTACTGGAATGGGGAAGGGAAATCACCACATTTATTTCAGTTCTTGCCATTACTGCTGGAAAGGAACCTCTCAGATACAGGCATGAAGGCAATCAGTAACAGGATTCCTGTCATGAATCCTCCCTTCTTCGCTGGTTATGGAGATTAAACCTTGCAATTGGGCAGGCTTGTTGGACCCTTGTTTTGGAGGATGGGATATATTTCAGAGCTTCATAATTACCCTGATATGTCTGCTCTTACTGCTTCTAGTGGGCTAAAGGAAAGAAGTTTTACTAGGATTATTTTTTTGCCTAAGCGCCTGTGTTGCACTTGTTATTTCAGATTTATTTTGTGTTTACTCTTTACTGAATTATGAGCCTGAGGGTAATGGAAACCTTAATAGGCTAAAAAGTTGGAGCCAGTGTCACCAAAACTTCCTGTTCTTTATTATTGCAGCATTGACACTTTATTTGCTTAATCTTCGGGGCAAATGTGTTGCAAAATTTTGGCTGAAATCCTGATTCCCACTTGCACGGGGCTGGGACTGAATCTGCCTGTGGGAAAATGTGAGGGAGGTGGCCATCACCCAGCCCCACAGAATGGGAGAGTTGTACATGTGTGTCACCATGAAGCTCTGAGGATGGGCTAAGTAAATTGTGACATGCAGCAGAACTGAGCCCATGTTATCCTGACCAAAGCTGGCCACTTTGATGATGCCAGCCAGACCCTGGGCAACAGGGTATAAGGAACCCCTGTGATGCAGTGGGGTTGTGTGGAAAATCATGTCATGGCCCAGACACTCTTCTGGATGATGCTAGCCCAGGTGAAATGTCACACATAGCTTGCAGATGTTCAGGCAGTCAAGTCAAGGTGAAACTCAACAGTTTTGGGGGCTGGATAGTAATTTTAATGTCTGCTACAGGCAGCTGGTCAAGGTTTCTAAAAGCCATAGGATACATCCTTTTCATTGTTGCTACTGGTGGCTGAAGGCCCTTGGTTATTTTAGCTATGGCTCTTTTGATGAAGGGCCACCACAGCCTGAAGAGCTTTGGAGCACAAGACCTCCCCAAGAAATGGTAGTGACTTCTTGCAGCCAGCTGTGATAGAAAAAGGATGTGGCCTGAACACTGTTTTGCATTTCTCTGTGCTGGCTGACACACCTAAGATGTGGGTCTCTCTCAAGATGTTTCACCCCAAACCAGCATGCCCGAGTGCACATGGGAGAGCCAGAGCCAAGTAGAATTCCCACCTGGCTACATGCCCTGCATCAGCAGACCTAGCTCCTAGAGGGAGCAACACAAACTCCTCTGCTCATTCCTCACAGCAATCTGCTGATTTCCATTTGGTGGAGGAGACAGGGGGCAGTGTGTATGTACAGCCCTTAGATGAAAATTACATTAGCCCAATGTTTTTTTAACACATCATCCAAACCATATTTTCAACCCTCTGTATTTTCATGTCCTTGCTAACAAGAAGGTCTTCAGATGAGCAGTGGGAGTGCTTTGTAAAGGAATTTGCAGACCAAAGGTGCTCACCATCAATTTCCTGCTGCCTACGATTACTATCATTGCATTTTTGAGTCACTTTTAAAATAAACTGTGCAATGATGTAATGCACACAAAAGGGATAGGGTGGGAGTGCAGAGAAAGGAAAAGAAGCAGCATCTGGATTTTGACTGGTATCTTCTATAGAGCATCTTGATGTCTGTAATTAGTGTCATGTTATGAGAGCTTAAAAAAATAAAGGCGCCAGAGTTCCAAATAAAACATAAAATGGCTTTGATAGAATAAATGTTACTATCATTGTTTAAAAATGTTGTGACCTGTCTGCTATAGTTTCTGAGAAAGATATTTTCCAGTGCTGCTGCTCTTGCTCTGAGTCTTTTAAAAATTCTATTATTACAGATAAGGACAGAGGAATATCCTCAAGACAGACTTGTTTTAAATCTCTGTAACACAATGCCAGCATTGTCTCTCCTCAAGCTGAACTTCTAAATTAAAATAGGAATGATCTTTAACAGAGCTCTGAAACACTCTGTTCTACAGACAGTTTATCTCCTTTATTAGAGAACATTAATAATTCAAACGTTATGGCTTAGTTTAGGCAGACCTATTTGTCAGGTGCTGGAATAATTTATCTGTACTACATTGTTCAGAGCTATTCTGATACCCAGTGGGCCAAATTCTGTGGCTTCTTTGAAACTCATGGGAATTTTACCTTCGTCTTGGCTACATATTGGAGAAGAACAGACACAAACAAGTGGTCCTGGTGACCTTTTTCCTGACTTTCAGCACGCACAGAGAACATACAACACGCTGTCCCAGTCCAGTTTTGCAGACTGCCTAAAGCAACATTTCCATTTCAGCCACTTGGATTTTTGCCTGAGCAAGGCCTATAGTTTTGGGTTCTAAAAACTTTGCATAAACACACTTGCAAAAACACATATGCAACCTACCCTAGAAGTAAGATTTCCCCCAAACTTTTATTCTACCATGTGTGAAGCAGGATTTATTCTCCTAAGTGTGTGCACATTCCTCTGAATGCATCACATTTTCAAATCACAGGGTTTTATTTTGACTTTTTTCTAGGCTTAAGGAACTGACCCACTTTGTATCTACAGCTTCGATGTAGAACTCTTCAGCAACAGTGACTTCCAGGCCTACAGATATACAAAGTCTTTGGTTTAAGCTTAAATGTAGCAGTATGTAGGGGCATTCAGATTAGTATGTAAACACAGTTTTTCCAGTTGCTATGTTAATTTAACATGAAGCCAGCTCTATATCCAAATATTGCTATACCTGAAGTACTTACAATATGGAGCTGACCTCTATGGTCTGATCCTAACCAATGAAACACAAGGAATACTCTGAAGAGATTTTACTTACTGCTTTTGGAACAAACAGCATGGATGATAGAGTAGGAAGAAATGGATTCTAACCCTATTCTACCCCTTGTCTGGGGTGGAAGGGCCAATAAAACTCTACTAGCCTTGGTTAGCCACTACATAAGATCATATGAAAACCACTTCCATAAAATATTCAGCCTTATTTTCTATTGACACATATGGGACACTGAGACCTTAGTTTTGCTTGATTGCTATTCCAAGTAGAATAATTATAAAAAGGGCAAGACAACTATCATTATCTGGGCATAGACAGAATAAACACAGGTTATATACTGTAGAATGTTATGTTGTAGTTTATAATCATATGTTATATATATTTATAAAAAAAATTGTTGGACATTTATCTTCCACCTATGTTAGTCTCAGACATGATCATTTATCTAAGTGCAAGAGGAGCAATCAGATTTTTTTCATATCTGCTGGGCTTCTACATAACTAAACACTGCAAGAAAAGTACGATTAAATTTGAAAGTGAGGACAAGTGCAAAAGTAGGCATTTTTTTAAAAGTAGGCATGTTTTTATTATTACATTCACTGAAGACCATCTGCAATGCCTCTATTTACATAGAATTTTCTCTGTAACTGCATGGTAGAAAACCCAGTTTGTGTTTGGCATGTTTGGCTGAGATATAAGAAACCAGTCTTCAGCTCCCTGCTCTCTGTCAGTTGTAGAAGTTACACACAGGATGCCCTAAGGGTATTTTAAGAGAGATTTTTAAGGAGATTTGGGAGCCTGAGTTAACAGTTAATTCTGATATTCTATCAAAGTCCTGCTTTGATACCCCCTGTTGCTCTTGAAAATCCTGACATCCCTCTGCATCTTTAGGCAGTCAACACATTTAAAAATTGACTCCACATTTCCCTGACCTCCCATACTAAAGATATGACTTTTCCCAATTTCAAAGTTATTTTGCCAAGGAAAATACGATGAAGTTGTCCAACTGTTTCTACCATGGTAATAGGAGACTTAGAGAAAAGATCCTTAAAACCCCACCATCTAGTGCACGAACCCCAACAAAAACGCCGCAGAAGACAAAATGGTTCCACGTTACTCCCTGTCTGTGTGGTTAAGCTTACTATTAAAAGTCTAAATAGTTTTCCTTGTCCTAGGACTGGAACAGGAAGACATGCTTTGTGTTGCATTACCAAAACCAGGGCAGTCCTAAATGTGTTCACCTGCCCTTTGTGGCCAACTGTGATTGACTGGATGGGGTTGTCCATGGCAGAGCAATAGACTAACTAGATAAAGCCCTCTGAATGGGCTCATTAACTCATGTTACTTTTTAAGTGAGTGTGTTTCTCTGAAGAGCCTCATCTCTTCTCTGTGTGTTGATACTCATTTCAGTGCCTGCGGTTCAGCAGGGTTCACTAAGTTGTGATAAAGGCAATAATGGCAAAACACTCCCAGAAGCAGAGGGCAGCAGCCCTGGGGAACAGTTGAGCTTTCCAGCTGCCCAGGTGTGCTTCCAACCTGCTCCTCTCTATCCTCTGGTGATCTGGGAGCACTCCTGATGGACTATCAGTTGCTGCAATGACACAAACATGTGATATGAAGCTTTGGGTGAGGAAGAAGTGGACACTGTGGTAGCAGAATGAGGAGGAAAAGGAGCAACTGAGACACTGTCTCTAAGACATGAGAAACTTGGGACATGGTCCTTGCCTGCTTACAGATTTCCTGGGCATGCTTAGTCTTTTCATTTCATTTCTTCATGAATTAACTCTTCAAGGACCTTCTGATGAAAAAAACTGTTAATATATGTGAGGTGCTGAAAGTACATGGTTATCATGTGTAAGGCTAAACATAGAGAAAGTAGGAAAAGGAGCCTGGTATTAACATACGTGGTGTATAAGTCTCACAAAAGAGTAAGCATATACAGTTCTACTAAATCATTGTGGCCTTCAAATCTATTTAAATGAAACCTTGCACAGTCTGTTCAGCTGTTCTTCATAAATTGTAATTATAGTTAAAAAACGAACTTCATAATTTTTTCTGAGGTTTTGCTCTCCCATAGCCACATTCCTGGAACTGTTGCTGCCCAGAGGCCTAAGGGATTCTTCTCTGAGTTAAAAATCCTATCCTTGCATCTGGTGACTCTGGAAAGGGCTCACATCTGGAGGAGGAGAATGCTGGGGAGAGGAAGAGAAACAGGAAAGACATGGTGTTAGAGCTCCCACACCAAGAAACTTCTGTAATCACCAGTCCAGTCTCACAAAATGCCTGTAAGTAAATGGAAAATGAGATGATTTGATGGGAAGTAAGGCACTTAAAAAAAAAAAGTTTGAAGCAACTTTCTCTCCTGTTTGAAAGAACCAGGTACATTTGCCAATTTCTTCCACCATCAAATACAGTGTTTTGTCTGAAATGCTGTGGTTGTTACCTGGTAGCTCTGTAGTTGTTTGTTTGTTTGTTTGTTTTTTTCTCTCAGTTACTACTCTTAATACTCCTAATAACCTCAGTTTATTCCCTGACCTGAGAGAGGTTCCTACATCCCTTTATTCCCTACCTGAATCCCATCTTTCTGATAAGAGACCCAATCAATTGACTCAACAGCCTCTGGAAGACTTATTCCTCAGCCACACTTACCAGGTTGCCAACATCACTGTGTCTCTCCCTCTGCTGTGTTGATAGTGATCTTTTGAAGAAGATGAGAGTACAGAGCATTTTCCCTTTGGTCAGCCTGAGGTCTTCAGTTTTTTTCTTTCAGCCCAGGCTTAATGTAAATAGATGTGCTTGTCCCTAGGGGGAATCAATGCACCTTGCTGTGCCAAGCGGCGCAGGACCTCTAACAAAAACTTTCCAATAAAGTAGAAATTACTACAAAATCACACCAGTAAAATACAGCTCTTGGGTTTTCTCAAGACCATGTAAAAATCCTGGTGTGTGAATCTGGTTTTGTATGAAACCCAGTCCAAGTTTCATAACCATGATGCCACTTTTCCCACTGGATTTCAGTGGGTGTGTGTGTCAGAGCTAAATCTGTGTACACAGGAGATGAAGTACAGGCATCCTTTGGAAGAAAACAGCCACCCATTTAAGAAGTCCACACTTGTTCTTTAGTAGCATGGCAGGGGCTCCCAGAAACCCTAATGTGGCCCCATTCTTCCAGGTGCTGTGTCCATGTGCAAGAGCAGTCCAAAGAATTTACAACCATGATGAAGCAGCTGTTCCTCTGCTTCATGTCACAATGCTCATATCAAATGATGTTCTGTTTATTGTTAACCTAACTGTCCTCCAGACTCACCAATGCCTTCCAAGAATGGTTTCCAAAATTGCAGGTCCTCAGTTCCTGCTTGTAGAAATATGGGTCCTGGTGTAAGTACACCAAGTAAAGAGAGCTGCTCAAGTGTCCTACCTGCAGAGAAAGAGTCAGAGCACCTGCCAGAAGAGCAGAGCACCTTAGGAAAATCTAACTACTTACTCCTTTGAGAATCTTACAATATTACCCTTTAAGAAGACATGACTCTCTGAGGAAGTAGCATTCATAAACTATACAAATAGTTGAAAATGAACCATCTCTGTCCCAAGCAGAGACATTACAAACATAACAAATCCTGCAGGTATGCCTTCTTCTGCCATTTTCACAGGTCTTAATGTGCCTCCTTTAGCTGCAGTCATCCCTTGTCCTTCCTTGCAGGAATGTCTCAGTTGACAGGTCTCAGAGTTGTTTCTCTCTAGACACAACATAAGACTACTTTTTTTGCTCTGTTTCTATTCTTCCTCATGTCCTTTGACCCCCAAGCTTAACTCCATAACATGAAGGACTCAGTCCACAAGGTCTCCAGTCTTTCTGCCTCTCTGTAAGGAGACACATGCTGGTCACTCTAGTGGTCTCCCAGTCCTCAGTCCTATGCAGCTCTTGCCATAGACCTCCCACTAAGCAAATTTACTCTTTATTTATTCACCCCCAAATACCACCAAATAGTCTTAATTTGGTCCATCTGGGAAGCATATGTTCAGTTTCAGGGACTTTGGACCCACATTAAAGGGGCAAGTTCTCCATGACAGAAACTGTTAGAAACCAAGTCCTTCATCTTTATGGGAAGAAAAATGAGGGAAAGAAGAGCTGCCCTTTTTGCTGACAGTCAGGCATTATCTGGATAAATATATCCCACTGATATCAAATAGGATCAATATAGAGGAGTTAAAGGAGTTGGCAGCACTTTCTCTCTGATGTGCACAGTACCTTCAATCTGTCTTGCTCAATAATAATTCTCCTGGCTAGTGGAATAACAATGGAAAACAAGAGCAAATCACACAAGGATATTCATCTTGGAGCTTTTCTCCCCAAGTGTGTCTCAAATAATAGGTATTATTATGGAGAAATATACCTATGACTCCTGAAAGATGATATGCTCTTCAGACTTGATATATTGCTAGAAAGGATTCAGCAGGACTGAACAAAGATGACATCTTTGTATAGGCTAGGACAGATGACAGTGGGGGACTAATGAGGAACACAAGGCCATAGCGCAACACCACTGGTACTTCTTCAGCTACCAACCAGAAATACTGAACTGTACATTTTTCTTCTTCTGGGATATTCAGACTCATATTGCAAACTGCTGTAGGGTTCAGACCTTGATGCATACAGGTGTAAAGCAATAGCAAGACATACAAAGCTCTTTTCCCTCCTCACACTCTTGTGCTTTGTTTCTATCAGGAGGGGACAGTAGCTAGAATAGAAGCCATCCTGACCTAGGTCATAAAGCCTTCTAGACAGAGGGATGGGAACAGAGACTGAGAGATTGGGTAGGAGCAGTCATCAGTCCTCAAACTCACTTTCTTTTGTCCACAGTTGACTTTAGAAGAGCAGGAAGAATGTGAGTTGAACACACTACCAGGAAACATCATTTAGGAAATCTCTAGGTTTCCTTATATCTTGGTAGCTTAGGAATTTATTTTTTTTTAACTCTTGCAGTATTATCAAAGCAGAAGCCTTGACTATCTTTAGGAAAGTCTCTCCCAGTAGGAGTCACAGCTCCGGTGCAGGTGCTCACAGTTTCCTACATCTAGGTAGCCTCTTCATGATGAGATACAGGCTGGATGAGGGCATGATTCATTTGGCCAGCTTCATTGTCTTTCTCAGAAAGATTTAAGTCCTGTTCTGAAAGTGCCATTTTTTTCTATTTATGTTAGTATTATGAAGTCAAGACAACCTGTTCAGGGGTAAATACTGAACACTAGCACCAGTGTACCTTACCCTGACTTTCTAATCTAGCTTGCAAGGCTAGCAGGGCTGCATGGATTTCCTACACATCTTCGGGAGTGAGGAGTTATCAGGAATGAGCATCTGGCTTTCCTGACCTTCAATGCATATTATAAAGCATTTCTCTTTTCCTTGGCTTCCCTTGAAAATAAGAAGGAATGTGTCAGTTTTTGTGGGACAGAAAGAATTATTTTTTTTCAAAGTCAGCATTGGATCCATGTAGATATTTCAACTAAAAAGTGTGCCTACAGGTCCTGCTTGGAGAGTTCAGTGAGTGATCCATATATTACAGTTGTAAAATTCATAGCTTGATTTTGATGAGTTGTCCTACACAGCAAAATCCTAATCTCTACCTATTTTTATCATCAGAAGGGCTGAGAGTATGTATGGCTAAGAGTCATTCACTGTGAGTTAGGGCTGTGAAATCACCTCACAGAGAAGTATGGGAGAAGCCTCTTTCTAGTCTACAGAACTTTACTCAGAACAGGTAGGAAAGAGGCAAGGGGAGAAACACCTAAGCCCACCCGCAATCACATTTCCTTGTCCAAGAACATCAGATTTTTGGAATATAGGCTGAAAAATAAAAACATCCTATAAGGAGACTGGGGCAGCCAAGTATGTGAAAACTCCTATGATCTTCTCAAGTCTTGTTGGGATTGGCAGAGAGGTTTCCAAAGCACATGGAGGTGGTCAGACACTTGAAAAGGACTAAAGTGTCAAGTGCCAGATGGAAAAAAAAATCAGTTAAATGTTATCACAGTATTGCTTCTTGGTGAGGTAAATTTCCATGTACTTGTGAGTTACTGTATGGCAACTCCATGTACTGATTCAGGCTATAACAGCTTGTCTTTATTCAGTGTGTTCATGATCTTACCCAAACACTGCCTGCTTCAGGATTTTGTGCCTTTCAGGGAATTCATTCCATGCAGCACAGCCTATTAGTATATGATCTCAGCATCATGTAAATCAGCACATTGTAGCATCTTATTCCAGAGAATAATTGTGTAGCAGATAAGATCTTTCCTGTGCCTGCATTGCTATGATTTTTATTACTTAGAGGGTTCCAGATAAACGCGTAGAAGGAAACCTCTCTACAGAATCTGTGGCTTTTTAAAAATAACCACAGGTTCCCTGAAACTGATGTTGCCTTACATGAGCTGAGCTAAGCAGTGCAATGCTCAGTACAGATGTGGTAGTACAGGATTAAACTCATCAATGGGGTAGCAAAGTCCTCCTCACCTAAGAGCCTCCATGCCCTGCACATCAAAGGTCTGGGTAAACACTGGCACCACCAGGTAGTTGTGCTCTAAAAGCCTGAGTCCCAGTACAGGTACTACAGAAATATCTTTGTGACTTGATTTTACAGTGTTTTTTGTTCTGAATGATCTACTTTACTGGGGCAAGGTTTAATTCAGGGAAGTCCTGTGGTCAGTGCACATAAGGAAAATAGCCTTTAATGACAACAGTTTATAATTAATGGACTTATGAGTGTTTGTGAGGTTGTCTAGTAAGCCTGGAGCAGTTTTGGTGTTGGTGCTCACAAGCTGTTCCCTCATTTTACTGCAGCCTATATTATTTTGCAGTTCTATTGGCAAGAGCACTATTCAGGATGCAATTTTGGAATTATAATTAAAGTGCTAAGAATTAGCTTTTGAAGATACAACTACAGTAAGTAAAAAATCAAGGACTTCAAGGAGCTGTGAGAGTTGGTGTCTTTAACGCATATATTAAATATACGTAGTGTTCTATAGTTTCAGTCTTGATATTTGTGCTAACATTTTTCATGCTATTCTTTTGGAAAGATGATGCCACCTTAGTGGAAAGATTGTGAGTCCATTAGGTTTTGAACATATACAGAAACTGTAAAAATTCGACAGTGACCTAATAGCATTCAAGTTACTTCATGTGCTTTACAGCATTAAGTTTTAAGGTCTGGTTTCTCTGGTTCAGAGAGGAGCTTAGGAGCAGAGCATACTTCTCAAGACACTTGTGCTGTCAGTATGATGCATAAACTGAGCCTGCTCATAGAAGATAAAACTGGCTCCATGGATCACAGTAAAATTCACAGGCTAAAACGCCATTCTGGTATTCAGAGGCATTGCTGCTGGAGATCCAACCTTTCGATGGAAACTGGTGTTTGCTATATTCAAAAGGGAAAGCCTGTTCTGCCTAGGGCTTAAAACATCTGGCTTGTTGTTGTAAACCTTAAAATTCCAGAGAGTAAAAGCCATTTTCAGGTACTCAATCACAAATCAGATTTGAGGTTATCAGTGTGTACATGTAAGGTTTAGGATTCCTTTTAATCTGTGTAAACAGTGTGCTCAAGAGCTGCATGTATTTATGTAGAGATCAAAGAAGTGGCAATGTCCAAGGAGAATAAGCAGCAAGAAAAATCATAGGGATAGTAAATGATCAGTTGTGAAAAAGAAAACTTGAAAAACTTGATTCTAGATATGGCAAAGAGGTTACATTCAGATGTGGCTCTGACATGTGTGCTCTGGGCTGCCGTGTCACCCACTGCTTGTAGCTCCTTCTTACCAAGGAATGCTGCATTAGGTCCAGGGAAGACAAAGAAGCTCGGGCTCCATCCTTCTCCTGCCAGCAGCTTCCTGTCTTTTCACCAGCTCCTGCCTGCACCTGCACTGGTACCATGCAGTGACATGATGTGCTCCCCCATGCCAGGCTCCTTTGCAACATCAGCTTTAGCCTACTGACTGGAGAGCATGACCAGCCTTATAGTCTCTTTCTAGACCTTCCACTTTTGCTGCTGTTCTGTTTTCTGTGCTGTCTCACACTTGAATTTGCCCAAATGTGTGTTGAAGTCAGTGAGGAATTTTCTCTGGCCCTTGTCTCCCTTCCCTGGTGGCTTTGGGCTAGCTCTGCTGTGGCCTGAGCATTTCCAACAAGACGCCCAGCAACCTCCACATTCACAGAGATCAACAGGCTCCCCAGCTGCTTGCCTGATGGAACAAGACTGGGAAATCAAGGCAGTCAGACCTGGCTTAGCTCTGTATGTTGTATGGAGCAAGGAGCAGGTCCGGCGACATCAGCCTTGTCCACCTCCACTCAGGCTGTCTGCTTGCCAGCTCCAAGGGAAGTGTCAAGGTGAGGGGATAAACAACCTGAGTGTGGAACAAGAAGACTTGGTTAATGAATGATGCTGTCCTTAAACTGAGCCTCTTCTTGCACCTACTAGAGTCAATGGAGAAAGACTTTGCTTGCTTTTTCATAGTCATTTGTGTCCCCCCCCCAATGCTGTTCTGAAGAAGATGGTCTTCTTCAGAACAGGTCTCAGAAAGCTGAGAGTGGCAGGACAGTGTGATGAAAAGCAGCTGAAAGTTACTTTTTAATGAGAAAATGAAGTGGTTTACATTGTGGTGTGATTACTGTTTTATTTTTTATTTTTTTTATTTTTGTCCCTCCAATTCAGCAACAAAAGGGGAAACAAAAAGAGGAACATCTGTTCATTTGTTGTAACTGGAGTCTGTGAAGCAAGGTGTTCTCAAGAAAGCTACCAAACATTCATTTCAAAGAACACAGACATTTTGGCATCCAAATATTGTAGCATGTCCAGAATATAATTAGCTCCTGAAGTGGCTTGAACCTGTAAATATGTCTTTAGATCATAAACTGATTCAGTAGCTACACTGAGCTTTAAGGCTCACTCTTGGAAAAACAAGCTCAGAAGGAGAGCTTAAGCCATAGTAGTCATACTCGAGGATGCAAGAGAATTATTTTCGTGCATGTAGTTCATCTAGTTACACATTTTACTGAAACTTTTTCAAAAATCTTATGGCTTAGGCAGTGGGATTACTATTAGGACAATGTAGGTAATTGTGGATGGTTTTAGCTGTTTAGCTGCCAGGATATATGTCATTCACAATTTAGTTTTTACTTTTCACTTGGCAAAGGAGAAACAGTAGCTACTGTCAGAGGACCTGAGATGTGTCACTGAAATTACAGCTGACAACAGGCCCACAAGTGAGGCTGAAGAAGGTTCTCTGTTGGGTAAATAAGATAGAAAGACGGGTAATGATTTCCTACAAAAGAAGTCAGTGGCAAAAATTGAATGAAGAACCCAAAAGACACAAAGAATATTCCTGTTTATTTCTTCTGACTTCTCAAATATACTCTCCAGGCATAGGAGAACCAACTCAGATCAAATAAGCTGATCCAGACCATTGCCCAAAACCTAAGCAAAGTCTGTATAGTGCTTTCAAACTATAAAGTACACTGTAAGTGCTAAGTATTATTACTACTTTGAATCAAACAAAACCCAAACCTTCTCCAGAGGTTCAAAAATATTTGCTTAACTTTTATGTATTTATTTTAAATTCTGGCTTGACTCTCTGCTTCCTGTTGTCTCTGGGGACTGAAAGTGCAGATGCTCCAATGCCACCAGGTGGCTGTGCTAGCAGTATTTCTGACTTGGCTGGAGACAAGGAACTCTGAAAATCCCTCAAGAAAGTCTTCTGTGTGACTCTCCATAGACAACTTAATCCACCTGAAAAGCAGTGGGTAAGGTGTTTGCTGCAGGAAAGGCCCCTGCTGAAGCCAGTGTCCTGCTGAGGGGCAACCAGGATGGTATTACACTTTCCCAGCATGAGATGACATTTTGGAGATAGCTCTTTCCAGATAGGGAGATGAGCCTAGATGACTTAGGGACACGGCTGCTTTCCTTGATTTAGGGGTTTTAAGACTCACATGCAGGCTGTGATCAATGACTCTCAGGGAGTCAGCATAACATCTCGGTGGGAAGAGTATCATCTGCATGAGGCAGCCTCTCCTGCAATTAGTCAAATCATCACAAAGTCTGTTTTCCTCATTTTGTAGCAATCGGTATGGTTCACCTCTGAGGTTTGCATAGCCATTTGAAGCCAGATTGAGTCTATTAACCTTTTAACTTCTTCTGGCCCTACCTGGCAGGACTGCACACTACATTGATTTCAGTGGAATGCCAGTAAAATGTTGGCAAAGGAACAGATGCTGTTGGGACCCAACAGAGAAGTGGTTAGCCGCATGTATGTTGTTCAGCACAGCAGCCTGAAAGCTCATATTGTGAGAAGCACTTTTCACCATGTGTAAAGTTTGACACGTATTTCAAAGGAAGGCTTTTAATTATAGTTGGCAGGTCTGCTCCCACGGTGGAAAATTGACTTAATTTTTGACCCCATCAGCAGAAGAGTCTGTAAATCAGGCTGCCGTTGCAGTATTAGTTCAGATAAAGAGCTACAACTTTATTGCCTGCACAAGACTCCTACCTGGGCTGAGTGTGACCCAACAAAATGGTTGTTGGGCTACAGACTATAAGGTAAGTGGCTTGAAACAAGAAATTTTGTGCCTAAATTTCCTCATTTGCAGAACAGGAGAAACATGTCCATCTTTATGGAGTGCTGATAGACCCACGGGTGAAACCCCTTCCCCAGTTAGATGTTATTAATTGCAGTTTATTCTGATGAGAGGGACCACAGACATGTCCCAGCTGTAAAGCAGGGTCCAGGTTTGCATTTAGATTGTCTCTGAGTACAGAAGTGTTTCAACTCCAGGTTTTAGTTCAGCCCAGTAATGTTGAAGCCAGGATTAAAACTGAGTCTAGGTTACCCAAAAGGTGGCAAGTTCAGAGAAGAAGAATTCAGTGCAGGATGTCATTGCTGTGGGACAAGGGACAACCACTTTGCAATATAGAAAACCTCCAGCTAAAATTAGGTCTGTATCAAACCTAGCACTAATTGTCTTGTTGGAAAAAAAATGTGTTTTCACTCAGCTTGGCACCTCTCTGCACTTCACATTTAGGCTCCAGTAAAACACAGTAAGAACTAGAGTTCTCTTGAATAGCACCATGCTAATGAAAACTCAGGCTCTTTTTTTCAGACAAAAAGGGAAACCCAAATTTTAGATTATTTCACTAAAGTAAGCTGAAATTCAACTATTGGAAATTCAGCTTTTTTTCCCTTTGTTTTTTTAGGTTTTCATTTCTATATCTGTCTTTTTCAAAGCACCACCTTTTTCTCTAATAAAATTAGAAGAATGAATGCTGACAAACTGAACTCATGAAGCAAGAAAACTTTCCACAGGAGGGATTAAATAAGGTGGAATAGCTTTTGTGAAAACCTTAGGTTCCAGCTTCTTTGGAAGTAAACATTTTTTTTAAGGTGTCCAGCTCAGCAAGCCAGAAAGTTCAGAGATTTTAGACAAGTCATCCACAGACTGACAGACAGCTTGCTGAAACTAGGTTGTGGTGTGCTAGGGCTCTACAAGCCCAGCCAACACTGGAGCCTGCACCAAGGAGTACTCACGGCATTTTAACCTGCACTCAAGTCAATACTCAAGAAGTTTTAACCTTGAGTCTACGATCACACTTAGTGTTTTGTGGAAAAACAAGGGTGAGGACTGATACTGCCATTGAAGTTGACACTTTAGGCAACCCAGCTAGTCCAGACCTTTCCTGAGCAGTGAATTATTGTGGCAGTAGGCACTCCTGGCCCAAGGATGTGCTGAATTTGGAGTCCCCAGATGCTGCTGCCTGCAGAGCTGTGATTGGTACCTTATGGCTATGTGTGTTGATTTCCAATTGGAGATGAAGTGCTGGGGAGAGTTAGTTTCTCCACCTCTCTATCTTTTGTTTTCCAAACCTATTTGTTTCCAGAGACAAAGACAGTCCAGGAGTATTGTCCATCTGTGCTGTGTCTTGGCTTGTAATAATTCATACACAGCAGGGAGAAGCAGGCACCGGACCCCTTTCTCTTACGCTTCCACAGATCGTTTTTTGAAGAGAAGAGGAGGGATGTAATGTGGTAAATACAGGGAGACAGAACAGGCTGACAGACAAGGGGAAGAAAAAATCCTCCTAGTGGTCATCACAGTTGGCAGATATGGTTTCATTATCACCTCAGGAAGGAAGCAGCAATGCACAGAGAAAGACAAACTGCCCAGCTGTTACACCTGGACACCACAGCCATTTTCATCAGCATTTAGATGACAAAGTAAACTTTCAAGCCACTGTTCCTTCAGACAAACAGGCCAGCTTTGCAAGAAGCTTGCTGGATGATTTTGCACTCTACAGTGGTATATGTGTCCTTCTGTGTGTCGAGCTTTTTATACATGTATATTCCTCAAAGATTTCTACAGATAACTCCTTGTCAATGTTCCACTTAAAATGATGAGTTTGCACAAGCCGTACCTTATCTCACAACTGTGCAGAGCAGGGTTACACAGCCTTACACACGTTTCCTGCAGCCAGGCTCTCAGAGCAAGATGGGTTACAGCATGTATTTATTCTGAAGCTGTTTTATTTCTTTTCTTTTCTCAGAACCACCATACCAGTAGGCACCACCTGGTCCTGATGGACTTCAAAGAGTGTCAGTAAGGAGTTGGATAGACAGTGTCATCTGTTTGTTAAGGATAAAGATGTGCCTACGCCTCCAAATAGTTTTCAAATCTGTAGCCTGTGGAGATCTTTGAGCACATGACATAAATTTTCTTTTGCATCTGTGTGCAAAAATCTTCATTTCGTAGTAGAGGTGCAGGCAGATGATCTGAAGGTGGCACAGAAATGGCAGAATTGTAGGTTTATGTACCAGATGTGGATCCCGGATCCCTTGCTCAGGGTGATGGGGCTCCAAGCTGCCAACAGGCATCACTGGCAGCCTGTTGGGGCAGAATCCTTCTTTTTTTGGTCCTCTTTGTGTGCGACATTTTTCAAACACTAAGCCCAGACAAATTTGCTAGCAGAAACTAGAGTGCATTCCTACTTAGTGCTTTCCTGAATACTATATAGAGAAACTGGAGAACACCATCATGTTGTTTGTGATAGGTGCTGCACAGTGACAGTACATGAGAAGAGTGAGAACTTAATTTTGTTAATAAAATGTGAGTCCATGTGAGAAAGAAAAACCTTTTCAGTGAGGAGAGTCCAGATCTGCCTGGTCCAGCTTTATTACCATAATAACACTTTCACTGAGTTTTCAAATGTGCTAATACCCAAATAAATGTTCTAAACCAAACCTACAATTTATACATTGCTGAAGCCTTTTTGCAACAGCTGACAGCCAAAAAAATCCTCATTGAAAGATTTCAGAAAAATGTTCCAGCAAAGCAAGAAATAAAGGTCAGTGTGAACAACACTCTTTTAAATCACTGCATCAACTATTACTGTGGGGAATAACACCCTAGATAAGGCATGTGTACTGAAAATAAACCAGAGCTTCTCAGATAGCTGTACAGCATGTAAATGATTTAGGAGAGAAACTGCACTTAATAACTTGTTTATTGTAACAAATCCAGTATGACTTCATGCTAAAAAGTTGGGTGGGTGTAATTGTCTTCTAGCTAAATACTCTGAAGTTTATGTGAGAAGCTGAGTTGTTTTGATTTGAGCTTTCATCATTTCACAACCAATTGTATCTATGCACTGACACCACTAGGACAATAGCAATGATTTAACATGATAGTAATAGGAATATATTCAAAGCATCATCATAATTTCCATTTTAAACTCTGTTTATTTAGAAATAATATTTCAACCAGTTAAAACTGCATCAAGCACAAGCTTGGCATTTGTGGTCAGCTTGGATGCCTGGATGTAATTACTTTGTTTTATAAAAAGAAAAAAAGAAAAAAGTCACTTGATTTTTTTCCCATTATTTTCAAAAGCATTTTTTTCTTTGTTGTCGTTGTTGCTGCTATTGTCCAGATGAAAGAAGTTTAATCTTAAACAACATGGTTTTGCAACCACTTTGTCCATAAAAACACCAAATTGCTCTTGGCATTAAAAACAGATGAGCAATTTAGGCCTGCACAAAGCTGATCCTGTGGCTTAGAGATCAATGGGACCTTTGTTATCCATGCTGCTAGATGTGTGAGCAGCCCTGTGCTGTGGAAGATGCAGAATCTGAGCTTCCAGTACACATCCCAATCCGCACATTGCTCCTGGGGGATGGAGCTGGAAGCACCATTCACAAAACTGCCAGCTGGAGTGGAGGAGAAACTGGGTAATGATTTTGTTTCCACACCCCTAAACTCAAGTGCAGCAGATTGAGGAATGGAAAGAAGTCCTGTTGCTCTTCCTGGTCCTGTCAAAGAAAATATAATCCCAAACTCAGGAATAAAGCTTGGAGGTGGCTTGGCTATGGGGTCCAACTCATAGCATTACGCAAAAAAGGATAAATTCTAATTGGGAATAAGAATTTGCTAAATTTTTTGAAAACTCAGAACTGGCCTTTTTGAGCACATATCTACGATACCTTCCCTGACAGAAAGAAGAACAAAACCTTCTGTCAAAATGAAACGAAGGAAGAACATGCATCCATATTTTCAAAGGTTAAAAAGCCCAACATGGTCATACAAGTGGCCTAGCTCAAGCATCACAAATCCCAGTAAAGGCTGTACTCACAGCAAATCCAAATGCATTCAGAGAAATGAAGAACAACAAAACCACTCAGGCAACATTAATCCTGAAATCAAATCAGACTGCTATTTCAGAGTTTGTGATCTTAAATGAGAATGAGTTAAGTTTCATTGTTTTCTAACTTGCCCTGACTTTTTCCCCTTTGGTGTGTCTGGACCTGAGGGGAGAATCAAGGCCCTCCAGGTGCCTTAAAAGTATTTAATACACCTGAAATATAACTTTAATTTTGATTTACCAGAGTTTAAAAAGTGAGTTTGGAGATGACTGCAAGAATTGTGTAAGGAAATATACACCCTTCAGGCTCAGATGACTCATTTTTATGCTTAATTTGTGATTTAACAGCAGCATATTAAAGGGCTTCTGCTTCTTAATTCAACTGGATTATTTTCTTTTCATAGGGTTGCTTAATACATAACAAAACACCAAGTGGATAGCTTGCCTCATTGATTTTAATTCCAAGAAGAATTTGCTGGTTCTGTCTTTTCCTAGTCGTGCAAAAACAATTTGCATGGATCTGACATACATGAGCTTTTGATGCTTCAGAAAGAGTGAAAAACATCTTTTGGGACGTTTGGGAAAAACATCTTTCTTGCAGGGCTTTGAAAAGCCAGGATGACCTTTGCAGTGGTGAGAATGTTTGTGAAAGCAGGCAAGCTCCTCAGATTTTGTTGCCTTTGTGGCAACAGGAGCTGGGTTTTCAGGAAGAACTGACCCAGCCCCTTTCTCACACAATTGGTGGATGAGCTGGGCATGGGTGGAGAGGGCAGAAACATGGTTTTGTCCCCCCCTCAGCCCCTCTTTGACCATACTTGTCAGAGATGCAGCCAGGTGGGTCCTGAGGCCTCGGAAAGACCATTTTCTTCTCTGACGAGAGACCAGCCCACTGCAGTGCTCTAAAACTTGGGATTAGGGATGAAACACTGACAAAAATTGCTGAAAATTTTATAGGCCATCCAAGGCCAAATTTTCACAGGAAAAGAACAAATTTGTTCATCATCATGACATTGTGTAAGATTGTGTAACAGTCTTTGCATATCTTCCTCCTCTCAGCCCTAGATGATGTGGTTGCTGATGTGCTTGGTGATAATCACATCTTCCTGTAGACAGATCTGGCAACAGCTACACTGCCACCTCTTCTCACCAGCACATCAGGCCCCATCCTGCTGTTTTCTGTGGACTTATTTCTTCCATCACCTCTCTTTCCCTTCTTTCTTCCTTGGAATTAAAACATGGCCATGACTGTGCTCTGCACCAACAACAAATCTGTATCTTTTCTGGTTCCAAATGGCAGCAGTTTCCTCCTCAATTTATACTTACCCATCTTTGGCTCAGTAAGGACCTCAGGAAAACACCAAAGCCCAGGTAAGCAGCCTTCCTTGAGTACCAGCACACTTGGTCTCTCGGCCACCATGCTGGCATCACCCCTCACCTCTTGCTTGACTTGAGTGGGAGCCCCAGGCTTGGTCCTTCACATTCCATCGCCAATCCAAGGATGTGCCTGTGCACACTCAGGATGTCAGCATGATCCTCTCCATCAGCTTTGAGGACAAGCCCACCCAGTGGAGTGAAGCGTCTCCCTGGAGAACTTGGCTTCTTCTCCACCAGCAGAACTGAAGGCACCACCCGGGATTTGCAGGGGGTTGTGCTTTATCACAACTTTTCCTTACATTGTAGCATTTTTTATTTCATTTAAGACTTAGGACACCTGTATGAAATGACACCTGTATGGTAGATGGTAGACAGAAGCAAAAAAACTGGGCAGAACTTCACGTCCTTTGTACTTTTTTCAGATCTGCAAGTTGATGAAAAACCCATAGGAGCTTTTCCAATATTGTTTTCATACTTCATGTAGCTGGAAAAGCAAAATTCTCCTGCATGAGCAAGATGAGGAAAATACTTAGCTCTGATGATGCTGGAAAAGCTCTGGGGTTATTTTTGTCCACACACATGATTTCTGGCCAGAAAAAAACCCTAAAAAATTGCTTTAAGTGTTCTGAGTATGTGAGCTTCTTATCGTCTATTCGAAAATATAAGTACTGGCAGGAGAGAGCAGGCTTTCTTCATTAGGTGCCAGAACATTTAACTTAGGTTCCTCAATACTGGAAAAAGTAGTCAGAAGAAAAACAAGAAAAGTCATTATCTGCTTTTTCCCCTTTTAATAACCTTTTCAGTAGCACAATGCATTCAAAGCTAGGCACATTCCCTTCAGTGCAATATGGTCTCAAGACATGATTTAGATGGAAAATTTAAGTAAGATTAATGCAATTTATTATCCACCAGGATATCCCTACAAACCACACTGCTTGGCTGAATTTTTGATTCTCAATCTAATATTTCAGATGAGATTTCCAGACGGGTGTCTTATTCCTCTATTAGTTTAGTGGGGGTGATATAGAGTTTGTAAAACAGGAGAGGTTAAGCTAGTTTTAACACTTGATTAATCATTTAAATTACTTTGTTACTGTTTGAATCCATCGACTTTTGTTTACCAAGCAACTCCCTGAAACCAAAAGCCAACAAAAATGGCAGGCAGCTTTCCAAGTTGTTAATTTATTCAACGACTTCTTCAAAGGAGTTCTAAAAAGGGAAAAAAGGAGCAAATTTATAGTTGCATTGAAAGGGTAGAGCAATTCTTGTTCATTGCTTGCTAAAAATGTCTGGGTTTTATGACTCAGAAAAGAAAGCCAATATTCAAATATGCTGGCTAGCTCCTGGAGGCATATATTTTTTAAGCAAATCAAACAAATACTTAACAGAGCCTGACTGAGTGTTCATGCAAATACTGATTGAAATAAAATAAACTCGTGTGACAAGCCACACTTTTCTCTGCTCTTTATGTGCAACTGTGACTTCATGTGAAGTATGATTCTGTTCCCCCGAAGGAAAATGTGAATACTTTCAGCAGGAGCAGGATCAGGCCTGTAGGAAGTCAAGTCAAGAGCACAAGGACAAAGCTTTTTCAAAAGCAAGCATGAATGGGTGATTAAAAAGCCCCCTTCAGTCACAGAATGTACATGTGTACAGTTTGCAATTGTCCACTGGGGAAAAGGAAAAAAAAAATCTCAAGCCCTAAATCATGAGAAAAGGCTTGCTTTCCATTCTGCATATTACAAAGTCTGAGTTTGGTAAATTGATTACAATTTCTTTACAGAGACCTATCAGGAATAAACCACTAAGTCTTAGACATAAATTTGAATTCCAGAGTCTCCAGCTAACCCAGCTCATAAATGAATTCCTAAATGCTGACTGTGCCAGAAGACACAGCACTGCAAAACCACTTGGCAGAAGCCATTAGTTTCAATGAGATGAACTGCTCTATTTAGCTCTCATTCAAAACTTTACAGAAATGCCAGATTTCCATAAACACAGGTTTCCTTGAATTTCCAGGGCTTTGATTAACTGGTAGATGAGGGTGTCTTACAAATATAGATTTGTATGCAGAGTTCAGCTCAGAAAGCATGAGAGACTGGAAGTGGACTATAGGCTTTTCTTTCTTACTTACTTTTTCTCTTCCTGACCCAACAGAAAGCAGGAAAACTCCTTTAGAATATTTTGGAACTGAGGCTTTAATAATTAATAATAATTCTGTGGTTTAACACTGTTGTAGATCATTTTCCTGTCACTTATATCATTGTGTGTTAATCTTTTTATGACAGATTAATGTCCTTCAATTTTTATTGTATGGTTTTAAAGTCCTGAAGCAATGAAAGACTAAAAGGAAAAGAAAAAAAAATCACCCTCTCAATTTTTTTCTCTTAAAAAAATAATCAGTTTGTGGATTTTGTTAAAGGTAAAGGCTACCTCTATTGTCAAGGGACAACATTTTAATTTTGCTATTTCTTCTTCTGCTTACCTGCACTTTTCATGACCCACTCACTCATCAGACAATCATGTTGACCCCAGCAATGTTTTTTCATACAATTAAATATATTTCTTACCATTATGCTGGTTAGATGAAAAAGAGCCTGGGTGTTTGCGTTTCTTTGTGGGTTTTTTTGGTCTTTTTTTGTTTGTTTGTTTGTTTTGTTTTATTTGGTGTGGTTTGTTTTTCTTTCTTTTTTTTTTTTTTTTTGAGGGGTGTGTGTTTTGGTTTTTTTGTTTTTTGTATTCTAGGTTTTGGGCCACATTATGGACCAATGCCTTTTACAGCCAGGGTGTAGCAGCACTACAAATTAGAAGATCAAGTCTTTCCTCTCCTCTCCTTTCCTCTCATTTTCACCTCCTCCATCTAATGTTCCTAAGAAACACATGACCATTATACTACTATGCTGATCATCATAAATCTATGAATTAATACCATTGCTACTGAGAGTGCAAGAACTGCACAGATAATAACATACAACTATAGTTTATTAACCTTAAGCCCTCTTAAATCAGTCATAGAACCATAGCAGCCAAGAAAACTCTTGTGGTCAAACGCCATGAACTCACGCTTGCCTTTAATACTAGGAATATCTTCCCTTTTCACTAGCTTTTATACACTATCTCTGTTCCTAAGCGGAGTTTTTATAATTAAAATTATAGTTTATGTGCATGTTTTTTTTTGTTTAGGCTCTGAGAGTCTGATTCAGCATTTTTTTTTTTCTGTGCTTGTTTAAAAAAAGGACACTGGCTGTGTGGGTGCTGAGCCACAGAGGCTGTGTGTGGCCCCGCGGCTTGGCGTCCACACAGCGCAGTCCTGCTACAGCTGGCAGAAACTGCCAGGATTTCATAGCTGCAAAGCACCACGTTAGGCCTTTGGCATTACCCCACCCTTCCTGAACCCTGCCTTTGAATAAGCCTGTATCCTTTGGCCATCTATGGCTTTCAGGCTTTTCTGTTTGGCCAATGAATGAGAAAGGATGCTGAAGCCTGTACGTGCAGAAACAAATATTGTCCAGCTTTTCATTGAGAATTGTCCTTAGTTTACCATTGGCTTTTCTTGCTACCAAGAGGCTGAGTTTGAGTATAAGTGACTGATGCCTCTGGAAAATGCAACTGAAGCAAGCACAGTGAATCAATGCAAATCTGAATGCAAAACTGAAGAGCATTGAATACGCAAACTATGCAGAGGATGCTAAGATGTTGAACACGTAAAGGGAGGAGAGTCCAGCCCCCAAATTTTGCTAACAATGAATGATAGTGCTGAAAATGAGAGCTGTAATGTGAGGATATCGTGAACTCCAGAAATGAGATGAGCAGTTTGATCCCAAATAGGGTGGAAATGTAATGTTTATAGAGCACTTAGAGTCATGGCACACATTGGGATAAAAAATTGGTGTCTCAAATATTCAGACTTCAGGTTGTGATAACATTAAATGGAGTATAAACTTAATTTTGACTCCTTAAACTATATGGAACCATTTACCAAAGAATAATTGATGAAATAGGAAAAAAAAAAACCCTAAAACTCAAACCCCAAAGATAATTTACTACTGTTGTATTATTTCTCCTTACAGAAAAATGTAACAGGAAGAAACCACTGAAACATAGTTTAGGTCTGAAGAACCGTGTTTTTTGAGTATCTGTAAATCTACGAACACCCTGCTGCTTTGAGTGGTTTCTGTGAGCCCTAAAGCCCCAGCTTTGATGAAAGGCCACACACAGATCACAGACCATATAGAAGAAACCTTGATCTCTCACTTGGCATGGCACAGAGGCCATCTCTTCCTTTTGGACTCAGTGTATGAAATCCAGCATTAAACCTTGCCATTCATAAGAGAAATGGACCATCTTTTCTTTTTCTAAAACACAGTGTCCTATTTTATAGCCAATGGGCTCATGTGTAGAGCATTCAAACACACGATGGGATCTCCAACTGAGTGCTTTCCTTCCCCTTTGAGAAAAGGTCATGGTCTCCACTGAGCAGAAATATGTGGGATATAATCATCACACTATGTAGCACATCACCTATACCATCCACAAGTAGTACGGATACTGCAAATATAGAGTGGTTTTAATTATCTTGACAAGGACTTTATGTCTCCTCAGGGTTGAGATGATTGTGGGATGCTTGAAGAGAGTGGAAGGAATGCAAAATAAGAGAAAGGCAAATTGGCCACATATAATGCCAAATGAGCTCTTCATTCTCTTTGTCTTTCTGTTAAACCTTGTGTTGTCAGTGCCATGCCATTGTGTTGTCCCTCCCTAAGTCAGGGGACCAACATTCACACTGTATGGAGTGCTCAGCACTATGTAAGGTCAGAAAAGACAGAAGAAAAAATGACCTATCCAAGCAAACAGGAAATGCAGTATCATGTTGCCTGGCTTAGCTACCAAGCTTTATTGGTCACCTCTGACTCTAGAAGATGGTTCACACATCATTATGTTTGTGGGGAGATGATGCTGAGGACAATAGGTTATTCTATTTGGTGCAAGGGCACCAAACTTGTGTGTGACACACACTATGACAAAGTATGCTATTGCAGAAGCACAAACACATACAGAGTCTCCATGCAGAGGTGCAAACCCATCAGTGGGGTATTTTAGACAGAGCCATGGGATCCAACTCACTGTTCAGGAGAGAGGCAGGGATGTTTTCACATGTAAAGCACACTAAGCAAAAAATCCTTTAGTAAAATTTATACACATTGTTACATTTAGAAAAGATTCCTAATTAAAAAAAAAAGGCAAAGAAAAAGCAAGAAAAACAATGTTATACATTTTCCTTGTCCCCTTGCATGTGTGAGGAATTCTGCCAAGAATTTTTATTTCAGATAATGTATTCCAAGCTCTCATTATCAATGTGGAAGTATTAATACCCTCTGTTCATATTTTTGCCAAGACCAACTATGGAAAATGCTCAAACCACACCTGTTTCAGTTCTACAGCACATATACTTCTGCTTGCCAGCTCTCTAGCTGATAAAATTAGTTAGGGGATTTCTGATCCCTTTTATTTTTTTTTCCTTTTTTGTTTTTATTCAGGGCAGCTACAGGACAGCAGTAGCAAGGGTATGTGGTTAGCTCATAGGGATGTGAGAGGGAAAGCAGAAACACTTTAAATCTCCAGTAGCAGTTACTCAGAGGAAGATTTGGCTCTAATACCAAATTCTAGCAAGTAGGAGGGTGCCACAGCTGTGCTGCAGGCATCAGTGTGGAGATGTGAGGTTATGCTGCTGAACCAAGTGGGTTTGCTCAAGTGGAGGTTTTGTCTGATAGGTCACTGCACAGCTCTTGAGACTGTCCATGTTTTAAAGGAGGACAGAGAAGCAGAGAAGGTTTTTTGAAAGAAAGGCTTTTAATCAGTTTAATGCACAGTGGAAGAGACTGCAAGGCTGATGACAAATAGTGTCATTCAGATGCTTAAGGGAAACATGCTTCTGGGTAGATAACTGCAATATTCATTTCAGTGCCCTCCTTTCTCCTCAGGAATGCAATCTTGAATTTAAAAATTCCCCCCTTATTCTACTCCCATGTCCTCATATCAGTTAAGCAGAGAATCACCACATTAGCACCTTAGACTGCTACTCAGCAGTCGGCCAGACACTGACCTTTTGTGCTCCTAATGATCAAGGAAAATCCCTGCCACTGGATCTGAACAAAATCTGTACTATACTACATAACAGTCAGGACTTGTTGCTGCCACTAAACATGTATACAAAATGTACACCCTCCTCTGTCTAAAAATTAAGCTACAAAGCAAGATTTTTATACAGCTACTTCTTCAGTTATCTGCAGTGATTTTTGCCTTCTTACCACAGATTTCTTTTGAATCGAAAAACTCGTGATTCAAAGGCTTTGCTAAACCATTAAGCAGAGATATTCTTCAAGACATTTTGTGAAAGAAGCATATAAAACTGAGAAATCTGTTTATTGTGAAACATTGAATTCAGGAAGTGTAGATTTAAGGATGAACATTTCTAAGAGTCAAGCCCAAACCAACTCTAATGTTGACTCCTCTAACAAGCTGGCATTTTCCTTTTTTTATCTGAGAAACTTAATCCCAGTGCCTCTTTAATGTCTCCTTAAAATATTTAATTTGAAAATATTCAAGCGAGAGTTTATTTGCCATTGTAGGCTAATGAGTTTGGGGCTGGGTGAGTGATATTGTTTGCAGATATTTATAAACTATATACACATCTGGATAGCTTTTTTTTTTTCCTGAAACACAAAGATTTCTGCAATCACTCATTCCTTCTGACTAATCAAAAGATGATTTTAGAGCATCTAGTCTCCCTATCCATGCCCACTTGATGATGACTTATTTTTTGTGCCCTGATGCTTAGCTAGCTCTTCCCATTATACACCTCACATAGTGTATTATAGTGTGCAATTTTTGAAAGTCTAAATGTTGTTTAGTAGTAGTCACAAATCTTAAAACATCTGTTAAATTTATGCAGTCACTTTTATCAAGCAAGTTTATAATCTCACCAGAGGATGAAATCAGATCTGTCCAAGGAGACTGATTGCTCACAAACCAGTGTTGACTAGTATTATTTCTTTCCCAGTCCTTTACTTTTACTTTGATTACATCTTCTGTGAGTTTTATTCCTGGCTCTGCAATTGGAAAGCCACAATAACAGTGCTATAATATTTCACAAATCTGCTCGTGGCCATCTCTCCTATTGATACAAACTGTGAGCATTCAGCTTTTCCATCTTCCTTTTTATTTTTTTTCCTCCCTCACTTGGAAGAGAACACTTAAGTTATCCAAGTAATTTAGGAGTTCTCTTAAAAGCTGCATGTAGAACCAAAGCAGGACCCTATGTGCTGGCATCCAGAGCTGAGTTACAGCAGCATAACAATTTACCACCCACCCCTTGACAAGCTGTCTGTGCTTGACATCTGTGCCTTGTGACTCTGATGGGACTCTCCTGAGGTTTGAGTTAAACCACACGAGCAGGATGAGCTCTCAGCTCAAGCATTCAAAGCTAGCTGGAGTGCTTAGGCTGAGGAGTGGCAACTTTTTATGGTGTTGCCATGGCAATGTGTTGAATCCCCAACAAGAAGTCACTTAAAAAAATGGGGCATAGTCTCCTCAGTCCCTTAGGTCCATTCAAAATCTATCCACTGTGTCTTTCAGTGATCCAAATGTGCACACACACATGCACACACATGTCCTCGTTTCCACTGACAATCAGTCAGGTTATATAGCATAAAGCTCTGTCACTCAACAGGTATGTCCATGGCCCAGGCAAAGCCTGCACTACCCTGACTGCACAACCAGATGGTTTCAACTGTGAAAACAGTGGTATATTTTTTTTTCTTTCCTGTCTTCCTTATTTCCTAGCTATTTATGCAAACATTTTGAAAAACACATAGAAAACTATTCTTTCCTGCCAATTTATTTATTTTTTGTAATTGGATGTCGGTTCAGGAATGCTTCTGCACTTAGCACTTCCATGACCTTTCTTTGTGATGCAGTATCTTGTCTGGAAGGTCCATTCAGAGGTGGCTGGCTGGGTTGCCAAATGCAGGCTCCAAACCCTATCTCCTCCAGGTGCTAAATTACCTTTCCTGATAGGCTGAGCTAAATCTGGGGAGGTGTTTGGATTAGGCTTTAACAGTACACTCAGACCCCAGCCTTACCTCTTCCGGACACTCAATAGCCCTGTGAATATTCCAAAGTGATAATGTCAGTCATGAAAGGGAGCTGGTCTGAGAAAGCACTTTTCACTACATTTTTCCTTAGCAGAGATCAAATGTGGATGTTCTAGAGGAAAAATAAAGAGCAGAGAACCATGTGGAAAGTCAGGGTTGTGGATGTGCCCACCCCAGAGCTGCCAGTGGTGTGCTGTCCTGCTAGGATAGGATAACATATCAGTGTTCACTGAGCTCAGCCTTTGCTCTAGCACTTCATATACAACTTGTTATGACTTTGAAGGGGCACCTCATGGACCAAGATGCATCACACAAGGGTGCAGCAATAATCCAGCAGAGGTTGCCTTGAAGAGGATGGGCTGGCAGTGTTTGTGAGGGGAAGGGAAGGGAAGGGAAGGGAAGGGAAGGGAAGGGAAGGGAAGGGAAGGGAAGGGAAGGGAAGGGAAGGGAAGGGAAGGGAAGGGAAGGGAAGGGAAGGGAAGGGAAGGGAAGGGAAGGGAAGGGAAGGGAAGGGAAGGGAAGGGAAGGGAAGGGAAGGGAAGGGAAGGGAAGGGAAGGGAAGGGAAGGATTAGCCTGCTAGGAGGCCTGTGGAATGCTTTAGCTTGTCTCTGCTTTGTTAGATGACTAATGGTGGCTTGTTTTGAAGAGGATGCTATCTGGCCCTCATCTGAAAACTATTGCCTCGTTAAGGGGGAATTGTGTTGCTCTTGAAAAGAAACTCCACAACAAAAATTAAAATTAAAGGGATGTCAAATTTTAGTAATGTCTGGCTTGTGAGTGCATTGACCTGTTTGCACATGAACCATTACACAATGTATTGTGAGCATCATACTGTGCCCAAGAGGACGACATCATGGCAATACAGAAACTGACACCGTAGGTGAGAACCTTCATCTCCTTCATATTGACAAGTTACAGATGTCTAAGGGAGAGTAACAGCACATGCAACCCTGTGTCTACCAAGAGTGCTTCTCCTCACCAACAGTGATGCCAGACCCAGGCTCATTATGGTATCTACCTGTGAATCAGAGCCACTAAACACAGTGAGGCTCCCTCTAGCTTCACTTACCCACTTATGAGGAGGATGTGGTGTGATCCTTGTTGAGCTCAACCAGGATACTTCTGGCTTCAGAAGCTCTGGAAGCATTCCAGTCAGGGTTCCCAGCCACCTGCCCCTTGTACCACACCTGCTCTCGGCCTCTGTGCATGGCTGTACTACCCATCCCTCTGCTTCCCATTGCTGAGTACAGCACAACACAACAACCACCACCTCTGGCCAAACCTTGTGTAAGCTACCTCACCCTTGATTAGCAAGTCATGAAGACATCATCAGAACCCAGCATGTCTTGGTGGATTTTTACCCCTGAAACAACAGCCCAACACCATCTCCCTGGGTATTTACCCTGATTCTCTTTGCAAAAAGGAGGATGTTTTGCTTTCATTCTTTGAATTTGGCTCTGGTTTTGTTTCACTAGTGTTTCATGCTCTGATATAGATGTATTTCTCAGGAAAAGCTCCTGTGCACCAGGATTTCTGTTTTCATTTATGACCTTAAGGGAAAACATCTGTTGCTGCTGCTCCCTTACCATTTGTCGTCAACTTTCCTTGTAACAGTTGTTTCACTTCTGATATCATCGCTCTTGGTGCATCCTCTCTATCTTTCTGTACTGGATCTCTCTGTCCCTGTGATGGGTCACATGTTGGTGTTAGTGTTTTCCAGGACAAAGTCTCATTCTTTATTTTTAGGAGTTGTCTAAGCTAATGTCTTGTCTGATACTGATCTTTGGGATTTAAATGTTCTGTTCTCTTGTTCCAGAGTAATTTTTCCCACCTGAAATAGTTCCAAAGAGGTGTCTGCCTCAAAATTTGAATCTTCTCATTTTTCCCTACAATGGACAATTGCTGGACTTTGTCTGGCTTGTTTTTTTCTGTTTTCTTTTATTGGTGTGCTGGTGCTGTTTGTTGATGGCTCTTGTAGGGAAATACTAAATGTGAAACAGAGGTCAGATTCATCTTGTTTATGCTGTTTCTCTGTCTTTTCAGTCTCCTATAGTGGAGACTGTGGAGACACAAAGAGGACAACTTGATCTTATACAAATGAAATTGTCCTTACTTCTCTTTTGACTAAACCACCACCAAATTACATAGTGACACCATAGCACAACTGTGATACTAACTGAGGCGATTCAGGAAAAGGGTTAGGGTTAGATGGGTAGCAGTCAAACCACAGAAGGAAGAAATAACCCTAAAAAAGGGTGCTAGTGAGGGGCTGATCAGCATGACACCCCAATAGAATCTCTCCTCCGTGTTTCATTCCAATAAAGGAAAAGAAGGGAAATGACATGAGTATAAAATCACCAGTGGCACCAGCTTGTGGCAGTCCTGTGTTACCTCTAAACAGCTCTTTCTTTGAAATTAAATGGTGGATTCAACCCAGTTCCTTGACACTTTAACTGCTACCACTGAGACCTGAACAAGCCCCGAGCACTGAAATATCACCCAGGGTTTCAGTGACTGATCCAGGAACTGATATAATTTGCAAGTATGTTACGGTGGACTTAATGTAATTTACCTACAATTTCCAGGCACAGGTCAGTACATGCCAAAATCTGATTCTCTTGAAATAAAACTGAGGGTCAATAGAAGAGTAGTGTGGGCAAGCATAGTACTTCTCTATCTCACATAATAAAACATAATTTGGTTTCAGGTGCACAGGCCTTAGATGAGTATGAACACAGAGACATGCTGTTTGGAATGGGCAATACTATACCATAAATTTTGGCAAGATCAGGAGTAATGAAAACAATATATTCCAAGACAGCTCATCTGTTGGTCTCTTCATATAGAATCATAGAATCATTTTGATTGGAAAAGACCCTGAAGATCATCAAGTCCAACTGTTAACTTATCAGACTTCCAAGTCCACCACTAAATCATGTCCCTAGGCATTAATTAAAAAGGACATTTGCCCTCTTCTGATTATAATGTGCTTATACAAGGCTCAGTTTACAAACTGTTATACCTGTCATACAAGGGGAGTTGCTAAGGGTTGCACTGCAGTGGCCTTTCACCTTTCGCTGGATGAGCAGTAGGATAAGATTTGGATTTTGGCTTTGAAACTGAGCAAAGGTTTCATATCGAGTCTGAATTCCATCAGCTCTCTGGGTCTCTTTCCCTGTGAGATCAAATGCCTTTCAAGTCTGGGCTTCATGTTACTTCCATCACTAGATGCTGCCTGCATCTCTACAGGTTCCCTCTAGTTTTGCATTGCACCCAGATTTCAAAGGAAAGGAGTAGGTCCTCATCTAGAAGTGCTCATGTCATTCTCCTTCTCTGTAAAGTAGTGGGGAAGAAAGAAGGAGATATTCTGTTGCTGAGACCCATGTCAGTCTCTGATCCTGGTATATAAAATTTTTCTGGGGATCTCGCATAGTATTTACACAAAGTGTTTTAAAAACTCAAACATAAGTTGTGAATGAAAATATTTTCTGGATTTCCTAGATAGTGAATGGAAAAAACCCTAGCCTAAAGCTTTGACAGCCAGTCCTTTTCCCTCTTGTAGTTTTTCAAAATTCTATCTCAGTGGTGCTGCAATACAAAAAACCTCCCAATTTTATCAAAACAAACCTATGAAACTCTTTTAAAGGATCTGAAAATCTTTAAAGGATGGAGACACTTGTATTCACTCAAAGAGCCACGGTCGAGCTAAAGGCATAGATTATGTGCTGCGGAAACTCAAGCCAAGTAGTGAATGATTAAACTCTCTTCATTTAATTTCTTGGCTTCTGCAGTCTTATCAGAGTGTTCTGACCAGCAGAACTGAGCCCTGTGAAAAATGTATAGCCCCAAGTTCAAATGTGCAGTGTAAAACAATATCTAAAAGAAGTTAATTCCATTGCTTGTTTCTTAAATAGTTTTCAGTGCGAGAGATGGTTTTATAATCATGTGTCTATGATCAGAGACTTTTGGATAGACACCAAATCAAAACATCAGCAAAGAGAATGGGGTGATGTGGAAAACTGATTTATTCATTCATATTCAATAAAATAAGCATGCAGTAGCTGGATTATAAATAGCACTGTGAAGAAGATTTATAAATCTTAACATTGGGAGGCAGGTTTATCCCAGTTAAAAGCACATTTTAACTGGAAGAACTCTTCACCATGTTTATAAAATGAGGCCTTGGGTGCAAGATGAAACCTTAGGCCTGTGTGAATTTGAAATAGGCAAAACATGTCATCTGCAACTATGTTTTTCATCTCTAAAGTAGAAAGCTAAAATCACTCTGAAAATGTAAAAATTCTAAGCAGAATAAGACTAGCTCTCAGCAGGAGTATGTACTGTGCTTAAAACTCCCCTTTGCTCCGAATGGCTGTGTTTATAAATCAAAATTATATGTCTGGTGGGTAAAAGGGAAGTACAACTGTTTCCAAATAAAAAAAGGATAAGTGATTAATTTCTATTAAAATCATAATGAAAATACAGAACGTAGTTTGAAAGTTCAGAAAATAGAAAAATACAGAATATAGCTTGTGGTTTACTTTTGTTTTTTATTTTTGACATTTGTTTTGTTACAGACAATATGATCAGGGATTGAAAAAGTATCCATTTACCACTATAAATCTTTCAACGATTTGAAAATACACATCACAGGCTTTCTTCACCCTGTTAAGTGCAGCTTCATCTTTACTAGGGATAGATGCACTTCCTTCGATTTCCTGATAGAACACACCACTCCAGTATTTCATTTATTAAACAAAAAATAACCTTATTGACTGTAGTGTATAAACAACTCTGAAGATACCCTAGTGAAATCTAATGAGGTATTTCCCTTTGCAGCATGAGAAGGTTAAAATATGTGCATATGCGCAGTAAGGAAAACAAAATTGATTCTGACAATCAGATACCCCAGTGAGCTTCTATCTTTGCAACAAATGTGCTCTGCATTCCAATGTGCTTTGACAATCACCATTTATTTCAATGCATCCTCCCCAGACGCTAATTCTTACAGGCCAAGTCAGGGGGAGTTTTGCTACAGGTATCAGTGTTGGAAAGATTTTATCCTAACTGTGTTCAAAAGCAACTGGATGGATGCAAAATGAAATGAAATTAATGCCTTTACCCCTTGAGCTCCAAGAACATGGAAAAATCATATGTCTGGTATTTTTATATTGAGTCTCTCACATGCTGACAGAACATCAGCTGCCCTTTACAACTTCACAAGATGTCTCCTCGTGGTCTTTACAGGCCATTTAGGGGTGCAAACAATTTTCTGTCTTCCAGTGCAATGAATCCAATTTGGCTCCTGAGGTACAACATGCCCTTCTGATAGCAAAATATTCCTCCCAGGAGCTCATCAGTGTTAGAGACTCTCATAGGGGTTTGGCTGCACACAGAAAGATGATACTTGGATGCAAAGATGTGTGTCAGACATAGTCTGTTGCACCAAGAGGTGAGTAAGAGTTCTTGATGGATAGGGAAACTTAAAAGCAAGAGGAGGACAGAACTGGTGTGGGCATCTCTGGGCACAAGGAAGGTCGTCCTAAAAGAGTGGTTCCAGGGTGCACATGAAATGAGTCCTTACAAAATTCAATTACTTGTATGACAGAAGTTATTGATGATCAATGGTAGACAAGGGATAAGGTAACAAAGAAATGAGCACAATTATTTAATCATAGGTTAATTTCTTAAAACACATTTTGAATGTATGTTGAAAACAAATAAAGAATCAGATGTTAAATTCATTTAAGCATTTAAGGTGGATATCACTGGTCTTCTGAGATACATTGGAGACTGTGTATATCAGCAGGCTTAGGTCATGGGGTGAAGATAAAGACTAAGCAACCAGATTAATGCCGTATAACTAGTAATTCTATGACTGTGGGAAGCCATATTAATGAAGGAAAAAAATTTCAAACATGCTCACAAATCCCTGTCTCTGCCTTGAAGGATCAGCCCTTCACTTCCCCTGTGTGACTTTCATGACTGATCACAGCCCAGCACTAAAGGATAAATCTTGGACCTTCCCAGTCCAGAGAATAAACAAACAAAAAAAAAGTAAATGTGAGGAAACTCTGATCTCCCTTCAGGCAAGATTAATTTCACAGATTAAAGAAAAAAAAGAAGATAAGATATTTACTGTATATTGGTCACATAATCCTGGAGAAGACCCTGTTTCAAATAAGAGAAACCTGGATGCCTGAAGAGATGAAAAATAGAGAAAAACCTGATTTTGCCTTTTTAAATACAGAAAAAGGGCTTGAAGAGCACTTGAAATGCAATGGTTTGCTTTTGATGACTCATGATTTTCATAAAATCTGAAGTGATGGTCAATGTGTCTACTATCTCTGAGGCTTTAAGACATGTAAATATAAAGTGTGAAAATAAAGGACAAAGGTCTCTTCATTAGAAATCATGGTAGTACCTCCAAGCAGAATCTTCAGTCAAGATCTTGTCTAGCTTTTTTTCTATTCTATCTATTCCTCAAATGGATTGGTGGTGATATGTGACTTCGAGGAAGGTTTGTATTACTCCTCCAGCTCTTGGTTTTATTCTCTACATTTTAATATGGACAAAGAACACTTTGGGTGGCATAGTTTCAAAATTCTTTGTAAACAGACTTGCTGGGAGCTGTAAAGCTGAATGAGAGCTTCTGTAATTCATGCAACAGTGCTTTGTCCCCCAGCAGAATACTGCACACTGCTTGGTCCCCTACACTTACCTCTGCGTAGCTGTGCTATTACCACATTTCTGACAACACTTCCCATTTCCTGGAACTGCTCTAATTATAAGGAAGTTTGTTTTTATAAAACCAGGAATATAACTGATTAAACTTTCACCAGGTTGCTACCAGGGGAACAGGAGCTCTATGAGTAGGAGCTCAGGACGGCATCAGTTCCATGTTGGTGTATGCAAGCTGCTAAAAATAATTGAGAGTGAGGTCTGGTCACTCAAAGTGACTTTTACTGAGTGATTCACAGAAAGACAATAATGAGTGTACTGTGGATCAGGATGCACTCAGCAGGTGTGACATTAGAGAACCTTTTAAAAAAGATAAACAAATAAAAATACATCATTTTTTCACATACTCAAAGCACAGATGAGGAACTGAGTGACAAAAAAATTCCTTAGTCAGGGTCTTACAGGATGACTTTGTCAGTACTGGAAACTGAATGCAAAATTGTCAACTCCTACGTATGCACTCAAATATTTGGTCATCTTCTGCCACAACAGGAAGATTACTAAGAGTACAGCCCAAATAATTGCTGGAAAACTTGAAGGATGATTCCAAATGCACCGAAATTCAATGTGAAAGTGTAAATTTTTAAAGAAATGTTCCAATAGCATTGTATTCTAATCTTTATTTCCTTGTCCTTATGTTCATGTGGCTTAGTGTTGTAAAGATATTAACACTACACATCATGCATGGGTGGGCACTCAAACACTTGGGAACACTGCTTTTAGTATATTTGGATCGTCCTCTGTAGACAATAATTTCTGTGCTCATAAAATTGTGGTTTGTTTTTTATGTTTACCAAAAGCCCCCAAAGGTAGTTCATTATGTCTCATAATAATAGAAAAATTCTTACCTTAATAGACAAATCACTCAAAAACTACGAGCCTGTGTCTCTTCTCATGAGTTCTGTAGTTGAAGTAGTTAAAGAAGACTCCTACCATAGTCAGCCTGTATCTTACATGTTACTTCATATTTCCTATTTGGTGTTGCCACTATTGTTTTTGCTTTGCTTTAACATCATTAGTTATGGTTTTCAAAGGTGAATCCATTTCAAACATATTCAGTGTGGGTATGTTTAACATTTGCCAGTGGTTTCAATAGATTTGAAGTAGATTCAAGTACCATAAAACCAGAACGGATCAGTAGACCATATAGTCTGACTTTCTGTGCAGCCCAGAATATATGATTTCACTTACTAGATCAGCAGTACTTTAATTTTTACAGTAATTAAATTTTTTTTTTTTGAAAGCCAAATAAAGGCCTGCAGATGTAGCCTTGTAGTGAACTATCATACCCTATCATGTTGTTTCTTCTTTTGCCTTTCAGTTTTATAATTGTCTTTGCAATGAAAAAGCAATTAATAAATAATTCACAAAGGCAGGAGACTATCAGTCAAAAAAGGGTCACTAGCAGTAGGACTGTGATATATGATACTACTGAAAAAAAGTCAAAGCAATTTTGGGAAAAATGGTATGATGAATTACAGGAAATAGTAAATTACAGAAAAGTGTATTCTTTGCTACTTTTTCTTAAATCCCATGAAACTTTTGTCATGAGATGATGATCAGAAAATCCAGTAAAACAGTGGTAGAAACAGTCTGACTTGAGAGACTCTATTTTTGGTTTTGTCTGCAAAACTTCCGTCATTGTATGTGTGAAAAGTGCAAGAAAGTGTATATATATGAATTTTCATTAACTCGTGCAAGCAATGAATAATTTTATACATTGTCATTTATCTTCAGATAAATTATTTATAAATTCCAAGCCAGATCCATGGAGCTGCACTTAGAGATCAAATATGGCCTCCTATTTTCATTATAAACTACAGTTGGACATAGCTGAAAATAAATTGTGTAAATAATTTATTCTCTTATAATTTCCCTTCAATCTGCAAATGTTTCCTTGAGCACAGTTTTATTGTATAAGTGCTCTTAGGATCTTGGGCTTCTAAGTACAGTTACCAACCAAGATATCTACAGTTCTGTCCATCTTATGTCTTCTAATTTGCTGTGCTTTTAACTACTGTTGTGCTCACTTGTCAATTAACAGTTCAGCATTTCTTTATTTGATCTGCTATACAGAAATGGACTTGAGTAAGTAACTAAGTTTTTAACTTACTTAATTTCTACTGATGTCTTACATGGAAGACTGCTGTGCTTTATCTGTATATTTGGTGCAAAATCCATTTACTTCTTTCACAGAGAAGCTCCTATCAGTGCTCTCTGGGTGGGAGTAGATTCTTCGTTTTCCCTCTGTTTATTTTTGTGGGGATTGTGTACAATGCCCACTGACACTGACAGAAAGACAGCCATGGACTAAATGGGCTTTCAGTCATGCTCCAGGAAAATGAGGAAGGCATATTGATTTTTCGGTTTGCTGTTAAGGCACATTTTGAAATCCTGTGGTTTTGGCTGGCACTAGAGACTTGGCAGGCACTTAAACCTGCAAAATTAAAATCTAAAATCTGCCACTTCCCCAACTCACTGCTGCTCATTGCTCATATAAGGAGTGCTGTGGTTCTCTGACATGGCAGCTCTCAGCCACCCAAGGCAGATTTTCATCTGCTGCCATGACTGCACTGCTGCTCTGTGTCTGCCTTACAGTGTCCAACCCCAGTGACATTGCATTCAAGATGATGGGAGCAAGTGTGTGGTCTGTCACAGACAAAACATAGTTTTGACACATTCTCCTTTTGTAAAGGAAGACATCTCTGGTATGTCTCACCGAAAGTTTCCAACTAGCTCCTAGCTTCTCCCAAAGCATTTTCCTTCACTGGCTCTGGGGTTTCATAACTGAGCACACAACAATGTTCACGTTAACATTTCCAAATGCATCTGCCAGTGCTGGGATCTGGGAAGAGGTTAATGGGAATTGTGACCTGAACCCTACCTCCAGTGAGACATGACCACATAACTTTCCTTTCTGCAGCAATCGCACTTCAATTCCATTCAGGTCAGTTGTAGGCAACAAAACCTCAAATCCAGCACTCTCTCAGGCTGATGCTTGAATTACAATTATATGAGTGTTTTGATAACAGCCCTGCCATGACTCAGGACTCTCATATCACCCCAGTGTTTTAGCTCTGTTGCTGAGCTGGGCCCTAATTTCAAAGTCAGGCAACCAAAGAAATTAGAAGTATGGTTTTCACAAATTCTTTGGCCAGCTCACTTAGAAATGAAGCTTGTCTAAATAAGGATTATGGTGGCTTGCTATAGGAACCCAAGTTTGGAGATGCTGGCCTAAATTATTTGGATAAGAAGAAGTGTTTTTTTACGTGAGGTGTTAAATCAAACTCTTGAGTTTCAATAAATAAATATGGCTATTTAGGAAGTGGTGAAAATGTGCAATCTGCAAAATCGGGAAGCCTAGGAGGTGCTGTGGTAATAATGCAGTTACTTGAAGCACATTTAAGATACAAATATCTCTGTGGTTTTTTATTTGCTTCCACTCTTTGAGTCATTCTGAGAAACTTTGCAAAGCTGTGCACATTCCAGTTATGGCTGAAGCATGATGCACTCCTGCCTGCATACAAAGAGCTTTACTCCAGAGAGCTACAGTGTGGGCTGGGAAGGTTTTTTACAGGAACTGGAAAATCCAGATTTGAAGCACAATATTATGGTGAACTCTTTTCATGTGTACAAAAGAAGAAGAAGAAAGGCAAATACTCTTGGTGTAAAGAGACAAGTACAAAATAGGGAAGCAGCTACTCTCAAGACTGAAGCATTTCTGTGATAACATGTGCTGCTGAAGTCACCAAAATGCTGTGGTGAAGGTGTGGATTTGTCCTAGCTGGGAAGAGGCTGTTAGAACAGTAGTATTTTGAATATTTATTACAAAACCATAAACACAGCCAAATACCTCAGAGAGTTTACCTGATGAAACAACAGTTCAGCATAATTTTGCAATACTCTATCTTAATATCATGGAATGGATTCAATTACAATTTCCAGAAGCTATTTGGAGTGTGGTAGCACCGGAGTGAAGTTCATTTTTCTCTAGAAGAATCAAAGACAAGAGAAAACCGGATCCAAATGTCTTCAAATAAAGGAAAAAAAAAACAACAAACAAACAAAAAAAAAAAATCACAAACCGAAAAAAACCCCCACAAACCCAAAAAACCAACCAACCAAAAAAACTAACCATGCCTTATTGCTAAAGAAAGATGATTTCTTATTTTTGCTCTGGTTGCACTGTGAAGCAGTTATCTAGTGGTCAGGGTTGCTGGATTATAGATCAAGATCTGCAGCTGTCATCTGCACAAAATCGCTGCCAAAAGCTTCCTACTCTCTCACTTTACTCACTCACAGAAAAATGTAAATACCTATAAATTTATGCAGAATCTTAAATAAAATCTTTAGCACAAGTAGAGATGTTGATTATCATTATTAAGAGACTGTATTTTCTTTGTAGTGTACCGAGGCCCACAGAAATCTCCAAATTTAGCTAGAATTTGCGTCGGAGGTCTGCTGATGCCTGTCAGTTATTTAGGCATTTTCTAACATTCCAAGAGAAGCTGTTAAACAGTTCCAACAAAGTCTAACTCTTCCCTCACTTTTCTCCAAGGCATCCATCTCCCAGCAAGCTCCACGCTGATAGATCTGAGGTTGTGCACTCATTTGTATATGCAGATAAATATCCAATGTAAAGGTCCAAGATTTGCAGGGGTGTGTCTCTTCCTCCAAACTTTATTGGCAGCATTCATTCGGTGAAAACCTATGAAACTTCTCCAGTTAATAAACCCCAAGCCTAATTTTAAATGCTTACTGGGCCAGGCCCAAAAGCTGAATTATAGACCTGACCCCTATCACATAAACATGTGACCCATTCCTCTAACTGCTCATAGAGGAAAAGATTGGAGGTCCTGAGCACGTCAACACTTACCTTGGCTCAGAGGGGAGGGTGCTTTCCCATAATTGGAGAGAAGTGTTGGAATGTATTGTTGCTATGTGTTTTAAGACCTTTTGAAACTGTGGCCCTGAGGAAATGAGGGAATATGGAGGATGAGGTTACATTGTTATTAGTATTTCACATTTTTTGAATACAGGACTATAGAGCTGGATTCATATTATATTAGCTTTCTAAATCTTCAAAAACACTAGGCCTACAGTGCAGGTTCAATGCTATATTCATTAAATTCTTGTCTTTTTAAAAAATCCAGACCATCTAGGAAACACTCCTTTTTTGCTCTCTGTCTTTTGTATACTCCTTGGAATATTCTTGTCTGAAAACATGTACTACACATTTTCCATTTCACAAACAAAAGATTTGTTTTTTTGAGTAGTAAATCAGGTTTCCCTGCTTTCCTTAATTTTAGACTTGATGCTGAAAGCCACTCCCTGATCAGGGTCCCCAGTACCCTTGCACAAATAGCAGCCATTGCACAGCCTTAAAAAACAGGTGGGATCAGTCTCTTCAGACATGAACAATGCCATCCTGTTTTCCAGGGAAGTGTTTTTCACACACGAATGTGTTTCCAGGTGCTTCAGGTAAAAGATATAAGAGGCAATATTCACATTTCCCCTGAGATTGGGAGCCTGTTGTTGTACTCACATACAGAAATTTATATAACTGTCAAGTGTGCTGACATCAGTGGAGTCATTTCTTTCCCCCAAAGTTGAGTGCATGTGTTGCATCTTATATAATACATAACAGAAAAGAGATGAGGGATTATCACAGTAATACTAATTAGACAGCTGGCAAGGTTTCTCTTCAATGGAAGACCAGACTTGGTTGACTGCCTTACAGCATTTCATCAAATGCTATTGCTGTATCTTCAGGTAGCTGAAGTGATAAATGGAAATAACAACTAAAATACATAAGATCTTTCTTCTGACAGTCTTTGAGGTCTTTCAGCTGAAACAGATGATCACTTTTCTGCCTTCAGATGTACAGGCTCTTGTGGCCAGAAGCCTTGCCCACTTGGAGATCTTGTTTTCTTCCTTTCTCACTACTGTCTTAACCTCCTGACAGCTGCATTTGCCCTGATTTAACTCCTTTTCTCTCCTTTCCCAGCTGTCAGAGTTCTCTTTGTGTCATTAGCAAATTTAAGTCCTCTTACAAAAACTTTCCTCAGAGCAGGAACACGTTTCTCTTTCAAAAATCATGATTTTCTTCTCCCATTTTCAGGGATGAGTAAAAGATAGAGTGCAAACTAATTAAATTTTAACTGCTATCACAGTATTTCCTCACCCGTCCTTAGGCAACTGCTTTTCTAAAATACCGTAAGTAGGAAAAGCAATTGTTAGGACATTTTTCTGTATTTCAAATAATCACACAGTACTGCACATCCTGTTCCAAACACCACAGTAAAGATTCACTCTGTACTGCTGAAACATGAACTACATGCACAAATCAGTGCTTCTGCCTGACAGAATTTCCTTTGTAATACATGGGAAATTTTGCAGCCACCAGAGGAATCACTTCTCCACTCCACATCCCCTTGAATAGCTACTAAATAAACTCATAATTTTGAAGAGGATGGCTGAGCAGCTCTGGAGTGAACTGCTCTGCCAGGCACCCTCTGCTCTGTGTCACAATGGCCTCTAGTGGATTAGCAGCAGCCGACAGATGGCTCCGTCCCTCCCTTCTCAGCTCTCCCGGGCCTGTGGCACGGCTGCCCGGCTTTGGAACCCTGATGGGCCGGGACCTGCAGCACCGACTGGGCCGGGGCCTGGGCCTGGGGTCACCATGCCACATATTCCCCCTGGAGTTACTGTTCGTGCCGGATACTTGTTGACCATGTTCCCTGTCAGCTGTTTCACAGGGCACCCTAGAAACCAGCAATGTTTATTGTTTATAAACCTATATGGTTTTCTTTGGATTAAAGGGAGGAAGCCATGCAGGCCTCTGTGCACTTGCCGTATGGCTTTCACGTCAGAGTTGCAGTGAGGCCGCAACAGAAAGAAAACTACCAAATCTGCTTCCAGATTGATATAGCATTAACATCTTGTTTTACCAATAGGGGATTACTGCTTTCTTAATGTAGAAATAACAAGTTATTTTCTAACAGGTTTATTTGGCTTTGACCTCTTGTTTTAAATCCATCTGATGCAACTTCGATAGTATGGACCCGAGCACAGACCCTATGAGGAGAGGCTGAGGGAGCTGGAGGTGTCCAGTCTGAAGAAGAGGAGGCTCAGGGGAGACCTCATCGCTCTCTACAACTCCCTGAAATGAGGCCTTTTCCCAGGCAACTTTCAACAAGACAAGAGGGCATGGTCTCAAGTTGTGCCAAGGGAAGTTTAGGTTGGATATTAGAAAGAATTTCTTTACGGAGAGGGTGATCAGACATTCCATTTTTTGGAATGGGCTGCCCAGGGAAGTAGTGGATTCTCTGTCCCTGGAGATATTTAAAAAGAGACTGGATATGGCACTCAGTGCCATGGTCTAGTAAATGCAGTGGTAGTGGTCAAGGATTGGACTTGATGATCTCTGAGGTCCCTTCCAACCCAGCCTATTCTATGATTCTATTTGTTAAGAACAAGTACAAGTTGAAGAGCTGAGGTAAAATTCGAAGAAGTGTTTTGAATACATCTAGGGACTTTTACAATACTGCCATTTAAAGGTTTGCTGTAATGCAGACCTTTACGCTGTTTATGCTTCTGGCTTCATAAAATACACTGCCTTGTCACTAAAAATTTTGTGCCTTTATTTGTCTGTTAATGGTATAGCAGTGAAAGTGTTGCCAGACACAGTCATCTTGTATTTTTAACTGTTAATCTGTTATTCAAGAGTCTTCATGGACTGTTTAATGGTGGATGAGAGGCATAAACAGCTAAAATGCAAGGACCAATACTTCACCCAGGGAGCAATCACCACCATCCTCAGCTCCAGAAAGCAACTGAGACTTGACATAAGTAAACGATGTGTTATCTTATCTGGATCAGTGAAAAGAATGACAACTTTTCAGAAAAAACAAGTCAAGACTGCAAACCCCTGTCCATCAGGGTCCAACCTGATCAGCTACTGCAGTGAGGAAAATTTTTCTTCAAACTGCAGTATGACATTTTTAAAGTCTCTTATACATTTACGTAGAAAGAGAACAAAGAAACCTTGGGCTTGTCAAAAAAAAAAATAAAAAAATCTTTATCATTAGCTTTAGTAAAGTCTCCATTTTTCTGCTCCTTGAAGGAAGGCATGGACCAATGATCTTACATAATAGTAATGTGAGTGACTGGGAGAGAGAGATTTAAGTTGCTGCTTATTCAGCGCTTCACTTTTCTTTGGACAGGGCATCTCTCAGCTTATTCTTAAAGTCCTAACATACAAGTAAAGGTGGGCCATGGTCCTCTGAAGAACTATGTTTGGTCCCAGCTACAGTGCTTATCATAAAGACCAAGGCCGTGGATCTCATGCTGAGGGATCTACCATGGAATTAGAACAGGGAGTAACCATCTCCTCTGGGAGCTCGTGGAACTTGTTTATATCTTTCAGGCATACTCAGGTGGAGTTCAGTCCTAATTGTTCAGATTCAGGGGGTGATCTGCAGGAAATGGAAAGCTTTTAAGAAGAAATGATTTAATGTTTTTTCAGCTTGGCAACAGGAGCATGAAAAGGCAAACAGTACACTAGCAACTACTCCTAATCCACAGTGGTGGTGATGGGCACAGGGTAGGCACGATGTTAGCACTGACTCTCTTCCTTGGCAGTTTCACTGGCTTACAAAAGGTGATTTTCATTCCCCTGCAATATGCTTAGGAGATGTAGGATCCAATATAAACATTTGGAGGTTAAGCTAAGCACTTAATGTAGGAAACTTCGTACAGGTAGTACATTGATAGTGGATAATTTCATAAACCAAAGGCATTGGGGAACTTCTCTGCCACCTCTGTTCCTTAGTTTCAGACATCCTGAGAACTGATAAGACCACGTTACTGCCCTGGTGTGATTCAATGCACAGACAAGGATCTGATCTCTGCAAAGATAGCTGCTGTGCAAAACAGCTCTTTTGGACACTTCAGATTCCTTGAAAATGAGAGAATTTTGACTGGTCTTAGCAGTTACACTCCCACATTTGGCTGATTTGCTATTGCAACAAGTATCTGTGCCCTGCTTTACCAAGGAAATAAAAACCTAAAACATTAATTTTCTACTAGAGGGCCTCCACAGCAAAAAGATAGGAGAAACAGAGAACATACAATACAAAGGCAGGCTTGTGTCTTTGCTGAATATTTTCATTGTTTTCCCCAAGGGGCCAGTGGGTTTTTACACACAGCACTAGCACATTTCATTTTGACAACGAGTCAGACTTTCCAAGTCACTACACCTTTCACAACACACTGCAAACTGTCAGTGTGGTAACTTCCTTAAGTTTAATGAAGTTACCTTATGAAATCTCTTGGCAGAACTGGCCAAAACCAAAAACAACCAACCAAAAAAAAAAAAAACAAAAAAACCCCCCAACAAAACCAAAAACCCAAGACAACCAACAAACTCATAAGGTTACTCAAAAAATAAGAGGACACCACAATGAAATATGATACCTCCAATCTGGAAAACTGAGGGCAGAAGGAAGAGTTGTTGCTGACAAATGGTGCAAACTTCTGGCTAAGATCAGATTTTTGAAGGCTGGATTTAGGTAACTTGCCCAATTTTCCAGTGGGCCTGCTGAGTCCCAGTATTGGCCCTGCAGGCAACATGCAGATCATTAACCTTGCAAATTCCAGGCACTATGTTTGAGCCTAAATAAAGCACCAGGGCCAAAATCTCAAAAGGCTCTTTAAATCTCTGGAAAGTCTTTTTGCAATGCCCATCCGGGAAAACTATTCCTAAATCTAAATGCTCTTTTTTTTTTTTTTTTTTTTTTAATTGGGGGGGGGGGGCACAGGATGAGCCTAGACAGGTAGCTTACGCTTCACTGTACAGCTGAAGAAATTCTAGGATAACAGTCACCAAAATTAAGTCATGCCTGTCAGTGACTAAAAGCAGAGACACCCACTTAGTACAGATTAAAAAAAAAATATGTAATTTAAGGATTAGCTGGCTTGCAGAGTTGGAAAAAATTCAAGCTCTTTACTGGGCTCAGGAGAAAATCTCTTTTAATATTTTATTTCATTCAGAAGTAGTCAAGGATTAGTGGTTTCAGACAAACAGGTCAACACTGATGCATGAAAACTCTGGGCAAGGTCAGCTCTGCTTCTTTCAGGTGCTGTGGAAAAGGACAGAAATCTCAACTTTATCTGCACTGTTTGAATCCAAAGTGTGTATAACAGGAGCGGGTCTTCCTTGCAAGCTTTGTTTAAGATGGATCACTGCTAACGTACAGATGCCTATGCTGAGAAAATCTGCTGCCTGTTGTTCAATGTTTTCTGGATGCTTTCTCCATTATGGTCCATTTCAGTTATCTTTTGTAAGTTTTGTATGAATACAGAGCAACATGAATTCCAACGCAAGAGATCATCTGGGGAAATCCTCATTTTCATCATTGAAGGACTGACCCTGTGCCAGATGTCCTGTTGCCTTCAACAAGAGAATGTCCAAGACTCTGCTTATTCAAAAATTAGTTGAAAATTTTCAGTAAAAAGGAACTTGAAAACAAAAACTCCTAGTCGTAAGAACGACACTTTAGGTTTCTAGTAAGTTAAATATATTTTAGGTTGGTTGGAAGTTTTGTTTTTATTTTCAGTAATTGAAACAACAGGTTTTCATAGGCTGTTTTCTGTTCTTTGACAGCAAATGCTTTTATTGAAATAAAAAAGAAGTCTGTACTTTTTCAGAGGGGAAAAAAAAAATCAATATTCAATTTCCTGAACACCTCTATAGCTGATTGCAGATCTTCATCTGGGCTAGTGAAAAGCCCTTTGGACTAGTCAGGTATAGGCAGAGAACTGAGCCATCTTTTTCATAAATCCTGCTTAGATCTTGGCAAATGGTTTGTGTACCTGGAAATCAAGCAGGTCACACTTCCAAGTTTTTATGTATCACGTGAAACTAAGAGCTACTGCCCTTAAAAATACTGTCCTTATCCTTTATTTTTCTTGTTGTAATAGCCACCAGGAGAAAGATGATGTTAACTTATTAGCACATATCTGAAATGGCTTTTAAGAAGACATACTGGAGCCCTGATACCATGCTGCTGAAGCAAGCAGGAGTCAAACTGAGTGGGCTGACAGCTGCAGCATTAAAGTCATGATCAGGAAAGCTGAATTTAAGTGTGGTCAAGGACATCATTAAATCTAGGTGTAAGGGAAGGGGAAGGACACAGAAGAAATTATTTATGTTTCTGATGTAAAAGCATCACTTTTCAACTCTATTGCTTGAATCTATACATGTCTTTCATAGCAAATAAAAACTTCAGGTGAAAAGAAGGGTGAAAGAGTGTTCATACCTGCAAACATTTGATAGCAGGTCTGGTTTACAGCAGCTGCTCTTTGAGGTATTTTAAGCCCATTTTCAATTTCTAGGAACACATCTTCTTTTTTGTTCCTTCCCTATGCTTGCTGGTAACAGCCTAGGCGCTGAAAACTCCAAGGGGTTAGGGTAAAATCCCTTCACAAGCCGTTAGCAAACTGGCTTCACTGAAGGCATTTCTGTAAAAGGAGTTACAATTTCGCTAATTAAGCAGCAATGAAAAGGCTGTCTGTGTACCAGCTGGTTAATAGCTGAACAATTAGACTGTTTAAGTATCTCCTTTACTAAACTTGATCAGACTGAATTTGATGATAAATAAGCCCTGATGAAATACTGCCTCACTTGCTAAAAGCTTGTTTTAAGCATAGAAACAGCCTTTTCAAGTGGTCTTTAACCACAGAGCTGAACTCCCATGGTACCATGCTAGCAATATTTAAAAGAACTTTTTCTTCCTATTTTTAGTGAATATCCTCTACTTATCCTGTTTATTCACATGGGAAGGACCTCATTCTGTAACTCTGATTTTACACAGATGATCACTAAATTTGAAGCCAGTATCGAGGTATGACAGAAATGTGACACAATCAAGCTGTAACTCAACATGACACATAACCTTGAGCATAACTGATTCTGTGGTGCTAGTAATGAAAACAAGGCACAGAAAAAAGAAAATAGCAGCCAAAGGGGCTACTTGTTAGGGTGTGCAAGATTACACATCATATGGTACAGAGCCCATTGATACTTCTGTGACTGGAACTGTGTCAAGAGTTGTGCTGGGTAGATACTGGGACAAATTCTAGCACTTAAAATACATTTTCTATAGGCTAGGTCCAGACACTTCCCTGGGTTCCCTGGGTTCCCTGGGTTCACTTGTGCTTTCTATTTTGCTTCACTAATACTTCTATTTTCCTTTTTTAATTATCTGAATGAAACCAGTCCATGATACCGAGGGCTGGCCAGATGGGTTAATTCAAGAGGACATGAAACTATGTATGGCTGTGTTTATTTGTGTGCAAAAGTCTCTGTCTATAAATTAAAACCCTCTCAAGGAAGCATGTGCAGACACACATGCACTTACACACACTTACAATTTTTCACACCCTGTATAAGGGAATCTCAAGCACTTTACAAATCTTTAAGAGTGAGTTGCACTCCCTTAAGATGAGTAATGGCTGAGAACACATTTGCAGGACCTCAGTTTGGCCTGCATCACACATCACATTTCTGTGTCTGCTGTAGGAATTGCCCAGTGGGATTTAAGCACAAGTTCATTTAGCCCAGTAGTCCATCTAATTGCTGGAGTATGATCCATCAACCCTTTTGAAGTATAAAGACATGCAAAGCAGAAGCACTCTTTCTTCCTTCCATTAGTTTTAAATTTTTTTCTTTGTGTTTCTTGTATTAGCTGTCTCTGAACTGAACAGTTCCACACTTTTCTGCCCTTCCTATTTAGAAGTCTTTCAGTAACCCCTGTTCTGCTCTGAAGAATGTCTGCATATTCAGCATCAGGGTTATCTTTACTATTATGTGAAGGAAAGATTACATTTATTAAAAAAAAAAATAGAAAGATATTTATTTGCTATTCAGAGTCAGTATTTATAGGGCATGCTGCAGTGTGCTGTAAGAGTCATCAACTGAGGATGTACAACATCTGCATCTCATACTAACCAACAGTCTTTCAAAATCAATCAGCCAAATATCTAATTGATGACTTCTAAAGCCCTGGACCCAAAAAATTGCCTAGAGTGTGACACAGGAAACCTGTAACAAAGCCTGAAACTGAAACAGATTTCCAGTCTCTTCTATTCCACAATTTACTGTTTCCCAAAGCATTTACACCTCTGAAAGCCCCAAGGACAGAATCCAATTGAACAGTCTTTCCCACATGGCAGTACTTGACCGTGGAGTCAGCCTCTTCAGGATGAAATGAAGATGCAACATGGTGGTCCAACATATCTTAGACTAAAATGGGACCTAATTTTTAAAATAAATATTTATTTTCTCCAGCAAAAGCATAAATGGAAGCCTACTTCTGTCTTTATGTACTTCTAGGATTTTCCATTTCATCAGAGTTGGTGGAAAATTTCTCAATAAGAGTGTGGAGCTAAACCAACATATTTATGAGGTGAAAAAAATCAGTGCAGAGACTGTCACAGAGATCGCTGTTTATTAGGTGCTTTCACACTCTCATGATACCTAACATTCAGGAATCACTCTAGGGGACAAGACCAATTCAGAATCATGATGCACTCCTTCCTATTACAAGAAATCAGTTTACCAAGTCTTATGTTTAAAAGAAATCCTGTTTAGTGTTCTTCTTGGACTCATCACGCCCTAGGGGCTTCAGCAGGAATTTGTCCCATAAATGTCAGGAATCCCTTTATATTAAATCCAGAGGGAAAGATCACAAAGGAGCCAAAATCAAGAGAAAGTAAAGACAAATCAAGCCAAAATATATTTACTGGGAAAATGCCAGTGTTCTAAGAAAGATTTTAGTAATGTAACCCAGAATTAGGTGCTAATAAACACATGTAAAACAAATTAGATTTTCTTTAAGATATTTGGCAGCACAAGAGCTTTGAATAGCACAGATGGACTTCCATGTCATGTTTTCATCTGCTAGACTAAATGATGACATTTGTTATTGAAAGTAGTTTTAAGGAGCAGTTTTGTAGCACATAAAAATTTAGATGTGATTTCTATATGCAGCTTCTACAGCAATATCTTCTCATGCCTGCACATGTGTGGTCACTATTGACTTTCAGTGAAAGTACCATCTGTATACTTGTGAGGTACCGTTTAGTTTATGCACATCATGTTACCATAGTTAGGGCCATGTGGTACACAGTTCTAGGCAACAGGAGAATTGGGGCCATTCAGCATTTTGCAAGAGAGAGTGCTAAAAATGGAAAGTTAATTTCTTTGCCAAATGGCACGTAGTAAATCTGTGCTACAAAAAAAGTCATGCTCCCCTTGTTTTCAGAACACTCTGAAATCACCTCACAGTCCTCAGATATGCTGCACACAATGTGCTTTCGAGTTTGGATGTTTCTGAGCACCTGAGTGCAAAGAAAGATGCAACAAACACCAATATGCACTGCAGTGCAGAAGTGAGAGCAAATTCTAACCCCAGAATCTGCTTTAATGACTTTTCTCATGTCACTTGACATTTCATACCCTATTTTGTCATTTTACAATACTACAGATCTTCTTTTTTGTATCACTTACTTTAGTGTGCCATTTACCACAAAAGTCTGTTGCAATGACATAAGTATCAGTTTCCTTATGCATTTTTAATTTTACTTGCTAGCCAGTTTATGCTTGCAGATGCAAAAGAGGGAAATGGCCTTTCATATTTACTATCAAGAAGCCTTAGAGTAGTATCGTAGTCCCAAATGAAATGTAAAGTCAAACAGCTAAATTAAGATCTTCTTAAGAGATCTGTGGAGAAAGAGTAAATTTTTTTCTAGGGAAAAAACCATCCCTGGGAAATAAATAAGATTTCAAAGGAATTTAGTCTCACATAAAGAAAGCGTTCCTTTCTGATGAAAGATGATCTTTCTAGCAGATGTGTTATGAGGGTTGGTGAAGAGACTTTGTATCTGAATTACTTAGTGTAATTTGAACGTATGTGAATAGGTACAGAAAATGTTTCAGATCACTCTGACTACACATTTTTTGATAAAAGAGAAGAATCTCTTAAGTCTGAGTCTGATCTTCCATCAAGTTCCCACTGATAGCAGCAGAGCTACTGCTGGTTTTTGCTACTGTGGGAAATAATAGAAACACAGCACATAGCCATAGCCAGAGCTCTGGAAAAAAAACAAAACAAAGCAAACAACCTGAAAAATTTCAGACAGCAGCTAAATTCATTCTATGGCCTGTATTTCAATTATTTTAACTTGTACAGCTGTATTTCAAGTCTTCTGGTTTTCCATTACTCGTAATGCTGTACAGTCTGGAAGTAAGAGAAACCATCTGAAGCCCACCAGTCTGATGTCAAATATGCCTCAGTAGTGCCCTCTCCCTTGTGAAGCACATGAAATGAAGGAGCATTTGTGGCTGTCACAAGAGTGGATTTCGTCATAGTTTCCTATAACTTCACCATAAGATTTAGATGTTCTTCCATCAAGAACAGAAATTTGCAAGTTGCAGTTCACCAAAATAATTTTAATCTCTCCTATCTGATAATACAGTTTTCCTATATGTAAATTCAATAGAAATCAGTTCCACAGCATATAGAAACATGTGGGGCTTTGTTTTGGTTTTGTATTTGATTTGAGGGTTTTTTTGAGTGCCATTTCTTACAATTATGTTGCCATTCAGTAATGAGTAAAGATTCTTTAAGAAGAAAATAAAAGCTACTGCATAAAAGATTAATCTCCACAAATGTTTTATCGTCTGGGATATCATCTGCTTTCCCTTTTTAAAAAAAACACAAAACTTTCAGTGCAAACAGATGTCTAAGGAATCCCCTTTTTCTTAATTTTCAGCAACATGTTATAGATATTCTGTGTGCAGAATATGGAAGAAAAGCAAAATCGACTTTTGGCAGGTTCAGCCTATCAAGTTCATAAACTTTACAGTGTCTGTCTTGTCCAAGATTACAGACAACCTGCTCCAAGTCAGTTTCCCATTTGCACTTAATTAGAGAGTTCATTTTAAAGGTCAATGAAAAATAGCAGAGTACATTTTCATAATAACTCTCCTCACAATAAAATTATTTCTCAGGCAGTCATCCAATTTTCTCTGGAACAAGGGCAAGGAAAGTGGGGACACAAAATAGAGTTATTGGATACCTTATCTGGAACTACCCAGCATGTTGTTCATTATCCAAGGAACACATAGTACATTCTGGATCTGAGGAAAGAAGCCAAGCATTGCATCTTTTCAGACAATTTTCCTAACCGTACAGCTTTTCTAACAACTGGGAGAGATATTATGAAAATATTCTGAAAGATGGAATAGAGTCTGCACAGGGAGTTCCTCAGTATCTTCTATTATATGTACATGTTAGTTCCTGTGGATAACAAGGTGTCTATGGGGGAAATGCCAGACGGGTATTTGGTTTCATGATGAAACAACAGTGAAGATAGAGTTGAGCATCAATCGGGCTATTTTACCCTGTATCAGGCATAATTTCCAGCAAAAGGAACATGTTAACTGATGTCTGTCAGCCACATCATGAAGTTTCTTGGCACTTTGAGCATGAATTTGCTGTTACCAAGCAGCTGAGAAAGTGGCCAAGTTAACTATATTGTAGAGTATGAAATATTTTCTCAGAAGACATTCCCAGCACTTCTATGTCATCCAGATTCCAATACACATCAAACAAGTAGCAGGAACAACATGGTGAAGGGACTTTGAATCTGATCTGGGCTCACAATTAGATCAATTTCTGGTTTATTATAAGCAATGATTGAATGGTAACAGATTCTCACACATGGAAGTTGATTTATTGGACCAGGATCTGGCCAGGTGGATGTAACCTTTACTTCGTTACTATGTTTCTTGCAACCACAAAGAAACAAGGAACAAGCTGAGAAAAACTTGAAGCCTGTTGGTCAACAAAAACCCCAGGTAAAAGTAAATTCTAATTTTCACATATCATGCTTTGAGAAGACATGTTTGACCTGTGCAGAAAATTAACACCTTCTCTGGCAATCTCCACACTGTCCAGTTTGCTAATTTTTTTCAAAACCTGGTGCCTGACCTCTCTGAAAGTGCACAACATGACTATATCTGATTTCTTGTTTAAAACTTCACCTACTGAGAGCAGGTTCTGGGGCTGTGTTTCAAATCAGTTCATTAGACAATGACAAAAACCACACCTGGCTTTTTTTTTTTTTTTTTTTTTTTTTTTTTTTTTTTTTTTTTTTAATTGTAGATATATTTTTTTTTTTACTGAGTGGGGGAAAGGGTCCTTGTTTTCTACATGACATCCTTGCTTTTGGTTAGTGAATTATATTATTTTCTCTACAAGACTCTAGTGTGTTAATGCCAATGCCAATGGCCACATTAGAAAAAACCAGTTGGGTACCCTTCTCAAGACTCTTCAGGAGGCACTGGTCAGATCATTTGCTTTTTAACCTTTTAACCTTTTCCCAGTGCACAGTGAACATGTTATAAACAAATTTCTTTGACAACTTAGAGGATATGCTATTCTAAAAAGCTAGTTTTTGTCCCATACAGGACATGAATAGTAATTCACTTATTGGACTTTATTCTTTGTTTCTTTATGAAGACCCCAACTGAAGGTTCCAGTTGCCTGGAAGCACATGAAATATAGAAATAAGTTTAACTTGGACCATTGTCTCATGTTACGGCCTGACAATGGTTTGCTCCAGGACAGAGACACAATTATACATATACACTAAAATTCCATCAGCTTTCAAAGGCCTGGTGGACAGATCACTTGGGATCAAGGCTGCCTAATAAGTTGTGGTCAGAAGAACCAACTCTGTGATTCTTTGGTTTTTGTTGGGATTTTTTTGTTTTTTTGTTTTTTCATGTGTGTGGTTTTTTTGTTTGTTTTCTTGCTTGCTTGTTTTGTTAATACATTATACACAACATAGTATTTTTATTCAGGACAATGAATCAAGGCAGGCCATAACTGGTTTAGGTGCTTCCCTAAATCAGGTTTAATTTTCTTTTTTGGCTCACTCTCATCTTTCTGAAGAAAGAAAATTGTAAAGAGTGGTTCAAATCATCTTGCAACACTGTATTATATTTCAAGTCATTTACACTCACAGTCATGTCAAGCAAACAGACATTTCAAATTGATCAATGCAGTAATTGAAACAGCAATAACTGGAGGTTATTTTGTCAGCAATAGTGTTCTTTATGAAACTGAACAGTGATGCCTTAAAATGCGATGTATCGAGGGAAAGAAAGCTTCCTGAAAATGTTGTAGCCATTACTTTAGAATAATATTATTTAGCCTTCATGCTCTATCCCTTGTGGGTTTTCAATTCCCTAGCAAACTTTCTTTCTAACACATCTTTGATCCTGGTCTCAAAACCCTGACATTTTCATTTTGCAAAGACTGGATATACAATGGACTAGTCAAGAATTAGGGCCAGATGCCCCAAATTGGTGCAAATGGGTTCTGCCTCATTGTGCTCCACACTGATTTACAGAAGACAGGGATCTGACTGAAAGCCTTCCAGAGCCTTGCTTTGCTTTATCATGTAAATGCTTACTTCAATTTTAGTCTTCCTAAGGAAATGGAGTTTATGCAATCATATTCTGTGTGTGTACACACATGTATGAATGTATGAGTGAGTATTTGTTTGTCCTTTCACTCAGCTAGTTTTGAATTTGGCAGTTCAACTCAATCAGACTGGAGAGGTCAGGCTGTTTAAGAGAGACAAAATTCCTGCAGGCACCAGGATAGTGTTCTTATTGAGAAGAAGGCTAATAAGCTGAGTCCTTGTAGAGTACAGAAAATTTTAATTGACAAGGACTTCTAATACCTGACTCCATCTCTTCTGGCCCTCTTGGAGCCACTTGCTCCCCAAGTATGTTTCTGGCATCAAAACTTGAGCATCCAAAGTTCAGGCTGACTCTGTTTAACTGGACCTGGTTTTCTAAAGAGCTTGGTTAGCTTGGTTTTCAATATTTGCTTCTGAGCTTACACATGCTAATTAACTCATCAGGTTGAAATCCTTAATCCTCACCTGGTTTTAATAAGCTTAGAACCACCACTGAAGTTGTTCCCTTTCTTACAGCTGTTGAGGCAAACAAAAGCAGGCGCCTCATTCCCCCATTGATTTTGCTTTGCCAAGGGTCTCAGACAGAGAGGTCAGAGCACAAAGAGAAAGTTGTAGATGCTAATTCACAAACAACCTCATAAAAGTTTCCTTATTAGTCCTGTAAAAAAAAAAAAAAACAAAGCCAAAAAATAAAATTATAACTACTTAACTAGTTCACTCCTGAATCTTTGTGATAAATGAAGTGATCCCTGTGATGCTGTAGTAATGCTGTATACAGAGGTAGGCGGCTTCATTACTTAATGGAGTGATGTATTTAGCAAGAGCAAAAAAAGGAACTACAAAGAAAATTATGTGAGAAAAAAGTCTTACCATTCTCCAGACTATCTAAATTGTTGGCAAAAAACCACAACACACCAAACAAACAAAAAATGAGCTGTTAGTTAAGCTTTGTTTGATAAATATGAGACAGCAAAGGTATTACAAAAGACACAAATCTAATATATGGTTGAATAAAATATTTTTCCCATTGAAAACAGAAAAGCAGGTGGTGTTCTTCAGCAATCTTTTTTATTTACTTCATGAGATAGTTTGTGCAAAGAAAAACCACTGAGAGCACCGTGACTCACAGTAGTACAAAAGGCTCTTTTGCTGTGTTCACGGTCGGTCCTTTCTGTGTGAAGCAGCAGGTAATGAAACCAATGATCATTTCACATCCTGAAGTGCTTTATTCAACTGGGAATCAGCATCTTCTGGAAACAACCTCAGGATCACATGTATTTTTTTAACCTACATTAAGTTAAGACCAAAGCACAAATTTGTCAACTTCTGGTGAGTACCGAATAAGGAAATAGGTGGAAGATGGCCAGCTAGCCAGGCTGGGATTGTCTCCATTGTACTTATCCCTCTGTTGATTTAAGCAAAATGTGAACAGACCTTTCTCTTGCAAAGCAAGACTTGCTGACTGCTCATGATGACCTCATCCATGTGTAGTTATTTTGGCAGAAGTTAAGGCTTTTTGAAGGGCCAACAAGAATAGTTTTATGAGGCTGTTTGTGAATTAGTATCATTCTTTTGCCCTTTACCCTCTGGTCTCCTATTTAGTTTGTCCCCCTTGTCAAGTATTGGACAAAAGGAGCTCAAATCAGCATAAAACCTGGGAAGTGCTGGGACTGCCTTGCTCCTTGTTACAGCAATTGTCATCTGCTGGTTAACTGGTACAGATTCATGGGTAGAGCTATGCCTGGTAACACAGACAAAGAAGTAGCCCTTGAAAGTGTGGTGCTAGTTTGTGAGTACTAATTGTCCTGTTTCTTTTGACACAGAGAAAAAACATGTTATCTATGCTGAGACATGTCAAGTAAAATTTGACAGCACTGTTCTTTCTGTCCGGAGGTACTCAACCCTTTCACAGAAGTTTCATCATTCCTACCATGCAGGACAAAAATTGAAACAGAGGGAGATGAAATGAGTTGTTCAGCCTGATCTGTATGTGTGCAGTGACTATTTTAGAAAGGAAAGAGCTTCAAAATAAAACTGAATGTAAATGACCTGCAGAACAATTATGCTGTGTCTTTTTTTAACAGGAATGAAACGCAGGGGGAAAGTGTAGTGCTGCAGCCTCAGGCCTCTCTTGAGAGCTGGACATACTTAGGACCTCCATGAGGAAAGTACAGTTGGTGCATGTTTGCCTCACCTCAGCTGGGTGCTGAGAAGGCCCAGGTCACTATCTTTCTTCAGACTTTCTGAGTAACTTCCAAGATCTCTTTTGGTTCAGCTCTTCAAACCTGGTTTGATATTAAGGGTCTTTGCAGCAAGAGACTCAAGGGTGTGAATTTTCACACCCCTGAATCTCAGCTCTCCTTGTGTGTAATAGACATACAATGGAACACTGCTGTACCTCACAGGCATGTTATGAAATATGTTAAAGTGCTTTTTTTTTTCTTTCTTAGCCTAGATTTGAGACCTACAAGAAATATTAAATTGATAACAAATTTGCAAAAGTGAGGGCACAAATTGCCACAGTTGACCAAAAATGGTTGGATATCTAAGGGTCTTTCATTAGCAAATACCTAAATGCACACTAACAATGCAGAGCTGTTTTGATGTGACTAAGTTCCTTATGACCAAATTAAGAATATTTCTTCAGAGAGTCCAAATTACTTGGACCAGCAAAAGTGAACTATAACCTGTTAGATTCTGATAAACAAGCTTTCTCTCAGGATGTCCAAGGCCCTCAGGAAGAGGAAGCAAATAGACTGGTTCCTGCTGTGGTGGTCGTTGCAAAGCAAATCAAATCAAATGTCATAGCAAAATGGATAGCTTGCATAGCTAAATATGTTGCATAACAAAATGGACTCCTTCCTGCAGCAAAACTCTGTTTAGATGAGAAAAGATACGGCTTGAGTGAGTTAAAAATACACTGAAGAATGCAATCAGCACAATGTTATTCATTTCGATATTAAACAAGATTTATTTGACAGTAACACCATATGCTCAGTGGTGCTGTCCACAGGATGACAATTTCATTTTGCAACAACTGTTGAAGTTCAGAAATTGTTTTCATTCAGCTTTGGAATAAAAACAAAAAAGCCTTTCAGTTCCCTATGAAATGGAATTGGACTGAAATGGCTGATTTCAGATAAAAACCTAAGCCTTTTCTTTTGTGAGGCCTTTTTCTTCTGACGGATTCCTTGGTCACCTAATGGGCAGGGCTTTCGGAGAAGCCAGGAAGACTGGGGCATGAATATCTGTAACTTTTCAGAGGCCCAGATACTAATCTATAGCAATGAATCTGCAGAAAATATTTCCATCAGGACTACTGCTCAATTCTTGATACTGATTAGACTTTTTGTATTGATAAGGCATGACTGAAGTATACAAACTTTGTCAAGGATAAGGCAGGAGCGTTCTTCTGGTGAGTGAAAGACAAGCTGAAAGTCTCAACAACGGGAGAGCTTAGAAAGCTGACGTGAACCTGGCAAATGTTGGATGCTATGGCTTGGCCAGAGCCAAAGCTGGGTGGGGGCTTATGGCTAAATTGCCTCAAAATGTCTGTGTTCAAAATGATCAGTATTGGTTTTAAATTCAGTGGATTAGAGACACACATTCACAGTCCCTTTTACTCTCTCCACCAGGGGTGTTCTTTTACATTAATTGTATTCTAAGACATATTCTAAGACACAAAAACATACAAATACCATTCTTCCATTAAAAATGGTGGAAGAATGCTTTATTTCACACTGACATTTGAAAATCTGGGTTTTCATCCCAAATGCCTCCGAACTTGATAACTTCTGGGGTCTGAGCGAGGAGGTGGGGAGGAATGTACTGATTAGAAAATGCTGCTATGACACTTTCTGGGGATTATTTGCCTCAGTTATCCATTTGTGTGTATGGCCATTTGAGCATATTCCCAGCAAACTGACAGCTGTTGCTCACTCCTTCTACCTTGCATGGATTTCCTCTCTTGAAGGAAGGATGTCATGGTGCATCATGGCAATCCTTCCTGAGATGCATATTGGAGGTGGTTTTTAGCTGGAGATTCTAAATCCTTGAGAAAAATGAGACAGCCAAATTATGGTTCCTGTGAGTTACCGCAGTAGCATTTCTGAATTAAATTGTTGCTGTTTTCAGCCAAAACCTTTTGGTTCTGAGGATTTTCAGTGCTTCGATGAAAAGTTAAAAAGATTGTCGGAGAGCACACATTGTGAAAAAAAGCATTGTTACCATGAAATCTTCTATTGAAAATAACATTTGACACAAAGGGATTTTTTAAAATCGGGTCTAACAAAAGAGCTATAAACACATCCTTATAACACTGCAAATAATTACACATCAATAGCAAGTGAGTTTACTAATTCTTGTAGAAATTATATGTCACCAACAAGTCTTCAGTCCTTTGGACTCTCACTGTTGTCCTTTATCTGCAGGATCACGCTCTTCCCTGCCTCTCTGCTGCACTGATGTTGCACGTGGTCAAACATAGAGAAGAGCCCAGTTTCCCAGTGTGCTCACACGTGCATGTACATGTGCTGACAAGTTTATAACCAGCCCACTTTGATATTCTTGACTCTCACTGTCTCAAGATTGGGCACATATGGTTAATAGGAGACGGCACCAGTAGAAAAGCTGTATTTCCTTTGAACTGGCAGGTGACAGGAGCAGAAGTATTTGGCAAGAAAGACACTTCTGGTTGGTTTTTGTGCATGTGTTGCTGCTGTTTTGAATTTCTCATCGAAGCACGTAGACAGAGGAAGGTGATTCCGTGGCCATTACTCTGTGCTCCTTCCTAACAGGGAGCTGGGATGATGCTGGGCCCAAGGGCATTCAACAGAGCACCCTCCTGCCAGTACCCAGAGCAACCCAGCACTTGCAAGTGTGGCAAAAGTGTGAAAACTCAGTTTGGCTGGTGAAGAATGTGTGTGTGCGTATGTCCTCAAACTGCCTATTATATATATTTATCCAATTAAGAGGAACAACAATTCATTAACAAAACAGGTACTAAAAAAATACTCATTTAAGACAATCACTGCTACTTCCTCAGCTTTTCACTTCATTGCTGCTTATGCAAGTAAAAACAACAAACTAAATGGAGACCTTATGGGCACCAGGGACCAATTAATGCCATGTGACTTCCTCCCAGGCTTCCATGAAAATAACTGTATTATAATGGTCTGTGATATTAATACCGGCTTTGGGAAAGCTAGGCAGCAGCTCCATAGGGGAGGATGTAGCATGAGCAAGCACTCTGGAATGTGCACTATTTGACAAAAGAGAAGTGGTGTCTCTCTATAAGTTACATCTCTTCTTGCTATTGAAACAGAAAAATCAGCTAGGGAAATACAAATGCCTGGGGGAATATGAGAAGTTTTTATATAAGGGGATACCTTTTCAGTATATGACTGAATAAAACTCAGAGCTTTTTGGCTTTTAAGACAACAAGTATCCATCTACAAATTATGGCTAGGGATTAATTTCTGAGGTGAGACTGAGAGCCTAAATTTATACAGCCTCAGAGTCCACTTTCTACTCACATTTTAAATAATTTAAAGGATTTCCTTTTAATCCCTTGGCTATGTAGAACCCCTCCAAATTTTGCTTCAGAATATGGGGCCCAGGGCTGTGAAGAAGCATCACCCTGACAGATACAACTGCTGCATAAAGTCCCTGTAACAGATAAAGCTGTGTGGGGATGGCTTCCCAAGAATTTATTTTACTTCTTAGGCTAGTCAGGCTGTTTTGAAACAGTGTTCTTCTATTTCAAACTGCATCTGCACTCAGACATGCAAGAAGTGGATTTTATTGCTCTCCTATCACTGATGATGTACAGATAATGTAGAAACCCCCTAGGCAGGGCATATGGGTGCCGATGGGAGACACCCTGAGGTAAAAGCAACAGCCTACCCATCCTATTTTGTCCCTGGGGCCTCACATTTCCTCACATATTTAGACATTGGCATAATTTTTAGGCACCATACCTGTTGCTTGTACCCCATGACAAAGGGCTATCACCTTTTTATGCTGGACTTTTCTTGGAGTGGAGAGACACACACAGCTCCCCACCCTAAGGGGTGTTAAAAGTCAAATGGACAGGGTAAGACCCACCAGCAAAGCAGGGAGGCACCACGTAGCAGGGAGATCAATGGTCTGGAAGGGAAAGCAGCAGTTCCAGCAGCCTGGGTGATTACAGCCATTCAGCCCACATCTCCCTTCCTGAGCTATGTACCTGAGTGTAAACAGCATACAAAAGGGTTTAATGTGCATGCCAAGCAGCCAAGTGGAAAGAGTACAAGGAAAGCAAGTAGGAGGACAGCATAGTTTATTGTCTTCCACAATGACTTAGGCCTCAATTTCTGCATCCCCAAAACAGGAATATTAGCTCCAAAGATACATGTCAGTTAGCAAGAGCAGGAAGGGTGAAGGCAGTCTAATAACAGAGCCTGAAGTTGGCTAACTGAAAAAGTGGATCTAAATAGCATCATATTTGGAGGAGTGATCTGGGTTAGATGTTCAGTTCAGCTCAGCATTGGAAAGTTCACATACTGGTTAAACTTTGGATAAACTTTTGACCCTTTTTTCATGTAGAAATCAGACAAGAATCACACAAACACAGACTCTCTCATGAGCTTTCCGATAGTGCTTGTTTTTGACTGAGTCAGGAATAGAACAGATCTCCTCATAGTGTTCCTGTATTTCTGCTTCCAAACTCAGCCAGTTTTTCCTCTCCTCTCCTCTCCTCTCCTCTCCTCTCCTCTCCTCTCCTCTCCTCTCCTCTCCTCTCCTCTCCTCTCCTCTCCTCTCCTCTCCTCTCCTCTCCTCTCCTCTCCTCTCCTCTCCTCTCCTCTCCTCTCCTCTCCTCTCCTCTCCTCTCCTCTCCTCTCCTCTCCTCTCCTCTCCTCTCCTCTCCTCTCCTCTCCTCTCCTCTCCTCTCCTCTCCTCTCCTCTCCTCTCCTCTCCTCTCCTCTCCTCTCCTCTCCTCTCCTCTCCTCTCCTCTCCTCTCCTCTCCTCTCCTCTCCTCTCCTCTCCTCTCCTCTCCTCTCCTCTCCTCTCCTCTCCTCTCCTCTCCAAATGTGAAATATTTTTCATTCTATTCCATAAAAAGGTTTCTGTATAAAGTTTGGATGACAGCTGAGGGCAGATCCATCATTTTCCTGAGTAATTCTTGTATCCCTGACGATAACTGTCATCTTTGCTGGCCTTTTTCCCATCCAGTGTTAAGTATTTTCATTAATGACTGGAGACTTAGTCCAAGGACACAGAGACTGTATTTTCCAATCATCAACTGTTGCTCTCCTCTGGACCAGAAATTCATGGCCCTTAGTGGCTCTCCGCCTGGGAAGCTCTGCACTAGATGACCCTCTAATATTTTTTCTCTCTCCCCTCATCTTCTTTGCTCAGTGACTCCCAGTCAGCTTTGCTCACTTCCTTGTGCTTCCTGCAACTTTTTAGTGTGAGTCCTCTCTCCTCATCACCCAATTATATGTTCATTTCTCCTCCTGATCCCTCTCCACCCCCGCCTCCCTCCACATTGCCAGCTGAAAAGGGGAAGAGGGAAGTATCTTCTGAAAACATCAGCATTTTCTTCAAGCACACTCAGATCATCTGTTTGATGACTCCTATCCTCTAGCTGGTGACCTCAGATGTGCCAGACTTCTAGTTCTGTTTTCTTTATTGGGTTGATTACATTGTCAGCACTTAAAATATATCAGAATTAATAACAAAATTAGTCAACACTTAGGAGCATAATCACCCTTAGGATTGATGGAATCAACTGGTAGGTGATAATTAGAACCAGCCAAAAGCTTTTTCTCAAAACCTAAATGTATATCTCCTCCGCGTTAGAAACCACTCGTTGAAACACCCTCCCACAGCATGCAAATTTCCTTGTTCTTTTTTATATCCTCAGATCTTGGCAGATCCTGTATTGGCCACAAAAACAAACAAGAGTATCTAACCCTCATCAAATATTGCTTTCACATATTTCTGGCTCGCCCAGACTTAGCAAACACCAGAAATACAACTGAGCCTGAACTTCAGAAGTTCTCAAGCCTGTTTTTCAGGCCCAAGAGGTGGAGGAAACATATCTGAACTCTTGGATTCTTTTTCCAGATGGATGTTTCTGTGGTTTCTCTGCCAGCGAGTGGATCTGCATGTGGACATGAGTATCCCTTGCACTGCTGTGTCTAAGTGGGTGGGGAATTTGAGGTCAGTGTTCAACTAAGGGAACCAAGCCCAGCACTGTCCTTTGCACCCATCCCTGCAGTCACAGGCCAAATTTATCTGTGTTGTAGCAGAAGTTATTTAATGATTTCCATTGCATCCCAGCTCTGTTTGCCTTCAGAGTACCCCAAATTGTTCAGCTGCACAGAGGACCAGATCTGTCTAAGGGGATTCCCTTGATAGAGGTCAGGTGTAACAACTAGAAATGACTTTGATCTTGTGCTTCCCAGTAATTTTCCTTCCCTTCCTCTTGCTGTCTTTAGATAACAAAGGGCTCTGTGCTACTTTTGTTGACTGGAGCAAAGATCAAGTTGAAGTCCTGCAGAAGCAAGATGTGAGTACACTGTCTCAGGAAACAAGTGTAACAACTTTGCAGTTGTGCGGGTAACAACATCTTCAGAATGACTTGGTGTTGTGGCTATGATGATTTCTTCAGGCACTGTAAGTAGACTGACAAATTGACTTTCAAGTGAAAGGTCATTGAAAAGAATTGCTGATAAAAGCATCTGGATTTACAATTAAAAAGCTACAGAAGTTCAGTTTACAACTCTACTGGGTTCTGTGCGTAGGAGTTTCTATCATACAATTTGGCAGCTTCTTCTGCCTTCTGATTTGAGTTGTAGAAAATAAAAATTCCTTGTGGTTTCTTTATTTTTTTTTTCTTTTTAAACACTGTGGAGAGCTGTGGTGTTTTGGCAAGGCTGATACAAAGAAATATTGTACTGGCATTGTCTCGTATTGTAGGTGACCTCAGGCCTGAACTATACATGGGAAAAAAATAAGTTTCTGCTGAATAGAGCACACATGTGCTTGAATCAGATTATAGAGAGAGTGTGAAAAGCAGAGTGCACACACACAATACACATAATACTGATGTAGGCTTAAATGCAATACCTGACTCTCATCTGATCCCTCTGGCAAAAATCAGGAGCAGCCTTGAAGCATTAAGCCTCACTCCGCTCTGGTGTATGAGGTTCTTTCTGGTGTTCCTAAGACCATGACTCATGAAAAAGGGTATTTACCAGGCAAATAGGTGGCTGGTAAAAAGTAAAAGATTACTTTATATGTCCTAACACACACAGCATATGATTCCAGTAGGTGGTTGTCTATCAGAGTATTTGTGAGAAGTTAATAGATCACATTTTTTCTTTTTTTTTTTTCCTCTCTTCCTTTTAAGAACCAGGATGAGAACTTTAATCCTGGAAATTCTTATCCATAAAGACAAACGTTGCACACCAAAAGGCTCCCTCTCTCCCTGCTTCTCTGGCACTCCCTTCCTCACTTCCCCTGCTTTTTGGGATATAAAACTAAACTAAACAGAGATTTGTCCCTATCAATATTGACTTGAGTGATTCCCTTTTCCTGACTTCTCTAATCCTGTGGTAGATTTTCTGTGACATTTGTTTCCGGTAGCAGAGTCATATGAATGTTCATTCTAGAAACAGAACACTTCCAAACATCTATTAAAAAAGCAAAACAGTGTGGTCAAAGAAGATAATGGGTGATGTTTTTCTCCATAGTTTAATTTCAGCAGCTTCCAGTGTTTGCTTTCTAGTTGAAAAAGTAGTTTTTCCTCAGTATGTAAGAGTTTCCTTTCATAAGAAAACAGACTCAATAGAGGTATTACATAAAAAAGTGCCCAAAGCATCCTCGTGTTGTCTTCTTTGTAGGAATTAGGTACTCAGTATGGCCCAGAGATAAAATGCCATCCAGAGATACCTGAAATCCAGACTGCGGTTATTAGCAGAAACCTGAGGACTCTCAGGCTCGTACCTGTGGTGGAACTGATAATTGCACTGATTTTCTTCTCTCCATCAAAAGGTTGCTTTTTGCACAAGAAAGAAGAAAAGGAGATGCCCTGGTTTTGATTCCAGCTGCTTCTCCTGGTCTTTAGGTGTCAGGAACAAGTCCTTGGGGCAAAACTAATGTTGTGAATATGCCCAGAAGTGGAACCCTCCCTATTTCAGAGAGCATGAGCTCTAGCATGCAGGACCTAAACTGATAAAGGCAGCAGGGAGAATGCTGAGATGGGAATTCTTGTTGGATCCTATGTAAAGGAGATGTCACATCCTTCTCTGCCAACTTACTATACTAGAACACCAGGCTGAGCCCAGTTTTTAAAGGAAGCTAATAGTTAAATATTATGTTTCTGCTCTAAAGCAGCATTGCTGTCAGTCCGGGTGGGTGCAAGCCCTCCTTGCCAACTGCAAAGTGATGTGTCCACTGGCAGGATGTAAACAAGCTTCAGAACTTAGTGCTGGGGTTGATTCTTCTAGGCATGAAGTTGCAAAGGTTTCTGTTTCTCCAGAGAGTGGTGGTAGCACTAAGGCCAAGTGATAATCTGTGAAGATGTCTTAGGACAGCTGACAAAGAGTTGCTGCTACTTTTTCTCCACACCACAGCTTTGCAGATTTGAGTTTAAAACATTGTTGCTGTTCAGTGATATGCTATACGGCCACGGACATGCTTTCATCAAAGACTCCAAATACAAATTAAAATTTCAGTGACTTCGGCAAAAAAGAGCTCTGCGGGTTTGGGAATAGCCCCTGGAGATGGAGGTGGCTCCTGACAGTTTTCGAATGGATTTGGTTTGTGTGGACTTGAGCAGCAAATGGAACCTGTGTGGGAGAGGTTATTATGGCACTAGGGCCAAGGGTCTGTCTCCTCTCCCAGCTGCTCTCTCCCACGGTATTCATGCAGAACTTCCCATCCCATCCTAGGGGTGGGGAGTCCAGGGAAAAACACATCCCACTTGCAGAATAAGAGCTACTGAGCAAGGTGGAGAAAGCAGAAGGAACTTGATTGTTCAACTGACTTGCAAACTTAAAGCTTTTTCCACTCATTAATAAATTGGAGTATCAGTGAAATAGACAATTGCTGAGCTTTCTAATTTTGTTGATTTATCCCCATTTTACTAGTTTTCCTTCAATTCTGCTTTCCAGTGCCACTGAGTTATTGTTATCCAGATCCACATCTCAAAGTTCCAGTGAAGGAGAACGTGTATTAAAATACCAGATTTACCAGAAAACATCTGCAACTTGCAAGCCTATTGTATTACTATTATATAAGCAAGCCATTGTAAATTCTTTTAAGTCTGTAACTTATTTCACGTTAACACACTGTGTGTTTTACAACACCATTTCAAAGTTTATGGCCTTTTTTCTTTAGCCGCTTGTTCCAATTGCATCTCATATTTCATCAAATATGGTAAAGAAACCATGAGAATAAATTGATGCTCCATATGAACCCCCCTATAAATGGATGCTGCCAAATTGCTGTAAAATGGTTTTCCTTTTCAGCCCTCCAGAACTGCTAGTAGGTTTCTGAGGCCAAATTCTACAGGGAAACGTTATGACCATTTAAGGCCTCCAAAGTTTATGCTTCAGTACAAAATGCCTGAGGGCGAGGATTTAAAATGGATGATGTGGAGAAATTTGCACTTCCTAAAGAAAACACAGAGCATTTCCTTCTGCGTGTTAGAAATTAAAACAGAAAATACAAACTAATTTGCCAGGAAATTGTCCTTCTATAATTTCCTCTTCAGCCCTTCCCCTCCAGCCCTTGCCTGCTCCCTCAGCAGCCCTCCAAGCCTGGTTGTCTCCTCCTTGTTGCTGGCTCCACAGCCACAGGTCCCAGCTCCAGGAACTGTGATGGACGATGCTCTGCTCTTTACCTCGTGTGCAAGAGCTCTGCTGTAATGTCTCCTCGTGTTCACAGCTTGCTCCTGCCACCCTCTTCCCTGCTCACCTCCCCACCCAGACTCATGCCTGCAGACAATCCTTCAGGAGATAAGTACTGTTCAGGGACACCAGCGCAGCCGCGAATGACGGTTCATCATTTGGCTCTAATTGGACGCTGGTGTGCAATGAAAAAAAATTTTGTCATATTTATGAGTTACTGTGAGTTAATAATGCGCTGGGATCCATTAGTTAAAGCACATTTGCTCCAAACATGTGGCTTCGGCTTTTTATTTTTCATTCAAGCAACATTTTTTCAGATGAAATGCTGTTGCCGTTTTTCTCCCAGGCACTCAGTGAGCCTCAGGGAGTTAGAGCATCAATTATTTTTCTCCTCACATGTGGAACAAAAAGAGGGGGAAAAAAAAGTAAGTAGAGCCCTAGCCAGAAAAGTCATAATTATTATCCAAAATAATAATAAAATTATATCAACATATCAAAAAATTAAAAGCTGTAGCCAGCTGAACAAATTTAGTCAAAATAGAAAATACAAGAGGTCTGCAGAGGGTTCTCTTGCAAATAAGATGGGATCTACTCTCTCTGTATTTTCAGTAATGTCCTGTCCTGCCTGAGCCAATATTTTTTCTCTTATAATCTGTCTACTGAGTAAATTTTCTTTGACTCTATTTTGAATGATAAATTCATTAGAGCCTTGCAGGTGTATTTGCCTGAATTTACAAACTCCAGAAAGGACTGAAATGACAAGCAAAAATACAGCATGAACAGAAATTTGTTTTCATACTCTTGCTTCTGAAATAGTGCTGCATTTATGTGCAATAAAAATCAAGATGTTCATCTTTCTTCCTCTCCCCCTCCACAATATTTTTTCAGTGCTGAAGATGTCAAGAGCAGAATTTACTCTTCCCTTGATGCCATCTTTTTCCCCCTTCTGTTTCATCACAGCTGCATGGACTCCAGCCAACTCAAACTGTACCTTCGCACTTCACTGCTTAGGACTTTGCGGCTCGTTCAATTTGACAACACTTTTTAATGTAGAAAAGTGATCAGGCAGACTGAAACTTCAGCCTTAGGCTGATTTCTCTCAAATCAGGAGGAGACGGCACAACAAACTTCATGAAATTCCACTTGCAGCTTAATGAAATACCTGCAGCTTAATTTGCAACACCATGCTTAGAAGTAAAGAGCAAGCTCCACCTGCTCTTTGATTCATGACATATTTTGCCCTCCATTCCTAGAAAACATTTGTGGAACATTTTACATATTGCTGCTGCTCTGTTGGTAATAAGTTTTCTTTTATTTTATAAGCTTGAATTAAGCAAAAAGCTTCTCCGCTGCTGACTCGGCTTCCAAAGCTGCACTTTATGTATGTCAAACAACATGTACAAATTTATTAGGTGAACAATGGTTGCATTTAAGTACTGATTTAGCAATCATGAACTTTGCTGGCAGTATCCTTTGGAAACTAAATCCATAAATTTTATTAGTATTAAATGTTTCTAATGGGAGTTGACAAATACTTGAACTGCCTTGCTTTTTTCCCCGCACTTGGCAAAAGGGAAGGGACAAAAATTCCTATTACACAATGAGAAATGCATTAATATTAAAACTCATTCATCTCAATTTTGTACAAATATAATTTAAGACCTTTTACAACCATTGGTGAAATTACAATGTGCTGTAGGGAAGTTGCAAAAATTTTATGAGAGTAATAAAATTGTCATTGTAATACCATTATAGGGTGCAGGGACAATATAGATATTTGAATTACCTATTGTCCTTACGCCAGGTTCAAAAAGCTACATACAAGTATTATAGCATGTAATGGAGACAACTGTTCAAACAAACCAGAGAAATGAAATCCACGTCCACTTTATCTGTCCTAAGACAAATACTCATTAGAAACTGGGATTCAGAATACCCTGCCCACTTGTGTCAACAACAATGAAACTTAAACGGGTGGGCTGTTTTATATTTGTGTCAACAGTAGCACAAAGACCAACTAATTAAACAGAGATTATGTGAAATAAAATAGTCTTGCATCCAAAAAGTCATGCTTTTAGCTTCTGTGACATATTTCCTGGGGCTTGCACTCAAGCCTGACTGAAGGTGATCATGGTGGTCTCCCTTGCTCATAGCAAAAAAACCTACTCATGCAGTTCACGGAAAACCCATGAAATTTTACCTGGGATTAAAATGGTGTTAACTTTCCAGAGGTGAAAATAACTTTCACTGACGAATAGTGATTCTGGGCTATATCCAGGGAAAGAGCATTGCTTTCTCCCTGCCTATCCAAGAGACGAACAAAAGAGAAAAAAAAAGAAAGGAAAACAAGAGAGGCAGTTTCAGCCTTGTACATTAGCAACATTTCACTGGCTTTGTTCTAGAGAGTAATAAAAGAATTGAAATAGTTCAGGCATCTGCCCTTGGCTGAGGGACTTGTAATTATACACTACAGACTCCACTCCCTTGGAACAACTGTCTTTGATTCCTATCTCTTCTTTTATTGCAGCTGAAAAGCAAACCTCCTGATGAAACCATTACATTTCCATGTGAAATTCACAACTATAAGGGGAAACTTCTGCAAACTTGCCAGACTCTTTGAAGGGGGGCAGAAACATATGGGCAAAGGTTGTAAAGTTCCCTTCCAAGTTTCAAAGGTCCAACCATGTGGGGCAGCCTGCGCTGGAGCTTGGGGTTTATTCTTCTCCTTTTAGTAAACACTTTGGACTGGGAATAAGAAAATCTTATTCCCTGTTATTAATTTTATTCCCTCTTTATTAAGAGTTACCATATTTTGAACTCCAGTGGTTCAGCTGATCACTTTCCTTAAAATGACTGACTGTTTAGTCCTCACCAGGATCATGAGAACTCTAGCAAAAACTCTCAGTAGACATTTTTTAACACCCAGAGACTCAGTGAGACCTACTATGCTTTAATGCCCCTTAAAGTTTTTGTCCTGACTTCAGAAGACACCCTCCCACATACTCCAAAACCTTGTTAGGACCCTCCACTAGACAACTTGAGCTTGCTCTGCACAAGTCTTCACTGGAAGAGATGGGCAGGGAGCATGAAAGACAAAGCAGAGAAGCCATCTGGTGCTTAGCTCCTCTTTCTAAGCAGAAATATGCATTCAGACATCTGCTTTGAAATCTCCAGCAGGGTGCACAGCAAGTGGGAGTCCTGGAAAGCAGGTCCTGGTCGATGAACATGCCATTTTAGTTCTTCCTGGCAGAAGGACCCAGAAGATTTCACTAGTGGCTTCTGAAAATACAGTTTGAGGTAGTGCCACTGCCTCTCCTGTGCCCCTCTCAGGAGGGGAAAGCCATCGCTTTGCTGGCCACAGATGAAACACCTAAGTGAGTCCAGTGCCCCCCCTGCACCGCAAGAGATATTTTATTAGAAGCAAATTCAGAGCACACCTTTCCATGCTCAGATAGCCTAAGCCTTCCTCCTCAGCTGGGGAAGTTGTTCAGCAGCCTGAGCTCCCGTCATGCTTATTCCCATGTTTTGCACGTTGCCAAGAGGCAGGAAGGTATTTCCCTACACCACAACCTTTTATTTTCTGTTCTTTTTACTTTGGCTAATATGTCTTCTTGGTAACCACAGTATAATAAATTTCATAGAGCATGACTGGAATACTTAGCTCATATTATTCATTTGCAGTCATTTATTTTTTTCAGCTCCTCTTCCCCTCCTGGTCCCCTCTCCCTAGCACTCACTCTGTGGAATGATAATAATACACACACAAGAGCACTGGCTGGCTGAGAAGGACTTAAAAAAAACAAGTAAGAGGATCTTTCTGTGCTCACACCTGTTTTAAGATTTGTTATCCTTAAAAAGGAAAGCTGTAGGGATTCACTCTCTTTCTTCCTTGCAGACCCCAGTGGAATATACCATTAAACCACAGGGAGGAGAGAAAGCCTTCACTGCACTTAAATATACTTATGTCAAATCCATCTCATTCTTCCTGCCTTCTTTCCTCAATCTAGCCTCCATTCCCAAGGGCTGGAGAATGTTACAACCCATTCACTTTATATGAATGGGCACAGACAGACTTTTTCACCATTTCGATATGTCTACATTTGCAGGCATATCCTGTAGGCCAACTGGAACAGCCTTAATTTCAATTTACTGTCTCCCTGAGGAACATGCCATTCTCCTGAAAGTGGAAAAAACTCTCAGTGGCCATTCCCTGCCCCCCTTTCCTCCACCTCAAGTCAAGATCTGAACTGGAAGGAAAATTTCTCCTAAGATTAATGGACTGCAGTTTTGATGCTTATAACAGGGCACATGATCTTTATTAAACTAGTAATGAACAACTTTCACCGAGGTACTGTGTTTGGAAGGTTCTCAGAATTACTGTACATGGCTCATCTAAATCCTTTTCCAAGTCCCTGTAGAACAGTGTTATATTAAGGAAAAGAAACAGTTCCTCAATGGTCATTTAAACGCTCTTGTTTTTTAGTGGTCCTACTGATAATGACAAAAACAATGTTTATAAAAGGTAGCCAAGATCTTGACTTACTTAACTTTGGATGCAGCTCAGTTAAGCAAAAAGGTAAGATGCTCCCACTTTTCTAAAACAAGTATTAGGGGTGAGCTTTTAATGAAACAAACCATTAACAGATAACGAACAAAGATTCAATGAATAGTGGCACTATGAAAAAACATCAGTTCTGCTTGCCAGGCCTTTGTGGTCGCAGCTTTGATTTAGAGCAAACCAGCATGAAGAAATCTGGATTTAGGAGAGGAAAATGTGTTTCTTTGCAGAAACACCAATGCTGTACTGTCATTCAAGCTCTCCTGGTACACAGTACTGCAGTATTTCACCGGGCCTTTGTTAATTGCCTGGAAAAACTGCCAACACAGAAGTCAACATGTAGTACTGCTATAGTGCATAGCTCTGCAAAGTTATAGTTAACCATTTATCATCTAACTGCTGTGATACAAACCCAGTTATATCTCACAGTTCTTTAAATACCATGGTATTCCAACAGACTTCTTAGGAAAGTATCAGACATTGGAGCCTATGGCCAAACAGTGATTAATGTTGTTAGACTGATACAGTTTTAGTATTGCTGAATACTTAATGTGTTTTGTGTAGTCTCTTTTGGGTGGACGATAGTTCATAGACTGATGGGTCTGGTTGAAGATATCCAAATGGCCTAGTGCTTTAAATTTGCTCACGGAAGTGTTGCATTTAAGGAAGCTTTTTCTGGTGTGCTCACATTCCAGATGTCCAGTTATGAGCAAGCACAGGTGGGCAAATAGGTGAGAATCTTCTGGTCAAAGGCAATCAAGAGGATTTGAGCTGGGCCAGAACTGCCATCTGAGCTTCTCACAGATCAACAAATTACAGTGACAAGAGCCACCTTAATTTTGGGGGTTGAAGCTGATCTTTTTTTTTTTTTCTGTGTAGAGGAACATTTTATTTATTTTAGCTATACTGCAATTAAAAATAGCAGCAAACTGAGAAGTGGTTAGAGTGAACACACAGAAGAATCGACCTCCGTGGAGAAGTGAGTTTTGCTTCCCACAGTTACAAACAGCCTCTGGTGTCTCTTGGATGTCTTTTCAGATTGCAAATGACTCCAGAAAAAACAAAGTCCCAACTCTAACTTGAAGGCCAGAATTCAGTCTTAGTACAAGGCCATGACTAAGTAAGGAAGAGAGCAGACAGTGTTTTCTACTATGAAAAAGCCCATTTCTTGATCTGTTTTTTTGGATTGACCCATTATCATGTAATGGGAATGGTTAATATTTCCAGGGACCATCCAGGGAAATTCTTAGATATAGTCAGACAGAGGATATGGGTCAAGGTCATCTCTTAACAAAATTAATAAATATTTTGCAGCAGCCCATGAATAGTCTCTGGTTCTGGTCATTGCTTCCGTGTTAGCATTACACCATAGTTCCCTTGAAATCACAGATGCTTAAAGAAACATACTAAGGCTAATGATTTTCATACTTGGGAATTTTTTTTCTTATTAGTAACAAGCAGTGGGTGGGGATAGTACCCCTCTCCCATTTTCTGCTGGCTGTACAATTTTCCTAGATCATGGACTTTTTAAAAAGAGAAATAGAGTTAAGGAAAGGCAAAAGCTTGACATGCAATCTGACAGAAAAAAATTTGATGGTTGTTGTTTGCTCAGTTTGGTTTTGCTGAGGGCTGGAGGTGTAGGGGGCTGTGCCTAAGAACTGCACAAGGAACACCCACTCAGTCTCATAGCTGCCTCAAGCAACCTGGACCAGAGCTGCCCTTTGCAGCCTTCTACTCGTGGAGCAAAGCAGCATCAGGCTCCTGCAGAGATGTGTACCATCTGTTTGAGCAGGGCTCTTCAGCCTGCATAGCTAGACTTTCTAAATGATAAAGCATTTGCTGTTGTTAACTCAGGTTAACAGGCTTGACTCTTAAATAAGAAGCCCTTATTTAAAAAAACCCAGGACAAAACCTCTTGAACCTCAATTACAATGGAGACAGGAAAGGTGCAGATAGGTCTGGAGTAATTACCAGGCAGAGGCTCACTTGCAAGTTCTTGTATTTTCAGCCAGAGCTGGTGATTTTGAAACCTGAACTCCCAGCATCTCCCAGCCTCACCTGCTTGGCATAGGCTGCCCAGGATGGCTTTTTCCCTCGGCCGTGTGCTACACATGAACACCTCAGCAGGGAGCAGGCTAGTGAAGCTGTCACTTTTTGTGACTGGAGGGTGGCAAACAGCAGGACCCAATCGCAGGGACATCACTGCCAGGAGGTGGTGAATCAGGGCTGTGGTGGGCAACCTGTGAGCTGCTGTACACATCTTCTCCTCAAAAAAGGCATGCTGGTTAATAAAGAGTGATAGGAATTGGGCAGCTTGTCTGTCTCTGTGCACACAACTGGGGTGCCTGCCTTGTCCCAGAAGACAAGGACCTGGCATCCCAGCGCAACAGTCTGCTTGCTCAGGCATAGGTAGACAGAGCAATGGTCCATCTTTCAAGACAGGCTTATTGTATAACTGGAAATGAATCTCAACTACTCCAGGCTCTCTAGCTTCATGCCAGCATGTGAAGATAGACTAAATCTTCTCAATCCATTCTCTGCCCAACCTCTATTTGTGCTTGGGATTGCCCCAACCCAAGTGCAAGGTCACACACCTAAGTCAGATTGGGTGAAGAATGGATTGAGAACAGCACTGAAAAAAAGGACTTGGGGACGTTGGTTCATGAGAAGCTCAGCATGAGCCAGCAAAGTGCACTTGCAGCCCAGAAAGCCAACCATATCCTGGGCTGCATCAAAAGAAGCATGGCCAGCAGGTCTTGTGAGACCTTACCTGGAGTACTGTGTCCAGTTCTGGAGCTCCCAACACAGGAACATGGAGCTGTGGAAGTATTGTAGTTTGAGCCTCGTCAATAACAAAGGACCACACAGCCACTCACTCCCCCTACCCCATTATGGGATGGTAAGGATGAAGTCTACCTAGAACCTTGTGGGTCAATGCAAAGGCTATGAGGTTTTCACTCACCGGTTACATTCACAGGCAAAACAGACTCAACTTGGGAAAAAAATCAACTTCATTTATCATTGCTCAAATCAAAAAAGGGCAAAGAGAAAACACAGAGCTTAAATGCTTTCCCCCCCATCTCTCTCTTCTTCCCGAGCCCAAACTACTTTGTTCTCAGTATCTCTACCTCCTCTCACCCAGTGGCACAGGGAGCAGGGTTTACAGTCCGGGTGTTACAAGTTGTTTTATACCAGTCCTTCCTCCTCAGGGCAAAGGATTCCTCACAGTCATTTCCTACTCCAACATGGGGTCCCTCCCATGGATCTAATTCCTTCACAAACTCCTCCAGCGTGAGAGTCCCTTCTGCAAGGTACAACCCCTCAGGAGCAAACTGCTCCAGCACGGGCAGCCCACAGAACCACGGACTACATCAGAAACAGCCCCTCCATGGCTGCAGGTCCACAACATCTGCTCCCTGATCTTCCACAGGCTGCAGGTTCACAGATGCTCCACCAGGATCATTCCCGGGCACCCGGTCCAGAGCATCTGCTCTGCCGTGATTCTTCAGGGTCTGCTCCACCACCGTGATTCCCCGTGGATGCAGGGGACAGGCTGCTGCCTCACCTCGGGATGGAGAGGAAAATCTCTTCAGGCACCTTCTCCCATACCTTCCTCACCCACCTTTGTCTCTCTGCTCCAGCACTGCTCTCCTCTAGTGTTGCTCTCTTGTGGTGTTCTCTCTCTTCAGGAGTTGCTTTCTCTCACCTCCCCTTCTCTTCCCTGCTGGGAATCAGCAGGTCTTCACTCTTCTTGAATATGTTAATCTCAGAGGCACATATCTTTTTTGTTCACTGATGGCCTGAGGGAGGGCAGGGATTTTGGAGTTGGGAGAGCCCTGGAGTTATATGAATCGTCCCTGGGGACCCCTTCTGTGCTACCACAAAGGCACCACATCAACCCAGAACAAGAAGCAAATCCAAAAAGGGTCACAGAGATGATCAGAGGGGTGGAACACCTCTCCTGAGGAGAGGCTGAAAAAGTCGGTGTTGTTCAGCCTGGAGTAGGCTCTGGAAAGATCTTATAGAACTTTCCAATAGCAGAAGGGGACCTACACAAAAATTGGGGAGGGACATTTTACAAGAGCATGTAGTGATAGGATTTGCCACAGGCCCTTTCTACTCACAGTGACAAAGCTTTTGAAAATGTGAGTAGAAAGGGCCTGTGGCAAATCTTGGAACAATTAGGATGCCCCCTCAACTTCCTCAAAACTATCAGAAAGCCAGAAACTTAATATTTGCCTGAAAAAAAAAAGAGAACATTTTGGTTTTAGTGTTAAACCTCAATTAAATTATCCAGCACACGTTTGATATTCTTGAGCTGAAGTGTTCTGAATCTGATGCACAGAGAATAAATCAGGTAAAGTAACATGGAGCAGTAGGTGGGAGTGGGGAGGAGACTGAGGGTAAAGGTGAGCATGCAAAGTGTGCTGTGCCAAAACATCACTGACGCCAGCTCCCCAGTGGAAGCTGAAAGACCCGGGTACTGCAAGGCAGATGGAAAACATGGGAATGCAGTTGCATCTGCAGATACCATTTCTTTACATGGTTCTCGCCACCTAATCTCTTTTTCCCATCATTTCCTCAATGACGAGATCAAGGTGAATTGCTTTGGATGGGTGAGTCTCAGCAGAGCAAACACAGCTACTGGCAGGGAGTGTTGCTTTGAGAAATAGCATAGAGAAATCAGGAGGCAAAGGCTTTTTTAAGCCAGTCCCACTAAAGGTACTTCTTTCCTCTTTCCATGCTTTAGTTCCTATTCCACTGCAGTCACTGATAATTTCCCTCTTGACTTTAGGAGGACTGAGCTTCTGGAGGGCAGTGGCTCCTGACCCAGTTTCTTGTCCTGTTATTATGTTAGGCACTAAGCCTGAACAGCTTCTCTTCTGCAGGCTTAAATGCAGATGACTTGTGTTCTCTTCAGAACAATCTTCCCTGCCTTTCTTTGTCTTCCCTATCAGGCAGTTCAGAAAAAGAAACAGCTTGGGTTAAGGCTGTGACATTGCTGAGGCAAAAGAAGTCTGCTTTACTCAGAGTGAGTTTGGTCAAGGGCCCAAACTGAAGCTGTGGTGCAGGTAGGAGAACTTTCTAGGAAACTGAAGCTCTGTTGCTTCCCCTTTTATGAGGCTAATGTAGTTCTGCTATAAATGTAGCCAGCTACAGTGTACTTCGGGTTTTTTTCACTCTCCCATGTTTGTTCCAGCACTTGAGTTATATGCATATTTTGCTATGCACATAATACATATCTTGGCAAGCAAAAGATAGGAAGGGTAAATGATGGTATGTTTACCTTAGTTCATGGTGATGTCTTGGTGGTTTAACCTTCAAATGTGGTGTGCCTAACTGTTCTCTAACCACAGGTCCAAGTCCCAGCTGGGCTGACTCAGCCTTTATCTTCCTCAAGATAAATTCAGTCTCCTTCACTTCACAGTGGGTGGGTGTTTCAGATGAAGCCTTAAAAATGAGAGTTTTGTCTGGTCTGCATGGACCCTAATGATCCCTTAGCACTTTTCATGAGAAAAACATTGGGTTTGGGCCAGGATTCCCATTCTTCACTGCAGTAGCGTGCTGGGAGCACAAAGAAGGCTCTATGATGTTGATGTGCTTAGAGAGCAAAGCCACTAATGCTGTGGTGGTGAAGCACAAACACAATGATGCTGTAAGCCAAGCTTACTGAACCCCATGGTCCTACTGGGCATGCTGGGTATGCCTCAAAACAACTGGGACTTAAGGTCTCTTGCTGGTTAGGAAGGTCTTGTACTGGCCACTAAAGTGGCATTAGGTAACTAGAGCTTTTCCCTGCCTAGAAGGTTTAATACTACTGTGGAATAGGAAATAAAAGCATTCAAAACACTGCATAGGAAGTAGAAGACAAGGAACAGCAGGCCAATTAATAAGACACTTGAACAGAGATGTGAGAAGCTGACATGCCAAAGCACAGGCTGAGTGTATGAAGAATAGAATGATGTTAATCTGTCAGGGAGCAAATATAGATAAAAATTCCACTCTGTTCCTAAGAAAATTTGCCAACAACACCTCTGTCAAGTCCAGCATATTCTTGTTAAAATCTCCTTCAGGCAAATCATCATTTTGGAAATAAAATATAATCCAAATTACCCCTTATTTTCTGACAGCATAGCCACAGAAATGTTACCATTAATAAAGGATCAGGTTCCTTTTATCAGTTATGAAGGTAGCTGCCCTCACCCACATGCTACAGGCTCAGGCAAGTTAGTTAAGCAAAATAAAATTACTCTGTGCAATTTTGTCAGAGCCCAAACAGTTGCTGAGACTAGTTAAGAAGAAAATAGGTTTTCAATGGCATTTTTCCCCCCAGTACATCCTTCAAGGCTTGAATCACTCTGTTCCTTGAGGACTAGAGGAACTACAATAGCAAAACAGAGACTAATGGCTTTGTATTTCAGCCAAAGCAGAAGGCATGGGAAGACCGTGAGAGATGAACAGTTTTCCTGAGATCTTTATCTGTTCTGCAGTCTCAGGTAGTTTGGTTTAGCATCTGAAATGTTATATCATGAAGCAAACCAAAAATAAATTCCAAACCCCAGGGAGGAGGCCATAATTAGTACAAAGAATGGACACTGCTGGCAGGTCATATGGGCCTTACAGGTGCATATTTCCAGAAGGCATTTATTAGGGTAGTCAGCACACTTTTGATAGGGCAAGCACATGTCAAGCATTTAGGCTTAAACAAACACACTGATAATTGTGCTGTAAGTGGAACATAACCTTTCACTGTACTGAATCTTTTGAAGTGTTTTCTATTCTAGCAAGCACATCTGTGCAAAATCTTATAAATCAAAAAACCTTGAAAATGTTGGAGGTAGTTTGGAAACATTATAATAAAAGCTTAAAATTAACTAGTGAAGTCAATATCAGGCAATTTTCTCCTTTGCTTTCTCAATGACTGTGTGGCCTACTACATGAGTGATTTAAATTAAGTTTTCTTTCAGATCTCCCTGGTATGGTGAGTGGATTGGAAAGTATTACTGGCATGTGAAGGGAGTTGAGAGCATGTACAAAAGTGCTACAGAAGTGCTAACTAGTATTATCAGCTGTGAATAGATATTCTTAATATCAGCAGATACTCTTCAACAGTCCTACACTAGTATGTATCTGCAGCCAACAATGATCTCATTTTACACAGCAGCAGCCAAAGAAATAGGTTGGGTTGCTTAATATTAAAATGTATTAAGGGTTAGTAAGCAACTGCTAACTTTATTATTATTATTATTATTATTATTACTTAAAAGGCTCATGGCTCAGTACATGCTTAAGTGAATTTATAAACATGCAGTATTCATAGAATCATAGAGTGGCTAGGGCTGGAAGGGATCTTAAAGACCATCAAGATCAACCCACCCTGCATGGGCAGGAACACCTCCTGCCAGACCAGGTTGCACAAGGCTTCATCCAACCTGGCCTTAAACACTTCCAGGAAAGGAGCATCAACAAGGTCTCTAGGAACCTATTACAGTATCTTAAAACACTCATATTAAAGATTTTTTTTCCTAATATCTAACCTAAGTGTCTCCTCTTTTTAAATCCATCACCCCTTGTCCTATCACTACCCTCTCTGGTGAAAAGCCCCACCCCAGCTTTCCTATGGGCCCCCTTCATGGACTGGGAGGCTGCTATAAGGTCTCCCCAGAGGCTTCTCTTCCCCAGGCTGAGCAGCCCCAACTCTCTCAGCCTGTCTTTGTAGCAGAGCTCCTCCACCCCTATGATCAGCTTTGTGGCCCTTCTCTGGACCCTCTCCAACAGGTCTGTATCTTTCCTGTGCTGGGGGCTCCAAAGCTGTACACAGCATTCCAGGTGCAGTCTCACGAGAGCAGAGCAGAGGGGCAGCATCACCTCCCTCTCCCTGCTGGCCACACTTCTTTTGATGCAGCTCAGGACTTCTGGGCTGTGAGCACACACTGGTAACTCACGTTGAGCTCCTCATCAACTACCACTCTCAAGTCCTTTTCCTCAGGACTGCTTTCTATCCATTCTCTCCCCAGCCTTTATCTGTGCCTGGGGTTGCACCAACCCTGGTGCAGGACCTTGCATATTACTAGGCGGTGTTGTCTAAGTCCATTTTATACTCTACATTGCTTAGCAATATAACCTTTAATTTAAAAAACATATCTTCAGAAGAAAATTGAGAATGAAAGTAATGAACTTTTTCTTAGTTTAATTTCAGGATCCAACTGAGCCCCTCACATACTCACCTGCACTGTGAGAGCTGGCAGAAACCTAGTATAACTTTAAAATTACTGTATTTACCTCACTCATATTTGGTGTAACAATTCTAAGACTGATGTATTCTAGACAATTACAAATAGAAGGATGTGTGTGAATACATAAAAAAAGTATGGGAAGGCTTGGAAGGCTTGACTTAAATCAAAGGGATAGGGTAAGGAGGAAGAGGAAGTGTTGGCAGCAGTGTGTGTCTCAGCTCACTGATGAGAATCCTCTTTTTTATTGTGCAGAATGCACCAGTAGCAGTTGGCAGAGTATCTTTAGTTCATGCAACTTGTCCTCCTTAACAAAAAGGCCTCTTCTTGTCATGACATTCTTGGAAGCCCTGTGTACAGAGTAACATCAGGCCTCCTTCCTTGGAGTCCTCAATGTTTCAGTGAAAACCTACAGCACCAGAAGAAAGAGCCTAAAATTTTTTAGTAGATCTGAAGAACTGAATCCCCCAAAGCTTCAGGATATTTGAAATTCAAAGGCTAGTGTTGCATTTTGGACCTCTCCCTTGTCCTGAGCTCTGCAACAACATCTTGCTGTGCGAGGTCTGTAAAAAGGAACTTCCTTTTGGGTTATGTCACCCTTAACCTTAGTCAGCTGCTCTTGAAAGAATCATTAAGCATACTAAAACTGAATTTAGGATGCATTTGTGAGAGGTCACAATCATCCAAAAAGGAGCATAAAAGTTAACACAGCACTTCTTTGCTGGTGTCTCTCTTAAATGCGTGTGACTTGGACTGTGAATGCTGGTTTTCCTAGAGTAAACTGCACAGAATGTTTCCTGTTAAACTTTGAATTATAAAAAAGACCATGTTATTTGACCTTCCATCTTCTCTCCCAGTAAAGCTGGGTTTGAAAGGCACAAGAACAACATGGCTGTTACAAGATGAAAGGCTGCATTTGGAGAAATTGAAACAAAATCAAGTAAATTCAGGAGCTATGAGCTGATATAATGGGAGATGTTTTCCTGGAAACAAATCCCTAGCTAGAAATGGTGTCTTCCAAGGCAACAGAAAGCTTCTTAAAATGGATGCATTTCCTTTGGAGCAATCCTGTAATTTGTAATATACCTTTTGCTGCCATCATACAGTACAAGAGACTGGAGTTCATTTACTCTGGCAGGATCTTCAACTGACCCAAAAAATCCAACAAATTTGTTTTCATTACAGTAAGGAAGCCTCTGGTCTAATAACAGCAGTAAAGATAAGGTGAAAATTCAGTCTAAATGTATGTAATGTAGTTGAAGTAATGATCATAAAGAGCAGATCTTCAGCTTGCCTTGATCATCCTATCTCTATTGACTCAAGGTTCTTAAGTCCTTTTCCAATGTCCTTCCATTGCACAGTATTCACCTATGAAAAGCAGTTTTGCAGTCACTGCTTCTCAGATGTGGTTTCTGTCTTGTCTGTAGGCAAGTAAACTGAGGCATGAATTGATGGAGTAGGAAGCTTATAGTTGCCTTCTTGATTGTTAGCTGGCTTGGGTTGAAAGCCAGACTTGGGTAGAAATCTGGCTGGATGATTAACTTTTGATTTTTTAATCCTGAGTAATATTAATAAAAAAGAAAACAGAAGCAAGCCTGGCTTAAATGAAGAGTTATTGATTTGGTCCCAGAATATATTTGAATATTTTATTGCACAGATGGGACCCCTACCACTTTCTTTTCCTTCATGCCAGAAAGGCCCTTTTTTATAAGGATACTTTCTGCCCTTTGGGAGGGCTAGTTCCTGTTTCCATTTATGTGTACTTTTGGGGGGCAGGTGGTGGGCTCATGCAAGGAGAATTGATTACTCAAGTGCAGGACCAAACAGCTTTCCTTTACCCAGCCCCTGAAACAGCTGCCCTCACTGTTCTCCCACCTACTGCTTTTGGGGCACAGCTGTCCAAGGGGTGTTTGTCTGGCTCCACATTTTCCTCCCACCTATGCAATTCTGGCTGTACCCCTGGGGAACCTGCTGCCACCTTCCAGAGATCTTTTGTTTTAAAATAGACTTGTTAAAACCTCTGCCCCCAAGATTCATCCCTCTTGGGCATCTTTGCTTAGTGTGCCCACCTGCCTGTCCCAACTTAAGGAAGGGTAGGAGATTGCAAGGGAAATTAGCATTTCATTAATCCTAAGGTTTTCCTAAAAGTGATTTCTTATTCTTTTGGAACCTGACAGGTCTACTAAAAAGCAAAGTGCAAAAGATAAGTCCCCCATTCCCACACTAAAACCCATATTTGTGTATATTTTTTTAGTCAAAAGGCAATTTTTAAAAATGGTTTCCATTCAAGAAGAGCTCAGAGACTGAAATGGATGGGCTTCACAGACAAGAGGCAAGACGTGGGGAGTGATAAGTTCTAGCTGGCTTGCGTAAGTCAGTGAATTTGGAAAGCTCTCCCCCTAGCTTCTAGATAAGAGGTTTCCTTTTGAAGGCAGTGACAAACATGAACCAGCCAAATTGTAGCTTTCTGCCCAGCAGCACATCACTTATAATGACAAGCAGCAGACGGAAACTCTTCCAGCAAGTATCACTGCTAAACACACTGTGTATCTCATGATCTGCAGGGAATACAAAGTCTGGACACAAGCCATTAAAAAGAAAAAAAAAAAAAGAAAAAAACACAAGAAGAAAAATATAAAAACATTAAAGACTTTTAAAAACCTAAAAATGAACAAAATTTACCTTATGACTTACATGATTTGTAAAAGTAGAATTTCAAAGTTCTTAAAATATCGACAAGTGACTTGCTAAAAGCACAATCCATCAGGAACAGGAAGACACCCCATATTTAAGAAACCTCACCAAAAATGCCATCTCAGAAGCCACCAGCAAATTCTGCTTGACAAGGATATAAATTATTAGCCTACGGTCTGCATTCCAGAGGGCAAGGATAGCTTTTCCTTAGTCTCTAATTCTTCCCTCCTTTTTGGAAAGTACAACAGGATGCCTATTGAAGAAAAGGAGTAGCTTTCTTCTGCATTACTTCATTGCATGTTCCTCCCATGTTATGGGATCTTCATCTCATGATTACATACATTTCATGCTAGCTTAACAATTACTGGGTCTCCTTGCACATTATGGACCCTCTGTAGAGTCTGAGATACATCCTACTTGGGAAGCAATGGGTGAAATGACACAAGTAATCCTAGGTATGCTTGAGCTTTCTGTGCACAGGAGACTACACTTTTTATGAGAGTGTCTCACACCATTATTTTGGGTACTATGGTATCTGTCAGAAAGCTTTTACCAATCAGTAGATCTTTTTTGTTGTCTATCCCATTAAAAACAACTGAATAAAGGAATAAAATGGTGTTCCACTGGTGGCAATGAATGTCTAAGTGTGTGGTTCTGTGAGGCATGAGGGAGGTAAAAGTGGATATGTTTCATCATTTTGTGGCCCAAGTAGGTGATGAGCATAGAGTAAATTTGTTTTACCTATATTTAAACTGGACTGTATCACCATTACAAAGTCACTTTTTGATCAAGCACCTCCATCTGGAGAGAAGGACAGATATATCCAGGCTATGTTGTTTTCATTTTAGCCTCCAAATCATGCCCCTGCTTTTACACCAGCATAATTTTTTTTCACTGTTGGGATCTGGACATTGGGTCCATATACCCCTAGAAAAGCTCTGCTTTGGTACATGGACAGGGTCTCTGGTGACAGGAACCATTCATGGTGGCTGTTTACATACACTGAGAAAAATTGGGGTTTTTAGTTGGTGACAGAACTATTTTGGGTCCGTCCAGTATGAATAAATATGAACATTCACTCATCCCTGACACTGATGGCATTTAGACACAGACAGGCTAAATTCAGTTTTTCTGAGAGAGCTGAAGGTGGAGGAAGGCAGAACTGGAGTTATGCCTTATGAAGTGTAATATGTGCCTTATGAAGGCAGGACCTGTGCGGTACGCTGGAATGGGGAACGTCACAAAAAAACCCCAAAACTGCTTCCCACTGAGACAAGAAAAATGACAGGATTTGGAAATGCCTGGACATTCTCAACAGAGTTTACCCAGAAGTATATCAAAGTTTGGGTTGGAGTAACAGCTACATGTCATTGAAAAATTACTTTCTCCCCTAAAGATAATTTATAGATTACCCAGGAGTGACCTGTCATCGTGATCTCTGCCTTGAAAGCAAAACAAAAGCAAACAATAAGGAGTTCTACATAGATTTATGCTGAGTTCCAGACTTAATTAAGCTGTCCAGGGGCTGCTGAGTATCCAGGCCACTCTCTGGCTTGATGACGTAAATCCAGAGCAAGCCAACTGAAGTGAAAAGTGCAAGTCCAAAAGGGAGTGGGAGAGACTATTTCTTGAGCTAGGAGAAGAGTCCCAACGTCAAGCTCCACTGGAAACCAGAGCACCTTCCTCATGGAGGGTGAGGTGGGACATTTTGGATTCAGCAGCGATGAATTTGGCTCAGTCACTACTAGTTTGCAGTGATAATGTCTCTATTTCAGGAAAGTTGCAAGCCTTCTATATGCTATACCTTGCATACATTTCATGGTCCCATTTGGTTTGTGCAGCACAGAGCAATCCATCAGAGCAGGCTCACCCTAATCACAACTGAGATCACAATTGAGAGGAACAAAGACAAACCCCAGTATAGCCCAAGAGTAATGGGTGGATTCACCCCTCTGCTGGCTCTACATGCTTCAGATGGCAGCACAGAGACAGGCAGAGATACTGGCTCACCATAAGATGCTATTATTAGTTTGAACTATCTACCTTTGAAGAGGTTGCACTCACTTGTGTGATGCTCTCGTTCTAAAAAAGGATCTCAGGATGCATCCTGTCTTAAGTTCAAAGCCTTGTGGGGGAATCCCATCAACCCGACATTTCCAGGACCACGGTAGGATAGGCTGCGTACCAGAAATTGAGTCTCTGTCTAACTTCATTGCATCAGCAGAAGAGTTAATCCTGGTTTCACCAGTGCCCAGGCAGTGACTGACAATTCTCAGATGGTCTCAATGGGCACTTGCAGATAACCACCTGAGATAGATCAGCACAGGAAACCACTTCCACACAGCGTGAACATGCAGGTGGTGAGCAATGTAAGGCGCATGATTATTATCCCTGTTCTAGCTAACTGTTCTGGGCCCCCCTGCATGACGTCTGCATAGTTGAGATGTCATCACTTAGCCAGATGTTGAAGTCACATCTATCTAAATCCAGTTGGATGTATGGAAAATATTGTCTGTTTCGTAGGGCATAAATCAGAGGACATTTCTATGAATAAGGGATTATTACTAAATCATGAACTTTCTATTAATAGATCCCCATTAGTGCTGCAGGTGTTAGCAGTAAATGCTCTTTGAAGCATTACTTAATCACCTCCCTTGCAAATCCCTGTAATCTAGCTCTCATAAAAATACATGGATTATTGATTGAGAGGACCTTTGGGATCCCTAAAATGAGGTTCAGCTCAGATGTCTGTGCAGTGCAGGAGACGCACTACAGATCGCTCCCTGGAATGTCTGCCAGGTGTTTGCAGTTTCATGCATAGCGTGTCTTGGAAATAATGAAAGAGGTGGGGGTGGAGGGGAGGTCATTCCCATCCAGGAAGACTAGGCTCAAGCAGAGGAAGTAGAAGAAGAATGAGGACCATTAGTAATAACTGGAGAGGTTGAAGGTGCAGAGATTGTAGAGTGGGCTAAATCTTACTCTCTGAGAAACAGTGAAAAGGGAGAGCAAGCTGATCGATTATATATAAACATTATCCTCAAAACTAATGCATGGCATGTAGTCAGGTGTGTGGCACACAAGCCAATCAGGACAAGCCTTTAGAAATGTGCTGGGTACTGGGCTAGATAAGAAGATAAACTGATGTTTGGGAAACTTGTGGAGAGCCCTAAATTAAATATGATACCCCCACTCCCAGCCCAATGTGATAATTTTAGGATTATTTCTGCAAAGCTTAATGCTGGTGAGAACTGATCAGGTGAAGCTAAGAGCCACTCTCCCTGCTTAGCAGCCCTTCATGGCTGAGCTCTGTGTGGCTCAGGTCTGCAGAAAGCCTTCAAGGCTGCTTAAGTGGGGTTTGGGCAAAATGTGGTCCTTTAAAGGTATGCTAAATCCGTGCTGTGTAGGCTAGAGATCCTGAGATACTTCAGGAGCCAAGAGAAAAATAACATTATTCACAGAATCAAAGCAAAGCCAGTAAGAAATAGACCCCACAGAGCCCCGTTCCCACAAGAGTACCCTGCTGCCTGAGCTGTTCATGTAGTGCTGAGAGACCCTGCAACCATAAGCACTGAGAAGCTTAAGAAACCTTGCTGAGACATCCTTGAAACTGCAGTCCATCCCATTTCTTGGGCACCTTTGGGCTCCTTTATTATTTCTTCGGGCACCTTTATATGTTCCCTATGAACATATATTTGTCAGTTCTCTTCTGCTCCTGCATAAGCCCAAATGCTCCCCACCCCCATCCTGTGGGGCTGAGCAGTGTGATGCCTTGCATCCTTCTGCTGCTGACTGGACTCTCAGAACTGGGTGTTTGCAAATCCCCTGTCTGGAGCAAAGCAGTATAAGGGACTGTGGCTTTGTTGGTTGGTAATCAGGAGTGGGAGAGGATCTGCACCCATCCCTTCTTCCAGGGAGGATTGAAAAATCTCTCCATCGCTCTGTGGAAAATAATAAACAGGACCTAAATCAATTAAATCACACTCTTCAAAAAGTACTGGAAGGTGAAGAAAACTTCTCTATAAGATGAAAGGATAGGAAGAAATAATAATCCTTCACAGCACTGCCTGAACTTCACAGAACTTCACAGAACTGATAAAGCACCATTTTCCAGGGTGTCACCATCTGTTCTGTGTTACAGGGAATAACCTTGATGTTATTACATTACAGGATTATTATTATTATTATTATATATTAGTGTGTTAAATCTTAACCAAATGTAACAAGTGAGAGATACACATAATATCACCAATGTCTGGAAGAACACAGTTCAAAGAAGTGGTTCTATGAGGGTACAGGGCTTGTTAAGGTGCTTAGAGGTAGCCACATTCCCAGCAGCTCTGCTGAATGGGCTCCTTTTCTTCAACTATAGATCCAATGTCAAATTCTCCCACCTCAGTTCTCCAATCTTTCAGAGGAAAGGGGTGTGAGGGCTGGAACTTGTGTATTGCTGAACTGCAGCTGGTTCAGCCAACCAGTTCCTTCCTGACCACGCAAAGCACCTCGTGGCTTTTCTCTTTCAAGAGGACCAGTCCAAATAAACAAATACTTTCCACAAGGCTAGAAGTGGTTGTTGCTCTGCTCTGCATGTATATCAGGTATCTTCATGTGAGGAGGAATGAAAAAAACATGAAAGTTCTTTCACACTGTGCTGTGGTATAACTTTTAGGAGAGTTCAACTTTTTTTTTTTTTTTTTTTTTTTTTTTTTTTTTTTAATGTATGTGTGTGTGCACTGTAATATAAAAGACCAACAGAGAAAATGTGACAGGCTGTGTTACTGTCACCCTAATGTTTCTGCTTTTCCTATTTAGTCCTGGTGCGGGACTTTTTTCCTGTTCTTTTTCTGCTTTTGCCTTGAACCTTGGAAGACGAACAGCTAGGCTTTCTCTGCTAACTTTCTCAAGTCATCTTGGAGCACTTGAAGGTTTTTCCCTGCACGTTCTAATTAAGGGTATATCAATGTCCCGTTGGGACTGAAGCAGTTAACGAATGCCATCCGGCAGGTCACTTATAAACTATTTGCCCTGAGATTGAGGGCAAACTCTGGTGAATTCCCAAGGAAAGAATCAAATGAACCTGTTAATGAGTGGAGCATTAGGAAGAAGAAAAAAATAAGACAGGATCTGAAGTCTTAAGGAAATGTAGGAAATAAAGGTTTGTTTATCTAATGGTTTTACTGGTGTCAATGCACAGGACACCGCCTCCATTTTAAAGCAGCTGCAAACAAAGATTCAGTTGCAGATAAGCCTTGGGAGTTTGCTTTATCATGAGACACTTGTAAACATTCCTCAAAGATGGAAAGGAAGAGGGACATGATGCAAAAGAGGCACATTAATTTCAAATAAAACCAGGCAGCAGGCTTTTCTTATATTAATATCATTATCTGAAACACCAAGACAGGATTTAGCCACAGCTTAGCCTGGTTACACCTTTGGGACATTGCTAGCTTATAAGAAATCTTGTAAGAGCCAGGTCTGGGGAAAATTTAATAGATGAGACAGAGATCCTCAGTGTGTTTGCCTGTCAGTGAAATAATTCATGGATGAAAATACCCTGCTTCCATGCCCTGCCCTCCTCCCCTCCCCCCCCCAAAAAAAACCCCAACAACAAAACTGAGCCCCAAAATGAGGCTTTTTCTTTGTGCCTATGTCTGTGAGTGGGCTAAGCCTTTACTTTGAACAAGTCTAGGATGGAGTTGGCTTCTTTGACTTAGAATTCCCTGCATTTTCATTACGTGCATTAAGTTCTGAAATATGGCACAACTAAAAGCTATATTGCAATAACAAAAAATCATTCCAAAAATAGAAAATATTTTACTTGAATACAGTTTCACAACTAGTGTTCTTCCAGCTGAGAATGAAAAAAACAGCTGCTTAAAAGAATTCAAAGTATTTCTTAAAAAAAAAAGAGCTTATGATAAAATATATGTGAAATAATTAAAAAATAAATCATATGAGAACTTGTTCTGAATGCAAAGGAAAGCAACTAACATTGTCCTAATGTCCCTTTCTCTGCAGAAAATATGACAGGACCTTCAATGGCACTCTGTTTTTGCTAAAAGTAGACCAAAAAGCACCATATACTGTTTTTTATAAGCCTCAAACAGCAATGCAGATGGGAGCACAGACTGAAGGTCAGAGACTTGTTAGTGAGGCAGAAAGAAAGGATATAAATGAGATATTCTTCTTCATCTAAGTTCTTCTGACACAGAGCAAGGGAAAATTTCTTTGATTCCTCATATTTACCACATGATACTGGAAAAAAAAAAACACTGGAAAAAAGAAAACACATCTTGACTTTTCTAAAGCTATAGCGTGAAAAACCGTGTTTATTACTTTTGCCAAAATCTCAAGGTCCTCAGAGAAAACGTAAAAAAGAAGTCCCTGGAATGGTTCTCTATGATTTGGAACAAGTGAGTATCAAAACTTTGCAACTGCTGTTTCTGATAACTCTTAGAGCCAGAACACCCTGAAAGTTTTCAGTTTAGCTGTTACCCCTCCTCCAGGTGGATGTTTTAGGTTCTCAGTTCCGTTGAACTTTATTGGCCATTCTCTTCTCCTCAAAACAGCTCCTTGCATTGCTTGCAGTGCCCCATCAGTGGAGGGGTCATAGACACTGAAGGTGTTTCATCACCTTTTAGCCATCCTAGGGGAGCAACAGTGACTAAAACAGAGGGAAAACTAAAATAGAGGAGGGCCCCATAGCTGCTGTTCCCTGCTAGGCAGTAAGGAATGGGTGTAGTATGTTCAAGCAGAAGACTGTAAACTTGGCATGCCTGCACCTGCAGTCAAGAAAGGTGTCTGTATCCCAGCCAGAAGCAGTGAGGGAGAAAGATGACTGACATCTGTTCCCGTGGTTTTTTTTCTGCTGTCCTATGGGGAATGAAAGAAATTGAATTTGGGTTGTATCCCTGTATGATAACCTTCCACTCCCAATCTATAGCTCCATGTGGGACTGTTGTTGTGTGGTCCCTTCTGCATCCCTCAGACATGGAAGCCTCCATGAACTCAGGCAGTCACTTCACAGATAACATCTTTCCAAGCTGATCACTGGCCCAATTCTTTCCCTGCCCATTAAAATCAATAAGATATTTTCCATTTGCTTTTTGGAAACAGTGAAGAGCTACTTTGGTGTGGGACACTATGAAAACCACTAAAAAGTATAATGGATGAGGACAGCTAGCCAGCAAACAAGAAAAGGGAAACTTTGATGAAAGACAGGAAAATAAGAATTTAATAAGAAGCACAATTAAAGGTTCCTAATAAAGACTGTCTCCCCCTTTTCAAGGTCTTACCTGAAATACAGACCATGCAGCCCTGAGGTCCAGATACTGACTTTAGAAGAGATGGGTGATCCTCATTTGAGTCTTCTATTCTGTAGCCAGGGGATCTGAATGTCTAGATGTATATGGTCCCTTATCTCCCTAGATAACCCATACCTCCAGTTTTTGAGCCACAATACCATATTCAGCTCGAACACATCGGCCATCCTAACAGAGAAGTCAGAAGAAGTTTCTAGCCATTAATCCCATCTGAATTGCTCTGTGTCTGCTTATGACCCTTGCAGTACTATGCAAGTTGCAATACCAAAAAATGAAAATAAGCCAGCTGAACCCAGACAAAACTACTAAGGCTCCTTTATGTCACAGTGGCCTGACCTCTGAGGAAAACTGGTTTCTACCATAAGCATGGTATCTACAATGGATAAGTTGCCCCCCCCAGTTTGATACACCACAGTGGAGATTCAGGAGGATTTTTTGCTTCCTCCCATTGTCCTGTTTCTATTTCTATACTTCATAAACAATTCAAGATATCAAGGGAGCTTTCAAAACAACTTTCTCTGTTTCACAATGTCTTAGTTAATCAAACATACGTAGACAGAAATCTAATAAAAAAACCTATGAGGACTTTTAATCAGAAGAATATATTGAAACATAGATAGTAAAACAGCTGTAACTAACTGCAGATGCTAAAGAAACTATAAAGCCAGAGTCAGCATGAATTGCCATGTTACTGTATTAGAGCAGAGAATGACTATAGTTTTACTGTTCAACTTAATAAACTGGCATTTTTTTATTATTATATAATGCAACAAGCTCCTGTAGTTTTACTGTAGTAAATTTAATTCAACCATAGTTTAAAGAGAGATGCTGTTCTCCTTTTCTTTTTAAATACTCACAGTGAATCTGTGAGAAGTATTATAGCAACACTCTGCCCTTCTGTTAACTTTCACATCTCATAGTTGTGTTTGACTAAGTTATTTCTATATTCAACTATTTTTCATTTTATTTGTGTTTTCCTTGGAACAGGGAATTCTCAGTGATTTTTGTAGCACAAGTGTTTGGTACTTGAGACAGAGACAAGTGACAATATTTTATTCTAATTTCAATACAGATATGGAGGTATCTGTATTTGAAATACAAGCTATTTTGCACAACTGTCATTCTGAAGTTTCTGCATGAGGTCCTGCTGTGTAGAGGTCATTAGGTCTATGTGGAAATCACCATAGTAAAGGACGAAAGCATGGGATATAAGGAAAGGGCTGCCTGTTTTCCTGGTGTTGTTATATTCGTACACTCAGCTTATCTCTTTCTCTCTGCATTTACTTTCTTTGATTTTATATACCCACCTGGACAATAGCAGTGTGGTGTTCTCTGGGAACTGTACACTGATGCCAGCCAGACAGACATAGAAACCACAGAAACAGAAAAATATGTAGATCTTACTTTCCTCCTCCCAGAGGGTGGGATGACACAGCTCCAGCATGGATGGGAAGAAAGCAAGTAAAAAAATTAAAAATTCACATTAACCATCAAACTAATGACAACTGACAGAAATTTTCTCCATATGTAATTTTTAATTGTACTCTTACTGCTTTACATATGAAGATACATCTCAGCAGTCAAACCCTGAAACCAAGGAATATTATAGCAAAACCCAGGCCGTTGTACTCCTTCAGGCTGGCATCCAAAGGATTCACTTTTATTGTATGTGTGTGTGCATACACACTCACACGTGCTAAAACTGTGGCCTTAAGAATCATGCAAATATATTGATTCTTCCTGTTCTCCAACAGCAATTCACAGTGGCTGCCTGTGCCCCTAAACGTCTCTCTAAAAATGTCACTGCAAAATTTTCTTATTGGTCAAAAAGCTAAACCCTCGAAATACTTCCATTATTTTGGCTGGTTTGTTTAGTTTGGGGTTTTTTTGATTGCTTTTTTGTTTGTTTGTGCTTTGTTTGCTTGTTTTTTTTGTTTTGTTTTAGTTTGGTTTTTTTTGTTTGGGTTGTTGGTTTTTAGCTAAATTATTGGTTTTTAAATAAATTACCAGAGAAATCTAGGCGTTTATAAAATAAAATTCTGCTTCAGCAGTGTGATTTATTGACAGTTCAAAGATGGTCAGAAAAATTGAGTTAACTTTGTTTTAAATTAAGACAATTGACTTGAGGAGTCAGTACCATTGTGCTGGCCCATACCTGATCTCTGCCACTGAAACCAGATGTAATCACTGTCCAAATGTGAGCAAAGAATCAAAACATCTCCGAGTTTTGGATACAGGGAAATTCGAATCCAAATGTCAAGCTCCTGCAATGGGGGAAGCTAAAACACTGGAACAACCATTCCCCTCACTCCTTTCTGCTGGAATGTTTGGGGGTAATTAATCTTTGGGCTTTGGAACTGAATTTTGCATCTTCTGTCAACTGTGAGACCTGGACTTCAAATCTCTCCCTTAAGCAAAAGAATCCTGTGGCTTCACCAAGTCAGTGTGACTGCTGAGAGGCACACTGCCATCAGCAGCAAAAGCAAGATAGGCACTAAACATTTAGCCATATTTGGTCCATCTTTGTAATTTTTACTTCCTTCCTTAGCCATCCTCCCCTTACAATCCAGGAAAAACAGGCAGCTATTTTAGGTGCCCCATCATTATCACTGAGATGCAATCTCTGCTAAACGATTTCCAATGCCTCGCCAGGCAAACCCGGGGCTGACCTTTGACTTCATCATCTGAAATATGACCATAAAAATAATGAGCCTGTAAACTGCTTTTGGCAATTATGCTGCTGCTGGAATGAAAGGACGTTGTCATTAGCATGCAGCTTATGAACCCCAGCTTGCTGGTCCTGGCAGGCAGCCAGCCTGGGAAACTGAGCTGATCTTAAAGCTGACACAGATTCAATGGGATAATTAGGCAGCTTTTTTGTTCGAGTTTGTTGATATAAATGTGGTAGAGATTAGCCTTTTCCCTCTCAGCTCTGGGTAATGGTCAGGGCTAACAGGTGTCAGGCTAATGGTGGTGTGGGAAATTAATACTTTGTTTCCTGGCACCTTCCTTTGTTGTTTTTCCCCGCAGAGAAATTCCTCCAAATCTTCAAGCACTTTGCAAGTGCCTTCCCTCCCTCCCTCTTTCCCCCTTCTTATTTAGCTTTGCCCAAAACATTTTATCAAGAGGAGTATGCTTTCGAGTTGCATACGAATGAGCTACGAAGTGCTGACTGGAAAATAAATTACCATCAATCAAATTGATCTATCGGCCTTCTATTTATTAGGCTCAGAAATAAAACTTAAATTTCAAAATATCAATATGCCAGATCTCTCTGCTTTTTTTTTTTTTTTTTTTTTTTTTAGGTTAGGGGGAAGTCTCCAAGGAAATGAACCAAAGTAGAAAAAAGGACAATCAGAATGTCGCACAGCTCTGAAAAAACAGTACCACTTATAAAAGTGTTTAGGTCACTTAGACATCTGGTTATCTTAAGCAACTTGGGACAGGACTCTTGGTACTTGGGAGGAATTAAAAATACCAGATCAGCTAACAGCTCTCTATAAGTCCTCCAAGAAGAGTCTATTTGTGCTTAGTGACAACCTAAGCAAGGCAGCAAGAGAAACTGTGAGTGTGCCTTTATACAAGCTGTAACTATCTGAAAACTCATGCAAAAAGTAATCTCTCATACTTTTGCATCTACGTGCTGCATTTTGTCTCCAAAATTGCCACAGCACTGTAAAGGGAAGGCTAGGACCTATACCCAAATCACTTCACCCATCCCCACAGTGCAGGTATTTCTCGGAAGAAACCTGCTTAGCGGCGCATCAAACACACGTGGCAGCTTCTCCTGGAGAGGAAAAAACCTTACCGAGGGATATTTTTTCTGATAGTATGTCATTGTTTATGCAGGACACAGTAGTAGGTGGTCTTTCAATTAAAAGAAAATGCATCAGGGAGGTTAAAACCCCTGTTCTGCTGAGGCGTCGGGGGGGAAGAGGGCAGATGAGCAGAGACCCAGCCGCACATTGCTGTCTGTGCTGAGACCCTCAGCTCTGATCACAGCTGCAGAGGATCAGGGGCAGTCCTTTCCTCCCTGCAGAGCCTCCAAAGGCTGCAGCACCATCTGCTGAACATCATGGTGATCTCAATAATCGTGCAGTCTTTCCCTTCCTTTTTTCCTTACGCTTTTTCTCCTCCACCGGTATTTCCTTTCTCCGAGGCATGCAGCCCTTCTTCCCCCAGTCTCACACCTTGTCCTCTGGCTCCACGCTCTGCACCTGCTTTCTGGGACAAAAGAGACACTCGATTTCCTCCTCATCTCACTAATCTGATTCTGTCCTGACCCATGCTGTACTTCCTCATCACTATGTTTCAAAGGGAAGCCAGTCTACTAGTCAACTAAAGGTCCTATTATTTTTTTCCCTGTTCCACATGAAGAAGCTGAGACCAAGATATGGCTGCTCAAGAGTCCTCCTCTTTATTCATCCCTTGCTTTTTTCACACCAGGGAAGCATGGAAACGGTGCTGCAGGCATGCCTCCCCTCTTGTCCTCTTAGTTTAGAGGATAATTTACCTTCTCATCACTGTGACTCTCTCTGATTTACTACAGCAGCAGAGGTGTGCTTAGAAGTGGAAAGGATGGGGATTGCTGCAATCCAACTTCAGTCCTGCCTGCCTGCAGCAGAGAGGGAAGGTGCCCATCCTTTACAAAGCATCTCAACAATCCAGAGAGGCTTCAAAGAGCCAACAGAATGATGTTGTATCTCCCTTTTCAGTAAAGTTATTTTTTTGCAAAAGGACTGGGCCTCAGTTGAGCTGCTAAAGCAGCAATGGAGACATGCAGGTCAGCGCTGTATTTCCAGCTTCACAGGCCTGGATGCAACTTGTCACAGACCATGGCCAGTCCAGTCCATCAGGCTGAAAGTCTGACGTGACGACATCCATCTGCAATGTTGTCACAGCAATTTAAACCTACCTTAACAATAAGAACCTGAAAGAAATCTATACATGGGCCACAGGAAAGAAGGAATTAACAGGTAACTTGTTGCCTTGCCCCCAGGCACATCTCTGTGAGGAAGAGAAAGTTAATATGAGACTCTCACCTTTGGCACTTTAAACTGGAAGATCCAGTGGCGGGATCTGTGAGTCAGCAAATGTTTTAATGTTAGATAAACTGTAACCTTATAACAGTGTAAATACATCACTTGGAGTGGATTATTATGGGCTGTGGTAGATTCCCCATTTGCTGGAGTCTCTGACTGAAGAACAAATGTATTTCGGAAGAGATATGCCCTAGTTTGAAAACATTTTTTTTGGCTAATAGCCAGAATCACTGGCTTTAATCTATGGCTTTTGTAACAAAATAGATCATACTAGATAGTTACAAGGGTTTACTGTGGTCTAAAAGTCGGTTGATCTACTTATTATAGAAAACTGCAGTGAAAACATATTTTGGTTAGGTCTTTAAGAAGTCCTACTGCTTGCAGGAGGTAGAACTTTGTTTGCATACCATAGAAATATTGGAGTTAACTCAGCTTTGGGTCGCTGTTTCTCATATACCAGACTATGAGAGATTAAAAAAACTTTTTAAAAGGAGCAAAAATTAATCTTCCTTTAGTAGTTTGCCAAAAAATGGCAAAATAGAGGCAGCACTAATTTCACAGAGATTATGTGACACACCCTTTCCTTACCTTTCTTACTGTGAATGGCCTAATAACCAATTTTCCATAAAAGTCAAAGGGGCAAGTGTGGTACTCTGACCTAGCAAAGACTGACAGCAAGAGAAGATGAGACAGCCTGCCCCACAAGTGCAAAGACACCAAAAAACATCAAGCACATCAAGACAAGCAACATTCATTCCATCATCCATTTTGATTAAACTAAAACCTCTGCTTGTGGGGCTGATTTTAGGCACAAACCTAATTTATCAGCTAAGGCAAGACTTCTGTGTGACATACATCACCTTCAGATAGCTGTCTGTGATCAAATCAGAACTCCTGAGTCCAGGCTGACTGCTCTAATGCTTAGGTTGGTCCAAACTGTTCCTGGTTTTGTTTTGGGAAGGGGTGAGTAGAGTTTTGCAGTCAACAGCATTTGCATGGAGAAAAGGCAGCAAAGTGGCTTCCCAGTCACTTTGTTTTAAAAAAAACTATGTCAGCTAGCCAGTATTTATTTGTGTGGCAGTAGCATCCAGAGGGTGACCTGAGGGCAAGCTGCCATCTAGGCAAGACCTGAGGCATCCCAGCCCTCCACTCTGCTGGCTTCCCACTCTGACAAAGCAAGAGGGAAGAGAATAAATTAGCAAGGAAAACACCTTTGCCAAAGGACATCCACAGAGTAAAGGGAAGGGAATCCACAGAGACAAGGGAATAAGCCAAAACATAAGACAGATGACTGAACATATAGGATTATGGGGATATTTCCCTCTGATTCCTAGAGGATAATAGCAGAAGACCATTGGCAGGGAAGTATCTCCACCATCACGGTAGAGGAGTGGATGAATAAAGTTGGAAGCCTGGTGATATCACACATACACTGGTTAATACCTGGGCTGTAACCCTGAGGATCCTGAAAATCTGCAAGCACTGTAGGTGCTGGCTGAGGGTTTGCACAGTGACATTAACTCACACATAATCATGACTCTCAAAGTCTTCCCATAAGAGAAATCTCTTCCTACAGTTCATGGTGTGTTCTTCATGTCCCGTGCATGAATCCTTCACTTAAGTCAATGTCCTGATCCAAGGAAGCCTGACATTGAATTCTACCTTCTATAAAGGCCCTTGGCTACTTCAGCAATTAGCATATAGTTTTAAGTCATAGCCAACAGACAAAGAGAGGCATATGTAATGCAATCACTTGCAGGCACATTTAATCTATAATCTCCATAAAATAGAGAAGGGAGATGAGGAAGAATAACCAGAAACCCAAAATAAAGATTTAACCCTCGTTTCTACTGATTGAAGATGAGAACAAATATTAAGTCTTCATAAAGAAGTGAATTCCAAAGGGTGAAATAAAAAACATTCACACTCTGAACTGTAAAAACACCACTAAAATGTAGAATCTGGAGATGGGAGAGGTCAAAAACAATTTAGATCTTGCCCTGGAAAAGTTTGTTGTCACAGGCAGAGGGAAAAAAAGTGAATACTGTTTCTCCTAAAACAGTGTCTTTCAGAGATCTTTTAGAATCAGAGTATGGGGAAGTGTGGGGTAGGATTTCACAGCTTTTGGCAGCTGTCTTTTGCCTTCTTTCTCCATGCATGGTGACAGCAGATTGCTCTCTAAAAGTATGGGGTAGTTCCACAGGGAACAAGAATGTCTCAGGAGGGAACTCCTCTGTTGAACAACCATTTGCACCAGTTCTGTACTGATATCTGTTCAGTTGACTTTGCTAGCATTAAACATCATCTGTACTAATTTAACAACAAAAAAACCCTCCAAAAGCCAAAAAACACAACCCCCCCCCTCAACAGCCTTGCAAAATAATTTGTATCTTCCCTGACCTGGTATAACGATTGGCAATTTTTTATTCTCCGTATATAAGAAAAGTATTAACTTCACTAAAAAGCTAAGACATCTTCCTAGTGGGCCTTTTAAATGCATAAAAACTGCCTCTCTCTAAGACGCCACACAACCCACAGTGGATTTTTCCCTTGCACTGCAAAACCCCCACAATTTTCCTAGTTTCAGAAACTTCCTTACAGCAGTCATAAAGGAATAGTACACCCACAATGAAGGGTTAAAATATTTGCAGATGAGTTCTCATGTGGATAGCAGTGGAAAAAAGTCTGCTACAGGATTATGGATACAGAATATGCAATATCAGTAAATTAACCATCCTTCAAAGAATTCAGTCTTATTGCAAGGGCTTTCAATGTCCACGTCAATTATGAAAACACAAACATGCAAGAAAAAGATCAAGAATTGCTGCCGAGATTTAGTTGAGGCTGATGATGACTAATACACTTGTTATGGAACATTCTACAATTCATTGCCCTGGGGGAGGCAGTAAATCTTGTTATCTAATCTTACACACACATCCCTAACCTGCACTTACTTTCAAAAGGTATGCTAGGCACTTTCTATGCATGGAGGAAGCCAAAACTTGTATGGTTTTCTGTTGGGAAGGCAGCTGAGGTATTTTTGTTGGAGGACAGCAGAAATTCTGAAAGTTGAGAGCAAAACTCATATAGAATTACATTGCACTGACATGCCTAGAAGTCTGAAATTGAGTGAATTTTGAGTAGAACCTCATCTCATCATCATGTGAAGGCAGGCAGCATTACTTTTCTCTTTGTTGGAAACCTGAGAGAGTAGATTTTCAGCCAAGAGTAAAGACTAAAAATAATTTCCATAGAAAAAAATCTAACAATAGTTACAGCATGATCATAAAAAAATGAAACACTTCTCATAATTCTTTGAGAGGAAAGAAATGTTCATGTGGAATATTCTCTGAAGAGATGTTGGACGTTGTTACAGTCCATTTGATAATATATTGCCTAATAATTTTCTCTTTTCTCATGCTCCTTTCAGTTGTAGTGATTCATAATGAATTCATACTACATGATGAAGTTATCCTTTGATCTCTGAATAACAATTATAAATTATAGTGCTGTTTATTTTTCTGCCTCAAATGCAAGAAGGCGTTTATAACATATCACAATATTTAATAAGTACTGTGCTCTTCAGCAACAGGTATACACAGGTGAAAAATATGGAAACTATGTAAGAAAGAGAAAAGCCATAAATAATAAAACACAGTAGGAAAAATATTTGCATTCTGGAAAAATTACCATTTTTCCAGCTGCACATAGCAATGTTTGAAAGGTAATATATATAGCTTTATGTGTTTAATCTTTATCTAAGATTTTAGTCAACAAAAAAACAAAAACAAACTAAAAACAAGCCCAAACCTGAGCATAACTGGGGAAATGAAATACAAAACTCACATAATCAGGGAAAAATTAGTGCCATTTCTTACGTGCTGGTTAATGTGCAGAAGTTTAAAATTGGGTGTATACTAAAGCCATATCTCCAGACCCAGAAGACTGAACAGATATTGACTCTGATTTTGTTTATTCCTGACATTATTTTTCCTGTGGGGAAGAATTTGTGTTGCTGGAAAACAGCTAACCTGTACAGCTGCCCTTGTGGAATGCCAACCACTCCTAACATTTGGAAGGGGGAGTGTTCCAGACTTATCCCTGCCATTGTTCCTACTGGCTTTTTCTTTACTAATAACAAAGGGCTATATCATTCAATCAAACATAAGCAGAATATGTGTGTATGTGAGAGGAGAGAATCTAAACAGTCCCAGACTACCAAGGACAAGAAGGTTGATAAAATACTGCATGCAGGCAGGAAAAAACCCCATAAAATTCATATGCCCTCAAAAATGAAAAAGTGTCATGAGGGCATATTCAATTTCCACTTTTTCAGAGTACAGCATGAAATACAGAGAAACTCCTCCTTTACTTTTATTTATTAAGGTCAGCTGAAGCCTGTGCTTAAAGTCCATTATTATTTAATGTAGAAATGAGTACTAATTAAATGTTTGTTCTTTAAAAACTCTTCACTCTGTAAAGGGAATTCAATCTGGTTCTCTTTAGATCCCCATGTTAAATGGTCTTCTGGTGGGTTTCTCCTAAGCAACCTCTAACTATTCCAGCTTGCTGAAACTAATGTGGAAAAAAGCACATTTATTTGAAAAACAAATCTTGAAAGTTTAGCCATTAGCCTCAATGCCTATAAAATCTTCTGGTTCAGTCTGGAGTCTCTCAGGGGTAAAAGTACAGGTGCTAAGTGCTGAGCAGCTGCAGCAAGTGATGAATTTAGGGAATGGTATGAAGTTTAAAAAGCAAGATGACCAAATGAGATACGTATTAGAATCAAAGTCCAAGCTCATGTTAAAAATTAGAATGCCTTTATAGATGGCTTTTGTTTTTCCCCTGAGCCTTCTAAAATCAGCATGGCAGTTAATGCAGAGCTAATAGTGAAAGTACTGAGTGCTTCTTGCAAGCTCTGGCTCAATAAAAAGCTGGAGCATAAAATGTTTGTGGATTATGATTATTTTTAATGTGTGTGGTATAATGAAAAGCACAAGATCAATGCTCAAACTCTATTAATTTACATAAAAATCCTCCTCATTCTACTCAGACAAGCCTACAAAACTACACAACGAGCATAAACAAAATTAGCATGTTTCTAACTGCTTTTGCCTTCCCAGACTGGTATGAAGGGGCTTTAACATTATTCACATTGTTATCCTGTGAATAAGAAATCATTGGATTAATTTATATTTATGTTAGTGCATACAAGGTGGTGTCAAAAAAATCTTGCTTCTTGTTCTGAAAATTTGTGGATGTAAACTTTACATTATCACACTACATGCACCTGCACAGACACCCAGAGCCCTCTCACCATCCACACTGGTCTGCATGAGAGGGATTCCTTCTGCTTGTTTATGTTTATGCCACTGGAAATGAGGAAAGGCACCCCAGTAATCCTCAGCGTTTTACAGGATTTTTAAACTGGAACAAATGCAGTACAGCAGGGTCTGTGTGGGAGGGCAGGGGCCCTGACATGGTACCTGGTGTGGAAGAGTAGAATCCTGTTCTTGGACAGGTTATGAAGGTGGAAAACCATGAGATTTTATTATAAAATCGAGCTGAAAATAAGATGTCTTTCAAGCAGGCAGGAGCAACTTGCTTTTGTCTATTTGTTTTGTCAAATAACTATCCCCACATCACCCTCACAGTAGCACAAATGAGAAACCTAATAGCTTTTTCCCTGCTTAAACACCTGCTCCTGTTACCTACATGTCAGGCTTCACCCTGAAATTTCCTCCAAGCTGTGTGTGGCCCCCAGCAATACCATGACACGGTGCAGTTAACAGAAGAGTTCTTTCAGCCTTCCAGAGAAGAAGGAAACAGGCCAGTCTTGAAGTAAGAGCCATGTATTAAAAACATCAGTCTTCCTTTAAAAATTATCAGCCTCAATTTACATGTTGGACCAACCACTACCAATATGCCTTGCTTTTATTTTTCTTAGAAGAAAAATTAAACAGCTTGTTTGGTGAATCAATTATTTCCTCCTCCATCATTAAGTCATTTCTAGAATGGAAAAAAAATACTCCAAGTTTAACCTTATATTTATCATGTTTAGTGCAAAATAAATCCCATACCAGTTCTTCTATCATAGGCTTCTCAAACTCTTGTACACGCTTTATAAACACTATTAATCATGCAGAACCTGTCAGCAGTGTTAGCAGAACACATAATGTATTTGCAACATTTGCAGCATAACAGCTTTGACTGTAAAGGTCACCATCTCCACATTAACTCCATCAAAATAATTGGGTAATTTTCCTTTAAAAACACACAAAACAGCTTCTCTCAGAGGTCCCACGTGGCATCTGAGTCTGACATCTGTGAAAGCAAGCATGGAGCTGCATTTAACATCAAAAGAATGTATTTGATTATGTTAGCTCACAAACAGGGAAATGTCAAAACCAGGAACTATACCAATGCATCCAAGTCAAGCGCATGCAAGCAAAGAATTTTTTTTCAGGAATGGTACAGCCCTTGTCCATCAGCAAGTGTGATCCAGCTGGTCTGCAGAGTGCCTGAGTACTGTAGCTGAATAAAATCCCCTTCCTTCCTCCTCTTCCATCTGCTGGGAGAGACCATGGGGATCTGTTCTGCTAGGCACAGGAGCAGAGGCTGACCTCCTCTGAAGACACACCAGCCCTACTAACCAACTAGCAAGGAAACTCAGCATTTCTTCCTTGCCTCTCCTGCAGCCCCTTAATTTCTGCCTGTCCCAGGAAGCAGGGATGCCCCTTGTCCTTCTGATTCTTTCTACAAAACCGAGTCAGAATAAGACAAAATAAACTTGTGATATTTTAGCGACTGGAATCCATTCCTTTTTTTTGCAGGCCTGGTAGAATGAAACTTTCCACAGCTTCATTATTAAAGCTTTTATGAAAAGAAAAGAAAGAAAAGAAAGAAAAGAAAAGAAAAGAAAAGAAAAGAAAAGAAAAGGAAGAAAAGGAAGGAAGAAAAGGAAGGAAATAAAGGAAGGAAGGAAAGGAAGGAAAGGAAGGAAAGGAAGGAAAGGAAGGAAAGGAAGGAAAGGAAGGAAAGGAAGGAAAGGAAGGAAAGGAAGGAAAGGAAGGAAAGGAAGGAAAGGAAGGAAAGGAAGGAAAGGAAGGAAAGGAAGGAAAGGAAGGAAAGGAAGGAAAGGAAGGAAAGGAAGGAAAGGAAGGAAAGGAAGGAAAGGAAGGAAAGGAAGGAAAGGAAGGAAAGGAAGGAAAGGAAGGAAAGGAAGGAAAGGAAGGAAAGGAAGGAAAGGAAGGAAAGGAAGGAAAGGAAGGAAAGGAAGGAAAGGAAGGAAAGGAAGGAAAGGAAGGAAAGGAAGGAAAGGAAGGAAAGGAAGGAAAGGAAGGAAAGGAAGGAAAGGAAGGAAAGGAAGGAAAGGAAGAAAAGGAAGGAAAGGAAGAAAAGGAAGAAAAGGAAGAAAAGGAAGAAAAGGAAGAAAAGGAAGAAAAGGAAGAAAAGGAAGAAAAGGAAGAAAAGAAAGAAAGGAAAGAAAGGAAAGAAAGGAAAGAAAGGAAAGAAAGGAAAGAAAGGAAAGAAAGGAAAGAAAGGAAAGAAAAAGAAAGAAAAAGAAAGAAAAAGAAAGAAAAAGAAAGAAAAAGAAAGAAAAAGAAAGAAAAAGAAAGAAAAAGAAAGAAAAAGAAAAGAAGGAGGGAAGGAGGGAAAGGGGGGGAGGGGGGGAAGGGGAGGGAGGGGGGGGGAGGGGGGGGAGGGGGGAGGGGGGGAGGGGGGAGGGGGGGAGGAGGAGGGGGAAGGGGAAGGGAAGAAAGAAAGGAAGGAAAAGGAAAAGGAAAAGGAAAAGGAAAAGGAAAAGGAAAAGGAAAAGGAAAAGGAAAAGGAAAAGGAAAAGGAAAAGGAAAAGGAAAAGGAAAAGGAAAAGGAAAAGGAAAAGGAAAAGGAAAAGGAAAAGGAAAAGGAAAAGGAAAAGGAAAAGGAAAAGGAAAAGGAAAAGGAAAAGGAAAGCTGCTTCAGGGCTTATTGCCTAATCATTCTCTACCATGATATGCTGACTCAATGCTAGCCCACAGTTTTGTAGGATGGAAACTGGAACTTTTTCACATACCCAAGATTCACTTCTTTCCGCTCTAGATTCATACATATAAGGAATATACAATGGTGTTATTGCATCATATTGCAGCCATTAGTTTCTAAATCACTGCAGGAGATTACTGGGCCTTAAATGTAAAGCCAAGGAGCAGGTATATTTTTCTTCCCATGAATTAATAAAACATTACCATAATAAAAGCTTTATCAATGTCCAAAGTAGTCATAACAACCAGAAACTATTGCTTCTTCTTCATGTATAATCAAATTACAAAATAGGATTTGCAGATGGAAAGCCACAAAAGACCTCCACAAAGAATGAGGAGAGAAACACACATGTACTTTTATCTACCTGCTAAGACCATTGCTGCAAATGCCGAGATTCCTCCAAATAAAATAAGTTGGAAACCAATAGAAGCTTCTCTGTACTGCACATTTCTACTTCTCAGAAGATATAACTGCTTTATGAAGTTATGCATAAAAGCTACATCATTTTGTGTAGTCATCTGTAAATGTTATAAATGGATTCCCACCAGTGTGCTAGTTTTGAACTTTCCTAGATTTGTTACCCTGGAGTCTGGAAGATGACTTTCTACCTTTGGGGCCTGCTCTCATGAATGGTTTCCATATGCTGGATTCTTCAGGGAGCAGTGTGAACCCTGGGTATCTCCTTCAGAATCAGAAAGCATCTTCTTCTAGCTTTAAAATAACTCCTTCCATGAGAACTTTTGCAAGAACACACCAACAAGTGATGCACAACCCTTGGAGTCAATTTAGCATATTTGTTACCATGGGCTAAAGCCATGGAGAGATAAATCTTCCACTATTTGTGTCCTAAACTGAGGGTTTTACAGCACAGGGAACATAAACCTGTCCAAATGAGCTGATGTGAGAGAGGAGAGTCAAAACATCCAGCCCATCAGGACAACCAATGCTACTGATAGAATATATCTTCATGGAAGTACAAATAACAAAATCACTTAAATCTGTCCAAATGGTGGACTGGAAAATTCATCAAGTCTTTTGTACCCAAGAAAATAACCAGAAATAAATTCCTTCATCATCACTGAATTGTCATCCATAGCCAAGCTGGTGTTTCTGAATTTCCTAGTGTCCTCATGCCTAGATAAGGTCATTGTGTCCTCCTCAGCATTGCAAATCTTCCCCTTCTGAGTGATGGCCTAGGCCAGATTGCTCTCATTTTGGTCTTACATGGCACAGTGGGAGAAAAACTGCTTTAGTTCACAGACATTTAATTGCTGTGATTTCTAATGAGTGCAAATAGCTTCGATTTTGCAAAGAAAGTAGCTGCCTAATATAACAGGCCTTTGGCCACCAACTAGTTTTCAAAGAGCATTGGCTTACTCTGACCATTACCAGATCCCAACAGGGGGAGAGATGGAGTTCTGCATTTTACTGTTCATCCCTCGTACCTTCCTGGGATCACTTTTAAGCCATAAAGCTACACCAGCAAAGGAAACCAGATTTGGAAGCAAGCACATAGACCAATGCATTGGCAAGGAGGTAGCAAGAGGTCCAGGAGATTTCTTTCAAAGGGCACATGGCCAGCTGGTGCTCATGCTATCAAAGCTGCAGCCAATGCTGCCATTTGACCTCCTTGTCAAGCTTTGCTGAGCACAAATGCACAAACACAAGACACTGAGCACAAAATCCCATAGCTGCAAAAGGAAACAGAAACTATTACCTCCCAGCTTCCAACCGCAGGAACAAGGCTTCAGCCTCAGCTCCTGCTTTTGGCTCTGCTGTTAGACCAGAATGTTACCCCCAAAACCACATGCTCCCATCATCATTCCCTGCTTTCCTGCCTGCACAGAAGAAGGAGTTTTCCACCCCAGTGTGAGCTGTTTGGAGGTGAAGGGCTCAAAAACCTTGCTGAGCATCCATGGCTGCTGTTGGGCACCCCTCACACAAAGCAGAACGGAGGGTGCTGAAGCTGGGACTGCAGGGCAGGCTCGTGCTTCTGATAAATACAATAAAAGCCACCCCAGCAATCAGTAAACAGTGGTATAATTAGCAAATGTTTTTCTATTTACTTCCTTTAATATGCAATGAGGGGAAATGAAACAAAATGTCAAGGACTTCATCAAACAGATGGTTCTGCACTTACTATTTTTCTCAGTGGTATTGTTTGCGTCAACTAAAGAAGAAACTCCTTTACGAAGCGTGACTCATGGATTCCTGGGAAGCTGCATTCTCAGCAGGGGGAGGACAGCAGGGGAGGAGAGGAAAGGGGAGGGAAGAGGACTCAGCTCATGAGCTTTTATTAGGAGTATTATTATGTCTCATTAATTAATCTGACCGCCGCTTTAGTGACGTCTCGGTCTCATTTCACAGGAAAAAATTACTCTGGATTGCCAAGTTAAATAGACAATTACAGGAAGACCAAATTATGCCTACATTGCATTCCCTCAGGGCACCAGGCCAAGTTCATGTCAAATCCATAATAACTAGACTACCCTCACTAAAAACAGCTCCTGTGAACATACGTCACGAACCATTTGTAATCTACACAGAGGATGTATTGATCGTCCTTGGGCTTCCTTTCTCATAAACTCATAATAGGAAAGACAGGATTTTTAAAGTATCTAACTCTCTGCAGCACATATGCAGAGCATAAGCTGTGCTAACTCCAATAAAGCCTAATTAAAGCCTAACCATTAGCTGTTTAATTTCCTTTTCCTATCCCATGGGGCAGCTGCCTAGAGAGCAGGAGGAGAAGCTTAGTACATTTCAGAGGAGGAATGAAAAAAGAAACAAAGAGCTTATGTTATCCTTGAAGAAGGCACAAAGGTAAAATCAAAGAAAAGTGTCTCTTTACCTACTGAATAAAACCAGCTTTCCAGATTTGCTTAGACTACAGAAGAGCTGGGAGATCCCTAGGAAAAGAAGGGTTATGAACGAATGTCTCCAAGAGAACTCAATGCCCTTTAAAACCCGTTGAAATCAGAACTAATGCCTCCAAATCCTTCTATCATAATTCCATCTCCCACCAGCAAATCCCATCTCTATTCTTTCTCTCTTCCCGGCATGTGCAGGTCTGTCCTTTTCTTCTCACTCCCCTCCAATGGCTCCCAGCTAGATGGGCCACATTGTTCCCAGTCTTGGTGTGTTCCCTTATTAGTCTTCTCCACTGTGGTGCTTTGGACCTCCCACCCGTGCTCAGGTTTCCTTATTCAAGGCAATGAGTGTCAGTAGCTCAAGAGAAACTGGTGCTGACTGAAGCAGAACACCAAGAGCCTGGCAAAACCACAATGGCACAAACCCTGCTTCTTCCTCTCAATCCTAGTTTTCAGCACTTCTCTCAGGCCAGTCATAATTTTCTTATTTGTTATTCCTCAGTTTAGTCTCCATGTATGAAGAACTTTTTGGATGATACTGCACCATCCTCATCACTGCAACTTCCTTATCTACACCTGTGCACACACCTGGCCTGCAGCTCTTGCACAAGGCAAGAGATATGGGTGATTTTTCCTCCTCTGGCATGCTGCTGCTTGTCGGAGGAAGCACAGCCTCTCATTCCCTTTCTCTCAAAGATGGAGGTAAGCAGAGCCCCATGCAGCTTGCTCACCACCCAGAACCAGCAGTTCACTGCCACTGATGGCCACAGATAAAGCCATATTCAACAAAAACCCCAGCAGATTCCAACTCACATGCAGATATAACACCTTACTCCTCTCTCAGCTATGGATATGTACTGCTAACCACACCATGGACTGTTCTGTTCTGCTCCACACACCAATATACACATGTACATTTCTTGGTCTATGCCCCTATCTCCTCCTTCCCCCCCAATACGAGAGTTTTTTTTTCCTTTTGTAAAACACTGAGAACAACTAAACTGCAGGGACAGCATCCAGATCAAGTGCCCAAAGAGCAACCATCTCAGTATGAATGTGTCTGTCAGATTGGTGTAAATTTTAGCATGGTGTTGCCTATCCATTCAGTTGTTCTTGACAAACACAGATGACATCCTCACACCCATCAGGACCAACACAACAGAAAAGCACAACTAGACTGGTGGAAATGCCTTTGTACTGTGGGCATCGTGGAAGGGGCTTTGCTTTCTCCTTCTTGCCTTAATGCTGCACAAATCAGCCACGAGTATTATTAAATCTCTGTTCCTTTCCCAGGCTGTAACACCCTGTCCCTTTCTCTCCCTGGTGTCCTGGTTTATGACTTTTCATGATCCAAGCCAACCTATTCAAGTGACAAAGCAGATCACTTTGCAGTGTGGCCTTTGGCCAAAACTGTGACCTTTTTAACAACGAGGTGAAATGGCAGGATTATCATGGTGCTGTTGTTTTGGAGCAAGCAAAATCGTTTTTCCTTCTTTAACAACTAAGCAGCTTTGTACTTTTTAAGCAATTGCTTGGCCTGAAAGAACAGTAGCAATTTTGCAAAATTGTCCAAAGGTGGTGACAAGATATTCCCTGTTTTTCCCTGGAATTCATGAAATTTTCTATCACTTCCTCACAACTCCTGCTAATTTTTCTATTTGAAAACTACTGCTTGCTCTTCAGATAGCACTGTTGAGCAGTACAAGAATGCCTGCAGAACCCCATGCCTTATTTGGAGAGGTATGAAGCATTCTTTCTTCTAATTTTAAATTGAAAATCCATTAAAAAGGGAAAATCTCACTGAAAAATGAAAATTCCAAGCAGTCTGTGTGAGATAAAAGCTTTCCTGTTCTGAAATAACAATAGGAAGAGGTGGAAGCATCAGCTGCTTCTTTGATTCTCAGTTCCAGCCCTAACTTAAGGCATCCTGAACTGTTTTGCGCTCTCCTTTATTTTACTGTCTTTTGCCAGTTGAATCTTAATATTTCTTGCACAGAGTCCACCCATTCTGCAGTCATCGCTCTGCAAAATACCTGAGGTATCATCAGCACAAAGGAGATTTTCCAATAATGCAAAAGGAATTCAGAGCTAAGAAAGGAAACTGCACACGGCCAAGAGTTAATATGCAAATATTAATTTATAATTTCACCCGTTACGAATATTAACAGAAAAACAAAGGGTCACGTTATACAAAAGGTCATAAAGGCTAACTTGCAAGATGAAAAGTCAGAGTTTTCATTTTTAATTTTTCTACCAAAAATAAAGCTGTCAATTTAGCAGCAGCTTAGGCTGTCCACGGAAAGATATGTTACAGTAGCTTTACAGAAACTGAAAACCCCCCAGCAAAAATAGTAGCAAAAATTTCTTAAGACTTAGGGACTCCTCTTGGCCTTCTACTCTGGAGAGATTTGAAAGCAAGGAAGAAAGGTTAGTGGGCTTGGGAAAGTGTTACCCTTTCCGTAAGGCCCCTGCATTGTTCACTAATGAAGGTACAAAGAAGTGCAAGAAGCCCTAACTCTTCAGGCAGTTAAAGCCCACCCAGTGCACTGTCACTTGTAGGAGCAGAGATTTGTCTGCAGGTGCAGACATCTGTCTCATCTTCCACTCTGGTCAAATCACCTTCAGTTCCTTCATTATTTTCTATCTACTGCCTGGTGGAGAAGGTGTTTATAAGGATGGCAGCTGCCAAGCTTCACAAGTCAATGGTGTAAACTTCTGGTGCCTGTTTTCTCCAAAGAGCCTTCCCTCTCTTTATGATCCCCCTGCCAATCAGAGGTGCTACAGAGAAGGTGTTTACAGGCAGAGGTCCTGCAGCACTGTGCCTCCTCTGGCAGAGTTACCAGTTGTAAAAGTCATCATGTAATTTCTCACCTCTCCAAAGCAGGAGATGTCACACAGCACAACTGAAGATGCTGTCTGGTGCATACTCCTCCAGCAGGCCAGGAAGAACATTCACAAATATTTCTGCTTCAGCTTCACCTGCACCTGGTTGTTCTTTCTGCAAGTTTCTGTGCTATTTTTCTTCCATATACTCAGGCAGCCTGGAGTGGGTGTGTTATCTTACATGGATTGCTATGGTTAAAACCATATGGTTAAACCATGGATTTGTTCAACAGACCCAAGAAAAAGTGAAGAAATTAGCACCAAGTAACAACTATTTTTTTCCAGAAGAGATAGTTGCTTTTGTGGCTCACAACATATTCTACCTGGTGTATATCTTGATGTTTTTTCTTTTACAAGGGTATAGAAGAAAAGACTCAACTTCTGGCCCTTCAAAAAGAGCCATGGTAGCATAGGGTGGTAGGACAAAATGAACACACATTTTTTCCAGTTGCTGTCAAATAAATCTTAGTACTGGGGTCAGGAAGGAATCATGCTGCAAATAATCTGAAAAGAGGGAATAGGTAAGAAGGCACCAGAGACCAAGGATGGGATATCAAATTTGGCTCATGATGCCTACTGCATAGGTCTTCTCTTTTTCTTTAATCTCTTTCTATTTTGGTATAAAATAAGATTTGAATGAACACTGCTCCCCATGGAAAGGAGGAGTGACTAAGATGTTAGATGAAAAAAATGTATTGTGTTTACCCAGTCCTTGCTTGTTTAACCCACAGGAGAATGTTCCACATAGTCCAATTAATGCTTTATCATTCATGTCCCTTATCATGCACTGAGGGCACATATTGTGCATGAGTCACAATTAGCTTGTTTATATAATACTAAAAGAAAAACAAACAGACCCATATCTCCCTGTCACACTAACAATAAGTTGACACATACTTAATCAAAATAGAGGATGCTGAACTAATTCAAAGAGATTGACTTTCAAGAGGGACAATTGGAAAGTTCTCCCAGAGCAGTTAGTCACACCGGCTGAGTTCAGCCAAATGCAAGATGAAATTTGTCACATTTGTTACAGAATTAATCATTTCTCAGAAGTTATTACAGTTTGCTTTAACGTGTTTCCAGACCGTGCCACGAAGCACATGATGAATGAAAGACTTACGCACCCAAATATTAAGAGGCTCAGACGCAAGAAAAAACATATCTGCTGGCAAACTTCTTTGCTCTCACTTCTGACAAAGCCAAAAACACCTTCCCGTGCCCTGGCAAAGCCTGTATGAGTGGAAAAGTTTAGGAGGAAAAAAGACAGCTAGTTAACCAGTTGCTGAGAAACAAAATGTCGAACAGTACCATGTGTCAAAAAAATCTCATTTCCACATCTGGCCCTTTGCTGAAGCACTACAGAGAGGTTGGGGGAGCAGGAAGACAAAACAACTGCCAGCCCTTTGGGTGCTCTGCAAATGCTTGGGGTGGGGCTGGCTGTTCTGTCCAGCTTTAGGTATTCCAAAAATCCTACACCCTACATTGAAGCAATTCAGGACATTTGGGTGGATTCTACTGGCAGCACTGTCAGGTATAAAACCAGGATGAACATATCCAGACATCTTATCAAAGGATGGCCCAGCTCAGCAAAAGCCTGGAATATTTACCTGTATCAAACAGAGAAGATGTTCCATTTATAAGGTAGAAAGACAAGAAACATCATGTTCTGGATACCTTCTTAAGTCCCTTGTGACTGTTTTTGCACTACAGGAACTATGATGTGCCTTCCTCCTCTAAGTGTAACACTTGGATACCCATAAGATCAAGAGAAAGAACCAGCTGAGGCACAAAGAAACTTACACCCAGAGGCAATGCAAACATTCAATATGTATACATCTAAGGTCAGCATTAAATGTGGCAAAGAGTAAATATCCCCTTGTTTTACCTTCAATATCATTCTCTCTTTTCAGGCTTATAACTGGTTACTTGCTTGCCCAGTGAATAGTAACTTCATTGCTCAGCATTAGATCAATGTATGTTCCCAAATAAATATACATAAAAAGGATGAATACTTTGAACGCTGATGGGACTACCTATGATTTATTATATTAATAACACACAAGTTTTTTCTTACAGAAAACGGGGGAAAAAAGCCGGGGAAGAGGGTTGTATCTTGGGTAGAGTCACTCACATGTCTCCTGATTTAGGCGAGTAATAAACCTGTTATGAAATGCATTTGGAAAAAGTAACACTGAACATGCCTGACAGTGTCTTTTGAAGCTTAATACTAGTTGTCCTCAATTTTGCTTCCTTTCAGACAGTCTGTCTTTTCCCTGCCAACTTGCTCATTGGAGTTCTGCTTGTGTTTTCAGCACCACAATTGAAAACTTGCATGGACTGAGTCAGAAATTACCATCTTATCTCTATGAGATATCCTTAAGCACAGACTAGCCAAGTCTTTGGGCAAAAAAAGAGTTCAGTGTCAGATGATTAGTCATGTTAGCTTCATACCTCTGAGCAATGAATTACTGATTTTGTATCTGCAGAAGTGGGACAAAAAAAAAAATAAAGAAAGAAAAGAATGCAAGTCATGACTTAAATGTCTGTCTTGGAGCAGGCAAAGATACAAATGACTTAGCGAGTGAATCATAAAATGTCATGAGTACTGGATGCTGGTGCTTTTACTTGAGAGGCCAGCACATTTTAAAGAAGATTGAATGTGATGATTAAGCAGTCTTTTCCAGTTCTGCTTGAAAAAAACATTTTTTTTTGTTTTTGTTTTTTATGTTGCAGCTACAGACTGTTAATTTATTTGACTTCTTCAGCTTACTGAGGAGGATTCTAGCATCTTTAAAGCTGTCTGACCAGCTTCTATAGAATTCATTTATTGCCAAAAGGACATGCTGAATTTTGGAGGATGGCAATTTGTGACCAGAGGAGGACATTTTAAAATTTGCTGCACCAAAAGCTCATCTCATTTTGTGGCCATTGGCTGACAAGACCAAGTAAGCCACTGTGTGTCTGACTACAATTTGGAAAAAGCCAGGATGTCCTGCTCTGAGTTATGGCCCTACACTGCAAGAATTACATGTATTTCCAAAGGTTACCCTTTAATTAGTCAAATTATCATGTGCAATAGTGTATTTTTTAAAAAAGACCAACAAATTTTAAGAAGACTAAAATGAAAACCTTCTCATAAAACTGTTTATGCAATAGCATTTAATAAAAACAGAGCAAAAGCGAATTCAACGAAGCTTTAGTACCAGCTCACTGCATCTGCACCAGAAGTATTGTGACAACCAGACTTTCATGGTCATTTGTCACATGAGGATTACAGCTCAACATTCACATACTTAACAGAGAACCCGGAGCAGCAGCCACCATTCCCCAGCAGCCCAAGCTGTTTAATTTGCAGCTTCCCTTGCACACTCTGCCCCCACTGCCCAGCTCCTTGGGTGCTTCCAATGCCACTTGGGCTGACAGCACCGGGATCTTCTCCTCACAAGTGTGGTCCTCACATGCAGTATCCCTTACAATGGGGTGTAAGCCTGGTGTTGTGCAGCTGGAGAGCTGTCTCACACCTGTCTGACAGTGCCTCAGGTCTGTTTCATGACATCTGTGCCCAAGATGACCACAAATTGCTTGGTCTCTGCAGAAGACAGTCACTTCTCCCTTCAGAAACTTCTCTGTCATCTCTATCCAAACCATTCATCCAAACCATGTCATCTCTATCTAAATCATTCTATGATTCTGTTATATTCCGGGGTCTGTGCTACCTTGAGGGATATTTCAGCACTGTGAGCCATCTACTGAGGCAAAAAAGAGCATCCATAAGCCGATGAAGGTGGTATGGAGCCCGTCTCACCAGTACACAAATCCAGGCATGGTGCCATGAAATGCCCTGGTACATTCCTTGCAGCCCTGAAAGTATGCCCAAGGCACATGAACTCATCAGCAACAAGCAGCACATGGCTCAAGCAGCCTCATTTAAACTTCCCCCTGGTTTTGTGTGCTTGCATAGCATAGCCCAGACTGTGGTGGGGTAGTCTTTGGCAACCCCAGTCCTGAGAGTATCTCTCTGGGCTTTGCTACCAAGCCAGTGCAAAGGAGAACAAACAATATGTATAGCCCCATTATAGTGCCAAAATTTCTTAGCACAGCACACTTGCAGAGGTGGATGTCATCAATTATATAGCAGCTAGGGAAGCTCATCCTCCCAGCACAAATATTTATATGAGGAGCCTATGTCAAATGTCTCAATTTTTGACATTTCTCTGTATTTTCATCCTTAAATAAAACTCCTCAATAACTCCCCAAAATGAGCCATAACAAACACACTGCCAAACTCACTGTTAATGTCACTTGTAATCCTTTTTCTCTGAAACAAATCCTCAACATCCATTAAAACTACTTAAACCATCCATAAAGACCAGCCTTTAAAGCCTACCCTCAAACTCCCTGTCCCCCTAGCTATTTATTCTTCATGTGATCCTCCCTCCTTCTGACCAGTAGAAATCTCTTGAAAGACATACTTGAAAGCCTGGAATTAAATTACAACAGTTTCCTACCAATCCCATTACTCTTGTGTACATCCCAACTCCACCACCTGGGCTGCACTTCAGACAGCTGCTCTTTCCTTCTTCCACAGTCTTATTAGAATCCTTTGGAAGAAGACTACTTGGAGAAGAAAGAAGAGGAAAGAAGAATGGAGGAAGAATATTGCATCAGGGTCACGTCGCAGGATACAAATTCATCTCCACAGTGAAAAAAAATACAGGAGAGAGAGAGAGAGTGTGTGCTCAAAGAGATGACATGAGAAAAAAACAAACCTTCATATCAGGGGCAAAAAGTCTTACAGAGACTGGCAAAACAGAGGTGTTCCCTGGGTGAGGCTCTGCTGACCAGTCTGTGAACACTCATATACATCAGGTATCAGTTGATGGCATCCCCTGCACAAAAGATATATCTGTAACTGTAAGTCTGAAAAATAAGGGCCCAGTATCATGTATAACAAGTCATAGCAAAAGTCTTGGAAGAAATCAGAGGACAAGAAGGTCACCAGAAGCAGTGCAATGACAAACTGCTGGCTTCTGACTCAGGAAAGCAGTTCCTGTAGCCCTTCACACAGGTCAGATTAGTTTCTGCATTTGGCCACCAGACAGTGAGATTTAACACATGAAAAAGAAAAAGGAAGAGTTTTGTTTTGTTGTGTTTGCTATACAGGACAAAAGCAAGCTTGGCTGAAGAGTTATGAAAGGTAGAACCACAACTACATGACAAGAATTCATCAATTACCTATCTGTGCCTTCTTCTACTAAACAACTACTCTTCCTCAGTGGTCCACACATTTGGACTCTCCTGTTCTCATACAAGCCACTCAAGAAAACACATGGAGTAAAATATGGGGAAAAAATAAAAGAAAAATTTGAACAGGTAAAGATATTTATTTTAAAAAAGGTGAGTGGTTTGGTTTAGGTTTTTGGGTTTTTTTTCCAAAATCTTGAAACCCTAATTTTTTTTTTTTTTTTCCAGAAGCATACCAGGTTCAAGTACCAGGAACACATTTTGAAAGCTCTGAATTTTGCAGGACAGGAGAACTGCTCTCTATTCAGCTCGAAGGAAAAACCACATCTTCTACAAGATCTGCACATGCATGTTCAGGAAATACAACTCTACCTAGAGCTTATTAGTGCAACTTACTTGGCTTGATGACTTTGGCAATTTCTTCTATATTTCAAGCAATAAGAATTGTCTTCTGCATTTCTTTTCTTGCATTTTCTTTTATGTCAACCAAAATATTTTCCTGTGTTCGTTCTTTGTCATAGATACTTGTCAGAATTAAAAGAAATATTTACAGTACTATATTTGTAATTTTTCCTCTCATATTCTCTGTCCTGGTTCAGCAATTGCCATTTTCCAGTCTTAGTATTTTATTCTACTCTTTAGTAAAAGTTTCTACAATGTCATTTTGATTCCTCTTACTTAAAAAAAAGAAAAAGGAAATAAGAAAACCCACAATAAAATTCTTCACGTCTCCCTTCCCAAGAAAAATAGTCTAAAACAGGAATATATTTTTTTTGTATAGTGTCCTAGCTTAAAGATACATTGGAAGCAGAAATTTCGTTCATAGAATTTGATTCCTGCAGCTGTTTTCTTAGCTGCCAAGGGAAGAAGAAAGTTTCGATGTGCAGCACAGAAAAAACTGAGAGCCTAAGGGCAGAGACATTCTCAGTCTGAATGAAATCAGGTGCAATGGCCCTGAGGCCATTACATGGGATGGAGGAACCTTGCAAGGTGCAAGGGAGGGGAGGGAACCATTCTGAATTCACAAATGCCTCTTCTGTAAAAGTAACTATCTTTGGATTGAAGTATAGTCAGTCAAGTAAGTACACAACACATCTGAAAACATACAGATATTCAGGAATACCAGCAGCATCTCTGTTGGAATCTGAAAAAAGGTAACATTTAAAAAAAATAAAAAATCCTTCAATGACAGAAAACAACCCTTGCTTCAGTATGCAGTGTGGAACATAGCTTAAAAAGAAACTAAATCAGTAAGGATAACTGTAAGTGTAAACACACTTTATTCTGCTGTTAACTACAGCAGAATAAAGACATTCTGAAATGGTTCTGCCTCTCCAATCAGCTAGGAAAGAGGAAAAAGAAAAGACAGATTTGGGCAAGAGTGAAAATGGAGGAAAATAAAAAGACATTGCTTACTCATTTTTACAGGAACTCTAAGTGGACACAGCAGAAGATGGGATAGCTTACAGTTTCATTAGATAAAAAATATTGATTGACAGGAAAGATGATGACGATTAAGAGCTAGACTGGGGGCAACACTGAGATGTGGCATCAAATGATATCTTCTAAACAGACCAAGTGAGATTATATGGTTTGCATCAGGCCAAAAATTAGAGCCTGGCATACTTTTCATTGCATCCCTGTGTTTCTTTGTAAAGACCTGGAAGTATTGAAATCTAGGCTGACATAACATGCTGCAGACTGTCCCTTCCTAGGGGGAGGAAAGAGAGGGATTAATCCAAACACAGAGGCTCTCTTTTAGCCCTGTAAATTCCCAGTGCTTTTCTCCTTTTTTGCTCATTTTTCATGTTTTGAAGAGGAGGGATAGGGCACAGAGATCACTTTTATTCACACTAGGAGCTGTGAGGTCCCAGCCTGCAGCTCAGGTGAGACCACCCCTGAAGGCAACTCCCTCCAGCTTGGGAAAGCATGGGGATGCAGTATGAGAACAAGGTGATGCCAAGGAGACTGGGGGGCCACTGTGAGGCTGTGACCAAGCATCACTGCCCAGCTCAGCCCATGGCCCCAGGAGGTGCTCCAAGGTCATGAGTTCTCTAAGTTACGTAAAAAATAATTTATAAATAATTAAAAGTCCTACCCATGGACAATTCTTACATGCTATTTAAAGCTCTTAATAGGGAAGGAAAACAGGAGACTCAATGCACATAAATACATCCCTCCAGCTGGAGTTTATGCTATAAAAAGGAAGTAACTTAAAATAGGAGTTGGGATACAAAGACATCCAACATCCAGCTTCTCAGGCTCTGCAGATCCAGAGCTTGGACTGTAATAATCAGTACTATTTCTGTAGCACCCTGAGCCCTGAACCAAGATGATCCAGTGTGTGATGGCTTCCCAGTAGTTGGTCAACATTTAGCGTAGGAGAGTAGGAGCAGTACCTACCTTCTGGGATCTCCAGCCCCATCTTGTGCACGAAATAGAGAGGCCAGAGCACCCTCAGGCAGTCATCTGTTCATTTTGGGATGTTTAGTGGCTGCCCACAAGCACTGGGCAACAAGTTTCTGTTGGAAAAAAAGGGAGAACACACAACCAGAATTTAACAGGCAGGTTATGCAGGTGCTCCATATATTACGATGGAGCCAGGAGGTTAATTATGGTCAAATGTGTTTTGTTTCCATTCACATATCCCTCCCCTTCAGGACCAGTCAAAATAGCCAGGGCAGCTGTAGTGGTGTGAAAGGTCCCTGCCCTTTCAGCAGAGAATCCTGCTGCTTTCTCTTCATGGGGTTTGACAAACAAGTACTTCTTTCTCTTTGTGGTATTTCAAAAGATGAAAAGTTGGCTGGTATTGGATTGGAAATACCAATGACTGAAGTCACACCAATCTTCCAAGGAGGTTGGACTCCTTGAGTCCATCTCCACAAACAAATAAGGATCTGGAACAAGGCAGGAAACCACTGGAGGCACATGGAAGAAAAGGGATAAACACACTGTTGGCCTCAGCTCTTGTCAGCCATCATCTAAAGCCTGCTGTACCACATCTCTAATTAGTTTTTCTTAGAATATTAAAAAAAAAAAAAAAAAAAAGGTGTTTTGCACCTGGTAAAAAAGGTGTGTGGTTTGGAGATATTGAAATTAATTAAGTTCTACTAAAAAATTTAATCAAGGGAGCAAACAAGAACAAGGACTTAATTATTTTTTAAAAAAGCATTTTTTAAAAAAAGTAAAAAATAGATTAGTTCAGTAGGGAATCCTTCAATTTTCCATCTGTGTGTTATTTTTACTCAAAGTTGTCTTCCATACTGTGGTCTCTCTGCTCAGAGGTGCAGCAAATAAACCTGAGAAGAACATAAAATTCCTCTGTATCCTCTTCTTTCCTCCCTTGGTCGACTCTCTTACCAAAAAAAAACCACAGTCAGATCTGTTTGAGGTGGCCTGGTCGTGTCGACAAGCTAGTCTGTAACCAGAAGTCACACAAGAATTATAATCAAAACCACACAGGACTATTTCAGGAAAGCATGTGGGCTACTGGAGTGAAGGATCTTCTGTAGATGGTAAAATTGGTCTCTCTCCTGTATTCCTCAAAAATTACACACGTGCCTCAAATAATCTTCCAGGGTTTAGGACCGAAGATGGTTGTTTTGGAAGATTTATTTACATTCATCCCTTGTCTGCAAAACTAAAAGCTTGACCACTCCTTATCTCAACATCAAGGAGAAGATATTCTGATTTCTTTTAGCCAGTTGAAAGTACTTTTACCAGGTGAAGGTAGTTTCTCCTGAATAAACACAGTCAGAACCAGCAAGCAGAGATCTCATATAGCCTCTAGGCTACAAGTGGATCATTATTCATGGAATGCTTTGCTCCCTAAAACCCATACATTGTCAGAGTTATTTACAGGACTCCTCCCAGCAGTAGCAGTTTGCAATATAAACAGCCAGTAAATTTCAAGGGTGCACATATTAAGATAATTCTGGTTTTGCACTTTCACTGGGTATTTTTGGAGGTTTTGTCTATCGACTTGGAGCCTTGTGGGATCTTCAAAGCCAAAATAATAAAATTCATGCTGTTAGATATTATTCACGGAGCTGAGAGGCTGCAGCATCGTGCCTGAAATGGTAGGTGGCTTTTTAGCAAATGTCCTTAGCTGCTGACCAGGGGGGCAGGCACCAAACTAAAGTTTGCCTTACACCTTTGTGCGGTTATGGCTTTGTTAAGAGTGATTTTTCAAAGGTGTTGCTGAAAGGTAACTGCTCAAAAGTGCCCCTGGGTGCTTTTGAAAACCTTTCCTGCTTTATGAGCTAATTTGCAGGCCCAGCCCCTCATAATTTCCCCACAGCCTGCAAGGGCAGAGGGGGTGCCCTGGCTCAATGGGTAAGACTCAAAGCAGCCCCAGTGCCCTAAAGCAGCCCCATACCCCTGGGCTGATGTCTCCAGCAGGCAAAGTCAGCTTTGCACCATTTGCAGGCAGCTACCAGAAGACTGCAATGGGGCCACTTTTGGCAGAGGATGTCTTGTGATAAAGTCTAGAACCATCTTCTAGATTCCTTCTCTCCATGTTGCTCAGGACTTCCCAGAAGTCAGCTGCAAACACTTCATGCTTCTTTTCCTCTCCCCTCAGCTGTTACATGGGAACGAGTAATTTTTATTTTAACAATTTAGCCGTCTTTGCAGTATTCCTCAAGAAACAGTCGGTAACAATGCCTTAAAAGCTGACCATGCAAACAGTAGGACACAGGCCTGGGAGCCAGGAGGCTAAGGCTTTCAACCCATCTTGCTTTTGGATTGGTGTTATCTGCAGAAGGTCACTTTAGCTCTCATTTCCATGCCAAATATTTGGACTGTGAGCACTTTGGAGAAAGGATAACCCCTCCTTACAATTTTGGAGAGCTTCAGCTTTGGCAGAACGCTAATTTTAGGTGAATCCAACTACAGCAGTAAAAAACAGCCCATAGACAAAGTCCCAAGATAATCTGCATGATCGTGGCAAGAGACAAATATTTTTCAGCTGAAGACACTGAAAACTAAACACAGTAAAGCTATTGAAGATCCTGTACAACTCAGCAACTTGAGTTTTCCTTAACATTTAACCAAGTCATTCCCTCTAGCATATCTATTAAAGATAAAGTTTGCTAATTATACAGCTATGCAGTACTGATACTAAGTTAAAATATCCAAGCTGTATAAATAGGCAATAGTTGCTATTTTTGGGATATTTAAAGAAGCTGCTCTCCCTGTTAGTAGCTAATATAAAACTAGCTGATCAATCTGTCATCATTCCTAATGGGTGGATGGCAGCATCACAAATCAATCCCACAGTCAGCTTGTGTTAGCACCTTGCTAGAAATCTCTCTCTGAAGAAAGGCCTTGCCTGAGTCAGGTTGCCTGATTTCCCTTGACTCTATCACCTTCAGAGATGGAAGTACAGGTAATGCAGTCAGATCAGATGGCCTGAATCTAAAAAATGAATGGGAAACTAGTATTTTTCTGAATGTTCCAAGAGGCACTGTGTCAGCTCAGCACCGTGTTCCCCAAAATCCTATCATGTTGACTCAAAATCATATGACAAGCAAGGCTCAAAACAGGAAACTGAAAAAGGAAATACCATGGTGATAATGAGGCCAGGCAGTAAAGAAGCAGCACATTTTCAAACCATCACTTTCTTCTGATAAGTTTTCAATATTAACTTGGATTCATCTTTCTCCCTGATCTCACATCTCTCCTGCTTCACGACAGCAAGTATTCAGGGTTGATACATGGAGTTATTTGTATATCTGTAAAAGTAATTTACTCAACATCAGTAGCTGCAAAAATGCGAATGGAAAGGCCACAGCTCTGGCCCAAGCCAGGACACAGCAAAAAGCACAATTGTGTAAGTCCCCAACAGAGGAAAGAGAGCAGAGTAAGGCCTGTGATGACAGAGTGATAGATAACCCTTTGTTGGGATGGATGTCAATGGTACTATTTAATGCACAGTATATACATGTATATGCTTGTTTTCCCTCAGTACACTCCTGGGCTTTATTTGCTTGGTGAGCATAGAAAAAAAAATCCTGAAAGAACGGGAAGGAAAAATAAATTTGTTTCAAAGTAATTTTTAATATGATCTACTTCTTGAAATGGAAAACATCTAAAGGAAGTACAAGATTCAAAATTATAGCTATTCAGGATACACCTGTATGCACTCTCACATTATAGGTAGTGTTCAGATTTGCAGCTGAAGTATATGAGTACAGAAATATTGGAACCCATGTACAATCCCCCTGTGAGATTACAGACACACTGAAAATTTGGGAGTAGTATGTAGTCAAGATGTTTATATACTTTTCACAGATGGACTGAGAATATTTTAAATCATACAAATATGTTCAATGAGAGCAAGTGTTGGGCAATCAGAAATCCTCTGAGTCCTGCTATCAAATAGATGTTGAGAGGTGGTTGCTTTCTTTTGAAAACAGGTCACATTTGAGGAGTGCAAGTGTTTGGAAATCACTGGGTAGATTAATATTATCTGTGTTCAGAAGCACAGGAGGTCTATGATTCCAAACGAGATACACATTGTCATTTGATTAGAAATCCAACTTCAGCTAGAAGACATGTCTTTTTGGTTGAGTTCCTAGAAGTATTTTTCAGTCTGAACAGTAATAAGCCAAAGTAAAAAAAAAAACAACCAGGTGAATAAAAGCCTTGCACGATCTTGCTTGATAAATATGAAAATGTATTTTGCAAAATGAGGGGTGGATGTCATCCTGGTGGCTGTGCTAGAACAGAGTGAGATTCAAGGTGAAGGTACCAGTGAATCTTGGGAAGAGATTGACATGACTCCTCAGTGACAGGTAATTGACTTACTATGGCTTATAATTAATTTGGCTGGCTCAGTCCTAAACTAATTAGCCTAGGTTTTGCAGGTGGATGAAGTTTAACTGAGTGCTCCTAGTTATAACAGCTTAATTCATTTTAATTTGGTTACTTAACAGCTTTTATCAAGAGTAAGCAATATGCCCTGGGCAGAGAGTCAGATAAATCTAATCTAAGCACCTTCATTATTTTGTCAGGAAAAGGACAAGTCCCATTTGTTTGACACTTTTTTCCCAAAGTCCAATCTTTGCCCAGTCATGTGCAATCATCACAGAGGTTCATTCCCTGCTGTCAGCAGGACAGGCAATACTGAAATAAATGCATGATGCCATTCTACTTGTGTTAAAAATAGCAAAACAAAACAAATAAAACCCTCCAAATTAACCAGCAACTGCAGCCTAGTCAGTAAAAACAACATGGTATCAGCCCTTTCAAACACAAGAGATTTAAACCTCTGGGAGTCTCTGGGATCAATCTCCCAGGCTCTTGCAGCAAAAGGGTCTCTCCATCACTTGCTGCTTTCTCCTTTTCCCTCCATGTGCAGACTCACATTTGTCCCATGTGGCTGAACTCCAAGGCAAAATCACAAGCCAATTGCCTGCACTGTATTCTCCTGGGTGGAATAAAGAGCCTGTTAAAAATAATTATGTTTCAAAAATAATTATGTTTCTGCTAGAAGGGAGGCAGAGGGGTGTGCTAGACCCATACACAAGGCTAGAGAGTTCTAGCTAGGGAGAAGAGCTGGTCTGGTCTGTTTGTTTGCCTCTTTGAATGGCTGTTTTAGGGTCTGGCTCCAAGTTCAGGATTTTCCACACTGAACCTGATTTGAACCTGAATCAGAGACCAAGTTTCCCTTTGGACATAAATCACTTTAGGGACAAGATCTGTCCAAAGACACATGTGAGCAACTCCCAATGAAGTTAGGGGCTGATGTGTGCGTGCACATGTCTGTGTAACTGCAGGAAGGTCATGACTATGTGCCTATTTTATAAACTTTGGGTACTTGTTTGATGGGGGTTTTGCCTTTCATTGCCTCAGTACTCAGTAGTGATTCTTGTTTCTCCCTCTTTGGAAATCAGAAGGCTTCTCCTGACAGTAGCTGTTGCTCTCAGAAGACATCATACGTAAAATCTTGCTGATTTTCCAACTTTGCTAAGAGTTTACAATGAAGTACTAGAAATGAAAAAGTCATTCTCATGTCCTTTTGCCTGGCATACACATGCTATCTCTCTGTGGCTGATTAGAGCAAGCCAAAGCTATTCAAGATGTCCTGAAAGATTAAAAACTTTGAATTAACTTCTCTGTACCTTCCGCACTGCTCCATACTACCTCTGCTCTCTGTTGGATTGCACACATTCACATGTATACAGCAAGCACTTAACCTGGGGCAGGTAGAGGTTTTTAGTTTAAAAGAGAGCCAATTAAAGCATTCCTCTTAAGCAGACCCAACTCCCCAAGATTTTATTATTTGTATTCATGACAAGACTTTTTCTTTTAATGTGGAAAGAAGCCTTCTAAATTTCTTTGAGAGAGGTCTTAAAGGTCCAGTCAACCTGCTTCTTCCCCAATATGCTTCTTCCCACTAGGGGAGCCATATGGCACATGCATGGAGCACAGGGGAAGTTTCTCAGAATTTATTTTTTCCTTGTCAAAGAAGACTACTCAGGAATTAAAGACCACATTCAGATGGCAGTGGCACCCTCATACGCTGAATAAGGCCAAGACTTGAAGCAAAATCAGACTTAATTTCTTCTATAAGCATCAGATGGAATTTATGTAGTATAGGCATGTCACCAAGTGAGCACCAGGTATGTTAAACATGTACTAGACAGTTGATCTATGCAGATCCCTTTCCACAAAGAGCCATCATGATCTCTACTAGGTAGTTTCCATGGCAAATGTAACTTAGAAAATTATGGAATTTGCTTTCTGGTTATGATAACCTTAAGTACTTAGCCTTCGTATATTAGATTGAAAAAACTTATATTTTTTAATGTTTGTTTTTCTGAAAAAAAACCCCACAAAAGTCAGACTCACATCAAGTCTAGAGTAGCTCTGTATATGGAAAAAGCTAATAGCTCCAATTACAGCATAGCATGAAGTGGATCTCCATACCTTCAACCTCTCAGGAAGAAGGAAAAAAACACTGGATAAAATTTACCTTTGGCATAAGCGGGTGCCATTCCCAGAGGGATTTGCACCCGCTTATGCCAGGATCAAGTTTGGCTCATGGAACTTGCAGGGTGGTCATGTAATTAAATTTATGGTGGTTCAATATATTCCTGCAATGCCAAATGATGCAATATTTTTCAAAAAGGGCATTATTTAAAATGAACTAGTCTACTACCTTCAGTACCAGCTTGCTCTCAAGATTCAGAAGTTTTTCAAACCATCACTGAAGCATCTTAAGCTTTTTTCATTAGACAGAAACACTGACAGTCTGAATTATATGCTGCTTCCTCCTTTTTAGAAGCTGCTTATAAAAAAAAAAATACTGCCACTGTGGTCTACAGTTCAATGAAGTCCATTGTAAACTCCCCAGTATAACATAAACCTCCCTAAAACACATAAAATTATTGGCTTCCAAGACCCGTCTCCCTGAAAGAAAGCTCTGTATTTAGTCTTTACTTAAAACACAGGTATTTGGTTTGGAATTCAAAATCCCAACTCAGTTTTTAAAAGGTTGGGTCCAAGGAAAGTTGACACGGACCATGTAATTTTAATTAAAGAAAGATTTTGCTCCTTTATGACCAACAGGGGCATTGTAACATTGACATATTGATGCTAAATAATTACAAGTCCATAAATAATTCAGTATATAAAAAGACTGTATGGCTGGTGCCAGGTAGTGAAGGGAAATAGCTTTGAAATAGCTGACCTGCCAGGTTACTACTACAATGCCAGGGGATAGACAGGTAATGTGACTTAGCAGCTATCAAAACAGTGTAGCCTGTGGTGTTCACAACCCACTGAGAGCACTTGAAAGTGGAAAACCAAGAACTGTCCAGTTTTGTCACCTCGGTATTTTAGCGCCACTGTCATAGCCAAGGATAAACTTTCAGAAGTGATACCAAGAAGAAAGGCAGTAGGGAAATCACGTGCAGAAAGAGAAATATTTAAAAGTATATTAGTGATGAATTTAAGAAGGCGCTTTTTTTTTTGCTTTTTTTTTTTTTTTTTTTTCTTCAAGGTCTGCGCAAATACCACAAACTTATTTCCATGGATAACCATCCAGCCTTTTAGACTGAATACAGTTCAGATGTGCTCCTTACCCTTTGTGTTTGCTCTCCATGATCATTTCATTGGTGCAGGTAACTGGGGAAAAAAAGCTTTAACCTCTCACTCCAGATTACTCCATGCTGGCAAGGGCATATTTAAAGGAAGATTTAAAAATTGTATTAATTTAAAAGCTTAATAGGGAGTCTTGCTCTCTGGATCAAATGAAACATGTTACATAAGTGTGTGATAACCATACCCATAGGTCTTTCCAAATAGGTGTCTGCCATTAACACTTGCAAATACTCTGCCAATGGATATGCTGTAAGATCAATACAATTTATAACCAATGAACATGAGGATGACAGGAAATCAGAGGCTTCATGCAGAATCCATCAAGCAATCTGCTTGATTCAAAAAGCTTCAAAGAGAGATGTGCACAAATGAACATTGCATTGAAACTTTCCTCTTTTAATTAATTGAAAGATAACAAACTGTTATCTTCTCCTCCTTTGGGAAGGCTTCAAGGAAGGTTTCAAGTAGTCCCTCTGATTAAGAGAATTATTTTGACTAAAAGGAAAAAAACTGAATACTTATGATCAACAATCCAAGCAATGCAGCTCCAACAGTAATATCCACTAGGGAAACCCTTGCACTGGATTAAAGTAATGAAGCAAAGACAACTGCTAGCAATTGCACAAGGAGAATATCAATTAGAGCTTGCTGGAAGAGTAAGTACTGAAGAGGGATAAAAGGAAATGCTGGAGTGGTCCTTGCTTCTGACAAAATTAAAAGAATACCTCAATCCAAGAAAACCCTTGCAGTCCAGCAAATTGTATGGTTTTAGAAATTACTCCTGAATATTTAGTTTTCAGTGTTTGGGCTTGATTCATTGCCCATCTCACCTATACCTTAGATCTGTACGCACACTCCCAGCTGCCGCCGTGAATAGAGTTGTGTTTGATTTTCATTAGCAAGTTCAAACAGAAAATATAAAGAAACCTTCTCCCTTAATGAGATAGTCTTCACACACTTGTGTGCCCAGTTCTGTGTCAGCATATCTGTGGCCAAAGACACAACCAGTCATACGTAAAGGAGCGGAGGTCCAAGCAGCACGATGGCTGCGATGGGAGAGCCAGATCTTCCTCCAGATTCACACTGGCTGGTGGGATGCAGGCAGCCTCCTCTGCCAGGTCCTGGTAACTGACAGGCAGTGCAAAATGAAGCCCAGGGACACTTTTAGATGCCAATCCAAGGCTGCTGAGGGTTTTTTTTTTTTGTTTCACTTTCATTAAACTCTGTTAAACCTCCACTGCAGGTGCAGCCCTCTTTCATCTTCTAAATCAAGACATTTTCTTTCCCATAGCTGGGGAAAAGAATAGGCTCCTCTAACTCCTTCCAGAATGGCAATTCCACTGAATGATTTATTTCCTGGTATTCCTCTCCCTCCCACAATTACATCTGCCTTGTGATTGCTGTTGCAAGGATCAACATTATGGGCAGAACTGGCAGCTCAGTAGTGCAGGGCTGTACTTATGCCCTTGTCCTACTCAAAAACATCATTCCTCCTTTCTTTTTAACAGAAGTAATACATCCAGATCTCTGCCCTGGGTCCCCAGCTCCACTACACAGGTGGAACTCACACTTCAGTTTTAGAGAAATAGAAGACCCTGGTGTCCACTTGTGGAATGGCTTGACAGAGTTCTGGAATGTTGTAGACAGAGCCCCACCACCAATATGTATGTCTGAATCTTCATCAGGGCTCATGAGAATTTACAATGGTCACCTATCACCACATTTTTTAGAAGGGGAACTTTGCCAAGACCTGAGCATTGGACAAATTCTGTCCCCTCCAAAACAATTTAGACTTTGGGGATGTTTTCAAATTCAGGAGGAGCAGAGCAAGTCCTGGCCTGAGGGAATGAATTATTTGTCTGCTGCAAAAAAGACACAAGCCACACACTGCAAATTCACAAGCACAACAAGTATTGGGAATTCTCATAAAATTATCACTCTCTTTTTTGCTGAACCCTGCCAGACGATAGAAAACCAAGACAAAAGAACTTTGGCTTGACACAAATCCATAAAGCATCTCATGGGTAAAGGATGTAGGCGTCTAGTAATGACAGACACAAGAGTACAGAGAGGAGGCAGAACAATTCACTGATCCTACTGCAAAGCCAAAGGAGAAATGGAGACAAAGCTTAATACAGAGAAATCTAAGAAGGACAAAAGCGACCTGGATAACACAGTCCACAGCCTACAGCTACAAAATCAGCCAGCGCTGGCTCAGAGGTACTCCTGATTTCTGAGTGGCTTTCCACCACTTCTTGGCTCCATGTGCCTGATGGAGCAGGGTATTCCTATGGGGAAGTTACTGATATGGTCATCACTGCCACCTTGGTGGAGCCAGCTTTTACAAACACATGTTTGTACACATTTGTTAACAGGCCAGAATTAAGTGTCAGAACTTGTATCTCCTTGTATTCTCCTTTCCAAAGAAGCTCTATGATCCTAACTAACTAACTAACTAACTAACTAGTAATATTTCCATGACTGACAGTCCAATACGCTCAGTCCAAAAGAAAGAAAAACATGTGCCTGTGTAAATGGTTTACTTTCCAAGAGGCCTTTGTGATTTGTCAAATTAACACCTGTGGAATGAGAAAAAGAGGAGTTTCATCCCCATGCAGAGTGGGCCATCTCCCAAGTTTCCTCATGACTTCTTTTGCAGAGGTGGTTCCCAGAAGAGGTAGAGAGCGAGTTGCTGTGTGTGGCCTCGCTCCTATTCCCAAGCTTCTGGCTGCTTAATTACCCTCCCTCCAAAGAATCAAACTTTGGCTAAAGAATACCCTGCCTGCACTCAGTTATCCCTCATCCTAATGAGCATGAACAAAAAGCATTTAGTTGACTAATGCAACATCAAGTCTACCCTATTTCATTGCATGTGCTTAATAAGAACCTCGTTTAATATCAAATTACTGCCTGCTCAGCCAAAGCCTTATATTTGTGGTAGCAAGGCTGCAAGGTGGGAATATCAAGAGCTGCAATATGGAAATTCCTCCCTAATATTCCTTTGCAGGGCTGTGTGATTACTTAATTCATTTAGCTGAGCAAGTCTGATGGCTTGGCCAACTGTTTCACAACAGAGAGTACAATGCTAGGCATGTACAGGACCACGGGCTGGTCCTGTGGTATTGCTTTTCCTGGGACCCAGGAAATTATTTTAATATTAATAGTTGCTTGGGGGATTTCAAAGAGGATTGCAGACAGTGTTACCAAATGAATGAGCTTGTAGTAGTGAACATGAAATCCTGCTTCTTCCGATTCAATCAAATGCTAGCCAGAGGATTCCCAGCAAGACAGCAGCCACCAAGAAACTGCATGGTTTGGGTTTTAACCTCCATCTGTTCTTACTGGGGAGCACCAGCACATGGATGACTGCCTGCCTTTAAAGACATTCCCTCTTGCAGTTTTAGAGAAACCTGCCCTAAAATTCCACCCTGACCCTCCTCCTCCCCACGGCCACTCAACTCAGCTGGCTCCTGTAGAAAATCAAGTTCTCCATAGTGCACATCAGACTATGGGGAAATTTCAGAAAATGTAAACAGTGATAATTCCCAGCTTCCATGAACAATCACTTACCAGAACCATTTTCACACACATTCTTCACAGCTTTAAACAAACCTCAGACAGTAATGTTCTAGGGGAAAGGATTTAGTCAGTATACTTGAGGCAGTGGAAGGAACCATATTAAGAAAGAATGCTAAGTGTTACTTACCATTCACATTTTATGGGTTTTTAAAACAATAAAAAACGATCCTTTTGTGATTTAACTTTGTATAGAGTTTTGGAAAAAACAAAATACTGAAATATTTTGTCCAATCCTGGTTTACATTTGTAAAAAAGATACTGAAAAAGTGGAGAGGGTGTAAGAAAAACATGACCTACAGATGTGATTCACCAGCTGCAGCAGCTGCCTAATAGTGGAATTTAAAGTATTTGATTTGCTTAGTTTAGTAAGGAGGGACTAGACTATGGAATATGTGTCTTTGCAGGAGGAAAATGGTCCAAGAAATGTGATGAGCAGCAGGAGAAAAGTTATCTACAACTTTTCTGAAGTCAGGCCAACAGGGTATCCCATAGAGAGCACAGGCTAACAAGCAAAGCAATGGCTGTGCCTGTACCATTTTCCAAACAGTTTGTCATGGAGATACAGGCTAATCAAATAAGTTATTGATCTCAGGAGGTGGGAGGCAATGGTCTGCAGCAGGTCAGGTTATGAGTGGTATATGGATAGGGAATGATAGAAGTGCAGATACTGGGGAGGGAAGAGTTAACAAAACCCTGAGGACACTCACTGTTGAGAGAAGCCTGCCCAGCTCAGGTGAGAAGCACCACCACCTCACCACCTCTTGGTTTTGATTCTAATGGATTTACGGTGTCACTGTGAAACTCTTAGAAAAAACCCTGAAACAGTTCAGATTTTACTTAAAGCTGGAGATGTACTTCATGGGGAAGGGGGGAGTTTTTGGGAAGAAGTCAACCCTTGTTTATCCAATCCATGGATGCAAAACACATGGCCAAAACTTTAATATGGAACAGAAGTCCTCCTCCCTCAAAATGCCCTCATTTCTGATTCAATTAAAGTCAAATAAATTTACTCCACTGTTAGCTTTGTTAGTCTTCAGATTCTCAAAGCCAGGATATTGCCAGGAACAACATCAGACCTAAAAACATCAGCCTTGCCAGTACTGGGCATCTAGCATTAGTTATACACATTCTGATAGGAGATGATGGATGGTTATCATCATGAGTCCTTTGTCCAGTTCTGGGACCCCCAACATAAGGACCACAGCCTGTTGGAGTTTGTCCAGATGAGGGCTATGAAGATGATCAGAGGGGATGGAGTACATCTCCTATGAGGATGAGCTGAGAGAGTTGGTCAGCCTGGAGAAGAGATGGCTCCAGGGAGACCTTATAGCAGCCTTACAGTACCTGAAGGGGCTACAAGAAGGTTGAAGAGGGACTTTTACAAGGGCTAGACCAAGGTTTAATAATTTCAAACTGAAATTCTGTAGATTTAGATTAGATATTAGGAGAATTTCTTTAGTGTGAGGGTAGTGAGACTCTAGAACAGGTTGCCCAGAGAGGTTGAGGATGTCTCACCCCTGGAAGTGTTGAAGCCCAGGCTGGATGGAGCTTTAAGCAGCCTGGTCTAGTGGAAGGTAGTCCTTGCCCATGGCAGTAGGGTTGGAAGTAGATGATCTTTAAGGTTCCTTCCAAACCATACCATGCTATGGTTCTATAATAGAGGGCCTACCCAGCTGCATCCATATGTGCCTGGAGGAGAACATTACAGTTTGGCACTAATAAATGCTTTGGAGGAGTCTAGCAAAGCAAGATGTTGTATGCAATCAGGAAGCAGCTTGCAGTGTGGCTGTGGTGTAAACTTGGAGCTGCATTACACCCCCTTCAGCACCCCAGCAACATTGCTGCTTTATGGCCACACACTTAGCAATCTGCTTCCAGGAAAACAACCACCTGCAGATCAACCACCACCACTTCCTAAAACTCGTTTTTTTCATGTACTTCATAACTCCCTTGAACAGCAAAAGGAATAATTTTAAAAATTTCTCAGAAGTTCCCCTATTTTAATGCAAAATAGCAGAATGAGTCAACAGGGTTAAAAAAGGACAAGTCTAAGTCAGCAAGCCTTGTGAACAGAGGAGAAAACATGAAAACCAGCCCAGCCCAGCAGTAAAAGAGAAGACATCCCTGAATTTGTACTCAGCCTGACATCTATCATGAGCGCTGGCAACAGCAGCAGGATCAAAATCAGAGACCTAGAAGGGAAGAAATCCACACAGTGGACTGAGAAGGCAAAATCTAGAGGAGCTTTGGATAGATGTGTGCCGAAAATGTCCTCCCACACCCACAAAGCACTTCCACGAGTCCCTTCTTGTCCCAGCCAGCCCCAGAAGCCAGCAGGGTGTCAGGGTTTTGTGGGACGATGGACAGAGTGAGGGTGGACAAGAGCCTCCAAAGCTCAGCAGATGGCGGCAGAGCTGTTCCGACATGGAAGAACACTTGTACCTTTCTCAACCCAAGCACGATGGGACCACCATAGGCATTGGCATCTCTGCCAGGCAGCCAACAAATAGGGCTGCTGCCTCCGGACCTCAGAGGAGTGAGCTTACTGCAGGCCACAGTGTCCTCTAGAGGTGGAAAAATATATGCGGTGACAGAGAAGAACAAGAGGACTCGGAAGATCAGAATTGCTCCACCAGGTCAGGAGGGATTTCTTCAGGCTGCTGATGGGCAAAGGCTGAAGAGTACTGCTGGGAAAAGGCACAGGAGAGACAGAATGGGATCACACCACCTGGTTCCTTTGCAGGGCACAGAGCCCCAAGCACAACAGGAATGGTCAGAATTTAGTTACTCGGATCGAAACCACATAAATAAAACAGAATCTGGTGGCTGTGCTGCTCATCACACCTCCTCTTCTCCTAGCCTGATGCTGGATGAGACTGTAAGAAGAGCACCCCACATGGTGGGTGGCTGCTCTCCAGGTTAGGTAAGACAGTCTTTGTGAGGATAAGGAGAAAAAAATAGATGCAATTTCTCTGTAAAGTATTAGTTTGGGCCAGAAACTGCTTCTTGTGTCTCTTTTACATGAAGAGCCCGAGTCTGAGTAGCCTTGTGAGGTTTCATGCAAATGTGGAAAATGAGACTCTTCAGAGGCCCCTAAGACTTGCTTTCAGCTAGTCTCCTTGTACCAGGACACTGTGTATCTTTCAAACATAGCTATGATTAAACAAATAAACAAATAAGCAAACAAACAAAAAAACCAAAATGTTTTTATGGGAGAGAGAGGAAGAAATTTAGTATCCCTGAAAGAGGCTTGATACTGTTGTCAGAGTCACTGCTCCTTAAAAAAACAGATGCTCATACAGAAGATTCCATCCTTTCTGTCTGTACCATAGCAGTAAACACCAGTCACCACAGGAAACACAGCCATGCACAACCACCACACGAGGAAGAGCACACTGAGGAAAGGCAGGAACCAAGTACCTGGAGCAGCATGGAGCTAAGGGGCTGCCAGGCCCGCTGGAGCTCTGACTCATTTCTTACTGATCTCTCCTATCCCTGCCAGCAGTCATTCTAAACTCAAAACAGTGTGGAGGCTCTTCCAAATCTAATTTTATCCTCCTGACTGGAAATGCTGTCTCCTTGCAAGCAGATGCTGTAACATCCAAGTCAGTATGAAGGCCTGATGTCTGACAAATCAAGAATCAAATGAGAGTGTTATCCCCAACATACGTTGTCAGATGCATCACCTGAAGCTCTTGTTTTCCCTTCTTTACTCTCAGCTGTAGACTCCTGTGCTTTTCCCTCCAAAAAGCTACCACAGAGCATCCTGGCATTCACTTGCCACTGAAGTCACAACAAAACATCTCTTAGTCAGCCAGGTCTTACAGATCTTTTTGAGCACCAGACACTATTATTGTAACTATTACTAAACAACAGAGCATTCAGCAACTCCCTTCAGTCCAAGGGGTTGGACTTGGGCTCCCCATTGGGTTTGATCTTAAACCAGTCCAGAACAAGCTGCAATACAAATAAACTGGTGAAGTCAACTACAATATAAAGGATTATTCATGAACTGGTAATGGCTGCAGGTGCCAACCAGCCCTGCTTTGTGAAGGGAGCAGCCAAAGTGCCAATATCCTGCTTGTTCACCCACCAGCAATTACAAAACCAAATGTCCACAAGAGGACAATTCTGGCTTAGGAGAGGGAGGAGAATGAAAATAACTGAATAACCAGCCCTGACCAGTGGCCAAGCTTGACCATGTGTGGAACTGGTGGCAGAAGTTTACCCTCTCAGAGCATCCCAAACAGCTCCAGGAGGTCCAGTGGGGCAAGACAACAGCCTCTCTGCTCCGTGTGTATGATCAGGGCATGCTGTAGGATCAGCTGCTGGCTCACCACCCTGGGTACCACATAGTGCATAGATTTTTCCATAGCAAAATGTACTGAGAAGTAAAAGATAAACATATTTTGTGCAAATCCTGAACAGGCATGGTTCCTGAGCGTGGAAATTCACACAAAATAACACCAAACCAAGGTCCCTCAGAACCGAGTTCTCCCAAAGACGTGAAATTCCAGCTTTCACTGGACCAATCCAGCAAATCAATCTATCTTCACTAGAAAGATCAGTTTCTAAGCCAGTAGACCGAATGCTTTAAAACTAGGGCAGAGAAGAGCTATTTTACTCACTGGAGAGATTATAAACTGCACTGCTGCGGCGTGCCCAGCAGGTGGTAATGTTTGTTAAAAGTTTAACCTACATAGTTGCTTAACAACAGTAGTTTACACTTAAGCAAAAACAAACAATTCCACTATATTGGGGAAAAAAAAAAAAACCAAAAAAAACCCACAAAAAACCCCCAAAACCGTGTTGGGAAATAATTGCTTTGCTTTCAGAATAACCTGGCTCTGCACAGAGCAACAAGTACTGCATACTGAAGCAAAACTCACTTTCATCTTCTTGTTCGTATGTGTTGAAAGCCACAGGAGTTTTCCTTGGGGTAAACTAGTATTTCTGTGAATGGTATTGTATCTTTCCCTAATGATCCCCATTTCCAGTGACAGGAGATACAAATTCATGGCTTCTTTCACTTGGCCTCCACTTGACTTTACATTTCTGATATTTGTCTTATCATTCACATAGTTATTACATAGCCAAAACCAATCACTGAAACAACCTTTCCTGAAGAGCTGCTGCACTGCAATAACAAGCAAGTCCTGTGTGAATACACAAGGGAATTTTTAAGCCCTAAACTGTGATCAGAATGAGTATGTTGCTCACATGTCCCTATGGCACAGTGCCATATAGCACCGCTCAGTGAAGTAGCTGAGCCACCATCACCCTGGTGAGTCAGGATTTTCTCTAGCACAGCTTCCTACCTGAAATACCAAGCAACTGGAAACTGGCCCAAACACTAGTGCTTAGCTCTCCTCAGATGGTGAACAAAGTCCTTCACCTGCTGAGGATTCCCCACAGAGGACAATCACTTTCTGTCCCAGACAGGTCCTCCCTGAATTTTTAGATGAAGTGGAAGTCACATACCTCTCCTCAGAAAGGCATTAACACATTGCACAGAATAACTCAAGGAGCAGGCTATTGTCCAGTGAGAAAGGTCAGCAGGAAAGTATTATTATTATCTAGAAGCCCTAGAATAGCCATGTTTTGCACACTTGATGTTAACTTCTGACTCTTTCCTTTCTTGTAGCACTAACTGGGGATTTTAATGATTTTGCTTTAAGGACTTCATTAGTGGCAGTCAAATGGTTTCTTTGGAGGTTTTCTACCTCCCTCATAGAAATGTGGTATCCTTGAAAACCCAAGAGAAGACTAATTCTGGTAAGCATTTATTTATTTTTTTTTTCAGACTCTCTTTTATTTGTCTACATCAGTAAATTGAGAGTATGAGAACAATCACATTAGAGCTGCTACATCAACTGTTTTGATCAATTTCTCACAGATTTTGTATTCCTTTACTTACCTTCTTGGAGAGTTTGAATGTAACACCAAGACTAGATGAACTAAGACCATCTAGTAATTGACAACCATAAGACCAAATTTCAAGACTAGAAGGAGCTCTATTATAAGCTGTCATTAAGCTACTCTGATCCTCTGCATAACATAAACTGAAGAGCTCCCCCACTTAACTTGCCTCAAACTCTGAGATATGGCTACTGTCAACCAGCCAGAGAGGATCACAAGGATACTATACAGGCCCACACATACAGACCCCAATGTTATCTTAGTTTGACAGCTTGGTTTATTAGCAACCAGTTCCTTCCTGTCACCTCGCAATATCTTTTCAGCATAGGTGTCAAGTTAACCCTTTTTCTGGTCTCAAGTAACCTAATAGTTTCCATTTAGTTCCATAAGAAGAGAGACAATACTCTAATTGTAACCTATAAAACAAGCAGATTGCCATGTCTCAGAGATTACATTGTACTCCAACCCATGAAGCCCAACTCCTCCACTAATAGCTAAACCTGATACAGATGACTTCTACTCCAGACTGTACAACAGGGAACAACTTCTCTAATGAAAGAAAAGACCAGACCTTCAAACCCGAACAGCCTCCAGCAGCAACCCTTACCATCCTCATATAGCATCAGTCTTCTGCCAGGTGTTTTGTTTAAGACCCATCTACCCCTATAGTAATATCCTTATAATAAGATCCAGCTGGCTTCCCTCTCCAAACAGCTATACTTTACCTTCAGCTTTTCCCCAATTACACCTATGGTATGTATTTTTCTCCCTCTCCATGGGGAGCATGCTGTCACAGCATGTCTTTGATAACATTGCAGGTGTTGGACAAATTAGGAACAAAAAGATCTCCTAGCCATATGCTCCTTTCCACCCTCCAAAGCTCTATAGAAAAACAGAGCTTCCCTGCACTACTGTGAGTCTGTGACTGTTACTCTGTGTGATTTGTGTGAAAGGCATTGGGTGGGTTCTCTCTTTCTTTTTGTTATTTATGCACATGTGCTGCCTATCCAAACACACCTGTGGGAGGAACCTGCTGTGCAGGAGAAGGGATGACCTACCACTGTTCAGCATTTGCAGTTTTTTCTTCTCCAAAGGACTAGGACTATTTTTTTAATCTCGTCCTACCTGAAACAAGAGTCACTTTTTTTATGATGGGCTAGGCAACAAAGCTTGTAAGCAGCATTCCACTGGAAGAGGGCTGCCCAGGGAAGTAGTGGATTCTCCGTCCCTGGAGATATTTAAAAAGAGACTGGATGTGGCACTCAGTGCCATGGTCTGGTAGCCGCAGCGGTAGTGGATCAAGGGTTGGACTTGATCTCTGAGGTCCCTTCCAACCCAGACAGTTCTATGATTCTATGATTCTAAGATCAGAGACAAGAAAAATGTTCAAAGAGTTTTCCCCCAAAGAAGCATCTCAGTTTACTTAAATATCTATCACTTCAGAAGGACATGGCAAGCATAACAGTGTGCCCATGACACGTGGGGCCAGGGAAGTCCTGAGGTAGACCATTTGAGGTGAATGTTGGACAAAAGATCTCCGAGATGGCTGCCTCCTTGAACACCAATACTACTGCTCTCTCTAACTTGAGTCTACCTACAGGAAGGAGACAGGGATGAACTGGAAAATTTTCATACTGGAAATTTTCCTTTCACTTCAGCTCATCTTGAAGCTTCCCAAGTTAGGCAGCCATTCCTCCTCTGATTTTGAAAATCAACCTCAGAGACCTCTGGATATTTTTTGAGCTCCCACCGAAACAGAGAGGTTTTTTGAGGTGGGTAGGAACCACTCTGGGATCCAAAACATGAGGGTCATGATCTTTCAGAAAGGAGCTTTCAACATTATTAATAAATCAGGAATCCCAGCTCTCCATGGGTGATGTGGCAGGAATGAGACTGATGCAAGGATGAATATCCTCTAAGGAAGTAGATGTGGCACAGAAGCCTTTGGAAAAGACCTAGCAATCCCACCTGCTAATGGGGGAGGGGGCAAAATCCTGCTTACAACAAGATGTTCATCTTTTGCAGAGGAAGGTGATGACAGCTGGGATGAGGGAAGAGGAAAAAAAAAAATCAGGGCAGCACCCTGTATGGGAAAAGATCTCTCTCCTGCCTGCCCCAAAGAGCTTGTACTCTGAGCCAGCCAAACAGGCCACCACCTCACACACCAGTGTGTCACAGCAATTTCAAGCTATCCGTGTTCTGTACTGGCTCTAGGGATAAAAAGCAGCTGTCTACTGGGAGGGCTAGGAAGAGAACATAGAAAGAAGCGAGGAAAGGAATGACTGCATCTGCCTATTTCCACTGCTTCTGGGCCAGGGCTTAGAATCTTCAAAAGCAGCATCACTATGATGCTATTGCATTCACTTGGCTCAATGTAGTTACCTCTATGAAGGTTTCCTGCCTGGTTTTAACAGTTTTCTTGTCTCCAGCATTAATGCCCTCCTCTTCAGGTGCTTTCAGGCTTTCTTGCCCATCCCATCTTGTTTCAGGGAAGAAAAGAGAAACATTACAGAGGGGGATACTAATGAACCAATATGTCATTGCTGTTGATAAGGTTTTACCAATAAATATATGTTGTGCCTGTTCCTTTAATTAGTTATCTCTCTGTCAGGAAAATCATGGCTGTGAAGTGCTGATATGGTGCTAAATAATATGAATATGTCCTTGCTGTTGGACCAGGAACTTTCTCATTGCTATTACCAGGCCCTTGCAAGGCACTGGGAAGAAGCAGGGTTGGGCAGGGGTGGAACTGGCAGCAGTGGGAACCCAAGGTGAGGGATGTGGGGAGAGGCTGCCACCAGCATGCAGCATATGGTGCCTGAGCCCTCCCTTCCCATGCTGGCAGTCGTGCCTGTGGGGAGCAGGGAAACTGAGGCACGAAGGGACAAATTTGGGTCAGAGAACATCAAGGGGGGCAAAAGTATGGGTGGGGGTGTGCAAAAGGTGAATGACTAAGATTGCTTCGTTTGCCTGTCTTCCCCTTCCATAGAAAGAAGAATGACCTTGGCCAAACATGGATCAGTGCTGATGTGAGACCCCACTCACAACCTGTTATCAGTCCCTATACATGTGCAAAGAGAAAACTGCATATCTTCCTTCAATCCAAGGAGAAGAGAAGAAGATCTACAACATGTGTATTTCAGAGAGTGATGCCAGACATGACTGTGCTTTGTTTTTTGTAGTGAATGTCTAATAGCACGACTTTTTTTTTTTTTTTTTTTGGCTAGATAGGTGGCTTTTACCTTTATGTGCACAAGACACAGCAAAATCTCTGTCCACAAACAGTGAGATGCTAGACCTTGGATGCTATGCAGAGGGACCTGGACAGGCTGGAGAGCTGGGCGGATTCCAACGGGATGAGGTTCAACATGGCCAAGTGCCGGGTCCTGCACTTTGGCCACAACAACCCCATGGGGAGCTCCAGGCTGGGCACAGAGTGGCTGAGAGCAGCCAGGCAGAGAGGGACCTGGGAGTCTGGATTGACAGGAAGCTGAACAGGAGCCAGCAGTGTGCCCAGGTGGCCAAGAAGGCCAATGGCATCCTGGCCTGGATCAGAAACAGCGTCGCCAGCAGGTCCAGGGAGGTGATCGTGCCCCTGTACTCAGCGCTAGTTAGGCCACACCTCGAGTCCTGTGTCCAGTTCTGGGCCCCTCAGTTTAAGAAGGATGTCGAGGTCCTGGAGCAGGTCCAAAGGAGGGCAACCAGGCTGGTGAAGGGACTCGAGCACAGGCCCTATGAAGAGAGACTGAGAGAGCTGGGGCTGTTCAGCCTGAAGAAGAGGAGGCTCAGGGGAGACCTCATTGCTCTCTACAACTCCCTGAAAGGAGGCTGTAGCGAGGTGGGAGTTGGACTCTTTTCCCAGATGACTTTCAACAAAACAAGAGGACACAGTCTTAAGTTGTGTCAGGGGAGATTTAGGTTGGATATTAGAAAGAATTTCTTCACGGAGAGGGTGATCAGGCAATGGAATGGTCTGCCCGGTGAGGTGGTGGATTCTCCGTCCCTGGAGACATTTAAAAAAAGACTGGATGTGGCACTCAGTGCCATGGTCTAGCAACTGTGCTCCGGTGGGTCAAGGGTTGGACTTGATGATCTCTGAGGTCCCTTCCAACCCGGCTAATTCTATGATTCTATGATTCTATACCTTGAAGAAAATTCCATGGCAGCAGGAGTGGCCCAATAAGTAGACTCTTTACTGAGAGGCATGAGAAGGGAGCAGGATGTGTATCAAAAGATTATGTGTTTCATCATCTGAGAAAACAGCCCACAGCGAAGTCAGGGGTAAATTTGCTATTGCTGGGTGGGCTCAATGGCTCCTTACAATTGAATCATGTATTCACAGCTTTGTGGAAACTGGAACACTTGAGCTGCTGTGGGTTAACCCATTCATGCACCCATGGCCTCAGCCTTATGCAAACACCTACTTCTCTTTCTGCAGTGGTTACAGGACACTAATGTGAAACACTTCTCAGGAGAGAGCCAGCCCAGTTTCTCAGCCCCCAAAGCTCAGAACAATTTAACAGAGATTTCAAGAGCTTACCTGACCCAGACTTTTACATCCTGGGACTTTAAACAGCATCAAGTGATTTCTCCTGTTTTGCACCTTCAGAGGACTTGTCCTCTAAGCTCTTCTCAGTCAGGCAAACAGGATTCCCTACAGAAATACAGAGTGTAGGAAAATACTGTCTCACCTCAGGGAGCACCCTGGGATGCACGGGTGGCACATATGCTGTGGGGCTGGTGACAAGGCCTGAGAAGGGCTGGCTGCAGCCTGACACCATGTTCTGGATTTTTCTGATGTCTTTGGAAGGGAAGTGAGGTTCACAGACAAGTTTGGTTGCTGCTTGAAGCTGAAAAGTCCATCTGTGGGGCCTGCTATGGACCTCATCAACCCCATAGTCACTGCAGCAGATGCAGAAATGCTATGGGATACCTGTGGGACACCATGCTCTGACACAGACAGAGGAATCAGCTCTGAGCTGTGACTGTCCAACAGCACCATCCCACCAGATGTCATGACATGTCCAGTCCAAGGCTGATTGAATTAGGTGATCTGACACACAGGTCTCCAGCAGATTCACTTCCCTCACCATATCTGCTGCTGCCTTGTCTAGTCATGGGGTTCATTTCTGGGTGTGACCAATTGTTTTGTGTACTGCTACTTAGAAATTTGTTCCTGTATATTTGTACACTGTAAATAAACTCTTATAATTGAAGCTTCCCAATCTTCCAGGTTGCTGCAATTGTCACACAATGTCTCTTTGGTGTGTGCCAGGAAATGAGCTGTCATGTTTTATAAGACAATGAAAGACTACACAAGGAAGGTCCCAGCCAGGAAAGAAGGTGACTTACTCAGCATGAAAATCACGCTGGCCCCTGTTTTGATTATGCATTCAATGCACATGTTTTTTACAAATCCATACAGCATAGGGATGTTGATAATCAGAACCAAGTCCTGCTTCTTAAAATAAAATTAATAAAGGGAGAAACCATCTACCCTTTGCATCAAACACTGACTTCATGGTTACATTGTTCTCCAGAATTCAGGCCAAGGAGTCTCTCAGCATCCACAATAAAGATTAAATTGAAAATCCACAAAAGCCCACATGTTAACCCCAGCAAAGCCTGCCAGTGTGTGTACTCAGCCTGTGTAAATTTTAATTCGTCTGTTTGACTGATACCCATGGGATGCTCACTCTTCACTGCTCATTTATGATTTCACATAGGATGGTGCCCTCAATTTATATTGTAATTTTCTTTGCAGGCTGTGGAAGATGATTCACAGAACTTACTGTATGGCACATGTAGTGAGCATCATGATACACATACTGTTATATAACATGAAATAATACGAAAGCTACAGCCTGTTATGAATCACAATGAATAAAGGGGTCAACAGAGGTCATGTTAGACCAAAATTCATGTGTGTCTGCACATCCTAGATAATACTCGAAACAGGAATAACTGCACTCCACTGGCAGAGAACTTTTGCCCAAAGCCCACCTCCCTGAGGAAAGAGAAGGTGCCAAGACATATCTATGTCCATTTCCAAAGATGGATGAACCAACGGGCTGTCAGGTAGTAACATGACTTCCCTTGTTGATTAGCCAGCCTCTCCATATTAAGGTTCATTTCATTAATCATAGAATAATAGAATGGGTAGGGTTGGAATGGACCTTTAAGATCATCCAGTTCCAATACCCCCTGCATGGGCAGGGACACCTCCCACTAGATCAGGTTGCTCAAAGCCCCATCCAACCTGGCCTTGGACACTTCCAGGGAGGGGACAGCCACAACCTCCCTGGGCAACCTGTTCCAGCATCTCACCACCCTCACAGGAAAGAGTTTTTTTCTAATGTCTAGCCTAAATCTCCCCTCTTCAAGTTTTAAACCATTGTCCCTTGTCTTCTTGCTGCACACCTGTGCAAACAGCCCTACCCCCACTTTTTTGTAGGCCCCCTTCAGGTATTGGAAAGCTGCTATAAGGTCACGTCAGAGCCTCCTCTTTTCTGGGCTGAGCAACCCCAGCTTCCTCATCCTGTCTTTAGAGGGGAGGTGTTCCAGCCCTCTGATCATTTTTGTGGCTCTCCTCTGGACAGGCTCAAGGTCTTCTATGTCCTTCTTATGTTGTGACTCCAGAATTGGACACAGTACTCTAGGTGGGGTCTCACAAGAGCAGAGCAGAAGGGGAGAATCACCTCCCTTGACTGGCTGGCTACACTTCGTTTGATGCAGCCCAGGACATGATTGGCTTTATGAGCTGCAAGTGCACCCTGACAGCTTATGTTAAGCTTATGGTCACCCCCAAGTCCTTCTCCTCAGGGATGTTCTCAGTCCTTTCTCCTTCCAGCCTGTATTCATGCATGGGACTGCCTCAGCCCATGTGCAGAACCTGGCACTTGGCCTTGTTGAACTTCATGCTGTTTGCACAAGCCTATCAAGTTCCCTCTGGATGGCATCCCTTCCCTCCAGCATGTTGCCTGCACCACACAGTTTGGTGTCATCAGCAAAACTGCTTAGGGTGCATTTGATTCCACTGTCCATGTTGCCAACAAAGATGTTAAACAGCACTGGTCTGAGTACTGACCCTTGAGGAACACCACTCACCACACGTCTCCATTTGGGCACTGAGCCATTGATCACAACTCTTTGGGTGTAACCATCCAGCCAGTTCCTCATCCGATCAGTGGTCCATCCATTAAATCCATATGGTTCCAGTTTAGAGACCAGAATGTTGTGTGGGACAGTGTTGAATGCTTTGCACAGGTCCAGGTAGATGATGTCTGTTGCTCTGCTTTTGTCAGCTGAAGCTATGACCACATTGTAGAAGGCAACCAAATGAGTCAGGCAGGACTTGCCCTTGCTGAAGCAGTGTTGGCTGTCACCAGTCACCCCTTTGTTACCCGCATGCCTTAGCAGACCCTTCAGGAGGATCTGTTCCATGATCTTGCCAGGTGTAGAGGTAAGACTGACTGGCCTCTAATTCCTCCGGTTTTTCTTTTTTCCCTTTTTGAAAATGGGGGTGCATTTCTACTTTTCCAGTCAGTGGGAACTTCATCAGACTGCCATGACTTTTCAAATATGATGGACAGTGTCTTTGCAGCTTCATCCACCAGTTCTTTTAGGAGCTGCAGATGAATCCCATCAGGTCCTCTTCATATCCCTGTTCACATTCAGGTTCTTCAGGTGGTTTCAATCTGCTCTTCATCTACAGTGATGAGATCTTCCTTTTCCCAGTCCCAGCCTTTGGTTTCTGTAACCTGGAAAGTGTGACCAGAGTCCTTGCCAGTGAAGACTAAGTGGTCTTCAAAGGAGACATTTTAGTATTTTGGCATTCTCTAAATCTTGGGTGACCAGCACTTCTGTTTCCTTTTGGAGTGGGCCCACATTTTCCCTAGTCTTCTTATCATTGATGTACCTATAGAAACTTTTCTTGTTTCCCTCAACTTCCCTTGCCAGATCGAATTCTCTGTGTGATTTTGCTTTTCTAACCTGATCTCTTGCTTCTCTGGCTACATCTCTGTACTTCTCTCAGGGTATCTGTCCTTGCTTCCATCCTTTGTAAATTTTGTTTTTATCCCTAAGTGTGTCCAGGAGTTTCTTGCTCATCCATGCAGTCCTCCTGGCACTCCTGCTGGCTGTTAGTGAAAATAAAGACCATTCTGACCCTGCTTGGCAGCTGTAGAGATTCAAGGGTCCAGCAGCGTTCACACATGTACTAAAACCTCTGCATCTCAGGCTCTTCAAGCAATGCCTTTGTGTCATGAATCTGATTAATTTCATAAATTTGGGTGTGATGGCTTTAACAAAGAAGGCACATTGAACAGGATGTTAAAAAGAGCTGTGGGAACTAAAAGTCATCTTTCCCCCTGGTCCCATATGTGCCTCTTGACCAGGTAGCCCAGGTAGCTCAGGTAGCTCCTCCTGGTGTGATTCACCAATCAGTTGGTTTGGTGTCTCATGGTGGCCTAATCCCAGGTCTGGCAACTAGACCTCACTGGCTTTCTACCCTGCTGACTTACCAGCAAAGAACCTGTGACCTGTCTTTCTTTACCCCTGATGTTTTTCAACTACAGCAATATATCCCATACCTATAAGCACAGGGAAACATATTGGTGCACTTTGCAGAAGCAGCTGAGTTTGTTTATGCAGCTGAGTCCATGTATGAAGATGTGGATTCAAATTATTTGCTGTGCATCTCAGACTCTGATGAATAAGTTGGGATTTGCTGATTTGTCTTGCAAGGAGAAGGGAAAGTGGATGCTGAGGGGGGAAAAGTCTAACAGAAAGAGGCCACGCTATGTCCCTCTGCCCCATTGCTGGGAGTGTTGTGGATGCTATAATTAACCACCTACAGCAAGCAAAAGCCAGGCTGTATCACAGGAATTACAACCTCAGAAAATCTGTTATTAAATAGTCACGTATGGAGCTACCTGACTTATATCTCTCAGGGTTTGTTTACCTTTTTAAATAAAAAGGAACAAAAACTCCCAGGCAGTTTCCACAAGTTCATAACACATCTGTGTTAACCATCACCCTGGAGCCTGTGGATTAAAAAAGGCAAAACACTTTTGTGCTATTGGCAAGATGTTGTGAAGGGAAAGGCCTGGTTATGCACAGACTGTGTGATGCACTATGGTGGTCTGTGCCCCACCGTGACTTTGGGGTGCAGACAGAGACTTCTTTATGGAGCTCATTTGGCAGATGGGATAATATTTTAAAAGCCTTTAAAAAACTGAGTTGTGTAGGATATCTCAGGGTGAATATGCAAAAATAGTAGTGTCTATGTTATCCAAACACCCTTCAGATGCTTTTGCATCTTAAATTTGTTTCCTTGGAAAGGTCTGACTTGGTACAGTTAAACTAAAGTACATCTGGTTTCCCACTCCTACTCTGTTTCACCCCACTGCATAGAGTAAAATGGCAAGGCTACTACTTGTGTGAGAGGAAAGGAGAAATCAGTAACAACATGTAGATACGTGCTCACTGTCCGGACAGAGAACAGTGATTTTGTAGTAGATTTTGTACTATTTCTGTAAGCTTCCTGTGTAACCTTTAGCTTCTTCATATTTTTTACAAGCCATTGATCAATAGGCAGAATGGGTTAAAGTCTTCAAGTCTTTTCTGTATCAGAAAAGCAAAGAGTCTGGATATATGTGCACTTAATTGTGCAATCTAGAGGTGGAACAGCCCTTCAGGATTTGAAGAGGTAATAACCTGAGTGTCCTGCCCTGTTTGGGCATGTTTTTGACACCGTGACACTGAGAAAATTAAAAAAAAAACACAAAAACAAAACCAAGACAAGTAGAAGTCTCAGTCTCCAGATATCAATTTTTAATACATTCTCTCACACATCCCCCCTTCCTTCTCTCCCCTTGAGTGAGATTCAGAGAAACTATGTGGGGGGAAAAAAGAACTTAAGAAGAGATCGGGAAGATAATAGAGGACCTGAGAAACACCTCAGGGGGCCCAGAAGAGGACCAGGACAATTGTTGACATGACTGAGGGCTGACAGGTGAACATTTTACAGACATTCACTCCTCTTCCCAGAGATATACTTCTATTACCAGGCAAGTAGTGACCATGGCATCCCTTCGGAAAGCTAAAGGTCCTTGCCAATGGCTGAACTGTCCACAACACCTGCCCTCCACCAGTGGAAGGGTACAGGTCTCTGAGGGCCCAGGAACTGCTCCACTCTGTCACCCTTTTGCCAAGGCTACACCAGAATCTTGTTTCAAAGGTTAACTGAGGGGACTGTGAAAACCTCCTTTTGGCCAAAAATTCATGGTACATACTGCATGTATGAAAATACACATCCCTCAGAGAGGGAATGAGAAAAACCTTGTGAATAGATGTAGGTAAGAAAGGAAGATAAAGGAAAGAGAGAAGCCATCTGAATTATTCACATTTTCATATCCAACATACAATCGTCAGTGAAGCATTTGTTTTCTTGCAGCATTACCAGACTAAATAGTGACACAAGTGCTCACTACACAGTGCTAATTTTGGAGTGATGGATTCGGGCAAATGGCAAAACATACATTAAAGAAGCCTATTTGATTCTGGGCTGCTTCCAGCAAGTCCCTGCAGTGTACTACAAGAACATCATTAGAAATTTTTACTATTTCACTTCTACAAGATTAAAGATATCCCCTCCTTGTTCTGGCCAAAGCACTAAAAATTACCACCACCCACCCACCCCATTTCATTTATTGATAAACTAAATAAAGCTGTCTCTTGTGTTTTTTTGCCTCTCCATATAGTGAGCATAAACTAGTTTGAATGTTCAAAGCTATAAATGCAGCAAACTTTACAGGTCTACCTTCATTAACAACAGACAAAGTTTCTCCATCTGAACAGGTTGTTGGAGTGTGTAACTCTGCATTTCAATATCTCTTAAAAGTTTAATGAGTGTGAGGAAAAGGCATCCTCTGTTTCTTGCTAGGTCTTGGATGCCAGTAATCTGTACTTAAAGTTTACATATGGACCCACAAGCAGCATGGTTGGTCTCCTGAAGAACATTAGTACTTTCTGTATCAGCATATGTCCTCTAACATTTTTAGGATCCTTAGGGTCATTTTGCACCCCATGCTTAATTCAGGTACAAGATCAGGAGAGGCAGAAGCTAGCTAGACCTTTTGTCTCACCTTTTTTTCCTTTCCTAACTCTTACTAGATGCTTGAGTCCATTTGACAAGTGTGTTGCATCCACAAAGCAGTCACCATCTGCTATAAAACAGTTCAGTGTTTCCTCCTGAGACACACATAATATTTTGTGGGTCCCATCCATCTCACAACATCCTGGCAGGATTATTATGGAGAGACAAAGCTTTATAAGCCTGAAGTCCCACATCAACAAAGCAGTCAGCCAATCTGATTTCTCTGGCTTTTTCACTCCTTCACCAGACCATCTCTGTTCCATTGTCTGCAAGGACACCTGGAGTTTACCCCAGGGCAGCAGACGAGCTTCTATTCCCCCTTCCTCTCTTTCCTGTGTGAAGTTTACAGCTGTTTGAGGCTCCATGTGTCACACTAACACACGTGCTGCTGCAGACAAGTTGGCGTGTTATGAAGAAAAAGTTGAATGAAAAATGGAGATGAGATGGAAGGGGATGCCTGGGAAGATCTTGTTAGTACTTCTCCCTGGATGAGGGGAGTTTTAAGGCACCATTGGTCCCTGCTGAGATCTCTGCCAAAGATAGTTGCCCTACAGATCCCACATAGTGCCCAGTGTCTGCTTTGGTTTGGGATGTACTGATTTTTCTCAGAGACCATAAAAAGGATTTCCAAAGTATTCACCACAGAAGCAAAATTCAGACTGCACAGTTAAACTCCATATTTCCTATCAAAGTCATTTTCTTTTTCTCCATATGTAGCTGCATACACTCCTGCAAAGAGTGCTGTAAGGTGTTTGTTAAATGATACTGGTTTTAGCGTTTTTCTTTTTCCTTAAGGAAGAGGAGTTAAAACCATTTTCATGTAAAAGGCACAAATAAACAAATTTTTCCATCCTTCTGACTGTAGAGCTCAGAGTTTACAACAATGACATTTTTAAGGAAGGTATTTCTTAAAATACTAGTGGTGCATTGCCTGGAACCTTCCGAAGCAGCTACCATGCACTGGCAAGCCCCAAATGACATTTCAGTTCCCCAATGTATGCAATACCTGCTCTCTTACAATACACACTCTCAGTTACACTACAATTACCTTCAAAATGAGCAGTCTTGAACAATGAGCCATGTTCCTATGATTAATTCTTTTACGCTGTTCATCAACTTTCTCCTGCTTGCATCCATCAGTAGTTACATCACTTTCCTCAGGCAGTGCATACCTCCCCAGGCTAATGCCTTTAATATAAAGCACATCTTGAGTTAAACATGAGCTACACACTAACTGGGGCTTGCTTTCCTTATGAATAATCAGCTTTAAAGGAAAAGATTTTCTATAGCTCTGATGAGAAAGCTGCAAATGAACTGCTTAGCAATCCTCTTGAAAGAAAGCATTCAGTGTTGGAATCCAAGTTCTATTTTACCTATTTAGACTTGTCACTAGTAATTACTTAAGAACTCTACCATCTTCTGGCTTCAATGATATAGTAACTGCTACAAAAGTAGCTCTTCTTCTTTCTTTCAAGACAGAGCTCATCACTCGGCAAGAGAAAGGTGCTGGGGCCATCTGAAGCTGATCACAATGAATAAACAGTCCCTCGCTCCATCCACATCTCACTTCTGCCTCTGTTCAAGAAGGCAACGGGCAGGTCTGGTACCTTCATCTGTCTCCATACAGTGTGCAGGTGCTTAGGAACACTGGGCAGTGATGTGCCCTCAACACTCCCCAGAGCATGGAAGGAGAGAAAAGCAGAGTGCTGAGAGGAAAAGGGCAATCTACCTTTCCCTTTGCTAACCCCTAGCAGTCAGAACTGGTGGGACTTCCTCAGAGATTGTACATGACTATTACCAGTACCAGTGGGAAAACGCTGTCACTTCCTTTCACATCATTTTCCATGGGAAAAATATCCATCTGAAGCATTAAAACCAATTTTGCAAAAGCCAGGATAAGAAAGCACTCAGGTCAGGCACAGAGGAACAAGTAGACACTGTTGCTGATGGCTGCATCACCACGTTTCATAAAGTCTGCCCAAGATACAGTCAGATTAAAGGGACTCTGAAGTGGCAGCTACATGCAGAGATCAGAGCAACTTCCCTGTAACAACCAGCACAGAACTGGTGAAACTCCTTTAAGATAATTACATAGCCAAGAATGAGGACAAAGCCTTTTGCTCCATAACACTATGAATAATTCACCAACTATTAGCTACATTTGAGATGCTATGCTGTGCTTCTAGTCTTCTCTCTTACAAAGCACTTTTGAGGCAAAAACACAAGGAGGGAGAGCAGCACACAGTGGATGTGGAGGGGCTTGTGCTTTCCCAAGCAAAGTGATTTTCCAAGAGGCTGCACAGCTCGCTGTTCCATATTCCCTGTGGGTCAAGCTCTTCTCAAGGTGGATGGTGACACATGTCACAGAAGCTTTCTGCAACCAATTAGGAGTGAAAATGCCTTACGAGCTTTTTATACAGTTCATCAATTCAGTGAGCACAGTTTGTGCCTGGCTACCTTCCCTCATCTAAACCAAGGCTTCTTGAATGGGCCAAATCTGGAGCTTATGTAAAAGCTATTAAAATTTTTGTAATGTGAAAGGCACAGTGGGATTTTTTTTATTGTTATTATTTTTTAAAAAGTGGCAGTCACTTTGCCTTCTTTCACAGCAAACCAAATGTTAGCAACTCCAGCGCAGATGGTAATTTTTAATGGATTTTTCTGTCCTAGAAATGAGATTTGTCCATCAAATTCTCATCTGCTCTCCCTGTTTCTTTGATATTCTGTTCCCTGCCAATCCCTTCTAATACAGGCATTCAAGTGCCCTTTGAAGATACCTTTTTTTTATATGTGCCTCCCCTGAAGAGAAAGAGGGGGCATTGTACTTCCACCTTCCTGGACAGCCTGGTCCTAGATGGTCCTATGAAAGAAACTAGTGCCAACTCTGGGTTTTGGCAGAGCTGTGATCTCACAGAAACGGAGGAGATTTTGCTAATGTCCCCATTGCTCCAAGGCCACAAGACCTGTTTTCACCATCTCCTTTGCCATCTCCTTCCTCTCATCCTCCAGGACATCCCAACCTTATGATAAGAAGGAACTCTGCTTCCTGAACCTGTTCACCATTCCCATGTACCTTTATGCTGCTTGCCTCCTTGAGTTGCAGCTCCTTGCCTGTTGTCTTCACTTTCTGATATTTTGCAGTGAGGAAGACACTAGTGCTGCTGCACTGACAGGCAGCACACCTGGCTTCTGACTACAGAAGATGAGGGTAGGTCACCCTTCAGCCAAAAGTACAGTGTTACTCCTATCCCTCCAACTACAAGCAGGGCTATTCAAAGCCTCCTTGCACGCTGAGGGCTGTGCTGCAGTCTTAGATCCTCATTTTCCCCACTTAATCTGTCTACACATGCCACTGAGGACCCAGAGGAATCATCTAGGGGGGATACATCCATCAAGGCATTCCCCTCTGCAGGCATTGGCTGCAGATGTCAGGCCAGGGAGCAGGATGCATCAGTGGAGTGCTCTGGTTTTGTTATAAGTAAGTTCATACAAACCACTGATGTTTCTGTGTGTATCAGGTGTTATCTCACAAATTAAGGCAAATCTGGTACATCTCTGTTTGAAGAGAAATATAGTGTTAGGTTGGAAGGGACCTCAAGGATCATCTGGTCCAAACCTTCTAATATGATACCTCTCAGCACCTCATGGAGGGGCCTCCTTGGCACAGTTCACTGTCTCATCTGGTGACGTTGTAGAATGCCGTAGAATGCCCTAGAATTGGGGAGTGCACAATCCCATGTCTGTGTACAGAACTCCTTCTCTAAGGCCAGTTACATGGGACCTTACTACTGTTCCTGCACATCTGGGATTCGTTCTCTATAGGTAAACACACCGGGTGTCTAGTAATAAGTTATGTTGGTGTGTGGTGGCTGGGATGTGGTCACACAAAGCACTATATAAGTATTGTAACTGCGCAATAAAGTTTGAAGCTTGATTATCAATCACATTGATTGTTCGAGACTTCCCTCGTCGTTTCACTACAGTGGCATTTCAAAATCTTTACCCTCTGGCCAGTTTGTAGTCACCTCCATGATGCCTGGACAATCAGGGCCCCCTGTTTGACCTCGCTGTGTTATCAAGGCAATCCACTTAGTATCAGTGGCATGGTGTGTAGATGAGATCCTCCCCTTGAACATCCACTTTTCCAGTGTTTAATAGGGCAACATTTGATATCCTCCACATAAGGATATCAGCTTTTTACAGGGGGCAAAAGTAGTTTCCAAACCCTGTAAGTACCTCTTTTCTCCCAATTACCTTATCAATGCTCCCACCTCTGGCTAAGGATCCCAGATGCCTCTCTGCCCTCCAGGTCTGCCATATCCACTCCCTTGTCCCAGCACCACAGCATCCAAGCAGTCAGTGTTTGACCTTCATCGGGAGCATAATCCTTTCTTAAATTTCGTATCTCTTTCAGAGACATGGATTAGACAATTATCTCAGGTTCTGAATCACTCTCCTGGGTCGTTCCTACCTTGGTCCAAGTCTCTCGCTGATCAGGGTTTTCCGTTGTCTCTGTCTCTGAGTTGTCATCGTCACCATCATCATCATCATCATCTTCACCCCTCCCTGGGCGGTCTGATTTCTTTAGATGCTTCCTGTGGGTTGTGACAGGGGTGACAGAGGCCGGTTCTGAGCCACAGAAAGGAGCAGAATCATTTTGCCAAGTGAATGTGTTTATCAGAGCCCCCAAACTCCCCAGTCAAATTCCCAACCAAACTCATTCCCACCAAAATCACTGTTTTAACAGCATAGAAAAGTAACATGGCTGGGAGATGGTAAAAAACATGGATATAAATAAAAAACAACATGCATGGATGAATAAATTCACAAAGGCAGTATAGAACAAATGTTTTACCCATGCCATTTTGAAACCCTTTTTTTTTTTCTATTTCCAACTTTCTGATATTTTCAATTAAAAGAAAAACTTAAATTTGAGCCCCACATTGGGCATCAATTATCCTGTCACAGCCTAGCAGTTTGGGTGCACCACAAACCTAGGACAGAACTGCTCTCTATTCCCTCCTGCCACAAAGGGAAGATAAAAGAGGAATAAAGAGTGGAGACCTTAATTTGGAAACTGAAAACAATTGGATACAGGTTCACTAACACAGAGGAAAGGTAATAATATAAGGAATAAAGTAACAAAGAATACGAATATCTACAAATACATATATACATAACCTGATAGATATAGGCTCTGATGAGCACGTGGTGAGTGGTGGTAAAGGACAGCAATGTAGCCATCTGCAAGTGGAAAGAAAAGAGGACAGAGCTGCTGACTTTCCCAGTCTTTATAGAGTATGGCAGAAAACGGAAGGGAATAGATCCCTCCCTTTGTGTTCCACCCCTCTCAGAGTCCGAAAGCCCTCCTGCTTTAGTTCCTCCTGTTCAAACAATGACACAAGGCTTGAGACAAACAAGTATGTATGGTTAGGAGAAAAATTGATATTGCACACATTGACCTAAATACTGACCATGAAATAGGTCAGCTTTCCCACTGGATTTTGTCTAAATTAGGCTTTAATATATTTTCCACCTAAAATGACGAAGCAAGTGCTCATCTCCTCTGCCAATCCCTTTTAAGCAGTTTGTTGAAACGATGGCAGCCATGCAATAAGAGGGAAGGCAGGAAGACTCTGCAGCTTGACTCTTGACTTGATTCAGAGATCAAGCTCAACAAAGGCTCTGTTTGTTAAGATGACTCATTTGTCAAGATCAGCTGATGCATACGTGGATACTATAAAACACCTTTGTTAGCAGGCCAGGAGAGAAAAATTCCCATGATTGCACCTACTGTTAACAGCTGTGTTTGCCAGCATCTAAAGTTACATCAACAGAGTACATATTTAGGAAGTATCTCCAGGTGGGAAAAGTCTAGGTTATAATTTAGGAACCTGAATTTCTACCTAGTTTTGGTTTATAGAAATGGGTATGTGTTTGGCAGTCTTGCCTGATAACATGAAGGTAAAAGTCCAAAATTTATAAGCTTATCACTTCATGCTCATTTCTACAGTGGAGTCTCAGGCTCAGCTGTCCCCAGGCATTGTCACTGAACTATGCTCCTGAGGATGCTCTTACTAGTTTGTGCAAGACAGAGACAGTGAGAGTATGGATGGAAAGACAGGAGATGCAGTGTGCAACCTGCCCATTTCCCAGCATGAGGGGGTATCAGGAACACGTGTTCTCTCTGACAACAACTCAAGGAAAGGCTTCTCATAGTAGTGCTACTACACTGTCTTGGCATTCAAAGAGGAGGGACAGGATGGTGGCAATGACTGAAGAGAACCAAGTTAAATCAGATTAGAGGTTCTGATCAGGATTTTAGACTAGGAGGTCCTCAAACAATCTCAGCAAAAAAATTAGCATTACACATTTGCAGGTTAACATTTTGGATATTGCTTTTTAACCTGCCACGTAACTACTGTTGGTTTGCTCATTATATTAGGTTAACGGCTGTAAGCCTAAAATGCCTGAATCCATCAAAGTTAAAACAATAGAATTATGTTTTTTACATAATCACATTCAACTAGAAAGCAAGCTGTGCAGAAGGAGGTGCCACATGATGTTCTCAAATATCTCTCCAAAGGAATGATAATTAATTCTGCACTACTTCTTCTGAAGGCAGAGAAAAAAGATGGGAAAAGATAATGGTTGGTGGTTGTTACATAACCCCTGCCCATTTGGTATGCTGCAATGCACTGATAAGGAACCATCTGAAGTGTAAAGCTCCAGAAAATCTTAACACAAGCATCAGGACAAAATGAACATCTCTATTTTGTGGACAGGACTTGGGTGATTTTTATCCTGACTCATAAAGACACCCAGGCCATTTACAACAGTGCTGTGAGTCTGAGTGCCAGCAAGCAGATTGCCTTGTGTTTCCATTAGGTCCAAGATTCAGCAAGAAATCACAAATACAAGCTCCTTATAAACAGTTGTTAGAAATAGTGTTATTACACTATCCCAACTATAAACATACAGATACAAATTACTTACAGTATTGATCTCATTGACAAGATTCACAAAACAAGCCTTCCCCCAAATAGAACTCGGAATAGTTGAAAGAAAAGTTTAACAGGAGTCCTTGCATGGGAAACTACAATGTTCCTCTGGAAGTCATTCGCTGATCTCCTGGTTTTCTCTCCATTTTATGACTGGGTCATCCTGTCACCAGCAATCAGTATGCCCAGGAGGCTGGCCAGGAGGCAACTCTGTCTCATCTGTTAACCCCCGGTATGTGCCCACACAAACACCCCAGGGGGGGGATTTCAAACCTGATGTTAAGCTCCCAGTTTCACATAAAGCATCTGCACTCTACAGATCAAAATTATTTCCCCCAACACACCTTGGAAAGCACATTCCTGCGCTGGGTGAAGATGATTTGCCATGCACAGCAGACCAGAGATGAATAATCAGCTCATCATGCCCAAAGCCAGTTTTTCCATCCAGGCTAAGCACCTTAACATATTGATATTTTCTCTAGTTCTAGAAATGGGTTAACTACATTACAGGTCCTGATGAACGACTGTTTGTCTTCCCCTCACTCATCCTTCCTCTCCCTTTGACCCACAAAGGCCCTATCATCTCTACTGAGGTGAAAATTGCCCAGAGGATATCTTCTTGTGCACTTCCAGGTGTACACCATGTTCATCCTTGCCCTCATTCTAAGCTCATTTTGAAAAGTGGGAGAATGTAAGGAGCCAGTGATGTATAAGGAAGAGCATATTACCTACTTAGTGCATGTGAGGGTTCAGTAGAAAATCAAAATGTTTTGGAAATAGTCTGATTTGGGAGATTTCTGATCTTTTAGTGTTTCTAAACAAAGCAAATGAATGTAGATGTCTCATTCATGATAATTTGAGAAGACAAATGAAAGACATTTGATCAGCAAAAATTAGATGCAGCTCTGAGCTTTGCCCAGTCTGGGAGTGACTGGATTCAACACACCAGAGAGGTTTCAGGGACACCTCTAGTCAAAGTAAGGACAAACCTGTTTTTATATTGACTCCAGGCAGAAAGCAGCAGTTATTATGCATAGAATCATGCAATCATAGAATGCTAGGTTAGAAGGAAACTCAAGAATTATCTTGTTCAACCTTTCTAGGTAGGAACATGGTTTAGATGAGATGGATCAAGACCTTTTAAATGTGAGTCTTAAAAAGGTCTAGTGTTGGGAAATCCACCCTGGGGACATTATTCCACTGTCTGTTCTCAGAGTGAATAGTCAGCCATTGTGTGGTTTGTGGGACTGTAGGTTTTAAATACTTCTATGAAACAGAAACGAGATGATGCTTTTGAAAAAATGCTGATGCTGGATTAAAGTCCCAGAGTGACCTATTTGCTGTTTTATCCAAGTTACTTCCCTCCTTTCCACTTGTGTTGCCATCCTTCCTATCCTATCCTATCCTATCCTATCCTATCCTATCCTATCCTATCCTATCCTATCCTATCCTATCCTAGGACTCCATTAGGCATACAGTGAGGGAAAACTCATGCAGTGCTCTCCCAGTTACCTGCCATTAATTCTAATGCAACCCAGTTATATTCTTAGACAGCTGGTTCATAAATCATGCAGAGAAATGTGCCATTTCAAAATACATGGAAAAAATTTTGTGAATCTACATAGTAATGCAGTACTCACATATCTATTATTAATTATAATTTATCCATGTTGCAGAATCGGGACAATAAAATGTCTGTATTTTACCTAGTACAAGGTTTCTCCACTTTAAATTGATTTAAATAGAAAAAGGAAACTATTTAAATTTTTTAAAAATGAATGAATTGTGGGGTTGATGACACTACTATCAGCATCACTGAAGGCTCTTGATGAAAATGACTACCATTCTCCAACTGCAGCACATTCAAAGAAGAAATTGCTGTGATTTCACAGGACTTAAGCAAATTGTTTTCTTGGAGTTAATGCCTTTAGTAACTAAGTCAGACAGCCTAGCTAGCAAATTTTGATCTGAAAGCCACCTCAAAGTTCTGTATTACTCTATCACAAGAATAAAGGAGTGAACACAGAGGTGCAGTGAGGAACCTTGCTGCAGTCAGAAGAAATGAATGTAGAAGCTCAGGCAGACCTAGCATCAATGCGGCCATATCCACACATTTTGAAGCTTCATTCATGCATTGACAGAAAACACCAGAACATTTCCAAGGACTCCACAAAAGGACTTTGTTGTCCCAACCTCTATTTCTATGACAGGGCATATCAGGCATATACAGGGTCTCTAGGTACCACAGCAATGAAAATCACATTCACATCATGGCAGGAGACACAAAGAGGGTGTCTTGCAATACGAAAGTTTTAGCCAGTTTTTTTGTCAGAAGGAGCTATTTTTCTTGAAGCCAGTAAAGCTTTTTGGGAAAAAGCCTTACACCACAGCCTTACACATACTTTTGTAGGCATCTGTATTTGTGGATTTACAACAACATGATAAGAGAAGAGCAGAAATGCATCTACATAATGTAATTTTGTTACTGTAGTATGTTCCTCTTGTAGCTGACCTGCCATTCACTTATACATGTGCCCCAGCTCACGTATACTTGCTAGATTTTTGGCATTCCTGACACAAACCCAAAATACATACTGCCACCATAGCAATGCTACAAAGAGTAATAAACAAGTATTTGTTACAAGTACAGAAAATGTTCTGAAGTCTAAGTAATTTTGGATTTCAGTATTGGTACAGCTGGTTTATACCATTAAAATCGTAGGAAAAGACAGAATACACAAGCAATCACTTCATTTAATATCTGGCACCACTGAAGTGCAGAGAGAGTTCTGGTTAGATCTGAATAGTTTTCTTCCATCAATTTAATAATAACAACCACACCAGAGAAAACATTACTCCTGACTAAGGACTTCTGCCACTTTATCCATCCATATGGAAAGCACATAAAGGAAAGACCTATGGAGGGTCATGTCTATGGGAAATTAACCATATTCTTCCCTTTTCACTTCCCTAAGCTCTTAATGGGGGTCATCTTCTGAAGCTTCTCAGGAACATGGGAACCACAACACATGGAAATGCACCTCTTCTTTCTGTAGATGGAAAGAGAACTATGACATCTCTGGGAGGAGTGACTACACCATGGAATCTGATGGAAAACCCCAATATCCATCTAAATTAATTCTCTCATGTAAGCCTCTCATGAGGCATTTTAACATTAATAGCTCTGTGCCTGCAGTCACAAGGACTGAAAAAGGCTGGAGCAAAGTGACATCTCAAATGCACTGCTGCCAGTCAGGTGAAAGGAATGGTATGCAAGCCCTGGATTTTGCTTGGCTTACAGTACTGAAAATTTGTTTTGCTAACCTCTTAAAACTGAAAAACAGCATTTCAAGTGATGAGGTGCCACAGCATTTTCACAACAACAAGCTAAGAAACAGCTTCAGCAGTTCAGGAATTTTAATATCAGATTCAAGTGGAGCAAAATTGAACTCCCAGGTTGGAAACCTACACAGAAATTCTTTGTTTGCTGTGTCCTATGCCGTATTTTCAGCTTTTGGAACATAAAATGTTAACAGTGATTAACGTGGAGCTGGCACAGGCCAAGGCAACTTGTCATAATTCAAAATATTGCTCTTATGATACACTCCAGGGACGAGTGGATTGAAGACAGCTGGCTTTGCAAATTTACACCAGAACTTGTCTCAGTACCATGAGAAAAATAAGATATTCATAAAATACTCTAGAATCTCCAAATCTATATGAATTTTTGGCAAAAACTCATACAGAGTAAAATCATTATTCAATAGTCATTAGCCTTCTGTTTATAAAGTTTCTGTTACTGACTGGCAAAGAGAGGCAATAGCATTTGACTTGGAAGACAAATCACTAACCATGGAAAGTGGAAAACGAATTGCAAGTCATGAGCCTGAGTGTGATGCAAGCTGAAAAATGTTGGTCCAAACTATTCAGAGAATCCTTAAGAATAACAAATACATTTGAAGAAACCCAGATCACTTCATGCACAGCTCAACCAGAGAAAAACAGGCTAAATTTATGAGCATCACTTACAGTGGACAAATTGCTCAGCTCTGCGATATGTTGCATCTACAAACAGAGGAAGTATCAAGCATCAGTAAAATTTCAAGTGGCATTCCCCAGAAACAAGCTGCAACTCCTTTGGTGCAATTTCAGGTTCACTTTTATTTCTGGGGATGAAGTGGTAGAGGTGAGTTGTCCCTGCTTGTTTGTATGAACAACACTGCTGGTTTTGGGTGGGTTCTCAAGAGTATGCACTCCTCATCCCCTTTGTGAACAAATGGCCAACAGTCAGGAATGTTGGCAGGATCTGCCACAAAGGGTAGACCACTATCAGAGATGAAAATGGCATTAAGACAAGCATGATTTATGGTGGTGACTTTGGGGGTTCCATAGTTCTTTTGGATTATTCTTGAAACAAACACACTGACTCAGAGGAGCTAAAAGCTTTGAGTTGGAATAGATACTGGATGGTTGGCTTCAGGCCTGGCAACCTTGTTGTGACCTTGGCAATGAGAGCCAAGGGAGAAAAGATGAAATGGATGAACCAGGAAATGGAAAGAGCAGCCCAATCAGAGCCCCACTGATATCCCCACTGATGGCCCATGTGGGAACACCATGAGAAGCATGTCCAAGCCAAACCTCAGAGTAGTATTTGTGAAGAGGAAATAAATCAAACTAATTCATCATAAAGCGAAAAAGAGTAATCAGAAAACAATACCACCAAAAACAAGGGTCCTGCAACCTTAAAGACCATGAAATTTGGGGGTTATTTTCACTCCCATCCCTTATTGTCTTCACACTTGTGGTCTTAGCCCTTTGCCTTCTCCTCACACAGTGTGTTCCTGACCTGGACCTCACTGTCCACAATTTCTGCAAAATCTCTGGCTTTTGCTTCAATAATTTCTCTCTTCCTCTCTGCAGATGAACTTAGCTTCTTCCTGCTTTATTTGTGCAGCCAGTGTCTACCCAGGCTCCCCACAGTGCTCCCATCTTTCTTTCTGTTACATGATCACCTGGAAGCTCTGCAAAAGGTTCAGAACCATGCCCCATCCCACTGCCCTCATTCCCTGCCACAGTATGCTGACTGGGGATGCTGTTTCTCCTCTGGCCCGTCTGCTCCTTTCTTTTGATCTTATCTCTAATCTTTGCTTGGGGGAAGATGATGCATCCATAGGTATATATATATATATATATGTATACACACATATATATATATAAAAGACACACAATTCCCCTTCCAGTCCTCAGCCATCACTTTTGGAAGAACTGTCCTGGCAGCATGCTTCTGCAGGGGTCATATGCCCACACCTCAAGATCACTTCAGCTACCTTTAAGACAGAAACACAGAAATACAAACACCATGAGGAAAAAAAAATGTCAGAACTTCGGTGTCTTCTCTCAGACAAAGCAAATTGTGGCATGCAGCCCAGTGAAACGACAGTCAAGGTTGTTTTGTTTTAAATTGTATCATGCAAAAATGATCCACCAATACCCACAAAAGAGATGCAGAGTAACATCACCCAAGAAATTGAAAAAGAGACAGATGGAGAATTTTTCTGGTTAATTTTCTCCCCTATGGCTACTGTGCTGTTTCTGCTAGAAAGGATGCAAAAGCAAGCAAAGTGAATAAATATAAACTGACTTTGTGGGATACATAGATAACTGTAATATTTCCTTAAGTCCACATGAAAAAACACCACATAAAAGAACAACGGATTGGTAAAACCCAGAGAAGAGACTTTATAATTCAAACTAACAGCAAAGTGGAATTTGCTTTTTTATTCTGGTAAAGTTCCTTCTTCAGTTTTGAGAACAGGGAGTGCTTTCTGTTATTAATTTAAAACCTTTGAAGGGACCTAATGTTTACACTTGAAGCAAAGTTCATGAGAAAGCCTTTTACCGAAAAGACAGAATTTTAGTGTTTCTTTCAATAAGATCCTTTGTATTTGCCAAGTATTTGGCTGTGAGCAAACCTAGGGGCTGTTCTGTCCTGCTTCACAGAACCCGGCAGGTGGTACTAAGGGGACAAAATGTATTAGGACACAAGAGGCACTGCACACATCAAATGACTTCCAAGCCTCAGCACTACCAACCACCAAAGCTGGTGATGGGCACTTTCAGCTCTGAATCAGAGCAATAGGTATGAAATATTAGTGGCCATGTCCAGTGTATCACATAGCCACAGGCAAATCTATTTTTCACTCATCCTCGGAGCCAGGCAGGCAGAGGCAGGGTGATGCAGGCCAGACAGATGGTGAGGAGGGCAGGTGGGCTGAGGGACTATGCAGGCTGCACAGGGCATGAAAAGAATCATAGAATCATAGAAAGTTAGGGGTTGGAGTCCAACCCCCCTGCCAAAGCAGGGTCACCTACAGCAGGTCACATAGAATCATAGAATCATAGAATTGGCTGGGTTGGAAGGGACCTCAGAGATCATCAAGTCCAACCCTTGATCCACTACCGCTGTGGTTACCAGACCATGGCACTGAGTGCCACATCCAGTCTCTTTTTAAATATCTCCAGGGATGGAGAATCCACTACTTCCCTGGGCAGCCCATTCCAATGTCTGATCACCCTCTCCGTAAAGAAATTCTTTCTAATATCCAACCTAAACTTCCCCTGGCACAACTTAAGTCCATGCCCTCTTGTCTTGCTGATAGTTGCCTGGGAAAAAAGACCAACCCCCCCCTGGGTCCAGCCTCCTTTCAGGGAGTTGTAGAGAGCGATGAGGTCTCCCCTGAGCCTCCTCTTCTCCAGGCTGAACACCCCCAGCTCCCTCAGCCTCTCCTCATAGGGTCTGTGCTCAAGTCCCTTCACCTGCTCTGACAGAGGGGTTGGACTCAATGATCTCGTGAGGTCTCTTCCACCCCTAACTTTCTGTAATTTCTGTGGTTTTCCTCACTTCAACTTCCATAAAGTTGCTCTGTAGCAACTCTTATGACTGCACTGTAGCAGTCGTAAGACTGCTCTGTACAGGAACTGGTACAAATCCCTGATATTTTTTCTGGACAGACATATTGCAGCAATGGATAAACTGCACAGAATCAGGTTTTTCTGTTCCTCTTGCACGTCTCTGCTTTTCCAAGAGTTTCCAGTCTCTTTCTTTGAGCTGCCAAAGGCTGGGACAGGCAGCATTGGGTAGCAATGGGGATGCTCAGGAGCTGGGCTGGGGGCAGTGAGACATTACCTTGGAGAGGCAGGATCCACCTGCACATAAGACAAAATAATCTGGCCTGTCTGGAAACCTGTCTCTTCTTTTATGGGAGAAAACAACACAATCCATCTAGTGTGGGTGCACAAAACTGAGTCAGAGAGGAGCCATCTAAAAAGATGATGTCAAAACAAAAGGAGAACAGTGTTTTGTCCCAAAATGAGACCTTCTGTGAAAATTTGCAAGCAGGAGTACCTCCCCTAGCCTTCCCTATCATTTTTAAGCTTTCCATGGGGAATGCTTCATTTTTCCCCTGTAGCCAGAAGTACACAACCTCAAGGTGATGGTCTCCTTCCATCACCTTGGTGTACAAATCCCATCATTTCCCCTTTATGCTCACTGGCAGTTCTGCAGGGAGCAGTTTGAGGCTGATCTCCCCACTGAGATAAGACACACACATGATACCCACTCTACAGTGTCTACATCTCTCTGTGCTGTCAGGCATGACAAGGATTCTACACAGGATGGACATAATCAGCAGTGATGAGAGGTGAGGCTCTAAGAGGGAAGGAGAAGGTGACATGCTCCCTGGCAGGAACTGTGCACCTTGCCTCCAGATGAATTTATTTGGTAGGTTTTGGGTTGCTGCTCTGCAGAGAAGAGGAAGCAGGGTGGAAAGCAGATCCTTTTGAATCAATGGGAAACAAACCAAACCTTTAGGAAGCTGGCCAGTGGGATTGTCAGATAGTGCTTCCTATAAGCCTTATGTTAAAAAAAAATGTATGCATGCAAAAGAGATACACCTGTGAAACAGCAAATCTGCTCTAAAATTTAAAGAAAGTCTATTTCCTTGCAAATATCTTGGCAGCTGCAGAAAAGATACCAGAAAAGGATAGGATTGAAAGTCAAGGATAGGATTGAAAGTCAATTTTCCTTGCAAATCCTACAGATAAAGACAGCATAGGGATACAAATGAAGAAATAACATGTACACAATTTTCCACATTTTGTAATTTGGAGATTATGAAAGTTTTCTGGAAATATCAGCAAATGAGTTTTAGGAGTTAAAAAAAGCTGGACTATGTATATTTGAACAAAGTTTAGATAGCAACTTATCTATTCCTTGGCTAGCCTGCAGTTTTGTGGAAGCAAAAATAAACTGTTTAATTTTACTTCCAAAGAAAGAATGGGAGATATTGCAGAAAACAAGAGTAGTCACTGTGGGTGCTGCTGCTTCTTTTGCAACAATAAGCTTTGGCTCAAGTTATCTTACATTCAAATCTCACCAACAGATATAAAGGTAATATTCATAATATACATGCAATTTTCCCCAAACTTCTTTTTTTTCTACTTCTGTATTTGTTTGTAAAATCTCACAGAAGCAGAAATGCATCGTATTTACTTTGTAGATCATACACCAAGTAGACAAGTATGTATTGGAAGTGTGTACTCTCAATTATTTTTTATTGAACAGAAAGGATGCAAATGCAAATTAATCAGAAAAAAAAGTAGGGTGAGATTATCAGCTGGTGTAAACGCAGTTTTACCAGGGTGAGCAGTGGAAAAAGAGGTTGGTATCACATATGCAACAAGGGGGCTGAGGCCATGCTGTCCCAAGCAACCACATCAGCTGTGAAGAAATGATGCAGGCAGAAGATAGCAGAACACACTTGGATAGGTAAAAGAATAAAAACTCTCAAATCAGGGTGGACCTCAAGAAATGTAAACCGCAGGTAGCAACTGGATCATACACAGTCCATATTGCTGTTCAAAAGTCAACCTCCACCCTGCTCTTTTGAAAGAATCCTCAGCCATTTCCATCCACTGGGGCTATTTCTATTTACCTGCCAAGTCTTTAGCAGGCAGGCTGTGGTTTTTAAGGTGAAGGATGAGTAGCTGTCCCATAATGAGGCCAGGATCACACAGATGTCTGTGGTCCATGGGGATCACATTCCGTCAGAGAGTTTCTGGCTCTCTTTGGTTCCTTCCTTGCTGTTATGAGCCCCAAGGTTATTTCTAGTGGACCAGGAACCTGAGAGATACACACACACACACCACCCCTGATCTTCTTCTAGGTACCAAACACTTCCCCTGCTCAGTTAATGGTCTCATTTCTTATTATAAAACAAGGGTTTTATTTGGCTTATAAACCATTAAGACAGGGGTCTTAGGGTCAGTGTGCCCATGAGTCAGAGATAGCTATAGTGGACATGGCTGGGGAAAGGGGAAGCATTCACAAAAGCAGCAGCCTCTCAAAAGGCTTTTGGTGAACTGGGTGATGGCTCACCTTGAAGACACTTTACACCATCTTCAACTTCCCACACACTTTTCCCAGACAAGTAGTCCTGCTCAAAGCTGAGAGCCTTCATGCCACTGAGTGAAAGAGAGAGAAATTAAGTCTAACCCAACCTTTTCTTTTTTCCTGGTGCAATAGAAAACCCCCTAACTCATCCTACCAAGTCTTTGACCATGAGAAAATATGAGGGAATGGCACAAACCCCATGAAACCCCTGAGAGAGATGGCTGTTGCCTTTGTATAAGGAGTAGGTAGATATTCAAGTAAATGTTGCACAGAAAAAGGCCAAATTTAAGAGGCAGGGACATTCCCCCCCCACCCCTTCAGTTGGCAGCCCTGTTCCATACCCCCTGGCTTGGACATATGCTGGATGGAACTGCCTGGCTTCAACAGGGCTGGTGTGAGGCCAGCACAGATCCTGCTTCCCAAGTGACTTGTTGCATCTCTGAGTGTCCATGTATGCTGCTATGACTGAGTTACCTCATTCAAAATGTTGGGCCTGTCTGGACAAACCCAAACTTTTTCCCTCCTACAGCCTCCAGGACATGGGTGGCACTAAGACCAACTCCCAAGAAGATGCTTTTTTCCATGCTGCTAAACCAGTGAGGAATACAACAACAAGCCTAAGCAGTGAGGCTGGGATTTAGGCTGATAGTGCTTCATTAAGCCATTCCCATTGGTTGCAAAACTACACTGGGATGAACTTCAGCATTCATGACTCAGTGTGAAAAAGTGTGAGGAATTACTGTAGAATGAAAGGACAGGAGGGGAAAGGCTGGTTGATTCTTCCTACATGAAAACACACACACTAATTTTGTATTTTTAAAACATTCTAATTTATATTGCTATCATTTTGGTCAATGTGGCACAAACAGACAGACAACTTTATAAGTCTCTGCTTCCCTAAAGGATAAGGAGCAAGGTGTTACTAATGATAAATGCAACATCTTGCTTAATTTGCTGAATTTAACATCAGGAAAAACTTCATATTTTTGCAAGAGCTAGACAGGCAGGTAAGCCCCAGAATGGTTTTTGTCTTTCCTAGTGAGAGCCTCACTCAGGCATGTGGGAGAGGTAGCATTTTTTCACTGACTGCACAGAATTTCTTCCATTCTCTTTTTGCTGAAGTAAAATACTCTGCATCAAATTCACAGAACTTCCTGAGTATGGCTGGTGTCGTGACCCAGAAAGTGGGTGCAGCACTGTCATGTCTGATACAGTGAGTACAGCTCCCCAGATGTGGAGGACAAACCAAATATCACCTCCCACAGAGTGGGTACGGCGTGGGTGTTACATCCCACAGAGTGGGCACGGGCAGAGTTCCCCAGAGTGGGGGTCAACCCAGGGAGATTTGGACTGGACCCCCTTGCTTTCTAAACTCCTTCAGAGAGGAACCCAGGCACAGCTGAGCCCAATCCTCCTTCTCTAATTGATCTCTTTTAACAACCCATTTGCTGAGACTGAGTTCAGGAATTCTCTGAGTGGAATAAGATTATTACCTCAGGAATAAGATTATTACCCAGGAGGTTTGTATAAAAACCACAACTTTACTTAAAAGTGAGTAAGATGATAAAGCATGTCAGATTACAACTAGCAGAATTAGACATGATGGTACTTTCAAGTAATAGATTACAATTTAGCAAAACTTAAGGAAATTTTCAAAACAACAAGGTTACAACTAACAAATTTAACAACAGTTAGAAACTGTGTTATCCTTATGTGCTGGGATAAGGTTAGAATCAGAGACACAGAGAGAGAAAGATAAAGGAGATATAGGAAAGACATCACCACCCTTGATCCAGTGATGATCTTGGTAGGAAGTTGTGGCCCTTGGATGGCAGGCGCGCATCCAGCATTTTGAGTGTGCCTCTTTCATGCTGCCTGACCCCATCTTTTCAGGGGGGGGCTTTGGTATATCTTGCAAAGCCAGGTGTTCACTTGGGCCCTTCCAGATGGGGTGACACAGCAATAACCCTATTTCTGTGCACGTGTCCTCTCTTTACCCGGGGCACACACAAGATGTCACTCTGCCTCCGCAGGGCACAGCTTGCCTGCCCCTGTCCCTTATGGAATAAGGACAGTGTCCTGCCTGTCAGAGTGTCCTGCCTGTCAGGGTGCCCATCAGACAGAGCTCCCCTTGCAGGGACAGCATTCAGCTTATCGGGATGGCCACTAAAGGAGGGGCTGCTCTTGTGAGAATAGGGCCTCATTTATCAGGGTGGTTCCCCAAATGGGGGTCTCTCCTTGAGAGAAGAGAGTCCAGATGGCTTATGAATGAGGCCTCCACCCAAGCACAATGTACATTTTGTCAGGGTGGCTGCTTTGAGGCAAATATTCTTTTCGTAATTCTACAGCTGGTAAAGAAATATCTTCCCTGTTGTGATAGTCAGCTCAGGGGATAACGTGCCAAACAGCTTTGCATCCTGAAGAGGTGGAATTTACATGAAGAATGGAACAGATTTGTGGCTTAGGCACCAGGTTAAGATGGGAGAGAATTTAATTTAATTCCTAACCATAGGCATTGCCTCTATCTTGCAGCAAATCCTTAACTGTTGGTGTGCTCCAGCTCTCTACCTGCAAAAAGTTGCCTTGAGATCTTCAAGTCACAGGGGTTCTACAAATATAAATCCATTGCATTTGAGTGCTACAGAAAAGCAGACACATGAATAACTTCTGCAGCTTTCACTTGGTTTTGTGCTTACTGTGTTACACCCAAAGGGATTGAGCATTAATCATGGTTGAAGATAGACAGGAGATAGATAGAACAGATGTATCTTTTCATCACAGAAGTATGCATCAGAAATTGTTTAAGCAGCAAGATCCTAAGGTAGCTGCAAATTCAGCCAAATGCAGAATTTTGGATGAAAATTTTCCTAAAGGTTGGGGTGTTTGCCTCGAGGGTTGTATATCTGGCAAATGTCATACTTAACCTATTGTGTTAAATACACAGCCTTATTTAGGGACTGTTATTATAAGGTCTAAGCCCAATTGGATCACAAGGTAATGTACTATCTCCAGAATACTGATGAAAGATTAGCTCTTCAATTCAGACCCTGAATTGTAAGGAAACTTTTGCTGTGTTTTTAGGTTAAATAATTTGCAGAATAAGTAGTAAAACATGCAGATATGGCACTGACAAGAGAAAACAATAATTTGTTTCAATACAATAAGAAATCTTATTTACATAAAATGAGAAATAATTAAATTGGAGCTGAACTATCGGTTTAATTGAACCTACATGTCTTTGGGTTTTTTATTGGGTCTGGTTCCTGGAAAGCATTTGTTATTAACATTTTTGCAGCAAAAAGATGAACAAAGACATCTTAACTAAGCAAGAGAAGTCCTACAATAATCTCCTACTGAGCACTAGAGATCAGTAAAGACAATAGTGATGTGCCAGTAGAGCTCTGGAGAGCTTAGTCATTGGGTAATCTAACATATTGGTGAAGAAACCCTTCTGTATATACTTGATGCCAAGGACAGTCACTATAGCTATTCACTCAAACCATTATAACAACCCCTGTCATGTGATTTCAACACATAAAGGTCTTCCTTCCTAAATACTTCCTTCCTACATTAAGCCCATTTAGACTCACATGTCTTCAAGACTGGAGTTTCCCCATTCAGCTGATTTCAAAAACTGTTCCAGAGCTACTTGGCATTAGAGATTGTGTTTCTTTACTTGTTTGCTTTTAATTTCAACTCTCCTAGAACTGTAGAATAGTTTTGGTTGGAAAAGAGCTTGAAGATCAACTCCAACCATTAACCCAGCACATTGCCAAGTCCACCATTAAACCATGTCCCTAGGCACCACACCTTCACATCTTGCAAGTACCTCCAGGGATGATAACTCCACCACGTCCCTGTTCCAGTGTCTGACAGCCCTTTCAGTAATGGCATTTTTCCTAATATTCCATCTAAACCTCCCCTGGCTCAGATTAAGGTCACTTTCTCTTGTTCTTTTGCTTGTTAGTTGGCAGAAGAGACTGAAACCCCCCTCCCTACAGACCAGTTGTAGAAAGTGACAAGTTCTCCCCTCAGCCTCTTCTTCTCCAGGCTAAACACCTGGAGTTCCTTCTGCTGTTTCTCATAAGAACTGTGCTGTAGACCAGCTACATTGCCCTTGTTTTGGACATGCTGCAGCAACTCCATGTCCCTCTTCTAGTGAGGGGCCCAGAACTGAACACAGTACTCAAGGTGAGGATTCACTGGTGTCGAGTACATAGGGATGATCACTTGCCTGGTCCTGCTAGCCACATTATTTCTGATAAAAGCCAGGATGCTGTCAGACATCTTGGCGACCTGGGCCACTGGCTCCTATTCAGCTGGCTGTTGACCTATATTCCCAGGTCCTTTTCCACTGGGCAGCTTTCCAGTCACTCTTTCCCAAGCCTGTAGTGTTGCATGGGGTTGTTGGGACCCAAGTGCAGGACCTGACACTTGGCCTTGTTGAATCTCAAAGAATTTGCCTCAGAATTTCATCCATTTTTCATTCACTGGATGGCTTTCTTTCTTCCTGTTAAATTATAAAAGCCCTCAAAAATTAGATGTCTTGTCTAGAAAAACAAAGGCCATCAAAAACTGTCATTTTTGCTGTTCCTTAGAGAAGTCTGACAGATGAAAAACCCTGTTTCCCTTCTGTAATGCACATCACCTAGAGATTTACACTATTTTACAGGTCTTTCTGAAATCCCTCTAGTCAAGTGTTGACACCTTAGCTACCCAGCATTTACAATTGTGAGTTGATTTCACCCCTTTGTATACTCATGTCTCTTTCAAAGTTCATGAGCTTTCAGGGAAGGGAACAAGCTGGCAATACCCAGCTGCTTATGAAAAGAGCTGTTCCATTTCTTGAGATAAGGAACTCTGTTCCCTTTTTCAATATCCCCAATCCCAACCAGCTACACCTAGAAAATCACCTTTTCCCTGTCTCTGTTTGGTACAAGGATTCTTCATTCATTACTCACAACATTTCATCAACAAATCCTGATGAAAAATATTCCAGTTATGATCTAGATATGATCTAGCCTTACTAACATCATCTGAAATACACTGGTCATCTGGATCACCTGGTGCTGTTTCAAAGTTTGGTAAGAATGGAAGTTTGGCACCCACCAGATAGACTAGTTTAGGAGTGCCTGCAGAAGAGTTATTTTAAAAAGGATGAAATCAGTGATCTCACACTGTATTTCAACAAGCCTTGCCAGCTGCAAACACACTGTTCTGACATTGTACTACGTTCCTTCCGATGAATCTTTGGAAATATATGCCTCAGCCTCCCACTTGCAGATCTCTGCTTCTGGTGTAGTCTCTTCTTGTGTCAGAGCTGAGACTGGAAGAGCAGAAAGAGCAACCTACACCACTTAATATATGCTTGCCTAAGGAATTAGGGGAATCACAGATTTATAGTTTGCACAAAAGAAAGCTGTGCTCCCAGCTTCTCAGCACAGCTCAAATGTGTGTTTAGGACTCAGACAAAAGAATGGAAAAATTGGTGGTATGCTATCACCACTCTGCAATATATGCTTTAAACAATCATTAGAAAATAATACAAAGAAGTATATTTGATGTGCTTGAAGCTCTCAAAGCTTGAGTGGCCTGTTAAAACCAGAGGAAGTCTGGGCAGAGTAGAAAATGGAGTGTACCCCCCTGCAGTACCAAACCCTCTTGACTACAAGAGCAATATTCCCAAAATTTCACAAATGTTACTCAAAATCAGTTAAAATTATCAGCTAAGGACACAAATTTAAGCCTCAGACATCTTCATCTGATGAATAATCCTAGACAAACCCTAGTGAGTGACTTCACGTGAGTGACTGACCTAATTCCACATGAAGCTTACTGTCAGAAAAAGACAAGCACTTGTGAATTCTTGGCTTCTAGTCTTATGATTAACTCATCACCTAGACAACACATTCAGGTCTAAAAAGCACTATTAGGGAAATAAGCAACAGGTTCATATGTGACCAAAGGTATTTTTTGACAAGAGCTTGAAGGAAATTTTTTCTTCCACAGATTTGTTGAAATATGTATTTTGGGTGCTGAGTGGCCAACTGTCTGCTGTAAGCAAAATGCCAAAATGTCCAACAGTAATTTTTTCTTCATCAGCTCCTCCCTGGTTTCTATTTCTCATGAAACTTATTTTATTTGGGGAAAAACATCTGTGACAGCTTTTTATTAAGCCTAGTTGATAATGAGCTGTGAAAAGGCAAGTAGAACTAGTAGACAATACTCTTTGTTAAGCCTAATTTCCTATACCAACATTCTTTTTTCAAAAGCTCTTGAAAGAGAAAAGACAGGAAAATTCGACTCCGAAAGGAGAAAAAGGGAAAACAGACAGGAAAAAAATAGGGCAGTGGGAGATATAGGTGGCAGGTTGTGACATTCCCCCATTGCTTGGCAGGAGAGTTCCTCTGGAAAACATTAGTGAAGTGGAGATGGATTTATGCAGAGAAAAATAAACTTTACTGTTTTTTGCAAGGAGCGATGGCTGGAAGATGATTTTTCCAGAAACTGATGTGCATGATGAATGAAGACTACTTGCAGTTTCTCTACCTTATCCAACTCCAAGCTGACCACAGGCCTGGGAGAAGGAAAGCTTACTTTGGTTATCCTCTGATTTGCTGTTATTCTTTTTCCAAAACACACCTTTTCAGGTAGAGGACCTGTTTGTTCTTTGTCTTTGAAAAACTCTGTCTTTTCTGCTCCTTCTTGCACATGATTCTATAGGCTTTGTGCCTATACACTTTACCTCAAACACCACAACTGCATAGGGGCAGCCCTTTCCTCAACCTTTCCTCAGAACCAAAGCAGTGGATGCACAAAGCTACCCTGCCTAGAGCTGGGACTGTCCTCACGCACCACACCAAAGCCTTAGACCAAAGAGACTTTCTCCAGACTAAGAGGAAGATCACACCCTTCACCATTTTTTTCCACTTAGTTCTTTATACACAACTATGAACATTCAAGATCAAAGACCACCTCTTCAGCGGGGGCTTCCCCTCCACTTCTGCTTGTGGATTACTGGCAGTGCATCAACAGAGAATTAATTTTTTAGTTTAAATGTACCTCTCTACAGTCACTACAGAAACACTTTAGGGGCAGCAATGTTGTAGCTAAGCAGAAGCTTTTTTTTTCTCCCACCTTTTCAAAGCCACATGAAAACAGCAGCAGAGATTCCATTTGAACTGTAAAGAAAAGCCTTGATTAACATGTTACCCACCTACAGAGACTCCTGAGAATGGAACAACTTGGAGGGCTGGGCTGTAGGTGTTGCCCATCCTCCTTTATAGGTACTAAAGTCATTGATTTAAAATCAGAATTGTTTTTCAGGGTTCAGCATTATCTCCTTCCAACCTTTTCAAGACAACCACTAGCTTTAACCCAATGAGAAGATCTGCCAGGCAGGCCATTTGGGTCAGTACAGCTCAAATGTGTGTTTAGGACTCAGACAAAAGAATGGAAAAATTGGTGGTATGCTATCACCACTCCGCAATAAATGCTTTAAACAATCATTAGAAAATAATACAAAGAAGTATATTTGATGTGCTTGAAGCTCTCAAAGCTTGAGTGGCCTGTTAAAACCACAGAGGAAGTCTGGGCAGAATAGAAAATACTTTAGTGATGAACAGAGATCTTCACAGAGAGGCATTTGACCTTGTTTAGTTCTTGTCCAAGTGCTATTTTTACCTTCAAATGTACATCAGTTTTGGAAGGAGGAAGTGGAGAGGAGCACAGGCAGGGAGAAGAGCTTGGGCAGGGTCATAGAGTAAGGCTGGATATAGGATGTAAAGCCATCACATGCCTCATGCTCCCTTTTTCAGTGGTGCCATAAACACTACACAGATCCTGATTAGGGTCCTCAGCAAGGCTGTCTCTAGCTCAGAGCATATAGTCGGTCATCTCACTAAATCTCTGTTACTGTTGTCAAGATATTTTTATTTTTCCAGGTCAAAGGCATGTTGGAGGCTTGCTGACAGCAGGTGATGTTTTCATGCTGGCTACCAGGCCCTCAGGTCAGAGGTCTGGTACCAGCAGTTTTGGGAACATGTTACTTGCCAAGGAAGTGACAAGCTGGCTGAAAACCCATCCCCCTAGCACAAACTACTTCCAGCTTTTCCCACTCCATTATAAAAATTGGGAAAAGGGTAGTGGAGGGTCACCTTCAGATATGATGCAGCAATAGCCAAGGAGAAAATTACAATTAAGCCCAAATAAATAAGTTTTAGAGGAATCTTACTGCTCTGTAAACCTATCTTACTTAGGGTAGAGGCTACTAGAAAGTATTTGTCTTTAAATGGGAACTAATAAAACAAATTTGAGCATCTGCCCCTCCAATGCAAAATGGTTTCTTCAGGTGTTGGAAACCACCATCTACAAAATATTACCCTCCATTTCCTGAAGGCAGTGCAACTTTTAGCATAATGATGGCTACACATGGGCAGAAAATGTTTCTTCTCTAATATGGTGGTCATCCTGTGATTGCTCCCACTCCTCAGCTGTATAACTTGCATGTGGACACAAAAAGGATTAACCTGTCAACCCACATCCATGGACGTGCTGGCAGAAGAGAACTGTATTCACACTGAAGTCTGCTTTGTAGTGAGGTCACAGTTTTGTAGGAAAGGCAAAACATCCCACATGCTGACAGAGCTCTACCTGTCATCTCTCCTGGCTCACCTAGTTTGTTCAGCCCAACCCCAGCCAAAAAACATAAATGAGTAAATTAATGCAGCAAATACTGGGAAAGATGCATCACCCATCAGTTCCATCACACATCATTCACACATTTTTTAAGGTGAGCAAATGGAATGTCCTCCTTCTGCTGTATGATTAACCAGAATAAACATTATATATTGTCTCAATAGAAAGATAATACAACCTGTTTTGGACTCAACCCTATGAGATAAAAACAAGTGTTGGTTAAACATGTCAATCACATGACACTCATCTGAATAAAAATATTTTTCATTTTCCCCCTGCTTATGCAGCTACCATGTGCTTTCTCAAGCCCTGCCATCCTGCTGGCAGGACCAAGGTGTCAGGAAGTTTCCCAGCAGGATACTTGTGACACCACTCCATCTGTAGCAGGGGAACCTGTTTAAGGTTCTTTCTCCCTGGAGTCCTCACTCCCGAGACATTTTGGAAGATACAGGTCTGCAATACCTTCCATTTCCTGAACAGAACTTCTGCAAATTACCCCGTTTTAACTCCTCTTTACAGTGTGATTGCTCCTCAAGACAAGAGGGCATGGACTTAAGTTGTGCCAGGGGAAGTTTAGGTTGGATATTAGAAAGAATTTCTTTACAGAGAGGGTGATCAGACAATGGAATGGGCTGCCTAGGGAAGTAGTGGATTCTCCATCCCTGGAGATATTTAAAAAGAGACTGGATGTGGCACTCAGTGCCATGGGCTGGTAACCACAGCGGTAGTGGTCAAGGGTTGGACTTGATGATCTCTGAGGTCCCTTCCAACCCAGCCAATTCTATGATTCTATGATTCTCTGCAGGGCCCGGCAGCAGCACACTGGCCACCACAGTTGCCCAGAGCCAGAAGGAACCCATCTACCAGAGTCTTTTTTTTTTGCGTCTAGAAAGTGTCTAAGGCAGTCATAGGGAAGTGGCACCTCAACACTCAATAGCAGATCAGAATATGCTCTACCTGTGCTTTTTAAGCTGTCTCCAAAAGGACTGGCATAAATCAAGAGTAATTCCAATGGACTCAATGAATTCATAGTGCTGCAGCTACAGTAAGAGAGCGAAGGGGCATAGCTGCTACACCTGGGTACAGGATTTCAGCCAGCAGACTGGAACTGCTGTCTTGAATATGGTCCAAACTTCAATCCCCTCTGTTCAAGCTTGCTATGGAAACACAGGCCAGGACATTAAAACCATAGTGGCAGCTCTTCCTTTCTTCACTCTGTCACGGTTTAACCCTGGCCCGGCAAAACAACAGATTTAAACCGAGTAACAGAATTATATATTAATCTCCCTCTCCTCTGATAAAGGAAAGAGAGAGAGAGAATAAGGGAGAGAGCCTTATGGGTTGGAAACTAAACTACAGAATTTTAATGAAACAGTAATGATAAATAGGAAAAAATTACTAAATATATACACATATACAGGAAAAGTGATCCCACATTCCTCCCCCCTTTCCCCAATAACTCTCACGTCACCACCGAGGCTGCAGGGCAGCCCTGGGAAAGTCCAGGCTGGAATCCTGGAGTCAGCAGCAGTCGGGAGCTGGAGGCAGGAACACACAGATTCAGGCTGGCACGGATCAGGACCACAGGCACAGGGACTGACGGAATCCTCTCAGGATGCCGAAGGAAGCAGGGAGGGCAGGAAGGAGTAGAGGTGTTTTACCCTTATGATCCTTCAAATTTATACCGAGTATGACGTATATGGGATGAAATACTCTGTTTGCTCAGTTCTGACATCTATCTTGTCTGGTCCTCCCCAGAGGAGGGTTTCAGGTGGGACCTCCTTGCTCCTTCTGGAAGGCAAAATGTTCCTGAGAGCTGAGCAGTGTCCTTGGTTCTGCACACCAGTCTCTGGCTGTAACTATAAACATCGAGTGTTATCAGTCCTAGAAGCAGACACTGTCTGAGAAACTTGCTGTTAATTTCAGCAAGTGCAACTACTTACAAGAGACTTAGCTGAAAGCAAAAGTACAAACCAGAAAATCACCTTTATCCTGGCCTAAACCAGGACACATACCATTTCACTTGCCAAGGGTGTAAGACACTGTTGTTCTTGCAACCACCTGTGAATCCACAGGTCTTGCTTTACACCCTGGAACAGTCTGCACCTGCAGAGAGCACCAGAGGGTGGAATAAGGACTAACATGTTGTACAAAGAAGCAAGGCAATGGATGGTTCTTGCACCTTCTCCTCAACCATACCCTCATTCATTCAGAGAGGCTGAGCTACAATCTATCCCTACAAATTGCTTTGTGTATTCAATCTTATTGATGTTTTTAGACTAGCAACATAATTCTCACTTTCCCTTCACTGGATTGTTGTGAAGAGGTTAAAAGAAAGCAAATTATGAAAGAAAGATGTAATTAATGTATGGTACATAGGGACCAAGCAAACACTCAAGAGTTATTTTTATTATAAACTGGGTTGTTCATCTAGTTACACATCTGATTATTCTGCTAGAGATACTTTTAAAAATAAGCTGGTGTGAAAAAAACATCGGACTCTGTCAGAACACACTTGTGCAGTGATCTCCACTGCTGCTTGGCATCTACAATGGAAGCTGAATGGAAATTCAGTACCTACAGGCTTTTTTGATCTCTGTGGACCTTAGGTTCCCTCAAAAAGTAGAAACGTCGCAACTGTGAAAGTCATTTGTCCATTCTGGCAGCCTGAAACATAAGAATTGGTTGTGACTTGGGTGCACAGAATTGGAAAATTTCTGCTAATGAAATAAAAGGTTAATCATTCTTCATGGTTTCCCTTCTCTTACTCATACGATAATGAAGTCATGTCTCTGGAAGAACTGCTTCAGGAGCCATGGGAGCATATACTAAGAGCAGGAATCTGCCTTTGATAGATCACCCATAAGGAGAACAGACTTGGCATTCTTTGAAGAGACATTTCTGTGGAGCCAAGCATTGGTCTATTCATATTTTATTTGTCTAGGATGAAGTGAAAACAAAACTGTCACATCTTAATGTATGTAATATATGGAGATGGATATGCAGGCATCTACAAGCATACACACAGATGCCCAACATTGATGTGTTCTCTCTTATACAGAAAGATCTTCAGAGCCAGGCAGAATTAATCACTGTAAGAAAGAAAACTTCCAAGTTCAGCATTTTTATGTACACTCATAGTGGCTGCAGACTCACTAGACCACTATAGAGAGATCCAGATGTTCTCCTTGACAGGGTCAGATGTGGAGGCACTGGAAGCAAACATCTAACAGACCATGATCACCACCCAGTGCATAATCACCATGTGTCAGCCCAGAAATCCTTTGCTACATTGCAATAATTTACTTTAGGAAACACATATCAGAAAGGCACCAAAAGAGTTAATCCAAGAGTTGCTGTGCCCTAAAGAAAGCAACTCCCTGTCTATTCTTACTCAGCTCTCAGTAACTGTGGTGCTGTTGATCACATTGCATCTTAAGACATGGTGAGTAGAAAAAAGTAAAACTTATTTGTCTACTTGTCAAGTAGCCATGTGATCTAGAAATCCCTAAGAGACCATAAAATAAAATCTCTATTCATGTTTTTTGTCTAGACCACACTGAAGTTATGAAAATTGTCCTAAAGCATTTTCAGGTTCAAAAGAGTAGCTAGTATTTTCTGCCAGCTTTTATGATTTTAAAAAAATACAGGTTATCCTTTTTTAAAATAAATCTTTTAGCCTCTATTTGCTGAGGGAAATGTTGCAGTTCTTGCTTTATGAAACAAGCAAAATGAGCAGACAGGGAACTGTCTGGTTCAAGTTTCTCAATGATTGAAGGTGTCACTGAAGGTAAGAGAGGGAATGGAAGAACCCTCACACTACCTACAGATGATGTCTCAATACAGGAGCAAAGTACAATGGGAAATGAAAAATGGGGGAAATATAAAATTTCTTTTGGTTAAAATAACGGGATACAACAATGATAATTACCCACTGGAGCAAGTTCACTCATTCCTTGGGTAGTCCCACGTGTTACGTATCAGTTAAGTAAGTACCACAGAAAAGTACAAGGCACAGAACAGAGTCAAGTGTATTTTTCAAGTATTTATAGTACAAAGATCATTGGAGAGCACAGAGGGGTTATCAGAGAACATTTTGAAGGGTGAACTCACGTATACCTTCTGCTGGAAGGTAAAAATACATATGAAATGCTAGTAGTATCTGCTCAATTCTTAGCCTGCTCTGACTTTTATTTTCTGTTAAGACTTTGTTTCCTGTCTGCTGAGAGGTCTGGCTTAACCAAGGCCAGATCCTCCAAACTCTCAGGCTACAGAAGGCATGCTCATGCTATCTCTGTGGTGTGTGTTTGCTGTATCAGGAGCTCTGGCTGCCAGCTCTGCAACAAGGCCAGAAGCCTGCGTTGGCACAGACTGGGTACTCATTGATGCTGGGTCTCATCACTTTTGCTCATCCTGCTTATTACCTTACTCTGCCAGTACTTTTACCAAAACCAAGAGGAATAGGGAAGAACTAGTGATCAAAGGCAGCAGGATTTGTCTGTATATATGATTTGTCACATCTTCTATCAGACCAACCATAGGGCAAACACATCTACTGCACTACCCAAAGTAGGAGCAGATTAGTAGAAACTGAAGACCTATCTTAAAATAGCAGAGAGCAGATAAGAAAGCAGGAACTCTTAGGAAAAATCTGCCTCCTTTATAGGGAAGTAAAGGGGATGAGTGCAACAGTGCCTTGTCACCATTAAATGGATAACCTGTGTGCATTTCAGATGGAACACCAGTCTGACTTTCCATCCAATATCATGTCTTTGCAGAAAGCTCTATCACATACAGGTGCCACCTCACTCCTAGCTGTTCCTAAGTATACGGATGCCTTGAAATGTTGGACTTCCACAATGAATGTTGCTGATGTTGCTATTTTACTCTTTCGGTCCTCTATGACCTACTTATAAGCCTCTCTGATAGCCAGCACTTCCAGCATCTTCTACATGTACATTATTTTTAGAAAGCACACTTTATACTTGCACTTACATCTGTCATCAGGAGATCTATGGCCAACATCTTATTTATGCTACTGTACTTTGACACATTGTCAGGCCTGCATTTCAGCTGAAGTCTGATGCTACATTGAAGGTCATGCCTTTGGTAGGATTTGGACAGGCACTCTTCCAGTGCAGGCTGTGAACACTGATCTCACCCAACTGCAAGTGCACTGTCTATGGAAGGAGAAACCACTATCTTGCCACCCTCCCAGCACCAGAAGGACAAGTGAAGGAAAAGACCAAGGGCTCTCTTTCAATCAGTGAAACATGATGGGAGGGCCTAGAGCAGCATGGTTTGGAAGAGTTAGAACTGACCTTGGATAGCCTCTGAACAGTCAGTGAGTTAGAGTGGACTGACTGGACATAAAGCTTTCTTTTTAATTTAAAGCATATTTTTAAAATCCCAGAGGGAAAAAAAAAAAAAAAAGCCAAAGGGAAAGTTCTACGAAACTTGTCAGTTTCAAGTGGAACATTTTCCTTCCTACAGAAACAGCAGTCCTTCCCAGAAGTCTCGTAAGTGGTGGAGGGGGCGTTCATCATAGTTGAATGAGAGGAAGAAATTTGACTTTCCTTCAAGACTGGCATGGTACAATGTGGCCAACCATTGTTATTTGCAGTCAGAGAAGATCTGTGCTCCTCCTTTTATGTTTTCCCTTGAGGTATATAAGGCTAAATATAAGCTAGTAGATCATACAAAAAACTAAGAAGGGTCTTTCATTGGCTTCATCCTTGTAAGCAAAGAGCTGAGTGCTGCTTTGAGACCAAGAGGTGTCTCGAGGAAAGAGTTAAACCCTTGCAAGGAAAGATAGAGGGTGCTAAGGGTAGATCTCTCTACTCTGAACTCAGTCCCTGGCACCGTATCACAGCCATCACCTCCTTAGTCAAGAGAAGGAGCTCCAGCAGCCCCATGTTCCTCCCACAGTGAGATTGGTCCCTCATCCTGCAGCCAATGCCTCTGCCTCATGGCCTTAGGAGCCCAGTCAATAAAGACAGTGCTGCTGTGACTGCTTTCCCATAAACCAGACATAGAAACCAGAGTGATGAGAGCTGCAGCTCAGATGGGAAGACTTTACCCTCTTTGGGGTGAAGAGCTCTTCTGACTCCTGGTTTGACTGCAATAGCCTGTGTCAGGCTACACGGGGAGGCTGGCTCATCTGCTAGGGAAGGGCTGGCCATCAGGGAGCCTCTTCCACCCCCCTTGTTAAAGATATGTTTTTCTTACTTGTAACTTCAAATGCTTTGATTTTTTATTTTATTTTCTCCTGGTGTATGAGACAAGCAAAGCATTTGCTGAGATATGCAGCAGGATTTGATACAATCAGATCTCCCTGGGATAAAAATAGGAAATAGAAGTCACCTGAGTCACTGGAGATACATGAGGACTGTAAATCCTGATGAGAGTGGGTAAGTAAGTCTACTCTGAGTATTAACTACAATAGCGAGGAGAAAAGAATCATGTCAAGTCCATGGCATGGTTGCATTTTGAGTGAAACCGTATATCTTTCACTGAAACTGAATCCTCAGAAAGTAAAATATTTTTAACATGGATAATCTGTGTCCTTTGTATCTGTGTCTCCTGTCCATGGCTCCTGCTGTGGTATAGCCACTGAGAAGGGGGAAGATTACAAAAGATATCACTAAATACAACACTGAGGGAAAAGATGAATCCTTTACAAGTCCTTGTAGGTGCCACAGCCCATTGGTTCAGGATTGTCTGTGTGGATACCCTAATTTCATGTTTTCATGAAGAACTAGTCTCTCTTGTGTTCAGTAAGTATCTCTTTAGGCACAGCTTCCTCTTTTCCCACACATCACATGCCTCAGATCTCAGCTAACAAAAGAAGTGACTAAACAGTTGTTTGTGGTCTCTTCAGCAAGATTCAGGAGAATGCAAGCACCCAAGGAGGAGATCTCAGTCCTGCAGCTTCAGAGGAACACCAGTGGGTCAACCCATGGCATTCAGGTCTTCATGCTAGGTTCTGCTGGTGCTTTCTGGAAGAAGAGAATAATTGCTCCACCCCATTTCAGATCCACTGGAAAACAATCTTTGGTCCTCAGGTCCTTCTCCCTTCTTCTTTCCCAGCCAGCTAGAGCAGGAGTCCTTATCCTCTGACTCTTACTTGTTGAATCCTTGTTTATCTGTCTCTTTTTATAGTCTTGGTTCTGCCCCAATGCATTTGGGTCCTTCCCAGGCCCCTCCTGATCCTTCAAATTCCCTGTTCCTGTGCCAGCATCCTCTTTCCCCCACTGCATCCCAGTCTCAGTGCCTTCCACAGCAGGTCCTTGCCCTAGACTACATCCACCCGTCTTCCTTCACAGAGAAATCCTTTTCCCCTCCTGAACACACACTCAACCTATAGCTTACAAAAAAAGAAATTAAAAAGTGCTGTTTCAGCAAACTTTATTTTAGGACCTTTGCTTGGCAGGCATGGGCAGTTGCAATTGCCCCTCAGCCAGTGCTGCATGAAGGAGCCTTCCCTTTATCTGCACAGGTTCACAAGGGGGATATCCTGTAAGCTGGCATCCCTATGGCACCAACATAGGTGCAATGTTCTCCCATTCCCAGGGAGCACAGCACATGGCCCAGGCATCCTGGGGTCTACCTTCAACCCAAGAGGTAGGTCTGAGTTCAGCCATCCTGCAGACCAGAGAGGTTCTTGTTTCAGCAGCACCAGCCAGCACTCCCACCAATTGCAACAGCTTCAGAATGAGCCCACAGGAGCTGCACAGAGCTCTGACAGGCATCATTAGCATCACTCAGAGCATGGCGGTCTGCACTGCTTATCATAGAATAATTTGGGTTGGAAGGGACTTCTAAAGGTCATCTAGTCCAACCCCCCTGCAGTAAGCAGGGACACCCTCAACTAGATCAGGTTGTACAGAGCCTTGTCAAGCCTCACTTCTAATATCTCCAGGGATGAGGCCTCAACTACCTCCCTGTGCAACCTGTTCCATTTTTTCCACTACCCTCACAGTAAAGAACTTTTTCCTAACATCCAATCTAAATCTACTTTCCCCTGAATTAAAACCATTGCCTCTTATCCTGTCACTACAGACCCTTGCAAACAGTCCATCTCCAGCCTTCCTGTAGGTCCCCTTCAGGTACTAAAAGGTACTTATCCCAACCAAGACAAGGTACACGAAAGCTTAGCATTTGAGGATCCTACCTCCACACAAAATGTTTCCTACACTGTTTCTGTGTCATATTTCACCAAAGCAGCACACAATTTGTCTTTCCATGTAAATGTTTTTAACTATCTCCATTGCTATGGAGCAGCTTTGAAGGCTTCTGACGGGGCTGTGCAATCCCACACATCAGGTGTTTGTTCAGCTTTGAATCTACAGATACAGTAGAAAAGCAGTTGAGGATTAAAAGGAGCATATCACTGTAGACAACAGAGAATTTCCCTTAAGTGACCAGATCATGTCCTTTTCTTTTTCCCTCCACTCAGTTTCCTCCTGCATGCAGAAACAAAAAATTCATTTCTCCAAACACCAGTCTCACCTGCTTCTGGGTTTGGCAGAACAAAGAAGAACTTCCATAAGCAAATGGTCCATGTTTGGTCCCCAGCCCTTTTTCCTCTGAGAATGATTTTATTTGGAAGGATGACTTCTGAAGATTCAAGTGTCCTCTGGTCTAGTCCTCTAGCCCTGTAGTGTCTTGAGGAATTTTTTTTTTTTAGTAACTCCTCTAAGCAGCTTCAAAGTGCCTCTCTTTGCAGCAGTCTCTTGCCAAGTTACCCACAGACAACCTGACAGCTCTCAGTTTGCCAGCTGCCCAAGGGCCTGTGTTCATGGTGTTGAGTAGCACTATTTCATTATTTCCTTGTCCTCTCCTGCATGTCTTGGACCGTTTAGTCTCAGACTGTGGAGTTTCTTGGGAGGAGAGGGGTTCATGCACACAGCACCCAGCACTGCCACGTTCTAGGTAGGAAGCAGGCAGTGATGTTACATCTTCTCCCCAGGTTTTGCATGGAAAAACTACAGGGGGACATTGCAACTGTTCATTACTGCAAAAGTGACACCTCTCCACCAATATATTTCATATTCCATCCAAAAGCTCATTGCCAGAGTAGCAGGTAACTGGCCACTCTCCTCTTGACAAGAGATGCCACAGCAGAGCTGGCTGGCTCCCAGGAGGGAGTGTTACAAAAAGCAGCTCCCATCTTACCTGCGCTTTGTTACCAGAGCTGCCTGCTGACACTGCACCTGCTGCTTCTAAAAAGTGACAGAGGAAATCTTATGATATACCCAGATATTACATTACAACCCATGTGGCACGTAGCAAAGAATTGCACAAAGCCCCCAGTGACAGATTGATAAGTTATAAATAGGTGCAGGACCTACATAACTCGAGTGACTTGTAGCATCAGAGCAGGCCTCCAAATTAATGACATTTATGAAGCTTCTTGCTGGCTTGCTGGCTGCCAAATAACTGGCTCTGAGGACTGGGCAGCAGCAGCTTACCTCCAAGTGTCAGCAGGGAAAGCAAGCCCATAACAGGCATACCCAAGTCAAGGAAACTTGGCGAAATGTGTGCAAACAGGGTTGAAGAAATATAGGCAGGGGAAAATGATTTTATGTAAAATAGCCAGCTTCAGGGTGGGCTAGGTTTACACAGCACTGCATGCAGCACCAAAGCTTGTATTATTTATCCATGCAATGAGTTCCAAGAGCAATGTGAACAGAAAATGAAGGACTCTGATCTATTTACTCAGTCCAGTTATCATCTCGTCTGCCTGCTCAAATGGTTCTGACTCCTCTTCAAAACGTGATTTGATTAGAAAATTAAAAAAAAATAAAAATATTTCTCCACAGAGTTTTAACTGTTTATGCCATTGTTCATAGCAGAAATCCCCATCACCTATGTTTTGGGCACACATTCGCTGAATTATTGCTCTGACCCACAGTTCAGTACCCCTCTTAAAGCACTTCCAGCAGAAGTGGCCAGGCTGGGAGAGCAAACCTGTCCCTGCACCTGGCCAAGGACAGGGACTGGGAAGCCACCTGCTGTGATGGGCTAGCTTGTTCTCACAGGAGGAGTCCTTAAAGACTGGGTTAAAATTACATCCACTTATTTGTTTGTTTGTTTTTCAGAATGACAAAACCAGAACATTGTTTTAAATAACAGCATTGTCACATTTCAGAGTTTATAATTGGCTAAAGGCTCTAACACACATGCCATCCCCCCAAGCCCCATTAAACTAGCATAAACCAGATTGTGTTTGCTGTGAGACAACAGCAGATGGTTATGACAGGTTAGCTGAGGAGAGGTAATCTGTACTGTTCCAAACATTATGTAATACAGCCTTGTATTCTGTCTGAGGTTTTAACACCTTCACTAACCCCAAGAGTTTCCAATAGCATTTTCTCTTTATGGGACTCATCCCTTAGAGCCAGTTCTCTGCCTGAGGAAAGCAAACACTTACACTTGGCATAGTACTGGAAAGTCTCAGATAAGATTTGGTCACATTATGCTGTGTCCATACATCTTTATCTTCCTGGCTATAGTCCATATCTTTATATTCTTTCCCTGAAATATTGGTTGTCTAAAAAGTATGCCAAATGTACTCTGGTTTCTAAGGAAGTTTTTCTTAGGCATTTTATTTTCACACACCTTACATAGGGACTACAGACAGTTGGATCATGCACAGAGATTTCCCATATGCCATGGATACAGGCACTGCAAAAGGCAGGTAAGAATACCTAAGTGTCTTTAAAATTATAGGCCTTACCCCATAATGACCCATTACAAGAGCCTTCATGAACCCTAGATATTTCTACCATATTCTATGTGATCATGGATGTTGCATCATAGGCATGCAGCCTGATCCCTTTTTATGGATTATCCCAAATCGTTATTTGTGAATCCCTCTTTTAGCAGGAAGTGCCCTACAACAGACAGTGTTTAAAAAAAACAAAACAAAACAAAAAAACAATCTCCTGTTTTCCCAAGCAGTCAAATACTAGAGTGGCTGCAAGACGCTCTGGTCTAGCAGAGAAATTGTGCTGCTTCTCCTTTTCATAGCCTTCTGTTTTTGTAGCTTTTAGTCTTCTTTAGATGTAAAATCCCTTCCTGTCTCTACCTTCCTTTCCCACAGTAGATGTTTTTACCATTCTTTGAATCCTCTCAGCACCACCCCACCTCATTTTTTTTCCTCCTTCGAAATCAGGCTCAAATATCTGATCCTCTCTCTTTGTCTCTCCTTTCCATTTTCCCCCTGGCTCCCCCTGAAATGCTTTTCCTCTTGATGGACCCACTACTTTCAGCTTCCCAGTCACCTCCCAAAGTGCCACCACAAATCTCCTGCCTTTTCCAACCCCCCTGCCACTGGCTGGGTGCAAGACACCCAGTCAAGTCCAGGACATTTTGTTATTTTCAGTTGCCTACCAACTTTGGTTGTGTCCAGCAAGTTGTGTTAGAGGAAATGGAACAGAACTTGGCATTGCATACAAGAAAGGTGCCAGGAGGAGCTGTGTGGTGGGCATGCTTGACCAGCCATCCCCCAGAGCTGGGCTCACCAAGCCAAGAACACAGCTAGGCCTGTAATGCCAACATATGATCCATTTCCAGAAAAAATTTAAATGTCCCGCTAGAGAGCTGACAGGTTAAACCCCACAGTGTTAATGGCAGGCCTAAAAATAACCCCCTGGGAATTCAGAGTGTATGGAGTAAGCATTAGGACTTCGAATTTGCAATAAGCTTGGAAGGTGTTTTATCTATGAAAAAACACCTGATCATAGAATCATAGATTCAGCTGGGTTGGAAGGGACCTCTGAGATCATCGAGTCCAACCCTTGATCTCATGAAAGTTTTCAAAGAAATCTTCTGCCAGTTCCAGTTGTTACTGAAGTGTTTTAGATCAGGTTTCACACAGAAGGTAAGAACAGAAATGAACAAACCTCAACCCTTTCCACAAAGGTAACACCTGCAATGTCCTGTGATGAACACTGCCCTTCAGCAGCCTCAGTTCCTCCATCAATTCCTACACATACAACAAAACTGTCAACGACTAGGGACAAGCAGCTGTGGAAATACCACACAAAGCAATTTTTGTAAAGGTTAAGACAGAGTTTTCACCTTTCTCTGCAGAAGGCAGAATTGCCTGGTGGCAGCCAAGTGGGTGCTGCAGTGGATGGTCCTTCCCCCCCTATCCCACCCAGCTCACTGGAGAGCAGCTCTCAGCATCACAAAGAAGAGCTGAAGGTTCTGAAGCTGTTCAGAATACAAACAGGTTAGCCAAATGGCTTGTACCCTTGTACCCTGCTAAATCAATGCAAGGCTTCCAGTAGTATTTTAGACCCTGGGATAGGAACACGTGGCCCTGTGTCCTGTTCTGAGGCCCTTCTGCTGTCTAAAGTCATGGGTTTGGTGATTTGGCTACACTGATGGTGACTTTTCTCTCTCAAACGCCCTGTAGTGCTGAGAAAAGTGTGTGCAATGAGAGTTAGTGACCTGCTAACTGGAACTAGTACCAGAAAGAAACAAGTAAATATTTCTTTCATTACTATTGGCCCTGTTGCTCTTAAAGCAGTCTTATCTCACACACCTTGAAAAGGATGCACAAGGGCTAAAGTGAAATTGTTGTCTTAATCTGCAGATCAAGTATTTAGTGGGAAAGAGACATCTCTTTCAGGAGTGATTGCTGCTAACATCTCAGTGAAATCTTAAGCAGACAGGCCCCAGTGAATAATCCACTTCAAAACCACAAATGTATAATAATTCAGGCCTCAGGCAAGAAGGGTTAGAAATCTGGTAGCAGGAGCTGACAGAAAATGTCATGCTGCTCTACGTAGGGAGGACAACAAAAAAATAAAATTGTACCAAAGCCAAGATGACTGTGTCAGCCTCTTTGGATGTTATTTTGATCTTTTGGTGCACTGGAAGCAAAGCTTATAAATTATAGATGTTATTGGGAGTGGCATGTAAATATCACAAGACAGAAATAGGTTATTAGAAAGAAAGTAAAGAATAAAGGAGGACAAAAAAAATTGGAAAGCAGTAAAAATGTATTCTTGGCTACAACTGCGTATACAGTGAGGTTTTAACTGTAAGAAGTAGTTTTTTCTGTGCAGTACTGCACTATGTTGACATTGACATCCTAGCAAATAAAAATATATGAATCAAGACTGAAAAAATACAGGACATATTAATGAGTCATTATCTCCTACAGACCTCCAAATCATGCAAGACAACAAGGTGATGAGCTCCTAAAGCATCCCATGCTAATACAGGTTTCTCATTCTGCACTACAATGAGGATTTCAGTGTGCTGATCTTGTTTTGGAGGTCAAACTGCCAGAACTAAAATACACCCATATTTTTAAATTATTGACAGCAATTTCAACCATTTCCTGTTTCAAAAAGGCTGTATCTTGATCTGGCAGATAACATGGAAACACAAAATCAAAACAGAAACCAAGTCATATATGGAAATGCTTTGGATACTCATCACAAATGCACTGCCCAAACCACTGCTTTAACACTACTTCCTGCCATTTCACACAGCTACAATATTTGACAGCAAGAAGGAAAAATGACACATAGAACATGAGTTATCATTATTTAAGAGCATCTTACTAAATAACCTTCTAGAAATGAAGATTACACATGCCAAAACACTTTTTTTTTAAAAAAAAGCATTCAATGATTTTGAAAGTCCTTGGCTTAGAGAGAAGTGAGCAATGAGACACTTAAAACATCAAAAACACAAGTTATAACCCACAGCCAAGTGCAGAAATAGTTAACTGAAAGTACAAATTCAAAATTAAAACAATAGATGATCAAAGAAAAAATTAATTTAACACTGAATAAGATATTTTTTCTGAGGATGCAAAGAAAATCAAACTGTACAGAAAAAGCAGCTATCATCACTGAAGAAAATACAGCAGTAGTCAACAAAAACTTCTGTGCAACAGAAATAGATAAAAGATCATTGGTTGGTATCACATGGTGATGAAACACCCTGTGATATAAAATTAACAGGAGAAGCTTTAACAAAAGTTAACGTGGATTTGAGTTCTAAAAAGAGACGCCTAAAGGGTTATTTAGATCACAGAGGCTGAACCTTTAAACCTAGAATGCTGGAGAAGCTCCAGTGGGTACAATAACACATGATACCAGAGAGGCCTGATTTTTGCCAAGAATAGAGGATGGCTGGTGTGAGACTTCATAACAGAGTTAATAGAATTTTTACCCTTCTGCAATATCTTACCCTATGGACCCATATAAACCCATGTGGCACGTGCCAAGTGGCTATCAGCCTGGGCTGCAGCCATAAACAAAGAATCATTTCCCAAACACGGATGGGGTCTGGAGAGGTTTTGTAGGAATGAGTCCTCACCTGGTGTTATTTACTACTTTTTCTCAGTGACCTGGCAGCACAAGTAAAACCACAGTTGATCCATGCTTAAAAGTGATCTGAAGACAAGCAAGGAAAGAGGACAGGCACTGATGCTGGGTGGCCTGAATTTCTGGTTATCCTGAGAAGAAGAAAACAGCTCTGACTCCCAGAGGGCCAACAGAGCAGCCTTGTGCCTGGGATGGAGGAACCCAGGTCATACTCACCTGGGAACCAGAGACTTTGAAGAACAGCTTATGTTTATGACAATTACCAGTCCCCAGTGACATACTCTGATAAGTATATTTAAAACATGCAAACAGGGGAATATCAAGAAGCCAACCAAACTCTCATTTGGCTCCGTTGCAACTACTGCTGTGCTCCATTCTTGTTTCCACTTGGTCTAGAAACCAGCTGAGCAACTGTAAAGGCACCAGTGAATAATGAAAACAGGTAAAGAATGATGGATGTAAATAATTCAGCCTAATTTATGTGAAAGAACATTACAAATGTTTTGATCTCAGTTTAATCACCAACTTCCACAATTAACATAACTAAGACTCTGACATTCAGCAACCAAAACTATAGCAGGAGTCAGTTGGTGAAAGATGAAGCTAGTTAATCCTAGAAGTAAAATACAAGGCAAGAGTGGATTAATTTAGCAGTGGGATTACATATCCCGTAACTTGTGATGGGATAACTGGAGAGCTTTAAAATCAAGGCTTTGCTGGCAAAAAAAATAATTTAGAAAACAAGAATCTAATTGCTTAATTTCCATGTGTAGAAGGGATAGCAGTGTCTTTAAGGCAGCTTTTTGGAGAGAGGTAGGTTCACTGATGTGTGTATGACACACTGCTATATCAAGTAGGATTCTTCTTCTTGGTTTGTTGAATGCCTGCTGCTCAGTAACTGGGAGTGATTTGCCACGAAAGACACAGCAGGCATTTCTGCAGTCTGAAGAGGGAGAAACTTGCAAGAAACTTAGGATGCCAGGCTCCATTTTATAGTTCTTTATGTGCTTCTGTTGTGTTTTGGAGATGAGGACGTGCTGCATTGCTTTTTAATAGACTCTGAGGCTCAGTATTACAAAAGATGACCACAAACAGAACTCATTTCTAAGTTCTCATGGAGTCCTCTCCCCGTTCTTGCTGCAAAACCAGAGCAGCCACTTCCATTCTTTATATCTGCTGTAAATCCTCTGATAGCTTAAGCTAAATAAGTGCCATTTTGGGCAAATGGCAAATACAGCATCCAGAATGAGAAAAAAAAAAAAAAAGAAAAAAAATGAAGCTTGTGTCTTTGTATTCCTCTAACGTCCTTTGAAATCAATGTAAAGCCTTGCATTGAGGTCAGTGAGCTTACAGTCGTATTCATACCATTGGAAATGTAAATTCAAGCTTCCCAGTAGTAGAACTCATGTAATAAAATACACTTTTGATGTACTGAACAGCACAATCAGGCTTTCCTTTAATCATCCACAGCAATCAATTTCTGTTAATTTTTTAATATGTTACAAAGGGAGACAAGCATCATCAGCCTCAATTTAAATGCAAGAAAGAAGAGGCAAAAGGAGGTGAAATTATTAGCAAGGCTGCCTAATACATCAGCACAGAGATGAGAATATAGTACACACTTCCTGGCAGCAAGCCGGGGTCTTATCTAATAAGTAGCACTGACAGAGGATCTAGTTTATTACTGAAATATTAAAACAATCTTTATCTCTTTATCTTTGCAGGTAGAGCTTTTAGAAGGAATGAGCTCCAAAAGCTTCAGACAAAAACTCTAATCAATATAAAGGTTAAATAAAACCCCAAGCAACCACAGAAAAAAGACACCCAAAATCAAAAATGAAACGGTGCAAAGTCCCTGTAACGCTCTTGTGTGACCTCTGATGATGGTGATTCAAAGCCAGATTCAGATTCTCAGTGAAGTTTCACATACGAATCTCTCCTTTAACTAAGCAAAGGTTTCCATGAGATAAAGTTTGGATTGTATCCTGGCTCCTTTTTCCTCCTGGGGGTGGTCTCCCTGACTAAATAACAACTTCCATTACATACCACTACGTCCCTTCTTGCTGAACAGGTTGTGCCTTCATGGCACATTCTCCCAAGAGGAGGTGATCCCCAGTTCCAGTCAGCTGACATCACAGAGAAGTTCATGACTCTTAATTTCCACTCAGAGATTGACTATAAGTCATAATGGGCCATAGGTCTGCCCACAGCCTTAGCCCTTCCAAGCTCTTGAGTCACTCATCCCCTTGATGAGCTCCCCCAGCAATTAGTGGCTCCTCTGTGGGCTTGCCTGCATGATGCTCTACCCTTTGGCCACAAAAATCTGCTAAGAGCCTAGTCAGCTATGGCAAGACCCATCTTGGGGACTGCCAAAGCCCTAAATGTCCTCAAAGCAGGGAAAATATGCAAATAATAATAAAAAAATTAAACTCAGCTTTATATTTGAAATTTTTCATATTGCTGTGATCAGGTATGTGTGAAAAAAAGAGGAAAGTCTGATCAATTCATGTTAGGTCAAGCAGTCATGTAATTATGTAGTTAAAAAAAAAAAATCAGATTAGTTCAAATAAAGCCCCCATCTAATCTTTTACACATGGTTTTCCTTACTCTAAACCTGCAGCACTGTCTTGCACCACCCTTAGTCATCTGCAGGTAGTTTGCTTTCCCTAAATTTCAATGAGCAGCATGGAGATGGCAATATCTTGAATCTCTTGACAGAAATATTCATCATTTATTCAGAGAAAAGCCTGATTAATCGGTCTTTATTTAAATAACCACAGAATTTAAGGACAAAACAGGAAGGGAAAGATGGATACAGAGCCACTCCAAAAAAGGCTCTGTAAAGAAATACTGGTTTTAATGTAAAAGATTGGTTCACAGTACTGTATTCAAAGTCAGAAGGACTTAAAAACTGTTTTCTGTTTCTGTTAGTAGAGCAGTCATAGTTAGGAAAGCTGAAGCCCACTTCTGCTTGTACATCACCAGCAACCCTATTTATATAAATTGCCAAGTATTAGTACATACAAAATTGCAGTATGCTCATTTCATAAACAATGCCAGAGAGTCCGGGACACAAAGAGGCACGTGCTTCATCTCCTCCCTACCAGAAGCAGGAAACACCATGTGCTGAACTACCTGAACTTTGCATTCAGAGGTGCCTCTGCAAGTTGAATCTAAAGCTGCCAGATAAATGTTCCCTGGGATGTGTCCATGCACATCAGAGTGACATCCTGTGGCAGGTTTAGTTAATCTCAAATGCTTGCTCTCACCTATACTTCCCACATACAGTACCACAACTTTTGTCCTTCCCCCACCTTCCCCTGGCCCCATCCATCAGTGGATGCAGGCAGATGCCTCGTCACAGCATGCTGTGCTCAAGGCCAGAAAGAGTGAGAAGCCTTTGTTTGAATCAGCTCCTGTGTTAATACTTTTCTGTCATTTCTTACTTTGTGGTCAGTGTTTTTTTTATATCATCTCCCCTGCTGGGGGATGGAGGCAGCAGCCCAAGCCCTCCTGGTGTTTTCTTCCCATTCCCTGTGAGAGCACAGGTTCTGCTGGTGAATAGGGAGCACTGTCGTGTTTTTTACTGCACAGCACATCACATTTTCATGAAGAATCAGAATTGGTTTGGTTGGAAAAGACTGAAGATCTTCACATTCAGCTGTTAATCCAGCACACTGCCAAGTCCACCATTAACCTATGTCCCTCATCTTGCAAGTACTTCCAGGCATGGTGACTCCACCACTTCCCTGGGCAGCCTGTTCCAGTGCCTGACAGTAAAGACATTTTTCTCTAAGTACAATCTAAACTTCCCTGGTACAACTTGAGGCCATTTCCTATTGTTTTGTCACTTGGAAGAAGTGACTGACACCCAGCTCATCACAATCTCCTTTCAGGTAGTCGTAGAAAGTGATAAGAATCATAGAATCATTCAGGTTGGAAAAGACCTCTAAGATCACTAGGTCCAACCATCAACTCAACACCACCATGCCTGTTCAACCACATCCTGAAGTGCCACATCTACACATTTTTTTTAACACTTCAAGGCATGGTGACTCCACCACTTCCCTGGGCATCCCGTTCCAATGCTTGACCACTCTTCCAGTTTAGAAATTTGACCTCATATTCAATCTAAACCTCTCCTGGAGCAACTTAAGGCCATTAAGGTCTCCTCTCAGCCTCCTTTCTCCGGGCCCTTCTTTGGACATGCAATGCAATGCATTTTGCTGTATCACAACAGATATAACCACACAGCCAAGCTACTGTTACAGCCCTCTGTTTCCAGCAATCTGTGTTTCTCCACGGTGCTTTTATGTTTAACCTTAAAATCCAGCCCCTCTCCTTAGGTATTTCCCATTCATCTCAAGGGCCACAGGCAATAGCTTTCCTCTGTGTCAGAAGAAAACCTTTGCTTTAGGATTTTGAGATGCACCTTACCTCAGAGAATGCATCTTCACTGGAATGAAATACATGAGGATCCTTCATGCAGATGGCATCTAGCATAACCCAGTCAGGTTGATCAAGTCCTTCCTAAAGGGGTCAAAATCTTAAACTATTTCAGAGTCTGTTGAGATACAGCCAGTGAACTAATCAAGTCTGGGGAGCAGGGCTGTTTCCCTTTCTCACTGGTGGTGATGGTGTTAGGGCCTGTTCACACCTCACAGATGAACAATTTTTCCATTAAAAAAAAAATAAAAAGCATCTGTATTCATTTGCAGCATTACGTTCATAAGACCTGTCTGAAGCAATACAATGACTGCGTCTCCATGGAACTTACTAATCATACATATTTAAAATACATATGTTCCTCTCCTGGAACTTGTTAACAAGGCTGGGGGCAGGTGGAATGCTGAGATTGCAGTTCTTGAGGGCTAGGTAGGAAATGGAGCTCTGCCTACTGGAGAGGCTCAAGAACTGCTGCTGTAACAGGCTGTGATTTAATGCCAGGAAAATGTATATACCCCTAGTAAATGCACTTGGACTAAATTTTTGGTAATTAAATGCAGAAAAACCTTACTCATTCTTATGCCACTAATTCAAGCACCTCATAATCTGCACAGGAGGAGAGAAAAATCATCACACTGCTGCTTTTCAGCCAAAACATATCACCGATTTCTCCCTACCTGGATTTCATTAGTTTTCTACAGGACAACAGCAGAGTATCTACTAATATACATAAAACCACACACAACCCCCTGAAGATATTTATTGCCTTTGCTCCTCAGTATCTGGTACATATAACTAGATGTCTATACACAGGCAGATGCAGAGCCTTTTTTGGGATGCTACATTTTAACAACCATAATAAAATGAAAGTACATCCGTGGCTGCTATTTGGGGGCATCATTCCTGTTTTCCTGTATGGTGGGAGTTCAAATATTTTACAGAACAGCACATAGTGTCTTAATGTATTTTAATGTTAAGTCAGTCTTCCTTCACATCATTGTTCATTCTGTGCTCTTGACAAGACAGCACTGTCATTATCTCTGCTTTTCTATCCTTCTTTCTACCCACAAATGCTTCAGAGTTATCAAACAATTCAGTCACTGCTTTCTCAAAGCTGCGTCCTCACCCACTGCAAGAGTGTACTTTTGAACAAGAGCAAATAATGAAAGAGAGCTTTGTGGGATGTAAGGGAGCCTGAATGCACAAAAGTGTAGGGTCCCTCCATCAGTAGGAACACAAAACCTGCTGAGCCCCACAGACCCCAAGACATGTCAGATCAAGTGAGTCATATGCAAGCACTTGGTAAGCTTCCATTTCATGAAGCAATGGATGTGCTTTAATCACTTACTGACAGTATCCAAAAAGGTGTCTGCATAAGGAGAAAATAAATTAATTAGCTGTTAGATCTTTTCCTAGGAACCACATTACCCTCAGATTTAATGGTCTCATCTGCTGGTTGGTGGCTTTGGGGTTCTTCTTGACAACTTTGGATTCTCTTGGTCCTCTTTCCCTAGGAATGCTTCTTTTTTCTACATACACAGGCACATCATTATCAAGGCCAAATGAATCCACTCTATTCAAAGTTATTGCTCCACAGGTACACCATCATGTTATGAAAAAGTCCAAGCACCCACAAATCTCTCATTCCTACTTAATTAAGTCCTACAAGACTTTAAGACCAGAGATGTCAGGAAGGAACTGAACAAACAACATCCAATAACAAGCCAAAACAGAATAATTATGTCCAGAGCTTACTACCACATTACTTTATGTCTCCCTGCCTCTTCAGCAAAGAGCAACCAAACACTCAAATTTTGCTCTAACAATCTCCTGCCCATGGAGGTCCCTCCCAACAGCATCTGTCTTGCCCTACCCAGCAGTGGGAAACAGCCCATAATGTCAGTCCTAACTCAATACAGACATTGGCAAACTCATGCCATCAATCCAGAGACAAGTGAGTATGTGAACCATGGGATTTCAGCTGCCAACAGCACCGCTCTGCAAGATCTCCTCCCCCCAGAAAAAGAGGAAGAAGACGACAAGGACTCCTCCCTCTGTTGAAACCCTCAAGGAAAACACAGTTTAAGCTTAGAGGAGCCTTCATGTTTACCCACTTGGTCTCCACAAAGCTGGGGAAAAATGTGGATTCAGGATAACATGAAATTGCAAGAACATGACCATTGCTTGCAGCTCTACCTAACCACAGTCAAAACCTCATGTTTTGGAAGATAAGTTATTTCAGAGACTCTCCTGAGGAAGCCAACTCATCGTTTTCTGAAAAACAGGCACTGGTGTCTCACAGTCCCCAAACCCAAATACTTGTGAGCAGCCCACACCTTTCTATCAGGTTACAGAGAGCTTTGTTTCACCATAGCTGCTGCTTTAGTCACTTCTAGCAACACAAGGATGAAAACCGACACCAGGTTTCATGAGCTTTAGCCACGCTATAATTCACACTCTCCTGCAATTACTATCACGTTATGATTTTTTATTGCAAAATTTTGATCCTATTACATCTAATTACATGAGACATTATTTTATGATGAGACTGTGCTTCACAGTGGTCACTAGCAGTATTTAGTTTTCTGTGATATCCAGCATTTTTAGAACTTCCCTTTTAATTTCAGCATTACTCCAAGTACATGCCACATTTTTAATGAAAGGCTGGATTCCTGCACACCCTTCTGGCTCCTGGATTTTAAGGTTAAACACAAAAGCACCGTGGAGAAACACAGATTGCTGGAAACAGAGGGCTGGAACAGTAGCTTGGCTGTGTGGTTATATCTGTTGTGATACAGCAAAATGCATTGCATTGCATGTCCAAAGAAGGGCCCGGAGAAAAGGAGGCTGAGAGGAGACCTTAATGGCCTTAAGTTGCTCCAGGAGAGGTTTAGATTGAATATGAGGTCAAATTTCTAAACTGGAAGAGTGGTCAAGCATTGGAACAGGCTGCTCAGGGAAGTGGTGGAGTCACCATGCCTTGAAGTGTTAAAAAATGCGTAGATGTGGCACTTCAGGATGTGGTTGAACGGGCATGGTGGTGTTGAGTTGATGGCTGGACCTGGTGATCTTGAATGCTGAAAGAACACAGACCACTGAGAGCAGAGGCAGTGTGGGAGCAGTGTCTCACCATCCTTGTGTCACCAAGGTTCCGGGGTGCCTACAAACTTGCCACAGCAACAGGACAAAGGCAACGCAGGTTTCTACAACTTCATATGCGTGTGAAACCACATCTCACCCTTCCTGAGCAACTGCCTTTCCAAGGGAAAGCATCAGGAACAGCAGAGTATGTTGGGAAAGCTCACTGTTTCATTAGGATGAATTAAAACAGCTGTCATAGTATTTTCAGGCAAGGTGCAGATGTCAGGTCTCAAGATCATTTCCAAGTACCTCTTTAACCACTGAGTAACAATTGCCTCAACACATCACCTCCTCTGCTATAAATTCTCAACTGCCCATTTCCACTCTTACCAATCCATTAGCGAATGCTGTTTGTTGTGCAAGCCCAGTCCTAACCCATATCCTCTTAACCAAGTCCCTCCTTCATTACCAACAGGAGAGAAGTGTGGAGAGAGGACTGTGGTTCTGCTTTTCCTCCAGGAAGCTACTTTGTCTTAAATTCACCTCATCCAAGGTATTTAAACCCCTTCTCACCCCAAATTTTATGCTACTCAGAAACACTCTTCAGCCCTGCCTCATGGCAATTACTATGGCCTGAGTTTGTTTCAGAATTTATGAAAAGGCTTCTATAAATTCTGACAGCAGACTTGTTTTTTTATGTAACATTCAGAGACCTCAAGTGATCACTGAGGGCACAAGTGTTATTGCCAAAGAACTTCCCCCTCAGGTTGGCAGAAGCACTGTAATATTTTAAAACATAAAAGCACAGGCAGCTCAGTTTCCCTGTCCATGAATATAGATCAAGAACAATAATATCTTTGAATCAAAACTGTGCAGACTGATCCACGACTTATTAAATGGTTATGCAGTAAAAAAAAAAAAAAAAGGCAGGCTTCAATGGAGGACTGCAGGTTTACTTCTTTCTCACTTAGAAATTAATTTAAGTTTTAATTGGCATTTTAAAACACAGTGTTGCTATCAGGATTGCAATTTCTGAATTGCAATTCAAAAAGAAATCCTCAAAAGGATTCCTGAATAAGTTTGAAATAAAATAAGTCAATCAACCAGATAGTATGTGGTTAGGTTAGCAGTCCAGCTAATTGTTGGTGGAAAATTATTGCTGGTGTTCAACCTCAGAGTGCAGCAAAAAGAGGGTGAAGAAGCAAAGCCAAGCAAGACCAAAAGAAACAGCACTAATTACCAGCAATGGGAAAAATATGCTGGCAGTGGACTGAGTCAAAGGGAAAGCATGGCTGATAGTCACCAACATCCATGGAGTCAAGGACTAAGTTAGCAGGTGAAAAAAAGCTGGCCCTAAACATTACAAATCTTGAAAATCTTGCTTTATAATTATCCGTTTTCCAATAGGTACACAGATTTTCCCTCAAACTGCAAAAATCAGTAATTTTAAAAGCACAGAGAGGCACATTTATTTTGTAATCACTCCAACATTATGGTTAATAACTAGACTGGAATGTGAACTTTCACTGATTTATTTTCTGGGTAAGAGTGGAGCTGATAAGGAAGAAGAAAGAACCACGTTTTCTGTGAAATATTAAATTCTGTCTGGAAAAGGGTAACAGAGTGTTCAAAACATAATTGGAAGGGGGGGAAATAGAAATTCTTTTTTTTACAAATTATATATTGTGAGGGTAGCTGTCCAAAATTTTGCTAGCAACCTTAAAAAAATTCTATAAACTTCTATAAATTAATTCAGAGTATGCAATACTACTTTGATCCATGCAAAACCAAAGCTGTGCAAAGACGACAACAAAATCATAAATTTACACTTTAATAGAGAAATATTGCTGGAAAATTATAGTTTTTACCTCATCAGTGGGATTATCTGTATCCCATCTGTAGTGGCATTATTTTATGTACAAAGGCCATATATCTGAATTATCAAGATATTAAAATCCTTTTTTTGGCATATTTTGCTTGCTTCTAACAAGGCCCTAGATGACAGCTTCTTCACAAGACTGATATGATCATAATTATGAACCACTTTGTTCTTTTCAGCACATTTTCAGCTCATTTTCCTATATTGTATTGGAGGCTTTTGTACCAGCTTTGACTACTTGTTCTCTTTTATCACAGAGAAACCAATATTAACATGTTGCTTCCTCCCTTTCACAATTTCATTGACTATGCTAAACATCAAGCCTCCTGACATTTAATTGGCCTCAGTGAATATCAAAACCCTTTTACCACATCTCTGAATGACCCAGGATAATTATTCACAAAGTCATGGGGATTACATAGCTGAAAAATGATACGAAAGTTTTTTCCTGAAGATGAATTAAATGTTCTGAATTATTAAAGCCACATGTTGCCTTTAGCCCAATATTCAGGCATACCTTGACTTCTTCCTGGCATCTTGCAATAAGAAATATACACTTTCACTCAAGCTCAGAAGCATTTCAGGCACATGTTGGCATGGCCAAACACCAGGAAAGTAGAATTGAACAAGTCAGTCATGGGCAAGATGAGGCCCTAGGCTTTCAAGCGTATGAACTTTGATACTCCCTACTACTTGAATTGCTCTTTGGAAATTCAAAGCACTATCTTGACTTCAGTTGCACAATATTGTTTCACAAACATATTAATGCTTTTGCTTGTTAGTAAGCATTCCTATCCTGTTACCACACGCAGCGTCAAGTGCTCTTCAAGTGCTTCCAGGATTAATTCAATTGTTCAGCAGCATTTGCTCCTTAGGCCACAGCTTCTCTTTGAGGACCCCAAACCTAACTTCTTCCACACCCTCTGCAGGAGAACTCAGGAGAAAGCAATTCCCTCCCCTCTTGTTACAGGCAAGGATGCTGAGGATGAGAACTAAGATCACAGTTCAGCACATAAATGTCTGTCAGCCCCGAAAGAGGACCAAAACCAAGGAAACCTCCCCTAACATAACTGTCAGGCAAGATCCCAGATCAGGGAGAACAACCCCTTCTGAAAGCCCTGGGCTGGCGGGGGGCCAGCTTTGGGTCAAGGTTGTGCTCCAGAAAAGGGCTGAAGGAGCCCGTACGCCTCAGAGAAGGAACACAGCACCACTGCCACCACCACATCACCCTCAGCAGCATGGTTTTTTCTTGATGTTGGCTTTGAGTCAACATTTTCCCAGGGGCCCAGCTAGGCTGGACCTTCACATGGAGATCCAACACCAAACACCCAGCCCAAATGCATGCCCAGTGTCAGTAGCAAAGGAGGAGTCACACTTCCCCAGCCTGCAAACTTAAAACTCCTCTAAGGCCTTCTCTTACTGCTTTCAGGGTATCAGGTGAAGGCATTTCCCAGTAAACATAGCTGAGCACTTCTAGCCTGAGTGCTCCAGAGGGGAGCAATGCAACAAATACAACATATACAACAAATACTTTGAAGGAAGAGAAGAAATACAGTGGGTATGCTGTTAGTAACTGCACCTACAAGAAAAGCTTCACTTCTTTTTAAGTCTGGCAGGCTGAAAAGACTGAAGATTTAGTTTGGGAAAGCCTGAAATTCTGGGGAGCATATGTAAATCAGTATTTTTTTATTACCATGTAAGAATATTATTTTCTATAGAGACAATTTCACCTTCACTTTAAGACCTAATTCAAGGAGTCATGTATGTTTGGCCCTCCTTTGCAACGACCTTGGCTTGGTAGAGCAAAAATACTGTCCAGATCTACTTGTTTAGGCAAGATGCAGCAGCCTTGCAAGTGCTGCCAGTAGATGACAGACATTTTCCTTTCTCAACCACAGCCCCATAAAGTCTGGTTTAGCGGTAGCATGACTGGGAGTCCATGCCACAGAACAAACTGCCCAAAGAAATCAGAAAAAGGAGCCTCTTCCTGTTTTCTCTCTCTCACTGAGGCCACGCTGGACCCTTCTCCTTCCTGGCTCTAACTACAAGTGAACTCCTGGATTTACCTGGAATAGCAGCAGGATGTCAGCACACCAGTCTGAGACCATTAGCAGATCTGGGTCACACTCATGACACAGGCAGTGGAGGCAGGTGACGTGCACCAGTGGTTCTGACCCACACAGAGCCCACACCAGCCCCAGGGGAGGAAACTCCACCACCTCAGAGTACTTCAAATTCCATACAACAAATAAGGCAACCAGGCAAAACTTCTTTCTCTGCTCACTTTTACTATTTGAGATTACTCCCCAGTGGGAAATATCAACATTACTGACTAGAAGGAACACCATCCCATCAAAAACTGCCTGAACTGACCCATTTAAAAAATGGTTCATTTACAGTTAACTGAAAAGTTTTTACAAAAGTCAAAGCACTTCTGTCCAACAGTAACTTTACCTTGTTTTAGATACGAATCCAGAAAATTAATTCCAATTTTTTTATAGATGAGCGATTGAAGGGTTTCATTGCTAAAAAAGGTCAAGATGAAACAGCCTGACCTTATCAGAAGAGTTTCCAATTATTTTCTAAACAAAAGACTTATTAGAATTATGGAAAATGGATAATTTTCCAAATTAAAATGAAATTATCTTCATTTTCCTAATGAATAAAATCAGAACATCTTATTCCAAAATTTCTTTTCAGTTCAAGTTAAAAGACAAGTACCTAAGAACAAAATGAAAATCAGCTTCAAATGAGCACAGAGGGGCTCTTTGCCTCAACAACCACCCAGCATGGAAAACTTCAGCTCCAAATAGCTCTAGTTCAGCAAAGTTACAAGGAACTGAAACCTGAGCCTTCTCATGATAAGTGCAAGTAAACTGCAACAAGACTGACAGAGCCAGCAGGGTAATGACAAGTTCCCTCTGTGAGGCAACATAATTTAACCTCCACAATAAAAGGGTTGCAGGGAAGCCAAGACAGTGTTTAGGTGGGCAAAGCTGCCAAAAGGCTGGATGTCCAGCCTGGTTTCCCTGCATTAGGACACCAATTGGACACAATCAGCTTTCAGCTGCCAGGATGCAGTCAGCCCTGGCTCCTCCCTGGGGAGCTGAAGAATCAGAAGGATCTCAGACCCTTGGATGGAGACATCTCCATGGTCTTCTGCAGGTATCCTATCCCAACCCAGGTCCGACCAGTGCCCAGAGAGAGGGACTCAGGTGGACTTTTAATCATGAAGAAACTCTCTTTCTATCTGGGTCACCACTTCCATCTCTCAAACACAGCAAGAAACGTGTGAAGCAAAATTACTGCTTTGCTTCAGCCTGGATTCCAAGACTGATTTCTTTCCCTGGTCAACAGCTCATCTTAAGAGGTCCAGCTACTGACTGCCAGAGTTGGTATTCCTGATTGCCCACCACCCATCAGAGCTAATGCATCATCCCTCAAATCCAGGTGAGGAAGCACTCTCACTTCTGTGCCCAGTTCTCCCTGTGTGCACTGCCCTCTGCTATTTAATATCTCCCCTCATGGTGCTTTTCAGCAAGGTGGTTATGCCTTTTTGAACCTCTGTTCATTAAAAGCCTTAATTTTTCCACCCTAAAAGTGAAAAAGGAAGCAAAGATAAGTATCTCTAGCTGAAAGAAAAGGGAGAATTTTAATAGACAGAATATAGTTATTCTGTGCATGTAGACCATGGGCCTGGGGTAATGCTGAAGACATGTGGCAGCAGGAAACACAGGAGAGGTTAAAGAAGCAAAAATACTATAGTATATTTTCTTGGGATCTTACGATGATCCAGAAATCCTTTTGCCTAGTTTCTCCATAAATGACCCTTATTCTGACAGATTGCAGTAAGTCATGACTCCTCTGCTTCCTCATGTACAATGTGTGGTCATCCTAGTGAAAGCAAGGCAAAGGTAGCAGGGGTTTACTGACTTAATTCCCCAGTGATTTATCCAGCCACATCCAGCCCAGTCATCCCAGGAATTCATCTGAGAGGAACATTAGGTCCAGTGTACCCTGGACTGGACAGCCTGTAAGAAGTTTTTTGCAGGGTGATGAGTGGGAAAGGACCCAGCACTGCAGAGGGCTGCTTTGAACCAGGCTGGTACCAACCAAGTGGCTGCAGGTGGCTGCCAGTGTTCAGCTGACATTCCCACTATGTCAGGGTATGCTGTAAGATGCTGTTCAGCACCAAAAGCCAATACGATGCATGCATTTAAAATGAAGAAAATAGATAAGTAAAACACTGCTAGCCCCCCACAGGCATAACCCTGTCCCAAAACCAAATCTACTGCCTGCACACCATATGGATGCAGAAGAGTAAATCGCATTCAGCAGCCAAAGCAGTGGTACTGTTACATCTGTGCTTGCCCTGTCACTGAGGTTCTTTGTTTTTGCAAGGCTTTCCTCCATCCTGTAACACTGGGTAGGCAGCACTCCAATACTAACACTACATACAGCTAATGATTCACTGCACAGCCCCTGCCCTAAGCAGGAACATCTCCTGACACACCATCAAACCCAGCCTTGGCTTTCTTGTCTGTTTAGCACCCGACTCCAGCCTGGGAGGATTTCAAGATGATTGCAACAATACTGAGTGCTATTAAAAGCTCAGGTTCAGTTTTCAGGAGTAGTTTGCGCTGTCCCTCGAGAGAAAATTTCTGCAAACACAGCTTAGACTGCAGTCACTCAGGACAGTGATTGTTTTAGCCCCTGGAAAAGCTTTGTGCAGGTGACCAGGAAGAAAGGAGAAGAAAGGTGAGAAGCACAATAGCACAGGCCCTTTGCCCAACAGCTCTCTCCAAATTACATCCTCTGGTTTTAAAGCCAAGGCTGAAGCAATGTAAAGCCACGCCAGCCACGCCTGGGGCTCACGGAGGCAGGGAACACAGTTGCCACCACAGAGGTGTTTGTGTTGTGCAGCTGACACTCACCAGCATGGGAAACAGCACCCACCCCCTGGGCAAGAGGACATGTCCCTGTGACACTGCACTGCTCACCAGCATGGCCACCTACTCTGCAAGACCTTCCAAACCACTACTCATGCTAAGGCATGAGTACCCCAGCAGTCTCCCAAAATACCACAAAGCCCCTCATGCCCTGGATCACACCCACTCTGGAAAGGCAGTCTGGCCAAGTGGAAGTTCTGTCAGGGCTGTGCTGGAAGCTCGTGTTTTCCAAATACGTCAAAAACAGAGGGCTAGGGCTGGATGCAGGTTTGCTGAGATCAGGGCTATTCTGGTGCAGACAGGCTCTGTGCTGCTGATAGGGAGTATTAATGAGCCAGGCAGCTCATCTGTTGCAATTAGAAACAACACTACACCTATTTTGGTGACATTTCTGTGCAGAGTATTCCAATGGCTTATAGTCCCCTTCCATCTCTTCATTAAATACAGGATGGTAAATGGCCATAGGCATGCATTGTTCTTCACTTAGAACTAAGGTACAGAGGACTATTTGCTCTATAACTGTACAGCAATAGAAAGTGGTTTAGTAAATAGCTTCAGTGCCACTTCGCTGAAAGTAAAATCACGCAAAACAACCGGACACAATGAGCACCTAAGTTTTTCCAGCTTCAAGGAGAAGGGCCTCAATGTCTGAAGCTGTAGCTAATCACTACATCTAACAGCAAACAGCTGAAGCTTTTAGAAATGTTTTTGTGATATTAGCAAAGCAAGAAGAGTTTTATCTCCTGAGCTCTGCTACTCACTCTGTGACCAAGAACATCCCTCTCATTTGTCTCGGCTGCAAAATGGGATGTACAATACCCATCTAAAGGATCAGGTTTTGCCTCCTGCTCCCACAGTGTTGTTTACAAGTCTGGATCATACTTAGGGCACAGGAAGACTCTTGGAGAAACTAAATCCTGTCTTACAGAAGACATACACTAGGTATCATACAGATCCTACAGAGCTGTAAACTGCCTAGATTCCCAGACACAGATAGCTCACAACTGTGCACCAGAACTTCAACACACACCAAAATTTCAGAGTAGCAACTGGGCTCTCATTTCAAGTTTTTTGAGATATTTTCTGATGATACCTGGGCAGGAGTTCAGCCAAGTCAGCTGACAGCAACAGCCTGCTCAAAGCACTTTAAGGCTGCAGTCTTTTCAGACCCCATCCCAGAAAGCAAATATGCAGCACTGTATCGAGACTGGATGCCTTGGAAAGAGCTTCCAAATAGATGCTAGCAGGGCAAAGCCTTCTTCAGGACTGTTAGACAGACCTTTGAAAAGGTTAATGGCTTCAGGCAAGCTCCTCATATCTCATGGTTTTTTTTTTTACTCCAGCATCTTCCATCAGTCAAGTGGATTTTAACAGAACATGCTCTTGAGGAAGTGGTTGTCTACACCTCTGGCTAGACATCTTGTATCTGCACACATCCTGGGCCAGAGAGAGATCTTACAAATCCAGTGGCTCTCTGCTTAGTGTCTCTGCATCACAGTCAAACCTCTGTCCATCCTTATTGCAACTTACTGCTCTAGTCTATCATGTGATCTTCTTTAAATGCTCCACTGACCTCTGCCAGAAATGCAACTTGATACAAAACCTCCAAGTGCCAGACAGCTCCTTCATCTCTCTCCATGACAAATAAATCTTCATGATAAATCCATGCTCTCCAATGTCACCTCTTATATATAGACAATCAAAGAAACTAAGGTACACCAAGTAGAAATGTGAAAGCACACAAGTCAGATTACATTTCACCTCTAGTTGAGTGCTTTTATCTACCAGAAATGGTTTGATACGTGTTTTAACTCCCTGATTCATGTTAGTTGGGTTTTTTAAAAATGTTTCTGAACTGCACTGAACTCTCCCACTCCCAGAGACAGCAATTCCTATCTCCAGGAATAGAACCTGAGGTTATTTCTACTCATCACTGAAAATAACCCAGCCCTAAGACAGGAGCTCATGGACTGTACTCACACTGACAAACTCACATCAAAGCCTGGGAACATGCCGGACAGATGGACATACTGAAGGATTTAAGCCGAACTGGATCCAGACAAATTCAACAGGCAACCAGACAGCTCCTGAGGCAGAGGACCATATCTCTATATACTCCAGGATCAGATCAGCTGCTGAGTCACCAGCAGGATTTGTGACTGCACACTGGGTAAGTTCTGCTACAGCTCATCCTCCCCACCCTGGGCTGCACCAGCGAGAGAACAGCACACTACTGAGCAGAGAACTGCAATATGTAATTTTGTTATCTCACTCATGCCCCTTGTTTGCAGTTGGATGCTAGCAAGCAGGCATTGCTGCAGGAGAAAGTCTTGGGTTCTGGCCTCCCCAGGAGAGATCCTGCCTGGATAATACCCATCAAACCAGGAGACCATCAGGGTGGATGAAAACATTTATCCTGCTACAGAACATCTCAAAAATTACTGGCTCAAAATTGTTTTCCTCTGAGGAATGACAGGGTTGGAAAAAACACAGGAGACAGCTAAGCCAAGACAAGAGAGGAGTCTGCTTCTCCATCTCATGCTCCACTGGGATTAGAGTCCAACAGAGAAAGCAGAGATGGCAGAAAAAGGAAGCCTCTCAGCAAAAAGAGCATCTGGCTGAGCAGAGATGTTAATATTGCACCCAGAAGTGGGATAATGCTAAGGACTGACAGCACCTGGGACGGTTCCTGGGAACATGGCATGGCTTGAACCACCTCTCTTTGCTGGCCAGCAGCAGCACACCCAGAGGAAAAACCAAGCACTCCAATTATCAGCTACTGATATCAGACTTTGCTCAAACCATTTGAAACCTCCTCACCAGTAACCTTCTCTGTGGTACCTACTGTAGCAGCAGGCAAATGGGACACAGGAAAGCAGCTACCTGATAATGTGGCACCCATCAACCACTTGCTATCTCTTTGATTACCTCTTTAACTCAATTAGGAGATAGCACGTTATTATTGTCTACCCTGCTGAATCAGCATCTTTAGTTCCCAGAGGCTTTTCTGCTGCTGGCACTGCACATACCAGGACCCAGCTCCATCATGGCCCAGAAGGACTTCAGACCAAAACACTTTCAGTCTGCTCAGCACTTTCCCACACCCCTTGTGTCCCCATCTCAGTCCTCTCAGCTCCTGCATGTGCTCTTGAACACACCTCCCCACACCAACTCAATGGCAGATCTTGTGACCATAAGTACTAATGTACTTCCTACACGATTGCATCATTTTGAAACACTCCTACCCTGTATCTGTCAATCAGGTAGGGGAGGAACCTTTGATCTGCCTTTCCCCAACAGATGCTAGAACATTTGAGAAAGCCTAAGTCATAGGAAGCCTCAGAAAATTGGCTTCCAAGACAAAAAGGGGGATTTGGTTTAGTCCCCAGTATGACCCAGAAGAATGAAGCACACAAAGAAAGTAAAACAATCTCTTGGCTCTGAAAGTCCAGCCTGAAAATGAGGATACCTTGCAAGATTATGGAATTGAATGGTTTTAGCTTTAACAGAGATTTACAGCAAATCTTAAAACTCTCACACACTGTCAGTTCACCATTTGGTAGAGGTCCCAGATTGTAAAGCAGAAGCAGCTTGTGCTCAGAATATCCAGCCTGGCTTTGCAAGTTTTATCTCAGTGACCCATTCCCAAGACCTTGGCCTTGAGGGAAACTGTTCTCAGAAACATGCAGTCAGGGTCCTACACCAAGCAAAGATGTGGAAAATAAATTCTGAGGTCATCTAGTTTTCCAGGACCAGTACACCACCTATTTTACATACCTTGCACACAAGCACACAAGGCTGATGCTGAGCAGGGAAAAGCAGATCCTGTCCTTGGTGATGGCCACAGATTATAGGTTGATTTTCCTTTGTGTTTTATGTGTACTGTGTCCCATTCGGGAGATGCTGGGAGTGTGCTAGAGGCAGAAGTAAGACCAGGGGATTGGTGACTAAACTTCAATTCTGACTCAGAAATAACCTTTCTAGAAGTTTCTGTGGCAGAGCAACACCAATATCTGCTCAGACTCCGTGTCTGCAGCCCCTACTCCTTCAGCCTTCTTTCATCTTAGAAATTAGGGCAATTTTTTTTTTTTTTTTTTTTTTTTTTTCCTCCTGGCTAGGAGTGTGTGGTGCTCAGACAAGGGCTTTCTACTGTTACACAGGCACATATTCACAGTGTACCATACTGGGTACTAGAAAAAGAGGAAACTCCAATGTGTGTGCACTCAAGCAGAGCTCCCAGTTGGGCTAAAGCTCATGCAAACCCTAAGTGGATTTCTCCTGATGTCAGACATAAAGATGTCAAGTAATCATTCACTGGCTTCAATAAATTATGCCTTATAAAGAAAAAAACCACAATTTTCTCCCCAGTCTGTCCCCCAGTGAAGTGATTCCCAGGCTTCCATTTCCCAGCACTACCTTCAGGGGGATATAACTCTCCAGGGCTCCTCTCTTCCAGCCCAGCTCCACTTCCCTTCAAGGGAACAAGACCACACACAGGTCAAGCCCATCCCCTCTACCAGCATTCCCACAGCAAACTCCCCTTGCTCACAACCTCACATTGCCCTGCCCCATTGTTTTCAAGGTCATCACACTGGAAAACAAAAAGGCTTTATTTAGCCTGTGCTCAACTCCCTCTCCTCACAAGCACAAAGGCTGATGGGGTTTCTGCAGCAAGGAGCAATCTCTCCAAACTCCACCTTCACCTATGCAGCAATATCAGCATTTGCACAGCCCTACCAAGGCAAAAACATCAGTAACTCCACCACCAGTAACTTAGTCAGGGCTACTTTTTGGCTTAAATAACCAAATGCAAGAACTTACATGATTGTGAATCAGATCCTGATCCACAGCAGCACACGGTGTCCAAGACTGAATCAGAGCAGCGATGTTCACATCAGGCCATTTAGCAAGGGAACATGAAAAGAGTAGTAACAGGGGAGACCAGTTTTGAATTTGGTCTTTCTTCCACTTCACCTTAAGAAACCAGTGTCCCAGGTAAACAGATCATATCCTCCCCTTGCTCTGTAATCCATCTCCTTCATTGAGCACTGGCATAATTATATATATATATTATATATATAACTACAAACAGAGAGTAAGAGGACCAAATTCTCAGCCAGCCCTCAGTCCTACATTTGCTTCTCCAGCAAGAAAGGAGGTTTTCTAACCCACTCCCTGCTGTTAAATGACCTGCACCTGCAGTTCATGGAGAACAGCTGGAAGTGGTTGAGCCCAAAGACAAGGAAAGGTGAGAGGAAGAAAGGAGACCATCTCTCCCCTTAGGGACCTCTTGGAGCATAAACAGCAGAGACTTCTCTCTCGAGCCACTCTCTTTAGTCCCTAGAGCAGTCAAAGTCCAAGAGGTTTTGCTGCCTGGGAAATGCTTGCTACCAAGGACATCACAGCAAAAGGACCAATATTAAATGTAGAAAAGAAAATTAAAAATTGCAGTAGAAAAATAATTTAATTAAAGGGTAAGTTTCAAGGAAATATCTGTATAGTAACAACATCTTAAGTAAAATGTCCACAAAAATATACATCTAATGTGATCATACATAAGTTTTCTTACAGGTCCTGTTTTAAACTTGGTTCAGACCATCTAGGTTTTTATCTAGAAAAAACCTTCACTACTACCAGACTTCCTGGGATATATCAGTTTGCACAACAAAATCATGAGGAATATTTTCTCTCTTGTTTTAGGCTCATGTAAATAGGCTTTAGAGTTGGTAACAGTCCAGAAGAGATCAACTTATACCATACTGTTAAAAAGAAGTAAATGCAAACAAAGAAAGCAAAAATCAGCCACCTAAAGGACACCATTGGGCAAGAACATCAGCCCTACAATACACACCACACTTAACACACTTAATACACACAGCTGAAAAAACAGAGAAGAAGAAAAGATGCACAAAAGACACAGGAAGATCCCAGGAGGAGGATTCACAGAAGTCATGGAACTGCTAAAGGAGCAGGCTATATAGAGGCCAAGGAAACGCACACAAGAGACCAACATATTTGTAGGAATTGGACAATTTTATGACACGGAAGATAAGCTAACTGCAGGAAAACAAAAAGGAATCAGTGGAGTAGGTTTATTTCTTATTAAGGTCTGCCCCAAAGAGCTCTCACCAATAGTATGAATTCAGCTGAACAGTTCCAAAACTGATGCACTTCGAAGCAGAGAAAAATCTGGTTACAGAAACTGAAGAATCCAAGACTAAAGTAGCAAATAAAGAAAACATGTTCCACCAGCAGAGGACAGGAAAGAAACACTGAAGATGCCAAACAAGATATTATCAATTTTGTCAATGGGAGAAGTACACCACAACAAAACCCAAAACAGAACAAAAACTGACCCCACATAAAAAAAAACAGAAAATTGCTAAAGAAAGAAAAGGACACATTTTCCAAAAGATTTTTTGTTTTATAATCAAAATTCTTTTTTACATAGACAACTGAAACACACCAATATTTTGTGCGAAAATATTTAAATAAACTTTGCTCGTTCTCAATTTTTGTACATTCTGACATACATATGCTACAAGGTTTATGGCACTGTAACCAGGATCAAAGTCATATAAAGGAACAAAATAACTGCTCTCATTTATCCTTTTCTGAACCAAGCCGGCTGCCATTGCGCTATTAAACTTTAAAAATTATTATTTTATTATTAGTGGGCAACCAACTCTAATCAGTTTGAACACTCAAAACAAACCCCAAATTATTATTGCACAAGAAGCCAGTGAAGGCATATGGCATAGAATGATCAAAGTCCCTTACTGTTAAAACCTTACATCCCAAAATAGAAAAATAGAACTGGAACACGAAACACGCCAAATAAACTTTTTTCTTCTTCTTTAGTTTGAGACAGGAGTGTTAAAAGTGCCTTACAGACTCTTTAAGCTGCTCCAATTTCCTTTGTATTGGTGAGCATTTTACTATCTTTAGCAAAGCCTTTGCAGAACCGAGGCCCTAATGTTTCAGGGAGGTTTTTTTCTGCATTGTTTTGGCTGTTTTGTCTTTAACTTGAGCTTCTTCAGTCTATGAACCTGCACAGACTACTTAGCCACAAATTCTACAAGTAGCTAGAGAGGAGGGAAAAATAAAAAGAGAAAAAAAAAAAACAGTTTTTTTTTCTTTTGTTTTTAAAAAGTACTCCTTTGCTCTGAGGCCTCCCTGCTCTGCCAGCATCTGGGAAGGAAATCACAACCATATCCCAAACACAGCAAAATTCTTAAGATTTCTTTTAAAAACCTTTCCTTACAAAAAAAAGGTTTTCATTAAATAAAAAACAAAATAAATTGACAACCCCCCTCCCCCAAAAAAGCTAAAAAGAAAAATCCACACCCCACCCATTACTGCCCTAAATCAGATGAAGAATAGGTTAACCCCTTCATTGACCACCTCCTTACAGCTTTGCTGTCACACAACAGTCTCTACGCCGATCAACTTTGGTGTGAGGATTCGTGGTGTAACACCATTGTTTAGGTCTTCTTCAAACTCCAGTAACTGCCCCATAAAGTTAAGGTTAGGGGAAATGATTGGTCGTTTGCCTTTTACAAATTTATAGGCATCTGTCATGGTCATGCGAGTGTGTTTCATTAGGTACGCGATAACTATAGTGGCAGATCGGGAGACACCAGCCTGGCAGTGGATGAGGAGACCTTTCCCACACTGATGAGCTTCCTCTGGAAAAAAGAAAGACAGAAGAAAATAAGCTTTTTGCCAGCTGTAAATTAGAAAAAGCTCGGTGCAATTAGGAGTAACAACGTGAAAAGTCTATTTTATTATAAGCAGAGCAGTATCTCCTTCCCTTCCGCTGCAGTCCATCTTCTACTGGAGTTTCAGAGTGGCTGAATGTGAAACACACAAGCCTGTTTAACACTGAAAAATCTTGAACTGTGCATGAATTCAGAGACACTGCTGCACTGCTCATGTGTGCTGCCAGAGAGCACCTATTTTAGAGATGAAGGCCCTCAATGAGGCAGCTTGAACCCCATCTCCACCTCTGTTCATGTTTCAGCATGCCAACCTCCCTGTCTTTCAAAGGGGGACACCACCTTTTCAAAACCAGGTATTTTTAGATTCAAGTAATAAATATGTGTCTGTTTCAAAGACCTATTCTTTGAAGATTTCACAAAGCTAGTCTTGAAACAAGCTTCAACAGGACACTGCTGTAGTGTCACTACAAAAGCAGGAGCTGGATCCAGTTTATAACTCGTAAGACTCTGGCAGTAAGAGACTCAGACTCTGACCCCGCAGTTGCTGCAAAACAGGCTCTGTGACTTAACCACCTTCAGCAGAGTAAAAAGGGGATTTGCCATCCCTGTGTCTTCATAAAACAAGTGCAGCAGCACATTCTGATCAACACTTCTCAATGGAAGCGGTGGGGAAAGGACAAGGTGGGGAGGGAGGGAAACTACAAAACACACAATCATGCACACAGGCTTTCCACCAAGATCCATCACTTAGAGGGGTACAACCTGGGCAGGACTGAGGGAGAACAGAGCTTCTGGAACTACCTTTTTGTTAACAAAATGAGAAAAGAGGAGATTCACTACCATTCTCATGTCCCACAGCTTTCTTTTAAAACAAGAAAAACTTTCAAGATAGGACACTTCAATGCATTTCTTTTGTTTCAGTCTACAGAAGCATGAATTTTGTTCACAAGTTCTGGCATGAGTCAAACCCCTCCAAGAGTATGGTTCATCCCACCTCACACGCTCAACCTGTGTTGTGAAAGATAAATGAAGCCAACTTCCCTCTAGACATTTTTGCCAGTTAGTATTTTAGAAAGCTGAAACTCTTTAATGCATTTTGACACAGTTTCTCAGAGAATTTTTGATTATTTCAATTCCTATGGCCTTAGTCTTAGCTAAACCTGGGTTATGCCGTGTTTTTTCAAGACATATTTAAAAATATCACAGGCCTATGATCTGCTGTTTAAACATTTCCAAATATTCTCAAATGCAATTTAAAGTTTACCCTGAAGAAGGGAAAACTTTGACTAATTACTTCCCCAGCTGGCTGAATTTGCTATAGAGACAAACTCTCAATGAAGAAATATTTATTAAAAGCAAAGGCAGACCCTCGAGCCGTAATTATTGAAAAGTAAAATGTCTTTTGAAACACTTTCTAAGCCTTTTCAGGGCAAGGCTGCTTTTTCTGTCCTTAGTAAGTTCATAAGCTGAATTCTATCTTGTAGTTGTTTTGAGAGCTCTAATCCTGCAGGTCATAGGGATGCTGGGTGCAGAAATCTTCCACCTACACCAGAGGACCTCAACTGAGCTCTGCCATTTATTTATGTAAACTTAGCCTATTGCACCACCTCATCTTATGGAACTCAAAGTTTAAGGTTTAATTGGGTTTCTTGAACCAGCTTTTCTTCCCAAAGGATCAAAGCAAGGTTCTCTCTCTTGCCCTCAGAGAGGGCTCCACCTCTTCCCTTCACTCAAAAAGTGGCCTTTGCCTTCCCATGCACAGAGTAACCAGCAGTTTGAAGAGCTGACAGCACTACCAGTAGAGCCAAGGGTGGTTTAGGAACCCCAGGAAAAATTTGGTTCTAGGTAGTGGACACTGTGGAGAACAAGCCTGGGAGCTGGTGGTGGAAGCTCTCCATGGTAAGACCCGAGCTTTAAAGCTGCACTCCCCCTAACTGCAGTGTAAGCAGTGATTCCCTATCCATCTTCACTAACCAGCATGACTACAGCCTGTATGCACCAGCACACAATAACCCTCTGCCAACCAAAACACAGCCAGACTCAGCTAAAGAGTTGTCTGCTTCACAGCAGCAAGCCCCTGCCCTTCCCAGGCAGATGAGCTCAGAGGAATATGTCCAACCTTGGGACCCAGCCTCACTCCCAGGTCCTTGCTGAGCCCAAGAGCACCCTTGCAGAGCCAGCAGAAGCAGGCTTGATTTTCAGAAGAGCCACGCACCCACACGCTGACTCCAGAGCCATAAAAATCAACTGTTTGAGGGTAGGGAAGAAGACTGCTCGGTGCTCACTTCTACAACTTCACCTAAACTGTGTCACAGAACATAAGCAGGTTTCCATTGTCTCATCCTCCACTACAGTTTGAAGTATTGGAAATTAGAATAGCCCAGCCTCAGCATTAGGAAAGACAAGCATACATGGTCCACCCCAGCATTTCTTAGAAAATATCTTAGGACACATATCTGTGCCAGAGAGGCACAAATGGACATTCCTAATGCTGCAAAATGCACCACAGAAACCTGTGCCTACAAAGACAGACAAGAGAAGCTCCTCAAAAGCTTTCAGTATCATTTGCTGATGGCCTTACTGACCAGCTTTGCTGAAAGAGGCCATCTGGCTTTTTCCTGGATGACTAGAGCTGAACAGACCCCTAAGCTTGGCTGAGGGTTGTGTTAGGTGGATCCCAGAGAGGTTCAGAGCAATGTGGATAACGTGACTGGGTCATTCCTTCAGTAAACTACCCAACATCAGATGGAGCTGGATGTCCGTGGTAAACTCTCTCACAGAACCTACGAGTTCCTGAGGCTCATTAATGCAAGTTTTCATCACTATCCACACATATACTCTGAAGTCATAAATCTAATCAAACAAGTGGAGTATGAGAGTTTGCAATTTTCTCATGAAATTAAGTTAGGAAAGGCTCAGCCACCATTAAAAGTACTTATGAAAAACTGGTTGGAAGACACTGTAATCCAGGAAAGCAAAGGAATGAAAGAGGGGGTAACAAAACCCTCAGTTTTGTGGTCTTTTCTGAATTTTGATGTCTGGAAGTTGGTATCAATGGATAAAATTGTACCCCATGGCTACTTAAATGGATATGCCAGGAACGAGACCAAGTGGAAGCATGAGGTACTTGGCATTTCTGACAGCCTAAACAAGAGCAGTATGGCCCTAAACAGCCTTCAGGGTAGTTAGCAAAGCATAACATTCACCCTGGCAAATAAACCAGAAGTATTTCAAGTCAAGAGTAATTACCAATGAACTCAAAAGCTTCTTCAAAATACTGCCTGAGATTCTGCTTGTTGCTGTCAGTGGCAGGGAGCCGCTTGTAGTTGAACAGGCCTTTCTCATAATGGTACAGGGGCAAATGGGTGGTCACATTGATTATATAGCCTATGTTCATCCTCTGCATTTTCTCCAAGTCCTGAGCATCATGCTCATTTCCAAGGAAGAGGAAGGGCAGGATGGGGGTGAGCTCAGCATTCTCAATATCCGGCGTGGTAGGGATGGACTGAGGTAGTGTGGGGGGCACAGCAGCCGCGCCGACCCCTCCTCCCCCCTCCGGGCACTCTTGGAGCTGGAGGGAGTTATCACAGAGGTTTTCATGGTTCTGCTTGAAACCACTGAGTCCTCCTGGAAAAAGAGACAAAGCAGATATTTTGGTTAGATGCCCCAACATCAGCGACACTTTGGACCCACCTTTCTTCAGAGCACACAGCGAGGGCCATCACGACTGCAGCTGATCAGGACTGGAGCTGGGTACTGCCACCAAGGGCAAGAGTGGCATCAATCAGCAGCATGGATTGTCCCCCCCTCCACAAGGCTGACAGTGCCAAGGAATAGCCCCAAACACACCTCTGTGCTACATCACTGCGAGTCCATGGGAGGAGGGAAAGATGGGCAGGGGGGAGAGGAAGACGTAAGACATTTTCCCAAGAAGGAAAACATCACCAAAACTACAAAACTACAAGCAAATGGACTAGCAGCACATTAAGGCAGAGCAGCCAGCTGGGACAGCTTTACCTGTCCACAACACATGTGCTGGCATTGCTCTGGAGAACAGTACCTGTACATTTGTGCAGCTGAACAACAGAAACCCACTGCTGGTAATCTAACAGGAATGGTAGTGATCGTTCTACATGTGGCAAACAGATTTCCTTTTTCTGCCCTGGTTGCCTGAAAATATCTAGCAAGAGTTATTTTTAGGACATTAATGTGGATTGGGAAATGGATCCAATCGAGGAGGAAGAAGTAATTTTTTTGGCTCGTGCTCCCCTGGCTCTATTGCACATTTTGCTGGTTTTTTCAAGCAGCATTTTCTCTCTCCCTTTCCCCGCCTCCTTCTTCCAGGAGGGAGGCTCCCCAGAACTGGAGCAAGAAAAGCAGACCTTTCTACACCTCATTCAGCAATTACATCAGCCCCAGGCTCCCCACCTGCCCAGTCTCCATAGCAATTACACAAAGCATACAATGACATCAGCTGGCATGACATCAGCTCTTTGAGCACAAACAATACAAGAAGAACTACTTTGTGTAAGGCCTTTGGTAGGAGGCTGAGTTCCTGGGAGCCGCTGATGTAATGCTAACAGGTGGTTCCACTGAAAGAAAAAGGCAGAAAGAGGAGAAATGCAATGATATAACCCCCCCACCTCGCCCACAAAAGTGCACTTTTGTGTTGTAGCAGGGCACTTGGAGTCATACACCACACAGAGACGGGTCAAGTGTTCAGACTCAATTGCACTTTGTTAAATGCAAGCCAAAAAAAAAAAAAAAAAAAAAAAAATTCAACACAAGGGGAGGAAACACTACACTGAAGTTACTAGAAAGAGCTACACTAGCCAAAATAAATGCTGAATGTCACCATCCTGCTACTTTTTTTTTTTGGTGGTGGTGGTGGTTTGTTCAGGGTTTTTTGTTTGTTTTTTAAGAAGCTATTTGTCTTTTCTGTGCTTTTTCACAGTGATCTGACAAAGGAAGACTTAAAAACAGGGTAAAATTCGATGTCACATGAGCTCTGGATCAAATATAGCAAAGGGCTTCCATGCCTGTATCAATGCTGCAGCTCCAAATGTCCTTGTGCCTGCCCATGGTGGTACAGACTTGGTACTCATCTCATTGTGCTTTCCAGTATGTGATGGACACAAGGTATTCAGACTAGGTCACAAACATCTGAACCTCTCTAATATAAGTGCCCTTTTTAACATCCACACTTCTGCTAGTAACTCACTGTCCCAGAAATCCTTGAATCACCCACAAAACACAGTATTTCCCCCAGCCTCAAAAACACGTGTTCAGCTGTTTCTGCTGTTTACAAGACTTAAAACAAACATCTGCCTTAAATATCTCTACTTGCTAAGTTGTGATAACAGGGGATAGGATGGAAGGAAGATCAAGGATGGAAGGAAGATCAAGGATGGAAGGAAGATCAAGGATGGAAGGAAGATCAAGGACAAAAATCTGAACTCAAGTGCAAACTCCTCCACCTGGCCTTGATAAGGTCTGAAAAGTTCTCAAGTCCACTCAAGAAAACAAAGACCACCATGGTCCCCAAGCAGATCTTTGAAGTCTTGTCCAAACAGCCTACAGTGTGGGCCAAAGGATAAGCCCTAACCCATATCCCCATCCTTCTGCATAGGCAAGCAATCCATTCAGTTTAAATACCACTATTTAAAGACTAAACAGAGCACAATGGGCTCCCAAGAGAACCCATGAAGCTGATGTAGTGACTCCAGATTCAACTCTCATTTTTCACCTCCTATGTAGCCTTCTGGGAGTAAGCAGACATAGGCAGAGGTAGGATGCCAATGCTTCATAATTCAGGTGTGGACACATGGTGTGGCAGACACCATCCTGACTCACCAGCTGCCTTATGAGACACAGCAGCATTGGAGAGAACAAGCTCTTTCCCTCACCACTCAGGCCCACCTTTTGGGGCCTCTGCCTGCCCTGCTGGCCAGAAGGAAATTCTTACACTAGGCTTGGGTCCACCAGATGAGAACAGGGAAGAGAAGACAAGAGACCATTGCAATGTGCAGAGCTCCTCTTAAAACCATACCCAGCAGAGAACAAGAAGTGCAAGGCAATGCCTACCACTTCAGCAGGAGCATCCGGTTGAAGGGTGGGAAGGAGATCCCAAATAAACAAGTGGGGTAGCCAAATATACAATAGGTATATCTAAAATTTCTTTTCTGACATTCACCAGTAAAGAGGCCACCTTTCCTAATGCCATCCTGCCTCTCCTCCACCATGTGGGGAGTTAAGAAAAATAACATCAATTCAACCAATATTTAAAGTGCCACACTCAAGAAAGGCAAGAGCAAGCATCTCTGAAATAACACCTTACAGATGATAGAATTACCAATCTGAGCTGGCTCAGACATGTGAGCAGGAGAGGACTGGACAGAAACACCAGTACCCAGAAAGGACATAGCAAGATGCTGTCATGGAGAGAGTCTTGAACTCTAAAGAGTAGGATCCTAGCTTGGATCTGCACTTCCATACAAGTCATGCAGGTCCAAACACAGGATCCAGACACCACATGAGCACCATTCCCTTAACCTGGTCCTCCCACAGTCACCACACATTATCCCCACTCCTAGATGATTTATGAGACACTAATCTAATTTAAGGGAGCTCCCGCCTGCATAATACTCAAGTTTTTCAAGTTTACAAGACTTCCCAAAAAAGATCCATGAGAAGCTCATTATGACCAGTTAGAAATGGACAGGTTTTCTACATGAAGGTAAATATAACATACAGGATATTCACATGCACTTGTATTCCTTTGGCAAACAGCTGCTTTTTCAGCATTTAAAGTCTCCATGCAGTGGGGGAGAGGAACTGGAAAAGACAAGGCTGTACCCAAAAAAGCCAAGAAGCTTCAAGAAGCCTTATCTTAGAGCTGATTCACTAAACTCAGCAAGAGCCAAGATACATCTCTGCTACTGAAAGCAAGTCCAAATCATGAGGAAGTTTAAGGCATGGAAACAGGGTTGTGCTCTTGGTCGTAACAAAAGCTGGTTTGTTATTGAAGCTGCTCAAGCCTTCCCAAACCTGTTAGAAGGACAGAGGCCAGTAACAGGGAACCTGGAAGGGAAGGAAAACCTGACAGAAGCCTCCCATTAGCACAAGACTAAACTGCATTTTAAACTAACTTTTGAGCTGCTCTTTGCAATATGAAAAATGGATTTATCACATACAGGCAGCCTAAGGATAGAGGCAATATAACATACTCACCAGAAAAGACCATTACCCTGCATAGCAGTGCAGTCTGAAGGGCAGCCATGAAGCCTAGACTCAGCTGTGCATCCATTTTCACCAAATGCCAGCAAACCAAAATGCCAGGAGTTAGATAAGCCACTAATGTTCATTTTTATAGAAGGTCATGCTTGTAACCTGTCTTTTCTAGCTTTAGATGTACCACAGTTTTAACCACCAAAATGTTCTGAAAAGCCAGAGCTGCCCAGCCAGTTTGACACGGCCCACACGTGGATGCAGAGAACATTCCAAGTGTTTTTGTGCACTTAACTCCACAACAGTTGCTGTGTAGGTTTTTAGGGGGGGGCTGAACCTACCTAAATTCAGATGAATGGTATGCAAGGATGCCCAGCACTGAAGAACACAGTTTTCCTCTGTAAGGAAATGTATCAATGAAACAGAACCCTCTGTGGCAGACAGCCTTGCTTTCTATCTGGTGAAACACAAGAGAAGACCAAGGACTCTTGCTCAACACTGATGTGAAGAAACAGATTTTTTTGCAGTTATCAATTGCATGACATATTACACCATCCTGCCCGGTCAGAACAGTCAGGGAGCAACAATATACTTTGAATTGAGACCCCAAAACTTTTTACGAAGGTTCAAGTCAGCACTATACATACTCCAGCTATTCATGCTTGTTTGTTTCTGTTCTCTGCATACGTCTGCTCATAAACTTCTTGCTTGATGCTCATCAAAATCCCCTGCTAAGCAGCACCCAGGCTGCTGCTGCACACAGATTTCCTAGCTTAAAAACCACATGGGAGCTCAGGGCTTACACCAGCACTGCAAGGCCAGGTGAACAACTGGACAGGAGCCAGAGCAGCTCTGAACAACTAAAAAAAAGACAAGTAGTATGGAGCTCACATAAAAATCATGCCAAACATGGTGGTGTGTGTCACTTGTCATCAGAAGAGGGCAAATACGATGCAAAACAGGCACAAAAAGGCATGGTAGAAACTAGGCAACCAGCTTGTACAAGGGGATCATGACCTTGAAATAGAACTAATCATCTTCTAAGTAAGCAAGAACAACAAACCTTACCTGCACACATTTTGTACAAATGGTTGGTTTTTTTTTCCAAGAACCAATTGAGAACTAAAGAACAAGGAGTACAGTAACACCTGCCTGCCCTCTGTGTCATCTTTGGCACCTCTTTCAACCATCATTACTGATAGATTACTCTATGGCTCTGTGACTATATGTAAACTATAAACTAGGATTTGGGTTTACAATATGTTTTTGTAGATTTGCAATAAGTTTCCTATCTGGAAACAGGCTCTGACCCCACACTAAAGAATAAGTAACCTTGTTCCCTCCAAGTGACAGAGCTTTTAGCAAGGCAGTTACCATGAAATACCCTCACAATAAAGCAATACCTTTGCATTACCTCATCACTATGGCCATACTTTGTTCTGAGCATGGCAGGTACCGGATGTTCCTGTTATGATAACAAACAAGAACATATTTTTATACATGACAGACTGCAGATGCAGGATCCACATTTAGACAGAACACGTGGTCTCGAGACAAACAGACCTTTTATACAGCTTTCAAAGCCGTCCAGGCGGATTTCTGGATCCACTCATCCTTGATTACAATAGCACAAAGCCATCTCAAAGAAAAAAAAAAAAAGCAACACAGATATGCACATGCAGGACAAGAGCAGAAATCCCAGGTCACTATCAAGTATGAGCAGAAGAGATGTTTTGTCTGCAGTTTTCCCTCCTCTTGAGTAGCTGGGCTCACGCAAGGGAGCAGTGCAGAATTTGGCAATAATGGGGTTTTAGCCACCAAATGCTTTACTCATTTAGGAATGAAGCCAACTTTTAAACCAACCATTCTGCACCCCCTCTGTAAGTAGCCACACAACAAACCAAGCTCCTGCAGCTGCATTTGAGTGTGTTTACAGTTGAAACATCATAAATGAGCATTTGCTGCCCAGAACAGGTATTTGAACAATTGGTACGTATCTTTAAGATAACACTTTGAATTTGTTCAAGTACAGCCTATTTCTTTAAGCCTGTGACCTCATTTATTTACATTGCTACAGAAAAGTACTGCCAGAAGCAACAGCTGATGACAGTCTCATGTATTTTTCCACTAAGACAACAATTAAACTGCTCCTGTATTCAGAGTGCAGGATGCCTCAAGGTTAAGCAAACCTGACTCCAGCATGTAAAAATAGAGGGCAGGTACTGCCAGCTGCTTCACTTACCTGATGCTGCACCCCTTCCTCATCTGGGCAGAAGGATCCAAGGCTCAGGACCACCACCAGTGCCTGGAGGTCCTGCTGCAGGCTGGCATGGTGCTGAGCCACCAACCCTCTACTGCCAGCATTTGGGGCTGCTTCTGTACCATGGCAAGACACAATATTTACTGTGGTGCCATACTTAAGTGAGACACACTTACCTTTGAGCATCTTGCTTGCTTATGCTTTGTTTTTTGTTTTTTTTCCTTGTGCTGACCTTCCCATGACAGGAGGGCAGAGGATCAAAGCTGGCTGGGCTTACCTGGAGGCAGAGGCTTGTCCCCCACGGGTTTATATGATAAGAGTGCTTTCCCACAGAACCAGCAAGCTCCAGCACAGCAGATCCCTGAGCAACACTGCTTCTCATCTGACACAGGCTCACTTTTAGCAGCAAATCCATCACAGCTTGCTTGCTTCCACCAAGGGAAAAAGCTGTGCAGGGTGAAACAGAATTCAGCCAGCATAGGCCAAATCCACACCCAGGATGCAGACAACTATCTCTTCATACCACCAGCTAACACAACCACATCCGTAGATGTTTACAGACATGCACAAAGCATCTTGTATCTGGGCCGTAACCAATCAGATATGGCCAACCACCAACACCACCAGATGACATGGAAAGCAGGAGAAAATCACCTAACTCATCATACATCTTCTGCAGTATTCTTAGTCATAAGCAGAGGAAGTCTACAGGGTACCAAAGGCACTAGCAAGGAGGGGATGGATGATTGGGGATGCACCCATGGAGCACCACAGCTAAATTGACTTTGTAGTGGAAGAACCAGCTATCACACCTCCCTACAGCTGTTGCTGGCACCATTTTAGCCATTGCAAAAATGGTTCACAATGTATACCGAGTATCACCCTTTTCACACCCCGAGTTATGAAAGAAGGGGTGCCCAAATTTCCTGAACATCACAAGATTGCAATTTTCCTTGCCCAAGCAGAGCTCCACTTGCAATTCTGACAAAGAATTGTGCTTTCCACACCTCTTCTAGAGTAATGGGGGCGATCCAAGCAGGTGACTATGACAGTGATCATACTCTCCAAGACAGATGTCCTTCTCACCACCAGGGCTGCTGCTCAGCTGCACTAAGAACTTGTCCTCACTGAGGTAGACATCTCAACATGGTTGAACTTATTGTATTTGGCCCAGACAGCTTGGAAGCTGAGATGAAAAGGTCAACTCCCTTCTGTCAAAATGGATGGGGACCAATCAGACCACACTCACCTAGGTGACAGACACTAGGAGTTCCTCAGATTTCAAAGAAATTGTGTGTGTGTGTGGTTCTTGTTTCTAAAACACTGTAGGGAAGCTGATGATAGAATCACAGAATAATTAGGGTTGGAAGGGACCTTAAAGATCATCAAGATCAACCCACCCTGCATGGGCTGAGGGAGCTCCCACTAGACCAGGCTGCACAAGACTTCATCCAGCCTGGCCTTCAACACTTCCAGGGAAGGAGCATCAACAAGGTCCCTAGATAACCTATTCCAGTATCTTAAAACGCTCATGGTAAAGATTTTTTTTCCTAATATCTAAATCTACCCTCTTTCAGTTTAAATCCATTACTCTTTGTCCTGTCACTACCCTCTCTGGTGAAAAGCCCCACCCCAGCTTTCCTATGGGCCCCCTTCATGGACTGGGAGGCTGCTATAAGGTCTCCCCAGAGACTTGTCTTCCCCAGGCTGAGCAGCCCCAACTCTCTCAGCCTGTCTTTGTAGCAGAGCTGCTCCAGCCCTCTGACCAGCTTTGTGGCCCTTCTCTGGACCCTCTCCAACAGGTCTGTATCTTTCCTGTGCTGGGGGCTCCAAAGCTGTACGCAGCATTCCAGGTGCAGTCTCACGAGAGCAGAGCAGAGGGGCAGCATCACCTCCCTCTCCCTGCTGGCCACACTTCTTTTGATGCAGCTCAGGATGCAGGTGGCTTTCTGGGCTGTGAGCACACACCAGTGGCTCATGCTGAGCTTCTGATTTAGTGCCTCCCACAAGTCCTTTTCCTCAGGAATGCTCTTTGTCCATTCCCCCCACAGCCTGGATTTGTGCCTGGGGTTGCACTGACCCAGGTGCAGGACCTTGCAGTTGGTTTTGCTGAACTTCATGAGGCTGGCATGGGCCCACCTCTCCAGCCTGTCAAGATCCCTCTGGATGGCATCCCTTCTCTCTAAGGTATCAGTCATACCACACAGCTTGGTATCATCAGCAAACTTGCTGAGGTTACACTCTATCCCACTGTTCATGTCTCCAGCAAAGATGTTAAACAGCACTGGTCCCAGTACTGACCCCTGAGGAACACCACTTGTCACTTGCCTCTACCTGGACACTGAACCATTGACCACAGCTCTCTGGGTGTGGCTATCCAACCAATTACTTATCCACAGAGTGGTCCATCCAGCTGATTACTTATGTACTGAATGTCCATCTGATGTGAGGTTCAAGTCCACAACAGAGGGAAGTCTAACCTTCTGCAGTACCAGGAGACCACAGTGGCATGAGGACTTTTTTACCACATTACCATTCCTGCTATTAAATGAGAAGATGGGGGGGAAAAAAATCCATCCTTTTACAACATAAGTATCTACACTTACTTCAGCAATCTGTATTGCCCCAACTGTTTTCCAAAATCAAAGGCATAACTGAAGGTTTTTTCTACTTCTATCGCTACTAGCAAGTAGAAGAGGTCAAAATTTCTAGTCCTGCAAGCTTGTTTCTCACCTGTCCATAGGAAGTTCAAAAGACCATCACATGGTTTCTTTCCCTGTCACCCACACTGCATTCAGCATCAGCCTCGCCACATAAGATTAAGCTTTAAACAAACATTAAAAAGTAGAACCAAACATAATTAACAAAGAATAGCTTCCACCTTGATATACTCAGTCTAATCCCTGCCTCTAATCAAGCTGCCAACAGCACTTCAAAAAGAGGCAAGACCCTGCATTCCAGAGAACTTGCAGTGTCAGGTTTTTTCCATGTGGGATTTATCCCAAGAGGCTAGTTTGTACACAAATGCTAGCCTAGAAGACAAACACATCCTTGATACAACTGCTTTGATGTTCCTTTAAAAGTCAAGAGCACAATTCCAGATAAAGAAGAATGGTTTTTCCCTGGCATTGAAGCACATGAGCCTATGTTTGCATGTTAATTTCATCTTGCTACAGCTGATACCCTTCACTACAAAACATCTCCCAATTGCCTTTGCACTCCCTGGTCTCATCTACCTCCAAGTTGTACTTTGACACCAGGAACCACGCACCCAGATGACGTAGGGATGGGTCCCAAGGAGGCAGAAGAACAGCCACTGAAAGCACCTTCCCTTCCCTGCTGGGCTGTGCCCAGGGATGCTGGCTCTGCTCAGCTCTGCCCCGAGTTCCTCCTGTTACTCCTTGTGCCTCTCATACCTGAACACATGACTTGCTTCTGCCCACCTTCAGCCCTCAGCCCTTTGCTCTTCTGAGGACCACTAGATCATACAAATTGTTTCTAACTAGACAAAAAATCAGTTACTCATGTCTGCTTTTTGTTACGGTGGGGTTTTAAGTTTTGGGTTTGTTTGGTTGGGGTTTTCCTCCCTCCTTAACCTGCTGTGAGGGAAGCTTTCTTGACAATTTTTTTTCTTTTTGGTCTCCAAGTTAGAGTTTTTCTTCAAACTCTTGAGTTTGACCACCCATTCAAGTCACACACCTCCCTTCCCTGCCTTATTTGCCAGCTCTTCTAAGAGATGCTGTTACTGCTTCTAGAATACTTGTTAGCCCATCCAGAAGCCACTGACAATGTTTCAGGACCACATTTCTAAATTCAAAACAGTGGATGAAGCTTTGTAACTGGACACCACCCTATGCTGGGTGAGCATACAGTCTGCCCACTTGAAAGGAAAAAAGAAAAAATATTCACTGGATAATAAGCCACATGACAGCATCCTCCAAAGAGCTGAGTTATCCTCCAAGAGAGCTCACAAAGGTGAAAGAGGAAAAGGCCTGTTCTCAATTTTGGTACTAGGATTAAGCTATATAACAATGTAATTAGGAACAAGACAAGAAACCCCACATCCCAAACACACTACAGTGCCTATTCTGCAGCAACAGACAAGGGCTGGACTTATCCTCCCTGGAGGGCAAGCATTTATAGCAAAAACTTAAAATTAGATGAGTTACAACTTCTCATAGCAAAAGTATGTATTCCCGTGGGGATGTAGGCTAACATGAAGTCCAATTAAATAATCACTGGAAATGTCAGCATAAACCCTGAAGGAATACATACTTCTACTGTGAAAAGCTCCCACTGGAAATCATATTAACAAAAAGGTCATCAAGAAATGCTGAAGCTATGTACAAAGGAGGCAGGGGAAGCAAAGGGGGAGGGAAGAGAAACTATTTTAATGCAATAAAGATACCACAAATGGTTTTATATTGACAAAGAGCTACGAGAGAGGTAGAACAGACTAGATTTACTCAGAACATCGTGTTCGGTTTGTTTTTTAACCTATTACCAGTTTTCTCCCCACCCATTGCCACATGTGAGCCTCAAGCACCTGGCCTGGAGATGGGCAGCAGCCAGAGGGCTTTGGCTCAGCACATCTGCAGAGGGAGAATGGTCCCAGCACTGTCAGATATCTGATCCTGGATGTGTGGGAGTGAACATTTCTGTTTAATTCATGTTTTAGAGAACATTGACATTTTCATGGTTCAGCCATCCACTTACTCACTTTAACCTTTTAAGGGCAACCTTTTCAGGACAGCTTCTTTTTAAGAACAGAGCAGACTGCTTTCTTTCTCCTGAGGATGAACAAACACTCTTTTCCAGTTCAAATCACTGTTCCAGCCCATCAGAAACATCAGCAACATTTGCATTAGTACAAAAGGAAAACATGGTGCTGATACACTGCAGCAGCATTTGAGGCCATCCATTTCTGCTGGATCTAAACTTGATCGGAAGCAGAGAGTTTATATTCTTTTGGCTAGAGATATCTGACTCCAATCTGACACTTCCCAGCAAGGAATTTCAAAGCACACAAATAAAACCCAGAGAAAGTTAAGGGTGCTGTCTTGACGTATGCCAGTAATACAATGTCCAAAAATAATAGCAGCAAACTATCGGTATTAGCATGGGGCAAAACCAGCCCCCATGCTCACACAAACCTCAGGGGCCAGCCCTGCCAGCACCTAATACAAATCCTGATGGTCAGGTAGGCAAAGCCTAGACCCGAAAACCCTCGAAGGTTAAGAGGAAGTTGACATAGTTTGCATCCATATACTCCAGAGTCATGGGAAAGATCAAAAAAGAAAAAATAAAAAATTACACTTATTTACAGAACCCATCGCTAAATAGCAACCAAGCAAAGAATCTCCTTATCCAGATCAAAACCAGCCTGGGTCACCCAGTCTCCACAGCAGAGTTAACACTAAGGCTTCCCAGAGAGCCCAAGCATTGTGTTATCCCTCAGAGATGTCACACTGCCTTACAGGACTAACATGAACAACTATGAAACTAAGATTAACCTCATGTTAAATGATCACATTAAGTGATTTAGCATGTAAAATAAGCCAGCAAGTTCTAAAGACCAGCAAAAGGCTTATTCTGAGTTTCTGTCAACTGAACGGATACCCACCCAATACCTTAGCAGAGCTTAGAGCCCATTACCAACACAGTACAGGTCAGTTGCTCTAATAACAGCTTTTGCCTTAAAACATTACTGGTCAACTGCTTACATGAGGTTTAGTATCACACTTTGGCATAATAAGCTGGAGACAACAAATTTGACTGATATGACAGAAGCTTGCAAGTTATCTTTTATTTTCTAAGTCTCTTTAAGCCATTGTAAGAAAAAGTATACATGATAATTCATGTGTGGACAAGGATTAACATTTTTTGTTCTTCTTTAAGTAGAAGCTGTTGTACTCTGTTACAGTGAATCAAGTGGGAGCTAACCTAGGTACACTGTAGACTCTTTAGAGCACAATAAAAGAGTAGAACCAACATGTCCACATAACTTAATTTTTTTATTTATTGTTTCCAATTCCCTCCATCAAAGCATGTCTTCAAAACATACGTAGTGACATACACCAGCCTTAGAAAACCCTAGTGAGAGCAGTGGTTCCCAAGCTCTCCCATCCACTGAGGGCAGCAGAAGGTGATTACAGATACAGTCCCCCCCACCACGCTAACCCCAGACCCCCCCCCCAAGAAGGGACCACTTAGTGCAGGGACTCATGGGGTGTCTGGACCCCAGCCAAAGGAGCTGTGGATGTAGTTGAGCTAAACAAGCCTAGTATTGCCCTTAAGAGCAGCAATGGGATGCTGGTTCCTTCAGGGTAAGAGGGACTAGGTAGCACCTAGTCCTGGGAGATCCCAGTTGCTCCCCACAGACTTGGTGGCTCTGGTCCCTCTGTAGGGTTACTACTAAAAACAAGTTTCAGGATCTCAAGCTTGTGCCCCTTCTGTATTTTGGTCTCACTGGAAGAAGAGCTCTGCTTTAGAATGGAGGTCATCCCTCCCAAGCAGAGAAAGACACAAAAATGAACGTTGAATTTTAAAAGGACAAAAAACCCCTAGAGTGTCTTAGCAAAGATAAACTGTTAGGAGAGGAGGGCGAGGGGGTACTTGAAAGACTCTCTCCAACTTTCTGCAACAGGCAGCTATGTTGTTCCAGTACAACCTCATAATGGTGGAGGAACCCAGTCAACCACACTTAAGACTGATGGCAACAAGAGAGATGAGCTCAGTGTTACAAACAGTACAAAGGAGAGAAAAAGAAAACCTAGAACAGATTAAAATGACTTGTCCAAAGCCAAGCCTGTTGTGCACGCTTATCCACAGAGCAAGAGAATAAGCATTGCACTGCCTTGGCCAGAGCATCCCTGGCCCCAAGGCTGTTCTGCTTTCTAAGCTGAGTTATCCCTCTAACCAGCTTACCCTGTTCCTGCATCACATGGGACAGAGACTTCTCCAGTCTCCCCCTACTCTGCTTCCAGCTCTAAAATGCTGCTGTACAAGGCCAGAACCAGGCCAGAGAAAAAGTCTGGAAGGAACATGTGATCCTGAAGAACCTACATCTTTCACAGCAAGGAAAAAACACACCAAAACCCACCTCCAGTGGGCCGAGATCCTTCCAGGCACAAGGTTGCTTCAATACCTATGATAAAGGCAAAGAGTTTTCTATACTAAAAAGTCACAAGGCATTAAGAAAAAATAAAACCCTGCAGCACCACTACTGGAGCTACTGGAGCAAAGAGCATCGACTAGTCAGCCCATAGAGACCACAAGCACACCAGGACTTCTCCAGCTGCAAAAATAACCCTGCTGAACTCCTTCATGTCTTCTGCTCACAGAAGCCCCCCTGTTACACCTCCATGCAAGGTTGAGTTGAGAGACACAGCCAGAACTGGTGGCCAAACCCAGAAATGTGAGCCTTGCCACCCCAGGCATCAACATTCACTAGCTCAAGATCAGATGAAAGGCAGCTACCTGAAAGACCTGCCAGCTGAAAAAAGTACAGTGCTCAATACAGCACCTTTATCCAGCCTTCTCTCAAAAGGACCCTTTACCAGCTCTGACTTTCAAGGGAAGAGGAGAAAGGTGACATCCACAATACCTTCCCATCTTCTTTAAGCTCCCCATTACCAAAAACCAGCACCTCAAAAAAAGTTTAACTTCTACAGTGCTAAGGAGTTTTTTAAAAACAAGCAAACAAAAAACAACACTGAAAGCAGACTCAGGTCAGTACCTAGCAACAAAGCTCCAGGCAAACAAGTGCTCTTGATAATTCAGGTCAGACCTGTGATTTCTGTAGCCAGCACCCTCCCAGACCCACCAGAGTCTTCCCAACAAGTCCAAGAGACCAGACATAAGCTTATCTTATGCACAAAGGGACGATGCATTAGGTCATCTTCAAAGATTACTGTAATCTAGTTCTTTAAACAGTGTGACTTCTATAGCTCTGCAGGTCCACACTCAATATTTCAGAAATATTTTTTTCCTGTTTGGCTGGTAAAAACACAAAACAGACAACTATTAAGACTGGGTGAACACTGCTCCTATTTATAGAATTTCTTCACTTCAGAGTTGCTTGTATAAATAAAAACTATTAATAATGTGTCTTTTCACAGACTACAGAAAGCCTAAAGACTATGGGCTGGTCCCACATCTGAAATACATTGCAAATCCAAGGTAATCTCACTAAAAACTCTTGCGCTCCTAAGCATAATAAAATCAGTGGCTGTTGCTTTGAAAGGAAAACAATCCATGTATAGGCTCTAAAAAAAAGGTCTATCTGTATTAGTTAATATCCAGGTGCCACTTAAACCTTCAATATAGCCACTCTTCCACCTTGAGCTTTTCAAAAAGGCTGAGCTTACATTAACAGTAAAAAGCCAGAAGACACAACAGCAAACAGCTATGAAGATTTTACTAGTAGAGTATTTCATCTCCAGCGGGGTAAGGGCATTACATGGGGCATTCAGCCAGTTATAACCCAACATCTACCTACCAGAAACATTGCAGAAGACATCCCCCCAGTTTAAACACAGCTGGAGCCAGATGTTTCTTTACAAGCAGAGATACTTTCCTAGTGTAGGTTTGTTTCTTGACTCTTGGTCTGGTTTCCAAAGGTAGAAGAAGCTGGAGAGCCAAAAACCAAAATTCTCTTTCCTGTTCCTCTCTTTCCACGGCAGGATCACCAACAGTGAAAACGTGATAGGCACTGTGCAAGCCAGCACTTCAAGCCCTCAGATGGCATCATCTGAGAGGAAATGCTACACTTCCCATTACTGTTGAGATACACTCCTCCACAGAAGCATCCTCTCAAAGTACAGAAAAGACACTGGTCTCCGACCACACTATTGCTCTAGTTTATCTGTATGCAAAAGGGATAGCCACATGTAACCAATTTGGTTGGCATTATGGAAAACGTGATTATCTATTCAAGTGGAGAAAGAGATATTACGTTAAGCTTCAGCAAAAAACTGAAGGCAAAATCTCAGCCCTAACAAAGCCAGCAGAAGTTTTTTCCCCAGTGACTGATGGGGCCAGATTTCCTTTACAGCACAGAGGGAACACACTTTAGTTTTAAACACACCGAATGTTTCACATGCATTACTTAACACTTAAAAATACACACTTACCTATTAGAACCATGACCTAATAATTATTCAGTGAAGATCTTTGGTGGAGATAAGTGCCAGGCACATGTTTTGTTGGTCAGCTGGATTTGTCAAGCATTGCATCGATTTTCACTGTCAAATACACTTGTGCAGTGTAATCCAATTAGGGTTTGCAGTCACACTGACACTGTTAAACTATATAGTTAATAAAGTATTTGCAAGAGATTGTAACCAGGTCAGGTATTCCAAAGGCAATTGATCAGACTATTTTATGCAAACAAGGCACAACATAAAACATTCCTTTTATCGGTGACTTGGTCCCTCTGTAGTTGTTTCAACTTCGCTGACATGAGACTTGAGTGTGGTAAGAGATCTGAAGCTATTATTAAACCATAGCAGAAAGCATGAAGTGGTTTGCTGGCAGTTCTTACACTCCCTGCTATAATGGGAGCAAGCCACTTTATTTATTTCCCTGATAGATGAGCAATGAGAGTACTGAAAGCCAGAGTATAAATAAGCTCCTCAGACCAGAAACAAGAGAAGAACAGAGAAGAAACCAGTTGTTATCACCACCAGTCGTTTCCTCCCCACCCCCCTTGCAGCAGTCAAGCCATCAGATTACAGCAGGCCAGGGAAAATTTTTGCACCTTTTGCACATCTGCTTTTGAATTTGGCATTTTCCTGCAGTCAAACAGAGACTCCAGTAAAAGCTAAACACAAGACTTAAGTGGGTTCACAAGGCTCCTGCCACTGTTACTCAAAGGCAGAGGAGGAAGGGCAGGAAGATAAACTGCTAGACATGGGCCAGGGAGACAAAGGTAACTCCTTGTGTGAAACACTGTTGAAATGTATTGGCACGGGAGCTTCAATTTTTCTTTTTTTTTGTTTCATTTTTATATTTAACTTAGAGAAGAGACACTAAACTGAAAACCTAAACATTTAATTCTGTGTAAAATATTTATTTTCGTCTGCACGCAAATCAATTTCCCACTTTTACTTTTAGGTCCCAGTAGCAAACTCAAGCACACAAAAACCCAAGGCTCCCAGCCACTATTACTATGAGGTACTCAGGGAAGGTACAAGTTCCTCACCATTGGGTTTGCAAGAGGGAAAGGGGCACAACATCACCAAGGGGGGCCAGGGCTGCTGAGCCTGCCCAGAGCCACACACTTCCACTCTCCCTCCCAAAATTCAGCAGCAGTTTTGACACCAGGCAGAAGGGACACTGTTTTTTCCTTCTCTCCTTCCACTGAGAAGAAAAAAACCAAACCAACCAACCAAGTAAACAAACAAACAAAAAACCCCCAAACCAACCAAACAAAAAAACCACACCAAAAAACACAACCACCCAACAAATCTGTAAGAAGGGAGACCTTTTGGTTTTAGTAAGCATGAAATACCATGGTCTAGCATGAAGGTAGGTGCATACAGAGGGCAAACACGACTTCCTCCAGGTTTTTGTAAAGACTGAGCAGCAGCTTCAGCTGCTAGAGCCCATGCAGCAGCACTTTTAAGCATGATTCTTCGTTTTGTAAAAATTAGGGTTTATGCCTGTCTCAAGTGCTGTTGTGCCTCATGAACGGAGAAATAAGCATATCTTTGCTTCCAAAAAGCTTAAATTGAAATTATGTAAATGTTATATTTATGAGCAAAAAAAAAAAAAAAAATGTTCCACATTAAAGGGAACAGCAAAGAGGCATGGATAGGAAAGAAGGAACAGAGGTCTTAAAATTCCCCCATAGCACAGCATACATCAAACCTCAATACTCTTTTGTCACAGTGCTACTTTATACACTGGTCTGCTACATTAAAAATAAATCAGGCCACCTCTTTTTAACTTGAGCCCAATAAGATGCCTCATCCATACATATATTTATCTGTAGATCACAGACTGAGCTTTGGAAACTGCATTTCTCTGCTGCTTAAAGAGACTCATCCCCCTAAAACCTAACTGCACAGAGGGCCACATCGCTACCCCAGCCCATCATAACCCGGAGCTGTAACCCAACTCTCAGCTTTGCTGATCGGATTCGCCTCGCAGCACAACACTGTGCCATGAAAACAGCAACAGGGACACGAGCTGACAGGCAGCACCAAACATGGAGAAGGTGTCACCGGATCAGGGGGACATAAGCTTGGAGAGCCAGGCTAGCAACCAGTGTTTGCAAACACAACATGGGGATCAGATGCGCTGGCAATAAATTAGGATCGGATCACAGTAAGCGGGAGATATTGCTTGAAATAACAAATGGAGGCAAAGAGGGCTCCTCTGCTTCCCCAGTTTCATTTCAGTGCCTGAACCCAGGGACATGCACACACCAGCTCCCAGGCTGCTGAAGCATGATGCAAAAACCAAATAGGTGAAACTAAACAAGCACTTCCAGCACTGTTCTTCCAGCTTGGAAACTTTAACACAGCCTTTCTAAATGCTGCTTTAGTGTACACTCAGCTCCATTTAACCCCAGTTTGTGCCTCGCCTCAAAGGACAGGCGATGAGTGAAGGTGATGGGGGTAGCTCCTCCAGGAGCTTGCTTCCCCACAAGAGGTCTGCTGTGGCCTAGCCCATCACTACATCCAAAAATCATAGCCCTTGGGCTTCCTCTGTCTCCTAGCACACTTACAGATCTGTTGGCAGAGCAGCGTGGACAGGGAATTTCTGCTAGGAAGGTCTTTGAGACAGATACCCAATAGTTCAGTGCTGCCCCCTGGATGGGCTTTGTGGCTCCATCTCAGCCAGGACATCTTCATTTTATGTACTAAAAAGCTTCCAGCTTGAGGTCCAGTTTTCAGAAGCCTCAGTGTTTTCAAAGAAACACTGAGAAAAAAGTTTCAGCATCCCATTTTTCTAATGACAGGAAACACTACAACCATAGATCTAGTTGCAAAGACTACCACCAGGAATGTGGGACTTCAGTAGAAACCTCACTCTGCAAAGCACTTCCTCTCACCCTGTTAGAAACGAAGGGCACCATAACCTGAGAGATTCAATAAAAGCACACAGGGAATCCGCAGCAAAGCCCAGCGTGACCATACACTAGCTAGGAGCAAGCTCAGAGCAATTATAAACTTCCACAAGATGCACACACAGGAGAGTACTTCACAGGACCCTTAGCTGCTATAAAGCTATGAAACTAAACAGAGGGCAAGGGATCAATTATCAGCCCTACCCATTCTCTTGCCACATTATGCAGGTTGGAAGTCACAAGCTGTACAGAAAAATTAAGTGAATTAAATGCAGACAGTGTGAGCTAAGTAAGCAATAAATCCCTCCATAGTTTATCGGTGCCACAGCCAGGCTCTGCCAACCATGTCCCCACAAGGCATAAACACCCAGGGGAGAGGAGATTCAATCTAGAGGGCAGCATTGTTATAAATAGGAGTTACAGAATGAAGTGAAGAAAGGGAAGTGTCCTTGGATGCTGCCTTAATTGGTGGGGCTCATATCTCACAGAGGATTAAGGGATAGACCAAACACCACTGGATTTTTAAACAGGAGCTTTTACAGGAAAGGACATATACATATATAAGCATAAGTACATGTAAACAAAACACTTTCAGATCACTTTTAAAATTAATTACCTTCCTCTGTCCATTCCTGTGACCCAATGCCACTAAATCAAGGCTTGACTTCTCCAAGTTTTGCTGACCGGTCCATGATGCAATGCCTCAGACCAAATGGCCTCCCTCATCTTCCCTCCTCCCTTCCACTCTCCAGCACCTCTGAGTTGTTTACCTTTAGTAAAGGTCAGCCTGACCACCTAAAAGTGTAGCCTACTGGACCTCTGCCCCTTGGGCTATAAATACTCAGACCAAGTAACAGGGGAAATTCTTTGTCTGCACAGACAGCATGAAGCACATTTCCTCCTCTTTCCAGTTGCCACCCTCTCTACTACTCAAGGACAACAGTCAGAGAAGAGCAAGCATCTCCTCGCTACCAGCTCCATTTTTTGATATGTGCTTTGCCACTGGTGACCCAAGGCACACTAGCCTTCCTTAGAGATAAACAGACACTTTCAGTGTCATCAGCAAGGCTGACACCAGAGAACAGGCAGAAGACAGGCACTGCTGAGCAAACCATGACACCATGCACGGGCAAAGAGAAGGATTACCTTTTAGGACTAGGGGTTCCTTGCCTTCTCGTTTGAGTGACTCCAGTACTATGTGGAGCGGCTGGGAGGGCATTACTCTGCTTGGCTCATTGGTATTCTCATCATAAACTATGATTTCTTTGGAAAAGATCCTCTTGAAGGAGTCCTTGCCTTCCCGGCAGGAGATCAAGTCCAAGACTGTGATCTTTCCCTGCTGAAGCCTTCTCCGGCTGATCTTGTCAGAACAGTTAATGTGGACAGCCCCTTGAATGTGGCTCTTATTATACTCCATGAACGGCCTGCAGTCAATGATGACAGGCCCTTGGTTCTGTTGGTGGCTCTTGCTGCATTTGGTCATCTTCTTTGCTAAATCATTGGGGTAAATGATTTTGATGCTAGCGAGTTGCTTGGTGGTGCCCGAGACCGGGCTCCCCACTCCACCCAGGGGGCTCAAGCTGCCAGCGTTCTCATTGCTGTTGACCATTTGGTTGGCAGGACAGGCAGGGGAGGCTCCGACACTGGTGCTCGCTTGAGTTTGGGCCTGAGTGTCCTTGTCGTAGGTTGACACAGTGCAGCAACTGGCACTGCTGCATCCACAACTCAGGGAGCGTGCAGAGCCGTTGGATGAGGGCATATACGTGAGATTAGCAGTCTTTAGGGACACAACAGCTGCGCTGAGCAGACTGGAGTGGCTCTCACCAGCAGAAGAGGCAGATTCAAGACAGCTAGAGTTTAAACAAAGGTTGAGATCCTGAGGTCTCACAGGCCTTGAAAGTGCCACTACTACCCTGTCGTCTAAAGGAGATGGAGGCATGAGGAGGCTGAGCACTAGCAAGTTAGGAAGAACTCAAGATCACCCTGCAAAAGAAAAAAGGGAGGGGGAATGGGAAGAACAGGTCATGAAATCACACAGGTCTACAAATACAGCCCCTGGGTGACAGTCTAACAACCCCTTCTGACAATTAGCAGCTAACAGTAGTTGCTAAAAAACCTTTTCCAATCCTGCAGCAAATACTTCAGCTACCTGCACGTGTACACATGGTACACAGAATACACGCGACCCGCCTGGACTGTGCTGCTACACCCAGGAGGAGGCATTTGTCTATATGCAGATGGTGCTGAGCTATTCTGAAACCCCGAGCTGCAAGGCTTGCAACTGATAATGACAGAAAGGCACATCTTCTCCTTCCTACTGCTTACTGCAAAGGAAGCAGCTACTGGGCTGACTCTACTACTCCGAGGAACACGCAGGATATCTCAATGTGTCAGCTGTGACATGCAGCTTCTCCAGAAAGTTGGAACCAAATTAGCTGGTGAATAAAATCTCCGAGATGATTACAAACTTTAACACGTTAAGCTAAACACATGAGAAACCTACCTAAACAAAACAAACAGGAAAATTAGGTTCTGGGGATCTTTACAGAATGAAAGCATGTGCCCTGCACATCCTTAACCTCCCCCCCATTAGAGGCTAATCCAGCTCCCACAGGCCCCGGACAGGCTGCTGTTGCCCAGCAGTCCTGGAGCAGCGGTTCCCTTCTCCCCAGCACATCTCACAGGTTCTAAAAAGAAGGGTCCCCTCTGCCCCAACCAAGGCTGCAGCCTGTCCAACCTTTGGGTTACCATTTGCTCGGAGACATCATGCGGAATTAACCCCACCACCACCCACCACGCTCCACTCGAGAAGGCAAGAAGGAAGAAAGAGAAGAACAGAACAAGCAAGCCCAGACGGTGCCTCCCTTCCCCCAGCAACTTTCAGAGAAGCCGCGGCTCTCGCTGGAAAGCAAACATCCTCACAGCAGCTCCAACAACTCCGTCAAACCCCAAAAACCGAGCGTGCGCTTCGTGTGTGTCCCCCCTCCCCTCCAGCTTCGCGCCGGGGCCGTGAGTAAGGGGCACAGAGCTGTCCCAGCACCGACATCGCCACCCCCCCCCCCCCCCCCCTCTTCGCATCAGCCATCACCGGAGCGCGGAAAGGTTCCACGAACCCGGTACCGGCCCGTCGAGGGAAGCGGTCCCGGGGCCGGCCGGAGCGGCCCGGGCTCACCTGGGAGGTTTTCCACCCTATTCTTGTATTCTCGAGCTCCCCTGGCCCCTTTTGGCTGTTTAGGGGAAAAAAAAAAAAAAAAAAAAAAAAAAAAAGACAAATAAACCCCGAGCGCCTCAGCCTGATGCGATTAAAATAAATCAAAGAAACGGCGGAGACAACACAACGCCGCCAGCCAGGAACGGGGGGAAAGCGCAAAATGAGAGGAAAACCGAAGTTTTACCGCCGGGCACGGGAACACGGATCCGCCACCCCCCGCGCAGCGGGCCCGGTCAGGCCGCCGCTCCGCTCCGCTCCGCGCCGCGGTAGCTCTGCCCGACCTCCCTCCCGCAGCACCCGGGTCCCAAGGAGGCACCGCGCGTCCCGCTGCGCTCCCTCCCGCCTCCCCCGGCAGCTCACCGGCGCGGCGCACTCCGGTCCGGTACGTCGTGTCCCTGCACGGCCACAGCCGCTGCTGCGTGTCGCGCCCGCTGCTCCGCACGCCGCCCGCGTCCCCCTGCCCCGCACGCCGCCCGCACCATCCTCATTACTTTCTCTTTTGCTACCGCGTAAATGTACGGCCCGGGGAGGGCAGAGCGAGAGGCGAGGGACGGCCCCGCCGGCCAATAGCGGGGCGGCGGCGGGCGGCGGGGCGGGGCTGGGGGCTCCGCCGTCCCGCCGGGAGGCCGGCCGGTGATGTCATCGGCAGCCAATCCGGAGGGCGCCCCGGGCGGCGGCAGCTGCACCGAGCTGACAGGCGGAGGGAGGCCGGGTGCACCCCCGCGGCAGCGCCCCCTGCGGGACGGGGTGAGCGCCCGGGGCACCGGAGGGGACTGGCGGGGAGCGGGGTAAGGGAACCGGGCCCGTCTGTGCTGCCCGCCTGCGCACCCGCTGAGGGAAACGTCAGGAAACACCCCGGAAACGCCCCGAATCGGCCCTTCATCGGGAAACAGCCACCTCCCGGTCCGCGCCACCGGCTCAAGGAGCTGCGCCTCCGAAGGATGCGCCACCGCCCCGTCCTCACCGGCACCGCCACTACCGGTGGAAGGAAGGGAGCTGGCGGCGAGCGGTGCGGGCTCCCGGAGCCCAGGCGCACCGTTGCCACAGGCAGAGCCATTTCCACAAGCCCTGGGGAAGGGAGAGCGAGGAGAGCGGCTGCCTTGGAAGCGGGGTAGGGAGGGAAAAGCCCCCCCGGTCCTGGGGCCGTGGGGCCAGGGAGGTAACTGAGAACCTTCCAAACAGGGCAGGGAGGGCAAAGCCCCACGCTCCTGGAGTTCTGGGGAAGCGGGATGGTGCTGGGTGGCCTCCCCAGCCCCCCCAAAGAAGCAGCTTGACTATGTGCAAGTTGCAACTAATCAAGGAGGCTTTTATTTAGACCCTTCTTCCAAGCAATCTGCTTCTAACAAAAACAAGGTACTTTGAGTACAAAAACAAAAACTTCCCCGATCGGCAGCTGTAAACCACAGGGAGGGCAGAAAATGTCCCCCACACGCAGCTTGAAGCCGGCTGGGCCTGTAGGGCTCTGCCTGCCTGACCTCCAGGTTAGAAATGGATCCAGTTGATCCGTGTTATGCAGATTCGGATCGAACCCAGCTTCTGCCATGCTCTTCAGTCCCTACTTGCCCAGCAAAGATCCTGAGCGTTTGGATTAAGCTGGACTCTCCCAGTGGAAACTGGAAAGCAATAGAGGCTTGAAGACAAGATTTTAGGGATCAGTATAAAGCCCTTTGATCCTTTCTGTCAGACCTTGACATGGGTGAAACAACGAGCTCTCACCGTTGTTACAGGTGTGCTACAAAAGGTGAAAAATTTTTTTCAAGCTGTATGGATCACTCCTCAAGCACCAGGAGGGTAACTGGCAGCAGCATGAGATTTTGGCACCCTTTCCTTCCCCATTTTAGTATATCCTGGTTCAGCAGCCACGTGTAATCATGTATCAACTCCTCATGTGTCAATCCACTGTATCAGAAAAGGGGAAAATGGCACCTCTAGAACAATACATCCCACAGTGTCCTCTCTGACAAAGGGCGTGCTGGAGAGCTTTACCTACAACCAGGATTGCAAACCCCTTGACCTAGAGGAGGAAAGGTCAGGGTGGAGCAGATAAGATGTTGTCAGGATGGCAACACTGAACCTAAATTCGTCCCCAAAGATCTGGGTTCTGGGGAGTACATGGAGAATTTGTCAGCTGGGATTTTCAAGCTGTGATTACCAATCCAACTGAGACTATCACCAAAAATAGTGTAAAATGAAATAATACCACAATTCAGCAGTTCTGATTTAAAAAATCTCACAAAACCAGGTAAGATTTCAGAAGAACTGAATTCTTGATTATCTATTTAATAGTTCCAACTTAAACAGCAGCTCCTCATAGCCATCACTGAAACAAACAGTAGTTTTTCCCTAAACGTTCCTCACTTCTGGTTTTGAGTCTCAGTGACAGAGTAGGGCACCCAATCCCCTGTGTGCTGGAGAGAGCAGGGGAGCCAGGGCAAGGCTCTCACATGCAGCAGCTTCACCTCCAGTAACCTGCTCCTACCAAGAGCAAACACAGGCAGGGACTTTCAGCAAGCAAGTCTTGGAGTGACTTCATTCTCACGCTAGCAATGACTGCAATCTGAAGGTACTACCTTCTGAAGGCTTGTAAATTGTAAGTCACCATGATAGCCAACAAAAGGCAAATTAAGCTTCTAATACTGCCAGGTAATTACTGGACTAGCAGTTGCCCACCCCAGTGAGACAGAGAAATGAAGAAATGCACTGGTCTGAGATTCCTGGAGGTGCCAGTGTGAGACACCACTGCATCTTTCTCATGGTCTCTATTCCTCTTTGTCTGCAGCTTGCTATGGTCAGCACCAGGCTCCCCAGAGAGAGGAGGGTTAGCTTGTCCTTCCCTCAAAACTGTCCTTTCAAGCTTGGGGAAGGAGCTTACCATGGGCTTCTTTCTCTATTCACCTCCTGAAATGGTCCTCCCAGCTAGGGGATGCAGAAATAGTGTTTCTGTGTTTGGAGATCTCTCCAGACTAAAAAGCCCCAGGTCTCTCAGCCTTTCTTCATAAGGCAGTCCCTTAATCATCCTCATAGCCGTCCATTGTACTCTCTCAAGTAAATCCCTGTCCTTCTTGAACTGGGGACCCCAGAACTGGATGCAGTATTCTAGGTGAGGTCTCACCAGGGCAGAGGAGAGGGGGAGAGCCTCCCTTGGTCTGCTGGATATACTCTTCTTCATGCACCCCAGGATGCCATTGTCCTGCTTGGCCACAAGGGCACATTGATGACCCATGGATAACTTCTTGTCTACCAGGACTCCAAGGTCTTTCTCCATGGGGCTACTCTCTAGTAGATCACCTCCTAACCCATACTGGTGCATTTTGTTATTCCTTTCCAGGTGCAGGACTCTGCACTTGTTGTTGGACCTCATTAGGTTCCTCTTGGCCAAGCTCTCCAGTAGGTCCAGATCTTGCTGAATGATTGCACAGCCTTCAGGTGATTCAGCCACTCCTCCCAGTTTTGTGTCATCAGCAAACTTTCTGAGAAGACACTGTCCCATCGAAGTAACTGATAAAGATGTTGAACAGGACTGGACCCAGCACTGATCCCTGGGGTTCTCCACTGGTTACAGGTTCCCAGCTGGACTCTGCACCACTGACCACCACTCTTTAGGCTCTGTTGTGTAGCCAGTTATTAATCCATCTCACTGCCCATTTTTCTATCCCACATTTCCTGAGCTTGCTCAGAAGGATATTACGTGAGACGGTGTCAAAAGCCTCACTAAGGTCAAGGTAGACTACAGCCACTGGTTTCCCTGCATCTACTCATTCAGTCACAATTTAAGAAAGAGCCGCTCCATCATTTTTCCAGGGATGGAGGTGAGGCTGACTGGTCTGTAATTGCCTGGATCTTCCTTCTTGCTCTTTTTGAAGACTGGAGTGACACTGGCTTTCCTCCAGCCCTCAGGCACCTCTCCTTTTTGCCACGATCTCTCAAAAATGATGGGGGGTGGTAGGGCAATAGCATCAGCCAGCTCTCTCAGCACTCTTGGGTGCATCCCATCAGGGCCCATGGCCATGTGTATATTCAATTTGCATTACTGATCTCTAAGCCAGTCTTCACTGACCAGTGGTAACTCTTCCCTCCTCCAGGCTTTCTCTCTTATATCCAGCATCTGGAGTTCACAAGGGCTGGTCATGGGAGGAAAGACTGAAGCAAAGAAGGTATTCAGCAAATCTGCCTTCTCTGCATCCTCTGATATCAGGGCTCCTGCCTCATTCAGCAGTGGGCTCCGATTTTGCCTATTCTTCCTTTTACTACTGATATATTTGAAGTTCTTCTTGTTTCCTTTTACTTCATTTGAGAGTTTTACTTCTAAAAGGGCTTTGGCCTTTTTTGTTGCCTTCCTACATACTCGTGACAACATCCCTATAGTTCTCCCAAGTGACAAATCCCTTCTTCCATGAGATGTAAATTTCTTTCTTCCAGGAGATTTTCTTCAGAAGCTCCTTCCTGATCCATGCAGGTCTCTTACCACCTCTACCCAATGTTTTACTCAAAGGAATGCTCCCATCAGGGTTTGAAGGGAGAGTTATTTAAAAATTGACCAACTTTCTTGGGATCCCTTTCCTTCCAGAGTCTTAGCCCAGGGGATTCCTGCAAGTAGATCTTTGAAGAGTACATTTTTCGTGATTTGTTTATGGAGGAGCTCACCTCACAAAAAAGCTGTGCTGAGCTCACCCACAGCAAGCACTACTCCCCTTTGAAGGATACTCAGCCTTTGCCAAGTTTTTGTACAATACAAAGGGAGGTCAAATGTAATTTTGCATCATATTTGACTTAATCTTTTTTTTTTCTAAGAATGTTGACTTTAAGATTCTATTTGTCCCTGTTTTCGGAGAATTTCCTACATAACTTTTACTGACTTCATCCTTAATATATTTATTATGACATTAAGATTGGCCTTTTTCCTGCTCTCAGAAACCACATCCCACTGTGATTTTTTTCTGAGCATATTCAATGGACAGCCTTATAAACACTTTTGCTTTTTGTAATTCAACACCCATAAGAGACATGACTTATCTATCCCCTAACAACTAAACTTCTGCTTTCTGAAAAGCATACAAGATTTTTTAGTATGAAAGCTGGCAGATCTTAGTTAAATTCACACTTCCATCAGTAGCCGCGCACAGGATTTTGACATTCACTTTCTTCAAATGTTTTGACATCGTGGTGCAGTTGCTCAAATACTTGTAGAAAACCACAAGCAGACAAAGAGAAATCATCTCAGAATTGAAGCAAATCTCACAAACTCTCACAGTCTACTAATTGCACAAAATCCAATCAGACCCGTTCAACTTCACAAGGAGGGTAAAGATTACTGAAAACACAGGCTGAATATTGAATAGATGTGAAAAAAAAGCTATCAAAATTCTCACCCATATGGGTGCATCATTCCTTAAGTGTTCCTAAAGTGAAGTTTTGTGTTATTGAAAGATTGCTTCCACAATAAACCATTCTTATCAGGGACCTTTTCTCTTTTGTGGGATTAAAAAAAAAATATTATTACCTTCTCCAACACAGCTATGTACAGCACCCAAATGACTTGCCCAAAGCTACCAAACCACTTATACAACAGAGCAGGAATTAGGAAAACCTGGGGAAAGCAAAGGTGTTAAGCAGCACAGTATTAAAATTGCAAACCAGCATCTTGTGCTTCAACACATATTGCATGAATTGGCTAAACAGAGATCTCCCTGGTGCCAGACTGCACTTACATGTGTTTACTACTTAAGTTTGCCCATTTGTTTTTTTAAGCAGTCTTTGATACCTGATAGGTTTTAATGCACTTCATTTTGCATACACATGTACTACATTCAGAGTGGAGTGGGGAGGAGAACCTCTCTTGACTTACTAGCCACCCCCCCTTCTAATGCACCCCAGGATGCCATTGGCCTTCTTGGCCACAAGGGCACATTGCTGGCTCCTGGCCATCCTTCCATCCACCAGCACCCCCAGGTCCCTTTCATCTATGCTGCTCTCCAACAGCTCAGTCCCCAACCTATACTGGTACCTGGGGTTGTTCTTTCCCAAATGCAAGACTTTACACTCGCCCTTGTTGTAATACATTAAATTCCTCCCTGCCCAACTCTCCAGTCTGTCCAGGTCCCTCTGAATGGCAGCACAGCCTTCTGGGGGGTCAGCCACTCCACCCAGTCTTTTGTCATCATCAAACTCTCTGACAGTACACTCTATTCCCTCATCCAGATCATCAATAACTATATTGAATAGTACTGGTCCCAGTTCTGATCCTTGAACTAGACAGAACTAGAAACAGACTTCCAGCTAGACTCCATGATTCTAGATGTCCCTTCCTTGTGGCATACCATGGGACCATTCAGTCAAGGAGGTCACAACACTGAGCAGCATTTCTTAAATACAGCAACAACACAGGTGGTTAGACAGATGAAGTGAACCCACATCTGCTGACCTCAGTGTCTGCTCCATTTTAGGTCTCAGCTGCTGGCATGGGGCTATGTGTGTGCTCACCCCTAGTCCTTTTGGATGTCCTTGCAGATGTCCTTGGAGAATCCTTGCCATCCTTGTGCTATCTTGCAGGTCTTGGCTTGACACTACCTCGTAAACACCCTGGGCTGCTGCAGCTGTGGTGGGCTAGGTTCAACAGCAGCTGAAGCAGGAGCCAAGCTAACTCAGGAGAATTTGCCTCCAATAGCCCCATAAACACCCCCATGACCCTTCAGCTTGGGCACGGCTGCATGATGGGAGGAGCAGGAAGTGGTTTAACATATTTAAGATGCAGAGGTTGGGTGAGAAGATTATCTGTGTTCACATCTTTATTTATAAAGTTCTGTTGAACAAAGGTAGCTACAGACTGACATTTTAATTCCTCTACGAGACCTTTATCCAGGGCTTAAAGCCAAAGATATTTCTACTCATCTGGCAATATATGCCACCATTAAAGCAACAGAGGAATGATTAAAGAGGGGCTTGCTTTGGTAAAGTCAGCTAGTTTCTCAAAGCTGCCTGGATCTAACTCACTTATTTGTATTTAGGTTTCTCCAACCGTCTTTGGCTGCAGCCTGGCCTGGAACCTCAGAGATTTACTGCTTTACTAGTCCTTTTTATCATTATGATTTTACTGTTTAAACAGCAGCTGTTTTGGTGAGCATGCAGTGACTGATTTCCCCAGGGCACCTGTACCATAGGGAGCAGAACAGACTCTGGTGACAAGAACTCCTCAGGTGTGCTCCTGGAACCCCCACACCACCCACACAAAGCAACAGCAGGAGTGTGTCAAGAGGAAGGGACAGGCAGCACATTTGTGCCATGCAGGAAGGGACATGAGGGCTGGGGAGGGAAGGAGTAAGAGAGTGTGAAGAGAAAAAGGGAACTGACTTCTGAAGGTATTTATAAATTACATTCAGGCCAGACACAGTCTTACTTCCTTTTTTTAAAGATGGGGTGAGATCCCTCACTCTGTCTTTTCTTAGAAGAACCAAAGTGGAAGACACTATTGATGGGGGGAAGAGCCATGAAGCAAGAGGACTAGAGAAAGCTCAGCTACAGTCATTCCTACAGCTCTGTTCAGTACTTTGGGGTCATAAAGGCTAGTACCTCCTGGCTTCAAAAAGAGAGCAGGGAAGGTGAATTATTCATATCAGCTCTATTGGAAAATAAATGCAGGAATAGTTGCTGCCCTGACAATAACTGTGAGCTGAGAAAGCTGAAGCACTATTGACATCCAGCTGGGCTGAATCCCACTCCACATCTCACCCAAACCACCCTATTGATCCAGTGAGGGCAAATGCTGCCACTCAGTACACTGGCACAAGGTCTCCTTCCCAGAGGCAAATATCCAATTATCCTGTCCTGGCAGTCTGGGGACTGCAGATAGACATGCGCAGGGTAAACAAGGGCATGCCACATCTGACACCATGGGACAGGGGATTTTGAGGGACCTTCCAGGCCCCTGTCTGAGAGGTGCTGTAGGTGTCCTCCTGGGCAAACCCTAACCCCAGTGCCCATTTGTAAAATTGGGTGAGATAAGTCCTTTCCTCCTCATGCTGGGGAGGATGGCTACCCATCTGCCAGAAGTGTCACCTCTTGCCTATTGTGTGCTCTCCCTCCTGTTTTTTCTTACACTGTTCAATGCAGCTTCTTCCTTCTGAGCCACAAGAGTAAAAATTCTCTGTCTTGCAAATTTCTGCCTTCACTCCTGTAAACAAAAGGGGAAGTGGGACAGGAATATGACCTTTACAGCTTATCTGCACTTGGAAGCTTGCTAGACTGGATCTTCAGAAGTACTTGTTTCAATTGATGCTGCAGCTGCTTCAGTGGCAGCCCCTGTACAGCTTCACCTTGGGAGGAGCAGCTCCAGTCTTAGGTGAGAAGATGCTCATCTTCCAGAGCAAGCTTCCTCATCAGACCTTCTACTTGGAGAAGCTGCATACACCGGACAGGTTCTGAAGGTCAGGCATGTGAAAAAACTCAATACTGCACAGCCAGATGAAACCCTGATAGACAGCAGATGTGTGTCCATAGCAGAGCAGAGTTCTTACAAGCCCCACTTACAACCTCGAGTGACCTGACAACTGTGAGGCAAATTGCAGCCCAGATTACCAGCACTAGGAGTCCTAGTTTGCAAGCAGCTTTTAAACACAGCATTCTGTGCCTGCATCACCTCCAGCTGCTGCTCCTGTCTTGCTGCCTGCATGTGTGTGCACTGACATGTGGCTTGGGGAGCTCACCCCACTAAGGCAAGAATCAGCAGGAGAGGCATGGATCCCTCCTCCCCCGTCTTCCTCCACCTCTCTTCACACCAGGTCACTTCCTGAATTTGCACCAGCACTTGTGCCAAAACAGTGGAGGGGCAGGAGAGAGCAGCTGCTGGGATGGGCACCTCTGCCCCTGCTCAGGGACACGGGGCAGAGCAGCTTCACCAGCAAAGCAGCACCGCTCAGTGGGGTGAAACCACCATCTTCACTCATTTTCTCCAAGACCACCTGAGCCTGCATCAGCCTCTCTCAGGGCCAAGAACGACACAGCTCACCTGCCTGCTTAACCAAGAAGAAGGACCCCTGGCTCCAAACCCTCTCTCCAGCCAGGGGGGACAAGGGGACAAGTGATGCTTGTAGTCAGGTTGCAAGGCAAAGCGCATCAGTCAGCAGTGTTGCACCCCGGTGTTTGCAGGTGTTTTGGAGGGAAATAACTGAACTATCACAAAACCACTACAAATGGTTGTTCTAATAGAACATTTTAACTAATTTGTTTATGGCAGAGGGTTTGTATTGTAAGTTGCTGCTCATTTATATTACCATTCATTGCCAGTTTCCACCCCACCCCATTTCTGTCTGTATTAGAGAGAGCTGTCAGCTTCTTGCCTCCAACAAAGAGAGCATCAATATTCCGTGTCAGCAGGCAGGGGAGGCTCTGTGTGAAACCAGAGTTTTAACAGTTTAATGGATATGCAGATTTATGAACCTGGCATTTTTGTTCTGCCAAACAAGATGCTTCAGCCCAACCACTTCATTCCTTTGGTGTGGTCACTGACAGAAAGGAAGGAGAACAGGTCCTCTTCTGACCCATGTACCTTCCACATGGCCACAGTGATGACTGGACAGCAACAATTCCTGAATCACACAGACCCTCCTGAAGTAAATTTTCAAGTGACTCGTCTCGTCCTGCCTGGGCTTCAAAACAACTTCCCCTCCATGGGATGAACAGTCTCTTCCTTGGCTAAATCCTAAAAATCCTAAAAGAAATCCTAAAATTGGAACGGAGAATTTGACAGAAAGAGAGACCTGGGATTTTATTGAGATGAACTCTATTTCTGTCATGTTGACTGAAATAGGCAGTTGACCTTGTTCTACTTATGACTACCACAATGCAAGCCACAGCTTGATCACCAGTGCTGGGTAACCAGGTACAGCAGAGTCTCCTTAGCACTTGTACCTGCCCCCAATAATCCTCTGCCCCCAGCACGATCAAGTGACCAGCAGTCACCCCCATACAGCCAAAGTCAGGCAATAGGCAAAGTGAAATTCGTATTAATGGGTTGCAAATGTTCTTCTCATTAGTCAATGAGAAAAGCGCTCTGGGTCACAGGACAAGTTTGTCTCTCTCCTCCTCCACTTCCCTGAGGCATTGAGAAATGATTATGCTCAGCATCTTCCTTACACCAACACGACAAACACATGTAACTACAGAGGGTGCTTCCCGTTTCCAGTCTATTGTACCAAATGCCTGTGAGTCCCACGCAGGTTTACGCAGGTTTCACTGGAGAGATTTTCCTTTGCAAGGGATGACAGTTTAATCAGAAGCATCTCTTGCCTCTACAGAACCACTCTCCCACCAGAAAACCATTCCTTGATTCCTTCTGCTCTCACATCTGCCGTCCAGATCCTACAACTCACTTGTGACCCTCCCACCCCCCCTTAATTTTGAACCATCGACTGAAACACTAGGGTCTTCCAAGACTTCCTGAAGAGGGTGCAGGAGGCCAAGCCCCACCAAATCCTTACAGGTGACATAAGGTAATGAGGGACAAAAGCTCAGAGATTGCTGCTGCCAAGTTCTTTCTTCAGGAGGTCACTGTCACTTGGCATGAAGCACCGGCTTCACTGAGCCTCTGAAAAGGACATTGCTCCAAAGGGGAACAGGATATCCTCTCACTGTGGTTCAGGTGTCCCATCTTTCTTTGTGAGGTGTGTATATTAAAGCCACTGAGAGATGAAAAAAGGACTTTGAGGGTTAAAGATGGTAGGAGAAAACTGCAGATTGATCTGGCTCTTACCAGGTGAGCCTGGGTCTGAGGTTCAATAATTGAGACCAAACTTTAAGCAGGAGGACTACACTCTGAACACCTGAATCAGTACAGGCCAGTCAGGTAACAGAGCAGTGGGACAGTATAACCAGCTAATGAGTATAATCACTGCTTGCAACTGATGAAATTTTTAAGGTAAACCCCGCTCAGTTGACTCATGGGATTGAGGGACTTCCTAAGGGACTTCTCCAGCTTTTAGTAGGAAGAAAACAACATGAAGTAATTGAGGCAGAAGATGCTTGCTCCCTCATGCCTGCTTCTGAGAGTAACGCAATCAGTATGTGGCAGTAAATAAAGATCTTGTGCAAAATGCTTAGTCTTGCTTAGGAGTCAGACTACCCATACTTGGGTTGGGATGTCTGCTCCCAATATAAAACCACAGTGCCCTTCTCTTATATAGCAAGGTACAGAAAATAAAACCAAGCTTATTTAGGGTTAGCATTAATGACCCAGGCATTTCTTACTTCTGTTTTCCCACACTGATGATCCTGCAGCTGATGGATTGTGAAACCACAGTGCAGGGTCTCAGACAACTGATGTTAGCTGTGGAGATGACACACTACAGGCTGGTTTACCCATCCCACTGAGGATTATCACCACACCTACCATCTACTAAGATACCCCCTTGAGAGATTAAGGTGTTGGTTGTACCAATAATCATTGTTCACCTTGCTACAGACTGAAAGCTATTCAGCATGCAGCCAACTGTTGACCAGTTCTTTTTCTTACTCCAGTTCAGTTCCTGTAGTTTTCCTGACCCCTAATGAACTCCTTCAGTCTTTATAAATATCCCTTTTTAATTAGGAAGCTATATGGCTTCTCCTAAAATGGCTATAAAATACCTACCAGCAAGCAGCAGCTCTGGCTCCAGACCCCAGAAGCGATTTGCCCTACAGCAGGTGTAATGTATTAGAAAGACATCTCTTAGTAAGATGTTCATGTCATAGTTTTGCTCTGGCTATGGTGGTCTCTCAGAACACAGCTGTAGCTTCACTTCAGTGTCTCCTGTCTGTTTTGGTCAGCTCAGCCCTTGTTTCTCTGCTCAGCAATAAGCTGCAGATATTTGGAACCGGATGGGCAAGCCCTAGTCACAGCCACCTTCACTTTCTCAAAGCAGCACCTGAACTCATATGCATGGTGGTATTCAGGCAGGTGTGGGGCTGGCTGTCAGTAGCATGCAATACCATGTTGCTCCATCACTCCACCATGGTGGCCCTTTGCAGGTGATCTCTGGAATTCATAGGTCATTGTTTGAGCTCTGGCTGGAAAGAGCCACTCCAGGTGAAAATAGTGGGAGTCTGTCACAACTGAGGCAGTGCTGACCACCCCACCCTCGTGGCAACAACCACACCAACCCCAAGGCTGGCCTTTTTCCTCACCCCTGAAGAACAGTTCATAGTAATGGACTTTGTGCATCTTCAGAGCACTGTCAGCACTTTGACCAGTCCTCCACACCATCCATCCTGCATGAGATGAGTAAAGAGGACCTGGCACTTTGTAAGCCAGTCAGATGGTATTATACCCAGAAGTTGCCCTACAAGCTCCAAAGTGAGATGGGCTGCTGGCATAAACAATGCTGAAGTGTTTTTCAAATTCTGCTCTTTTTCCTAAAGGTCTGCTCAATTTTGCCTTTACAAACATGCTGAAAGAAAGCTGCTTCCCCTCCTTCTTCTCCAAAATAAGACCATTAATTACAGAGAGCTAACAATAAAGATAGCACAAATGTGCAGGACTTTGTATGTTATTATGAGGTGGGCACTGGGCCTTGAAATGCTGTGGAAGCCAGAGTAAGTTGCTGTAATGTAGCAGAAGAAAAAGGTTTTGATAGCAAAGTCAGATAAAAGAATCACCTTTACACTGGTGTCACGGTTTAACCTGGCCCAAACCAGGACAACTAGGATGGAGCATTGTGCAAATATTTCTGAGCTGTGACAATCATTCATGCTCCATCAGGCAAATCAATCAGATTTTTTCAAAAGGATTTTTTTCCTAGCCGAGTGAGTGCATTTACTATTAGTCTCATTAAAGTAGTTTTCAAAGATGACAAATCCCATCTGGCCAGCAAGAAAGCAAATAACAGCTTTTTTTCCTCATGCTCCACAGTGATACTACAGCAAACACTGTAACTCCAGGTATCACCTGGGGCTGCTCTGAGTCCTGTCAAGGAACCTTCATTCAGGATTTTAGTCCTTTTCCTTTCCAGCCAGCCATGCCATCCAGATGAAGCACCCAGACCACCTAGATGAGGCACTCCACTGTCACTGCCTAAATTAGATGCCACCTCCAGATCACACCAGTGTTCTGAGTCAGCCCTCTGCTCACTGCTTATCGTAGGAGATCTCAGAGGAGATGCCAAAGTCAACAGTGTGAGTGATTACTAAATGTTTCAATTGAAGGGGTGTAAAAATAAAATGTGATGATATAATGAAGTGAAAGATTCTTTCTTGATGAGTGTTAATTAAGTCACAGTCACACAGTCACCGTGGGAGCTGTGAGCCGATTCTGGTGCTCAGGTGGGGCAACAGAGATGGGTCTGCTGCTCCTGTGGCCATTATGGGATTAATGTTCAGCAAGAGGTAGCTACCATTGCTGCACTCATTCTGCAAAATGACACTCACCATATCTCCTGATCCCTTTTAGCTCTTCCCCTTCCCAAAGAGATGATTACACCTTTCATTTGGTGTAAGATATCCCTGTTCCCCTCCACATCCCTGCCTTGTTCTGCTTTGCTACTTGACCAGGGAAAAACCACCCAAATAAGCAGTAGTCAGGCATGCATGATGCTTTGGAAAAAACACAGAAAATCACCGAGGAATTATTTCCAAGAGGCACTGCAGTAGATGTATGCATTTAAACAATGGCTTACAGATCCCCTCATGTCTGTACAAGCACAACACATGTTCAGGAAGATTTATCTTCTTTATTTCTTTACTTCCTATAGTGCAGAATGACCTCTTCACAAATAAGAACTTCAGAGGGACTTGTCCCATTATAAATATGTACCTCCCTGCCCACATGGGCTGCCTTATCTAACAATTCAGCAAGTATTAGCAGTAGCAGCACTGCCCAGGTGCTGCTGGAGGACAGAAAGGGATGGGAACTGGGGCTTTATTACACTTTTAAAGGCACAGATCATCAACTAAACAGGTTCCAAAAATAAAAATGCAAAATGAAAAGGATGAAACTTATATTTTGTATTACCTTTAAAACCAAAACAAACAACTCTTTCAAGCACTGTGGCCAAACGGAACAGTAAATGTCACAACTCAGCCCATCACATGTCCAAGAGTACCAAAAGACACAGCCGAGTAGACCAGTGTGCTTGTGTGCTATCCTCACTGCCTCTAGGATGTATTATGTGTTCAGCTAGAAGACAGCCTGCCCATTTTGAGAACAGAAAACAAGCTCTGGGTCCGTACCTGGATAATTTCCCTGTAGCTCCATGCCCTGTACCTGCAAACTGCGTGTGTAACTCTGTGCCTGCAGCTAACAGATGAAGGGAAATACATTTACTATAAATTTTGCCAAGAATGGGAAGCCTACGCTATAATAACAATACTTTGTGTGTGTTCAGGGTTAGAGATGAGCAACGCAATGTCAGTTTTTAGCTCCAAACTAATTTTAATGGCTGAACCATAAGCACTCAAACAACAGAGTAATGGAGATCATCACAAGCTCTTATCTGCAGCAGCTCTGCCAGCTGCTGCTCTGATGCTGTTTCTCACTTCCAACATATTTTTTTTTCTCAAAAGTGTCTTTGCCTGTCACCTAGTTATCTGCAAGACAAGTGAAATGGGGACTGAGAAATCTGCAGCAAAATTGTTTCGGGCCCTGCCAGGGAACACATTTCAAATCCCGAGCACAGCCTAAGCACTGCTTCTCCTCTGCATTTATCCTCTCAGTGCTCTCTTGTCAGGGTGTCAAGACTAGAAGAGAAGAGAGGTCCTGTAGTTCCCAGGCATCCTATTTTTTGTCCTGTCCACTGATTGGGCCACATCCAGTTCTTGGATCACAACTTCATTCCCAGAAGAGGCTGGGATATCACAAGGCACCCATGGTAGGGATAAACTTAGCTTCTAGTGAAGGAAATAGTGATGCTCCCACCTACAATTTTAAGAAAACCAGAAACCTTTTGGCTTTTGATTTAGATACCACCTAATTCTGACTATACTGCCTGTGATTAGCACTAATTGCAAATACCACAAGAGTGAGCAATGTCCTGTGTGTTAAACACAATTGGCACTCAATACACAAACAAGAAATTACTTTATCAGTCCTCAAATGTATGCAACTGCCACGACAGATGATAAACAATATGTCTCTTCATCTGTTCTGTTCATCACTGCAAATATAAGACATCTATCATCCACAGCATTTCATAAAAGACTTTGTTGTACTATAAAATTATACATCCTTTCAGAATAGATGAAAGAAAAGCTTAGGAGGATAGTTGTGTGATCTTACGGATATTTCATTAATGAGTAATGAGTTTCTGGCAAACTTTGAGTAAACAGAACTTCAACTTGGGCTCAGGAGAGGGACAGAGGCTTCCAAGTATTCTGTCATCCTGCCTGGATCAATGTCCCACAGCCCAGCCTGCTGAAGAAACTCAAGCCACTGCTTAGAGACTGCGACATGACCGTTCCACTATGGTATTTCAAAGAAATACGGATTTCAGGAAGAGCTCAGAAATTTTAGTTTAAACTGCAGCTTTTGGTGTGAAGATCTTTCACAGTGCAGATCTGTGAAGGGAGCAAGGAGAGGAAAGGAAAAGGAGGTTGTTTAAACCTGATTGCTTATTCAGCCCATTATGAAGAAAAGGTTTTGCAAAATTCAAACCTAGCTCACTGTAGGATTTAGGAACATGCATGGGTAAGCATCTGGGAGGCTTTGTTTTGATTTTTTTCCTTGATATTGCTGTCTTCATCACTACAGTTGCTGAGGTCAGTATATAAAATGGAGCCTGCAAGCAAAAAGGTGATAAACACAACTTTTGTCCTTGACAAAGTCATGCCTCTAGGCTTTCCAGCCATCAGACTTAGTGAGGTCCGAATAATTATGCATATTAAATAGTTTCAATTTACATAGTGTGCATAGGTATATTTACACACACACAAATAATTGCTTTTGGTGATTCCCTTCATCCTATAAAAACAAATTGGAATCATGGGCAATCCCAGTGACCCACTTACACTGATACTGAGCTTCTGAGAGCACAGAGATTCAGCAAATGATTAGCACTTTTGATTCCTTCTGACAGAGTTGTTAGGAGCAGTCTCATTAGCCCTTTAAGTGTTTCGTTCACTCTCTTCATCCTGCATGCCTCTTGACCTAGAGCCTCCCTCTGAAAGGAATTTCTGTGTGTTCATTAAGCCCTGTGTAAAACAGAGTGTTATTATTCCTCATGCATTTGCAGCATCCTAATTTTTCTGGGATACTCCCACACTCCAAGAAGGATGGTAAAAATTTGGTGACCTAACTTCCCCAACTCACATGCTAGTTAGCTGAGTGAGAAGGGCTATAACTGTAATAGCAGTTTTAGTATGCTATTCCCTAATCTTTTGGTTTGATCTTCCCCTTTACAGGAGCCTTCCTGCTCCTCTATGACTTTATTTCCCTGCTAATGAAAAAAAAATAATGCCTGGGAGAAGAGTCATGTTCATGTTGGAACAATGAGCTCACTCATCTTCAAGGGACAATGTTGCACAATTTGCAATCGTTCAAGGAACAGTGATGACTGGAGTTGATCAGTCACAGTCAAACGTATAGGAAACAGTATAAGGGAAAAACATTCCTTATCAAGCTGTGGAAAAGGGAAACAAAAGATGATTCATGAGCTTTAACTATTTACAAATCAAAACTGACACAGAGTTGGCAATTACACTGGAAAGGTGGCACAGCATATAAAAAAGAAGTGAATACTTTCAGTGACTGTGTTCCAACCTGCATGCAGCTCACACTCTTCCAGGTCACAAAGAGAGGGCATTATTTTTCAAGAGAATTATAAGTAATTCTTGTGGGGCAGGGAATGTGAGCATGAGTGGATATTGCCACCACCAGTAGAGGGTATTCATGATGCCACAGTTTAACACTAGTCAGGTGGATGTGCTACAAAATACGGCCCTACCCTTTGCATGCTGCAGTCCTCCCTGGGACCCAAGAGATCTCAAGAATAAGACTCCTGAGTCTGCAAAACATCATCCTGGTGGTGCAGCACCACAGCACCATAACCCCTTGAGCCTGCTACTTAGCAAAAGGATCTGAGCTCACTTAATACATAAATACAAATTCAGAGGCACGATTTGTACCTCAACTTTTCAGCTCAGATCTACTTGAGCAAATCAGCCAGTTTATTTTTGTTTTCCTCTGTAGATACCTCTTTGCTGGAACTAAAACAAAGAATTAATTCACTTTTACGATGCTGATGGACTTTTTTTCCAGGCTTGTAGGCTCTAAGAATTGAACAGATACCAGAAAGCAGTTACTACTGAGGGGGTAAAGCTAGAGACTGGTATTCCAGATCCTGCAGAGTCCCATGATAATCCAACAGTATCATATAATCACAGAATATGCTCAGTTGGAAAGGACCTATCAGGATCATCAATCAAACTCCTGTCCCCGTGTAGAGCACCCCCAGAATCACACCATGTGCCTGACAGTGTCATCCAAATGCTTCTTGAACTCAGGCAGGCTTGGTGCTGTGACCACTGCCCTGGGGAGCTTGTGCCATTGCTCAACTGCTCCTCTGGGTGAAAAACCTTTTCCTGATATTTAACCTAAATCTCCCTTGATTCAGCTTCCTACCATTTCCCCAATTCCTGCCTTTATCACAGGAGTGAAGAAATCAGCACCAGTCCCACCTCTTCCCCTCGTGAGGAAGCCCTATACTGTGACGAGGTCACCCCTCAGCCTCCTTTTATCCAAGGAGAACAGTGGAGAAACAATCCAAGTGACTTCAGACTCTCCTCACAATTCATCCCTTCCTGACCCTTCACCATCCTTGCTGCTCTCCTTTGGATGCTCTCCAACAGCTCGATGTCTTTTCTATCCTGTGGTGCCCCAAACTGCACACAGTACCCAAGGTGAGGCCGTACCAGTGCAGAGCAGAGTGGGACAGTCACCTCCCTTGCCCGGCTGCCAACGCTGGGCTTGATGCACCCCAGGACAGGGATGGCTCTTCAGCCTCCCAGGGCACACTGCTGGTTCTTACTCAGTTTGCCATCAACCAGGACCCCCAGGTCCCTCTCTGCCACTCATTCCCCAGTCTGTACCTGCACACATGGTTGCCCCATTGTAGGTGCAGAATATGGCACTTGCCCTTGTTAAACTTCATATGGTTGGTGACTGCCCATCTCTCTTTACCTGTTGAGGTCTCTCTGCCTGTCTTTGAGGGAGTTGGCCACTCCTCCCAATTTTGTGTCATCTGAAAAATTCTTTCCAGTCCCACACTCACTGTACAGTATCATAGAATCATAGAATGTTAGGTTGGAAGGGACCTCAAGGATCATGTGGTCCAACCTTCCTAATATTATTGTTTATATGGCATGTCCCAGCACTTCATCGAACTGAGACTTAAAACTTTCCAAAGTGGGGGAATCCACCACTTCCCCTGGTAAACCATTCCAAAGTCTGACTGTCCTGACAGTAGGAAGACCAGGAACAGTATTTCCTGGGACAGCTGTGGGCACATGTTGCCAGATGTCTCTGACTGCTCCCCTCTGTACAGACATGGAGAGCTAGGTAGTACAGTGCATTTAAAAGCCTTTTTGCCTCTCATTTCCCTTGATGCATCATTTTGCATAGCCTCATGAGCATTAAATCAAATTCTACAGCTACATGCAAAATAATAAGCATCATCAACTGCCTGAAAGTTGATATGATATTACAAAGAGAGATCTGTGTATATAGCAAAATACTAAGCCTCTCCCAATATCTATTTTCATAAATCAGTACATTTCATATAACAACTCATGTTAACATAAAATATAATGAACAGTGTTAGATTCATACAACCCAGCTTATTCACCACACATATCCCATTTGAAACACTGGTATGAGTAATTCCAAGTGGAAATCTGAAGAAATTAGAAACCAAGGCCAGTGATAACATTGAGGCAAATATCTCCTGTTACATTGGTCAGAATAGGCTCAATGACACCAGGGGAGCATTGTCTTTTTATGCCATGTGAGGCTTTTGCCCTTAATTACAAAGGGAGGAACCTCTCAAGAAATCCCTTTACTAATCCCAAAGAAGAGCAGATATTTTGCCATTACTACCAGATGCAGCAGTAACATTCTACTGATTGAAGGCTTTGTTCCACATAAGCACATGCTTCAAGCATTTCTGATGGACCAAATATTTAACATTTTGTTGCCTCAGAAAAGCAAACGACAAGATCTGATATTGTGCAACTCTCCTGTTACTCTCAGGGAGATGATACTTGCTGAATCACTCTGACTCCAACGAAGAGTTTCTTCTCTCCCAGCTATGTCACTTGCCATCAATGGGCCAGTTCAGCAGCAGTGATGGGCACAACAGCACCTATCCATCCAGCTCAGCTATCTCTATCCAGCTTATCCAGGCTCATCTAACTAAGCTGATGACAGAGCTATTGCCTCCAGTTTACTAATACTCCAGTATACTCACTAACATATGCTCAAGATATTTGTATTCTATAAAGAAAAGACTTGGGAAACAGTTACAGGGATTATTCAATGGTGCACAGCATTCAAGAATCTTTGTTCTAGGTCTGGCAGTGAAATAAGCATCCTGACCCTTCTGAAAATACCATGGATTTGTCACCAGTCTCCAGTTGAATGGAGGAACGGAACACTATGCAGGAGCAAGACAAAAATATTTTTTTTTAAATGATCATACTGGGAGATTGCTATGTCAAAAGCCTGGCTATAATCCTGACTTTCAAGTGACACTTGTTAGACCTAAGGTGTGGCCTGCACTAACATTCTCCCATGTACCAGTATGCCAGAAGAAGCAGTGCCCTTCTGAGTGAATGAGAGATGGAGGATGGGAGACAACTGAACAGCCTTCTAAAATAGCCATTTATATATAGATACATATGTATGGATGCACAGAAACTATCCAGGGTGGAGGGCTGAAAGTTTTCTTCTTTCTTTAATTGCAAAGTTTCCTTGAGTGCCTAAAGCTCAAAATGGACAAATATTTATTTCACATAATCCTCCAAATCTCTCTCCACCTCTCACGTGCATCAGGACAACATAGACTCCTGGCTGTGCAGAGATTCAGAACAAGGTCCATGTGTCACCTCTGTCCCATCTAAGCTTTCAGATACAGCGAACATGAACCAGAAAATGTGACAAGGTTTCCCAGCAACACAGAGGAGAGATGTTTACCTGTAACCACCACTACAGTTCATCCTCATCTGGGTCATATGTCAGAATGAAGCTGTCTACAAACTCAAGAATTTTCCCGGTGCTTCCCATATGTTATGCACCAGGCATGCAAGACATGCAATGCTTGCATCACTCAGGCTCTTTCCAACCCTGAAACTCCCACAGCAGCTCCCCAGTGCTCTCACAATCATGGGCTGAATTGTTGCCTTGTTCACTTATGGAGGGGAACAAACTCTGAGTCCATCAGATGTTGTCCACCCCAGTTAGTCAAGAAAGCAATTGGGAGGTGGCAGGATATGCAGACATGTATCTCATCATACTTTCCTTAGCAAGTGCATTAACTCCCTAGCACAGCTGACTTCCTGCAAGACAGCTCCTTAAAGCAGCATAAACAGGAACAGCTGCATTTGTAGGCAGAAGCTTTGTACCCATTTATCTTCTGGTGAGGATCTGGCCCCTTTCTATTTGTCCATATGAAGGTCTCTGTCTTCACACAGGGCATTTCTATGACAGTGCTTCAGTCACCCTCTTCATGACAGCATCTAGCAACCACAAGCAAACACATAAGAAGGTAACAAAAGGAAGAAACCTATTGCAGCAGAGAAAAAAAAGAAAAAAAAAATCTTTTACGAAAACCCACTTAACTTTATTCTGCAATGCCTTGTGATATATGGGCCAGTCAATGCAGCCGAGACAAATAGATGCTCTGAGGTCTACAAAAGGCTTCCGCTTTGTACCATCCTCCTTGGAAAATCCCTGGTAGCTGCAGACGAAGCCCAGCCTCTGGAAATCCCCCACTCACTATAGTTCAGTCTCTTTTTAATATGTTCAAAACCCAAGCCTTGTGCTTCACTCTCCTTTGTGAGTACCACGAGGCAAATCTTGCATGAACATTTGGAAAGGAGAGGAGGCAGGGGTTATTTTTGGAGACTCAGATAAGGAAAGAAATACAGGCTGAAGAAGACAGGGAAGAATTAGATATGCCTCAGTTAGTATTTATTGTCCTAGCAGGGGCAAGTGGAAGATCAGACTGAAGAGGCAGCAAGTGGGAGAATGACACAGATCAGACTCAGCTCTTCCCCATGCTCCCAGCCCTTCTGCAGTGTGAGCCAGGAAAAGGGAACATATCTTGACTACGGAGACCTCCTTTAAGTGAAGGACTCTGCTGTGAAGAGGTGGCTTTAACCCACACAGAGCTGGTGGGATATTCCCTTACCCCTTGAGCTGGCTGGAAGGGGCAGCCCAGCAGATATCCAAGGCCTGGCGTGATCAAAACTGGCTCAGGGACCTAGTAGCTGCAGCCACCATGTGAATACCATGGCCATTCACAGACTGCAGCAGCTTTAAAGGCTACCAGCAAACTTCAGGGATGGCTCCAGACCCTGAAAAATGCCCCTCTCCCCTGTGCCAAGCAGATCTTGGCACAAAGAAGAACTTGGCCAGATATTTTATATGGAGGTCTTCCCTTCAAGGAAATCAATGCTGGCAGGCATGATGAGCATGATTGAGGGCAGACCTGTGGCTAGCACTGTGCATCACTATTGTGTTGGCCTTCAGGAGCAGGAAGAACTGCCTCCTCTCCTCATAAAGGGGAGGAGTTGTGATCCCATGCATGGAGGGGGGCCCAGCATGGTACTAAAAACCAGGTCCCTGCTGCCAGACTGAAGCTGTCCTGCACAAGGGACACAACTCCTTGGCCAAGCTGTTATGGAAGCATATCTGCAGGAAACTTTCCATTGTACCCATTAATGGGATATAAGGAGAATAATTTTCACTTTGGACAGCTTCAGTCATGATTTGTTTGACAGAACTGGAGGAACAGTGATATTTCTGTGCTAAACTGCAAGGAGCAACACTACCATTTCCTTTCTTTCTACCTCATCAGAAAAGGAAACTGAAAAAACCTGAGCTATCCCAACAGTTGCTGCCTCATGACTGCATGCAGTCAGGTTTGCAGATCTGAGGGCTCACAAAATGCTAAGGTCAGGCTGACAGTCTCCCTGCAAGCCCTAGGGAGGAGGACTGAGCAAGAACTCAAATTGCCAGGACCTTCTCAGTGGCCTTGTTGTGTGATGGAGTGAACACAATCTCTGGAACTACACAATGATGCCACACTTTGAGCTTTGTCTGCCACTCTCCAAGCTCTTTCTAAGCCTCAGCTCCTTGATCTATATTTAATACTTTGATAGGAAAGGCTAGTGCAGTCATTGGCAATTTCTAGAGGGAGAAAAGAGGACAAAAATGGGAAGCGTAATTCCATGACAGTAGAAATGGGCCTCAGGAGGTCTGAGTTAGACCTGAGACTTGCCTCAGCACCAAGTCCAACTTTCCTTTTTTCTCTGGTGCTTCCTACAGGTCTGAGCTGGGACCTCTGAAGGTATGCGAAAGTGAAAGAAGGTTGTGGTCCTGTAATTCAAACTTGACAAATAAAACTTTTATTAAGTAAGCTCTGGGTCAGACCAAAACACGCAGGTCCTTGATTAGCAATATTTTCTTTAGCAGAACTGTATCAGGCATAAAATAATACTGACAATTTTACATGACTGATGCTGAGGACACTAAGATTAAGCGGCAATCATTTATTGGTCATTTAGCAACTAATTAAGATGAAGCTAAAAGGGATAAACTCTGAATGACATCCCTGCAGCCAGCTCTGCAACACTGTCTATATCCCCAAGGCCTGACTCCAATACATCACACTGCTACAACCCCATCAGTTCCAGTGATTCAGGTGGAATCTCTGGGGTTTACCCAGAGCAACCACGCAGGCACAGCAGGGCTGGCCTCAAAGATGCACTCGACCTTGAAGTCCGACTCCACTGCTCAGCTTTTCTACAGACTTTTAGTAATTACAGAGAGAAAGAGAGAGACAGGGGGGAGGCTGTTCCAAATCCAACCATCAAGCTGCAGGGACTTCCAGGTAGTTTGTTCCCCACCCTGAAAGTGATGTGATGAAGCATTCATGCTGCACAAGCTGTTTCCTGCTGAGCTGCTGCATGAGCAGTCAGCATTGCATAAATCCCACCACTGAGGCATCAAGAATCTGGGTCAGCATCTTGACACATACCATGGAAATGAATATTCCCTCCCCCTTCCGCCCTGGCTCTGGTCAGGCTATACACTGGAATTGTCTTTTCTTCATATCCCCTTCTTTGGCAGGGATTTTTATTCACTAGGCTTCACTCACAAAACACACCCACACACCATTTTTTTGGATCCATTCCCAAATTCATTTCAAGCCCCCAGCAGCCGCAAAGTGGACATTTTGAGTGGGTGAAATGCAAAAGAAAAATCCACATGAATAACATGCCTTGCAGCTGACATCTCAAGTGAATGAAATCACAGCGTGCCCCAGATTTGCTGCAACTGCCCTGTGAAAGTTTTTTTGAAAGCCACTGTCGTGCAAGTGCTTCTGCTGCAGTGTGTTCATTAGAGTCTCCTCCTAATCTCCAGTGAATATTTGCCCAAAGCCCACAGCCAATGTCTTAAGACTTACATAAGAATGTAAGTCTCTGATAAAGGAAGACACGAAACAGTGGCAACAAGAGATATCAAAGGTTGGAGGTGAAATATTGCAGGTTCAAGTAGATTTAGCCACGTCATTTTCAGCTGGTTTCCACTGGTACACCACACTTCCCCCTAAATATTACAGACAGAAAACATACACAGGCAACAAGTATTCATGGGGCAAGGTCCAGCACAGACCTGAGACCCTGCTGCAACTGTGCCTCCTCTGTAGTGGTGTTGTGGAGGAGCTGGGGTGTCCCACCAGACATCAGACATTGGAAGTGGCATACCTGCTCCCATCCCTGGGCTTGGGAGCCCTGGCATCTCATGCCTCCATTGCAATGGAACATCTTCAAGCATCAGCATCTTCTCACTTAGCCAAAGGCCTGTTGGACCTGTTTACATTTTACAGATTCACAGAATTGTCATAGATGGAAAAGACCTCTAAGATCACTGTGTCTAACTGTCAACATCCTCCCCCCAATAAAATATATGTCAATATCTGTATCACTCACTAGAGCATGTCCTGAAGTGCCACATCTACCTAGTTTTTATATACTTCCTGGGATGGTGACTCTACCACCTCCCTGGGCAGTCTGTTCTAAAGCCTAAGTACTCTCTCAGTAAAGTAATTCTTCCTAGTATCTAGTCTAAACCTTCCCTGGTAAAACTGTAGGCCATTTACTCTAGTCCAATAATTTTTTACTTTAGAGAAGAGGCCAGCACCCACCTCCCTACAGCTTCCTTTCAGGGAGTTGTAGAGGGCAATAAGATCTCCCCTCAGCCTCCTCTTCTCCAAACTAAACATTCCCAGTTCCTTCAACCTCTCCTCATAGGACTTGTTCTCCAGACCCTTCACCAGCTTGGTTGCCCTTCTCAGAACTTGCTCCAGCAACTGAGTGTTTTTCTTGTAGTGAGGGGCCCAGAGCTGATCACAGTACCCAAGGTGCTGCCTCACCAATGCAGAGAACGGGGGCATGATCACTTAATTTCTTGTGCTGGCCACAGTATTCCTGATACAAGCCAGGATGCTGTTGGTCTTCTTGACAACCATTAAAACCATCTCACTGTCAGGGAAGGACCGGAAATCTTTTCCTCAGACTTTTAAGAGGCTCAAAGATACATTTTCAGCTCACAGCCATTTCCATCTCTTGTCTTCCTGCTCTGCATCAGAAATACCAGTTACATGTACACCAACTTCCCTGCCATTACATCCGTTTGATCCTTCTGAGATAATTAAGCCTCGATAGTAACAGCAAAAGAAAAAAAAAATGGGGAAAATTGTAAATACCTCCAATTAAATCAAGGTAATGAGAAAAAATCCAGAGGTCTGCATCCAGAATAACAGCTCTGTTCCCAGTTTCTCTGTATCATGAAAACTAGTCCCAGAGAACCTGACCTAAAGCAAATTCTCCCAAACAAAGCAGTTCTTTGGGTTGATTAGGCACACTGTAATCTAGGCTTTGGAGAATCTTTTTTTCCAAAATGGAAACCTTTTTTAATGTTAAATGAACATTAAGTAGCATCAAGTAGTATTTTCTTTTGTAGAAAGTAATACCAGAAAAAAAGGAAACCAAAACCTGCACCAAACTTCTTCACAGTGTGATGGCCTGCAAAGCCTTATTTTTAATTTCCTAACAAAAATATTACCACGAAAATGCTTAAAATCCTTAATTACCCTACAAAGATATGGTAGCAGTCACTGACCATGCTTTATACAAAATAATCCTATCTGATCATTTTGAGTCATCAAAAGTATACTGACAATCTTGCAAAAACAGGCATTTTGCAAGACTGTCATTATTCTGCCCCTTGCATAAGTATTACTAACAAGAAAAGTATGGGTGGCATAGTGATAGCCCACTGTATGAAAGATAATCAGAAGGAGCTCATTTCAAATCCAATTTCCCCATAACATTTTGTGGATTTGCTGAAAATGTTTGTTCTAATACAGCCGTTTAAAAATTACTTTTGTTTTAAAAAAGCCAATTGTCCATTTAATCTACATTTGAAATTGTTATTTGTCTAGCTGAGAACAGCCAGCTCACATGCTGCAGAGACTAGCAAAGTGGAGTGCTCTCATGCAAAACAAGTCCAGATGAGATTTCCAAATCAGTGTAAAAGGCTTGACTAATTATAATTTCCCTCCTTATCTGAGAACTGCTAAAAGATGATCAATAACTATACAGCCCTTAGTTTTGCTTTAGAAGATTGTGGTGTAAGCAAGAAACGTTCCTGTAACAAAAATCCATCTGAATGGAACATGTTTGAAACAATGCCAAGCACTAAAACTGTTTTTATTAACATGTCATGGTAATTCATTCTTCCCTGAATGCCTGTTGGATGACATTAGTAAGACACTAGCTCATGGCTGGGCAGCAATCTAAACACCATGGATGATTTTAAAGATTTCTATCATTAGGAAAGCTGAGAACTCCATTGCCTTGGTCTTCTTCACTGTGGCAGAGGCAGCTAATGAGGAAGAAATAAGGGGAAAATCTTCCTCCACCCTGGTCAATGTTCTTCTGGTGCTGGCTACAGGATCACAGCCAAGCCCCCAGGTTTGTTTGGCTTTGCCCTGATGTGGGCACATGGAGGAAGAGTGAGAAGGTGAAATGGGCACAGAGAAATAGAGAAAAATGTTTTTTTCTTCTAAAAAGCCCCAAGGTGGGACCAGGAAGCTCATATGGGCCCCCAGGTGCAGGAGGATTGTGAAGGGCTTGCTTAGGGTTGTTAGTAGTGGCCAGGGCATGGGGATGGCTGTATAAGGCTCATGTTGTGCCAGGTGGGGGAAACACTCCTCTCCTTCTTGCAAGCACCAGCACTTTCTGTTGGAACTCCATGGTGTTACTTACAACAAAAATTTTATAAATGAAGCCAGAAAATAAAAAACTCCTAAATTTTTGTTCTGCAGGTTTTTTTCCCCACACATTGGTATCTGGCATGGGTCAGAGCAAGAAATTATGTGGACAGAAGGACATAATTAAGTTAGCTAGGAAGCAATAGTCTCCTCTAGTGTTTCCATGTTCCTGTTGTGATAAAACCCAAAAAGTAGAAGTTTCAAGTTTTCCTGATAGCTAGAAATTCTTTTAAAAGAAATAAATTCAGAAGTGTGGAAATACCTCACTTCTACAACGATAATACAACATAAAGCACTGCTGCCTTTGATGAGCTTTAATAATAACATTTCCTTCAGTGTAAGTAGACTGAGTGAAAAGGAACAGGAGCATTGCAGGTTGAAATTAAATGCCTCTGTCTTGTCAAATCAATGTAGTCTGGAACCAACCAAACAAACTGAGGATGCTGAAGTGACCATGTGTCCCCTCCTGCCATCCCCTGAGTGCTGGTGTGCTCCCCCAACACTTTTGAATTTTGACAGACTCCATTTTCTGATGCAAATGTAATTCAGAAAAAAGCTCTGAGACATCTCTGGAGAGAACAGCTCCAGAGCCTCCATACCAAGGAGACTGTAGCTGAGCACTCTCCTGTCAGAAACCATGTACAAATTTAGTGTAAGAAGGGACAATTTAGAAGACAATTTATCAGGGGTTCAACAACCTCTTCCTTGCTTTTTATATCCATGTGTAAAGATTTTATACTCAGACTGCAAGGACTTTTTTTTTTCCCCTTAGCTGTTCTTTGGGCCATGCAGATACTACCACAGCATACACATTACACAACCATTGGCAGTTTTCTATAATCATCCAGGAATGCACTGGTTGTCACATGGGGCTTTAGTCAATACAGCTGTTAGTTTGCCCACATGAACAATAAACATTTGAAGTATGGCAAATGTTCCTCAAGGAGGAAGGTTTGTTGTAAATATAAATACAGAAGGACTCTTGAAAAAGCCTGACAACTTCTGCTTCATTTGAGGAGTGGCCAGAGTTATGACACTGGAGAACACAGAAGTTGAAAACCAAGATGTTACTTCCCTGTTATTCAAGCAGTAAGAACTCATTTTAAAATATCTGTGTGACCTCAGGGGAGTCAGAACCCAGAAGATTAAAGAAAATAAGCTTAAAATACCTTCCTCACAAATTCATGCATTTCTTTCCTATATGGAAGTGCTGGGCAAACCTCAAAAGGTCCAGAGGTTTGGATACATCTCCAGAGCAGCTGATGCCTTCTTAAAACCTCCCTTGGGGAAGAAAACCTCCCTCTGACATTTATTAGAATTGAGAAAGATGTTAAGATTCAAGCTTGTTGCCTTGCACTGCCAACCCAAGTCCTTTGTTACCTGTTTCCCCACTCTGATTCCCATTAATGCAAATCACCATTTCCAAATCCAGTACTACTAGCAACAATGTTGGCCAAACCACAGAGGAGGTCAGAAGCTGTGAAGAGCCCACAGAAATCTGTTCAACTGGCATTTTCCATGAACAGTCTTGAGAGAGGTTAAAACCATGAAGAGTCACAAAATGGAAGAAAATGCAATAATCAAGCTTTCCTGGATGGTGCAATTTTCCCCATCAGAGGAAATGCTCTTATCATGCCAAACTACCAATAGCTGATTGCATTTACACAGCAACCAGTGAGCAACTGTTTGTTGGTTGGGTTTTTTTTATTTATATTTGCTCTTAATTACACATCTTCTGGTGTGGGTTGTAGAGGTAGATAAAACCTAGCTGCAGCAATAGCTTTCAAATCAGCTTTCATCCGTGCTTCAGTCAACAGAAACCTTTAATTAAAGAACTGAGTTACTCAGGTTCTGGTTACCATATAACTAGCAACACATTCAAATATTTGGATTGTAAACAATCTTCATAATTTGGGAGACAGGCATCATGTTTCCTACTTCATGTCAAAGGCTTTGCAGGCATTTTGTAGGTGTCTGGCAATAGGGAATGGCAGGAGGAAGTGCTGATAAGGGAATGGCAGGAGGAAGTACTGATAAGGTGCTGCAGCCCAGCTATAAAGTAGTGCAGGAAAAATACAGTTGATGTCTAATGGTTTGTGATCTCTTATTTTCCTTGGTTTTGGAACAAACTATAGGTTTTCCACACTTACATTATCCCAGACCTGTACTTGATGGTACACCAAGTCATCAAGTTCATTTATGCTCAGGTTGAAAGTACAAGAAGATGCTGGGTTTGCAATACTTACTAGCCCTCTGCTTTTAATGGTATAGACCTATTTATTCATATGTGAGATTGTAAGCATCCTATTTAATCTTGTACTTCAGATTCAGGAGAGAGGACTTGTATAGCAAAAAAGAACACTGGGCATTAGGAGAATTACGAAGGAAAAGAACAACTGAAGAGATTCCTATTAGCGAGATGAGAAACATTAAATGTTCTAAATCAGTAAGTATTCTGATTAGCATGCAGATCAATTTAATCAATGAGCAATCAATGTAAAGTGTATAAACAGCCACTAAAGGAGTTCCAATCTGGGCCAGTGCCTAAGAGGATGTTCTTAAAATGCAACAAGCTTTGCCTCATTAATAAGCACGAGCACAAAGTGTCCTATTTTGCAGGGCTAGGAATGAGGCACATTGATTTGGAAGGTTTTTAAAGTGTTACAGTATGATCCAAAACCCTTTCACATCAATAGGAACTTTTTCACTGACTCACCAAGGTTGGATCATTATGGCAATAGATTTTCTATACGCAGAGGCATGTGCCCAATTCTGGAGTGTCCAGCACACTGCCATGCATAGATTTCTGTATTAGGCCATAGCACAGGAAAATGCTGTGAATATTGCTATTCTTCCAGTAAAGTATGAAGTATGCCACAACCATATGACCACTCCACTTCTACCGTCACCCTTAGGTGGTTAACATTTACTCACAGGAGGTGACATTTGGTATACCCAAATATTTCTCTGTTCTTGTGGGCTTCTTACTTCTGCTTTTTTTTTTTTTTTCTTTTTTTTTTTTTTTTTTTTCTGTGGGGTGCACTTTTAAATCCTTAATCACTCACTGATGAAGAAGCGAAAAGGTATTTTGTGTTCAAAGCAGTGCACATATTGCTAGGAAGGCCCCCCTGCTCTAATTAAAACCATCCATTTGCTGTTTGTGTACAGAGAACCGTAAAAGAGCAGGAAATGACTGTCATATTAAATAACCTTTTATGGTAATTGTGGTGAAATACTGATTTTTTAATGGTAACATATTTATACAGGTTTGGCAACAGATGCAAAAATAAGTAATCACTTTTTCTGGAGGGCCACCAAAATGGCAGGCTTCCCAAGTTAATAAGTACACCCAGAGACTGATAATGCAGAAAGCAATTTAGTGCCGCAAAGAATATGACCAGCTATTTTCTGGGAGGAGAAACTGCAGCTGTCATCTAAGGATTATAAGTGACTGAGTGTTTATAACAAAATGTATTGGTATATCAGAAAGAAGTACAAGTCTAGCTGCCTGGCTGATGCCCTTTCTATAGTACAGGTGTGGTGCCAGCCTGAAATCAGGTGCTACAGCTAAAAATGTCAATTTGCAATCTCACCCTTGACATGCTGTGTAGCCTTTGTCAAATCTCTGGGGACTTACTACACTGAACAGATAGGCTAGCCCATGGGAGCATCCTAAATGATAGAGAGCATTCCAAAGTGTTAAATAAGAGTCCTGCCTCTCTAGTTCTTGAAAAAGTTTTGCTTCCTGTTTCCTTCTTTACTTATTTTCCAGTTGCTCTGTGTATTCTTATGGACTATTAAAGAACACTCCCCCCATCCTATGGGAAGGCTGCTTGCAAGTGCAGAAAAGCAAATGAGTCCTTCATTCTACATACAGTACATTACACATGCAAGATGTTATAAAGACTATTATGCTTAGAATCAAGGACAAAAAATTAGCAAACAGCAATATTATCAGAGCATCCAAAGCCAAGGGACTTTGCTTTGGAGAACCCATGATCCAGCAGCTGACTCACTCTCAGGAGACTCAGGCCCATTCTGTGCTTACCACCCTGGTCTGAAAGGACCCAGGGGCACAGCAGCAGCAGAGTGGGACTTCCCTCACAGCACATTCAAGGCTCTACATCCTTTGTAAAGACAGAAACAGGAAGTGCATCAGTAAACCATGCTTTATAAAGTAGGATGGCAAGCATGATCTTCTTATTAATATGAGCATGGGGATATTTTGAGCATTGATGTGGTTAACCATAGGTCAGGGTGTAGTCTCCCTCCTAAATTTGCGCTCAGTCTTTGCCTGCAAGAAGATGGTTACTCTCCTATATTTCTATCTGACAAAGTCAGCTTAAATCTGGGGACCAGAGAGGAGTATGATAAGAAACCTCTAGCATGTAAATAGGTGTTTTTACACATTTTACACCTCTTATGCCCTTGGAGCATGAAATTTCCACAATTCTTTGGGCATGTTTACCCTAGAGCAATGGAAGGAAAGCCAGTACATCCCACTACCCTGACTTTCTCAAAGACAGATATCAGCAGAAATTTAGGAACTCTTAATTATAGAAACTCAGAATTTGAGAAAGCCACCCAATTAACCTGTCCCCTCTGCTTTTCCATTTCCCATCACCTCAAGATCATTCTCTGACACATGAAGGTCTAATGTACACACTCAGGCTATGGCCAGTAGTAGTTACTCCATTAGGCTGTTTTCAGTTGACACTATAAGTCTTCAATATGTGCCATTTCCACACTTTTTTTTTTTTTCATGTCCCTGGAAGAACTGCCTGATTATATGCCACTAGCAACCAGTGACACACAGAGAAAGCACCACGCAGGGTTGGGGTGGTCACCCTAGCATTGAGACAAAGCCAAAGCAAACAGCAACACATCATTAAGGAACAGATAGCAGGTACCAGGTTGCTGCAGTCCAGCCACCAGCAGTCCTTCATTTTTACCTTGCTCTAGCATAGGAGGTCACCTAATAATTTTTTGGTACATGGGAACAATATGTATATATATACATACATATATATATATATACACATGCACACACACAGGGTCCTGACAGACTTTATTCTTTCTGTGTAAAATGGTGCCTTTATACAGTGCCTTTCATCAGGGATTTCAAAGCACTTTTAAATACCAAACATAACCACAACCCTGTAAGAGCTTGGATAGTAAAGGGAAGATGGGAGAGAGCTCTTACAATGCCTTGTTTCAGTAGGTTGGTATAAGAACAAGAAATTCTTGAGGCATCCAGAGAAATGGTGTGTGTGTCTTCAGGGGATTTTTGCTTTCAGAAAGTTTCTAATTGCATCTTTCAAAACTTTCTCTTTTAAAACATCAATGAAAGGATAATTTAAACGATGTTCAGAGAAAAAACCCAAATTCTGGTACCCTCTGGAAATCTCAGGCCAATGCCACAGATCTGCAGAATGTATAAAGTGCTCTCCAGACACTGCCAAGATATGCCATCATGCACATAGATGGTCTAAATACATCAAGCAGAGATAACGAGAAACTAATGCAATTATTCTTCACGCTTCAACACTGAAGAATGAATTAATGCAGTGCTTTAAAACTAAAATTAATTTATAACATTAAGAGGTATCTTTACCCCTTTAGACTAATGCAATGAGGCCTTACTGCAATTAAAATTAGATCTAATAGGTTTTCAGTAACAAAATAGAACTAAATGGAAGGTTTAAACCCTTTGACCTCATCTAAAGTCTGGGATCTGGGATCTTGCAGGACCATATATGACCCACCTCACGCTAGATGGGGCCCAGATATGAAGAATTTGCTCTGCTTCATCCCCTCAATAGTCTAGTTTGTGTGGGAAAGGAAGCCAGTCATGTAGGCCAGAAGGTTGCTTCAGCATGCTCCAACCAGGTTTGTGAGGCACCTACAGAATATTTCTGAGGCACAGTCCCTCTGAGTGGTTATGCCAGATCAGGGACTGAAAGAGCACAATTTTTTTCCATTCTGTCACCATATGTGGCAAGAAGGAATCACTCAAGGAGAATTAGAATCAAGAACACCCAACAGCTGGGGATACATGCTTGTTCTGGGTGCTTTAACAGAGCCACAAGCAATCCCTGAGCTATGGTTCTCTCCCCAGATTCCATGTATCCCCAGGCCATTCTTGAATCCAAAGTAGAGAAAGAAGACTTTGCCCACATCTCATCGTTCATCCTCCCGGAGAAATTTCAGTCTATGCTATAATCTTCAGATACAGAATCATCATAGCAAAAATATCTGGCACAGCATCTGCTTTCTCCTTAAATCCAAGAGTTTCACCCCATAAGACTTACCAATTGCTCCTGAAAAGAGAGGCCAACAGTTACAACCAGACCTTCCATTGGGATGAAAGGGTGCAATGAAGTATGGACTTATACTGCAGATAGGCACCCTCTGGAGTCAGGTCTTCTCTTCAGCTAAATGTACCGACAGCTACCTGACATAGCAGTGTCTTGCTACTGCAGCACATCAGCAGCTAATGCCAGGATGAGGATGAATAACCTTCCATATCAGAAACACTCTGATAAGGAATGCCCACACTAAGATGAAGGTGACTTCATTTTTGGTGGCTGGATCCTACACATATCTCTTCAAGTGTAGTCTTTTTTTATTAGTCATATTTTGATGGGTGCCAAGAATCTAGCTACAAAGAACGCAGTATAACTCAGACATGGAAAAATTTAGTTTTTTGTGGTATCGCATTTTAGATGAAAAACCACTTCCTCTCCTGCATGGCAAAGCAAGAAAGCGTAGGCTTTGGTTTTATCAATCATTGCATCTGTGCCTTCTTAACAAGCTTACAGTCTGTGAGCCAAAAATGTGAGTTGTGGTCTGAATCTTTTACTCTTGTACATTCATGTAAATCTGAAACATCTATAGCTTTGTTGGAGTTTACAGTGGTGGAAATAATGAATGCTGGAATTTTGTCTTTTCCATTCAAGAAGAACAAATTGTTTTACAGAATAAGATGCTTGCATTTGAGGAGGCTCAGAAGTTATTTCTCAAACTACACTGGGTTTCATTGTGCTACTATGCATGGGTTTGGGTGGGTTGCAGGGAAGTTATTTGCTCTGGGCTAACAGCACAGCCGTGGTGTGACAAGTGGTCTCAGGGGAAGAGGAAGAGTTCACTGTTGCTCACAAACCTCCTGGCTGGTCCCTCCTGGTCACAGGTAGAGCCCTGGTTTGACCACTCGAAGAACCAACTCTTTCCTTTTCTGGCACTTGATATCATTTCCACTTACTGTTATTACAGCAGAAAAGCACAAGTATTTATTTTAAGGTTATCTTAATACCCCGAGTTTTCAATAGGAGAGTGAAGCTGGTGGCAGTGGGCAGGTGTACGTTTCCATCCTTTATCTCATGCTGCTTCTTACACATTCAGGTAACTTCAGGAGGGATATTCCTTCTCCAGTACCTTTCCCCAGGTGAGCCAAGTATAACTTTCAATGTATTTCTGTTGCAATCCCTGTCTCTTTTCACCTGGCTGTCTGCTTAACTAGCTGTCTAGTTTCATATTTCTAGTTTGCACTTAACCAGGCTGGATATTTCCCCTTTGTCTTTCCCCATATTCATATGCATCAATCAGAGCTTTTTTTCTTGCTTTTGCAGCAGATAGGGAAGAAATATAGATGAAGCTTTGCTTACCAATGCTTCCAAAGAAGAAATCTACACCACATAAGATGTTCTGGCTACATTGACCTTAAAACATGGTAATAATTTAAAATGGAATATAGTCCTATAAGCATTAAAAAAAAAAAAAAAAAAAAAAAAAAAAAAAAAGAAAAGAGTAATAATGTCTTGTAATTATGTAAGAAAAACATTAAGCTCTTAGTAGAAACTACAGCATACCAAATAACAATATATCTCTGTGAACAAAAGATCTGGTTTTTATTATAATCATTTAGATCAATGTATAATTTCAATTATAGAAAAGGCAATGTAATCTATACAGAAATTACACATATTTTGGTAGCAGAATAGGAAGCAGTGCCCAGGTGACCTTCTTTAGGAATGAGATTTACATTCATATGCTGTTAATAAGTGGCATAATTGTTGAGGGTATTTCAATAATTGAATTTAATGAAGTATGACAATAGCTGATGAACATTTCACTTGAATGTCACTGCTATCACTCTCCCTTTGGCATCTCAGACTTCCAGCATTCATAAAACAGTTTCAGCATTCCCATTTGAGTTTTTCAATAACAATTTTCAGATCTCTACTCAACCTAGAACATTATATTACAAGTTTTTTTCAGAAACATCATCATCCACATATCCTGCACCTACTGAGTAGAAGGCAAACCCATCCATCACTGGAGTTACTATCTCCCACTCAGCTGCCATTTGATCCAATGCTTCTTTCCCAGTCTCCAGTCATTCCCATCTCTGATTTCCAACATGGTTCACATTTGCTGGATTACACCCTTCAACACTGTCACAGAATTTTGCCTTACAAGTCTGAGACATGATCATTATAGAACAGTCTATCTACCACGCTGCTCATTTTTCATACCGAAAGTTGTATTTTATAATATTTTTTTACCCAAAGCTATTTTATATAAAAGGTTGAGCTCTGGGGAAAGTTTAAACTGACTTTGTTGACTATGAGGAGGAAAAAAATTATCAATTTTTCAAACTTTTTAAAAACATTCTAAACAAGTACAACTAATTAGATCCTGATCAAAGCCAAGTGAAGCCCTCTGGAGCAGCTGCATTCCCCATACTGGCGAAAATCAGGCCATTAAAAAAAGTTATTTAAATAAGGAGTACTGGAACTAAGCCAAAGCCCTTTGAAATCAATGGGACTTTTTAATGACTTCAATGGAATTTGCATCATAGCTATAGAAAACAACCTTTTTTCTTTAATTCATCATTGCTGCTGACTGGTGCAATACAGACTGAGAGGCTATTCAGTCGCAAAATCTACAGAGAGTGTATTAATTCTCACAGAATTGTTTAGGTTGAAAGAGACCTCTTGAGATAATCTAGTCCACCCCCAGTTCAAGCAGGGCCCGCTAAAGCAGTTTGCCTGAGGTGGTGTCCATCTGTGTGTTGAGCATCTCAAAAGATGCCATCTCAAAAAGAGATTCCACAACCCCACTGGGAAACCTATGCCACTGTTTCACTACCCTCACTGTAAAAAAACCCCAACATTTACTGCTTTCTCATAGTTTATCAAGCTGGTCATCTCACTGTAGAAGACAACATGGTTGCTCAAGCATGATCTTCTCTTTACAAATCCATACTGACAGCTTCCAACCACTCTCTTGTCATGGGTTTAGAAATGCCTTCCAGAAAGTTTTTCTCCATTGCTTTCCCACAGTCTGAGTTAAGATTGACTTGCCTGCAGTTCCCTAGATTTCATTCCTTCCTTTTTTGAATACAGAAATTATATTTGCTTTTTTAGTCTTCAGTAACCTCTCCCATAGTCAATCAAGAGTGGCCTCTCAATGACATCAGCCAGCTTCCTCAGCACTCATGATTCCACCATGTCAGCCCCCAAAGGTACATGTCCAGTATGTTTCAGTGCTCCTTCATCTGATTCTCCCTCCCTGAGAGTAAGTCCTCCTTGTTTCAGACTTTCCCTCTGGTCCCAGGGGCCTAGGATTCCCGAAGTCTAATGTTACTAGTCAAGTCTGAGGCAAAGAAAGCACTGAGTACCTCAGTCTTTTCCACATCATTTATCCCCAGCTTCCCTGCCCCACTCAGCAGTGGCTCCATGTCTTCCCAAGTCTTCCTTTTGCTGTTTATGTACCTTTTTAAGTCTTTCTTGTTGATGTTCACATCTCTTGCCAGACTCAACTGCTGACCATAGCATTCTTAATGCTATCCTTGCATGATCAAGAGAGCAACTCTGTACTCCTCTGTAAGGAGATACTTGGTCATCCATGCATGTCTCCTGCTGCCCTTTGCTCTATTTCCAAATTTACAGAATGGACCTTTCTTGACCTTGGAAGAGGTGATCCTTGAATATCACCCATCTCACCTGCACCCCTCTTCTCTCCAGGGCCATGTCCTATGGGATTTTTCCAAGATGGTCTCTTAAGGGATTGAAGTCTCCTATCTAGAAAGCCAGGTCTACTTTTGCTCTGCTTCCTCCAGCCACACTCCTGAATTCTACCTTCTCATAGATAGCAGCCAAAGCTGCCCATGACTTATGTCTCAGATCAGTTCTTCCTTGTCTATAAGTATCAAGCCCAGGAAATCACACTTTCCTACTGACTCCTTGATTATCTGTGGAAGGAAGTTATCATCAATGCACTTTAAAAACCTCCTGGTTTGCTTGTATCCTGTTCTATTATCCTTCCACCAGATATTAGGGTGAGTCCCCCATGAAAAGAAGGAGTGAGGCTATAAATGTGAGGCTTCTTTCAGTTGTTTGTAGGCCTCATCTACTATTTCTTCCTAATCAGGAAGTCCGTAACACTACAAAAGCACACATGTTGGGTGTTGGCTCATAAATATCTTGCGAAAGTCCTGGCTTCTTCAAAGGCAAAAGTTGTAAAAAATAAATTTACAAGCCACTTCTACCTTTTTTTTTTTTTTTTTTAAGAAAAAGAAAACAAACAAAAATACAGACAAAAATTCCCAAATCAATCAGGGGAAGGAGCTCTGGAGACAGATCGTTTGTGCTGAGCTGTGCCAGTACAAGTGTTGGCAAAGCTGGTGATTTTACAGCCAGTTCAACATGTCCTGATGCATCACCACTGTTTTATACTGTCACTGTGCCAGAATATCCTGCACATGCAGTGAGCCACACAACCTCAAGGCCAACAGCACCAGGAAAATGTGGTTTTGGCTCCAGCATATCCTGCAGTTGTAAGCAGGGCCTTCCAAGAGACCAGACCACCAAGCCCATCCATAGTGAAAAGGCAGCTCCAAAGTCAAGCTGGAAAGATGAGACCATGGGTCAGGATCTGGCCCCAAATCAGGAGGCAACCTGGTTAGACAGGACCAAGGTCAACACAAGACTAAGGAAATATTCCCAAGCAAAGGGAACTGAGGCCTCCAGCTCACCCAGGTAGGGAAGTGACCCAGAGCCAACCCACTTGGAGAGGTGGAAGTTCAGGGTCAAGAGACTCAGAAGGAGGCAAGTAGTTCAGACACATCTGGAGACAGGGCAGCTTTCCTATTTAAGAGGCAGCAATTCACAGACTAGAATAGAATCATTGAATCATATAGGGTAAAAAAGCCTATACAATCATTGAGTTCAACTCTAAACATAATACTGCCAAGTCCACCACTAAGCCATGTCCCTAAAAATTCATTTGTTACAAAGGAAGATTCTTATTTTCCTTTCATTTTGATATCATGAGAAAGCTCCCTCTTAGGTGTTGCTTCTATGCTTTTCAGCCTCTCCCTTACTTCACAGGGCTATTTTCTGATGCTCTAATAATAGATCATGCTGTAATTCTCATGACTAACACATAATTCTTGATGCAATCCAGGTCTTACCTCTGCTTGTCTGGAGATCAATCTTGACTGTCTAGCAATTGCTGGAAATGAAATTCAGACAGAAACTAAGCAATGCTTGACTGAGCATAAAATTTTTATTCATCTCCCTGCTACACATGGCTCAATTATCACCTCCTGCCTCTTTCTGAAAGATGTGTATACACAAAAATAGATATTACCAGGACCACAAAAGAGAGTCACACTGTGTCTGAATCCCATGCTCTTTTTTTGGTTTCTTGTTTCACTCCTGTATGATCATTTACCATTTTTTTAAGAATATGAATTATTGCAAGTTCCAGATGGCTGATTTCCCCATATGCTGTTGCCTTGGTTAAAGACCCACCATAGTACCACTCTATACATAGTTTGCACCTAAAGGTTTCTACTGTATATTGGTCTGACATCTCAGTTTGTCCATTTGACTAGTACTTTAAAAAACTAAATAGCTACTTCACTGCAACATCATCAGGATTGGGATTTGTACAGTCCAGCATTTATACAATGACCTTTTAGCAGATGCAAAATAAAAGGCAAGTAGAGGACTGTAAAAAACTGTATGTTTTTTACAAGGTTATCTATCAGATATTATGTAAAATATGATTATCCAGTTACATATTATATATAATATGAAATATCAATACATATATAAGAACTGCATTGATTTGTCCCCCCTGAACCCTCTGTTTATTTAAAGATTTCACAGGGACATCAGTATTTTTGGAAACTGCTTTAAGGCATTTCTTGTAAATATGCAGCAAATATGGAAATTGACTGATTGATTGACCTCGTTGTGAGGCTACTGTTAATAAAACTCATTGGCAAGTTATCAAGAGACATAAAACAACGTCCTTTCCCCATGAGGCAGAAGCACTTTTCCTGACTTTTTGCTATAGCTTATTTGCAAGTCTCAAGGTCACAGCAGCTAAATCTCCATCATCCATTACTGCTCATCCTTGATTTGTCTTGCTGTTTGCTCTTTAACCACGAGTGACAGAAGCTAATGATGCGAGCATGGAGGCTTACTAGAAAAAGCATGTCTGGTGTGTACTGAGGCTACACAAAAACGAGGTACATCCCCACTACTTTGGAACAGGCATGAGGCTGCTCAGCACCAGGCAACATCAGGCTCAGCATCACAGGGACAGCACTGCAACTCCTCAGGTGCCCACATCCCATTCCCAGTGTCTGTGAGAGCTTGAGTCCCATCTCCCACCAGCCTTCACAGGAAACAGGACTCCAAAGTCAGGGAATTGTTCCCTATTGTATTGTTTTTCTACTGTTCTATTTTCCAGTGTGATAACTATCTAATATGGCAGTGGCAAGCAATATCAAGGCAAGCAGGAATGGTGCCTCAAACATCTCTTCCATTCATGATCCCATCTCACAAGTGTTTAAACTTAAGATTATTTAAACCATCTGATTTTTTAAAACTCGCTTGTAAACTATCACAGCTCCTTCAGATTCAGGTATTTATTCTTCTGATGAACCCACTAGTCCATATGAAGAATTGATACTTGTCTCCTAAAGGACAGCTTGTCTTGTTATGAAGACCATTAGCAGTTTTTCCAGTGACTGATCAACATAGATCAGTAGAAACATTTTCTTAAGATCTAGTTAAATGGCCTCAGCTCTCAGTAAGTGGTTTCTGTTACCTGTTTTTCCCACTAAATTCTGTATCTGTCTAGTCTCAACACCCTCTATATTCCCCATGTATTTGCTTTATACATCATAACCAAGGAACCTCTTGATCTTATTTTTTTATGAGTGAAGTGGGATGAGTACTTCAAATGCTCTTTGGACAGCATTTTCTCCAAACACAAGAATAATTTCCTGGGCATTTTTCTGCCCACCTTTTTTCACATATTTTCTCTAAATTAGATCAACAGAACCAGACATATTGTTTCACTGTTATGCCCCCCAGTATCACAAGTCACCATTCTCTGCTCTTTAACCTCCTGTCTATATGCCTAAGAGCCTCATGTGACTTTTTGCCACATTATAAGATTGGAGCTTGCATGGGTTGCTACTTTCCACAATATTGCTATTCACTGTATAAGGCTTGTCTGCATTTCCTCATGTTCATTACTTTGCAACTGTCTGTAAAACATACTTTGTTTGATTTGTGCGCACTAAGTAATTCACACTGCTCAGTGCAGATGAAAAATCCTCAACATGATTTACCAGTGTCAGTCAGGAAAAAAGTGCTGACCTGGAATTTCCCTTGGAGATTCCCTAACCCAAATGTTTTGGGAAAATAGTTGGATTTCAACAAATTCATAATAAAAACCAGTGTTGTAGAAATGGAAGCCAGAGACCTTCCAGGGGTCTTCACCACTGCCTTTCTGTGTGGGATATTTAAACACTTATGAATTTCATTCCAAATTGGAGTGTTCCAACTCCACCACCCTACAAAAAACCCCAAATTGTAAGTCCAAGTCCTATGTGAAGGAGGATCCCCTTCCTCCAGAATTCCACCAGCCGCCCTTCTGCCAATCTTTGTGTTATCTGCAGCTTCTCATTAGCAAACTGGAAAAGCCATAGTTTACAGGAAGAGTAACATAAGGAACATCTCCAATGTCTTTTTCATCTGTTTTAAATGTTGTTTAGCAGATGGAGATAAGGAGATGAGCCAATTCAATCTCAGCCAACTCAAATGGACCATCAGTGAGAATTCTTTTTTTCAGAGTAGGAAATCCTACACCATTTGTTTCTGCTTACCATTTTGGTTGTGCCTCATCATTAATATTCCTGAAAGTGATGTCAGCTTGCCTTGTATTGCATTTCAGTATACTTGGTATGGTAATGTGTAGGGATATATTCCAACAAAATAAATCAGTATATTTTTCATCGATGCTTTGCATCAACTTTACTAGCATCTTGAGATTCATGGAAGAAAACAGAGTGGACAGCCTCTAACTTTTTCTTTTTTAACAAAAGACTATTCAGAGTGGTTCTCAGTTCTCCTGCTTTGAATACATGAATACATTCAGGCATGTTATTTTGACACACATAATCGTACCACATAGGGGATGAAATAAGAATTGGACAAGACTGTGAATAACCAGGCAGCACCATTGCTTCTAGTGGAAGCATATTCTGTGGGGCAGAAAAATTGATTTTGTAATTAATTTTTAGTAGGTGCTTTGGAAGTCTTTTTCCTGTCCTTTTTCCATTCCTTCTTTCCTTAGCATATTTACTTGCTTTCACCACTTTACCATCAACAACATCTTGCCCTGGAGCAGAAAACTTAATCTGCTAAAGAGTACTCATGAGAGTACTGATAGTTGTTAGCCCAAACAGAGCCCCATGGAGTCAGTTGCCACAGACAGGATGGCTGCCAATTTGGAAAACAATCCTTCTTCTCCAAATGAAGATGAGGCTCAGGCTAAGCCACAGCTTTGTCACAGACCTCCTACTTATGCTGGCATCCCTGCTCCCTCTCAGCCACAGAAGGGTAGTGGGTTTCCCAGATTCATCAGTTTCAATTATGAGCTTTTGGAGCTTCTGGTGGCCTTTCACTACATGTTTATCCACATCTGCATGGTGGGGCCTCCAGCACGTTCATGGATCCCATGTACCCTCTGGTCCTTACACAGAGATAACATTGCAAAGGTAATCCAAACCCAGACAAAGTCAAAGGGAGCCTAAAAGGATCCTTCCAATCTTCTGATCAAAAGAAGATTAAAGGAAAAAAATATGCAAGAATTACCATTTTGATTGCTGTTCATTTGACAAGAAAAATATATAGAAAAGCTGTACCTGCATGCACAGTTTAATCTACTGTTTGAACTCTGAAGAATCCTTAATGCAGCCCAAGTCACAAGTCACAAGCCCAAATCTCTACTCTGCTTTAAACTTAAAATTTACACACCTTCTTCAGAGTCTGCCCAGGGTCTTCACACAGCGAATTGCTGCAGCCCCATAGGATGGCTTGGGGACCTCCTTTGTAGAGGAAGGAAGAGCCCCAGAAACGTGCAGAAAGGGGGAATGTGGCAGAAGGGAGACAAATATTTGTAGGCAAACTTATTCAAGGAGATATGAAACAGCAGGAGAAATGAAACTGCAGGAGCTATGGCAGTTCCTCCTCACAAGTGCTGACAAACAGCCTCCCAGACCAGTGAGATTATAATCCCATCTCACTACTTCACATCAGTTGAATATATGTTCTGCAATAATTCTGCCACCTGTCATACACTGCAAGACTTTGCTATTTTAAAACAATTAAATTTTATTTCCCTTGAAGAACAAGCAGGAGGACTTTTCAGCAACTTACAATGGGAGAAAGAAGTGGATGCTGGTAACACTTGCTTTGAGGCTACACTGAACATGAATAAGATGCAAGCTCTGAATCCATGGCTCTGCCTTCTATGTCAAAGAGCTCAAGACCAGCCACTCAAGGTGTGACTGTGCAGAAGGATGTCCATATTGCCCCAGGGACCTGAGCCTTGCTCCACAGAGCCAAGAAACTGGTATTAGATCAATTAAAAGGATCAATGGACTCATTAGTTCTAACCCAACAATTGCTGGGAGGATATAAGGGACCTGAATGTGAGCACCATCTTAGGTGCTGCATCCTCTCATGTGGGGCAGTACTGGATTTCACCCAGAGAACATCCTGGAGTAAAAGATAACTGTATCACAAGCACATCACAAACAAACCTTGGTAAGATGATCCTGGACTACAGAAGGCCAGACTGAGAGTAAGTATTTCTGCCAGATAAAATAAACAAATATCTTTGTCTTAAATAAGAAATATCCCCCAAATCTATATCCACTCCCTTTTAAAACCTGTTGCCCAGATCTGCAGCTGAGTCTAAAATGCTATTAGCCAAACCTGGAAAAGGAGAGCAAATCCTAATATTATTTCCATCATTACTGCTCAGAAATTCACGAAGTAGGACAAAAAAAAAAAAAAAGGGGATTCTGGAGAATTATAACATTAGGCCATATGCCTCCCAAGGTCTATTGATTTAAGCCATTAGAACCTCACTTTGCTTTGACCTCTATTTTACATCTATTGTCCAATAGCTGGCAAGGTAGCACCATTTATTGTCAGACATTTAACCCAGCAGTGAAATCATTGGTGGAAATACGAAAAACGAAGTCACCCAGACAGTATGGTATGAATAAAAAATGAGCCTGATTTAAAGAAAGAAACAGATATGGGTTAAGTTAGGGGGAAAATAAGAAAGAGAAGAGGGGAACAATATTTAAGGAGAGCAGTCCGGAGAATGGGAGCACTTTCCTGCAAGTTCTTGCAAAAGTGTTGCAAAGTAGGCATGGCACAAACAACGGGAAAGCATTAGTTCCAGAGTGTTTGTGGATATTTGCTCTTCAGCAATGTTTTAGAGACAGGATTTGGAAAAGCACTGAAGGGCCTTGTCACACCGCACAAGGTGGGTGCAGCACTGTCACATCTCACACAATGAGCACGGCTCCCCAGATGTGGGGGCCAAACCAAATATCACCTCCCACAGAGTGGGTACAACGTGGGTGTTACGTCCCACAGAGTGGGCACGGGTAGAGTTCCCCAGAGAGGGGGTCAGCCCAGGGAGATCTGGACTGGACCCACTTGCTTTCTAAACTCCTTCACAGAGGAGCACAGGCGCAGCTGGTCCCAATTCTCCTTCTCTAATTGATCTCTTTTAACAACCCATTCAGTGAGATTAAGTTCAGGAATTCTCTGCGCTGTACTCAGGAGTAAGATTATTACCCAGGAGGTTTGTAAAAAAACCACAACTTTACTTAAAAGTGAGTAAGATGACAAAGCATGTCAGATTACAAGTAGCAGAATTAGACATGATGGTAGTTTCAAAGCAGTGGATTACAATTTAGTAAAACTTAAGGAAATTTTCAAAACAACAGGTTACAACTAAAAAACTTAACAAAGCAATGGGGAGTAAAACGTAACAAAGGTAGAAACTGTGTTACCCTCATGTGCTGAGATAAGGTTAGAAACAGAGACAGAGAGAGAGAGAAAGACAAAGAAGAGATAGGAAAGACATCACCACCCTTGATCCAGTGATGCCCTTGGTAGGAAGTTGTGGCCCTTGGATGGCGGGCGCGCATCCAGCATTTCGAGTGTGCCTCCTTTATGCTGCCTGACCCCATCTTTTCAGGAGGGGGCTTTGGCATATCTTGCAAAGCCAGGTGTTCACTTGGGCCCCTCCAAGTGGGATAACACAGCAATAACCCTTATTTCTGTGCCCGTGCCCTCTCTTTACCCGGGGCACACACAAGATGTCACTGCCTCCGCAGGGCACAGCTTGCCTGCCCCTGTCCCTTATGGAATAAGGACAGTGTCCTGCCTGTCAGTGTCCTGCCTGTCAGGGTGCCCATCAGACAGAGCTCCCCTTGCAGGGACAGCGTTCAGCTTATCGGGATGGCCACTAAAGGAGGGGCTGCTCTTGTGAGAATAGGGCCTCATTTACTAGGGTGGTTCCCCAAATGGGGGTCTCTCCTTGAGAGAAGAGAGTCCAGATGGCTTATGAATGAGGCCTCCACCCAAGCACAATGTCCATTTTTTCAGGGTGGCTGTTTAGAGGCAAATACTCTTTTTGGGGTTCTACAGGCCTCTTCCCCTCCTGCTTCTGCAACACAGAGAGGGCTTCTGCTGTTGACATCAGCAGAAACCATGTTAGCCCAAAGGAAAGTTTTTTCAAAAGTCTCTCTGAAATGCAATCAACACATCCAAACAGTACAATTCCTACAGGACTACTTAAATTTAGTGGGTAGTCAAACTAAATTTGATATACAACCCATGAAACCATAAAAAGCAAAAAACTATACAGAACCAAAATAAGCCTGTGCACTTAAGTTCAACACACAATTTTACACCATTATTTTTACATATAATGGTGTTGCTGTGAAAAGCATCATCTGTTGTCTTCAATTGGCCCCACTTGTGTAAAGCTAGCAGTAATGTTTGAGGAAGCTTGAGTGCTGCCCTCTGGTAAAGTTCCACTGTCCCCCCAAATTTGCTGGAAATCTATCCTTTTCCTCCCTATATCATGAAGGAAAAGAATTTTTTATTAATTTGTTTTGAGAGAATTACCCAAGAACGCTTTAAAAGAGGACTTATTTCCCCCAAGAAGACACATTCCAGTGAAATCTCTGTTATCCTGTAAGAAGTTGCCCAAAAGGAGACAACAGTCTTTGACTCACTGTAGGATGGGTGTTTTCACAGATCTGTTCACAAACCCACAGAAATGTGCAAGATTACAGCTCCTGAATTCACAATATTTTCCATTATAAAATTATAATGGACTATAATGTTTAAAACTAACTTTTAAAAAGTCAGTGATGCTTGGAAGGTGGCGGGGAATGAGATAAAGGAGACAAGCTCTGTCTTATCACTACTCTTGAGGAGGAGGAGGAGGAGGAGGAGGAGGGGTGTTGGTTTTCCTCACCACCATGCCCTGCCACCTACCCTTCTGGGTGAGCCATGCTGGCACCACCACCAGTGGCATGGCCCTGATAGTCATGGGGACTGCAGGTGAATCAACGGGGTTGGCCACAGCAATCTGAGGAAAATGCTGTGCCAAAAGTAGCTTCCACATCTTGATGGCTGAGCTACCATCAATCTCAACAGTGCTGCCCCTCCAGGCATTTCACAAGGACACCAGCCACCCTCCTGAGGCCATCAGTCCAGAAATAGAGCAGTGAATCCATGATCCCTCTGCTGCCTGACTGGGCAAGGTTGGCTGCACCTCCTGGATGAGTGCCCCAAAGCCTTCCTTTGCAGATAACTGCTGCAGCTACAACCCCAGCTTTTTAAGCACCTTCTTTAGCCTCTATCTGCTTTATTCTGCCCATGGGATGAACAAACAGGTCTGAAGAGAGAACCTGAGAGAGAAGGAGTCTGGGGAACATGTCAGTGACTTCAGCAGTCTTTAAACTCAAGCCTTCCTGCTTGATGCAAAGCCCCATCAAACAAGTGAAAACATTCACCCATTGACTGAGTGGGTGCCCAATCGTGTCAAAATCTTTTTGTGTCCCTTTTATTGAAGTATTAATATTTGCAGCTTAATCAAGACTCTCTTAACAGATCTGACATTTGTGAGATACACAAAAGGCTTTCAAGCCTTAATTGTAGCACCAAAGATGGAAGCGTGGCCACAACCACTATAAATAATCTCTCATCATTCTTGTGATCACAAGTTAGAGAGCCTGCAGAGTGGGAAAATGGGCATTAGAATTTGTGAAACTCTTCTGAGATGCATAACTATTGCACTCATTTTGGCTCATGACTCTGTCCTGCAGACAGTTATAACGCTGTTGGACTCCTCCCTTAATCCATCCACAGGGACTTAACCATCTGAGGAGGATTTTATGGCAAGCCTGGAGAGACTCCCATGAAGTCAAGGACAATCTGGAGCTAGACTTTCACACAGCCTGTGCACCATCCCTCTCATGGTTCTTCACATGGCTCAGTTTCCTTTTCACTGGGTATTACCTATATGGGCTGTAAATTTTAACTGGAAAAGTCATTTTTCACCCATTACTTCTTCCTCTGTGTGGCTGTCCTCTCTCACCTTTTCATCTGGGTTTAACAGTTTTTTGCATCAGCATGGTTTAATTGTATTGCATATGAGAATTCATTAAAATGAAAATGTTTTTGCGACCAGTGACATAGTAAGTAGGGAATTGCCCTCTGCTGTGCCACAGGTGAATGGTATCAAAGCTGAGCTCAGAAATCAGTATGAACGTGCAAGTTCTGGACACATTGCAAGGACCTTTAGGGAGATTACAGGTTTACAAACCTGTCCACATTCCACTTCAGCTGGGAAACCTGGCATTAAAGGCTGGACACTCCTCCAAACCCCACAAGCTGGTTGCCTTTACTTCACCACAAACCAAACCCAACCACTGGCTTCCAGAGGACACCACTCACGATGCCTCAAGAAAATCTGTCAAAAGGATGTGCCACACCTGGAGCAACCAGGACACTCAAGGAGACTCTTCTCCCTCATGCAAAAGCCCTCCAGGGCCACCAGGACAGCAGCTCACCCAAGGGAAGCAGGTTCCTGCCTCCCCTGCACACAGAGGCATCCCATGGACAATGTGATTCCACAGTGCAGCTGCCTGCAGCTCAGCCCTGGGAAGTTCACAAGCTGCATGCCAGAGGCCCAGAGCACCAAAATCTGCTGTCAGCAAGGGAGGAATGTGTCTCAGCCTTCAGAAGACCCCATCACACGTGACTTCTTCCCTAGGAAGCGGAAAGGAGGAGATCAAACACCTCCGTGGTCCTCAGGGACTCAGTGATCCTTGTTACACAACACTGGACTTCAATTGTTCTTCAGTATCTGCTAATGTGTTAGACAGCTCCTGAAGCAGAAAAAGCACGTGTACTTCTCCAAATCTCTTATGCATCAGAAAAGAAAGAAGTCATGAGATAGAAGAACTGGAGGGAAACAGGTAATGGCAATGGCAGATTGTGGGTATTTAGCCATACTGGATATATGTAGGAAAAGAAAGTACATGAAAATCACAATTGCCAAGCAAGAAATGTGCTACCAGCAAACAAGATTATCCAGCAAACCAACTGAATGTTGAATGAATACCCCCTCCCATCCTCACTATCCACGACTGCTCTCTGGAAGCTTTTTCTTTGTGCCTGATTGGTACCACAAGAGGCTTAAAAAGAAAGATTTTTTTAAAAAATATATCCAGATTTCTTCCACATGAGAGACAAAGCATGAAAAGTGCAGCATAAATAACAGAAAACTCTTTCTCTTAGAAGAGAGGGGCAGACTACATCTTCCTTTGTCACACTGCTGAGTGTTGGCTAGAGAAGTAGAGGGAAAAATAGGCTGTAAGCCACCGACTCACTGGTAAATCTGGCCCTTGGTGGAATCCTTGGGGGAAGGATTTAGCAGCCCCAAGGGAGCTTTGAAGAGAGCTCATTTGTGACATCCTTCAACAACTTATTACATGGGCATAGGCCATCAGGCAAGGCAGTGCCAGCCTGTCCCTGGCAGGGATACCACTCAGATGAAGAACGTACAATGATGCGCTTTTTTTCTTTCACTACTGATGGTGTTAAAAAGATCACACCAGAATATCATGCAGAGAAGCAAGAAATTTCATCCAAAAATCAGATTATTTAGTACGCCAAGTACATGCACATGAGAGATTCCTCTCTGGCAAAACTGGCTGCCCAACTAGCCCTGCTTAGAAAATACTTTAAAAGCTCATTTCTGTGCTTCGTCTTATCAGCCTCTTTGCCTGCCAAAAGCAAAGTCTAACTTTCCCAGTTTGGCCACTCTTTTGCATGTGACGTCATTTTTCAAATGCTCTGCACTGTGCTATAGTATTTGGCCTGATCAGACTGGGTTCAGTGTTCTACACCCCCACAATCTGCAGAGAACGTCTTCTCAAAGTACCAGGCATCCTGTCAGCACCACAGCAAAAAGGCAAAACATCATCTGTCAGGGCAGGAAATATGCCAGGAGCCCCATCCCAGCATTACCTGCTGAGCACCCTAATCACAGCTGGCAGGTCATCCAGTCACAAAATAAGAAAAATTACCTGTGACATTGTTCATGCACACCACCAGAAGATGGATGACTCAGCTTCTCCAAGTGGCTCATAAGCAAAGCCCCAAGGCCCTGGGTGCTCCTGATTTGGAGGGCCTTGGAAAGAGCTTTACCTCTGTTGAGGACAAAGCAGCAGAGCAGGAACTGAATCCAAAGCTGGGATGACCACCTACTGTCAGCCCTATGAAAATAATGCTATTTGATTTTGAATAGCTGAATTGGGACAGATTTCCACATGCTCACAAGGCAGCTACATGCATAGAGACTCCACCAGGTTGGGTGATGCTACCTTCCTTCCCACATGGTGCCACCTGGCTTGGTACGACATGAGGATTTTGTCATTGCACTCCTTGTCCACACAGGAAAAATCTTTAGGTTCTTTTTCTCCTACTCCCCCCACCAGCTTGGTTTCAGTCTGAAGCTTGGCTTCAGCCACATTTGCCCCTCAGTTCAGGAAGGAGATTGAGGCCCTGGAGCAGGTCCAAAGGAGGGCAACCAGGCTGGTGAAGGGACTCCAGCACAGACCCTATGAGGAGAGGCTGAGGGAGCTGGGGGCGTTCAGCCTGGAGAAGAGGAGGCTCAGGGGAGACCTCATCGCTCTCTACAACTCCCTGAAAGGAGGCTGGAGCCAGGGGGGGTTGGTCTCTTCTCCCAGGCAACTACCAGCAAGACAAGAGGACATGGACTTAAGTTGTGCCAGGGGAGGTTTAGGTTGGATATTAGAAAGAATTTCTTCATGGAGAGGGTTATCAGACATTGGAATGGGCTGCCCAGGGAAGTAGTGGATTCTCCATCCCTGGAGATATTTAAAAAGAGACTGGATGTGGCACTCAGTGCCATGGTCTGGTAACTGCAGCGGTAGTGGATCAAGGTTTGGACTTGATGATCTCTGAGGTCCCTTCCAACCCAGCCAATTCTATGATTCTATGATTTGACAGAATGCAGGTACCTCCAAGGGCTTGAATAGCTACATGTTTTGTGGAAAGAGGTGGAGAGGTGAAGGACCCAAGAGCCACCCCCTCAGAAGGGAAGGCTGCAGCAACACTCAGGGCATAGTGGGAAAACAACACAGGCTGCAAATTTACATTAGAATGAGATTAAGGTCTTGAGACAGGCTAAGTAATCAGAAAAATAACCTCAGCATGTCCCCTTGCTAAGAAAGCCAGAGAGCAAGCACTGGTCTGTTTAGGGGGTAGTATTTATTGACCTGTTGAAGAGGGTAGCACACATGGAGCGCTCCTGACTGAGGTGGTGACAAATCAAAGAAGTCTTCAACCAAGTGACACAAAGCTGAACCAGGGGGTAATTGTACTGAGGTAAGTGGCTGCAGTATTAGAACTAGAACAGAAGGCCAGGATTCGGCTTACTGACTCCTCAAAAAGGCAAGGTTAATTCTCCATCAATTTACTACCATGCCTTAATATAACAGTGCACTACTTATAAGAGAAGACTGGCATGGTCACACACTTTGAAAACCAGATGAGTTTCATCTACTCAGGCCCCTTTCTGAAACATTGCTAATTAACTGACAGTATTTGTTATTTCAACAGGCAACACTTCTGAATGCCCTTCAAAACACACACAGCTAGTCATCATCATTTTTGTTCTTTCTTTGCATGCCAGTTCAGCCTCTGTGTTAACCCTGAGTTTCATATGCAGGCAAAAGTGTAGGCAGCCAGCTAGTGCACAGGTCAATAGCACTGAAAAGTTCATAACACACCTCTTACCTGAACAATTTTGGGGTAATTTTGGTGGGCTGGGGTTTTTTTGGCTTAGCATCACCTTGGCACATCCCAGCACAAAGATCAAGGAGTGCTTGGTTCCTCAGATGCTGAGCTGAGGGGGTTTTGTCCTGACACCTTGGAAAGGGACCCACCATCAGTCACAGACAGAAGGCCTGACCTGGGTGTGCACATAGACAGAAGGAAGGCTGCAAGGCTCCATGCACAGTGACAAGTCAAAGTACAAGTTGTAACATCCCAATCACTTGGCATGCTAGGTGCTTGGACAGAAAATAACCATCGGCTCCCCCTGGGATTCAGGAGACAGCTCTCATGGATCTGCCACAAGACATTAGGATGCTCAGTTCATCCCACCATCTCTGAAATGCAGGGATGTAACATTTGCTCATCTTTGCCTGAACAGCGTCAGGCAGTCACCTTCTCTGACCACATATTTGGCCAGCAGAAAGCCCAACAGCTAACACAGTTTTGGTGTGCATCCCTCAGAGCAGCTGTATCCCAAGCCAATATTGAAGAATATGAAGCATATCTGTATTAACTAAACCTGGGTCATTTCAATTTGGTTATCACTTTGAAAGCCACACAGAGAGCAAAGCAAACAAGCTAATCCAGCCAGCATCAAACACTGCCAACACACATCAATGAAGATGACAGCAGGCTTTGCCATTGGCTTGGCTTTTGCAAGACAGGCAACATGCTCTTTATTTGCCTTTCTGAGATAACAGGTATCAAATGCTGTGTGTGTCAGATCTGGAAGGGAAAAAAGCAATTCCTCCAAGGTCCTTTTTGTGGGGAAAAGGCAGTGTCAGTGCAGCCTTGCTCTCCCTATGCTTATTCAGCCATACACTATGTTAACAGGGATCTTGGTGTTGTGTGGCTAGTACATGGAGGTATTTTATGTTCGCAATCACATTGTTGATATATCAACTGATAATTACCTCCATTCTCTTCCTCTTCTATATTGTGATTCATGCTCCATGCTAATTAAATGGCACATGACAAATGCAGTTATTAACAGCAGCTAAAGAGCTGGTAATCTTGCAGCAGCTTGAACAGAGGAACTGTGTGGTGTGTTAGCATCCTCCAGGTGCTGAGACAGGGCTGATCAGCGATGGTGAACCAAGGCAAGGCCAGCAGAGAAAGCACAAACACCCCTTGCCAAGTGCCTCAGTAGTGAAAGATTTCTGTGTTCTATGCACACAGACTACTGAAGGTAATACCAAATCCTCACCTAGCTGCTTGCAATGTGCCAGACCTGCTAAGCAAGGGTAGCCTGGCTGGGACCATTTCCTCTCACACAATGGCACCTGAGTGTTTTACTTTGTACCAGGATCCTCTTCCACACCTATCACTTCTAGTTCAGAGATGGTGCCACTACAACCTTAACTTGTAGCCTCAGTCTAACACCCTCCCATCCTCAGCTTTCCCTTCTGGCTCCAGTCACTGTGGTCAAACAGCAGCCATGAGTTAAAATTCGTGCATGTAGTGTAAAGCTATTCTTTCCAGAGGGAAATTGATGAACAGACTTTTAAAATCCTATGTAGTTACTGCTTTTTTCTATGCTTCTTCTTTTTGTCTCTATAAAAAAGATTCTTGTCAGCCAACATGGAGATAAGAAAAGAATGATGATTTGTAATGATTTGGTGGAAGAATTCTTTTAGAATAAGAAGTAGTTGATGCATTTTTACAGCAAAAGCCTACATTTTTCAACCTGTTATCATTGGTTTATTTATTCAGAGCAATTCATGTAGAAAACCACCCCCCAGCACTGGGCAATCCAGGGCACAGCCATGCTGAAAGGCACAGCCCGTAACTGCGAAGTAAGCTTATATTAAAAAAAAAAAAAAAAAAAACACAAAAAAACCAAAACAAAACAAACAACACCCCCACACACAAAAACAACCCAAAACCCCAAACAAACAAATAAAAAAACAAACAACAAAAAAGATTTGACTGAAAGACCTTGAGGGATTTTACACCCTTAAAGCCTTCTGGGAACACGGGCTCAGACTTCTGCTTCTCAGAGGCTTCTGTTCCTGAAACTCAGGTGCCTGTGCAGCACATGGTGATGACCCAGCATCTGAAGGGTGTCTCTGCCAAAGGAGGTTAGAGCTTGGAAAAGCAGAAAGATTTTGACGGGTCACTTAACTAGGAGAAGCTAGAAATTTTGGTTTTGTTGCTGACAAAAATATAAAAGCACTCCAGTTAGATTTATAGAATTGTTTCATGAGTTAGGTAAGTGAGAGAGAGAAGGACAAGCTCTTCCTTTTAGTCTGTCTTAAACTGCTGCTGGTTCATGTCAACATTTTTGCACTCAGACCTTTTGCATAAGCTACTTGGCTAATGTTGTTTTTTCCTCTGTATGAATACTTATGTGGGATGTTTCCATGTTTGTTGCTCACGTGAACTTCAAACAGCAGCCTGGTTTCCCAGCAGAGATTGAGAGAATAACCCAGAAGGCAACACATTTGCACTTGAACCCACAGAGAGTAATCAAGTACCACATCCTACTCTTGGCTATAGCAAGCCATTCCATCCCATCCCAGCAAAGGATCTTTCACCAGGCCATGTTCCAGCCCTGGAGGACATTTTTTAAACCTGTCAGATAAACAAGTGTAACAGAGACTGACAGTAAGGGAAAAGGAGCCATAAGTATCAGCAGCACACTCCACTGCTTCACTCTCAGTCCTGTTGCAGTGTGCCCCCCCCAACTCTCCATGTCCAGTGAAAGTGATGGAGGCAACAACAGTGTTCATCCAGCTGCCTGCCCTACCCTGCCATAGGCTCAGAATTCACCTTTTGGCAAGGGAAAGGTATTGATGTTCTTCAGGAATTGCCAGGGGTAGCCCAAGTGCCAGAGCCAGTTCCCACAGCAATCTCCCCTCTCATGCCTTCCCTTCTGCCAAAGCTGTCCCCAAAGGCCACCAGCACATGTGCACAGCAAGGAGGAGACCAAACAAAGGGAAGTATTGCAGGAGAGATGGAACACAAACCCAGGGTCAGCATGGCTGGATGCTGTCACCTTCTACAAAGGGACTTGTGAATGAGGCTAGGCACTGCCCAAGGTGGGTGTGTGTGATCTGTTCACCCACTCTGATGAGCTCTGAGCCTTGTCCATTCCCACAGGGAGCTATACCAAAAACCCATCCAGCCCTTGGCTCCATGCAAGGCAGGGTGCATCCTTGTCCAAGGCTGTGGCAAGAAACATGAGTACTGGGGATGCATTTGACCACCACTGTGGGATCCAGGAGGGTCCAACACAGTTGGCACATCTGTCAGGCAGGCCTGACCCAAGCCTGGGCAGCTGGATGTCTTTGCTTCAGAATCTGGGAACTGGGCACTGAGTTACACACACCCAAGCTCATGTGCTAGGGCCGTGCAAGGTAGGATAGGTCCTGGCCATGTGCCACACCACAGCTGCATGTTTAGGCAGCTCCTGTCCTCAGAGACATTAGTTTTCTACCCCTCATATCACCAGGTCTAATCAACTGTACCTAACTTGCATTTCCTGCAGATGGGCAAGGTCTGCCACGTCCAGCCCCATGCACCAACCCCTGCACCACATCTGAGGTCAGGCTCGTTTCAGCACTGGCACACATCACCCCAGTGCTGGGCTGTTGGCTCTGCTGCATGATCAGTACAGACCGATTGAGTCACTGGGGCTCAAAGCAAGCAGCTGGAGCTCTGCTGAAGCTATGTAAGTACAGATGGTCCAGGGCTGAGTCCATGACCCTCCAGCTGTAAAATCAGCCTTCCATCATGAGTCATCTGATTATCTAGTACCAGGAAAAGAGCTGGACCAGAGATGACACCACCGACAAGGACACAGAGATCGATGTTTTAAGACACTCTGCATCTGCACCATGCGTGAGTATCTGAAGTCAGACAATTGTTTTCACAGAAAAGAAGCCATGATTGTGCTAGTCATCTTGCAGCATCTTTCCACCGTTCCCTCGAATCTACTCAGAAGCACGAGCACAAAGTCTTGTAAAGTCTGCAACTCAGGGGCAGCAGAGACAACTGAGATGCCCCTCAGGTCTGAGGCAGAGGAGGGCAGCACAGATGTGGCAGAGGTGGCCTGGACCCATCCACAGAGGGGCTGAGTAAGTGCCCCATCAGCAAGTGATGCCCCAGCTCCTGAGCCAGCTGGCTATGGTAACTTTGGGAACTGGGGCTGCAGCTGATGCTGCAGGACCTGCTGTAGGGGAGGGAGGCAATGTCAGCATGCAGAACACTTACAGTCTTTGACAGAACTTTGAACAGGGGGTCAGTCATCATGCAATTGGCAACACAGTATTAATTTGTCTAGCAAAATGACATTTTTGTTACCATTACCCCATGACTCAGCACTCTGCATTTTTTATTTACTGCCATTACAAATGAGCCAACACAAAAGGGAGGGAGACAGATGCAAGTTCTTCAATAGGGACGATGGTAGAAGAATGCTGAAGAGCTGGTACTGCTGGCACATCACAAGAGCCCTGTGACAGCTGGGAGAGGAATGAGTACAAATGATGAGTAGCCAAGCAGTGAACATTCATCATGTGTGTGAGAGAAATCTCTCTGAGGCTGCCAGCACAAAATGCATCAGTGCTTAACACACAGAGCTAAATCTTACACCTGCTTAAGTCAGAGCAAAGGCTCCCATGGACCAGGACATGTTCCTTAATGCTTTCTGTAGGTAAGAGCCAGGGTCCTCACATAAGTTGTTTGTTTTCTTACATCTTGAGAAACCAAAACTCGCTTGCTTAGAAAATAAAATATTATAAATTTCAGCAAGATGTTAAAGTGTGTACCTGATGAACACCACAGTTAGTGAGGTCAGGCAGTATTTGATGTGATTGAAATGGCACATCCCATGTCCCATAAGGGACAGCACAGGTAACCAGGATCAGAGCTGCTAAGCATCCCTTAAGGCCAGCCACTGAATGAAGCAGGCAGCACACTTGCTCACCCCAAGAAGAGGAGAAATTGGATTATAGCTGTCATCATATAGCACAAAAGAGTAGCACGAATCTTTCCAACTAGACTGTGGTGTTTCAGGCTTGGTCAGGAGCAAGAAGAGGTTTAGGGGTCAGTTTTATTCCAACAAGCCTACCCTCACCTCAGTGCTTTTGCTAGTAATGGTGTTGCTGAAAAGATCCCTTGGTCTTAAGCTCCAAAACATGAGTCCATCAGAGAGAGCATGTTATGCCTCTGGCCAGTATTCAGAGTCCAGTTATTAACTAAAATTAATGCAGTTCAGAATTAGACTATAGCTCAACCCAGCCAGTGAGCAGGAAAGTTTTTGTGCTCCAGCAGGATGTAAAGAAAGGGAAGCAGAGTAACTCCTACTTTCTTTCTGTATATTAAGAGAAGGTCAAATTCTCACCCTTTCTATGTTGACTTAGACCCAACTTCACTGCCAGTAAGGGAAGCCATCCTAGGGAAATCAACTAGCACAATAAAAGTATAAAGAGGCCTAGAGGGGAAAATACCAGCTAAACACATCTGGAAAGGTATCTTCAGAGAGTCCTGGCTGCAAAATGCATTAGCATGAACATAATTGAGTCCACCTCAGTTAGGCAAATCCTCCCCCAGCGAAAGATGGGGCTACGAGATGCTGCAGCTCCAGGGTTCCCCAGGTCCCCCCAGGTCTTCACAGTGGTAGACTGGGAGTAGAGGAGCAGCAGCTCCTGGCATCCTGGTCCCTGTGCCCTACCAACATGTCCTGCAAGAGAAACTGCTGCTATTTCCTTCATGACAGCACCCATTTTGCAGAATAAATCACCACAAGACACCACGGAGCCAAATTAAAGTCTGAGAACTATTTCTCCACACAGCCAAGGATCAGCAAATATACAGCACAAGCCTATTAATAACTTTATTCCATAGCTAGATATAGGTTTCTCGAGACTAACTGCAATAAGGATCCATTAAATCAATCACAATCAAAGTCTAGTCTGCCTTCAAGTGAGTTCCAGTTAGGATGCAGTAACATTATTAAAGGGCTCAGACAGGCAAACTAAAGAGAAACATTTCCCAGAGGCCTGATTTTCATCATCCTCAGAAATAAAAGCCTTCAGAAGTTCAGAACTCTCATTTAAAACAAAACAAACTCAACCCAACTGCACAAAAAACACAACCAAAAAAAAAAAAAAAAACCCAGCACCCAGCCAACAGACAAACAACAACAAAGAAAAACCTCAAAAGAAAATATAATCAAATTAAAAGACTTGCTAACATTGTCTTACTGAGTTTTTCCTTTTTTTTAGATTTTTTTTTTCCTACCCAATTGCGACCAAACTGAAAAGGTAAAATCATGAAGCAGCACCTTCTTCACATCTGAATACCCACACCTGATCTACAGGCTTGGTAAAGAAAAGGAACAGATGGCAGGAAAAAATTAATTGCAGCTTTATCAGTGTGTATTTCTAGTAGGGGAACAAAGAGAGAAAGCTTACTTGAACATTCAAAGAATCAGGAGCTAGTCTAAAAGAGTGATGAGCTCAGATTAAGAGAGCAGATTAAAAAGTGGAATTCTGCAAATCAGTTTCAAAAATATGAGACATGACCCATTAGTCTGTTTACTGAGCTGAGGAGTAACCACCTCAGTAACTCCTTATGGTCTCTGCTATACATTCAAAATGAACCAGAGGCAAAAGTAGCAGTTTCCTATACCTGGAAGGGGAAATATTTTTAGTATGTATACAATTAATTGCTATATTAATTAATTAATATAGTATTACAAATTAATTCTAACTGTATATTAATATACTACTTCTATTTAGTTTATGTGCATTCATATATATTATACATGTATCTATGAAATCTAAATGAGCTACTCATCAACAGCAATATTTGCCCAGCCTGAACATTTAACTTAGAACCTGAAAAAGCCATGTTCTTATATCCCATCAGAGACCTCATCAGATATGAGAGGTAGCTGGGGGAAAATCTATCTCCGGGAAAGTACAGGAAGAAACCTCCATCATCTTCTATGCTGGAGGTCAGGTGAGGCTGTAGCAACATTCAGGCATATCACAGTTTGTCTTATTTTCCTCTGACAAACTCTAGCTTGTACATATCACCTCTGAACCAAGGTTGCTACAGTTTATACTCATGCAAAATAAGGCATTTTTCAATTTGGTGGAAGAGCCAGGAAAAAAGCAAAACAAAACAACAAACAACCTAAAGGAAAGACCTAAATTTACATCATTCCTGACCTAAAATATCACTGCCCTAAGCAACTCCCACCCACTCTCACACTCCCTTAGGTTCAAGTTCAGCAGTTGCTTTTTCATTCCTCTCCTTCTCCATGAGCCACATTTTTTTTACATTTCAAATTGCAATTACTTCAACTCCTGAACAAAAGGCACTGAGAAACAAGAGTTTTGCTTAAAAATTGGAAATAAAGTGCTCGAACTTACCCAGTAGAAACTTTACTCAAACAGTGGTCCACATCTGACTAGAAAAGTCATCTGGCTGACTCAAAATTGCTTTCCACTCCTCCATGTTTGTTTGTGTTGGGATTTGTTGTTTTGTCTCTTTTTTTTTGTTTTGTTTTGTTTTCATTTTTGTCTTGGGATTTTTTTTTTTCTAATAAATAGCTGATCACACAAAACCATCACCCAGCCATATTTCAGTCCCCATCCTTGGGATGCCAGCAACAGCCAGCTTAAGGAAAGTAGCTCATCACTATACATGTATTTCCACATGAAAACCCAGACAGTGTGTGAACCCCATCCTGGTTCACACACTTAGTGCTGAAACCTTTAAGACACAATATGTGTCAGAGTAAAAGCCCCCACTATTGACTACATAATTTTTGTTTGAATTGCATTGGTAGCAAAGCCAGTGAATAGTGATTGTTTTGAACAGACACCATGGCAGGCATGGAGCCCACTGCTCTTGCAAATAAACACACTGGGACATGGCTGTGAAAGCAGTCACCTCCTCCCCAGGCTCACCTGGCCTCAGCCAGCCCGTTATACCTACAGGCAAAATACATCCACAGCCTGAAACTGGAAGGAGGAGAAACATTTCTTCCTGTCTGATCCATGAACTCCAACCGAAAGGAGGACATAAATGACTCCACCTGTCATCTTTAACGCCCATCCCATCTCCTTCTTATTCCAGCTTTTTAAAACCTCAGCTCTGTTGAAATGGCAGGACTGAGTGGTGAGCACCAGGAAGCAACAGAAAGCAAGAAAATAAATTTTAAGAGGTTTGGGTCTACTTTTCAACTGCAGCCTCAGCTGCTGTGTGACCATGGAGAAAGCTGACTCCCTCCCCTCCAGACTTCACCCTCTCCATCTCCCTAGTGGGACAGAAATTTCTCTCCACCTCTTAGGTGGTCTTCCTTCACAATTCATGCTCATCTTAAGAAAAAAGCAGCTGGACTGAAATATTTTTTGGTAGAAAAGAAATTTCATATTAAATACTATTGTTTCCAATTGGGTTTAGCAATTAACAAAACCTGCACCTTGCTCCTGTGTGGAGATACAAAGAAGGCATATGCAAAGGTGGGGTTTGTTTTCTTGGGGAGGCTTAAATGTTCTGTTGGGTTTTTGAAGCACTGTAGATATCACTGAAGCTATGTAGGGGCCCTGACACAAGGCCAAACATCACTGTGCTGCTTCTGCAGTTCTCTGAAATCCCAACCCTAAATGCTAAACCAGAATGGAAAATCAATCTGCAGGTTCTCACATTGGGCTGCAGGAAACATCTACAATAGCATCATACAACACTGTTGACAGAAGAATGAGTAACAATTTTAGGACCTGCTAATTTCATGCCTCACTTTCCAGTTCCACAGGCCAAACATGGCATGGGTGCCCATCATGGCAGCAGCTTGTTTATCCCACAGCTGCCCAGCCAGTGTCTAAGGTGGGTGCTGATTTATCTCAGCAGAGCATCTGACTCCATTGCACAAGACTGAAAAAAATACGTAATGTGGACTAAATTATCACTGGTTTATCTCCGTTGAAAACAAAAGGCAACAAATGAATTTGGCAACACAAAACAGATGAAGGAGATACGAATGCCATGGCAGACAGCACAGGCTCATGTACTTTGAGAGCTCTTCTGTTTATGGCTTTAAAATGCATGCCAAATTCTTTCTCTAGTAGTACAAATATTTAACATAAAATATGACCTACAGCATAAAACTATTTGCAGGCACAAGGTCATAAGTGTTCTGTGCACAAAAGTATTTTTGAGCATCATTATATATGAGATTACCATACTTCCCATGATTAGCAAGTCTGGCAATTACACCTTTTATGCCTTGCTCCAGGCATCAGGTATGGTTTCTGTTGGAGATGAAATATCATATGTGCACATCACAGCTCCAGCATCTGGTAAGCTGTGATACAAAATGAAGATGACAGGCTGGTTGCTTCTCCTTCAGATGTAGTCTGTAGATAGCTCTCCAGGAGCTGGCGTCTGTGACAGCTGTTTTCTCCTGTAGTATTTTGCTTGGAGGAGAAGTGGTGGTGTTTCTCCTAAAGTGAAGCCATGATCCTCAGACACACAAAACAGCACTGTTGTAGTACAGTCACTTTCTACCCAAGGTCATGGATGTTCTGCTACTTCTACAGAAGTCAAAATTAATTCAGTCAAGTCAAAGCAACCTCCGCTCATCTAAACCAAAGCAGTGTAACCCAGAGTACTGTTTTGAAGAGAGGGATGAATTTGGTTTGAACTCCCAAGCCCTGATATAATCCTCCACCTCAGCAAGCCATTTGTTTCAACTTCTTTATTATTTCTCTTTGCTGGAGGGCATTGTTCTCTTCCTGACCAGCCTCACACAGCAGCAGTTTGTCACTCCCAGGTGCTCCTAGTCGGTGCTCTGGAGCTGCAATGCTGGAAGGATGCAAATGGCCAAAAGAGGAATTCACTCAAAAAGCCCTCGTTGCAGGGGCTTGAAAAGACCTCTGGAGATGATGATGGAAAGTTGGTGAAGAGGGGCAATATTTATGCAGCCAGGAAAGCAGTTTGAAACAGAAGACACTAATGCATACAGTGACCCACTGCTAGGGTTAGGGTATCAGTCATACTTTTGCAATAGAGACACCCTTTCCCAAATCACTGCCACATACCCAACTTACCCAAACTGCCCCAGGAACTGCTTCCCCAGTTACCAGCAACAGCTAATGAGGATTTATCCTCTATTTGGCACCTTTCTTAAGAAAACATTTAAGGCAGCCAAGAACATGGCCTTAACACACACAACTCTACAGCTCCTAGCTCTGCTCTGGTGTCACCAAATTCTTCTTGCCAGCATTTGCAGAAAGGCAGAAGGGTGCAAAGCAGCTAGGGCAAGTTACAGACAGCAGCATTCAGAAGGACATGTCAGCAGAAGAGCCCATGAACAGGCTGGGTTAAAATTGCAACAGTGGTATGGAGAACTAAGTAGCTGTGGTTCGGCAAAATGTGTGTCACAAACACAGCTGAAAGTTGGACGTGTCTCTTTTCACCTTTAGTCTGCCACACACTCTGCTCTGCTCCGTGGCTGCCAGCATTTGCAATGCATCAGTTCCCTTTCATGGTTCTGAACTGCCAGTGAGGGTTAAACCACAGCAGCCTGTGAGCAAGAATCACCCACAGACAGGGAGAGTGTTCATCCTCCCCCTCCATCAGGCTGCACACAACCTCGGTGTCAATCCCAGGATGCAGGGAAGCCTCAGTGGTCTGGCTGCTGTTGGAGCTGCTTCCAAAGATTTTTGGGTGAGCTGACACATTTATACCACCCAGTATGGAAGCAAATCTTTACCATTGCCATGAGTTCAGGGGATCTGAGGAAAGTGTCAATCAGTGTACAAGGACAGCAAGCTGCAGATGACAGTGGCTGCATAAGGACCCTTAGCCCTCCCTGGCCACTGTGTCCTGCCTCCATTTTGCCCTCTCCAGGCTCTGCTACAAAGAGATGCCCAAAATTCACCAGGACATGGTCCTAGGCAACCTGCTCTAAGTGAGAATGTGCTGAGCAGAAGTTGGACCAGGTGACCTCCCCAGGTCCATTCCAGCCTCCACCCTCCTGTGCTCTGCTTTCACTCCTAAAGCACTTCAACACAGCCCTGATGCCTCCTGCACAAGATGCTGGGATAAAGCACCATCCCAAACTCCTCCCTGAGGATTCATCACAAAACAACAGCTCCTCACTCCACGGTGTCCTATGGCAGACGCAGTCAGTAGACAAAAGATGATTTTATTGTGGAAAACAACAACAACTGTGGGTGTCCAGGAGTCACAGCAGGTCAGCCCATGAAAACATATTGGAACCTTCAACAACACAGTTGGAGAGCTCTGATCAGCCCATCAAGGCAGGAAGGGACAGGATTTTGTCCCTCTCTCTTCAGGGAGCACCACTGATGAGGAACTGTTGGTGGCCCAGAAGAGAGAGCTATTGCTGGCACTTGCTAAGGGCCAGCTCTTGTGCCTTGTCCCATAGGAATGCCCTTGGAGAGCTGTGCATGTGCAGAGACACCAATGCTCCTGTGCCACACAGCAGATAGTATATGATCTTTCTCCACAAGAAGAAACAATATTGTGGAGCAGGGGTTTATATCTGTAGTGTACACCTAAAGGCTCCTGCCAGGAGCTGACTGCTGGCTACAAGATGCTTTCACAGCCAAAACCAATGAAACAAAAGACTCTCCTTCCAGTTCAATGTGATCACTGGGTGCAAATGATTCCGTTTCGTTGAGTTTTCCATGAAATTTTTCAACCTGAGAGTAGAAAAATCAAGTCTTTTTTGGCTTTCTTTTAATAAGTAATATATATTCACTTGAATTCATGTCAAGTCTCATGAAGTAGCAGGCAGATGCAATGCCTATTGCTAGTGCAGAACTGATCCACACTTCAACTAACTGGCACATGTGCAGAGGACAAAACTGCACATGTTCAACGCAAACCTCTTCCTTTACAACCATGATGAATTTTGCTCACCTGAAAAGAAACACCCTGCTTTGAACTTTTTTGCTAAGCAACATGCCACTTCCTAACTTGCTCTGAGACTGTTAGTGAATGAGCCTTCTTTACTGGGTGTTGTAGGGGTATTTTTGCCCTGTGATGTCCTGCCCCATTCACCTCACAATGCAGACTCACTCAGTACATGACTCTGACTCATCTCCAAAGCACCATTCAACAGGTGGTTCAAGACAAAAATAATGCATGTCCTGAAAGAGACATTTCTAACCACTCTCACTGCACAGACCATTCCAGAGCTGGGCTCTAGTCATGACAGTTGTAGGTTTGAGCCTCAAATGCTATAGCCACTGACAGAGCTGCCTCAGTAAGCCTCGAGGTTTTTTTTCATCTGAGCTACTCACACCCATTTCACCAGAAATACAGGGTGTGAATTAACATCAACACAAAAAGCATAGGAGACAGGAGGCCCCTCAGGCTGCTGAGGAAGTCAGGGTAAAGGATGAGTTTGCCTTGGTTGATGAGGGTTGGGTTTAAGGATCAGTTCATGAGGCTGGACATCCATAAATCCATGGGTCCTGATGGGATGCACCCATGGGTGCTGAGGGAACTGGCAGATGTTATTGCTAGGCTGCTCTCCATCATCTTTGGTAAGTTGTTGGGAACAGGAGAGGTGCCTGAGGACTGAAGGAAAGCAAATGTCACTCCAATCCTCAAGAAAGGCAAGAAAGAGGACCCAGGTAACTACAGACTGGTCAGCATCACCTCCGTCCCTGGAAAAGTGATGGAACAACTCATTCTTGGTGCTGTCTCCAGGCACATCAAGGACAAGAGGCTTATCAGGAGCAGTTAACATGACTTTACTAAGGGGAAGTCATGTCTGACCAACCTGATAGCCTTCTATGAGGATACAACCAGGTGGATGGATGATGGCAGAGCAGCAGACAGAGTTTATCTTGATGTCAGTAAGGCATTGACACCATCTCCTGCAGCATCCTTGGAGCTAAACTGAAGAAGTGTGGCCTGGATGACCAGGTAGTGAGGTGGATCGGGAGCTGATTGAAGGATAGAAGCCAGAGAGTTGTAGTCAATGGGATGGAATCTATCAGGAAGTCTTTTTCTACTGGAGTCCCTCAAGGGTCAGTACTGGGACCAGCGCTATTCAATGTATTTATTGATGACCTGGATGAGGGAATAGAGTGCATTATCAGAGAGTTTGCTGATGACACAAAACTGGGTGGAGTGGCTGACACCCCAGAAGGCTGTGCTGCCATTCAGAGGGACCTGGGCAGGCTAGAGAGTTGGGCAGGGAGGAATTTATTGTATTACAAGGGTGAGTGTAAAGTCTTACATCTGGGAAAGAACAACCCCAGGTACCAGTATAGGTTGGGGACTGAGCTGTTGGAGAACAGCACAGGGGAAAGGGACCTGGGGGTGCTGGTGGATGGAAGGATGCCCATGAGCCAGAAATGTGCTCGTGTAGCCAAGAAGGCCAATGGCATCCTGGGGTGCATTAGAAGGGGGGTGGCTAGTAAGTCAAGAGAGGTTCTCGTCCCCCTCTACTCTGCCCTGGTGAGGTTGCATCTGGAATATTGTGTCCAGTTCTGGGCCCCTCAGTTCCAGAAGGACTGGAAACTGCTTGAGAGTCCAATGCAGAGCAACCAAGATGATGAAGGGAGTGGAACATCTCCCTTATCAGGAAAGGCTGAGGGAGCTGGGGCTCTTCAGCTTGAAGAAGAGGACAATGAGGGTGACCACATTAATGCTTATAAATATGTAAGGGGTGAGTGCCAGGAGGATGGAGTGAAACTTTTCTCAGGGGTGATTAACAATAGGACAAGGGGCAATGGTTATAAACTGGAGCACAGACAGTTCCATATAAACATAAGGAAGAATTTTTTCACTGTGAGGGTGACAGGGCACTGGAAGAGGCTGCCCAGGGAGGTTGTGGAGTCTCCTTCCCTGGAGACATCCAAAGCCCACCTCTATGTGTTCCTGTGTGACCTGCTGTAGGTGACCCTGCTTTGGTAGGGGGCTTGGACTAGGTGATCTCCCAAGGTCCCTTCCAACCCCCAACTTTCTATGATTCTATGATAATTACAGCCTTGCTGTTAAAAAAAAAATTCAATACCTGCTCAAAAAAACCAGAGGATCAGAAAATACTTGTTCAATGCTACTAATAGCTTTATTTTTACTAGTTAATTTTATTAAGTTTTACTAGATGTGCTTGTTCCTCAGAAATTCAGTTAAGTGGGGAGAGGAAGAGGGAATAATTATTACCTGTTCTGCACAGTCACACACGCTCATTTATTGTTTCCACTGTGGTTTGGGTTTGCTCCCTTGCACATGCTGTACGAAGCATCATTACAGAAACGAGTTAGCAGCAAGCAAGATCTTGCTCTTTTATGAATGATCTCTCTCCTTCCTCTTAACCTCTTCCCACAGCAGGGAGCCCAGGTTGCTAAATGCATCACCTGCTGTGGCTTGTCACTGGCTGCTGTCAGCCTTTTTTAATGACATGGTTTTCCACCCAACAGTGCTACCACCCTCTCATTATTTCTGGTAGTGCATTAGTGTCTCATTACAGAATGACCACCATGGAACTAATTGAAACACAAGGGACACAGAGCCCCAGTTTTAACGTGGTAGGTGAGGACGGATCCATCACCCAGCCATTTCCCCTTACAGACAGCTCTAAGCTGTGATGAGGCTTCTGATTGTGATTTAAGGTCAGGCTATTCTTACAGCTGCTCTTCACTGTATCAGGAAGGACAGACAGCCCCAGGCTGGGGATTTCTGGGCAGCTAATGGCCTGTGCAGGAGCAATGAGCTTCTGAGATGCCCCCATGGAGAGTGGCTCCTCGGTGGGTGGGTAGGAGGGAGCTCCAAGGGGCAATAACTCTGTACAGCATAGGAAAGATCATTTCAGGGAAAGCCTCTGTAAACTCAGTTTGCTTCAATATTTTATAATCTAGTTTGATGCATCTTAACTGAGGACTAACTCCCCTCAGATGAGCCATGCCAGGGGACAGCATGGCTACTTCTAAACATAATCTCCATTAGTACCATATTTTACTTCACCACTTGCCTCCATCTGAAATTAGGATTACATGAGTTTTATGGTGAGCAGTCTCTGCTGATGAAGCCCACACCAGCCAAGAGAACTTCAGCAAAACTAGGAGGATATTTTATCTGAAGCTTGATTCACAGAGATCCTCTTCTTCTGGACTACTCTTTACTTACACAGCCTATATTTTCCGAGTCCTCTGAGAAGGGCAGCTGGTTTTCCAAAAGGCTACAAGACACTCACTGTTCAGATCCACTCATGGGCTTTATAAAACCTTGATCAACTCTGCTGCAGCCATAACCAGAAAATATAACCAAAAGGGCATCACACAGGCTTACTACTCTTAAAGAACAGTAGTCCATAGAGACTGAATCATCACAGGTGGCACCAAAGTGATGTGAATTCAACACCACAGCCCAGTGTTCTCTATCTAAATAAGCTTTCCTGCCAAACCACTCTTAAAAAGCCATGACTATCAGACTTTAATTGCTTTCTTGTTTATTTTTTCTGGACTAAGCCATGTGACAGATTTTGATGTCCGAGTTGCTGTTCACTATCTCTTTTCTGATTAAATAAGGAAAAAAAGTTAGAACTCAAGTAAACCTGTTTGTTTTGAGAACAAAACATAACAGTACTTTTCACCATATTTTATTCTAGTTTTGTGAAAATGGAACAATGTCCTCCTAAGTAACTTTTCAGCACTACAGAGCTATAAATCTATGCCAAGAAAAACTTCCTTCTTATCAGGTCCTTTCCACAGTAATAGTTTTTTTGTTTTTGTTTTTTTTTACAAAGGTGCCATTTAAAATTACAACTGGAAATGAAGCAATTTTAAAAAATCTGATTACTCTACTCTCAAGACACAGATATATCCCCTCAACTCATAGTCTAATGCTTTCCTCAGATAAGGCTATTAAGACAGAAAACATAATCTCCAGCTAAAAGAAGGGTTTACAAATTGTAAAAAATTGTAAGTTTTACCAGAAACAATTTGATTCTTTTAAATTGCCGTGAAAACTTAATTTCAAAGCAAGGAAAACAAAACCAGAACTTGGCAAATATTAGCATGGTTTCAATTTTCCAGTTTCTCTACTGGGAAGAGAAGCAAGACCTACATGATTAACTGATCTAAATGCTTGGGCTATTCTCTTCCACATCTTCCTCCTTCCCTCCTCCAAACATAGGGACTTTAAGATGCTAAAAAAACACTCTCAAAAATCTGTATTTTTCTGATTGGAAATTTGACCATTAGGCCACAAGCTTGTACTTCATAACAACAGATTTTGGGCAGAATCTGTTGAATCCTCCAACTACCTATGTACTCATGATTTGAAAACAAAATAAATTGCCCACAGTTTCCATGGCAGCTCACCCCAGTGGCTGATTGCTTTCTTATCTCTTTCTGTCCAACGTCCACCTCAGATTCACTGAATATGGCTTCCAGGTACTGGCCTCTGTTCTACCTTATCCTCACCATTTTATCCACAGTTATGTCTTCAGACTTCCCCTGATCTTCTCACTAGGGCTGAGCTTCTGGATTACACCATGACAAGGCATCCTCTCAAACCCCAAGTTTGTGGCCCTCATCTGAATTTTTGTAAGTTTGTTTGGTGTTTTTTTGTTAAACTGCACACAGAGCCATCAACATACTGCACACTTTTGATGTGTCCTACACATCTCAGCTCTCCACTTTTCCCCTTTTCATGCACAGGGATGATACTACCATCTTTTTGTAATAGGGCCTCAAATCTCAAAGCCATCACAAAACAACTGCTTCCACATCACGTTGCCAGTGCTGAGCCCAAATGGACTGCAGTAAAGAAACTCCCCAAAATTCCTCCCAAAGCACTTACTGCCCTCCTGCAGGGATAACATCATTCAAAGACCTCTTCAGTGGCAGAGGTAGGCCCTACCGAAGTTGACAGAACTTGGTTTAAAAAAATTACCATCATAAACCAGCCTGGATATACCAGCAGGTTTGCAAACTTAAGCATCGTAACAAACCCATAGCATGCAAAATATTACTTGGAACCATCAAGAAGATTTAGTTGGATCAGACAGCCCCCTCCCCTTCATTACAAGCCACAGCACTGAGATATTGCAAATAGTTAGGGCTGAGCAACCTGGTGTTTTCTAGCTCTGCTGACCTAAACCAATTTGGATCACCACAGCTGTAGCATGGACCAGCATGGACCTTTATCTCCCTGCCAGTCCCATGTAGGTAGTGATTAGTGGGTTCAGGTGGCTGTTGTGAGATTGCAGATAGTGCCTCTACCAAGCTCTTGCTTTATTATATGGACCCAAAACTACCAAGGGAATGAATGATTCTGTAATGGAATCTAAATAAAAACTGCCCATCTCTGCATACAGGAGATGTATCCAATACAAACAGCAGGGCTTTCTCTAGAAGAGCTCAGAGTTTGAGGAGACAAGGGGAAACAAGGCTTAAAAGCATTGCTGGTTAGTGAGACCTGAACACAAGTAAATAGAGCAGGGCCCAGAGACTGGTACTGTGGTGAATTTAGGTGCTCTCCCTGCACACAGTCTCATTGGTTTTCATGTAGTTACCTCCAGGTTCCCAATACCCTAACCTAGAAATAAATAAATAAATAAAAAACAACAAAGGTTTGCTACACTGCAACAGGTATAGAAAGCACAACTTGATGGCATTTTTTTAAGTTAGGCTGTAAATGTACTATTCCTGGCCAGCAACACTGGCCAGCATTTCACTCTGCAGTGGCACAGCACAGCCTGCTCCAACTGGCTTGTGCACAGCAGATCCTTCCAGTCTTGTATGATAATTATTCTGTTTCACAAAGCAGCTTTCCCTCTGCTTCACATGAGAAAGCAGGCAGGCAGACAAGTCCAGCCAGGCCACTGTGGTGCGAGAGACAGGCGTGAGGGGGTGGCAGACGTCCCTTGAGATTCCACACAACCCCTCACCTGGGATCCCTAATCCTGCCAGAGTCAATTTGCTGTCAAATTTCCACAGGGCTTAAGTACCAAGAGAGAATTGGTTTATCATGGGAAACACTTCCTCTCCAAAGCTGTTTAATTATTTCTGCATATGCCGGGCAGGCGTGAAATGTGTGCGGGAGTGATTTATGGGGAGGGAAGCCAGAGAAATGGAAGAACAACACAGAGACCTACTCAGCTCATCTCCATCACAACGCACAAACTGCTCCATATGGATTCTAGTAATGGTCTATGCCATTTTTTTTCTGCCACTATATGGGACCATAGATTGTAAAGCTTCACTTGAGAGTAACATTAATTCCTCTTCCCATTCCTCCATCAAGGAGCAGCATGCACACACAGAGGAACCTCAGCCTGAATGTCATCTCTCAAACCACAGGGATTAATCTTCTCCCTCTTCACTGCTGATTCATTATGTGAATTTAGTCAGCTTACAGGTGGCTTGATTTCCAGAATCAACTGTTTCCAAAACACAGGTCATTAACAGTTAGCAGCAAGTTTATTGATTTATACTATGGCTGCAAGAATGTTTAAATACCAGTGCTTGCAGCAGAGTTACAATGCTTAAAGTACTGTTAGTAAGACTTCTGCAACCCCTGTGGAAAAAGCAAGATATTGATCTCATTGTCATTGTTGCAACTTGAGATGCTCCTTCTGATGTCAGTGTTTGGTATGCAATGCTGCTAGTCACAATAGTATTTGATGAAATTATTCCAGCTCCAGGCTGAATTCCTTCTCAAAACCAGAAACAGAGTCACACCAGAAGAACCAGATGAGTTTCCTAAGCATGGGTCTGGCAGCTATTCTGGGTGGTCTCTTGCACTCTTTCAAAAAAAGCATTTAAAAGCCTGAGTGTTAAAACCAGATGTCATAACTTTGAGTAAAGCATACCTCCTTTCCTAGAATGGCCTGCCTGGTCTTCACATCCACCAGGAAAGAAGTATGAGTATTTCTGAGCCTCAGCATTTGCAAAATCAGCCTGGATACATAAGAAAAGCTCCAAACTGGCTATGCAGTTAAAATCTGGGTAGACAGGTGTCCTCTCCACAGCACAGGAGACATGTGGAGGAACTTGTTTTTTTGTAATTCATTATTGCTTAGTTTTCTTACATAGCCCATACCAATTTACTAATGGTTTTGTATTGACTTAGAGAGACACTGCACAGCTAAATTGATTAAATTTTTTCCCTTACAGCATGACATAAAATCTGAGCAAATGACTTAAGAGTTCTAACATTTCTGTAAAGAGACAGTTGTAAAATTGTCTGGAGAAGAATGAACTTTCTAAGTGGTAGTATGGTAAAATCTACCCTCTGGTAAATAATAAAATAATTGAAAACTACACAGAGTCATGGGTGGTCCAGCTGTCCCATGGCCTCATGTGGCCAAAGACCCAATCTTTAGTAAGAGCGACATTGGCTACAACATCATAGAGGAATTCAAATTTGCACAGTGTTTTATAAATGCTAAAACAGTGTTAGCAATGAGTGCAAGGCTTGTCTTCACTTCCCAGCTTCTCCATTAACATCCCCAGTACATTATTAATCTGCCATTTTATCCTGCCTGGAGGCTGAGGAATATCTTGAATATTCTTGACTCCTCCCTGTTCAAAATAGAAATGAGGCTCTCAGTTACCACCCTGAAATTTGCAAAGGAATTTCTTTAATGAGTCTAAGGAAATAACAGTTTTCCCACTGAAAATTTAATGTATGGAAAATCTAGACCACTCCTCCATGAAAAGAAAGAAAAAATAAACCAAAACTCACTGATTCAGCAGGAGACGCCTTGCTAAAACAACAAAAAAAAGCCCAAGACTATTATCAGTAATTCATGATCTACATTTTTAAGTAAGAGATTCCAGGGCTTCCATCATTATCGAAATCACATGGAGAAACAGTGCCTCTTTCAACATCATTAGTTTGAATGAGTTATTGTGTCCACTTCAGATTCTTTCAATCACATTTTTATTCCATTCAGGCCAAAAGAAAAAAAGAAACAAACAAAATGAAACAAACAAACCAAACCAATCAAAGAAAAAATTTTATATCAGTATCCTTCCTCAGAGCAACTTGCCATTCCTTGCTCCTGAAATGAAGCAAGCAGTTGTTTCACAATTTCGTGCCTCTCTTAGTACTGCTGTTATAAATAAGGAGAAATCAACCCTGAGGCAAAAGACAGTATTAGTTTCTCTCATATCTTTACTGACAGAATAATTGGCTGCACTGTAAACTTGACTCTATATGATTTTGCTATTTGTCACTGCTATGGCAGGTTACAATTAGTTTCTCTTGTCCCCTCTCTCTGTCCCTTTGTCCTACAGGTTCCTTCCACCTGGGCTTCTGCCATCACCCTATCCTACTGAAGTCTGACACAATGCTGACAAAATTCACTCCTTTTTTTGCTTTGTCTCATCTCTTACTCTATTGTAAAATAAAATACCTTGTGATAAGGTACTTTAAGAGGGAGAAACAACGGCCAGAAGAAGCTGAGATGTCTGGCAGGATGAGGCTGAACAAATGTGGGGAAGAAGGGAAAGATGGAAAAAGCAGCCCTATTTCTACATGAACAGTGCCCTTTTCCTTTCTGTCAAACCATCCCAAGGACATCAACTGACTACAGGTCTGAAAAGAAAGCAAGCCCCACTAGCATTCCTTGGACAATCAAGGAAATATGAGGAAAGGTGGTATTACCTGACAAGGGAAGTCCACCACTGCAAGGGTCACTGAATTTATGATGGCAAATGAAGCAGCAGTGGTTTGGTGCAGCAAGGGGGGAGGAGAGAACAGTGCTACTGAAGCAGAAGGATAACATAGGTGCCTGGGAAAGATGGACAACAGTGATGTGATTTAACATGGTGAGGGCATCTCCGGGGGGCAATTGATCACTGTAAGAAGAAAAAGTCTAGCTTTCTTCCAAACTTCTCATCTTCTCCACTTACAGCTTACACCCCCCTGCACTCCTAAATAACATGGGACTTCTATCATTTTTACTTGGAGGTAGGTGGGAAAAGGGATTTTAGAGGTGGGCCTGAGCAGCAGCCAAGTTCAAGGTATCATTCTCCTGCTGGACACTGACAACAATGAGTTAAGCCTCTGAAGAACAGCTGCAGCAGTCAGCTTGGCTGACATCATAGTCAAGGTCTGTGTGTACAGGAAGATTCACAGTGTTGAGTTCCTCGGTTGTTTTTAGCATCGCTGGGACTTACAGTGCAGAAGTGTCTTTTTTGTGAAGAAAAAAAGAAAAAAAGTAAAATGTGTGCAAGGGTTTGTTACATACAGCTGAGAACAGGAATCTGTGGTTGGAAAGAGAAATTTCAGTTCTGATTCTTGTTCTGATTCTTGTTCTGAAGGGGGCTCAGGTTTCAGAGCCACGAAAGAAGAAAACTGGACTCTTGAACACATCCCTACAACCTAAATGCATGTAAAACTGGTTTTGAAATGGAAAGCTGAAGAGAAAGGAGAAAGAGGCCAGATTATCATCACTCCACTGAGCCCAGCAGAGAAGAGCAGGAGTGAATACTGCTGTGCTCTGTGACCTGTATTTTCAGCGTCCTTTTATTTATTAACAGCCTTCCAAAAATAAATCCTCTGCTGGCTTTGCTGCAGAGCAGCAACATGGGCCCTTTGAAATTTGCTGCATTTCGGACGTGCCAGTACAGCAAACAAATACACTACTAAAGACAGGACTGGAGGTGGGCAGGTCAGTGATCACCATGGTGTGGCCCATGCCTGAAACCTCCACTGCAGATATCTGGGGAAACTTTTCCAGGAGAGGAGATGCCATAGGGGCTCATTTTAGCCCACAGAGAAGAGCAATTTTGTGGATTAAGCACAGCCTCTGCAAGAATTATATTCCTTAGATGTATATTGGTTTTATTCCTCTCAAGGTAGGCTCACTCAATGCTCCTCCATAAGATACATTAGCCAATACCCCTGTATTCACTTTTTGAAGTATGAAAGGAAAATATATCAAGGCTCTTGAAATGGATAACAGCAGTCTGTGTTCAGCTGGATTTGAATCCAGAGTGAAAATAAGCAGATCACTACAGAGATTTATGGAATCTTAGGGTCTTCGGTTCACCCTTTTGAACAGCTTGAGATTCTGGTCCCACAGAAAATATTAACCCCACCAGTGAATCTATATAAAGACTGAGGCACCATGCATGCAGTAAATAAATACCACTTACTCAGTCCTCCTTGCCATCATATCCAAACAGTGGCGTGCTGTCAAATAGGAATATTCAGTGACTTTAATTAAGGTCAGTATCTTTTAGAATAATGGGATCAATACCTGGCCCAGCTGGCAGAAGAAGGCATAAGACCAAGCCCTAACTACTGCAGCAAGACACTCACTCAAGACTGTGGTCTTTGCAGGTACACCAAAGAGGCCAGACAAGGCCCAGGAGCAATGAACCACAAATGAGTAATTATCTAAAGTGACAAGGGGAGGTGTAAAGAAAGATTGGGACATCAAGTTTCAAGTTTCTTAGTTTCTCTCTAAGCCCTTTCTGCCTCTCTCATGGTATGATCACCTCACACCTATGGGAGATAAAGAAATATTGCCTTTTGCAGCAGCTCTGTACCTGTCTACATCAGATGAGTCACAGACCCCTCAGCAGGGAAAAATGCAATCAAGCTAGGAAAACATGTTACTTACTGGTGTTGCTCTCCACAGCTCTCCCTCTCATCCCATTTCTTATTGGATGAGGGGGGAAGCATACTAACAGAAGATAAGGAAAAGGATGAGGTACATCTTTGCCTCAGTCTTTACAAAATGACTGGCTGCCCTCAGGGCAACTGGACTTCTGAGTTAATAGACAGAGATGGGGATCAGAATACCCCTCATGTACTCCAGGAGGAAGTAGTCAGTGACTTGCTGTGCCATTTAGATCCCAGCAAGTCTATGGTGCCATCCTAGGGTACTGAAGGAGCTGGTAGAAGCACTGGCTGAGCCACTCTCCATCATTTGTCACTGGTCCTGGCTAACCAGGGAGGTCCCAGGTGACTGGAGGTTGGCCAGTGTGACGCCCATCCAGAGGAAGGGCTGAAAGGAGGATCTGGGGAACTATAGGCCTGTCAGCCTGACCTGGGTGCCTGGCAAGGTTATGGAGCAGATCAGCCTGAGTGCCATCAAGTGTGATGTAGAAGACAAGCGGGGGATCAGGCCCAGCCAATGTCGGTTTAGGAAAGAAAGGTCCTGCCTGACCAATCTCATCTCCTTCTAAGACTGGGTGACCCACCTAGTGGATGAGGGGAAAGCTGTAGATGGATGTGTTCTACCTTGACTTCAGCAAAGCCTTTGACAGTCTCCCACAGCATTTTCCTGGAAAAGCTGGCAGTCCAAGGCTTGGACAGGATTTGCTGGGTTAAAAAATGTCTGGATGACCAGCTCCAGAGAGTGGTGGTGAATGGTGCTGCATCCTGTTGGCATCTGGTGACCTCCAGGGATCAGTACTGGGCCCAGTCCTATTCCACATCCTTACTGATGACCTGGATGAGGAGATTGAGTCTACCCTTGGTAAACTCATGAATGACACCAGAGTGGGGGCAGTGTTGATCTGCTGGAGGGTTGGAAGATGCTGCAGAGGGAGCTGGACAGGCTGGGTCGATGGGCTGAGGCCAGTGGTGTGAAGTTCAACAAGACCAAATGCAGGGTCCTACACTTTGGCCACAATAACCCCATGCAGCACTACAGACTGGGGAAAAAGTGGCTGGAGAGCATCCCAGCAGAGAGGGACCTGGGAGTACTGGTTGACAACCAGTTGAACATGAGCCAGCAGTGTGCCCAGGTGGCCTGGAAGACCAATGGGATGCTGGCCTGCATCAGGAATAGTGTGGCCAGCAGGACTGGAGATGGAATTGTCCCCTTGTACCCAGCACTGGTGAGGCCACACCTTGAGTTCTGTGTGTGGTTCTGGGCCCCTCACTTCAAGGATATTGAGGTGCTGGAGTGGGTCCAGAGGAGAGCAATGAGGCTGTGAAGGGACTAAGGGGAAAGTCTTACAAGGAGGGCTAAGATTGTATATCAGAAAGCACTTCCTCATGGAGAGGGTGGTCAGGCATTGGAATGGACTGCCCAGGGAAGTGGTGGAGTCACCATCCCTGGAAGTGTTTAAGGAAAGGCTGGATGTGGCACTTAGTGCCATGGTCTAGCTGATGTGGTGGTAGTAGGTCATATGCTGGACTTGACAATCTTAGAGGTCTTTTCCAGCTTCAATAATTCTGTGATTCTCTGATCCCTGTGCTTGAAGACTTCAGATACTCCTTGGAATGCAGTATGCCCTTGGGTGGGTGATACATTCTGGGCTCCTTTTGGTCAAAATACTCAGTATATTTTTATTACATTGCAACTGAACTGTAGACATTTAGCATTTTCCATGGTGCTCAGACCCACTCAGGCAGGGAACAGAGTCACCAGCAGACTGCTGTAGCAGTGAGAGGTGCATGGTAACACACTTAAAGCCTCCTTAAGTCCCAGGGAGTGAGCATTACCCAAGAATACCTTCCAAGTCACTATGACAGCCTAATTTCCTTGCATGTTTCTCATGGGTGAGGTCATATTGCTGTTCTCCTCTGGTGTTGTCAGACTCTGAAACTGAGGAAGGAAATTACAACACCAAACTCACATAGGGTTGTTTTGGTTTGATTTTTTGCTTTTGTTTTGTTTGAGGTTTTTTTGAGAACACAAAGTAGCACATAATCAAAATGCTAATAATATGTTGCAATCCAGTTCCCTTCCAGTCAGATGGCTTTGCCCTAAGAGGAAGTTGTTGCAGATGCCCTGCAACCTGGTTAGTGTAATCTGGGCAGGAGAAGACATTCCAGAACAAACTGTTCTGCTCAGACTTCCCTAGTGACCAATTAACACTGACAGCTCTTTTCGTTTGGGCTGAGATGATTTAATAATTCAAACAGTGTTATATATATATGTTAACATTTTCATCTGTTTCTGTTCTTCCCTTTACTAGTCTGTCTATACTAGATGTATAGGAATCAGGATGAAGAACAAACCCAGACCAGTGGATGTACCTGATCCCACTTTTTTAAATAAGTCCCTATCCTCATCTTGTTCCCCACTGCAGTAGCTGTGACAAGAGACTGGTGACTGGTACAAGTAACCTTTAAAAGGATTAGACAGAGATGTGTGACTGCCAGTGAATAACTCTATTCATTTATTACGTGTGATGAACAGAAAATCATTCTAGTAAGATACTTTTCCATTCATTCATTGCTTGAGACTGATTACCAGTCTTAGAAGCTTTTCCAGTAGAGCCGAGTAAAACATACACAAGGGGAGCAAAAAACTTTGTTCCGTTCACTTGTGGTGAGCTCACATCAATAATGTTGGCCAAATGTTGGAGAAAATGGTGTGCAAGCACCTATCTGTGTGAGCATACACAACCATGCGTTCATCCTAACTCTCATCTTCTGGTCTTCTGACCCTGCCCATGCTACTATTGGGGACTGCATTTGCCAGTGTTGTTTGTCAGATGGAACAATGGTTACTCTTTGAACAACAGAATTCCAGTGTAAACTAATAGAAATATGGATAAAATGGAGCATTTCCCTTATCCAGATGGACAGCCAATGGATTACAGTGCTGCAATTGCCTCAACATCTATCTGTCTGTCTGTCTATTTCTCCATCTATCACTGTGGCCACCAATGACTTCTCAAAACTAGAAGACTTAAGCTGCTGCTTAACATAAGGAGCTGCCACTTCCACCCACCCACAAGTAAAAATACCATATCCCAAAGTTAAGAAGAAAGAAACCAAGGATCATGAATTAAGGTGTAAATAATATCCCATGTTGTGTTCCTTCCCACTCCACCCCAGATACATGAGATACTCCAGTGTCACGCTCACCAGTGTGGTACCATTGCACCAAATGTCTGGAACATGGCTAAACTGGATGCTACTTGGCTAAGGGGATCAAGGATCAGTATGTCCCAAGACTGACACATAGGATGCTTCCCTTTTGTGTGTGAGGCCCCTGCCCAAGTTCTTGCCATATACTTTAGAGCAGAAGCTTGCTTTCACAGACTAAGGGAGCCTGTTACTTGGCTGCAGAAAAAGTGGCTCTCATGTTAGTGTTAAAGAGGCATGGTAGCTTAGCAGCTATTCTACCAGGCATGATTCAGGAGACCTGGCTTATCTTACCTCTTTCCTATAACCTTGAGCAACTCCATCTATCTGCCTGTTCCCACTCAGCTTCACCATTACTTCTATTTTATTTTTTAGGCAGTGACTGCTTGCAGGTCCTTCCCAAAGGGACCCTTCTCTGTCTCCGTAGGCATGCCTGGAGTTCAAATAATAGCTAATGAATTTCTCATTTCATCTACTCTTCAAAGATGAAAGAGGTCATGTGTGCATGGACACAAATAGAAAGCCAATGGGGCTTCAGATGATAATGTTGTATTTCACCACCTCGTTCTCCAGCAGCAAAATTGCTGGCATTTTGCTCTACATCATATGACTCTTGAGTATTCAGTGAGGATTCATTGAGGATTCAGTGCATCTCCATTTGGATTTAACAAAATAAATAACTGTTATTCAGTACAAAGGGATAGTTACAAGACTGCAAAGAGCAGTGCTAAGAATGCATCTACATGGAAGAAGAAGAGAAGCTCTGAGCTGATGATTAACTACCCATATAGCTAGGGCACTGGCTTCAGCACTGTATCATTTTCTGTCTATTCATAGCTACTCTTGGTCTGTAAGAACTGGTATGAAGCACAGGCTCCAGATTAGCTCATGTTTATGCAGAGCTAAAAATTACTTTGGGTTTTGACTGTTGTAGGGAACTCCACAGCTTCCTTCCCAGTCCACACTCATATTTTCCAACGTTCAAAAATGTCATGTGCCCAGAGAATTAAATTCACAGTGAGGAGTTGGTAGAAACCTCACATCTTCTATGGGTCAGAGGGATTTCTTGGAGTAGTAGCAATTTTCCTAATTTATCTCTTTTTTTCACATAAACTTACTATCCCTCCCTCTTTCCTCCTGAAATCTATGCTGCATAGTTCTTTTCCCAACAGCTATATTATTTATAAATCATTCACACAGAGAAGCCATAAGGAATGACATTTTATCTTTTAAAAAAAAGGGCTTACAATGTTGTCCCTTCAAAAACACAGTGGATTTGAGGATCCATTGACAGGGCTCCAAATCCCCTACACCCTTTCTGCATGACAGCCCTCAAGACCACTGAACTTTCATGAAGACCAAAGAGATCTTCACAAAGATAACCAGTGACAACCACAGGTTTTTCTGTCAGATCCTCCCACACAGCACTAACTAGTAATTCCTACTGACAACTATCAGACTTCTCACATGGGTTAATAATATACTAATTTAAGAGAAAAAGGATATTTAGTCATTCAAATAAGGAGCAGCCACAGCCTAATTTAGGAGTCAATCTGTTTTCTTTGCACAGTTTCCTGAGCAGACATATATCTCAGAGACTAGCAACTGGTCTTATCTACAGTTCAGGACTGGAAAAGAACAAGAAAAAAGCATAGCAGTCTGGACACAAGAACAAAGAAATCTGGTTTTATGTGCAGAATAACCACAAATGGTACATGACTGACTGACTACACATCATCACATTTCAAGACTGCAGTTAATGAAACATAATGCTGAATAGACAAACATGAAATGAACTCCATTAAATTCCCTATAATAAATATTTTGTTCAAAATAATTTTTCTAGACACTTTTAAAAGCCAAAAGTAAAATTAAAAAAACCACAGTATTACTTAATACCTGAACTGCTATGACATGACTAACGAACTCTCAAAAACTTAATAACAACTGTTGCAATAAAAAGCAAAAAAAAAAAAGTAGTTGGGCCAGGCCAGTCTCATTGCCTGGTGCCTAAAATACTCCCTTATCTCAAAATAACCCTATGTCTTTCTTTGCATGATGGACTATGAAAAACTGTACAAGACCATCCCACCCTGGCTTTGTCAGAAGCTTCCTCCTGAGGAAGGGGGAGTGGTGCCAGGCAATGGTGAGATGGAGGCTCTACCTCCAGCATTTTCTCACCTGGTTGTCATCTGTCCAGGGACAACACAAACAGCCAGTTCCAAGGAGCTGAAGTAAATGGCTCAGTTGGCAAATTGATCCACTTCAAAACCTAGCAAAGAGTTAAATGTGGTAGTACATGGCAGGAGAGTGCCAAACACACTGTGTCAACCAGTCTGCAGAAGATGGGCCACCACCTCACGGACTCCAGGAGCACCTGGTCTGTACCAAGCAGGAAACTCAAATGCCAGCTGTCTACTATCCTCACTGTGACAGTGTATGCTACTTTTCCCTCTGTGTTACCAACAGTGATAATTTTCATGCATCATTTTCCTTCTGTGGACAAAAATAGCATTTCCGCAGTGTCAGTCAAATGCTTTTCAAATCACAATTTTTTGAAAGTAGGAAAACTATCAAGTCTGGAAAAAACGTTTTGTTTTTTTTTTAAGCACTCATAGGCTCCAAGAATCATGCTAACACTGAAGTAAAAATGCTCATGGACAAATTACACAAGTGAAAAAAAAAAAGTGTTTTCTTCTTTGCAGCACCTCACATCCTGATGTATCAAAGTACTTTACAACAATCATTGCAGTGATCATTCTGATGCATCCATGGGATTTGCAAATATTGTGCCTATCTGAAAGGTGGAAAAGCTGACAAAAGCAAAGACAGTATTTGTACATAATATAAATTACTTCTCTCAACCACTATGAGTGAATATGTTATTTTGAGTCTTGAAATGGGAAGTGTGAAGAAGTGGTCACCAGGACATTTGTTTTCCATGGATAAGGTAAAAGTGCTTCAAGCAGCTGAGCGATAGTTTTAAGAAAATGAGAGCACTCATTTTGATTCTCCACCTTCCTGCCACATCACCAGCGCCCTCTTTTGAGACTTCATGGACCATGTAAATATCTACGTTTCTGCATGCTACCATCAGACCTGGTAAAACTCAGTCCTATGGAAAGTCTTCTCTGTCATAAAGTGGTCGAGGCAAGTAAAATATTCCCGTTTCTTTGGAATTTGGGCAGGAATTCTGTCAGTACATTCGATAGGTCCAGTCTCTTGGTTATTACTAATAGAAAAAGCACAAGATAATTATTTTCCAGTAACTGCATTGACTCAGTAAGTTGTGGTGGCTCAGTTTGATGGGAAACAGCTCTGGATCTGCATGATCTTTCACATTCATATTAGGAAAACCATCATCATTGTTTGCGTACAATTACGCTGACCATTTAGCATAACAGCATTTTCACCAGAAAAGGTACCTACCTGAAATAATTTCAGTGATATTTTTAACTGCAGAAGGCAAATTAAAATACTCTACCTAGACTGGCTTTATCAGGAGCTTATGAAGGCAACTGAGAATGAATGCTTTCATAAAGGTTTTCTGGCATCAAAGAACTAGCTGCAATAAGCTTTCCTGGACTAAGCTGAATTATTAATGTTGATTATATAAGAGTACCAGTCACCTTTCAAATACTGAGGGTAATTAGGAATTGCACAGCAGAACAGCTGTGGAGAAATCACTCAAACAACTTTCTTATGCAGGTCCTTTGAAAGAAAAAGAAAATTAAAACCCTGCAAGAAATACTTCACTACTCATAGGCATACTTTTACAGATAAAAAAAAAAAAAAAGACCAAAAAAACAACCCCAAAAGAAAACAAACTCACAACAAAAAACCACAACCAAACAAAAAAATTATTTTCTAAGAAATTACATTTGCAGTTAAACATTCACTTTTGAATTTATATGTATTTTCAGCACCACAACATTAGAAAGGAAATGGGTATGTTGCTCTGAATGCTAAACAGTACACTGAACTGCTTACTTTTAATCAAATCTCATTTCCCTAACATCTCTCTGCTGAGGAATGTTGAATAACACTGGAGAGCTCCTGAACCTGTGCCACACTATTACATCATCACTTTTAAATATTCTTTCTTATGCAGTTATGCCATGTTTGCACGAGTTTATTGAATGAGAAGCAAAAACTGCAGTAAGCTGAAGCACCTCACTGTTACCTTCAGTGTTAATCAAGCTTCCAGGATATTAAATGCCTGCAGGATTACATCCCTGACCCAGTCAAAACACTGCCACCAAACTTCACCTCATGCAGACAGGACATGTTATCAAGTACCTGATGCAGGGTACTCATGCAGCACAGTCAAGAAAAGGGCAATTAAAGATTGATTTTAGGTACACTCATTTCCCACAAAACATTTCTCTAAATCTCTGAAAGATTTAAAAAGGAAAAAAAAAAGACAGCAGCAAAATGTACAAATTAAGAACTGCTTGCCTTTAAAACAGCCTCAAATGACCAGTGCCCCAAGTAAAATGGAAGCAAGGTCTTCACTCTCTGCCTGCTGCTGATACTGAGTCTTCCTCACCCCACCAGTGGAGACAGCAAAGCCAGACAGATGTAGCACTGGGATGGGTTTTAGGGACCCAAAAAGCTCTCAAAATCCATCCTGCACACCTTCTACCCACAGTCTTGTATCTTCCTCTCCTTGTACCCTGTGCCTTTCTCCCTCACTACCAAAAGTCCCTTTCCTGTCTGATTAATCTCATCTCAGCTGAGAGCTTCTCTAACAGCCTCCCCTTGGTCCCTCCCTGTGCCTCCCACATCTCACTGCAGATGCTTCCTGACTGTTTTGATCATCAGGAGAACATATCACCTGCTTCAAGCAAACCACACTCATGTCAGCCCATCCCCATTTCACAAGGAAGTGAAAGGAGTAAAAACCTCTGAAGAACTTGGGGAGAACATGCAGTGTCCTGCTTCCCCATGCACCAGGGGCAACGTGCTGACAAAAGCTCCTTCAGGCTTTTTCTCTGGTTCTGGTGGTCAGTGTTTCATGGCTGTTTCTGCTCCTTTCCCTTATTTTTCTCTTCTCGTGCTGTCCTCTCTCTCCCTCACACACACTGCAGACCAAAACCTAGCAAAGCTTTTTTCCTGACAGGTATAATCTTTGGGTTTGTTTCTGGCACTGTCTTGTGCTTCTTTTCTCTTGGTGGCCTCCATCATCTGCCTCCTGACACAAGGAGTCTGTATAGGTGCTTGCAACTGCTGTCACTCCAGGGCAGAGGCTTCCTCACCACAATGCAGAAGATCACAGAAAAAACAACCTTTCAGTTTCTGGAGGGGGGGGAATAAATCAAAGGCTCATCAAACATTTATTTTATATACATTTTCTTACTGCATTTGGGGGACATTTTTTTTTAACCAAAGAACCTTCTCATGAGGCAGAGAGTAGTTTGAAGCAGGTATAATGTAGGAAAGCCTGAGCCAGTGAGCTCTACTTTGTTCTTCCAACTCCTCCACTGCGTGAGGAAAGGAAGAGATCTTCCAACAACCTCCAGAACAAGGGTGCAGAAGTGAGAGGTTGCCTGGGGGGGTGGGGGGGAGCAGGACAACTGCTTTACATTTTTTAAAATTTAGACATACTTTAGGAAAAAAGCTATGAAGCACAGTGTGTTTGGACACTCTCTTTGTTTCCCCTAGATCTACTGAATTCTGCTTTTTCAGCCAATTGATTGCACCAGGAAAATCAGCCTGCTGAGCACAGGGTCTCTGGATGAGGTAAAAATTGAATGTGGCTCCTGTTGCTGCCAGTCATGCTTTGGCAGAAGGGTTACACACAGAGTAACTGATCCCTCAGGACTTTATCTTCTGGCTCCTTCACCACCATATCCACAAGACACGTAATACACACTTGCCATATGATATTTTAACAACTCTTTTGCCATCTACATCTTCATAGGATTCACCTCAGCCACCTGGGCTCATGTGTGCTAGAGTGACAAGTAACAAGTTCTCCTGCAAACCAGTGGGATCTAAGCAACATAACACGGTCTGTTTCCCTCTGATACAAACCAAGAACTCCTGCTTCCCTCAAAAGGTAAAAAATCACATTTGCACTTATCAGGTCTATTCCACCTGAGAGGGACACCCAAGACCAGAATTTTGGACAAAACTCTAGACCAAAACTTCAGTTGCACTGGAGAAATAGAGGCTTCATTCCAACCCTGATTTCAGGATTCTTCTGTGTCTTTAATGGGCTAACCTGAAGTTCAAACTACTTCTGAATCCCAAGGCAGTTCATCCTCCTTCTGATTAGAAAAGAAGGAATTTAGGTGAGGATTTAGGGGAATACAAGAAGGGCTTTATTTGTCTACAGAACCAAGCAAGCAAACGAACAAATGAACAGTCATTTCTTCAGACTACGTGTTTTTAAAAAATGAAAGCACAAAAGCAGGACCCCATAAGGATGCCCACTCTGGCAGTCAGTTCTGAAATGGCCCTGTCCTTACAGGCAGCAGCAGCTTTAAGCAGAGATGCAGCATACAGAAGGTGTCAGGCTGGTTATTAGGGAGTTAAGGTAGGCACACAGAGCTGGAATACACAGTTCAGCTGGAGCTCCTTGTTAACTTGGACTTGGTTGCAGTACCAAGGACACATAACCTAGCTGATGATGTTGCTACTTTTGTAGTGATGTCCTTGTAATTTGGCTAGGTTACCCTAGCAGATAATAAATTAGAGCACATGCTAACCAAGTGAATGCATACAGATAATAACTTCATGCTTGCTAACACCAGTGATGGCTCTGTCAGGTTGGTAATGCCTTTGCTGTGGAAAATGTCTGTATATCATTTACTGCAGGGCAGCAAAAACATTAAAGCTACAGCTCAATATTGCCTACAGGGAGCAAGTCTCACTTTCCTTGGTATGCCATACAAATGCATTACCTTGCTTGGAGGATCATTTAGGCTGATGTCATGAAACAGGAGTCATCAGGAAGGGCACAGATCCAGGTGTGTTCTCTACCTGGGCATCTGGAGAACACCCTGCCCTTCTTAAAGAAACAGCCTGTAAGTACTTCCCATCCTCCCCTCCATGAACTAGAAATTGCAACTGCACAGGGAAAGGATGGTTTGGGCCCTTAATTCTATGATTCTAATTCATCAGTTTATCTTGTGAACATTGTCTACTGCTCCATTTTTACAAGTCCCTCTCTATAGAAGAACTAATACAGATGGGAACATAGTGTCTCTGGTCCTATTCACTCTCAAAATACCTTTGAAAACCCCTTTTGTCCTCAGATAGTAGAGCAGAGGGCAGATGTGTGCACAGTACAGTTCTGGGTACCCATCCAGGCTCTGTGGGCAGAGAGGAGGCAGCAAGCCCTGATCACAGTTACAGATGGCAGATGCAGAGCTGCCTGAGGCTGGGCTCCAAATATGGCTCCAGATCAGATCTCTTCATGGGTCATCTTTAAAAAGGGGATGAGGTAATCAAAGTGTCCACATTGCCATTGCCTAAGCATTCATATAAGCCAGTTTGGAGCACGAGATATCCAATTCCTTAGGTTTTTTGTGAAACAATTTTAATACATCAGAGATGTTACACAACCCAGCAATAATTTGGAAACTGAGGCACGGGGCAATTAGGCAACCAAACACAACTGGCAAGCAATTTAACAGACAGCAACATCTCCAAGCTTCCACCAAGCTTTCAGGTGTGAAAGAGTGGGCCCCAGGCTGCCTCTCCATTGCAGCCCTTAGAGGTGAGAGAGCTGTGCTGCCCCATCAGCCCATCCCTGCTGCACCAGAGGAAGAAATTGCTCTTGCTTGGGAATGAGAAATAATGCATCTCAGGGCATGGTGTCCTGAGGGTGTCCTTGTTGCACCCCACAGCCATTGCAAGGCCTGAAGCAAATGATTTTTGCACCTTCATCTTCCCACCTGACCAGCTCATATTACAAGTTTTGTGACCTAAGATCTTCCTCTGTGGACTTGGCAGCAAACAGGACTTATTTGTGTAACCTACATGGCATAATTGGAGAGATTTGCCAGTAAATTTTCCTTTGTGAGCCAGAGCTGGGAGAGGACTCCCAGCAAGAGATGTACACATAGCTGATCTTTACAAACACACATGTATAGCTAGAGCTAATTCAAACTTGTTTCAGCAGGCAAGGATTTACTGTGCATTTGTACCAAGACTGTAGAAAAATATGGTTGCACTTTGAAAAATATGTTACTCTATTCCCTTTTACTTTGGGCAAGCCAATGATACATGTTTCATCTTGATAAGGAAACCCTGATCTAATCTGGGACATTGCTTTTCTAGTGTAGTATTAATAATAATGACGGTGATGAATCTGCTCCTTAGTGATGAACTTGTTCCTTACTAAATAATTGGCATTATTGGATGAGTATAGCATTTGATGTCCTTAGATCTTTCCATAGATAGACATAAATGCTGCAGATGAATCAGACTACACTGACCATTCACAGTTCATGTTTACCCTCTTAAGGGTCAGTACTTTTCCTGCCTTCAGCTCCTCCCTGTGTACAAGCACAATATGTTATAAAAATCAAGTGCTGTCTGTGAAACTTCAAAATTGAAACAATTTCTCTGTCTTCCTTGCTAAAAAAAAGCCCCAGTGCTTTGCTTCCCAGTCTGTAGCAAATCCTTTGTGAATACTAAGAAACAAAAGATATCCAGATTTATGTTTTTCCATTTTCTTGCTCCAGGCTTAGGCATAGCTTTACCAAAGTGCTCCTTCCCACAGATGGTAAATCCAAAGAATGAGTTCTATGCTCTCCAGTGGTTGTTAATAAATTTAATCAGCAATAATTGCCCAAAATAGATGCTTGCATGGATCAAATTACTTTTGGCTTCATCTCTCTGCCTGAAAAAGCTCTATCATAACAGGCTGTTGCAGTGCAATGGCATTAGTTGTCTGTGGTTGCTGTCTATGTCAACTTATTAAGACATAGTTGGTAAGTCAGTGCTACTGGTTAGGTGAGGAAATGCTCACATGCTTCTCATTGCTGTGTAATCTTATAAATACATAATTGCCTTACTGCACAAATTTACATTTAAACAAGTAACAATTCAAATGCAATAAGCTCCCTTCTTTCATGCATTCATTCAGAATGGCTTTTGAGAAATAGGTTAGATTCTGCTACATTTCAAGGAAAGAATGGCTCTAGGCAGTGAAGGCCTGTCCTCAAAATAGCTAAGTAGGTAAATAAAATCTTGCTTTTCTCTCTGAGCTTGGGAAACAGAAGTTCTTTCTGGAGAGTGACATCCCTCCACTCCTACCACCCTCAGCTCAGATCCTTTTGCTGAGTGCAGTGCTGCACACCATGGCTTGGTTTGGGCATTCATCTGAGGTCTGTGAATTTCTTGCTATACTTATTTACATTCATTATCTTTCTTCTCTTTTGTCGTCCCCCCTTTTAAACAGAACAGCACTAGAGGGAGAAAGCAAAATGTCTTCCTTCAGTCGCCTCAGCCCAGAAGTCAGTGGCAGCCAGCATTCCATCTTCTGGAAGGTTTGGGGCCCTCTTCTCCCACAACAGAAATTAATTCAATTGATAGGATCTGATGGCCAAGCAACTTTTCTGCTTTCAGTCACAGCCTCTGATGGCAAAAATAGCTCAGTAAATATAAGGCAGGTAAGAAGCCATGAAAACGAGGGAAGCAGCTGTGGTCTCCAGAGCTCAGGCAATACCTGTTCCTTTCTGCATTTGGTTCAACAGATGGACACATTCGAGGCAAAATCTTCCAGATCTGAGGATTCAAATATTTTTATGGCTTTAGCTCACACCTATCTTCAGCTGCATGAAGTGATGAGCCACAAGAAGAAAGGAGTCTGGGGATCTTCTCTGGGCTATGGTCCACCACACCATCACTCCAGAACAGTAGTAACAAACCTAAACCAGCAATTAGGGCTCAACTCAAATGATTAAAGCAGATTATGAATAAAGGACATGGATTTACGTGGCCACCTGCATGGTAGAAGTTCACCAGCTCTTTTTGGGGAGAGACAGAGCAATTACTTCCCTCCCCTTCTTCATGCCATTTTAGCTCCTAAAAAAATAACACGAAACTTGACCCTGGAAATAGAAAACAGGGTCACTACAAAAAGAAGTTGCACTTGTTGAAGCTTTGCAAGCATGGTGTAACAAACGCTAATAATTTCTGAAAACCAAGATGGAACATGTATCATTGGCCTGTCCAAGTTAAAGGAAAAAGCAGCACATTATTTTTCAAAAGGCAGCCATATTTTTCCACATTGCTTCTGAGTACAGTTATGCACTTGCATCCTACTTGAGTGTAGGATGTACTGTTTGACTTCAGATTTCAGCACCTAAGGCCTCCTGCAACTAGGAATTTGATCAGTCTGGAAAGAGAGCATTAAATGAATTTCTACCTTCAAGCAGTCACGGATACAAGATGGAAGAGATGCCAAGCCATCTGTTTCCCATGGAAGAATATTTTTCACTATTGACTCCCACATAGCTTTCAGATCCTAAAATAAGGTGGGGAGTTTCCTGGAGTTTCAAAACTTTTCCCATGACAATTTTGAGCAGCTCAGATAGTTCATATTTTTTTATTGTGCTAATCTACCTGTTGGCTCAAATCCATGCATCTGCAATAATTTACTAATAAGAAGACAGTGTCTTCCCCAGCACCTTTTCCTGTCGTAAAACTTCTGATGCAGCCTTCAAATTGTTCCTGTAAAAATATCTCATAGTACAGAAGTATAAACCACTAAACTAAAGTTTCATGGACTTCCTCACAGCACCTTACTGACACAGTGGCATCCTCAACACCTCAGTACACAGGCAATGCAATATTTCACAGTGTGGCATCCTTGCAAACCAGATTCAGTGAGTATGTGCTTCTGCTTACAGAGATGAGTTAGTGTCTCACATTGGAATGAAAACATGGTGTTTGATACCTTTGGGTTATGTTTATATGATTTTGAGGTGAGGTTATTCCTTCTCTGCCTAGGTAAGATGCCATTTGAAATCATAGGTAATCTGTGTGATCATGGCAGTCTCCAAACATGGAATATTAAGCCACCATGAGATTATGCAGGTGGTAGGAAGTTCGCACTGGCTAAAGGAAAGCCCTTTTATCCTTTAAAATCCATCACTTGAGTGTGATCTGGAGCCCAGAAAACAATCTGTGTGGAAAAGCACCTATCAGTTGTCATTAGTGTTGCTCACAGTTGAACAGACACAAAAGTGACAGGCACTGAATTAAAGCGTTTTTAAATACATATCTTCTGCTTTAGTCAAGCCTGATTTCAGACATTATACATGACTGCTCTAGTTTTCCTTTAGAGAACCATCACTATGAATCAGCATCCAAGAGCCCCCTTCATATCAAATGCTTAGCTGGCAAGAGTTAATAACTGAATGAAATAATTTCTATATTTAAGAAGGGGCAGAATATAGATCTTCAGACAGAGAGTGGACTTAGTGACTCACAGTGCTATTTCTCCCCTCTCCCTTCCTTTTCTTGGTTCATATACTAAGTTACTCGCAGTCCACAGCTGACTGAAAGAAAAAAAGCCATGGAAACCAAGAGGATTTGCTCCTGTTTATCTTCCCTCATTGCAATAATGACTGCCTAAGTAAAAATAAAAGCCCGGGAGTGAAAGGACCCTGAGTCTGAATATGTTTGGAAGGCAGATCTCAGCTGAATTTTAATATCTCTCTACTGGAAGATGACTGATGTGCACATGAAAAAGGAGGAGAATGACCTTGTGGCTTCACAGTTTTCTTTCTCCCATGCCACAGGAAAAAGCCTACTAAAGACAATTTTATTTTTGAAGGATAAAATCCCACAAATTGATGTTCTTGCTCAAGTCTGTTCAAAACAGTAGAACAATTTGCTTCTTGTGCCAGTTATGCTCCCTGGCCATAGCTCACCTTCACACTTTAGTTCAACACATTTTTCTTCAATTCCATCTCTCCTTCTAGAAGGAAGAAATTCACTTTTATAGGATACTTAATTTTACTGTGCTGTGTGAAATCGGTATGATAATTTTTTTCTCTATAAACCCTTCACCTCAATAAAAGTCCTGATTTTTGACTTTCATTGCCTGAACATATATTGGCAGAAAGGATAAATGGATCACAAAGAGCATGTGTTAATTGCTTCAGCAATCAATATGCTCAACTAGGATATCCCCAAGCAAAGACTGTCCTTTGCTATGTCAAACCACAGCTATTTTGTGCTTGCTTGCTTTTTCCCTGGCGCTGAATTCACCAGACTTATTCCTCTACTGTTCCATTTGTGGCTATGGCCATAGAGCCCTGAAAGCTTAGATGCAACAAATATTGGATAAAACAGACCCATTGGCAATGGAAGACTCCATGGATTAATCTGACCAATCTGCTACTTCAGCTCCAAGCATGGGAAAACTTTTTTTTTAAAACAGTGTTTTCTTAACTACTGGAAATTGGAAGTCTTACTTCCACACACAACTCTTCTATTGCTAGCCAGACAGCATTGCAGGCAATTCTTACTCTGTGGGGTTTTTTTTCCTGTTGTACCATTCTTCTCTGACACGAAGGAACTTATCATTTTAAGTTCAGGGAGAGCAAAAGCAGATGTTAACATTTTAAGGCAGCCTGTGAAACAGTATGTCTGCTTGTACTTTCACTAGAAGAATTTGTTTTCATCATAACCAAAGTATCTGATGTATGCCTGGTTTAAGACACAGCCAAATACTGACTCATTTTGTCACAATGGTATAATCAACACTGTTGAGTTATTTCTTGCTCCTTCATGAAGCAGGATACTTCACATGCTATTTCTTACCAAAGCCTATGATAACTTTAAAAGCATTTACTTTTCCAAGAACACCTTCATAGAACATTGTCCTGAACACAAATTCTTCATAGAAGTAGTTTCAGGAAAGCTGTTGGTCTGTTCAGTTACAGATGATACACCTTTCCTTAGGTCCAGGCATTAGCTTTGGAGGACATGCTACTCAGGTATTGCTCCCCATCTCCTGGACATTAGGCTTTTGGATAACTTTCACTTTGTTGTTCTTGCAGTGGAATAATCATAGAATATCATGAGGTGGAAGGGACACATAAGGATCATCAAGTCCAACTCCTTGTTCCTTGCAAGTGCATAATTGTACATTACTTGGCATAACTAAAATATTTCCATTTGCTTTGTCATGATTTTTAATTATAAGAATAAATAGGAACAGTCAATTCTGTGTTAAGAAACTGCAGAGCAAGTAGGTATGAAAGCTATTGAACAATACATCTGCAGAATCTCCTACAACAGAAGGCTTTGAATTTCAGTTTTTGGCACTGGATTCCAACATGTCTTTTGCTTCATTGATTTTTGTTACTAAGTAAGGTGATCCACTTTTATCAGGATGATCCAAAATCATTATTCTTCTATGGGCTGTTCTGATCTTTGCCTTTTCACCAATGGACTTACACCTAAAAATAAGATCAGCTTCTCTCCTACTCGTTTTCTGTTCAAATCCTCCTTTATATTATGATGAAAGATCAGAAGTCAAAATCCACTTTGCTGTCTCTCTAGTTGCCTTCTTCAATGGTTTCCAAAGGTGGAAAGCAGGGCAACCTGCAAATGCAACAGTTGTAACACCAAGTCCCACTGGTCCCACTGCTATCACAGTTCTGGCCAGCCCAGGGTCCAGCTTGGCTTGGACCTTGTTGGTGCCCACAGGGACCCCGGTGTCCTCAGCACAGTGCAGGCCCTCGGAGGAGGCCACAGCTCCCCTCATGATGGAAGTGAAGAGGGTCAAGGCACTCAGGGTGGCTGAGGGACAAACCAGTTGGAAGGCTGGACTCTGAGCCCCCTCCCCTTACCACTCTTCCAAGATGGCCTCAATCAAGGCCACCTCCTGGAAACCATACGCCTGCCATGGCCTTTGTAGGACATGAACCTCATACAGTGTCCTATGCTTGCCAGCTGGCAAGGAGGAGATTGTTTCTCCACCAAAGGAAAATAAAAAGTACTGTGCTTCTGGCAGTGCACGTGGATTCTTTTTCTGCAGTGCTGCATTTCATCTCACTGGGTAGATGAGAAAAGGACAGAAACTTCAGGAGCTCTGTCAAATGGCCAGTTCATTGATTCAATTGACCAACACACAAACACTTCCTGGTCATTACTGGGATGAGCAAAACCAAGATCTCATATCAAATTATTTTTATCTCTATGTATAGGAATAAAAACTATATGATACACTGTTAAGTGAGGGAGGACATTTATTGTGCCATAACTGTAAATGTCATGTTGGTTTTGTATCACTGTGCACCTCATTACTGAAGCAAATGAGTCTCGGGTGACATTGGCTGCCACATTCCAGCTTCTTTTTGAATTGCCTCCACCTGCTGTTTTGCCCTTCTTGGGCCCCAAGCAGTTACATGTGATGAATCCTTGTCATACCAGAGGAAGATCATTGTTGAACAGCTTCTGTCACACATACAAATTTCTCAGGATTTACATAATTCTCACTCAAGAGGTCCTAGAACTGGGCTGCAAGAAATCTGCTCTACCCAAGATTCCTTATGTGGCAACCAAAACTAAGCAAATAATAAAGGAGGAAGAAAAGATAAACTCAGTTTTTCAGAATCCAAAATAACATAGAAAAGGCTTCTTGAATGACTCCATTCACACGTGGAAGAGCCATGGGCTCCCCCTCCTCCCCCTCTTGCCCCTAAGTGTTGAACATTTGCTCCACTCTTCCTGTCAAGAGATCTCAGGAAGGAGTTGTCTGTCCTTTGGAAACAATCAATGCTCACAAGCACTGACCCACTGAGTGTTACACACTGGCACCACAAACCAGCCTGCATTTGAGGTCACCTCTCTCTGCTGCAGAGCAGGATACCACCCCTTCTTGAAGTTGGTCTACAGAGCACACAGTGGGCACAACAATGGCAATTTACCTTTATATCAATCATATAGCGATGACTCTATAGCCAAAATTGTCTTCCAAGATTTAAGTCTTTGAAGGTGAGACATCACTTTTAGAGGACAGCTATTAATAAATAAATAAATAATTACAACACAAAAACAACACAAAACAAAAAAAAACCCAAACAAATAAAACCCTCAAACTTTATAATAATCTCATTGTGCTTTACAAATTTCATCCTACAACTGCCTCACCTACAATACATTTCTGTTTCTCTTTTACTTCTCTGGTTATTGTTCTGCTACTGTGTCTGTCATTTCCTCTTGCCACAACTGCTGCTGTAATCTTCTTGCTGCAAAGTCCCATTCATTAACTTCAACATTAACTTCAACAAATAACTTATTTCTCTTAACATGCTCAAAGGCCTGTCTTTGGTTGCTTTCTTTTCTGCTTAAATCCATCATTAGAAATTATTGCAGTGTCCGGATATTGCCTCATCTCGTTTCTTTCTTCATTATTCTGTTTTACTTCAAAATACATTTTTCTGTTCCTTTTATTTATTTGCTACAGTGGTTAATTGTCTGTTTGGTCTTCCAGCAAAACAAATGTCTAAGATCCATAGAAATGCCAAGCTGGAGGGAACTTTTAGTGGTCTCAAGTCCAGTCACACAATGGGACAAACTAGACCACCAGCACTAGATCAGGCCACCCAAAACTTAGTCCAGTCATGCTGTGGAACTCCCCCCAGAGGCACTCCACATCATCTCAGGGCACTGGGGTGCTGTGCAGCACATCCCTCCTCACCTCCTAACCCCATCCCCACAGCCATCTCCAGAAGCTAGGTTGGGCTGCTCTGAGGTTCACCACTGGTGCACAGGATTCTGTCCCACCCTCAGTTCTGTCCCAGGAACAGACACAAGAGGTACCGGTTACCCTGTCCATCTTGTATACAGTGTGCAGGTGTCCTGGCATCTAAGTACACAGTGGCCCACATGGTCCAAGACACAACTGGAATCCTCTACAAGAAAGGGCTTAGAGTTTCCCACAATATCTGACTCTGCTATCTGTGATCCGAAAGAGTGCCAGTTCATTCCCATGGTGACTACCTCTAGAGAAAACATTCCTCAGCAGGCATGGGGCTGCTACAAACAGGGTCATTACTAGTGATCAGGGATTTGCATGGCCATTCACCTTACTATTTTGACTTAAACTGAGCACAGATCCTATGAGGAGAGGCTGAGGGAGCTGGGGGTGTTCAGCCTGGAGAAGAGGAGGCTCAGGGGAGACCTCATCGCTCTCTACAACTCCCTGAAAGGAGGCTGGAGCCAGGGGGGTTTGGTCTCTTCTCCCAGGCAACTATCAACAAGACAAGAGGGCATGGACTTAAGTTGTGCCAGGGGAGGTTTAGGTTGGATATTAGAAAGAATTTCTTTATAGAGAGGGTGATCAGACATTGGAATGGGCTGCCCAGAGAAGTAGTGGATTCTCCGTCCCTGGAGATATTTAAAAAGAGACTGGATGTGGCACTCAGTGCCATGGTCTGGGAACCACAGCGGTAGTGGATCAAGGGTTGGACCTGATGATCTCTGAGGTCCCTTCCAACCCAGCCAGTTCTATGATTCTATGATTTTATGATCACAGGTCCACCAGGAGCAAAGGGAAAGAAAAAGGGAGGACTGAAAAGATACCCACCCAAGTATCTTCTGGACCTAAGAAAGCACCCCAAAATACTGCACTCCCTTAGAAGAAAAAAGGACAAGAGTGGAGGCAGGCAAGCCAAAGTCTTCAGTGGGACAGGATTAAGGAAGGGCCCCAAGAACCAAGAGCAGTATATTTTTTCATTTAGCCAGAGAAGAAAAACAATTCTCCATGTATATTGGGAGAAGGTACAGAAATACTTTTATGCTTCATAAGACTGGTGATCCACAGAATACATCACCAAAGCACTCCATGGGCCACTGGCCCAGGACCACTCTACAGCCTACAGGAGAATTAATGTGAGGGTCTGAGAGAAAAACAGCAATGATCACCAGTGAAAGAATTGTTAGGGAAGTCTAACAGTGTTACACTGAATGTCAGTATGTTTTTGCAGAATGCTTTGCAAGCCATTTGCTTTGTTCAGGCAAGCAAGCTGTAATAACAGCATAACAACTGTATAAAATATGTGAAAGACAGGAAAAGCATTTCAATAAAAGTGAAGCAAGTAACACATTGGATAATAGCAGGCAAGAAAATTATTTTACCTATGAGAAAAATAAGAAAGGTTCTGTGGAGATTGTATACATGATCCTAGAAATAATTTGATACAAACAATGAAACAAGTCCATTGTTTCATTGGACTGTTCCAAAGGAGCCTGTGGGTTAAAAATGCACTTGGGAAAAAGTTAGCCCTGTTGGAGTACTTACACAGGCAGTGCAAACATTTTGACCAATAACTAAGAGAAACGTGTTGAAAAAGTGGACACAAATCAACTCCAAAAGGTGGAATGCCCTTTTTAGTAAAGGTCTCCATTGCCAACCTTAAGAAACCAGATCTTCAGTGATTGTTAAACATTATGCTAATCCTCAGTAAATAATACATATCAGCCTCTGTGCTTAAAACCTCTGTCATGACATTGTAACTATATTGGCATAATGTGAATCACTCACAGTTCAAAGAGGTGTAAATAAGAGTTCAAGTATAGAAGAAAAAGAATCAAGCTCTCTATCTGTCAGCTATACACTGGAGAAGACTGGAAGAAGTCTTAAAACCCAAGACTGGTTGATTAATAACCCTTCATGAAAAAAACATTGCTTCCTGCTGGAACAATCCAGGTCATATTACCTTACAGAAACAAACTCCCTGCTGAGATACAATCCAAAGAAAAGTTTTTCATATATTTCTTTGTTTCTGGCCTGCAACACAGAGGCTTCCAAGCAGGTTACATAAAAGTAACTTGTGCTGGGAAAGTAAGGAAGCAAAAGGCTGTTTAAAAGCTCCCAAAAATAGGCAAACTAGATAAGAGGTTTTGCCTGATAGTGATCCACAAATTAATTATTTCAGTGGTGCTTTATGGAGTTTATACCATTGTTATACAGCTGCAAGTAAGTACAGTCACTGTTAGGATAGCAAGATGTACAAATGAACCTAAAGGAAATTGGCTGAATTCCATAGCATTAAACTGGGTTTGGGAAAGGAGTATCTTTTGGTCCTTGGAATTCATGAGCCATTTCTACCAGGTAAAACTAGAAACACCTTCTACATCTACAGTTAAATCCACATGATTGTCATCATCCCTCTCCTCTGCTCAGTGTTAAAACATCACTGGAAGAGGTAGGTTTTTACCCTGTCTTTTAGTTCTTGTGCTAAAACTAACAACTAACAAAGTTCATTGCTAAATTCAAAATAAAAGGATGTGATTTACCATGAAATGCAGACAACTTCATTCAACACTTATCCACTGCTTTCAAAGGGCTGGATTTAAGAGGCTGGGAGAATTGATGCCTGGTGGTACAGAGCAGTTTCCACTTGTGTTTCCTCCTGTAAGACTCTTGTTTGCACACACCAAAACTGCTCTGTTGAACCAAAATGACACAGCAGCAAATTGGGGATTTCCACTGCTTCCACACCACTGCTCTGAAGCAACTCACTACGGTCAGCTCAGCTCTTGCTTAGGGCTGCAGTGAAAAACACTGTCCAGGGTTAAGCACTGTCAGTAAAGAAGGATATTTGGTTACTACTAAATCAAAGCTGGAGAGACCCTCATCATGTTTGTTTTGCCATTGGATTTCTGGACTGCTTGAAGAAGATTCCTGGGCATTTTTCTTGACACTTGTTTTCACTTTGGATTAAAATATGCTCTGAACAGAAAAGCCCAGCATTCTGACATTTCCATCAAATGGTAAATACTAGTCCTGAAGTCATCTGTTTGACTTGCTGCTTCAGAGCTCAGGGAGCTGGTGTGCTGGGAGCTCCCCCAGTGCAGCCTCCCACCAGTCTGCAGCCCTGAGCAGAGATGGAAAACACCCACTTCATTTTCCCAGGATAATTTTCTGTGATGGACCATTTTGTAGAAGTTATTTTAATAATTTCTTTTCTTCATATGAATAAAAAGCAAAAGAAATTGCAAGTCTCTAGCTTTCTTTTTGTCCTTGAATAATTAGTATTGCCACTGAAACAAACAAGCAAACACACTTAAATTTACCTTGTTACAGCATGAGGGGTATCCCCCATGGTCTGCAAGGGGTTTTTAAAGCAGAAGCAATTTATAAGGTCATGTGCCTCTGCCACTGTATAGACAGAAATACTTGTGCCATTACCACAAGCTCAGACTGAGGAGAAAGATGCAGTCTGCTTTCAAAAAGCATCTGCTTCAATAGTATCTTATTATTAGTTCTTTAGAATTCCATCCACTATTCTAGCATTGTTTACATTGTCATGAACTACATTACTTTTAAAATGTTCATCCCTCAAAACCACAGAAAGCATCTTCGCTCTCAGAGCATCACAAATTCACTTATTTCTACGACTCCTTCCCACCAGACAAGCAGCTAAATGTGCCAATCCTGCCAAAAGTGAGGAACGGGCCAAGCAAAACATGGCAGAGATGCTGATGAGGAGAAATTTGTCCCAAGTGCCTTCAGGAAACACGAAACAGGTGGACACAGCATGTCCAAATGCAACCATGCTGATGAAGGGGAATGTGGAGATGCAGCAGAGGCACTGATGATGCTGGAAGTCAGGCCAAAGGGCAGTCCCATTTAATTTCAGAGGTAGTTTTGTCTCCTGTGCAAGTAATAAAGGACAATTCTAAGCCTATAGAAGTTAAGCACAGTTTAAAAGAGCCCAAGATGACAGAGAATATGTCAGCATAAAAGTCAACATAGATGGAAAAATATTATTCTCAATTTAGCTGCGAAGTTTTCCACTCCAGAAGCACAGTGTAAACCCTCCCACCTATCTTTCTCTATTAAAAAATGGGTTTGGAGTCTTCTGTCAGTATGCCAAGCAAAACAAACTCCAGGAGATGATTTTTTCATAAATCATGATAGGATCCCTCTGCAGAAAAGAAAAGCAGCTTGGGAACTTCAGAGCTTATAAAAAACAACTGTGTTCAGAACTCAGTCCCAGGGAGAGACATGAAAGCCAAACCCAGCTCCACAACCAGAGGTGGCAAGAGATTCACAGTCATCAATCATTCACATCAAAGCATCATATTTTAAGTGAGAGTCAGTTGCAGCCACAATCTCAGGTTTACCTTGACTCTTAAACTGTAGATTGCACAGATCAATCTTATGAGGCATCCAGAGGGTAAAGTGTCTGATTACAGTTTTATACATGTTTTGTACAGGGTTGACCAGATAAGTCAAAGACACCAATATCTACAGTAAATTTAATATTGCTTTTGTACAGCAAGTGTATATTTCTAGTGAGTTTATGGGTAGAGATGTAGAAATAACAGACTTCTCTAGTTTAAGAAAGATTGTCATAAAGTAGAATTTCAGCTCCAGCTAGAAAAAAAATCTAACTGCACTTTAAAGAATTTTGAAGTCAAGGTGTACCACATTTAAGATCAAACAAAACAGTTTTCATTCCAGAAATTTAAAAATATTTTAATACCTAAGTCACAATGAAGAATTTGCAAAACAAGACAATTCCAACCCAAATATTTTATTTTCAAACTCTAAAGGATTTTTTATCCTGAATCTTTACAGAAGTTTTTCTGAGACAAAATACCAATAAACTTAGAAAATGCACATACCTACTGTCTTCACCCTCTCCTCTCCAAGAAACATCCTTAAGGCTTTGCCTACCATGACAGCTGAGTGCCTCTACACATGATGCTCAGCATCCCCTCTCTTTTAAAGGAGCAGGAAATGAAAAAATAGGCCCAGTTTTATGGAAGTAATTTGCCCAAGATCAGATGTCAAAAGCAAACCAGACCCAGCCCTGGCACCTAGCCTAGCCCTACCTGAAAAGATGTTGTAGGGAGGTGGGTGCTGGCTTCTGATCTCAAGTGAATAATAATAGAAGAAATTACTAGAGGAAATGGCCTGAAGTTGCATCAGGGGATGTTTAGACTAGATATTGGGAAGAATTTCTTTACTGAGTAAGCAGTTAGGCATTGGAACAGACTTCACAGGGAAGTGGTGGAATCATCATCCCTGTAAACATTTAAAAAGCATGTAGATGAGGTACTTCAGGACATGCTCTAGTGGGTACCATGCTACAGATAAATATATTTTTTTAATATGAAAAATACATATATAATTCGAGAGGGATGTCCACAGTTGGATCCTAGAGGTCTTTTCCAACAATGACAGTTCTGTGATTCTGATATTAAGAAGCATTAGCCTTTACTGATCAAAAGTGCCTTACAGAATGCAAGAACTTTACAAAAGTCTTTTATTTTTTTATTTGATAGCCTTCATGTCAGATGTGCCAGTGGAGGCCAAGAAGATGGGCTGGGGGGATCTAATACTGGACATCTTTCAGCCTAAGGACTTCCAGGTAATTCTACAACCAAAGTAAGTCTAGAAAATTAGAAGTTAGATCTGGATACCTAAATTTATGGATATTTATTTTCTAGAACTCTCACACAGGCAGGCAGAGCAGGCTCCAAACTCCTGACAAACATCATGGAAAAGGCTGGAGGTGTTTTGGAGCACCTTAACTACATCTATGGAAGTCAGCAGGAACTAAAGACTTGACAACATGAACCCAAAGATCTTACTGCAATTACTGTCCCATTTGAGGACAGTCTGGGACTATGGGCACCAGGGCAGAAATAATAGTACAATGCTAATTATTTTTATGATTGCTTTAATCTCAGCACTTTGGTTATTTTTTCCAACATAGCATTTAAAAATAAGTAGGAAATTAAGTGAACTGAAATCATGATTGAATCTGGTGTTTAAGCACTTCAGAAGGTCTATGGTATCGCTCGTATGGGATGGGTTCAGTTTCCCCTTTGTTCAGCTTCAACTTTTAGGAGAAGCTGCATTAAATGAGCCCAGATTTATGGACAGGCCTTGCTCACAAGACTCAAGCACAGCAAGCAGTCTTTTGTCCTGTATAACACAGCACTGGCCCTGGCAGGAGCAGGGCTGACATAAGGCACTGGTCAGCAAGCAGGGATGTTAGGTGCCAGCTGAATTTACTAGAATAGTCATAGAACAGGGAAAAAAAAATGATGCAAACAGCTGAACTAATTTTTTTTTTCTTAGTCCATTTTCAGACTCCTTAAAAAAAATATTCCCTGCTCACTTAATTACAAATCTGCCAAGTTTGCTTCAAAGTCACTCAAGTCTGTCACTGAGGGAGAAGGTATGATCTGCCATATGGATCAGAGAAGACCCATGAAGTACTTTCATTCTCTTGCCAGGTGCAACCTATTATTTCCTCATATAATGAAAAAGTAAGGATGTAGGTGGCAATCCCCAAGATGGACACAAAAACAAAAAAAGTTCTGGTGGATTGCTAATCGTGTTTTTAAAAAGCAAATGCATTTCCATCATGGTGACTATTTCTTTGTATGGAAAGTAAGTTGTTTCATCTCCAGCATCCACGTAACATTTATCAGTAATGGCATAAGCCAGAATTCATATGCAAATGTATCTCATTTCTTCTGCTGACATTTCATGACAAGTTGCACTACCCAAGAAATTCAGTTGCCAAAATTCAGGGTAAGCAACCACACACAACATACCTTTTGCTTCCTGTGTAGTTCCACTACTCTTTGTTACACTTCCAGATCATCTAAAACACAGTCTTGCCCAGCAAGCTTTCAGGACCCTTGACGTTTGAATTAAGCACTCACAGGTACTCCCATTGCTCTCTACTCCTTTATGCATGATGGATCCCCTCACTGCAGGCTCTCTGCTGAGGCACAGTTGTTTTCTCACTTTGAAAAGAATTTCAGAAACTATTTCAGTTTGTTTGCAGAATTGTTGTTATTTATTTGCCTTGTCACCACCCACTAGAGGCCAGCCATCAGTAAGGGCCCTACTATAAATATACTGATGAAACTTACATGGTCCCCACTGCAACTTTTCTCCAGAGCAAAACAAGCAACAGGAATCTTCCACCTGCAGTGAGACTTTCACTGAGTGAGGGTTTATCTATCCAGGAAGGCCTTGGTGGGCCTCATCCCCCTTTCCTGCTGGTAAAGCAGCCATTTGTACTTCACTAAAGGGATGCTTGTTCCTTGGAGGGCAGATGGGGCTCTGATGGACTCCAAAAATTCACCAGGCACAACCCAGAGTAGCCCCTTGTGAAACAGAAGAAATACCACTATTTCATCAGGCAGCACACAGCCTGTTACCACAAGGCTTGGTGGTAACTGTAGACCCATATATTGAGAAATATGGAGCCATTCTGGAATTTGTGTGCTGCTGCACAGAAATCCCATGGACAAATGATCTCAGGGCTTGTGTACATGCACCAGTGTGCTCAAGCCCATATTAGAGAGGAAACCATGACACAGCTCAGAGAGGAGCCTATTTATCTTGATAATAGATCCTCAGGAGCAGGCCTCAGTTTCACAGCAATAGGCATATAATTCATTTGCTCTCCACTCCAACACTAACTGAGATGAGATAGCTGGTGGAACAAAGGCCTTGTGATCACATTGTAGCACAGACCAGATTTTGATGTTTTCTGAGGTTAAAAAAAACCCATCAGGGAGAGACAAGAAGGATTCAAATGGACCATAGCGTCCCCACAAGAGGAACTCAACACAGTCACTGAAGAGGCACAGCCCAGACCATCATCACCTTACTGCCAACTGCCCCCCCAGGACAGAGCTGTGCCACAATACCTTCACCACCCTAAATCCAAATCTGACTCAGTTCTTAAAAAAAAAAACATAAAAATTGCTGTTGCAAGACGAACCTTTCTTGGGGTATGACATCCTGAAGTCAGACCGGTGCTCTGGCAGAAGCTGATGCCTTCAGGGTCAGTCAGTCTGGGTCAGTGCTGGTGCTCCCAACTCACCCAACCTCTCCTCTGGCCTGCTCTGCAAGTGAGCTGAGCTTGTGCTGGAGGCCAGGCCTTTTATTGGCCTCCTGATTCTGCCCCTGCGCAGTTGGGGCCAGCCCTAACCAGGCACAGGTGGGCTGAATGCAGGCTCACACCCACTGCCTGCTGAGTAGCAGCACCTGGGTGTTGCCTCATCTCACTACAAACTGCCAATGCTACATGGCAAAACTCCTCTGTTCCCTCTCAGAGCAGCAGCTACACATCCAGATCAGCATAAAGTGTCTTCAAAGCCTACTGTGCCACCAACCATTGTCCACAGGCAGGGACCCTGGGTGTTCCTCAGTGCCAGGAACATAGAACAGGCTGCTCTTCAGATTTTCTCAGCAACAAGAGCAGTGATGTCCATGCAGGTATTGGGAAGAGCAGAGTGATACAACTCCTGGTCTGGTGTTCATACATGTTCCTCTTCTTTTTGGCAGATAGATTTGAACTCTGGTTTCAAACCTGTGCCTTCAGGTGCTCTGGAAGGTGAAAGCACACAGAGCACCATCAGGGATCAGGAAAAGCCAGAGCATGGTAAGCATGGTTGCAGTGACTGTGGAATAGAGTCCCAAGAAGATCTACTACATATATAAGTGGGGATACATGGATGCAGGCAGTCAGCCAGATTCGAGAAAAAGTTTTACAGGGACAGAAAGAGACATCTCACATCTGCAGTGTTGTTTTGGTATTGTGGTTTGGGGTTTTTTGATTGGTTGGTTGGTTGGTTTTTTTCCTGTTCCAAATAGGAAAGTGCTCCTAGAGGAAAGAATTTTCAGAAGAGATTAAAACTATTTTGACAACCCAACCTATTTTCTTCCAGTTCTTGGACACTTACTAGTTTACTAACATTTTCCTTACCCTTGAGAATTTGCACAGCCAAGGCATAAAGCCAACACAAATACTCCATCTGCCTCTTCCAACTGAAATACATAACCAAAACGAGGAACTTTTGGGGGGGTAAACTTAGCTCATCTCCAGTAGTAGCATTTATTCATGATAGGCCTGAGCTATGTTTCCTTGCTGTCTCCTCTCTGCTTTCAGGTCATGGGAGCCAGAGCTCCACACAGACACCCAGTATTTTTGCAGATGGTCTGTTTTAGAAGGTGAAGCCCCTCACAGGTACAGCTCTCCCTTGCCTGAGGTAGTGAACAAATGGAAGCCTTACTGACTCGATTGCCCTTGTACTCGTGCCTGTCCTTTGCTGACTGATGTCAAAAATGCCACACATTTGTGTTGGTGTAAATAGCAAGAGACAAGATTCAGTCCCTGTTCTGCCAAATGCAGGTCACTTCCATCCCATCTCTGAAAGTACTCTCAGGATAACACACAATTTGGTCCATTGATTTTAATATACAGGTATTTCCTCATTCTCACTGTGTGAACATTTTGTTTACAGTTTCAATAAGCCACTGTGGAAAATGCTGTTATAAATCAAGATAAATAAAAGCTTGTCCTGTTTGTCTCCAGTGTCAGACATTGCTAATGCAGGATGTAGGACAATCGGGGATACTAAAGAAAAAAAAAAAAAAAAAAGCTTTCTCTGTTAATTCCTTAGTGTTTTAGGTAGGTCTGGACTATAAATCTGTTGAATATTTCAACAGTCACTCAACAGGAGTCTAATTTAGTGGATGCATTTGACTCTTTTATCCAATTCATTTACAGTAGCCATTCAGTATTCCTTTAAAGTGGCCATGACACACACTAAATCTCTCGGCAGGGAAGCGAGCCTTGTTCCTTTGCTTTATTTGTATTTTACTTTAAGCCAAAGAGTAAAGAGATAATCTAGATCAAATGTATATTCCAGGGTTGGCTTGGCTCTGTTGCAAAGGGTAAGCACAGAGCTTCTCTTCCATTAGCAGAAGAGGCAAAAATGAAACTGCTCTGTGATTTGCCTACAGCATTTGAAGAGACAGCAGAGGGTACGGTTGTGCTTTCCATAGCAAAATGAGTCACCTGTTGCCTGCAGGAGCTCATGCCAAGAATGGGCAGATTTGAGCTCAAAGGAGAGCTTTCCAGAGGACTCCAGCCAACAGCTGTTTCCTTTCAGCCCGATTGTGCAGAGAATCTAGCTTCAAGTTTAAGCATGAAAAGGAAAAATGGTACAAGATGACAGAAGAAGTATCAAGGCCAAACTTCCTGGCACAATGGAAACATTTTCTGCTCACAGACAAACCCTGGCTTAGTGTGGTGACCGTGCCACAGTGTTGGGATAGCAGGCAATAGGCAGAGGATCCTAGAAAGTTCCTGCTCCTTCCTGAAGAGCTCAGAGGACCAGTCTCATTAACACATGCTCTGTGTGATCCAGAAGTTCAAGCAGATAGTTTTTCAAGCAGTGCTAAAGTCCAGGGATAGTTTGGGGAAGGCAACTTCCAAAGCAACAAGTGAAGATGAGGCTGAGGATATGTTAGATCAGCATCCTGCTTCATCACAGAATACCTCTAGGAATATGGCTTACTGCTGAAGGTATTATGGATTCCCTGAAAAGCCCACCTCACTCTGGTGGGAGCTAGGTGCTCTACATCTTCATTTGGAGTTGGGTCTGTTCCACTTTTCTGTGAAATGAGGTTAATTACTGTTAGGACAGCTGAGGGTTGCAGACAGAGGTGCATTATCTCAGGGGTGAACTATCTTCCTTGCACAGCTCTGCAGCTCTCCTACCACTCATGACAAACTAACAACCAGAGTCTACACTGTGGTCTCTAAATGGCAAGTCACTGCAGAGAAGCAACACTTGAAAACATCTGCCTCACCACTTTGCAATCATGAGCTAGTTTTAAGCAAGATCTTAAAAGAAAAGCATAATCTTTTCCACTGTAAATATCACTGGGAAACTTCAGCTGATTAGTGTAGGAACCAAGAGCAATTCTGCCTGCCTAGTAGCTGTGACACTTGTGCAGATTCTGCAGAGATTACAGCAAATGAGTGTCCAGCCTAGCAGCTTGCTTTTGCTCCTTGATCCTTCCCTTTCCAGAGATGCACCTGACTGTCACAGCTACCATGGTTTTTTTATCTTCACTTCTCTGTGAAGTGGGATGTATCTCATTTTTAGAAGTATGCATCTCACAGACCAGGTGATTCCCAACATGGATAGAAGAAAGTGACTATAATACATTCATTTTTGTGTTTAGACTGAAAACAATTTACCAAGCCTCAATTCTTAAGAAAAGAAGTTACCGCTGAATCAAGAGAAAGGTATCTTTTTAATAGACTTCAAAACCAGGAAGGATCACTGTTCTGATCAATTCTGACTTCTAGTAAAACACAGGTCAATGATTTCATCCGGTGAAGCCAGTATCCTATCCATGCATGCAAACTGAGCCTCCCAGTTTGCACTGGTTAGAGCTTTCTAGTGCACTATCAAGAAGCACTGTTTCATTGGAAGTGAAATGTGTCAGCTCCAATTACCATTTCATTTTGAAAGAAAAAAAATGGACTACAAATTCCCAGGACAAGCCAAATGTAACATTTTGGTTTTCCTTTTTGTAAGGGCTTTTCCTATAACTTCTTGGGGGCACAAGTATACAAACACATCCAAAGGAAAATGTTTTGGTGAATAGTAAGCTTTCACACAAAAATTAAACAAATATATTTATTATTCTCTTTGGACAAAATGGAAAATCTCATTCCCACAGTGTCATCAACAACATCATCCCACAGATAGTAAGGGGAAGGCAAATGGGGTCAGCAGATACACAGCAATACTGTGTACTTTTACGTAGTAACTCCATGTTTACACTCACATGAGTAAAGGCAGTAAGAGCAAAAACTAGTTGTGAGTCCCTCAAAATGTCTCAGAAATAAAACCTTTCTCTAAAACTAGAGTGTGATGGTCAGCCAGAAAAATTTTTTTTCCTGCCTGTATTCATAATGGTGAGATGATGGCAAAAAATGTCTTTCTCAAGACACAAAAAGGACCACTTAATCATTGAAAAATCTAGTTATTTTTCACAGCCTATGTCACAAAGCCCTGTTTACAAACACCAAATGATCTTCTAATTATTGAAAAACTTAATTCAAGCTGCTTCAACACAGTACTGTGCCTCTTCCTTCTAAAATAAATTTCAAATTACAACGTAGCTGACTAAATAAACCTACATTTGCTACCTTTGCTTTTGACTGTCTAGGAGACTAGAAAGGAAGCTTTACGGTGCAGTGCATTTTACAGGTATTTGTTTCATCATATGCCTACCAAAGCTATTTTTCCTTTTTCCATTTTCACATTTCCCCTCCACATGATTTATATCTCTAAAATTTTCTCCACAGGAACTATAAAGAATTTGAATTTTAAATGTTTTGCAGATTACCGTATTTGTGACGATGGTTTTCTCTTGACTCAAATTAAAAAACAAACAAACAAACAAAAAACAAAAAATCCCAAAACCAAACACAGAAAGAAAAAAACAAAATGAACAAACAACAAAAAAAAAAAAAAAAAAAAAAAAAAAAAAAAAAAACCAAAACAGAAAAAGCCAACAAAAAGCAAACAAGCTCAGACTAGATAGGAGAAAGGGGGGGTGGGGGAAATACAGCATTTTGACCTGGATTACCATTTTGAAACAAGCACTGTGCATTGGGTTATTTCAACAATTTTCAGCTGTATATCATTTATATCTTCCCATTTTACTCACATTCACCCATAGTGACTCTATCCCTGCAAGAATTTCACACTGCTTTCCTTCCTGAAGACAGTTACTTGCTGGAATGCTTAGCTAAAGTGTAAGGACAGCTCTGAGACACACACAGCACCCTGGGCTAAGTGCTGCCAATAGTCCCAAAGACAAAACCCACAACTCTCCTATCACTACATGCTCTTGGAAAAAATCCCTCCCCAGCTTCCTTGTCGGCCTCTTTCAGGTTCTCCCCAGAGCTTTCTCTTCTCCAGGATGAACAATCCCAACTCTCTCAGCCTGTCCTCACAGGAGAGATGCTCCAGCCCTCTGATCATTTTTGTGACCTGCATCTGGACTTGCTTCAGGAGCTCCATGTCTGTGTCTTCTTGTGCTGGAGGCTCCAGAACTGGACACAGTACCCCAGGTGAGGTAGCAATGCTGACACCCTACCCTACATAAACCAAAGGAGAACCAGTACCATAGTCACTATGTGACAGGCACAGCCTAGAGGTCAGGTTGTACCACCCTACAGAGATAAGCAGTGCACTGGATGCATTTTAGATACCCAGAAAGTTTCAAGCATGGGAGACACTACGGTTTATAGACATAAATAAAAGCCCAAAGCTTCTTTGTCCAAAACAGTAGTTACCTGTCTGACTTCAGAACTTCTGTTACTCATTGATGGAGTATCTGAGCACATTCCAGTTTAACTCAGTAGAACAGAAAAAATTCTGCTGATGGTATTTTTTTGAAACTCCCCACTTAACAGCTGAACAAATGTGTACACTGCCTCTATAAAAATATTTTTTTATTTCCACTGAGGGCAGGCTACTATCCTTTGCTAATGTTGACAAGGACATTGAGGTTCAGTTTAAAGTCCATGATTTTATTAGCCAAAGTAGCAATGATATAACATCAATTAATTTTACAGTAAAGGGAATGAGCCATGGAGGGCCTAGAAATGCACAACATGCTGGTTTAAAATACTTGTTTCTTTTGCCACATTTGCAGCTGCCAGAGACACACTTAAATTCATCTTGATGTTGCAAGCAAGTAAAGCAGAAACTCCTTACAAATAATTATGATAGCAATATGAAAGAGCAAAAACAAACTACCTGAGAAAAAGGCAGTATTGCACTATCTGAATTCATCAGTAACTGAGTTACTGAGTTACCTGTGGCCATTCACAAATATTTAAGAAAGGAAAGAACTATAAAAAGGGGGCATGTTGGCACCTTCACCTGGAATGACAGACCCTGCATTTTATTTGGGAACCTCCCTGATATTTAAGTCACCTACATTTTTATTTCCACTCCATCTAGAAGGAAATTCCTAGGCATTCCTGACTCTTATCAGCTCCAAGAGTCAAATCACTTGTTACCCCACGCTCCATCTTCATTAAGCATGTCTGTCTGGTGGAGAGACAGAGAAGGCAGACTGTAGCAGAGGTAAGCAGCAAATTTAGATGTCAAGCACTTAGCTCAAGGATACATGACCAAAAGTTTCAGTGGCCCCTCAGGCCTTGCTGTGAGTGTTCTTGGAAACTCAGAGTGCAATGAGAAAGTTTTCCCTCCTGCTGGAACTGCCCCTTGAATTACACCTCAAAAGTTAACAGAGATTTTTCTCTAAAACACAGGGTCTAGTTCTGCTCTCAGTTACATCTGTGTGACTCATTTGGCATTTTTACTACATTAATCTCTAACACAGTGTGACAGTGAACATGCTCATTAACTGCTGGACTCTGACTTGTCACAACAAAAAGGTAAACAAATTGAAAATTAGACAGTCTTCTACAATGGATGAGATCCTGATGAGATGTGTATTGCACATAGTCTTTGAGAGCAAAAATGTCCTCAGATTCTTTGGTGAAAAACTGCTTGCATATTACCAGGTGACCACATTGTACTCCAGAAAGGCTGCATTTTCATGAAGACAAACAGGTGAACTACATACATTCTTGTGCAGTAATTTCACGTGGGGGATGTGGGGTGGGCTGGAAATGTCAGCCAGCAGAAAAGCAGGGCTGATCCCCAAGGGAAGGGAAGCCAGGAGGGACCATGCAGCCAGGGCTCATCATCCCACAGCATCCAGGACAGCCTTGGAGATGGCAGCCAGGCCCAATCAAGACTCCAGACCATAAGACAATATTATAACGATAAAGCAAGTCCAAGATGAAGCTGGGCAGTCAATAAGCAAGTCAGAGCTAAGGCTCGGTCACAGCAATGAGGGCTTAAGTTTAGCTCAAGCCAGGAAATCAGTCTACAGGTTGATATATAAAGTACTCTATCACTACTTCTCTAAAATAGCTCTGTCAGGGAAAGAGTAAAGGTCCAGAGCTGAGTTAAATAGAGTCCTGGGGTCCATGGGTATGGTTGGGCTCCCAGGTGAGGTTGATCAGGGCCATTAAGGCCCATTAGTAGACTCAGGAACCTGACAGCAAAAGACACTAATTAAAAAAAAAAAAAACTGTTATGTTACTTAGAGCACAAAGATCTATTCAAATCAATGCAAAGATCTGGGCCACTCCTCAAGGAGTCACAAAAGAGAAATTAGAATGAACATGAAGACACAATAAAGTCTACAAGGGCTCCCTAAGTCAGCCCTACCTGGCTAAGGTTCAGATGCTGTGTGTGATCATGTGGTGAAGCTTGTGTCACCTCCAGATTTGATTGACAGATTTCTGAGAACTGATTCAGGCTCAATCATCTTTGTAACAGATGTATTACTGCATATACACCATAGCAACGTGAGTAGTAAAGCAATAATCTCCGCAAAGCAAAACTCTTCTGGAGTCACTTAAAAGCAGAATGAGTGTGTTGGCTCATCCTTGTTTGAAAGTGAGAATAAATATTATCATTTTTGTGACTATTACTGTCATCAGAGGTTAATTTGAATAATGAGCCATGACAATGAAGCTAGCAGAGGTTCCTAAAGATGAAAGGTATATCATACCACAGAGAGAAAATGACTACCCCTTACAAAAGACATTTACTTTCTAGAGAGTAAAAAAAAAAAAGCACAATTAGAGGAGTACTATAGACATTATTCCCTCCCAGAACATAGTCCTCAAGTATGATAAAACAGTATTTCACCCAGAGATTATGAAACATTCAGTTCTGAAACAGTAGGACATGTTTTTCAGCAGCCTTGATCTGGTATTGCATTTACCATGACATAGGGACTTCAGGGCACTTTAAGTCTATCTGTGGAGAATATTAATATAAACTTAGCCATATTCAGACAGACAAGAATACATAGGGATATGATCCCTCTTTTGCAATCACATGGCTCTGCTTCCTCCTGTCCAAAGAGAAAAGAACAGAAGCATATACCTACTGCACAAGTTTCATTCTGGGCTCTCTTCTTTATAAGTGGCATTATATCCATATCCAATCATTACAACCAAATTAATAACTAAAATATCTGAAGTATACACGGATGATCTTGTTCTCCAGATGGCACGTGATGTTTAGTAGGACTGAGAGATTCAGACATCAAACCCATGACTTCCCTTTACATCCTACTGCATATTTTCACTGAGGTCCAGACATAAAATTTTTCCCTCTCTGAACCCTGCTGAATTCTTGCTTTTCACAGGGGAATTACGTCCTGTGTGGAATAAAATATTTCCTTCTGCAGCTTCTACATTTGCAGCTTTTAAATCTATGAATGTTTGAGGAGGAGAGAAAAATAAGAGCATGAGATTTATTTCCTTAGCTAGACAGAAAGCGTGGCCTGAATGAAAAACTAGGGGTCCAGATGGGCTTAACAAACATCAATAACTGCTTTCAGTGGACATGCAGCTCTTTTTAAAACAGAGACTGTTTCCACAAAGTTCTTGATCTGACAGCCAAACCCTTGAGAACTGAACCCTAATTGTGAACATCTTCTCAAAACTTCCCCCTACCCATCTGAGTGGGTCTGACACTCTTCACCTCCACCACCCCCGCCTGGTCCACATTGCTGAATTCTCCTGCTGGGTTTAATTTAATTTTTCAGCAACACCTGATGCTGGAGGCCAGTGGAAATATGTGGACTCTGTTGGCTCTTGTTGTGGAAGGTTTGTAAAGACAACAGTGAGTGTGCCCCAGTCACTCTACACGAATGATGATAGTAGCTACACATCAACCCACACCTTTGTATATCTCTCAGCACTATCTACATCTATCAATTGCTGAGTTTCTTGCCAAAAGGCTGGGCCTTGGAGGAAGACCGTGAAAGCTACCAAACAATAAAGATATCTTGAAAGCTGAATGCTACCTACCTTCTCTTTATTTAATTGTATCAAGAAAGGTTTCATAGACAGAGCCTGACTCACTTCTCACACTTGCTAATTAAATCTTACTTCAGCATTAATTCAGTGCTAATACTCCTCCCTTACAGTGTTGCCTGAAGAATCAGTAAAGGCCTCTGTAATAGAACTTACTGGGAAACTAATCTGGGATTGGACTGAGTAAGTTTCTGAGAAATAAAAAAGAATGTCCAAAACCAAGATGGTTTCTCCTGAGAACAGCTCAAAGTCTGGCAGATTTAACACCTACCTGGTGCTGAGAAATCCAGGTCAGATGCTCAGTTTGGGCTCCTGAGGGCATGGACTGCAGCCTGTCCTCTCCACCTCCAGCAACTTTCAGCACTACTGTCTGTTGGGCTTATTAAGGCTGGCATCATGCTTGTTGTACTGGGGGGGGAATAAGAATAAAAGATCTCAGGTTAGTTAATCCTGGAGAGGAAAGATAATTATAATAAAAAATATTGGTATGAAATGGAGAACTTTTTCCTATAAGGTTCTGGATAAGAGGAGAGGAGACAAGAGAGGACAATGAGGAGAGGACAATGAGGAGACAGAAAGTACATAATCACTGTGCTATTTAAATATTGCTCATCTGATGTCCCCTTGGCCAGGTAAATTCAATGGGCACATGCACAAAAAAATCAGTGCCTCTCTTCCCTCCCAAACTTTTGGCAGCCCAGCTGTGCCTCAGCCCCCATGGCAGGGCACTCTCAAAAGGAAGGAATTTGTTCCTACAACTGCTCAGGTCCAGGGACAGTCTGACACAAAACAGATCACAAGTTCCTGGTTTTGCCTCTCGCAGAGAGGTTTGCCTTTTGCTTTGCTATGCTTTGTGGAAAGCACAGATCCAGCAATCAGAGTGAGCACTGGGTGCTGGGAGATGTTTTACACCAGCAGAGTCAGCCCCTGAATGAAGCCGAGTAGGCATCAGAATAATGGACAAGATCATAGAATCATAGAATCACAGAATCAGCTGGGTTGGAAGGGACCTCAGAGATCATCAAATCCAACCCTTGATCCACTACCGCTGTGGTTACCAGACCATGGCACTGAGTGCCACATCCAGTCTCTTTTTAAATATCTCCAGGGATGGAGAATCCACTACTTCCCTGGGCAGCCCATTCCAATGTCTGATCACCCTCTCCGTAAAGAAATTCTTTCTAATATCCAACCTAAACTTCCCCTGGCACAACTTAAATCCATGTCCTCTTGTCTTGTTGAAAGTTGCCTGGGAAAAGAGCCCAATCCCCCCTGGCTCCAGCCTCCTTTCAGGGAGTTGTAGAGAGTGATGAGGTCTCCCCTGAGCCTCCTCTTCTCCAGGCTGAACACCCCCAGCTCCCTCAGCCTCTCCTCACAGGACTTGTGCTGGAGTCCCTTCACCAGCCTGGTTGCCCTCCTTTGGACCTGCTCCAGGACCTCAATCTCCTTCCTGAACTGATGCCAGGTATGCTGCAGCCATAAACAATCAGATATATTCATGTCCTATTTGACCATCAGCACCAACATCATGGAAAGACTCCTTTAGCACAGTCAGCATTATTTTCTTGCTAATGATGCAATAAAGCATAATAAATCAAGGGAGTACTGCAGGAAAGGGCTTAGGACTTCTATAGGATTAGAGTTTTGTTCCCAGCTTTACCACAGACTTCATCTGTTACTTGGAGTGAATCACTGCATTTTTAACCTGTACAATGCAGATTCTCTTTTCTCTTTGTTACTCTTCTGAGTTTAGGAAAGAGTCTCTGACAATGTGCAGGCATCTAACAGCCAGCACACAGGCACCTTAAACAAGCTAAGGGCTTTGAGATGCTTCTGTAATTGTGAGAAAAAAATCTGCTTAATAGATTAATTACATGTTCTGTCTCATAAGTACATTTGCTTGTGTAACATGGAGCAAAATGTTTTTTCTTAGATATTTTATTCAGAAAAATATCATCCTAGCATACAGGAAACTAGAAAGATCTACTGGGTGGGCACCCACGTTTGTAAAATGAGTAGAGATTGACCGAGAACATTATTCTGAAGAATTTGTGTTCCAGTTTTTAGTTACCTACCATGGTGAGCAATGGAGATCGGAGCTTGAGGCACTGTGGAAAAACCTGAGCCAACTAAGCTCTCTTCAGAGAACAGTAATTATCATTCACATATTTTGCCAGTGTTAAACCCAAGAAGGCCACACTCAGCTGGATGAGCAAGCTGGTCCCATACAAAGGTTGTCTTCACCCACATGCTCCATAACTGAGCAAGAACCTTTTGAGTTCCTGCTGAATTTTTTCCAGCAGCAGCCTTCCATATCCTGTCCTTTATTATCAAGACCAGCTCATCTTCATTTGGATTTGGAGAAAGAGACAAACTGACCTGCATTTATTTGTGTGCTGTTACAGCCCACCAGCAGCGCTGCTGAATGTGGAGATTCTGACACAGGGAAACATTTTTATTTGAGCCATGCCCAGGGTTCCTCTATGAAATAAAAACCTGTAACTCCAAATAACTCTTTGTTAACTTCAAAGCCCTGGCAAAAGACTGGGAGCTGACACAACATGCTGCAAGCTGGCAGCTGAGATTATTGGGCTGAAAAAGACACCTCCTGGACACACTTACTGTGTAAACAAGAAAAGTCAGATCACTCTCCTGTGGAACACGATACTGATACCACTTACCCATGGGATAATTATTGGGTTATAAGGACTGGCACAACCCAGCTTCTGAGTGGGAGAGTGAAGAGAGCTGTACACACCAGGCTTTTATTTTGTAGACCTTCTAAAACAAACCCTGATTGATGATGCAGCTTTCTAGTGACAGAGCACAGAAAATATCCCCATGCCCTTCATTGAAAAGGTGACCATAGCCCTTAGCCTTCCTGAGAGAGCAATCAACACCTCAGGGCCCTGGCTCATCTAAACCAGAAGCTGGCAAAAGCCCCAGAAGCAGGAAAAAAAGCAACTGTGAGCTTCTTCTGCACAGCTGATGTCTCTCAGGACCATTTCACAACAGCATGAGGATGACCAAAGAGATTGCCTCATCCACTACCATTCCCATGGAGTGACAGAGTACTGCTCTCCTCCATCCCACACTCCCCATCCCAGCATAGAGATAGGACCTATCTTAACTATCAGTCCTGAAGCAGGAATCATGTTTGCTGTACATTTAAGCAAAAACACACTGGTGCCAGAGCTCAGCAACATTAACCCTTCTTGGTGCATCCCACTGGGAGAGCCCAGAAAATAGAGAAGCTGAGTCACAGAGAAGTGAGGAGAGCTCGTGGACCTGTAATGACACCAGGTCTCCAGATTATCAGAGGGAAAAATGTGAAGTACCTGTTGCAAAACGTGCCTCCCACAGACAGACAAGGAGTCACTGATAAGCAACCTTCAAACGTCATTGCTCAAATAACATTTGAATCATTCTCTGACTCAGTTATGAATGAATGGCAGGTGACAGAAATGACAATGGATAGCTAAGACAGCAGAAAATGTTACAGAAAGCAGTCAGCAAGGTGTGGTATTCACCTTAACCTTTAATGAGCTCGGCCAGAAAATTACTGAAAAAGTCACTGTTGAGGATAAATCCTCTATAAATCTATCATAGTGGAGCTTATGTTAGAAAATGTTCATTGGCTGCTTTGCAGTTAATGGTATTTCTTAAAATGGGGTAGCATTTATACTTTGATCTGTCCAGTTTCTCCTAACCTTCCTGTGGTTCTCTGGCACTTTTTCATTTTCTTGCTCTTGATTAAAGAGCATTGAGAATATCTCCTAAAATATCAGTGAGAATCAAATTACATCTACTCCAAAAGCAGGAAAGATAATTAAAAAATAAGGTTAAAAGTTAGTTAAATATTGCCTAGGTATATTATTTAGAGCTTTGCTTGAGAAACTTTCCCTTCAACAAGTTAAAAGGGAAATAAATTAAAAAATGCTGTCCAATGGAGAAATACACACAACTGTTGGTTCAAATCAGTGGCTTCTCAGTCATCTGATATGGAAAGTCAGTTTTTCAATAAATCACTAAACAAATATGTATATCCATGACAGGAATTACCTGTTTCTGCAACTGCCCAAGATGATCAAGGCATGACCACACAGTTTTTTCAATTTACAGAAATAGTCTTAGCCACAGCATTTTGCCATATGCAACCAAATCTGCAAGATTTCTAATTTTAAAAGCCCAAGATAAGCAAAAGTTTAAACAACCCTCCTGATGTACTTGGGTGCATATCTCTGGAGCAAAACAAAAGCTGTCAGTCTTTGGAAGTACTGAATAAAACCACTCCCATTTACACTGTAAGAAGCATTTTGAGGATTAAAATAACTTGTGTGATTAGAAGCTCTGCAGACCATGTTTTGCATGATTTGTCCAAAACAACACCAGCAGTCAGTGGCAAAGAAAGAATTTAACCTCTGAGTGCTTGTCCATCAATCTGTGATGTTCTGGCAGCCTTACTTCCTTTCCTGCTGAAGCCAGGGCCAAGTCCATGAGATATATGAAGGAATAATGACTGTACAGATTGGACCAGATGTACCACCAGCCACTGCTGACATGTGGTCCACGGCAGTGTGCAGGAGGACACCACATGCACACCTCGAGTCGTGGAATCATAGAATCATAGAATGGGCTGGGTTGGAAGGGACCTCAGAGATCATCAAGTCCAACCCTTGATCCACTACCGCTGCAGTTACCAGCCCATGGCACTGAGTGCCACATCCAGTCTCTTTTTAAATATCTCCAGGGATGGAGAATCCACTACTTCCCTGGGCAGCCCATTCCAATGTCTGATCACCCTCTCCGTAAAGAAATTCTTTCTAATATCCAACCTAAACCTCCCCTGGCACAACTTAAGACCCTGCCTTCTTGTCTTGAGTCCCTCCTCAACAGGGAGTTAGGGACTATCTCCAAGGCACCTGCCCAAAGTACAGGGCTCCCAACAAGGCCTTCACTCAGGCCACCCAGGAAAATAACAAACTCCGTTTTACAGTGGAAGATTTTTATGTCCTTGTGCTATTGTGAGCTGATAGAGAAGCTTATCTCTCCTCCCAAGACAGGCCTGATGAAAAGTGATGGGAGTGCCTGTGACAAGGCGCCAGCCTTTCAGAAAAGGTGTTGTGATATCTTTACTTTTGACAGTGACCATGAAGGAGATATCTGCAGCCTCTGAGGCTTGCTTGTGTTAAAAAGACACAGCTTGCAATGACTTGGCAAGGAAGGTGGTCTCAGGTGTGAACCAGGGCTCAGGAGACACAGTGCTTTCCCAGCTGCAGCAGCAGCCTCCAGGCTGGGCAGTCACTCAGTCTCTCCCTGAGAAGGCTCAGCTGATAGGAGTGGAAGGTGAGCTCACTTCCCCCTCTCTCAGTTTTCTCCCAATCACTCCACAAGAGGTGACGTGAGGATAAGCTGATGAACTCATCCAGGGTGCTTCAGTCCTGCAGTGATAAGGCCTCAGAGACACAGGAGAAGCAGGATGTCAGCAGCAGCTGCCAGACTTGAGCCCACATCCAGATCCCTGCAAGAGCTTGCCATGGCTTTTAAAGGACCTGTTCTCTTTAGGCTGATTTGTTTATTCCCCATCCCCTCCCAATCCAATATGTTATCTTTACATCACAAAGGTTATTTCTGAACATGTCAGCACACTTCTGAAAAGGTCAGACACATGAGGGCATGCATCCTTGATGGTGCACAGGGAGGCACAAGCACAGCTGCGTTCCTGGAAATCACAGTCTGAAGGGTTTTCACAGGAAAGTCTGACACAGCAGCTGGCTTGGCAGTCACACATAGGTGACCCACTGTCTTCCCTCTTTTGTTATCTCTCCCATTTCATTTCTGTGCTTTGCCTGAAAAATCCAAAGGTTGCTTCTAAGTATAGGTTTTGTTGTCTTTGTTTGAAATGTTGCCATAGCTCTCAGACTTGATAACACCAGCAGGGTGTTAGCTGAACTATATTTATCAATGTATTTCATAAAGGAAAAATGTGAGGTTTTGAGGAGTTGAGGTATTTCCTTTTCTTCCTTTCTTTTCCTTACAGCAGACAGTTTAGTCCTGTTATTTACCAGATGTCACCCTGACAAGTCATGTATTACTAAAAGAGGAAGACTTAGAATCTGTTTATGGGCAACAATGCATTGAATAAGAAGCTTAAACATCATCTTTAAACGAGACTTGAGAAATACAGTTATTCGGTTTTCCCTCCCATTTCTTTCTTTTTTTTTTTTCTTTTCTTTTTTTTTCTTTTTCCTGAAATAAACAAAGAAGAAAGCCCATTGGTTCCTCTCATCCTCCAGCCTGAACCTTGCTCTTCAGCTCCCAGCAGGCAGTTCAACTGTGACAACCCCAGAAAGCCAACTGATGGCCAGGAATTGCTGCTGGGACAGTGCCCAACCAAAAGCCTTTAAAGTAGGGACTGCAAGTAGATCCATTTTAAATAGTGATCCAGTTGAAGCACCCTTTAAAACAATAAAACAAATTACATAATTTTCCAAATGGCAAACATACCCCAGGAGATGGCCCAGGGCCACATGTCTGCTCCGTGCCTCTCAAGCCCCTGCATGGTGTGAGATGTCTCTCTCCAGAGATGTGTAATCATTTGGTTCCCAGGAGCCTGACTCAGGATGGCATTGTGAAGGATGACAGAGGGATTCCCAATACCACCATTCTCCCCATTAACATGCCCCTCTCAGTTCTGCCCCACTCCACTCCCACTTCTGTGGGAAAAGCAGCAGGAAAGGCTGGAGCATCATCAGTGGAGCTCTGCCATGGATCTCCAGGCAGAAGCCCCAAAAAATAGGCCAAAATTAACATCATAAGTCTCCACTACCATACCTCTACTCAGCAGCCATATCCCACCAGGAGGGCAGGGCTGGAAATAACAGGGAAAACTCTCCCCAGGAGAGGTGACAGATAAGAGAGTGATGAAATGCAGGCATTCAGTTTGTCTGGTAGTCAGCACTCAGTGCTGCAGCACTGATGAAATATTTGTAAACAAGCTGTTGAGAGGAGCCACGTTTGGAGCTGTGTACTGTGGCACCAATTCCTTACCCAGAGTTCCCAAACGCTTCCCAAAAGCATCCCAGTGCTTCTTGGATGACAAAGAGCAGTCATGTTTGCTACCCAAATTGTGCAGGGCATCCCCCAGGCCTGACACTGAATCCCTTCATGATCCATACTGTGTTCAGCATTGCCCACTCCTCACTGGGTAGTGAAATGCATGTTCAGCATTGGATCCAGCAGATGTCTGAGGAAATAAATCCCAGTGAACTGAATACAGCAAATTAGAAGCCTAAATATTTGTTTCATCAGTCTTGGAATTTCCCTGTTCCAAACAATAACAAAATCAACACTATCCATTGAAAGGAACAATGCAGAAATGCTAGAAAAAAATTTCACAACAATATTCTGATTTTCTGTGTATTAAAAGATCTCTTGAAAGTTCAACTATTTGATAAATCACAGCCTAACTGCCAAAACACCTGTGGAAAATTTTAAAGACTTACCCAAGAAAATGTTCATAGTTCTTCAGAAAAAAATCATTCATGATCTCAAAACATTTACAAGCTGTACATGGAGTGATTAACTTGGCAAGAGGGAAGGGTCTGGATGAAACCCAGCATTGTGTGGGCAGGAAATGTACCATTGCTCTTCATCTAGAGGCTGACATTAGTGCATTAACACATATTTTTTTATACTTCCCATCTCTCATCCTTGAGGTCAGGCTGTGCCACCTGGCTGCCCCTGCCATCCCAGCCACACTGATGGCACTGAACACTGCCTGAGAAAAAGCAGGAACTGGGACAGAAGATGATTGGTAAATGTCAGACACTTTGACTGATGCTCACTGAGTCAGTGCTTTGTGCAAAGATGGAGAATGGGTCCATGGAACCACAGCAACACACATGATAACAACAGGAACTGAGAAAGATGCTCCCAAATCATTCAGTCACATTAAATTCCTCTAAAACATGCCTTTAAGTTGTAGCATGGAAGGTTAGGGAATCGTGAGGCAGATGCCATGTCTTAAACCTGGTGAATCTTCACTTTAAATCAAAGTCAACTGACTCACTGCAAATACAGAAACATATACACATGCTTTTCATTATGCACAATTTAAAATACTGATGGCTGTAATTCTATTCACCTTCCGTAAAATCATTGGATGGGCCACAGATTTATATTGCTGAACGCTATTTAAGAGTCATTATGTTCCAGCTTCCAAAAATTAACCTCTAAAAATGAGAGAAAATTATGTCTGTATAATTTTGTCCTGCTAGAGTATAGACATTTGATAAGTGTGTCGCCTTTCTATTGCTTGTGACAGCTCTCCCTTTTTAAAAGTAATCTCTATTCCATAGCCCCCAGTTTTTGTATATAGCATACACACTCAGATGTTTAAAGAATGAGATTCAATGTTTGCCATCATTTCAAATTTATCTTTGGCAAACAAGGAATTGACTCCAGCATAATCCCCAAAAGGAATATATCTGTCCTTCCAAAATCCACACTCAGCCTGGCTGCTGTTGTACTAAGAAAATCAGGTCCAAATCACATGGAAACAGACTTAAAAACTGCAATTTAACCTCGAGTTCACTCTCATTTTATCTCTTAGATGTTCCTCTAGATTTAATACCACAAGAGTTTTTACATCAAAAAGAGAATGTAAGTAATCATAGGATAAATACTCAGAGGATAAATAAATTAGAGGATAAACACTGTCCTCTGCCACTAGAAAATCTGTAAATTGCAGCTTTATAAAACTGGAAGGACAGAGGGGGAATGCATATATATGCGTAAAAATATATCTATTTGTATCTGTCACAGATACAGATATGTATCTGTCACATATAAAATCCCTCTCTACTAGTGCTCAGCTGCATGACTACATAGAAATCATGTTACCTTTCTGTGCCTCTCTTTGACCACAAAAAAGCCTCCTTACGAGTAAATTGCTGTCCTTTGGGGCTAACTCCAGTCACATTTGAGACTGTCTAAAAGCATAAATGAAGGAAGCTCCTCCTCAAAAAAGCTCACTATGTTCAGTGATGACAGCTGGTAGGTGAGAAAGCAAAAGTGTCATGGGAGGGATGGATGTAACAACAATGAAATGACAAAGCTGCAGTTACACTTAATGAATCATTAACATTAATGATGAACTTAGCTTGAGAGTGCCCTAAGCTCCACCCAGTTTAATGGATACAGTTGTTTCCATAGCAACTAATTAATTTCAATAAAAGATTAAAAAATGAAACCTGATAAAGCCAGACATAGATGTGACATACAAAACATGGGATGGGGCTATAAAAGTTTTATTGCTACTTGTTTGGCATGACATGCATAATTCACCAGTGTATTCACCACTCATAAGTACTGTGGCCATGGCTCCCTTCAGACCTTTTGTCTCTCCAGGTACATGTTCATAATACTTGGGGTAAACCCAGTGACACTTGGGTTTATGAAAGGGGAAGACTCAGAATTCAATCCCAAGATTTTGTACACCACTTAAGAACCACGTACATGCTTCTGTGTGCTTCCAGCAGTCTTACAAGCTGTCTCTGAGGAAAGGATTGTGTTCTCTTCCCTGCACCCATTTCAGAAGAGGAAGGCAAAGCACAGCTCTCAGAATAGCAGAGTATAGGGCTTACACCACTGCAGCCCAAACCAATGCCACCGTTATGCCACGATGGTTCTATAGGTTCAAAAAGCAGCTAGATCCAACACCCTCATTTCAGAGAATCTTAGTGCTGGATACTGAAGACTCAACCCTCCTAGCAAAGTCAGTGGGACAGAATTTTAGTATAGTAAGCCCTTGATGACTGATCAGTCCTCAGTGTTGGAGCCAGAAAGTTATAAAGACTACAAGAGCAAGTGGCTCAATGCCTAGAAGCAGTCTGGAGAAGTGGAAAGTAACTGGTTACGTTAAAATATTCTTTTAGACTTTCAGCTTCTGCAACCAGCTCTCACAAACATGATGTCTGAGTCAGAACAGTCCCAGGACCACACTTAAAGGGCAGTTTATACACAGCCTCCCTGTTCTGGGTGCTAAAAATATTTACAACATCAGCATTATCTTTTCCCCAGTAATCCATCTCATGCCCTGGTTATGGAATCCTATTTATTTAGCACCTTGAAGATGAGGGGATCAACTTTCACTTTATAAAAATGCCCTGGGTCTCTGCTGATACTGTTCTGTGATCACACACATGGGAAATAATAGCTGTATACCCCAGTTTTCTTAGACAGAAAGACCACAATAGGCTTCTGGAAGAAATATAATTTTTAAATGGCCTGATTTAATAGATAAATGTTTCTTGAGAACCTTGTTAAAAGCAGTAGAAACAGCAGCAGGTCAAAGAAGCCATCTGCAAAATAAATATACCAGGTCAGATCTTTCAAATGCCATAAAATAGATGTGACTTCTGTACTTTCTGAAGAGTTACCCTGCATTTGCAAGAGCCTCGGGGAAGAGTCCTGCTCCCTCTCACGTGAGACATACAAGCTCCCTGCTGATTGCCCTGTGACTGCAAAATACCAAGCCAAGTGAAATCTGGGCCTGCTTTATTTGCCTAGAAGGAAGAACAGTCCTTGTAAACATGCCTAATGAGAGGTAGTGGTCATCTAACCATCACCCAGAGATAATTCTGTTACTCTCTGGAGCATAGGACAAACCCTTCCTGCTCACTGAGAGGATACAGGCAGCCTCCCTTTTACCAGATGAGGTTATCACCCCATATGATTTGTGTTGTTTCAGTCCTCATTTTGAGTCTGGCTACCACTGAGTCTTGAGATACATCAAGCCCACGAACACCTGAAGCACTGCTCCTCTCCAGGCCTGCACCTCATGTGCACCAGGGGCCGTAACTGCTGCAGCTCTGCTGAGTCTGCTCTCGTGAGAGCAGACTTTGCTTGGAAAAGCTGAGATAAATGAAGCACTTAGTCTTTGCAATGTCCTTCAACAAAGTACCAACATTCAGCAATAACCCTCCTGCTGCTGCTGATGGAGCTGTAGAAATGTCCTTGTTGCCCCTCACCGGTTCTAACTCCAGACAAGGCTAGGCCTGCTTCCTTCCATCCCTGCAAGCCCAGGGGATGCTGTATTCCTCCTCAACGCCCTTTTCCACCTCTTCTTAGTGTCTGTTTTGTTCACTAAACTCAGTGAGAGCTTTGCCATTCAGACAAGGTAACTTCCTGCCACACCAGCTCACCTTCTTGTACATGAGGGATGGATCATGCATCCCTGAGAAGCCCAAAATAGATTGAACTGCTGGTGGTTTTGCTGGGAACTTGTGCACTAGTTAAAAGCCCACACTGTGTCTGTGTCAAAGGAGCAGTCGCTGGTGGTGTTTGCTCTCACAGAGGAAGAAAGCCACACTCTCCAAAGAGAGTTTGAATTTCTCTGTAAATGCTTTTTCCCTAAAACCTATACCAATGTGGCAGTCACATGGACAGAAAATAGCCCCTACTTTGAGACTCTTTCTATCCCTAAGTAGGAAAAAATTTCTGCTTCCTTCCTTGCCAGAGGACTGGGAAAATCTGGCTTTCAATCCTTTACAGGGAAGGAAACACAGTTCTATTCTGTCCAGCACCAGACACCTGTCAGTTGGCAGCAGGGCCTTTGCCCCAGCTGAGCTAGTGGATCAGAGCATTTGTAGCAAGCAAGAATTAAAATAGTTATAACTAAATCCTCCCTGATCCTATTCATTGTGTTTCTAGAATGTGCTTACAAATTATGTCGGAAAACAGATGCTCAAGGTCACAAAAGCAGCCTGGGTTTGTTTCTGTATACAAGACTTTGAAATAAACCCCATGTAAGAGATCAACTGGGCAGGGCTGTGCCCTGCAAGTGGAATTCTGCAGCACTGGTGCAGTGACTCAGCCAGCAGCAGTGGCCTGCAGCATCACTCTGTTGCCATGTTTCAATCTCAGCTCTGCTGCCTTGGAGTAAGGAATTCAGCTGTGGATGCAGCAGACCTCAGAATCACTACTCAGCACAGGCAGGCATTTTTCTCTATGAGGAAGAAGAGCTAACCTGCAAGCAGGAGAACAGCTATCAGCTAGTTTTATCGTGACTTCATCTGATCTCATCCAAGCCATGCAGATAATTTAGAACAAAATACGTAACAACAAACTCAGAAGAAGGAAGAGGTATAGTCAAGGACTGTGATTTTTCTCTTGTCCCTCTGTATGTATTCTATGTGAGTGTTCCCCTGAGTGCCCGAAAGAAGTGTATGTTACATGTATTTCCATATGGAGAAATTATTATCAGAGAGCATCTCAACTTCCTTATGCTGTAAACAGAGCTCGAGCACAGACAGCGGAAAATATAGTGGTCATCATTAAAAAGTGAACATTTGCCAGAAAAATTACCCCACTGTGGTATATGAAAAGACCAGAGTTACTTCCTGCACTGAGCATAAATGGAAAATGTGGTGTCTTAGATACTGGTAACTGTTAGCAAATGTTGACTTTTCTATGGTATCCCAATCTGAATGTAAGACTTTTCTCAGGCCCAGCCATTGCTGTTTTCCAACCCGCGACAAACTTCATTTCACTGATGCATAAAATGATCTTTCTGCCACGTATAGTGAGCTGTGCAACCCTCTGATACAGCACACCATGGGCCACTGTGTACCACTGCCCTCCAATGAGTGTAATCAGAACTGCTCTGGCTATCCCTTAACCCCCTACAACACTGATTTCTGGAAGTTACAAGATGCTACTCGCTTGAGGCCAGCAGTTATGCTCTTTCTCATCTGTACCATCAGCCTCCCAGAAGCCACTGTAAGACAGCTGAAGCTGGGTGGAAAAATCAGGTTGGAAAGCATTTTTGATGAAAAACGAAAATTGTTTCCCAATGAAATATTTGCAACAAAATGTCTTATTTCCTCATTAACTATAGAAGTGGTTGGAAATTTCCATTTTAAAATATTTCCAATGGAAACCAAATTTTTCCCCTTCCTTTCCACCACACCTCATCCTTCCTAGTAAAAATTATGTGTGCGGAGAATAAAGGTAATTTTTTCAGAAAGGTCTCCTGAAGTCAACATTTTTCAGTGGCTGTGGATTAGATGCAGTGCTTAGGATAGCACCATACATCCTGGGGCTTGGCTGTTTCAGTTCTTTCAAGTTCCATTAGCAGACACTCCTGTTTGATTCACTGAGAAAGATAGAAAGCAGCACATTACTTCCCTGTTGTGGCCCTCAAAGTTCATTCCTAATTCTGGTTACATGCAAGTTTCTTTGAAGTTTACCCCATAATGCAGTGTACCAGTTTCATGCCTCTGATCCCATGTAAATTTGTCTTTATTATTTCTACTACTCTTACTTTCTTCCTAAATGTTCTCATTTTTCATCAATTCAACTAAAATCCTCAACATAATTTCAGATGAAGGTCTCGAAAACCACCCCACTTATTTAACACTCACCCAAATTGCTGGTTGTTAAAACAGATTTGGATTTATGCAATGTATTTCTCTTCTTAAATGAACTGTATGCCTATCCTTTCCAACAAGCAAAAGGGCCAGCTCCCATGACATCTTTCTTTTTCTGAACACCCTAGAGAGCCATGTTGACTGCTTTTTAAGAGCTACACACACATTGCTGAGGATAGGCTTGTAGCTGAATTTTTTTGGTACATAGGAAGTCAGCACAATGGCAAATTGAGAACATAGAACATAGTCTATGCTCTTGTGAGGACGGGGAGAGGGAGACAAGGTTTTATACTTTCAAAGAGGATATGAGAGATGTCAAGAGCAACATAACAGCAATACAACCTATTATACAACATATGGTCTCACTTATCTCTTGTTCGTATATGAATTCCACATCTTTCCCAAAGAGCAAATAAGAGATGAGTATGTGTAATACTTGAGGAACTGCAGATTTCACTCTGTTTAAGCAAACCAGTGTTGAATATGGAAAAAAAGAGCTGAAACAGCCTTCTAATAACAGTTAAAACAGAATTCAAATTGCAACTTCTTAACGCCCTTCTCCTATTCCTTCTACTTCTATCAATCTCTATGTGCATGGAATACAACAAAGAATGACATCTTCTCTGAAGGATTTTTGACCAATGCAGGGATACCACAGAACAGAGCCGTGCTCTATGAAACAATTGTGTGATTTAAGCATCCTCTTGAAAGACTGTCATAGAATCACAGAATCATAGAGTGGCTAGGGTTGGAAGGAACATTAACAATCTGCTAGTTCCAACCCCTCTGCATGAGCAGGGACACCTCCCACTAGATCATGTTGCTGAAGGCCCCATACAACCTGACCCTGAGTGCTTCCAGAGAGGGGGCACCCACAGCTTCCTTGGGCAACACGTTCCAGTGTTTGTGTTCCTGTTCCACCCTCACAGAAAGAATTTTTTCCTGATCTCTAGCCTAAATCTCCTCTCTTCAAATTTTAAACCATTGCCCCTTTTCCTCTCGCTACACACCCATGCAAAAAACTCTATTCCAGCTTTCTTGTAGGCCCTCTTCAGATATTAGAAAGCAGCAATAAGGTCACCTTGGAGCCTCGTCTTCTGTAGGCTGAACAATTCAACTTCCTCAGTCTGTCTCCAGAAGGGAGGTGCTCCAGACCTCTGATTATTTTTGTGACTCTCCTCTGGACACACTCAAGGAGCTCTATGTCCTTGTTATGCTGGGGACTCCAGAACTGGGCACAGTACTGTCAATTACCTTCCAGGTTAGCATGCTTGTTTTCAATTCTGCAGGATCAAAAACTTCTATTATATTTTATATGAATTTTCAAAAATTACTTTAAAAATTAAAAATATCTCAAGGAGAGACAGGAAAATCCTGATTCTGCTCCATTGGTTCACCTAATCCCCAGTCCTTCAGACTCTGACCCATAGCCAGTTTATCAGAATTCCACAGAGTACTGCCCAGCAGCCAGCTGATACAAACTATACATGTGCTGGCTTTAACCTGGAAGAAATAAAAAGCAACATAAGCAGAACTTGTGAAGTTTGCACGTCAGGCAACTTAATCTCAGTTCCTGTTTCCTTTTCATATGCTGTGGCTGTGTTCAGTTTAACTGGTCACAAAAACTAAATTTCAATTGCCTTTCAGGGACTGACTTGTTCAGAACCTTCTCCTATTCCACGACAAAGTTCTGGACATGTAACTCCACAGAGTTCCACCAAACTCAAAAGCATTATTTTAAGACCAGGTTACAATTCAGGATGAATGAGGGTGGTGGCCTTCAGATCTGTACGATCTTGGGGAGGTCATTTCTCCCTTTGAGCCATGGAAGTACAAAGTATTACTTCAGTCTTATTTGACTAACTTGCTTTCTCATTGCTTTTTAAATACAAGAGACAGCTTTAGTTTCTGCACTCACTTGGCTCTATGACTTTGTCTAACACTATTTAAATACTTAATGCTTAAATTTAATGAAAGTGTATCTGCTCACGTCAGTGATTTTTTCACACTTTTAAGGCTTCTTTTGCTTGTGTTTTATTTCTTTTAAGTAATACATGAGAAAGTAAAAATCTCATTCATTTAGAAAATAACTGGAAATGGGTGTTTGTAGCCTGCTACTGAAGAAATCCATTTCTAAGTGTCCTGCTGTGACCCATTCCCTCTTAATGGAAGAAGCTGCTTTTGGACGGGTGCCTAGTGCAAACATATTCCTGCACTGAATAAACAAATGAGTAGATAGTTGCTTCCAGATCTTCAGTGCTTTTGATACTTTCAGTTGTAATCCTCAAGGAATAAAGCGAGCAGAATATGGTCCAAGAAATACAGGCTGCTCTGATCTTTAGAGTTCCAGTTAATAGAAGCTTATTTGCACTCTCATTTTCTTTTGTTTCATATTAAAAAAAAATACAAGAGGACAAGTCAAGCAATTAATGTATTTAAAAATATACACATGTAAGTTTCTTTAATAGAAGGGGAGTTTGTGCAATGAATGTAATGGAATTAATCAGTTCCTGTCTAGGTTATGGAGCAGGTACATCAGCATGCCACGCCACAGCAGAGGTTGAGTGCAACTCTCTGCTCATCCTGGGCTTGTCTTCTGAAGGAAATATGGCCCAGCACAGAGAAAAGACCAAAGCTTCTGTGATGTTTAAAGAGTCCAGATACATTGACTGTTTCGACAAGTTTGTCTAATTAGAACAAAAGCAGAATAATCCTATGGTATTTTATTTTGTCTTCAGTGAAGTCAACTCTCCACAGCTTCAGAGGTGATAGGATTTCACCCCTGAACTCCTAAAAAGTCATGTGGCTCAGGATATTGAATAAAAGCCTGGTCCTGAGGTCCAGGCCCTGTTGTCCAGGCCCTGTTTCCAATTCTTCCTACTGACAATTTTTGTTACCCTTGGTAAGTTTTATTATGCCTCCACTTCTTAATTTGTAATTGGGATAGCAGTAATTAGCTTTTGTAAAATGCTTTTAATTCCATGGATGGATAAAGCCATGTACAACACAATAATCTAATTCATTCTGTGTTTTGCAGCCCTTTGCTGTGAGCCTAACAAATAATCAAACTTGCAATTCTAGTAAATTTGAATCTTACATGGCATCTCATGGTGTGGTTTGGTTGGTATTTTTCTTCTGGGTTTGGGGCTTCTTGGCAGGGGCTGATAGTGTTGGGACACTATAGAATGGGCTGCATCTTACCAAAAATCTGCAGGACTTCTGATTACATATGTAGACTAAAAATTGTCAGTTCCCAACATTATAAATGCATTCTATGAGCCTTCCAAGACCCCTTCATCACTTTGAAAAAATCCATCCTGTGAAACTGCTGTTAAAGCCTCCTCTGCTGCCAACACCATTACTTAAAGGAAATATGGTGGCAATACAATGCCACTGACTTCCTCAGCATTGCATCTGGATGCTACATGCTCTCATCTAACAGGCAGCTAAGGACAACTAGAAGGCAAGATCACTGCTCGGAAAAAGAAGGTGGTCCAAGTGGATGAGGAGAAAAAAATCTGCCAGAACTGAGCAACCACAAGTCCCAGAAAGCCTGCCACTCATGGAAGAGATATACAGATCCCCTTTTTTGACCTCATTTTTTCCATCTGCCACATAAGCCATTTTATATGGAATTGTGTTTGCTGCATAAGTCTGTTTCTTGTATGGAAAAGCTGTTAAAAAGACTTTTTAAAAAAATCTTGCCATTCTTCAGATGTTTCACAAAACTGCATCTGCTAACAGAGAACTAGCACGAGGGAGCTGGATAGCTCTGAACTAAAGAAATGGTTGTACACTTACTTCCTCCTCATGTGTTGTTTAAGTTCATTTGCTTGGCCTTTTTTTCACTATCCAGAATTGACATAATTAATAGAACTGCTGGGCACTAGCCTGGAAGAAGAGACCACAGCTTGAGCATGGCTGGCTTGTTTCTACACAGCTTGGTCTTTCATGATGAAAGGTGTGCAAACAAGAAGAGACACTGGTAGTGCAATGTCCAGAAAACTGGTGGGGCTTGACAGTATGGCATCTCAGAACATTCCAATCAATCTGTTGTCCAGTATGCAAATCAATTAAGGCTTAGCAGATGCTAAAAAACTGCAGCATGATACACCAGATCCCATGGAGGCTTTGGTTATGCCCCTAAGACTAGCCTTATCATGCTTTTGTTAAAGCCAGCAATAAACTTTGGTTGATTTAATTTTTAGCAACAAAAGCCCTCACTGACTTTGCTATAATGCCCTACAATATTATAAGAACACACTCTGAATGGTGAAATGATGGAAAGCAGCCTGTTCATTACAATAAAAAAGTCCCTTTTCTGTATGAACCTGCATTTGGATAGTTGGTGAGAACTGGCCTGAACACAATTCACAAGCATCCCATGCAATAATTCGACATCTCACACATGAGCCAGAAGGTAAAACTAAGAACTGTCAAGCTGAGTCTCCTCTGAACTCTGGAAGAGAATTATTTTGTCTGCAGCAACCTTCTCTGTACCTTCATTTTCCTGTCTAGTGTAAAACACAGCCTTGATTATCTACATATATTTGATGTACCAAAATCATCTGTTAATCACTGGCTAAAGTAATAGGAGGTCTTTAGCCTCTGCTCTAACATGGATCCAAATATGCCTTTATATATGTTACTCTTCAGCCCTCTTCTTTCCTGAAAGACTCTGGGCAGTTTCGTCCATATCTAAGGCTTTCCTGCTGAGCAAAGGCTTCAATTAATTGCTACTTGGGGTATTTTTCCTTATTTAAATAGACTCCTTATTTAAAAAGACTCAAACATTTGCCTTTGTCGATACTTCTTCCACAGAGCTGGAAGCAGGGTCAGTTCACATCAGGGCATAGGAAAACATCCTATCATGTTTGGGGAGTAAAATTATTCTCACTAGAGAATCAGGTATTACCCAGACAGTCCAGGTTTCAGGGTGCTTATTAAGTAAGTTCTTGCCAAGTAAGTAAATAGTTGTTGCTAAAATGATGTGAAGTTCTCAAACTCGTCCACCCTCCTCATTTGGTGGCATCCTCCAGGGTGTGGACACAAACTTGGCAAAAGTACAGTTTCCCAGAGAGGAGATCACACCAGTGCTGGCTAGATTTGGTTCCAGACAGATTGAGAAGGTCTAAACATGGTACAGAGGTATAATTTACTTGCACTGATGGTGTTCACAAGGAGGCAAAGTAAAGTGTCCCAAAGAGAAGGCAGGCTGCCATCGTATACCTCAGCAATCATTTGTGTTCTACATACAGTACTTACTGATGAGCATCCATCCCAAGATCATTTGCCACAGACACAAGAGGGCTGGGCTGCCACACACTGCCATGATGCAAATCCAGCTCCACATCTCTGACTCAACTTCAATCCAGGTTCCTTGAGGGGAGCTCCAGGTTAAGAGGACACTGGTGAGCCAAGTAAGGTGTGCTACAGCCATCTACAATGAGCTTAGTGGAAAGTTACATTGATTTCTGGCAATGTTCTTTGAGCCCTTGAATCAAAATCATGATAATCTCTTGTTCAGTGAAGAAAAAGACTCTCAGATCTATGGCTCCTTCAATATTTGTGGCCAGGACTGATGCTATGTGAAGAAGACTAAGGAAAAACCAGCAGTCATTAAAATGGGGCACTAGTGTTGCACAGGCCCTATAATGCCAAGACATTTCCTGCCCTAAACAAAAACCATGATGATAGTTGTTTTGTGAATAAACAGCAGCAAGCATGGGCAAGTGTTAGATAACTGTTTGAGCTGTAGCATCTTCTTGCTTTGGAGATATTTCAGTAGCCTTTTCAATAACTACTCTTGAACGAGTAGAACCTCAAGCTCTTTCTGTGTCTGTGTTTATCTTTCAAGATGTTTTCATGCAACAGAGGTACAGCAGCTCCCACAGAAGTGTGGCTTGAACATGAGGAGGGAACAGAAAATTGTAGCTGTTTTCAAAAGCAACTAGAACTAGAACTAGAGCATTCAGAATGAGGAACAAGGCAAAACGTAACATCAAAGTAGAGCTGCTTCTGTTCTTCTGTCCCTAATACACTGTGTTCTGCATTGGCACCTAACCATGTGTCTGCAGCCCAAGGGTCGTTCTGTAGCTCCCAGGATTGCTGCCATTTTCCATTCTGCCAGCCAAATGAGCACTGTGTAAACTCTGTCTCAGCAAGTCAACTCAGTAAGTCCTTTTATTCATCTTGACCCTGCTAAAATGGTTCTTAAAGTTACCCACCATTTGTTCCCTGTATTTCATGCTTTGGTTTCTCATGACCCCTGCAGTTTCCCCTTCTTTCTTCCCTGCAAAGCCAAAGAAAAAGACTTCCCTTCTGCAGCCCCACTACTTGTTTCCTAGTGAAGCCCTTTGCCTTTTGATCATTTATATTATTCACATCCAAAGAGCACGCTCCAGAGCAACACATTTGGGGGCAGTATATTCCCTCCCCCTCCACTGCAGAGATCAGTGCCTGCCTAATTGAAGGGGATGATGTCATGCTGTCTGCTTTTTTTAAGACAAATAAAAATATACCCTGTCTCTTTGAATGCTGCTTTTGAGGACTGAAACTTAGCTGGAATCAATAACTGCGTTAAAATCCAGCAAGGTGTTCACACTGTACCCAAATCTACTGATAAATCTTTTTTAAAATTACACAAATCTACTGACTTGACCTAAAAGACATACTTAGGACCCCATGGAAATTATCTCACTTGATTGTCAAGCTGTTATAGGTTAGACAAGGCAAAAAGTCCTTCATTTGTTTAGTGGATTTGCCCTGATGCACCCTCTGTATCCCCTTCAGCTACTCTGTGCCTTGGCTTAATCATCAGTAAACTGAAGACAGTATCTATGTAGCTGCCTCACAAGGAAAGGAGCTCATCTGCAAAACCTCTTATGAAACCGTGGTATTAGTAACTGCAAAGTAACTTATAGGGCTGAAAAACACAAATAAATGTTCACAAGAAACGGGAGACAAATTCTCTCATTCATAACTCTGACGTAATTTCACAACCAAGAGGTAATTTGAATCAGCTGATTTAAACCTTCTTGTTTAATTCACCTGAGTCTCTTAACTACAAGGCTATGGATTTTTTTATTTTCTTAATTTTCTCTCATCATCTGTCCTGTGGAATCAAAGGAAATTTATCTCAGCTCAGAATATTAAAAAATATACCGATGACAAACAAAAGACTGAGATAAAAATGTGTAGTTTCATTTCAGTAAAAGAGAACAAAGTCATTTAATCATTTTATAAAATCATAAAATTCAGATCACATTATTCATGCAGAGCAACTGCTGCTGATGTGTTGTTTCCTGACATCTCAGAAGTAAGGATCTATTGGTGAGCACTGTCATCCTATCTCTTAATGGAGTGCCTTGCTTTCCTTGTTCTGGCAGGACAAGTGAAAGTAAGGTTACTCCAATGTGTTGTGCAGCAGTGCTCCTGAGGGTGTGTACTGAATTTCCTTTATAACCCAAGTACTACAGGTTATCTGATGTGTCTGCTCCACCCTTTACTTCTAGTATAATTGGTCTCAGCAAAGCAAGAAAGACATAAAATACTTGGTGTGCAATCCTCCATTGCCTCACCTGAAGTTGATGATGCATTAGAAGAGAGCCAAGCCCTCAGACACCAATACAGAAAACATGAACCATTACTTTAGGACACCAGAAATCATTGCTATCTGCTGAGCCCATTTAAGCTGGACCTCTTGCACCCAAATGGTGGGAAAAGGGCTTTTGAGCCAGAGAACAGAAGAAATCAATAGAACCACTTTGAAAACACCATACCTAAAATTACCACAAGCTATTTGCAGCTAGCACAGACACATCACTGATGACACTGAAATATTCAAAGAAGAAAAAGGTGGAAGGAAGAAAGTGACTCTTTGAACCCATAATACAGCAAAGGTTGGAAAACAATCTCCATGTTCCACTAAGTCATATCCCAAACATGGTTTTGCCAATGTGAAGAAGATTTTACATGACATGGTCCTTGCGGAAATGTACTGCAAGCATCTACAACTAAATGTGACTTCATTCACACAAGGCACTTGATCCCATCCCATGACTCCAGGTAAGTGGTTCAGAGCATCATTTGCTGAAGTGAGGTTCAGATTGATTTACTATTGTAGAGATGGAGAAAGAGATAAGAAGAGAAATGGAAAATTACCAAGGGCTAGAAGCTATCTCTCACTGACCCTGGAAACACGTTCTGCCCATTAACTGTGAAACTAGGCAATGTCTGGCATCTTCCTCCATTCAGCTGAAAAACTGAGAGTGAGTAACAAATCAGATACAGTCAAAGCCTGCTATGGGCTCCAAAGAGTTTACATGTAACTGAGCCCTAAGTATACATCATCTCTGAGAGACATAAAGGCACTCTTCTTGAAGGTGGTTACAACAAATATGATCTTTTGTCACCATTTCAGGTCAGTTTTACAGTGCCATGTATTAAATAATGCAGCCTCTATACACACATTGGTCCTTCTGTTCTCCAGTTTAGTTGATATCTGCTCTGTAAATAGCATACATGTGTACAACACGGGAGCTGCAGGTTGGTACTTCTCCAATACTACCCTTAAGAGGGTTTCCTCACTATCTCCCTCTACTTAATGGGCTGTTGTTTAACTGTCCTTACTAGTTACAGAGAGAAAACAGACATCAAACCACTAAGAAACAACTCAGTGTTTTGCATTTGCATTGAACGCATTTTGCACTCAATTCTGGGGAAAAACAAATGAATGTTTTTTTCGACTTTTGCAGATTTTCTCCAAGTTTCTTGGAGTGATCAATACCCAACAGGATGCTGCTGTGCAGTTTTCTTGTCATGAAATGGTATTATGCAAGCACAGCAAAATAAGGCACGAAGAAATAAAATTCTGAGTGAAAATCCAGATTTTAGGCAGATGCGTTAGCTCCAGAGATTCCTTTAATTGTTATTTAATCAGTATATTACACTAGCACACAAAAACCTCATGAAATAACCCCAGTTGTATTAAGTGCTATGCACTGAGTGAAAAAAAAAACTTGCCTCCCTCAAGAGTTTCCAATTTAATGTAAAAAGCAAGTGTGTCATATAAGCAGCAAGGAGGAAGAGAGTAATTGTGACACAGAATCTGTAGCAGGGTTCAAATTGATTTTAAAAATACAGAACATAAATCAATCAATCCCAAAATCCCTCTTACTCACATGTGTTTCCCAAGGGGCCACTGACAGGCTAAAATTGCAAGGTGGCTGCCAACATAGACTCTCCCATCCTGGAGCAGACTCACAGCAAAGGTCAGGGCTGTCCTCAAACTGCCCACAGAGAGAGGGAGACCAGGACATGAAACCAGGGTGCTTGACCAGAGTAACTATAAGTCTGCAGTGAAGTCAGAGAAAACAGGTTATGATGTAGGATGGGGTGAAGGCAGGAAGACCCCAGAGGAAAGGATCGGCTGGTGATCCATGAAGAAGGTAGGAGAGACCCATCTGAAGATAATCCAGAGGAGAAAAATTAAGAGGAAACAGACAATCCTATCTTAATAGAGAAATTAGGCATGATAAAGATCACCTTCCTTTTGGGGACTGCTTATTAAGACTATCTCTGCTCAAGTTCCCACAAAAGCATAAATGTTTATGAATCCACATAAAAGGAAAAAAAATATAATAACGCCTATGGCTTCTTATTTCTAACTTTCACCCTTACAGACTTCAGTCTGGTCTTTGCTTTTTCTCATACAACACCAAAATGAAATTTTCCTGGAAAGTGCTATGTAAAAATATAAGTCATAGAACTGTCATGTAAATCAACACTTGACTCTCAAGTTGAAAGTAAAAATCATACACAGCAGTATGAAAAGCACCATGAACAAATATGTAGTCTTGTCTAACTTGCTTAAGATTAATGCTGTAAAGTTGAGGTGCTCTGAGTTGCTCACATTGACATGGCCTCTTCACCACTTGCACTACTTTGTCAGCATTGCAGCCATCCACGCCCCTTTCACTTGCTGTGGTCACACAGATGAACCCACAGGTGTCCTGTGGCACCTCCTGCCACTCAGGAATCTAGGACAGGCAGTATTCTAGATCTGTTATTTCTATTTATTTGCTTTCATCTCACTTTATTTAAGCATTGAAGCTTTATGATCATATTACAACTGCCAACGATTGAAAATACAGAAAATAACACCAGGAAATGTAAATATGCATGAATACAGCACACTGAACAAAGGATATCTACACTTTCTGACCCAAACTAAGCAATTCAACATTCCTAATAGTTTGGGTTTCCCATTAGCTGTAACTAAGTCATTTCAAAGCCTCCTGTGAAAGACCCTCTGGTGTTCTGGATGCCCCAGGGCCATCATCATCATATGATGTACAACAACAGCTGTTTCACCTGCCTGGTAGAAAATCAAAACATCTGCTTCTCCTCAGATTGCTGGGATTTTGCAGAAGCTCTCAGTGCCACAAGAATGAATTACTGAGAATTTTCTGCCTTCACTGTTTTTCATTGCAATGTTTATTGTTTTATTAACTTTCTGCATAAAAGTATAGACCAACTTGGATGACAATGGAGGCTGATCCAAACCAAAAATTTCTTCAGACTCACTGGAACAATGAATAGCTCAGAAGTAGGAAAATCATTTGAACTGCAGAAATACGGTGTTCAAGTAATTGTTTTGTTTAACTTTGTTAAGGTGAGCCCTTAGGTTCGTGATCTGTAGCATCCTTTGATGAGCATGTTAGAGGATATTGATGAGCTGGGCATTGTAAGGTCCCTTTCTGAAGACATGTTCCTCTCCATAAGCAATCTGATTGCAGCAGAGCCTCGTGCCACAGTTAGGCTGTGGGCCTACCTCCACTGGTAAAAATTCTCACTCCTGTTCTCCATCCCCTCTGTCTGGCATGCCTATTCACAAGGACCTCAAATGCATGTTTGGCTGACTGAAAGTTGATGAGTGAAGGATGGGCAGAATATTCAGGGAAGTGTCCTCTCCAGTTAGGGTACTTCTCACACCATCTTTGTTTCTTTCTTTTAGGTAAATTTGCAGCTTAGGTTCTGCTCTGTTGATGGGGAAATAATGTTCAAGACAGCACCTTTGTATTGCTCATTTTCATGTTGAGCATAAATGCCTTACCTGATAAACCAAATAACTTACTTAACATGAAACAACATAGCTGATCAAGAGGATCCAAGGAAGAAGCTGAGAAAAGAAATGGAGAAACTTCACAGCTATTGTAGTAGGAATAATGTATAAGATTTAGATTAGAGTGTATTTTATTGTCTCAGTCACGTGGGGAAGGGGATGTTAAATTGGTTCCCGGGATGAGAAAGCAGCTGCCACCAGCATTGTGTTCTCTATGTACAAACAAATCAGATCATGCTGTAATGCCTCTTTCTGCTCAGGCAGTATTCAGTGGCTGGCTTTTAGGAGGCTGAGCTTTGTCATCCAGTTAGAAATACCTTCATAAACTACAACCTAATGAAGCCACTTTGGATATGGTGTTCCATTATCCCCCAAAGCACACACCTTGTGAAAGAGGTGAGGGCCAGTCTAGAGGCCTGGTGAGAGCCAATTTAATCTCTTTGCTACCAGCTTCATTAAAGCAGCTCTGTTAAACCCTCAGCCTCTCTGGGGTGTTACCCTTCTGCACAGCAAGAAAGAAGCAGGATCAATCAGGTAGTGGTTTACACCCACTTTGCATTGGTGAAAATCAATGCACAGCACTGAACGAGCCTGCTTCACCAGCACTCTGCCTCTTCCAGAGACACAAAAGCATTTGTAGCCCAGTACAGCTGCTTGTGCTTGGCTGCAGCAGCTTTGTGCTGCCAAAATAACAAAATGCAGCCAGAGGATATTCAAGAATGAGGCTACAGTGATCTAAGCTGTAATGACTTTACACGTCTTTTTAAGTTCAGTTCTTATTTAGGGAAAAATTTCATTGGCGTCATATTTAGGTCTGGCCTGCTGGCTGCCCTCTGCCAAGTTTCTGCAGACTTACTGCAACTGGGCCACAGAACCAGGCAGGGGAAGCTTTGTTCTTCCCTATTGTATTTGGGAAGAACTGTACAGTGCAATAGCTGATGGAAAGCCAGGTCAGCAAGTGAAATGCAACTGCAGCAGTGTCTGGGTCACTGAGAAGAAGTTCTACACCATTTTTCACCAGACTGCAATTCCTGGACATTGTTGGTATTGTTCCCACTACCCCACACCATGCAATACAGCCACAATGTGATGAGGTCATGAATGAAGTCAGGTTGTCATTTGTAAGAGTGATGAAAATCCTCTACTCATTTCCAGATGGTAAAAAATCTTATCACAAATGCTGCTACTGAACATCACCAAGGAATCGGCATTCAGAGGAGCAAAGTAGAAGTCTTTACAAAGGAGGTCAGGAGCTGCGTAGCAGCTCTTAAAAATGTTTCCTCTGCCTATCAAAGTCCTCTCTGCTATGAAGGAAGCTACACAGCAGGGAAAATGCACTGGTAAATTGTACCCTGAGAATCTCACAGCATAAACGTTCCTTTGATTTTTAAACATTAAATTACAACTGTACTGCTTTTTTTTTTTTTTTTCCCAGAAGCAGCAGAAATGTTAAAACAGAAAATAAGCAATTTCTTTTCTTTAAAAACACAGACCTTAGGAAGAGCTCCTTTTAGAGTGATGATATGGATTTAAGTTTGCATTTCTTTGTTCCTTCTGTGCTGTTTTATTACCTCCTTCTATCAGCCATATCCAATGGCTTCTTAAATTCTGCCTCCAGCCACAAGGAATGTAAGCAAGTATAGCTGATGTAAAATGACATCCATGCCTTCATTCACTGCTCAGTGATTGTCTGTTGAGTACTTGCGGGGAAATTCTTTCATCTTTTTTTTATTCCCCAATAGAAATCCCAAGGCAGCTGAGGTTACACAACAAGCTTCATACTTAGTTTAAAATATGTCTCAGTTTAGAAGCCATCTGCAGGACTCATCATTAAATGAGAAGGCCACAAACAGGAAAACTCACAACAACGACAAATTACCAGGACTCAAATGAGGACTGTAGTTTGAGGCAAGAATCTGGACTGATCAAAATGCTCTCTAAATGGTGCCAACTCAATGAATGGGACAATCAAATCACAATCCACTTGTCTGGGGCAATTGGCCCACTTTCCTAAGTGAATGATACATTTTCTGGCTCAGGAAATCCCCAACTTGCAAATCATTGGAGAATAGAAGTATGATTAGATGCTTGCACTTTTCTTTACCCTTCCTTATGTGTCTGCTTTGCCTTCATTGTCAGAGAAGTGGAGCCTGCCTGGCTCTCTGTAGACATTCTTGTGGGTCTCAGGCACAAAGCAATGGGCCTGAGAGCAGGGCACAGGATGGGCCACAGAGAACAAGAGGCAGAGGGAAGTTCAGTGTATGCCCTCACCTTCTCCTACAGAATCCTTTATATCCAGATTACTGTGAATTACTTAATTTACCTATATCCCTATTCATGCAGGGTGGAATGTGTTGCTATGTTAGGAAGACCAATTACAAACATAAAGCAAATCAAAGAAGTTATATTCTGCATTTAGATCCAAAAGTCACCAAGTTAAAAACTGCACTCATATCATGAAGGTCAGCATTCTTCACAATGTCTGAATGCATTCCAGGATGCAGCCATGAGCAATACCACCAAAAAGAAATGCTGGGCTCATAGAAATTTGAGCCCTCAACCTTAAAAACTTATAAAACCAAACACATTTATATTCCATGATGAAAATTACAGGACAAGTGGCATTCATTTGTTTGTATAGTGAAGACTAGGCAACTTAGGTCTCTCAAAATTTCCACCAAAATATGTTGATTGCCTCTGGGTTTTAGATTTGCAGAGGTTTTTGTGATTGTGTTTCAAGGCACATTATGTGCTCTGGAGAAACAGCATAATTTCTTTACTTTTGTGAGACCCCTGAAGGATTCATAGATTTTAAAATTAGAGATGGAATGATTTATCTTTTCCGCTGATGTCCCACCAGGACAGAACTGCCTACTTCATGCTGTCAAGGACTTCTGTTGTCTAGTTTGGAGTAACAAAGCTTGTATCTGGATGCAACCCTAAAATTTAAAAAGTCTCACTTTTACAGACTGATCTCCAAGATGACTGGTCCTTATCATTAGTTATTGTTTATTAATTTTACTTTTTTAAAAAAACTTGCATCCCTTCCCATTATTCTTGGAAAATTGCGTAACTGCAGACATATTTGTAAAAGAAGCCCTCGTGTCTGTATTAAGTCACTATGATAAAGCTGTGCAGACTTACACTCAGAGGTATCTTATTAATAAATTCCTATTGAGGTCATTAGAGTTCTCTGCACAGTAAAATTGGCAGACTTGGGCCCTCAGAGTTCTTATGCAAGATGAACAGATCAGAAAGCACTGAAACAGAATCTGCTCTTGTGCTTTTGTATACATTTTTTTGTTGTTCTTATTTTCTTTCAAATCTCTCATGCTTGATTAAAGAATTTTCTCCTTGAGTTTTTGTTCTGTTTTTATTATGCTTGTAGATAAAAAGCCTTTACACGGCAGGAAGAAGAGCAACAATTTGCCAGCTCAAGCTGCATTCACCATCTGGTATCCAAGAATTTAGCAGACTGCCCATTCCATCAGTGCAATATGATCTTGTTTTAATGACCCCATGTTCTGATTTGAAGATAAGCAAGTTGGACTCAGATGACAGATAGGGACATTCACCTCCTGTAATAACCAGCATTTCCTCATCTGTTTTCACCAATTACCACAGCATTGATCACAGACTGATAACAAAAGGTGGTACAATTTCAGAAAATCAGCCTTCTCTGCTTTTTCCTTTTCTTCCTTTCGTTAATTGTGTTTAATCTGTGCAGTGCCAGATGGATACAAGCTGCATGGAGTAAGAGGATGAAGTCCCATTTCCCTAGGGAAAGGAGACAGGGACAGTGCCCTACTACACTATTAAAGCCAAAATTCCCAAAGAAACTAGTAATTCTGAAGCCTCAATGTCAGACACTTTCAATGAGACATATTTTCCAAAGGAAGATGCCCAACATATTGCAATAAAGGATAGAGTGAATTTTGAAACACGTTTTGAGAATTATTGCCTCTGACATTAGACCTCCAGTATAGCTGTACAGCAAGTGCAGTGAAACACAGATTTCCTAGGATCAGCGCTACAGTCTGAAAATCTTATTATGAAATTAAAGGAATTCAGCTTCCCACCCCCATGATATCCAGCTGGGGGATTTAATCATCAGTGCCAAAGATTAAAACTCAGTGACAAGCCATCTAGTTAATGTATCTTGGATTCTTCACTACCCATCTACCCACCTCCTGCTTCTGCCTCCAGTGGCTTGTATTTAATGGAAGCCACATCTTTCTCCTCTTCCAACCCCAGAGTTACTCATCAGCTTTTGCTGCAGTAAACAGGGATTATATTGCACACTGCAGTGTATTCAAAAATCAGCTTCTGTTTTCAAGAGTGGGGATGAAAAATTGAACATAGAGCAACTGTTACTTTTATGGATAAACTGTGTGTCTAAAGTAAAGGTACAACATAATGCGGGCTACTCCTATATCACCTGCCATCAAGTGATACTGACAGTCACTAGCAACCAGCTATTGATTTTCCTCATAGTCAGTAGGAGCCTAAATAATAATAAAAAAAAGTATTTGGGGCTCACGTAGAAAGACATTAACAATGTTCCCTGTAGAGACTGACTTGGATATGTTGGAATTGTGCACAGAAGTATCACAGAATCATCCCTTCATAGAATAAACTGGGGAACAATCAGAGAATCATAATTTTTGAAGACTAAAAAAAGCCTATTAAGCTTTTTGCCCCTTCCAGGACATATTACAATTAAAACTCCCTTCCTCAGGCTCGGCGTTTACCAAATGAGAAAACAAGCAGGAGAGATGGGCCAATTTCCAAGCTCTTTTCACAGCTCCCATCACAACTTGTGGCACCAGAGGAAGGAATACAGAAAGTTAATTTAATACTGTTTTCAGTCATTATTTCCCCCTGGATCTTATGGGAACACTGCCCAACCTACAGATGTTTAAAGCCAGGAGGAAAAATCACAAATATTTCTATAGAATATAGGCAATTCCTTTACATAGCATGAGTCAAAAATTAACCAGTCACATTTTGCCACATGAAAAAAGTGAAGATATGATAATTGGTTATATGTTAAGGAAGCTTTTATCCAGAGCTGTCATAGTAATTCCTTCCACTATAATCACAGAATCATAGAATGGCTAGAGTTGGAAAGAACCTGAAATATCATCTGTTCCAACCTTCTTGCCAGGGACAGGGACACCCTCCACTAGATCATGTTGCTCAAAGCCCCATCCAACCTGGCCTTGGACACTTCCAGAGATGGGGCATCTATCACCTTTCTTTTTTCCCTTTTTGAAAATGGGTGTTACGTTTCCCCTTTTCCAGTCAGAGGGAATTTCACCAGGCTGCCACGACTTCTCAGAAATGATGGACAGTGGCTTTGCAATTTCATCCGACAGTTCTTCAGGAGCTGCAAATGAATCCCATGAGGTCCCACTGATGTGTTCACCTTGAGGTTCCTTGGGTGGCCGTGAATCTGCTCTTTTACAGTGAGGGGGTTTTCCTTCCTTTGCCCTCTTCAGCTTGGGTGGTGTGAGGAGAGCCTTTGCTGGTGAAGACTGAGGCAAAACAGTCATTGAGTACTTCAGCCTTTTCCACATTCTGCACTACCAGGTCTCCAGTTTCCTTCTGAGGAGGCCCCACAGTTTCCTTTGTCTTCCTCTTATTACTGACATGCCTGTAGAAACATTTGTTAATGTCCTTGACATCTCTGTCCAGATCCAGAGAGCTTTCCTAACCTGATCCCTGACTTCTCTGAGAACTTCTCTGTACTCCTCCCGGGTTGCCTGCCCTTGCTTCCACCTTTTGTAGGCCTTGTTTTTACATTTAACTGTATCCAGGAGTTCCTTGCTCATCCATGAAGGACTCTTGGCACTCCTGCCCACCTTCATTTTTGTTGGGACTCATTGCTCCTGGGCATGGAGGAGATGATCCTTGACTATGGACTAGCTTTCTTGGGCTCCTCTCACCTCCAGGCTTTGTCCCATGATATCCTACCAAGCAGATCCTTGAAGAAGTCAAAGTCCACTCTCTTGAAATCATGGGTACTCAGCTTGATTTGCACCTTCCTCATTGGCCTCATAATACATTTACTAAAAGAGTAATAAAGAAATGCTAAAAGGAAGGATACTGTCTGTAAGCAGGGTTGATGAACTTAGAGCCAGAAATTAAATTCTGGCTCAAATCCACAAGATAACCAACTTCATAAGCATCTACATGAGTTTAATGGGGCTTCTCATGAAGCAAGGCAGCCCCCAGTGTAAGTGAAGTGTTCATGGTACACCCATCCATGCCAAAAAATATAGGCTCCACAGTGAGACATTTGCATAGCTATGAAAATAGACACAAGAAATAGGATATTGTCCAGGGAAAAGCTCTGGAGAAGGGACTCTCCAGCAACACTGGAAGCAAACTGGGTGAAATGCCATATCTTTTACAACTGTATCACAAACTTTTACAGAAATTCTACTAGACTTTCCTAAATATTATGTGTTACTGTGTCATTCATATTTTATAACATCAGTGGTTAAATTAAAATGTGATCTCATTTGTGACTTGGTGGAGCCTGCAGATTTATAAGGACACTTTATGATTCAGACACCACACTATTGGTAAGAAAAAACAGTGCAGGCCTATGGAAGGAGCTGTACATCCAGAGTTGCACCTGATACAACTGGCCACCCTCAAACAGGGCTGGAACTTCCTTGCTCCTCCGATTTGGAAAAGTGATGTAATGTCCTCTTATTAATCCATCTCACTGGAGAATAGATTAAAGGAATAACTCCAGTACTGACCTTGACTTAAAAGCCTGGAAGAAGGCTTTTGAAGGTAATTTTAAAAATCACACAGACTTCAATCTGCTTTGTAACAATTCCTAACAGGAAGATTGACTGTACCATAATGAAATGAAAGGCACAGACATGTTAAAATATTGCCATTTAACTATTGTTACTCCTTCTAAAATACCAAGAGTAGCTGGGATCCTTATCTTCTAAATTCTTCCACCTCAAACAGTGACTGAATAGTACAACATCCTAAAGCTACTAAGATTCTTTTGTTCATGGCCTTGTTACTACGAAATGGTTATTAGAGAAATGTCACTGGGGAGAAAGAGATGTTGCTTAGTTTTCTGGAACAGGAACTTACTCAGAAGATAAATTCGTATTATTATCTCTCCCATTTTTCTCTAGTGTGTTTACTGATGTTCTGTCTGCAGGAGAAACCAATCTTTCTTGATGAAAGAACAAGTTGTTTGAAAACAAAAAAGCAGATCAAAGAGGAGAGCAGCTCAATGATGGAAGGCATTAGCTAGAGGAGACGAAAGCTCATGTGTTGCTGATTGAGGAAGCCATTTTTGTTCAACTCCATGTGCACAAGATAAAAGCAGGGCTAACTTTCCATGTATCTGTTCATTTCACACCTTACCCAAGGAAGTATTTTTCAGCCTATCAAAGCAGTATCTTCATCTGTAATGCATGCCTGTGCAATGGAAAAGGCATCTCAAAAGCAAACAGGAATAGGTTTGTGTAGAAAGAGTGATGGTTACAGCTCCTCAGCATCACAGACACTGATTTTGAAGCTACAGCTGAAGATAATACTGTAAATCTTTGATCTCAAAACATAGAAGTTCACACATCTGTATTTGTTGTTCTCTTCACTAAGAGACCATGTGTATGTTTTCATGTGATTATATCTTGTTCAACCACAGCACAGGGACACTTCCCATTTACAAACCTCCCTGGAAACATGATTTTACTAGACTTCCTCAGAGAACCTGAGGAATAGTTGATCTCTATTTTAAAAAATTTACACATTTCTTCTTATTCTTTCCTATGTGTTCTTAATCAAACCTCCTCAGAACAGGGACATTTTGTTTATATTATACCAGGAATTTGGCAAGACATTATGAGCACTTCGATAAAAAATGAACAGCAGTGAAATATTGTTTATGCTAGATGTGTCTGTCCCACTTGGTCTGCCATTTGGCATGCTTAAACTAATTACTGATGAGTCCACTAAACCTAAGTACCAGTCATATGCTGTTGCCTTTTAGAGCTCCAAATACGGTCTTTCAACACAGATCTGGATCATCTCACTTTGTAGTTGACTTAACATCATCACTGAAACCATCACAGAGCAGCAAAGAGAGAGAAAACTAAAATATGGGTGCAGATCAGAATTTTGAACCTCCTGCACATTCTTTTAAACCATCCTGGAAACAGAGAAATTGGAGCATAAAGTTGTTGTCTTGCTTTTTTTTGGTGTTCACAGTCATGATATGAAATAAAACTCATTGGAAACCTGGCAAGGAGAACCTTTCTTCAACCTGGAAGAGGTTAGCTTCATTTCTTTTTCTTTTTATTCCTACAGAGAGCACTTCTTTTGAAAGAATGATAGCTCTAGTTTCAGGCTGTGCCTAAACGAGGATTATATAAAACTCAGTATCAGTGTATGTGTTCTCAAGGGAAGGTTTTCAGACTTCTTTGGGATTCAAGTGGTTGCCTATGGACCTGCTGTGAATCCAAACAGAGTGGTGTTGCACTATTGCAACGCATGATAAAGAATGAAGAGTGGCACTGAAACAACTTCTTCTGCAACAGCCAAGCAAGATAGAAAGGGGACAAAGGAGGAGGGTGCTATAATACCTGCTCAGCCTCCAAAAAAAGTGGCATCTTTGTGCATTTTGACTTATGGTATCTATTAAATCTACTAGATTCCTTGTCTGGAGTTGACCTTGCTGATTTTTTTTAATGTTAAAGAGATTATGTCTGCATCACCTAGTATTTTGCTTTATTAAACCTATAAATACTGGAAAAAAGCCTAGGGAAACTCAGTTTGGTGTTTCTGAGTGCAGGAAGTAAACCATAAAGGTCTTTAAAAGATGGTAATAAGTGATTCTTAGTTGCTTTCAGATCCTATTTACCTCCCATAAGTGAAGAGACACATAACCCTTATTGTGTTTTTTTTTATTCTATTGTGGGAATAAGCAGAATGTATCAGATTCTAAGTACCTTGACCTGGGATTAGTGGGAGATTGTTGGATAGAGCAGAGTAAAACTTCATCTTAAGATCCTGCAGTTATAAAGCAACATATTGATTAGTAGTGGAAGAATAAATAAAAAAGGAGACTCTTAATATCCCAGTAATCCCTGGTTCTTAATTTTCTAACTTTCTTCCACCTTCTATTGTGAAATCAGTTTAGCTTAATACCTATGTCTGTTTCAAAGTCATCATCATCTGAGGCTGTGACATTTGAACTACGCATACAGACGGGGAAAAAACTGACCCAAAGCCTCTTTCACCTAGAATATTCACTAGCCACATTTTTGTAGTGACCTGTACCATATACTGCCAGAGAACTTTGCAGTTTGTGCCAAAGGAACATGCAGCATGGACAGGGCCACCGTTTAATTTCACTGACCCAACGGGGACAATAAAGTCACAAGGAACTGCGGTCCATCAGCCAGACTTGGGAGTAAAATCAAACAAAAAGACCCTCCACATAGCTCAGAAATATTTGCCCTGAAGTGTCAGGAGGACAATTACCAGTTCTATATTTCATGCCCAGATGATAAACTGCTTCTGCTCCAGAAGGGGCACCCAGAGATCGTGCAGTCCAGTCCTGCCCCAGCCAGGACATGTACCCAGATAAGCGGTGAAGTGAGAGGGTGACTCCCCACTGTGACCCAAGCCCACTTCCATTTCCAGACCAGAGCATGGCGTCACCCTTTTAGAATTTACATGGCTGTTATCCACCCCATTAAATGATGTTCCATCAGATTAACTAACAGTGGCTGCTGTTTGCCAATGAAAGCCAGCATTAACTGTAACACAATAGGAGCACAGGCCTAAGCCCATCTTTTTTTTGCAAACAGTAAAACTGTCAGCGGAGCGGGAGTGTTGATGTCATCTTCTGACTCAGTGGCAGTGCCTGTTCCTGGGGTCACCCTGCATTCCAACACCATCAGCATCCCCTCTCCAAATCTCACCTATTATTTGCTCATTCTGGTTAGATTTTGCCTGGAGGTAGAAAAGAGGAACAAGATTACATCACCTGCTTATTAATAGATGGGTAGAGAATAATGATCTCCAATAAAGGCTTGGGTGAGGATGTTCTCTCAGGGTGCACTCAGGAGGACAGTGTGTTACTGAGCAATACATGCTGGTAACCTTTACAGGGAAGCAGATATTTACCCAATGGCTACTTCTGAACCCTTCAACTGTAATCTGCTGGTCCTTAAAGGTCATGGTTAACCCCATACTGGGAAAAAAATGTTACTGGGAAGAACTAGAGGGAAATGGGTTCCTGTGCAAAGCACAGTCATTTCTCTTTGTAAAGGCAAATAGCAATAGGACCAGATGTGACTCTGTGACACTGCACGCCAGTGGTTCCCACCAGTGACCCCACAGCCACCAGTGACACCAAGTGAAGAATGAGTAAGAAGCTCCTCATGTGGCTCTCCCTGCTGACTGATCTCAGCCTCCAGACTGAGTCCTGCAGCTGGATGCAAGTTGCAGTGGGTGAAAAATGTGAAACATCTCATTTAATCAGTAAATATCCTCCTCTCAGCTTGTATGTTTCCTGATAACAGACGGAAACGTTATCAAAGGCATTTGTTATTGAAAATTGTTTGCATTAAAAAAAAAAAAAAAAACTTTGGTAAAGAGTTATTTGCTGCAGCTCAGTGTTAGGAATGATAACTCCAAGTCATATGGGGTGCATTTTTTTTAATGTTTAAATACTTGTGTGTGCTTCTTGGTATTATGCTTCCACAGCAAGATTACAGGATTGCAAGTTTAAAATTCATCTCTTGTATATCTGCTGCTACGTTAAGTTAAAATGCATCTTTCTGGCTTTCCTACCAGGAGGCTACTAACAAAAAAGTAAACTCAGAACAGTAATAAATGGAGTCTAAGCAAATTCATTACAAAATGCAAATAACATTCTTAATTTTCCTTTGTCCCAGCTGATGGAAGGAGACATTCAACATGTCTGAGTTAGCCAAAAGACAAAATTATTAAACAGTCATATTTCTAAGGTTTCTTTGACAGCTTTCCTTTGTATTTATTCTCATTTACCCATTTTCCAAGACACAGAGACTCCAGCACAGTTTCCTGTTGGCAGCAGGAGTGCGAGATGAGGGATTTGTTTATTTCTCTCAGAAAAGGCACTATGCCCTCCCACATGAACGGATTAATTTACCCCTCTTGGCTGCATCTACCATCCCTCAAAAATTACCAGCAGAAAAATTAAAACAGGGAAAAGGCAGCCTGAACCTTACCACTAAGTAAGGTTACACTATTTGCCCCTCAGTTCAGGAAGGAGATTGAGGTCCTGGAGCAGGTCCAAAGGAGGGCAACCAGGCTGGTGAAGGGACTCCAGCACAAGTCCTGTGAGGAGAGGCTGAGGGAGCTGGGGGTGTTCAGCCTGGAGAAGAGGAGGCTCAGGGGAGACCTCATCGCTCTCTACAACTCCCTGAAAGGAGGCTGGAGCCAGGGGGGGTTGGTCTTTTTTCTCAGGCAACTGTCAGTAGGACAAGAGGGCATGGTCTCAAGTTGTGCCAGGGGAAGTTTAGGTTGGATATTAGAAAGAATTTCTTCACGGAGAGGGTGATCAGACATTGGAATGGGCTGCCCAGGGAAGTAGTGGATTCTCCATCCCTGGAGATATTTAAAAAGAGACTGGATGTGGCACTCAGTGCCATGGGCTGGTAACCACAGCGGTAGTGGATCAAGGGTTGGACTTGATGATCTCTGAGGTCCCTTCCAACCCAGTCGATTCTATGATTCTATGATTCTAAGTGGTGAAGTTAAGGTCTTCCCAGCCATATAGCACTGACTCTGCTAGTGACATGGTGGTGCCCCGACACAGAGCAGAGCATGGCAGTTCCTTTAAGGATGACAACATGCCCTAAAGCATACATTAAAACTGGAGGCATGCCACAGCACCAAACTGGCATATTTTCGATTTCTTTCTGAAAGTGCCATAAATTGAGTGCTTTAGTGAGGAGAAAATTTTTAAAAGGCTTTAGTTTTTGTGTTTCTTTTTCTTTCTCAGGAGGGTGATAACAGCTGAAGAAGCATTTGAAGACCATCAGCTGCAGGATGTCCATATTGCCTTCCTCCCACTATTAACTGCAAACACAAGATCTGAGTAGGAGGCTGCTGCAGTCTCTCACTCACTGACATGAATGTTCTGCTCCACGTTTTCTTTGGATATTCATGCTGGCAAGCCTGACACTGCCTCTGGCTGCAAGTCTAGCTAAACATTCAGACTGCTTAACTCTTCAAAACCAACATTTTCTTTTTGCTAGCTGATTATTTGCTTGCTTTCATCTGTTTTCAAATAATCCCTTGCTTAAAATCCTCCCTGGGATTTCTGTTATTCAGGGAAGGAGAAAGGATGCCTCTTCCCAATATTACATGCTCTGATGTTTCCAGCACGACCATGCTGAGAGATCTGGGTCATTTCCATGCTTTAAGAATAGAGAACTGCAAAGAAGTGGCAGTCCAACCCAAAAGCTCTGTCATCCTTCCTGCCAATGCTACTCACACCTTGTCCAGTGGAAGAGGACAAGAGCCACACTAGATCATGATGTACACAAAGAGAAGGAAAATTCTCTCTCTCCATTGCAAAGAGGGACATTTTACACCCAAAAACCAAGAGCAGATTTTCCCTTCCTTGTTGTGCATACCTACAAGCCTATTTTCTTGGTCATAAAATCACAGAGTTCCAGATACAGTGTTTACCTCTGAGCTGTAGTAATAAATGAAATTAAATTTTAGCAAACGGACATGATGAAGTTTGTATGGTTGCACCTGTACTTTGTCTATGCCAAACATGCATGCTCTCCATTATCATCCTTCCTCCTGCTATGATAGGATACGTTCCAAGCTGCATACATATTTCCAAGCTTGGAAATACTGATGTAAGCATTTCATGCTGCAAGATAAAACAAGATGTAGCTAACCAAGTTTTCCTTGCATTCTTGATTGTTTATAGTTCCATAAAGACAGATAGGAACCCAAGAAGAACACAAGAAATGGTCATTCTTACCATTTGTATGCCATGTTTCTGCCATGGATACCAGCATTTCTGAAACCTGAGTTCACAATAAGAAGTAATGAAAATAGGAAAATAAGTTCATCTTGTCTTTTTCATGCTATCCATGCAATACAGTCTATCCCACACTGATAGAATCCAAGGGTGACAGAAGATTCAAATTTGGAGATTTTACACCTAAAAATACATTCAGATCAGAGCCAAGACCAAATCCAGAAATTTAATCTGATTCAGTTGCTAGTGATAAAATCTCTGCCCTCTGCTTTCTTGTAAATTTTTACGTGGCGTGAAGCCTACATAAAACGTAGCTGCTTTTCACAGCTTAATTTTCAAAGTTTGAAAAATTTCATTCCAATTCAAAAGAAACACAGCGAGTGACAAGCTGTCTGTTGCTTTCTCTTCCCCTAAAGAATGACTTAATTTGAATTCAGCAGTACATACAGTAGCCACTGTTGGCCTGGACAATCCCTGTAATTAATTGAAATTCAGCATCAGGTTCCTGACCCAAACTTTGCAGCTAGTTCTTGTCTCTTTCAATGGCATTTACCAAAGTCCAGGCTTTGAGTGTCTGAAACCACAAAGGACTTAGATGGAGAATTATACTCAGACTTTACTATCCAGACCCACCTTTTACTAGTACACATTTTTTAAATCAGGATGCTCAAAGCATATTGTACTACTGCTGTGTTATTAGGTAAAGGATCTACTTGCAGGTTTTGACATCTGGATATGTAGAACAAGTAGGCCTTAAAAGCTGCAGACAGTCTTGGGCAGACAAAAAAGGAACATAAAGCCATTGCTCCTCAAGAATGAGCCTCTCAGTGTTCCAGTCTGTCCAGCTGTCTTTCCCAGCCCACATCCCTTTAGACATGAACTCACAGGGATGGTGCAAACATCCCACTGGGGTGGAATAAAAGAAAGATGGTACAGTAGCCACAAGAAGACTCTCTTTTGGTGTTAGCAAAGATGGGGAGGCTATAAAATTCCGATCAAGATTTGGACACTGAATGTTAAAGAATTTCTTCTGTTTAACCCCTGAGTCACATCTTTTAGCTAATGGATGTATTATTGTTTTACAAATGAGATGTCTTCATAAAATGTGCCACCAAAAAGACACTAAGCTATGTCATTCTTATTTGCTTTGCCCAGGGACTGTTTACAAAGTAGTTCATACACACACATTTATTCAAAGCAGCTTTTAAATTGGCCAGAGGACAAAGGTTTGCAGATGGGTTTTATAAGGCAGGATAGCCGAGTGCCTGGCTGGACATAGTTTTGCCCACAAACACAGCCTCCTTGGGGTTCCATTTTTGCAAATGAGAGTACAAAATGTCAAACACCAGAAGAAAAAGATGTACTGGCAAGCATGGGCAACTACAGGCTCAGAGCCTCTCAGCAAATCTGTTCCTCACCCACCTAGCTACTCTGCTTACTAGTAGCATGTTTTATTTTTAAGGAAATGGAAAATTTTCAAATATACATTTCCATTTACTTGGTATATTGCCCCTCAAAACCAAAGATCTAAGGTGCATATTCAAAAGAATTTAAACAGCATTAAAAGGGATGCAGAACTCAGTCTGGTCCTGCAAAGCAATGCTCCCTTTGCCTGCAGGATTTTCTATTTCTGTACTGCTCAGGATAACAACAGATGGGACCCCTAATTCAAAGGACAGTCTCGAGGCTAGAGACAGCAAAACTGGACCAGAATTCAAAAAGCAGTGTTGTTGCAGATGTGGGGGAAAATGTGTATTTTCAGCTGAAAAAAAAAAATGGAGGGAGTCCAGAAGGCAAGGGAGGGCATTGCAAATTGCTAAAATATCTAAAGACCCCACTGTATTTGTCTGCCCCAAAATACAAGCCATTGGTTTCACTGAGAAGGTCAAATTAACTATGAAGGCAAAAGGGTCTTATCTAGAAGATCATGAGCTTGGTGTGGAAATTTGCTACCAGCTCAGAGATAGAAACTTCTTTTCTGTGTTTCCAGTAGAGCTGGTTGGGAATTTTCTGCCAGTGACTTTGGAAGGAAAAGGCAGACATTTATATTCTATTTTAATCAGAAAACCAAATTGAAGGATTTTGTTCCAAGTCTTGTTGATCCAATGGAAACACTTCAGCTGACCTATTTGAAAACATTTTTAGGTCAATTTTTCATTAATCTCTTTCTGCCTCTGCTACCACACTGTCTTGGAGAACATTGTCACATTCTTTCTTTCTTTTTTTCCCCTATCCCTTTCTTTCTCTGTGTTTTTTCTTGGATTTCATCTGAGAAGATACCACAGGATATCCTCCTCTGTTGAAAAGTAGCTGAATACCACAGAGATGAATCCAGACACAAATTAGAAGGGAATTTATCCAGTGGATATGGTCAAATCAAGCTGAAACAAAATGCCTTTGACTTTTGGAATGAACACAGTTTGGAACATCTGATAAATTAATGATAAGTTTGAGTAGCCTCACACATTATCAAACCAACTATTGAAGCATTCATTTTCCGCAGGACTTGAATTCCAGTTTATGGAAAAGCTGTGCACAACCATCCCAACGATGACCCTAACCAAGATTTCCTGGCTGCTTCTTCAACCACTTGCCCTGCCTGGCTTCAATCCATTCTCCTGCCTACTGCTGTACCTGATCTTCCTGAGGTTGCTTCTGCTTTGGAGCCAGTGGCAAGGGGAAGTCTCTTCCCAAGCCTCTCTGAACACTTGTTGGTTTTCCCCCACAAACAATATAGCCTGGAGCACAGTGCCCATTCTGACTCCAACATTTATGGATAACAAAGCTCCTGGTGTTGAACTTCCTTAGAGATTCCTCACAAACCCAGCCTCACCGTGTCTGTCCATTGCTGCAGAGGGGTACCTGAACACTGGAACACTGTGAGCTCAATGCCACATCTCTGTCTAATACACAGATGTCTCAGCACAGCAAATATGTCAGGCAGAGTGCCACACTGACTCTGCCACCAGTACCTCAGCAAGGCACTCACTCAGAGGGGGAGGCACGTCCTGAGACAGGGCCAATCCTTCCTGCCAATTCTTTCACCAACAGGCAGGGGCAGATAGCAGCTGGGAGGGAATCATAGAATCATAGAATTGTCCGGGTTGGAAGGGACCTCAGAGATCATCAAGTCCAACCCTTGACCCACTGCTGCAGTTGCTAGACCATGGCACTGAGTGCCACATCCAGTCTCTTTTTAAATATCTCCAGGGACGGAGAATCCACCACTTCACTGGAAAGTCCATTCCAATGCCTGATCACCCTCTCCGTGAAGAAATTCTTTCTAATATTCAACCTAACGTTCCCCTGGCACAACTTAAAACCATGTCCTCTTGTCTTGTTGAAAGTTGCTTGGGAAAAGAGGCCAACCCCCCCCTGGCTCCAGCCTCCTTTCAGGGAGTTGTAGAGAGCGATGAGGTCTCCCCTGAGCCTCCTCTTCTCCAGGCTGAACACCCTCAGCTCCCTCAGCCTCTCCTCATAGGGTCTGTAAATACTCCAGCATGCAGAGTGGGGCAACTGTAATGAAGAGCCAGTGATTCAGCCCTGGAATGGCAATCCTCCCAACCCATCTCAGTCAACTGGAGGAGACCACCACCAAGGAGACATGAAGCCAGAAAGGATTTCTGCCATGAAAGTGCCAAGGAACACAGCCAGCAGTGGAGCAGCAGGCAATGTCCTGCCTCGTGGCTGCTGTGGTCCCTTGGGCTGCTGTATCCTTCTGCAGCTCTTTTAATCTGGGCAGCCCAAAAGGACCCAGCAGCACCAATGATGAAAGGGGCATCCTGAAACTCAACATTCCACAAGATCAGCATTTCTGCTACAGGCTTCCAACATGGCCTGATAAGCAACACTAAGAAGCAGCACTTTTCTAATGCTATAGTCATATCCATCTTCCCCAGCACTCAGATTTTTCCTTTTCTTCTCCAAGCCTCAATTCCCTCTCTGCATGTTTCTGCCTTCTCTGGACACTGCTTAGGAAAGGTAAGGATTGCCTCTCACTAAAGTTTGGAGAAGGTCTGTCACAGTGTCTGTAAGCACAACAGTACCACTCCTTAGAATTCTGATTTTGTATCTTTTTACTATATGAATATTTTCTTGTATAGCACCTGTTCATCTGCAAATCAGCAGAGAAACAAGACGACCCAGGATTGTTATATTAATTTTTTTTTCATGACTGATTTAGAGCCATTCATTTGCTGCTTATGTATGTTTTTCACTTTCATGTTGTAACAATCTCATGTTAAAAAAAGACAGCTGCCACGGGGGATTTTAAAATCTCTTTTAGTTCAAAGTGCACTCAAGCTACATTTTAAAACACGTGCTTTGCAATCAAAGTGACATCAAAAAATATTACTTAAATATTTTGATGTTCCCTAATTGCAAAAACACCCATCAACCTTCTTGCTCATCGAATGTTGGTGGCCACTAACACAGCAAGTTTGCAGTGCCCTCTGGAGGTGAGCCGTGGGCTTTATGGGGAGAAAAAGATCATTGGGGCTGGGTTCACACTTTTTTGCAATCAAACAATTTGCCCTCCCCTCATGGAATTTCAGGTGAGAAACCTTGTAGGTCATAAGTTCAGATCAGCTCCATGACTAGAGGTGAACACTTAACAGTGAGCAGAAAAACCACCTTTTTTCCAGGAGTTTCATGTTTCTGGAGTTTGGAGCTATAGCTATGAATTGCAGTATAATTTTTGGAAAGTTGTAGGACAAAATCCCATCTATAACCTTTGTTACATTCTCCAGTGTCTCCATGGACTCTGATGTGCAATTTTTAGCTTACCATATATACCACATTTTCCCTAATTGTTATCAGACTAATACATAAATGACTGATGGTAGCAGTAATCCTTATGCTAACTATGACAGTCCACTATAAAATGTCCACACTATTCAAGTATTTTATTTATAAAGCTATAATAATGCTGACCTTTTTTTCTGGAACCATGGTGACTGTGTCCTGTTCAGCTTTTGGGGCTCTGAATATGTACCTGGCACAAGAAATGCACGAACTTTAGCTGGTCCCTCTATATAGTCTTGTCAAAAAAAGTAACAGCAAATATTTCAGAACTCCATCTAAAACATTAGTGGAGAAGGGAAAAGGGAGAAAGTGGCATAGGAGAACGAGAGAAACACACTTTCCATTTATCAGCCACTACTATTCAGATTTGCCTCCCCAAAGGGACATGGCATAAATAATCTCAGGCAAAAAAGGGATCCAGAAACATTTTGAATTAAATAATTAACCTCTCTTCTTGTATCAATGCAAGAAATATGAGATAGCTGGTGATACTAGAAAGGCATCAACTTAAAATGTACACATGATCCTACCTCCTGCCAAAGTACCCAGACAAGACATGGAGCCTACCATGTGCCTTAAATCAAGGCCCAGACAATAAGAAAAACATCAACTAGTTCACCAGTAAATATAAAATGAGAGACTAGCACAGTCTTTTTAGATCAAAATATAAGGCAGCTGAGAAAGATTTTCTCTCCCAGCTTAGACACATTTTAAAAGGCAGAAAAAGGATTTGAAGGGCTCTCACAGCTTCAAATTCACCTATGGGATATTTTGGATGCCCTCAGGTCCACAAGGCAAATATCACTGTCACAGGATTCACTAGCTTCAGGTGGCCTTCTGCAAAGGGCTGGATCCTGCTTCAGTGACAAAGAGGAGCACAACTGCAGTAAAAGGTCTGCCTTAGATAGTTTTACTTCTGTTTAACACAACAGATTTTGGCCCAAAGACAGTAACATGCTCCTGGTCCTAAGAGGACCAGGGTTATGTCCTGCCATGCTTAAAGAAGCTCTTTAAGAACCTGGAAGGGGAAGGAAATGGTGCTCTCAAAAAGAAGAGTGGTTTTCTGCTATCCATTTCTTGTATGAGATGACCACTACACTGTGGAGAAGAAGGAAAGTTGCCAGAAAGGAAGAAATGCAAGTTTGTTTCCCAAAGATGCATTGAGCAGACCTCTTATAGCTCTTTCAGACTAAAGCTTAGCAAATGCTTGTGCTCATTAAAAAATTATTCTAGGTGGTAAGTAACATTTAAGGTCGGGTGTCAATATTTCTCTGTTGTTTTACAGAGATTTTAAACCTTGATAAGTGCTCAAAAATTCCTTTAACCCCCCAGTGCCACTGCCAGCACTAACTTGGGCTGATCAAGTGGCAGGTAGGAACTGGGTTATCTGAAATATCAAAGAAGAGCCACATAAGCAGAGTTTTAGCAACCATCTCCAAGTAAGAGCAGGAGTGCACTCTCAGCTGTCACACCTGACAGAGTTGCTCCTCAGGAGAGAGCTGCCATCAGTGCACTCTCTGAAGCAGCAGCATGCAGTGAGCAGCAAACTCTGCAGCCAGGTTACGATCCTGCCTTTGGGCCCTGCAGCTCAGAACAGCTCAGAACAGCCCTGAACCGTGGAGAACACCCATGCCCCAAGCACAGCTGTATTTCCACAGAGCACGGTGCACAATATACAATACAGATGTGCTTTTCCTTTCTCGTGTTTCAGCTCCAGCTTTGTCACGGTTTAACACTGGCCTGGCCAAATAACAGATTTAAACCGAATAACAGATTTATATATTAATCTCTCTCTCCTCACTGATAAAGAAAAGAGAGAGAATAAGGAAGAGAGACTTATGGGTTGGAAACTAAACTACAGAACTTTAATGAAACAGTAATGATAAATAGGAAAAAAATTACTAAATATATACAAATATACAGGAAAATTGATACCGCGTTCCTCCTCCCTTTCTGCCAATAACTCTCACGTCACCACCGAGGCTGCAGGGCAGCCCTGGGAAAGTCCAGGCTGGACTCCTGGAGTCGGCAGCAGTCAGGAGCTGGGGGCAGGAACACACAGATTCAGGCTGGCATGGATCAGGACCACAGGCAGAGGGACGGATGGAATCCTCTCAGGATGCCGAAGGAAGCAGGGAGGGCAGGAAGAAGGAAGCAGGAAGGAAGTGAAGTGTTTGACCCTTGTGATCCCTCAAATTTATACTGAGTATGATGTGTATGGGATGGAATACTCTGTTTGGTCAATTCTGACATCTATCTTGTCCGGTCCTCCCCAAGGGAGGGGTTCAGGTGGGACCTCGTTGCTCCTTCTGGAAGGCAAAATGTTCCTCAGAGCTGAGCAGTGTCCTTGACTCTGCATACCAGCCTCTGGCTGTAACTATAAACATGGAGTGTTATCAGTCCTAGAAGCAGACAGTGTCTGAGAAACTTGCTGTTAATTTCAGCAAGTGCAGCTACTTACAAGAGACTTAGCTGAAAGCAAAAGTACAAACCAGAAAATCACCTTTATCCTGGCCCAAACCAGGACAAGCTTAAAAAACGCGAAAGTAAAAACACTTTTAATTATGATTATGGGATACACCGACACAAAGTCGGTTTATGACAAATAAGGTTTATTTGAGGGAGCTGCATGTTAATGGGTTTCAAAGGCTACTAGAACTATCTGAATCAATGAAGTAAACTGTGAGGTGCAACAGGCTGGTTTGTCAGCTTGTTTTACAGACATTTTGGGAAGCAGAAGATATTCCACAACCACAGAACAAGCCATGAAATTAGCTCTAGCATACAACAATGAAATGAGGTGAATGTGGAAGGCAGAAAACATCAAGAAAGAACTTGAGTTCAGAAACATCACTGAAAGCAAACATATTTCCCTCCACAGGTGTAACAAAAGAAGAAAGGCATTCTGTTGCACAACACATATTCAGGTTGGAGAGGTTTCTACCCCCAGAGCAGATATAAAATTAAATGCACACTACATAACTGAAACCACATAAATCAGTATCAGTGTTTTTCAGTACAGTAAATTATGCCTGCTTTATAATCCCTGAAGAACAATTATGGGTCTAGAGAAGACATTATGATTTTAAAAATAACAAAAGATAGAACAGAGGATTTTTTACAGGTGATTGACAGGTTGTCAAAGATAAAATCATCCAGAAAAAAAATGTTTAAACAACATTAAATGCTTCACCCAAAGCTGGGTTCTAATAGCAAATTAATAAAGTTAATAAAGTTAAAGCTAAATCATTCTCTTTGCAAATCCCTTTGTGCTGCCAGACAAAAAGCTGGGCCTGGGAGAACACAGAGAACTACTCTTGTATCTGAGCTCTGGCTTTGTAACTGAACACATCCCCTCCCATCATTCGCTAAAAGCTCTGGCTGTCTGCAAATGAACAAGGTCTTGGTGAAGTCAAGCATAAAATGTTGCTGCCCCGGTGAGAGCACCAGCTAGAACCAGTCCCTGTACCTTTTTAGGGATACACAAAAGCTGGGTACCACAATGGTGGGGAGGTTGTTAGATGGACTGTTAGACAAAGTGATATAACTGGCATTTGGGTGGATTGGTAAAAGGGGACTAAAATGAAATAACAGTAATAATGACATAAGCACTTCCCTTTCCTTACCAAAATCATCAAGATGCCTTCCCTGATTCCAAGGAACGTACCAGAAATGCCACTATAACCAATACAAAGCAAGTAGTTCATGTTGTCTGCAGTCATCACAGTAATGACAATACTGTCCAGCTCAATTTGTGACTGCTGGAAGGCTCTAGGCAGGAGATGCAGCAACTCAGTGGCATGAATCTGAATTGTCTGTGCCTGTCCCTTGAGATAATCCATTACCTTTCATACAGTACAATAGGCTTTAAGGATAATCTAGACTGAAGACTGAAACAAAACTCCCTAGGCAAACATTACAATCAAGAGCTTTCTTGTGAATTCCGGAGACATTTTAATGAAACATTTGACTACAGCTTGGAGTTCCCATGAAACCATTACACTAAAAAAGTTTTGCCAAATATCCTTTGGCTTCTGAAGTCCTACCTGTGTTCACAGCTGAGCCCCCGCCTCAAGTACTTAATGTGTCCATCCTTACAATGGATACTGTGTTTTAAAAAACAGACTTTCCTCCTTCATGCCAAAGGGAAAAATTGGGCATACTAATGGTTGGGTTAGAAATCAGTAAAATTAAGCATAGGAGAAGACAGTTTCACCCTTAGTGCCACAAAACACCAAGAAACTAGACCTGGCAATGCCATTCATTGCGCATGCCACACAAAGCAGGGGAAGAGGCAGAGATTGCTGATCACCTGTGCAGAGAAATTCTTGCCACAGATCATCCTGGGGGCAATCACACAGCACCTACAGGAGGGACAGGGGATCAGACCCAGCCAGCACGGGTTCAGGAAGGGCAGATCCTGTCTGACCAACCTGATCTCCTTTTATGATGAGGTGACCCGTCTGGTGGATGAGGGGAAGGCTGTGGATGTGGTCTGCCTGGACTTCAGCAAAGCCTTTGACACCGTCTCCCACAGCATTCTCCTGAAAAAGCTGTCAGCCCACAGCTGGGACAGGGGCACTCTGTGCTGGGTTAGGAACTGGCTGGAGGGCCGGGCCCAGAGAGTGGTGCTGAACGGGGCTGATCCAGTTGGCGGCCGGTCACCAGTGGTGTCCCCCAGGGATCAGTGTTGGGCCCAGTTCTGTTTAATATCTTTATTAATGATTTAGATGAGGGGATTGAGTCCATCATCAGCAAATTTGCAGATGACACTAAGCTGGGGGGGAGTGTGGATCAGCTGGAAGGCAGGAGGGCTCTGCAGAGGGACCTGGACAGACTGGAGAGTTGGGCTGATTCCAAGGTTGTAGCCAGGGGGGGGTTGGTCTTTTTTCCCAGGCAGCTATCAGCAAGACAAGAGGGCATGGTCTCAAGTTGTGCCAGGGGAGGTTTAGCTTAGATGTTAGAAAGAATTTCTTCATGGAGAGAGTGATCAGACATTGGAATGGGCTGCCCAGGGAAGTAGTGGATTCTCCGTCCCTGGAGATATTTAAAAAGAGACTGGATGTGGCACTCAGTGCCATGGGCTGGTAACCACAGCGGTAGTGGATCAAGGGTTGGACTTGATGATCTCTGAGGTCCCTTCCAACCCAGCTGATTCTATGATTCTATGAATACCAAAATTATAAGAAACATATGTGGGCTACAATGAAGCATATACCAAGACCCAATTCAGCTCAAACAAAATATAGTCGTTTCCTCTGGACAGCATATGAAAACTACTTCTGACTTAGAGAGCAATGATGGAAGTCAGGTAATCTCTGGTTACTGGAAATGATGTACTGGTCTTTAATGGATGCAAGAGTATGATGATGTGAAATTAAGCTTGGACAGAAACTCCTTCCCTCCTGCCTTATTATCACAAAACCTCTGAAATAGAAGCTTAAGAAAGCTGTCAATAAAACCTGATTAAAATACTTCACCTTAAATTCTAATAATTAAAAATAATAGTTAAAAGACTGACTGTAGATATTGAGTGCAACAGTAGAAAAGTATTATATTTGACATTTAACTTTTAACCTCCTCTGCACTAGGGAATTTCAGGAAGCAGGAGCATCAGTGGTACTGTAGATTCATCTACTTTTAATGGGACAGACTGCCCATTTTTATGCCTTTGCACAGGTTTTTCAGTCACAAGTTTTATATAAGGATGCGCATAAATTACTAAGTGGAAAAAATACAAAAATGAAAAACAAATGCAGTTGTTACCAAGAAGTAAAGGGAGCTAGTATATTTAAGTGCAATCTCTAATTAGGATGAGTCCTTCAACACGTTTATTCCCAGTTGTGAGGGAATTTGATGTTCAAAATCTATATCTTTCAAAAAAGGGAGATAAAAATAATTTCTTTCTCTTTTAGGTGAGTGTGAGATCTGTTATTCTGAGTCACATAGACACTCCACAGGATGATAACAGAGGTGGATGACATAAAAGACCTGAACACAAGATGAGCAGGAGTTTATATTTTAAACAACACATTTTTAAAAATAAAAAAGGAAAAATAATGAGTTGCGGCCCTACGGGTAATTTTCAAACAAAAAGATAAAATTCTGCAGTATACCAGATGCTGCCAGGCAGCTTAAGATAAACCCTGTTTACTATCATTTTTTAAAGTAGATAAAAGCTAATTCCTTGCTAGGAAATCAATCACCAAATTTATATTGCAAAAGCACTTCTGTGTTGCCTTTCACTTTACTGAGTTTTCTGTATCTTACCGTACAAAGTTTGAGGTTTTGACTGTTTGCCCTTGCTTCTTAGGTGTGCATTAGTAGCTGAGTTTGCACTAGAAATCCATTATTATATAGCTCAAGAATGTAAGGGCGAAAACACTTCATTTCCTTCCATCTTTAATATCTTTAATGCTATTTCATGCCATCTATTTTATGTTATGTCTGGAGGTCTGGGTAATAGAAATGACTCATATATCCCATGCTTAAAAACAGAGCATGCCTTCGCTGGGTGGATAAACTGAACCACAGCAAAGCTCTCTGACCCCTGCACTAAACTATAAACAGAAATTTCTTTGCACACCCTGCTAGTGTTGGGTGGTCTTTGTACAGGGTTAAGTTTTATAGGCTCAGCTTTGACTCTGAAAATGCACTAGATCAAGTAGTACTTTGGAAGGAGCCTAGGAGTTTCAGAAAGCTTTTACAGACTTCCCAAGTGACTGAGAAGTGGTTAAGATACAGCCTGACTCCCGTAAAAGCTGTCTCTTTTTTCCTTGTAATGCATCTACTCCATAATAGTCAAATCCTGTGGGGTCCTTCCTTGGCAAGCACAGCATTCAGCAAGAGCACAGTGAAAGCTGCATTGGCTCAAGCCCTCTTGTGGCCAAGCTTACAGGAAGAAGATGTGGAAATTTGTGGTAGTAAAGACATGCTTTTTAATAGCATTCCCCTTAAATAAGTCCACGGGAGAAAATAAGGGAGAGGGGGCTTTGCCTTCTTGTTCAGGTCCTAAAATCTAGGAGAGCTATACAGGAAGCTAGGCCAGTAGCTTCACTATTTTGTCAGCTTTGTTCAACCAAGGATGAATTTCACACCGGGGTGCACAAGAAATGGGCCATACAACTGAAAATGTCACCACTTTCTCAGCCAAATGCAAAACCAAAACTGCTCGTCAAAGATAAACATATACATGCTGTATTTACATAGCTGCACAAGGAACAGGATGAAGCCAAGGCACTCACTGCCTGATATGTTAACTACCACACAATTTAATGTACTGCTGACAGGCACTCAGACACCATTGAAAGTACACTCCAAAGACCAACTTGAAACAGAAGACTCCTCTTTCTTTATGCAATAGTGACTTTGTTTTTTATTCATTGAAACAACTTTTTAATACTAGGATTGCCCATCTAAATGTTCATTCTGGATTCAAGGAGCCAACATGAACATAAACCCTAAAAATTTTAAGTATGACTGCAGCAAGCAGGCAGGGGACAATGAACCCAGCTCTGCTGACCTCCAAAAGGAGCTGGGTTGTTCTTCTTCAACAGTGTTTACAAATGGCAGCAATAAAGTGTCTGAAAGAAGGGAAGTCTGTTTTGTACAGTGATGCCAGACCTAAGCACAGCAAGTAGGATAATCTCTCCCAAATCTCCTACCAAATCTAGATTTTCTAAACTACATGTTAATAACATTTCCATATGTCAAGTACTCTTCATGAAAAGAAACTGCATGAAGTTCCCTATCTGACCAAGCCCATGAAGTTACATTCTCACAACTTGCATAAATATTCAGCATGCAAGAACTACATGTGTTTTACTGAAAGACATTCTGGAGGTAATCAGAGGAAGCAATGTATATTAAAAAAAGGAGTGCTGCAGCTCCAAACTAGCATCATCCAAGCAGAGATCAGAGGAGCAACTGGAAAAGCAGACTGCAACTGCAGGGCAGGAGGCAACACATTTTGCAAGAGCTGAAGAGGTGGCTTTGCAAATGATTGAAAGGAGGAATATGAGAGAAATCTTGGAATATGAAAAGACTCTGGTTAGGTGAATACTAACACTCTCAAAGCACAGCTCAGCTACATATTTTAAAAGGATTCTTTACAAGACCATAAAGCTAATGGACATGGTTTACAGTTAGGGGAGCCAGTCTGTTTAAGCACTGTGTAAATAACTGCAATTGCCTCACAACTCAGTATGCCACCGTGGAAGGGGATCACTTTAGCAAATCCTGTTTCTGTGAAGTAAGTCACTGTGCTAAAGGATTTTAAGACACAACTCTTCTTAACAGTGTAACTAAAACACCTATTTTGAATTTTTCAAGCACACTGCAATACCTTCACACTAAACCTGGTCACAGGCAATTCTTCTTATTGTTTGCTGAAGCCAGATTCCTTTTTCAAGCTTCCATGTTTTGACTTGTACCCATCAAGCTGGAGCCAGGATTACAGGCATGGTTTCCCAAGGATCCTGAATTCTGGGGAATACTAGAGGCACTGCACAACAAAGCAGCCATCAGGCTACTGTAAAGTATCTAAGAAAACAGTCACATAAGCACAGCCTCAGGATGATAAGGGTTATCAACAGGTAGTAAAGATGCTTGCTTACTATCCATGCCAAGCAATTTAGTTTTAAGACTACGGCACTATCTTCACTGGACCACTTCACTTTTACACATCAAGCCTCTCTTAAACTCACCTAGATATAGGTGCAAGAAAAAAAAAATTGGTGCCCTAACTCACACCATAGTGCAGTGAGAAAGACACGGTCTCAATATAGGGGGAACAGTGATCATATGGTTATTTGGATTTACACCAATTGCCTAAAACACCTGTTTCTGTTTCAAATTGCCACAGGACATCTTTGTTCTGCTGCCATCTTCTTCCATGAAGAGATGCTGCTGAGTACATTGTCACAGGATCTGGCAGGAAGTTAATATTTCTAACAGAACTGTTATAGGGAAATTGCTCATGTATAGGACTGATGGACAAGCTTAGAAATAACTCCTCTGCATGAGATGTGTGGATGCCAGCACTGTTCTGCTGTGCCCTCAAGGGACACTCAAACAGCTATGCTGAAGGGGAGCTGGATTTGAAGACTTTTTCTTAATTTGTCCCACTAGTTACTTCAGTGTAGAAACAATTTAACACAGTATTCATGTCCCAGCTCAGGAAACCACCTCATCCCTTTCTGTCCCCACCCCTGGAATGTTGAGTCAAGGTATGTTTATGGCAGGAGGGTGCAATAATGGGATTAGTGGTTATGGCAAAATCACAAGCACAGTCTCATCTCTAGTCTCATCTGTTTCTTTACCCTCATTATTTTCTTTCATTGCTCTGTTTCCTCTCCTTTAGGTTAGTCTTCTTCAATATACTTCCGTCTTCTCCCCACACTTTTCATTCCCCAAGCCACATGGTTTCAACCTTTCTGCTTTTCTTCAGCAGCACTCCTTTGGCACAGCCCACCACACTTTGACACACCAGAGGAAGTTATGTTGAACACTCATACAAATAATATGTTTGTAAATGGCACAAATATGCCTCCTGATGCCTGCCAGGCATAGACCAATCCTTGTCTCACCAGTGTCCATCAGGTATAAACTGCTATAGACTCCAGTGGTGTTACCCCACCACCAGAAAGTGGAGGTAATTATTCAAACAGCACACAGGAGGGAAGGAGGCTGGATTCCACATGGCCACCCACAAAGATAGGATTTTAGTGAGAGCATGTTATTCCCCAAGTCCCATGCTCATTTTACTCTGTAACCTCACCTAGCTGTTTTATGTTTCAGCTGGGAAGCCAGCTCCAAGGTTTGCTTTTGTGCTGGATAACAGCCATAAGAATCCATTTTACTTTAATTAAGTGGTATTTCACACGTGCAGAACAGTGAGGTGATGTGTACTTGTGTTTACAGCGGTCTCAAAACTTTGGGTCTCTGATTTTGTGCTGCATAGCAACCAGACCCCCCTTTCATCTGCTCTTCAACAGGCCACTGGTTTGGGATATTTAATGCCATTGGGACATTGCCTATGGGATATTAATGCTAGCTGCCAGCTTGCTGGAGCAGACTGGAGTGGTTTGAGTTCAGCTCAACAGCTGTTGACTCATACGTGAAGTATCAACCCTGGGTCTGGAAAAGCAAAACACTCTTGTGGAAGGGTTTTTCATTAAGAACAGAAAACACTTCTTCAAGGAGCTGCACCCAGCCCCTGACAGAGGCCTTATGGCTCCTTTGGGCCACACATTATTGGATCTAAGGACACTAATTGTTTGCCCAAGTTAGAAAGTGTGATAACAAGTGCTTAAAATCATGCAGCTGTACTCCCTGTGTTCTATCACAGCTGATGCAGGTCTACAATATACCAACAATTTTCTTCAGTGATTGTATGGACAAGACCTACTTGAAAGACAAGATCAGCCTCAAAACAGAAACTGAAGTCTTACAACCTCTCTGTCATCTTCAGCATAGAGGGGTTAGGTAATTTATGAAGCATCACAAAACCCAGCAGAAACACATCCAGAAATTAAGTCTGAAGGGAAGAACACCCTAGCTTGTCATCAGCCTCTAACCCAGCTTAGCCCACCTGTAAATCAGAACTGGTGTCTTGTGCTGAGTGAGAAAACAGGGAGTGCCTACATCAGCTTCTTGCTAGCCACAGCATGCTGTGTGGGGCTGGTTTCAAGAGGACTGTCATCATCTGACAGCTCATAAATGTGTGCCCTTATGTCTAAGCACTATCAAACAAATGTCTCTTATTTGGAGTTTGCCTTTATATTTTACAGTTTCACAAACTTTCAGCAAGCACCAGCCTGGTTGAAACTACCTATCTAGTTACCCCAAGAGGACAAAATGGAGTGGTCATAGCAGTCTGGTGAAGTTTACACTGACTCAAAAAGGGAAAATATAAACACCATTTTTAAAAGGGGAAAAAAGGAAGACACAGGAAACTCAAGGCCACTCAGTCTCATCTCTGTGCCCAGAAGATAGTGCAATTGTCCTACTGGAGGCTCTGCTAAATCACATGGAAAATAAGGAGGTGATTGGTGACAGCCAATTTCATAAGGGACAAATTCTGCCTGACAAATTCGGTGGCCTGCTACCACAGGTTTAAAGCATTTGTGGATAAAGGAAGAGTGACTGATGTAATCCACCCAGACTTGTGCAAAGCGTTTGACACTGTCCTACATGACAACCTTGCCTCTAAGTTGGAGAGTCATGGACTTGAAGGACAAACCACTCAGGGGATAACAAATTGGCTTGACAGTCTCACTTAAAGAGTTGGGTTAAATGGCTTGATGTCCCAGGGGAGATCTGTGACAAGTGGTGCTCCTCGAGGGTCAGTCTTTGGACTGGTGCTATTTAACATCTTTGTCAGTGACATGGGCAATAGAATTGAGTGCACCCTCAGCAAGTTTGCTGATGACACCAAACTGTGTGGTGTGGATGACACACTGGAGGGAAGGGATGTCATCCAGGGGGACCTTGACAGGCTGGAGAGGTGGGCCCATGCAAACCACATGAAGTTCAAGAAGGCCAAGTACAAGGTCTTGCACCTGGGTCAGGGCAATCCCAAGCACTGATATAGGCTGGGTGGAGAACTGATTGCAAGCAGTCCTGAGGGGGACTTAGGGGTTATGATTGATGAGAAGCTCAACATGAGCCAGTAACATGAGCTTACAGCACAGAAAGCCAACTGTAGACTGAGCTGCATAAAAAGAAGCGTGGCCAGCAGGTCAAGGGAATGATTCTGCCCCTTTGCTCTAGTGAAACCCCACCTGGAGCAGTGTGTCCAGTTCTGGAGCCCCCAGCACAAGAAGAACATGAAGCTGTTGGACTAAGTCTGGAGGAGGGCCATGAAGATGATCAGAGGCCCTCCTAGGATTATCTCCTATGAAAATAGTCTGAAGCAGTTGGGGTTGTTCAGCCTGGAGAAGAGGAGCTTTTGGGGAGACCTTAGAGCAGACTTCCAGTACCCGAAGGGGGCCTAGAAGAATGCTGGGGAGGGACATTTTACAGGGGCACGTAGGGATAGTAAGCGGGGTAATGGCTTTAAACTGGAAGAGGGTAGATTTAGGCTAGACATTAGGACGAAATTCTTTACTGTGAAAGTGGTGAAACACTAGAACAGGTTGCCCAGAGAAGCTGTAGATGCCTCATCTCTGGAAATGTTCAAGGCCAGGTTGGATGGGGCTTTGAGCAACCTGATCTAGTGGAAGGTGTCCTTGTCTGTAGCAGAAGCGTTGGAACTTGGTGATCATTAAGGTCCTTTCTATCCCAAACTATTCTGTGATTCTAGACATACCAGCAATTGTTATCCACCCATTCCCCATCCACTCATATTTAGCCCAATCTGACACAAAACAGAACGGATTTGTTCTCACTGGCTCTTGATAAAGTTGCCATTTGGATGGTGAGCTTTTTTTCATGACTTCTGGCAGCCTGGCAGATACACTGATGTAAGGCAATGTGATCAACACACTTGCAGCACTGCAACTTCCCAGTTGTGCCCTGGAGCAAAGCATCTGCTCCTCTCTGTCAGCACACACTGGACTGAAGATACCCTTGGCTTTTCTTGCAACAATTTTCTGGCATACCCATAATCTGACTCTCTCTCACCTCTCCCTAAATCCTTGAGCACTAAACCAGGCTGTCCTCTGGCATGCCTTTGTCAGGATTTTAAACAACAACTTATAACTATTTGATTACCATATCCAAACTTTCAGGTCCCAAAGATACTGCACTTTAGAGGGAGATACGCTGAGAAGATCATCCATGTTTTTCCACTCATTCATTAAGGGAGCAATGAAACATCTGTATTCACTTACCTAAACTGTTAAACCAGTGAGACAAAAGGAGGTAATTTAAATCCATACTTAGAAACAAGTAGTCTGCTCAACAGATCAATTAGGGAGATGACTTTACAGCAGACAGTGTCATCATATCAGTGATTATTTAGCTCCTATTAATAACTGAGAAGAACTATTGAATCAAAGCACAAACCAGACCTTTCTTTCTAATTTCTCTACTGTCTGAGACACCAATTCAGCAAACCAGTCCAACTCTTTGCAGACTTCTCCAGTTGTATGACACAAGTGGGACCCTCTTCATTAGGGGTGACTCTGCCAAAGTTATATCATAGCTGGAATCAGGCTTTTGGAATTGCTATTTCCTCTTGGCATAGAAAAGAGGAAATCTTCAGATGAAAACTAACAGGGTAGCTGTATGCTTAAAGTGATGGCAAACAGCTTCCATTGATCACAAGATTTAAAAAGAGAAAGGCATTATAATACAGAGGCCTATGACACACAGTTTCAAAAATCAGAAATTTTTCCATGATACTTTATTGATTACTTAGAACCAGTCTCATATATTTAACTAAAAATCAATGGGAAAAATGAAGGACTGCCTATTTGACTAAGAGGAAGAATTTCGTTCATGGGATAAAAGAGCCTAATGAGGCAATTCAGAGAGCTATTAGCAATGAAAGAATGAAGCAGTTTTGTAACAAAATGATGAGCACTGAGTGCAGATGGAGGAAATGGAGGTTTGTAAATTCAGAATCCGGGATTTTTTTTTTTAAACTTTAAATGTTTCATTGATATGCTCTCTGCAATATTTAGCATTTTTCCCCAGATGGGGCACCTGCAAAAATATGCTAGAAGCTAGTACAAGCACTTACAAGCAATTACAGATCACTTATTAATATGGGCATGCCCAGTACATCCTCTTGTAGGAGTTAACATTTTTGAGACTTTAGTGCTTCACCCAACAAAATAAACAACTAAAAGAGGCCATGGACTGACACAGCTACTATTTGTAGCTCCATCTGGACAGCAACTAATTTCAACAAATGCTGCATGATGGCCATGTTTTCAGCCTGAGGGAGGGGATCAGGTTAGGAACTGAGTAAGGAAGAATTCTGTCCTTCCAGAAAGCCCACAGGAATTGATGTGAGGATAGGCATTCTGTGTGGCCCTAATCAGCAAACTCAGCTCAGCACCTGGCAGAAATCCTTTAGACGTTTTCCTTTTGGTTCTCACAAATTCCTGCTAGTGTTCAGGCAGCATGAAATTGTTTGGTAAAAAAATTGTTACAGGTGTTTCCTGAAAAACCACATTGTTCTTGCTTTCTCTTTTTAAATGCATCAGTTTGTTCTTCTAGAAAACTGACCTGATCCATTAACATTGCCTCTTTACCTGTTTCTTGAACAGGTTTTTAGATCTTTTTAAGCAGATATGTATACAAAGAAATGAAAGCTCAGCAAACAGTGGGAACTTGTAGACTGAAAGAACACAGACCTTTCCATAAAAAATCACTAGCTAGTCTTTTGCAGGCCCTAAACCTGAGATTTGCCTGTAAATGTGCTACATACATAAATAGTCCTTGCACCAAGAACCTGGTACAACAGAGGTACTTTAGCTATAAAGCCATTTTGTGGCTATCACACAAGCTGATGTTCATTTTGATGTCAAACTCAGATTGCCCAATGCTTTCCATTAGAAAATCCTGCTCCCTGTTGATTGCAGACTTACAGGGCTTTCTCTGAACAGAGTGCTTGGTGTCCACAGCGTGTATGTCAGGAAAGAGCTCAGCAGCCTAAGTGCCACGTGTTCAACAAACCTGACCAAAATCAGAGCACACATCCACAATTTGCTTTTCCCATCTCAACTCCAGAACAAGAGACCTGCAAGAACATGGCAACCCAGCTAAGCAGCAGCCAGATGGAGTAGGGAAGCAGTTTAACAGAGAGAAGAGGTTTTCAGGGAGAGGAAATATCCTTGTATTATCACCTCATGCAGCTTGGACAACACACCTTTTAATGCTCCAATCTCCAAATTTTCTCGGGCAATTAACAAATCTAAGCAATGTGTGGTCTAGACGTAATTACACCAAAGGTCTATGCATAGGAATCGTGCTCTTCTTCAGCAAAATCAGTGTAAAAAGCTCCTCCTGCTCCTGCTTTGCTCTCAGATCCAGATTGCTCCTCCCAGCTACTGCTGCACTTTGCTCCACCATGCTGCTTTGATATAGCTTTCTGTAAGTGACACTGTAATGCACATCCCTGAAGTGTCTGGATTGAGACATCAGTCTGAAAGAAACTGGGTGCTAGAACTGGTAGAAAAGAGAGGATGTAGCTACAGGAAAGGACTGGAAGAGACAAAAAGAAACTGGGATATAGCCCCTGAGCAACAAGAGGAGGCAGCATGATTTAGATTTGCAGCAGGGATTTAAGTTTAAGATCAGATTTTAGCATTTCCCTTTAGGATGATCCTAAGAGATCAGCAGCGAAAGATGGGTTTGTGAAATTTAAAGAACAAAGCAAAACAAAGCCCTCACAATTTTCTCCTTTGCAACTGGATATTTGTGCCTCTTTACAGATGCGTGGCAGTGCATTCTGTGGCCCTGTCTGGCATATAGGATAACGTATCATGTTTTGGGATTAGTATACACAGAAATTATACATTGAATATACATGGAAATTACTCTGTTGGAAGGATTGATTATAACTGCTATGTGCCTACAGTTATTGTTTGTGCACAGGTTGGCTCTGTTTGGAGTTCTTTGATATGCAGAAATTTTGCTTCTGGTGATGATTTTTTTTTTTTCTCTCTTTTTAATCATATCTATGCAAACATCGCTTGGCTATGGAGTAACAGCAAAGTCCCTTCAAGGAAAAATAACTGGTTAAAAGACCAAAAACAAAGGGTAAGTTTTCACAATGGGGAGAGATCATCAGTTGATTTCCTCAGGGAACTGTGCTGATAAACAGTATGCTTATAAAAAACTGGCAAAAGGTGAGCAACTCTGCTGCTGATTAAAAAATTATTCAAGACAGTAAGAATGCATCCAGCTAGGATGCATTAAGAGGCCATAAAAGATCTGCTAACTGGGCAATAGAATGGCAGCTGAATGACAATGTAGGTAACAATGCACACAGAGGGGACAGAATTCTAACTTCACATAGAAAATAGGGCTCAAAACTGAAAACTAACTGCCAGAACAATCTTTTGACATTAGGATAGTTAGTGCCATAAAAATGTCAACTAAGTAGGAGTCAAAATATCAAAATAAAGTAGGAGAAAATAAAATAATATGTATTTTCCAAAAGAAATTAACAACATATAAAACCTAATTATGTGATTGTATGAATCTCTATGGCTCTTTGACACCCCAGTGTGGGGTTCTTGTTCCTTCAATTAAAAAAAAGCTGTGTCAGAATGAAAAACATTCAGAGAAAGGCAACTGCAATGACCAGATCTACAGAGCAACTTACATGCAAGGAGCAATTTTCATACGATCCTTTCAGTATGGAAAGGGTCATTTTAGTGCAGGTATGATACTGATTTACAATTCCTGAGTAGCCAACATCAGACAGGCAGGCATCAGTTATGCACTGTCTCATCCAATACAAAAATTAAGGCCATAAAGTGAAGCTAGAAAGAGCCAGCCTCAAGGTAAAGGAGATGGTTCTCCATGCACATAGTTAGCATGGGGAATGCTTTGCCAAAGGATGTTGTTACAAATATTTTAGATGGGCCCAAGAGAATACCAGACACTGAAGTGGAAGAGAACTCTACCATGGAGAAAAAGCATCTGAGAGAGAGAGAAAAAAAAAAAAAAAAAAAAAAAAAAAAGGTGGTGTAAAGTCTTGCATATGCCTGTCCTTCAAGCCCATAGCTATGCTTGCCCATAGGTGCTGCTGGCAGAGAATATTGTGGCAGATGACCTCTGTTCTCCTATTCTCAGTCAGTATTGTTGGGTTCCCTTGTGTCTCTGCCCTTTTGTCCTGTGCTCTTGCTGTGTGACACAGTATACTCTTGCTGTTCGTGTCTGGATGGATAATATGTCCTACTTGACATATACTAATGAATAAAAAATTGCAATTATTTCAAAATATCGTCTTCCCCACTGTGAGGGCTAGAGCACAGGCCCAGGAGGGATTTAGGGACTTTACCTCATTCTTGGAACATGTGGCAAACCATTTTGTAGAGAGCTGATGATAATGAACACAGCAGCTCATTTTCCTGAGAAACTAGAGGTCACCATTCCTTTGTCCTGTAGGAAATTAATGGATAAAATGTTCAGTCTTCCAAGAAAAGGCAAGAGAATTGGACTTCAAAATGAAATTATTCCTACAAAGACATAAAAGCCATCTGAGTCAACAAGCATGAAGTCTTTTAACTCTTCTGCTCTGTGTATCTGTGAAGAGGCTTTACCTAACCCTCAAGAACTTTCTTGGTACAAAAGTGACCATGCTGCTTCCTCCTGAATATGATTACAGTTCTTACCCACTGAGGAAGCTATGTTGTGCAAATATTCAAGGGTAAATAACATTAAAACGATGGATAGAGAAGAATCAATTCCGGTTTTCCAACTTTACCTCTGAGAGAGAAAGGGAATTTATTGGAAATTTATTGGAAATAAATTAAGAACTGCAGAGCAGTCATACAACTTTCAGCAGGGTTCCATAATACAAAATTATAGCAAAAATGTTGGCAGAACTTCACTTGGATAGCACCATATCAAGATACATCAAATAAAATATATCTTACCTTCCCCTTCAAGCTCTGACTGTGCCTTGTCTGACAAGGAATTAGTGAGACATTTCTATCTGCTGATTTATTTATTACTGAAACACTCCTGTTATAGTCTTTGAAATGATGTTCACAGTTTTAGAGATTTTGTAACTTAAATTCAGGGACAGTCCTGCAAAAGCATTCAGAACCAAATGGCCATAATATGATCTGCAGACATACAAAATACCCTGAGGAGGGAGTTAGTGGGAACGAACATAATAAGGCTTTTTGAGGAGATTGAGATGTGGTATATATTTTATCTTTGCAGATTTTAACAAAATCCCTCCAGGTTCTTATGTGGGAAATTTTTTTCTCTTTAAGTTAAAGTCTAGTTCAATTTGAAAGGACATTCTAATTTTGTTAGCTTCCTCCAAGGAGGGGCTGATTGGTCTCTGTCCTACTGGCATCATCTCTCTAGTTAGGGACCTGAAGAAAGTAAACTCTGCATGTTAACATGTCAATTTCAAATGCCCTTGTCTACCTTGGTATCACTCACCTCTGAGGCTGAGGTCATGGCTAAAAAACACCAAGACTGACTTAATGATTGACTGCTAATAAGACCACTAAGTTTCATCACTCTGAAGATGGCAAGAGGCATGAAGATGGCAACTCTTTTCTCTAAGGACCACAGGACGATGCTTCTCTAAGAACTGAGACACCCACAGTTTCCCAGGTCTTCATGGGGTGTGTACCAAGCATCCAGCTGACACTTCTTGTACTATGTCTAAGCATCTTCCTCTACAGTTCCCCACCACTGTGCTTTCTGATCCCCTAGAGGCTGTGAGGAATCTCAGCAGGAAATCTGAAAAGCCACAAGACATGAATGGAGGCTTATTTTCCTGAAGATAAGGGTGAAAACAGCATGGAAATCCATCTCTGAACTGGCCTATGTACTCTGGGGTGTGACCAAGCCCAAGAAAAACCCTCCTTGAACCAGTGGATTGCATTAACATTACTAGAGAGGTGATATTATATTCCAAGTCTTATATTACATGGGGTACTGGTAATGGCAGCCTCCTTTCACCCTTAATGTATGTGTTTAACAATGTAAGACAATCCCTGCTGTTAAATAAAACCCAACATGCAAATCTTACCAACTGTAACTGAGATTTTTTTCTCATCAAGTTCTTGTCCTTGCCAAGCTAGCTGGCATACAGAAACATAGACATACAAAAAGTGTGGGAGGAAGTGAAGAAACTCCTCTAAAATTCTTTCCAGTTCTATACGAAAGAGAATACATGCAAGCTTTAGTTTTGTGCAATAACTACATCTTAGCAGAAGCAGTACCCTGAGCCCTGCAGCAAGCGTGTTTCATCCAGCTTCAGTTAAAATGCTGCAAGTTTATCACTCACTGAACTAACTGTGCTTCAGGCAAAACCTCTCATGAGGCTGGAGAACAGATTCAGCACTCAAATGATATATTGCAAAACTCCTCTATGGATCTCCTTACTGTCATGGCTACTCATGCTTTGCCTCTGTAAAAAGCTTCTGTATTTCTACTGTGATCAGATGTCAGGTGGATAAAAGACAAAACTTGCCAGCATTTTAATACATGCTATTTCTCTAATTTTGCACCAGATTGTGAAGAAATTGAATCTGCTCACATATCCATTCTAGATCACTTGTAAAGGTGGATGATGGGATGACTTCACCTCCCACCACAGAGGGGGACTGCAACAGGATTGCTTTGCTCCAAATTCCTTTGTAAGGGCACAACAACACTGCAGGACTCGTCCTCTTTGTCTGGCCCACAACAGCAGATAAAGGGTCAAAACCAAATCTGCAGCACACTGCAAACCATGGGACTCTTTGGAAAGTTGCAAATGGACTTCATGCAGATGCCCTGTTGCTGTAACTAGAGATACATATGATTACAAGTCTGTTCACTGTCTCTGACTTAATCCTCTTCTCCACTGTAGTGTGAACTATTGATGTTCCAATGGGAAAACCCAATCCACCTAAAAGACCAAGTGCTACATTTCCTGCTTTTTATGTTCCAAGCCTTTGAAATGGTTTCACTGCTCAATGTGACAAAGAGTTTAAGAGCTCGTTGTTTGGAAATAGCTTATAAAGGTCATTTTTATCTTAGGAATAAATCTTCGAAATTTAATGTTAGGTTTATAGTTCCAGTTGGAAGCTTTTTCTGTATTTGGTATTTTCCATATATTTTTTTCCATTTTGCAGAGCAAAATGTTATACATCATAATCATAAACTGATTAATTGTACAGAAGGCCAAACACCATCAGCCATCAGTAGCTAAACTCAACACAGAGAAAAAATCTCTTACTCAATGCCTAGCAGTAAGCATATAATCAGTCCTCACTGTATTTGAAAATTGAGCTCTGGTGCCAGTGACATTCCCCAGCAGATCACTTAATCCCATTCCTGAAACCACACTGTGACTAACAACTATCAGTCTCAGATAATACCACCTCAGCATCTCTCTAGTAAGAGAAACTGGACTATATGTCCAGACTATATCAGAAGACTCCAAGGACGCCTTAGAGCAGCCTTCCAGTACCTAAAGGGACCATAGAAGAAAACTGGAGAGGAAGAAAAGAGAAGAGAACTGGAGAAGAAAATTTTTTACATTGGCACATAGTGGTAGTAAAAGCAGTAATGGCTTTTAAGTGGAAAAGGGTAGATTTAGGTTAGACATTAGGAATTCTTTATTGGAACAAGTTGCCCAGGAAAGTTGTGGATTTCCCCTCCATGGAAGTGTTCAAGACCAGGTTGGATGGGGCTTTGAGTAACCTGGTCTAGTGGGAGGTGACCCTGCCCATAGTAGCAGGGTTGGAGCTAGATGATCTTTAAGGTCCCTTCCCAGCAAAACTATTCTATGATTCCATGATTCTATATGGAGATAGATACACTTCCGTAACTTAGATTTTATGACAAGTGCTGAGTTTTTTTAGTTCTGTCCTGTTCTGTCCTTCTGCTGTATGAGCACAGGTGGAATTCACATCACTCAACACATCTCCTTTTGCCAGGGAGTTTCCCTTTCAGCTCAGACTGAGTGGCACAGCTTAAAGTCCTGGCAAGTACAGTATAATACTGGCAGCGTAAAGCTGGCAACCACTGAGATGCTTGTTTGTCCTTTCTTGTTAGCTGAAGGAGGATACCAGAGTAAGTGACAGAGGATGCAGCAGTACAGAAATACAAAAAACAAAAATAAATCAAAAAAATCTACCCCACATACACACACAAAACCAAAAGAAAACAAACTAAAAAACCACAAAATAACCTCCCAAACACTGAAGCTGACAAAGTTAATATGAATGAAGCAAATGGTCTTTCCTCAGACATGCTGTTCATTGACCATAAGCTTTTAGCATACGAGCCCTTCTTGTATGGAAACAAAACACCAGACTTCAGGTAGTACAGTTTGACTTGTCACGATTAAGCTGAAGGCCTTAACAGGCAGTTTGGTGTGGTAAAAGAACAACCCAACTCCAGCTGTGGAAACAATGGAATTGTCTGGCCATGCACTGCAGCTTCAAGCATAGAATTTACACCAATGGTCCAGGTCATGAGGAAGTTAGAAGCAGGGCTTGTTCCTGTTGTTGTCCTATGGCCACTTTGACCAATAAATTTAATGGCTGTATAGATGGCTGCTCTGTCAGTCTCTCCACCCTATTTCATTCTTCCTGACCAAGCATTTTACTATTTTGGCAGCAGTTGAAAACTACAAGGGGCTGACAGAGAAAGTGAAGGTTGTGGACTAGCATTAACTACCCCATCTGCTGCTTGTAAGCAAGACAACTGAAAAGCACCTTCAGCATTTTCAGGCATTTATCACTCAATCACCACTATCACAATGGCAGCCTGAGAGTTTTCCTGCATTTCCTGCATTAAAGGTGCAGTACAGAGTAATTCCCAGAGTAAGGAGGCAGGTGTTGAATGCCAAAGAAGCACAAGGCTGAGCCCCATACTTCCATCACAATGTATCTGCTACCTTTATAAAGCACAGACAAGGCTCTTCAGGCTTTGTTTTGCACTGATAAATCTGCATTTCTCCCTTCTTAAGATCATAATTCACAAGATTTTAGTTTCTCCTGACATGGGAGGGAGGAATTACCCAGTTCGTCTAATGAAATTCAGAAAAAAATAAGGTAAGTCAAATTCTAAGTCCTTAATGAACAGATCAGATTGTGCTCTAAGCCTTGCATAGCTGTTTGAGAATCCAAAGCCATCATTCATATCCACAAAAGTCTCCTTGGCTTTCAGCTTCATTTGAACAGCTGACATGGGAGCTCTGGTGTTAGAGAAGGGGAAAGCAAGCTCAGGAATATAGAAATAAAAGATTTACTGGTTTCCTAAATGGCTCAGTCAAGCTCTTTTCTGCACATTCACAGTCCCAAATGAAGGCCTATACGGAAGCAAATGATGAACATATTTGAGAAGCTGCCCTCAGATTACTCAGTAAGTTCTGCATAGAATAAAGAAAAATTAAACTGTAAAATTCAGCTCTATGTCCATGTACCTTTTGTGGTCCAGGTAGTTGCTGTTTTTCCCCACCTAAAGAAGTATCAGACCCGTACTTTAAATTACAAACTGAGTTTGGAACCCTTTCTCAGATCTGATGCTTTGATTTGGGCATAACCATAACTCAAACAGAGAAAAAGCAATGGCATTTTTCCTTTCACAAAAACTATTCCAGATCTATTTTAAAGCAAGCAGAGAAATTATTTTATCAAACATCTAATGACTTCTGCAGGATGCAGAGACTGCTAAAGTAATTGCATGTTATTTTATTGCAGAGGGAAAGGAGGAGTCATGCAGGGAGGAAAGACCTGTAAATATGCATCTTTAGCAAACATGTTGGGCATAGGCAAGTGCTGCATTACATTGCATTGTTGAGACTGTAATGTGTAAATCAATTGAGATCATTCGATGGTCTCTGAGCCTCATTTGCAGTGTTAGATCCACTTTAGAGGGACACCACTGTTTATTTTGACAGCAAAAAGTAAGCTGGAGAGGAACTTAGACATTGCCTGACACATAGGAATTTTCTGGCCAAACACTTTGTGTATGCCCAAACATGAAGGACACCTTACCCTTTGGAGTGCAGATATATTCAGGATTGTTCTGCAAGGAGGGGGAAAACTACCAGTGAATAATATAGCAAAAGCAATGACACACAGAAGGCAGACACCATGAGTGGCCTGAGAGCTGCAGTCCAAAGCATGAGAGAAGACTGGAAGCCTTTGTCAAGTTAGATACAACAGACATGAAAAACTGGTCACAGACACAAACAGAAGTGGACAACTGAATTAACATTAACATGGGGAAAGTGTCCAGTGCCTTTTACTTTGCTACTCTTTAAGGTGGTATAAACCCAGGAGGACAGGTTACACTGGGAAACTGGCACAGCTCTGGTAGCTGGCTATGAGCCTACCTGTTATAGAGCAGGATGAAGGCCAAGTGAGCTGCTGTGTGCTGCTGTGAGCCCTGATGTGAGCCCTGATGTGTGCCCTGATGTGTGCCCTGATGTGTGCCTTGATGTGTGCCCTGATGTGTGCCTTCAGGTCTGGAGTGCACCACAGACTCAGGGTGCAATCCAAGATGCAGAAGGACACTTCCCATCCCTTGCAAGGGGCTTGGGTCTCACACCCTAGAACATCTGGCACAGGCATAACTAATGATTCCTTCTCATTTGGTGAAGTATTCCAGGAATCTTGTCTGTACAGTTTCTTCTGTTCTTTAATAAGTTTATTTTTGCTAATTATTTAACTTTTAGATGACAGTAGAAAGCCTCATAAGCCCCCATTATGCAGGTTGCCAGAGTTATCTTACTAATGACAATTGCTAACAAAACTCCTGAAATCTGTAAAGTGCTCAGCCTCCAGCTCCACACCTTCAGTCTGCCCAGGGCTCTCATGTACAGATAGCTTGTATCTTTAGTTTTTTATGAAAAGCTGGAGAACGGGTGTCTTGTGTTCATGCTCTGCTACAGAAGTGTAAATCAAAGTGAATAAAATCAAGCTTCAGCTGCTTCCTCCCTACTCTACCAAACCAAGTTGCTGGGAAGCACTGAACATGTACATGTTTCTCAGGTAAATAAGAAACAGGAGGAAGACAGAAGAATCATTATCTGGATTTTCTGTGATTTCTTTGTATCCCTTTCAAAGTCTCCCCTCCTAGGTTTTCACAGGTTTTCACAGTGCTAATTCCTGATGTCTCAGCCTGTTTTCTAGCTTAACATGCCAGACGACAGGATGCCAATTTTGCCTTGGTTACCCTTTGAAAATCATATTATACCTCTGTTTCCCATGCTGCATTGACTGCTTATACCCTAGTAGAGGACACAGAGTATCTGCAGGAGGACACTTCCCAGACTCAAAACAGGATTTTGTCTGTAATGTAGGCAGGATTAAAAACAGGTCTTGTAAGGAACAGCAGGAACCCTTTTCCACAGAGATCCTTGTAAGAAGATGCTCAGCACCAAAGAACGAAATTAAAATAAAATATAATATATGGGGTTTCACAGCTATTTTTTAAAAACAAGGTATCCATATGTGAATTATAAAATGTGTTAAGGGAGTGTAAATAGAATCCAGAGATATAGGTGCTAATCCATACACTATACATGACACATACTGAGGTCTGCAGCATTTCTAGGTGTAAGTATTAAATGGCAGATGCCAATCAAGAAATTACATGTCTGCAAGTTCATTTTAGGTGAAGAATTTTGCCAGATACTGCTCTGACATGAAGACAGCAAGCAGGCTATGTCTTTGGCCTCTGAATTCAAAGTGATAAGACAGTTAAACAAATTCCTTCAGCATTGTGAAATGGCTCAAATTAATTAATGTTTCCACTTGCTACTAATGCATGATAAAAAGCAGGCAGTGAGGAGTGAATTTACCAAGAAAAATGTGAAGGACACTAATTATGTTTACATCACTGTGCTGAAGAATTGCAAGAAAAGAGATAATCTAAACAACAGAATAATCTGAGACCTATATTTTATGAGAAATTTTTTTTCTCTCTTACTAACAGAAAACCCAAACGGTGTGACTTGTCAAGTCATACAAATCAGCTACACAATTAGCAATGGATTGTTGAAACCTATGAAAATTCAAGTTTGTTTGTTGGAAAATAATGTTCCTATCACTAGTACAGTATATCCCAAATACTGATGTTTAATCCTCTACTGCTTTGCAAGGGAGCTTAACTGCTTTCCATGCATTGCTGAATTAAGGGAAAAAAGAAGGGAAAAACCCCAACCAACCAAACAAACAAAAAGCAACAGAACAAAGTTTTTCATAGTTAGAAAGACACAGCATCTATAATTGCAGCTCCCTGGAGTTTTTCTCCTGGAAATGCCTCCTGGCAGCTCCCACCAGGTGCGCTGTGCTAAAACAGCTCAAAGAAACTACATGGACAAGAAAACTGGATGTTCTGCTTGTGTCTACACTCTGTTACAATCATGAAATCAGCTCCTTTTAATCAATTTGCAAGCTTGTCAACACTGTTGTTGTTGAATCATAGAATTTTTCAGGGTTGGAAGGGACCTTTAAGATCATCCAGTTCCAACCCCCCTGCTATGGGCAGGGACACCTCCCACTAGATCAGGTTGCTCAGAGCCCTGTCCAGCCTGGCCTTAAAAACTTCCAGGGATGGGGCTTCTACCACCTCTCTGGGCAGCCTGTGCCAGTGTCTCACCACCCTCAAGGTGAAGAACTTTTCTTAACTTCCAATCTAAATCTACCCTCCTCTAGTTTGAATCCATCCCCCTAGTTCTGTCACTACCTGACATCCTAAAAAGTCCATCTCCAACTTTCTTGTAGGCCCCCTTCAGATACTGGAAGGCTACAATAAGGTCTCCTTGGAGTCCTTCTCTCTCTGAATAACCCCAACTCTCTCAGTCTGTCTTCAGGTGCTCCAGGTGGAGAGGTGCTCCAGCCCTCTGATCATCCTCGTGGCCCTTCTCTGGACACACTCCAGCACATCCATGTCCCTCCTGTAACAGGGGCTCCAAAACTGGACACAGTACTCCAGGTGGGGTCTCACAAGAGCAGAGTAGATGGGTAGAATCATTTCCCTTGACCTCCCTTCTCTTGATGCAGCCATGGATCCAGTTGGCTTTCTGGGCTGCAAGTGTACACTGACAGCTCCTGTTGAACTTCTCATCCACCAGCACCCCCAAGTTCTTTTCCTCGAGGCTGCTCTCAAGCCAGTCACTGCCCAGCCTGTATCAGTGCTTGGCATTGCCTCGACCCAGATGCAGGACCTTGCACTTGGTCTTGTTGAACTTCATGAGGTTGGCATGGGCCCACCTCTCCAGCCTGTCAAGGTCCCTTTGGATGACATCCCTTCCCTCCAGCGTGTCAGCTGCAACACACAACTTTAACAAAGATATTAAACAGGACTGGTCCCAACACTGTCCCTTGAGGGACTCCACTTGTCACTGGCCTCCACTCGGACATGGACCCATTGACAGCCACTCTTTGGGTATGGCCATGAATCCAGCTCTTAATCCACTGAGTGGTCCATCCATCAAACCCATGTTTTAACAGCTTGGAGATCAGGATGTTGTGTGGGACTCTGTCGAAGGCTTTGCTCAGGTCCAGGTAAATTATGTCAGTTGTAGGTGTGTTGTGCAGGTGAAACTAGATAATTGTAGCCAAAGTACTTGTATGAAATCAAAATCAGAATTTATCAGCCTTTCCACAGTGTTTTCCACTCAGCACCTCACAAAGAAATTAAATTTTACAACGCCAGTTGTAAGAGCACCCCTAAATGCATCTTTTCTGTGACCTTAACATTTTATTACAAAACAGCAAAACACATCTTTGAGAAGTCTTCTGAGGAAAAGTTATTAATACATAGCATGTATTTCTGGAGATGAGGTCTACATAAATAATGCACAAAAACACAGACATCTCCTCTCCATTAACACTAACTTAATCTTTAATTAATTCTTTGGTTGCAGCAGAATGCCTTTTTATTATTAATAAAAGATTATTTAATTTTTAGCATCCTCCAGATCCCATTCAGTTGTACTATAGACTCCATCCAGATACTATAGAGGACCTTTGACAGATATCTTCTGTGAGATGGTTCCTGTCTGCCCTGAGGCATGACTAAGCTAAATAGATAGCATGGAAGAACTGCATTATTTTCACATCCACTCTGAGAAATAAGGGTCTAGATTCCTATACTTACGTGTATGGAAATTACATATGAAACTAACAATTTGTGTAGAAAGCTAGTAACAGAAGCAGAATCAGACCCTAAAATTAATTCCCTGGTTGCTTTTCTTATCTTGCTTCCCTACACACTCTTTTCAAGATTCACATCAAATCTATCAAATCTATGTGAGAAGAACTTGCCAAAATAGCATCCATCTCTCCATTCATTGAACAGAAGGGAAACAAGACATTGTATAGATTCAGTAACTTCACAAAATAAAGATTTCCTTAGGTCTTCCCAAGAGACTTTCCCCCTGTAGCCCTGTGGGTGCTCACATGGAGGTCACTGCAGGAGGTGTTCTGTAGAGCACTGCTGGTTCTTCATCCTGTATGGTGGCCATGGAACTTGGTCACACCTCACCAGCCCACTGACACTTGCTTATCAGTGCTGCTAGAGATACACAGATGTCCTGGTTTAGGCCAGGATAAAGGTGATTTTCTGGTTTGTACTTTTGCTTTTAGCTAAGTCTCTTGTAAGTAGATGCACTTGTTGGGGTTAACAGCAAGTTTCTCAGACATTGTCTGCTTCTAGGACTGATAACACTCCATGTTTATAGTTACAGCTAGAAACTGGTATGCAAGCCAAGGACACTGCTCAGCTCTCAGGAACATTTTGCTTGCCAGAAGGAGAAACGAGGTCCCACCTGAAACCCTCCTCTGGGGAGGACCAGACAAGATAGATGTCAGAATTGACCAGAGTATTCTATCCCATACACGTCATACTCGGTATAAATTTGAGGGACTACAAGGGTCAAATCTCTCTCTACTCCTTCCTGCCCTCCCTGCTTCCTTCGGCATCCTGAGAGGATTCCATCCGTCCCGGTGCCTGTGGTCCTGATCCGTGCCAGCCTGAATCTGTGTGTTCCTGCTCCCAGTTCCTGACTGTTGCCGACTCCAGGAGTCCAGCCTGGACTTTCCCAGGGCTACCCTGCAGCCTCGGTGGTGACGTGAGAGTTATTGGGGAAAGGGGGGAGGAACGTGGGATTATTTTTCCTGTATATTTGTATATTTGTATATATTTAGTAATTTTTTCCTATTTATCATCACTGTGTCATTAAAGTTCTGTAGTTTAGTTTCCAACCCATAAGTCTCTCTTCCTTATTCTCTCTCTCTTTCCTTTATCAGGGGAGAGAGAGAGATTAATATATATAAATCTGTTTCTCGGTTTAAATCTGTTGTTTTGCCGGGCCAGGGTTAAACCGTGACAACAGCACTGGAAGATACCCTGGTGCTTTGTGCTACCTTCCCTGGGGCATTCTCATGGCATTGGAAATAAAACAGTATCCCCCACCTCTCATGCTGCTGCCCACAGCTTGGGTATTTTTCTGCCTACCCTTTGTGCTTCTTTCATCTTGAGTGACAAGATCAGGACCCCAGTGTTCCCCCTTGCCTCCTAGATTAGCTTCACTTACACTTGAGCATTGTGTAATATGGTTCTATTAGCCTTTCTTGGGGTACTCTGGCCAACTTGCTCTCTAGAGAGACTTCCTTAGTGTTGCCTTTTTGTCTCCTTAAAATCTCTGTAGTATACCAAAATTGCAAGCCCATCAGGGGCAATCCCTGAGCTTCCAGCTCTCTGGAAAAGCTAGCTGTTCCCTTCACCTGGCATGTCAAAAACATCAAAACCCTACCACAGTCTTGTTTTGTTTAGGGTCAAAAAAGTTATAGACTTGTCAACAGTCACTCCACTGCTTCAGGCATTGACCCCACACAGTATTACCTCTTCACAATTTTCTCAGAAAGAAAGAAAGAAATATTTGATGCTTAGTTCTTCATCTTGGTTTGTATGGCCATCTTAGTACACAGACCCAGTGACTGCTTTCCCTGCTGCCTTGCTTAGGCCAGGTTGTCTGTCAGGAGCTACACCTTATCATCACAGAGACACTGGTTTTCTGCAGCAGGTGACAGCATGGAGACATTCCACAGCACATCACAGGCTGTCTCTAGTGCTATTTTCATCTGCTGCTTGTCTCCAAAAACTACCATTCCATCGACATATTTCCTAGAGGACAACATTCTGCAAGGATCCTCAGTTTTGAAATTAAATTTCAGCAGAGGGGCCTCTTGGTGCTGCTTTCACCCTCTGCTTTCTAGTGTGTGACTTTCCCCTGGGTTTTTATGGGCTGCAATATGAATGGTGCCATTTAAATAAATACACACTCAAACCACAAGAACAAGGTTTCAGTCTTAAATAATGCATTCGTCTACACAATAAACCATACAATATATGCTGGCAATTCTCAGTGATAACTATAGGCCTAGAACCCCCAACACATCTTTTTCACTTTATACGGTTTATAGCTTAAAAATACTTTCTCCTAACATTATTTTAAAGGACTAATCCTAAAATACTCCTCCAAAGAAAAATCATCAAATATTTTGCTGTGTAAAACACACAAACAACTCACCAAAATCAAAATAATGAGAATTCAAGCCATCAAGTTCTCCTGAACTTTTAGTGATTTGCACTAAAATCTTTCTAAAGCAATTTGAAATCTGCATTGACTAGCTAAACCTCTGGTACCAAAGATAAAAATAATTTTCTCCAACTCTGGGTGCACTGGATTTCATCTGGAAAAAGTGAGACTGGAAGCAAAATATCGCAGACCCATCATTCCAATTCCAAAGCAGTTCCTATTTCAGAGGAAAATCAGAGTTACCTCCTAAAGACAGGTAATTATTCTCAGGAATAATGGAAAAAGAACACTGCATGGTCTGCAAGTCAAAAGAGACAAGCTCATAGGACCCATTAGGCTTGTATATAGTGTTAGCTTCATGATTCTGCTACAAAGGTTTTTGCTGTTTGAGAGAAGAAACTCTAATAAAGGTTATAGTTTATATAGTAACAACATTATAAAGTGCAACAGTATTTCATATTGTTCTTCCCCTTTTTTCATGGCAGAGATTTATAGATACCAAGAAAGAAGAAAGGGATGGTTTCAATCTCAGGACTTTGGGACATTGACCTGTTACCAGCATGTAACAAAGCATCCTTATAGTTTGTTTTCCTATCTTGGCAGAGCAGACTTGAAACATCTTCCCTCATACATGGGGTTGGCCTGTCTTGGTTAGAAACTGCTCTTTGCTCTTAAGCTAAGACAGGTTTTGCCCATCAGCCCCTTGCCATCCCAAACAGTGATATACTGTACTGAAACACTGCTTAAGAAAATGCACTGCATTGCCCATGATGAGCAGCACTACAGTGCATTTTCCATCTGTGCATTTTCTGTATTATCTTGAAACACAGGAAAACTATAGATTCGGGAAAGACAGTGATCTAATTCAGCTACTGCCTAAGAAAAACATCATAAATTACCCATCAACTTTTACTTTCAGTAGCTTCAAAATGGTCCCTGACCACAATTCTCAACAGATACTGCTGTAGGTAAATTGCCAAAATGTACTCTGGAGACAAGAAAAACACACTATGAAAATGCATGTGTTAATTTTACTATCAGAACTGCCAAAATCTCACCACTAGCTTTTTAATAGCCTGTTAAAGCCACAAAAACAGGATGAGGGACAACTGTCAGTGTTCTGGTGCATGATTCACAATATGGAATATTCAAGTGAGCATGCTACTTCTCTGGTCTTAAAACTCACTGCAGAATAACATCCTACAGCTGCTAATACTTATTTTACAGCTACCCTGAAGAAGAGCTTTTTCTCATTCCAGTATGTTGAACTTGTGTATGGGCCTGCTCAGAATAGTATCAACTAATGGCTGCTTCTAGCACTGTCATTTAACTAAATGCTATTGAGTCTGGGCAAAGAGATAGACCCTTTATGAGGTACAATATAGAAACATAGAATCACAGAATCACAGAATCATAAAATCATAGAATCAGCTGGGTTGGAAGGGACATCAGAGATCATCAAGTCCAACCCTTGATCCACTACCGCTGTGGTTACCAGACCATGGCACTGAGTGCCACATCCAGTCTCTTTTTAAATATCTCCAGGGACGGAGAATCCACTACTTCCCTGGGCAGCCCATTCCAATGTCTGATCACTCTCTCCATGAAGAAATTCTTTCTAATATCCAACCTAAACCTCCCCTGGCACAGCTTGAGACCATGCCGTCTTGTCTTGATGATAGCTGCCTGGGATAAAACACCACCCCCCCCTGGCTCCAGCCTCCTTTCAGGGAGTTGTACCGTTCAGGTCTCCCCTGAGCCTCCTCTTCTCCAGGCTGAACACCCCCAGCTCCCTCAGCCTCTCCTCACAGGACTTGTGCTGGAGTCCCTTCACCAGCCTGGTTGCCCTCCTTTGGACCTGCTCCAGGACCTCAATCTCCTTCCTGAACTGAGGGGCCCAGAACTGGACACAGGACTCGAGCTGTGGCCTCACCAGGGCTGAGTACAGGGGCAGAATCCCTTCCCTGGACCTGCTGGCCACGCTGTTCCTGATCCAGGCCAGGATGCCATTGGCCTTCTTGGCCACCTGGGCACACTGCTGGCTCCTGTTCAGCTTCCTGTCAATCCAGACTCCCAGGTCCCTCTCTGCCTGGCTGCTCTCAGCCACTCTGTGCCCAGCCTGGAGCTCCCCATGGGGTTGTATATAGTCTTTGTAAAGGCACATGTATCTGTTCATGAACTTCAAATGTGTTTCACAGATTAAGGACAGAAAATGCCATCTGCTAACCTGCTTCTGCCACACACAAAGAGCCACTGCATATGCTGTTTCTGATGGTTTGAGGTTATGGCCTTTTTTCCACTGCTCAGAAAAAATATGCAACACATATCAAGAGTCACACTGGGTTCTTTGTAGTTTATCTGCCAGGGGGTTTCCTGCTCACCAAGAGCCACTGAAATGGTTCTTCAGTTACACACAGCATGGTAACCTAACCAGCTGTAATGGTCTCACCAGACACTGCTATTTAGCTACACCTGCCAACAGCTCAGCTACCTACTGTGCTGCCAGAAGCAAGTGCTCATGCAATTCACTCCCCTTCTTCTGGGCTTCAGCTTCTCCTTTTAAGCTGGAACATAAAGGCTGAAGGAGGTACAAAGCCTCAGCACTAGCAGTGTTGTCTGCAGGCAGCCACTCATTTGTGAGAAAGCACACAGACACACACAGGCAATGCACAAGCATTTACCAGCCTGTATGTGTCTTGAGAAACCCTTCTGAAGGAGAATGCATGTCAAGTGTACATAGCAGTGGATGAATACATATAATAAAATCTGCCTTAGGACAGTCAGCCAGATGTGGTGAATAGCAGGAGCAGGTACAGAAGAGTGAGCTCCATCTCTTTTCTTATATAAGAAGTTCAAATATGATGCCAGGCCACATTCTTAGGTCTTTTATTTCTTCATGAGAAATAAATCAAACCACCTATACTTAGCTTCTGGTCATCATCAAAAGATAAGAGAGGAAGAAAAATCGAATGCAGATATGAATATTTCAGAAACTTAACTAGAGCAGGTACATCTGGAAATGGGATGGGCAGAGAGGGAGGATTATTCTTTTCTTTATTAGTTGCCTATCTCCAGTCAACATCTGAAAATCAGGCCTTTCCAAACTTTCTCATGACAAGCATTGCAAATCACAACTTTAAAAATCTTGACCTAAAAACCAAGTGAGTATTTTTAAATAATTAATAGCATTCTCTAAATGGAATTTTCCAGCCCCAAAATGAGACATACAGCTGAGTTCCCCTGAGAAGAGGTATTTATAATAGAAACACTGACACAACTGAAATGATAATGCACTGACTAGCAGTACAGCTTAGCACATGCTTAGTCATCTCATCCTTCTTATCAAATTGGACCTAGTCCCATAAAACTATCAGGGCACTTTGCTTGTTTGCCTGACCTTAGTTTAAGTGCCTCTACAGTTTACAAAAAAACATAGGCAGTTAAACTGCTTTCAAAGCCTAACATTAATAAAACATTAATAAAAACCGCTATTCAATATATACACAAAGAGTAAGGCTTGAACCCAGCAAAAAGGGCAGTTGTCTGGATGACTCTGCCATAACTTTGGTACAGAAATCTGGAAATCCTTCCCCTAGAGCTATCATGTCCTAATGACTTCAAAACCCTACTCAGCCTGGCCACTGGCTGCTCTGCTTTGACTCACATCTGTTGACTCACATGCACATTTCCAAAAGTAACACTATCTTTCTGGTAAATTATTTTTTATATATTTAGTGCCAAAACATTCCTTTTGCCATATATATATATATATGTATCTATGTATATATATATTTAGAATATAAAAAGCAGCATAAAGCACCTTTTGAAAGACTGTAAAGGATCAGAACCCAACCTGGACAGTGTCATCACATCACATTTTCAGTCCTATAAATCTCTCAGTAGGATTTGTGTGCATGTTGGAAGATGGGTAACCTGGACCTTTACTAATTGAGGTTGCTTTTCAAACTGGATATGCTATGAGTCAAAGCTGGACTAGAAAGTTCTTGGAAAGAAACAGGACACACTATAAAATGTATAAACTGATTTTAAGACTGATCAAATGGGAGAAAGTGACAAGGAAGCAGGAAAAGATCCAGGGACAAGCAAAAAAACGTGCAATAGTTAAGTGATTACTTGGCATGTGATTACTTGGTGTAGGATACAGACATATGCACAAGTGAAAAACTTTCACCTTTGCAGGCAACAGGATGTTTTCATTGCTAAGAGATCAGGAGCCCATTCTCTGCATTTTGTCATGATGTAGACAGATATGAAGAGAAGTCAAGTGGAGATGATGATAAAATTTGGAGAGAAAAATAGATAAAATTTGTAAAAAAAAAAAAAAATCAAATTTTCAGCCAAAGATCAAAATATTCTAACTCAAAACAGTCAACAGAATACATACTTCCTATATACAGGCTGCAGAGGAGATTCTACTTTATGAGTGCTACACTCTCTTGTAATTAATATGTCTCAGCTGTCAACCAAATTCATAATCCTCCTCTCAACTATGGGCTAGGATTTTGGGTCACATTATCTTTCCCATGATGAACCAGGGTTTCACCAGTGTGTATCACACTGGCTGCAGGCAAGAAATTCCTTGAGTGTCACTCAAGGTGACACTTCAGAAATGGTGAAAGATGAGTCAAGAAACTTCTGTATCGGTATCATCCTCAATAATGAAATACATGCTGTAGTATTTCCCAGTACTCTGACACCTGTCAATATGGGAAAAAAACACCACATTTTTAACTTTGTAACACCAGTCTTTATTCCCCATTTAAATTGCATTAGTGCCACATGCTGTAGGTAAATAAATAAGTAAACAGAAGGTTTAAAAAGTGCAGCCAGGCAGGTTTTATCATGAGCTAATGCCATGTTTTACTCATCTGATGAAAAGACAGTGCAGTTTGCAGCTAACCAGGGAGAGATGTTACAGACACACAGGGAAGGAGAAGGATGGGATGTGGCTGAGTGAAGCTGTGAAGCAGCAGGGATGGAGGTGGGGGAGGAGAAGGGGAAAAAATATTTTCCCCCTAGATGTTCAGGTAGCTTCACTGGACAGTTATTAATCGGGGCAAGATCTATTTATTCCAGGAAGGAGGAGAGATGGATGGTCTGTCAAAAGAAAAATAAGGGACAGGGTGCAGGCTGCTGTTCTGGCCCTGGGGCAAGCATGTGGTGTTCCTAAGCTATGATGTTACTCAGACCAACAGGGACCAAGTGGAGAACACTGGGGCCAGCAGCCTTTCAGTTCTGTTGGAATCTCTGCCTTCTAAGATGCTTCTCCAGTTACTTGACCGTGGAAAGGTGGAGGGGGATCCAAGTTTTAGCAATGACCTCTGTTACGGATCCTGACAGTGACACTATCTTTGGTATTTATACCAAAAATATATGGTATCCTGGGCCAAAGTCTGAGGACTAAGAGAGATGGATTTACTCCACCTACACAAGCTATACAGAACTCCACAGAAAACTGATGCTTCGGGGGAGAACACTCATCCTTTCCCATGCCGTTTATTTTTACAGGGCCATTTGCCCTTACTTTCTCCAGAATACAGAGGTATCTTTCAAACTAGGGGAAAATTGAGACACAGTTCTCAGGCTTGTAACATCTGCCTGAATATATGCAAGGCCAGCACCCTACAACGAGACCACTGAAGCAATGGATGGTGTTTGCTGCACCACGAGATGCAGGTTTGGGGGTAACCACTACCTACATTCACTGCAGAAAAACACTGTTTAATAAACAGAGCATGCTGCAGTGATAGAAGGCATCGTAACTTCTGTAGAGTAACATAAATTCAGAAATGACAGGGATTACTGAAAGAAATTCAGAAAAATAATTCTGAAACAAGTTCAAGAAAACCTTCCCACTGAACACAGGAGCAGCCACTGATTCTCAGCATTCCTGAAAGGCAGACCACACTGTAAAATCAGTCACAAATCTTTGGAGATACAAATATCACAAGTCATAAGCTGAAAAATGCAGATTATAATAATGAAAAGAGAAATGAGCAAAAAAATCTTTGCTCTGAAGGACTGATAATACAACACAATGAGGAGTTTGCTGCTGATTACAGCATCAACTGATCTCTCTTCTGAACCAGAGGTAATAATATCCCTAAGATGCAGCAAAGATAATTCTATCTCTGTTCACTTTATGTTCTAGCTCACTGATCCTCCATTTTATTTACACTAGCCACACACAGGCATAATTGTCTGTGGGGACTTATGAGCACAATTTAAAACAAAAAGGGAAAGAACTGTCAGGAGAAAAAATGCAAATTGCCATGTTGCCTCCAGACATCTCCACAATTCATATTCATAACCACCCTATTCAAGCAACAAAAGCAGAAGTTACAACAGTAGGAGGCTGTGCACGTTTACAGGAGTTCTGCAAAAACATGAACTGCACTCAGACTGCTACAGCACCTAAGCTGGACTTCAGGGCTTCCTATGGCATCTCAGTACCAGATAAGAAAGAAATCAGTCAAGTCACCTACTCCACCCAGGGCTGGCAGATTCTGGCTTCACAAGTCACCAGCACGGAACAGGCAGCTTACTCAGATGCCCCAGAGGTACAGACATTGTATATCCACCTCTCCTCTCATCCTGGATGAAAAGACACAGTCTTCTGAGTCACTCCTTGAACAGAAGTTATCTCATATCTATGGTAACACTTTCATACTTGCTGCATTTCTCTGAACCTTTTCCAACTTTAATATATCCTTTAGAAATGAGGGGAACTGCACAAGGTAATCATAGTGTATGTGAATCATAGATCTATACAGTGGCATAGTGACGTTTTTAATTTTGCTCTTATTCCTTTTTCAGCCGCTACAAACATTTAATTTGCCTCTTCAACTGCTGCTGAGATATAGCTATCCCCAAATGAGTATTGTGAAAGTTTTACTCTATGCCACTCTTAATATCCTTCACCATGGGCTACACTACAGAAGAAGAATGTTATTATTTCAAAAAAGGAACATTTCCAGGCAGATATCCTCCTATCAATCTTTGGTTTAGAGTATAAAGAGACCATAAGCATACTAATTAGTGCATTCTAACAGCAACAAGGAAAAATACCAGTTTGCCCTCTGCTTTCCAGTCCTGACATAATTTAAAACTTCTGAGGAAAGAATGGTTGTGTGAATAGGCAGCTTTAACTTGCATCGCTAGTAGAAGATGAAGCAAAAAAAATAAGTATGGTGGGGCTTCATTCTGTGCACTCCTTTTCACTGGTTTGCCTTCTCCTCTGCCCTTCTCCAGTCCCTCACTCTGGACAGCAGGGCTGTGATGCAGGATGCTGGCAGCCCAGGCAGGTCAGAGCAGAAATGTGGCACTCAGGCAGCATGGCCATGGAGGCACTCCCCAGCAAGGGTGGCCACAGGGTGAGCTGTGGCATTTCTGATCTGCCATTCAGCTCCTTGCAAAAAAATAACATAAATGCACACAGTAATATTCCCAGACCCCTCTCATGTGTGAAGCACTGCAGAGGATGCTATAATCTGTCATCACAAGGAAAACTCCATAATGGTGCATGATTAACCATAAATGTTTTTACATTACTTATATTGCTGCCATTTCCCAAGTCACCATCACCAAGGCATGTGACAATTTCAAAACAAGCCTATGCTGATGCATTTAATTTACAACCTTCCTGTCTCAGTTTAGTGTGGATTTAGCACCCTGCAGCTGAGGGATATGATCAGTGCGTGTTAAAATTTGGCAATGCAGAGACAACCTAATAAAAGAGATAAAGGAGTAACTGACATTAAAACAGTTATCTGCTGAAGTTCTTCTCCTTTGTGCATGTAAGAGCCAAAAGCAAGACACACAGACACAGAGAAGAAGCACCCTTGGGTGATTAAGCCCAGGGAATACTGAGAGCAGCATCAGTAAGACTATTTGAGAAACATCTCGTTTCATCAGATTTCAGCAAACTAATGAATCTTTTGTAGAAATGGACTTTTATTGCCACAGCAGCCATAGCTGACAGGCAATTTTCCTTCAAAAGCTTGGTTTCCTAGCATTCCCCCTTCCCAAATTTCTGACAGTCCCTATGCTTCCCAGTGCTTTGGACACCAGGCTGCCATGCAAACAAGGCCTGCAGTGCCAGGGAATGAGAAAGTGGCAGGCAAAGGGATTGTCTCTTCATTTCCACAGGTCTTTCCTCTGGTGGTGCTACTGTGCACTCTGACTGTATTTACTACCCTCTGAATGGAATTCAGCAGAAAGAAAAACCTGTTTTCTGCCAAAAATAGTCTGCTTTCTGCACATGCACCTTAGTCATGAATGGCATTAAATATTCCCACTTGGTTCTGGTGACAGGACTCAAGTTCTGCTACATGCTGCAGGCAAACCACCTATTCCCTCTTTGTGCTGTGTTCCCCAGCTGCAAGGCAGGCAAGATGCATCACAGTATAATTATGATTTTAAGGACTGCCAGTCATAGTAGTGGAAAGACCAATGAGTTACTATTATTATTGTTTAGAGAGCTCTTGTCCACCTAGCAACTGAACATGACCAGATTCCAAATGACCTCATCTTCATTTATGTTGATGTCCCTTATGCAATGCAGCAACACCAGATGGACCATCAAGTAGGAACAGATTATATTACTTGCAGTCCCTTTAAACCTGCCTGTGTGACATAAAGTGGCTTTTCTATAAAGAATCTGGTCCATCAGTCTTTTTAATGCCCATAAGCAGATGATAACAAGCTGCAGTGGCTGGCAGAGCAACACATTGTAAAGAGAGACACTATATTGTGAAGCCATCACATGCTGTAGAATCTCAGAGGAATAATGCATTTAAAAGTGAAGTTTAAGATGGGGTTTAGGTTATGTACCAGCTCGGGACTTTCACATAGAAAATTGTTCACAACAAATGCAAGATTGTCACTTGGCCTTCACTGTCTAGTCAGATCATGTAGCAAACATAAGGAATATGTGTTATTTACACTGTTTTAAAATTATATATTTAATATATAATATTAAATAATATTTAATATTTAATAATTTTGCTATAGCCCTTTAGCCTTTAACCTGTTCTGAAATTAATGTGATTGACATAAAGAGACATCATTCAGCACCAGAGAACCCCAATATTTGTTTCTCTGCCTCTGTGCCCCAACTCTTCATTGGATGTGTCTGGGATCTGGTGTAGAAGAAGCCACCAAATCATCCAGTGTCTTCTCCTTCTCATGTCTTTTAAGTTAGGATTGCATTCCTGTAAACAGTCAAACTATGCAAGGGAATTTTGAGAAAAATACCTGAAAAAAAAATGTACATAAATCCCATGCACACATACAAAGAGGTACCAACAAAGCCTGATGCTTCAGTGGGCAGCTCTTCCCCTTTCATTCAATTCATCCCAACTTTATAGGACAAAGTACTATGCTTTCAGATTCAAAATAATGAATGCAATATATCTGCTTGCTTTAGAAATACTCAAATACCTCACATTAACTGATTATCTCTGGTTTATCTTGAGTAATATCTCAACTGAGCAGAAAAAGCCAAGGGACTGCTGGTACCTTCATCAAATCCCAGTGCAATTTCTTTTTGCCTCTGTGTTCAGAGGTTCCACCTTGGTTCAGTTATGGTGATCTGGCTTCTCTGTTGCTGTAGCAGAACATGACCTTCGAAGATCAACCATGACAAGTTTTTACAGTAACAGGAGCTTCTTTGTTGTATGAGCTTAAATTGATCAGTTCATATTACCTACTGTGCAGATATGTTCATGGTTCAAAACTGTTATTGCCTGCAATGAGATTTGTTAGGAGTCCAGGATTTGGTTTGAAAGCTCATAAAAAGGACATCTTCCATTTGAAAAGCTCATTACTGATTAATCACACTATAAATAACAAAAGGAGTATTTTGTAGTAATTACATATTGGAAGCCTTCTCCCTGTGGGTCCCCACCATAGCATAGAGTCAATATTGTAACAGTTGCTCAGAAAATCTTGTCTATGTACATGCACTGAAAGAAAGACCCTTCTTCTGTAATCTGTGTGTTTCATTTGGCACTCTCTGGTGCATGAAGACACAAAGAAAGCTCTTTTTTCATGAACAGCCACAAAATCTCAGCCAAAATAATTGAGACTGGACATACATGATGTAATGAGACATGGTCTGCAGCTGCTCCTTAAAGACATAAAGAACATTACAGTTCACATTTGATTGCAGTGGTAATGACACTGGAGTGTTGTGATAACTGGTGAAATTTCTGATGGTTGACAGAGGCCTAATGGTCTGAAAAAACCTGTGACCTGAGAAAATAAATGGCCAAACTGGACTTTCTTACTTTGACTAAAATAAAACTTCACTGAAAATAAAAAGCAAATGTTGACTGGATGTTTACAATTCATCCTCATGGCTGAAACTTGGCAAGAGAAGAGGCCAGGTATAACTAGTTCTCCACTTTTGTTCCTAATGTGAAACCAGGTTGACAAATAAGACATAGCTTCCTGAATACATGAAGCAGTGATGTATAATTTTCAGGAGCTACTTTGCCACTTGAAATTCTAAATCCTGTTGACTTTCAGTGAAAATTATAATCAAACTTCCGTAAGCACTTAGGAGTTTATGTACCCATTTCATAACTCAAATTATTATGAGCTTAAAAGGATGTGCAGTGACATAAGTGCATAAAACTGAATTCCTTTACCACTGCTATGAATGGAGCCAAAGGATCTTAAGCCATTTCAATAGCTGTGGAAAAATTTACACAAGAATCTATCATGCTAATTAACTCAACCACTTAAAATATTTTGTTCTTCTCATTTCCCCATATAAATCTGACCACACTCATCAGGTCTTCACAATGAAATTAATTTAGAAATCAGAATGTAGTTATACAGATGTCCTTATCTCCACCTCATCATGCTGATCTATGAGCTCCATACATCATCTTGGCACTGTTCTCCTAGTGATGGCTTACAAAGCACTTGGCAACAGCAGAAAAGAACCCCCAGGGAACCTATTTTCTTTTGATATCCTTATTTTTCAGTGTTATAAATGAAGTATTCATTCAAACAGAACACAGCTTGGAGAACCATGAGAGAACACGTACTAAATATTGGACGACACTCTAGGTGGGTCACAGAACTGAGGTGCCTCAAGCTGATGAAAAATGAAGAAACTGAAATGGTAGGTCAAATTATGAAATGTTTTCACCATGTACAAAACCTAATACATGTGAAGCATTTGGAATTCCCATTTAAGATACCTGTCCACTCAGGAGTAGTCAGGGGCAGACCCAAGATGTACAACAGGACAAAACTGAACAGCCACCATGGGTAGCAGCATCTCCCTCAGCCACAGCCAAATGCAAAGACACAATATTCAGAAAATAAGTATTTCCATTTTTCTGGATGTCAAAATAGAAGACATTTGCACCACCACTGTTTCAGTGTGTGAATGATTTCCAGCACACCAGTTCTGTTTATCATGCCATTTACTTGTATTCCAGAGAGTGAAAAAAACATTAACAGCTGAGATTTCCAAAACTTATTGACACACATGAAATATTCCACAGAGGTCTAGTTAAAGCATGGATCCTTCATCATCCATGATGTTATGGGAGTGCAGATTGAGATTATAGATGCAATCAAGCCAGAATACTTATAATAAAATAACTGCATATGACAGATGTTCACATTCAGGATCTTGGATAGGGCCAGGAAACAGAAATATTTAAGCATCTGAACTGGATGTAAATTCAAATTTAATACTCCAAACTTTGACAGTGTTCTGGAGTAAGAACAATCTTGTGTTCCCATTCAGGTGTATTTGAAGCTGTGGTATTTAAATGATGGCAGACTTCATGCAAACTACTTTGTTGTCTATCTGGACTGTACTTGTATTGCCTTAGCACACAGCAAGGTTTTGGTTAAGGACATCCTCTTACCTTTCCCTCTCTATTTTTCACCCTTTGGATACATCCCATCGAAGCAGCTAGTCCTATTCTTCCCCCAACCAGCTTCAAGGGTAGAAAACACTGCCTGCTTTTCATGCTTATTCAACCAGATCTATGTGATAACTGAAAAACATTTTTAGCACAGAGGTAAGGCCTTTTCATAAACTAATGTGTGACAATTAAAAACCAAACACCTCCCTGAATATCTTTGCTTTACACTGCAAAAGAGATGTTTACTGCTAGCAAGGCAGTGCAAAATACATAGTACTAATCCAAAAAAGATGGCCCCATATGAAGAAAGATGGTGAGAGTAATTTTTTTTTAAAAGGAAATAACTCTCCATTCACCAGACAATCTACTTGAGACACCCACTATAATTTTTTTCCCCCTGGGGCATGGTTCTCAAACTATTCCAATCATTAAATATACTCAACTTCCAGTTTATGAACAGACCATTTCAACTGTTTGTGCTCCACTTTCCCAAAAGAGACAAATATCTTCCTAAAGCACACATAATAACAAGCTACCAGTAGGGTCCAGCAGTACATAAGACTAGCACTCCCAACTGCTTTCTCTCATACTAAATACAAATTTCTTTATAAAGAAAAAGAATATAAAATAATCTGTAAAGAATTATATAAGAATTATATAAAGAATTGTATAAGTCAATATGAGGAAATATTTAATTAGAATGAAATTTTGATTCATGTAATTACAATCAAGGTGATATCTACTGCATAACTATAGAACACTTTGTATTTTCCAAAACAATACTGAATTTAGGACTATTTGGGATTTTCTATGAATTCAAGCATAAGTTTGCTTTGACCTGAAGCTTCAAATAATGCATGTTGGGTGTTTGCTTTGTCACATATGCAAACAGTACCCTGCAGAACTTTGAAGCTGACCCTGCATATCAGTACATGGATTTAAGACCTTCTTTTCTCAAAAACTCAACCATCACTACATGAGTGAAGAAACTATCATAATCATTTGGCTCTTACACAGGCCAGCTATAAGCAGGAGAAAGTTCCATGCTCTCCTTTTCCTCACCACTGTACTACCATAAGTTTTGCAGGAGGGTTGCACTTATTCTAGCAGCTTAGATATAAGAAGGTGCTTCCCATTTTCAGATCAGTACTGCTTTTTTTGACAAATAGATTACATAGCCCTGCTGCTAGCAAGCCTTTTCCACATTTTCAAAGGTAGTTTCAAAGTACCTCTTCAGCATCCTGCATGACTTGTTGACACCAACATCACTGAGACAGCACCTATCCTCTGCTGTACCAGGTGGACCTCCCATACCTCTTCTCTCAGCAGATTTTACTGCAAATAACAGTGTTACCAGAAAAGAAAAACCATAAACTGAAATGGAAACACTACTGGACTGAAGCATACCAGGCTGAACACAGGCATTGAACCGAGAGCATCTGTGTCTCTGCAGCACCTCCTAGGAGAGCCCTGTGATCCCTGCCCCTGAGAAGGGACAGCTAGGCCTGATGGCAATAAATCCTTCCAGAAATCACTCTGCAGGATCCTAGGCTAAGAGATCCTGGACTGCTCACTTGTATCCAGTGAGCTTGGACAGATTTTTCTAGAAAAGCTGTTTCTTAGACATAACCACCCAACTCCCTTTTGAAAACAGCTACTGCTTTTATGGGAAAAAGAGGGGGCAGGGTCAGGCAAGCTGTACCCTGGGGAAGCAGAGTGACATCCTGTGTGTGCCCCGGGTAAAGCCACTGGAGAGGGCACATGCAAAGAAATAAGGGTTATTGCTGTGTCATCCCATCCGGAGGGGCCCAAGTGAATACCTGGCTTTACAAGATATGCCAAAGCCCCCCCCTGAAAATATGGGGTCAGGCAGCATAAAAGAGGCACACTGGAAATGCTGGATGTGCTCCCACCATCCATGGACCACAGCTTTCTACCAAGCTCATCACTGGATCCAAGGGTGGTGATGTCTTTCCTACCTCTACTTTATACATTTTTTTTTCTCTCTCTCCCTGTCTCTGTTTCTAACCTTATCTCAGCACATGAGGGTAACACAGTTTCTAACTTTGTCAAGTTTTGTTAGTTGTAACCTATTGTTTTGAAAAATTTCCTTCAAAATTCCTTTGAAAAATTTTGCTAAATTGCAACCCATTGCTTTGAAAGTACCATCATGTCTAATTCTGCTGGTTTGTAACCTGACATGCTTTATAATCTTACTCACTTTTAAGTAAAGTTGTGTTTTTATACAGACTCCCTGAGTAATAACCTTACTCCTGAATACTGTGCAGAGAATTCCCACACTTAATCTCACTGAATGGGTTGTTAAAAGAGATCAGAGAAGGAGGATTGGGCCCAGCTGCACCTGGGCTCCTCTCTGAAGGAGTTTAGAAAGCAAGGGGGTCCAGTCCAGATCTCTATGGGCTGACCCCCACTCTGGGGAACTCTACCCATGCCCACCCTGTGGAACATAACACTGCAGGATCCTAGGCTTAGAGATCCTGGAGTGCTCACTGGTACCCAACTTACAACATTTTGTCCTAAAGCACCAACTACTGTCCCCAGAAATTACAGACCTGATGATCCCAGGACCAACAGTGCTAAATTGACAGGCAATTGGAATAATTTTTCATCCCGTGTTGTCAGATTTTTACACTCAAGAAAGAACAGAGGTCTGTTAATTGATCTAAAGAGCAAGATAGTCCCAGACATATTTTCAGTGCACCCTGGCTAAAGACAGAGGCAAAAAGAAAATGTTTAAGTATCTTTGTCAGCAAGCTGGATGCAAACCAAAGGCATTAATAGCTGTCTTTAAGAAAGACATATGGACTAAAGCCCAAGATTATCTCTCTTTAATTGTGATTACAATAGGTTTCTAATCACTGAACTATGTGTCACAGTTTAACAAGGTCCCTACAATTTTTTTGCTGAAGTTAAATCAATGAACAATTCTGCACTCTCGATTTCTGATTTGATAGGAAACAATCCCAATAGTATTGTTATGGCATTTTCAACATCAGAGCTCTTTGCTGTCTGTATCCTTTTATCACATTTGATTTAATTTATTAAAAGGCAAAAATATTTTGCCAGCTCACAACCACCCACTTGCAATAGCAATCAATTATATATAATTAATTCCAGTATCAATTTATTATATTTAATGCTGAATAAAAATGGTTTCCTATCAATAAAATCTTCTTCTTTTTAGGCTGCATTTACTCATTATCATGACCAAAATATATTTTGATTTTTTAAAATTCCTGAATATGAAGGCTTAGCTCATCTTAGACTTGTCATAGCAAATAATTTTTTGAAGGATAGTATTATCCCTATTGTGTAAGTGATGAGGTAGCTGAGGCACAAAAAGATTAAATATTTCAGCCCCAAAGGTGAAAACAGAAATCAAACCCAGCTCTGTGAGTTTGATTCTGATAAAGTACTACACCCCATGATGTGATATGTATACTTCACGTACTCTATCACTAAAGCTGCTTGCTATGTAAAAGGTCATCAGTTTGCAAAAGCTTCTACTAGTAGCTCCCAAAAAAAACAGATTCTGTTTCAGTTTTGCTCCAGTTTTGCTTGAGCTCACACAGTGGACATTCTCCTAGGAAAAAAAAAAAAAAAAAAAGTCGGGGGGAGGGGGAACTGTGCCTCTTGCTTGCTTATTAAATGACATGTAGCTGTTTATTATCCATGGAATCTATGTTTCTCAGAAGAGACAGACTGCCTAAATATGCAGCTATGTTCCCATAGGTGAACATCACTGATGAGTCACATCATGAAATTTTACTTGTCTTACCTAATTGAATTTTCCCTTTCCCTTTTTTCATAAAACACTCAGCTCTAAGCATAATACACCAGGGCAATATTAGAATGCTACAGTGCACAGATGCACTAGTTACACAGAAAATGAGAACTGCTCAAAAAAAAAAAAAAAAAAAAAAGAAAAAAGCTATAGTCCTTAGCTGCATCAGTACCAGCTCAACAGTGGAAAAGTACTTCATCTCCTTAGCCTCCTTTCTTTCTACTGTTAGTGACGTCAGTCAGGCACTAATGAAAGCCCAATTAGCATATCACCTTGTGTGTTTGAAAGTACAAGGGAGGCAGCTGATGATTCTCTTCTGAGATTTTAAGAACCACCAAAGCTGAGCCAGTGCTACTGCTCGGGAGGAAAGATTTAGATTCATAACATACTCAGTTCACTATGGAACACAAACAAATAAATGTGCCAACGGAGGCAAAAAACCCAGAACAGATGCTTTTCTCTGAGGAAAGCAAAACAAACCAGCTTTGATTTTGAACATCATTCATTTGATCCCTATTTCAGAATAAAGGTTTTAATTCCAAATTGCGTTTGAAAACTACATTAACTATTTGCTAAAAAAAATCTGGTTACAGACCTTGATCAGCTCTAGGAAAGACAACATCCTTGCTAATGCTCTGGTAATTCTTCAAATGACAGTGACTGAAAAGCAAACAGCCATCGACCAGAAAGTAGATCCTTCTGCTATAAAAAACCCCACACTGCTACCACCCAACACAGAAAAAACAGGGAATCTGCAGACTGTTTAACTGCAGACATTGACTTGAGTCTTTGGTGAGGACTTAGTTCAGGGGTCTGTGGCTCCCCATGGCCCAAGAGAGGACAGCAGTGTGTGACTCTCACCCCACCTTTCTTACCTGAATGCCTACACCCAGCTTTGGTGCCTTAAGCACATGGGTGAATGAATTAATATGAGGAAGGAGGTGAGATGTGAGGTTAAAGAAGTACCCACAGAGACAATGTAATATTGACAGAAGACTGAAAAAATTGAAGGCCTAACCCTGCAAGCAAAGAGTTTTTTGTCAGACTCCCTCTCTGTACATGGACTGAAAGCAGGACCAGATAATGCTGCCAGACCATAGAGAAAATTCTATAGATCTTTGCTGTCTTACAGCATCTGGGGGCTAAAAACTGCCTTTGTCAATTCTACACCAATGACAGGAAAGCACAAGCACTGTGCAGTGCCACAAGTGTGAATTTCAACCCTGGCCTAGTTAAAGGCTATCTAAAAGAAACATGAATTCAAGCCCAGGAGTCTCTGTTGAAGTGACAAGGCTACTTAAGAGGTTCAAGTGTTTTTTTTAAAGCAAACCAGTGTTAATCACCTGATGAAATGGACAGATTCTATGGAAATCAAGCACCAAACACAGCAGAATACACTAAGAACAAACCTTCAACTACCATACAATCCCAAAAATCTTCAGCTCATTCCCTGGTCCTATGGCAGTCTTTGGACACAAACCAATGTGTAACCATCAGATAGGGAATGTTTCACAAGCAGGCACAACTACAAAGGCTGTTAAAAGGGTTATGTTCCAACACAGAAACATAGAATACCAGGGGGGAAGGGACCTCAAGGATCATCTATGTGGTCTCACCTTTCTTGGCAAAAGGATGGTCTACTCAAGATAGTCTAACACATTGTCCAGCTAAATCCTAAAAATTTCCAATGGTGGGGAATCCCCCATTTACCTTCGAAGATTATTCCAGTTGTTCACATTGTGAAAGACTGTCCTCTTGTGCCCAATCAGAATCTCACCAGTAGTAACTGTGAGCATGCTAAAAATGATCTTGTCATTGATTTTTAGCCTCAATCCACACTCTTACTCATAGTCAATCACAGAAATAGGTGACAGCTTTTTTGCAGGAAAAAAAAGGCAAAATGATAACGAGTGAAATAGGAAGATGATAGTGCATTTAGACCTTTATTAAACATGGCTACAGTGTGTGCAGATGTAATTAAAGCTTGGGCCTTGATTTGACAAGCAGCTTCTATAAATAGTCTTTCCATTACACTTTTCTTTCTCCTCCATGCTACATCAAAAGTAAGAGATGTCCTTCAGCTCTTCCCCTTGGGATGATCAAATCTTTTATAGTTCTGCAAATCTTAAAACAGCCAAGCAGCACAGCAGTAATAATTAGGGAACTCATTGTGGGACAAAAGGGAATTATCTCCAAGGTGCTTCTTTACTCAGCAGCTTCTTACATTTTCTTGCTGGGGATGGGGAGACTTACCAGACAGTGAGATCAAAAGAACAGAGCTCCATTCCAGGAGCAAAATAAGAACACAGACATGATATCACAGCTCCTTCTAAGTAGAGATCTATCTTCTAAAGGGATCTTCAGAAAAAGGAGACAATACTGAAAAGCATTAGCACTGCAGCTGGATACTTTTTGCCATCTGATATATTTCATCTCATAATTTTTCATCAGAGATACTATTTTGCTAAGTATTGCTAATTATTTTTATGGTAGAAATTTTCCAGAAGATTTTACATTGATTCTCACAGCACAGAAAATAAACAGTCATGTTGATCTAAGTCCACTTTTATGGTTTGTAGCAAATAAAGAGGGCACAAATAGGATTTAAAAAAATCCATAGATCAACAGAAATACATTCTATTTTCAGCTCTGCAAAAACCAAATATTTGTTATCTTTTGAAAACTTCCTTCCAATACACCATAATGTAAAGCAGACCAGAAATATGAGTTGAGATGACCTATTTTAGTATTCAATAAACTCAGTAAACAACAAAAAACGGGAAAAGGAATACCAGATGCATAAACAACAAGTAAAGCTGAGATCTAATGCTATTTATTTTAATACATAAAATAGCATCCAAGATCAGCACTTTTAAACAATTGCTCTGTGTTTCAGAATACAGGAATGCCTCCTTATTGAATAAGGAGAAGATAAAAAACACTGGAAGATAAAAAACCCATAAATGTTAGTTATTAACAGCTCAGTTCATAAATGAATTCTGGCAAAATAGTATCTGAAAAGAGCAGCAACTCCAACTGGACTTGATTTTTGGACAAGTTTTCTTCCCAAACATCCTCACAGTCTCAAGATCCACCAGAAATACCTCAACAAGAGCAAAAGCAACCCCAATGACACAACTGAGACAAACATCATGACACCTTCTCCACAGTGATGTAGAGACTTAGGGTAAAAGATCAAGTCATCAACACCCACAAAGAGAGGGAGTGAACTGCTACCACATCCAAAGGCAATGGCTCGTTTTGACTTTCCTCATGCACCAGTGGTTCCATGTAAACTTCCAAAATGTCTCAAGTCTGCCTGCCCCTTATATGCCCTGCTACAACACATTGTCAGCTAAACCCTCCCTTACTCTAGGGGTGGGATTAATTCCAACTGTCAGCAGCTCCATCCAAGTAAATGAAAGTAGAAAGTAGAAAATGAAAGTAGAACTCACGTAATATGCAATGGAGAATTTCTGTTTCCCCTTCCTGGGGGATTGGCTAATGCATCTGTACACAGAGTATCAGGACCTAGAAGTACTAACTTCTCAAAGACCACTTCTTAAAATTTCTAACCTGAATCAATAATGACACAACTGATTCTTTATTTGCTTCAAGTGGCTGCCCTTGTCAACTTACAGTGTACTACATTTCTAAAAATCATAGGATTCTTTGTTTGCTTCCAGTGAAAACACTAATCTCAGACAATCTTCCCTCCACAAAGTTATTTTTCAATTTCAATTTTTTCATTCCTGCTATGCCTGCAGGAATTTCTGATTATCCATAAAATGTCATCTGAGAACTCAGATTCATTACTAAATTACCACATCTTAATTTTTCACGTGCACAGGGCAATTACTTCTATGAATGACTGACAACATTTCATTTGAATTAATTTTTGAAGGATTCTAATTGCTACTTAGATGCTCCTATAACTCTTAGATGCTTCTATAACTCTTGCTTTAAAGGTTAGCATTAGTTTTAGTCATAGTTACCAGTGTTCACTACAAATGTGTTCCCTCTCACGTTTCATATCAGTGAAAAGTGTTCACATCAGAAACAAGGAAATATTAAACCAGTGGTGCTACATAAACATTAGATCACACACTAGAAATTACTCATAGCCGAAATCTTGAGCATTAATAATTATCTGTAGCCCTCATTTGGAGCTCTTGCATCAAGTTACATTATTCACTTGGTTTTTGGCAGTAGAAATTAATTAATGACAACTTGACAGACACCTTAAAAAACAAAATTCTAAATTTTTCAAGTCCAATTAAGGAAAAATGGAAGGTGCACAGGAATTTAAAAATGCACAGATAAAGTAAGTCTTCAGAAAGGACAGGTGAGCTTTTAATTACACTACTAAGATGGGTTAGAGTTCTGACATCTACCAGTAGAGTTTCATCAGGAAATTTAATTAACACAGTCTGGTTTTTATGCAAAGGTTACAAATAGAAGGGATAAACAAGATCAGAACTAAACTAGTAATTGATTAACTCATCTAACAGACTCCAGCTTAAGTGATGTTTCTCTTTGAAGTGTCACATTTAGTGTCACGTTCTTCACTCAACTGCTTGCCCACTTCAGAATATTTCTATTTCTCTTTCCCTTATCCATGTTCTCTCTATCAGTTTGTAGAGAGGAATCAAATCAACTGCTCCCTTGAAAACCCTCCGGATTAGTGCTCCTTTATTTCTTTCACCTAGAAAGCAAATGATCAGGTTTACAGCAAAGAAATAGAAACATCTAAAATGTCTTTTAAAAGCTATTGTGAGTTTGGTCTTGATGGAAAAACCCACTTGCTGCATGAGCAGCAAATGTGAACAGAGCTCCAAGCAGAACAGGCCAGAGCCAGCAGGTCAGGACACCACTGAGAATCACAGAATCATCGGGGCTGGAAAGGACCTTCAAGATCATCAAGTCCAGCTGTCAGTCCTACACCACCTTAACCACTAAATCACCTCCTGAAGTGCTGTATCTACCCATTTTTGTAATATCTCCAAGGATGGCAACTCCACCTCCTTGGGACACCTGTTTCAGTGCTTCACTACTCTTTCAGTGAATAATTTTTTGCTAATGTCTAATCTGAACCTCCCCTGGCACAACTGGATCCCATTTCTCTTGTCCTATCTCTAGTCACTAGGGAGAAGAGCCCAACACCCGCCTCAGTGCAGCCTCCTTCCAGGTAGCTGTAGGAGCAATAAACATCCTCTTCTCCAGGCTGAACAGCCACAGCTCCTTCAGCCTCTCTTCATAAGATCTGCTCTCCAGACCCCTAATCAGCTTAGCTGCCCTTCTCTGCACCCTTTCCAGCACCTCAAAGTTCTTCCTATGCTGTGGTGCCCAAAACTGCACTCGAGGTGCAGTCTCACCAAGGCTGAGTAAGATCACCTCCCTGGCCCTGCTGGTCACACTGGTCCTGATACAGGCCAGGATGCCTTTTGCTTTCTTGGCCACCTGGGCACACTCCTGGCTCATGTTCATCCAGCTGTCAGTCAGCATTTCCAGGTCCCTCTCTGCTGGGCAGCTCTCCAGCCACTCCTCCCCAAGCCTGTAGCACTGCTGGGGGTTGTTGTGGCCCAAGTGCAGGACTCAGCATTTGGCCTTATGGAAACTCACACAATTGTCCTTGTCCCATTGGTCAAACCTGTCTGCATCCCTTTGCAGATTGACACTTCCACCCAGGTTAGTGTTGTCTGCAAACTTACAGAGAGTGCTCCCTATCCACTCATCCAAACCATCAATAAAGATGTTATACAGGAGCAGCCCCAGAACTGAGCCCTGGAGGACACAAGAACACTTGTCCATTTCATCTACACTATGCATGGCAGCTATTTCAGCAGAAAATAGGGGCATTCCAGGCAAGACATGGGGCATAGAGGCAGCTGTATCACTGGCAGAATTACAGCACTGAGATTCAAGCATAGCCATATCTAAGCCAGTTGCAGATCCTAAAATGCCTCAGAGAGAAGCAGTAATTACAGAAGACGAGATCTGAAAAATGTCTGAAGAAGGTCTCATCAAAAAGGGGATATAAAAATAAGGGCTTTGGTTTGAATGCAGAATGTGGGCAACCCAGTGAACTTCTCCGTCTCCCTTCTTCAATTTGTAGTGTGGGGGAAAACATGTAGTATATCCACTTCAGTAAAGATTTTCAAATCTAAAGATTAATGTGCTGCAAGGAATTTTTAAGCAATATTAATTCTCTGCAACAGCAACCTATTCCACTGTGACCTACAACAAAGGCCAAAACCTCTGAGGGATTGTTGCCAGCAGTAAGTTACACTGCAGTATTCCATCTTGAACAGGATCCAAGCGGGAGTTTCATCTGCATCTGAACACAAATTAGCAGCTCTCTTAAAGCTGCATTTGATAACTTTATTCCAACATTAAATATCAGCCCCTAATACTTTCCCCAGTGTGTTACTGTCTAAAATACACAGCTATAGTTGAAGACTTTCTTGAAAAACATGATTCCAATAAAACCTACCACCTGCAAGAAACACTCCACTACTAACTACCCAGGCTATGACATGTCAAACCTGGTTGAAGCTAAGCCAAGGGAGCAGTAAACTGCCAACACTATTCCCTGCTTCCCAGTGGTCCCACTGATTTGTGTACAGTAACTTAATCAATACTGGTCTTCTGATCAGCTCCAGTACAGCTCAGCTGGGCCCTGGCTTCAGCCTTACTGGCATACTTAGATATGGGATAATGGTATGTAAGTGTATTTCCAGTCAGAGGCAGAGTGGATTGTGTTTTGCACTTGTTATGGATTGATTTAGGAGAATTCCAGGATGCTATGAAAAGTGCTTATGTACAGGAAAAGCTGGCCTTTTCCCCAACACACTAAGGATAAACAACCCCAGTTCTCTCAGTGTTTCTTCATAGAAGAGATGTTCAAGTCTCTTAATCATCTGTAGATCTTAATCATCTCTGTAGATCTCCATTGGACTCTCTCCAGTAGATGCTTATCTCTCTTGAACTGGGGAACCCAAAACTGGGTACAGTATTCCGGGTGTGGTCTCACTAGGGCAGAGGGGCAGAGTAGAGGTGGAGCTGAACCTCCCTAGAACTGCTGGACACACTTTTTCTGATGCATCCTAGGATACCACTGGCCCTCTTCATCACAAGGGCACCCTGTTGACCCATGGACAATTTATTTCCCACTAGGACTCCAAGGTCTTTCTTCATGGCCCTGCTTTCCAGCAGGATGCCCCCTAATCTGTACTGGTGGTTGGTGTTACTCCTCCCCAGGTGCAGGACTCTTCACTTGTCCCAGTTGGAATCTGTGAGGCTGACTTTTGCTCAGCTCTTCAGCCTGTCCAGATCTCATTGGATAGCAGCACAGCCTTCTGGTGTATCAGCCACCCCTTTCCTGGTGTATCAGCTTCATATCATCAGCTTCCTGAGGGTACACTCCAGTCCCCCATCCAGGTCATTGATAAAGATGTTGTACAGAAGTGGACCCAGTATTGATCCCTGGGGAACACCACTGGCCACGGTCCTCCAACTTGACTCTATGCCACTGATCACAGCCCTCTGAACTCTGTTGTTGAGCCAGTTATCAAAACACATCACTGTCTAATCATCTGTTCCACATTTCTTGAGTTTTGTTAAGAGGATATTATGGCAGACTGTGTCTGAAACTTTACTGAAGTCAAACTATAAGGTATATGACATCCACAGCTCTCCCTTCATCTACCCTTGGTAGATGAATTGGTCATGCCTTTGTAGGATATCAGGTTAGTCAAGCATGATTTCCCCTTAGTAAATCCATGTTGGCTACTCCTGAGAACCTTATTTTCTTTCAGTGGTCAGAGATGACTTCAAGAATGTCTTCAAGCTGCTCCAACACCTTTCCAGGGATGGATGTGAGGTTCACTGGTCTGTACTTGCCTGGGTCTTCCTTCTTGCCCTTTCTGAAGACTGACAGATGAGCAATAATGAATGGTGCTCTGATAGATCTGATGGTCCCATGTCTTGTCTCATTCTGAGAAGAAAAGTCTTCATTACAAGGAACACTGTGCCAGTTGAAATCTTGTAAGAGTCCTAACAGAAAGTAAACTCCATAAAGTTTGTTAGGCTTTCACTGAGACATAACTGCAATGATACCTACCTAAAAAACAGAGGCTGTTCCCCTTCAGACTGTCAATCATGTTGCCCAGACATTAAAAAAACTGCATTCATTTATTTCTTAAAAAGATAAAAATGCCAAGAAAATATGCCAAGCCTGGATGGTGACTTTGGATGGTGTCCTTGCTTTTTATTCAGTGAGAGAGGATCCCTTTTTTTCCCACTACAGATGTAGTGTAGCAGACTGTCCCAGGCAACACAGAGTAAATAACATTGAGCAGTAGAGCTGGATACTGGGGTTTAATTAAGCAACAAAGACATTAGAGCTTTTACCCTGCCTTTTTATCTCACATGCATTCACTTGCTCTCCTATAAGCTTTATGGATTGACTAAGTCCTGACTGCCCTTCCCCAGAGGATGATCATTGCTAGCATGAGAAAGTTCTTACAGTTCTTGCTGTCCAGCTGTTTGCAGTCACCAGCCTCAGGCATGACTTGCCAAGGTCCCTACATATCCACAGGCATTTGTCTCCATGCAGTTCTCTGATCTCCAGGATCTAGCCCAGCTTCAAGATCTGCACTTCAGCCAGGATCTTCACTACATTCTTTCCAGGTCTCCTGATTTTCCCAAGAAGCATATCATATGATCAGCCTCCTCACTGCTGGTTCTTTCTCAGGCCTGTTTATTAATTAGAGGGCTTGGGACATGAACTGGAGGACTTGCAATACGTGACTACTCTTTAATCCACATATTATCAAAATTTACAACTGGCCCAGACCAATTGCAGATAGCAAGTAGCAGGCTTCTGCTTTAGAGTTCAAAATGTCAGTTTCAGATATTCAGACACACATCCAATTATCTGCCAGCTCTGTGTGCTCACAGTTCAAGCTATTTTTTCACCTACGACACAGATATGTTATCCATATTGACACAAACTGACATCTCCAGATCATTTCCACACAGGAGCCATCTCTCAAGAGACCAGCATGGGAACCAGATTAGGTAATGTGTCATCCCCTGGTATCAGTTAACTCCCTACACTGGAATCAGTTCAAGAGAAAGCAAATTGCCTGGATCCAAAATACAACGAAGGCTGTGGATGTATTTCTCTTCTGAGAGCAATTGGATCTGACTTCAGTCTTGGGCTGCCATACTGCTTGTGCTTTTTTCTAGCCTTCTCAATGTGCAGCCACAGCAAAGTATTGGCAAGGCAGCACAAAACCATGAGCCCCAATTAATCTTGATTTTTCAGTAGGAAAGAAGCAATTTAAAATATCATAAGAACATTCCCAAGAGGATTTTTTAAAGTTTTGAGCCTGGCTAAATGTTTTCTTTCAAAGCTGACAATGGTTGATAGCTCAGGGTTGGAAGATTTAGTGTCTTATGTAAGATCAAATGACACATTCAGAAAAACCAAAAAAGCTTTAGGCCTTCTACAGGATCTATTTTGTTCCAGCTAGATCAGCGGATCTAATAAAACTTTATCTGCCTCATATCCTTAGGCTACCAAAGCTACAAGAACACTATATTCTTAATAACTTAGTATCTGACCAGCACTGAGAATCTGACTTTATGAACATGTTTCCTTTTAGAAAAGAGACAAAAACAGGGTGAACCATGGTCTGGAAGACTTAACATGCCGCTTCTACTTCAAGAAAGGTATTTGCTTTCCATGGGAACTCAGGGCTACCCCATGGTATTTTTTATGAGATACATGTAATTTTAAAGTTCTCAAATATGACAATAAATAATATAGCTGGTTTAACTCTTTTCTCACAATAGATTAATATTGTCAAGTTGTTGAGTTTATCAGTGGCAGAAACTTTTGTTAACATATAAATAACAGTATATTGTATGTACACTCAAAGAAGAGGCCACTTTACCCTGCAGCTTCCATCTGTCAAGCTGCCATCCCAGTACTACAGTAGCGAAGCAGCTCAGAAACTAGAATAGAATAGAGAATTATATAATAATATATAATTTATCTCCTTGAAATTGAGGATATGTCATCATTCCTAGTTTTCAGGTAAGGTGTTTAGGCAGAGAGATAACTGATCAACATAAGGACACCTGAGGTTTATGTAACTGCTGCAATTTGCACTTCATTCAGCTGTGTTCCAAGCTGACAGTCTTCCACACTGAACACTTTCTCCTGCAGGATGGGAGTTTGGCAGGGCCTGTTACTACAGTGGTGACAGAGCTATTATCCACCACATTGCCAGTCCTCTCTTCTTTAAAATGAAGAAGCAGTCTTCAGAGCTAAAAATACCCAAACATAGCTATAGACACCATGGACAGTCACAGCTAATGGCCTTAACACACAAACAAAAAAGATATTATATTAACAACACGGAAACAAACAAAAAAATATCCTCAGTTCAGCAATTCACTGCTCTCTCCTTTTTTTAAACACCACATCCCTGTCTCTTTAATTACAGCAGCCTGGATGTGGACAGATGCTTACTGCACCCAGCAGTCCAATGATTCAGGCAAACTTTTAGCTATTAGCAAATCCTGTAGGTAGGTGATTCAGGCAAACAAGATGTGCAGATTCCCCCAAGGGATTAACCACTGGGTTGCACAAGCTTGGCTCATTGACCACAGCTGTTGTAGATACAAATGCCCTCAGCTGACAGCCCTGTTCTCAGTTTCATCATCATTCTGGGCTGGAAAAAAAATGTCAGCATTCAGTGACATCTTGTCTGGAATTGGGATAAAATAATACAGACTGGTAGGTGAGGAATTCCTGTGTGAAATGAATCACAAGTTAAATTATTAAAATCACGAAAAAGAAAAGCAGAGAACAAGATGTAGCCTATAGAGATAACCAGCCTGCAGTTCTCTAGATAAATGCTATGGATTAATAAACTGTCTACAGACATCTCAGTTATCAGGCCTAGCTCTGTAACTACCTCCCAAGGAAACAAAACCCACCCAGATTTTCAATGATATACAGAGTGTGAAGTCCATCTTTTAATAATCAATCCTAAGACCCCAACAGTTCCTGCTGCTGTGTCCATCTCTAGCTTCTATAGGCACTATACTGCCACAGCTGATGTCACACAGCACATCCATTGGATACTGCTTTAAAAACATCTCCAGTTTCACAACTTCTAGAAAAAAGATCCTCCAAAAATCCTATGCTACAATATGGAGGTGCCTTGTGACAGCTGCAGGCACAGTTCTAGAAAACCAGATCTGATCTTGTAATCCTTCATCTCTCATCACATCTGTCTCTATACCTGCAACATCTTTTACTCTGTCTTTTCCTTCTACAAGGGAGGCAGCTTTTCTACAAGGGTAGCCTTTTCCTTCTACAGGCTTTCTCTTATCTCTTATCCATAGGAACAACCCACTCTTTGGCAAATACGAGGCTTTCATAATCTGCTTGATGATTGCCACCATTTGAACAGGAGGAACTAAAGCAGGAGGGCTTTCAGACCCTGAGAGGGGCTGAATGCAAAAGGAGGGATCTATTCTCTCCCAATTCCTGCCATACTCTATAAAAAGATCAGGAAGTCAGAAGCTTCTCCCTCTTTTTCCTCCCACTTGCTGCTGCCTGTTCTGCTGTTCATTACCACCAGCTAGCCACGTGCTATCTAACAGGTTGTGTATATATATATTTATATATATTTGTATTTTTTGTTACTTTACCCTTTATATTATTACCTTTTCCTTGTGTTAGTAAATCTGCATCCAATTGTTTTGAGTTTCCAACTTAAAGTCTCTAGTCTTTGTTCCTCTTTTATCTTCCATTTGGGGGGGGGGAGAGAGGGAGGAGGAGGGCAGAGGGAGGAAACAAGAGAGGAATTCTGACCTTAGGTCTGTCATCTGCCCAAACTGCTAAGCCATGACAATGATGAAGTAAAACAAAAATGGACGTAACCACACATGCCTTTTTCCTTACTTACTAACTTGTAACCAAACAAGCACTGATGTTTATCATGGAGATGGTGAAAAAAGGAAGTCGTATTAGCTATCAAAACTCACATTCTCCAGAGTTTTACAGTTTTTTTAAGTATCACAGCTAATGATACCCAAGGCCCTGACTTCCATAGATAACCATAAAAATGTATTAACAGATGTCACAGTTTCATTATCTTGGTTCTTAAAATTTCATTCACTTTCAACTTCCTGAGTCCAAACTGTAGATGAAGATTCCCCACCAAAAAGTAGCTACCAGCTCTTCATTAGTAGTAGCCTGGAAGGTTCTGAGCATCTTTGCACACTTCAGTTACCTGGGAGCAGTCAGTAAGAGATGGGGAACACAACCTGCAGGATAGGGCCCTGAAAACAATAGCAAAATGTAGAGTGCCAGACTGAAAGGTTATCCAACACAGAAAGTTTCTTCCAGTAAGTATAGGAAGTAGGCTTTAGATCAGATTGAGGGGATAAGGACTGTAAAACCCCTTTCTCTCAAAAAGTGTACTTGCCAGCCAACATTTTCCTTAAAATGTCATTTGAAATTCTGTTCCTGTGAAGTAAAAAGTTACATGGCCTTAAAGGTATTTTCGAGTCACTTAAGATAAAGAATCCATGTAGCCCAGTTGCTTGGAGGACAAATATTTGCTCTTGATGAAAAGGAAGAAAAGGGCAGGAGAGGAAGTGGGAAGTAAACCTTTCTTATGGGACAATCATTCTGGTTTAGTGATGGAACCAAAACAGAAAACTGTATTGCTAGTCAGCCTCCCTCTGGAGAAAAGAAAAATCTATATTGTCAGCTTGAATATGCAAATGCAGAGCCTGGCAGTGACTTTTCAGATTAGCAGATTGTAGCACCACTATACCCACTTATCAATTAGCCTCCAAATTTCCCAGGTCCAGGGAAACCAGAGAACAGTTATCATTAGTGCTCAGAACTAATACAACATTTCATGACTCTGAATATATAACAGGAAAACTGCAAATATTACTACACTAAGAATTCTACACATAGATAGCCTTGATAAAATAACCAGTACTATATGCTACCCTATTACAATACAAAGACTTTGACTTTTGTAGTTTATTCTGATGCCATTTTCCCTCTTGGTCAGGCTGACAGAGGGAAAAGAATCTTTTAGGATGCTAAATCTATAGGTGCTAAAGGTGCTTAGCACTCCACATGGTGCAAACAAATTACAATAAACCAAATGGACCCAAGGAAAAAAACTGAAGTAGCTATTCAGTCCTTATGCAGTCTTACTGGTAGCCACTGGATTTTCACCACAGAAAAGCCAAGCAAATAAAAGTCCCAGAGTGTGGCCAGTAGGTCGAGGAAGGTCATCTTCCCCCTCTATTCTGCCCTACTGAGGTCACATCTGGAATTCCTTGTTCAATTCTGGGCTCCCCAGTTCAAGAGCGACAGGGAACTATAAGAGAAAGCCCAGAGGAAGGCAGTGAGGATGACTGGGGGACTGGAGGATCTCTCTTATGAAGAAAGGTTGAGAGAGGTGGGACTGCTTAGCCTGGAGAGGAGAAGACTGAGAGGAGACCTTATTAATGTCTATAAATATCAGTAGGGTGAGTGTAAGGACAATGGGCCCATGAAACAGGGCACAGCAAGACAAGGGGCAATTGGCAAAATGTGGAATGTAGGCAGCTCAATTTAAACATGAGGAAAAACTTCTTTACTGAGAGGGTGACAAAGCACTGAAACAAGCTTCCAAGGGAAGTTGTGGGGTCTCCTTCTGTGAAGACATTCAAAGCCTGTCTGGATGCAGTCCTGTGTAATGTGCTTTAGGTGATCCTGCTTTAGCAGGGGGGTTGGACTAGATGATCCCTAGAGGTCCCCTCCAGCTTCGACGATTCTGTGATTCTTTGAAAATGTAAATGGAAAAAAGAAAGGAAATAATTGTCAAAAAGTATGTAGTAACCAAGAAATGGGGAGCTGTGTGGCTGGGGAGGACTGTGCTGGAGATTGTACACAGAGGGAACCAAGGCTTAGATGTGGAGCTGTCTTGTTTGTCACACCCAGGCTGAGCAGAAGTCATTCTGCTTACAAATCTAGCTTTGAGATTCCCAACATAGGGATCAAGCCCAAAGCAGGACTTGGGATGAAGAGCTTGTAAGGGAACATGAAAAGCTCCACAGAAATGAGGTTCAGCTTGACCTGGTGATGACATATCCCTGACAGGATGACCAAAACTGCAGTTGAAGAAGATGAGTACAGAGGCAGGTCTGTGAAAGCAGAAAACTCACTGCTTTGGAATATATGGGGGGTTTGCTATATACAGAAATAAAAGAGAAAGACGAAAAGAGTGCAGAAAACTATGGACCTTGCCCAGAAACGCAGAGTGTATAGCAGAATAATAATCCACCCACGCTGTCCTGTAAATAAAGAACAACAGAAATCTTTAGTGAAGATGGATATGCATCCAAGAAACAGTAGTTCTGCATAACTATTATGTGTACTATATTATGTCTGAAGATTATTCTTAAAACTTAGCAGCTTTCGCCACAGCATCATTCCTGAGGAAAAGATCAGTAGATTCAGAATCTGAACCTAGCCACTTTTTTCCTAGCTCTGTTCCCAGCAAGCAGCAGAGAGAAGATGGTCACCAGATGCTATCACAAAATCTTAATGCTATTCACTGCTGAAGGCAATTCTCTGTAGCAGGAAATCCCCACAGTGGTCGGATGCTTTGTCTGCTGTTTGCCATCAGCATTCTGAGAGCTTGGGCTAACCTTTGCCCTAGGGTATCCAAACCCAGACACAAGCACATAGGCAGAGAAAAGCACTAAATGAAATGAAGAAATGAATAATGAAGTTTGAATCGATCCTGTAAGCGATGTGAACACTATTAGTTGGAGTTACACATTGGTCTTTGGTATTTATGTGGGCTGTTGTATTTGAACATTGTTTTATAAATGGTTTCTAGCAGTAATTATGACTCACTGGTTACAGAGTAGGCTATTTCACTCTATCAGACCATTCCCCATAACTCAAATAGCTACAAATGACTTTCTTGTGAGACTTATGAGTTTATCCCCATTCTTCTTTTTCTTATAAAAAATTAGTTATAAAGTGTGTCATCAACTAGTGCCACTCTAAAAGACACACCTACAAAGATATTCATAATATAAAAGTTGAAAAATTTAGAATTAGAGTGTTATGAGAAAGAGCAGCATTCATAATTATCCAGAAGGGCATAGGGTAAGCACCAGTTGGAACCAACAGAGAACTTTGTCACATATCTTTACAACACATTGTAACACCATATACCTAGAAAGCTGTTTCTCCAAGGCTGTACAATTCCTCAGCTTCCACTGGCATAAGTCCTTAGCCACACATGCTCATAATACTTTAATAATCAAGTGTAATTAAATATTTTCATTATTTCAAGCTCAGTAAGAATTAATTGCTTACTCAGTTTCAGTCTCACTATTTCTGAAATTGCAATTTCTTACTGACTTTGGAATCCTGAATCACCAAACATTCCCAAGCATTTCAGAGAATAAACATTTAAGATCTTTTTGCACATATATATTACAGATTATAAAACATACCAGAAACAACTTTGTATCAGTAGAAAAGAATGACTTAACTAACAATATGCAGTAAAAAGTTATGTTGCCAGGCAAACTGCACATGAAAATAAATTTATTCTAAATGGGTAGACTGCCTGCTCACAGGGTTATACACAAGACCTAGCTCAAAGTAGATAAACAATATGTTAGACAAGATAATTTTCTTGGGTAATTCTTCTCAAGCAGTGAATAGTAGGTTTTCCACAGATATGTGTTTATCTTGTTATCTAATATCCTGCAGGGGGAAATTAACTTCTTTTTTTTTTCTCCTATATGGACTTAGTGAAGAGGTTTCAAGATACATCTCATGAAAGGATCTTATGGAGATGTGAGATGCTTGAAACTGCATTTATACATTAACATTTAATTTCAGTAAATGTCAAGACTTCTTTTTCTCCATGGAATATCAGCCCAAAACACCTGTACACAAGTTCAGATACAAATTCACTCCCCGAATTTAATTGTCTTCTTTAGTTTCTTACACTGTTCCAAAGAACTAGCTATGGTGGTAACAGAATGCAATTCTGTCATTTTTGGGGTCTTATACTGTGCTCACACATACAATGTCCCAGTACCATAGAGCAGTGCAGTGAACAATAGCATGATGGTTATTACCATGTGTTGTATTTTCCCTCCACTTCCTGAAGGAAAAGATCATGCAGGGCAGGCTGCATGGCTTGGGAGAGCAGTCTTCAAAGTGGAAGACAGTTTTGTTTGCAAATTGACTGAAGCAGAATAATTTGCATTCATTTAATAGCAGGTTCCTACACCAGTAATAGAATCACAAAAATGTGCAGTGGAGAAAAACCTCAGGTGATCATAAAATCCACTTCCTGCTCCAAGGAAGAATCAGCTGGATCTTTGTCATTTCTGACAAATATTTGTCTAAGTCTTCATTGTCTTCCAATGGCCCTCACTGCCTCTCCTCTCCTCTCTTTGCTTCATTTTCCTGGTTATCTAGTACTTGTCCTAAGTATTTCTTATTGCAGATTAAGCCCACCGATTTAGAAAAGAGATTGTTCCCTTCTTCTTTTGAGATTGTCAGTATTTCCTCATTATATGGATGGTTCATATTCTGCCTTCATCCCTTTCACAGCAGATATCTGGATAGCTCCAATTCCCTCAAAATCCCCCCCCCCCCAACCATGTGCTTCAGAGGATTTTCCTCATTGTTCAAAAATCCACACAAGTCTTCATCTCTCTGATCTGTCAGTGGTGAACTGTAGGTCCTCATCACAGAGTTGTCCATATCCATGAGTCTCACTCTGTTCTTATTTTGCATATCAAAGCAAGCATATACAGTGTTGATAAAAGAGGAAAACCATCCTCTTTCATCACATCTCACTTCTCTGAGCAAGTGATGTCCCCTTTTATTTCAATTGAAATATAGCTCTCCCAAGAGGTCTCAAATAGGCAGGTAAATCATACTGCTTACCACACATCAAAACTTCCAGTTCCTTTTATTTATTCCCTCACTTCTGTATAGTCTTCATCTAAGACACCATTTGTCCTGGGCTTTATTCCTAGGATGTGTCATACTGATGGAAAATTTCCCTTGAGATCTTCAAACTTCTCTCTTTTAAATAGTATGTGATTTGGTTCAGAGAAGGACAAAGGTTTAAAAATTCTGCCTTGGTAAAACATGCTTACCTCCAGTCCATCCTACATAAGCAGTAAGTTATAAAAGCCTAATTTACACACACTATTTTTTTCTTTCTGTGCAATGTCATTATAACATTAACACTGCTGTTGGAAGGAAGGTGTTGCCAGAAACAGGCTAAGTGGAAACATTAATGTGACAGTTTATTAATCAATTTCACCTCACAAACCCTAATGTAACAAAAAGAAGCATAAATAAATGTCTCATCTGTTAAGGTAATATATGGCCTTCACACTGAAACACAGATCTAATTTTAAATTTCTTGGCAGTTTTAGTTCAGGCTGTTAAAACTCTGGAGGATAATATACTAGCTAAACGCATTAATGGTCTAAGCTTGCTTTCTGTTTGCATTTAATTTCAGTGAAGGTCATTACTGTTGAAAGATGCTGGATCAATAGTGCTGGTTTTGAGCATATTTATATTAAACTTTTCCCTGTGGTCTTTCCAGCTCTCAGCTCTGAAACAGGATTCAGCTTATCTGGTACTTAGTTAGCACTTGCTGGTTTCTCAGCTTCTGAGGGCCAAATTTTAATTAAAAAATAATGTGGAAGATACTAGGCATGGGATAGTCTATTGACTACAGCAAAAGCTCAAAAGTCATCTCTGAGCTTTAAGCTGGCAATATTTACAGCTCTGTGGCCCCTGGCCCCAGCTACCCACCCTTGCTCTCATGCTGCCCCTTCCCTTGCACTGACACAAGAGGCTGTGCCTGCACATGGAGAACCAGAGGGGAGAACTGGCTTAAAACAAACCCATTCATCTTGCAGTGCCACAAGGCAGAGTTCTGTATGGGAAGGAATGATGGGGAGGAGTCCATCTGTTTCTTTCAGTAGCTGTGCTGGCTTCCTCCCTGGTTAAAACACTTGTGGAACCCCAACATCCATTTACTGCCTAAAATCAGAGAAGATGAATCCACATCTCCCTCATTTTTTCTCTCATGTACATATGCAGCCTGAAAATTAACCATACCATTCAGCTTGGCCATTTTTCTATGGGGTGAAAGAGAACTGAGCAAGATAAAGCCTGCCACATTCCTTGTCGTAATTGTGTACAGATGTTCCACATTAAAAACTAATATTTACTGAAATACTTTCCAAGTTGCATCAGAGCTTCTCCGAGTGTGTTGAAAACAAGCACATGCAAAATATTACATTTTTGCCAGATTCCTTCACCAAAACTGCAGACAACTGTTTCTCTGCTAATACAATGAGCCAAATCAATCTCTTTCATCTGAACACCAGGACTGGCTTTATCTGAATCTGTATTTGCCCAAATTATCGTTACCCTCCAGTGACCCCATGCAAAAAGTTGACTGCATGATCAGTTTATTATATGAAGAAATGCAGTAAGCTGTGATTTAAATTTTGTAGGCTCCCAACAAATTTGCCTGTTTGTTTGACAGAATGAACTCTCAACCTCCACTCATTTACAGAGATCCAAGATTCCTCCACTACACACGCCAAATTGCCTCTGGAATTTGTTAATAATTGTTTCCCCTAATAAACATAAGTAACAATAATAATAATAAAACAGCACATGTGGTTCTGATAAGAACGAGATAAATAGGATGATGGCCTTAAATTCCTACGTGATTAAGAAACCATCATATGACAAATCCAGCAAAACCAAGTATCTGCCTAAAAACCAGGGAAAGTGCTTGATTTACAGCTCTAAGTCGATGTCTGCCACCATTTTTGCACACTCAACTATCTTGGCTGACCTCTCCCAGACTTATTTTCTGCACACCAGCAGATTTCACATGTTTTTAAATACAGTGATAACCAGGAATTTGTAAATAATATAACTCCACTGACATATAACTGCCATGCCTGAGAAGCTTCACATCCAAGCTTCATCAGATCCCAGATCAGCAGCAAAAGCCAGACAGCTTAAGTTTATAAGCAGCTCTCCACATCCTGCAGCTACGCTGTGTATTCCACTTTGTACTCAGCTGCCCAGATGTAGACAACTCAATCTAATGGTACCTACATAGAAATATTGAGTCTTGACAAATTCAGTTGGTAAAACTGCAGAAAAACATCCATCAGATAAAGTGTGTACATGAACTGATTGTTTCAAAAGCCAAATACAAACCTGTAAAATTTGTGTTCGTTTTGTCAATAATGTTGTCAGTGTCACTCATGCCCCTCACAGAGGAATGTTAAATCACAATTATGGGCTGGAATACCACTTCATTCCTGGAACCCAGGCCATGGCCCCTACACTCAGTACTTTAGGGAAAGCAAGGCACAGAGACTATCACCTTCAAAGGGGCTATAAAATTTCTGGTTTGGTGCAAAATATAAAAGTCTGGGTTGCTGGCAATTCCTCTATTCATTCTTGTCTCTCAAATTGTCTAAACTGCTGTCCTAGGAAAAACAGCATTCACTCTAGGACCCAAACTTGCAATTTTAGCCTTCAGTATGAAAAAGAAGAAATAATGAACATATAGGGGAATTTACACAGAGTCAATAGATTAATTGATAATTTATATTAATAGATATTTTAGTCTTTTCATCATCTAAAATAACTTAGTTTCATTTTTCTTCTATTTTTTTTTTTTTTTCTGTGTTGAGCATCTACACTAAAGACACTGTGTGCTGCTTGGGACACCTCAAAAGGTTTATCCTCATCTGAAATAACCAGTCACAGACTGACTGATGCTAAAAACCTCTTCCTCTGCCTCCCTCCTGCTTCGTCCCACCCCTAAAATCATCAGAAGCCAACAAGTTCTGTCTGACTGCAAACATAAGGAACCACCTGAGATAATAACTGAGACCAGACTTCCTTGTTACTCATCCCAGATTCAACAGATTTGCAAATACAAAAAAACTCCCATCTCTCTCCCCTGTAAAACACACAACATAGCTCACACAGGGAAATGCAAAATCAAGCCCCTTCAAACATCCATGTAAGGTAAGACTTCTAAGTATGGATGAAAATTTTATCATCTTAAGTTCCTTGGGTGTTCTGAGCAACAAACGTACTTTAAATATTCCATATAATTACCCACACACAGGTGATATATAAATATCCTAAAAGTTTTTTAAATATTTAGAATAAAGGTAAAAGCAGCCACCAATGTACCTTCACATGCATATTCTGTGGGTGTGAGAACCACAGAAGACAGTCAAGACTTTTGGTGCAGAGAAACAGTCCTGTTAACTCTCTTCACTCAAACATACAGTCCTAGAAATGAGAGATGGGAAAGTCCCAGTCCATCTCCCACATCTAACAAGAAGGATTTTTTCACTGTGAGGGTGACAGGGCACTGGAAGAGGCTGCCCAGGGAGGCTGTGGAGGCTTCTTCCCTGGAGACATTCAAAGCCCACTTGGACATGTTCCTGTGTGACCTGATGTAGGTGACCCTGCCCTGGCAGGGGGGATTGGACTTGATAATGTTTTGAGGTCCCTTCCAACCCCTGATTTTCTATGATTCTATGGTTCCCCTGGGCTTATCCACCCATCAGTTTCCAATTACTCCAGCAATGGATTCTCCTACCTCATGTCCTGGGAAAGTATCTGTTGATGTAATGAATCTCACAGCTACACAAATTTCCTACTTGCTAAGCCCATGCAGGTTTCCTTTCCTTTGTTTCATTTCATCATTCCTAAACAACACTCTCAAAATATCTTCTTCTACAAGGAGTAGCTGACTCTTCTTCTAGGCCTTCTAAACCTTATATTTGCAGTTCTAATTAATCACATGGTTCTTTTCTATTGTTATTGCTGTATTTCATTTTAATATTTCATTCCTATTACCAATTACATGATCTCTAAATCCAGCTAAGGTAGAACTACGGTGGAGAAGACTCTGTAAGAAAAGGTATAAAGATAGTCCCCAGGATGCTGAATCACAGACAATGTGAATTATTCTGCCTTCTGAGAACTTTGTAATGAAAGGAGAGTACATTCTTTTAAGCTCCAGAAAAATCATAGATACCAGACACTGAAGGACCCGGTCAGTGACTACCACTCATATAACTCCCCTCAAGGGTCTTTCCACCCCCCTGCTCTGTGGTTGGACTGAATGATCTTGGAGGTCTCTTTCAACCTAAACATTCTGTGAAACATTCTGTGAATCCATGAAACATTCTTTATATAGTGTCTTTCAAAGGAGTCCCAGGGCAGGTAGAAAGGCCAGATACTTCTGCAATACAAATCATAGTATCAACACTGGCTGTGAAGCTGCTAGTAACTATTTTCCCTATGCTACACTGGTTCCAACAGCTGCATTTTGCCTTGTTGGCCTTGTGAATTACCATGTATAGTTTCCTCTATTGCTTTTCCCTTAATTGCTGCTGATTAGGGATCCTGAGGAACAGAGAAACTTTGCATGTCCAGCCTATATTAACTATTGTACTATCTAATATAACTTCATCAGGAAGTTATATTTTTGCTCAATGGGATAATAGAATATGTGCAATTAAATGTGATGTCATTATGACTATCTAACTGGGGAAATTCTCTAAGTTTTTATATACTACTGCATTCCATTGAATAAGAAAGTTTTTCATTTTTTTTATATACGTAGACATTTAAACTTTTTTTAATCTATTCCTCATATGCAAAGCTCTTATCACTAGCTTGTTTCTTCTGTTTTCTCTCTTGTTTAAATAATTCTCTGTGGAAAATAACTGCTGATGGTGGTTTTTTTCAAGACAGAATTGTAAAAATTTATTGGAGGCTATTCCAGAAGTGTACAAATGAGGACCTGACCACTTAAAGGTATTAAAAGATAAGATTTAGACTTCTACCTTCAATGCTCCCTATCAAACTACAAAACAGCTTAGCCTGTTGCTCAGATTACCAACATCTCTCTCTCAGTTCAGGTTACAGAAATTGATACGAGTCAGCCTCTGCTGTAAATTTTCAAGTTTTCCATTGATATCTTCCTGTAAGTGGAAGCAGAGTTCAAAATCTCTGAAGTAACAACTAAAAAACCTCACAAAGAAAATCCCTCTGACCAAAACTGTCACTTTTTAAGTGTACATACTAAAAAATTCTTCAGAAAGAGTAGCTGTAAATGTAACATCTAATAAGGAACTCCTGCCAGTTAAACAGTTTTTAAAAATTCATGCTGTTCAACATGTTGAATATCTTCCTTGCCAGAAGAAAATTTCTCTGCTTTAAAGCATCTGATCATGCTTGCTCTCATCTCTTTGTCTGATGCCTCCTCTGATATTGCAGTACTTTACACTTTGTGTGTGACAAAACTGTTTTTTCACAACAGCAAAGGCATCCTTTGCAGAAATGCATCCCTTCCCTCAGCAGTAAAACCCGGCATCCACAAGTGTGGTGATAGTGGATTTTCACCATCGCAGTCTGTTTACTATTTGCCCTTAAACGGAATTCTGACTTGGAGGTTTGGGTTTAAAGATAGGCTTTTCTCTCTGCAACAAAAAATGAAGAACCACACATACACATTATTTACAGAATGAATGTAGAACAATACCTGTTGCATTTTTCTTTCACATAAGCTACACACTGTACAAGAACAAAAAGGGGAGTATATCACAGAATCACAGAATCAGCTGGGTTGGAAGGGACCTCTGAGATCATCAAGTCCAACCCTTGATCCACTGCCGCTGTGGTTACCAGCCCATGGCACTGAGTGCCACATCCAGTCTCTTTTTAAATATCTCCAGGGATGGAGAATCCACTACTTCCCTGGGCAGCCCATTCCAATGTCTGATCACCCTCTCCGTAAAGAAATTCTTTCTAATATCCAACCTAAACTTCCCCTGACACAACTTAAGTCCATGCCCTCTTGTCTTGTTTAAAGTTGCCTGGGAAAAGAGCCCAACCCCCCCCTGGCTCCAGCCTCCTTTCAGGGAGTTGTAGAGAGCGATGAGGTCTCCCCTGAGCCTCCTCTTCTCCAGGCTGAACACCCCCAGCTCCCTCAGCCTCTCCTCACAGGACTTGTGCTGGAGTCCCTTCACCAGCCTGGTTGCCCTCCTTTGGACCTGCTCCAGGACCTCAATCTCCTTCCTGAACTGAGGGGCCCAGAACTGGACACAGGACTCGAGCTGTGGCCTCACCAGGGCTGAGTACAGGGGCAGAATCACTTCCCTGGACCTGCTGGCCACGTTGTTCCTGATCCAGGCCAGGATGCCATTGGCCTTCTTGGCCACCTGGGCACACTGCTGGCTCCTGTTCAGCTTCCTGTCAATCCAGACTCCCAGGTCCCTCTCTGCCTGGCTGCTCTCAGCCACTCTGTGCCCAGCCTGGAGCTCCCCATGGGGTTGTTGTGGCCAAAGTGCAGGACCCGGCACTTGGCCGTGTTGAACCTCATCCCATTGGAATCAGCCCAACTCTCCAGTCTGTCCAGGTCCCTCTGCAGAGCCCTCCTGCCTTCCAGCTGATCCACACTCCCCCCCAGCTTAGTGTCATCTGCAAATTTACTAATGGATTTCTATATGAATTTGCTATAGGTTGAAGCTCCCTAAAACACCAACAAGGATAAAAACTAGCTCAGCTGCTGGTGATGAAAAGGTCATGTAAAAAAAAAATCTAAACAACTAATCTAAAAGGTTTTACTAGAGCAATGTCCAAATAGCCACTCAAACTGTTTTTATTTATTTTTAATGATAAGAAGCAACTGCTAAAACAATCTAATACAAAAGATGCTCACATTCACTAGCATTGTATCACAGCCAAACTCAGCTCCAGATTTGGACTCCAAACAAGCCAAAGTTTAGCTATAGTCAGTGTTTTTTCTATTAATTCTAATTTAATGACATTATTTCTAACTTCTATTCAATTTTTGGCTTCTGATGGAACTAGAAGAAGAAATCCCAAAAGAGACATATGCTATATCATCCATTTATACACTTCAGCAGGAAGGGAAAATATTAATCTGCAATGTGCAACAGGACTGAGTCAGAACTGCAACTGTAACCTGAATTCTGTACTTCTGGACCCTTAGGTATTTTAAAACCTTCAGGCTTAACATTGAGTTGGCATGAGATTTTGCATTTCTAATATAAAACACGTGCTCATTACTCAAGCACAACTCTATTTCCAGGAGTTGTGCAAGGATGCAAAAGCTTTCCTGTAGCCTTGCTACTATTGCCTGTCCAGATTTATTTTGAGGTCAGCTAAGCAAGAGACATCTGACCAGTGGAGTATCCATGCATTGCAAAATAGAGAGAGCAGATGAGAGACAAGGAAAATAGGCTTCAGGTTTTTCTTCTAATTTAATAAATACTTCCATGAAAGTCTGTCTCTCTTGCCTTTCCTTTTCCCACTCCTCCACCTTTTCTTCCTTTTGGACAGTGAACCGAAAGGCCCTCTTCTCCTCAGGAGCCCAGTATCAGCCTCCACATGAAGTAAAACCCATCTTTTGCATAGGGACATCACAGCCATGCCTATGCCTGTCCACATACCCCACTGACATGGAACCCAACAGTACCCTGCAGCCTTGATTTCCCAGGCTGACCTTGTACCTGCCTTGCCACTGCAGACATCACTGCATGTCAATCATTGCATGGTGTCTGACCCCAGTTACTGTCCTGGCCTGATCCTGGCCCCGACTTTCTGACTGATTCATCATAGAATCATAAAATCATAGAATTGGCTGAGTTGGAAGGGACCTCAGAGATCATCGAGTCCAACCCTTGATCCACTACTGCTGTGGTTACCAGCCCATGGCACTGAGTGCCACATCCAGTCTCTTTTTAAATATCTCCAGGGACAGAGAATCCACTACTTCCCTGGGCAGCCCATTCCAATGTCTGATCACCCTCTCCGTGAAGAAATTCTTTCTAATATCCAACCTAAACTTCCCCTGACACAACTTAAGTCCATGCCCTCTTGTCTTGTTGGTAGTTGCCTGGGAGAAGAGCCCAACCCCCCCTGGCTCCAGCCTCCTTTCAGGGAGTTGTAGAGAGCGATGAGGTCTCCCCTGAGCCTCCTCTTCTCCAGGCTGAACACCCCCAGCTCCCTCAGCCTCTCCTCACAGGACTTGTGCTGGAGTCCCTTCACCAGCCTAGTTGCTCTAGAGCTTAATCCTAGACTTAATCCACAGAGCTGCCTCAACACTGTACTCAGCCACCAGCCCAGTCTCTTGCCTGAGCTGGGCTGCCATCAGTGGGTCTCTCAGACACCATGGCCCCAGTGCTGCAGGGTGCACCCTTTCATGGTACAGACCCTTCACTGTACCAGCCCTGTCACTGTGCCTCCCCTGCCTCTGATGCTCCATGGCACTGCTCATGTGCTTGGACAGCAGACCCATGGCTTTGCACCAGAGCTCTGACCCCAGATAATGTGACACATGACAGTGTACAAGGTGTAACATGATCTTGCTTTAACACCAATGTGGCTTAAGAGTTGTCTCTTCATCCATTACTGTTTCCTCAGGGATTCACTTTCCCTCCATATAATGAGAAAGGAGAATGAATGCAGCTGTTGCAAGCAAGACTGTCAAATCCTGTATTCAGCTGTATTACCAGTACACTGAGATCTAGAGCTGAAAATCTCCCCACTGCTGTCTACTGTAGTGCATCTTAACATCTCTTTTCTACTGCTGTTGCTTAATGGGTTCTCTTAATGAGCAAACAAACTATAAGCACAGATGATTAAAAACACATTCAGCAAGAACACCTCATACCACTTCCCTCTCCCTGTTGGCACTAAGACAACCATATACGCTCCGTTTTGAGGGGGGAAAAAAATTAATAAATACAAGCAAATTAATTTCACATTTCATTTGCATAAGAGATTAACAGTTTTTAAACAAGATCACATTTGTAGCCCGTTATGATCCATATTAAGTGTCACAATTCAAGCCCCGCTGTTACCAACCAGGCCTCCACTCATCCACCCCCACACCCACTGTGTCACAGGGAGGAGAAAATCCACATTAAGGCTCATGAATTGAGACCAGGACAAGGAGGTTTGCATTCCCCAATTACAGGTATGGGCAAAAAACAGAAAAGTTTAACCTGAGAAAGGAAAGAAACTAATTTAATCTACAAGGAGAAAGAGAAAACATGGGCAGATCTTATTGTCCTGGTTTAGGCCAGGATAAAGGTGATTTTCTGGTTTGTACTTTTGCTTTCAGCTAAGTCTCTTGTAAGTAGTTGCACTTGCTGAAATTAACAGCAAGTTTCTCAGACAGTGTCTGCTTCTAGGACTGATAACACTCGATGTTTATAGTTACAGCCAGAGACTGGCATGCAGAGCCAAGGACACTGCTCAGCTCTGAGGAACATTTTACCTTCCAGAAGGAGCAAGGAGGTCCCACCTGAACCCCTCCTTTGGGGAGGACCAGACAAGATAGATGCCAGAATTGACCAAACAGAGTATTCCATCCCATACACGTCATACTCAGTATAAATTTGAGGGATCACAAGGGTCAAACAACTTCTTCCTTCCTTCTTCCTCCCTGCTTCCTTCGGCATCCTGAGAGGATTCTGTCTGTCCCTCCGCCTGTGGTCCTGATCCGTGCCAGCCTGAATCTGTGTGTTCCTGCCCCCAGCTCCCGACTGCTGCTGACTCCAGGATTCCAGCCTGGACTTTCCCAGGGCTGCCCTGCAGCCTCAGTGGTGACATGAGAGTTATTGGGGGGAAGGGGGGAGGAGCGTGGGATCACTTTTCCTGTATATTTGTATATATTTAGTAATTTTTTCCTATTTATCATCACTGTGTCATTAAAGTTCTGTAGTTTAGTTTCCAACCCATAAGTCTCTCTTCCTTATTCTCTCTCTCAGTGAGGAGAGAGAGATTAATATATAAATCTGTTTCTCAGTTTAAATCTGTTGTTTTGCCGGGCCAGTGTTAAACCGTGACACTTATGATCTTTCCCCACCCCTCCCTTCTTCCCAGGACAAAACTGCCTCATTCCTGCCTTCTCCTCAGCAGCACAGGGGATGGGCAGGGGGGCCTTAGGGTCAGTTCAGCACATGCTGTTCCTGCCTCTCCCTTTTCAGAGGGAGAACACCTCACAGTTTTCCCCTGCTGCAACGTGGGGTCCCTTTCATGGGAGAGAATCCTTCATGAACCCCTCCAACATCAGTCCAGCTTCCCATTCTGCTCGGCCTTGGGCAGAGGTGGGGCCAGCACTGGAACCAGGGGAGCTTCCAGTAGCTTCCTTCTCACAGGAGCCACCCCTTTTGGCCCCAGCACTTCCAAAACACCACTGCACTAACCCGAGACATTAAGACACGGGGAGGACACACTACAAAACAAAAGAGTAAAACCTCTCACTTCTCAAAGATACGTCTCTCACTAGATCCCAGCCTAGGATAAAAGAGTCAGAAGGCCAAGGCAAACAAGTATCCCATGACATGCACCAGATGCTCATCTCTCTTTGCTGAGATCCTTCACATCCACCAAAATTGTGTCTAGGTGACAGGGACCGGCAAGAGGCAAGAATGGCCTAAAGACCAAGGATTGGTGCAAAACTCCAAATTTTACATGTAAGACCTGCCTTCTTGAGATGACATGCTGAAACACAGCTTACTTGTAAGGGCTTGGCAGTGTTCATGGTGCTACACAAGCTGTAGAAAAATATTAACAAATTGATACACATCAGCATAAAAGCACTGCTGACTCATATTGGCTGAAAATTGTTCTCAAAGGTTTTGTTACCTAGACAACCAGAGGAAGCTAATTCTTCTCCGGCCATAGCAACCAGCAAGATTGAGTTCTTTTGAAATTCTCTCCTGAATCAACATTTTCAGCGTTTGGTATAGGAATTCTTTGTGCCTCTCCACAATAAGCTGAATTACATCTGCTTTAATCCTTCTTTTCTGACAAATCCTCCAGGCTTGCTATGACATTTGCTGCTATAAGCAGGTACAAACACCCCCATGGCTAAAGTGCTATCAACATCAGTCTATATCAGACTTCTCGGTGTTTTTTCAGACATAGCTGATAAGACACCTGTTTAAACCCAGTCTGCAGTTGGGACTTGAAGAGATTTGACTCTAGAATTCTGAATTGCTCTGTTCTGCTGCAATGGGGAAAGAGGGAACTGGGTTCTTCTAACAGGCTAAACTCACAGCTCTGTTATATCAATACTGCTCAGGGATGCCTACTTCACAGAATAGGCTGCCAGAACTAAAAGATGAGTCTGTAACTGTTATTTCTCTGTTTTGTAATACTAACCAATTCAGGAGGCAATTCTGAGCATACAACAGCACTAAAATTTAACTACATAAACAGCATACCTTTTAATGTCTGCATTGCGTGAGAGAGGAGCAAAAAGCAGGGGGAGGCAGAACAGGACAAATCTTGGCTTTGTAAGATACACATGGGATTCTTAAAGTTCATAACACACCACATTCAAAAGACTCACCACTTACTCTCCCACAAAGTCAATTGTGCAACTGACTTTCCAGGAGTTATGATTTCAGAAACTAGAATGGCCTCTCCTGAACTTCTGTGTGGTCACAGAAAACACACATCTTCAGACAGCAACAGAAAAGACTGGGTAGATTCATCCCCTTATCATTATCTGACTTAAATACATGTCTTTGTAAGGCACCACCACTGGCTTAGGCAGGACCTGAGCAGAACAGCTCAGCAATGGGTCCAAAACTCACAATATCCTTATGATGGGTACAAGACATCTGAGGGTCCTGTGGGATCCACATGAAAGTTCTGGAAAGAAATTTCCCATTTCAGCTAGAAGGAACGTACTCCTGCTACCTTAGACAAAGAATAGGGGAAAAAAGTATTGTTAAATGAGTGCCTTCTCAGTCCCTTGCATGATCATTTCTGTGGGAGAGACTTAGGTCAGCAAGCCATCTCCTTCCACTTTCATGTGAGACAATGCATTATAAGTATTACAGCAATTTCCTCATGAGGTTAAAAACTACAAAATTCAGTACTTGGAACAAAAGTGTAGGAAAATGCTAGAAAAAATTGTGGAAAATTAGAAGTTTTTATTCTTCTAGTATGGCAAAATATTTATCTGCTTACTGTACTTATACAAACAAAATTATAAAAAATCATAGAATCATAGAATCATCTAGGTTGGAAAAAAGCCTTCAAGATTATCAAGTCCAATTGTAATCCAACTACCACAGCCACTAAACCATATCCTGAAGCACCACATCTAAACACTTCTTGAGCACCTCCAGGAATGGCAACTCCACCACCTCTCTGAGCAGCCCATTCCAATGACTCCGCACTCTTTCAGTAAAGAAACTTTTCCTAATATCTAACCTAAACCTCCCCTGGTTTAACTTAAACCCATTTCCTCTCATCCTACTGCTAGTTACTTGGGAGAAGAGACCAACACTGGCCACTCTGCAGCCTCCCTGCAGGTGGTTGTAGAGAGGAGTAAAATCCCCTCTGAGCCTTGCCTTCTCTCTTCTCTTCTCTTCTCTTCTCTTCTCTTCTCTTCTCTTCTCTTCTCTTCTCTTCTCTTCTCTTCTCTTCTCTTCTCTTCTCTTCTCTTCTCTTCTCTTCTCTTCTCTTCTCTTCTCTTCTCTTCTCTTCTCTTCTCTTCTCTCTTCTCTTTCCTCTCCTCTCCTCTCCTCTCCTCTCCTCTCCTCTCCTCTCCTCTCCTCTCCTCTCCTCTCCTCTCCTCTCCTCTCCTCTCCTCTCCTCTCCTCTCCTCTCCTCTCCTCTCCTCTCCTGACAAAATAACCCCAGTTCCCTAAGTCACTCCTGCTGTCCAAACCCCACACCAGCCTCATAGCTGTTCTCTGTACACGCTCCAGGACCTGCACATCTTTCTTACACTGTGGTGCCCAGAAACAAACACAATACTCAAGCTGTGGCCTCACCAGGGCTGAGCACAGCGGCACGATCACTTCTGTACTCCTGATGGATGCTGGTTTTGATCCAGGCCAGGATGCCATTGGCCTTCTTGGCCACCTGGGCACACTGCTGGCACACATCCTACTCAGATGGCTGTTCACCAGTACTCCCAGATCCTTCTCCACTGGGCTGCTTGCCAGCCCTGCTTCCCCAAGCCTGCAGCGTTGCACAGGATTATTGCAACTAAAGTGCAGGACCTGACACTTGGTCTTGTTAAACCTCAAACCTCATCATAAATACATCCTATTATCAGCCTGTTCAGATCTCTCTGCAGTGCCTTGCTACCTCTGAGCAGATCAATGCTCCCTCTTAATTTAGTGTCACCTGCAAACTCACTGAGGGTGCACTCAATCCCCTCATCTAAATCGTTGATAAAAAAGTTTAAACAGAACTGACATGGGGTCATCGAGTGTTATCAGTCCTAGAAGCAGACACTGTCTGAGAAACTTGCTGTTAATTTCAGCAACTATTTACAAGAGACTTAGCTGAAAGCAAAAGTACAAACCAGAAAATCACCTTTATCCTGGCCCAAACCAGGACACCCCAATACCGAGCTCTGGTGGACACCACTTACAAATGGGAGGCTACCAGTATAGCCCAGTAGCTGCTGGAACACTGTTTAAAGCAGTGAATATCCTTTGCTATACTGTTTACACCTTGGAAACTAGGGAGAAGGATCTGGCTTGCAGGCTGCAGAAGAGAGACCTCAGTCTTTAGCCTGCTGAGGAAGATCTGTGCTAACCATGTGGGGCAAAGAAAGGCATTGCTATCAACCTTGACTGCAAAGGGGAAATGCCTACTCAGGTATGGCAAATACATGCCTCTCTGTAGCAATGAGGCTATCAAAAAAACCCCAAACATCTGGAACATCAGCTCCTCTTGCAGGCTGCTCTTGTAGTCCACCAGGAAGCCTAGAGCAACCTTGAGGTGCCTTTACATGATACCCCTCAGCTAAAGGATTGCAACAGATTGCTGTAAACTCCCTTACATCTGTGGCCCACAGCAGACAATGAGGCCTATATAATGAGATAGGGTTCAATACACCACTTCAGCATAGGTTAGTGATGATAATTCCTGTTCAGACAGGATTTTGCCCTCAGAGACCCACACCACATGTCATCAAATGCAGAACCCTGTTACATGCTTCTGTAATGGAAAATTCCTTTTATCATGCACAACTATATGGGCTGGAGTGAAGTAAAACCCAGCTATAAATAATTCACCCAAACAATGAAGCAATCTTAAGACCCAAGTAGAATGCTTCATGTGCAGTCCTTTCATGAAAAGTGGCTCTTTTTTCTTTTCTTTGCAACTCAGAGACTTTTTTTTTAATGCAATACCATATTTTCTGTCAAAATGCCACCAAAAATTAATGACAGCCTGGTTCTTCTCTTAACAAAAAAAAAAAAAAAAAAAAAAAGCCACATTTTTTTAAATGGTCCGCATAAACAGAATCTTTGTCTGACCTTCCTGTAAACCTTTGAAGAACCTCTAGCTCATCCACTTGAGGAATTGGTGGACAGTTCAGCAATTTATCCTTTGCTTCCTCTCTCCAGCTTCCCACCACTGGTATTGCTGCACTGGGACACACAGGGAAGCCTTGGTTATATGCTGGTGTACTGGACAAAGTCACAGAAAATACAAGTATAGCTGAAATGCCTCCACCCTGCTTTTTGCCACAGCTGAACAGACAGCAAAACTTGCCCCCAAGACATTAAAATTTGACTTCTGTAACACTGAAGTTCCTAGTCTCCAACTCTTGCAATGCAGCAATGAAATAACAGAAGCATTTTAGACAACTGAGACCCACTTCATCCTTCACACAGTGCTCCAGCAATGCAGCAGCAGCTACAGAGGAGCACAGGTCCTCTGTAGTGTCACCATCTCTGTCCTTGGCAGAGGGGAAATGTCAGGGATGGGGGTGTGATGAGGCATTCTGTGCTCCTGAAACAGAAGCAGCTGGGAAAAACATCTGCAAGAGCACTCAGGGGGTGCTCTAATTTAAACTGGCCCCTGAGCAGCTGAGAAGCTGAGGAATAGAAGAAGAGATGGCCTCAAGCCACTGTTGTATTCTCTTCCTGAAACGTCACCTTCTGAACCACAGCAGAAAATAATGGCAGAGTGTAAGAGAGACAGAAATTAAGCTGGCAGAGCAAAGTCTCTTTCTTCACTCAACAAAGTCTCTTGTACCCAGAGATAAAAAACACCTCAAAATTGCAGCCCTGCTGCAAGCTAACATTAATTGATGTGTCACCTAAATAAGGATGAGGAAGAGGGAAATGGCTCAGCTTCTGATCACGTTTATCCTAGCTGCAGTAGTGAATAAAGTCATCTCATTTCCACAGCATTGCTTTTGAATGCCTCTTAGGAAACCAGGAGCAGTCAGCCCTTCTTAACATACAGAACTGACCAAAATTTGAGTTTTGCTCTTGGGATCACCCAGGACAGTCAGAGCAGTCACTCTGGGACTCTTCCTAATCAGAGGAACAGGGTTAAAGGGGTAACAAGTGAAGAACCCCATGGTGTCTTACAATTAAAGAATCTTACTCAAGAACAGTGCACTGACAGCAGGATCACCCATGCGTGATAGATTAGATTGATCACATAAGTGAAACTCTCTTCCCTAATACTATATGCTCTCAGTGGGAAGAATTAAGAAACAGGTGAGAGAGGAAGCAAATGGGAAGAAAAAAAGCAAATAATTTGTCCCATGACATGCTGAACATACAGAAGCTGAAGCAGGAAGCTGGAAAGTCTCCCATGTCCCACAGAAGCTAGAAGACACTATCCTGGACACTCAGCCCTGCCAGTGAAAGACTTTGGTGAAGACAGCGAGGAGAAAAGCATCCCTTCTGTCACAGCTGACAGTGGGGCACAAGTTCTAGCTTATCAGAGTTCATTTCTCACTTGGACTGAATGGGATGGCCTCCAGATAGATCTCCAGATACCATCCAGATTTGAAAACATGAGAGTTCAGGACATTATTTCAAACCAAATCCAACTTAGGCTTCTTCTGTAAACTTAAGTGATCCTCTGGAGATTTAGGTCTGCAGAGCTTTCTGTGATCCACAGCATTTCTGGGAAATAACATGTATTCTTGGGCCAGATTACTGACAGCTTCAGGCACACAAATAGTCTCCAAATATTTTAAATAGAAATGCTTGATTTATCGGCCCAAAATAATCTTGCAAACTGAGTCTGCCATGGCTGCAGTGTGTCACTGAAGGCATTTCTCCAACTGCATCTCTTTCCTTTCTCTGTTGGTCCCCCTGCCTCCCTCTGCTCTCTACAGCACAGGGCACAGCAACCACATGATGAGAGGGCCTTAATTAAGCTCCCCATTGAAAGAGGAGCTTTCCTGAGCCCACCACATGCCATGTGTGCACACTTGGCCTGGAAACAAGAGGGGCTTCATGGCACCTGCTCTCCCCCCGGGAATCTCCTAGGTAGTGATTTACAGAGTTTCTCTGCATCAGGAAAAAGAGTGAGCACACATGAACCAACAAGCATGAAGCCAGTACTAAAGTGGCTTTAATGCAGCTGGTGTAGTCCTCAGTGAGAGTCACCTTCTCTTACATAAGGTTATTTCTCTGTACATCCTCCTCTTGCTACCGTGAGGGTAACCATATTCCTTACCTCACATGGGTGCTAGAAGAAGATGTGCATCAAAGCTTGTAAGTGCTGTGTTAACCAAGTAAACAAGTCTTAGCTACCTAAAAGACAGCAAGAATATTTTTTAAAGCACAGTGGGCTTTGTAGATTTATAATAACAAATAAAAAGCTATTAAAATAACAATGACAGTGTTATGCTTTGGACTTTGGGAGGGGTAACTAGTCATTTTGCAAAGACAAGAAAGGCAAAGGAGATGTATTTTTAGCCTGATTAATCAAAACTAATGAGCCCCTAAAGCCTTACGTTTGTCTCACTCAGCATACGATCAGCAGTGACTTTATATTAGCTTTTCTCCAACAAAGAGCAGCCAAGGGGTCATCTAATGACACTCCAGTGTGAGTGACTCAGAGCTTCTCTATAAAGAAAAGCTTGCCTAAATTTTCAGACCAGATGGTTGAAGTGTGAGAAAATCAGTCAGATGGCTCTGAAGTATTTAATATAGTTAAGAATATGCAATCTGGAAATGCCCTGGGCTCAGACACAGATTTCTGTAAAGCTCTCAGAAACAAATCTGCACAGTCTTCTTCTGAACAAGCTTAATGATTTCTTAGCCAACAGCAAGGGCATCAGCCATTAAGGGAAACAAAGTGAACCCCTTACTAATGCCTTCTCACCCCTGTAATGGGCAAGATAGCAAAGGAAGAACAGAACATTAAGTGTTGACAAACACCAAGAAATAGGATCAATCTCTCAAGAGCATACACTTTGTGTACATAGTGCTTTTCATCTAAGCAACTGAAACATTAAATTCTCTCCACGCTCCTCAAAGAGTAGCAATTACACCTACTGTGCAGGTAGGAAAAATTATGCACAGTGATACATAGATTGTCTCCATCCAGGAGATGGAGGGGGAAAGCCTACATTGGGTCTTCCTGCCCATTCCTCTTCACTCACCCTCATCTGCCTTTGCTTTCCATCTGCACCACTATCAGACTAAGAAAGCAGCTCCCAAACTCCTAACAATTTCCCAAGTTCAAGAAGACAGCTTGCCTTTGACATCAGGAGAGACAGAGGACTCCCACTGGAGAGGACAAACTCAGGCTTCTTGCTTCAAAACAGCAGAGCTGAGTGGAGAGTGACTGAGCAGAACCACACCAATATGTGCTCCTAACTACTCTTTGTCTGATACCACCCCAACAAGTGATACCCCTCCCAAGTTGTGTCACCTCTCTCATTCTGCCTACTCTGGAGTGAAGGGAGGGACTTAGTGACTTTAACATATGCCCACAGAAACAAGAGGAAAGGAAGTGGATAGAGAGCATCTAAAAAGATCCAGAATTCTGCACCTCAAATTGCCATTTAGGATCACCAGATTAGAATGTCCTAGGCTCGTATTGTCATCCAGGACAGATTAGAACACCAGAGTGTGAGGCAGAATCTGGACTTCACAGTCTAAATGTAGTAGACAACTTGCTTCAATTCACTGATAGAAGAAACTCCATGTCCTTCATTTCTACTCTGGCCTGCAATGCAGCTTAGGCAAATTGCTCATCTTCCACAAATTACATCATTTGGCTATGCCATAGCCCTGTCTCTAATACAGGGTCTAGGTGAACTCATGATCAGCTGAAAGAGCTTTGCAGAGCTCAACCTGTCATTTTAATTGAGTAAGGGATTCCACATTAACAATGTAGAATAATTCATACTGCCAAGAGTATGAAGTGCCTTCACCCCTCTCTGTCACAGGAGCACCCAGAATCTAGAGTACACCCACAGGAACCAGCAAGGCAGCCACTGTCAGATCAGGTGATGATCAAGAGCCCAACAGCTACATCCAAGCTTAAAAAACACATAAGGAAGAAGCTTCCTCAAGGACAAAGTGGTGTGGCCTTGTACTGTAAGGACTGATTCCCAGTGCCAAAACAGATGGGAAGTGGACATACATTGTTGCAGACACTGTTCCAGCCTCTGGGGCTGTATTTGTGTGCTGTGTAGCAGAACAGCTACAGGTCAGTCCAGCCTGGGCCACAACACATTGAGTGATACTCCACAGAAAGAGTACCAGTCTCACTGATACTCCTTTACCAAGCAATGTTAAAAGAGAACATGAGCTTTGAGCTTTCTTCTGTTGCAGCACAAGAAATACCAAAATGGGAAATGGGAGAATGAGTCTGGAGAAGGCATTTAAGGGAATAACCCGAGGTCAGGAGGCTGAGATAAAGGCTTTCAGGCTCTGCCAATTCATCTAAACAACACTGTGGTCAGGGCCCAAGGGCTTTGGGATCTTCATCTACATAATCTTCAAATTTATTACACTGTCAAGTTTTGAGGGTTTTTATTTCTCTTGACAAAGGTGTTTTTGTAAATGGAAAACTAAAAAATGGAAAATGGTGGAAAAAAGCAGTCCTTAGCTGCTTCCCCCAGACAGACACAGAGGATGCTAAATGCAGACTGCAGCAGCTAATAGCTGGTGTCACTGGTGTTTCCTAACCTGCCAGGTGGAAAGGGTCACTCTGCTGGTTCTTCAGCTCAAGTTTAATTGATCAGCTCTTGCTGAACCAGATTGTTTCTGTAAGTGCTTCTGTAAGAAAACTAATTAACAAACCCCTAGTAGACTGCATTTAGTTTACAAATTTAGCAGTGGCATCTGCACTAGCCAAATGAGACTGAACCAAGCACACCAACCTCTGCTACAGTACCTAGTGGAGAAAGCATATTACATTTCTTTTTGTTCACATTTTTTTCCCCTTTCCCTCAAACAAGGTGTTCCTCTGTGACAAAGATTTATAGAACTAGCAGACTAAAGGGGGTCGCTGCAGAGAAAGGAAACTTAAAATGAAAATGGAAGATGTAACTGGAAATTAGCTTAAACCTAGATTCATGTTGTACAATTATTACTGTAAATTCAGGAGTACAGAGGAGACAGAAACATGCTATTATTTCTCACTAAGCGTGTCAGAATGATGTAGAACAAGTGAATATTGGTTCAGCTAGAAACAACCTAGTCTTGAAATTACCATGGCTTGCTGCTTGATGGTTTAAACATGGGCTATGACAATCTACCTTCCGGTCTTCAATTCTTAATTCTCATGAGGAAAAGACAGCAAGATCTGAGATCTTCAGCAAAATATTAGTAAAAACATCCCTCTGTAGGAACTGATGATGAACATTCACTTGGGAAAGAAAAAAGAGAATGAATATGGAAGAACAGAAAGTCTCTTTGCATTGATTTATTCTCGAGTTCACATTTTTAGGCATTGAATTCTCCATCTTCCATATAAAACTGTGTATTTATTACTATTTTCCAGACATCCGACAATATACATCAAGAATTCTTCTTACAGACAGCTCTCAGACCAAGGATATGTCTAAGGGAATGGGCACGCACAAATTCATGTTTCTTTGCATTATTTCTCAGCTTAGTGTGCTAAGAACATTGTGGGTGTCTACTCTTGATTCACAGATATGTTTAAGGACTCCAAATATTAAACATGTCTGTGATGCCTATGAATGGTATAGAACCATTCACAGGGACCACTCATTCATTAGGATGGCCATGAGCCAGCAATGTGCCCTTGTGGCCAAGAAGGCCAATGGCATCCTGGGGTGCATTAGAAGGGGGGTAGTCAGTGTGTTGAGAGAGGTTCTCCTCACCCTGTACTCTGCCCTGGTGAGGCCTCATCTGGAATATTGTGTTCAGTTCTGGGCCCCTCAGTTCCAGAAGGACCGGGAAGTGCTTGAAAGAGTCTGACACAGAGTGACCAAGATGATGAAGGGAGTGGAACATCTCCTGTATGAGGAAAGGCTAAGGGAGCTGGGGCTCTTCAGCTTGGAGAAGAGGAGAATGAGGGGCAAGCTCACTAATGTTCATAAATATGTAAGGGACGAGTGCCAGGAGGATGGTGCCAGGCTCTTCTCAGTTATGCCCAATGACAGGACAAGAGGCAACAGATATAAGCTTGAGCATAGGAGGTTACGTATTAACAGAAGGAGAAATTTTTTTACCATGAGGGTGACAGGGCACTGGAAGAGGCTGCCCAGGAGGTTGTTGAGTCTCCTTCCCTGGAGACATTCAAAGCCCACCTGGATGCATTCCTGTGTGACCTGCCCTAGGTGACCCTGCTCTGGCAGGGGCAATTTGACTCAATCTTTTGAGGTCCCCTCCAACTCCTAACTTTCGGTGATTCTGCGACTGACTGTGTGCACTCCACTGTAACACAAAAGTATATGTTGGACTGGAGATTAAACTAGTGATTCTGCATTACTGCTGCTTCTTTTCCTGTTCTCCAGAGAATTTTAAAAGTGTGTATATTTCCTGGGAAGAATCCAAATAAGTTTCATCAGTTGTCCTATAAAACCACAATAGCTGAGAATGTTTCTCTTTTTAGTGTTGTTTCCTTCATATATTACTTATTTATTTAGCATAAATAGGAATGGATCAATTTTTATTGAAGATGCAGCCATTTTTTTCCAGAACTGTTTGAAAGATAATTTCCCAAGCTTAATCTCTTGTACCATATTAATGGGCACTAATGTCTTCAACCTTAGAGCAATTCTTCATCAACTGTAGAACTAAAGGAAAAGTTAAGTAATATTTTTACAGGAAGACAGCAATCCACCACTGGTCAGATTTATCCTACTGTCAGAATTGCTTCCACCAGAAGAACAGCCAATTTAGCAAAAGTTAAGTGTAATTTTCAGCCAGTTTTTGCCTAGAGTTGCACTTGCACTGGTGGAAAGGTCACCAGAGCTGGGTCATCTCTAGGTAAGACATCTCATCTTTTCTCTTTGCAGTTTTTCTAGAATGCTGGTATAAAGCTTTCCCACCATACAGAGGAAATACTAGCAGCACATCAGGAATGCCTCATAAACACACCCACAACACAATCCCACAATCCATTACTGACTTAACTGGAAGACTAAAATGCTTCATAGAGAAGCTGCTAAATTATTCCCTACTTTTTAAGGTAAGAAGTGTTTGATAGCCCAGAAAGTATAAAAACACTGTAAGGCCAACCAAATACCAGGGAAAGGCTATTTCATGTAATCTATATTTGAATTGTCCTGGTGACAAGGAATGTGGTCTTAACACATGAGGTTTCATGCTCTGGGTTGATGCAGATGATGCCAACTGTTTCACTGCCTGTCTTTCAGTGAGTGAAGGGACTTTGTGTTCCTCTCCTCACTCTCAGTGGAATGACTGGGGAGATAAAAACAAACAAACAAACAAAATAAAACCAAACAAACAAAACAAAACAAAAAAAAAAACACCACAAAAACAAACCCAGTACAACAACAAATGAGGCTTCCTGAAGAGAGCAAAATGTTACATCTCTCAAATGAGGACATACTAGAAGGCAAAAAAAAAGGACTGTGGACTGGTACAAGCCAGACATTTTAGCAGTCTTCTGAATACCACTGGATGTTATATTACCAGTTAAATATATCTGAAACCTAAAAAGGCTCAGAGTCATATATGCAAACTCCTAATGGAATCATAGAATAATTTGGGTTGTAAGGGACCTTTAAAGGTCATCTAGTCCAACCCTCCTGCTGCAATAAGCTAGGACATCTTCAGCTAGATCAGGTTGCCTTCTTTCAATCAAGTTGCCTTCTTTCAATCCCACTGGATGGGTAAGTTCTGTATTTACCAATATAGCACATTGTCTGATTTGATCATTTATTTCACAGAATCGTAGAATCACAGAATATGATGAGTTGGAAGGGACCATCAAGTCCAACTCCTGACCCTGTGTAGGGCACCCCCAGAATCACACCATGTGCCTGACAGTGTCATCCAAATGCTTCTTGAACTCAGGCAGGCTTGGTGCTGTGACCACCGCCCTGGGGAGCTTGTGCCATTGCTCAACTGCTCTCTGGGTGAAAAACCTTTTCCTGATATTTAACCTCAATCTCCCTTGATTCAGCTTCCTACCATTTCTCTGACTCCTGTCTCTGGTCACAGGAGTGAAGAAATCAGCACCAGTCCCATCTCTTCCCCTCGTGAGGAAGCCCTATACTGTGACGAGGTCACCCCTCAGCCTCCTTTTCTCCAAACTGAACAACCCAAGTGACCTCTCATAGACACTCCTCATAACTCATCACCTCCTGACCCTTCACCATCCTTGCTGCTCTCCTTTGGATGCTCTCCAACAGCTCGATGTCTTTTCTATCCTGTGGTGCCCCAAACTGCACACAGTACCCAAGGTGAGGCCGTACCAGTGCAGAGCAGAGTGGGACAATCACCTCCCTTGCCCGGCTGCCAACGCTGGGCTTGATGCACCCCAGGACAGGGATGGCTCTTCAGGCTCCCAGGGCACACTGCTGGCTCTTACTCAGTTTGCCATCAACCTGGACCCCCTATTTGGCAGAAGTACCTCTGCATCCTGACCCTGATGGTTTTCTGCTGGACAGAAATACTGACCCAGTATTTCCACAGGTGTTGAATCAGTTCCACTTCACATTGCAAAAATAGTAGGACTGATAAATCCACTGTCCTTCAACCAGTCCTAGCTGGAGGTTACAGATAAATCACTTATAAATTTACACACCTAATAGCAAAGTAAATTGCAATGAGCATTTATCAATACACTAAAAGCGTGTTACCTAAGAGAATTAAGATGCTTAAGATATCTCCTCTACCCTATGTCAGGTTGAAGCATACTTCAATTAAATTTTGATTAGGAGAAGAATTAATAGGCATGTATAAGCTTTGAAAGAGTTCTGTCATGTATGAAGAGCAGCTGCTGCTATTTATCCCTACACAGAGGCTCACTTGGACTTTGATTACAATAGTCTAATGTTCTGATTTGTGAATTACACTCAAGAGCAATTTATCCCCTCATGCAGATGCAATCTAGCCTCATTGCTCCTGTTTGACATTCTCAGTGCTGCTTTTAAAGCTTTTGGGCACATTTGATCATGGAGTCAGCTTGACAGTTCTGCTTGAGGGGATTTGTGAGAGCCATTAGAGTGCAGATTGGATGCCAGTGTCTGAAGGAGGTAGGATGACCTGCATTAGACTTTATCAGCTGACAGGACCTTAGAGATACTATTACAGTTATATAATAGTCACTAATATATAGTGACGTATTTTAAAAGAGACAAGTTTCAAACCAAAAGCTTTACACAAAGCTTAATCCAAATCCTTAAGACTCAAAACATTTTAAGTCATTCTCTTCCCATTCATGTGATTCTGTGATTCTTTGATTTTCAGCTCTGCATGATGTGGTAAATTTGGGAAAGCCAAGCTTACTCAAAAGAAGGGAGGTTCAATGGTCTGCAGACAGTTTAGTCCTTCAGAAGCAAAAGAAGGATTTTGAAATATCCATTTACTCACCATTTTGAAAACCTGACAATACTTTGTCAGCAAAAGCATACTCTGAACCAGTAGCACCAGCCTAAAAACTGAAGCAGCCAAGATTTTTCCATGCTCAGTGGACAGGGTTATGGAAATGGTGTCACAAGAGGACCTGAAGGACCTGACCACTCAAAAGCTGGCCTTCAAACCTTTCTAGATGTGGTTCAGGAATGTATTACAGCAGCAGCTTTGGGAGGTGGTACTCCTACCTATTAGTAGGGTAAGGCTGGAAACAGAATGACTGCTTCCCAGCATCAGGACCACCAATCACTTCTGAGGTTGTTTTCTGAATCATTTCTAGTGGAAACCAGGTCTGAGGAAAGGATACTTGGCTGGTTTACTATTCTAAAACAGAGCCATTGTTAGATATTATGCAGTGAGGCTGAAGCATACTAGCTGCTATTTTCATTCACCTCATAAACTGTAGACACTAATAACTTTCCAGACTGTACTGTTCCTCAGCAGCTTGGTAGCTGCAGACAACAAAATCAGAGTACAGGGAACTGCAGCCACATGCACAACCCATGTTCAAACCCTGACCAGCAATGACAGCCAAGGGGCTGGATTGCAGAGGAGGAATTCAATACAGCACAAAAATTACCAAGTGGGAAAGTATACTCAAACCTTTCATGCAATGTTTTTTCATTTGAGCTTGTTCTGTGGCACATGTTGGCCCAGTCCAATCACTTTTGTGCTGGTTTTGGCTGGGATAGAGTTAATTTTCTTCATCGTAGCTAGTATGAGGCTATGTTTTGGATTTAGTATAACAAACTTGATAACACATGGAAGGTTTAGTTGTTGCTAAGTAGTACATACACTAGTCAAGGGATATGCTATACTATATGATGCTGTGCTCAACATATAAAGCTGGAGAAAGAAGGAAGGGAGCCCACACACTCAGTTATGGCTTTTTGTCTTCCCAAGTAACTATTACATGTGACTGAGCCCTCCTGTTCTGGAGATGGCTGAACACCTGCCTGCCAATGGAAGGAGAGAATTAACTCCTTTCCTTGCTTGTATGCATGGCTGTTGCTTGGCCTATTAAATCTATTTATCTCAGCCCTTGAGTTTTCTCACATTTACTCTTCCTCTTCACTCCCCCCATCCCTATGGAGGGCAGTGACCAAGTGGATGCATGGGGCTTAGTTGCCAGCTGGGGTTAAACCATGACAAGCTGGGATGTATTGTCCTGGGAGAGAAGAGCAGAGCTTCTGAGCAACACATTTCATCCACAGAACAACTGATAGGCCTGTATGTAGATAGCAGTACACAAGTCTATCTGGCTTAACTCTAAATACACAGAAGGGAACCTGTAAATTCCCATTCCCATTTGGTGTCCAGGGGTCACCAACCCCACCCAAGGGCTGTGACACCTTGTCCCGGTTAAAGCATGTTTCTGATTTACCAGAAATGTCCTGGACTGTCCATCCCAGTGTGGTGGTGACAGGCCTTCAAATACCTGGAGCTTGGAGCAGGAGCACAACTCTCCCCAGACACACAAAGGGATAGGATACTCTGAACTAGCTGCACAGAAGAATACCACATTGCCAGTTTGGTGACTCTAACACACAAAGTGTTGTCTCTTGTGGCAAATAGACAGCAAAATCAGAAACAGAGCTAAGAACAAAACTGTATTTTAATTTCATTTTGTTCTCCCAGGAGGATAAAATACAAATTCCCTAGTTCCAGTTATCATGTCCAGCACTTAAGCAGCAGTTAGCTTTTCACAGCCTATGTATTGCTTATTACACATGCATCTTTTCTCCACCTACCTCAAGAGCTCCAGAGCAAAAACCAATTTGATCCTTGATTAGCACAGAGACTGTCTTTGAGACTCAGATGTCTTTTACAGGAAAAGGAATGTGAGCACTTGAGGAAGGTGCCTAGTAGTTATGACAGGTTTTTTTGTTTTGCCTGGCCTAGTAACTGAAACCCAGAGTGGTCCCACACAATTGTGTCTCACTTGGGTAGCTGCATCCTTGGTTGAGCCAAATATTCAAACCCTTGCAAACAGGCCATGGTTGAGACAACCTACAGCAGTGCAGGCCACACTGGAACACATTCACATCACACTGCCTCCCAGTGAGCTGCAACAGGAACTTGGTACCTATAACCTTACAGCTCCTTGGAAGAAACCATCACAAAAAGTTTATTTAAAACAAATATTCTGATACTTATCAAGAAGCTTTGCTCCCTGTGTCTAAAAACAACAGAAAAATGAACCTGCTTATATTTTTTTTCAGAGGCAGGGAGTTTTGGGCAATCCTGTTACATTTTTATTCAATTACAGCCCACCTGAAATATTCTGACTCTAATTTTACACCAATAATAAAAAGATTTTGCATTTATATAGCATGCAACAAATAAATGCATCCACAATCCCTTTGGAAGGCTGGGAGTGAAGTTCTGGATAGCTATGTAAACAGGGAACACAGTTAAGTATCAAAGTCCATACTGGAGTAAAGATGGGAGCCTTAGATCTTCTAGGTCCTCTGCCTCACAACCATTCCTGAACTGTGTGTTTTCTAATAGAATTTTAAAGGCTTGTTTGGGAAAATGTGATCAATACAGCTTTAGCTTGATTTTCCTTGGAAAAAAGTTTCATATAACCATACTGGTTGCCAACCCCGCTCCCAAGGAACTTTCAAGTTTGCTAACAGATGTCAGCCAAATTTAAGAGGACTAAAGGCCTCAAAGATAGTCATATATTCCTGTACTTTTTGGAAAACAACAATTTAGCAAAGGCCTTCAGGCTTTCTCTCTCTTCAGACATGGAGAACACAGTTGCTCTACACTCTGCTTGGCATCACAAACATACATAATAGACATAAACATATGTGTTTATATAGGCATGTTATTTAGACATAAATATACATGTTTAGTGACAGATCAACCAGCACATGCAGCTATGGGTAAGCTTGTCATGGTCCATAACTATTATTTTTTTATATTTTGTTTAGGAGGAAATATTAGCCACTGCACATACCTCAAAAATTGCAAAAGTAACCAAATTTAATATTTAAATGAATTAAAAGGTTTATTTAAGGGAAAAGAACACCGTGCTGGTAATGGGTCTCTGGAAGTGGTTAATAGTGGGAGAAAAATACAGGAACAGAGTTTTTTTAAACACATGAATCACCCAAGAAGGAGATAGCTTTTAAGAAAAAGAAAAAAAATGAAAAGGAACAGATTTTTCAGTTTTCACCCTCCGGGTCTTCGGAGAATCACCGCACAGTCACTGTCTCATTGAAGCCAATGATGTTGAAGGAAGTGGGAGGGAGTAGTTCAAGTCTTGCTAAAGCAGTGAGGAAGAAAAAAGTTTCTAGCCAGGCTAGACATATACTCAGTGGTAATATGTTTGACTTTATTCATCAGCAGTGCTCTTTATAGTGCAGAGTAAACATGGTGTTACGGTATCACAATAAGGTGGATTGTTTTAAAAGCAAGACACAATAAACAAAGTCCATGGTCTTGCTAGTTACAGACGTTGCTTACAGCACTTTCCCACAATAGAACATCCTGGGTACAGCCAAGAGTTGATAGAATACATAATCCCTTTGTTCAGAGCAATGTCCTCCAAATTCCTTACTATCTTTTCTGGCAGCAGGCCGTGCCTCGATGCTATCTTCGGCCTTGCTTTGCAGCGTGAGATCCTGCCTCTTCACTAGCTCTCAGGTCTCTCAAATTATCCAGGCAGCCCTCTACATTCAAGTGGAAGCAGAACCCTACTGCTCAATGAATTTTCTCCTTTTGCCTCTGAATTTTACAGCCAAAAATTTCTGCCTTTCATCAATCACTACCAGAGATTGCAAACTGGTAACTGCAGGCCTTCCGTTTGGTATTCAGGCACTCCAATAATTCTTTAGTATTTGACACCAATTTGCATTACCTGTCTGGCAACTTTGTATCAGGAGCATTTTATCTTGTCAGTCCGGCTAGCTCAAGGTGGCTGTTATCATATCAACGGAGAAGGAGTCTGTTGCTAAAAATAAGTTATCTTTTGAAGAGCGTAAACAGAGCAAATGGCGCCATCTCATGCCAGCTTGGATGTAATTTTGCTGATTCAAGAGACAGCTTTTTTCTGCTTTGTGGACCTCTTCAGGGGACAGGCGAGGACAAAAAGCTGGGTGACAGCAGCACAAAATACTGTCTCTTTGGGGCAGCTGGCATAGCTGAGAGGCAGCCAGGGCTGAGGGGCACCTCACAGCCACACTCCCTCTGCAGTGTGTGAGGGATGGGGTCAGCACGGCTCAGGGGGTGAAAAGAACACCTGGACAGAGCACACAGCTTCACTGTTCAGAGCACAGTCAGACATGTGGATGTTAAGCACTGTCTTCATCCATCTGCCCAAAGACAGCAAATCCTTCTGGTAGCTCCAGGAGGGAAAGCCCCAGAGAGGTGAAGCACTGTGTGATTTCACTCTGTCCCTCTCCACATGGCTTCATGGAATATCTCTGTCTCCAAGGCAAAAGCCAGGCATGGGCAAGTCCTTTTCTGCACTTTGAGGAACAGTGCTAAGAATCAGGCCTCCTAAATGTTTTTGACAAGAAGATCGTTTTGATAGTAACATAAATAGACACAACTTATCTTTAATCCAGGGCAGGAAAGAAGAAATATTCTCTCTCAAACTACACAACTGTCATGAAAACGTCTTTCACTTGCTGCCAGTTCACCTTGGTTTTTCAAAGATCCAAAGGACCACCAGCTACCCTGTAAACCACAATCATAAACACTTTTATAATAAATAGCTTCTAAATATGATCTGGACAAAAAATAACTGATAGGATCTTCAGAGAAATAACTCTGAAGCAAATAAAATTATTTTACTCCTTCCTTGTTTCAGGAAGACAAAATCATAAAGCATGGGAAGACAAAATCTCTTCTGCTTGGATCCCTCACATTAAGAAAAATACATCAGATGCATGTTAGCTTGAAAAAAACCACAACAAAACCAAACCTGTATCACGTTCCACAACAGGAGAGCACAATGAGTCAGAACCAGAACTTTTATTCTGTAGTATGACTTCACAATAGTGATTGCTTCTCCACAAAAATGTACTAAAAAATGCTCAAATCTTAGTCATGGTCAACACAACACCCATTCCATGAGCTGGCTTATGAGCAAATAAAGATGTGTGTAGTAAGACAGGTTTTACACTTCCCTTGTGTGCTATGTCACCTTTCTGAAGAAAAAAGATAACTGAATTTTCATAGATGTATTAGTCCCTAACTCCTCTTCAGAGCTACAAAAAATGTTGTTAAAAAAGGAAAGAAACTTTTTTGCACATGATAGCAGATGTTTGTCCAAAAGAGTATTAAGACTACCAAAGTAATTTTGAAATGTCATTTTATCTGCTGCATGTCTTTTCTAGGCAAAGCAGAGCTTCAGACAAGGGCAAAGGTACACACCAGGATGCCAGCATCCCATGATAGGATGGAGTAGGAACGCAACCACTGTACAAGCTCAAACCTAGGAACAGCCTTCACAGCACCTTATGCAGCCAGAGTTATAAATGGTAATCCTTAGAAGAAAACCATAGCAAGATATTTGTGTTGATTCTTTATCTAGATCTTGCTCATCTTTTGCAATGTTTCAGGGACAAGATGATCATTCCTGTGTTATTTGAAGAACAATGTATTTTTAAAGGATTGATGAGGTCAAAACTGCAGAACAACAGGATATTTCCTCAGGTGTAATCCAGCAGGAGCTATTTTAAAGCTTTACATGGAGAAGAGAAGGCAGGCCTCAACCACATAATGGGATCTTTCAGTGCTTAATGTGCCAAGAACCAGGCCAAAAGCAACCCAAACTCAGCAGTAAGTGTTTCCATCATTGTAATAACATTTTACTCAAGAAACCCTTGTATTTGTACAAGGCAAAGTAATCCACTTGCCAGTTAAAACCTTTGGGTTACTACAGAGTTTCTTTAAGAAACAAAACCAACAGTATGGAACCTGACAAGCAATTAAACCCCACAGAATACCCCATTTCATAAAATATGGGAGCTGGGATGCAAGTCCTTTGTCACAGGGATTCACAAAGAAAGAGAAGCAAGCCAGTTTTGCTGATCAGTATTTCTGATGAGATAATCACAGGTACACTAGGCTGTCCCCAGGACACAGAAAATCAGATGACAGAAAAGATAGGCAAGCCACCACAACCTGTTAGGAGACACAACACATTTCTAGAGAAAAGGGTTGCTGCTATTTATTTCATGCTGCTGCAGCCCAAGGACTGATTTGTGCAACAAAGAACTGTATCCTGCAAAACACCAGTGAAACTGAACTCAGCAAGGAATTGGATGGGATTCCTCAGCAAGGAAACCAGGGAAAAGGGGTTTAGGAAAGCAAATACTATAGTATAAGATAATTTCTAGGGATAATTCAGGAACCAGCTGTCTGAAGAGTCATTCCTTTGGTTCGCTTCTGTTAGCACGTGATTGTGAGATGTGTCAATAAAATCATATGGAACACAGGAGATTGCACTTGTATTTACCAGCAGGTGAAAAGATTGCCCAACTCATATACTTTAGGGCTTGCCCGCCGAGAACTACCTTTAAAAGCAGGGGAGAAGTCAGTTTTGGGTCCACTGGAATGCCTCAGATATCCTGGTCTCAACAATTATACCACCGGAGGCCGCTGTTGTAATGTAAATGGTGCCTCTCTGACTAAAGATTCGGCTTCTCTGACGCCTGTTCTCGATAATGCTGCGGACATGGCTCAGTAATTGCCCCAGCTCAGTGGCCACCTTCCTGGCCACTGATCCAGCCTGATGCGGTGCTCGGGGGGGTCGGCGGCACCACGTCCCCTCAACAAAGTCGAGAGACTTAGCCCTTCCTTAGCCCTGCGTTTGGTTCTTATCCTCAGGAGTGCCAAGGGTAATAACTGGAGCCAGGACAGGTTAGCTGCTTGGCCTAAATTTACAATTTGCAATTTGATTAGATTATTCATCTTCTCTGCTTGGCAGCTTGATCATGGGTTATATGGATTATGGAGTTGCAAATATATTCCCAAGACTTTGCTGATTTGTTGAACAGTTTTTGCAATAAAATGTGGTCCCCTGTCTGATGATACAACCGCAGGGACCCCAAATCTGGTTATCAGTTCTTAGAGCTTACCTTTAATATTTGGTGAAGGGACTTGAACACAAGTCCTATAAGAAAAGGCTGAGGGAGCTGGGGGTGTTCAGCCTGGAGAAGAGGAGGCTCAGGGGAGACCTCATCGCTCTCTACAACTCCCTGAAAGGAGGCTGGAGCCAGGGGGGGGTTGGGCTCTTTTCCCAGGCAACTTTCAACAAGACAAGAGGACATGGTCTTAGGTTGTGCCAGGGGAAGTTTAGGCTGGGTATTAGAAAGAATTTCTTCATGGAGAGAGTGATCAGACATTGGAATGGGCTGCCCAGGGAAGTAGTGGATTCTCTGTCCCTGGAGATATTTAAAAAGAGACTGGATGTGGCACTCAGTGCCATGGGCTGGTAACCACAATGGTAGTGGATCAAGGGTTGGACTTGATGATCTCAGTGGTCCTTTCCAACACAGATGATTCTGTGATTCTGTGATTCTTAGTTTCAGTGGCTATTGGTAGATCACCTACACACTGCAATACCACCCCACTTCCAGACAGGTGTTCCCACCATTCCAGATCCTTGGCCAGTTGATTTCTGAAGAGTGGAGCTATACTTAAATCCTTGGGGAAGCAGAGTCTGTGTGAGCTGTGTCTTCCTTCCAGACTCTGAGTTTTCCCATTCAAAGGCAAACAGCAATTGTCTATCCAGGCTCAGAGGTAAGAAAAAGATTGCGTCCTTTAAACCAAGCAATTCAAGGACTAATTTATTTAACAGAGTATAAGGGTTGGCAACCACTAGGTATAGATCCTCAGTAATTTTGTTAATACCTCTCAGGTCCTATACTATCCTATAACTCCCCTCTGGCTTTTAACGGGGAAAATAGGAGAGTTGTACTCTGACTCACATTCAGTTAGTAAAAATCTGTATATTCCTAATAATTTGCCCAATTAGAATTCAAGAGGTTTTAAAATACACCTTTTCACTTTGGCCAGTTTCCCATTGATGGTAGTGCTTGATTTAAAACAGAAAATGTAGCTTCTGTATCTATAGAAAATTCTACTTCTTTTTCTTGGTCTCCTAGCTTTCAGATCCACTAGGGCAGACTCCCCCATGGGTCCCTGTCAAACCTCTTTGATATGGGCCTGTAGTTTTCCTTTCCTCTTCTTCTTTCTGGACACTCACTCTTCCAGTACCCTCTCTGTTTACACCAAGAACACTGACCCCTTCCCAGGGCCTTCATAGGTCCCTGCTTTATCTCACCAATTTACAGCTCCAGAGCTGCATTTTCTAACCACGTTAATACCATCTTATGCATATTTCTGTTCCCCTTCTTAAACTTTCTGATGCTGTAAAAGAGACATGCACATAAACAAGCTGTCTCTCCACTTTGAGTGCTTCTCTCCTCAAATCCATTTCCTCTGATTACCCACTCCCCTTGCAGTGGGGAGGGGGAGCTGAGGATACCCACAGCTGCATAACTGTTGCTGAAGAAAGCAACAGATGATGTTTCACACCGAATTTGCTTTTAGGCACTCCCAACAGAGTTGGTCCTACTTTTCTAGAACAAAGTAACCATAATCCCAGTGACAATAATCATCATCACTAAATTCTACAACCACATATCTTCTTTTTTTTGCACTGCCTACAAAGGATCTTGTGAAGTAGGTCACAACTATAATCCCCATGTAACACACACTTACTTTATTCACCTCCAAAACCACAAAAAAAAATTCACAACTTTGGGCTTTGACCAATTGATTGTCCCAATTAGACCAAAGTTTACACTTAGGGCAAGTGAAACCCCGTTGCCAGTAATAAAACATTTTCCCAGTTTCTACGCTTCAGATCATGTATCAGATAACATTCATTCCTGGGGTAACAGGAAAGGGGTAACACACACAGACTTTCAATAATTTCACACACCTTACGCTTCGTCCCTCCTGCCTCGTGGAGGGACGGAACCACGGTTAGAAGGAGACCCCCCCCTGCAACTGGCTTTGCAACCTTATGTCTCGTTCACTCATCAACATCCTCAGTCACATAACATGAGCTCCACAGATTCACACATAAACCTTATCAGGTATCTGTTATCTAACATAAACCTTACACAATAAAACGGTACTGGACTTTTGCAACAGATGACAAAATCATAGTAATGTCACATATCACCCCTGCTCTTTCAGCTAGCAGCACCCAAAAAGCAAAATCACTCTGACCCCTGCAGCCAGAGCTTCCCCAGGTTCTCAAGAACAACCCAGAAGGGTGAGCACCAGCGGTCTTTACCTCATGTAGGATGTCTCCTTACAATTTATAAGTAGCCCAGTTCCAAATTAAAGGTACCTGGTCTGCTGCTGGTGGTCCTTGTCTGTCCCTGAGGTGATCTGACTGAGTAGAGGAGTCCTCCTGAGAACTCTTGGGGGCACCCAGAGGTCAGTTGGATGGGGGCTGTCCTCAGCAGGTCCCACAGCCGGACAGAGAGGGTCCCATCTGAGGTGACAAATTGATTGAATCAGTTTGGAAAAACTACTGAGTCCGTGAATTGATACACCACACATAGTTAAAAACATATTTGTTCAGTGGGGCTGTCAAGGACAGTCAGGGAGCTAATCAGGAACAATTAAGTAACTTTTTAAAGACAGCGTTGGTCCAGACTGAATGCAAGACTACATCTACTCTTACACTAGCCACCCGTTTTTCTAACTTGATATCTGTCCTTGGTGTAGAGAAGGCCTAGGATGTATCTTTCAGATCTTGCTTCTTAACTGCTTTACTTGGGAAGGAGAAACTTTTCTGCATGCTGCTCCCAATAATCTTCAGCATTCCTCCCTACCATAAGAGATAAAGAATTTTTCTATGTGAAAGAAAAAGCCAAGTGTTTTATACCAGGAAGTATAACACATTTATATGTGTTAAACACATGTAATATAATAGCAAAATACCTTGCATTCTGCAAAGAGACAGCCTGCCTGCTTGCTTTCACTTGCTGCACTAAGCAGCTGCTATTAGCCCCCCAGATTTTATCAGCATTAATTCACTGAATCAGATGAAAAGAATGCATGCTTGGGAAAGACTTGATGTAATAAGGGGGGGGACAAACAACACAAATTGAATCTTATTGCAAATCATCAGGAATTTTACAATGCACAAATAAACAGATCTTTACATGTCTGGCACATCTTTAAAAGTATCTTGTAACAAAACAAAACAAAAAAATACACCACAAGACCCTGTGTGGTAAAAATTCACTCCTTACAGCATTTGAAGTCTGTTAAAACAGTTTCATCATTTTTTCAACACAGTACTTAAGTTCCACCTAGTGGCTTTCAGAAGCAATAAGCAGAAGACTAGTCAGGCATTTTATTGCCTAAATGCTTAAGTTTCAAAATCTGTGTGTTTAGTTGCAGAAATATTCAGAACATTCTTTAAAAATACAACTTATCTTGCCATGTCCTTAAAAATTTTCTTGTTCTAACAGGAATTTTGCAGCTACAGTCATTTTACTTTAAACATCTAAAGCAAAGGGTATTGTATTAAATTAAACTGAAGTTTATTCCTGTGCAAACAACACTGAGAGGATGAGCTGGCAATGAGCATTAGCAGCTTGCAGACAGGAGCTATGCAGTGCTTCTGTGCTTGTTAAATAAAACAGCTGCTGTGTCCCTTTCCAGACAGGTCTCAGCTGTAGAATATCGCAGGTACAAAATTGCCACACCCAGCAAGATGTGTCTCAACTGCTGACATTTTCCGAATCTACTCCCTTCACGGTCACCTGAGAAACAAACACTTCTAGGCCATTCAGATGACTTATTTTAGAGGTAAACCTTCAGGTGACATGAATTTCACCTTGTAAGTGTCTCATTCCCTTATTTCCATACAAAGAAAAGCTACAGCTTCACAGCTCCATCACACAGGGTCTAACTAAACTGTCTGCTACACAGCATTTGAAGTGCAGCCTACCTTGCAGTGAGCTCTAAGCAAGTAGCAATAGGAGTCTGGAAGCAGGGCAACCACAGCAGTTACCAACATTGCATCCAAGTTAAAAAAACAATACTGACAGGTAGCCATACTACCACAAAAAAAAAATTATTACAGCACCGTTCAGTTCTCAGAATACATCTCATCCTGCTACTCAGCTAGACTGAAGAAGGTAGGTTTGTCTTACTAAGTTCTGCTTCTACCTAGTTTAAAGGTATAAAACAAGTTACAATGTCTCAGTAGCCCAAGACATTAGCAGAACACTCACCGTAGACATTTTAGCTCTCTTTAGAAGAGCTTTACCAACTCTGAAGATTCATTATCTTCAAAGGGAAGTGAAAAAAAAAAAAAAACAACCATCAAAGAAATGTGAAGCTTCATGAATTTATCAGCTGTCACATTAGAGGTCAAAAGCATATATTTTAAAGTGATTTTAGTGTCTTACATAAACAACAAGACAGAGTTCACCAGAACTGGTCTAAATTGTCTATAGAGATCACATCTATTTAAAGAGAAGGTGAAACAAAAAAAAAGGTGGGGGGGAGGTTTACCTAGTTTATGATTTATTGAGTGCGGGATGGATAAAAGGTCTTTAACTCCTTAATACCGCTTTTTATGTCTACTCTCATTTCAAGGAGCTTTACTTTTTTCTAGAATGTGACTAGTGTGCAGCAGAACTGCTTGTTCACCACTCTGTAAGTGTCTCTCAAGTTTCTCTCCACAGTTTACCTTTTCACATGCTGAATGTGACAGTCCAGCTCTTTTATGCAAAGAAAATGAAAAAAAACTTCAAACTTCCTTGCTCGGTAAAAATTAAAAGAAAACCTAGGGCTGTACAATGCCTATCTTGCTATTCGTATCCTTATCAACCTAGATCTGTGATTTATTTGCAAGATGATTAAACCTGGTTTTCTCTAACGGGTATTTCACAAAACTTTAAATTCACAACACCAGCTTGATTATAATCTCTCAATTTAAACAGGCTTTTTTCTCACTTTGCCCAGAACCATATGTTGTATGGCCTTACCTCCCAAAATCTTGTATCTGCTCCCACCATGGGGTGCAATGGCTCCCTCCTTCACAGCATGGAGGTCACACTGCCAGATGACCAGGGAGCTGGAGAACACAGTAATGGTCCCTGAAGCAACCCTCTCACAAGCCTCTATTTGGCACTGAAGTACTTCTCACTGCAATGGCAGCTTTACTTTGAATTTGAAGCAGGTGCAACCAGACGTTGATAAAGGCAGGGAGTGCCCCTTAGTTAACCTCAGGCAGTGACATACAAGTGAGCGAGCTGCACCAGGGTCTGGAATTTTGGGATTCTCACATGCTTCCCACCCCGGGTAGCTTTTCCCATGGTGGTAACGTGTGTGTGAAACGCCAGGGCCCTGTCTGTGAGGTGCTGCAGATGAAGAGCCCTCCGATGCACAGCCCCCAGGAGCAGGAGGGACGGCGAGGCCTGCTGCCCAGGGCCTACCTCTGCGGCAGGGGGTGAAGAAACACAGGTAAGGCTCCCACGGTTTCACCTCTGTTCGCACTGAGGCTGAGGGCAGGGCAGAGTGGCGAGCAGCAGGAGGCCGGTGCCCGCCGGCTCGGTGCAGGGACCTGGGTTATTTTCACCCCCGAGGCCTGAAAAACAGCCCGAGGCCTAGCGGGCAGGAAGCAAACCCCTGGCTGCCGCTCGGTGCCCGACGGTTCTCGCCGGGGGCTCCCCGCCCAGAGCGGCAAGAGCCCCGCAGAGCCCCGCGGCCGGGGGAGGCAGCGGCGGTCGCCATCCCCCTGCCCGCTGAGGCGGAGTCGGCGAGAGGGGAGGCGGCCTAGAGGGGAAGAGGACCTGTGGGTAGGGGGAAAACTTCGTAGGTGGCTCCATAGCTCAGTGGTTAGAGCACTGGTCTTGTAAACCAGGGGTCGCGAGTTCGATCCTCGCTGGGGCCTGCGCGATGGCTTTTGCCGCGCGGTTTTCTTTCCCCCGGGGCCTAAACCGGGAGTTGGACTCCGCAGCCGCGGAGGGGCGGGGTCGGGGGCGTAAGTGAGGTACGCGGGGTGGGTCGTTCCCCGCCGGCCCAGAGCCCCGGGAGCGGGGTGCTCCTGCCGGCCTCCCGAAATGGCTCCTCCAGAGGGTGGCGGTAGGAGATCGCTCTGACCCCGCAGCTGCTGAATGGCGCCGGTTGCCCCCGATCCCTCATCGCCAAGGGGGAGCGCCTAAGTTAGGCCCCGGCTGAGCCGTGCGCTTCCCTGGAAAAGCACATCCAGAGGTGTGTTCCTACCCCGCTTCCACCGTGGATAACGCAACCCCGCTGTGTCCCACTGTTGGGATATGTTATAAAAATGACCACTGATCAAGACTCAATGTTCTCTTTAGTAGATTGGTTTAATTAATAAAATTGCAGTAAGCAAGGCAGCGCTGGGTGCGGGGGACGAGCAGAATCCCAATCCCTCACGCACACCGATCAAAGCTTTGACATTCTCTTATATTGAGTACAATTCTATGCATATTCATTTCATTATAATATTCATAATAGGTGGAGTCTGGGTGGAATCTAGGCGGAGTCTTCTTTTTTTGGGAGATGTATTGGGGTCTTCAGGGGGTCTTTGGAGGGAGTAAGAACTCTTCATCAGGCTTGAACTTTTACCTTTCTTGGTTCTGCTGACTCCTCTACTGACTCCATTGTGTTGTTGCAAGACGGTATCAGACTTTGACCATAACCATTGTCTCTTATCTGTTTGTTGTGACATCTTTGTGGGGGGGTTTTGTGTAGGTGTTTGTATTCCTTTGGTGCCTAGTTAGCCTTTGGCTAACAGGAGTTAATAGTATTAGGGGTTTACTCTATTTTTTTACTGATATTTTAGTTCTTACTCATTTAATTCTTTTCCTGAATTTTACTTGGTTAGGAATATAAATTCATCAACATACATTACAGGAATACAAATTCATCAACGTATATCACAGGATAGAAAGAAAGTAAAAGTAATATGTTCCAAATCTGATTATTTTAGAATTGATTATTTTAGAATTAGAGGTAGAAATATACAAGTGTGGAAACATGTAAAAGTTTTACCTTGTAAAGAATGGTATAGAAAACCATGTTTTCAAGATTTATTGGTACCTCGTTAGGTAGCAAGATAAGGATGGGACTGTCCATACCAGAGTGAGTTAAGTAGAGATAAGAGAAAGTTGGCAGTAAAATTCACGTTAATCACATTGGAAGTTGCCCAACACCAGATGGACATTATCCAAGAGAAAGAGGTGAAAAGGGCACAGTAAGGAAGACTATTTACTTCATCAGAGGAAGACTATTTACTTCATCCTGACGACCACCTAACGACCACCAGAGGGAACCACGCAAGTGCAAAGGGACTGATGTCGTAATGCATTGATGAAGTAATCTACACATGAATATGTATTAAAAAATGTTGTAATCGGTTGAATATGTAATTAGATTGTGAAATTTTCAGGGATAAATTACGGCCGCATTGTATGGTTTTTGGGAATCAGATTTGGATGCATACCCCTGGTTCCTGGGGCCTCAAATAAAGCACCACATATAACCTCTCCCGAGTGGTTATGTGTTTGTCTCAATGCTAACACCACTCCTTGCAGCTCCTTGGTGAAAATTAATTTCACAGCGCGCTCTGCCTCAGAAGGAGCTCTGCTGCTACCATTGCCCCCCTCCAGTGTGGCTCCAAACCTTCCCTGCTCCCAGGGAAAAGTCCCGGCCTGGAAGAGCTGCAGCCAGTTCCCTCTCCCCTATCCTACACCTGCCAGACAACAGGTGCTCTCCAGAATATCAGAATCTCACCCACATTGGAACTTATAAGTGACCCATACTTTGGAAAAAAAATGCTATTTTTCCAGAATCTGACATTGGGATTTTTAAAAACAACTACTCTTAAAATATATTTTTCACTGCATTTCAGTTGAAGGACAAAAAAAGGGGTGAAATCATTGACATGTCTGTTTCATACTATTGCATAAAAACTACAAGTCCTGAAAGCTAGAGGCACTGGGATTTATTAAACAGTCGTACCCAGCCAAATCTTACCAGTGAATGTCAGTCAGAGCCTCTCATAGCGACTTATGTCAGAAAAGGGCAGCAGGATAGAAAGATTTGCAAGGAAAGTTATATCAGGAGGCTAGTGTTGCTCAGGTTTAATAGAACTTACATAAACAGCTAGCACTGACATTAATGGAGGCACATTGTATTCCTGTGTCAGCTGATTCTGATTTTATTTCATCAGTGTTCAAAACGTGTTTCACCATCTTCGAATCACAGAATAGTTTGGGTTGGAAGGGACCTTTAAAGGTCATCTAGTGCAACTCATTTGCCACAGACAGGGACATCTTATGAGTGACTTACTTCTTCACTTCAAAAGCTGCTTATTAATCTATTCTCCTTCCGCAGTTTTTTTTCCTTAGCTACTGCTGCTTTCTATGGAAGAAGCTGCTTGGTTCTGGCTTGGTGGAAGCTCCTCTCTTTTGGTAATTCTGGAAATGTGTGGAACCTTCTATTCCTGCTTTGGCTTGTGAGGTTCAGCTTCAACTTTGTTTTTCTGTCTCCTCCTACCAGATGGAGCTGGCTTCACTGTTGATGCTGTAATTTTTGTAAATAGGGTCTGGTTAGGTTTTTTAGAAAAAAGTGTTGGGATGGCTGCAGTGGGGGTAGATTTTTTTTGAGGCTTGGTTGCTGAAGGTACATTAAGCAGATCAAGGACAGTCTCTGAGGAAAGTAATTAACATGGTTCAGCGTCCTTGCTTTTAAGGCAAGAGACTACTCAGAGATGACTGATACAAACTCTTATTAAGAGCTACAGTTAAGAAGAATCGCTAACATTCTGAAAGCTGAAGAAGCAATAAAAGAAGCAAAACACTATATAAACCTCTTCCATCAACAGAGCCTTGGATTTCATGGAAATATTTCAACTTGTCACAGCTTAGCAGTTTGGGCAGACCACAAACCTAATGACAGAATTCCTCTCTCTTCCCCCCTTCCCTCCCCAAAGGGAAGATAAATGGGGAATAGATAATGGAGACATTAGTTGGAAACTGAAAACAATAGGATATGGATTTACCAGCAGAAGGGATAGGTAATAACATAAGGGATAAAGTAACAAAGAATACAAATATATACAAATATGTTTTTTTATAGCAATAGATCGCACGTGGCAAGCCTGTGGTAACAAAGAGCAGCACAGTCAGCAGCAATTGGAAAAAACTGAGGGCAGAGCTGCTGACTTTATCGATCTTTATAGAGTATGGTCAGGAAGTGGGAGGGAATAGATCCCTCCCTTTGTGTTCTGCCCCTCTCAAGAGTCCAAAAGCCCTCCTTCTTCAGTTCCTCCTATTCAAACAATGACATAACTTTAAAAATGGTGACTGTATATTTAATGAAACAAATCCAGACAGAAAGTTTACACACTTCATTGATAGACTTTAGGATATGATTTTTTTACACTAATATCTGGAAATCCCAGACAAAATAATCCGAACTTGTTCAACACTGTTTCTACTCAATAATAAGATGTAACCTCTGCCCTAGTTGCATGGGACGCAGGGCAGAAAAAGTCCAGGAGAAAGGAAAAACAACTCCCGTAGATTTACAGAAAGGGCATTATTTGATTTAAGGAGCTTGTCATGGAGCCTGGGATGGACACTCAGAACTTCCCAGACCAAATCCAAAACCTGAATCAAAGACCCCTTGTGATGCCCAGTTACACTATTACTTGGCAAAGCTTAGGAAAACAATCGGAGACTGGGTTTGATAAAAGGTATGGTATCTAGCAGATGGCAGATTATCACATTTAATGTATGCTTCTAACTTCAAGGTTGCTCCTGCTCAGTGCTTTATTTTTTAAGATTGCTAAAGATTTCAATCACATGCCTGTGAAGTGGTTATATGTTTTTCTTCTCAGTACAATTAAAGCCTAACAATTTCCTTGTACATGGAACAAATGGTATCTATTTACTTTTTGTTTTCACTGGAACAGGCTTGTATTTGCATTTCCTTGGTGGAGCTCTCTTTGAAAAAGCAGAAAGCCATATATAAGTATCTGAGAGACTGGTAAGGATATTCATCCCAGAGGCACACATCAATCCCCTGTTGTCAGTTGCCTCTGCTGGAAGAGGCATGAAAGGACTTTAGGTACCTGCAGTGCAACATAGGTGGAAATCAAGAGTGTAACTCCAGCTGCAAGCCATAAAATCCTTGTCTGAATAGCACTAATATCTGGAAGGCTGCAGCTTCTCTATCATCCTTCTGGTCAACTTTCTGCCATCAGGTGTCATGGAATGTCTTTATCTAACATGGATAGCTCAGTTGTTTGGGAGGGGATGCTGGCTGGGCATTCATGGACTTGTAGCCTACCACTGAATTCAAGCAAAGAAAGCCAATGAGGTACAGCAGCAAGAGGGTTGAGAAAGGAAAGGACCAGGCAAGGAAGGAGGAAGCAAAAAGTGCAAAGAAAATACATATGTTTTCCTCTCCTGCTGTTCCCTGACAGCTTCCCACAGTATAAAAGCACTCCCAAGAAAGCACAATTCCCCTGAGGTAAAGCTGTCACATGTTAAAGTGACAGGAAGGGGGTACAAAGAAGAGCAACAGACCTGTGTTTTCTGTTCCACACCAAATGAACTGCTGTAGGACAAAACAGAACAGTCTCTTTCAGTCTGGCATGCACAGAGCAAAGTATGACCTGAGGCATTGCATTTTTTTGTGATTAGCATTCTCTTTCAGACAGAAGCAACAGCCAAGTGCTTCCTCCACACAGCCTGAAGCAGGGCTGTTGGCATTGCTTGTGGGGAAGGCTCAGGGGAGGCAGTGTCAATTCTGCCCCTTCCCCTCCCCTAAATTTTAAAGCACTTTCTAACATCTCTTTCCTCTGCTCCTCCTAAGGGGATTTGTTGCCAATCCAGCCGTAGGCACACCAGCCACCCCAAGAGCACTGCCAGAGAGGAAAACTGAAGTGGGGACATGGAGCACTGCTGCCATCCATTTTCAGTAAGGAGTGGCACAGAGACTGCAGGGTAATTCTTTGTGAAACAGAGCATGATCAAGCTCTCAATGTTTATGTTGGCTCACAAGTATTTAATTTTTTTTTAGTTGAACATGTTACCTTTGTTGAAGCCAATGTTAATGCAGTTACAAAGCTTCCTGGCAGACAATAAGCTCCTAAAGGCAGGAGTCTCCTCAAATAGTCAGAGCAAGTAAAAGACTCAGGTTGCCATTTGCATCGCCTCGACACAGAGCTTGAGTTAACTATCTAGTTTTGTATTTAAATTCCTATAAAACCATAACTTGTGGGGTTTTTCATTTTGCTACTGTCTGAAATCTCAGCAACAGCACAGACACATTAGTACAGTATCTACTTTACAGGGTGATTTGAAACTCATGTAACACTTTTTACCAAGATCCAAAAGCTTGAAAGGGAAAAAATAATATAGGCATACTTACTGTAAAAATAGGCTTAAGCAGGGGAAAAATAGGCTTAAAAAATAGGCTTAATCGGGAAAAAACCCACTTTGATTGGAAAAACTCAGGTTCAGGCTCCAACTGTTATTTAAACACTGCGTGAACCACTGAGTTTCACTCTACTTTGTGAAGAAAACTAAAGTGTAGTTTATTTATTACTAACATATTTATTTATATGAAGGTGCATTGTGGATGTTTGATGCCGTGACCCTGGAGGATATGGACTGTCATTTTTAAAACACCAATGTGCTGTACTTTGGATATGCAACCAAGGAGGCACCATTTTGAACCTCACTGTTCCAGACCTTTAAGGTACCTGAACTCTGTCTGTTTCTGGGTGCACAGATATGACATGTGAAGAATAAATTCACTAAAACTGACTCCAGTTGCACCAGATGTGCAACAAAAAACAAGGACTGGATGCAGAAGTCTGTGAAATTATATATCAGTATACCATTCTTTTTACTGTGATAGCTGGAGAATGTATGGTGATTGTAGAAGAATTTGGCATGGAAAACAATTTTTAATTATGAACCTTGCAGGGTCAATAAACTTGCAGAGCGATCCATGTGGTGCATAGGCACTGGGATAAGAAGCAGACATAAAATACAGCTCACCTAAATGGAAATGAAAAAAGAAAGCCATTTTCAGAATTAAGCGCTCAAGCTGAGTCCCAGTCCTCCATTTCTCTCTCTTCCCTGGCTCTTCACTAATTCATGTAGTCAGAAAAGTAGTTTCCTCACTCATATCTTACTTCTGAGAAGTGGGCTTTGGTCTTACCCTGTCCTGTGCAGGTGGGCTCCCAGGGACACCAGATGGCCTCTTGGTTGCAGCAGTATTGGACACAGAACCAGATGCCCTCAATCAAACACAGTGTCTGCACAGGACCTTCATTACTTCATGTCACTGGCCCTTCAAAAAGTTACTTTCCTGTGTATAAATACGTATTTTTTTAAACTTGTTAGTTCCATAGAAGTAGCCAGAGGCTACAAATAGAGGAGAAACCACTGAACAAATACTTAGCCGTCTTACACCAAAAAATAAAACCAATCCAACAAGAGATAAGTTGGCTAATCCATGGAAGATGGAAGCTTGGTTTTTTTGTATGGTTGCTGAGGAGAGCAACTGCTCTTAGTTCTTATTAAAATCATATGTTACTGGAAAAATATGTCAGTGAGGGCCCAGACTACTGACTGTCCAGTGAGAGGACAAGGGGCAGTGGTCACAAACTGGAACACAGGAGGTTCAACTGAAACACAAGGAAGAACTTCTTTACTGTAAGGGTAACAGATGATGCAATTCACATCCTCTGTAAATATAACATCCAGTGACTGATTTCCCCACATTCCGACCATATGCAAATATGTGAAGAATGTTATCTGTTAAACACAGAAGAGTACAAAGTGAGAAAATTTACATCCAGAGTGCATTAAAAAGCAATTGCTCATTAAGTCAGATGGGCACAAAAATTACTAGACTGATAAAGAGCATACTTAAATTTCAGTGGGAATACATTAATTTATTCCAGGACAGAACAGATGCAGGGTCTTTAAGAAGCTCTGTGTGTAGCTGCTTATCAAGGTTTAGTGGAGATGAGCTTCCCTAACACATAACACCAAGATTCTCTGCATCAAACAAGCAGTGGAGAAAGGTATCAGCCTGCAAAAAGGCTGATGAGGCCAGGAGGAGGACAGAAGGAGGATCTGGGGAAGTACGGGCCTGTCAACCTGACCTCAGTACAAGGGAAAATCACAGTGAGGTTCATCTTGAATGTGCTCATATAGCAAGTGTGGGACAGCTAGAACAGGCCCAACGAGCATTGCTTCAGGAAAGGCAGGTCATGCTTGACCAACATGGTTTCATTCTGTGACCAGGTGACCTGTCTAGTGGATGAGGCAAAGGCTGTGCATGTTGTTTATTTAGACTTTAGTAAAGCCTTTGATAGTGTCTCCCACAGCATTCTCCCAGAGAGCTGGCAAATCATCACATAGATAGGTGTACTCTTCACTAAGTTAGAAACTGACTGGATGGCTGGGACCAGACAGTTAGTAGTGAACAGAGTTAAATCCATTTGGCACCCAAACACCAGTGGTGTTCCCTAGGGCTCAGTTTTCGGGCAAGTCTTATTCAGGATCTTTATCAATGATCTGGTCGAGGGGATTGAGTGCTTCTTCAGTAAGTCTGCAGATGACACCAAATTGGGCAGGACTGATGATCTGCTTGTAGGCAGGAAAGCTTTGCAGAGGGACATAGACAGGTTGGATCAATGGCCCAAGGCCAACTGTGTGAGGTTCAATGAGGCCAAGTGCCAGGTCCTGCACTTCAGTCACAATAACCCCAGGCAATGCTACAGGGGGAGAGTGGCTGGAAAGCTGCCCAGTATAAAAGGACCTGGATGTGCTGGTCAACAGCCTTATAAATAGGAGCCAGAAGTGTGCCCAGGTGGCCAAGAGTGCCAACAGCATCCTGGCTTGCATCAAAAATAGTGAGGCCAGCAGGAGAAGGGAAGTGATCACAGCCTTGTACTCAGCACTGGTGAGGCTGCACCTTGAGCACTGTGCTCAGTTCTGGGCCCCTCGGTAGAAGAAGGACATGGAGTTACTGGAGTGTGTCTAGAAGGGAGCAACAAAGCTGGTGACCCTTCACCCTTCACTGAAGCACGAGTCCTGTGAGGAACAGCTGAGGGAACTGGGGTTGTTTAGTTTGGAGAAGACACTGAGGGGAGACCTCACTGATCTCTACAACTCCCTGAAAGGAGGTTGTAGCCAGGCGGGTGTTGGCCTCTTCTCTCAAGTGAATAATGACAGGACCAGAGGAAATGGCCTTAAGTTGCATCAGGGAAGGTTTAGACCAGACATTAGGAAGAATCTTTTTACCAAAGAGTCGTCAGACACTGGAATGGGCTGTTCAGGGAAGTGGTGGAGTCACCATCCCCATAGGTATTTAAAAAATGCACGGCGAGTTTTTTTTCCTCTTGTGTTGTGGTTTTTTCTTTGTTTTTGTTTTTTATTTTTCCTGGGTAGACAGTTGGACTTAGGCATTTCAGAGGTCTTTTCCACCCATGATGATTCTGTGATTTGTTCACTCCCCCACTGCAGCAACCCTTTGCACTACAGAGAAAATTTGTCTTCTTACATGAGACTTCTCCAGGCCAGCAGTCCAAAATCTGGACACATCTTTCACAACAGCCAGCAACACTGCCTTGTCCAGATATATTTAAGATTTTACTTTGCTAAACCACTTAAGCCCATATGTAGGTATAATCAAGTGTTAGGAGAGCAACCAAGAAAGCAAGAACCACATACAGGTTCACCCACACCTTCAACAGTGTTTGCAGCTCTGGTATCCTTTCTTAAAGGCAACATAAGGGAACGAATCCACAAGGACCATGAAAGGACAGTAAAAAAGTCACAAGAACAGTCAAAGATACAGAACAGCTAAAAAAAGGTGGGGCTAAACAGTCTTGCAGAGAGGTGATCAGAGTAGAAGCATAGAATTTTCAGGGTTGGAAGGGACCTTTAAGATCACCTAGTTCCAACGCCCCTGCCATGGGCAGGGACACCTCCCACTAGATCAGGTTGCTCAAAGCCCTGTCCAGCCTGGCCTTAAAAACTTCAGGGATGGGGCTTCCACCACCTCTCTGGGCAACCTGTTCCAGTGTCTCATCAGTAGGGTAACAGTCTGACAATGGTCTGTAAATATCACTACTGACATTGAGAAGAGACCATTTGTTCAGCCTTTCCTCCAGAAGAAAAGTGAAGGAGGATCACATAAAAGTAGCAGAAGCCAGATTAAATATAGTAGGTGAAACTCTGATGAAAGAAACTGTAGGTGCTAAAGATGTACAATGGTTAAAGTACAGATAAGGATGTACAGGTTAAGTTAATATTTGGTTTAATACTGTACAATTTTTATCATGTTTTTGCATGCATAGTATCACTGAAGCAGACTCTAGATGAGATTTAGAACTGTTTCAAGTAAGTAAATATCTTATGCAATTCATGTAGCTATGATTGACTGTATATGTTATCTTCAGGAAAGAATTACTGCAGGCAACATTTTCAAGTGTTATATATCTAAAATTATGTTCCTTCAAATATCATTATGGTTTTAGCTGTGCAAAATACAGGTTTAATACTGAAAATCAAGCATTAGCTGTGAAATTGTACCTGAATTTATATTTTTCATCTTGCAAAAATTCTGTGCCAGAACATCTATAAAATATTTCAATTAAAATTACACACAGAATCTGCACAAAATAGCAGATGTTAAAACAGAAGCTAAATTCTGCTAAAATATAAATTTGCTGGTTTTCATACCAGTAGCCTCAGTCTATGCAGTTTTTATTTGGAACATATGTAGGAAAGTAAGTCGTTGAAGAATCAAGTATGTTAGTATTTGTTCAGGCTCATTAAACAAGTTTGCTTCATTATACAAAATTCATTAAACAAATCTGAGGCAGCTGTACAAGCACTGGCATTTTTTTGTGTGCAAGTAACAGCCTTTCTAGGATGTTCAATGTGAAGACTACCAACTCTCATTCCAAACTTTGCATAGCAAATCCTTTGCTCACAGAAACACACAAAGGAATTTTGTCCATACTAAGAATACATATGACTTAAATATTAAAGCCCTCTCAACTCTTGGATGGTGCAGTAAGTTTCTCACTTTTCCTTGGGGCCATCTGATTACAAAGCTGCCCAGAATAGGTTGATTTCTATTGCTTTCATACTGCTTCTTCCCAGATCAGAAGTCTCCAGCCTGCCAAGGGGAGCCAAGTCCCCCAGCCCTGTCCTTGCAGCCTGAGCTCAGCCACAAATGCCAGAATCACAACATTTTTCCTGGTTTTAGGGTCTTCCCAGAACAAGGCTGAGTGCCAGCCTCAAAAGCCAAACCTTCAAATCAGTGGCTCTTGAAAGAGAGCAGTTTTGGTGCGTTCATAGAATCACAGAACTGGCTGGGTTGGAAGGGACCTCAGAGATCATCAGGTCCAATCCTTGACCACTACCGCTGTGGTTACCAGCCCATGGCACTGAGTGCCACATCCAGTCTCTTTTTAAATATCTCCAGGGACAGAGAATCCACTACTTCCCTGGGCAGCCCATTCCAATGTCTGAGCACCCTCTCCGTAAAGAAATTCTTTCTAATATCTAACCCTGATGCTTACCGAGTTCATTTACTATTGCTCACCTCCTCCACTTTCACCAGCATACACTCGCACCCCCCTAAATCTGCTGAGTTTCTAGTTTTATTGTAATTTTCACGAAATATGGTGCTCAAGTACTAGGAAACAAGGAGAGGTGACAGCCTGATAAGGTGTCACCAAGGAAAAGGGGGAGAGTAGGCATAGCTTAACCTGTTGCATTTCAAGTCTTGGGAAGCTCCCTCATTCCCACTAACATGTGGCTACAGCCCAGTACTCCACTGGCACAAGTCACTGGCAGTCTAAAGCTCCTCTCAATTCTAAAGTAATTACTTTATTAACATCTTTGAAAACACTTTTAATTTCTCTCAACGGTGAAGAGTCCAGCTCCCAGACCAGTAGTCTGAGAAGACAAAAATAGCTCCCTCTGAAACAAGACATGTCCTCACCACCTCCAAGCTCTATCAACTCTATTCTGTCAACAGTCTGCATCAATAAGCACATACAAATCAGCATAGCCCCGGAGCAGCTGCCAGGCTTTTCCTGCCATCAGACTTCCCACGCAGTGTTTCCCTGGCTAACAACACCCACAGCACACAGACCCAGCAAGATGTGAACCCGCATCCCTCAGGATCTGGGTAAACTCACAGGTTTAGGTGGGGCCTTACAGTCACTGTTGGTTGTTCTTTAGTTTTACTAAAGAGTGTGTGTAACCATACCCCTAATCCTGCTAATTTATGGAGCTGAAGAGGCAGAAGCTGCTAAGATTACGTTGATAATTCTTTGCTGCATTGTAGCAGTTTCCCAGCAAAAAGAGTGTGCATTCAGCACTCAAGTCAGGTCTCAAATTGACTTCAGAAGTGTGTTGCTTTCCCTGAACTAGCTCCTATTCCCTGCTAATATCATAGCTTTTAATCAGATGGAATAAGGCTTAATTGGCCTTTTTGGGTTTTTAAGCCTCTCCTGCAGCAGTTCTGAACAGAAAAATATCCTGTCAGACAGAAGCCAAACAGCTGTTCTAGCACACGGATCAAGGTTTTAATCCAGGGAATTTCTATAGCCATGCAACTTGCATAACACTTCCTTAAGAATAATACAGGCAGTTTTCAGAATTTCATATTCAGTTTTTAAGCTAAATCCTTAGAACAAGTGTAGCTAGCAAAATTATACCCAGATCTCCTAGATGCAAGCTGAAGCAGCTCTACCATCAGGGACAGATTGCTTTAGATGCCTCTTCTAGCCTGTTAGCCTTCAAGAGAAATGTTATCTGGTTTAGAGGGACAGCAGGAAATCCATGGTACAGAACACATCCCCATCCAACCATCTGCTATCTGTTAAGAAACATAGCTCCACTGCCAAGGAAAGGTGCACTCCATAGCATCCTTCTTGGACTCTCTACGACCAGCTGCAGTTGCCAAAACCAGTCTGTGTAACCCCCAGTACAGCACTCATTACCACACCAGGAATACTGGGGGCAAGGGGTGGGGAAGAAGTTGTCTTTTTTTTCACTGTCTGTTGGTTTTGCCACTGAAAGAGCAACTAACTGAGTGAGATTTGCTTTGTTACAACACACTGCTGGTGTATTTTGTATGTAGTACATCTGACTTCCCCCAAAGGTGTGACATAATGCTCCTTTGACTAAATTAGAGTGGATACTAATAATTCAGATTAATCTATAATTACCTACACCTTTCTTGACATATGTTTTGTTCAAAAGACCAAAGCTAGTCATATTGTCTATCATTGCTTCTGAGTCTAATCTTTGCACTCCAATTTCCGTAAAAATAATGTTAACAAAAGCACTTGTTAGTGGCTGCAGTTTATCTGAAGTTCTGCTGCACAAAGCAGAAATAAGCACTTGGAACGATTACACCCTGACCACATATATGCACCTGTTTTTTATGCATTTAATGTGGTACTAAATACATGTCAACATTTCAGGGGTAGTGACTACAAACTACCCAGATACTGTGAAGGTATCATCTTTTTCCATCCCTTCCACAAAGTACCATAAATAACAATTTGATCCGGCAAAGCCCATCACTAAAGCAAAACCATTTAGTAGATCTTTACTGTTGGACTCTGTGATCTTAAGGGGTCTTTTCCAACCATGATGATTCTGTGACTGTGTGATTCTGTGATCTCTCCACCACTAATTCAGCAGCCAAGTAATATTTGCCAGAGAACCCAATCTTATTTCCATGGCTGTCGCCAACTTGAACAGGATGAGCAATAACACAATCACAGTTTCCACCCCAAAGATTTAAATAGCAGTCTTAGTCTAACAGACTGAAAAAGAGTAAAAGCTTACTACTTTGAAAATCTGTAAGAAATACATTTGGTAGATTAGTTTTATTTAGCTACAACATATAACAAATGGAAAATTAAATTATGTCCTGTAGAATGAGCAGTTGGAGGCAATAGACATTTTATACTGTTTTTTCTACCAGCCATGTGCAGAAAAATGTTCATAACATCAACATTGTTGGTTCTGTGAGGACATGTAACACACCCTTTCTGGTTTTCTAGTTTACCAACTGTAATGCAATAAACACTGATGCTACCTTTTTTCAGCCCCAGTGCTGAAAGGGCGTTTCCCCCTCCCAAGGAGGTGCCAGAATTCTGCCAGCAGCCAACTGAAGCAGAAACATCTTGGTACACGGATAATACTTTAAGGGCTAAGAAAATACTAAGTAGAAGAACTTTATGGACTCTTCAGTAAGAGTGTGTCTTTTGGCTGCTGTGTGTTTGGCAGGCAGTGAGTGCAGCTTTGCATGCATGACTTAACAGTTGTTAAAAAGGCAGATCAGCTCAGCCCTGCCCTCTAACTCCAGGGCAGGGAGAAGCTCAGGAAGCTCTTTGGTTTTTTCTCATTGCACAATGCTTGTTTCCATGGACAGTGGGCAGACAGCACTGCTGCAAACAGTGCCTGAAGCCTCAGGACCTTGCAGTAGCTGTGTGAAACCACTGCCTATTAAATTTGGTTCTACTTTTACATCCCCACCCTTTGGAGCATCCTCAGCAGGAACACGATCAAAACACATCTTTCATGAGGTCCAGGGGCCTAAATACTAGATCCTAGAATTTTACTAGGTCCAGCACCTAGTAGCTGCAAGCAGAAAATTTTGATCTGGAATTGTCTGTCCCCTTTGTTATGAGAAATTTAACAGAGCAGCAGGAATCCCGTCGTCATCTGAGTTGTGCAATGCTTTCAGAAATTGTTACTGCTAGCAAATACAAACTGAGGCACCTTATACAAAGCAATCTGCAAAATCCATGCTGAGGCTTAGGTACCATTACTCCATCAGCCCACTTTTCCCCTGCTTCCACACCTCTTTTTACAAGAACACAGCTGACCGTAAGAGGCTATCAGAAGCCCAGTTGACCCCCAAACTGGGGCAGAGTAAAGGATACAGATACTACTTTTCTGACCTACCTGACACAGGATATCTTTACATTCCACATAGTTTATGGCCCAGAGGATCAATATAATCCATGACGTCCCAGTATTTTGCTGTAATGCTGTTGTATCTGTCCTGCTCACAGCAGCCAAAATTTTCATAGGCAGAGAATAATTTCAAGTGAAAAGGGGGCTGGAAAGGCAGCCCATAATCCAGACACTGGTGGTGAGACAGTGGGAACAGGCTGCCCAAGGAAGTTGTGGCTGCCCCCTCCCTGTCTTTTAAGGCCTGGTTGGATGGGGCCTTGAGCAACCTGGTCTCGTGAGAGGTGTCCCTGCCCATGAAAGGGGGTTGGAACTGGATGATCTTTAAGGCCCTTCCAACCCTAACCCTTCTGTGATTCTATGATTTCAACTCATAGGCAAGATTGCGTAAAGAAATTCTTTCTAATATCCAACCCAAACTTCTCCTGGCACAACTTAAGTCCATGCCCTCTTGTCTTGTTGAAAGTTGCCTGGGAGAAGAGCCCAACCCCCCCCTGGCTCCATCCTCCTTTCAGGGAGTTGTAGAGAGCGATGAGGTCTCCCCTGAGCCTCCTCTTCTCCAGGCTGAACACCCCCAGCTCCCTCAGCCTCTCCTCACAGGACTTGTGCTGGAGTCCCTTCACCAGCCTGGTTGCCCTCCTTTGGACCTGCTCCAGGACCTCAATCTCCTTCCTGAACTGAGGGGCCCAGAACTGGACACAGGACTCGAGCTGTGGCCTCACCAGGGCTGAGTACAGGGGCAGAATCACTTCCTTGGACATTGGAATGGGCTGCCCAGGGAAGTAGTGGATTCTCTGTCCCTGGAGATATTTAAAAAGAGACTGGATGTGGCACTCAGTGCCATGGTCTGGTAACCACAGCGGTAGTGGTCAAGGGTTGGACTTGATGATCTCTGAGGTCCCTTCCAACCCAGCCAATTCTGTGATTCCACCAAGCAGAGAACTTTTCAGTAGTTCTGGGGCTTTGCTATTTCCAAGCACTGCACCACAAGCTCCCCTCTCTGCTCCTGCAGCTACAGCAGCCTTTCACTCTCTCCTACCAGCGATATGAAAGCAATTGCTGAGCTGAACACACAACCCAGAAGCAACATGTGTAAAAACTGCCTTTGGATGTGTTGAAGTGCATCATCTATTTGAACAAGCCACAGTAGATTTTCACAACCTATAATTCTTCGCAATATAGAATGCAAAAAATGTGACATAGTTCTCCATTTGTCATATATTTCAGGAAATTCTAAGTTACAAGCAGAAAGCTATGTAACCCTTACACATGAAGAATGTATTTTTGCACTAGATTAAGGCACTGCACCTATAATGAATAGCACTGCTAGTCCAAAATAGATTTTGAATTGCATTCACAGTCTTTTAAATCATCATCTAGGCATCTAAACATGAGGATCAACCCTATAATACTACTGATACAAAAATTCCACACCATATTAGTGCATTTCACACAGAAATATGGTACTAATATTAAAGAAATTTTTCAACCATATCAATTTTTATTTATTTTATTATAAAATGCATACAAACCAAGGTCTTCTTACATAAATACATAAAATTCTGGTACTGAGTTGATAGGTTTTGCCCAGAAGTTTCAGAGTAGCACCAATACAGTAACTCAGTTTCATAGAGTATGGTATATTGAGGCACAGGCTCAGTAGTTCTCCAAACTGAAACAAAGTTTATTGATCTGAAGGTCCATTTATACTCTAAGCCGTTTCCTGGGACTGTCCTCCAATATCCTCCCACAAAGATCTGGTGTTTTTCCACTGTTTTTCAGTAACTTGCCACCATCCTTTAGTAAGCACATGGCTTCATTAGCACATTCCTTTGTTAATGCTCACATTATTTTTAATTCTCTGTTGTGGGAAGTGGCAAAGATACAGTAAGAACCTTAAGGACACATTCTAATCAAGGTTGTACAGAAGAATCCAAAGAATCAGAGATTCTCAGGTACACAGGACTGTGCTTATTCACAAATTTCTTCAGTATCCGAAATCTTTTGACCTGAGCTTTGCAGCCTTGGTGTGATACATATTTAAAGTACTTGCAATCTAAGGAAAAAAAAATGAAAAGAGGTGTAACTTATACCATAATACAAGCAAATAGAAAATGTTTTCACTGTTAAAGCAACATGCAAACATCCAAGAAAATTTTCAGTAATGAAAGGTAATAAAATAATCCAATACATGCATACTAGAGACCTAAATGCAGCATTAAATCTATCCTCAGCTAACCTGTAAAATATTCTACATATAGGTAACTGTATGCTGTGTCTTACTTTTTTCCCCTCTTTTTATTTCTCAAATAGATGAGAAAGTAAAATGTCAAGAGTACAACAAAGCATCAGTTTCATACAATAACTTAGTGTGTTGGATAAGGAAAACAGAAGTTCACATTAACACCAATAAGCACAGAAACTTCATTGAAGAAAATCAGAGATGGAACAATTTACTCATCTGGAAATAAAAGCTAGGAAACATCTGATAAAAATTTAGCAAGAGCCAAAAAAAAAACCAAACCCTTTCACTATGAGAAAATGTTTTATGAAGTCCAGAAAATAAAGCTAAAAAAAGCTGACAAGGAACAAGTTGCCTATCAATCAAAAGTCCAAGCTGGTATTTAAGCCACATCTCCACACCATGTTCTCATTTTCCATTTTGCAGGACCTTCTTGGCCTGATAACCTTAACTTGGTTTCAGCAGCATTTCAAAGACTGCTACCCATCTTCACCTTCTTACCCAATTGCTGATGGTTTTCACTCAAGACACCCTACCACCTCCTCCTTCCTGTACTACAAAACTCCCATGGTCCTAAAGGACCAGCTGCTTCCCAGTATTCCCAGATCACCTCTCATCTCATTCAGGCTAGAACAAGACATTATTTCTGTTCTCTGTGGTAAAAAGGAAAGAACACTTAGTGTTACCCTTTCCCAGTAAGATTCCAGCCACCAGAGCTTTTTCATAGGAAAGGCTTTCACTTTCCTTCCAGTTTCTTTTTGCCAAGTAATGGGTAAAATGGAAGGCTGGCCACCAGTCCTTTCTGGACTTCCACTCTTGCTTGATCCAGTCAAGATGCTTCTCAGCACTGGAAAAAGGTTAAAGAAGTTACAGAAAACCTTAAATTAGGATGAAAAGATGCTTAGAAGGCAGTAAATTTTATCAGCTACTATAAGGCTCATAAATTGCTAGCACAGATACACTGACCTTACACAACATTAGCATTTCAATCTGCAAACAGAAATAACTTTTTAAAAACAAACCAACCCCTTTATACTACTGACTTGTTGGCAAACTTGAGGAAACTTTCTTACTACTATTGACAAACTGGCACAAAAGTCAAAGGTGTGCTTCATTTCACACCATAGTCTGTGTTAATGCCAAATCTGAATAATACTTAGATTTTACCTCCTGCCTCACTAGTGTTGCCAAGGATAAAAAAAAAAAAAAAGGTATGTTTCTCTATACATACTCAAAGACTAACTTATCCCAAACACTTATCCTAATATTTGTTATGTAATAACTACCTTAAATCAAGCATTTCAGAAATAGAAACTGCCTGCATCAGGGAAATTATATTCCCATAAAATGACCAATATATTTCAAGATACTCTGAATTTGAGTCTTCAAATACAAAAATGCAGGCAAAGTTAAGAGCATCATACCATTTTTACTAACTCTAGTAAACAACACTGCTAAATTTAATCTACTAGCTTCTGGACCTTAACAGCAGATGCTGTCAGAGTGGAGGTGGCAAATGAACAGCAAAATGGCTCAAATTAAGTACTAAGTTAATATCCTATAAATACAAATGGCTTAAAAACCACAACAGCCTGTTTGTTCAGCAAAACAAAAGTCTAGACATTGGAGGCCTTCTGGGCACAGACTGCCTGAAACAGCTGCTTCTGAAATCAGAGGCCATGTCTGTCAGTGTTGGCAAGGACTCATCAATCCCCAGGCATGCTGGCTCAGCTTTTAAGACCCTGGCTGCATTCTCTAAGTTACAACCATGACACAACACACCAGTCTGTACAGTACCAGGCATGCCCTATTGAAGCCCAGTGATTCTTAAAGCAACTTTCAAACAATGCACATGTAGTAACACAGCAAAAGACCCAATTGTTCCCAGCCCCACACCCAAATTAGTGATGGGGAGCAAATGCTGCCTAAACATTTGAGTAATTCTTTCTGCATAAGCATGTCACTGCTCGGAAACAAAAAAACACAACTTTTTTCAGGTGATTAACTGGAAATTTGGAGTTCCCCTCAATAATGATTTCCTCTTTCCTCCCAATGGAGGCACACAGGGTAGGCCAGGTGACTCTTCTGATGATGTCTTCACCAGCAGGGAAGACAAAGGCTGCAAAGGTTCACTTTGTCCATTGCCCAAATGTGTAGAATTCACAAATTTTCATTAGCACATTGTAGAGATACATACATTGCAATTTGTTTCACCTGTCTTGCCAGACAGCTCCATGCTTTTACATTTTCCTTCCAGCCAGCATAATCCAAGACTGCAAAAATAACTTCGAGCCCCAGTCGACATCTTTTTCTTTTTTCTGGAAAAAGAGTAGGCTGATTAATGAATTACTTAAATTGGGCTGTACTCATTACTAAGAAAGAAGTGAAATGTAGTTCTCCATCTTGCTTCCTCAAAATGCTGCTACTTTGCCTATTACTCAGGGTTCCCCCCATTTCCTTCTAGCTCTCCCAAGAGAGAAAGTTAAGGAATACTTCCTGGCCCTAAAGCACAATTTGTACCAGAGATACAGTGTCCCTGCTCCTATCCTGCTCAAAAACTGCTGTCTCAAAGAGTTGCACACAGAGCCACTCACTTCTTCCATGCTGCCTTGCTTTACAATAGTTGCTGTTTCCAAAATTCCCTAATCAGTGCTTCCCATGGGCACCACTGTTCCACACGGTCTTTCCATGATAAGGGAACAGAGTGTGCCTCTGGAACACTTAATTCCTGAGATGTTATTAAAAAATCAAATCTGGGACGAATAAAGCAGCAGAGTTCTCAAAACCACATTTGACCTACCACAGCAGATAAATATAAGACAAGATTGAGTATGAATTGTAATTAAAAATCAGTTTGTCCTCATTAGCTATGAAAAGTTACGCAGATGCGATACATATGAACGGAAAAAGGGATGTTGCAGCCAGGAAGTTATTTCCATTCCCTAAGAGGAAATGCAGAAGAAAGAACAACCTTGATTCAAGGACTTTTCACCGGTCTGTGGACTTGCTGGAACATACCAGGTCACCAGACAACAACTTGCAATGCAACTGATCACCATGGAAAAACAAGTCTCCAAATTGGAAGACTTTCTTACCAGCTTGGAGAAAAAATTCCCTGAAGAAGAGGAAGACTTTGTTCTTTGATCAGTAACAATGAACTAAAGCATAAATCCATCTCAGATCTTCCAAAAGAAAATGAAAAAATAAATAACTCAAGAGAGCTCATGAAGAATTCAGACCACGGCATTTAGAGCAGGGGTCTCCAAATAAAAAGAAAATTAAAAATACATTATTTTTTAAATGCTGGCTGGCTGTGCCTTACAAAAGCTTGCTTAGAACAGCCTTGATCAGCCTTTAAAATGAGAAAGGCATTTGTTTAAGAGAATTTTGTAAACGCCTGCTCACACATCCAACCTAAAGACTCCTGTGATTGGTGAGTTGGGGTTTGGGTTAGGTTTTGGTTTTTTTCTTAACAAAACTACTTCGAAAAGCAGAAAGAGGCTGCAGAAAAACTTCAGAATATTATTCTAGATTAACATAAGGGAAAAGAGCAAAGATATTTAAAAGTCTTACTTGATTTCTGAAGCATGGTATTAAAATCTATCATTAGTTCATGAGAAGGAACAAGATCATGCAAGATCTGAAAAATAAAATAAAAACACAACTCAAGATACATTATTTTTATGTGAAAACTTTCAAAGACTTCAAAATCTTCCAGAGAAGCACAGGCTTCAAAGAGAGAATTAATATCTAGGTCCATTTTGCACATCTCTGACACTATCCTGTGACACTATATATTAAATACTTTGATGGCTGCTGAAAAACACTGCATGTGACAAATGTAACAGGCTCAACAGCACAAATCCATTGTCCCCTTTTAAGAGGGCAACATCCTTGTCCTTCCTAGACAAGTTCTAGATCCCCTGTCTAGTGATCTGTGCACAGGATTGTGGTTTCTGGACCTTCCAGACCAGTGCTTTGATTTTTCACCACGTAGTAAGAGAATACTGTATAAAACCACTGCTAAAAAGCATTGATGGAAGTTTATACATATATGCTACCACTTAAAAGTCTAAACTTTAAGAAGCTGTTCCACAACATCTGCCCTAATGAAAGCACATTAGTGCCATCAAGTGGCACAGCAGATTGCAAAACATTGTTTGCAAGAAGCTACCAAGATGAAGAAGCAAGGGCAAGGAAAGAAGGAATTTAAAAGCAATTATACAAAAACTTAATACCAGAAGGCCTTGTCTGCCAACAGCCAGCAAAAATTAACTTCTGTTTTAGGTTAAATACAGAGCTCATTGAAAACATGCAGAAAAACCAATTGTTACACAGGATCAATATGTGAAAGACCAGGCATCTAACCATATGTTCAAGACTGTAAAGACTGCTGGTACAGATTTCTGCAAACATGTAAACATGAACTCTGAGCTTGTTTACTGAGCTGAAGTTGTATAATGTATCAAAAAAGGCAAAACAGAGGCTTCAATTCTAAGACAGTAAAGGATCCCATTTACTCCACCCATTAGCACACCTCCCACTAACTTTCTCTAGCCCTCCTCTACTTTCCACGAAGAATACAATTCCTTAAATAATGTAACAGGAGTTCAAATTCAGTAAACTGTCAGACAGCCATGCAACATGAATGATGACAGACTGCATCTACTGTACAATATATACCTTGAGCACAGATATGAGGGATTTCTTTGATTCACCATGTCTCTTCAGGAACTGATAGAGGTAAACATGAGCATTGGGATTAGCAGGAAACTTTGAGTTGTAGGCATATTCAGTTAATACTTGGTGGGCTTCATTATGGTCTCCATAGAACTCCAACAACTAAAAGAATTAAGTCTGTAATTAGCTTGACACATTTTAGTACTCATACTCTTTAAACTAATTTTGGCCTGTCACAGAACTATCCAATTAGCACAATCTGTGTCCAAAAGAGGAGCATATTAGATAAACAGCACATTTTAATTTTACTAGCTATCTTATTGCAGACAGACAAACATCATGCACAGAAGCTGCTACAAGAGTAAATTCCTTTAACACTTACTTAATTGTCAAAGAATTACCAGCATTTACACACTGGGAAGAGGAACTGAAGCAGCTTGCCATGTCATGAGAAAACTCAATGAAAGAACTTAGCAGATATTGGAACCAAGCAAAACTCCAAAAACAGGTGGTTAGAGAAGTGAGAGTTTAGCTGCATTCAAAAAATTGAATAATTTCAAGGATACTTTAACTATTTTAAGATTAACTATTTAAGATTAACTATTTTAATTACAAAAGTGGGCATTCTTAAGTGAACATTTGGAAAAAAAACCCAAAAAACCAAAAAAAAACCCCACAACACAGAGGGACTACATATTTGGTGTCTTTAATATTTAGCAGATGCAGAAAAATGCTGCCCTGCCAAGAAGAGAGAACTTTCAGGAATTTAAACAAAGCAGCTGTGCTCCAGTTTCTGCACTAGCACCAAGAAAACAAAATATGCAAGCTGTTTCTCTGTATCTTTTTCTTGGCAATGCACAGGTAAAGTCCTACCTGCACTCTGTGCAGGCTCTGCAACTCCACCAGGAGTAAACTACTCTAAATCAAAGTCAGCGAGATGCAAACACAGATGTGCTGCTTTTAAAATACTTTGGTTTCACCTACACACATAAAAAAGCTGCAGACAGACATCTTAACAAAAATTAGACAGGAAAACACAAAAGGAATGTATCTGTAAAACATGCCCTTACATCCACATAGCATTTCACAAAGAGATCCCAGACACCAGGTATTTTAATAATCTCCTTTAAGTTCACTGCTGCCCTCCGAAAGCAACTGTGTATTTCCTGTTCAACAGAAAAGTTATCAAATCCATCCAGCCCTACAAAAACATAAAAGAATGGCACAAAGTTAGTTTTGCTAATCAAAAGACATCTTAAAGCAGTGCTGCACCTGAGAGATGGTCACATTTTGCTACACAAAAATTCCAGAGAGCTTTCAGAAAAGAAACAGAATGCTTCGGGTTGGAAGGACCTTAAAGATCATCTAGTTCCAACCTCCCTGCATGGTCAGGGACATTCTACTGGATCAGGTTGCTCAAGGCACCATCCAACCTGGCCCTGATCCTAGGGAGGCAGGATCCACAGCTTTCTTGGGCAACCTGTTCCAGCATCTCACCATCCTCACAGGAAATTTTTTCAGTGTCTAGCCTAAATTTCCCACCTTCAAGTTTTAAACCATTGCCCCCTGTCTTCTCACTACACACCCATGCAAAAAGCCCAACCCCAGCTCTCTTGTGGGCCCCTTTCAGATATTGGCAGGTTGCTATAAGGTCACCTCGGAGCCTCCTCTTCTCCAGGCTGAACAACCCCAACTTCCTCAGCCTGTCTGCATAGGGGAGGTGCTCCAGCCCTCTGATCATTTTTGTGGCTCTCCTCTGGACACACCCAAGGAGCTCTCTGTCCTTCTTGTGTTGGGGACTCCATAATTAGACACAATACTCCAGAGAGTACTCTATCCACAAAAGCAGAGTACAGGGGGAGAATCACCTCCCTTGAGCAGCTGTCTATGCTTGTTTTGATGCAGCCCAGGACACAGTTGGCTGTCTGGGCTGCAACTGCATACTGACTGCTCATGTTAAGCTTCTGGCACACCACCATGCCCAAGTCCTTTTCTCCAGGTTTTTCCTCAATGCTCTTTCCTGTCAACCTGTATTCATACATAGGATTACCTCGACCCAGCTGTAGAACATTGTGCTTGCCTGCACACGGCACTTGGCACTCAACTTCATGCAGTCTGCATGAGCCCACTTCTCAAGCTTGTCAGGGTCCCTCTGGATGGCATCCCTTCCCTCCAGTGTGTTGACTTCATCACACAGTTTGGTGACATCAGCAAACTTGATGAGGGTGCATTCAATGCCATTGTCCATATTGCCAACAAAGATGTTAAACAGCACTGGTCAGAGTACTGACCCTTGAGGAACACGACTCAGCACACATCTCCATTTGGACACCGAGCCATTGATCACAACTTTTTGAGTGTGAACTTATAGACAGGTCCTTATTCAGTGAGTGGTTCATCCATCAAATCCATATGGTTCCAGTTTAGAGATCAGAATGTTGTGCAGGACAGTGTCAAATGCTTTGCACAAGTTCAGGTAGATGACCTCTTACTCTGGCTTTGTCCACTCAATCATAAAAGGCTGTAGTGAGATGAGGCAACACCCAGGTGCTGCTGATCAGCAGGCAGTGGGTGTGAGCCTGCATTCAGCCCACCTGTGCCTGGTTAGGGCTGGCCCCAACTGCGCAGGGGCAGGATCAGGAGGCCAATAAAAGGCCTGGCCTCCAGCACAAGCTCAGCTCACTTGCAGAGCAGGCCAGAGGAGAGGTTGGGTGAGTTGGGAGCACCAGCACTGACCCAGACTGACTGACCCTGAAGGCATCAGCTTCTGCCAGAGCACTGGTCTGACTTCAGAGCGTCATACCCCAAGAAAGGTTCGTCTTGCAATAGCCATGACTTTTCAAATAGGATGGACAGTGGCTTTGCAACTTCAACCACCAGTTCTTTCAGAAGCCATGAATGATTCCCATCAGATCAGGTCCCCTGGCCTTGTTCACCTTTAGGCGACTCAAACCTGCTCTTCATCTACAGTGGTGGGATGTTCCTTTTCCCATTCCTTGCCTTTGGCTTCTGTAACACGGAGGGTGTGATCAGAGTCCTTGCTGGTGAAGACTGAGGTAAAGTAGTTATTGAGTATCTCAGCCTTCTCTATATCTTGGGTGGCCAGCTCTTCAGTTTCCTTCTGGAGTTGGCCCACATTTTCCCTAGTCTTCCTCTTATCATTGATGTACATATAGAAACGTTTCTTGTTGTTCCTAACCTCCCTTGCCAGGTCCAATTCTGTGTGCTTTTGGCTTCCTCTTGCTTTTCTGACTACTTCTCCCAGGATATTTGTCCTTGCTTCCACCCTCTGTAAACTTTCTTTTTATACCCAAGTATGGCCAGGAGTTCCTGCGCATCCACACAGGCCTCCTGGCACTCCTGCCAGCCATCCTCTTCACTGGGACACATTGGTCATGGGAACGCAGGAGGTGATCCTTGAATATGGACCAGCTTTCCTCAGCTCCCTTCCCATCCAGGAGTTTGTCCCATTCTACCATACCAAGCAGATCCTGCAAGAGACCAAAATCTGCCCTTTTAAAATCAAGTGCCATCAGCTTTTACTTTGCACTCTGCTCACTGCCCTGAGAATCCTGAATTCTGCAGTGTCATGGTCATTGCAGCCTAGTCTCCCATTGAGTTCTTCCTCAGTATTAGAAGAAATCTGCACTGCTCTTCATTCAAATTTATTATCAACCATTTCAACCCATGGGGCATCCCAGGCAGTATACAAGACAACATAGTACCAGCACAAGGACCATAAACCAAACTCAGTACCTAGTCTTCATAAACAAGTAGAGATGCAATGTAACTTAAGACACACAGCCAGCAGGTATATGCAGAATTAGAAGAGAGACTTCTTTAAACAAACTGAAATTCAAACACAAGTTTTGGGGGCTTTTCCTAGCACTTAAAATTCTAGCAGCCAAGCACTTCAATACATATAAAGAAAGCCCTGCTACAAGTGAGTACCTTCCTTTGATCCCTGCTTTAAGTAATGCTGTTCTAAGTGACTGAGGTGGTGGGGAAGGGAAAAGTTTCAGAAGCACATCAGAGCAATGCAAGTCAGTGTGCCATTTTGGAACCACCATCATTCCTGGTATGAAATTATGTACCATAACATCATATTTTGAAGTCTTTATTTCTCCCTGATGCCTTTATATGCAGATAAAGGAAAAAGAGCAGCTTGCATGAAAAAGTTGTCACTGCAAACCAAGGAATCGAGTTAAGTTTACAGCTTGATACAGTAACACCACCAGGACTTACCATGCTCTAACAGGATATTCTTCTGCTTAGACCAGCTATAGTAGTCCAATAGTCCCCTGTAAGCTTGAATCAGTTTCATTTCTTTATCCTGAATGGCTGTTTGTTCTCCATACCTCCAGCTTTCTGCCAGGGACAGGTTTTGGTAAGCATCATCTATTAGTCCATTGCAAAGGAGGTGAAAGGCATGCTCTAAACAAACCTGCAATTCAAACAGTCCATATCACAGCATTTCATATCATAAATGCAGAATCTCAGCAATACAGAAAAGTTCTATACAGATGTGCAGGGAAAAAAGGTCTTCATTACTGGCATGCATATAAAATATTACAAAATCAACTCAGTACCTTATTTTCGTTTAAAGATAATTTTATACATTCTTTTAACCAAACAGTATCTTTAAGAAGAATTTTGGAGAAAAAGGCAGCAGTGGGAGAATACATGTGTAACTAGGGGAAGGGAGATGAGCCTAGAGCCTAAGTAATTTTCTTCTGTCTGAAGATGCTGGAGAAATATTAGAAATCAGAGACACATATGATATATAAATATATAGCCTTGGAAAGGGAAAAGACTGAAGACCTTTAAATCTCTGGGGCAGAAAGTCACCCACATAGTGGTAGACAGTCAGTGTCTTATCAAGGTAGCACAAAGTTGTCTCAGAAAACTGCTGGTCATTAACAAGTGCTGTGCCTATTTAAGATCATCTAGAAATGACCTGAGAAAATCCAGTTGGGTTACATTTGTTGATTTTTGATTTGGCTACTGAACTGCAGAACACCTGAAAGAGGGATTTCCTACTACCCTATCATGTTAAGCAGTGACTGGATAGATGCCCTCTCAGTTGGTCTTGAACAAGTAACATAGAATGAAAGACAGAACAAAGCATCACAAGTGAGAAACTGTCAAGGAAACCTAAACCACACAGGCCTGAAAGAGCCACCACAAGAGAAAACCAACTAGGGCTGGGTGACATGGGTTCATAGTATAAGGCACACTATTTTATATACAGATTAGATACCTGAAAAGTGATCATCTAATGATGGCAAAATTTAAGTACAACTGTTTAGTCAAAAGCAGAGAGGCCAAATTAAGGACCAGAAACAAAACCTGGCAGGTGCCAGGTGTTTAGCATCTGGGGCTAATTAGATGTTACGGAGGCATGCTCAAAAAGAACTTAACTGTTTCAAATTAAAAGATTAATTAAAGGATTTAGGCAACTGTAAAAACTGACAATACATACACATGATAAAGTATATAGGCCAAATAAGGTATGGTTAGATATAGAATAACCCTTAAAATACAATCCAAGAAGTAACATCTTTTTGACATTACTGTCAGCAATACACTTCAAGAAGAAGCAATTCAGAAACTAATACTTAAGTATTCAGCTAAATATAAGAATACAAATACAATACTCAAGTGATCAGGTTAAACATGTAAAGAGTCAATGTTGCATTAAGTATGCTCACCTTCAAATACCTTTTTACTCCAAAAGTTTTCATCTGTTCTATGAAGGAGTTGAACTCTCTCATGCTGCCGTTGGAACAATGGCACAGAATTTCAGTACCTGTTCTCCAAATAATCTATTAATGGGAAAAATATTAAAAAGTAACCTTAGCACCAAAATGGCAAGAGTCACCATATATACAGTCTTCTCAAAACTTACAATTAGTGTAACATTTAAGTAAAATGTACACTTCAAAAATAAATAAAAAGGAATACTAACCTTTATCTATAGTTAATAGTTTTTTTGTCTATAGTTATAGGTGTTTTTTTTTTATATTTGTCTATAGTCTATAGGTACCTACATGCTCATCTAGTCGTATATTTGCAATCATTCAGTGGGTGCTTCACAACTGCTTATTAGAAAAGTAGCACTTCAAAGTTTATGAAAACCATTTGTCAGGAGGTTTCCCCTCCTGTTACTAAAAACTTCTGGTTTTCTTTGGTGATTGCAATGAGATGCAAGTTATATATTGCAAGGTAAATACAAGTATTTGCACTAGACAAGAAGCGTTATTTACAATTAGATGTAGCTTCCCATCTACGTGCACTTGTTTTTAAGATCTGCCTAGACTATATAACCAAACATTCCAGCTATTTAGCCATATTCAAGTACTCTACATTTATTTAAAAACTCTGACCCCTTTACTCGTGCTTCTATCTCAGTATATAACAGGAGTTTTGTAAATATAGGCAGAGCTGGTAAAGACTTAAATAAACCACTAACGTTCAGATTTTGACTGATGGCATGCCAATGGCAAACACATTTAGTGCTTTTCCATTGTAGAGAACTAGATCAGGATAACTGTTCATAGATATGCTCCTGATGCAACTAGCTTATACCCAGCCAAGTTTTCCTCTGTTGTGTCAAGGGCCTAAATAGAAAAAAAGGCAAATCAAAACAAACTTCAGCACATCCCCAAGAAAAACCTGCACACCCAGAGAACTTTCCAGGAAGATCACTGAGCACTCTGTTCAGGAAACATGCCAGACAGCACTGTAGATTCTCAGCACCCCTGGAAGTGAGATCTCAGCAGAATTCAGACTCTGGCAAGACTGGTAAACCCACAGCAGGGACATGGCTGTGCAGCAGAGAATTTTAGTGAGTAACTGGATAGCATGCTGCCTTGAGTGCTACCAGTGATGAGGTCAGGTGTACTTTTTGTTTTGTTTTTCAAAAGAACCCTGACAAGGGACACAGACTAACTTACCTCAGATGGATTCACATATTCTCTGGAAAAGTCTTTCTCTAGAGACTCAACATAGAAAGACAGAAACTCCGCAGCCCTTTTCCACTGCTTTTGAAGCATGGCATCCTGAATGTAACTTAAACATACTTCCTTGCTCTTCTTAAAATTTAACTTGTGTTCTTGGGAAGATGCTAAACAAACAAACAAAAACAGTCAACTGAGTCCACACCTTCACAGCCATTAGTCATATAGCAATGTGCCTACCATTTCAGTATCTCTTATATGATCTCTCTCACCCACTGCAGAAAGGGATCTCAAGTTACGCAGTTTTGAACTTAAATGCATTTTCAAGTCATGGGATGAAAGACAATAGCAAAAGCTGGAAATATAAGAAACAGCATTTTCCACAAGCAGCATGCAGCTGCAGACACTTAAAACAGTGGAAAGCCAATTCTTGCACATTACTGCTTTACAGGAATTAGAAAACTGTGATGCTTTGATAACTTCGAAGTATATTTTGCCATATTTTTGGACTATTCTCTTCCCTTATCAACCTTACAGGATTTTGTAACACCAAGATTTGCATACATACATAAAAAAAGAAACCATTCCAGCACCAAAGGTTAATTAAGCACTTCCTATTAAAAAAAATAGTATAAATAAGAGCAGGCAACAGAGCCACTCAAACACTTGAAGCAGTTTGATTACACTTCGCTCTATAAAATTACCCCTTAACAGTAATCAGTCTTGTCATTACACCTATTTCTAACCTCACAGGTTCCAAGTACAAAGAAAATAAACCCCACAGTGAACACCATGAAATTAAATACACCACGTAGTATGGCTACTAGAGGCAAAGTCCTAAAAAACAAGCCGCTTGAGAAGTCATCCGACATGGAAAGAGCTGAAATAATGTGTTTCACTACAAACACAGACCGAAAGAAAAACTTTCAGAAAATCGGAAAGATTTTGAAGTCAATGGCACCCACAACACTTTTGTTACCAGTCATCTCATTGACCTTTATTTTCTGATTAGCGTGCAGACGGCCTCCCAAGCACCGCGCCGGCAGCCGGGCGGGCAGGCAGGCAGACCCCAAGGACACCGGGAAGCTCAGCTGCATCCCCGCCAGGAGACTGGGAACAATAGGAAGGGACCGGCCGGCCTCACCGGCACCAGGCACCGCCAAGACCCTGCACTTTGGCCACAACAACCCCATGGGGAGCTCCAGGCTGGGCACAGAGTGGTTGGAGAGCAGCCAGGCAGAGAGGGACCTGGGAGTCTGGATTGACAGGAAGCTGAACAGGAGCCGGCAGTGTGCCCAGGTGGCCAAGAAGGCCAATGGCATCCTGGCCTGGATCAGAAACAGCGTGGCCAGCAGGTCCAGGGAGGTGATCGTGCCCCTGTACTCAGCCCTGGTGAGGCCACAGCTCGAGTCCTGTGTCCAGTTCTGGGCCCCTCAGTTTAAGAAGGATGTCGAGGTCCTGGAGCAGGTCCAAAGGAGGGCAACCAGGCTGGTGAAGGGACTCCAGCACAGGCCCTATGAAGAGAGACTGAGAGAGCTGGGGGTGTTCAGCCTGGAGAAGAGGAGGCTCAGGGGAGACCTCATCGCTCTCTACAACTCCCTGAAAGGAGGCTGGAGCCAGGGGGGGGTTGGACTCTTTTCCCAGGCAACTTTCAACAAGACAAGGGGACACATTCTTAAGTTGTGTCAGGGGAGATTTAGGTTAGACATTAGAAAGAATTTCTTCACGGAGAAGGTGATCAGACATTGGAATGGGCTGCCCGGTGAGGTGGTGGATTCTCCGTCCCTGGAGATATTTAAAAAGAGATTGGATGTGGCACTCAGTGCCATGGTCTAGCAACTGCTCCGGTGGGTCAAGGGTTGGACTTGATGATCTCTGAGGTCCCTTCCAACCCGGCTAATTCTATGATTCTATGAAGACAGACGGCGGCGTTCCCGCCTCAGAGACTGAGAGGGGAGGGGGACGGCGGAGCGCGGGCAGCAGAGACACAAGGGCCGGGGACATAAAGGAACCGCCGGGCAGCTCCGCCCTTACCCGGTTGGCAGAGGTGGGGTGGCAGGAAGGGCAGGTGCAGGCCAGGCAGCAGGGTGCTGCTCCTCGTGTGCGCGGCACGGTTCTTCCCCGCCGCCTCCGTCTCCTCCTCCTCCAGGAAAGCGTCCATAGCGCGGCGGGCAGCCCCTCACACCCTCCTTCCCGCCTAACTGCAGTGGGCAGCAGCCATCTTTGACCGTGGGAAGAGCGACCTCGCTGCGGGAATACCAAAGCAGCCTCGGGTCGCTCCGAACTAACCCAGCCGAACCGGACCCTGGCACCCGGACATTCCCGGAGAGCGGCGGTCAGGCGAGCGTGGAAGGAGCTCGGTCCCTTGACAACGACCGGCGCCTAGTGCGCATGCGCTGCTGCTGGAAGGCGCACGCGTCCTTGTGGAATACGGGGTGACTCCGCCGACATCGTGGAAAAGGGGTGGGAGGAGCAGACAGAGGAAGAGGAGGAGGAAGAGACGCTGTTGCTCATGCGCGCCGAGGAGCCACGCCGTGCAGCTGCCATGATGGGAGAGGCAGTTTTCTATCCGTGCGCCTGCGCAGTGCATGGGTGGGGTCAGGTCAGGTCAGCGGGAGGGTCTGGCAGCCCAGACCGGGCTGTGGGATTCGCGTTCGGACGGGGTCGGTTCGGCTCTTCGCGCTTGGCTTCGGCCTTTTAAAGGGTGTCGTTCGCCCTGGGTGCTCAGCACCCTTTGGCTGTGGGGGCTGGGTTGGGTTGCGAGGAAGTGGCGGAGGTCCTGAGGCGGGGTCCCTGAGGCGGGGTCCCTGAGGCGAGGTCCCTGAGGCGGGGTCCCTGAGGCGGGGTCCCTGAGGCGGGGTCCCTGAGGCGGGGTCCTGAGGCGAGGTCCTGAGGCGGGGTCCTGAGGCGGGGTCCCTGAGGCGGGGTCCTGAGGCGAGGTCCTGAGGCGGGGTCCTGAGGCGAGGTCCTGAGGCGAGGTCCTGAGGCGGGGTCCTGAGGCGAGGCGCGCACCCGTCCGACTGACAGGTCGGGTGCTGCCAGGTTAGGCGGTGAATTCAGCGGGCGGCAGAGCTGGGTTCGCCTCCATCTGAAATAAATTCTGTAATCAGTGCAAGAGTACGGGTGTGTTTGCAGCTTGGGCTGGAGTAAGGCTGAGGGCAGCAGGGCGTTAGGATGATAGGAGCTCCGGAGGTCGCACAAGCTCCGACAGTGCAGGCAGGAGCAGGGGGACTGGGAGCTTTCCCAGACCCCGCCAAGAAAGTGTGGCAGGGAGCCTGAGACCTGGCTCTTCCTACTGTTGTGGGCCGGGCATGCTGGCTTTCATCTGCATGTGGAAGCGGGGAAATAAGAGAGGCCAGGAAAGAGTGAAGCAGGAGGGATCAGGAGGAGCGTGGCAGGCTGGCTGGGTGTGTTCAGTACTGTAGCAGTGAGCTGTTTAATTCTACATATAGCACAATCAGAGCATCACTAGAACCACGAGTAATGCCTTATTTATAAGGTTATAAGGTAAATTCCTGTTGCCATTTCTGCCACTAGCTCTATTAGTTATTTTCTGTTAGTTTATAATTTAGAACATCATGCTCTACAGAAGAAAAGGATTCCAAATGAAAATCTTCTGCGTTGTACAGCAGTGCTGCAGAGTACCTGGATTCTAGAAATGTGTCTGCATCGACCACAGAATTTGGTTTGTACAAATTTGTGCTGGAACTAGTTACTGTACATCATTTGTCACAACTGACTTTGTCATGGAGTGTTTTGGTGTGTGTAAAGTCCACCGTTTCAAGCAAGAATTTACAGGGTTTTCAGAGCAGCTCTGCCATGTGACAGTGAGTAAATGATAAACTGGCTGAGGTTAAAGGCTTGTGTAATCCAGTATCCTGGTCCAACTGTGATCAGTGACTGTCAAGGGACTAGTACAAGGCAGAAAAGTTGTTTGAAGCATTTAAACATTTAACCTCAGTATTACACACCTTAATATGACATTGAATACCTCTGTGTGGGGATAAGAGAACTCTCCCTTTTTTTTTTTTCTTTTTTAATCGTGTGTTCTTCCAAAATATGATCAGCATTTTATCTCATAAGTATTCTGTATTATTAATTGGTAGGTAACTTATTTGGTGATAAAGTGTTCTATAATGCCACTTTAATAGTTGTCCTTTATAGGTTGTACCTGATATGAGTGTCACATAGGTCATACCCAAGTGTGGCGTCACTTCCTACATTTGTGGTCTTCTGTTACGTCAGTACCCTAATTTCACTAAGCAGCTTACCCCACTTTATATCTTAAAATTCACACTTTTGCCTAAAAGTACATTTACATTTACCAGTTATTTTTAACTTCTGTGTCATACATGTGTGAGTCTTTGCTGATTCTTACAAAAATTTAGTCAAATGATCTCCTAAATGGGTGTTAGTTACTAATTTGGTAGATACTTTAGTGCAGCAAAAGATGAGAGAACTACTTTATAACTGTAGACATGCAAAAATGTTTGATTCCTCATCTACAGCAGGACTTCTCGCATAGCTGAATACATTTGTTTCCAAGATTGGGTTTGAAGAGTGAATGAAACTTTGATTAAAATATCTAAATTGAAGTAAGTGAGGTATTTCTTTTTTATGTCACACACCGGGGAGAGCTGGGTGTGTATATAAGTACTTGAAATTGTAGGGAATGCTGGACAGCTGCAGTGGTTAACTTGTGTTTGTATTTGTGAGCTACTTGTTATTGCACAATAAAGACAATGACTTGTGCAAGAAATATGTGATCTTATTTCTCATTACATCTCACTTTCTCACTCTGATTTTTATCACCACAGACACCTTTACCTTTCATCTTGGTCTTTTAATAAAGATAAGCTTGCTAACCTCATCCTGACTGGGAAATCACCAAACAGCTCTGTCATCATAAGCAAACAGACCTAAATAACCAAGCTGGGGGTTAAGCCACGAGAAATTTTAAAGAGAAAAAATTACTTGTCTTTCATATGTACAGCCATTGTGAAAGGTGACTTAGACACATTTATTTCCATATTGTAAATTGTGATAAAATTCATGTCTAAATTTTATGAGCAAGACTTTCCTAGAGCTTTTTATCAGCCAGTATCAGCAACATATAGGTATTGTCTCACTTGACAGGATGTGAAATACAAAAATGTCAACAAAATTCCAGAGAGGCTGGAATTGGCAATGCTGCAATACTGTATTGGGCTGGGAGAATGTGTAGGTCCTGGATGAATGGATCATTGTGTTCCGGTAGCATGTGGATGTTTCCTTAACCTTGGGGTGCACCAGGCTGTAAGAAATGGCAGGATGCCCAAGGTATGTCGGGCAGAGGTACCAAAGTTGCTCTTCGTAGTACTAAGGAAGATACCTCTTCCTGCCTTAATGCTTTTCCATACTGTGATTAAAGTATTAAACTGCTATAGATGGGGGCTGAAAATGAAACCCGTATTTTTCAGATACTACATAACAGTCGGGCCCTTTACAGTGGGGCTGTGGAAATGAGCAAAAATCAATAATCATGAGGATACAATAAGAACAAATGCCTCTAGTGCTACAAAGATGATGAAGAGAGTGGGAACATCTCCTTTATGAGGAAAAGCTGAGGGAGCTGGAGCTCTTCAGCTTGGAGAAGTCTGAGGGGTGACCTCATTAACGTTTATAAATATGTAAAGGGTGAGTGCCAGAGGATGAAGTCAGGCTCTTCACAATTATGTCCAGTGATAGGACAAGGGGCACAGATACAAGATGGAGTATAGGAGGTTCTGTGTAAATATAAAAAAAGGTTTTTCACTGTGAGGGTGACAGAACACTGGAAGGGGCTGCCCAGTGAGGTTGTGGAATCTCCTTCTCTGGAAATACTCAAAACCTTCCTGGACACATTCCTGTGTGACTACTTTCGGTGATCCTGTCCTGGCAGGGGGTGGCCTCAATGATCTTTTGAGGTCCCTTCCAACCCCTAACATTCTGTGGTTCTGTGTAATGCACTTAGCAACAGTGACTGCTAACTCATGTGATGGGAGATAGTGGTACTTGGAGAAATAGGGTCAACTTATCTCATAGTTGCAGAACAAGCCCAAGTAGCTGAAGTTGAGTGCTTGCAAACACTATATTTTATATATAAAAGATACAATTTAAAAAGGCTCTCTAAAAGCACCTCAGCTATCCAGAGTTGTCTTTTGACGTGCACAAAAAAAAGTAGAATCCTCCACCTTGACCATCAGTTTTGCCAATTCATTTTGGAAGCAACTTCAGAATTTGTACCTTGGAAAGTAAAATGTTATCATTTTTATTATTATTATTGACCATTTGATAAACCTGCAAGAAGATTCTGTTATATACTTATCCCTTTCTGACTGCATCTTGTATTCCCTTAGTTTAGTCAGGGGCTGTGGTGCAAAAATCACATGGGTCTGAAAAGAAGAGTGAGACAAAAATCCTTTCTCAGAAGAGAAACACAATACTATGTGACTATTGTGCCTCTGCTGTTATCCTGCCATTTTAGATCTCTAAAGTGATTTAAATGTGATGGATAGGAAGAAGAGGTTCTCTTAAGTGTCAGCAAGAGAGCACATCTTTTGGTTTGCCAGCGTTCATAGTTAAAATTCAGCAGCAAGTGGCAGCTGAAGCTGCAGGAGGTCGAGCATAGGCCGGATGGAGACCCCGGGAGGGTGCAGCCCCTCATTTGCCAGCGTTTTCCTCAGCTAGACCGCGGCCGAGCGAGCCCACATCCCGGTGTGACCGCAGGGTTAACCTCAGACTTTCGGGAGGTCCGTGTGAAAGTGACAAGCTCTCTCGGTGGCGACTGCTCCTCTCGGTCGGAGATCTGAACTCGTCGGGGCAGGAGGGAAAGCTGCGAGGGGGACGTTTGGATCCGTTGCGTTCTTACCCCCTGCGTGTGGGGGCTGATGGGGCAGAATGACCCCCGCCCCGCAGAGTGGGCACGCCTCTAGGCCCTTCTTGCTATTTCTGCTGGAGAAAACCCCCACTGATAAGCACGGCTAAGGGGCAGGACCTTCCCTCTCCCCCCTTACAGCAAGAGGAGCCCAGCGGTAGGCGAGAGGCCGAAAAAAACCCCGTGCGACAGACGGCGCGGGGTCCCGTTTGGTGTCGGTGAGGGCGGGACCGGTATTACGCCGCAGAGAGGGAGGGTCTGGGCTCTGCCCTCCTACCCCCCCTCCCCAACCCCAGGCCGCCGTGCAGTCCCTCCCCCGCCACATCGCCCTGCCGTCGTCGCTGCTGACGTGTCTGCACCCTCCCCGCCGCCGCCGGCCCCTTCCAACATGGCTGCAGCCCTGCCGCCGGACCCCCGGTTGCTCCTTGCCCTGCTGCTGCTCCTCCTGCTCCCGCCGCCCTTCCTCCTCTGCGCCGCCGCTGGGCCCGACCTGAGCCGCCGCTTCGCCGAGCGCAAGCGCTGCGCCGACCCCGAGTGCAGCAGTGAGTAGGCGGCCTGGAGAGACCCCGGCTCAGGGGTCCCTGCCCGGTGCCGGGAGGCGCCCCGGTCCCCGGGAGTTGTTACGGGAAAGGATGTGAACGCCACACGCCTGACGGGGCAGGGGGGGAGGGGACGTTTCTCAAAGCACCCCCGGCTCTGGCACGGGAGTTAGGGAGAATGGGAAAAATGGAAACGCGGCGCCAACCCGCGGCTTTCCTCTTCTTTCCACCAAGTTTTCGGATTGTTCCTTTTTCCCTGAAAGCTCTCCCTTAAGGAAGGCGCTGTCTGGGTAGTGTTTATGCGCTGAATATTGTCGGGGCTGATTCATAAGGACACGGGTATCATCTTTCAGACCATCTAATTCAATATTAATGATTGGCTTCAAAGCGCACTTCTGAAATGTAATTTGCAAATGGTTTGTCAGACGCTTGTCTTGATAAGGGAGCTTGCTGGTTTTTGGGTTTTTTTTGTGTTTATTAAAGTATTTAAAATAATCTCTTATTTTATAAGTTCTTATCTCTTGACCCAGTCGGGAAAATAGTGGACGAGTGCATGCAGGGAGGTCTTGTTTTCTGCCAGTAAGCAAAGTCCCTTTTCATCAAACTGTTTTTATTATCATTTTTGAAATAATACTCAGCTTTTTTGTTTTATTCTGATAGTGTTAATGTGCCGAGGGAAGGCAACACAGGATTTTAAGGGTCCAGACTGCCGCTTCGTAAATTTTAAGAAAGGAGAAGCAGTATATGTATATTACAAACTAATAGGAAAATCAACAGAGCTCTGGGCTGGAAGTGTAAGTACTGCAACACATTTGTTCGATTTGCTCTTCTTGGTGCCTTCTGTTGGTAATATTTTTTTCTTCTTTTTGCCTCATAAGAGAATGCTTAGGGTTTTGAACATAGCTAAATGACACAAGATGAATGCCATTTTGTCTTGAAACTGGCGTGCAGTGACCAGTGCCTTGGTCAAACCTAAGGCATTAAGTACTGTGAAAAATGGGCAACGCTAGTGTGTGTTAAAAACTGTTAGAAAACTGTTAAGAAATCTCCCACTGCATCACTGTAAGTGGTGGTCCATGAGCTCCCTGGAAGCTGAGCCTCCTCTCCTATGTAAGGAGACTTAAGCTGGAGCTTACTCCTGGTGTGCCCTCATCCTGTTTTGTCTGTAATTCTACTAACCTGTTCCATGTACCTGTTTTTATAATTTTTTCCCTAATATTCAAATGCTGTACTCCCCTTCTTATTCTAAGCTGCAGGCAGAGTTGGAGGAAAAAACAATAAGACTAAAAAGAATTAAGGGAAATTTGATTTTTGAAACTTTAGTAACATTGCAGCAGCTTGCAGAGCAGTGGCCTTGTTTGAGTCATGGGCGATCAGGAAGGGTTAATTGGAGAGGAAGGTCCCCATACTTGTAGTTATTTAATGGAAAAATCTGAAATTCTATGATAAACACCTTATTTGCCTGACCAAAAGCAGAACTGAGATACCCTGGAGGAAGAGCAATTTTTTGAACTTGCCTTGAAAATACTGGAAGTCTGGAGGTTGCTTAGACTTCATCCCTGTTGCCTCTTCCCCATGCTTCCACATACTATTTTGTGTGCAAATCATTTACTTCAACCTCTTTTCTTGCTCTGGTCTTCTACAAGGGATAGAGAGTTGCCTGCAACAGTGGTCTGGGCTTTCTGAAGCTGCACCTGGGTGCTGACTATGGGACTAGTGGTTTAGTGAAAAGCACAATGTATTTATTACTTTCTCTAACCTGCTCAGGCTGGGTGTGGACAGCCCAGCTCTCAAGGGGAACTGAGTCCAACTAGAGCAGAGAACTGCAGCACATGATTAAAGAAGAGTTTATAATTGTCTCATGGTGGTAATTCCCTTCTGACGTGTACTGTACCATAAATAATCTGGTTAATTATCCAGTACAGGTCTCCTTTCCAGGACTGCCAGTTCTGGAGACACAGAGTTACAGCATGCAGACAATTTTTCATCTTCTAAGAAGATGTAATGCAGGCTGCAAGATTAGACAGCAGGTTTAAGGTAATTGCTGAGTTAAAATCCAGTTTATTCACTGATAGGAAGCTCATGCAACAGATAGATGTGTTTTGTTTGCTTTGAGTTGAACAAGTAAATGTTGAAGTTGACAGGTTTAAGAATTACAATGCTCTGTTGGGTTTGTTGTTGGTTTTTAATTGTTTTGTGCTACTTTCTGTGTTCCTTTTAGGGCAGTAATAACAGAATTTTCAGAATAACAGTAATTCATTTGGTGGCTATAATTTTTATTTTGCTTTTCCCACAGTTTGATGGATTGCTTATGTATTAATTGTAATACTAGAACAATCAGCTCATGAACACTGCAGCAGGGTCAGAGTGCCTACCCTCGTATGTTGAGTAGGACAGTGGCATGTCTGACCCTGTCCCTGACTTGCATGTAGTGGTGGGTTCTCTCTCTTACAATATGACTTTCCATGTCTGATTTCACTGGGCAACTTGATTTATGCAGACCAGCTGTGCCTGCTGAGCACAAGCTTGGAGCTGGGGGGAGGTTGTTGCTTGCTAATTAGAAACAGGCTACCTGGTGAGGCCCATGAACAAACAAATGCCAATGGAAGGCAGGTTTCTGCCCCAGCCATGGTGGGATCTCAACATGTGACCACGCGTGCTCAAGTGCATCACTTACTCTCAAGCATGTACCACACTGTCTTTTTCCATTCCTCGGAGTTTTGGGGGAAAGTATGGATTAGGGCATAATGGAAACTACAAAATCAAGGGATAACTGGTATTGTGATCTTCAGTTGAGTGCAGAGGTGAAGGTAATATGTGTATAAGGACCTTCAACTACTGCAGCCTGGGGCGTATTTCATACAAGCTGTAAATACAGGCTCTAATCCTGAAATTGATTTTGAGGAGCCATGAGAAGTACCATAGTTTTTCTGACCTGAAGGGAGGTGATCTGATAAGAAAGGAGCCCTTCAAGAAGGCTGAAAAATCTATAGCAGTTGGGTCTGGGCTTTGTTTGCCTTTGCTTTTCTAATTCACTGTGCCTTTTTCAAAACATTCCTGATTTTTTTTCCCCTCCTATGCCAGCAAACATGTTATATGTTAATTAAATACCTCTTTTTTAATGATCCCAGTCATGTATATTCCATGGCTTGCAGAACTCCCACTGAGTTGAGTATTTTACATGTGAAGAAAATCTGGAATTCAGCTACAATATATATTTTTCATGTTATATGACATGCATTTTTTAGCAGAACTGTCTAAACCTCAATAAAGGAAAGCCAAGTCCTTGGACAATATTCTATTCTTGTGATTTTACTTTATTAATTTCACAAATACATGAGTTCCAGGAAAATGCTTGATACACTTTTTTTTTTTTCCCCAAAGACATATCTGCAGCACATCTGGTACTCAGTATGCCCCCTGCTCTGTTTTGAAATGTGTTTATTCTTCAGCGTCCACCTCACACTGTTCACACTGTCAAGCTGTGTGATGTAGACCTCCTCCTGCCCTCTGCTCTCATCTTTAACAGAGTCCAGAATTCCAAAACTACTTCAGATAATTAAAGTAAAACCTGCTACTTTTTAACAAATCATTTTAGCAAAGGCACTTTAAGTTCTTGCTGTAGAAGGTGTTATTTTATCTTATGGCAAAGAGCTGAACTTTATTCTATTGATTCAAGGTTGACAAAACTATTTCTGGCTTTTTATTACAAAAAATGGTCTTGACTGCAAGTTTTTTTGGTTGTTTTTTGTTGTTGGTTTGGTTTTGCTTTTTTTTTGGTTTTGGTTTTTGTTTGGGTTTTTTTTTGGCGGGAGGTCAATGAGTATCTTTCATGTTTTAAAATCTTATACATAGGGTAATAAGAAGGAAGACAGGAGGGATAAATTTAAGCTAAGACACAATAACTCTGGGGAACCTGGAGGACTAGAGAAATTTTTCCCATTATTTCTATGTTCTTGTAATGATGCCAGTGTTCAGAAAGGGCAGGCCAAGCTAGTGTTTCTTTAACCAACGTTCTGCAGCTCAGATGCCTGTGATTTAGGGACGTGGGTTTTAATGTTAAAATCATGTGAACATCTTGTTTCCCAGCTGTCTCCCTGAGGTAGGTGGTGTGAGAAGCTGTTTCTGTGGTGGGTAAATCTGCTGCAGCTGGCTGCCACAGGTGATCACTGACAGGGACAGATGCAGTACACAGCTATGGGTTTGTCCACCTATGGCATTTTAGCTGGGAACAAAGTGGAAATGAAGGATTCACTTTTTTTCTCCCATATTTACTTGGCGTTCGTAATGTCTTTTCTCTGTCATCTATGTAGAGAATGAAGAATGTTTCCTTTATTTGCACAATGGGGCATTTTTTTTCCCTTACAAGAGAGGACTTGTTGGGAGAGCGGCACATGAAATTTTGGGCTTGCAGATCCCTTATGGCTTGTAAACCACATGAAGTGGCAAACTGGGTCACTGCAGAGGACTCATGGTCAGCAGCTCGGATGACACTAAATGAGTTTCAAATTGTGATGCCATTATACTGGTAGTCACAGAGGACTGTTAATCTTTAAGGAGGCTACTTTGAAGCTTTGGCTTTTGTTCTCAGGAAGATGATTTAAAACTGGAATAGAAGTTTGTGGAGAGAAACAAGTAAATTTAGAAGAAAACTGTAGTGTACTACATAAGGACAGGCTTTAGATTTGACATGTCTAGCTTTATTTCTCATTCCCAGTAATTCACAATAATTAACCTGCATGTATTATCTCTTTTTGGTAAGAAAGTATCTCGATGTGGTTACAAAAGACAGGGTGGTAATAGATGTGTTTGTTTTTTTATATATGTGTAACTAGCTTCAGAGGTATCAACTGTGGAAGGTAAGATTTGAAGGAGAAGTCTTTAATAAAGGAGGTGCCATAATGTATCAGTGCTTACATTGCTTGCATAATAAAAACCAAACCAAACCAAAAAGCAAAAAAGTGTTAGTATATATTATTTCCAGGATACATTTTTTTTTTAATGCCACTGTAAATCATGAAAACCTAGTCCTGTTTAACTGATTTCTGTGTTATCAGTACAACAATATGTATATATATACCTAACTCTTTTGACATAACTGCTTTCCTTTTTAGTTGATCTTTAACACAATACTCTTCCCAAACTCTTCAAGAAAATTGGCAATTGTCATCTTCTATAACAAAACATTGAGGAAATTACCAACTCATTATTTTTTTTTTCTCCAAGGGATATTTTGGTTGTCTAGGAACTCTGTATGTCCACCCACAAGGTTCTAACTGCCTGGATTATCTAATCTGTACAGTGATTGTGTGCTTTTAATTTTGGCTTGACTGCCTTGTCAGAACTTTCAAGTGAGAGCATTGCTCTGTAGATCTTATCTGGGGAGTGATAAGAGAGATTCTTGTCTTTCACTGTGTGCCTTGGCTTAGCATGTTGGTTTGCTTGAAATAGCCATCTGGAACTGATTTTCGCTTGTATTAGTCACTGAAGACCAACAATGCATTTGCAGAGATGGTATATTTTCCATACAAGTTTTAAAATAATTACCTTGGGCATAATTTTGCATTTTGCTATAGTCTGCTTTTTCTTTCTATTTCCTTTTCCTTAAGCTACAAAGTGAACCTATTTCAGCCTATAATATTGTGCATGGATGTAAATTGTGTAAGTTAAAGATTGTCTTCTGCTTACTACTTCAGAATGTACTTGAGGTATATGTGGTGCCAGTGACAATTCCCTATGGCTGTTGAATTATGTGAGCAGAGTGCTTGGGGTTCACTCCCAACTCTTCTAATAATTTGTTTTAAGTTAGGCATTAGAATACAAAGAGTAAAACTTTGCAACTGCAGAAAGATGTTGTAAAATAGAAAACCTCAGTGAGAACGCTTGCATACACGAAGTGTTGCTAATATTTTTATGTTATTCACTGTGTTAAGCTTCATCTAGAAATACTTGAGAATTTGATATGTTTGTTCCTACTGTCTGTAATAAGGATTTGAACATAGTCACATGACTCAAAAGTTTCTTTACTACTTTTTGTTTGCTTGTGTTTATTTTCTGGCAGGTTGGAAGTGATTTTGGATATTTTCCAAAGGATTTTCTTGAAATAAACCATAATTATTCTAATGAGGAGCTAGAGTTACCAACAGATGTAAGTCTTATTATTTTTCAATTGCTGCTTACTGTTTCTTACCTTGGCATTCAGTGAAATCCCTGAGGAGGAAAGCAGGAATACCAGTGTTCCTTAGTTACCTTTGTTAGTAAGCAGCTACATACGTGCAGAGGTGTGTGTATGCACCAGGAGGTGGAACATTACTGCAGATATGTGGATGGGTTTGTAAGCATCAGCCCCAAATGATGGTGTTGATCTTTCTTGGATATTCTGGTTTTCTTCTAAGAAAATCTGTTTGGATTGATCCCTAGAAATGCTGCTAACTGGCTTGTTGATAGGCTCTTTGGTATGTATTGAGAACTTTTTCTTTTCCCAAACTCTGAAAGTTTGTAGTATTATAAGAAAAAAATCCAAGACTTGAAATACTGTCAGTTCTTTGCTTCTAGAATTGGTCTTTCACGCTGTAATAGCTAGTAACTCTAGAGCTGCATGAAGTGTCTTTGTGGATGCAACTTATGAAATTGCATTCAGTGGCTTGCACCGCTCTTTAGTTTTCAGAACTTGTGTGCCACACAGCTCTCACCTGGAGGACTTGGTCATTTGAGGAGAGACCAGCTAAAAAAGACTGGGACAAACAAGTGTAGTGATGCTTGTTTTCTTGTTTTCACTGGCATTCAGTGATATATTTGTTCTTGCTTTAGAATGTATGTGATAAGTACAATGCTGTCAATTCCATTGCTGACTTCCAGTTTGTTCCTAACTAGGGGGTCTTTGACAGGGCTAACCCATGAGCTTTTTATTTAGATTTTTAAGAGTCTTTGGGTAAAACTCTCACTGATTTCAAAGACTGTTTTGGTTAAGGACTCACGGGATTAATTCTGCATAATTAGTATAATTTACATTGCTGCATTTCTAACTAATGAAATGGATTTGGTTTCATCACTGTAAAAAAATATTTGACTACATGCTGTATTTCATTTCAGGAAACAGACTTTGTTTGTTTTGACAGTGGAAGGGACGATTTTGATAATTACAATGTGGATGAACTTTTGAAGTCATTGCAAGAGACAACAGCAAATGAAGGGGCAACTGAATCAAGTGATCCAGGGACAAAACAAGCTGAAGGAATTGAAAGGGATCAGGATATTCAGCAGGTTGATACAGTAGTGTCCCTTGATGCTTTGAAGTTGGACAATCTTGCACAAAGCACAGAAGACAAGGAAGCTCTTGCCATGACTGAGGAAACAGACAGTTCTCTTAAAGGAGGAACTGAAAATACTGGGGGAGACTCCAGTGTCAGTAGTTACAAAGAAAACCCTCAGGGAGATCAAATTGCACATGAGCACTTGAAAGGAACGCGACATGGGAAACTAAAAGGGCTAGAAAGTGAAAATACCAAAAACAGTAGTATTCCTCAGGGTGAAACCAGTCAACTTGACAAAGAGAATGAAGAAGTTAATGCCTATACACTTTTAAACAAAGAACTCTCTGTGAACTTAAAAACAAAATTTGGCTCAACTGCTGATGCTGTTGTATCAGATGATGAAGTGACTCGCCTTGTTACATCACTGGAAGATGATTTTAATGAAGATTTGAGCACTAGTGCTCATGATGCAGAGGAGGAGCCAGGCTTTGCAGATGAGTCTGAAGAAATCCCTTTGCTGTCTTTTACAGCAGAGGAAGAAATTACATCCCCAGTTGATTTAGAAGGTGACCGAAACAATGATATTGAGTCACAAAATCATGAAGATGCAAAGGGTGCTATAGAGCTAAATAACCAAAGAGACAATGATGAAGAACCTGATTCGGATGCATTAATTCATAAGGATGCCTTCAGTAAAAGCAAGAAGTCAGGTGACAGTGTAAGTGTGGACAGGTCTGAATCTAATCCAACAAAAGAGAAACATTTTGATGTGGTGATAATTAATAAAAGAGAAACACCATCAGCAACTCAACCTGAGGATCTCTCCAAAGAACTCCTTAAGAAGGGACCTGTAGCTACAAGTGATCTGGATTCAAAAGAAAAAACAAACAGAACGGAACACTTTGAAGAACAGCTTACAGGTGATGGAACTGAGCTGAAGAGTACAGCTGTGCCTGATCCTCATGCTTTGCCTAGTCCAGGAGATGATCTTGTCTCCAAATCTTTCCCTAAAAGCAGGCAAGATGTTTTAAAACCACCTGTTGGTGATACCAACAAAAATCCAGAAAGAGTGCTACATTCTCAAATGGAAAATGAGAAAAACGAGAAAGAGTTTGAGGATGACTCCTTGGAAGAGATCTTGGAAACTGATTTAAAGCACAAAAAGTTATGGGAGAAAACAAAGGAGAAAGGAAAAGCTGAGAACAAGCCTTCTGTTGATGTTCCCGCCAAACCAATGGAAGAGGTAAAAAATGCATCTCAAAGTGACCCAGGAGATACTGACCTCTTGAAAGAGAAACTGGAGCACAGAATGCCTGGTGTGGAGAAAGAACTAAGACACGATGAAGATTTAAAACAAACAGAGGAGACAGATCATGAAAATCAGAAACACACTTCATTTAACCAAGAATCTGAAATAAAGAGGGGAAACATGAAAGACACCCCTGCAGAGGAGCAAGGCACAAGCCACAGAGGAGCTGTTGAGCAACTTATGCCATGGGAAAATGAAACTGAGTATTCAGATGCAGGTATGAAAGAAGAGCTTTCAAGAAATGTCGGCAAGATGACGGTACATGAAGACAGCATTGAGAAAAGTTCTCCTAAAGAAAAAGCAAAAAGCATTACACAGAATACTAATACAGAGAATCTTACTCAGCAAGGAACTGCTCATACTGAGGATGGAGATTCCGACAGAGATCTTGGCACAAATTTATCTACAGAAAACCCACTAAGGTTGGAACTTAAATCTGAAGAGCCAGGAACTGCAGATGTCCCAGACTTGAAACAAATAGAGGAAGAGCTACTGGAAGATGAGAATGCTGCAAGTGCAAAGCTGTCACAAGCAAAGGCTACACATGTACAGGATGATACACTAAATGTTAAAAGAACAAACCCTGATCTAGATGTACTAAGCGAAGGTGTTTTGGGAACTGCAAATCCTACCTACAAAACAGGAGAGGAAACAAGCTCGTTTTCTAATGAAGCTAAAAAAATGATCAGCATCCAAGATGCAAGCGAGACAGGAAATGAAGAGGTTGACATACCAGTGAGTGAAGATGCTAAATTGCATGAGATGGAACATGTCATGGGAGATAATGAGTATTCTTCTGAAGCTGAGGAACCATCAGCTGCAGAAGAATATGATTTCCAATTTCCCAATACTGAAGACAACAGTGACTTTAACCAAAGGAAAGATCCTTTTCCAGAGGGCATTTCACAGAAAGACTCGAGAGAGGTGCAAAATTTAGAGCATACAAGAAGTGGCCACCAGCAATCTACGCATTTCCCCAGCCCAGCTGACAGCTCCGCAGCCCCAAATGACACTCTGACAGACTTCAGTGAGTCTGTGAAGCAGCTCACAATAATGAGAAATTTTCTTGATGAAAAGCGTGTGATCCGTCTACAAAAGTACCTTGGGCTTCAAGAGGTGGTTAGGATAGAAGCCATGTTTCATGATATGAAAGTAGAGATGGAGCTTGCTCAGAAGGCGAGCCATAATAACGAAGATATAGAGAAAGCCTTAGACCAGATACTTGAGTTTTCAGAGTCAAGCATTATGGATGTTGTGGGAAAAGTTCTGGATTCCAGAGTGGGAGAAAATAAGGAGGAGGTGGTGAAGGAAATGGATTTGTATGATGAGGAAAGTGCACTGATGGATGATATTCAAGAATTAATATATTCTTTAAGGAGTAAATATTCATCTGCTAGTGAGAGTGTTCCACTTGCATCTGTTCCAGAACAGGAAGATGATCAGCTACACGTTCAAGGTAGGATGTTAAACCATTTAAGAAATTGATTACATGGAAGTAAAACCCTATCCTAGACAACACTAGCCTAGAGGAAGTTTCAGAAAAGGGTGAGGGATCAGAATTGAAAGAGGCTTCGTGGAATCCCCTAGCGTTTTGCTTACTTTAACACATTTTTTGCGTTGTTATGACGGGGAAATCTTGGGGACAAATCCTGAGAACAAATGTAAAGCTCAGATTGTTTGTTTTTATGGGCCAGGTCCTATCCATGAAACTGAGACATGTGCATGGAAATGGCTAGAAGGAGCCAGTCAGGTTATGTCTGTCACCCCCTCTCAAGAAAGACAGATTCACATACACTAATGCTGTGAATTTTCTAGAGTTCAGACCAGTCTTTTTTCTGAACTAGCTAGCACCTAATTTTGAGAGATCCAGTGATTAATGCAAAGTTCAGGCACTAAATCTATGCACCTAAAATCTCAGTTTTCACTATCATCTTATTTTTGCCAACATTCACAAAAAGGTGCCTAACTAGAAATGCTGAACAAGCAGATCTTTGGGTGAGGGAAGAACAAGCAGTAGAATCTGCTGTAAATTTGCTGTTTTTTCTAATTAATGTGCAATATGGTAAGATAGGCTCTTAACCAAGGTTCCTTTTACCAGTAGTACGTTATGGATGTCGTTTCTGATAGCTATGAATGATGAAAGTTTTTCACCTCGCGAGATTTCATTGCAAGATCAGTCATTGATACCTTGCATAAATTCCATATAACCATTTAATTAGATGTTACTGAAATTTGATCGAGAATATATTGGAAACAGTACACAAGTGTTTAAAGAGTGTCAAGAAAGCCTTGTAGAATGCAGTCTTGCACTGGAGACAGCTGTAGGTAAGAAATACGCAGTAACTTGGTGCTCAGTTCATGTCTCCCTGTCTGTCACAAATGATGCAGAAGAACCTGAATATGTTGGAGTTTCCATCAGAAACCCAAATGCCATTGATAAGAGCAGCCAGGATTTTCAGCAGCTTGAAGATGAGAGAGCAGACCAGCTTGCTGAGGAGGAGGAAGAGAGGGCTGCTAATGTTCCACCTGAACACAAAGAGGCCAACTTCTCAGATAATGGAGAAGATGAAGAAGGGAACAATAGTGAAAGAGGACCACTGCTGGACGATATTTCCTTTGGCTCGGTTGATTCAGGACAGAGTGCTAGGGAAGATACTGCTGCAGGTAACTGTTTTGGAATTGGATTGTTTGGTTCTTTTGCTCTTAAAGAGGAGCCTGGTTGAATGTTTTTTAGGCAAATACCAAGGTTTTTGTTAACATTTTCATTGTTGCTGTAATCCTAATGGCTTTGACTGACCTGTGACAGTCCTGCTAGTGGCAGTGTTGTCTTGCTGCCACTCATCTCAGCAGAGCTGGTTTTTGTTACATTTTTCCCCTATAAAGATAGGAGTTCTCCAGTAAGTGAAGGCATATTCAGAGCTCTGTGCTTGGGCTGGTGGACTGTGTCTCATGGTGGTAGTGGATAGAAAGCAGAAGTCTCTCAGTGTGCCATAGTCTCCAGTTTCCTCCGCTTTCCAGGGAGTCAGGCAGTCTAACCATTAGGCCATAGAATAATGCACTCTCCCAGCTTGCCCTTTTTAACCTGTGACTCTGGGCGATATTACTTTCCTGGAAAGATGGAGTGTAGCTTCCCTCAAACAGCTCTGTAAGTTCCCAGGCTGTTGGACTAGAAATGTTAGGCCTTCTCCCTCTGGAGCAAGTGTGCTGATTTATGCCAAAGAGGGATCCTATTACCATCATCTTCCCCAGCTCTTTTTCGGCACAAAACTATCTTTGACTCCATTATTGGTGCTAAGCTCAGTTTCGCTGTCCAGCATTTGCCTCTGACTATGCATAATAAATCTGTCTCTACTGAGCCTTCGGACAAAATTCAGTCACATGTTGCTTAGTGTTTTTATGCTGCTGAGGTACTGTGCCATCCCCATAGCCAGGTCCTTTTTAGCAGCATCAAAGTTCTGAGGAAAACTCTAGGTTGAATGTAAAGATATCTACTGATTTTTAATTGGCTGGTGTATTACTTGGTCGTTAAGCATTTGGATGTTCAGTTTATTTTAGATCTTCCATTCCTGCTTGGTAACATAAGGTTAATGGTGGTAAAACACTGCCAGGAATCCCTGCTAGAAGTGCTGAGAAGAAACAGTGCAGATGTTTGTAGAACACAGAAGCCATTTCAGGGTTTAACAAGAGTCTGGGCAGGTGGTTATTTGAATCTGCTAACCTGAATTCATGGCAACAGCGTGAGTTGGAGGCAGGCTTCAGATCAGGGTAGAAGGTGGTTTAAAGCTTATGCCGTACTAACAGTACTGCCAACTTATAAAGATGTAGGTTTATAAATTAAGAACTGAAGAGTCTGTGTTTTGTTGGAGACTTGCTGCTGAAGGAGTTGTATGTGCTTGGCAGAGTGACTTGGCATCCAGGTCTAAAAAAAAGGTATTTCACCTTTCTAAAAAAGGTATTTCACCTTTTTAGGAAAGGTGAAATACCTTTTTAGAAAAGGTGGAATACCTGTGCTTGTGATGAAATACCATTGTGCTTGCTAAGGGCTTTCTTCAGTGCTCTGGCGAACCGGGGAACCGTAACCTGACACAGGCCCTCAGAGGCCGCCGAGAGCGGGGCTCGAAGGCGGGCGAGCAGAAGCGGGATGCCGCCGTTTCAGCCCGCCTCTCTCAGCAAGCCGCGCTCCCTGAGGTGACTCCTCTCTCCTTCTCCCTCTAGAGCCGGACGAAGGCGGTGGGGCGGCGGCAGAGGCTACGTCCCGGGGAACCCTCGGCGAAGCGAGTGAAGCCGGGGCTGCGGCCGCGGCCGCCCGGGAGTTCCTGCGGCGGGTGAGTGGCGGCGGCGGAGGAGGTGGCGGCCGTGGCGCATGCGGGTGACAGAGCGCGGCAGTGACGCTGTGGCGGGGCGGTGGGAAGGGGGGCGGGGCCCGTCGGGGTCAGTCCGGGCTGACGTGTGCCTGGAGCGGGCTCCCGCCGCCATGGAGCTCCCGGCGCGGCGGCGGCTGCTGCTGCAGGTGCGCGAGGGGAGGGAGGGAGGGGAGGGAAGGGAAGGAAAGGAAAGGGAGGGGCCTCCCGTCATTCCCCCCCAGGTGTCACCGGCCGTTGGGAGCCGTTAACGGCCGGAGGCCGCCACAAGCGGCCAGGGGGCTTAGCGGAGCCCCAGGTGACACCCGCCTGGCCTGGAGGTGGGCCAGGGCGGCTGCTGCTCCGCGCCCCCCCGGTGGCGGGAGTGTCATCCCTGCCGTACACCCAGCAGCCCCGCTGGCTTCGGAAAGGGGCTGTTTTTATTTTTGATACCCGCCCGGCGATGTGTGGCAATGCCGCTGGAACGGAGGCGTCCGCTGGCGTCAGGGATGGCCGCCTGGCTTCTCGCCGCTCCCCGGAGCTTAAGGAGAGAGGGTGGCTGCGGAAGCACCTGCTCGCCGCTCGGTGAGGCTTCGCAAGAGGAAGGGTCCGCCCCCGTTTTGGGTCGGTTGCAGCCAGGGAGGAGGCAGCTTCCACGGTTTATTTTCCAAGTGCCATGTCTATATCGGCCCTGTAAACTGTACCACGTATTTGCACATTTGTCAGGCAGCTGGTGCTCTCTGGCCTTCAGTAACACGTGTGAAGAGACACATGACATGCCCCTGTGACCAGGGTGACATCTGGGAAAAGATCCAAGCCGTTTGTGCTGGATTGTTGCAAACATCCAGATGTAAAACCACGTTTTTTTCCAATATTTTTGCATCCTTAACGCTTTATTTGGAAACGGATTAAGTAACTAATAGTGCTGAGTAACGCAGTGTGTGTATGAGCTTATTTTGGTGGAGCTGTTCTTTCTCAGCAGATTGTTACTGTCAGGTGTCTTCCGGATACTCTTGAGTTGACTGTTGAGCTGAAATGCAAGTGTCAAACTGCCTTGTGGTTGTCTTTGTTTTCAGTTTTTGGTTTATAGAAAAATGGCAAGAAAGCTCTTGGTGGTTCTCTGGTTTTATGAGAGGAATAAAAGCATTTGGCAGGCTACTCATTTTGCCTGAGAATTTAATGAAAACATATTCATAGTTGTCGCTATTGTCGGTTTTCAGTTGGTTGCTACCTTGCCTGAGGAAATTCGTCCTGGGCCTGATTTCCATGGACTTCCATGGGAGCCTGTTGTTATCACTGCCTTAGTGGGAATTGCCACACTTGCTATAATTTTCTGGAGAACCTGCCTTTCAGTGAGTATACTTCAGACTTGTAATCCACCTGATATTCCACTTATTGTGTGGTCTTTTATATGGGTAAAGTGTTTTGGCATTACTGGAGGTTAAAGCAATATTTAGTCTTTTGCATTTTTGCTTTTTCCATTTAGAGTGTTAATGTGAACTAAATGCTGGGCTTAATAGCTAAAGGAAGTTGTAATTTTTTTTTCAAGCTAAGAAGGGCTTCCTTTAAGCTATTAGTAGCAGATTTTTTTAGTAAGGGGCAGTTTCCAGGGCAAAATAGGGGAGTATGTTGTAAATCAAGAAGGCCGAGGGAAGGGTCAACACATCTTTGAAATGAGAAGCCTCCCATGTGCTTGAGCCTGTTGATGACAGTATCCAAAACAAGTAGTTAATCCCCTCCCCTTCATAATGTCCAGCTGCTTGTAGGTGCCACTTTTAGAAACCTAAATACCTGATCTTAATTCTCACTAGAGAGCTTCCTCACTCTTACCCCTCAGTCTGCATTTGTCCTACTCTTTCTACATGGTTAATTTTCTGTGCAAGAAGAATACCATCACCAGTTCTCAAGTACAACAGTGTATCTCCCTGGGAATTGACAGATAAAAATAAAATAGGACAGTTTATTTTGCAGCTGTCTAGCTCAGTGATTTTATGCTTGGGAAATCTGTGGGACACTTTTCGTTTCACAGAAATAAATTGAAACTAAGTATCTGTAGTAATATTCTTTATTTTTTCCTTGGTTAGTTTTAATCTTGAATATAGTAGGTCAGCTTTAAATGCAAAACAGTGTTATTTTAACAGCATAAGAATAAAGCTTCTGAAATTCTTAACTGTTAATTTTGAAATGAGCAACTTTAACCTAACATACATTGCTTTAAAAGGATTACATTTGATGCAAGCATTTTTCATGTTTGCATGTTCATGGCTGATGCAAAATGGTTTATTCTTTTGGCAAATTGGATGTGGGCAGTTACTGCTATCCTTTAGCTGACTGAGTAAACACATTTACTAAGCCTCTTGAACAGAGCACTAGTCTAGAAGCTTTTATTAGAAAACAGCTTAAGCTTGTTTCAGTGTTATTCAACACTTGTTGGCAGCAATAGATGTGTTTAATCCATGTATAAGTGGTGACTTTTTCTCTATAGGGAAAATTAATAGTATTTTTCACTTACCACTTTTTATTGCTATTTTTTTTTTCTCTTTAGGTAAAGAGTAGAATATATCAAGGTAAGTTTATCTGTGCTTTTCAGTCTACTTGATGCTTAGGCATGTAAAAAGTTTTGAAGATTGTTTCAGAGTACCAGGTACTCCTCTTCACTCCCTTTCAAGGAGAATGCTAGTCTGAGCTTATTGTATAAGCTAGGCCAGTAGGTGATACTTGCATCTGAGGATTTAAGTCTTGCTTTTGATAACACTTTGATTAGAAGAAAGTGTGCATCTCACACCTAGAAAATAAAGGGAAAGAAAAAGCTCTGTCTTGTTCAGCATAAATGTGTTCCATTGGTTTACTGTTACAGTGGTAGTGAGGCATAGTTTGTTTGGCTAGCACTGGGTCTGCTTTTGCTTGTTTCCTCTCACAAAAAGCAGTATTTTGTTTTTCTTGCCTTTTTGGGTTGATGGGAGCTTGAAACTGACTGCTGTGCAGCTGCAAAGAGATCTTCAAAATGTAGACCTAAATATGGAGATATTCCTGTGGCTAGCACATTCCTTTTTCCAAGAGTATTTCTCCAGCTTAAAAAATACATAAAATTAAAGTGTCCTGAATGGAAAAGAAGTAGAATTCAAAGTAGGGTGATTGCTGAAATTCATAATTGAATAAAAAACAAAAATAAGAAAATTACCTTTGACTGAACCCTCTCCTTCTTTCTTCCTCACAAACCATACTTCTTCACAGTCATTCCCCTGTAGTTTCATTGTAGTTATCCTACAGTTTTTTTCTATACAATTAATGCAGAATTGATGAGCTAAAAAAATTAATCTGACAGGTGATTTCTGTATTGCAAAACAATTACTTTTATTGGAGGAGAAAAAATGCTACCTAGCAGCCTGCTGTAAAAAATGAGGAACATAGGCCTGTCGTCTTTTAAATTCCAAACTAAAATTCGTTATAATACCAAATGGAAACTACTAAAGCTAAGATATATAGTGGAATACTAACAGTGACAAAAATGCTTTAAAAGCTAAATTAAGTTTGGAGTCCCAAGGATAATAGATTTTATCTATTCTTTGTGACAGTATTAAAACTGGGAGACCAAGCCAATGCTTGCAACTGCTGAGAGCTGTCTGGCTCTTCCCTCCCCAGAGCAGAAGGGCTGCAGCCCCTGTGCCCAGAAGCCCTTGTGTCAGAGCTTGTGTCAGCAGCTGCCATTTCACCCTGTGGGATGCAGGTGAAACAACTGGTGCTTCCTTTTTGTGCTGCAGGATTTGCTGTCAGGCCAGTGAGCCTTGGGGTGTACAAACATAGGGGTGGGTTCAGACTTAAAATAAGAACAACAATTGGATGCTCTTTAAATTAATTTGCAATAAATTATTTTAAGTATGTTAATGCTTTTCATTGAACCTTAAGGGTTGGTGATTTTTTCAGGTTGAGAAACAAATACATGCCTAAAGAACTCTTGCTCAGTCACAGCCCTTTTGAGGTCTGTTTGAAAACAGTGCAGTACCTTGAGGATTACTGATGCTGTCTGCTAGCCAACAGTCACTTTCTGTTCCCAGTATGTGTTTCAGAGCTTTCATCCTTATTATCCCTGCTGACCAAGTGTTCAGTTTCAATATAGCAGAAAGAGGTAATTGTTAGAGAAGGTGTTACATCTCCCTGAGTGTCACAGCAATAGTCTGAGATGGCTCTGACAGCCTCACTGCCAGTTCTTCCCTCAACATACCTCATCTCTGTGTAGCCAGCACCTTACTCTGTCTGCTGTGCATTCTGTGACCAGCTTCTGTGAAGTGGCTGCAAGAGCTTTGTGCCAGTGTTCAGTGCTTTACTGTCTTGTTTTCAGTCTTAACTTTAAACAGAAGTCAGAGATGCATGGACTCCTGCAGGAAAGGCTGATTGCCATGGAATTGACTTTATCCTGCTCTGTGCATTAGTCCTTATTTGAAAATGTTCCCTGAAGTGGTAGTAATAATAGCTCTGATTTTCCCCCCAACCCCAGGGTATGAAGTACAGTTACTGTAAGCTTTCTTTTTCTTTCTAGTGACTGAAAAGCAGCTTGCTGAAAAGATTAAAAACCTTCTGCAAGAAAAAACAGAAATCTTAGAAAAGATATCAGAATATGATGAGAAGGTATTGTTCTAGGTTCTCATCCTTTGCTTCTTGCTTTTCATTATTGGTTTAATGACACAACCAGTGCAACAGCTAGTGCATTTTCTCTTTTCTTACTTAATATTATGTTGACAATTTCCTTAGTTGTGTTTGACTGTTTCTATGCTTAGATAAAGAAAGCAAAGGAATCTGTGAAAGTGGCCCAAGAACAAAAAGACATTCTCTCTGATGAAACTGCAGGGCTTAAGGTAATAAACAGTTAAATGTCTGTACTGAAACAAAAGACAACAATAAAATAACTTGTTTTAGCTCATCTTTTACTCTTGTTTGTTTGTTTTAGGACATGGTCAAAGAACTGGAAGAAGCAAATCATCAGCTAGATGACAAAGTAAAAAATCTGCACACAATGCTTCAAATAGAAAGAAAAAAGAATGAGAAGAAACAGAGCAAGGTAAGAGCAACCACTCTCGTATCTTATGTTGTCCTTAACTTAATGTGCCCTAAAAGCTAGTCACTACCAGATGGATGAACAGGTAGAGATGTTCAGCAAAGAAGATGAATCACCTCAAAAAGAGAACTGACATGAAATGTAAGGTTTGTCACAAGCCCAAGGGGGAGAATCTGTTGAATGTGTTTGGTTTGGGTGGTTGGTTTTGTTTGTTGGGTTTTTTTTCTTTGTTGTTTCTGTTTAGTTTTGGGGGGTCTGTTTTGGTTTGTTGTTTTTTGTTTTTTTTTTTCTGTTTGCTTGTTTAGGCTTTTTTGTAATTAGATCTATATGGACTTGTGTAGTTGTTTGCTTTTGCACACAAACCATTGTTGTTCAAATCATCATGGCTTGGCTTCCTGAACGAAGATTTAAGAAGGGCTCTTACCCATGCTTGCTGCAAGCGTGCTGATGGCTGAAAAGGCCAATATTTAAGTCATACAGTAGTCTAATACTTCCTAGCCAGAGCCAAGAAGTTTCTTAAAATTATGAGCTCTAGGTTACAAGTTGGCAGGAGGGATTTTCTTGTATTTGGAGAAAGCATCTAGTTCGTAGCAAGTCTGAAAATCTCTAAGCTGATCTGCATTCTTATGGAGATGTTTACATTTTATCTTTTTTCCTTCTTTTAAAAGCCTGCTTTTTTGTAGTGATGGTAAGCTTCAACAAGTTCTTAGGTCTTGTTTTGATCAAAGGTTATTGCTAATGACAGCAGCACGTAATAGTTTCATTCTAGACTGTGCAGGTGTACAGGGAACTTTCCCAGCCACAAACAGGCAAGGTCTCAGTGGGAAGTTGGTTCTAAGGTGCTGTGTTTCTATTCCTTGCCTTGCTGATACAGCAACACGGTGTTGCTGCTAATCTAAAGGCTGCTTTAAATGAAAATCTTTTGGTGTTTTGACTTCCCTTTTATGCTTCCAAAATATGAAGGTAAAATAAGTACTCAGGCTAAGGCATATACTAACCCAATGGAAAGTAACTGCTCATCTTTTTCCTATATAGATCTCTGAAACCCAGAAGTCCTTGGAGAAACTTCAAGAGGTTGTCAGTGTGCATTCTGTAGAACTTTCAGAGGTAAAGCATTACCCACACCCTCCCAGCATTCACGCGTTCTTGTACCAGGAAAATAGCATCTAGGAGGTAATTAGTATCTAGCAGGTAATTAGTATCTAGGAGGTAATTAGTATCTAGGATGCAATTGCTAGCTTGCCAGCAGATTGCAGGTTGTTTGGGCATGGATACCTTTTTCTTTTCCATTTTACCAAGTAATACGTAGTTCTTGCTCTGTTACTGTTTGACTTTTTTTTTTTTTTTTTTTTTTTTTTCCATAGGTTCAGGTAGCCCTTAATGAAGCTAAACTAAGTGAAGAAAAAGTGAAATCTGAGCTTCATCATGTGCAGGAAGAGAATGCTAGGCTGAAAAAGAGCAAGGAGCAAGTAAGTTTTGGCCAGCCTCGGTGACTTTCTTTTTTTTTAACTAAATGCTGGGTTCTTGTTTCTAGTTTTCTTGAGTTTAACTTCAGTGTGTCTCTGTTTTCTTAATGTGTAATTCTGCATTACTAAGATAAATTTTAAGTCCCTTGCACCACCTGCCCGCACATTTTTTTAATTCAGGTGTGCCATATGCTTTCAGCATGAAGGCTCTTGTCAGTTCCAGTGCTTCAGTATTTGTCAGCAAATCCACAGAAAGTCTGTGCTGGTATGGTAGTCACTGCATACTTGGGATCAGAACTGAAGGAAGTCATGGCAAAGAATTGCAAAAAGCAATTCTGAAGCCAGGCTAAATGGGAAGGACCTTTATATCTGAAATGTCATGACAGTTACAAGTAATGATAAAGTACTTTCTTCCTCTCTATATGAAGAAGATGGCTTTTTAAGGAAGGTAGTTTGATTACCTCTGGACTGCAACTAATTCCTCATACATTAAATTGTCGGAGCACTTTGGTTCTGTTGTTGGGGTATTAGCTGAGAAACCATGAAATTTGTAAAGCCACGTAATAATTTAAACTGCAGGATTCCCAGCATCCAGCTCTACCAGGAGGCTAGTGATGAGTTTCATAATTTAAGTTTATAAACATAAAGTTTACTCTTTATCTGTGACCTGTGGTGATCAGTTATCACCAGAGCTGGTGGTGAAACAGACTTTAATTGCATATATACTCTACTAAAAATAAAACAAGTCATCATCTTGTCTTTGTTCTTCATACAGCTGCTCAAAGAAGCTGAAGGTTGGAGTGAGAGGCATACTGAGCTCACCGAGCAGATCAAACTGTATCAGCAGTCTCAGAAGGACATAGAAGAAGCACTTGCCTACAAGGAAAATGAAATTGAAGTAAGTTCTTTATAACAAGCTTGGGTTTTATTATTGCATATTATAAAATATTTCAAAATACTTCACAGAATGCAGAGGGATTTTCCATCAGTGACCCTTTGGTTTCATTACTAGGTTTTAACTAACTGCATTATGCAGCTGAAGCAGCTTGACATGGATTTATCAGCCAAGGACAAAAAGGATGGTGAGGGGTATGAATGGAGCACAGAAGATGATCTGGCCAACGGAGAGTTGCCAGGTACCATGATCTTAACTGCTGGCCAGTGGCTGAAGCATATAGTCAAGCTATGTCATAGCAGGAACAAGGGGAATCCATACATGTAGCTGCCTGTAGAGTAAAAAGACTGCCAGCCTTAATTCTCAAACACAAAATGTTTCCCAAGTGAAGGGGGAAACCATTAAAAAAGCTTTTAGATTACCTTTTAGGTATATCATCAGTGTAAGGACATAGTTGTAAAGATTGCATATAAAAGTTAGTAATTAAGAACATTCCAAAAGTGAAAACCACAGCTTTGTTGTTATGCTATGTTTATTTTTAATATTATCTTTTTAGCAATTATTTTGCTTAACTCTACCTAGATAATTAATTTGAGTAATCACATCTTCTAAATCTCAAAGGCCAAAGTAGACATTTTCAAAACTACTCAGGCAGTTTGTCATTCCCTGTGTGGTACATGGGTTTTTTTTGTGTTTTGTATTTATCCCTGCCCATAGCCATGTGGTATTATATGGGCTGGGAATACCTACTACTTGATTTTCAGATACTATGTCCAGTAGTACATAAGGCATTCACATTAATATTAGCATAGTGGCTAGAAGAAGTGACAAGAAGGAATCTTTGAATGCCTTTTGGAAATAGCTATAATAGTTGTGTTGCGCTGGTTATGGAATTGCTTTTGTTTTCTATTGTGCTTTGTTTCTCACCTCCCCTTCCCCCCCTTTTTTTTTTTCTGCCATGTAAGGAGGTCTATCCAAAATTGTAGTGTAGGGAGTGTTATTTTTAACACTAATGTCTAGAGAATTGATGCTAAGAAACAGGGAAAACAAATACATTTTTCTTTCCTAGATAATGAGAGTGAGAAGATGAAGATCCAGATTAAGCAGATGATGGATGTCTCTAGGGTATGCTGCACAAGATACTTAATAAATGCAGTCACATTACTCTGTGACATTAGCTATGGCTAAGACAATAAACTTTCTGCTCTTCTTTTCAGATAAAAACTATGTTATCCATAGTTGAAGAAGACAGAAATCTTCTGCAATCCAAACTGAGTGATGAAGTAACAGCAAGACATGAGCTGGAAGGTAGGTTCAGCATAAGAATTGCTTAAGAAATGCTGTTTGTGGTTTAAAAAGAAACAGAGCATTTGGGTGGCATAGCAGTTTTCATTGCAGCTCCTGTGAATTTCCTCACCTAATTTTGCTTCTCCAACAGAGCAAATAAAAAAATTAGAACATGACTCCTGTTCACTCAAGTCAGCCAAGGATGAGCTGGAAAATGAATGCAAAACACTACAGCAGAAAGTGGAGATTCTTGGTGAACTTTACCAGCAGAAGGAGATGGCACTCCAGAAGTAAGCCTTTCATGACTCTACCACAACATTGCATATTATTTCACTATGCAGATGCTTCTTTCTCAGATAATTGAAGCTGTCTTTGGAAGGAAAGGTTTGGAATGACTACTGTTTCAGTATGGTTGAAGCTACTACCCTTCTTTACTTTTTGCAGCAGTCCAGAGATTCAAAAGATTTTTGTTTCTCACCCACAGCCTTCTAGTGTTAATAAATAAGCAATGAGAAACTTTTGGAGAGGCAAGATGGATGGTTTGGACAGCAAATTCTGTGGTTGCTCTGTCACGTTTCTGTAATGTCAAGGACATTGTAGCAACCATTAAGATTTTTTTCAGTTACACTGACTTCATTTTAGTGAGTCTAATTCTCATAATGTAGGGATCTAATATTTAAGCTTTTTGCAAATTAAGGCCAAGTTTATGGTCTTGATTGAGATGAGTTAATTGCTAGCAGTGAAGAACTGGTTGTGTATCTGTGTTCATTTCTCATTTATTTACTTAGTGAAATGTCTGTAATAACATCTAAGTTTTGCTGGGAAAATTTGAGATAGGATTCAGGGTTATTTTCAGCTAAATTCTGTAGGAAAGCTGAAACTGGTGGAGAAGCAATTGGAAGTTCTAAGGTTCAAGTGTGTAGGTCAGAGAAAACACAGGACTGGAACAAGCTAAGGAATTAAGGGTGTCCAGCACTTCAGTAGTGAAACTGCTTGACCTCGTAACTTCAGAATCCCAGTGGAATAAACTTGTAATGGAGAAGTGAAGGATTGCCCACCTTTTGAGGAAAACTTCCTCTTGACCTCTGTAGGATTTCTGTTATTTTCAGAGTTTTCAGGAAGTTACTAATTTTTGATTTGCATAAAGGACTTCCTGCATTTTTAATTCTTTTTCTGAAAAACTGTCTCCACATACAGCCAAGGAAATTAATTATGTTGAACTGGCTGTTAGCAATAGTTACCTTACTATTGGTTTAATGATTCCATTTTCGTGGGATAGCTCTTGAAGGTAGGAACACGTTATGGACCTCTTATACTTCCTGAAAAATGTCAATAATTTAAAAATCAGTGAACCATGAGGTTATAAAAAGACAGTGAAAACTGGTCATATAATAAACTGATATTGTGAATGCTTGGAAAAAAGCTGCTTTCCTCATGGTTGATGACTATTGAATGTGTTTGTCACCTGGGCCCTAAATTCCCTCTTCCTTACTACCTGTTCAGCTGTTCATTTTGACTGGTTAGCTGTCAGTTCTGAATATATTGCCTTGTTTATGCTCAGTGGAGTTGATAAGTAAATGACAGGATCTGAAGAGCTGAACTGCCTGCAGTTGTTAGATTCTGACAAATCTTTAGATGCTTGACAGAACATTCAAGTCAACTCTGCATCCTAAATTTTCAGGTTTTATACACAAAGGTCTTGTCTACTTAATTTCAAAAAACTATTTCTCTTCCTTTTTTAAAAAAATAACCTCTTCTCTCTGTATTATCACACACTATTACTGATCCTGATATCACTTGTTAGCAGGGGAATATCTTGATATTGAGTTGTAGTGTATCTAGGATAGTTGAATATATGGTCTTTTTGGGTTTTTTTCTGTGCAGAAAACTAACTGAGGAAGAATATGAGCGTCAGGAGAAGGAACAGAAGCTGTCTGCTGCAGATGAAAAAGCAGTGCTGGCCATCGAGGAAGTGAAAGTTTACAAGTAACTTCAATTTCTGAAGACTGTTTTTCTTTGTTTCAGCTGTTGAAGAAAATTCATTTAAACCTCTGTCCTTCTCCTCTTTTCCCTTTTGTATAGGCAAAGGATCCAAGATATGGAAGAAGAATTGCAAAAAACAGAGAGATCTTACAAAAACCAGGTAAACTTCTTGCCTGCTGGTTAGTCACCTTTTACTGCAGCATCACAGTGCTCTGTAGTGAGTTATTAGAAATACTAGTAGTTGGACAAATTGAACTAAAATGCTTATTTTCTTCTCAGATTGCTGCTCATGAGAAAAAGGCACATGACAACTGGGTAAGAACGTTCTTCCTTTTCTTACACAGTTAGTACTTGACTTGAGGTTGGTACAGTTAATGCAGTTGGCAAAATTTCCCTTAATAGCTTATTGCCCGCTCTGCTGAGAGAGCTCTGGCTGAAGAAAAAAGAGAAGCAGCCAACCTGAGACAAAAGTAAGACAGTACAAACCATTTTCCTTACTCTTTGAATATGCTGCATGTTACTGAGGAGAGAAGGAGGTGCAAGGTGCTCTGTTAGCCTGCTTGCTAAGAATATTGCAGTGAATATTTGAGTTGGTAATTTTTAATTACTATGGAACTGTTTTAATGGTTAAAGATTTTTTGGTGAAAGAAATTTTACAATGCAGTTTGCCTTGTTGCATTATAACAAATATAATTCACATGTACTATTTGAATAATAAAACAACCCTTTATTTTTTAAAATTAGATTAATAGAAGTTAATCAAAAAATCATCATGCTTCAAAGACCATTGATTGTAAAGCCAACTCCAGGCAGACCAAATCGCCAAGTCCCACCACGACGAGGTTAAGTTTGCTGTTTCTCTGAAAACTTTGGTCTTAAGAATATAAGGTTGTGATAAACTGTAGAAAAATGAATCAACTGGGTTTTCTTTTTTGGTGTAGGGCCCTTCAGCAGAGATGGCTCTTTCGGCCCTTCACCAGTGAGTGGAGGAAATCCATCACCCACACAGATGATAGAAGTTCCTGCTCGGCCCCTTTCTGCTCCTCGAAGGGAAGGCTCAAGAGGTGAATTTGGTAAGCAGTGAAGCTTCCCTTCTGTCTTCTCTTGTGCTACAAACCCAAGAATGCTAAGGTTTGATCTTGGTTCTTGTAATAGCATTGATACCTGCTTTATTAACATACAGATGAGTGGCTGTATTAAAAAAAATAATTTAAAAAGCTTGGGCAGGTGTTGTTTAGGAATCTCTTGTGTTCCTGTTTCCCTTATGGTACAGTGATAGATGCCCCTCCAGCTCCACGAAGGCCACCAGAGTTACCAAGCAGGATGTCTGTTCCTGGTAAGTTATGTGGCCTGCAACCAACTGCAACTTTAGTTGTTATTTCACTTTGGAACCTATGTTGCTCACCCCAAGCATGTTAAGACATGCATTTGTGGTGTTCTTTACAGATCTAGGGCCTGCTGTAGCATCCCTAATCAATAGTGGGCCAAGAACCTCCTCCCCTTCCACAGCAGTCGAAGTGGATGGAGTGGTAAGTTGAAAAAACACTAACCTTCAGGAAGTGTTTCTGATACGTGATTCACTGTACTTTCTGCTGCTTCTTTAACTGTATCATGTTCTGTCTTGTCTACATCCTGTCATTATCTTTATTTGCTGTCCAAAAAAACAAAAAAGCAACCCTCTCCCAAAGAGCCTGAAGTCCCCTGTGTAACTACTGATTCACCTTCATCTATTGAACCAGCTACAGTGAGTATTCAGAAGCTGAATATGGTGTTACGCTGCTTTGTTGGAGAGAAGTAACAGGCTTGGTGTTGCAAATTGCTAAACAACAACATGCTCTGCAAAACTAACCAAGGGCTTGTACCTTTTTCTCAAAAGGTTTCTCTAATGGTGAGCAGTTGCTCTGTTTTTTATGGAATTGATGAAATCAGATCTTTATTGTTAAGGACTGCAGGCAAACACCTTGGAGTGACTACAGCAATAATCCTAAGCAGCTGTCTTACCTGTGGTATTTAAACACAATTGCCTATGCAATTGAAAGGCCAGGCCCTTCTTTAGTACAGCTTTAGCTAAAGAAAACTTGTCATTTGAGAAGGTATACTGAGCACTCACTCCTAGGTAATGCAAGCAGTGTTTGGGTGAAGGGACAATGATGGTACAGTAACACTGCCTATTTTCTACTTGGTTAGTGTGTAGGGGGGTGTGCTGTCTTTTTTTTGGTTTTTTTTTTTTGGTCTTTCTCCTCTCTTCTTCCTCTTGGCCTTTGGGTGAGCGGTTCTGGTGTTGGTACTTCTCTGCTGCAGTGAGTAACACACTGAAGTATAACCTAATCTTGCACAGGCTACTGCTAGCCCCAAAGGCCCACCTTCTTTCCCCGGGACACCTATCATGACCTCCCCAGTGATGGGACCTCCACCTCCACTGCCAGTTCGCTACGGACCGCCACCAGCTCCTCTCCGTGGGCACTTTGGGCCTCGACCTCTTCCCACGCCCCTAGGTACAGTGGTGTTGGTGTGTGCAGAAACTTAACTTCTCCCACTGTGCTTCTCAGAAGTCTGCTGCAGAACTGAGCTGTGCCATCCCATCCACGAGCACACAGCTTCCCCGTGCCTCACGGGGGCTGGCTGCCTTGCTCTGTAAGCTTGGACAGGTGGGGTTTTTTAAGCCTCCTTAATGCTAGGGTGGTTTTCCTGATCGAGTATAAAAGGGAGACCAGCAGCCAGAAGTCACTATATTATAATTCAGGGCCTGTGAAGTCCGCAGGTGACAGTGACCCTCCCCAGAGCTGCTCCAAAAAATGAGGAAATAAGGAATGAATCGTGAGCCTTTATTGTGTAGGTTAAAGCAAGACGTCATTTAACTCTGTTTTCTTCTAGTTCGTGGTGCTCCCTTGCCACCTCCGGCTGCAAGAGATTTCTTACCTGGCCCCCCCTTAGGAATGAGAGATCTGCCTCCTGGGCCACTGCCACCTCCTCCAGATCCAAGGGGCTATTCACGTGGCCACCCTCCTTTTCGACCCTTAGGTCCTCCTGGCCCAAGGCATTATCCTGCAGGCCCACGGCTACCCCCACCTGGTTCAAGAGACTATATGCCTTCTCCTAACAGAGACTTGGCTCCATCAGGACCTAGAGACTTTCCTGCAGGGCCTGCACCACTGCCAGCAGACTCAAAGGACTACACACAGCCTCCAGGGCAGAAACCCTAAGTGCAGCCTTGGCTTAGCAGCTCGGCAGAATGGACTCTAGTGCACTTCCAGCAGTCAGGATTTTAGGAAATGGTTCTTCAAAGCCAGTTGTCTCATTACAGTATATTTCAGCTTTTGCAGGATTAATTTTTATCCAGTTGCTACAGATGTGCATTTATGATCACCTTAAACTTATCCATCCTTTTGGGCTGCAAGAACCTTTTTTGTGATGGACTTGAACCTACTCTACACGTGCAATAGAAAGGAAGTACCTGTGTGGCTAGTTTTAATTAAATGTAGCCTTTGTAACCAGTTGGTGAATGAACTAATTTCATGAAAAATATAAATCAAATCATTTCCTGTGGAAATAATTTTAAAGTAAAATGCTATCTTATCTGCCTTCTCCATCACATCATTATGCTGCAGTTGTTGTAGGTAAGGGGTTTAGACAAGGACTGGGAGGTGATTTTTTTTTTTAATGGGTTTTTTTTTTTTTTAGAAGGATGTCTGGTCAGAGATCAGAAGCACAAGTGACACTGTATTAAAAGGAAAGTTGCAATAAAAAGCAAAATTCCTTTTGCTAAACCCTGAAGGCTTTGTTTTAGTGCCATTTTTTTGTTCAGAAAGGACATCAGTTCAGTAATTTAATCATAATGTTACAGCCACAACCAAGCTGAGGAATTGAATAAAGGTTTGAGTAACTGCTGCTGCTAGGTTAATGACTGTGTTACCCTTCGGCCTGTTACGGATTTGCTTCTTGTTGTGAGGATAAAGCCCTCCTCAGCTGAAGGGCAGTACAGGGCTGGAGCCTTCATGAAGTTGTGTAGTTTGGAAAAAGAGGTGAACGCACCAGGATTTTAGAAACTAGGAAATTTCATAGTTGCTTTTAAATACTAGCTGGCAGCATTAAGCAAGGTTTGAAAGCTGAGTTTTCATCTTAGTATTTTAAGACTGATTCAGCTTCCTTAGTAGTAAGGCTGTATCTCTACAGCCTTTTTCACTTACACTGGAAAAAAAAATAATTTAAATTACATTAAGGGGAGTGGGTATATACAAGCCACACTAAAGTGCATTGCTTTAAATGGGTTTGTATGCACAGAATACTGGAACTTAAAAACACACCCTACACTTGCTGGAGCTCAAGGAAGCTCCTGAATATGTTAGTGCAAGGATGAGTACTTGGCATGACAGGCCACTTGTGTTTAGACACTTAAAGTTTTTCAAAAGTGCTCTGTGCAAAATTAAACCTTAGGGAGAGGGAAAAAAAAGGAAAATAACTAGGAATAATAAAAAGCTATGGAAAGGCCATTACAGCTTTACTGCCAGAGTACAAGCAGTCATTGAACTTGAGGTGTTACATTTTTACAGTACAGGTATTAAGCTTTAGATTCAAGGTGAAAGATGGGACAACACCACTAAAGCATTGAACAGTACTGGAATTTGTGCTGGGGGAAGCAGTAGTCCTTTCAGGGAAAGAGTTCACAGGAAAAGCATGAAGAATAGAAGCAACTTTTAAAATGGTATTTCACACTCTACAGACATTATTCACAATTAGTTAAATACAAAGCTCTCCTCGTGTATTTAACAAAAATGCTTCAAAGTTGACATTTTGTATAACTGGAGCTGATACAGACCTGTACAAGCTGGGAGTCCACGTAAGCAGATGAAACAAGGGGTTTGCAATTCAAGTGAGAGCATTTGCATAGTGGCTAATAACGAGTACTGATGAAAATTTAGGGTTACCCAAAGTTGTCACTGGGGGGGGACACAGCTGCCTGCTCACCTGGACTGAAGGGTGTGTGGGAGCCCGGAGAGGCTGCATGCATCCCAGGGATGCTCCGTGAGCTCCTGGTTCTGGAAAGGTCAGCAAGAGAGCTGAGCCAGCCAGGGTCCACAGGCAGGTAATGCAGCTGCAGACCATACTCCTATTTGCAGCCATAGACTAATGCTTTGCTTCATCCTTTTGCAGAGTTCAAAGGATGATTTTTATTTATTTTTTTCAAGAGCAGGTGTATCCTCTTGCCTGGTATCCAGACTGCTGCATTCAGAGGTATTTCCATAACTTGTAGGGATGTATTTTCAGGGCTTGATATTCAGTGTATCAAATAAAATAGCATTGGGGTAAAGACCTGTAAACAGGAAAATTCAATTGCACTTCCCCCCCCCCCTCTAAACAGTAGAATCTTAGGAAGTGTTGCTGACTTCTGTTAAAATACTTATATAAGGTTATCCCTTGTTATACCAGAACAGAGGGCAAGAAGATTAAGACATTAAAAAAAAAACTTTTTATCCTAATCAATAGGGGGTAAAGGCAAAAATGCTTTACATGACAGAAAAGAACTGGTGATATATCTGCATCCAGACTGTTCAAAATAAAACTGGTATTTTGGGCCCTGGGTCTTTCATTAGCATAGCAGAATATTTAGGCACTAGTAAGATAGGCAAGAAGAACATTAAACCCCAACGTATTAAATATCCACAAAAATATAAGATTTGACTGGGTCCCTTTATTAGGTCAAAAGGTGAATGCAAGTGTGTCATAATAAGCCAGTGTCCTGCAGCTTATTACACACCAAAAATATAGAAAATAAGTGATAATCCTATCTACCTACGTAAAAAAGGTAATTTTTAGAGTAAGGTTCTAAACTTGCACAAAATAAACTGCAAACAATCAGTTTCCATAAGAACAGCAGTTCCCTTTAAAGGGTGGGTCAACCTGCAAGCCAGGTCTGCTTTCCCAAAAGCTCTGGAAAATTTGTGCTTGAACACTGGGGAGCCTGTCCTGCTGTCACCCAGATGGTGAAACTCAAACTGGCATCAGGATGAAGCCCTGGAGAAAGACTTCACACCCCACCCACCTTTGCAAATAGCTTTGTGAGAAGGTACAGAAAAATTAGCTCTATTAGGGAGCGACACCTTTGAAGAATTGGTATAGATATTGTATCCAAAAATTAGAACACTCGACTGGGCAAGGCTGTTAAAATCAAAACAGTCTTCTCATCTGCAGTTGTCCTCCTGGCCTGACCAAAGCAGAACAGCTGAGGGAGGAGCTCTGCTGTGGCCACACTACTTGACCCAGGATCCTCCTCTCACTTTAAATCACCTGCACTACCTCAAGCTCCTTCCCACTCCCCCTGGTCTTTTTCCAGCTCTTCTGCTACCAGCCCACTACAGAGGACTCCAAAATGCAGATGAGAGGAACTACAATAGCACAACAAGTGTAAACAGTTAGTAGGCCTGCCACATCTTTATTGCTATGGGTTTGGCAAAGGGGCAGTCTCCACCCTTGGGTGGTGTTTGAGGCAAAAGGATAATAACCATTAAGATACAAAGTGATGAACAGCAAAATTAGGAATAGCAGTCAACATATTTCAGAGCTCTCAGAAAAACCTGTACCTGGAAGGTACTGAAAAAGACTTGTACTTGAATGGTGGGCTTGCCTCTGACCCCAAAGTAGTGCTGTGCAGTGTGTGATGGTCCCTTCTGACCTACTGGCATGAATACAGTTGCTTTCCTGCCCTGGGAAAGGCTAAGGCTACTACACACAGCTACCATGACTGGTGGTTCAGTTCACAGAAGTCTCACAACTAGGGTCATTCCTTGTGCAATGTTTGATGGAGATGAAGGTAAAGTGGTTTCTTGGTCAACAGTTGCAATTTCTTCCTTTTAAAGTCAGTGGGTTTTTTGTACCTGTAACCACAAAAACAAACAAACAAAAGTTAATCCAAGTGCTAATGGCTGTGTAGAAAGAGGAAAGAAACTAGAAAGCTTGCACAGATGTTATTACCATAATATTTCAAATATATCTGACAAGACTGGTAGCAACAATAATGAGTAGATATACAGGAAGAAAAGCAAACCAGTATTTTCTCTGGAAATATGTTAGCCCAAACCAGGACAGTTAACAAAGATTTAAATTTTGAAATTAATGTAAGGTTTTTGTAAGAAGGATTCCCAGTATTATACTCTGGATTGCAGCAGACTCTGTATCAGTTACTCAGTACTTCAGAAGTACTCCAACTAGCACAGACTAAGCACTCTTACAAGAGATGCCCAAAATTGTAAGGTTCATCCTCTTCCTGAAAACCCAGAACCTCAAAAACCTCACTCAGCCATTCAGACACACAGTAAGAGTAGAATGCACAAAGCCACTGCAGCTTAAGTGGCTAATCTATTTCTTTGTCTACTTTAAGCAAGTAAAAAACCCAATCACCCAACAATGCTTTGAAATGTTCACAAACTTCCATTGTAAAGTAGTATCCCATGTCCCAAGTCAGATCTTTTTACAAAATTTCTGTAGCAACGGATTGTATGAGTTGATTTTTAGCTTTTTTTGGTTTTGTTTTTTTTTTAATTATAGCTGATCTAACACTCAAGCTGGGGTCAAAATTAAAACACAAGGAAATTAACTTCTCACAAAATTTACTTACAAACACCAGCATTTTCTTTGGAAATAGTCCAGTTTTTGGGAAGGATCTCTAGCCATTTTATTTGCATAATAGCACTTTATCTTCCCTTCTTTATTAAGTTGACTTCCATAAGAAATATTCTATTTTTAAGTCCAAGAAACCTTCCTTGTTGCAACAAGCCACTCAATGTAACTGAATTCCTCTGCCACTGACATCTCTAATTGCACTTACAGTTCTATAACGATTGCCCCAGCTTTAATTTCATCCATCTCCATGAAAGCAAAGCACTTGGTGCTAGTAAACCTTTTCTTAGGCTTGTAGTGTTTGAATTCAAAGAAAATAGCTGCACCTAGGATAAGAAATGGTTTAATACAGAAGTTAGCAATTATGGCTAATAGTTAGCTGAAAACTTACCTGCCACTAAGATGCTCTACATAGACTGGAGGGAATTATTGTAGCATCACATAATATTTTGGGTTGGAAGGAGCACTAAAGATCATCTAGTTCCATGGGCCGTGGGCAGGGACACCTTCCACTAGACCAGGTTCCTCAAAGCCCCATCCAACCTCACCTTGGCCACGTCCAAGGACGAGACATCCACAATGTCTCTGGGCAACTTGTGCCAATGTCTTGCCACTCTCAAAGCAAAGAATTTCTTCTTAATACCTAATTTAAAGCTACTCTCTTTCAGCTTAAAGACATTATCTTTGTAACTTTCACTTCATGGCCTTGTAAAAAGCCCCTCCCCAGCTTTCACGTAGCTCCCTCAGTTACTGGAAAGCCACTTTAGAGTCTCCTTGGAGCTTTCTCCAGGCTGATACAGCCCCAACTCTCTCAGCTTGTCTTCACAGGAGCAGTGCTCTGGGCTCACTCCAATGGTCCATGTAACTTCTGTTATTTACTCAAAAGCTACATCATGTTCTTGAAATGCTTACTCAAGAGTGTACTCTTCCCTCAATTATTCATCTCCAGGTAACAGTTTGGTCAATGACTAAGGTTTTTATCTCTTCTCATTCCTCCTCTCTCTGCAAGTCACCACAATGACCAATTGGAAAAAGACAGGATGCAAAGGTCTATTTTTATCCATGTCTGGATACTGAACTCTGCAGCAGCAGTTCAGGCATGGCCATTTTTATTAGATCAAGAGCAGCCTTGTGTCTACACTTTCAAAGCTCCCAGGCCCTGTTTCAGGTCTCTGATACTACATACCTTTTGTTAGTTTTTCAACATGTTTCTGAATCTCAATGTCCACGTTAAAATGGACATATGTGTCCTCCTTCCTCAAAGCCACAGGAGTATCTTGTACAGGAGTCAGATCTATCCCATTCAAATCTGCAGAGAAGAAACAGTGTGAGAATGGCAGAATGGCAGAAGCTTCTCAGACTTTAAGGTCCTGCTTTAAAAGATCCATGAATCACTCCTAACACTGCCACAAAGAGTCAAAGTGCACCTGGATTTTTGCCCTAAGCTTAAAAAAGGGCTTCACAGTCTGTGAATTTTCTTGTTGATCACAACACAAAATCAGGTTACATTCTGACGATATTTTAGATGAAAAAAATTTGCAACTATCCCTCTTTTGATTTATAAGAGCCCATTTCTTTCTGCTTCCACCAAAGGATTCCATTCCCTCTGCAAGCAGGACTCCAGCAGGGCTTCAGCCCCTCAGCTGTACTGCTAGAATGGGATATGCACCAGACTGCCCTCTGCAGAGGGTCTGTGGGCCACAGCTGACCCAGGCAACACCACCTGCCCATGCCCTGCCCTGCTTTGCTGCCAAGACTCCACATGCATTTTTCCTCTTGGAAAAATGGTTTCTCCACAGGCAAAGGCATGGTGGGGCCATGCATTGGACTCCAGATTCAGCACCATCACAGGCTGTGCTGCTCGGGCACAAGCCATCACAGACAACAGTGTTTCTAAGCTGGGTACATTTGTTTTCTCACTCTTTCTCCTCTCATTAGCAATCACTTTCCCTGAGGTGAAGCAAAGCTGCTAAGGATGTGGCCAAGACTACAAGTACCTAGCACCTGCACTGTGCCTGAGGCATGGGCTGAGGCTGGGTCCCTGGAGCACAACTGATGAGGTTCATCCAGGGAGCAGGCTGGGATGACCAACACTGCATCAGGAACAAACCCCTCTCCAAACCTGCAGAAGAGCAGCCTGGTATAGAACCAAGGAAAACAGCCACTAGGTGTCTTCAGACTCTTCATTGAGACAAAACGACTTTTCAGAGTTACTTTTCCTCACAAAAATTTTTGAGAAATAAAATATAAAAGTCACCATTAGCAGACTAGGTGATAGCTGCCAACCCACACACTTTCTGATCCTACCCTCTACCTCATTACTTTGCAGCCACCATAGGAGCTTGCAAATAAAGAGCCTCAGGTGACTAGAAAGAATTCTTGGGAAAGTAAGCCTAGCAATATGCAGTCTCCTTTTGCTCCAGAAAGGAACTGAGAGCTAGTTCTGAAGGCAAGCAACAATTTTAACAATACTCAAATTAATTTCTTCAGTGGCAAGGAAGAAGGACTATTTGCTTTACAAGTTCTGGTAAGTTCCAGGATCCTGTTAGAACCCCATTAGAATGGGTATTTTCCTGCTAGCCAAGAGAAACTCAGCATGAAATAATTAAATTTGATTAAACACAGGTCCATCCAGCTAGCCCCACCACTGCAGCCACTCATCCTGCAGCCTTCTGGCATTCTGGAGGCAAAGTTCAATCCACAAGTGACTAGAGGAATGGAGCCCCAAAAATAGCTATGTAATCTATAATGCAAACCTAAGGCAACACCATAAACAGAAAAATATCACATTTCCAGGACTGAACACACAAAAAGGCAGTTGCACCACCTGGGAAAGGTAAGTCATGCTCCAGCTTCCACCCCAACCAGGTGAACTCCTCAGAAGTCCAGAGAGAGGCCAAAGGCTTCACTGCTGAAAAAATTCTTCACAGGAAATGGGATTAGCTAAAGCTTTCTATCTATATATTCTAGCAGGTAACATTTGTGAGTTTCACTGGAATTCAAGTGCAATTCAGTACTGTGACTCTTACTTCTGAACTTGTCTGGTGAAGGAAGCACTTGATCACACAACTAACAAGTGGTTTATCCCTACCTTTAGAATCCAATAGCACATCTAAAAGAAGACACATACAAGGTCACCAACACAACTGAAAATAACTAGAGGATATTGGCTCAGCTATGAATTTTCATATGCTGAACAAAAAATCGTATCTCTAAAGATTGTAAAGATAAGCAGGTCAAGCAAGGCAGGTTAATACAGAAATCTCAGCCTTAGGCCAAAGTGATCAAGCAAAACATCCAAAACAGTGAAAAATTCTAGAGTTGTCTATCCTGGACTGACAAAGAGAGAGGTTCTTCCAAATTCATGGAGGCTCAAGGAAGAAAGAGGCTTTCACTTTTTTTTTTCCACTTGGGATTTCACTGCCAAGGCTTAAACATATTTTGTATTTTATTTCACTTGCAAGCTTTGCTTCTAAGCTTCATACCCATTCCTCTAAAATGTTAGGCTGCAGTAAGATGGATCTTTGTTTTACTAAAAAATCATTTTAATGACAGGGTAAGAATGGAGCCAGCAGGCTGTGGTTCATTGTCTCCAAAGCTGAGAAACCAATATGCATTGGGGAGTACCAGCAATACCAAGAGATCTGTACTTCAGATTCAGCTGAAGATTCTGGAATAGAGAAGTACAGTCTGCCAAGTCACTGACAGTCAGCTCACAGAATGGGGAAGGCACCCCGAAGTGTACAGATAAGCATGTCTCCTGCTGTGATTCACCTCCCAGTAACTTTCAAATGCAGAATTTTTCCACACTTAACTAAGCAGAAGCCTTAAGTCCACAATAGGAAATGCAAATATCAATACGTATTTTCCCCAGCAGGATGAAAAAATCAAGAAAGCTTTCAGAAAACACACTCTATAAATTAGAAATGAGAAGTCAGGAACAGAAATCATTACCCTTTACACTGACTGTGATGTAAGGATCAATGCACTGCCCAGCATCTTTCAGACCAATTTTCTCTATGTTGATGGTGAGTAATGTCATCCCGGGTTCAGATGGCAATCTGGGTAATAAAGTACCTGGAAAGAGTTAAGCATATTATTAATCCTTTGTGTAATCTTACAGCAGAGGCCTAGCTTACCTCACTACCTCTCATGGAAGATCCTGTTCTTCTTAGGGGGTTCAAAGCCCAAGGATTCATATCCCAATAGTACACAGAATTATAGGAAAGTCTCTGTACACAGACACAGAACACTATTTAACAGATTTCAATGCCCATACCAAAAACCCCAGGACTGCCTCAAGTTAAATGAATTCATAAAACACCAATGCCATGAGAACAGAAAGGAGCTTTGTTTAAAGCATTCTTTCTTGCTGTCATGTAGAATAACTCATTTGTGCAACTCACTTTATATTTTTTTTTTAAGCATTCAATTTGGGAGGCTGGATTTAATCTGCAGTTGCAGGAAGTTCAGACACTTAACCAGGAGTCCCATCCCATTTAACATGACTTGGCTCCATGTTGAACATTTAGACTGGGAGAATGAGGAAAATGGCATTATTCCAAATCCCACTGGACACAAGGAAATGAAAAAGAGAGATTTTTCGTTATCTATGTTCTACTGGCCTCTACTTAAAGGAGAAGAGAAATGTTTTCACATCCCCTACATTCCCATCTGTCTTAAGGAAGCAGTTTCCAGCTCTGCATCATGAACATTTATCATCCAAACTTCATGATCAGAGTAAACAAATCTACACAGTGCTAGGGAAGGCAGGACAACTGGCAAGAAATCCAAACTGTTCAAACTCACTAAAAGTCATCATATTCTATCATCAACAATGGAGTAGGTTTCTTCATGGTGATTTTAATGAGAACTAGTAGGATTCGAGCCTCTCCCCAGTACAAGATGAATAAGCACCAAGACAGAAAGTGCTTAGACTCATGAGCAAGTTTGATTTGAGGTTCTGGTTTTCTAATTAAAAAAAAAAAAAAAAAAAAAGTTGTTATTTTGCTCTCAGAACCAGTGCCAGACAGAGCTTGAACAAGACTTCATGATCTCTTTCAGGATCATCAGCAAGACTTGAAATCACATCTATAATGCAGGACATTTCTGTATCTCCTGTCTTGACTGATAGCAGGCTCATGACCTCCAAGGTATCATTGTCTGCAGACACTTCACAATGTGTCACAGCAGAATTAGACTCATCATTCTGAAGTAATGGGACAGGCTTCTGACCCTGGTATGAGAAATGTTGAAAAGCAAACCTACTAGAGAACTCATTTCTGCAAAGCAGCATACACACTCAATCTGGCTTGAACAGATGTTCAAAACCAGACTCCTTATTTCAATCTAAATCAATGTTGAAGCAAGCCATTCGCTCCATGGCAGAAAACTTTGCCATCTTTCAGTTGTCTTCCAAAAGCAGCATGCCCCCCAAAAGCCAAGAACAACTATAAGCTCCACTTTTTCTATACATCACTCAAAGGGATTAAGTGATGGGATACTTGACAGAAAAATCGCCTGCAAGATTCACCAGACTGACATTTATTATAAAAAAGAGCTGCTTAAGGAAAATTACTCTGTTCTTGAAAAATGTGTGAAATTGAATGAACTTTTAGAAAAGTCAAGCTCACTTCCAGCAGGTAAGAGAACAGCAGGGACAGTCAGCCTCCAAGGCACACAGTTTCCTCTCTGCCTCAGCAGGACAAACAGCTAACCCAGCAATGGACTTAGGCAGCTGACTGTAACCTGTCTCAGGCAAGGCACAGCCAGAGCAGGTCTATCCCTGAAGCCTCTGGATTCATTTCCCACAGGAGCCATTAGCTGACAGAATGCTTTATGGAATAACTCTGCTAGAGCTGGGCATCATGCTGCCAGTCTGCCACCATCACTTGGGCCCATTAGCCTTCAGCAGGCTCACACTGAGGCTTTCCATGAGCAAACTGCAGACTTTTCAGACACAGCTACAGGGCCCCAACACTGGAGGGGGAAGGGAGCACCTACAAACAGATCTTTTCCTGTGAGTGGCTCTTAGATAGACAAAAGTGAGCCAACCCAACAACTCACTGCCACCAAGGCACAGAAGGTTCAGTGTCTCCATTCCAAAAGCTGGACTCAGATAAAGGGGAAAAAGGGAGAAGTCTCCTGCTGGGTTCACAAATGGAAATGTGTCACTGAAGAACTCATTGCCAGCATAGCACTGGAATAAAGAAGTACATAACCAGGAGAAAGACAGGAAACCTTTGATATCAGAGGCAGCAAGCCACTGGTCAGTTCAGCTCCACTCATCACAGAAGCCTAACTATGTAAGATTTATAACTAAGATGACCAAGGGAGTGGAACATCTCCCTTATGAGGAAAGGCTGAGGGAGCTGGGGCTCTTCAGCTTGGAGAAGAGGAGAATGAGGTGTAACTTCATCAATGTTTATAAATATGTAAGGGGTGAGTGCCAAGAGGATGGAGCCAAGATTTTCTCAGGGGTGACTAACAATAGGACAAGGGGCAATGGTTATAAACTGGAGCATAGGTGGTTCCATATAAATATTAGGAAGAATTTTTTCACTGTGAGTGTGACAGGGCACTGGCACAGGCTGCCCAGGTTGTGGAGTCTCCTTCCCTGGAGACATTCAAAGCCCACCTGGATGTGTTCCTGTGTGACCTGCTATAGGTGACCCTGCTCTGGCATGGGGGTTGGACTAGATGATCTCTAGAGGTCCCTGTCAACCCCTAACCTTCTATGATTCTATGTACACTTTGTGCAAGATTTCCCATAAAGCGTGTATTCCACTAAAGAAAATCTACATACACCTGGCTAAACTGCAAATCAGAATGTACAGTAAGACTTCTAGAGAGCTATCTAAGGCACATCACCAAATACAACCTTCTCTTTTTCTGGTACTGAAGGCAAACAAAGAACACATTAGATGAAGAACAAAGACAAAGAACAACACATTAGATGCCTGATACTATGATTATTACCTAAGATTGCATTTGAAGGTTGGAACTAAGAGCTGAACGAAGAATATCACAGCTACGTGATCAAAGAAGTAACAGTATATATGAAAAGGTTATTATACCTTCATTGGCTCCTGGGTTAGGTGGTAACAATGAAGCCATGCATGTAGAAGACCATGATCAGTTAGACAATGCAGTTATGTACTATGAATTAAAAGCATAAGAGTGCAAAGAGTGCAGCACAGTTCCCTCAATTCAATATGGGAAGTCCTTATAAGGCTCATCCCAGAAGGCTGCAAACTGCTTTTGTTTAAGCCTCATCAGCCAGATAAAGAGCAACAGACCAACCTCCAATTAGGCAAGAAACACCAGACTAATTTTCATTCAATGGGGAAACAAGGTTTGTGTTAAAGTAGTAAAAAACCTCCTTTGGGGTTTATATTGTTGTGGCTATGGAGAAGTTTGCCTTAAGGCAACAAAAATCCAAGAAGTTTGTTAAGTAGATGATCATGAAAACTATCAGGAAATTCAGGAGTTGCTCTCATCTCCTCTTAAAAGAATTATCTTTCTGAGGAATAAAGCTGTTAAGAAAGTATATGCCCCAAACATCTCATCTTTCTGATTTGGCTACCCTGCTGCTTTAAAAATGATTTAACTGTGAAATCAATCATTCTGTCATCAACCTAGATTCAACTTTAAGCACATGCACAGCTTCTGTGTCCACTCTATGCATAATGGGTTCCACAAACAAAACTACTGGCACTCTGGTAATGCTCACAGCTTTAATGATTTGCCACCATACCAAGAGTTACCAAGGTCTCTCTGCTGTACTCTGGACAGATAGAATGCATCTTCCTAAATGGATTTATCATGGTGAGTAACAAGGATCAAGACTGTAAATGTCAGCCATAAAATATCACATTTTGTTATATAGCCTGTTTGTTAGCTTAGCATAAACAACTGTAGGCTGTGCATATCTACATCAGTAGAAGCTGGGATCATATTCACTACCACGCACTGCCTCAAATTTAAGGACAGAGATGCATTTTCTCCAAGCATAAGTAATGCAACACCCCAGCTTTTTTGATCATAATTCCAGTACTAGGTTTCCCAACCTGTCATCTCCTTCCTGAAACATTTGCCAGTCTGCAATGAAACTAGAAACTTGTTTCTTCTGCAAAGAAACTACACTAGGAATCAAAAGAATCTCTGCTGGAATGTCCTACTCTGTTACCCAGTAAATTGCCAAAACCTGAAGTTACAGGAAGACCTACTCTACAATTTGTTGATCTATCACAATCTACAGGTGCTTTCACATAGGCAAGGACTTAAAATTATCAAAAACACAACTACCCCCTCTTCATCCTCTCAGAGCTTGGCTTTAGTCTAAGCCACTGTCTCACCAGACGATGCAACAAAAATAACCACCAACAATATATCACATCTCCAGCAAGATGTGATACTCCTGGAAGGAGAAACACTGCCACAATTTAAATGTGAATGTGTCCGAGAGACTTCTCATAGTACAGTTAAAGCGTATGGAATGAAAACACTGAGTTTGAATAAGGAATAGAGAATAATTACCTGAGGTAGATGGTACTACCCTCATAGGTAACCCATACAATTGTTTTGCAGTAAGATAGTAATTGCTGAGAAAAAAAATACAGTGGCCACCTTTGAGGTTCCCAAATAGAGCATTAGAGTTTGCATTAGCCTGGATAAAGGGGATTCTCAGAGGCAGAGCTTAGACATGCTGCACAGGCTGGCATGGCAACGTTTGTGATCCTACCTGGAACTCGAGCAGGAAAAGAGTCTGGAGACCCGGCTCCAGCTCCTCCTTCCTCATCATCCTCCTCAAACTCCAAGTGTTCCTCTTCTCCAGGTGCTAAAATCTTCCTATAAACCATAAGAAAGAAGAATGAGACTGAAGACCGTTCATCCTCTGGCTTTCAACTCACAAGTCGGCACCCTGTTGCAGGGGCAACATGCTTTAATGTGATTTCATACTTCTTATTACTACTCTCACAGAATCTCAAAGGAGCTCAATCCAATAGAAAGTACAGAGTCAAAAACCAAAAGACAATAATGATAATTCCAGAGAGATGTAGGGATGTACTAAGTCCTCATTTTACCAAAAGCATGGGACTGATGTTTAGTAGTACTGTGACAAACAGAATTAAAAAGTTTTTCAGTTAGCCAGTTTACCCAAAGCTGTACTGTAAGTAGGTATCTCTAGAAATGCTTGTGCTTCAGATATACACCAGGTCCCAGACTATGCACTTTCAGATACATACATAAAGTGAGCCAGTTCTCTCTTACCTGAGTGGGACAGGCTGAACATCAAAGGGGAACTCCTTATTGTAAGTGAGGATATTCTTTAAGACTGCAGAAAGGGGAAAAAATAAGAACCTAACATCCATAAACGAGCATTAACTCTGCTGCTTTGCACAGCTATGTCCATTCTCACAGCATCTTCACACATGCAAATAACAATATTTTTTAAATAATCAGACCATATTAAAAAACACAAACCCTCCTCTCATATTTTAAACACTAGTACAGTCCTGATCAGAGCTGTATCAGTAGAACATTCAGACAGGCTGCAGTAAACAGCAGTAAACTGCATCACCACCACACCTACACAGACAGGGAAGATAAACACAGCAATGACTAAAAGCATCACGAGGAAAACCTCCAGGTCTGGGTAACAGTAAGAATCTTTGGTGATTACTGAAAGGAGGGTGCTGCTATTTGCCTCAGCTTGAAATGAAATGAAGTCTTCAGAAATGACACACTTCAGCACACCTGTAGGCTGCACATTCAGACAGCCCCAGTGAGAACCCAAGCATTCTGGCTACACATAGCTGAGCTGAGATTTCCTGCTTCTTCATGCACGTGGTTTACTTTTTTCTTTTGTCTGTTGCTTTTTTGGTTTACTGTGGTTTTTAGAAATTTTTTTTTTGAGAGTTCTGTTTTTTTTTCTGTTCCCAGATGTCTGGGCAGATTGGCAAAATTCAGAAGAGATCCAGCATAACATCTTGAGCATCCAGCCTCTTAGACACCAAGTATACTCTCCAGCTTTTGGTGGAGAACAGCTTTGCCATTTATAACGGAAACTTAACCAAATTTCAGTAATGGCAACTTTAGCTGTTATTTCTAAAAGCACTTGTGAGTAAAAGCACAATTTCCAAAAGCACGTGAAAGAAATAAGCATGATGGCTAAAGGACCTAAAGATTTTCAAGCCAACATCTGCAGGGAGATGCACTCTCCTACCAGGGAGTATCCCAGACTGGGTAGGGAGAGCAGGTAGGAAAACTGAATCCTCTTGCAATAGGCCCTCTCAGAGCATGTTTTGGAAATTCCCCCTTAGGACACTTAAATACCAGTTATGTTTAAGGAATCACTGCCAGGCCTCTCTGCCTCTTTCCACACCAATTCAGCCAGTGCAGTAGGACACCTTCCCTGCCTCTCCTCATACTCATATCCCTCAGCATGGGCTTCATTATTAACTTACCAGACACCATCTGAATGCTACAGTGAATAAAGAATCCCACAAGAAAACTACAGAGAAACAAACAAACAAAAAATCTTTTTAATCTTTGTCAATTCTGATTTTTTTCTGATTTGTATACCACTTTGTTTGGATACAAACAAAACCAGCCTGATTCTAGCTGGACACAGCCCATAAATGCACAGAAAGCTTTCAGCTGCTTTCAGTGAGAGATATGACAGACAAAACTGATGCCAAGTCTCTCTCCCCAAAGGCTTCTGCCCCAAGGCATCAGTGATGCAGATCTCAACTTGGCAACAAACAATGACAGCCCCTTCCCAACAGAAAAACAGTTGATTAATAGCAGGTAGCCTCCAGCACAGATGAGGTTGAGGGAAAGAAGGGATTTTTATCACTTTCAGAATTCCCCAGCTCTTGGAGAGGTACATCATACCAGAGACAGAAAGCAAAACTGCCTCAGACAGAAAAATCTCAGTAAGGCAAGACCACTTACAGCTCATACACACGTTCTACAGAAGCAAAAAGAAATCACAGTAATTGTCCTCCTGTCTTGCACAGGTTGGCAAGTACTACATTCCTTTACCCAGCAAGCAGCTTCTCCTACTGCATGAATTAATTTCCCCCGCAAAAAAAACCCAAAACACACAACCAAACAACCAAAAAACACCAACAACCCCCCTCCTCCCCCAATAAACAATCCAACAAACAAGCATAAGACTATCGCGTCTGACAATTCATCGCAGCCATCACTAGAGGGCACAAAATACGAGCTGAGGAAGAAGGCAGTTTCATAGAATCATAGAATTTCACAGCCTCAAAGGTTGATGCTGCCTCCTCCTGCCACCGAGCTGCAGGCAGGCAATGGACGGGACTCAGACATCCTCTGGAGGTGGGGGCAGCAAAGGGGGTGCTGAATGTTTGACTCAAACCCTTCTGGAAAGACACCACCCAGAATCTCTTGCCTTTTGCTGCAGAAAGCTGTGAATCAAGCTTTTAAAAGCCCTTCTTCTTCAACTCTTGCCTCGTCGCCGATAGGAAGTAATTTTCCAAAGTTGCAATATGGGGATTTACTAATGTGCCCCTTTAAACCTCATCAGGGTAAGAAGTGGATCTACAGTACTTAGCTTGGTGATATGGTTACTCAGTCACTAAGAAAAAAGCAAAGCAATAAAACAATGATGCAGCAATCACCCTTTGAGGGAAAAGAAAAATCCTCTTTACACCTATCACAAGTGAAAGTTTCAGTTGATGTAAGAAAAAATAACCAGATCACAGAAAAAAACCCAAAACAATGGGTTACAATGAACAGGAACCTGCCCTGCAATATTGCCTAATACACCCAAGCTTTAAGAGGGTGGTTTGTGCTTTTCTGGGTTTTGCTTTGTTTTTAAAAACACACATCACCTCTAGAAAAAAACAGCACTTCCCCTCCCTAATGCTGATCATGAGAACAAGATTCATAGAAAGGTCTCTGTCAGTGTAACCAATGGGCTGATCCCAGCACTGTCATCTACACTTGTTTTCCAACAGAAATATTTTTACCATTTCACATGTTCTTGTGCAGAAGCTGCTTTTTTTTTGTGATGTTGGACAGAACCACGTTGATTTTGTCAGTATTTGGCACTCTCTTCAAAATTTTCAAAAGAAGTTAGCAAAATGAGCAGTAAGACCAGCATGCCCCAATTTGGTAAAGACCACTGTCCAGTTAAATTTTTAATGACAGCCTGTAATACCTGTACTGATTTTTTAAAAATACATAGCTCAAAAGAATTCTGATAACAGTTTCCCCAGTACAACCCAGTACCTAATGCTCCTATAATGCATATACAATGAGCTTGAAACTAGTTGCTTAGTGCCTAGAATTATCACACATGGACACAGGCTCATGGGATTTCTCAACCAATCCATTTGTAAAATGCATTACAACACCAGTATAAGCTTTCACAAGAAAAATATTTGTGAGATGCAGTGTGTTAGCTATGATTCCACATAGTGTAGTTTTTTAAGAACTGTATGTATGGACTCTCCTGTAGCATTATTCTAGCACAAAAAAATCAGTGACAAATCCTATAAACAAACAAAACTGCTTCACTTTCCAAGCACTGTGAAAGGCAAGCCTAAGTAGACAAAGTCAGTACTTAACAACATGAGGGGGGGAAAAAAAAAAAAGTTAAATCTTGGTTGTCATAACAACAGGCAAAGCAAATTTCTCAGCCATGCTGACGGCTTTAGGCACAAAAGTAATTAAAACAAGCCAAATTGTGTGAATAGCTGTTTTCGTTCCACCCTAACAGAATGGCTTGACCTAACAAAGAAACTGCTTATTTGCACTGCCAGCCCAGATTTTTTTTAAACTTCTATTAGAACACAGGAGAAAAGACAACATACATATTAAAACACTTCACGGTGTATTTTATGAAATGGCTGGTGCTGTCCTGATTAAGATTCCTCTCCTGCTTCCATCATTCAGTCACTCACAGAACATTTGCACAGTGGAATCTAAGATGCACAGACACTAAATAACTATATTTAAATACTTTGTAATCAGAAAGCAGATGCATCAGTACAAAATAATCCCAAATTTGAGGACGCAGAGGCCAGACATGCAATAAACAGATTGAGAAATACCTCAATACATAGTTAAATTCCTTGCTGGGTTATGGTCTTCATGGACCCAACAGTCTTGTAATGTTCACTTTCCATTTTCAAGGAAGACATTAAAAGCATTTGGACTCCATATTTTGGTAGAAACACTAGGAACATATCAGTGCTGTGCTACTTAGAGAATGGGAGTGTCAAGAATTTCAGCTTATGAAATAGAAAGACTTGCATGCCCAACACTATGTTCATCCCCAACATGTCCATTAAAGATACAACTGTGACAGAAGCAAACTAAAAGCAGCTTTTGGCAGTGTTAGGGAGGGTCTTCTACATCTCCTGCTCCTCAAGAACAGCAAAAGCGATAGCATTCAGGATAACTGCTTAGATGTGAAGATGATTGTAAGGATGCTTAGAGAATAAAGCAGACAGTGTTATGGAAAGGAAAACATAGCAGATAAATAGATATTTCCTACATGAAAAGGTTATTTCTGGATTGCCATAGCAAGAACTGACCCAGGATCAGTTGGGAAAAAAGCAACTTCACACAAAACACTTCAAAGACTGACTCGCATCCTCACTTTGACTCTTAACTTCATTCATCTGGTAGCATTATGGTGGCAGGTGGCAGGTGGTTGGCTACTGTGAGCACTAGTCAAGTATTTTATTATCTTAGGCTGCATCAAGAGAAGTGTGGCCAGCAGGTGGAGGGAAATGATTCTCCCCATCTACTCTGTTCTTGTGAGACCCCACCTGGAGTACTGCATCCAGTTCTGGAGCCCCTGTTACAGGAGGGACATGGATGTGCTGGAGTGTGTCCAGAGAAGGGCCACGAGGATGATCAGAGGGCTGGAGAACCTCTCCTATGAAGACAGACTGAGAGAGCTGGGGTTGTTCAGTCTGAAGAGGAGAAGGCTCCAAGGAGACCTTATTGCAGCCTTCCAGTATCTGAAGGGGCCTACAAGAAAGCTGGTGAGGGACTTTTTAGAATGTCTAAGGACAGGGCTAAGGGGAATGGATTGGAACTAGAGGAGGATAGATTTAGATTAGATATTAGGAAGAAGTTCCACACCATGAGGGTGGTGAGACACTGGCACAGGCTGCCCAGAGAGGTGGTAGAAGCTCCATCTCTGGAAGTTTTTAAGGCCAGGCTGGACAGGGCTTTGAGCAACCTGATCTAGTGGGAGGTGTCCCTGGCCATGGCAGGGGGGTTGGAACTAGATGATCTTAAAAGTCCCTTCCAACCCTGAAAATTCTATGGTTTTCAGAAGAAAAAATTAATTTCATGCTGCAAGGAGGAAGACCACAAAGAGTTGAAATTCAGTGCCAATAACAAATGTGTGGGTATATTTTCCAACAGATTATACACTGTGCTAGTGATAGCTTAAACCATTCTTTTATGTGAAGATTAGCAGCACCCAAAGAATTACTTATTTGAGAACAAAGATGAATACATTATCTGAAATGTTAGGGCTACTATACTTCAAAGTCACCCACATTACATTCCTTAATACACTTCAGGTTTTGTCTGTGTGGCAACAGATATTTGGAAGAACCACCTAAACCCAACATTGCTGTCAAACCACACTGTGGTCAGTCAGTATTCATGATGCTGCCTTATTTTCCACTGTAACGATAAATGTCACTTAAGATACAAAGATACTACTTACTTGGTTCCAACTTCTTCAGATCCTCAAGCTTAAATTCATCCTGTGATTGGTTGGACTAGGACATTACAAAGAAAGAGTTAGAACTTACTGTTCACCTTCCCCTAAGACTGAGCTACCATAGCTTAGAATAAGCATGCAAGGTGCTTCCCCTGTTCAAGTGTACTAAATTACTTCAAAGCTATGTCTTAAAAAAACCCAAACAAAATCTCCCCAACAGAGGAGGAGGTCCAGCAGAAAGTACATTACTTCTCATTTATTGACAACAAACTTATCCCACATTCCAAGCTCTAATCTAAGATAAATATTTTTAAAGCAACTAGATAGTCTTTCATACTTATTAGACACAGGAACATTAAAGCAGAAGGACTCATTTGAATTCTTCCCCAGCCAAGTTAATCTGTAGCAAGATAGCTCTAAGACTGCACTGCAAAATGATGTTCTGACAGCAGCATTCAAAACATTCAAAAGCATTCAAAATGTTCAAAACACATGTCCAACTTGTAACTGTAACAGAAATTAAAGTGTACAGGAGGAGCTTGACAAAATACTGAGCTAAGAGCTCACTGCAAATGGAAGAGAGATTCCCATCTCTCCTTCACCAACTCTGATGGTGCAATTCCCTCATCTGACCTGTAGTATATTTCTGCTTCACAGTAAGACTATCTGACTAATTTAACAGAAAAGTTTTAAATTTTTAATTCTGAGGTAGTTCACCAACACTCTGGCAAACTGAACTAGTCTATTCTGAGATGACAAGTGGCAGAGCTGGAATAATAGAAGTGGTACAAACAAGAGGATTGACACTGTACATCCTCTTTTAGGCAGAGGGCAAGGTCTTACCTATTGCATCATTGCACCCTTGGCATCTCTTAAGATTACCCATTGTTTTCAACATTTCTTTAAGGCCCAACAGGTTTTTTTCTTGATTTTGCCCAAGTGTCAACAGGGACCTTCGGCCAGACTACAGAAAGAGTAAAGCAGCTATAACCACACTGTTAGAAGAATGCAAAAAAGATGATCACACTCACTAACTGCTTTAATCTCTGCTAAGAAACCATAAAACTGAATTAAGTAAAACACTACCCAAAGTGAAGTGGATGAGCAGTTCTAGTGTCCTATCACAAAGTTATAAAAACTCTACCCACGCTCTTTAGGATATTTGTCTCATTTCCCTTTTGCTGGGGATAAGACACTGCTGAGATAAAAAGAAATTCACTTCTGTGACACCTACTTTCAGCTCAGAAAGAAAAAAAAAACCAAAACAAAACCCCAAAACAAAACAACCCAAAGAGCAGCTTTTAAATCATTACTTTCATGCACTTGCCTACAGGGCACTTTTCATGATGGCTGCAAATTAATCTTTATTCTATGCACACATTCTTCCTCATGCCCTATTATGATTTTATGAAGCAGCTGAATTACTGCAAGGGGTCACTCTGGGGATTGTTTTACCCTTGCACACAGGTTAGGAAGAAAAACTAATCAATTCTGAAGGAGGAAAATGAGGCAAAGAAGCAAAGACACAAAACCTGCAGTTAAATTCCTGTACAAACCCTAACAGATGCTCATAAAAAGCAATTGAAGGTTTTTAAGGCACCACCTGGGACATCATGTTGACAACCTGGAAAGTCCAAGTGTTCACAGGTTTGTTCACCTTGTTTGTAGAAGTTCTAGTCATGACTAAAGACACTAAACTAGCTTTAAAAAGATCTACAGTTACCTTTCACTATATTATGAAGTCACACAGGAAAAGGAGCTATACCTGTAAAGCTGCACTTCTCAGTTCCAAGCATGTTGCAATTTTAGCTATGGTTTTCTGAAAGAGAAAAAAACCCCAAAACTTCATTTAGTACTGAAATGGTATTCTTCCATATCCACATTTTAAAAAAAATCTAAGTATGAACAATTGCTTTTTCTTCCAAATATTTCAGCTCTTTTATTTGGTACCAGATAATTCAGCATCAAAAGCATTTTTATACACAGTGTCTTCTGAAAGTGCAACAGATAAAACAGACATTTGCCACATAACTCCCTCCCACAGCTCATCAACACAGATGGGGGTCATTCACTGAGCAGAAGCTGTTATAAAGCCTATCACATCATACATTGTTTATAAACTCAACTGCTCTGAGGTGATAGAGGAAAGAAAGAAAAATAAAATTCAAACCAACCAGTGTATCACCTTCTGAGAACTTGAGTGTTTTATTCTAATTTGCTTTTAGGAGTCATGTCCACAGTTCTTCTACCAGACTTACAATCTCAGAAGACCAGTAACTTCTGAGGAGGGATGTCTTGAAGCAAGTATCTCAACAATGAAAAAACTTGGTCTGCTTTTGTGGATTTTGGTGGGAGAGTAAATACAAAGGTGGATTATTTATCTTCCTAGTTTTATCATTTCAAGACGCTTAAAAGCTGAGTGAAGCATAAATTAGATTCTTCATTTCAAATTTGTCAGTTATGTAAGATACCTCTGAACAGAACTATGTAGTAGTATCTAATTTTTATTTAAAAATGTAGAATAAAGGGCCTACAAACAGAGCATCACTTAGTTTGAAGACAGTGCTACTTAAGCTTCTATGTCTCACCAAGTAAGAAGCTCCAGCAACAATCATGGTTTGATCACTGCCAGCTGAAAAAATCAACAGGAATTCAGACTCCTGTAGCTGATATCAAGTGGACACAACTGCATGGTTTATTTTACCTTGCTTGACCGTCACAAGTTTGCTCATTAACTAGAACTTTTTAGTGAATAAAAAGTAAGTCTATCTACAGAGATCAAGGCCAAATTGCCTTGATTCAAAATGCTCTGTGAACATTTATAGGGCAAGAAAAATAGCAACAATAAAGCCATAAAGAAAAGCAGTTTATTTTCAAAACAAGATTTCCCCTCAGAAGGAAGATAACTTGAAATATGTACCTGTAACTCGTTCTCTGCTTGTAAACCAGGCAGTATAGAAACAGCTCCTTCCAAGCTGGATGCAAGGGGACAAAAAGACTTCCCTAGAGCACAACCCTAGCAACAAAGAGCTTCAAGAGTATGGGCATCTGGCAAGTTACGTGCTATCAGCCAAAAGCCAAAACTTCCTTTAAAGGAGGTTTACAGTTTAGGGCTCCAAGGGGTTTGTTAACAGCAGATGAAAAAACATGCATGCTTTCACAGCTACCTTCCCCAGTCATTTGCCTTCACTCTCCTGGACTCAGATTTCACTCAGAACCGCTTCTCCATCAGGTCCTGGACCACCACTTACTCCTTAAATAGGATGGGCTAAAAGCAAAGTGACTCTGGTTTCAATGAACCTTACACCACACTGAAAGTTGAAAGAGTTCAGGAGCTGAATCGTAAGTACATCAGAAAACCTCAAATGCAAAGCCAACAACTGGAGCATGTAAAAGCCTCAGACACCTGATTTTCATCTGCCACCAGAGATTCATCAAAGCTGCTCTCCTCAAATGGCATCTCATTGTAAAGGCTCTTACAAAATGGCACTAGCCCAGACTTTACATCTTCATATTTTATTTTACTGTACATTGTATGGAGGTCTTACTAAAAATTCAGTTCTTCTGGCAGCTTCCAAGAAAGCAGCAAGTGGTATGTCTTAGCAATGGATGCACATTGTTCCCTTCTCTGCCTAGGATGTAGCATGTGCAGAACTGTGCTGTTTGGGAATTTTAATATAAATCAGCATGGACCGGATGCTTGCACAGAACATGGCTGAGTAAAAATACCACAGCTCTATTTCTGTGGAGGTTCATTTTGTAGTCTACGTTCAGCTCCCCCCAGTAAATTCTGCTACATGACAGAGATCCATAACTGGCTCTCCAGCATAACTTGGAAAACCATAGATATTTTTTAAAAAAAAGGAGTACATACAGTTCTGAATTAATTTTGACACCCTCAGACCATGGGTGTGGTGGATTTACATGTACCTTCAAGCTGGATGGAAGGACACCAGGTAGTACTACAGAAGCAGATTCTTAGTCCCTAGCATGAGAATCTGCCAAATCAGCTGCAGTTTAACAAAAGCAATCCCTTCTTAGGTTTGAGAACTTCTGGAAAGATACTTTTGCAAAGGTTGAATCTTAAAGAGGAAAGTGTGAAGTAAAAGAAAGTAATCCAGAGATTCACTAGGGAAGAGATGTTTAACTACAGATCTAATATTCACAAAAAAACAGCAGTTCCAATGGTTTGAGTGTTGACTGCTGAACAAAGAGCATGCCCATTCCATGTTAGATCAACATCCTTCTGACTGTGCCACAGAGAGAGGGCTATAAATTCACAGGGTGCCAGCAGACAGTCTCAGTGTCCCACCACAGTATCAGAATGTGTGAACAGACTTGCACATGGCTCTTCCCCTCCCAGTCCCACACGAAGATTTAAGCCCACACTGTAAATAAGGTAGCAAGAAGCATTGCTCAACACCTATCTTCTTTGTCAATTCACCAACATGTTCAGCAATGCCCCTGCTCCCAATCCTGCTGATTCATAACTGCATACTCTTAAAACTGCCTGAACTAGGTACTTCCCAAACAGGGCAAACAGCAATATAAAAAGTGTGTCCTCAGGCTCCTGGGGGCTGAAGGGCAATAATGCCTCTAGAAACATATTAACTGAACAGAGTTTGGGAGTCTTAAAATAGTAAAGAATAGGTTTTATATGGAATCTGTTAAAACATGGCAAGCTCCCAGCAGGCATTATTCATAACTATTTTTTTGAGGGACCACACCCAACCCAAAAGTTAAAAATGCAGCTAAACACTGCTATCATTTTCAGCTGCAACTGTCCCACGCAAAGGCTCATTTCTGCAGCAGGGAAAACATTCTGCATCTCATTAGAGACTGAAGCCATAATTAGCTTTGCTAGTTTAAAATAGTTAAGATTCAGTTTTATATAAACTCATTACTAGAAAGGGAAAAAGTCAGTTGATCTCATACTCAAGGTTTCTTCAGTGCAGTTGTGTAATAACTGTGCTAACTGTAATGCAGTCAAAGATGTTTGCATAAATACAGAGCCAAAGCAGAGTTTGGCTTTAAAGGGAGATCCAGGCTGCTAGGAGATGAGTAGTTTAATGAATCATGCTAAGACTGTTCAGCAGTGCTCTTACTTCAGCAAGTTACCGTTGCATAAAAAAGCATGATTTTCTAATATGGCATAAAACTCAACCTCGCACAAACACAGTTACACAAGAAGCAACAACTGTGGTTACAAAAGGGCTTTAAAGGTCAAATTTATAGCTGGAGGCAAGCTGACAACAGTGGCCAAACCCAATTGGAACATTTCATGTAGCAAAACACAGGGGTTGATCATGAATGAAGATGCTATTTTTAGAGACTGAAGGTAAAATAAAGAACAGAAATATGCAGATGTTAAGACCATGGTAAATACACCAGTATGTGTATCTGTTAATATTCCATATATGCAACTTCCAGGTGATGAAATTGTTGTAAAGCCTCCTTAAAGCTGCTGCAGGGTGACCAGATTTAAACACAATGACTGGCAGTTTACTGTACTTATCTGCAGATAAATTCTTCAACAAAATTCACAATCATTCAATGAAGATTCCAGTACTGTTAATTACCCAAGTCTAGACAGTCCCTAAGGAACAGACTCCCTAAGGATTCCAGAACTATGTCCAGCAGTAGATGCAAGACAACAGCACCCTAGAAGGTGAAAATTGAGGAATGAACAGGGAATTCTACAGTACTCTTTTCCCTGAAGGGAAGTTGTTACAATTTTACAAAACACTCTTCAGATCAATACCAAAAAGGCAAGAGAAGGCTATTTAAAATCTGAATTCTTACCACAAGCAATTAATTTACTGGAAGACGAATGGAAAGTGGCTCACAGTACAACTAGGAAAGAAATTGGTCATATCCATCATTGTTCGACTAACAGATTATATGATTACATTAGTAACATCATATCTGCACTTTAACACCTCCTGTGAAGTATGAAATGGACCCAAACATGAAAAAACCTTATACAGAAAGACAGAGCTAATGATTTGAGCCTAACCTAGTCTTTTCCTTGTAGCTTTAAAGCCTGAATTTTCCTCCTGATCCAGAGGAATTGCTGATGTAATTAATCTTCTCCACAGAATAAGAAACAATGACAGCATCATAGTAGTTGTCAGCAGTATGCATGGTCCTTTAGAAAACACCTAAGTGTAAATCTACACAAAGACTGGAATGAGGATAGATCAAGCACCTGGAAATCATAATTAGCTTCATAGCCTTGCCTTTTCCAGTCTATGAAATTCTTTGCACAGCCTTGGGCAGTAATGCCAGACAAGCAAACCTCAAAGTTTACACACTGTTCTACATTAAAAGAGTTGGCTGCTTTAAGACACACAGAACCTCTGAAAGACAAGATAGTAGGGGAAAGAGACTTTCTGGAACCCTGGTGAAACAACATGCTGGTGAATGCATTGGCAGAAGCTTAGTTGAGGAAAAATAGCTGTTTTGGTATGCAGATTTTCAGAGGGTGGCAAGAGGGAAGAAACACTTGTATTTAACCAAACTGCTTGAAAACCCAGAAGAATGCTAAACTCCATTCCTGCACACCAACTGAATGACACCATCACTAGATTATACTGGCCAAGCTTGTGCAAAAAAAGGGAAGACCAAAACAGCAAGGAGCTTAACATCAGACTTAAAGATTTGTCTGCACAGAAGTTTAAGTGCTTCTTTCAAAGCACTAGTAAGCCTCTTATCTAGTTGTGATTTTTGTTGCCTTTTGGTAGAAAAGGGAAAGATAATATTCTCTCAACAAAACATTGGGGAATTTGGCAGTGTCTGTGGCTAATGAAACAGGCACCACTATTTGATAACCAGGTTCAGAGTTGCAGAGCATCAGACCCTTGCTGATCTGCAAAAAAAAAAGCAACTGATATGTCAACCTTGTCTGTAAGATACACCAGCTCTATAAACAGGTATCACTCTGCAAAGATTCAAACCATCTACTCACTCTTCCTTTTCAGAAGACTGTCACCTTAAGACATGACTGCAGTTGTGCATTTCACATCTGAGGCCAGTTATCTCTACTTCCTCAGCCCCCCAGGCCTTCCCCTCATGGCTGACCTCACTCTTTTCCACAATCTGGTCCAAGGTCCTGTCCACAAGTTTCAGGGAACATCTGGAAGCAAAGCCCTGTGTGGTTCTGCTTCCCACACTCACAGGAGATGATGTCTCCAGAAGTGAGATGAACAGCTTTACCTTAATGAAGTAACTGTGTTTTCCCAAGAATCCACAGAGGGGAAACATGCAATTAAGAAGCCTATAGCTGAGAATGATGGGAGAAAGCTACCAGCAAGGGAGAGAGAACAGAAGTAATCGAAGAGTAAGCAGCCATCCAACATGAACAAGGCTCCCAAGCCTTCCAGTCAGGAAAAGTGGACCCAGTTCTTCTCCCAGATTATGACTCTGATTATGTGACCATAAGGCTTATCTCCTTTGCAGAGGCAAAAAAAACCATGGAATACTGGCTCTTTGCTTTTCTTACTGGTACATGTCAAGAAAACAGTTTACAAACCACTGCCAGTCTCTATGCAAAGGTGTATTTCTTTGTAATGAGTTTCTTTAAACACAGCAGGCTCAATCCTCAGTTTCTGCAGTCAGGACCTGTTTTCAGGACCAACATTTCAAAACACAGATTCCATCCCACTCTATTACCATAGGTGGGACTCTGGGCTACTAAGTGTCCATCCTCAGGCAAAGGCATTATCCAAACAAGTGATCTAATGACTTGGAAATGTGGAAATACAAGGGTTCTTTAATTTTTTATTCCTAAGGAAAAACATGCCTCTAAATAGGTCACAAAAAATCACCAAGGCCTCATATTTCTGATATAGAGATCTCATTTTTCTGCAAATGTTTGATTGTATGAGATCTCAGCCAGCATTTTCATTGAATCATAGAATCATCATGGCTGGAAAGGACCTTCAAGATCATCAAGCCCAACTGCCAGTCCTACACCACCTTAACCACTGAATTATTTCCTGAAGCACTGCATCTGTTTTTTTTATCACCTCCAGGGACGGTGACTCCACCACCTTCCTGAACAACCAGTTCCAATGCTTCACCACTCTTTCAGTGAAGAATTTTTTCCTAACCTCCCCTGGCACCACTTGATCCCATTTCCTCTTGTCCTATCTCTAGTCACTAGGGAGACCAACACCCACTCCACCACAGCCTCCTTTCAGGTAGTTGTAGGAGCAATAAGGTTTCCCCTCAACATCCTCTTCTCCAGGCTGAACAGCCACAGCTCATTCAGCCTCTCCTCATAAGGTCTGTTCTCCAGACCCCTCATCAGCTTGGTTGCCCTTCCCTGCACCCTCTCCAGCACCTCAATGTCCTTCCTATGTGCTGCAGCACCCAAAACTGCATGTAGTACTCGAGGTGTGGCCTCACCAAGGATGAGTACAAGGGTAAGATGACCTCTCTGGCCTTGCTAGTCACACTGTTCCTGATACAGGTGAGGATGCTGTTTGCCTTCTTGGCCACCTGGACACATTGTTAGTTTATGTTCAGCCAGCTGTCAATCAGAACCCCCAGGTGGTGACACCTCTCCAGTCACTCCTCCCCAAGCCTATGGGGGAGCCCAAGGGCTGGTGGGGCTTGTTGTGGCCAAAGTGCAAGACCCAACATGAGGCCTTGTTGAAACTCACACTATTGACCTTAAATTCTCTAAAATCCTGTCACAGAATTTTATTAATATGATGCTGAGACAAAAAAACAGCCTTTTCAACTAAGGGGAGAGAGAAAGGAGTACAGTAATTCCCATATTTTGAAAGATAATAAACAAAACATCCTAAGAGACTAGTAGGGAGTGTTCTGCCTGGACCCTTCCCAGTCAGGTGTTACATGTTAAGATAACAGCCTCCACACACACCCTCTATGTCTGCAGTTCAAGATGTTTTGTATTCAGACTTCACAACATGAATTGTTCAAAAGTTGTATAAGCAAGTCATCAAAAGATCACCCAAAAAAAGAAACTCCCACTTATGAAGGACTGACCAACATCCATGACATTCAATATTGCACAGCAAAGCATCTGTCACACCCAATGACAGCAAATGTTTTAGCCATGCTGGGCTCTGTGTATCTTGAGAGAGCTAAAAAGGTCTCATAAAGCTCTGGTCTGCAGAACACCAAGAATCATAACAGACATCAACATCTACAAGTCAAGCTCCTTGACAGAGCAAACAGCAATACTCACCTTTTGATCTTCGGTGAATTCTGAGTTGTTGTGCTGAGACTGTGCCTCTTTTTGTAGATGCCTTGCTAATCTGCATGGAGGGAAAAGAAAATTGCAGTGTGGGAACACAAAACAGAAACACAGATACCCATCAGCCAGATCCACAGACTGCTGCTCCAAATAGTTTTTTTGTTTTGCTTTGGTTTTTTTAACAAAGATTTCTATAACCAGAGTAGGTCATACTTAAAAAAAATCAAAAGCAAAAAAACAAACAAAACACACAAAAAAAATCCCAAATAAGCAAACAAAAAAACACCAGAAGATGAACAAAGTATGCAACTACATTAGGCAGGAGAGAGTACATACCTAATGTCTCCTGAAGGCTAAGAACAGGTAAGAAAGTCCTATCCAACAGCCCCATTTATAAGCTCTGAATCCTTTCCTCTCCCCATCCCCTTATTTTATAGCAGAAAAAACATGCCCCCTGTGAAAACCCAGTGTGGTACAAGCCCACATGCATTTCTTGGGGAGCATTTGAGGCAAGTTGGGCTGCCAGGAGGTGTGGGTGCAGGCACCCCAAGTGAGAGCTGCAGTCCCTTGCAGTGCTGGAAGGCAGGCACAGGGTGTATCAGCTCACATTTGTGTCTGTCAGCATCACACACAGAGCAGAGACCCACCCCTTGTCACCACGGAGACAGGAGTACCACGGGGGTTTGGAAAGGAGCAGTAGGCAAACAGCTCGAGAAAGCAAAAGGAAGCAAGAGAGGGAAGCAATGGGAAGAGTTACATTTTCTGCCTGGAGAGGAAGGAGAACATTAAACAGGCAAAATCTCTGAGCAGTTGTTGCCATTCCCTGTAAATAGTAATAATTTTTTTTTTTTTTTTTTTTTAAAGCCAAGGGGAAGGGGATACAGGGGATCGAGGGGAAACCCAGGGACAGCAGAAGTACTCAGGGCATTGCAAAAACACCTCTGCCTGGAATCTCACAAGTTAGCATTGTTAAAGGGATTCAGCTTCTGACAACCACTACAGTGGGCATCAGAGTGGTTTGTTTTGGTTTTTTGGAGGGAGGGGGATTTTTAAAATACATAGACTGAAACAGATTACTGTCAAGGCCTGTATCAGAAACAAAAATCAGAACTCAATTATTCCTTTGCTTCTCCTGAAAATCAGCTCTTTTATCTAGCACTAGTGAAAAACAACCAAACAAGACAAGGTAACTACACAACTCAGTGGTATTGTCTCCCTTCATGAATGGGAAAAATAGCAGCTGAGAAAGCACATTTGAACTCAAATGTACAATCCTTGCCTATCATCCTAATGATATGACACACAGAACATGTAGAAAGTACATTTAAAAGTAATGATTTAAGAAAACATATCACCAGAGCAGCAACATGCCACCCACACCAGGCAGCATCACAGTATTAACATTTCTGCTACTATCAGTAACACAACTGTCTTTCCATTTGTCACTAATGCAGACAACCCACCCTAATCCAGATAAACCCATCTGGCATCCCACTTGAAGCTTGTTCAAAGGTGGATCAGTCCAAGTTCCATAGAAGAGGACATTCAACAGGGAAGGCACTGCCAACAGCTCAGAGGGCTCCCGTGTGAGTAAGCACCTGAGTGAACAAGGGTTAATCTTTACACCAAGCTTCCTGCACCTCCAGGAGTAGCATAAAGACCTGGGCAGACATAGGTCCCCCTGGACATGAGAGGCAAATAAAGTCAGCAAGCATTAAATCTGTGGACTGAACTAGCTTAGGCTGGGGAAAATTTTAATCAGAGTCAGCAAGCTCACTGATCGATACAGACCCTGCCAACTGCAGCAACACATTTGTTTGTTCCTGCCACCTTAGATTGCCATTTGAGAAAGCAACAGCATAAAGCCAGGCTGTTATGTCTCTCCAGATCTACAGGTATACATCTCACCCTGTATTTATTTGCAGTTTCTATAAATTAAGATAGCTTTTAATTTAAACAAGCTACATCTACAAGAAGCAGATATGCACACAGAAAGGTTCTGCTCCTCCCTGGAAAATATCCTCCTTTTAATCTTCTCTCCCTTTTCTTCTTCCTTCTGGAATTACAGCATTCATCCACTGATGACTGTTCAGTAGAAACTCACTGATAAGACTTGCAAGAAGAGCTTACAATACCCAAGAGGAGCTTTATTACACAGACACTGCTCCAAAGCTGGAATAAAGCAAGAGGACTAAGACCACTTCAGTTCTTGTCTGACACAAAGTGATGCTGGAAGGAAAGGAACAGAAGTTATACTTCGACTCTCAAACTGAGCTATTCACAAATATTTAGTGACCTTACTTCTCAATGAACCAAGCTTAGAATAAGAAGATTGAAGACTTTTCATTCTGAAGAGACATAATTACAGGAAACTGACTGCTGAGACTGCCAAGACCATTTAAAGCATTAGGATACTACTGGACTCCCCATAGATGTCCAGATATGGGCAGTTCTTAAAAGTACCTTAACTTTCTGATGATTGGATTTTTTTTTTTTTTCTCCTGAGATACATATAGGGAAGAGAACTTCTTTTCATCCCTGGGCTAAGGTTTGTCACAACAGCCTACCCTTCTCTAAAAACCATCAGCAAACTGCAAATAACTGAACTTGCATCATTCTGTCTGATGAGTGAATGAAATAATGACATTATAGCATCTCATGACTATGCTGTACCCAGCCAGCAGTCTAGTTGCATTGAATGGCAACTGAACTGGTAGCCAGTGTGATTACAGCCCACAACCTGACAAGCCTTGAATAGTGCTGGAAGATCTCTTGGACAGAATTTCTTCAGCTGACTTTCTCTTGGTCAACAAGTGCTCTGGTCTTCTTCCAGAAAATTCACCACAAGAAACTCAGCCTGCAAGACTGACGTTAAAAGTAAACTGCTTTTATCTTCAAGGCGAAAAGAGTACTGGAGGAAAGCATTTGCTGTTTGGGGTCTTCTTTTTGGGTAAGCCTGACGCTTCGGCAGCTCATTTACCTCAGATGGGTCCCTCCCGTCCCACAAGCACGGTGCCCCCGGTGAGGGGCCTGGAGCACCGGTTCCCATCGCCATGGGGCTCCACCCCGCCGGCCCACGCCCCGGGGGGCCCTGCCACTCCAGGCCGGAGTGCCACCCTCGGAAAGGGACACGCCGGCTTCCGCCTCGGCCCCGGGACGTGGGGGCAGCGCCCGGCCGAGCACTCCCCACCCCGGAGGTCTCTGCGGGGCGTCTCCCCGCCCCACCTCGCCTCAGGGGATTCCCCGCCGTTTGTGAGGGCAGGGGAGCCGCCGGCGAGGCCTGAGAGGTGAGGGGGGGCCGCGGCCTAGGCCCGGAGGGAACAGCCCCCCCCGCCCCCTTCCCCTTCCCCTTCCCCTTCCCTTCCCTGCCCCGCCCGGGGGCCGCTGCTCGCCTCTGCCCCCCTCGCACCGGGGCTCTGGGGCCGTGCCGGGGAGCGGTGCCGCCCCCGCACTCACATCTGATACTCGTCGATCGCCTCCACCAGCTGCCCCCAGGAGTCGAAGTCGGTGCCCTTCCTGAAGCTGGCGCCCCAGCGCTGCAGGAGGCTCCGGGCCGCCTCCGACATAGCCCCAGCACTAGGGCACCATGCTCACCCCGGGGCCGGGGCACCGCGCCAGCCAACTGCCGACGCCGACACCGACACCGACACCGACAGACCCGCGCCCGCCGCCGCCACTGACCCGGCCCGTCCCGGTCCAACCCCGCCCCGCCGCCGCGACGGCCAAAGGCGCCGAGCCCCGCCCGCCAGCCCCGCCCAGCGCGGGACGCCGCGCCCGCCCGCCCGCGACATCGCTACCGAGGCGGCGGCGCCCGCCCGCGGCCGGAGTGAGAGCTGCGGTTCCGCCTCCGTACGGGTCATGGCGGCGGTCACGTGGCTCCCGGGACGGGGGCGCCTGCGCTGCTGGGTCTCGGAGGCGGCGGCGGTACCGGCACCGGAGGAGGGATCGCTGCTTCACTCCCCGCCTCCGCTCGCCCCTCTGCCGCCGCGGGAGGTATCCCTCAGGTAAGCGGCGGCACCCCGGTGCAGCGCTGCAGGGGGGTCACCCGCCCGGGAGGGCCGGTACCGCCGTCCTCTCCCATCCCCCCGCCTCCGTTGAGGGGTTCCTACCGGGGCAGGGCTCCGGGGCTGGACGTGCCTCGGGCTGTCCCGGCGGGAGACCCGAGCCGCGGGGCTGGCGGCGGTCGTCGTGGGCCACCCAGCGACGGGGGGAATAGGCAGCGGGATTGATGCGGTTGTTTCCGCGGGACGATAGCATCGGCTCTCCGCTGGCGCTGCCTGAGGCGGCGGGTGTTTTACGTAGCACCGGGAGCCGGGAAGGGAAGGGAAGGGCCGGCTGGGAGTGGGGGACGGGCTGCGGGCCCTGACGGGGAGGGTCCCGGCGCCTCTGAGGGCATCTTGGGCCGGACTCGGGAGTGTCGGGGGGCACGGGGAGCCGGGCGGCATCGCAGCTGCTGCGGAGGAGGCGCAGGCCGGTGCGGGCGTCAGTCGGTGTGTGCCGCAAGGCCCCGCGGCGGCCTTTGGTGGTGCGGGCCTGAGGTACCGGGCAGGCTCCCCCCAAGCGAACCGAACCGCCCCCTGCTCTGTCCGGTATAAGGGGCGGAGGCGGTTTGGAAACAGAGGATCTCTTGTTAAGTGATTGTCTGACTGTTCCCTGCCGTGTGACGGCACCTGTCCGGTGTGCAGGTGGGTGGGGGTCAGGTGGCAGCGGCTGACATAGCAGAGAGAGGAGTCACCGGCTCACTGACTCCTGCGGGACGGTGTGGGGGGCAGGGCACAACCCCTTGTTTCAACAAAGCTGCGAAGTGTTCTATAAACAATGAAGCTAGAGATTCACACTGTGTCCAGTTCTGGGCCCCTCAGTTCAGGAAGGAGATTGAGGTCCTGGAGCAGGTCCAAAGGAGGGCAACCAGGCTGGTGAAGGGACTCCAGCACAAGTCCTGTGAGGAGAGGCTGAGGGAGCTGGGGGTGTTCAGCCTGGAGAAGAGGAGGCTCGGGGGAGACCTCATCGCTCTCTACAACTCCCTGAAAGGAGGCTGGAGCCAGGGGGGGGTTGGGCTCTTTTCCCAGGCAACTTTCAACAAGACAAGAGGGCATGGACTTAAGTTGTGCCATGGGAAGTTTAGGTTGGATATTAGAAAGAATTTCTTCATGGAGAGGGTGATCAGACATTGGAATGGGCTGCCCAGGGAAGTAGTGGATTCTCTGTCCCTGGAGATATTTAAAAAGAGACCGGATGTGGCACTCAGTGCCATGGTCTGGTAACCACAGTGGGTAGTGGTCAAGGGTTGGACTTGATGATCTCTGAGGTCCCTTCCAACCCAGCCGATTCTATGATTCTATGATTCAAAATGGGTTATGAGGTTCTAAGGTCTTGGGAGGTTTCTAAGCCAAGGTCCTGCTTGGAGCTGAGCCAGCTCTGGGGTCAGGCCAGGTGCCTCAGGGCTTTATCTGGTGGGTGTTGAAAGCCTTCATGGATGAAGACCCTATGAATGTTTTGGGCAACTCGTTCCTCAGTTTGACTGTCCACGTGTTGAAGAAGTTTCTGCTTTTACCCAGTACAGACCTTCCTTGTTTCATTAAGCCTGTGGCCATTTTATTTCATTCTCCCACCTTGCATTGATGCTGACAGCTTGTAAAAACATCTCTTTGAAATGTTTGTACTATATGTTCTCTGAAACTGAGGTAGAAAGAAAAAGATAGATGGTTTTAGCTGGACCCTACCAGACTTCCAGTTTTGTTGCATGTTTGTAAATATATCCATTTCAGTAGTGGTAACTGTGTAATTGCAGTTTCATCTATATCAGGAGTGCCACAATAAAAGCTAATAATAGATTGATGTGGTACAGCCTCAATGAATTGTGATACACCTGCAAATGATGTGGAAGATGTTCAGTCTTATGGAGGAGATAACAGTTGGGGTTTTTGTCAATTAAGGACATATACAGCAATATAGGATGAGGAATTTTACAACTTTTTATCCTACTTCAAATAGTTGCCTTAGAAAACATGTATTTCAACAGACTGAAATTTTCAAAGTACGTGGACAATGAAGACAAGGCCTATGAAAACTTGATGTTTCAAATAGGAAAAAAAATTCTTCACAGTAATTATATATACAGCTTTGCAAACTAATTTCCAGTTGTCTACATTTGGAATATATTTTTGTGAGCATGACCTACAGACTACTCCTACAGCTACTAATTTCTTTCCACACCTTAGATTTGGTGTAAACAATACTACAGAAAGAAGATGACCCATTGGTTTCATCGCAACCCTTTGAAGGCGACAGCTCCTGTTTCATTTAATTTTTATGGGGTAGCTACTACTCCAGCTGCAACAAAGGCTTGCAAGTAAGTATATTTATGATTGGATTCACTGTCTCACAGTTTGGAAGACATTCTTAAAACTAATGGTTACCCTTCGGTTTTTGTTCTGAAGGTGACTAGAAATGTGTAGGCTGGGAGGCACTAAGATGCTGGTAACACTGAACATTTAGTTACAAAAAATGTATTATCCAGTTTTCAAGTCTCTTAGTGTATGCCAAGTCCTCTTATAGTAATGCAGAGGCAAAAGACCAAACATTTAATTGTATTTCTGGTGACTGTGCATTCTCCTTAAAGTAATTTCCATAAGTGAATAAGGCACGAGTGTTATATTGTAGATGAATATAATGAAAGGAGATCTTGTCTTATTTTGCAGCTCTATTTTTATCTCTTCGTATCCTCATCCTGTTCTGATGTTGAAGAATGTTCCTGCTTGTTAATTCTCTTCCCTACCCCTGCACCCAACCTCTCAGTATAAAAAGGCATGGTTATATTAGTTAATATTAGAACAACAGGTTGATAATGAGTACTGATTATTCATTGCTGCCTGTCCAAAATGTTTTTTACTTACAGTGAAGAGTCTCAATTGTATGTATCCAGAAGAGAAAGGAAGATTTTATCAGTGCCTTCCTCACAAAGTACCTTTTCATTTCCTTCAAATAGTTAAATTGAATGCTTTGCTTAATTTTCTTAGCCAAATGGGTGGTGGTATACATGGATGGGTACTTTCTTAAGAGTACATTTTTGCGTAGAATTTATTAGGTTTCTTTTTTTTTTTTTTTCCCCTCTGTACAGTGAGTTGAGGTTATCTCGAACACGACTATTGGAGCTGTTCACAGACTCAAGTTGTAATCCAGAAATGATGAAGAATGCAGCTGACTTGTACTTTTCACTCTTGCAAGGTAGGAACATTTACTATCAACACTGCTAATACATCAAGGGGTGTATAATTTGAGTTTTAATTACATTTCTCAGGATGTGTGTTGAGCTAATCTCCTGTAAAGAAGCTTTGTAGTTCTCAGGAAGGAGAGTATCTATATGGGTTTTGTTTTTGATACGTGTCATGGGTACTCAGCAGGCCCTTTCTACAAGTTTCAGTGACCTTTGTGACCCTTTGTCACACCCTTCCAGTACTAAGTGCTGGCAATCCTGTCCTCTTGCTTTTAACCTCATTCTGTTTCCTACTGGAGGAGGAAGTGTTTATTTATCTCTTAGGTCATGGTGAATTGTCCCTTATGTATAAATTGAGTGGACTAATTAGTTGATAGAAGATGCTCTTTGGTGTAAACTTCTGATTTGTGTAATGCTAGATAATAGACTTGTTGCAAGTTTACAGTTTTGCTGCTGTTTATCTTTGGTGTCTATATAGGTGCTTAGTTTTATATCTAAATTTTCAGTAGATGGTCACATATGAGGATGCCTTCCTTTGAAGCCTTCCTTATATTTTGATAACTCTCTTAGCGGTCAGATGTTCAGACAAGTTTCTTAGGACTGAGTTTTCAGGAATCAACTGATTCATGGAAAGGGTAATCCTTCAGTCTGTGGGAAGTGAAGCAGCTTAACTTAGTACAGTTCTCAGTCCCTGGGATGGTGTAAGCTAATGTGACATTCTAGATAAAGGTAAGATAACAGTCCATGTTGCTGCAGAAAAGATGTGGCAACTTACTTCAGGAAAGCATCATGCTTGGTCACTAAAATCTTTTGCGTGTGAAAGGAACAAGTGTTTTCTGTCTTCATAAACATCGAACAGCACCTAGAGAAAGGAAGATTTTATTGGCATCTTCTTCATAAAGTACCTTTTCCTTGCCTTCAGATAGCTAAACTGAATGCTTAGCTTTATTTGCTTATCCAAAAGAGTGGCGGTATGCATGGTATAGAGCCCCAAGCAAGTCTTAAATTCTTGAAGTCTGTGAGAACTGATCAGACCAAGGCCTGGATTACTCTGAAAAATTATCCTGAAAAACTGCTTGAACTTGCATAGGATTAAACATCCCATAGGATGAGCCATGATTGCTCAGCAAAACTTGGCAGATGTCTGCATGTCCCTTACACTGATAGCTGCTTTCTGGGCCGCTGGACATAAAGAACTAGTTTCTTGTAGCCCTGGATACAAAAGAAATGATGACTAGCTGAGTCCGTGCTTACAAGTCCTTTTACCTTTTCCAATGGACTAGGCAGCTTTTGCTGGAAATTCCCAATTGCCATTGCAGTGTCAGGGACAGTCACTCACATCGAGCAGCCTCAGGTAATCCTGTACATGGGTCAGTCCACCTCCCTGCCCGTGTAAGGGACATGCAGACATCTGCAAAGTTTTTGCTGAGCAATCATGGCTCACAGGGTTGAGTTGGTAAGCTTCTGGCAAAGCTTTTCTTGTAGTAGTTGGTTTGGTTTTTTGCATGTCTGGTTTTCAAGACACTGAGGAATAAAAGCCTCAGGAAGTGACACAGGTTTTTGAGTTGGACAGCAAGAAACATTCCTTTATCTGTATCTGTGTTTTTGTTGATTCCTGTTCTTTCGTTACTTATTTCTGGTTTACTTTGAGATTGCCTGTCAGTACATTTTTATATTCTATAGGTTTTATCCTTTCACTGGATGACTCTTCCCAAGAATGCAAATTGAGGTATATTCAGAATTTCAAGTGGACAGACACACTACAAGGACAAGTTCCGAGGTACGCACGCTTTTGTGAATACAGGGCATGCAGCTGTTTTCTTCCTGTCTGTTATGTATATGCATGTATATCAGCACAGCTGTGAAGGAGAACTTTAGAAATGTGGTCAAATACTGAACACAAAGTAGTTTCCAAAAACTTGTTTTGCTTTAGTGGTAACGGTTGTACTGCATTAGGTGCTGGGAAGCGTGTCTTGCCTTTATGTAAAGGTGTGATAGTGCATTATAATGGTAGAAGGATCCATTGTGTCTTAGTTGATGTAAAAAATATAATTATGGTTGGCTAGAGCAGTGCAAAGAAGAACCTTGAGAGTATTGGTGAATTGGATATGATAACATAGATTATTACAGTTCAAAACTTTTTTCCTTTGGCTCTGTTGCCTGACCAGTGTTTTCTGAATTTTTGGGAGTACAGATGTTGATGAAAATCTGATTTTGTTCTTGTCCTCTGAAGCCCCTAGCACATGTACACCTGGTACAAACAAGTAAAGGTTCTGTTTTAAGTGGGAATATGGATCCGTAACTTTCTGGATTATTCAGTTGTGTCTTGATATTGTAGGTAATTGCATTATTTATAACCACAGTTATGAATTTGTCAAGCTCTATCTAGAAGTGGTTGGCCTACTCAAAACTTTTATTCCCCTTGGAAAAAAATCTCTTAAAATTGTCTTGTAGTCATACAAGCTTGTACTTGTACAAACATTTTCTTCACACACCTTTATTTCTGACGTTCCAAAGCTGGAGAGCTTGTGATTGCAAGTTAACTCTTTGAAAACACTTTTGCTTCTGAAACTTCTTGCTATTTGTACATGCCATTTGACTGCAGTTATGTAAATACTGTCAATAACATTCATTTCAGGGAGATGTAAGACTGACTTACTAACTTAGTTGGTGCAACTTTAAAGTAGATGTTCCAGAGCAAGGCTTTCCACAAAATGTGCAATTTAAAAACAAAACAAATAGCAACAGCAAAAAACAGATGGAAAAATGTCAGCCACACCCAAGGCTAAACAAATACCAAGTTATTGCTTTAAAATAAAAGTTCCAATATGAGAAGAGTAGGCATCTGAATGTGGGAAATTACAATTCTGAGCTTTTACAGAAAGTAAAAACTGAAGTCTCTTTTTTAGCAGTTCAGCAAGCAGGAGGTTCTGAATTGGAAAGTGTTGACCTCTTAAAAATATTTTATGGAGAGAAATTTTCATTTCTTCTATGGGAACTACTGGCAGAGAAGCCTGTGAGAACAAAATGGGAAGCATTGAATTGCTTGAGGGATTGTTTGAAGGGGTTTTGTCTCTTTTTCCCTAGTGCCCAGCAGGATGCAGTGTTTGAACTGATTTCCATGGGATTTAACGTAGCTCTGTGGTACACAAAATATGCATCAAGACTCGCTGGAAAAGAAGAGTAAGTGTTGGTTTTTTCTTACTAATACAACTGCAACTATATTCCACAAAAAAAAACCAAAACAGCTTTTTCAGAGTTTTGACTGCTGTAGTGCATGTTCATCTGAAACAGTAGGAGTTTAAGGAGGCAGTTGGCCTTCTTTCATGTGCTGCAATGTCCAAATGCACTTCAATCCCTTCTTGCATCTGTGAACAAAGTGTACTAATACCTTATGATTGTGATATAAAATGTCAGTTGTGAATACACCATTCATCAGTCCTGATCTAAATGTCTTGTACAAGCTTGAGATTTTCCAAGTTACAGTTTTCTGGCTTTTAGCCTTACAGATTTCTAAAGCTTTGGCTTTTAACACTGAGGTTATCTTTTGCTTGGAAGCCATTGCAAGACCTTACATTTATTTTTTAATTTTGAAAGTTCTGCTTGTAATTATTGGACACTGTAAGAAACTTGTTTACCATGAGGGTAGCACAGCAGTGTGATGGCTTACTTAGAGTCCACTAACTCTCTTTCTTGAAGGATTCAGGATTCATCTAGACAAAGCTGTAATTGACCTTATCTGCTGTTGTTGATAGTCAAAACAGGAAGTTAAACTAAATGACACCTAGAGGTCCTTTCTAAATAAACTTTCACTAATTCATTCTGTATTCTTAGTATAACAGAAGATGAAGCAAAAGATGTTCACAGAAGCCTGAAGATAGCAGCTGGGATTTTTAAACACTTGAAGGTAGGAAAGCTGTCTTTGCTTTGTGTTCTTTATGTTGTCTCCAAGTACTTGACTTTTTGTCTTAGAAAAACTTTTTCTGTTCTGGCAAGGTTACAGAATAAACAAGTAACCTCTGACTATCTGAATGATACAGGAAAAGGAAGGGTATTAATATCTCTGGTGGTGCTACCTCTCAGTCCCTGCTACTCTCCCCCAGTGGCAGTGGAAGTGTAAATTATCTGTTGGTCCAGTAGCACCTGCAACAGTACAGCCCACTGTCTTGGGACCTTTGCTCAGAGTCATATCCATTTAGGATTAAGGGACTTGCTTTGCATTGGCAACACTAGTATTAAGCCTAAACTAACTTTGAGACTTGCTTTGTCTTTAGGAAAGTCACATTCCAAAATTGGTTACACCTGTAGAAAAGGGAAGAGATTTAGAAGCTCGACTTATAGACTCTTACATCATACAATGCCAAGCTGAAGCTCAAGAAGGTATCTTCAATTCTATGTTTGTTGGAGATAGTAGATGACTGTCTTTGTGGGCTATTTTAATGTCTTGTGAAGTCTGCTTGGCAGCAATGTGGGGTTTTGTTTTGTTTGTTTTTTTCCTTTCGTGAAGTACTGTGGCATAGTGGGATAGGTTGCTTTTAAAGAAACAAGTTAAAATTATAGGAAGAAAATGCCAAAAATCAATCTGATGCTGCAATGCACTTTGGAAGAATTTGTCTGTGACATTCTTCCCTTCTTTTTTCCTTTCATGCAGTGTCTTTACCACCATGCTTATCTAACATAATTCCCAGCTCCTTTACTTTAAAGTACTCGTGGCTTCTGTTTACTAGCTGGTCTTCAGACTATTCTTTCTCCAGCTTTTCTGTTAATTTGGAATAATTCTCTCCCAGAAACAATCGATCTTTATTCTACAGTTTGTTTGACTGCATAGTACTTGTTTTCTGCTCACGCAGGGGTTTTAAAATGCTAAATTCCTCTGTTGATTTGATGTGACATTTTCAATTAAGCTTTAATATGATGGTGTGGAATTCCTTTTCAGTGACAATTGCTCGGGCTATTGAGCTGAAACACAATCCAGGACTAATAGCTGCTCTTGCTTATGAAACAGCTAACTTCTACCAAAAAGCTGGTGAGTGTCTTGTTTTGTATCCTTAGTAACCCAGTTCATGCATTCTTGCCAGCAGACATACTTCACCCACCCATCAGTTGTGATAATAACACTGTTTCTCAGTGGATATGCTTTGTACATTTTGCTTCTACATAGCACGTTTAATGCTTCAGTTACCAGTGTAACAGCTATATTTTGATAAGGCCTTTTGTTTTTTTGGGAATCTTTTCCTGTAGCTAATAGTAGGAAACATTAGTGAGGGGAGACAGAAGACAGAGTAATGTCTTGAGAATGTGTAATAGCAGCAGATAAATGGCTTGGCATAAGCTGAGTGTGTTTCAGTTGCCCTAGGGCAGCAGGTCATGATGCAGACTGTGAAGTATGTAGTGGCTTAATTCTGTACATCCTTCCACCTGAGTAAGCTGAGTTGTGGGATTATTGAGGCAAGTGAGAAAAGAGCAAAAATACAGGAGTAAATGTAAGAGATGGAATATTGTAACATACGTATGCTTTTAAGGGTTGGTACTTGAAACTTAAGTTAGGAACAGGCTTTGAAATGCCACCTGAAATATTTACAAAAATTAGCCTTCCAAACTTAGTGCACAGCAGTTTCAGAGATTCTGGGGACAACTGCATGATAACTGTCGTATCAATAACTGCATATTTGTGGGTTTTTTCCTCATAATTTCTCTGTGCCTTTGCGGGAGTAATTGATGTCATTTGTTTCAGTCTACTGTATTGTTAAGATATGTTGCTGAATTGAAGAATTCTGGTCTTTAAATGTGTTTGGGCATTTTCTTTTTGGAAATGTCTTAAAAATAACTTTACATATGTGTTCACAGATAAAACATTATCCAGTTTGGATCCAGTCTATGCAGGTAAATGGAGGAAGTACTTAAACTTGAAGACCTGTTTCTATATGGCCTATGTAAGTACTTCAGTTGACATCAGTCAGTGTTTTTAATGTTGTCTAGGGGCTGGATAGGGGACTAAGTATTGCTTTGACTTTCTTTCCATACTGTGAAGAGTCTGGGCAATGCCAGGGGCATTTTATTGAGCCAGTTGAAATTAGTGCAGTGTGCGATTTATTGTGGTTATGTAGCATTAAGAGATTCAGGTCGAGCATAATACTTGTCTTCCATTTTCTGCATCACAGTCTGATTCTAGGAATAATTTGGAGCTGATAATCTTTCTGAAGGCTTTGAATGACACTCATGAAGTAACATTGGGTGCTATTCCAAGTGCTGTCCCTTTTTGTGCGACTGATCTCTAGCAAGTGCCATAGCAATTCCTGGATCATCAGATGCTCAGTTTGCTGTTTATTTCTTGTAGCCTGACACAAACTGTAATCTTTCTCTCCCATACTGCAAAAAATGCTTAAACTAAGCAGTTAATTCAATTGTCTTCCTCTTCATACCCTTTTATTTTATAGGTAAAAACTTCTTGCTTTAGTGAATTTGAGTGATGAGGGGGGGTCAGAGCTTTTTTTTTTTTTCATTTGTTAGCAAGAGTAGATTTAGGTAACATAGTACTTGCTGTACTATGAGAAGAGACATTAAAGCAAGGTATGCAAGGTAGACATCAGCTCATGGGATTGTTCCTTTAGCTATTGTATTTAGTATTTAAACTCAACAACTCCTGATAATAAAAAAAGCAAGTCAGTTCTTAGTGAAATACAGTACTATCTGCAAACATGAGTTTGAATGAGTAGCACCTTTTGGGGTGGAAAAGTTATTTGGGCTATGGCAAAATGTCTCGATCAGGCAAATGCTTCAGTACTTCTGGTTTCATTGGTGTTGCAGATTTGATTTTTGAGTGCTTAGGTAGTTTTAATTTTTTTAATTTAATTTTAATCTTTGCTTTGTTATGGTGACTGGTGTTCTTCCTCATTCTGTAATAGGGCTCAATAGGGCACAACGATACACAGAGAGAGAAGTTTGAACTATATGCTATACTACATCCTAGTGTTTTGGTAAAACAGGCTTCATGAAGCTCAGAGTTCATCTTGGCTAGACTTGAGATGGCTTGATGCATGCCTACCTCAGTGCTGAGCTACACTGCTCGGTGCATGGCACTTTGACTTGTATCCTCAAATCAGAAGTTATCTGCAGAGAACAGCAGCTTCAAAGAGAAGCAACTCTGATATAAGGGAGAGTAGTAGTGGGTTGGTGCATGAAGTGCCCAGTGATGTTGGTGATGATTTTGTCCTGTCCCATTAGGCCTACTGTTACCATGGCCAGACCTTACTGGCGAGCGATAAGTGCGGGGAAGCAATCAGATCTCTGCAGGAATCAGAAAAATGTAAGTGTGATAGAGACTGGATTACAGGGTCTGATGATATGCCTGGTTTATTTTGCTATATTATGTTTATTTGGTCTTCCATAAACATTTCTGAGTAATCATTTCATGAATTTCTTAGTGACCTGCCCTAGTTTTGGTCTGGCTTTGGCAGGGGGTTTGAACTCAATGATCTTCAGAGGTCTATTCAAACCCCTGACATTCTGTGATTCTGTGAAGCATGTGATTTTTATCTGCCACCTGATGAAAATCCAGCACCCTTTATTAGAGACAGTATTACATTTTTTTTCTTACTAAAGGCTGCTGTTTATAACAGAGCAGCAGAAAATTTGGTCTTGGCTTCTCCGTCTGGCTTTGCACTGCCTGCAATACAGCATAAAAATCAATTGTCATCATATTTTCTGGTCTGGAAAGTTACTGCAGCCTTTTCTGCTTTGGAGCTTGCTCTGTCATACTAAATAGTCTAGACCTTGATTGTTTGTTTTAAATACATTTCAGTAGCTTATTTCCTTTCTGTTAATTTGAATGGTAGATGAAGGGAAGTTTGCAGTAGCTCAAGATCTTCTGTCCATCCTTCTTTCTTCAAAGCTATTCCTACTCCAGCAGCCTGCACTGCTTAACTGCACCACAATCTATATGGAATGCTCAAATCATTAAATTGAAAACCTTGTGCTAATTTTAAAAGTAAGTAAAAACAATTCATTAAGAACAAACAAAGTTGGATTACTTAAAAAAACAATTGCATTAAAAACAAATACAGTAAAACAAATACTTAGTTTTATTGTGCCTGCTGTTCAGAGAAGAGTGCTTCTTTTCTCACTCCAAATTAAGTGTTTTTTGATTTTGAGCATCAACGCTGTGTGAACACCTTTGTTTGCACTCTTTTTCCCTACCATGTGGTACAGTTCTGAGACTTACTGTTGCATTTTCTCCCATGTGTAAGAGTGATTTCCTATGTTTTCCTGCTCAAATAATAATTTTTTTTAGTAAGTTTTGCAGTAAGTCCTGTCTTAGCAAAGTGCTGCCTTTGAGCTAGCTTAGTTTTTTTTCTAAGAAACAAGAAGTCTGAATGGATTTTGGTATCTCCTAAAACTGAGGCACTATAGATCAGAACCATGATTTAACAGACTCAAGTAAATTATTTTTATTACATTTCTTTCTTGCACAGTTTTTGCCAAGGCTGAAGCATTATGCAAAGAATATGGAGAAACCAAAGGGCCTGGGACTACTGCTAAACCTTCTGGACATCTCTTCTTTAGGAAATTAGGAAGTTTAATTAAGAACACACTAGAAAAATGCCAGAGAGAGAATGGATTCATGTAAGTAATTTGTCGTTGGTACAGTACTCTGTATGAACCTCATTTGATTTTATTTCCAGATGGTGTAATTTACTCTTTAGTTCCTACATGGTGTATTTTACTCTACAGTTTCCATGTGCCTTTTGACCATGGCTTGTAACTTAGGGAATTACAAATTTCTCGTTAATTTTCTCATATCAGATTTGCTATGGGTTTGTGCTGTCACAGAACAGATGTTGGACAGTGCCTTAGGAGAGAGTGCACTGAGTTTTCAATATATTGCTGTATTCTATTACAGCTATTTTCAGAAGGTGCCAACAGAGGCTCCCCAGCTGGAACTGAAAGCAAACTATGGCTTAGTAGAGCCTGTTCCTTTTGAATTTCCTGCCTTGAATGCACAGTGGACTCCTGAAACACTTGCAGCATTTGATCTCACCAAGAGGCCAAAGGATGACACTGTAAGATGATCTTGTGTCCTGTTCTTCCTTGTTAGCTTTATTCTGTGTGTAGTACAGAGTTACTGTTTTGTTCTTCTGTAATGCTTCCCAGCTCAGTGCTGAAAATAGCAACAAGCCCATTGCCTGATCTCGCATTTCAGCTGTGACAGGAGGCAAGTCATTTTACCTCTCTGCCACGCTATCAGCAGCTGGAAATTAGGAGTCTGTTTTTTTCTGCAGTAAAGAACATTTGGCTTTTCCCCCTTGTTTGATGCTTGCTCAAAGCCTTCAACTTTGAAAAAAAGAGGAGACTTTAATTAGAGTATGTAAAGTTAGCTATGCAAAAATGCCATGCACATACAGTGGTTTGTACTTGTGGTATTAATTTTTTTTTTAATTCCTGTTCACAGGCTAAACCAAAACCAGATGAAGAAGTAAAACCTCTGAAGGAACCAGATATAAAGCCTCAAAAAGATAGCGGATGCCAGATTTCTTAAGTGCCATAAGTGCTTCAGATTCACTTTAAAACTGTATTAGTTGGACTTAAGGGCTTTTGTTCTGTTCTCCATTTTTCTGATTATTCTTTTTTTAATTTAGAAGAGTTACAACTTACTTTTCCTAGTATGCCTCTATCTTGCACAAGAATGTGATGGATTTCTAGGAGTTTATTTATATGCAACTCATTTCTGTATTTAGTTGTGTATCATAGACAGAGCAGGCTTGAATGTTCCTATTGTGCCTCTAGGGAGTTTCTGTTTGTGGGTTTAGTTTCTACCCTCAAATAGCAAAGGCAGTATTATGCTTTTAACACTTGAGAATTTTTCCAATAACTTCTATGGTATATAATATCAGATTCTGTAATCAGAAATTTGCAAGAATTGTTACATTTATTCAGGCTTCACACCCTGTTGTATTAAGCAAAAAATATGGGTTTGGTTTATAACACATCTATGGTGTTACACAGGACCTGAAAAACATGATGTTCTATATAACTGGAACACTGTTCACATTTTTCTGAAACTATTAGTGTCTGTTCTTTCCTCTATATATTGGGGTTCTTGTACCAGAATTTGTAGTAAGATATTTTAGCTTCTCTGTCCTTAAATTAAAATCCTTTAATATCAAAATGTATGTGCAAGTGATGCAGCAAGAGACAGTGCTTGAAAGTAATGCATCACACAGTCATTCAATTGAAGTCTTTAAATCTTAAAAAATTTGGTAAATTTGAACGCTGCAGACAGGTGAAATATCCTGACACTAGAAAAGTTTGAATCCGTTTGCATGCCTGAAGCTGTCATGCATAAGGTAGTGGAATTGTAACCAAAATGCTGTTTTTCCATCTGAGTAGTGTCTGTAAGAAGCTATTAAGAGAACAGAGAAAAAGATGAGCTGGAGAGCTAAGTTTGGTTAGCCTGCCTCCTTTAAGGATCAGGATGCAGATAGCTCTGTTAAGTCATCACGATTTAGTTACTCATTGCTTTTCAGATGCCTCTGTGTGCTAATATGTACATGTCTCAACCTAATTTATTCTCTTCCTATGCAGACTAGATTCCATTTTCCCTTCTTCCTTCATTTTCCCCTCTGTCTGCTGCATGCTGTGGCACAAACATAGCCTTACCTGTCAATGCACATGTAGATGCTGGGACTCATTTTTAGTGAGGCTTTGGACCACGGATGTATTTCAGTGTATGGATATCTTAAAATGCACAGATTATGGCTAAATCATTCCCAAACAAGTTCAGGAAATATTATTTTATGGACTTGCAATTCTTAATTTTTCAGACACTTTCTTGAACCAAGTGGTTTTGTTTGTATCAAGTGCACTGTAGTGGTCATAACCAAGTGGATTGTGTCAGATTATGGCATTACGTAAGCCTAGCTGTGTAACCTCTTATGCATTGCTGTTTCAGTAAAGATGATGTAGTAGTTTAAAAATAGTCTAATGGAACAAACTAATTTACTTAAGGTGTTGTTTTTCATGACAAACTTGTTTAGTTGTAGCTAAAATCATATGGCAAACACTGAATGGTTTTGCCCCAAAATAAGAAACTGGAGACAGTTTAGTTTGCTAGGTATAGAGAGCTGTGAGTCAACAAGCAGTTTCTCTTTGGTTTTGTTGAGCAGCAGCAAGAATCATTGTAAATAATATGTAGATTAACTGTCCAGTATGCTTAGGAATATGGCTGAATTGACTGAATTTTTCAGTTAATCTGGAATCCTAGCAGCCAAGTTCCTTCTATTAAGTTTTCCTTCAGTAATTTTTAAGAATGAGGTATTTTGAATGGTGACTTCTTAATATGATAATGCTGAGAGCGCCCTTTTTTTGTGGCCTCTTTTTGGTTTTAGAGACTCTTATGCCTAAACTTCCAAGTCTTGCTAGTATAAATAGTCTTTACAAATAGTGCCCAGTGTGAACTAGGATGACACTGAAGCTCAATAAAATACATAATGCTGGGCCTTCTGTTTTGTTCTTTTAAAAATGTGTTGATTGTTTTTAATCTATCATAAAGCAAACCAATAAGTTCTTTGTAAGATTTCTATTTAAATACTTTCCTTCATGTATTTAAATACACTTCCTCCATGTTTTGCATTCCTGAGTTTACAGTAGTCACTCCTAGAACAGAGGGACTAAATTTTGCCCTTGGATTATGATATCTGCCTAGATAGAGGAGGAATTCAATAGAGGAATTTTACCTGTCAGCCTAAGAACGACATTTGGTCACTTAAATGTACAGCATGGATATGTGGTGCATCTGCAACAATGGTATTGGTTCATAGTATCTGTGTATCATGTATGTATGTAGAATATAGTCAACCTGGCACTTTAGAAATTTCTGATTTCTTTAAATTTTGGTACAATAGAATATGGTTGTAAATACTTCTTCCTGTCAATTTAATTTTGTTGCACTGATTTCAGTACTGTGCTATTCATAAAAATTTTTATGGGAAACACTACTAAAATGTATTTTTAATTGTCTGTGTACAAAACAAACTTATTAAGTGTGTCTCTACCTTTACTATTGGGGGAACATGAGAGAAGGCAGTAATTCATCTGCTTTCTGTGTCAATTCAGAGAAATTAGAAGTTTCTGTCCATTGGCTGAGGCATGATAAATTTTATCACATCCCTACACCTAGTATCTAAACTTAAGTTTCAGCATTAACATAAATCTTGCTCATGCATATTAATTATCCCTAATAAAAAATTTGGCAGGTCTCTAAAGATCACCGCCAAATTATAAGATGTGGGAGGTGTTTTGTGGATTTTTTTGTTTGGTTTGGTTTGGTTTTTTTGTTTTGTTTTACCTTAACGGAGCCAGTTAGAGTGAAGAATAAAATACAGTAAGTGTGATTGGTCTGGAAAAAGCCCCTCCAGTGGGTACCTGTCTCCAGATTTTGAGTGCAGTATGAAGGCCTCTCCACCATGACCATTGGTTTCACTCAAATCCTGCTGGTGATGCTCTCAAGTTCAACAAATGTCACATGGTAACTGAGGAGGCCCTTGATCAGCTTTTATTTAGGAAGGCCTACCTCTTTTGGTGCTGGTGTCTGCATGCATTACAACCTTCTTGAAGCCATCCTGTATGCTTAAGTAATCAAACTTAAATGGAATCAGCTCTCGTGGGATTGGCCAAGCAGCCTTATTTTGTGAAGATATTCACCATGCAATCTTAATCTTCATAGTTTGAAAATTTGTACATAACTACAAGTTTCAGAATACTATTATTTAAAATAAACAATTTTAATGTATGTTTGTCTTTCATCTTTTAAAAATTTTTAAAAGTATAGTAGCAAGAAAAAGGGTCTCTTTTGAATGTTACTTTTTTTAATATTACTGATGGAAATCATGAATGCATGGACCCCAATTGCTGTGCACAATCAGAATCAGTTTATTGTGTGGTTTGTTACACTTACATAGTATCCTGATATCTATTGATTGGTCTACAACTTGCACCTCAAAGTGCTCTTTCTACCAACATAAAACCTTATCTGCCCATTCCCACCTGAGGCACCTGGTACCAGGACATAACGTTGGCCAGATGGCAAATTCCTTAAGTTATTTACAGCTCTTTGTTCTTCTTCAGGGTCAGTGAGTTCCAGGGAATATGCAGCACTCCTCTATCCCATGTAGGCCTTCTCCTCTGCTGTTCTCCTACATGTTCCTTTCTCCAATTTAATGAAAATTACAGGGAGTACTTCATCCTTACAGTATGTCTAAAGGAGGACTTAAATGAACAAGATACTTAAAGAATTATTTGCATATGGAAGTAGTAGCTACAAGGAAGGACTTCAAGTAATGGAGGGAGGAAGAGAGGAGGTGGAAATTCCAAACTTATTTTTGAAAAAGCCCAAAGTAATCAAGGATGATTTTTTATGCTTATACAAAACCCCAGTGCTTGCTAAGGTTTGTGCTGTTGTAGGATAATTTATGTACTGTGTGAAAGGGGCTATTTGGGAAGTGCAGATCGCTGGCCACTCTTCTATGTTGCCAGCAGGTGGCAAGTAGACATGTAGGAAAGTTTTTTTCAGAGGCATGGCTGACTTTTACATTTTTTGTGTAAATTCACACTAAAGACATTTAATTTCTCAGTCATCAGCACACTGTCTTGCACAGTTTCTAGAAGGAAAAAACAGTCTGTATTGGACTGTTTCCTTCTTATATAAATCTTTTTCCTTCAACTAGGTAGTCTGAAAAAAAAAACCTACAGAAAAGGTTCTTTCATTCATGTATGCTGCAACTTGGGTAAAAGTATCTATAACATTCTATAATATATTGTCCTCCTTCCTAGTGATACCAAATAGTGTTACAGGAATGTGAAAAAAAAAAAAAAATATATGGTATATATGCCTACACAATTCTTGTTTCTGTTTCTATTTGGAATTTTCTGGTGAAGCCATTACAAATAGGGATTTGGCTTTGTGAAAGTGAAAACATATTCTGGCTGACACTTGAGTAGCAAGTCCTATACTTACTTGCTTTCAAAAGCTTTAGAAAATGCAAGGCTGAATGTTGTGATCCTGGGCTGGATGTTGTCAGAAAAGTCCACTGTGACTTCAGATCAAAGCCTATGGGAAGTGTAAGTAAAACTTCACTTTCATTATTTTGTGACTATTGTATTCATGTCATCTAGGCAGATGGTTCTGGTCACATTTCTAACTCTCATCATTATTCTTACACCACACCACTTTTTCCTGAGATTGATGCAAACTGGCTTTCTTGCATTCTTTATTGTGCACCTGATATGGGAAATCCTCTGAAAGAAAAAAAACCTTTCTTAAAGTCTCAGTCTTTTTAAAGCATAGCAAATCTTAGAGTTCTCCCCTAGCTCTCTCAGGCAGCTGGTTTATAACTTGAATGCAAAAAAAGAGATTATCTATTGTGCAGCTCCATTTTCCACTACATCAGACACCTAGTAGTTGGCATTTTAGAAGTCAGATTAAGCACAGTTTATAGAAGTGGGTGTCTTCTGTCAGTGAAAAACAGAGACAGGAGGTGATCAAATGTAGTGTCACGGTTTAACACTGGCCTGGCAATTAAACCGAGTAACAGATTTATATATTAATCTCTCTCTCCTCACTGATAAAGAAAAGAGAGAGAATAAGGAAGAGAGACTTATGGGTTGGAAACTAAACTACACAACTTTAATGAAACAGTAATGATAAATAGGAAAAATTACTAAATATATACAAATATACAGGAAAAGTGATACTGCATTCCTCCCCCCTTTTCCCCAATAACTCTCACGTCACCACTGAGGCTGCAGGGCAGCCCTGGGAAAGTCCAGGCTGGAATCCTGGAGTCAGCAGCAGTCGGGAGCTGGGGGCAGGAACACACAGATTCAGTCTGGCAGAGATCAGGACCACAGGCAGAGGAAAGGAAGCAGGAAGGGCAGGAAGGGCAGGAAGAAGAGTTTGACCCTTGTGATCCCTCAAATTTGTACCAAGTATGACGTGTGGGATGGTATGGGATGGAATACTCTGTTTGGTCAATTCTGACATCTATCTTGTCTGGTCCTCCCCAAAGGAAGGGTTCAGGTGGGACCTCCTTGCTCCTTCTGGAAGGTAAAATGTTCCTCAGAGCTGAGCAGTGTCCTTGGGTCTGCATGCCAGTCTCTGGCAGTAACTATAAACATCAGATGTTATCAGTCCTAGAAGCAGACAGTGTCTGAGAAACTTGCTGTTAATTTCAGCAAGTGCAACTACTTACAAGAGACTTAGCTGAAAGCAAAAGTACAAACCAGAAAATCACCTTTATCCTGGCCCAAACCAGGACATGTAGTCTCCTGTTGGCTGCAGGTAATGTAGAGGCCCAGCTGTGAAGTGCACAGTGGCTCTAAAGTTCAGATGCAGATAAGTGGTGGGATGACTTCATTACTGCTGCAATATTCAGAATCTTAACTAAATGCCAGTTAGGTTAGAGCTAATGGTGTACTGGCAGAGGCCAAGGCAATTCAACAGCATTGACCGGCAGAGATCCACTGCTGCTACCGGGGTGACCTGAGAAGCTTTGGGAACTTGCATGATGTGCCTGTGCTTTTTGAGAGCTATGGAAACAGTGTCCTTGTAGTGGAGTCAGCACGGAAGAGTTGGCTGAGCTTCTCATCTGCTGTTGGGAGTATCTGTTGGCTTCTATTGAAAGCATGAACCGTCTGGGTAAGAAGCTATCATCCTGGTCTATGTTTCTGTAGCATTTATCCCAATCTGACCGTGGTCTGCTCTGTCTGGGAGATCATGTACAGAGGTCAGTTTGTATAGCTAGCAAGTTAATGACACCTTTTTGGTGTCAATATAAGTGGGCTCAGGATATAAGTTTCCAGATTAGTTGCTGTTGACTTCCTGGAAGGTCAATTCATGATCAGTTTGTTCTGCACCAGTCAGTGTTTCTTCTGCCTGGTCTTTTACTTTCCATCATGAAGGTTTCTGCTGAGCTTGGCAGGGATGTCTCAGGACTCCAAGCTAAGGAGTTATCCTTGTTCTCAGTGTGTTTACCAGGACACCTTTGTGATGGCTCCTGTCAGTCTCTAAGTTCATCTCATAAAACAGGGTTTTGGTTCCTCTGATCACCCTGAGTCCTTATTTGCATATTCAAATTTCTGTTTCCTGATCCTTGAAATCCAGACTTGTGTCTAATATTCCAGATGAAGCCTCGCTAGTACAGTGTGTTAATTCTTCCCTATCTGAACCAGACATGTCTCCTGGTGACTCCAAGAATCATAGAATTGTTTTGTTTGGAAAAGACCTTTTAAGATTATCAAATCCAACCCTTAACCTACATCTGTCTGTCAGAGCCATGTGGTGGCCTATAATAATTTTGCTTTATGCCTCCAATCTTTCTGTCTGCCTTTCCCAAAGAATGTCACCCCTTCAGTTTACAGTGTCAATTGCATTTGCTCTGTTGAACTGCCATAAAATTTAAAATCTGTTACCTTTTCTGTGATGCCCAGATCCTCTTCTCTTCTGATAGTACTTCCCAGTTTTGACCCTCACTAATGAAGTCAATACCTTCCTCACAGAAAAATACAACACAGTGCATAAAAGCAAAAGAACAAGAGCACTCTTGAATTTATGAAAAAAATCCCACAGTACCGTAGTGGAGTTTTGGCCACTGAGGGTCAGCAGAGCTTATATTTTCCTACAGTTTTTTGGTTCCTGGTCAATATCATGAAGTTGGTACAGGCAGTATGCTCTCTATGTGGCTGTTTAACACAAACACCATGCACCCAGGGGTGGTCTTGCAGTTTTGAAATGGGAAGAAGTGTACATCTTTTATATTAGGTTATGTTGAAAAGAATATCTTTGTAATTACTTATTACAATTAGTGGTGAATCTTCGACTCATAGAATTTTCAGGGTTGGAAGGGACCTTTACGATCATCCAGTTCCAACCCCCTCTGCTATGGGCAGGGACACCTCCCACTAGATCAGATTGCTCAAAGCCCTTTCCTGCCTGGCCTTAAAAACTTCCTGGGATGGGGCTTCCACCACCTTTCTGGGCATCCTTTTTAAGTATTTCACCACTCTCATGGTGAAGAACTTATTCGTAGTATCTAATTTAAATCTTCCTTCCGCTAATTTGAATCCATCCCCCTAGTCCTGTCACTACCTGACATCCTAAAAAGTCCCTCACCAGCTTTCATGTAGGCCCCTTCAGATACTGGAAGGTTACAATAACATCTTGGAGTCTTCTCTCCAGACTGAATAACCTGAACTCCTTCTGTCTCTCTTCATAGGAGAGGTTCTCCAGCCCTCTGATCATCCTCGTGGCCCTTCTCTGGACACACTCCAGCACATCCATGTCTTTCTTGTAACAGGGGCTCCAGAACTGGACACAGAACTCCAGGTGGGGTCTCACGAGAGCAGAGCAGAGGGAGAGATTCACCTCCCTTGACCTGCTGGCCATGCTTTTCTTGATGCAGCCAAGGATCCAATTGGCTTTCTGGGCTGCAAGTGTACACTGACAGCTCCTGTTGAACTTCTCATCCACCAGCACCCCCAAGTCCTTTTCCTCAGGGCTGCTCTCAAGCCAGTCACTGCCCAGCCTGTATCAGTGCTTGGGATTGCCTTGACCCAGATGCAGGACCTTGCACTTGGTTTTATTGAACTTCATGAGGTTGGCATGAGCCCACCTCTCCAGCCTGTCAAGGTCCCTTTGGATGGCATCCCTTCCCTCCAGTGTGTCAGCTGCAACACACAGCTTGGGGTCATCAGTGAACTTGCTGAGGGTCCACTCAATGCCACCATCCATGTTGCCAGCAAAGATTTTTAACAAGACTGGTCCCAGTACTGATCACTGAGGGACTCCACTTGTCACTTGCCTCTGCTTGGACATGGACCCATTGACAGCCACTCTTTGGGTGTGGCCATCAAGCCAGTTCTTAATCCACTGAGTGGTCCATCCATCAAACCCATGTTTGGTGGCCCTGGTGGTGCTTTTGGCCTCTGTGAGCCATCAATCTTGCTCACAACCAGATCCTTCCCATTCCTGTGCTGCAAGGGCACTCCAGGTGGTGCACTTAGAGGAACACACTTGCTCTTTTTTCTTTTTTGTTGAGCAGTGACCTGTTCCCCTTGACCCTCCTGCTGTGGGTTACTGTGAGAGGGCTGGGGGGCTTGCTTAGGAGAGGATATGGGACCTTCTTCTCCCCTTAGAGTTACTTCCTCTTCTGGTTTTGGAGAGATTGTTTGATGAAAGTGATCAATTTCCCTCTCACCTCTTCCCTGAGCTCCATCACTTTGTCTTGGAGCTGTGCCCCCAGGCTGAGCAGGTCATCAGCCTGCTCACACCACACACAGCCATAGTCAGAGGTGCCCATGCACACTCTGTCACAAGGTGAGCAGCTGCTCTTCCATAAAGATTACTGCCAAGGCCATGGACTGGGAGCACTGACAAAATGACAGTCTCTTGCCCTGTATCCCAGCAATTGGCCTTTAGGGAGCCAGTCATCTGATGCTGTGAATGCCTGTTTAGGGTTTCTCTGACATCATGTACTGGGTTTCCATGTCAAGGATTTGGTAGGGGGGAGACTGCAGGGGTAGTTTCTGTCAGAAGACATCAAAAGCTGCCTTGTGCCAGAAAAAGCCAGTTCCAGCCAGCCCCAAGACAGGCCCACTGATGGCCAAAGCTGAGCTCATCAGCTCACCTCCTCATGGACACGGGGAAGGAGCAGGGTAGGAGGGTGAAAGGCCATAAAGTGGCAGATGAGGCATTCTGCAACTGAAAAAGTAAACTAAGGCCTTTTCTGCTCCTCAGGCTGCTCCACCAACAAGCAGGCTGAGGATGCATAAGGGTTTGGGAGGGAACACAATGGTGACACTGACCCCTCCAACCCAGAGGGATATCCCACACCATACAGCACTATGCTTAGCATTAAACCTGGGAGGCAGAAGTTGCCAGGGCTGTCCTTTTTCAGGGGCTGGGCATTGGTCAGATGGTGATAAGCAATTTGAGGGTTTTGCATTAGTTGTTTTTCTTGATTTTGTGGGGTTTTCCCTTTTACTTTTACCCTTCCACTCCTCTCACCCATCCCACAGGGCTAGGAGTGAGCAAGGGGCTTTGTGGTACTTAGCTGCCAACTGGGGTTAAACCACAACAGCCCTCTGTAAATCAGAACAGTAATGCCCCATGCATGCAACATCTGAGTGATGGGACACGATCAGCATCCACTGAGCATCTACAGATTAGGAGTACAGCAGCAGATGGGATGATTAGCCCTGCATATTTTAGAAAAAATCGTGAGCATGATGAGAAATCTCCATACAAGAAAACAGTATTAAAAACTTACAAAGTCAGGAATAAAGAATATTTACAAAGCCAAGTGAGGCTTCCAACATGTTAAATATGACACAAGTGAGGTTAACACAAACTCTCCATCCACAGATCTCGGGCACAAAGTTATGAATTCTTGTGAGAAAATTTGCAAGTTTGCCCTTTTTGTCTTGTTTGGTTTGACAGTGTGGCAAATGATAAAGAGAGGAAGCATCTCCAGGACTTGGATCTCTCCCAGTTCAGATCCCTGTATAGCTGCTGCTGCATGTGCTAACTACCCCAGCAAAATCTACTGTTATGCTGGGATCATTGAAAGCAGGTAATGTATCAGCTAAACCTGGCCACTGTGAGGAGAGCAATGAAATAGGCTACAGGCTTTCTTCTTTGCAAACAGGCAGATCATTTCATACTGGAAGCTGTACAGGATTGTGTGTAGTGGAACTTCATGGATAAGCTTGTCATTATGTTAAAAAATAAAGCTTTCTTCTTGTTTCTGTACTGTAGTCCACATGATTTTTGTTATCTGTTTTGTTTGTTTGTTTTATTATTGCTTAGCTTACTTTAGAAATGGTTTAATTTGTGTGGAATGCAATCACTATTGAAGCAACAAAGCTGGTACTCTGCTGTTTTTTCCTCCTTCTTTTCATACTTGCTGGCATTGTCTCAAGAGTTTATCACCAAGATATAAAACAGTTGACAATTTTTAAAATCAGGTCATTTTTTCAGTCAGATAATACAAATACTATCAACTAGATTGCTTGGTATCCACCCATTGATCTTTTTCAAAGGACACATTTTACAGCGCTCAGGAAGGAGCTCTTTCCTTTTGGACATCTAAAAGCAGCCTTGGTGCAAGAAAATGAGGAGTCTGAAAATAGCAAACCTGATTATCATGCTGCTAGATAACCAGGGTGCAGTAAGTTAGGTATGTTCTGATTTTAGTGCTACCTACACAGACCAGTGTAGTAGAAAGCACTTGCAGATGATTCTACTTAATAATGGGACATTTTATTTGGCTTCTAGCCCTAAGAGAGATCACGTCATTCTTGACAGGCTTGTCAAATTTATACTTAAGACTTCTAGTAATGGTTTCTTTAGCTTGTCAGGTATTTGATTGTAGTGGTTTTGAATTCTTTCACTAATAGTGTTTTCTTTATTTCATGTAGGTCATGCTGTCTGCATTTCAAGTTCTTCTATCTGCAAATTATCCTTTTGTTTTTCATGACCTTTTCCTGTCTTTGACTGTTACCATGCCGCCTCTTAGCTTTTCCATCTGTAGACTAAACACCATCATCCCTTTCACCTTTCTGCCTTAGTCTTAGTTCCCCAGATATTTCAAGTTCTTGTTGATGTCCTCAGGATGTAATTTGTCCACATGCTTTTCAAATGTTGTCATGTCCAAAACAGACCAGAAGCCTCCAGCTGGAACTCACCAGTGGAGTGCATATCTGCTACTTAACCAGCTGTTTCCCATCTTGTCTAAGGGCAGAACCCTGAAATTATTTCCTTACATCCTGTTTTTCCGCCAAATATTTCTTTTATAGAAATTCTTTTGAACGTTATTATTTTCCATGTTACTCACTTGTTGGAAAATGTATTTTTATAGATATATCTCTTGCATCAACTGATTCAATAATGAAAATACTGTCAATGTTCAAAGCAGAACCTTGTTCTGTGTATCTGTCCATGCTGTCAGTGAAATATTGGTAATTAATCCCTATATACTCTTTCTCAGGAAAACAACACTAATAAGAAAAATCAGACTTGTGGCTGACTGTTTTTGAAGCAACATGAAGCTATTTGATGCTATTCCATCCTCTCACTTTAAATAAGCTTCTTGCTGCCACTGATTTTTTAAGATAAACATCACATCTCCATAGCATTATGGCACATGCCTAAATTAATCTTTGTTTATTATCATATGATTTATTAATTATAAATAAAAATTATTGCATTGCAGTTCAACATCAAAAAGCAACTTGACGTGATATTAGATATACAAAAAAGTGTGAATAGCTATATGGAATCTCAGTTCAGTCTTCTGTCCTTATGCAGCATGATAGGCTTTAATTACAAGGTATGCACCAATTTTTTCCAGTAACTATTCTATTTGCATATTTGTATAGAATAGCTACTCATTCAAGAGAGCATGTTCTATTTTCAGTATATTTCACATATCTGGACAGTCCATCCTCTTTTATTTGCTGTGCAACATCAAAATGTAGTACCAAACAGGGACTTGTTCATCTCTTCCTGGGTTCTTGAGGAGTGGTGTCAGAAAATTATCTGAGTGCCCTCTAAGTACAATTTTTTTACAATACAAAGAGTGACTCAAGATTGCCAGCAGCCAGCTAACTTACTAGTATCTAGCTAGAAATGTCATGAGACATTCAGCATGTTATACTGTGGATTGCATTTATTACTCTATGGCTCTGTAGTGACAACTCTGTAGTGACCTCTGAAGGGTCAACATTCCTGTCAAAGCATGGCAAGTGTTTTGATTCAGAGCCCAGGGAGCACACATCATGCAGCTATGAGCTGCCAAAATTCATGAAGGGATCATATGGGAGCCGTGAGGCAGAGGCTGCCACAGTGTGTAACTCTGTGTCACCCTTTGGCAGCCCTTGTTATAAAACCATCTGTTCTTCCTTCTCATTCCTCAGCCTTCTGTTTCATTTATATCTTTCAAGCTCTCCATGATCAAGGCTGGGTTTCTACAAACAACAGCTTTCCTCGACCTGCAGCCCTGATCAGCTCCAAAGGCACTACTCTGAGGTTCCCCCTCTCCAACTGATAAGTAAAAGGAGGAAAATTGTCTAAGTTCACAGTATATACCACTCCTTTTCCATTATTCATCATAAGGAGGTGAGTTAATGAAAAAATGTATGTGTCCTAACTTTGAACTACTGTCTCTGACACTCAGCTTTCTTTTAACTAAGTTCACTTTAAAACAGCCTTTTCAAAAAGTCTAAGCATACTGGGGGGAAAAAAAAGAAAAAAAAGTAACTCTGTGGCTTGCCCTGTGTCCCTTTCACACACAAATCTTCTCTCTAGATTACATATCTGGATCCTGAGCAAATGTTCAGAGGGACAGCAAAAGCTGAACCAGGGAAATCTCTGTCAAATCTCAAGACTCTGAAATGCTCTGGTTCATCTGTAATTTACAGCAGTGAAGTAAACGGGATTTGTTTTAATATGGACTAGAGGGACAATGTTGTTGTACTACTTCTCATGTTTTCAAACATTTGGGAGTCTTTTTCTTCTCCACCTGGGACAAAACACCTCAGTGATGCCAACATTTTATCAGCAATTGAGAACAAAGTTTTTGTTAAGCATCAGTAACCTTTGTTACTGACACTGTGGCCTACAGTTAGGTATATCAACTAGTAGGCAGCATGTAAGTTAATTTTGAACTAAATCTGTTGCAGTTTTATGAAACCCAGTTGAGCATCTGTGATTGGGCTGGTATTGTAACTAAGTTGATTTTCTTCTGCAACTGCCTATAATATAAAAGATGTCAGTTCCATTTCTTATGCTCTATACAAAGCAAGGCAGATATATGTAAGGAGGTGGAAGTCTCAACTGTTCTGAAGTAGTAATGAGGTCATATAATGAATTAAACCAAGGTGAATTTGTTTAATTGGAACATTGCCTGGCAGAAATTTTTTAAATGGGAGTAAGTGAGGTATGGCTATCCTAGAAATGCTGTCCAGACCTTCAGAAAAGTTGTAAAGGCTGGATTATGATGGAGGATTTTCCAGCAAAGAGAAGATTTTCCCTAAGTAAATTCATTGTTGTCTGTGTCGTTCTGCTGATCCTTTGTGTTCACATGTGTAATTAGATAATTTTCTTCCATCATCTAAAATGTCTATTGCTAAAAGCCCTTTAGTAGAGGAGGATGTTCCAAGTATTATTTGTCTTCTGTTTCTGTGTTTCCTTCCCAGCTGGACCAATTCAGAGAATAATGACTCCAATACTTTAATGAGGTTACACAGAACTATTGTATTAAATTCTGTATTCATATTCCTTTTATTTGTATTTGTATTTTTATTTGCTACTCAGGATTTATAACTTAATTAAGAACCTCAGGGTTTTTTTGGTGTTCACTATTTTCTGAAGAAACCTAGTTACAGAGAACAGTTTAGCAAGAAGTAAATGACTGATATATTTACCTTTTTGCTACTGATTTGAAATAATGTAAGAATTATATGTCAGAACTTAATGCCATAAAATATGAAGACATAACTCTATATTTTGTATATAGGAATATTTTATTAATTTTATTAATTTACGAAGATATCTTTGTATCCCAGTGCCATCTGTAGATTTCCAAAATATGTAAATTATGGCAAATCGATCGGATGAGAAATTCCCCCAGGTACAGTATCCCTACCCACGCGTGAACACTAGATGGCACTAACACACAGGAGCTGTGGCGTGGGAAGACATTTAAATTTCTCGAGGCTGGTGTACTTCAGTGGAGCATCACTGAAGCATAAACTGATGTCCTGTAGTAATATTTTGTGAAAAAAGGAAAGTTGTCACAGGAATTACATAAAGTATACAACATGACTGAGCAGTCACTTGAGGTGACATAAGAAATCAGGACTTTTAGAGATTAAGTGGCAGAATGTTATATGAAGCAACAAGGCCTGGCAAGAAAGTCCCTCTGCAGCCAGAGGGGCTGCAGCTTTCCCTCTTCCACTTGTTCATGCTGCTTTGCAGAAGGGAAATCTCTAAAATTTATTTCCTCTCTCCCATTCACAGCAGTGATCCATGAGTCCAGCTCTAGTGACAGAGTTGACCAGAGGTAAAAACATCAACTTCCACAGCATTTAATGCTCTTCTCCTACTCCTGTCTGACCAAACACACTCTCAGGCTGATACAGGGGACACACCAATGGCATTTAGGATAAGGTCTGAGTCAGAAGTCAAGATTATAACAAATCTTTAATACAAAACATATTGAGGGAACTCCAGAAGAATGAAGAGGAAGGGACTTGGGCTGCAAATGCAGGCTCTCAAACTGCCTGACGCAGGGTGAATCACATGCTTCAGAAGGACTTTTAGAGAGCCAGTTACCCTCGTGATGGAATGAAAGTCTAATAACCTGTGCTGTGCAAAAGGATCACTGCAGATTATCCAGCCTATTTTTCTGGTTTTAAAAATTATGAAGACATACTTGTATTCCAACTGCAAAAGCAAGTGCTCAGAGGTTAGGAAAATCAGTATCTCTGATCAACTATGTCTCAATGCATTCTGTGCACTATATAAAGCAAGGGTCTTTTGAGATAAAATGGTGGGAAATCATGTAGTTAAAAACTAAAGCCCACGCACAAGATAGCACAATTGTGGCTGTAACAAGCTTTTCAGCACTGGATTTATCCATCTAAATTCTTTTCTATATGTAATTTTATATAAAATATGAAAAAAAAATTAAAAGGTGAAGGATGGTCTGTTGCTTGCACAGGAATGCTGGAGGGGCTCGCTGAAAGGGACAGAAAAGGGCTCTGTGTTACAGCCTGGGACAAAACAGTCCCACAGCCACTGTGGCCCCATGTGAGTCCATCTGCTAGAGCTGGGGGGGGAGGCTGAGAAGAGAGCCTGGGCCCTTCCCTCATCCCTGTGCTCCTTCCTCCTCTCCAGGCCCTTCCCTCATCCCTGTGCTCCTTCCTCCTCTCCCTCATCCCTGTGCTCCTTCCTCCTCTCCAGGCCCTTCCCTCATCCCTGTGCTCCTTCCTCCTCTCCCTCATCCCTGTGCTCCTTCCTCCTCTCCAGGCCTTTCCCTCATCCCTGTGCTCCTTCCTCCTCTCCCTCATCCCTGTGCTCCTTCCTCCTCTCCAGGCCCTTCCCTCATCCCTGTGCTCCTTCCTCCTCTCCCTCATCCCTGTGCTCCTTCCTCCTCTCCAGGCCCTTCCCTCATCCCTGTGCTCCTTCCTCCTCTCCCTCATCCCTGTGCTCCTTCCTCCTCTCCAGGTCCTTCCCTCATCCCTGTGCTCCTTCCTTCTCTCCAGGCCCTTCCCTCATCCCTGTGCTCCTTCCTCCTCTCCCTCATCCCTGTGCTCCTTCCTCCTCTCCAGGTCCTTCCCTCATCCCTGTGCTCCTTCCTCCTCTCCAGCCTTTCCGCTGGCTTTCCCCGTAGTGCCAGAGATGCTCTGTGACCGCTTCAAGTTACTGGGCGACTGCTGAAAGAGCAGGTTGAGTTTCTTTACTTAATCCTTCGAGGTAAAAAAATCCAGATTTTCTGCTGGTGGCATTACGCTCGTTTTATTTTCCTTACTGTAATTTTCTTACATTGAAGCGAATCGCTTCAACCCCAGATCCAACTTTCCCTATGTTTAGATCTCTTCTTCAAACTGAATGATGCTGTCAATAGGACAATTTCAGAAAAACTCAGTTAGTATCACGTTCCCAACACACTCTCCCGCGCTCACGGACATCTGAGTCCGAATCCCGGGGGGATGGGATCCGGAACCGGGCTTGGGGAGAGCTCCGCTCGCACCAACCCGCGGCCGCCTCACGCTTCCAGCTGGGCGCCGCACTCAAGATGGCGCCTCCCGCACCTCCCTCTCCATCCCCGCCCTCCTGGCGGTGACTTCCGGAGGGAGAGGGCGTCCGTCCCATGGTAACTGCGCCACGGTGGAGACGCTGCCGTAGCCGGGGCTGCTCGTTTCCTTCCGCCACCCGGGCCGTAGCCGCGGGCAGCAGCCTCCCGGGCCCTGCCGCCGGCAGTCGCTAGGTACGTGCCGCCGCCTGGCGCGCCAGCGGCTTTTCTCGCCCGCTCGCTGCCGGTCGTGAGGTGAGAGGACTCTGCCGGGGCGGGCCCCGCGGGGCAGTCTCTCCGCGCCGCTAAAGTGTGCGGGCCCCGCGGCGGGAGGGCGGTACCGGCGGCGTCAAACCGCAGCCGGCTCCGGCGGGTACCCGACAGCCCTGCGCGGGGCGGCAGGCAACCCTCCCGCCGGGCTCCAAGCCCGCAGGGCCGGCGGGTGCGCCGCGGGCTCCCCGCCCCGTCCCGTCCCGTGTGAGGGGCGCCTTCCCCCGCATGCGCCCTCGAGTAGGTCGGGCTGGCGGCTCGGGGGAGGTGGCGGTGCCCCCCTGCTCCTCCAGCTGCTCCGTGAGGGGAGTTAACCCCGTGACCGGAGAAGCGATGATGAGGGCGGGCGGGCTCGGGGCTGGGGGCAGGTGAGGTGGGGGGCGTTGTGTGTGTGTGTGTTGTGTGTGTGTGTTGTGTGTGTGTGTTGTGTGTGTGTGTTGTGTGTGTGTGTTGTGTGTGTGTGTGTGTGTTGTGTGTCTGTGTGTGTGTTGTGTGTCTGTGTGTGTGTGGTGTGTGTTGTGTGTGTGGTGTGTGTTGTGTGTGTGGTGTGTGTTGTGTGTGTGTTGTGTGTGTTGTGTGTGTTGTGTGTGGTGTGTGTGGTGTGTGTTGTGTGTGTTGTGGTGTGTGTTGTGTGTGTGGTGTGTGGTGTGTGTCTGTGTGTGGTGTGTGTCTGTGTGTGGTGTGTGTCTGTGTGTGTCTGTGTGTGTCTGTGTGTGTCTGTGTGTGTCTGTGTCTGTGTCTGTGTCTGTGTCTGTGTGTGTTGTGTGTTGTGTGTTGTGTGTCTGTGTTGTGTGTCTGTGTTGTGTGTCTGTGTTGTGTGTCTGTGTTGTGTGTCTGTGTATGTGTCTGTGTGTGTGTCTGTGTGTGTGATTGTGTGTGTGTCTGTGTGTCTGTGTGTGCTCCCCAGGACCCTGTACCTGGGGTGTTGGCGGCCCCTCCCCTGGGATGGAGGTGTTCAGGCTGTCATGGTTGTCCTTGTTCAGCCACTGGCCAACCTGCGATGCCCTTGTGTCTTCTGAAGCTTCTCTTAAATCATTATGTAAAAATGAACTGGTACTTTTACGTTCACCTCTGTGTTTCTGTGTTTTAGTTAAGGTGGTCAGGAAACCTAACTTTTTTCGTTCATTATGGACTTAAGTTTGATTACCCTTCCCTGTGCTTTTGTTCTTTGATGTACTCTGCTTGTAGCTGCCCAGTTGATTTGTTAGGGACAGAGAGACTGCACAAAAATAAGGTTTGCAGGCGAGGGTTTACTAAAGGGTGCTCAACGTGGCACCTTTTGTCTTGGGGCAGCTGAGATCCCATAACTCCTGAATTATGTCTGCACAACTGCTGTTCTGATAAGTTGTTTAAACGTTGCTTCCAGTGGAAGTGGCAAATGCTGGAGGTGTACTGGAGAGAGCACTAAGGCTCTGTCCAGAAATATATATATTGTATACTTATCTGCACAAGCCTCTTCAGTTTGTGTATCCAGTGCAAATAAGCAGTTATTGTGCTATCAGTGATGGCATCTGCAGCTAATGCAAAGCCATCACTGTGCTCTGCTTACAGAATGGGTTAGCTCCCACGTGCTCCCAGTTTAGCTCACCTGGTGGTTTCTTTCCATCTTTCTTCTAGTAGAGGAGGAGATGGTATTACAAGTTTAATAGAAAACACTCCTATGAGTAAGGCAATAGGACATCCTGTCTGTTTTTTTCAGCTTCTGGATATGATTGAAAAATAGGATTTTACAGAATGGTAAATGGTTCATGTTGTATGTCAGCAAATGATAGCCATCTCTTTTCAGGAGAGGGATGAAGACCTGTAGTTCATGTGTCTGTAATGTGTATTTTAAATGAACAAAACTAGTGTGAACAGAAATGCAGGCAGCTTGCTATAGAACATCTGACTTAAACCTGTAAAATAGCAACCAGCACTTAGGAAAAGGCATGCAAATTGTCAGTGGACTTATATGTGCTCAACTTCAGAGGGGTTGGCTGGTGGAATTGTAGGTGCAAGAAAGCAGCTGGGACAGATACTGACTGGGTGGAATGGAGGATTTCCCAATTGGTAAAGGCATAAGAGCCTAAAGCAAGCAGCTTGTGGTGATGGAGGTGGAAAAAAATTAATTGGGACCTGATACTGTAGTGTTGCAAAATATGGAAGACTGCGTAAGGATCTGAGATTCGGTAGCATAACACAGGAGGGTGGGTGTTTTGTTGGTTTGTTTTCTCTCCCCCACACTCTTTTTTGGGTGTATTGTGTCTTAGTGTTGTGTTTTCCCATGTAAAGAGCAGTACCTTTGGCTCCCTTTGATGGCCTACCCTTGCTCAGTAATGCAGGAGAGGCATGACTTCAGGATGAAGCATGTTCTCAATATTTTAGCAGAGACATACAGTAAGGTTTTACCCTTCAAATGATTTTTTTTTTTTCTTCCCAAATCTGCTACCACTGTGGATTCCCAGCTCTTTTGGAGAATGCCATCTGGAGCTATTTTTGACTGATCAGAGAATTACTGTAATAGGAACAAAAGACATTGGTGGGGGGAGCAGTCCCAAGGGGTGTTGAGAAGAAAGAAATGGAATTCAGATTAGTAGCCTCCAAAAAACCTTGCTGTAGAAGAGGTGAAAAATAAGACTATAAAATAACAAAGGTAAAGAGAACATGTGAAAACACTTGGTTCTTGTAATGTTGCTGCTTCCCATGAGGAGGCTTTTTGAATGGCTTTCATAGTAATGTTTCTCATATGTTGAGCATAGATTAGAGCAGTAAGCTTTTCCTCTAAACTTTTAACAGAGATGGTTGATTTATTAGCTTTGACAGAAGTATAGAATTACTTTCAAACTTTGAAATATATAATAAGCATTTCAGATAATTAGCAAGCCTACAGCTATCTTTCTTTAAACTCAACAATGGCATTAATTTGGTTTGGTAACTATGGCTATTTTCTTGTTCAGCAACCATATGGTATTTCTGATTTTAGTGTGACTTCCTGTGAGCAGTTTTTACAAAGTCAGCTAGGCTTAGGTGTGAAGTGCAGCAAAAATTAAAGTGCTATGAAAAGGTCTGGAAATGTACTTATATTAAAAAAAAAAAAAAAAAAGTCATTTTTCTGCCCTAAAAAAGCACGTTGCTTTCACTTTGGTGTAAAAGTGGATTGTAGCCTCTAAATCATACACTCAGTGAGCCTGTAATGCTAAAATAGGCAAAACTTTGTAACTACTGATTGTTTGACACTGAATTATACAAATAACTACTAACAGTTCAATTACTTTTTTTGTTGTAAGTAAAATACTTTCTAGCTTTGCTGTTAAGATGAGACCCCTGTTACAGTAACTTACCTTCTTAAGGGGGTCTCTTCTTCAGGTGTGATGCAGTTATGCTGGTGCATGTGTCTTGACATTAATAGAACAGCCATGTGAAATTTCTATCTGAATACTGATTTTTGAGGCTTGCAGTAATCCAAGCGTGAATTCTATCTGTAACATAATTTTTGGAACATTTTTCTTTCTTTTTTGTTTCTCTTTTAGCTAACCTTTGCTTTCTGCTTATTAGTAGCAGTTTAAATTGTTCCATGGGAGATTCTCCAGCATATAATATTAACAGAAGTTAATCTGGCTGGAAGAATTGTGGGAAAGGAGAACTGGTGTAGGTGGTGAACCAGGAAGGAAAAGATCTAAAAGTGGAAGCAATCAGGCCAGGTGAGTTCAGCAAATAAAAGCAAGGAAAGAGGTGTTAGGAAATGGAATGGGGTGAAGCTATGGGGGAGACTCGAGGTTATTGGTAGTGATGTTAAGGAGCATAGATCTTGCAAGAATGAAGTTTTCTGTGTGTCGAGGGTGGCACTGGGGAGAGGCAATAGGAGAAACTGGTTGGCACATAGGCAGGAAAGTGCCACTTGAAATTAAGTAGAAATACATCTGAAAGGAGTGAAAGGAATCAGAACTAGTGACTGTAAGGTGCATAGTCTTGGAGTGTGTGGATGAAGGTGAGAACAGGGGCATGCCAAGCCACTCCCTGTGAATGGGAACCTAAGTGCTGAGGTGGTGAACTGAGGGACTTGTGTGGAGACATCATAAGGCATCTGGGCCAAAATGAGAGGAGCAGTGTGGGTACCCTCAAGAGGGATGTGGTAAGGTGCCACGCTGGATGTCTGTAGTGGTGCAGATCCTGGAGTGGTGGTCACAGTATGCTCAGTTTACAGAAGCTGAGAGAAACACTCTTTCTGGCCTCCCTGTTCTTACTCCTTCCCCCATTTCACCCTCTATGGTACAGGTAAAAAAATTGCTTTCTGGTAGGTTGGCATAATCAACGTACAATTGGAATGTTAGCTTTCTGCATTCAGGTCTCTGAAGAAAGATCTTTCTGTGTATCTTAGTCTACAGTATTGTTGTCTTTGTAAAAACAGATAAACACAGCATGATAAAACTATCCTTGCGCTGTCTGTAATACAACATAACTCTTGTGCCATGTAGCACAAATTAATAAAAATACCACATTGAGCCCTACTATTAGCAAATGGCTACTGTGTTTGTCTCTCCTTGCTGATGAACTTGACATGCAGATAAAAATGGGAAGGAGATAGTTTTGGCTTTAATAGGATGAAGTGTTTTCCTTGTCTGAAAACAAGAGTGAAGCATGCTGCTTAGTTGATGGGTGAAGCATGCATGCTTAGCAGTAGGGCTTTCTTGTGCAGAGCCATAATGTTTAGAAATTAAAGTATTTTTAGTCCTAGATTGTGAAGAATTTCTGATCCCCTTGATCTTTAATTCTTCATCTTCTGTCTGTATAACCAGTGGTTGGTTTGAGGGCTGTAAACAGCCTTGTTTTTGGCTTAGACAATTACAGAGTATTATGCTGCATAGTTTGACTATGTAAGTAAGCTAAAATATTTTCTTTAATACATATGCTGTTCAAAATAATTACGTAAAGCTGAAGGGAATTTTTGCCTCTTGGAATAAACTTTACCACAGTCTGAAACATATGTTCTCACTTACTGTCTATAGCTTCTTTAGTACCATAAAAAACTACAGGTATTGCAATAATTCAGTAACGTAATCTTTAACCCTTTGAAGCTAAATCATGTGAAATGTATGTCATGCAGATACTTTTATAAAAACATAATGGAGTTAAAATGAAAATCAGAATTAAAATCAAAAAGAAATGATTACTGTCAGTAAAGTGAGTTCTAAATTATACTAAAGTCTAAGATCCTGAATAGTCCTACAATTTTGTTTGAGCCTGAATTCATCATCACATATTTTCTTTGACACTACAACTTTACAAAATGAAAAATCAAGATTTGTATCATGAGTTTGGGAGTGTAGTATTTGTAAATATATCCTTGTGTAAAACTGTTCATACATTAAGTCAGCTGAAGAAAGTAGTGTTGTGGCTGACTGATCTTGCTGTTTTTATGTGTAACTGCTTAAGTGTTGTATCAGTATACTGTTTTTCTCTTCCTAACTTGCTGTCAAGCAAAGCCAGTTTAAGATTCGTTGCAACACAGTATTTCGCAAGTTGTTTTCTGTTAAAAAATGGTAGAGATGGCATCAGTGGGAAAAGAATTATTTGCTTTGTAAGTAATGCTGTTGAGGTAATGAGTAAGTATATTGATTTGGTTGGCCAACACAAGCTCCAGACAGATTTTATTCTTCCAGTTGCCATTCCGTGAGAGGGTCATATGGCTGTTTGTTATTGCCTTGGATATGGTCAAGTTTTTGAAACCAAACTGCTTTCTGGGAAAATGAGAGGTTTTAAAATTATTTCTTTGAAAATAGATTTTGGTCACTGATGTGTGACGGTGAATGGATTGGGGGTGAGGTGTGGGTTTGTCCTTCTCTTAGCTTTTCAAAATCTGTTACTTTGCAAAGCTCTTTAATTTCTCTGTTATGGCTTTACCTACAACATATACAATAAAAAGGTTATTGACTTTCAGAAATGTATGAATTTCTAATATTTTAACTGACTAGGCAAGAGAAGCTAGCATCTGTTTGCTTTTGCCAGACATGTTTTTGTTTAAACTTTCCTCTCACCCCCAAAGGAGATTTTGAATATACTGTCAAATTCCCTGCTTCATTTGGAACTTAATCTTCTAAAGCTGTAAAAACCCACGAACTGAAGCTGCAATAATGGGATTATCATACACTGATGCTTCTTCCTACTTCTGAGGTCCAACAATAATTACCAGAGCTCCCTCTTGCCTACCCTACCTTTAGGTATTTCAGTAGTGCCTTTTCCATTTCAGGGAATGGTCTGGTGGTCACTACTTTAATGTCAGAGATTGCAAAATAAAATTAAGTGGTAGAAGTGGGTCTCAATGATATCCCATTATTATTATACTGCTTTGCCCTTCAAGGCTTGATGCCCAGAAACAGAAGTATAGGAACTTTCCTTGGGTAAGGAAATTAATAAATAACTCTTACAAAAGTGCCAATTTGAGAAGTGGAGAAAATTCAAACAAGATTATTTTGCTTCACCTGGTTTCTCATTTCAGAACCATTATCAGTTTCCATGTAGGAAGATAAAACTCTCTAAAGAAGTGGAGGATCCAAGCCAGTACACGTATCTAAGAGGGGCAAGTAGAAAAGAACCACTAGAAAGCTAGAGACCAATAGCAAAAACATTGCAACAAATATGAACTATTTGGCAAGCTCTTCAAGGAAAAAGTACAAAGTTGTTAAATAAACATAAATCTAGATTTTCTGAGAACAAAACTCATAAGCAGTCAAATTTTTTGACAAGGTATCTGGTCTTCTTGGAGAGGAAGAAGCATGTTCTTAATTTAATGAGCTAATAAATTAATGATTTTATCCATATGAAAAGTGAGGAAATGTTACTCTAAATACAGCAAAGCTGGTGAAAAACCTTAAATCACTTTGTGGATCACTGTCAGACCAGAGGATGTCTAGACTGAATGCTCTATGCACAGTTCTGTCAATAATTTTAAGTGAAACATCAAGTCTATACAGTATTAGCATATGGTACCAAGCTAGGAATTCTTGCATGTGTGCTAGAAAACATGGTTATGGTTCAGAGTTATTTGAAAAAAGGGAAGAAAAGCAGTCTGGGGAAGAATATGCCTTTTGGTTAAGGACAAGACAAGATCCTCCATTTATTTATCATCTCTGTACAAGAAGACAGTGGAGAGGAGTACAAGGAGTTTTGTGCAAAGGATCTGGGGATGTTGCAGTTAAACTAGGTGTGATTGTGTTAACGTGGGTGTTGCAAACAAATCAGATGTACTCTGGTACATTAGCAGGGTAGCTTTCCATAAATTGTGTGACAGCCCTTCATTTTAGGCTTAGACATTTCAGCAGCTCAGGAATAGTTAGAGTACTTTGTTGTCTTTACTTTCCTCTGTACTTTCAAATTCTTTAATATACTCACAGAAGGGTTTAAACCTTTTTCCTTAAAGAATGGAAGGCTATAGGAAGAAGAAAGAGTTGTCTTCAAGTGAGGTATAAACAAGAAAAGAGGAGAGTATTTTATACTTTCATCACTCTGATGACAGTCACTGGTAATGTGCTTAGATTGCAAAAGGCTGGTGTAAATACACAATAGAAAAAAATTATGAGCCACTGGGACAGATTGCTTGTCAAGCCTGTGGTATTTCCAGTTTTAGAGAGCCTTGTTAAGGCACATATTAACTATGTCTAGACCATGCTATTCTCATCCAGTCCTGAGAGGGCGTGTTAGCTGATTTGTTGAGCTTTCCAACCATTATTTTACAGTATTAGAAAGTCCTAGAAGGGTTTCTAGAACGCAGGGTCATTCGAATTAAAGTAGTATCAGTGTGGTTAATAGCACTGAGCCCATGGTAATGACTATTATCATTTTGTGCTAATGGATCTTGCTCTCAAAATCACACATCTGCACTCCCTCATTTCCAATCTGTGCTCTTCAAAGAAAAGTTATACTGCATTGGGGAGGAAAGGGAAAATAATTATTTAAGTGTTCTGGCTTGCTTCCATTTCATGACTGTAAATATCTTTCAGTTGATCTACTAAGTGAATACTGGTGGCTACAAACATCTTTCTTCCCCAGCTTCGCATAAAATTGGTCTGGGGACAAGGGAGAAATTAGACTCTTCAGACACCATGGTAAGTTTGATCACAGATTCTGAGATTTTTAGACTACTTTGCTTAGTATTCTAAATTAGAATCAAGATATAAAATAAAACATTCACTCATTAGCAGATACCAGTCTTTATCTTGCATGCACTTTTTCCTACAGCTGGCAATTAAGATGCATGAATAAGAGGCAATGTATTCTGGTAGCAGGATCTTGAGCCTCAGAAACAGAGCTGTCAGTATCTTAATCTTAGATATGATGTTGAGTTATGACTTGCTGAAAGGCATATTTAATTTCTGGCCCTGTTTTCCACGCACAGAATGTAATGCTGGAAGGATTAATTTTTGTCTACAGATACAGAGATGAAAACTCTCAGGCATTTATTTCTGCATTAAAAGTTGGTGTGGAAGCCCAAGTATTCTTGGATTCTTAGGTTGTGTTTGACTTCTGCTACAGTATCTTCAGGTTAAAGAACAACCATTCAGAATTTTGGTGGGTAAAAACACCTATACAGTAGGACTTACAGTGGTATTTTCTCTAGTGTTTATATATGGAAAATACTGCCTCTTGCTTTCTTCTTTTGATTTTTTTTTTTCCTTCCTACAACTGTTGAAGATGGCTTCTGTGAACTTCAGGCATACAGTATAGTTCATGACTTACAAGGGCAGGGAAAGCTTGCAGAATTTAAAATTTATTGGAATCCCAGTTCTGTTTACTACCTATTTTTTCTAAGTGAGGAGGCTGCATCATTATGAATTGATTTGACTTTTAGCATTGTTATAGCAATATATCTATCCTATACATTTCTTTCTTAATTTGAGTTTAAGAGGCTTGGGGCAATGCTAGTATGATGTCATTCATTCTGGATTGACAGATGAGCAGTGTTGAAGAGTGAGAAGTTGTGTGGAGTCTTTAGAGCAGTGAAATACCTTTTTTAAAACTGATAGCATCAGACTGAAATCCCTGCAGGCTTTTTTCTGCAGGTGCAGGTTTTAAGCTAGGCCTCCACTGACGTTTATGTTTAAATTTATTATTACAGGGTCACCCTGCAGGGTTTATAGTTCCTTCAGTGAATTCTCTGTGAAAGAATTGGCATAATTTCTTAAAATGTTTTGTTGAATACTTGTTTCCACAGCATAAGTTGCCATGGATATGTCAGGTTCTTAATGTTTGTTTACAGAGGAATGTAGTATGGAAGGTTCACACTAGCTATTTTAAAATGAGTTTAAAAACTAGCTATATTTTAAAATACTGGATCTCAATAATTCTGTTCTCATTGGGAGTTAATTGGCTAGTGAACACAAGTTCTGCTGTCTGCTTTGAAAATGAATTAAGGTCACTTTGGAATGAGTTAATGTAGAAGTGTTCATGTGGGTATCTTTACTTTGCACTAGCTTGTCAGTTGTCAGGTTCCTTTTTTCCCCTCTGTGGTAAAATGATCCTGCTGGTTTTGAGTGTCCTGCAGCACTTTGGAGTCCTGTCAATCAGCATTTTAATACGTAAAAAATGTACATACATTATTGCAGTGCCCAATACCTGAAGAAGATATTGGCCTTGTCACTGCAATACCTGCTGTATTTCATACACCTTCATGAGGGAAGGAAAGGTCATAGACTTCCTGTAAGAAAAGGGAATGGTGAATTTTGCCTGGCTAGGAGCTGGTGTGACAAGGAAATGAAGCCATAAAACTCCTGCATGCACAGATGAAATGTTCAGCAGAGACTACTGCCATAATACAACACCTGAAGTATGTTTCCGTTCAGTTCACAAAGGTGAATATGGAAAGTGGAGGACTAGAAAATAAGAAAATTATTTCTTGGAGAAGCAGCTCTATAAACCACAGATGACCACTTTTAATGGGGCGAAAGTAACAACAGACAGCAGTTTTCTTGGTAAAATTGAGCTTGTGTACAAGCAGAGCTAAATTTAATTACAGAATTCCACAGCCATGATGGCTCTGTCCCTTTCTGTTTCATGATTGAAGACAGGTTTCTTGAGCCAGGTAGAAGCCTCGGGGTGATCTTTTATGTTCTACCTGTGTAGCCTGGTGCTGTATATGAGTTGCTTCCCATAGTAGCTCTACTGTCAATTTTATTTTCAAGTTCTCTTACATACAAAGCTTATTTTGACAAAAGTGTGATCGTTTTATGTCATGTGTGTTCCACAAACCTGAAATGTCTGTATGAAGGTGTGTCTTCTCTATTTTAAAATGTGTAAATACAGTACCCTCAGTGTGCTAATTTCAGTGCAGTACATCTGATCTGAGCTTCCAAATGGAGGTAACAAGGTGTTCTATGGGTTTAATATCCATAGCTTTGTGAAGTGATAGGTACAGAGATGTATGTGTTATAACCTGTGCCTGTTAAAAGAAGATCCCTTTCATTGCTATCGTAGATGTAGTGCAAAATATCTCAAGCAATTAATGGAAGATAAATACCACTTAGCAGCCACCATCATTAAGCATCTTCATTTTCTATTCAGAATCTGAAATGTATTCTCTACTTTCTGCATCTGTTTGTAGATGTAGTTAAGTGGGGTTCCTCCTGGTAGCCAGACATCCATTCAGGAGTCAGGGAATGCAGAGCACTGAGGAAAGATATAGTCTAGTTTTCTTTGACACAAGTCCAACTTCTTTGTAAAGAAAGTTGGCATGGATTTGGAGAGGCTAGTATCACATGACTAGAATTAAATTTAGATGTGAGAATTGACACCAGAATTGCTGAGAAATAAATTTCTAGCTTCAATTTTGAGTCCTGATACAGTATTGCTCTCCTTGCTGACTCTGTTACAGCCCATATACCACCAAGGTGCAAATTCAGCAGGATGTTAGAAAATGACAGTGCTTGGGGATGAATGCTTTTTGCAGTCTGTGCTTATTTCATTAGGTTCTCTCAACAATAACAAGTATCTCTGCTGGTAATCGCCAGACCAATGCTCTTGGGTTAGTCTGCTTTTATGGCAGATCAAGCCTACTTTCCAAGTAGATTTCTAGGTAAAAGCCACCTTGTATTTTTTTCCTGATCATCTTATGTGTATATTTTCCATATTTGGAATTTGTGCTGTAGACAGAAAAAGCCACTTGGGCTAGTGACAGGGGAGGAAAACCCAAAGCAGTATATACTTCGACTGGATTACCTCATTTTCCATCAATTCTCTTGGCATGACCCAGTAGCTAGTTTCCAAAGCTGATGTTGCCAGCCATCAAGATTATAAATATTCATGGAGCTACTTCTGCTAAATGTTTTCAAATTAACATTTAATGAACAGTGAGAAAATGCCACAGATGCAGAGCTCCAGGGGAAAAAATGAGATACTAACTCAGGATGCTGTTTCTGTTTTTCCACTCAGGAATCTCTGAGTGTGTTGGTATGAAGGGACCTGAGTGAGGCCACCTTGTTCTTAAGCTTTACTTGTCTCCCCATCACTGTTCTGGAGCAGTTCATGTGATAATAGGTGTATTTTGAACTAAAGAGCCAAGTAGTTGAGGCATTAAAGAAAGAATTCTCAGTTTATAGAAAGTGTGAGGTTGTGTGTCACTGGAGAGGACTTAATATTTATCATTTTTTATCTTAGAGCATGTTCACATGAAAGATTGCGAACCTCATGAGAGAAATTGAAGCTTGTGTTAATACAAGTATCAGCCTTAGTATTCTGAATTTGTGATACTTAATTTGTCAGTATCGTTGTTACTTCATAATTTGCTTTTGTTGTGATTATTTTCCTGTGAGAGGGTAACCAGTGTGTTCAGCAGATTCACTTTTGAGAAGCTTGTCCCAAACCACAGGCTAGGTTTAAAACTTAAAATTACCATTGTGTGCAGATGGGGTGTGGGAGTCATGTGAGAGCTCATGATTTGCACTTCTATGCTCCTTTGTGCAAACAGGAGCTGGTATCTGAACTTCTCTCCAACTGTGCTGTGGCAGAGATTTGTTATTCTTGGTCTCTGGGGGCACTGCTTGTTTGATCTCCATGCTCTTTAATAATCTTCTGTGCTGAATGCCTGATATAAATTAAGGTAGGTATGCTTAGTTTAATAAATGAAGGCATTCTTGTATTTATTTCAAATTTCGAAAGAGTACCTCTTTGCTGGCTAGAGCTATGCATGGGACTTTTCTGTAAGGCTGCCAGGTTTTGAAAAAATACTGAGAAATGATATTTTTATAGTTAGTTTCTTGAAGGGTGTGGTTGAATTCATACTGCTGTCTTTTATATCATTACTTCTTTTATGTGGACAAACATAATGTCTTGATTCTCTCAAAGTGGTGAAGATCAGATGTCTGGGTTTACAAATGAAAGAGGAATAAGGACTTATTCTTACCATAAATCTTCATTCCCATATAGGTTGAAGTATTAAATCGTGTTGGGTGTTGCTTTTGAGACATAGTTTAGTTGAAAATTTGAGAGAATTCTTATCTGCTTGCTCTCTTGATGTGATGCCTATTGCCTTGAAACCTCAAAGTTGTGCACTGAATATTTTTTATTAGATTGTTGTTTGTGTTAGGTTTTAGGTTTTTTGTTTTTACAAACAAGTGTAATAAAGTATCCCTTTTTCCTTTATTACTAATTTCCTGTTTCTCACATGAGAATATTTATCAGCTATTTAATACTAGAAATGTCTTCTAATTTCTGTAAAAGGAACCACTTTAAATACACAAAATTGATTTAATTGCTGTAAGCATGTGATATTTTAATGAAACTCTGAAATAAGCATATAAAACTACTCTTTTCAATTATTGGTATGCTAGAAAGAAGGATTTCCTCAGAGGGACAGTTCTACTTAGTTTTGAAAGCATGTCCTTGTTCATAAGTAAATTTTACAGTTTCAGATAAAGTGGCAATGTGTCTAAAATTCATGTTACAAAGCCTACTTTCTGGGTAGTCAATGGTCTGTAGTCTTTAATTTCTTTCTATACGTCTATTTCTATGTGTCTATATATTTTAGGGAATGAAACAAATGGTTTTGAATTCAGTTAAACAACCGAATCTCAACTTTTTGGGTAGGAATTTGTGTGCTTAGCTTTGCATCTCAAGCAGGTTATTTCCTCTGTTTTATTCAGAACAATCCCTGGCAAAATAGCATGCATGTACATGTTAGGGATGAGTGCTGCAGAGTCTATGCTAGGAATTTCTTAAGTATGTATACCTATGTAAGTGCACAGAAGGCTTGTTCACTCTCATCTCTTAGAACAGTTGTTACAGACTCTGTCATTCTTGCAGACCAAGAAACTGTTAACTTTTGAGTTATAATGGTCTTGAAGAGAATGCTGTGAAAAGCAAATATACGTTATTAGAGTGTTGTATGCATTATAAAAAAATTACTACTACTATGTCATATTTAGCAAAGGACTTTGCCTTGCATCAGTCCTACATGGCTCTTGTTAAACTTCCCCCTTCCTTATACTGCAGATTTTTTAGCTGCTGTCATTAATCATGCAGCTGAAGGGTTTGAATGCTAGTTGGCAACAGGTGGTGCATGCTCTGAATATCTTGAGACACATATGATGATGGACAGTGTTGTCACTGAAAATGTAGATATTTGTGTCAGCCTAGGCTGATTTTGTTTTAGCAGAACTCTAATGTTCTTTGCTGTGGAGAAGTATGTAGAAAACATTCAGAAATGAATTTAGGGATAAATTGCTGCTGAATCATGAGCTAATTGTAGATTGCTAAACCTCTACAAAACAAGCATAGGATTTGCTGGTTTAATTGTAGAGGGTATGGACTAAACCAGCAGCAGGATGTCATGACTTGTAGCTGAAATACTACTTTGTAGGAAGTGTTTGATTTAGTATTCTATGATTCCCACCCGGAATATTCCTGTGTTCACTGAATGTTGCACATGTATTAACTTAGGTATACAGTTGCACAAGACAGTGAAATCTTCTACAAGCAGGCAGTTTAAGACAAACTTCAGGTAGGGTCTGGAACTCTGTACCTTGCTTGAATAGTAAAAGCATCCAGTTTGCAGCAGCTTATTCTGTTGAATAGCAGCTTATTCTGTAGAATAGTATCATTTTCAGGTCTTAAATATGTTTGCAAATCGAACCTTGTAAGTTTGCAGCTAAAAGTGTATAGTTTTGCTGTACTGTAATTTAAGACTTTAGAAAACAGTAAAATTGAGGCAATTAATTTGGCCTCCTTAATTAAACCTGTGGTTGAAACACTCCTATAATCGTATCTTTAAAGTTTTATCCATATCTCTGTACCATGGAGTAAAAGTAATTTATTCAGTTGGATAAATGAAGGTTGATTCAGAACTTCCTCTGAAGCAGAGTCCCCAGACCATTAGGCTGGCTAAAATAAATTTGGGCATTTGGTTTTCCTTAGTGTTGTAACTGAACAAAACTTTTATCTGATGACTGATCCTGGAGTATTTTAAGTTTTTGCAACCTTGCTGGAAAGGTATTTAAACTGTACTGTCAGTTGCAATTTGCCTAGAGGCCAGTTTTTTGAAACTGTTTCAAAGCAAGATGTTGGATTTCCAGAGTATTACAAAACAAGAAAACTTCTAGAAGAGAGTATTGGAAGGTAGTTACTGTAAAATTTTCATTGATAAAATGGAATTACCTGCTAGAAGGAGACAGGAGAGAGTGACATAGTCACATTGTACCACAGGTTGCTGCTTTGTTACAGAGCTGTTTGTTATTTGAGATGTGATCATTTTGATCTTTATTTGTATTAATAAAGAAAACTACCCTAGAAATCAGTATGCTTTTTGGATATTTTTTTTGGTATCTTAAACTTGTACAAAATGGGATCCGGCTTCTAAGGGAATGAACTTATATGTTGCTAGTGAGATCTAATTTTAAAACATACTTTTGGGGAAAATATTGGGAGAAGATGTCAATAAAAAAATTAATAAATGACATCTCAAAAATTAGTGAATGTGCTTGGTTGTGGCAAATAAAATATTCATAGCTCTACATGCTGTAAGATATGGGTGATTTATTCTGTATAGTGCTGCAATCACAATAATGTGAGAGTACACAACAATCTGAGAGTATCTGAAAGTCTGGGTATCTTCTGAGAGTTTCATCCTGGTTTTGCAGTTGATATGTTTATACTTGATTTTACCTACTGGCCTTTAGGGAATAATGTTCTTATGTAAAATGTGTATAGCCAAGCTGAACGTAAATAAATGATCGTATATTTCACAACTACCGCTTTGGGTAAAAATTAAGTTGTAAAATATATAGATTTCTGTTCGAAACTCACTAAAGGAAGTAACAGAATTCTTAGAAAGACAGTAAAAGATACTGTAAATGGAAATAATAGAACAGACATTCAGCAAGATATAAAAAAACATAGTAAAGTGGTCTGGATTTGTAGGAGACTGTTCAGCGCATATCATGAAAGCTTTATCTGAATGTGGAACAACACAAAGTTGCTGCTCTTCTGAGAAAGTCTGGAAGGCAGTATACCTTACCTTTTTTCCCATATTCTGTCTCTAGGATGTTTCTTTTGTGGCTTCACCATTGGGATATCCATTTTATGGTTTCACTGTTAGGATGTTCTAGCTGAATTGTCCTGTCTACCAAAGCTTATAGGGAATAGCTGCAGTTCTGAGACTGAATTAAAAGAATGGCTTATTTCTCATATGTGCAATGCTGAAAACATTGTCTACTTACACCTTCATGTTCTGCAAATTAAAATAATGGAACAGATGCAAATGCATTTTTACTTTGGTACCTGTAGCTGCAAATTAGAAATCCAGTATCATATTCATGCTTATCTAACTTCATTGCTAGGCCATGTAATAGCTGATCACAAGATCATAATAGAAATGAAGCTTTTTACTGTGTTCTGTTGTTAAAATACTTTGCCTGAGCTGAAGATTTTTGGTAGTACTAGTTGTGTGTTGTTCAGTACATAAAAATTTGAATACTGAAGGACAGCATAGTTTGTCAGCATTCAGTGTAAGGAAGATAATCACAACATGAAGTCGAATGCTAGAAGCTCGTACATAATTGATGCTGTGCTTTGAAACTTTGTCAGCCAGTTTTATTTTTTTATATCTCCCCTGTTCTAATAGTGATTAGAGGTTTATTTAAAATATATTTTAAAAATATTAATTTTAGAACTTAATTTCTTGAGTATGTAGTTGAGATTTACTGGTGTTTGGTAGCAACACAACCTTGATATTGAAAGTGAATATTAAATTGGTGCTGGTAGCAACATTAAAATCTACCCTAGGGCATTGAAAAGCTTATTAATAAGGGGAGAGCTGCCCAGTGTCCCTCTGCTGTATCAATGTATTTGCTACTCTGTTTTAATATTCTGGCAGTTTGAATAAGGATGAGACAGAGATGACAGGGTACTGGACATTAATAGTAGTGAGCAGCCTGAAAGAAGTCCTGATTTTGATAAGACCTGTTGGTATTTATAGAAGGAACAATGTTCTAGTAACCATAGTGGAACTGAGTAAGAATGAAGAAAGAGTGCACCATTTAAAAGTTAAAAAAAAAAAAAAAAACCACACAAAAATCCAAGCTGAGGAAGAATAAAGAAAACATGGAATTTCTGGGGAGAAGCAGTGAGAGAAAATAAGGTAGGTCTTTAACAAAGAGAGGCATTTAAAGAATATAGAAATGGCTGTGTTTAATTTGACTTGTTCCACCTGGCTGCTCACTGTGTCATCTCTGGTATCAGCTACTGCCAGAAGCTTCAGGAACTGTAAAAATTGCTGCTGTAGGTGGTTGGTAGAATCTGTCTGCTGAGGCAGTCTTGGTTTAATAGTGTAGGAAGGAATTGATCATGGGGTAAGCTTAGCTGTTTAAATGGTTACAGACCTAGTCAGTACTTGTAATTGAGGCTTCCTTTAAAAAAATTGAAGAGACACTCACCTTTATGTCATTTTGAAACACAACAGTAAGACAAATGTTTCAGCAAGCATTTAAATGCTTCCTCTTCTGGGGGTGAAGTTGCATACTACAGCTAAAGCCAGTGTGATTGCTTTGTCTCTCTGCACCAGCTCTGTTATGCATTTGGTCCAACTTTGAGTCAGCCAGGGAGAAATACAACCAGATGTGTGGGTGTCCAGGAAAGAATATTTTCTGTCATCTTTGCCAATGGAAGCATCTCAGTTCAGGAGCTGAAGAGCAGCAGGGCAGGGATAGGGCTGGAATCTTTATCATAAGGTTTCTTACCACCTTCCAAAGAGTGAAGTTCTTTGTTATGATTTGAGCCACAGACATGAAAGACTTAAGATCTTAAACATCAGGTTTTTCATCTCTTTTTTTCTAGTAATCTCCATTGGCATTAATATCATAAGCAACTAAATGTTCCTATCAACCATAAATATCTGCAGTGCCAGTAAATATTGCTGTATTCTATATTTATTGTGTGGCAGTGAATTTTGATTTCAAAGATATCGAGGTGCTAAATTTAGATTTTTATTGAATGCTCTCTTGTCATGAGCAGACAACTTGCTTCTGTTAGATTCTCTCCACTGTAAGGCTGCAAGTGGGAGCAATATTCTTTCTGAGACTCCTGGGTATGCAACTTCAGTAAGAACAGCATCTGGCTGTAATAAGGCTTTGCTCTTTTTTCTTTACCTTGTGATTTCCACATGCTATATGTTTGGTGGCTTCATCCAGCTGCCTCTTGCTCATAGTACCTGAGATATGGGGGAGAAAATGAGGATGATGTATGCAAAAGCATGAGATGCAGGCAGCTGAGGAGCAGACAATGTAAAATGGGAATATAGCATCGGCTTCTTAACTCTGCAACAACGGCTAACTTCTCTGGGAAGTTATTCTATATATAGTTTTTTAACATGGTGAAATCCTTTTCCTTGCAAGGTAAAGTAGTTCTGTAACTCCAATGCCTCTTGATAGGGCTTTTCTCCCCATCACCTGATGGTGTCACCGTTTGAACAGGAGGAACTGAAGAAGGAGGGCTTTCCGACTCTGAGAGGGGCGGAATAAAAAGGGAGGGAATCTATTCCCTCCCATTTCCTGCCATACTTTCTAAAAGATCAGGAAGTCAGGAGCTCTGTCCTCTTTTTCCTCCCACTTCCTGCTGCCTGTCCTGCTGTTCGTTACCACCAGCTTGCCACTTGCTATTTATCGGGTTGTGTGTATATATATATATATTTGTATTGTTTTCTTACTTCACCCTTTATTACCTTTCCCTTGTGTTAGCAAAATCTGTATCTACTTGTTTTCAGTTTCCAAATTCAAGTCTTCAGTCCTTATTCCCCATTTATCTTCCCTTTCTGTGCGTATGTGTGTGGAAACAGAGGAATTCTGTCCTAGGTTTGTATTCTGCCTGAACTGCTAAACTGTGACACAATAATTTCCACCCCATATCCCATTCCATTTCTCTCCATACTCATTCACCCGGTGATGCCCTGTCTTTAAACAAGACTTTTGTTAATTCCGGGCTGCAGATCCTCATCATGGCAGTTTCTCAAAGCAAGACAGATGGTACAGGGTTTGTCAGGGTTCATACCCTCATGTGCTGCGAACTCTTCCTGACACTCTTGGACACCACTGCATTATCCTGTGTTCACAGTCTAAATGTTTGAAACACTTTAGCTGCCTGGTCTGCCTGATGGTTTTGCTGGTGTTCTTCACAGGTTCCACCTCTGGAACACATTCAGGCACAGCGATAACCAAAACAAGTAACACCAACCATCACCGAGGCCTCCAGACTTGCTATTCAAAGGAACAGAATAATTTTGCATAGTGAACGGATTCATAAAAGAGCCCCCAAACTCCCCAATTTCCCAACTGAACTAATTCCTGCAGAAACCACTGTTTTGACTGTATAGGATAGAAACGTGGCTGAGAGATGGGAGCACACAAAACAACATGCACAGATGAGTAAATTCAAACAGGCAGTATATAACAGTCTTTCACACATGCCATTTGGAAACCCATTTTTCTTTTTTTAAATTTCCAACTTTACAGTATTTCAAATTAAAAGACAGATTTAAATTTGAGCCCCGTGTTGGGCATCAATTATTGTGTCATGGTTTAGCAGTTTGGGCAGACTACAAACCTAGGACAGAATTCCTCTCTATTGCCCCCCCACACACAAAAGGAAGGTAAAAAGGGAATAAAGACTGGGGACTTGAATTTGGAAACTGAATACAGTTAGATACAGATATTACTAAAAGAAGGGAAAGGTAATAAATGGTGAAGTAAGAAAACAATACAAATATATATATAGACAACCCGATAGATACCATGTGGTGAGCTGGTGGTAACAAAGGGCAGCACAGCCAGCAGGAAGTGGGAGGAAAAAGAGGGAGGAGCTGGTGACTTCCTAAGTCTTTTTTATAGAGTATGGCAGGAAATGGGAGGGAATAGATCTCTCCCTTTGTGTTCCACCCATTCTCAGAGTCCAAAAGACCTCCTCCTTTAGTTCCTCCTGTTTAAACAGTGACAGATGGGAACATACTACAGTCAGAATGATAAATGTTGGGTGTTCTTGGTTTGTTTTTTTTTTACTAGGGAGTGTTAGAGTGGAGGTTAGATGGAAATGCCATGATTGGGAATCAGTTTTTGATGTTCACAGAGAAGAATGAAAGCAGGAGCTTAGAGAAAGATGCTGCAACACAGACAGGAACTTTCCTTTTAGAGAGGGAACCTGAGGAATCAGTCGAGAACAGTGATGGGGAGGTCTCAGGTTTCAGTTGCATTTTACCAGTACAGTAACTGACTCTGTAAATAAGGTCTGATCAAGAGATTAATTAGAATTGGATTTGAAAGGCAATTAGGTTAATGAGAATTTTTTTCACCAAGCCTTTTAATTATTTTTCTTTAATGATTGTCATATCTGATCATGTAATTACTTATATTGAATTAATTGTGTTAATATAAAATGTAAACAAAAATGCATGCTACTGCAGTGGTGAAAACTTAATGTAACATTTATAATGGGGGGTGAGATGGAACTTTGGTATAAGCTGTGGAGGAAGAGGTCCTGCAGCAGAGGAAGGTGTGCCTTTTAAGATTGTATCGACGTCTGACTTAAACATTGTTCATGTACTTGGAAGCAAACCCATTACTTTTTGAGTTGTGGACTTGTTGGGTTGAGTTGGGTTTTTTCTTTTTCTGTTTCCTTTGTTGCTTGTGTAAGTGATGGAGTGAAGTCTGGAGGTGATTGTAAGGAACATTCATTTGAAATTTAGAATGGAACCTTTCATTTGATGCACAAAAAGTGCATCAGTCTGGGTGAAGAAATTGGCAGAATTTCTCTATAGAAATGGATAATGTATGGGTTTTTTAGGGGACAGAAAATGGAGTAAAGCTTGCAATTAGAACTTACATGTATGTGCTTTCCTGCTTTCTGTGTTTACATTACCTGGTTAACATCTTTAAAGGGGCAGTGACTGAGTTGCAGAATAGGAATATTTACCTTCTACATTTCCAAGCAAAATAATACAATAGTATCTACAAACTGGAAATCTTTTCTTTTGCTAGTCTGACAGTTTTCTGTTCTTGGTAGCTCTGAGTAGCAGTTTTCATTTGTGATGCTATTTGCATCCTGGTCCAGTGAAAAAATTAGGCAATGGGCACCAATTAAAAATATAATAAAATCAATTGAAACATAAGACAGTTTTTTATACTATGAAGATGATTGAACACTTGAACAGGTTGCCTAGAGAGCCTGACTGTACCCATGTCTGTGTGTTCTTTGGGTATGCTATGGCAGTTTTAGTCACCCAATTGCAAAGCAGTGCTATGATGGGAAAAATAAGTGTCCAACACTAATCACTTCTGCAAATTTACTTGCTTTATAGTAATGCAAAAATTTTTGGAGAGGTGGAGGTTAGATCAATGCCAGAGGAAAGACATCAAGGTCAGTGAAGGAGGGGGAAATGTGCCCAAGCAGAGATTTCCCCACTGCCTGTGGTGAGATGCCAGCTGTGCCCCCGCAGCCCATGGAGGATCACAGTGGGGTAAATGTGGGTTTGTAGCCCCTAAAGTATCACAGGTGGGCCAATGTGAAACTCACCAGGATCACAGAAGGGGCAGGTGTGGATTTGCAGCTGTGGAGGACCCCATGGCAGGGACCCCATGTCAGAGGATGTGGCTGTTCCCTCAGCAGCCGTGACTCTGTGTGCAGCCCAGGCTGGAGCAGTTCCTGAGGGGCTGCACCTGTGGGGGGGACTCATGTCCCAGGGGTTCCTGAAGGACTCTCCCATGAGAGGGACCCCACGTTGGAGCAGGGGAAGGCTGTGAGGAGTCCTCCCCCTGAGGAGAAAGGAGCAGCAGAAACAGAGTGTGGGGAACTGACCCTAAAGCCCCCCTGCCCCTCCCTGTGCCCTGAGGGGGAGGCAGCAGGGAAGGGATCTGGGCCTGGGAAGAAGGGAGGGGAAGGCATTAAGATCTGGCCATGTTTTCATTCTCCTTGTAGATTAGGGTTTTTTTCTTCCCAACTTGTGTCTGTTTTTTGTCCATTTCCGTACTTGGGGAATGCAAACCTCCCTGTCCTTGTCTTGGTTAAGGTGCCTTTGGGTGGGTTTTCTCCTCCCTGTCCCACAGTGGGTTGGGGTGAGCAGAGGCCTGCGGGGCTGTGACACCCATAAAATTGTCACTTGTGGCAGCGATAAACTTTTTCTGAAGAGTCAGCTATGTTGTAATTTTTTAAGGTTGAGAAAACAATTATCTTGTGGATTGCTTTAGTACAGTTATTCCTAATTTTCAGTCACAGAAATAGAATGCCTGCAGTTCTATGTAGAGCAATGTTTAATGTTGTAGCTAGTTACAAGAGAAATTCTATGCTACAGAAAGCAGTAATGCCTTTTCTAATCCATAAGTAGGTATGTACCCTTGCTAATGATTTCTTGGAATACGATAAATGTTGGAGTGTTATTTCTGTACCAGTTTACATCTAAATTTTCTTCTGTAGGTTCACACCTGCCTAAAAACATGCAAACCAAACTAACCCCTATATAAAATCTTGAAGAAAAAGCATTGGTCATCTGGAGCAAGGAAATTTTTGTGTTTTGAACATTCAGTTTTAATGGTCCACTACTGCCATAGAAGACATTAAAGATTCCATAAACAATATTTTAACATGATTAACCTGAGACATTAGCAGAGACTAGGTTGAAATTTTTTAGACATTCTTGGTTCATGGAAAGTACAGCAAATCAGAAGGCTGTAAAACACCAATTGGTCTCTCTTGAAGTTTTAAGTTGGGAGTGGGAGTGCTGGAATGCCAGATTTCTGCCTCCATCCGGATTTTTCTGTTACTTCTCTGAGGCTTTGTACTGCGTTTTTTCAAAGAAAAGTCATGAGTAGGAGCATAGTCCTCTGCTGTTCCTGAGTGTGCAAAGGCAGCCACAAGGGGGGAGAGAGTAGAGTGATAAACTGCTTTCCCTCTTTCCATTACCTCATCCTTCCACCTCATTTTTTCAGTATAAGCCAGTGTTGCAGATGCTGCTCTTTTTTTAGCCTACTGTTAGTGTAATTTGGGCAAATTGAGTGTTTCAGTTATTTAGTTCAAGAGCCCTGTTTTTTGTTCATGGTGGACTTTAAAATGAAAGTATGCACTTTAATTGTTGCTGCTTGGCTTAGCAACTGCAGGAGACAGTGATATTTGTATTAGTCTTTTACTTTTTCAAAGCTGTATGAGTAACTTTTCATGGCTTGTTGCAGGTTTTGGGGGGACGAGGTGTGGAAAACCACCTTCACTACTGTCATTTACTTTCTACTCCATCCAGCTTTTCTGCAGTCTGTAAGAGAATGTTCTACCTGGAGAATGGAACGGGGTTTCTTTAATACATTTTGCTCTGCAAGATATTTAGTGGCAACAGCTGCTTCCATCTGTGTACACGAGCAGGAAGAGATATTCAGCTAAATAGACGACATTCTCTTTTTATTGTGGTGTGCATAATGCTAGCATATGTTCTTAATTTGCAAATCTGCAGAATATGGCATATTTTTCCTGAAGCTCATTGAACAAAATATGACTGAAAAACAGTGTGTATGTTTGTAGTTTGAAAACAAAAACACCCATCCTGAATCTTCTTGGAGTAACTGAAGATGTGACCTATTTTACTGTGTATCAAAATACTTTGTGTTGTAAAAAACAGATATATTCATTGTGTGTATTCCATCTTACAAGCGAAATGTTGCCTTCTGTCTAGGTCTCCAGAGAAGTAGCCAGGGCATTTTGGCTTGTACTCCCAGTTTTGACAGCACACCTAGAATCTATTTGCAACACACTGATGTCATCTCCAGGCAAAGTTTCAAGTCATTAAATCTGTGCACCTCAGTCCACAAGATGTGTTTTCAGTGCAAATCTGTCTGGGCAAATCTGTAAACTCAGAATTGCAGCTCTGTTAATTAAAAAAAAACAAAACCAGAACGAACAAAAAAACAACCCCAAACAACAAACTGAAGAGTAAGAAGTCTATGTCGGGATAAAGACAAATTAATTTCTTAGTCTCCTTCTCAAAAAATCTGTGTCTTATATGCTAGCAGCAACTTCTTTCTGCAATAATAATGGTCAGTTTCCTTGCTGCTTGTGTGAGCTGCTGTTTTGCAACATTAGCAAACTTAAAGGCCAGCAGCCAATTCTTTCCTCTGTTACTGTGACTTAAGCACTTGTTTCATTTGTATTTTCAAGCTGAAGGAATGGAATGGTGTAAATCCAACTCTTGCATCAGACAAACTGGATAGAATATAATAAATATATTGACATCTTAGCTTTTGTGGAGAGGATTTGTGACTTGAAAATCTTTTGAGAGAGTCAGCATGAAGGAAGGGTTTATAAGGAATGATCAATGTATAGGGCAATCCAGACAATGTACTATATGAATGGCACAGAGCAATATTTTCTCTTGCCTCCAAAAGCTTGGGAGTGGAAAAGTAGAAAATTATCTGACAGAAGAAAGAAGATGAGATGTTGGTACACATGATACATCAAAAGAAGCAGTACCATGCATGACATAAGCTGGACAAGGGACATGAGACACACACTTCAGAATTTGAACAGGATGAGTTTAGGTGCAGTACTACTCAAGGTCAGCCAGAGAGAAGACAAACTGGATTTGCAGTATCCTGCAGTCTGCACAGAAAGATTAGGAACCATAGCATGGCATGACTAATGTTTAAAATCATTCTAATTATGTTAAGGTATTTGGAGCCAGCAGCTAAGTTTTGCTGCTTGGAAATAAATATTTGTATATGAGCATAAATAATGTTAACTGAAAAAATGAAAATCAGGCCTACTTAAATATTCTCTTAGTCTGTTGTTGTTAATGTTACCTGTAGAGTACAGATTTTTTTTTAAAAAAAATCCATATTTTAAACGAATGTTGTTTGAAGTACTGACTTACCCCTTCTGCAATACTGTGTATTCCAGTGATTAGTATAGACACGTCCCACTTTGAAGTGGTCTGTATTTAATTACCTTGTTGAAATTCCAAGCCAAGCTTCACTTAGAAATTTGCACCGAGATTCCTTCCTGTCCTTGAGAGGTTAATTCATTCAGACTGTTTATTTTCAATCCAAGAACAACTATTGCATTTTAACTTTCTTCTGAACTTTAAGAAAAACTGGTTTTCATAGGAAAAAAGTATTTAGAAAGTGTTAATTGGCATGTAACTGATAATAAGAAACTGTGTTCTGATCTCTCAAGTATTCTTTGCAGAGATGGCATGTTGGCAAATGAGTACAAATAGTACTATTTAATTTTCCACCTTAAGTGAAGAAGATATAAACATGAGATCATATTCCTGACATAAATCAGGTTTTAAGAGTATGAGAAATCTGCCATCACCTAGCACACAAATATTTACCTTTTAATTATTTAAATTACAGGTTTGATTCTCTTTTGGATACTGAGTAAAGTACTGTATTTTCATATAGAAGATCAGCATGGTGCTTACAGTTCCTCAGCCTGCTTGCTACAGCATGCAGCTTTCTGTACCCAGCACAAAATCCATAGTAGAGGGAGGCCATGATTGGAATATGCTTGGGAGTCTTCTGAACCAGTGGTAATCTTTAGGGTGTCTTAAAATAACTTCAGGCCATTCTTGAAAGCAAGTCTGCTACATTCATTCCCATTACTCTTGAGGCCTCTACTGAGTAAAAGCTTTTTCCTGTGCAGAAAGGAGATTTCTATTAAAATCATTGTGATGGTTTATTGCAAGGGAAACAGACTCCTGTGTGCCTAGAAATTCCTGATTCGGAGACTGTCAGTTCTGAAATTAAGTCATCTGTTCTATTTACATGAGCAGTGAAAAAGTTGTCTGATAACTTTTATTAGTGGATACTGCCTGAAGCAGTAATGATCAACATATAATATAATGATCAACAAATAATCAACATGCATGTTAGAGAACTTTTTCTTACTCCTAATCTCTAAACTGTATAGTTACATTCTGAACCTATATATTCTATATTTTATTTAGCATTCTGGTATCTTGTAGCATCTTGATCTTCTTTTCAGATTAAACAGATACATTTTTCTGTATTTTAATACTTATAATCATTTAAATAGCTACTTGTTTAATCAATGTAGCAAAAGAAAGTGGGACTGTTGAAAACTCCAGTGATATGATTGATGTGACTGATTCGAGTGAACGATCAGTGAAGTATGTGCAGAGAGTAAATGCAGTCTTAAACTCTCCTCCATTCAGAGAAAAGCTTTGCCATTTTTAGACACCCAGGTTGTCACTAATCAAAAACACTTCAAGTCTACAAAAAATCTGTAAGAAAGCTAACATTAAAGTGATGACTCACATTAAAGTGACCATCAGTTACAGGTAATGGAAACTCACATTAAAGTGACCATCAGTTACAGGTAATGGAAACTCTTCTTGCATATATTGCTTTTAAATGACTTCTCCAAGACAGTAATTTCCTTTCATTACTTACATGACTTAGAACCAGCTGCTTCATCCCCACTGCCATCAGTATCACCAACTACTGTACATCTGTCCCATTAGTTAGGCAGTTCACCCAATGATTTACTGCTCTGGCTTCTGAAGCAATCTGTACTGAACAGCTTGTATAGAGTTGAAGGTAGCTGAAGGCAGCAAATGTTCATCAGGCAGGCGAATTGCACTGCTGCCAGCCTGCTCAAGTTCAGTTTGCATTACCAATAATTGAGAGAACGTGTTATAAATAGGAGAATGGTGCCAAAAGCTCCTATTAGGTGTGAATTGAAATTGTCCAAGCCAGGACATGAAGCCACCCTTAGGTCTCGTAGCAGTACAGGGGGAGCAACAGATACCCCTTGTTTGTACATTTTTGAGGACAAAACATTCAGGTAACTGGTAATTTGACTTATCAAAATTATATGCACCCATGTTTCTGTGTTCTTCTGGGAGTTAATGAAAAGCTTTGTTTTCTCATTCTTCCACCACACACTGTCCCCTCACTTCCCCCAAAGTATAGTTCCTTGTGTGAGGGGAAGGAGCATCTGACAAAGGAATTTCTAAAACTCAAGCTTTTCCTGTTCAAAAAGCATAATCAGTAAAGGGTGGGCAAAAGTTCAAGCTAACACAAACAAGATGCTGCAGTTGGATGCAAAATCTTGCCTGTGACAGCAGTCTCCTCAACACATGCATACAGACAGCTATTCAGCAGTGCCTAGATAGCAGATGATAGTGTCATGGGATTGCCTAAAACTGCATCACAGAGTAAGATTTAGGACTTGAGATGTCTCTTGTTTTAAGGCTCTGTAGTGTGCAGTGTACATGCACAGGTCTGCACAGTGAAATGGTCAATGTGCTTGCCATGCTAACTCTTCTCAGGACAGTAAACTTCTGTGTGCAGCAGCTGAGAGACACAGTCTTGTTCTATATTCAGGCTTAACTTTCCATTTCAGAAGCGGCGGAATATGTGTATTTGCATGTATGTGTCTCTTGTGCTGGATTTGTTCTGCCTATAATTTTTTCAAGTAAACCAGGTGTAACTGGCTAAAGACTTCTGTGTTTCTGCTGTCTTCTGCAATCCTTGGATTGCCTAGGATACAGGAAGGAAGTATTTCAGAGTAAGCTGTGACAATGAATGCCTGATATTCTTAGTACTCTCCAATGATGTACTGATCAAGCCAGCAGAACTCTTCCACAAATAGTGTGATTTCTCTCAAATTGAAAGCCAAGTTAAGTCACCTCATTTTGTTTTTTCCTTTGAGGAAGGGAAGAAGGTTTTAAAATTGTTATTATTCCAGCCCATATCTCGGCCAGATCCATGGGTTCCAAACTGATGATGATGATGATCAGTCTCACTGCTCTCCTGTAGTGTTACTGTGGTGCCTGGGCTAATTCACCCACTTCAAGCCCTTTAATCGAAAAAGCTGAAAGAAAGGATTTCCTTTCAAATGCATAGTATTTCCAGCAATGCTGACTGTGTGACTGAGTCCTTCACGTGAAGGGCAGCTGGAAGTCCTGATTTGCTGTGTGCTTTTTAGATTTTGTTTGCTCTGAATCTCCACCCAGTTCTGACCTGCTTTTGTGGCCTTACTGAGAGGCTGTCCTGAAGCTGGTGAGTTTTGGCATACCTGTTCTGGTTTGTTTCCTGTTGACCTCCCATCACAAATTTGCAGTAGATGCCTGAGCTTCTAGCCTGCAAGCCCCATTTTGAGTGCTGAAAGGAGATACTCAGCTTGGTGTCTGTTTTATTCTGGATAGGCAATAATGTGGGGAACCTCCTAGAGCTAGGCACTCAGAATGTACAAGCATAGATTTTCTACATGAGCAGTAGCACTGGTTGGACTAAAATCCCCATAGTGCTTAAACATAGTGTAGTGGAAAGGGACCTGTAGTGAAAACACTATAATTTCTTCCTTGACAAGAGTCTGTTTGTAGCACAGACTCCAGTCCCTGTGATGCTTAGAATTTTTCCTATGTCAAAACAACAGTGTTAATTCATCTATGTAAGTGTAATTGCTTGGGTTTTTTTCTACCTGCCTGAGACTGTTACTTTAAAAACTACTTTTAAATTGAGCACTCTCTATGGCACTTCAAGACAATTTTTTTTTTATTATCCCAGGCATAATTGAGAAAAATTGCTTCTATTATCAAAAGTAATACTGGAATACATGGTTTGACGTTTATTTCTTCTGTGGTGAATATGTTTTTACATGCAGATTTCTGCTTTGGTGCTGTAGTTCATCAGAGTTGTAAACAGCAATGCTGCGTAAGTAGTGTGGACATGTGATGAGAGATTTCTGATAACCTCAAGGCTTGCTTCCAAATGATCTTATTAATTCTGTGAGTAATCTAGGGGAAATCAGTAGGGTTTCTTTGACTTTTGCCCTCTGAGCTTGCAATTTTTACAGCTTGGAGCAGCTATTAATTACAATAGCTCTTGAAGAGTAATTTTAAAAACCCCAGGAAATGTCTTCCTGTTTTTCTTTCTGATGCAGTTAAAACTGAAAACTTTTCTACCTTTAGCCCTGAATTCATTGTGCCTCTGCTCCTGGAAGCCTGTTTGGAATGTTACAGCGAAGTTTTTCACTGGGCTGAAGTATATCAAATGTAACACATGAGCCTGGTTTCCAGCAGAGATTTCTTTCTGCTTCCAGTCAGCTGTTTCTCATGAGTGATACCCACCCATGGCTGGGTAAGGAAGGAAAGGGTTGCTTTGTGCAGGCTTTGGGAAGTTTATGGTTTTGATTCTTCTGTAGGGGGAAAGCTTCTGTTGCAGTTATCAGCTCATTTTGTGTTTAAGGTAACTAATACAGGACCAGAAAATGACATCTTTTCTAGATATTAGAGACAATTAAGCACTGACTTAAAATTTAGACTGTAGGAAATCTGGATGTAAAGTGTAATGTGCTGATGGATTGAAAAGAAGTGCAATAAGTATTTGTATCTTGAGAACATAGTCTCTTTTTTTATCTAGCTTGAACATATTTTTTCTTCAGTTCCTCTTGAAGAATAGCCCTAGAACCAGGCCACCTCTTTCCACATAGAATCATAGAATCATAGAATTAGCCGGGTTGGAAGGGACCTCAGAGATCATCAAGTCCAACCCTTGACCCACCGGAGCACAGTTGCTAGACCATGGCACTGAGTGCCACATCCAGTCTTTTTTTAAATGTCTCCAGGGACGGAGAATCTACCACCTCACTGGGCAGTCCATTCCATTGCCTGATCACCCTCTCCGTGAAGAAATTCTTTCTAATATCCAACCTAAATCTCCCCTGACACAACTTAAGACTGTGTCCTCTTGTTTTGTTGAAAGTCATCTGGGAAAATAGTCCAACTCCCACCTCGCTACAGCCTCCTTTCAGGTAGTTGTAGAGAGCAATGAGGTCTCCCCTGAGCCTCCTCTTCTCCAGGCTGAACACCCCCAGCTCTCTCAGTCTCTCTTCATAGGGCCTGTGCTCGAGTCCCTTCACCAGTCTGGTTGCCCTCCTTTGGACCTGCTCCAGGACCTCGACATCCTTCTTAAACTGAGGGGCCCAGAACTGGACACAGGACTCGAGCTGTGGCCTCACCAGGGCTGAGTACAGGGGCACGATCACCTCCCTGGACCTGCTGGCCACGCTGTTCCTGATCCAGGCCAGGATGCCATTGGCCTTCTTGGCCACCTGGGCACACTGCTGGCTCCTGTTCAGCTTCCTGTCAATCCAGACTCCCAGGTCCCTCTCTGCCTGGCTGCTCTCAGCCACTCTGTGCCCAGCCTGGAGCTCCCCATGGGGTTGTTGTGGCCAAAGTGCAGGACCCGGCACTTGGCCGTGTTGAACCTCATGCCGTTGGAATCCGCCCATCTCTCCAGCCTGTCCAGGTCCCTCTGCAGAGCCCTCCTGCCTTCCAGTTGGTCCACACTTCCTCCCAGCTTGGTGTCATCTGCGAATTTGCTGATGATGGACTCAATCCCTTCATCTAGGTCATCGATAAAGATATTGAACAGAACTGGGCCCAACACCGATCCCTGGGGGACACCACTAGTGACCGGCCGCCAACTGGATGCAGCCCCGTTCACCACCACTCTTTGGGCCCGGCCCTCCAGCCAGTTCCTAACCCAAACCTTCCCACGTTTTATTCTATTTTGTCTCTCTTCGATGAGAATATCAGACATTAAGTGTTTTGAAGTCTTGTATCTGTGGCCTAGTGTCTCTTTACAATATATAGAGAGCTGTTAGCTTTATATATAGAGAGATATTTCCCATTTTAAGACTGTTCCTTAGTATGCAAATTAACCTTGGCTGTTCTTTAAAACTGCTGCTATTTAAAACTGCTTTTTAGCTTAAGGTAGCCACGTGTACCTTGCTAGTCAATGTTAGCAGCATATTTCTTTGAAACATTTTCACATGACTTTATAACTACTGTAGTTTTCCAGTTTATAGTTTTCTACCTTACCTATGTGCTTTTAAGTCAGATTTGTGTCAAGTGTACCCTTTTTAACCAAGTAAATGGGAAAGTGCATAATTTGATACAACAAAGAATTTTAAAGTTTGATCCAGTCTTCAGTAGTATTTAACCTTTGGTCACTTAAGGTTGTTCAAAGTTATGGGATTGTGAAAGGTTCTGATTTTACATTTTTTTTAGCTTTTCAAAATTTTCTGATAATTACTGGTTTTGAAGCCAGCAGCTGTGTCACTTCATGTGTCAAAAAAATCTGATAATATTGTTTTGATTAAACTTTGGAATTGTTTTCCATTGTTTGCTATCTGTTAAATTTAATAATAGTGAAGTCACATTATAACCCTGAAAAGTCATAATATTCATTATGGCTGGTTAGTATTATTGTCATTATCAGCTTAGAAAAATAAAAAAAAACAGTAACGCTATTAGGAAGCATTCTTTTTTCTCCATATAGTTTTGATAAGAAAAGGTACATCTTGTAGCTTGCTCATGAATGAGGTAAATTGAGAATTCATATTTTTTCCTTCTAGTTTTCTTTCACTTATCTGTCATTTTGCTTCAGAGACTGGAAGACAACAGTAATGCCTTTATTTTAGTTTCAGGCGAAGGCAAATACAAGTTAACCTATTTGTTGTATTTCCATATCAGAACCAGGCTACTGGAAAATGTATCACTATTATATATAGTGTATATAGTACGGCTCTTGATGGCATTAAGTTTTTCTTCCTGTTTCTTACTTTTTCTAGTTAAAAGAAGTCTTGTCTTATAAGATTATTTCTTAAATACTGTTAGATGCACCTGAGAGTATGTGAGAAATATTTCCAAATTATAGTTAACGACCTCAAATGCACCTTGGCTTACCTGCTTTGTAAATTGGATTTATGATACTTGCCTGGTTTAGGTAATCAAAGAAGATGCAGCATTTGAAGTGTTTCATGATGATCAGTTGTTTTGAATTCTGGTACTCTTGACAGACCACAGATCAATTGAAGATGTGGTTGGGTAGTGTAGCTTTATCCTCTCATTAAGGGTATAGGGCAGACTTCTAGCTGTTCAGCTCTGAGTTTTAAGTGATAAAGGTACAAAATAGTTTCTTGGTTTGTTTTTTTTGTTTTTTTTTTTTTTAATCTTATGGCTCTAAAGCAGCTTTTATAAGTAAAAAAAAAATTAAGAAAAACAAGTACCCACAATTTTCCAGTATTCATTGTCACTCTTAAATTTCTGTTTTCAAGGGTTAGATGTTCTAGCACTGTTTTTCAGTATTTTCTTTAGAAATACAGTTTTTGGTGAGAAGTATCTAGTGTTGATTCAGTGATCTTTTGACAGTTTGAAGTAGTTGGGTTGATCTGAAATTGGTGAAGTGTAACTATTGTAACTTACCAGCTAAGCAGGATAATTTAGAGGGGGGTTTCTGAAATATTTTCATGGTGAAGTCAGTCTGTAAAAACAAAATGATTTTATTGACAACTTTGAATGTTACAGTTTCTCACTAACCTCATGAACAAAGTTTCTGATTTCATCTTCCAGCTATTTCCCTTAGGAGGACAAATAGCTTTGAAATAATCTTTGTCTAAATTGGAAAACTCAAGACATGCCTCATCAGTGAGCTTTATGGTGCCTGGCATTTGAGTGTTGTGGAAGGTGTGAAGGATCAGTGCAGATCACTGCAATGATTAAAAGGTGAAACTGGTTACTGCAGTCTGTAGAGCCTGTGTATCCACAGAAACTTAATGGTTATATGTTAAAGCTGTCCTACACATCTAAACTTCTTGCAATAATAGTGTTCATACAGATAAATATTCAACACAGTAAGATTTCCTATGGGACAGCTGCAGAAATTTCTCCTTTCTTATCTGGACTACTGCTTCTAGAAATGAATCTTCTAAGTTTCTGGTTCTGCTTATTCAGAAAATTTTGTAATTACAAAAATTCAGGAACGGGAGAAATAAATATCAAAATAGAAGCTGGAGATGAGAAGCAATGGCATCCTGGCCTGGATCAGGAACAGCGTGGCCAGCAGGTCCAGGGAAGTGATTCTGCCCCTGTACTCAGCCCTGGTGAGGCCACAGCTCGAGTCCTGTGTCCAGTTCTGGGCCCCTCAGTTCAGGAAGGAGATTGAGGTCCTGGAGCAGGTCCAAAGGAGGGCAACCAGGCTGGTGAAGGGACTCCAGCACAAGTCCTGTGAGGAGAGGCTGAGGGAGCTGGGGGTGTTCAGCCTGGAGAAGAGGAGGCTCAGGGGAGACCTCATCGCTCTCTACAACTCCCTGAAAGGAGGCTGGAGCCAGGGGGGGGTTGGGCTCTTCTCCCAGGCAACTTTCAACAAGACAAGAGGACATGGTCTTAAGTTGTGCCAGGGGAAGTTTAGGTTGGATATTAGAAGGAATTTCTTCATGGAGAGGGTGATCAGACATTGGAATGGGCTGCCCAGGGAAGTAGTGGATTCTCCGTCCCTGGAGATATTTAAAAAGAGACTGGATGTGGCACTCAGTGCCATGGTCTGGTAACCACAGCGGTAGTGGTCAAGGATTGGACTTGATGATCTCAGAGGTCCCTTCCAACCCAGCTGATTCTATGATTCTATGATTATGGTGCTGTACCTGGAGCACAGAGATAGATGGTTATTGATAGGCTGGCAGAGCAGTGTGAAATGGGTGTGGTAGTAACAACCACACATTAGAAGTTGTTTTTTTTCTTCTGGTTTTCTATAAATTCCTAGTTGTTTTCTGTATTTTGCTGCTTTAGACTGAAAAATATATTTTGGCAGCCTCTGCTTTCTTTCCTTTTTCCTCATTTGCCCATATGGTGGGAAGCTATCCCTCAGTGGGATACTGAGTCACTGTAGCTCCTCACTGTATAGAAAATAGATTTTACTTTAAGTTTCATTATATTCCTCTGTCAGTAGCTACACACAGTTGTACAGATTGTTAAGGAATTCTGCAATATATCAGGATAATGATCTCATTTAGATTTTTACCGCCCAAGTTTTCATCAGCCAAAAGAGGGGGAAATCAAACTTTATCAGATGACATAAACACATGAAGAAATATTTGCTTTGATAACAAAGGAGGCTTAGTACTCAAATTTTCTCTGGCAGGATTTCTAGTTAGTGTAATTTAACAACTTTAAAATAAAAAATACTATAATATATTGATACTTTTATTCACAGTTTCAGCTAAGATGGCATGATCAATGGCTTTGAGGTTTTTATTAACCTTCTGCCTGTTCTGTTGCAGCAGGAGGAAGAAATGCCTTAGCAACAGATCTCTGTTAAGTAGAACTTAACTCAGTGTTTGCTTACAGAAAGAAAAAAATTAAAACTGCTTTTGTCTTAGATTACTCCACATCTTCTAGGTTTACATCTCCTTTAGATATAATGTAGCTTAATATGCTAGACTATGGGTTTGAGTTAATATTTTATGAAGCATTTTTCTTGTAGATCACTTTGCTGAATGCATGTGATGCCAGCAAAGGCCAAGCTGTCTCCCCCCCTTGATAACAGTGGCTAAGCTGTCCCTTCAGAGACTCCAAAACATTCACTAGCCATAAAATTGTTTTCCTTTTTAGGGTTGCTAAATGCTTGCATTTTGTTTATTTTTCCTTGGGTTTTTTGTTAAAACTTTCACTGACTATGACATATTCTCTAAAATGATGGTTTAACTTTTTGGAAGATAAACAGAAGTGGCGTGTAGAATAAAATAATTTTCAACAGCTTTGTGCTAAATATTTCCAGATATAGATACAATTTAATCACATCTGCACTTTACAAAAAATGTAAATCTGCAGTTCTCTAAGAAATGTTTATTAATGCCTTTAATGTTTATCATTGTACATGAGGAAGATATATATATAATCCCTCTGTGTTAGAAAGACCCTTCAGTTTAAATTTATTAAAGATTACTTTACCCGGTCATGACCAAAGTGTCCCCTAAATCCAGTTCCTTCCCATGAAAGCGTGAGAATTTCTCCACTACTTGGGGTTTGTGCAGATCATCAGCACTACAAAAGAACCCCAGCTCCTTCCATTTTAGGAATCTGGGAAGGGTAAATATTTAGAAGTGCTGGCATAACAATAGCAGAAGTAGAAGGAAATTAAAGTTTGGGATCCAATGCTGAGACATATTTGGCTTAAACTGTGGGCAGAAAAAAAGAAAAGCTTTTTAGTCAATTGGTGAAAGGTTACAATTTTAATTTTTGGAGTAAGGAATAAGTGGAACTACTCTGTAGAATAAACTACCTGGTTTCACAGACAAGGAATCTCAGTTTTGAAAAGTTAGTCTTTTTGATTCTTGTCTAGGTTTTTTGCTTTTTCTGTCAGGCTAGAGTATGTTGTTGTTCAGTTACTTTTTGACAGGTCACAGGGACTAATATTTTACTGAGGAAAGACTAGAACTGTTAAGTGAACAATTCTTTTTATGGAAAATTGCTGCTGGTATGAGAACTTGAATGCAGCTTAATGTGAGTTGACTATATGAAGTAGGCTGAGATTAAAACCATGGCATAGAAATTTATTTCATTATAGAAACCTTGCTCTTTAGTTTGCAAACTATTTTGATCTCTAAAAGGTTTTTTGTGGAATCTCATAAAGAATTTCCAGCATCTGTTATTTGCAGCAGCTGTTAGATATTGAGCAGAAAGGTTCATCTGTCCTCAGAACAGAAAAAAAAAACCTGAAATGTGTCTTTATCTTGATGAATTAAGTTCAGGTTGAATAACTCTTTAGATATTAAAACCAGTTTTCCTGGTGTATTTCACTTATCTTTGGGAGATTTTCGGCATTGTGTTCAAGTATGTAAATGTGTAAGTTCTGAAGTCTAAAGTTTGTTTCTGCCCAAATTTGCCATGTGACTTATGAGCCTGTCTAAAAACCATTACAGTTCCTTAGGCTGATACTTTGTTTGTGTTTATGCAAGACAATTTCAAATAATCCTTTAATTGTGAACAGTACTCAGTTTTAGAAACAAATACAGAGCTGACTGAAGAAAGGATACTGTAGTTTTGCAAATAATTTCAGTGTTTTAAGATTTTATTTTAAAAATCAAATAAAAAAGTTAAACAACAAAAAAAAATTCTTTATAGAAGGAAATAAAATATGCCTCCAGGGCATTTATCTCCACGTGTAGGAGACCCTGCTGAGTACCCTTATTTTATGCCTCAGGGCTCTTAGCTCTCACTCAGCTTGCTCCAAGTTCCATGTGTCATCAGAAAAGGCAGGTTTCCAGTTTGTTCTCTGTAAGGTTCTCAAACTTTACCATCACCATAATGTTTTAATAGTATTTTTTCATTATCCTACATACAATTTTGATTTTTATGATTTCCAGATGGTAGATAATTCAGTGCAGCCCCCGACTGTTGAATTTAGATCACCTCATGTTCTGAAGGGTAGCACAAGTTGCTCTTCAGATTTAGGTGCTAGTTGCTGCAATGGAAGCTAGACCCACAGAATTTCAGAAGTATGGTGAAATATATTAGTATTAGTGAAATATAGAGTATTAATATTTGAAGATAGAGTAATTTTGACCAATGCATGGGTTTTATTACGAATTTCTCAGTATTCTCTTATTTACCTATATGGGTATTAATTATCTTGCAGCTTTACTTGTGAGATGGGCAGATACATATTTAAGTATTTAAGTACCTGCCCCCTCCCTCTTGGATGACTTACTGAGACTGATGTGCAAATCCTGCTAAGTGGCACAATTCAAAGAAATTCTTATTTCAGTAAGGTCATTTATTCTACCTAGACATCCAAGGAGTTAAACCCACTGACAGGAGGTAATGGAACAATGTGATCTTCCTCTTTACCACAGTGACAGAGAAACTGGCATAGCAGTAAGAAGGTTGTTTGCCTTGGTTCAGAAGCAGATGTGCCCTGAACAAAAAGTGATATTAAATCTCACAGTTCACACATCTCTAATTTTGCGTAAGTTGTGTTAATTGTTAAAACAAATCCTTTTAAGATATTAAGCAGGGGGAAAAAAAAAAAAAGTACTAGAGGAACTGTATTTTTAGTAACCTGATTTTTCAATCAGGAAATCTGCAGCCTCTGGTAGTTCAGTCTCATAATGGCAACTTAATATCAATCTATTTCAGGTTCAGTGTATGTGACAGCTGTTGAATTTTGGTCACAGTTCCATGGAATTGTGACAAGCATCAGTGAGATTCAAGTATGTCTGCATAATAACTTTTTACTAGTAAAATAAATTGTAACAGAGTACATTTTAAATCTGTTTAAAGTGGAACTATGAGAACTTTTTGAAGTTGTGTTCAATACTAATAAATGTGGCTTAGTTGTGACAATGAGGTAACACTTATTTCAGTGTGAGATTTACCATGACCATTTTGTGGGGTGTTGCATTTCATAGAATCATAGAATGCTTTGGGTTGGAAGTGACCTTAGAGATCCTTAAAGATTGAGTTCCAACTCCTCTGCCAGGGGTCAGGACATCTTCCACTAAGCCAGGCTACTCAAAGCCCTATGCAGCCCAGCCAGTTTCTTTGCCAGTAATTCAGCAGTAGCAGCACTTAATCCTCAGCTCCTTAGAAACTAGCACAATTGAGGAAGTTTATTTTACCCTGTCAAAAAAAAAAGGGTTTCAAAATCATAGAATTGGCTGGGTTGGAAGGGACCTCAGAGATCATCAAGTCCAAACCTTGATCCACTACCGCTGCGGTTACCAGCCCATGGCACTGAGTGCCACATCCAGTCTCTTTTTAAATATCTCCAGGGACGGAGAATCCACTACTTCCCTGGGCAGCCCATTTCAATGTCTGATCACCCTCTCCATAAAGAAATTCTTTCTAATATCCAACCTAAACTTCCCCTGGCACAACTTAAGTCCATGTCCTCTTGTCTTGTTGAAAGTTGCCTGGGAAAAGAGCCCAACCCCCCCTGGCTCCAGCCTCCTTTCAGGGAGTTGTAGAGAGCGATGAGGTCTCCCCTGAGCCTCCTCTTCTTCAGGCTGAAGATAGTCTCATTGCTTCTGGAAGTTTTTCTGACAAAGGAGATGAGAACTCAGGAATGACAACAGGGATAAAGGCCCTCATTGCTTGGGGGAGGAATGAAGAACTTGATATTAACCAGTGCAACACACCAGACTGCTTGCAGTTCAAGCCTCAAGGTGTGTTGATGTCTTACAGAGCAGAGGTTGTACCCAGTGCTCCAAGAGTCTAAGTTCCACTGCAACAGCAATGAAGACATCTCTGAATGTTTTGCAGTACTTTGATAGGATTGCTGGGATGACTGTATGAGGACTTCAAGAAAAAAATGTGGATTTTATGGCCAACTCCATCTGAAGGATTTCAAGCTCAGGATTCTCACCAAGTTACAGATACTTAAATAGTTAGCTAATCAGTTGTTTATTAGATTAGATGGGATTGAGGGCATCCTTTGTATAGCTAGGAACAAAAAAAATTACAGGACCAGAGTAAGTGAGGAAGCAAGCAAGATAACCAAGACTGTAATCTAATTATTAAGTCACTTAACTAGTAAGGGGGGAAACAGGCTGTACTTTGAGTTCTGTATATGTATTTTACATGAAACAGTAAACAGAGTTTATTAGCAGTCTTTGAAGCTTAAAGAGAACTAAACATAGGCTATAAAGCGGAGGATTGAGCAATTTCTGTCTAAGGTCCTTTTTAAATAATTGAGTGAAGTTTTAAAATGGCAGTAATAAAGATTGAAAGTAAGATTTTTATGCATCTTGTTTCTTTGCAGATTCTTGATATTTACAAAATTGATTCATTTTATAACATAATTTTGCATAGTGAAAACTTCTGTTCAGTCCTCTTTTAAGCCTCTGTTTAATCTTATTTGAAGTATGCGGATCAATATATGGTTTGTGTACTCGCCAGAGAAATTATTCTTGTGTTATAGTTTTAAAAGAAATGAGCATATTGAATATCAATAGAAATTCTGCATCCACATCTGTAAATATAAAATGCTGATGTAACTGTGGTGCATGCCAGCACTTATATAGTTCTCAGTTTATAACTTTGAAGTGAAGAAAATGAAAATGTATTGTTCTTCCGTGCATGACTAAATTAGGGTATTAAAACAGGTTCTCTATTATGTTTACTTCTAATTTTGATGTTCTAAAAAACCTTGCTTCTAATTAGCTAAATCAACGATGGCAGTTTTAGGTTTCTAGGAAGCTCTAGTGACCTCTGTAAAGAGGTAATTCAGTGAACCTGTCACTAATAATTTTGTTCTGCAGCTAATAGTAATGGGTTTAATCCAGAAATTATGAGCTGGGCCTCCTTTCCCTGAGGGGAAGGAATACTTCTTTCCATCTTTAAATAGAAGGAGGGTGACCATATTAAATTTAACAGGACCTGGATGTTCTTTTATTTTTTTTAAGTCTATGAGGCGTTTGCTAAGTGATATACAGAATTCAGTAATATGCAGCACAATTCTTCTTGAGCTATCTCCATCTGGAGGCACGCATGTGTTTCATCCATGCCAATGTTTGCTGCCCCTCACAGTTTTACCTAGGGCCTTGCAAACTAGCCCCTGATGGTTGGTAGCTTTTTTTAGACACATTCTGGGCACAAGAAGCCTGACCATTTCAGTCATACTCTGACTGATACTCTGAAGAGTATCAATACTTCTGCTCAGTGTTTACAGTAGGCATGCAAATAGGATAGTAATGCAGCACTTGTGAAGAAAGTCATAGAAGATAGCGGTGTGATTGAACTATTGTCTTTAGCTCTTGAAGGAAAACTACAGTCGTTCAACAAGAAACCTGGGGAAATCCCTTCAGTTGCTTTACCAGTTGCACCCAACCACATTTAATATTGAATTAGAATGCTAATCACAGAGCTGTTCTTCATCTTGCCTAATGAAAGACATTCCTGTATGTAAAAGACTGGATTTTCAGTTTGTAAGCATTTCAAACACAGGCCTTTGTCCTGTTTTTTTTGTTTGTTTTGTTTTGTTCTTATGTGAGAAATCAAAACTCATTTAGAAATAACTTGTTTTATAGAAAACTTAGAACAGAATTTTTGCACCATACATATCCCTTTGACCAGCAGTTCTGCTTTTATAGTTACATTCTCTGTACTGCATGTTTTTCTTAAGCAAAATTTTGGAAAAGTTTCTATCTAGTGCTAACTATGAACTCTAGAGCTATTGCTTTTACAGTGTATGCTATAATATACATGAACAGGCTTAAATCAGTGCCACTGAAACAATCCTACTTCCCCATTCCTCCTGCTGGTTATTCTTGCTTGTCATGGTGGACATCCTCACACTAGCAAACAACTGAGTGCAGATACATGGTAAGGTGAATTTATAAAAATTTATTTGGATTAAAACTGATCTTTGAGGACAAAGTGTGTGGCATAGTGTCTTAACACATTTGTGTGATAGGCACTTGAGTCTTTTTAAATTATTGCCTAGCTTTGAAATTCCTTGTCCTCTGACCTCAGGCTGAGCATCGCAGGTTCCTTTCTCTCCCTGCCCTCTTACCCTTGGAAGGCACCACATGCTGTTGTCACCCATCTTATAATGTGCCAGTAACCAAGGAGGTCAGGGTCACCTGTTTTAACTCACTGTGCACAATTACTGCTGGTCCTGGCTGACATCTCACCCCTGGTTGTATGGGTGAGTTGGGAAGATACTACTCTTTTCTAATGCCTGGCAATAACTTTGCATTTAGCTTTGAGTACTATAACCAGATCTATGTGATACAATTTTGTTCACTGTGAGGAAGAATACATAGCAGATACATCATGCAAACCTAGAGAACAAATCCTCCAGAATTGATTTGGATGCTTTCTTCAAGGTTAGATTGTTTTTTTTTTTTTTTCTTTGTATCTAAAGCAAACTCTTTGGGAAACATTTTTTCACTGGTAGATTTATACATGAGTTGGTTTGGAAAGAGTATATGCAAAGATGAGTATCTCCTGACAGATGGAGCAGTCTTTCTGCAGCTGCTCTTTAGCTTTCAATAGCTGATTGGGGCATGAGTTCTGCTGGGAAGGTCAGTATCTCACGCATGCGTTGCTCATCTGGCTGGTGACTGTTAAATACTGTAGACTAAACAAGGCTGTTCTGTTAAATAAGATTTAAAATAGTAAAAACTTTTAATATCTGAACACTGCTATAAAGGTTCAATGGCTTGGCAGTAAACAGATTTTTTAGCTTTATAAAAATGAGCAGTGCCCTGGGACAGACACATGGCCCAATTAAGAGAGCTGAAAGGTAAGGAGCTGCAGAGAGACCCAACTTTGCTCCCAGCCACAGAAAGGCTGCGCAGCTGCGGCTGCTGCCTCGGGGCTGCCAGAAGTCTTCAACAGATGCTGTATGTCTGTCTTCATGTCTGATACAGAGGTGGTTTACTGGTGCTGACTTTGTACAGCTGTGGTACTGCTGGCATACACCCAGTCACTCTTCTTTGCCAGGATATAAAAAAAAAAAATCTCTCCACGGCTGTACTCTGTAATGACCAAACGTGGCTCGTGTTCTCCTGATTCCCATGCTCTGGTTTCCTGTGTGGAAGACTGGTATCAGTCCTGCTGCCTCAGAGTCCTGGAGTGCTGCTTAATGATCCTCAGAGAATCATGGGTACAGAAAGAAACTGGACTCCCAAATACATTTCAGCACCTGATCCTCTTCAGATTCCTTAATTCTTATGAGAAGTTAATCTGATACCATAATTCATGTAACAGGAGAGAAGCAAAGCCAATTGCGATGAGTCTTCTAGAAACAGAGCTTGTATTGTACATATAAAATGGGTAGCCTGTAGTAATTGGGAAAAGCAATAATATATAACTAAACTGGCTGCATACATCCCAGACTGTAGCAGAAGTAATCTAATTGCAATCTAATCTTGAATTTGATCTTTAAATAGCTATCCAACTGTACTTATTGAATGTAAATCTTGAGAGGTGCCATCAGGTTTGGAAAGCCTTCAAGTACCTCATCCTAGACATTAGGTTGATATTGGAAATCTATATCTCACTATAAAAATTTGGTTTGTTAAATGGACATCATGCAGAGAAATAACACATCTAGCTTTGGAATACAACTGTATTGCAACTTCAATATACCCTATGCTTTTCTGAAGTTTTAATTATTATTTGAAAATTGATCAGGAAAGTGTACAGTTGCAGTTTTGTATTGACAAAAATACAGCTCAGAACTGTGAGGCTCCAGGCATCTGCACTGTACAAGATGCCAAAAACAGGTTTTTGAGAAGATACAGCTCAGTATCCCGTGGCATAATATAAAAGGGATAGAGAGAGCAGGGAAAAAACCCCACCAAACATGTAGGCAAACGTTACATAGTTGTTTCGTAGTTTAGATTTGTCTCAAGGATTTTGATTTCGAATACCAGGTAAAAGAAAGGTCTTGTTCTTCATTTATTTGAATGCACGAGAATTTCCCAGGCTCACATCTGTTTGCTAGAAGACAGCCAGAAAAGATTGACTTCCCATTACAGGAGCTGTGTTTGGGTAACCCTCTGGCAGGCAAGCAGTCTAAAGAGCAAACATTGAGTTTGTGCTCAAATAGCATTTTCTCTTCCCTTGTTTGTCAGGCCTTCATTAGTGCATTGCTAAAGCTTGCAGCAAAGAAGCAAAGAAAAGCTCCTTTTTGCAATACTCACCCCAAATACTTGGATATCTCTTTCTAAAATAAAATAAAATACAATTAAAGAAAGAAAAAACCTTTTTGGTGCTTAATGAGGAAAGGTGATGGTGTGATGTACGTTGTGCACAAAACTAGAGGAGCCCTTTCAAGGCTTTGAAGGTTTAGGCAGTGATTTTTGAAAATCCTTTAGAAAAAGTTAATAAATAAGAAGCTGGTAGGGGTTTTCTCTCCTGTTAACTTTAACTAAGCCAAGGGAACAGTACTCTATATTGAAGCTACAAGAAATGTTTCAGCACTCCGTCAGTCATCACCTAATTTGATCTAAAATGAATAGCAAGAATCTTCTACTTTCCTTAGTTGTGAAAGTGAACAACAAAATGCAATATCTACAACATAAATCTTTGTTTTTCACATAGACATTTATGCTTCACACATATTATATGGTAATACTTATAAAGTTTCAATAAATGTTGATGTTACATTTTTAGTTTCCCTGAGTTTAAGTGCAAAACATCGGTCTCCATCTTAAAACTCTGAGATATCTATTATTTTTAATTTAATACTTTACATTTCAAGACTCTGCTGCTTCCTGATGTAAGAATTTGAATCTGAAAAAGTGACTTTCCCTGTACTTCTCTAGCTGAAATAGAAATAGTGGTAATTGTGTTTTTTGGACGGTTGCTTGAATTCCTCAAAATGATGGGAGAAATGTAGGTCTTTATTTCCTTGATTGTAGACAAGTTAATCTTAATATGGTAATTACTATAACAGTATTGGTAAACTGCATTTCTCCTGTCACTTAAAAAAAAAATGCTGTAATAGTCACTTTCACTGTAACATCAGGGCAGTGGTTTTAATTTAAACACTGGTGTTGTACAAGTGATGGAATTACAGCTTTTTATGTCACTTGTTTATTTTTCGTTCAGATAAAGCATTTTGTTAGTTTTTCCCTTTGGCTGATCTGGACTATTTTACAGGTGACATTATAAATGTGTGCACTTACATAAGATACACTTAAGTGTAGTTACTTCATAGTGGAAAAGCTGCACCTGTGAGAAAGGAGTGTGAATGAGAAAATGTAACTGTGTGTAAATATGTTTATGCAGCTGCAATTTGATGTAACTTATTGGAGCACTCTGTTTAGGCAATATAACTTACAACTGCAGACAAGCTATTAAAAATTTAAAAACATTGTGAGCTGTAGATAAATCAGAAGTGTAGATTTTCAGTTCTGCTTCTGGATTTATTTGTACTTTTAACAAGTTTTCTTCATATAAGTATCTGAAAATTGTTGAGATGCTAAGAGAACTGTCTTAAAATTTTCTACATTAAAGTATTTTTGCAGTGTATTAAATGATTTTTTTTCTGTTTTTCATGATTAACACACAACTTTATTTTAGTAGTGTAAATAGTTGCTTTTCACGTAGGGAATTTTAAAAACTTAATAGCTTCTCAAGACTTTCATGTGATGTGGAACTTGAGTAACTGAAGCCTCAGATATGCATTTTGATACACGTGATTTTGATACATAAAAAATAAAAGATTTATCCCTATTATATCTTTGCTAAAAAATCATTAAGTTGATGTTAATATTCCTGTTCTGTAAGTAGATAAATCAGGACTGTCTTATATTTCATAAAGCTCAACCTTCACATGACCGGATTTAAAACCGCATGATCTTAGTGAAAAAAAGTTGGAGAAGTACTGCTGCAGTGTCTTGTTTCAGTTTGGAGGAGGGAAAAAAAGATGGAAAAATGTCACTGTCATACTTTGAGAGCTTTTTAAAAAAAAAATCAATAAAGGAAATAGTTTAGAATCCTGCTATATTTGTTTGCAATATCATGCTGAACTGACTAATTACACTGGGGACTGAGAACACATTGTTCTAGGCACTTCATAGACAATGAAAGACCCTTTATTCCCCCAGAAATTTATTTCTGTGCTTAGACTTCCAGTGTTATTTAAGATGATGTGACCTTAAATGTCCAGTTTCCAGAATATTAAAAGAATGTGTTGGTATCTGCTTTATTGAATGTAGGGTTTTAAGTTTAAATGTTCCAATTGCAAGCTAGAAGTTCTTGGTTTATCTTAAAAAAACTTTAAATAGAGCACAACCAGCAGTGATGTCTAACATTTTCCCTGTCACTAGTACTGGAAAAGTCCGCTTTGCAAGGCTTGAAGGTTTTTTTAGCCTCTTTACTCCCTTAATTCTCAGTCTTTCTTGAGGATATCAATTATGAAAAATGTGATGGAATCTGGATGAGTGTGTACTGGAGAAGGACAACCAATTTACTTCAGGTCATCTATTGATCAGACAATGTTTCATCCTGTTGGAGCTAGCAGTCTGAAAATGAAGGCTCAATAGTTCAGTCTTCAGCTATAAGTATATGGTGATACTGAATCAGCTGTTTATATTACCTTCTATATATAAATATGAAGGTTTGTCTCCTTCACCCCTTGGGGAGAAAAAAAAAAAACCAACCAAAAAACCCCCACCAAACCACAGATCTGAGTACAGGTTTTTGATTGCTGTGTGCTTTTGATTTTATCTTTTATAATATTTTCTTTCATCTCTAGATGGATAACACAGGTTGTGAATTAACTGCAGTGTGTTCAGAGGCTCACAGATGCCCATTTTGAGAGTTTCCATCTTACGGGTGGTGCGTTCTGAATGCAGCTGTTCTGTTTTCAGGTTCAGTTTAGGTCTAGGAGCAGATGACTCATGTTTGTGTGGCTGCAGTCTCAGATAAGTCAGTTTATAGAAGCAGAGAGCCATCAGGTTTGGAAAAGAGCTTCAAGATCATCAAGTCCAACTCTCAGTCCTACATCACCGTAACCACAAAACCATTTCCCCAATTTCCATTTCTACCACTTTTATGAATGCCCCTAGGGATGACAACTCCACCACCTCCCTGGGCAGCCTGTTCCAGTCCTTTACCACTCTTAGTGAAGTAGTTTTTCCTAACATCTACTGTGAAACTCCTCTGGTGCATCTTGAACCCATTTCCTCTTGTCCCATCTCTAGTCACCTGGGAGAAGAGGCCAGCACCCACCTCACTCCTTCCTTTCAGGTAGGGGTAGAGAGCGATGAGATCTCCCCTCAACCTCCTCCAAGCTGAACAGTCCCAGCTCCCTCAGACTCTCCACGTAAGAGCTGTTCCCCAGGCCCCTAATCAGCCTGGTTACCCTTATATGTACCCTCTCCACCACCTTGATGTTCTTCCTATACTGTGGTGCCCAAAACTGATCCCTTTTCTGGTCTTGCTGGTCACACTGTTACTGATAGAAACCATGATGCCATTGGCTCTCTTGGCCACCTGGGCACACTCCTGGCTCATGTTCATCCAGCTGTCAGTCAGCACCCCCAGGTCCTTCTCTGCTGGGCAGCTCTCCAGCCACTCCTCCCCAAGCCTGTTGGACTGCTGGGGGTTGTTGTGGCCCAAGTGCAGGACCCAACATTTGGCCTTGTGAAAACTCAGACAATTGTGCTTGTCCCATCAATCAAACCTGTCTACATCCCTCTGCAGAGCCTCCCTACCCGTAGGCAGATCGACACTTCCACCCAGGTTAGTGTCACCTGCAGACATACTGAGGGTGCACTCTACTCTCATCCAAATCATCAATAAAGATGCTAAACAGGAGCAGTCTCAGTGCTGAGCCCTGGGGAACACCACTTGTGACCAGCTCCCAGCTGGATTTAACTCCATTAACTCAAGTCTTTGGACCCAACCATCCAACAAGTTTTTTATCCAGTAAAGTGTGTGCACATCCAAGCCACGAGCAGCCAGCATCTGTAGGAGATACTGGGGGAAACTGTGTCACAGGCTTTGCTAAAGTTGAGGTACGCAACATCCAGAGCCCCTTCCTCATCCAATAAGTGAATCACCCCGCCATAGGAAGAGATCAGGTTAATTAGACAGGACCTGCACTTCATGAGTTCATGTTGGCTGGGCCAGATCACTTGGTTGTCCTGTGTGTACCCCATATGGATGATCTTCTCATTCAGCTTCCCTGGTACCGAAGCCAAACTGACATGCCTGTAATTTCCTGGATCATCCTTCCGTCTCTTCTTATAGATGGGGTTTACGTTGGCTGATGCCCAATCTGCTGGTACCTCTTCAGTCTGCCAGGACTGATGATAGATGATGGAAAGTGGCTTGGAGAGCACCCCCACCAGCTCTTCCAGCACTCTTGATTTCATCCCATCCAGTGGAAGGATGGGATGCACAAACACGAAACAGTTTGTGTCTTTGCCTCATCTTTCTGGATACAAGAGCTCCTGGGAGCACTGTGTAGGCACTTGAATATCCTTGCAGAATTGTCAGATGTGACACAATTTATGTCAATTTTGTGGCCTGTGATAGATCAAGCTGACTCAGTCCAATTAGCTTTTTCAATACTATACTTCTGGTAGGTCCCAAGGACTGCTGGAATCCAGATGGTCCCAGTATGTGGCCTGTGTTCCTTTGAATAATTAAAGTAGCTCACTCTCAGTATCACCACAAGTGTTGCACAAAATACACAAAAATACATGAAAAGTAGTAAATAAACACTTAGTCCCTACCATATTTATCTAACTGCATTGTTTGTTTTAAATGGCATTTTGTAAATTGCCTAGTGCAAGTACTGTAACATCTAAGATGCAATCAAGAATATCATGTCCAAGAAAAAAAAAACCAGACAGGAAATGCTGTAGGTGGATAGGAATTGTAATTTAAAAATCAGTATAGCTACAACAAAATAATTGCAGAGTACATGTGCCATGTACAGAACTCATTCTGTCATTTAACCCATATTTAGCTCTATTAATTTTTCATGGAGTCATAGAATGTTAGAGGTTGGAAGGGATCTCTAGAGAGATCATCTAGTCCAACCCTTCTGCCAAAGCAGGACCATCTAGGGCAGGCCACACAGGAACTCATCCAGGTGGGTTTTGAAAGTCTCCAGAGAAGGAGATTCCACAACCTCTCTGGACAGCCTGTTCCCATGCTCTGTCACCCTCACAGTAAAGTAGTTTCTCCTCATTTTGGGGTGTAAATTCCTATGTTCTATCTTAAACCCATTATTCTTTTTCCTGTTACTGGGTACCACTGAAAAGAGATTGGGCTCATCCTCTTGACACCCAACCCCCAACCCCTTTCAGCCTTCTTTTCTCAAGGCTAACCAGTTCCAGTTCTCTCAGTCTTTCTTCATAGGAGAGATGTTCAAGTCCCTTAATCATCCCTGTAGCTCTCCATTGGACTCTCTCCAGTAGATCCCAGTCTCTTTTGAACTGGGGAACCCAAAACTGGATACAATATTCCGGGTGGTCTCACCAGGGCAGAGTAAAAGGGGAGGTGAACCTCCCTAGATCCCCTGGACACACTTTTCCAGATGCACCCTAGGATACCATTGGCCCTCTTGGCCACGAAGGCACACTTTTGACCCGTGGAGAATTTACTGCCCACTGGGATCCAAGGTCTTTCTCCACGGAGCTGCTTACCAGCAGGACATCCCCATCTGTAGTGGTGGTTTGGTGTTATTCCTGCCCAGGTGCAGGACTTACTGAACTTTGTGAGGCTGACTTTTGCTCAGCTCTTCAGCCTGTCCAGATCTTGTTGGATAGCAGCACAGCCTTCTGGTGTATCAGCCACCCCTCCCAGCTTCTTATCATCAGTGAACTTGCTGAGGGGACACTCCATTCCCTCATTCAGGTCGTTGATGAAGATATGGAACAAAAGTGGACCCAGTACTGATCCTTGGGGAACACCACTGTCTACAGGCCTCCAACTTTATGCTGCTGATCATAACCCTCTGAACTCTAATTCCTCTATTCAATTTATATTCCCCTATTCTCCCAGTTTGTTAGCAATACAGCAGAATTTCCACAGCCCCGCTGGTGCCCTCTGTCTGTTCTTCAATAATTTCAAAAGCCTCTGGGCTTTATCCCTGAGTGCTTGCATAGTCCTTCAGCATCAGTTTGTCCCCAGAGCACCCAAAAATGTCACCAGCTCTCATATTAACATCCAGCACAAAACCCTTCAACTACTTCTGAATCTATTTCTCTCACTAAAAGATACTGTTTTGACAAGAAGACTCCGTGATTAATGTCATATTAAGCTCAGATAAGCATGTGAAGATGTCCAGTCAAGGAAAGGTAGAGAGAACAGCTGGTGCTACAGTGTTGGAAGGGTGGTAGCGCGGTAGCAGCCAAAACTAGCAGAAGTGTCTGGCACATGGTAGCATTGCCTGGTGTCTCCAGTTTAGGAAAGGCTATGAAAGGATCATGACCAAGAAATGCAGACTTCATACATTGTAACACAGTATATCAGATGTGCTTTGTAAATTCAAATATAAGCTTCAGGGTTTTTTTAGGCTTATCTTATTGTAGCATACAAATTATAATTTCTTTGGATCCCTGGTCTGGCTATCAACATAACAGTATTTTCTTTTCCTACAGAATTCCTGTACAGAATTCTGGAAACTTTATCAGTGTTTTTACTAACTAGTGTTTTTACTATTTAATTTTATTATTTAAGCATCATATGAAAAATGTTTTTAAAAAATCTAAGTACAAAAGTTGCTTATCATTGTAAGTTATGATAAGAGATGGTTTGCCTGTTTTTCAGAGTTTTTCTTTGATCAGAACCTGTGGAATACTTTTGTTTGTCAGAGGAGTATGTCTATCTTCAAAGACTTTTAAGTTCAAATCACAAATTTTTAAGTAATTGTGAAATCTAAAAGTAATAAGTAATAATCAATAAGTAATAAGCAACAATTAATAAAAAGTAATAAGTAGCAATCTTATTAAAAGTAATAATCTTATTAAAAGTAATAATTAATCTTCAAGGTGGCAGAATAGTAAAATTTTATTCTGATATTTTTTCTTTAATACTTAGTGAAGCTTTGATAGTTCATTTTATTTATGATAGAAGTTCTGTCACTTGTAAAATGTATTGATAGATCTGTAGGTAGGTGGAACTTCATGGTGGTTTGAGAATTGTATTGACATAAACCAAGGCTGAATTAGTAAGAGATGTCCTGCAGATTCTCTGCATATATGCCTTTCCAAGTGGTGAGTGGAGAAGAGTGTTACTCATTTAACTTCTCGAGACTTCCACAAATGAAATTTGACATCCCTGATTTGCCTTGAATCAGTCTAAATTCTTCCATCCGTTTCTACTTTCCCCCAGTTTTCCTGCACTCCATTTGCTGCAGAGCTCTGTTGTCTATCCTAATTACCTACAAATGAAGTTGTCTGCATTTGCTGATCTCACTGGAGATGAACAGTGGGATAAGTAGCAACACTGAAAGCTGAATATAGTGCAGAAGAGGATTTTAAAGAGTGTATGATGGAGGTGCCAAAACCAGGAGTGTGCCATGGGGACAGTGGACAGTTCAGGGTCTTAGGGATGGAGCATAGTTTGGGGGAAAGGCTCCTCAGTCACAGTGGTGAGTTTGCTTCTCAGATAGTCAGTGCTTGACTATAAGTCTGTAACTCAAATATGTGATTCAGTATTTAAATGCAGTTTGCACAGGAATCATTTTATTAAGCATAAACTATGAGCGTACATTATACATTCACTTTACTCGTGCCCTTGAGAACAGTGTCTGCAGTAAGTTGATGTGCCAAAATATAGTAACACTATTTTGTGCATTACACATAATCTAAAAGCTTTAGTATACTGTAACCCATTGGATTTTTCTAGTGCTTTTCTTCCTAGATACCAAAGCAGTGAGGAAATATTATGTGCCTCTTGACACTTTGAGGTGGTTAGAAAATACCAGCGATACAGTATCTGCAATGAGCTGATATACAGCAGTTTTCACATATTTTAAGAAAAAGTAGTATTAATGCATTCTTCAAAATTACATAGAGTTTTGTGACTTTGGAAACGTAGCTTTGACTTTATTACACTTCTAGGCATGTGTTATGCATTTCAGAGATACAGAAAGTGAAAACTGTATTGTAGTCTGAATTCTATTTTGAATTATGATTTGAACTCTGGTTTGTAGTATTGTTGTTTTGTTCAATAAATACTTCCATTTTTCTTGTATAAGAACTGTCCTGGATCATTAGCACTGAGTGACTCTGCATTGGATAAAAAGCACATTTTCTATTAGGGAATCCATTACTGTTAGAAAAATTATGTTTTACATAGGATGCTGATGGTGTGTGGGAAGTGAAGACAGGACAGCTGATGCCAGTGGAATTTTCCAGTTGGAGCTAAGTGAGAATTCAAGCAACACTGGTTTAAATCAAGAAGTTTCCTCTTAGTGGGGAAGCAGCACAAACTCTTACCACCTGTTGAGGGCCAGATGCAATGGCAGGGAGAGCTACCATTCATAAACACATGGACCATAGTTAGGATGCCTAATTCTAGGGTCACACTGAGGAAAACTATGCCCTAGTGTTTCCTTTGGTATGATTTTTTTTGCTTTACAAAGAGCAAAGATGCTTGTGGATGAGAAAATTCTTTTACTACAACCAGCTCAACTTGACCCTGAAAACAGAGCTCACATGTTTCAGAGGGGAAAGAGAGCTCTTCTAAAAAGCCAGCCCAGGTGCCTGTGACCTGTTTTGGAGTCGCTGGGGACTGGTTTGTAAGATCTGGCTCAGGAGATACCCAGAGCTGAGGAAAAACCAGGAGTCACCTGCCAAAATATGAGGCTTGTGAGGTTTGGTAGTTAGTCTGTGTGTACACCAAGGAGAGTGGGTTGAGACCAGCTTGTGGCATTTGCTGTTACAGTGTTTCTAAAAATTCCTCATAATATAGCTCTGCCAATTGACTGTGATGCTTCCCACTTCAATACTGAGCTCTTTCTAAACCTTCTGCTTCATTCTTGGGGTCCAACTGAGGGTTTAAAGATTCCTATAATCTTCTAGAATCTTTTTTTTTTCTTCTTCTTTTTTTTTTTTTTTCCATTTTGACTTTCAAGAGACCAGGCTATCTTCTCTTCAGCTTTTTGCAATAATATTCTGAAATAATATTCTGGAATAATTCGAGTTTAGGAACTCTTGTTCTTTAAAAAATGCATCTAAGGAATATCTGGAGATGACATGTGGACTACCAGGGCAAAGAAAGCTCAAGAGCAAAGGTATTTTAGCTTCAAGTGTCTTAAAATCTGGTGGGGGGGAAAGCCCTGTTTTTCTACCTAATTTTATTCCTGTTGAAGTGTCAGAGATTTGTAGCTGCACAGATAAATTTGCAAGAACTTCGTGACAACCAAACGATGAAGTAAGAACTTGGGTCTTGGGGGCCTGACCAGGAACTAATGAGGACTGAAGTGAGGTTAAAAAAACACTCTAAATGGGAGTGTTTTCAGTGTCCCCCTTCCTCAGCTGTTGCCATTTCAGAAACTCAGGTGGCGAGGTGATGTCCCTTGCACTTCCCAGCCGGGCATGTGTGTGCTGTGGGGCTGGTTCAGGTTCAGGATCCAGTGGGTCGGGACAGAGGAGGCAGCAGAGAAGCGGCTCTCGCCTCTGGCTCCGCCTGAACCAAAGCAGATCCAAGGGGGGCTGGAACCGAGGGCGGAGGGGCGGCCCCGGGCCCCGCAGCGGGGAGGAGCCGGCGGGTGGCTGCCAGCTCCCGGACCTGCCGCTGGAGGGGGACGGAACCGCCTCCCCTCAGACCCTCAGGCAGGGTTTGGGCCGGGCCGGGGTCGGGGCTTCCCGAACGGAGCCATTGCTGAGGCGAGAGGCGGAGCGGGCCCGGCTGCCGGGTGAAGAGCGGGAAATACCTGGATGGGAAGAGGGCCGCCTGCTCCTCAGGGCTGATCCTTCCGCGGCTGGGGTCTGGTGAGTGTTGTGTTGGATTGCTCGGAACCTGGCCCTGCCTTCCCACGGAACAGCTGAAACAGCTTCCCGTGAAGTCTGAAACAGCTCAGGCTTTCAGGAAGCGTTAGGATGTGCCTTTAACTAAAACTATTGTTTACCTTCAGTTTATTTACACTAAAATGCTGCTCTGCAACGCCAGTAGACTCCCGGGCTTGTAAAAGACTACAGCTGGGTAGAAATGCCGTAGAGCTTTCTGCAGGATCCCCATAGTGCTGAAGAGCCTAAATGAGAAAAAAAACGCTCCTCTGCTGGAGATCCAGGTATTCCAATGGATGCGGTCTCTGTATCCCATCGTTTGACAAAAGTAGCGCAGCTCAGCAAGTGGGAGACTGAAAACACTTGGCAAGTGAATCGGGGAAAAAAACAACAAACCCGACAGTTCTCACATATTTAGCTTTCGAAGAAAATGGTTGTTGAAGTGGTCGTGTGTGACTGTTTTGCTTTATTTTCTGTAGCTAAATGCAAAAAAATGCTCCGTGCTTATCAAATAGGTGTGATCGCTGGTGTATAACTATTTCATGTGCCCTGGCATTCTTACTGAGTGTTTTGCTTGTTTGATATACAGTAGTTGTAAAATTATCTTATTGCTTCTATTAAAATATGAAGAAAAAAGGCTTTTATTGTTAACAGATTTTTTAAAGATAAACATCACCTTTAAATTTGGACAGAAAACATAAAAAGTCTGCTTCTAAACAGATGGCTGAGAGGTTTCTTAACCACTTACATAGAACACTAATACAGCCAGGGTGGTTGTAGGCATTGGATAGCTGAAGCTGTGCCCTTGAGTATTGCTTCTGTGTCCCTTTACAGCTGTAACAATTGATGTGTTGATCACACAGCAAGATGAAGTAAAAAGCTGTGGCACTTGCAATCTGAGTAACTCCTTTTATACCCAGAGAAGGACGTACTTTGGTTTTCCCCTCTCTTTGTAGGCAAGATTAGAGCTATTTTGGATTAGAATATTTGCCATTACAAAATTTAGATGTCTTTCATATGGTAATGGAAAGTCAGTACATCATGTAAATCAGATTTAGTATGATGACAGTGTCACAGTTGTAAGCAATATTTTTTGTTTCTAAACAGTTTTCCATGCTCTTAAACTGTGCTGAAGTATGCCTGCTTTCCATAGCCATGCTCATTTTTTCTTGAAGTAGTATGTAGTAGACTGGAACAAATCCAGTCATTTCTGCTTATAGTTGTATCTCTTTCCAAAACTCCAAGTATTTGAAGCTTTTTCAGGTTTTCCTAAGACACTTTTTTTCCCATTTCACACATGTATATGTACTTAAGCTATTTTAAAATAAAGTTAGGATTATACAAATGTTCCAGAAGAAGGGTGTTTGGGGCTCCTTGTTGTTTCTATCAATAGCTTAATTACTATTTATTGTCAATTCTGACTTTTTAAAAAAAGACTTCATAGTTAAAGCACCGCAATTGATTTCTTTAACTGAAGCCCTGCAAATGATTTCCGTAAATGGTCCTTTGTTGTTTGTGTCAAAAGAAGTAAATTTAGCTTAAAAGCAGAGCAAAACCTATTTCTGAAGTTCTGGAGGGTACTTTTTCTCACTCTTAGCAGTCTTTTCCAGCTCCCTGACCCCACAGCTGTAGGTGGTGGGCCAGTTCATGTGACACCTTGGCAACAGTGGCTCGCTGGTGCCCATCTGTAGCATGAGCTGTGTTCTTGGCATGGTGATGTCTGGAGGTTCCCTGTCACAGGAATTGCAATTCCCCAGCCACCCTGCAATGTGGGACATGAACTCATGGTGTCTCAGGTTCAGGACTGGGCAGCTTCTCAACTTCTCAGGCTGCAGTGAGGGATGGGAGGGCTAGTTGGATTCTTAAACCCTTGCTACAAAATGGAGGAGCGGAAATTTCCCTTCTGAAAACCTCTTCTGCCTCATACTTGTCTTCTAACTGCATGGTAAAATACTTAGATTGCTGAAAATCTTCTTGTTAACAGGCAGACATTAGTTGAGAAAATGCTGATTTATAGACTGTGCAGAAAATAAATGTGGATGCATTAATAAGTATGTCACCAAATCTGATGTGTTGGTAAAATAAAAATTAGGGAGTCTTCTTGAAGATGAAATATACACTTTTAAAATATACTGTAAATGCTTGAAAAACAAGCAGAAAGGACAGGGAAGGCTTGTTCTGGTAAGGATCTATATTTTGTATAATGAAAGCTTTTCAGGGAAGCCCTAGTGGTTAACAGCTGAATTCGAAAAGCAAGAATTGGGGTATTGAGAGAAACCAAGCACCACGTATGAATGCATAGGAGTAAGAGCTAGAGAATTTGAAAAATGTCTAGCTGAGAGCCAAAATGGAGGTGAACAACCATAAGACATTAAAAAGCTGCTTGACTTTCTAGAGACCATTTAAATAATAGATAACTAGACATCTCCCATAAAACCAAGTATCAAACACCAGGCACCACCTGTTACTCCTGCAAGCACTGAGAAAAAGCAAAGATACAAAGAATTTTGGTCATGTGAAGGAGGAGAAAACCCTTCTTAAGAGTGGCTGTGCACTGGCTGGCACAGCAGACAAAGTCTGGAGGAGATGTAGCAGAGTTTACAGATTGAGACAGTTTAACTAAGTTGCCATGTGAAAGAAAAATTCATCATTTTAAGAGACAATAGTCCATTATAATACTTCATCTGGAAGGAGACTTGGTAGGTAGCACTGGGATTGTTAAAAATTTCTTATTTAAAGAATGCACTGCTTTTGGCATTCAACTGTTTTAGATGAACTTTTGATATGAAAAGACATTTTTGTAACTTCAGACGTCATGTTCATCTCAAAACTATGAGGTCAGCTCAAAACCATGAGCTGACAGATCTGCTGCAAGATCCAGAAAATCTGGACTGCTTCAGCTGGCTGAGTGGCACAATGCTGACTATATCTGAAAGGCTTTAGGCCACTTCTAAATAAAATTTGAGTTTTATCCTACCTTAAATGAAAGATGTTAAGTCTTGTAATTATCGTATATACTAGGGCAAAGTACAGATTTTTGGGGTTTGGGTTTTTTTTGTTTGTTTTTTTTTTGTATGTTTATTAGAACAACCATAAGCACTTACCTGTTTTGTCTTCTAAAAATATGTTACCTGTATTAATATACTAGGTTACACTACCGCTACATCATTCCCTCTTGAATTTGCACTTCTGTCATTTTCAATTGCAGGCATTATGAGTCCAGATGGGATTGAACCAGGTTTTTAAAGCCTTTTTTTAAAAAAAAACAAAAACAAACCAAAACCAAAATCAAAACCAACCAAACTTGAACAAACAAAAAACCTCCCAATCAAACAAGAAACTTTAAAACAAAGAAAAAAATTTTCAATTGCAGCCAAAGGAACAGGTGAACTTAATCCAAGTCTAAAAGGAACACACTGGTTAGGGAACACTAAATCCTACATAATTTCAGTGTGGTACAGCATTATTTTATTTCCTGGAGGGTTTGCAATGCAGATGGCAGAAGTCTGCTGGGTAAACTGTGTTTATTGTTAGCTCCACAAATAATAGAGGGATTATTCCATAAAACTGTCACTAAGTAACACTGCCTTTGCAGACCTTGGTACTTTCCAGAAATGACACTCTTCCAGTGTGTTGTTTTGAACTACATGGCTGAAGTGCTTTCTTAGTAGTTTCAGTAATTAAATATAATACAAGCTTTTGTTCCTCAGTGGTCCAACTGGCAGAATTTCTACATAGATACTAGTGTTTAAAATACTGTGTCCAGCTAGAGAGGCAGATACCTACATGAGATGTGTTAAACATGTAGGTTAACACTTTTTCTAATTCTATTTAATCTTCTGGAAAGGGGGCTGTCTGGATTATAACCTATGTTATTTATAACCTCATTACTCAGAATAAGTGTTCATTGCTTCAAAACCGTCAGGTGTAAATTGGAATTAGTCAGAAAACCCCATTCTCATGGAGACTGCTAAATTTGAAAGCATTTTGAGGAATGCATTAGAAATAAATTTCAGTGTTGAAAGAATTCAGAAATCTCAAACGCTGCATTTTGAAAATTCTTGGGCTTAAATTTTCTTTTTTTCTATGATGAGCATGTTCTTTGTTTTCCCAAGTCCCTATGCTTAGAATCTTACTGTGCTTTTACTTGTTGCATTTAACTTGACTGTGCATCCTCTAAGGGAGAGATTCTCAGATAACTATTTCTGTGGGCTCTTACATCTCACAATAAGTTTCCAGCCACTGCAGCTGTGGTAAGAGACACAAAATACAGAGAGATAAGAATAAATGCTAAGAATTATCAGCACGTGAAGTTTTGCTGTCAGTGGAGCTACAGTTTCTTATGTTAAGTGTAACACAAGTACCACAGTACATAATGTTTTATACCCTCAAACATGAGTGACACAAAACGTGGATAACATTAGACTTGTCAATGACATCAACCATCTTGTGTTTGGTTAAAAGAAGAAAAGCTACCAAATGAAATGAAAAAATACAGCCCAATTTTTACTCTAGAGAACTGGTTTGAGTCCCAGGTCTTATCTGTGTTTGAAGAAAATTGTTTATCACATGGCTACCTGAAGCATGCAAAGTTGTCTTGCTTACTTTAATATGGCATTGAAAGAGCTTCAAGCAGGTGCTTCCATTGCCTTGCTCAAAGACTCAATGGAAATGGACAAAACTCAATAGTTTATCAAATCTCAGGAAGAAAGAATCAACTTGACCTATAATATTTTTATATCCTGAGATAGTTCATTAATAGCTTGTTTAAAGGCAGAATCTTATGTTGTGGTACTGATGATTATTATCTTTGGCTTTTCTTTGAATTTACTAAAGAGCCTTCTTGAAGATTGTGTTTAAACTGAAAGACATACAGGTAAGTATTACATCTGTCAAAAAAAAAAAAAAAGGTAGTGTTTTTTATCTTTGATCATATTAAATGGAAGTTGCTGGGCTATAATCCCAGTGTTAGGATGGTCCCAGTCCGGTGTGTCTATGCTGGGATTGCCCAGGTTCTGCATGTACAAGGCCCATGTGTGCCTTGTGCCTAAATGTATGGTTTTCTTTATAAAGTGATTTGAAACAGCTACTAAAAATTACGTCGTGTTATCTCACTTGCTACATCTCGTGGGTTTAAAGCAAAATGGATGGTGCATCTGTCTTCTTTAAGGGCTAGATATTTGCAGTAACTCCATGCTTTATTTTCAGTTACACTAATAGTTTGCAGAACAGTAACTGATTAGTGTACAGCAGTTTCAGACATTGATATGGATGTGTAAAACTAAGAAACAGAAATGTAGTGTCACCGTGCAGCCTGTCTCTTATATGAGTGAAGGTGAAAATAAGCAGCCAGAAATTCCTAAAATGCTGCCAGACGACTCCAGAGGAGGTTCTCTGCCTTGATGTCCAGCTCTCCTTCTGTCTACTTCAGGCTTTGAAGCTGCCTTTGGGGACAAGAAAAAAACAGACTGTTCAAACATAGCAGTATTTCACATCACGAATATGTCTCTTCAGACTGAAACGAGGTTTAGCCAGCCACTTGAATTTACTCTCTGTGCTCTGCAGAGTCCTCCATGGGCCTGACTTGCCTAGGCCAGGGGAGGGGGTACCCAGCAGGAATGTGTGGAATTGGAGGCTTGAAAAAATATGCTTGTTGAGCAGCATATTCTCCTGTTCTGAGCGGTTATCTTAATGAAAGCAACTTCTCAGGGCATCTGGCTCTGCACATGATCTAGAACAAATAGCAGAGGATTAATTTTTGTTTCAGAACTGAAGGATTTAGCTATGTCTAGGGGAGGTGCTGCATGGGGGGGCTGCTGGGGGTAGCATTCCACTCTGCAAAGCACTTTTTGCTCAGATTTGGTGTTCAGGCAATTAAATAGCTCAGCTGGCTGAGCAGATTTAGCTCTCTGAACACTCAGCAAAGGTATTGGGGAGGAAAACAAGTTAGAAACTTCCTCGCTTAATTGTCTTAATCTGTATGTTTTGTCTTTCTGCAAAGTTCAGTGTCTGTAATTCAAGCCTTGCAATTTGGACTTGGAATGTTGATAAATGCAGTATCAAAAATGCAACAAAACAGTTAGCCAAAACAGTTGTAATTAACTGAATCTTTTTTTTTTTTAAGCACGTGTTGTTTATTCTTCTAAATAGTACATAATTAGTGTTCTTTTGTCCTTGTTCTCCTTTTTCCTCAACCCTCCTCCCCTTGTAAGTTGGAAGCAAATTCTTACCCAAGTGTGATGTTTGACCTTTTATGTTATTTATCAAAATAATAATCTTCCATTTATTTTCAAAGCTTGTTAAAACACGATGATACTTAAAACGGGGGAAACTGACTGCTGCAAGTGCCTCAGATAAATTTTGATTTTGACCTGAGCTCCTTAGTCACCTTTCCAGTGTTAATAGCTTTTGCTTATGTAAATTTTGCTTGGAAAAGACAGTTTAGAAGAAAATCTTTAATATCTTTTCTTCACAGCACAGTGCATTTTTAACTGCCTTTGGAGTACATGTCACTCAGAAGCATGAGCTTCACAGTCAGCAGTAATTGAGTGCTGGAGTTAACTTTTTTGAAGCTTGGGAAAAATATGTGATCGTGTTCTGTCTTAGAATCAGGAAATCATGTAGGCTGGGAAAGATCACCGAGTCCAACCCTTGACCTAGTCCAGCCAATTTGACCACTAAACTATATCCCTAAGTGCCATATCTACATTTCTTTTAAATACCACCAGGGTATCTTTTTAGTAATTAGAAGCAGTTCACTGAGCTGCTAAAAACAGAGTCTGCCATCCAGGAATTCTGACAGATGTCTGCTGAAGTGGCTTGATTTATTTAAACCATGCATTAAAAAAAAAAAATTCATTAAAATACAAATATGCCTCCTATTCACTAGAAGTTGGAGATAGAAAAGGAAGTTACAGAAACCAGCTTGTTAATGATTAATAAACAGTCTCTACTGTGTGCTCCTGTCTCCTGCTGCCTTTCAAAACACACAAGCAAATTGAAGTGCAAGGTGTGGATGGTTACACACGTTATAGCAAAATCTGTTTTCAACAGTAGTGGCTAGCACTTAGTCTTGTGCAAGTTTATTAAATAAATATATGTATTTTTGTGTTCTCATGCATCTCAACCATTTCTTGTTAACTTTGACAAGAAAATGTCAAATGTGTGTGTTCATTTGACTTATATTTTGCCTTAATAACTGATCTTTTATGTAATTTCACTCTTTAACTTTTTGTTGAACAAGTGAAGGTTCTTCAAAACATTCCTGACAGTGTGTGTGACTCTTTTCCTTGTGTTGCGAAAGATGAAGATGAGAGAGGAGCTTTATGCTTGTTAATGTTATTTCTCAGCATTCAGAATTTTCCTTTATTTGTTTCTTCAGGAACACCACATGTCCAGCAAGAACTTGGAGCATGGCTATGAGTAATGTCAGTGACTCTGTGGTTCTGAGCAATGGCAGCATCTTGTCAAATGCTACTGGCCCAGGTATCACTACTGCTAATGACGGAGATGTCATGGTCCAACAGCTCTCACCCAAGGAAACACCAAGAACAAAAGCAAGTCCAAATGGCTGCCTGCAACTTAATGGTACACTCAAACCATCATTTCTGCCTTTAGACAACCAAAGAACTCAGCAGGTGTTGTCGCAATGCTGTCACCCTTGTCCATACCATCATTCTTTAAGTTGCCATAATAACAAGCAAGAATGTCATTCAGTGGCTGGCAGTGCAGCACCATCTCCTATGACTTCATGCTGCATGCAGGCACATAATGAGTATTCAGCATCTATTTGCCAAAAACACACCCCTGTATATCAGCCTGCCTGCTGTCTTCAGCCCTCCCCGTCTTTCTGCCTTCACCATCAGTGGCCTGACCATTTTCAGCATCAGCCTGTGCAGCAACACATAGCCAGTATAAGGTAAGCAGTGTGCATTATTTGGTGGCTCTCAGTGTGGGTAACCTTTTCCATAACTATTTCATTTTCTTACAAAAGCAGAAGATCACAAAGGAAGGTGAACCAAATTTCTTCTGTAGTGTTTTTACAAGTTAATCTTGCATTTTTTTCTTTTTTTTTTTTTTTTTTTTTTTTTTTTTTTTTTTTTTTTTTTCAGAAGAAACCAGGCCAGGAAACCAGTTTTGATTTGCTAAATAAATATTCCTGAAGTGAATTAGTTCTTTCTGGGGGTAAAAGACTTCTTTTTCTTGGGGATTATTTAGAAGCTTGTAACACTTTTGCAGTACCTAGTGTGCGTCTATTTTGTGTGAAACAAACCAGTACAGAGATAGCTAGGAAAACACTGAAGGAACTTGTATGTCTGTAGAGTCTAATCAAAATTTATATTCTCTCAAAAAGATGCATTGAAAAGGCTTTCAACAGTTCTATTAATGTGTTTTTCTTTGTCAGCTCAGCTGGTTCAGTGAGTTGCTCCCATGTCTTTTCAGTGTATGTACCTTCTAAACTTCAAATTGTGCTTGGACTGAGAAATTTCGGATTGTTCCAGGTTTTAGTACTTTCTATCCTCCACTTCATATGAACTTGCCTCTTTATATATGTTAGCCTTGGAGTTCCAGTGACAGTAGTTCTAATAGTTACAAGGAGCAACAATCACAAGCCAGATCTATAGCCTTCTGGTCCTGGGCAAAATCAGTCAGACCAAGAAGCAGTTTCTGAAAACCAAATTCCCAGTTGCAGTAAGACTTCATGGCTTTCTTTAAAGTTTTGGTTTTTGGTTTTTGTTTCTTTTTTTTTTTTTTTTTTGAGTTGCAATTTAGCCAAACTGGATGAATTTTGCCTGGGGTAATGAAAGCTACCCTTCTTGCTGTCCAACATCTGCATCTTTGCTTAAAAGCTTGGAGCTAGAAGTATTTCTTGGTCAATATACAGTGATTTTTGTCTTGATGAAATGTATGAAGTAATTTTAAACTTTTGAGACTGTCAGACTGGGACAAATATGTAATGTGGAAAAAAGTTAAAGTGAATAAAGCTTTTTTTCTTAAGGTGCAAGCAGATGAAAATAAGGATAATAATACAAAGTGAAAGTTGTATTTCCTCAGCTAGTTATGTGTTTTACAAATGGAAAAAAATGAAAAGTTGTTGGAGCTGCTTAAAATCAGACATCTTTTTTCCACCCCATACTTAAAGATGAAAACTTCTATGTAATTTTGTATGCAAAGGGATGCTGAAGGTTGACCCATTACAGAATCAGTCAGTAATACTTTTCAAACTGTCAAAATGGGCACAATAATTTCACTGCTTTTCTCCTTGTGCATCAAGACTGTTAAACTTGATCTGTACTCCATGTCTTGAGGAAGGGAACAAATGTGATCCTTAATCTGTATTTCTTTGCTCAATAGAGAAAAAAATAATGAAAAGTTCTCCCAGATATGGTAAAACAATATTTTCCATATCACTTCACAATTACAAAGACTGTGAACTGTTCCAATTCGGATCTTGAGCCAAGATGCTTGTTTTCTCCTTGCACTTCTTCCCCATGGTGTATATTTGTACATAAATGCATGTAAATAAGAACAATTTCCACTCGCAGAGGCAACAGCACTGGTGCAGGCACGTGTGCATGGGGGAAGAAAATCAGTGAAAAAAGGGGGTTTTACAGAGCTTCTGTGACCCAGGAACAAGCCCAAACAGTGCCAGGGGCATTCTGCCACCATCTACCCTGGTGTGGTGACTGATGCCTCCACCTCAGAGCTGTTGAAGTGGAGGTGGTTACTGTACAAACCTCAGGCTGTGCTAAGTGCCTGGACCTCTTGCATGGGGCAGAGTTAGGTGGGAAACCTGCACACACCTCTGGCAGGTGGCAGAGCTGAAGGAAACTGTGAAAAGGCTGCATCACATCAGGAAGGCAGAAAAGGAGATGGATAGCTGGATCCAGGCCCAGGCTACAGTGAAACCAGAAAACTATGGTCACACAGCCAGCAGCACGTGCAGAACGGAGGGGCATCAACAGTGAAGAAGAAGAATAGAAGATTCCAAAGATAAAAAACAGCAGGAATGTCGGGAAGAGCGCGAAAAGACGGAGTCTGTGACTAAAACCAGTATGATTGATACACAGCACTCAATTTTATTAATAGTTACACAGCGTTATATAGGGTTCAAGGGGCACGCCTCTTCTAGATAACAAATTCTTGCAATTAACTACTTTTTGGCTAGGCATCTTGTTTTTGCTAAAGCTGCACCTGCATCTGCTAAACTAGTTGCTCTAATCGCACTTTCAGAGTCTCTTCAAGGTCAGGTTATTTACTGCTCTCAGGACTGAGTTTCAGTCTGCTTCATAGTTCTCAAAACATGGATTGGCCACAAATGCTGGGTGTCCACATTCCTTGAGAAATTCCTCCACACAGGAAGAAGAGGCTTCCCTCAAAAACCGAGGTGCCCCTGCAGGAACACAGTTCTGCAGACTGGAGAGGAGCAAAACCAGGCTGCATCAGGTAAGTTGCTGGAACCAAACAAGGCACCCTGTATCAACAAGGCACTGTATATCAACAAGCAGAAACAAGAAGAAACAATGGGTGATAGTAGTGGGAGACTCTCATCTGAGAAGTGAGGAGGCACCTGTTTTCCAGCCAGACCCACTCTCCAGAGAGGTCTGTTACTAACCATGGGCTTGCATGAGGGACATCACTGAAAGACCACCCAAGCTTGTACATCCCACTGGCTATTATCCACTCCTTCTGTTTCATGTGGGTTCCAGTGATATGGCAAGGAGCAGTCTGAAGACCATGAAGGATTACAGCAGCCTGGGACCAGCAGGGAAGGACTCAGAAATAAAGACAGTCTTTTCGTGGATCCTCTCAGTCAAAGGGAATGGGCTTGAAAGGGCAAATTGCATTGGGAAAATCAATAAATGGTTATGGGAGTGGTGCCACAGCCAGGGCTTTGGCTTCCTAGGCCATGGAACTCACTTTGAGAAGCCTGGTCTTCTAGGGGCTGATGAGATTCATCTTTCAGGAAAAGGGGAGAGTGTCTTTGGCAGTAGGCTTGCCAATCTAGTTAAGAAGGCTTTGAACTAGAGATGCTGGGGGAGCCACCACTTTGAAGGCTGCTCCAGTAAGAGGTGCCCTGGGCCTAAAGAAGGATCATAGGCCAGCAGGAGAATACCCGAAATGGAGGACAACAGAATCCCAGGCAGTGAGGCAGCTTTAGTGGAGGCCCAACTGCAACACCTCTGTACAAATGCACACAGCATGGGAAATTAGCAGGAGGAGTTACAGAGGTGTGTGCTGCAGGGCTATGGTGTTACTGCCATCACTGAGACTGTGGGATGACTGCTGTGACTGGAGTGTGGGAAGGGATGGACTCTTTGGGAAGGACAGGCAGAGGGTATCACCCTCTGTGTCAGTGACCACCAGGAGTCCATGGGATGATGAGGGGCTGACAGAGACCTTATGGATCAGGGCTGAAGGGAAGACAGGGGAGGTGACATCACATGGAGGATCTGCTATAGGCCACCTGACAAGGGTGACTGAGCAGATGGGGCCCTCTAAGGCAGATAGGATCAGCTTCTCATTCACAAGCCATGGTCTGTGTGGGGGATTTCAACCACCCCAACACCTGGTGGAGGGACAGCACAGCAGGGCACCAGCAATCCAGGAAGTATGGAATGCATTGATGACAACTTCCTTCTCCAAGTGGTAGAAGAGCCAACTAGAAAAAGTGCTATGCTGGACCTTGCTCTCAGCAATGAGGATGAGCTGGTTGACAACATGAAGCTTATGGGCAGCCTTGGCTGCAGTGACCAGGAAATAGCGGAATTCGGGATCCATATGGCAAAAAGGAGGGTGCCTCACTACCCTGGACTACAGGAGAGCAGATTTCAGGCTTCAGGGGTCAGCTTGGTAGGATACCATATGGATGGGAGGATGCCATCCAGGTGGTATGGGAGAGAAACCCAAGAAGGCTGGTCAATATTCAGGGATTACCTTCTCCAAATCCAGGAGCTTCCCGAGAAAGAGGAAGGCAGGCAAGAATGCCAGGAGACCTGCATGAATGAACAGGGAGGTCCCGGACACTCTTTGACTTAAAAAGAATGTCTTTGAAGTGTGGAATAAGGGACAGGTAGCCTGGGAGAAATACAAAGTTGTCCAAGAAGCTAGGAATCAGGTTAGGAAAGCAAAAGCCTAGACAGAGTTAAACTTGCCCAGGGACATCAAGGGTAATAAGAAATGTTTTTACAGGTACATCAGCAATAAGAGACAGGAACAGGGAAAATGTGGGCCCTTTCCAGAAGAAAACAGGAGACCTGAGGCAGGATATGGAGAAAGCTGAGGTACTCAGTGACTTTTTTGCCTTGGTCTTTACCAGCAAGGGCTCTGGCCATGCCATCCAAAATCACAGAAGGCAAATGCAAGGACTGGGAAAAAGAAAATCTCCCAATTGTAGGAGTAGAGCATGTTTGGGACCACATAAAGAACTCAACAGTGCACAAAAACATGGGACCTGACAAGATCCATCCACATCTCCTAAGGGAACTGGCAGATGAGTTTGCAAAGCTGCTTTCCATCATACTTGAAAAGTCATGGCAGTCTGGTGAATTTCCCACTGACTGGTAAAGGGAAAATGCACCCCCATTTTGAAAAAGGGAAGTAAAGAAGACCTGGGGAACTGCTGGACAATCATACTCACCTCTGTGCCCAGCAGGATCATGAATCACATGCTCCTGAAGGCTCTGCTAAGGCACATGGAAAGGGTGGAGGAGATTGATGACAGCCGTTACTTCACCGAGGGCAAATCATGCCTGACAGATCAGGTGGCCTTTTATGATAAGGTCACAGTATTGGTGGACGAGGGAAGACATATGGCATCATCTACCTAGACTTGTGCAAAGCATTCAACACTGTCCCACATGAAATCTTGGTCTCAAAATGGGAATGATATGGATTCGATGGCTGGGTCATTTGGTGGATAAGAAACTGTCTGGCTGGTTGCTCTCAAAGCAGCGGTCAAGGGCTTGGTGTTCAAATGGAGTACAGTGACCAGTGGTGTTCCTCAGGGGTCAGTACTGCTGTTGTTAAACATCTTTGTCAGAAACATGGACAGTGGCATTGAGTGCACCCTCAGCAAATTTGCTGATTACCCCAAGCTGTGTGTTGTGGCTGACACGCTAGAGGGAAGGGATGCCATCCAGAGGGACTTTGACAGGCTGGAGAGCCAACCTCATAGTTTAACAAAGCCAAGTGCACGGTCCTAAGGTGCAATCCCAAGTACAAATACAGGTTGGATGGAGAATGCGTTGAGAACATCCTTGAGAAGAAGGACTTGGGGGTGTTGGTCGACATGAGGGTGTTGGGGATATTGTCAGCAGGAGCTGACAATGTGCACTGGCAGCCCAGAAAGCCAGATTTATCCTGGGCTGCATCAAAAAAGCATGGATAGCAGGTCAAGTGAGGTGATTCTCCCCCTCTATTCCACTCTTCTGAGACTCTGCCTGGCATACTTTGTCCAGTTCTGGAGCTCCCAACACAGAGAGGACATGGAGCTCCTGGAGTGAGACCAGAGGAGGGTCACACAGATAATCAGAGGGCTGGAGCACCTCTCCTATGAAGACAGGCTGAGAGGTGGGATTATTCAGTCTGGAAAAAAGGCCCCAAGGAGACTTTACAGTGACTTTCCTGTATCTGAAGGGGGCCTACAGAAAAGCTGAGGATGGACATTTGTGTAGTGATGGACAAGGGGTAATGGTTTTAAGCTAGAAGAGGGTAGATTTATGTAAGACAGGAAGAAATTCTTTATTGTGAGGTGGTGAGAGACTAGAACAGGTTGCCCAGGGAGGTTGTAGATGCCTCTTCTCTAGAATTGTTCAAAGTCAGGCTGGATGGGGCTTTGAGCAACCTGGTCTAGTGGGAGATGCCCCTGCCCTTTGCAGGGAAAGGAAGCTGGAAAGAGATGATCTTTAAGGCCCCTTCCAATCAAATCCGTTCTATGATTCTATGGTTTATGGTGGGTGGTTGTCTTACTATTATCAGTCGTAATAAGGATACAATCTGACTTTTAAAGAATCTGTACTTAGTATGTAATAGTGTATGCAACATATCCCTATCAGGAGGTTACTGTTTCACTCTAGCTAAGGCAAGTGAATTTTCTCAGTGAGAAGATTCAATTTCATTTGCAAAATGGCTCATAGGTTGGCAAATTAAATTAGTCCATCTTCTAAAAGCCACCTAGCTTCCAGCTGCTGTTACCTGTTTTTTTAAGCCCTAAACATGTGATAAATAGGACTTGGTTCCTATGCCACGTTGGGGAAGCTGCTCTTCTTGTATATGTTTTGACTGGCCACTGGCTGTGCCTGCATTAATAGACAATATATACATCAAGTTATATCATTTGTGTTCTTAGCATGGAACCAACAACTTCTTCTGTCTCAGAATATCCTACAAGATGTGTCTAAATGTTATAGTCTATAGATGGTAAAAACAAGGAGTAACTGGATGCAGCCTTGCAGCTGGATAAGCACATACTCAGGAAGAAGCAAACTGTCATCAGTAGTTACTTTGTAGTGCTAGAGAGAATAGATGATGAATGTGTATTAATCTTTTACATGCCCAAATAACTTCCTGTAGACAGAAGAGTAAAACATGTGTGATATTCTTGTGATCTCTGCTCCAGATCACACCACGGTTTTATTATATTTTGAGCCTGCAATCCGCACAACAACTTCTTCAAATATTTTTCTTTCAAGACTATTAGAAATAATCCAGCTTTAAAACATGCGTGTTTCTATAGAGTTATTTAAAATGCAAGTTCTCATACAATAGATGAATTGAATTTCTTGTATATTCAATCTAGCTTTAATTTCCTTTTTAGTGTTTAAAAAAAACATTCAAATATGTTACAGTTACAAGTTTAAGGGAAGAGAAACATTATTAGATAGAGGGGGCCAAACACTCTTTGCAAACTGTATTGCTAATGCTTACAGCTTTAGGCAGGTAACCAATTATTCAAGCACAACAGGTTTTGTCAGGTTTTGAAGCTCGAGGCTTAATATTTGTCAGTGATCTAATACTAAAGGAATGTGGCTCTTGTACAACATTGCAGATTGCAGTGTGTAAAGAAGACAGATTGAAATAATGCCATGCTTGTCATATCCTCTTAAAGCTATCTGGATCTGGAATTTTGTAGGGTATTCATCTTTAAAGTTTAAACTAAATTACTTGGAAATCCCATCTTTACACCATAACTTAAATGTCTGGACAACGGGTAATTTTCTTAGGTTAGTGAAAAAGGCTTGTAGCATAAAACAAAATATTTGTATTGGTTGTTGGTTTACAAAGTGATGGCAGCAAAAATTTGTATTGTAAAAGTAATTAAAATACATCAGCTGCTGGTTGTAATGGTGATGATTTTGAGATATTTCTCTGAGGCTGGACAATCTTGAGCAAAGACTTTTGTGTTATTTTGTGAACCTATTTAAGATGTCATTCATTCGAACATGATTATACTTATTTTTAATGGGCATATTACCTTGACTGTACAAAACTCCATAGGAAATTCCAGCTGTCTTTCCATATCAGAATGCAATTGTTTGAGGACTTGATTTGCTTTCTGACAAATGGTCTTCAAACATACCTGTTTGGAGCATGGTATCATTAGTTCTTCCTTTCAGGTACTACTAGATTTTTTTCCACCCTGTCCTATTGGCGCGCTTCACCTTTGTTGAAGTTAATCTTTTTTTGGATGGAATACACTTTTGTATCTAAAGAAATCTGTGGGGCTTAGAGCCATTGGGAAAGTGGGTAGTTATTTCACTTCCTTTGATATCATCTGTATCTGTAATCATCAGCAACCTTCAGCAAGTAGGCAGTAGAAATGAGGAAGAGGAATCAAGTAAGATTGTTAATCTGAAGAAGTGGAAGAATCATGAAGACTGATTCTTGCCAGCTGGAAGCACCAAGTTAGGAGTGCAAGAGTAAAACTATACAGCCCAGCAGCATGCTTAGTGGGGTGAAATGAGAAAAAATAAATAATTAAGGGTTGCATATTTTCGAAGAACTAAACACTACAGTAAGGAAATGTAAAACCAGGAAACTTTTAACATTGTTCCTGTTATTTCTCAAAAACTACTTTATGTATGAATATATGCATGTAAATTGGAACAGAAGAAGAAGAATGTGCAGACATTATTCAGTAAGTGGTCTCAGGGTTGTGGAAAATGTGCAGTAACAGTGCTGTGTGTGGCTGTTGTCTCTGTCACCGAACATAATTGCTTCTCCCAGACTTGCATGTGAACTTTTTATGGGAGAATACCAGTTAAAAGCTGCCTTGTGTCCTTACTAATCTTGAGACCAGCTTTTTTTGAGTCTCTCTTGTGATACAACTTAGAAAACTCAGGTCTATGGACTTAGCAACAGCAGGTAGAGGAGAAGAAATTGGGGAGCTGCAAAAAAGCTGATGGGTACACTGATAAGGAAACTGCTCCAAGCTGCCAGTGCATGTAATGCTTGTACTTCTGCAATATAAAACCAGTGAATTCATACAAATACTCTTTACTCCATGTAGACATGCTTTATATCCTCTACCATTATTTACACCTTGTGAGTGTACTGCTAATGCTTTTGGCTAAAGCAAATAAGAGAACTGTTCTGAAAAGACTCTGAAGCCTCTCTGGTAAAAAAGACAGGATAAAAGGATATGTGCAGTGATCTCTATGACCATGCAGCCATCTCAAGATAGAACATGAAAATGAAATCAGTTTAAAGCCTCACACAATTATTTAGTTTGGCTAAGATTTAGGACTGGTATATATATAAACCAGTCCTTATCCCCCACTAGCCTAGTCCAGAGGTTTTAGCTCCAAAGCTTTGGTTGAATTGCTGGATTCAAAGTTCTTGCTTACTAGACCAATTTATATTCTAAGCAATGCAAAAACTATGGTACTTCAGAGTCAGGAAACCATTAAAGCCTTACTATCTTCAGACTTACTGTACATCTTGCTTTCCATTAGATTTAAGCCTTCTTTTGAACTTTTTTGGCATTTCAGATTTACGTGACCAGTTCTGTGATTCTGAGTTCTGCTGTATCTCAGAGGTCTGTGCCACACAGTTTATACAGTATTGCAGACATACGTACATTTCAATTAAAAATTTAAAAAGGGTAACTATACAAATGAAAAAGCTGTGAAGTGAAGTTAGAATATTATAGCTGCCTGTTACCCATTTTGTTTTCCTTCTAGTTACTTGGCATAAAGATCAGAACCAGAAAGAAATAAGAAGCTCTTGTTTTTTCAAAAAGCAAAGGAATATTTGCTAAATACCAATCTTAATAACAAGACTTTGTTATGAAACAGCTCTCTGCTTGAATGCAGGAAGAGGATGGTTGTTATCTAGTACATTCTGCATGGCTTGCAGAGTTAATTATATAGTATACATGTGTATACTATATTTTTTAATAGTCTCATTTCAGCAACAGTAACTGTGCACAAGAGCTCTTACATGGAAGTTTTAAAGCAGTATTTTCCAGCTATCTGTATATTTTCAATTTCAAAATTGTTAGCTTCTTCTGCATTTGATGCCTTACAAGATTGATTTGGATTTATTTGTTATCTGAAATGTGTACTAATGTCTTTTGTACAAAATACTTTTGCATGTAATTGTGTTATATGTTAATGATACACTCTTCCCCTAGGATGATTAAAAATAAATGTCTTGAAAAAAACCCTTTACGTCAGATATTTTTAAGCTTGTGTCTGAAACTTCTTATCAACCATTAACAGCTAAAAGACAAGTTGTTGTTACCACCATTTCTTTCAGTGTTCAGGATGTTGCAGATATCTTGATTCATGCTGTAGATCAGGAGTTCACAAGTGTACAGGAACAATGCAAATTCAGGCTCTATTCTTAGTTAAGCAATTTATTCCATGCTAAAATAGGAATTCTTTATCCAGTGAATTCCCAGAATGAAGAGGCTGGAGGCAGATGGGAAGCACAAAGTAGATGTTCCATTTCATGTCTCAGCATTAGCAGCCTGGTGGCATACTTGGGGATTGTGTAGTTGAGGACAGAAAAGGGCATGTGTAACACTCTCATGCATCCTTCTGAATCTGAGTCCAAATGTGGGAGTCTCTGTTCTGCACATGTGGAAGAGGAGCTCTTCCTGCAACCAGACAAATTGTCTCTTTTTCTTTCTCTGAAATAATGTTTAAAGTCGGTCAATAATTGGGAGTTGTGCTCTCTTGTTTTTTGCTTATTTTACTAATTTTTGCTTTTAATTTTGCTTATTAGTATGAGAGCTTTGTTCTGGTTTTAGAAACTAATGTACTCCTCCCATTATAATTATTGTTCCATGTAGACCACATGCTGAACTTTTCGTTAGTCTTGCACAAAGCTGAAAGCAAAGGGTTGACATTCTGCAAATAGAAAATGCCATTTATAATTCAGTGGTTAATCAGATTAAAAATAATGTGTCTAGAAAATTATTAACTGCGTTTAAAAAAGACAATCTAATTCATTAGTCCAAGGGATTTTTGTAAGCTTTTAATTGTACTAATTAAGCAAATTAGTATTTGTCTAGACTTCAGATTGCTTTGAAGCAAGAATTTTTGTAGTAGGAAAAAGACTTGGAAGGTTACTGCTCTGGTCTGAGTGTCAGCCTGGCTGTATTGTGACCTTGTGTCTCTGCCACGTAGAAACTCCAGACTCTGTGTGTGGTTGAAGATAGATTTCCCATGCCCTGTGTCCCTCACTGTTTCTTGAATAACAGAAGAACTAGTACTTAGCAAGCAATCTGATGAACTAGTCTTCAGACTAGAGCTGATAATACAAGTGAAATGGTAAAAAAACACGAATCTTTTCTTTTGTGCTAAATTGACTGGAAAACCAGCACCAGCTGTGTTAATTCTTGGGAAGGACTAATTGGTGTTTTGAGATGACTTTCAAAACTGAGCATTTACATAAGTGTATTTAGAAAGAAAAACAATGTGGCTGAACAGCCAAAATGACAGCAGTTTGTTGAGATGCTTTGACCACGTATAGTTGCTATACAATTTTAATTTAATAGTAGGTTATGTTAAGGTTCAAATACGAAGCAAGACAATCCCAGATGACAAAGAGCAGAAGTCTCAACTAAATGTGACCAGTGATGTGCTTTTCAGGACTCTTAAATAGATGACATTTGAAAGATTTGGGTGTTTCTGCTTGTTAGATGTTTTAAGTATTCCTTACTATGGGAGTAAAGCTCAGAAAGAGGAACATCAACTTTGGAAAGCTTCTTGTAAGTTGCCATCATTATCTGTCTCTAGCTCCTTCCAAAACCATATCATTCCTCTCTGATGGTATTTCAAGATCGTCTTCATCTCCTACTAAGTAATAACAGATGTGCATGTTTTGAAGTAGTCAGTGGTACTTGAACAGTAAAACAAAACAAAAACCCCAATGCAGAGGAACAGAGAAATGCACAGGGTGCCTGTGCAATTTGGCATTCATTTTGCTGCACTAAGATTGTTATGAGATTTCTACCCAGGATATCTGTCTAATAAAGAAATCTCTTAAAGTCTTGATCAGTGCAAAATGGAAATAAGATGGTACCAGTAACAGATCAGTACAGGTAAGGGAAGGTACACGTAGAAATCCTAAGCTACCAGTATTGATAATATTTCAGAAAGCCTGGCCTTTCTATTTGGAAATTTGCTTTTTTTTAAAAAACAATGATAAATAGATGTACACAGTGGACTAGAAAAGCTTACCTTCATCCCTTTTCTCACTTCTCTAGTACTTTCTGTGATGATAATGGGATACCTTTCTACAAAATTCTTGTGTTACATTTCTCGTTTGTAGGATGCTTAGTTCATTCAGTCATGTGGGTGAACTTCTGCTGACTTTTTGCTGAACAGTTTTGATTATAGTAAATCTGTTTATAGTCTTAGTGCTTTAATACTAAAAACCTTTGAACATACAGTAAATACTCCCTTTTTTATGTGCTACTTACTGACTAAACAAAAGAAATTTAATCTTGGGAGGTACAAAAGGTGGTGTTGCATTATATATATAGTTTTTTCATCTGTGTCAGTATAAAGCTAAGTGTCTTCTTTGTGTGATTAGTAAATCCCTCTAAATCTTTTAATTGTGTTGAATATATACTTGTTTTGTATAATACAAAATTTATGATATTCTAAGTGACTAAAATTGCATACATTTGAACAGCAGGTCAACACCAAAACGTACATTTGAAGTTAAACACTAAATTTGGAAGAAAATTACCTAAGTCATAATATTTTCACTAGATGCAAGAGATCAAATATGTAGAAAGATAAAAAATAGCCTTTGATCCCATAGTCAGCCTAATAATTTGGAGAAATTCTAGGGGCTGGTATGCAGTCTTATCTTCAGAAAAGCTCTCTGGTCAGAGGAGGCTTTCTGAGAGCAGAACTCAACCCCCTGGTGACTTATATTCACAAATCCCTACATCTGCACAGGAAGGAATACTGAAACATGTACCAGATGAAGCGTGATGTATAACAGTCTGAAGTCTCTCTACTCCAGAGTCAACCTCAAAAATGCTTAATGCCAGTCATTAATGCCTGTAAGAACATGGATTTCAGCCATTGTGGAGAAATACCTTGATAAAAATAAGTGCTCTTGTACATGTCTTTCATTCTCTTTGGTATCATGAGATGAAGTTTTTTCTTTTGTGTATGTTGTGATTTCTTGAGTCATGTTAATTTCCTGCATGTCAGAGAAATACAAGATGTGACCATGACCTTGTGTTGCTCCATTCATCTGGGAAGTATAATAAAACCAGCTTTGAAATGAAATATTTCTGATGAAGGAACTTTTTGTCAGGAAAAATGCTGAGAACTGTTATCATCATCATTTAAATCCCAGAACATATCTATTAATTTCATTTTAATTACTGAGAAAAGAAAAAAGACTAATGGTTTTAGACTTGTGAGGGATCTTGAAATAATATTAGTCTGCTTCAAATTAGCTGTTGGCTTGTTTTCAAATAATGATTCATGGTGGTATTTTACTAAGCCTTTTTAGTTGTCTTGAATGGTTCAGAACTTTTGTTCAACTTGCCAAGCACAACTATATGTGGTCCGGCCCTTAGTGCTTCAGAAGTTAAAGGGATATACGTATATATCGCTTTACTTAAACTTTTTGAAGAATAGTATGCTTTAAATTATGTATAAATTTTGCCATTTAAAGCTGGGACAACTCAGTTGAAGTATGCCTGATGGCAGTTTTCTTATTGAGAGCTTGAGAACTATGTTTAAAGGTGGCTGTGCTCATTGGAGAAATGTGTAGGGGAAGAAAAATATTTTTAGGTTGTATATTACTTGGCGTCTTCACACACTTAGATTTCCCAACAGAGAAGATGATTTATTTACTGTGCAAGAGAAATGAACCAGGTAGATGCTGTTAAGGAAAAGAGCCAACTTTTCTAGCAGTTGATAACATTGAGTCAGTTATTGAAGATGAATGACGAAATTGGAAGTCAGTATTGCAAAAATGAGGTTCTGAGGAACCTTAAGCTGAAAACCTTGTAAGTAAACCTTGGGCTCCTGCATTTATACCATCCATATGGAGGAGAAAGAAAAAGGAGGAGGGGGGAACCAAACCCCAAACCTTGGAGGTGTTTGTAAGGGTATTTAAATTTCAAGTAATTTATATGTTCTAAATCTGCAGAAGTTCTCATTTTAGCATTTAAGGAATCATATTTGGTTACTGAACCTATCAAAATAATTTCCAAAGGAAAACACATACGTATAGCATGTCTATTTTTTGGTACTGACCTTTTCCCATCTCTGCTGACTTAATGGAAACATAATTTTCTGTTACAGGTTGGCATGAGCTGGCATTTTCTGACTGGGAGATGTCAAAACTACCTGTTACTTTTTCAGAGTAGATTAGTAAAGTTTAATATTGATTTCATAGTAGCAAGAAAGTAAGCAAAACTTTTGCTTAGATAAGTATAGAAGGTTTGCCACTGACATTCAAGGAATCTGGTTTTACACGGGGTGTGTGCCACAGATCAGAGAAGTGTACACTTTTATGCTAAATTTAAATCAGAGCAAGAATCACTTAGACAGTGGTGCTATTTTTCTTAACACCTTCCTCACAATTGCTTTTCTTCTAGAGAAGGAATGTTATTTACTCATACTTGCTGTGAACATAGAGCAGATCCTCAGCTGGAACTGATAGGGTGGGGAAGAATTCAAGAGCAGACAAAAACCTTTAAAAAGCTCAGCATCTCAACTATAAAAATGTTAAAAAAAACCCACAAGTAGTTGCCAAATAGTATATTGATTTTTCATCTCTGTACTACATGGACTTTCTTTTTGCTTTATTTTACACATAAGAATGATCTTAGCAGAAATAATTCATAAATACAAGGTTAAGCAAAGCTGCAAATTGAGATTTCACTCTTTTTAATGGGATGAGTTACCAGGTTTTTATTGGTTTATTTTAGCAGGTTTTTTATTATATATTATATATATATCATCTTGCCCAGATAATATAGAGGTAAAAAGATAAAATCCTTTTGGATTGTTCCTTGACATTTTATGTGGGAGAGAACAAGAAAATTTGTTGCATTTTTCTTGCTTTCAATAAAACCTTAAAAAAGCAACTTACCAGAAAACTCAGTTCTCTGTCATGTTTACAACATACCTCTACTGTGGCTTGTGCTGTTCTTCCTTCATAGAAGTAAATAAGTAAAGCTAAGAGCAGACAAATACAATAAACACTACATGTTTTAAAAAAAACATCTAGAGAGAGTTCATTACTAGAATTAAAGAAAACTCTATATCATAGCAAAGAATTAAATTGGGAGGCTTGTAAGAAGTTTTTTTGGCAACTTGACCTGTTTGGTTTATTTTCTTAGTGACTGTTAAAATTATAAAGCAAGTAGGTGTTATATCTGATAATAGCAGCAGCGGGCAGCTTTATATTTAAGAGCAAATCAAATGGTTCTCATGGGTAAATGAAGTTCTGAAAATGAGGATTTTCTTCCTCTGACAAGATTTCATTTGTATTGTATGTTCTCGTGGAAGGTGTACAATATTGATGCATCTCTCTTGCAGAGATTTCGATTATCCTTGAGTGTAATAATGGCAAAAAGCTATGTGTTATCACTTCTTGTAATCAGATCTACCAATAAAAGGAGTAAGTTCCCTATGGCAAAGTGAAATGTTGAGGTTAAAACACCTCATAGTACTTTGGCAGGCATGTCTTTGTATTGACCTTTTTTCCCCCCAGTAACTACAGGTTTTTATTGTAACAATATTTTTGACTAAAGTGAATCTTTAAGTGAAAAGCAAGAGTGCAAAATTATTTTTTCTGCAATTGGCTTTTTAATGATTAATTTTTTAGTATTGCTATGTTCAGACACCTGTAGTATACAAGGTGCTTCAGAAAGAAGATACAGTTTGTGTCCTGAAGAGTACACTCTTAACAAAATTATGCTGTGTGCTTTTATGGGGGTGATGTTATTTGTCTCAAGAGAAGAGATGCCTTTTATGAGTACCTGCATGAGGAAAGTAGAACATATTCTTGATCCCAATTGTAGTGATTGCTTCTGCTGCTGTGTTACCTGAAATACTATTAGTGATCATGTACAACCCTGTAACACTTTATTATAAAAAGCTATAAGCTCTACATTATTTTCAATATTTTGTGCAGCTTGGAACCAAAGTGAAGGTGTTGAGTTTCTGTCAGTGATCATTTCCATTATTCACTAGTGCCTCGGCATAAGCCTTGAAACTGGCTGTCACTGTTCCAATGTCACCAAGCATGCAACCCAATTGGATTTGATGTATTTATGATATTTATCAGCAGTCAGTATTTTTTCAGAGACAAGTTTTTGCATTGAAGTAGGAAAAGTGGTTGCAAAGACTGGTGCCCATCTTTTTGCAATGCTTCTGGTGTATTCAGCTGGGCGTTCATAACAAACTGCTTGATGGCAGGTGATTGTCTGAAGAACATTTGTTTTGTTTAAGGTTACTTTCAATGTAGGTAGGAATATTGATATTCAAACTCATATTAGTATCTTTTTTGACCTTTTAGGTTGTTGAAAACCACTAAGGCTTGCTTTTTTTTTTTAAATGTTGATTGGTCCACAACAAGTAAAAAAATCTCTTAAAAAGATGCTTCAAAACAGTGCCCATTTTCCTAATTTTCTGTTTCCTGGCTACCCTTCTGCAGGGCTTTTGCAACTACTCAGTAAGCAGCTAGCATTGTGGTGTGAGTTAAAGGTGATCACTGATGTTTGTGAAGAAAGACAGCAAAAGAATATCTTGGAATATCTAGGTACTTTCCCTGTCCTCTGATATGTTTAAGTTTGTGTTCCTATGATGTGCATTAGATTAATGAAACAAATGCACTGCAAATCCAGCAAGCTGCCCATAATTTTATTATTAGAGTATTAAATTCATTTGGAATGGTCTTATGCTGAGGAATATTCTTTTGAAAAATTGCTTTCTGCTGTATAATGTCCAGGTAATATGAAGTTTATAGAACTAGATTTAATAATAATAATGATTTTTAAAAATGTGCAATTCATTGTGGTTCTTGAAATTAGAACCAGACTCCCCTGTCTTTTAGACCCATGCTAGTCTATTAAATCCCATAAGAAAACTAATTCAGTCCTGCAACTACAAGGAGACTTTGGCTTCACTGAGAACCTAAAGACAGAACGTGGCCAAGTGACACGGTGTGTTCCCCTTCAGGAAGCTAGCGGAAGCATCTTCTGTCTCATATTGAAAAGAATGTAAACCAAGAGCATTGTTTTGTACATATGAACTGCCCCTATTAGAGTTGGTATGTGCACAAAGGTACAAATGTTTTCTGTTGCCTGACTCTTCATAATACTGGTAGAAATGCTGTAGTTAAGTGCTTAGCTGTCCAGTCCAAACGGGTGCCCTGATCTGTCCTTTTGAGACTTGTTATTTCCTACCGTAAATACTTAGATATTATGGCAATGCTTTTTAAAAACAGCATTCCTCTTTCTTTTCAGCATGTTGCACAGAAGGTTGCTGGACTACCAAATACATTTCATGTCGAGAAATGCCCAGGAGATTTACTGATTTGTTACGTAGTTCCTAATTGTGTGGTGTTCAGTCTATCCTAATCACTGGGAAAGGACAGGATGAAGAAAAGCATCTGTTGAATAAGGGAGGAGACTTTCAGTAAATGGTGGTAGAACAGAGCTTGTCTTTTTGTTCCCTATTCCTTTTTCCCCCTCTTTGATTCATAGTATGTATCAGCTTTTAATCAGTGATTATAATTTGTGTGATAACTTAGTTGTGCTAATTCTATCGCAAACAACTGTGATTGTCACTTTCCACTATCAAATTTGTGAGAACAAAGTACAGATGTAATTCAGTACACAGATCAGCTTGGGGTTTGTCCCGGCAAAATTATGGAATGTACCATTTCTTTCTCATGAAAGCTGATGAGGATTTTTTTTTCTGTCTACATTCTTTCATTCTTTTCTGGAGGCTAGTGGCATTATTTAATCTGGCTAAATGAAAGTATTGTACTGGAAAAATTAGACACAGCAGTGTTAATTAAATGGGAAAGACATTTTTTTTGCCATGCATTTCTATATTTTCAAGCATAACTAAAGAATTTTCAGGCATGGTTTTCAGGGATAACTTTTACTATTGACTGATATAATAGAGTCATCAGAACAGCTGCAAGGGATTGGTTACACTGCTGGAGTTCACCCGAGTGTACACAGGTTTTTTTAATGCATAGTTTTTGAAACAAAACAGTTTGATAGCAGGTGTGACCTTTAACCCTCCCTAACTTTGAAGAACTTCATCATTTGTTCAGCACTGAATATATTTTACAGGTGGAGGAACCCGAGGGAAATGTTTGGTTTTGTTGGGAAGGGGGGAGGACAAGAAAGGGTTGTGTTGGTATTTCTGCCTCTTTTGGGTAAAGCATCAGTATTGGGTATTAGCTTCAGTTACTTTTTGAAAGTCTAAACAATTTTTTGTTGTTGTTTTTAAGAGACATCTTAACATCTGACATCTGGTTACAGAGACATAAATGAAAGCCAGGGTAAAATTTGAAGAGAGAGCTATTTAAAATGTGCACCTCTACTAAGATGTGGCATGTAGAAGGGACTGGAAGAGCTGTGAAAAGGGTGAACATATAAGAAGGTACATTGAGATGCCTGTACCACCCCCAGAATAGTATCAATTACACACTGTCTTTTCTCAACTTATGTTTGTCTCTCCAGCTTTTTGAGGACCTCAGATGATTCTGTGTCAGTTCTGTACCTCACTGTCCAAGTATTTGAGGGACTGCATAGAGACATAGACATGGCTCTCTGGATGAACCAGCTAAACATAGTCTCCATAATTTCATGGAAACCACAATAATGATTGTCCAAGGATACAGAAAGCAATTTTATCTGCCAATGTAAACCTGACTTGTCATATAAGCATTTATATAATCAATATACCTGCACCAGCCTGTGCTAGTTCTTGTCCTGAGATTGCTACTGGTGGTGCCAAATAGTTGTATGGTGCTGTTCATCATAGCACAGATGAAAATGGGACTTGCTTTCACAAGTGACTGAACTTATGTGGAAATGCAGATTGTTACAAATAGAAGTTAGAAATCCATGTTTGAATTACCGTGTTAGCATTAAATATTCAAGGATATATTTATCTTCAATCTGTAAACCAAGAGTGAACGCTACAATTACAAAAATCTGTTAACCTGACTTGGTAGCTCTGTCCCCTTGTTCAGACAGACATGAAAGTAGGCATTCAGTTTGCACTCTGTGTTGATGCTGAATTAGTCCATGAAGGGGCTTCTCTGCTGAAGCATTTTGCTTCACAAAATAATCACAAATCACAAGTGGAAAAAAAAAAATAAATTACAGAATGTTTTAGGATGGAAGAGACCTCCAAGATCATCCAGTCCAACCTTTGACCAACACCATAAGCTAACTACTAAACCATGTCCTTAGGGGCCAGGTCTCAACCTTTTAAATACCTGCAGGGATGGTGACTCCACCACTGCCCCAGGCAGGCCATTCCAATGCCTGACAACCCTCTCAGGGAAAAAATGTTTCCTAACATCCAGCCCAAACCTCCCCTGGTGCAGCTTCCATCCATTCCCTCTGGTCCTGTCACAATTCACTAAGGAGCAGAGGCTGTTTCCCTCCTCTCCAACCTCCCTTGAGGCAGCTGCAGAGAGCCATGAGGTCTCCTCTCACCTCCTCTTCCCCAGACTGAACACCCCCAGCTCCCTCAGCTGCTCCTCACAGGACTTCTGCTCCAGGCCCTTCATCAGCTTCCTTGCCCTTCTCTGGACACTCCCCAGCACTTCTGTGTCCCTCTTGCAGTGAGGTGCCCAGAACTGAACACAGTGCTCAAGGTGCAGCCTCACCAGAGCTGAGTACAGAGGGATGATCACCTCCCTATTCCTGCTGGCCACAGTGTTCCTAACACAAGCCAGGATGCCATTGGCCTTCTTGGCCACCTGCTCACACTGCTGACTCATATGGAGTTGAGTGTCAACCAATATCCCCAGGTCCCTTTCCATCTTACAGCTCTCTAACCACACTTCCCCAAGTCTGTAGCTCACCATACTTCATACAGATTCCCATTACTACTAACTTTAGATTCATGTTTAGTGAGATCTGTCTTCAGCACCTGTTTTCTTATTGTCCAGTTTAGCCTTAGTTGAGAAAAGTTTCTTTTGTGGTTGAGGCTGTAGATAGGATGGTGAGAAGTCTCCTAAGCCTGCCACAACTTCACAGCCTCAGGCAATTTATTATTACAGAGCCATTTCAGAACTCAATTTTTGGGATTCTGCACAAAAATCACTTGCTCTTCTGGTGTTAGAAGTATTTTTTGGTGTTAGCAATATTTTTTGGCATTAGCTGTGAAATTGAATTTGTTCAATACCTTCAGAAATCAGATTTGTGCTTCTTGGACTACAAAATTTAACCTTAATTTTAATGGCTGGATTTTACAGAAAGTCCTTGTCTACATTTCCTTAATCTTGAGTTAATGTAATTGCAGATTGGTTATTGTGCTTTTTTCTTCCTTCAGCTTCCTCATGGCTGCAAGGAGCAATTTTTATTACTGTGTTCTGCCTTCCATGCATGTCCCAGCAAGCATCTCTACTGCTTTGTCAGACTGGAGCATAGCCAGACGGCAGGGAATAACAGCTGGTTGAAATTTGCTTTTACACAATTCTTATTCCATATAACATGTTAATTTAAATGTATATTTCTTGAGGAAACAACTATATTAGCTTTATATTTCTTGATGGTGTATGCCATCGTAGTTTCATTTATGTACTATATTGCTTGAGACTCATTATGAATGAAGATGAAAAGAGGGCTTAGCATCAGTGTTCAGCTTGGATAGTTTAATTATTCTTCCATCTTGCCTGCAGAGTAAGGGGATAACAGGAATGGTCACATACTGCCCTATGCTGTCAATTACATTTTCATCACCCTTTTGTTGCCATGTTAACAGGTTGCCCAGGGAAGTTGTGGCTGCCTCCTCCCTGGAAGTATTCAAGGCCAGGCTGAATGGGGCTTTGAGCAACCTGGCCTAATGGGAGGTGTCCCTGCCCATGCAGGGGGGGTTGGAACTAGGTGATCTTTAAATCCATTCCAACCTGAACCATCCTACGATTCTATGTTAGTTAACAGTCCTTTGAACTGGTCTGAAGTGGTCTGTTACTGCATTTAGAGCTGGTTTGCAGTGAATTGTAGTTTTTATTCGGTGTAATAGAGTGTGGTATTTCTGAGGCTCAATTCTACATGGGTTATTTCCCCTTTATGTTTACAGTTGTCCAGAGTTAGAAATAGAGACAGTCTGAGCAGCACACACACCTGGTATGGGCACGGTTACAGATACCTGAGATGATGATGATGCCAGAAGGTTTTTGTTCCTCTTGACTAGAGTTTCAGCCCAGTGTGCTGACCCTTGTAATTTGAAGGACAGAAAATGTCATTCTTGTGCGCTGATTTAAGCTTTAAACTTCAGTGAAAATATCTGAGGAGTCCAAAGTTTGGGCCATTTATCCAGAGGAGTGTAAGCATACAAATGTTTACACTTTTAGAAACCTCAGGGTAGAAATATGAAGTGATTTATTTTATTCCAGCAGATGTTTCTTGTTTTCTGTAGCGGTTCCTTGGTGGTAAAACAAGTCCATAACTTGGCTGAAGCCATAGTTTGTTTACATCTTTGGAGTGATTTTATGTCACATTCACAGACAGCAAATTCTTGTAAGGACTGACAGATTCTTCATGTGAAATTTTTTAAAGTTTATGTGAAATTTATTGATCCAAGAGTTAAAAAAAAGAAGTGCTTCCTGAACAGCAGCAGATATGAGTAATTTATATTTTGTTTTCCAGTCTCCTTATCAAAGTAATGTTGCTTGTATTAGTTTTTTAGCAAATAACCGAAACTTGCATAGAAAATTTTATAGAGGCACCCTTTGTCATTCCATTTTCTGTATGATGAGCAAGATGGAATTTATATCCAAAATATTTTTTTGGATACTCAAGAAGATGGGCACTCAAGAAGATTCATGAATTGCAATGTCAGAACATGGTGTTTTGGTTGTTCATTCCCATCACATGTAACCCGTGTCATGATTTTCAGTGGTAGTGAATTAGTATAATGTTTGTTTATTTGGTCTCTTGTTGAAAACTGGAAAAGCTTCTTAAACAGTAATCTCAAAAATTAACTGCATAAAATTCCACTTTTGAAAACCCAGCTGTCTGTAGCTGTAATTATTCTCTGAATTACTTGTTTGCAGAGACTTAATTGAGTATGATTGTATGCTTTTTAAAATAACTCGCGTTCTAAAATATCTGATTTTTATAATCTAGCTGCTTATCCATGCATGGGAAGAATTAAACAAATGGGCACATGCATGTGTGCTTCATATATTTTCAGTTACTCTCTTTTTTTTTCCTCTTTTCAGACCAGCCAGACCATTCAAGTTACCAAAAAGGTAAGACCTAATACTGTCACACAGGAGGTTTGCAGATTCATAAAGGCAGTAGAGAAGATGATGGCAAAACTGTTACTCCACACACAATGCAAGACTAAGGAATGTTAAAGAAAAATAGTAGGGAATGAAATTAAAACAGATTCTGAATTAATAAAAAGGGAAGTATTTGTGCTTTGGATAATGAGTTTCTGAAACTGCCATAGGAGGCTGTAAAGCGAATAGCACGAGCAAGTTCAAACAACATTGTGAAGAATTGATCTGCAGTGGGTCCCTAAATAACACTGTAAAGGGGGAGCCAGGAAAAAGCTCTTCAACATCCCTAATCACACATCTTTGAATCCTGGGACAGCAGGAATAGGAAAGACCACAGATGACGGCCAGACTCTTGTGCTCCCCCTGGTTAGTCTTTCCATTAGTATATTTTGGAGAGGCATTTGAATTCAGCATACTGGACCAGAATTTAAAAATCTATGCAGATTTCAGTGTTCCTTTTTGGTAGATATTTTATGGTATTTTTTACTGTAGTCCATGCCATTCTCTTTGTATATACACTTTCTGCAAAGGGATAACACTCCTGTGACTCAGTACCTTTTTGATTACTCCTTATTCTGAGAAACAGCTCGGTCATATCATCAATAATGATAAAACACTCTGACAGAAAAGTTCAGAAATTTCATCGTAATGATCTTTTCTTCTTCTGAAAACCAGAAACCCCACATTGTCAAGAACATGAGGTTTGGACTGCGTATGCTCTGAAGAATGGCAGAGTCAGAGAAAACAGCAGAGCAACTTACATGAAACTCTTAAAATTTGAATTCAGTAAAGAACAAGCCTGTTCAGAAGGAACAATACCTGCTTTGAGTTACATAGTCTGTTTTATATTAATTCAGCCATACAAATACCTATTGCTCATAGCAACCTCTTCATGATATGGAAGCAATACATGGTATGTTTCTGTCTCTTTATATGAGACAGTAATGGTTTAACCTGAATATGTGTGTATAGAGGTGCTGGTAACACTATCCATGTGTGTTACCAGCTACATACTATAGCTTAAAATGAGAAGGAAAGTAGAGCACTGTCTTTTTTTTTTCTTTTTTTCTTATTAAGAAAGCATCCTAGGTCTTAGATCACCCTAGGGCAAATTGCTTGAGACCACTTTTTAGTGGTGATAAATAGTTGAGAAAACTATAGATTATATTAATTACTGTTGTCTCCTAAGGATTTTTAATTGTTTAAAACATGAAAAAAAAAACCAACCAAAAAACTGAAAACCCAGACACCAAAAAGAAAACAAACCCACCTCAAACCTTTTCCAAGTGTGTGAAAAACAGCAAAAGGAAAGAAATTAAGGAAATCTGTATGCATCTTGATGATACAAGGCAGCTTAGAGCAGTGTCACCATTCTAACAACTAGGTTGCAAGCAGGAGTGAAATGGCATAAAAAAGGTATTTCAGTCAGTGTCACAGTTATTGAGAATTCATCATTTAGTGCTTGAGTAGGCTGGAGAGAAAAAAAAAAAGAAATTATAATTCATCATTGTAGTCATATTGGCCAGCTGTCTTTTTTAATATGTTTAGGATGAGCTTTCTGAATGCGAGTGATTCCTTGACTAAGGAACTGATTTAAGTGCTTTCCTCTTGAACTCAGACATTATTAGGAAGTGGGCATTTATGCAGAATCCAAGTCAGGGTAGTGCCTTACTTTTCACAAAGAAAACAGAAAGTAAATCATTTTTTGGCTTCTTAACAGGTAAAAAATAAAATTACTGCCATCTGTTTAGCCACTTCCAGTGCCTTGGTTGGGATCAAGGCTGGCTGTAGGCAACTTGGTTGGGGCCAGAGCCCTCAGCAGCATCAAATGACACTCAGACAAATAAAATCAAAATACTGTGTGGTTTAGTTCTTTTTGATGTTCTAGCCCAGGTCAGCTTTGGTTATCTGAATTTCAGTATGTGATCCAAGAAACAGGGCAAAATTGCAGGTGTGAGCAAGCACTTACTGTTTTCTTTATGTGTCATACTAACATGTTAAACATTTTAACTAGGACATAATTTCTTTTACAGCTAGTGACTGAAGATTTTAACCAATTTAAGAGCTGCTCAGCTGAGAATAGAAGTATAGAGACAATATGTCAAAAGGGATAAATCTGATAATAGTGATGAATAGGAAAATAAAACTTTAAGGTATAATTTTTATGACTTCAGAGCAAATGCCTGCAATAGCTAGTCAGTCTAGCACTTGGTGTTTATGAAAACATTTATTCCTATAAATAGGAAAATTCGGTTAGGTCATTTACTTCCCTTAGCTTCTGCTCTGTACAGCTGCTCATTTGGCAAGCTGCCCTTTTGTGATTCACTTTAATAGAAACTTAATATTGCTTTTCAGCCTTTTGCTAATTAACCTCTTGTATGAGAATTTAAAGGATTATTTCACATTTACCTAATCATAAATTGAGATACACCTAGTGCTTTGAACTTCCTTGCTCCTTAAAGCTGTAGACCCCTAGACCATACCTATTCCCACATGCTACATGAAGTCAGCAGTATGCTTGCACACTGCTGTTGATTTTACAGTTAGAAAACTGGAAAGCTGTTGTTGGAGTGAGGATCTGGGCATTACCTCTCTTAGGAATGGGACAGAAAATTTCTGTGGAGCAAATAATCGAATTGTGATCTTTTAAGACAGTAGAAATAAGTAAGAAGAGGGCTCTGCTAGAAACTTCCCTGTTACATTGCATGAAATTTGAGGAGGACATAAGTATAGGTCTTCTTGATCAATATTTAGTGTGTACAGAGAGACTATCAGCATAGAATGATTCATACCTTATATTATTATTCTAATGCCTTTTAAACAGTGTGAGACTTTCTGTACTCTGTTCCCAAGATGAGACAATGTTGCTCTTGAAACATGAACTTTATTAATTCAAGTCTTTACTGTAAGAAAAAATAATCAAGAAATTAGGATTTCTGGGTTTAATTTTATTTTCTGATACTTTTCTGTCAATTTAACAAAAATAAAAATGCTTATAAAATAAAAATTATATTTCTGAAAAAAAGTCTTGCACTCTTAAAATATAGTGATCGAGGAGCTAGAATCAAGGATTTGTGTTATACTGGAAATCTAAACAATTAATGCTGATTAGTTTATGTATCATGTCAGAGCTTCCTTGTGTCTTTGAATTTACAACAGATTTTATGGATCATTAGTATCTAGGGTTTGACTGTTTTTAATGACTTTTGAATATAGACAAGATGGGTGGTTTGGGTTCTACTTAAAGGTAGATTTTTCTTCACTTTGATATTTTTCTTTTAAAAAGCATAAGCTGTCAAAAAGAAAGTGGTGTTTTCTATCATTAATTTTTTAAGAAAGCATAATATCCATGCCAAATGTTCAGTATAAAATAAGGAAAAATTTTTGTATCAAAAAATGGTGTTGAGCAGTGTTTTTCAAGTCACGTATGCTTTTCTTATGCATTTCTCTGTAAAAAACATTTTATGTAGATTGTATGTACAGCATTGCAATGGCAGTTTTAAGTACTGCACATGTTCTAACTAACAAAGATTTCTCTCAGTAGTTAAGTTTCTCTCAGTAGCAGCACAAAGAAAATCTGAGTTAAAGTCTGCATTTTTGTCAGCATCCTGGGGGAAAAAAGTAATAGTCTGATATGAACAGCTTTCTTTGTAAGACCAGAAAGTTTCAGTTGGGAGATTTGATAGAAAATATGTGGGGATTTTGTGTTTTCTTACTTTAAAAAAAAGTGTAGACATAAACTGTCTCCAAATGGGTTCCATCCATGTGTGATAGCTAGCTCAATTAAGAAAAATAGAGAAAAAAGGTCAGTCTTTCAACATGGTTCTTGATATATGTATGGGTTAATTTTGTGTATAACTTGCATTTCTGTAAAGTATTTTTCTCTGCACCCCCCATGTAGTTATGCTGCGCTGATTGCTGACTGGCCCGTGGTGGTCCTGGGCATGTGTACTGTGTTGATAGTGGTCTGCGCCCTTGTTGGAATATTAGTTCCAGATCTCCCAGATTTCTCTGATCCATTGCTGGTAGGTAAATATTAATCAATTATCCTGTCAAACAAGTATTTTTGGTTTGCTGGTTTATCAGTGATAGCAATAAACAGCAGGTGCAAGTGAAGCAATCAATACATTCCTCTTAAACCGAGATCTGCCTAGGAGGTTCCCTGTACTATGAATCTGTTTGGGAATCAGTTTTCTGGGAGATTCAGTTGTTAATAAGCTTGCAGAAGCCAGCTCTGTCTAACGAATCCACAAAATAAAAGAAGTGGTAAAGACCTCTGTATTTCCTGATTTAAAAAATAAAAAATAAAAAAACTTGCATCATGACATTGGAGTTGCTAACAGTGATACAAACAGGCACTTGCCACCAGAAAACATCATCCACTAATTTAAATTTTTTCTGCATTTTGCCACTGAAAGCTCATCTTCAAGGGAACTGCTGTACATTGAATTATGTAAATTCATCCCAGTTTTAAATGTACAGCACAGATCAACATTGACTATATATTCTAAATCATGTTTCAAAGACTGAGGGCCAGGATCTATTAAAGGAAAGGGGATTCTAAGTGCCCTTCTGGGAATGAAACTATATTCATAATGACAGACAGAAAGTAATTTTTGCCAGTGAGGTGGAGTGTGAACTGGTTAAAGGAAGGAAGTCAGAGAGATGTGGTCAATGGGACAGAATCTAGTTGGAGGCCTGTATGTAGTAGATCCTTCAGGGATCGATACTGGGGTCAGTACTATTGAATGTATTTATCAGGGACCTGGATGAGGGCACAGAATGCAGAGTCAGCAAGTTTGCTGATGACACTGAACTGTGAGGAGTGGCTGACACCCCAGAAGGCTGTGCTGTCATTCAGAGGGTCAAAGATAGGCTGCAGGGTTGGGCAGGGAAAAATTTAAAACAAGGGCAGAAATACAACAAGGGCAAGTGTAGAGTCTTGTGTCTGGGAAAGAACAGCCCCAGGTACCAGTATGGGTTGGGCCTGAGCTGTTGGAGAGCAGCACAGAGGAAAGGGACCTGGGGGTTCCAGTGGACAGCTGGATAACCATGAGCCAACAATGTGCCCTTGTGACCAAGAAGGCCAATGGCATCCTGGGGTGCATTAGAAGGGGGGTGGTTAGTAGGATGAGAGAGGTTCTCCTTCCCCTCTACTCTGCCCTGGTGAGGCTGCATCTGGAATATTGTGTCCAGTTCTGGGCCCCTCAGTTTCACAACAACCAGGAACTTCTTGAAAGAGTCCAGCACAGAGAAAGCAAGATGATCAAGGGAGTGGAACATCTCCCATATGAGGAAAGGCTGAGGGAGCTGTGGCTCTTCAGCTTGGAGCAGAGGAGAATGAGGGGTGACCTCATTAATGTTTAGAAATATGTAAAGTGCCAGGAGCATGGAGCCAGGCTCTTCCCAGATGTCCAATGATAGGACAAGGGGTAATAGATGCAAGCTGGAGCATAAGAGGTTCCATGTAAACATAAGGAAAAGCTTTTTCACTGTGAGGGTGACAGAACACTGGAACAGGCTGCCTGGTGAGGTTGTGGAGTCTCCTCTGGAGACATTCAAAACTTGCCTGGGCACATTCCACTGGGACCTATACTAGGTGATCCTGTCCTGGCGGGAGGCTTGGACTTGATGGTCTTTCCAGCCCCTAACATTCTGTGATTCTGTGAAATGCTGCGCTCATTTCTTACTTTTAATGAGTTATTTTACCCATAAATATCTTTCAGGACTTTTATTGAAAAGATTGTATTTTAATTATTATCCTCAAATAAAAATATACTGTTCCTGCAAGTTACTGTTAATTTTATTATAGTACTTAATATCTTTACATACCCATAAGCAATGGATATTAGTTACTAAAATTATTTCAAAATTACTTTCAAAATTATTTAAATATTTGCCTTACTCTGAAAGAAATGGAAAAATATACTTGAGAGTTTTCTTATCATGTTTAATCAGTAGAGAGTGATAACTGGGATACAGGAAAGGAGAACACCCTTGTTCTGAAAAGTAAGTGTTGAACATTTTATAGACTAAATCATCACTTCTCAGGGAGAAGTAGTACGTGCCCTTCTTAATCCCTTATCACTCTCAATCTTTGGTCATTATTTTGTCTGACCTGTCAAAGCATTTTACTTTTAAAAGTAGATGCCTGTAGAAACTATGCTTCAGTAATGAAAACTATCCACTTTGATTATGTTTCTACTTTCCTGTTTGAGCTAAGGAATGAAAAATATTAATGGAATTTTGCTATTCTTAGGGTTTTGAACCAAGAGGGACAGCCATAGGACAGAGATTGGTCACATGGAACAATATGGTAAAAAACACAGGTTACAAAGCAACACTGGCAAACTATCCTTTCAAATATGCAGATGAGCAAGCTAAAAGGTATGTATTAAAGAAACATTTAATTTATTTTTATTTGGGGTTTTTTGTTTGTACGTAGCACTTGCTCCAGTACTCTGTGAAGTTAATGTATATGTTGCCAGTGATTTCCTATAAATATTGAATCTGTTCTTCTATAATTCTCAAGGCCATTCACACAGAACTATGTATTTCCCATCATGAGCTCTTTAGAAGGATGTATAATTTTAGTTTTCTGTTTGAACTGTGAGCATTTTCAGTCTCAATGTAGTTTCCTTTGAAGTCCATAATAACAAAAAAAGAATCAGTGGGTGTTTCAGTTCTTGAATACCAAAGTAACTTTAGTAAAAGTATGTGTTTTTTCAATTTTAAGAGCTATTAACATGTGGAACTTGTTTGGATATTCTCTTTGCTAAGGCAAGGTAAAACCATTTATTTGTTGTGTTTCAGTCATCAGGATGACAGATGGTCAGATGATCACTATGAAAGAGAGAAGAGGCAAGCAGAGTGGAACTTCCACAAGGATACCTTTTTCTGTGATATTCCAAGTAAGTTGACAAACAATGTAAGAAAGGCTAAAAAATTCTGCCAGTTGAATTGGATTTCTGAGCTCTTCTCTGTATTGTATGTCTTATTAGGAGAATACCTTTTGGTTCGTATACATATAGTAAGCACCTTCTTTCTTTGTGCAGAAGCCTTTGAAGAAACTGGGCTAAAAAGCTATTGATCTGTTGGTTCTTTCTAGAAAGTAACTGTATTTACTTAGAAGCCCTTCATTAAGTGGTTCTATTTCCTGTGAAAATTTTTCTTAATTACTCATAATGCTGATCATTGCAAGAGCAGTGTTTTGTGTATGTCTACAAAGATAGAATTTAATTTGTACTAAGGAAGAAGTTGTGTTTTATCTCTTCCACCAACTTAACTTTAAAAAACCTAAATCTAAACACTTTTCCTATACAGGTTCTAAAGGACACCCACAGATCATGTTTTACAGAATTTAGGGATTTTTTTTAGGAAAAACCAAAAACGTGAAAACTTAAACACATGAAAAAACCCAACCCAAACAAAACAACCCACCTCATAGAAACAAACATTAACAATAGCCCCACTTAAAGTACTGTCATGGTCTGTAACTATTACTATTTTACAATTTGTTTGTGAGGGAATATTAGCCACTGCTCACATACATCCCACAAATTGCAAAAGTTAACCAACTTTATGGCTGAAGCGAATTACAACGGTTTATTTCAGGGAAAATAACTCCACACTGAAAAGGAGTCTTAGGAAGGAGTTCATAGTGGGAGAAAATGCAGGGAAAGCAGGTTTTTAAATAAATGTGCCACCCCCAGGATATAGCTTTTAAGAAAAGAAAAGGAGAAAGAAAGGAACAGATTATTGTTCTTTTCACCCTCTGGAGAATCACCGCCTCGCCACCAGGGTCGCGGTGTCTCTGGCTGCTGATGGTTGTGCTGCTGCTGCTCATCCCCTCTGTCCCCTGCTCCTTCTCCAGGGTCCCTGTTGCTGCTGGTTGATCTTGGTCGCCACTGCCCACTGCTTTTCACTGCTGAATTTTCTCCTTTTTCCTCTGAATTTTTATAGTTAAAAATGTCGTCTTCTCATGAGGTTCAACACGGCCAAGTGCCGGATCCTGCACTTTGGCCACAACAACCCCATGGGGAGCTCCAGGCTGGGCACAGAGTGGCTGAGAGCAGCCAGGCAGAGAGGGACCTGGGAGTCTGGATTGACAGGAAGCTGAACAGGAGCCAGCAGTGTGCCCAGGTGGCCAAGAAGGCCAATGGCATCCTGGCCTGGATCAGGAACAGCGTGGCCAGCAGGTCCAGGGAAGTGATTCTGCCCCTGTACTCAGCCCTGGTGAGGCCACAGCTCGAGTCCTGTGTCCAGTTCTGGGCCCCTCAGTTCAGGAAGGAGATTGAGGTCCTGGAGCAGGTCCAAAGGAGGGCAACCAGGCTGGTGAAGGGACTCCAGCACAAGTCCTGTGAGGAGAGGCTGAGGGAGCTGGGGGTGTTCAGCCTGGAGAAGAGGAGGCTCAGGGGAGACCTCATCGCTCTCTACAACTCCCTGAAAGGAGGCTGGAGCCAGGGGGGGGTTGGGCTCTTTTCCCAGGCAACTACCAGCAAGACAAGAGGGCATGGACTTAAGTTGAGCCAGGGGAGGTTTAGGTTAGATATTAGAAAGAATTTCTTCACGGAGAGGGTGATCAGACATTGGAATGGGCTGCCCAGGGAAGTAGTGGATTCTCCATCCCTGGAGATATTTAAAAAGAGACTGGATGTGGCACTCAGTGCCATGGGCTGGTAACCACAGCGGTAGTGGACCAAGGGTTGGACTTGATGATCTCTGAGGTCCCTTCCAACCCAGCTGATTCTATGATTCTATGATAATTATTACCAGAGGTTGCAAATTGGTAACTGCAGGTCTTCCCTTTCTGTTCAGGTTTTCCCAGAATTCTTTAGTTCTTGTATTTGATACCAATTTGAATTACCTGTCTGACAGCAATATCAGGAGACATTCTCTTTATCATTTTATCTCTTTAGTCCTGTCAAAGGAGCGGCATTTGTTGATGAGATTAGCCTTGGTACATTTTAAAGAGCATAAACAGAGAAAGTGCTGGCAGTGCTGGCATTTTACTGATTCAAGAGACAGTTTTCAGTGTAGTGCCGTGTCCACATAACATTTCACCCCATGCCTCCTGAGTCAGCATATATATTACATATTGAGTGGTTATTGTGTATTTTGTGCCGTGTGACTCGTGTTGGAACTTGTGCTCTTTGGCAGGTCAGACCATCTCCCTCTCAGGGAGCAACCAGAGCCGTTCCCTGTCTGGCAGCTTTTAGTGGCCCAAAGGCTCGGAGCATTCCATTGAGCCATGCAGCTTCCACAGTATATGTCCAGGTTTACCACAAGTATTTTCTGAAGCTAAGGTAAACTAGAGGACAAAAAAGACAAAGAAATCTTTACTGACTTTATACATGGCATACTGCAGAACTATGTTAAGTCCTGTTCTGGCAGAGAATATGCATTAGCAGATGTAGATCTTGTGTTTATTCTTACCATGACCTAAGCTCTTTTGCGGCTACTTCAATATGAGAGGACTGATAACAGAGCACAAAAAGATGATTGTGAAATTATTTGTTTATATTAATTGATCTGAAAGAGCAATAACCACTACAAATGGGATGAAAAAGAGATTTATTCTTATTTTTTTCCATTTATGATACGGTCTTCCATTTCAGTGAGAGAATTTGAGCAAGGTCATCATTTCTGCTCCTGTGAGTATAACTGAAGTAGACTGAGCAGATCTCCTGTAAGGAAGAGGAAATGAACTGAAAATTCTACTGAGCATTAATTGCAACTTGAAGCAGAATTAACTCCTCTTATCCTGCCTGCTGTTTCTGTTTTCTATGTTTTCTGCATAGTTTCACTCTTATTCTTTCTACTGCTCGTTCTGTGTAGTGTCAGTTTTGGCAGTCATGAAAGAATTATGCTTCTGTGGGAAAGTTTGCTGGTCTGTTATGTAAAGAAAACAGCTGATTTCCTCTTGACCTGTGTTTGTCATTTTTGGTATCTTTCTTTGTCTGCTTCATGATTTCAGTTTCCTCAATCTTAATAAGATCCGAGGTCAGAGATTCTAAAGCACTACCCCTGAGTCTTTTTTCATTACAGACTTACAAAAGACAAAAATTCTGCGCGTTCGGAGCAGTGGGAAAAATTCAGCATTTTGGATTTTGGAATATAATGATTAATGTGACAATGTTTCTTAACCCAAAATACCATATTATGTTACGCAGTACCCTATATTTGTGTTTCTATATATTTCCCTTGCTAGCTATACAAGGAGATCTTACTAAGTAATTGTTTTCTTTCCTAAAAGATATCTTTTAATAAATGTGATTTAATTTGTAATTTAAGCTGTATATGTCTGAACTGTAGAATTCCTAAAAACATCCTCCAGGATATCATGACAATTTCCACTGCAGTTATTTGCTTCTAAAGCAAAAACATTCCTGTAGATATAGCTTATATTTATTATTTATATTCCCAGTCAGCCCTTGATTACTATGATCTGTTCAAGGAATTTCATAGTTTGCTAATTTGATATTTTGATTTTCATTTGTTTGTCATATTTCAGAAGATATTTTGCTTGAATAGAAATCTGTGGAACTTCTAAATGGTACATAATATTGAAGATGCAATGTTTATTATAAGCACTTTAAGGAAGCTGAAATTTTCACGTGGAGAGTCTTACAGATAAATAGCTCCTCTTGAAAAAGAGGTGGATTCCCACAACCTGACAATGATTTCATCAGTGTCATTTGAATGGTGGGATTTTGCCTCAGTCTTTGATACTAGACACACCTGAATAATCTATACACCCCCTCTCCTGTAATTTCAGGTGATCGCTATTCACGAGTGGTGTTTACATCAACAGAAGGAGAGAATTTGTGGAATTTGAATGCAATTAAGTCAATGTGCAATGTAGATAACTTGAGGGTAAGTAAAGATGGCATTTAATTTGTTTAACTTTATATATGAAGCATGTATTTGTAGCTTAGTTTTAATACCATTGCCACCCAGTAGCATATTATAGGACTTCACATTGTTCACACCTTTTTTTGATCATCAGTAACCATCCAAATAAAGTTATAAATCAACACTCAATTTGCATATTCAGATTACATCAAGGAATTTATTTGACTTTGCTACTAATTCCACCCAGAATGGGGTGGAGGAGCATTGCTTTAAAAGTTTCTTTGCGTAAAGGACTATCTTAACTTCTGCTTTATGTTTCCTCTTGGAATATTAGGCCATGGATCTTTGTCATTGTTTCCCAGAAAATAATTCCACTTTTCTTGCTTGTACACCTTCAGGTGAAACTGCTAACCTTCATTGAACATGCAGATTTCTCTAAGTGTTAGTGGGAGCTCAGCTTTGTAGTGTTTTGGGGTTGGGTTTTTTTGGTATTTTTAGCATAAAAAGAGAGTAGGTTGGCAGGTGGATGTCAAAGGAATGTTGATACAGTAGGTAGAAATATGGCCAAATTGATTAGATGTGGACAGACCCTTTCAGAGTAATACTAGTTTTATCTTCAAAGCCAAAAAAAGGAAAGAATACGATTTGGCCATTTCTGTCTGGCCCCTTTGTAATTTTTCTTGCCTTTCCTTGTACTCAGTGCCTTGCATAGTCAAAATAATCACTGTAATAGCCAGCTTCAGAGGCTCCCATAGTTTCTTTTATATTTGTTAGAAGATTATTTACCATTCTGATTGAAATTGATGTCTAGTTTCAACTGATGGAAGTTTACTGACAAAGGCTAAAATAACATCAGCATTCAGTAGGTAGATTTGTAAAATACAAGCTTATCGCTTGCTGGAGTGAATCCCTTTGAACTACTGAGTAACCATAGTATTTTGTGTAGTATTGACTTGGTGTGGAAAGACAGTAATATGGAGATTTTTTCTATTAATAGTGATCGATTTATTTCCAATTCTTTCTCCTCCAAAATAAAATCAAACCATTAACTTCTTATTATATCGTATTTATTTCATGAGGATTTTTTTCCTTATTACATTTGTTTATCATTGCCTTCTAAGACAGCTATTAACTTGGCAAGTTCCCAGACTGTTTTCCCTAACAGCTGACATTTCCTTGCTTACAATGTTGAGGTATAGTGAAGCATTGTACAGTGAATCTCCTTTGGCAGTCTGCTGACATGCATTTTCATAGAATCAGGCTGGAAAAGACTTGTAAGATCATCCAGTCCAACCTTTAACCTAACTCTGCTGATCTAGCTCTACCAGTCCACTGATAAACCACATCCTTAAGCACAATATCTGCCATTTTCAAACACCTCCAGGGATGGTGATTCAGCCATTTCTCTGGACAGTCCGTCTCAGTGCTTAATAATCCTTTCTGTAAAGAAGTTTTCCTAACATCCAACCTAAACCTTCCCTGGTGGAACTTGAAGCCATTTCCCCTTGTTCTATTGCTAGTAACTAGTGAGAAGAGACTGACCCCCCCCTTGCTACAAGGTAGTTAAAGGGAGCAATAAGGTCTCCCCTCAGTCTCTTTCTTTTTCAGACTAAACAAGCCCAGTTCTCTCAGCTGCTACTCACAGGACTTGTGCTCCAGATATTTCACCAGCTTCATTGCTCTTCTCTGGACACACTCCAGCAGCTCCATGTCCTTCTTGGACCGAGGGGCCTGGAACTCAGAGTGCACTTGAGGTGCAGCTTCACCAGTGCTGAACACAGGGTGCTGATCCCTTCCATACTACTGCTGGCCACACTCTTTCTGATACAGACCAGGACGCTGGTGGCCTTCTTGGCTGCCTGGGTACACTGCTGCCTTATATTCAATTGGCTGTAGATCAAGACCCCCAGGTTTTTTCTGCTGGGCAGCTTTCCAACCACTCTTCCCCAAGCATTGCATGGAGTTGTTGTGGCCCAAGTGCAGGATCCAACACTGGTTCTTGTTGAAGCTTTTACAGTTGGCCTCGGCCCACTAATCCAGTCTGTCCAGGTCCCTCTGTGGAACCTTCCTACCCTCAGGTAACTTACTTCACCACTACTCTTTGGGCCCAGCCATCCAGCCAGTGTTTGACCCAGCAGAGCATATGTCAGTCCACGCCTTAAGCAGACAGCTTTTTCGCCAGGATGTGATTTTGTCCTGGTTGGTTTCTGTTTGTGTAAGTGTTTTTTGTCTTTACATGCTCATGAGATGATCCTTATTTGCCCCTCAGAGATTATTGCACAGACAATTTGGCTCATGTGGTTGCCCTCTATCTCTTTCTGGCAGAATGAGCAGGTGAGCAAAGTACAGAATTTAAACTAACCCCACTCAATTATGAATGAACTGAGCTAGGGAGTAATCATATCCTATTTCAATCAGGAGATAATCAGGAGTTCAGTCAGTGGAGAATAATCTTTTACAAGGGTAAAAATTAAGAGTTGAGGAAGAAATGCTAATCTGTGCATTTAATTGTAAGAGTTTAGTCCCATAGACAACTGATACAGGTAAATCCCAGGTAATACAGATCATTGTGAAGGACTGCAGTCTGAATAAAAACAGAAAAATATTCTTCATAAAATAATCTATTATTTCAAGTACTGCTTTATTTTCTGTGGGAAGGATGAAACTAATTAACTTCAAATAACAAACACCACACATTTTGTATCCATAAAAATAGCTCTTGCTATGAAATAAGAACATTTCAGAAAGTTAAATGATGGCTACTTCAGCTACACCCACAGCTGAAGAGGTATGTATAAAGAATAATGTTGCAGATAATGTTTCCATGGATCTTTTTTGTAATTTAGGTATTGATTTAAGAATATAACAATCAAGCTCCTCACCTGAGCAGAACAACAGTGCATCATGATAGCATTGGTTTTTAGCTAGTTAGTAGGCAAATCAATATGCTTAGGTTTTGCAGTTATTGGTGGTCTGTGTCTATCAATTTTGAATTAAAATTAGATGCCCAGTGGTCAGAAGGGGTTGAAGCATTTTTTTTTATTTTTTTTTTTTTTAAATGCTTGTTACTTAGTAATAATGTGTCTATATGATTCAGACACTTTCTAACAATTTATAAGCACTTCTAACACTTTGTAGAAGTCATGAATGCCTCACATCTGAATGATAAGTTCTGCTAACATCAAATCTCCAGAGAGGACGATGACTTGCACTGCAGCTCTCAGAACAAATTGATGACTTTAGAGACCTTCTGGTCTTACAGGCTCTCCTCTGACTGTAATTCTTTTGGTTGTTGAATTAGTCCTTAGTTAGGGCCACAGTTCTGTTGCAAAAAGCAGCAAAGCTTTCTGTATGCAAAGACAGGAAAACCAGACACTCTTTTCTGGAAATGCAGACCTTAGAATTTATGTGTTTTTATGATGATAAGCAGGATTTCAGCACCAACTAGTATTTGCTTTAGTATGAGCTAACATTATATCCCCTATGTGTTAATTGTACTCCCATCTGCTTGTAACTACCTTAACTCTATGTTTTACTGACATGTAGCGGCTCCATCCTGCAGCTGCTTGGCATATGGTAGTCTTATAATCTTTGTGGAAACAATATACAACTTAGCTGTAGGAGGTTGTCTAATTTTTTTACTACTTGGGTAGGAAGAACCCTCTTTTTCACCTGTTAATTGTGTAATGTTTTCCCTATAAACCATAAACAGTTATTTTATAAACTTCAAAGACTGTAAATTATCTCATCAGACTGCTTCTCCAAAACTGTGTATTTGTGATTCTCTGACACTGTGCAGATCCATTTGGGCAAATTTGCCCTAAGATACAGCATGTGTGCAGGTTGTACAGCTTAGTTTCCTTTCTTGTTCCAAAATAAATGAAAACTCTGCCAGTGGCTGACCAAGCCTGGCAATAACAAAACAGCCTTCGTAGTTTCTTTGGATCACTAACAAAGCCCAGTGTGACAATATATTAATTTTTTACATAGTATTTTAATGAGCTAGCCACAGCTAAATTTTGTATTTCAATTCTAATTTCCAGCAACCAGCTCATGTTACTTTATGTTTGGCAACAGTTACTTTACCAAAGAATATTCATGGCCTGCTGCAAGTGTTGAAGAACAACATATAAAACTTAGTGTCCCGTCTTGAACTTGAATACATAGAGAAGAAAATACAATCCTTTCCTCCCTATTTGCCTATTATATCCTCATTGGATTAACCTGGACACATGCCATAAAAAAAAATACAGATATGCTATTCCAGTGCTTCCTTTTATTTAGTAGGTTGTTCTTTTTTTCCCTGAGCTTGCATGTTTAAGTGTTTTTATCTGGAAACAATCAAATGTGAATTATCCTGGGTTTTTGGAATGCCAATTTGTTATTGTTCAGAAACTGGTTGACAAAATTAGGTCCATATTAAAGCTTTTATGACTACCATGAGAATTCCCAAGTGCATTTTTTTTTTTATACATTATAAAGAATTGCTTATAATAAAGCTGGGCAATTTTCATAAAGCAAAGCAAAGCAAAACAAAAAAAATTAAAGTGTTACATTTTATATCACTTAAATTTAAAACATATATGGATGCAGGGCCCAATCCTGCCAACTCTTAAGCGCATGACTTTATTAATGTGACAGTATTAATATGTGTTCATTCATGTGACTTGATTAAGGATGAAATTTTACATATATATAGCTACTTGAAGGATTAATTCTATTTTGTCCATACAACAGGCCAGAAGTTCTGGCTTTAGGATTTATATTCCCTGTGACCTATTAAGATTGGGTTTTCCCGACTTGAGAAAATTTCCCTGATAGAACCTTGTTACTTAAGAATTTCTGTCTTATTTTAGAGGTGCTTTCAATTTTGTCTGTAATGCTTATGACAGTTTAGGTAAGTCTTGCTCCTACTGGCTTCAGATATGTCTGGAATGTTATTGAAGTGAAAAATGTGTATCCGCATAAAGGATTAACACTCCTTAGCTAAGGAGATTCTGTAACCAAAATGTTAAAATTTCTATCATTTTTGTAATGCTCTGGGAGGAGTTCCTGAGCTTTGGGCAGTCACTGGAGCTCACAACAACCATCCTCCCCCATGACCCAGCTCTGTGCCCTGTCTGCACTTGCCACTGCTGCCTGCTTGTCCCTTCCCTGGCTTTGCTGCTGCTGCATCTTCCTTTACTTCCTTCCAACTCTTGGGACTCAGTCCCACAGTGGGTACAGCATTCAAAGGCATGACCACAGTAGGGCTTAATTTGGGATGCTTCATACCACAGCAGAATTTTCTTGTGCTTGTGCCTCGGAAATCCTGGATGCCTTAGGGATGGGGAGTGCCTGGGTGGCAGGCTGATCTGCTTGGAGGAAATGTCTTCCAGCTGTATGGGAGCTAAAAATGACTCATAAAGTGAGGGCTGTGGAAGGTGATGGGAGATGTCATAAAGCTGTTACATCCTCTTTCTGGATGGAAAGTCTCTGCCTCTCCTTGGAACTTCAGTATATGATTCTGAGCAGAATCCCAAACTTCATCAATTTATGGCCAATTGTTTATTTTCGGGGCCATAGTGTGGGGTAATAGAAGTGAGTTAACAGTCCTTGGTCTGGAAAAAAATGCCAAGGCATATTCAGACATTAGAATTACAATATTCTTAATGCATCTGACAATTTTATGCCACCGTGACAAGTCACTGTACTGAGTTACTGCTGGTTTAATGTGCTGCATGGAGAGAGGATGCTAATAAACAATGAGTGTGGAAATAAGAATTTAAAATGCTCACGCAAAAGGATCGGAAGCTAAATTTTCATCACTTTGGGGGGTTTTTTGTGTGTGAATTTTTGTAATCATCCAGACTATTACTTTAAACTGGATTTTTTGCCCTTCCTGTCTTTATACAGATCAGATCCCATTCCCAGTTTGGTGATCTCTGCCAGAGAGCCACTGCTGCTTCGTGCTGTCCCAGCTGGACACTGGGCAACTATATTGCTATTCTAAACAACAGGTCATCGTGTCAAAAAATTGTAGAACGGGATGTCTCTCACACCCTAAAGCTGCTTCGCACTTGTGCCAAATACTACTACAATGGAACCCTGGGGCCAGACTGCTGGGATATGAATGCCAAAAGGAAGGACCAACTCAAGTGTACAAATGTGCCTCGCAAATGTACCAAGTACAACGCTGTTTACCAGATCCTTCACTATATAGTGGACAAGGATTTTCTAAGCCCAAAGACAGCTGACTACATCTTACCAGCTTTAAAATACAGCATGCTCTTCTCTCCTACTGAGAAAGGGGAAAGCATGATGAGTATTTACCTGGATAACTTTGAGAACTGGAACGCTTCTGATGGCGTAACAACTGTCACAGGGATTGAGTTTGGAATAAAACATAGATTGTTTCAGGATTACTTGTTGATGGATACTGTGTATCCTGCCATAGCCATTGTAATTGTTTTATTAGTTATGTGCATATATACGAAGTCCATGTTTATCACGCTGATGACTATGTTTGCAATAATTAGTTCCTTGATTATTTCTTATTTTCTCTATCGGGTAGTATTTAATTTTGAGTTCTTTCCATTCATGAATCTCACTGCATTGATTATTCTTGTTGGGATTGGAGCAGATGATGCTTTTGTCTTGTGTGACGTTTGGAACTACACAAAATTTGATAAGCCTCATGCTGGTACGTCTGAGACAGTGAGCATCACGTTGCAGCACGCTGCTCTTTCCATGTTTGTCACAAGTTTTACCACCGCTGCTGCCTTCTATGCTAATTATGTCAGCAATATCACAGCAATCAGGTGTTTTGGTGTTTATGCTGGCACTGCCATTTTGGTGAATTATGTTTTGATGGTTACATGGCTCCCTGCTGTAGTTGTGCTACACGAACGATATCTTCTCAATATTTTCAGTTGCTTTAAGAAACCTCAGCAGAGGGCATACAACAACAAAAACTGCTGGACAGTGTTGTGCCAAATTTTCCACAAGGTAATTTTTGCAGTCTCAGAAGCATCCAGGATATTTTTTGAAAAGGTTTTGCCATGCATTGTTATAAAATTTCGATATATTTGGCTTTTCTGGTTCTTTGCCTTAACAATTGGTGGAGCATATATTGTGTGTGTGAATCCAAAGATGAAACTGCCGTCATTGGAGCTCTCTGAGTTTCAGGTATTTAGGTCTTCTCACCCATTTGAACGATACGATGCAGAATTCAAAAAGCTTTTTATGTTTGAACGTGTCCACCATGGAGAAGAGCTCCACATGCCAATTACAGTAATCTGGGGTGTCACACCTGAGGATAATGGTGACCCTTTAAATCCTAAAAGTAAAGGAAAGCTGCAACTAGATAGCAGTTTTAATATTGCTAGCCCAGCTTCGCAGGTTTGGATTTTACATTTCTGTCAGAAGTTAAGAAATCAAACATTTTATCATCAAACTGAAGAACAAGACTTCACAAGCTGCTTTATTGAAACTTTTAAACAGTGGATGGAAAATCAAGACTGTGATGAGCCATCTCTTTACCCCTGCTGCAGCCACTGGAGCTTTCCGTACAAGCAAGAAGTTTTTGAATTATGTATCAAGAGAGCTATAATGGAGCTAGAGAGAAGCACAGGGTATCATTTAGATAGTAAAACCCCAGGGCCTCGCTTTGACCTAAATGACACCATCAGGGCAGTGGTGTTGGAGTTCCAAAGCACATACCTCTTCACCCTAGCTTATGAGAAAATGCATCAGTTCTACAAAGAGGTGGATTCATGGATCTCAAGTGAGCTTAGTTCTGCTCCTGAAGGACTTAGCAATGGTTGGTTTGTTAGTAACCTTGAATTTTACGATCTTCAGGACAGTCTTTCTGATGGTACTTTGATTGCCATGGGCCTTTCAGTTGCTGTTGCATTTAGTGTAATGCTTCTTACAACTTGGAATATAATTATAAGCCTTTATGCGATAGTTTCAATAGCTGGAACTATTTTTGTCACTGTAGGTTCTCTGGTTCTTCTTGGATGGGAGCTAAATGTGTTAGAATCTGTCACTATTTCAGTTGCTGTTGGCTTATCTGTAGACTTTGCTGTTCATTATGGAGTGGCTTATCGCTTAGCCCCTGACGCTGACCGAGAGGGAAAAGTGATTTTTTCTTTAAGCCGTATGGGTTCTGCTATTGCAATGGCTGCACTGACTACATTTGTAGCTGGAGCAATGATGATGCCCTCTACAGTGCTGGCATACACACAGCTTGGCACTTTTATGATGCTTATCATGTGCATTAGTTGGGCTTTTGCAACATTCTTCTTCCAGTGCATGTGCCGATGCCTCGGACCCCAGGGCACCTGTGGCCAGATCCCACTGCCTAAAAAACTCTGGTGTAATGATTTCTCTGAGACCTTTGCAGGAGCCCAGGGAGGCAGAGGTCAAAATAAATCACATCCCATGAGTAAGTGTCAGCTGGACTGCAGAAGTCAAAAACCAGAAATGGAGCATGAGCACTATGAGCTTGAGCCTCTGGCATCACAAATGAGACTCTGTAACCCTGCAGAGAAAGTGACTTATGAAGAAACTTGTATCTGCTCAGAGCTCTTCAGCAGCAGGCCCCAAAATACGTGTATGCCTATGCATTCGGCCTATAATAGTGAAGTGGGTAAAAGCATAAAAAATGTTGCTAGTTCAGCTATGCTGCAGACTTGTGTTGACCAACACACCTTATGCTCAGTTTTCTCTCAGAACAGGCAGTGTAGCTGTCCGGATGCATATAAACAAGTGGCAGTGAAGTGGAGTCCACACTCATGTCAACAGTTAAGTGATACTTTCTCTTACCAGTGTTCTCCTTCACTGGGAACTGTACAGATCCAGAACTCTGTAGCTCCTCTAAATGCTTTACAGCAAGCTGCAGAAGGTTATGTGCACCCAGTCCAGCATGTCCTCCACTGCAGTTGCCTTCAGAGAAGGCTTAAAAGAACGATAACGCAGAACTCTCTGCCTAAAAATTTTTTCCTCCAGTCTGTGCAGCAGTTTCAGGCACATCAAAGAATAAATAGGACAGATTCACATGCTCATCAAAACTCAGAGGAAAGCATAAGAACTGTTCCAAAGGTGATGAGCTCCTCGCAGTTCCTGTGCCGAAACGCAGGTCCTCTAACAGGGCATTGTTCTGAATGTGAGTGCAGTGTATCAAGTAACCAAAAGGGATTCTGTCAGCAGATGGACAAGTGTGATGAAAAGGGTGGTACAGAAGCAAACGAGGTTGAAAGCAAGAAAACCTCTCTGTCAAAGCAGAAAAAGAAAGCTGAGAGCAAGCTAGATAGATGTTCTTTGCAGAATGACCAGGTTTTGAAGGCCGAACAAAATGATAACAAACATCAACTGAATAGATCGGGGAGAGAGGCTCTCTATGAGGGTTGCAGTGAAAATTCACACTCTTGTAGCAAGGCTATCACAGTGAAGTGCAATTCTGTTGACTGTCAAATGCCAAACATCGAAGCCAATGTGCCTCCTATGTTAATAAGTCCAGAACTTTCCAATGAAAGCTTGTTAATAAAAACACTATAATAAATCTTTAATTTGGCAATCCTGTGTCTTTCTTTTATAAGTAAGTTTAAAACACTAAAAAGCAAAGTCCTGCATAAATATGAATTATAATTTGTATTTTGGAATGAAAAATGTATTTTATAGATCAGTAACATTTATACATTTCATAAAGCCATTATATGTAGTAAAACCTGATGTTGTCCAGAATGTTTTTTTGCTGTAACTCATAAAATGGATTATGTTTAATTTAGGTTTTGTCCCAGGGCATTAGAAATTGAGTTCTCCATATAAATCAGCTCAAGAAATAAAGTCCTACAAAGAACCTCTCTTTTCTGAAGCCAGGGCTTGCGAGTTTGGTAATGTTTGGGGCAGGGTGAGTTTTCTGAGTACCTTTATAATTTCCCTCCTGTCTCAGCAGGCTTGTGCACATCTTGAAGCAGTGACAGGACTATAACTGTGCTCATTCAGGATTGTCTGCAAGATCAACTCTGCAGGGTAGTGTGTTTTGGGAATGTTTTAAACTATTTATCCTAACAAAATCCAAAGAAAAGTTCTTGGAAGTCAAGAGCACTTGTTGCTTACCTGTGTATACAGCAAAGTAAAACATTTTAAACTGCCCTTTCTGACAGTAACTGTTTAGACTTCACCATTAAATACCAGAGAATACAGGTGGAAACAACAGTAAGTGTGAATATTATTTATTTCTCGGTGATTATGAGAAAACTGTAATTCCTGAGTAAGACAGATATAGATATAGATGATAGATATAGATAAAGATCGATGATAGATATAGATAGAGATGATATATAGATATAGATGATATAGATATAATTGGGAGTTACAAAGGTGGGCATGAAGTGCCTTACAATACTGAACTTTCTCCCATGAGGTATGGAAATTAGAAGTAAATACAGTGGAGAAAGGTGTAGTTAATGCATGTATTCTAGAGTTACTGTCTATAGTGTCAGATTAAGTCAATTCAGAAGGCTCAGATACATAAATTAAAATACATATGCTCTGTGTTTTCTTAAGCAGTGGTGTTCCAAGATGTAGTTACAGATACTGAACTAAACTGTGTAACTAAGACATTGGCTTTGAGACCTTGTTTTTGTGTAACCAACAGTTACAGTTTGGTTGTGGGATTGCTTGCTGGCCTCATCATTCAGGGAAGGTGGATTTGAGAGCTGGAACTGTGCAGGATGTCATAATTGATTGACACCTTGGTGACAAATCTCTCTTCCTATAATCTCTTTATTATGCTGATTATGTTGATTTACTATACATGGATAATAGAAGACAGATTTCATGGCCTAATGCAGTATCCTGTACTTTCTGTGTTATGAATCACTGCAGGAAAAATTTGGCTTTTTCTGTTCTAATGTTCATGTAGATTAGTATCATATGACAAACTCCTTCATGTGGTCTGGGAGTAGTGCTTATATATCCCAGTGTCTGGAACAGAATATGAGTTTGTAATCTACAGAAAAAGCTGAAATGTTTTACATGGTTTCAGAAGGGAAGCATTCTTTTTTAGATATAAAACTCACTTTTGTTTCTTTTAAAACTCAGAACTCCATTTAGATTGAGATTTGTTCTAAATTATTGTAATGAGAGCATTAATTATAAAGAGCTAATACTTGCAGTGCTAGGAATCTGAATAAAGAAAAAAGGATAAGAGAGAAGTTGGGCAGCTTTTTTCCTGACCACTGCCCCTGCTTTAGTGCAGTTTCTGTGAGGAGCATATGTGACACACTGAGCAATAAAATAAAAAAATGAAATAAAAACAATGTTAGGATAGTTCAATTGACCTGCACTCAGACTTTGCCTGTCACATCAGCTGTCATTCTGTCATTCACAGCTCTGCCTTTATGACACAGGCCTTAGGGCAGGCCCCCAGCTAACACATCTACAAAACATAGGGGATTTTGAGCTGGTGAACTCAAAATTGAAGCTTTTCTAAGCCAGCTTTCCACAACTGCAGTCTGTGTAAGGAAATCCCCTCTAACTGTATATTAGTAACTGCTTTTATAGTGGTGAAGTAAGCAAATAAAGATTAATGCTGTATTTTCATTAAGAGTTACATGTTTACAGGCAGATACAGTAAAAAGAAATAAATCAGGGCATATAAGGAGTTGTGATGTAATGTGCTCTTAGAAAAGATTAAAGTGAACTAATATACTTGGCTAGTGAACAGTATCACTGTTGTGTTTGCCTTTTGTGACTTTGACATTGCCTTCTTGCTAACTTATTTATTCTTTCCTGGTCACTTAGCTGGACAAGGTACAATCACTGAAATAGATAATTTTAATGTTTTTGTATGTAGCACCACGTGTATGTAGCATCTATGTCAGTGCATATGTAGACTAAAATCCAAGCCAGTCCAACTCCTGAATAATGGATGAGGTTAGGAGTTGGTTCCAGTGACAGCTGAAGGCTGAGATTGTGCATTACCCTATCCCCAGAAAACTCATCAGAGGAAAAAATTAAATATTTTACAGACTACTAGGAGCCAGTGGGGAAACACAGCATCCTGTTCCACTCCAGAAAATCTTAACAGGGACTACTCTGTCCTACTGAGACATCAGTCTAAGAGTTGCCAGTTATTGTAAAGCAGCAAGGGAAGCTGATGGGTGTAGTAATAGTCTAATTTTCATTAACTGATTTACTGTGGCTGAGGTCCTCCCTTGCCTCAAGATGCCATAGTGACCCTGGATGTGTGCATGCCATGCTGGCTAAATGTTGTGCTTCTCTTGTGGGCTGCCCTGGCAATGGCTGGTGCTGCATGTGGGAAGTGACAGGGTCCTGGCTTTCGGACATGTAGAGCTTTATTTGTATGGAGAATCCATGCTGGGGAATCTACCAAACTGGGCAGGGTATTTGGTAATTGTTCTGGCAGTGATGACACGTGTAGCTTGGGACATGACAGACAAGCTTTCTGCCTTTTCAAAGCCTAGGAGAGACTTTACAGTGACTTGTACATACAGAGAGCCTTTGAAGTGGTATCTTTTTAATTATCCAAGTGAGGAAAGAGACCCCGTGTGAAGACTTGTTTGAGGCTCTGAAGCTGCTGGTATGCTTTCTTCAGGAATAAAGAATCTTCCTGGGAATGGGGCTTTCATTTGAGACCAACTCTCCCAAAACCACTTGGGGGAGGAAAAATTATTTTTAATATACTAGATAATTTAGTTGCCTGTGTTGTCCTTAAAGTTTGTGTTTTTCAGACTGCAGTCACATTTATTGTGTGGGTAATACAGTGATTATTTGAACAAAAATTTATATGATTATTTACAATAAGTCCTTTCAAATATACCATGCTCAATATATAGTCACTCTGAATGCAGCTACCTCATACAAAGTATGGTAGATGGGTAGATAGCTGATATAGTAATGTAAAGGGATAAAAGTAAAGTTACTATTTCATGGACTGTGTTTTTTGAGAAACTTGAAATCCATCTTTTTGCAATCACCTGTGGTCACTTAAATTTGATATTTTTCAACTAATATGGTAGATGTTTTTAAATGCTTTGGGTTAGGAACACCTATAATTTTGCCAGGTGAAGCCCTGGCAGTCAGTGCCAGAGAGCTCTAAAAATATAGGTTGACAAATGACAAAAATTTTAGTACCGTAAGTAATGTCAAAAGTGATAAAAACTGAGTATGTTTTATTTATATAGAGAAAGTTTTACTACTTAATATAGGTAGCAGATGGGTGACTCAGGACAACATCACACTGACTTCATTGAATTGAACCTTAAACTTTTTCCACATGCTGCTGAGCTATATTAGATTTTATTTCTGCCAATAATATCTGAAGTGCCTGTACATATAGCATTTGGTTTATGACGGTGAGGTGGGACACTGTCCTACCAAGTGTGTATTCCCAGTGTGAAACAACACTTGCCTTAGGAAAAGAAAAGCTCAGTCTGTATACATAAAAGAGGCTGAAAGAAAGGCAATAGCTTCTCTAACAGATCTGTATAGACTCGCTGAATTTGGATCCAATGTCACTATTGCAGACCTGCCCCTTGTTTTAATGTTGTTACCCTTTGACTTTTTATTCTGTACACAGTATTGTTTTGGCATCAGTCATTCCGCCTCTGTATATCTCAGTTTCAGTTTATTTGAATAAAGTCTCCAAGGTCTGGAGAGCCTGTAAAATAGATCATACACAGCATAGAGAGACTGCAGGTTTTAGGTACTACTCTGCTCTTACTTAGTAGCCTTACAGAGCAAGGACTCTTAAGTTTACTGTTTCCTTTTACTTGGCAGCTTGTATTCTGAGTGTTTTTCCTAAGGTCTCCACTTCAGAAGGTTGCATAGGCTCAGGTGCTTCCTGGAGACATTTAATTTTCAGTTGATTCCTGAAATGTTTCAAGGTAATATGTCTGACTTGGATTTGGATTCCATTTTTTTAAAGTTTTGATAAATGACGCTTTACCAGCAAATGGATAGACGTATGCTGGAGGAGCATCCGGTTGTTGCTTTTATATAAATTCTCCCAGTTAAAAATGTATGTTGAGTCTAGTTTCCAAACCAATGAAGTTAATTAAAACTAGTGCTGATTTGTGTTCTTAAAAGCAGGAGGCATAACATTTGTTCTCTTGCTGTGGGCTGGCCACAATGATGGCAGTGTTAGAAGTTGAACTCTTCCAGCAGATGGATGGCTTTGCTTTGAGGCCTAAACAAACTTTCTTAAACCCTTGTAAAGCCTTAACCAAACTTTTCTATAGATTAATGTTAGTAGTGATTCTTTCACCTTTTTCCAGGCTTAGGAAAGGAACTGATTACTCATAACTGACTCTAGTAATGCTATGTTACAGTGTTTCCAAGGATCAGAATTACTGATCTTTGGAAAACAGTATGACTGAAATATAAGCAGAATACTGTCAGACCTGTAAAAAGTTGACCTAAGCCATGTCTTCTGCATGCAGTAATATTTTAAAAATACTATCCAGGAGTAGATGTTATAGTTTAAGTTTTAAGATGGATGATGTCTTGAGATTATTACTGAGTTTTATTTGAAGCCATTTTCAGGACAAATGAAGGGCATGTGAGGACAGCTTGGTTTGGCATGACTGATGAGGTGGCACCTCTGACTGTCTGCCCTCACCCAGCCCTAGCAGGAGGTTGTCTGAAATCTCCTTGCTGGAAATGGCAATGTTCAGGAGCTGACAGAGGAGCAGTCAGGTACTTGCAGTGAGGGGCGAGCAGAGGGGCAATAACTGCATCAACTTTCTCTTCTCCCTCTCCCATGAAATTTTTCATTTTATAATGAAAAAACCTCAATATGCTTTGCATTTCATGCTGGAGCAGTAATTCAATGCTTTTGAAGAGTTTTAGTGGTATAAATACAAAGTAAGTTCATTGGAGCTACTGAAGTCACGTTGATATAAAAAAGAGAGGTATCACAACTGTTTTGGTTTTGGCTCTTGTAAAAATTCTTAGTACACTTTAGTGTTTGGCCCTAAATCTATTTTTAAGAGAGATGTTTATGGGCAAAAGCAGAATCCATAAATGTTATGGTCCAGTTAAAAAATTATCAGAAATAGACAATTGAATGCATGTGAACTCAGTACTGAAAAGACTGACAACACAGAAAGATGGGTTTAGCAGTGCATTGAGCAGAAAGTTCTGTTGGTACTATTTTGTAGTAAAAGGTTAGATACTCTCCTTCATTTTTCATACAAATAGTCTGTCTAAATATATATTTTTTTCGATTTATGTTTTAAAGGTTTATGTTTTAAAGATCTATTTTATAATATTTGATCGTATTGTCTGATGTATTTTCCAAATGCTCTGATATGACATGGCTGAACACCATGCCTTTTTTCTAATATATGCTCTTCTCAAGCTGACAGAACTCAAATACATGTCTCTGAGAGCAGCAAAGCTTCCCAGAAAACTTACCCTTTCTTCTTGTCTGTGTTCTTAGTTAGGGTTCTGTCTCATCTGACCCTACAGATCTGGGCTTTTCTTAGATGCCCTAACAGCTTGATTTCTTTCCTGACACAGTACTGAGTCTGTTAGGTGGCAAATGTAGCCCTGTTTGACATTAATATACACTAAAGGTAACCAATTTTCTGTGTACTTCATGTATTCAGAAAGCTGCATGTAGTTTTTTTATCTTTTTTTTTTTTTCCCCCCTCTCTCTCATCCATTCTCTCCTCTTGATTCCTATTCTTCTTGAGTTTTTGAAATGCAGCTTGTGTCATCGTGTACCATAATCTCTTTGATAATTTTTTATTAGAGAAGATTAATTTACTTTTGTAAAGTATAATATTTTAACTTTTTAACATTTCGTAGCAGTGTTACACTACTAAATAGGGCAGAAATAGAGACTACTCTGTTATACTGACACAAGTTTGAATAGTTCTAGCTGTAGGTAGTGATATGATTTGGAGGTGTTTTATTTGGCATTATAGCACTGGAAGAGTATAATCTTCACAAAGATGGGCATTATGAATTTTGTAACAAATGACAGATAATGACTCACTCTCATCTTTTTTTTTTTTTCTTCACAAAAGGAAGGATTATCTTCACACTAAGAAACTGAAAAGAAGTAAATCAGGAGGTTTTAAGCAAGACAACATAAAATTGAAAAATGCTAGGATTACAATGGTTTGCCAGTAAGCTCTGTTCCTTTCTCAGTGCTATAAACACCTTTTAAACAATCAAGCTCACTATGTCCCAGAATGAACAACATGATGTTGTCAAATGAGAAAGAAACTGTGCTCTCCAGATCTCTAGATAGTATCACTTTCCAGAGAAGTCTGGTTGTGGTAAATAACAGCACTGGGCAAAGATACCTTACCAAAGTAACATGTTGTAATGAAGACTCATTCAAGTGTAACTCAGTCTGGTGTATGAAGTGATAGAAGTGATGTGGAACTTCAACTAATATATTTTAATTGCAAGATACTCAAGCCTGTATGCAAGAATTTGAGACAGCTCAATAGTTACACTGGGTAACTTAGATATCTAACTTCAGTTAGCCTAGTTGAAGGTACTCCTGATCCTTATTTGAATTAAAATACTTTAGTACACAATACAGAGGGAGAAAATGTCTTGAAAATGTGTGTAAACAACAGTATTTGAGACTAGTCACTTTTATGATCTCAGAGTAATAAGCATGAAAAAGAATTGTAAACAATAGCTTATAAAAGGTGGTTGATGTTCAGGGAATTTTAAACTTCTGTGCATTTAAAATCAGTGGTATTTGAAAAGGATGCCTTGCATGAATGTGCAGTAAATTTTGGTACTTGTTCAAGAAAACCTGTAACTTAGTATAATGCAAATAATTTTTAGTGCTCTGATACACTTCACTTGGCATATATTATGCAGGTACATCTGTGTAGCAAATTTGGCTATTGGCAGATCTGAATACTTTCCTACTTCGGATGGAGACTAAACTGCCTTCTGAATGAGCAGCTCAAGACTGAGACCATCTGTAAAAGCATAATGTGAGTATGCCTGTCTGGCTTTTGTCAGATACTGGTTTGTTCAGGACAATGGGGGAGAGGTTGAAATCTATAGTTACGTTGGTTCCCTGAATACATAAGTTGATAACTGTGACCAGCGTGGTTGTTTCAAAATTCTGAAGGCAAGTGAAGTCCTTGTGCGTGCGTATGTAACTGAAACTGTGCATAAGCATGTGGATTCTATAGTGTTCCAAATACATACTTGGATTTTTATGGCTAAGAAGTTACTGACATTCAAACTGATGGTTTAGTTTTTCACTTTGCCCTGGTTAAGTGTAAAAGGTGGCATAACCTGTTTCTGTTTCAGCACTCTCAAGGAAATACTATACTCTTACATTTAAATTCATATTTATTTTAAATATATAAAATCTAATAAAATATTCCCTAGTCTTAAACTCCTATTATTATAAACCGATGTTTAATGTTATCATTACTTCAGTGTTTTTATAAATGGTTCAGCACAGCAGAGACATATAAAGTCAGTTTCATTACCATTTTTAGTACTTCATGATTGCATTTCATTATGCCTTTAAAATATTCAATTTGAAATTCTAGGCCTGGATGCATAGAGGTTTCAAAGTACCTGCAGCCAGCTTTAAAACCACTTGAAACAACTGGGGAAAAAAAGATTAAACGCTTGATCTATAATAGTAAAAGCCAGATATACTTCATTGCCAGTGAGTCTGTACACACATACCTCTATGTCTATCTTGTCTGTTTTACAACCCTCCATTCAATACTACCTCCACCTTTGTTCTCTCTTCTAGGTCTCCTTTCTGGCTCAGTTCTGGTGTCCTTGCAGTGTCCCAACATGAATTCTGAAGGACAAGAGCTGGTTACCATACTGCAAGGGGCCAGCCATTTTGGAGGGGCTGCAATTATGCCATTGTATGCCTGCTTTTTAAGGGTATGTTCCCAGCTACAGAGCTTGAGTAAGACTCACTATTGTATCTCTCCAAGTTCTGGGACCACAAGGGAGTGATTGATCTCAAGCAGCAGAGCAGCTGCAGTGGCCTATGCAGCAGGGCAGCACTGGGACCTGCAGTCCCCAAGGATTAGGCTCCAGTCATAAGGATTCTCAGCAATTTATCTTTCTGATCTTAGGTCTAAATTCTTTCTTTTTAAATTTTTTTCCCATCGTCATTGTGCTAGTCTTCAAGTTACTTCCCCTGCTTTTGGACAACTTCCTCAAATCCTTGTAGCTGCTGCTGCACGTAAGGAGGTCCTGCTGTGAAAGGAGCCCCTGCTGCTTGTGTGCAGCCTTGTTGGAGCCCCTTGTCAGTGGAGGAGAGCTGGATGGATTAATTTATTTAAGTGGTCTTGCCCCAGAGATAACTATTGTTTGTATTGTAACCTCCTCTGCCACCTGGGGACTGGGAACGGGGCAAGGGCAGCATAAGCTTATGAGGTGGACTATAAATCCACTGTGGATTTAAACCAGTTTTGTCTTCTGATTATGCAAGAGCTCAGAAATCATCCTGACATCTAGCATTTGCCGTCTCACTCCTGTTTTCTGATACACTGTAGCCTGAAAAGCCTGATTGATGTGAAACCCTGCTGGATTCTTCAGATTTCACACTTGCTCTGGTTTCACAATGTTGTATTTTAAGATTAGGAGAGCAAAGATTCATGTCATATGTTGTTGCTGCTAGTGTCTTCCCCTTCCCTCCACCCAAGTTTATGCTGTCTGGAAATGGGTCCACCCTTCCTTAGGAAACCCAGACAGAGAGGAAGCCACAGCCTCTTTATCTTTTTACATTTAGGTGTGCCTGACTGAATGTAGATTTCCTCAAAGCTATTGCAGCTCTCATATTGTTTTGGTTTTACTTCAGAGGGTCTGAAGCTGTATCTCAGTGTATCAAGCTAGGAGCAGTTCTGGTTTGTAACTTCTCCTACAGTGGGAGGTGAAACAGAGAAGAAGACTGGAACTGTGTCAAAACACTCATTCTTGATCTCTTCCATCCCTTCTATATAGGACAGCGGCTCATCTGTAACTGATGATCCAAACTGAGGGTTTGGCTCTCAGGTACTAGGTTTTGCCATATACTGAATTAGTTCAGTAAAGTGAGGTCTGAGAGCTCCAGCCTGCTGGGGTATGAGTGCAGCAGACAATAAGTACACCAGCATCTAGAGCTGGGTGCTGCCACTTAGAAAAAGCACATTCATCCTGGGTTGTGCTGTCCTGCTGAAATACCTCTGTTCTCACTGCAGAAAACCTCCAAATTAAATGTGAAACAGGAATTGTTTCACAGGAACAGATGAAATATTTCTTTCCTCTTTGAAGTAGCAAATTTGGCAAAGGGTATACTTCACTTCCATTAATGTTTTTTTACTTGACCAGGCAAAGGAAAGTATTGACAGCCTTACCTCAGATATTTGCTCTGCTCACCTCAGCCACCAAAGGAACTGAGCTGGGACCCCACTCAAGCTACCACATGCATATGGTCTGTAATAGGAAATTAAGCCATCAGTCAATATTGACTTCTGTTGAAAGTCATCCTACACAACAGTCTTTAGTAATTGCCTTTTAGGGACAGAGCACCTCCTTTTCTAGGTAACTGGTTACCCATTTCATGAGAGAGCAGAATCAATTGTTACAGTAGTCCCACAGCCCAGTGCTCTGAACCCAGCTTTTGACTCTTTTCTTCCCCATGCTTTAAATCCAATTCAGTTTACTTACAGTCAGGCATCAGCTATGTGTTGACTTTTAAAAGCTTCATTCAGTTGCCTAATCTATTGTTTTCATGTGGTTGTTTGTGGAGGTTTCAGCAGACAAAGGCGTGGGGTTTATTCTACCTCAGCAGATAGCACTCAGCCAGGACACCTGGTAAGACTTCTTTGTGCACAAAATGAATATTAATCAAGAAGTTTTAAGTCTCATGTGCTTTTTGTAAACTAAAATACTGGATTTTCAATTCAGAGTCATCTAGTCTGTAAATATAGAGACTGGGAAGTACAAATGCAGATCTTCTCTTGTTCTTATAGATTAGCAGTTTTCTTGCATACCTAGTTACACATAGGAGCCATAATACAATTTCTTTAAAAGTTAGATCTGTTCATAAAGGTTGAAGCTGTTAAAAAAGTAATAGTCTTGTTCCTAGAGTATTTACTTTTATGATGTTTGAGCCAGCTGAAGCTTTGAGACACATCAGCATACTTTACTGGAGGAAGCTCAGGTTTACATTAGTTTCTAAAAATGTAATTCACTTCCAGCTTTCTAAGAAAGTTTGGCCTTTCTTCCCATACTCATAGTCTGGGCACATTATACTAATTAAGTCATCACCTCCAGATTGTGATACTGGCATTTGTTGTATCTGTAGTTGTGTTTGAAGATGATGCACAGATTTCAGACAGCATATGATTGCCTGCCTGCCTTCTTCATGCTGCAGGCCACAGTGGACATCTGAAGCCCATGTAATTTCAGTACCAATTTAAGGCACTGATTTAGGTTTCAAATCACTAAATGGATCAAGCTTCAGCAACGTTAGAAGTGAATATCAACCTATATATGGCTGTAGTTGCTGCAGTCTTGTAGAAATGCAGCCCAGGCATACCCTTTCTCTTGAAAACTGACAAAGTTAAACCTCTCAAAAATTAATCTGGAATCAGAACTCCCTGATGATACACTTCAGCGCTTACTTAGAAAACATTTTTGTAATTGGGTATTTAAATTGTAAACCTAATTCTTGGATCTCTGTATCTTCTCCCACATCCCCTTTTTCTATGGAAATGTTTACCCCAGTTAGTGTTGTACCTTCAGGAGGGAAGACTGCCAGGCACTACATGGTATCTGCCTGATTTCTGCAATATCACAGATAGGGCTACAGTGAAAAGAAAACTAAAATAAGGCAGATAGTTAGCTTGTCCATTTTCAGTTCTCTATTGGTTCTGCAGCCATTTGTGAATGTTCCAGAATTTACAGATAATATAAGGTCAGCTCTGGAAGGCAAGGATATTACTAGGCAAGACTAGATACAAGAAATAGGGCAAGCCAGTTTATTAGTATATATATTAGATACTCCTGTTTCAGAATTTTCAAAGACTTAACAAAGGCAGTTTGAGCTTTCGGTACAAATGGTTAGAACAACTAGAATTAAAAAGTGTGTGCAGAACTATAATATGGGTCCTTCATGGTTATACAGACAATATGCTGTGAAGTAACTGTAGCACCTTAACAGAGACTCATTAATTTGTTGGCATGAATTGCAGAGAGTAGCCAGATGTGTGTCATCTGGCAGCATTTCAAGAGGAAAGCCAAAATTCCTTTATTACCTTCATTTGGGTTGCTACCTTCTTTATTTTTTTGTACTGCTGTAGAAATTTTTGAGGCTAGCGAGTTGTCTGGTTAAGTGTGTTCCTTCCAGTTGTGGCTGTTTAAAAAAAAAGTGTAAATGCCAACTGTCATCCCACTGTAATTCCACTGAAATGTTGCATGGGTGAGTTTTTTTCTTGAAGCTATGTTTTCTTGAGCTCCTTTGGCAATCAGTTTATCCCCCTGAAGCGTGACAGTTGATATCTTCGGACATTTTTCATTATCTAGTGTGATATTAGATACGATTCTTAATCATACAAATATCTAATCCAGGTTTTGTTCTCTGAGCTGGCTCTGCCAGAGGGTATCTGAACTGAAGAGAAGTGAAGAACAAAGAAGACACTGTACTGATGTGGTGTGACTGATGTTGATGGGAATGCGTAACAGTAATTCCAGTTTTTTCCTGCCCCAGCTTCCTCTTCCTGTTGGTACCGAGGTTAATGAGGATTTGAAATAATTCCTCAGTACTGTGTCTGCATAATATTTATTGATATTATGAACAATGAAGGCTTTAAACATGCAATATACTGATATGCCATCAGGAAATTTTAAGTGTTGTTGTTGTGGGTGGTAGAAGGTCACACAAAATACAATGCGAACCAGTTCTGTTGAAGTGAGGCAGGAAGTCAAAACCTTCCTTGAGCCTTTATAGTTCAAGAATTTGTTCTAAATTTTGCTGAGAGAGCTACTAATCTAAGAAAGCAGTTTCTGGAGTAAATCAAAATCCTTGTTGCCCTTAGGGGATCACTAAGATGGTCTTCTCAGATATCAGCTGTATAAGAGATGAAAATAAGTGTGTCCTGCTGACTGACTGCTGTTCTGTCTTGTCTTTCTGAGACATTTAAGAGAATTAATTCTGAGAGAATAAACAGAATCACAGTCCTGGAATGAGAATGGAATTGTCAGAAATATCAGTATTTGGGATGCCAGGCTTTCAATGGAAACCTTAGTGCATGACTGAACTAGGAAACTCTTAAGAAAAACACAAATACCCGAAATATTCCCATTTAAAGAAATAAATCCTTATCAGCCCTGGAAATTACTGTCTTTAGCTGTGTCTCTGGCCGTAGACTGGCAGTGGCAAGTGCTAGTTTTGTTCTGCTTGCCATTCAGCATGGGACACCAGGCAGGAATAAGTGAGCTCTCTACTCCTGTAAATGTTGTCTTTAAAAAGAGGAGCTGGAGCGAGAATAAGAAATAAACAATCATGTCACACACTTTGTTTTCAAACTGATGTTGTGGGATACCTGAGTCCAGAGACTCAGATCTCCAGGATTATTGTTTGGTTAAATTATTATTACTACTATTTTACTCAATTGCAGCTTGGAAACTCTTAAAATGTCAGAAATGCTTTTAAAAATTCGGTGTTATTTTAGGGTTTGTGAAGTAATGATGGTAGAAAAATTGTCTTTAAACATGTTTTAGTTTTGAAGGCCTTTGTATACAGCACAAACACACTAATAATTTAAAATATTTCACCAGCATTTGTACAGAGATACCCAGGGGGTTTTGTGGCTCCTTGATATTTTCTCATTTTCTCTCTCTCTCTCGAGAAAAACTCTGAGAGAGTTCTTTCACTGTATGTTTTTATTTTGCCACTAGTGAAAGAAGAGGCAAAGTGATGAAGGAAATCAACCAACCATAAAAGAGAAGAAAATTGAAGCTTCTTTAAGCTGGGGTTTAAATTTTAGGAAGATAATTCTGACAGTAAGGTTTTTGCTGGAAATTAATATTTTAAGTGTTACCTGAAATGAAAAAAATGCTCAATCTGATAAGGATAGCCCGTTCTGTTTAAGAACTTTGATCTCTTTCCTGCCCCTGGCCTTTGTGCAGTTTTGTCTCCTCATTGTATAAATCACAGGCTGGTCTTTTCACTCCAATTTGGGAAGAATGTCAGGTCTGCCTGTGTCAAATTGCCCTCATAACCTTCACTGCTTTAAGGCACACACTGACATTAAGTTGTTTGTGTGTGTGTCTAAGGTATCTGGTTTAGCTCTGTCATCTCAAGGTAAAGTCACCTTATAGAATCATAGAATCACAGAATAATTTGGGTTGGAAGGGACCTCTAAAGGTCATCTAGTCCAACTAAGCAGGGACATCCTCAACTAAATCAGGTTTCCCAAAGCCTTGTCAAGCCTCATCTCCAGGGATGAGGCCTTATCTCTCTTCTTTGGCAGCCTGTTCCATTCTTACAGTATCCTCAAAGAACTTTTTTCCTAACATCCAATCTAAATCTACTTTTCTCTAATTTATAACAATTGCCCAGTGTCCTCTCACTGCAGGCCCTTGCAAACACCTTATATAGTGACGTTTTCAGGTAAATTGATTAAAATCAGTATCTGCCCAGACTTCTCAGATCTGCCATGTATGCCTGACAGCATGGCAACTCAAGTCCTGAAAACAGAGACAACAGATGAAATCCAGCCCCAACGAAGTCTGAATTCCTGCTAATTTTAGCACTCTGGGATTTGAAGAACAATGCCTTTCTTTCTTCCATATTGATGAACTTTCTATGTGGAAGTGTCTGGATCCCTAGAATCTTTCACCTTCTTTCCTTCTTTTCTCTTAGGGAAAGTTACATCTTTGGTCAAGTGCTGGCATCCCTCCAAGCTATCAGTGCTTAAAAACATCAGAGATCACTCAGTAGTTTCAGTGAGGTTATTTTGATGGTTTTGTTTCTCATCAAGGTGTTCATACAGATTGTGCCAATTTCCCTTGCTTGCTTCCCCACCTCACACCCTGAAGCTCTTCAAGATCTCTATTCAGTGTTGTCATACTTGGAGATACATGTTAGCTTAGATTCATGCTGTAGGTCAGATGTTCCTTGAAAATGAAATAAAAACCACTGGGCTGGAGTATGACTTCTTCCATGTGGTAATAATTAAGTACCTTAATTTCTGTTTGCAATTTTCTTCTCTTTTAATATCAAATTAGTCTATCCCAGTAATACTTAGTTCTGCATCTTTGTTTATTTCCATGTTTCAAGCAAAAACTGTTCATGGAATTTTGCTAAGCAAAGATACTTGGAAATTAGAGGCATTATAAGAATAACTGTGCAATGCAATGACTTTTTAAAAAATCTAAACCAAACCTCCCTTTCTGTGGAGCAAAAGCTATCACAAAGTGAAAAGAGGCAGGACATCAAGACCATACAGTAAAATGGCTTTTACAAAAAATTGCTTGTATTCCCCCCAGAGATGTTCGGTGTGGCCACCCAGACCTTGGGCAAAACTGTATCTTTGGAATTTTATCTTCTCTTGGAGCAGAGATTCAAACTATTATCATGGGCCTTGGAGTAGAATTTTTTTCCTGTTTAATTTTCCCCTTAGTTATTTCAAAAAAATTCTGCTGTTTATTCCATTTCACACCTCACACCTTGAAGCTCTTCAAGATCTCTATTCAGTGCTGTCATACTTGGAGATACATGTTAGCTTAGATTCATGCTGTATGTCAGATATTCCTTGAAAATGAAATAAAAACCACTAGGCTGGTGAACGACTTCTTCCATGTGGTAATAATGCTATATAAAAAGAAATTATACATGCTGAAAAACTTCCATGACTTAACTTACCTCCCATGTACTGTCACTTAACCCTCCTGTGAATCCACTCTGTCCTAAGTGAGTTGTATATGTGCATAGGTTTTTGAAGTCATTTTGGAAGTAGTTGGTGCAAATAAAGTGGAAGTCACAGAAGCCACTTGTATAATCCAAAGCCAAATATGGTACTCAAAACTCAAGGAATTTTGCCTTTAAAAGAGTTCCTCATTGATTATCCAGTTCTTCCTGTTCCAATAATAGCTTTTGTGATTCTTTCTATGAAAAATGACATCACATTATGAAATTACTTTAGTGTAGAAGAGAGTACTGATTTATAACATTACAGGGAAAAACTGAGAAAGATATGAGGTAAGGTCACAAAACATAAACAGTAGCTGGGAGCTGACTGCACTCAGCTCGAGCACAGCATGAGCCTGACAAGGCTTCTCTGTGATGGTAAGGAAGGTCTGAAAAATCCTCATTTCCTAAACCAAGTTTGGTTGGTTTAGCTGTTTCATTTTTCTGCGTAGTCTTACCAATATATATGGAGCAAAACCTACTGATAATAACAATATATAGTAATCCCTGATACAGAACTTATTCATATGTCTCAAAAACACTTCAGAAAGGTTAAGCAATTGAGATATCCCTAAAAGGTTGGTGGAGGAGCCAGGGAAGTGCCCAGCAGACATGAAACTGAGTCCAAAATTCTGTCCTTTTGGCTGAAATGCCTCTCTATGCCAGCATTGTGATGCCATTCACAGTTTGAAATAGCTGGGCTAGTTACATTTCACTTGAACTGGTTTATGTGGCACATTTGACTTTGTAAGCCTGCCAACCTTGGCCAGCACAGAAAAGGAGAGAGTATCTTTAGGGGAGACTTTTTAAAGATTTTTTTATTAGTATTATTGCTATTTACGTGTTCCACCCCTTGCCCTTTTTCAGCTTCAGGGAAATCTTGTTCTATTTTAAAAGCCTGGGTAGGAACTTGAGGCTAAATACTGCAGCCAAATCGAACAGCAATCTCACCAATGTAATAGAGGGTTGGCTGATAATAAAGGCTATCTTTCCAAGCCTGTTCCTCTGTTCTTCCAAAGGCCCTCCCTTATCTGAAGCCTCTGGGGTAAATACATTTCCCTTTGCAGCAGGGTACCTTTTGACATTAAGAGAAAGTACAACTCAAGATAAGTTGAAGAGGCTATGATGTCTAATCTCAGTAAGCATTCAGAGATTGTGAATGTCTTTTTATCCTGAGCTGTTGAGGTTTGTTCTGGGTTTTTGGCTGGTAACACATTTTGCTTGGAGTTTTATTATATCCCTCATGGGGTTTTTTGGTTTTTAGAGTTGGTTTGTTTGTTTGTTTGTTTTGTTTTGTTTTTTAACTGAGCTGTCAGTGCAGTACTTGTTCTGTCAAGACTCATGTGTTTACTTGGCATCTTCAGTATATAAAACTAGCACTGTTTGCATGGCTCCCATGGAGCCACTTCTGCTAATATTTTAAGGCTCTGACTAATGTGTCTTGAGGGTAAATGTTTTCTTCAGTGTTGTATCTTGCTCACAGCAGCAAGTTTTGATGAAGTTTCTTTTCCATTGGTAGAGGTTTCAATCTTGTCAATTCACTGATATTCCTTAATTAGAGGATTTTAAGGGGTGGCAAAGTTTTAATTCTTTTTTTCATAGGTGTTTGGACCTGTCAATGAATAGCTCACCAAATGCCCAGCTCACTTTCATACAAATGCATTAGTATATCCATGTGATTGCTGACATCTACAATCCCCCTCTAATAATAATTTCCTCTTCCAGGAGTGATGAGCTCCAATGCCCTCTCTGGGAGCTCTTCACTAATCCTTGTTTCATGTCCTTTCCCAGCCCTTGCACCCCAACCACCCTTCTCCTGGCTGATGTACAGCAAATGGGATCTCATTCAGAGCCTGGCATATGCAGCCCTGTTTCAGTCCTTAAAGACTGATGCTAAAGGATTTGAGGTGCTTTCTGTTGCCCCAAGGCTGTACACTTTGCTTCCACTGCATTCCAGAATGGCTGGCTAGGAAAACACTGGAACTGACCTTTCCTTCCCATGAGCAGTGCCAAAGGCCTCTCCCTTCTGCTCATGAGAATGTATTAAGACCAAAAACAATGACAATTTTCCATAAAGTTTACTCCCATGGCTTAGCAGTAGTGGAGGATTTACCCAAAGACTGTCTCAAACCTTCTCCTTCTATCCCTTGCATGAAGTCTGGGAGTCTCACATGTTCCTGGTACCCAGCACAGGCCCTACACACTGGGTCTCCCCCCACATTCCAGCCATCCTTCAACTACATTCATTTCTTTCCAAAGGAAAATGTCCCTTGAGGCTCATGATGCCAACTTGTTTTTAGATGAAGCGTGTGTATTCAACTACCATAATTAACCTTCCAATTTAAAACCTCCATTTTCAGATCAGCTCCCTGTGGGAGATTTCTCTGCTTTCAGGAATGCATGAGTGATGCACAGATGCTCTGTTGGGATACTTTACCTATTCATTATGTTTGATTAGGTAGCATTTGCACTCTGACATCTAAGAGTGCGCCACTTTCTGATATAATTAGTGCTCCTCCAATTAGGGTAAATGTCTGTTTCATTGCTTTTAAGTGGGTCATTAAAGTGCCATTCCTTTCTCACGCCTCTAGAGCCAACAAAGATACCTGCACACTCCTCTTCAAAAAGTGAAAACTAATTCCAAAAGGGTAATGGAGCAGCTAATGTACCAGGGCAGATGCTGCTCATGACTCCTTCTGAGAGCAGTTCCTGGGTAGCTGATTTTCTTTGTTCTTGATACTCTGATTTACTCACAAAATAGAAGTAGCTGTTAGCCAATACATCTGTTGAAGAAGTTCCTGAAAGCACCAAAACCTGGGAATTAGTAAAAAAAAATATTGATACGTTGCTGTTACCACATGAATTCCTGTTGTGGAAGTCTGTGGTTGTCACAGGGAAAACACAGTGTCTTCTCAAGAGCAATCCTTGCATTTTTATTTTCTCATCCCCACATTCATCCACAAGGATGCCTTCTCTCCACGGGTCATGCTATTTGCTTGTCACCTGGGTGTAGCAGCCCTTTCTATTTCCGGAAAAGGCTTTGCAATTCCTAAATCATTAGATACTGCAATGCTCTAAACACCATTTTCTGAAAGCTGGAGTGCAGGTTTCTGGCCCACAACAGAAAATTGTGACTCATATAATGGGAAGGGACAGAGACATCTATTTTGCAAGAGAAATTTGAGAACAGTGAGTCACCCTGATGGCTCCTTTCTGTAAGTGCTCCTTTTAGCTGTGTAATTCATAGACAGCTGTGTATTTTAAAAATGCTTAAGGCCCCATCTTCAGGAGAATAATCTTGATCATTTTGGATGCTGTAAGATGCTGATCCAGAGCTGAGATCATCTGATTCTCCCTATCAAGATCTAATACTGTTTTTAAAATTTCTCAATAAGGGCTAAGATTTTGGAAAACAAATATTATACTTCTTGCAGTGGGATTAATCTACTCGAGATGTAGTAAAAATGCCTTTTTTTAAAACTAAAGACTCATGGAACTCCCTGGGTATCTTTCTATAGATGAAACTGGGTCAGATCTTAGATTGCTTAAAATGGAAAAAGCCCACTTGTTTTCCTGTGCATTTTTTTGTTTTCTCTGGTTTTCGATGGTTTTTATACCCTTTTGTTTTCCTTTGCCTTGTGGTCCTCAGTTCTCATTTTACCACAAAGTAATCACGTAAGACTTCCCTACCCATTTCATCCAGCTCCCAGACATCTAAATGTTTCTCAGGCTCATCTCAGACGATTCACCAAAGCCAAAACACCCATTAATCAGTCACCATCTTACTGATTAGATTTATTTCTAGTAGATGTCTTAGTATGGAAGAAAAAATTGTTGAAAGGTGTTATTCTCATCCTCCTCAGAATCAGTGGATATAGAGCAGGTGGGCTGCAGCCATTGACCCCTTCAACCACTTCTCACTGGGTAGATAGAAACATGCAGAGTAGTCACAAAAAGCAAGTTTGAGCTAGGCAGGAGGGATTAGGTCTTGAGGAATTTTATTTAAGTAACCTTCCTTCTAAAGTGATAACAGTTATCAATGTAGCTGGTGAATCTCTGTGGCAGGCAAGCCCTGGTCTCACACCTTGAACCACTTATGACAAAGGTTTTTATTGAGCCCACATGGTGCTTTGAAAACTGAGGTTTGATATATCTCTAGCTTTTGCAGGAAGTCAGAATAAATCCAACAGCTTCTGAGTAAAATCTCTGATGGTTTTGCTGCGGAGGGTTGCATAGCAGGTTTTAGTGAAGAATCTGGTTTCAGAAACACCTTCCAGGAGAACAGAATGATGGTTTGCAAATCCATAATTAGTAACAAAGGCATCATCAGGCCTTATTAATGCATTGATCCTGGAGCTTTAAAGATGAGGGTGGCCAAAGGTTCATAGGTTCAGTCAGGATGTGCTGCTTTGTTGTGCCAGTGAAATACAATAGGATATGGAGACAACTCCAGGCTGAGTGTAAGGGCTACCAAAGGGTCAGTGAAAGAAAAGCTGCTGCTTCTATATATGACATACAAGCTGTATACCTCCCTAGCATCCTCTACTAAGCTTCCTTTAAAGAGGTAAAAATGAGGTCAGAGAGCAGTAAGTTCTTCAGTAAAATAACTCTATTCTGAAGTCATCCGAGAAGTGGCAGAATCAACAGCATGGGAGAAGGAAGGGTCAGGCTTTGCTGAGAAGAGCTGCTGTGGTGCTTCTGCAAGATGTAGGTCTGCTTGGTGAATTTCTTCATCCATTGCTATGTCTTATGTATGTGAAGTGTAGGCCAGTTCTTAATAAACAGCCTTCTCCCATGGGCGGCAGCCACATGAGAAATACCACCTTTCTCTGAAAACTGAGAAGGCAGAATAGCCCAGCCAAAGTGGTTACTTGCAGCTACCTCTTTGTAAAATCTTTTTCTGCAGATTTATTCCTGATAAATTCCTAAATTATAGGAAGGCCAGGCCTCTCCCAGGCCTCTTTCCTAATGGCTTGCAAACACTGAGTACATGGAAACCTGAGGAGCATTATGATACCCTTTCTAAACCTTGAACTCTGCAAGGAGCCTATGGAGAGTAACTGAGTGGCAGGAACTATTGTTTTCTGAGTGTCCCTGGTGCTTGCTCCTTGAAGTCACTGCTTGCTCAGTGGTGTCAGAGCAGGTGTCCCAGGCTGCCTCTTGAATGAGAAGTATAAAGCTGGTAGAATGACCAGTGCCACCTCCTCATTCTCTTGTTTTAAATTTTGATTTAAGTAGTTTCTTGAATCTGGCAACCACCACAATATCAGCATGATAGGGTGTCCCTGGGCACTTCTGCTAAAAAGGTGCCTCTCTGGTGCCTTTAGCAGCTGCCAGTGTCTTGGAACTGTGTAGAAAACTGCAGCATCTTATTTGGTCTTCTTCCTCAGGCTTTGTATGACTGTATGTTCCTCAGACTTTGTAAGACCATAACACATATAATAGAACTATGCAGAGGAAATGCCAGACTTTGCAGCTATGTGCTTTATGATGCTGTATCACAAAGAGTTTACTTCTGTTCCTTCAGCTAACACCAGCCATCCTCAGGTGTGCTGATCTTTTTGTACATGCTGTCCCTTCCTCTTTGCAGGGCACTGTAGAGGCACTGGAGGAGCGAATGGGACCCAGTGGGTGCATTGCAGGTGGCTGAATACAGCCTGGCCTGGATTTCTCTTCAGGGTCTGCCAGGCTGTTGGCTGACTGAGTCAGTCTTCCCAAACTATTTATTACAGCTACTTTCAAGAATTTTATAGGCCTTACTCTTTATCTCTTAGCTTGCAGGTAGCTTATCCCTCTCTCATGAAGTGTATGGTACACATTCTCGTGGCACACATCCTGGTGTGGAAATAATCACAGTGCCAAATCCTCTAAATACTGTAGAATTCCAAGACCCGGTCCAAGTCTCCTAAAATATAGCATGTCTGAGCAAACTTCCTGGGGCTTTTTAAATGGCCTTCTGATGTCTGTGCTGGGGTATGAATGGAAATGTGGATTTCTGAAGTGTCAAGGGGGCAAATGTGTGTATACCCAAATGAGAATATTATGAATGAGTCTCTTCAGAGAAGAACACTGATGAAAAGGGCACTGTTAGTAAAAATGACCACAGAAGTATGAGCAAATACTCCAAAGGAAGAACACCCAGGGGGAGTGGGTTCCCACTTTCCAGTGAACTACATTATTTTCTTTGCAAAAGTCATGCTAAATAGGAAAGATTTTCCAGTTTTAGCAAAAAAACTGAAATAATGTCTGTGTCTGGGTGTGAAGACAAGTGCCGGTGTACTTACATGCCCACAGGACAAGCCTATGGATTCCACTCTTAAGAGGGAAGTAAGTTCAAAAAAGCTAAGCCATTATCTGTTTTCTGTGCTTACACAGCTCCATCAGCATGGTGCTTAAATCTCTCCCAGTTGTAATGAATTTACAATTACAGCACCCTTGGAATATAGAGCATTAGAGTTTGATATTGTGCAAACTTCTCTCTTCATGCCTCACATGTGCAAACAGACCTAATAGCTTATCCTTTATTAAAACCAAGTTCTCTTCCCAGTGCTGATCATGACAAAAGGAACTTCATTCTCTCTACCTCAATGCCTCCATCTTTAAAAAGAAGATAATAAAATGCACTTAGAAAGCACTTCTAGTTTAACTATTACAAGATACCACGTGTACTGTATGTTTTGATATTGCATCGAATCACAATGCTGAAATTACATTGCCAGTTCAATTTCTAGAAACAGTGTCAGCAGACTTCATAGCTTGAAGTACTTAGGCTTTGGGTGGCAACATGGGTTGCCAGCTTAGGCAAGTTACACAACCTCGTATATATAATCCTGATGCAAAGAAAAAAAAGCTTACTACATGTTGTTTTGCATGAGGATTCTCTTTTTACTCCAGTCCTCTGCATCACTGCTTCTCATGGAGGCTTGAGGCATCCTGGTAATACTGTAAATAGTAGCATAGCATTTAGGACATAATAAATAAAGAGTGAAGCCTTATTTAATACTTACTGATGTTTATATACAATGTTGTCATTGTTGTTGTTGTTATTATTATTGAAAATCCTGACTTCCTTTCTTTGAACATAATGTCTAAACTGGAAAAGGCTAACCTTCCTGTTTGGAGAATAGTTAGTTTCAGAAGAAATATATTTTTCTCTCTTGCAGTTTTCAAAGATTCTATTTTTAGTACAAATGGGAAAGACAAACAATAGACTATCTAAAAGGAAGGAAAAACGCATGTCTGAAACAAACAGTCTGCTATGAATAGACAGTCTTGGCTCTATGAAATAATTCATGTCTGTCATACCAATATACCAACTTTTGCATATTGGGGAAGGAAATGTAGACTTCTTCTTTTCCTCACACTACACTGTACATGCATAATACAGAAAGCAAAGTTAAGATTAGAGGGGGAAGAGAGGCCTCCTGTCACTGTACAGACGATACGAAGGAATCATGCAGGAGTTGGACTGACACAACAATAATGCCTACATGTGATGCACGATTGACTAACAAGGCTGAATTTATAATTTCTGATACCTGCTTCACATCCAGCATTATCTGTGGTCCAATCCAGCACTCACAGTGGCCTGCTGGATAAATCTTGGCTTCTAAGCATCACCTTTGCAGCTTTTGTTTAGCTGAAGGAAATCATGTTAGAGCAGCACCAGCAGTTCTCTTCCAGGAATATGAAATCTTTGATGGCTGCCAGAAGCAGAAACTGAAGGCCGAGATGCTGAGCTCATTTTTATGAGGGACGAAACAGAAAACAGGTACCTGAAAGTATGAAAAGTATGAAAAAGTGCTTGTGTCCCAAAGCAGAACAAGCTGTTTGGCATCCCAAAGGTGTTTGATAGCTTCTCAGAGAGTCACAAGTGGCCTAATTGAAAAACCACCAGAAAAGGCATTGTAAGGACAACTGGTGTAATTTTGTCTGTATAGGAAGTCTTCATATAGTTGTTTCTCCTTCAGGTTATTTCACTCAGACAAGACTACAGCTTTGCTGACCCTGTTTATCAATAAGAGCCAATAAATCTTATAACAATGGAAGAAGATATATGTGATGTAAGACCACTGGCCAGAATAGGCTGGGAAGCTGGAAAAGCCAGCCTGTCTTTTCTTCAACATTTTCCTCAAAGTCTTCCTTACTCAAGGGCTGACCAATTTACAAGTACTTCACAATTAAACATAAGTCCTGAAATATTCTTGGACTGCATGAGTATCTACCTTCTTATGATCATAGAGAAAGTGTAAAAATATGGCCTTACAAAGTCAGATATTTACACCTGCTTTCTAATCTTTTGGAGTTTTTACACCAGTTTTTTGATGTCAGAAGCCTTATTTTACAGAACTGTATGTCTGCTGTTGGAAGTACTGTATACTGCAAAGGAACCTTACAAATATTCGCTAATGCTAGTCCTATTTTATGTTAAATCTGCTTACTGTACTAAGGCATTGGTTTTGCATGCCATGGCTGCAGAATCAGACTCTAAAGATGTATCTTATTCCTTGCCTGTCTCTGCTTTCTTCAAGTTTCCACTTCTCATGGACCCCATTTCCACTCTTCAGGGAGCCAAGTCCCCTTTTGATGGCAAGATGCTTAGACCACCATGTGTACCCTTCCTACCTTTGCTGCTTTCCAAGAGATTCACATGTGCTGCTTCTGTTTTGTTTGCAGTATCTTCACCTCTCACTCCTGCCACTTGTTTGTGTATTGCTCTTTGTCTGTAAGTGTTTTGCCAGGTATGGGCCTTGTTTTTTGATTTAACTGGACTGCTGGTATTCACAGTTCCAGCAAGAAGAGAACCTGCTAAAGCCATTGTAAAATAATCAGCACCACATGAAACTGAGAAGGTGGTATCCAATAATCTGAAACCCAGATGGTCTCTGGCAGTGAGAAGTAGGAGAGCTGTCATGCTGAAAAAGACCCAGAAGTCAACAAATGAGCTGTGTTAATGACACGACACGAGAAAATGAAAGGCAGAGTCATTTTAAGCAATATATGTAGCAGTGTCCCATTCAAGAGTCTGAACTCATTCTAGTCTTACCTATGCTAGTGTTCTCCACATATGTACAGCTATAGGGGTGGGAGCCAGTAGTGGATACTAACTGTAAATTAACAAGGTGACATATCTACCAGCATGCTGAACAGCTTCTCTGAGGAGGGGTTAGCAATCTGGATTATCAATTAAAACTGGACATTTTCCTAAGGATAGTATGCATGTCAGATGGGAGGAGGAAGGGAATCCTGATTTCACTGTATGTGAGATAACAGTCATGTAAAGTGTGAAATAACATCTGCATCATTATTTGCTTCTGTTACCCTTTGTAGGAATATGTAGAATCTGTGATCTGCTCCTGAGTGCCTTGATTTTGAGTAGAAGTCCTTACAGTCCTTGAGTGCTGACAGACTGGATAGCTGCTGCTGTTAAGCAATGCTGCCTGCTCGGCCAGTTAATGTTTATAATATATGTTGCATTTTACTTTTAAATATCTGAGCTGATACCGTGTGGCACTGAGTCACTGTCCTCTCAATATTCCCTGTGCTGCTACTGCAAATAAATTCACCAGCTTCCATCTTAATAGCTTGCTTTAGTGCTAGTGTCACACTTCACACCCTATTCTGGACATTCTCCAACAAGTTAATCTTTTTCACCGAGGAAGGTGAGTAAAACTGATAAGCGTATCCTTAACTAAAGAGCCATAAAATTTCTAATAGAGCAGTAATGTTCCTGGTGAGCCTGAAGGGAATTTGATCAATTTCTGTCCTTAATTCATCAAGCATAGTCATTCTCCATTTTTGTACAGGATGCTTCTGTGGTTCCTGTTGAGCAGAGGAGTAAAAAGTCTGCACAAGCCCTTTCTCAGCAATTCCCCAGGCTTTGTCAATTAAGAATGGGTGACCCTACAGACCTGGTGAGCTGCAGAGCTCTGGGTCCTATGATCTATTTGAAGTAGGTTTTTCATTGTATAGGACAGACTCTATCAATATAATTTATTCTGAGAGTTTCAAGCTTGGAGTGGTTTCACAGTGAGTGAAAAAGGCAGTTATTTTGGATCTCCTAAAAAATTGTCACTGCAGTTAATCATACGCCTGCAAACAAATCCACAATCAGGAATAGTTCAGTGGTACGTTCTACAAAAATCCTTTTACTGTCTTTCTAGACCCCTTGCAACAGGGCTACTTCTATGTTTCTAAGCTGCTTTTGTGGTGTCAAGAAATTTTCCCTGATGCTCCTGACACATTTTATCTCTTTAAGTCTCCAAAAAGGTATATAACAGACAATGAAATTTCATGCAGAGGTTTTATTAAAACCTTTATTTAAAAAGTCAGACTTTTACAAAGACTGAAGTAAAGGCAAATTTTATGTAGCCACCTCCCGCTAGTGGCATAAGCATGAAGCAGAAGTATTTAAAACAAAATGGAAAAGCCTTGGTTAAAGCTATTTTGGTAATCTCTATATCTCCATGTCGTTCCTTCATACATACAATCACAGAATCATAGAATGACTTTGGCTGGAAGCGACCTTAAAGACCATCTAATTCCAACCTCCCTGTATGGGCAAGGACACCATCCACTAGACCAGGTTCCTCAAAGCCCCACCTGACCTGGCCTTGAATACTTCCAGGAAGGGGGGATCCACGACCTCCCAGTGATTGTGTTCCAGCATCTCATCACCCTTACCACCTTCACACTGAAGAATTTATTCCTAATGTCTAATCTAAATCTACCCTCTTCTAGTTTAAAGACATTTCCCCTCACCCTAAAACTATGTGCCCTTGTAAAACGTCCCTCCCCAGCTTTTCTGTAGCCTCTTCAGGTACTGGAAGGCCAATATAAAGTCTCCTTGGAGCCTTCTCTTCTCCAGGCTGAACAACCCCAACTCTCTCAGCCTATTCTAGGAGAAGTGCTCCAGAGATTAGCAGAAGTACGTTTGAGTATCTGAAATGATAGGAGTGTCTTTCTAACTGGAAGAGAGTTCTCGTTTAACACTTGACCAAACATTTTTTGTGACATTCATTCAAATATAATTTCTTAAGTGTGCTTTTTAAGTTCCCATCTGTCATGGTTTTAGGCCCCGCTGTTACCAACCAGGACTCTGCTTGCTCACCTCCTACCCCCACTGTGTCACAGGGAGGAGAAAATCCACCTTAAGGCTCATTAATTGAGACAAAGATAGGGAGGTTTGCATTCCCCAAGTAGGGTAATGGGCAAAAACCAGACAGACTTGGTTTGGGAAGAGAAAAAGCTAATTTAATCTACAAGGAGAAAGAGAAAACATGGCCAGATCTTAATACCTACCCCCTCCCACCCCTCCCTTCTTCCCAGGCCTGGATCCCTTCCCTGCTGCCTCCCCCTCAGGGCACAGGGAGGGGCAGGAGGGCTTTAGGGTCAGTTCCCCACATGCTGCTCCTTTCTCCTCAGGGGGAGGACTCCTCACATTCGTGCCCTCCTCCAACGCGGGGTCCCTCTCACGGGAGAGTCCTTCAGGAACCCCTGGGACACGAGTCCCCCACACAGGCGCAGTCCCTCAGGAACTGCTTCAGCCCGGGCTGCACACAGTCACATTTGGTAAGTCACCTCCTCTGGCACAGGGTCCTCCACAGCTGCAGATCCACATCTGCCCCTCTCTGTAGTCCTGCACAGGCTGCCTCTTCACATCTGCCCACCCGTGACACTTCAGGTGCTGCAAAACCACATTTGCCCCACTCTGGTCCTTCAAGAACTGCTCCTCCATGGGCTGCAGGGGGACAACTGCCATCTCACCACAGCCTTGTCTTTTTTTTTTTTTTTTTTTTTTTCAATTTTATTTCACCTTTTATTGAATATGTTACTTGTAGAGGTGCATCCAGCTTCCTGTACCTGCTCAGCTTTGGGCAAAGGTGAGGGCAGGGACAAGAACTGAGAGATTCCAGCAGCTTCTTAGAGGAGCCACCCCTGTGCCTCCCCCCCACTTCCAAAACACCACTGCACAAACCCAAAATACCATCTCCTACACCAGGTACAGATCCATGGGCTAGCTCCCCAGACCTGCACATCACCTTCACTGTACATATTCATTTGTCTGTCAGTGTTTGTTATGTGAAATACTCCCCGGTATGACCTCCGACTTTAAAGGATGCCTACAAATCTTTGCACTGGTTGGGAAACAAAAGGGCAACCTGTGACATATCCAGAGAAATGCAGGGAGCTGTACGCCAGGTGGTGACTTCTCTGATAACCCTGGAAAGCCAGGGATGCTTGTTTCTTGCTGCTGCAGAGGTAGGTCTGGGTTTTCTCTCCGGTGGCAGCTGGGGAAGGGAAGGGAGGCAGGGGGAGCATGGGGAGCCCGAGCCCCTGCCTGAGCAGACAGCGACACGGTCCGGCCCGTCCTTTATCTGCGCCCCACAACCGCCTGGGTGATTCTTCCAAGTTTAGACTTTTTCTGTCCCTAACTGACTGCACTGATTGAGATGGCAATGCTGTTTTTACTGTAGTAATTTTATAAGTAGAAATCCTGGATACTGGCGCGCTGAGACGAAGTAAGATCAGCCACAAGCACGTCTATAAGCAAGCAGCTGCTTTCACATGAAATGATCATACTCTTTGATCTCTTATCAAAATAGCTAAGATGGTATTATTTATTTGCAGCTGAGGCCAAGACTGACAGCTTATAAAGCCTTTCATTCCTGCTTTCTCGCTGAGGATATACTGCTGGGTAAGCTTTTGCTGAATAAATGTATAAGTTGAGATGAACAGTACACTCAAGGAGTATGTCACCTGAGAAATAAAAGTGCAGGTTCTGTAATAGGGCACACTGTGCCATACTTTCATTAAATTGACCCTGAACAACCACCTGAAGACACATATCTCAACAGACTGTGGTAACTTGATTAAAGAGGTGAGAGTACAAACATTTAGTGTGTGGCATGTGATCAGTGGATAAAACGGTAAAAAAAGAGGTAAAGATGGTAAATTTTTCATTATCTGCCCCCAAGAAAAAAACAAAGGAGAACAAAACAAAACAAAACGATTCACTCATGCTAACTTTCACAAAAACATCAAGGCTACTTTCTGTAGGTCACTGAGTCACAGATGAGTAGGGTGTATATATATAAATATAAGTATAAATATATAAAAAATTATATATAAATATATATAAATATATGTAATATATATATCCCGTATATATATTCACATGTCCCAGTTCAGTAGGGAATTGAGTCATTCCTACTTCTTGAAGAAAGTGCCAAACAAGTAAAATATCTTCATCTAATACCCTAATATAATTAGTCTTTTCCTTACTAATGGCAACAATTATGGGCATCTTTCCCAGACGCTGATGATACACAGACTGTGAAGAACTATTTGTATTTCACGCTTGTTAAAACTTTGCAAAAAAAACCTCAAAGACCTTTTAAGAGCAAATTTTTTTTTTTTTTTTAAACTGACAAGGAGCTTGTAATATTTATTGAGGCCAGAAAAAAAGACTTAAGCAGTAAGCCTTAGTACTTACACTGGCCAGATAAGGGCCAACTAGTATTGTGAAAATTTATATTGCTGCTTTTATCTGATTAGACTGAATCTACTTACTGAAATAAAAATAAAGCTCCAAGCATCTGTCCAGGCTCTAAGCCACCATTTGTCTCATAAATATCTGTCTAGTGTAAACACACTTTTCTTCATGGGGCTCCTTTAGCCAATCTGGATTACAATTTAAAAATGAAACTAATTCATCAGATCTTTAATGAGTGTGCCCCTTCTCATTCCCTCAGCCTCTCCTTTAAGTTGCTAGCATGCTTAACTCAAATACAGCATTTTCCAAGTTACAATCAGAAAGCATGTTAAAGGGCAATTGAGAGCTACAACACTTGCTGTCACTGACAGGGAAAACCTAAGACAACAAGGCATTTCATGAGAGTAAGCTCCCTCTCTTCTTATACTGTAACAGTTCTTCAAAAGAAAGTCTCCAGAAGAATGGGGAAAATAAACTTAGAAGTATAAAATAATATGTGCTCTGGTAATTTCCCTGAGGGACAGGAGTAAACTGGATAGGCTCAGGGAGAGTGCTGTAGCTCCAGACTCCAGTCCCCATCCCCAGCTCTGTTGTTTTTAGCTGCTAGCAGTGGTTCCAGTGTCCCCCCCAAACAGAGCCAGCCTGCACTTCTCCCAGCCTGGAAATCCAGCTGGGCTGCTTTTTCTGGTGAAACATCCCAGTGCTGGGCCTGACTCCTCTGCCCCAGTGTCTGACAGGGAATGATGAAGGCAGAGCCTCAGCCTGGACTGAGAAGAGGACCAACAAGGTTTCTTACGCTCTTCCAGGTCTTAAAGGAATTAATTTCTTAATGTTTCAGTGGGAACAGTGAGGATTTGTGGGGTTGTTTTTTTTTTGTTTTGTTTTGTTTTGTTTTGTTTTTCAACTTGGTGCTACGGTTGTTTCCCAGCTGAGATACTGTTTTAAAGCTGCAAAAAGCACCCCTGGGCAGCCAGATACACTGCTCAGGTAGGTATTCTTGCCTCACTCCCTGAGTTCATGTTGACTTTGTTTTTCTTTGAAAACTGTCATGTGATAGATACTGCCTGATCTAGACTGGAAGCCACTCTGGGGAAGTAATGTTTTTCCTCCTGTTTCCCTTCCCTCTGAGCTATCATTTTAGACTGTATTTTTCACAAAGTGCATTTACCCAAGAGACATTTTTGTGTTTGCAAGATAATTACAAGCAGCCAGGATTAAAGCTGTCACCTGGAAAAGATCAAAGTGATAATAGAAAAGGACTCTCAAGAATGACAACTGAGTTCTAACTTACAAGAAGCCATCTTTCACCGATGGGACAGAAATTCACGAGGAACCAGCAGTTAGTGGAAAAGCAGGATTCAGACTGTTATCTCCTAGGGTCACCACCAGAGCTCTCCATACAACCTCACTTGCAAAGCTAATGCTTTTGTAATGCTTATCAGCATTGTCGTGCCTCTAAAATAGCAGTCAGGCATAAAATTGTGGCAATGATTTGGTAACTGAAGTCAGTAAAGGTGACTAAATGGGTAGCTGGGGGGAAATGGCATGGCTGAAATTCCTCAGACACAATCTGGGCACATTATTTATTAAGGAACTATTAAAAGAGTATGGAGAGAGGTGCCTAAATATGTGGAGCCAAATGAAACAATTGGATAACAAAGGGATGTTTGCTTTGCCAAGTATGTTTTTTGCACATAATTTTTAAAAAATGCAATCAAAAGAAAATGGGCTGCAAATGTCCAATGATAAAAAGACCATAAATATAATACAAAAGAGAGACAGACAATCTGCTCAGCATTTAGGTGGAGTTAGAAATGTGCTCTGCTCTTTTTGTAATGTAGATGTTGAAAGGATACCTTCTGAATTTCTTTGAAATAGTCTTTAGATCAGAATACATTTATTAGCTCTTAACTTGTCAGTGGAGGAAAGAAATGTGAAAATTACACTCACAAATATAGCTGACATAACTTTAGAGTGTAATACCTGTTGTTTGAAGGTGACCTAACAAGTGAAGGAGGTAAAAATTTAGCCAGTAGCCTTCCTGAAACCGTTCTTGTGTGAGGCTGTTGGTGATACAGCTATTTCATTGATGCACAGTAAAGCAGTAGAGTCCTAGAGCTCCCCTGCAAATATATCTCAAGTCAACTGCTTATCTACTTATTATCTTTATACAAGATGATCCCAATCCAACTAAGAATAGCTGTCACACAGGCTAACCTGCAGGTAAGGTATTAGGAGTGAAAGCAGGAGACTGCATTTTAAACTCCATGCTGAGAATATAGAAAAATATGCACCCAATTTTTGAATCCATGAAAGACCTGCAGTCTGAACAGTAGAGAATGGAAAAACACAATCTCCATGCAGGTTATATTTTAAATTCTGTCCCTACCCAGCTGTTTTTGCTTTGAAAGCTAGCAATGTCTTCATTTAGCACATTAATCGGTCATGTAAAACAGCTACACTCAATTGCTTTCTGTATAGTGCAATACCAAACCCTTTTATCTCACAAATACCCATTAACTGTGGAAGCACCAGTTATTTTGCACTGGCAGCACTCTCCTCATCTGTTACAGCTCTTCCAACTGAGTCAATAATATTCAAAATTCACTCTATCAAAGACATGTTTCAGATTTTTATGGGAGCAAGGGAGGAGTTCTGCTACGGGAAGTTTCCATATTTTGACTGCACAAATGTTCAACCCAGAAACCATCCTTGGAGATAAGCTTAGAGGCCCTTCTTGCCCTCTCTTCTAGTTCCTGGCTCTTACCATCTCAATCAACTTCGAGAAGTTCTTCCAGAATGAAACTGCTTCAAAAAGAAGCTAAAGAATGCCAAAAAAGAGCTTGTCACCAGTTAGAAGGAAGGCATATGTCTCTTTTGCTCTCAGGCAGATGATGGAATTGAATGAACTCTCCCATGACCTGGGTGAATACTCCTAGCAGCTTGCAGTAACAGTTTGAAAACAAAACAGCAGTTACTGCAGTTAATCTGTAGTAAGCCAAAGTATTCTACGTAGTATAGAGTAATGTGGAAAATGGAATATAATGGGCATTAGAAATAGAATACAAATGTGAGTAGATGGCCACCCACTTACAATTAACTTGGATCAGGTTAAGTGCACATTGGAGGGTCAGCCATGCTTTAGCTAAGAGGCAGAGATGAACTGGCTCTTTCCACCTGCAAAAGACCAGAAGCAGCAGCTCAAGCACCAAGCAGCCATCAAACACACATTTTTTACATGGCTTAGACTGATCTGAATCAGTGTGATCACCTTCTACAGACTGGAAAGTGAAATTTTAAGTGAGCAAAGCCTGCATCATCCTGTGGCCAGGCTTCTCTGCCACGAGAGGGAAAAAAATGAATGCTAAATAACATCCTGCTTTAAAAAATTCTTAGTGTAACCCGGGTGCCGAAAACTTCTGAGGCTGGGGGTGTAGGGGACTGGAGTGGATAATGAATCTTAGGAAAGGCACAGAGGGCAGAGAGGGAAGCAGATGGAGGGTGTAGGTAGGGCGCCAGAGCCAGATGTTAGGAGCTGTAAGCATTTCAGTCTGTAGGAGGTGATCACACCAGCTCGGCCGAGTCCAGGTTGTGTAAAAATATGACTTTGCTGGCTGCAAACATGAAGACATCTATAAGCATGAGGACATCTAGACTGGAAATTTTCACTCTTTTCTGCTTAAGCTGTTCTACTTTGTAAGGAATTGGTTGGGCCAGATGTGACAGATGTGACAGTGTCTGTCTCCATGCTCATCTGGGTTAAGTGCCTTTAATTACTGATTCTTCTGTCACTCCTATATTAAGTACTTACAACTGAGCATATACCTATGTATTTTAATGGTAATAATGCATCTGTCTGGTTCCCTGTGATAATGTTAAACTGAGTAAGAAATTGCAACACAGGCACAGAAAGAATAGTTCTAAGGCCACTGAAAACAGGATGTGTTTACCTGGAGAGAAGTAATTTTGCTAAATTTGAAATACTGTGTGTAGAAGAAATACAGGTACATGGACAAAGCCAAATAAAACAGTTCAGAAAAAGCCCTACAGAATTCTGTCAGGTCACGTGGAATATTAGAGCAGTCTCTGGGAGTACCTCTTCTGTGCAAGTTTATGGTGCGAGGAAATGGTTGTGGTACGTGTGGTCAAATATATTGTACTTATTTTTCTGCTTAGTCCTGATTTTATCTTACTTAAAATTGAAGCACTGGAGCAGGATACCTGAAGTTCTGAATATTTTCAGGGTTAGTCTCAACTTTAATTAGTACAAAAAGACAGCATGTCTGTAGTCTCATTTCTACTGAGCCTACAGCCACTCCACCTCTTTCCAAACTGTGACAGTAAGAATCCTGCTGGCATCAGGATTTAGATATCTTTGCCCCCAGTTTACACACGTTTCGATGTGCATCTAGTGTGGATGCTTCACTTACAACCCTGTTCTTGTAGCTTCTTGATACAGGTGGAAAACACCTAGGTTTTTGTGGATCCTGTCAGCTTGGGCCTCTAACTGCCCATATACTGAGGGTTAAGATATTTCATTTTGAAATTATTGAAACAAGGCTTAGAATCCAGTGACAATTTAGGTGCCCAGCTAAGCCAGCTTCATACTGTGAATAAAAACTTAAGAAGTGGCTGAAGCAGCAGCTGACTGACAAGTGGTTACAACTTTACAGAAGTGTTTTTTACAAAAGCTCTTGCCACATTATGGTTGAAAAATCTAACCTGGAACTTTTTTTAGTTCAGTGCATTGACTTTCATTTATAACTTGAACGATGCTCACACACTATTGTTAGAACTGCAGACTTGCTTCTAGATTGATTCTTTTTTAGTAAATTATTAAAAGTTTCCAAGTTTAAAATGTGTAAATCACAGGACACTATAAAAGATGACAATATATTTAGCTACTGTACTTTTGTAACTCAGAGAAAAAAGAAACAGTGAACTTCTGCTAATGAAGCCATGTTTTCTGCAGCACTGTGCTGACATCTTCTTGGCCTTCTTGCACAGAGGAAGTAATGTAATTCCAAATTATGTAGATAAGTATGCTGTATTTTGATGACAAAACACACACCTACCCAACCATCTCATGTTGTTCTGCCACTTGCAAAAAATGGTGAAAACCAAAACAAAAGTTTTCTTTCTACCATGGTGTCTGTGTTGACCAGAGTCATGTTTCCAGTTCTTGTGTTGTCTTATTCATGTCACATGCACATAGTAAGCCAGACACAGGACAGGCACTGTGAAGGATCAGGAAAGAGGGGAAAAAAGAAAAAATGTCCTCCCCACAATACACATGAAAACAACAAAAATTAAGAACAATTACAGAATTTTACTGTGTCCTAGATTTATGCAGCTTATTGAAAATAAACACAAATTATCTAATTTTAAGCACATCAGTAATTTCAATAAAATACTATAAGTTAAGGTTCATTTATGAAAGGCATGTACATGGTTTTACAGATTTTGTAACAAATAGTCATGTCTCATATTTTGATAAAGTCTGCAACAAGTTAATAGGCTGTTTATTTCCATGGTTTATCACCATCTGTGATGTCTTCTGCTGATGTGCAGACTCCAACAAGTCTGCAAAAAGTTAATGAACTCCAATCACTGCTGCTTGCACTCCTGCTTTTATGCTGGCAGTAGGCTGCTGTTCAGAAGTAACTGGAGAAAGTCCTTGGAGCAGGAGATGTCTTGGTAGATGTCACATCACTTCTGGTTCCATCCACACCCGAGTCCAACCTTTCCAGCATGAACCGATTTTCACTTTTGTATGGCCTCTTCTTGTATTTTTCCTATCTGTTTTGACTTGATAGCAGTTTCTCCTCATTTTGTGCTATCAGCACAAGCCCTAAACCACTGCTCTTATCTACACCTCTTCCTGCCACGTTAAGTGCTGCCTCAGGAAAAAGGATGCTACAGAGGCTGAGCTTCTGTGACTTAACTGCCTGTGAGGCAACCATCACCTCACAAATTCCATTTGCCAGAATATATCATGCTTGTCATTTTCTGCAACCTCACAGGTTGGTGATATTTTTCATTAGCTTCATACATTTGAGAAAATTTTGTGTCTAGTCACCTTTGCTACTGGTTTTCCCAGCCAGTGTGCCAGTATTAGTGGAGCTGTGTCGATCAAGACCTGGTACAGATGGGCTGTAATAGCATAAACTTGTGTGTCTTTTGCACTAGTGTATGTGGTGCAAATCAATAAACAACATTCAGCAGCAACTAGCTGGTGTTTGAGAGCAGAATCAATTCTCCATGACCATGACAAAGGGTAAAGCAGTTGCTCAAGTAGAGCATTTCCCAGATATCACAAGTTTGTGCTTTTGAATTTTTTTGCATTTCATACCTTCTTAAAATTATAAAGAAACAGTTGTGTTTGATACCTGCATATATGAGTCCATCTAGATTTGGGATTTAAAATTTATCACAATCTGCTTGGCATCAATTTCCCTGTAAACTTTCGGCATATACTTACTGCTCTTCACAGCCATTTTTCATTTCTTTCTCTGTAGCCCCACTAATTAAAGCCTTGTCTAATTTTTCCTTTAAGGTCCAAACTCTCTTCACTCTGCAAAAACGAAAAATATTAATCAAATATCAAATGTCTTCAGACTGATGTATTTGTGTTGCAGCCTGTGATAGTTACACAGGACTCTGTCTAACCTGCAGCATGGCATGTTTGTCTTTCTCTCTCAGTAAACTGATCTTTTCTAGAGAGCTTAAATATGTAATTACATTTGACAGGCTATATCTTTCTACAAAAGCACTTATGAACACACCTTGCATTAAGCTGAGATTTCAGTGCAATTGTGGGTACATATTTTTCTGGTATATATATGCTGATTTTTCTTCCGTGGTCCTAATTCTGAACATGGGATTTGGATACCCCCGTTCTGAACTTCCTTATTCTTCAAGTGCATGACTAATCTGAACAGAAAAGTGAATGCACAACAATGAGCCTACTCCTAAGCTTGATTATTTTATTTAAGGTTTTTCAATTTGTTTAGGTTTGAAGGGCACTCATGCTGTAGCTGATGTGAGTTGAAAATAACTACCTCATGCAGCAGGGTCTGAAGAACATGCTGATAAAATCATATGATAGTGCTGCATTTTGCTTCTGCAAAAACCTAAGAGTACAAACCTAAAAAAAAAGCACTGCTTAAAGGGAAGCTCATTCTGCCACTGAAAATACACCAGGCTCAGGGGGTGCATACCTGAGCAAGCAGGAGCAGCAATGTGGGGATGGCCTGGGGTGCACAGCACTGCTCTCTCTCCATTTACATGCAAAGGCATTGGCATCCTGGTTCTAATGCCCTCCACAGGTATGGCTACAGGATGTGCTGATATTGTGTGCTGCAAGCATGAGTGCTGTCAGAGACCCAAAGCACACTGTCATTTCTTGCTGATTATTTGGGAAAAAAATTCCCCTGTCTACTTACTGTATGTTCAGTCTTGGACCACATGGGGCTCAGTCTTCTTTGGGCTAAGTAAAATTTAATTTAATTTCTTGAGAAAGGACACCCACTACCTTTCCTTCTGAAGAAACCAAAAATCTAAATTTATCTTGAGCCATAAATGGTTTATGTTTCTTAAATTATGTAGTGGGAAAATAAAAGGCATTAAGAAGATGAGATGTCGTTCTTGCTGGTGCTGCATACAAACAGAGGCAATGGCCCTTGTGCTGGGAACCAACAGGCAGACCTGTGAGGATTAAATTGCATTTTAAAACTGAATTTGGAGAGCAGAACATCCTCTCAAGAAATCTGTCTGTGTTAGTCAATGGAAACAATTTCCTCCTTTGTTAGATATTCTACAGCAGGCAGACACTTGATTTGCATCTGCTGTCTCCTAGTGACATAAAATGATTTGGTGACCCAGTCTCAGTGAAGAAACTGAAGGTCAGAGAGCAATTAACCACTTACTTGCTCATAACTTAATATAAAGATATCTAGGCATATATTAGCATACTTAGGCATCCAAAGATGAAGACAGCACCAAGCGTCCAAGAGGGAAACTGTCTTGCTTTCACTTTCTTGTCAGTGCCTAAAGCAGCCAAAGTTTATCAATGAACAGTTGCATGGCTCTATGTTGGGAAGCCTTAAATGCATGCAGAATACCAATGCACCCAGTCAGCCTAAATCCACTGCTAATAGTGTAATGCATGTAAAATCAGAGAGCTAGGTGGAATTTCCAAAGTAAAATTTTTCTCTAAAGGAGTTTAATTTAAAGCCCTACCCTCCCTTGGATGGGGGCACATGGTTTTTATTCTGCTTCTGGGAAGCAGGAGATGGGGACTCCTAACTATATGGTGAGAAAGAACTTGTTGATAAAAGGGGCTCAGTGATCCCAGTTCCTATCCATTTGACTCAAAGAAGTGCAAATATCCAGAGCCTCTGGTCTGCAACAGCTCCTAAATTCAAAATTTCAGAGAGCAGGAGGCTGCCGGACCAGAAAAAACTGACATTAAACTACCTTTAATGAGGCCTCTCCTTGGCAATTTCCCCCCCACTTTTTCCATAAATCGGAGAGAACGTTATAATCCAAGTCTTGCTGTGGGTATGTCTGTCTCCAGTAACCTGTATTTGTGACAGGTCAGCCCGGTGCCAGGAGCCTAACAGAAATGCTGCACTCTTCACAGTTGCCATGACATCCTTTTTGATGCTGGCCTTCAGTACTTCTGTAACTCTTTGAGCTGGATGCTGCTACAATATGAATGGACACTGAAGTGACCCTGGTAAGTCACTGCCCCAGGTCTCCTCCCAGGTGGGTTCCCAAACTCACTGAAAACACAGGCAGTGGGTGCACAAGCAGGCAGCTGACTTAGCCAGTTGAACTAAGCCTCACTTTTGCTACAGCACTTCAGTAACAGCCAATTATACAAAATATAAGAAATTTATACATCTGTGATAGACTGCAGATATCTATAGTTTTCAACAATGAACAGGCTAACCAAAGCTAAATTATTCTGCAAAACTTTTTTCTAAGTAACCCTGAATTATCAACAAGGGGCAGCTATGGTAGTGGTTGTGAAAGAAATAATGACTGCTCGCAGAGTTATTAATATGAGAGCACTGAACAAGGTGGGTGAACAGCACCTGCTGCTATGGAATTAACAGAAGGGACAATGGTGGCAAATGTGATCTCCCACAGCTGAGACAGCTGCTGAAATTCACTCGTTTTGGCAAGAGCAGCAGGTACTCAGGAGTAGATGGATGGAAGTCAAAAGCTGATAGTAATAAGGAGCATTAAAAATAAATCTAGCTCATTAAGTAAAAAAAAAAAAAAAAAATTAAGCTGATGGTTCAGCAACGACAGCTCCTTAGTTCCAGCAGTTACCCTGGGGGCAAGAAATTCATACTGGAGCAGTATGGAGTACTGTACAGGGAGTGTACAGATGAAGTGACACGCTGTGCTCCCCAGCTAATCAGTGAGTTTTCTAAAGCTGTGAGCTCACCAGGAGGGTCTCTTTAAAAAATGTCTTATTCTGAAACACCCTAAAATATTAGCTAATTCTTAAAAATCTTGGCTACTGTATTTGTATAGGAGTATTCACACGTACCTGTGAATGCTGGGCCAATGAAAGATTGTGAGCTGACAGGCTTGGGACTGAGGCATATGGGTACATCATGCATATAGTATCACAGGCCCCCCTCCATGTGTCTCTCTAAGCATTTTCATGGACTATTTGTAAGAAGAGTGAAGAGCTCCATGTCCCTTCTTTTTCTCTCTGTGGAGAACACAAATGAGGAAGGCAAGTAAGAGCAGCTTCTTATGAGGGAGGGAATATGTCCTGCTGTGTACTGCACTGCAATTGAGCTACTTGTTTTGCTTCCCAGCCTGACTGAGGTGACAAAACAGTATTAGTTTTAATAAAAATAATTAGGAAGTGCAGAAAGATAAGCAGCTGGGAAAAAGAAGACCAACAGAGTAAAATGGAAAAAATACATCCAGACCAAAACCAAGGCCCTTATTGCAACAAGAACCAGTCTGATCACTGAAATGCAAAGGTAATGAGGTAATGGAAAAGAACTTTTGGACCCCCAAACAAGGAATCCTGTCTTCCTTCTCTGAGTCTTTTCATTCTTTTTTACCAGTTGCATTAGGAAAACAACTCCTGCTCTTGCTGGAGAACATGGGGAATTTATCCACATACCCTCTAGAATTTATTAAAATTTAAGTGTTCTTTATTCCTTCTCCAAGCTTTGGGGAATTAATCCACATACCCTCTAGAGTTTATTAAAATTTAAGCGTTCTTTATTCCTTCTCCAAGCTTTTGTGTAATTTAGCAAGTGAATCCTGTTTACCTGGGTTACAAATTGTCCCCACATAGCAGCCCATCTTGCCCCACAGGACAGTGGGGCCCTTTGCCCTACTAAGGAAAGCTACCTCAAGAATTCCAGTCAGCTTTGTCTGTCCAGTTTCTGTATGGGCTCTCTATGAATTATCAAAGATCTCTGAAACCTGAACAGCAAATAATTTAAATTCAAGCTAACGTCCTTTCTGTATTTGCTAAACAACATATCTTACTGTCCTGGAAAAGGTAGGGCTGGAAGAATGGGCTGTATTTAATGGTGCTGGCAAGAGAATCTGTAACGCATGAGGAAGTTATATATATTATTCTGGGGGAGAAAGATCTGTCTGTCTGTTCTGGCTACACACCCCAGCCTGGGAGAGCAATAGGTAAAGCAAGGCCTATCTCCCCTCTGCCACAGTGCAATTCCTTTGGGAACCATGCCAAAGGGTCTGGAAGTCTCCTTGACAATGAGAGATTCTTTGGGGCAGGTGTTTACTTCCTTTCCAGTTCTTCCTGCTCCAGAGTCCCCCCTGGTAATCCAAAGAAGACCAAGAACAGGATGTGCTTCTCTCATCTGTGCTTTTCCTCTGACAGATGATGCAGTAAGCTGTGCTACCATCTGCAGTGCAAAGAGGAACAAGCAGCTTCTGAACATGAGAAACAAGTTTTGCATAACCATGACAATGTTCCCTGTGTTTCAGTGCCTGAGTTTCTGTTTTTCCTTGAACTCAATAGGTGTCTTGAGATAATTGCCCAGACAGGATTTACTTTACCTAGTGCACAGCAAGTATTATATGGGCTGCATTAATTTAATTGCCTAAGATAGACACAAAGACCAGAAAATCCCAAATTTGGATTTGTCACAGAAAAAATTCTGAAATCAATGTCACTTTAATGCAGCAGGGTTCAATTGATAATATTTTACTGGTGTTCAGCCCATGCTGCATGAAAAGTTTCTCTTTTGGTGGAATAGAGAGTGTTTCTGGCTGTGATTGGTGTAAGAGGCCATCTTGGGCTCAGTGATCATGAATTGGTTAAGTTTTCAATTCTTAGTGATATCAAGAGGGAGGTTAGCAAAACCTCCACCTTAGACTCCCAGAGGGCAGACTTTGGCCTGTTCAGAATATTGGTTGAGAAAGTCACTTGGGAGACAGACCTGAAGGGCAAAGGGGTTCAGGAAGGATGGACACTCTTCAAGAAGGAAATCTTAAAGGCCCAGGAGCAGGTTGTCCCCATGTGTCGCAAAATTAAAGGATGAGGAAGATGGCTGGCCTGGTTGAATAGGGAGCTTTTGATAGGACTTGGAAAAAAAAGGAGGGTTTCCCACCTTTGGAAGAAAGAATTGGCAACTCAAGAGGAGTACAGAAATCTCATTAAGTTGTACAGAGAAAATTAGGGAGGCAAAAGCCCAGCTGGAACTTGGCCACTGACATAAGAGATAATAAAAAAAAAATTATGAATAATAAAAAGAGAGCCAGGGGGACTCTCCATCCCTTACTGGATGTCGGGGGGAAAAACTGGATGAAGGGAAGGCTGTGGACGTTGTTGAACTGGACTTCAGTAAGGCTTTTGACACCATCTCCTAAGCATTCTCCTGGAAAAGCTGGCAAATCATGGCATAAACAAGTGGGTAAAAAACTGGCTGGATGGCCATGCCCAGAGAGCTGCGATGAGTGGGATCAAATCTAGCTGGGAGCTGGTCACTGGTGGTGGCACTCAGGGCTCAGTTTTGGGGAAGTCTGGTTTAATAACTTTATCAATGACCTGGACAAGGGGTTTGAGTGCACCCTCAATGGGTTTGCAGACAACACCAAATTGGGTGGGAGTGTTGATCTGCTTGAGGGCAGGAAGGCTTTACAGAGGGAGCTGGAGAGGCTGGATCAGTGGGCCAAGGCCAATTGTATGAGGTTCAATAAGGCCAAGTGCCAGGTCCTGCACTTCGGTCACAATAACCTCAGGCAATTCTACAGGCTTGGAAAGCTCCTCAGCAGAAAGGGACCTGGGGTTGCTGGTCAACAGTCAGCTCAACATGAGGCAGCAATGTGTCCAGGTGGCCAAGAAGACCAACAGCATCCTGGCTTGTATCAGAACATTGTGGCCAGCAGGAGAAGGGAAGTGATCTTGCCCCTGTACTCAGCACTGGTGAGGCTGCACCTCAAATACCATGTTCAGTTCTGGGCTTCTCACTACAAGAAGGACATTGAGGTGCTGGAATGTATCCAGAGGAGAGCTACCAAGCTGGTGAGGGGCCTGGAGAGCAAGTCATATGAGGAGCAGCTGAGGGAACTGGGCATGCTCTAGTGGATGAGATTGTCAAGGGTTTGGATTTTATTTTTTTTTTTGTCTTGCTGCAAAAAAGGTTTGTGTGTGTTTGTGTTTGTATGGTTGGGCTCGGTGATCTCAGAGGCCCTTTCCAACCATGATCATTCTGTGATTCTGTGACTTGAACATCTGCTGGCCAGCTTGCCCGGTACCATCAGTTTAGAATTAGTCTACACAGGGAAAACTGCATTAGCCAAGTTTAATTTTCACAAGCTGGGAATCCTACAGGAAGAGAATTAGAAGGGGCCCCAATGCTCATGAAAGGCATCCTGCCTCAGTGTTTTCCTGCCCTGTATTTAGAAATAGTCTTTAAAAATCTCACATAACTGAGGTTTTTGACAGCTTCCTCAGACCATCTCACCCTGCTTGTAACCATGCTTATGGCTAGAAGGTTTTTCCTAATATCTAAGCCAATTCTCTTAAGCTGCAATTAAGGCTATTATTCTCATCCTACTTATATAGGTAATTCCTTTCTTTGCAAATTACGCTTCTTAACGAAAACCACATTTCTGTGTCCCCTTTGTTATTCTGTTGCTCACACTGAAAACTACATGATCTCTAACATGACCTCTGATGACACGCTCTTCCAAACTTCTAATAACTCTTGATTCTCTCTGCTTGGCTTCTCTCCAGCTCCTTCACATTTCCCTTAAAGAGGAGAAAAATTGCCGAGATTTTGACACACTGCTCTATTTGAGGCCTTACTAGTGACGAGTAAAGCTGAAAGATAGCTTCACACATTTTGTAAGATACATTTCTGTATAAACATCCCCATAATGACATTTAACATTTTCACAGAACCCAGGTCTTGTTAACTCATGCTCAAGTAGTGATTCAGGCCCTGCAGAGCAGCTGCAGGACCTTGGATCCCCACCCTTTCCCCAGCATTCTGCTGGTCAAGCCTTCCTTCATAAGTCAGTGTTGAAAGCTGACATATTGCTCATGTCTCCTCCTCCTTTATAATTCTTGAAACACTGGCAGGGTGAAGCCAGTTCTTGCTTTCCTGGAGTTCTTCATACCTTACCTCTCTCTGCCAAAGGCACACAGGTTGTCCATCTTTACTAACATGCTGCTTTTTTTTAATTCACTAACATGCTGCTGGTTTTTTTATTCACATCCATTAGCTCAAATGAAAAGAGCTCATGATCTGCGTAAGATGTTCTCACCCTCCCATGTGGTTTCATTTCCACAGCAAAACATATTGTCATGATCTTACCAGCTCCCCAGTCTCTAGGGGTCCTAAGAGCATCTGCTCTCCTGCAGGTTTGGCTGACAGGGCTCTTGGAATGCTCAAGGCTGACCTGAGATCTTCAGCCAGAAAGCTGCAGGGTTCTCCAGCCTGGCAGGATGGCCTGGGAGCTGGTCAGGCTCAGGGCACCCAAGGGCAGCCCTCAGCTCTTGGCATCAGCTTATGGGTCAAGGAATGAGTGGAAAGACCTCTCATGAGAATTCAAGTCTCATGTGGAAAAAAAAAAGCAGCAGAAACAGTCCTCTCTTTCCCACCAACTACTCAAGCATGCAGAGCCCCTAAATTCAACCACACAAAGTAACCACACCAAAATACCCTTTCAGGAAGTCTCATACATCATAAACTAAATATTGTAAAAAACCCTCTCTTTTAACTCTCTTTATATGTGTTATATTTAGTACGATGATATGAAAGGATTATCAAGAAATGTTAACACATCCTTGTTTTCTAGTATATTTTCAGTTCTGCACTTTTAAAAATAAAATGGTCTAATGATCCATAAATTTAAATTTCTTAAGTTACCCTGTCTGGCTCCCTTAATAACATGACTGCAGTACAATACATACAGCAGTGTAAATTTGTAAAGCTGTTGAGCTCCAAATATTAATCAGAAGCTTTTATAACAGAAATTAATAAATGGAAGTCCAGAAATTTAATAAGGAATAAGATTTCACAAGCTGTTAAACGACCAGCAGAGAGAGATTTCATAATATTTTATAGAGCATCTGAAGTAAATTCAATACTTTTCAGTGACATTATGAAATCAAAATCACTTAACTGACTGTAGGCTTGGGAAGTGCTTCAGTTCAAGGTTGGTGTTACAGTTTTCTTGTCTTGTTTTCTGGAGTGACAATCCTGAACTTCACTCTGGAAAGCATGGGACCTAAAAAGGAAGGTGTAGCAAAGAAAGTGCTAATACCTGACAGATACAGCTCAGGGACAAACCCAAAGATAATATTGCAAATCTTATGTAAGCTAGAATGGAGGATAGTGGGGGATATGTCTTATCTCTCAGTACAGATCACTACATTCTCATCAATTATACCATAGAATAATTGAGATTATTATAACTGCCTCTCAATTACACTGGTTTTTGTCTTCGTTTGCTTCTTCATGTGATATACAGTTGCTGACAGGATGCTAATAAATAGTTTTTGAATGGTTATATTACATCTAACATTCTACTAGCCTGACTCATGAGTAGGGCCAGGACATGCTATGACAATACAAATTAAACAGTCATGTAAAAATAACAAAGCAACTTGTAGCAACCCTCTCTTTAAGGCAATAGGGTGATTATTAGTTTACTTTGTACATAAAATCAGAGTTCAGTCTCTTTTTTTTTCTTTGGTTTGGACTAGCCTACATGATGGCAATCTCTGTCAGAAATATATGACAAGGTCTTCCTTCAAACACCTCCAGTTTAACACATTTTGTTTGTGCAATACCAAAAATAAGATGAGAAAAATCTGTTTGGCTTTGAATAATTCTATGAACCAGCCAGGAATTTTCCTGACAAATAGCAAACAGCCTGTAACTCCACAAAGGTGAACTGTTCATACAGGCTTCAGCACAATGTTCTGGTGTAGCATGCAGAGGAGAGAAAAGCCTCTGCAGAAGCTGTGTAACATCTACAGAAGCCATGCCACTGCTGCACCCATTTCATGTGCTTTGCTTAACCAAAACCATCCTGCCCCAGGTGTTCTGCCACCACCTGAGCCTTCAGAAAGAAGCTGGTGAAAGAAATGAGAAGGGGAAAAAAAGGCCAACTACACACAGTCAGATAAGTCAAAAGATCTGAAATCAAACTTTATTTTTTTTAAAAGGTATTCTACAATAATGGCTCAGAATACTACCACAGTGTACAGGGACAAGGCAGTACTCTGGGCTATGACTGTAGATTACTATGGTATATATATTTGTAAGAGCTTAAGAAAGGCTGAAGCACAGCTGCTCAACATTTCTTAAGCACATATTTCATAATTTTAACATTTTCTAGATCTCTCATAGCAGGATTTATCAAAGGCAATGTAGTCACAGAAGTCTTGCGTAAATACAAATATCAATACTTTACCTTGAATATTGTATAGGATAAAAATTCTGTCTTACCTTTTAAAAAAATCTACAGATCATTATTTGACCTGGAGTCTTTCCTTTTCTTTCTCTTTAAGAGTTTAAATATATATATATATATTTATATATATATATGCTATCTTACATCAAAGTAAATATGAATCCCATCATTTCTGCGATATTTTCTGTATACATGGTCTGAAAAAAAATCAACAACTAAATCAAAAGCTTCCTGGTTATCATAGGAAAGCCAAAGAGGATAAAGAGGATTTTTTTTTGTCATTTAAGTACTAGTGTTTTTAAAAACTTGTAAGGATTCTTCATAAACTAGAGGTCCATAAATCATTTAAAGTAGTCTTTATAAGCAAATTTACATACTTTGACATGCTTTTATGAGGCAGTTAGTATAATAATCCAGTAGTATTTCTTACAGAACCATATGACTTTCTGCAATGCAGATAAACATTTCATTTCTAAAAAGCCACAGTTTTTTTTCTACATCTGCTCTCATCAAATCCCCAGGATTCATTCATAAAACTGCTGCTGTTCCAAATACTGATGCTGTTATTCATGCTGTGGAGTAAGATGTACACCTAATCTGGTGACATCTTCACGTGGAAGATTGATAAGTAGGAAAATACCCTCTCCAGATCCACAGATAGTCTTTTCTATCTCTAAATCCTCATGATTAATGTCACCCAACACTGCAATGTGATGAAGATGTGTCTGTTTGTAGGCTAAGGGTCTTCTTCCATCAAAGGCATGTCTAGAGGAAAAAAAGAAATAGCATCAATGGCTGACTGTAATTTCCATTTATATTTTTGCAGAGTATTAGTATTAGCTATTCTGCACAAATAGAAATAGACATTACAAAAATCTGAACGAGACATACAGTATCACCAATTCCAGACCCAAAAACCTACTAAAACTTCCCAGGTTTTCTTAAACAGGTTAGGCCTACAAAAACCTAAATGCAAATATCCTTTCTATTACATTAATCACTGAATCAGCATTGAGAGTAGGCAGGGGATTTTATTGGCATTATCATAATTTCTCCCTTTTTCCAGCTATCCTCTTTCCCTCATAGTGCAAAGGCAAGTTAGCCCCAATATTATGAAGCAGGAAGACTTCCTCCACCCAGAGCTTCACCCACACTGAATTTAGGACAATGGACTTCAGCTCTGCTACCAGTAAGTCACACAGATTGCTTTGCCTACTAACTTGCAGCAACTGTGAAGAGCAGGATCAGAGGCACTCCTTTTAGATGTCTCCAAGGAAAGCTATCTAATTTCCTCAGCACACTGAGCAGCACACCATGCAGCTCCATTAGAAGTCAATGCATTCTCATGGTTGATTTGAATGCAGGCCATACATGGTCTTGTAGGCATGTTCCCCTTCTGTTGTGACTCCCTGGTCCATGGCTTAACATGTGCATGTCTCAGACTGAAGTTTGCTTTATGCACAGACATTATGAGTTTGTTTAATAAAGGCTACTAGTTTTGGCCAAGTAGGAAAACATGGTTTGCTTTCCATTTGAAGGAGAAAATCCTGTTCTTTGCTGTGAAAGCCATGGCACGCAAGGGAGTTGTGAGTGTAGGAGTTGAGGGACAGACGAGCACAGGCAAGATGATGGTTGGCCTTGCTGCTGACATCCCCACGGATGAGACTGCTGGTCTGGTGGGAATTCTGGCTTAGGATTCAACTCCCTTGCATCACACCTAGCAAGGACATAGCACAGACACAAAGCTCTATGATTATGGAGTAGTATGGTTAAAAAAATGCTCAAATTAAGATGCGGACAAAACCATGGAGAAAGTTGGACCAGGTCAGCTGGGTTTATTCCTGCTCTAACAAACAAATGGCTCCTCTTTACGGACTCATCTATTGCACCTATGCAAGACTCACCATCTGCAATATCAATCCTTGGACTCATGGATGCAGCCTCCCCAGCAGTGCTGTGGAACCCATCAGTTCTCTCTGACCTAGGAAGAGCTGTCGCTTGGCACACTGGCGAAGGGAACATACTTTGGAGCAGTTCAGAGGAGCCCAGCCTACTGTCACAGGGCTCAGATTCACTAGGCAGCATGTTTGTAATCCTGGGGCCAGGGTAAGCAGGAGGGTTCTGATCTTCTGTCTGCAAACCATGCCCCTGAGCTGTGGTAGCTGAGTATCCAGGTGCCAGAGCATTCAAGCCACTGCTTACAGCTTCATCATAGGAAGGCAGCATGACAGGAACACCATCCACCACCACAAAGTCGGGGTCACCCATTGAGCCTTCCTGATTGTCTCTGCATCAAACACAAACAAGTTACCACACAAAGCAGGAGTAACAAGCACGTTGGAGCAACCACTGAATTTAAGTAAACACAGCACATTTCTAATAATGAAAAATGAAGCTGCAGGTTCATTAACAATCACAGAAATGTTTGCTTCAACAGCTTGCAAAACTCTGCTCAGGTTGACAATCAGGTGAAATCTGTTACAATCCACAGAATAAAACAGGTAGTGTGAAGCATGGTTTTGAGAAGGGAAGGAAAACAGGTGCTTGGAAGAGATAAGAAGCACCATGTGCTGTGCTGTGCACAGCAGGTATCATATATAAGAGCACAGATGTAGTTTCTGATTCAAAAGTATCTGAACCCCCGGAAAGCTCTGTGATAGAGCACAAAAATTTTTACAGCCCATGCAAACAGGCACGGAAATGACAAGCTTTGGTGGCCAGACTTGTGGCCTCCTCCAGGTCTTACTTTCAAAGGATGAAGGCTTCCTTAGCCAGTACTAAGCTGGTTTGTTTGTTTTAAAAACCACTTTTGTTAATTGGGAAAGTCTGTTAAACCCTAAAGTATCTGTTTAGTATCTGATTAAATCACAGTAAAGTCCTAACAGGAGGTACCCAGGTACCCTTTAGGATATGAAAACATCTGAAAAGGAGGGGACAGAGAGCCATTTCAATAAAGGAGATAAGTACAGCCTATAAAGCAAGCCATAGTGCAACCCATTACTCTGAAGAGTATGTATGCTGTTCCCCATATACTGTATATAAGCCCATATATAGGTATATGAACTTAAACATTTCTTCTGTAATCTGTATAATTTCATATACAAATTTCTTTAACATTAAGATCACCAATTCCTTTCTGCTGCATATATTTATTCACATGCAGCTTTCTTATCTCTGTTTTCTGCTTGTGGTAAAATAAAGATATGAGAAAAAGCAAGCACGGGAGAGAAGGAATCATACAGTGAAGGTCCATAGCAAACTGAGCAGACTGAAAACTAGGAAATCCAGATACAGTTTTGTATATCCATATATATCCAGATAGCTTTGTCTGAAGCTCTGCATGACTGCCTTTGTCTTTCCAGTTGTAGTTAATAATAATACCCACCTACCTGTCTCATGAGGAGTGCTGTGAGAATCAATGACAAATGCTCATATCTGCATGGTATTTAATGGAAATAAAGGAATATGTAGGATATATTTATTAGTCATGATCAAAATACTTGTGATGGGAAAGAAAATTTTAACATAAATTTTTCCACAGAGAAAAAGAACATATTTCTTAAAACTTACATTACTTAGTCTACAGCCGTTAAAAAATTAATTCCCTCAGCACCCAGAAATTAGTATCTAAATATATTTTCAGCTACTTTACATGCAGAAGCAGCAGTTCTCAGTGGCAGAGCTATAATTCCTCCCAAAGTTAATCTGACAAACTTTAGTTGCACATAGGTCTACTCTGGATTTCCAGGGGTGTCTTTCCACACCAGTGGCTCACAGAATTCTGCTCAGAGCAGAAGAAGGTATTTGTAAGGCTCATGAGTGACTCTGCCTCCTCAGTAAGGAGTGAAGAATGTAAAAACTGAATCAAGGTCCTCAGTTTTCGAAAGTACAAACCTTGGGAGAAAATGTGTCTTAAATTTGGTCTGGAACATTCTGGCTAAAATAACCAGAAGCAGTACTAATAAAACACTGGTAGCAGTAAATGCCACTATCTTCCATGTGGTCAGGAGGGTTTCCTCTGTATTTGGCCAGGTTTGTTCTGTAACAAGAAGGCAATATAAGAATGGTTATTACTGTTATTATTTTGTATCCATATTCAACAATACGCAGACATGCCACTTAGGACAGTACATCTCTTATATGTATGTTATAGAAACACACTTGAACCCAATGCCATATGCCAGAAGCAACCTTAACATTAAGCTGCCACAGAAGCTGGACCTTGCTTTTTCCCCTTGACTTCTCTTTATATATGTAATCATGACCTTAGCTTCTATACATATAAAAATATCCAGAAGATGTTAAAAATACATATGATGAGCTAGCAATTGAAATAGTTAAGGTAATTCAGGATCCTGGAAATAAAAATATTCTGTATTCACTAGCATCTAAAAATCAGCATTCATCACTTAACCAAGAAACAGATGAAGTTAACCAGGCACTGCACACCAACAGATCTCATTTAAAAAATAGAGCAGAAGTAAGGCCATTGCTGCACCCTTACCTGTTTTGACACAGTATACTTGGTAGGAGGGGAACCACTCTCCATACTGGCAGGTGATGTACTTGTAGTCATTGGTGAGGGCATAACCAGCATCACAGTAAAACTCTACCACTGTCCCATGGTTGTAATGCTCACAAGGCTGGGGGTGGCAGATGTGGTCTCCGTGACTCACCATTGGAGGTAGTGGACAAACTTGGGCAAATAAAGAAGAAAATAAAACAATAAAGAAGAAACTAAAAAGGAGAAAGACATTAACAATAGCAACCCACTGCTGGGTAGGTTAAGTTTGTCAAAATACATAGGGCACACTTCTTGCTTTCAGACTCCATAACGTTTTGGGGTTTATCTCAGTGGTACCAGACTGCTGCTGCTGGGGGACCAGGTACCCATCTGTACCACTAGATGGATGCACACACCTCCTGTGGGGAAATGTCTGGTGGGGTGGATTCCGTTTGGTTCCAGCAAGTTCTTCTCTCAGCTGCCTGAGAGATGGGACCTAGGAAGCTTTACCTTTCTGTTGCTTGCTTCATTGGCATAATTGAATGGTTATACGCACTAATTAAATTCATAAATACTCACTTAAAAAAAATACCTTTCCCTTCCACTGTGCTGCAATAGAGGTACATGGCATAGAATGCTGCTTAAACAATTACAGCCTGTGCCAGTGTAATATTATCAAGTTGAGTTTAAACTCAACTGATGTTTTCTACTCTACTGTTTTGTTATCTCTGAGCAGACCTACAGATCTCAGTGGGATTGCAGGTGGAGGGAGGTCTTAAATATAGGACAGACCAAGCTTGTGTTAATTAGGTGCAGTGGTTCACATAAGGTTAAATAAGAAAGAATTGCAATATAAACACATGAAACTTCTACTGTAGGTCATGCAACAAGATGTCCTCTCACATGGCTGAGCAGATGAACTCAATGGAGAGCTGAGGGAGCACTCTCTAGGAAATAGCAGTGGGTAAAGCAGCTTGCAAGCAGAATTTTTATAAGAGGAAACTTTTCCACTTGGTAAGTGTTAGGTGATTACCATTTTCTTTAGTACTTATAACACAAAGAAAAAAAATGCTACAAATGTAATGATATCTCAAATGGCTACATATTGAACCAAGAAGGGCTCAAATTACTGGATGGATTGTTTCATTTCCCTTCAGAAGCAATAACTGACTGGCTCAGTCCCCCATCTACAGGCTGTTCACTTCATGCTTCCCTTATGTAGGCAAGACCTACTGCCTTGATTTAAATAATGAAAATACCAACCCTTAGAAGAAGAGTCTTCCCAGAAATTACAACTCAGCTGCTTCTCTCTGTGAATCCTGTTACATGAATAATGCATTTTATAAAAAAAATACACAAGATATTAAATGAATCTTCAAGAGAGGCTGATTGCAATGTGCAACAATGTCTATTCCCTATCCCCTGGAGAAAAGGTTTCATTTGCATTTTCACTGGCAAGGCTTAACAATAACTTGAAACCAGTGCAAGTAATTAAAATAAAAATTCATATCCTCAGTACTCTGTCTACTTTCCAAGGTCTCCGGGCACACAAGAACGAGGAATACATTACTGGGAAGTCAACCCATGACTGAAAACAATTTTATGACCAGGGCAAAGGTGTCAGACTGAAATGGTAGGAAAACACCTTTGGACTATATTAGGAATCATCCTTTTGTTAAAAAGGAAATGACCAGTGAAAGCTACAATTCTGGTCTGCCATAAAGAAACCTGATATATTTTTCTTATTTATGCTTAGAGCATGAGAACAAAGGAAGCCAGCAAATGAAACTTCTTTGCAACTGAGTTTTACCAAGCTATGACATGATGCAAGAGATGTGTCAATGCCCAATACCTTTCTATCAATGAGCAAAAGAGAGCACATATTGTCACAGAGAGCAACCCCTCAGAGAAACAAGTTTCTCCTTTGCAGCAATGTATCTGTTCCCTCAATCCTAACTTCTTAGAGTCATCTGGGGTGAAAGCAGCCTGCTGAATAAAGGACAGCCTCAGTGCTGGTTTCCTAGCAGTGTGGATCTATTCATGAATGACACATCCCAAGCAGATTAAAAACAATATGCTGTGGGTATAACCCAGATACAGACTGTTAGTCTGTTAACATATCAAAATGTATTTTATAAACATTTTAAGGTTTATAAACCTTTTAAGAGTCTCATTCTTCATGTAGGATATGTCCACAGTGCTAAGAATGGGTGCCATCCCTTCCTCTGACACCCTCCATATTTCAAGAGAAATGCTCTTGAACTGATGCTGCCTGGAAATGTTTACAAACAATTTTCTTCAATGCATCACAGAGTATTAAGTCATGAATTAGCCAAGAATTATGCCGTCCTACCTGCCAGCTGCTCTTGCATTAAACACTCTTACAAACAGCAGATGCAATGGAACTCATTTGAGAATGAGGGCATTTAGCTCAAGTGAAACAATGAGTCCACTTGAGGAATCCCACACCACCTTCTGTGAATTTTTTGTTCATCTGGTTTCAGGATCCCTCAATATATGCAAACTGACCCCCATGTACAATGAGTAACATTCAGGTTTGGAGCCTCTTTTTCCAAATCAAATCAAATTGAATGAGAAACATCACAAACAACCAAAAATGAACTGATTTTGAGCTGTGGATGGTTAGTTGTACATCCAGTCCCTTTCTCAACTTGCTCCATTCCCATGGTCATTCTGGCTCAAGATCATTTAAAGTCAGTAGCAGAACAGCCATTGAGTGGCTTATGTTTTGGTCACAAAAAAGCAAGATCATCAAAGTCGGGAGAGACACTGAACACTCTTGGCTCCTGAAGAGACATCTGACAGGATCAGATCCCTCATTGCTGGTATTTACTTAGCATTATACTGGATACCGCTGTACGATACTGGTTACTCAGATGAAAGGAAGGTGCCAGGTCAAACAGAGGTGAAAATCCATGTGACAAACATAAACCCACTGAAATTTCTCAGGAAAGTTAAAATTCAAACATTTCCAGCAACCAGTTCTTAATTATTTTTTTTAAATGACAGGCATGTGAACTTCAGGCAAATGAATCAAACTCATAGAAAAAAATAACCACAAACTGCTTTAAAAAAAACTTTTCCTGATGAGTACATTTTCACTGCTTAGGAAGATAGCGGTATAATTGATAAATAATTACAAAGGAAAGTTAATTCTGCTTCAGAAAGTTCTCACAGCTTAAAAAAAGCCCTAAGACCTGTTCTTAAATGTGACACCAAAGCTTTACTACCTGTAGATATCAGCATCTTCATAAGGATTCATAACTTCATAAGGATTTTGAGACTTTCCAACACCCAGCATGGATAATCCAGTCATATTTTCTGACAACCAACATTAAAAGACCACACGCATATGTCCCTAGGTTTGGAGCTCGTCAGAGGGATGGGAATAATTCAGGCAGTGTCTGCTGGTTGTTCTGCAATATGCAATCCTGGATCTCTAGATCAGTCTTTATAGAACAATTGGCCACAGGCTATAAGGGGACTTACAGGAACTTTACAGCTCAGCACTCTCAGTTGAAAAGCTCAATCATTAATCAAGAAGAAAGAATAAGTGTGTTTATAAGGCAAACAAATCCCTTCTGGGATGTTAAAGATGCCTGTTCTCAAAGAAATTGAAGGGAGGAGCTCCCAGTTTTTCTTGTTAGACTTCCTTGCCTGCTTTTAGGAGCTGCTGGAGTTTACAGCTCTCCTCTGAGATAAGCTTTCTCCTCTGACAGATTTTTATGAAAGATTAGCATACTCAGGAAGAGCTTAAAGCCTGGGGACTAGAGCCTTGTGTTAAAAAATCTGTCAAATACTGGCTTGGAACAGAGGGCCTGGTTCAAACTAATAGGAGAGCTTTTAATAAAAAAAGACAACAGAGTACTTTCCACCTGCAGGCTGAAGGCAGCAACCCCTTTTTTGAGCTGTCCTGAGGTGCCAAGATCCCAAGCTCAGTTTTATGGGGTCCCTGTGAGAGATAACACAGTAAAAGACAAAGGTGGGTCTGCCTCCTCCATTGCAGCCTCTACAGGATTATAGCCACATCATTTGGACAAAGGTCCCTGCATTGTGACACAGGGTGTGGGCACTTACTGCTCAATAAACTGGACAAATAAATGGAGTTTACACAGTAATTTTTCCTACCCATTACAGCCAAGAAGCTTCTTAAACTCCACCCAGAGAATGCTGCAGTAGTTCTGCAGTGTTGACACTGTAACTGTAGGAGGGAGAGAAGGTTTTTTGGCATTAGCATATTCTGAATTAACACTGGTGGCACAGAATAAAGATGCCATGTCACTTTTAAAAAGCCACTGGTAGAGAAATAACAGTGAAGTGACAGCGCTCAAAACATTCTTTTTAGTCAATCAGTTCAATGGCTAATCAGTTTGTAGAAGTAGGTGGGAGGTAAATTATTCAGGTTTTGTCCAGCTTTTGTATGAGTCAAAAAATAAAAGCAAAAACGTCTCGAAATACAGAGCAGTTACTTATGAAAAAGGGGTAGGAACAAGTATGTTTCCCACATACTTACTATCAAATGTTTCCCACATTTGATTTTCTGCATAGTATGCTTTTCATCTAGCTACTAACCTGCCTTTCTTCTAGTATACTTGTTACTGGGTTAGATGGGGTAGCAGCAAACCCCAGTGTAAGGCCAGCCATTTTGTTTGACAGAGGCATGGGCAAGGTTAGCAACATTTGCACTTAATAATAATAATAATACTTCTTAAAGATCAAGATGAAAATTAATGGTGAGAAAAGAGAGGTAAAAAAATGGCAGTACCAATGTGCATGGAAAACACTGGTGTATCTCCCTAGGACAGTAATCAGAGAAGTCTGATTTGTTCATGAACTGGAAGAGCACAAGAGCTTCTCCTGAACTTCACTTGCTCTTGTACATATCCAGACACTAATTAATACCAGAAGCTTGGACATCTGTCATCTGCATACTAGTGTTTAATTAAACCAGTGTTTAATTCCAGCCACAATATACTGCACGGGACCACAGCAGTGTATGTCCCAGCAGATCTGACACTTCTCAGGGTGGCCTGATCTCTACCAGAGGCTTTACTGTCTGGCTTTGGGATCCATTACAGCCATCCTTTTCCATATACGGTCTTCATGAAAACACTTGCTTCCGTATGTAGGACTTGAAAATTCATTTTTATACAGCAATGTGGAAGACCAGGTTAATGTTTATTCCTTCTTCATGAACACTGTGCTAATAAAGCTTGATTTCTTGGGTATTTATTGTCATCACCCTTCAAGACCTTCAGAATAAAATACATACTCAACCAAGTATACATACTCAACATTCAGAAAGTCAATGTTGAAGCAGCTTGGAATATACTCTGGGTGTCCAGGTTCCAAGCTGCTTCTTCTACTCCTTTTGTATCAGCTACAATAGTGATATAAGCCTTGGAGTGTGCACACAGTGAGAAGCACTTTCCACCTTCTACAGGATGTGAAATGAATCTAATAATAAAGTTTTAATTGAAAAGCTGCTACTCTAATCTAGCTTTACAAAACACCATCTTGCTGGAAATTGCTGTTACTGACACCAGCTGTATGACCTAAATGAAACATAAAAAGCTAGTTTCAATCCCATTTTAATAATAGTTTAACAATTCTAAATGGAAACAGAAGGTGATTTACAATCACTTATCATACACAGAGCTTCCTTGTTACTGGAGTTACAGAGCCTGTTTTCCAGTTACAGTCAGCTGAGCTTCTAGAGGACCATCATGCCAAATTCACACTTCATCCCCAACAACCCTGCAGTTCCCAGCACAGCAACCTGTGAAGCATTGATCTTTATGCCAAAGTCACTAGTTTCAAATGCATTTCACAATAGATATGGGATGAAACACATCCCAACTAATCTTTCTCCTATGAATTGTAAGTTAAAAAGCACAATTTTCATTTGAACTACAAAAAAATGATGCTGAGTTTGCAACAACAGAGAGCTAAGAATTCTTTTAGCAAGAAGTTCATAATTATCTTCAAGGAAATGTACTCACTATTCGCATGGGAGTGCTTGAAGCACTGTGGTCTCTCTTACAGCAGATAGTTTTAGCTTTCTTTATCACTTGCTGCTAGTTTTGTTTCTTTTTCACATGAGTGGTTGACTTAATGAACAGTAATATTCATTTTGGGACTTTGAGAAGCAGATGTTGGGGACTGCATGGACACCTAACAGGAAGGAAGCACCTTCAAAATAAGTTAAGACTTGATTATTTGACAGGTGTCATGGGATAATCCCAGACTCTGAATATGTGAAAATCCTTAGAAGTAGGATGGAGGTGGAGGAGGGAGAGATATTGAAAAACTGGCTAAGACAGGCATGACTGCAGAAGACAAGGCTCACTGTGAGATGGAAATATCAATGTTGTAATGCTAGTCTAGTTATTTCTTTTTTCTTTAAGTGCTTTTTTTCCTCTTTATTTGTATGCAAGAAATCCTTGAGCCTGTGCGGTGTCACCTACACCTACACCAGGAGTCAAATGCAGCTGGAATTTCTGGCACAGATGAGCTGTATGCCAAGGCTTAGCTAAAGGCTGAGGAAATCAAATTATGCTGCCTGAGAGAAAGAAAATCACAAAATCTCATTCCCAACAGAGTTCTACTGAGGGGAAAAAAAGAGGGAGGAAAACCAACAGGTGATCTTAGCATTGGAATACCACAAAAGAGCTTAGAAGACTAGGGAGGCATGAAAGAGTATCAGTTTCTGTTACTTAGGTTTAATTATCAAGTGCCTGCCTACACTGATTGCTGAAACTGACAGACTTTAAATATTTATTTTTTTTTTATCTCTGGAAGTAAGAAACCAAGACGGAGTAGACTTCCTAATACACAGAGTCTGAAGCTACAGGTCCTTCAATTTGTGGAAGACACAGCCACAAAGCAAAGATACTTGATTTCAAGGCAGACAATGTAGTGTGCCTTTCCTTTCCAAGGAGCCCTAACACATACAGCTAAAGATTAACATTAAGAGCAGCCTACAGTGAGAAATTTTGTCTTCTTTCCCCCTCCTAATCCTCAGCATATTTAAAGCACAGAGAATAAATGGCATCTGACAGCTAACGTGGAACTTAAAGACAGAAATTATGGCTCCATAAAAAGTTGGGATATGCTAGGGAGTTTCTGAAATGTACACAGGTGACAGAGTGTGTGTAAAATAGTGATTTACTGTGTCCTGTGCTTCAAGCAGAAACAGAAGATATAAAAGAAAGAGGTTACAATTTGTTGTTCTGCTGCTTTCTTGAAAAAGTATGAACAGTGGAAAAGGCATCTACTTCATAGAATCATAGATTCAGCTGGGTTGGAAGGGACCTCAGAGATCATCAAGTCCAACCCTTGATCCACTACCACTGTGGTTACCAGACCATGGCACTGAGTGCCACATCCAGTCCCTTTTTAAATATCTCCAGGGACGGAGAATCCACTACTTCCCTGGGCAGCCCATTCCAATGTCTGATCACTCTCTCTTTTTAATATCTAACCTAAACCTCACCTGGCACAACTTGAGACCATGCCCCCTTGTCTTGCTGATAGTTGCCTGGGAAAAAAGACCAACCCCCCCCTGGCTCCATGGTCTAGTAAGGGCAGCGGTAGTCGATCAAGGGTTGGACTTGATGATCTCAGAGGTCCCTTCCAGCCCAGCCGATTCTATGATTCTGCAGTGCAAAAAAGGTAGAAATATAATGGCATTTATCCTCTTCAGACAATGTCTTCACCTTGGAGACTATTCTCTAAATGCCACATTCCTCATAAAAGCTGTAAGATGTCCACTTCTGTGTATCATACTGTCTTGCAATGTAGTGTGGTTTTCTTTATTTGCAATATGCCTTCTGGAATTAAGTGGCTGGAGGATTATTAAGCAGTACATCCACAGAAGAACATGACTTGTCTGCCTAGTATTTCATGTCACTGTGGTCTTTCTGAATTCAGTTCTTTTCCACACCTCTTCAGCTGCGGGTAAAGGTATTCATATGAATTTCCACATTTTCCAAGAGTACAAAAATCTAGACATTCCAAGTCAGCTATGTGTAGCTCAGCTTCCACACTGATACATGGTGGCTGGACATGTATCCCTTTTTGCAGTCTCAGGTAATGAATGAATTCACTGTTTACAGTGCAAAATCTACATAGAATTACTGAATGACATTTTTTAAAGACAACTATCTTTCTGAATTTCTTCATCATACTTGCTTTCTCCTACATAGTCACCCCAGGGTGACAGTCAATCAGCCTATTACATCCTTTGGCCATAAGTCTAAAGGTTTCAAGATGGAAGGTGTTGTCCAGGTAAAGGTGCTTACAAATATTGTTGCCTGCTACTATTTGAGCATTTACTGCTAGTTGTCATTCCTGAGTTTCAAAAAATATTGCTGTAGGTAGTGAATATATTCTTAAATATCATTCTAGTTAGAGCAGCTAAAGCCAAGGCTATCAATGAGTCTTATGTTAACACTGGATAATTCAGTTAACCTGGATAACTCTTTGGTAATGGAGCAATATTGAATTTATTCTCCCTCTTGCCTGCAAGATGAGTAGGGGTAAACAGAAGAGAACCATCTACTTCTCTTAATTTCTTAATACCACACTGTTTCACAGCTTGCTTATACTGCTGCCCTTTGCTCAATCTACGGGAATTTTATCTGCTGAAGATTTGCTGCATCAACATTATCTTCCCTGTGGATATGCATCCGTTTGTCATATTGGAATTTATCTAAAGCCTTCTCAATGTCAACAAAGAAATACAGAAAGAAATTCATTTGTACTAAAGTACAACATCTCAGGTTTAGGATTGCTCACTTTATTCTGACTCCTTAACATAAAATGATTACAAGCTAACTTGCATCTTTTTTCTCAGAGTATTGCTGTATGTTCCATCAAGAATTTAAAACATGTTAAGGCATAGTTTAACATACATATACCTTGGTGTCAATCGCTGCTCACAGCACTGACAATTGCTATATAAGAATGAAGATATTTGAAGACTTCCTTCAAAGTATCTTACCTATAGTTGGTTAGAAAGTTTAAGCTACTCTGGTTCAAAATATTAAGTGGCTCTGGCATTTCCCTTTTAATATCACCCTCCTCTAGTTCTTGTTCATGCTCTTTACCTTTCAGGTTTAAGTCAGAATTATCAGACGCTCTCCGTAAGCATCTGCCCTCAGGTTTATGATAAGAATAATTTTAAAGCTCTGTTCTGTATTCTTGTCTGTTTTCCAGAATATTTTTTATGTGTAGCATACTTGGCTGACTTTAACTTTCATATGAATAACATCCTGGTACTTCAGGTAGGGTCTTTTTGGGTTCCCTTGAACAACTTCTGGTTTGTTGTGCAATTTTCTTAATTTCTTCTTTCTCTTATCTTTCTCTCATAGTTTCTCTAACTTTCAGGATCCCTTCTGTAATCAGTTGTTAGTTTTAATGTATCTTTTTACCTCCCCACCAGTGAGGTGGATTTATATACCAGAGTTCTGGAATGCTTTCAGTTCTTCTGTGTTTGTCCTGTCTTCTACTCATTGAGTATTCCCTTTGAACTCTATTACTCATGTTTGTTTTATTTTTATTTTGAATCTACACACAAAAAAATGAAATATTTTCTATTTAACATTCTTTCAAGCTTAACTTTTGCTCAAGAATCTGTTGATTCTTGCATGAAGAATGAAGTTTTGGTATTGCAAAGTGATTCCCTGTAGGACCAGCTTTTTTGTTCAGCTGGGATGGTGATGAAACCAGACATTCCAGATAACAGGATCATGTCCATTTACAAAGTTGAACTATTTTCCCTTTTGGTCTGAAAAACAAAGCCAAGAATTCCCAGTTTGACTAACCACACACTGCTTTATAGTTTAGCATTAGGGCCAAGAACAAATTCTCTCAACTTTCCTCTCTTTGCCTGCTTTCCCTCCAGTTCTTTTTAAGAACCATTTGTTCTTCTTCTAGAAAACCTTCCAAAGCACCTAAAAGATTAAAATACAGAATCCATATGGCAAAGAATGTAGTCATTTTGTTCAAGCTACACTGCAGATCACATTCCCAAAGTACTAAGGGCCAGGCTTTTTTTTTTTTTTTTTTTTTTTTTTAATTTCTCCAAAATCTGTGTAATGTCTTCATTCACCTAAAAATAACATACCATAAATTTTATAACATACTACATTCTGTAGTTCTATACATTTCATTTCACAGAGTACAAGTGTGAACATTTCACTGTTTTCAAGTGTTTCTCCCTCAGTGTTTCTGGAAGCAATGTAATTTTACAAATAATCTTTATACCCCATATGGTAATCTTCAGTTTAAGAGTTTCTCCCCACCCACCATCTTCTGCATATCTGATTTTACAGAAGGCAATCAATAACTCACATTGATTTCAACAGATGGATAATTAACCCCAAATTGGTACTCTAAAAATTATATAAAATTATATAAATTTATATATATAAAGTATATTAACATTTTCCTTAGATTTTCATATATCCTTGGAATTATCTAACAAGTTTCAGTACAAAAGAAATTTAAAGAAACTTTTGCATACTAATGGCATTTCAGTAGCAAAAAAAGACATTAAGAAAGTTACAGATGTGAATCAAGGAATAAAAGGAGAAGAAAATTCAGTGCTAGAATGTTTCACCTTATCCTCTAAACAACTTAAATTTTCTAGTACTGGTAAAACACCACCATTTCCACCATTCCACCGTCATTCTCAGATACAGCTGAACTGTTTCAATTGAAGCTTCCCAAATGATTCAGCTTGAGGTAGACACTCAAAAATCAATATGCATGTTTTAAATTTGGAAAAGGTATAAGAATTTAGGAAGAGGACCTCATACCAGTAAATACTTGGCAATCTGAACAAGAGGCTTCCTTGTTTACCTGAGCTACAAAAACCCCTCCCTGATTAACTCCCAGCAGCTATTTCTTGGTAGCTGCTTCAGAGCATTGCAGTGTCAGCTTCAATTCAGCATCAGGTAACACAGTCTTTATGCACTGTGGTGAAAAAAGCAACAGTGACTTTATCTACCAAAAAGATCTTCTTCATCAGCAAAAATTAGTCTCTCACCAGAGCTGGTGGAAGATCTGTGCTTCACATGGCTGAGAAAGACTGCACTTGAACATTAGAAATTAGCAGGGGATCAGGCCCAGCCAGTGTGGGTTTAGGAAAGAAAGGTCCTGCCTGACCAATCTCATCTTCTATGACTGGGTGACCCACCTAGTGGATGAGGGGAAACCTGTGGATGTGTTCTACCTTGACTTCAGCAAAGCCTTTGACAGTCTCCTTAGCATTTAGCTCAGTCACATGAGCATCACATATGAATTCCTGCAATTGCTTTTATCTAAATTCTACACCTAGATAGCTTCTATAGAGGCATGAAATAAAGCAGAAATGTAGTCCTTTTAAGAGAATGAAATGCAGAGGATGTATATAAATTCTGATGACTTCCTAGGATGCTCCATTCAAGATACAGTATGAAGATGATTAAAGGTAGTTCACAAGGTTTTGACAGTGTATGGAACAATCCATTTAGTATCTTTTTAAAACATATACAATGTAAATATAAATACACTAGAATATGTCCCATTCCAGCACTTCAGCTACAGTCATCAAGTCCTTTTGGCTTCATATGATCTACCTCTCTTTCATGCTGGATGGGTTTTATGTTCCTAATCAATAAATTAGTTCCATCATTTTAGCTGCAAATCCTTCTTTAAAATTAACTACTGTGAGACAACAAATATCCAAGTGTGTAACATTGTGTAGCACTGAATAATGTCTGCAGATGGCACAGCCCAAACTAAGAGTTTCTATTGAGAATTTTTAGTTCAGATAGATACAGAAATCTATCTGTATCGATAGAAATTTCTGCATATAAATATATACACTAATTGCATAACTTCCTCAGTATTCCTCAATTTTATTAGCAAAGCTGCAAAGAAGTTACATTTTAAGGGCAAAGAAATCTTTGTTAAGTACTTCCCCTTTTTCAGGTGGGACATGGAGAGAGCAGAAATGTTAGGGCACACCAAGGGCTAATGGTGCAGGTAACCACAACAGGTTACACACAGCAAAACCCAGATACACTCTGCATGGCCTAAAGAAACATTGCATATAATGCAACTACAGTTATAGCCCTGAGTTAAAAATCATATAGAGAATGCTGATTTTGCAAAATTCAAAAACAGAAACCACCCAGTAAGATATTTATCTTCCACATTAAGGCACCTAGGTGGGCTATCTTACCAGATAAGGTTATACATGCACTCAAGGAACTCTGCCCCTTATAGTTTATATCCAGGAAAGCATTGATAATACAGCACTGTGCCTACAGGGAAGGAGGGCTCGAACACAGAAATATTAATGTAACTATGAGGAAGAACCAATGGCCTCAGGCAACCAGAAAATTAAGAAGAGGGAGGAATCTTTCATTATATGGTAGTTATCTCAGTCATCTTTACACATCTTGGTTATCATTCCTAAATGAAGGAGTGGGATATTTTTCAACTTGTCTGCTATGAATAGCATGCCTGCATGGTCTCCTTCAGATACATATGCCTCATTATTCTGATTCAAACCCATTTATTGTTTAGCCCACACACTTTGCTAGTGTGGGATTCACTCTCAGAAAATCCAGGAAAGGTTTACTGAAAATGACAGCATTTTATTTCACAAATATTCACTGGTTTAGCAGATAGAAATTTCCTCCTGAGGCAGAATCTTTAATAATTAAAGACCGTAGTTTATGTAAACTATGAGTTTTATTCGTCCTCTTAAAACTGACAGGCATGTAAACTACCTTTAATATTAAAACTGATTCTGTGACAAAGTGCACACAATGGTAAAAGATTTGCAGAATTAATGATTTTGAAATTCCAGCTAGAGAAAGTCTAAAGGGAGAAGAGTTCCTATGAGGAGCCCCATGATAAACACTGAAAAATGTCTCAGACTAATTTATCAAAAAGTTAGGGTACCTCTTATCACCATAAAGGGTAAATGTAGTCAGAGACAATGTTCTACTTCTAGAATTACTTCTGAGGAATTTGTACCATGGATGGTACTGAGCTGTGACAGTTAAATGGTCACCAACCATATCTGGTGCAACAAAGGGCAATGAATTTACTAGATTATACGACTTTATAACATCACTCACATATATTCAGAATTTGTTTTGAGCTGGTACTATAGTTTGTACTAGAGGAAAAATATATTTCTTCATGGTGTTAGAAATGACCCTCTGGGTAAAGATTATTAGCAATCAGGGAATGAAAACAATATTATAAAGTTATGAGACTAGTAGTAGCTGCATTATGGCAATCCATAAAGAGGCTTCTTGCCACTACTAGGAATTTGTGAAGGCTCTCATAGGACTCTCATAATTCTAAGACTGAGGGGGAAACTAAAATCAGCCTAAGAACTTCTTCTAACATACTAGTACTTAAAAGAAAAAGTCTTGGCAGCACTTCAAGTGGTTATTTCCTTGCAATTGTCTTCTGAGGAAGAGGGATGAAAACAAAAGAAGAAAGGAAAAAAAAAAAAAAAAAGCCTTGAAAGATTTCATGGCACACTGTATTATGACAGCAATGCTTTTGATAGCTCTTTTACTAGCTGGTTATCTCCCTGCTCAAATAAAGCTTCAAGTGTCATATCTACAGGCTGCTGCTTATACTCCTGATCAAGTATGCCCCACACGTGAGCCCCACTGCTCCTGCAAACTGAGCAGCCACTGAGCAGAACAATGTAAGTAGCCTTCAGTGGAACAGAAAGTGAGAACACAGACTGCCCAAGCAAGAATCAGCCTACTCTCCTCTGAAATGTATTAGGGAATATTTTGTCCTGTTAGCTCAGAATTTTAATGCTCATTGTGAGTAGGAGAGAGATTTACTTGAATTTATATGAGAGCCAAGAGTATGTAAAAATCCCCAAGTCTCCAAACACCTCAAACTGCTTGAAATCTTAAATTTGACATTTCTTCTACAAAATTCACATCACCAGATGAATAATTATCATTATTATCTCATGCCAAAAATAGTCTGAGATTGACTTCTTATACACTCTACAAAATTTTCCCACTGCTCTGTCAGAAAAGGCATCTAGGTGTCATGAGAATCCCCTGCCTGTTTTAATCAAAGAGCCTTAAAAATGTAATTGACAGCTCAAGCAGACAAGTGCCTTTGATTTTATTAGTGCCTGACATAGCAAAAAGAATATTCCAGACTCAGTTTTGGAACAGGTTTATAAAATGTGGAAAAATATGGCATATACTTGAATCTCAATTGCTTGTTCTCTACCTCTTTGGTAGTTAACAGCACTTTGCTCTTGCACAAATGGTTTCATAACTTTTATTATCACTTTAATTATTGTCACTGTTTATTATTTTTAAAAGCAGTTAATATTGAACATTGAGTAGCAGAAATTGGTTGTGTTTAGTAGTGTAAATAAAGTAACAAAAGGAATTAACAAGCCAAGAGGTAACTGGAGTGCTTTTGCTTACCCATTTAACACTAGCTCTCACAAAATTTCCACCTAGATCTTTAGCGATACAGTACCTACAAATTCTCTTTATGAGCCTTCATCTCACCTAACTACTCTTAATATACCTTAATTATATGTGTGGTGCACCCTATCCTCAATATGGGCTGTATACTTCACACTACTACACATTGTGCCATTGCTGGTAAGTTACTTCAAAAGTAGTGCCCACTTTTTTATGGGTTTCTGAAAAATCCTTCTCCGTTGTTCCTCTCCAAATACACTGACCTAACCCTGAAATGTTCCTAAGTTTCTACATCCCTGTATTACACTCTACAATAGGAACTACTATAAGACCTCAGGACACAGTTTGATGTGAGCTATGGAGACCTATACAAACTAAATTCCTGTGACTTCAGCCTCTGGTGCCCATCACTTTATAGAGGAAGCACCAAGCCCTGCTACCATCACTGACAAAAACTGTCCCAGCTTCCCTGCCTGCATGCCCCAACTCAGCAAATGGATGTGACTGTTTAAGAGCTACAGAGAACTGTCAGTTCTAGGAGATAACAGATGGGTTTGAAGAAAGTGCATACTAACTCAGTCTTCTCCTTAACACTGACAGTTAAAATCTTGATGCTCTTCAGCTGCTCATGCTTCTTACCAAGACGTGAATTGGTTAAAATCAAGTCACCAGTACTTACACGTGTTAGAAAATTAAAGGTAATAGCCCAGGGTTATTAAATTTCCATTCACTAAATGGCTTATCTGCAGCCATTTCTGGATGTCCAAGCAAAGCTGGGATCCCATTTTACTACTAATACTAGTTCTACAACTAATGGCTTTTCTGGCAAAAATCACCCTATGCACACCCTGAATTTTCAGTCAATACCTGTGGGTTTAATGGATTATGATCGTAGCAATTCTGCTGACAACTGATAAAAGAACAGGTTCCAGCTTCTCTCTTCTACCCCAGCCACTGCACAAAGCAAAGAAAGTTAAATTGCTTACAGTCAGAAGCCTAAATCTTTCCAGAAATTAATTGGTGCAAAAATGTCAGGTGCTCATGAGATCTTTTGCTGAACTTCTGTCTGATTCAACTCTGATTTTTAAAAAAATGCAATGTATCTCTGTCAGATTTTAGACTGGGGAAAAAAAAAAGCAATATTTAACATAGTATTTTAAGTATGGATACGTTCAGAAAGTGGCACTGCAGTAGGCAATGGGGAAGAAATTAAAAAATTTAGCAGCAACACTATTCAAATACAGTACAGTAGGACTTATAACTGTAGAAAAAAATATTGGCGAACTATCAGAAGGTGCATGAGCTATAAAGCAGGATGAACTGGAGTACTAAACCTTGACAAATGGGCAGATTATCCCATGTTCCATCGTCTTGACACACTGAAACCGTGTTATCTTAGTCAGGGTATCAGATCTGGGATCCTTCATGAGAGCTGATTATTAACTTATCACAAGTCCTGTATGTCTTGCTATGAATCTCAGCACCTTCAACATGTGGAACAAGGTAATCTGTAACTTCATTTAAAAAAATAGCTACTTAATTAAAAAAATATGGTTAGCTATTCAGTAATCAAGTTCCTTAGAAAAGTTATAATTTGATATCAAGCGCTCTGCTTAAACAGTTTGGAAAATACATGCATTTTAGTGAGTATATACTTTCCCTAGTTAACCATCAGTTACAAAGCCTATAGCACTGAAGTAGAAGCTAACATGCTACAATCATCAATCATTCCCCCTAATTTTTTTAAACAAAATTAACAGTGTTTAGGAAGACTGTTTTTAATTTTGTCCTTCCATTCATCACATGTGCAAATTACACCACGCTCAAACTCCCATGTGAAGGCAGACTCTTTGACAGCACTAAGGACAGGACAAAAGAAAAGATAAAATACATATATGGCATGAGGAACACAGAAAATCTGCAGTTTTAGCAGGGACAGTTGAAAATTTGGTACATTTAGAAGAGTTTATCCAGCTATATTCCACAGAGTTCACTATGAGAATGTCTTCACTTTAATCTCACTGATTCTCTTTTAAATCACATCATTTTATGTACCTGAATTCATATGCCTTTGGATGGTGGGATTTTTAAGGCCTTGAGCAGAATCTCGAGTACTTGCAGGAGACCCTCAACAAGGAAATGACTGCAAGACTCCAGTGATAAAGAGGCCTGGGCTCCACTACCTGCCTGTGATACATGTATTGGACAGTCTTGTATCTCACCTGTGCCAAAGACATCAAAATATAAGACGACAGCCAGAAGACTAAAAAATGAATGATGTTGTGGAAAGTGGAAGGAACGTGTGAGGCAGGGTAAAAAACCCTCTGCTAGCACTGAATAATTGTGAGAGAAGCCAAGAAGATAGGAAGGAATAGTCCAGGTGATTCAAGGTCATCCTCTTCATAAATGCAAAGTGAGATTAACAGAAGAAATTAAAATATTAAATATTGGGAGAATATAAACAAAATTATATGTTTGTCTGTCTGCAGACAATTCATGACAGAGATGGTAATAAAGTTTTCTAGGCATCAAATCCAACAAAGCATTTTTTTAAAAAGCAAGACAGTAAAAACATTATCAGCCTGTTTTATGCTGGTTTTTTTCTAACACTTCTGTCACAAGAGAGAATTATCTTCATTTAGGAATGCAATGTTTTTAAATAAAAATATGTTTCAAAAGTCCCTTGACACTTGCATAGAAGAGAAAGTTCCTGCCAGTTTCAAGGATAATTTTCATTAAAGAGGAGGAGGCAAATCTAAATTTATGTTCATCAATTAATTGTGAGCATGCACAAAGTAAAGCAACAGCAAGAACTTGCTTGTTCACTTAAAAGCACAACTAGAAGCAAGATAAAATGTCATTTAGCATAGCACATGCAGACTACTAGGAGCAAATGTATTTCATAATGTATTTATTTAGACAAACCAGGGGATTAATTATTCTGAGACTCACAAATTTTAGTAATATGAAGTTGAAGAGTGTTGCTTCCTCAGTTAAAACATACTTTCCTTTGTACTTTCCCATTGCAGGGATGCTATCTAAAATACATTGTACTTAGATAAATTTTAGCACAGAGCCTGGATGTATTCATAGCAAAAATTTCTCCCATTTTTCTTGCTACATTTAGTTCTTTGGCTGCTGTCACTGGTACCCCCTGGTACCTGGCACAGAAAGGCCTGGTAGTCTGAAAACTTGCAGCATGACCTTTTATTAGAATTTATTAATTTATAAATGCCGAAGTCTGGTAGCACCTGTACTCCAGCAGAAGACTGTAAAATGCAATTGCCTGAAAATTAATACATCACCTTGAAAGTGTGGACAATTTTTTCTTTCTCTCCCTCTGACAAGTTAATCAGCGGGGGAGACAGCCAAGGATGCCCTGTAAGATATGTCTGACACTAAGTGTTGAAAGCTGCCATGAAGAAGTAGCCCTGGGCAACCCCAAGGATGGTTTGAAATAGATAAGGATCATGCATCATGAAGATGGATACCAGATGTTAATGTCAATGAGCAGCTCATTCTCTTGGTATAACAGCTTTCTGTTGCCATACAAATGAAAGAGGTGTGTGAACATATGCTACAGTAAAATATGAGATTTCACTTCAAATGCATAGGAAGTTGATTCTGTAACAATTACAGCAACTTCATCCCCATTATTCCAAGTAACAGCTATAGACTGAATAATTTCAATCAGCTAGATGTTGGCAGAGAACATGATAAGTTGCTCACTGTACCATCTTTCACTTGCAACATCCTACAGACAAGCTTATTACAACACTAGATGAATGGATAACAGTGTTACAGCCCTTTTTCCTGATGCCTTGCAAACAAATGCTTTCCCACTGGCTAAATCTGTATTGTTTAGCACTTGGTCAGGCATGAATTGCAGTAGCAGCCTCTCCACAAATGAATGGACTAGGTTGCACAAATTCTGCTTGGAAAAGCTGAGAATAAATTACTAGATTTTAAAATGCTCTGTCCTAGAATAAAGTAGTTAATTTTTAAAGCATTTTTCAGCAAATCTGTGGAAGTTGCTAAACCATTTAGGGACTATGTGGTCTTAGACCAGCATCAGAAAGCAGTGGTTATGACTTTCTGGCAATTTTACATGATCTGCTTATACTTACCCTGTGAATATTAAAACTGGTCAGACAAAAATAATGCCCTATTTAGGAACACATCTTGCAGAGGCAGAAAGAGGTGTAGGGGCAGCTTCTTGGCTTTTGCAAATAAAGCGTGTCCCCCATCACAGGAAGATTGGTCTGAAGAGTAAAATTTGTTCAACACTACAGTAACACTGCTTTAGTTCATGTGTAAACCATGTTATCACCTCTCAGAACTGTTTTGTCCAGTTCATGGATAAGGAGGACCATCCTCTCTTCTCCCAAGAGCACCTGGACCATAACGGCAACTCAGAAGAAAGTCATGACCTGGACATTATGGAGATAGCTACACCATTCATGGATATGGCATGACTATTGCAGATGAACTCTTACCTTCCAAAAGTAGTCCCTGATCCATGATAATCCAGAAGATGCTAGTAGGAATTGCCTCCTTGACATTGGCCAAAACTATGTCAGGGACCTCTCTAACACTGAAATAACATGGGCAATTGAAGAGCAGTGCCCTGGATTGTGCTCTGGCACTATTTTATTTACCAGTCTGTACTTAAACACAGAGGTCTAGTGCTCCTATCTACCCCACTGTGGACTGGTCTCTAAATTAGCCTTGACTACACCTAACAACACCATTGACAGGCTGAAATGTAGAGGAGCAGAGAGATAGGACGAAAGGGACATCATGAAGAATGAGTTGAATGCAGGGACAGCTCATCTGGACCCTGTGTTCTTTAAAGTAAATATTTAAGATTGATATTGTCTCTTGTTTTTTACTACTGTTAAATCCATAGAACTGTGTTAGTAGAATATTTCTGTGGGTGGTAAACACAGTATTTCAATACATATTAAAAAACATCATTTTATTGTCTTGACTTGTATTACAACAATGCAGAGACTTTGCCTAAGATCTGTGGTCATTGTGGTAAGCACAGGTTACAAACCTCAAAAAGAGCTTGCAGCCACGCTTAATGATTGACAAACACTGGGCAAGACAGACAAAAGATGGAGAAATTAAAATATTTCAGTTATCTCACAGATCCTGGGACAAAGGCAAAGAGTGCTAAAATGTCACACAGGAGAACTGCAGCCAAACTATGTACTAGTCCACTACTTTAACTGCTGGTTTATCATCCCTGTCATGGGGAGAATGAGGCACTGATGACATCTCAAAGGTGTCTGCCTTCAGAAGCAGTAGGAGAGAAGGGTACAGCTCTTGGATGGCTTGGTTGCCATCCCCACATACAATGTATATTTAGATTCAATCTCCTAGGAAAGAGGCAGCATTTGTTGTAAGTTGGACAACAGTCTCAGCAGCCACATTATCACAGTGGGAGAGGATTAGATTGAAGCATGAGCAACGTGACATAGTGCTCTTAAACAGTAAACACAAAATTCCTACCTTAGAGATTTGGAATTTATGTGCATAACTGCGTTAGAATTGATGGAAGTTACAGTCACAACATGCTAGAGGTCAGCACGAGAATATAACTCTAAACACACAGATTTTTGACAGGACATTTACTAAGCACCAGGGCATGCAACTTCATCCTCACATTGATACTTGACATCTCCTGCCTCTTAACAAGAACTGACAGACCTATAAAAGCAAACTGACTGAATGAAGGGCTCCATGTATTAGTTTTTAAATAAATTACATTCTGAAAATGTTTGCTTCTTCTAGTAAATAGCATTTGTTTATGATTAGAGATTGTTCTAGTAAACACATAATGACAATTAAATGTAAACAACATATAAACAAAATTATATGTAACCATGCTTAGTTGAATGCAAACTTCTGAGATTAATAAAAAATGAACTGCAGTTTTACTGGTCAAGCTCAGCTGTCAGTATTTGTCATTTACATACACTGGGATGACAGAAACGTGTAGCATACAACAGCAAACATGGCAGTCAGCCCTTGCCTTAAATGGGTAAATGCAATATGAATTTCATTTTGCCTTATGAATGCTAAAACATTAACTTCTTACTTCTACAGTAGTTGCTACAAACTTTAAAATTTCTTTTTATCATTAGAGAATTTCTGCAATGAGGACTTTTATCTATGTCATTAAACAGCTGAGCGTTACAAATCCTGTTATAATTCCTCCTTAACTGGTCTCTGGATGTGCTGCTCTCCTACACTGCTCACCTCCCTGTCATGTTTCTCTCTCATGATTCTGTTCCCAGTACAAAAAAGGACCACACTAAAAAGTGCTTAAAAGCAAATGGTTAGGTCTCATGGAATACCACTGAATCTGTCCTTAGTATTCTGAATAAGGGGTTGCATTGTGCAATGGAAAGAAGAATTAATTCTGTAATCATATTTTTTTCCTGTTGCTAAATCCTAGGATTGTTTTAGTAATACCTGAGTTATTATACCATTAATCAGGAAAGTATTTGAGCACTTGCTTCACTAAATCCTAAATCAGGGTCCGACTCTTCAGTCCAAATTATGAAAAGCATTTTTTGTGTATGCCTAATTTTGAGCACAGAACTTTAACAAGACTAATCACATAATTACAGTTATGCTCAAGCTTAAGTGCTTTACTCAATCAGAGCATTAGCTTGCAATCCTTTTTCAGTGTTCTGTGCTATAAAGTAATTATTATCTCCTAAGCAACTGCTGCCACACCATCCATCACAGTTTCTTTCTCTTTTAAAAACACCCAGCTCAAATATTCCCCACACTGAAAACAGTGGCAGCTTTGCTGTCGATGGCATTGTGATCAGTAACTTTCTCCACAAATTTCAACTGGACTGGGAGGCCTGAGAAGAGGTTCAAATATTCAGTAAACCATCTTAAAGCTTATGTTAATAACCACAGTGCATGACACAGGTGCTACTTCCAAATTCCTAGAAGATAACTGCAGTGATTAAGAAAGAGAAATCACAGAAATCACAGAAAGTTAGGGACTGGAAAGTACCTTGAAAGATCATCCAGTCCAACCCCCCTGCCAGAGAAGTGTCACACAGGAATGCATTCAGGTGGGCTTTGAACACCTCCAAAGGAGACTCCACAACCTCCCTGGGCAGCCTCTTCCACTGCCTTGTCACCCTCACAGTGAAAAAGTCTTTCTTTATATTTATGTGGAACCTCCTATGCTCAAGCTTGTACCCCTTGCCCCTTGTCCCATCATTGGACATAACCGAAAAGAGCCTGGCTCCATCCTCCTGGCACTCACCCTTCACATATTTATAAACATTAATGAGGTTGCCCCTCATTCTCCTTCAAGGTGAAGAGCTCCAGCTCCCTCAGCGTTTCCTCATAAGGGAGATGTTCCACTCCCTTAATGATCTTGGTTGCTCTGTGCTGGACTCTTTCAAGCAGTTCCCTGTCCTTCTGGAACTGAGGGGCTCAGAACTGGACACAATATTCCAGATGTGGCCTCACCAGGGCAGAGTAGAGGGGGAGGAGAACCTCTCTTGACCTACTGACCACCCCCCTTCTAATGCACCCCAGGATGCCATTGGCCTTCTTGGCCACAAGGCCACACTGATGGCTCATGGTCATCCTTCCATCCACCAGCACCGCCAGGTCTCTTTCCCCTTTGTTGTTCTCCAGCAGCTCAGTCCCCAACCTATACCAGTACTTGGAGTTGTTCTTTTCCAGGTGCAAGACACTTACACTTGCCCTTGTTTTAATTCATGAAATCCCTCCCTGCCCAATTCTCCAGTCTGTCCAGGTCCCTCTGAATGGCAGCTCAGACTTCAGGTGAATCATCCACTCCTCCCAGCTTTGTGTCATCAGCAAACCTGCTGAGAAGACACTGTCCCATCATCAAGGTCATTGATAAAGATGTTGAACAGGACTGGACCCAGCACTGATCCCTGGGGGACTCCACCTGAGACAGCTAAAGACTGAACCTCACAGCTCTGTAGCCTGTGGCTTTGCATGTGTCCAGGAGTATATAGCTTACAAAAGTCTCTCCTTCCAACAGGGCATCTGCCTGAAAGACCATGGGACTTGCTACCAGCCACCTCTGACTACTCTTTCCACTATCTTCCATGAGAACACCTGTCTAGAGGTGTTGCCTTCATGTCTATCTTCTGAGCATGGTTCTCCCAGGCCTGGCTTGCTCCTGCATCCTTTCTCCACCCTGGTAGTGGCACAGAATTCTCATACCCACCCATCAGCACAAACAAATGCTTGCATTTTTTTATACATTCTGTGTGATCACATCCTATGTGATGTGTTTATGAGCCTCTTAAGTCTCCAAATACTTTTGAATTAGGTCCATATATTTATCTGCTTTTAAATGATGGAAGACATCCTGATATAGAATGTATCTTGCTCCACTTTTAAGACAATGAGGCCATGGCTTATGACTTCAGTGGAGAGATCACAACACTAAAACACATACACTTGATTTAACTTACACTTTTCATGTCTGTTGATTTTACTAGCTCCGTTGACCAAAAAATAAATTTAAAAAAAGAACAAGTTATAGTATTAACATATTTGTTGGAATGAATAGTTTCTGCTGCTTGGATGTATTTTTGGCTACAATTTATATTTATGATATCAAATTAATCCTGCTTTGATCTAACTCCTAGAAGAAAGTAATTTTATGTCCTAATTATTTAAAACCAAACACAATTTCAAAAATGCAATATGAAAAAATAAAGTGGTTTATACCATAATAGTCTGAATTATCTCAAAGCAAACTTCTATTGTGACTTTAAACACCTGCAGCCCAAGTGTATTGATTTTCCTATTTGAATAATGTACATGTCATAAAACATACTTGTTTCAAACTCCTGATGAGTAGCAACAGAAGCACTTGAAATTCATTAATTTTCTTAGTAAGGTATTACAGAAAGGAGAATTAAGTGGGCAGCTTTAATAGTTACAAACAATTTACTGATACCAGAGCTTGTTTTTTCTACCTGCGTGAATTTGTAACTATGTAAAATGAGAAATATATTATCTTTCTTCCTTCAGATTTCTTTATCTCCCTTTCAACACATGTACATGTGCACTCATACAGCCTGTCACAGTAGAAATCTGGTAGTCAAGCAGGGATTATGGATGGGAGGGATGGGAAACTAAAGTATGCATCAAATAAGATGCAGCAAAATGATGCCAGTCTTCTGTGTTTTCTGCTGAGACACATGAACCTGGTACATGGACAAGTGAGAAAAATTGACATTGGTGAAGTGCTTTAAGAAAAATTACTTACCTTCTTGTAGGCACACAGGTTTATCACTTGGTTTCCAGCTCAGGGAGCCATTAAAGTGTCTCACACACAGTTTTTTTGAAGTACCATTGAGTCTGTATCCTTCTTGACAATGAAACCGGACTACGACACTTTCAAAGAAAACACCTGCACTGGGTGTTTTGTATCCATGTTCAGGAGCTCCAGGATCAGCACAAGCATGTAGGTCATCAAACCCTATGTCAGACAAAGAATAAAACTCTGTTCAATTACTCCTCCTGCAACTGTAGTAATGCTTTTTCTAGGTTTTTCCACTTGACATTTAATTATAATGGGGGCCTCGCATCATCCATTAATGACCAGTAGCAACCATACTGGGGTAGTAGGTACTCCAGAATTGGGAGAGGACCAGTTTCCAGCTACAGCAGAAATACTCAGGTGATAGAAATAATCCCATCTTGCAGTGCAGCTGCTGAGGAAGCAAAGTCAACCACACTGCAGTAGCTGACCTGAGAAAATAAAGCACTTGCCCCAACACACCTGTGGGGATTGCACAATAATCTACATTTAACTATTCTCAGGGACTATGAGATTCTGTAGGTCTGTTGCAGTCACTGGAAAGTATAATAATGTTTTAGAAGCCGAGAGGAAGAAGAAACAAAGAAAAGGGCATGAAGGCTAACTGCCATGCAGAGACACAGTAACTAAAACAGAAGATAAGCTGCTAAAACGAGTGCAATTATGAGCTGGGAGGGAGCTCTACCATAGGGATGTATGTGACACCCTTGGCTTGATGGCCCTACCAAATTCTTAAAATGCTGTTACAGGACCGCTATAGGACTGCATTGATGCCAGAGGGGAGTTTGTAAAGCCTTTTACTTACACAAAATTAACTGTAAAATAACAAAGAAAAGCACAAGAGTTGTAACCATAAAATGCAACTGTTTATAATTTTATCAAACTCATTTCAATGCCCTTTCCATAAACCGAAGCTTTTTTTTACTGCAAAGCAACAAAGGTTTAGTGCAGCATATTAAAGGAGCAAATAACTTTGCAATGGGAACAGCAAGGGGGCAACTAATGCCTGTGGGAGGGATGCCTGAAAAATTTGAAAATAATCTCATTGTTGATTTAATGTTTTGAGTTTAAAAGAAGAGTATCAGAGACCCTCAACTACTTCCTGTACAATAAGCATGAAGTGCACCCATGTCCGGGAGAAAGAAGATATTACACTAGCAGACTTCTCAAAATAAATCACCATTTCCAGATGCCAAACCATTCCAGATGCCAAACCTCCACCAAAGGGCTTAGTGTGATGCTGTGGCAGCCAAATAGAGAGCACTGAAGGTGGTAAAGGGCTCTTGTATATGAAGACTGAATTTCTCTCCCATCAGTACCCTAGCTGAAGATTGCCAGAGGAGAACAGAGGCAGCATCCACAGAGCCACTGTGCTGCATCCCAAATTTTCTGCCCCTGCTAGCTAAGGCAGGGTACACTGCAGGGTCACTGGAGAGGACTGCATTCTCCTGCCTCTGTACACTGCTGGGTTTGTGTCAGCACACTGAGCTGACAGTTATAATTTCCAAAAGTTATAATTTCGAGAAGGAGACCTGGGGGGGCAGAACCTGGGAAGGATAACTTTGTGCCAAAGACACCCATCTCCTACACTCAAGCCTCGGCAGGGCTACAGTACCTGCAGCACTTCACTTAAAGAGATTTCACTGCTGTGCCCTTCTTGGCAATGCTGAAGCAGCACAAGAGCAGTAAAACATCTGCTCTATGTGGTTTTACTCCTCCATCCAGTGAATTTCATTGCGAGAAATGAAAGGTCAGTGCAGTAACCGAGACAAACAAATCTCTGAACTTCATATCTGCTCATTTGCCACACAGCTCAAGACCTCCCGTTCAATTTGCCCAAGACTCTCTATCATTTGCTATCATAGAGAACAAGGAGAGATACAGTCACTAATGCCCATGGAATTACACACTGTAGGCAATAATTGATAATAGTGAAGTTCAATTTTACTTGAGATTAAAGAGAAGCTTCTAATGCTTCAGGCAGCAAACATGCATCCTTCAATAAAGTCAATCATATTTATTTTCCTTTAAACCAAGGAATGACATTTAGTATAATTTTGTTATTTTGGTAATCTCAGAATTTGCAGTCAAGCAAGGAATATTATAACCCACCTTGACATATGTCTTTTCTTACCAGCTGTATCAGGGAAAAGTACAAAACTGCCTACTACTGTGCTTCTGTAACAGAAAAAAAAAAAGAGTGCTGAGGTCACATATAGTTTCCCAAGTAAAGAAATGAGCCAAGCTCATTTCTCAGTTTTCATTAAGTCAGATATGCAAACTTAGAGATTTTGGGACCGTAAGCACAAAACCCAAAACAGAAAGCGGGAATGTGTTTTTTCCCTGGTGCAGCCCAATTCTGTGACCCTGCTGCCACTTCTCTGGTGACCTTTTCAGTGACTGCTGTGCAGTTAAGTTGGTTTCCTCGGTTCTTTTTTTTCAAATACAGCTTGTGAGCAGATAAATCTATCCCCAAGGGGAATTCTCAAGAATGAGCTGAAACACAAATGGAAAAACTGAATTATATAACTTCTAGTTTCTACAAAGGCAGTAGCCAGCTGTTACTCAGCAACTGAATAAGGGATGACACATGGGATCAGCACAGGATCTCTGCTTCCATGCAGCATTTCCATTGCTTGTTCTTGAATCAAGGAAGAAGGAAAGAACCTCAGGAAATAGCCAGTTAGGTAGATGACAGATGCAATAGGATGACTTCTCATGGTAAGGTCATAAAGGTACAGGAAACAAAACCCCATTCCCATCTTTTCTCCACAGATATCAATAGCAGGCTTGGCCCAAAACTTAGTCCTACTAAAATCAGTGGAAGCAACTTGTATGGTAAGCTACTTTTTGAAGATGTATAAGACCCAGGTAGAAAGTGATAAATCCAGTGCTGTGCCACCTCTTCCCATGCTTTGGCTGAAGAAGAGTCAAGGATGTGTGTGAGGGAGGTGCAGCAAGGCTGGATGCTGTGCTGGGGATGTCCCAGTGCACAGAGGACACTGCAGGTGTTTTGAAGGAGCCATGACAATCTCAAGAAACCAGGAGCTGATTTTCACCAGGATTGCTCCCCTCTTGCACAAGAGGTATTTGAACAACTTATTTAGCTGAGAGCTAAGACCATTACTCTTTTCCAGTTTAAGTATGAAACTTCTCATACAATATTCAAGAACAGCAATGCTGAAACATCCCAAAGAATTGCCATCTTCCAATCATCCTTAATGATATCTGACTTGCACCCTTTACATAATAACCTTTTTCATATAATCTCATCTAGTTAAGCTCCACCTTATAAAAAATTAGTAAATGCATGCTTCAATCAAATAGAGATTGATAAATTAGTCTTTTTTTCACATGGTCTTTAGTTTCTTTCCTTTCACAAATGCATTTAAGAGCAACTACTCAAAGTTGTGATATAGCCATTTTTTAGTGGCAGGAGTAATATCACGTTACAGATGGGACATCTTTTGCCTTAGTCCCTCTAGAATTTGATAGAACCAGCTAACAGTTTTCAGATAAAACAATTTTCATCCAGAGCTACAAGTTACACCTTTGAAGAGAACCATAAAAAATGGAAAAGACAGTCTTTTGGTTGTAATAGAAAGGCATTTTTCCACAGGAAAGTGTGTATCAAATAAGATACAAAATAACTCCAAACTAGAATGTATTCTGTTTCTTTATAAACCCTTCCATGAGTCTTTGGAGGAAAGAAATTAAATTTTACTTTGTTTGCTGGACTTTTTGTCATGCTTATAAAGAGGGAAAGGGGAATCATCAGCACCTACTAGCAAAAAATTCACAACACATTTGTCAAGTAAAGCAGATAAATTTCATGTTACCTGTATTATAAACATTTAGTAAGTTCAGCAGCCATCATCATAACTGACATGGCAGCATTACTAGCAACAACTTTGTGGGATGTCATTCTATGGCTTTAAATCCCTAAAGTAAAGATTCCCAATTACTGCCAGACCTGACTACTTCAGTAATCAAAGCAGCTTAACATTTATTCTAAGTTGCAGATTTTTTAGTCATGAAACCTTTAAAGAATGTTGTGTAAAATATAATGATACCTTCTGATAAGATTAAAAAATACTATGTTTTAATCTAGGATAATTAGTACTAAAGTCATCATCACCAGAAAACATGCAGTTGATACAGAATATATTTTGGTTGTGGTATTTATCATATTTCTACTGTTAGAAGAACAGGAGGTCATCAGAAAATAGCAGTTTTTAAAATCTGGGTAAAATCCAAGCATTTATATGAATTCCTATTTCACCAAAATTACTCAGTCTTGTCAGTCAGATAAAAATTATGACTAATCAGAAGACTGAAAAATAAGCAGCTCTTACACTCTCTAGAGTGTAAAATGAAAAATTATAATTCATTTGAATGGACTGTACTTCTAGAATTCTGCATTATATATTCTCAAACATATAATGATTCATCTCCTCCCCAATGACAAACTTCAAATATCAGGACTCAGCAGAAAATCACATATCTGTGATGACAAGAAGCCATGATAGCCCAAAATAAACTTCAGACATGCGTGAAAAAAGGCAGGCAGGAGGAACACCCTTATGTCTTCCTGTTATTCTCACTTTCTTTGCCCCTTTTTCTGAGTTTTGTTTTCCTTTTTTTGCCTCTTCTCCTGCCTTCATATCTTACAGCTTCTTGTAAATTGCTGGTGCTGGCAAGGTCATTTCTAATCTGGATTTGATGCACTTCTGTGCCTCTAAAACTGCTATATAGCATTTCACTGACATGGTGCTGATGCATGGTAGCTCTGAAGTGAGTGCTCTCATTCTTGAAGAGAAACATCTCTCTCATTCCAGCTTGTTACACACAGTGAAAGAAATGTGACGTACAATGTGTAGTAACATTAAATATATCAAGTATTTATTAACATGAAATATAGCAAGTCTTCAGCAGGGTGGAGAATGGGCTTCTCATCCAGCAACACCTCCATTTGGGTTCACTAAATGAGCAAGTCCTTTCTGCCTCAGCTGGTTCTGGACGGAGGCAAAGGCTTTGCAGCCTCTGGCAGAACCAGACTGTCTGCAAGCACTTTTTATAAGGAGTCTGTAAACACTGCAGGAGCAGGTTATCTTAGGCCAGCTATCATTAAAAAAAATTAAAAAAATATTAAGGACTGAAGCAGAAGGGCCACAAATGCAAACACGCCGAAGGTTTGCTCGTCTTGTACAATGGAAAAGTAATTTCATCCCTTTAGGAATTTCTGCCCTGTTCCTGCAAAAGCCACATAGGCACAGCCAACATAGGCTTGTGCCTTCCTCACTGTTGATGACGCTAATAGAACTATTCCCCCCATACTCCTGTAATAAGAAAAGGAAGGATGCGCTTCAATTAGCAGCTGGCCTTAGAAGTGAAATGAAATTATAAACCCATGATTACATCAGTGAAATGCCTGCTAAATCCCAAACTCTCTCTTTAATCCCTTAAAGGCCACTAATGCGTAAACTTCCCTGAGACTTCAGCAGCTTTGTAAAACCTTGCCCTGTTTAAGATGTGAATCACAACCTCCCTTGCTATCCTTGCGGAACACACTCCCAGTGCTGCTGGATATCCCTTCTCACTTGGCTGAGCCTTACCCAGGGCAGCAGAACAAGCCACTCAAAGAAGGGGAGAAGCTCAAATTACTTTGTAGGGGGAAAGAGAACAGCAAATAAGACCTCCAGGGGGTGAGTACTTTGTTTAAGCTACAAACTGACCTATAAAATCAAGAACACCATTGAGCTTCATTTTCCTTCATATAATCTGAGAGTGTCATAGCAGAAAAATAAGTGTGTAGCACAATTTATGAGCATCAAACCCGCCATTCTGCAATAAAAAATGAACACGCAAACCCTGCACAAGGTGGAGGATCCAAAGCGCAACAGGTTCCAGGATAGGCAACAGATCATTCAAAACACTGAAAGGCTACCACATTTGCAATTTCCAATTTTTTTTCTCTTTTAATTTCATTTCATGTCATTTTCTCCCCCAGTCGTGAACTCTCAACTGTGTTCTCCATCATTCTTCACCATAACACACTCCAAACCAACACACCACCTGCCCTTATGCCCTCCTACCAAGACCTCCATGCTCCTAAATCTTACCCAACATCATGCTCACCACATCTCTTTCTCCTCTTCTCAATGTGCCCTTGGGAAGAAGTACTCACTCAAAGATGTCCCCAAGAGCAATGGTCAGCTCAACCTTAAAATCCCTACTCAGGAATGACAAGACCCTGGGTATTTCTGTGATAAATCAAATTGACATTTCCCTGGAAAGCCTGTTCTTCTCCCTCCAGAGCAGGCACAGGGGAGGCAACCTGAGGAGCCAAAAGAAAGAAAAAGTGCCCATGGAGGACAAAAGAGGTCTTCCAGGAGTCATGCTGGAGCTGCCAGGGAGAACAAAAAAGCCACAGAGCAGGTTCAAGGGCCCTGCATAGATGATAGCAGATGTAATACCAGCATCTTTATTTCAGGGGTCATGACTTCAAATAGTTATTTCAATTACTGTTCAACACTCAGGGATGACACAACACCCCAGCTGATGCTTGACCAGTATCATACAGCAGGGAACAAGCTGCATTTTCTACACAAGGAGATGAACACTAAATTTTGAATGTAAGCCTTCAGAGAGGATCGTTTGATTTTTTTGACATTAGGCTAATGCATGAGATTTAGAAAAAAAAACACTTAAAATTGCTGGCAAAAGAAGGCAGTTTAGAATATAATCAGCAGAGCACTTGAATAAACCCACAGCAAACTAAAAAGATGCATTTGTTTCTTCTTGAAAATGAGTTTCTTCTAATTACCATCTTAAACAGCACAGGCCTGTCCCTTTAATCATAACTTCTCACCATTAATATAGCTATATCGTCTTCGTAAATAAGATATTTCATTTATAATCCAAGAAGCACTTGTTGCTTCCAGACTTCTGTAGTCCAACAAGTCTGACTGCATAATTTCTAAACCTTTATGGAATGTCATACGCTACTAGGTAATCTTCTGAATCTTCTATCACTTAATTGAAACACAAAAGGCAGAAAATAAACTTGTGTGGTTCTGTTGGCAGAGCTCTGTTCTTCAACATTTTTATCACCGAAAGTTACTATGGCTATACTGAAGTGGGATTCAGGGTGAATAACAGCCAGTTTATCACAAAAGAAGTCCCACAAACTTCCCCCAGTTTCTAAATGGTTAAACTCGATATTTAGTTTTTAGACAAAGCCATTGAAAATTAGAACACTTGCACTCTGAGGTCTAAACTGAGGCCAGTTAAAATCAAGCATTAGGCAGAAATAACTAAAAACATGATGCCAGAACCCATTCATCTTTCTGCACAGAGATATTTTCTTCATTTCTGTTTACACAGCTAGTTCAGTGTAATGACTACTTCTGCTCAAGCCTCAAACTCTACAAGGAATTTTGAAAGTATAAAACCAGGTTATTCTTTTCTGTTTTGTGAAAAAGAATCAAGTGAAAATGAATTATTTTTTTCAGTTTCCTTGTTACAGATAATACTTCACATTCCTAAGATAATTTTAAATATAAAAGTAAGCTTATTTTTATGTTGATGTATTATGCTTTAAGTAATGTTTACTACTTGAAAATGTTTGTTCTTTAAAATCTTAGTTCAAAGCTTCTTATGTCCACCCTGAGTGCCTATGAATTGTAATTGTATAAAAACATGCTTTGGCATAAATTATGAGTTTTAGAAACAATCTATTAAAAATAATCAAATTACATCTTTTACCATAATAAAACCAAGGATGCAGTAAATGCACATTAAGCTCTATATATGCTTCAATAAACAGGCACATACCTAATACACCCTCTTATTTGTTATGCTGATTAGTCACTGTAATAAATATATTTGCCAACATGTAATTGTTGACTGGTGACCCCAAAGAATCATCATAAGGAGTAAAATATGTACAAATTCAAAACATAAAATATTAATATAACACATATGCTGAGATTTGCTTTTTACTGATTTAAACGAGTAAGTGAGCTCATTACTTTTATTTAAATTAACAAACCCCACTTGTATTTTTATCCACATATGTAACATATATTTTATATGTCTAATGACTTCATCAGAGCTGCAATAGTGTTGATGTGGGAGTCCAGCTTTAGGTCACTAAACAGGATTAATAACAACACAGAAAATTACTAATAAAAAAGTGCTAAATAAAATAAACTGTAATCCTGTAATTTCAAAAATATTATGGGCCTGCTTGTGTTTTTTAAATGCACAATCTAAATGTTGTTGCTTATCTGTCTCATGGTTTAACACTCTGAAAAAAATTAACTACCATTACCAAGAGTTAGTTTAAACAAAAATTGATTTTATACTGTCCCAGGAGCAGGCAGAATTTGATATAGGAGAAATCAGGATTAATCTATAAATACTATATTACACTTTGAATAAAGTGCACACTAGAGAAGACAGAAAGACAAGGGATTAAAAAAGATGATACATACTTAAAGCAGGAAAGCAGACAGACACTGTTTCCATCTTTTGCACTTGATGCATTATCAAAAATCCTTTGATGCTTCTGGATACTCTGAAGCTCTTATGCCCTGCAGGTGTTTTGCTCTATATGCACCAACCTGTGAAAGTGTGATCTTTCTTCTTAGATGAGGACCTAATCTCTGCCATCCATTTTTTATTTGCCTTTTCCTCTGTAGATGTTTTTCTTGGTGACACTCAGCCTTGCAAAGTTGGGGCAGTATTTGCCTATAGATTTAGAAGAAGTAAAGGAAAATAAGGTGATTTTCCTGGTTTACCAGGTATTTTCTACATGAAAAGTAGAAATTTCTGTATTTTGTAGAATTGTAGGATTTCTGTATTTAGTACTTTCACATTTGCTTCAAATCACACTGCAAAGCACTTCTAAATCAAATAAAGCTTTTTGAAAGAAAGCAAGTAATATCCACAGGAAAAGAAAATACCCTGATTGATTATGGTCCTCATCTGGGCCCAAGGAACACTTCTGACTTCCTTCTATATTGAAAAGTGACTTAATGTTCCTAAGTCTTGCTAGTACTGCTAGCACTAAGCACAGGTCTAAGTTTGTTGTTTCCCTTCCTGAGAATGCATTCACTGAAGAAAAAGTAATCAAAGTTGGTTTGCTGCTTTCCATGAATTAGACAAACCAAAATTAGACAAAATTCTCTAAAAAGGAATCAGGAATCCAGTTGTGCACAGTTGAAGCATTGCCATCATACTGAAACACTTGTTCCTTATCTTTTTAATTAAGAAAGCTCTGTCTGACACTAAATAAATCACCAGTAGGTTAAAATTATGCCAAAGCATTTTTTTTTTCATTTCTTTTTGACTCTTAATTGTGTTCAGTGTAATTCCTTAATGCAGTGTAAAAACTCCCCTCAAATTTGTTCAGGACATAGTTTCAGCAGCTGGTTAGGAGCAGTAGATAAAATACAACAGCACATTTCCCCTTGTACCCAGCACTGGTGAAGCCTCACCTTGAGTTCTGTGTGTGGTTCTGGGCCCCTCACTTCAATGATACTGAGGTGCTGGAGTGGGTCCAGAGGAGAGCAAGGAGGCTGTGAAGGGACTAGGGGGGAAGTCTGATAAGGAGAGGCTGAGGGAGCTGGGGGTGTTTAGCCTGGAGAAGAGGAGACTCAGGGGGGACCTTATCACTCTCTACAACTCCCTGAAGGAAAGCTGTAGTCAGGTGGGGATCGGGCTCTTCTTGTTATCAAGTGACAGGACAAGAGGGCATGGCCTGAAGCTGCATGAAGGGGAGATTTAGGTTGAATATCAGAAAGCACTTCCTCATGGAGAGGGAGATCAGGCATTGGAATGGACTGCCCAGGGAAGTGGTGGAGTCTCCATCCCTGGGGGTGTTTAAGGAAAGGCTGGATGTGGCACTTGGTGCCATGGTCTGTCTATCCTGTGTGGTGGTGTGAGGTCATGGGCTGGACTTGATCTCAGAGGTCTTTTCCAGCCTCAGTAATTCTGTGATAATCCTGTGATACTGTAAGTTGATTATCTGTGAGCTAGGAAAAGTCTAGAACTAGCAAAGAGATGCTTTATTTCGTTCAAGGGATAAGAGTTTTAACCACACAACCTATTTATTTAGAACTTACTCTGCTAAAATATATTAATTTGAAGATTTCTGCACCTTTATTTTCCCCAGAGTGCTAAATGGTTCTTTGAAGAGCAACAGCTGCAGCAAACCTAATTAAAATGGATAGCAGGTGCTACTCATATTCATACATACACTTACTGAGAAACGGGCAGCATACCCAGATTTATATTTTATACCCAGTCTCCTAGGATGTCATAATTATGTTTGTGCTTTAAATAAGCTTAAAATCCAGTGATCAGAATTAAATTCTATGCTAAAGCTAATAATTCGTCTTTAATTCACCTCACTACCCTGAATTACACAATAAGTAGACTTAAATAAAAGCAGGAGTCTGGCTCCGTCCTTACACCACAGGCTCCAGCCATACATAATATGTTGCCTGATATAATTTAGAGTCTCTCTTTTCAAATCTTACTCTTTTGTTACGGAATATTTGGCTTGGCCACTTCTTTTTATAATTGCACAGATTTTCAAGCCTGCCTTCCAGCATTCAGCAAATTGTGCTCTCCACTGATACAATCAACACATCAGACTTCCTGACTTGCAAGAACAGTTGGATTATTTAGACAGTTGAGTTTTTCATAATTATTATATGTACATTTTACATCTACAGCCTCTTTCTATAAATGTAGCCCAAAATACTGATTTAATTAAGCAGCTGATTAAGCAGATGTGGCCTTTGAGCAGCTATGAGTGACTACAGCATGCCAGTATTAATCTTATGATAATAAATTATTTTTTACTCCTATAACTGGACTCCAGATCCCCGATAATGAAGACAGGCAGATATATATTATCAGTTCACATGAGGGGCACTGAGATAAACAGAAGTAGGTTAGATATAGTATGGGCTTGTGGCACAGTGCTGAGCAGTCAGCAAACTTCAGTCAGTCAGTATCTTGTCCAATATACCTTGCCAGATTTAGGTTCAAAGTGGGCTGAACATGTCTAAATATATTGCCATTTTCAATTTCTGACTATCTTAGAAAGATTTTTCTGGGAAAATCTGACACCATTTTGAGCCTCATTTGATACTGCAGGTGAACTGCTTTAGGAAGTTCAGACAATTCTTGCTGGATTAGATAGACAAGACTAATAGCTTTGCTTTGCTATGCACAAAATTCATGGGTATTTTTTTGCCTCAAATAACTGAAAACCAGTTTCACAACAAAACTCTGAAATTGGCTGTTGATGATGCTGGTTAAAGAACACTGACACAGTCCATGCACCCATTTCCTGAAAATTATGCAATCTTTACTCTTTCCTAGTCCTCCTTTCTTTTCATCATGACCAGTTTTACTGCCCTACAGGAAACAGTCACAAGCCTTTCTCTTAATATCTCCTTTTCTTCCCTCCTTTCCATAGCCTCACCCAGCTTTCTTCTGTGGCTCTGCTGGCATCACTTTCCAACAATCTCACTTGGTCTTTTGATTTCTTCCCATTCTACCCAATGAACTCACTCTACATTAATCCACTATGACTTGGCATCTAGTGTTTGGTGCCAAAACTGCCTTTCCAGAGCTGCCTCAAAGGCCACATCTCCTCACTATGCTTACTAACCTCTCTCCTTTCATGCCAGTCCCTGCCAGGACCCTGGGGCACTGATAGACTTTAATGGCCCTGACTGGCCTCACTGGCCTCTGCCCATGGACTCCAGGTATCTCCAGGTACCTCCAGACCTCGCCTGGGTTATGCTGTGCATGAAATTCATGGGTATGGCTGTCTCCAGTCATGTCTCCGGCCTTCTCCATCTTCTCCATCTTCTGGGTGGATCTTGGACTGTAGACCCATCTCCTGTTTCTCTGATCAGACGGCTCCTGGCTGTGGTGCATCCTCTGGCTGTCTGGGGCTGTTGATGGACCTCTGTTACCAGCATCCAGCTCTGCTGGGATCCTGTAGGACTGTGCTCTGGTCAGTGAGGGCACAGCCATGCTTGAGTCACCTTTGGCTTCTGGCTCATCTCCTTCTGTACTCCCTGACACTTCAGCAGCACCCCCAGCTCTCTTTATAGCTTTTGTTTTCATTCTTTGTGAAGTTCAAGTTTCTTGTGCTGTTCTTCCTCACTATAAATCCCTATAGGTTATTCATGTGCCCTACCTTTCTTCTACGTTCTCCCTGGAATATACTTTTAGGTGCTTTGTTTTTCTCAGCTTTGCATTTATCTTTTTAGGACACCTCCCTATCCCTCCATTTTTCTGCATTCATGTTCTGTTGTCTTTTTAACTCCTGCTCAAAACCCCATTTATTTAATTTATCCTTTGACAGGCTCAGCTATTCCCCACTTTGAGGATTGTCTTACATGAGGCCTTTTAAGTTGAGGCTACAAAATCCAAAGACAAGAAACCATCTTCCACACTTTCCACGCTTCTTACATTGTTTGCCCCTTACGTTGTGGCCTGAAAATTTTCATCTTCTAATTATTTTTGGGCATTCCTGGAAGAATCCCACAAGTACCTTCTGGAATTTCTTTACCTGCTACTATTTTTTTGTGATACATCGCTGTACCTAAAACCAGAGTCTCTCATCAATCTAATCTTCCTTATTGTTCAGCAATACTGGTTCTCAGTATGGAAGGGTGCATTTCTGCTCCTGATTTCTGACTCAAGCTATTTTGTAGCCCTCATGCCACTCAGCATATATGCATCAGTAATTCCACATCTGGCAGGAGTGACCTTCACAGGTAGTTTACAAGTTCCCACACGGAGATGTTGCTACATGGTCTGAAGCATATGGCTTGACCTACAGGTTCTTTCCTAATCACAAGGCACACCCGTTCTCCATGCATTTACATCACTGCTCTTATACAGTCTTGTGCCCTATTGGCATTATATTGAAACTAGACATGGTTCTAGGAACTATTACCTTACATTTTTTGCTTAAAGTTAAGATTAAATAAAAGGATAAAGGACAGTAGTGTAAAGAGATAAACATCATCCTCATGCTTAGTAGCTCTCATAACATAGGACAGGCAACTTCCCCCTTAGCCCAGGTATTTCTCAGCCATTATGAGAAGGATATACATTACTAATTATCCTTTCTCAAAGTGGACTCTCAGAAAAGCAACATGAAGCCTAATCCTAGGCTTGACCCCATAAACACAACTCTGCATCCCTCTTGTGCACTCAGACAGGAGTTGTGATGAAAGACAGAGCCTACATACCACATGCACACATGCAAATTCATACACACGCACAAAAGGCTTTACCTTCAATCAAACCAGAGGGCTGAAGGATTCTTTCAGAGCCTTCACCCTTGTTCCTACCTAGCTAATTAATTTATATTGAAAGTTTAAACAAAACTTCTTAAACTCAGTTAAAATGGAATTTTCTCTGAAAAAATGCCAACTCGATGTTACTGCTTGCTCCTGATTCTCTGAGGGAAATAAAAAAGCTAAGCTCCTCTCACATACCCAGCACTTCATAAACCATTCCACTCTATAGCTTACTTGATGCCTTGCTAGACATAATGGCTTATAGCTCTGCTATCTTCACAAAAATATATATATGTCCTTGTACATCATAAATTCCAGCATGTTTCCTGTGTTGTAGACACAATTATGTATACAATACACCACATACATAAGCCTAATTGGAAATGGAGTTAAGACTGAGGCAAAATGACTGTACCCCACGGAAAAATTGAGGAAACTGCTACTTCTTAAAGCCTCTGAAAACATTTTTGGCTTGAAATACCTTAGCTTTCTCTTAGGTGTCAAGGGATGGTCTCTCAACTTCACCAGCTGCTCTACATGTTATGGAGAAAGTACAAGAACAAATGTTCCAAATTGATGAATTCAGCTCTTTAAAAAAATTCATTTAGTCAGTAATCAGGTAAACTTAATCTGATACCAAAAAACACATCCTATTACTCTTACATTTGAAATACGATATATCGAAACTGGGAGGAAATTGTTTTAGTCTGATTTATGACAGCAATGAAGAGTATCTTCTTTTCAGTAATGACTTTGTATAATACATTTTCTCTTTTGGGAGTAAGCTTCTGAAGTATTTTATCTCTCATCCACCATTACGGACCTGCATATAAATCTGTTAATAACCCACAATCATCTCTCCATTTTGCTTTTATTTATATTGTAGGTACCAGGCTTTTTCAAATTTTCCCTAACCAGTGGAAATATGCTACATATCTAACTCCCTTGTTCATTTAATGTGATTTTGCTGCAAATTATGACTGCCGCATTTGTGGGCAGCTTTCAGAACCAGAGGGTGGAAGGGGAGAAGCAGAACATACAGACCAGAGAACACAGCTTTCAACCAGAAGCTTTCTCAGCATATGCTCATGACCTACAAAAAATGATGAATTGGACAGCATAAGCTGTGTGCAAATGGGAAGGGCTCCACTTAAAACCAGTCCTTGCTTTGGCAACTGGAGAGAGTCAGTCCCCTGCCTCAATGACAAACCATGCACACTCCTTGCCCATGAGATGAAATGCACTGGTTTTAACTTCTTGCATCCAGATTGTTTGCCAGATGGATTCCAAGAAACAACAGAACCAAGCTGCTGAATTATTTCACATATGCTTATAAGCTTGGAAAGATTAGGAAAAAATAAACACAGGCGAAGTAACTAATCAGAACTAAGTGATGCATTCTTTTAACATAACAAACTCCACCATTAATTAAAAAAAACTTTGTACATTAGACCTATATTTAAAAAGAAAAGAATCAAAAGTCAAAGTAGTTTCCCATGCTAAGTGAGATAACAGGCCAAAGTTTTTAGGTCATGAAAGAGAGGCTTTTCTTTCATTCAGTAGATCTCGTCCTGTTCCTGCCTGAGCATATTGCTGGACAGCAATGCTACATGAATGTGTTAAAGTTCATATTTTGCTGTAAATCCTTCAGCTATCTCTGCAAGAAAATATCTTTTCCCTCTTCAGTATGAATCTACATTGCTGCTCCCATACAACAAATGTGTTGTTACTAGTATTACTGTTCCTTTTGGGGTTGGGCTTCCAGTCTTACAGTCTGTTTTTTTCATCTTTCTTTAAAAAACAAAACAAATGTCAGGTTAAGTTAATGTAGCCACCAGAGGGAGCCTCTGATACCTTTCTAGAGAAAAAAAAAAACGATTGAAACTGACAGAGGAATTAATGAAAATAATTATGTCTGAGAAACTGAGTTCCAACAAGCAGCAGCTTTGCCTTAAGATCAAATTCTATTTCAGTGTAAGGTTTTTTTGAAAAGATGTAATTTATAGCATCACTGCCTTTTTCAGTATGGAAAGCATGTAGAGGAAGGACAAGAATCAGAGAGGCATGAGAACGACTTTGATTAACAGTTGCTTCACCTGAAAATGCAGCAACTCTTCAGCCTTGATGAGTATAACTAGAAGCCACTAAAATTACTCAAGAGATAGCCCTTCACAACCAGCTAAATATATAATTAAACAAAGGTAGTAGAAGAATATCAATTTTTCACTATCTAGACATAAACTTTTTAAAGGAATTAGCAAAAGAATACATGCAGCTTGTTTTCTGTGTATGAAGCCTATGTGTACACAGGTTTTATATGCATCACAGCTGCCTTGCTGAGCAGATGGATGGAAGCAGAGCTGTTCACAAAATACAGCAGAGCTTTCTCAGACCTCTCAACATTTTGCACAATCCCCCTCATGTTCCTTAGGCAGCTGAACTTCAAAACATCATTAAAAATACGAACTATTAAAAATATGCTACTACAGAGTAGCATCTATGTTTTATATCCTTTTCCTTCCATGGCTCGTCAGAAGAAATCTGCCTCAAAACACATACTGCTCAGAAGATGAAAAAGGATATAATATGTTTGTCTCTGATATCTTCAGCAGTACATTTACTGAAATATTCATCACTTGTTCTAGTCTCTGAACTACTTTTGAATTGCTTATGCTGTTTCTGAGAAGATGCTCACCATATAAAGACTTTACATATTGTTATTCTTAACTCTCATCCTTCTAGCCAAGAAATTTCAACAGTGGGGATTTAACTTCATAATGACAAGAACTTACATTTTAGTTTACTTAGGCTGGAACTGGGGTGGTTCCCTTTCTTCTTCCTACTGATGGAGGAAAATGTTGCCAAGTAAACACCAGAGCAAATGCTAGGTGATGCATGGTCCTTACCCTTTTAGGAAGCTAGGGGACTTCAATTCTGGATTTTTCTTTTCCATAATGAAGTAAATATCCTACTAGAACCCATACTGGCAACACTGATAATTGATGCTTTATTTCACATGTCTGAAATAGCTACACAAGCAACCTGGGTCAGTGTGATAGTCTTGCAAAAAATCACTAGTGTGTATAATGGGCTTAACGAACTTAACAAATATAATAATTGTTAATATTAATATTTGTTAATAACCTTAACAAACTAAAAACTTATTTCACTAAGTATCTTTCTTCTCCTTCTCATAACTAGTTTCTTCACTGACCTCTTTCCCCTTTTGATATATATATGGATCTGTGAATAAGTTTTAAGCAGAAAATTAAGAGACCAAGAAATACATGTCAAAACAAAGAAAACAATGTAGATCAATCTCATGCAAAAGAAATAATAGAGAAATTTAGATAAATTCATTTTGCAGATCTATTCCTAAAATTTCCCAGGGAAGTTATAGATGCCCCCTCCCTGGAAGTGTTCAAGGCCAGGTTGGATGGGTCCTCGAGCAACCCAATCCAGCACGAGGTGTCCCTGACCATGGCAGAGGGTTTGGAACTTTAAGGTCCCTTCTAAGCCCAGTCATTCTATGATTTTTTCCCCCAGTTTTAGGAACAAGGCCAGCAAGAAATCACATGCCTACATGTGATTACATGTCACTGTTGAACTAAGGTCACTGATTCAGGAGCTTAGTATTTAAGTGTTTCTTTATCCTTCTGTTTGGATTCAAGGTAACAAGGCCATAGAGGCTTTTATGAAAGTAACTACAAAATGCTGCCAACAGAGTAGTCATTTTATTGCTATACAACAAAAATGTTGTCTCTGCACATTCAGAATCAGATGTGGGAAGAAATGTCCCAAAATGAATATTTTGCTATAAAATAAGCTGTTTTGCATCTTCTTAGAACCACTCAAATTATTCCTGTGCCGTACATGCTTCCCACTCTTGAGAGACCCTTGATCCTACCTGAGCAATGCAGAAGTACATCTAAGATTGATTCCTAAACAAAAAACTAACTGCAACAGCAAGCATTTTCCAATAAAATCCAGTTCATATGGCTTCTGAATCTTTGTTTTAACTGAGTCAGGAACACTCTGGCTAAGCTCTCTGTTCCTATATGAAAGCAGCAACACAGGGATATTGAAGTATGTGAACTGTGCCTTAGCAGTTTGGTCCTGCTTGCACCAAGATACCATATGGTCATATTGTGTGTTCATAAAGACTCCAATGCAACAAAATGTTCTAATTTCAGCTGAGTATAATATTCAGGATGTGTTAAAAACAACTACATCAGACATAATAGCAATAATGATAGAAGCTGTAACAGACCACAATAACACTGCCATACATAATGTCTCTATATTTTTATTAATTTTCTAATGATCACTCCCTTTACTTACATTGTACTATAGATGTGTAACTCCATATTGAAAGGGTTGCTAAACAGTTTCACCTTGACAAAGTACTATGTTCTCTCAGTCTTTCTGGACTGAAATTAAAAGAAATGTGTAAGAATGACAAGGAAAGGTAGACTACATTCTACCAGAATTAAATCTTTCTTAGGCCATATTTCAGGCTGGAATAATTCATGGTCTTGAATATGAACAAAAATGTCCACATATGTGTATTACATACACAAATCTTCTTGGATACATATAGAAAAATTAAATAGTAGGTCTCAAATCTTCAGTTGCTTCTTTATGTTAGGAATACAGCCCAGCCTTGCACCCAACTTGCTTCAAGTCCATGAGCTTTGGACATGACCTGCACATCATATTGATTGATTTGATAACTCTATAATGACTATATAACAAAGTGTCTCTCACACTTCCCATGTCCTTGAGAGGACTGATAGACAGGTCTGACAGGGAGGCTTCCTCTGATGTCTGCTGATATGTGCAGTATCACAGAAAAACAGAACTGTTCAGGTTGAAAGGGACCTTCTCTTCATCTAGTTGAATGCCCCAGCTCAAGCAGGGTCAGCTAGAGCAGGCTTCCCAACACTGTATGTACCCAGTCTGGTTTTGAATATCTCTACAGATGAAGATTCTGCCACCTCTCTGGGCAGACAGTGCTTGGGAACCCTCACAGGAAAAAGGATTTTCTGATGTTCAGAAGGAATCTCTTGTGTTTCAGTTTGTGCCCGTTCCCTCTTGTGCTGCCACTGGGCGACCACTGAAAAGAGCCAGCTCTGTCTTCTTTGCCCTCTCCCTTCAGGATATTTTTATACTTCAGTAAGACCTTCCCTGAACCTTCTTTTATCCAGGCTCTTAGCTCAGCTTCTTCTCACATGTAACACGACCCAGTCTCCTTCTCTTCCTAATGCAGAATGCTGCTGGTTTCTTTGCTGCAAGGGCATGCTGCTGGCTCATGGTCAGCTTGCTGTCCACCAGGACCCCAGGCTCCTTATCTGCACTGCACAGCTGCTTCCCATCCTGTCAGCCCCAAAATGACTAATAGCATTTGAAAGTGTCTGAAAACAAAGTCCCTATTAAAATGTGTGCCTGCATAACACCAGACTTGGATGTAGATGCACAAATAGCTAAAAAAAAGGTGATTTTGATGAGGCCAGGTGGTGGAATTTGTCACTGTTGACTACAAAGTGTTGATGAGTCAAACACAAGACTTAAAGTAGAAATCCCATCTAGTGTTACCGTGATTTAAAACATTCTTCCCATACAGTCATATAGGATCAGAACAGCCAGCTAGTCTTCTGCTTTGAAAACCTCTTCCTGATGTAGTTTGATAAGATTCAATTATTTTCTATACAAAAAATGAAGACAAATTTCCAGTGAATGCCACAAGGTTTCATGTCTCCTGTGAAACATGACCAATCCTCTACTTTGTACATCCAGAATTTTCAACACAGGGATGAAACTTGATTCGCAGGCTTGGCCAAGGAAGAAGTGGATCTTTAAAAAATAAAAAAATATTTTAAAAAATTTGCTACATTGTGAAGATCACTTTCAAAGGCAAGTAGTCCTGCAGTCTGGAATGTCTTCTGGATTTATTACTTGATACCCATATGGCTTCACTAATTAAAAATACTTCTTCCACTGTTAAGTCACTTATGAGTTGAAGTCAAGGCCAAAGCACATGACATGTTTCTCATCTTCTGTCTCAGTTACTGTATCACACGATACATGGAGACAGAGAAGGAAACGACAAAGTTTATAACCAGGGGAAAGAAGAATCCATTCCCAATGACCCAACATGCCACATTTGTTTCAGACCAAAAATCAAATTTATCTTCCAAATCTTGAAGCGAGAAGGTTCCACCCTCTTCTGCAACTGCCCCATTATGGGCACAGCAGCTGCAATCTCTCCATGTTCCTAGGACTGAGTTGCCAAAGGCAGGACCTGCAACCACAACAGATGTGGGTGACAAAGGGCCTCAGGATTTCACCTTTTCTGTAGTGCTGTTGCATATGGAATTTGATTGTGATCCCAAAACTTACTGTTACCAGAATGAATCAAAATACTTGATGTCATAATCCAGGTTTTTCTATAGGAATTTTCTCAAAGAGAACAAGTGGAAAAAGCTTCAAGAAAAACAAACAAACAAACTAAAAACCCTAGCTACGTTACACTCTTGCTTAATGGACTGCAGAGGAAAGTGGAAATATATATGGTCAGTGATTGTTTATTTTTTGCACAGGAGGGTCTTGTGCTGGACATGTTTACAGCTTAAAACAATGCACAGGGGCAAACTGAGGTTAAAAATTGGAAAACCAAAGTGCATTGTTGACATTACTTCTGCAATTCTCTTTCAACACAAAACTCTACTGAAAATCAGTCAGATTAATTCTTTTGTTGGAAAATGAATGCAGGCCTGATTGCCAATGACCTCAGTGCATCTCAAAGAGCTGTACCCAGTACCAGGAGAGACTGCAAGCTACAGGTGATTTAATCCTCCTTCCAGGAGACTTAGAAGACAGTGCTATAGAAAAGGTTAGTCTTCAAGCAAGGTGGACGCACCAGGTAGGATTTTCCCAGTTGCTGGGAAGGGTTCTCCAAATCCTCACTGCAACCGGGGCTGCTCCCCAGCGACTGCGGATCTGGATGATGGCAACGTGTGCAAGTGGTGATGGATCTCCCTTAATCACTGTCCTTTTTCTTATGTAGTTATGATTTGATGCATTACCCTGTATTTTTTCTATTTGTCTGCTTTAGGGGTTTTGTTCTGTATTTTTCCTATTTGGTTGTATTATTTAGTTATCACTAGTAAAACACGTCTACTCTTTTCAGTCTGGTGTCTGAGTCCCATTACCATCCTCAATTGGCAAAACATAAATTGGTGTCAAAAGTGGCATATGATAAAAATGCCACTATTTAAAGGTAGTGAGTCAATTCTGCCCAATGTTCCCGGTTGGGAAGACCCTCCCTACACCTCACTGGTCCAGGAGTGGACTAAGGTCGGAGGACTGTGTGAGCAATGGGAGAGATGGACATTCTAAACTATCTGACAAATATATCTAAACAACACCAGAGGAAAGTGAGATTGTTGTTAAAACGTTCACAGATGGAATGACAGATATGTGATTTACAGAATCAAATAGTGATGTTGCAATGTCAGAATAAGTTGCTTGGTGATAAGCTGGATTCTTATCAGACAGTGGCAGAGAAAGCTGCAGTGTAAATAGCACAATATAAGAAAAGGAAAGTGAAAGTGAATCATAGTAAAGTGCATTTGGTGATTGCGAAGGCAGGTGTGCAATGGGATCCACAGAAATGGGATGGTGACACATGTGACTCTACAGATTCTGTTCAGACTAGGGACTCATAGACATAAAACTCACGTTGAAGCAAAGGATGGAGCAAGACCCTACCAATGGGCAACTTGTAAGAAAGGTTGTAATAAAGGCTCTTACTCAGCATGAAGTACATGATACAAATGAGAGATTTAAACAGAAAGCAGGGTAATCCCTACTCTTTTGGATGGTGCACTTGCATGATCAAGGGGCTGCAGGGATAATTTTAGATGCAGGAGATTCCAAAAAGTTTTTGACTCTCAGTTCAGATTCATTTGTGAAAGGTGCATTTCAAAACAATACAGAGGATGCTAATTTGTTAGCCTTGGCTGCTCAGCACTGTAGTACCATATATCCCACAGAGAATGATTGGCCAGCATCTGACTATCAGTGGCACACTTTGTGAGACTGCATATAGCAAATGAAAGAGAAAGGGGTGAAAGCAGCTACTTTTCTAGGGGACACTGACAGTGTGATGTGGCACCCTTTGTCCGTCACTATGAGAAACAGAGTGATTAAAACTGTTCCACTGGCATATAAAAATGTAATTATGGCCCTCCTCATTAATGAAACGGGGAATCCCCTTGATGAAGTAATTGAAGAAGTGCAGAAGTTACGTGACCTTGGAGACTGGGTCCCCAGGGACGTGCTAGGAATAGAGGAAATTCTAAAAGAAGCAGTGATAACAGGACTTCTTGAAGAGAAAGTCCTGCTTTATGAAGGAATGGTATGTGGTAGGATAAAACTGATGGAGTTCCAACCTCAGAACTGTGGAGGATATACAAACAGAGGGTGCTGAATAAACCCAACAAAAAAGTACAGAAGTCACAAACCAAAGAGGCAGGGACAACTCACCCATGGCACTACTTCTTGAACCTTAATGGGACCCTCCATCTGTTCACAGAGGGCCCCCTGTGAGTGGATCACTGGTTCCACGTGTGCAGTAGGATTGGACTCCATTCACTGACTTGTGCCCTTGCAGGAAGCAAGGGTGGTGAATCAAAATTAAAACCAGCCCATGAGTTAATGGCCAAGTTCCAGGGTAGTGGATGCAGAAGGATCGGCTGCCCCATGTAGAGCTTAAAATTTTTTGGAACAACCAGTCCCCACAAACTGTAAATGCCATAATTGATACAGGAGCAGAGGCCTCCTTATTATATGGAAACCCAAAAAAGTGTAAGAGACAACCTGTAATTATTACTAGGTTATGAGGAAAACAAATTGAAGCAGTGTGAACACAAATAGACATTAAAATAGGGAACCTCCCAAAGCAACTGAATTTGGTAATGATTGTTCCTATTCCTGAATATATAATTGGCATAGGCATTTTGAAGGACTGACTTTAAACCTTTCTGATGGTCGCTATCAGTTTGGAGTCAAACTCTGTATCAGTGCCAGACCTGTTAAAATCAGTAAAGTAAAAATGCCTCCTGTACAGATCCCAGCTGCAACTGATTTAGTCATAATGAAACAATATAGAATTATGGGAGGTCATGAAGAGATAACTCAGACAATTGAAGATTTATTAGATGGAGGAATTTTAAAGCCAACAACTATGGCTTGGATTAATCCATTGTGGCCTGTTAAGAAGAGTGACGGGTCCTGGAGAATGACAGTGGATTTTAGGGAACTAAATAAGCATACATCACTGTTCACAGCAGCCATGCCAGAAACTGTCCCTTTAGTAGAAAAAGTCCAGAAACACCTCGGGACTTGTTATGCTGTAATAGATTTGGCTAACACACTTTTTACTATCCTGATTGCAGGAGAGCATTGGGACCAATTTGCTTTCACCTGGCAGGGTCGGGAACACACGTTCACCAGGTTCCCTCAGGGGTGGTTGCACAGCCCCACCATTTGTCACAGACTTGTAGCTGAACACTTGGATGAAATACAATTGCCTCCTCACATACAAATAAGCCCCTATATAGATGATATTTTGATTAAGGAAAACAATGAAGAGGAAGTGCAACAAATTCTTGAATTAGTAACACAACAAATGAAGCAGAAGGGTTGGAAAATTAACCCTGCAAAAATCCAAGGACTGTCTCAGATGGTGAAGTTTTTGGGAATTCAGTGGCATTGTGGGCATCAGGAAATATTACCTAAAGACTGACAAAAAATTTTGGATTTTGCTCTGCTGCAAATTAAAAAGGAAGCTTAAAGATTTATTAGAATATTTGGTTTCTGGAGGCAATATATTCCCCACCTAGGACAAATTTTGGCACCTCTGTATAAAGTAGCAAGAAAAAATATAAATTTGAATGGGGAAATGAACAACAAGCTGCTTTTGAGTTAGCGAAACAAGCCATTCAAAAGGCTTTACATTTATGGCCTCTGCAAGAAGGTGAAGTGGAGCTAAATGTGTCAGTAAATGACTACATGCTAACTGGAGCCTGTGGCAGAGACAATGAAGGAAAAAGGTTCCTTTAGGCTTTTGGGGTAGAAAGCTGCTGGAGGCGAACGAAGCAAGAATAATATTCGAACTAATGATGTTATGTTATAGCAAGGGTGTCACGGCTTAGCAGTTTGGACATACTAAAAAACTAAGACAGAATTCCTTTCTATCTCCCCACACACTCACACAAAGGGAAGATAAAAAGGGTATAAAGATTGGAGACCTTAAGTTGGGAACTAAAAACAATTGGATACATATTTTACTAACACAAGGGAAAGGTAATAACATAAATGGTAAAGTAACAAAACCTACAAATATATACATATAACAGCCAATAGATATCACCTGGTGAGCTGGCAGAAAGGAACAGCAATACAACCAGCAGGAAGTGGGAGGAAAAAGAGGGAGGAGGTGCTGACTTTTCTGATCTTTTATAAAGGATGGCAGGAAATGGGAGGGAATAGATCCCTCCCTTTGCGTTCCACCCCTTGCAGAGTCTGAAAGCCCTCCTGCTTTAGTTCCTTCTGTTCAAACGATGACATTCCACCCCTTATTCCATTCCATTTCTCTCCATTCTCGTACACTCAGACATGCCCTGTCTTTAAACAAGACTTTTTTAAAGTCCAGGCTGCAGATCCTCATCATGGCAGTTTCTCAAAGCAAGACAGATGGTACAGGGTCTGTCAGGGTTCATACCCTCATGTGCTGCGAACTCTTCCTGAGACTCTTGGGATGCCACTGCATTATCCTGGGGAAAAAACACTTAATACAACTAATTACTATTATATAACAATTAAAACTATGCAAAGTGAAACTAGATGCTCTCAGCTAGAGTTAGGTTCCCCTGTGGCACACAATGGACTTCCTCATCCTTCTGCACACCAAGTGTGTCCTGGAGCCTGAGCAGAAACAACCCCATGGACAAGTTTGCCTTTGCCCAGCATGTTCTTTTCACACACAACAGGGACTTTATCCCCATCCACTGTATGTAGAAGGTCTGATAGAGCAGGACCAGCCTGATTGATAGATCACTCATTGTCATCTAGCCAGGTGGCTTCTGCCAAATGCATATCCCAATTGTTTGAAATTCCCACCACCCATTGCTTTCAGGGTGGTTTTCAGCAAGCTGTTGTAGTGTTACATTTTTCCAGATGCTGGTCTATGGTAGGGAATATGGTGTATCCACTCTACACCATGCTCTTTAGCCCAATTATCTACGAGATGTTTTTTGAAATGAGTCCCATTGTCTGAGTCGATCCTCTCTGGGGTACCATGCCACCACAACACTTGCCTTTCAAGCCCCAGAACAGTGTTAGGGGCAGTGCCATGAGGCACAGGTCACGCACCAGCAGCACTCATTGATGGTGTGACTTCATTTAGACCATGGTAGTCCACAGTTATCTCCATTCTCCATCAGGCTTCTGTACTGGCCATACAGGACTGTTGAAAGGTGAGGGAGTCTTGCTGATCACCCCTTGGATCTCCAATTGGCAAATGAGATTTTGTATGGGGAACAGAGAGTCTCTGTTGGTACGGTGCTGCCAATGATGTGCTGTGATAGGTGCAGTTGGTACCTGCTGTTCCTCTACCCTCATCAGGCCCACCACACAAGGGTCATCTGAAAGGCCAGGCAAGGCAGACAGTTGGTCAATGCCCTTGGTGTCCACAGCTGCTACACCAAAGGCCCACGTATACCCTTTAGGGTCCTTGAAATGCCCTTTTTGGAGAAAGTATATACCAAGGATGCATAGAGCATCTGTGCCAGTCACTATATGCTGGGTGTCCCAGTCATTTCTGGCCAGGCTCAGTTCAGCCTCCACTACAGTCAGTTCTTGAGACCCTCCTGTGACTCCAGGGATGGTAACAGAGTCTGCTCCTTTGTGATTCGATGGTAGCAAAGTGCACTGTGCACCGGTGTCTACCAGGGCTCTGTATCTCTGTGGTTCTGCTGTGCCAAGCCACCGAATCCACACCACCCAGTAAACTCAGTTATCCCTCTCCTCCACCTGGCTGGAGGCAGGGCTCCTCTACTGCTGAGTACAGCACCCACACTGAACACAAGGTTTTGTGTGGCAAACTGGACCCTCACTGTTACTTCTTCGACACACAGTTGGGTTGGAGACCCATCTGCTGGGGCCAGCAAATGGGTAGTTCGTAGGAGACTGGAGTGACCATCCTTCTGGAAACACTACCCCCAGTGGTATTACCTTGCAGCTCCTGTACTCTGGCATGCACAGTAGCAGTGGGTTTGCTGTCCCATATACTCCTGTTTTCACCAAGGTTATGTAGGGTCAACCACAGAGAGCTCCGTGTCGAGTTCTGCCTGCCCTGAGCTGCCTTCCTAGGGAAGCACCTGCTTTTGATAGTGGATACATGAATCCATTCAGGAGAAAAATTAGTGTTGCTCTCTATCTCCATCTTGGATAACTTATGCATCTTCTGAAAAGAAGCCTTTAACTCCTCACCCACAGATTTTAGCACGCCGGGCAGTTTTTCCACAGCTGAGACACAAGCCTGTAAGGGGTTACAGACACTGTCTTCATACTGTCTTAGCTGGCTAATAAATTCACCCACAGTTGGTGGTGTTTCATCATTTCCCCCAAAGACCCTTCCCCCCACAAATGTGGGAGTACATAGGAGGGCCACTCTGTGTGAGCTTTCCACATCAGTTAATATTCAAAGTCATCCTGCCTTGCTGTTTTTTTAAGATATAAGGCTGGACCCTCATGCAGCAACTTTGGATGCCTCACCTATGGGTGGACACACCGTGTAGGATTTTCCCACTTGCTGGGAAGGGTTCTCCAAATCCTCACTGCAAACGGGGCTGCTCCCCAGCGACTGCGGATCTGGATGATGGCAACGTGTGCAAGTGGTGATGGATCTCTCTTAATCACTGTCCCTTCTCTTATGTAGTAATGACTTGATGCACTACCCTGTATATTTTCCATTTGTCTGCTTTAGGTGTTTTGTTCTCTGCTTTTCTTATTTGGTTGTATTATTTAGTTATCACTAGTAAAACACATCTACTGCTCTTTGCACTCTGGTGTCCAAGTCTCATTACCATCCTCATTCTCAGGGGGCACCCAGGCACAAAGGCAGGAGTCCAGCACTGGACTCAAAGAGGACCATATGAAGAGCCACTACTGTTAAAATAGCAAGATTGTATAGGAAGTGCCCTTGTTTAACAGGCATCAAAATCTGTAAGCAGTTTTGCAGACAGAGTAAGCAGAACTGAACAGTATGGCTGAAAGGAATCCACCACTATACTATGTCCCTAAGTACCACATCTACACATCTTGCAGTACTGCCAGTGCTGGTGACTCCACCACTTGGCCTAGGCATCATGTTCCCATGCTTGACAGCCCTTTCAGCCAGATATTTTTCAGTACAGACATTTTTCCCAATACCCAATCTAAACCTCCCCTGGCACAATTGGGATTGTTTCCTCTTGTTATATCACTTGTTAATCAGAAGAGATAGACCCCGATTTCTCAAATGGGCTTAGCTATGGGGATCAGACTATAGCTCTGACATTCCATTCTTAATATTTATCCATTTAGAAACCTTTTTGTCTTCCTTCAACTAGTAGATCATAGAGTAATATCTATTGACAAGTCACCTTCATAATATAAAGGCATAGGAGAACATTTTTATAAAACTGTCAGATTTAATAATTTCCTGGTTGTCGCTGACTCATTATGCAGCTTGAACTTTATATTTAAATACAATGTGAGTGCACTGCATCTCTCTTGGTATATGCTTTGTTTTTTTCAATATGTTGTCAAGTGAAAAATATTCTGTGGTACAAATGTTGAACACAGTAAGCTACTGTCAGTCTTAAAATACATACTAATTTTTCTTACTGCTACATTGCATAACTTGATATTTAGAGTCTACTTAAAAGAAGATTATTTATATAAGAGCTTATAATGAGGCCTGTAGCAACTATCATTTTCATGCAAATTTGTATGGAACGTCATTTTCAACTATACTCCATTTGTCTAATATTTTTATGCTATGGTAAAACAGTTCAGAAACCAAAGGGCTAATTAGATATGTTGGGGGTTTATCTATATAAATTCTGATCAACATCAGTTTTGTAAATATAATGGGCCAAATTCAGGTGTGCTATAAATCCAGAGCTGTCAGTATATGATGTAATTAATATTTCCTGTTTTTGCAGAACACTGGGCAGATGGTCATGTTTTAAAAAGATTTCAGTACAGTGGCCAGAAGTAATTCCCCACTAATGATGCTATACAATTGAAGTGCCTTAGGTCAGGATCCAGTTTGGAAAGATGGTACAATCCCACAACTTCCAAGGACTTTTACTAGAAATCTGGGTTAAACCTTCTCTGGCTTTGATTAAACCTGTGATCTCCAGTGCTTCTTTTTATGTTAATAACACTAGGGATACTAGGGATGCCACCTCATGTATCAGGACTGTCATGGTTTAATGCTGGGCCGGCAAGTAACTGAATGACAGATGCACTCTATTAATCCCCCTCCTGGTAAAGAAAGGAGAGAGAAAATGGGAGAGAGACTTATGGGTTGGAAACTAAACTACACAACTTTAATGAAACAGTAATGATTTTTAAAAAAAAATATACAAATATACAGAAAAAAAATATAACATTCCTCTCCCCTTTCCTTCAGTGACACTCACATCACCACTAAGGCTGCAGGGCAGCCCTGGAAAAGTCCCAGGCTGGACTCTTGGAGTCAGCAGCAGTTGGGAGCTGGAGGCAGGAACACACAGATTCAAGATGGAAAGGATTAGGACCACAGGCAGACAAACAGACTTAATCCTCCCAGGATGCCAAAGAAAGAAGGCATGAAGAGGACAGGCTTGAGCCTCATGATCCCTCCAATTTATACCAAGTATGACATGTATGGGATGGATTACTTCATTCTGATACAGTTTTGGTCACCTGTCTTGTCTGCTTCTCCCTCAAGGAGGGTTGCAGGTGTGACCCCTTTACTCCCTTTCTCTTTCCAGAGCATAAGATGTTCCCAAGAGTCAAGCAGTGGCCTTGGCTCTGCACACCATTCTCTAGCTAGGTCTAGAGACCTAGCTGACAGCAAAATTACAAAACAGAAAATTAGGTCTATCCTGGCCCAAACCAGGACAAGAACTCAGCCTCAGGCAAAGATTTTACATTAAATGGTAAAATACATGCTTAGAGGAGATAAGCCTGGGACCCAAAAGAAACATAAGCCGTCAGCTGTCCAAATAATCTGAAGTCATAATATAACCTTCAGAGGGACAAAGGGTCTTCCCATTCTCAGTTTTATACATTACAGGATCAGGTAGGGGAGAGAAATTCTGCTGCGTCAGCATTAGCCTACTAAAACTGAAGTGTATTGAACAAAAATATCAATATCTAAATTGGCCTTAAGAAAACTGAAGTGATCTTAAATTTTTAAATATTTTCAGTGTCTATATACTATCAATAGAAGCATGATCCTACAAGAATTTGAAAACTGAATTCCTCTATTTCACTGTGACATTTGACAGCTGATGCAATCCAGAACATAATTCCTGTGGTCCTTAGTGAACCAGATAACAATCAGAAACCATAAAATTACAGAAAGAGAAGGCTTGAAAGAGAAGGCTTGCAGGTGAAAGCAACTCCAGATTTGGAGCTAACAAATTCTGACCTAATGAAGGAAGAAGGATCAACAATCAAGTAGAAATCCTTGTTGTACTCAGCCCTCTTGAATACACACCCATTCAATATTCATCTTAATTTTTTTTTTACAAGTCAGCTTTTCAAACCCGGCTCCTTTACCTGGCTGCATAACTTTGCATTCTATAGAACACATGTATAAAGAATAGGATTATTGTGTACAAGTATTTTTTTTTCCTCAAGTAATGCATAAAGGAATGGGCATTCACATATGTGTTAGGTGGATGTGTGAGCATTCATCCATATTAACATTTTTGGTTTGTCAGTGGCTAGGTCTGTGTGCAAGTAATCAAAACAGTTTGGGACACAAGGAAATCTGTCCCCTCTGCAAAACTGAATCATGTTCTCTGAACCGCGATTTAACTCACACAGAGCTTGAGTCTTAGACTCAGATATTGCCTTAAATGCCAGTCTGCTCAAGAAAATTACATAAATGAAAAAATTTCTCACTGAAGTATTAGCTACATCCTTTATTTAAATATCTAACAGAGGAACAAATGAACAAAAAACCTCAGCTATTCAAAAATGGTAGCACCTAGGTCTGTAACTTGGTGACCAATGCTAAAACCAAAGTGCCTAGGAGCCTTTCTGCAACCAGCCTTACACATGTCAGGAAATCTATCTATTTTTTTCCTGCCAGCTCAGGTTCTTTGCATCCAAGCAGTGTATTGCAGTGGACAAAAATTCTTTTCTCTGATGAGCAGAGAGCAGAAGCTTTCTGAGTTGTGCTTCTCTGCCTGCTCAGGGAATCTGATGAAGAAGAGAGAACAGATGGGCAAAGTGGCATGTGGAAAAGTATCTCTGAACCCAGCAAGTCACTCAACAGGAAACCTAGAGGGGATGCTTCAGATGCTTCATCTGTCACATTCCCTAAAGTATCAGCTAATGGTTTTGGTGATGGAGATTTTTGTGGGGTTTTGTTGTTGTTGTTTTGTTTTGGGTGGGTTTTTTTTTTCCCGGCTGGTTGTTTATTTTTAATCACAGGCATTTAAATTTTAATATTAAGCTTAAAATGAGAATATCTGTGGGACTGAGAGAATTATGTTAGTCCAAGAAACCAAAAGGTTCTCTCCATCTGGTCAGAATTCATGACTTTGCAGAAAAAGGCTTGGATTGTGATGACTCTCACGCTGTCCTGTTCATCTAATAGAAAATGCTTCAACTGCACTCTGCTCACACCATGTCACTTCATTTTCTGAGTCTGGGTAGCTCTTCACAAGAATAAGGATTTACATTGTGGCAGCATTTAACACCTACAGACCCTGACAGATTTAGCAAGAGTAACAGTGATTCAGCACACAGAGGATGGATTAAAAATAGTGACATTTTGGCTAACTTAACTCTACTGTCTCTCTAAACACCAACAACCTTAAAGCAGACACTTATGATACTTGAAAACTACCTATGTAGTTGCAAAACAATAGTAGTTGCAATAGTTTGTCCAAAAGCAAAGGTCATGAAGTGTCCCCTGGACATAAATACAACAAGGCCAGGAAAAAGGCAACCTGGCAAAAAAAGACTGATTATACAGGTAATTACTGAACAAAAGCAATATTTCATATTCCATGCATTTCAGCTTTAAAAAGAAGTAAGTCAAAAAAGCAAGGAGAGTCATAGCATAAGCTCAGTAGCATCACTGTGCCCCAGGATATCACATAATGGTTACCAAAAAGCAAATATCCATAATCAATACTGAAGGAATGCTGGAATGTGCCTCATATACTTAAGCAACCTTAATAATCCCTGATTAAGAAATAATCAAGAAATACTTCATCCCTGCACAAAGCTTACCCTTGTTGTGCCAAGGTCAGTGTCATTTAGGGTTATCAGCTGATGGAAGTGCTGGCTAAGTTGAAACTGCCTAGAGCAAGCTTTAAAGTTACATACCTGACTTCTTTAAAAAAAAGTCTGTTTCTTACTTCATCTGAGTTTGCAGTCCCCTGATAACGCAAGACACATTTTTCCTCCATATTCCTTGCTCTGCCCTTACTTCCCTTTCTTATTCAGGTAAATCTTCTATGTATAGCAGAATGAGGCTCCATTACAAATAACATCCTAGTATCCCTCAGTTTACAGTCATTATCATATATCCTTCTTAAGAAATAATTCAAATCAGATTTAAATACCCATAAGTTTTTTTCCAGGAAAAGGCTTCTGGATGTGCAGTTACTCACTGTGATTAAAAAAACCCAAACTACTCTTTTCTTAAACTTAACATAAAAGCAGTTAATTAAATATGCTACATCTTCACTATGAGCTGCAGTCTAAGACCTGAACCCTATCTAACCTGAATACAGATTTTGCTTTTACTCTTACTCTACTGTACCTTCACAGTAGCTCAGGACCTTTCCTTTTCTGGAAGTTTAGGGGCTTCAAGTTTATGTCAGTGCTCAAGCCAAGCCTAAAGCAGTTCTTATCCTCTAACATCACTTACCTGCTTTTTGGAAGATATAAACAAGCATTTTTTTTTCTTCCAAATCTAACAGTACCATCACTCACCTTTACTAGAAACTAAAGAATTACAAACTGGAAATGCTTCAGTGCTGCTGAGTATTTTAATGACCAGATCATGTGCCAGGTAAACCCAGCAGAAGCACCTGCAGCAGAAATGCAACCTGCTCAGGCTTGCACCACTCTACAAGACTGGGGCAAAAACTTTCAGAAATCAGTGTTATTTTCCAAACTGGATCTGGATCAGTTGTCCCCTAGGAAAATGTCAGTCTTCATTGTACCAGTATGACTGAATACATCACCTCTGAAATTCTTTCTTTAAAAGTAAAATAATCAGCAATATGTAGGGAAATGGAGAAAATATTTATGCTTGGACTAGCACAAACCAGATTCAATTACTTCTGTGTTACTGTTGCAGTTAAACCAGTTACCTTTTCAACTCCCACTGTTCCTAGCAACAGTTCAAGATGCAAAATTTCTGACCTTAGAAATACTAAGCAAGGATTCATACTGTACAAAAGCAAAGAGCCATCCTCTCAAGGAGTGAGCCCATTATGAAAAGAAACTAAACAGATGCCTAACATCATGCATAAGTCTAATCAGAAACAGAGACAGGAAGTTAAACTTCTCAGCAATATCAGATTGTTCAACAAAAGATGTAACTGGTATGGAAAGATGAACCATCACTCCAGTGTCTCCCTTTCAGAGCTAAAAATAATAGTGAGTCATGCCAGCAGCAGTGTTGATATTTAGCTTTTCAAATTCAAGTCATGAGGCTTACATGTAGAGAATCATTCCCTCCCTACCATGGATCATGAAATAATAATATGGACATGTGCACATAGGAACTGGGCACCAACCAGCCCTTGCTTTCAAAACTCAGTAGGATGTTCAGGAATATACAAAACTAATACAGTTAAGTTCAGTATGAGAATTGAGACTGAAATTACCATAAAAACGAGGAATAAAAGGGAAGCTACACAAAAACCTCTGACTAGTACATCCCTCCATCCCTTATTTCCCCATCTAGTAATTCTTTGTATCTTTTTTTTGATTTTTCTTTTTTCTATCTTTTTTTCCCCCATTTCTTTCTGGTATTTCAGATCAAGGCAAATTATTATGAAGCATTTGTGAAGAGCTTTGTTGTTTTTTTATTAATCTAGATCAGCTATCTGTTCTGGACAGATAGGCCAGACAATCTGTAGAAAACTGCACAAGAGACAAATTACAAAAGACAGATACTAGGCATTTTTAAAGAGCCTCATAGCATCTCAGAGAATCTCCCAGAAAAGGCATCAGTCCACCTGCTCATTTTATTTTCAGGTAAGTACTTTTGAAAGTAGATCAGAGAAAGAGGCAAGTGTGGACTGACAAGGCTCTAAGGGAGTAAGAATGTGTGGTCTTCAGATGCTGAAAGGAGAGGCTGTATATCCAACCAGAAGGACCAGCATCTTATGTTCTAGAAATACAAGATTTTCTTCATTCCTCCATGTAAACTGAGGTAAGACATTATTTTAGAATTGTTTCATAAGGCCAGATCTCTTAATCTCATACAACCTCCACTCACTCACACCTCCTTCATTTTCAAGGTCAACTGTAGGAGAAAAAACAGGGGATCCAAATTTGGTCTTGTAGGAAATCTAGCAGTGCTGTTGCCAAGCAGAGCCCCTGCAGCCTGGACGACTGCCTCAGAGGCAGAAAGATAATTCACAGGAGAAGTGGAAAGATGGTGACCAAGAAAATCCCTACATCACACTATTTCCAAAGATCAGGGAAAAACCAGCAAACAGTATTTCCAAGCTACACAAATAGCAGTACAGCATTAACATTCACAGTAAGCTGGCAGTCTCATTGACTCCTGGAACTTTGCTGCAGCTCCCCATGCTGCTTTGTTTTTGTATTCAGAGGAGATTTTATGATAACAGAATTGCTTGGCTGCAAAGACAGAAAAAAACAGCATATGGAAAATAATTTTTTCTAACAATATATGTATAGATACACTATCCAAGGACTTTTTCCTCTCCAGCAAACCAGCCAAAAAATTAAACTAAGATGAAGTATTCAAAAAAGTGACCATAAACAGCAATAACTACACAGTTGCAACTGGGAGCTGTTACATTGTTTCCTTGGAAAAACTAATTTTCAGATTTCAGATCAAATTTGTAACTATTTCCTCTGAAAGTCTGCATTTTTATATCACCCCTTCAAACAGGCCAGAACAGCATATGCAATGAATCATTTACCTGCGATACTAATGCACTGCGGCAAAATCTCTTTAGCTGACATAATCCTGAGCTACTTTAAATTAATGCCCTCGTGTATTTTTTTTATATTCTAATAACACTAGCATTCTAAAAAACAGTGTTTTAAATGCATTTTTTTTCAGTCTGATTTATGAAGTTAGATCCCTGTGAACTTGGCCTGACTGATATACTAACTTCCCAAACTGCATAGATTGGCTTGCTCTAAGTACAAGGGTTCTCAGACAGCCTGTAGGAAGAGCCAAGAAAACCCCACCCCATGCAAAACCCAGAGTCAAAAAATGTACCTATTAGTAGCATCCAAGAAACGCATCTGCAGTCATACCAAGGCTACTGCAAAAAGGCACCTTTTCATCCCAGTTTTGGTAAAAATCCCTCTCCCCACAGCGCAAGCAATTTACCTGATAGATCTCTCTTTGAAATAAGGAATGAAGTCCCTCCCTGTAATGTTACTGTATATGAAATAAAAATGAAATAGAATCTAAAATACCAAACACTATTCTGCTCTCCATCCCTCATATTAATGCAATATCATTCTTGCACCCAAGCAGAAGTATTGTAAGTAACATTCATCCACTTCAGAGTGTAAAAAACAACTTCATAAATGTTAAGAACAAGAATAAGAATCTTGAAATGACTGTCAGTGAGAACAGCATAGTTTTTACCATTTCATTGATGAGGTATTTTTGAGCTTCTTACTCATGTGCAGCATATATGCACATTCTTTTTATATAGAGGTAGTTATGTATCCCCCCCTTTTTCACCAGATGCCCCTGCTGTACCAGATGCCCTTTTCTGCAATCTCTTTCACTGCACCTTTCACAGCTGGGATGCAGTCACGTCAGGACCCAGTTTCAAAGACATCATAGGTATTGGATTTGGGCTTCATCTATGTACATTGTACAATATTTTGCTTTTTTTTTTTTGACAAATATTTTCACTTGGATATTCCCTTTGGACTAAAATATTCTAGCCTCTGCAAAACAACCTAGTCTTGACAAAATGAGTCCTAGACTTATGCTGGTCACTAAGATGGAGTTGCTGGATAAGGGCAATAGTGACAGATGACACACAGGCTATTAGTAGTGAATGGCTCTGCTAGATTTGAAAGATGGGTTTTTCCATCTGAGCAATCATTTTTGAGTGTTATTCTTCAAAAAGAAAAGGAGCTAAAGCCTGTAACAACAACCATGCTCTTTGGGACATGAATTATACAGAGAGGGAGAGTTTTAAAATCTGGGTACTATGCTGGAAGAGGTATCTGAATGCTGTCGAAAGACCAGGCTACATCAGCATGAATTGCACAGGGACACACAAGACATACAGAAGGGGTATAATCACCATGAATTGTGTAAATTAGGGATTTTGTTGCTTCCGATAAATCTATGCTGCTGACATTACCAGACAGAAGTAGGGCTTATTTGCTTGGAATCTCATTTAATTAGAAGAGAGGCTGTATCCTCCATACAGCCCTGGCCTCACAGGAGACAAGGGCAACTCTCTGCTGGACACTTCTACACAACTCACTCACTGCCAGGACAACTGGACATGGACCAGCAGGTGGTTCTTGGTCATCACTGTGAACAGAACCTCAGGGCACAGGTGGTTCTGCTCAGGGAGCTTTGACTTCTGTAAGGAAACCATATTTATTGGGCAGTTCATGTGTGTTAATCACACCATTTGTAACACATGCTATATGATTAATCTCATGGCTTCATTGTGCTCAGTCACCACAGATGTCCACCTTGCTCTGCAATTGGTTTTGGATATTTCCATCACTCAATCAAATATGAGAAACAAAAATTAATTAGGAGGTAAAGGTGACTCAATCAAGCATGAGAAATGAAAAATTAATGATAAGATAAAGGCAACTCAATAAAATGAGATATTTTCTAAAAGTAGTGTTAAACAAATAAAAAGAAATATTTTAAAAAAATTATGTTCAGGACTGCAACCTGAAACAAGCTGCCCATATAATCATTAAGGTTGGAAAAGACCTCTAAGAATATCAAGTCCAACCATCAACCCAACGTCACCATGTCCACTAAACTATGACCCAGAGTGCCACATCTGAATGTTTTTTGAACACCTCCAGGAATGATATGTTCCTTGGGCAGTCTGTTCCAATGCATGATCACTCTTTCAGTAAATAAATATTTCCTAATATCCAGTCTCATACATTTGATTGAGCTGCCTTTATCTTATCATTAGTTTTTCATCTCTCACGTTTGTCCTTATTTCATCATGAGCGGAATGAAAATAATTTAATTGAAAGGTGGACACCTCCGAGGGCTGAACATAATGAAAGTGTGAGCTTAATCAGCCAGTGTTATAAACTGTGTGACTCATACACTTGAACTCCCCTATAGGAACACATTTTCTTGCAAATATCAGAGCCCTCTAGGCAAAGCCACCTGCTCCCCAGTGTTCTGTTCACTGTGTTGAATGAGCACCAGCTGCTCATCATCTGCCAGCTGTCCCAGTGGTGAAGAAGTGTCCATTGGAGAGCTGGTCATGGTGGGTAGTTGTGGCACTCAGATGGTGATGGACAGTTGACCTAGACCCCGTGTAAGATCAGAGAAGAGAGCAAAAAAGGAATGTAAAAATGAGAGCATGTGCTTGTACGAGTCAGTGATAGGAAGAACTGCCCCAAATGGTTAACTCTGAAGCTACAGAGGGACAGAGTAGGAGTTAGAGTGGTGGCCAAGCAACGTGGTGCTCCCCTGGAAAGGCTTTGACTGTTTTTTTAGGGGTCATGGTCTCCCTTCAGGGGAGAAAAAGATGTTCTGTATTTTACAAAACCACAAAAAAATGTCTGTGTATTCTCATTTTTTCTATAACTCTTTAAAACTCCATTTTATCTTAATTCTTTCAAGATTACTGCAAAGCTTGTAATTGCAATCAAGCTATTTTATAAGTCAAGCTCACAGATCAAATTACTTATTACTTATTTTCAGCTCTTAATTTGTTTTTTCTCTGAGAAATATGATGTGTACAAAATACCCCTAAAAATGCCGACTAAGTGTAGAGATACAGAAAAATAACTGTCTATCTCAAAAGTACCCATGGCTTTCAGAACACAATTAATTATTACACGAATACAGGAATAGTCTAGTAGTCTTACACAGAATATTAGAATAGGTAAGATTATTACTCTATGCCCTGTTACATCTGAAAGATTTACTCAAGCAAGCAGGCCTGCTGATTTCAATCCCCACACAACTGCAGTCCTCTTCTAAATATATATATTTATATACATAAAGTGCCTATTACCATAAAACATTCTTTGGAACCACTGACAGCAGCACCCTTAGCCCTGGTACGCTTCCCACCTCTCCATTTGCACCACTTCACCACCTCTAGTAAACAAATAAAACAGCAAGGAACCAGGCACAATATCTGTTTCATCCTTCTATATCCTTCACATTACACTTATGTTTTCATGAGCAAGCAGTTGCAAGCTGAACTGATTTTTCACAATATATTCACTGATTTAATTGATTTATTAATTGCAATGGGCACTATAAGGCAATGGCACTCAAGATACAGTCTGCATGAAGCTACCTGATCGTGCAATGCTCTTTTCCTCTCTAACCATTCAAGTATGTTAGAATTATTTAAAAATAATATGCAATGTTTTTCTAATCTTGCCCTTTCATCTAAACTATGGTCCCAAACCACATGATGGAGTAAGACAGAAGATGGAGTAAGACATCATTCCTACTAATATGTGCTTTTCACTTTGAGAAACTGCATGATACTGTTTTTCAGTGCTCAACTTTAACATACAACATTTTCAACTACTTCCTATTATTAAGAAGAAAATGTTTTCAGTGTCTGGAAAAATGCCAAGTGCTATCTCAGACATAAAGGAGTAAAGCAAATAAATTACACTATAAAACCTCCCTCTCTGTTTTACTGAAGTAGCAGTTTATGTGAATAGGAAATTTGCTGTTCATTTCAGTTAGAAGAGAGTCACAGCCAAAAAATCCTAATAAAAAAGCCATGTCATACAAATGTGGAATAGGATTTCCTTAAGTACCATTAACAAAAGAAAGTGAAGGATGGAGATCCAGAAGATCTCTTCCCAGACTATGACAAGACCTATTACTGACATGAAACATGTCTTCAAGTATTTAATCTTTCTACAGGTATTTCTCCATCTGTGAAGGGACATAATGAAACTTGTTTTCCCTTATGAAGGGCTTTGAATTCTATGGATGAGAAGGGCTGTATTAAAAAAAAAAAATCACATTTTATCACTATTTTTACTATTAACCTAACACACGCAAGAACACTTTCAAATCATGATGTGGATTTTTTTCTTCTAATGTGATATGCTCAGCAAAACTAAATAGAAAAAGCAGAAAAGGCCCATGTAGTACTTTCTAAAGTAGGTTCTACTGACAAAAACAAGGCTTGTTTAATACAGAAATGTTATTGATAAATTATGGAGTTGCCTACAGAGCAAAAGTTTTGTATAATCTCTTAATAACAAGAAAAGGAGCAACCCAGGATGGCCAAAACCCAATTTAAAAATTAACATAATTCAGGGGTCACCCATCACAAGCATGAAGACATGTTCAACACCTCTTCCCTGCAGGAGCTCAGTGAGCACAGGTGACACTGAGAACCTCTTCCATTGTTTTCAGTATGTGGAGAAAGAAATACTCCAATTCAGATAAATCCCATCAGCTGCCCAGCTGCTTAAGAAAAGCCAACAGGAGCCCCCTCTGAGGAACAGGAGGGCAGACTCAATGTTAGCAGATGCAATGGGGTAAGATAGTGAGAAGGTAAATGTAGATGTCAAAAACTGCTACTAAAAACCACTCTGCCATGAAATCTAGATGTACAGCCTATAATTTGTTTCATAATGCTTTGTTTGTGCCGTGAAAGAAGTAGCTGAAGAGAAGATGTAAAACCAAGCGAGACATTGGTTTCACAATTAAATTGCTGAATTTGCTAAGATACACGTACCTTCAGTCCCCCTAAGAGGTTAGCAAAGTTAATTTTTACACTAACTGAATCAAAATGTATACACTACACCTCTTTATCCCTTAAGCTAAGTTTGTAAGCTATGTTCACCACTAAATATAGCCCAGTTTTTCATTCATATTTGCACTAACATATAGCAAAAATTAATTTGGGCCATTTGTTGTCCCTTTTGCACCTAAAATCTCAATGAAAAGCACAGCACAAGTGCAAGGTTTTCTACATTTTATAATGTGTATTTTGCTGCAGAAAATATTAATTGCAATCGGAGGTAGACAATATTTGGAAAAACTGGAGTACATGATCAATACTATAGAAGAAATTCGATAAGAAGCTGTAAAAGTCAAAAAAACCTAGCATCTTCCTAATTCTGGTAAGAATATTTAATTATTAAGCCACCCAGCAATAAAAATCATGAACTGAATTGAAATCATGAAAGAACCTTCTACTTTGGTAAACCTTAACTCATAGTTTGTTAAAAACCCTATTTCACAGTATTGTAGCATTTCCTTTGGGAGGTTCTCAAACTATCTCATACATGCCCACTAAATACATTGGTTATCTACTTCACAGATGAGAAAAATCAAGAAAATCATAATTAATTCATTCTTATAAAGTTGTAATCATCCCTAATACAGAGATCAAAGATATCCTGATGTGATTCTGGGAGTAAGGGAGCAAAATACAGAAGAAAAGTTAAATTCAGTCTCCAAATCCCACAGTAAATTAGGGATAAATCTCTTTCTTGCAGGATGCTAAGAAACCAATTCAAGACTAGTCTATCTCATACCCACCTCACACACAGCTGCTAGCAGAACAATGTGACAATAGTATAAATGATGGGTTGCCATCCTATGATGTGGCTGGCCTTGCCACTTGCAATCAAATGGCTACAAAATGGTACTTAACTGCTTATTTAGTTAGCAGGGAGGGGAACGAAGGTTGTATGAGGCAGAGCTGGGACAGAGTATAAGACTATGTGATGGTGGGAAAGATCTGCTCCTATCAAAATATTAAGCCTCTCCAATAAGATGGAGATTATAAACAATTATATAAAAAAATTATTTCATCAAACATACAGAGAACTCAGGGTGAAATGTCTATATTGCTTGACATGTGAAGCAGATGCACTGGGAGGGAGTGAGTTAAATACATTAGGTACAGACTTGGGAAGAAGGTAACAGAAAACACTGATTTTTCAGAAAACTTTCTTTGTAATCACAGAACTGTATGCAAGGTAATTTTTGTCTGGCTTCTTGCCAAAACCAACTGCAGATTGACATAAAGCAAGCCTTACAGTAGGCCTCCATCATCAGCACACACACAGACTTCCGTTACCCTAAGGAAACAAGACCACCACACTCAGAAACATGAGGCATGTGGTTTTGGTAGCCACTGCACCCAAAGGCAATGGTTAGGTACTATAACCAAGGAATCATCATAACTTAAATCAAGTGCAATAAAATCACAGAGCAGTAAAATTCAGCTTTGGACTAGAGAACCACCCACCGCTGTTCTGCAAGGTATCACTAATGTTCAATTTAATGTTCAAAGGCTTCACAACATGCAAGATTTCTTAAGTCACATATGATGTAAATAGCACTTCCCAACCTAAAGGCACCCACTAATGATGAAACAAGGGACGTTTCCTGCAGGACATGTGAAAGAAAAAAAGTAACATGTGATGGGAACAACTGGCCAAGTAGCAGCACTGCAGAACACACCTGGGAGCTACAAGGAATCAGAAACTGAATATAAAGCAGCAGCATTGTACAATGACAACAAAGGTACCTGCAATGTCTGAAAAGGAGCCTCCAAGTCACAGGCAGCTATCCTTCAGCTCTGTTCAGAGATGATTTGGCCACTGGGCAGCCTAATGCAGAGGGACACGGCTCTATATGAGCAAGGTCATGGCCTGAAAGACCTGCATTCTAGAAAGTATGATTATAGACTTAGGACAAATTGGCAGAAACTGAAGTCATCTGGTCTTTGGAGAAACTGAAGTCCACATTTCTGCAGTAGAAGACCACAGAAATGCAACAGAACACGAAAAACAGCCAGAAAGCTGAGAAGCAGCAGCTCTGCTGAATGTCTGTCCTAAGCAAGATGGGAAATAGAGGTTTAAAGAGCAGCAAGGACGCTTCAGGTTAGATCTTAGGGAAAAAATTCTAATGTAAAGGCTAATGAAATACTGGCAGAGGGTGCTTAAGGGAGAGGTGGAGACTTTTTAAGAAGACTTATAGAATCATAGAATCGGCTGGGTTGGAAGAGACCTGAGATCATCAAGTCCAACCCTTGATCGACTACCACTGTGGTTACTCAAACAAACTTAACAAACTTAACTTACAAACTTAACAAGACTTACTTAACAAGACTTAACAAGACTTAACAAGACTTAAACATCTTGCAAGAATACTAGTACACCCCCTGGCTGGAGACTAGGAGATGCATGTTGAGGCCTGAACCTCTCCATGGGCCATGCAGAAGACACTGCAGAAAGGCAGAGCTCATCCAGCTGACCTAGGATGTGTGCCCAGGAGACATGCAGGTGCAATGCCAAAATTTTAAGGCCATGTAACAAACCTCAAAACTGGAAACTTACTGAACTTTTTTCCTCCTTCTCCTTTTAGATTCCACCCTCCCCTCACTTCACTCTATCCCCCACAATTTTAATATCATTTCAGGAATTTGAAGTAAATGTAAAAATATATTTTTCATATATTCTCTCCATACTACAGGTTTAACAGTGAGACTGTATAATGCCTTAAAACTCCAAAATAACTTGTCATCAGCTCCATCCACTTGCACATTTCATTTTTCCCCTTTCTAGGCTTCACACCGTGCTCCTTCTTATTTTCTTTTTTTTTTTTTCTCCCTACATTACAGAATTCTGGTGAAAAGCAAGATAAACAAAGATGATTAGATGGAAGCCAAAGGTTGAAGTATTAAGCTAAATTATTTCCTTTATCCTTAGTACCAGCAGAGTTAATACATCAGGGAGAAATGAGGCATATTGATAGCTGAAAGGTTTGCTCATTTAAGTTCATTTCTACAGCAAATCTTCTGCAAGATCCACTTTTGAGAAAGTCAGAATGTAATAAACAGAGTTATTCTCTCTAGGGTTATTGACAAGAAGACAAAGAGTTATAAGTAGTATTGATTTGGGGTGAAATGGTACAGTGTGACAATCAATAAAGCTTAGTCAGATATAAAATAGGAGTCACACAAGTCAGGACAGGATTACTACAGGAGTCAAATCCTAGTATCAGCTAAAGAAGGGAGGAAGCTTGAAATAGGAGCCAAAATGTTAGCTGTGGATTGCTTTATAGCAAAAATAACCCTAAACTACTAATTTTCATTTTTTAATATGTGAGGTAGCTTTTTTCCCAGCATATTGTCAATGCAGTTTTTCTAAAGCTTTTGAAACAAATTATTTCCACTTCCATAGTATTTTCACTAAATGTCATCAAATCCTTTTCAAACCTCAAAGAGAAGTATGATAATCCTTATTTAACAGATAATGAAAAGACAGAAGGCGATTTGGGTACATTTCTCAAAGCATTCAGTAATGCCGGTTGCCTTGTCTGGATACAGAAATCCATAAAAAAAAAAAAAAAAAAAAAGAGTCCTACAGGCATGAAATTTCCAAAAGTCCCTGGAAACTACAGCTTTGGTGAATGTCAACAACTGCTCAGAATTTCCCAGCCTCTGGGTCACAGGCTGAGGAGCCATAAACTGAGCCTTCACAGCAAGCTGCATAAGCACAGTGAGCTTGCTCAAGGTGTATCAGAGCCTAAAATAGGAGTGATCCTAACTTACAGTCCTCTCTTACAATTACAAAAACTCATTATTTTTGCCACTGGAATGACTAGAGGTGATTTAAAAAAAAAAAAAAAAAAAAAAAAAAAAAAAAAAGAGAGAGAGAGAGAAAGAAAAACAAACCAAGAACCACCATATATTCTACCATATGAAAGATCCATACATTTACTGGTATTTATATAGTCCCTAACTCCCAAGTGCTACCACACTGAGAACTAATAACAGTAATAACTTAGAAAAAGCAATGAGTATTCTTCACTTGTTTTTTTGCCCATGCACAATCATTCAACATATTGCTTTTTCCTATACTCTGGACAAAAAAATATTCTTGAAAGATCCTAAAATGCCTTACAAACAGAATTTGATATAGAATTAATTATGCTACCAATGTGAAAGGCAGCATAATTAATAACGATTGTCATCACACAAGAATTTATTGCAGGGAGTGATGAAAACTACTGCATCTGAAGAAGACAAACCATATTTTGAAGAACCTCTTGCACTCATCAGCTAAATAAATGCTGGCAGTCAAACCTTGGCAAAAATATGGCCTCAGAGAAGAGGGGGCCTTGGATTATTCCTGTTTTTAAGAATGAAGGCAAAAGAAGGAGCTTAGGAAAGGAAAGGATCTCACACAACTCCAGCTGTGAGGAAGGCACAGGGCAGGCAGAATGGCACCACCCCACTGAAATGTGAGCTGGCCACCAAACCAAGGGTAAAGCAGTTGGAAAAAAAAAAAAAAAAAACAAACAAAACAAAAAACAAGCAAACAAACAAAAAGCTATTGATTTCTAAAGAAGGATGCATAGAGACTGCAAGAGTTTAAAAGCTTATTTAGCTGGAATCACATTTGCAGTCATGGGATTCCTATTGGAAAATGGTATTAGAGCCTCAAGATAGATTAGGACTGAATCACATCAGGAGAAGGAGGGACAAGATGACCTCTTGAGGTCCCCTGCAGCTATATTTCTGCAAGTCTATGTTCAGCAACAGGAAGCACATCTGTATGGGAGCTACTTTGGCTTAGGCATTCAAGTTAGAAAATTTTGGCAGAAGTCTTTGGCATGAGAAAAATCCTATGCAATTTTTATATTGGACTCTGCCATTAGTGATGCGAATCAAGCATAAAATGTCTTATTTCTCCAAATACAAATATATGATACCATGCCAGAGTATAAATGGGAAGCTGCTTTGGTTATTACAGTTAAGTTCATTTTACAGTAAACAGTTTACTTTAAGACTTTTATAGCAACCCAAGTGTAATTATGGAATCAATTTGCAGCAATTTTGTAATTAAATGTACCTGCTGAAAATATCTCACAGGCTCAATAATTTAAAACGATAGTGTAAAAATGTAATTAAAATTAAAAAGGCCAAATGACCCTGGGCCATTCCTCCAGGAGGAGGGTGCTGAAGGACATTGCATTTTCAGCCCCAAACAGTCTGCCTTCTCCCAGAATTTCTGCTTTCCCCAGCTGCACAGGGATTTATCATCCAGAGGCAGCTGAGTGGACCGCGGTGGGGGAAGGCTTTTTAAAAAAATTATTTTAATTAAAAAATGCAGGGTTCCAAAATCAAGCTGCACTTCCAGGGGTTTACTGATCCCAAGCAGTGGCCGGCTCGGCGCTCCCTCCTCCCGGGGGTTCCCCACCCGAGGTTCCGGAGGTCGGGGGGAGGGAAACAGGACGGAGCGGAGCTTCGCTCTCCTCGGAGGGTGCGGGGGGTGGAAGTTTCTTCTCTCCCCCCTGCCCGGAGCCGGGGCTGGGGGGAGGGACAGCAGGGAAGGGGGTGTCTCTGCCGGGGCCGCTCACTCACCGCCCGCCGCCGGCCGCGGGCCGAGGCTCAGCGCCAGCTGCAGCCACAGCGCCGCGGCCAGCGCCCGCCGCCGCCCCGCCAGGAGGGCACCGCCGCTGCTCGCCTGCTTCCCATGACACATCTTCTACCCGCCAAAGGCATTCGGTACGCCGCCGCCTCCTGCAACGAGAGACCCGCTCCACTTCGCCACCGCTCGGGGCATAGCGCCGGCTCCGCCTGTCCCTTCTACACCCCCCCTCCCCCCCCCCCCGCGCCCCTCACCCCGCTACGGGGAACCACCCCACCGCCCTCCAGGCCCCGCACTGCCACTTCCCCCGGCTGCTGCCGCCTCTACCTGCGGGGCTCCCCGCCGCCAGCTCCTCCGGGCACCTCCGCGGCTGCCGGTGACGCCTCCGCCACTGCGGTTCGGCAGCCTGACGGGGCCGGGCGGGCTCTCTCTCACACACACACACAGACCCTGGCACACGCAGGCACAGGCAGCGCACACACACACACACACACGCAGGCACAGGCAGCGCACACACACACACACGCAGGCACATGCAGCCCTACCTGGGGGGGGGAACAGCAGGAAGCGGCAGCGCGCACCTGCCCGGTCCGAGGCCGAGGAGCGCAGCGCCGCCGCGGGGAGCTCTGCGCTACGGGACCGCCGGCGCCCAGCGGCAGCGCGGGCAGCTCCGCCGCCGCGCACACTCATGGCAGCCGCGGGAAGGGCTGCGGCGCCCCTCCGCGTTGCGTTTGGTTTGGTTTGGTTTGGCTTGGCTTGGCCCGGCTTTCCACACTACGTCTTGGGTGTCCTGCCCAGTGGCAGGGAGCCTGGGACAGCACGGGGGGCGGTGAGAACCGCCCTGCTCCAGGAGCACCCAAAGACTTCGTAGAATCGTTTTGGTTGCAAAAGACCTTGAAAATCCTCAGGTTGGACTGTTAACCTAGCACTGCCATTTCCACCACTAAGCCATGTCCCTAAGAACCCGATCTACATGTCTAATGAATACCTCTAGGCATGGTGACTTCACCGCCTCCCTGGACAGCCTGTTCCAGTGGCTGACGATGCTTTCAGTAAAGACAATTTTCCTAAGGTCCAATCTAAATCTGCTCTGGCACAGTTTAAGGCTATTGTTTTCTGTCATTATTTATAAGAAGAAATCTATGCCCCACACTCCCCTCTCCTTCCCCCCCCCTCTACAACCTTCTTTCAGGTTGTTGCAGAGAGCAGTAAAGTTTCCCCTCAGCCATTTTTTTCTCCAGGCTGAATAAGCCCAGTTCCCTCAGCCATTCCTCATAAGATTTATGCTCCTCATAAGATTTTAGAACTTTCACTAGCTTTGTTGCCCTTCTCTGAATATGCTCCAGCATCTCAATTTCCTTCTTGTAGTTAGGGGCCCCAAACTGGACAGTGTTCCAGGTGCAGTCTCACCTGTGCCAAGTACAGGGTGACAATCCATTCCCGAGTCCTGCTGGCCACACTTGCTGATTCCTAGTGCAGAGATAGGCAAAGTTAAGGCTTGTGGTCCTTGTAGTTTCTGGGGTTTTTGACTTCAAAAGGGGATCATGGTGGGCAGCTCTGAGAAAGCATCTTTAAGATGCCTGGTCCTTCATCAGGTAGGCATAATGTGAGATACAGTTTAGCAGTGCTGGTGCCAATACTGCATAACTCACAGTTCATGGAAATGAGGAGGTGTCTTACAGAGTGCTCTTACCCATCAGCTGCCGCCTGAGCCTGCTGCATCAAGTAATTTGCCTGTTGCAAAGCAGCTTCCAGCTGGATTTAGTCAATCTGTGAAATTCGCTATCATGAATCACTGAATCAGAGGCAGTGTCTTGAGGCCTGAGCAGCTGTGCTATAGCTCTGTGTTTCCTGCTGCCACCTACAGTGAACAGGGTTTGGGATATTGACCCTTTTACCCTCAGCTGGGCATTGCAGGCCTTCCCTGGCTCAGGGGTAGTGGATGATGTCCTCTAACCAACAGAGATGGTGTTTGTGAAGCAGGTTTAGGTGCCTGGCAAACTCCTGGGACACTGAGGGGAAGAAAATGGTGGACAAGAGAAGACACATTTGTGACAAAACATACCTGGGCTCATTGCAAACCCATAACCAAAGATACAAGGGGTCCCGGAACCAGCAGATGGAAATAGCACATCCTGATACTTTGAAGTTTATAGTATTGGAAAAGGCATATGTACAGCTGGAATTGCTTTCAGTAGCTCAGATACCTAATGCTGTCTCCTACAAGTTAAAATTTTAATTGTATTCAAGAGGAATTTTAGCTCAAATCAGCTCGTCATGTATCAGATCAAAGAGCAGTGTAAGAAGTGTAGTTCTTGATCTCATTACTCTCTGTTGAAGAAAATAGGCATCTTGTAGCAAAATACAGGTCTCCCATTAGGAAAGGAAAAGCATGGCTAAGTATATTTGCTGGTTTATAGCTAGGAGAGTGCTTTAACTTTGCTGCTCCTTTTAAATGGGAAAATTTGGAACCAATAGAGCCTTTTCACCCAAGTGACATTTTTTAACTAAAGGAGTTTTCACCTCCTCAGCCAGCACAAGAGGGAGTTCAGTTTAGTAATAGCTCTTTCAGCGAGCAAGTACAACACAAGCATGATTACATGATGGAGATGGTTCTGAGGCAGTAAGCTGTTGACTACTACAAGTGGCAGGACAGAAGAATAATGCAGCAATTTCTATTATCTGTAATAGGATAAGACCTATTTTTATGTCACTGGCCTCATAGCTCTAATTTTTAAAATCAAAACAGGAAAAGATAATGTCCCTAGCAAGCTAGAGCTGTCTGTGCTTTGCATTGAATAAAATGGAAAGTGCTGAATCCTTCAGTATGGTTGGGGGTATTACACCCATATATACTGGCCTTCTGACAAGGAAGTGATGAACTAAATTATGTCTGTCAGTGTTGATTCACCCTTGTTTCTGCCATTTGCTTCTCTCCCCCATGAGTGTGTCTGTGCTTCTGATGCCATTCAGCCTGAGGAAGGACCACCAAGCACTATGGGAATCCATCAGCCACCCCAGGTGAGTGGGTACACCCCCACTCTTAGCTGCACCTGGAAATCAACCTTTGTTTCTGCATCATCTCTTCTTCAAAACCTTAATGCACTGTAAGAATCTACCTCTTGCTGACCAGGGTGTGGATGTAGGATGCAAGGTGGTGACAGTGGCCAAAGGGCTGGAGGGGCTGGCCCCAGCTCCTGCAGCCCTGGAAAGCTTGAACTGAGTGAGGAGCAGCAAGAGGTGGAGGAGAATGGAGCCTGAGGCAACTCTGATTGCAGAGAGGCAGAGAGGGAAGAAGCTGCTCCACTTTGGCTTGGACTTAATTTCTGGAAGGGGTTGCATTGCCTGAAGGGCTACAACAACTCAGTGTCTAAAACTGACACCTGCAATCAATTTTAGTGCATTCTCCTGAGTTGAAGTAGGGCAAGAGCAGTGATAAATGGGCTGAACCTGAAGCTCTGAGCTGCTCTTACACATCACAGACTGTAAGATACAGGAGTATTTGCCCTGTGAGGATTCCCCCCCAGTGTTACAGTCACAGAATTCATGATTTTTGTGCCTTCTCATGCTTGGTCTTCCCTTCACTGTTTATTTTAAGCAATTTTGCAGCCATACCTCAGATCTGTAGGGACTAACCGTGAATTGCCTCCAATGGGGATAACCCCTCATCGGCACTGGTGCAGACAGCCTGAAAACAAGAGAGATGATGTGACTTTTCATGTGTCCTCATGGAGCTGCCTCAGTTTCCCTACACAGCTGCTGCAGCTAAGAATTCTTCTTGTTCACAACCATTCCCCCAAATGAAGACAAAAATTACCATCACTCATCTCTGCCTACCATAAGCAGGTTCCTCTTGTTCAGGTACTTAAATATCACAAAGGTGCCAGTAGCAGAGGGAGGGAGATCTCTGCTTCCTTGCTGTAGGTGGTGGGCACTGCCATGTGGTGAGAGGCATTTCTGTCAGGCTTTATCCTTGTTGGAAGGAGAGAACTTCAGGTCCCCTCCAGCTGGTGCACACAGCAGGCTCCTGGCTGCTTCTTGCAAGCTTAGGATGGTCATCCTGGGTAGATTTATCTGTTTATAGGCTTATAACTTATCTTCTTCCAGAGCTTCATAATCTTCATGAGTAAAATATTGTGTGTATATTTTAAGTTATAGGATTTTATTTTTATCCCGCCATACACATTTGTCCATTGAATTGTCTTATTTTTATCTTCCTGTTTACACCCATTTATTTGGTTATCTTATTCTGAGATCCATGACGGATAAAAGGTTAGGTTAAAAAAAATGCAGATAAATGCATCCAGCATTTTATTTATCTAAAGTGGTCCCTTACTCCAGCACAAGTGACAAGAGCAGCCACATTGACTTTGCTCAGGACTAGAGAACATAAAGACCATGCCCACCCTACACAGCAGTTGACCCTGAATCCTTAATACAACGTGATAATTTTCTGTGTGTGCATGAAGGTGTAGGAAGGGGTGGACAGTGTGACAGGACAATGTGAGAGTCTGTGTCAACCCCAAGTCCTTATGGTGCTCATTCAGTGTGAACCTGATCCTGTGATAGATACACTGTGCACCAGTGTTGTGTGCCTGGTGCTGTAGTAAGGAAAAGTGTTCATGGATGCTTGAGGATGCAAAGCCCAGACAAAAGAGAGACAGGAGGAGCCAAATCTGATGTAGTCTCATTCACACTATTGGGAAGGTCTATGGACTAAATTATTTCCAGATCTGCAGGCAAGTATTGCTTCAAAGAGAACAAATTCTTTCACTCCAAAAAAAGAGCTCAGGAATGAATTAATGTGAGAGCAGTGTGGGCAATCTGGAACCAAGACCTATGGATTAAAGTAGGGAAGCCAAACCCAAAGAGCAGCCCAGTATTTGATATAGGAGTCAAGTAGAAGGGAGGCATTTAAGCCTAAATTTGCAACACAGCTCTCCTCCCATAGCTGAAACAGCTTTTTCCTAGGCTGGGTTATGTCAAAATTCATTAGGTTCTTCCCTTTATACTTGCAGCTTTTGGACACCCACTGTTGCAGTTATTCCAGTGGTGTCTCATGCTCAGCAACTCAAGAACCTGAGACTGTCCAGGACCAGGAGACACACATGGGGCTGGGTTTGACCTGCACCCTCAGGGCACTCCTCAGTGCCAGCCAGCTCACGCATTCCACAAAGCAAACCTGCATGCAAACTAGGTCAGAATTATACAGTTCTGCCCATTTGCTGGACAATGTAGTTGGTAGAGCTCTCATCAAGGAACTAGGAAACCAAATTCTTTGCTCTGAAGAAGCTCAAACCTGTATTTCTCTGTTTTTGTCAGCATTCAGACACCATAGAAACTGAAGCTCCACCTACATAAGTACATCAAGCAGTTCTAGGGCGCCAAATGTCATTTCTCTGTACGTTAAAATGTTATCACACTATTGGCCTGGGCTACCTAACATTCTTCAAAGCCTCTCTCAAGAGATGCTACAGGCAAGAGACTATTCCCTGTAGGTGATTTTTGTACAGCTTCTCAGTTTCACAAAGTAAAGAACTTTAATGATGGGCATCAATTACTCTGTGCAGTATGGCCTTACTGCACAAGAGTGGTCATAGGCACCTTTAGTGTGCTAGCAAAAATGTAACTCAAAATGTTGGGAACTGTGTATTTGTGCAATTAAGCATTTTAAAAAATTATTTTACCTGTTAAGATATTCCTTCTTCATATTTTACCTGCTCAAAACCAAGGTCAGAAGGAATTGTCACTGGTGATGTGACTTTTGGGTAGGTAAATTTCATCCTTCAGTTAGATTCCAGCAAGGGGGGAAAGGGTGTTGTGGTGACTGTAAGTAAAGAGAGAATTCGGTTGTGTCAGTGTGAGACTGTAAAAAAGGTGTCAGGCTATATTTGTTGCAGTTGAACGTGTATAGGTGAGGTCAGTCTCTGGGGAAAAGAACATCTTAATGCAGAAGTCTGAAGATAATTATTTTAAAATATATTTTTTATTGTTGAACTACATCCTTCAGACCTCGTGGTCACAAACCATCTCCCTTTTTCATTGCCTACAAGGAAGACCTATTGCTTCCCAGACCCCCAACCACCAGGTACCATGATGTTAAAGATAATTCTGCATGTACAAATAGGAAAAATAACTCAAGTATGATCAAGGAGATGCAGAAGGGTGTTTAGAGGAGTTCTGTATGCCTTGTAAGACACAAAACTAGGAAGGGCTAAGATTTAATAATGACCTCCTTCTGTCCATATAGCAGATAATAGCCTAAGATATGTGATGTTTCTTGTATTATTAACAGCCTCACATTTTCAAACATTTTCAAACAAATATGTAACCCTGCTGACTTTACTCTATCAAGAGATAAGCCACCTGGGCAATTTCTTCATACCTAAAGTATGCTATTTTACTTTGAACTTAGAAATACTAATGAGCCTAGATTTCACAAAAATGAGGTCTGCATGGGTGACCTGCAGAGGAACACAGTATTAAACCATTTCAGAATATGCATATGCTTTTCAAAGAAAGGTTTTATCTTCTTTGGTGTTAATGTTGATATCTTACTGCTAATATTTAGCAGTGACCGAGTTCCTGGTGTTTTCCAATCTATTTCCAAGTGTGTTTGGAAATAGAGCACACCTGGAGACCATCCTCTTTATTGTGACATTGCCTTTTCTTGATTGCAAAAGGCTAGCATCCCCACCCCTCTGGGTTGCTTTGTATCAGAAATCTTGATTCCATCACTTCATTTCATCCCTGTCTAAATAGCCCAGCTTTCTCACCTACATCTGCCTGAGGAAGGTGATTACCATCCACCCAGTAATTGCAGGGATTGCAGGGAAAGCAGTTATTCCAAACCAAATACTTTAAGTGATTTCTTAGAAGAGAGGCTTGCCTCATAAGTGTGCTTTCAAGAACAGGTATGCAATTAAGAGGATAATTATTTTGGTAAATTTTGAACTATCAATTATGCTGGCTCAAGAAAAGCAGCCCTGAAATAGCTTGATTCTGCAGATGCTAAATGCTGGCTGTTTTTAACTTCTACCAGATTCAAATGAGACTTGAAGGTATTCAGTTTCTCACAAAGTCAGGATTTAAGCAGAGGCTTCTCCTTCCCTAAACTTTATCACTTTTGTTTGAAGATAGAGCTGGGAGGAGGGCACACTGAAGAAAACATCAGGAATATGAAAGGAGAATTCTTTTTCCTTCACGGACCCATTAGCACTGACATCCATTAAACTACATCTGGGACTAGTACACAAACATTTATAACCAGTGAGCAGTGTAGTTTTACCAATTAGTGCTAATTACATTTCATTAGGAAAAATGGCAGCATAGGGAGGGTGGAGTTTAAACTTCTTTTTTTTTCTTACTGACCTACATAACTGATTAGAAGTTTTAATTAACATAAAACTTTATTTCCATCAACGTAGTTCATAGGAGATTAAAGGAAAAAAAAATGATGCCTTGATAATGGCATACTGTACTACATAGCATTTACTAATAGGTCTTTTCTTCAGCTCAGTACATGGCAACTTCTACACTTTTTCTGCTTAAAGCCAAATTGTACTCAATAGACCTGTGACTACATTCGGCCCATGTTTTCCCTTAGATGGTGATTTCCAGCAGGGCCATGTGAAATGAAACAATCCCAGAACCTGAAAAAATTCAAATTGGTTATGAGTGCTTTCCTTTTCACCCCCCTGGACAAGGAGAGACTGGCAAATAGAAAGTGTGATATGCAGTGTTTGATTTGCAAGACCATTCTGAGCATAAATAGTAGTCATCGCGCTTAAGTAAAAACTCATGATTAATTTTTCTATGTCCACAGCACACTGACACAGTTAATTTTAATCATATTTTAATACTTGAAGTTCTGCATAAGAGGACTCTGTCTTTCATCTCTATCTCACAAATTCATTACTCACTGAACTTTGCTCTGTGTAAACTAATGTGCCCAGCCCCATCCATTTTACCACTACAAAATCACACTTCCCAGCTCTTTTCACTAGTTTGGCAGAGCCAGCCAAGAGCAAAAGGAGGAAAAACAAAAATTGTCTTCCACCACACTTTTGGGGAGAGCAGCACAGCACATTATATAGGGAACTGCACAGGGGCATCAAGACATAAATTCCTTCCTACCACTACCTGGACTTCCAGCTACAACCAAGTCCTGTGGACTCAGCTCTGCCAAAGGGCACTTCATTTCAAAATTGTAATCTCCAGGCCCTTACTCAGATGCAATTTAACTCAAAGATCTTCCACTATTTCTTAGAAAAAATTTCTAAGGGATGTGGGGGTGTGTTTCTGAGTGTGGGTTCAGCTTTGGCCATAAGGATCCTGTGCTTGCCTTGGCAGTGGTGTACCTCTGTGTGCTGGGTTGACAGGAGCATGTAAGCTATCAAGATGCTTCAGATTAGAAAGATCTCTTTCAGAGAAAGAAAAGATCTTCCTTCCCGTGTCCAAACTGAATGGCTGAGCAAGTGCAGAAGAAATCTGCTTTCAGGGGGATCCAGTCCCTTGCGTCTCATGTCTCTGTAGGCTGTGTGTAGACACTGTGTTTGCCTAGAAGCATCTTATTAACAATGTAGAAAAGTAAAAAAAACCACCAAAATATGTGCTACCTTTTTCCCTGCATCAAGAGCAACTTTATATATTCCTTCAGGACACATGGAAAGAAGAAGGAGGAACAGGAGTGGAGTCCCCATGGGGGAGCAGAATGAAAGAGCTGAAGCAAATGTGTTCACATATATGGTACAAGTGAAGATTCTTGTTGAGGGTCCTTCCAATGCAAATACCCATGCACTTTCAATCCTGAAAGAAAAATAGCAGAAAAAGGTAAAATATCACATTTTCATAGCACTACATAATGGCTAAGTTGTTGAGATTTTTCATATTGTCCTAACCAAATGCCATACAAAACCTTAACTTCATAACATATGGTCAAATATGAATTCTGTAACTGTTTTACATGATTCTTGTCTATTCCATACCTACAAATTTTAATGTTTCTTTACAGAGCAATTTGTGTCAGCTTCATTTCATAGCAAACCGACACAGAAGCTACAAAAGGGTACTTTTATCATTGTTATACTAGATTTTTTTAACTTTCTTTGGCACATGTTGTAATGCACATAATAAAAACGACAGTATCAAGCCGCAAAACATTTAGAAAAATCCACAAAGAAAAGCAACAGCCATATAGTGTCCATTAGTGCAGCCAGAAGAAAGGGGTCAGAACAAAAAAACCTGAATAGGCAGTGCTCAGCACTAGCAGACTTTGAAGAAGCTGAGATTTGAATCTGAACTGTTCCCATCTCTAATTTCTGTGTTTATTTCCTACTTTTTCATTTAGCCACAAAATTAATTCAATTCAGCTATAGCCACATTACCAACAAGTTGTGCCAATTGTATCAGCTGTTCATTTGGCTCTCAGTACAGACCATCTCTCAGGTTCAGTTTTCTCCCTGCGCATGATCTTTTTCCTTTTTGGTTCTGTATTTTTGTAGGGTATCTGTCAGCTCTTATCAGGTGAGATAAAAAAATCTAAAGCTGTCTCTAAAGCCCATGTTCACTGTAACTGAATACTGTTGCCACCCTGAAATCCACAGCAATAACAGGATTAGGTTGACAAGACTAAACTAGATTAGGTTGGATTATCTGTTCTCCTTTAGTAAAACACCCAAACAAAACAAAAACAAAAAACCTAAACCCCTAAACAATATAGCAAACAAAAAACTCCAACAGTATCACTTTTTAAAGGGAATGTGCTAGAAAGTCAGGATGAGCCCTCCTGGTATGTGTCAGGGTTTGTGAATTTGGTGGCAATCCCTCCCTTCTGTAGTCCATGGAGAGGAACTTGTGGGTCAAGAGCCACTGAACATCTGAAGACAGAAGAGAAAAGTGACAAAAAAAGACATGGTTAGTATTGGGTTGAGTTACTCTGGGACAATCTGTTTGGGAACAAAAGATGAGAGGGTGAGAGCAAGGCCGCTATAGCCTGAAGAAGGAGAGGGCGTAAGTCTGCCAATAGCACACTGCACAGGACAACATAAAGTATTGGGAAACTCTCTTAAACAATGTTGCCTTCATCTTTTGTTTATATTCCTGCTTTCTCTATCCAAGGTCTGCTGCACCTTCCATGGACAACTGGTCTTCAGAGCAAGGGCTGGAAACCTATTTAGCTGCACAGAGAAGAGGTTCATAGAACCATAGAATGGTTAGGGTTGGAAAGGATCTTCAAGATCATCTAGTTCCAACCCTCCTGCCATGGGCGGGAACACCTACTGCTAGATCAGGTTGCTCAAAGCCCCCTCCAATCTGGCCTTGAACACATGCGGGGAGGGGACAGCCACAACTTCCCTGGGCAACGTGTTCCAGCGTCTCGCCACCCTCACAAGAAAGTGTTTTTTCCCAGTGTCTAACCTAAATTTCTTCTCTTCAAGTTTTAAACCATTGCCCCCTGTCCTCTCATTACACACTCATGAAGGAAGCCCTAGTCCAGCTTTCTTGTAGGCCCCCTTCAGATATTGGAAAGCAGCTATAAAGTGACCTCATAGCCTCCTCTTCTCTGGGCTGAACAACCCCAACTTCCTCATCCTATCTTCAGAGGGGAGGTGCTCCACCCAGCCCTCCGATCATTTTTGTGGCTCTCCTCTGACAGGCTCAAGGAACTCTTTGTCTTTCTTATGTTGGGGACTCCAGAACTGAACACAGTATTCCAGGTGGGGTCTCATAAGAGCAGAGCAGATGGGGAGAATCACTTCCCTTGACTGGCTGGCTCCACTTCTTTTAATGCAGCCCAGGACATGGTTGGCTTTCTGAGCTGCAAGCACACGTTGATGGCTCATGTTAAGCTTCTGGTCCACTATCACCTCCAAGTTATTCTCCTCAGGGCTGTCCTCAATCCTTTCTCCTCCCAACCTATATTTGTGCGTGGAATTGCTTTGACCCAGGTAAAGAACCTTGCACTTGGCCTTGTTGAACTTCATGCAGTTTACATGAGTCCACTTCTTGAGCCTGTCAAGGTCTCTTTGGATGGCATGCCTTCCCTTCAGCGTGTTGACTTCATCACACAGTTTGGTGTCATCAGCAAACTTGCTGAGGGTGCACTCAGTTCCATTGTCCACATTGCCAACAAAGATGTTAAACAGCACTGGTCAGAGTACTGACCCTTGAGGAACACCACTCAGCACACGTCTCCATTTGGACACTGAGCCATTGATCCCAACTCTTTGTGTGTGACCATCCAGCCAGTTCCTTATCCAATTAGAGGTCTGTCCATCAAATCCATATGTTTCCAGTTTAGAGACCAGAATGTCATGCAGGACAGTGTCAAATGCTTTGTACAGGTCCAGGTAGATGACTTCTTACTCTGCTTTTGCCCACAGAAGCTGTGACCCCATAGTAAAAGGCCACCAAATTAGTCAGGCAGGACTTGCCCTTAGTGAAGCCACGTTGGCTGTCACCAATCGGCCCTTTGTTATCCACCTTCAGGAGGATTTTCTCCATGATCTTGTGAGGCACAGAGGTGAGACTGACTGGTCTGCAGTTCTCTGGGTCTTCTTTTTTTAGGAAAGGGAGGTTATATTTCCGCTCATCCAGTCAGCAGGAACTTCACCAGACTGCCATCTGAGTAAGACAGATTTCAGGTATTGGGACCCTCTTGGGACTGGTCTAATTCTTAATACTTGCTAACTCAAAGCGAATCCATCCATGTCTAGTTTTCATCAACAGGTTAATTGCCATAATAGTAATTATTCCTTTTTATAAAGTTCAGTGCAGTTCAAAAGCGTTGCTCTTCTTTGTATCTAGGTGTTAAGGTCATGTTGCTTACATGAGGACATTGCCTTCTTTAATGTGTAGAACACACACTGAAACATAAACTAATTTCTCTGGTACTACAGAATTACAGAATTACCTTGGTTGGAAAAGACCTTCAGGATCTTTGAGTCCAACCATTAACCTTACACTGACAAGACCTTAATTAAGATACATACCTAAGGACTATGTCTTCTTAAATACTTCCAAGGATGGTGAGTCCACCACTGCATTGGGCAGCCTGTTCCAATGGCTGATAACTCTTTCAATGAAGAAATTCATCCTAGCATCCAATCTAAACCTCCCCTGGTGCAACTCAAGGCCATTACCACTTATCTTTTCTTGCTACCCTTTTTAACTGATTGTACATCACTACTTATTCCTAATTGCTGCTTTCATTTTTTTTCCTCACTATCAGTGTCACCATTTTTTCTTCATCTTTGGGAAATAAGTCCTTCTGAAACACTGACAATGTGCAATAGTCTGTTCTCTTTTTGTCCATTTTGAATATAAGCAAGCAGTAAATACTACTCGCTGCCTGAACACTTAGCTTTACCTGTCAGAGAAGGGTCAATAATAGATGTGGTGTAGGTTAGGTGTTCTAGGTTAGGAAGTTACCCTTATAATTTTCAGAAAATATGCCTTCAAAATAGCGTCAGAGGGTATTTCAGTTCCTTCCGTACACAACCCTTGTGAAGAAAAGGAAAATTGTATATGTGAAATTTCGTTGCAACTGATTTGAATTGAGGTTTTCTTGTTCAGCTCATCATAGTCAAGTCAGAAATTATTTTCCAAACATTTGAGTCTGTTTGCAGTTTGTATTTCATCTGATGATTTATTTATGAATCTGAGGAAAAAAATTGTTTATGTCTGCAGATGTGGGATAATGTGTAAAATTTTTCCTGTACCGAAAACTGAATCACAAACCTTCAGCCTATTTCCTTTTAAATATATTATTTAGCACACCTAACATTATCTCATTATGTGTGTCCTTTGCCCTGAAGTATTTGCAGTCTCATTCAGGCACCAAAGATATTTTAGCAGAGAATAGCATAATGAAGTAATTAGTTCTGAAATATTTCATTTCATATAGACATTTCAATTTTTCATATAGACAATTTCAATATTTCATAGTCATCATTTCATATTAGAGAGGATGCACTTTAATTAAAGCATCACCCAGAAAACTTCATCTGCAAGGCACATGTTCTGCATCAGTGGTGGCAAAATTTGTTATGTGAAGGGCTTCACTGAAAGCAGAAACAGGTCCTCTGAGATTGAAACGCTAGAATAATTTTACCTATGCCTAGGTCATAAGCCCATCAGCAAAACCCAAAGGACAGTAATTGCAAAAGCCATATGTTATGATTAATCCTTCTGACACTAAACTGAGCACACTTCCCTGCTGTTGGGTTTTGCAGGGAACCAAATCCAATAAGGTGCATAGTCCTCAGAGTTACAGCACTGAGAATTATTTCACTATAGTTCAGTGCAATTTACCACATCTCATAAAACTGGAGTACAGGCAACCCATAAGTGCAAATGGGAATAATAGTTTAATTAAGTTATTTGTATAATTGCATAATGTTAGTAAAAAAACCTTTGGTTGTACTGAGTCAGGAGAAAGCTGAATATTATGCTAATGCACTTCACTTACCGAATTTTCAAGGCTGACTAGTAAGTTTGTTGGTGATGCCAGTCATACTTAAAAAGCTGTGAGGAGAAAAATGGTCAAATGGTATTTAGATCAGCACAAATATATTTATGGTAGTTGTCTCCTCAAATTGATTTTGGTGGAAACAGATTTGCTTTTTCATTTACCTAATCCTGTGGCTATTTTGCTGTTCTTCAGATGTTTCTGAGGCACAGGTGTTACTGTGTTTACTGAATTCCCAGGGGAAAAATATCAGCATAGGAAAGCAAAACTAAAAGCTGCCTGATGCTGGAACTATACTGAGTTAGTCTGTTGCCTAGACCTTGTTATTCAGGGCCAGAAAAATATGCTTCTTTATTTCTTTGGTCTCTGAGTCAAGCTTTTAGGTTATCATCTGCAAAAAGAGTGACAAACCCAAACTGAGCAAAGCTCAACAGATATGTAAGAGAGCACTGAAACTAAGTTGCTCATCAAATACTGATAATCATCCATAACCATGCACTGGACATGAAAAACAAATGCAACAAAGAAGATGCATTACATGAAAATCCTGATTTTTTTTTTTTATTCTGAAAAAAGCCCCAAAATTGTATAGGCCACAAAAAGTAATAGTAGTGGAGCAAGGCTCTGTAAAGAGTTAATCACAGTGTTTTGTCCTAGGTTAGCTTAAGGGGTAAAGAGAAGTCATCTCACTTTTCATAGTTCATTAGATACGTAGGTTAGGGACTGCAATTGCTTCTGATGAGTACACAACAACTTCTGCATTGCCTCTTCTCTATTTCTCTGCCAGAAAGTTCTTATATCTCAGCTTCTTGCACGCTTGTTAATTACTAGTCAGAAGAACAAACTTTTCAAAAGATTTAGAGATTTTACCTTCTGCATTATATACCATGGTGATTTAATGTTAACATGCTGCAGTGTTGACTAGGACGATTTAATTCATAAGAATTTATAGGCTATTCAGAATATATTCCAGATGATGATTATAATTATCTTACTAGTTGTTCTGTGAGCAGGGGGACTGACATTGTGTCCCTCAGGCCACCTCCCATGCCAGGCATCTCATCTCTCTGCCTCTTTCAGCTTCCTCTGGCTGGGGTGGGGCAGAGCTGCAAACACCTCAGCCACTGGTGATGGTACTACACCAAACCTGTAATTGGTTCTCTACACATAGAACCAGCATGCACAAAAGAAGAAACAACTGGATAATTTTCCTGATAGAGAGAGGCTTTCTTTTTCTGATGCCTTCAAAAACCTGTTTCTTCTCACTGTTGTACAAGTAAAGGCAGGTCTGCAAGGACAACTTTAGGCACCTGCTAGAAACCAAGGGGTCCTTTGGTCATGATGACAGAGCAAATCAGGAACCTCCCTATACGTGGTTAGAGGTACTCCAGTGGAAAACTACCATCAAACCAACTCCTAAAATTGAAAACAGTAGCTAATGACACACTGCTAATGTCAGAGAGGGTGATATTGCACATCTTTCATGCTACTTCTAGTGATGATAGAAAACAGGGCTGAAAAGAACTCCAAGAATTCCTTTGCAATGTTTCTGGATCATTAAGATGTGATTCTGATTTCCCACAAAACTTGTGCCCATTTGCTGTGCATGTGGAAAACAGATTATTCCCCCAAAGTTTGCAGCTGGTCATCAATATTCTCCAGATTAAGCTCCCCAGTTCCTTCAGTATTTTCTTATATGAAATTTCGATCTAGTACTTTGTTCCATAATCTTTGGCTACTTCTAAGCTCTCAGCAGTTGGTTTAGATTTATTTGAACTATAGTGCAAGAAGCTGAACATAGAAACTTGAAAGAAAGATACCAGTGTACCCTGCAAGGTGTGTCTGGGAGAAAACATCATAGGTCTTCTGCTCTAAACAGCTTTCTTTTCAGCTTATGCAATATTTCAGTCACTTCTGGCTGCTACATTATATATCTACCTGTGATAATCTTTCTGGAGTCATTGTCAACTTGTATTTCATGATTTTAATTTGCAATTTTCATCAATAATTCTAAAATAGAAGAGTTCCTGCTCTCTGAGAAGCTGAGCTGGTTAATGCCCTGTGACTTATGTCTATCCTTCTGTTTGAATTCTCTTGATATTTAGTCTGGCCCTTCTCTCCACTGGAAATTTTGCTGCTAGCTTTGTTTATCAGAGACTGCAATAATTAATTTCCTGTTATTTTCCTGTAATGATGGATTACCCTACTTAAGGATCTGAGGGAAGACTCCAGCTGTGAAAAGAAAAGCAGAATCACATCAGACATTGCCATGGTGGGCACAAAGGAAGTCTGAGAGTCTGCTGCCTGCTCAGAGAATCCATGGGTGGGCATTTCCATGTAAAATGCATCTAAAAACTGAGGCTTCATGCCATGCTCCATTGCTTAGAATTACAGGTTGGAAAGTTAGAGGCTGTGCATAGCCAGAAATGAAATAAAAGTTTCTATGCATAACAGAAGAAATGCTTTACCACTGTACAGTATTTGGGGGGAAAATAATCTGCAATCCCATTGACAATGCGGAAGGAGGAAATCCATTAAAAACACATAGCATTGTGGTGTTTATGCTTATATTTTGCATAGGTGTCTCACTCTCTAGAAAGCTTGACTCTGATGAGAAGAAAAGCTGTGGGAAGAATGATTATGTGTTTATTTTCATAGAAACGATCCACTAGTTTCTAATGAAAATGATACAAAAAGATGCTTGAAAGAAACCAGCTCTGACATCATCTTACTATACTCATTTTCTTCTGCAAATGACTGTGTCTTGAGATCAGTCTGAAAGTGCTTTAATCTCCTAGGAAAATGAACAAACTCCATTGTAGAATGCTAAGTTTGGTATTGAAAACTCAATGAGCTATTGGAAGGCATTCCTTTGTGGCATTATTTGAGTTTGTCTTGTTTGGGGTGCAGCCACTGAAGAATTGAGTCTGTCACAGCAAAGTGGGTACATCATCCTCTATGGAGCTGCCATCTGACATCCATTCATTATGAGAAAGAAGCTGGCAAGCTGTTGATTCTCTCTTTGCTCTCTCCCCACTGTCTAAAACACATAATAGCAAAAAACACTACACATGCCCCAAAAGTAAACAAGACATGTATATAATTCTACATTTAACTTAAATAAGAAATTTTTTTCAAAACCTTAAAGGCTGTGATATTTCAGCAGCACTGGGAAAAAAAGCCTAAAGCAGAAAGGACGTGAGAAAGAAATCCTAACTCACATCCAGGTACAAAAGGATGCTGCTACATGTTTGCAGTTCTTAAATAACTTGTGAAAACATTGGCCCACATTCTACTGTGAACCCTACGCAAAGAGTAAAAATGTTACTTCACGTATATCTCAATTATCTCATCTAGTTGGACTTAAAGAGAATTTTTCCAGGTATCTTGGACAGAATGTATGAAATTTAAATCCCTACTGGGTCACTAGGAATCTTGGAAAATTTTATCTTTTTCCCTCTTCAACTTTAGTATTTTGTCTATAGTAAATAATCAAGATCTCATCCTCCCTAATGCTGAGAGGTTGATCTTCTCCTACATTTGCTGGACTGGGAGAATAGTCTCCCGCTTCTTCTGCTGTATATCTCTGTTCCCACTGCTATGAGCACACCCACCATGTGAATGAATGCTTTTCAGCTCAGACCATTTATTGTCTTTAAACTGACCTTTAATTGCCTATGGATGAATTATATGGCACAGAGAAAATTTTTTTATTTAAATTGAGTAAATAGGGAATGCCACCACGGTATGGTGGAAGGAATTTGCTCTTGTAACTGTAACCTTTTTTGTTACAATCATTTCAATAGAAAGAAAATTTGATGTTTTTTGATGTTTTTGATGTTTTGCTATTAATTCCTTCTCACTGTGGAAAAGCCTTGTGTAGCAACTGAGAATGTATTTTACTTTACCCTTCTATAATGAGCTTCAATTTTCTTTAGCTGAATCCCTAAAGAGCAGAGGATCTCAGTTCAGCTGGGCTGGCCATTCTGAGTTGTAGCAATTCAAAACCTAAGCTGGCAGGAATCTGATCATCACATCAATGGCACAGCTGACTGTAAACCAAGTAGTTCAAAGTCCTCACATCTCCTTGTGGGTGTTCAGTGGGTAGGACCAGGCTCATCTGAAGAAATCCTCTCTCCTTTCTCTTTAACTGATGTGCTCCCAATGGCTTCTTTGTGTTTTGAACACTTCTATGAACAAAACTCTGAGAAAAAGAATCACTGGCCTTGAGAAACTTCAGACCCTGTGGTTGACCTATCTGGAAGATGTGGAGTAAGAGGAAGCTTTGAATAGAGTCTGGGAATAGAATCAAGTAAAGTGCACTCTGAGCTAATCTTTATGTTGGTCTACTCAAGAAGATATATGGGTGTTTCTAAAGGTGGGGGTCCTGGGTCACATCACTCAGCCCAGCAGCCTGGATGCTGCCCCTGTCACACAAAAGAGTGGAGTGGAGCACCAGCAGCTATAGAGAATACCTTAGTGTACTGGGAGTATTCTGTATAGTACATCTTTGCAGTCCTTGCTTAAGCAGGAGTGAACCCAGTCTACTCATGCTTCAAGCTAACATAATGATATGGAGTTATGTCTCAGTAGAATTCAGCAATACAAGTCTATTTCATTACCCAGGCTTTCAAAGAGGTCTGAACATCAGACAAGTTAAATCACATCCCCCACCCCCACAAAGGACACTTGACGAAGCTCTGACTGATCAGAACCTGGGCAAACCCTCTCTGAAGTTGGCAGTTACACCCCTCTGGCTTTTTTTGAGGTGTTTTGAAGGCTTTTTGTTGGATTCAGCACCTTGCCAGCTTTCCTTACTATGAATCATCCCAGAAGGTGGAAGAATAACCGAAGCACACAACAGCCTCACTGACAGGCAGAGGCACAGCAGTGACTTGGCCTTCTCAGAAACCCCCCTCCCACACCAGACACACTGTCACCAAGCCTGGGGCCCTGACACACCTCCTCCATAGACTCCGACACCTTCTTTGTATCTTCCCCAGCTTCTTGAGGACACCAAGCAGGGAGCAGCAAGGCTTCTGCCTGATGCTTAGTGTCTGCTGTGACTGCAGTGCCACTTTTGTCCTCCATTTACAGGTCTAGAAAGCAAAAGCATGTGAAGCGTGTGCAGCCCAGTGATGTCTTGGAAGTAAGCAGCAGCCAAAGTTCTACATTGCTTCTGTTTTCAGCCCTCCGATGCCCCTTCTCTCTTGGAAGGCAGCTCTGCCAGGGAGCTGACCATAGCCTTGGGGAGCACCTCTCCCCAGCTGGGAGTTGTGTTCCCCCATCCAGCTGTGCCTGGAGCATCCCCATGCCTTAACCCAGCAATGCATTTACCCACTTGTTCAACACCTGGGAGCTGCATAAAGAGAGGAGAAACAGTGTAAGACCCCACTGCCCCCACTCCATGGCATGGGCCCCTGCACAGCCCTGTCCCTTGGGGAAGGACGTGGGAGCTGGACAAAGCCCCATGAGTCAGCCCAAGCCCTGTCTCTCTTTGTCATGCCAGAGCAGCAGCTTTTGTTTTTCCCTTTTGGGGTCCCCAAGGCACCAAGAGATTCAGAACACGGAAATGGTCCCATCCCCCCTCCTGAAGAGCTGTATGTTCTCTGCCCAGGCTCTGCATAGAGGGCTGTTCACAAGGTGGCAGAGGCATGGTATTTTCACATTTTGGCAATACACAGAGGTGAAATAAGTGTAAAGTGATGTTGCCTGGAGAAAGTGAGCCTTATTAAAAAGACACTCCAAAACAAACACTTCCTTTTGCCAATACTTCCTTGTCATGGGTCATGTGTCTCTCTATTACATATGTGTAAGACACAGAGATTTTACACTTGGTCTAGGCATTAAAGATAGCAATTTAATTCTGATGGTAAATAAGCATTTTCCCTCCTGTAAGCAGTCTTTGCTCTTATCAGCTGTTATACTGCCCTGTTCACATTACTGTCAAGAAAATTCCTTCTGGAGAGACACTGAAACCTGTCTTTTAACTAGAGACTCAAGTTTACAATTCTGTCCTGCTACTATCAACCTTGAATTCATATCAGAGTTTTTAAGAATGTCTTATAACAGTTGCCATTTAAGTCATTTATCTTAAATAGGTGCAAATTTTACTGGAAAAAGAATAAAATAAACCACTGTTGAGAACGGAAACCTTTTATACTACAAGTGGTAAAATATTGATAATGGAGGAATGCTTCATTTTCCTAGGGTGAGAATATGACTGCTGAGAGGATACAAATCCTAAGGAACTTGGGTGTGATTCCTGCACTTCCTTCTGAACTATGTTGTCTCTTGAGCTTTGGCACTCCCTCACTTCAAAGAAAAACATCAACAAAATGGGTAAACATGAGTTAACCTTGTGTTTTTCTTTTGCCCATCAGCAATTGTGAGTAATTATCTTCTTAGCATGGGGCAAGGAATGACCTGAAGGATTTCCCTAATGTATTGTCTCATACACAGTTTCTGATGCCATCTACTTGCCCCTAGTTATACTTAAATGTGTAGTTTCAACTCTGCTTTAAGACTGGTGTAGGTCTTTAATATCATCAAGTCCAACCATAACCTAACTCTATAGGTTAGCATCATACATTTAGGGCTTGTCTTTTCTTTTGGACTGCATGCAGTACACTCGCCCTCAGAGACCACTATATACTGGGATAGCAAGTCCTATGGCTGTTGGAACTCTATTAATTCCATCAGAAAAGGCAAGTGTCAGCCTAAATTGGGATACTCAGCTGTGGCAGGCTGGTTAGACCACTTGTGGGAGGATGATGTACTCATAAGCACATTCCTCAGCTCCCACTTAAAGGATGTGGATTCTCAGCCCAGCTCTTCTCTTTTTTTGTGTGCTCAACTTCATCAATATGTCTTTTTCCTTGTTTGGAACACCAGCTTCTCATCTACCTTTCATCTTCCCAAACACAAGCTGACTGAAAATGTAGAGTGAAATTTCCAGCCCACTTGGTAACCCTAGATTCAACCTCTACCTAATGACTCTACACAGGTCTTAGTGAACTACTCCTCCACAGGTAGCATCCTGGTATGCTATATAAGTCTCTGAACACATGTAGCAGTTGCAACAAAAGTAGGACTTGGTCTCATTGCTATTCTCCCCTTTACCAAATCCTACTTGTTATCATTCACTCATGCACGATGACAAAAAAAAGAACTTTATATAGATGTACTAGTAGTGCAGTAATACTCTGCACCTCCTCTCTGTCTTCCTTTCCCTCACCCTGGACATCTGGATTGTAGAGCTTCATCCCAGAGAACAGAGCAGAGGTTAACAAGGCTGGAGGAGACCACACGCCTTTGGATCAGAAGTGTCTGAAAGCTGACATTTCATGGGCCAGGAGGTTCTTTAAAGTGAATATTCAATTAGTCTATTGAAGCTAGTTCCAAAATTTAAATTTCTGTCCAGTTGATAGCATACTAAGGTCATAACTGGTGGAGAATTACTTGCTGCACCCGGAGAATTACCATTCCTTTGTATATCTGCAGTTGTCCTTCATTCTAAATCAAGGTTTAACAGTCAAAATCATGAAGATTTTTCCTTGAAGGTGATACTCCTATCATGTCAATGTTTTGATTTTCAACTTTTTTCCTGGAAATTAAAATTTTGAGGGAAAAAAAATGAATCATTTCATTGATAGTCCTCTCTTCCTTCAGCTCTACTCTGGGACTGAAAATGCAGTACCTGATTTGATTCAACACATTGGCACTTTCTGACAGAAGGACCACATTTAAGAAGTGTTTCTCAAGTAGCTGTTACAGAGTCAGACTGAGAGCTTTCTAAGATCTCCCTCTGCTTGCTTTGCTACCTTCCCATTACTCCAACCTTTCTTCAGCTTTTTGGTGGCATTTATATCCCTGGGATAACAAAATAAAGGGGATACTTTATCAGCCACCAGACTCTGGTCTTCAGAAAACAGAAGAAAGAGCTGCTTTGGAGCATGTTATATGTATAGAGGGGCTGAGGTGCAAGATCCAGGCTTGCATTTGGACTGTAGTCCTTTATGCCTTGAGATAAACTGGCACAGGTGAGGTGCTTGTAACAACACCCTCAGTGGGAGGTGTGCACAGCTGCAGGACGGTATCATGCAGTGCTAAATGAGAAGGGAAAAAAATGTCTGGCTTTCCCTGCCTTGTGGATCTTTTTCATCAGTATTTCAAGAGGTAAGAGAAGTGCAGATAGTAGGTGACACGGGAAGACACTCAGCATTAGCTGGTGTGCAAGCACACACAGCTTTATCTGTAAAATTAACATATTCCATCCTGACAAAATAATCCAGTACAACTCAGGAGTCAAATGGAGCTGGTTGCATTAGGATGCAATATAATTAATTTGAAATTACTTACTTAGTGAAATTGTGATGATCAGTGCTACAGTATCTCTCCAGATGACAGGATGATTAACTTAAAGCTTCCTGAGGGTATGAACTAGGAATGAGCTGTAGTTAAATAGCAGGAATCTATGAGCCACATGTAATACAATAATACCCCTCTCCCTGTTTTCTCCCTGTCTCTTTGGTCTTCTACTTGTCTGGCCTCTGGCATGTATTAAAAAACTACAATCAAAGGTCAGTACGGACACTTAGTACTGGCTGTGAACAATATCCATTGTAATTTAATTTCAGTTGCTGAAACATGGTGTAAAACACAAAATCTTTCTCCAAACACCTTTTGATTTTTCTCCCTCCAACTGCAAGACCTCATTAAAATTACCCAATTGAACTTTATCTTTCCATATTCAGATCACATACACTAAGTGTTTATCAAATAAGGAAAAAAAATGCTCCAAACCAACCCCAAATCAAAACAGACACAGAAATTAATATAAAAAGGACATGAAATGTCAGCCTTGGGGCACTGCAAAGCTGTAGAGTGGTATTCAAATCAGCAATGTAAAGCTCCTGTTTATTTTTCAAAGTATAAACATTTCTGTAGAGATATTCAGTTGCTTATAAAAAAAAACCAAACTACTACAATCCTAAGAGGCATTCTACTGATACTCCTTGGTATTCCCTCACCCATAATTTCTGAATTTCTAGTGTGTCATCCATTTCCATGTCCAATGCTGCCTTGCCCCATTGGATGACATTGGGGCACAACAACAGCTGACATGTCCCCCACACCCTGGATCCCAGCCATGGGGTGCAAAGCTGGAGGACACAGCCCAGGGAACATCATTGCTCACACCACAGGTGAGAGGACACACAGGTTCAGCCCTTTTTTCCTCTCCCCCCAGCCATGTGCCAGGGATCACTGAGTCTGCCTGCCAACAGGTTCACATCAAAGCAGCTGATGTGAGCTGGGGTTGCCCTCAGGCTTGAGGTCAGTCCCATGCAAACAATTTGATTCCACATTGAAGCGCCTCTGTAAGAAAGTTCCAGTGGGCAGGAATAGGTAGAAGTCACCAGCAGAATGGTTGTGTTGAATACAGCTAGGAGCATACCTTTCTTAGCTGGAAATAAGGATATGGCCTGGAAAGGCAGGGGCAACACTTTATTCTAAGTGACTTTTGAGGCATTGTCATGCCTTATAATTTTACTTTTTTTTTTTTTTTTCCTGAAGAGAAAAAGATATGCATCTCTACTATATTTAAACTTCCTTATCACAAGGTTTATGCTACTCTCTGAAATGGTACCTTCCAATTTTAACATGTTTCAATTCAGTTCTTCTAAAAACGAATTCACAACTTATTTACAAACAATAAATTAGCTCGAACTTAAAGTCCAGTGTCAATAAAATCAACACTGAGTAGCTTTCACAATCGCTTTGTATCTTTGGAGAGACAGAAAATACTGCACTCAGGGTCAAAATGGACATAAAAAATGCCATATTTACAAATGAATAAAGATAATTGGGATTTCAACAATAAAATGAGACCACATCAGCAAGGAGAGATCAGACTGAGCCATTCAAAAGTCTCTTTGAAGAGGAGATACTTGCAATAGCTCTCCAACACTCGTATATCTTTGGCTCATTCTGGCCATGTTTCTTAAAAAGGTATCTCAGCCCATGACTTTTATAAATGGGATGAACATTCATCTGGGGTTCTTTCACCTCGATTCCCCTCTGATACATCTTGTTCTCATCTCCAAGGCAGCCCATGTCTCTCCCCTGCCACCTCACTGCTATGGCATCATCTACACTCCCAGTTATGGCAGAGCCAGAGACTGGCTTCAGTTTTCCTCTGTGAGCAATAGAGCTGGAAAAGAAAACTTCCAGAAAAGCTCTACTTTAAGTTGTCCAGGCTCTGCTAAAAGCAGCTGGCATGTTTTAATTTCAACAATCCTGCCACATGCAGTACTCACTGGATCATTGCAGTTAAAGAGTTCCAGTCTTGAAATTGCTTTTGAAAATGTGATACAAACTTCTTTATCTGCATATGAACTGGTGTTCATCCCTTGATTCTTCCCCCTGCAGTGAGTCATGGTACTCATCGTTCAATTCCAGCACAAAAGTGAAATGAATCAGGCTTCTTATTGTTAGAGCTAGAGCATAGATGTGGCACCTGGTATGTGTCTTGTCCAATCTGAAAGCAAATCTGTCTCACAAATCTTGGTTGCTGGAATGGATGGCAAGGAGACAACTCGAGATGAAGTTATGTGTTACTGTGATTGTGTTACAAGGAATGGATGAAAAGGCAGCATTACATTATGTATATCATCGTCACTAAGAAGCACATTTGCAGGCAGAAATATTTGTCCCTTTGTCTACTCAGTTACTTCCCTTTTGGAAAATGATCTCTAATGAGACAGCTATTTAAATTTCTAGCAAGTTTTTTATTGAATCTCATGAGTAATTTTCTAGAGCTGTTAGAACAAAGAAATGATAAAGGGATGTTTTCAGGTGATCCAGGGTCATATTTCAGCTGAATCAATTGGCCAGAACTATGCTTTGCAAATACTTTTCCTGGTGTCCATTGCCCTGTAACTCTATAAATAAGGAATAAATATATAACTTACCCTCAATTGCAATTATTTATGATGCAGTTGTCTTAGTCTAGTGGTCAGAGTGAATCAAAAAACAGAGGACAGAATTCCTCTCTGTTACCCCCCTCTGTCTTTCCAGGGGAAGATAAAAGGAGAATAAGGAAGAGTGATTTAAAGGTTACAAAATAAAACTGGAACACATTTACTGGAACAGGGAAAGGACAGTTACACATAGCACGAGGAACAAATATATACAAACAAACATCTACAAAACCCAACCTCAATGATCACATATATATGTGCCTGAGGGTCTCTTGTGGCAAAGATGACTTGGGAGATGGGTCCATGGTTCTTCCCAGTACCCATAGGATTCAGATTCTCCAGAGTACCTGGTGAAATGACTAAAAAAAAAAAAAAAACAAACAAAAAAAAACCAAGAGTCTATCTCCAAGACCTCTGAGGGCAGGACAGGAAGTAGCAAGGGAGAAGGGAGCAAGAAAGGGGACAGGTTTTCAGTTCACCTGGCTTTTATAGAATAAGGAAGGAAATGGGAAGATGCCTCTATATTCTGCCCCCCCCACCAGATCCTCATATGTCCTCATACTGGTACTGTAAAACCAGTTCCTGTGCCCCCTCAAACTGTAACAGCAGTAAAAGCAGCAAAGGAAGGAAGAGGAAAAGTGAAATCTTTCTGAGGAGGCACAAGTTCCTTTTGCTCTGTGTCACATTGAATCCTCTTTACTCAGCAAGCAGAAGCTGACACTATGCTCCTGGCAACACAGAAGGATGAAGTTCAAAGTACTGGTGATAACTGCATAATGAATGAGTACAAATATGCTTAATAAAATGTGAAGCAAACATTGGTCTCATGGAAGTGAACTATGGTCCATCCAGTGTCCCAAGATCAAGTGTTTCAAGTACCCACACAGATTAAGGGATATTCACAGAAGGTTTGTTCTCAGTGTCTAATATTAGAGGTCAGCTAGAAGCCTGAAATCTTGAGGTTTCATAATTTTCAAAAAGATATTTTAGCAATAGAATCTTAAACATGCTTATCCTTTTTATCCAGAGATGGATGTCCCTTTTCTCATCTTGAAAAATACTGTGGACCAATAACATCTAGTGACAATAAGCTGTGCATTTTAATTAGCATTCTGTAACATAGAATACGATATGCCTTTGATCAGGTTTAAACTATTAGATTTTATATTGATTTTATTCTTACAGATTTTATTCTCCTGAAATGAAGCAGATGTTTCTAGGAGAGCTCTTTATAAACCCGTTGGCTAAAAAGCCAGGTTTTTAAAAATTTTTTAAAATTTTAATTTAGCAAATTTTAAAAATTGTTTAAAAAACAAAGGAGGAAAAACAGATAAAAAATCTACCGAGAATCATTACAGAATTTTTGTTTGTTTTCAGTAAAATATGAGGGCAGGGCAAAAAGGATCCAGACTCCAGTTGCTTCCTGGTAGTAGTGGAAACCCAGAGGAACCACTGCTGTGTTAAAGCACATCAGTGCAACTAAAAAATGTGGAATTCACTTTAGATCACATGCATAGCCAAGTGAAACAACATACACTACTGCCAGGCAGTTGTATTTGACAGCATTTGGATCTGTGTATCTTCAAAATCAAATCCAGATTCCTCACACAGGGTTTTGGATTGTCTGTCTTTTTCCTTCTTGATTGTATGATTTTTTTTTACTTGCCTCTCAATACTGTGTGTGTTCTGGTTACAGTGGTGGGATATGAAGGGGTATTTGGGAGCATGTTGTTCCTTGTTTCTCCCAGCATCTTGCAAAAATGTCTAATTTGGGGCCTCCCTGATGGCAAGACTATGCCATCTGTTGATAAGGACTTTGTTACTCCTAAATTAGATGACACTCAAGAGCACACAGTCCTGGGTATTGTGGGGCCAATAAAACTGTGGACATGCACTGCAAATAGCTCTCTCTGGCTGTTGTTTATAGGAGCTCTTAGCAAAACCATTACATAAAGCAGTAAGTGTCTCTGCAGCAGTCCCATTGATTTCAATAGCACTACTCAAGTAGTAAAACAGTATGAATAAGGGTATCCATCTGGTCCTTGGAAATGTAGCTGCATCAGTTGAAGGATCTGTCAAGCATTTCCCAAGCAGTCTGTGCTCATAAACATACGGGCTAACACAATATTAGGCCAGGGAGTGTGCTGACAGAATAGCAGCCAGAATAATCTGACCAATGGATAAAGACACTGTTGTAATCCAAGAGTGGTTCCCCAGTGCAGTTAGGAAGTGTGCTCTTATGAAATTAAGAAAACTAATTAGAAGTAAATGTTAAGGGAGTGCAGGTTGAAGACGTGTTGCAGCCCAGTTTCTTCTGCTTCTGTGGTACTTTGAAGGTCTGTTGGTGGTATAATTATTAACAGTATCTCTGAATGAGCTATATTCTCAGACTTCTCTGTTTACTACTCCAGTGGCATGTGCCATAATTTACTACATATATCAGAATACTGCTACCTACAAAAGTTAATATCAAAACATCCTGCTCATTTTTTTCTCAATGAAGTGAACCTCTGTGAGCCAGCCAGATTCATTTAAATTCTAGCTAAATACCCTCAAAAGGGCTTCTGTTCTGATTTAGCTGTCTTGATACATGCATGCATTGCTCTCTCTCCAGTTTAGGCATGGAAACATTCCCTCATCAAGTATCTTCATTGTTCTCCCATTGTTCGCTACATTGTTCACTGAGTATTGCCCATTATTACTATGAGACTTGATACTTTTAATTTAAAACTTTAAATAAATGAGATTTAGATAACAGTATTTTACTTTTCTTTCCCAGGATTCCCAAAACACAAGTGTTTGCAAAACAGTTGAAAAAAAGTAATAATATGTCTGATCTATGTGAAAATTTTATCTGTTTTGTGCATGGAGTTCAGAAAAGCAATATCTTGGTTTGACAGATACCATGATTTTTCAAGACACGTTCATGAGTTTCCAAAAGGCACCTTGTCTTCAAAAAAAGTACATCTTTATTGGCAGTAAGGCATCACCATTACATAGTTCCATATCACAGAACTGAAGTGCAATAGGGCATCTGCTACTGAAGAGAGGTATCTTTAAGACTAGAATAATATTGGCAGTCCAATGGACATAGTTGGCTCAGGGCTTCTTATGAGGACAGGCACAATTCTGTCTGTCAGTGCCAGGGTCACACGGAGCCCCTGGGTTGTAGGAGCCCCAGACCTTTGCCAATGAGTCCCCTGTGTTGAGCTCCATTTCTTCCATGACCAGCATTTCTTTTGGGGATAAGACCTCAGGCTACATTGCTCCATGAAGGAGATCAACCCCCAACCATACTCCCTCTCATCCAGGTTTTTACATACTCGTGGCATGTAAATATTTGAGATTATTTTTTTAAAGTGGTGTGAGTTCCAGAGGAAGAATTAGAGAAGTGTTTTCCCTACAATAACACCCCTGGGCTAGGGGACAGAGACTCTCCTGGGGACAAAAGATGCTGACTTGAAGCCTCTACAGAGAAAGAGGGCTTGAAGCAGAGCTTCTCAAATCCATCTGAGCTGAGCGCTTAGATTACTACACCACCATGTATGGGAGTGAAAGAGACAGGTAAACAACTCCTCTGTAGACATATTTCAGATAAAAGCAGGGATATTGCTGTGTTTAAAAAAGAACTGGATCTTCCTGAGATGCTTTAAGCATCCTCAGAGGTGCCTCTTGGATGGAGTGTCTCTAGAGAAACCTAGTATTTGGAACCTGCTTGACCTTGAGTCTGAGCTAGATGAAAAAAGCTGAAAACTGTCAAAACTGAAATATTTCTGCACAGTTAGAGAAGCACAACCTTCAGGGGTCTCAGCAGCTTCAGTACAAAGTCTTCCCCAGCCAAAGATGCTTCTTAAGGCTGAGGGGAGTATCCTTTGTGATGGAACCTGCATGCCAGAACAGCCCTTGGGGATGCTACTGCCCCCCAACACAGACACCCCTCAGGACACCCCACTGCCTGCTGCCAACTCTGGCCACTGCCAGTAATTAATCCTGTGTTTGATGAGCACCACATTTCCTGAGCTCCAACTCCCTGCAAATTAAAGAACAAATACAGTGAACTTTTAAAACATAATTAAACACAATTTGCCATAGTCTGTGTTGATTCCAGAGCCCCTTTAAATTCCCAAGAGATTATACCTGCTTCAGAATGTGCAGTAGGCTAATTTAGACATCTAAGAGTCTAAAGACTAAGAGTGTGATTACAGCTTGGGAAAACTTACACAGTTTTGCATACATACACAGTTTTAAGCTAGCCAGCTCAGTGACTCTGCTACGTATCTTGCCGATATCAATTCATAAATCAAACTCTCCAAGTAAAAGGAAATTTTTTTTTTCCTTTCAAGCTTGCATGGATGGATTTAGAGATGGATGATATTAAAACCCAAGCATCTGAATAGCTGTGCCCAAGAACTGATATAGGAGTGCTGGCTAACTCTATAGTTAAGATATGCAGAGAAAATAAGACACAATAGAGAAAAAATCTCTAAAAGCCCAAATCCTGTGCTATTGTCAGCTAAGATGTGGCAAAAGGATTCCATTCATTATTAAACAGAACACTGATGATTTTATATTTAAAGCAGTGTCTCACTTCCCTGGTTTACTCTGTTTCTGTAATAGCTTCAGCAGACAATGTAGCCTGACTTTGTGAAGAGGTCTGAGAGGCAAAGATGGCTGTGGGTACCACGTAATAAGTCAGTTTCTTTGCTTTTGTGTATATACACAGGGCCTCAGTGGCACCAAGATCAGTTGCTTATTTTTGCTTCACAGTCTGTGCTGCCACTGCCAGGGCAATGACATCCATGGTGCGAAGTTCAGTCGTGTCCCCATGAATCAACAGGGTTGAGTAAAGACAGAGGAAACACCCATATACAGTGGAATGTACTTATGTGTTTACTACACATCTTCAGAGACATTTGTGGTCCTTTCTACATGAATAACCTAGCAGTTTTCTCAGGAGCAGAGTACTTGTGTGATGTTCCTCTCACCAGAAAGAGCTTCAGTGTTTTTTTAAGTAAAAAAAACTTCAGAGGAACACTGAAACATTTTACCATACCAGCTGACAAGAAGCATGCAGTAGATATAATGTGATTATCTCTGCAGTTAGGAGAATAAGAAAGAGGATATAAAAAAGGATGTGGGAATGTAGGGACATTTGAAGTGCTTTAAGAAACTGGAAGAATTCGCTCACTGTTACCTTCAATATAAGAGCTAGATCAACCTACTCCACTTTAACCAGCCTAGGAAAACCTAATTTAGAGAAGGATCATAGTGGGGAGCAGACAGCTAGCTTGAACAGAAAGCAAGCATCACTGGTTTTATTTGGGGTTATTTTGAACAAATAGGAGGAGGGTTAAAAGAAATGCATGTATCACCCCTTGAACCAACAATATCAATTTTGCACATTTAAAGGTGAGCAAATAGTCAAAATCAGCAATGTTTTACAGAATTCTCCAAACAGGAGAAGAGCATTTGCTTTTTTCCCTGAAAACATCAAGGGTCAAAGAAGAATCTGTGCTGTACAGTTCCTGGTATTGTTTGACCCCTGTGTTGTTAAACAGCTGATTCATTCAGCTCCTGGCTGTTGTGTTTATTCAGTGTTTATTCAGGTGCTTCTTTTGTCCATCTCCCAGATCCCTTCCTACAGATTATTTTCTTGTTCACCCTCTTTCTCTTCCAATCCAGCCCTCCCCAAGGACCACGCCAGCCAAGACCTCACAGGCAGGTGATGCCATGCTGGTGAGGCCCTGCACTTCAGGTGAGAGCTGCATCAAAGATTTCAAAGACATAGAAAGGGGTTAATGAATGGCCAATAGTAACAGGTGAAGTAATTTGCTTTATTAAAGAATGAGAGGATTTTATGCTGTGCAGTTGGTTATACAGAGAGAGACAGACACCATGGCAACTAGCTTGTCAGGCAGTAACAAGGCACTACTTCAACTATCACTGGGGACATCATTAGTGGTGGAGAAACTTCAGAAGCTTTGGAACTTGGGTTCCTTTCAGACACAGAATATCTTTTGCTTTTATGTCTTTTATTTGAATCTACAGTCTAAAAATTTAGACTGGGATAACAGCAGCAGGCTGAGATTTTGGATGCATCCTGAATAAGATGGAAAGTAAAAATGTGTTCACAGTAACTCAGTGCTTCCAGGCCTGCCAGGTCATGTGAACAGTATGGAAAATAAGAACTAAAACATACCACTGAGTAAGGTTCAACAAGATTGTCTGAAAGAATGGAATTTGAAAAGGACTGCTCCTCCTTTGCTTACTGCTAAGCCATGCATCTGATCATTGGCCTGCAGTGATGGGAAAGGATAGATCCGTCTGTAGATCTCCCATTTTGGGAGGATAAGTAGTTGACAGATGATTGTATGTATGAGATAGATGCTTTTTACCCTCCCAGCTCATAGGCAGAATCCCAAATCCCTGTGACAGTCTTGCACCTCATGTACCCATATACTCTGATGTAGATGCTTATGTGGTAGTATTTATACCCATGTGAAGTTCTTTAGGAAACCACAACATAATTAGTGCACAAGGAGGACAGAACTCAGAACACTCTCTAATGTGAATCACATTATACAGGAGCAATGTACAGAGTTCAGGTTTTCAATTCACAAATTAAAATGTTTCTACATGAAAGTAGAAGGAAAGAGAGACACCATGAGGGTGTCTTTTGTCCCACCTTATTTATAAAGTTCTGAGAATGTCTTGTAGAACATTTTCATAGTGACAGGGAACATATCACAAATTCATGAACCTTTGTCACTTCATTTGTAACTTCATTATAATTCCCACTGACTGAGCTACTCAGATCTCCCAGGAGTTTCACAGCTCTGAAAATGAAGCACAGCCAATATGCAGGGTATAAGACCCCATAGAGTCTGGATGCCCAAGCCCTAGGTCAGCCAACCATGCCCAGCTGCTTCCACAAGACTTGCTGCAGGCATTTTAGTCAAAAGACACTTTAGCCCCATCAGGACCAGCTGGAAGAACTGATGAGTACAGACATTTGTTCAGCTTTCGGCACAAGGAAGGAAAATAAGGTAATTGACTTTTTTGCAGATGCATCAAGTAGAAAGGAGAAGTGTATTCAGTCCCATGAAGAGTCTTATTTTTTAGAAGTTGTTCTCTGAAACTTGGTAGCCAAGTGCTGTCCTCACATAACGAATGAAAGAGGAGGTAGCTTCTCTGGATCTGCCTGCTTCCCACAGATAAAGGAAGATGGAGTGCAGCATTCTGCTCATCCTGTACAGAAGGATGGGAGTCACTGAGGTAACTATTAGTATTATTGTGGTGGGGGCTTCTTGCTTGATGTAAAGGAAGAAGAATTGAGACAGTGATGGATTTCTGTGTATATTTAAGTTTTCCCAGTTCTGGGGAGAGAGGACTTTCTGTGATCATAACAGGAATGAACTAATGAATAGCACATGTGAGCAGAAAGCAAATCCAAAGCTGCAAGAAGTTAGCTTACCCTGCTGCATGGTTAATAAAGAGACAGGTTACATATTTAAGATGAAGAGCAGAGGACACATTCATTTAACTGAACAGGTTAAGCATTCACTAGAAAATTCTCAAGGCTTTGAAGACCACAGCCTGCCCTACATAGCTCTGTCTTCAAGGAAAGTGGAGGTATGTAGATGTCTATTGTTGAGCAGCAGGCAATTATCTGCCATAAGAAACTGGTGGCCATCTCAGACAGCTGCATGCATGTCCTGACCAGTGTACACAGAGACAACAAGGGAAAGCTTACACTTCCCCCACTGGCTGATTTTATACTCTGACCTGAACTACAGAGTATTTATTTCTCTTTTACAGGGAGTGGACCTCTAAATGGCAATGACTAATATCATCTATTAGAAAGGTAGAGCCACACACTGGAGCAGGTAATACATCCCTTTTAGTCAGAGCTGTGCCCAGCACCAAGAAGCAATGCTGGGAGATGTCAAACAGTGGCTTGGTGGCTGTAACAAAGGAATTTCATGTTCAGAAATACGAATGGAACAACAGCTTTCTTCCTGCTTAAATAAAATGCTTAGGAATAAGCAGGTGTGGAAAAAGGTCCCTCTGAAACAGCACTGAAGAGAGAGGGGGCACGTGTATTGGGCACATGTCTGCCTTGAGGACACAGATCTCTGCCTGCACTCACTCTGATTGCTAAAAAAGACTTCTATATTATTTTCCCTGCATTACTATGCTCTTTATAATACTATGAAATAAAATGCAGGGGGATTTTCTTAAAGGATAAAGGTTTTGCAAGACCTTAGGAAAGCATAGCACTGTTAGCCAGTGATTATTAACTTCGGTTTCTTCATTCCATCTTCTTTTCATTACCACATCCCTCACATTCTCAAACTACTGGACCCCTTACAGGTAAATTTTATGTTCCTCACCCCACACTTGACTTCATGAGCCCATGGGATCTAATCACACACCTCACAGAAGTCCAAGCCCCACCTTCAGGCATTGAAGTACTAATATGGACAAGCATTCACAGGATAAAAACTGCTGAAATAACTGCAACAACTTGTCTACAGCTTTCCATCCTTGCTCCTTTACCTGCAAGACTGAGACAAGACTCATGAATGAGTGCCATCATGTTTGCCCAATTCCCTGTTCATCCTTAGCCCTGTGTCCATTCCTGATTATCTTGTGCTGTCAGCAGCTCATCATCTTCCTCCAAGCTCCTCATCCCCAGCTTCATCAGGCACTTTGCAGAGAAAAAGTGGGCAATTGGCTCAGAATGGACATAGCCAGAGAAGCAAACACATTTTGACTGGGCTCTGGGCATGGATTTCTCTCTGTGAAACCTATGTTGGACACTGAAGACAATGGAGATCTCTTCCAGAATTTTCAGCCGTTGAACTTGAATGCACAGTCATAAGCCAAACCAAAGCCACCTGGGCCCACTCATAGTTAGTCAAAATTTGTGACATTTCACCGTGATATACAGAAGTACTTTTTGGCCTTGAAAAGAAAAAGAGTTTAGGTTTGTGGCTGATTTTTATTTGTTCCTTTTTTTTTTTTTCATTCAAGAGTGTATTCATTTTATAGCTTACAGGAGACTACTTAGCTTTTAGTGGTCTAAAATAATTTGCCAGTAATAAAACAAGCTTTTCTCTAGGCTTTTCATTTCAAGAAGAACCCAAACGAGTGGTTCTGGGTTCAGAATAGCCTCAGAAGTCTCTGCTGAATTCATTTACTGGCATTCAAACCAGTGTGCAGCACAGCCACTGGGAGAGAAACAGAACAAGGAGTCAAACTATCTGGAAGGTCCACAGGGTGTCACTGGGTGTCACTGTACCATGGCTTTGGGAGAATAAGCTGGGAAAGGCTGGAGCTATGTTTCAATATGTTGTACATGTGGCATCCACCAGGTCTGTAACTTTGGGGAAATTTATTGCCGAGATCAGCCTCACTCATTGCAAGTTGAGTCTCTTCCAAGGGAAGACTAATTACCCAGGGTAAGCTGCATGACCTTCGAAAAATCCTTGTGCTGGAGAATGCAAGGTACAACTTCAGCTAGATTTAACAGACTGTGACCATCCTCCTCTCTTTGAGCCTGTCTTCAGCTGAGAGGACTAATTGTATGGACCTCTTGGGACTCCTTCCAGCTGTTTACTGACAGATATTTGTATTTTGCAAAGGGAAGACTCAAGCTGATTGCTTTTATTACAGCTTCAGCAGGAGAAATTTGCAATATAAAATATGTGGGGGAAAAAAAGGCCTGGCATCTTAAAAGGTCTCTCTTCATTTTGGCAGTTTGATCAGTACATTCTCTGCCAGATAACAGTTCCCTGCTGTGTCTTTTCTAATAAATTGATCGTTGCCCTATAAAAGTAGGGTAGTGAAATACACTGTGTAAGCATCTTCTCAAGCAGCCTTAGGAGCTTTGACTGTATCTTTACTTTTTTGCTCATATAAAGTAAATATCTGTTCTACTAATTCAGACAGGCCTTCTGAGCTGAAGAACTTCGTCACATAAATAAACTTTTGCTTTGTATCACTCCTGAATTTACCACTCACAATAGTGATTTTAAATAAATGTGGTTTAGTGTGGCCCATTGCTGCAGCTAACAATCTGACCAGCCTCACGCCAGACAGAGAGAGTTGTCTTTGTCCAGGAGGTGGAACATTCCTGAAAAGTAGGAGAGAGGAAAAAATCAGATATAAAGCACAGAGTTTGGCATGTAAAGAATCACTGTCTGACAGTGGTTTTGATTTTTACCATGGTATACTGAAAATCTAGACTGGTTCTGTAAAAGAATATTACAGCTATTCTTCTTTCCGCTTAACAAGTAATTTCTAAGCTGCTTCATGGGGTGGAATAGTCAGATCTACAGCAGCAAAATGAGAGCTGGCAGGAGAACAACTATAAAATCTGATGCAGTAGTATCTGGTATGATCCAGGGGCAAACCTGTAAATAAGGTCTGAGTAAGGACTGTAAATGATAATTGGTAAATTTATAGGAGCTGGGACAATTTGGGGGCCAGAGTATTGACCATGAAGTGCAGATCAGTAAAGCAGAGAAGCATGGTATGTTATGAAAACATGTCTTGCATCCTTCATTTTCATTCATACAGAAAGCTTTTTTCTATTTCTCTGCTGCTGTTTCCAACAGACACAATTTTGCTGGCACTTTCAGATTTCCAAACAATTTGCTACACTCACAGTTAAAAGACACCAAATACTCAACGAGACCGAGTTCTCAGGAATTGCCCTTGGCTGATGAATGGAGGCACTTACTGAACAGGGTCTCCAAGCCAATCACACAGGCCCCAAAAGCCATTGAAATTGATGGTCAGCTGCAGGCATAGCACATTACAGCGCTGTGCTGCACCTGCATTAAGCATGAAACCTGAAGGCATGGGAAGAACAGGAATCACTGACACAGCAGCTTAGTATTCTGCCTTTGATGTGACTTAACCGTGGACTGCTGCAGGTGCAGGCAGACCTGGATTGAGAACTGTTCTTCCCAACAGGTCTGTTGGACTCCATCACCTACCTCTGCTGTGGGTCCTTTCCAAAGCCCATTGTTCTGGGCGAAGAGAGGCATAAAATTCTCCCATGGTATTTTGTCAGAGTGCATATTTCACATTGTTTCAGAGCATAACTGTCCTATGTTCCCCAGATAAAGCTGTAATTAGCCATTCTTGGTGTTTGTCTTGGGTTAGTGCAGTGGTGTTTGGGTAGCAGGGGGAGGCACAGGGGTGGCTCCTGTGAGAAGCTGATGGAAGCTCCCCCAGTTCCAGTCCCTGCCCTAGCTCTGCCCAAGGCCGAGCAGATATGGGAAGCTGGACATGCCTCTCGGAGTAATATATTGAAGAAATGGAAAATAAAACTGCAGAAATATAAGAAAAGGAACTGCAGAGTGGAGTAGAGGATGAAGTGAGAGAGGAATGCCAGAGAAAAAGACACCAAGATCAGTGAAGGAGGAGAGGGAAAGGTGCCAAGCAAAGATTTTTCTGTAGCCCATGGTGACATGGCAGCTGTGCCCCTGCAGCCTGTGGAGAAGCATGGTGGAACAGTCCCTGAAGAAGCAGAGTGAAGCAGTCCCTGAAGGACCACTGTGGGGTAAATGTAGATTTGTAGCCCTTGAAGAATCACAGACAGGCTGACGTGAAGAAGCAGCCTGTGCAGGATCACAGAAGGGGCAGATGTGGATCTGCAGCCATGGAGGACCCCGTGCCAGAAGATGTGACTGTTCCCAAAGCAGACCATGACTCCACCAAGCTGGAGCAGTTCCTGAGGGACTGCACCTGTGGGAGGGACTCATGTCAGAGGGGTTCCTAAAGGTTAAATTTGTTCTTTTCCTTCCCAAGTGGGGTTTGTCTGGTTTTGCCTCTTACCATAATTGGGGAATGCAAACCTCCCCATCCTTGTCTTGATTAATGAACCTTAAGGTGGATTTTCTCCTCTCGGTCCCACAGCAGGGGTGGAGGGTGAGCCAGCAGAGGCCTGGTTGGTACCATCTGAGCCTAAACCCTTACGGTGTTGCAGCTACCTAACAGTGATTGCAGTAGAGCCAATTGTTCACATAACATGCCAGGCTCTATTCAGGCCCATATTAGTGCTATTTCTGTCTTTGGCTCGTTCATTGGCTCATTTCTTCATGAACCTTCAGAACAGATCCTCTGTGCTGACCAGTATCAGGCATGGTAGCATCAGCCTTGCCCAAAAAGGATATTGCCAAAAAAAGCAGGTCCAAATTCAACTTTCCTTTAGACTGCTTGATTCTGGGTGCACTTCTTGGGATAGTAAATCTTCTGTCACAAAAATAATTCAGCACTTATACAAGACTGAAAAAATAAAAAGCCAGGTTTTTGTAGAGATACAAGTTTCTTGTGCTTGCTGGTGCTCAGATGGCAGTGTAACATATCACAACAGCAGGGACATGTTCATATGAGATTTAATACAGTGGGCAGCAGAGAGTTGTCATTGCCAGCAATGAGAGACAGTTAATCTGGCTTTCCATGAAGTATTGAAAATTATGGGTAGTTGTGTCACAAAGGTGAAAAATCTACTTGTGACCTTCTAAATCAGAGGTGTTTCCGAGCCCTGAAATGAGTTCCTGCCACAAGAAGGAAGGCTTCCAAGTATGTCTGCCTGTGGTGACTTACCACTATCTCAGTTACGTACCTACACTTCAGAGCTGCAAGGGAAGGGGAGACAGTCAGAAATTGTATGTTACCAAGCACTTCTTAATCTTCATCCAAAGCATCTTGAATTCTAGAAGATCCAAGGTCCTGGATCCATTGGTCTGCGGATGTCAAGGCATGGTTTAGAAATCAGGATTCCTCTATTCTTAGCAAAACTGGAGAGGAACCAGTTCTGATATAAACAAATCACTCCTCACAGTGTCATTCTCATTTGCAACAGACCTTCTTCTCACAGAGACGTATCCACTACTTTATGTTTGCTTAGCTAAAGGCATGCCAAGAATTTCTAGGCTATCTATACTCTCAAGGGGGCAGATATATGAGATTTCTAAATATACAAGCAAGATTAGATCCACTCAGATTTTGTAAAGTTAACAGTAAAGCCGCTAGGGAAAAAAAAGAATGGCCTTGCAACAAAAATGTTGTAAAGCAGAAACAAGAACTGTGAGTGTCAGAGTCAATAGAAGGCTACACAGTCTTCCCCCGTGTCCTTCAGGGCCTTGACCATTCCTTCCTGTGGAAAATTATGGAAAAAAAGAAGCTAGCCCCTAGGCTGCTGTTATTTGAGTTTCCCTGTTAGGTTTGAGAGGCTGTGGAATGCAGGGCAAAGGCATCACTTTTTCTAACAGCCAGTGACCTACAAGATTCACAGTTAATCCCTGCTGACCTCAACACAACCATATAATGAGACCAACATTAGTGTAATCCTGGTAACAGGGCTCTTGACCATCCCAGTGCACTGGCTACCTTCCCAGCATGTCAAAGGAGTACTGAACAGATGTGCTGACCTCTTCTTTTCCCTCTGCTAGGAGTAAAAGCTTGTTAGATCTCATGTGTCCTACAAGCTATGGCAAAGGGAGGGAGGCACAGCATGTTACTTGTGGCCTCTGAACAGGCTCTCCAGCCTGTCTCTGCTGATTTAGGCTCTGTAATCTATAAGCAGTAGCTACCTTATAGATGAAAGGTGAGGTTGTGCTTAAAACCTGCCTCCTGCCAAGCATGCTATGTGTACACCCAAAGCTGCACAGCTTCATCCAGGCAGTAGGTCCCTGCTTCTCCTCCCTGATATTTTTTCTGGAAAATTTTAAGCAATGAGAGATGCAGAGCAAGTGAGAGAAGTAGATAATGATTACATGGTTCAGTTTTCTGCCATCCTCAGATGATAGAGATGCTTTGCTGAATTTTGTGCCTTCAGCCTCATGCCTGGACAATGAAAGTGTAAATATAACCTCATCTTGTCAGGAAGTTTTGCAGAAGAGATGCAGAAATTTTAAAAGTGATGAAATGATGTTCAAAGGATACATCTAAATGGCTGGTCATCTCCCTGCAAGTGTTAATGTTGAATCCATCTGTTGCGGTCCATAACTATTATTTTATATTTTGTTTGCAAGAAGATATTACCCACTGTTCATATATATCACACAAATTGCAAAAGGTTACTGGTTTTATGGTTTAAGCAAATTATATTTCTTTATTTCAGGGGGGAAATGACTATACGCTGAAAAGAGAGGTTTCTATATGGGAGAAAAAGTTTCAAGAGGAAAGGTTTTTAAATAAATAGGCACCCTGAGAAAGGGCTGTTAAGAAAAGAGAGCAATTAGGGTTTTTACCCTCAGTCTCATCAGGGATGTTCCTCACAGGGGTCTCTGTCTCTTGCTGGGGGCAGGACTGCTGCTCTGGCTTTGCTGCAGCTCTCACCACTGGTGTTTATGCTGATCCTGATGCTGCTAATTTTCCTTTTTTCCTCTGGCTTTTTATATAGCAAAAAGTTCTTTCTTTCTATTAATTGTTGTCAGAGGGTTGCAATTGATGATTTGGGGCCTTCTTTTTGATATACAGGTCTTTCCAGGAATTCTATTGTATTTGCTATCAATTTGCATTAGATGTTTGGCCAGCATTATTAGAATTTTATCTTTTTAATCCTGATGAGATTTTGCCTAGTGGAGCCAGACTTGACACTGTTAAACAGTGTAAACAGAAACAGGATTTTGTTGATTCACATTTTAACAGGGTAAACTAAGCCAGGGAGTCAGAGAGATGTTGATGGATTGAAAATAGCTTTGATATATTTTTTAAAAGAGTAGAGAAATGCTGGATCAAGAGACAATCTCCTATTTTCAATGTGTCCACATCACCATCACTTCCAATATCCTTTCCTGCACAAAAAGGAAGTAAAAATCCAAGTCAGAAATACTTTTAGGCAAATACTTTCCTACAGAAAATCTTAGATATGTCAGCCACCGTAAGAGCTGCCATTTCTTCCACTGTTTCCCTTTAGCTCATTAACATGGCTTTTCTGGGGCAGGGGATGCTATTGGATTTGAGGGTCTTCCCAGGGTGGTCCTTCTATAAAGGTACAGGAAGCATAGTACCTCTGCAGGACATAGGCTGGCAGCACTTGGAAGGGGAGCACCAGGTAGTTTATTTTCCTCCCATATAAAAAGTTTAACAAGCCAAGAGAAACAGCTAGGGGCAGAAAAAAAAAAAACACTTTTTTTTCCCTCGCCCTTAGCTGATAGAGATGGGTTTTGCTGGCACAGATCCCATGTGCAGTGTGCAGACTACTCTCTTTCTCAGCTAACGAGGCTAAGGAGAACATTTGGGATTTTCTAGGTTTATGGAAACTACAACCAAACAATACCAAAATTGCTCTCTTCAAACTCAAGATTTTTCTATTTAATAAGGTGTTTTTCCCCTTCCATGCCAGTGACCACCTGTTCATTGAGAAAATCTGGTGTGACAGCCACAGGCTAGAGCAGTAGGACTTTGTAGGTACTGAGGTTTTTCAAATACAACAAGGAGAGAGAAGGTGGAGAAAACCATTTTTGAATTCCCAGGTCTTCTAAACAAAGAGGAAAGAATTGGTTAATGAGATAAATGCCAGAAATAGACAGCAACTTACCAGGTAATTTATTTCACCATGGGGTAATATTTTCAAAGTCCTCATTCCCATGAATGTGCCCTGCATTACTGAGGGAACAAATCTCATTTTGCACCAAAAAGAGGAGCACTGTGGTAGAACTGCTGTACTGTAAAATAAATTAAACTAAAGCTGTGACTTAATAAAAGGAGAGAACTGCTTAATTTATTGAAGACCAGACAGTAAAAAGAACCAGCAAGTCAAATATTTGCTTAATCATAGTAGAGATCCCAGTCTGATCTTTCACTTTAATCTACTTACCTTTCCAGACAGCTTTTTGAAAGTCTTGAACTCATCATCTATATCTATAGTCCTAGAAATGGGTCTATTTTGCTGATAAATTGCTGATTAGGGGAAAAGAGAGCAACATGTGGGAGCAACACCTGACCTTTTTCTTCATCTGCCCCACTGTCAGAAGAGGAGGCTTTACAGAGAAAATATGTGCTGTGTTTTAGTCTGTTTCTCAGAAAAAACTTGCAGGCAGAACTCTCCATTTTTTTAAGGCTCAAAAGTAGGTGGCACAGTGAGGTATTCCCCAAGGGGCAATTTGATGCATCTGGAGACTTCACACAGATTGACTTAGGGACCAGAGCAGGCAGCTGGTGGGTGCCTTGTGAAGCAAGCAAGGCTCACAGGAATATCTGTGTTATTCTCCATCTGTAGGAAGCAAGTTTTTGTTAAAAAACATTAGACAATCCACTGGTAAGCCAGCCACCCTATTTCAATGTCAGTGTTTTTTAACCATCTATATTTTTTCTTTTCATAAAATAATAAATCTCCAAGTGGTGGCATGAAAGATAATGACCAGACTTCTGTCATGGGAAACAGTCAGGCTGATAATTATATATAGGATCTTTTTCTATAAAGATTACCTTTTCACATGCCTCATTATAGTATATGATAAAAATAAATTAAAATATCATGTATGCTCATAACTGGCCAAACTAGTACCTGCTGTAGTTTAGTATACATGAACTGAGCATTTTTTGTTTTCACAGACTGCTTGTGAACAAATATAAATTTCAGAATGTTTTTGTGCAATTTATGGTATGACATAAATCTCCTAATTGCATGGAAATTGTCTCTGATTTCTTTAAATGGCCAGAAAAGTAAACAGGACAAAGTAGTAGTCACAAGGGCGAGATTTTGGGGGCTACATTAGACAATTTTGCCAACTCTGTATTAATACCAAGGGTATTCCTATGGCGTATTTGAAAGACAGTACTTAACTTTTCCTTAATATCAATATACTCTTAAGCAACTGCAACACTGTAACTCACAAAACAAAACACCAATGTAAGAAGAAACAGTAGTGTGAGAATAACATCTCTGCTATAAACCTTATTCACAAACCTTATTCATGACTTCTGCTTCACAGGGTTGTCTTTCAAAAAGTGTGATTCATTGAAGCACAAGAAATGCTGTAGGGCTGACACAGAGTGGGGAACACTGCATGTGGGTAAGGTTTCTGGATGCTTAAAATCAGAGCATGTAAAAATATTATCAAACATTTTATAATAGCTTGGTTTTTTTCTGTTGCAAACTTTAGAAAAATATGAGGGTTTTTTCCTCTTTTGTTCTGAAGATAGGATTGGATTTGGCATTTATTCAACAACCTCATCCTTTCTCCTTGCTAAGCTAAGTGGGCTGCAAAGATTAAAAAGCCAGATCCATATCTTTTTCAATATATAATGTTCATTTTCCCTTTGCATCTGCAAGGCTGTTAAAAGAACACAGTTAATTGCTACATGACCACACATTCAACTACTCAGAGAGAAAAAAAGGGCTGAAAAGCTGAGCAAAAACTGGCAGTGCAGGCTGCTGTGCTTCAGTAATGAGCACAGGCTCTTCCTACTGTCAGTCGCCCCTGGGATCTCTTCCTTTACTAATGAAAAGTGTCTCTACCTCAGTATTGACATCTGGAAGGATTATGAAAGGCTGAGAATGGTTTGTTTATTACCAGGAGCCCCAGCTAAGAGCTAGGAAAGGAATGGATCCACAGAGTTTAGCATTTCATCTAAATAGCACTAGCTATATTTTCTTGATTTTAGAGTGCAGCAGTTCTGCCTTCACCTGTATTAAATATATAAATTCTGACCTCTGTTATAAGAAACTTAGTGGAAGACAAATTTCAACAAGTATAAACAAAGTCAAGATTGGGACTCAGATGTCTATAAAAAAGGCTTGTGCCCAGTGGTGTGAAAATGTTTATCTGGAACTTGAGATATTGGTCCAGTGATCCAAGAACCAAGCTCTTAAGAAGAGCTGTCATTAGTAAGGAAGAAGATTTCCTAATAGCTAAATTCTCCAGTGCAACAGGACATGCCCCTCTGGAGGCTAAAAGTCTTCAGCAGAAATTACACACCTCCAGAGAAATCTGAAAGGAAGAGGGAGAGCTGATATTAAAGGGCTGCTACATATCCACTTCTATCATTGGAAAAAAATAAATAAGATAAAGTCTCCTTCAGACGCTTTTTTTAAAAATTTCATTTACAACCACATATTGTATTATCAGTTATGCATGACATTTTGCAGGAAGTTCTTAGCTGGTGTTACAGGTGTTTCAAAAGAAAAATAGGGTCTCCATCCAGAGGAATATATACATTTAACTGCTTTTCTCCTTCAATGTAGTATTCAATGTAGTATTGTGAATTGTACTATTTGTTGGAAATATTTGGGTAAGCCTTGAAATGTTTGGTGGAGAAAGTCAACAGCTTAGCCTTATTTTGCTAAACAAAAGTGAACTGATAGTTCATTACAGAAGACCTAAAATCTACCAGTCTACTCTTTCTGGAACATGATGAAAATATAAGGCTACCATCAGCACCAACCAGCATGAGGATGATGAGATTTTTAGCTGAACATCCACCTGAGATGATTTAGCAGCCGTTTATTTCAAAAGAAAGACTTCATCTTGCTAGGAGTCTACCATACTATGGGAAAGACCAAGAATGAGGTAGATGGGACAAAATAGATGTAAAGCAGAAAGGCTCTGCTAATGTCTTTGGGTTTATACTCAGCATTATCAACAGACTAACATCCATATTGTGCAAATTCTAGGATGCCAGTAGGCCAAAGTGCTTGGCAACACAGATGGTGACTCAAAAATGTACTGAGGTCCATTTTTGTATGCAAACACTTAGGCACTAGGGAAAACCTTACCTATTTTTGAACCAGATTGCACAAGACATATTAGCAAAAATCAGCTATTCCCATCTGCTTCCACCTGGGCTGATTATGATCTTCATCCAGCTATATAACATTTAATTGCTTTTCTCCAGACAAAATTTTGTGAATGATAATACTGTTTGGAAATGTTTATGTTTGCTTCTCTCCTTTCACATCACAGAAATTAGAGGTGACACTGTAGATATCACTACATTACATTTTAGAGAAAAGCAACACTGGTAGAATCAGAAAAGAAAAAAACCCTCAATTATCAAAACTACTGAACCAGAACAATAATATGGTAGACAATTAATCAAAACAATTTTCATATGCAAGGGAATAACAATTTAAAAAAAAAGAAATTTACTATTGAGCACAATAGGCTGTAATGAGTGACACTAATCTGGAATTTCTGGGCACTCTGAGCCTGCCTCCATTCAGATTCTGAATTAGACTGTTGCTAAATTATTGCCTCCAGTTTTACACTGCTCTCTTGTTAAAGTGGAACAAAAACTGAAAGTAAATTAATCTGAATTTCCCATTATTATTATGTGGAAGAAATGAGAGATGGATTTTAGTCATCTTGCAAAATGCAGTTCTTATTGAAGTATAGTGCTGAATGTCAAGAGGTAGTGCATTGATAATTTTTTCCAGGGTAACAAAACAGGGAATAAAGCCGTTAATCAATACCAAACTTTACCTGATAGAGTGAATATCCAATACTAAACAGAGCTTCTCCCATTTTCTTTTGTCCTCTGCAGTTCTTCTGCATCAACCCCACCAGTATAGCACAGTAAGGCTCAGTCAAACTCCCTTCATGGTCATCATCTGATTCATCCAACCAGATTTTAAACTGGGGATTGGTCGAGTATGTTCCAAGAAGTTCCAAAGACAAGAAAAAATAAGGAACTTTTGCTGTCCTTGTGGCCAAGGTGGCTGTTACTGGAATTACAGGGAAAATCTCTTTAGAAGGACTTTTACCAGGAGTTTTGCCAACCCTTTCCATTACACTGTATGGTTTTCACAGCTATGTTGAATATCAGCTGGAGTCATGGCAAATCAGAGCTGTAAGATATTTCCTGGGGAGTCATGACCAACAGGGAGGAGCTGATACTGTCAATTCCAGACAGTCATTTATCTCCAGGAAATTTCCTTGGCTGCAGCTGCTATTGCTGCAAGAGGACCAAATGCCAGACAGCCTCTCCAGAGGCCTGACCTGAAAATGAAGGGGAAACAACACTGCCACTGAACTGTGACACTTTCCTTTCCTACCCAACCCTTTGGAGGATTACTGCAGTCAATAGCAGTAGCCATGTAAGCAGGAAAAGCCTTAAAACAGAGGAAAAAAATACAGCCATGAATTAGCTACTTAGTGGGATGGTAATCTCCAGTGAGGAAGTAAATATGAAGTAGATCTTGATTTAGGCTGCCAATCTTTTGCTTACTATTTAAACCCTGCAGAAAGAGCTGCACCTCTAAGCCCTTCCCACTGAAGGCCCCTCTGGTTCACAAGCATTTATTTTGATTGTTTTATTGGTTTTTCACCAAGCAGCCACTTGGCTGGATCTCCACCTTGGTAGCTCTGGCATCCCCCTTCAGCTGAACCCCATCTCCACTCTCCATTAAACAGTGTCAGGTCCTGTTTATTGACTTTGTCACTTGTCAGAGTGTCAGGAGTCAAGCTGCAGATCTCAAGACGAGTTAACTGATGTGGAAAATCTGAAAATGCCATCCTAGTACACAAAAAAATCAGAGTTAGACCATCAGCCTGCATCAGATGAGGTGGTTGCAAATGGATGACTCTCCCAAAAGGGCAGCCAACATCAGTACTACCTGGCCAAAGCCCTACTGAACTGAACTCTGGAACTTGGAACAGGCTTTTGGGAAACAAAATTTCCCACTGCCTGAATGAGCTTTATGTCATGGAGACAGTTGTTCTCAACAACTGCTACACATTACAGGCTCAGTCATTCTGCCCCTGTACTCAGCCCTGGTGAGGCCACAGCTCAAGTCCTGTGTCCAGTTCTGGGCCCCTCAGTTCAGGAAGGAGATTGAGGTCCTGGAGCAGGTCCAAAGGAGGGCAACCAGGCTGGTGAAGGGACTCCAGCACAAGTCCTGTGAGGAGAGGCTGAGGGAGCTGGGGGTGTTCAGCCTGGAGAAGAGGAGGCTCAGGGGAGACCTCATCGCTCTCTACAACTCCCTGAAAGGAGGCTGGAGCCAGGGGGGGGTTGGTCTTTTTTCCCAGGCAACTATCAGCAAGACAGGGCATGGACTTAAGTTGTGCCAGGGGAGGTTTAGGTTAGATATTAGAAAGAATTTCTTTACGGAGAGGGTGATCAGACATTGGAATGGGCTGCCCAGGGAAGCAGTGGATTCTCCGTCCCTGGAGATATTTAAAAAGAGACTGGATGTGGCACTCAGTGCCATGGTCTGGTAACAGCAGTAGTGGATCAAGGATTGGACTTGATGATCTCTGAGGTCCCTTCTAACCCAGCCAATTCTATGATTCTATGATTTTCTGTCATCCCCAGCCACGGTCAATCCATCATGTATCATACTTCATGAGTAAATTCACCAAAACTGGTGGAACAAAATGTGCAAGAAGGCATCATTTAATGGGAGTAAGAGTTGGCCCCCATGAAAGAGTCACTTGCTTTTACTGTTTGTATTAGGTTTGCATGAGTGACAGACGCTGAGCACTTCATGTTGCAGGCAGAGGTCTGTTCTCATTTCTCAGCATCTTATGGCACATACAGCAGATTCCACAGAAAGACAGTGGACATTTATTTTCCCCATGTAGGATACAGTGACCTGGCTTCAGTACTGATTCATATAATCACCTAACTGAGATGGGCTTTCCATTAGGACTGGGTAAACAGACTCTTCCCAAGATGATAATCTAAACATTTTCATTAGTGTGTAGCACTTAGGCAGAAAAAAAAACCCCAAACCTCAAAATATAGAGCGACCGAAGTTCATTCTTGCCACCTCATTAATTTTATTACCATCTGGTCTCTATATTTTGGATAAGCACCGAGTTATGCAAGCTCTAATAAAAGGTACTATTTGAATGGGAAGGGAAGTAAACAGGAGGTTGACAATGCATACATGTTATTATTAACTCCCTTGGTGCTGGCAGTTTCTCTCTATTCAACTGAAAGGACTGCTTAAAAAGTACAAATGTCATCAAACATTCAAAAGATTAAATTTACTGAATGATTCTCACCAAAACTCTCCACCATCTATTTACTTTTCCAAAGTGCATTTTTGTTCGGGATCAACATAATTCCATTCAGGAGCACTGCAAAGCACAGAAGCAAGCTGTTCAGTTGTTGCATTTCATTCTTACAACAAGATCAGAAGAGTTAGGCTCTGTCTTTGGCTGCAGCTGATAAAGGAGTGAGTATTTCTCAAACATCTAGACCTTCTTCCCCTAACAATGACTTCACTCTGCAACCTCACTATACAGGGCTGGAATCAGACAGGAACTGTGTTTGCAACAAATAAGCCTTAAACCAAATCACCACTGCCAGGTGTCAGAATGTACAAAAATTGCAGGCTGGATGGATTAGGTAATATGCAGCCTGAAATTCAGGCAAAGCTTCTACATTGTAAGATCTGTTGGCATGCCTGATATTCTCCCTAGGGAGAATAAGCAAAAAAAAAAAAACAAAAAAACCCCCAGATATTAGAAAAAGTACTGCAGAAAACAGCATTGCTGTTTTCCCATTCTGACATTTTTATGCAGCAAGTTGAGTTCTGCTCTTATCTGCCCTCATAAGATGCTGCAGTTCAGCACCTGCCTCATCAGGGCTGTCCCATGGTGAAACAAAATTAGGTTACAGTATGTGTGCATGCAATAGACACTTTATCTTGGGCATGACCTAAGCAGCTCTGATAAAGGTAAGAGTAATTTTAATGTTTATCTTTATTTTCTATCCTTCAGTACTTTACAATATCAGCAGCAGTACTGCAGTCAGTCAGGACAGGAAACTTAAATCTCAGTTTTGCATGAAAAAATACATTGTGGTCCAAATGAAAGGAACTTTTATGCCTCTCTGAATAAAAGATATGTTGTCACTGCCATTCTCATGAGATTCTAAGGTAGCTGAAGCCCAGACAGTTTCTGATAAATTTTCAAATTTCTAGGTCCTTAATTTAGTCAACATATCAATTTTTTCCAGTATTCTCTGGTAGAAACCAAATGTCTGATGTAGAGCCCAGAAACCTTTGAGTTGAGGCAGAGGCACAGTGATTTACCCCTGCTTTATTTCCCAGGAATAGATCAGTTTGCAAACCCTACTAAGGTCTGACTATCAGTCAGATTAATCTGAGAAAAGTCATCTTGGAAAATGAGATGGATATGGCTTGCACTGGCCTGCTTGCAATTAAAACCTGGGCTGCTTTCTCTTATTGGAAACTTCCCTGCCTCAGGCAGGGAAGAATGCCCACTGGGCAGAGCAGATCAATATCTAACCTTGCTAATAAATTGTGGTTTATTCCAACTGATTTAGTATCTCTCATAAATGTGCTTTGTGATTAGATAAACTGCATAGTCTCAGTTTAATTTTTAAAATATAACAAAATACACTGAAGAGGGAGAGGTAGGGGCATACAAAAACCTACTTATCACTCCAAGCTCCAGTACATTCCACTTCACCGCAGGGATTTCTAAGCCTCACTAGTCTCTCTGGCTATCCTTGGTAATACACCTAAAAGATCCACAACAAAAAGAGCTTGAGCACTTCCACTATCCCAGTCATTGCTTTCAGATAGAATAAATCACGATTTGTACTTGAGTAATGCAGTCTGTTACTATCTGTGATAGTTAAAAGACACCTACTGGCCTCCCACCCTGATTTTACATTATCCTGTGCCACCAAGTGAGCCATTAGCTGCAGCACTCACCATTTCATGTAACGACAGCAACCTGCAAGGCAAAACATCAGCTACCAAACAGCAGCCCATCTACATCCTCAAAAGCAGGACACATTGCACACCACAGCAAGCTTGGAAAGCACTGCCTGACAAAGTACATGCTCCCACCTCATGTGGTGGGAAGCAGCTGCCTCCCCTCCTCTTTCTCTTTTCTGTACCCTCCAGTTTTGCAGGAGCCTGGTCCACCCTTACCTGTTGCATTCCAGTCTGTTGGTACAATGCAAGTTGCAGACTTCACATTATACTCTATATAACTACCAGTACAGAGCTTCTGACCTGGCTAAGTACTTGCAGGTGATTTCATTTTTTGCAAGAGGGTGCTATAATCTAGCAACAGTTTTATCTGATCAACTACAGAAAATATCAGAAAGTTGGAGGCACTGCAGTATTGCAGCCTCAAGCTGTTTTGTATCACAGCTGCAGAGAAGCTGGCTTACCTCTTCTGCTCCAGTGACAGAGTAAGTGTACCCCAATACCAGCTTCAGGCTTGTGATTGCTTCTATTTCAGTTGCACTGGTTAATTGGGACAATAAAAGTATACACTTTTGGGACTATATAGTGGGTACAAACAGCTTTTGTGACCAAATTAGTATGGCAGTAGACATCCAAAATGGTATGCACGATGAATACCAATATTCCTAGTGCAAAGTGTATTAAATAGAGATGAAATCACAGCGGAACTTTACCTCCACTGTTTCATACCCCAAATAAGCAGTCCTAGTGCAGCAGATACTCAAGAACTTCAAAGAAGTCCAAACCTGAATCCAATTCCCAGCTCAGGTAACAGGCACAGTCACACAGACACATTCAGATGAACAATACTTCAGTGTGCCTGGGTTGAGATCTGGCATATACAAATTTGAATTCTGCTAATCCTATATGTCACAAACCAGGATTTCAAATGGGATATGAAATGGGATGGACAATGGAGTTTCCAAAGCATGTACAAATGTCACCTGTAACTTTGTATTTGAGAGCATTTGCATTACGGGTATCAATAGTATTTAGGACTGAAAAGCAAAGCTAGAATCAGATTACAGGCTGCAGAAAAATGTCTCAAAGAATTTATCTCTGACAGTTGAGTGTTTGGAGCTGAAATTAGGCATACTTTGAATGAGTGAAGATTCTCAGAAAATGAAAACAGAATGTAGGCAGACCAGTCCCCAGTTCATGGTTCAAAGTACCATCACAGGCTGTCTTGTAAAAAGAGGCATGACAAGAGTAGGTTATTTAGAACCTCATACAAAGTTTCTATAACTGAAATCAATAAAAGTCTTCCATTACTTGTAGTTTGCTCTTAATTCGGACCAGCCCACCTATATATAACATTAGTTTGAGCTTTTGTTACAGTATGGACCAGAGCCCAGAGGAGTGAGGAGAGTAAAACAACTGCAGTCTCTTAAAATGATGGAAGAGCCAAGCACAGACCCAGTTCTCAGAGCTTTCTGGGTTATCTGGTACAGGTTTGAAGAAGCCCTCCACAGCTCATTTGCCTCAGAGATGCCTTCAGTAAAATTCTCAAATCCCTCCATAATGGACCCTCCTGTGAGAGCTTCATAAGATCCATTCAGCCTGTGGGGGAGATGACAGGAACTATATGAGGAGTTATCTCCACCTGCAAGGCTCTGCAAAAAGAACAACTTATAATTGAATATTCCTCAGTTCGTGTGGTGATTAGCATGACCTGGGACACCAGAATTGAAGCTCACTGAAACAGATGGTTGGCAATATGCTTTATGAACCCAAAGAAAACTGTAAAAAATGGCTGGAAAGGAGGCTGTATTTCAGTGTATTGTGTTGTGTCTAACACTACCACCACCGAGGCAGTCAAATTCTGCATGCCCAGAAGTGTTTAGCCACTACACTTGGCATACTGTTTCTCCAGAAGCACGCTCCAGAACTCGTTGTCTTCTTCTGAGTGCACAAAGAGCAGCTTCCCATTCTTGGTTGGCAGCCTGTCATCCACCACAACATACACCCACTCCCCGTACTGCCAGAACTGATGAATAGAAGAAATTAAAAGATTATGAGGTTTGGTGAAGCAGCTTCACACTACCATCTTCCTCCCCTTCACCTGTCATCACTTCCACCTGGGTAAGTCACTGTAAGGTTTCACTCCAATGCTGGACTCCTCTCCTTTGTAAAAGAGGCAATCTCTTCCCATCCCTGTGAAGCACTGAGCAGGCTTCTTAAAACTTTACTGAAGTTTTGCTGATAGGTGATATTCACAGCAACTTCTTGGACATAACATCTGGAACACTGTGCTCCATGCAGAGCTTAATGGTGGAGAGCCCAGAAAGCTAGTGTGTAGACAGGGGTACTCTGAAGTCTTTTCTTTTCTACTTTCTCGGAGTCCAACCCATTGGAAAAAATCCTCCAATAACCCTGTAAAAATTCTTCAAGGATGAGGCCACCCAGTGGGAAAGCAGTCAATAGTGTTAATTCTTTTTGATTACAGTTAAATGTGTGGAAAAAATGGTAACACTATCATTTTGCCTGAGCACTTCAAACATTTAATCTACAATTCGATGCAGTCCTGACAGGAAAGGGAAGAATTTACATAATAACTCTTCTGCTGAGATGAGCTGGTAGAAAGGAGAGGTACCTGCTCTGTAATATCTCTTCACTAAAACACCTCCTTCAGCTTTCAGGGTGAACCCACTCTGCTCACGTCTGAGCCTAACTTCTAGACAAGGCAGACTGGCTCAGTCCAGACACCCCAGGTCTGCCAGCAAGGAAGTCCAGACAAAGAGGAGGGAACAGAAGGGAAGATAGAACCACATCAGCCTGAATTCACACTTGACAGAGCTTGGTTTGAGTCATGTGGCACAATAGTCTGGCTCAGCTGACAAAATCTGTGTAACTCACCAGAGCCCTCCCAGCTGTAAAGCAGCAAAACCTAGCTGTAAGCAAGTGTCATTTAACATTATTTAACTTTGTTCTTCTTTTCTCTGCCTCTTCCCAGCCCACAAATTTCACTTACACACTGTAACTCTTGAATATTAGCCTGTGCCACACACACACACACAAATAAGCCAAAAGAACAAAAAAAATAAACCTTCTTTTAGCTAACTGCTAGAATTTTCCTCTTTTATTCTCAATATCTTGATCATATAGGTACCTGGAAATGAAAGATCCCAGCATGGTCCTTCTGAAAACTCTGAGTCCTCGGAACACGGTACAGAACATCTAGTTTCAAAGTGATTCAAAGTGAAGGACCCAATAGCAGCCAGGAGCCAGCAATCACCTAAAACACATGCATTACAAGGCAGAAATATTCATTAATAACCTTTTTTGCTAAGCTGATTCTTACACCATTATGTCATACTCCTACCTAGACTAAAATACCAGCACTAAGTGCTTTGCAAGGTCCTGCTCAACTTAGTATTGCACAGCAATTCCTTCTTGGTTTGTTGTGTTATTAATCTCTTTTTCTCATTTTCCACTCACCCAGACCACTTCAGGCCTCTGAGGCTGATCATGGTGGTAATTTCAATGGTCTCATTTAGGCTTTGCTCTCCTGAATTTTTTATGAAGCTGTGGAAGCAGGCTGCTTTATCTAAACTTGTTAATACTCACAGGAGACAAAGAACATAGCCAGAGAGACAAGGCTTTTAGGGTATGTAAATTTCAAATCCTGACTGGGGCAGTACAAAGTTATTGCAGTACTTTAATTAAACCTGAGCCACAGCACTTGGGGCAAGGAAAGGTTTAAGAAGTGTCCAGAAGAGGGTAAAAGCTTTGGACTGAGAGAAGAGAAGGGTAGTGGGACTTACATTCTTACCTTTTGGAGAAGTGTCAATTGATTATTGTGCACCCTCCTGCCTACAGGAGCTCCAAAGGCTCCCTCCAAGGTCAGATCTATCTCAGAGCTGTCAGGCTTTGATTTTTTTCTCCAGCCTACCCCTAACCTTCTCAAATCTGCCCATAAGACAAAATGTGCACAAAGCATATGTAGGGTGAGCTCCTTGGCAGTTGTGAGCTTGGCTTCGGGGACTGCTGCTTTGCCCAGAGTACCCTCTCAGTGTTCAGAACAAAAGGCACCTCATGAAAATAAATGGTGTGGATCTGGAGAGCTAATATTAAGCTGAGACTGTCTTAGTATGTTTTATATTCTTTAAATTACATTTACAACGCTTTCTTCTTAAGACCTTCTGCAAACAATTTTGGAGTTAACTTATTCAAATAGTTGCAGAAAAACTTTGTAAGTCACCTTTAATATCTAAGACTCTGTGACTGCATTTCAAATCGTTACTTGGTTATCAAAAAGATATGGTTCAAAGAACATTTAAAGTATTTCAAGCCTTTCAATTTCCTGTCAAACTTCCCAAGCTGATACTCATCTAGATTACGCTGTTGTTAAAGAAATAAGTTCAATGGAGTGACACTTGTTCTATTTGTTCATACAAACTCAGACCTGCAGTTGTTACTTTTAAAAGAAAAGAAACATGTTAGAGAAGATTATTAAAAATAGGCTGCATTTCCCTAAAGGAGTTATTAATGGGTCACATATGTGTCTTATGTAAATGTGTAATCAGGGCCTGTTTCAATAGAGGTGCTTCCATGACAGTATTAGTAACAAGGACTTTGATATTCAAGTTATTGGATCAAATAAATAAAAGCGTAGCATGTCTCAGAGGATGCTACAAGGTAAGTCCCATGCCTATATTCTGAAGTTTATTTTTGTGAAAGGTCAGTTAATATAGAAGCAATTGTGAGCAGCCTTGCAGAAATAAAAAAACAGAATATTTTTAGCTACGATATGGTTTTTTTGTTTGTTTTGGTTTTTTTCCTTGAGAATGAGAGAGAAAACTAAGTTCCTAGAAAAAGCAGATACTAGGGAATTTTTCTTCTAGGTTTAGGGGTAGCTTTCAGGAAAAGCACTTGGGATACTGCGCACCAAAGCCTGGCTTGGGTAAGCCCTGAGCCAGGCACCATCCTGAGATCCACAGTAGGCTTTTGGGTCCTATTCTGTTGTTCTCACTGTTTGATGGATTTTGGCACTGCTCCCTAATGAAAGCCCAGTTAGCACAAAGGACTGGGACTCCACATAGACATTCAGGAGGTGACAGAAGACAGGGCTCAGGGAATTTGCTCTTACTTTCTCGGCTTAACACAAGTAATGTATTGACCTCTTCTAGTTTAAGACCAGGTAATTTTCTTCAATTCTCTACCTTGTAAATTGTCAAGGAAAATGAGGTTTTACTTCAGGCATATGATTTTTTTTTTTTTAAATGCTTTTGTTGAAACTTCCCAAATAGGATGTGACAAGAAATGTTGCTTTTATTTCTTATCTGAACCATTCTCCTAAAATACTTTAAGTGATTTCCCCATAGTCTGTTCCAGCATCCACTGAATATATATCCTGGAGCAAGTACATTATTGAGCATCTACTTTTAAGCATTTGGAGCACAAGCCCATGCACCAGGGAATTTTTTAGCAATTGTTTTAATAGGCTGTGTTTACAGAACTAACATAGTTATTATTTATTGTCAGTGACTTGCAGGAATTGTTTTACTCTCATTTGCGCAATGACTGGTCTTAGCAGAAGATGAGTAAGGTCAGGAGTACTATGGTAAGCATTGCAGGAGAGAGAAAGGCTGATTTCTCTGTATCTAATCCATCAAATTCTCATTGCAAGATTTTCAGCCTTCTTGATGCTATAAGTAGTCAGGAGAGATTGCTGCTGTTGTCTTCTGGAGATAGATCTTATCAGCGAGGCAGGCAGGTGGGGCAGCTGCTGCAGCAGCTATCAGAAGAGAGAATGAAGACTTCTCACAGTTTCTTTCTGGATGCTTGTAAAGAAGCTTTGTTTAGACAACAGCAAGCACTGAAGAAAATCAGGTAAGAAAAGTTTCTAGGTTGGATGTCGAGGAGAAGATGAGTGCTGCTTAAGGGGCACCTCGTCAGCATCAGGCTCTGAGATGGGGAGTTGAACAAGACTCCCTTATTTTGGCTGTATTTGCCCAGCATGCTCACTGCCTGGCTGCTCCTGGTCTTGCTTGCAGCTCTGCACCAAGTGCCACACAAACAGATGGAGCTTTGAGCATGAAGGGCTTGGAACAATTTACTTGTTGTTGACTATATTACCAAGTTCATGTGTTCTGCTCAGTTTTTGCATCGTGGCCCTTGCTTCTAACTCATGCCTGCAAGCAGATGGGCCATCCTGCTTGACATAAATGGCACAGCAATAGCACAGCCTCTGTATTAAACCAGTTCCTGCTCTGCTTATTGGTAACTGTCTACTCATTTTGTGTGAAACTGCAGCTGGAACTTGCTCTGCCTCTCAAATTAAAATCACAAATGCCTAGGCTACAGGGTGACATTTCCTCAGTGTCCCTTGTCCCGAGTCTTTGAACTCCTCTTGCTGGACATGAAGCCCATACTCTTTCTTCAGGACAAGCACTCTCATTATTATGTTAGTGTCCAGATCTGTTTCAAGAGAAAAAAAGCAAGCCAGTCTTCTGCTCCACAAAGGGATGATTATTCTCCTACCCCAAGGTGACAGCTTAGTGTCTCCCAGGCCTGACATGGCTCTTACAAGCTCATACACACCCTGTCTCAGGCAGCAAAGCTGGTGCATGAGTCCCCTTCTCAGGTATCCCTGTGTCTGGAAGATAGCAGATAAAATGGTCTGTGTATGATGCACTTTTAAATTAAGCTGGTTTTTTTTCTTCTTCTTCCAAAACAAAGTTCAGAAGTTCTGTACATACCCAGCTCTCCTTGGCAGACATCTGTTCAAGTAGCTCCTCCAACTATAAACTGAAGGTTGGCACATAATTCCTGAAAAGACACATTTTCAAAGTAAGCATCATTCTTTCTGGTACGAAAAGCTCTGGGTTTCGTTTATTGCTTCAATGTGAATGTTAAAAAAATATTAAACACTTCCAACATTTATTTAAAATATATTCTTTATCCTTTATCTGACTAACATGGTGTCAGAACAATGTTGCCATATTAAATTGAAACTGCTTGTATTTTTTATTTTTGGAGGAGAGTCCTGAAGCCCTTTGCTACTTCAGACTGTCGGTGTTACTGGTAAGAAATTTTCTTATTGTGGGGACAGAGGTGAAAATTCAGCCTCAGCATTTACATCTTAATTTATCTCATGGTTTTGGCTCAAACAGTGGAAATGAGTTTTTAATTGTCACTGCCAGCTCTGGCACTGGAGCTGTACTGAGTTTCCATTGCCACCATCACGGAGGATGTTCCCCCAGCCTGACCCTGCTTCCTGGGGGCCCAGCCATGTAAATGCTTTCATTAGTGACACCCCCCTTTCTTCCTGGCCCTTTGGGCCAGGTAGGTTATGGCAATGAATGTCCCTCCTGTCCCAGCTCTGAGACCCCCAGAAATGCACACCCTGTATCAAGAAGTTAATATTGTCTCTCTAGAGACAGTTAATATTGTCTCTCTAGCTTTCTACCAGTCTTTTTCCATGACTTTCTGGATGGCAACAAGGGGCAGTAGACTAACTTGGTGACTGGTGCTGAGGAAGGCTTAGGTAGTTGCCTGCTCTCCAAGAGATCAGCAGTTGTCAGCCCTAAGCATCCCTGTGTCACTGAGCCATGGGGTCAGCAACAGCCCAGGACTTCTTGTGTGTGTGTGTGTCTGCTGCAGGGCCGGTCTCTGAATCTCCTCTCACAATAGGTGGGATCTCAGCTACATCCCTTTTGCTCCTGTGGTTATCCAGCTGGCCAGCTGTGTCAGAGAATAGGAGCCACAAGTAAGTTACCTAATATGCAGAAAAGGTTTTGCGGGGGTTTTTCTCTCCTCCCACCAGGTGGACCTGGTGTCAGTCAGCTGCATATGACTTAGTGCTCACCTAGAGACCTGCTCTTTCTCATCCTCTGGCAAGTGCCATATACACATTTCACACAACAGCATTTCCACCTCCTCTCCTTCTTTAAACCTGCTGTTGAAATCAGAAGGTAAGCCTTTGATGGCAGAGTGTCTAACACTTACTGCAAAGCAGAATGAGGAGGGTGACCTTAGCAGTGAGTATTTATTTTGCAGGGGGCATTTCTGCAGCAGATCTCCTCCAGGTTGCCCACTCATTTGGACACAGACAGGTGAGAGAACAGTGATCCCATCAGCCTGCAATCTTGGGCAGAGCTTGCACATGGAAACCTGTCAGCTGGTTGAAGAAGTCCAAGCAAGGAGCAGGGCTGTCACCTCTGATGGGAGTGATGCACCAGCTATAAAAATAGGTTAGATCCAGGTCCTTCCATAGGAGAATAAAGCAGAGGGTTTGTGCCACTTTGAGCTCTGCCCCATGCATAGGGATAAGCCAGTGGGCCCTGTTACTTCTGGATTAATTATCCATAAACTACTTGTGTATCTGCTGAGTGCCAGCAGGGCAGAGGGGCCCCACACAGGCAGGTCTCTGGCAGGCAGGGCTGGGACATTTAACCCTGCTGGATTAGACCCACACAATACTTGTTACTGTGCCTCTGTTTGTGGCAGGGATGTCATTCTTTCATGAGGAAACAAAGCCTAACTTAATGGGTTTTCCAAGGCTGCTATTCTCCCAGGGTAGGCAAAGCCAAGAGATATCCACTGTACTCATTGCTGAAACATCCAGATTCCAGAGTGAGGTGCTGAGAGCAAATGGGTTTGCCAGGATAGAAACCTAGCTTAAAGTGAGACAGGGGATTTCATTCAAGTACTAGGCTGAGTTCCTGTGGTGCACAGAGACAGGACCATGCTGTGGGTGCCATTACAGCTATGGCTTATGGCTCCTGACATGCCCTGCTCTCTGGCTGGATACACAAAGAGGTTTTGCATACATCTCTAGATTGTATCCTGGACCTGTAGCTCCATGAAGCTGGGGTGGACAGGGAGGAAGCAGATTCCCATGAAGCTCTTATAGGACTCTTGCTTTATGAAAGACTTAGAAGATGTTGGTTTCTTCCTCCTACCCCTTTTTAACCTTGCTTCTGCTAACCATGGATGTAGAGCAAGATAGAAGAAAGAATCAAAATCTACAGGAATAGAGGCTGTTCAGGCACTGATTTATCACAGATGTTCAGGTTGGCTTTGATTAGATTTGAACCCAGTAAACTAGGCAGTTATAAAGCTCTCTTACCATGGGGTGCTTCCAGATTATTCCCTGGGGTTTGAAGGAGTATGGTCCTAGGTCCTGACAACCCAGTGCTAAAGGACAGGCTGGGAAGTCTTCAGCCTTAAACAGGGTGCCAATCTGCAGGTTCTTCTGCTTCAGGGCTTCATAGTCCTGTTTCAGATATTTGACAGCATTCCTGTACAATCTGAGCCCACCTGGGGTTGCTCTTGGCATAGCCTTGCCACCACTCTGGTCGTGCCTGCTCACCCAGCACGGCTCTGTCTGAGCCTCCTGGGCAAGAGGAGGTGAATATGGGATGGTAGAAGACTCAAGTGGAGCCAGGGACTGCCCTGTATGCTCCAGCAGCCGTGGAGGAAAGAGGCACCAGAAGTACAAATATGTACCCAAGGTGTGACACCAGCAGGGGCTGCAGCCCATGTAGATGTAACCGGGCACTGCTTTGTACTACTCCCCTATTATTTGCTTAAAAGCATGTGAATCTTCTGCCCCTTTTTAAAATACAGTTTTGAACAAGGAGCAAGGGAAACCAGTGTTTCTTGCAGACACACCTGTTTACACATGGAAAGTGACTGTGTGTGTTCTGCTTGCTGAAAGTCAGGTTTGAGGGCCAGTGCTTTAGAAATACAGATGAAGATGGGTTTAAAATCCTTTCCTTCCTGGTGAAACTGAGCTCTACACTGTTGGAGGGTTGACCAACCAGAAAACCTGGGGCTGTATATCTGCTGCTACAGCTTACATGCCTATGGAGATTTCAGTGACTTTTAAAGCCAGGAAAAAATTGAATAGTTGAAACAAAGCAGAGTGATTTTATGAATTAGTTTATTATAAATAAAAATTGTGAACTTGACAGCCAGAGATGTCCACTTGGTCCCACGACCTCCAGAGGGCAGGAGCTTTACCCAGGCCAAAAGGGGAAAATTGCATCACCAGAAAGGAGGCAAGCTGGTAAACCCTGCTCCTCATCTCCAGTGTCACCTTGGCCAAAAGTCACTGTGCCTTCCTCATCTATAAAAACAAGGTCTTATCTCAGCTGGTGAAAAGTTAGCCATCATATTTACAGCCTGTTGGTGGTGCTTTCTGGATATAAAATATTTACCAGCAAAAAAAACAAAAAAAAAGAAAGCCTTAGGTACAGAAGGATTTTTAGACCTCAAACCCCCCCCCCCCCCAAAAAAAAACAAACACCACCAACAACAACAAAAAAAGTGGCTACTGTTCCTGCAGTAGAAAAACTCCATCTTTCTAACCATTTTGAACTGACACAGGGGTGCACACCTCTCTGCCAAGGTGAATGCAAATGTCTGTAGGCTCAAGAACTGAAGCAGGAGTAATTCTTGATAGAGCAGAGCTGCTCTCTGCTGTCTTCCTTCTTGATGGTGAACTTTCCCCAGCAAAACCCAGTGCTTGTCCTGCTGAGAGCTGGGTAAACATTAAGTCCGTTTGCCCAAGAGTATGTTTGATGACTACTCCCTGGTAAGTTCAGACAAGAAGTTATGGGGGAGGAAAGAGACAATTTTTAAGAACTAAAACCTGTTAAGAAGTCCAAACAGAGGCTAGCCAGATGACTTGTCTGCAAATATTTGAAGAATATGTAAGAGGAAATCAAAATTACTTGCTCAGTTCCAGGTGGGCTCAGGTAGAGGAGGCCGGGCTGAGAGAATTGTTGTATTGGTTATACAAAAATGGAATTAATATTGTTCAAATTGAAGAAAGGAGAAAGATGACCAGAATGTAAGTTCTGTTACATTTAGGTACTTCTAGATGTGTCTTTGTACTGAATTAGAGTGAAGAGTGGAATAACAAAAGGCTGAGGGGAGGATTTTTTCTTTCTGGGTCTGATTTTTTTTCCCCTGACAAATAGACCCACTCAGAAGTACCCACTTTCTATGTTCATCAGGCAGAATATTTGTTCCTTTGCCTTGGTGCACCACCCTCTTACACTGAAGTTTCCTCTGTTCCTGTGGCCCAGAGGCACTCTACTATTTTGTGATTACTGTAAGCTGGGAGCTTTAGCAATGTTGTTCATGGACAAGCATGGTGCCCTGACATTTGGGAGATGTCATTTTGGTGAGGAACCTTTTGTTTCCCATGTACTTTTTTAGATGCACACTCGATATGTTGTGCGTGCACTACAACTACAGTTGCCACTAGACACAAGGGGACACAAAAGGGGCGAACCCTTGGGCATCATCAGCGTGTTAAGGAATGATACAGAAGAAATATAGTAGCATTTTAATCTTCATAAATCCATTAAAAATTAAAAAATTAAAATTAAAAAAAATGCATTTTGCATTAAAATATGCAAAAGGATTCTTCTTCTGTCCTGTTTCTCACATTTGGGGAGAGGCTGAGGACAACTATTTTCTCTGATGGAGGCTTGGACCAGGTGACCACCCAATGTGTTCACCACAACCCTCTACTCTAGTGATTTATAGTAAAGTACTTCAAATTAATTTCCAAGACTGATTAGCAGCATTATGATTTATTTTGTGTAGAAAGTGATACACAAGCACCATCTAGAGGACATAAAGAAAAGAAAGAGATGGTCATTGTATAGTTGTACTGTATACAGCAACTGACAGTTCTATTAAAGGGGAAAAAGGTTTCAGGTTCCTTCTGACTCTCAAAAACTGCTGCTGAAGTGGCACTAACCCTTAGGAAAACAGCAACCAGAAAAAAAATATATTTTGATTTCTGTTCCTTCTGAGATCTGCATATTTTTTGTCTGTCTCCTCTTGTTTTCTTTCCCCTTTCTTGTTGGTAGAAAAAGTGTGAGAGAAAGAGGGAAGAACAGAATAAACCAGGAAAACACACTGTCTTGGTTTCAAATAAGAATCTGCAAATTCCATTAAATCAAAACTGTTCCATGTCTGTGGAAATCTTTCAGAGAAAATAATTGCCAGTTACCTAACAGTTCTAGATTAATTTTTACTGTAGCCCATTAGAGGGAACTGAAATGGCTCTCTTGTACTGCTGCACCTTGCAAGTGAGAATTAAAGCTGCTCAGCTGTGTTTTAGACCCTGCAGCATGGAAAGGGATCAGCTTGATTTAGAAAGCTTGCCTTCTGATCTAGATATATGGGCTCCTACCAACCTGTTACTGTGAAAATGTGAAAATGGAGTGACTGTTAATAGACAGATTTGTACAAGCTATGTAAGGTTCTAAATATTTGTGTATAAGATTATTATTTTAGAGGAGGAAATATTTCATCTAAATGTTTTGGGTGGGGAGTGTTGCTGTAAGCAGCTCTGTAGTGAAATGCATCTAAAATTAGGAGTGACCTTGTTCATTTTTTTTAATAAAAGGCAGAAAAATTTCTGTGCCTCAGGAAGGAAAGGAGGAAGATGATGTGCTGAGGTGGTAATGGCAGCACCCCAGGTAGGAAGCTCCATGGCACAACGTGGCTGATGTACAAGTGGTGTTACAGCACCAAAGGGAGCTGGGAAAGGGCAGTTGTGTTTTGCAAGATGTCCCAGGTTTTACAGACACCTCTTACTGCATTGGTGAGGGCTGCAGCCAGTCTTGCACCGATGAGGAAACTTCATTCTCACTCCAGATCCCATCTCCAGCCTGAAGAAGAGGCGGCTCAGGGGAGAGCTCATCGCTCTTTATAACTCCCTGAAAGGATGCTGGAGCCAGGGGGGGGTTGGTCTCTTTTCCCAGGCAACTTTCAACAAGACAAGAGGGCGTGGACTTAAGTTGTGCCAGGGGAAGTTTAAGTTGGATGTTAGAAAGAATTTCTTTACGGAGTGGGTGATCAGACATTGGAATGGGCTGCCCAGGGAAGTAGTGGATTCTCCGTCCCTGGAGATATTTAAAAAGAGACTGGATGTGGCACTCAGTGCCATGGGCTGGTAACTGCAGCGGTAGTGGTCAAGGGTTGGACCTGATGATCCCTGAGGTCCCTTCCAACCCAGCCGATTCTATGACTCTATTCCAGAGGGGAAAGCAGTTCTCTTCACTGTGAAACATCACTGCTGCTACTGCAAGGTCCCTCTTATGGGCAGCCACCCTCGTGGGAAGGGAGCAGGAGCCCACTGGTTGTTTGGCCGCATTTTCCCCTTCCTGGGTGGTTGTTTAGTTTTGTCTCCCCAATAGCTGTGTATAGTGGAGAAAGAGCTGTGATGCAGAGCAGCATGGAGTTGCTCACAGCTGCTGAGCACAGGCCTAGGGAAGCAGGAGCCCATCCTAGGTGGGCTGCAGGAGGCAGCTGTGCCCTCCTCACCAGCACCCAGCAGGAGCTGCTGCAGCAACACCTGAAACCACTTGGCCAGAGAAATGTGAGTGACTTCTTTTAAGAGCTGCAGGTGTGCAGATAACTTGAGAGAAAGTCAAATCTGTTTGTGTTTCTGAAGTTGCTTAAATTTAGGGGGATGACAGTGGGTTACTATTCTTGAGCCTGCTGTTGTACCTGGGAACTTTACACTGGTTTCACATTCAAGTGGAAATCACCCCCTTCTTTAAAGAACATGGCCATATTGTGTGATTATATAGTAGGCCAAGGGACTGCCTTATATAGTGCTCAAAAGAATTTCCTTCCTCTAACTATGGACCCATACCTCCACCTGCTGCTAGGCTGGAAGCACCTGAATTGTCAACTTACCTGGATGCAAAGGACTTTGTGGGTAGGCTGTTCCTACCAGGCTGGTATGGCCAGCTTCCTGTACAATTAGTGAAATCCTGGATTACAGTGATATTACCTTGCGTCTCATCAAACCACCAGGGACAATACTCACCCTATATGTTTGCGACCACTCTAACAAGCCATGGTGGCAAATATATATATATATATATCTCTGCATTGTTCCAGGTACCTCTCCCACTGCCTACTTGAATTCTTGCAGGCTCATTTTCCTCCTGGTTTTGCTTCTTCTGTTCCTCTCCTTTTATATTTGGCTCTGTCTCAAGGCCCATCCCACCACAGAGAAAAGTCTGGTAACTCTGAATGCACAGAGAGGCCATACAATGTACTTTTACATTTGATCTTGATCATTGCCCAAGAGGAGGTTGCTGGCACACTGCTAGCAGACCCTAGAGTGGTCTTTGAATACTACCTAAGGGATGTAGGGTAAATAAATAGACTAAAAATATGAAAGTGATTTTATTACAAACTTTAAAGCAGCTTACACTTCTGCATCTACTGGAAAGTGGCTGGAGGAGTTCATAAGCCAAAACCACTTCTGTGGGCCAGTGTAAACTGCTTTAAAATAACACTGATTTCCTTTTACCATGACTCTTGAAAAGTCAGAGAACTGTGATCTGTGGCAACTGTTCAGATATAAACCACAATGTGGAGCCAGACAAACACTTTTTGAGCAGTTCTACAGCTCTCAGATCTGCCACATCAGTGTGCAACACTGCTCAAACTCCTAGGTGGTGGGATGCTGTTGTTTCTTAGTCTCCTGGTTCGGTAGATGGCCTTTGTGCCTGAGATAATTCAGTAGTGCTTACTTAATCAAAACAGTCAAGCATAACCAGCATCTGGTGTCATCCTGTGTCCTGGTAGAGCTTCAGCACAGAGAGGTACCTTCAGCTAGAGACCTTGGCTAATGGTGTTCAGTTAATAAAGTGCACACAGCATATACCAGCTCTGTTCAGAGAGTCCTTGCAGCACATAGCATTATATGATCCACTTCCAGTTCCCCACGTGACTGATTTCCCTCATGCCATGTCTCAATATTTAGCTGAAAACACCAATATTCTCTCCATTAAGAGAGTCCCTCAGACCCACAAGGAAGGACCAGCATCACCAAAGCAGAGCAAAGTTCTTCACCTTCTGGGTTTGGACAATTCTCCAGGCAGCATCAGGGCTGCTCTGTTGCATGGCCAGAGCAGAAGCTGCTGACTGGTGTGGCTAAGACAACCTTCATAACTAACTTCAAAACTATTTTGGGGGCCTCCTCTTCTATACTGTGAATCGTATGGCCAGTGCTTACCTTGTTTTCCTATTTATACCAACCGTTTTCCACATAATTTTGTAAGTAAGACCTGTGCTGAGTATAAGCAGACGCATCTAAGTGACTGAAGTCCAAAGCCATCAGGCAAATGGACAATGTCTCCTGGCACATCAAAGAACAAAATTCTGATTTACAATTCTCAAGGAAAGCTTTGCACTGAATTTCAGCAAATACATCCAGGTATTGTATGGTTCTTTATACATTTTTCAAACAATAACATTCATTTTAGTTGGATAGTATGGCTACAAACAAGAGTTTAGTGCATCCAGGGCTTTGGATATACTGCACAAAAGGAGGTGCCTCTCCTTCCAAGACAGCCAGGCAGCCAGTGAAGGCGGTGGACACAGCACAAAGGGCTATCAGCCTCTGTTCTGCTGATGGAAAATGCTATCCTGCACCCAGCACATTCTGAGTCAGGCCAACAGGAGCATTTCAGCAGTCCTTGGCAGCAGCAGGCCATCAAAATGCAGACACCCCTTTTCCTATGCTGGTCAGCAGAAGTGCACATCTGGGGGAAACTTGCTGCAGATGGTTTGGGCTGAACAGGGGATTGTGAATAGATTTACACCAGTGGTGACAGCACCATATGCTTTCATTACCATTAGCAAATCAACCTATAGATTATTTCTGTTCTCTGCAGAGCTCAGAATTGTAACAGGATGATAGTACAAAGTACATATGTACTGCATTAAGTTTTGAGCAGTAGTAGCTTTTCCCCCTTTGACTTTTTTTCTGAGCTTTGAACATGGATACCTCTGATTTTTTACACAGGAGACACTGATTTTTTTTAATTGGCAAATCCATGTGATGATAAGGGGGCACAGGTGTGAAGGTGGAGCAGTGCCCAGCTGCTCAGGAGATGTGCTTCCTTCTGGTCCATGGGGAAAAGAGAGGGACACTGGTGTGGAGGAGGGAAAGGGAGGTTTCTTCTTCTGTGACTTGGAGAGGGTGGGGGTGATCCCCTGTGTAGCAGGACTCGAGAAAACTGGGGGAATGCTGTATGGCTGAGCACTGGTGGCCGTCATGACACCATCCAGGTATGAGGGGAGGATGTCAGACCGGGCCTGGCAGGGTGGCAGAAGGACAATGGCAGGAATGGTGTCCGCAGTGGCAAGGGAGCAGGTGGCAGCAGTGGGCATGGGGTGGCACCGTGCCATCCCCTTCCTGGGCCAAGATTTTGAGGTGCTGAGGCAGGAGTGCCTGCAGGAGAGGCAGCTCTTCCAGGAAACTTCCTTCCCCACCTGCCCCACCAGCCTTGGCTACCACGAGCTTGGGCCCAGCTGCTACAAGACACAAAGCATCATCTGGCCCAGACCCACAGCCCTTCTGCAACACCAACACACCTTTTATCTTCCTGTCTGCCCCTTATACTGGGTTTTATTTAATTCATCAGGGGCTGTGCCTGTGATGTTCACATTCCCCCATCTCCCTCCCCACCCACTCGGGAACGTGTTTCTCCGGACGCTGCCCGGCAGCGGGGCTGGGCATGGATGCTCAGCATGGCACAGGTGGCCCTGGGCTCCTGGAGCCTCCCCAGGAAGCACCCAAAGGGCTGCCCAGTCCTGGGGCTGCAATTTTGTGGGTCTGTGGCCTCTCAGAGAACTGGGGACATCCCTGGGGTCCAGGTAATGTGCTCCATCTGAAAACTAAGCACCAAAAAAGGCATTCTCTTCTCTGTCCTGAACAGTCCATGCTAAAATAATTATTTCTTTGGGTAGTGCTTAGGACCGTCACTTAGGATAAGTCTTTTCCTTTTGCAGAGAGATGAGCTGACCACGATGTGGAGGTCTCCTTTTCTGAACTTCTAGCTACTAAAGCAGCGCTGTCTGCCATCAAGGCCATTAGGTCAGAAGGACTCTGGGGTGTCAGGCATCTGTGAAAGACGCTGGTGTGTCTGTGGCAGGGAGGTAAGAGCTGAGTGGTGTGTGTGCATGGGTGTAAAAATCCAGTGGACCTCTTGGCACATATTATGAAGTGAAATGACTGCCCACAACCTTTGGTGGGCCCTTTCTCACTGCATTTACGGTGTCTCGTGCCTGCACATTTAATCTCTGTGGTGTCTTGCTGTGGCCAGCTCCTTCTGAGGAGCCCCAGGAACAGCAAAGAGGCCTTGGAAGATAGTGGGGAGTGAGTGGTTTTATCTGGCTGGGAGTGCAAAGCGATCTTTGTCTTGAAGCCTCTCTGGTGCTTTGCTCAACAGAAGGGGTTTTCAGTGAGTTTTCCTCCTTCTAGGAGGAAAAGCATGGAGGCTGGTGTGGAATATGGCTGTGGGAATGCAAGAGCAAATAAGCTGAAGTAGAAGTAGTAAGGCTCCTAGTTACTCCATAGTCCTGGGGGAGGGGGACTTAGAGTAGACTGAGAGCATAGTTGAGGGAAGGCTCTTAGTGTAGGGAAACTTCTGTGCTTCTGCAGCAGAGCTGGCAAAGGAATGAAGTTCTGTTTGATTTTCATCAGCATAATATTAGCTACACTGTGGCTTCTTAATTTCTAGTCCCACTGCTGCTATTTGTGTTTTCACATCCAAAAATATAATGGATAGAGAAGCCTATTTCACATTTTTTGTACTTTTTATTCAAGTTGGTACTTAAACAGTAGTAGAAGTCCTCAGCATGTCACCAGTATTACTGTCAGAAGAACAAGCTTTGTCTTGGTCAGCTTTCTTCAAGTGGTCTCTCTGCTTGACATCACATCTCCCACCATGATTACTTTGGCATAAAGCTTGTCCCGGTGCTCAGCACACGTGCTGGATATTTGCCCTTTTTCTTAATTGTGAAACTTAGCAGCTAAGGAGTTTTTCAACATGAGACTGGAGTTTATGGTAATGACATTTCAACAGCTGGCATTTTGCACAGATGCTGATTTCTGAAGGCACCTAGTTGCTTCCTGCCTTCTGCAGGTTCAAGCTTTTATATGCAGATGTTGTGGCAGGAAGAGCATTGTACTGAAAGATTTGTAATTGTGTTATCAGGTTGTAGAGTTTCTGTTGCTAATGCCAAGTTGCCTTAAATCAATGAAGGCATTTTTTGCCTAATGATCTTTGGACCAGTCAAATATTCTCACGAGATTGACAGTAGCACCAAAGGATCCAAATTGACTCACTGCTGGTGTAAATCTACCTCCTGAAACAATAATTAGAGTTTCTTAATGTTCTTGCTTGTATTACTGTTTTCATCAGGAGCAGGTATTGCAGTAACTCACCCTGCTATCTTCTTACGAATCTGGGAAGGATTTTGGTATTGTGTGACAGCTTAGTGGTTGATTGAAAATTAGCTGCAGCTGAACTTTTTTCTGCTTAGCCATTGAGTTACTAAGAGTCTGTATTGAATCTCTACTTTTTCACTCAATGAGGACAGCAGACATGCTGTACAAATGCTTCTTTTATTTTTGCCACTGCCTCATCTGACACCAGTATTTGTATAAAGCATTTGCTCAAGCTTCCATTTACTTGAATTTTGTGTGCTGACACACAAACATTTTTAAGATGTGACAAAGATTGCACTGGAAGGTGTCAGGTGCTCTTGGAAACCTGTACTTTTTAATGTCTTTTTCCATAGGACCCTTTTGTAGTCTGTTTAGCTCACAAAAAGCTTGATCATGAAGCAACAGACCTATACCCACATGGATTTTCATCATTGTTGCTAAGCCACGTAGAGCATCTTGGAATAACACAGGAACAGATGAGGCATCCAAAGCACACATCACTGCTTCTTGGCAGGGGATGTGTAACTGGACAGCTGAGCAATGCTAACAGTGGTAGAGAAGATCCTTTTAGGTGAAGAGTCCTTGGTCTGTGAGTCAGATGCACCCTCTAAATTTGTTTCATTGTTTTGCATTGCATATAATGCAATGCATAAAAGGCATAGCTGATCATCAGCACAGAAAAGTCTGTCACCTCACCAAGGTGACAGTTCATTAGGTTCCAAAGTTCTGCCTCTTGGGCTTTGGCTTACTGGTTTGGGTTTTCTGTTTTTGGTTTTTTTTTCTGGTTTTGTTGCTTTTTAGAAGAAACTTTTTAAAGGTAACTACTTGGAGTTTATTCTGCAGTATTGAATCTGAAGTCAGTTATGGTATTTGGCTCAGACCAGCAGCACAGGGGATGTGGTGACTCATGACAGTGGAGGGGAGGATCCAAAACCACTGTCTAGAGCTTATTCACCCTTACCCACCTTCTTTGGAGGTGATGTCACCATGGTATCACAACACTGGGGTGTACACGATGTACTCTCCCTCATCTGCTGTTTAGCCACAGGTGACTGCTCCTTACATAAAAACGTGTGGGAAAATAATGAACTGAGTAGGATGAACTTAGAAAATTAGATGCATGGTTTTCCCATGCTGACAATTGTTGTACTGTAAGTAGGTGAGCAAAGCCTTGTGTTTCTAACCAGGAAACTTCTTGGAGTGCCACAGTGTTAATATAAATCAATTCAGCCATTGATGTAGTTGTTAATCTGTAGCTATGAGTGTATTACTTTAGAATACTTTTATATGGGCTGTGCAGTGACCTGAGGAGCTTGATGCTTACAGCTCACCAGGCTCTTTATGCAGATACTTCGTTTGTTTTTGCTCTCCAGAGTTGCCAATATTAAGCCCTTATGGCTTTTTAGGCTTGCCTTGCAATTACATTTTAGGTAACATTCTTGTTTACAGCTGGAGATGAGGTAAATGCAGATATGGATGAGTAGAAATAAGAAATAAAACACCAATAACAGCAAAAAGGAAGCACAGCAGAAAAAAAAAACAGTGCTTCTTATTAAGATAAATAAGCTCACAGCTTTATAATATCCCCTTTTCTAGTAACTTTGTTCTGCCTATTTGTCATGGTTTAATGCTAGGCCAGCAATTAACCAAATGACAGATGCTTTCTATTAATCACTCTCCCTGATAAAGAAAGGAGAGAGAATAAGGGACAGAGACTTATGGGTTGGAAACTAAACTACACAGCTTTAATGAAAAAGTAATGATAAAAAAGGAAAAAATATTATTTTTATACAAATATACAGAAAATTGATACCACGTTCCTCCCTCCTTTCCCTCAATAACTCTCACATCACCACTGAGGCTGCAGGGCAGCCCTGGGAAAGTCCAGGCTGGAATCCTGGAGTCAGCAGCAGTCGGGAGCTGGAGGCAGGAACACACAGATTCAGGCTGGCACAGATCAGGACAAACAGACAGAATCCTCCCAGGATGCTGAAGAATGCAGGAAGAGGTGAAGAAGGACCAAAGGGAAGGGACTTGACTCTCATGATCCCTCAAATTTATACCAGGTAGATGCATATGGGATGGAATACTCCGTTTGGTCAATTTTGGTCACCTGGCTTGTCCACTCCTCTCTAAAGGAGGGTTGCAGGTGTGACCCCTTTACTCCCTTTCTCTTTCCAGAGAGCAAGATGTTCCCAAGAACTGAGCAGTGTCCTTGGCTCTGCACACCAGTCTTAGCTGAAACTATAAACATCAAGCATTATCAGTCCCAGAAGCAGCCACTGACTTGATGTTAATTTCAGCACATAGAGCTACTTAGAAGAGACTTAGCTGAAAGTAACATTGCAGGACAGAAAGCTAGTTCTATCCTAGCCCAGACCAGGATGCTATCATAATGTGCATTTCCATGATTAACCTAACCTTGCTAACATACCTTTCAAAGTTTTCATATAAAGAAGGCTTGTTAGCCTCCTCTCGGACTTCCCTTCTCTACCAAAGCAAAGTCACTGCCAAGAGCTTTACAAAAGTACCAGTTCTTATAGTTAAGATTATTTGGTAAAGACCCTACCCAGGCTTACTTAGTGCAGACTAAATCTCCAAGTATTATGACAAGATCTGTTCTCATCCAGGCTTTGAATTACTAAGTCTATTTTAGTGATGACTGTTCAGAAAGGGAGAGATTATATCCTGACTGTTGAGCACTTTAATACGTGCAAACAAAAACGTGTATGTCCCAGATATATATGCTGCATCTGCCTTTTAATCTCAAGAAGACCTTGCCCAGAATTGTCTGAGTAAAAATCTATGTTTTTCTGACTCCTTAATTCTCCTTAAAACAGATTTTAGAACAAAGTCTGCTGTTTCTTTTTCTTCGTCTGCTTTGATGGAACATCTAGAAAGAAAAGGAAATTCTTTATAAACTCTGCCCAGAGATCCTCTGGGGTCAGTTTCTCCTCCTTGAACTTCAGAGCTTCTTCTCTACAGGGGAAACCTGACTCAAGATGTATTATAACATTAAAGTGTATCTACCTGTAACTTAGATGCCTAAGCTACTGTGGTCACATCAAGTTGTTATTTTATTCTTTCTGTGCTGCTCTATGCCTGCCAACCCCTGTCTTGTTTATGGGATAGAAATGATAATATTTCTTTGGGAGAGTCATGGAACTGTTCTCCGAGCCAAACTTACTACTTATTTAAATCATCACTGTTTTTCTGAACAACACCTGTGTCAAATGCTTTGGAGGTCTTTTGGAGTGGTCAGGTTTGCCTTGTTGGGTAAGGCCATGCAATGTGAACTCTGTTTCATGCTGGAGGTTGAGCAATTGAGAGGAAGAACACTTCCACAGCTGACTGTGTACCAGGGGCACTGGACATTCCTCAAGCAGTTTCCACCCACCCAACACAGAATGCTTGAAGTGCCTGCAGCTCTGCCTGCAGCTATGTTGTAGAGGCCAGGAGCTGCATGGTTTTACCCAACTGTGCCTTAGGACCAGCACAGCTGGGCTGAGCTGCTCTTTCTGGGTTTGCCTGATTTGGTCTGAAGGAGAGCAGCAATCTGCCTAACCATGTGAAACCATCCTAGGTGAGCATACCTGTGCTGGCTTTAGCCTTGCTGCTGTAGGTCTGAGGTGACAGAGACTCACTTTGCCTCAGGGTTGTGTTTGTCTGCCTGTACCATCCTTGCAGAGCCTGGGATGCGTGCTGGGGTTGTCCTGCTGCTCAGATGGGCACCTTCCTGTGAGTCTGCAGTTATTTGGCCTCTGTGCTGTGATGAGACAGGCTAACCTATCAGTTTGTATATTTGCAACTTATGCCATGCCTGTTCTCAGTGCTCAGGATACTTTGAGATTGCTCCTTGTTGGAAGTTGAAAGTCTTACTAGGGTTTGGTAACTTTTCCCAGGTGTGAATGATTGTTCCTGCTCCAACAGGAACACAGTGGCACAGAAGGGGCAATGAAGATCTTGATCCCTGCTCTTTTTCTTTTAGAATGTTGTTGTTTTGCAACACCCAGTGGCTCCTGAGTGACAGAAGAGGAATATTTGTGGGTGAGGCCAAGGGTTATCTATTTCTGCACAGTGCTGGAGAGTGTTCGTTTCTCCTGCAGTGGGTGCTGGTCCAGTGCATGTGTATATTTATATCCATCCCTTTCTTACACAATGACTCTGACATACAATATTTCTGCTGCCAAATACATAACAGCACACTCCTCTCTTGACCCTGAAGAGGCCCATCACAAGCTGTGGCTTCCTTTAACTCTAAGGTGACAAAAAGACTTTTTTTATCTAGGTTCAGTGGGTGAAAAACAAGTTAAGGGGGAAGGAATGGAGACAATACAATGTTAACTCAGAAGTAGTATGGCATTAATTCAGCCTGACCACAGAAGAGCACCAGTTAAAGTGCCAGGACTGGAGCTCTTCTATAGCAGGGAGTTGCCTCTTGGACTTGAAAGAACCCAACTCTTGTTCAGAAACTGCCTTCTGGAGACTTGATAAAAACAGGATCCTCAGGAGGGATCTCTGAGCTGCATGTCTGAAACAATTACCATGTTGTCAGGTTTGCTTGAAGATTCCTTTATCAAAAAGAAACAAAGAAAACCACAGAAATAACCTTGTGTGGACAAGCTGTGTACAGAAAAGAACAGATGTAAGACCAACTGAAGCTGAGGTACTGTTTCCTTTTGCCCAAAGGGTGTGTTTGCAAATCTCTTTAACACCCTCCTTTGTAGGGAGAATTGCTGTGTAGGGTCACTGCTAAAGCTCTCAGGTGGCTGAGATCATCCTGTTAAGTGTATATTACCCCAACTGAAAATGTCTCTTCGTATATTTTGACTACAGTCTCTTTTTGCTGTGTCTTTTTGCAAAGTCTCATTTGCTGTGCCTGGGGGTTCCTCTGAAAGCACCCCAGCACCAGAAGGTGCACCAGCCCCAGGAAGAGGGTGTCGGAGCTGGGAAAGAAGCTGTAAAAGAAGAGCTGACATTTTGCAGGGTGAGGTGGATATGCTGTCACAGAGGAGGGAGGGAATATCCTCATTGCTTCATAATCTGTCACAGGAGAATGGAAAGGTGACTTTCCTGTTTGAAAAGCTTCTCCAACATGACTGTTTCTCCACTGCAGTACAAGCAGCCAGAGGCATGGCTGAGGGAGAGTTTTATGCTAGGTTCTTCCCCCCTAGGTTATGAAATATTTAAAGCATCTCAGATATGGAAATTATTCTGAAGGTCTACATCTTCCACTTTTCTTGAAATGTGAAAAGGGGTAAAGGACAAATGTCATAAAGCTGCTGCTGACTATCAGGGGCAAAAAGTGATGGGCAGCCTGGAGGGCATTGCTGGCTGCCTCTATTCCTGGTTGGTGCTGAGCCTGAGGATAACCAAGAGCTGCTTCTCCCTGAGACTTCGTCTCAGATGCCTGTTTTAACCCAACATTATCACCTGTAAGATTTTGACCCTTTTTCTGTAGGACAGAGGAGGCTGTATCGAGACCACTGTTTTGTTGGCTTCTGACTTGATAGCAGCTGTGGCTCGTTCATGCTTCTTAAACCTACAATGCTATACACACTGCAGGTTGACTCTGGGGTCAGATGTCTAATACTGACTTTCCTGTATTAACAAAGCAAGGCAACAGCAGATAGTAATGAGAAATTTTGAGTTGGGTTGTGGGAGTCCTGTGATCAGCTGGTTCTTTAAATCTCTAATCACCTTACCAGTTTGGAGGCCCAAAGTTGCAAGGTAGCAACTCTGTTAAAGTAAAAATGGTTTCTTGAATTATTTACAGCAAGTAGAGGTAATGTTTATATAGTTGTGGTCTTCTCCTCCCTCTGCTTGGTTAGGAGACAGGGGAGAGAGTGGACAGCATTTTTCCATGCTGTTGCTCTGCCATGCAGGATGGGTGTATGTTGGCTCCATCCCAGGGAGAGTGAAGGGGTGTGTGGATCTGGGAACAGTGCTTGCCTTCAGACCTCTCTGGTGACTAAATATGGGACCAAACAGAAAGGCCTCTAGCAAGAGTCTCCAGAGATTTATCAGGAGAAAAGAGCTCTGATTTGTTAGGAGTCTGGCAAGAGACTCATAGCAGCTCATCTGTAGAACAGTCCTCTGGATGGCAACTCAACAGGCATTTATTAAGAAAGAAGGAAGAAAAGGAAAACAGTCTATGTTTGAGAAAACACTGGCCTTTTGAGGAGAAACTGCACCCCTGAGTACCTGTCTGTTCCTGCAGACCTGGATCTTTGCCTTTTTCCCTTGCTGCTTCCTAACCTGTAAACACTCAATTGAATATTAAGTTTTCTTTCAAATAGTTCCAGCATGCGGGATAACTGCTGGTAGGTCATAAAAAGTCAGCTTTTACCTTTTTTTATTACTCTGTTCTTCAGGAAATGCAACCCTTGCCTGGAAATAGTGTCTTCTGTGTACATGCTTTTCACCAAAAAGCACAGGTTAACATTATTCTCCATTCGCTCCCTAGTCCCCCCCAACTTCCCTTTCCCCCAAAAAAAGGGAAGATAAAAGGGGAATAAAGATTGGAAACTTGAAGTTGGCAACTGAAAACAATTGGAGACATTTACTAGCACTGGGAAAAGGCAATAACATAAGAGATAAGTAACAAAAATACAAATACATACAAATATATATATATCTACAACCCAGCCTCTATGCCGGGAGGGATGGGTGCCTGAGGGCAGAAAAGCAAGGCAGGCATTGAGCTTTTATACATGAAATATACTTCAGCCTATTTTGAGACATAGTCCCCAGAAAAGCATATACCTGTGTCACCTCTTGGGTTAAAAGTAGAGCAGTGAACTGTAAGCAGAGGGGACCAGCATCTTTTGTGCACCTCCTGTGGATGAAGTGCAGGTCCATCCCCTGGCTGCCTGCATGCACAGATTTAGCTGTTTTATAGGTTTGTGGTAATTAATGGTACATGGAACTCATTAGAGGACCTGATCTATAGATTTGTCCTTAAGAAAGTCCATGGCTTGGCTGCAGATTGGTGTGGGCTGAGTGGGTTTGGACAGAAAGCCACTCTTAATGGCTTCTGCAGTCAGATGCTCAGCTGTGGCAACCTCTATCCCTGCCATAGCCTGTTTTTTGCACATATTTTACCGAAAAGTTCTGAAAAAATCTGGACACTGTTCTTGAAGCAGGGAGTCTCAGACCTTTGCCAGGAGTTTAAAAGGCTTTGTAAGAAAACACGTAGTGGAAAGCTGAACTTGTACCAGAAGGAAAAGAAAAGCTTTGGCCCTGCCTGCAAGGGTTCATTGTCACTTAGCTTCACTGAAATGAGTGTAAGTATTGTTATGACAATCACTTTCCTTCCAAAGGAGATACATCTTAGGATGTAAGGGAAAGTAAACTGTTTGTATTATGAACAGAGTCCTTGTAAAGTAAGTGTTTCCTCTCATTTTTTAAGTTAAATCAGAGTCATAGGATAGGGAAGCTTCACAGCGGGAAAAGTGCTTGGTTAATGCTAGCATACAACTGTACAGCAACTTTGAGGCTGGTTTTACAAGTTTGCATTTAGATAAGAATCTGACATCTGACCTAGAATGGTAGAAGTCTCTTGTCAGGGGAAAGGGGAAGTAAATGTATTCATTTGTTAGTAAGCGATAGCACATTCTGTGTTGTAAACTAATTATTAACTGGTTTAGCCTTTGCAAAAATCCTGCAAATTTTTTTCTTCTCTTATGCGAGAGAAACAGGGACACAGTGGTTAAACATTGCATAGAGAGTGCACTGCAGGCAGGAACAGGCCATGAAGTGACAAAGGAATCCTGCCTACTTGATCCCACTCTCTCTGGTTTTTAAGTTGCAAATATGTTTAAGGACCACACACATTCTGAAATGGTAGGAAGGCAACAGCAAGCATTTCATAGAGGTTTGAACATCTTTAGGGGAAGATGTCAAGCAGTCACTTTCTATGTGAGTATCTGCACTTGAGGCAGAAATATCAAGCACACCCCATGGGAAAAGTGTGTAAGTATCTTCCACAATCAGGAACAGGACTGGGCTTTCATAGGATAAAGTGATGGACTGTCAGTCCTTCATTACTAAGCCCAACTTCCTTTCCTTTCTCAGGGTTCCTTCTAGCTTAGCAAAATATTTTTCTCTATTAGTTTTTTGGTTTTCTATCTGTCTGGGCCCAGCTGCTCCAGAGTGTCTTTCAGCAGCAAAGTGCAGTGTGGCCTTCTAGCTAACCTGGTAGTTGTTATTTACCAGAGAGCACACAGAGAAGAGAAAATGTCAAGTCTTTTTTTACCACTGAGGCAGAGCATCCTGCTACACACACCAGGGGTGTACTGGAGCCCAGAGGGACCTTTCCTGCAGAGCAGGACTTTGGGCATGTACCCTGTGCTACCACGGCTCAGTTGGATCTCCTGGATGGAGGTCATGCTCACCACTTCTCTTGCTCCTCCAGATCACCAGTGTGGGGGAGATGGAAGCAGTCACTGCCCTGAAGCTGGTGCAGGGACACACAAACTCAGTCACCGAGGCAGAGGAGGTAGGTGCACTGCCCCAGAAGGGTGAAATGCAGCAAGCTCAGCTCATGGCTTGGACCTCAGCAGCCACACATTCACCTTCAGCATTGCAGTTCTCCAGTCTCACTCATTTTGTTGAACAAGGTTTAGTGCCCTTTTTTACTGAAGGAATACTGAATTAGCTGGTTTGGTTTGTGGCTAAACACAAACTTTACTTCTTGACGATTTTGACTGAAAACCCCTTTTTTTGCCATTAGCATTGCTATTTTCTAGCCACTGAGGCCGTGGGAAGCCCTGTGCAGAGGGCATGCTACCCTCTGCTGGTGAGGAGGCCCCTGAATACGTCTCTGTGTAGAAGGCTGCAGGGAACCTTAAATGCTCAGCAAGATGATCCTGAGACAAACACCAAGCAAAATCAGGTACATATATTATGCTGTGCCTTTGGGAGGGCATGGTGTTTGGACATAAGTTCCCAGTCCAAGCGCAGGTGATAAGTGAAGGCAAAAGTGAAAAAAAAAAAAAAGGGAGCAGATCATAGAATCAGCTGAGTTGGAAGGGACCTCAGAAATCATCAAGTCCAACCCTTGATCCACTACCGCTGTGGTTACCAGCCCATGGCACTGAGTGCCACATCCAGTCTCTTTTTAAATATCTCCAGGGACAGAGAATCCACTACTTCCCTGGGCAGCCCATCCTGTGAAGAAATTCTTTCTAATATCTAACCTAAACCTCCCCTGGCACAACTTGAGACCGTGCCCTCTTGTCTTGCTGATAGTTGCCTGGGAAAAAAGACCAACCCCCCCTGGCTCCAGCCTCCTTTCAGGGAGTTGTAGAGAGCGATGAGGTCTCCCCTGAGCCTCCTCTTCTCCAGGCTGAACACCCCCAGCTCCCTCAGCCTCTCCTCATAGGACTTGTGCTGGAGTCCCTTCACCAGCCTGGTTGCCCTCCTTTGGACCTGCTCCAGGACCTCAATATCCTTCCTGATCCTGGTGTCCTTCCATGTATCTAATGGACTTCCATTTACTTCACTTACAACTGTTTCTGAAATAATTTCTGAAATTTTACAGCGAGGTGTAGAGGGCCACTGACACGCTGCACTTAGGTGGACACTGCTCATTTGCAGGTTTATGAGCAGGCATTTGATCCTTCTCTTGATGCAAAAGCAGCAAGGAGGGAGTCTGACCTTAATTCACAAACAAGCATTACTTAGGCTTTTCCTTTGGAATTATGTGCAGGTTTTATAAAGACAGTTAATCTTGGGGACTGGAGCATAATTTCTGGACACTGTGCTGCTGGTGCTCTGTAATTTTCTTGGCTTCAGGCTCTAGAGGTGTGCCAGAACTGAGCACTCCTTCCTCAGATTAGTGCTTTGTGCTCCCTAAAAGTACTGGGTGTTCCCACTGAAACTCATACAGCTTTGCTTGGCCTGGAGTCTCTGCATACAGAGATCAGCAGATAACAAGCCAGCACCTTGGCACAGTGCAAGGAGGGGCTGATGTGGGTGCCATGTGGGGCATTCATGTGGTCAAAGGGGTTGTGGCCAGACTGAGTATCCCATCTCTTGTAACAGGCTCATCTTATATATAGGGAGGGAGGGAAAAAAACACATTTGAATGTGAAAAGGCAGTTTTCCCCTTGCTTCCCTTCTGCTTCTCTTCCCTTCTGCTTCCCCTCCCTTCCCTTCTCTTCCCTTCCCTTCTGCTTTCCTTCTTTTTCTCTCTACTTAACCAAGATCAATGAAGACAACATCAAACACAGCTTTAAAAAGCTTTTTGGACAGCTAGCAGGAAGTGTGAGTGTTTTGCTGTGGGTTTTTTAAGGACTCACTAGTCACATGTGTGAGTGTGTGAGAAAGACACTTTCCCCAACGTGGAGTTTAATTCCTGTGTGAAGTCAAATCTTGACCATGTGCCTAATTGTGCATGAAAAGAGCTGTGTAAACTGCTTACACAGCTGACTGTGGTTCTCTTTGTGCAATCTCTGTTTTCTTTGAACTGTAGGCCCCACAGGTCCCTAAATCTGTCCTTCTGGCAGAGCATTTGATGCAGGCACATGGATCCCTCTAGGAGAAGATGAGGGCTGGGCTGTGCCTTCTCTCCAGGCTGCTCTGGCCTGCCTGAGGGCTCGGGCAGACCTCACAAGTCAGGTGCCAATGCCCAGGAACTGGTGGTCCTCCTGGGAATGTGTGATGGGGAGAACTTACCACTTGCTTTCCATCCAAGGGAAATTTGAACTCCAGGGGATGTTTGAACTTGGCCAGCTCACCCATAAGACTCAGGCTGCTTATGAGATGGTGTCTACAGCTCAGAGTGAAGAACTTGTTTTCTCTTTTATGCAGGATGCAGAGATCTCTGCCTTTGAACTGCACAGCATCTTGAATAAAGTAATGGCTAAACCTAAGTATCTGCCTCAAACTGCAGCTTCAGGTGACCAGCAGCAGGTTTCCAGCATGGCCATGAGGGCACTGAGCACACCACTGTGACACATGGAAGCAAAATTTTACAGCCCATGAGAAGTTATAAAATAGGTATGTTTGTTACAGTGCTGGGTGCAAGGGGGATCTCTCCTCCTATCTTGCACATCCTTGCTAAATGTAGGCAGCTATTTATTAGATAGTTGTATTACATATGTATTACAAAAGGCATGCATATGCATACAAGAAGCAAGGTTATCCAAATCAGCTGTGAACATAAGTTTCCACCATCTTCACATGCACACTGTCCTCTGGTGGTTGTGGGCAGGGACCTTTTGGAGGAAGGCTCCAAGTCTTCCTCGGGGTGTCCTTTTTACCTTTACTGAGTTGGCAGGGCTCCAGACTGAAAGACTGGTTTCTGCTGGTTTTGCTTGAAGGGTAGACAATGTAGTTCTTGTTTAATGCTTATCTTAACATTGTTAGATCCTGTTATCTGTGACAAAGATGTATGAGTGGAGTAATAGTGTCTCTACATCTGGCCTTCTTCACTTGGCCTTCTTCATTTTAACCTGTTAGTGTCTGAATCAGCTGACCTGGGCAGAGACAAAGCCCTGGGCTCTGCCTCAGACCTGTGGCTTGGCTCTTGAAGTGAACATGGCCACAGCCATGTGCTGGCCTCTGCTTCTTCTGGAGGCTGTGGAAATGTTGGGGCTGGGGCTGCACTGAAAGTGTGTTTCACAGGATGTCTGCTTTGGCAAGGTACATATGGTGGGAGCCTTCTATGCCAGCAACTGCTACTGGGAATTGGCTGCCAGGAAGACAGAGGGATTAATGCTCGATAATAGTCCAGAGAATGTATTGCTAGCTACTTCAGTATTGAACCACCTGGGATTCAAACAGTAGCCCAGCCAAAGGTCTGCAGTGTCTCTGAGGAGGAGGAGAAACTTTGACAATCTGGGCTTCTTTTTCTGTGAAGTGATGCAGAGCTTGGCTCTGTATGATTTTCTTTTCTATTAAACAGTGCTTGGAGAGGTAAGTGTCTAATTTCCAAAGTGAAATGCTAGCCAGTGTACCAGGATTGTGTACCAACACAGGGTACCAACACAGTGTGTTGTGTATCTGTGTGTACCAGGCAGCTAGCAGCGGTGTATCGATGGTTACCAAACTTGATTTAATGTTCTTCCCTTGCATGAAGCTGCCAGCTGCTGACATCCATAGATCAGTAGACATTGTCCAAAAAACGTGTTCACCCTTGTCTTTCCAGGCGGACAATAAGGGCAGGAAAGCTTTATCTTCTTGTGCTGCTGTAGCACACCTTCAAACTGGACAAACTGGGCTCTTTGCTTCAGGAAACATTATAGCTGACATTCCCCCTAAGTCTCTTCACCAGGAAATCAAAGAGGGCTGCTTATTAGCATCCATTTGCCAAGAGCTTGATATTTCTTGCTGGTGTGCCCTCCCAGCTGAAGCACTTCATGTCTCACAAGTCCTGACCTCACTGATGACCTCTAGGCTAGCATTGCCTCCCACTCTGCCAGATGCAAAGGAGTTGTCAGAAGCCGTAGTTCACTCCAGAGGGGTCACCTAAGCAACATCATTTCCCATCCAGCATTTGAGGGAATTGTAGGATTATCTGTATGCAGATATACTCACTTCAACTCTACAGGAACTGGATCCTCCAAAGCCTGTATTGCATTAAGTACTTCCAAAGCCCAAAGGCTTTGAATTACATTAATAATTTCCAGAGCACGGGGGAGACATCCCCCACTGCTCCTTGCACTCATCTGCATCAGTCTGTGCCAGTGACACAGCTGATCAGATTGCCATCAAGTAACTTGCAGGTGGAGATCACAAACAATGCAGATATGTAGCAAACAATGCAGCATGCATGATGTAAAAACAAAAAACCCACACCAAATGAAAGTCATCTTACCAGTTGCAAAGGAAAGCACAGAAGGAAATAAGGGCTAAGGTGTATACACTTGTTACAGAGCTTCCAAGCAGTTTTAAAAGGCCATCAAGCCATGGGGATTTAGTGAATAGAAAGTTGTGCAAACACATACAGGAATCAGACACTATGCTGTCTTTTAGGAGCTTCTGCTCCTAAGAATACAGACAAAGGTGTAGGATGAAGGATTCAAGTCTAAGAATAGTTGTGTTCAACTTCTCTGTGCAGTGGGAGGTGAATTGCATAGACAGAAAAAGGAAAAATTACCAAAACAGAATGATCCTCTGCTATAATTTGTTGTAAAACATGGCAGCCCCTAAGGACTCCTTAGTGGTTTTGTGGAACCATGCAATGACCAGCTTTTTAGTTAGCTGTTTGTGCAGGAACTTAAGTTCTCCAAATAGCAGGCTTGGCTGTGGCCTTTCCTGTTTATAATCCAGACCTCAGATTCCTGCTCCTGTAACTGCAGGTGTTTGAGTCAGTGATGCAGAACAAAATGTCATCTCAGCTGTTTGATGCAGGTATTGAAAAGATAGAAGGAGCAGAAAGAGCTTGTGAAATGATCATGGTTTGAATGAATCAATCAAATTTTTGATTTAGGAAGACTAGAACTCTTGGACAATGGTTGTGAATCCAGGGCAAGGAGTCCTTTGGAGTCCTTTTCTTAAGTGCAATATTGTGTTTTTAAATCACAACTGTCAATGTGAGTAAATCCACCAAGGGGAGGGAAAACTCTTCCTTCCAAAGAGCTTACCTTAACTGGAAGTAGAACGATGGAAGTGGGAAACTGGGACTGAAGGAATCCCACACCCTCTTGACAAAGATTCCAGAGTAGCAGGTAGGATTCAACCTTTTTGGAAGATCAAGCGATCAAGCGTAGAGGTGGCTGTCAAACAATTTGCCTTGGACAATGTGAACAGTCACACTTCCCAAAGCAGGGACTCCTGCTTCAGTTTATGATGCATTTGTGTTCCTTGATTCCCAGGTTTTGTTTCTTAGAGCCCAGGGGTATGATGGCTTCATCCCCAGGTGAAGGGCTGATGGGGAGAGGCTGCCTCTCTTCCTGCTGTGAGAGGTTTCTGGTTTGTTGAAGTCATATCCAAATATTTAGCCTTCCCACTTCACAGTGTGAATATAGTGTCAGTCTTGCTGCTTTCTTTGGAAGGGATAGTGCTGTTTTGCACAGTCATTCAACTTCTCTTCTTCATCTGCTCTGACTGCTGCATTAAACAGGCCCTCCAAAGTTTCTTCTCAATTAACTTTGGGTATATATTCCTAGTCCGTCAGACAAATGTTGCAAAACAGGCCTGTGCAGTATGTAGGATGAATTTCAAAATGTTTGAATTCTGACTAAAGCCAAAAAATGCTATGAATTATTGACAAGTTTTGACTTTGGGTTTTGTGTCCTGCAGAAAATTCACAGGGAAATTGATGTGGATCAATCCAGTACCATGAAGAGTACTGATATGAGAAGAGTACTCATATGAGAAGAGTGCTAGAAACAGCAGGTATTTGTATTGTTCTCTTTTTAGGATTAGATCAGTTTTGACCCGAGTTGATAGAAGCTCACTATTACCACTTGCAAGCTGAAAAATCATATGTTGCCATTTATGCTCAGCATGACCACTTGTTGTGTAGCAGTCTTGCCACACAGGCACACTAAAACATTCCAAAAAGTGATAGGTCTGCAGCCACTTTCTGTAGTGAGCAGCTTTTGAAGCACAAATAGCTGCAACAATCTGGTCTTGTAACAGCAGGCCATTGGTTTTCAATGAGCCTCTCTGAGTATATGTGGGTTTGGCATAAACCAGTAAAACAGGGATACTATGACCCAGGGAACTGAAGTGTCTTGACTAAGAGTGTCAGAAGAAGGGGCAGTTTGCTACTGCTGAAACCAGTGAAAAGCACATATAAGTTATGACAGTGAGTGAGGGGAGTGTATCATAGAGACATACTACCTCAAATTAATTTACTGATCTTCTGAGACCAGATCTTCTTGGCTCTCTGGAGCCTTTCCCTTCCAGATGAAGCAGCATTTCTTTTTGTCCCCAAGTTTAGATGCTCTTTGGAAACAGAGACTTACTTGCTCACAGAAAGCCACTGCTTAGTCTCAGGTCTCAGCAGGCCAAGCCTGGCAGCTGCTTCATCACCCAGGGGAGGACCATGAGTGGGAGCAACTTCAATGTCCCTTGAGAAACAGGAGGAGGGGTGTGGAAGCACATGCAGCAGAAGAACACATGACTAAGTCATTGCTCTACATCACTCTAAATACAGAAGGGGTAGTTGATAATTTACAAAATGGAGTAAATACTCATAGAATTTGATAATTTATCCAGAAGTAGCTAATCTAATTTCTATCTGTGCATAAGTTTGGGTTTTCTTGTGGGTTGCAGCTTTTTTGCATTTTTTTCCTCTTCTTTTTAAATCCTTGAGATTGTAATTTTAGGGTTCAAATTGAACTGCCAGTTACACCAAATCACTGTGACTTGTTTTGCTAATGAAGACCTCATCATTGACTTCGATAACTTTGTCTGGTATTTGATTCATCTGGAAATACTGTTCAGTGAGTACATGCTTAATGACTATAGGGGCTTTATGTTTTAAAGTCCAGGACAACTTATTAAGAAAACTTTGTACTGGAACCAAAGTGACTTCAAAGCTTAGCTATAGATCTAGTAAGCCAGTCTGCATGCTCTGTCTAGATCCAGATCTAACCAGCCTGTTAGGCCATACTGCTGAACCAGAGCCAGACAGTCCTTCCCATGCAAACAAGTAAATGTTGATTATAAAAACAAAATCTAATCATGTAGACTGACAAATAGTGTTAATGTTACAGACTGAACCATTAAAAATACTCAGTGTCATTCTTCCACATGAGCACATGTTGTGGTACTTTCTGGTTTGGGATGTAGGCCATGGTTGCAAGTTTTTGACTGTGGGACTAAATTCCTTTTTGATCCTGAATCATGAGGAAGGGTTGCTATATTTATCCTTGTCTGGCATCTCTCTTGTACTACAGAAATGTTTAGAAAATTGGATCCTGAAAAAACTGGAACAATAGAATTGAACCTCATTAATGTGAATTCATTTATCCTCAAAACATTTGTTGTCATCTGTTTTGGAAGGGTCTAGGAAGGTGCAATGGGTTAACAGTCCAGACTGTCCTTCTTAGTCTGACTGATTGTATGGGTTCACATATATGCTGTATTCATAAGCAGACTTAAGGAAGGTTACCCCTTTTTTTTTTTAAAGCAATTTACATCACATTGTGTTCTCTAACAGAAAAGGTTACTTGAACAAAAAGGAACTTCTCCCTTACTGGCAGTAATTCTGGCTGATACATATGCAGGCTTCTTCCCTGCCTTCTGTCAGCAACAAGGTAAAATATAGGTGCGGTAGTGACTCATGGTATTGACCATGTCTGCCCTGCAGAAAGGACTAAGTTTGGAGAAAACCAAACCTCCTACACATGTTTACCTTGCTTATTACCTGAACATAACTTATTTCTGTACTTAAATGAGGACACATCCCAAAACTCTTCTGACTTAAATGAGATATAAATATAGTTCAGGAAAGATCCTAAAAATACTTCTCTAACAATACACTTTCTTCTTCATGCTAGAAATAGGAACATACATACTTGCAACACATATCTTTAGTAAAGTTAGCCTTGGGCCATTTGCTTCTCTTATTACAGTAGTTGTGCTTCACTGTCATTTGAGCAGCTCAGGAGACCTCAAAAAGAGCAAGATCTGATGACAACAATCAAGCAGACATACGAGTATTATCCTAACGTGAATGTGCCTCAACTTATGCATGGCAAATTTTGCACACAGCTATAAGGAATGCATTCTGCTTCAACAATACAAGAAGCTGCAACCTCATTTTTAAATTATAGAATTTAAAGTCAAGAAAGTCTTTATTCCTATATATCCTCTGTACAAAAGCTTTAATTTAGCATAAATCCTCAGTGCTACTTTTGAAAATATTGCTATGCAAGTATCCTTGTATTTAAAGTGTTCCATGTGACTTATGGAAGAAAGCTCTTTATTGTTTGACAGTCTGGTTTTCAGACAGTACTTTTCAAGTAATAGCTCTCCTCCATCCTGCATCTCTGTAAGTAGAAATGTGTATTGACACCTCTGGCTGCTGGTGTTAGGGTAAGACTTGGGTCCCTTTATGTAAAATAAAAAAAAAAACTTTTATTCCTTTTTAAAAATAAGCATGTGGTTTTTTGTTTTTGTTTTGTTTTTTTATTCTTAGAGATAAATGGTTACAGAGCAGATGCAGAGCTTTTGATATCAGGAAGAGAGTGTATTACCTTTCAAAGGGAAAGAGCATTCTGGAGCTGACTGGGCCCTGACAGATACTCTGGCTGTGTGTCAATTAATGAAATGTTAGATAGTCGGATACTTTATGTGATACTTTAGAAGATTAATACTTAAAAAGCTACAGGTTTCAAGAAAGGTAACTGATGCTGTATACCCCATACTCCTCCTATTAAAATCATGAGTGTAAACATGAGCAAATTGCTGCTTCCAAGAGTTCTCCCTACAGCTGCCTTACATCTGCCCACCTGAGGAATTGTCTCCTCCTTCCTACAAATAATTTCTTCTATTTATGGACACCTTTTCAGAAAGCCCTAGGGACTTACCTAGTAGCAAAACATGACCCTGAAGGCAAGACACTTCATAAACACCCTTAAGGAAAGATTTGATGTTACTGTTCATTACCAACTGATTATTCCCAAATATATATAGGATAGTTCCATGGAAAAGGCTTTATTTGGAAAATACTGGTACCAAGTTTTTCTTTTAGCTTCTAAGGTTAACAAAAGTTACATGCAACTAACATATTTGGCTTAATTTTAAAAGCAAAAAGACAGTCTTGAACAAACTAGGGAGAAGGGGTTCAATTTAATACAGGAAGCATTTGAATGTTAGTGTAATGTGGAGCAGCATTGTGTCTTACTGTTAGCATTTTCAGGTAATTAAAACTTGACACTAAAATGTAGAATTAAATCTTAGAAGGAGACAAAAGTTTAATGGTATCACAGTCAAGTAAAAACAAGTAAGTTGTCAAGGACTATAGAAAGTTTCTACACTTAGTTTCCAAAGTACAAAATACAATAAATACATGAGGGTCTTCATAAAAAGCAGAATCTAAAACTGTTACAGCACATAATTTTTTTAACACATGGAATTCCTAAGATGCTACAACATTTTTTAGAAGTTATTGCTTAATGGATTGGTCATGTGGTTGTCACTGTTAAATGCACTTCAGTTTAGCTTCTTTAACAGATGTTCTGCTTCCAGAAATAAGCATGTGGGGGCTGTGCAACATATTTTAATTTCTCCCATCTGGAAAAAGCCTCAGGATAAACTTGGACAAAGTGACAGTGTCTGTTTCATGATGATTCCTTCAGTGGTAAGTTGAAAAGGTCCTTGTAGTTAATCTAGAAAAATGAAATTCTTTTCTGCCATGTTTGAAGAACTCATAGTGGGTATTTGAATTTAATGGCTTGCTTAGACCAAAGAAAGCAGAATTTCATTTGCTTGTAAGCATTATTTCATCTTGTAGAATGCCCTCATCCATTTGCTAATGCATTAATCCTTCATTTGTTTTCAAAGCACATTCTTCATAGCTTTCAAATTACATTATCATTGAAGTAAGTCTCATTGTATTAGAACAAACATAAAAATTTTTTTGCAAGGTATCCATGACTAGTACTTCAAGAATCTGGCTTCTGTGCTATTTCATGCCAAGCTTCTTTGTCTAGGTTTAATCCTTGGATACAGCTGAGGATAAAACAGAAATGAGATTTTACATGTTAATGTTCTAAAAGGTTACTTTTTTTTTTTTGTTTTTTTTAAAAAAAGAAAAGGTAAGTAATGTAATCTCTAGTAGCAGAAGTATGGTTATAAAAAGAACACAGAGAACTAACCAGTATAAATTTAGCATTCTTAAGTAAGCTTAAAACACACTAACTATGTCAATACAAGAGGAAGTCACTGAACAGCACTTAATTCAGTACTTTCAGCTCTACCCAGTGGCTTTGTAAGAAACAAAAAAAGGAAAATTGCCCGCAGTGAACTCCAGGACTTTCCCTTGTTTTATAAATGGAACTAGAGAGGTATTAAAATCTGTTTTGCTTTCGTTCTCTCAGTGCCTGTCAGCCTTTACACACTGGGCAAGCTGGAAACATCTGGCTGCATAAGGACTGTAAAACTGTAGGAGCTGTGCTTTAGTTGGTGGGTAGCAGGCAGCCAGTGAAACTCATTTAAACACTTGGCAGTAAATCAGTAGCTGCCACCCTATGGCCTTTGAGCTATGTGCTACTTGCACATTGACTACTCACAGAGGTACATGGGACTGCCTGAGTTTCATGGGGAGGACTGATGGGACACAGCTCGACACAGAAAGCAGCAGTGCCAAGATACTTGCTAAACTCTTGGCTCACACTTGCCAAGGGCTTTGGGAACAATTACTGTTCTGCAAAGCATTGCTACTGGGATATAACAATAGAAGGATACACTTCATGAAATTAGGAAACATGAATCCTCCATGCTCTAAATACCAATGTATGTCTGCATTACATCCTGGGGTGTTTCAGCTAAAGCTCTCCTTAAATATGCCCTTTTCTCTCTTCAACCAGACCCTGGCTTTCTTCTTTTTCACAGTCAGCTAATAATTTAAAAGGTGACGAACAGCTTCACCCACGAGGCTTTTTTCAGCTCACTACAGCTTCACCACTAGCAGAGATTAAATCATTCAGTGACAGTAGAATCACACCTGATAATGTTAAAGAGATTTCATTTCGTATTAAAAAGTCAGCATTTTGACAGCATTATCTTATTTGCATTGAGTTTTAGAGCGCTCATGCAGCTTAAGGAGCTAGTGAGTCACTAAGAAGGGTACTGACACAGGTAATTTCATCCTTAGTTTCCTTCAGTACACATAAATGCAAAAAGATATAGCAGCTGTAATAAATAACTTAAGAATATATTAAACTACCAAACATTTTCTTGTGTACTAAGCATCTTAGCCTAGATTTCAGCTGCCGTATTAAGAGTCCAGTAATTGCTTTTGAGAATAACCACAGAATACTTCAATAGCAGCACTAGAATGACTGAACAGACAAAAAGAGTGTAAGTTAGTACTGCACTTGGGTAGATTTCTCTGAAGATTCTCTTCAGATTGTGTTGTGCTTAGAAGCACGGGTCATGATCCCCAGTCTCAGCTTTGTTGACTGATGCTTTTTATTCCAGAAGCACAGATATTTCTTGTGTTCTTACATCTGTGCTCAGGCTGACCATGTAAGTTTACAAACAAGTAGCACATGCACAATTCACCCTAGTGTAGGAAAAAAAAGTCTTTATTTCTGACATTCCTGACCTTATTGTGCAGGGCTGATGGCTGCTCTCAATTTAGCAATGTTTACTTTTCAAGAGGAAAAAAAACTTAGGAGAAATACTACATTAGGAAGAATTTTACAGTACATTGTGTGTAGGCCAAGCCTGAAAATGATACAGAAATGAAAACTGATTTTGCATTAGATATATTTACTCTGGAAAATCTAACCACTTTAAAAGTGAGGATTATCTGCATGACAATCAGCTAAAATTCACAGTGGTTAATCTGTAGCATTGGCAGAACCTCTTATCTCCAGTAACAGGACAACTGGATATGTAGAAAAAAGCTTTATGGAATTTTTATATGTGTCCATCTGCTATAGTGTTCTAGCAATTCAGCCATGAGGAGAAATATGGTGACATATTGAAAATACCCATTATTTTTACACAGTTGTTTTTAATAAAAGAGATAGTACAGAAGGTGATGAGGAAAGGAAAGAACATTCATTTAAGGCCTTTACCATATGGTTAAGTATTACAAAAAAAGGATGGGAAGAAAAAGATAATCCTTTATTTGGCAATGTGATCTCTCCCAACACTGGAAAAAAAAAAAAAAAAAAAAAGATAACCATAGAATTTTGCAGTGTTTGTATTAAAACTTTCTGGGAAACCCATCTCAGACCAGGTACGCTGTGTATACCTGGACAGGGAAGGACTTGTGATTCATTTTTCATTCAAGCTTCAGTTTTTAAGGCCCTTTGTGCCAGTATATTACTTTCAAAAAAGAGGGAAAACGTTGTTCTGCTTACATGCTCAACAAAATCTTTCACATGCATCATGTTCAGATGAAAGTTTTTTTATCTAAGCTGGTGAAGACAAGGTTAGTATTAGAACCTGCTGTGTATGGCAGGGTGGTGACAGATGTTCTTTTATGCACCCATTACTATAATCTGTTAGGTATATAAACAGACATAAACAGTTAATCCATTCTGGAGAACATTAACTCCTTCCTCTTGAATTCTGAAATTGCACCTAACCTAGATGCATGAGAGTAATGCTGTGTGTACTCCACATGGTGAGGTGGGGTTTTTTGACTCTGGAAGTATCAAGGACTTACCCCTAGAAGGTTGCGGGGAACGTAGCCTTCCTTGTCATTCAGTCGTGCCCACCACCACTCAATTTCATCTGCGTCTTCTCGGCGCAGGATTGTCATGCAGTCTCCCTCTTTCATTGAGAGCTCATCATCATTCTGAGCCTCATAATCCCAGAGTCCATAAATCACTCCTTTGTTCATTATTCCCATTTTCTCCTGGACCCCTGCAACATTAAAAACACAGAGTAGCTCAGTAAGAGTTTTAAACGAGAAGAGAGGAGAGAGGAGAGAGGAGAGAGGAGAGAGGAGAGAGGAGAGAGGAGAGAGGAGAGAGGAGAGAGGAGAGAGGAGAGAGGAGAGAGGAGAGAGGAGAGAGGAGAGAGGAGAGAGGAGAGAGGAGAGAGGAGAGAGGAGAGAGGAGAGAGGAGAGAGGAGAGAGGAGAGAGGAGAGAGGAGAGAGGAGAGAGGAGAGAGGAGAGAGGAGAGAGGAGAGAGGAGAGAGGAGAGAGGAGAGAGGAGAGAGGAGAGAGAAGAGAAAAGAGAGAAGAGAAAAGAGAGAAGAGAAAAGAGAAAAGAAAAGAGAAGAGAAAAGAGAAGAGAAAAGAGAAGAGAAAAGAGAAGAGAAAAGAGAAGAGAAAAGAGAAGAGAAAAGAGAAGAGAAAAGAGAAGAGAAAAGAGAAGAGAAAAGAGAAGAGAAAAGAGAAGCAACCTCCATTCCTATCACACCACCTTGTTGACATCAGCTTGCTGAAAGTCAGTCCTGGAACAGGTGGCATTGTGAATTTAGCCCCTGCATGCAGCAGACACATTCCTTCCTTACACACATTGAAAGAACACAAGGTAAACGGGGAAAGGAGCACTGGCTGACGAGGCTGTTGTTTTGTGCTACTGTTCACACTTCCTACGTTTAAGCAATGAGCATGAAAACACTTGTTTGCACTCTTAGTGCATCAGTATTCTCTTTCTGTCAAAGGGAGATAACAACACCTGCTTATGTTGACAGCCACTGTCATTTTGATGCCTGATACCTCATTTGCCACCTGTGTTGCTTTATTTCAGAAATGTAAAACAAGTTGCACCTCAGATCTATACCTGAAAGGTTTGTCTGCTACCCACCAGCTGCTTTTAGTTAACTCAAACATTTTATCTCAGAAGTGCTTAATTTCTGCCACAATTTTAATTACTCACTGGCTTTATAAACATTGTTCTGTTAAGTTGTTGCTCATTTTACAGTTGTAGTCAAATATGAAATACTGCAAGTTCTGTACACATTCCTCAGCTTCTAAGCAGTAAACTTAGAAAAGGTATCTCAATCAATTGTAATAAAAACTCTCTTAGGTAAATATTAATTTAATTCTATTAATTTAATTCTTGAATTCTGAGGGGTTTTCTTTTTGGTTATGGTATTCCCAGGAGCACATCACATCACAAAACTTGTAATTTCTCTTTCCATCTCCTACCTATTACAACCTAGCATACAGGATTCTTACCTATGTCTGATGAAGGAAGCTTCTGTTCAAATCAAGCTTTTCATTTCTGCTTACCAACTCATCATGTAAAATTAATGCCACTGCATGCTTAGTTTTGCTCCAAGAAACTCTTACCTTGTTTTGCATCTGGTAAAACTGAAGGTTTGGCAAAAGCTGTGCTCTGCAGCCATGAGGAAGGTAAGACTGAACACCAAAGCAGACAAAAAAAAGATTCATGCGATGCATCTTGTCTTCTAACAAGGTGTTAAGGGTCACACCAGGGCAGCTGTGCCATCATACTGTAGCTATGGCACAGGTTTTAAATCTCAGAAAGTGACAAATGTCATTTAATCAATCCTAAGATTTCATTTAATCAATCCTAAGATTTTACTTAAGCCTGTCTGTATTTGTCAGTCATATTTAGTATTGCGTATTCTTTACAACAAAAACAGGAATAGGTGAATCAATGAACTGCATATCAATGAACTGCTTAACTCACCTCACAGATGAGTTTAGAGGGCCAGGTTTTAATGTGGTATCTGTTCTAGAAACAGGAAGATACAAATCCCCATACTTCTTTTACAGCAAGAAACAGATTTAGCCAGTAAAATAATTTCCTACTATAAATACAGGCAATCAGAAACAGTCTTAGCAATAGAATTAATTCCTAATGGAACAATATGGAAAATTGATAGTTGAACAGCCAATGTATCAAGAAACACCTTAGTTTCAGTGGTTTCAATTTGGAACAGCTGGCAGTAAGCCAAAACCTTACAGTCCTTTCAGGACCACTGAAAAGTATCTCATAACACACTAAAACAATCCCAAACACAACAAAACACAACAGAGTATAAAGTGAGATCACCAGATGGTGGGTCCAAAAAACTCACAAACAAAAAGAATGTGTTTCCTCATGCTATATAAAATAAAGCCATGGATCTCCTTCTCACACAATCTTATGGGGTGTTTACCTGAATTTAAAAGTAGACAAAGTCCTAAAGAACTCTCTCAGAATTCTGCAAGAATTCAATACAAAGGTACTGCTTCTTAACTGATACGAGTTAAAAGCACTAAGAAATATTGGACAAGTATTCTTATTACTCTGGTCCTACAATTTTCCTTGGACATTTGCTGTTGATGACCACCATTTGAGTCTGGATAGAGAACTAAATAGAATTTTGCTTAGCCCACAGAATTAGTTAAATAGGCTTCTTCCCTCCCTTCATAGGAAAAACTCTATACTTGGTACCAGATATGGTTTTCAAGATTAGTAAGGACAGCTTAACAGCCTGTTTTGAAATATGCTGGCTAAGCAGCTTAAAGAACCTCAGATCTCACATGTTCCACAAAACCAGAAAGGCTGTATTACAGCTTTTTAAACTGCATTACACTCCTCTTACTCAAACCTTTTAGAGATAAATGACACTTTAGCTGGTAAGTACCTAGGGGACAAGAATTACATACAAAACATGCAAAAAAATAATTTAAAACCACATTATAAGAAAACATACAATTATTTAAAACCTCATCAACAAATACTCATCACACCCTAGAGGGAATTAATTATCTCAATTTGAAGACAGTTTCCCTACAGTCTTAGTCTTACTACTTTAATAAAATCTAAATTTAATATGATATTATTTTTTTACATGCCAGAGGGGAAAAGAAAACAAGGGTCAGAAAGATAAAATCAAATGCAGTGCTTGTTATCCTCCAATAGGGCCTAAACCTGACAATATCTTTCTTGGTTCTAAAGTGCACATTAGGCAATATTCCTTATTTCAGGAATTCAGGTAGCAGATATGAACTGCCACTTGAGCTATCCATACCACTTTTAGTTTTATGTAAAAAAAATACTTATGTGGTAAGATTCACCTAGTTGTCACCTCACACTAATCTACATGTCAAGGCATGGACTTAATTCATGTCAAGGTTTTTAATGGAACTCAGATCATCTCTACAGATTGAATTTGATGAAGTTACTTTTGATGGACCTTTTCTGTGACAAACAGCTCGCTAAAACTTCTCTCTTTCTAAGAGGGATCCAAGGCATGGGCACATGATCTAGGTGTGCAACTTACCACTCTCCATCCACAAAAAAAAAACCCTGAAAAGTGCTGGGTGAGTTCTTAGCGTGCTCCAGAACTCAGTGGCCATCACCTACCATATAAGAACTGGGAGCACTGTGTGTAACCTTCCTCCATCTCCTCGCACTTGTCTGCAGCTGTCTGCATATCACTGTAGGTCATTGCAAATACAGCTGCTCCTGATTCCACCAGGAACTTGCACACCTGCACATTATTGCAGGAAGCTGCACAGTGTAATGGGGTCCTGCAGGCCAAGAAGAAAAGGATGACACATTACTTTTATTGGTCATGGCAGTGCTTACAGACTCCTGGGTACAAACCACTTTCATGCATGACCTCCAGCAATGAGTACAGTACTGCTGAAGGCTTTCCACCAGAAGCACTCAACCCAGGATGTCAAGAGCAATTGCTTTTCACAGATACCAGGAGTTACAAAGAGATGCTAGAGCCCTAAAGCTGAGTTTCCATATGGCTTTCAAGTTATGCTACCTTCTTATAATCCATTAAAGTTTTAACATTCATTAAGGCAACAGAAATTAAAAGAAAAAAAATAATCAATATTAGAAAAAAATTCAGAAATCCTCCTGGCATGCCTCTTACACTCTGAACAATTACTTTAAGGTCTGACATGGTAAAAAGTGAAGGTGACTGGGAGAACTACTGAGACTGAGGGTCCACAAATATCTTTATTCAGTCTTGGCACTTAAGACACTTTGTTACAGGCAGAAATAATAAAAAAACACTCCCCCTCATCCTAGCATTTTGTAAATAAGTTCCCTAGCTACCTGTAAGGAGGATTTCTAACCCATTATCAGTTGCAAGCCTAGTTCGTAGGTTGTGGGTTTCTGCTTTGTTTTGGTTTTAAGTTGTCAAGAGTATTGGTCAAAAAATTATGGAGAGTTTTCAGGGGTAGACACTGCCCAGAGCACATGTAAGTTATAGGCTGTCTCACGGAGAAGACATGGGAATTTCAGCAAATGGCTTGTTAGTCATAAGATGTCTTCAGTATCACAAAGAAAGAGAGCAATGTATCCACCCTATGGGGCAGGGCCTCTGACACATTTTTTCACCCAGGGAACATTAGTTTAGTTTGCCTAAGCTCTGTGCATTCTCCTCTGTGCATTCTCACGATGCCCAAAGAGAGCTGATGCTGCCTTAGTGTGGAAAAGTTATTGCCAGCGTTACAGGAGCGAAGCAAGGGATCTTCTGAGGGAGTTGTAGCAGCCTCCCAAGTCTTAGCTTGCTTATGGAAGATCATCTGCAAGGTACCACTTAAAGAAAGCCTTACCATCCATCACTATCTGCAGCATTCACATTCACACCAAATTGCACCAGGAACTTCACAATTTCTGTGTGCCCAGCACACACAGCGTTGTGCAGTGCCGTAATCCCTTCATCATTGGGCATGCTAGGATCTTCAACCTATTCAGACAGAAAAGGAGCCATTCACATTCTGGTGGAATTCTCGAGAAGAAACATTTCTTCACATAGAAAACTGAGTTGACTTACTGTGAAACATGACTTTGAGCCCTATTTTTTTGAAGGATGTGAGCAACATTCAGAAAACTACAGCAGTAACTGATCTCACAAGACAACTCACACAAAAGCTTGCAGCCCCCCTTTAATAGTGGCAACCAAAAATGGTTCTGAGAAACAGATAGCTTAGCAAAATTATTTATAACAAATTTCTGGCATTTGTTTGTTTAACTGTAGCGAAAATTTTGATTTTGCTTAAAATTATTCTGATAATGTGCCAGATAGGGGGTGAAAAACTAGGTAAGTATCGAGGAAAAAGTTGTGCAAATTTACAGTCTTTATGCTTAATACCCACTTTAACACTGTTAAAACCAGCTTCCAAGTGGAACAACAGGTCTAGGTGTGCACTATTATATTAGCTTCCCCAGTCTGGAAAAGCTGCAACATCCCAGTTGGAACCAAGACTGCTATTCCTTCTCTTACAAGTCACCACTTATACCTCATAAATAATTCTCTGCACGAGGTCAAACTCCCCCTCCAGAGATGAATCCAGAAGCAATGCAAGGGGATTGAATTTCACTCTCATTCCATGCCCAATCCTCTCAGAGCCAGTTTTACGCAAGTTTGTCCTCTTCCCCTGCAAATATTTAACACAAGTTATAGGCATTTTTTTCCTGGGAAGAACAAGAATATGGAACTGCTTATTTGGGGATAACAGCAAAAATTACTAACTAACGCAGTGTTTAATATGAAATTCAGACTTTTTTCTACCAGTTCCCTGACATATTACAAATATTGTAGTTTAGGTGTGTTATGAAAGATCACTGCCTTTCTAGACAACTCAAACACAGAAAGCACCTTGTTAAGGGTAAAAAAAGCATTATATTTCTTCTGATTATTCAGACTATTTTCACATTAGCTCTCAAAGTAATTTCACAAACCAAGTAGTACAGTCCATGAAGCACATTACTTTTTAAGCACTGATGTCAACATTTTCTTCATCACATCTTCCTAAGCTTAGCAAAGGTTAGGAGGAATATAAACATTTATTTAAAATGGTTTAGGAAAGAATATAGAACCTAGTGTAGAAATGCTTAGATGCTCCCAGTGACACTCAAAAACAAGCATTTCTATAGCTGAATTTGTACTCTTTCCTTTAGAGAATACACATGCATTAACCTTGTGCTCTCCCCAGCTGGCTGTGCAGCAGCAATAAACAGTATTCATAAGGGTATGTACAATTCTTACAGTTGTACAAAGATTAATAGAAGTTACTCATGCTTTGCAAGAGAAAACATGAGAAGATATATAAGAAGAGATTCCCAGAAGATCCTCCTTTCCCTTTTGATATATAAATAATATTTTAAGTACAGACTTCCTAAAGAACAAGCCTGTCAGCACAACACAAGTATTTACTGGGCAAGTTTCTTCTCATCATTGCTGAATTATTACAAAACTGAACAGAAACAAGTTCTTAAAATTTAGAAAATCCTACCACTCAAGTTTCTTTGTAAAAGGGAGAAAGGAAAAAGGCTTTAAAGCATGAAAACATGCAATGAATATTCCATGCAGAAATTACAAGGTTAAAAAACACATTTAAAGCTTTTGACTCCTCTGACTGAAGTGATGAAGGAGAAAACACCTTCAAGTTATTAAAATTCTATTAATAATAGGTTTTTTAAAAGAATCTTTGAAGAACTGAAAGCAGTAAGCATTTCTGTTCTACAACAGTGAGCTAAGACCATATCACACGTACACAAATTTTGAAATCATAAAAGAAGGTAAAATGATTGCTACACTTAGCCTAAAGAGTCTCCATTTTGATGCAGTTTGAGAACTGATTGATAATAAATCAGGTTCCATGAAAAATTCGGAAAACATTTCCATACTAGTTCTTGACATTTACAAATTGGCTTTTAAAGCAGAAACGAAGTCTGTTTCTCCATATTTTTTCAAGCAAGTCATTTTTAGATAAACAAATGCAATCTGGGATGCAAATAATTAGTTTCCACCTCATATCAGCAATCATGAGAAATGCATGTCAAATCTGTATCTGTGCCTCAAAAAAACCCACAAAAAGTATAACTTGGATACATTAGGCAGACTGTTCTAAGAAATGTTCTTTACAGTCCCAAAGAGTTTTACTATTTGTGCATCAAATTCCACTTAGAACTTCACCATGTCATTAATTCTAGAAACAACAGACACTATATATTGCTGTCATTCACTCTGGAGACTAGAGCATCACACATACAATAGAACAGATACCCACAAAGAGGTTTCTAGCCTCTTTGTGGGACTGGTCTTCCACATCTAATTAAGCTCTAAAATACAATGCACAAAATTTATGGCAGAGGTTGAGATTACTTGTTGACAGGGCACCTGAGTTATAAGCTAATACTTACAGGAGGCAAGGAAAACTGTCCAGTAACTTCAGGAGGCCTCATATTCATTGAGTCTTCTCCCAAACTTTCTGGTTCCCCTGATGGATAGGGAGGTGGTGGGTATGGAGGGTATTCTTCCATGTACACCTCCAGTGGCAGTGAAGCTTCTCGGCTTGGTTCTTCCATTTTTGGATGTGTGAGTTCATCACTATCTGACACTGCCTCAGGTACAGTGTCCAAAGCTACAGAAGGAAGAACAACTTCACTCTGATCTGCTGGTGTGTTTTCTGCTTTCTCAGCAATGCTTGGTTCTGCCACAGAAGCAGCTGTTTCTTTTTCTGATTCTGCACTTAGATAAGGATTTGGGACTTCTGCACGGCTTTCAGGACTGGTAACTGATGCTGTCTGTTTGGAGGAATGTGATGGAGCTGAGATAGTCTCCATTGCAGCCAGAGTGGTCCTCTGATACAAGAGCTTCTGAATATTGGGGCCATTAGGTCCTTCTGGCTCAGTGATGGAGCTACGTTTCTTCAGTGGTCTGGGTGCATTGGACAGCTTTTTCCTCAGTGCTTCCAGATCAGCATCACTCTGGTTGCGGTACGGATTTGATAAGAAAGGCAGCAATTTGGTTGGACTAAGGGGACGGGGTATTCGCTCAGTTTCATGATTCTCGTGAGCAGAGGCTGTTGTTTCCAGCTCAGGCTCCAGACTGCCAGGTTTGCCTTGGAGATTTGAGTAGACATTCTCTGTCTGCAGCAGCTGATTTTGTACACTAGCTCCCGCCATCACAGGCTTGCCATACACTGTGGAGCAATCAGAGAGGGGCAGGGAAAAACAAGTATGAATATTTGATGAGCAAACCCAATTCACCTACCTAGGGCAAGTAAGCAGAATAATACAAACAACTGAACAGAATTAACCTGGTAGCCAGGTTTACCACCATTTATTTGCAAAACCAAGACAGATGTTCTGCACTTTTAGTTAATGCTGATTAACAGCATGCAAGATCCACCTAAAATTCTTACAGCTGTACTAATCTGCTTAAATCCCCTGAGGAACAGCTTCATACCACAGATGACATGGGAAGTACCTCTATCTGAGGTTTATGAAAAGGCAGACAGCCACATGCTTACCACTTGGGAAGTGAGGTCCTCTAGTCTGTGCCCTTGTCAGAGCACTCTGCACTGCCTGCTGGAAGTTCTTCCCAGGAGTCTGCTGCTGAGTGTACATGCTATAAATTGAACTTGCAGCCACAGTTTGAGGCTTTCGAAATGGCGGGAGTGAGGTTTCTTTGGGAGGCTGAGGGGTAAAAGGTCTCACAGCTGCTGCTGGGGGACTCTCCTGTTTGGAAGAGAGAAGAATTAGGTCCTGGCTAGAGGAGGGACCTGCAGGCGATACAGAAATTCTCTGCTGGGAAGGATGGGAAGGCTGCTGTGTCACTGGTTTTTGTTTGTTCCCCATAGTTACAACTGTCAAAGGCTGCTTCTGTAGGTTTCCATCCACCTTAGTATCAGAAGGTTGCAGATGACTGGCTTGACCAAAATAAGGCAAATTTATCTGTTTTGGTTTAGTGGGGACAGGTGGCGGTACCTTTGTGACATTTTTATTGGCACTCTGAAAGACAAAAAAGAAGTTAATTAAGATTAAAAAGCAAAATATGTTTTAAGAGTTCTGCAATGAATAAGAAAAGATCCTCAAAGAATAACACAGTATCAAAGTATTCTACTGTTGCTACAATATTGTTTACAATATCATTGGAAACATGAAAAGCCTTCTTGAATCTTTCTATCATCGTAATTTTTTTAAACTTTGAACATATTCTCTTTAATTCTCTCTGTAGCAGGTATGTTTAAAACACCAAGCAATGGCAGGGCACAGTAACTTCTCCAGAGATTTCAGAGGCACTTAGTAGCATCTGTAGGCAAGCAGCTTGTTTCCCAGAGAGCTTGTCATTCTCAGTTCTTCTGTAACTTCACCTCTACCTAATGGTGTCCTTGTGCCAAGATTTAGGTGGGAAATCTTGCTGCAATCAAGCATCTAAAGGACACTGCTGCACAGAAACAGTGGAAAAAGTGTGTAAATTATTTTTAAAACCCCATGCAAATGACTGTGCATAGAGTCCTCAGGGAAAAAAAAAATACATACACCCACTAGTACAAGTAACAGCCATTTTTACGTATTCAGTCAAAATGCACATTTTCATCACAGTGACTCTATGGAAAAATTTTGAGTTATTAACTGCAATTAAAAGCCTGAAAGACTTTTTTCCTTAGAAGCAAGTCTTTTAAAAGAAGATCTAGGTATTTGTTAAAGAGTTTCCTGACAGCAGTAGTTGAAAAGCTGTGTAGTAAACCCCATCAGACAGAATGAAGTAGTTCCTGCATACCTGTGCTTCTCGCAGGAGATCTTCACTGCTCTGGTTCTTCCTCAGTGTGCTGAGCCCAGCTGACTGGTCCACAGAATCAAACATGGAGAACGGACGCACCTTCTTCTCTTTATCTCGTAAAAAAGTTTCTCCTTCAGCTGTTGTTAGAGAGAGGAACACTTTTAAAAGGGACAACAAAATTGTAGGAATAAGAGCGCTGTTCTGAGAAACATTCTGGACAGTGTATGCAAAGGATGCTTCTTTGTATCCAGACCCACACTAAGGACTCAAGGGCCAGCCAAACACTGCATTTTGCAAATCAAACAAGAGCATCTATGAGGGCATTAGTATCTACTTCACCACCTAAAATGAGGGAGGGGTTGGTTTGGTTTGTTAGTTTTTTCACAAAAAAAAAAAATCCCTGCAACACCATAAATGCTCACATGGCAACAGTTTTTTATTATTTTTTTATGCTCTCTAATGAATTTTACATATTTACTAAAGTATATAGAAGAGACAAATATTGTGAACTAGATTTCCTTATTTTAAGGTCAGCTAAGCACATACCTTGTCCCTCACTATTCACAATTTCTTTTCCTGAAGTCAAGGCTGTTCCTTGACTAATATGATTGTCTGCATTCGAACTGCTCCAGTCAGTGGCAGATAAGGAAGGTTTTGCACTGGGAACAACAGAACCTACAGGAGAACAAGTGGAACAACTTAAGTTAAAATGATTTATCTATTGGCTTATTTATTACAGGCAAGTTTTTTGTTTGTTTGGTTTTGGTTTTTTGTAAGAGCCAGGTCTAGACACTGTACAAGTATCATATCCAGTTTAAGTGCTACAAATCCCATCACTTAAAGTTTTTGTTAATTTGTTTGTTTGATAAAGAGAATGCAGAACTAAGATCAGAACAAGCTACCAAAGCAGCAGCAAAACTATTTGTCCTAATACATGCCTGCACTTACTGGCATTCAGACAGGAAATTTCTAGACTGGCTTCTTTCCAGTTAATTAGAAACTTTCTTTTGATATTTACAGGAAGTATGAGAAAGATATATTGTGCATTGAAGAAAAACATGAGGCATTAAAGCACAAATAGATCCATAAAAAAGAAGAAAAACATAGAAAAGTCAAGTATTTATTCAGTATGCATACAGCCACACCACCACACATCCCTTTAGCAAACATACAAATTTGGTATGTAACAGAGCTAAAATTCCATTTTAGTTTTAGGATCTGCAAATCATAAACTGCAACACAGTTCCACATTCTCCAGGACAGCAAGAGACACTTGGATTGGTTTTGTGCCATGGCTACATTATTAATATCCAGAGATGGAGGGAGAGAGACAAAAAATAAGCAGAACTTCTACAAGCTCTGTCTAAATTTCTTTTTTTTTTTTCTGGGGAAGTTCAGTTTCTCCCCTTTCCCAGTTGAAAAATAAGTATTTCCCTCCCAAGACAGCACAGAAGAGATATTTGCAACTTTCCAATATCTCTAGATTTCATTGTCATGGAGTTGAACTGTAGTTCATTGGACAATGCCACCAAGAGAAGGCAGGCAAATCTTCAGTAACACTCCAAGTAAGAGAGGTGAAGCCTTATGTCAGGTGTTGGACTTGCATCTCTCCACATTCCTACAACATCAAACTGTCAGCAAGCTTATTGTTACATCTGTGCTACACAAAATTTCCTCCTTTGTAATACTTGTAATATTAGTTAATCCTTTGCATGTGCCATTTCCAAAATACATGATCAGAAAACTTGGCTTTGCTAATTTTTAAGTCCAGACACCAGGCCGTGACCATGGTTGTGCTAAAACTGCTTCTAGAAACTCACACGCTGTTGCAGTTTTAGGAAATAACTTTTTTTTTTTTTTTTTTTTTTTAATAGATTACTAGTTTACGGAACAATCCTCCTATGATCTATACTATATAACCACTCAAATTGCTCACTAAGGGGACTAAATTTATAACACATGGTATAGCATAGCCTCAGTGCTTATAAAATACATTCACTGGGGCAGGAAAATTGCAAGTAGTAAGAATGATATCCCAAATAAGACTTTAACAAAAAACAAAACAAAACAAAAAAATAGAGCTGGTAGATAAGAAAACAAAACATTTCTGTAGAAGACACATAAAGTGCAAGTTATTTACCTGCAGGACCTTTCGCTTGTGAACTGCTCCCAGTTCTCATGTTTGGCAGAGTCTGTGTTTTTAGTGGACCATCAGGTATCTGGAAGGCTTGTGTTCCATCTGAAAATGCTGGTTTCACCAAAAGTTCAGGTCTGGAAGCAATACGTGGAATGGTAGAGGACTGGATATAAGGACCAACTGCTGCCACTCTGCTTGGGGCAGAAACCACAGGCTGGGGTAAATTTCCATCTGAAGAAACCTTTGGGGGGGAAAAAAAAACAAATTAAAAAATAATTTAAACAATATTATGCTGCAGTATCATCTATCTATCAGAGTCTGAGAACCAGTAGAAAAATTATACTCCAGTATTAAAAATGCTTTTTTTAGATAATCTTTAAGAGGTATAAACATAAGGTAGTAATTGCAAAAAAAGAAATTACCTAAAAAACTTCATGACCGCACAAAAAGAGCTCTTGTTCATAAAGAGTAAGCAAGTTAACACCAATGTACCATGAGAAGTATTTTAATAATACAAGACTTCCACCATGTATGGATAAATATAAGTCTAGCATCTAAGGAGCACTCCCCACAAGCAAGACTTTCCTTCAGACTGTATGGGCCAGAAATTAAAGCAATTTTTGTGTTATTAAACACCCTGCACTTACTGGTAAATTCTCTTTCTGTTGCAGAGCTGCCTTTTTCTTCCACAGGCGCTCTCGCAGCTCATTAACACGCTTGTCCATGACTGCCACCTCCGAGTTGCGCTTGTTCAAACACTCCCTCTGTTGCTGCAGCTTGGCATTCTGCTCCTGGTTCAGTTTGTTCCTCAGCTGAATACATTCACAAAGCCAGGGCAGAGGGGGGGGAGGAGGGGAAAACAACAAAAATCAAAACAAATTAACTTTCAGGACGGGGGATAGGAAACAGTTACAAAAAGAAAAGCCGCCAAAAACGTCAAGTCATCATGTCAAACTCAGATTATTTTCTCTCAAAAAATGTTGATTAGTCTCCAAATTTTACAGAAAGGAAAGGTAAATACACCGAGTGCTCCTTCCCTTGTTTACCTTAGAGAGAGTACAACTAACCCTACATCCTCAGCATGCAGAGAGCCACACAGCTGTTTCAGGAACAGGAGCAATGTATTTCATTCTCATGAAGCAAGAAATGACCCAACCAACTTTCAGCTCTTACAGAGTTTTGGTTCACAAGACGGCTTTGCATTACCTGCAGCTCCTTGTACAGTCGGTCAAGCTCAGCTACGGCTGACTGGTTGTCATGGTAACCATCAATTCGTCCGTTCTTCAGCATCTCCAGTTGCCTGGTGAGTTCCTCTACCTTTGACACTGCCAGGACCAGCTCACGCTGCTTTTGTTGGAACAAGCTGCTTATCTGTTCAATCTCTTCCACTGGAGAGGATGAGAGAGCACCATAGCTGCCGTGAGAAACACCCAAGCGTGGGTTGCTTCCAAGGTGGTGGTTAAGGGGACAGAGAGTGCCCTGCCAGCCTCCAGAGCAGTGCTGCACAGAGCCTGTGGTCAGCTGCTGCAAAGTCGTGCTCCCTGCCAAACCAGCTCTTCTCCAGGCATTTGCAAAAACAAATGTACCAAGAGCAAGATTATGTAAATTCACTCTACTTTGAGAACTTGATGGGGAGGGGAAAACAACATTTTTTACTTTCTTAAGTATGGAAACAAACAAAACCACATTACCAGACTGAGATTTGTCTACAGAAGCCTAAATTCATTTAATGATGAATTCTGCAGGAATACACTTACTCAGCCAAAAGGCATTTTTATGATATTCAAAACTTTGAATTTAGGTCATAGGAACTCAATGACAAAACACTCAAGCTGCTACATTAAACAAAAGTCAGAAAGCTTTTTAGAGTCTATTGGGGTCTATAAGAAACAGCTCTCTTCAGTTGCTCCCAGTGCCAAAAATGTTGCATTATAAAACAAAGTTTAAGGAATCGGTAAGAGTTCAAGCAAATACCAAGATCAACTGGGGAAGGTACAAGGAAATAGATACACATGATGCAAGATCTTGTATTACTCTACCATCCTTCTGTTCCTTTAAACTGATGCTTATTTTGTGCAACAGAACACAAACATAGAACTCGCCACAGCAAGCCACTTTTTGCACCATGATTCTGCATAAACCCATATAATTCTATTTTGCCTTAATGAACCTATATATTTTCATTTTGAGTCCCTGTGGAAATGACAAGTCCTTTACAGTATGTATAGAGGGAGAACAAAAAGGGAGGCAGAAAAATGTGTGTTGATATGAATCCTGAAATAAATACTCAATGTTGCATCAACATGTTGAATTGCAAGCACCTATTGTAGTACTATTGAAAACTAGCTGGATTTCCATAATTAAAAAGTAAATATTCAGCCTCTCTGGCCATTAAGTTACCTCTTGCTTAAGAGGCAACAAGAGTATCATGCCAAGCTTTGTTATAACCCAGGGAGAAAATAACACTCCAAATATGTGAGACATAAACATCAAGGATGGAAAAACTGAATGTGATACACAAAAGTATTCAAGTAAGGAAAAAAACCTATGTTGTAATTAAAGAGCAGATATGCCACACTCAAAACACAGGGTGCCCTTTTGGGATATTTTCAAAGACAGTAAAGAAAATATATGTTGTTCTAGATCATTCAGAAGTTTTCTTGATAATTACAAGATGTGAGATTGTCAAATTTATACTGGAAATACCTCCTCTGAATCACTGAAATCACCAGAAATTTTAGACTTCCAAGAATCATGTTTCATGAAAAATCACAGACCACTTCCCCGAGGAGAAACTCACCCAATTTCCCATTGCTGAGCCTCTTTTGCTCTACATGGCCTTTCAGTGCTCTCACTTTCTTAAGTTTGGCTTCCTGATTCTCAGCAATTTCCTTCAGGCGTTTCAGTTTTTCTTGCTCAGCAGCTTGCTGCAGCTGTCGCTGATCCTGTTGTTTGAGGAATTTCAGACGCTGTTCCTACAGTCAAGACAACAGAAGTAGTTGTGGGTTTTTTGTTGTTTTCTTTGTTTGCTTATTCAGTTGGGTTTTTTATTAGGTGATGGCAAGATACAGACAGAAAGTCTCAAAACTTAAAAATTATAACCACAGCATCTTAGTTTTAACCCAGTACCCTCACTTCTTAAGAGTGTTAAAGGATGTTTAAGAGAAAAGAGCAAGCACATATTGATACTGTTTCAATGCAACCCTCCTAGTACAACCATTCTGTGGTACAACCACCTACTGAAACAGACATGGTATCCCTGTCTAACAGCCCTTGGTAAAACATTTTTCTGTGAAACATATCAAAACCCTTTGAAGTCTAAGAAAAATGTTAGCATTTATGTTCCATGCCATTTTCTAATTTAATTTACTCACTACTTTCCTCTCAAGTTGCAAAAGCTAATGACTATTTCCCCTCTACCTTCTTCATGGCTGCTTGTACTTTACAGATCTCTATCATATGTCACTTTTTAAACAGCAATGCCATGCAGGAGAATATCAGATGTTCTTTACATAGAAGGCATTCCATGAACTGCTGACAATTTTCATCACTTTTCTGTACTTCCACTAGCTCTGCTAGAACCTCCTTGAGATGAGGGATCATGACACACACTAAAGCTCTGAAAATTTACAATTTCATGAAAATGATCACTGCTATCATGGCACAGGATTACTCGAGACACAGGAAAAATGCCAACTGTACCATGCCACATCAAAAGCAGCATAGCCAGAAGGCCAAGGGTGGTGATTCTCTCCTATCCTGATCTCATGAGACCTCACCTGGAGTACTGTGTCCAGTTCTGCAACCCTCAACACAGGGGGCACATGGACCTCTTGGAACAAGACAAAGGAAGGCCACAAAGATGATCAGAGGGATGGAGCACCTCTCCTATAAGAACATAGGCTGAGAGAGTTGGCGTTGTTCAGCCTGGAGAAGAGGAGGCTCTGGGGAGAACTTAGGGCAGCTTTCCAGTATAACTGCCTTCCATTGGTCTGTAAGAGGAATCTTGTTGCTGCCTTTGCACATTTTGTCTCCTGATTCCTCTCCATACAAGCCCCAAGTGTGTGTTTGTCTTTGCCATGTGACAGGGAAATGGCTGGGGGCTCTGAACATTTTCTAAGGATTACAGGCAGTTTTGAGCTCTCTTTTAGCAGGTTTTTTTCCTGTTCAGTGAGTATTTGTAAGAAGGTCTTTAGGAATTTATCAGAAACTGCTGTCTTAATGAGCTGGGCAAAACCAGAGATCAGAAACTCTGCATGCTTTTGGTGCTAAATCTGGTGTAGTGCCAGGGTTCAAAATACTGTTTGCAAGTGTTTATGCTGCCACGCGTGAATTAAAAATTTACACTATATACCAAGACACATTGGGTGTGGAGTGCTTTTACAGAAGATTTTAAAAGAATTAAGGCAGCTTCTTTCATAGGGCTGGAAGGGATCTTGAAAGAGCCCTGGAAAGGCTTTGATGGTGAGACATGCAAATCAGGGATGAGCATGTGCATTGGTTATATTCTGGGAGAATCCCCAAGAAAGGGTTCTAAAAACTGTGAAAATGAGGCTAAATTTCATTTTGCAGTGGCATCAAAAATATTTGCTGGAGCTTAATGATCTCTAAGGTCACGTTCAACCTGAACCATTCTGTGATTGTATGAAAACCTTTACAGTAACCTGTCCCCCATTTATACAACAGACATTGTCTCAGTGAAGAAGATCCTTCCATCACTCCAGGTATATAAGAGTAAAAGGATGTGCTATATAGATGGTTATTGTTTAGAGCTAAAAGGATCCACTAGGTCACCTATATAATCTTCCTTTAATTCGCTAGCATTTACATGTCTTCCAGTTCTGGAGATGCCAGGTTGTTCCAGTGGTAGGAAGACTTTCCCTAGAACCCACTACAAGCCAAGTCTAGCACTGTGTTCAGGTGGACCACAAACCTAAGGTTTCCTCTCTATTCCCCCACATACAAAGGGAAGATAAAAGGGGAAAAAAGGCTAGAGATTTTACGATTATATATATATACACACACACACAACCCCATAGATAGAGGTGGCCAGCTGGTGGTAACAAACAGCAGCACAGCCAGCTGGAAGTGGAAAGAACAGAGGGCAGAGCTGCTGACTTCCAAGGTTTTTATAGAGTATGGAAGGAAAAGGGAGGGAATAGATCCCTCCCTTTGCATTCCACCCCTCTCAAGAGGCCAAAAACCTTCCTGCTTTAGTGTCTCCTGTTCAAACCATGGCACACTGCTTACTAACACTAGTACTCAACTCTTCGTAAAAAATAAAAGAAAAAAAAAAAAGCATCATTCATTTAGAAAAAGGGATTCTTGTGTACTTTGAATACAAAGGGAAGAAGAAAATGTGAGCTTGCCTTCTGGAGAAAACCAGGTAACACCTACAGTGTATATGCACTCATTTAGTCAATCCCACACAGAAAATGTCAAAAATAGATCTTACAGTTCAGTTCATGTCTAAAAAGAAAGTGCATTTTTTGTCCTGAGACTCTATTTTTAATACTGCATGTGATTTCAGAAGGTAGGAAAGAAGCAATGAAAAGCCTCACTTTGAGAGGGTGTCTAGGAGAGCTGATTTGATCCAAAGAGGCACATTTAAATGAAAAATTCTCCTTGTGGGACAACAGTAAGGCTGTTTTTCTTCAAAGTGTAGGCAGCAGATACCTACGTGATGAATAGCTACTCAGACTCAAACCATGATTTATATTTTAATCTTTTAGAACTTCTTTTACAGCAAATATATATATTGTTCCTATTTCTGATTTCATATATTTAGCGATTACAGTGTTATTTATAAAATCATAGTCTATTACCATGACCTGAGTGAAACAGGCAAAAGTTATGAACGTTTAGGCTTCTCTTATATTTAACACATCTCAGTTGGAACTGCAACATTTTGCTTTGTCAAATTAGGGCATAATAGGTATTAGCTGTGCTGTTAATCTTCAAGTCAAAACTAATCACTTGGTTGACTGACTGATTTCTTGCATTTATAGTTTCATATTCTTCATATCTGTTCTTACTATAAAATAGAAATATAGTTTAATAACTACTTTTACAGACCATAGTATCACTTTGCAAGTGCTACCAAACCATTAGAAAGCCAAAGTTTGAAGCAGTCCCCAGAAGTACAATTATTGAAAGCCAAGGGAACTGAACAAGATGCTTAAACACATTGTGAAGGAGGACAGAGGGGACAGGGACACAACATGACCCAGCTGATCTCAGGAGAGGGAGATGGAGCTTACAACCAAGTGTTCTTCAGGCAGGGCTCACATTTAACAATTCTCCACAAAAAGCAGGGCTTTCCATTGCATTTTCAACAGCACAGTGTACCAACAACAGTTAAGTAAAACACAAAATCTATGCCACCATTCTGCAGATTTGCTTAGAGTATTTTTTTCTCCTATGTGATCCAGGAGCACCCTGTGTACTTCGATTAGCTTTTCCATTAATATTCAGCAAGCATTTTGTAAATCATTCTCCTAGTTACTTTTATCAAATACATGCCATCTTTCCAGACAGCTGCCCCAGGAAACCAGGCAATTGAACTCTATCAGGAAAAAGCAAGATACCATTACAGGACAGTATTATATCCAGAGACAAAAGCATCATTCAGTGGTGAAACAGGTGACTGGCTGGACACCACATGGAACACAGAGCTGGCAGAACCACAAAGACAAATGACAGTCTATGTGCTCTATCGATTTAGTGATCACTGACATTATTTTGTGGTTTACTACTTGATATTTCCATAGGTTGACTTTCAAATTTTAAAAAAGAGAGCCAAAGAAAGGGACCCCTCTGTTTAAAAGAGTGAAAAAAAACCCCAACAAATTTCCAACCCTCCCTCCACCTCATCTGAATATTACAACCTTTGCTCCTAGCTATAAACAGTCTCATTCCAAACTCACCTTGTTAGCCAGCATTAGTTGTTGAGCCTCAATTTGTTGCTGCTGGCGTGATGCCATTTCTTGAAGTTCAGCCAGTGTCATATCCATCCTTGGAGCAGTGACCTGTCAAAGATAAACCAAAGAATGATAAGTATAGAATTTTTAATTTGACTAGTGGGTAACTAAATATAGCTACTGCAGAGAAGTATGATTAAGGTTTTTAAAACAATAGTAACAACTGAGTAGAAAGAAATAGAAAATAGAAAGAAATGGTGTATTTCTATGGTAAAAAGAACAATAGTTGTACACTCAAATACACAAATATCCCAATCCAGCAACACACATAAGGTGCATCTCTTGAAACATTAGTATTTCTAGCAAAGTCCCAGCAACATTTTAAAAAGATCTTTCACAGCCCTTTGACATTACGTTCAGCATGAATCAGCTTTCTCTGACTGAGCCAAAAATGCTCAACAAACATCACGAGGGATCTGTGGTCATAGGTGTATTGTTACAATGCAAAACACTTCAATGTAGGTTGTAAAAACTTGAAAGTTTAGATATAATGAAAAAAAGGAAAGAAGTCATAATCGTTTGAACATAAGGAACTAAAGATGGAGGGCTTTCAGACTCTAACAGGGGCAAGATACGAAACGAGGGGTCAATTCCCTCATTTCCTGCCCATACTCTGTAAAAGATCAGGAATGCCAGCAGCTCCTCCCCTTTTTCCTTCTGCTTGCTGCTGGCTGTGTTGCTGTTCCCCTGAGCTTCTTTACCACCAGCTCACTGCATGCTTGTCAGAGCCACTATCTACTGTGCTGTATACATACATTTTTATATTCTTTGTTACTTTAACCCTTATGTTATTACCTTTCCACTGTGTTAGTAAATCTGCCTCCAGTTCTTTCCAATTTCCAACTTCAATTCTACAGTCTTTATTCCCATTTTATCTTCCCTTCACTGTGGGGGAGGGAGGCCGGGAGGGGCACAGCGATAACCTGAGAGTTAGATGGCAAGATGGGTGCTGGCACATCCCTATGGATGTGGTCAGCAAATCTGCAACCATGTCTTCACCCACTGATAAGAAAGAGACACAGAACTGGTTGGGTACAGTGGGATTTTGGAGGATGCACATTCCCAGGTACACTCAGATTGTAAAACCCCTTTATGATATCAGTGAAAGAAAAAGGGTTTTACATGGGGCCCTGTACAGCAACAAGCCTTTGAGCAGATAAAATGAGAGACAGTCCATGCTGTGACCCTGGGACCTGTCTGAACAGGACAGGAGATTAAAAATGTGCTTTACACTGCAGGGGGATGAGATAGTCCAAGCATTGTAGAGGTGACTACAAACTGGCCAGAGGGTAAAGATTTTGGAATGCCAGATGAGAGTCAGCTGTGCTGAGGAAGCCCCTCCATATAATGAACTTTCAGATGATAGGTTTGCTCTCTTCACTGATGGATCCTGTCATGTTGTAGGAAATGGTGGAAAGCAGTAGTTTGGAGTCCTACACAAGTTTGCAGAGATAAAAGCCATCCAGCTGGCCCTGGATATTGCTAAACAGGAAAAGTGGCCATTGCTTCACCTCTACACTGACTCATGGGTGGCAGCACATGCCTTGTGGGGGTGGCTGAAGGGATGGAAACAGGACAAGCAGCAGTGCAGGGGGAAGCCTATTTGGGCTGCCACTCTGTACCAAGGTATCACTGCCTGGTTAGAGACACTAATGGTAAGGGTATGGCACATGGATGCCCATGTACCTAAGAGTGGGACCAGTGGAGAACACCAGCAAAACCATCAGGCAGACCAGGCAGGTAAAGTGTTTCAAACAGATTTAGACTGGGAACACAGAGGTGAACTGTTCTTAGCTCCCTGGGCCCATGTCACCAAGGGGCGAGATGCAACGTAGCAATGGGCCCGTGACTCAGGGGTGGACTTAACTTTAGACATTATTACACCAGTTATTCATGATTGTGATGTATGTGCAGCAATCAAAGAAGCTAAACAGTTAAAACCTTTGTGGTAGAGGGGACGTTGGTGTAAATACAAGTCTGGAGAGGCCTGGCAGATTGATGGCATCACACTCCCTCAGACTCGCCAGGGTAAGCGCTATGTGCTCACAGGGGTTGAAGCAAGCACTGGGTGGTTGGAAACGTTCCTGTGCCTCATGGCACTGCCCCTAACACTGTTCTGGGGCTTGAAAGGCAAGGGTTGTGGTGGCATGGTACCCCAGAGAGGATCGACTCAAGACAATGGGACTCATTTCAAAAGCCATCTCATAGACAATTGGGCTAAAGATCATGGTGTAAAGTGGATACACCATATTCCCTACCATGAACCAGCATCTGGAAAAATGTAACACTACAACAGCTTGCTGAAAATCACCCTGAAAGCAATGGGTGGTGGGAATTTCAAACAATTGGGATATGCATTTGGCAGAAGCCACCTGGCTAGTTAACACTGGGGGATCTATCAATCGAGATGATCCTGCTCTGTCAGACCTTCTACATACAGTGGATGGGGATAAAGTCTCTGTTGTGTGTGAAAAGAACCTGTTGGGAAAAACTGTTTGGGTCTATCTTGCTTCAGGCAAAGACAAACCTGTCTGTGGGGTTGTTTCTGCTCAAGCTCCAGGACACACTTGGTGGGTTATGCAGGAGGATGGGGAAGTCCATTGTATACCACAGGGGAACCTAACTATAGCTGAGAGCATTTAGTTTCACTTTGTACAGTTTTAACTGTTTTACAATAGCAATTAGTTGTATTAAGTGTTTTTTCCCCAAGATAATGCAGTGGTGTCGGTGTCCAAGAGCCTCAGGAAGAGCTTGCAGCACATGAGGGTATGAACCCTGACAGACCCTGTACCATCTGTCTTGCTTTTAGAAACTGCCATGATGAGGATCTGCAGCCTGGAATTAACATAAGTCTTGTTTAAAGACAGGGCATCGCCGGGTGAATGAGTATGGAGAGAAATGGAATGGGATATGGGGTGGAATGTCATAGTCTGAAAATGAGGAACTAAAGAAGAAGGGCTTTCAGACTCTGCAAGGGGTGGAACACAGAGGGGTCTATTCCCTCCTATTTCTTGACCATACTCTAAACTTCAGGAATGCCAGCAGCTCCTCCCCTTTTTCATTCTGCTTGCTGCTGGCTGTACTGCTGTTCTTCTGAGCTTTTTTACCACCAGCTCCCCACGTGCTCAGAGCCCATATCTATAGGCTTGTGTGTATATATATATATATATATGAGTTATATATTTTGTACTGTTTTCTTTATATATATATATGTGTATGTGTATATATATATATATATATTTGTATTCTTTGTTACTTTATCCCTTATGTTATTACCTTTCCCTTGTGTTAATAAATCTATATCCAATTGTTTTCAGTTTCCAACTTAAAATCTCCTGACTTTATTCCCCTTTTATCTTCCCTCTGTGTGTGGAGGTAGGGGAAAGAGAGGAATTCTGTCCTTGGGTTTGTAGTCCACCCCAACTGCTAAGCCATGACAGAAGTGAAGGAAAACGAGAGAAAATTTTTCATGTCAGTATCGAAGGGAAAATATGCTTAATTTGCTACTCTCATGAGTGCACCTGTACACAGATAACTGCAGCCAACCAATCTCAGAGACATCTTACTAACTGTAAGCAAGGTTGATAATTGCTAGAGGATTTATGTCTACTTTAAAGGAGTCATTATCAACTTCTCCAGACCAGTTTCTTAGTTTCCAGGGTAAGATTTGCACTGGCAACTCAAAAGAAAAAAAGCCATTATAATAATGGCCATTGCATCAAGCACTTACTCCATTCTCTATTCTTTGATCACCAGGCACTTTCACATCACTTCTTTTTAAGGTTGTATCTTGAGACCTTTGTCCAGTGCCTAGATAGAAACAGAGAAATAGTCAAAAATGGATAAAGTACTTCCAGATTTTTCTTATCCCTTTAGACATAACATTCAATATATAAGTAGAAACAGTACAAAATCATTTTGTTTTATAATCTGGAAACCCCTTGTTCCCAAGTGCTCAGCAGTAGATAAACTTAACTGATGATACAAGACTTTATAGAAAGAGGTTGCTGTTAAACGCCAACATTTATTTTAATATAGAACTGTTTAAAAACAGACAATCAAAAAAAGCTTAACCAACAGTATGCTATTTCAATATTTCTTCCAGTCAACAAGCAGTTGGCCTCTACTAAGTCTGCATTACAGATGCAGTCAAAAAAAGGCGTTCCCTTCTGCAAATGATAAAAATAATTGGTTAGTTCACAGAGAGGCATTTGAACCCATGTTCTAAAATTTGTATCTAGATGTTCTGCTATGCCTTCCTCAATTGCCTCAGAAAACATGAATAACAACAATTAAGGTTAGTCACCTATCATGAAAGACACACCATTTAATCTACAGCTGATTATGTGCTCATAACAAATTTTAAAAGCTGGCTTAACAGTAAAAATATTAAGGATTTTACTGGACAGATTAATATGGAATGTACAGAAAAACCTTGAAAAGCAAAAAGTAATTTTCTTTATAAGTTTGACGTTTAGATTTAAAAAGCACAGATATTACATTCTCAAAGAACTTCAGTAGGCAGTTCATTTAATGCTATCCCTGAAACTAATACAAATGTGTAGATTGTGGGAGAAACATATACAAACTTTATCCTCCAAGAATTTTATCACCCTGGTATTATCCATGTGAAACGGCCTAAGCCCAAATAATAAATTACACTACTGGATGACAGTTTGCTTACTCAGGTTAATAGACTATCATAGATCTCTAGATACTTAGCTGTGGCTAATACATTTAGCATAGAATGCATTTGGATGCTTTGGTAAAGCCCAACTCTAGAAAACTTGCAAAAATTTCAGTCTGGATTTAATGTTCCCAGATTTGGCATGGGAGGATGAAGTATTTACTAAAAAACCAAAACAAAACCAAACCAACAAAACAAACAAGTTTTCTGCTACTACACACTAACAGTCATATAAAAAAGGGCTGCAATACCATCCTGACAACTAACATGAATAAATTATACATGCAAGCTGTTTCCTTAACCTTGAGAACTTAAATGCAGCTCAGACAAATGAACTGGTCAAGGCGAACACCCACCTGCTTCCCGGCTGGGAAAGCGTTCATGTCGAAGAAAGAAACGGACCTCACTTCTCTGCATCCCAAAGTTCTGCAAAATATCCAGCATTCGTTCATTATCTGCTATGGGACGCTCTGAAAAGGTAAAAAACCAGCTGTTACATACCTTGGGCACATACCAAACCAGAAGTATTTGTCCATCATCTTCCACCTGAATACCTGTTATGACTCAAGTACATTGTGTGCACCTGAACCTTGCCTTCAGCCAAGGCATTTTTACCTTTCCCTTAGGAAGGCACTGTACCACTCCTTGCTTCTGAAAGTAAATCAACATCTGTAAGAAGCAGATACAGCCCTTTAAAAGTCTACCCCTGAAGGGAGAAGCCGAGGCACCATCAGAGTCAAAGGAGAAGCAAAAAAGGCAATTTAGAGCTTTCAGGTCTAGAACCTTTGCTTTGTTTGTGCAAATCAACTTACCCACTCAGCACCACAGGGTATGTGCTGGTGTGGTTCACTTTTGTGGTACTTCAGACAAACTTATTTCTCAGTCATTCCTACCCCATCCTCTGCCTACAGGGACTCATTTGTTTTCTATTCCAATGAGAATTAAGAGACATTAACTCAGATAATTCTTCTCTTATCACTTCCTAAAGATTGCAATCAAATGCTGGATTCCAGCCCTTGTGTTCAAGGTCAGGCAGAAGCACCCAATACCTTGAAAAGGCTTCTAAACAGTACCCAATGGGCCTGGTTCTCAGCAAACCACCACAGCTCCTGTCACTTTAAGTGTTTCTCTACAGCTCCTGTCAGCACAGAACAGCGAATTTCAAAGTTCAGATTACACATTTTGAAAGCCCCATTCCTGATAAACCTGGAAAAGCTGAACTATTTCGGATTGACAGCTCAAGGGAAAAAAAGAAGAGGGAGGGATGAACAAATCAGAGAGTAGTTCATTCACATTCAGTGGAGTCTTTTGAAGTCTCCATGTTAACATGAAAATATTATTTCAGGAGAAAAAATTGTTGATGTTAAGCATAAATGGTTTTAGTTCAATAAAAAGAGGAGCTATGAACATGTTTTCAGTGTGTGAGACACTCTTTTCAACATATAAGTGCTTCTTTAAATGAAAATGCTGCAGCTGTGCTCAAGCATTCTAGGAAAGAAAATTTCTGGAGTCACTGTCAAGAGAGATTAACTTTACAGAATAAGCAAGTAGGTCACTGGTACAGAAAAAGCTGTCTCTTGGCAGTTACTTGTCCAGACAACTAAAAAAACTCTTCATCTATTAAACCTTAATTCAAGAAAAAAAAAAAACAAAAACAAAAAATCAGTGCCACTGTCAGATTTCCATCTGAAAGAATATACAGCAGGCTTAGGAGAGATTTCTAGCAGCATGGAAATAATTCAACTGAAACTCTACAGTCAAGGGAGATGCCCTTTACATAAGGATTCTATCAATACCACTCAGTGACTTCAAAGGAATGAGAAAGAGATTTTTCAGATACCAAACAAAAGTACATTTGGGAAGCTCAAGAGGAAAGGAAAAACAACCAGACTTTTTTTTATTCCCTGTCTCAAAGAAAAAAATCTTTATACATGCACACAACTTTGACTGCTTTCCTAACAGAATTCTGGCAATAATAGGAAGTAGAATTCTGGCAGTAGCGGGAAGATCAATAAATTTTGTCTGGATAATAATCAAATTTCAAGCAAAAGCAAGAGGATGGGGAACATAGTAAACTTGCCCCCTTCAGAGAGCAGAATGCCTTAAGCACACTTGCAGTAATCTTTCAAAGCAGGCTTAATAAGGTATGACAACAGAAGCTAAACTTTCTGAGCAAGCATCAGAAAAAGATCTAGAGAAACAAGTGATCTAAGAAGGATGTCAGTAATTGAACTCTGAGAAGTCATTTTCCAAATTAAATCTTTCGTTTCTCCCCCACAAGGTTAGCTGCCATTTGCCATGTTTATTCTAAAATAAAGTTTAACGTGTTAATTTGTAAAATGCAAACAAAATCAAAGTCATGACTTATCTTGGAACAACAAGATAGCAAACTTTGCTGACATCTAAAATGAGATTAGGCAAAAGCTGTAAGTATTTCTCTCCCACCCTGCCCTTTGCCCCTCAAAAAAGATCCAAGAGATACAATGTACCTAAATGATTGCTACTGGATGCTATAAGAGATGCTTAACAAAGTACATATATTATTGGAAACAACATGCATGTGCTTCATCCAGGGCTCAAGTCTTTTAATGTTACATGATTTAATACTACTGCATTTTTTGTTACCAAGTACAATTTGAAACTCTGTACAGTTTATACCACAAATCAGTGTCTGTGTATAGAAATAAAAATTAGTAAATATGACAGAAACAGTAAAGGGAACAAGGATAATATGGCTTCTGAAACAATTGTCAAGGTTTTCACTGTATAAATAGATATTATTCTTGTCTTATGACAATAGATGTACAAGTAACACTTAGATATCTGCTCTTGTGATATCTCATGAGTTCTTTGAAAAGACTAATCCCAGAAAAATTCTCTGCTTCACTTTGTTTCTGCATCCAGATTATTTTCTTACATCTCCTTGAGTACCAGAGAGGCTGACAAACTGATTTTACAAGTAAACCTACAATTATTATATTGTCCTGCTGATTGTGGGACAATATAATAATTGTCCCACAATTGATTGTAACTGATTTCTGCATGTGTGAGCCTTCCCGTAGATACATTATCATACAGCAGGTCTGATGAAGAGATTAACAAAACTGCAAAGGAGAAACCCACCGGGACAGGACCACATGTATCAGGTCTTCCTGCATGGCCTTGTTAGAAATGGTGAACACCCAGTAATTCAAAAATGAAGGTGAACCTACCTGAGCCACACCACACTTCAGCCAGGTGGCACTCGCTCTCACCAGGCTCTTTGCACAGCTCCACCACATCTCTGCAGGTTGTTTCAGGTGTGACTGGCACTTCAGTGAAGTGCTGCTCATTGTTACTGAGGTACACGGTCAGAAACATCTGGAAAAGGCAAAGGCAACAGCACACAGTTACTGCACATGGGAGTCCACAACTCTTCTCTTGAATGCATTACTTTCAACACAATTGTGTAATTTGTTATCAGCTACTGTGCATACAGAATTTCAAAACAAAACCACATTTCTTTTTAAGGTACAAGCAAGTGAGACACTACCAAAGTAATTCTCTGCTTCAAGTTTACTCAACAGGACACCCTAAGAAACCATCCTTGGGGACAAGGGAGCAGAACAGAGGTGGCAGATCTTCAGGGACACTGTCCATAGAATGCAAGAGATCTTGATCCCCAGGTGTAAGTAATCTAGTAAGGAAGGAAAGAAACCATAGTGGCTGAGCCATGACTTGCTGGTCAAACTAAAAGGCAAGAGGAAGAAACTGTACAGGCAGTTCAAGCAGGGACAGGTATATTGGGAAGAGTACAGAGATACTGCCTGCTCGTGTAGGGATAAGGCCAGGAAAGCCAAGGCATGGCTAGAGATGAACCTGGCAAGGGATATGTAGAATAACAAGAAGGGATTCTACAGCTACATCAATGAAGAAAGCAATGTTAAAGAAAACATACACATGCCCCAAAGAGCAAGTCTGTTGAGCTAGTAACAACAGATGAGGAAAAGGCTGATGTTCTCAACAACTTTTTTCCCTCAGTCTTCATTGGCAACCTCTCTCCCAAAATAATAAAACACAAGGAGGGGACCAGGGCAGCAGAGTCCCTCCTACTGTATGGGAAGATCAAGTCTGACCCCTGAAAAACTTGAACATATATAATTCTATTGTACTTGATGAAATGCACTCCACAGCCTTAGGAGGACTGGTGGTAGTCACCAAGCCACTCTCTGTGATATTTGAGAAATCATGGCAGTCAGGTGAAGTCCCTGGTGACTTGAAGAAGGGACACATTACACCCATTTTTAAAAATGGTAGTAAGGAGGACCCTGGGAACTACCAGCCTGTCAGCCTCACCTCTGTGCCTGGGAAGATCATGAAACAGATCCTCCTAGAAGGTCTGATAAGGCACAGGAAGGACAGGAAGGTGATCCAAGACAGCCAGCATGGCTACAGTAAGGGCAAATCCTGCCTGAGGAACCTAGTGTTTTTTTATTATAGGGTACCTACATCAGTGCACAAGGAACAACTATCGACGTGATCTATTTGGACTTCCACAAGCCCTTTGACACAGTCTCCCACAACATCCTACTCACCGAGTTGGAGAGATATGGATTTGATGGGTGATGGGTGAACTGTTCAGTGAATAAGGAATTGGCTGAATGGTTGCATCCAGAGGATAGTGGTCTCCAGCTCAAACTCCAGATGGATATCAGTGACAAGTGGTACCCCTCAGGGTTCCCTACTGTGACCTGTACTGTTTAATATTTTCATCAATGATATAGACAGTGGGATCAAGTGCACCATCAGCAAGATTGCAGATGACACCAAGCTGAGTGGTGCTGTCAATAAGCCAGAGGGACAGGATGTCATCCAGAAGGACCTGGACAAACTGGAGAGGTGGGCCCAGGTGAAGCTCATGAGGTTCAACAAGACCAAGTGCAGGGTCCTGCACCTGGGTCAGAACAATCAGCCCAATCAGTACAGGCTTGGGGATAAGGTGTTACAAAGCAGCCCTGCAGAAAAGGACTTGGAGGTTCTGGTGGATGGAAAGCTGGACACAAGCCAACAGTGCACGTTTGCAACTCGGAAGGCAAACTGCATCCTGGGCTGCACCAAAGAATTGTGGTCAACAGATCAAGAGGTGATTCTGCCACTTTACTTTGCTCTGGTTAAGACCTCACCTGGAGTATGCATCCAGCTCTGGAGCCCTCAATACAGGAAGGACATGGACCTGATGGAGCAGGTCAAGAGGAAGGCTACAAAAATGATCAGGGGGCTGGAACATCTCTTCTATGAAGACAGGAGCTGGGGTTGTTCAGGCTAGAGAAAAGAAGGCTCGGGGGAGACCTAATAGCAACCTTCTAGTATCTGAGGGGATCCTACTAAAATTAGCTGTTTGCAAGAGCCTGTAGTGGTAGGATGAGGGATGATTTGGTTTTAAATTTGGACCTACTGCTCCTTCCTTTGCTTTGAAGGTGATGTTTCAGAACTCCTCCCACATTACTACACATGCATACTGCTCCCATTTGATGCATGCAGCAGGAGACACAGTCATCTAGAGTTTACTGATATTCATTATAGGGAAAAACGATGGCAATTTCATCTGTTAAAAAGACATACATATGGCTACATATACTATACTACACATGCAGTGAAGTGGAAACACTTTGCATTTTTACAACACATTTCATCATGAGGTTTCTTAGAAACACAAGTTAACTTGCTGCATCCTTAGCCTCTGAATACAAGGTCCTCCCCACCAGAAGAAAGCAAGAATATTTTACTTTGCTGCTTCTTCACAGCTGTAGAAGCATCCTTGATCTTTTTTTATTCTGTATAAACTAACCACACAGCTAGAGGTTATTCTTGCTCATGTCTTTCCTGCCACAACTATAAAACTCACATTTTAAAAATCACTTGCCATACTTGGCAGAAAATACTGATGGTTACTGCTGCTGAACACCATCTCACTATATGCTTTGGTATTTGCTATCAAAGTTTAGTTGCTAGTTAAAAATTAATATCAATTCCCTTCTAAGACCTATTCTCAGCTGGCTGGTAGTTGCACAACTTCCAGCAACACAAAAATCAGTCAAATGTCTGCAGAAATCAATTACTCAATTAAGCATTTCAAGCAATAGAAACACTGGCTACATGAAAAAGGCTACATTGAGTCTTTTCCACACAGGTGAAAAACCCATTTTTGCAGGAAAAAACACAAATCTTTGCCTGTCCTCATTTTAGAGAGTAAAAGGCATATACATCCTTACAGATAACAGGCCAAAACTTAAAAAAAACCCAAAAAACAAACATGAAAAAACTCCACCACACCTCCAAATCAAACAACACGAGAGAGCTATAAATATATAATTCCTAATTTAAAGATGAGAAAAAAATCAAAAAAACAACAACAACAAAAAAAACAAGTACTATTTCAGTGACTTTTGAGTGAATACTCTAGCACAAGTATTACAGGTATTTTTGATGCCACTGCAAAATGAAATTTAGCCTCATCTTCTTCACAGTTTTTAGAACCCTTTCTTGGGGATTCTCCCAGAATATAACCAATGCACATGCACATCCCTGATTTGCATATCCCACAACCAAAGCCTTTCCAGGGCTCTTTCAAGATCCCTTCCACCCCTATGAAAGAAGCTGCCTTAATTCTTCTAAAATCTTCTGTAAAAGCACTCCACACCCAATGTGTCTTGGTATATAGTGTAAATTTTTAATTCACGCGTGGCAGCATAAACATTTGCAAATAGTATTTTGAGCCTTGGCACTACACCAGATTTAGCACCAAAAGCATGCAGAGTTTCTGATCTCTGGTTTTGCCCAGCTCATTAAGACAGCAGTTTCTGATAAATTCCTAAAGACCTTCTTACAAATACTCACTGAACAGGAAAAAAACCTGCTAAAAGAGAGCTCAAAACTGCCTGTAATCCTTAGAAAATGTTCAGAGCCCCCAGCCATTTCCCTGTCACATGGCAAAGACAAACACACACTTGGGGCTTGTATGGAGAGGAATCAGGAGACAAAATGTGGAAAATGCAAAGGCAGCAACAAGATTCCTCTTACAGACCAATGGAAGGCAGTTATACTGGAAAGCTGCCCTAAGTTCTCCCCAGAGCCTCCTCTTCTCCAGGCTGAACAACCCCAACTCTCTCAGCCTATGTTCTTATAGGAGAGGTGCTCCATCCCTCTGATCATCTTTGTGGCCTTCCTCTGGTCTTGTTCCAAGAGATCCATGTGCCCCCTGTGTTAAGGGCTCCAGAACTGGACACAGTACTCCAGGTGAGGTCTCACGAGTTCAAGGAGGAGAATCAAAGATGCTGCTTACTCCTCTTTTCTTATCCTGGAGCAGAGCATCCCACCTGTCAGCCAGGGTCACAGCTGCTCACCCACGGGTGGCAATGAATTTGTTTTAATGCTGCGCCCTCTCTGGTAAGCTTTGTGTGAGCCAGAACTGTGTGACAGGCAGTCAGACAGTATCAGCTTACCAGAGGCACTTATATAGCAAAGATGTGAGCAACCTTTGTGCTGTTTACAGCACAGAAGTAATGACCTAAATCCAAGAGACAAAGCTTCCCAAGCAAGAACTCTGATACTCATCTTTTTATCTTCAGTCACTCAACATGCTGTCTTTTAGCTATAGTGTTTCTAGGGAAGGCCTACAGTGGGGGATGCCATGTACAACCAGGTAAGAATACCATGTAGTCAGAAAAATTTGGGCACAAAAGTATAAAATAGAGGCTCGCAAATAGCTTTACAGTGTTAAATAGTTAAGTGTTACATAGGTAAAAAAAACACATCAACACTTCACATTTAATACTACATGACCTTGTACTCAAAACAACTCTATATCACAAAGGCCGTGTATCTGCAGTGACATTTTTTAGCTTTAAAAGGTGAGCAAGCAGATGGAATTAAAAGAAAATTATTAAAACCATCGTATTATACACAAAGCAGACCTAATTTGACCCTAGCAAGCTCTTCAGTGTGCCTGATTATATCCAGCTGTCGATCCCTAGGATTTGCCAATACAGACAACTACGCAGGAAGGATCACGTTTCCATTTCTAAGCACAATGCTCAGGATAATTACTAATACATTAAGCCTAAAGCGCGCAACCTGGTGTGCGCAAGCCATTTCTGAGACTTAGTAGTGACTGGATTATCCTCTGCCCCGCCTGTTCTAGGAATTGGAGGGGAAAATAAGCAACCAAACCCTGCAAATTCCCTAGAACCATACTTCAAAGACTTAAAACTCTAAAGTAACTGAAAGAGCTTGACGGGCAATGATGAAAGGATTGAGAAGTTCTGTAAGTAGTTGTGTCTCTTCTCCCCCATCCAAATGGATGTAACTTACCACCTTGAAGGGGAGAAGCAAGGAGCTAGCCCTGCCTGCTCCTACTGCCTACACATCTGCAAGGTCTCCTGGGGGTAGCCTACTCTCTCTCTGGCTACACTGAAGCCTAGGGCAAGGACTGAGCAGAGTTTTCATCACAGAGATGTGTTTCTCCCCAGAGAGGGGTGGAAAATGTCAAGAAGCTGGTGTAAACAAAAAACCTGCTATGGCTTCTTGGCACTACTTGTAACCCTTGGTGGCTTGTACCACCTGGGAACAATCCAGTGGTTACTAACAACCCTACCAGACAGTTAATATTGCTATTTGATCACTGCCTGGCAGCGAAAAAGAAACAAGAATACTCAAGACACCTTCCTTGCTCAGAAGTTTGAATCCTGTAGATTGCATCAAGCTTGACTGTAACCTACAGTTTCTGGCTCCTACCTGAAATTGAAGATAGTAAGACAGTTATATATAGGCATCCAGGAATTTAGAAGGAAAAAAGGAAAAAAAAATAAAAAACACAACATGCAAAAAATCAGTTTCATGGAAGGCTAACTACTGAAGCAGTTCCTTTTAAAGATCACATCACAGATTTCAGCAGACTCTGCTACATCTTAAAAAATGAACTTTTGCAGTTATGGAGCCACCAAGTGAGGCAATTCAATTGGACACACCAAGGCTATCGTATGTATGACACCAAGGACACCCGAGTTAAAGCAAGAGAGTTTTTTGGCAAGGACTGAGGATGACATATGACTTGCAAGCAACTGCATAACTGAACATAAAGATCTTTGTCTCAAAAAAGCCTGTCATGTAAGACACAAATCTAAAAAAAAAAAAAAAAAAATAGGTATGACATACTACTTCAAGTCCTCTCAGCATGAAATATATAATTTTGTTTCAACCCATATTACTAACACATCACCTCCAACTACCTACAGCCCACTCAGTCTGGACTGTAACCTGTCCAGGAGCAGGAAGAGAACATAGCTGGAAAAGCAACCAAACAGGGGCAGAAGAAGGAATTGATAAAAGCAAGTCACACCCCACTTTATACTCCTCCGGCTCCCTCGCACACATCAGTCCCAAATAGTCTTGTATTTGCCCACAAATGTGATTCATTTGTTGTGAAGCTCATCAAAAGGAAAATTTCATACTGTTGCTCTGATATTTAATATGACATAAAAGGTCTTGACATCTGCAAGTAAGTTTTCAACTGAAAGTAAAATATTTAAGAATGGTTAGCTCTACAAACAAACAAACCAACCAAACAAACAAAAAAAAAAAACAAACCAAAACAAACAAACAAAACCCAAAGAACCCCACAAAACTACTAAAACCAGCTTCCAAACCTGTTTGGAATACAAACCTGAGCAAACACATGCCTTAAATTTTACATCCAAGATTTCATATCAATCTTCTCCTAAGATTAGAAGATGTCAATTATTGATTAAAGGGGGGAAGATAAAGAGAAATGCAATTTTATTTTTCAGCTTTGAAACTGACAAAAAATGGTAGCCAAACACACATACTGTCTCTGGAAATCATTATTCATTTCATTACTTTGCATAAGAACAAACAACATAATTCTGTACCACATTCTCTGCATTTTAGACTGAAATCTAATATCCTTGAACCACGTAACAGTAGTTGAGAGTTGATGTAATTTCTTAACAGAGCTGAGTAATGGTCTTTGCTTGCAAAAAAGTATTCTTGGCTCTCATTTTCAGAGGCACTACAAGTCACTCTTAAGGTTAACAACGCAACACTTTTCAGTAATATTCTCACTATTGTTATCTGACACATATCCTATTACACTCAAATGTTTCAACACTGACAATTTATCTTCCTATCATATGCAGAGCATGTACCTCTGAAGTGCTGTATAAATAAGCCACCAAAAAGGAGCTCATAGCATTCTACACAGTGTGGTTACATGGCAGCAATATACATCAGTAAAGAAAACAAATTTCACAAGTATCAAAAATAGCTTTTTTTAAACACTGCATGGGGTGGAAAGTAATTACAACATAATTTATATTTGGAACTAAAATATAATTTTAGAATTTAATTTTAGTTAGCTGAGAAAAGAGGAATATAATTTTTTTAGAAATAATACATTGACTATCAAATTTCAAATACAGTAGACAGAAATGAGAAATAACTGCTTCCACCAAGAGACCCAATATCAACAGTTTTAAACACAAATGAGGTTTTCCTGAAAAATATAGAATTACTCCAAACAAAGAGTATTAAAGTCTTGCATCTTACGTAGCAGGAACACTGAGCCTGCACCTTCCCAGATAGCAGCAAAGAAAACAACCTCTAAAGTAGGTATTTTTGCTGACTTGATGAAACTTTCGAAACAACAGAAGACAGCCTGCACAACAGCACATTTTCCTGTTCTGAAGAGCAGGTGCATGGTTACAGCTCTCCATTTAATGCAAAGAATCTCTTAATAAGAGATTAATATAAGAATATTAATAAATAAGAAATTTATTAATAAGAAAGCAATTCAGCAATTCTTTTGCATCAAATTCCTCAGATTAAGGTAAACAGAAGACTATAATACACTTACTAGAAGACAGTCACATGGGGTGATTGCTACTCCCAATCCTGTTCATATTCAGCTGTTCAGTAAATCTAGGTTCAACAGAAATGCAAGATTTAGTATTTGCCTATAGCTGTGCCCAAGTGCATGGAGTTAGAGTCTTCCCATCTCACCAACTGCACACGCTGTCTCATTTATATTGTACTGGTTTCTGGCCATAAAAGTGAGAAAGGAAGTTATGATGCAAGGTAGGTGGAGTACAGTAGGAAGCATCATGGCATTGTTCAGATTATTCCTAGTCTATATAAAGCACAGCCCTTTTCCCTTTCAGTTGTACCACTGGAGAAAACAAGACTGTGCCTTTACTTTCAAAGGCATGGTGGTTCATGCTTATATAGATTATTTTAGAGATAAGTTTATTATGTAATTGTATTTTACCTTTGTTTAAAATGTCTTTTTTTCTCCCAGATTTTAAAATACAATCTATATCCACCCTCACCTCTGGGGGGATGTGGAAAAAGAGCTGGAAATGGCAAAAAGGAAGTTTTTCCCTCCCCTTCCTTTCTTTATTCTTCTTTTCCTTAACGTAGGGAGAACAGAATGAAAATCATCTGCTTTTGGTAAACATTAGTTAAACTGGGCAAACGCTATAGAACAAATGCCAAACTACGTTTCACTGTCAGGCATGCATCTGAATGATCATCAAGGGAATCTGTAGAGCTTCAAGGAAAACAGTCCAGAGTTCTGGCCATTCTTGTCATCTGAAATTACTGGCTGCAGATTCACAACCCTCCTACTTATTGGACTGCAACATCAAAGGCAGAACTCATTGCTTCAGTTCAGACTTGAAAAGATGCAATCTTCCTATCAAAGGTTACAGAAAATCATCATCATCATCACTTCCACTTCAAATCCAAGTTACTTTTTCTCACAATGTTTTTCTGCAATCATTCTGTTATATATTTTAAGAGCAAAAGTCCTCCCATAAGATAGACATCTAAAAGAGAAAGGTCCATGGAAATGGATTTCACTACTTTGGACTAATGATAAGCAAAGCAGCAACATACTTCATGCTTCTTGGCTTTGCTACATGTTACTGAAGGCAAGAATGCCTCAAATCACAATTTTGCATTGAGGATATGTATTGCAACATCAGCATTATGTAAAAGTAAATATTCTAAAACATGTCGGATTGTTTTTTAAGATAAATAAACTAAATTGGTTTCAATAACATATGTAGAAAACCACAGCCTTTTACTGAGCACCCACATTTGCCAACACATCATGAACAGCTCGCTCTGCTCAAGACACACTTGAATTTTCAACAGTTTAGTTAAACAAATGCAGGAATTCTGAGTAAACAAACCTAAACACAGTCTTCATATTGTACCACACAGCAGCATGTTCATGTATCTCTTCCCATTGCCACCTGTGAAGTTCCACTCTTCCACACACTAACCTCATCCCACCCCCCAGCCCAAGTACTCTTCGACTTTCTCTGCAAATCTTTATTCATAGCTCCCTAGAACCACCTTTTGCACTGCTGGACACTTCACCAAAACCCACCATGAAAGCAAACCTATCCATAACTTGGACTTTTGGTGTTCTACTTGGATTTTGCTTCTCCACATCCTGGGTGGGTCTTTGGAGGTTCACCTGTTCAGGCAGACAGACTGCCTCATCTTCTGCATTCAGTATTGAGTTACAAACACTTGGTGCACAAGAAGACAAAAAAAACAAACTTATTTTCAGGGACATAAAAAATGATCCCACTTAATTCTTCCAATAAATATTATGCTCTGGAAAAGGGTAACAGTCTAACTCATAGAACATAATCACAGGGGTTTACAGTGGCTCCTCCTCCCATTCTTCAGTATGGCAACACACATAGCACATAACAAGAGCCTGAAGCCAAGACAACATCCAAGCATAAAGAATGGGGTTATGAACTCAAACTTAAGCCAAAATCATCTAAATTTTTTATACTTTCATCAAAGAGATAGGCAGTTATTGTACTTAAAAGAGTTAAAAGTAAAGAAAAAAGAAACTAAGCTATTCTTGCTGCTTTTGGCCGTGCATCCCCTCCACTGGGAAGTGAGTGTTACTGCTCTCTTAGCTTCCTATACAGCCAGAGTCTTAAATGCTGCCTGTCAGGACACTTGAGAATTACACTTCTCAATAGTCACTTGAAATGCATGTATATTCTTACAATTAAAAGAAAGCCTGATATTTTTCCTGGTAATCAAAAAAGATTTTGTACAAGCCAGGACCCTTCACAGAGAGAAAAGCAAAGGGATCCACATCAAGGATGAAACGACGTGGGGTGCTGGTGGATGGAAGGATGGCCATGAGCCAGCAATGTGCCCTTGTAACCAAGAAGGCCAATGGCATCCTGGGGTGCATTAGTAGGGGGGTGGTCAGTAGGTCAAGAGAGGTTCACCTTGCCCTCCACTCTGCCCTGGTGAGGCTGCATCTGGAATATTGTGTCCAGTTCTGGGCCCCTCAGTTCCAGAAGGACTGGGAACTGCTTGAAAGAGTCCAGCACAGAGCAACCAAGATGATGAAGGGATTGGAACATCTCCCTTATGAGGAAAGGCTGAGGGAGCTGGGGCTCTTCAGCTTGGAGCAGAGAATGAGGTGTAACCTCATCAATGTTTATAAATATGTAAGGGGCGAGTGCCAGGAGGATGGAACCAAGCTTTTCTCGGGGTGACTAACAACAGGAAAAGGGCCAATGGTTATAAACTGGAGCATAGGCGGTTCTGTATAAGTATTAGGAAGTATTTTTTTCACTGTGAGTGTGACAGGGTACTGGAAGAGGCTGCCCAGGGAGGATGTGGAGTCTCCTTCCCTGGAGACTTTCAAAGCCCACCTGGATGTCTTCCTGTGTGACCTATAGGTGACCCTGCTTTTGCTTATAGGTGACCCTGCTTTTGATGATCTCTAAAGGTCCCTGCCAACCCCTTTCTATAATTCTATGAAAGAACATTTAACACAACCTACACCTAAACAAAATGAGCTACCACAGTTAATCGGCACCTATACAACCCACACCACACCACCCACTCCCTAAGACACCAGCTCTTTACTGGGTTTTAAAATATTCATTCTGTGCTTTCCCAGCCAACATATAAGACTCTCACCAATAAAAAGACAATCAACATTCACACTAGGAAGCAATTGACCTCATCCCACCAAAACTGCCAGTCAAATTCAGATTTATCAAGCAACAAGTACCTCACCAACACACAAAGAAAACTTATTACTTTCTATTTACTGGCAACAGGATCTGTGCTCCTGGGAGCAACCCTGGAGGAGGCAGAAAAGAGGATTGTTTTTTTAATTTTTTCTTGTGAGTCAACATCCATCTCAAACAGTTTAAAAAAAAAAAAAAAAAAAAAAAAAAAAAAAAAAACCAGAGAGCAGAAGTTTTGTAATTTAATAGCAACACAAAACAAAGCATGTAGCAAGTTAGTAAAAAAAAAAAAAAAAAAAAAAGAAGTGTAGAACACTGGTATACTCCAGTCACAGAGTTTTCATAGAGCTCAGTGTCATGCTTTTGAAAATACTACCCCTTACATCATGCTACTCACTCCTGCAGGAAAATCTGTGCCAAAATCTGTGTCCTACCTCTGTAAAACAGAACTATGACCAAGAGACTCATGACATGCACAGGTAGGTCAGAGGACACACCATTTCTGCCACTGCAAACAATGACACGTTTAACCACGTGTGTAATTTCAGTATAGGGCAACACTGCGACACTGGCTGACCAGCTTGGTATTCTGAAGTACATTTCTACAATGTTACTTTCAGGGGCACTCTACCACACCAGAGGGCAATATCTCCATTATGCTGTTCAGCCATCTACCTTCAGGACAAGCAAAATGGAAACTAATCCCCACCAGAAATTTCATAGCACAGGTCTGTGAGCTTCGCTTCTTTCAAGGTCAGCTCTAGCTCCCTATACGCTTGCCTCTAGGAAGCAGAGGCTTTCTGCTATATAAATTTTTTAATTCCACCAAGATAAACGTGGTTTTGTTACTCCAACTCTCACAGTGAGTGAGAATTCCCCTCTATCACCATCTCTAAAGACAACAGGAAGGTTAAGGGAAGCAGAAGGTATCATCCAACTGCTACATCTTAGCTGACCTAAATAGTGGGCTAATGGAGACAAGCCATGCTTTTCTCAAACCCCTCCCCCATTATGTCTGATTATGCAGCCACATGGCAAATCACTTCAACAGTATCAGCCTTTTTGTTACTTTTTGCTTTTAGTGCTGGTAGAATTTCCTCCCATCACTCAACTCCTTACTAAATTCAAGGAGAAGATACAAAAGACAAACGGGCAAGGGTGGAAACCAAAGCAACAAGACATTTGAGCAGCATCCCACTATTAAATTAATTATGTATAGCATCACACCATACCTTTGAAGAAGGGTGCCTCTTTCTGATTCACCACCAGTCCTAGGTGGGTCCTGTTGCAATCAAAGTATACCTTGAAGTATGCTTTTGCTTGTCAGACCCAGATGACTGTGAGCAAGCCGTCTGCACAGCAACGCAGACAACCAGCACAGCCACCATCAATGCCAAAGATAACCAACATGAAATGCTATAATTTGGTGATCATAACTTCAGCTGTTGTCATAGATATTATTCAAAGCCCTAAAGAAAGGCTTCTGTCCTACCACTTCTGTGCTGCAGACACACAGGAAGTCATTAGTAACTGTGCAGATAATGAAGAATGTTACACTACAGCAGCATGCATTCAGCTGGCACAGAAGACACATTGAGCTTTTGCATCAAAACAGATGGATCTTGTTATTTTGCAAGTTAAAATGGACCACTTGGGCTATTCCACACTGGAAAGTATGGATAGTCAGACGGTCTCATCAACTGCATTATAATGGGATGTGTACAACTACAGCAGAACTGAGCAGGAGAAATCTTGCCCACCAGCCAGCCATTAGCCCACCAAGCACCCCACTTAATCTTACCTCTGCTCCTGTAAGGTGGAGCTCTACATGCTTTAACTTTCACCAGGAAACACTCAGCTACTATAACAGAACCTGCAGAAGAGTGGCAGACTGAACAGTTGATAACTGTCTGACAGCTTCTATTGAAGTGCCACTCACTTCCCAGAGCTTTCTAGGCAACACCAGGCTCTACAAAGACACACCAGCTGAGAAGTGAAGGGAAGGAGAGCAGCTGATCAGAGCAGGGCAGCAGGCTTGCTGGGTGGCTCTACTTGTCACCAGCAAAGTCATGATAGTCATCTTTGCAGGTGACCTGGTATGAAATGCTGGTCACTGAGGTGATGTGACAGATACTTTAAATTAATTAAACAGAGTGTAGTTTAATCAAATCAACATTTGTATTGTGCTGTGCTCCTATAGAGACTTTTTTTGCCCCAAGAACTGAAAGAAAGAAAAAAAAGTCCCTCTCAGCCACCTTCTATTTGGCCACTCACTTAGCTTTCTTCCTGGAGGTAGAAAACTTCTCTAACCCCATCTCACTGCTATTTGCAAAAGAAGCAATCTAAATTACCTTAATTTTTTGCAGAAAGGCCACGTGGGCAAGACCTACATACAGTACCATAGGAATAATGATGCAGAGTCAAAAAGGTCATAGTGCCATTTCCATAGCTTCCCCTGCAAACCTTTTTACTTCCAGTAAAACTTGTTCTTTAAAGTCTGGAACACACAGGGTGGCTACTGTTGATAAAGTGGCTATGGCATACCATGACAAGCAGGCAAAAACATAGCTCATATATGACCCATGGCAGTCACTTTGTCATTTTTGGTATTTCACAAGAGCTTTATGGCATTTTCCAAGGAGGCCTGGAGTACTTTTTCCCTAGCCCCTACACATCTTGCCTTTCACAAATCAACACCTCCCTCCCTCTTTTTCAGTCAGTAATCAGTCACGTTCCCTGCTATGTCAGCTTTTCCTGAACTTTTCAGTATGTTGAGACACACACAGAGCCTTATTACAGCAGAGATCAGAGAACCTCTAACAAATTCCAGGAATCCCATAATTTGGAGGCTCCTCCCAGCCCTGGGATGCCCAAAGATGGTGAGATTGGGTTTCATCTTCCAGATATCCAGGGCAGGAGATATCAATCACTGTTTTGCATGGCCCAGATACTGATCTGGGTAAAGTTCTGCATTCAGGGCAGCATATAGTTATGTAGGATGAAGACCAGGGTGAGAAAAGGTGTTTACATGCACTTTAATGAAAAAAAAGAAGAGCACACTAGACAAGTGACTGCTCTCAAGCAGCAAGAAAATTGCCACAGAGCTATAACTGTGCACAGGTATGACAGAAAAAGCTGAACGAGTTTCAGATGCATGGAGTAAGAGCTTTCCCATACATTTTTGTGTGATTTGCTAGCCCAGTCAATTTGCACAATTTCAACTTTTCCCAGTAAAACTAAAAATATGGAGGCAAGATACTTGTAGGAATTGCTGTAAAGGCTCGTGGCTACTGAAAACCAAGAAGGGGACAGTCACCTTGCAGAAAGCCAAGCCTCCAAACCTTAAGAATTCAAGGAGTAAATCCTACACCAGTGTAGTCTTACATCTCCTTATATACATTAAAGCTGCATCGTGTTCACAGACCTGCAGGCTGCTGCACTACTGAAGTACCAGAGCACACAGGTGCTTTGGTGCAGAATAGAGTGAAAATGGGATAAAAATGGCAGCATTACAAAAATAATCCACTGAAGATACAGATTTTCCTCATTTAAAGAAAAAAACTGAAGGTAAGACACACACTCTCCCTTAGCTTTAAATTAAAGAAACAATGGATTTTAACACTCTGTTGCAATGGAAAGGAAAACTAGTAAACTCATCTCAGATCTAAATTGCTCCTTAAGCAGTTAAGCCTCACAAAATAATAATATCAAGAGACAAATATGATCTCTTAATTTAAAAAAAATATACACAAAAAACCAAAAAAAACCCAACCCACATGCTGCTGATGATATCCAAGATATTCCTTAAACAGTGATAAAGGAATATTCACTTCACACACATGTAAAGGATCTATGAACAAGCACCACTTTCAGGAACTGTTCTCAAGTGTGGAACAGAATAAACTACCATCACAGTTCTCTCCCCATTCACAATTCACCCCACAGATGTATGGATGCAGATGATGAAATTAAATAATACCATTTAATACTTAGCAGTGGATATGACAGACTTGTATTTCAGCTGCAGCACAATGTGCCAGCTGGTTTGTCTCTATGGGTCTCCCAAATCCCAGGATGAACTCACTGCATGACTTTTAACAAGTAGCTTAACTTCCTGTAACTTCTGCTCACTGTATTGAATGCTTGGATCCATGGCAGTTATTTTACAGACCAGATGTTTGATATTTAATAACACAAAATAATGTCAGAAGCTTTCAAGACAGCAATGTGAAGTGTCCATGTTTTTACTTGAGTTTTGGTCTATAACTACAACCCAGTTATACTGCAGACAATTAAGAGAACCATGGAGAACAAGGGATCTTGATTTTAAAATGTATATGCTTTACTTTGTAAAAGGATAAAATAACAATGTAAGAGTAGGACTAAAGAAAAAATTTAATTTAAAAAAAAAAATCAAGGAAAAGGCAAAAAGTGTTCCCCTAATCCTCTTTTTTAAAGTAGATGCCAATAAAAGCTAGGGCACTGCACACAGCCATCTACCAAAAGATATTATCTTCAGACCTGGAAGCATCACTGCAGCACAGAAGAAACAGATGCAGAAATTATGTTAGCACTTTGGTAATAAAATTCTTGGTAATAATGCCACAGCAACAAAAAACAAATGGCTCTTCCTTTAGACACAACTGCATTAAACACCCAAATAATGCCATCACTGCAGTGAAACAACTGATGACAAACTCTAAACACCAGCAACAAGATCCAGAATATTAATGATTAACAAAAAGCAAATAGCAAAACCAAGCAGGAGACTGGTTTCTGCCTTTTAATATCTCCAGTGACACGATTGCTGTTCTTTCCCTGATTCGCTTACAGTTCATTCTCCATTAACATTTATCCCAAACTACAGCAATAGTTATCAAACAACATTTCAAACAATGTTTCAGGTCTTTCATGTTCCACAGTCAAGCACAAAACAGTTAAGCAACAGTGACTAAGTTAATTAAGTGTACTTCACACGATGTCCAGGATTTCTAATGACCTTTATACACAGTATATCTATCCAACTGTGAGAACTGAAGATCAAAAAGACACTGACTGACTCACAAGTGAGTCTCACTAAGCCGCGAGAAACCAGGCCTAAAGATAATAAAACTATAAAACTAGGAGAGAAGCAAAAGGTTTTATCTTCTTATTACTTCATGAATATGACCACCTTCCAGTTTCCAAAGCATTAAACAAATTTTTACACTTCACAGGAAGTCAACAGCCCATGAATTAAAAGGATCTGGGAATTCCTTTGTCAGAAGGCAGAGAAGTCCTCCTGCAGCTGAGCCACCAAGCCATGGGAGGCAGCTTAAGTTGTGTTCTTGGAGTTACCCAGCACCCCCTTCAGAGAAATGGTATGGCAGCAAAGCAAAACTCTGCCTTGTAATTAAACAAGCTCAGTAACATTCACAGTAGGAGAGAAAGGAGAGACCCGGAGCAGACCACTAACAAGGACAGTGGCTAGACAAATGGAGCATTTTCAAGGCAGTTTCTTAATCAATAATTTGAATGGAATGCTAGGCACATTGCCATTCTGCTAGTTTATTCTGCTGAAATAACCTTTATATCTATGTCTTTTGAAGTCCAACTGACTTGCATATAAATTAATCTTCCAAAGCAGACCTGCTTGCTAATAAAGCGGAGATCTTGTCTGGACACAGGCGGAGAAGGGGGAGGTGGTGGGGGGGAAGAAAAGGAAATCCTGTGCATTATCCAACCATCCCAAACTCCATCGCTTCATACCAGCCATTGACAAACTAAATGCAAGGGCCCCACAAGGCACTAACAACCTGAATGGTTGAATAGATCAGAAGCAGCATAATTAGCTGCTCCCATGGCCCAGCTTGATCTGGTAGGAATTCATAATATCGCCCTTCCCCCGTTTCTGATAAAAGCCACACAAGAAGCCAAGATACTTAATGTACTGCAGCACAATATAACATAAATTGCAGATGGGGGGGGCTAATGTATCACAAAAGGCATCTCAGAAGTTAAATGCATTTAAAACTATTCCAGGAATAAAATGGGACTATTCATGAGACAAAATCAATCAATCAATCTTGGAACAATGTGAAAGTAGGGAAGGAGAGAGTTTCTGTATAATCTTACAAGCTGCTCTTACAAAGTACATGAGATTTATTGATGTTAGAGTTTCTTTAAGAGGCATGAAAAGTGGTTTCCAAGAAAACTGTCTAAGATGGGTTACTACTACACTATTTCAGTAATTCAGAATCCATACGGCAATTCAAATTAAGTGCCTAATGGAACAAGCAAAACAACACCATAGGGGTTTTTCAAAGGTTAAAAATAGATTTTTTTTAAAAAAAAATACATCTAAAAAGTAGGGAGTATTTTGCACTGAAAACATATACTCTTTAAGTCCTGTGCTCACAGCTTAGAAAAGACCACTTGGAAGGCAGCATTCAGCAGAGCTTAGAAGGAAACCACAACTCCTTATGTTATCAACATCACAGCCTTACACTTAAAATAAAGTGTCGCTTAATTTCATTAGAAAAGAACACACCATTATTGGGGAAAACAGTTTCAGAAATTTAAGCCACTTCGGACGACAGAAGACAAAACTAATTTAGGAATTTAAGCATTCTGCAATTCAGCAAGTTAGTCTCTAACCCTAGCAACGTATTCGCATCTCTGAATCCATCCCGATTTTAAGGAGGCTCCCAGTAACACATAAGAAATTGCAAAATGGACCCTTAGCTAGACCATCAACAGGTTTTGATCAAAAAATTTCACTGGGTTTTAAATAATGTATTATTTAATGTATTATCTGCTCAATGTATTATCTGCTACTGTTTTTGAAAAGTCAGTTATCCAGTGTGCATGATGACACCAATCATTTCTCAATACATGCAAATCTTTAGGGTAACAATGTAAAAGAAGCAGGAGAGACCAGTAATGCTGCAGAAAAAGATGCTACTTTTGAAAGTGTTCCCAGTTCCTTTAACTCCTTAACAGTACCAGTCACACTCCCACAAGCTTCACCAGATGAAAAGCGAGACAACTTCACACAACACAACACCATTAATCCTGTTATTACCTTCATGGGTACAGCTACACACAAATTACTTCATATTACACCCTTATGCAGACTTTTAATCACATATGGTTACAGCAGCAGTTTAGCACCTGTCATCACCACAAGGAAAACACTACCGTTTCAGGGTAGTTTCCCAAGAGCTCAAGTAGTTTTGCTGCTACAGCAGTTTCCAGGCTTTTCACTGGGCTCATGTTTGCTGTATTTCCCATTTGTGGTCATGAGACCTCCTCCTGTGCTGTTTAATCTCTTGTCCATGCTGCCTTCTGGAACAGAGGAGAGCTGGACCTGTGGCAGCGACTTAAAATCTTATACAGAAAATCTTATTTAGAGGATGGGAAAGAAAAAGGCATAGTAAGAAACAAAATATTTCACAGACCGTTTAGGGCCAGCTACTACTTCTCATTCAAACAAGGCAGCTAAAGATAACTCAAGTCCATGAACACCTCATTAGTGCACAAATAAAAGGGCACTCAGATGTCCTGCTCTTCCCATCCAAAACTCTTTCAATCTCTTTATAAAGAGAAATGTGCATTAGTTCAGAGGAAGAAAAAGATGAGGAAAACCGGTAAAAATACTTACAAAAATATAAACAGCAAGAACTTATTTTGATACTGGTTTTTTTTTTCCACACTGTCAGATTCACATTAGTACATTTACTGTAAAATGTTTTCAAAGTGGCATCAAGTGACTATTTATTTGCCTGCCAGCCAATGGGCCTCAGCACTTTAACATCCTTTTCCACTGTTTAATATAACTGCTGGACATCTTATTCCTCGATTATACTAGAGCTCACAGTTTTTGCTCTTTTTAAAGGTGAATTAAAGTTCTAGTACTCCTAATGCTTATATTTTAAATTTCTTTAGGCACATTCAGTCCTCACAAATCTTTCACAGTCTGAATAATGAAAGCTTGTACCTAACCCTTTATTTATAGGTTAAAAAACAGAATCACTAATGAGTTGAGTCATCAACCAAAGAAAATTCTGAACCACCAGGGAAATGCATACACCACAACTCGCACATGATTACGTGATAAGATTGTTCCTGGGCTTTTTTCTCTTTTATTTGAACCCAGTGACAACGCAAGAGGACAGGGTCAGGAACAGCAGTCCTGGAGAATCTTGGAGACTTCTCTGTTAGGTGAGGGTGATTACCTAACTCGGTTTTGACATGGGTTGAATTAACACCTTATTATAATTATCACTTGTTTTTCTTAGTTTTTCATAGGTAGACAACACCACAGTTGCATAACACATTGGTTATTTCACCTGTAGTAGGCTCATATTCTGTCTGTTTGTCTCTCATCAGTAAAAGCAATAGCCACCCAGCCTTCTCTAGTGTTGGGCGAGATAAAACTATCAGTCATTATTTCCTCCTAATGCAGAGGAAGAACACACCAATAGCAAAATAAGCATCCCTCTAGCATCCACGTCCTTCCAGCGCAGATTCCCAGTTTCACCTCCCAGTACAGTTCCTTCCTCACTTGTTTATAAGTCACTTCCTGGCACAGTTAAACTGGAAATAATCTTTAATTGAAGGATTAAAGGACGACCTATGCATACCAAGTGATATCAAGCACACCAAGGAAAGCCATAACGTGCAGGGGAGGATGTCAGAGAGAACATTTTAAAGCACCCTCAACTAGGACAAGGTAGGTATTAAACTTGCTGAGATTTTCTGTACGTATTTTAGTCTCTCAGAACAACAGATTCTGGACTTCATGGGGCACTGCTGCTGGCAAAACCAAGTATTCAGGCAGGTGTACTTTTTAAGGAAACTTTTATGTCATCCTCCCTGTGTCTTTTGTGCTGAAAACTAAGCAAAGCTGTTGTGCCATGCTTTTATCCAACTTCAGCTGACAAAAGCGGTGTAATTCTAAAATTCACGCCAAAAGCCCGACAGGAGTTGATCCTCTCTGTCCCTTTAGAAAGCATCAGAACAAAAGCACCTCCCTGAGCAGGGCAGGTTTAACACACACCGCCATGAACAACTCCCGAAACTCTCCCAGTCGGGAACTGGGAGAACACCTACCCCCGAAAGCTCCTCATCACTTTGAAACGTAAACAATATGGACACCATCTTCCTCCTCGAGTCCGGGCACTCCAAACCAAAACTATCACCCGCCAGAACAACGAGCAGGCACGGCTCCTTTCAATCCAACTTTAAGCAGTTAATCTGATTTGAACAAAATTAAAATAGGAGGATTCGGAGGAGGTGCACGTTTACCCCGCGGGGAGAGGAGCAAAGGGCCCCGTCGGGGCAGCCTCATTCTGCCTCCCAAGAGTGGGACGAAGGGGGAAGAGCTCCCGGGTGCTGCGAACCCCTCGCCACCGCCCCGGGGCTCCCCTTTCGCCCGCGCTGGGTCTGCTCCAGCGGGCTCGTCGAACAAGTTCATCTGGGAGTGAAAAAAGGAAGAAAAGGAAAAGCTAAGGGGGAAAAGACCCATTGAGGGGGAGGGGAGGTCCCTGCTGCGGCTGCGGAGCCCTGGGAGGAGAGAGAGAAGGCCGGAGCTGGGGGAGAAGGGAGTGAGGAAAAGAGGAATGGGTCGCCTTCCCGCCCCCCTCCACCTCCGCGGGATCCATTTTCCCTCCCGCTGCCCCGCTCCAACTTTCCACGCCTCGGGGACGGCCCCGGCCGCCCCCCGTCGCGCCTCTCCGCTCCGACCCCCGGGGCCCTGCCTTCCCGGGACTCACCGGCATCATCTTGGAGCCGAACCGCATGGGGGCGAACGGTGCCGGCCCCGCCGCCCGAAGCGGGAGACCGGCGACCTGAGAAGAGGAGGCCTGCGGTGCCGCCGGTTCGGGCGGGCAGGGAGACCTGTTGCGAGAGGCTCTCGACTCGGCCTCGCCGCCCGCTCTCCGCTTTGTTCCCACCGTCGCTGCCGTGGCCCAGGCTCCGCTCCGAAACTAACCCCGGCCCGGAGAGGAGGAGCCGCCGCGCCCCGCCTGCCTCCCACCCCCGGGAGGGGCCGGCGCGACTCCCGCGGGGGACGGGCCGCCTCCTTCGCCCGCCCCGGGCCCGGGTGCATGGCGGGGGCAGCTGCCTCAGCGCCCGTCACCTCGGCCTCCCCGGCCCGTTTGGCGGGGGTCGGTCCTGCCGGGGGTAGGGTTGGCGTGTCGGCGAGGGGGTGCGGCAGTAGGAGAATCGTGAGTCCCCTGGAGTGACAGCACAGCCCTCCGAAACTCAGCGGGTTATGGAGGACAGGGGCACACACAGCACCGCCTGGCCCGGCGGCGGAAAAAACCCGGCCAAGGTCAGGCTCAAACTCTGGAGCCTCCCTCAGTCTGGTCTGCGAGTCCCTGCCTTTCCTCCCCCACAAAACGGGTGGTCCCACCGGTAATGTCCTTTAGCTCCTTATCTACGCGGCCACTTAGTTTAGCATTCCCGCTTAAAGTACGCTTTACTTTATTTGCAAGTTTTAAGTGGGACCTGGCCGTCCGGTTACAGCCAAAGCTCGCAGGAAAACGTAGAGTTGACAGACAAAGTCATAGAGACCCATGTTAAGGTTAGGCTGTCCGAAAAAAACAACATCACATATCTTTACACCTACTTAAGAGAGGGGAAAAAAATCACTTTCCTGAACCAGAGTGCGGGATAAACATTTCAAACACCCAGGCACTTAGCTAGTAGCACTTCAAAAGCTGAAGGAAGGAAAGAAAGCCTGATACATCGGCGCTGTCACAGGGCTCTCTCTGCAGGAAAACCAGCTACATCTGTTTTGTCTACTTGTACTAAAATCTTTCCAGTAATGAAAAAGGATAGAAGGGAAGTCGATTATAAATTCCCAGATGAAGGGAGAACCAAACCGAAGACTCAATTTGTGTATAAATATCTTGGTCTAAAGCAGTAGGGAAACTTGAAAAGCATTGATAAAAACCCCGGAAACTCCTTTGAGATAATCGTGCATTATTTAATGCAACACTGTTGCAAACGGGGAGAGCTACAAAAAAATTTAAAAGCTATTTTTATAGCTGCAGTTGCAGAATTACAACAAAGAAAATACATTGTTTCCCCCCCCAACAGCGTTTTGAAATACAATTACTTAATTGTTGTATTAAAGCCTGTCCCAGAAGTGTCTCGCAGCATCCGCCGCCGCCTCACACCTACGGGAGCACTTTCGGAAGAACCACCCTCAGAAACAGGAGGGACAGGGGGTAGGGGTGCTCCAACACGGCTGTTTCCCCGCAGCCCTGACCAACTTTCCTTTCCCCCGTCCCTCCCTGTACGTTTTCCCTCCACTCGAGGCGGCGTCCCCGGGATCTCCGGATTCCCCTGCCGCCCCTCACTACAGGGTCCTCCGCCGCCCCGCCCCGCCCCCTCCGCGGCGCTGACCAATGAGAAGACGCGGCCGGCGGATGACATCACCTACCGCAGCGCCCATTGGGCGCCTGGCGAAAACACCGCCACGTCTCCCGGCAACGCCTGTGGTGTCACGGCACCGCCACCTGACCCTCTGCGCTCCGACGAGCCGAGCCGAGCCGAGCCGAGCCGAGCCGAGCCGAGCCGAGCCGAGCCGAGCCGAGCCGAGCCGAGCCGAGCCGGTTTATATCCGCGCGGGTGTTTGAAGGGCTGGAAACGCCCCCCAAACCTGTGAGCAAAGCACAGCGTCGCCGGTCCCTGTTAACTGCGTCACTGTGTCCTGATAGATCAACCAGCCTACCTACAGAAGGTTTATAATCCCTGTTTTCATTTGGCAGTTTTATAAACTCAAATTGTTTACTTATTTTACAAGATAAAAACGTTTCAGGACAAAACACGTGGCACTGGAGAGATAAAATTCTGCAAATCTCTTGAATTTTTAGGAGTATCTAGCTGGTAAAAGATAAAATAAGGAGTATAATCTTTTAATGTATGCTCAAAATACAGGTACAAATTATTTCTAATAATAATTAGAATATTAGAATAAATATACATTCCAAGCCTATAAAATAAACCTGCAAATGTTTCATTAAGAAACAGGTTTTAGATGCAAGTATGTGCCTTTGTTTTTTGAGTGCATGCCTCTTGCAGGTTAATCCACAGAAGTCTTTGTTGGCAAAACTTCGAATTTTTACGTCTTCCGCACAAAACTACAGCCCCATCCCTGCTAAGGAAATGAAGCTTCAAGGGGTGCACCTATTTTTTTTCCAGTTTTTGTCCAGGCTCTGTGAGTCATACACTGTGGCAAAGGCTCTCCATGCCATCTGGCCACACACTTTAGAACACAGCTTCACTCCAAGTGAGGAGAAAACACTTACCAAGTCTGCAGGTAAAGTGAGGTCAAAACCTCTTGTACCTGTGCATATCTCAGCAGCATTTCTCACCTTCCCTATCGCATGCCACATTTCTTCCCCTTGTAGTAATTCAGACATTATTTCACCGGATAAGAATGAGATGAATTTCCCACCAGAGGTTACTAATTACAGGAAAGATTGTTGGGTTTATGAGCAGGGAGATTGTTCCTCCCCTCGCCAGTAAGAAGAAACACGTAAAAGTTGCTGACCACGGGTACAATCTCCAGAGTGTCAACAGTTGGAGGTAACCGAGTCACACACAGGGGAACTGGGAAAGGGAAACAGTTCTGAGTGCTGCATATGCAGAGCTGGCACAAAAAGGAAGAGATGAGATGCAGAGGACCTGGAGCCAATGGCACAAATAGCTGAAGCTCTGCACCTCCTCCCTGGTTCCCACTACTCTTGGCACCTTCTCCAGAGCATGCTCCAGCTGACCAGGACCACATGGACTTCCCTAGGAACAGTCACAGCAAGGGTCCCTGGGAAGTTAATACTCATGGAATTACTTTAGATGCATTCAAGAAAGGGGAAAAATAAAGTTCACCATACAAAAAATTAGCAGTATTATTCTTCATCTCTCCATGAAAGATCTCCTTTTTGAGCCACAGAAATTTGCAGTAGCAGAAAGACTTAATAAACAAGAGATAGTCAGTAGAAATTAATAGCATCTTTTCTTGCCATTAATCTTGTCATACAACAGAACTGGGGGGACGGGGCCTGGGAAGATACTGCTGTATCTCATGCCTTCAGAACACTTAAAACTCAAAAACTTCAGATAATTCTTTCAGTGCTGTATTTAAGCAATTTTAATAGTATCTTATCATATTTTCTATTAGTCTGCATAAAACAGCCTCCAGATGTGTCAAGTCTTCTTTTACTGTTCTGCCCTAATTAGGAGGCTTATCAGGCAGCACCTCTTTTGCAATGCTTAGAAACAATTTCATTAAAAATCTGTTCCTGAAAGTAGTTTATATTTTATAACCCCTTCAATTCTTCAGCAAAAAGATGGTGAATCCTGATCTTTACACTGTTTCAGAAGCAGTCATTTCTCAACACAACGCCATCAGTGTCACAGGAGCTGGAGGTCAGCTGGTTTAGATTTGCTGTCCACTGCCACCTACTGTTAAAAAACTTCTAAACTGTAGTGTTTCTGAGGGATACAGTTTAAAAGGGCAAAAAGGAGGGAAACCTTTGGAAATGAGATTTCTGGGGAGAAGAAACAAAAATAAAATCAAAGAACATGCCAAGAGAATTGCTCACCTAAACTCAGCGGGTTGGGGCATAGCACAGCAGCTATGTTTAGATTCTTCCCAGCAACTTTTGGTACCAAACCTCAACAGCTACTCTCCAGCTCAAGGTAAAGCTTTTCCAGAGAATGATTCAAAGCTAAGGCCTCCACTAGTCAGTGCTGTCAAATTTCCTCACAAAGAAAAAAAGTAGATATATAGAAGCAAACTGAGGGTTTTATATATTCAGCATCTACATAGAGTTCTACTGATCCATCAACTGTCCTCTGATGGTAGTTAAAATTAATTTTCATTATTTAATGTTGCAATTTTAGTATTTAATTTGTTTTAAATGTCATCATTTAAAGTGGAAAGATTTTGTAGTGGAAACCATCTTGGGGAAAACGTGCAGCAACAACTAAGTCCACCTCATAGATGGGAAAAAGAAGCTCACTGGTTCCAAAGTCTCCAGCTGATATTCATTTATTCATTCATTATTATTCATTTAAGGATCATTAATCCTTAAAGGAATCTGCTAACCACACCATATAGGACATCCCATATTATCCCAGTGTCTGCTTCCAAATCAGAAGCCTTTACTCTACACCACATTCAAAAGACTAAATCAAGAAGCATGTAGCAGATACAAGTTTTAAATAAAGACACAGTGGTTTGCCTCAGCTTCTGTCAAGTCCAATTTTTAAAGTATAAAGGTTTTCTTATGCATTGAGGAGAGCTATAACAGACATACCTTCCTTCTGGTGATAAGCCACATCCTTCTAAAACACGTGAACCTGGCAACTGAAATTACTCTCTTTATCTGTGATCAACCTACTTTCCTGAGTTTATCACATCAGTGCATTGCTTAATGAACAACATCACCAGGCCCCTACTTTAAACAGTGTGTGTTTTGTGGAAAGCTATGTTTTGTTGTCAAAATCTATTTTGGCTGTGGCATATACTTCCTTATTTGCACTCAGGGGATTAAAATCTAAACACAGCTCAACTAAACCTGCCTAGCACAAGGATTTACCTCACTTAGGGGCTTGAGCACCAGTCTCTTGCCTTATAAAAGCATTTACTTCTGTATAAAGTGAACTTAATTGTTCACTGTGTACATGAACTAGTAACACATGTAAACAACTATATGAGTCAACAGAGGTTCAGGTCCAGACCCTGTAACCTCAAAGTTAATTTAAAAATACTTCTTGCTTAACTTGCATCTTCTCTGTAAAATAGTCCCATCATCTAAGTTGTGAGAGTCACACATGCACCCACTGCACAAAGTACATATTCAATCAAATTACTCAGTGAACTAATAATTATATGTATCCAGCAGCACCTACAAAACAGCAGCTCTCAGAAGCTAGTTTAGAAATTTGCATCAATTTTGCTGCAACCTATTCAGCTCTTAAGCTGACAATTTAACAACATCTTCAAAAGGTGATTCTATAAAAGCAGAAAATGACATTTATACTATTGAACACAAGCAACACCCAGAGTAAATTGAAGTCTTCCACTTATTCCGGATCAAGCAGGAATTGTTTAACTACAAAAGAACAAAGTTTCTCCAATTTCTCTAGTTACTTGCTAGAATAAAATTCTAATTTCCTCACTCAAAATTCTTTTCCCATGTAAATTAAATTCAGACTTTTTTCCACATTTAATTTAAGAATCAGCCAGCTAAAGTCTGCACTGAATCGTTTGAAGAGAGGAAAAATAACCTTCCCCTTCCATTAGTCCTAGCATCTTTGAAAAAACATAGGCTGTCACAAATTAGTGTTTTGTACGCATCATATACAGCTGCCATTCTTTTCAATCACTAAATTATATCCACTAGACTCACTCTGGATCCTTGTCACTTTATCTCAGCAAACTTTCTGATAGAAGGCCCTCTGTAACAAAATGTGTGTTTAAGGCAATCATAGCAATGGAAGAAAGCTATATCTGCCTGCAGCCACTTACTTAGCCCCATAAAGGAACTGGTCAGTGAGGATAAACAGGAAAGGAACTAAAAAAATACGCTCATTAAGCACATATACATTCAAATTTTGCAAGCAGGAATTCTGCAATCCCAATTCCATCCTTTACCAGAAACATCAAGGCTTTGACAGGCCACACTGTGATGCTGAACCTTCATCCCAGCTGGACATTCAGAGAAAAGTGGAGAGTTAAATGAGCAGTGCCAATTTACTGTTTCCTGTCCCAGTTTCTCAGCTGCCAAGAAGACAGCCTTTTTGCTAGCAGTCCCTCTGGAGGCAAGAGAAAATGAAACCATTAGGATTTAAGAAAACACAAAAGTATTTCAAGATCAGCCCCTTGTAATTTCTTTTTTTGTGAAGTGACTGCAGGACTGAACAGCCCACATCTTTGTTGACATACTCTCCTGGTCAGTGTACCTATTTCTATGGATGTTCTATAGGGCTATAGTCCAGTAAATTAAGCTCTGCTTTAGATAACCCTGGCAGACATAGGCACAGGGTCTGTAAGGGACCACAGACACTTTGGGAACTGTCTTTTTCTTAGAAGTTAACATTATTGGTGAAGTTTGTCATGGCAGTGGTGTTCCACTGATCTTAACTGATAAGATACAGAGAGACATTACCAATATCCTCACTAAGCTCTCTTTATCATAGCGTAAATATATGGTAATATACTAAAATCAAGAGAATTCCTTAGAACTTAACATCAAAGTACCCAGCAGCAAAAACGAGCCCCTCCCTATAGCACAAATTGATTCTTTGTCCTAGGGCTTGCAAACATCCTACAAGAAAATAATACATAGAATTAGTAACAGTCATGTAAACCCACTTTTTTTTTTTTTTTTTGTAATAGCTTTTTCATTGAGCTTACTTCTGAGTACAGTTGTGTGCAGATATGTAACGTGACCAACATGATTTCCAGAGCTTGATCCTCCCATCCTCTTTCAGGAAAGATATTTTGACCCCAAGAAAACAGAAAGTTTATTTGTCTGAACCCCTGGCCTTTTTATTTCCCAAGTACACCAGTTGATATAATAACCATATTAGGTGTCTCCTACTATCTTGTGGAGTTGAAAATACTTTTAGTTAAATATTTTTTATTTAAATTTGAAACTGAAAAATACATTTAATGAAAGCTTGACTGTGCCACATGCTGAGCACTCAAGAGCTACTCAAGATTAGTCTTGAGGCTAGGCTATTTCAAGATTTGTTTTAAACCTTACAAGCACTGCAGAAATCTGAATGAGTAGTAACCCAAATAAGGCAAATTAGGTACGTACCTGCATTGAAAGTACTTGCAAGAGAGTGTGCACTTCACTTGACATGTAATAGACTTCACATAACTATTTCATCCCTTTCAGGAAGTATTATCTGGTTATCTGGCTTCAAATATTCTGAAACTTAAAGTAACTGAAAAGCTAGGCCACTAGAGAGTCTGTGGTGAGAATTTTGTGAAACTGTGTGCAGTTTATAGTTTTGCAAATTGTAGGATGCTCAGAAAAATTACACAGGGTATGTTGGGGAAGGCTGTGAATCAGAATCTGGAAGGCAGAAGAATGAGTCTACTCACTGAAGTAGACTTATTAACTATAAAGCTATAGATGTAGTTAATAATACAAAACATATATTGTGGATACTAATATATTCTAATATAGAATAAAAATGCATAATAAACAGATTATATTTAGTAAACATAAAACTGTATCTTAAAAACTCAATTTTTTCAAATTATATTATGAAAAGTGTTCTTAAAACTATCTTAAATTATATGTACTTAGGTAGGATGAATTAACTACTTGCTTTTAAAGCTTTTAATGAACTGACAGACCAAATTTCATGCACCATGTTATGGGCTTATAAAGAAATCTCCTGACTCCATTTTACATTTTAGACATGTGTGCATGTGAAAGGAGATCAGGTCCTAAAATCATGCACAACAATAAAACCCTTTTTCCAAGATAGCCAGATCATTTTCCAACTACACTGATAAGCTGAGGAGCAAGGGGAGGTTGCAGGTGGGTTTCCAAGGAAAAGGGGAACTTGCACTTGAAAGAAATGAGTCAAGATGAACTTTCAATAGAGAAGAAGAATGGCTGGAAAAAACATACAGGGATGCTCCAGCAGCTAAAGCTTTAGTCCTATAATACACTAAGCTGTAGTCCCTTGGTGTAGGTGCCTCAACAAGTGATGCTGTTCTCCCCAAACATTTTACAGCTTGTTCCCACACACTTTGCTAATGTCACTTTGGTTATTTGCCTAGTGATTTTCTGTGATAAGTCACTCTTTGGCAGCACTGGTTCCCAATCAAGCACACACACTCAACACAACAGATGTGAAAAAAGTAGTGGCAGCAGCTGAAGGCAGAGAGGAGCCTGGCACCATACTCTTCAAATGGCTGTGCTAGGTTCTATAAAACGGCTGAAACTACAGTGTGTCTGTGACCATGCTCAGAAGCACCAAGAAATGTTCTAGAAACACACCTTGGTCCCATCCCTTTGCTGCCCCAGCTATTATATACAAGAATTCTCCATAATATGTAGGATTAAGGGCAAGTAAAGGAGCAGAATTTAGTTTATTCTGGGTGTTTTGCCTCCTCAATAACATTTGGTTCCAAACAGTGGTTTGTGGGCAGCTGTGTTTTTTCCAGCTGGCTCTGATCCCCAAAGGCTGACAGCAGACATGCACACCCACTGCTCCCCCAGCTTGCTGAGGCTCCCTCTGCATGTCCCAGCCCAGACTGGACACAATAAAGAGATGCTCACACATCATGCACCCATCCATAATAGAATGGAATGGAATGGAATGGGAGAAAGGAGTGGAAGGGAAGGGAAGCCTGAATTACATTTTTAAGACATATGTAGTGGCACCTCACAAGCTGCAGAGTTATGTTTCCATCCTGTAGCTGCCCCACTGTAATTCAACCACAGTACTCCTGAGCAACAGCAGTGATGGAGTTTTTGCATGTTATTCTCACACCAATTCCTTTGGAGGGGGCATGGAGAAGGAGGTGCTGATCTCTCCAGTGTCTAGCCACAGGGTGGGAGGGGATGGCATAAAGCTGTCTCTGAGGAAATTCAGGTTGAGGAGAGGGTGGTCTGGCACAGGAATGGGCTTCCCCTGGAAGGGGTCACAGCCCCAAGCAGTCAGCGTTAAAGAAACGTTTGTATATATGGACATATATATACTGCAAGGTCATGCACCTGTGTGTGTGAAACCTTGTTGTATCAATACTGGCTGAGGCATGAAGGGATTGAGAGCAAAACCTGGGGGTATTGGTGCATGAAAAGCTGGACACGAGCCAGCAATGTGCACTCACAGCCTAAAAAGCCAAACATATCATAGAATCACAGAATCAGCTGGGTTGGAAGGGACCTCAGAGATCATCAAGTCCAACCCTTGATCCACTACCGCTGTGGTTACCAGACCATGGCACTGAGTGCCACATCCAGTCTCTTTTTAAATATCTCCAGGGATGGAGAATCCACTACTTCCCTGGGCAGCCCATTCCAATGTCTGATCACCCTCTCCGTAAAGAAATTCTTTCTAATATCCAACCTAAACTTCCCCTGGCACAACTTGAGACCATGCCCTCTTGTCCTACTGACAGTTGCCTGGGAAAAGAGCCCAACCCCCCCTGGCTCCAGCCTCCTTTCAGGGAGTTGTAGAGAGCGATGAGGTCTCCCCTGAGCCTCCTCTTCTCCAGGCTGAACACCCCCAGCTCCCTCAGCCTCTCCTCACAGGACTTGTGCTGGAGTCCCTTCACCAGCCTGGTTGCCCTCCTTTGGACCTGCTCCAGGACCTCAATCTCCTTCCTGAACTGAGGGGCCCAGAACTGGACACAGGACTCGAGCTGTGGCCTCACCAGGGCTGAGTACAGGGGCAGAATCCCTTCCCTGGACCTGCTGGCCACGCTGTTCCTGATCCAGGCCAGGATGCCATTGGCCTTCTTGGCCACCTGGGCACACTGCTGGCTCCTGTTCAGCTTCCTGTCAATCCAGACTCCCAGGTCCCTCTCTGCCTGGCTGCTCTCAGCCACTCTGTGCCCAGCCTGGAGCTCCCCATGGGGTTGTTGTGGCCAAAGTGCAGGACCCGGCACTTGGCCGTGTTGAACCTCATCCCGTTGGAATCAGCCCAACTCTCCAGTCTGTCCAGGTCCCTCTGCAGAGCCCTCCTGCCTTCCAGCTGATCCACACTCCCCCCCAGCTTAGTGTCATCTGCAAATTTGCTGATGATTGACTCAATCCCCTCATCTAAATCATCAATGAAGATATTAAACAGAACCGGGACCAGCACTGATCCCTGGGGGACACCACTGGTGACCGGCTGCCAATTGGATCAGCACCGTTCAGCACCACTCTCCAGGGGCCTCCAGCAGTTCCTAACCCAGCACAGAGTGCTCCTGTCTGAGCCCTGGGCTGACAGCTTTTTCAGGAGAATGCTGTGGGAGACGGTGTCAAAGGCTTTGCTGAAGCCCAGGCAGATCACATCCACAGCCTTCCCCTCATCCACCAGACGGGTCACCTGAGCATAAAAGGAGATCAGGTTGGTCAGGCAGGACCTGCCCTTCCTGAACCCGTGCTGGCTGGGTCTGATCCCTTGTCCATCCTGTAGGTGCTGTGTGATTGCACTGAGGATGATCTGCTCCATAAACCTGCCAGGCACTGAGGTCAGGCTGACAGGCCTGGAGTTTCCCAGGTCCTCCTTCCGTCCCTTTTTGTGGATTGGTGTGACATTTGCCAACTTCCAATCATCTGGGATGTCCCCAGTGAGCCAGGACTGGGCTGCATCAGAAGAAATGTGACCAGCGGGTGGAGGGAGGTGATTCTCCCGCTGTACTCTTTCATGAGACCCCACCTGAAGTACTGCATCCAGCTCTTGAGTTCTCATCATGGAAAAGGCATGGACTTGTTGGAGCAGGTCCAGAGGGACATAAAAATTATCAGGTGTCTGGAACACACCCAGAATGACTTGGGGTTGTTCAGCCTGGACAGAAGAAGGCTCCAAGAAGACCTTATTGCAGGCTTCCAGTACTTAAAGGGGGCTTATAAGATAAGCACAGATTTTTAGTAGCGCCTGTTGCAGTGGGACAAGAAGTAATGTTTTTAAACTAAAAGAGAGTAGATACAGACTAAATATTAGGAAGAATTTTTTTTACATTGAGGGTGGTGAGACACTGGAAAAGGTAGCCCTGAGAGGTGGTAGATGCCTGATCCCTGGAAACATTCAACTTCAGGTCAGATGGGGCGCTGAGCAACTTGCTCAAGTTGAGTATGTCCCTGCTCACTGCAGGGGGATTGGACTAGATGACTTTTAAACCCTTCCAACCCAAACCCATTCTATAATTCTGTTGTTTAACTTTTATGTTGCTCTGCATGGAGTGAGGCCTCGATGATCACTGTGGATCCCTTCCAGGTCAGTGTACCCTACACCTCTGTGAGCTCTTCGGCTGCCTCACTCCCTCATCTCATCTTTCAGAGGGAGCAAAGCCCTGTAGCTTCAAAACGACCCGGGAAAGACTGACGTGCAAAGCCCCAGCCGTGTGTAGCCAGGCCGCTGGTGTGGGGCAGCGGGGGTGCCATTTCACACCACACCCCGCAATTGTGGCGTCTCTGTGCCGTGCACACGCGGCAGTTGCTCCCCGACGCCCCTACCAAACCTTGCTTGTGCATTTACCTTCCACCACCTTCGCCCACAGCGGCTCTCAAGCCTCCATCCCACCTGGTACCAGAGATTTATTTCTAGTCGGTTGTTTTAAACCTGTCCCGGTGAGGTACCCAGCACCTGGGGGGGGAGGGGGGCGGAATCTGAAGCAGCCACCACCGCCCCTCGGCGTCCTCCCGGGAAGGGCCTCCCAGGACGCCGTCCTGCTGCTACCGCCCCTCACGGACCTCATCGCCTGCGAGAATGCGAAGCCACGGACCGAACTGCCATGGCGGAGCGCCAGCGGCCGTCCCCCCCGGGCCGGACCAGCCCGTCCGGTACCATCGGGGGCGGAAGTGTCGTCATGGGAAGGCTCACTCCCCCTCCCTCAGTGGAGGAAGGACGGGCTCCAAGATGGCGGCGCTGGAGGAGCGGCTCCTGTCGGACGGGGAAGGCGGCGCCCTGGGCTCGGCGCGGCTCTCCCCGCCCCCGGTCTCGGAGTCTCCCGAGGCTCTGGCGCCCTTGGAACCGCCGCCGCAGAGTAACACGCTAATGGGGCTGCCCATCGTGGCGATCGAGAGCATCCTCAGCTTCCTGTCCTACGATGAGACGAGCCAGCTCCGCCTGGTAGGGGCCGGGAAGGGGAGGCGGCGGGGCGGGCGGGTGAGGATCCTTGGTGCGGCCGGGGCTCGGGCCCGACGGGGGAATCCCGCCTCACCGACCGGGCCAGGGAGGGGAGCAAAGCTCGGAGGAGATGGGAAGGTGTTGGCGATCCCGGCTGCCCCCCGTCGGCTCCTGCTCTGGCCGGGAAAAGGGCGGGATGGGCTGGGGTGGGCTGGGGGTTTCGCCCTTCTCCATAACCGCCCCCGAAGCTCGGGTAGGGGCATGTAGGGGTGTGTGTGGCTCCATGCACGCTGTCCTAAAGGGCTCTTCCCCTCTCTCATTCCGTTTGTCCTGTAAGGAATGACTGGGCTGCTGGGGGCTTATTCCTCCCAGTGACAGCTTTTCTTTGGGGGCAGTCTGTTGTGTCTCATGTGTGTATTTATTTTTACTTGTAGAACTTTAACTCCAGAAGTGTAGGAGATGGTGAGCCTGCTGCGCCAAGGACCCTATAGTATCTAGAAATAAATGGGGGGGGGGAAAAAAAGACACACACACACAAAAAAAGACCAAAAAAAAAAAAAAAAAGAGAGACCAAAAAAAGACCAAAAAAAATAGACATAAGAAAGCTCTTGTCTTCTTGAAAGGCTGCCTGCTTCTTCCAGTCGTAGTAGTGGTTCTAATAAAAGATATTACTCCTTCCTTCAAACTTTGAAATGCCAGGAAAAAAGAGAGGGAAAAAAAGCACATGTCAGTGAGGAGATCAGTGTACATCAATCTTTAACTGCCTGCACAAGGAGCCTGGTGTAAATCATGACATAATGTGATAAGCTGCTATCTTATTGAATTTATTGTCAGGTCATAAACAGAATAATAGTGAGGGAATTAATGCATAGCTTATGTAACCCTCAGTAAACGTTGCATGTACTGTATTGTTTCTATTTTAAGAACTCTGTTAGCCTAAACTGCAAGCATATTTCTGCAGAAAATTACACTGCATGTGTCCTGGATCTGCAACCTGAAGTGTTGCATTCTGACTGCACTTACTGAAAGGTCTTTGAACAAAAAATCTGTTCTTACTCGTCCTGCACCAAGCACACCAATACCTAAATATTACTAGCATGCTGTGAGTCCACAAACAACTTTTGCTTCTTCTGTGACAGTAGGTAGTGAATCTGTGAAAAAGGGGTAGTACTGCCTTTTTGGATTGCAGCTTCTGAGTACTTACAGGCTAACTGAAGGGAACAGAAGTACATACACTGTTTGGATATGCTTAGTGTTGCATGGTATGCATTGCAATGCTAGACACAGCCCTTTGCTGCAGCTTTGCAGTTGCATTTTATAAATAGTTCCCATGGGAACTATCACAAATCAATAGAAGTTTTTTTTTTTTCTTTCTGTAGGGCTAGGCTATTATTTGTAAGCAATGCTTTGTTAACAGTTATTCTTAACTGGTGTGAAAGACTGGTGGTGGTATAACAACAAACCCACCTGTTTTAACTATCTGCGCTACTTAAGAAGTAAAATGTAACAGTTATTATTTCTTATGTAGCACCTTTCTCACTTTTCTGTGAGAAGTTTGTTGCTTTCAGAAGTTTCAGGAATGTGCAAAACCAGGCTGGATAAGTATAAAATTTGACATACCCATGGAACCATCCTAGATGTAAAATAAAGGAAACTGTTTAGTTGGTCTTTTCCGATTTTTAATTTTTGACAGACAAGAAATTTGATCTTCATCAAATGCCTTACTGTTCCCTTAAGCACATCAGAAAGTATTACGAGTTTTTTTTCTGAGAAAAAAAGTACACGTGCCTCTGTTAGCCAGCACTAATGTAAAGAATGGTAGTTTTACCTAGTCAAAAGTGTAGCTCATAACTAAAAAAGCTTTATTAGCTTGGTCTTTTGGATGGCCATTCAGAACTAAAGGTATTCTTTTGACAATTCACTGAAGGCCAGGGCAAGAAAATGTATATAATTGTGTTGATTAAGAATTAAGCTACCCTTTAAAAATAACAACATCTAGGAAAAAAAAAATCATAATTAAATTTTTACCACTTTCAAATTTTAAAAAACTGCTAGTAGCCTTGGGAAACACTAGTATATTCCTGCTCTGAGATATGTCTTGCAGAAACAGGAAATTTTCTTCTCTGAGAACTGGCTTGAGCTGCTTATCAAAAGTTGAATGGGTGTAGCTTACAATTAGTCTTATTCTGCTAGAGATACCTTCAAGGACCACATTAATTGAATTAAGTTAATGACATTGTGTGTCATGCATATCAAGGTGCCCAAAAGCATCCCAATTAACCCCTTAGAATGTGGAATTCTATAGAATAAAACATATTGGGAAAGGTAGGATGATTCAGAACCTCAACCAACCTAAACAAATCTTGATCATACAATTGTAGACACAAATTCCCTAAAATAATAACTCTGTGGCATTCCCTGGATCGCAGCATTGAGGGAAATGACTGTCCTAATCTCTTCCTGAGTCACCCTAGCTCACTGATTAAAAAAAAAAATAAATTAAAAGTTGTTGAGTTGAACTGGTTTTTGGGCTAGAGTGGGTACAAGAAGACAGGCCCAAGAGTTGGCTGGGTGGGAGGCACACAGAACATCAGCAAATTTTCAGATTAAAATATAGATAGAAATCTGTATTGTTTATGCAGAGCATAATAAGCATAATCTAAGGCTTAAGATACACAAGTCTTTTTCTGCCACCAAAGAAAAAGGTAAAGAACCTTTGCTGCTTGTCATGATTGCCGTCAGGCAAGGCAAGACCCTGGGCTCCTCATTGTGGAAAGAATAACTTGCTTTCTTGAGCACAGTGCTTTCTGCTGTTCCTGGTGTTTCTGCATTTAAAAACATAAAGGAATCACCTGCTGGTTAAGCAGAAAAGTAGAACTAAAGTAATAGAGACTAAACAATAGGTAGGCAGAATGTCTGAAATCATACCTCAGTGCAATTCTTGGGTTCTCAAGCTTTAATTCAGATAAAGTGAATGAGAGAAAAAGCAGCAGCATTTTGCTTTCAGCTCTTTTGAGTATTTTCTCTGATATTTCATCATAAGAGAAACATAGAAAACCCAAAAGATCCTTATGTCTTTGCCAAGGTTTAATGCTGTAACTACAATTAATTGTACAATTTTGCAAGACAGGAAATTAGCTCTATCCTGGCCCAAACCAGGACAGTCTTAAATTGTCATGTTCTGGACAGGCTGCATCCTAGTATGCAGACTGGTATGGAAGCTAACATATCTTCTGGCTCTTGAAGACTTCTTACTCAGTGATTTTCAATAGCTTACAAAAGCTCTGGAATTTTTACCAGATTATTATAAAATTCTTATATTCCAGTTTCTTTTTATTCGCATCCAAGGTTGGGAATACACTTCCATTCAGGCTATTACTACAGTAAGTGTGATTAAAAACAGTCCATAGCTTACTCCTATGAATACTCTGAGGAGGTTATCTTGGATTCTGACATACATCAGAAGTGTCTTAGATTCTGCAACATACTTAAGCTTATTTTATGCACAACACAAATAAGGACTGATAGCTTTCAGACAGCACATCTTCAATCTTCCCACAGTTTCAGTAAATCTTTGTTTACAGGCATTTCTGTTTTAAAGCTTCTTGCTGAAGTCATCAACATTTTGTCACTTATATTTTCCCCTAGAAAGGCATTATGAAATGCTGTGTCTGTGTAACCTCTAGGAACATATATTGAATCTTAATACCTTAGGATATTTTAATCTCTGTTTTGATATTGATTATCAGTTAGTGAAACTTGGAAGAAATAATACATGCTTGAGGAAAGGGAAACTGGTAGTACTAATCTGGAAGGTTGTGACTGTTTAGTTTGTTTGCAAATAATGTGAAAAACCAGCTCTTCCATATAAGCTATTATAAATCAGCACACTAAGAAGCCACCACCTTCTCATTCTGCTTTTCATGTAGACTTGGAATAACTTTCTCACACTAAAATTTGAACAGTGTCTAGTTGGACTTGACATTTGAGGAAACTTGGTCTCTTTCAGCATAAGAAAATACAAACGTTTGCAAATATGAGCAAATTTAACTTTTCACTTTGTTGGGGGCTCTTGACTAGCTAGTATTATACTGGCTTGAACTGGTATGAACACGTAAGTGTCATAATGCTGCTTTGTGTATGGCTGCTGACTATACAGTCTAAAAGAGGTGTCCTATTACTTCTTGTTCTACTACTTGTTCCTGTTACTTCAGGGACTGGATGGTTTAAATGGTGACATCAGGAACTGGCTGAGATTTAAGAGGTGATTGGCAAAACAATTTGCAGACGTAGTTTTGCATTCTGGTGTTATCTATTACCTGCTCACTGTGTGGATTCTACACCGATTATTGGCACAAATACGGGTAATGTTCAAAAATTGGAGAAAATAATTTTTCGTGCTGCATAGCATAAGCAAATGTGTAAAATTTAGAAAAATTCAGTGTTTAAAAATCCAGTGCAGTTCATTTTTAGCGACGCAGCTTACTGTCTTGGATGTGTGAGGGCTTCAGCACACTGCAAGGTCCTCGCTGCCACCAGGTGTCAGTGCACACGTGGTTAAAACCACTCCATTCCACTCCAGTTCTTCCTGTGGATTTATTTATGGATTTATTATTTAGTCGTGTATCTAGGGTTGCTTTTCTCATGTGCTGAATAATTGCATGGCCAACATAGCCCTTGTGTGGGTACTGGTTCCTAGTTCAGGGGTTTGGTAGTATTAGAACTACAAGTTAAAGCTGTCTTGTCCTCAAAAATGGCATCAGATCCAGGCATCACTGATGCAGGTAGTACCTCAGCATTATTTCTTATCCACTGGAAATGATTTAGCAGATGTGGTGGATGTCAGGGAAGAGTGATTCTCCTGCCTTAACCAGGAAGATTGAATTCAAAAGAGCACAGGCAGAGTGACAGCTATTACTTAATGGCCTTTTAATACAGATCTGGTTTAAAATGGTCAGTTCTTACAGAACTAAAAACATCTATGACTAAAGGAAGACTCATAGAAAGCAGAACTCTTTTAAGGATTGCCTTTCATGGAAACAGAAAATTGCAGACTTTTCTGAGAGAAAAGAATCTCTGTCTTCAAGGTATAAACTTACATACACTTTATGAAATGAGTAGTGTATGGAGGAAAGGAGTATTTATTAAGAAAAAAAAAAGAGGGGGGGGGGAAATATTGAGTTCATAGTGGAAGTTGTGCACTTCATTACAAAGAAAAAAAACCCTCAAAAAACCTCAAACCAAAACAATTTCAAAGAACAGTTGGTTCACTACACTCCTGGAACTTCAGAACTGAATTGCAACTGTATTAAACTTTTGTACAAGTTGGCTTTGTGTTGTAACTGTTCACTTTGTGAAAGTGTAAATTTCACAGCTTATGTTTTCTGCAACTATTAATGTCTTTTAATGTCTTTGTCAAAAAATCAAGGCTTTTGGTATTCAGCATTGCAAATAAAGGAATCTGCTAATCAGAGGAAAAGAATTTATATACAAAAAAGAATTTATGTGCACTGTATTGCTTAAATTTTTAAATTTAATTGTGTCTGTCTTCAAAAACAAAACCCTTGAACACTGAAAGAAAATAATAATGATTTCTTGGTCTTGAAGGTTTTTTTTTTTACTACAAAATATTAAGTTGCTCTGCTAGAATCACTCTGGTTGCCAAGTTAAAAAGCAATGAGTAGGCATTTGCAATTTTCATTAAAATAACAGAAAATTGTATCTGCTCATGGGTGGGTGTCATTCAGCCTACTGCCTTTTGTTAGGCAATATCGGGAGATTAATTTTTGAAATTGGTGGAACCTTGTTGCTCCTTTGTGGAGTATCATGATCATTGTTAGGGATGCTGGTGCCATTAGCTCAACTGCAGTTTCTACTTCTTGAAATGGCGCAAATACTCATAGAAGAATCTTTTACCACCAGAAAGTATGGAGAAGATAATAGTAAAAGTAACTTGTGGCCTTAATTAAGCTTTAAGTTTTTCTTTTTACTTAAATACAGGTTTGTAAGCGAATGGACTTGGTTTGCCAACGAATGTTAAATCAGGGATTTCTGAAAGTGGAAAGATACCACAACTTGTGTCAAAAGCAAGTTAAAGCTCAGCTTCCAAGGTATGTACCAGTTAAAACTGTAGTTAAAATTAAATGTGCTAGATTCTATTAGCAAAATATTGAAAAGCATTTTCCTGCTAGCTAATTCAACTTCCATATATTGAAAATTTGAATTATGTTTGATTTAGTTTTTTGTTTCGTTTGGTTTTTTTTTAAGCATATTAGGCACCTTGAACCGAAGATCTAATAATGGTGTGGGTGAATGGAAGTTTTCTTATACTAGGAACTAGAATATTGGAAAGTATCTCTGGTATTTTAAGCAGAGAAAAGTCTGAGTCCTGTTTTACACAGCTCTTCTGGCAAATCAAGCAAGGACTCCTAGGAATGAATAAATGCCATTGCTTTTCAAGACTGACTGCCCTCACTGATAATTCATCTATGACTCTGTTTTAAAAATGCAAGGTTTTTCAGTGCCAAGGATTACACAGGGGAAAGGGAGAGGGGTTTGACACGTGTGCATTACTGAGGGGTAGTTGTCTCTCTTAAACAATGTCTTTTATCCTCTTCCCAGCAAATATGTACAGCTCCTGATGAGGCCTACCAGATTTCCCAGTCAGAGTGAAGAATCTAAATGCTACTTACTGTAGAGATCCTTTTTGAAAAGAGCTTGTATCTCAGCCTAAGCTTTTTAGAAAGCACTAATAATATATAAACTCATGTGGATTTTACCGAAGTGCTAACTGAATATGGGAAAATATTCACACTGACTCAGTGCTTACTGCTAATTAGTAATGAAAGCTTTTTTTTAAAATAGTCCTAAGATGTGTATAGAATTTATGGATCACATATGATGTAGTAACTAGAGAACAAATTTTGTCTAACAAAGTGTAGTATGGTATTACTGGAGGATTCTCAACCTTTATCATGTTTTTCCCCAGAAAGATACAACTAATATCAGTGGTTACATTTTCAAGCCTCGGAGGGTTATAAGGGTGAAATTATCATGAGTAATTGTTACAGTTTCATTTTGCCACTTAATGGTCTGTCTTCTAGACGGGAGTCAGAGAGAAGAAACCATTCATTAGCTCGTCATGCAGACATCCTTGCTGCTGTAGAGACGAGACTCTCTCTGTTAAATATGACTTTCATGAAGTATGTGGATTCCAATCTCTGTTGCTTCATACCTGGAAAGGTAAAATGTAGACTATATTATGTGACTGTATATTTGTGTTTAAAAAATATGATTGTGTAACTTGACCTGAAGCAGCTGGGATGAATTTATATAATGTGGTTGTATGTACTAAAACTGTTTCAGATACTTGCAAAAAACCACACAAGCCAATACTCTGCTATAACAAGCAGTCTGAAGTGAATGAACCAAACTACACCTAAAATGTAATTTTTTAAAATTTGATTTCCATTTTCTCTTAAATTATTTCTTAATTCTGATGTTTGACTTGTGGTATGTACATCCTATATAACTTTTTACAAGAAACACATTATATATAGGGTTTAACTCTGAATTTTAATTGTATAAAACAACGGGAGGCCAAGTCATCAGAAAACATAGTAATTTAGACTACATATAACACTAAGCAGTCAATCACAAAGATTTTTGGCACCTTTCTTAAGGGTCTGAGTACTTTAGATTAATTGGTTTAAGATATTTAGTATGTGGAAGCATTGCTCAGTATTACAGTGCATGGGGTATTTTTGTACTGTAGGTGAGATTAGTTCTAAACATAGATAAAGTGCATTAAATATTAATACCACTGAATAATTCAAGTATTTCACAATGCTACCCCAAAAACAAAATGTAAATTATGTGAGATGTACATGTGAGATATCACTGTTTTATAAGCTGTGAAAAGAGATGTGCTCAAGGGAATTGACAGAATAATCTGAAGAAGACTGGCATAGCTCAGGGTTGAAACACAATCTGTGAACATCAGCCTAATGCTCTATTAATCGATCTTTCTGTGTGAGGTTTGGATATAATGGTATTAATATTTCATGGACAGAGAACTGCATTGCACTGTGATGAATGGAGAAGTTAGCTCCTGGATTCAGGTGAAGCATGACAGACAGGCATTTTTACATTCAGTAGAGCAGGATGAGGTGTGGGCATGAAATGTATTTTTATCTCAAAGAGACAACTTGATTTCTGTGACCTCTTGATATATAATTTTAAATTAAATCATTATAGTTTAATATATTTATGCTTGTTTGACTTTGTATTGTATTTTTATATAGTACTTATTTTTAAAAATGTAATATAGCATAAAGTGAAATGAATGTAAGTTCTTGATACTCATACTGTATGCAATACTTTAAAGAAACGTTGCCCTACTTTTTAAAATGTTAGATGGAAAGGCAATATGCCTACACCTCAGGTGTGCAGGAGCTGGGCAAGTGAGCATGCCAGACATTTTCCTTCTGGGCACTGAGTCATAAAGACCTTGTTTGTATTCTAATATAATACCTAAAAAGTTTTTTTTTTTAATTATTTACTTAGTATGTGAGCTTGCTAGTGTTGCTGCTCTTTCAGCACAGTTACAAGTTTACCAGAAAATCCCATTTTGGTCAAGCAGATTCTTGGCTTACTGTTCACTTGTGGTCTGTGGTTTCTCCCCTACCTGCTGTGCTCCCCTCAGGAAATTGTTTGAATGAAGCTGCCACAGAGCTGACAGGATGTTAGAACATGTGAATCCTGATTTGAGGTTTGGCATACTGTGTTCTTGGTGATAGCAGAGCACTGCTGCAAGGTTTTTATATTGAGGATGGCAGGAAAATGTTTTGAGGATGTTGTTTCTAACAGGATATAACGTGGGTAAAATCAGAGTTATTGTGTGGTGAAGACACTTCAGGCTTGTCTAGCTTTTACAACTTTTTAGCTTTATTAAAATGCAAGATACAACTGTATTGTCTTACCTGTGATTTTTAAATCATTAAGTTCTTAGGAGACTCTTCAGCCATCCTTAATCCTGTGCAAAATACCTTTGTCAGTAGTTTCAGGTGCCAAAGGACTGGCACTCTTGACCTGCATCAGACTATGATTCATAGATAGGCAAGATAACTTTTCATCTCTCTGTATCTCTCCTAACCAGAGGGCTTGCTTGTCAAGCCTGTTCAGAGGGTGCTTATGTTCTCTGTTAGTAACAGACTGATGTTTGTTAAATTAATATAATTTGGACTTAATTCCGAATTTTCAGTATTTTGGACGTACAAGGGTGCTCAAGTAAATACTTAGAGCTCTTCAGACTGACATAATTATTCTTGGTGCTCGTGTATTTCATATGCCTCATAACTGGCTGGGAGAGGGACTACTCTGCAGTGTGGCTTAGAGTACTTGGCTTCAGCTTCTCCAAAAAGGGATTATTATGCTCTGGTGGGTATAGATTATATAATTTAGAACTTGAATATGGATGTAGTAAAACAGAATTACACACAGTGAGCATCATTTCATGAGTTTAAATAGTGTTGTTGTGATAGCTAAATTGAATAGCTTCTGATACATCACGAACAGCACTTATTTTCAAAAAGCTGAAAAGCTGATCTAGATCTAAAGCAGAGTGGTATGCAATGTTTATGTAGTAAAGGCCCCCGAATATCCCAGCACTTTGAGAATGATCTGATATAATCCTGCCTTTATCAGAAAAATCCTAATTTTTCTTAAATGTTTTAGGTAATAGATGAAATTTATCGTGTGCTAAGGTATGTAAACTCTACAAGAGCTCCTCAGAGAGCTCATGAAGTTCTTCAAGAACTAAGGGACATTTCCTCCATGGCTATGGAATATTTTGATGAGAAGATTGTTCCAATACTGAAAAGAAAGATGCCTGGGTCAGATGTGTCGGGTCGTCTAATAGGAACTGCCCCAGGTATTAATTCCAATGTATAGTTAAGTTTTATTTAGTTTTTCTGTAGAAGTTCACGAGACTGTTTGGTTTTTTGTTGTTTTTTTTTTTTTTTAAAAATCCCTCCCTTAAATGTGAGCTTCATTACATAAATATTGATACTTGTTTCTGAGTAATGCTAATTGAAATGAATTTGCTTTGAAATTTAAGGAGCCTTTGAACTACCAAAAAACCAGTCAGTTGAATATATGTTAGAATTATGCATAGTGTGCATCTATTAAACAAATGCTTTTGTGCCACCAATGAATGAGACTTCATCATCACACTTTGAAATCTGTCATGAGATGAAAAATCAATGCCTTTTATTTTTAGAACAATCAGCAGATAAATTATCCTAAGCTGCTGCAGCACACTGAGAGATAGAATATACTTGGGTGTGCTTTTTTACTTTTCAAGGACACTCGTGTGCTCTAACAAGCAAAATATTTATGCATAATAGTGACAAGACAATTGAAAGAACAGTCAGTTAAGCTGTTCTCTGTCAGACTTTACAGAACTTTGTGAACCAAAGTCTGAGGTGGTTGCCTCATACAATCACCAAAAGCAAAAAGTTGGCAGAACTGTAGTGTTTTCCCTGTGCTGAACATCTTCACACTTCATAGGAGCTGTGAAATCAACTCTTTACAGGATAATGTAATAAAAATAAATACGTCTTTAGTAAAAATGATAGATGCAGCTGTAGGAGCTGCATATTCTGGGATGTCCTGTACGTCCTTTTAGCCATAAATGCAAATACTGCCTCTTAATTATATCCTGTCAATTCACTTCCATTGAGTCTCTTAGTTGAGGAAGTATTGCCCAACACTACAGTTCATGATAGTTGGTATTTGAAGGCCAAGGCTTTATGTGACATTAAAATGGCTCTTTTGTGTTGAGGGAGGAGCATAACCCATTTAATGCTGAGCCCTTAGCATCACATAACTGTAGCTATGTTGGCATCTTAAAGGAAACAAAAAAAAAAAGAGGAGGAAGACTGTTCTGGATTTTCCAAACTGATTTGTCATTTCAGTGCTTCAAAGTTGCATCTTACTTGCTTTGCTAGAAAAATAAAATTATAGAAAAAGTGGTTTATATCTTTTATGGCAGTAAAAGAAATTATACAGAAGGTATTAGTCTCCTTGATTTGCAGGAACTTTATTAATCAACATTACCAAGCTCAAATTCCAGTATGGTTTTAGTGCTTAGGAAGAGTGAGTCTGAAGAAGCATGGAAAATAATTCCTTTCTTCTGAAAAGTAAGTTAAACTGAAGTATCTTATTAAGCCCCAAATCAGAAAATTTTCGAACTTTAGCTGTCTACAAGTAAGACAGCAGATTTGTTCTGCTTTATTGAATTATATTTACTTGATGTAGCTCTTCTGTAATAAGTAATTTATAGACATATTGTGTGGTTTTGACTTAACATCTGTGACACTAAGTCTAGATGACAACATACTATCTCTACGTAATTTTTGATACAGCAAAGAAGGGGGCTTATGTACAGAAAATGAATTATAAGCTATTTTCCAGACTACTGAAAGTAAGAGTATGTTAAAGTAGTTGTGTGCTGAGAAAACATATGCCCTTGTCAGATACTTAAATGATAGTAGATCTGATCACATGTTCAGGTAACTTGCAACCACTACTCTGATTCACGTTTGGGGCATGGCACTAAGCAAAATATGAAAACCAGGACACAATTTTAACTTTTGTCTCAAAGTTCTAGAGGATTAATTGCAGTTTTCTCTGAAGTTCCAGGGCCTTCTGCAGCACTGACAACTATGCAGCTGTTCTCCAAGCAGAACCCTTCAAGACAAGAAGTCACCAAACTCCAGCAGCAGGTAAAAGCAAATGGCACAGGCCTGACAGCGCTGAAGCGGGAAATCTCAGAGCTCCGCATCAAAGTGCAAGAGCAGCAGAAGCAACTCCAAGATCAAGATCAGAAACTGCTAGAGCAAACCCAAATCATAGGGGAACAGAATGCCCGACTGGCTGAGCTTGAACGCAAGCTGCGAGAGGTGATGGAGAGCACAGTAGGAAATTCTTCAGGTTCTGGCTCAAATGAACAATCTCCTAGAAAAAGGAGGAAGGCTGTTGAATCCACAGACTGTCCTAGGAAATCTAAACGCCTTCGAAACAGAAAATAACTTGAGAGTAAATGGCACCTTCAGGAGGAAAGAAGGACACTGCTTTAGCAGCTCAAGCCGATGCTTGTTTGGATACTGTGACCAGCTTCATGGTGTCGTTTAGGCTGCTGGCTCTTTGAAAACACCACTTAGACTTGAAGAGTAATTTTCTTTCATTGAGACTTTTCCCCTGCTTTCTGTATGGGTGGGCCTAATGCACAGGATCTTTAAGATTTGCAATAGATACAATACTAACCAGACATGCTCTGTTATGTTTTGAAGGGTTAATATTTTCTTCTGTGCAGATGTGTTTAAAGTAAACTTATTTGTGTTTATGCATATGTTCACATAAACTCTTAAATAAATTCAGTCTTAACTGACTAAAGAGTTAAGCGTAAAAACTGATGTCCTGTTCTCTTGAAGGAAAGATCTACTTTTTAAAACTTGTTTTAGAGAACTTGACCTTTTTTTGTTACAAGTGACCTTGTCTGGAATGTCTGAGTAGCAGTTAATACTTTTGGGGGATTGCTTTGTAATGAGTAAAACTGACTTCTTAAGCTACAGTATTGGCTATGTATTTTTGTAAACTCAGAAAGAAGGCCCTTTATCCAGTCTTCATATGCACACACCCTGGGTGTAGGTCTTGGGGGCCATATTCAACATTTGCATAGATAGATGCATGTTCAGTTTAGCCTGCTAAAAGCACTGAAACTGTTCTTAACTTTGTGGGGGAGCACAGAGACCTATAAAGTAATTTCTTTGTTCCTTAGCCATAACTTAGCATTTGCTTTCAGCACAGCTGCTTTCATGTTTGTATGGCTTATGAGTTTGAACCCAGGCTATCTGCCACTTTTGCTGCCTTTTGAATTGCAGGTATTGTTAGCCAAAGCTGGAGAATTTAGAAGCTGCCTGTGCACCATGTGATACACAGGCCAACATCTAAGAAATATTAGACAAGCTGTCCCTACAATAACTAAGCTCAGGGGGACACCATTGCAATGAAATGATGTATTATTGAAAAACTTTTAAAAGTATTTTGTATGTGTTGGGGGTGGGTGGGATGGAAATTTCTCTGTAACACTCATGGCAATATTCTAAGCTTTTCTTATCCTGAAGTATATATATATCCTGAAGTATAAGTCACTTCAGACAAAGCTTTAATTTCTTTTGCACTTCTGTTTTGAGCTTGTAACTGGAAAAACATGTCTTGCACTGTTGAGTCCCTCTGGTCACTTTAACAACCTCAGAGTTGTGTACAGAGATTTATCTTTCCCCCCCATCTGTATATCTGTGAAACCTCAAACAAATACCACTGTCCATGTTTTTGTTTCAATGTACTAAACTATGTAGCTTTATTTCACTTTTTTTTTTTTTTTTTTTTTTTTTTTTTTTTTTAAATCAGCTGCTTCTTTGAGTTTAGGTGGTACTGAGTTCAATTTGGTATGGTAGTGAAAATGCTGCATTTCAAAAAGCTGTTCAAAATCTTCATAATATTCCTATGGGTTAAAGTGCAATGGTCTCTCATATTTTGTATGACTATCTTATTAACATAGTGGCTGTCTTTAAATCGCCAAAGAAATCAGAAATTATCTGGTCAAATGTTATGTAATCATGAGAAAACTGACATTTTTTTCTGTACATTGAGCTACAATTTTAGTTCTAAAACAGGAGTTTTAGAACTGTTTAGTTCTAAACAGAAGCTCATATCAGAAGTATCACTAGAAATGCCTTATTTTTGGCAGACATTTAATTTTCAAATAAACTCGTTGGGTAGTTTGAGCCTTTTAAGAAAAGCCAAGTTTCTTAAGGAAAGTGTGAAGGAAGTGATAGAAAGTCACCTGTTTAACTGTTAAGGGAGCATTTGCTTTTACTGGTCTTCTGGATCAGAATTTTGTTACTGTTAGAGATGTCTTTAAGGTAGGTATTACTGTTCATTTAAAAAAAAAAACTGGCATATGCTTCTATCTTTTAAAATATAATGTTGAATCAAACGGTCAGCATGGTCAGCTACAATGACTGTCTTATGATATAAATTCATTTAATGGTCATTCATTACAAAGTCTTGTAATGGCCTAATTATCAGATATTTGTGGTTAAATATTTCTACACATGTATAAAGCTATGAACTTAATTCACTGAAAATGTTTATTTATATATATGTCTAATATCTTTCACTTTAGGTTCTTTAGTTTCTAGAATATGCAAAAATTGAGAGTGCCATTTTTTATGTACTGGTGAATCTCTAGCTGTGTTTAAGCTGAACTGGAAATAGCAGGAGCCTGTTACTACCTGAAAGATTCTTCATGGACAGTACTGACTTGAAACCTTCAACTCAAGGAAATTACCACGTGGTGCAAGTTTGCAGGTGCATCCTGATTTCTCTGCATGCTACCAAGTGCAGTGAAACTGAACAAGGCCCATAAATCTTCCATGAAACAGGTCAAGGGAATGGTTGCACACAAGCTCTGAGAAATGCCACAACAAAGGTACACTGCCTTTTTGTTCCCATTTCCTGGGTAGGATGGCACCTATCCAATCAGTATCAGATGGCTCTGACTGGAATATACACTTACAGATGGAACTTAGAAAACAAAATAAACTTACAGTTATAGAGGAAACAGCTGCAACATTAACTTCTGACACCCTTTTGACCCTTATTGAATAAAAAAGGATTAATTTTGCAATATATGAACAAGTTGATAAAAATCCTGAAGTAAAACTAACTTACTTTTGACTAAATTTCTCTGCAGGTTTATGTGAGTTGGTATATCCAGCCTTGAAAAGTACAGTTAGTAGTCACTAGTCGTTTCTGTTTATATCTGTTCAAGGGAGAATCTCAAACTACTGAGGCTAAGATGTAGTTTACAAAGTTGCATGAAAAACATGTTTTAAATGCAGACAATGTTGAGTTTTAGTACTTGTAGCAATGGCTCAAACTGAACAGCTTGGGGTTGAAAGAGAAAGCAGTAATCCGTCTTGTTTTTAGTTAGTTTTGTAAAATAGCTTAGAAGTCTTGCTTTCCTTCTTTTTAAGCTTTTTTTCTAAAAACAGAGGCTTGCTTTGTAAACTTCTTGTTTCATGGTAGGTTTGGGGATTTTTTACAAATTTGTGCATCTAGTGCAGGTATCAGCAGATACTGCAGTTGTAATTTTTTTGAGAGAAAAGCTGTTTGCAGCAAGGTCATGCTTTCCAAATTGAACACCTAGTATGTAAATGCAGCATGCAAGCACCTACTAAACAAAAGCTAATGATTGTAATAGGTGGAAGCCTAAAGAAAGAAAGACTACCTGCTTAACAAGATAAATTTCTTATATTAAAGAACAGAAACAAATACTAATTTAGTCCCCGTTGCTCTCAGCATAGCACATTAAATTAATCACAGTAGACAAAACTGTGATAAGCAGGTATTTAAGCTGCTCAGTCTGCAGCTGCTAGAGGCCCACTGGTATCCTTTTGAGTCCTTAGAATACCCTCTCCTGAGGCAGTTTGTGCCAAGGATATACAGAGCCAGTCAGAGTGGGGTGCTTTTCCCCCTTAATCCTAGTGAGGGTCACTTAGGCCTCCAGTACAGTCAGCTCTTGAGATCCTCCATCACTCTAGAAATACTGATGGATTATGTCCCTTTATGATTTGATGGCATCAGGATGCACTGTGCAGTGATGTCTACCAAGCCTTTGTGTTTCTAATATGCCAGGACATCAAATCAACTAAGTCCAATAAACTTGGTTCTCCCTCCTTTCCATCTGGCTGGAAGCAGGGTACCACTACATTTTGAATGTAGGACTCACCATAAGATATGGTATGTGCAGCCTGCATGAATTTGACTTTGATTCCTCCTATTTGTATCAGGTGTATGATTTGAAGCCCATTTAATCTGGCTGGAGAATGACTCACTGGAGGCTGGAACAGCCACTGTCCTGGAAAAATTCTTGGTTTTGTTATATCTTAAAGCTTGTGTACTCGTGCCTGTTGGGCAGCTGTAGGTTTTCCATCTCATCTCCTCATGTCCTCTCCATTATCACAAAGGAAAAACCACAGGGCAGCCCATGGCATGTTCCACTTCTCTTTAGACAGCCTAATAGCTGCAGTGTGGGCCCATGCATAGGAAGAGTGGGATCTATTCTCCATCCTGGACAATTTATCAAACAGTTTTTCAAATAAATTCTTGTATTTCTCAGCTGATAGGTGACTCACCTTCAAAATGGCTGAAGTATTTTCTCATATTTTGCAACTCCTTCAGAGATACAGATAGGAGAGATGTTCACTCTGACACCATACCTGAAACACATTCTGGAAAATAACAAAACCTGAAAATAAACACTAACAACAAGTAAATGATAACACAATGCATGCAGTAGGGAAGTGCCATTGTAGCACTTAGCTCTGAACAAAACTCTAAAAAGACATGACATAACACTGCACTCAACAATGGCATGATGTGAGCTGTCTGGTTTAATTTCCAACTCCTCAAGAGTCTCAAAGGAAAAAACCAGGGTGCTCTCTCACCTGACCTATCTGGGTGTCCTCTCACCAACTGCCATAATTCAAACTCTTCAGGCAATCAGAGTTATGGATCAAGCCCACACTGGGCATCAATAAATGTGTCAAAGTTTAAGGCCAGGCTGGCCAGCAAATGACTCAGATGTGAACTCTTGAGCCCTTTTACCTTCCCAAAAGGGGATGAGAAAAAGTGAATGAGACGGGTTGGAAATAAATTGAATTGCTTTCATAAACAAGAACAATGAAACAAAAAGCTAAATTATAGGAAAGTAATGAAATATATATGAACATATACAAAACAAATATGGAGTTCCCACAGTGATGACTGTCACCACCAATGCTGCAGTGCAGACGCTGGTGAAGTCCCAGACTGGGCTTTATGGCAGAAAGGAACTGGATTCAGGAATGCATGGATTGGTATTGAGCACAGAAGAAAGAGTCCTCCTCAGACATTGGCCATGGATATAGAGAGCTTGACCTTTGTGCTCTCTCAAATTTATACTGAATATGATGCATGTGGGATGGAATTTGTCATTAGTCAGCTTTGGGTCACCTGTCTGGTCCCCCCCTTCTCACTCATGAGACCCTTTTACTCCTTTTCAGTTACAGCACATAAGTTTAACAAGGACCTTGGTTTCTATAGGATTGAGTATAAGCAAGAGCCTTTCTGCATACCACTCATACCATTACCTCTGCAGTAACCAAAAATACCAAGTGATATCAGTCCTAAAAGCAGATACCATCTGAAAAAAGATGCTGCTAACTTCAGAAAGTGCAATCATTTAGAAACAACTTAACTGAAAGGTAAAATTTCTGAAAAAAAGAATTGGCTGCCTTTGGGCTCAAACCAGGAAAATTATATTATGGGATGCCTTCACATAATTTCTTAACATAAAAATAAGACTGTATTGAACAAAAATGTGGTTGCTCTTACTGATATCTAACAGTTAATTGTGGGAAGCACTAAGATTGCCTATGGAATTTTTATCACCAGCAGCCTCTTGAAAATAAGATGACACAGGATACTTAAATGTCTTCAGAAAGGATTGGACTACTGATTTCTTGGTGTTCCTGATGGTTTTAAGAAGGTAACTGGCAAATTACAGTGATAAATTGGTATTTATTTCATAAGTAAATTCAGTTTGGAGTATTTTATAGCAACATATCTGCCAGTTGTGAACTACTCTGATACTCTCCAGTTCCATTCCTATGCTACTTTGAACTGTACCTGGACCAGTTCCCTTGTCCATGTTCTTCCTGCTCTTGCAGTTGTGCTTACTGGATCTCACCTTCCTGGTTGGATGAGGATGCATGGATAGCTTTGGTTTACATGTGACTGAACACACCAGTATTTTTATTCTAGTTTTGTGCCAGCTGAAGATGTAATAGATACTGGATCTCTTTGTCTTTGGAAGGGAAAAGGTCAGATACAAAAAGTGTTAGCTTGCTGGGGACCTAATAAATTCAGGTTTATTACATGGACTGCTTAAACCTGAAAGACTCCATGATTAATTAGGAAAAACACTTTGCACTCCAGATACTTGTGCAATTCTCCAAAACTTTACTTGTTCATTAATTTTTTATTATTTGTTATTTGTTTGGCTTGTTTGGCTGCTATGGGAGATTTAGTTTGTAAACTTAGGATCTTCTGTTTAATTACACTACTGAAACTTGTGACCCTTTACAAACCTATACATTTGCAGTGTTGTAAAACTGTTTTGTGTGTACTGAAGTTGTGATACTGTTGTCTCTCCTCCTGTCAACTGTGCTCCTGTCAACAGCTGCAACCTTTTTTATAAATAGACACATTAATTCTTTTGGCAGGATCAATCCACAGATGAGGAGTTATGTAATGCAGTGGTGGATAGCAGCTAATATTTGAACTAAAGAAGAAGTGAACATTTTCATAAACATTACATACAGTGTTTAGAGTGCAGCTGAGTGAAACACGTGATCCCAGTGATTTCAGAGTCATCTTTTGTGGGTAGCTCTGAAGCACTTCAAGATTTATTGTGATTACTGAGCCAAAATGTAAAACCAGTCATCTCCTGAAAGAACAAAATTATTTAAAACATCTTTTTAGCCACCCCTTCTGCTGCATCAGTCCTCAAAACGTCTACAAAATTGAGATCTTGTGACTAAGGAGGGAAAAGCTGTGCATAAACATTTCCATCTCTCCTCTACTTGCTCCCTTTTTCACTTCTCATTTACATCCTAATAAACACATTAAAAATGCAGGTAAACAAAATTATTCATGAAGCTGCTATGTTTTATGAAGTTGCTGTGTTTTAGAGGTCCTGCATTTTGTCCATTACTTTATGTTGTAAGCATTTTCAAGTAGGGCTTATATTTCCCCTACACTTACATAGTTACACTTGGGGCTCTTAGCAAATACATTTTAAGTAATGCATCATAAACTTTAAGATATTCATATCACATTAATAGATAAGGTATAATTTATTTGTGATAACTTCCTTGGCTGTTTTTATCACTGATACTGATTTATAATATTTTGATTTGAGTGGATTTACAAACAACTAAAATTCCAGGCAAGCAGTCATTTCACTTCGTCATAATCTCTACAAACTGCCCACAGTCAATATTATATGAGAAATAGATGCAGGGACAGAGTAAATGGAGTTTAGTTCTTCCACAGGATTTCATCAAAGAAGTTATTAAATATCTTACCACAAGAGGTGAAGAAAAAGGAGACCTTAGCACAGGAGTTTTGACTTGTATTTCAGTATCTTTAGGCAGCTTACAGAAATTTAGATTTTGGACAAAAGATAGGTAGTTCATACAACCACACATCTCCTACCTTTGGAAAAGAAGAAGTGTTTTTTACAGACCTGCTATAAGAAGCTGGTTCTGTTTCCAGCCACAAGGAAGCAGGTTGGGTCATACTGCCTGCCCGTCTGTGGTGGCTTCTGGGCTGGTTGTTGCAAACACTCGGACAGAAATGTCACAGTCAGGTACAGCCATACAAACAGCACTAAAGGCACCCAGCAGGGGGGCATGGGAGGCAGATAGGTGAACGTGGAGCTTCAGCTTCCAGTTGAACATAAAGCTTCAGCTATCCAGTTTCTAGCAGTCCATGGTGAATGATGGAGGAGCTGCTTTGGGGTCACGGAATCAGAGTGCCAGGTTTGAAGTGACCACAAGGATTATGGTTCAACCTTTCCAGATAAAAACATGGTTAGATGAGATTGTCCAGCACCCTGATAATCTAAGTCTTAAAATTGTCTGGTGCTGGGGAATCCACCACTTTTCTCTGGGGAGATTATTCCAATGTCTGACTGTTCTCCTAGTGAAAAACTTTCTCCTTGTGTCCAGTCGGGAACTTCCCAGGAATAACTTGCACCCGTTCCCCCTTGTATTTTCCATATGACTCCTTGTTGAAGGGGAGTCTCCATCTTCTTGGTAGCCACCCTTGATGTACTGGTACCATGGCAATAGGTTCTCCCCTAAGCCTCCTCTTCCTCAGGCTGAGTAAATCCAGTTCTCTCAGCTTCTACTCATCCGGCAGGCTGCCCAGTCCTCTGATCACCTTCGTGGTCCTTCTCTGGACCCTCTTCAGCCTGTCCGCATCTTTTTAAAGAATTTTCTCTCCCTCCTTAAACACTCGTTACGCAGACGGCGTTACCACTGGTACCCACCCGCAGCTCAGGCAGCGGGATTCCCGCGGTGAGAGGCCTGACCCGGCCACGCACTCCGCTCCCCCGATGCACCAGCCCTTCACGGCCCCTTTCACCCCCGACCCCGAGCCCTGGGGACGCGCTTTGGGGCCGTCGAGCCTCCGGTGCTGCCGCCAGGGGATGAGGCGGTCTCACCGAGACCACTGAGCTGCAGGCCTACCGGGGGGCCGCGGGGCCGAGCGGCGGAACCTCTCCGGTACAACCGCCTCAACGCCACAGCCCCAGGGAAAGCCACGCTCAGCCCCGGCAGGGGCTCTCTCAGCCCGGGCTGCAAGCAGCGGCAAACGGGGCGGGGCGGGACGGGGGGCGGGCACACGCTCTGAGCCGCCTCCGCAGCGCTATAAGGAGCCGTGCCGGGGGGGCACCGGGAGTTGAGCTGCTGGGCGGAGGACGAGGGTTGAGGCGGGCGGACCGAGGGGTTGTTGGAGGGGCTCTCCGCGCTGCCGGGATGGGTAACACGGTCGCTAGAGAGGACTTCGAGTGGGTCTACACGGACCAGCCTCATGCGGACCGCCGCAAGGAAATCCTGGGTGAGGAAGAGGAGGGGTGGCGATGGTGCTGCCGCTCCTTGGCCGGCGGATGCGTGGCGCGGCGGCGGGGGGGGGCAGACCCCTACAAAATGGCTGCCGGGCGTCCGAGCCGGGTCACCCGTCCCCCTCCGACAGCCGCTCGGGGCTCTCGGCAAGGGGAAGGCGGTCGGAGGACGCCGAGGAGCCCGGCAGGGCCCAAAAGGGCCCCGGTCCCGTCTGAGGAAGGCGGCGCTGACCGCGTTCGTGAAGCCGGGAGCTGCCGCCTTGGCGGCGCTGGAGGGGGAGGGGAGGGAAGGGGAAGGGAAGGAGGCAGGGGAGGCCGCTGGCTGTCGGATCCCGATCCCTGGAAGGTGTGGCGGCCGGGCTGGGGTGCCATGTAGAGCTGCGAAGCCAGTGCTGTTCAGCTGCGTGGCGGCGGTGCGGGGAACCCTCCCTGCGGGGGCTGTGAGGCGATCCCCGCCCGCTGCCGCCGCGAAGCCTTCGTGCGGATAGGAAGCGGCCCGAGTGAGTGAGTCGGGCAGATAGAGCGTGTGGCGTTCGTAGAGGTTATCTGGGCAGCCAGTAAGTAACCGCCTGGTGAACAACCGCGTTTTCAAGGAAGACGAAAAAATGGGACCTGGACTTACTTGAGCTGCTGCGAATTACTTGTGGGTTGCCAGTTTAGAGCCGTGTTTTTCCTGAGAAGGTTGGAGGTGTTACAGATGTTTGCTGTGTTGCTTGCCATATAGGTGTCTAGTCGATGAAGAAAAGAAAAATGCCAAAATGACTTAATCCTGAGGGATTCGTTATAACAATAAATGTCAAAGGTTGTGCGTTTTTATTATTTTTGCAGATGAATCCTAATGGTGAGGAAGGGAAGAAGTTACTATGTGCTTTTGTAACCTAAGAGGTATATTTGACTTCGAGGACAGCTTCTAAATTCCAGTTTTGTTCTTTTCCATCTAGCTAAACATCCCGAGATAAAAGCGTTGATGAAGCCAGACTACAACTTGATCTGGGTGGTTGTGCTGATGGTTCTTGCTCAGCTGACTGCATTTTACCTAGTTAAAGACTTGGATTGGAAATGGGTACTCTTCTGGGCATATGTTTTTGGAAGCTGTATTAGCCACTCCATGACTCTGGCTATTCATGAGATCTCTCACAATAGTGCCTTTGGCAACTACAAAGCAATTTGGAATCGATGGTTTGGAATATTTGCCAACCTCCCTCTTGGTGTCCCATACTCCATATCCTTCAAGAGATACCACATGGATCATCATCGTTACTTAGGAGGTGATGGAATTGATGTGGACATTCCTACCAACTTTGAAGGCTGGTTTTTCTGCACTCGTTTTAGGAAGTTCATGTGGATTGTTCTTCAGCCTTTTTTCTATGCAATTAGACCTCTCTGCATCAATCCCAAACCCATCACTCAACTTGAAATAATCAATTTATTGGCTCAGCTTTCCTTTGATGTTGTGTTATATTATTTATGGGGTGTCAAATCCATTTTTTACATGCTTGCTGGTTCATTACTTGGACTTGGATTGCACCCAATTTCAGGACACTTTATAGCTGAACATTACATGTTTCTGAAAGGACATGAGACTTATTCTTACTATGGGCCACTTAATTTGCTCACTTTTAATGTTGGCTATCATAATGAACATCATGACTTTCCCAATATTCCTGGCAAGAGCCTTCCACTGGTAAGTTGACTTCCAAGCTTATTTTTCTTAAAATAAGCTTTAACCTGAAAATTGGGTAACACACTGATAGAATAGAAGTTGTGAAATTAAAAAAAAAACAAACCTCACCAAAACAAAAACAACAATAAATAAAAATCCCAAATGGAACAAACTCAAACCAAACAAAAACTCCATCAGTTACTAAGCTGAATGATGAACTAAGTTACTAAGTTGAACAATGGGGTAGTTAGTTATTTTATTGATATTCATCCCAGGCTTCCAATGTGCTGGCTGATCAAACTTTTTTTATAAAAAGAGAGGGGAGGATATACATGTCTCTTTGTGTGATTTGCAATAAGTTTTCTGTAATTGCAATCATCCCTCTGGCTTCTGGGATTTGTAAGTATGCAGAAAACTAATTTAAAAAGTTGCAGATACCTTCAGAGATTTGTCCTGCTGTGTAAATCTAAGGGCTATCTAGTAATGCATGCTTATCCTTCAGTTTCTTGTCAGTGACATTGGTGGGGAAATGGTTTGAGGCCCAGCTTGTACTCTTGACCAGTGTCTAATAGTTTTCTATTCTGGATCATCTGTTTCCTCCAATGAGAACCTTTGAACCCTAATTAAGTATCAGCTATACTTTGACAGAATGAAGGCTGCAAAGCTAGGACTTAACTCCTCTTACATCTGCATGAGTAACAGATAGGAATATTCAAAATGGTTTCACCCCTCTTCGATAAATATTTGCTGGTTTATTTTAATTACCATGGTATTTGTTTCCCAATTGAAACATGGGAACCCAAGCTTCCAGGGTTGCACCTAAAACTCGTCTTCAGTGAAAACTGTAGAGGTAAATACCCAGCTCTGGTGCAGCAGGACTGCTTATCTATAGTTCTGGTAAGAAAACAAGGCCTTCATTTAGAACAGTGTAATTAGTTTGGTCTGGATTCTGCTATGCTGTGTGCTAAAGATTGCTGAAGTACTGAACACTTTATTACAGATGAGATACTGGGAAGCTGAGAATAATTATGGTTGAATAAAAGTATATGAATAAAAGGATAGATGCATTAGTCTATAGCTGTTATGAAAGATCAAAGCTATCTTCATCTTCAGATCACACATGCAGATGCCATGGACTGTTCATACAGATTAATACTTTTCTTCAGTCTAAAGCTATGGAATTTAGTGAATAGTTTTGTTTAGGTTTTTAATACTTTAGGTGGTTGGCCTTAAACATCAGTAAGGGTATGTAACTGAAACTCAAAGTTTTCTTGGTTTGAAACAGTGGTCCAGCCAGCATGAAGTTTTTGGAAGCAGTTTATATTAAGTCTTTAAGGTCTGTCTTCAGAACCAAGATGTTCCTCAGAAATCAGATGCTGCTTCTGAGCACCAGGGTTTGAAACCATATGTAAGTAAATCTAGCTGTGCTAAACAGGTCTGCCAAAAACTTACCACATCCTTTTTTAGTGATAGTGGTATACCTATGAGTCAGCACTGAACTGAGTCACCCACTTCCACTGGCAACCAAACTGCCTGCTTTTGTTTTTTTTTACCTACATGATCCTGTAGGTAGCATAATGAACAAATTTTGCAGTGTTAGAGGGGTCTGTTCTGGTTACCTTAATATTAAAGTTTCACATCCAGGGAATTGCTTTTTCCTTCAAGAAACTTTCACACTGACACTAGAAGTCTTTCTGTAGAATCTACACTGAAACTTCTATTAGTCTGCATTAAGTTAGAGGTTGAGCATTGTGAAGTTTTCACTACTGGTACTAATATAAACAAATAAACCTTTTATCTCCTCACTAGGTGAAGAAAATAGCAGCTGAATACTATGACAACCTGCCCCAGTACAACTCTTGGATAAAAGTACTGTATGACTTCGTGATGGATGACACAATCAGCCCATATTCACGCATGAAAAGGCAATTAAAGGGTGAAGTGAAGCAAGATTAAACTTCTGGCAACCAATAAACTTTGAAATGTCTGCTTGCTTTAAAGTGGCTGGTATAAGGTCTCTTGCTAAACATGTTCACCAGTGTCCTTTAAGATCTACAGCAACACAGCAATGCATCCTTAAGGATTTTGTAGTAGACTTCTACCAGCTATAACATTCCTCACAGTCCTCAGATTCACTGGTTTAATGTGTATATGTTTGCCTAAGGATCAGTGTTATATGCATAATGCTAAATAATTTCATTACAGAATTTACTTTGGCAGGTGTTGAATCCATGTAAAATACCTGTCTGACTTAAAAGTTCTCAATGTAGTACACTGCCCAAACATTCTATTTAGATTACTGTTAGTGTTAAAATGCTGTACTTACCTGTTAATTTTAAACTAGTAAGGTTTGTTAACTTGTCTTCTGTTGAATCTGTTTCTTAACTTATGTGTTAAAGAACTAAGTTTGCACAGAAATTTAAATCTGCTTGTTTCTAAGTGTGTAACATGTCATTTGAAGCATTACTTTAAAATTCTATCTACTGAAAGTACTTTAAGGGAGCAGTCTACCAGAATGAAACTGGCATCTTTGAGATGGTTTGTGTGACTTCACTGTAAAAAGGTGGGGAATTCAAGGGTACTGCCAACTTTGCCACCTCCTGTGTAAGACGCTTGTGCTAGCATATATCTGGAGCAGCTGGCATTTAGAACTGCATTGTGTAAGCCACTAGATAAGTTAATATAACTAAGGTTTTCATATTGGAAAAATCTTGTTACAGTTTGGTGTTTTTTTTTAGTCTGCAAAGAAAAATTATTAGGACTGTCCTGATTGGTTCTGCTGTTACCATGGTTTTAAATGCTCAATCTATAAATATTTACACTCATTTGGAAATATGGTGTGTATAGAAAACTGAGTCTATTATAGCAGATACTTGATCTGGCAAAGAGTGCCAGCTACCACTACTGACAGCTCTACCTATTAAACATCATTTAGTCATTTGTGTACACAGAAAAGTGTTGCTCCAAGATCTTGATTTTTACCCCTCCCCAGCCCTGAAACTATCATTGCCCCACTCAAGTGCTTGTTTTGCTGAAATATTAAAATGTGATTGGGAACACAGATGGTGATACCACATTTCTTGCCTGTGAATTTTTTTAATTGGTAACAGGGAATGGATAGACTTGTTGAACATTGAACAATCTCAATGTACTTCACCACAGTAGATTTGCCTTCTGTTGTCTAATGCACTTAGGATGGCTTTAAGCTGTTGGAGATGGCTACAAATCAACCTTACATCTCAAAAGGTGACTTTATGGCATCTTCTTCCTTTACCTGAGTGATGGAATCTGATGGAAGTCTTGGGTGCTGTCCACACAGCTAGGCTGTAAGTAACTGAATTTTTAGATGTCTTCAAGTTTTGTTTGGGTTTTTTAAGTGTGAGCCCTTGTCTGTGGCTTGCAATAGAAATGGTATGAAATTGCCAGCCACTTAAAAATGATCTTCCTTTCACTTCATTATGATGGATGCCAATAACATGCTAGCAAGCCAGCATACTGCACAAGGTAAGAGCGTAATGTCAAAATATACTTCAAGTATTTTTACACATAACTAAAAAGCAAAGATTTAAAGTTAGTAGTATTGAGTCAATTAAGAAAATAAGTCAGTCAAGAAATTTGGTGTTTTTACAGCAGATGCTTCATTCAGACATATTTCATTGAGTGAGGGTATAGATGAAGTGTTAGTTTTCTTCTGACCCAGTGATTCTTGACTTTTTTGAAGACTCTATTAGGTTTAACATGCTGAAAACCAGTTTCCTTTTAAGCCACTTATGCATGATGTCTCAATTTAAGAAGTGAATTTCACAAGTGAAAAGTGAAATTAAATCTTTGTTCATGACTTACAATAGCTGGATGAAATATGGAAAGTACCACCCGAAAGTTTTATGACTAAAAGCTAAAGCTTAAGAGTTGAGTTATTCTAAGTGAATACTTGATGTAACCACAGGTCAAGATCAAAATTTTATAATTGGGCTTAGTTACCTACTTCATGGAGTCAGTGATGCCCTGAAGAGGTTCTCCCAATGAGTAGTGCAAGTGTGAAATCCTGCTTTGAAACAGGACTGAAGTTGCCATCTCATTTGAAATAGGAAATGTTGCTTTAAGGTGTTCTGACTATGATCTTCCCTTCCAATTCTGATAATAAAAATGCTATTTTCACTCTTAACAGTTGTGGAATATTGAAGGATTCCATGGGAGGTATCTATGCTTGCCATAGATTTTCCTGAAACATCTGCTACCTTTTGGAGAATGCCTATTGGAATAGGTTATTCTGAGCCAGTGACAGGTACCTAAGTTTGGAACTGTATCATGGCCTAATTCAAGCACTGGTAACTGCCATTCTAAGCATATAATTCCTATGTAATACACAAAAGGCCTTCATGTCTAATTTCAGCATATTTTCATACCTAAAAGAAGCTTTTCTGAAGCATAGGTAAAAGGCATTCAGACCAGATGGAATACCTGATTTGTACTTGGTCTATTTTTTCCAGTCATACTTGCAAGATGATATGTGGTACAAAGGCATGTCACAGAAATAAGAAAATATATATTTTTTTAAAACACACATGAACCATCCAGTTACTGTTTAAAGAATTAATGTCAATAAGTGCTATTAATATATCTGTCAGAAACAGAGTTTTGACAAACAAGTGGAGAAAAATTAAGAACCCTGACAGCTAACCCAATTACAGTGAGTTAACTTTGTCCTTTCTTTAGGCTTTTTAAGGTTTGTTCCTTTCTGTGTAACTGAAGCATCTTACTACTTTGTTGGTTTGGCAGATGACTTTGTGTGAAGGCATGAGTTTAAGTGTCAGAAGAGAGCTGATTTAGGGTCAGCTGTATTAAGCATGCTATCTAAATTTTAGCTGCAGTTAAACTGTTCAGAACCCCTTCAGGGATTTCGGAGTAAACTTTTCAGAATAAACCACATTGCATGGCTTTCAATCTCCTCCCTGATTATCTGGAACTGAATAAGCAATGCAGCCTGGAATCTGATCACATTAGCCACAAGTTTTGGCACAGGACAGGTGTGGGTGTAGTCCTCTTTCAAAGCAACTCTTGCCTCTGGCATCCTGGTTCTGCTGTTGGACCTGTCTGTTCCACAACAGCGGCCAATTCACAGGTTGGATGAGTGCATCTTGGCTACAGAGCTCCATGCTCCATGGCAAGCCTTTCTACCTGGAATCACAGGTTAGCTGAAAAGTAGTTGACTTTTGTTTCTGTGTTTCAAAACTCCTCTGATTAAGTCTTTAGATGTAGCCAGCACATACTTCAAGTACCAATGTTGAGGAATACATTATGCTAGGTGGGTGGACACTCTTAAGTAATAAGCTTGGGTTTATTTATACCTCTTTGGCATTTATTCTGCTATCAGTTGAAGTGGCGGGCCACAGTAGAACTTAAAGCAGTTTATTCTTTGTTTAACAATAAGGATCAACAACCAAAATCTTCAGTTCTATAGATAGCAAGATGCTGCTCTCCAATGAGATTGAGATGGGCTCGAGAACCTCATGAAATTCAGTAAGGACAAGTATAGAGTCCTGCATCTGGGTAGGAATAACACCAGGCACCACTGCAGATTAGGAAGTGTGCTGATGGAAAGCAGCTTTGTGGAGAAAGAGCTTGGGAGTCCCAGTGGACAGTAAATTCTCCATGGGTCAACAATGTGCCTTTGTGGCCAAGAGGGCTAATTGTATCCTGGGGTACATCAGGAAAAATGTGCCCAGCAGCTCTAGGGAGGATTTCCTTCACCTCTGCTCTGCCCTGGTGAGACAACATCTGGAATGTAGTATCCATTTTCAGGCTCTCCAGTTCATGAGAGACAGGGATCTACTGGAGAGAGTCCAATGGAGATCTGTAATGATGATTAAGGGACTTGAGAATCTCTCCTGTGAAGAAAGACTGAGAGAACTGGGGCTGTTTAGCCTTGAGAAAATATGGCTGAGAGGGGATCTTATTAATGTCTATAAATATTTGAGGGGTGGGTGTCCAGAGGAAGGGGACAATCTCTGTTCAGTGGTGCCTAGTAATAGGACAAGGAATAATGGGTTTAAATTAGAACATAGGAAGTTCCATCTCAACATGAGGAGAAACTTCTCTTCTGTGAGGGTGACAGAGCACTGAAACAGGCTGCCCTGAGAGGTTGAGTAGTCATCTCTGGAGACTTTGAAAACCTGCTTGGATGTGTTTCTGTGTAGTCTGCCTCAGGTGGCCCTGCTTTGTCAGTAGGGTTGGATTAGATGATCTCTATAGAGATCTCTTCCAACCCCTAACATTCTGTGATTCTACAGTACTAATTCTGTTGGACAATGAGAAGTCCTTTGCAGGTAGCAGTCTTGCATAAAAGATCTAAGATACAGCTTTCAGAAAGCGTACTCTGTAATTTGGAAGTCTCAAAAGACTTAAAGCAAGTTCTGCTCTAGATTGTACATTGCAAGGCACAGAAGCTGCTTCTAGGCCTGCCAACATTGCTTCTACAAGGTCACAGGAAAGCAATCAGACTAGTAGGTGTGTCTAAATCATAGATGTGCCTTTGGTACAACAACATGCAACCCTGTACACAATTCTCTTTTCTCTATCAAATCCTTTATTGCACAATCAAGTCTGCAGTGGTATCCTGTCTTATTCACTGAGGACAAAAATGATGTTTCCTGTCAAGATGAGAATGAAGACAGCATCTTTTTCCCTTTTCTTTTTTTTTCCCTTTTCTTTTTTTTCCCTTTTCTTTTTTTTCCCTTTTCTTTTTTTTCCCTTTTCTTTTTTTTCCCTTTTCTTTTTTTTCCCTTTTCTTTTTTTTCCCTTTTCTTTTTTTCCCTTTTCTTTTTTCTTTTTTCCTTTCCTTTTTTCTTTTTTCCTTTCCTTTTTTTCCTTTCCTTTTTTTCCTTTCCTTTTTTTCCTTTCCTTTTTTTCCTTTCCTTTTTTTCCTTTCCTTTTTTTCCTTTCCTTTTTTTCCTTTCCTTTTTTTCCTTTCCTTTTTTTCCTTTCCTTTTTTTCCTTTCCTTTTTTTCCTTTCCTTTTTTTCCTTTCCTTTTTTTCCTTTCCTTTTTTTCCTTTCCTTCTTTCCCTTCCTTCTTTCCCTTCCTTCTTTCCCTTCCTTCTTTCCCTTCCTTCTTTCCCTTCCTTCTTTCCCTTCCTTCTTTCCCTTCCTTCTTTCCCTTCCTTCTTTCCCTTCCTTCTTTCCCTTCCTTCTTTCCCTTCCTTCTTTCCCTTCCTTCTTTCCCTTCCTTCTTTCCCTTCCTTCTTTCCCTTCCTTCTTTCCCTTCCTTCTTTCCCTTCCTTCTTTCCCTTCCTTCTTTCCCTTCCTTCTTTCCCTTCCTTCTTTCCCTTCCTTCTTTCCCTTCCTTCTTTCCCTTCCTTCTTTCCCTTCCTTCTTTCCCTTCCTTCTTTCCCTTCCTTCTTTCCCTTCCTTCTTTCCCTTCCTTCTTTCCCTTCCTTCTTTCCCTTCCTTCTTTCCCTTCCTTCTTTCCCTTCCTTCTTTCCCTTCCTTCTTTCCCTTCCTTCTTTCCCTTCCTTCTTTCCCTTCCTTCTTTCCCTTCCTTCTTTCCCTTCCTTCTTTCCCTTCCTTCTTTCCCTTCCTTCTTTCCCTTCCTTCTTTCCCTTCCTTCTTTCCCTTCCTTCTTTCCCTTCCTTCTTTCCCTTCCTTCTTTCCCTTCCTTCTTTCCCTTCCTTCTTTCCCTTCCTTCTTTCCCTTCCTTCTTTCCCTTCCTTCTTTCCCTTCCTTCTTTCCCTTCCTTCTTTCCCTTCCTTCTTTCCCTTCCTTCTTTCCCTTCCTTCTTTCCCTTCCTTCTTTCCCTTCCTTCTTTCCCTTCCTTCTTTCCCTTCCTTCTTTCCCTTCCTTCTTTCCCTTCCTTCTTTCCCTTCCTTCTTTCCCTTCCTTCTTTCCCTTCCTTCTTTCCCTTCCTTCTTTTCCCCTTCCTTCTTTCCCTTTCTTTTGTTTTTCCTTTTTTTTTTTTCTTTTTTTTTTTTTTTCCCTGCTGACAGTTTGTTGCACTGCTTTTGCCCCCAGTCAATGCCTAAGTTAGCATCTAATTTGCTCAGGGACATAATCATAATTGTGATTTAGAAATGTTGCTAGCTTCAGGAAAAGGGAGAGAAGAATGGCATGATAAAAAAATTCTTGTCCCAAGAGAAACAGAGTGAGATGACTGGAGGGAAAAACCTCTTCTAGGCACATCTGTTAGGAAGGTGATGGCTGCATGTGCAGAATGAACTAGTGGTCTCTGTTGCATGAAAAGGCTTGTTCCTTAAAGTGAGTCCCATTTTCTATGTACTACCACTAGAAGTGGTAGCATTTTCTCTCTTATCACAGTATTTTTTAGTGATAAGTACTATATTCTAAGCAGGATTCTCCTCCGCCCCCCCCCCCCCGAAAAAAAAAAAAAAAAAAAAGTAGCAGTGTAGATGCAGCACTTTCTTTATGACCACTCAAGTAGAGTTTTGTTGCCTACCCTTGTCTGCTCCTTGAAGCACATGTGGCCTGGACAAGGTAAGCAAACACGATACAGTCATTTCACTGATCTGGCTTTTTTGGCCCTAGAACTTGAGGTTTTCTTGTAACTTCAAACCCTACTGTACCCAACTTCTTCCACTATCATGCATTATGGAGAATGATCACCATTCACCTTGTATATTAAACAGATGCTTTGTGCTGAAACTCTTAGGTCTATATCGTTATTACTACTATTTGAACAGTATTTTTTTCCTTAATCTTGCCTTGCAAGACCTACCTTGCTTCCTTACTCCATACAAACACAGGAATATCATAATAAAAAGAAAGGAGGAGGAAATTCTTGGGAGAATATGCTAGGGCTTATGGATTTTGATCCTTTATAAGCTTGTTTACTGCAACTATTTTTAAGTATGGTAGCAGCGTTTGCCTCAATATATCCATAAAGGAGAGAAAATTCATGTGGTTATTTTCAACTATAATGAGTAGCTTGCTTGCCTGACCTTTTTTCCAAGAAAGGATGACTTTCTAAATTTTACCTCTGAAGTAACCTCTCTGTTAGGGGATTTTTTATTAATTCCTGAGCCAAGTATTTTATACTTATTCTGAGACCAGTTTCAAAATTGGTATTTGAAGCATGTTTCCATGGAGCTCCAGCTCCTGTTTTCATTTGTCAGCTCTCAAGGGGATTGTGTGCTACTGTACTAAGAGGGTTCACAGCTTGCCCTCACACTGTTACAGCTTCTTAAAATACTTAAGGTAGTAAAAAATTAAACTTGTAGATTGAGAGCTAAAACAGGAAAAAGTTAACATATGTTACATAGCTGGTTCTTTTATAGCTCTATACATGACACCTAGTGATTGTATAACATTAGTAACCTAATTGGTATATACTAATTGCATTACCTCACAGTAGTGAACATCCAAGGGTGAAACTACTTGGAGATATAATGATGGTATTTTATCCTGGATTTCTGGGAATAACTGTAATTCCTAAAGTTCCAAGCCCAATTTACAGTTCCATGCAGACACATCATTATCTGCTTTAGATGCAGGGACTTTGTTTTTCAGGCATATGGGCCACAACTTGAGTCACTGAGGCTCAGGCTTCCATGGAAGTGGGAGAAATATCATTCCCTGCTCAGTAGAACTCACAGTGACAAGCACCAGCTGCCATGAGTGGCAGTATTTTTAACACACAAGTCTGTGGTGATTAGTTATTAGTAACAGCTTTCCACATTTACCTTTGGGGAAAAAAAATGTGCACAATTTTTTGTCAAATGACAATTCAAGGAATCCCAGTTAAGGCACCGTTCTCTCTTAAGGCAAGGTCAGCCCTGAAGCTTGATCAAGTTATTTAGGGTCACATCCTCCCTCTTAAATATTAAAATAAGTAGGGGGTATGCTTACAGAATAACTGTTGCTCACAAAAACTGTTTTGCAGTTTCATATGTAAATTTTATTACTTTAAAAATTACTTAGTTATCAAACTTACCATATATCATGGAAAATTGTAGCAGAAAACATCCATATGTTTGACTGATGGTTGTAGTGCTTTGAAGAAGAATACAACTGATCAAAGATAGGACCCTAGATTAATGACTGAAGAACTTTGTAGAACAATGTCAGTGGTAAAAAAAAAATCCATGAAGGCTTGTAGGTTTCAGAAATTAGTTGCACAGTAACTGTTGCATTTCAGTGTTTTGTCTTGGCAATACTTCCCAGTATGCCGATGCAGAAAGTTATGGCCCTCTTTCCAAAATGGATCTTCTTGTATTTAAAAAAAAAAAAAAAAAAAGATGGAGACTCTTGGCCTGTTGCTTTAAAAAGTAACATTTTCCTCCCTCCAAAAGGTATCAAAACACTTGAGCAAAGAACTTTTCCCTGGGTTAGAGAAGTGCTGTTCTGGAAAAGCGGCAGCTACAAGGGTGGCTCCTGTGAGAAGCATCTGGAAGCTCTCCCAGCTCCAGTGCTGGCCCCGCCTCTAGCCAAGGCTGAACAGTAGAAAGCTGGATGTACCTTTGGAAGCAACATAGTCAAGAAAGGGAAAATGAAACTGCATAAATAATAAGACCCCAACAACCTGCAGAGGAGAGAAGGTGCCTGAGCAGAGATTTCCTGGCAGCCTGTGGTGAGATGGCAGCTGTGCCCCTGCAGCCCAGGAAGGAGCACAGTGGAGAAATCCCTGAAGGACCATGGTGGGGCAGATATGGATCCTGTGGTACTGCTGCTGAGGAGTGTCATGGGTGGGAGTGTCCCAAAGCAGACCATGACTGCTTGTGTCATGGTGCAGCCCGGGCCAGAGCAGTTCCTGAGGGGGGGGACTCATGTCCCAGGGGTTCCTGAAGGACTCTCCCATGAGAGGGACCCCGCGTTGGAGGAGGGCACGAATGTGAGGAGTCCTCCCCCTGAGGAGGAAGGAGCAGCAGAAACAGAGTGTGGGGAACTGACCCTAAAGCTCTCCTGCCCCTCCTCTGTGTCACCAAGGGGGATGCAGCAGTGAAGGGATCCAGGCCTGGAAAGAAGGGAGTGGCTGGAGGAAGATACTAAGATCTTGTAATGATTTTTCTCCTGGTAATTTTTTTTTTTTTCCCATCCCAAGTGGAGTATGTGTTTTCACCTGTTAACCATAATCGGGAAGTGAAACCTCCCTAAATATTTGGTTTGATTATCAAATGAGCCTTTGGGTGGCTTTTCTCCTCCCTGTCCCCCAATGCGGTGGGAGGGGTGAGTGAGCAGAGGCCTGGTTGGTACCAGGTGGGCCTAAACCACAACAAAATGCTTAACAGAATTATTTTTTTTTTTTAAGTAGACAAATCTGCAACAACAATGTATTAAAAGCCAGCTTGTTGGTAATTCTTAGCATTTCAGAGTTTCTTTGGTATCACAGCATTTCTAAGATTGCCATACTTTGCTCTCTTCCAGATAACTTTAAGACAGCCTGACATCTGTGGATAGTTTAGATAAGGTGAAGGAAAACTTTTAGATGATCAGAGAACCTGTGCTGGCACAATCACCATGTGCGACTGTATTTGGGAAAGACATAATTAGAGGTTTGACAACAGTGCAATACTTTCCCAGGCAACTTTACCAACCCTGTTCTGACAGTGAGTCTACCAGAGTTCTTGTTCTTGAAAAAACAGCTGTTTTCCTTTGTAAGCCATTATGAGGTATTTGAGTAGTGCAACACTTTGAAGAGTTACCCTCTCTGCCTCCAAGTAATTTCTGATTAAGGGCACCAAATACTGTATCAGAACGGTATTAGCTCTTGAGCACTAAAAGCATTCCTTTTAAAAATGTAAATGATGATAAGCAGGAAACTTAGATTGTATCTTTTATTCTGGAAATAGTTAAGAATGATTTTAGAGCAGTAGGTTATAATGTCCTTTTTGTAGGTATAGATTAAATAGCTGAGAGATATTTAGTACAGCTTTCTTCCAACCTGTCTCCTGAAAGCAGGAACAAGTATTACAAAACACTCCACCAATGTAGAGTTCAAGTTTCTTCTGGGAATTGTCCAAATGTATCACGAGCACAGTGACTGACGCAGTTCTTCATACATTATTTGATCCTAGCAGTGCCAAGATAAGAGGACAAAAGATTTCAGAGAGTGGTGAAAAAATAATACAATATTTAAAAGTGTCTTTATCTGTATTATTTAACAAGAAAGTGAAATAAACCAGCTATAGGAGCTGGTTTAAAAACATTTACAAATAAAAAGCTAAGTTCCAATATTCATAGGAAGGTGTATAAAGACTTTTTTCAGATTGAATTTGTCTAGCAGATGGGAAGCAGTGTCTGGGAATAGGAGCTTAAGAATGAATATGTCCTCATAATTACCAGTGATTGCTATGTTAGAGGAGATGTAAGTTTTTGAAGGCTGTTGCTTCTGAACTGTTTGCCTAGTGATGATTATCAAAGGGGAAGAAACCAACAACCAATATTTTTAAAGGGTCCTGGAGCAAAAGATCACTTTTCAATTTTAGAGAAGGTCACTGGCCATCAATGTACAATAACATAAGGAAATAATTAACTTCTTTCTGCTCAGGTTCAAAGCATAAGATATTAATGTATTTTGTCTGCAGTACACTTGTGGCAACACAAATGCTTTGCAGCAATAACAATTCCTATTTTTACTAGCTTCTCAATTACGTAATTAAGATGCCTGAACAGCTTTCCTCTCAGCCATTAAAAAAATAACTTGTAAGGAAAGCTTTAAAACAAGCTTTCTTGACAAATGCAAATAATGAAAAGACAGGTAAGAAATAACTTGGATGATATAGTGTGTTTTATGTTCTATCTCACAAAGAATAATGCACATTAACAGAAATAGCTGAGCATCCATCTGGGGGAAAGGTGATTAGGTGTGGTGCACTCCTAAAGGCCTTGACTTTTACCTGAAAATTACACAGACCTAAGTTAGGGCCAGGTCAATACCTAACTAATGGGAAAGTCAATGAGAAGCCTAAGATGTCATACTAAAAAATAACCTTAACAGCATGGTAATCTGGATAGCTACTAGCAATGTGTTGTCTGTAGCTGAAAAGAGGGACTTTTAGTTTCTAAGCTTGTAACAAACATCAGGTTTGTTTAATGCAGAAACAGGTAGTATCAGTTTAAAATATGCAAGTATACTGCAACCTTAACTAGTCCCACCAGTCCTCTGCATAAAAAGAGTGAAAGAGTATATTTTCCAGGAGAGTAATGACTCTTACATACTTAAAGCTTTCCTTACCTTTTTGGATACTGAAGATTTCACTCTCCTAAAAGCCTCTTCAAAGTGTTTATGGGAAATCTCGATTTTCCCTTAAAAGAACAAAGCATAATAAATTACTAAAATTTGCACTCAAGTGACAATGCAGAGGTTGTTGCATTTATTCCAAGACAGTGTTCATGAAACTTAACCAACTGTATGCCCTAGTCAGTTGGATGAGATCAAATTCAGCATGTATTAAACACCTGGACTACTTAATGCAGCCTTCTATGGTCTTAAACAAGAGTCTTGATCCCTCTATCCCTTGTACCTTAAGCCAAAGAACATTTACTTGTTTCAGAAACTTAGTTTAGGTATTACTGTTTTCACTTGCAGATGGGGAATTTAATTGTCAAAGATGCCAAATTAACTCCAGTTTACACCACGTCCAGTTCAAGTCTCTTAAACCTTCTAGAACGGAATGCCTCAAATCCAGCTGCTTCCAATTCTGGGCTTTATTTTCTAAACATATTTAATATTAAGCTTCCCTACAGAGTGTATTTAGTCAGGATGTAGAAAATGTTTTGTTATCATTCCAATTCTTCTACAGGATGCTCAGTTCTTAAATCACTGACTTATTATCATTGCTTTGTCTGGCATTTCTCAGAAGTGATGAAAGCTTTCACAACTCCCTGGTAAGTTTATGCAAATTATATTTTTGACCTTAATGCAGCTATCCACAGTAATTATAACCTTTTGAACACTTTTTTTTTAGTATGCTTAAACATAAGCATACCTCAAATAAATCATGTGTTCCTCTGCTCTAGCAAGCAAGTCACTTGGTTAATCTAGACTTAGTGACTTAGTCAAAATAACACTACAGTGCAGCTTCATTGCAATGCTAACATTCTTCAGTTATCAGACAGAGGTACAAATAGTATATCTTAAAGAGTCAATTTGGTGTATTTTTAATGTATTTCATGACAACATGTTTTGCTCTCGCAGCTACATACTGCCACTACCTTTGCCTACATGTTTGTAATGTGAAATGGGATGTGCTTACATGAAAAAAACTATTAAAATTCCTCATTAGTATATTTGATGTCATAGTTTAACAATAATCTTCTGCTGATCTAGCAAAGGATGACATAGCAGACAGCAGGCACTAAATTAAAGATGAGAACTTGTTTAAGAATAAAACAACAGCAAACAGTCTGCAGTTATATTACTTGCTTTAAAAGATGAAGATTAAATTTCACTGAACATACAACCTTGCTGCTCTTTCTCATCTCAGCTCTGAAGATCTTATTCAAGACTCCCCCTACCATTTTCAGTTATACCAATATAAAAGAAAACGTATGTTTAAAATATCAGCATTTAGTTTATTTCCTAAAGGGAACACTGAAGTTAGAAAAAAATTCTACTTGGGTCTTTCACAAAAGCCAAATTACTCTGAATCATCAAAACTCCATAAAATAATAAAGTGAAGCTATGATAATTTATTTTTGCTTTCACTTTTGTTTTTAAGCCTGTAAATTTTTAATCAAATTGTGAAGCAATACATGGCCTACAGAGAAGAGGGGAAAGGAGAAAACACCATTAATCACCTATGAAGGTTAGTATTATTAAGGACATGGGTATCAGAAAAAAAAGTCAAGGTGAAACAGTCTCTGATGCTGTTGTAAGAGCATTAGCTAGAACTAGGTATAAACATACCAACTGCTATGTAAATTACTGTTGTTAGAAGTTATGCTACTTCATGCTTATTGTGTGATGAAAGCAGGCTCAAGGTTTGATACTCTGGAGAATTTAGCTATGAGTAATCTTCCTTGGCTACTTGCATTGAGTTCTGATTACAAAACCATTTAGTCTGAGTAAGTATGCACGAATGTTTTATTATTTAAAACAAATCATATTAATAAATTAAATTTTCAACAATAAATTCAACAGGTATCATCTTTGAAATAAAACTAAATACTTAAAACACCAAGGATAGCTGTCTGCCTTTCCTCTTCAGAGTATCAAAAAAAGCACTAGATCTTGCTTTTCAAATTCAACTGAAAAGATGTAAAACTGATTGATCTCGCTTGTTAAAAACACACTTGCTCTTACTGCTGTAAAAAGAAGCCTCATAGACTCTTTGTTTAAGACCACCAGCTTTACAGATTGCAAAAGTGATGTGGGGTAACTGGCTACCTTTGAAAAATAATACAAAAAAAGGGACACTTAAGGATTAAGGTCACAGTTTAGAAGGTCAATCTATTTGAAATAAATATACAGGAAGAAAATATTAGGAAAATAAAATAGGTCAGTTAGGATGTTAACAGTAAGACAGTGGGATCAGATAGTGTTTACCCAAAGGTTCTGAAGGAACTTGTCTATGAAACTGCTGAACTGCTGGCTAAATCTTGTAACTTGTTGTTTCAGGCACCCGAGGACAGGTAAACTCCAAAGAATTGTAGGAAAGAACCCCTGGTGGACTAAAAGCTAATTAAAGGATATGAAAGAGAGTAAGCCTTAATGGTCATTTCTCTGGATAGGGAACAGGCAGCAGTAGGGTCCTACTCTGGCATTGTTTTCATATATATTTATATATATATAAAGCACCTATCACCATATTGATAAAAATTCTTTGGAACCACTCAGCCTGTTAGTACCTCAGCACTTCTGTTTCTAACCAATTTAAAAAAAAAAAAGCCACAAGACTTTGCTGCAAGCCTGCCTGGCTGGTGTTTAATACTGCTACTCCATCAGGGTTGGAGGCAGACCTATTGTGAATGTCAACAGTTTGCTCTGTGACTTCTCCTGCAGTTTTGCACTGCAGTGGTTTGGAAAAGGGAATCAGTAGTGGAAGCTTCAACTTTGCAAATCAAATTGAGCTTATCTGGGAAGTCAAATGCTGGGCCAATAACAAGGAACTCCATAGAACTGAAAATCTGCCCCATCTTTGTTAGGATTCCTCCTCTTTCCCCAGAGAGACTGTAATCTGGCAGCTCCCAGACCACAGTGACTAATGTGATCAGCTCTTGTGTTCAAGTTGCAAGCAGAAAATATGGATTCCTATAAGAAATATCACAAAAAGGATATCTTTCTACTTCACTACACACAAGTCCTTTCAAGCAAACCACTGCTGAGTGATTAAAACCCCACACTCCTGAATTTATTCTAGAGGGAAAATATCAGATATAATTAGGAAGTTGCATCAGAGCAACATAGTAAAAAGGAGCACCCCTCATCCAGGTGATTCTGACTGATGAGGACACAAAGCACCCATCTGCAGTCACATACAAAGCATGACAGAAGAGTGAGTTGTACATGTCTTGTGGTAACACTGAAGGAAGAAATTCTCCAGTCTGCATACATGCTGTCCTTTTGAAATTAAGGTCTCAAATCAGAAACCACCTAATAGCAATGGCCATGGCTGACAACGTGGACACACTAATCCAAGAACATCCCAAACAAGCTGCTTCTATAAACATGGAAATGAAGCTATCCATGTGGACTTGCTTGCTGCTAATACATAAATACAGCAGGTGTTCAGGCTGCAATCCTAAATGTGACAACTGAATTAATCAAATGATCAACATACTTCAATAAAGCCTGCTGTATTCTGGATAATTATAAAAATAACCAGGATAAATTAAGAAATCTCCATCTCAAATCAAGATTTTTTTTTCCACCTACAGCAAGCAAAATGGGTAACCAAGTCATAGAATAGCAAAGGGTTTTATATTTTGTTTCTTTTTCCCCCCTCATCTTTAGTTCAGTGTGCTGGTTCCCTCAAAACAATATAAATATTCTGCTCTGTTAACCTACAGCTGTTTAAAATCAGATGAGACAGGATATGTACTAGACCAAAAAGAATTATTCAAAGCCATTAAAATTCCAGCATGGTTCTTAAAAATCAGAGGTATAATGAACACTTAATATATTTTCCAAGGACATTGTCTATTCTACTTTAGCTTTGCACTTTGATTTAAGGATAAAACAACAAACAAAATTACTAGGAAAAAATCTACATATACACACATTTTTTATATGAGTGTCAATTTCCAATTAAATTTTCCTATCTGCACAAAAAAAGTAATTAAAAAAGCAGGAAAATGCAACTTAAAACAAAACTGCAGAGAGGTGTGGAAAGGCCAGACATGGCACTTGAAACAAAAAAAAGATTCCAAACTATACCCACCCATCAAAGAGACAGTGAGTGAAAAGGGCAGAGAAAGAAAAAGTACTTATCTTTCTCAAGTATGAAACAATGACAAAATCATTACATTACAACTTCCTGTTAGAGTACTTGCAAGAGACACTGATGATCTAAACACATAAGATAAAAAAATGGTACTCAAGATTTTCCAAGGCCAATTACAAAATGCATGTATTCAGTCAGTGTAAGTAATCTTTAATAGTGATGCAGAAATTTGGTAAAGAGGTATACAAATTGTTAGTTTATACTAATATAATATTATAACTAATTAGATACTAGTTTATACTAATATAATATTGTAAGTATATACTAATGTAAATTGTTAGTTTATACCATTTACCATAAACTTTTTTTGAAGTTACAATGTTCAGTTCTTCTGGAAAAAAATTATGCTGAAGCTCCAGGATAACTATTTTTTCCTGTATTCTTTCTTACATCTACTTCAAAGATATTTGTGTTTTCTTGAAACTAATCTGACTTCCTTTTGCTTTGGCTCAGAAGTCGTCAATCATTCTTGCCCTTATGCTTGTCTTGTGCTACCTTAAATATTTTATATTCCCTTTACCTTCTCTCTGTTCAGTTAAGATATTTGTAAAGGTTTCTTACCTTTCTTCCTCTGAGTATCTGGCAGGGCCATTTCCTGTCTCAAGGCACAAACTGAAGCCTCACGCACTAGAGCAGAAAGGTCTGCCCCTCTGCAGATGCAAACAGAATAGGTTACTTTAGAATAAATTTCTCCTTTTTCCTGATGTCATACAGAAAGGCAAGACACTTCAAATGATGGTAAAAGGCTGGTTGTGCTGTCATAAAAGTTCATCTCAAGAATATTTGGTAAGAGGTCTGAGGACTGCCCAGTGCTGCAAACTTCATTATGGAATGACATTCTCCAAATTTAAGATCAAATAAATGAGAAGCAGGGGTGGAGGAAAAACTCCAACCTGTAATCCTTAAAAATGCCCAAGGATTGATAGTGTGCTCCTTGGTGGCAACATGATCCATTTGTTCTGTATCAGTCATCTTAAAGATTGAAATGGAATCACCCATTACTACCAAAAGGAGTTACAGCTCAAAGCTGCATGAACAGTTAACGTGTCTTAAAATAACAGTATCAACAAAACATGGTCTGATCAGTCTAAATATTTGTTTCCAGCTGTTGAGCAAAAATAAAAACAGAAAACTGCAAACATCCACCCTACAAACAATAAAAAACCCCAACCCAACACACAAAACCCAAAAAACAAACTAACCTAAACATAATAAAAAAGCCTAAAACCCAAAGAAGAGCACAGACTACATCCACCCAGCAAAAAAAAAAGACAGTGAGTGAAAAGAGCAGAGAAAAAAAAAGGATTTGTCTTTCCCAGATATTGAACAATGACAGAATTATTACTGGTGATAGCCTCCATTTCTAAGAATCAAAATGAATATTGTGACAGCAGCACACCATAAAATTAATCTTTTGTAAACTCCAGAAAAGCAAATAAATAATTTAACATATTAAAGCTTTCTGAAGTTTTGTAGAACACAACTGAAAATTATTCTGATAGATATGGCTATCAAGCTTTCCTAAAAACCACTTGGTGTTTCCAAAACACAAGCTGAAATAGGGCTTCATTACTTTATCAAACATACTGCTTTCAGACAGAACAAGTTGGTTATGGTTGTTTAACTGATTTGCTTTCATTATCAATTTATATAGGTCCACAACCTAAAGAGGGCTCTTTTATCCTCATATTAGAGGATATAGAATTAGAAAACAAAACCAAGCAGCATCTAAGAGGTCTCTACTGCTCTGTATTTACAGCATGAATATGACTATTCCAGATGAAAAAGACTTTAGCACCCATATATTCCTACCAACTCCTTAGGAAAAAGCAGGCAAGAAAAGTATCATAAAAGGCTTATTAAACCCTGCAAGTAAAAAGATCTTAATAACAGCATAGCACACTTTATCACCCATCAGAAGACTGTTAACACTGCATGTTAAAGTAAAGCCTAGAAGCTACTCACGTGTAACAATCACAACATTGACTGTAAGCAATTTCTTCAAGGCTTACATCAGTAGCTAGTGGAGGCTGTGTGCCATCCTAAGGGAGTTAATGAAAAGAGGAACATAAGAGAATGTTATTTTTTACACAAGCCATCCTCAAAGTGATTAAGTTACATCAATCAGGAATAATATAGGGGTCTGACAAATATCCACAAGTATTAGCAAATCAACAAGATGGACAATCAGCCTTAAAAACATTTAATTATGAAATAATAAATAATGATCAATTTCAACTTCCCATCAACAGGTTAGTTTTCTCTCACAAAAAGATGGCCAGCCTGTCACAAGGCCATGTAACACAGACACTGGTCCATGTGTGGACAGGCACTAAGTAGCTGGCTACATCAACAGCATTGTTAAGCTGAACCTGGAGAAGTTTTAGTATGTGCTGAAATCAAATAGCTAAGCAGTAAGCATGTAAGTTTAGTTTTATATTTTAAAGCACAGATGTTCCACATCAATATGAGGAAGGATTTCTTTACTGTAAGGGTTACAGAGCCCTGGAACAGGCTCCCCAGAGAGGTTGTGTTCTTCTCTCTAGACTCTCAGGAGTCTTCTCTGGAGACTTTCAAGACCCCTCTGGATGCATTTCTGAGTGACCTGCCCTGGCTTGGTCCTGCTCTGGCAGGGGGGTTGGACTCAATCTGCAGAGGTCCCTCCCAACCCCTGATATTCTGTGATTCTGTGATTATCACCTTTAATACAGAATTAATTGTATATATTTTGTGTTCTAGACACACATTTTTAAACTTTTAAGTTTTCCATTCTGGATTTCATAAAAGTTTACATATGCTGTTAACATTCCAGTTAACTTTTTGACACTACTCTTCTATATTGTTACTGCTTCCTCCACAAATATCCAAGAAATGGTTTCTTTTATTATTTTTGCATTTCCAACAGCAAAAATATTGACTGTACGTTATATTTGAAATTAGCCAATTAAATTTTCAAACATGGCGATCTCCCTACTATCCTTAGACAGCAGTAAAGTAGTATCATAGTAGTATGGAGATTCTAGGTGTTTATAGTACCAAATAGCAACATATGTTGGGCTTCTTTTGAGTGGGATGATCTGCCTGCTGTGGAGACAAGTTTGGCAGTATGTGCATCAGAGAAGCTTGATACAGCTTGCAGGAATACAGTAGTAACTTAAACATGTGAAGACATGGTTCTCTTGCACAATTAATATGCAATTTAAAAATGTACAAGTTCACTGAAATAAAATTCTTTCACAACAAAGCTTTAACCTACAGCTGTCTGTTGTGTTTGCACCATATTCCTCCCCTAACTCCTTTTTCTACTTCTCATGCTGCCTTTGTGAGCACCCATGTTTTCCCTCCGCAACAATTCTAGTTTCCATATCCTGTGCATGTATTCCACAGGGATTTCTGGAAATGCATACCATCACCCAGAAGCCATTCATATCTGCACTGGACATTTTGTTTTATCTAGCCCTGAGCACATATTTAAGCAAGTGCTCCTGTACATAGTTTTTTCAAATTTCCTTATGTAGAACGTGGATGAAGTCTGATAAAAAATGAAGTATTTCAATTAATTTAACATGCTCTTCTTTCATATAACTCCTATACATTTTTAAAGAAAATAACCTATTTCTTGTTCTTAACACTAGAAATACAAATCTTTGCCCAGCTTTCCAGGAACTAACTTTGGTGACTGCAGAAGTAGTAAATTGAGAGAGCACCAGCCTCATAGAATGAACACAGAAACACACTAGGGAAAAAACTCATTTCGGAGTGATTGTGTCTCATTTCTCGTGGCCTTTTAATTAAGAACTAAGAAAAATAATGCATTAAAGAATTAATTCCTTGTGTACTATAAAGATTGGTAACCAAAATATTAAAAATACTATGAATTAAGTATGCATGTCCATGCCTGGCATTCAAAAGATAACATGCCCTGATAACCAAGAACAAGATCTGTAGGAACCAAGCTGGTAAACACAATGCAATGTGTTGGTCAAATCACAAGAAGGCCTTACATAACCAGGTAAAAAAGATAGTCAGTAAAAGACAAATATGCTGATAACAGGATAACGACAAGGTTACCACATCACATGTGCCACTCCTCTTGGTGTTATCCCAACAGGAAGATAGACTGTAGCCTCAAAGATTCCCAGAAGCAGGGAGCAAAGACGCTTTTCAACAACCTCGCCCAAGATTTATGGCAGATGAAGTAAGCACAGTTCTCAGCTGTTTCATTTTAAAGGGAATGCTGAAAACAGTTCTTTGGAACAGCCAGTCTGTCATTGCCAGTCAAAAGAAAGCCCAAGTGTGGACTCAACACAGAGGTTCTTATCCTTGGTGTTGCACATGAGTGGTCCTGGCCCTATCCCTGGGATGCATGCACCTTTGTGACAGGAACGTGGCTGGGGGAGGGAGCGAGTGAAATCAGTAAGAGTCAGAAATCAGTCACCTCCCATGAAATCTCACACCAGGCTTTGCTGTGCTATTTTCCTACATCACTAATTACAGCAAGAGCACTTGAGACAAAAAAGTTCCCTAAGATTCTCCTGTAAAAATTAGGGAGAGCAAGACTCAAAACCTGTACGTTAAAAAAACAGAGTGGACATAAACTCTGTAAACATAATCCAAATGAATCCTTCTGTTCTGTTTGGACAGTCTAGTGACTGACCCTTACTAACCACTTCTTCCAGAAGAACAAGGTCTTTATATAAAGCCAGAACAAACATAGAAGCTCAATTTTTAAAGAACACATGAGTTATTCTTAAAAATATTTTAGTAAAATAAACCCCCTAATTCTTCACAGTATATTAGAAAAAATTATAATGTATGTTACACTCAGATTATGTCTCTTAAAAGGCAACCATCTTGCAGAACAGGGTTGTAAGAAGTTTTTAATAAAACTTAGAAACAATAAACTTATCTACTGCTAATAGCAAGTGGGGGTATATTTACTTTTTAGTCCATGAATTGATGCACAGAACAAATGAAGGAAAGTCTTAACATCCTGAATTTGTAATGAGCGCCTGACTTTTGAACACCTTTTTCGTATTTGGCATGAAAGAACATGCTTGAATGAGTTCTAAGTTTCTGAATTCTCCTATGCCACAACTTTATGCTTACACAAGTCTAAATTATCTTTTTTACAAATTTGCTCCACACTTTTCATAATACTATGGAATTTTTTCTCTTTTCTCATCTCCTTTTGCAGATTAACAAAAGTCACTTGGGACACCTTTCTTATTGATGTCGATCTACTGGAAAAAGCAGGAAATATCAGTGATTAATAATACTTCTTAAGTTATTTTTTTAAGGCCTTGATTACTTCTGTACCATATTAGAGAACTACTTAAACAGAATTAGTTCCATTACCCAAATTTCTGAAGTGGCAGAACAGGCCCTTAACCACAGGAAAGACCAACACACAACAGCAGGTATTTACATTTTCACATTTATTTTGACCTACAACCTCTATCATGACAAGCTTCCTTTAATCCTTGTCACAGTTGGAACAGGAGGAACTGAAGGAGAGCTTTCGGACTCTGAGAGGGGTGGAATGCAAAGGGAGGGATCAATTCCCTCTCATTTCCTGCCAAACTCTATAAAGATAGGGAAAGGCAGCAGCTCTGCCCTCTTTTTTTCTGCTTGCTGTGGCTTGGGATGCTGTTCTTTACCACCAGCTTGCCACGTGCTCATCAGAGCTCCTATCTATCAGGGTATATAGATATATTTGCATTATTTTTTACTTTATCCCTTATGTTATTACCTTTCCCCTGTGTTAGTAAATCTGAGCCCAATTGCTTTCAGTTTCCAACTCAGTCTCCCATCTTTATTCCCCTTTTATCTTCCCTCTGCAGAGCAGGGGGGAGACGGGGTGTGAGGAGCAGGGGGGTGAAAATAGAGTAATTCTGTCCTTAGGTTTGTGGTCTGCCCAAACTGCTAAACCATGACAATCCTAAAGGCAATTTAGTGTCACAGTTACTGCTGAGGAAATACTGCTGAGGAAATACAGCTGGATCTTGTGATTAATTTTGGTGAATGTGTGGAAACCCGCCCTTAGAAAAGCTTACACAACATTTCATTATCATTAATTCCATTACTCACACAGATTGCAATCTTTTAATTAAATCTGTTCCAACTGTGACTATAAAGCCAGCAGCTCCTACATTTAAGAGGTTTGCTTTACTTAAGATTTATTAACACCTTACAGTCTCAGAGCAAATTTAACAGCAAATGCAGCTTATGGTTTATTTTAATGACCTCATGTAATACCTGAAAAGTGTTTAATGAGACGGGATCCTGCAATTCTCTGTAAAATTTAATTTGTCTTAAATTGTCCCACCAAGCTTCAAGATAATGATTTCTTTCCAAATACTCACTTTGGTGATGGTCTTTAAAATAGCAAGTCGATCTTTTGGTGGTGGCAACCCCACATAGAGTGTTTTATCCAGTCTACCAGGGCGCAGGATAGCTGGGTCAATTATATCTTGGGGTGGAGAAAGGGGGGGAAGAAATAGAAAAAGAAAAAATCCAGAAATGAGATACACTTTTAGGAAAGAAATACATGCCTACTTGCACTGACATTCAAAGAAGGATTTGTGCCATGATTTGTGCTCTGAGAGGATTAAAATAGCTGATTGAAATAGTTTTGTCTCTGCCAAGTAGGAGTCTCTATTACACAGTACAGTTAAACTGCATCTCCTCAAAGATGGGTCATAAATTAAAGTTTAATCTCTTCACAAATGAAGACAACTCTATCTTTGGCAAAACAGTAGTAGAACATTTTTATGGTCATATCTAGCATGGTCAAGTGAGGAATTCCACATGGGAAAAAAATACTTCCAGTTTTTTCTACTGGAAGGAATTCTACCCATATTAACTGTTGCAAATGTGCCTGGAAAGCACAGTGATAAATTAAGAACAACAAATACACAATAAAGGTTTCCATATTCCCCATTTCCCTATCTACCCAAAAGGATGGTGAGTTACTTTCCGTTTCAATAACAAATTCTATTGAGTCACCATCGTTGGAAGTATTTAAAAAATGTGTAGATGTGCTGCTGAGGGATGTGATTTAGTGGTGACCTTGGCAGTGTTAGGTTAAATGTTTGGACTTAATGATCTTAAGGGTTTTTCCCCAACCTAAATAATTCTGTGATATCCTACATATTAATGTGAACAGCAAAACAATATAAGCACCCACAGGAGACAAAGAAAACTGTACTTCTGGCATAACAGACTTTAAGTCTGAAAGTACTACAGCTATGTCAGGTAGCTACTGCAAGAACATTGTTGAAAGTTTCACCTATGTCTTAAGCTGGAAACTATCAAGGACTCCAAAAGAACCTGTCATAACCCTTACAATCATTATACTTGGTTGATAAAATGTAGCTAACAGCAATCTAAATGTGAAGTGGGAAAAGGCAAGCTGCTAATCCTTACAGTACAGATGTTCAAAAGAAAATGAAAAAACAAAACAACAAAAAACCCCACACAAACAAAAACCCAAAACAAAAAACAACCTGCAAAACAGTAGTATGGAAACACAGCTATTCCTTTTTCGCAAATGAAAAAAAGTTTGCTTAAACTCTACCAAGATTCTAGCTACCTGATGCTTCATGTATGTATTGATGTACTCTTGTCACAAATGTAGTCTTGATTCACTTTTTAAAGATGTGCATAATTTTGTTCAAGTCACTTTCTCACCTGTGCTTAGTGGAATGAGTTGCCTACATTAAAAATTGCTGCACTATCTTTTTCCTGGGTAAAAGCAATTTTTTTCCCCTAAAGTACAGTAGTCATGGCCACTTGCATCTGTGTAGGCTAAAGTGATTGACGAAGAATGTGATGAGAATATTGAAGGTAAAAATGAAGAACTTGATGTATTAATGTAATCCAGACCAGTTAAAACATGGGTTAAACAGAATCTTTGCCCAGACAACAACATCTTCCTTATTGATCTGTGCATACTGCCATATGATACTTCCTCTTGCTCTTGGTACAAGTGTTTTTGTGTCTCTGTGAACACATTGCCACAGAGTCTTGCCCCATTAAGCTGAGGTTTGCACAACAGACATAAAAACAAATACACTCAGAAGGGATTGCATTACAACACCATGCACTTGATAACTTCCCTATTCTAAAGTTTCAAGAGCTCTTTTAAAATATTACATTTGATATGGGACATACTGTTTCCATTTTGCATACTGAGAACACAGCAGTTGCCCAATTGTACAAAGCAATGTGGTCTAAAAATACATGAATCAATTTGTATGTAAACAACTCCATTGCCTGCATTCAAAGAGTTATCACAACTCATACTAACTCAATAAGATCCAGTAATGGCTGTTTACAATTAGAAGATAATTTGTGTTTTAAACTTGGGTATTGAAAATTCAAGTCACGTAACACAGAAAATTAGTATTTAACTCATTGGTCCAACTCTCATTAAATGCACTTCATTTCTGTTTAAAGAACTGAATAATGATCCCCTTTTAGAAATTTCAAATCATAATGTTCTTTTGATATCTATTATCTCAAAACTTATCTAAATAGAAGAGAGTAAACTAATTTTGGATACATTTAAAAGGTTAATAAGATTAAGGTAATTATTGTAGGAAAGTCTTTCAAAGCTTATAGTTATCTCTCAAATTTGAAAGTGAAACATGGAAAATGTGGTAACTCACAGCACCTTTTTTTCAGGCAGTTGTCTCAGAGACAGAATATACATCTATTAAGAGAAATGTCTAATTAATATTTTTCTGTCTCAGCTTTCTGATGTAGTCAATGATGCTGACTATTTTGTTAAAAGACAATACTACCATTTCCCAAATAATATGCCAATTTACATAATGAGACATCTATTCCTCATTTTATTTTTAAAGGTAAAAACAGATGCTAGCCTCTAGGGAATTAAAATTTCAGTTCACTGCTCTCCAAAGTATTGCAAAATTTTATTCTTTTCATTGGATTCCACTGAAAGTGTCTTTGCCTGAATCTTTATAATTTGAAATTCTATTGTTCTATAATAAAATCTGTTAGTCTTACACTCATTTCCAGTTGATTATTCATGTCTTATCTCAACTGTGCAAGAGTCAACAATGTTTACCTGCTTATCAGCAACAGTGATTATTCTGCAGAGTCCATCAAACGTCTCATATACTCAACTGCAGCTTTTAAAATTATATTTGAAATATACAAGATATAGGTCCTCACATTCATAATCAGCTGCTAGATGAAGCTGCAGAGCCACTATCCATCATATTTGAAAAGTCATGCTGGTGAAGTTCCTGCTGATTAGAAGAGTGGAAACATAATCCCCATTTTCAAAAATGGGAAAAAAGAAGACCCAGTCGGTCTCACCTCTGTGCCTGGCAAGATCATGGAGCAGATCCTCCTCAAGGCTCTGCTAAGGCATGCAGATAACAATGGGCTGACTAGTGACAGCCCTTAGTGAAAGGCAATTCCTGCCTGACTGATGGAGTCACAACCTCAGTGGACAAAAGCAAAGTAATAGACACCATCTATCCAGACCTGTGCAAAGGATTCAACACAGTCCCACATGACATTCTGGTCTCTAAACTTGATCAATATGGATTTGATGGATGGACCACTCATTGGATAAGGAACGGGCTAGATGGTCACACCCAAAGAGTTGTGATCAATGGCTCAATGTCATGAGTGGTGTTCCTCAAGGGTCAGTACTTGGACCAGTGCTGTTTAACATCTTTGTCAGCAACATGGACAGTGGAATCGAGTGCACCCTCAGCAGTTTTGCTGATGACACCAAACTGTGTGATGAAGTCAACACACTGTAGGGAAGGGATGCCATCCAGAGAGACCCTGACAGGCTCAAGAAGTGGGCTCGTGCAAACTGTATGAAGTTCAACAAGGCCAAGTGCAAGGTTCTGTACCCAGGCTGAGGTAATCCCATGCACAAATACAGCTTAGGAGGAGCATTATGGACCAGAAGCTTAATATGAGCTTTCAATGTGCACTTGCAGCCCAGAAAGCCAACTGTGTCCTGGTCTGCATCAGAAGAAGTGTAGCCAGCCAGTTGAGGCAGGTGATTCTCCCCCTCTGCTCTGCTCTTGTGAGACCCCACCTGGGCAACCATGTCCAATTCTGGAGTCCCCAGCATAAGAAGAACATAGAGTTCCTTGACCATATCCAGAGGAGAGCCACAAAAATGATCTGGAGCACCTCCCCTATGTAGACAGACTGAGGAAATTGGGGTTGTTCAGCCTAGAGGAGGCTTTGAGGTGACCTAATAGCAGCTTGCCAATACCTGAAGGAGGCCTACAAGAAAGCTGAGATAGAACATAACACATGGGTGTGTAGTGAGAGGACAAGGGGCAGTGGCTTAAAAATAGAAGAGGAGAGATTTATATGAGATATTGGGAGGAAATTCTTTGCTATGAGGGTAGTAAGACACTGGAGCAGGTTGCCCAGAGAAGCTGTGGATGCCCACTCCCTGGAAGTATCCAAAGCCACATTGGTCAGGGCTTTGATCAATCTCATTTATGGTAGGTGTCCCTGCCCATGGCAGGGGAGTTGGATGTAGATGATCTGTAAGGTCCCTTGAAAGTGTAGCCATTCTATAATTCTGTGTCTTGGAAATCAGGCTCAGAAGTCCTAAAAGGTTTTCTGAAACTCTAAATGAACACTGCAGTTCACAGCTTCCCTTCTGGAAAGCAAATAAACTGCACTTAAGTGGATAAAGATATATAACATTCAAGGGCTGGTGAAATGCAGAGATTTAATTTGTGTGAATTAAAACTATCATGAAAGAAATAGTTCCATTCCTCACATAGTAGATGCTTTGCTTAGATCTTGTCTTTAACTCCACAACATTTAAAAGTAGGTATAAAATATTAAAAAAAAAAAACAAAACCCCAAAACTGAAACTATTGTCAGACACTGAAGATTATTTTTTCACTGTGTTTCAAAGGATGGTTCAGTTGAATAGTTATAGAAAACTCATGTAAACTTGATAAAGAAAAATAGAACTCACTGAAACTAGGAGCATGCTCTAAGGTTACAGTATAAGGGGAATTCTCAAGAGTTAATAAGCTAGATAAAAAAAACCAAAACATGAATAAAAGAAGACATCACAATTTACCTCAAGCAAAAATCACTATCAGACTGTAGCATTTCACTGATTCCTTGTCTGTTTTCTCAGGTTACATACAGTTCCTTAGATTCCATGATTAAGGGCTGATGATGCCTTAGTCAGCATTTCCCTAAAGATTTTATAAATGTTCAAAGCTTGGGAAGTCAGAAAAGAGTAGAAAGCAGCAGCATCCAATAATGAGAGGTAAACTGGTAGCTAGAAAATGGTGGGAAATTTCAGACCTTAGTTAAGAGTAGTGCTTGATGGTATTTAGTCTCAGATTTGTGGAAGAAATTAAGACTGAAAAAGACTTACTATTTTGATGCACAAAGTTTCTAACAGGGTTTGACATTTCTGTCTCTTTTTTTCCTTTCTGATGAAACTGAATGCTTTAAAAATTTGACACTGGTTCTGCATTAAGGAGGAAAGAGATTGAGACACTGTATCCCTGATAATTTAGCAGTAGTCAAGAAAGCTCTACAGAGGACTTTCAAAGTCATCAAGTAAGTTCAAAAAACATTAAAATATCCTGCTTTTAAGGATAGATTAGAAACTTATTTCAGCACTGCCAGAATGAAAATTAAAACGTGCAGATTTGATATGGTAAAATATAAATATATAAAATATAGAAATGCTGTAATGATCACAAAATGTGGAGTTTACCACTTTGTGTGGAAGAAGTAGAGAAATAAGATTACAACCCTGGACTTTAGGACTGCAAAGTTTAGCCTCTTCAAAGATCTACTCAGTGGAATTCCATGGGTCAGGGCTCTGGAAAGTATGGATTCCCGTGAGAGCTGGGCAACTTTCAGACACTAGTTGCTCTAGGCTTAAGACTGGTGCATCCCTATGAGGCAGAAATCAATCAGAGGAGTAAGTGTAAGTGTGGAATGTGAAATTGCAGAATGTGGAAAACCGGATTGGCCACTTGGGAGAAATACAGGAATGCAGTCAGAGAATGAAGGCATTTAACAGGAAAAACTAAGGACCACCTGGAATTAAACTTGTTGAGGAGTATCAAGGACAACAAGAAGGGTTTCTTCTAGCATATCAATAAAAAATGGAAGAACAGGGGAAATGTAGGCCCACTGATAAATGAGATGGGTGTCCTAGTGAGGCAGAGTTATTGAATGCTGCCTTTGCTTCAGTCTGTATTGCAAAAGCCTACTCTCTTGAAGCCCAGGCCCTGGAGGTAACAGATAAGATCTGGAGAGAGGAAGACTCTCCTTCAGTAGAGGAGGACCAGGTTAGACCACTTTGCCAAACTGGATGTCCATAAATGTATAGGCCCGATGGGATGCATCCATAAGTTCTGAGAGAGATGGCAGATGTTATTGTTAGGCCACTCTCCATCATCTTTGAGAGGTCATGGAGAACAAGAGAGGTGCCTATAGACTGGAGGAAGGCTGATGTCACTCCAGTCTTCAAAAAGGCAAGAAGGCAAGAAGGAGGACTCAAAGAACTACAGGCTGGTTAGCCCCACATCTCTCCCAGGTAAGGTGTCAGAAAAAGTCATTCTGGACATCGTCACAAAACATGTGAAAGCAATGAATGCCATTGGGAGACATCAGAATGGATTCACCCAAGGGAAACCATGCTTGACCAACCCAAGTGCTTTCTGTGACATTGTTAGTGGCTGGCTAGATAAGGGGAGAGCAGTAGATGTTGTCTACCTTGATTTCTGCAAGGTTTTTGGTACTGTCTCCCATAACATCCTCATTAGGGAACTCAGTAAGTGTGGGCTGGATGAGTGGAGAGTTACACGGATTGAAAGCTGTCCCCCAGGGGTCAACACTTGGTCCAGGCTCATTCAGTGTGGTCATCAGTGACCTGGACGAGGGGACAGAGTGTACCTCAGCAAGTTCTGATGATACAAAACTGGGAAGGGTGGCTGACATTCCAGAGGGGTGTGCTGCCATCCTGCATGAACTGAACAGGCTGGAGAGCTGGGCAGAGAAGAACCGAATGAGGTTCATTATGAGTGAATGTAGGGTCCTGCACCTGGGGAGGAAAAACACCATGCTCCAATACAGGCTAGGGGTGGACCTGCTGGAAACTGTTTCAAGGAGAGGGATCTGGAGGTCCTGATAGACAGTTATCCATGAGACAGCAGTGTGCTCTTGTTGCCAGGAAGACCAACAGAATCCCAAGCTGCATAAAGAGTGTGACCAGTAGGTCATTCTCCCCCTATACTCTGCCCTGGTGAGGCCACACAGCTGGAACACTGTATCCAGGTCTGGGTTCCCCAGTTCATGAGACAGGGAACACTGGAGAGAGTCCAGTGGAAGGTAACAAAAATGATTGATTGATTCATCATCTCTCTTATGAGGAAAGGCTGAGAGAGCTGGGACTCTTAAGCCTAGAGAATAAAAGGCTGAGGGGAGACCTTGGTAATGTCTGCATATATCTAAAGGGTGGGTGCAAGGAAGATGAAGACAGACTCTTCTCAGTAGTTCCCAGTGACAGGACAAGGGCCAATGGGCATAAGCTGGAACACAGGAAGTTCCATTTAAACATAGGAAAACACTTTTTTTACTACAGGGGTGATGAGGCACTGGAACAGGCTGCCCATGGAGGCTGTGGAGTCCCCTTCTCTGGAAATACTCAAAACCCACCTGGATGCAGACCTGTGTAACATGCTGTAGGTGATCCTGCTTTAGTGAGAGAGTACGACTAGATGATCTCTATAGGTCTCTTCCAACTCTGGTAATACACAATGAACAACAAAGGATAAATAAAGGAACCAACCTATTCTGCCTGCCCTTTTGGTAAAATGGGAATTTGAAAGTTCCAAATCCTGAAAAGCTATTATAAAAGAATTGAGCAGTCTTCAGCCATGGGGAATATAAAACATCATGATTTCATAGTAATATCTTATCACAGGCCCCAACACCTCACTGGAACAACTGTACCAGGAACACAGCTCAATGCCAAAACTGGTAAAGCCACTGCTAGCCTAATGCTAGTACTATTATTCTTTGTAATATTTTTATAAGAGAAGACTTATTTTAACTTCATGGTCTCCAAGACTACAATGCTTACAATGCACACTAGCAGTCATGAACGGTAATAGCAACCAACTATAGAAGCTACCATGCATGCAAAAAAAAATGCAAAAAGCACTCTGAAAAAGAAGAATCTTGAAAAGTCACTTTCTTTCCTATTAAAGTGTATTAATGTGGATTAAAAAAAAGATGACATCTCACACTTTACAGTACTGGCCCAGTGGAAGACTTCAGGAAGCTCTGATGGGACACATACATTATTTGCATTTGTAAACAGCCCTTCAGCACTACTGTACAACATAAATATGACAAAAAAACTTTTCATACAAACATCAGACTTATAAACAAAAGAGGTTTTCAGACACCAGGACTTACAGTCATTGCGGGAATCATTTAAATATCCAAGCCAGTATAAGCTATGCTGCTAAAGGTCTTTGCTTGGACATTTCACTCTTAGGGTGGTAACAGTGCTTTACTAGCACAGACTTCACTGTTCTCTACCTGCAGTGTGCTCCTAAGAAGTACTGTAGTGCTAAGGCTTGGACAATAAGCCCAAGCCAGAGTTGACCTATAGATAAATCCTGTCCTTGTATGGTAGTGCTGAGGCTTGGGCAATGGGCCCAGGCCAGAGTTGCTTTGTATGGGAATAGTAAAATAATAATTGAGCTTGTGTCCTTGTATATCAAATATAATTGGCATTATATAATTGTATTAATCATTAAAAACATCACTTATCAGAAATAATTAACTTGATGCTTCAAAGGAGATGATGTTAGAGAAAATCCTGCCAACCACACCCTGGACTCTGGCCCCATCCTGGTCATGGGTGGTCAGGTGTCTCCACATAGTGTAATATGGAAAGTCATCCTGACTTGCAGGTTGTTAAATATATAAGGCTGGACCCCCTTGCAGCAACTTTGGATGCCTCACCTATGGGTGGACATACCGTGTAGGATTTTCCCACTTGCTGGGAAGGGTTCTCCAAATCCTCACTGCAACTGGGGCTGCTCCCCAGCGACTGCGGATCTGGATGATGGCAACGTGTGCAAGTGGTGATGGATCTCCCTTAATCACTGTCCCTTCTCTTATCTAGTTATGATTTGATACATTACCCTGTATATTTTCTATCTATCGGCTTTAGGTACTTTGTTCTGTATTTTTCTTACTTGGTTGTATTACTCAGTTATCACCAGCAAAACACATCTACTCTTTGCACTCTGGTGTCCAAGTTCCATTACCATCCTCAATCAGCAAAACAAGTACACAGACCATAGTAGCAAAATTTAATCTGGTGAACTCTGCTTCTTCCTAAGCCCCATAAACAGTGAATAAAACATGAAAGGGAAAAATTAGTTTCCCCAATTTAACCACAACTTCAGTAAAACCTATTCTGATAAAAGCTGCATCAATTGGAAACTATTTCTTCACAACAACAAAGGCAGATACAACAGCAAAGTTTGTAGTCTAAACTTAACCAAAGTGTCATTCATGCACACAGATGATACACTTCTGAAGCAAGAAATTCATTCTACTGCAAAGTGCAGAGTTAACTGTTTCCTCTAGAAAAAGTTAGACATGCCAAGCTTTGCCATTCAGAAAAAAAGTATTTCATTGTGCTAGCAAAAAAAATCCTTTATCAAGATAAAATTCACTTCCACTGGCAGAATCTCCAGATACATACATACCCTTCAATTTGATTATATTTATTACCCCTGTTTGTAATTTCTTTCCATTTGGCATTTTTACATCAAATTCACTTCTTCCATCACTGTTGCTAGCTAGTAATACACTTCCCTGCAAATACCCCAGCTTCCCTGCAATACTAGTTAAACACTCACTATTCAGGAAAGTTTTGAAATTTTATCTATTCTGATACAGTAAAATAATACATCTACCAATGCAGCTGAACAAGGGAACACTGACTTTCTCAAACTGAAAAAAAAAAATTGTATCTCCAAACCATTACAGAGGTACTTTATACTACCATAATAATATAATTGCATCCAGTTATAAGTCTTTTAAGGGACGGATTAATAATTGCACAGATGTGTATTCCATGTATGCATGAAAATTCTACCTGTAAGCAAGTACTGAAATAGTGTAAATGTAAACCCAGCAAAGCTAAGAAATAGGGCAAACCTGCCACATGCAAGTATTCACATCTTGAAATTAACATGAGCAACATTTACTCTAAACTGGCCCTTGTAAAGCTACTAGATTACTTGCACTCAGCTCCATCTAGAAGAGGAGTAGTTAGCTGAGAACAGTGCCATGCCCACACACTGGCCCAAAAAATATTTGCCCCATGTATAGCTGTGGTACATCTGAGGTGGCACTGCAGGAAATTCAGCTTGATGTTTCCTCAACTTCAAAAGTGCTGGAATTCATATCCCAAGTTACTAGTCAGAGATAAGTTTACTGTGACCAGAAATTATCTATGAAGCCCTTGAGAAACACTACTAAGCAGTACGGCTGCTCAATATAAAAACTTTCACTAGCATAACTAGCAAAAGCTAGGTTTTTTTAGCAAAAGATCTCTTTCCTAAGAAAACTTGGTGACACCAGTACTAGCACCCTCGGTACATCCAACTGTATCTATATATAGATGTGCTTCTTTGTATAACCTTATTGTCTTTTCTACACTGGACTGGATAGATCAGAATCATCAAGCTCATGCCAGGAAAACCTACCACTTTAAATCAAAGTATTTCTACAAGCAGACACAGATTTAAACGTCTGCTGCTCATACTGCAGCGTTTAGAAGGCTTGATAGTCTGTCATGGTGCAAAGAATTCAAGACACAGGAAAATTTTCCTCAAAATCTTTGTATATTTTGACTGCTGGAAAAACTAAAACCACCTAAGAGTTGCCCTATGTTAGGTGATTTCAGACAAAATTTCCCTTATATCCAAAGTAGCTATGCAACTATTTTTTCCCTGTTCCATTTCTTAGACTCTTAAGTTTTGTCATTACTTAATACATGCAGGTATGAAACAACTAACAGTGTCTTGTTGTGACCAAGCAATTTGCCAAATACATGCTTTAGGTGCAAAACTTTCTTCCAAAATTCTGGTACCTATATCAGTATGGTTTTACCAAGATGGATTAGAAATCCTCTATTAAATTAAATATTTCAGTTGCAATATTCAGAAAAATTATCATAACCAAAGAAGTGCAATGTCTTCATGCTTGTTTCTTTTTATGATGATAAGTTCCTTTACTTCTAACTCAGCACCTAAATGGAGTTAAAATTCAGGAAGAGTTAAGTTTCTTGCTATGTATAAAACACAAGACTTCTCCACAATACAAAAAAAAGAGATGTAGAAAGTTGATTTGTAAAACATGTGATGTTTATCAAGTAGAGATCAGTGACTGGCTTATTAACTAAGACGATGTTGCAGGAATTGCAAAAGCTACCAAAAACTGAAAGGGAGCAGACAGCTGTCAATATCAAAACCTGACAGACTGTGAGGGAACAGCAAAAAAATGGAGGCTGAGGGAACAAGTTTGGAACATGAAGCCCAGGAAGCAAATCATAAACAAATGGAAAAATGATTTAACATGAGACAGACACCACAATACAGATTAAAAAAAATGGATAGCAGAATACTACAAGCCTGCTTTGGATATAAAATCAATGCAAGCAGCAAAAAATACATAATTTATATTTTATTATCCTTTCTTCGTTTATGTTCCAAGAAGATAATCCAAAATCCAATTAAGTCAAACGTCTTCCAGAGCATTGTAATGCAATGGTATCAGGTATTAATTAAGACACTAAAGAGGTCACTTCATCACACTTTGTCTCAAGCATGGGAAACAGACTGATTAAACAGAAAATGTTTGGATTTGATAAGCCACTGTAATTTTAAGTATATAAGAAGGTTAGTTATATATTTCAAATACGTAAGAACACCTCATTTCATTACAAGAGAACTAAGGTGGTCTAATTTATCTTGTTTCTGATTTTGAGACTCTTACCTGGCCTGTTTGTGGCTGCCATAATGAAAACTTGCTGACGATTCTCCAGACCATCCATCTCTGTGAGTAACTGGTTAACTACTCGAACACTGACTCCTGACTTTGAAAGGAGAAAAATTTCAGCAGAACTGAGGAAACAGTGAGCATGGGATTATTTCAAAAAAGTAAAAGCAGCAAAAGATCAACTAGCTCTCAGCCCTGAAATACTATTCAAGACAAAAGTTTGGATTTTTTGCACTTTTAACACAGCTGCATTCTGGATTTCTGCTATCACAGCTTGTTTCCACCCCAGATTCATGCTATCTGTCTAACTAAAACACATTTCAACATGTGGCAAACCTTTTCTTTCCCATTGATAATTACAGACATTCAAATATATACATGTAGATATTGATAATAATTGCTCTTCTGTCTATCTCAACAAGGACACCTAAACCTTCTCAATATTCAGCTTTTGGGAAAAAAAAAAGTTAGATTTATCCAAATATTTAAACAGAGCAGCTTTCAACACACTAACAGTTTATGCTAAGGAAATTACCCCCCCCAAAAGCAGAAGTTCAATCTAGGTGTAAGTAGTTCCTATACCAAAACAACACCAACAACAGAAAACAAAAGCAAAAAATCAAGACAGAGAAAACTTCACAGGTAGAGCAGCTCTGAAATCTAATGCATTCCATTTATGTTCCTGTCTCAAAGATTTTCATGACCCAGTTCATGTTGTTCAAATCACTACATACTTTACGTGACCATTTCAGCTGCACACAGGTGTGAAGATTTGGCCATAAATTAAAGTGGATTCCTTCATCTTCTCCTACTGCTCTACACAGCCAAGCTGGTGGATATTAACACATTTTCTGGATATTTCCTTCTATATATGCACACTAGAAGAGTATTAAACTCTATAAAACTTGACCAAAATATTCTCTCAAATTGAGAAAGCCTATTGGATTGTTTTTCTTGGGAGAGATGGAACATAACACACTTCCAGCTGCTTCTGTTGTTACTAAAATGCCACAAAAGCTGCAAGTGAGCTTATTTATTTATGGAGATACTTTAATACAGACTCACTTCATGGTCAGACCTCCGAGGGCACAAAGCATCAACTTCATCAAAAAAAATAACACAAGGGGCCGAATTCCTGGCACGCTGGAATACCTGGCGTACGGCACGTTCACTTTCACCAACATACTAAAACAAATTAAATTGCAAAAATGTAAGACGTGATGGTTTTGCTTGGAAAAAACCCCACAACATAAATATTAATTCAATATAAATAACAATAATTAAAAATTACATTTTCAAACACTAATTAAGGTGCTTTGCAAGGGAGAAGTGTAACCTGCTAATCAGCTTACTTCTAATAACAGTCTGTTATCTTTATTTCCTTACTGACCAAGGCAACATGATACATGGGAACCAGTTGTCAACTAGTTCACTTTTGACAGTTTGCAGTACATTCATATTTAATAGAATTCCTACTTTCTTGGGATCTTAATTGCCATCATTCTGCTGATGAGAATTAACAATCTTCCTTAAGGATACTGCTGTTCTTCAACTGTAGATAAACAAACCCAGTGAGCAACGTGAACACTATGAACATCTGAAGTTCATATAATCATTGCCTGAATAGGACTGACAGTAAGCAACTGAGAAGCAGGCTTCTTGCTCCCTCAGAAGAGCAAACTGCAGGGGCAGTGGTTGCTAAGTTGTAAATGCAAACACTTCATTTTTTCCAAACAGATTTTGATGCAATTTATGTCTTAATGCAGTCTCTGATTCACAGCCAAACACTTTCTTTTTACTCTACTGGGGCTTCTCCATTTAAGTTCTTCTTAAGGCTTCTCCAATTTAAGTTTTATTTCCTGCCTGCACCAGTACTTGCAGTACACATAAAAATAGTATCTGGGGAAAGGATTATTGAATCCAGTATTGATAATTCCACATTACTGATACACTGTTAACTGCTATGGTCTTCCAAGATGTGGGCTGCATTTTCCTTAGTTCAATACCTCATTTTTACGCTAAAAGGGAACAAAGTTATATCACAGCATTTGAAATTCCATGCTTCAAACACCCAGTGTAGAAGACTTTTATATGTAAACATTGAAAATCTTTAAAAATCACTTTGAGCAACTAAAAAACCACACTGCTTTCTAAGGTTTCAGACTTCCCTTAACAGGCTAAAATGACTGGCAAAACACAATTCCAGATTTGAAAGTTGAAAATTTAGTTTTGCTGATTTGCTGTGACTGATCACCAATTGATCTCACTGTAGATTCAAATTTTTGTTCTTCCTGATCTACATAAAAGCAGTGATGGATGAATGTAGTTGGTCATTTAGAAATCCCACTTTGGCCAAGAGGGCTCCATCTGCCAGGTAATTTAAACCATGATATATACTTAAACTAGCCAGAAAACATTTTCCTTTTCAGATGAAAAATTTCTCTGGTAAAAACTTAGGTTAGGCAACTTCAGTTGCACCACAATGAGTTGTGTAATTATCAGGAATATTGCTTGCCCCACATTTCATACAAGAATTCCATAAATCACAAAAGCATGATTAGTGCATACCATATTTAGCAGCTCAGGACCTTTCACAGATATGAAGTTCAGTCCAGACTCATTTGCCACAGCCTATCAAAAAGTGAAACACAGATGTATATATAAAGAACACTAAAAATATGTTTCTCTTTGGCTCTGTTTATGGAAAGATAAACTCAAGGGAAGGAACACAGTTATCAACTTTGTAAAATATAGAAAATACTGTGAAGCAGAATTACATGCAATTAAGAGTGGCAGGGGGGGACAGGAAATTTAGCAAGGTGATCTCTCTAATGAGGCAGTGTTCCAGAATCACACCTCTTTCTCCTCCCCCATATTAGCTGAATTATTAATAATCAGTGGGAGTTAGAGTTCCCTAACCTATTCAACTACCTAAGAACATTTGAAGGCAAAGATGAGTGACAATTTGGAAAATTGCACGATTATCTGTATTTATATGGGGAGGCTGTAAGAACTGAAATGCTCGAGGAGAAGGGAAAATAAAGTATTTTTAGTAAAGTAGTTATAGTACATAATATAGTGCATAAAAATACACAAGAGTGTAGACTACTTCCAAATACATAACTTATATTTAATTCTAGCAAGTAACTTTATGACAAGAAAATCAAGTAACTTTAGTACAGAGTATCAAATTTAATTTTCTAATGAGAGGTGGTGCAAAAGCCCAACTTCTCTCAGTATTGTCCAAACTCAGTCACTCCTACATAGACAACCACTTCAAGAAAATTCTCCATTATTTTTAAATATGTTTAAAAAATACATTACCTTAGCTAATAGAGTTTTGCCACAGCCAGGAGGCCCTGCAAGCAGGACACCAGCTGGAGAAGACAGGCCCAGAGCTTTAAATTGCTCTGGGTTACGCACAGGTGCCTATAAAACAAGCCACAGTTAACTGACCAAAAGCTAACACGAAACTTTTCATTTAAGTTACAGTTGGATGAAAAATCATTCATAAGAAAGCTATTTGAGTTCTCTGTAGGCTAGAAGAATAAATACTAGACCAGCATTTTATTATCATGCATGGAAAAGTACCCCAAAATAGGAGAAGTATTATTCAGAGAAAAAAAAAATTATTTACTGACGTGCTCATTTTAAGGTGTTAGGTATCCCTCTGGCAGTGAGATTGCTCACTTTCCACCTAAGTAGTCTACAATTCTTTGTGCAGCAGCTACATAACTAAGGCTATGACAAATTGGTACAAAAGCTTTAGAGTATGCAAGATTTATCAGTCAAGAAAATACTGAAAACATGAATACAATAAGTGAAATGTTCAATACATGCACCAAACTCATAACAAATTTGAAAGCAAATTATAGAAATCTGACTATTTTAAATAAAGATGTTGCAAAATTTCTACTTTGTAGCATGACAGAAATCACGAGCACCCCATTTTACCTTCAATAAATATTAAAAAACCCCAAACCGAAAAGAAAACCACAAAGAATAGTTTTATTTCCTGCATAGGGAGAAATGCAAACAAAAAAAAATATTTGTAAGTAAGGCTAAGAGATACCAATATTGCTATTGTCAGCTCCTCCCGGACATCCTCCAGGGCTCCAATATCTGCCCATGTTACATCAGGAATTGTGACAAAGCCTTCTCTCTTGGCAGAGGGTTGCACTGATGACAATGCAACAATAAAATCATTCATCTCAATGCACAACTTCTGCAGCTGCTCCTCAGCCAAGGGGTCTTGCTTCTTCAGCAAATTCAAAAGTCTCTGCAATTCATCCTTAGGGTACACAGAAAGGAAGAGAGAGATTATGCACTGGATTAGATTTTAAGAACCATTTGAAAGCAACATGTTCTTCAACTGTAACATTAGTTACTGCAAAGTAATATGTACAATACACATAAAATCCATATAATAGCATTGAAATTAACATTAATATAAAATGTTCCGGGAAAGCACTTGTGAAAGCACTGAGCTAACAGCTAACCTTGATTTAGAAGCTACAGAAACAGAGCTACCACTCATTAGGAGAAAGCTCTTTCCATGCAGAAATTTCCAAAATATGTACTGATTATATGTATTCATTCTAGTTTTAATAAGCTATTGCTCTCAAGAGAGGGAACAGCACTGCTGAATAGCACAATTTCAACAATTTGTAGAATATTCAGTTACATATAAACTTTTAAAACTCACATTTTTAGATTATACACTTTTATTTATCATAATCTGATTTCAGGTCATGAACTCTTTCCCTCAGACTGATTAGACCTGATTTTGTAACCAGGCCCTGGTAATGCTTGGGCAAATAGAGATACAGGATAATGCTTTTCAACACTTTCCCATTTTGCAGACTACAAGTGTCCCAAGCAGGAACATCCCTGTTTCACACTCAGTTCCTTACTGAGAAAACTATTTGAGAAAACTTTTAATCAAAGAACTTTATACCTTCACTGCAAAAATACAACCCAGTTCTAACACAAAAAAGCACTATCAAAGGAAACTGAAATTGCATTGCAAGTAAAACTATACCAGATTTTTATTATGATAGATGGAGAAGAAAGGACAAAGTAAAAACTCTGTTAAGTCTCCGTATTTTTGCTACTGCAGTATGTAAGAAAAGTGCCACTTCATATTTTTTTGCAGCTCAGATAGCCCCACAACTGACTGAAAAGAAATAGGAGTGTTTATAGTGCCTGATACTTCTTTCATGTGCTCCCTCATCTTCTTAACAGAACCATTAAGAGAAACTCTGAAACAGCTCAGACCACTGAGTTTATTTATTTGAATTGTGTGAATGATTTTTAAAGGTTTTGTATGCTTATTTCTTCATTATAAACATAATGGGTTTAATGACAATAGCCTGTATTAGACTATGTCAACCTCCTGCCAGCTATCAAAACATGGCTTTGTTAGAATTAGACTTCCTCATTCTCAAAAATCCCTTGGATCACAGTGATGTTGATAAAAGCTTCAACTACCTGTCCCTCCCTGCTTTCTTTTGGCTACAGAAGGCCTCAGGAAACACTAGAAGGCATGCACTATGATTATGTTACTCCAATACAAAGGCTTACTGCAGCTTTTTGCACTGTTGTAGTTAAATTATAATACAGTTGTCCTTCTAAAACCAGTGGATTTAACACCCCCCCCTTTTTTTTTTTTTTTTTTTTTTTTTTTTTTTTTATTTCTCCAGGAAAATCTCTAGGAAGTCTACACATAACGAAGGCACAGGCACATTCCAAGTTTTGAGGAGTAAGGCCAGTCTGGTTCATTGACCACAGTATGTTATTTGGGCCACAGAATAATTCTGGCTCTGGAAATGCTATTTTCTGCAATACAGTTCTGTATCTGTGCCACACATTAACAGATACTTTCTCTACAGTTCAAGTTGCATTGCTGACCCAACTTTGATAAAGGACAGATACCTCTTCCTGAAACTTGTTATAGGTACTGAAGACTACGTGTGATTTATCTGAAATAATTACATATCTGGAAGAAAAAGATTCCACAAATACTTCTAGACTTTGGGTAACTTTAGCTATGTCAGGTCAGGGAATAAGCCTAGGCTATAATAGATATTATTACCCCAGTGTAATAGGTGTTTCACTCCAGGCACAGCAAACAGCTGGGTAAAAACTCTGTGTGAATCTGATATTCTCTTACAGTCAATACACTTCTGAAGAGATTTATGAGCAATGACTTTCACAACTATAAAATCACTCAATTCTTAGGATATCAGAGGTGTATGCTTCAAGGAACAAATACCTCAGAAGAAAATTCTAGTTCTTTGGTTCTTTCTTCTTCCACCAGAACGTCTGTTCCTACTCCCACACCATCTTCAGCTGTGTTTCCTCCAGCATGTTCAAGTTTCCTTTCCTGCTTCCCTGCTTTTATCAGGACTCTGTTCACAGTGCACATAGCTGCCTCACGACAAAGAGCCATCAGATCAGCACCTACATAACCTGGAGTCAGCCGTGCTAAATGATGAAACTCAAAGGACTCTGGGAGCTTGAGTTTTCGACACAGGGTCCGAAGAATTCTGATGAAGTAGAGAGAAAAAAACCCAACATAATAAAGATGGAGCTTTTTAAATTTTCATGTAAAAATAAACAGTATTAAGGTCTCTTTCAGTTCACATGAACTAAAGTAGAACAGTGGTGATGCAGACGCATTGAAATCATGAATTGTCTCTTGGTCCAGCATTTCTCTACTCTTTAAAAATACATCAAAGCATTTTAATTTACATTATTTAAAATGTATCAGTAAACAAAAGGGCCTGGTCTATCAGCTTCTGTTTGAAATGTATAAAAAAGCTGACTCAGACAAATCTCAGACAGCTGAAGATAAAATGATAATATGATTAGCTGCCAGACAGGTAATGTGGTATCAGACAACAAGTACTGAAGAATTCCTGAATATCACAAGGAACTCCCTGAAATTGCAAGCCTCTGTCAATAATTAATAGGAAAAACAGAATCCTTTTTTCTGTATAAAACTCAGAGAGAAAAGGAGAAAAGGCCTCAGAGACACATAACTTCAACCTTCAGCTATGGCTATGGGACCACATCAGCAGAAAAGCCAGGATCTCCAACCCCCACCCAGCGGCAGAGATTCCCCGTGAGGGGAAGCCGCTGTGTTTACAGGAAGGGTGGAAAAACCCACCCCTAATTACTCTCTTTTCTTCTCTTAACGACTCTTTCTCAGAGGACTCATTTATGTAAAAACCTCTCATAGTACAAACCTCTCTTTAAAGGTGGTGTATTTTTTTTTCCCTGAAATAAATCTCTAATTTGCTTAAATCCTAAAACCTGTTATTTTTGCAAATTCATACGACGTATATGAGTAGGGGCTAATATATCCTCACAGCAAAATATAAAATAATAGTTACGGACCATAACAAGTGGGAACAGTTTTCACTCAACTAGGAAATAATGAATACTGACACCAGTTCTTCAAAGCCAATAGCATCAACCAGGCAAATCAATCAGTGGATAAAAGCTAGTTGTGGTGAATCTATGTATTATAGATTCTGTAAGCCTTAGTCTATGCTTCAAAGTTGACAGAGTAGATCTCAGTGTGAACCACAGAAATGCACACAAGTTATCCATTAGGATATTTAATCCTGTATCTCTAACAACCTTAGTCTGCATAGTCTGTTCCACCCCACTTATTTATTGAAGAACATCCACAACAAACTATTCTGCAAGGAACAAATATCAGACTGTGTGAGGAGCTTTGTTTTTTATCTTCAGTATCTTTCCTCTACCACTGTCAGTGGGATATAACTGCAGATATTTCCTACATTGCCAGTAAAATTTATATAGGCAACACACAATTTATATATATACTTCATGTGTTACACCATCCTCACTCAAAAGTTAAAGTTACATCTACCTATGCAGTTCCCTCTCAAATACAAAGCAGCTGTATAAAACTGATAGTGAAGTGCCATGCTTCACATTGTTTACATAGTTTGGGGTTTTTTTGGTTTGGTTTCTGTGTGGTGGTTTGTTTGGGGGTTTTTTGTGTGGGGTTTTCTTTGTTTGCTTTTTGTTTTTTTCTTAATGGGACTTTTTCATTCTGTTACCAAAGCTGAAGCTTTAACCTCCTTCAAGGTCCAAGACTTGGTTCCTGCTGTTCTTTTACTACAAGGGCAATTGAAAGCTACCTGAGTAGTAAAAAAAATACTAGAGCAATTGAAACCACACAAATAGTGGTGCTGAAGAATTCTGAGCAGAGGGATCAAATAATCTTGTTGAAACCACAAAATGTGACTTCACTGGGAAAATATTTTAAAAGGCAGCACAAACCAGAAGTGAAGACCACTAATATAGTTTCCAGTTCCAATGAAAATGATTTTAAATTATTTACAGATGAAGTAATGTAACTACATAAAAGTTATAAAAAGAACGAGTTATTAAACTATTTGAAACTCTGAAATTATAACACATTTCAGCTGTTTGCCTCCCCACTAACGAGTTCCATCATCTCTCAATTAATTTTTTATTGCTGATATTAGCTTGGGTCTCAAGAACTTTTCAACCTGCCAGGTAACGGCTGTAGCTAAACAACTGACTCAAAGTGTAAGAATTTAAGAACTGTAAATGACTCATTCTCAATTTGTGTCCTACATATATTATTTTCCTTCATGTGCTTCATACATGCACAAGAAAGCACTGCAAGCAAAGCAAGATCTCCAGGTACACCTTTCTTCATCCTGCTCCACCCCCTTAAGGCTGCTGAACCACAGCTGAGCAGTTCAAAACGTGCCTTCAGCAACACTGATTCACTGTGTGATAATTCAGCATACTTCAAGGACTTCTGTTTCTGTATGATGTTTTATGTGGGGGGGGAAAATAAAAAAGGAACAAATTCCCTGGCAAAACCCAATCCAACACCCAAAATAAAACATGTGAGCACCAGGAGGGGAGAGAGTAATTTACAAATAAAAAAAAAATTAAAATTGACAGTTCCTGTATGCCTACACCTCCCAGAATACAAATACAAACAATTATACACAACAATAACATGAACAGATGTGACTACACTCTAATGTATGAGCTACACTTGTAAGCAATCTCTACACACTGGGATGGTTTTCCCATTCACTGCTTCTACCCTTTGAAACAGTGCTATTTCTGGAAATATCATATTTTTAACATGAACCTAAGAAATATCATAGAATCAGAACTTTATTTAGCCAACTCTTTAGTTCTACCTCTAACCACCTGCATGTTTCCCCACAGCCAAGAGGAACATAATTACTACAGGACTGAAGAAAATGAAATATAGGTGGAGGCATAGCCAGAAAGGGGTGGGGAGGAAAAGGGTGGGAAAATGGCCAAAAGTGCTGACAAGACAAAGTGAGAAATACTAAAAGCAGAATAGTTTGCTTTTGCAACCTAGAAATAAGATTAGTTGAGCTAGAAGGACCTTATCCTTTAACCTTTCCTTCCTGTAGCAGGATAAGCCACAACTGTTTTCACACTTCCCTTCCTGGGTTTTCTGCTGTTGTGGAGATGAGTAGCAGTTCCTTTTTAATTAAAAAAGCAAAACATTTTTCAAATCTTTGGAGTAAGAATAGCCAGTAACAGATACATCCAAAACAGGATGACTGCAACTCAGCCTAATGCCTGGTAATTTCCACTAGGAATGTAATGGAAGAATCTAGGCCTGCTTCTTAAGGTATGTGTTTGAAAGACTAACAAGTGGGCTATGCTTAATTTATGTTCCTAATTTAAAAGTTACATAGGGAGCACTAAAGACTCAACGTTAGCCTTCTCAGCAACAGAAAAGATATATTTAATTCCACCATCTATACTGTTAAGGCACCTCAAAACTCATTAACACAGTGCTAAAAGTAGGTTTGTACACAAGAAAGAAAACCACCCCAAATTTAGACACAACTACCAAGACAAAGAGTAGATGCGCGCAATGTTTTCTGCACTTTTCAGTGTGTGCTGGTGCAGTGGGGTGTAAAGACACAAACAGGACTTAACACAATACTTTTCCTTAATGTGCATGTTAACTTCCATATTATTTTCTTGTTCATTAATTAATCGAAAAGAAACTTAAACTTTGCAACACATACTTTTCTCTTGCTGCTTCATCTGGGATGCCTAAACAAATTTCTCGATCAAACCTCCCAGCTCTCCTCAGGGCAGGGTCCAGTGAGTCAGGCCTGTTAGTTGCTCCAATAACAAGGACCTGAGTAGCCACGTTATTCAAGTCTAAAGGAAGGAAGGAAGGAAGTTAGTATTCATACTCAGTCTCAACTTTGTTCTGACATCTGTGTGAGTCTTTCTGCAGCAGACAATAACACTAAGAAGAGCAGAGATAACTAAGCAAAAGTCATACTAAAATGCCGTTCATCTTTATTTCTACTACCTAGAATTTGCATTTGGTGAAAATAAAAATGAGAATTTGAAATGTCATTAGACACTTTTTCCTGTTATATCTGTTTATACAACTGAAAGGCTTACATAATGCTGTACAGACCACTGCAAAAATAATGTGTTAACACCCCCTCTACTTTATTGAAATCTTCATACCACCCTCCAGGTAAACTATGACAAAATATGAAAAATTATTACAACCACGCTCACTAAAGCAACCATGAGTCACTACTGAAAGAAAGCAGAAAGTGAGCCTGGTAATTAGAAACTTTAGCTCAGTACAGATGTTCCTGAAACTGACCATCCATACAAGTTAGGAACTGAGCCACGATTCTTCGCTCCATGTCTTTTGATGCAACTTCTCTTTTTGGGGTGATTGCATCAATCTCATCAATGAAAAGGACACACGGTGCACTGGACTAGGAAAAAGAAATAATAAAAAATTACAAAATTACACTGATACAGTGTATTACAAGAGAGAAAGATTTTATTTCAGATTTTCTGTCCTATAATTACAAGTCTACTGCACAGTCAACCTGTCCCAAAACAATTCTGTTATTAACTATCTGGAGAGCCACCAATGAAACTGGGCTGAGCTGAGGCTACAAAATAATTAATGCATGGGAGTAAAAATATCTCTATAATTTGTCCAAAATTTAAATGTACCTCTACAATGCTTTGTTTTCCATAAATACTCAATTGCTTAAGTCCAAAAAAAAAAAAAAAATCAGACAAGAAAGGTCTGATTTGATGTTGGGTTTTTTTTTATTTCAATGTTAAGTGACACTAGAGCTACAGAATTTTAAGAGACAGTATTACTCACACAAACAATGAAGCAAAAGGAGCAGGTGGTAATGAAAAACGATCTACCAACTTTATTGGAAAAGTAAAAATAAGCAATTCCTACAAGAGTCCTTAAATTCCATGTATTTCATATTCATTAGAAAGCCAACACTAATACAGAATAATGGCTACTGTAACTAATAGAAAAGAAATGCTTGGAAAAGAATCATAGAATCATCAAGGTTGAAAAAGACCTTCAAGATCATCAAATCCAACTGTCAGCCCTACAACACTGTCACCACTAAGCCCTTTTCCAAAGTGCCAAGTCTACCCATTTTATCAATGCTCCCAGGGACAGCAACTCTACCACCTCCCTGTTCAAATGCTTCACCACCCTTTAAGTGAAGAATTTTTCCTAATATCCACTCTGAACCTCCCCAGTTGTAGCTTGAACTTGTTTCTTCTTGTCCTATTGCTAGTGACTAGGGAGAAGAGGCCAACATGCACCTCACTACAATTTCCTTTCAGGCAGCTGTAGAGAGCAATAAGGTCTCCTCATTCTCCTTTTCACCAGGCTGAACAGTCCCAGCTCCCTCAGCCTCTCAAGACCTGTTCTCCAGACCCCTAATCAACCCAGTTACCCTTACCTGCACCCTTCCCAGCACCTCAATGTTGTGGTGCCCAGAACTGCACAGAGTACTCGAGGCAAGGCCTGACCAAGGCTGAGTACAGGGGCAAGATCACCTCTCTGGTCCTGCTGGTCACACTATTTCTGATAGAAGCCAGGATGCCATTGGCTCCCTTGGCCACCTGAGCACACTCCTGGCTCCTGTTCAGCCAGCTGTCAATCAACACCTCCAGGTCCCTCTCTGCTGGGCAGCTCTCCAACCACACTTTGCCAAGCCTGTAGCACTTCTGGGTGTTGTTAAAGTGAAGTGCAGGACCCAGCATTTGGCCTTGTAGAAACTCAGACAATTGTCCTTGTCCCATCAATCAAACCTGTCTACATCCCTCTGCAGAGCCTCCCTACCCTTAGGCAGATCGACACTTCCACCCAGGTTAGTGTCACCTGCAGACATACTGAGGGTGCACTCTATCCCTTCATCCAAATCATCAATAAAGATGCTAAACAGGAGCAGCCCCAGCACTGAGCCCTGAGGAACACCACTTGTGACCAGCTCCCAGCTGGGTTTAACTCCATTTAACACAACCCTTTGGACCCAGCCATCCAACCAGTTTTTTTATCCAGCAAAGCATATGTGCATCGAGGTAGACAACACCCTAGTCTAATAAGAGGGTCACCCTGTCATAGAAGGAGATCAGTTTAGTTAAACAGGACAGTTTAACTTACATAAAAGTATTAATATTATCAAAAAGCACTCGTAGTGCAAAGGAATACTCAAGGAAAACACTAGAATCATCTTCAAAAAACAGCAGAATAATATTTTTTAAAGTAGTGGTTTAAAACACATTTTCTGTGTTATCAGGTAGCAACGACGCCATCTAGTTGTCATTCACTTTCCTTCTATCTGGTAAGAGGAGAAAAAATGCAACTGAGCTATAAAAATTCCAGAGTACATGCATAACATACAGTGGAACTATGTATTTTTCCCCCCACGTAAAAAATTGGTAGAAAAACTAAATACTTAGTGAAGGTGAGAGACTATAAGAAATACAACAGATTTTATTTCAAAACGTACTTTATGCAATAGATTTACTTCCTTCAAAAAGTTTAACAACCTCCTCACAATCACTATCCATACAAAGGGTATGTAATTTCTAAAAGCTCTGTGTGATCATTAATTTTATTCTGAACAACACCTAACAAGGCTTTCTAAAAATTAAAGTACAGTATGAACTGGAAACATAATAATCTAACAGTTTCACAATTGGTATTTTTTTCCCTGTATAGCATTCTGTTTTACAGAAACATACGGTAAACACCCATATACAGTTGTAGCAGAGAGGAGAAAAACTTGGAAAACTAGAACATTCTTAGAGGTCAGGCACAGAAAACTCTTCTAATGAAATAAAACATTAGCCACACACTAAAAGAAGATAATGCTGCATTTGTTTAAATTAAAAGCATCTCAACCTGTCTGGTTTGCTGCATCTTACTGAATCTGAAAGTTGCACCAAAGAAAAACTTCAGCTGTAGCTTGATTCCTGCTCATATTTGTCCCAAATCTCTTACTTTATACCTGAATTCCCAAAGTCTTAAGTCTTGTACATTCACCCAAATTCCATGCCATACAAAACCAGCAAAAAACATTGTAGCAAAAAAACCAGTAACTTGCTCTTTTGTCTTTTTTTTGTTTTATATATCAAGCCAAACACCTCCAAATAGGCAAATATTGTATGTTGCTCTCTTTACATTGATATGATGAAATAGGTTTTGTCAAGATTTCAGAATAGTAATCTTTGTGCTCTATGACAGCATGACACTCAGTACAATGCAATTCTGGTAAAAGAAAGGGAGACACTATGACTTGTGTGCAGCAGCATAAAGATTCTCTCACTAACATTCACGCAGATTCAAACCAGAGCAACAAAGTATGAATCTTTGCAAAGAAAATAATAAACAATTCACAATGTTATTCCCCATAGGCATCTCACCATAGCCTGCTCAAACAATTCTCTCAGTTTCTGCTCAGATTCTCCTGACACTCCAGACACCATCTCTGTTGCTGCCACCTTCAGCATTGGGAGCTCAAGCTCCTGAAAGAGACAAGGAACACTGCATGATATATTCAGAGGTTAGAAATGTTGGCTGCCCTAGAGGACAAGTATTTTCCTGTGCAACATCTTTTACACCCAAAGATTACATAGTCAAGACTAAATCCTAAAAGCTTTTTAAAAAGAGAAGCAGCATCCTCCAATTTAAAACGTGTCCAAGTCATTTGGCCAAGTGAACAGAAATGGAATTTAAAAAACAGATTGCTTTAAATCTGTTAGAGAATGACTGCACTGGGTCCTGGTTTGGGCCAGGATAAAGGTGATTTTCTGGTTTGTACTTTTGCTTTCAGCTAAGTCTCTTGTAAGTAGTTGCACTTGCTGAAATTAACAGCAAGTTTCTCAGTCAGTGTCTGCTTCTAGGACTGATAACACTCGATGTTTATAGTTACTGCCAGAGACTGGCATGCAGAGCCAAGGACACTGCTCAGCTCTGAGGAACATTTTACCTTCCAGAAGGAGCAACGAGGTCCCACCTGAACCCCTCCTTTGGGGAGGACCGGACAAGATAGATGTCAGAATTGACCAAACAGAGTATTCCATCCCATACACGTCATACTCGGTATAAATTGGAGGGATCACAAGGGTCAAACCCTGCCTCCTGCTTCTTCCTGCCCTTCCTGCTTCCCTTCCTTTGCCTGTGTTCCTGATTCATGCCAGCCTGAATCTGTGTGTTCCTGCCTCCAGCTCCCGACTGCTGCTGACTCCAGGATTCCAGCCTGGACTTTCCCAGGGCTGCCCTGCAGCCTCGGTGGTGACGTGAGAGTTATTGGGGGACAGGGGAGAGGAACATGGTATCAAATTTCCTGTATATTTGTATATATTTAGTAATTTCTCCTATTTATTATTATTGTTTCATCAAAGTTCTGTAGTTTAGTTTCCAACCCATAAGCCTCTCTTCCTTACTCTCTCTCCTTCCTTTATCAGGGAGGAGAGGGGGATTAGTAGAGGGCATCTGTTACTCCATTTAGTTGCTGGGCCAGTGTTAAACCCTGACACACTGTTACATAGATTTGTACCTTGGTCCCCAGTCCAATCCCTCACAATGTAGATATTTCAGTTCATGCTTGAGCCCCTTCCCTGAGAAAACTGTCTGTTCCCATATGTAGCAAAGCAATGCTTAGCAGTGTGGAGGTCCCCACCTCAGTCATACTCCAGAAATAATGGAGTAGTTCTGTACACTAAGATATTTGTAAATCTCATGCTCAAAAAAAGTTCAACTGTAACTTTGATGGAACTGTTGCACAGCTGTGCTACATGTATTTGCAGTCTATTTCAAGATTTATGAACTACATATAAAAAAAATAATCCTAATTTATACAATTTACAGCCACAAAGGGCACTACTGGGGGACTGGAGGAGACAATTTGCTTTATTGAATATCACTTATTTAAGAAAAATTATTTAAGTTGTCGTTATTAAATCTCTATCTCATCTCTGAAGATTTTTCACTTGTGCCATATTTCTTCCCCATATTTAGAACCCTTCCAGGATACAAATACCCACTTAAGTATTAAATCACAGATTCATTCGATGGGTACCTTTTTACACTAGGGCATTAAAAAGAAAAAAAAGAAATCTTAAAAATTAAAACATTTGAAACAATGTCAGAAGGGGTTAACTAACAGTTAAGGAATAAACATCAGTATTTTATTTCAAAGATAAAATCTGCACTACCAAAGTTCATTAATTTACACAGATCTAAGTTTAAGGTGTGACATTTAAGCAACAACTGGATTAAAGGAAAAGAAAGGTCCATAGCCCTAAATAGTCCCTGGATTTATATCCAGAATGGCACAGAGAAGCACAGCAGCCTTACCACACACAAAACTATTGACACAAATACTGTCATATGCTCGGATACAGGCAAGGGAACATCCAGTTTTGGAATTCAGAAATCACTTTTTAACCAAATACAATCAGTGTAATGCCTTACAAAAGATGGTGAGATTGAGTCCAAACTTAAAACACTATGGCAAATACAACCAAAAGTATCTTCCATTTATAGCCTTCTCAATAGCCATGCCTACAGTGCTGTCCTGAGAATGCCTCAAAATGATTAAGTTAAAGATAAATCCCTGTCACTATGTCCCCTCTCCATATATGAAATTTTACCAACAACAGATTCAGATGGACTTTAAAAAATGGAAGTAAAGATGAATATATTTTAGACTAAGATAGAAAGAAAAGAAGAGAGAAAAAAGAGAAAAAGTAACAGCGGATCATGTAGGAGGATTATTTCTTTTTTTCCTCTAAATATAACTCAGAAAAAATAAAACAAAACAAAACCCAAACAAACAAACAAACTGCAAAATTAAAGCTATCTCACCCCAGCAATTGCCTGTGCAAGTAATGTCTTTCCACATCCTGGTGGTCCATGCAGAAGAAAACCCCGAGGTGCGACCACACCTAAGTGGTTATAGACTTCAGGGTGACGGACATGGATGAGCATCTTGCATATTTCCTATTAAGTTCAAGAGACAAATTAGTATTAGATTGCTAATATTACAAGCAGGCCAAAATAAAGCAAGTTGGTTATTGTAATTTCAGTGACAGCTTTCAAAAAGATTAATCTAAGGGAAAAAACCCAAAACTTTGTTGCTGTTGGTATAAACAGCTATTCTCAGTGCCAAGCAGACAAATTATACCAGATTTCTTCTTTGTCGTTTTTATGTGATATTTTGTCCACTGAATTCTGTATCCTACCAGTAAAATTTTAACTAACCTTTAAAGTTTCATCATTGCCTCCTACATCCTCAAACTTCACTGAAGGATGATAAAGCCCTGGTACCTTCCTTCTAACTGTTAAGGAGAGAAAGTAACATAAATTTAGACATGGCATAATAGTTGCTAATACTAAACAAAAAAGTACTCATCCTAAACATTTAGCTAAGCCCCTGGAGTAGTATTATTTTTTGGTATACATAGGACTGGATTATTTTTTTTAGTACAACATTAAAACTAAATTTCTTAATAAAACGCTTGAAATCCCTTCTTTGCACTGCAGAAAACACTTCTCTGCCAATGGATTCCATGGTCAAATACAATTTCAATGTTTGGAGCAGCACATAAAAAAATAACTTCTCACCTTTCTCTTTAAGTAAGATGGAATCAATTTCTCCATCTACATCCAGAAATTCTTCCTTTTTCCTTTTTGCTCTCTTAGCCTTTGTCTTCTTTCTTTCATCTTCCAAGACAGAAATTTCTGTTGATTTCTGGGGCATAAAACCAGAATTATATAAACAAAACCATATATGTTTCTGCAAACATTTAAAAGAACAAAATATCCATCTACCATGTTTAACTTACACATATTATATGAATAAAGACAAGCAAGGCAGGAATCTAACCCCTTCTTCTAGTAGAAAGGGTTAGTTTCACAAATCGCTTTTTTGCTTTAAAAAAACCAACACAAATCAACAACCCCAAAAAACCCCCAAACCACTAACCAAAATCAGACAGTAATCTGCATACCATAGAGTAATCCACTCTAGGAATAAATAAAACTGTATCAATCTATTTACTCCAATTGAAACAATTTTTATTACTTCTAAGTCGTAAGTAGCTGTTAGTGAAGAAAATATTACTCAGTGCTGATTCATGCAAGAAAAGGACTAATACAGGAGAAAGTAACAAAAATAAGTTCAATAATTACAGGTTTTGCTTGTTTTTGTTGGCTATTTTTTTAAATAACACAGCATTGCAAACACTTAGCAATTCAAAGATGTCCCTTTAATTCTATTTCTAAAAATAAGAGGATGCAGTACCACTACGATAAAGGGATGATTATTTGTCAAATCTGTGTGTTCAGAGCCATTTTGTGTAATTTGAAAGGCAGATGTAAACAAAGTTCTTCCTTTGCATAAAAAAATGAGCATCCTGCAAAAACATCTGGTCAGCTAAAAAGCATAAATTTTGTCTCCCATACACAAACAAAAAGCTTCCCTAGCTAAACAAAGTGTGTTTTTTTCTAAATAAGAAAAAAAAAATGCTGGTAGGGGAAGGGGATCACAAAGTGAAGAAGTGTGTCTTAATGGGTACTAGGACCTATTTTTAACTGCCTGATCCTTTCCACTTCACCAATTCTTGTCCATCCAAGAAACTTCAGCTGTCCCCAGCCTCACTAAGAGTTAACCAACAGGTAATGGAGACCACAAGCTATGGCTGCAGCAAGCTCGTGCTTCCTGACTAGTTTAGGCTGGTTACTGGGAAACAGAATGAATAACAGCCAAGTTCCACTTACCCTTCTCTCAGTCTGGACCCATAATACTGAGCACTACATTTTCCTCAAAAAAAGCCGAGGCATTTCATAATTTTGTGACTTTTTATATCCCATTCAAACATACTTGAAAAGGGCCAGAAGGTTCAAAACTTACATCTGATATGGCAGAAAAATGTGGTAAACCCTTTTATCTTAAGAAACCCAGATTTAAAAAAGCACTTCATTGGGATTAAGCCTATCTAATCCCTATCTAATTAACATGTTCACAATCTTTAAACACAGCATGCGTGTTTCTAATAAAAATAATATATATATAAAATCCAGGCAATTCTCCTGGTCTCAGTATCACCCTTCAAAAACCTGTCAAATTACACATGAAATCACATTTCTACTTGCTATTTAAATCACACTGGTCTTGTAAAGCACAATACCTCAGAAGTTAGTTTCTTTTTATCTCCTTTTCCATCCTCAGAAAGGTCCATGAAAAAGTCTTTTCCACATGGAGTTTTATCAATGAACCAGGACCCTTCAGCTCCTGTTCCTGATGAGAGGGTGCTTCTTTGAGGCATTGTGTGCACAGGAGGGGGGGTTTCCATGGGTTCATTTTTTGGAGTGGTTGGAACAGAATCAGAATTTCCTTTCTTGTATAAGCTTAGAAGGGAACTGTTCATGTGATTTGTAGACTGCAGATTTATGCATTTTAAAATAAAACATAGAGGTTAGAATGTGCATTATATATATTAAGAGGCAAGTGAAAACTATTCCATAAACACGATTTAGCATTATGTCTGTGGGAGAAAGTCATGTCTCTTCCAAACCACTCTTCTGCAAACCAAATGATCACATACAAAACTACATTTGCTGGTTGAAGAGGCAACAGCCTTTGCAATTTACCCTAAAATGACCCTTGTTACTTGACAGTCACCTTTTAGTAACAGGCAGATATGTCTGTTCCTTTAATAATTTCATTTATTTAATACCCAAGTCTTTAGGGCTGCCAGTGTGCTTTCCTGAAAAGTGATTCCTAACCACAGGTTCTTCCTTTTTCTTTAGAAAATAGCATCCTTTTAGCTGTATAGATTCTCAGTTGAAATTTCCAGCCTCATCTCCATCTCCACTTTTAAAAACCCCAAGTGCAATGCAATCTCACAACATGGAATCATGTATTATGCAAAAAAATCATAACAAAATACAACTTACTAGATCTTCTGGATAATCATCATAATCAGAGTCATCTGTGGCACTTGATGCAGCCCTTTACATGGGAGGAAGACAAAAGCTATTAATGTAACAGAGCAGAATAGCAGAGCAGAACTGCACATGAGACACCCACAAAACAAAAGCAACACATGCTTTGTTTCCACAACATGGTTTCCCACAATCACATTATGTAGCCTAAGACTGGAGAAAAACTCCTGACTACCATACTCTAAAGTCACTATTATGAAGGGTTAAAACATGCATCCCTCTCTAGTCTGTGATGAGCTGGATAAACTTGGCAACAGAGCTGGGAAGATAGTCCTAAAAAAAAAAAAAAAAAGTGATGGCACAAAGGGAAGTGGTAGCAAATCACTGCTGAGTAGTACTTCTGATAACAATGTCCTTTTCCCATGAGACCCTTAATATCTGTCAAGGGTTAGAGAAACCAGCATGGTCCATGAGACTATGCACAGGGTTAGGAGTTAAGAAATCTTAATTCCAATCTTGTACCCAGCAGTGATTTGCTCTGAATAACCTGTCTTGTATTCTTGACTCTCAGCTAGTATGTCTCACATTCAAGGAAGATGAACAAAGCAAAGGAATGTAATAACATAAGAACTAGGGCCGTATGTGGAAAACTATCAAGGAAGCCTCAAGGATATCTGCTAATTCAGGGCTGTATGTTTCCCACAACTGAGCAATCATGACTGTATCAATCTTATGTATCTGCTTGTCTTCAGTGAAAAAAAGTGCTTCCATTAATTCCTGGTAACTTCTGAAGAAAACAAGGCTACGGAAAATCAAGGATCTATCTGTAACACTGAAAGTATCAAAATTCAGTAACATGAAGGCAGAAAGCTTGAAAGACATTATGATTTTAATGGCACCATTTAAGTAATCTAATGGCAAAAAAATCTTACTCATTTTCCTCTTGCTTTGTTCTTTTTGATGTATGTTCAGCTTCTAAAATGGCCAAATCTTCACATTCCTTTTCATTACTGATTATTCCAAACACTGAAGAAAAAAGTTTAAACATCGTAAGAAAACAGCCAAAGTGTACTCAAAGAATCTGGCATCTTGGACATAATACTAACAGAACTACCTTTTTCAACTTGTATTCTAAAAGCATTTCTTTTTCTTCGTCCATAGTCTGCACTGGAAAAAAACAAAATAAACATGTGACATGAACTGCTGTTCCCCCGCAACGTTTTGTCATCCTCAGCAGAAAATATGTTTTAAGTTGATACTCAAGCTTGTACATAAGTTCTTATTAAAAAACTATGTGAAAACATCACTGTTTTTTCTTAAGCTTGCAATAGCTCAGACACTGTAATGAGACAAATCCACTAAACTCTAATGGTCTCTAATGGGATGTTTAGTAAAAAATACCAAGACCCTTTTCAGCTGTAGATATAGAGGAGCAGCAATGTACACATGACCATGCCAGATTCACAACACTACCAGCTTTTTAAACAACAGCACAGGGACACAAGACTACAGTCTAGAAAGCACAGGCCAGCAAGGAATAGCTGATAACCAATAGTGGCCAATATTAGAAAATCTGATTGAATTAATATCCTTACATACAAACAAAAATAATCAAGCTACCTTCACTTCCTGAGGTTATACTTGATTTATTTGTTTTTATACAACAGCTGACAGAAGATAAAAAAAAAGAAACCAACCCCAAGACCTGTAAGCATCCTAAGCATATTCTGGCTCCCTTTCTCTAGCAAGGCAATAAATAAACCATGCAAACATAAATTAATGTACTTATCCACCTTTCCCAGTGTCCACACACACCCGTGATCCACTGAAATGCAACCTTGCTCCCCACTCAAAAAACCCTAAGTCTGGGTGTCTTGCTGAGCAGGATTCAGTGTCTTACTGAATCCTACATTTTTGTTGTGGATGGCCCCTCCCTGGAAGTGCTGAAGGCCAGACTGGACAGGGCCTTGAGCAACCTCATCTAGTGGAAGGTGCCCATGCCCATGCAGGGGTGTTGGAACTAGGTGATTTTTAAGGTCCCTTCCAACCCTAACCATTGTGTGATTCATATTTTAAGTTTATTGGAATAAGGACCAACATGCTGTAATGCATCTTTAACTGTTTAGCTTGTTTAACTGTGTTTTTTTGTTTTTTTTTTAAAATAAAAAACCACAACCTCCCTCCAGTAAAAAAAACCAAAAAACAAACCATAAACTACAACTAGATCTTGTAATGCAAATGCATTAATAAAAGTTATTAGATATAATGGCAGAGAAAAACAGTGGAGTGGAAATGATTTTGTCCCTTCAACCAAACTCAACAAGTGGTAATGACATTAATATGAAGAAAAATAAAATTCTGGTTAAAAATACAAATGCAAAATAACAAATAATATATTCCATATTTCTAATGTAGAATGCAAGAATACACATCTACGCTCACCTGTAGGTTTTCTGCAAATCAGATGCTAGAATTCCAGTGTCAACATACTGCCCACATTTACTACTTGCAAGATACTGAAACAAATAAGCAAATAAAATCTTTGTCCACATCATCAGAACAGCTAAATCAAATATGCTTATTTCAAACTCTAGCCCTCTTAGATATCAAAATGAAAATTGGAAACAGCTTTTTATTGCCTTGGAACACATTAGACAGTATTTCCCAATGGAAGGGGAAATGCTTATTACAACACAGATAACTACCCAGTGTGTCTGCAGGAGAAAAGCAGCATTCTGTATTTTGGTGCCTTAGTGCCTTGTGCTGGTGCAACTGGATCATTTCCATTTAGTAAGAAAAATGACTTTGTAACCCACACCATGTTATTATCAACCCTTCCAATGCTCTTGGTTTCTCACAGTTAACCTTATTCTGGTTTAGATCTCCTACCATAAAAAATAAAAGGCTCTGCATCAACTGGTATGGATATGTTCATAATAAGAGCTTTAATTTTTATACGATGTTTTAACAAATGCTACAGAAAAATATGTAAGTGAACGGGAACTCTATCAAGGCTTTTTCTTCTCTGAAAGCAGCTGATGATACCCATTTTCAAACAATGATTATGAAACAGTAAAAAACCGTACTAAATTTTAAGTATAACTGTACTGTATTTGCTTTCTTCCTTTCTTCCCCCACTCTCCAAATTAGGAGTGAGAAGGCGTTTCAGACTCAGAATCTCCCAGAAAGATATGGTACCACAAATGTCACAGCAAGCAGAATTTCAACATCTCATTTAAATTAACGCCTCTTCTTAATACAATCAAGTTGCTTAAGACTGAATACAGAATTATTTTTTTTTTAAACACTTCATGTCAACCACGTGGAGCCACTGGCCTGAGGCAGAAAATACCACACCTACCACAAATCCATGGTAGGCTCCTTCATTTCAGAATTGTCACGACATAATCACCCTGACCTTGTAAAGGCAAATAAGACAAGCTTCCTGAAACAGCCGCTCACACTTTAAGAAATTAGAAGTGGAGTACTTATACACAGAAAAACAGTATTTTATTTGTGAAGTCACCACAAATACTCAGAATGTGTAACACTGCCACCTGACGGAAGCACTGTTCTCCCCAATCTTTGTAAGTGCATCGCTCAGGTAATCACATTTTTCCCTTTCTTCACTTACTTAACACAATCAACGGGAATGTTTACAAATGTAGACATAATTTGACTGTATCTACCGAAAGGGGGGGTGAGGGGATTTGATTTATTTTGTGGGTTTTTTTTTTTACTATTCACGATTGAAATAGCAGCCACTTCTAGGGCCAGAAACACTGAAAAGGACGGAAAAAACCCCGAACCAAAACAAACAGAAGAAAAAACATGAAAAACAAACAGAAGAAACAACATGAAAAACAAACAGAAGAATCAAAGCAAACAAACCAAAACAAACAAACACCTTTCTGAACCCTTTGTCAAAGTCCTGACAAACCCCACGGCCGTTGGCTCCCTCAGCCTCGCAGGCCGGGAGCTCCAGGCCCCTCACAGCGAGGGGAGGGAAACCCGAGCCCAGCCATAGGGACCCCCCCTGCGGCCCCCGCCGCTGCCCGCCCCGCAGGGCACCTGCTTAACGCGCTGCTTCAGCCGTAAGTCCACAAAGTGCCCCGACCGCCTCCGCATCGCCGCTGCCGCCGTCCCGTCCCGGTAAGGGGAAGTACCGCCCGGGGCTGCCGTGAGGCTTCGCCTGCGCCGAGCGGCCGCCAGGAATGACGCGCAGGCAGCCAGTGGGTGACTCAAGGGCGCCGGCTCAGGGCCCCTTCCAGCACTACCGGCAAAAGGGGACGGACCCGGCTCCCTTCTGCCACCTCCTCCCCGCCCGGTAATTAAATTTCTAAATCTTCACATTTACAAATCCTCCCTCCTCCGGTTAGGGCTGCGTGAGTCCCCGGGCAGTGCCCTCACGCAGAGCGGGGATGCACCGCCCTGCACCGCCCCGCTCCCTTCCCGCCCGCCAGCTGCCGTCGGGACTCCATTTCCCAGCATGCAGCGTGACGGGGCCAGGCAGTGCCGTACCCGGGTGGGGCGGCGGCGGCGGCGGGATGGAGTCGGTGGTCTTCATCTTCTCGCTGATCGACTGCTGCGCCCTCATCTTCCTCTCCGTATATTTCGTATCCTTCTCCTCCGGGGCTGGGGGTGTGCGGGGTGGGTATGGTGGGGACCAGAACCGAGGTAGGCCACGGCCGTCGCGGAGAGCGGGCGGCGGGGCGTGAAGGCCCGTGCGGGGTAATGGCCGCGGGCGGGGGGGGGGATGCGGGGCGGCAGCTCCCTGGAGCTGGAGGTTTGCTGCGAGTGAGTCGGTGCCCGAAATATCTTCGTTTCTTCCGCGGAGAGAGCTCGGGTGGCTGCAGGCTGCCACAAGCGGGTGAGGCGGGTGCTGGGGAAAACGCATCCTCCCGCGGGAAGGGCGCATGGTGAGCTTGGCGGTGGTGCAGGGGAAGAGGTGTGGAAGTATTGCTGTGTACCCCCAGAAAATACTCAGGCCTACAAAAATATGGCCTGACTTAATTATAATTTAGAAACTGTACGAGACTTTTCATCTATTTTAGGCGTGAGCTTGTAGCTGAGAGACACTTGAGTTCCTGGGCAAAACAGAATTTCCTTATTCTTGGTTACAAGCTTGCTGCAGCCCCTGCCTGCCTAACGCTGTTAGGCATTGAAAGCAGTGGTTTGGCTTTCTTATTTTTCTTAGTAAAGGATAATTGGCTCTCATAATCTTTCAAATCTTGGTGCTGTTTCAGAATCTACCCTTTTCTAACAGCAAAAAGTACAGAAGCACTTAGAAGAAATTAATTCTAGAAAGATAGGATACTTGCTGAAAAATGAAAAGACCACCTATTTTTTAGGTATAGAAAAAAAAGTCTTGTGTTCTTTAATTTTCATGGAGAAAAGGAGCTTTACAGGACGTAGCATAATGGTGTGTACATGTGCTTCCAAAGCCTTTTTGAGAGGACTTTTCTGTCAGAAATCATCGTATTTAAATTGCTGGAAGTTCATTTGATAATTATATTAACCTCATTTCCTAGCAAAGTGTGAATTAATCCAGTGTTGCTGTAAACATTAAAAAAAAAAAAAATATACTTAAACCCACTATTTCTGCTTTATTGTGAGAAAATATTTTAAAGTGCCTTAACTTTTGCTTCCTTGTAAGCTCTAGTTTCAAATGTTGTAATAATAATTCTGTTACTAGAAGTATTGAGTTTGCCTTCCTGGTCTAAGTGTTGAAGTGAACTTTAGCACTTTTGCAACAGTTACCATTGGAAAAACATCATAAAATCACTGAGCCTGAGGGTAGAATGTGGTCTAACTTTCTCCTTAGAAAGTAGGAATGAGTGGTATCTGGTTGGAATATGATTTTCGCAGATCAGCTGTAGAACCTACACTTAGAGCAGAGTGTTCTCCCCAATTTATTGGATAAAAAAACTTTGTGTTATTTCAAATAACCATACAGTTATTCCTTATCTTGGACCTTAGATAATTACACTGTCAGATTTGGAATGTGACTACATCAATGCTAGATCATGCTGCTCAAAACTCAATAAAGTAAATTATTCCTCTTTGCATGTAATGTGATTTAAGAAAACAGTCCATCTTAGCATCACAAATAACAGTCTTGTAATGTCTATCTTGCCACAAGTATTTTGCAGTTTGTGCCCCCCATTCAGCAAATTCAGTCACAAAAGTCTGTTGTTCTGACTCTTTGTGCTCTGAATTTGTGGAGCTGAGACTTATCTCTTCTCAGAGTTTTTGAGTTCTGTGCTTTCATTCTTGTAGGTGTCTCACACCAAGGATGTTTACCCATGGCCTAGGTGTGAGGCCTTTAAAGCAATTTTCTCTGATGCTCTGTATAATTTTTTACATCTCTTGAACCGTTGTGAGTTTTCCTGTGGCAAGGAAAAGTATTGTTTTAACTAAATCTGATTAAAAATTAAATCTGTGACCTGCCTTCTTGTGTGTTCACTTTGATTTAAATATATTTCCTTTTTTAATATAAGAGAATACTACGGGATACTGTCAAGCCAAAAATGTATTATTAGGGCAGGGGCTGACCTAATTTTGCCATGCCAGTTTCATATTGATCAGCTTCCTTAGCCTGTTCCAAGCCTGAGGCTGGTTGTTTGTCCTGCATCTGTGTAGATTCTAATTATCTACTTCTCTCATTTCTGAATCCCCTGTTCTCTACAGTGATGTCAAAGGAGCACTGCATACTTTCTTAACTTGCTTTCTTAAGTGCTTGTGTAATACACTTGTGCTCATGTGTTTTGCTTCTCTACAAATTTTTGTCATACTTGGATAAGGTATCTGTTAAAATATCTCAGGGCCTGATTTCTGGCTTAGTCACATGGATTCTATTTAAAGTTATAAATTTCCCCACACTGTGATGAAATCATATGCTCCTGCCATTAATTTTCTGTCTCAGATTTACATTATTAGGTGGTAATTCCATACAGATGTCTTTTTTAGAAAAAAAAAATTTACATTTCTGCATATAATTCTTTTTTTTCTCTCTTTTTCTTTTTTTTTTTTTTACAGTGGGTGGTCTCTGAGGTGATTGGTCATGCTGTTGTAACTGTATTAATGCTTCTTTCACTGCATTGGTTCATCTTTCTCCTTAATTTGCCAGTAGCAACATGGAATATTTATAGGTAAGTGCAAAAGGTTTTGTGTGCCTTTTTTTGTCCCATTGTTGCTAGTTTGGCTTTAAATGTAGTATAAAGATATGTCACAATGAAATGTTTAAATTGTGTTCTTAAGCTCCTAACAGTCTTCATGGATCTAATTAAAATAAACCTCCCTTTGCAATTAAATTTACAAGAAACCTAACAGTTCAAGAATGTGAAATTTTTGGCCTTTCATTGCATTGTCTCTGATTGCCCAGGAATCTTGATTTGTGAGTCATTTTCAAGGACATGTTAATTGGAATTATGAAAGAGTACTTCAAATATAGTTGTTCATATTTTCATTCAGTGCCTACATCTCTGGTAGTGATGTCAGCATCAAAGTAGTTAGGTCAGCAACACTGATGGTTGTAAAACCTCCTGGCTGTGGTGTCCCATACATCCTCCTCCTTTTACTCTTTTGTTTCTCCACCTCATTTGCATTGCTTTTGTTCCTCTATCTTGTCTTGTTTCTATTTGGAAAGTTTTGCAGCAGGCTTTTCATCTTATGACAACTGTCAGTGTTACTTGGCCCTGGCTACTTTGGAATGTCTGACTTACCAGCTGGGATTTCTGTGTGGCAACGTTGGGACTGTTGGTTCAAGAATGTTCTCTTTAGTGTCATTCAGTGTGCAGAGAATTGAACTTTTATAGGTACTAATGAAAACTGTGTGTGGATTTGTCACAAATTCTCTCTAATCACTGCACTATGAGATGCCCAAAAGACCAGATGTTGAAGATACAGGTATGAAAAGTTGGCTTTCATTCTTATTTGCCTTAACCTGCTAGGCCTAACTATTTATAGGGATGGGTCAAGTTGCTGGTAAAATGAAGCAAGACCTTTCATAGGTCTTGTTAAAAAGATGAGTATCTCTTTAATGGTAGTCTTGTTCTAAGGCAAATTATGTGATTATTACCCTCATTTTCTACAAAACTGCTAGCAATGCCTTCAGATGTTTCTAAGTCTGGACTAACAAGAGACAGTAAAACTTATATGCTTAATAAGCAAATGTTGCCTCAATGCACACATACAGGGATAGTTTTGTTTGGCCATCCATACGGGTAACCCATATGTACAAGTGTGTTACACAGTTACATAAGATGACCGGTATTCACTTTTGTATCTGCTGATAAGTATGGGGTTTGCATTTGGTGCTTTATTTATGCTAGACTGTGTCTACAGAGGCAGTAGAGACAGAATTACAAGAAATCTTCAAGCTTCACAGAGAACGCCTTCTGCTGCTGCTTCTTTCTCTTATGTTAGTGCTTGGAGAAGCCACTTGCTTTCCCTTCGAGACCTGGTCAGAGAGAATTTTGAATTATTCTGAAAACAGAAATATTTCAGTTTCCACATTTCAGGCAGTAAGCTTTGACCACTCTTTTGAACTGACAGCTCTCCTTTTGTATTTCTCTTACATGGGGCCAACATTCTGAATATCCTCAAATCCAAGATTGTTTCCTTAATTTTAGATGTGTGTACTAGGCAACAAGTGGCAACAAGTGAATATGATAATAAGGATACTTTGCCTGTCAGAATATTTTAAGCCTGTACTGCAAAGCTTGTCTTCTTTCTGTGGGTTAAGGAGTTTCAGCCATTTTAATAGTCTGGATTATCCCATCTATAGCAAAGGAGTTATAGGTCCACAAAAGCAAGTGTGTTGTTCAGCCTTATAGAGGAAGTCTGATGATTTAGGATAGAACTTATGTTTGACACAGTGGACAACAACTATGGTAGTCAGAAAAATGGTGAACTGTAAACCAGCTTGAATACAAAGAATCACAGAATTAGCTTGGCTGGAAAAGACCTTCAGGATCATCTAGTCCAACCATTAACCTAACACTGACAAGACCTTAACTAAGCCAAATCCTGAAGTACTATCTCTATATAATTCTTAAATACCTCCAGGGGTGGTGACTTCACCACTGCCCAGGGCAGCCTGTTCCAATGTCTGATAACTCTTTCAGTGAAGAAATTATTCTTAACATTCAATTTAAACTTCCCCTGGTGCAAATCGAGGCCATTATCTCTTGTTCTGTTACCTGTAACTTCATTGAACAGGCTGATCCCCACCTCTGTACAACCTCCTTTAAGGTAGTTGTAGAGAACAGTAAGTTCTGCCTTCAGCCTCCTCTTATCCTGGCTAAACAACCCCAGCTCCCTCAGCTGTCCCTCATAAGACTTGTGTTACAAACCCCTCATCAGCTTTGTTGCCCTCCTTTGGACACGCTCCAGTAGCTCAATGTCCTTTCTGTACAGAGAGGCCCAAAACCACACACAGTACTGGAGGTGCAGCCTCACCAAGGCCAAGTACAGGGGTAAGATCACCACCCTGCTCCTGCTGGTCACACTATTCCTGATACAAACCAGGATGTCATTGGCCTTCTTGGCCACCTGGGCACACTGCTGGCTCATGTTCATCCAGCTGTCAATCAGCACCCCCAGGTCCCTCTTTGCTGGGCAGCCCTCCAGCCACTCCTGACCAAGCCTGTAGTGTTGCTGGGTGGTGTTGAGGCTGAAGTGCAGTATCTGATGACATTTGGCCTCATTGAAACTCATGCAATTGACCTTCTCCCGTTGATCAAGCCTGTCTAGATCCCTCTGCAGAGCCTCCCCACCCTTAGATACATCAACACTTCCACACAATGAAGAGAGGAGAAGGTGTCAGTTACTAAACTGGGATTAATTGGGAACAGTTGATGCGTGAAGCTCTTTACCATGGCCTGCAAACTTCAAGCGTTAGCTGAAAGTGTTTGAATCTTCTTAGTATGTTACAGTATTTAAAAAACCAATTTCTGGAGTAGATGTTGCTACATATAAATTCAGAAAGATTTAAGATTATCATTCTACTACAAGCTGGGTACAGAGATCAATTGTATTGAAGAAGTCTGTGCTTTTTAGACTATCTAAGTGGTGAGAGAGGTAGGATAATGATCCCTTTCCTTTATTCTTTTTTCGTCAAAACTGCTGAATCTTGATGACTAATTAGAACAGTTATGGACAGTACTGTCTTAATTTACTAATTGTCACAGTAATTACAGTGAGAGTTAGAGAGGTTTTGTGTGAAAGAGGCATCAGAAACAAATCCCGTGGAGGATAAATTTGTTAAAAACTGCATCAGGGAGACTTTCCCAGTGAAGCATGTTTATTGTAACATCCTCCTGGCCCTTCTTGTTCAGTATACATAGAGGCTCCTTTAATGTGGCTTGTGTTTTGGTGAATTTAGTATTGTTTTATATAGGCAAAACTGTCTCACTGGAGGCTGGCATTCTCCTTATTTTAAAACTAGAAACTGAGGTAGCTTATTTGAAATTAATCATATTCAAAACACATTTTTTAGTTCTTCATTATTTCTTCGACCTGCTGCTATGTAAAAGAAACAACAATTACAAAGGAAATGGTGCATGGCACTAGACAAAAAGAAAAGGACTCTTAAAAAAAAATTTAAGCAGTTCCCTTTCTTGGTTCTAGAGACATGCTTTAGACAGTAGGTCAAAACAATGTGGTTCATGTCATGTGTTTAGCTAGATCATACCCCTCTTCAGACTTAAGGAGTAAAATATAAATATTTAAAATAAAGTGAAAATTCTGATGAAAATTTCCACATTCCTTACAAAACTCTGTAATCTGGAGGGAAATGTCGTTGTGTGGCAGCAGCTGCCATTGAGTGGATATTTTTGAGGCACTAATGTGTGCATTCATTAAAGCTGAGAGTTTTCTTGTCCTGTGTAGTTTTGATGAAAAAGTGTTTGCTGTTAACTGATGATAACTAGCTTGAGTTGTGTTCGTCACTATCTAACAAGGTGGTGTCCATGACTACAGTTTCTTAAGATGTATATATAATATAAGATGTACTTGCCTGTGAAGCTCTTGGAAAAGCTACCTTCCAAGGTCTTCAAGCTTTCATTCAGTTGCATCATTTAAGTGTTATCACTCTTCTTAAAAAGCAAAATTAATAAATTCTAGAGTTGTAAGAGAACTATGCACTGTGCTTCTCAGATAAATTGGTATAGGAAACTTGTATATTGTAGTGCATTTTAATAGAATACATTTCCAGTAAATGGAAAATAATTTTTATTACAGTACTAAAAATATATTAATTGCTTAAAATTTCAAATTTAGGAAAAACTTTCAAACTGTAATTATTTCACATGAACTATTCTTTATGAGATATGATTGTCTCTGTATTAGTCAAATATGCTGCAGTGCTTTCTAATGACAAATTAGGACAATTAGAAAGACAAATACTTGTTTCTTGTTTCCTTGCTTTCCCTCTTGTTACTGGAATGAATGTAAGAGTTGAGGGAGTGCTTTTTGGAATCTAAGAGTACCATTCTTTGAGTATGTAATGAAAATCAAAAGTGTTGTGTTTTGAGAGCTTGCTTTTCTCCAGGTGTAAGACCAGGAGTTGAATTCCTGTGTAGGTAGAGTTATTATTCTAGGAATGTGGAGCCTGTGTGCCATGGAAGTGAAGCTATAATACTGACTGAGCTCAGCTGGAGTGAGAACTTAGTTTTTATTTGCTCTCTTGAGAAATGCTTATGACAAGAAAACCATGCTGCTTGCTGAATTTTCACAGGATATAAACATTTGTTGGTTTTATTCTTCCTTTTGCTTACATTTCACTTTGTTTCACTCAACTTGTGTTCTTATGTGGGTTTGGACAGCCGTCCTTCCGTTCTTCCCAGTCTCATCCTGCCACCCACAGTTGTCTGTCCTTAAATAAAACAGGGTGTTTGTGGCAAAGAGGGGAATAGTACACAGATCCTTTGTCTTGTCTTATTCTATCTCACTTTGATCACTGGACTTTGTGAGTATATGGGGTTTTTTGTTTGTTTTTTTAAAATATAAATTAATTCTTAGCTAAATTAATTCTTTTCTGATCCCTTTCATCTAGTGCATCTTTCCACTGTGAGTAGATGTAACCACAGACAGCAATTAAAATGAAATGGAATTAACTGTTACCTCAAAACTCTCCCATGAGAAGCTGTGCTGATAATACTTCTTGTTCTCTTATTCTTTCTTTGTGGGTTTGTAGTGGCAGATACACAAACCAAAACAAAATTAAAGAGGTCCCTTATGTTGAACTGTGAAATGACTCTTCAGTTGAAAGTCCCCTTCTGTTCCCTGACACTGTCTCATGCTTGTATAACTATAGTACTGTTACGTGTGTTTTTTCTCTTCAACCTCTAGGTACATTATGGTGCCAAGTGGAAACATGGGGGTATTTGATCCCACAGAGATCCATAACCGAGGACAACTGAAATCACACATGAAGGAAGCCATGATTAAACTAGGTTTTCATCTGCTCTGTTTCTTCATGTACCTCTACAGGTTAGTTTCAAAAATGGCTCACAAGGAACAAAGGAATTTTCTGCCAGGTATTTTTATCTCCTCTATTCAGGTACTGTAATTGCTGGCATTAGTGTCTTTATCTTTTTGAATTTTGCTAAGCCTCAACAACGTATATTGACGGCTACCTCCAAATTCATTATTAAAGTGCATTGCCTTTATTCTCTCTGATCAAGCACTGTTTGTAAACTCAGACCATTCCTTAATCTCAGTAAGTACAATATAGGCTTACATGATTTCAACACCTAGAATAAGTGGCCTGTTTAGAATGGAAATAATCTTGAGGACCAACTTTATTTGGCAAGTTCTGCTTTAGAAAATAAAGTTGATCAGCTAAGTGGCAGGCAGATGAGTTCTGTGGCAGAGCCACCTCCTACAAGATGGATGAACTATTGTCCTCTGCTGTGGTATTACTTCTGCAATCCTTGTCTGCATAAGCAAAGCATGTAGAACAGTTGGCTTGACTTGCTGTTTCAGAATCAAGTTCAGTTCTGTGATGAAGTGATCACGATTCCTACTTGCACATGCTTCAGTAATCCACTGGTGTTGTGTTTTCTGTTTTGTCACAGTATGATTCTGGCTTTGATAAATGATTGAGAAGTTGGAAAAAGATCCATTAGCTGTCAAATTGGGTCATCACTCCAGTGACTGGTGGAGCTACAGACACCTTCTGAACATACCTAGCTCTGTGTCATCACGCAGTATATTTTTTCTCTTTGAACAAGAAATATTTTTCTGTATTTTTAACATAAAATATTTTCAAAAGACACTGGATTTGTGTAGCAACTGTTTTTGTTCCTTTGTAAGCCAAAGTGCTGGAGCTGCTGCTTCTGTAATATGAAATCCTTGCTGACAACTGATCTCGTAAGAGTTAAATAGCGAGAAGGGAAATTTCTTGCAGCAGCATGGGAGGTAGTTCCAGAACAAATTTAAGTGCAGCTCTGATGTCTGCTTGTTACTGAAAGGTGTCAGGATGTGCCTCTGGATGTCGTGTTGTCCTGTTAATGCCTAGTTTGAACCAGTGCTTGGAACATAGATTTCAAAGTGGAACACTAGCACAGCTTGCTTGGTTGTGACAGTGTTTTTTTCCACCTAAAAAGCAATGGAATAAAAGTTATGCTTTTCTCCCTTTCCACCTCTCTCTCCAACCACCTATATGAAGTCTTGTGTTTGTATGGATTGAGGTCTCCTTGGCAAAAGAGACACTTGTGTAAGAGTGAAAAACAGATTAGTAAGAAACATAATTAATAATTACATTTTTCCTTCAACTCCTCATTCAAATGCATCCTGACCTGCATACATAATAAACTTTGTATTGCACCAGGGCTGGAGTTAGTTACAGAGCAAAAGGTTTATTTGCAGTCACTGCTTCATGAAGCTGCTGTTTCCACATCAAGGGAGGTGAATGAAGAATACGCTTAGCTCAGTGAAGTGGTCTGGTGAACCATAGCCCAGTTATCCCAATTCTGATGTAACTTTGCTTTAGAGACACAAGCAAAGTTCTTCCTGTGTGGCTCTTGCATCAGGGTAAGTATATAAGCCCAAGTTTGTATCCTCACTATCTTTAAAATGTTTTTATATTTGCATAGGAACAGGCTTTTTGAAACAAACACGTTGCATGAAACATTTAAATAATACAGTTCTGTAGTTAAGCCCTAAAATTCATAAGCTTTTCCTTCTTGAGCAGGTCTGTAATTAACAGCTTATTTTTGTGGCCAGAAGTGAAAAGAACACTGAAGCTGTATTTCTCTGGGTATCTTGTGTTTAGTGTTCTAGGAAAAGTTAGGTTTTAAATTAATGAGGGATAGAGTCCAAGTTCAGCTGTGCAAGGATAAAAAACTGCTGAAAATTACACTTATTAAGAAATAGCTAAAGAAACAACTACCACAGCTGCATGCCACACGCTACTTGACACTACAACAATCAAAGCAGAAAACATGAAGCTTACGAAGCTGAAACACATGCAGGTCTGAAAAAAGGAGAGGAAATAATGCATTAAAAGAGAGGAAGGTCAGTAAGTTCTGTATGTGAAAAAAAAAGATGTCTATGTTTAGTTTTATCTATTAGAAGAAAGGGCAGTATTAGGCTGCTTGAGTTAAGTCCTTGCTGTAGATAAATCTCAATGATTTTTCACAATGAGAAATATCTCTTAAATCCACATTATTTTTACATCTTCTAAAGACATATTAATATAGCATTATTAATGAAAATGTAAGATACATTCATTAAATTCTAACTAGTAGCATCTCAGACTTACAGTGATGACATTAAATAGGGTGGAGATTGTATAACTGTATCTCTTGCCATCTTCTCACCTGAGACACACATAGGACAGCAGATCAAACAGTAACAAAAATGCTTAACTTCGTCTGCTGTGTGGATCATTTATAGCTGAACCAATCTTAACAACTCTCCTGCAACTAGCAGTACCCAAAGAGGCAGCACATGGAAAGGAATAAGGCATGCCCCTTCTGTTCACACCTTCATTTAAGACATTGTTATGTAAACACTGCTCTAAGGTTAAGAGAAGTAGTAAAGTTAATACCAAGGTGCTCCTAGAAGGAGTAAAGAGCTTTTCTAACTAATATAGAAGCTAAATGAATTAAAAAATTAGATGTGTTTCAGCAAAGTTTTGAATTTGGAGAAGCTAAAGGAAGAGAAATTTAGGCACTTTTTATTTAACAGACTATTAGCTAGAGCTGAATAAAAGCAAGTAAGATGCCAAAGATGTCACCCATGAAGCTGCTTTAGGTCAGCTGGAAGTTTGGAGGGCCCTGATCTCCAGTTTAAGTGACATTTAAGTCAGTAGGTAAGTGTTTTAGGAGCACTTTAATATGAAATATCTAAAAACCCCATAAAGCACAATGATCACCCAAATGTGCTCCATCTTTAAGGAATGAAGGCTTTCACAAAGCCTTGAAGGAGTGGGACCTTCAACAAGTTGGATAAGCAGAAGGGGACACCGGTAAGTAAAGTTCTGGATATACAATGAAAACACAAACATGGAGCCCAACACATTACAGCCAAACCTAAGAACTGGAAAGCTTGCACACAACACTGAGTGAATTGATCTTCAGCTGAACTGCCACAAATTATTTTTCCAGGCAAGAAAATAAGATACTAAAAATATGGAACAAATCTCTAATAACCAAGAAATTAACATCCAAGTCAGTCATGTAAGTGAAGTTAGGGAAACTAAGAACTATTCATTCCAGTTATTTATTCTGTTTATTGAATTGAAAGGGAATACAAACATTTCTGTTAAGTGCTGTGCACCAACATGGAAAAAGTGTTGTTTTTTTTTTTTAAAAATCCTAATAAAAATGAATCAGAAATTAATGTAGTTCCAATTGGACAATTTTTAAAGATATGTTTAAAATACTACACTTTTATAAAATAAAAAAAAAAAAGTTAAGTGTTCTGTAAATAATTAGTAAAACAAGTGAAAATAAATACAAGACCCAAAGTTCTTATGCTTTTAATGTAACATAGCAAAGAAATTTTTTAACTACTTAATATAATCCGAGAATAACAAAAAGTTTTAAGAACGCAATCCTTTGAAACATTTAATATCAGTCCATAGCAAATAGTCATTACATACCAAAAGCTCTAAGTGTTAACTAGTTCCACCACAACTCCATATAAATCTTGACAATTTAGAAATCTTGAGATCAACAATAAAGTTCTGTTGATCTCTACAGCTTGGTTTGTAAGTACATACATGCTTTGAGGATCCATTTTGTCCCATAAATTTTCTAGAAGCCAATAATTTTTTCATCTGTGTCTAAAAATGTTAATATTCAAATCTAGCACATATACCCTAGCAATGAAAAATGTTTAAGAAAAAAAGATGGGGCACAATGAATTTCAAATTTATAAAAATATACTGATATTAACCAAAACCTTCCAGTCAAAGGACACTTCACATACACGACTTAAAGTAAGCAATAAAACATGGCAAGTACCTAGAACATTTGGTTCTGTCTGTTAATGAACACATGCACACACACATTCATACCAGATGGGAGGAACACTCTCACGTTTTATTGAATCCAGATTATCTGGATTAATAGACAGAAAACTTGTCTATGGTTTATTTTAACAACTAGAGGCAGCTACTGCAGCAGTAGTTCAACACTGCATACTTCAATTAAGTCCACCCTGTTTAAAAAAGTGTCATTTTTTTTTCTTTCTAAACATCATTAAAAGTAGCAGTTTTCAAAATTAAATATGGCAGCTGAAAATGGAGTCAAGCCACTGTGGAAAAGACATGAGGAGGTCAAATGGACTATTATCCATTTACGGGATGGGTGTTTCTCTTAATAGTTGTCACAAAATAAAAATGAAGATACAAGCATGTATTGTGGCTAAAAATATGGACAAACTATTGAAAGTGCATTTTTCCTCCTCCCCCTTGGAGTACAGTAATTTGGTCAGTAAATCCTGCTTTTTATGTTCATTCTTCTTTCTCTGCCTCCCTCCTGATGGGGGTCTGCATTTCCCCTCAAACTATGTCTAATTGTACAGTCCTTGTTTCCTGATAAGGAAGCCTCCAATATTGTGGATAGGAGTATCACTTAGCAGTGTAGAAAGTATACAACTAGACACAAACTCCCAAAAACATACTGAGTTTTATTAGAATTACCTGTTTGAAGCCAAGTTGAGAAGCAACTGGCAAGATCTGGCTAGATTTCTACCTTGCATCTTTGCCCTATCATAAAATGAAGTTGGAGAACTTCAGAAAAGACAGAGGGAATTTAAAACACATGCAATTTCCATCCCTGTTCCCCAAACAAGGGCAGATCTAGCATTTTCCCTTTCGTGCTCCATTGTGTCTTGAAAATTACCTGAACAGCTAAAGAACAGTCAGGTAAAAAAATGGTTCAATGTAATTTTTTTAAGGCGTGCCTCGAGAATAACCTGGGGCTACTGTATTTTAAGCCAACAGCTGACCAGAGACAATTAGAAAAGGAGTACAAGATTACAGTATTTTCCTCTCTAAAACAATAGGTCTGTTGACTAGAAATACATTAATTTATTGCAGGTGTGTACTTGTTCTAGCCTTAACACTCCAGCCTATGAACATTTTTAAGCACATGGAAATTAACAAGTTGCAAATGAGCAGACTGAGTTGTCCTCCCCTCCCCCCTAGTTCTCATTCTGTAGTCTGTGTACAAAAAGTATTGGTACTTTTCAAGTTGCATGTTGTGAATATATGACATGTTAGAATTACTCCAAGTTTCCCTTTAAGCCACATGTTGGATTTGTAGTCATTGTTGCTAGATCTATGCCAGTTTACTGGGGGACCAAGTAGTGTGGCAAAACAAAAAATGCCTCTTCACTTTCCTCTCTGCTTCTTCCTAACTCTGCTTCTAAATACCTGGTATATTTTAGAGGTACAAACCAAAAGAGAAACCCCAGAAGGGAGAGGCAGTATTTTGTCAAAAGTACTAAGTTTATATTTCTAATTACAATGCATTGCAATGTAAAATAGGCATCAGTCTGTACGCACCCCCACACCAAGTAAGAAGTCTCACTTTATTTAGATACAGCCACCACATAAAAAATGCCTGTTGAAGTGCATATGAAACTTGAGATTTGAGCCAGCCTTCACCCCCTGCCTGAAATTCCCACTGAAGTCCCATGAGTATGAGGTAACCATTGCATGAGATTGTTAAGTGACATCAAAACCATAATTATCCTCCTTGCTCTCCCCAAATACTGTTTTGTTTGAAAACCTAAGTTGTAGGGTAAGACCATACTAGGTAACTTCCAAAGATTCACAACATGGCATTGCTCATACCTTGGTTTGAAAATATAAAACACTTTACAATTTAGGTATTAAAATTTTATTTAAAACCAAAAGCTTACTCAAATTTGACCTTAGGAAGTTGTCTGTTTCCCTGCAACACTGATGCCACAAGGAATGAGACTGACTAATCTTACATTGTCTGAACTTGGAAAAGAAACAAACAGCTTCCTCTTGAATGAGCTGATGAAAGAAGGAATTGATTTATAGTCTAAAGTTTACACATGTATTCCCAGTTCTGTGGAACAGTAACTGCTATCAAAAGAAATTCACATTAATTTTAAGACAAATGTACTAGATTAAAGATGAGAACATTTAAGTTCCTTCTTCATTTTGGAGGTATTAAAAGAAAAATATGTCAGATGCAGGGCTGGTCTCACCCAGAATATCAGAATCTTAAATTATGTTTAAATTTACACATAAGGCAAGAGAAAAATCCACCACCTGATGGCTGGAATCTTAGAAAGAAAAAAAATAAAATCTAACCAGCTAACCTTTTTTTTCTTGGGAAGAGGAAAAGGGACTGTTTATGTTTAACACCACATTCCCATTCAGAGTGGCTACACTTTTCTTCCCAGGAACTCCAGCAAACCTTCCCCCACCCTTCTTCCACACATGACTAGTAAGGACACTAGATTATTACCTCACTAAAGGATGAAGTCCACACTTCTGTTCACATCATTCTTGGTAACATGCCTTTCCCTACTCCCTCTTTACTTCACTGCAGTACCAGTACTACCTTTCTACACAGGACAACATAAGGGAATCCAGTGCCATCCCATAATTAATTTGTGTGTAGTGCAGAAGCACAGAGATGCCAGGCCATCCATTTATGTCAGAAAGAATAAATATTTAAATTATAAATGTCCCCTTTTTTATGGGATATAAGTCAAGATGTTCACAGCACCAGCTTGCAACAAGGTCTGGGAAAGGCATTTAAATCTGCAGACTTAAATGTATTCTTCAAAAGTAAAATTTATACACCTTTGTTTATCGAATAAAGAAAAATTTCCATCATAATGCAAGTGTTTAGTTATGATTTGTATGTTAATTACTTTTATAAAATGTTGGCTTTGTGAAGAAAGGACTCCTTTAACACATTCTTCCCTCAGGGTGTACTCTTTTACCAGCATTGCTGCACAGATTTATGTAATTGAAAGACAAAAAAAGACCGTATCTTCTTTAAATTCTTAATCTGGTGGTACACTCTGAATGCCTTTTTTTTTCTCCTCCAAATAATACACTTAGTCTGTTAACATTTACAGCGAGTTCCTCCTTCTAAAACAATCTTCACTGCCTACATAAAGGTCCTTCCAGCCGCTGCTTTTGATTGGGTCTCAAGACACTCCAGAAAAGCATCAGCAATGCTGTGTTTCATGACACTTCTTGTAATGTTTTAATTTCAAATGTATACAAATGAAGTCATTTTAATCCTATAAATAATTTATTTTTTAAAAAATTGTGCTGTTAACCCCTTTGCAGGGCAACGAGCTATGTGAAAAGTACAAAACTTTTTGTCAAATGTGATACTGAGAGTGCTTTTAACATAGTTCATTGGTTTATCATCTCAATTTATATATACTGCACAACAGGCAAGGCTAGAATCCATGAACCAAGCTGCAAAGATCTCAAGCTAAGTAAGGCGGAGAGAGACTTGAGAAACAAGAGAATGAAATACTTTCCTATCCAATGTATACTCTTCAGACTAAAGCACTCTATCAAGCCTTCTAAACTGTTAAATAAAGTGTTCCAAACAAGCATTTAAACTTCATTACACAGAAGATCAACAAGAACAGTAGCCTGCCAGACAAAAAGGCAGGAGGGAAAAATATATATACTGAGTTCAATGGTTAGCCTGAATGGAGCACAGTTCTTCACAACCGATGGGGGGGGGTTAATTTCAACAGGTGTCCAACAACGTTCTAACGAAGTGCTTCATCTTGACTGGTTACTATGAAGCAAGGTGGTAAATGTTTGGCCCCAAATGGGCTTCAGAAATGGTTCTTTTTCATGACGAGCACATCTGTCCAGCTATCAATCATGTTTTCTTGCACCAGATCCCAAGCCATTTAAAATACGACTAATTAAGTTAAACTGAAGTCGTCTGCTCCAAATTCGCCATCAACTATCCATGCTACTGCATTCCTCTGAGTAAAAACAAAAACATAAGAAAGAAATCACATCTTGAAGATATTACAGTACTTAATATTTCTATTAATACAGTGTATTTATATAGGTTTACTGAACATGTGTTAGTTAGTGAATCTTATACTGTAGCTAAATCCCATGCTAAAAATTGCTAGGTTTAGATGTCATTATTCATATTAATTTATCATGTTAGGTGTTGGTGCACAAAAAACATCTCTTCCAAAAAGAAGTAACACACATTTGCATTCAAATTCCAGGACCGTGTGCTAATTACAAAGCTGTCATCGATTCAAAGATTCCTAAGCTGTCAGGTATTATTCTGTGCACCTACACCTCTTGTGGAAGGAGTGTGAGAAATACTGGGGTTTTTTATGGCATTTACCAGATCATTTTCTGGGAGAACTAAGAGTGAGCAAGTAGCTAACTGGAGAAAACAAACATAAAACCACAGGTAAAACCAAATGGAAGGCAGGCTCTGAGTCCTTATAGTTCATTTAAGTTACAAACTGGAGGTTGGCCAGTTCATTTAACACTGAGGTCTTACTGACACCGCAGCTTTGCATAGGGCCATGTCAGAAATTTGATTGTAATTTTGGAAATACCAGCTGTTTCCTTTTTACTCCACAAACAAAGTACTTAAAGCCAAAAGCCATACATAAAACCCCAGTAACTCTTTTTAGTAGAAGTAATGATTCTAACCCCAGAGTTAAAAGCATTTTTTAATCCTCCTTATGGCAATGAACTTCCACCAAACCAGATGCCTTTGATGTAAGCTTTTACCAGTTAGAGAACACAGAGACACTGGTTTTTACCTTCAATATCCTGGTTGTCTACAAAAGGTGCTGGTCCCCATATTCTAACAGTGCCATCATCAGAGGCGCTGGCCATCATGGATGGAATCTGTGGGTTCCAGCTCACACAATTAACGGTGCGCGTGTGCCCTGTCAGCTCCGCGATCGGCAGCTCGCTGCGCTTGTGCCAAATATACACCTTGTGATCTAAAGAAAATATAAACAACATAGTGAGAAACATTGTTCTGCACAAAACGATTTGAATCAAACAGGACTCCCGTTTATCTAAAATGGAGAAACTAAAAACCCATTATTGTCATAAAACCTATGTCTAAAACCCACATCTGCTGAATGTGTAAGAACACCAACAAAATTTTTCTTCTAAAAGTGATCAAAAGACTATGGGTAAAGCACTTCCACTAAGAGGCACACACCTTTTTAAGGCTTGCCAATCTACTAAGTGCTTCGTACTTGAAGGAAAACACTTTACTACAGTGCAAATAAGCAAACATATGGCTAAAGAGAGAAACCAAGATAATCAAAGATATGGAGTTGTAGTTTTTCAGAAGGAAGTTTGCAGGTTATCGTTTTTCCTTAACTACTCAAATTTACGTATTAGTACGTGCATTATGAAGTCACGTGTATTGCAACAGAATATTTACAACCACCACCTGATGATGAGAACTAGACAAGATCACTGCTTTACAGTTTATGAAATACATCTTGATACTAAAGACTTAAAACACTGCAATGAAAGTGCAAAAAGAGCAAATGAGGAAGAGCAACAAAGACTAATATCTCAAATTGTGACGTGCTCCTGTCTTTGACAACTAACTTTTGTGTGGTATTATTTCAAGACATAAATTTGTACTTAAATTGATGCAATAAACAACTCTACAGATCTTATTTAGTGATAGGAAGCTTTTAATTACTTCTAGCAACATGCTATACATAGAACAATCAACTAGTCAAGCCACTTCACTGCAACTTTAAGTCATGCAACACTGCTTCATAGCCAATAAATTTAAAGATACACTAATAAAGCTGTTTTGGTTTGTTGGGTTTTTCTGTTTGGTTGGTTTGTGGGGGTTTGGTATTTTTATTCTTGTTTGTTTGGCGTTTTTTTATTTTTGTCTTTTTTCCTCAACTGTAGACCAGTAACCTTCAACAAATCTGTGTTGACCTCATTAGGAATGTCTTTGGAATACTCCAGAACTATATAAACTGAATGAGTATATACTAAGTACCAGCACTACACAAAGCCCAGTATTTAGGTCTAGCATATAAAAAATAAGTATTTTCATCTATGTGAAAGGTTTTAATGTAGATGTCATTCTCAAGGCTTATCAAACAAACCAATCTTCCTCTACTCCTCCTCCCAAACATTTACAAAACAAACTTGCTCTCTAATCTACCTGCTAGAATAGCATCATGGAACCATGTGACTCAACTGACTTCTGCTGAATCAGCTCATTTGAGTACACCACCTTCATACAAACTTGCATTGATGCAAATGTTCTTGTGCACACATTACACTTTGTATTTCAAGAGACTACATAGCCATGCTATTTATTCATCTAACAACACAGTTCACTCTCTCCCTAAATACCAGACAAACAAGCCTCTGCTATCTGCAAGAATTAAAGCCTAAATATAAATCAGTATTGTGATGCTTGTCAGAATGCCTGTATTTAGTTTTGAAAAAAGGAAAAGAAAAAAAAAAAAAAAGAAGTTTGCTAGATTAAGGCAGCAATTTTCCTCTCAGAAAGAGACCTCCATTTTACTCCTATTGATTGAAGTGTTAGAAAAAAGTCTACTTAGCTGACAAGACACCTTAAATTTAAGGGGTTTTGTCAATGTAATCAATCTATTAGTTTTTAAAACAGGTTATGAAAATGCATTGTCATTTTTGTTTTGTTTGCATGTTTTTAAAATACATACTTTCTCAGTAGCTACATCTGCAACAATTTAGTAAAGAGGCAACAGCTTCAGACAGATGAAATCTAAATAGAGTGCTATCAGTTTCAGCTGCTGCTCAGCAGGTTTTAGACAGTGAAGTCTAAAAAACAGGGAAAAAAAAAAGACTGGTGCACTGCAGTATATACACCTACACATGAACATCAGCATGGCTCAACACAAATTCTGAATTTTTGGCTACTTGGGTCTCAAACCAAATACCCTGTTGAACCATGAAAAGAAGTTCACACTGCACTACAATCCATCAGCAATTATATTCCACTGGGTCTGGTCAGAGAGTGAAATTTCATTTTATAAATACTTGGAATTTTCCAGAAAAGGATAGCAGTACATGTTCTGACAAACCTTACCTCCTAAGAGATGTGAATTACACAGTACAGAGAGTGATTGCTCACATATTCCAAGTGTAATTCTTAGCCCTGCACAGGCTTGAATCTGAAGTGACCTCCACTGGAGGTGATGGCAATACATCAGTGATAGAACTGATCCAATTCAAGATATAAGCCATTAATTTCTATTCTTGCCACAGACACTTGAATAAAAAAAAACAACACAAACCCTCTAGTCACTAAGGAACCCTACCAGACTATGGCAACAACTGCATAATTTGAGACTACTCCATCCATAATGATGATGATGATGACTATTTAACTTAAAATAACCTCACCACACCTGTATCTTCAACAGGTAAATGAAGCTGTTACTCCCCAGAAATTTCTGATTCAAACCTTAGGCTAAAGTATCATACTACAAACCCAAAAAGCCTCAGAAACACCCCACCCACCTCTAATTAAAACTGTGCAGTTGCTTTGGCTTTACCAGGGCAACACAAGAGATTAATTAATGCTTTCTACTAACATCCTCTTAAAAGATCCTTCCTGCTAGCACACAATTATTTGTTGAAGTGTGCTGCAGTCTCATTGCTCCTCAAACATTTAACAAACCAGTTGTTTGCTGTTAGCCATGACAGCTGGTAACAACAACATGAGTAAAGAACAGGAAGGATACAGTGTTCGAGTTTCCTGCACAAAGGGGAATGATGTTACCTTCACTGCCACTCGAGATGAAATCCTCATTATGACCTCCAAAACACGAATGGATTGTGTAAAATCCTTGTGTAACACCTTGGTACTTTCTCACTAAAACTCTGTCTTGTAAGTCCCATAAGTGAACTCCCTAGTAATATGAAACAAAGGATGTTATTTTATCATTAACATTATACATTTCATTCTTTCAAAACATTAAAAATATTTTAAACATTATAAAAGTACAGTACTTCAGCCAACACCAGCACTGTTATTAGATCAAGAAAGTAAAGATTTACTGAATTAGTAGATTAAAATACCAGTCTGTGGACCCTTCCTATTCTTAATGAAGGTTCCAAAAGTATAAATATATAAAATCTAATTTTCATGCTCCCAGACATGTTAACCTACCACCATTCTTGCTGTACCTGGTTTCTCAATAGACAGATACTACCATTTAATGTAAAAATCTTGCAGTATAAAACCTCTTGACTATAGATCAGTCAAAAAAAGGCTGCAAGAATAAGATTGCCTTCTTGTCAGAGAATGCATTGCTACAATTATGAATCCTAAGGCCATCTTATTAAATGAAAGAAAACTGGTCCATATCAAACATTTCAGGTAACATAGAAATAACAGGTAGCAGTGGCAAGTAGATTTATATGCATTTCCATTTATCATCACCAACTCACCTGAGTTGCTACATTTAACAAAGCTAAACGACCATTTTTTGAAATAGTAAACGACATAATAGGGTGATCTTCTTGTACTCTGAAATGACAAGACACAGTGTTAAGAGCACACTTAACCAAACAATGATACAACACCAAGACAAAAGGCATGGCCTGTGTCTTTGCAGTATTATCAGGGAAAGAGAGTTCTGAATTTGAAATTAGGTACATCTCCATGTCAGCACAAGCCAGGTCTGCAATAGCTTGTTTGTCCTTCTAAGACCAAAAGGGATTTCAGACTTCAAATCCAGCTCCTAATTTCAAGGGAGGATTTACTAAAATATGCCAGGAATTGAGAAGACAATTCGTGATGACATAAATGACAGAACATCCACAAGAAACTCACTCCACTGCATAAGAAGTTATTTCTAATACTTGATCTAGTGTTATTTGCTGCAACTGGAACTCAAAAATTCTTGTCCCACGCTATTCTTTTAATTCTCCTGACTCTAAGAACTGGGAATTCAAAACAAAAGAAAAGGTAGTTACATGTTCCTGTCTGTAAGATCCTCAAAGTTATAACCCCGAATTCGCTGGTGTGTGTCCGATGCTAGAACAGTTTTCCCATCACTCAAGCACCAGAGGCATTGTACTCTGACCCCTTCCCAGGAATCGAGGAGATTGCCATCTAAGTCCTGATCAGAACGAAAAAAAGCCAAAAAACAACACAACAACAAACAAACAAAAAAAATTTGAAAAGTTAGTCCCAGATTTCTGTGGAGTAGTGACACAATTATCTTTTTCACCTTATGTTGCTAGAGAAAGCAGTCTTACTCTGAAGAAGAGAGGACTTAATAATTTAGGGCTTGGTTGTCTCAACGGAGGGCTTTTTGTAGGTCTCTGTGCTGGACAGCTTAGAATCTCTTCACTTATTTTCTGATGTGTGATATATTCAATCTACATCACTGCATGGCACTCAGCATTGCAGTGAGTGAGATTTACATAGTGCACTTTTATTCTGGGCACCAATTCAGATGACAACTCACCAGGAGTGTGGGTGAGACTATGGACCACCTTTCCTAGACAAGTAATGAGGCTTTCACATTTCTGTTTACATTAAGCAAAGAGAGCATGCAAAAACTAAGATATATTAAGAAATTTGTGAAATAAACAATAGTTGTAGATAAAGGCACTATTTTTTATTAGTGTATTTTCTAGAGTGGCTACGAAAAAAGTTCCCAGCCCACAAACCATCCCTTAGGCAGAGGAATACCTCTACAAAAGTTGCTTCAACCCAACTAAACTACGACAAAAAAATAGAATTGCAGCTGAAATACTAGCATTAATATACTGCTTCTTTGAATTACAAAGGATTGGACACTTATGTGTACATGCGCAAGAAAAAAAATGGAAAAACATGAATTGTCACACAACTTTCATTGTTTGCTTTGTTTGCAGTGGATCAGATGCAGAGAACTTACACACTGATAGAACTGTCCACGCTGACCTCCTGTGACAAAACGCTTCCCATCAGGATTCCAGGCTACACTTGTTAGACTGTCTTCATGAGACTGGCTCATCTTTGTCCTCAGCTCCCCAGTCTGGAAAATAAACAAATGCAGCAATGCCTTATCTCATAACCCTTCCTAAAGAGAAATAATGTGGTCAAGGAACAGAGTGACATGGACAACTGCTTCCTGAGATCAACTGTGAGGGATCTGGTGACTTTCAGACAGCCTGCAGCTTGAAAGGTTCTGCTACCTAGAAAAGCCCAGTTCCTCAAAAGACAGTGAGCTAAGAAAAATACTCAAAGCACAAAGAAAAAGGGGCAACAAATGGACCTCCAAGGCCTCTTTTCCATTCTAATCATTATTCCTCATCTACACTAGACACTGCCATGTCTGTGGCTAAACCAATCTGCAAGCAAACAGTCATCTGACATCATCTCACATCCTGGAGCTTGCCTGCAACATATTCCTTTCCACATCAGGACTAAAGCATGCCTGTCACTTCTCCTGCATCACATGTGAGGCTCATGAGGACCAAGAGACATACAACATTCCTCTTCTAACAACAGGACTTTGTGCCTCTTACTGTCTCTCATACTTCTCTCCAAATACAGAAAAACTGCTATACCGTGTTTTGCTCTGAAACAGCAACCAATGATATTTCAGGAAAACATCTCCAAGTTTAGTCAATTTGCTTCCCACCCACCACCAACAGAAAAGAAATCTCAGCACTTCTATCCCTTACATACAGCTTCCCAGATTTTTGTTATGTGGAAAAAAAACCCTGTTCAGGCACCAGCTTAAGTCTATAGTAGTTAAGCTCCTTGGCTGAAAAGACAAAAACCTGCCAGCAGTTTTTATAACGTGTAGAGGAAAAAAGGGAATGTTTCTGTAAGGAAAATCTTCTATCAAAGGCAATACACACCAGATAAGGTGGTGCACCTGCTCTGCTTATCCTTTGTACTCTATAGAGATTCTGCCACACTTTCTCAAAAAAGGATTGATAATTTTATCTGTCATGCATAGTGTGCAGAGGTTCATTATTTCAATGCATCTACTAAAAAGCAAAATAAAACCATAAATAATGAAATTAAAAACGCAAAACTACTCCAGCATCTCCAGTGACCCTGGATTTGATTTGGGTCTACGTCTTTCATCCCTTAAATCGGGAGAGATTTATTACTTAGTATGTCAAACAACTGGAAGATTATGAGTAAAGAGATTAATTAGAAAAAGTTGGAAGATCGGATTAGGGATGAGGAATATGGAATAAAACAAACATGGAAACTAAGGACACAGAAGGAAACCAAAAGAAAAACGGATCTGACAAAGTATATTTTGCTAAAAAGTTGAAGTATCAAAGCACGTAGAACATTTTCTTCCCTGAGCTGGAGCTCTCAGTGCCAAGATTTAGTTTTCATCCCTAGCTTATTATTGCAGTAGTATACTACTATTTCACATGACAGTGAGCCAGTAAATTGCTTATCATTGTAAAAACAGTAAGGGCTTCTCTCTCCTGCTTCATGCCATCTCTAGTGCTCCTCACTGAGCCAATTTAATCAATTAAACAGAAGAAAAGTATTTGAAGGGTGAAAAAAAGAATATTTTTGTTTTAGGAAACTAAATTTTTCAGAGTCAAGACAGCAAAAGAAAGACTATACAGCCAGCAACAGAGGCAGAGGAAGCTTTTATATCAACTCAAGTTCCCATTAATAAAAAAGCAAAACAACCAACAGCAGAAAAGTATTTTCAAACTCATGGAAGAAATGGCTAAGTAACCAGGTGTCTGACTGAAAGACAAATTTCTGGAACCATAAATTTAAGCTTCTGTGGACCTTCCATTAATAACACTCAAAGGATTACATATAAGTAAAAATAGCTTGTAGCATTTACTTCTGCTGCTCATCAGAATCTTCAAGGAGCAATCGCTCCCATTAGATGATAATTCTGCCCTCTCTTTCTTTTCATTCATTTATTCTGTTAATCTGTTCATTAGCTCTCTATGGTCTGATGGATTTATGCCATTCCTTCTCAGAAACAATCAGTAAGCAGATACTCTGGAGTTGCTGTACAGTCCCAGGCACTTAGACTTGAACTCTAATTTAGCTTTCTACAAACCAAGTATGGAATTTTTAGGCTGCCATAATCTGTTTTTTCAAATCTAGGTAGGGAAGGAAAAAAAAAAAACCAAAACAAAACACCACTCTCTATTCTTTACACATTCACATCTTTCTAAACGTTTGTAGAAGGGACTTTCTTCATGCTTAACATACATAAATACTGAAACAAAAGTGGTACACTGACCACAAAGTTTTATTTTTAACTCTTAGTCACTACTTACTTGTACATTCCAGAGCCAAAGCTCAGAACAATCATCTGGTCCGCAGGCAACAAGATAGTTGTCATCTGGACTCCAAGCAATATAGGATACACCATATGCATGACCTTCTAATGTCTTAAGTAGTTTTAGCTGGTGAGTATCCTGAAACAAGAGAGATTCTGCTAAGACAGAGCAAATTAACTCCTATTAGATTTCACACATATAGTATGTACAAGGACAGAATGGTAAGTTTGCTTTGCGCAGCCTGGCACCTGTACCTCACAAAACTGTGAATAGGTTCTTAGTTGAAAAGCAGTTGCTAGTTTACAGAGTAGGACCATAAACCAAAAGCTTTTAAGTTTTAACATGAAAAATAACACTTGCAGGTAATGTTTTTCTAATATTCCATGATTCTGAAGGTGGAACTTGCAAAATAATACTGCATGCAGACTTCTACATTGCATGACATTTGTTTTGCTATAGAAGATTTCAGTAGCGTCCAGAATTTCTACATGTACTGCAAAACAAAGTATCTGTTTGTCAGAATTAGGTTGCTTTCTTAAAAGTTTAGATATGCTGGAAGTCTGTTACAGTTAAACATATAACCAAAAGATTTATGCATGCTGAGAAGGGAAAACCTCCAAGTGCCAATATTTTTATAAACTTGAGTATATCTTGTGTATGCTGATTAAGAAAAGTTTTACATAAAGATATTTTCAAAAGCTTCCTTGAGGAGTGTTCTGATTTCAGAGGTGTTACCTACAGCACGATGTTGCATCTTTTCTGTCAGATTTAGTGAATGAAGCATACTTCACTGGTGCAGAGAGTACCTTGTATCACCTTTCAGTTACAGCTCTTCTGCTGCCTTGTCAGAGGAACCTGACTTCCAAGCATCTTATAAAAATAAAAATTACAGCTAGATACTGTGAAACCACTCATTGTCTTCCTAAACACAGAAACCTGCTTCAATACAGTATCAGAACTGAGTCTTGACAACAACATAAATATACACAAAGTAAAACCAAACTTGCTAAACTGTTGAAAGTAATTTTTGTGCACCCTGTTGGAAAACAGAAAACTGATTTTCTTCCCACCCCCCCCCAAGTCAATGGGAGATGTTTATACCTCCTATCTCTCTTCAGAAAGAGTAAATCATTTGAAAATGTAGCTTGATTTCTCACATTGCACCGTATTTTTCTTTTCTTTTAGTATTAATCAGCAAAGTATCTCTTGATTCTAAAGAGAAATAATGTGGTCAAGGAACAGAGTGACATGGACAACTGCTTCCTGAGATCAACTGTGAGGGATCTGGTGACTTTCAGCCAACCTGCAGCTTGAAAGGTTCTGCTACCTAGAAAAGCCCAGTTCCTCAAAAGACAGTGAGCTAAGAAAAATACTCAAAGCACAAAGAAAAAGGGGCAACAAATGGACCTCCAAGGCCTCTTTTCCATTCTAATCATTATTCCTCATCTGCACTAGACACTGCCATGTCTGTGGCTAAACCAATCTGCAAGCAAACAGTCATCTGACATCATCTCACATCCTGGAGCTTGCCTGCAACATATTCCTTTCCACATCAGGACTAAAACGTGCCTGTCACTTCTCCTGCATCACATGTGAGGCTCATGAGGACCAAGAGACATACAACATTCCTCTTCTAACAACAGGACTTTGTGCCTCTTACTGTCTCTCATACTTCTCTCCAAATACAGAAAAACTGCTATGCCATGTTTTGCTCTGAAACAGCCACCAATGATATTTCAGGAAAACATCTCCAAGTTTAGTCAATTTGCTTCCCACCCACCACCAACAGAAAAGAAATCTCAGCACTTCTATCCCTTACATACAGCTTCCCAGATTTTTGTTACGTGGAAAAAAAACCCTGTTCAGGCACCAGCTTAAGTCTATAGTACTTAAGCTCCTTGGCTGAAAAACCAAAAACCTGCCAGCAGTTTTTATAACGTGTAAAGGAAAAAAGGGAAGGTTTCTGTAAGGAAAATCTTCTATCAAAGACAATACACACCAGACAAGGTGGTGCACCTGCTCTGCTTATCCTTTGTACTCTATAACAGAGATTCTGCCACACTTAGTCAAATGATGCATTCCACATAGAAACATAGTTCACTCAAGATAGTCTTTTAATACTGTTGAATCTGCTAAGAACTTGGAAATGAACACATGAAAATGGAAACAGAAGCATGAGATAAATAAGCTTTGAAGTGCAGCAAGATATTAACGGCATGAAATGAATAACACACAGAAACAGTGTTATTACACTTCAAGAGAGGTGATGAAAAAAAGAAAGGGAGGAAAGAGGAATTCTCAGACACATCAAGTGTATGTAAAAGAACAGTGTACATTTAAACAGCATCCTCCCATCACCTGCTCAGAGTTGCATATATGTCTCCTTGTAATATATATATACACAGATTAGTTCTAAATACCTTAAGTTTTGCCAACCTGATTTAACTTACAATTCAAAAGACACAGTCAACTGCTACAGGAAATGAGAAGCATGCTCTGGCAAATATCAAAATGAACCATTTGAGTTATGTGCCCTAATGTTATTTAGGCATCCACCTCCTAAAGAAGTAAACCCTTTCATGTACTCAAATACTGATGATAAAAATTCTGCAAAGCTGCGTTCTCACTGAGTCTTTATTAGGGATTTTGTCCTTTTAGTAATTCTTGGCCAAAAATGTTAGTCTAAAATACTCACCAAAACATTTTTTTTATTTCATTAACCAGATATAAGCTAACAACTCATTATGAAGTATGCTAATCAAGATGTTGGGTATTAAAGCCCACCAATATAAATGAAGATGTGCCTCTACAATCCAGTGACAAAACAACAGCAAACACATTTTATTCAGAATTTACTTCAAAAATTATCTGTATTGTTTGGTTTTTGTTTGTTTCAGAATAATTCTACAAAATTTACAGAAGTCAGCTTATTCTGCTAAGCATTTTTTGGCCCAGAACACACTGGCTCCAGTAATAAACAAACCACAAGAGCTGTATGCCTGAAGAAAGGTTTAGGGGCTATATAACAACTTTGCCCATGGAAGAGGGCTTTAAGTTCTCCCACCTTCTAAACAGCAAAAAGGACTCAAATTATATGGCTTTCTAACTAGGAAGAAAAGGACTGAGTTCAGCTCTCAAATGCTACTCAAAGCCAGTACAGAACTGCAAAAACCTTTTGTCTTTCACTTAGCATACCAGTTCACAGATCTCTGATTAGGAAATGTAAGACTTTTACTTCTGATCCTGTTTTACAAGCATTAACAACTCCAATACTTTGTGTCAAACCTTACTCACAGTTTTCAATTCACAGTTCAATTCCACCTGTTATATGAACATATTTTCATATTAGTTCTACCAGTAAAAAAAGCAGTCTGAGATTCACCGCTTATAGTTTTATTTACATAGGAATAGATATGGCTAGGAAAGACAAGTCTTGTAGCTATAGGATATTTCATAAGAGGAACGGTGCCACATTTCAGTATCAAAAGCTAAGTCTGTAAGAAAATGGATGGGTACACTTGCACATCAGCAGATTATGACAAGTGTTTAAATCTTCATCTCAAGCTAAGGCAACATGAAGCAACTAACATGAAGCAGTATACCAATGAACTTCAGCTTAGCAGATACAATTTTATTACTCAGAAATAAAGTATTTAAATCCAAGTATACTAGTAGTAGCAGGATAACAAGAAAGGGGTTAGTCATATACAAAGAACAGAAGTACCCTTAGTAAGAGTGATTTAGAATAGAGGTTCCTCACTGTCATGCTCCTTTCACTTTCACCCAATGTGTCTCAAGGTCTTCAAGAAGCTTCAAGAAGCTCCCCACAAGGGCACCACCAGGTTCTGACCCATGGTGCTGCTTAGAGGCACACAATTCCTGCCCCAAAGCAGCCAACTGTTCAAGCCTGTAGGTATGAGCTTTTCAGCACCCTCCTTTGCTAACTTACACTGACAGCATTCTTCAGTCTTTTACATACATACATTTTAACACTTTGCACACTTACCGGATCAACCTGCCATATAATAACAGTTGTGTCCTTAGATCCTGTTGCTAATTTAGTGCCATCATTGGAGAATTTACAGAACCACACTTCATTACAGTGCTCCGTTAGTATCTGCTGTGTATAGCATGGGAACTGTTTCCTGGGAAAAGAAAGAAATGTATTCACAGATTAATAAGAAAGAAGTAAGAGAATTTTTTTTCTTAAATCAAGCTAGTAAAAATTAAACCAAACTTATTTAAGTGCAATACCAGACAACTTTCATGTTTTTATGTAACTTGGAATAAAACAGACCTCAGTAGGAGTGTTAGCAGCTTACATACTAGCGTGCGTGATGTATAGAAAATACTGAAGTCCAAACCTCTCTGAACCCTACGTGCAATGTTTGTGCATTGGTTTATTCACATGTCATGTTTTTGTAAGTACCTAACTCACTTAGCCGTATCTTCCCAAATATTTACAAGTGATTATTACATAAAATTTGAAACAGGACTACTCTTTTATTCATTTTTTTAAAATATGATTGTGCAGTAAGTTAGGTTGCCTTCACTTTGTTACTTTTCACTTTGCAGAGTACCATGAACGACAGCTAAACACAATTAACATGAAACTTTCACGAGCTGTCAACTTGATCTGTTTTCCCTCACAAAATCTCTTATTTTGTAAAACATTAAGTTATCAAATAAGATATTATTCGATAAACTACTGAAGGAGAAGAGTCAAACATTTCTCTAGAGCTAATATTTAAACTTCTAGTTACACACTGAGGAAAAGCTAACAGTCAAAATACTAAGTTAGGTAAGAACTGAAAACAAATTTTATTTTATTTACAGCTTGCCCACTGTATAAAAATTTGATAGCTAAATTAAATGCAGGCATTTAGAGTAGATGACTTTTAGAAGCAATACTGCAGTGACTACAAGTTCTTTGTACAGATTCACTTAAAGGTAGCCTCTAACTGCAGACATTTCTTCTTCAGCTGCAGGGATCCTGAAATGGTTTAGTCTTATGCCGAGTTTCTATGGTGCTCAGTGCAACAGAGCAACACAACTCTAATGGGACACAGGAGTACTAATGGATAATTTTTGGTACCACTACACGGACCTAAAGAGAGCATCTTTAGGACCCTGAGGGATTCAAGAGATGCAGAACACAGGGGGGGGTCAATATTCCCTCCCATTTCCTGCCCATACTCTACAGAAGTCAGGAAGAGCAAAGGCCTGCTCTCTTTTTCACCTGCTACTTGCTTCACTGCTCTTCCTTTGCACATTATCACCAGCTGGCCACGTGCTCTTCAGAGTCCACATCCATGGGGTGCTGGGAAGAGCCATGGATCCCTCTCCTGAGCTGGCCCTGCTGCAAGGGGTCCTCAGGCACCTATCCCTGTGATCACCTACATTTGTTGGTACATTTGTAGGTTGTGTATTTGTTTATTATTCCATATATTACTGCCTTTCCCCTGTTCTAGTAAACCTGTTTCAGTTTTAATTTCCAAGTCTCTTGTCCTTATTCCCTTTTTACCTTCCCTTGAGAGGGTGGAGGAAGGGGGCAATAGCAATTCTATCCTATCTGGGCTTTTGGTCTGCCCAGACTGATAAATTGTGACATAATGTAACAGCAGTCTCTGTGAATGTACAGTTGTACTTACCACTGGAGACAAACTGGCCTAAAAACCCTACTTCCTTTGAATTTGTGTTTAAAAATACAGTTCTGTGGTAGCCAGGCTTACAGACTTGGAAAACTACTTCTTACCAGAAGCTAAAAAAAGTTATGCTCAACACAGTGTCTACATCCTCTCAATCAATTTTCTTTTACTAGAAGATGCTTCTAGTAAATGTAAGCATACAGATTCACAGTCAGCTTCTTTAGGGATGTACTTAATTGTTTATAGAAAAATAGAAGTCTGTTCTCCTCCTGCTCTAAGCTTACCAAGAACTGTCTAGCTGCAACTGGAACAACACTGAGCCCCAGGTAAAAAGCCCCACCCATGAAAGTCTGTTTTCCTTGAAGTCTAGAAGGAGGCAGACAAGCCCTTACACAGGTACACACACAGGAAGAGTGTTTATTTAGCTATGCTGTAGTAAGTTAATGTTTTTCCTCATAGCAGTAGTTTTGTCTAGAAGCTGAAAGAGTCTTTGTCTGTAACTTACACAAAGCACAAGTGTCCCAGAAAAAAGTTTTTAGCATATTCCATTAAAACAATATATATTCTATAGCATAATAGCAATTTGTATTTTAGAGACTAAGAAAAGCAGCCAAGGTTTCTAGACATAAAAAGCAAGCCATATAATGCAGGAGTACACAATTTTCAAAGTAAGGTGGCCTTTAGGTTCCTAAAATGGGTAACAGGCACAGTTGATAAAGCTGCTGCAGACACATCCCAATAGTGAATTATGCTATTCACAATACAGCTAGATCAGAGCACGCTCACAAGAAGTTCTCTTCACTTAATGAAATACACACTCCAGTAAGTCTGACTTCACAGATAGCAAACTATACCTTAAATAACCCTTCTGCTGAAAGGAATTGCAGCACTCTTGAAACAAGAAACCAAAACTAGTCATCTAACAGTTTCTGATTTTAGTAATTTGATATTATTGTAGCTCAAAGGTTCTTTATCTGAAGTATTTCATTACAAATTCTTGTGTTCAGCACAGAATGTTGTTCACATACTCAAAGTATGTAATAGGTATCTGCTGTTGTATTTACAGATGTTCAAATTCTAAATAGAACAACAGATACTTTTTTTATTCCCTGTACATACAACAGGAGACTTAACTTCAACAATGGCTTTTTTTTAAAAAAAGTGTTACATTAATACTACTATCAAAAAAGAAGCAGCATTCACCTCTCATTTGGGCTTCACAGATTGTAAACTCAGACTGAAGTTTATTTCCATGAAATTAAGACAAAAGAACTCCAGAGGAAAAAGCCCAAACCGACAACAAAAACACAAAAACCCAATAACACACAATTAGGGTGAGGGCTCCCAAAACAAAACAAAACCAAGTCCACCCCAAGAGCATTAATTCTCTATTATCAAAATCTCAGGCACAAGACTTGCAGCAGTATCTCCCTCTTATCTCCCACTCTTATGAAGTGATTAGGTTTTAGTTAAACATTTTACCTATTAGTGCAATTCAAGTATTGCAAGAAGTCCAAAACAGATTAGTTCCAACTTAAAAAAAGGGAGAGTTGTCAGTGTTCTATCTTTTAAGCAGTACAGAAACTACTGTCACATCTCTCAGTTTAATCAAAATTTGGCTTCCACTGTCTTTAACTCACCTCATTATGCCCAAGCATAGCAGCACGTACAGAGCACCACTGATCTTAGACCCCTGCAATAGGTAGGTACAATAGGTTGAGTTGAGGACAGAATGGAAGCCTTGATTTTGAAGTGGGTTTTTTTTTTTGAATTTAAGTAGTCATGAGTATGTAAATATGTATACATACCAAATAGGCAAGCTTAAGAAAGACCACATTTGGTGGAAAAACAAAACATCACCAAACTTATTGCCAAACTTATGTTGGCAAATACATTCAGATGGGTGAAATTTAAGTCCAGATTTGTTGCACATAGTATCTTTTATATTCAGCTCAAGGAGTCTTTCAGTAAACCATGCTCTTTCCAATTGGCTTGCATGGTCTACAGAACATCCAATGTTATTTATGGACTTGTAAAATTATTATAATTTTATCTCTTTCCATTATTTTAAGACTCACTTCTGAAGCTGAGAAGCCACAATTCCAGTATCTAATAATTTCCAATGGCTCTTAAAATGGGGAACAGTCAAATGTCCACATGCACACATGCAAAACTGCTTCAAGGCTCTGATGTAACAAAACTGGAAGCTAGACAAGAGTCTAAAAAAGTTACTTGAAGAGATGAAGTGCCAATGATACTGAACTTTAAGATGGCTACAGTCAAGTACTACATCTTTACAGGCAAGTCTGCATCTTTAAAAAAAGATTCCAAGTAACTCAAAGACACAAGTCAGAACAGCTGAGTTCAGAAAGTTTCTGTCAGTGAGTTTATCAGTACTTCCTTAGATCAGCTAACCAACCCTAGCATGAAAAAAAATTCCACCATATACCCAAGCATTGGACTGCTACATGAGCAAACATAAAGCACTATCACCTTCAGCCCTTTTTTTCTACCTATCCTTGCCTTCATTCCCTATTAAACTAGGCACAGCAGCTTTTCATAAAAGGTACACTGAGTTTTTATGTCTTTGACTGAGTTCTGCTGCGAGAGGAAAACACTCAAGTCAGACATTTGTTACATGCAAACTAACATCTTCATGCTTCATACATCTTCTAGAATATGACATTTTGTAAGTTCAGAAGCAGCATCTGTTTTGTAAAAATTATCTAGGCAGTCTTAAGAGCTAATATGCAGCTATGAGTCATTCATTCTTACTACCTTACAAATCTGTGAATAGTTCTTTACATCATCCATATTATATATTATGTACACCACATGTCTATTACACATTTCTACTCTGTTTTAACATTTGTGTCTTACTTTTGCACTTCTCTTTCCACTACTAAATGTTGAAACTGAAAGTTAACTTCATAAAGTATGCTTCAGTAGACTTTCTGCATTACAGCAAACTGGAAGACAGCCTGGATAAGCAATATACTAGTGATTCTCCAGTGAAAAAACACATCAATTATGTGTTTATTAATAAACAGACCAGCTGTCCAGAATTACAAGAAACACATGGCAAAGGATTAGCATCTTAATATATTCTATTCATACCCATGTGATTAAAATTTTGAAGTTTGTCTGACCTCATTACGACATATCCAGCTACCACAGTCTCTTACACACCCCTTTTCTGCTCCCTCCAACTATTAATTTAATGACAACTGTCTTTTCCCAGTCAACTCCTGCTAAACCAATTCAGAATAATTTTCATGCTCCCTGTAACAGTTGGTACAATTAGATTATTTTAAAAGACAAAGAAAAAAACCATCATAAGGATGTCTTACCTACTACAAACATGATCTATTAGCAGTGAGACAGAATCTAGATTACTATCTAGTTTGGTATTATGGTATAGGCACCGGTCCCGTTGTAGCTCCACAGCCTGACGTAGCAGGTTCTGTAAACGCCTTGGAGGAAGCATCACTGATGGGGGTAGGTATGCTTTAAAAAAGTGATTAAGAAAACAAACAACAAAACAAAACACACACCAAAAAAAACAAAAAAAGAAAAAGAAAAAAAAAAAAAAGAGAGATATATCAAAACCAAGTTACAAGTAAGAGCATATTTTGATTAGTTTCTTTGGAAGAGACATTAATGAGTAAAGCTTAAAAGCCACAGGAAAAAAGTGCACACAGACAATCAAATTTACAGCTATACATCTGGAATTAGAAAGAAACTTCTGGAAACCAGAGAGGTATGCAAGGTATTTGTAGTTATAGTATATGTTGCCCTGGCCCACAACTGTAAGCTAATTTACACAAGCTAACTCAAAGCCCAGTATTGAACAAAATCTGTAAAATTCTAAATAGTATCAGCTGTGTTCATTGAAGGAATTCTACATTAACAATATCAAATTAAAGGATACTGTGGGTTTTACAACTTTGATCCGTAGTATTAGGACAGCCACAAGAAAGAGAAAGGAGAAACCACACTTCATAGCAAAGTCTGAGACCACTATCAACCAGCACTAGTATCTCCAGCAGTGACAAGGCCACATTAAGTTTCAGCCTTTCAGTATAGCTGGCAGCTACCAAACATTCCCCTCCCACCCCAAACTGCACATTTAGTCACCAAGTTGTATTATGACTGCACACAGTAGAGCTAAGAAATAAGAGCTGCTATTCCAAATAGTTTATCCAAGACAGCAAAATATTAGATACAGAAGACTAAAGTGAAACGGCATCCCCATTAACCAAGAAATATACAAATAACAATTGGCAAATGCAGTTAAAGTCAATTCCCTGGGATACATCATTATGTAAGATGTACTGTATTTACACAGGCAGGCATAAATTCTAAACACTAGAACAACTTACTCTGGAGTTTGTCCAAAAGTTTCGATCTGGAAGCTGTTCCTTTCCCTTCCCACTCTGCTTTTGCACGCAAGTCTTCCGCGTGGCTACACATCAGATACCTGTGTAAAAAAGCGCACACGCACCAACAGACCAACTCTTTCTGGAATCATTCTTTTCACTTTAAAGCATGATGTATAACATTCTTAATGAACTGGAAACAGGTGATTTAAGCTTGGGACTGATGGGAAAAAAGGCAAGGAACAATTTCACAAAAACAGACATCTTCAGAACAAACATCTACAAATTTGCAATAGAAAAAAAAACACGCAGATTTTAGGGAAGGTAAAAACATCTTCATCAAAGAATAATGCAGACTATAATAATCTACTTATTCAATTACAAAATAACAGGCTAATGATTCTCAAGACTGGACGACCATACATTTGTATTTGTTCAGGATCTAGCATGAAAAACCATAATCAGATTGTTTTCAGGCATCTGAAACAGAATACTGATTACTAAATAGTTTACAGTCAAAATTTTATATAATTTGAGTTTTTGTAATGCCCACTATCAAAAGATATAGAATTCCTTAGAAAATTCCACCAAAAAAAGCTCTCAAATCCCAAACACTTACCCACTGAGGACATGAATACGTTCTGTATTATATTTCAGAGGAGTCAGTTCACAGCGTAGAACTTGAAGTGCCTCCAGGACCTTGCCATCCTCCAGGTATTCCAGGTACTTCTGCTGCAGCAGCAAAAACTTCATCCTCTGACATGACAGAAAGCAGCAGTCAGGGGAAAAAGGTTGACTGAAGTTTCAGAAAACGTTTGAGCCTAAACAGAACAGTAGAAACCATTCTACTATGCCCTTCAGAAATACAGCTGTATGTAATGTTTCATTACTCAAATTTCTTTTTGCTGGGTTTTCAGCAACATTGCAGCAGTTATCCATTAATTTTCTTCCTCTCGTTATTATGGGGCTTAAACCATCTTCCTCCCTCATTTCTCAGATTCCACCCCCCCTTCAACTTGTACTGTTTTCCTACTCGCTTTTCAGTTGCCATCCTTCAAACCCGTAATTAAATATTCTTCCCAACCTCACGTTCTATCAGTAGGAGCACCAAAAATCAGTTAGTCACATATTTAAGACTGCATGAGAGCACAGAACACAGCAGGTCAGCTTAAGAAGCTCTCATATTTCTTGGAGAGGAGTTGACAAGGATTGTATGTATAGCTTTGTAACATAAAGAAATAACCAATTGACACTACTGAAGGTTTTGTTCTATAGTTCCATGGTAAGTTGTTTTCCTTGAGTGTTGTATTATTTTTCAGGTTTAAAGATAAAATAGTTTCCTGTATTTTGGAATCACTTCACTTCTCAGAAGTAATCATTACTATTTCATAGTGCTACTTGCATCTTATGTGTTTTTCTCTATTTCATGGAAAAAAATAAAATAAAATCAAGCCTGCTATTCTATCAAGTGTATGTAGATAAAAAAAGAAAATCAGTCATCCATTTACTGTATTAAAAAACCCAATGTTTCTATAATTTGTTAATAATTTATTTATTAGATATACATTTTGGTTGTTTCTGTATGAAACATACTATTCTGTGTTTGCACATCTCCTTTACTGCTAGCATTTATGAGAGATAAAAAGATCTTTCCAGTCAGCAAAATTCACCATGTTAAAGAGAAAAATGTATGTTCCTAGATGCATCAGTGAGAAACAGAGCAAAGATCAAGGATAGCAAATTACATTTGCTTTTCTAGTAAATACACCACCAGTTCAATCACTGGTTTCCTTTGCTTTGTCAGACCTCGGGCACCTCACAGTTTTCATGATCATATTTGGTCAATGTTTACTCAAACACACTGCTAGCCTCCTTAAGTTGAGGAATCATCCAGAGATTTAAGATGCTGTTGTCCTACTAAAGCTTACATGAAAGTGTAAGGCTTACTATAGGTAAAATCCAAATTCAAAACATAAAGCAGTTTTAACTTCCAGACATGCACAATTCTTCAAATGAATAATTTCTGTATACAGTGTTACTAACTCACTACACAGCTTTGAGAAGTGTAAAACATTACACAGTAAAGCACAGTAAAGGTATTACATGTCTGTAGTATTCTGTTATCCTCTATGTGACAGGCAAACCAATATTACATTCCCTATCCAGATAGATCTTTATTTGAATTTGGAATTGTTAGGGTATCACTGTACAGTTTTTCCAGGTGAGATAACATTTTTTAGTGTTCTGACACTTACAAAACAAACAGAAAAGTTATTTACAACATCAGTGATTGGCTCCATGCAGCAGGCCAGCAGACCTCACACTGTTTGGTTATATACTAGCAGCAGGAGGCGTAAGACCTTCCTCTCTTAGCTGGATGTGCTCACAAAGATGCACAGAGGTGCTCAGGTAGTAATCACATACTGTATTTTACTCTTCTGGGTCACTTCACACTGATGATAATCATGACATAAAAAATACTCTAGTATTTCCACTTAGGAATGAAGACTATAATACCTCTAGTTCTCCATTCACTGCATATAATATCTATTTGATTTATATCATCTTTCCTTAAATGTGATAATCATATCTAGATCTACTAACTCTTTCTCCCTCCCTCCTTTTAGGATTTGGCATGTTGATTTAATTTCTTTAGAGAGAAAAAGTAAAAAGAGCAGAACTCCCCCCCCCAAAAAAAAACAACCCAGTTTTTATAATGACAGTCCTGACAATTCCAGTGGAAGTGTAACAGGAACACTAACATGCAGAATGCTGTTGTCAAATTATCCAAGGAGGTAAAACTTCAGTTTTAGATTAGAAAGTATATTAACTATTTTATTTAAAAAAAATAAATTCATCGTGTGTGACTTTGGCACATTTGGAGTATAAAAGCTTCCAGAACAATACAGTACTGTACACTTTATGCAAGAGTCTACCATTAACATAATGGAGAATCAGCATAAGAGATAAGCAGTTTTAAACTGTAACTTATCTGTAGCAAAAGGTAGAACTAGTGTAAAGTGTTGATAGGGAAATTAAAGTGATTTTCTAAGGTATTTTGATAAATGTGCCAAAACTTGCTCTACAGCATATTCTAACAATGGCATGAATACAGCCTTCCTAATGCAGAAGTCACACTCCAGTGACCTCATATTTCAAGTAATTTGTATCAGGAGACTCACAGCCCCCTGCCATGTTACTGTGTAACTATTGACATTGCTGACAAACAGATTTCACTGAATGACTGAATTTTGTCTTAATTTTCTCTCAACACTTACATGCCCTGCTAGCAATACTGTTACATTACTTCCAACATCACCTTCTCATGGTAGACAAGACCATTTTGAGTACATAATCTCTTCTAGAACCCAAAAACTCCTCTGGAAGAGAACTGTTTATAATACTGGCAACTGTAAAGTAAAAGCAGAAACCCTGGGAATAGAACTTGTATAAAACTAATCTTATGCAATGCACTCAGAACAACAGCTTACTCAAATCTCCATATTTTTTAGCTGCCTTCCAAAAAAGGAAAATAAAAACTATCATAATCCAAATTATACAATTTACAATGTAACAGAAGTGCCTGGGATTTGTTATTATCATCTCAGTGTTTGCAATGGAAATTTAGCATCACTCTCTTTATTGATGAGCACTTTAAATCCAGACACCACCATCACTTAGCTTATATCAGAGTCTTCACCCTGTAGGACCCCTGAAAGAATGCAGTACAATAGTTTCAGTATGCAGTCAGGCTGGTTTTGTTAAGTTACTAAGACTTCATCCTGTCTTTCAACTCTACAGAGAAGGTGAGGATAAAGTGTTTTACTTTGTTGTTTCTACAAGTTATTATTTTAGTGCAAGTTAAACCTCTGATCACCTTGGGGCAAAACTAGGAGTCAATGGCTTCACAGGGTTTTTTAGTCTGTTTGTTTTAATGTGTATACTATTACCATTTTGCTTTCTCCAAACTACAGCCTTCTATTACTAACACTAATGACTAGTGTTTTACTCTGTCGTTGTTCTAATCATTAGTAGGAAAGCCTCTGGCAGAATCTTAAAATTCTAAGAAGTTCTGCATGTGTCATGATTCAGCAGCACCAGGTAAGTGAAGGTGAAAGCCTCAGCAACACAACCATGAAAGTAACAGAACAGACTTCCCACCACAGTCAATAAATTGGGCCATTTTTATCACTTTTATAGTAGCAAATCTTTAGGGGTTCAAAACACTACAATGCCTAACAACCTAACTTTAGGATTAGATTTTGGTGTTATTTTTAACCTGCAGATCTAAACAAGCTCCACAACAGTTTTATTACTGTACCAAGAGTTAAAAAAATAAGTAACACTGCTGTAATAAGTAAATTTTTGAAATAAAGGCAACAAATGAAAGACAGACTGAAATTATCAGCTGATGATTCAGGACATAAACTCAATACAGTAGGCATCTGCTTATAGCTTGCAGAACCAAGTTCCTGGTTTTCATTATTTTGTACTTGTTATTACTTTGATAGTCTTCTAGAAAACTGATAAAAACACGTAAGAAACATCCAACCTGAATACAAGATTTGATATGTAAAGATATGTATAGAATTTAACAAAGCTTCAACCACATAATGAGTAATTCATTCCAACAGGGAACTGCCCTTCACACTGCTAGCAAGAGGGACACCATGCAGGCAGGTGGAGCACTTTGCTTAAATGACATAACTTTTTTTACTGTACTGCTTGCTGCAGTGGCTGTATACTTCCAGGATGGAGGGAAAGCACCATTTAAGTAAATTAAAGAGTATTAGAAAGTATATTCTAGATGACTACAAAAGAACAATCTTCAGATTTGTTTCTAGGTTTAGTCACCTAAGATAGCTGACACAAGATGCCTGAATAGCCCTGAAGTAAGCAAAACCTCGAGCTGGGTTCAATGCGATACTTTCTAAGTGTTACTCAAGGAAAAATAACATGCTTGAAATAATTACAAAGTTTTCTGTTTCAACACAGCTGTGTCTTACATGCTGGAAAAGTAAAGGTGACTAATCACATGTAATACAGGATTCAGTTGTGTTGACAAAACCAGAAATAAGCATATTGTCTCCCCTCCTTCCAAGATGTCAGTACACAGCATCAAAAGTTTACCAACTGAAGTCAGCCATTTTATCTCCGTTAGAATTCACAACACTTTATGGAAATAAAGTAATTAAAACAGCAGTAGAATTCTAAAAATATATACATAAGCTTTTCAGTGACCAGAAATTTCAAAAGCAGCTATATATCCTAGTCATTTTGTCCAGGAAAACTTTTAGGTACCCATTCTTCTTGTATTCACTCATTTTTTAAACATCTATTCATATAGCATGAGTCACAATTCAGGAGTCAGGAAACTCAAAATCTAATTTTCTGGTTTTAAGAGTTACCTGAAGCAGCACTGTGTTTGGATTTTCCCTAATCAGATATTTATCATCATTAGCTCTGACTTTGTTGCAGCCTGAATTAGAATTACCTACAGAGCACAAAGCATTCCTCCTTACCTGAAATGGTCTTTTACTAGTTTTCCAGGAGCTGACTACACTAATACCCACCCAGACTCTCAACCATGTACAAAACAGCCAGGCAGGGAAGGAGATGGACGTGCGATGGAGCATGCATACGCTCAATTTATCCGTGCAAATCAGTACTTTCTTATTTACATATTTAAGATATTTAATATTGTTATCTGTTTTACACAAAGCCAAATAACTTTTGAAAACAACAACAAAAAAAGAGCCCAGTTAATATTTGGCTTAATATTTAAATATTATTTAATATTTGCCTCATATTTATTTATAAAAAATTACTTAATATTTGGTTTAACTTGGTAAAGTTCAGTCTATGCCAAGTATTTTTATTGCACCAAGTTTTATTCAAGCAGTTAGGCATCAACATTAAGAGCATGATTCCAGAGCCCTCCAAACAACAGAAGGAAAGAGTCCCCTTTTTCCTCAAGTTAAGCTCTCCAACATTGATATTCAGTTAAACCTCTTGACTCCCAGACGTGTAAAACATTTGAATAATACAGAGAAACTTGGTAACTTCAGAAGAAACATGAGAAAACTTGCCTCAAATTACCTTTCATACTCAAATACAGTGGTTTCCTATTTTCAGTTTCCATGAACTATTGAGAACTGCATGCAATATTCCAAACTATTTACCAGCAAGTCTTACCAACCTCTAGTCTTTCAGAAAAGAGACAATGAACTGCTAGTCTAATTAACAGGTGCTAAGCATTGACTAAATTAAGATAATAGAATATAAACTTCCCTCACCTACCCTCTAATGTTTTGTTAAACATCTGTTTTTCCTACTTCACTTCCTGTTCTTCCTTTCTCTCCCTCCCCCACCAGACAGGAAATTGTCTTGACAACAAATGAATCAGCTAGAAGTGGAGCTAAGCAGCCATCAGCTGATTCTCCATTGTTTACAGCCAGACACTTCAAAAAACCTTGCTGCTGTTTTCTTCCCAAGTGACCTTAGATGTTCTAACTTCATGCCACTAAAATAAATGCTTAAACACAACAGAACAAGCCATTTGAAGAGCTAAGTAATAATTTTCATCTTGAGACAGAAAAATCAAATGCTTTCCTCAAAGTAACCAAAATCAGAATGACACATGCTGTAACTGCCAAGTCACAGGATCTACCAACCCTTTATTTCTAGGTTCATCTTTTAAGAAAAAGCCAAAGAGAAAAAGGTCCAAATAAAGTCCCAAACAGAAACACAAATGCATTTGCCCTTTAGAAGCCATCTGGAAAAGCAACAGTATTGTTCATGCACTACAGCAGCCTGCATATACTTGTAATGTGCTATCACAATGCCAACTCCATATTACTATTACTCTACTTTATTTCTAAGCTTCTCTTCCCTCAAGAAAACATAACTCACACAAACACAGAGATTGTGAGAAATATCACAGGTTTGAAATTCATATGCAACATAGGCAATTTCTACAGAAGCTGACCTATTTTAGGACTATTACAGGATTTATATTTTATCAGTTAAGTACATTTAAACATTCAATGCACCAATATTAGCCTCAATACTTTTGGACTTCCTATCTCTCACTCTAGAAAGGAATCAAAAAGTTCAGATTAGTATGACATTTGAGATAGCATAAAAGCTGCCTAAAGCAAACAAAAAAGAAAGCAAGAACTATGGACAACCAATTCCATAGTGAAAGATTACACCACTACAACTAGTCTAACTATACAGTTCTGAAAGAGTTCAAGTGTGCCTCTTACCACAATTGCATGCGGAGAATGCACTAAGGCCTTAAGTTCATTCAGGTCGTTCTCTGCCTGCAGAAATCAGCATAAGAAAACAAAACAAAAAAAAGTACATAAGGAGGACGGATTTTGAATTCTCTCACAGATACTATAAATTTAAACAGTGGTTAATACAGTCCTATAAGCCCTACGTTACCTTATCCCATTCTCCTTCCATGACATGATTGCGGAATTTGGTAGCAGAAGGATGTTCTAAACGACATCCTGACTCTTGCATGAGAAGATCAACAGTCTGGCTGCAGGAGAGATACAGTGTAAAAAAACCTGACCAGTTTTACCCTCACAAATATACCGCCTGCTATGATAACAGTTAACCATATTTAAAAGTAACTTTATTAAAGTAAGAATACTATGATCAGATTCAGATGCTTGTCCAAAAAGACTATCTCATTTGCCTGAAACATGTAAACAACTACCTATATCTAAAGCAAGTTGTCCATGAACTTGAAAGCTTTGCTGAAATACCATAAAGTATGTGACTTACCAGCCACCACAAACAGCCATCCCTGCACAGAAGATAAACTTCATGAAGGAAGATACAGACTAGAAAGCTGTTAGCTACTGGCTATCATCCCCTGCCCACCCCTTCCCTCCCCCCCACCCCATAATAGAACACCGAGAGCTACTACATCTGCAACAGGCCTAACTTTTTCTTCATCACGTATTGACAGACTGGTTCCTTAAAATAAAACAAAAAAAATCATGAACCTATAGTCCTCCCCCTTTTATGCTAAAAATAGCTTATTTACTGTGGTGTCATCTATGAACAGTCACGAGTTGTCTGCTGCTGAAAATTTGCCTCTTGTGTCAGAGGCAATTTATTCTGTGTGTTCCACATAATTGCCCCATTCCAGAGTGTTTTGAAGACTTCTTTTGCGGTAGCTACATAACGACTTTACAGGACTTCCCTACCCTCTTTCCAAAATCATGACGTGTTGCCTTTAGCAAAACCAGTGTTATGATTAGAATTTTAGTCACCCTCATCTCCACTGGGAAATAATTTTCCTTATTCTGATTTTAAGAAAGAGATCAAACTTTCATTTGTAGTCTACAGCTAAGATTATTATAAAAATAAAAAAAAAAACAACCTGTGGCCAGAACAAATGTGCAGAGGCCTTCACCATTTACAGGAATATTTTCAGAGTGAAACCGAACAGCCTATTTAAGTGGCAGTTTAGTTTGCGCCTGCTTCCTCCCCGCTGACAAGCCAAATTCTGGAGCTCATTTGCAAAAAACCTCCCGCCACCCCACCCCCGCCCACCCCCAACCCCCGCCCAGTTGCGGCCCCATTATGTTTACCAGGTAACTTCTCCCCCACTAACACATTCGTATTGATCTGCCCTTATCGGTGTGCAACTCGACTTCCATATTGCCATCCCTTGCAGAGGAAGCTCCCGGCCTGTCCCTTCGCAGGCACTGAGCTGACCGGCACAGGCTCGGAAAATACATCGCCGGCTCCATTTTTTTTTTTTTTTTTTTGCGACTGGGCCAGCCCCACTGCTCTGCCTCGCACCCAGGCGCTGGCCTCTTCTCGCTGGGTTACTACCAGGCTGCGACGGGGCGGTTTTGCCACCGAACCGCCCCTTCCCCCCTTCCCTCCGTCCCCATGTCGCAGGTCCCTTCCTCTCCCCTCAGCCCCAGCTCCCCATCCTCCCCGGGGACCACCGGCCTCCTGAGACCCTGCGCCGAACCCTGCTGTCCCCTCCCCGCCAGAGGAGAGGAGGATGGAGGGCCGTGTGTGCGGGGTGCTCGGAGGGCCTTCGCTCAGGGTGTCCCGACCGGGGCAGGGGGGGAGAGAAAGAGCCCCACCTCCGCTCCCCGCAGCTGCGTTCCCTCACGCCCACCGTGGCCTCCCCCGTCTCCGCGGCCGCCGCCACTTACTTAAGGCCCAGTCCGTGGAGGTGCTGCCCGATCAGCCGGATCACGTCCTCGTCGGACTGCGAGAGCCGTTTCTTCTTCTTCAGGGAGCTGCCGCCGCCGCCGCTGCTGCCCCCCAGCTCCGCGGCGGCCGGGCCGGGGACCCCGGCGGCAGGCACCCCGTTATTGACACCGAGGCCACCGGAGCTGCTGCCGCCGTTGTTGGCCGAGGGCAGCAGCCCGTTGGCGTGGGCCAGCTGGTCACCGGCGGCCGTGCCCGCCGAGGCCTCGCCGTTCTGTGCGCCTAGGCAGCCCAGCTCCGAGCCCGCAGGCCCTTGCGGCGGCTGCTGCTGCTGCTGGCCCCCTCCTGCCCCGTTGGCCTGCATAGCGCTACCGACGCCGCTGCTGCTGCCTCTGAGCGGGGCGGCGGCGGGGGCGACCCCGGCGGGGAGCGAGGGGGACTGGGACGAGGTGAGGCCTGCTCTGCCCGCGGAAGCCCCGGGCTCTCCTGCTCCCTCCACCGCCGCCGCCGGGGAGGCCCGGGCTTTTTTCCGCGGGGGCGGGGAGGCTCCGCCGGTGTCCGAGTCGGAGGAGGAGGAAGCGGAGGCCAGAGTTTCCTCGCCGAGAGCGGCCGTGGTGGGAAGCCGGGGGGGCGAGGAGGGGGAGGCGGAGGACGGCGGCGATGAGGGGAGGCGGAGCAGGACCCTGTGCCCCCGGGGGTCCCGGAGGCAGCGCCGCCGCCCGCTCGGGGCTCCCTCTGGCGATGGCGGCCGCCGCTGCCCTGAGCCCCCACCCGGCAGCCCCAGGCGCCCGGCCCGCTCCTCTCGCTGCCCGCTGGGTTTGTCTCCTCTCAGCCCAATTGCAGCCTAATGGAGTCCGGACCGGGACGTCACAGGAAATTCCTATACTGCCCCCTACACACACTTCCGCCGCTCAGGGCTGGGGGTGGGGTATGGGCCCTATAGGTGCCGGGGGGCGCCGGTGGGGCAGGCAGCGGGACAGCGGCTGCGGCCTCGCCGAGATCTTGCGGGGGGTCGCTGCCTGCCCCGCACCGCGCCTGTCAGGGCAGGGGTCCGCTAGCGCCTGGGGAGGCTGTAGGAGTCCCGCCCGTGGTGTCTCCGGGGGGGGGGTCCCGGGGCATGTGCCTGCGCCCGGCAGGGCTGAAGCCAAAGCGCGATGGTGAAGCCGCGAAGAGGTGCACAATGGGCACCCTGACCCGTCCCGGCGGCACCGGCTGTCCCGGTCACCTGGCAGGTGACCGGCTGGAGGGGGGTTAAGCTGGCTTCGCGAAGCAATGTTTTTTATTTTAAAAAGGAGAAATATTCAATGAAGTTGCGTCCCGTCGTTGCCAGGTTGGTTACTGGAAGGGTTCAGGTTCGCTGCTGGTCTCTGTTGTGGTCGCAGCATGTGTTGGCAAGGAGGCAAGGGGAAAATTTGCTATCGCTCTTCCAGGAACGGGGAGAGTTGGGGCACATTTGTTAGGACAGGCTATTGGAAGACAGTAAGCGTTTTGTGTGTCTCCCTCTCATTCCCTCCTGTAGGATGGCGGGTAAACTCAAATCCTCAGCCAAGTCTCTGGTCAAAAGTCATGGGATGAGTGAAATCTTGGTCTTTAAAAACAGTGTCTTGAAATAATACATTATGTGTTATTTGGTTTGGAGTCTGGAATTTTCCTTTTTTATATTTGCAAGCTTTTCTCCAAACCCCAAAGTGAAATAAGAACTTTATTTTTCTTAATGAAAGCTGAGATTCACATCTCATCATCTTTGCCTTCAGAAGAAGGTGGGGATTTAGGAGCACCAAATGTTGCCAACATCTTAAAATGGTAAGTTTGAACAGCAGTACTTTCTTTTAAGTGCAGCTTTGAAAAAGTCTGACTGAGGGAAACCATGGGCCTGAGACCAGCGGAGAAGTCTGTGAAGAGACACAGTCTGTGAAAGGAGGCAAAAGATGTGAGACTACGTGGATGCTTGGACAATTGAAGTAGGTCCCATACTTTGGCTCTGTGTGGTGGCCTCAGGAGGTATTGGTTTCATAAGTAGTCTTAAGCCAAAGTACTCTTTCTGTGAGGAGAGGTTAAAGAGTGTTGCCACTGAGCACTGCCCAGGTGTAGCTGTAGGGTTAAATTCAACATTGGTTTTGAGGAGAGAGGAGCTGGTTGATTTTGTGTTCTTAGCTCACCAGCCATTGATGAAGAATGTGTCACTTGTGTTTTAGCCACTTCACTGCTGCTGTATCTACTCTCATCTCCATGGCTGTCTTATCAGCATTCTAGAGATCTTCCTCATTCCTCCCCCTGCCCAGGTGCCATCAATAAATCTAGAATTCAAAGATTCAGGTAAAGATGAAAGGAACAGTACAGAGAGCAGCACTGACCCTGTGTAGGCACCTGAAAGTGAATTCTAAAGAGAAAGACTAGGTTTTCAGGAAGGCCAACTTGCCCATCATTTTTTCTGCCTTATGCCTCAGCATCCAAGGTGGGGGCAGAAACCCCTTCTTGACTTACCAGTTTGTGCCACTCTCCTGCCAGCTGCTTGTCCTGGCCTACTGCCATCACGCTGCCTGAACTGCTTGGTATTTCTTTGTTAGTCACTGCTTTGATTACCTGCATGTAGCCTGCTGCTGCCATGCACCAGCTCCTGTCTTGGTGACTTTCTGAAGAGTAATATGTGATGGCAAAATTGCAGAATCCCTTTCCTGTAGCTGGATGATACCATATGGGCAAATGACTTTATACAACCATCTATAACAGAAAGGGTCTCGGAGGTTTCCCCCAGTTATTTTGATTAAATCCTCTCAGGGAGTAAGAGTAGTGTTTGGAGCTGAAGAGAATCTAAAATATATCCTTTAAATGCATTAACTGCAGTGAATGTCCTTGCCCTTCTCCAGCCCTCTCATCTCCCTTCTTGGAGGAGGGAATATCCCAGCAGAAACAGAGCTGGAGGAAGCAACTCAGTATTGCTGGGATGGCACAGGCCTTGGCTTCTGTGTCAGGGGGAGCTGGTAGGAGACAACTGAAAGTTTCTCAGGATCCCAGCTGACATGAAGATGTAGAAGGTGAATGATCCAGAGTCCCAGGTGTGAAGAGCATGCCTTAGCCAGATCCTAAACCACAGATGGAAAGTCCCTGGAACAGTTCCTGCTCTTTTCCTCCTTTGTCACTTACAGTTTTCCTAGTAATAGGAGAGGTTTTCTATTTCACCTAGGCTTTTCTTAGTCAGCAGGAGGAGGTCTTGAGAGACAGCTCTGTTGCTAGCAGACCTTCCTCCCCATGTTGCAGCAAGGAAAAGGAGAACCAGGAAAGGGGCTGTGGCACTGTACTTTGGCAGTCTTTCTTCAGCTGATCCCTGATTTGGATCCTAATTCTATTCCACACCCTTATGAGAGAGAGCAGATTTAATGACAATCCAAATAAGCCTGCAGCTTTCTGAGCAATTGGATGAATCAACTGTCAAATACAAAACACATCTCACTTGTGACAGAAGACCTCATTGTAATAACAGAAATATGCATTCATCTTACTCAGGCATTTTCAGCTTCCCCAAAGTAGAGAGTAAATGGAACAGTTCAATAAATTTGACAAATTTATAAACACCTAATTTTAAAGATAAATTTTGACAACCTTAAATAGAGTTGTGGTATCTGCCATGCTACTGTGGTACAGAATTTATATGTAACTATGCAGAATGTGTACAGTCCTGACTATATCATAAAGCAAACAACTCGCTATGTATGGCACCACATATTTAATAGAAAATGTTGCAGAAACACTTCTTTGTTATTGTGGAAGTTTGGAAAACTGAAGAGACTGATGATGCCATATCAAAAACCACTGATGAAATGACCAAGCGTAGAATGTGTTTTTATGTGTAGAAAACTGTCTTGGGACAGTGGACTAAATAGAAGTGCTTGGACAGCCAGAAACAACTGCCTTTTCTAGGTGTGGAAAGTTTAAAAAAGTAAAAATAACCCTTGAATTTATCTTTTATGGGCTAACTACAACTAGTAAAAATTTAGATTACATCTATTTTGTTGTTTGTTTTTTATTTTGCTTTAAAGGAGGATGAGGCAGGAAGTCCAGATCTGACTAATAATAAGGAACTGTTTAATTAGGGGGCTGGGTATTTTAGTGATAATTATGTGAAGTTGCTTAGGCAGAGCTGAAATACTACAAAATACTAGGGAAAATCCTAGAGAGATGGATTAGCAGTTAGAGCATCACAGTGAAAGTAATGAACAGTTGGATTCTATCCAGTATGTACAGGTGCACATGTGTATAGTTTTCCTTCTGTACCCAATTTGAGGTTACAGGAAACAAACCAACAACAGAACAAAAGGATAAAGAATTTCAAACAATGTCATTTTCCACAGTACCAGCTCAATTAACACTTGAACAGGTACTTGCATTTGCTTACAACTGTCAAAAGATGAGGTATGAGTTGAAGAACAACTACATGCCTTAAACATAATTTCTAGAAAGCATTCAACAGATGGATGATTTGTAAGCAAATTACACTGTGCTGCAATTCCATCACTTCATGCAGATGATGGTTGCTATTTTATGGAGAGTGGGATGCAGAAAGCCAAAACTGAGTGGAGCTGCAACTGAAAGACTGTGAAGGGCAACACAAAGGCCTTCTGCAGGTACATTGGCAGAAAAAAGGAAAACAAAGGGAGCTGTAGAATTGAGTGATTGGCCTGGTGATAAAGGTCAAGGAAAAGTCTGAGTTATTGAAGGCATCTGTCATGTTGGCCTTTACTAGAGAAAAACCCCTCTACATCTCCCAAACTTCCATGGTTTGTAGCAAAGTTTGGAGAGAGAGGGTGGCTACAGTAGAGAAGGATCAAAATAAAGTCCACTCAATCAACGTGGACATATACAAGCCCACTGGACCAGATGGCTTGTATCAGAAGGCAACACCAGAGTGTTGAGGGAGCTGGTCAGTGTTACTGTGTGCTCACTCCTTACGACATTGGAAGGGCTGTGTCATTCAGAAGACTTGATGATGACTGAAAAATGGCAAATATTACACCCTTAAGTTCATTTATGTCTGACCCAGCCTCACTGACTTTGGGCTTAGTGAGTAAGGGGAAATCAGAGTATGCCATTTAAACTTGACTTTATTAGGGCTTTTGATAGGACCTTTTCCAATAACCTTATAATTTGGGAGTTGCTGTTGGAGTTGCTGGGTGGGCAGACTGCATGTGTGAAAAACTATGTTTACCATCATGCTTGAAGGGTAGCACCTGGTTGGTTTGAAGTCTCACTGTTGCACAGTTAAGAGGGATAAAAGATACTGAGCAACACTGATATGTTCATCAGTGACTTGGGATGGGGCAGAACGCACCTTCAGCAAGTTTCCGGCTGATTTCTGCACCACACTGGAAAGATGAGTTGAGATACTGGAGGCCACAGCTACAATTCAGAGTATCCTTGGCAATCTGTAGGAATAGGCCAGTGAGACAAGTCAACAGAGCCAAGTGCAGAGTCTTGTATGTGGAACAGACTATCCTCATGCAATGCTATAGGCTGAGAGCCAACTGGCTTGGGAGTAGGCCAGCAGAAAAGGGCGTAGGCATCCTGGTGGACAAAAGAAGTTCATCATAGGAGTTCAGGGTTCATTATCAATATACCCAGCAGGGATATGCTCTCTGTGCAGTGCTGGTGAGGTCACATTGGTTATCCAATACCCTGTTTTGGGTCCCCCAGCAACAGCCTAGATCAGATTCAGCAGAGGCTGCTAACTAAGGTGGCTCAAGCTGAAACATGTGTCTTTGAGAATGGTCCTGTTGTGCACAAACAGGACAAGAGACAAAATACAGATTTTACACCTAGAGAAATTCCAGCTGTGTGTAAGAAAGGAAATGTTCAGTGGGAGGATGGTCAAGTACAGGAACACATTGCCAGAATGGCTGTGGACTTTCCATCTATGGAGACAGCTAGACTGGAAAATGTAGATACCTACATAGCCAGATCTTGTAGGTTTTCACACAACAAGCCATGGGATGACACACCTATCCCAAGGGGGGACAAAGATCCTGGCTTAGGAGCTAGGAACACTCATAGGAAGGCCTTGAATCTAAACTCCAAGGAGAGCGGGGATAAAGCTGGGCTTACTGGAGAGGGGCCTGGGCCTGGCACAGCACATCAGTACTAACTGTCCAGCTTTGTGAGGTGTGCTTTAAACTGAAGGGCCTGGATGGAAGGACCCAAAATGGCAATGATCACCCCATTTCACCATTTCAATCGATCTGCGATTAAACCAGGCCAACCAGAGTAGCATGAAATGTGCCTCAGCTGCTTCCTTAAATGAGAAGCAAAATATCAACTTCCTGAAGTGTACATATACAAGCACATGCAGTCTGGGAAATAAACAGGAGGAACTGGAGCTCCATGCCCAGTCAGATAGTTATGATATCATAGTAATAACTGAAAAGTCACACGACTGGAGACTCATGATAGAAGGCTATAGGCTGCTACATAAACACAGGCAGGGGAAAAGAAGTGGAGGAGTCACACTTCTCCAAGTTAGGGAAAACCTTGAATGTGTAGAAGCCAACTAATGGTAATTGTGGTAGCCCTATTGAATGTCTCAGGGTCAAAATCAGACAGGTAAGGGTGACCTTACAGTAGGCATCTGTTACCAAACCCCAAACCAAGATGATGTGACCAATGAAGCAATACTCAGATTGATCAAGCAAGGTCAACAAAACCTGGCCTTTCTGGTAGACTTTAGTTACGTAGACATTTGTTGGAAGAACAGCACTGCAGCTCACCTGACACTGGTCAAGTTCCTGGGATGTGTAGAAGACTGCTTCCTCGCACAAATGTTGGATGTGCAAACCAGGAATGGGGAACAGCTGGACTTACTACTCACTAACTGAGGAAACCTGCTCTGTAATATCTCAGTTAGTGACTGACTTCGGCTGCATTGACCACAACATTGCAGAATTTGGGATACTACTGAGCACAATGAAGGTTAATTCAAGAACAAAGGTTTCAGATTTTAGAAGGGCAAACTTCAGGTTGCTCAGGGCTCAGTTGGAAGTGATCCCATGGGAAGCTTCCATGGAGGGTAAAGGAGCTCGTGAGTGCTGGGAGTTTTTCAAGAACACCGAAAACCAGTTAACCAAAACCAGTTCATACCCTCTAAAGCAAGGGAAGTAGTCAGAGCGAGTGACCCGCATGCTGTGAGCTTCTGGGTCTGGTCAGAGACAAAAAGGAAATGTACCAGAGGCTGAAAAGTGGAACATTAGCAGTTGGAAATTCAGGGCCATTACTAGGGTATGCAGAGAAGCAGTTAGGAAAGCAAAAGCTCAACTTGAGCTAAATTTGGCCAGAAATGTCAAAAACTTCAAGAAAGGATTCTTCAGATACATTAACAGCAAATAGAGGAATAATACAGCCTGCTATTAAAAGGTGAACCAGTCACCAATGACGCTGAAAAGGCAGAGGTTCTCAACATCTTCTTCACCTCTGTCTTTACCAGTGATATTAGGTCGCAGGACATAGGAACAAAAGTCCAGGTTGATGCAGACACTGATCCGCTTTCAATGAAGGGGGAGATGGTGTATCAACTATTACAAGAACTTGACCAATGCAAATCGATGTCCGAATGACATCCAGCCTAGGATGCTGAGGGAGTTGGGTATGTCATTGTGAAGCTCCATAATCTTTGAGAAGTCATGGAGACTGGAGGAAGGTTGATTTCCCCCCATCTTTAAGAAGGGTTCTAAGGAGGACCCAGGCAATTACAGACCCATTAGCCTCACTTCAGTCCCTGGGAAAGTCATGGAGCAAATCCTCCTGTGGACTAGCATGGGTCAATTGAAACATGATCAGGAAAAGCCAACATGGATTTATCAGGGACAAATCGTGCCTAACAAACCTCATTACCTCTTATGACAAAATAACCTGCTCAGTTGATGCAGGGTGAGCTGTGAACATTGTCTACCTGGGCTTCTCCAAGGCTTTTGATATGGTTCCCCCCGTCCTCCTGGACAAGATGATTCAGCATGGCCTGGACAAATGGTCTGTGCAGTGTGTGAGAAACTGGCTGGCAGACAGTGATAGTAAATAGTTCATCCACAAATGGTCACAAGTGGAGTCCCCAGGGGATTAATATTGGGCCTGATGTTGTTTAACATCTTCATAAGTGACCTGGATCTTGGGATCAAGAGCACCCTGATGAAGTTTGCTGATGACAGCAAGATGGGTGGAGAGGTTGACACCCAAGAAGGGAGAGCCACTCTCCAGGATGACTTAGACAGACTGGATAAGTGGGCTAACAGGAACTCTATGATAAAGTTCACAAGTGCAAGGTGTTGCATCTTGGAACGCATAACACAGGACTGCCATTCAGACTGGGATCCCCTTGGCTAGTGACCAGCCTTGTGGAAAGGGACTTGGGGGTCTTTGTGGACGACAGGCTCAATATCAGTGAACAAGGGTGCTGTTGTAGCAAAGAAAGCCAACAAGGTGCTGGGCTGCATCAACAAGGGCATCACCAGCAGAGACAAAGGAGTCATCATCCTGCTCTACTTGGCACTTCTCAGACCACACCTGGAGTATTGTGTTCAGTTTTGGTCCCTGCTGTTCAAAAAGCATGTGAACAGGCTGGAGAGAGGGTTCAGAGAAGAGTCACGAGGAAGATCAGAGGACTATAATACCTGTCATATGAGAAGAGGCTGAGAAAATTGTGTTTGTTCAGCCTTGAGAAAGCTTAGGAGAGACCTTATTACAGTGTTCCACTACTTAAAGGGGGGCTACAAAGAAGATGACTCCTTATTTATAAGGTGTCATATGGGACAAGGCAAGAGGCAATGGGCACATGTTGCTCCTGGGGAGATTCCATTTGAATACAAAGAAAATTTTACACTATGAGGGCAATCAGACATTGGAATGGTCTCCCAGAGGAAGTGGTGGATTCCCCTGCTTCGGAAAGTTTTAATTTTCAGCTTGACAGGGTGCTGAAACATACCATGTAAACAATAAGAATAGTAGGGTTGGACCAGATGATCCTTGAGATCTCTTCCAACCTGACATTCTATGATTGTGATTCTATGATTGTGATTCTGTGATTCTAAGGTTTTGGGCAACTTAGACTACTTTTGAAGATAGCCCTGTTTGGGTCAGGAGGTTCTATCAGTGATCTCAAAGAGTCTCTCCCAGCTTCAATTTTGTGGTTATTATAAGAGAACTTCGTAGAAGAATCCCTGTGGTATGGGGGGAAAATACTGGTAACTTGGTTGTCATGTTTTAGGGGTATTATATCCCAAAGATTCAGTAGGGATACTGTGTTTTCTTGCAGATGAGCTTGTATGGCAAGGATAAGGGCATTAATACTGTTGCTGTAGCCTAATTAAGTATTAGGTAATCACACTGTCTTCTGTTCCACTGAAGTAATTTGCATACACTGTTGTTGACCTCTGTGCTCTCCTGGGCAATCACAACATGGTACAGTACCAAAAATAAATGTAAGAAAGTGCTGAGGATCCCATGTAGTATGGACCATCCTATTTAATACAGGGTATGTCACTTTATTATATGGTCAATACAGTTTCTCATAGGAAGAGCATGCATGACATGGTTTTCCCTGCATTTCTGTTGCCATAGGTGTTTTTCTGGTTGTGCAGCATGCCATGTATTGGGAGAAGGCATATTTCTGCATGGGCAGATCCAACAAGCACGTGCAAGAGGTATGAGCCAGCCTTGTACTTACTGTGCAACATCTCTGAGCATGAACAGCAAGGCTATATTGCATACACTGTGAATCTGACATTGCTTTACATGCATGATCTCTGTCTTGGACTATCCTAGATAAGAGATTTCATGTCTTGATTTCATATGGGTTATCAGTGTTTTTGAGTGAGATTAGATTTATCCTTATATTGTTGCAGTTATTTTACTTTTCCTACTTAAGGGCTGCTCCCCTGCCTTTTACTTTTTGCTAGTTCTCAAGGCAATTGTTATTTCAGACTTGTTGATCATGTCTGCCAACTCCCACATAGCTCCTAGAGCCTAACCCTGAGTGGGGTAATATGCCATTTTCTATTGCCATTGAATTAGGTCCTGCCTCTCCCAGAATGACATGTACACTAGTCTTTTCTCTGTGCTTTTTGTGTTTTCTCTGGAGGGTTATATCACAATGAGCTCTTACAGCTGGAACTAAAACTTCAAGATCGGGCATGTAGACTGTAGTATCTCATATCCACTCTGGAATGGGCAGAGGGGAAATTGGTACATAATCAGCAGCAGATTATATTTTAACATTAAGCTTGTGATTAGCTCATTGGAGCCCTGGCATTACACTGTAATTTCTTTTTTTTTCATTCTTAAATAGCAATCTATGGTTTTCCCAAGTTCATATTTTAAAAAGCTAGTGAACAACCAGACCCTCCTTATTTGCTTTGAATAAGAGGCTAAAGGTTAGTGTCGCAAGAATTGCACTGCTATTTAAGTGCCCTTTATTTTAAGGGAAATTACTAGGTTTTGTTGCAACTGTATCTTGCTTAAAATCCAATTTTCTGTGCAAGCATGTCCATCCTTGTTGGTGTATAGTCTTTACATCAGAAATAAAGAGCCACTAAATTAGAGAAAAAATTCTTAACGTGGCTCCATAGTAGAAAATTTTCACCGCTTCATCTTATTTACAGTACATCAGCTCTGGCACTGCTCATACTGAAGACCTCACAAAGTTTAAAATAACTGCTGTAATAAAGAACTCATGACATCACCAGTAACCCATCACAAAAATAATTCTTCTGCACCCTTTAAAAAGTGTTCATCCAGAACCATACTGGCTTGAGATGCAGGAGCAGAAACAGAATCATAGCATGACAGTATTTCACAGCATTGAAGGGCAATTACTCAAGCTCTAAGAATGACACTCCTGCAGGAGAGAAGTTCCTTCTGGAGCTAATAGCAAGAAGTAGATGTTAAACCCATTTGATCTTTTTGCCTCTAAGTGTTACATTAGAATTTCCATAAGCATTTATTCAAATTCATTTCCAAAGTATCCTAGTATCTTATAGTTTAATTTTTTGGCTTTGATTAATATATTTGCATCTTTGATACTAAGCCAACCTGATTTCTCAATTAGAAAACTTAATGTTCCTCAAATTTGCTAAAATTCTTATTTTTTGAAGAGGGTACAATCTATGGAATATAAGCAATGGTAGTTTTTACCAACCCTTGTTTGGGGTGACTCACACATTATTTGAGCCTTTGCCTCACAATAATATAGCCATTTCAAATACATGCATATTACTCCTTTATGCTTTTGTGGCTTCTCTTCTAAAGAAGAGTGCTGAGAGGGTTTCTGAAGCCTGGCATGGTGGGTAGGCTTTACTGACTTTCATTTGACTGGATTATGCATTATCAATTTGACTAATGGGAAGGACACCCTATATATCGTCATTCCTATTTCAATCAGCACAAGATTATACAATATATCAATTATATCTGTAGAAATAATTAATTCCTAGTTTTAAATAAATACTAACACCTTCTTTATAAGCACCTCCTATTTACTACCACTTCTTCAGAACACCACATCTGAGAGAGGAACGTGTCCAGCTGGATACACACAGAAGGCATGGTGGGTAGTAGTTCCATCTGGAAGGAAGAAAGGGAAGTTGTTTAAAATCAGGATTAAAGGCTTGGGTTTAGTGCACATCTTAATTTTCACAATTCGAACCAGGTATTATGAATTGTGACAAATCCTCCTGTGACATACCTCACAGTAGCTAACTGTACCTCACTCTGTGGCCACTCAAAACCTTGCAGTTAATTCTGAAATGAGCTCAGGCTTTCTCTCCTGAAAACAAAGGCTCCTGTCCCAGAAGCTAAAATAACCCTCATCTGTTGTTTTAAGTTGACTGCCAAAGACACAGCTGAACAGGATGATTTCCATTTTGCCAGGAGCAGTGACACAAATGCAAAGTAGGTATCTTGATAATTCTGCTTTGCTGTTATTCTGACAACAGTATTAGCAGGAAAACCTTGTTAGAGCTTTGTTTCCAAGAAACATAGTTAGTAACACTCATCTAGGCTGACTTTGTACCTCTGTAAGTTAAGCACCTAGCCCAAGCTAATTTTCTAGGTTTCCTCTGGAGACGTGGAGGTGCCTACAGAGGTGATTCTTCCCAGATACTTATCTTAGGGTGGGATGAATCACTTCAGTGTCTTTTGCCACTGGGAAGCCCTGCCCAACTATATTAGTCTGCATCACTGCCTCCTAGATGAGTACAGTTTAAAGAGAAAAATCCTTCCACTTTAATGGTAGATCTGAAAATGGCAGTGTCATCATGGATAAGAGATACCAATATGGCATTGACAGTAAGTTATGAAAGTTGAATACCTACTGCCATATAACTGTAAGGCCAGCCTATGGTTCACACGTTGCATGCAGCTTACAAGCCAAGCTGGAGCCATATTGTCACATTACTTCTTGGTCATCTGTCATAATTTGTCTTCATAATGGTTCCTAATACTCAGCTGCATGAGAGTATAAGCCAGGACAGGATGCTGAGAACAATATTGACAGCTCACCTGAAGAGGCAGCAGGTCTCTGAGGGGATTTTCAGATAAGGTTGTAGGATGATCTTTAGGGATCTCTGAGACCTAAAGGCTTACTACTTCTTATATGGAAGCTGCTCCCAGAGCTTGCCACCCTCTTCATTTTTCAGGGTATGTGTCTTGTGGCTTTTTGGCCTAGCTAGGGTCTAATATATGAAGTTCATTAGATAGTAAAGAGTGGTCACTGCTGCTCAGTTAGTTTGGTTGCTTTAAAAATACACAAATTATTAAACTTCTTATTTAAATATTATACTTCCACAGGAGAAAAAACTAGATGAAAGCTTACTAGAGTTCCCTGATTAAATGCAGTATGCATTCTGAATATATAAAACTGCCAACAGTTTATTGTTATTTCCAGAATCTTTTTTCCTTGGTAGAAACATGAAAAATTTCAGGTATTGGCTATCTCATCCTGGAAATAAAGCTTTTTCAACAAAATGCTAAAATATGCCCCTTTGTTGCACTCATTTTTTTATAATTTTTGAATTTTATAAGGTCACTTACCCCCTAACATACTTTCACTGTCTTCTTTGACAATATTTTGGTAACATTATTTCAACACTGAGAAGAGACAATATCATCTACTTTATTGTTAAAAAAGCTTGACCATTCACATACCTTAAAATGTCTGGTATCAACACATAATGACTTTACTGAAATCTTAGAAGATATTTGATGCTAAAACATCCATCATCTGGCACCTACACAGAAATAATATATTACTGTATTGGTTTTACTATTGATTAAATATTAACATTTTTGATCACTGGTGTTTAAAAATAAGTAATAATGCTAACAAAATATATGCCCACTATTTGAAAGATAAGGCTATGCTGCTTTGCAAGTGTTCTGAAGGTTGTCATAGGAATTGCAATTTTACTTATGCCTTTCAACACCTTTAATGGGTTTTATCATTTTACCTATATACCATATATGTCTTGTATAAATTGCAAAATAATATGTAACAAACCGTATGGATACTTGGTCTGAGTTTTTTCAGCTATGGGTTTTATGAATACAGCAGATTGAGGAAGATTCAGGTTGTCAATAGAACCACTTTGGGGGCTTTGCTTTTGAAAGAAGTCTTCTTGCATAGTTATTTCATATCAGGTAATTTCCAAACATAATTACAATATTTAATTTTTTTAAGAAGCTTTCTAGCAGGCTCAACATACTGAATTTTATGCTGGGCCTTTGTAATCCTTAGGGAACAGCTCTACTCCATGTTTCGAAAAGAAGAATTTTCAGAGGCCAGGCAATATGAATCCTCTAAGATGAGGGAAGTTTTGCTCCTTGGATAACTGTAATCTAAACAAGATGAAGAAATCATATCTTCAGTGGTATTCAGCCTCTGCTGATTTATGCTTTTCTTGAGTAGTGGACATGTAACAATATTTTAATTTCTAAAGGTGTTTTCATCAAGGCTTGTCAAGTTCAACCATAATTTTTATGATGGTCATTACATTGTATTTCTGCTTGTACAAATCGAGATGCAAGTTTTTTTAGGGTTTTTTTGTTGGGTTTTTTGGTTTTGTTTTTTTTTTTTAGAGGTTTTCTTAGTCAGGAAAGAATATCGTATTGTTCTGAGTGACACTGACATAAGAATAAATAACACTGAAACTTGGAAGAGTGTTAATTAGAAATTATTATAATGTGACTGACCTGACTTGGCATTATGGTATCTTGCCAAACTGGCTTTTCATACTTATGTGTGTCAGATTTGTTTTTGTGGCAGGAAGCTAATGATTTCATGGAACTGTTTGGCTTAATCCTTCTTTCTTTATGCTGCAGAAGTTTTATGTAAGGAAGAATAAGTAAAAACAGAATGAGGTTCACAGAATCACAATTATTGAGGCTGGAAAAGACCTCTGAGATCATCAAGTCCAGCCCATGACCTCACACCACCACACAGGATAGACAGACCATGGCACCAAGTGCCACAGCCTTTCCTTAAACACCCCCAGGGATGGAGACTCCACCACTTCCCTGGGCAGTCCATTCCAATGCCTGATCTCCCTCTCCATGAGGAAGTGCTTTCTGAGATCCAACCTAAATCTCCCCTTCATGCAGCTTCAGGCCATGCCCTCTTGTCCTGTCACTTGTTAACAAGAAGAGCCCGATCCCCACCTGACTACAGCTTTCCTTCAGGGAGTTGTAGAGAGTGATAAGGTCCCCCCTGAGTCTCCTCTTCTCCAGGCTAAACACCCCCAGCTCCCTCAGCCTCTCCTTATCAGACTTTCCCCCTAGTCCCTTCACAGCCTCATTGCTCTCCTCTGGATCCACTCCAGCACCTCAATATCCTTCTTGAAGTGAGGGGCCCAGAACCACACACAGAACTCAAGGTGAGGCCTCACCAGTGCTGGGTACAAGGGGAGAATTCCATCCCCAGTCCTGCTGGCCACACTATTCCTGATAAAAGCCAGGATCCCATTGGCCTTCTGAGCCACCTGGGCACACTGCTGGCTCATGTTCAACTGGTTGTCAACCAGTACTCCCAGGTCCCTCTCTGCTGGGATGCTCTCCAGCCACTTTTTCCCCAGTCTGTAGTGCTGCATGGGGTTATTGTGGCCAAAGTGTAGGACCCTGCATTTGGTCTTGTTGAACTTCACACCACTGGCCTCAGCCCATCGACCCAGCCTGTCCAGCTCCCTCTGCAGCATCTTCCAACCCTCCAGCAGATCAACACTGCCCCCCACTCTGGTGTCATTCATGAGTTTACCAAGGGTAGACTCAATCCCCGCATCCAGGTCATCAGTAAGGATGTGGAATAGGACTGGGCCCAGTACTGATCCCTGGAGGTCACCAGATGCCAACAGGATGCAGCACCATTCACCACCATTCTCTGGGGCTGGTCATCCAGACATTTTTTAACCCAGCAAATCCTGTCCAAGCCTTGGACTGCCAGCTTTTCCAGGAAAATGCTGTAGGAGACTGTCAAGGGCTTTGCTGAAGTCAAGGTAGAACACATCCACAGCTTTCCCCTCATCCACTAGGTGGGTCACCCAGTCATAGAAGGAGATGAGATTGGTCAGGCAGGACCTTTCTTTCCTAAACCGACATTGGCTGGGCCTGATCCCCCGCTTGTCTTCTACATCACACTTGATGGCACTCAGGCTGATCTGCTCCATAACCTTGCCAGGCACCCAGGTCAGGCTGACAGGCCTATAGTTCCCCAGATCCTCCTTTCAGCCCTTCCTCTGGATGGGCGTCACACTGGCCAACCTCCAGTCACCTGGGACCTCCCTGGTTAGCCAGGACCAGTGACAAAAGATGGAGAGTGGCTCAGCCAGTGCTTCTACCAGCTCCTTCAGTACCGTAGGATGGCACCATAGACTTGCTGGGATCTAAATGGCACAGCAGGTCACTGACTACTTCCTCCTGGAGTACACGAGGGGTATTCTGATCCCCATCTCTGTCTATTAACTCAGAAGTCCAGTTGCCCTGAGGGTAGCCAGTCATTTTGTAATGACTGAGGCAAAGAAGGTGTTACGTACCTCAGCCTTTTCTTTATCTTCTGTTATTATGTTCCCTCCCCTCATCCCACAAGGAATGGATACTTTCCCTGGGCCTCCTTTTGGGTTTTTTGGGGGTTTGTTTTGTTTTGTTTTGTTTTTCTGAGTTTTCGTAAAAGCTCCCTGCTCAACCAGGCTGCTCTTCTTCCCCACTGGCTCATTTTTCGGCACACAGGGACAGCCTGCTTCTGCGCCTTCATAATTTTACTCTCAAAGTAAGCCCATCCTTCCTGGGCCCTGAGAGCTTCCCAAGAGACTCATCGAAGCCAGCATCCTGATAGACCGATGTCAGCCCTCTGGAAGCCTAAGGCAGAGATTTTGCTGACAACCCTCCTAACTTCACCATGTATTGAAAAATCTATCATGTCATGGTTGCTGTGCCCAAGATGACCTCCAACCAGTATGTCTTTCACCGGCCCTTCCCTGCTTGTAAGCAATAGGTCTATCAGGCACTACACCTGGTAGGCTCACTTCACTAGTTGTACCAGAAAGTTATCATCTATACATTCCACAAACTTCCTGGACTGCCCCCTTTCCGCTGTGCTGTACTTGCAGCAGACATTTGGTAAGTTGAAGTCTCCTACAAGAACAAGGGTTCCTGGTTGAGTGGTCTGTAGCAGTCTCTCAGTAAGGTATCAGCCTGATTGGCTTCCCCTTTATCCTTACCCATAAACATTCTACCTTGGTGTGTCTAACATTGTGTTCTAGGCAGTCAAAGCACTCCTTAACATATCATGCTAGCCCACCACCTCTCTTTCCTTGCCTATCTCTTCTAAAGAGCCTGTAGCTATCCACTGCCACACTCCAACCATGCAAATCATTCCACTACATTTCTGTGATATCAATTATGTAATGGTTTCCCTGGTGCACAGTAGCTTCTAACTCCTCCTGTTTATTGCCCACACTACAGGCATTGGCATATCTGCACTTGAACCATTGTACAGTTACCACCTCCGACAGCTGTGCATCACCCTGAGGCTTATCCCTAGTAGTCCTGGGTTAAAGGTTAAGGTTAAAAAGTTAAAAGTCAAGGTTCACTGAGTATGACCTGTGGTGACTATACAAAATTATATTTGGTATAGGTTTTTACTTCAGGAAGTTCAGATAGGTGATATATTTGGCCTGTTATTTGTTTACTTAAATTACATTTACATTGATTTAAGACTGGCTTACACTTGTGTAATTCTACCAGCTTCAGTGCAGTTTTTTTGTAATTCTTACTGGTGTGAGGTCACAGTAGAGTCCATTTAAACAAATTAAACAATTTATTGAATGACATAGTTAATTAACAGCATAAGACCCAGCTTGTTTTGACTTCTGATCATGTTGCCTTCCTTGTAGTTCTGTGAAGGAAGAGCAGTTTAGGCATCTGTCACCAAGAAGGGATGGCTGTGTCTAGCTGGACTGGAATCTCACCTATAGAAGTCCCTCAGTTAAAACGAAAGCAGATCTTATTGTTACATCTCTATGTTCTACATAGACATGAAGTCTATTTCTTTAAATCTTTAAAGTGAGATGGGTCTAACATTTGGTCTACACCTTGTTGAAGTTCCCAAAGGGATCATGGAATCATAGAATCATAGAATTAGCCGGGTTGGAAGGGACCTCAGAGATCATCAAGTCCAACCCTTGACCCACCGCTGCGGTTGCTAGACCATGGCACTGAGTGCCACATCCAGTCTCTTTTTAAATATCTCCAGGGATGGAGAATCCACCACCTCACTGGGCAGCCCATTCCATTGCCTGATCACCCTCTCCGTAAAGAAATTCTTTCTATATCCAACCTAAACCTCCCCTGGCACAACTTAAGACTGTGTCCTCTTGTTTTGTTGAAAGTTGTTTGGGAAAAGAGACCAACTCCCACCTCGCTACAGCCTCCTTTCAGGGAGTTGTAGAGAGCGATGAGGTCTCCCCTGAGCCTCCTCTTCTCCAGGCTGAACACCCCCAGCTCCCTCAGCCTCTCTTCATAGCGCCTGTGCTGGAGTCCCTTCACCAGCCTGGTTGCCCTCCTTTGGACCTGCTCCAGGACCTCGATATCCTTCTTAAACTGAGGGGCCCAGAACTGGACACAGGACTCGAGGTGTGGCCTCACCAGGGCTGAGTACAGGGACAGAAATGCTGGAGCATGGGCTGGGGCTGGGGCTGTGGAAGCTGCAGTCCCCTGCCTCTAGCAGCTGCTAGCCACACGTATTAGCTGGGATGGAGCACGCTGATGACACACCCATACAGCATCTTGTTTTGGACTTAGTTTGGTAATAGGAGTGCTGCACTGAGCTGTGCACTCATATCCTACATTTAACTATAGGCTTATATGAGTAATAAGTCATGTAGTTAAACCAAAGTTATTGAGACTATGTAGCAGAGATGATGCAAATACCAAGCAAACATTGTGGGACCCTGCTCCGTGGCCGGTGTTGTATTCAGTAATTGACAGTGTGGTTTGACATGTGGGGTTTGTAAGCAGCACAGGAGCATTCTCAACATGATGTATCATGCTGTTCTTTTTGCAGCTCCTGTTTTTTCATAAACTCTTTGTAATATTCCAGCAAGAATTCCTGGAGGTTATTTTTTCTGTTTTCTTAGTAAGGTATGTGATAGTAGCCACAGTCCAACATTGCAACATACTTATAGTACACAAGCACAGTACTTTTAACACCCAACGACCAGTAATCCCTATAGGTACAGGAAAAGTGAACCCTATTTTTGTACATATTTAGTACAAGCCTAAGATGCATTTTCATGCCCCAGTAAGCTTACAGGTTGGAAAGAGACAAAATGAGGAGTTAGCATAAAGAGTTTGGATAGGGGAGATTCCACCTTAGGTTTTTTCTTAATTTTGGCATCAGTCTCCAAGCTACTAGAAAGGAAGTTATTATTGATAAGTGATGGAAAGGGAAAGAGAGAAACAAATAGTGGCACAATAGTGTGAGGGGAATCAGAGAAGCTTTTGGTAACTGACTCCTCAGAAACGATACAATAGCAAGGGGAGAAAAAAACCATGGTCAAATCACATGAGGAGTCAGTCCAAAATTTCCAAATAGATTGCTGATACTTGCTGGCAGCTTTTCACTTCATCTGGAAGAAAAGAGTCTCTTTACTCAACAAACCAGAATTAATCTGTAACGCTTTTTTCTTCCAGTTCGAGTGTCTTGTGTTAAGTGAGCAGCTTTCAGACAAGGACCCTATGGACCAAGTCCTGCTTGGGTACAGTGGAAGACTTCCAGCTGCATTTTAAAGAACCATTCACCTCTTGTGTCTGAACTGTTAATTTGCAGTGGGGTCATTCCCAGCTTACACTGCTGCTAGGACATTGACCGTCTAAAAAACTGCACCTGCTATGTTAATGAAAGTCTGCATAATAGCTCCAGTAATTAAGAAAATCAAGCATTATGTTGGGGTGGGAAAGAGGAGAGAAGGATATAAGGGGTAAGAACTTGGTCAAAAGAAATATAGATTTCAGATCACTTGCTATATTATTGCCACAGTATTATCAGTGCTGCTGCTACAAAACTTTCAGTATTTTATCATCTGTACAGCTTTGTGGTGGAATGTGTTGAAAAGTGAGAGGGCCTCTTGGGTAAGAAGAGAGGGATTCAGAATAATGTAAATTAAATAAAAATCCTTTCTGCTTTTTTGGCTGGCAGTTTGATTTGTTTAGGACTGATCCCTGTCAGAAGATAGGTCATTAGATGTCCTTGAATTATAAAATCACAGGAAAATAAGACTGGAAGGGACTTTGAGTTATCTGTTCCTTGCTGCAGTCCAGTATGATCCCTGATAAATGCCTAATCTGATTTTAAAACCCTTCACAGCCTCCTCCATCAATCTGTTCAACTTCTTAACTATGCCTACTGTTAAAAAGCCATTTCTAATGCCAAATCTAAACCTCCTACCTGCAGTTTACACCCATTACTTCTTATGCCATGCTGTGCCTGAAGAATTCTCCTCTGCATCCATCTTTTATGTATTAGATAATGCTTACATTCTTCTGAGTGTGCCTTTTTATGTATGTCTGTACTTGAATGAAAATAAGTTAAAGAAAAAAAATAAGAAAATTTTGTATGATACAGTCACTTTAGCCCATGAGGCAGCAAGTGTCTGAAATGGAGCAGCTGGAAAATCTGGGCAGGGCAGAGTGAGTTGCTTAAGGCAATCTGGGGCCCTAAACATAGTTCATAACAGAGGCTGATGCATTACCTATCTCTTATGACGGTGCCTGTTTGGCATTTCTGTCTCACCTGCCTGTGTCTGAGCCTGTATCTCTTACCTGTCACCTGAACTGTGGCCAGGAATGGTAGGTGATTCTGTCAAGCCTGATTTTCAAGCATTAAGTTAGTTCTCTGCTTCTATTTTTAGTTCTCTCAGTTTCTGAAGTCTGAGATAGGTAAGAAAAAGTAAGAAATGAGAAAACTTGAAATGTGTCAGCAGTTAAAGGTTCTCCAGCTGGTGAGGACAGATTTAGAATGGGACCCACACTTCTTCATTCAGTTCTCCAATGTTGAACTCCAGTATGTGCTAGGAAAAACCTTCTTTCTCCTTTCTTCATATGTTACAGGTCCTGGCAAAGATCCCCAAAACTGCGCTGTGCAGAAGGATCCCAGACATTAGTCTCTGATCTCAGCACCCACTCCAGACCAGTATCTTTTAGCATGCATACTACAGAGGCTTCCTGGGCACCAGTTAGGACCACCAAGCTGCTTGTCATAACACACTTTGGCCATCCTCTGTGTCCCAGATGTCAACAGCTGTGCCAGCCTTTTCTGGTGCTATGCATTCAGAGTGTATGGAGTGTAAAATGAAGCTTTATGGTTACATGGTTTAAATTAAGTAGGATGATAGCCTATACAATTGCAAATAATTTACTTGCTGCTGCCCAGGTCCCGGATGCATGGAGCAGCTCTCCAGTACTCCAGATGTAAGGTTTGCATATGGGTGGAGGAAACCAGCCAACTGAATACAGTCCTCACTTCATGGGGTCCTTTGGGGGTTTAACACTTGTTTGTCCTTTTGGACAACTGAACAAAACCATGAAGCAGTTCACATCATTTAAAACTGTCTGCAAACTTGATTGGACACTAATTATACTGGGGTCATCTTTTCTTTTCTGTGATGACCACAAACTTTTATATTAAAAAAAAACAAAACCAACATGAAAACTCACATTCTTCTGCTAGTTGCAGGATTTTGAGACCTGAAGCATAAGGCTGTTACTATAAAAATTTTTAGACTTCATTTGAGTGATGGGTTCCTTATAAAAACTGAGAGGAAATCACTGATTCTTCTGTTGCATAATATTTGAAGAGAAGGCCTACAAAAATTATTCCTCAGGTCCATGAAGTCTAGAATTGCCTCATTCCATTTTAGCAGGGGATATACAAATGTGGAATATGGCAGAATCTTACCTGTAGATGAAATTTGAACGGAAAATATTCATTTTGCTGTAATTTCTAAAATACCACAAGTCAGACTGATTTTTATTTTTATTGAGGAACCATTTCCTCATCTTGGAGTGGGAGTGGCTGTTAATGTTCTGCATATAGGACCTGTTATTATCTCTGATGATGTGAATCTGTTTTGAAATGATCATGGAAAACTACTCCAAACGTATATACTGTGACACCCAGTGGTCATTTAAAAAACATAAAAATATATTACCAAATGACTATGGTGAACCTAAAGGTTATACAAGATACTGAGGTTTACACAATAAATGTGTGCTTTTAAGAGTAGAATGCTTTTCCTTGGTATGTGTACAGATAGTAAAAATAAGCTTTTTTAGGACTTTTAAGAATTTCATCAATTTATTTTATCCTTTACCATATTTAATAAATATAGATGTGTGTATTTACTTGTGCAGAGCTTTTTAATATCTTTCTTTATCCCTATGAAATATGAAATGGCTTTTAATTCTTGTTGGGGAGAAGCTGGCTCAGAAGTTTTGGACATAAAGGGACCTTGTTTACCCTCCTTTGTCACTGACTCATTGTGTGGCTTAGAGCAAATTGCTTGTGTGCATGACTGGTAGGTACTTCAGTCAGTACATTCATAAAGGTGCAAGGTGTATTAGTATTAGTCAAGGTGGCATTCACCTTCAAGCATTTACGCCAGAGTCAAGAATGATTAAATTATATGCTTTCTATAATGCATCATATTTATATTCCAAAGCATAATATTATTTTATGACCTGTGATATATTACAGAGCACCGGATTACAGACTTAGTCCCCCATACCTGGTAAATGAGAAATTATATCCTATTGTTTATAAATAACAGCATAAAATACTGACTCTTGGTGGCATGTTTTAAATAAAGGAATAACATCAAAATTCACAATATCTAGTTTCCATCTAGTTGCAGTGGAGCAGGCAGCACATGCCTGTTAATAGGCATTTTTACATATTATTGTTTGGAAATGTTGAAACAGGGCAGCCGGACCCTGACAGGGTTAACTTTTATAAATCAATGTCTCATGGAACTACCAAAGCATTTTGCTATAGGTAAGAAGAGTTACACAGCAAAAGGGGCAACATCAGAAGACATCCACTTACCTGGAGGTTAGACAGCTGCAAAGTCAGCTACTGCCTAGGGCCCTCTTCTTGGCTACCCTGGCTGCCTCTATACTGTGTGTCTAAGGAGTGCTCTTCAGCTCCCAGAATGCATGTGCCCTGCCTACTTCCCAAATTGTGGTGACATCTGAATTCCCAGAATTTATTAATCTCTAGCCTACCTGGTTTCCATGCAGGGAAACTGTGGCCAGAAATAGGACGATGAGTTACTCTTGTAAGTCCATTCCTACCAGGGTGAGGAGAGAACCAAGACAGGCAGCCACACTACACCCACCCAAAAACACACACAAGCTGAAAGGCTTCTTTACAGTGTTACTTTCCAAGAACATAAATGTTAAAATTTTCACACTTTTTAATTACTTTTAGGACAATCAATGTCTCATGTATTATAGGACTATGTGAAGTATTTGTCATAACCAAAATTCTTAAATGCTGAAATCAACATAAAAATACCTTCGAACAACTGCACATGTTGGAGCTAAATTGGTTTGTCATTAAAAATACATATTCTATATGTAATTACTTGTATTTCTGTAATATTTAACAGCCCTGGTTTCACGCTTTACTGTCCTGGATTTTACAAGGACAGAAAGAAAAAGGTAGTTCCGACTCTCAAAAGCTTATGGTCTAAAGATACCACAGGTGACAACAGATGGAAACAGATAGGAGAATGCACCCAAAGAAAATTAAATAATTATTCATAAAATTAATTATTTTTTATGTAGACCAATAAATTGTCACCTGATGTTTTCTAACTGCAGGACAAAGAGTGTTTTTCTCTTCCAGCTTCTGATAAGAATGTGTATGTAAGAACACGTAGGAAGTATGTGATATAATGATGTTCTAAAATAAGAAAAACTGGTGTTTACTGATATACTAACACTAGGTACTATTCTAGTTTAGTCTCTGGAAGGAGACTGTGAATGGATCTTTTGCTCCTTAAAATAACCCTGAATTAGGGATATTTGCTACAGGAATATATTTTTGCTTAGTGTCCCTCCACTGTTTTGTATTCAAATTGCTTGAATTCTGGTTCTGGGACAGATGCCTACTCTTGAGGTTTTTTTGTATTACAAATAGCTCATTTTAGTCCTCCCACTAGTTTTTTGTTGTTGCTTTTTAGCCTTAGAAGGTCTGATTTTAGTCTTCACTGACTGGACAAATCATTTTAGAAACCACTTTTTGTTCTACTTTCTTTATAGCACTTTTTGCTAGCCAGCATAAACAAAAAACCTTTCGGCAATTTGCCATCCTATTCTGGACAGGATGTGTAGCAAGTGTAGTAAATGTAACATCTTTTGTTTACATTGTGAACCCAGTCTGTTTTTTTTGATCCTCAGTTCTGTATTCTTCATTCTAAAAATGTTCTTATGCTGTGAGGAGAAAGCTACAACTCACAATGCACAAATATGCCTTTTCAGATAAAAGATGATCCAGCAGGAAGAATTGTGCTACGATACTTAAAATAGAGGAAAAAGAGTATGCTGAGAGAAGAAAAAAATCTTACATATTTATGTTTATGTGTTGAGAAGAGCATGTTTGAACAGCCTGAGTAGTGATGTATTTTATTAGTGCCTGCCCACTGGGGCCTGGCATGCACTGGAAGAGCATCTCCTGGTAATTGTTATTAATTTCTATTATGTAGCATGCCAGTGCTACATGAAACGAAATGAAATGTCTCTGATATCTCACCAAGACCAAATATTTTTCTGATACAGACATAGATTTCATAAAATACACTTTTCCCCTTAAAGCTACACCCCTACTAATTAGCTAGTTCCCTGAAATCCAGTGATAATAAGACCTTTTGATTTAAACCTTCACAGTCATCCCTCTTGACACCACCTTGCATTGACAAACCAGCCCTCACATTCACGTCAGTAGTTGAACAGTTCCTTGGTCTCAAAAGCACTGAGGACTGGCTCCTTAGAAATGGTGGCTGCTAGACATACATGTTAATTTATTAATTTCAGGGAGGGAAAACAAAACAAAACAAAATAAAACAAAACAAAAAACCCAAACCAAACCAAACCAACAAAAAAAAAGTTAAAGAAAAAAAAAAAAAAAGAAGAGCTAGAAGGCAGCTGCAGGATCAGTCCCAGAGCCTGGAAGCAGGGTGAGCCATAGTGCTCTACTGGGAGATCAAAACAAGTGAATCCACCCTCATAATCTTCTTCTTGCACAACCCCTGACATAGCTGTGTTGGGGCATGGCTTTCACCCCCAAAAGAGGACACCCTGCTGACTTACCCAATGGTCAGAGCAGATGGGAGTGAAGTACTAGACGCAGCCCCTGCAAGCAGTACACTGAGTAAAATAAGTAAGCAAGTTGATTTTTTATCAGGTGCAACATTTAATAATTACCGTGTCAGACTCCTGTCTTCTGGTGTTTTCAGTATTCTGGTATAAAAATAAAATGTGTGAAATGTAAAATAGTATTTCTGGATGGTGGGAGTTAGCAATATTTTATAAAGGATGTTTTTTTAAATATTGCTGCAGCAGGTGTAATACAGATCATACCATCACACTATGTCACAGGAATTCAAATGTTGAAAATGGCTGTCTAGGACTTGTGTGTATCAGTAAGTGTCAGAGAAGCTGGATAAATTCTGATGTCTTGAAGCTGAAAAACCTTGTTGGACCCTACAGATGCATCAATTTAATTTTGTTCACCTGAAAGACTTCCCCAAACAGTCAGTGACTCGTAGTTTCAATGCCAATGCTAAACACTTTCCGGCACAAGGAGAATATGAAATGGTGAAGCACCCTCTGCTGCATGCCTGTTTGAAGTACAGCACAACACCATCTTGACAACAGTGTTTCCAGGAATACAGGCACCATTCTCAGTCACTAAACGCCCCTGTTGCAGGAAGACAGGACTGTGCCTTGCATGTGGAGTTTTTATGTTGGTTTTTTTTCATCTTTGAGTCAAGGGAGCAAGTAGCTAACGGACTGATTCATTGTCATGACTGCTGAACAGAGCCCCTTTAAAGAAATGCCTTTGAGTATAAACAGAAAAAAATTATCTGCCAATCTGCAGCAGTTCAGATGTGTCACTGTAGCTTTGCTTCATCATCACCAACATTGCATGGTATGCCAGAAGTACAGAGAAGGGAGCAGAAACCAATGGAGAACTTAAAGAAGTTAGGAATATCTCAGTCTTTGACTGTAGAAAGATTTCACCACTGCTGTGCTAGAAATATATTCTATTACTTTGGACAAGCTGTTGCACCTATTGGCACTTCACACCTTTATTTGTTTTAGGCCAAATGTTCCATGATTAGCTTGTAAGACTGTAGTGCTGCCAAAAGGACATTCCTCCCCTTCTGACATCAGACCAGGCACATGACTATACAATAGACTGATCCAGTGGAAAAAACAGCCCTGGGAAAACCAAACCAAACCAAAATGAAACGAAAGGAAACCAAACCAAACTAAACCAAACCAGGAGAGATTTGTTTTTAATTGAGTCTGGAGGTTAGGCAGGCCCTTTGTGCTAGCAGACTGCTGCTGATGCTAATGAAATGGATGGGCTGGAATCAAGCAGCTAGAGGAGGGGAGAGATTACTCAACCACCCTTGGCAGCAGTGAGATTCAGTGGGTGAGTCTTATTTTAAGTGGCTACATCTACTTTAGCATGCAGTGTGGCATAAAAGGATTTGCTCTGTAGAGAGAAAGAGGTGGTGCTGCCATCCTAACAGCTGTGCTGTGGGTATCAAAGGGATTTGTCTCTGACTTAGCTCTGGGCTCACCCCTTGGTGTATTGGGTAGGCTTCTGAAGCTTATCTTTCCGTTTAGGTGATTCAAAAGCTTATGTGTTTGCACCCAGTATATACCTGGGCTACCACTGGTACTAATATTTCTTGACACCTCTAGGTGTTACCATATTACAGAAGTATTTAGAGTCTATTTAAACTGTGTTATGAGGTAAGAATTTCTCATTTCACCTACAGAAAACTATGAAGACCTGCATGAAATGGGGCTTCAAATATGTAAAGGCCTAGTAAGTGTGAAAATAGAGTATAATATCTTTGCCCAGTATAGATAAAATAAAGTATAAGAATCTTAAATTACAAAAAGTTATTTAAATTAGAAAGACTTTTCTATTGGTAAAGACAAATAAATAACGGAGCAGATTTGCCCAGAGACCATTTTCATGAATTGGAATATTTTAAGAGCAGTTTACACAAACCTATGTCAAGAAATACTTGATGTGGCCTTTGTCAGGTAGTTAACTCAATAGCATTTTTGTGTGACTTCTAACTGAATTAACTATGATTTTAAAATATTTTAAAGCCGAGAGACAATGCTCTATTTTGTTTTGATTAAATTCAATACATTAGAAGATGCAAATGGAGGAGACTGCTATGAAACAATTTTTGAAAATCTATTTTCAAAATATTTTTATGGATAGTTATAAATATTTTTCAGATCGCAGTGAATACAGATTTCTCCTACTCAGATGGGAGAACAAATATATTTTCTCACATGAAAGAAGCAACTCTTAAAAGATGGGCATATGAACATAATATTTTAATAGATCCAGATTACTATATAGGTTTCAAAACAGAATGTACTTGTAAAACTTTGTCTGCATATGCAAAATAGAAGCAGGAAAAGGAGAACACATTATATCACCTCTGTTTAAGAACTCTGCAACCTGCAAAATTGTATTCGGTATTATCTCTAATGCCCAGTTATGACAGTAAATGTAACAAATAAAGATATTCAGGATCTCTATGTGATATAGTCCACTTCACTTGGAAAACTCTAAGTAAGGCAATTACTTTGTCTTATTCCCTCCACTTACTTTTGATTTGAAAAATAACAGTTTACACAGAAGCCACACAGAATTGGGTGCACACTGCATTTGATGTCTAAGACTGAATGGTTAACTAGACTTTGGTCATTGTCACAGTTTAACACTGGCCTGGCAATTAAACCGAGTAACAGATTTATATATTAATCTCTCTCTCCTCACTGATAAAGAAAAGAGAGAGAATAAGGAAGAGAGACTTATGGGTTGGAAACTAAACTACACAACTTTAATGAAACAGTAATGATAAATAGGAAAAATTACTAAATATATACAAATATACAGGAAATTTGATACCACGTTCCTTCCCCCTCTCCCCCAGTAACTCTCACGTCACCACCGAGGCTGCAGGGCAGCCCTGGGAAAGTCCAGGCTGGAATCCTGGAGTCAGCAGCAGTCGGGAGCTGGGGGCAGGAACACACAGATTCAGGCTGGCAGGGATCAGGACCACAGGCAGAGGAAGGGAAGCAGGAACGGCAGCAAGGGCAAGAAGGCAGGAAGTAGCGTTTGACCCTTGTGATCCCTCAAATTTATACCGAGTATGACGTGTATGGGATGGAATACTCTGTTTGGTCAATTCTGACATCTATCTTGTCTGGTCCTCCCCAAAGGAGGGTTTCAGGTGGGACCTCCTTGCTCCTTCTGGAAGGCAAAATGTTCCTCAGAGCTGAGCAGTGTCCTTGGCTCTGCATGCCAGTCTCTGGCAGTAACTATAAACATCGAGTGTTATCAGTCCTAGAAGCAGACACTGACTGAGAAACTTGCTGTTAACTTCAGCAAGTGCAACTACTTACAAGTAGTTACAAGCTACTTACAAGTACCTACTTACAAGTAGCTACTTACAAGCTCTTGTACGCTTCCCCAAAATAGTATGTGGACTCACACTTTAGATGAAACCTATCCTTCTGAGCAAAGTTTTTAATTTGCCCTTTGGGGGCCTTTTGTGCTGTTCAGTACATTTAGCTCTGTTTCCCACAAAGATTTTTCATCTGCCACTCTGTCAGTAAAATAAAATACAGCAGGGGGCACCAAATCTGCATAATTCTGTTAAAATGCCCGGTTCTGGACCGTGCTCGTAAAATTGAAGTTAAAATGTATACCCTCAGTTTAGCAACTAGAATTTCTTTTCATCACTGATATTTCTAAGAATGCCTTTTCTTTTCAGGGGGTATAGTTGTGAAAGTGAAGGTTGGATTTTCACAAATGTAGAAATCTGAGCCAAGTGTTTCCCCCCTCCTTTCTCTGTTCGGTGCTGTAGGCGTCAGAGCTCATGCCCAGGAAGATGCTCTCTAGAACACTAAAGTTGGGAAAGTATCTTGGAAGAAGAGACTTTGCCTTTCAGTTCCAAAGTGTGCTGGTATCAGCATTGTAAAAAGATTTTGTGCTGAAATCAGTGTTGGACTTTCCAAAGAACTTCTCAATAGGCATGCAAAATGTTTTCATTCCTAGAATAAGTGATGCATCTTAAGTCTGCCTCTGTTCTTTTTCAGAAGCTGGAACTCATCTTTCTTAAAACTTATGTTTAATTTAAAAAATCCTCTCCGAAGTAAAAAATAAACACAAAATATATTCTTTGAGTATTTGTTTAAATGTAATCTGTGAGGCATTGGTATGATTTGAAAGACTTATTCACATGAGTGATTCACACTCATGGAACATCTGTGGGTACACTCAGGCAAGCAAGACCTATTATTTGTATACATAATCACAGAATAACAGAGAATCACAGAACTGTCATAGATATGTATTATTTTGGAAGCACTTCAGAACCGGATCCTCTTTGATAACACACAAAGACAAGTAACATTACAGTTCTGCAGACACTTTGAGAAATCTATTAATTGTGAATTGCTAGTAGTGTATTTCTAATCACAGCAAAGAACCAGAAAGATAATAAAATACATTCAACACTTGCTGAGATGTTCATTACATGATTTCTTTCTACTCTGTATACCCGATCTAGGATTTATATTCTTCTAAATTTACAATAGGTTTTTTTGTTTTTTTAAAATCAGGCCATGGAGAGAGATAATGTGGCAGAAAAGAGAGTCATGCAGATAAGATGAAAATCTGGGATTGAGACATGATTGCTTGTTCTATGGCTTTTAGTAAGCAATTTTAGGATCAGAGTCATAAAATCATTTAGTTATTTGAATTATAAGTTCAGCTGGTTAGATGCATGCCTGCGTTATCTACTTCAAATGCAATAACTGATTGGGTAAAGTAGGTAAATACCTGCTAAGTCTTCCAGAACAACATGTTCTTACAGGTAATTGCTGTTGTTTCAGGCAACAGCAATATAGTATCTTGTTGCCAAATAGCCAAAACTCAGGTGATAGCATCTGCATATGTGCATATTAACTGCTCAATAACTGTCTAACAATGCCTGTCGTTCTACATATTGAACTGATGGCATATACTCATCTGATCTGTGCATGTATAGTCAGTCCAACATATTTGGATTTAATTATACTGGCAGATCTTAAATATTAAAAGGAGAACATAGGAATCATGTATGCTTTTTTCTAAGAGATATCTCATCACTGGGTTACTCTTCATGAATAGTTTACTAAACCTTATCACAGCATTTTCTCTCAGGGTTCATGAATCTATTATTTTTGTCTGTGAGTTCCACAGATTCATTGACCTTACAGCATTGCTGTGAAGAGAAGTACATTAAATATGGAGAAGTGTACTGGCACTGCATTATTGGGGATTGCATAAATATCTGGTGTAATTAGAGTCTATATTCCCATTGATTTATTTAGAGAAAGTTTGCAGCCTGGAACTCTTAGCTTACCCACATTTGGCCCTGTGGAAACTGATGCAATTGGCCTTGGCCCATCAATCAAGCCTGTCTAGATCCTTCTGCAGAGCCTCCCTACCCTCTAGCAGATCGACTTTCCCACCCAACTTAGTGTGGTCTGCAAATTTACTGAGGGTGCATTCTATCCCCTCATCCAAATCATCAATAAAGATGCTAAACAGGAGCAGCCCCAGCACTGAGCCCTGGGGAACACCACTCATGACCAGCCCCCAGCTGGATTTAACTCCATTCAGCACAACTCTTTGGACCCGCCCATCCAACCAGTTTTTAATGCAGGCCCTGTCTGTGTGGGGGCAAAAAAGAAAAGAGTTAATGCACTTTTGTAGTTAAAAGAAGTACTATTTTTATTTTTGCTTCTTGCAAGTCAACAGGTCAATTTCATTAACTCACTTTCTCTGGTTTCTAAGAAATTAAAGTGAGAGTATGTCGATAAACATGTAAGTAATTGTACTCACCTTAAAACACCTCTCAGCCCATGAGAGCAGAATGTTGTTGACCTCCACTTAAGAAAAGTGGTACTGCACTTTAGACAGGTGGTCAGCATTTTATAAGCATTTTTTTAAACTTAAATGGAAGTCTCACACCTGTTAACAAATAATTCTGATAATTAAAACCAGAGGTCTGGAAATAACATGTATGTTTGGGTTTAATTCAGATCTAGCAGTCCTGCAGGATGAAATAATCCACTTAAATTAATTTCAGAATGGGTAAAGGCACAGATTATCTCAATACAGTTACTGGATATTAGTGTGAAGGCACCATTTCTTGGAGCAGAAGAGTGGTTAAGTCTTTGTTCCTCTTAGCTTGAACTGAGATGCTTAGCAAGGGAATCTCATTGCTTTTGTTACTTATGTCAAGAGTACCAAGGCACTTTCCTAATAAGAATTGGATTTGCTTATTTCGGACAGGCTGGTGAGCAACCATCTGAGGACAACTCCCAGCTGATGTGTCAGGCTCAATGCAGTGTGTGCACACTTTGTCACACTCAGCTACCCTAGTTTCCCTAGTTAGCTGGTAGGCAGATCAAACTATTTACTAAGCTTCTTAAGCTCACTTGCAATAATTTTACCTGCTTCCTTGGGATGCACTTGTCCCTAATCCTCAAGACAAAAATGAACTCAGTAATGCCATTTGTGAACATAGATAATCCTAACTAATTTTCCTAGTGACTTTGGTGATACACTTTTTTATTTCTAGACATCTGTTACCCTGCTACTCAGTTCCAAGCCATCTCCTCAATTTATCAGCATTTTAACAGAAGGACATTAATAGGAATCTCCATTGGGCAAGAATTTACGGTTCACTATTTTGCACTTTTCTTGATGGTGTTTCTTCAGTGCTAAAGGCAAAATAGCTTACTGTACTTTCAGAGCAAGACTACTTTCTCCTAGCACTTAGTGTTAATGGAAATTAGGGCAGCTAAGCTGCAGTGCTTGGAAATTTGCACCCTAATTATCGCAAATTAGTTTCTTCATCTAGGCCAGAACAAATTTATGAATACTCAGGGGGCTGTCCAGAGTGGTTCCTTTTCCTGCAGTATGATCTCCACCGAGATGTACCTGGTCAGATTAAGATCATCACAGTGGAAAGCTGTTCCACAGGTCAGATCAGCAAAAATGCTCTCTGATTTTCAGTTAGCTGAATGCTCTAAGTACCTCTCAAAAGGTAGCATACATACATACATACATATATACACGTGTTAGTGGCAACAGTAACAGATCTTTAACATGAATTGGAAATGCCAGCACTACTAAAATGTGATCTTCGCTTCCACTTCAAGCCCGAGTCTGCCAATTCTATTAGCATTGCTTAGCTGAATGGTTTTGCTGATGTTAATTGTTTCAGTGGATACAGAATTATTTTCTCTAAAATGGATGCTTCAAAAGGCAAAATAGCCTCCCAGATAAATGTTTGCTGGAACATATATTTCTTTTTTATTACTACGTCCACAAAGAAAACCTTCCTGGAGTCATTTAGGTGTTGAGAGTTGTTTTAATTGAAATCCAAAGCAAACTCTTACTGTATCTTTTAGGGGGAAAAAAGTTAATTTCTATTATGTGCTGTTTCACAGCCGTTTAGAGGTCAACAATTTATGTAACCCAGTTAGCAAGAAATACATATATAGCATTTACCCCTATGAATCAATTAGGTGGCTGATGTCAAGGCAATCACATTGATGTAAGCCTGTTGCAGGTTCAAGGAGAAGAGAGTTTATTTTCTCTATAGAAGACCTCAGTACCTTGAATTGAGAAAGATGATTGTGTATGTGTGTGTGTGTGCATGCAGTAGCTGTAAGTAAGGATTGTTTCTAAAAGGCTGTTTAACACGATGAAGTAGACATGAATCATTGTTCTCTTCCCAGGTAATGACTAGTTAAGATCAGATTTAGCTCCTCCATTTATCTAGTAATCTCTGAGACTTGTATTTTATTGATCTTACAGTAAACAAGTTCTTCAGAGTTCTGAGTGACAAGTGAAGTCTTTAAGGAAATGAGTAAGACGAGAGCTCCCTTGGGAGAGCACAGATGCTGGCACCTGTTGCTGTTTTGTCTCAGAAATGAAAGCAACAATTGGTTTAACAAAAGACAGCATGAGATTTCCTTACTGATAAATGTAAGGACAAAACATACAGGACTCAGAAAAAGCCAACTCTGAACAACATAGATTGTAAATTATCGTCCATAAATAAGCCCAACAAGGGCAGAATGTTTACATATTATATCACAATCACTGTTTCTCATACATATTCCTTAAATTAAATTGAGTATTTCAGATGGCATTCTGAATATTTACTAAAGATCTAGATCCAAACTTTCACCATCTGATTCTTGTGGTTCGACGAGTTTATTTAGATGTTTCAAGATAACAGTAAGACAGAACAAAAACTAAGATACTTTATTTGTGGTGTAAAATGCATTAGGACCTCCAACCAGAATTTCAAACCTTTCCTGTTCTCTTCTTCACAAGAGATGAGTAAATCTTGCTGGTTCTGCTTCAGACTGGAAAGATTTGATATGATGTCAGGACCAGGATGACTAATGCATTGAAGGTCTTTATTTAGAAAAGGAATCAATTTTCCAGCACAACATTTTCATAAGAATTCTTGCTGTGCATGTTAGCATTCCTCCATTTCATCTCCAACCTGTACTTCTGGTATTTTTACAGTTTCATAGAATCATAGAATGGCTAGGGACCTTAAAGATCATCTAGATCCAACCTCCCTGCCATGGGCAGGAACACCTACCACTAGTATAGGTTCTTCAAGGCCCCATCCAACCTGGCCTTAAACACTTGCCCAGAGCGGGTGGGCGATCTCTGTCCTTGTAGGTTTCATAACTTAACCTGAACTTGCATTTATCCCTGCTTTAAGCAGGAGGTTGGACTAGAGACCTCCTATAATGTAGTTATATATAGTAGTAGTATATAGTTATATATAGTAGTAGACCTCCAGTAATGTAGTTAAAATTCTGCCAGTTCCTAGAAAAGAAGATAGGAGCAGTATTCTTGCTAACAGTTGGTGAAATTGTATATTTATTCAGTAAAATGAGATTGTTTTCAGTGGGTTTGTGAACTATCATATTCCTGGTATCTGAAAATAAGGCTTCATTAACAAAATGTCATATGCCTTCATTAATGCAAAAGTAGCCTCTTGAAAATGAACTGACCATAAAGTAATACATTTTTTTCACCTGTAATCTGCAGACAATCTAACATATTAATGCATGTCAGTATGAAATGCTGGGCCATGCAATTTAAATGTAGTTTAACACTGGGCCAGCAATATTAACCGAATGACAGATTGTCTCTACCAGTCACCCTCCCCTCACTCATATAGAAGTGAGAGAGAATAAGGGAGAGAGACTTACAGGTTGGAAACTAAAGAACACAGCTTTAATGAAATAGTAATAATAAAAAAGGAAAAATTATTAAATATGTACAAAAACGATACCACGTTCTTTCCCCTTTTCCCTCTATAATACTCACGTCACCACCAAGGCTGCAGGGCAGCCCTGGGAAAGTCCAGGCTGGACTCCTGGAGTCAGCAGCAGTCGGGAGCTGGAGGCAGGAACACACAGATTCAGGCTGGCAGGGATCAGGATCACAGGCAGACAAACAGACGGAATTCTCCCAGGATGCCAAAGCAAACAGGAACAGGGCTGAAGGAAAGGGTGAAAGGTGAAGGCAAAAAGATAGGGCTTGTCCCTCGTTATCCCTCCAGTTTATACTGAGGATGATGTGTATGGAATGGAATACTCCAGTCAATTTTGGTTACCTGTCTTGTCCACTCCTCCCTAAAGGAGGGTTGCAGGTGTGACCCCTTTACTCCCTTTCTCTTTCCAGAGCATAAGATGTTCCTCAGAACCAAGCAGTGTCCTTGGTTCTGCATGCCATTCTCTAGCTGTACCTATAAACATTGAGCACTATCAGTCTTAGAAGCAGACACTGACTGAGAAAATTGATGTAACTTTCAGCAAGTACAGACACTTAAAAGAGACTTAGCTAAAAGTAACATTGCAGGACAGAAAATTAGTTCTATCCTGGCCCAAACCAGAACAAATTATTATACTAATCTCAATGAGATACAAGCAGCAAAGCCCAATGATGGCAATTTTTATGTAAGCATTGTTAATTAGTTAGTATTAAAGTCCACAAAATATGTTTATTTATATATTATTTAAGTATACACAGCCTAATAAATGACAATTCTACTACAATTAATGTAACCACTTTTACTCTAAAGGGCACTCAGTAATATATTACAGTTAAAACTATGTATTGTAATTATAAGAAATTAATCTTAACTATGAATCACCTTGGCTGAGAGTATAAGAATGTAGTGGATTTATGGTGATTTTAGCTTCTCAATTCAGGGACTACTGGTCTTATAAAGACTTGCCCTTCAAGTTAATACAGTTGTGGTACTTGGGAGTTGGGAGGACTCATTAGCAGTCCCCTCTTATCTCTGATGCCTTTCTATAATTAGCCCCTGGAAATTTCTTACATATTTTCAAGTTTTTTCATTATCTAGCACAAAAGGTGATTTCATATAAAATCAAGTACTCTGAGATCTGCTAACTTGAGGACATCCTGAACTCATTAAGCTACTGCATCTATTTTCACAATGTCTGGGAACATTGGATGTTGTTTGGTTTTGACGGCTATCTGCTGCTCACCAGATGTACCCCTTTGTTATTCTTTATTTAGAGACTGAACTTTTTTGAACCTTCATAGGGGACCTTACAAAGTAAAAAGTGATCCTTAAGAAAAAATCATCTGTGTTTCTGCTTTGGTCGATAATAAAATTTGAAGAGTAACTGTTTTGAAAATCATCATCTCAATACTGGTTATACAAATGCAAGACCACCATCTGTCTTCTTGTCATGACTTTGTATGAATTTGGGATCAGACTGTATGGCAAAAAAAGACTCTGCTTGATTCTGTCTATGGATTCTCAGCCTGCAATTATATTTTCCAGTAAATATGCATGGTAAAGACAATAGAGACACCCAATCCAAAACGCAAAATGTGCTCCAGTGATAACTTTAGCATTCAAGATTTAATCTGCTCAAGTAAAGCAAGGGCCCATACATTTTTTTTTGTTAAAACCCTTTCTCAAATGTTTTACAAACACACTGCCATGATATTTATTGTGGGATACAGTCTATAAAACCAGTTTGTGTTCAAGCTTGTTCTAGGAAGTATTGATAACCTGATGTACCTTATGTGACCTATTAGCATGCACATTTAAAAGTAATAGCCTCTGGTTAAAATTGAGAGTCTACAGACCACTTTTTTATGAATCTGAATATGAATTTACTTTCTGTTTCTGACTGACTTTTTACTTGGCCCGAAATTCATCTTCAAGCTTCAGCATTCTGAGTATTTTGGGGGGCTGCATTTCTGGGTTATAGGTGTGTGCTGCATGGTGAGAAGAGCAGTCCATTCTGGCAGTAAGTCAGGAATACACTACCTGGAGGAAGCCCAAGCATTTGTGAAATTTTGAAGACAGCAGAATGAGAAATGAGAATTAAATCTGAGACTGGCTGTTAAAATGAACACCAAGAGAACAAGGACTACTGCATTTCCTAGTGGACTGCTGCAGAACCTTTGGGCAGTTTATTTCTATTAACAGAAAAGAAACCACGTGTGTCTCAACATGTGGATGTTATTTTGGATTATTTTGGGAAAAGTAGTTTTAAAATAGCAGTTTTGAAACCAACAGCTTTTCTTCTAAAGGTGGTGATACTTTATATTTGTCTGGTGTGCCTATTCCACATCCCATCTGTTGATAATGCTGCATCCTCAGCTTCCACACTCTCTGATCTGGCCTCTGTGATACATTTAGTTTCAAAAGAGCACAGTTGGATGCTGGACTCTTATTTCTTTTGCAGCTAGGATCAGATTCATCAGCTCATTTGAAGGTTAGGACCAAGACCTTAGAAGTGGATGGGGAGCTGATAGGCAGACATGTTCCTGCTGTGTTCACAGAGGCTTATACCAGTGAGAAAAGGGTCAGGCACATCCATACAATTTTCACCTTTTGCCTCAGATGCCATGGCTTGTAGTAGTCTTGGTGAGACATAACAGAGCAATGGCTCTCTGCTGTGAGGTCCTCATACTATAGAGAGCTGTAATGAGTTTGTAATAAGTTATACATAAGGAAGAATTTTTACTGATTAGTTAGACAGATCTCAGATGTGCTGAGTGAAGGGTAAATCTTCCCATCACTTTTTATCACTTAGATATCTCAGGATACTTAAGATAACCTCATGGTAGAATGTGAGAAAAATAGGACAAAAAAATCCTAAAAGCATCTTGATAGATTTTAATTTGCTATACATATGGAATTTTTGTAATTATTCATCAATAGTTAATGACTAAGAAGTATGGCTAATAGACAATAGATGTTTCAAAATCAGTACCAGGAAAGGAGAGCCATGTGATCTTGGAAGTGTTGGGAACTGTCTCTTTCCAACATGAGAAACATAATTTACCTATGTGTTCACTGATGAGCTCCAACTACATGTAAATGGAAAGGAATGTAAATGCAGATGAGAGATGGTGACAAATAGAACAATATTTACGTTGGAGTGTAGTCTTAAACTGATATTAAATAGTTGTTTCTACTTCTGTCCTTTGCAATACCTACAGTGTATTATTATAGATATATGTATATATGTGTGTGTGTGTACCTGTGTTTCAGATAGATATGTTTTCTTTTGGTTGCCTTGGAAGCATTAGTTTTTGTGTGTTGAATCTTAACATTGGTAATATGTATCTGTGTATTCAAGTAACCATGGCAAAATAAAAACCAACCAAACAAAAAAACCCCAAAGATTTCTTCTGAACCTCATTTACAATTATTTTTAAAAATGTGTGGTTATGAATAAATCTGTTAGTTCTGCAAGCATATGCTCTGCAGGATTTCAGATACAAAAGAATTGAAAGGTCATAGTACAATGTGTTTCCTGTATCCATATATCCCAGCAAAGGTCATTACTATTTGCTGTGTTCTGTCTGCCTTAATTAAAGAATCGATTCACATGTACAGAGTGGAGAAGCTAAATTATAAAAGGTTACACCCATCATTTTATTCCTGATTAGTTTATTAATTACCAGCCTTGACTCTTGATTCAAATCAGCATTCTTTTATCTCAGGATAAAAATGCATATTATATTTAAAATAATATATTATAACTTTAAACAAAAATATATTGTAGACAGTTAAAAAGAGATCTTGTACTAAAGTTTCATGGAATTATGATCTCTCATAGCATGACTCTGACTTTTCACAGGTAACAATTGGCAAATTACTAAATAGGGGTTTTTTTACTCAACCTCCTTCCATCCATAAAAGGATACAAAAAGTGCTGTGAACCAAAATTCTTTTAAAGTTCTGTCAGGATATTTCAAATGTAAGTCTTTCATCCATGGTCTTCAGAATATGTTTAAATGGGATGTCTGGTAGTTCTGTCATATTTTCTCCTGAAAACATCTTGCTTACAAACCTGCCATTTGTGCTTCAAAAGAGGTGGAAGAACTTTTGACTATAAATCTAAGAGATGTGGAGAAATGGCTTTGTCATGTCTGGCGACACTATGGAAGGCCGTTAAAACCAGGGTGAGAAATAGGAAGGGCTTACCCTTCCTTCTTGATTTCAAATATGTACTTCAGCAAGTTGGATAATTCATATACTTTGAAACTGTCAAAAGAACTCTCCCACTTTCATAGATTCACAGAATGGTCCAGGTTGGAAGGGACCTTAAGGATCATCTAGTTCCAACACCCCTGCATGGGCAGGGACACCTCCCACTAGATCCAGTTGCTTCAAGTTCCATTCAACCTGCTCTTGAACACTTCCAGATTGTACCATTTAAGAAAGGTTTGTGTTTATTTAATTTCGACAGCAAGTATCCTTTTTTATCTAGTGGAAAATGACAGAGTGATCTTACTTAGCTCCTCCGTTTCTGTTAATTAGCTCCCAGGCTTGGTTCCTGTGCCCTCTCGCCATCAGGCACATGGCCTCCCCACACCAGGTGACAGACACCCTGCCACCACTTCGGACTTTCCTTGCCCTCGCTCCACTCCTCGGCCAAGCCCAGGCGCCTGATTTACCAGATCCTAAAAGGAAAAAAAAAAAAAAAAAGAAACCAAACAAAAAAACCCCCAACCAACTCTTCAAGTGTAGGCATATAATCACCTTTTCAGGATTTCGCCTAAACAGATTCCAGCCTACAAATCGTTCTCTCGTGCTGTCGTGTTACATGATCTCACTCAGAAACAGGCGCTGGTGGCAACCGGACCCGGACCCAACCGGGGGCCGCCGGCGAGGGAGGGGAGAGCGGCGGAGGAGGGGCTGGGCCGGGAGCCCCAGACACTGACGGTGCTTGGGGGGTCCGGATGGGCTGGGTACAGTCGGGGGGTGCGGCTGTGAGGGGCGCGGCGGCCGTGCTCCCCCTCCATCCCGGCTCTGCCGGTGTGTGGGACACACCCCTCCTCTCTGAGGGTGCCCCGGCACTTCGCCACTCTCCCCGCTGGGATTTCGGGGGTCGCCGGTCTCCCCATCGTCTGCCGGGACTCGCCGGGAGGTGCGTGGGCATCTCCCCGCCATGGCTTTCACCTTCGCCGCCTTCTGCTACATGCTGTCGCTGGTCCTCTGCGCCGCCCTCATCTTCTTCGCCATCTGGCATGTGAGTACCCCAGCCCCCTCACTCGCCGGTACTCCTCTCCCAGCCCCCTCACTCGCCGGTACTCCTCTCCCAGCCCCCTCACTCGCCGGTACTCCTCTCCCAGCCCCCCCACTCGCCGGTACTCCTCTCCCAGCCCCCTCACTCGCCGGTACTCCTATGCCAGCCCCCTCACTCGCCGGTACTCCTCTCCCAGCCCCCTCACTCGCCGGTACTCCTCTCCCAGCCCCCTCCGCTGCCCGCGGAGACCTTTAAAAACGGCAGGAACCGTGAGGAGGGGGTGGGTTAAGCTTTGAGGGGCAGGAGGATGAGCTGTCAGCCTGAGGAGCCACCGTGTCCCGCGGCGGGACAAGGTGGCAGCCGCAGCCGGGCTGCCTCGCACCGCCTCGGCCGCCGTTTCAGCACCGATAAACCACACCGTGAAACCTCTGCCTGGGTGATTTTATTCATGCGGTTTCTACAAGCGTAATTACTAATGGCAGTGCTTCTGTGGAAGCTTTTAATGATAACACCTGGCTGTCTGCGCTTCTGGGAAGGGCCCGTGGCCTGGGTGCTCTCCTCGCCTTGTGCGTTCAGGGACCTCCTTACCCTGTTGACTTTGTTCGAGCTGAAGGGTGCTCACTGACTGTATAAGCACAAGGGACCTTCGAGGTAAGAACAGCTTCGAGCTGTGACGAACAAACCACCCCATACCGAATGAAACAGTGGTGGTGTTTTCTCTTAAATAATAGTGACGTTTAAAACTTCATAAAAACGTGAATTCTAATGTGAAACTTCTTCATTTTAATGCATTGAACTCCTGGAGTCCACCTTTATTAATGTGACTCGAAAGTACTGGTGCTCAGTCCTTGTTTTACCAGCTGGGGTATCATTTAAATGTGTTTTGTGTAAGGTGTCCTCTCATCTGGAATAGTGCAGTTGAGTTTGGAGAGATTGTGTGAAACAGCTAAAAGCAGAATTTGGTCTACTAAGTTAATAATTTTATATCCTCATCTGATCATGTTGTAAACTATGTCAATCTGTATGAGTCAATATGAGTACTTGGTCTTCTTACTAACGATCACAGAGGCTTTTTTTGCTCTCAGATGTTCTTTATAAACAGTTTTTTCCCTAATCACTCCACTTGTAAACTATCTTGTACTAAGATGCTCCTTGAATTCAAACAATGACAGACAAACAGAGCAGGATGATGACTTCCTTGTCTCTGCTGATAATGCCCTTGTTGATGCAACCCAGCAGCCTGTTGGCTTTCTTTGCTGGTGTAGCACACTGTTCACTCATGTTGAACCTGTTGTCCACAAAGACCCCCAGGTCTGTTTCCACAAGGCTGCTGTCTAGCCAGTCTGAACTACTCAACAGTAGTTGAGGTAAAAAAATTGAAATATCTCTAAGAATGAGATATATGAGAATTTGATGAGTATTCAGTATCTGACTCACTTAAGTTTCCTCATAAAATTCTTAGTCTTTTTTACAAATTGTACAACCTTAATTTCAAAGATATATAACAATTACATAGGAGAATAATTTGAACCTAATTCAGTTGGGTAATGCACTTCCACCATAGCCCAGGTGCTAGTGTATTGATGTTTTCTGGGTATCATAGGCTTACTGTTTCTGTAGCTTTGGTTTGAAGAATGTCTGTCCGACTTTAAACCAGTAAAGAGATTCCTTAAATCACTTGAACCTGTGCTTCTCTTGTGAGGGCTGCCAGTCATCTCAATTTAACCTCTTTACAGTTCTTTAGAGACTGTCTTGGAAAGAAAGAAATTTCCTTATAGACTTGTCGGGATTGAATTTTCTTCCAGATATTAAAAGTTCAGTGATGTCCTCCAATGAGTCACTAATTCAATTCTCAGCCAATACTGGATAATTATGTGAGTAAAAATAAAATCAGTTTAAAGCTTAATGAACAGGAGCACAAATGCTGTCACTGTATGTTATATGTCTTTCTTGAAGATATTTTTTTATTCTCTAAGTGCCTTAGCACATTGTCCTTGAAGGCTTCATAGTCATGACAGCTTAAGGAATGAATATGATGTTTCCACTCTTTTTAAGGATGGAGCACAGACAGATTGGTCTGGCTATAACATAGCTTGACAGTTTCCTTACAACTTTTCTGTCAGGAATTTGTTACATGATGCTGACAGACAGCTGTTGGGCCAGGCACCACAGACTGTGGAGCAACCTGTATTTTAAATATTGAAAAATATGTATATATCAGTTTAGTTATCTTGTCATTAAATAATAGTTAAAAATATCATACAAGCCTTTGGGTTCTCCCACAAACTTAAACAGTGTGGATAGATTAAATTTGGTCTCTGTATGCTTGGACTGCCATTATGAGATGTATTTGGAGAAAGGTTTTAAATTGTGAGTGGCTACTGCTGGATGTAATTCCAGATGCTTCACAAGTCACAGTGACTCCATTATCTGTGTAAAATACATTATTCTGTGGATCCTTATGCCTCCCAGAAAAGTGGGCAGAAAATTAGTTAAACATTATTTGATTGTCATGTGTCTGATTTTTTTTTGGCCTTGGGATTTGTTGGAAAATCTGCTTACAAAAGTGTAAATAATGGTAAACAAAGTATTTCTATGACTTTTTAAAAACCTGCTATGTTTGTTAATAACCAGGGCAATATAGCCTTTGTATTTTATTAGACTGTTGAGCACAACTCTCAGGTTGAGTCTGAGGCATGAGGTTATAGCTCTTTGCTTTTATCTGTTTATTCAGCCACCAAATACTACATTAAATCGCACTTAAAACATTGAATACAGCTTCAGACCTCTGACATAGTTGATTCCCTCTGCCCCAACATAAATATTCTTTTATCAAAATATTTTTCAGAAAGGGGAAGAAGCTCAGCAGAGAATAATGATCTCCTTACAGATCCTAGATCTCTCTTTGACCATTTCCTCAGTGCCTCTGAGTTAATTTATAACCACTTTCCTCAGTCTCTTGTATGTCATGTGTTCCAGTCTTCTTCTGTGCATCAGAATTGCCAGGTACTTTTCTGCAAGGCTGCTCCCAGGCTGTAGTGTTTTATGTGGATTGTCTGTACCATGTGCAGGACTTTGGGTTTGTCTTGGTTGACCATCATGAAATGCTCTCTGGTTGATTGCTCCAGCTTGTTAAGGCTGCTCTTAATGGCAGCTCTGCCCTGCAGTATGTCAGCTGAGCTCCCCATTCTAGTGTCATCTGCATACTTGCCCCCTATATCTTATGTTTCCAAGTAATTAAAGAAAATGTCAAAGAAAACTTTCTCCAGCAGTGGTAGCTGAAGAATTTCACTCCTAACTGGGCATCTGTCAGCCTTCAAATCAGTGACATCTACCCATCCAGCCTGATAGTACAGCCAGTTTTTCACCTTGTAGTCTGCCCTTCCTGTCTTTCCAGTTTGAGTACAAAACCTTTCTTCTGGGACATAGCATCTTCCTCTTGCTTAATGTTTCTTTGTGTGCCCAGGAAAATTCAGAGGAACATCAATGCACCTTGTGAAGGCAGGACAAAAGTCATAGAATCATAGAATCGCAGAATCAGCCAGGTAATTCTCCTTTGTATTTTTCTCTATTTCCCATTGAAAAAGAAATAGTATGTAAACTAAGCATTTATTTTAGGAATGTTACTGGGAAAAGTTACATTAGAAGGCATTGAAAAAATATGGCATGTGGACAATGGAAGTAGGTTTTCTCAGCAAGATGCAGCAAGAGTGCAGCTTCAGTTTTGATAATGTTCTCCCTTCAGAACATATGGGAGATGAAGAAATAGTACCTTTGAGTTGTCCCATAGAACTCTGCTTGCAGCTTCTCACCAGCACAATAGGTCATAAAAAAACCTTTGGGTTTGTGTTGAACCCCTTTGTATTTCTACACTTTTGTGGGTCAGGTCATATTCTAGCTATCAGAGCTACGTTTTTAGTTTTTTAAATTTATCCAGAAGTCTAAGCTAAGCACATCACTGGAGAAACTAGAGTTTTAAAAATTGAGGAGCTCTATGTTAAAATAGACTAGTAAGTTATAGTCCTTGCAACTGTCCAATAACACATGCTGTGCAAGTGCCAGGCATTGTTGATACAAATAGCATTTTTTAATAGAATGACATTTGACTTTTGAATGCATTTAAATGCTAACCATCTTCTTGCTCTGAGTCACTCTTTCAAGGGTTTAATCATTTAGTCAATCTTCTATTGCATTATTATGTTCAGGGTTCTGGCATTTTCAGCATAGCTTGCATTCCAGCATAGCTTCAAACAGACCTGCCACTTAAATGACCAGCAAATCAATTTTCTGAAGGATCTGCTAATAGTGTTTATATAATACTGGGGGAAGAGTGACTTTGAAGCACACATAATCAAAATTATTCCAGTGGAGGCTTCATTGTGCTTGCTTATAAATGCCCATTCTGCAAATGTACAAGGCAGTTTATACTTAGGCAGTGATACAATGCGTACTCTTATTTCTGCTACCACACCTGGATTGCTGCTGTATTGCTTCACCTTGCCCTATCCCTGCAAACACAGCTGTGTGGCTGATGGCCATTTTGTGTATGTGTGCATGTCTTGGCCTTGGAGTTATTTTCTCCAAGTTCTGCCTGGCCTCTTTCTGGGAAAGAAAGAAAATTTGGTAAGATGTTGAATCATTCCTTCCTGATGCCACCTGCATTAGAAAAGTGCCTGTTCCCTTGTCCTGACTCTTGCTGGTCCATCCAGGCTCCTGCTGTGTCACTGGGATATAGGAATCACAGATCCAGCAGCATTTCTTCTTGCTGTTCCATGGTGGGCTCCTTGCTGAGACAGACCCCACTGATGAGTAGGTAACAAGAAAGAAAAAAATATATGGGTAGGGGGGAGTGTGACTGCAGGAGAGGGGAGTTCAGGGAGAGAGATGTGAAGGAAAGAACAAATGAGAGGAAGAAAATATATGTATAAGTAAGGGATTAACAAGAGAGAAGACTGATCACACAGAATTCTTGTTTGGAAGACAATTATTTGAGAAGGATGTCAGATGGGACATTTTTGGAGAGCTTCTGTGATGAGACTTCTGTGTGGGTATGCTGTAATGTGTGACATGCTTGAACAGATTTCTTTTTTAGTGATGTCTTCTGTGTCTCCTGGATTTGGTGGATGTGTGTAGATCACTGCTGGTAGGAATAGAGAACACGAGAGAGAGAGAAGTAGCAGCAGCAGTGTGATACACCTGATGAAATGGAAGAGAACTCAACCTGATGATTGGGGGGGAGGGCAAAAGTTGTCACTGGTACTCTGTGGGTAACTGATCTTAGACTTTTGGTTCTGAACTGAGGAAATCAGAACTGGTTAGATAATCAGGTGTTTAAAAACTGTTTAAAAAGGTTTGATCTTGTCTAAATGGAAAAACCTGTTTCTTTTATTAAGAATCCACATCAAATACTCCTTTGCACATACAAGGAGACCACATGCAAGTGCAGATTATTGGCAGCTCCATGCCCAGTCAGATAGTTATGATATCACAGGAATAACTGAAACATGGTGTGATGGGTCACATCTCTGGAGAATCATGATAGAAGGCTATAGGCTGTTTTGTAATGACAGACAGGGGAGAGGAGGTGGAAGAGTTGTACTCTAACTTAAGGAAAACCTTGAATGTGCAAAAGCCAACTATGGTAATTATGGTAGGCCTGTTGAATGCCTCAGGCTCAAAATCTGATGGGTTGTCTCAAAGGGTGACCTTATAGTAGGCATCTGTTACTGACCCCCAAACCAAGATGATGTGACCAATGAAGCGATAGTTGCATCAATCAAGCAAGGTCAAGAAAACCTGGCCCTTATGGAAGACTTTACTTATGCAGATGTTTGTTGGAAGAACAGCACTGCAGCTTGTGCCCTTCCTGGAATGTGTAGAAGACTGCTTCTGCACACAAATGTTGGATGTGCAAACCAGGAATGGGGAACAGCTGGACTTACTACTCACTAACCAAGGAAACCTGCTCTGTGCTATCTCAGTTAGTGACTTGGCTGCATTGACCACAACATTGTGGAGTTTGGGATACTGCTGAGTGAGTTGGCTGATGTTGTGAAGCTGCTCTCCATAATCTGAGAAGTCATGGAGACATCCCTGAAGACTGGAGGGAGGCTGATGTCTCCCCCACCTTTAAGAAGGGTTCTAAGGAGGACCCAGGCAATAACAGACCCATTAGCCTCACTTCAGTCCCTGGGAAAGTCATGGAGCGAATCCTCCTGTGGACTAGCACCCGTCAATTGAAACGTGATCAGGAAAAGCCAACACAGATTTATCAGGGACAAATTGTGCCTAACAAACCTCATTACCTCTTATGACAAAATAACCTGCTCAGTTGATGCAGGGTGAGCTGTGAACATTGTCTACCTGGGCTTCTCCAAGGCTTTTGATATGGTTCCCCACAGCCTTCTCCTGGCAAAGATCCAGGTCCAGCATGGCCTGGACAAATGGTCTGTGCAGTGTGTGGGAAACTGGCTGACTGACCATACCCAAAGGGTGCTAGTAAATAGTTCCTCCTCAAACGGGCAGTGGGTCACATGTGGACTCCCAAGGGATAAATATTGGGCCTGATGTTGTTTAACAACTTCATAAGTGACATGGATGTTGGGATCAAGAGCACCTTGATGAAGTTTGCTGATGACAGCAAGATGGGTGGAGAGTTTGACACCCCAGAAGGGAGAGCCACCCTCCAGGATGACTTAGACAGACTGGATAAGTGGGCGAACAGGAACTCTATGAAGTTCAAAACTCTATGAACTGGAGATGTGCAAGGTGTTGCACCTTGGAACACATAACACAGGACTGCAGTTCAGATTGGGATCCCCTTGGCTAGAGAGCAGCCCTGTGGAAAGGGAGTTGGGGGTCTTGGTAGACAACAGGCTCAATATGAGTGAACAAGGGTGCTGTTACAGCAAAGAAATCCAAAAGGATGCTGGGCTGCATCAATCAAGGGCATCACCAGCAGAGACAAAGAAGTCATTATCCTGCTCTACTTGGCACTTTTCAGACCACACCTGGAATACTGTGTTCATTTTTGGTTCCTGCTCTACAAAAATCATGTGAACAGGCTGGAGAGGGTTCAGAGAAGAGGATCATCCACGAGGAGGATCAGAGGACTGGAGCACCTGACATAAAAGGAGAAGCTGAGAAAACTGGGTCTGTTCGGCCTTGAGAATACCCTCCAAAAACTTTGTGTGTTTCTTTATATTCCCTTCTAATTGCGAGCCTGTCTACTGTTATGCTTTCAAGCTTTTCACTGAGAGTGAGAAATAGGAATATGCTTTTTCATAAATTAATATAGGCATATTCAAGTTTTGCTGGATTTCTATTAATGAGGACTGAAGGAAATAGAAACTATTATGAAGATTTTATGAAATAAAACATTAAGAATTGAGAAGAAATTATTGCTGCCAGCCACCTTCCAGAGAGACACTGAAACTTTTACTGAAGAAGCTTTTCTCCTTTCCTGTATGCTTGATTCCAGACCTCACTTTGTTTCTTGTAAGTGTAGCAGGAATGTCTTTTAATGTTGTCATAATTTTTGACAAAACAAAGGTTTTGTCTTTGAGATTATTGTGTTTACATTTACTTATTCCATGAAAACAATGTACCTATTCTGCCAGATTGTTTCAGTGTTCTCAGATATAATGCAAACATGTCAGAAAATAAATTGCATGCCAGCAAATAATTTTTGTGTTTAATGAATCTTTCGAGGCTTTCATGGACTTCTTGAAGGGGGTCTATCTTATGATTCCTGTAGTTGGGTTCACACTGTTCTATTCTCAGAGACTGTTATGAAAAGCAGTTGTCACTCAAAGCTCAGAGCAGTTTTCTATCTTAAAAACAGGTATATCTGTAAGTACCAGTGGAGTGAGGCAAAGAGAATTTAAGGGACATGTACTGGATCCCAAAGAACATCAGTGTCACAACTATAAACAGGCCTGTTACAGTGCCCTTCTCCCTTTCTGTCAGTGCATTCTGTTGATACCAAATTAACAAACAGAAGTGTGTACATCTGACTTGCATGGTTGCAAGCAGTTGGCCCAGCATGAGATCATAAAGGCCTGTTCAAGAATTATTAAATATAGAGCTGTCATAAGCCTTATTCCTCACAGTTGTACTCCATTCCTCTCACAGTATCTGTGATTTGCTGTTTCACTTTGGTCTAAGTATTTGTTGCATATCTAGTTCCTACCTTGTAGAGATACTGCATCCATGGGGAGAAATGCTTCACTTATAATCATGTTTTATAATCCCCTTTGTGGCTTATTCTGTCACTTTGGTTTTTTCATAGTTGAATAAATTGAATTATGTAGAGTGTTCTTGTAAAATGCCACACTTTCAATTTTAAATGTTCTTCAGTGTAATGACTCCAGAATTAGAGTAGGATGTAGAGTACTGCTTAGATTTGTGGATTGTAGCTCTAGGCTTTATTCTTGAGCCTTTCACTAAATTATTATATGAATTATGGGTAGGTAACTTTCAGAATTTCTGCTCTTGCATTTAATATCTGTAAAATGTGTTTTACCTATAGAGCAGGTCTTTATTGACATCCAGTTGATTATTTTTTTAGCATCTAGGCAACAGCCATGCTGTAACTTGTCACATATTTCTTCCACTCAAATACTAATTACTCAGTTGCTACCTTGTGCTTCCATCATCTTTTTATTGAGAGCAAATTCTTTCCTAAGCTGTAAATTGTCTAAGAGAAATCACTGTTTTAACACATATTTATGTGGTCTGCATTATAGTGAGTTTTTATTCCTTAGGTGAAGCAATCAGAAGAAAAGGGATTACTAGAAATAATAAAGAATAATGAATGAGCTTTGACATATTTGAATGAAATATACTGAGGGCTATTTCATCTGTTTTCTTCCCAAGAAAACATTATCAAGCATTATTATTATTTTTATAGGCACTTTGATCTTCTGTACTTCAAAACCAGACAGTAGTTACCAGTGTGTCTGAATCCATCAGTTAATGGAGGAAAAGTAAAGGATAGAAACAAAAGGCATGTCTTTATTTTGAGGTCTGAGGTAAAGATTCTAAAACCTGCTGGAATTCATGAATGGCATGTTTTGCTTTGGAGTAGTTTACGTTTCGTGGAACTTGCTTGATAATCAGTAGTGACTTAACAATAATTCAGTTGCTTCTAATCCAGAACTAATATCTGAAGTAGGTTTAACAATTAATAAATAAAAAGGGGCTGTTGTGGAACATCACATCTGATACATCTCTTTCAGGCAACTATGACTTTTTCCATCAAGTCTGGAGACACATCTATTTTTGAAATATTTTAATGTCCTTTGGAAGTGCAAGAAAAAAATAGCAGCTGGTATGAGGGAGAAAATCTGGAAAACAACAATGCTGAAAAGGTCATCCCTACTTTACAGAGTGACAGGTTCATGCATTACAGGTGTCATATGTAGTAGTATCCGAGGTTTCATTTTAAGTAATTAGTTCTTACAGGAGCATATCAGGGAAGCCAGTTTCCTGTATTTTCTCTGGAAAGGAACAAAGGGAGATAATGTATCTAACTAGTCCCTAAAGGAAAAACAAATGTTTGAATAAGTATTCATTACAATATTTGAAATAACTGTTTTTCAGATAATTGCCTTTGATGAGCTGCAGAGTGACTTCAGAAACCCAATAGATCAAAGTAACCCCGTCCACACAGTGAGTACAACCAGTGGCTTGCTTAGCAACAGGCACTGAAGGAAGGGAGATGTACTGTGCTGTCACTGAAAGTATGAGTGTGTAAATGAATGTGGAGTCCATTGTGAAGTCAACTGTAGCTTGGAAAATTGGTTTGTTGGGCCAAATAGCAACTCTTTATGCTAATAGCTTTCCTTTTTGCTGAAGGAGGCTGGAAAATAATTTGGAAGTTCAAAAACTGAAGGATATATTAAGTAATGCTATGCTTTCCTTCAATCTTTTCATTCTGTTGCACAAATTCTCCTATTTGAAATAATTTGCTTTTTCTGCCTTCAAGCATGGGATGACCACCTTCTCACTACTGTCTGCATCAATGAAGTCAAAAGCTTGAGGGTATTTGATAAGAGTTACATTCCTAGATCTCTCTATCCCTTGGCAGGGCCCTAAATTCTCCTGTGCTGTAACACATTCTGCTGCATCTGCTATGGAAAAGGCTGAATACCATCCTGGGGCTGTAAACTCACTTTTAACTAACGAACCAAAAGTCAGATTTAAGCATATGAAAATTCCTCTGTTGATTTAAGCAATGATCTTGGGTGTTTTAGATGATTACAGCTAAAAATGCATCAGATCTGTACTACCAGAACTGAGTTCTGCTCCTTGTCTTGATTCCCTGTCATCTCACTGGGAATTACAATTATTATGACAGGTGCTTTATTTGATCTCTCCAGAGTATCAAGTTATTGAATCGGCTACAAAGGATAACCAGATTCAGTACCTCCTACTTTAGCACTTAACCTTGTGTCATAACTCAGCAGTGGATCTGCAGAACTGCTTAGACCACTGATCATTTCAAGCATAATCATGGAAGTTCTAGTAAGAAGTGTTGTTAACTGTTCACTAATACAGAAGCAAAGAGTAAGAACAGAAGAAAGAAATTATATGAAGAAATCCTTTAGAGAACTTCAGTGAAAGTAATCTGGTTTTGAATTTACTGGAAATAATCTGATTTTGAAATCACTTTATCTGTTTTTACTTCCTGTCTTGAGAACTGCACAGAAGAAATTCATGTTTATATGAACCAAATTCCAGCAATTTGTTCCCTTCTTACAACTTGTAAGATGCTCCATGGAGACAATTCCCTTTTATTTTAAAATGGTAACGGGATTGGTCTCCAGGATGAAAATAGTTAGTAAATCAGTCATACTACTGGTGCTTCAGTCATACTAGTGGTGTAATTAAAAAATTAATTATAGGGTTTCCAGTAAAACATGGGGAAATATTCTGTGGTCACCTGACATATTTTACTCTCGTCTGTGAAATTTAGGGATAACTCAAGCAATACTCTCAGATTGCTTTCTTCTGCGCAGTGTACATGTTGATGCCTTTATATTGACATTAAAGAAAGATTTGCAGAAGATATTTCTTCTGTTTTGGGTCAACAATATTTTCATTTTTCCCCATGCACAGTTGCTTGTGCCCATATTCAGTGTAGCTGTTGGGGTAGTTTTCTTTATTGCACTATAACAATGATGCTTACTCATGTATCTTCCACAGTGTTTTCAAGACAGAGGATAGTCTTTTTGACAGGAGAAGGCTGAATGAGGAAGAAATCAGAGGCAGAAACAACAACATTATTCAAAATTTAAAGTTTCCTGATTCACACCCTAATCCTTACAGTTCAAAGACAGACTTTCTGCTTCTCCAAGGCCAGGTGCAGCTAACTATTTGTCTGAGAGGTTTATCTTTCCCTCTCCATAAAGGAAATTAGAGGATTATCTTACCCTCTCTACTTTCCTCCTACTAAAGGCAAAAAAACTTTCTGCAACTTCACAGGCACATGTCCTTTCTCATGTTTCCAATTACAAGTTTGAAATTTCCGAATCCCTTTTAGATCACAAGCACCAGCAATACACAGTATTTGTCTGTCACCTGTCAACTTCTCACTGTTTTATTGACTCTCTTTTTTAAAAAAATAACTTAAACTTGGGGAAAAGAAAGGAAAAAGGACATTTCTTTGGATAACAGAACCAAAACTCAACTTGGAGCAAATTTAAAACATTTGAAAAAAAAAAGCTTAGGGAGAGTTGGTTTCTCATATTAGTATATTATATTACCTGTTTAAAAAAGGTTATTATTTAGAATACTTTTTCACATGTCTAAAAAAAATATTGACAGATATTCTTCTGAGGACAAGAAAACCACTCTTCCTTCTACAGTGTAACCAGTCCTTTTATGGTAACACCAATGATGATGTTATGCATAATCAAATGTGATTTTCCTACTGAATTTCTGAATTTCTTTATAAGCCATTTTAAAGGAGACTTGTCTTTGACTTATCTTCTTTCTGTGGATCGAGCTTAGAGCATGTTTTGAGTCACAGTGCTTAATTACAGTTACTTTCAGTATTTATGAGAGCATCTATTGTTTACAGTGGCATTTCCAGATCATTTCAGATCTTCACTAATGGCTTAATTTCTAATAGCATATGTTTCTTAGGCACTCTCTTGGTTATAGAGGAAGGGCTGCCATACAAACTTAGCAGTTATTTTTCCCATTCAGAATTATCTTGAAGCCAGTATGTGAAAATGCAAGACCAAATCTGTATGGCAGAGTGGCACCACTGGATGGAGCCACAATTGCAGATTTAAAAGAAGTTGCAGCTTTTGGCTCAAGGCTAACACAGACTTGAATACCCAGTTTATATTGTTACACCCAGTAACAGATGGAAAAAAATAACTTACTGGGACTTTGAAATGCCTGCATCACTCGGCTTGCAAGCAGTAGGTAAGAGTGAATATTGTCTGTTTGGATTAGTAATGCATATTGCTTCCCTGTGGCTGTTAAATATGATCTTGAACCACTGAAATTTACTATAGTGTCTTTAATTTATAACACCAGTTAAATCTTTTTCTCACTTTTTCTTGATAGAGAGAGCGACTGAGAAATATTGAGCGTATTTGCTTTCTCCTGCGAAAGGTGAGCATAAACAAGCCTAGACCTTGTGAAGTTAATGAGAATTAAAACCATCAAGTGGTGATGTGAATTCATTTGCTCTTGGAAAGACCCTCACACTCCATTGATGAAAGGCTGGATTCTACTGCAGAAGTGGAATTCATTAGGGCCTCTTAAGGACAGAATAAGTCAAATTATAGAAAGTTGACAGAACAGAATTTCTGGATAAGAATTTCAGAACATCAACCCATTCATTTTGGAACATTCTTTTCAAAGGTGGTGAATGGTTTTGCAATTGCAGCTTGATGTGCTTTTATAGTCCTGTCAACTTCTTGTATCCTTTTTTTTGAATAATGGCTTACTCCTTGATAAACGAAACATTTTATTAACTACATATTTAATGCTGAAGTTTTTAAATTGTCTGAGTAGGAAAACTAATATAGTATTAATTTTGGCTTGATACAAGAGAGATGCTGGATGCCTCAGTTTCTGAGGTATTTGAAGGAGCTGATAAATTGTAGGATTGATGAAGTCATGGATTATTTTTCTTGGGTGATCCAAAGGTGTAACTGTGGCTTCATGCAGAATCTATCAAGTGCCATGCATTCTCTGAGTATTCAGAACCCAGGTCTTGTCAATTTGACACCATTATGAGCATGTTGGGAGCTACAGTAGAGTAAAGTATTTATTTAGCTTGTTTATGACACTAGGAATATGAAAATAAGATAAAATACTTAAAACCAATAGCTTTCTATTTTATCAAACAGGCAGACAGACTATTTATAGCTGTGTCCCAGTTATTTTGACATAAAGTGATGGGTGAGTGATCATGTATTAATATATGTGAGCCTCCTGGGAATGCTTTGCCTGTAGTGAAATGAGGCAACCCCCAGGTGCTGCTACTCAGCAGGCAGTGGGTGTGAGCCTGCATTCAGCCCACCTGTGCCTGGTTAGGGCTGGGCCCAACTGCGCAGGGGCAGAATCAGGAGGCCAATAAAAGGCCTGGCCTCCAGCACAAGCTCAGCTCACTTGCAGAGCAGACCAGAGGAGAGGTTGGTTGAGTTGGGAGCACCAGCACTGACCCAGACTGACTGACCCTGAAGGCATCAGCTTCTGCCAGAGCACCGGTCTGACTTCAGAGTGTCGTACCCCAAGAAAGGTTCGTCTTGCAACATCTGGTGGAGAATGCGGGCATAGAGCTCGGTCTAGCCCCTGCTCTTGACGAACCAGAAAAAAGAGAGCCAGTTTGGCGTAGATTAACATCAACAGAAAACCCAAGGAGTTAGGTGAGAAGATTCGTCACCTTCTCTCTCTATCACTGATTCACCTAGAAAGAGAGGAAAGAAAGATGGGACTCTCATCTAGCACCCCCGCTAACGAAAAACCAGCAACATGGATGAAGGAGCAGGAACTCCCCTCCCTCCCGTCTGTGGCAGCTGTGTGGGAACTTTGGCAGGAGGTCGGTGATCTGCTGGTTGGCCTCCGTACCCAAGAAAGGACTAAGAATACAACTGGACTAGAAGGTACATGGGAGGTAGTAATCAATGCTCTAAAAGAAATAAAAGCTGAGGCAGAAGCTGCTGCCGCCACCATTGCAGCGCTTCTGCCAAAAGCTAGCGTTGATACTACAACACCACCACCAGCAGCAGGATCTGGTGTTGTCCCCACAGCACCTTCGCTACCCTCTCCCCATCCCGAGGGTGATAAAGGCTGGAAGGCATTTTTAGGATTAAGGAATGACAGACTTGCCATTAAGGGCATGTCGGGAAAAGTGCATCATCCCATAGCTGAGTTCCTATCAGGCATTGGGCCGGAGGAAGAAGAAGAAGTACCCTCTCCGAGTGCCAAAAACAACGTACAAAAGAATGCGAAAATGCCAACAGCCTGTGCCCCTGAGATGGGTAGCCCTAGTTTCTTCTTGAAACCACCCCTGCTGCTGCCTCCCACTCCAGAAAAAGAGCATGGGAAAGAAGCGGCCACCCCACCAGCTGCACCCATTGGCCTGGAGGACAAAATAAAGGCCCTCCTTGAGCAAACAAATCAGGCCATGAAATCTTTAGAGAAGAGAGTAATAGTCATAGAACAACGCTCGTTGTTTCATAAATATCGAGACCCACCCACCCTCCCTGATGATGACAATGAGGATGTCCCAACCCCGCAGTTGCCGCGACAAAACAACCAAAGCATTAAAGGTGCTGATAAACCCTGACCCGGAAGATGGACTGGGTTCATCCGTGATGCCATCCTCGGGGGGGACTGGGAAGCCAGCACTATTACTTGCCCTATCCTCAACGACAACAACAGGCCACCTCAATTTGGACAACATACTTGGAAAACCCTACAGCAGGCTAGGAAGACCTTGAAAGAGGAAGGATTAAAAACGGAAAGTGGCCGGGCCGTCCTGGATTGGCTTTTCACCGCCGACACCAATAGCCCCCACGACTGTCGCAATCTGGCCAGGTATCTGCTCACCCCTTCCCAGCAGTTTATCTGGTTGAAAGAGTGGGAGCGCCTGGCCCAGGCGGAGGCAAACCCCCCTAGAGCACCTGGGGATCCTCTTGCAGGGATAACCGCTGAGATGGTCACAAGCTCAGGACGCTAGAGAGATATTCAAATTTAGCTCCAGTTCCCGGTTGCGCTCCACCACACTGCTGCAAACCTAGCCCGCGAAGCCTTCTACATGGTACCAGAGACTACTCCTGTCCCCTCATTCATCTGCAGGCCAGGCGATAGTAGAAAGAGCCAATCGCACCCTGAAGACATATTTACAAAGGCAAAAGGACAGCAAAGATATGGACCCACAGATGCGGCTTAGCAAGGTACTTTTCACATTGAATTTTCTTAGTCTAAGCCGTGACTCCCAGCAACCTCCCGTGTTACTGCATTATTCATCGCAGAAGATCAACCGCATGCCGGAAGTACAAATTAACTACAAGGATCCATCTACAGGGCAGTGGGTGGGGCCCAAGCTGCTACTGTTTACTGGAAGAGGCTATAGCTGTGTCTCTACAGATTCCGGGCCTCTTTGGGTACCCAGTAAATGGACACGCCCTGCCGCGACCAGATCTCCAATAGACAACCCGACACCCATTCCAGACAACGACACATCATCTAACAGGTCAAAAAGCTCATCTTGCTACATTTGCTTCCACTAGTGTTTAATTTTTATTCAATTGCAGCCTCACTGTGAACAGCAAAATGGAGCATTTTGGCTAATTACAGACTCTGTATTCATATGGGAAAGGCTTGCTTCTGGTTAACTTAAACATTTTGTTAATTCAGCCTTTTCTTCAAAGTTCTTTGGGGAGACATTTGTTTTAATTGAGAGATTAAATGCAAGAAGAGGAAGGTGCAATAACTGAAGAGATTTGTAGTCTTAGAATCTGACAATCACTAAAAATAGATTTAGTTTGTGTAGTATAAAGGATTCACAGTTGGGAAAAAATCTGGAAGAACAGTAAAAAACTGAGTATTAGCAGTTAATTAATGGCAGTTAGGGTTCTTTCAGCATAACCTTCATTGTGTGCCTTTAGGTCTATTTCTTTTTCTATGAAACAAAAAAATCTGTTTTACTATGTCCTGGGGTCAGATAAGTCTTTTAAAGGACTTTGAGAACAGTGGTGTCTTGCTATTTATGACAGAAAATTAATGCTTAAGATCTGCTCCAGGTTTGTTTTTTAGGGAATTTACAGGTGGGCTATAAAAATGTCTGATTTCATCATACTTGTGATACTTGCTCTACAGAAATACTAATAAACATAGATGATATGATGGGATCTCTGTCAACATCAGAGAGAATGAGTTACATCCCCCTGCTATACGTATGCACACATAACTATGTCCTAAGCTGCCTCAAAAGAAATTTTAAGAGTTTGCGTACAGGCACTGGAATAAAGGACATTGCTTTCTATAAAGCATGAACTAGATCTGCAAATTTTGTAGGATGTAAGCTTGCCATGCTCTATGAATGGTGTTAGCTAGGACTTGGGCTGTCATAAAACTGAATACATTTAAGTTCTGTTTTCCTTGAACTGACCCAGGACCTTTAGTACATTAGACTCAGAGCTTGTGTGAAAGGCATGAAACTAGTGTGTATTTCAGTACTCAGTACTTGTTTGAAAGTTCCTGTTTAAATGCTCTTAGGTGATAAAGCCAACTTTCTTCTGGCCTTCACAGTGTCTTTGACAGGGTATTTTTAAACTAGGAATGAGTGACTTTGTACAGTCCAAGGAAAAAAAAATTAAGTTAACTAAAAATACATTAGCATACTATTCTTAGTTTATGGAGATCATGACTTATGGATTAATTATTTTTAGATAATTTTGTACAGCTTCTATTGTTAGTCAATAAAGGCATGAGAGAAATTTGAAATCTGCTGTCCATGTAAACAAGTGAAAGATAGAAGAATGTAGCTTGAATGTAGCAGAGGAAGTGGAGATACAGGATATGGAAAAGCAAGTAAAATATTTTTAGCTTAAATATTATACACTTGCAGTAGCTCTGTTGGTGTAATTTTCTTCTGCAGCTTGCCTAAAAGAGGATGGACTTAACATATTGGTAGTGAATGACATTTGATAGAGATTTTGTTTGCATGCAGAGGCATGAGGGATATAATGTTTTTGCACAAGTCTTGCAATAAATGTGCTTTATAGAGAAAAATTCTGTCTTCAGTACCTTTGTTGTTGAGGAACCTTTTCCTCTTGCATTTTGATAGGAAACTCATTACAGATCATCTGAATGCTTCTTTCCTTCTCAAGTCTTTCCTGCCTTCTCTTTTTGTTAGTTTTATTACCTATGAAGTGTGAAATAGGATAAAATGAGTGTCTGCCCTACTCAGTCTCCTGGGCACCCACATAGTTTTAATTCCATTGGAAGAAGTAGAACTTGGCACAGTAGCTATTTTGCAGAACTGAAAGTAGAAATGGAACCAAAAAGCTGGTAGTATTTATGCTTTATACACAATGAATCCCATAAATGTTGCTTGACCAGAGACAGTGCACCTCTTCTTGACACGGTTTATTTTATTGCAAATACATCAGGCTCGTATTTACTAGAAAGTTATTACTATTGCAGTAAAACCATTGGACATAATTCCTTTCTTTTCCTGTCTACAGTCCCCTGTTTGGAAAGAAAGTCTTTAAGATAGGACTTAAAAACTTAGAGGAGGTATAGTATTTGTGGCAGGCAATTCATTCTTTACTGAAGCTCATTTATTATGTACATTGTGCCAGCACTGTTCTTAGTCAAATTTATGAGTTTCTGAATTTTTTCACTTTTCAAAAGATAAAACATAACAACTGCTATTTTTAGGAATTATTACCTAAGGATGTTTGCGTGCTTATCTTATAGGTAATGAAAAGATGTATCCTGCTATGCCTGAACAGGTCTTCAAAGTAAGAGTACATCATAAGGGGAATTTACAAAACTGTTGCAAGCCTAAGAGTGATGAGTTCAAACTTGTGATTCAGTCACAGCAATCCAGGGTAGAAGTAAGATTTGCCAAGATGGAAAATGATGCTTGATGGAAATTAAAATATCTTTTGAAGAGAGATACATGAAAATATATTTGTAGAAAACTATTTCAGGTTGCCTATGTGTATTTTTCTTTGAATCTTATCTTTTAAGTGTTTATAAAATAATCAAAGTGGCAAACAAAGTGTCACCCTGTAATAGATAACCTGTTACCTTACAATTCAGCTTTTTCCAATACTGTTTTGGGGCATATGTAAACATATACTTTACAGTATTGGAACATCCCAAGTAGCAGTACAATAAGGCTGAAAATGCAGAAAAAAAAAAAAGATGAGGAACTGTTGCCAGTAATGTGCTCCTGAAAACAGTGTGCTTCTCAGCTGCTTGGGCTAATGTAATTTATGCATCTGTTCCTCAGAGCTGTGCTGAAGACACTGGCAAATTTTGACTTGTTAATGGACTGTATTTGCTCTGATTTGGTATGCAATAAAGTCAATACTTGCATTTTAATAAAACTAAAAAAATGTCATTAAATCAAATGTCAGTTATGTTTAGCAGAAGGTTCATTATTTATTTAAGTCAGGATCGGACCCTGTATAGCATCTATGAGATTGCAAAAAGCAAAATAATACCTAAAAATAAAGTGCAATGATTTTACATCATACCTGTTACATGGATGGAAATGGTTTCTGCTGGGAATTTAATGTTCTGCCTTGCATTTAGACGCTGACATTTTCAATAAAGCTGGTGGAATAGCAGGGCAGGGATTGTCTTTAACATGTCTGCACTGTACCAAATCTGCTTCTGCAGACTGACAGCCTTTACACTTCAGGTATGGAAACAGCCCCTTGGTAAATGCTTAGTTTTCAGCATTTATGAAACTGTCAATCTTAGGCTGACCCCTGTGAGAAGGCCTGAGGGCCCTTCCTGTGCTGTGCAGATGGCTGAGTTTGATTTTAATGATCACTGAGATTTCTGCATTTATAGTTCTGCCTGTGAAATGAAGGGCTGGTTTTCTAGATGCTAACAAACAGCTGTGGTATTAATTGTCATTCTCACCAGTTTTGGTCAATCAGACAAAGACAACATGAGCAGTTGGAATAACCAGCTGTGGAGTGTCCTGGCTGGTTCTGTCTGAAACACAATAGGTAGGTAGGGCAAGAAAGCATCTGTTGCCCTGTTTCATGTCAGTGTTGTGAAGATGAGGGAAGTTTGCACTCCAGGGTTGCTAACCCAGCTTCTGTTACTGCTTCTGAAATAATGTTAAAAAAAGACAGGTTGTGAAGTTGTGTCCTGATCCCCGCTGAGTGGAAAAGAACAGTTAGCAGAGGAGATACACTCCTAAGATCAGAGCACATCTTCCTTACTGATGTGCCTTCCAAAGGCAGAGCATGTTTTGAACTGTTCTGGTGCCCTGCAGGCATTATAGTGGGGAAGTCTTTTAAAAAATATGTTTCATAACCTCTTTACCTGTTGGCTGTTATGACCTCCCATAGGCTCTGAAGTACAGGAATGTTTTTAGGTATTCTTGAATGATATTCCACAAAGACCTGATTTTCCTCTGTCACTCTTTGAACCATTATTTGTATTATGATAAGGCTTACATGTTCTAGTCATAAACTATCTCCAGTGGAATCTTTAAGTTTTAAATATAATTATCTTCATGTTGCAGAAGACAATGAGAAGTAGAACAATAGGCCTAAATATAAATGTGTTTAAGATGGAAAGAGCATCCAGAAATCCTGTATTTTAACATTAGATCTGGTACTGTTTTACAGATGGTTACAGAGTGCTTTGTGAGGATGATAATTAGGTTGTGTATTCATTTCACTGCTTGGTTTTTGTACTGAAGCATGACTTAAGTTCACATCCACTTAATACTGTTTAGAGAAATTCCAGTAGTTACAGAATAATGAAATTTCCTTTACAAAGCATTGGATTTGTGCTGCTGTGCTTTTTTGTGATCCAGAAAGGTAGAGGGGTAAAAACACAGATGTTATAGCCTTTATTTTATGTCTGCCCTGTATTTGGTCCATAACATTGAATCTTCCATGCATGCACCATTGCTCTCCCTCAGAAAAAAATGTAAAGCTCTGTGTATGAACTTAGTAGGTTCAGCTGCACGTTGTTTTTTTGATAATCTGGAATCCATTTTCCAGACATTTTCTTTTCAGCTAATTGTATAGATCTATATAGCAAACTGCTGAATACTTCCAGATGTTTGCATAACATGGTATTGAATTGCGTGAAATGCTTTGATTTTCTGTTGTAAAAAATTCAACTATGCAACTGAATTTCTAAGTGATTGCTGTAAATGACCAGAGAAGAGAGCTTGTAGAGACAAAAGATAGAGTGGATTTTAACAGGAGAACTGAAAGAAATTAAACCTGAAAATCTGGACTGAAAGCATGAGTGTTCGTACTGTGACAGCATTGTACTGGGCTCTAGGGCAGCCTTTCAGAGGAGGTTTTGGAACTCAAGTAACTCAAATAATTTAAAGTACATTAGAAAATGTGAATAGGAAGCCTTCCTGTATTTCAGTGGTGAAATTGATGTGTTTACATGTTTGGTAACTGCAAACAGTATGATTCAAACTGCTGCAAATGTATGATCTGTGCATTTAAATTATACACAGTTGACCCTGCTCCTTTGGTTTGTGCAACAATAAGAGTAAATAGATATGATTCGTTTCATTGTATGCACATTCTACGTACATGCACAGTCTGGGCTAACATACATGCTGCTGATTTTTTTCTGTGTGGTTTTGCCTTCTTTTTTTCACTTGGATGCACTACACTTTTGACTTTTGTGGTCTGTGTTGTTCATTTTTGGTCTCACTATGTCTTTAATTGAGAAGCAGATGCTTCCCTGTAGCCCAGGTTATCCCTGGCAGGCTCTATAAGGGTGGACATTAAAGTGTACTTAAAAGAACTCATGTTCAGAAAACCTTTGGTACATCTCTATCCACTCTTTCCCTGCTGCTGCTGAGGACAAATTCTACTTGTCAGCTTTAGCAAGAAATATGGAAAAATGCATATAGTGATAAGCTGCCCCTTGTTTCTCAGACAGCTTCCTTCCAGCAGCCAAATCCTGTGTTTGCTGAAGTTGATTAAAAATTTCCTTTGATTTCAGGGAATGTTGTATGGAACTGCAGGATGACTTACAGCCAAGAACAGAGGCAATGTTATTTTTTAGTTAGTTATTCAGCTATTCAGTTTACTTTTCCTCACAAGCCTTGCTGTGGTGCCTTTCCATACTCGATGCTTTCTCTCTCACCTCCTTTTAGATTTGGACTCTTTGGAAAATTGCATGAATATAAATTGTAATTGGCTTGCAGGATGGGCTTTGTTGGCCTCTTTGCATGAATTCTCTTCAGAAATCATGATCAGCACTGACCCTTATTTTTTTATTTATGTCCATGGAAAAATATCTCCAAGAAAACAGTGAAGAGACATAAATGACCCATTTAGTTTCTGTCAAAAGCACAAGTAGATTTAATTTACACCAGAAACTCTAACTGGAAAGTGAGACTGTTTCTGAGAGTTCACTGCTTCCCTTGTTTCCTTTCTAGCTTCATAGCAGATGCTTTGTTTTGCTTTTTGAGCGCTGCAAAAATTTTCACCATAGATTTCCTTCCTTGTTACTACCAGATGATCAGACACCAACCCTAACCCTAACCCACCACAGGGTTATGTTCTTGCTAAGTTTGTGGATTATGTAAGAATCGGAAATCAAATATGTGCATATGAATGTAATATGCTTTACTGACATCTTTTATTTCTGTTTCTTTTTAGCTAGTATTGCCGGAGTACTCCATCCATAGTCTTTTCTGCATAATGTTTTTGTGTGCTCAGGAGTGGCTCACATTGGGGTTAAATGTTCCTTTGCTTTTTTATCACTTCTGGAGGTAAGCCCATCTTTTATACACTGACTGCTTGTTGGCTTTATTTGAAAACTCATGATACGTACAGATTGTATGAGCTATGAAGGGCAGTGACAGGAGCATGACTGAAAACTTTTTGCATATAAGCAGCTGAAGGTTAGGTTTCCAGAGAGAAAATACATAATTTTCATGAACATTTCCAATGGGTAAAGAAAACACATAATAGTATGTTTAGGCCTAGCTGGTATCCACAAAGCCTCTGCTCACTCACTTCTCCTATCTCCACCCCAGTGGGACAGGGAGGAGAAAATCCACCTACATTACTATTTCAAAACAATAGAAATGAACATATTTTACTTGATTCATGCTGATTTTAAAGCAGTTCATTAATTTTTTACTGAATCCTTTTTTTGTTTTGCTTTTGCCTTTTACTGCAAAGTAACAAACAAAAGTTCCTTTGCCAAAACAGTTATTTTCTGAGTATTTTCTCAAACATCTGATCATTGCTGAGAATAATCACAGAATTGTTATGGTTGCATCCAACCTGCAACATTCCCCCCCCCCCCCCCCCCCCAAGAAGAAACCCCACAAAAACCCAAAACAATCAAACAAAAAAAACCAAGTATCATCATGCCCACTAAAGCATGTCCTGAAATGCCTCATCTACACAGTTTTTAAACACCTCCAGGGAAGGTGACTGCCCACCTCCTTGCACACCCTGTTTCAGCACCTGAGAAATTAGAAATTTATCCTATGTAAGGAGAAAACTATATTTTCCAAATAAATTTATTTGGATTCTAAATTTTTGAGCGGTGCTACACATAGAAAACATTAGTCAGCTTACTCTTACATTACTCCATGTTGACTTTTTTCCTTTTCAGAGTTGAAACAACTGAGTTATCAGTTGGTTGAGACTCACCTTTCATCATGTTTGAAATCAGTTGTGTAGGTGCAGTTAAAGCCCAGCAACCCTTCCTCCATGCTGTGAGCACAAGCTGCCATATATTGTCACTTACAATATGTGATTTATTAGTAAGCCAGAAATAATTATACAGGAAGGGAGGATGTTTCACCCTAAAGAATTAATAGAACACAGAAAGTCCACATCTGTTAATTTCTTGGATCTGTAAATCCAGTCCACTTACACTAGCATCCTGATTTTAACAACATTCAGAAACAGAGACATGAAAAAGAGAGAAAAATGCCTCCTACACCATGTAAGATGGTTGTCTTCTGAGTTGGTGATCACGAGGCTATATATCTGCACATATTTAATACACAATAATTCTAGGTGTCGTCTTCTGCTCTTTCAGGTATTTTCGTTGTCCAGCAGATGGTTCAAAGCTAGCATATGATCCACCTGCTGTCATGAATGCAGATACCTTGATTTACTGTCAAAAAGAGGCCTGGTGCAAGCTAGCTTTCTATCTCCTTTCCTTCTTCTACTATCTGTACTGGTAAGTCTGGATATTTCACTAAGGAAATAGTACCTGCTTTTCATTTGACATAAGGAATTGTATTTAGTTATGACTCAAGCCAGTTGGTTCATTTCTTTAGTCTCATAAAACTTGCTTCTCTTCTCCATTCAGGGAAGCATGCCCATTTACAGCAGCGTGTGCTATATCTGCTGACATCTCATTATAGAATATTAAGCATTTTATCTAAGACCAGAGCAAACCTGCAGAAAAAATTCTTGCTCCTCTGTATAGTTTCTTAGGATGGGTGAAATAGCAAATGTTATGATAATGACAATGCATCAAATAAAAATTATGTTTGTAAGATTCAAGAGAATCCTAAGAACAATATGTCTACTGGTGTAGCAATGCTCAAGATGGTATGTAAATGGGTAGATAGACAGTAGGAAGGAGCACGGGGTAACCATGCACGCAGTCATTCCTACACCCTCTCTTTCATTACAAGGTAAGTCTCTGCATGGTCTAAATGCCTAATTTAAGTACATACTTGCAGAGAGGTAACCCATTGTATCTTGTCCCCCCTGCCCCTTTCAGACGTCACATGTCCTTAGTGAGTCACAAATAGTGAAAGAATATATGAGGAATCATATTAAATGTAAGGACTAGGCAGAATCCCTATGCTTTTAGTCATCGTTGCAATCACAACATAAAACTACTTGACAAAGGTTAGCATACTTTAAATAGAGGTGTGCATATTTTAGGATGTTTTAGGATACCTTTCTTTTACTTAAGAAAGCTTCCACAAAGTATTTGCATAAAAAGCTAATTCAAGCCAGTCCTTCATGCAGTAATCCCTCTGTAAAGCAGTTTGTACACTAGTGGATTGACTTCAACTGGTGTCTTCATTTTATGTTTCTTCTACTGCATGGAGTTTTTTTACAAATTAAACAAAATAATGCAGTTTCATGGGAAACTTGCCTGCCCTGCTGAGAGTTGCAGGTTGAATTTTTAAAGATAAGACATACTAAAGCCAAATGATTTTGTTTCTTCACTGTTTGAATTCAGACATCAGACTGCACTTTAATAAGCTCAAACACAGCTTGTGGTGCAGTAAGATGTCAATAAAAAATTTGCTACTTCTTTGGTACTTTTGATACCCATCTCGAATACCTCATAATTAAGGTGCTTTTAAGAGGCAGAATGCAAAGGAAAGTAAAGACCCTTACAGCCTAGACCTGAGGAACAGACAGCAAAGGGTTATAAAAGTCAAAGTGCTCTGTATGCTTCAGAATGATACTTTCATATTATGTCTTTCGTTTACATTCAGCATGATCTACACTTTGTTGAGCTCTTGATTGGAAGATCATCAAAAAAGACTAAACCCAACAAAGGCTGCAAGCACAAGGACGAGTGAGCTAAGTGAAGCATAATTAAAAAAAAAAAAAGCAAAGAGGTGAAAACTGAAAATGAACATAGAACCCAAGAATTAATGAGCATGTGAGAGAGACCTGGCAAGAAGAAGCCAGGGAGAATAGCTGAGCAAGCTGTGTTTCTCTCCTGTTTCTCATTGCAGTAAATGACTTTGAAAACCCAAACAAGAAAATGCAACGAGGTGAGCCAAGTTACACAACTATTTATCTCTCTGGGGATAATCCTGTTTGGTTCAGTGGAATAATTGTAAACTTTAGTCTGTACTGTCTTCTGGGGGACAGGGTTTCTTTTCTTAATTACTATTCTGGAAAGAGGAAGCAGAGGACAAGATCATCTTACATGGAAATAACAGTTATACAACACATTCTGAAAATGAGAACTGACTGGAATTTAGATAAGATGTGTAGGGATATTCACACTGATAAAACAGGGCTGTCAGATCTTGTGGAATTGCTTCAGTGTGGGTTTTTTCCAACCATAATAATAACAACAAAAATATATTATTCAGTTGCAGTGTTGATTTCCAATGATACTTTATTCCTGTAGGTGAACATCCAGTATATTTGTGTGCTTTATTTGTGAAGTGATACACGGTGGTGTGTAATTTTACATGGGTTTGACCTAATTATGCCAACCACTTATCAAAATACTATTCCTGTGACTGGGGAAAAGAAAAAGAAAACAAACAAAAAACAAAGGTAAAAGCTACATATATCTACATATATTAAAGGAGATTGTAGCACAGGTATTATATTCACCACAATGCTATATAACAAAATACGGGATTATCTAGTCATGGTCTATAAAATTGTGTTTTGCAGCTTTATTTCTGCTGACAAATTTAAGCTGAAACAAATAAATAAAATATTTTTGTCTTATATGAGGTTTGTATTGATAGATGTTAATTTTTTTATGATTTAAAAGTTTTAAAATTTTTTCACAGAATTCTCATTTAAATTCATATATATATGGGCTGTGTATCTTTCTGTATCTAGAAGTACACATCTACACAAATACAATCCATTTATAGTTTAGCTTAATCTGTTTGATTGACAGCTCAAAGGCATTAAGAGTCCAGAACTGCTGCTAAATATATGTCAGTACTAAACCTAGTGGACCAGGGCTGTTTGCCTCAAAGTCACTAAGGTATTTTGTTGTACTGGTACGTGATTAATAGGCAAGCCTGTAAGCTAAAGACTGACTCCAGTGCATACACAGAGAGGACTTGGATCTTGCACTGTGAATGAACTAATAAGGTATATTGCTACCAGAGATGCTGCAGAAGGCAGTGCAGAGAGGCCCAGCTGTGTCCCACATTTATTACAGCTTGTCTTGTCAGAACTAGCTCACTGCTGGCCCTGCCAGATTTGACCTTACTGTTACTCCTGTACCAAATGCTGAGGACGTTTTAGTCTGGGCACAGGACTTCAGCAGGAGAGATGCAGTCTCCCTGTTCCAGAACATGGTGCAGAAGTAGTGGCTGATTTGAGTCTTCTCACGTCTGGCAAGGTCTGAACTGAGCTGGAGTTCCTGCACCTGTACAGTGCCAAAACTCTCTCTGGTTTGACTTGGCTTCGTTAATAAAATTAAATCCTGTTAGCCTGTAAAGCACAGTTTCTGCATGCAAGCTCTCTGCTCCTGGACTGTACCAACTCTCAAATCAAGCCTGGGCATTGCTTGAAAGAGTGCTAGCTAGCTTGCACAAAAATTAAACCAGGGGTCACTCTAACAATGTTTAGGTGACCAAGTTGTCCTAAGTGCTGACATTTAATTTACAAGTATGGACACAGGCTCTGTAGGTCTTCTGAATGTAGCTTCAGGTAACTTAAGGGACATAATGCTTGAGTGGACATGCTAGGTAATTTAAAGCAGAGTCTCTATTTCAGACAATTTCATCAATCTACTTACAGAACTCTTAACAGTTTATTTGATCCCACTACTGCTGTAAGTGAGCATTTCCAGTATCTCACTGCTCTGGTGCTAGCAAGTTCTGCATTTCCAGAGTAAATTTATTGTTGGAAAATTTACTCTGTTTGCTTTAGAGCCACCATTAGCCTAAATACACCTTATCTTATGCTGCTGAAGACCCTGACATGCAGAAAAAGCAGTCCTTTTCAGCCTTCATTCAGTTAGAATTGAACCGGCTCCTTTTCCATCCTCCCATAGAAAAGCTCTTCATTCTTCATGTCATCTTTAAAAGATTTCTCTGCTGTCTTTCCACTCAAATTAATCTTTTTTTTAAGAACAAATTATCACAGCTGTTCAGAGTACTCTGGAGAGTAACTAGTCCTTACTATGAATGGACAGCTCTTATCAATAAACCATAATAAAAAAAGTAATATCACTGCACCCAATAGCATTCTGTTTCCCTTCAAAATACGCTTAATTCAAAATCAATAGAAAAAATGTTTATTGTGAGGATAGTTTCCCTTTCACTGAGTTTAGTGAATCTTCTCCCAAACAGAAATAATTTACTAAACTGCCCAAAGAGTTAATTGGAGGAATTGTTTAATATAAGACTGGAGAGTTGGGCTGATTCCAATGGGATGAGGTTCAACACGGCCAAGTGCCGGGTCCTGCACTTTGGCCACAACAACCCCATGGGGAGCTCCAGGCTGGGCACAGAGTGGCTGAGAGCAGCCAGGCAGAGAGGGACCTGGGAGTCTGGATTGACAGGAAGCTGAACAGGAGCCAGCAGTGTGCCCAGGTGGCCAAGAAGGCCAATGGCATCCTGGCCTGGATCAGGAACAGCGTGGCCAGCAGGTCCAGGGAAGTGATTCTGCCCCTGTACTCAGCCCTGGTGAGGCCACAGCTCAAGTCCGGTGTCCAGTTCTGGGCCCCTCAGTTCAGGAAGGAGATTGAGGTCCTGGAGCAGGTCCAAAGGAGGGCAACCAGGCTGGTGAAGGGACTCCAGCACAAGTCCTCTGAGGAAGGGCTGACGGAGTGTTCAGCCTGGAGAAGAGGAGGCTCAGGAGAGATCTCATCTCTCTCTACAACTCCCTGAAAGGAGGCTGGAGCCAGGGGGGGGTTGGTCTTTTTTCCCAGGCAAATATCAGCAAGACAAGAGACCATGGTCTCAAGTTGTGCCAGGGGAGGTTTAGATTGGATATTAGAAAGGATTTATTTATGGAGAGGGTGATCAGACATTGGAATGGGCTGCCCAGGGAAGTAGTGGATTCTCCGTCCCTGGAGATATTTAAAAAGAGACTGGATGTGGCACTCAGTGCCATGGGCTGGTAACCACAGCGGTAGTGGATCAAGGGTTGGACCTGATGATCTCTGAGGTCCCTTCCAACCCAGCCAATTCTATGATTCTATGATAAGATGTATCTGCAGCTCAGAACTCCAGACTATGAGGTTTTCTAAGGCAGTACCAAGAAGCTACTAATGCTGTTAATCTCACAGACAACAAAGTAAGATACAGCTCTGAGCATGTTATTTGCTCTGTGTTGTTGCCTAAGTGGGCTTCAAGATCTTGCTGGGTTACTCCAACCAATTACCATCACTTGACTGCAGCCCAAGGCTAAGCCATTACCTGCTGCAGTGGCAGGTACCATACACTGATACTCATGCTGATATTCATATTAGTAATTTTCTCGCAAGAACAAAGTTGTCCCCCTTTATTTGTCAAAGGGTACAAAAAGCCTGTAGATTTTTCTAAAGTCACGTAGCTCTGTTTTATAACAGGAAGTGTATGCTTATTGTAAAAAATCCAGAAATGGACCTGGATTCTTCCGTACTGGGGCTGTGTGGCTGTTATTTTCTCTGTTAGAAGTGCAAGCCATATTTTAAGAGAAGCAGCACAAATAGAGGAGTGAAGGAAGAATGAATAATAGAAGGTATCTCTTTCCCCTTGAATCCCTGGCCATCTATACAGCGAAGCACAAGCTAAGCATATTTGGACCAAAGCATGAAAAGTAAAGAACTGCACAGATGTTTGTGAAGAACAGAAAAAAATGTTGTGATCTTTGGTGATGAAGCAGTGTCTTCCCCAAGTTAAACTTTTAAGGGAGAAATAATCTATCCCTTTTGCCTCCAGTTCCTCCTTGCTTGGCAGAGGCTAGAGATTTTTCCCCAAGCCCACTCATTTCCTGCCTCTTTTCCTGAAAGGGAAAATGTCATTACTTAGAAGCAGCAATTTTCTTCTCTCTCATAATCTGGTGATACAGATAAATCCCATAAAAGTAATATGAAAATATCTCATGTCCCTTTGCTTCTTGAAACACGTGCATTTGATCACACTCTTAAATGAGTATTCATTTTCCTCATTTGCACCATCTCTTAGGTGAGAAAGGAGATACCTAGCCTGACAAATCTTGTAGGAGATGGAAGAACAAATTGTGAGAGGATAATACCTGAATGAGGTGCTTATTAGCAGTCTACTTCTTTTCCTTTTTCTGTCTCCACACAGATATTTTTGTAAAAAAAAAAAAAAAGATATATATTTACAGGGCATGATCCAAAATCCTTGAGCTTGCTGGATATTTTCTGTTGTTTCCAACAGACCCTAGTTAATATCCATTACTCTGGACTTACATGGAAAAGAGGTTTACAGTGGAAAGTCGTGCTAGTAGAGATTCCACCCTTTAGATCTTGATATCACATGCATCTCAAGAGGGATAAGTGTGATATTTAAGTGCTTGTGCCAAACCTTCACAGAAAGTTGTACCTTCTTGAGAGAAGTCTGGATTCATGGCAGTTAACAGAAATCTGTCCTCATATTTCATGTGAGCCCTGTTTAGCATTTCCACCAAGAGGTCAATAAAAATAAAAATAGGGAAAAAAAGCCCCAAACAAAAAACCACAAAACCCATATTGTAACTAATAGAAGGTCAGTGGATGCTAGGCAAATCTTGAATTGTTATTAATAAAGCAGGAGATCAAAAGATTGAAATACAGCAAGGTATTTTTTGTTTGGGAAGTTACAAATACTGGACTGCCATCTGTGCTGCACTGAACTTTGCACTGGTGAACTAAATCCTTATTACTGATCTGGTGAGTTTTTTGATCATTGATTACTCATGAACACATAATTCTGATTTATTATTATTCTACACTGTAATGCAGTTATAGGTGGGAAGAAGGGAAAATTCTGATGTAAAATACACTATTCTCCTCTCATTCTACCAGATAACTAATAAACATGCTGTAACAAAATTCTAATGATCTATTTCACTGGTATACGTCAAACTAAAAGTGAGGATGTTTGCTGTGGATGATAGTTCACCACAATTTAATGAATCACATTTCTAGAAATATTTTTAAGTGCTTAATTACTTGCAATAGTTATTTTCTTATCATTAAATTGCTAGCCATCTTCTCATTCAAGACAAAATATACTTCTGTTGCCCAATTGCATGACTTTTTGGGTAGTCAAACTCTTAAGTTAAAACTCTGAGGGGTGTAAAGTGCTTTTGAACTAATTTTTTTTCTAATAATGGGATCCTATGTTTAGGTCACATATGTAAGCAGAATGGAAAATGAAAAAGAAATAAAACTGCTGATTTTGTCCAAAGTCTAAATAGATCTTGCTCCTTTTTTTCTATTAAATACCCCATGTATCACCAGTCTCCTGAAAATTCTGATGAAATCTGATTGTCCTGCTGGTCTGAGAGTTTTAGTCTTAAGCAGATTTGCAGCCACTGATCAGTGGCATGAAACACTGTCTGGAAAGCATTCCAGGATTTATAGTATTGTCTTAAGTAACAGAGCAGAAATCCAGTCCTATGGAATAGCTCTCATCTGTACATAGTAATCAGAGTGCCAGAAAAACAATTGTACACATAATATATAATACAAATCACATAGCCATAATTTTTGCTCCATCTGTGTTTTTTGTAATACAGTATTTCACCTAGTCTAAAAAACACTATAAATTACAAGACAGGCTGCAACAGTTATCAGGAAAGCAAAGTTTTACCATAGTTATTCCTAAATATTTTATGTAATTCCTGTCAGACTTTTTGACAGCTCAGAGTTACTGAAGGTACAGCTTTTGATGTTAAAGGCATCATGTCAAAGGCAGTACATGCATTTGTTTCTTTTTGGAATAAGAATACCTGTTTCTTTCTAAAATTTATTTTAAATGGTTTTAGACCCTACCAAATTTAAATGTACTACAGAAGAGCCTTAAATGAATGCAAATACAAAGTACAGCAAACAAAACATTCTTCACCAAATTTCTAGTGTCCCTTGTTATTCAAAGGTAATTTCTAGATTTGATGTAATTTTTGAATTACTGTTGAAGTCCACTTGAATGCTGCTGTTGTGAATAGCAATAGTTCTGCAAGAATAAAAGCAAATTAAAAGCTTGTCTTCCCAGCTACCAAGAAACATCATTATCCACATTTATGACAGAGCAGATGACATCCACTTTGTCGCTTTGGAACACTTCATTTTCAGAAAGTAAGAACATGCCAGTCCAAAATTCTTCATAGCCATTTGTATAAAATATACAGTGAGGAGGGCTCTCATTTTTCAATTCTTATAATATTAAAAAAAAAACGGAGCACTGAAAGAAAATTGAGAGAAAAAGATGTGAACCAGGAAAAGAAATACATGCCCCATTTAAATCAATTAATGCATTGTCACAAAGAATACAAGCAGCAGCACACTAAATATTCAGTATTGTACCATGTAAACCTATATCTTACATAGACAACAAACATGTCCATCACTACATTTGAAAGAAGGAAACTACAGAAGAATTAGAAAGCCACAGATTTCAGGAGTCATTCAGCTGCCAGTGGTTTGAACTCAGTAGTCTGCTTACCCTATGTTTAGCTTACCTATTACATAGTATTTTACACTTTGATCTGAAATATCCAGAGGTGGCTGCTGTGAAAGATAACAGCTTAAGCCAGATGGACCATTACTGTGTTCTTTCAAGGCCTCAGTTTCTGTTTTCAAATTACCATAAATCCAGAAGATGAACTGAATTAGAAACTGTGTTTCAAATTAATAACTTCTGTACATTGAGGATAAAACTTTCAAAACTTCTTAAAGTACTACTGACTGCGCATCTAATTTTCACAAAATATCTGCATTTTACTTAGTAGAGCTAAGGATCCTGAGAACTTTCTGAAAATGAAACACTTGTCCACATTGCAAGACTTCAGTAAGCAGGAGAAAGCAGTAAGAATTTGCCACGTGGCAGCTATTCCTCACCAGGTCCTTGTATTTGCACTCTATACATACAGCCTTAAAAAGCAAAGTTTACAATTGCACAGATAGTTTCCATGGAGGCACCTGAAGGTTAAGTTAGTGAAGAATAGCTAATGATCCTTCAGTCCTTTGTTGGTCTTTTGATTAATTTTCCATATGGCTGAACCCTTAGACTCCTAAATACTTTAGGCTCTTAAAAATAGTATTTGACTGCAGTCTACTCACCCCTGTTAACTGCAGGATTGTAGTGGATGTGTCAGTAAATGGAAAAAAAGCCCAAACAAACAATGTCTCTTGAATTATCAAAATTACATCCAAGCTGGCATGAGACTGACATTTTCACTGTCTACATTCTTTAAAGGTAATTTCAGCAGCAGACCCCCTCTCTTTTCATATGGTAACAGCCACCTTGATGTAGCAAGCTAATAAGATAAAGTGCAAATCAGAACCACTAAGTAGTGCAAATTGGTGTAAAACTGCTGTGTTGGAATTCTTGGAATGTCTGAATACCAAACCAAGGTCTGCAGTTACAAACGGGAAAGAAAAAAAAAACAAACACCTGGCAATGATTGGTGAAAAGTGGAAAATTTTGTCCATGAAGCACAGAGGGAAAAAGAAGAAAATCATCCCACTTCATTCGACATCCTTCCACATCATCAACATCATTGACATCGTTGTCATCATCTTCATCAATGAGACAGTGACTGTGGCAGGAGGGGAGTGGTGATTTTCACAGACCTCGGAGGGTGAAAACCAAGAATCTGTACCCTTTTTTTTTTCCTTCTTCTTTTTTTCTTTTTTTTCTTCCCCTTTTCTTAAAAGTTCTCTCTCAGGTGATTCATCTCCTTAAAAAACTGTTTCTTTGAATTGTTTACCCCATTATTAACCCCTTCCTGAAAATCATTACCAGCTTGGTGCTTTTCCCTTAAATAAACCATTTTAACTCACTTAAATCTTAAAAATTGGTTATTTTTTGCAGTTTTGGGGGCATGTATGTGCAGTGGCTAATATTTCCTCATAAACAAAATATGAAATAATAATAGTTACGGACTGTGACAAGGGTACATGCTCTAATCAGCTATCCAGAAAGAGTACAAAAGGGATAGACAGATAATCCCTCTTGAAGAAAACAATGTCTAATGGCTGAGTTATCAGAACTTAGAAAATAAAGGTTCAGTGCTAGCCCATTACACAGCCTTCCTTTGTCACTTTGGACAGACATTTAATCTCTCAACTCTCTGTGTCCTAACTGGAAGTGATGGTGTATCCCTTCTCCCTCATTCTGTCTCGTCACTTTCTGCTTAGTGGATGAGGGAAACAGTGTGGATGTTGTCTACACAGATTTTAGTAAAGCTTTTGACACTGTTTCCCACAGCCTTCTCTTGGAGACAATTGGCTTCTCATGGCTTGTAGAGGTGGATACTTTGCTGCTGACCTGGCTCAGCAGGGACATGGAGCCTCCACTGATGCCCACAGCTGGGAGGAGGGCAGGGAAAGGGCTGGGCCAGGTTGTCCCTGTGACACATCAGCTCTTAGGAGCCTCCAAGCCCAAGCTGTGGAGCCACAGCTGAGTCTCCAGCTGCTGTCTCCCTGCCCATCCTGCTGCACCGCTCAGCACCATGCTGCAGGCAGGGCAAGCTCTGCCAAGGAGTCCTGGACTGATGGTCTCCCTTGGCTGGCTCCTGCTCTGTTTTCATTTGCAGCAGGGGGGAAGCAGATGAAGCAGTATTAGCAGCAGCAGCAGCAGGAGGGGCTGCCCTGGCCCTTTGCTGCTGCCCAGGCTCTCAGGCACAGACTCCAGCTGCAGCAGGGAGCTCTTTGGGCAGGATGGATGGCATGCTGCCCCAGCCCATCCAGGTGTGCCAGACTGGACAGGGGGTCCCCAGCCTTCCCTGTGCTGGTCTGGAGATGTGGTGGGTGTCCCCAGGAGCTCCAGGGACAGGGTATTAGGCTCTTCCCCTCAGCAAGGGTCCAGGTCTTGAGCAGTGCTCTGGCCACCATTGTTGGAAGGCAGCTCCTCAGCCCAGCACCTGTCCTCTTGCCTCTCCTGCAGGAGCTGTTGGCTGTCCTACAATGGGAAGAACCAACAGAGATGGGGATACTCCAAAGAGCTGCTCCAGGGCTCCACAGGGCTTAGAGAGCTATGGGAGACCCTGGGCCACAGTGCAGACATGGACCTTGGAAGCCAGCCTGTGCTGCTGCTTGCATCCATGTTGAAGTGCAGTGCTCCTGACCTGTGGCTGGAGGAGCTCCTGGCTGGCCAAGAGTCTTCAAAGGCTCACCTGGAATCCTCAGCTTTGCAGGACTTCCTCTGCAGCATCCCCTCTGAGCTCCTCATGGTCAGCCTCTACGAGAAGTGGATGAGGGCAATGCAGAAGAGCAGCAAAGAGGGAAAGCTGTCAGGGTTGAAAGCATACGTGTGGGCAGCAGCCTGAGCCAGAGCCCTTACTGATGACTGGGAGCAGCTGGAAAGCTACACATCAGGCAAGTTGGAGATGGCTGTGGGCAACATTTGCTTCATAAATGTTGTGTTCCTGTTCCCTCAGGGTGGTCAAGAAGTTTCCTCAGGCCAACCTTCTACTCCTGAAGTGGCTGCTGTTCCTCCTGCAGCACATCAGCCACAATGTGACCGTCAGTAAGATGAACTGCAGCAACCTGGCCATCTGCACTGGGCCAAACCTGCTGAGCTCATCCAGGGAAGAGCTGCTCCCACTGGAAGCCCTGCTGGAGGTGACTGGCATGGTACACTGTGCTGAGCAGCCTTCCCAGCACATCAGAGCTTGGCTGATCAGAGCAATCTGGATGCCTCCTCCCTTAAGCAAATGAAAGCTGCTGGGGTGGCCGTCTGGAAGAGCAGCCTCAGAGCCACAGCCTTCTGCACAGAAGCCAGGGTCAGGAATGGGAGAGGCTGCTTGGTCCATTTTTCAGGCAGTAGGTTTCAGACCAAGGCTTTGATGTATGCAGGGGAAGGGACTGGTGGAGTTAATAGCTGAGAACTGCAGGGAACTCTCTGGGGAGGAGAGAACATTCCTTTCCAGCCCACCAGCTGAGCAGTCACCAGTTCTCATGCAGAGATGCAGAGGTGAGAGGAGGGGCTGAGGGCTGTCACCAGCTGGGTCTAGGGATGCCAGAAACCTCAGTATCATTTCTGGTGGGGCTGGGCACCATGTATTGTTCTCTCAACCCCACTTTACCCCTCTCCTTGGCCACTGCCTCTTAGGGCTTGAACACTTTGCTCTGCACTATGAGCTGAAGCCTGCAAACAAGTACATCAGAGGGCTGAAAACAGACATGATGTAGAGCATTGGGTAGGTTTTGCTTTGTCTGTTGTTTATTTCCAAGACATCACTTGGCTGCACATGCTTTTGCTTCCTGGTCCTGCAAGTGGAGGGGTAAAGTGGCCCTGCAGTCACAGCAGACACTGAGCATCAGATGGAAGCCTTGCTGTCTGCCCTCTGCTCCCTGCTTGGTGTCCTCCAAGAAGATGGAGGTGGAGGAGTCTGCAATGTGAGAGGTGTGTCAGGTCTCCAAACATGGTGACAGCATCTCTTGAGTAGAAGAGGGGTTTCTGAGAAGGCCAAGTCACTGCTGTGACTCTGTCTACCTGATCAGAGATTCATCAAGTCTCCTCTGGGGGGGCAAGGGGAGTGTGTGAAATGTGGCTGATGCAAACCAGACCAAAGGATCTCCTCTGAAGAACTAAGGTAGCCATTTGGCAAACAGTCACTTCCTACTCCAGGTCATCACTTGCTACCTGCTAACTCTGACATCTCTGTTGTAGGCACCTCCAGCTTTGCCTCCCACCAGTCTCAAGAGCACAACAGATGGCCTGAAGTGCCTAGAAGAACAGGCAAGCCTTTCAGAGGACAGAAGATAAAATTAGCTTGCTTGGGTTGAGCTCAGAAATTACTCCAGTGGCTCCTCACTTTGCCTATCTAATACCTCTGTGGGATGGAAAGGTTTGCACACTCTCCCCCGGATAAGGAAAAGAGAAGAAATGGAAAGAGAAGTCCTGGAGAGAAGAGAATCATAGAAAGCTAGGGTTGGAAAATAGTTGACTGTGCCTATTAAAGCTATGAAACTCTTCATAGAATCACAGAGAAGTTTGGGTTGGAAAAGGCCTTGAGGATCAAGTCCAACCATTAACCCAGCACTTCCAAGTGCCCACTAAACCATGTCCCTAGGCACCACATCTACACATGCTGTAAATGCCTCCAGGGACAGTTAATCACTTCCCTGGGCAGCCAGTTACAATTCATGGCAATCTTCTCAGTAAAGACATTTTTTCCTATCCAATTATGTCCATATCCAAGAATATCCTATCTAAACCTCCCCTGGCACAGCTTTAGGATAGTGAGAAAGAAAAACTGATCCTGAAGAGGCTAAGGTTGTGTGATAGTACAAGCAATAAAATAAATTATTAGAGGAGGGTCACTAAACTTGTATAACTTCTGGTCCAAGGAGTGTCTAGGGGCTCGCTGTTGGGCAGCGTTGCTTTATGAATATCCTCACACACATGTTCTGCTCTGAGCTTGTGTTCTGGGTCCTTAATAGAAAAAGCCAATCAGTTAAGAAATGTTTGTGTTTTGTTTCTTGAAAATATATCATAGATCATCTCTAAGAAGCTAAGGGGAATATCACATCCTCCTTCATTAAAGCACCAAACATGCATGTTTGACTTACACTTAAGCTTGTATTTTGACATAGATATAGCAATATTTACAATACAAGTAGAGAACTTAACAAATTTTTTTCAAGTAGATATGCATTTTACTAGTTTCTCAACATTTTTTGCTGTTAGTTGAATAAGTATTTCAGTATACCATTGGCTGGATTTCAGGTTCTTGTATTGTTTGATCATCTGAGTCTGTAATAAATTATTTAATATTTTTTATGCTTTGACTGATAAATTCTGATCCCTGTGCCAGAACAAAAGGTAGTTTTAAATTTCATTCCTGTTAAAGTAAAAGGAATGGTGTCTTCACTCTTCAGTTTGCCTTCTTTCTTAGCTCTGCTACCTTCCTACTCTCTAAAAGTTAGTGAAGGGAGTGGGTCAGGGTCATCCCCTGTGTTTTCCCCAGTGATGTTACCTCTCCATCTTTTACAGGAGGAGCTTGGGGATGTTGCTGGAAGGGCATCTATCTGGACCCATAACAACAGATTCTTAGAAGAGATGTGAGATATTGCTCTTAGAGCTACTGCTTACTTCTAGGTCACTACTGCTAGCATAGCTGCTTCATTATCAAAAAATGTTTTGTCTTTATAGCATTATTAGTATATATGCCACCTTGAGGGATGAATCACAGTCCTTTTGGATCTAGCTGTTATGGAAAAGAGTTTATTACTACTCACTTGGAGCTTGCCACTTCAACAGTTGAGCTAACTTTGTAGACTGCCCTGACTGGTTTTGGTGCACAGTTAATTGTTGCATTGATTTGAACCATCTGTTCTGCATTAAATAGATTGCAGAGCATGTGGGTGATGTTCTAAAGTGTATTGATTGTGGGAATATAATCTACTCCTTGAGTGATGAAGAGTGAGGAAATGGTAGCAGTTTGCATTCCTGGGGTATGACTGGATGTCCCAGATCTAGTTGGAGTTCTGTGACCTGATTACTGTCACAATTTGCTTGCAGATGCCTCAGCAACTAATTCTCACAGCACTTCCCTGCTGAAACTGTTTTAGACTGTTAGAAATGCAGTTTATAGAGTAATGCTAGAAGAAGTGGTAAAAAGACACTTCAACAGAGGATGCTTTCATGTTGTCAAAAAAGTAATGTTACCAAATGTTCAAATTTAGCCTAAACTTCCACGGTAATATTAGAGCACGATTCAGCACATGATGAAATTTAAGATTATGTTCATACTTTACCACCTTGCATTTCAGAGGGATGGCACACCTCTCCTATGAAGGCTCTGGGGAGAATTTACAGCAGCTTTCCAGTACCTGAAGGTGCTACAGTACAGCTAGGGAGGGACTTGCTACAAGGGTGTGCAGTGACAGGATGAGAGGGGATGGTTTCAAACTGAAAGAAGGTAGATATTAGATTAGATATTAGGAAGAAATTCTTTAGTGTGAGAGTGGTGAGACACAGGAAAAGGTTGCCCAGAGAAGCTGTGGCTGCCCCCTCCATGAAAATGTTCAAGGCCAGGTTGGATGGGGCTTTGAGCCACTTGGTCAAGTGGGAGGTGTCCCTGCCAATGGCAGGAGGGTTGGAACTACATGATATTTAAGGTCCCTTCCAACCCAAACCATTCTGTGGTTCTACAGTTCTATGATTCTATGACCTGCAGCCACCATGGATACACCTAATCTCAAGAAAATTCTGTGATTTCAGAAGATATTTCAGCTGATGGCATAAGGCAAGTTCTCCTTTCTTCCACTTCTTAATTTTAAGAAGTGAGTGACTTGAAGAACTGAGTGACCTGAGCCCTGAAGCACAAGGCTATGTGTGGATCATAAACAGAAAAAAATGGAGTTAAAGGGATCAACTTTGCTTGCAGCATCATAAAATTATGTTCTGCTGTTGAGTTGCCTTAACTCCCACTGGAATGACCATACATACCTTCCTCATTGACTTGTTATACTAAGTGCCAAAATCCCAGACAAAAGGCACTGTAGCTAATTATTAAGTCTCTTGTCATTTGAATGTGAAGCAAGTCAAGACCTTCACCTCTTTCTATTTTATCTATGTTAGATTTTGTCTATATAATACACAGTAGTAACTAACACTTCAACTGGAATTCATATTTCTATGTACTGAAAATGCAATATGCAACATAATTTCAGTGGTGCTTCTTGAATTTAAACATTTGGCCTACATAGCTCCTAAGATTTATACCTTGATGCAAATAAAGCGTCTTTTTCTAGACCGCAGCCATTTGGACATCAGTCACTTTTTTTTGTGGGAAATGAGAATGTTTAATTCTGGGAGATACAAAATGTAGGTTAATCACATATAACATGAAGATGATGAAGGAACTTCATGTCTTGTAAGACTACTTTCTCCTACTGTCTACCTGTCTCTTGTCCATCACAAAGGCCGAATCAGTGGAAGGAGGAAACTGCTTTTCCTTTTAAAGAGATGTCAGCACAAAGCAGCATCTGCAAGTTGTGAACATAGAAGAGGATGGCTTTTGCAGTTAGGTAGCCTATGTTGATCCAGATCCTACCCCTAGTTTTGAAGCTGTTGTTCTTCAGTGATCTATTTTGTCCTGAACTTGATTTTATACATTAATTTTTTCAGTTCATAATTAACAGTTGCAAATCAGCTTCTGGATATAGAGACACCAGTCAGAATTTATAATACTTAATAGTTTTACCACCCTACATGTTGTCATGTCTGGTCTTTGATGATGATGTCATTCTGAACAATGTGAGGGAACGAAGAAGGCAGATCTAGCTGGGAAACTAAGCTAATAGGATATCTGAGTGAGACTTGCAAGTCAGGAATGAAGAACTGTCCTGGTTTTGAATACTTTTTTTACTCTGTATTAATATCTTCCTGGTTAGAAAGTAAAATGGTCTTTGTGTTAGCAGCACTTCTTAGGTTACTATTTTTGGCTGGATTTAGGATTTAAAAAAATCCTCAAAGTGTCTTTTAAACCAACCATATATACTTATGACTCTTAAAAAATTCAGAAACTCCTTTTTTTCTTGTATACATCCTTGTAAAAAAGCACATTCTTCTTTTATCTAAATTATTACTATTACAGTGCATTTATAGTTATACAGTAGTCATTTTCCAAAGCAAATGAATGTTGGATTTGCTATGTAGTGTACAATTAAGTGTTTTTTTATTTGTCAACCATGTGAACTTTCAGTTCAAACTCTACAGAAGCAACTATCCAAGCAGAAAAAGACATGCATATCTTCTCAAGTGTACAGTTCACTCTGGCAGCACAGTGGGGAGACCATCACTGCTGCAGATTTACTTCAGTAGATGTTTTCTTCCTGACAGGATGTTTAATACCTACCCCAGATGGATAAAAGAAACAAAATGCTGAAAGAAAAGCTAGTGTCTCAGCTCCGGTTTGAAGCAGAGAAGACAGAGGCATTGCATTTGGCAAAAGGCAAATACAGAGTTTGTGAACTAGATGCCAGCACTGAAAAAAGCAACAGTGAACCAGTGAGAATGTGCATGTTTTTAAGTTAGACTATAGATTAAAATTTCAAGTGCAATTAATATCCTCCTAGCTATAGTTCCATTATATTAAACGCCTGTCTTCAAGTTAACTATTACTCGGGTCTTAAAAATAATTAAATACAGAAATATGTACATTCCTGAATCCTTTCTAAATCTGTGTCCCAAAGCCCCAGATCAGATCTTTAGAAATTCAGAGAAATTGATAGTAATCCTGGAGCATGGGTTACCTCGTACACTCCGTATGTCCAAGTCAGCACTGTGCAGCTGCAGTCCCAGCTTGAGCCTGGGTACAGGCAGCTCTCACTGAGCTGCTCCTGGTGTCTGCAAAGCAGTCCAAACCAGGAATGTAAACAGACATGTTGTAGAATATAGGGGCTTGCAGAGACCTTCTGGGAGTTAGTAACAGTGTTAATATTAAAGTAATTTTTTGCACAACTTATGTTTGCCAAAGCAGCATTGAGGATATTGAGATGTTTTGTAAGAGTGAAAGAAGTGATGTTAACCTAATGCACAGGCAGGCATCCTTTGTATGGACAACCTTGTTATACACAGGATAATCCTAGATTTACAGTATTTTTACATACAGAATCCATGTAATTATGTATTTTTTAATCTGGCTTCTGCCTGGCAAAATATTATATGAATACATGTGGATGCCATGTTCAATGCCTGTGCAGACATGGGAGGGGAGAGTTTTCCTCCTAGAAACCTGGGAAGGGAAAATTGAGAGGCTTCCATTAACTGTGAGCCATCTTCTTGGAGGAAGTGATTGATATCAAGTAACAATTATAATATAGGAATTTGGAAAAAAAAGTGGTTTTGCTTAAAACCCAACTACAGTCCTGCCACTGTTGGTGCAATCTCCTTCATTTGTTACAACCTCCTACCCTCTGTGTCTCCAGAGTACAATGGAGAGCTCCACATTACTGGCAATTTGCTCTTACCAAATGTGCTACACCAAGAGTTAGCCTTCATCATTGAAAATACCTTCTCATAGCAGTAAAGTGTAGTTCTGAAATATGACTCAGAGACAAAATATTCTGTAAACTGTGTATTCTCATTATTCATACAAGGTAGCAAAGTCCTGTTTTATGATCCTAATGTGAGTAACCAAAATCAGACCCCTACATTTTACATATGTGAATCCCTTACTCTCTCTATAAATCCATGTAATCTTATTTACAAAATAAATCGGTTTTAATTTAGTTAGTATGTGGCTCAAGCATCCTGAAAAAGAAGGATTTTTTGTTTTAAATTTAGAATTCCTTTTAGTGAACATTTGTAAATATTTAGGTGTAGGTTAATGGAAACAGAAGAAAGAAATTTTGTAGTCCGTATGAAAATACTTGGAATTAATTTTATTGCCCTGACCACCATTATTTTTTAATGTTTTTTGAGATTCTTTTCATAAGTAAATTTTCATGCACATAAGATTCTCTGTATATTAACTGTGAAAAAGAACTGTAACAAAAGCTCATTTAAGATACCAGTTGGTTCAAAATGTTTTTCATAGCTGTAAAATATTTACCTTCTTTGATTTTTGTTAGATTATAATATGTGACCATTCACTCAATAGTTATTGAAATTAATGTATTTCTCTGCCTTCTGTTCTTAGTCTTCCCAGAAGAAATACCCTATTCTTCGCACAGCAGTTTACAGAGGAAGCAGAGAAAAGAAACACAAAGCTGCAATAAAAGAGGAAGTCCACTGTTTTGGAAATGTGTATGTGTAATTATATTTCTTTATGATAACCTTTTGTTCTCTGCTACCTAAAATTTGGAATAGCAATGGATGTCTTCTACTGAATTATTTGACTGCTTCTCTGTGAATTCTGTGAAGCCTAGATTGATGCTCCAGCATAAACTTTATAAATTTCAGCTAATGGAAGAGAGTCTGATCTCACTATGTCACAAAAAATATGGAGAAGTGATGTCATTACAAGCGGAATATAGTCTAACCAATGGGTTTACATTAACCTCTGCAAATGTATTCCTGGGTTCCACGTTGCTTTCATCTGTATAAAAGAAGACAAGTGTTAGTATTTTTCAAATTTAATGATGGAATACTATGACTGAGTTAACTGTTTATTGTCTTGAAGTAAAACTAGAAGAGTCTTTGTATTGCCCTCCAGTACTGCATAACCTTTGAAGAGGCATGATAGAGTGAAGGGATGATGCATACTTGCCAAGAATTTAGGATGCAGAAAAATTACTGTAGTGGGATCAGTGAATCCCAGGATTCTGTCTCTAACATTAGCAGGAGTAGGGACTAGTTAGGGAGACCATGGAAGATAGCACTTCATCATTCCTCATTCAACAGAGGAATCTGATTTGGGATGCCATTTGTAACCTGGGGTTTCATTGGTTTGCTCTCATGCATCTCTTTTCAGAAGGTAAAATTCCTCCTAGCACAGAGCTACCTGCACTGGTTGTAACATCCAATTCAGTACAGCATAGTTCTCCATTACATTTTTAGATTTTTTTTCTGAAAAGTCTCTTTAAGAAGTCTTTTCTGCTCTAACTGTGAGACTGAAAACAGGATCCTATAATATCTCCTAGGCCCAAAACTATCCCTGTGCCTTTTAATTAAGGAGGATCAAGTGTCCATTCATAGACTCCTACATAGACTGTAGAAAAAGAACACGTTCATGACTATCTAAAGAACCTGAACCTGCACAAGTCTAGGGGACCTAATTGGGTCTACCCACAGGTCCTGAGGGAGCTGGTGGATGAAGCCTCTCCATCATGGTGGAGAGGTCATGGTGGTCTGGTGAGGTTTCCACTGATTGGAAAAAAGTAACATAGCCCTTAATTTTAAAAAGGGTAAAAGGGAAGACCTGGGGAACTACAGACCTGTCAGTCTAACCTCTGTGCCCAGCAAGATCATGGAACAGATCCTCCTGGAAAATCTGCTGGGGAAAATTGAAAACAAAGAGGTGACTGGTGACAGCCAACATGACTTCACTAAGGGAAAATCATGCCTGACCCATTTGGTGGCCTTCTATGACAAAGTTACAGAGATGGTGGATAGGAGCAGAGCAACTGATGTCGTCTACCTAGATATGTGCAAGGCACTTCATACCATCCCACACGACATCCTGATCTCCAATTTGGCAAGACATGGATTTGAAAGATAAACCACTCGGTGGAGGAGTAATTGGTCAGATGGCTGCACCCAGAGAGCTGTGGTTGATGGCTCAGTGTCCAAGTGGAGGCAAGTGACGAGTGGTGTTCCTCAGGGGTCAGTACTGGGACCAGTGCTGTTTAACATCTTTGCTGAAGACGGAGAGTGGAACAGAGTATATCCTCAGCAAGTTTGCTGATTATACCAAACTATGGTGTGGTTGACACCTTAGAGGGAAGATAGGCCATCCAGAGGCTTGACAGGCTGGTGAGGTGGGCCCATGCCAACCTCATGAAGTTCAGCATGGCCAAGTGCAAGGTCCTGCACTGGAGTTGGCACAGCCCCAGGCACAAATCCAGACTAGGGGGATGAATGGATGCAGAGCATCCTGAGGAAAAGGACTTGGGGGTGATTGTGGACAAGAAGCTCAGCATGAGCCACTGGTGTGTGCTCACAGCCCAGAAAGGCAACCACATCCTGAGCTGCATCAAAAGAAGTGTGGCCAGCAGGGAGAGGGAGGTGATGCTGCCCCTCTGCTCTGCTCTCGTGAGACTGCACCTGGAATGCTGCGTACAGCTTTGGAGCCCCCAGCACAGGAAAGATACAGACCTGTTGGAGAGGGTCCAGAGAAGGGCCACAAAGCTGATCAGAGGGATGGAGCAGCTCTGCTACAAAGACAGGCTGAGAGAGTTGGGGCTGCTCAGCCTGGGGAAGAGAAGCCTCTGGGGAGACCTTATAGCAGCCTCCCAGTCCATGAAGGGGGCCCATAGGAAAGCTGGGGTGGGGCTTTTCACCAGAGAGGGTAGTGACAGGACAAAGAGTAATGGATTTAAACTGAAAGAGGAGACATTTAGGTTAGATATTAGGGAAAAAATTCTTCACCATGAGGGTAGTAAGATACTGGAATAGGTTACCTAGGGAGGTTTTTGATGCCCCCTTCCCTGAAGCATTGAAGGCCAGGTTGGATGGAGGCCTTGTGCAACCTGGTCTGGTGGGAGGTGTCCCTGCCCATGCAGGGGGGTTGGATCTTGATGATCTTTAAGGTTCCTATGAACCCTAACCATTCTGTGATTCTATGATTAGTGGGAACATATAAAAATAAAACATTTATCTGAAGTGTACACTTCAGTGTATGCAGAGGCTAAGTTGACTGCAAGATGTGCAAGAAGTGGTTGCTTACTGTCCTGTATTCTTCTTTTGTATTTTAACTGTTGAACGTTATATTCCTTATGTTTTCATACAGGCTAATATTGTACACATATTTTTCAGAGCTCTCTAGATTAACCATGAACTACTTTTCCACACATTTTGAACTTATCTAAGAGGTTTCCTTATTCATAGAATCATAGAATCATAGAATTGGCTGGGAGACTGAACTTGAAGATAAAATGTAACGAATCCTGTAGGACAATATTTTCTCTAGGAAAGGATTTAATTTTGAAATTTCAACTCATTACCTTCTTTCTGCTTTCATGGTAGACACTGTGCTGTTGGATTACTAATAATGAGAAAAAAATATACCATTGATTTTTTAAGTAGTATTTTCTTAATTGTGTTCCTCTGAGTTTGAACGTTGTTTAATCTTGAAGCTCTCTCTCATTTGAGGCTAATTATCAGGTTATACACAATAGCATCAGAAAACAAGAAGCAGGGCTGTAATTTTGATTTTTTTCCCCACACTCAGTGTTTATTTTATTCATCATTAATAAAGTTTTGTCCCTGTGCCATGGTGGAGCTGTATCTTAATCCTTAATGCAAACCACTGTGTAAGTTGTATTTTAGTAGATTGCTTTCTTTTGCCTACATGATTAAATCTTCAGGGTGTTTTCCTAATAGAGTATATTCAATTTTAGACTCTCAAGAATGCGTAAAGAGGGAAGAGAAGAATCTGTTTGCCAGCCTACTAGTATGTCAGAGCACGAGTCAGTGAATTTACAAAAGAGAATACCAAAAACAGAGTCCTTCATGTCAAAGAATGAGAATTTGAAAAAGATGCTTTCCACACCTTCTACTTACAAAGGAGTCCGGAGTGGGTTTGGCACATCACCTTCTCCTGAGTATGGTGAAGTACCTACAATGACAGAAGGTGGAGTACAGCTTTCTTTCCTTGTAATGGTAAAAATTCTTTTCCAAACACTTCTAAATACACAATGTCCTCCACTGCATTTCTAACAAAGAATGCCATGAGTCACAAGTGTTACAGTTTTTACTTCAAGCATGGACTGATTTTTTATTTGCTGTTTTTCTACTGAAAATAGCAGTCTTGCTGGGCTCCTAATATTTTGTGAGATATAGTGTTGGCAGTGGGGAGTCGTAGCATGAACATACACTCTGCCATTCTCTCCAAAGCCTTTATATGGGAATACTTTTTCCCTGGACATTATAGGGGGTGCGAACAACACTTTTTTTGTAGGTGGTAAATGCACAAAAAGAGTCCTCCAAAACTTCATATTTTTAAAATGACAAAAAGAGAAATTGTAATAGTGGACATGTTACACTGACTTTAACTCAGCCTATCAACTGCAAAGTGCACATGAGTATGAATTTATTCTGATTTCTAAAAGTTACAAATATCCATAATTCTTTTCTGTGCAGATTTACATAGGCAAAGTGTCTTTAAGTGAGAAGGCTGCATAATGGGTCTTGAATATACATTTCCCACCAGATGCTAACGAGAGCTAGATACATGATTTACATGCCCTCCAATCAGCTTGGGTTTTTTTGAAGAATGGAGTGAGATAATCTCTCTAAAATCCAAAACCATAATTCATGGAAGTTATAGGTATGGGGAAAAGAAACTAGTCAGAAAGCCTTGGTGGCATTCTGATCACAATTCTAGCTGTTTCAAACTAACTTCAATGAGTCAAAATTCAAACAAGTCTGCAAGCTGGAGTTAATTTAAGTCCATAGATTTTGTACTCTGCCTTTGGTGAAACTTGCAAAAATAATTTTTGAAAGAGTTGTGTCCAATAAGTCTTCAGCACATAAAATATTAATATTGTGAAATCATGACTTGTCAAATAAGGCATTGAACTGTAAGGTAATACTAGGTCTGGCTGGGATGTAGTTAACATTCTTCAAAGTAGTCCATAGGGTGCTGGGCTTTATATATGTGGCTAGAACAGTGGTGATAAAGTACCAATGTTTTGGCTGTTGCTGAGCAGTGCTGCCTTTCTGGGGTGCAGGCTTTCTCTCTTTCAGAATGGAAGAAAATGTTCTCTAGTAATAAACAGGGCCAAAAAATAATAAAAGTCAAAGTGAACATTCTTCTCTTTATCATATGGTATACACAGGAAAAAAATATTATGTCTTACCCAACCATCCCACAGTAACTGATGTCACCTGAGGATCTGCATACAAGTTTTAAAGTATTGTTGACAAAAAGAAACAGCATCTTGTGTGTGTAAGTCAGCATATCTATACAAATAATAAAACCATCAGAATGTACATGGGGAAGCAGACCTTGCAGAAATGTAAGCTCTTTGGAAGGTTAACTGAAATTAGAAAAATACTGTGCACAGTGACCTGCCTTAAATGACTAATACTTTCCTTTGATGTGTCAGTTGCAGATAACATTAGAAATACTGAAACGCAAACAGCTGTCTTGGAGCCAAGTTACCATGATAATACTTGTAAGCAACCAGAAGCTGAAAGATCTTCTGAAAAGCCTTTAAGAGTCAGAGTTCATTCTTATGATAAAACAGGTACGGAAGTTATAGCATTGGAGGGAAGAACTATGCTCTCAGTTACACCTGTTCAGGCTGTATATTTTCTTCAGATTTACAGCAATATAATGGAACATATACTCAACTGCTACTCTCTTTCCTCATCCCTCTTCTGCCTTTAGAGTAAAAGCACATGTGTAGGGGAGAACTGATACAACTGCAAGGAGTGCTGTACTTTTAAACCTTACTGTATTTAGTAGAATTTACTTTCAGGCAGTATTTAAATACCTATTTTAATGTTGTTTATATTTTACATTTATTTTACATTTTATATTTATAAGTTATCTAGAGTAAGTTTTCTTTTAATTAGAACAATTGTAAAGACTGATCATGTTAACCTACATATCTTCCAAGACTAGAGTAGGGAAAAATAGATTTTTAACATTACTTGTCTTTAAAAATATCTGTCATTGAGTCTGAAAACTGTGTGGGAGTGATACCACCACAGATATCTGAATTTTCTTCTTTTTTTTTTTTCCCCAAAACTTTTTTCTATGCACATTGGAGTAGGGATTAAATGCCACAAGAAAAAAAAATATTTAATTCTTTCCATGACTTCTTAAATTATTACCCATAGTGTTATAGAATCTATTGTTCAGCTGGCATGTTCTTCTATACAGGACTAGATTGGTCTGATTTCTAAAGGAGTAGTATGTTTCCATGTTAAAAGAAATTTCTTAAAAATAGTAGAAAGAAAGAAAAATATTATTGTTATTATTCTATTTTCAACATTTTTTAGCTGAGATTTTGCTCTGCCTTCAGAAGCTTTTTCTCGTTCTTTCAGTCTTTTTAGCAGTTGAAGAGGTCTTTGGACCATAATAATTTTTATGCTGAGTATTTTGAATTTTTCTGTGTAAATTACATGAGAGGTCAGTGTAAAGTAATTGGAAACTGAAATTACTTTGAATTATTTTTATTTTTTTTTATAAAGACTTTCTAAGACATGTTTTCATGAATGAATGGCTGGCTGTCTCGTGTAATGAATTTAAAGATTTTATGTTTAAGGGGAAATTTATTTTTTTCTCAATGTACCAGAACCAATTGATGATGATGTTATAATACATATTTTGAGGCTTCGAGGCAAACTTGGCTGGCAGACAAAATTACCATCATCTGAATGGTTACCTAGAGAGGCTGACGTGGCCAGATTTCAGAACTCCACACATAAGGTAATTTTTACTTTCCCTTCTCCACATCCTGTGGAATTACACCATCTAAAAACTATGCTGGTTATAAATGTTAAATACTTATTTCCTAAAAGCTTGTGCCTCTGAAAAAGGATAGAGCCATTCTTAAAATCAACTACCCGCTTAAAGGAAATAAACTATTAGAATTCCTACTAATAGGAATTCTATTAAAAAGAAGAATTGGAAGCCACACTTTGCAATGATCAGAACCACAGCAGTTCTGGGAGGAGATCATACCTAGAATTATTCTGGGAGGAGAAGAGTGGTGCCTAGAAGGATTTATTTCATCTCTGGGTGCAAAACTAAAACTTAGTACTCAGCAAGCCCTCCCCATAGCTGAGCTATTCTAGCACTAAGTCAAAGTGAGAGCAAATCTGTCCTGATAAAACAGACCAAGGATGGGAGCAGTATTTGCTGTGGCACCGGGCAGTCTGCTCTTGATGTTGCCAAGAATACGTCACTTGTATTCTCTTACTAGTTTGGTGCCTTCAATGACACAGACATTACCTGGTTTAACTATAATTTTGCATACACACTTTTACCTGAACAACAAAAAGGGAGAGGCAACACAGGAAAAAAAAAACCAAAACCCGTCTTTCAACGTGCACAGTTTTGTGAAATATGTTGGATGCACAACTAAAACAAAATCTGTATTCTATTCTGTCCATGGGGACTTTTTATTCCAGATACAGCTGCAAAAGTTTTAAGAAGCACTACAGTTGTCAAAAGTGTAATTTCCTCCATGACATATTTTAAAAAGAACTGGGTATCACTGGTATTTACAATCTTTAACTGTAAAGGTGTTTGTTACTAAAGAGCCTTACAGAAGTTTTTAAATCTTAACAGTGCTTGCCACTCTTTTTATAGACAGAAAACCATCTAGCTACTAAAATATTTCTTCAGGCTTGGATTAAAAAGCTGTAACATTAATAGGGTTATATGAGACTGTTTGCTCAACAAGAACTTGTAATAGTTAACTAGCTGCTAGTGGAACTGAAAAATAATTACGTGTGATTTTTCCTCTCATAGAAAAATATCTATAGAACTTGTAATCATTAAAAAAATTCATAAATATACACGTAAATAATCTCCTATTTTGACAGCAGCTGCTATCGCTAGAAGATACTGGGGAATATGTATATTGTCTTCCACGAAACAGGAACAACATTAAAGCTCCCTACAATCCATATGATTTACAAGTTGTCTCTGTGAATACAGCTATGCAAAACCAAGAATATTGGACTGTTACAGCCTCATTCGTGTCTAAGGTAGAAGTATAGCACACAGAACAACACGAACCCAGTGATTTCCACAGAAAGAACATTTTGCATTTAATTTATTACTATGTTGTATTTTTATAATTAAATTGCTGTCTTTGCTTAAGAGATTACTGGTCCCCCCAAAGACAAGTCCTCTGTGGGCTTTGAGCTGAACAGAGCTCATCCTTTTGCTTGGGCATGTATTAAGTCTTGAATCATGGTATCCAGCCTGAACCCGAGTGTACCACGTGTGTCAGAAGATGGGTCATTCAAAATTTAGCACCTTACTAACCTGCTAACTATCTGCATTTCTGAGCAGAGTAATGCACAGCAGGGAGCACACTCACATCCTCTATCTTCTGATCTCAGACAAGGGCATACCCTCTGCTTGTAGCTCTGCATGGAAGCTGGTGATGTTCATGACCCATCTTTCCTTTTCCTCTTCTTTTACCCTTGGCATTGTAAATCGGTAAACTCTTAGTGACTTATTGATTAGTCTCTGTCTAGTCTTCATAGCATTTTCTTTAAAAAGTTAAAGACCAGTGTTTATTATTGCACGTGAAATCACATCTCATGAATGGTATAAGTCTATGTAAGGCTGCTGACTGGCTCTAAGCCACCCTCTTCATTACACTGCTGTGTCATGGCCAGTACATTGGATCATCTCACTAATTTCGCTGTAATTAATTAGAATACTTCATATGTGCATTTATCTGCTTGCCATGTAAATTCGGTCAGATTAGAGAGCTACTCCATCTCACCAGGAGCATGGAATATGGATACTCATAAAAGAAGCACTAAAAATAATACCTTTTAAGAATATGAGCACCACATTGCATGATGTTTCATCAGTTCTTAAATATCTTTGTCAACAACTCAACTTTGAAGCTCTTTTTCAATTTAGCATCAGTAAATTTGAGAACTAGTATAACGCTAAATTTGCATGTATTAAGAAATTATAATTCCATAATTTACATAATTGCATTGTTGTTAAACGTTTTGTTGTACGTATGAGATACAGGATTTAAATGTCAGAAAAGTACAGATATATCTTACAAACTAATGAAATTACTGTTGTTAAAATGGGGAAAATGTATTTTTTTCCAATGGAGGTACTAGGCTTTTATGAAACAAAACTGGAAGAAAAGAATAAATGCTGGGAACCTGACCAGGAAAAATAGGCTGCAACCTTGTTTGTTTCTTTCAGAATACTTGCTGTAGTACACAAATTTGAAGTACAGCCTTGACTTAAATAGAAAGTGATTTGTTCTAAAACATCTGTAATAAAAGATCTACTACTTACTCTGGCTAAACCAAAGAATGACACATTCAAAACAATTAATTAGTGCTTAGTAGCCAGTCTTCCATCTCTTATGATACTAAAAAAGGTAACAAAGATTTCTACCAAAGTACATCTGCCAGATGACACTTCACTGCACTCTTGTCAGTTCGACCCAAGCCCGTAATTTGAAAAGGAATTATTTTCATTTACAGTTAATAATTAAACATAATTAACCATGGTGAACTTTGCCACCACTGATGTCATCAGTATCCATGCCTTCTGTTTTTGATAATAAATATTCAGTAACTCTTGTCAAATTCTTTTTGAAAAGGAGCTCTATATTTTTCCTCAATTTTTTCCCCCTAGTTTTCTGCAAGGCATAAATCAGGAGAAATGGAAGCAACACCTGTGCCACAATGGCTGCATGAAAGACAGATGTTTTATAGGTTACTCAATTTGAGGTTTTTTTCCATTTTCAGGTAAGGAAATAAAAAAAAATAATTAACTGAAGTTAACGAATCACAGTACTAATTTTCAATACATTTGTCTGATAAAATGTCAACTTAATACTGTATTAATTCCTGCACAGGCATTTTCAAGAATTGCCATACTCAAAATCTTCAATCTGTCTAAATCAGTAATGGAAATAACAATTCTGTTTTCTCTTCTGTTCTTTTTTATTTCTTCTTGTTTATTTATTTAACCTTAGAAAAATAAGAATATTACCTTGTAATATCTTTCTATGCACTGAATTTTAGGAAGCAAGTTAATTCTATTTTTTCTCCTTCACATTATATAGAATGTGTGAAATAGCTAATGCCACTCACCTTGTACTGAATGCATTCAAGCAAATTATGTAGAGTAAAATGGAGGAAAGTATTAAGTGGCTTGCTGTTGTGGACACATCAGAAAAATACGATATATGGATTTTAATGTCACGCTTAGGCTAATATTAAAAATCCATCTTGTATACATTTGTCTCGATATTTTACTTTTATTACTATTTTAGTGAGAGATAGATATTCATGGTTTATTTTTCACTTTTATCTAGAGGTTATTGCTGGAAGTTATTCCATTTTGGTACTTTGACCCTGTGTTTCATGTTGGATTTGTGTGTTCATCGGTCATCACAATGATGACATCACAAAGTTCATATATATTACAGTTTATGTTTGACAGTGCCACATTCCACATATAAAAATTAACCAAAGTAAGCATGATTTTATTTCATTATATTGCTCCTCAAAATTATGATCATGTTTGTTATTACTAAATATGTGTTTATATGTGTCAAATAAAAAACCCAAAGATTGCTGTGATGGGAATATTTAGAAGACAGATAAACCAGTTTTAAACTTTTAAACAAAACTTTACTAGGCTGACATTCTTGAACTAAGCACTTTATGCTAATGCTTAGTTCACATCCACTAGCAGTCAATATCATTCCAGAGCCAGTTAATCCTTCACAACCTCAGCCTGTAAGCATGCAGTACCTCAGAGATGATACAGTGGGTCTGGCAATGTTCTTAAATGCCTTGGTTCCTGAGGCTGAGGATATCATTTCTTCTCCTTGACAAACCAAACTGAGGATCCTACTGGTTCAAAAACATATTATGTTTACACTGTTTAGTGACTAGGCCTCTGCCTCTCATCTAGGTCTTGCAAAAAATTAATGGATGTTTTCCCAGGCTGCAGCAAATGCCTTCTGCTATAGCTTGAATTAATTTTTTGTTTCTTTCTTTGATTTTCCTTAGCTAGCTTCTGCTTATTTTCTTAAAGCAACAGCAATGTTTATTCAGCAAACAATGGGGGTTGTGTGGTATTGTTAGCGTAGAGACAAACACATAACCACTCGGGAAAGGTTAAATGTGGTGCTTTATTTGAGGCCCCAGGAACCAGGGGTACGCACCCAAATCTGATTCCCAAAAACCATACAGTGCGGCCGTAATTTATCCCTGAAAATTTCACAGTCTAATTACATATTCAACAGGTTACAACATTTCTTAATACATATTCATGTGTAGATTACTTCATCGATGGATTACAGCATCAGTCCCTTTGCGCTTGCGTGGTTCCCTCTGGTGGTCGTTAGGTGGTCGTCAGGATGAAGTAAATAGTCTTCCTCTGATGAAGTAAATAGTCTTCCTTACTGTGCCCTTTTCACCTCTTTCTCTTGGATAATGTCCATCTGGTGTTGGGCAACTTCCAAGGTGATTAACGTGAATTTTACTGCCAACTTTCTCATATCTCTACTTAGCTCACTCTGGTATGCACAGTCCCATCCTTATCTTGCTACCTAACGAGGTACCAATAAATCTTGAATACATGGTTTTCTATACCATTCTTTACAAGGTAAAACTTTTACATGTTTCCACACTTCTATTTCTACCTCTAATTCTAAAATAATCAATCCTAAAATAATCAGATTTGGAATATATTTCTTTCACTTTCTTTCTATCCCAACAGTATCAGTGGTCAGTACCTGACCATCAGAGAGGTATGAGCTCTGGGATCCTTTGCTTTTAACCTGTGGCCCTATTACCAAGGTTTTTACATTTATGCCATGCTTAACCTGCATCCCAACAAGAAACACCTGATCCCAAGGTCCAGTTTACACAGGAACCTCCCAGAAGTTCATAACAAACCCAATCAGCCAGGACTGGGGCTGGGTGCAGGTAAAATAAGGCACAGTTAGGTTAAAGCTTCTAGTTTACTACTTGCCTTGGCAATACTATTTTTACTGGGTACAAAAACATTAATATAGTTATGGTACATTAAGGATGCTTATGTTTGGGTTTAAAACAAGATAATATTAATGTCTGGATAGAGTACTTTGTCTTTTATGGGTACAACAGGCTCTGCTTCAGTTACATTCCACTGTAATGAAGAGGTGCATAGATGAAGAGGTGTGGGGGCAATGCTTGGGAGCAGATTTAGAAAGTGGAAATTGGCCATACTAGATCTGCATCTGTCTCCAAAAAGCTTAAGTGCTGTTAATGAGCTGTAGTGGCAGCAGGTGTGACAGTCTGTTAAATTTACATGCATAAATATTTATGTTACTTCTAGAATGAAGAAATGCTTTCAGGTCTGGAAATTCAATGCAAGAAGAAGCAAGAGGAACAAGACCAAGTCAGATTTAATGTAGGTTATTCAAGCAAAAATGAAATAAAGAATACTTCATCTCCTGCTCTGCACTTCAGCAATTTGGATCTTATTTTCCTTGGTTAATTTATAAATCAGCAAAGAACATTACACAAATGCCACATTGCCTGTTGATAACAGCATGGAAAATTTAATCTAATAAATTTTTAATGGTCTTTTTATCTTGCTGTGAAGGAATTCAGAATTTTTATTTGGAGAAACCTGAGCTTCAATTTGATGTTTGTCTGGTGCCAAGCACAGTGGGGTTCTGCTTTATGGCTAGAGATTTTTGCTATGAATGGGATGAAAATAATAATTAATAGAGCATTATATTGTAAAGTGAGAGTGATTGCACCAAATCCAGGCTGAATGAGAAGCTGGAATTCAGTCTGTAAGTAAAGGTGAGTAAATTCAGTCTGTACATTAAGGTGAGTAAACAAAATCTCATTATGCTTCATCTATTCTCCTTATGGGTGTCCATTATTGGCATGTAAATAATATTTGTATTATGTAGATTTGATGATGAACAAGACATTATTAATTATTCACAAGAGATTTTCCTCCTTTTAATGGAAATGTTTCTATAGTTAGATAATTCTTACAGTTTTTCAATTAGCCTTTGTGCTAGGAAAACACTTCTTTCTGGGGTTTCTATGAAAATTATTAGCTTTGTGCTGAGAGCATATTTCGCTTGTAACTAGGGGTAAGGAATTAGGAAAATTTGATGGCCTTTTTCTTCCATTTGAGCAGACAACTGCAAAAGACAAACTTGTTCTTTGTCTCTCTAATGTTAAAGTTACTGATACAGGAAAGGTATGCAAGTAAACATGTTTTAAACTGCATAAAATCTGAAACTTAATAATTCATGGATCGTATAATTAAAAATAATACATGATGAAGTTATACACCCTGAAAAAAGTATAATGCTTTGTCTTTGGTTGGCATTAGTCAGAGACATGTTCATCAAGTCATATATTAATACAAAACAAACCTAGAGTGCTTTCCTTATAAGCAGGTTTTTTTCAGGTAGCAGGCTCATTAAAATTCACTTGGGGCACTTAAAATGACCTAACTATATATAATTATAATATTATTTTTACTATGCTTTGTCAAAATCAGATTTGTCTTTTGAAATGTTTTGTCCTGAAATCTGACCATAGAACTTATAATTTTATGCACCTGAGGAAGAGACACCCTCCTTTTGAATATCCCAGGGCTATATAAAATGAAGTAACATCTGTCCTGAAATGTTAACATTATAATAACAAAATATTGAGGGAGAACTCAATTTTTGAGCAATACTGAGTAAGTTGGTATCAGAAAGCAAAGAACCCTTAGGAAGGCTTTGAAAAAGCTTAAAATGGTTGTGCATAATAACAGGCTGAATAAATGTAAGAGAATACAATTTTGTGCTCTTTACAGCAGTTTGCCCTTTACAGCACTTTGCCTTTGATAATGCTATTTCTCACAGCTGCAGTAGTTTAGAGTGTGTTTCAGTAATTGCTTGAGATTGAGTCACTTAGTCTATCTGTCACCGTTTGAACAGGAGGAACTAAAGGAGAGCTTTTCAGACTCTGAGAGGGTTGGAACACAAAGAGAGGGATCAATTCCCTCCCATTTCCTGCCACACTCTATAATAAGAAATCCAACAGCTCATCCCTCTTTTTCCTCTCACCTCCTGCTGCCTGTGCTGCTGTCCATTACCACCAGCATGCCAGGTGCTATGTATTGGGTTGTATATATATATATATATATTTGTATTCTTTGTTACTTTACCCTTTATTACCTTTCCCTTGTGTTATAAATCTGTACCCAATTTTTTTTCAGTTTCCAACTTAAACTTAAGATCTCCAGTCTTATTCCCCTTTTATCTTCCCTTTGGGGGGGAAGAGAGGTGGACAGAGAGGAATTCTGTCATTAGGCTTGTGGCCCACCCAAACTGCTAAACCACAACACTCTCTCATCCTACATATGGCCATGCATGCTTCAAGAACACTGCAATTGCAAACAGAATGTGTTAAACTAATCGTTACCCTAACAAAATCCTAACTGTTGGTTGCAGTGTAGACATTTTTAATGTCCAGAATAAAATTTACATTCTTTTCTCTTGCCATGTTAATTCCACAGACATCATGTCTTATGCCTCTTAGTAGGTCAGTAGCACAAGCAGAATCCTACAGCAGGCAATTTATATTACTATTAGATTACCATTTTGGCATGGTGAATGACTGTGAAATCAAAGTAGGTGGGGAAGAATTCAAGCAACAGTCTTTGTTAAGTATACAAATGCTATGAAAGAAGTTGTAGGAATGACTACTGAAGAATGTATCTGTGTGATCAAAATCAAAAGCCTGAAAACTACCAGCAAGAGTACCTTCTGTGTTTTCACATCCCTCCATTTGGCTGACATTTATGTCTGTTTGGCACTCTACATTAAGTCATGGTTTTTCATGTGATTCAGCCTTCCATGCTCTCAACTGTTACACCATTTCTGAGCCATTCAGCACAGATACTGTGATCAACAGAGTGGTTCTGCAATGACTTCTGTGAAGGATTACAGAACTGGCTGTCTTGCACAATTGTGTAGAGGCTTACTTCAGCAATTATCCGTCATGCAAATGCAATTTCTCAAGAAAACTATGCCCACAAACTTTATTATTTGAAGTCAATTGTCTATGTTTCCTGCTCTTCTCAGAGTAACTCTGATATACTTGTGGTTCTGAGTGTGCTAAACCCCAGATGGCATTGCATATGCTCTGTTATCCCAGTGCATTCCACAAGAAAGGATGGCATATGGAAGGCTTTATGGACACCTCCCACCAGACCAGGTTGCACAAGGCCTCCATCCAACCTGGCCTTCAATGCTTCAGGGAAGGGGGCATCAAAAACCTCCCTAGGTAACCTATTCCAGTATCTTACTGCCCTCATGGTGAAGAATTTTTTCCCTAATATCTAACCTAAATGTCTCCTCTTTCAGTTTAAATCCATTACTCTTTGTCCTGTCACTACCCTCTCTGGTGAAAAGCCCCACCCAAGCTTTCCTATGGGCCCCCTTCATGGACTGGGAGGCTGCTATAAGGTCTCCCCAGAGGCTTCTCTTCCCCAGGCTGAGCAGCCCCAACTCTCTCAGCCTGTCTTTGTAGCAGAGCTGCTCCATCCCTCTGATCAGCTTTGTGGCCCTTCTCTGGACCCTCTCCAACAGGTCTGTATCTTTCCTGTGCTGGGGGCTCCAAAGCTGTACGCAGCATTCCAGGTGCAGTCTCATGAGAGCAGAGCAGAGGGGCAGCATCACCTCCCTCTCCCTGCTGGCCACACTTCTCTTGATTCCCCCCAGGATGTGGTTGCCTTTCTGGGCTGTGAGCACACACCAGTGGCTCATGCTGAGCTTCTTGTCCACAATCACCCCCAAGTCCTTTTCCTCAGGACTGCTCTGCATCCATTCATCCCCCTAGTCTGGATTTGTGCCTGGGGCTGTGCCAGCTCCGGTGCAGGACCTTGCACTTGGCCATGCTGAACTTCATGAAGTTGGCATGGGCCCACCTCACCAGCCTGTCAAGCCTCTGGATGGCCTATCTTCCCTCTAAGGTGTCAACCACACCATAGTTTGGTATAATCAGCAAACTTGCTGAGGATATACTCTGTTCCACTCTCCGTCTCCAGCAAAGATGTTAAACAGCACTGGTCCCAGTACTGACCCCTGAGGAACACCACTCGTCACTTGCCTCTACCTGGACACTGAACCATCAACATACTCTGCATACTCTGGTGCAGGACCTTGCACTTGGCCATGCTGAACTTCATGATGTTGGCATGGGCCCACCTCACCAGCCTGTCAAGGTCCCTCTGGATGGCTGTCATGTCCCATGACCCAAACCAGATGACAGCCAAAGGAGATTCCATCTCCCAGGCCAGGGTTTGCCTTTGAGGGAAAAGTTACCCTTTGAGGGTGCACTGGAGGAACCTTTTGGACAGGTTATGCTTGGCTGTGTGATCTTTCCAATTAATATCAGGGTGATTGAAGTCACCAGTGAGCACCAGGGCGCAAAATGTCTTACTAAATGCAAAATCAAAATGGAAGATAGGAGAGCTTCATCATTAAGCCCTACAGGAAATCCAGTGAGCACAGGGACTGGTAATGACCTTTTCTACTTCTGCAGGCATTGCCTAAGATCAAAACACTCCTGGTCTCCTGTCTGTAGTGTGTCCCCATGAAGGGACCTGGGTTCATTTCCATCTCAACCAGAAGGTGCTGTAGCTGGAAGTTTTTCTCCCTTTTTCTGTGTGTAAGGCACTGCAAACATTCAACAAACCACTTCTCATATGATGAGAGTAAAGCACAAGCCCTACAGCTATTTTACTTGATCACATATTAATATCGTTATTTGTACCTCGCCTTTATTTTTATGAAATTAAGGGATAAACTTGAAAAAGTGGAATATAGTGGAACTGCAACATCACTAATAACATAATAATTATAAAGATTAATATAATTCATATTTTCTTCATATGAAAGAACAAGACAGTAGTTGACATGTCAAGAGATATATAAGTATTTAAAGGTATTTTTCCAGATTTTTTTAAACAATAAATTTTGAAATTTTTAAAAAGTATTTTAACATTTTTATGTATTTGCTTCAAAAATACTATATATTTATTATATATATTGTATATATAATCATTATAGTTTGCTTTTACATGCTAAGAGCTTAATCTGAGAAATTATTCTACTACCTTAATGTCTAGCAAGCAAAGCAACCTCAGAAATAGCCTCTTCAAGCAGATGCAGCTGTTGCATTAGTGCTCAAATTACCTATCCTAAGATCTGCAGGTGGGCTTTCAAGAACTGTGATCAATTAAGATCCATTAAGCCCAGCATTGTCACTTCTCACGATATGGGTAATTGAAAATTAACACACTTCACACAAAGTCCTAATAATTAACCTGCGCTAGCACTGGAGCTTATTAAACGGAGTCCAGCTTTAAGGGTTTAAATTTTTTCTGCATCTGCCTTTTCTGTCAGTCTCTCTGACTATTTCTGCCCAGCTGCACATCCTTGGAGTTTGCGTCTAAGAAGCGCTGGTGGGTTCGGTGAGGATGTGATGGGCCAAAGCTTGGGAAATTCGGGCTAGTGTGCGGAATTTGGATCACGACCTGCTCATCTTTTTTAAAAGGAAACCCAAGAGGCTTTAAAGGAAGCAATGTGGCGAGTGCCCCGGCCCGGGCCAGGGCCTGTAACGGGACCGCCGCCCGCTCCTCCAGGCCGCGTTTTCCCGTCTCTGGCGACACACCGTGGCCGTCCCTAAGTACGCACCGCGGGAAGGTCACTCCCTCTGAGGGCGGGAATGGGAACGGTGGAACCCCTGGGTCAACAGGCAGGGTTCCGAACCAAGGGGACGTCTCTAAAGCAGGACCAATCCCTTCGGGTGGCTCTCGGAGCAAGGGGGTTGTGATGGGAAACCCTTGTCTTGTGAGACTGGGACGCCAGCCTGAGAGACTTCCCGGGTTTGTGTGTGTTCACCTTCCTTTCTCTGAGCTATTGCTCTTCTGAGAGCCCTCGCTTTTTTGGGTGAGCGGTTCTACCTTCTGGGCAGCCTTAGGTGAGGCGGTTCCCCTGTGTGTGTGAGTGTGGGCAGGCTTTAGGGTCACCACTCCCGTGTGTTGTCCCGCAGTGCTGTGATGGGGCGCTAGGCGTGCGGGAGGGCCTGCAAGCGTGCTGCCTGGAAGAAGCTGCCAGAACCTTCCCCAGCTCCGAGCTGGACCCACTGCCGAGGCCGACTCCGTTGGCAATGCTGAGTGTGTCGCTGTGGTAAGGGGAAAAAAGAAAACCCTCAAAGACCGTCCGGGAAGGAGTGGGTGTAGACACCCAGGTCAGTGAGGAAGGAGGGGGAGGAGTTGGGTCGGAACCGGGCTGCCCCCCGCAGCCAGATGGCAGCTACCGCCTGCAGCCTATGGAGGAGCACGGTGAGGGACCTGCAGCCCGTGGTGAAAACCCATGGTGAGGCAGAGTGCTGCCCCTGCAAGACCATGGTGGAACTGATTCGGAGCTGCAGCCCGTGGAGGAGCCCACACTGGAGCAGGTGGCTGCATCCGAAGGAGGCCGAGACTCCGCAGAAAGCCTGGGCGGGAGGAGGCTGTTCCTGAAGGAACCCTGCAGAAGGGGCCCAGGCGGCAGCAGTGAGTGAAGAGCAGCAAAGGGTTTTCCGAGACACCCGTGACAAGATGGTGCTGGTAAGAAGAAGTGTGGCAGGATAGACCATGGTTACAGAAATCTGGTACTTGTTTTACTTCAAAGAGAAACTGGGGAGAAATACGGTATACTGCAGGCAAAACAAATGTTATTTCTGATGTTTTTACACTTAAAATTTCTTTTCTTTTTGGAGTATCAGAATGGAAGAACAAAGAAGAGGCAAGGCATTAGACTCGCCCACTCCACTGGAGTGCCAGAGACCCAGGATACCATCACCTCCAGGATTACCATTTCATAACAGCAATTTACCACGCCAGCAATGACAAAAGTGAGTCACAAAGGCAGGTGCCCTGCTGTGCCAGCTCCATGACTGACATTTCATCATGAGTATTTAATTTCTTTGAAGTCATCATCTTTTCCAGTACAGATGATAACTATTTACTAAGGTTTCTGAGCCTGGTTTTCCTTCCCACGTGAACAAATGTGTTCACAGGCTGACAGTGGATCTGTAAACTTTTATATAAAAAGAGAAACAGAAAAAGGAGAAATTGAGATCTCCTTTTAAGTGGAGAGGCTTACTTGCCTTAAAATTCCCAGAGAGGCACCATACATAAACTTTTAACACTCAGCCCACAAACACAGATATAAAAGGAATTACAGCAAACTTGCATCTTTACTTGGTAAGGTAAAACCAGTGTCCTTTTTTTTATATGCCAGCATATACTGGGAAGAAAAAAATACACTTCTTAATCTTAAGAAAAAAAATCCTTTATTTATAGGCTTGTTTTTAAAAACAATTACTTCAAAATCAAATTCACATAAAACTTAGCATGTAAATAAACAAGTTATCACTTGTCAAGATCTGTTTCTGAAAGGCAAAAAATTCCAGATTACATTTACTGACCTTCCGTGGCAACAGATAAAACTGGGATGGCAGTAACATCTCCTAGTTTATAGGATGAGTTAAACTGACCCTTCACCGTATTTTAAGACATGGGCTGCAAATTTAAGTGATTGCTCTCTTTCCTATTAATCCATTGTGCAACCACTGAAGAGTATCCCAGTTTGATCTGCTACTTCACAGGAATAAATGCTCCTCATTGTTATTACAGGCCTAGCCATTTTCTTCAAAGAATCGAAGTACTTGTCTTAAAACAATTTCCTTACAACACCAACACACATTTTCTGGTGACACTGTCAAAAGCTACATTATATACAATTCACATGTACAATTACCTGTAAAAATGTTCGTGTACAAAATAGGTTTCTTTTATTAAAAAAAAAAAAATATATCACATGCTAGATTTCAATTACATCAGCATTTTATAATAACAGAAAATAATTGATGAATAATAGCAACATTCAGATTCATTAGGGACCTTCCTGTAAGCAAGTGTAGAAGAACCTGCACTGATTTAAGATTGTAATAAGCTCCTTTGGACAATTTGTGCTATAAACCCCATGGTATGAAGTATGTGAAAAGCTACAGATTGCTCTAGTTAATGCAAAATTATTTCACTAAAATTATTCTACTTACAAAGTAAATATTGCAGGGCCATCTAATTTACAGCTAGTTAAGACAAAGAACACAACTAGTGACAAAAACACATACCTTAGTTAAAAAGTAAATATATACAAAAATATATTAGAAAGTGGTCAAGTTTAACCACAGGCTCATGTAAAAAACATTGTTTTAAATAGCAATAGCAAAAAAATAGCTATTTTCTCTATCTGCAACAGTACAAAAGGCAAAACCTACGTATGAGGTAGCAATGCCAGATTAAAAAAGCAACAACTTTGGATTAAGGAGCATTTTCTGTATTATCATAGCAGATCTGTCAATACAGACATTTAAATGAACACTTCAATTGTTTCAAGAATACATTAATTTATAAAAACATTCAAATTTTTTTAATTACTAGAAATGGATTTAGTTACTGATTTCTCCAGTATTAGAAGAACTACCACATTTCCAAATCCAAAGACTGTACAGCAAAAACATGAAGGCTTTATTATACACACTGAGTAAATGCTATGGTACATGAAGACATAATTTACAAAGACAAAATAATCTAACTGTGGCAATTTTGTTCTTTTCTAATATGCATACACTGCATCTTTTGCTATCCAGCTTTGAATGCTCGATGCAGTATTGGGGTTCACTGCTGACTCCCACTGCCCTGCCCACAGCTGAAATAAGTATTTGTATTGAGGAGTTTCTGCCAGAAGGGTGGCTTCTCTCTAGGGTCAGGTGTGCTGCCAGAGAGCAGCCTAGAGTCCCTCTTGGCCCATGCTGAAGTTCCCTTGAGAACATGGGATGGGATGGGAGGGGACTCATTCCTTTTTGTTTCCCCTCCCAATCCCATCCCTTCATCTCTCCTGCAGCCATAGGGCAGGAGAGGTCATGTGAGCCTTCCTAACAAAAAAAATCCCATTAATGAAAAGCCAGGAGTGGGACAACCACCCAGCTGAGCAGTGCCACTTTTGGGCCTGCACAGGCCCTTCATGTGGGCTGAATCCTTTGCTTCCTGCTCCATTGGCCAAAAAGACCCACCTGCTCCTCCAGTTCTGGCAAATAAGTCAATCTAAAATTAGATGGAACAGGTAACACCAAAAATGAACTGGATGGCATTTCTGCATTTATTGTTTTAAGAAAATAATGCACTTTACATCACAGTGCTTTATTAAATGCAAGGAAAAACTCAGGATTCTAAATAAGGCTTGACTTGAAAAGTTAGGGCTTCCAAGACTCGGAAATTCACTATTTTTCTAAATTGAAGTCACAGACAGTTCACATAACTCATGTATTCAAAATGACTTTTTGTAAATACCTGTTGATACACTCCACTGTGGTCACTTTTTTTTTTTTTTGGTAGTTTTTTTTAAAAAGCCTAAATAACAAATAGACCAAGTGTAAAGGTAAGAGGTATGTTTTTATTTGCAAAGAAACTAACTTAAGTAATTTGCAAATCAGGCATCTGGAGTACTCTAGTAGATATAAGGAAATATGCGGTACGGGACGCGCTGACAGTACCTTTCCCATGCCAACCCATATTTTTGCTTACAATGATGTTCATCACGAGCTTCTCTATGAACAAGCAAGCAGATGAAATATATTACGTAGAAATATGGCAAGATGTGATTGAAACCTGCAGAATAAAGTGAGAAAGTCACTTAAGATACAGCAAAAAATATGCCAGAATTGTTAGCTATTGGGAGGGAATTTTCACAAGGGCATGCAGTGTTAAGACAAGGGGTAATCATTTAAAACTGAAAGAGGGTAAATTTAGGTTAGACATTAGGAAGGAATTCTTTAGAAGGTGATGAGACACCAGAACATGATGCCCAGGGAGTGGTCTAAAGGCCAGGTTGGATAGGGCTGTGAGCAACCTGGTCTTGTGGCAGGTGACATACCTATGTGGGGGGGCTGGGAACTAGATGATCTTTAAAGGACCTTTTCAACCAAAATCATTCTATGATGATTCCATGATTAGCATGTACAAAGCTGGTGAAATATACTTGTGACAGCCTGAAATAATTTGTACTCCTATTGTAATGAGTTGGACCTTTAAAGGTCCCTTCCAACCCAAACTACTCTATATGATCGCCTCCCCCCCCCATCCTCAACCCCCATCCAGCAACACTTCAGGCATTATGATCCTGACAGAGGATTCAACTCTCATTTTCATGGGGGGAAGCCTCATCCAGGCTGTCAACAGGTGTATATGCTTAGTATTGTCTACTTTTAATTAAAACCAAAATTAAAATTAACTCCTGGAGGAAACACCTGAATATAGTACAGATTCTGCTTGTCTTTCTGACACTTTCTCTCATCTCTCATCTCAGCTGATGTCCTGGTCAGGGGATCAAACACTTGGTGACAAAGTCACACTCTCCCAAAAATCCTTGAGTACCAGAGTCTGCAAAAGCCAGACTGTGCCACGGGGTGCAGGGTAGCTCTGGCTCAGAAGAACACCTATTACACTGATTTCTGTGTTTTTATAGAAGAGACTTTTTCAGGCTAGGGAGGAGCCCAGAGCCCTTTCTCAGACTTGCAGGAGAGGTGGCAGGATTACCATGACCCAGATCTATTTTCTGAAACTCACACTGCTCTAAGATCTTGCAAAGAATTAGGTATAAAAAAAAAACATTGGATAAAAAAGCTCACTAATTTCCTCCAACTGTAAACTTCATGCAAATAAGGAAGTATTTCATTAACAAATTAAACTCTGAAACAGAATTCCACTCTTTAGTGTTTCATGACTTTTTTAAAGATGTATTTTGCTTAAAGTTCATCCTTATTTGTGGTAGCCCTTGTCTCCAAAACTCCCACTTTTGGGGAACTCTCTTTGAAAACCCTAATAGCACAGCCACTAGCCTAGAAAATGCAATGAATAACCTACTAGCAAGCAAGTCCCACCATTATTGAATAATTGTGTCAGAAAGACAAGCAGAATCTGTACTATATCTTTAATCTACAGTAAGATATGAAGGACAGAGTGTAAGAGAATATTAGTGTTGTGTTAAACTTACAGCACAGAAATTTGCCATTAAATTAATTACAGGTTTTAGTATCTCAAATAATGCTCACTTTCCCTATCAAACCGAGTCAGATGCCAAAATATACAAACATTTTGAATAAAACTCACCACAGGGCAGGGACCATGCTAGAGCCATGATGATGTCACCAAGATAATTAGGGTGACGAACAAAACCCCACCAACCTGTGACAAGAAGCCCTTTTCCAGTTGCAGTGGGTATAAATTTCAGATCTGTGAATAGAGTGTTGTAGTCAATATAACAACTAGAATGGTGTGAAACAAACAAGAAAAAAGATACTGTGTAGCAATTGAACAAATAAAAAAGCACTTACGGGCCAATTTGGGATCTGCTGGATTCTTTCGGAAATTATTCTTCTGAGAATTTGCTCTACGGAATATGTAATATCCAATACCTGAAAATAAACATTTCTTATTTTGCATTTTCAGTATCTTCCAGTTTTCTTTCCTTCAACAAGAGCACTCATATGCTCTCTGTGACTCTCATTACAGCCAAGTTTTTCCCTCAGGGATAATAATGGATATTGCTCAGTTTACACTGTTCTAACAAGCCAGAAATGCTATTGGACACCTGTGTTCCATATACTTTTATATATTACTGACTTTTTGGAAAATACAGCTTCTCAAAAGTCTTGGTTTACATTTATGTCTGAAATGGTAATTTTTGAAGTCTTTTTAGTTTGAAATTAATTTAAGGTGACACACTGCAGCTTCTAAGTTTATAACTCCCTTGACAGCCCAGTATTTTGCTCCTGTGCCTACACCATATACTGACCAACTATTTACAAGCTCACAATATTAAAAGAACCAGACAATGCAGTACTATCTGATTTTGAAATTTTTTTCCTCTCATCATTTTTACAAGGCAGCTTAAATTTGTTTTTTATCAGGCTGTATTGAAACAAACATCACAACATACCTCAAATAGAAATGTTTCAGGAAAAGAAAAATATGAACTGAAAATGTAAGAAAATATGTTGTATTTCTCAAGACTGCATGCACAAACTTAAGCTGGATGCATCCACATTTTTTCCTAGTGTTTTAAGTTCTTTGTCATGTCAATAAAAAGCTTTTAAGCTTATACTTAGGTAAGTGGGACAAACTACAAGGCTCTATTGATACAAACTTAAGATCCCCTAAATGTGCAAGATTCTTTTATAAAGCACTGGGTTAGAAAAAAGGAGATGTTTTCCATTGACATGTTGTAACCACAGGCATCCAGGAAGGAGATGCAAATATAAAAAAAACCACCTCTTCTTCTCTAGGTTCTGTAAAGCACAGCCAAGAGGCTATTGCCTTTTTTACAAGAACCACTCACAGTCACTTAGACTGACTTTAAAACGCATCTGCTACACTTCAGTGTTCTAAGTTACTTCTGCAACTCCAGACATGCTGAGAATTACTAAAGAGTAGCAAGACACATGCTTACAGAAGATATGCATCTTAACTAAAGCTTCACCTCGCAACTCAAGGAACCAAAATCAGTACTACAGTATTACTAGCAGTAACATTTATTATAACTCACCATTCAGTACAGTAATTGCAGCAGCTACAGGCCAAGAAATTGGAGTAGGATGACCAACTAAATAGAACGCCTGTAGGGTGTAGACAAATGGAACCCACACTAAATCTCCAAATGCCAGCATGAATCCAAATCCATCATGGGTAATATCCATTGTAGTCAAAATAGCTTCCTAAAAAGGAAGCAATTTACAATTTACTGAGCGTCATTCATTTAATATTGTAATTAGAAATGGTTGCTGTTAAGTAAGATTGTCATTTACCTCATTCCAAAGAGCATCCACCACATAAAGCAGCTGAAAGCTGTTCACAAGTATCATTGACAGAGATGGCACACTTAGATTGTGTATCTTCATCTCAGCCAAGAGCATCGCCAAGTTTATAACAACCTAGTTTAAAAAATACTGTATTAAAATTTTGTTTGTAAAAGAAAAGTCTTTCATATTATACCACAAGACATTTTAATACATGTTTTTGACTTATGTTTACATTTTAAAAATTATGCATTTCACAAGCAACAGTTTGCAACTAACTATATTTCTGAAGCTGTATAGCTTCAATATATGAATACTTCAGAAAACATTATTTATTTCCCACAAAGAAGCTAAAGTGTAGAAATTTTCTGAAGTGAGTAAAAATGGTCACTAAAAATCTTGCAAAGTTCAACTGTTTGTGAGTATTTTTTTCCTGTTTATAAGGATATTATATTCTTAATACCAACTATATAATCAATTTGTTTAGTATTTAAGCAAATAAATTAACTAAAATTATTGACTCACCCAGCCAATTAATCCTGGACGCAACTCACAGAAGTATTTGAGGTCAAAACTGCCAATTCGTGGGTTTAATTCATGTCCAGTAAAAAAATCATACACAAAATACCCTGCAGATTAAGACATACTCTTTGTTAGCAATACTCTTCTTCTTATAGGCCACTAAAGTCCTTCCTAAAGTTCTCTCATTAAAAATTAGAAGTAAGCCTTCAGAATGCCAAGAAAAATGTGATAGTATATACAAAATACAAAGCAAAATCCCACATGGTTAATACTTAGGAGACCCAAATATTTTGTTTATGAGGAGAACTAAACTCTTCAGAAGCTACTATAGGTTTACTACTCTTTAACACTTATTTCTCCTTTCCTTTTAGCCTTTTCCTGGGAGCTCACTTCACAGTTTCCATGAGCATGATCTTATGGTAATGATTAATTATATTTTTCTCCTATTTTACTGCTCTTTGGCAACAAGAATTTCTTCAGTTGTGACAATTACCTGTCAAGAAAAAATGTATAGTACATCGACTTCAAAATATACTGCACTGAGTTGGCAAATAACAAGTATTTTGCAGAACATACACAGAATGCTACTGTGCCAACTACAGAGATTAAAACTGCACTGTCTGAAGAAAAAACAAGTTATAATCATTTATTATTTATATTCATGTACATACATGCTGTGCTGACAAAGGAACTGAGGGTTATTTGAAAACTTTCTTTTAATACACTGTTTCCCTTTCTTAGTCACCCTGTGATCCTTCTTAGAAGCACTTTAATGTTTAATGCTAACAGCCTTCTGAATCTATCCTCTGTCCTATAAAAAACGTGTATATAATTGATACTTTCTCAGCGGTCTCATTACTCAGAATTTCTTTTACAAACTCAGTTCAGCTAACAAGAATTAGAAGTGCACAGCAAAATAAAAATTTAGAAATACTCTGTAATTTCAAGTTCTATATCCACCTTCCTACTACCAAAATACCTACATTTTTCAGTTTTTCTATAGTTCCAGCTGTTCAAGAAAAGGCCCACCAGCAAGGGCATTACAAATTAAATGAGAAGTCTCTTAGGCAAATTCTGAAAACTGGAAGAAAATGTCCTCTCATCACTAGGAAACTAGACCAGCCAAGATTCCTTTGCATAAGCTATTAAAGATAATCCCACTAAAATTTTAAGCATTTTTCAGTATCTGAGTATAAACAAAAAACTGCCATTTAACTTGCAACATAAATTTACACTGTTAGAAAGTAAAAATCACACTATTATAAAAAACAGCCCTAAATCTAGCCTTTAATTTATAAAAATGAAACTGTAGCAAACAACTGGGAAGAAATTACCCAGAATATCCATAACTTACCAGAATTTCCACCTGGTGCTAGTTCTTCCTCAGGTGCTTTCAGAGACCGAATATACAGATAAATGCTCAACACCAGAGAAAAAGCTGCAGCTGACACTGCAAACTGCATGAAGTGATCATACAAATAATGAAGTTCAAATTCAAAGTATAATAAAGTTCCAATAGCTGCAGCAGTCAAAATAAAAGCATAAAGTCCTAAGGAATGTAGAAGAAAAACATATTAGACAAAATAAAAATCCATTCTATTCTAATCCATTCCATTTTTACTTCTTTCAAGATTTGTCTGTATACCTATATATCCCATGCTCGTGAGGCTCAAACTTAAGGAGCACAGAAATATACCTAAGACTTTCTGCCTATGCCTTGAGAATTCATGTGTACATCAAAAGCACAGGAACACTGAGCACTCCTAAATTTTTTACAACATAGGATCCAATTTCACATTGTAGGGCAAAACGGACACTGACACTAGATGATGATAGCAGGTCACAAAATCTTACTTGTTGGACAGCTCGGAGAACCACATTTTTCTACAGAGATTATCTTCATACATGCCTTGAATACAGATACCAGCAAGTAAAGTATTAAAAAACCTGTCAAGTTAAAACATGAACACAAAATTCTCTCTACTTTGAGAGGATAAAATTATGTACTTTGTATGATGTCCAAATATAATAAGCAGGCAGTTCTGTATAGCTGTCACTTAAGTACCTTCTGTGAACACCTTCACAGAGCCAAAAGGTTGAGGTTACAAGGGACCTTCAGAGCTCATCTAGTCCAACCTCTGTCCAAGCAGGGCCACCTAGAGCTGGTTGCCCAGGACTAAGTCCACATGGCTTTTAAGTATCTCCAAGGATGAAGATACCACAAGTTGTCTTGCAGTAAGCCTGCAACCCATGCCAGTCCTCAGAAGAAAAAAAAAAATAAAAAATTATTTGCTAATGTTCAGATGAAACCTCCTGTATTTCACTTTGTGCCCACTGCCACTTGTCCTTTCACTGGTCTTCATTTCATGCAGAAGGCTTTCAAGATTTCTTTGAGAATTAGCCTTTGAAGCATCAAGATGACTTATCTGTTTTTTTACTTATTTTAAACCACCCAGTGAAGGCAGGTGAATACCTCCCTTCATCAGAATGTGGAAGAAAATTGCAGAAATATACCCCTAGTGAAGACAGAAGTCCAAACCCCAAAAAGTTACGAGGAAGCCTCAATATAATTCGCTTCTACAGGATGTAGTTCACTTGGCTTCCATGATTTACAGCCCTGTTCCATCTTAAAAAATGTGACTTTAAAGAGGTCCAGTTTACCAGACTGACATGACAAAATCCCACTCAGCTTTTTTTATATATATATATATATATATATATATAACAACAATTGTTATATATAATAACAATTGAATTACATTACCGCCAGTTCCTTGAACTGACTTACCAATTAAATAGGCAGCCTGGAATACTTGTGAAGCATAAAAATACACTCTTCTATTTAAGCCTGGGAAAGCAGGACTGCTGAAACATGTTAAGCTGTACTCTAAACCTAGATGAAAAGCTTGCCTTATTCATAGGTAGTGAAATAAGATCTGAATGTGTACTCGGAACCGGGTTTTGCCAGCAAGAGCATCAATTACAACACACTTCTTAGTCTGTAAATCGATGACATCCAAGATGATCTAGCCACATAAGATCTCTGCAGATCACTTCTGAACATCTCCTCAAGAGCAACAGTCCCTGTTTGCGTGAGCATTACTAACACTTTAAGCAGGCATTTGCCCATTTAGCAAGCATGCAAGAAATAGGAGAGGAGTCACCAGATGCAACTGGATGCAGAGCAGGTGCCCTGCACAGTGTTGCATCTTGCTCTTTGGGCGTTTAGTTCCTGTTCATTAGCCTTGCTCTAAAGAAAGTCATATATTATATTATGAAACATATATAACAGATTACGTAGGTTTGACCCTAGAGTGTATCTTTCATAATTTGTATTTTATGGTACTGAGCACTGGCAGTCAGACAAATACCAAATTCCAGAATAAGCAACTGCAATATTCTTACCATTTATCCGGTAATGAAGCTTCCTTCCATTTGAAAGAGGCATGCCTTCTACAACCTAGGAAGAATAAAATAGTAGTTTTTCAACAAGGTACTTTCTGGGGGCACTGGCAGGGGAGGGAACTCAAGTACATCCTCCAAAAAGATTTTTAGTCCAGGTAACTAGCTGGACAGATTGAAATCTGAAGATCATGCATTGCTCTCAAAACCATACTTTGTATATCAAAATAAAAAGTTTCATATAATTATTTCTTTTTAATCTCCTCCTAACAGCCTCAAGAAAACTGAACAGCTCCAATACTTAGAACTAAATATAGCAACAGAACAACATGACTGAACGATCTATTTATGCTAGTGTTCCCTCAGAGTCTGGCAGTACCCCTTAAGTCACAGAATGGAAAATGGAGCATTTGCCTGATTGGCTAGATTGGTTTTTAGCTTCCCATAAGTGAGTATTACATTCCAAAACACTGGATCTCAGTAAGAAACTGGTTAACAAACAGTTAGTCAGTCTAAAACTCACATACTTGAAATTCTTCTAGAATTCTATCATGCAAATTCTATCCATTCTTTGGTTTGAACTCCTATATAAAGCCTTCTGCCTTTTCTTTTTTAAGGCTCTGAAATTCAGGGCCATTAAATTCTTAACAAACTGTGCTATTTTAACCTTACAGAAACCAGCAGTAGTATTCCAACTTAATATGCATTAAGAGTACACCCCTACCTTCCAGTGTAATGCACAAATTAATTATCCATAAAGACCCAGTTGCAACTGAACAGCTTACCTTTCCAATTGGCAGCAAGTAAAATAGAGCTTGAAGGAAAAACCACAGAAGAAAAACACCAAACACCCTAGGCTCCCAAAGACTTTCAAGTGCTGGGAGAGGAGGAGGGAAATTCAGAAGGCTGGGGTCATCTTGTTTGCATATCAACAGCAAGTAGAATACAGTAGCAGGCAGGAGAAATATCAACATGAAGGTCCCTGTAAACAGACATCATGCCATATGAGCAGATGAATACAGAAAATTAAAAAAAAAAAGCTTCAGTCCCACAAATAAGCTTGATATTAACTTTAGTAACAAAAAAAAGGTTGTAATTATCTAGTCAACTATCATGTGGCTCTGGATTCTCTAACCAGAGAAACATTGGAAAAACTGGTTTTTACATGACAGGTAAGTTAAAACATGACAGTAAGTTAAAAACATAAAAGTATTAATTTTCAACTATCATGACAGTTTGTACACATACCGATTCTTCCACCAAACTCTAGGTCCTCTGTTTTTGATGGTGGTTTTTCAATTGTTTTTATTGTGTCAAAAATCTTTTTCTCTGAATACATTTCCTCTTTCTTCTTTTCTTCTTTTCTCGGACGCAAGTTGTACTGTTCAAGCACACGCTCAATTTCTACATCTGGTTTCAACTTCTGCTGTAAATGAATAAAAAAATTCCCAGTGATTTTACCTTATTTTACTCTGATTATTTGTATTAGGAGGACATTATTCACTATAGAACATCAATATACAATGTATTCTACTTCCATACAGTACTTAAGTTTATGCATTTAAATGAAGGGCCTGCTAAAGCCAGTTTCATTGTGGTCACTTTGCATATGGTTATGTATCAACAGCTGCTCTATTACAGGTCATCCATTCCTACCCTCCTTTTTGCTGCAACTCGCTGCATTATCCATCAGTTAAAGAACTGATTTGGGGAAAAAAAGAATAAAATAAAATTTGGTTTCTATGGCCAAAAACATTCACACTGTAAAAGCATGGGAATAAACACTAGTAACCACAGAGGGCTGGTGGAAAAAGCAGAGAAGAAAAATTAATTTTACTCTCCCCTTCTGACACCTTCATCTCCCTCTCCCCTGATCTTAATTAGCTCAACAGTGCTTTTGACCTCTGAGTTATGTTGCATTCTATTTCTCCTTGCCCTTTTCTAGGAATTGCCGAGAAATAATTAGAGCACAACATAAAACTAAGAGTAAATATGATCTTCATACCTCCAAGATTATGCAGGATGTGTCATTCCTTTCTGTACTGTCAGGTTCACCATTGTACCTTCTGGTGTTATTCTCACCTGATTTCTGGTTAAAAGAAAAAATATAGGTTTAGTTTCTGAATAACAGCTGCATCACATATATAATAAATAATTAGGAACACCAACTCTGTAGTATTTTTTCAACTGTCAATGCTCTGGGCTTCTCTGCAGGCAAAAAAGTGAGTTCAATATCCAAAGCACAGAGAGTTTCACCTCACAAGCAAGGGAAAACTCATTTAAGAAAAGGAAATTGTTATTATTTTTGTTTTAATTAGCAGTGAAATTAAGAGATAATGATACAGCTCCCAGGTTATTTTATACTCATCACTAAGAATTGCCAAGGACAAAATACATGTCTATTTAGTAGTTCTATAAGAAAAGCAGAGAAGTGTTCAGTGTCCTTTGTATCATACAGCTCTGCAGAACTAAAAGAAAAGTTTTGGTTTCCATTTAAAATCTTTCCAAGAAATAAGCTGTCTTACAAAAATTCTTTTAATGAATCTAGCTTAAACAATTCTGGGAAGACACAACTCATTTGTTTTATGTTATTTCAATTTAACTTTGTTGAAAAAGGACCAGGTTATTCCAGTTATACAACAACAAACAGATCAATCCTACTCCTCAATCAGAAGCGAGAAGAAAAGCACCAAATATAGTTATTTTTTTTATCTTCAGTAAGGTATAGCTGCTGGCTTCAAACTACTTATAACAAGCATATGGTTCACAGGCTACATACTGGGTCATACAGCTCAAAGTAGTCCACTGCAAAACAAAACCCACAGCAATTTCAGTGTCAGAGAATGCTTTCAGTAATAGCAATTTGCTAAACTAAACCTATTTAAAATTAAATGTTAAAATCTTAAATTTTAAAATTAAATTTTAAATTTTAAACCAGATTGGTCTGGTTTAATTAAAGCCTACCTAAACCCTATCTATTTCAATACATGAGCAGAAGGCATTTCCAATTCAAGGGACTGTGTTGCAGACAGGTATCACCTGACACTATCTCAAGAGCACAAGAGGCAGAAGAAATGCTGCTTCTTGTGTTAGAGGAACATCTATACTATTCTTCACTTACAGAACATCAGAATTGGTTTTAGTACTCAATATTACCTTCACAAAAAGGCCAAGAACAACCATGATGAAGTTTCAGCAGAAAAGGTGATTTGGTAAACTCACAAATCCTTGCAGCATAGTTTTTATAAGGAGAACAGTTCTGCAATACTATCACTCAGCAAGACCACATATATATACATTCTACACTTAAATTGTGCAGCAATTCTCCCACAGAAGCATCACAAGTTTTCCATTACTATTTTAATGAACTGCATATGATAACAGAAGTTATTTTATTTCAAATTCTAATACCTACCTGCTATGAACTTATTAATACATCTTAAGGTAACTTCCTTTGGTCCACTTCACAAGTGGGAGCATATGGCTAATGATTATTTAAATATTTAAAATCATATGACATTTGTGTTTGAGTCCTGAGGACTTCAGAGTACCACCAAATTCAAATGGAATTTAACAACATGCATTTACATTTCAACAATTCCCTCACAACTCGGCAAGCCAGGAAGCCTACTTTCAAAGAAAAAAAGGCAGCTCTAGGATTCCCTGAACTCACATTTCCTTAACAACAGAATTAACTGCAAAAAATCTACCTCTTACAATAATAAACCCAGCATGCATAAAACATATTTTACAAAAAGCAAAAATTTGCTTTTTGTAAAAAAATCCCACAAACCCACATACAATGAATAAAGAAATTAATACCAATAGAGCTAAGTTGGTTTCCTGAATGGTTTTCTTTTTCTCATCTTTAGATTCTCTGCTTTGGGAAGAAGAACGACGTCTCCCTTTTGCTGGCCGACCAGGAGATCTAGATCGAGATCTGCTAGAACTTCTTCTGGAGGGAGAACTTGAAGAGGACTGGCTCTTCCTGTGCTTGAATGCTGACTGTGACTAAAAGAAGGGAAGAAAGCAAAATGTTATTTTAGATGTTACAAAGAACCATTTTAGAAACATGCTTTTTTTTGATGAGGACTCTGGTATATAGTTCTGCAGAATTACATCTTACTTCCTTTACTGATGCTGTACAAAGCCTGTTAAAAGAGAGTAGATACAGCATACTCATTTTTGCTGTATACCCAAATAATCCTGTCCCAAGTTGAACTGCTGATGATTCACATCAAAGCTACAGAAATCTGGATATGAATGTATGTTATCAATGTGAGCACCAAGCTCTTAAGATTTTGCACAAATAAATGAAAACATAGCCACCTCTTAAGCCTGAAGAGAAGGCTGTAATTTCAATTACTTAGCTTTATGAAGGTATTTGACATATCAAGATGCAATGATCTGTTTATGGCAACAAAGCTCAAATCAACATTAAAAAAAACAAAGTCAGCTAAATTATTAAATTAGATGTGATAACTAATTTCATCGTTTTCCCCCAAAGAACTCAGTTTTATTTTTCTGTGAAGCCTACAATGTAAAATCCCCACAACAAAACCTTTTTATAAGGCACAAATCCCTTATGATAAAGATAGGTATTTTCTTAGCTTGAGTTTACTAACCTACATAAAGTGAACAAGTCATAAAGTCTTAAAAGCAGTGAAAATAGTTGCGTAGCTCAGGGCAGAAACATTTGGTCTCCAAAGCTGAGAACACCAGCATGTACACTGCCACCAAAAGTGAAACTACAGTTCACAAAGACAAGTTAGCTTTGAACTTACACAGATTTCAGAACAGGCCTTAAAAATCTGCTACAGCAAACATTAAAATAGCTTTCTTCTTCATGCATTATCACATTTTAAATTGCATTGAAACTTGTATGCAGAGATTCAACAGCCTTTATCAGTAATAGAAATTAAACAAAAAAGATACATAAAGGGAATAGGATGTGCTCATATACGTATGACCTCACTCTTTTTCCGAACTCCTGAATTGTCACAAATAGGGCAAAATACCTTATGAAACCTTTGAGGACCTAAAAGCATACAAGCTGTTCACAGATCTTTTATGTATGTGCTTAAATGATATGATCTATTTATATTTACAGTTTCAAATTTTCTTACATACTTACATACTGACAATTATATAAACACGTACTCACCCTTATATCACTTTCTTTCAATGCAAGTTCAGTCCCATCTTTGTACTTGACAGTGTAAAGATGAGAAACATCATTGTAACCAGTCACTTGTACTTCATAGTACAGGACACTTCCTGGCCAACGGCCCATTACCACCTCGCCATCAGCAAACCTGCGGCTTGGCATTTTCCAAACGCAATTCCTGGAAAAAAAAAATTAATCAGTATACATGAAAGCTAAACATAGGGCTTATTTTTCCCAACTCCTGTAATATTTAGGCTGGAACAGGGAACCTTTAAAATAAACAGCTTTTTAGCTTAACTAGGCAAAAAGCTGCCTGGGAAGAAAAAAGATTATCTGCCAAATTAATAAATAAGTTCATCATCAGAAACCACCAAAACCAGGCAAAGCATATTCTTGGCCAAAATTACATAAATGTAGTTGATCTTATCTAGAGGGGAAAAGCTTCATAAGTTGTATTAAGCATCCTGTAACCCTTTTTTCCTGCAGTTCTACAGCAATTACGTAAGTAATTCTTTCTAAACATTAAAATAAATTGTCCTAAATCTTTTCACTACACACAGCCACATTACATATTTTCAATTTGTTATGCCAAACACTCAAAAGTGAGGAACCACCAGAATCCAGGCTCCTGTCTGGATTGAATGTTTTCTTTTCCACCTGTTTAGAACAAGGCTTATAATATCTTTTGCAGTAGGACAGTAGGAAAACTAAATACAGCAACAGAGCAATCACATGTATCTCGAAAATCTAAATTCTGTCCTCCTATTGGCACTGTAAGATTTTTACTTGATATTAGCAAAAGAGAGTTTAAGTGACTACCACCCTCGTATTCCACCACACAAGGATACAGGGGGCGAAATCCAAAAACAAAACACCACAACACTGCAACTTAGGTTATGTTTTTAAATGTAAAGTCCTGTATAACTCTTTAAAAAGTGCCTTATATTAATGTCATCGCCATCTGAAAATATTTATCCATAGAGCAGAAGATACTTTTAATCTGAACTGTGACTCAGGCCTCCAGCAGATGAAGTGAGAGTATCTTAACAGCGTAAGGTAAAATACATACATACATACAAACATGCTTACTTATGTACTTATGTACTATCACCATTTGTATGATCAATATATGACCTTAGAATAGGAGGACACAAAAACAAACCAGCAAACACTTATTTAGAGCAAAAAAGATATGAAGCCACAAGGGAAAAAAAAAAAAAAAGTGAAAACAACTATTTCACTAGATACTCATTCAGTACACATTGACTAACCTGCAGTGAAAAGTTAAAATTCTTTGGTGAAAAATGCTGTTAATACGCAACCACAGACCTTCCTAGCATATGGAGGGAGGGGACTAAGTAAGGCTTTTCAATGAACTTTCATTTTGGCATTTCCTTAAGCTGCTGCTTGTTGTTAGAAGCTGCAATGCCTGTTTTTAGATTTTACCTGTATAGCTCTCGCCAAGTCAAAGAAACAAAAAACTTCCCTCATAGGGATTTTACTGCTAATATTCCCAACTGCTTCAAAACAAAAAGATCTATCTCCTTTACTGTATAGTATTTGAAGGACCAAAAAGAGTAGGTTTCACTTTGTTTTCATTTCACTGAGATTTGCTGGTCAGAAAAATTACCAGTTCTAGTCTATGCTTGTAGGCACATGCTGTCTTTTAATTAGTGTTTCTTATCCCGGTCTCTAGTTACTTGTTCTTCCTGAATTCTCACTCCTCCAACTGTTTTATCCCAGTCAGCTTAAGCACCTCAAATTCACAGCCTTCTTTTGTAAGACTCTGTGAAATACAATTTCTGTACTTTCATTTCAAGTTCTTCCCCATTGTCTCCTTATTCCCCTTTAATTCCTCAGGGGGGTTCTGCCTTTTCTGCCCTTGTTCACCAAACTAGTTCCAGTTCCTTTTCATGACCTCTGGGCTCAAGATCCGATTTCAGTCTCATTCTTTATCTCCTTGTCAAGGTTTCTCACCCAAAAGGATGGTTCTTTAGGATATCCATGTCTGCTACTGCTCTTTCCCCAGCCTCTTCAATAGTCTAATACCAGTGTTCCACAAAGTCTGGTCATAGCTTTCACCAGATGTCATAACCTGATCTATGACTTAATTTCCTCTTTGCTGTTGTAATTCCTACACTCCCAGCCAACTGCTTCCTCACTGGATTTGCAACACCCCAGGTATCATCTTTAAACTCAGAATTCCCTAATGCATATGTTGTCCTGGTCAAGTTCTAAGTGTGGGCTAGATGAGTGGACAGTGAGGTGGATTGAGAGCTGGCTGTGTGAGAGAACTCAGAGGGTAGTGATCAATGGAGCAGGGTCAAGTTGAAGGCCTGTAACCAGCAGTGTACTCCAGGGGTTAATATTCTGCCTGGTCTTGTTCAACATCGTCATCAGCGACCTGGACAAGGGGACAGAGTGTACCCCAGCAAGTTCACTGATGATACAAAATTGGGAGGGGTGACTGACACTCTGGAGGACCATGCTGCCATCCTGTGTAACCCAGACAGGCTGGAGAGCTGGGCAGAGAAGAACCGAATGAGGTTCAACAAGGGCTGGTGTAGGATCCTGCACCCGGGGAGGAAGAATGCCATGCACCAGTATAGGTTAGAGATGGACCTGCTGGAAAGCAGTTCTAAGGAGACGGATCTGGGAGTCCTGGTAGACAGCAAATTATCCATGACCCAGCAGTGTGCCCTTATTGTCAAGAAGGTAAATGGAATCCTAGGCTGCATAATGAAGAGTGTGGCCAGTAGGTCGAGGGGAGTCATTCTCCCCCCTCTGCTCTGCCCTGGTAAGGCCATAGCTGGAATACTGCATCCATTTCTGAGCTCCCCAGGTCAAGAGAGACAGGGAATTACTAGGGTGAAGGGTGACGAAGATTATTGAGGTACAGGAGCATCACTCTCATGAGGAGAGGCTGAGAGAGATGGGACTCTTAAGCCTAGAGAATAAAAGGCTGAGGGAAGATCTTACTAATGCTTAGAAGAATCTAAAGGGTGGGTGCAAGGAGGATGGAGCCAGACTCTTCTCATTAGTTCCTAGTGACAGGATGAGGGGCAAAAGGCACAAGCTAGAACATAGAAAGCTTCATTAAAATATGAGAAAAGAATTCTTTACTATGAGAGTGCTAAGGCACTGGAATAAGCTGCCCAGTGGAGTGCCCTTCTTTGGGGGACTCCAAAGAGTCTCTACCAAATTTCATCCAGGGTACTGGAAGAGGCTACCCAGGAGGTTGTGGAGTCTCCTTCCCTGAAGACATTCAAAGCCCACCTGGATGCATTCCTGTGTGACCTGCTGTAGGTGATCCTGCTTTGGCAGGGGGGGTGGGACTAGATGATCTTTCAAGGTCCCTTTCAGCCCCTAACTTTCTATGATTCTGATTCAAAACACAACATTTTTGTATACAAACATGAAGACAGCTCAAAGAAACAGTCGCCTGGTGATTTAACTCTTTATAAGGTAAAAAAACCCGTAAATATTACTTTTTACTCTACCAAGAATTATATTGTTCTGCATTTCTGTGCCTCCTGTGAAGGAAGTTTGTAATCCTCATTCCACATACTATAATTCCACCTTTTAAAGGTGGAAAGCCTTTTAAAGCCTACATCTGTTCAGATAACAACCACCATTACTGGCATCAAAACTAAAGATTGGAAGTCTTAAAAAAAAAAAAGTTTAGAAGTTGTATTTTGTGTTTTCTGCTCTTTCAAACTCTACACACATCCCTGACAATGTTCAGGGTATCAGGCAGCATCAGCCTAATGTTCACAATCCTATACAAACTTCTTAAATTCACAGGGTTTAAAAATATATAACCATGTGACCTCAAAAGAAAATCATTTCATAAAATGAAGCCTTTACCATACAGATACCTGGTTGCAAATATATTCACTTACTCCCAAGACATAATTGGTATTTTCTGCATTATTTTCTTCCTTTAGGAAACTAGGCTCTATGGGAATGCCTCAAAAAGATTTTGTATCCTACACCAAAAAAAGATAATTAATGAAAATCTCACTGGAGCTTAAAGAAGAGTTACTGCTAACTCAACTAAGAACTAAATAATTAAAAAGAAACATGACAGAAAAACCCATTTCCCCACACACCCAATTTCCGGTCTTTCTTAATGACCCTCTCAGTAGAGAGAGAGAGAGACAGACAGACAGATAGCTCCTCCCAAAAAAAAACCATACAAACCAAGAAGAAAAAGACTGCTAGCTTGTAGTCACTAGAAGATCATACCACATCGTCATAAGTTGGGTGCACAGTTTTAAGAAATTGAAAAAACATACTAAACAAAATTTTCCTTTGGAAAGGCAAAATTCATAAATATCCAGTGGTTCTACTTACTAATTTCAATATCTGACCACTGGTAAGTGATGTTGTGTATGTCAGAGGATAAACTGAATTGCCCACTGAATACAAAACAATAAGAAAACATTGACAGCAGAGACTAAAAAGACACAGCTTCCTACATGCAAAGTTACTACTGAATTCACCCTAGAGATCAAGCTATGCAGGAGCTTTTCAGGATCATTATTATTCATTCCACATTTCTAGCTCCTTACACCTCCATACTGATGGAGGCATCTAGTCTTGTTCAAGCCTGGCTTGACTAAACAGTCAGATTAGCTTCACCACTACAAACAAATAGAAGTCAGTCAAGTAAGTCTCAAGGTAAAATGAAAATCTGCCGATCCTTGGGCGAGGAAACGAGGCTTTTTCCTTTTTACCAGAAGCAGTGAAAGCAGAGGGAAAGCTTCAGGACCTTCAACTACCCAAGCAGGGACACGGAAGGCGGCGGGGTGAAGGCCGCAACACGGAGCAGTTGACAGGAAGGGCACCACGTGCCATGGGCGGGAACTGGCCCGGCCCAGCCCGGCCCCTCAGCCCCGCCCCGGCAGCACTGCTTGTTGGGGCCTGGCGTAGGGCCTCCAGCCGTGGAGGAAGAGAGGGCCCGCCCCGGGTCAGGCCGCCCATCTGCGCCTCTCCCATGGCGCTCCTCCGCCACACCGCGTCGCCGCGTCCTTCCCCTACGCCACGGTGCGGCTGCGAAAAGCAGAAAGGGAGCGGCGACATCCCAAACAAAACGGGGAAGCCCGGCCTCCCTACCCATAAAGCCCAAACAAGAGGTGGAGGCAGCGGGTAAGGTCGCTGCTCGTCTTCACACCGGGAGGGAGGCCAGAACGGGGCCGCTGCCCGACGCCCGCGCATGGGGGCGGAGAGAGGCGGCGGCGATTGGCCGGAGCGCTTCTCCCCGGGAAGGCCGCGGAGGGGGGGGGGGGTGTGTCCCGGCCCACATCTGCTCCGGTACCGCCACTCCCTTACCTGGCGCCTGCCCTCCCTGGGCCGGGCAGGAAGCACTTCCGCGGAGCAGCGAGAAGAGGGGGTGAGCTCGGCGTTCTCCACTGAGGGAAACAACCGCCCTGAGCGACGGTTACAGGGACTCAACGTCCGCCCCTTCCCACCCGCCAAGAGCGCCTATTGGCCAATACGCGCCGTTTGAATCGGGGGTGGCCGCACGCGATTGGCTGCCGCTCGATGGCGCGGTCCTCCCGCGGGAGTCTCGCCCACCGTTCGCCCGGGTGAGGGGACGGGACGGGACGAGCGGAGTGGGGCGGCTGCCCCCTCACGGCCACGGGAGGCGGCCGGGAACCGTGCGAGTGAGGAGGGGGGGAAAGGCTTCAGGAGGGAGAGCGGCGGAGAGGCCGAGGGCGCCATCCCGGCGGCGGGAGCCGTCTCAAGCCGCCTGCGCCACGCAGGCCCCGCCGCCGGGAGGTGAACAAAAAGGGCTGTTCCGTACCCAGAGCGTTCGTGGGAGCGGCGGGAGCGGGCGGACGCTGCCGGTTGCCCGTGTTCCCGTCAGCCTTGGACCCAGTGAGGCTGAAAGGTGGTACAAAGAGGCGTCTCTCCACAAGAAAAATAAAAAAGGGGGAAAGAGCAGTGGTGCGTGTGGTCAACTGTTCTTTTGAGGCAACCTTTTCAGGAAGGTCGTTGAAGTTACTGTTAGATTTTGAAATGAGGAATTCTACGTAATAAAGCGAGCAGAAGAAAAAATAGGTTGTGAGAATTTTTAATTTTCCCAAGCTTTTTTTTTTTTTTTTTCAATTTTATATCCCCTCTGTTTTTTCCTTTTTAAAAACAAAATAGCTTAGGTTGTATTTTCTTATTATTTAATTATATTTTTCACTGCATGATGCAATAAGAAGCATCTGAGTTCTGAGTGAGATAAAAAGTTAGTCAGCCAGACCTATGCCTAATCATGTTTAGGCATAGATTTATTTAAATGCAGTCAGCATAAATTTTTTCTTTCATTTTTAAGGTTATTAGTGTAGGGCCTCCAGCCGGGGAGATAAAGCAAGACATTTGATAACTTCCTATACGAAAGAATGTAACTGAAGTTCCATTTGTAGCTTCACATGCTTTTTGTTCCAGCTAAGATTTTTGGTTTATTACTATCACACAATTCACAATTATAATGTAAAGAACTGTTTTCAGTAGATGTATTAATTACAGCAGCTAATGTTTGGAATGAGCCTGCTTCATTCTATTGGCAGCAAAGGTCTACAATCATTAAGTATGAAAATTTTCAGATGTAATCTCATTTGGAAAATAAACATGCCTTCTAAGTCGTATTTTTGATTCAGGATTTTTGGACCTGGATTAGAAAACTGTTGGGCCATTCAGAACTTTTTATTGCAGTTCTACCAGTGAACCTGTTGATAATTGTTATAAATTGGAGAAAGCCCACTCAGACCATCACCATATTATTACCTGTGCACTGCTTCAAGGTAGGTTTTCAGTGTCTTATATAAAGCAGAGAAATTTGCCATCTACGTGTAAAAGTATCTCAATCCCACAACATGAAACTGAGAAAATAATTCTTCAGTCTCTTTATTTTAGTGATAAATACTAAGCACTTCAATATCACATCTAACTGAACACTACAACAGGTACAGAGTCCCTGTAAGACGCTGATCCCTCAAAACTCAACCCTCCATTAGTCTTTTTATTTCAGCTAGAAGCATAAGAGGGCTTTGGTGTAGAAGCTGGTTCTACCAAGGCTGCCTGCCACTGTCTTTGATTCCTGTCCCTGAAATACTCTTCAGCTGGAGGAAGGGGTTTGGGAAGCCATTCAAAAAGCACTGGGCTGTAGATATTCACTGTGCCAAGGCTCAGGAGGATGGTGGAAAACAATACTGATAACTCAAAATGGGATTATTTTACTCTCCTCCAGCAAAGGTCAGGAAAAACTGCTCCAGATGTAAATTATGATTCTCACATCTCCTCAGGACACACACTTAGCAGTAAAAAGTGCTTGAGTTTAAGAGAAAAAATGGTTGTATGGAAATTTAATGTAAGATTATTTTAACTTTTGTAAAATCTGAGTGTCATCAAGGTGGAATTTGAGATTGTCTGCAGGACTGAATTCCGAAGTAGCTCTGATTAACAGCAAGGAAGGCTTCTGTAGGCTGTACTCACTCACATGGGGTTATATACTTAAGTAGTCCCAGGAAGTTCAGTGGCCTTGGGGGAACAGGTTGGATTTACAGAAGACCTCTATCCAAACCATGAATCCCTTTAAGACTGGAGGCACTGAATTTACTATCCCAAGATACTAAGTTATATTTAATTAACAATTAAAGCTATATTAAAAAGCCAGTTCTGATACCTGCACAGAATTAAACCTACTTTAAACACAACAAAGCATTTATGTAGCATCAAGGGCAAAAGTACTAATATTCAGGAAATAAAACCTTAACATACTGCATCAATAGAAGCTGACCATGAACTCTCCAAAACTTGTTTATCTCCAAAATACTTGTTACTGCTGATCAAAGTTGGTCTTTTTCAGTCCTACAGCTAGATCTGGCAGCCTGTCAGTCCATGGGAACTCCCATGTATCCATGCCATACCTAGCCAGCTCTGTGCTTAAGACAAGCACTATCGTTACTTTTGGGTTATTTTACCATTTTTAAAATAGGTGCTATAAAACATTTGCAAAAAATGAGTCTTCCTACAAAGCTACCAACTCAAAAAAGCTGAGAAACATTCTGATAAATAGTTGTAGCAGAGGCTTCCAAGGTGGGTGGGGTAATGAACTTGTATTTCCTCTTCTGATTAGCCCTTTGCTGCTGTGGAATGAAACACCCTTAAAAGTCATAGTACGGGGTGGGGTTTTTTATTTAAAAAATATATGCTGTATATATGCTGTATATACATATACTATATAGACTATAGTGTGTATATATATATACACACACACTATATGCTTTCTCCTTCTGTCAAAGCATCCTAACCTGTCTAGTGAAAAGACCTCTACTGTTTGCATGAGAAGAAATCTCCTAGGTGGCAGCTGTCTTCACAATACAAACAGCAGAGCAGTCACTTGCTGTAGCCAACCAGACAGTTATGAACACATGTTGTCTATTTTAGATCAGAAAGTGTAACCTGGGACTGAATTCTGCACACTGGCAAAAGCCATCCCCTCTCTGCTTCTCAAACTGTTGTTGAAAAGCTAAGAAAATACTCTTTTTTAAAGTGTTGAGAAGATTAAATAATGTGTGCTCAAGCTTTTTGAAAATTATTTTGACAAGCATATGTAATTTTATTCTTTTTTTTTCAGCGATAGCTCTTTTTTAAGAAAAGAACGAGATTTAGGATTAACCTCTGATTTTACTGAACTAAAATCAGTAGTTACTTTGTTTGCATGGACCTCAGTAAGGCAGGGAATCCATGCTTGACCATAGAAGTTTTTTTACTAATTCATGATACATCAAACTTGAAATTAAAAACCCCTATAAAGGAGCAGACTGCAAACAAACAACACAAATTTGGGTAAATTAAATTGAGCACTTGCATTGTGGGAATTTTTTGCAAAATGTTTATCTTTTGAAACAGCTTTAAAAAACATGCTGAAGCCTATCAGCCACGCTGGGCTTGGCTATAAGGAGAGGTATACAGATATATGCTAACAGACTTCAGGTCTCCAAACAGGAGGAGATGAAAAAAACACATTGAAAATTTGATCTCCAGAATAGTGCAACAAGCTTTCTTTCTGTATTGTATATGAATTTATAAATAAGACTCATTACTGATGAAGGGAGGTTTATGCAATTCTCCAAGCAACAGGTCTTCAAATAAGAGTTTTGGCTACTGTATGTACTGTTGGGCCACTTGCTTTCCCATTTTTGCAGCATGACTGTTAAATTATTCCTGCAGTAAGCCCTTGAAACAGTCGATTTTCTGAAGGCTTATGGAAATCACAGACTACAGTATTTCCAAGTATGTGTACAACATGTCAGAGGTATGAGTATTAAAGGATTGTAACTGCTTGAACAAAAGGTGGGTTTAATTCTAGAGAAAGAGAAAGCTTTATTAATTTAAACTGTGAAGAAAAGCCACTCTCACCTCCTAGACACCCCCTGACTCACAAGCAGTTTCACAGGAGGCTTCTGGCTTTTGAACCAGTACCCACTAGAATTCAGAAAGAGGTTCTAGGGCAGTGACTTCAGCTGATGCTGCAGCCATCTGGGATCTCCACAGGAGGCATGGCCAAAGCATACCTTTTCATCGTTCCTTTGTAACAATGTGCCCTGCACGATGGGAGAAATTTGGCTTCAATCCCCATTTATAGCACATTAGCAGTCTTGCACCACTGAACCCTGAAGGCATCCTCCTGCCTGGATAAACATAGGAAACACAGACCTTGGCAAACACAAAACAAACAGAACCCAAGACTTTGAAGTCACAGCCCAAACAAGTACACGTATACTAGGGTGTGTGTATATATATGTACTATACATATACACACACACATATATATGTATATATATAACATATATAAATATATACATATTATTCATACATATATATGTGTATGTATGAAGAGAGGCCAAAAATTTTGCTCTCCAGCCTTATTTTTGCAGCTAGTTAATGGGTTTTATGCCTTAGGTTGGTATACACAACTCCCTGCAGTAGCTTAAAGTTAAGAGGATTTCCACTACAAACTGAAGAGCTGCTGGTGCTTAGCCAGGCAAGGCCCAGCAACCAGGCTGACAGCTACACCAGTCAGTGGTGTGCCAGGCCCCACATCAAGGAGGAATATTGCACCCACAGCCAGTTTTCAAAGTCGTATGAAAAATCCACTGTAATTATTTTAATAGAATTTGAAAATGGGAAAGCACTGTACTTCTGAGAGGAAACATTTGAGGAGAATAGTTGGGGTAAAATCGGGCAAATAGTTGTACAACTACTTCCAGCAATGGGGTATGTGGAAAAGATGATAAAATTCTTACCAAGGTAGAGACACCAGAGAACTCATTTTATTTAACATGGTGCTCATATTCAGTCTCTTGTATGTGGTGCTACTTTTTTCCTCACACTTCTCATCATCTTATTCTAGGAAAAAAAAAGCTAATTACTGAAATATGCAGGCCTAAACCAGAAGCAACAAATGAAGAAATCAAATTGCTGCATCTCACATAAGATGAGCTCACACACTTGGGATTTTGGAGCTGGTATTGTTGTATATATGCTTTCAGTTAAATTGACTTCTTCTCTGATTAAACCTGTTCAACTAGTCCTGTTTATTATTTGTAATTTAATACTGTAATTTAAATCTTAATTAACTCCTTGAACTTCAACAGCTATGTTTCTACTAAGTTTCTACATGTCAAACTATATACAGGTACTTAATCTTTCCACTGTGTTTTCTCAAGATGGAAGCTTTAAACACATGCTGCTGAGAAGCAAACAAAAGAAAATGAAATGGAAGATTCATTAAATATGACCACCAAAACTGTAAATCCTGTACACAACATTTCTTCTAGTCCACATTATTTTTTTGGCATCTGCCACTGAAAGTGCTCAGTAGAGCTGGACAAAAGAAAAGATTTCTAAAATCCAGACTCACATACAGGCAACTTACTATGCATTAGTAATAACTATTAGAATTAACCTTTGATGTGTACATGTTCCTATGCATTTTTCATCATCTGCCGTTAACAATTCTTGTTACAAAACATATCCAAGTATAGATAGTTTTGCTAGAAGAAATTTCAAATAAGTTAGCTGTAATCCTTCAGGGACAAATTTTCCTATACAAGCCAATGCCTCCCTCATTTCCATAAATAATTCCTACTTTCTTTCCCCACACATTAAAGTCAATCTATACTATGACCATCACTTTATACATGGCCCATTTATAACAAAACAACAATTTGATCTCCATGCTCTTTGTTTAGCAGTGAGTAACTAACAGCTGGAACAGAAGTGATAAAAGACAATATTAATGTGAAAAGTTTAATTGAGCCAGTACCTGGAGACAAATAAGTGGCAAAAGATAATTGCCACTTATAGTTGTAGTCTTTTCTTTTTTTTCTGTCCCCAGTTCCCTCCAGTTCTCCCATTTGCAAGGAAGGATGTGCTGAGCCCAAATCATGAGTTATGAGAAGCAGAGGCTACTGTCAGCCTTCTCAATTAATTAAAGGAGAAAGGATAATTAGAATGGTTTCTAGCCTGAACTATAAAGGCAAATTAACAAATAATTCTGGCACTAGGCAAACTGCCAGTTTTCAGGACCTTCTATCTTATGCTAAATTTTAAATCCAGAATCATTCCTGTCTGCTAATTCAATAGTCATCCCACCATGGCTACATCTGTAGCTTTCAAGTTTCTGATAGTAGTTGTGGGCAAGAAACGGATCAGTGTTTTGAGACAAACTAATGAGATATTAAAAAAAAAAAAGGTATCAGTTTTGTTATGACCAGTTCCCACACATGTTTATTTATTCAGTGCTGGTTAACCACACAAACACAAAACGAAACTACACTTTGTTCCCTAAAGAAGGCTAGCATTGCCACAGACATTGGTATGTTGTTGGCTCAGAGTTCCAGCAGGGTAATTCAAGTGGCTCATGATTATTTCTGCCAGCTGGTGGAGGGCTGATTAGTTCCAGAGAACTCTGGTAAAGTTTTTAAGGCCAGAATTAGTATGCTGTGCACACCATGCATCTGGCAATTTTTGGGCCATAGATGGCAGGATTCTGGTTTAAGATTCATCATTGTTAAATACAGCGTTAAACATACGCAGGACTGTTGCCACTTTTAACAACAGGTGGCAGACCCACAGTAGCAATTGCTTTCAAAAAAAAGGTATGTGTCTTATCCTTTTTCACCTGCATGAGCAGTAGCCACTATGAAATGAGAATAAGTATCTATTGATACATACACGTATTTCAGATGACAGAATTCAGGAGTGTGTGTAATATCTGATTGCTACACCTCATTGATGTAGATTCATGCCATACTACCAGCGCCTTGTGTGAGCATGCAGATCCATACAGGAACAAGGTAGGAGCTTCCTTTAGTGGTACTGCTATTACAATAGTAGAACGTTGTATGATTAATTCATGCAGAGACTGTAACAAGTTGTGACTCGGCAAGTTGAACTGTATCTTCCCAAGGTAATCTGCTAAGGCAGTTTGAAAAGAAAGTGACATTTGAATAATTTCATCATCACCTCGGATAACATTTCAAATCTGGACCATACTGTTTTAGCAGAATGATATGATAAAAATTGATATTCTATTGCCCCAGTATACGAAATGGCTGACAAATATTTATCACAAAACCTCCGAGAACCAAATTTGGATCATAATGATGTGCAAAAGACTGTTTAATTTTAGTCATAACAATTTCTAGTGCTCAAGATGCCTCAGGATTCAATTCCCTAGGTGATGTACGATTGCTATCACCCTTCGATAAATTGAATAATGGGGATAGTGTCTCAGTAGAGGTACCGAGCAAAGGTCTTATACAAGTTTATTGTCCCAAATAATTTTTGCAGATCAGAGTTTGGATATTGTTTTCAATTGTCAATTTTTGTGGGGAAATCCAACTTTCTGTTAATTTCTATCCTAGATATTTCCAGGGTGGTTCTGACTAAATTTTTTCAGGAGCTATCTGTAAGCCATAATTTTCCAGACATTTGGTAAGTAACAGTAAGCATTTTTTAATTTGACTTTCATCACTTGCACAAAGCAAAATGTCATCCATATAATGAGAGATCATAATCTTAGGATGAGCTTGACGAACTGGTTTCATTGATGAATGCACAACCTACTGACAGATTGTAGGACTTTCTCACACCTTGTGGCAACACTACTCACTCATATCTCTCCATCAAAGCTTGACACTTTACAGAAAGAGATGAAAATGCCAAAGATTTATAATCATCTTCATGTAAATAAATGGGAAAGAAACAATCCTTGAAATCGATAATGTAACAAAGTTTTGAGGAAAAAACAATACCTGGCTCGAACACACATTGCCAGAGACTGAAACCCACAGGCTTTACCGACTGAGCCGGCCAAGCACTACATGCGGCAGTGTGAACAGCACAGGGGAAAAAGATTGGGAGGGGGACGACGAAGAGAGAGAGCTCAAAGTAAGGAAGGATGTCACACACACATTAAGACTCCCTCCTTGGCTCGGCAGGGTCCATCGGGGCTGGGGAAGGTGGCGGGCGAGGTGAAGAGAGCGAGGGAGAGGCGGCTGATCCCAAAGGCCTCGGCACCACTGGCGGCACCGGAGCGGGGGTAGCAACCAAAGCAACGGCGGTCATAAAATCATAGAATCGGCTGGGTTGGAAGGGACCTCAGAGATCATCAAGTCCAATCCTTGATCCATTACCGCTGCGGTTACCAGACCATGGCACTGAGTGCGTCGCGTCCCTCCCCCCCCTGCCTCGGGAGGAGCAGCCGCAGCTCCGCGCTATCCCCTGTCAGGACTTCCTGGGAAAGCTCGGGCATCGGTGGCAGCAAATCAGTTCCAATTTTTACTCGGTCGTCTCTATCAGTAATTAAACCAGTCAATGCACTTGTCAATCGAAAAGCCACAGCCACGCCTAATTCCCGTGAAACTTTTACTGTTCGCATCAGGGCTGAAAGCACAGAACCGCTCTCGGAGCCTCCCTTTCCCTCCGCCGCTTTTCTCCCCCCGGCTCTCCTGCGGGCGGCTGTTAAAATGTCTCACACAGCCACGGCCACAGCGGCGGGACAGCTCTTAAAGGAACGGCAGCAAATTTTAAAGATGCGGGGCGGTGAAGGGTGAAGGGTGAGGGCTGAAGGGTGAGGGCTGAAGGGTGAGGGGGTGAAGGGTGAGGGGGTGAAGGGTGGGGGTGAAGGGTGAGGGGTGAAGGGTGAGGGGTGAAGAGTGAGAGTGAAGGGTGAGGGGTGAGGGGGTGGAAGGGTGGAGGGTGAAGGGGTGAAGGGTGAGGGGGGTATAAGCCCGTCTCTTTTTCAAGATCAAAAGGGTCCTTATACCCTTTAGGATCCAAGTCCTCTGTTGAAAAGCTTTGATGTGAAGTTTCAGAGTCAGCTAACAACATATCGGTCGTGGCAGGTGTATCTGTGAGACCGGTCTGTGTTACTGCGCCACAGAAAAGCGGCTTGGCCATGGCGGCCGCGCCCTCGGCGGTAGGGACAAAGAGCTTGGCTGTGGCTCCCCTGCCTTCCGTGCCAAACGATATGAGATTTTTTTTCGGTCTTTTCCTTGTCGCCAGCATTCTGAAACTGCCTTGCTTCTCGAGCAGCAGGGCATGAATCAGATAGCATTGGCAAGTTAGTCGGGCGAGTATATAACAGGCTCATAGCGGTCATTAGCATTCTCCATGTTATCAGATGATCAGGTGAAAAATCTTGACCGTCGGCACCTTTGTCAATGCGTCACCCACTTTTTGCTATTCTATCACTTCCCAAGTCCCTGATTCTGGATACCATGGGCAGTTACGAGGTATCCATAAAAATGACAAAGTCAATTTTTGGCAGCTTATTTTGAACCTCTGTTCCCTCGCTATATGCAGCAAAACTTCATGATGAAGCTGCTGGGATCGGGTCGTGGACTGACCCGTCTTAATTCTTCCCCCAGCCACAATCCTCAAATACCGTTCCTCAAGGATGGACTTCTCTTTGCTCACCTTCCTGTTCAGCTAACTGAGGGGTGTCTTCCCAGAATTGAACAGGATTCTCCTGAGTCCTTCAATTTTTCTTCTTGAAAGCCTCATATGGAGTGCCATATGACAGAAGACATGAAGGCACAGACACCAATTGCTGTTCGGAATCAGTTTGTGTGGCTTGATACATTTATATAGTATCCTGATATCTATTGATTGATCTACAATTTTCACCTCAGAATGCTCTTTCTACTAACACCAGAGGCACCTGGTACCAGGACATAACATTGTCCAGATGGAAAATTAGGTTATTTACAGCTCTTTGTTCTCCTTCAGGGTTTCACACAATTCCTCTATCCCACTCAGGCCTGCTCTTCTGCTGTTCTACATCTAATTCATAAATGTAGAAAATCTGTGGAGAAGTCTCGTATTGCTTCAAAAGAAAACCTCAGGGAAAGGCTTTTCTCTAAATGCTATCTTACTGACCTATTTACATTCCAGTGGTGAAACTCTGTATAGGTCACTCAAACCATAAACTTCACCAATCCTGCTCCTGCTCTAATGTTCACTTGAAGCTGAATTGTGCTTTCAAGTTCAAGATAAGATGATTTTCTCTTCCTGCACACAGCTGCCAACACCTTCTTGAGCTTTCTCAGGCGCAACACATTTCCTTCTCAGGGAGACAATTTCCTCTTTTAAAAGCACCAACAATCCCCTTCACAAACCCTCCGGTTATTGTATACAGCCTCTCAGAAGACCAAAAAAAAAAAAAAGCAAAATGCTAACACCTTGGGCCCCTTCATACTGATTCAGCTGTTTTGTTCATTAATTGTACATGTCTAAACTTTCCTGCCTGCAGCAGGCCTAAGGAGATAACATTAGCACTTTGCTGCAAGTGGAGCTCAGCTGCTGGTTTGCTTCCCTCCTCTCTCCCCAGGTCTCTGTAAAGCAGCACCAGTGATTGCCACTGACTTCCCTGTGCAAAATAAGAGCCCTGCTAGTCTTTAGAGACCTGTTTCTCCTTATCATATGTCTTTTATCTTATGTTTATTGGTTCAGTAGAACTGGCACATGTGACACAGAGTTCTCTTTTGGCTTTGCAATATTGTTTTTATTTTGCATGCAAACAGACGTGGCATTGCAGGTCCCAGAGGGTCAGGGAGGAACTGAGTCATACACTTTAGAGAAGTCTTCTTTAACTCAATACTTAACAAATTATGCTAAGCAAATTAGAGATTACAGACTTATAAGTAGGTAAGAAAATGTGTAAATGCGTAAAAAATTTTAAAGTGCCGATTTATATAATTATATATGCTATACATTGCACATAATCATAATATATAATTGATACAGAATTCATAATTACATGGTTATGCACAATTCTATAATTTATAATTATTGTATTTGTAATATGAAAACCCATTTATGTTATATATATGTAACATAAACTCTTCAGAAATTTTAGGATAAAATTTTACTCTGTAAAGCCAGCTATAATGTTTCTCTGCAATTCTGGAAAGTAACTTTTAGTTAAAATCTACACAACCCAGCAAAAATCTAATTTGTATTTCCAGCAGTAAAAAATCTGCCTAACTAAACAAAACAAACATTTCCAGAAGCAATGTGTCTGGGTCTTATTGTTTTCCTGCTCAGACAGGAAAACTATTGTACTGATCCTCAGCAGCTGCTCTAGCAAGAGCAATTCTATGATACAATCTTTAGGAGTCCTGTTTGTTGCAGTAATTTCTCCTAAGATGCTGCAATTTACCCAGTCTGCAAAGGAGTCACAGTGCAAGAGTAAAACAAAACACAAAAAAGAAATAAAAATGAAAGAAAAAGGAAGGAAAAGACAAAGAAAAAAGAAATAGAATAATAAAACAAAACACACACACACAAAAAAAGAGAAAGTCCTTTTTGGTTTTCTTTATTCTTTGGTTTTCTTTATTTCTTCCCACCTCTCTTTATCCCATTATAAAGCAGACATCTATGCTAGTGATGGAGAAGCAGAGCTGAACTTTTAAGTTGCTTTCTGGATCAGTGTAGCTTCCTGTGGGGAGAGAAACAGATCCTGAACCAGTTCTGGTAACTAAATTTCCTCTGAAGGAGCAGCTCTGTGCCATTCCTGGAGAAGCATTACTGCAGCAACACCACAAGCATACAGACTTCTTTCCTAACCTGAAGTCTTGAGGGGTGTGGATTTGGAGCCTGGAAGCTCCCTAAGGTAGCAGAGATTTAAAAAAAAATTTTCTTTCTTTGTTTTTCTTTTTTTTAAACGCAGCCTTCTCCACTAGCCATGGGATGTTACCACATTTACATCTCTATTCTGAACAAACTGGTGGGATTAGCAGCTGTCCACAAAGGCAATCTTCTGTGAATTTAGGTTAATGGTACACTTAGCACTCTTGAACCTGTTACCTCATGTTAGAAAATAACTCAAACCACAGAACCAAGACTTCCTTCTCTTTGCACATAGACAAATTCACATACAAAGACACTGAGCAGCACAGAAAACACTGATTTTGCACTTACTGAGCAGCTTCCAGACAACACGGAAAGCTGGGAAGGCTACTTTGGCCAGTAAACTTGAGGAACTAACTGGACACACTCTTTCATCAGGAAACAGCATCTGGTCCTGCAAGCAGGAAGCAACTGAATTTTAATTTGGAAAGAGTTCATGAAACTATCAGCCTTGGGGACCCTGAGGGAGTGGATATCATGTGGGAGGCTGGTGAGACACTGGAATTGACTGCCCAGGGAGGCTGTGGGTGTCCCAACCCTATAAGTGTTCAAGACCAGGTTGGATGGGGCATTGAGCAGCCTGGTTTACTGGAAGATGTCCCTGCCCATGGCAGTGGGGTTGGAACTAGATGATCTTTAAGGTCTCTTCCAGCCCAAACCATCCCATGATTCCATGTTGAGATGTGGGTGACATAAATCGAAAGCAACAATATAAACACAAAATAATATGCTTTTTCTGAAAGCCTAGGAGACTCCAATGACCCTAGCAGAGTAAGCTGTTGCGAACTTGATGCAAAAATCTTGGGCACAATTACATGAGCCCACAAAGCAGTCCCGAGACAGCTCTCGTTGGGATAGAAAGAAAGTAAAAGAAATATATTCCAAATCTAATTATTTTAGGATTGATTATTTTAGAATTAGAGGTAGAAATAGAAGTGTGGAAACATGTAAAAGTTTTACCTTGTAAAGAATGGTATAGAAAACCATGTATTCAAGATTTATTGGTACCTCGTTAGGTAGCAAGATAAGGAGGGGACTGTGCATACCAGAGTGAGTTAAGTAGAGATAAGAGAAAGTTGGCAGTAAAATTCACGTTAATCACATTGGAAGTTGCCCAACACCAGATGGACATTATCCAAGAGAAAGAGGTGAAAAGGGCACAGTAAGGAAGACTATTTACTTCATCAGAGGAAGACTATTTACTTCATCCTGACGACCACCTAACGACCACCAGAGGGAACCACGCAAGCGCAAAGGGACTGATGCCGTAATCCATCGATGAAGTAATCTACACATGAATATGTATTAAGAAATGTTGTAACCTGTTGAATATGTAATTAGATTGCAAAATTTTCAGGGATAAATTACGTCCACATTGTATGGTTTCTGGGAATCAGATTTGGGTGCGTACCCCTGGTTCCTGGGGCCTCAAATAAAGCACCACATATAACCTCTCCCGAGTGGTTATGTGTTTGTCTCAATGCTAACACTCTGACCTACATTGCTCTCACACTGGTGCTCCAGCTTCACTCCTGCTCCACGCAGCCCTTGCCTCCTGCACTAGCAGCAGCCGATGCCAACATCTCATTAGCAGCTCTGGCAGCCCACAGAGAAACACTTGGGTGTATTGTGAAACAGCAACAGCAATGCTGGGCTCAGGAGACAGTCCCATAATCAAGCAAACATATAGATAAGAACAATAATTGCACATGATAATTCAGAGGAAGATAACAAGCAGGTTATTGAAATATACTTTGATGAGTAGAAAGATCAGCTGAGAGAGGAGGGAGTCAAACTAGCATTTCTTTTGATTCAAGCTCAGCTGCAGCTATGATCTATACATTCAGGGTTAGGTCTAATTTAGACTACTAATGGAACCCCCCACTGTGTGCTGCCTGTTGATTTCTCCACATTAGTGCTGAAATGCTCACCATACAGTGACGATTTTGGTCAAAAAAGAAAAAATAATTCAGAATGCTCTCCACAGAACCAAACACCCAGCTGGTACAGCAAGACTTAATTTAAAATAATAAATTGGATCATTTAGATCAACATTAAGTTCCTTTATGTCTTTTGTTATTCTCTTCCATATCAGATCCTGTTGCAATATTTCGAATGCTTAATATTCTGTATCATAGCATCAGTCCTACTGAGTTGCCTTAATTAAAATCTCTAGCATCACATAGGATTAAATTCTGCTCTATTAAATAGTCAGAGTTGTGCTGGGGTTATGTTGTTGCAGCTCTGAAGCATGACACAGAAAACAGTTTCATTTATATCACACCAAGACAGTGCACAACATGTTTCACAAAGCTCCATTTGTTTTTTTCTGTATAATTTGTGTATTGTTTCCTGCTTGTTATGGTTTGAGTGGACCAGGCTAATTTTTGGTACCAATACAAGGACCTAAAGAGAGGCTCTTCAGGACCCCGAGGGACCTGAGAGACGTGGAACAGAAGCCCAGCCTCTCTTTCCTGGTCTTTTCTTCCCTGATAGTTTGCTGCACTCCAAGGCCTTGAAGAATCCCTGGTTTCTCACCCACATCCATGGGGTGCTGGGAAGAGCTGTGGAACCCTCTCCTGAGTCAGCCTTGCTGCAAGGGACCCTCAGGCACCCATCCCTGTGATCACTGAATGGGTTTTTGAGTTACTGTCAATATGAGTTAACTGTCCATCCGTTGTTCCTGTAAACCTGTATCAGTTTTAATTTCCAACCTTTAAGTCTCTTCTCCTTGTTCTGCTTTTATCTTCCCTTGGGAGCATGGAGAGGTGTAAGAGAGCAATTATCTGATTTTGGTTTGGCCAGACTGCTAAACAGTGGCTCTGCTGTAGAGAAAGTTACATGAATAAATAGCTCTTGCAGCTCTGCAGACAAAAGTGGTATTTTTATGATGCCTTTGATTTATATCCCAACAATATAATTACTTGTGAAACTATTATGCATTTTTTTCTGCTATAGCTGTATTATATGCAATGTTTACTACCATTTTAAATAAGATCCACAGCTTGAAGCCAATCATACAGTTTGGATCCTCGAAAGACAACAGTACTATACAGCACTGCTTTGAATTATAGGACAAAACAAGCTATCAGGACTTTTAAGCTCTTCTGCTTCTCATTTACCACTGACATTATATATGAATTTGGAGTTGGACTAGATGATCTCTTGAGGGCCCTTGCAACCCCTAACATTCTATGATTTCTATGATTCTATGAACACGTGTTAACTGAATACATCTTTTTACATTACCTCCAGGAGACTGAATCTCTTCATTGGTTAAAAAACATGTATTGTGTTCTTTTGCTTGACATGTGGAATTCAGATGACCCTGTGTCTTTTCTGGTAGGAAGCCTTGTGGGACAATAAGTGAGTTTTGCTTGTATATTTTAAATCACTGAATGTTTGTTTGAATGATTTCTTTTAGCATTTAAAGTAAGCTGAGTCCCAGGTGGTGAAATACAATTCTCCAGGCTTGCATGGTATTTGATGGATCTCCTCAGCAACATATATTCAAGAGTTATTTGCATTTAACACTCTCTCTTCTACACATCCTCATCAATAACTTTAATTCTGAGAGGCTGCACAGATATGGATGAGTGTCAGGGAAACATGCACTCAGCAGGAGACATGCTTGCTATTTTTGAGGTACCTCCTTCTGCTTGCATTGTTCCTTTCTGAGAACATACTGCTCTCTCTCATAGTGAAAAATAATGAAGTTGCCCATCCTGGCAACCAGGGAAACACATTCATATGGTTCAGACATTTTTCAGCTGTGCCAGACTTCAAAGGAAGGTGATTTGAGCAGGGCTGAGATGTTCTAGGACAGACATTGATTCAGGAAAGCCAGTTCTTAAAGTAAATAAGTAAATAAAAATCAATGAGTTTATTCCATGACTTAAAGCAATTAAATTTACAAAGCACATTACTGGAAATTCCAGCTGAAGCAAATGCAAAGATTGCCTCATCCAACCTCTGGCTCAAACCAGGGTCATCTGCCAGGTCAAGCCTCCTCAAAGCTTTCAAGATCCTTGATACTTCATTTTAAATAGGTCAACAAAACTTTGTTTAGTGCCTGCACAAATACCCAGTGCTCCCACCTTTCTCACTAGAAATGCTTCAGTTACAAACCTTGCCAGCAGATGCCACTACAATAAAGCTAAAAAATACATAGAGAAGATTAAGACCTTTAGTTCTTTGGTGGTCTTGTTATCTACCCAGCAGCTTTACAGAACAATTTAAATCAAAAAGTGGTCTTTGGAATAAAATCCCCCAAATCCTGCACCAACACTCAGTCCTTCCAGGGGATTGAGCTTTCTTGACTTTTGCACAGAAACAAACCTCAGCATTGCAAAGCATGATGGTATTGATTGATGCAAAAGGAAAGGATGGAGGTGGTAGATGCTGATCACTTCCTTCTACTCTGGCAGAAGCTGAGGCAGACAATGAGGAGCATGACAGAAACCTCAGGAAAGAGCCACACTTGAAGCATTCTACCTGCAGTTTGTTCTTGCAGACCTGCTGATGGTCAGGCAGCCTGATGCACCTCAGCCTCTTCGTAAGGAAGGGGCTAGAAAAGGTCTTGGGTTTCAGTTTTACTTTGTGTTTTTTCTAGTTTTGTTTTTGAAGTTTCACCGTAAACTGTTGCTTCTTGAGACAAGAGACCCGGCCAGGCACAGGTATCAAAAGTCAGCCATCAGCAGGCACCAGCAGCCATTTCTAGGGAAGATCAGGCTCCACCCCAGTCAAAGCATTTTTTTGGTTGTGTCTCTGGGTCTTAGTCTCTGAACATCCTTAAATTTGCCAGACAAGGAAAGAATGGTGCTATTGTTAGTAAACTGGATGGCCAACACATTTCTGTCCTTGAAGAGACAGTGGGGAAGAGCCCATCTGCTTTTCTTGGCTACATTAGTTGAAGACAGTAACTCAATGATAGGAGAAGCCTATCTGCAGAAACACTCCTGCCTGCTGCCAGTGAGGCAGTCTGGGAAGCCAGATAAGGCTCAAAATACTGTGCTGGGGCTTGACAGTGATGGTGGCCTATGACTGATCCAAGAATAAGCTCACCACAGCAGCAAGGAGGCAACACCACGCCCCATCCTCCTGTAGCTGCCTGAGGTCTTTGACTTTATTATTTAAATGAAACAGCACCATAGAGGAGGCAGGAGGGAGATTGTGTACAGTGGGTCACCTGATACAAGAAAAGTTGAATGACATGGAGGTCCACCTTCAAACTGCAGAACAATAATTAAGTTAGCACTGTTTCTGAAGACAGTTGTGGTGGGCACAGGAAGACAAAAAAACCACATCTATAATGTCTTTACTTAAATGGGGGAATAGAAAAAAGGCAGACCCTTAAAAAAACTCAAACATGGTGTTCATGGACATTCCATGAACTAAGACAGCCCACCAGCTTCAGAGAGAAATGGAAGAACTGAGGAGAAAAGCATTCTCCTCCCAGGAGAAGAGAGAAGGATGTCTTTCCTGGGCTCTTGGATTTCTCATTTGTCTGCTCATGATGTTCCCAGGGACAAAGGCATGTCCATAGGAGTCCACTCCTTGTTTAATGACTCTTCCTTTATAAGCTCACTGATGTCACATTGCATGATAGAAACCTACTTAGTATAGCACCCAAACTACCAGATATGCAGGAGTCCAGGTACTCAAACAAATTCCCTGGGATAAAAAGATCCAAAAGGAAGAGCTCCTTGAGCAACTCTGGCCCCAGTGGTCCTGTATTGTCAAGCCCCAGCCTGAGAGATGTTAAGCCTTCATCTTCTGGAGATGCCAGTTTCTCTCCATTGCCTCTTGCCTAGGCTGAGTAGTTTAGACTGGAAGGTCTGACCCTAGTGTGAACATAGATATGGTGCCAATCACTCCTGAAACTGTAGGTTTTCTTTAGGGCTATCAGCACTGCCGTTTGGGAATTAACTCTTCTGACTTTCTCCTGTCCCCAAGAGGCAGTTATTACTTTCAATCACACTTGAGAAAAGAAGATGTCTCAGCACCACTCCTGAGGTACTTTCTTTCTCTGTGGACAGAGCAGACTTTTAGGAAGATTGCAGATGGCATCTGTCCTGCACCAAGGGGCTGAGGATGCAGTAGCAAACCCTACAAACACCACTTTCAGCTATATAAATATAATTTCCAGGCTCCTTTCAGTGACAACTCTAACTTTATTAACTCTCCAAACCCTTTTCCCCTACGAGCATTCAGCTCCACTAGCCATGGGATGTTACCACATTTACATCTCTATTCTGAACAAACTGGTGGGATTAGCAGCTGTCCATGAAGGCAATCTTCTGTGAATTAGAATAATGGTACACTTACCAGTCTTGAACTTGTTACCTCATGTTAGGAAATAACTCAAACCACAGAACCAAGACTTCCTTCTCTTCTTTTTTTCTTGCAATTTTAGCAATAGTTTTTTGAGTCAGCTCTTAGAAATACAATGGTGTCAGGCTCATATTTTGTTAGAAAGTATAATATTTTTTTAACTGTTTGGTTACCTGAAAGATGTTTATTTTTGCCTTTGAGAAAATTCTACCCGAATGTAACATCAAGGGTGAAGATCAAGAGCCTCTCAGCTACTGCAGTAAAATGACTGAAATTTAGGAATCCTTCAATAAAATCACCTAGAAGAAGGAATGCACTTGAGTAAAAACATCACTTAATTGCACCAACTGGATATTTGACAGAACCAAAGCAGACCTCTTCTCCTTTCTCCTCACCACGTATTAGTCTTTGATGGTACTCTGCTGTCATCTAAAGAATTAGATACTTTAATCAAAATCTCTTTATTGCCACTGTCTACTTTGTGCTCTTGCATAGGATTTCTCTAGAAAAAAGTCTACATTAATGTAATAGAAAAGTGGGTATGGATGGGACCTTCAGGCATCATCCTCTGAAATTTCTGTGATGAGACAGGAACCTTGGTCACTATCACTGAGATCTTACTATAAAATCCTTCATTAAAGAAGACTCAAAGACTTTTGTAACCTGTTTCAGGCTTTTATCCTTGTAGTGCTAAGGCTCAGATAATGGGCCCAAGCCAGAGTTGCCTTGTATGGACATGGCAAAAGTAATTGAAGTTACATCCTTGCATGAAGCATTAAAAATATCATTTATCAAAAATAATGGACTTGATGTTTTCATGAGAGTATGTTAAAGAAACCCTGACAACCACACCCTGGGCTCTGGCCTGGCCCTGCTCATGTTTCTGCATAAGGTGACACACAAAGTCATCCCGACTTCCTGGGTTTTTTTAAGACATAAGGCTGGACCCCCTTGCAGCAACTTTGGATGCCTCACCTATGGGTGGACACACTGTGTAGGATTTTCCCACTTGCTGGGAAGGGATCTCCAAATCCTCACTGCAACCGGGGCTGCTCCCCAGCGACTGCGGATCTGGATGATGGCAATGTGTGCAAGTGGTGATGGATCTCCCTTAATCACTGTCCTTTTTCTAATGTAGTTATGATTTGATACACTACCCTGTATATTTTCTATCTATTAGCTTAAAGCTGTGTAGTTTAGTTTCCAATGCATAATTCTCTTTCCCTTATTCTCTCTCTTTATCAGGGAGGAGAGAGGGATTAGTAGAGAGCATCTGTGATCTGGTTAATTGCTGGCCCAGTGTTAAACTGATACTCTCTTAAGCCCTTGACTAAATTAAATTAATCTACTCCCCTATCAAATGCAAATCATAAGAGAAAGATGCCTTAGAATACTCTTTTCCATGCAGTTTTAATGCTGCTTAAAGTGCAACTGTTCTGTAAAAGAGATTTACAAAAGGATTGTATGGCATCATGCTTTTTGCATCAGTCTTTTTATGTTCATTCTACAAACTTAGAGACAGCTCTTTCAGTTTTCAGTCCTAAACATTAATCCTGCCTCTGGAAGTCAGCTGTTTCTTTCCTGGGAGCCCCACTGCTACCAACAACAATCAACCTTCATTAACAATAGTGATCCCACAGCTGGAAATACCCCAGTTAACAATCTTGGGAACATCGCTGGCTCTGCAGAGTAACAGACACTAAAAAAAAGTCCTCCTGAGAGCCAGCAGGGCCATCTGAACTAAGTGTAATGTTCTGCCTTTGCTTATATTTAGGAAAAAACCTTGATGTTATGACCACAGTTAGAAGCACTCAAAAGTCAGGAACTGCTGGCAAGAAGTTGGCCATTTGAAACATGTAGTGAAATGAGGCAACACCCAGGTGCTGCTACTCAGCAGGCAGTGGGTGTGAGCCTGCATTCAGCCCACCTGTGCCTGGTTAGGGCTGGCCCCAACTGCGCAGGGGCAGAATCAGGAGGCCAATAAAAGGCCTGGCCTCCAGCACAAGCTCAGCTCACTTGCAGAGCAGGCCAGAGGAGAGGTTGGGTGAGTTGGGAGCACCAGCGCTGACCCAGACTGACTGACCCTGAAGGCATCAGCTTCTGCCAGAGCACCAGTCTGACTTCAGAGCGTCATACCCCAAGAAAGGTTCGTCTTGCAACATCTGGTGGAGAATGCGGGCATAGACCTCGGTCTAGCCCCTGCTCTTGACGAACCAGAAAAAAGAGAGCCAGCTTAGCGTGGATTAACATCAACAGAAAACCCAAGGAGTTGGGTGAGAAGATTTGTTACCTTCTCTCTCTATCACTGATTCACCTAGAAAGAGAGGAAAGAAAGATGGGACTCTCATCTAGCACCCCCACTAATGAAAAACCAGCAACATGGACGAAGGAGCAGGAACTCTCCTCCCTCCCATCTGCGGCAGCTGCGTGGGAACTTTGGCAGGAGGTCGGTGATCTGCTGGTTGGCCTCCATACCCAAGAAAGGACTAAGAATACAACTGGACTAGAAGGTACATGGGAGGTAGTAATCAACGCTCTAAAAGAAATAAAAGCTGAGGCAGAAGCTGCTGCCGCCACCATTGCAGCGCTTCTGCCAAAAGCTAGCGTTGATACTACAACACCACCACCAGCAGCAGGATCTGGTGTTGTCCCCACAGCACCTTCGCTACCCTCTCCCCATCCTGAGGGTGATAAATGCTGGAAGGCATTTTTAGGATTAAGGAATGACAGACTTGCCATTAAGGGCATGTCGGGAAAAGAGCATCATTCCATAGCTGAGTTCCTATCAGACATCGGGCCGGAGGAAGAAGAAGAAGTACCCTCTCCGAGCACCGAAAACAATATACAAACGAATGTGAAAATGCCAACAGCCTGTGCCCCTGAGATGGGTAGCCCTAGTTTCTTCTTGAAACCACCCCTGCTGCTGCCTCCCACTCCAGAAAAAGAGCATGGCAAAGAAGCGGCCACCCCACCAGCTGCACCCATCGGCCTGGAGGACAAAATAAAGGCCCTCCTTGAGCAAACAAATCAGGCTATGAAATCTTTAGAGAAGAGAGTAATAGAGATAGAAGGCTGCTCGTCATTTCATAAATATCGAGACCCACCCACCCTCCCTGATGATGACGATGAGGATGTCCCAACCCCGCTGCTGCAACGCTCTACGCCACTACAACTCGCCTTATTCGAATACTCCGGAGATATCCGTCATGGAGGCTGTCCTGGTTTAGGCCAGGATAAAGGTGATTTTCTGGTTTGTACTTTAGCTTTCAGCTAAGTCTCTTGTAAATAGTTGCACTTGCTGAAGTTAACAGCAAGTTTCTCAGACACTGTCTGCTTCTAGGACTGATAACGCTCGATGTTTATAGTGACAGCCAGAGACTGGCATGAAGACCCAAGGACACTGCTCAGCTCTGAGGAACATTTTGCCTTCCAAAAGGAGCAACGAGGTCCCACCTGAAACCCTCCTCTGGGGAGGACCAGACAAGATAGATGCCGGAACTGACCAAACAGAGTATTCCATCCCATACACGTCATACTCGGTATAAATTTGAAGGATCACAAGGGTCAAACACCTCTACTCTTTCCTTCTCCCTCCCTGCTCCTTCGGCATCCTGAGAGGATTCTGTCCGTTCCTCTGCCTGTGGTCCTGATCCGTGCCAGCCTGAATCTGTGTGTTCCTGCCTCCTGTTCCTGACTGCTGCTGACTCCAGGATTCCAGCCTGGACTTTCCCAGGGCTGCCCTGCAGCCTCAGTGGTGACATGAGAGTTATTGGGGAAAGGGGGGAGGAATGTGGGATCACTTTTCCTGTATATTTGTATATATTTAGTAATTTTTTCCTATTTATCATTACTGTTTCATTAAAGTTTCTGTAGTTTAGTTTTCAACCCATAAGTCTCTCTTCTTTATTCTCTCTCTCTTTCCTTTATCAGAGGAGAGAGAGATTACTATATAAATCTGTTACTTGGTTTAAATCTGTTGTTTTGCCGGGCCAGGGTTAAACCGCGACAGAGGCCCAAAACACAAGCGCCTACAGGCCATCAGCCAGTTCCATTGGATAGAAAGACCAATTGTTTCAGAGCGTCCAGTGCCTGGTATCACTGTGTTCACTGATGCCGGGAAAAGGTTGAAAACGGCCGCCTGCGTATGGCAGGATAAGGGCCAGTGGAAACAACATTTGATTCCAGGCACCGACAAAGACAACCTGCAGACTCTGGAACTACTGGCTATCATCTGGGCCTTGACACAGTGGCAACGTGTCCCCCTTAACATCGTTTCTGACTCACAATATGCAGTAGGAGTGGCGAACCGTATCGAGGATGCTCTCGTCAAGCCAGTACAGAACCAACGGCTACTGGAACTCTTCCTTACATTGCAGCGCGCTCTGAAAATTCGCACACAGCCGTGCTGTATTCTTCACATCTGTAGCCATAAAACATCGTTGGGCCTAGGGGAAGGAAACGCAGGGGCTGACTCCCTGGTCAGCCTAGGAATGCAGGGTCCCGTCAGTCAATTTGGGAAGGCTCAAAACAGCCATTCCCTGTTTCGCCAGAACGCCAGGGCACTGAAGCGCATGTTTGCAATTCCATGGAAAGATGCAAAAGGAATTGTTAGTGCATGCCCTCAGTGTGCACAATTTGGCCCTGCCCTAGGAATGGGAGTCAACCCACACGGGTTGCAAGCAGGAGAAATCTGGCAAATGGATGTCACCCACATTCCGGAGTTTGGACGCCTCAAATATGTCCATGTGACAATAGACACCTTTTCAGGCATGCTTTGGGCGACTGCTCAGACAGGGGAGAAGGGTCTACATGTGGTCTGTCACCTGACCAGTTGCTTTGCTGTTATGGGGGTCCCCCAAGTAGTAAAAACTGACAATGCCCCTGCCTATATAGGCGGGAAGGTCCAGCAGTTCCTTGCTACTTGGGGAGTAAAACACATCACAGGGATCCCTCATTCATCTACAGGCCAGGCGATAGTAGAAAGAGCCAATCGCACCCTGAAGACATATTTACAAAGGCAAAAGGACAGCAAAGATATGGACCCACAGATGCGGCTTAGCAAGGTACTTTTCACATTGAATTTTCTTAGTCTAAGCCGTGACTCCCAGCAACCTCCCGTGTTACTGCATTATTCATTGCAGAAGATCAACCGCATGCCGGAAGTACAAATTAACTACAAGGATCCATCTACAGGTCAGTGGGTGGGGCCCAAGCTGCTACTGTTTACTGGAAGAGGCTATAGCTGTGTCTCTACAGATTCCAGGCCTCTTTGGGTACCCAGTAAATGGACACGCCCTGCCGCGACCAGATCTCCAATAGACAACCCGACACCCATTCCAGACAACAACACATCATCTAACAGGTCAAAAAGCTCACATGCTTAGGACACGTCATGCTTCTCTTTGAACTTCACATAGTTCTTGTGTTTCTTTTAAATAAATAAATAATTAATTAAATAAAAGTGGGGGGAAGTGTAGTGAAATGAGGCAACACCCAGGTGCTGCTAATCAGCAGGCAGTGGGTGTGAGCCTGCATTCAGCCCACCTGTGCCTGGTTAGGGCTGGCCCCAACTGCACAGGGGCAGGATCAGGAGGCCAATAAAAGGCCTGGCCTCCAGCACAAGCTCAGCTCACTTGCAGAGCAGGCCAGAGGAGAGGTTGGTTGAGTTGGGAGCACTAGCACTGACCCAGACTGACTGACCCTGAAGGCATGAGCTTCTGCCAGAGCACCGGTCTGACTTTAGAGAGTCATACCCCAAGAAAGGTTCGTCTTGCTACAGAAACAGAAGAATTAAATAGGCATTAAAAATACTCAGCCCTTACTCCCGGGCTCCTGAAAAGAAAGAACGGTGCTGACCGGTGTCTGCTGCTTGGCAGCGAGGAGCTGAACCTGCTGCCCTGGCAGCTGCCTCCACATCAGGAGGAGAGCACTGCCCTTTATTTCCTCTGACTTATCCCCAAGCAGGTACAGCAACTCCTTCTACAGCCCTCAGCCACTGCCATCCTTGCTTCCCATGTTCTGGTCCGTGAGACTGCCATGACTTTTTGCCTTATACCTGTCTTGATCCAGATTTGTCAGTGATATTTGTGTCTCTCTATATCCTGTGCAGACTGCCATTTCATGAACCCTAGTATAGCCTCAGATCTGGGAGCTAGCTTTGTTCAGTTTCCTCTTAAACAAAATCTTGTGTATTTAGGAATAGAGGTCATATGTAGAAACCTCTTCCCTTAACTGCCCCATCACATTTTTGCTGTAGCTAGCATAGTGTTAACACTCCCCACCCCACCCATTACAAGTCTGTTCCCTCAGGCCTTATTTTTTCACTTCATTGGCTCCAGCTTCTTCCCACATTTCCCATGGCATAGCAGAATATTGGGCATTATATCTGGAGTGGAACTGCCCTGCAATTTACTCCAATTGCCACCTTTGGTGGGTGCTTTCACAACAAATTATTATATGCTCTTTAATATACAGTCATAAAGTCATAGAATCATTTTGGTTGGAAAATCATCAGTCCAGCTGTTAACTGTCATGTAACACTCCAGTTTGAACATGCCTGGGAGGTATTACATAGCCTTTTATTTTTAAATGGCATTTTTGATACTGGACTAAGTGTTTGGGCATTGGTACTATTGTGTCCTAAGGCTTGTCAGTTTTTGTTTTTGTTTTATCTTTTAACTGTTTAATGGCAAAGAGCATTAATGCCAAAAAAGCACCCACATTGCCTGTCTCTTCCCCTTTCTCCATAGCTGCAGCCAGACTATTTTTCCATTCATTACAGCATCATCACTATTTTTGGATACCACTGAAGAAAATCCTGATGTGGTGGGACTAGATGGAGTGATAGTATAAAACACAATATTAGTATACAATTGCTAATAAAGTTCCACTGAACTATGGTGAGGACGTAGGTCTTCTGGAACCTAAACTTTATTACTAGTTATTAATTACTATAAACAAAGTCTCCTTAGCCAAGATTTGCAAAGTGCATCCGTATCTAGAGGCTCAGAACCATTCTGTGGCTGACAAGGCACAACAGAAAATACCAGCTTCTGCCCTGAAGTGAGCAGGACATCTCAACTGCTGCAGCCCTGAAAGGTCAGTAACTCTCAAGTACTAAACACTGGACCAGAGGACATTTAAAAAAAAAAAAAAAAAAAAAAAAAAAAGCCTCCCAAGGTCATATATATGATCACTAGAGCCAGAAGTGTCTCTAAAATCTGAGTTCTTTCTACAAACTGGTATGTCCAAACCTTTATCCCCCAAAACATACAACATAAATATACAGCAAAAAAAGGGAGTACTGTGCTGTGGAAGCAGGGTAATTGAGGCATCAGCAGAAAAGAATTCAACTCCACCATCAGTGTTTAGGTACTTAATGGGACAAAGTGCTGTAAATGAGAGAAAGAGAAGTTAATAAATAGTCAAAGTCAAGGCAGAAAACCAGAATACACAACTGACCCCCTAAAGAATGTTCAGCATGCTCCAATAGTCTTAAAGTGTGAATTGCCTATACATAAGACAACTTCATGTGGCTTCAGAAAAGTGTCATTCTCAAGAGCAGCCTTGGGGCCCTCCCTTATTTGCATCCTGTTCTAAAAGGCTGCAGTACATAGCAGTCAAAAGGTTAATAAAGAAAAAAACCTCCAATAGTAAAAAGACAATTTGTGACAATTTGTATAGGAAAAAGCACTGCATGCTCTGTATCCCAAAGGATAAAGTTGTAGGTTCATCAACTGGCATTTGAGTGAACTGGTGGGCCCCTGATTGTAGGGGAAGGATGCTCTAAATATAGTTCCAGACCAGTTTATGGTTTTAGAGCAGGCTCCTTATCCTGTTCTAAAATGAAGGGTGGTTCTAGATCAAATCATATTGAAACTTTCATAACTACTTAGTTCAGCAACCTTTACTTCATTTAATGAAATACATTTTTGTAAGCCATTCTGTAAATAATTTAGTCAAAAGATGTTACTTGTCAGTAATTGGTATTTATGTATTCAGTATCTGTAGTCAGTATCTGTAGCAGTTATTTAGGAAAACAATTTTAGTTTAGAAACACTGACAAATGCCTCATTATTTACTTACAGCAAACTACAGGTGCTGTATTGTAGTCATGTTATAGCATTTGTAGCATGTGACTATATACCAAGGCATGCCTAAGCATATAGATTTGAAGTAAGTAATAATAAACAGTGTGTTCCACTCTATTGCACCTTGGATGGTATTAGAAGAAGTATTTCCTACATCCAGTAAAAGAGCAACTTCCTGTAATTCAACTTTTATTTTAGTGCTTACATATTTTTCATAGATGCATAAAAATTTATAAGCAATATTTACTATATTGTATAAATACTAGACAATTACATCTGATGGCTGGAAACATTGAGACTAACAAGACCAAACTCTGTAATACAATGTGTAGTGACATCAGAGAAGCCAAGAAAACTTGGGGCTCGAAGATGTCCAAAATCTTAGTTCATAATAGCTGAATATAGAGAAACATCTGTGATTTGGGTGTAGTTAAACAAAACATGGAACCTATTGCCTTTATTGCCATAACGTAAAATGCCTTGTTCTAAAGTCATCCTTCAAAAGGTCCATAAAATGTAATGAACAATTCACCGTGAAATGGAAAAGTTAAGATTTTCCTTCTGGCACAGGTCCTGGTTGTGTTTAAGTCTTCACAGACAGGCCATGCTGTGTCTGTCTGCACAATGTTCAGACCTCAAGCTGTAACTGTGAGGCTCTGCCTGTGGGGAGTGGTGTTTCAAACCCAGCTCCTCTCCCTTTGTATTAGTCAAATACATAATAAAAGTCTTTGATAATATATTTCACTTTACATTTTTAAAATGTTAATGAAAAAAACAAAAGCGTGTGAGCGATAAGTAATACAACAGTAAAATGCAGTATTTTATGAAGTGGTCATTCCATTTCCCTTGATTATTAGTGATTAATAGCACTGTCACATTTTGTTTCCCTCATATACAATGTTTGGGAACACATGAAACCCAGATGCTACAACCAACATTCATTATTTTGAGAATGCTAAATGTGCCACCATCTTCAAAGCCTTTTACAATTCTATTCCCTCATTTTCAAGGGAGGTATCTGCATTTTTGGCTGTCAGAAACCCTCTCTTCTGCAATCCTCTCATATGCCTACCACTGCTGTGGACTTGTGATTACCTGCTTTCCCTACAGGTAAACTCTCCCATTCCCATCCCTAAGGTAACCTCCAGAGATGTCCACCTTCAGGTGACTTTCAGGTATTCTTCCATTACACCATGTCAAATAGTTCCCATAAAGAGGATTTTTCTTTTTGATCACCCTGTGCTGCTAATAGCAAGAGGCAATGAAGCCCAGCTGCTAGGCTGAACTCAGACACAATTGTTCATTCTCAAATGAGACCACAGAGCATCCCATTGACTCTATGACAAATTATTATTGTAAGCAGCAACTCACCAAGTGTTACACAAGTGAAACAAGATGGAAACACATTTAAAAGGTAACAAAAACTAGTAAAAAACTGAAAAGTTGCACTTTCAACTACAACCAATAAACTGCAGAACCTGCATTTCTGCATTTTTTCAGATTGCAAGTTACTTTTTTTTTTTTTTTTTTTAAGGATCACAGTCCTCAGCTTCCCCATACTTCTGGGTGTAGAGGTCATATCTTTACATACAGTCATTTAATGCACATAATAGTGCCAATTTCAGCTAAGTGACTAAATCCTTCAAAAGTCACTTTTGGGTGGTCATAAATGTAAACTAGCTACATAATTGACAGATCCACTCCCATACAACTAATAGCACATAGCATAATGGTAAAATAAAGCTCTCACCTCCAACAATTCAAACACTGACAAATATCTAAGTTAAATGCCTTCTCTGTCTCTGTACTGCTGGAGACTGAACACAGGAGCCCCAGACTCCTGAGGCCCCAGAGGAAGTCAGGATGAAGGAGTTTGCCTTAGCTGATGAGGAGTGAGTTAGGGATCAATTAAGCCTTCCTCCTTGCCCTGCTACTCCTGTTCCTGTTGGCTTTGGCATCCTGGGAGGATTCCATCCATTTGTCTCCCTGTGGTTTTGATCCGTGTCAACCTAAATCTGTGTGTTCCTGCCTCCAGCTCCTGACCTGCTCACTCCAGTTCAGCCTGGACTTTTCCACGGCTGCCCTGCAGTCTCGGTGGTGATGTGGCATTATTGAGGGAAATGGGGGAGGAACATGGTATAATTTTTCTGTATATATTTAATATTTTTTTCTTTTTTATCATTACTGTTTCATTATAGATGTGTAGTTTAGTTTCCAACTCATAAGTCTCCCTTATTCTCTCTCCTTTCTTTATCAGGGAGGGGATGGCGATTAATAGAGAGCATCTGTCATTCAGTTCATTGCTGGCCCAGCATTAACATGACAAGTAGATAATTTACCTTCAGCACAGAGGTTTTTCTTTTTCAAGTGTATTAGGCTTACAATGATGGGAAGGCAACCTTAAGATTGCCCAGAAAGTCACAACCTTTGCTGACTATCTCAGTTTGCAGATTCTAGCAGTGTCCAGGTCCAGATTGGGTTCGAAACCTGTTTGTGGGTTTTCAGGACTCTTGAAGCCCTTCTCATTTCTAGCTGCTTCCTTCCCTGCAGGTATCAGCTTGCATTGAACACGTACAGAGCTCTCGTAACACTTCCTCTTCTTACACCCACTTCCTCACTACTCTTTTATGTTTTTCTCTGCCTCCATCAGCAGCTTGCAGACTTACTCCGAGAGCTCTGCAAAACAATCCAGGATATAGGTCAGCACGCACACAGCATAGTTAATTTTATTGATGAGTTGAAAATTGTCTGAAAGCAGGTAGCGACTTGTTGGTCACTTAAGAAAACCAAGCACACTTAAGATGGTAAACACAAGATGATGATGGGAGACCACTTCCAATACAACATGCCTGAGCAGTTGCAGAAGACACCTGCAGTCACAAAGAGAAGTCAAAATGTCACAGAATAACAGCTCTAAAATAGGTTGGGAAGGGAGGAGAAGACAATCCACATAACTAAAGAACAATAATGGCAAAATTAAGCATCTCAACAAACTGTCAGCCTACAGCTGTGTTTTGCCGATTGAGGATGGTAATGAGACTTGGACACCACAGTGCAAAGAGTAGATGTGCTTTACTGGTGATAACTGAGTAATACAACCAAATAAGAAAAATACAGAACAAAGTACCTAAAGCAGACAGATAGAAAGTATACAGGGTAATGTATCAAATCATAACTAGATAAGAGAAGGGACAGTGATTAAGGGAGATCCATCACCACTTGCACACGTTGCCATCATCCAGATCCGCAGTCGCTGGGGAGCAGCCCCGGTTGCAGTGAGGATTTGGAGAACCCTTCCCAGCAAGTGGGAAAATCCTACACAGTGTGTCCACCCATAGGTGAGGCATCCAAAGTTGCTGCAAGGGGGTCCAGCCTTATGTCTTAAAAAAACCCAGGAAGTCAGGATGACTTTGTGTGTCACCTTATGCAGAAACATCTGGGTCATCTCCTGACCACCCAGGAGCAGGGCCAGGCCAGAGCCCAGGGTGTGGTTGTCAGGGTTTCTTTAACATACTCTCATGGAAACATCAAGTCCATTATTTTTGATAAATGATATTTTTAATGCTTCATGGAAGGATGTAACTTCAATTACTTTTGCTATGTCCATACAAGGCAACTCTGGCTTGGGCCCATTGTCCAGGCCTCAGCACTACCATACAAGGGCAGTACTCATCTATAGATCAACTCTGGCTTGGGCATTGTCCAAGCATTAGCACTACAAGCTGAGAGCTGCAACAGCCAGAGCAGTAACACAGTTCATCTGCATGAGCTGCTCCACATCTTTGCCACTTAATTGTTTATCAAGGTAGGACACTGGATAAAGAATACCCATTGAGTAAGATCCAGGACACCAAGCTCCATAAAATAAGCATTAGAAAACATATTTATTGAATGAGAGTTCAACTGGGATCCATTTATAAAATGGAGGTAATTTTACAAAGCTCCTTGACTTTCAGTATCAATGATGACCAACTACCTGAAGAATTCTCTGTGCAATGAATGAAGGTGCTCATTACCAGGCAACATGCAGACACTACTGCTATGACCTTAAGGTTTTGCTGAGCTTTTCCAACATCTAGAGACAGACCTCTTTTTCCATATCTTGGATAATTATGCCAAGTTCTATTAACACTTTTAAAAAATTCAGATTATAAACTCAAATCAACTTGAACAGATTTCCTAGCGTGACATATCAAACTCCCATCAGGCATCTATATGGGCTAAGAAAGAAATAGTCTTTTCAATGTGAAAAAAATACATATTATGACAGTTGATTTAACAAACTTTCTCTCTTTATTAAGACTTTCCTAGATGGATGCAACTGAACAATAAATAATCCCCAGCAATTCCACACTTGAAAATCAACCTTGAAAGCAAACAATTTTTTTTTGTCTCACAGTGGTCCCAGATTAACTGAAATCATTGACTCCTTCCCTTTTGACTTGCTCTGTATCACATCCCACCTCCCAGCTAGTAATAGCCTTAGATTCAGGAAACTTTACAGTTCCCCAAAGAATTAATTCTTGGCTACAAAATCACTTCTGAAAACCTTTCTCTTGCTCCCCATCAGCCCAGTCTTGTTCACCTACTTTCTCTTGGTTTTGCAAGCCTAAGTGTATTTAGAAATGGAATGCGGCTACTTGAAACATTTTCAGAACACTTTTCAGAAATTTAAATAGTAAATTTTTATAGTTGTTGCCTAAACACTACCCCAATAATAGCTGACCACTTTTGATACTAGCAATAACAGTTTTATTTTTAAAAATCCTTTATAACTCATTAAGGTGGGTGCCAAACTTGGCTCTGACACCAGTGTTTTGCCAAAGCAGGATTATCCTATTATCTCTCTGAACCAAAAAGAATCAGCAGAGAGGTACAGCTGTCAGAATGCCAAGTCAAGGACATTTAAGCAGCTACACTCAATATTCGGCCTTAAGACAAAATGAACAAAACTGTCTTTGGTGTATAGACAGCTATATTAACCTTTCATGGTAGGTTTTTATTACCAGTACTGAAAATAAATCATGAACACAAAAGCAACAAGTGAAAAAATCAGACTAACAGTAATTATTTTGCCCTTGGTCTTTCCTCCTCCCCTTCCCTTCCAAGTTCTCTGTGGATACAGAGACCAAAGTGTACGCCACATAAGAATGTAAATCATACATTTAAAAAGAATTTTAATTTATGTACAGCAGTTACCATTCAAGAACTTTACACAGTCCCTGCAGTTACATTCTTTGTAAGGTAAGTCTTCACTTTTCTGTACTGAATCTTCTGGTGGAAAAACAGAAAGGAGGGGTGAAATCAAGGAGTAAGAAATGATCTGTCATTAAAAATCGAGAATTTGAGCAGCAAGCCTCAAAGTCTTATATGAAGTTCCAGAAATAAATGGTGGCAATGTGTATATATTGCAATTTTATTTCATTCTCTCAAACAAAATGTTAGCATGTAGGAAATTGAAAATGACACAATATGATAAAAATAGCAGAGAATGAACTGAGAAACTAAAAAAAAGTAAACCTAAGTGCATGAAAAGTCAACATTCATCGGTGATCATTGTCAGTCTTTGATTGACACTTGATGTTCAATAACTTTTTAAAACAATGGATGAGAAATCATTATGACTATCTAAGAGATTTCAGCACCAGCACTAAGATTTTTACATTCAGTTGATTTGCAGTTGACTTGGTAGCCACTTTTCTATAGTACAGATTTATCACAGGTCAGATCACAGTGTTGAGGAAAGCAATGCCTTCCTGGCATTAGGAAAGATCCCTTAAACTACCCTCAGTTTAAGACATCCATTGTACAAAAGCATAGAACCACCACAATATGTTTTTTTTTAAAAGAACTTAGTTACCAGTAAGCAAAATAATCTTAGCTTCTGCAGTTCATTTTCAATACTGAAATCTCTGGAAACGGTGCAACTATCAGTAGGACAGGAAATGTCTACAGTAGTCTTCAGTTTGATTTTCTGGGAAGAATAAATTTGGCGGTTTGGGGTTACAGAAAAACGAGTACATAGAAGCAGCACAAAAACCAACATCTGTTTCTTTTTCTTTTAAACAGAAATCATGTTAACTGTAGACCAAGGCACAAAACGTTCAGTGCATAAACCAGTTCCTTGCACAATCTAGTACTTCAACCTTAGATTTTGGACCACTTATACCCATTCATGCTATTACACTATGCTACTCCTGAACTCTCCTAGAAACAAATCAAACATGATTTCTGTCAAGGGTAAACTTCCTTAATGCTCAGAAAGTCCATGTAAAACAGAAATTTGCTACAACGAAGATGAAACTGCCTCGCCTTCTTTTGAGAAAAGAAGTACTTGATAAGCTTACCATGGATTTCTTTTTTTAATGCCTTCAATAAATTCATGTAGAAAAGTATCTGTTTTTCTTATATTTATTAAAATAATATTAATAAATGGAGATAGGCAATATTTCCACTGTAATATTCTCTTAGAATGAACTTACATGAACATATAGAAATAGGAAATGCTTGAATTGGAGAAAAAATTCCCACTTAAAGCCTTTCCAAAGCTGTAAATGCTGTTTCGCTTTGGTGTTCAGCACTCAAGACAGTATGTTATTGAAAGCATTTGTCCTAGGAATGGAGCTGCATATATTTTTAAGCTGAAACATTAATCTCCCAAAAGTTGTAAGTAAACGTTTCTTCTGGATCAGCATAGATCCCAAAGCAAAAATGGCACTGTTACAGCTCAGAAAAATTGCCAGTGCAAAGGAAAAGGAAAGATTTTTTCTCTGTGTTCTTTGTCCAAAGCACTGCAGATCCAAATCACAGAATTTCAATTCCATTGGACTGTACCACATTCATAAAAATTATAAAAATAAAAAAGTACAAGCATAAAACCTAAAAATTCTGGAAAAAAGAAAAATATCATCTCTCTTAGAATTGATTCTCAACTTAATGACTGAAACCAATGGCAAATACTATTTGCTGTTTTGCAGGGTTTGGGTTCTGTGGAGCTCTGGGTTGGTTTTTTTTTTTTTTTTTTTTGGAAGAAGACTGGCAGATTAATTAGAAGGGGACATTTACCGTGGCCTGATGCTCCATCATTCTAAGATAACAAGCTGCTATCCTGTTTCATTAAACAATCAAAAATGTAGCCTCAGAAAAGAGTGAAGCAAAGGGTCACAGCAAGAAGGTAAAGGACAATACACATACACAGGTGCATCCTCAGTAATTCAGATGCCTACATGTTTGTTCTCTCACCGAGACATGAGTTAGGTTCACATGGGAGTTTCAGAACCATTATGGAAGTATTAATGAATTTCAAATAGAAAACTGAAAAAAAGATACAAAAGGATTAAGTACCTGGTTCCATTAACATGGTTACTGATAAAAGTTACATTTTCCTCATTATTACACATGCATGTAAGATGAAGAAAAAGAGTAGAAAGTAATAAAAATGTGTCACCTTCCCCCTCCCTCTCATCCCACATCTCTCTGGGCATAAATTAAGCCTTACAAATGAAAAGGCTACTTTGTGACATGCAATTTTTCTTTTAATTAAAAAGCTGGCTGTGTTGTGTTACGTTACAAAAATGTCCACATGCATAAATCTAAAAAAAAAACCCCAAATCTACTGCAAAACTACAACATACTAATAATTTACATTTGACTGTTGATTCGCATTATGTAGAAGTCTTAGATTTGGTAAAGCATAGTAACAATGTAGGAAGGCATCTACATCTTCAACCTCTGGACTGTATTTGCTTTTTAAATTTTCCTATAAAATTGCATGAAGGCTAACTAGAGAGGCTTCCTATCATAAAATTCCAAAATCTTGATAGGTTGTCAATGTCTAGGTCATTCACTTATAAATATTGCCCTTTAAAACCATGCATTTATTTGTTCCATGTTTTGTGAACTGAACTTCTATACATCTGATCTTTTAAATTATTCATGGAAATATCAGATATGATAGGAAGACAAACCTGAGATACATTTGAAGTACAACAGTATTAACTTGCTCACTCCTTCATTAACAAAGAAAACCTCTCTGAAAAGCCTTCCCAAGCTTTTCCTTGTTTTTTGTCTTAACAACAAATTTTGAAGCGTGCAATTTTATCTTGACATGAGTAGACTTCAAAGCACTGTGATCTTGTCTGATAGGTGTAGGAATTTCTGCATACTCATTACAGTAACTTTAAGTCTTTCCCACCCTGCTGTAAAGGTCAGAAAAAAAAGCTGCAAACTAGGAGGGAAATAACATATCACCAGAGTGATGTGTCTGAAGATTTTCAGAATAGGTTCTTCCTCCCTCCTTCCAAGTGTCTGTCTCCATTTTCTTCTAACAGCTCACAAAATGTAGTCAGATTTATATCAAGTTAAAGAGTCTCATCAGCTTAGTACTAGTCTCTCTATGCAGTATTCGACTTGCTGAGTTCCTGTCTGATAGCTAAAGAAAGAAAGATAGAAAAGTTAGCAAGTCAAATAATTGAAAGCAAGATTACACAACTGACCCCTTAAAGAAGGCTCACCCTGCTCCAACAGTCTTAAAACATGAATAACCTATGCACATGACAGCTTTATATGGCTTCAAATTAGTGTCATTCTCAACCATGCATTACCCTTTTTCCTACTGTACACATATTTAACATCTTTTTCAGTTCTTCATCTCCAGCAAGTCTACCATCTTACCTGATGACAATCACTACACCACTGAATTTACCCAGGAGCGTCTGCGAGGGTTCATTTCTTTTTAAAATTTTGTTAAGGAGCAGCCTCAGGGTGCTGCCTTGTTTGCATCATATTGTTCTAAATGGCTTCAGTATACAGCACAGTCAAAAATGAAGCACAGCAGAAGGAAAAGCATAGCATTCTCTGTAGCCCAAAATCAGACCTTTCTACAACATCAGTTTATGACATCTGATATTTTACCAACAATGGTATCAGTTTTAATACTTTATGTTGGCAGTTTCCACAAAGCAAAAAAACCTCATGCACATCAAGGTAGTAAAACAGTTTAATTTACTTCTTGACTGGTGGATGTTTACGATTATTCCTTCTCAATAATTTCCATCAACTACAGAAGACTACCTAGGAAAATATCTTCAGTTAAAAGAAAAATGAGAATTTTAAGAATTTTTCATTTGACTGTTACGTCACAAACCAAAGATGGAAGCACAATCCTAGTGTGAATATAGCCAGTTTTGAAATATGTACCTCAGCAGCTCTGGATTATTTAAAAATAAACCACCCTGCCACTGATGATACAAGGATAGCTGCGACCAATTCAAATGCAGCATACCTCCCAACACTTCTAAAAGACACTACTTGGTGTCAATGTGCTATTAAAATAAAAAGCCCAGGGAAGAAAACATACAAGCATATCAATACAAATAGGTCTGGCAAAAATAACTGTATACCACCAGAGTAACAACAAAGCTACTCTTACCAACTCTCAGGCTAAAACTACAAATTTATGTAGTCATGTACCTGTAGCTATTTACTCTTAAGACTGAACAACAGCAGCAGACACATTGATACCTACCATCAATGAGTTCTTCCTTTAATTTTGTTAACTCCTTCCTCATTTCATCTAAAATGTCCTGTGGTGTTAAAACATAAAAATTAAATCAGTTTTGCAACATGAACAGATTAGTCTTACCACCTGGTAATTTCCTGGTGAGAGAAATCCACAAGTCTTCCAACCTTTCACTAATTTTAAACCCTTCTGAAATGCATAATCCAGCCTTTATCTTCCAAGTTAATCCCTCAAATCTAAACCATCCCTGAAACATTCTTACTGCAGGTACAATGAAGAAAAAAAATTTCCATGGACTTCCTAGAAGTTGGTTCCCGTAGAACTTATGAGAGGGTTAGATTATTGTACTGATGTAATTGGTAAAGAAATTTTTTAAAAAACAACCAAACACCCCCCAAACACACAAAAAACCCAACAACAAGCCCAAACCAAACAAAAACTCTACAACATAAAGACCTTGGCACATTCCTTTAAAATAAGAAAGCTTTGCTATAGATGAAACATGATGTGGAATGCAAAAAAAAAAAAGTAGCTCATTAAAAACTGCTAGACAAAGAAAATATTAAAAGAAAAAAAAAGGGGGGGGGATCAATTTATTACGGTACTCTCAGATGACAAGTGGAATTTGAGGGAATGAAGGTGACAGAGTGGAATGCCATCCTTCACCTGCTGTTTTCTCCATCCTTTCATCTAAAGTGATTTTAACTGGTTATTTGGTGACAATGTTTTTACAAGCAGAGTGGGAGGTAGTGTCTGTTTCTGCAGAGGAGACGGCCAAATCTGTAGTTGGCAGGAAATTGATCCACAAGATTCCAGATGTTTCTTTTTCAGCTTTGAGTTAGCATCCTGTTCACAATGAGTATGCAACTACTCTAGTGTGCTCAAAACTTGCTGAGTCCTTAACAAGCTGCTGGTGGAAGACACATGGACATACCTTCCCTGCCTGAAGTCATTCCTAGTGTAAGAGCATGTACCAAAGCTGCCAAGGTAGGTCTCCTCATTTGCCAAATCTTAGCTGAGACTTTTGGACAAGCAGCCAAAAGCCTTGGAGCAGAAGAGTGGCCACCAATTGCTGGAAAGGGCCGTAGAAAGAAAGAGCTTCCCATATGTGCAGTAGAAAGAGTGTGAGACTATTTGTCCTCCAGAGAAAAGAATCTTAAAACTTGGGAGTGCTGTGCTTTATGGGATGATATAATTCCCATTCTCTGTATGTCTTCAACTACAAAGAACCACAGAGAAATAATAAAAAAAAAATCACTCCAGAAAAAAAAGGAAAAAAACCCCAACACCCTGAGTCAGACCTCTCTCATTAACAGCATTTCATGGAAGCTGTTAGCAAGAGAACTGCAAATCCTAAGGAAATGATAAAATGGGATTATCCCTTGAACTAGATTCTAGAACAACCCTCCATGGCCCACTGACTGAGCCAGAACCCACTCTAGAATAAACACAGAAATGAGCGGCCTATATAGATCCAGTGGCCAAGCTGGATTCTGCTCTAGGATCACCAAGTGGGAACTCACTCTAGAACCTCCCTAGTGACTCAAGGACCAGACCATTGATCCAAACACCACTTGAGGAAGATCCCTCAACTCCAACTCCACAATTCACACCCCCTCTAAAAACACTGCTATCAACACCACCACTATAGCCCTACAAAACAATCACCCTCTGAACTTCTGAAGTCTGGAAAGCACCTGCAGTACAATCTACCACTGCTCTACAGATCCCTCAATGTAGAATCCCCAGACAACTGCATGCATGTCACTTTCCCCATTTCAAATGCAGGGATCTGACTTTTGCAGAGCCTGGAAAAGAGGCAGACCACACCCACAACTGCAGCTCAGCACCATCTCAACATGCTCCACAGCTGGCTTCTACTGGCTCAGCATGGACACGTGGCCAAAAAACAGTACTGAGACCTGAAACATAACTCTCCAAAAAGAATGGTCCTGAGAAAGCTCACTACTGCTTTTGCCCAAAGCTCACTCAGCAAGCCACCAAGCAGGCCAGCTACTCCCACTGTATCACCCTTCTTCAAGCCTGTTGCCTACACTAGGAATATCATGCTGAAATAGTGCTCTCCCATGGGAATCAGGCTTCCCTGCTGCACGTTAGCCTCACTGTTCCCAAAGGCCCTACAAGTTACTAGGTGCATCATGAAGTACAACAGGGCAAAACTATGCAATAGGATTCTTGCACATGGACAACACCAAAAGTGTTACAGAAGTCTGCTGGAGTCAGCATCAGCCCAATGCCCCAAGCAACAACTGCTCTCAAAAGGACATCTGCACAGAAAGCACCTACGAGTGACAGCCAAGATTACCATCTCAGGGCAACCTCAGAAACAGCAAACTTCTCAGCGGTCAGAGGAACACAACCTTACACCACTTGCTCCTCTAGGGGCTCCTGTTCTTCGGAGTGTGGAACATCTGCTCAGTCTACAGATGACTAATGCTCTTAACTGATTGCTCCCATCTTCAGACAGGTCACAAGAGATCCCTTGCCAAAACTCTGGTTGGACAGGTCCGTCTGTTAGGGAAGTGTATTTGACAAAGACTTGCCACCTACAGGTAACTGTTATCAAAACATTTCTAAAGAATCCCACATCATCTTCTCCTGATCTAACAACAGGCAGTTGCCACCTTCTTCCCAACAAGACTTTCTTCTGCTCTTAGCCAGGTTATCTACACAAAGGGTAGTATCACTAGATGTTCTTTCAGTACCATGGATGCTCACATCAGACACAAAATATGGTTGATACTTATTCTGCTAGAACAACTCTGAGGGCTTGTTATTTGATTGTTTACTTGTTTGGGTAGAGAGGAGAAAAGAAAAGAAGGAAAGTTTTTCCAGGCAAGCCAGTTCCACCCATAGCACCAACAGCATCTTGTGTGTGTTGTCTAATGCAAAAGCAGAACATGCCTCTGAGAGAAAGTAAAGTGATGGCTGTGTAAGCCACCATCCTACAGTTACAGCTCCTAAAACTACTGAAACAAACCTGGGGAAAAACAATGACTAGTAATTAATAAATCGCTATTTAAGTTTGAAACCAGTTAACAAGGCAGTTAAAAACTAGTATTGGAAAGTTTCAAGTTCTGGGTCAAGTTTTCTTTTCCAAGCATTATACACATACCTGCTTCAATCTGTCATAGTCTAGACCTTCTGACTGTACTCCATTGGCACTGGGTTGCCCAGTTGCTGTAGATTTTGGTCTGCAGTACAAAAAATACATCCATGAATTACTGGTCGGTCATTATTACAGGATACACAAGACTTCCCCTTAAACATGTTAACATTCATCAAAAACATAGTAAAGAATCAGAATGAAAAAAATGCTGGGGAGAAGGAGAAGGGAAATCAGGCAGACCCAAAATACTACACAAAATAGAAAGCAACATCCAAGAACATTTTCCACATATGGGAAATGCTATAGGAATAAGAGTTATTAGGTCAAAAAAAGAACTTTATAACTAGCAGACAGATTTCAATGTCCATGGTTTTCTGACTGTTTCATAATAAGCATGAAAAGTTCAAGTCCTTCAAATGTCAAATATTTTCCCTTCTCCCTTTTCATCTGCTTGCTTATTTAAAAAAAGGCTCTTTCAAAGAAATATTCCCATTAGCTACTGACTACATGTTAATACTGCAACTGTATGAATGCTGTGTGAAGCAGATTTTCAGCATTTAATAGGACAAACTGGGCAACCTTATCTATCTTCCTTTCAAATGAAATTATTCCATCAATTGCTTTCTAAAACTACTGAAAGCAAATGCTATAACAGCTGCAAAATTTGTAAGATAATACTTGAGAGGAAGTTCTGGTGTTCTGTAAGATGTCATGTTCAATGTTTGCTTATGTAGTATTCTCCTAAGACACTGAAATCCTGCTTAACAATATTATCTTGCATTTTTAACATACATTCCAGAAGAAGGAGGTTTTCTACCTTCTTGCTTCTCTTTTCTGATCCCTTGTGTTTATGAAATGTCTCAGACTCATGTACTTACTGTGCTTCCACAGGGCCTTGCACATGAGCAGAGACAGAACCTAGATGCTAACAGCAGAAATACAGAAATGGTTCTCCAAAGAAGGAGAGGGAGGGAGAGAGGGAGAGAGGAATAGGTGGAGTGGGACAAAGAGGAGAGGAATGTTCCTCTGTGCTTAATTACTTTTTAAATCTTAGCTACCATTCCCTCTACAGTGCTCTATAAAATGTTAATCCAGAAGAATTTGATAAAATTACTGACAGTTCGTGTCAAGAGGTTTCCCCAGTGTTTAGTTATCACAGTATGCCATCATTGAGGAAGGGAAGGATATTAGTAGACTAAAATGGGTCTATTTCATTGTCCTTGTATGTGGACATGACACTACTGAACAAAGAATTCTTATATAGAAGGAATTAATACTTTTATTCTGGATTTACTACCCTATTTATCAGGATGGAAAGTGGCTAGGGAAAAAAACAGGCAAGCCAGCAGGAAAGGCACAGTTGTGCACTTCATCTTCTCACAAATACATATAAAATTTTTATTATATATGTATAAAAATGCTTATTTACATATTTTCAGAATAAAGCAGAATGTTTGAGGGACACAAGCAGCATATCCATTGCTTTATTTTTTTTTCATTTTATTTATGTATTTTTAGTTTAGCTAACACAGAAAAGCTGAAGAAGAAAAAGAATAATAAATGAAGGCAATAAATCCAGTGCAGGTGGATTTGGTCGCTTTTTAAAATGCTTCATAATTATTTATATGTACTGACAAGCTTAGTTCAGTGGCACACATTTAGGAAAAAACTGCCAGCAGTTAACCACGCAATACACAGTCAGCAGAAGGCAATGGGTAACTGCCCCTTTGCTGCTAAACTTTGCACCAAAGCAGAGAAGTATAGGAACACCCAGTGATTTTACATCAGCTCAGCTCTTTACTTGAGATCACAATACTCAATTGTTACATCTGCAGCTAGTTAAATGAAATTTAAATGCAAGAGAGAAAGCCCTAACATTATTATTGCTTGAAACGCAACAAAATTAAATACATGACCCACCAGTAAGTAAGACAAAAGATGAAATATTCAGTAACTTGATAGAGGAAGAAGATAGAAAATAGAATTCATCTGGTAACACAGTGTGTGCTACTGCTATGAAGAGAACCACAGTTTGGGATCTTCTATAGAACCCTTTAGATATCAACAGTGCTTAGTTCATTATGAACTAAGCAATTCATTATGAATTGCTTTCTCAAAAACATTCATCAATATGAGATCTTTGGCAGCTGCTGCTTCATCACATATCTGATATGTACAGTGTTTGCAGTTTACGTCTTGGACTGTGAACACTGACTTCCTCCAAGCAGAATGGCATGAGTTTTTTAGGTTGTCCATAATTTCCCATTATTTCCCCTGACTATTGCTTTGTTCTCATACACGACAGCATTGCAGCATTTACCCAGCGTGACTGGAAAAAGAATTAATGTCTTCTCAAATGCAGTTCCTGGCTGTTGATAACAGACACCTACTACATGCCTCAATGGAAGAACCCAAACAAGAATATACTTTAATATTTTAATAAACTTACTTACAGCTTTAATATTTTAATGAAATGGCATTAGAGAGGAGCCCTCCATAGACTACCTCGTATTTGTTTGGTTTCATATCTTTAGAAGACAGCTGTACCAATCCTATACTACATATACCCCAGAAACCTCGACAGGTTTATAAACTATGCCATTCAGTCTTAAGAATATATCCCGTATTTGCTTTCTGGAATGGAAAACACTCTTTGTTCAAATATAAAAGTGACTTGTAGACTAGATAATTTCTAATCTCAGGCACATCTATCTGTCTTTCCTCCCCCCAGATTATCCTATTTTTCCTTCTTTAACTAGCTCAGAAGAAAGGTTAATAGTGAATCCACTTGCCATTAAGAAAAAACATTACCTATGGAAATTTAGTGAATAAAACACCCCACTATTCAATCCTTAGATGGCTAAAGAGCTCTCCCGTGTGGTTTTTCATAGCATTGCCTGTTAGGCAATCTCAGTAGTCCCTAAAACCTTAAATCAGGCATGCAAGAAGATTTTACTCATGCCAACATGCAGAATACACCACTCAAGATGAGCAGCTAAGAGGGGAACTTTCTGTGCAGAAGATTAAGGCCCCCCACAATGAGGGCCTTCATGGAAAATAAAGTTGGAATTTGACTCAGTAATTCTGAAGGGCTCTGTAACAAGTTTACAGATGGGCTCTAAAAACCCAAAGATTTTAATAGCTGTATGAGTACCATTAGTGAGTAAAATTGATTTCTTTCTGATTTTTAAGTCAGGCAAAATCTACTTGGTATCTTCACTTAATTAGCAAAAAGCAGATGTGAAAATTCTTCTGGAAAATTAATTTCTATTCCTATGTATCTAAATTTACATTTTAAAAAAACCCCTGCATCTCAAAACACTGTTAATGGTTCACCAATTCGTGACATATCCAGCAGGAATTTGTACATCTGCAGGTGGCAACTGCCAGTATTTATTATGAAATCACAGCTGCTTCCTAAGACATCTCAATTTATCCCTGACACCAATTGCTTTTAGTCCAAATTTTTAGTCCAAAAATAAACTCAACTTGATAAACAAAATGTGAAGAGAAACCTGGCCTTGCCTGTGGTGATTATTAATCCATGTACAAAAAGTTCAACCCTGCACTGGTCAAATGGTTATTACAAAGTCTCAAACCCCAACAGGATGATACCTGTTCAATGAATCATAGAACCTGTTTTCAGACGCAAGCAGATTTTTCCATGGAGATTCCCGTCTATGAAGGGGAGAAACACTACCTTAACAAGCTATAATAGGTCTTAATTTTGTTCTGTTTTAGCACCTGTAATACCATGGGGTTTCACTAGTTATGTTCCAAGAGCTTTGTTTGAATGTTTCAGGAATTACTAAAAGCTCATTGCTTAAGTCTTTTCAAAGTCTGTTATAAAAAACAGAAAGGTTTGATTTTAAACAGGATACTAGTCAGTTTAAAACACTAAGAATGTTCATTCTGCATAACAACTCCTTATTTTTCTACCTGTTTGGGCACTCTGAAATTTTGCTTACTTGCTGGTTTCTTAGGTATGCTTTATTTAATCCTTGTAAATTACTCACATCCTATCTGTAGAGGTCAGAAGCAGGCTGTCAAGCCTTAACAGGTGAAAGATACCCCTTTTGTGAAACATGGCATCAGTGTTTCAAACAGCAGCACCCTTCGACTAACTCACTCAAAGAAAGTTACTTCAACGAGCTGCTTGCAGAGATGGGCTTGGCAACCATAGAGAATTAAGCAAAATGCAAGGACACTCAAGAGAGACTTCTACCAATACCTTTTCTTTCTCAGTCCATGAAACCTCTCATCCTGCAGGGCAAACAGTCAGCACTGACTAGAATACTGCATGCACAGTCTTAAAATACATGCTATGACACCTTCCAACAGCACTGTAAAATAATACTGATAAACACAGAATTCTTATTTTAGAAGTACTTTTAGAGTATACATCCAGTAAGGCTCTCATTAAGCTGAATTCTATCAACATTTTCCATTAGAAGACTGAAGGCAAAAGCTTGATAGATTTTCTCAATACATCTGAAGAGAAGTCTCAAAAACTCCTCTGCACTCCTCTAGTTCAGAAAACATTCCTAAATTTATGTTGGTAATCTCTGAATTTCACCAGCTGGAATGAGATCAAGGAAACAGGATGCATAAAACTGTTCACAAGAAGCTACAGCTGTAGAAAGAGGTAGAGTGAACACTTCAGGGTATCCCAGACTCACTCCCAAAGGAGCCTAATACAGAAAGTTGCTCTATTTATTAAGCCCTTCACTTTCCTTTCTCCACTTCTTATACATAGGGTACCCATAACCAAAGGCCCAGATCAGCAACAGTTTTAATGCAAATCTAAACCACACTAACATTCCCTTACACAAATTATTTCCGTGGCAAGTTCCTCAATGCTATGTATTGATTCCTCAATCTGCTTGAAAACAACAGACCTCTGTTAAAGCAGGTAAGACCTGCTTTAACTTCCCGACATGGGGGTGAGGGGAAAGTCGGCCAGGAAGAAGTCAAGATGAAAAGTCAAGCAGAATTTTGTCACACTGACAGTATAGCAGAGAGGACATCACCACCAGCATTGCCTGCTTTTTGACAAAAAGCAAAGCAAGCAAGCAGATTCAAGGCTGCAGACGTTTTTAAGCTCCTGGACTTAGTAAACTTCTGAAAGACAGACAAGGATACTGATACAGGCTGACAGCATTAGTGCTGCATTTCAGAATTGAAGACCTTGATGGCAACCTTGACAAGTAATGCCTCTTAGAGAATAATTGTTCTTTCTTCTCTAATCACCAAATCTTGCATAGCTATTTCCAACAGGCCAAATTTAAAGGAGATTTCAGATAATTGCAAACACAGCTTTCAAGTTTAACATGTTCTCTCAGTTTTTCTCATGAAATTCACGTAAATTTGTCAATTCTAGCAGGTCAGAATCCTTTAACCTCTGTATGCAGAATATACAGGAATTCTGAAATGAAGGACACAGAGCTCCTTGAACATGTATAGAGGAGAGCCACTAAAATGATCAGAGGTCTGGAGCACCTGTGCTGTGCAGACAGGCTGAGGAAGTTGGGGCTGTTCAGCCCAGAGAAGAGGAGGCTCCAAGGTGACCTTGTAGCAGCTTTCCAATATCTGCAGGAGCCTACAAGAAAGCTGGGGTAGGGCTTTTTATGTAGGTGTAGCCAGAGGACATGGGGAAATGGTTTAAAACTTGACGAGGGGAGATTTTGGATAGACATTAGGAAAAAATTCTTTCCTGTGAGGGTCGTGAGCTGCTGGAACAGGCTGACCAAGAAAGTTGTGGCTGCCCCCTCCCTGGAAGTGTTTAAGGCCAGGCTGGATGGGGCCTTGAGCAACCTGATCTAGTGGGAAGTGTCCTTAGGTTGGAACTAGACGATCTTTAAGGTCCCTTCTAACCCTAGCCAGTCTATGATTCTAAGGACAAGCCTTCTGCTCAATGTAAATGGCAAATAAATATACCTTCTAAAAATTGCTAAAGCAGCTGTTTCACTCTTTTGTACTACTGAAATGCCCACTGCCTACCAATGTTCCAGCTGATAAGTTACCCAAGTTTGATTAATGCACTGAAGGATGTATATATATTATTTCAGTACTTCTTTAGGATAGGCATCCTTGGATTGGTATGAGACAGCTGCTAAAAACTGACACAGAATCAAATCTTACCAAAATGGCTCAAATATCCAGGTAAACATTATATAACTAGCAGAGAAGCAGAAAGGAGAAAACCTATTTTCTAGTTTTACTACTGAATGTATAAATCACAGCAATGAAGGTGTTTTTCCCCTACAGAAAATTTCAGATTTTAAATTTTGAAGAGACAGAATGAACTAAACATTGCTGTAGGCAAACATACACCTTAATAACTGAAGCCATACACCAGCAAGTATCAGAGAATCTTTCTGGGTTTTTATTTTTTACCTTACTGTCAAAAATTTCATTTACTAGCCTTCCCCAAAATCAACTCTTAATCAAAACTGCCTGAAGCAGTTTCTCAGCAGTAATTTTAAACCCATACATTTTGCTTTAATGCTATCAAGGTCATTTTTGCTATTTTAGTCCAGAATCTTTAATAGCATGAGCAACAACAGCAAACATAAGGGAAAGATAGCTTGTACAGATGGGATTACCTGGAGATAACAGGTGACTTGCTTCCATTCACTGTATTTGTTCTTTCCCAAGGCTTTCTTGTTAGTTCTGGAAAATATAGTGAGAAGATTAAAACCTGACTTTTTACATTTGTTGCGTAGTTTAAGTGAGGAAACTTCTAGTACCTGGCAACTTTAGTCTCTTTCTTTTGAGTTGTTTTTTGGGGTTGTTTACTGCATTGAATTAGTCCTTTCATATTGAGCTATCTTTTTTTTGTATTAATCTTATTTTTAGCCATAGTACCATTTAAGGAATCTTGCATGTGAGTGAATCTTTACTGAAGTACCTGGAAGTGGCAAGCTTTTCTGTCTGACCCTAATATTCTTGGACAGATGCCTTGAAGGAGACAAAATCATGACCCAACTTCCATACTGCAGTGATTGAGTCAACTTGCTTTCACATTCACTGCCAACTACTTTCCACGTATCAGCCTTATAGGTTCAACACAGGAAAACCTTACACTGAGTGCAGCATTCCATCAGATGTTCTTTTTGTCTGTTCTTCATCTTCCAAAACATTTCTGAACCAAGACCTATTCTGCAGCAAAATGTCAGGCTCTAATTATGGGAGAAGAGGTGGGCTCCAATACTGAGCACAGCTGAGATTTGTCATTAGGTTTTAGAGCTGTAGAGTTACAGAGTTCACAAACCTGTGCAACTTACCAGGTGTGCTTGTTGAAGAAACCTTAGAAGTTGAAGACTCTGATTCTTCCTGATTAAAAGGAAGGGTGGAGGGAGAAGGCGGGGGAGGAAGAAAAAAAAAGAAAAAGAAAACACCTTTGACTCCTGTGAATCTATCAGCTTAATCAAATGTTTAAATATTTCACTTTCTACATAGATTTAAATGTTTCTGCTCAATTTTATGTAGACATGCAAGTACTATGCACTTCACAAAATACTGGTTATGTATGTGTATATATACAGTACAGCATAAACAATCTCATATACAATTAGAACTTTTCTCATAATCTAGTATTGAATTATGTGAAGTAGATAAAATTTCTCAACTTACAGTTTTATCTTCTTTCTGTTCTAGTTCTGTTGATCCCTTTTCAGCAATTCTTCTTCTATAAGCAGAGACAAAAGTTACCAAGATCATCATGGTTTCAAGATGGAAGAGTATTTTGTGCAGTTAAAGACACAAACATCTTGGTAACTAGATAATTGAAAATTTGTGTTTAAAAAAGCAGTTTCAAGATACTTTAAAGAACAAAGTCCTCCTTCCAAAGGGACTGTGCAATTATTTTTCCTCTTGAAGTCTGTATCCCCTCCCCTACTTGTTGCACTAACATTATCATCTTCACCAAGCAACTACATGAGAAAACTGAGGTTTATTTCATCCTTATCCAGCTGCAAACAGTCACTCAAAATCCTACCTCTACCATGACTAAGCAGCTGGAGCACATGAGAGACAGCCCCTTACCTCCTGGCCAGCAGGGCACTCATTTCTTCCATCAACCCACTGCCTCCCAAGGGAAGTGGTCCATTTCCACGGCCACTGTCTGTTTTAGATGAAGCAGTGGTGCCTCCTCCTCCACTTGAACTGGAGGAGTCTTCACCCTTTGTAACACACAAAATAATAGTAGATGTACAAATAATACCATAGTCAACTTAGTGAAAGAAGCAAAGTTCATAGACGAGAAAGAAACAACTATGTAAAGAACACGATGGGCTGGTAGCGCATCCTTTAATGCTTTTAATAATGAATTAAGCCTACCTCACAAGTCTGCTAGTAATCTTGAATGCAAATTATAACCAGTTCAGGAAGACAGAATTTAGAGACAGGAACTGGAAAAACAAACAAGACATGTGTTTACCCGTGAGACTTTCCTAAGTTTGGCTCCAGCAAGTGCAGCTGCTAGTCCAGTTAAAGGGCGATTTTCTTCAGACATGAATCCCACTGAAAATCCAGAGGTGGGGAGTGGGGGAGCAGGAGGTGGAAGGGGAACAGGAAGAACTTGGCTAGGAAGTGGGGGAGGTGGTGGTGGCTGCGGTGGCCCTGAAGGTGGAAGTGGAGGTGGTGGTGGTGGGCCAGGAGGAGGTGGGGCTGCTACTGATGATTGAGCTGGGCCAGGGGGTAAGGGGGGTGGGGGAGGAGGTGCAGGTGGTCCTTGGACAACACCTAGTATCAAAGACAAAACAAATAGACTGTATTAAGCATTTCAAAAAGAAAGATCTTACGTCCATTGAAATACTGGTTCTTTTGCTCAGTGTATAATGTCAATATTGTTAAGAGACCTTCTTATAGGCAAGAAAACATTGCAGGTTTCACCAGGAGACAAGCATTCTCATTAAATGCACTAAAAATATGACACAGTATGCTATGAGAGATCAGTTTCAGAGACATTTACACACAAGCCCCTCCAATCAGGTTCTGTGCTGCAAGAAGGAAGAATTTTAAACCAGGAGACAGGCAAAGCTTTTGTAGTCATGTAAGACACAAGCATCTGTGTAGGAACAATAGTCTGTTTCAAATGGTGCTAACCAGTGACTTTTCATTATATTTACAGGCAAGTAGTAACACATGACCCAAACATCTGAGCACTCAAACTGTTGTGTTCCAATGCTAATTTCTAAGCTATATAAAAATCTTTCATCTAAAACACATTTCAGGAATCAACTTCAATAATATGGACACTAATTAGTGAGTTACAATATTGAACAAGTTTAACAAGCTTTTCTATTTTTTATCTATGCTTCTTTTAATGCTTTAAAATCCCACTGATATGCAATACAGGATGTGTTTTAAAGAAAGCATATTCCAGTGATCACTCTTATTATAGAAACAGTTTAAGAAATTGTGACTAAGAAAACAGCCACACACATCAGCCTCCTGCCTCACTCAACCTTCCATAATCTACTCAAAATGCTACGCAACCTCTTGAGCAACCTCTACAAGTAGGAATTTCAGTCAGGAGTCTCCCCTGTCTCCTATTCCAGCAACTACAGTGCAAACTTGGAGCCTTTTAAACACTTCTGGTATCACCCACCACCCAAGTGCCCATTTTTATTCCATACTACAAGTGAGGCCATTCATCCTATTTCCACTCCATCCCAAAGTAGCTCACACACCTTCAGTGAGACAAGAGAATGGTATAAACAGGATCTATTCTGCATGGCTTTTGTTGATGAAGCTGCAGTCTTCTCATCCCCCAGAAACTCCTTTACCCACACCTGTAGCTGAGATGTTGTAGACTTACCTACAAAGACTTAAATCTATTAAAACAATATAAAAGCTGGACTCTGGTTAACAGAGACATTTCCACCCATGTAAAGCACATTTCTATCATATTAGTAGAGTCTTCCTTAAGACTGACCCCTGCTTAACCAAACTTTTTTTTTTTTAAAGTCTGTTTAGCTGCACTGATACAATACCACAGGAAGACCTGTCGTTGCATGTTTATGTGCATATCTAGATGTTCACTTACTGCTCTATCTCAAAATACAACCACTGTCCAGAAATAAACACTGTAGGTGTTACAAACTACTTCCTAAATTTAAAACTATCTACTACTACTCAGTGATTAAGATTATTCTTCATTTAAGGTCCTTCACATGTCCAAAGCTACAATTAAGTTAATTCATGGTGGCTGCCATTGGAAACTGATGATGCTGTTTATTAACACCATGTTCCAAATAAACTAATAATATAAGATTTACCAAGCAAATATTCAACAAGCTCTGTTTCACAGGTGAGAATTTAAGAAATCAGAATTATATTTACGGCAGGCCACAGAAAGCCAGCTTTACTTTGCTTTAAATTTTACCTTACCCCAGTTTTCCATTTCGTTGTAGTATTAAGATCACTGCAACTTCGGAAGCATCTTACTAACTCCTCAGGGTGGTCAAGGGCTTTGATACTAATTAGTTTTGACTGCATTTCTGATTAGTGCATTAGTAGCAATAACAGAAAGCCTTACCCTGCTGGGTCGTAGGTTCAATCGGCTGAGAGGCTGCCTGCAAGACTGGCTCAGAAGCAGAGGAGTCTCCCAGCACAGAGTTTAGAGAGTTCTCAACAGAGGCAGGGGTAGCTGCAGAGGGAGAAGGGAGAACACTAGGCTTGGATGAGGGAGTTGAGGCATTCGGGGAGTTGGGAGAAGGAGAAGCTTGAGGTCCAGAGAGTGACAGAGGCAGAAAGGAAGGCAGTGGAGGGGGGGGAGGCGGTGGAGGCAGAGCTGGACCTGAGGTAGAAGGTGAAGAAACTGGATAAGCCAGGTTTTCAGGAAGCCCGTTAGAAGCTGTGGGAGACGTGGACACTTGGGTCACTGGGTTAGAAGCTGACACTGGGAGAACAGGTCTTGGACCAGTAGCTTTGCCTGGTGGACTGCTTATCATTACTGGAGGAGATGGGGGAAGAGGGGCAAAACTGGGGGCGGACCAGGCAACAGGTTTCATATTTGGAGGCAAAGTTGCCATGGAATTGACAGGAGAAGGAGGCCGAGAACTTCTGTTCAGTGGACGAGGAACCGTAGCATAATGGGGAAGAACAGGGTGGAAAGCTGAGCCTAAAGATGTAGCAAAACGTGATGCAGAGTGCCTTAGAGGTGGTGTAGGGGGAGTGGAAGCCGGTGGTGCAGAAGTCACTACAGCGTACTCCGGTGTGGCTTCTGACATTGGTGCTGACACTGCTTTTGCATATGATGGAGGAGGTGCTGAAGGAGGCTGGCAACTGGAGTATTCAGGAAGTGGAGAGCTATACGGGGAGTTGTCGAAAGATGGAGCTGGACAGAAGATGGAAAGCAGCAGCAAAGACAGGATAAAAAAAGGAGAAAGAGAAAAAGGGAGCTAATGAAGCAACAAAAACCAGCATTCAAACAAAATCTATAAATGTAGACTACAGTTAGTACCAGAGGATTAGGCACAAGTGAAAAATACTGTTAGGAAAGTTTTACATATTATCAACAGCTGCTTTTAAATTTTAACAACTGTCTTTTGTGCCAAAATTTGAATTTGCAAGTACATTCTAGAGTGAGATTTCTCAAACCCCATCTGTGAGATGGATTAAATATAGCACTGATTAATCAGTCTTTTATCAGCTTATATCTCCTTGTTTGACTGCAAACTGCAAGCAAGTGTAGTGATCTTAACCTTAGTGAGAACTCCACTAACTCATACCATTGGCAGCAAGTAAGTAGTATCTTTCTCTTCCCCAGAAAAAGCTCCATCACAAACTTGAAAGTACTGTGAATAAAACTATCAATAAAATCTTCTGCTCTAAAATTACTAGCTCTTACACAGTATTCCTTAACTTCTACCTTAAGATGACTTCTTACGTAAACTGAGTTTCTTACTAAAGAACAACCAAGCTCCTGACTAATGTTCCATTACACTACCAAAAGTAGAAGGCTTTCAAGTTATCACTAAATACATTTCTGCACATTATGTTATCTACAAATACATTTAATCCATTTCACTGAAATGTTATTACAGTAACAAATTAAGCAATACCTCACATTGAAAGGCATTCCTTGCACTATTACTTTGCCCTATATAGATTCATACATCTGCATTAACACACTAAACCTGATAGGTTCAGAGGTGATTTTTTTTAACAAATTATGTAATGAGAATATGTCTTGTTGAATATGGCAGGCAATTATAAGGTATTTAGAAATTTTAACTCATCCTACTTTAAACAGCGTTGGAGGAGGCCAGTAAGATTCAAGTTCTTCAAGCAACCAGAGAGTACGGCAATCAGATGAGCAAATAGTGAAAAAAAATTCATTTCAGAGTTAACAGAAAACTATGACATGAAAGTCAAATCTCTTTGACTTTTTGCCATAAAAAAGGAAGAAATTCCAGGAAACACTGACTGCTGTTTACACAACTGTACTCACTGCCTTTTGTTGCTTCTCTCCCACTCCTTCACCCAAGCATGTTAAAAGTAGGCTGGGGTACTTGAACACATTAAGCTTTCAAATTCTTACCAGCATTTGAAATTCTTCTCTCTCTTTCCCATTCCAACTGCTCCCTTTCCAACTGTTCTTGCCGTTCTCTTTCTTGCCTTTCCCGTTCAAGTCTTTCTCGATCCTGCCTCTCCTTCTCTTGCCTCTCTCTTTCGAGGCGCTCTTGCCGTTCCCTTTCTTGCCGTTCTCTCTCCAGTTGTTCCTGTTCTAGGCGCTCTCTTTCAAGTCTTTCCCTTTCCAGCCTCTCTCTCTCCAGCCTGTCCCGTTCCACTCGCTCACGATCCAGCCTTTCCCGTTCCAGCTCCTTCTGCCTTTGTTGCTCCTGCAACTGTCTGCAATTGTGAAAAAAGGAAAAAGATCAAGTTGCAAAAGAAAAATCAAAAATATCAAGCAACTGTCAGGAGGACAAGATGAGATAAACTAAAAAATCTTTGCACTATTGATAACAAAGCACAGCATTTGCACCTACATGAAATTCTTAATTCTGCATGCCATTTTTCTGAGCTGGACAGCAGTTTTATTATGTTTATGGCAAAAAGTCATATATCAAATCTCCTCATAACTAACTTAACATTCTAGAAGACAGCTTTCAAGAGGTAAGAATAGAAAGCTGCTGATGATAATTTAATAACTACTACAGTCTTCCCAGTTGGGGATATGAAGTTACATTTGCTCTTTGCACAGTATTTTACACTCAAACATTGAATAAAGTACAGTGAAACTGCAGTATCACAAATACTCATTAAAAACATTCCCAAACAAATTACAGTTTTTTAGAGAAACTGGTCAGTAGTACTTTTTATCCAAATTGTACAGAAGCATCAAAATGTACATGTGTACCTCCCACTTGCATAATACATACATCATGAAGGCACGGTAAAATTGGACAAGGTCAGAAAAAAATTCAAGGAACAGTAGCCAAGGAAACACTGCAGGGAGCTGTCAGGGTTTCCAGCTCATGGGAGTCTTTGTGAAGGAAAGCAGGGAGGGAAAAGGCGTGGACAGGAGGGAAACAAGCAAAACACAGGCAGAGGAAACATAAAAAACTTCCTAAGGGTAAGAAGGAATCATGCAAATTTTGCTGCTTGAGTCACCAGGCTGGCTGGAAGACTTTCCTGCAAAAAATACAGTGGGAAAAGCTGTAAACAAACATTTTGCTTTTTTTCCTCTATTTGTTTTGTATTTTCTGTAGTTGTTCAGGGTTTTGAGGGGGGTTGATTGTTTGTTAATTTTCTGTGAGATTTTTGCCTTTTTTAAAAAAGTTTTTTTAAAAGATACATGTTTTAGTTGGCTAAAGTATAGCTTAATGATTTTCAAAGCTTTTTGATCTTTTGGGGGAACTCAGTACTAAAACAAAAGTACCCTCCTCAAAGTTGTGGTATGTTTTTGTCAATACATATATCACCAAAAACATTGCACATTGCCCTTTTTTCTATTCTTATTTTAAAATAATGACATTTTAAAAGAAAAACTTGCATATCAAGCACACAGCCATTTTTTTCTGCCATGCTTCAGATGGCAATTGAAGACAGTATCTCAAGAAATACAAAGCATAGTCAGTTTTTCACTCTAAAGCAAAAAGGAGACCTACATTTTTACACCTTAAGCTTAAGTCTGTTTTCTATAGACTGCCACTGAGCAATCTTATTTGCAAAAGGTCCTTGGTAATCTATACTGGAAACCCCAGACCTATTGCTATTAAGTCTATCTGCTATCCAGACCAATGTTTTTCCTTTATAGATTAAGAAAACCTGATATATACGGAATTTTAAAAATTTCTATAAGCAATTACGTTTCAATTATGTACAGCAGGAGGACTTTTCCCTATTGCACTTCTTATCCCACCTACCCAGACTGTATCAGTTCTCACACCTCCTGCTCTCCTAACCCATATAACAAAGCTGTAAGAGCAGCCAACAAATATTAGAGGTGCAATTCCACATGTTAAAGGCTTGATTTTTAGCCTCTGCAGTGGCTTTGTATCCAAAAAATCTGGTAATTGACTGGTACATATTTGGAACCAGTAGAGGATTTCTAAAAAATATCAAGACAGTACAAACCACTGAAACTTAAGCTCCAAAAGAGGTATTTAAAATATTTTTGGCATTACATTTTTGCTTGCTCTGTACTGCACAACACTAGCTTTGCTGTGCTCTTTTTCCCCCAGAGAAAATTTAGTACTACGTGAAAGTGGGGTTTACATCATGGCTAACTTCAACTTGGTAATCTCAGGATCTTTTTTTGTAAGGAGATGTGGATGCAGATATGTTTGTAGCTAAGAGGCTATTCAGGGTAGAAGTCAGCTTTTGCAGACTTCAAAATAGGTGTTAAGTTTTTTCATTCTTTTTCATTCATTTGCTGGAAGTTAGCATAATCTACCTAGAAACTTATACACTCCTAGTTCTAAAACTAAAATGTAGAGAAGGCATTTGAGGTTATAAACATTTCATATTACATTTAGTTTATATAACTATAAGGTATCAGTTCACTGGGTTTTAACAACACATCAAGCCACTGCCCAGGATTTTTTTTTTTCTTAGGTTCTTCATTTCTGCACAGAAATAGAACTTCAATATAGTTCACTTCTCACATAAGAGCAATATCACCGAGGCAGTTCTGCAACAAGCCATATCAAAAGCTGTGCAATTTCATATTTTCGTACACAACCTGGAAAAGAAACAGCAGGATGCTCTTGACTAAAGTCCTTAACATTAAGTTATTTAGGATAGCAAGGATGATGGCTGAATAGGAACAGGTTGCCTAGGGAGATTGTTGATGCCCCATCCCTAAAAGTGCTTAAGGCCAGGTTTGATAAGGCCTTGTGCAACTTGGTCTAGTGGGAGGTACCCATGCAGGTAGATTTGTTCTTTATGATCTTTGAGGTCCCTTTCAACCCTAACCATTCTATGATTATAAACAACTACTGATGGATCTTTCAACTGCAAATAACTGGGCAGCAAGATTAGCAAATAAAACTCAACCGAGATAAGCAAAATGATGCAGGAGAAAGAGAAGAAATCTGCTAAACTCATATAAAATGTTGGATTTTGTGTTGACTACTGATTCAGAAGTGAGATATTAAAGTTACAACAGTTCTATGGCAACATTCTTTCATTGAAGTGTTTTGTTCAGAAACATAAAACAGATGCTACACATTGGAAAAGAATTAAGAACAACATAGAAATAATCATCATCCTTCTTCACAAACCCTGCATCTCTATTCTCACATTAAAAGGGAAAAAAAAGCAAAACTTCAAAAATTCAAAGAGCAGCAACATCATGATAAAATGTACAAAACTGTTTCTACTTAGAAATAACTAAATTAGTTGTAATTCTGCATTTTGGAAAAGGCAACTGCAGGCCTATGAAATCCTGAATGACAAGGGCATCCTGGGAGGAAGACCGAATGCAACTAATAAGAGAAAAAACTCAAAAAAAGAAGAGCACATCAGACAGATGAGCTGTGGAACTCCTTGACAGAGTGATTCAAGAGAGTAGGAAAAAACACAGTAAAAAAGAAAAAACCTACAACCCAAAAAACCCTATCAGACCAACAAAAAAACAAACCATGGGAGGTAATTTAGAAAATTGCATCATGCACAAGAAGCTTTTGAGACAAAACCACACAGAGAATGGGAGAGTAGCAGAAGCAAGCATTCCAGGTGTTCACTCTTGCCCAGAAGGGTTTTATGTAAATCTTTCCTAACTACTGAGAGGGGTAAATGCACATATGAATATATGTATGCACTATATACAGAAGAGATAAGTATAAGTGTATATAAGTGTATGCTCTGTCTTCATATAGCATGTAATTACATGTAATGTTAACTAAAGTGTAAGATGTACATGTAACTCACACTGTTTGCTTACTTCTCCTAATATATGGTAATACATTCCTGAAGCTTACGTGGGGGTTTTGCCCTCTTTAAAGAGCTTTGAAGATACACAATGTCCACATGTAATAACAAAATGTATGTAAGTCTTAATGCTCTTTAATCTGAAGCAAAAAATATTTCAGTCAGCAACCAACACTATTAAATTGTACTGGCTATCGAAGATAAAGAAAAAAATGCAGCGAGGTAACCACTTTTATCTACACAGGACCTGAATAAGAAAGTTCTCATTATTAAATAAATATCGAGTGACTCATTATTTTTGTAAAAGAATCCTAGGTTTTAATTTCTTTGGAAACAAAGGAATAAAAACAGATTTTTTTTGAAATGTAGAAATAAAAACTGAGTTGAGCACTTTGCTTACAATGCACATGCTCTACCAAGAGAGGGCAGCAAATACCTTGTAAACATTAGATTAAGAGTCATCCAACAATTAAAGAATTTCAGAAATGTCAAGATATTACTAGAAAGAATGAGAATGTCAAAGAACATTGTGAAAGCAATATATGAAAATCCTTCAACCTTAGAAAGGATTGTATCTAGTTACTAGGACAATTTTTGAAAAAGCTAAACAGGCACTAAAAATGCTGCAGAAAAAAACCTAATGGTGAAATGATGATTATGCTAAAGAGAAGTGATTTTAATTATTTAAAAAGTGTTAATAACTAGAATTTAAGAACTAATTCACACTGACTAGCTGAGACACCTAGAAAACTATACAGCACATCAATGATATGCAAGGTACTGTTAAAGCTGGGTTTAGATTCAGGAGTCAACTTCAGAATTTCAGAATAGCTGCCAGCTTTATCACATCCTATTCATGGAACTTTCTTTTTTAATTTCAATTAGTATCATGACAACAGTATATTGAGAAACTTCACTTTGGAGTGTTTTTTTGCGTTTTGGTTTGGTTTGGGTTTGGTTTTGTTGGGGGGGGGATTGATTTACTTTTTGTGGTGTTAGTTTGAAAATAATTTTAATATTGCAACAACTTTCAAAAATATTTTCCCTCTTGCCCGTATACTTTCATTCAATTAGGGAGATATGAGGAGCTATTTTCAGAGGATGGACAAAGAATCATATTTACAATAGTAACTTGGGACTAACTCCATCAGCAGTAATCTTGCAATTCTTTGGGCAGACAAGAATCAGAAGCACAATTACATTCTTTAAATAATACGAGGAGAAAAATGCAGTGAGCAGAGTTAAGTACACACTGTTGCATTCCTGATGAAAAATAAGCAAACTTACCCAAACAACCCCGCATTCCATGATGGTTAGTGTTTAGAATTTCCCCCATATGACAATGGCAAAACACAACTGCAGTTAATTTGCCCAGGCACACACAAAGCCTTCCTAGTTTGCTCTGAATCAGATCATAAAAGGGAATAACAATGAAGAAGTGCTGCTGTGTCAGCCCTTGTTGTTATATGAATAAAGCCAATACCACATGCAGACTGAGACTACTTTCTATTATTTAGCAAGTAACATCACTACATTGAACAACTATCATGTGGGATGTTCAAGTAGGCAACCAGGAAGCTATGCCAAGTATTAGATCTGTATTTGGGGAAAGAGAGGAATAGATGGTTGATTTAGCTTCTGCTTTTGGAGGTGAATGAAGGATAGAGATCTTCTGGTCCTTTTTGCTGAAAACTTCCAACACAGTCATTCAAAAGAATTTAAGACTCAATCAATTCTCTTAAAATATGGCCACAACACCTCACCTACCACATGGGTTGAAGGGAAGACAAAGATTCAGACTAGGCTAGGAAACTTCAGTGTTTACTGGAAAAACAATATTCAGTGTAAATACAGACTTTATAGCCAGCGAGGACCCATCCTTTTCTGGAACACTTTTCACATTCAACTCTGTATCTTGGTGATGTATAGAAGAGTTACTGCAAGTGTCTGCATTTGTGTAAAGAATAGCCTTCCACAAGAGAAAGTATATCTCAACATTAAGCACTCTTACTGCACCAAAATTAGAGCTGCTGTCACAAGAGCACCAAGATAAAAAAACCTACAAGTAACAAATCCATTGCTAAAACAGTTTGTGAAAGAAAAAAAAAAAAAAGTCACCTGCTCTGGCAGGTCACCTTGTTTCCTCAAGTTTCTCTGTACATGCACATATAAATCTTCAGGATTCCAAGACTGACTTACTTTGCTCTTGGATGTAACATCACATAATTAAACTTTTTTCCTAAAAAGATGATTGGAAACTGAAAAAAGACCATTAATCAACCTGAATAACAGAATCCAGACACAAATCTGAAAGGCTTCTGGTCAGGAAGCCAGATACATTAAACCCAGGGGTATTTCTATGAACAGTGCAGAAAAAAGAATCTTTGTATCACATCCAAATTCAACAGGCACTGAGCTGATAGAATTCCAAGATGAACAGAAACTTGCTTCAAGTATCTAATTTCAAAACTCATAGTAGAAAACAAAGATCCAAGACAAAGCCTGCAGAAAATAAAATATATTTAGGAACAGACCTGACTAAAGTAATTGCTGCACTGAGTGAAGAGGTCAGTTGCAGGCAGGTAATACATAGTATTTGACAGCTGTTAGCTATCACATGAATTTCATATTGCATTTTTCCATGGCTGAAAAAATTAAGAGTCAAAGCAGGGGACCAAATCACTCAGATAACAGGAATACTCACCCTGTTTTGTCTGCTTTAAGATACAACAGAACAAGAAGGATGGGGGGAAAAAATCACTAAAACGAGCATACTGAAAGAGCATTCAAAAAAACCTCACTTCAAGCACTAAAAAAATAATTTGGAATTAAAGTAAATCATAAAACAGATTTTCTTGAGGAGAGATTTTCAGGGTTTGTGTCTCACATAGTATCTTCTGCATTTTTTAAATAGTTTCTTGCTTGTGCTATCTATTCTAAAGAAAAGAAATGTGGCATAGTAGAAGACAAACACAAGGATGACAACCAAAAGGCAACACAAAGGTTGCTGCACTGTTGCTAGCTTACTTCAATAATATATTCTGCACTAACTATTCTGAAAGTTACTAATTAAGACATTCTGTGTAAGAAACCAAATGTGATTACATGAAAGTATTCAACAATGTATGTATCTTCCCTTCTGTGCTTCATTTGGTTGTTGTTTTTTTTTAAATCAGTTTCATAGACAAGAAATCTACGAAAAACTCTACTATGTGAAAATTCTAAATATAAGTGGATGCTATCACCTATCTTTAACCCTTAAACATTGTACTCATCAATCCAAACCACTTCAGTTTTTAAAATTGTGTTGTCATTAAAATTACACTTACTAATCAAATAAACAATAGAGTGCATTTGACCACTAAAATATATTCACCAATTTAAAAAGTTGCATTGCAATGACTAGCACTATGACAAAATATCCATAATGTTTCAGTCCTGAAGTGTCATTATGCTGATGCTTTTAGGGCCCCTGCCTCAATCCACTGAGCAATAAAGAAGACAGCAATGTTTGGAGTTTTATCCTAAAATGCTGAAAGCTCAAGAATGTGGTCACAGATAGCATTATCTAATCCAACAGTCACTACCTACCAGAATACATCTCACATGATGGCTCTCCTCCTCCCACCACTGAGTCACTGCAACAAACAGAGCACCAGGCTGCAGACACAATGCAGACACAATGCATAGCGGAGCAAGAGGCGCCAGCACCAGGTGCAGGGTGACTTCAGCTCCATCTGAAGCATTCTGTCATCTGCAGAAGAGAAGCTACCTTCTGACTGCAAGGAACTGCATGCACTCTACGGACATCAATTTAACCTGCTTTAATTATAGAATCATAGAATGGGCTGGGTTGGAAGGGACCTCAGAGATCATCGAGTCCAACCCTTGGTCCACTACCGCTGTGGTTACCAGCCCATGGCACTGAGTGCCACATCCAGTCTCTTTTTAAATATCTCCAGGGATGGTGAATCCACCACTTCCCTGGGCAGCCCATTCCAATGTCTGATCACCCTCTCCATAAAGAAATTCTTCTAATATCCAACCTAAACTTCCCCTGGCACAACTTAAGTCCATGCCCTCTTGTCTTACTGATAGCTGCCTGGGAAAAGAGCCCAACCCCCCCCTGGCTCCAGCCTCCTTTCAGGGAGTTGTAGAGAGCGATGAGGTCTCCCCTGAGCCTCCTCTTCTCCAGGCTGAACACCCCCAGCTCCCTCAGCCTCTCCTCACAGGACTTGTGCTGGAGTCCCTTCACCAGCCTGGTTGCCCTCCTTTGGACCTGCTCCAGGACCTCAATCTCCTTCCTGAACTGAGGGGCCCAGAACTGGACACAGGACTCGAGCTGTGGCCTCACCAGGGCTGAGTACAGGGGCAGAATCACTTCCCTGGACCTGCTGGCCACACTGTTCCTGATACAGGCCTGGATGCCATTACTGTTACAAACATTTAGAGAAAAAAAATGTGCTTTAGCATGCTGATTATTTTGAACTGGGATGCTTTGAGTTTTAAGAGCTTAATCTTCTGATTACCTTCAGAAAAGGAACAGGTGTCTCTGCTATGGTCTTTTAAATTTTCAGAAACCTTTCTGAACATTAATGTTAAACTTGCTCTTCCATCTTTAATATTAAAAATATACTCATCATTCCAAAATTCAGCACAGAGCTCATGCTTCTGTATCATCATGTAAACCTGAGTACATACCTCTAGGCCTACACATTTGTGCTTATGTACCATGGCATGAACACATATCACCCTCAAATTTGTAATCTATTTACAAAGAGAAAACATAGGCTTAATCATGTCAATACAGACTGCAAATTCCCATCAAACACAGGCAGCCTCCACATAGGCAGTTTTCATGAATGTTTATGTACACCTGATGCCCCAATAACATAATTTCATCAGAAGTGATCAATATATAACCTCTTCACATCTACCTAAGTTCTCTCTGTTGCAAGAACTTCAATTTGCTTCAACTAAACTGTACTCCTGCTACATGCTCTCCCTAAAACTCTAACCAAGCTAGCTTTATTTTTTTCGAGTGCTAGACAGTCTAGACAGCTTCTACCTAAGCATATTCTGCATTGTTTCAGTGAAACCCTAAAAAGAGACAATCAACCTGATAAAATGAGCAAGAAACAGACACTTTGAAGACATGTTACGTTTGACTGTTTAAAAGGAAGAGGTTTGTTGTAAAGAGAGTTTGTATATGCTCTGGAACTGGCAATTACTTCCAGTTTCAATAGTAGTTGACCTCTGGTTTTTTAAACAGCGGTGAAAGATGAGACTGTGTCAAATCATGCATGTTTTTAAAAATCTGTACACAAGAACACTTTCCATTTAATTTAATGCAAAATTATAATTTAATTGGCTATGTGTATCATTATTTTTAAACACTAAGCAATTCTAGAGATCATTATACCTATTTCCAATGATCAAGCAGCTTTTCCCAAATTTATCCCCACTGCATGTATACCTTTCCCTGTCAGTTTGATTTCCCCCATACATCCTGAACAATAATATTAGGTCTACAGGTTGGAGGCTTTCCCCTCTAAAAATAGGACACCTGCTATGTGTTATCTCTCATTCCATTTGGACCATCAAAATCTGTAACATCATCCAGCTCCTCCTGTTCTCCTTCATACTCATGTAACATGACTTGTACTAAGGACTTGCTTTGTTCAGCAAAACGAGGAAAATGTGACTGCTCCCAGACCCTTCAATGCAGGATGAACTGCCTGTTCTTATGCACCTCACCATTTCCATAGCAATCTTCCTCTCTTTCACCTTACCTAGGGAATTACCTCTTGGTATCTAACGATATCTTGGTATCTATCAATAAATAACAATATCTATCTTTACTAAAGCCCAGAAACAGTGCATGAACAGCCTTTCCACTTCTGCAAAAGAAAATATTATCTGTGCTATGTTATATCTGGTTAATTATTTTCTTCTTCAAAAGTAGTTCTAAAGCTTTTCCCATTACCAATATAAAATTATTAGGCTTTACTTCCTTGATCAAAAAAGATTTTAAGATCTAACAACAAGCTTTTATATTACAAGCTCAAATTGCATTAGCTGGAAATAAGAAAATGAGAAAGAAGCAACCTTTATCAGCCAAACAAAAACTGTCAACCAGACACCATGATAAAGACATGAAGAGGTGACTATAAACCTAAAGGTTACTAGATACTATAATTTTAACAGACAAAGAGATCTACTAATGCTGTTTGATCAAACCTCATCAAGTCTAGTGTTTCACACCTTGATCTTTTCAATAGATTATGTATATCTAATAGAACAGTTGAAATTTTCTGCCAGAAGCCAGTTTGCAGGAAGCCATCTGTGCACATACTGGGGAAAAAAAAGAAGCATCTCAGTAGTGGAAAAATCTAATTTCATTCTCAACTCCCTCTCATCGGTATATTCTAGTGAATAGGTTTGGGACAAAACATTCTCCTTTGTAAAAGAGAGTGACAATAACCAAAAATCTGGAAAAAAATAGAATAATTTCTAATGCAAATTTCACATTTTGCATTAAACAGAAAAACCCCACAGAACTGAAAATTTTGCAGAAACAGTAAGATGTCAGAGAGACATTTTAAAAAACTTTAACTAAGATACTTGTCAGAGCCAGCCTTCAAGCAACACCCATATGCAATTGCAGCAATTAAGGCAGCAATTTTGCCAAGGCAGAATTTTTCAGGTTGGAAAAGACCTTTAAGATCATTGAGTTCAGCCTTGTCCTAACCCTATTACCCTATTCCCAATGACCCACCACTAAACCATGTCCCCAGGCACCACATCCAGGCAATTTTTAAACACATTCAGGGATGGAGACTCAACCACCTCCCTGGGGAGCCTGTTCCAGCACTTAACCCTTTCTCTAAAGAAGTTTCTCCTGATACCCAACCTAAATCTCCCCTGACACAACTTGAAGCCATTTCCCCTTGTTCTGTCATCTGTTACAGTGAGAAGACCAACCCTACTCTCCCTACAACCTCCTTTCAGGTATTTGTAAAGAGTGATGAGGTCTCCCCTCAGCCTCCTTTTCCCCAGACTAAACAGCCCAAACACCCTCAGTCACTCCTCATAAGGAATGTTTTCCAAACCCTTCACCAGCTTTCTTGCCCTTCTTTAGACTTGCTCCAACACCTCAATGTCCTTTTTGCACTGAACACAGTACTCAAGGTAGGGCCTCACTAGTGCTGAGTACAGGGGCAGGATTACTTCCCTAGCCAAAAAACTTCTTAATGGAAAAGTCTGCTAAAGATGTCAATGTTACCCAACATTTATAGCTATTCAGTACTGTAACCAGACAGCACCCACTACACCTCTCCATAAAACTAGTTATTAAGTCTCTGAAAGATAGACTTGACAGAACTATGAAAAACTTTACTATGAATAGGAATAAACTGTGAACAATAAGAAAATGAGAGGCACAGGAAAAAAAAAAAAAATCATCATTATACCAGAACCTTGTTTTCCAGAGGCTCTGTGGGCAAAATAAGTCCTCAGGATAAGACAAACAACATTGATGTGTCTTTTTGTTTCTGTCTCATTTTGTCTCCTGTCCTAATATACAATACAGAGGCTGGAAGGATTTAAATAGCTGCAGGCTGTCCCATGAAACTACCTCTGCATGCTCAACTTGAAAAAGTTTACACTGATACAACTCCAATCTTATGTAAGGCATTAAAATAAGCCTTGCCTCTGGGACACAAACTTCATGTAGATTTTTTAACACAGAGAGAACATGATACAATCATATGACAGTATTCTACTGACCACTAATATCCTAGCCCAAAAAGTGAGCTGCTGTATTATATTCACATGCCTATCTCAGATTAGAGCTCTTTGGTTATTTCTAATATAATAAAATAAATTCATATGCCTTTAAAGGCATTCTACTTCCTGAAAATAAACTGCTGGATAAATGGCACTATTTCAAATGCAAAGGGAAACTGGAAACCATACACCTGCCTTCTAACTAAGGAATGGTCACGGGCTGTGGAAAATCCACAGAAACCAGGCTAACAGGGACAGAAAGTGATGGACAAACTTTCCTTCCTCTAAATTATTATAGCTATATTGCTACACAATTGTGTGATGCAGTTTTTTCTTTTCTTTCAGTATTTCCACAAGTTTTCAAGCCAGCTCAGAAATTATATATGCAGTAATTACTAATTTACTGGGGAAGCATATAAATTCTTTTACAATAGTTAAAAATAAAGATTACCAACACCTCAGAATAAATACCCTTGCATGGTAAAATTAAAAGCATTCCTTGAAATCATCAGAAAATAAGAATCTTCAACCCTTTTTAGCCTCTGAACTTGTACTATCTAAAACTAATGCATCCCAAAAGGAGTTACAAAAGCCTCACCATAACAGTACTGCTTTCTAGCACAACAGGTTTTCTTCAACAGCATCATCCCACTCCATAATACCAACTAAAACTGTAAGCAAACATTAAGTATTTAACAATGACAAAACTCCCTAATATTCTGCTATATTTACGTGAACTTCTAACAATTCTGAGTACTTACAACAGATGTTGGTCACGTTTTGCTCCATTACGTCCATGAAGGACAACAGGTGGCTTGTACACCTTCATTGCTCCTTACAGTACATGCACCTTTAATGTTTCTGATGTTCTTGGTGTCTTTAGTAATAAAGCAGTGATGACTTTGAAGTTATTTATAAACTGTAACTCATTAAATTCCTAAGTGTCATATTAGATACCAACTCAGTGACTCATATTCCTGACAATGTATTTATCATGGCTAGAAGAGAAGGTAAATTTATATGTACGAGTAGCATACACAGGCATGCCATGACCTAATCTTGTATTTTAAAATGGTATTTGATATTAAGTAACTCTGAAGGTAGTAAGAAATACGTATGTCAATTGAAGTTAACTCATTATAAAACAGTGACAAAGAGAAAAATAACCCATATAACAAAAAATCCCTTAATTTTTGAGGATTGAAAATGGAAGCTGGAGTATTTTGAAGGTTATTTCTGTACTTAAATGAGTGCAAGTTTTGGAAAATTATTATTATCTTAAAGTAAAGTCTCATATTTTCTTGAAATAAAATAGTTATCAATTCACCAGACAAAATTATTTCATTGACCACTTGATGTGTAATCTTGGCCCCATAATAAAAACCTCAGTGTTTTAGATCACACATCTGGTCCTAGTGGCTTTAAAGATCATCATTATTGTACAATAAACAATGCAAACATTCAAGTAACAGGCCTGCAGCGAAGTAACATTACTATTTCAGCATTTACACTCAAAATGCAAAGCATTTAAATCCTTTCTAAAACAGAGGAAAATATTTGAACCAAAATAATATATTTTTGCTGGCAATGATCTAATTTGATTCTACAGTTCCCAATTTCACCAAGATTCTTGAACATCAGTTTGTGAAGAAAAGTGTCAAATCATTTGAGGAGCACTCCAAGATGCCGTTCTTCACCAGTCATTCCTTTGGCAAAACATTTCTGAGGGAATTTTTATATTTGTGCCTGGGAAAACCCTGAAGCTACAAACCACATTGTTTAACTTTGCAATTATTCCTTCTTTGAGCACTGGCTTGGACTAGATGACCTCCACAGTGTCCCCCTTTTCAACTTTAATATTTATGTAAGCAGACTTTTCTCTCAAGACTTTAAGAATAATTTCAAAAAACATTCTGAAATTCTTCAATATGGGAGTTGGTCACTACAGAATCCAGTTACACTTAAGAGGAGGGATATGAGACCAGCACCTAAAGACAGCTCTTACCATGTCATACCTTAACCAAATACCACACCTCACAGACATGCATTTCATGAGCAACAGACTTAGCAAAGCCTGCCTTTCTACTGATACATCACAAACCCCACATTCCTTCCTACACAGTAACATTACCTGCTGCATTCACTGTAATTTTACTGCTCCCCATAGAATTCAGCTTTGCCTTTAACCTTGGCTGAAACTGGATATATCAATTGCAGATGTTAAAAGTAATATATACCCAAACCTTTTCTTCCCAGCTATTTACTACTCTCTACATTACAGTAGTAAGACTATTGTTACTAGTCTGAAAGCTGAAAGACAATTACCACAGAAGATAAGTTCTAACTTAGAGTTCATTAACCTGTATAATATCCATATAGTTACAGTAGTAAAGTAACTGGAGAAGCATTTATGAAATGTTTTAACAAACTTACATGTTCTTCCTAGACGTAATGACACAATAGTAAGAGTCTTTCCACAGACAATCTGGCTAGTGACATAAGTAAACACTCATTCCTGTTCTCTATCCTTTTTTAGTGGGGAAAAAGATCAAAACCAGGACCAGATTCCAAAGAAGACATTAGATTAGATTAGAAAAGATTAGATTAGATGAAAACAAGTAGAGTACATGAATCAAATCAGAAAGTGAAACTATAAGAATGCCATCTGATAATATGCCCCACACACACACACAAAAAACCCAAGATATTTGCAAAGTCCATAGTATGGGGTGGAACTTTTACTGAAGATATGTATATCTGCAATGCTTCCCTGAGGAGCATTTCAGCATTATAAATTTCAGTTATTGCAGCCTTCTACAGGAACAGACAGGAAATAAAAATATTAAAAGCCATTACTTTAGAAAAGAATCAAAGATAAAAGCTTTTCTTAAGTTAGTCAAAGTAAGTGACAAAAACAGCTTTATTGATGACAGCAGACTTGCACATATACATATCAAACAACAGCTTGGTAGTGAGCCTTTTGCTATTTGTTTTTAAACAGGGGGACCTCTAGGTAAAGCAAACCCTGATCAGATTGAAGGAGATACTGCAGGAAATAGATGGAAAAATATGACTAATGTTGATGTCAAAACTTTCTTCAACACACACAGCTAGTCAAATCTATAACACAAATTATTCCCAAGTTAGCAACCTGGTTCTGTTCACCTCTGCACAAACAAACCAAATGCAAAATATCACAATAGAAAAAACCTCAGTGCCAATTAAACCCTGCATGTTACAATGTTTTTCCAGTTACCACTGAAAGCTATTAAGTGCATTTACTCCATCAATCTGAACCACTTCCTATTTACTCAAGGGTCTGGTTCCCTGAATCTGTACTGCATGTGACATAAATCATTCCCAGCTTCCTTCCTGGAAGGGAACAGCTAATCTCCTGGGTGTATTTGCATGGTAAAATAATACAGGATTGCACCACAGGCACATTACTTGAGATAGTTCAAGGTCTTTCTTCTTTTACTTAACCCGGTCTGAGAGCACTATCCTAAAGACTTTGCCATTTCATATATCCATATCCCAAACACTTCACATAAAGCACTAATCCATGTTGCCATGCCATGCAACAAAAGCAGGAATATGACAACTAGAAAGTTTGTTCTCAGAACTTGGGCACATGATCAATACGTAGAGGTTATTAAAAGGAACTGAAAAACCCCCACAGGTTAAAAAAGCTATGGATCTTAAAAATAGCTCACAGAGAGAGCATGGGACAGCATACAGTAGCTTCACGCTAAAGCTTGGACGAGTGTCCAGTGGTTAGGGAACAGGGAGTATTCCTGAGGGCGGTACAGATATAACTAATATTGCTACAGCTGAAAGTTAAACTAATAAAGGTTCTGTAAGTGTTTGGAAATCAGAAATAGCTAAAATCAGAGAATGAAGGTTTCTTTGCTAAAGAAACCTATTATAGGACAAAGGTGAACAAGGTTTCCAATATAATACTGTGATCTAGATCATCCACATTCAGAAGGAAAAACTGCCACTCTTCATGATGATTAAATTCTCTACTTCTAAAGATCAAAACTTCTTTCCTTGCTGCTTTCTTCTTAATAAGCAAGTGTCAAAAATTGAAGATAAAACATTTACTAGAAAATTAATTAGTCCAGCTGAAAATGATGGCAGCAAAATCTTTCAAGACTTCCCATCTATCCAAATCTTTTATGATAGGCAAAGAGCAATTACACATTTATTTGAATGGGTGGGGATCAGGAACAAGGGATCTAGCTACAATCAGAATTTTTACACTAGAAAGCTGCACTACTAAAAATTGCAAGCACACAAATGCTACCCTAATGCAAGAAATTGTCTTGATGTTTAATTTCTCATTATTAGTGAGGAGTTACTACATTCTTTAATTGAACAGCTGGACAGCTGTTCATTTACAATATCATACCTTCTTTGGATTTCCAATTCTTCTTGTGATGGACCATTTTGTACTTGAGAGGGAAGCTGTGAATTCTGTCGAGGCAATGTAGGACCTGAAAGCACAGACAGACCATAAATTGATGATTTTAACCTTTACTTTCCTAAGAAGGCAAAAAATCAAGGAAAAAGGCCAGCCATCACAAGACATTATAGGAACTACTTACTTATGCTTTTAAGCCAAACAAGCTCAACAATGTAATACAGCAAATAAAGACTGCAACAAATGTTACTTTACATATTTGCAGAATGGATTTGTTTCACATGGGTAACAAGGTTTCACAGAAGTGCAAAAAAAAAAATTGTATATGATAGAATTTGACAAAAGCTTTGCAATGCACTCCAAGTTTCAGATTTTCTTAAAACAATGAACAAGTACTCTTGGAAGAACAGAAAAAGGCTCAGAAAATTAAAACACTCACCTAAATAGAACACTGGAATAGAAGAGGAAAAAAAAAACAGAAAAAAACCCATCAGAAGCTTATCACCACATCAATATAAGGAAGTTAAAAGTCATGTTTCTACATGACACACCTAAATTTACTGAGATTTTAGCTTGTCAAATTGGATTAAAGACTGTCTATTTGGGGTAGGCAAGTATTGTGTCCCAAGGAACAGAGGTATATAATGAATGTACAAACTGCATTCTGCTAATCACAAGAAATGCAAAAGAGGACATGCAAATTCATCTTCAGCTTCCACTAATGTGCAATTCTGAATCATACATCTAAGGTGCCCCAGCAGAACAGTTTTACAGTTCTGCAGATTGAAGTGGAAAAAACAACCCCCACATGGGAAATCGCCGGAGTCCAGCAAGGCAGCTCATTGAGCTCATCACAGCAGAGCAATGGTCAGAAGAAACAGGGATGAATAACAGTGGTGGGAGACACCCTTCTCGGGGGCACTGAGGGGCCCATTTGCAGACCCAACCCACTTACTAGAGGTCTGCATCTTACCAGGGGCTTGAATTAAGGACATAACAGGAAGACTGCATTACCTCGTACATCCCACTGACTGTTTCACAAGGGCACCAATAATCCAGATGGGATTAACCTGAAAACTAGCAGGAAAGACTACAGAGAGCTGGGAAGAGCAGTGAAGAACTCAGAAGAACAGGCAAGGTTCTTATCAACACTCGGTAAAAGGAAAAGGCCAGGAAAGGGACAACAGACTTGCAGAAAGTCAGTGAATGGTTGAAGGAATGGAACCATAGGCCTTTGGCTACCTAGACCCCAAGGCTCATTTCAATGAACCTCGTCTGCTGGGGGCCAGTGAGGTTCACCAACCAGAGAAAGGGAAAAGTGTCTTTGGACAGAGCTGGCCCATTTAGTTAGGAGGGCTTTAAACCAGGAATGCCACGGGAAGGGATTCTCAGTTCATCCAACACCCACTATGTTGAGGACAGAGCCACCAACAGATGCTCTTAACCTGGAAGAGAATTACAGGCCAACAGGAAAGTGTGTGTACTCATAGATATAATCCCTGCCAGGAAAACTGCTTGGAAGGGGGCACGTCTCAAATGCCTCAATGCAAATACATGAAGCATGGGGAATACACAAGAGGAGCTGCACATGTCTGCAAGCCTTCAGGGCTATGAGGTTACTGGTATCACCAAGATGTGGTGGGATGGCTCCTAGGACTGGAGCATGAGCATGGCTGGGTATAAACTGTTTAAGAAGGAAAGGAAGGGCAGAAGAAGAGAGGGTGTCACATTTTATATCAATAATCATCTGTAGTCCATCAAGCTCTGCCTGGGGATGGATGAGAAGCTGATGGGTCAGGATGACAGGGAAGTCAGGGGCAAAAGATATCAATAGTGTGGCTCTGCTCCAAGCCACCCAACCAAGATGACCAAATGGATGAGGTCCTGTTCAGACAAATAGCAGAAGCTTCCCACTCACAAGCCATGGTCCTCGTGGAGGACTGTAACCAACCCAAAATCTGCAGGAGGGAAAACATAGCAAAACACCAGCATTTCAGGGAGTTCCAGGAGTGCACTGATGACAACTTCCTCTTCCAAATGGGAGAGGAACAACCCAAAAAAGTTGCTTTGCTGGACCATGTTCTCACCAACAGAGATGGGATGGTGAGTCATATAAAACTCAGTGGGAGACTAGGCTGCAATGATAACAATACTATAGAATTCAAGATCCTTAGGGTAGCATGAAAAATGCAACATTAGCTGACCGCATTCAATTTCAAAAGGGCAGATTTTGGTCTCTTCAAGCTAAATATATTTGTTCACTATCTTCTTTCTTGAGATATAAGAGGATGGTAAAAATCACAGCTTTCAGACTCTGGTTTCCCTAAGCAATCTGAGTGCTTGAACAAAAACTGCAACACAATCAACCATTAATTTATCTCAGTTGCAATCACTGTGGATCATGTATCTCACTTTCCTTTCAGATAAAGAATTCCCAACTCCTCCTGCAATAGTAAGATAGCAGCATTTCTACGTTGGCTACCATCTCAAAATTGAAAAATTGTCTACCAGAAACATCAAGAAATTAGAATGGAAGAGCTTGCAGCTGGTACAAAATAAACACCATGCTGCAGAAGTTGACTATTCAGACAAAGCCTGGAATAATGTGCCCAGTTTGGGGCTCCTCAGTACAGAGAAAGACAAATTGCAGCAAATAAAATGTAAATTAAAAACAAATAGGAAAAGGGTGGGGAAGGGTGGGGTCTAGTGAAGAAGATGCTTGAGGTGAGGCTGAGATAGCTTTGTTTGCTCAGTCTTCAGGTAAGGCAGGCATGTCACTGCCATTCTCAGCTACCCAATAGCTCATTACAGACAATACAGTCAGAACCCTCTCAGAAGCGCAGAAGAGGATGACAGGTAATGATCAAAAGCTACAGAAAAGAACCTTTCAACTAAATAAGAAGTTACACTAAGAGAGCAGTTAAATATTGGGTGAGGCTGCACAGAGGAGCTGTGATACCTCCACCCTTGGAGACCTCAAAATTCAGCTGGACAAGGCCCTGAACAACCAGGGGATGACTCCTTCTAAGCAGGGAATGGGAGCGCAGGGACTCTGAGAACTCCTACTTTGACTAAGTTGTTCTCAAATGAAATTCATTTGAGAAGGTTCCACTGATTTGGAAACATATTGTAAGTACCTTATTATGGCAACAACTGCCTTAGCACCCCTCATTTTATTGGAACAATCTTCCCCAAAATAATGTGCATTTCACACTGAAGTTTCAACCAGCCTCTCTTTCTGTACCCTATAAATAAAGATAGGAAACACTAGTAGTCCTAATTCTCAGCGTCAAAACGTAAGATTAAATAAACTACATGACTGACCTGTACTACTAAATAAGTGTCTGAATATTTTAAATTACATTCTATTAAGCTATTTTAGATTGTTATGATTTGCAGAGCAACTCACTGAATTTGATTGTGAGAAGGAAACAAAACACTGAAGTTCTCATGTTTTGTATGGAACAAATGAGAGCACAACAAAAGCCACCGAAATCAAGATATTTAGGTAAAAGATCCAAATGACAGTAGGCTCCTCAGCACCTTTATTTCTAGATGAAACCAACCACATCTTCAGTCTTCACCATCTTGTAGCTCTTATTAAACTTCTTATAATTCTTTCTACTATTAAGAAAATCAAAGTACCCTGTGAAACTATTAGAGGTATAATAAAGTAAGACAGATAAATTGCAGAATATTACTTCAACCGAGACACTGCTCAGAGTGAAGTGGAAGGATTACTTCAAGCATCATATATGCAATATTTACACAGCCCCCCTGAACCTCCTTTTTAAAGCACCCAGCAGATGCACAGACAGGAATCAGAATCAGCACTAGCACTGGAGTGAGGCAGGAAATGTAAACCATGGCTTTAAAACAGCAGGTGATTATTTGTTTATTATGTACAGGAAAAGGAATAAGAAAAAAGCTTTAAAAATAAATTTTGGTCAAATGTTAAAATACATTATTATAATGGTAGCAATGCTCTAGGACAATTAACAAAGGAATTGCTAGAATCCCCTTTATTTTGAAATTCTTTTTCTGAAAATATCAGAAGGCTATCCACCACCTGTCAGGGCTGATAACAGTATTAATCACCTCCTTCATCCAAGACAACACTGAGAGATTAAATCAGGCCAGCTTTACTGTTTGTGAAAGCTCTTCACATCTTGCCCTTCCCTCTGTTCTCATGCAATGCTTTCCCTTTCCAAGTGTACTACTGACCCACTGTTTGACCTCAGGACTCCCTCCCTCCTGTATTTTATGCTTTCTTCCCCCACTAACAGGCCTCACTTCACTCCCTAGCTCTTGGTTAAAACAACCGACTCCCCAGATCCCCTAATCCCAAACAGGTGCCACACTCACTCCTCCAGGTGAAGCCATCTCGCTCCAGCACCAAGACAAATACTAACTACTATTCCTCCACAGTATCTCTGCTTCCCAGCCTCATTTATCTCCACCTTATCACACATAACCCCTAAGGCACATTACCCCACTTGAATGACACTCTTGTATAAAATGTATCAAAACTAATTTACAATCACATTCGGACCTGTGATTACATCTCCTCAGAATTTCCTTTATACAGTGTTACTTGACAACAAAGAGTAAAAACTTTTTGCAGTTCATAAAGTGTGAAGTTTGGCTTCCTCAGTTAATAATTCTGATGACAAGGTAGTAAAGGTGGATTTTATTTAAAAATTCTACCACTGTTTTATGGTAGCCATGCTTGATTTAAAAAGAAAATCCTTTGTCAGGAGCTCACAGAGGGATTCAGATTATTTTGCCTTGTAGTGCATGTGCTGCTGTAATTCTAACAGGTGGGAAAAGCTAATTTTATATTAATGAGCCTGTATGCAAAAAGCTTCAAACTCTATATACTCTTCCTTGCATCACACTTGATTTCAGCTTCAACCTTTGGCTTTCGACTTGAACCACATGCCTTGTCAGCACTTGATTTTAAAACAGGAGACTTTGGTCTTCTCAAAGCCCTCCTCTTGGTAGGGTACAATGGGACAAAGCCCTCTTCAAGCCCTCCTGCTTGGTAGGGTACAATGGGACATGCCAGGAAGCCTGCATGGATAATAAGCAAGGAACTTTTGGGCATACTTAGGGTAAAAACAAAGTCTATAGAGGATGGAAGCAAGGACAGATAGCCTGGCAGAAGTACAGAGTAATCAAAGAAGAAAGAGATAAGGTTATGAAAGCAAAATCACAGAGAGAATTGGACCTGGCAAGGGAAGTTAAGGGCAACAATTTTCTATCTTATCAATGATAAGAAGACTAGGGAAAATGTGGGACAGCTCCAGAAGAAAAATGGAAAGATGTTCACCTAAGACCTAGAGAAAGCTGAGGTACTCAATGCCTTCTCTGCCTCAGTCTTTACCAACAAGGATGATGGGCATACCCTCCATCTTATGAAAGCCACAGGCAACAAATGCAAAAAGGAAGATCCCTCTACTGTAGATTAAGAGCAGGACCAAGATCACCTAAAGGACCTGAAAGTGAACAGGTCCATGGGACCTGATGGGATTCACCCGTAGCTCCTAAAGGAACTGTCAGATGCAGTTATCATAGAATCATAGAATCGGCTGGGTTGGAAGGGACCTCAGAGATCATCAAGTCCAACCCTTGGTCCACTACCGCTGTGGTTACCAGACCATGGCACTGAATGCCACATCCAGCCTCTTTTTAAATATCTCCAGGGACGGAGAATCCACCACTTCCCTGGGCAGCCCATTGCAATGTCTGATCACTCTCTCCGTGAAGAAATTCTTTCTAATATCCAACCTAAACATCCCCTGGCACAACTTGAGACCATGCCATCTTGTCTTACTGATAGCTGCCCGGGAAAAAAGACCAACCCCCCCCTGGCTCCAGCCTCCTTTCAGGGAGTTGTAGAGAGCGATGAGGTCTCCCCTGAGCCTCCTCTTCTCCAGGCTGAACACCCCCAGCTCCCTCAGCCTCTCCTCACAGGACTTGTGCTGGAGTCCCTTCACCAGCCTGGTTGCCCTCCTTTGGACCTGCTCCAGGACCTCAATCTCCTTCCTGAACTGAGGGGCCCAGAACTGGACACAGGACTCGAGCTGTGGCCTCACCAGGGCTGAGTACAGGGGCAGAATCACTTCCCTGGACCTGCTGGCCACGCTGTTCCTGATCCAGGCCAGGATGCCATTGGCCTTCTTGGCCACCTGGGCACACTGCTGGCTCATGTTCAGCTTCCTGTCAATCCAGAATCCCAGAGCTGGATTGACAGAGACGGTGTCCATTGTATTTAAAAAGTCATGTCAGTCTGCTGAAGTTTCTGCTGACTGGAAAAGGGGAAACACAAACCCCATTTTCAAAAACGGGGAAAACAGAAGAGCCAGGGAGCTACAGACCAGTCAGTCTCACCTCTGTGCCTGGCAAGATCATGGAGCAGATCCTCCTGAAGGCTCTGCTAAGGCATGCAGATAACAAAGGGGTGACAGGTGACAGTCTGTATCAAGACGAACCTTTCTTGGGGTATGACACACTGAAGCTAAACCAGTGCTCTGGCAGAAGCTGATGCCTTCAGAGTCAGTCAGTCTGAGTCAGTGCTGGTGCTCCCAACTCACCCAACCTCTCCTCTGGCCTGCTCTGCCAGTGAGCTGAGCTTGTGCTGGAGGCCAGGCCTTTTATTGGCCTCCTGATCCTGCCCCTGCGCAGTTGGGCCCAGCCCTAACCAGGCACAGGTGGGCTGAATGCAGGCTCACACCCACTGCCTGCTGAGTAGCAGCACCTGGGTGTTGCCTCATTTCACTACAACAGTCAACAAGGCTTCCTTCAATAATGGCATTCTTTGGTGACCTTCTGGCCTTCCTGGGCAAAGGAGTCCGGGAAGGGTGGACAATCCTCAACAGGCAAATCCTTAAGGAACAGGAACAAACTATACCTGTGCACTTTAACACGAGCCGGTATAGAACAAGACCAGCCTGGCTGAACAAGGAGCTTTGGTCAGAACTCAGAAAAAAAAAAGGAAAGTCTATGGGCTATGGAAGGAAGGGCAGGAAACTCAAGAAGTGTTCAAGGGTTGGTCCTGATGATCTCTGAGGTCCCTTCCAACCCAGCCGATTCTATGATTCTAAGATTACAAAGTTACTGCAAAGATAGAGATGAAGAAAATTAGGCCAAAGCTCAGCTTGAATTTAATCTAGCCAGTATCATTAAAGATAAAAGAAATAGTTTCTATAAATAAATAAATAGTAAAAAAAGAGCTAGGGAGAATGAATTGCCCCTCTCCCCCCCACTTGATGTGGGAGGGAAACTTGTGACTAAGGAAAAAGAAAAGGCTGAACTGCTGCGTGCTCGTTTTGCCTCAGTCTTTGTCAATGCCAATTGATCCCTGAGGGTACAGCTCCCCGAACTTGAAGACCAAGATGGGGACCTATAGACCTGTCAGTCTGACCTTGGTGCCAGGGAAGGTTATGGAGCAGGTCATCTTGAGTATCATCACATGGTACATGCAAGACAACTGGGTGATCAGGCACAGTCAGCATGAGTTTACAAAGGTAGGGGCTGTCTGACTGTCCTGATCTCCTTCTACAAGATGACTCAGCTAGTGGATGAGGGAAGAGCTGTGGATATTGTCTATCTGGACTTTAGTAAAGCTTTTGACACTGTCTCTCACAGCATTCTTCTTCAGATAAATATACTCTGCATTAGATGAAAGACTGATGGGATGGTTGTGCTGAAAGAGTGGCAGTGACAGGAACCAAATCTGCCTGGTGACCAGTCACGAGTGGTGTCCCCCAGGGTTCAGTGCTGGGGCCTCTTCTCCTTCATATCTTCATTAATGATTTGGATGAGGGGACTGAGTGTACCCTCAGTAAATCTGAAGATGACACCAAGCTAGGTGGGTGTGTCGATCTGCTGGAGGGTAGGGAAGCCTTACAGTGGGACCTGTTAGACCAATGGGCCAAGGTTAATTGTATGAGGCTTAACAAGGCCAAATGCCAGGTCTTGCACTTGGCCATAACAACCCCACGGCAAGTAGCAGACCTGGGGAAGTGTGGTTAGAGAGCTGTAAGATGGAAAGGGACCAGGGGGTATTGGTTGACAGCTGACATAATAGCAGTCAGCAGTGTGAGCAGGTGGCTTGTGTTAGGAACACTGTAGCTAGCAGGAATAGAGAGGTGATCATCCCTCTGTACTCAGCTCTAGTGAGGCTGCACCTTGAGCACTGTGTTCAGTTCTGGGCACCTCACTGCAAGAGGGACACAGAAGTGCTGGGGAGTGTCCAGAGAAGGGCAACGAAGCTCGTGAAGGGCCTGGAGCAGAAGTCTTGTGAGGAGCAGCTGAGGGAGAAGGGAGGCTGGAGCAAAACAGACCCTTCTCCATAGTGGACTGTGACTGAAACAGAGGGAATGGATGGAAGCTGCACCAGGGGAGGTTTAAGCTGGATGTTAGGAAACACTTTTTCCTTGAGAGGGTTGTCAGCCATTGGAATGGCCTGCCTGGGGCAGTGGTGGAGTCAGCATCCCTGGAAGTGTTTAAAAGGCATTTGGACCTGGTCCCTGAGGACATGGTTTAGTAGTTAGCTTATGGTGTTGGTCAAAGGTTGGACTGGATGATCTTGGAGGTCTCTTCCAACCTAAAACATTCAGTGGTTTTATGATGGGGTCACAGCCTCAGTGAACAAAGGCAGAGCAACACACATCATCTACCTGGACCTATGAAAAGCATTTTGACACTGTCCCACATAGCATCCTGGTCCCTAAACTGGAACAATACGGATTTGTTGGATGGACCACTCACTGGGTAAGGAACTGGATGGATGGTTGCAACCAAAGAGCTGTGCTCAATGGCTCAATGTCCAAATGGAAACATGGAACAAGTGGTGTTCACGAAGGGTCAGAACTTGGACTGATGCAATTTGACATTTTAGTCATCAAGATGGACAGTGGAATCAAGTGCACCCTTAGCAAGTTTGCTGATGACACCAAACTGTGCACTGAAGTCAACACGCTGGAGGGAAGGGACACTATCCAGAGGGACCCTGATGGGCTTGAGAAGTGGGCTTGTGCAAAGTTCATGAAGTTCAACAAAGCCAAGTGAAAGGTTCTGCACCTGGCTTGAGGCAATCCTATGAACAAACACAGGCAGGGAAGAGAAAGGATTGAGAGCAGCCCTGAGGAGAAGGTGGTGGTGGTCCACGGCAAGTGGGTTGGATCTTTATTCTCTTTCAGGCCCCTCCCCTTTAGGATTTTGTTCTTTGATTTTTATTTGTTTTCTTGCAGAGAAGTTCAGACCTGTCTAATGAAAACAGAAGAGAAGGCTGTGCATTTCCTTTTCACCCTTTGTAGGTATTTACTCATGTAGCATTGAAGGTCATTCACAGTGGCTGGAGCTTTGGAGACCAAGCATCAGACTTCAGAACCAGCACCAAATACCACCATTTCAAAATGACTGAACATTTTGTAGGAAGAGTGAGTTAATTAATATTCAGTTTTCAATGGTCACTTGTTTAATATAATTACCAGAGTTGTTGCAAGGTGTTAGAATTTATTAAAATACTATAGTATTTCAGAGAACTGATCCCTGATTTCTCAGGGACATCGGTAAGATTGACTGCTCAAGCATTGGTTGCTACTTACTGCTATAGCAGGAGTAAAACCTAGAGGATAAACATCTGAAGTTATTGACATTAGAATTAAAAAGGCAACTGCAGTACCTGGTAAGCTGATGCATGTATGCTTCTGCAGCTGTGCTTCTGGTAAGGTGCTGAACAGATCCTAAATTGTTACAGTGGCATTTGCCTAAAGCCCTGCAGATGGTTGTCCAGAATAACATCCTTGGGTTTCTGGAACCTGGGTTTTGAGCACTTTGGTAGCAAAGTTGACAGTGTACCAACTACCCCTGAAAGGGAACCTGTACAAGCTTAGGAATCTTGAAAAATTCTGTGCCCCAGAACTTTTTTAGGATCCAGACTGGTTGAGGGGGAAAACTGGAATTGTCTTATTAGCTGGAGCAATCACAGTCTGAGTAAACATAGTGGAATAAATGACTTTCACCAGGCACATTTATAATCTGAAACAACTGAAACTTTAGTAAAGTAAGACTAAACTAAATGATCAGGTTACTGTATTAAAAAATGTTGGGAACTGTAACTAAGAGTCTCTTACTAGACTATTTATGGATTGGTTGTTTCATTATAGGGAAAACTACCGCTAAGGGCTTATGGGTTCTAGAAATTATAAGGGCAGATAAATGACATTTATTATTCATCCTCACTCTTTGCATTTCCCAGCCTCCCATCATTTGTGAGCACCATCCATTAGGATATGATACAGTGTTCTGTGGAGTATCCTCTGGCTCACAAAACAGTATCTTGAATGTCTGCTATGAAAGACACTCTTCTGTTTCCTAAACTTCTAATATAAGTCCAAGAGTTTAAATTCTTGCTTGGTTGGTTTCTTACATTTAATGTATTTTGAATGTTAAAGGAACTTGAGATATACTGGGTGTGGGGAGATTTTTCTGCCAGATATTGAGAACTGTGATGCAGAGGCTCAAATTACGCAGCAGTGCCTTGGGCCACCAGCTGGTGCTGTGATTGCATATTAGTTCAAAACCTAATAAATTTATGCATGCTCCTTGGGTGGTTCTCAGATGTAGGACTGGAGCTATGGTTTGGGAATTCCCGAGCCAGGTTACTTTGACTGATTGAGTCTTACTCCAAACCTTTCAAAAAAGCAGCCTGATGATTTGAAAACAAACCAGTGTCTACTAAAGAGCTGGGATACATTTAGTAACTGATGGATCTGAACCTTCTTTTGCATAGAGCCAGCATTTGTCTCTTCTGTGGCAGGGCTTATCTGCAGAAGGTGCCTGTGAGCTGAGTGTGCTGGGGAGGCAAAGCTCCTTACTTACATTGGTGCCTGGGGGATCTGTACAGAAGGGTTCTGTCCCTTCTGTCCCTTACGGCTGACATATCAGACAGGGGTGCTTGCATTTTCTGTCTGGATATATCTATATGTAACTATGTTATCTGAGCCAGGATACTACACACAGTTCCTGAATGACAACCAGCAGTCACAACCTTATTTTGGTTTGGTTTCGTGTTTGTTTTTTTCATGCACTATGTTGTGAAAAGCAACTCATCACATTTGTCATACAGTGCTGAATCTTGCACTCCATAGCTAACTAGGAATCTAGGGTTCTGTGAGCACGTTTGTCATATTTTGGAGTAGACTTGCCTCTCAGTAGGAAGTTCTTGCTCAGTTGGCAGTAAGGATACTATTTGAATTTTTTTGGCTACGTGCAAAGAATGTTTATTTGTTAACATCTCTAGATTTTACATCACAAATGCTGGTTATGTAATGGAGTTGAAGAAATTCTGGTTTATACATTTGTTTTTAATACAATTTGAAAAAAACAACCTTTGTATTAAGACATTCCTCTTGGGCTTAAGAAGTTAAGTTAAACTTAAGTTCTTCTGGCAAGCAGTAATTTGCCCAGGGCCCCTTCCCTGTAAGTATTCAACACCAGGTTTCATAGGGCCTTAAGCCACATGACCTAGTCGTAGGTGTCCTTACCAATTTCCCCCACCCCAAACATCAAAGATGTTTACCATCTGAACTTTTGAAAGTCATCCAAAACCATGAAGAGTTCATGTGTAATTACTGAGACATCAAGGACAGGCTATCTGCCTCAGACTTACCAAGCAAGTGCCCTTTTTAAAGGCTATACAAAAAGGTTCATTTACTAAACACAGCACAGTAATGTTTCCACATTTGTTATCATAAAGACAACAAATCATGAGAATTATAGAGATGTATACTGGCTACTGTACTCTACAGTTAGAAATTAATGTAAGAATTTCTGGAAGATGAAGGCGGGAAGTGTTTTACAGAGGTTGTGTCTTCCTTATCTATTAATTTCAGCAAGCACTGTGTTGTCTTACATGATGTACACAATGTTACCCTGGAGATACTCCAAGCAAAAACAGTACATCCAAGAAATATCCATAGACATAAATCAGTATTTTTTTAATGCAAAACATCTAACTGCAATGATAATAATAATAAAGTTCTAAGTATGCAGAAACATCTGTCATATTGGTCATTTAGAAAACTTTTCTGCCTTAAGACTTCTGAAGTCACACACCATCCATCCTCTGACAACTCCCCTGCATGACAGGTGGTAGGTAGGCTTTTGTGCCCATTAAGCCATGACTGCAGCTCACAAGCAGCTGGGGAAGCAGCCAGGCTGTTTGCTGTCTGCACCATAGTGCAGCCTTTCACAGACTTTTAGAGCTAGGCACAATCCAGCAGCAGCTGTCTTGCTGCTTAAGGGTGCTATATACCACTATTACTTACCACATCTATCATACTTCCTTCCCTCAGATCTACTGCTTTTCTCTACGAAACAGACTGAACTAAAAACTAATAATAAAGAAGAAAAATAAAAATAAGTGGTCATACTGTGGCCATTTTCCAATTGAAAATACTGAAGAAATAAAAACCTCAAACTTCCATCCCTTTAACATTTAAGGGTATTTAACAGTCTTTTTGAACAAGATATTACCGTGCTATGTCAGAGACAGACACTCTACTGGAAACTAACAATCCAGCTTCACTTGCACTGGCTATTCAATCCATCCTAGATATGAGAAAACCTGTTCTTATAGTCTCAAACTTGGTCCCAGAGCACTCTTCATCTTAAAATCACGATCTCTCTGAATTCTGCAAAACACAATCGTCAGCAAGATAAGCTACTGTAAGCTGGCTCACCTGCTCCAGTAATTGATGTGTTTCTTCCATAGCTAAACATGCAAGGGAGCCAAAACCAATCCCCTGCTACCAATTACCATGGAAATTCTAGTATATCTTACATATTTTTTCCATAAGGAAATGCAACTTGAATATCCTTTCAAGAAAGGAAAATTTCAGCTTCCAAGTCATTTGGCCTGTACTCTGACAAATTCCTCTCTGCAAGCATAGATTCTTAACCACCATGCTAAGGGACATCACTAAGTTAAAGGTGCATACCAGGTGGAAAAGTCTGCTTTACACTTTTATTAAGTTATTACAGCAATCCAAAAACATAACTTCATTGCTAAAATACCACTGTTTGGACAGGGGGACAGATGGCATAACATATTAGCAGGAACTAGACACAAGAAAGTTCTCAGAGGCTTTTAAACATCTTCAGTATACATCAGAAACATCACGCCCCAAGAAAAAGTATTCACAGATACTGCATGGATAAAAGTCAGATCCTTCTATAAGATCACTCACTTCACAGACCAGAACAACCCAAAGAAATGACAAGGCTGAATGATCTTTTCAGTCTAAGTTTTAAGGAAAGTCTTCTACTAAAAGAAAACACAGATGGTGCATTTTGTGGTGCACTCTGGCAGACAGATGATATAATTTCAAATTAATTTGTTCAGCAGCCATTCCAGTTTAATGTTCTCTGTTTTTCAGCTTATTCTCACCTTTGTATCACCCTTCTATGACAGTTCAGATTATTCTGTAGTGGTAAATGGATGGGAAATCCAAATAATTAAAAAACCCTGGGGAAAAAGTCCCTCAAGATGTGTTATCTTCAGCTACATCAGGACCAGTTCTGGTTCTTCATGCAGTCACACAGACAACTATGGTGGCATGGCTCAGAGAATGACATCAAGTCTTCTGGGGGCTGCTTGAGCCAAATTAAACACCCTAACATTACCTTTCTAAATCACAATCAGAGCTTCAGTTTAGCAATCTCCCTAACTCCATTTTCACTTACAGTTGACTTCTGACCCCCAAATCTCTATTCAAAGCTGAATTCCAGATGCACAACCAGATATATGTAAAAATTCCAGATGCATTTTTATATGAAAGTATAATCAACAAGCTGAAGATGGAAACACAGGGTTTCTCCTGCCTCAATACCTTTTTTGTTCACCAGTTCCTTCAGTCTTTGCAATTACATTGTCTGCTTCGGAGTTTCACACCAAACACTCCGCATCTTTTAATGTCACGTGCCTTAGGAAACCAGTGTTGACATAGCACCTGGCTGACACTGAAGACATCACATTCCTATGAAGTAATACCCCTAAAGCCCCCCAAGTATCCACTGTTCAAGAGAGTAACAATACATGCACTACTATTTTCACTTAGCTGGACAGGTTTGCTTGGGAACTGGTAACATAATGATTTGTGAAGTGGTTTTTTGGGAACTGGTGGCAGTTAGATCATGTGAAATCTTCCTCAGAACCCCACATGCCCTAGGGTTCAAGAAAGCCAAAACCCACACAAGAAATCATTCCTGCAATTGGTGTGCTGTTCAGAATACAGCGTGAAAAGACAATCTACTTTTTAAAAAATCTAGGACCTTTCAGAAAGTTTGGTCAACTATCACACATTGGATTTTTCAGTTTCAGGTGAAGATCTCAGTTTTTGCCCCCCAAGGAAACAGCTTTTATAAACAATTCAGTAATTAAGACTTTCCATCTTTTCATATCTCAGTATGTTAGTGCCAAAACTAAGCAACATTCTGATTATACAGTCTGATATTCAAATTGAAGTATGATTGACTTTTCAAAGGAAGAATTAATTGAAAGCAGACGGGAAGTTAATTTACATAAGCATATACTATAAAATTAAGTGTACTGACTAATTACAACCTTTAGAAAAGATTACCATTAAGGACAGTACACCTACTAAGCAAAGAACATACCCCAGATGAGTTCAAAACCACAGCAAAAAGATATATTTCTGTTGTAGAATTCAATAAGTTTTAAAAAAAAAAGACCAAACAACATTGCAATAAATGTCTAAAGATTTTCTGAATTAATGGACAGCAACCTTTTACCAGAGATTTATACAAGGAAGTAAGCAGAAAAATTATTATGGTGAAGTAACCTCTTTCACTTGCCATTGGCTCCTCCTCCCATTCAGAGCCTCTCCTGCTCCAGGACGTAACAGAACAAAGTCTGAGAAGATAACCATTTTTCAGCACAAGCAAAAACTGTACTACTCCTCTAGACCTGGACTTGTATTATGTACCTAAAATGCTCTCCATGATCACCATCACACTCATTATTAAGAAGTGACAACATTATTCTCTAGTACTTATATATTTAGGTGAACCATCTTCCAACTAAGATTCTCATTCCTTCATATATTTACTTCCTCAAACAGATCTATCATTATCTAAGTACCTCCAGCTGAGTTATCCATTACTTTTATTTATTTTAGAAGAGCAGTAACTATGATGCATTTCCCATCCTGAACATGTTTTCTATTTTATTTCACAAGGCAGGCAAAAGAGAAAAAAAAATATTCATTGAAATATATTTAAAATTAAGTAGAGATAAGCCTCCTATCAATGCCAGCAGAGCTTCCTATCAATGCCAGCAGAGCCTTGGAAACTACACGCTGCTACTTGGGTGAAATGCTTGGCTTGGCACTAGCTTGCTGGGTGACCTCAAACAGGGTTGGGGCTTCTGTCTCTGCCTCCCTTTTATGCAGGGGGATACAGAAAACAAAGCTTCAACAGTGGAGTATTATAGTTACCTAATGAAACTACAGTATCACAATCTTAAAGAAGCAAGTATTGAAAGTTAAATATATCAATACCATCTACTGTCAACAACAACAACAACAACAAAAGCCATTAGGATTAGTTTCTAGCTGCCCTTTCAGGAAATTATACCAACTGTAAGCAGACATGCATTAAACTTTGAGTCAAATTAGTTTGTTTCTAAACTGCAAGCTCCTTAGTATCCTATTTTCACCACCAAAGCAAGCATGTTGTAAAAGACAAAAAACAAAAAACCTAGGAACACTTGTTGACAGTATTTCAACACAGATATAGGATGAACAGTTATCTGGGAATGATAACAAGCTTGTAAAGCAATTCTATATAAACAATTATGATTTCTTTTTACAAGCAGCAGCACAAAACTACTTATCTTCATACATCTGCTGAAGAGACACTGGTAACATTAAACTCTAGTTTTATTTCATCTTGTTGGGAGCTACAGCACCTAAATGCCTGTGAAACAGGTGGCAGCTCATTATAAACAGCCACAGTATTTCTTGATTAGTGGAAGTTACAGAAGAACAGAATAATTCCTGTACTTGTGGTGTCCATCACCAGTCTGTGATGCACATATTGATGCATTTTCTCTTGTACTGACCACTAGCAAGTCAAACCACAGGAAAGAGAAAGTGACTACTTTACTATTCAGAAAACATCTTACAAACAGCCACTAACAAACATAATGAAGCAACTTAATTCATGTCTTTGTCAGACCTACATCTCAAAGCCATTAAGAACAAACTAGGTAGACTATAGTATTGTTGCCAGCAACCTGAACATGATATTGCAGTCATACTCAACTTTCAATTCATGAACCAGACAAAAAAACACCTGAAAACAAAACAAAACCCCAGTCACAAGGGATTATCTGGTATTAAATCGAAGCAGACAAACACAAAGTGAAGGGCAACTTCAGAAGAAGAGACTACAAAGAGAATGGTGAGACTAAAGGCAGAATGACTTGGAAGAATTCACAGTTTGGGATGAGCAGAGAATTGAACTGTTAAGTACAGTGATTTTTAGACTGACAAAGCTCACAGAACTCCTCTTCTTCACCCCACCATTTAAAAAATTACTCAAGTGATGCAACAGGAATCAGTGATGCACACAGGAACTTATTTTCACTAAACTGTGTCTTCCTGTGGTATTACATTTGAATCTAGTCTGTCTGAATGATGTTCTCAATATATTACTGAAGTTACACCTCAAGAAACTGCTAAAAACAATTTTAGTTCTATCCAAACTTAAGTGGTATCTTCGTTCAATAAAATTTCTACTACTGAAGAATATAATAATGTAGTTGTTAGGCATCATATACTTCACATAAAGCAAGAAAATTAGTCATTGCACAAATTACAATAATCCATGAAATGAAAAAAAGATGCATTGACCAATTAAAAAAAATAGCACTACCGCACCCACATAGGTCATTTTAGCTTCTAGTAGCTCAGTTTTCATGTTTGGAGGAGTTAAATTAAATTATGAAAATATATATACACATACACAGTTATTTGAAACATGTTGTACCAAACTCTTCTAGTACAAATAATGGGAAACAACATAAAACCCTCAAACCTGTGCTAATTACCATAAATCAGATTTTGTCAAACAAGTAGAAACCAACACTTCATGTGTCTCCAAATGTTGGCTGAGATATCAATGACAAATAGACAGAATGCATAAAATGTTCACAATCAACTAACCCTTAAGGAAAGTAGAACTGAGATTCAGAGGAGAAAATGTCCAAATGGGAGGCAGGAGAATGAGATACACAATTGGTTTATTTTAGCTGGCAAAAAGATACCTTAATACTTCTAGTTAACCTTTATTTTTTGGTCTGATATGCTGCACAACAGCATAAGCACTGTAGAATGTATCATCCTCCTTTGCCTAGATAGTTGAGTTTCAAAAGCTAAGTCTTGAAATAACCAAAGTAGCTTGCTAAAGTCACCCTTTTTTGCTGTAGTTGAGTCAGCCCTAATAAGTTTATCTACAGCCTTTCTCTGTAACAAGAGAAATAAAACTGGAACAGAAGTACTCTCTCAGTATATGGGCAATCTTTAGTGGGGACAAAAGAATTATATTTGGTTACAAGAAGACAAAAGCCTCTTGAAGTCCTTGAACTAAAAACTCCCTCTCTGAGTGTCCCAGTGTTACACTGTAGGCTATAGAGTCTGTTTAGAGTATATTACAGACACCACCCAAAGCCTGAAATAAAGTCACCAAGTTTTCTACCCATGTTTTAAACCCTGTATGTCATCCTGTTGTCCACTTATAAAGGAAAAAAAAAAAGATAGATCTGTTGTGTAAATTATATGTGCTCATCTCATTGTTACCCCTGAATCCAAGGTCTCCAAGATAGAAAGCTCTGTATGGTAAGAACATTATCTTACTGTCAAAGAGGATGGCCTTAATTTCAAAGTTCAGAAGTAAAACTCTAACTTTTTTATAATAAACCAGTATCCTGAAAACTACCTCAATTAACAGGTACACATTTCCTGGTCATGTGCTTTGGGTTTGTTTCCTTAGGGGAAAAAAAAAAAAAAGTCACCAAATTTCTATATCTAACAGATAACATGGTTTACTTGTTAGCAATTGCCTTTACACGGATGGCAGTCAAGTTGAGAATCACTATTACAAAGCAGTGATTAGGCAGATAAAACACACAAATAATTAAAATGGCTAGAGGCTGAATTGTGATTAGAAATAAGAACTATTCTTTTTATGCATAAAATTTTGAATATTTCCTGTCTTTGAATAATCTTCCAAAGAAAAAATGTGAAGAGACTCTTACCAGCTTCCTGGGAATTTAATACTTCTAAGGCATGCATCATGGCACTTGCGAAGACATTGGCATCCTCTTTGCTGCCAAAATTCAGGCCATACACCTGCCTAGCATCACGCCACTGGTGGAAGGTCTGTGTTGCCTGATTGTACTTCAGCCCTTTCGGAATGGCACAATTTATTACCACCTATAATCATAAAGAAATTACTTACGTTTAAAATTGCTCTTTTACCACAAATTTCAGCTTCACAGATATTTTATTTCCTCACCATGTGGGTTAATAGCAGTTCCACAATCCATAAGATCACAATGGCATGTAGCTATTTCAATTTTAATTCCAATGCTGCATGAAATCAATGGTGAGAACACACAAGGGGACTAGTGACATAGTTTTAAAAACTTTCTGTAGCTTAAGCATAGTCTCATTTCAAATGATGCACTGATGTTTGTTAACAGCAATGTAGTAATATCAACAAAAAACTACTGACTCTTAGTAGCACAGTACTTCATGAGCATATGCATTTGGATTCAGAAATTCAGTTTTCAAATTAAGTTTGGCATATTTCTTAGAATCATGTTTTTTAACAAAGTTATCACCTTTTCACTGTGGCTGCTAGACCCTTTAGCTTTCCCTGTTTTCAGTAGCAGTCTATATGGACTTCTATTCTGCATCATTAAGTATCACTGTGGCTGGCTCACAAAAAAGGTGATAAATTCTAGCCAGCAGGAGAACTAATAATTACAAGCCATCCACTGAGAAGATCCTATGAAACTTAGATAATTATATCTCACCTTTTTCCACTGAATTATGAGAGAGAGAAAAAAACAAAAAAAGGGTTGTTGAATGCACAGAGATTGATCATTCTTGGAGTAAGTGTTCAATGACAAAACACACAGGAGTAAGCCTATGTTTCAGGTGTGTGATAAATGACCAAGAACAGACTAAAGGAATTTTATGAAATGCTAGGAGAGAAGCAGATATAGAAGTATTTAACATTACCTAAACCTACCTAGTACTTCCTAACACCACCAAAAGTATCACAATGCAGACCATATTTAAAGGCAGAGGGCTAAGTTTGCCATTTAACCTATATCCAACAACTTCTTCATCAAGGAAACTGAAATGTAATCCTTCTTATTTCCTTCTCAAGCTCTTTGGGTGGTAAATAGGTTATTTTTGAACAAACTGACCTGAAGAAATGAGAAACTAAGCATGTAACTTTTCACAATATAGGAAGAGTTAAAAAAGAACTGCTGGTACCTACAGAGACTGCAGCTAAGAGCAGAGAGTAAGGAGGAAGAAAAGTTCTTAGGCTAACACACTGCCTTAAAGAGAATCAGATGGCTTCTGTGTACACCAGTAGCCTTTGTATCTGCCTGTAGAAACGAATGGCAAAAAGCACACAAGGACAGTCACCTTGTACATATGTGAAGTGCTTTGTTAACGAGGGAAAAGCCACAATAACAGTTTTGCTAATTTAGTTCAAAATTTATTATTTATAGTTTCCATAATTTTTCTCAAGACCTACTTCTTAATGTTAAAAACAAACACAGAAATACCTTAGTATTGCTATTCCAATTTTTCAGAGATTCCCTTACCTGATGGTCCTGAATCTTCCTGCCCACTACTCTGAATGTGTTGTTGCCTGTGTGATGATATATATGAACTCTGCTGAAACCGGTTGATCCACCAGCTGGTACCCATTTCTTATTGGCATCATCGTAGACCATTACAGCAGCTCGTGCTTGGCAGATACTCTGTTCACTGTTAAAATACAAGTATTTTAGGGTAGAACATAAAATTACTGAAGGCAAATGACTTTTTCAGTACTTTTTTGTTTTTTTTAAACTCAAAATATTAAATTAATATTCCTTGCAAATTGCTGAAACATCCACCTTTCTAAATGCAAAACCATTAACACTTTGACTTTTGCTTAGAGGTGTTCATTCTGAAAAGTTGTGGTCAAGATAAACAGGCATAACTACTAACAAGAGAGATGAAGATTGACCTTTCCCTTCCCCCTTCTCCTCGCCATCAACCATGAAGCTTAACTAAATGCCATAATTGTATACAAAGTTTTCTGGAAAGACTGGAGAACAAAGAATCTAGAGTTGTACGGGTTTCATACAGTTAATGTTTTCCGGTGGCAATTACCTCTACAAGAAAATGAGGACTGGTAGTACTCTTTTTAATATATATAGAAAAAAACACACACATGGAGTAAAGTTCAGGACAAAAAATTCACCAGCTCATAAACTAAATGCTTTTTGATTTTGATATACTTTACAAGAGCTGACACCTTGATGTAACATTTTGTTCCTGAAAAAAAGTTCTATTGATTACGGAAAAGTACAATTTCACCAATAGCAAATACTGATTATGGCAGTCAATTGATTCAGCCTAAAGTTAAAATGGAGCATATCATGAATGTCATCATTTTAGAAGCACAAGAAAAGCAGAACATACCATAAACACACTATTTATTAGGGGAGGAGAGAGTCATACCACACAAGTTGTCTTTTCGGGAAATGCCCAGATGCAAACAAGAAATAAAAATAGAAAGGAATGATTTCTTATCAGGAAACCAAACTCTCTAAACATACCACTCCAGCACATCCAACATTATAGAAATCACATGATGCCTGGCTTGAAAGGAATGCAGCCTGCCATTTAGAAAATTGAGAAGGCTGAAGAGACGTGCATTGTCCATAAATTACAAAAGGAACATAATGAAATATTTCTTATTTTATGAAGGAGGGACAACCTTCCCCCTCCCCCCTCCAGTTTTTCATCAGGGTTTTTGTGGGGTTTATTGTCTGGTTGTTTGGTTTTGAGGAGGTTTCTGTGGTTTTGTTGGAGGCTTTTTAAGACCATGATGAATTTCTCTCTATCTTATTTCCATCTCCTGGCACAAGAAAATTCAGCACAGCACCCAGCTGTTCTGTTAACTTTCAGTACTGATGTTTTTGAAAAAACATAGCATTAATTTTTATCACACTTTCTATGGCAGCCCAACAGTTAAAAAAGGAGCTGAAGATTGGGATGCTTTCCAAGGCTATGGGAGAAGAGACAATATTGAGATCATGTCTCATGCATGTGAGACATTCATGATTAGAGAAGGAAACATTCTCCTGATTTTAAAAATGCATGTCTTCTAGTTGCACCATCTATTCAACAACTAGATCAAGGTGGGTTAGCATTCTCTAATGATACCACCCTTTTTCTATCCAGAATTTAGTTCAATATAAGGATACTAAAATTACTATATATCTATATATGTGTATATATATAGTGCATATTTTCTCAGAATAGTTCTTATAATTTATTTTATTATTTAAAAAATCCAATAATGAAGTTTAGATGCAAAGAAAATAAAATTAGGTACACATTTCAGGTTTTTCACAATTCCATTAAAAACATGCCAGAGGTAAATAAGAAGGTTCCCTCATCTGAGAAGGACAATGCATGAACCTATTGGTCTTTTGTATTTTTAGATTATTTTGGCACTCAACTATCTTAAAACTTCAAACCTAAAAACATTCTGTACTGTTCGTAACGTACAGAACAAACAGTTGTGGTTTTTCTAAAATGCACAACTATTACAGAAGACTTTTGTAAAATTTCTCAGCATGAAACTATTCTTTGCTACATTTGAATCTGGATCAATCACAGGCATGATAAACCATAGGTGACAGGATCTACAATTTGGAATCAAAGCCATGTGTTTTGCAGGGCTCTTGCCAAAAAAATAACTTCCTCTCAATCATGTGTCAGACTGACTTTAAAAATCATTTAGATTCCATTAAAAATGAATATGATGAGTGTAAGCTAATATGCTCCAATTACAACAAAGGTAGAACCAGAGACTTCTTGAGCAATGGTACATCCATCAGAAGACTTAATTAATAGGACAGATCATAAAGTTCAGATGTTCTTATTCAGAGCATTCTCACTCTTGAGACCATTCTTAGTCCTTCCAAAGCACTGATTTTACATTATTTTATTTAACATTACAAGGAAAGAAACCTACTAATTTTGGAACTGTTTGGTATTCAAGTGGCACAGTTCAGAAGCACAAATAAGATGACCTTGAGTCGAATTTTTAGCTTTTCTTTAACAACTGTTAAACTATTTTTAGTTCTACTCCTCAGATTATGCTTTATAACTAGAAATATTACAGAAGTTTAGATCTTGAATATTTCATGCTCCATTTAAAGTAAAACAATTTTTAATAGCAGGGGATTATTCTTAACCATAAAAATATAAGAAGTTATTCACATGCTTTAAAAGTTACAAATAAAACAAATTTCCACTTGACCTACTCTATCATTACAAAGTCAGCCTTCTGCTTTTATTTCACACAAAATCTGTAACTAAAATTTTAATGTTCCCATTTTATAATTTTCAAATCCAGGTTATCAATTTGAAGGCAAAATACTCCCCTCCTGCCAACAGTTCCCACCACCCATCACTTCATCAGACTGCAGCAGTAACACATAAAAATGGAGCTATCATTATCTGAAACAAATCAAACTATCACAGTGTCTTCTTCCAGGGTTCTGTAATTGCAGATAACTAGATGTAGGGGAGGATTAATTCAATTTCTTCATCTTGGTAAAAACTTCTGCACTCTAAAGTGATTACTTTCTGTTATAAACAAAAGCAGAGACAAGAACTTTAACAAAGAGTCTTTAGGTCTCCTTTTCAATTACCATATGATTCTTTAACATTTCAATATAGTGTATTAAAAAAATTAGACACCCTTTAGTCTAAAAAAAAAATACATAACTTTTTAAAAATAAGACATATACCCAAACTCAACTAACCCCAAAGGGCTATGCCAGACTGAAAATCCATGCTCTTAGCTCATGGCTATCTTTGAAAAGGAAGGAAATGAAAAGGAAGGCTTAGTATTCTTTCTATGATCCACCATTTTCTAGGAAAATGCTAAGTTTAACATTCAGACTTTTACTAGAACGTGAGCCAGTGTCCTTTGTACTCCTCCTCATATACATTAACTTCATCTAAAGTTGAAAGGAGCAGAAGCAAAGCAAATAGAACAGTGCCGTTTATCATATATCTTGCTCTTGGATTATACTTGCCTGCTGTACAGGTTTTCAGTAATCTTGGTATTTACACATGAACAGGTTTTTAATAATCTTGGTATTTACACATGAACTCTTCATAGGGCTTTTCTGAAATGGACCTCCCTTAGACTGCAGCAATTGGCCACAAGATGCTAGAAGATGGTTTAATTAATTCACTGCTCCCCCTTTGATCTGATAATAAATACATTTTTTTTCACAGATTACTTTAGCACTAATGGGGAATAAACAATTGTCTACAGCCATGTTGGAAGGGAAAAGGGAAAGGATCTTCATCTATTTGCCATGTTATTGGGCCTTCAAAAGCATCCTATAGTGTTTATTTGCCTATTTACAAATTTTCCTTTTTCTGGTATGCTGTACTGGTGTAACGGTTGTAGAAACCATTAATCTTCAATTAGCCTACACCTCCACAACATGAGAGCTCATTAGGGGAAGGAGGAAAATGAGTGAAGGGATCCATATCCAGCTTCAAATGCTACTGCCAAGACACAGAGATGCTCAAAGAACTGACTTTGAACTTACTAGGGCAGTGGGTTGAGGCACTAAAGCAACAACCTCAATACTAAGAAAAATTAAGAAATTGTGTGTTCCCAAGTAAACTTACCAAACTAAGTATATGAAACTCTCTACAGAAAACAGAACATTCATAAAAGGGAATAGCCATGGAAAACAGTGCTCACCAAACCTCAGGAAGCAAAGTGTACATGCTCTCTTCCCAAAATCTAAAGCTTAACAAATAGCTAGATAAATCTATGCTAGAAGTTCTTCCCTAGAAAAAGATGTAAGGCTCTGACTGTTAAAGCCAACCATAACTCTGGGTAAGTCCAGCTACAGCAGTACCTTATAAAGCCACCACCTGTGATGGTTAGTTTTCATTTGGGATGGAAGAGTTGGGGGAGGTCTGGCACTCAAAAGGCTCACACAAAAAACTGCAGTAGTAATGAATTATGAGAGTATTCTTACGGGAGAATATAATTTTCTTCTACAGTGATGAGATCATACAGAAAACTCAAAACACATAGCAAACTGAACCACAACAGACAATTTTTTTGCCCAAATGGAATGTATTAATTCTGTCACATTCAAAGTTCTTGAGCTCATTGTGCAGTGACACCAATCCATTGCCTACTGACCTGAGCCTTTTTCTCTCCCTAAAAAGTGGATGACTGTTTCTTCTGGTTTTCCTCTCTCAAGAACTAAAAGGATAAAAACATACTTAAATGATCAAACTCAAATGGAAAACAGCACAACTGCAGACATAGAAAAAATCATTTAAATATACTAACAAGAGCAAGGAAAAAGCTGAGATTGCTGATTCTCAGCCCTTAGTATTTTTGTCAGTGAGGCACCTCGTTTTTTTAAAAAAACTGTATCCCACTACTGCTTCTTCTGGTGATTCAGCTTGAGTTTTTTTCACTGGTATGTTCCCAGTTTAGAGAAATGTAAAAAGATGTTCCTAAATGTGCAGTCTTTGTGGAGCAGGAAGGAACTGAAAGAGATGCCAAATCATCAAACGCCTATTTAGGATTTTCAAACCATATGGTACAAAGCCAGAAAGAAATTCCAGACTCTCTAACATTAATGTCTTAAAACACACACTTTCAAAAAGTAGTCAAATGCTGGGTCAAGGTAAGTTTTATGTCTTAGCAGTGGTGTTTTCTAAGTTGATTTTTCCCTGTTTGTTCCTGAACCCCAAATGGCACATCCCAGAGAAAACGTGCCAGTATTATAAAAAAGTACTGGGCATGATGCCACTACTGGGTGGTAACTAAAATGGTCCTTACATTCTGGTGAACTGAGAACCAGACTGCACTCAACAAAATATTTTTGGGTCTAGGAAAAGCATTCGGATTGTTTGTTTCAGGAAGAGACTGAGAGGAAGAAGAGGGGTGGGGAGTGGTTAAAGGGAAAGAACTTTGGGTCACTTTTTAACACATACTCCACTGCTTTAATTTTACTGATATTCTGAGCTTTAGCCAACAGCAAATCCCAGAGGAAGTTAACTATAACAAGCACAGTCTCCTCTTGCCAACTAGATGGGCATTCATGCCACCAACAGGGCACTGTGAAACAATATAACCCATTCGGGATCAGCGATGGTTAATGTAGTAGTTCTTACCATTGTATTTTCTCTGCAACTCATCCTCAGATGAAAAGTAAGAACCTCCAATTTTTCTGTATTACTAACACCTATCTGAATATGCTGATGAAGGGGAACATGACATGTTTGGTACAGCAGAAGGAACTATGCCATGCCATGCTACTTGCATCCAACTTCAAATGACGTGGGTTGCTCACTCCAACACTTCAGCTCGTACAGAATTTACTCACCATTCCAGTTTTAGAATAAGACTAATTTTAAACCAGATTGCTTATCTGACTGATTTTCATGCAAATTCTTCCTCTGACACTATAATCCGCCGGAAGACAAGAGTGGATATTAATTACTTCTAGGAGGTGAAACAAACAAGAGTTGCTGTTCAAATGGGAGGTGAATGTGCAGGGGGTAGTCCCACACTGCTTCACTAACACATCTCCTGTTAATGAGTTAGTGCTTTCCAGTGCCAACAAAATTTTTCATTGATAACTGAGACTTGTTCACCTCTCCCTGGTTTTCAACTCTGATAACAAGGATTCAGTCATCTCTCCCACTTTTTCTTCTTATGAATTACTCAGAATACAGATTAGATGCAACATCAGAAACCAGTGCAAAATCCTGTATGGCAAAATCCCAACAAGAAATAAAACTACTACAGCTGAGGAGCAAGGGAAATGCTCCATTCCAGAATTTTAGCTGACATACAATTTATTGAAGCTAAACTTTCTTTGCTCAGTGAGCACCTTCCATAAAGAAAGTTACTTCTTATCCCGTGCATAAAAGCATTTAACATTAATTTAAGAGCAGTCTGATCTTGGTACAAATACAATTTACAGAATAATGTTCTCATTGCAATAAATCTGTTCCTTCACAATTCTACGGTTTTTTGCTCCACATCAGCAGCTGAATATCAAATAGGTGAAGAAAATTATTGCAGAACACTCAGGCAGAAAAAGAAATTCTAGAACAGCAGCCAGGTGTCAAATGAAAGTCTACTTTTCACAAAGAATTACCATTTTTTAACCCCTGGAATTTTTTTTCAACATTGTTTCACATGCCATATTTAACATAAGTGTATTTCATACAATGGACCAAGGAAATTTTCAGTTAGCTGTTGTCTCTATGTTCAATGTTGTCTTTTAATCTATGCTGATTTACATTAAAAATTCCCATTATTTTCATGACTGTTTTAACATTCTGAAAATGCTGGTGCCATACTGAAATGCTCAGTATGCATTAGAATAGAACAGTATTCTGAAATTATTCCTCACAGCTTCAGGAATCTCAGCAGACTGGAGAAATTCGCTACCAAAAACATCGCGATACCAAGAACCCAGATGGGATTAACCTGAAAACTAGCAGGAAAGACTACGGAGAGCTGGGAAGAGCAGTGAAGAACTCAGAAGCACAGGCAGGGCTCTCATCAACACTCTCAGTAAAAGGAAAAGGCCAGGAAAGGGACAACAGACTTGCAGAAAGTCAGTGAATGGTTGAAGGAATGGAACCATAGGCCTTTGGCTACCTAGACCCCAAGGCTCATTTTGATGAACCTTGTCTGCTGGGGGCCAGTGAGGTTCACCAACCAGAGAAAGGGAAAAGTGTCTTTGGACAGAGCTGGCCCATTTAGTTAGGAGGGCTTTAAACCAGGAATGCCACGGGAAGGGATTCTCAGTTCATCCAACACCCACTATGTTGAGGACAGAGCCACCAACAGATGCTCTTAACCTGGAAGAGAATTACAGGCCAACAGGAAAGTGTGTGTACTCATAGATATAATCCCTGCCAGGAAAACTGCGTGGAAGGGGGCACATCTCAAATGCCTCAATGCAAATACATGAAGCACGGGGAACACACAAGAGGAGCTGCACATGTCTGCAAGCCTTCAGGGCTGTGAGGTTACTGGTATCACCAAGATGTGGTGGGATGGCTCCTAGGACTGGAGCATGAGCATGGCTGGGTATAAACTGTTTAAGAAGGAAAGGAAGGGCAGAAGAAGAGAGGGTGTCACCTTCTGAGAGGGTGTCTGGGAATTCCCGAGCCAGGTTACTTTGACTGATTGAGTCTCACTTCGTACCTTTCAAAAAAGCAGCCTGATGATTTGAAAACAATAAAACCAGTGTCTACAAAGAGCTGGGATACATTTACTAAATGATAGATCTGAACCTTCTTTTGCATAGAGTCAGCATTTGTCTCTTCTGTGGCAGGGCTTATCTGCAGAAGGTGCCTGTGAGCTGGGGAGGCAAAGCTCCTTACTTACATTGGTGCCTGGGGGATCCGTACAGAAGGGTTCTGTCCCTTGCTGCTGACATATGAGACAAGGGTGCTTGCATTTTCTGTCTGGATATACCTATATGTAACTATGTTACCTGAGCCAGGATACTACACACAGTTCATGAATGACAACAAGCAGTCACAACCTTATTTTGGTTGGTTTGTTTGGTTTTTTTTTCATGCACTATGTTGTGAAAAGCAACTCCTCAGATCTGTCACAGAAGAGATGATACAGTGCTGAATCTTGCACTCCATAGCTAACTAGGAATCTAGGGTTCTGTGAGCACGTTTGTCATATTTTGGAGTAGACTTGCCTCTCAGTAGGAAGTTCTTGCTCAGTTGGCAGTAAGGATACTATTTGAATTTTTTTGGCTAAGTGCAAAGAATGTTTATTTGTTAACATCTCTAGATTTTACATCATGAATGCTGGTTACATAATGGAGTTGAAGAAATTCTGGTTTATACATGGTTTTAATAGAATTTTTAAAAAACCCTTTGTATGAAGGTATTCCTCTTGGGCTTATATGGCTATATGTATATGAAAAACTCGATCTGTGTGTTCATAAGTCTTCTCCATAAGTTGAAGGTCTTTACCTGATGCAGCAGTAGCTCTGGGTAGTTCAGGATGCTGTTTCACTGCTGTGAAAGCTTCTCTGACTTTAACTGTTTAGGTGAAGGAAACATTGGTGGTCATGGTGAGTTTCACTGCATGCTGTGTCCTGAGGAATTGCAAGTGGTATTTGGTCTGTGCCCAAACATCTCCATTTGCTTTGAAGACTCACTTAAACCATGTTGATTCATTTTCTTTTCTGATTGCTTTTTGGCAGGACGAGATAAAACTGCATGTGGGTGCTTGGGGTTTTTTTTGGTTTTTTGTTTGGTTTTTTTTTATCTGTATATTTTCTGTAATGTGGCTGTCAAAGTTTGGGGCTTTTTTACTTGATTTTGGATTTTTTTTTTAGGAAATTCTTGCTCCTGTGAATGTGTGCCTACTGAATTTCACAGATATTAGCTGCTAAACAGCACTGCCTGGTGTCCCTGCTAGTTGCAGAAGCTCTGTTGCCCTATCTAGATTTAAACAAACTTTGTGTCCTGCTTCGAGTACAGATGACGCTGTTATTCTGATGAATACTGCAAGAAAAACAGCTACTGACAGTCAGACTGCTGTTTTTGACATGGCCTGGATTTGATTAGTCTGCCTAGGTCACTGGCAGCTTTTCATGGCTGGAATTAAAGCAAAAGTAACTGGTTTCTAAACCAAACCAGAATTTTGGATTAAACAGTGGACTGTGTCAGGGTAGCTAGCCAGTTGACTGGGGCTTCTTTTCTCCTACAGTCTGAAACAGCCTTTCTGTAGTTTTCTGCTTTGTTCACTCACTGCTGGCAATCAGAACCTTGACTCCCCCTGCTTATTTTTGCTTCATGTTAGAGTCCATTTGTCTTAACTTTAATTTTGTAAATAGCCATGAAGTGCTTCTGAAGCAGCCTGTGTAAGGATGCTAAGGCATAAGAGCTTCATGGAGCAGCATGTGCTTCTAATCATTTATGCTTACATTATCCTCGCTGACATGCTGGTAGATGGATTAAGAAGTAGTGTGCAGTCTGGCAAAATATGATTAGTCTGCAGTACACGGAGTGTCTGGGAAACCCTGATGTAAGTCTTGAAAGGCTTTATCTCAACAGTCTTGCCTGATAGCCTCTGGGAGCTTTCTTCCCCAAACAAATGACTCACAGGCCCTAGGTACTTCATAGATTCAGTGAATGCCATCCTTTGTACTTAGGTGGAGAGAGAAAAGCAGTTTACCTTTTTGCTTATAAAGATAATTATAAAGTTTAAAAATAAACACCTCTCATATCTACTAAGTTGATGTAGAGGACAAAAAAGTCATAGTGGAAAAAAGTTTAAAATGTAATTTTTTTAAGTCCATAATTAGCTTGTTACGTGTTTTCTGGAAAATTACCTTTTCATGCTACACATACAGATGTGTAAATTAAATTCTGTTTACTTTGGTTCATGTTACATTAAACAAATCTTACTGCTATATTTCATCGCATGCTTTTTAAAAGTGGAATTGGACAATTGAGTTTGCAGAAATGGAAACACTATCAGCACCCAGATAACAGAATTGTTGTAGCATATGCCCACATATGGAATAAAACTGATAAGAAAACTTTTCTATGTGTCTCCTCACAAAATATATCTTCAGGGCTGGTAATACAGTCTGCCTGCTTTTGCTTTCTTACCTTAAGTTTGCAGCTGATCATGTAATATATTCCAGAAATCAATGCTTAGCTAGTTTGAAAATGAAATGTTGGGTTAAGTCCCTTGCTTTGTGCACTCCTTACCTATAACAGTATTTTTGTGCTGTGGTTACAACTGATGGTAACTGAGTCTTGTTAAGTGTGTAGCAGGTGCTATGAAACAGATGTATGCTCTATGTACTATATGGATATAGAGTGGCTGAAAAAAAAACCTCACCAACCCAAAACAAACAAACAAAACCATGAAAAAAACACAGTTGAAAAACCCAAAGCTGCATCAAAACTTTTTAAGAGCACAACCTGAAGGCACTGGTTAAAGATTTGGATTCCCAAAGCTTCTGTTAAGAGGGAAGCTGTGGGACACTCCCTGTGTGTTTTAAAGATCAAGCTTCTGATTGTACCAGTTGGAAAGGATGTCATGACACTGGAACAACCCAGCCTAGTAGTAAATGCTGTAAATAGCAGAACTTTGTCTCCTGGCATGAAGTTGAAGATACTTTAGCACTTAAATGACTGTTTCAGTGAGAAACTTAATAAATTAAAATACTGATTAAGATAATGCTAGTTTGCCTGGAAAAGTTGGTTTCCAAAATGAAGTTACAGATGGAAAGATAATACAAAGATAGGGCTGTTGATCTGGAATAATGAAACACAAAGTTTCTAGCTCCGTAATAGCCATCCTGTAGAACGGAAGAGGCCCATGGGATGCCAGCTGGATTGTGCTGCTCTTAGACTTTAAAATAGCATTTTCCAATAATTACTGCTGGATTATCTCAAATATTGCAAATGCTTGTTCAGATAAAGCTTTCTGGCCTTTGCAGTTTGCACAAACCTAGACAACAGACATGCTGATAACGAGTCTTAATTTCCCAGTGTGAGCAAACCTCCTTCAACTCACCTTAGTACTGCAGTTACTCCACTGAATACTTTGCTAGAAAATAATTGGTGAATATATTATTATGCTTGTAAATATTATTTTTCCAATTGAAGCTTACAAATTACTTTCTTTTTTTGATTATAGGTCTCTAGCTATACTATGCTTCTGTTGTATTTTTTAATAATTTAAGTATTAGAATCACAGTATAAAAGCCTTAATAACTTGATCTAGTTCTTTTTGGGCAGCTTGTATTGCTGCTACATGGACTGGATTTACCTAAAACTGAAAACTGTATTTGCTTGTAATGATTCACAGAAGTAACTTAGGTAGGAATAGATTAGCAGAAAAATTAAATACAAAGTAGTAATAACCTGTGCACTACTTCAAGTTTAAATGCTGGTGTTTTAACGTGAGACAAGTTATAGTGAGTGAAACGCCTTAAGGAAGAGAAGATAGAATAACTGACATATGATTATAATTAATACTGAAATATAGTGTCTAAACATATCTTGCAGTATTAATAGTTAGGTAAATGTGCTCTTAGTAAATAATTTTTTGTGATCTTATTGCTGTTTTGAAAACAGTATTTTTTTGTTTTTCTAGTAAAGGAAACCATTAACTACATTTCTCCCTGCCCTAAAAGGAAAAAATACCCTTGTCAGAACTTTGAAGGATTTCCCAAGCTGTGCTAACAATACGATTGTGTATAAAAAAATCCATGTCATGCAATCTTTGGTATAATGCATTATGTATATGCTATAATATAGAAAAATATAAAATTCCATAGGCTTTTCTCTTTTGAGTGATGTTGTCTGCAGATTTATCCCACTCCAAAGTCAAGTGTTATGCCTAAATAAAAATAAAAATTCACATGCCAAGGTTTACTTCAATAATTACTTGTGTTTGTCCATGCAGATATGCTTAAGGTATGAATTGCCCTTTCCATGAAGGTTTCACAAGGACTCTTGTAAAAGGACTCTTTGAAAGGACTGTTTGGAAAGACCATCTCCTTTTGTTGCCATTACAAGTACAAGTGATGCAGTTTGTTTTAAAACTTTGAGGTAGAGAGAACAACTGGTGAGAAAGATACATTCTGCAACCAAGAAACCAAGGTAAACAAAGTTTCTCACTGTTTAATTTGGTAACTTGTTCTGGAGTGAGAGCAAATGTCAATAATATTTAAGAAGAATCCTAGATAATAATTACATTGCTAAAAGGTTGGAATACTGGAAGAGTTACTCTCTGGATAGGCAGTGTATAATGTCATAATAAAGGTGTTAATCAATTTTAATCTGTATGAAATTGCCTTTTTACTAACTGCATTTTACTAATTTCTTACTCACTGAAATGACATTTCAAATGTCCTTTTATAGTAGCTATTCTGTATGGATAAAACCCCTTCAAAACAATTGTTAGGAGCACACTTCTGCACTGAAGCACTTGTGTTCAGGGGCTGTGCTTACTGCCTTCTGGTTACTTCATGCATCTCTTACAGTAAAAATTAAGTAGCTGGCAATAAGAGAAACTCAAATAGCTTCTACTTGAAGGTTCATGGTGCATGCCTCCCTTTTCTAGGACAAAACATGAGATCAATAGATGTAATGAATGCACAAATGTTAACATTAATAATTAACTAGACTGAATTAGTTACTGCAATCATCTGCTGGTTTTCAAAGTGGGTCACCGAGATTCAAAACACTTGCAATTATAGCATTGATATTGATCAACTATTATTAGCTTTGATATTATCAATTATTGATTGATAGAACTGATCAATACTAGCACTGATATATTTTCACTTGAGCTGTTCTTTGGCTACTAGTTTGAAGAGAAATGGCTAGGGCTGGAAGGGATCCAATCCCCCTGCCATAGGCAGGGACACCTACAACTAGGTCAGGTTGCTCAAGGCCCCATCCAACCTGGCCTTGGACACTTCCAGGGAAGGGCACCCACAAACCTCCCTGGGAAACCTGTGTCAGTGTCTCAGGCTCATCACCCTCACAAGAAAGAATCCTGACCCAATGTCTAACCTAAATCTCCTCTCTTCAAGTTTTAAACCATTGTCCCTTGTCCTCTCCCTACAGACCCATGCAAAAAGCCCTACCCCAGCTTTCTTGTAGGCTCCCTTCAGGTACTGGAAAGCCACTAATAAGGTCACCTCAGAGCCTCCTCTTCTCCAGGCTGAACAACCCCAACTTCTTTAGCCTGTCTTCACAGGGGAGATGCTCCAGCCCTCTCATTACTTTTGTGGCTCTTCTCTGGAATGCTCAAGCAGCTCTATGTCCTTCTTATGCTGGGGAATCCAGAACTGGACACAGTCTTCCAGGTGGGATCTCAAAAGAGCAGAGTATAAGGGGGGAATCACCTTCCTTGCCCTGCTGTCTATGCTGCTTTTGATGCAGCCCAGGACACAGCTGGCTTGGCTGCCTGGGCTGCAAGCATGCACTGACGGCTCACATTAAGCTTCTCAACCACCATCACCTTCTCCTCAGGGCTGCTCTCAATCCTTTCTCTTCCCTACCTGAATTCATGATGGCATTGCCTCTACCCAGGTGCAGGACCTTTCACTTGGCTTTGTTGAACTTCATGAACTTTGCACAAGCCCACTTCTCAAGCCCATCAGGGTCCCTCTGGATAGTGTCCCTTCCCTCCAGCGTGTTGACTTCACTGCACAGTTTGGTGTCATCAGCAAACTTGCCAAGGGTGCACTTGATTCCACTGTCCATATTGATGACTAAAATGTCAAATTGCATCAGTCCAAGTTCTGACCCTTCATGAACACCACTTGTTCCGTGTTTCCATTTGGACATTGAGCCATTGAGCACAGCTCTTTGGTTGCAACCATCCATCCAGTTCCTTACCCAGTGAGTGGTCCATCCAACAAATCTGTATCGTTCCAGTTTAGAGACCAGAATGTCATGTGGGACAGTGTCAAAATGTCCTGGTAGGTCCTGGTAGATGATATCTAACAACTGTGTAGGAAAGTTTGCATATATGTTCTTTGTCCCAGAATCAGGCTCTCCTTTTGTACACAAAGTCATGTTTTAGAAGTATCAGCTAACAGAAAAGTAGACAAAATTAAAACTTGCATATCAGCAATATTTGCAGCCATCAATACGGCCATAGAATTAAAAAAAAGTATCTTACTAAACCTGTAGAAGTATTTCAAAGACTTTGATATCATTACATCACTCATTATTCCAATGCAGTATCCAGCCTTAAAAGTACGCTTTTTTGGACAGAAAAAAAGCTGCCTTACAAAGCCTTATAAACTTGACTCCGAGACAGTTTAAATAACTTTCCATGAAGTTATTTACTCTAAACAAAGAGTTGCACTCATTTTCTATATGTGTCCGAAGCTTCTGTATGATCAGAAGCCAAAGCATTGACTTCTACCACTGTACCACATTTCATACAGTTTTAAGTGATGTCTATTCCAGTAATGAAATACTAAAGAATCCAGTCAACTTTTTCAAACAGCAGCCTGGGTGTGGCAGTGCTTGCAACTCAAAGGTCCCTCAGGATCACTTAGCAGGTTGTGAACTATCCTGCTCACAGCTAAGAATGCCAAGGAAGACAAACTTTCCATACACCAGCACCTTCTCTGAAGAGAAAGTCATAGCATTAAATTAATATGCACGGTAATTATTAGTAATACAGTCTAGGTTTACTTTACCTGATGTAGCCCAGATTTAATGCACTTGAAATGTCTGTATTTACATTTAACGAACAACCCCAACATTTAAATTTTTATTGTAAAATATGTCTTTGTACCTTACACATTTTTTTCACTTTGTCTTCTCTACACCAATGCAGAATTGCAACAGCCAAAAAAAGTTGTTTTCTACAAGACTTATGGGGCAACACCAGCCATAATGATTTCCGTCCTTCATCAATATTCAACTCTGGGTACTCCAGTGACAAAACTCAAACTAAATTATTTAATTAGAATAACAAATTGCTGTAAACAGAATTTAATTTTCATTTTGCTATCACTGTAATTTTAGTAAGAATTCTGGTTTATTGCGATATTTTTTGTTGTTTAATCTGGGTTAGAGTATAATGTCTATGAAAACAATTATCAAGGGAGGGGGGGAAAGAAAAAAAAAACCCCAACAAATATTTACTATGCATTCATTTATTTAAAAAGCCAAACCAAATTTTCAACAACTTTTCAGTCAAGAAATTTGATTTCCCAGGGCAACAAAAACGCACATGGAAAAGTTATATTCAAAACACTCAAGTGCACTCTCACTTTGTCATATAGCCAGCCACAAAAACACTGCAGAGAAAAAAAATAGTTAAACACAACCTTTGGCATTTTAATTGCATCAAAGGGACAATTCTTAAAATGCACAACACTTTTAAAAGGAAATAAAAGACAGAGCTTTTATTTAATAAAAAAGTTGTATGCCTTCTACACAAGTTATTTAAAGGCCTGCCACTGTGGTCATCATATATTCTGGCTAGGTGCTACTTTTTCATAATTATAACACACAAGCAAGACCTTTCCTGTATGACTCACTGTTCCAAAACAACCAAAAGAACCTTATTTGGCCTAAATTTAAATTACATAGCCACCTTTTCTTTCAACAGAAGTTTTACAGGTATAAAAACAGCTTTTTGTCCTGACATGGAAACTTGATTGAATTTTGAATGAACTAGAACACAGCTATATGCTTTTTTACATAGAGCTCTGTTCATTCTTTACAGCTAACAACTGTCACACAAAAAATTTTGAATTTCTTCTGTAAGTAAATATACCTTCTGTGTGTATGCTAGATGTGAACTTTTTTAAACAGCATTTCAGATTCTCTGGAACTAAGCAGGAAGAGTTACTCATCAGTTTCCTGCACTGTTAACCTTTTCAGTATTCCAAAGCCCACAAAATTGCTGCCTTCTGTTAGTGAAGTACTATTCCTGCTCATGATAACTGAGGACATAAGAGAAATCAAGCCCCAAACCTACATTATTGTCAGACTAAGACTGAAATCATCCTGAAATTTATGTTAAAATTGCCAGAGTAATCCTACCATTCAGGAAATACAAACTAAGCCAACCCACAAATATAAACCAACAAGAATGTAACAGCCAGCATACAACTTGAAACGGGAGTAATTTCAAACATTTCACTAGATTTTAACTGTGATAAAGGTGGTAGTTTTTTTTTCGAGGCTATAAATACTTACACTGAAAGCCTCAAGTATTAAGTAAAATCCTTATAAATATCAATATAAAAATATTGAGCACTACTACCATAATTATATTTACCAGGTTTTCCCCAGTTCAGTTTTTCAACTCTTATAGCCAGGAGATACAGGAAAGGAATGGGGAAGAGTCAACTGATACTGTTAGGCTGTAATAATCTGACATACAAGGGTTCTGTGAATTTAAAGTTTACAGAAGACATATGTAGCAGTATTTCCGCATTACAAGTACTAAGAAAGCAAATTTAATGTCACTCTGTGTCACGGGATTTGTACCTGTTTTCTGTGTTTTGTTCTAAGGATAGAGTTCACTACATATAGAAGAACATATAGTTCTCAAACTATACACACAAAGAATACTTTTACAGAAACGGTTTCATAAAAATATTATGAACTGATAGAGCAATCACTAAGGTAACCTGTCAAAAAAATTGTCAAAATGTTTAGAAAGATCTTTCCTTTAAAATGCAGACCTTTATTTGCTAAGGAATAAATTGGAAGATGCTGTGTGCATCATCTAAACTGCTTCATTTGTATATCAACTTAATCCACACTGAGGAAAATTAACAATATCCTTCTGGCCTTACAGTAGCACAAGCAATGTAACTGTTTCTCCATTTCATTTAATTTGCAATGAAATATAATTGCTATACTGTACTACATACCTTAAACATACTAAATGCACAATGAGGGTGGAAAAGTAAAGCGAGGCAACAGATCTGAACTTTTGACTTAAAATCAATCCCTACTACTCCAAAAGTTAAAAAGTTATATGCAAAGACAGTGAATTTCTAGATGTTGTTGCATCAAAACTTATGTAAACATAAAATCAGCAAGCTAAAAAGGTATTAGAAGACTTCACAGATAATAGGTTCTTAAAAAAATAAGTTTTATAAAATTAAAAAATTAAAAATAAATAAAAAATATCTTCATGACTTCACAGATAATAGGTTCTTAAAAAAATAATTTTTAAAAAATTAAAAAATTAAAAATAAAATAAAAATAAAAGGAATCAACAGGCATCTTCCATAATGTCTCCAATCAGACAACGGATTCTAGAGTGATGGAAGAGGAGGAGGAGAAGGGATCACTGCTAAGTGGCTGCAGGTTGTTTCTTCCAACCTTCTCCTACTGGAAGAAGTCCTAGTATGGGTCTAGGTGGACTGCCCCCAAACACAACATTTCTCTTATTTTTTAATGCTACTCTGATAGCAAAATCTCCAGTTCACACAAAACCAAACTCTTCCCATGGGCCAGGAATTCTAGAACTCTGAAATTTGCCTTGAGTTATACATCCGTTTTTCTTTGTTTTGTTATCGAGATATCTAAGATAGGAAGCAAAATCTTCTAGATTAATTTTCCATTGTTTCAAGTAGTCAGAAGGAAGACTCTGTTTAAATAAACAGCCACACTGCCCAGACAGTAACCCTGGGGAAAATTTTGAAAGCTTTTTTTTAATCCGACATTAATTTTAGATATAACAACTTTTCAAATCTATTGGCATGATTTCATGGGTAATGTATCGCTACACCGCTTTTGATATATTCTTATCTAATATTATATAATAAAACACTCAACCTAAATCATGTCCTTAAAAGGCCTGTTCTCTAGTTATCAAGCAACATCAGAAAAGCATTGTTACAATGCCCTCTAATAGTTTCAGATCAAAAAAATTTAAAATAACAACACACTGGCATACAATGCAGATTAAAACCAAATTTTAGACAATGAACAGATCTCTGTGTGCTCTATGATGAAACTGTGAAGAGTTCAGTATCCCAATTTTACAAGGAACTAAAAAAGGTTACACTGTCTTCGGCAACAGACAACAGAAAAGAAGCTCAGGTGTGGGTTAGTGACACCACTGTATTTACAGGATAGTAATGAGGATAAGATTGTTCACATCTATCACACACACAATTAAACAGGGCTTAATCTCTATGGTAAAGAATTATCCAGGAAGAGTGCTAGAACTTCCAAGTGACTCTAAACCAAACAGGAAATCTGAATAGAGTGAATTTTATAGGCTACTAGAGATATACTGTCTGCAGTCTTCATAATAATTTAAAAGCAAAACCAAGCGTGTAACTTACAGCCCCCACATCTCAGCTCCCCCACAGCTACTAAAAGGTGGGAAGCCTGCCAATACTATTACCTTTAACTACTCAAGACCCATAGAGCAGTGCAGCAGGTCTGGCTAGACAGTGACAAAAAAGAAAAACAATTCCTGCTCTTGCTTCAACTGGAGAGCTAACAATAGCTGCTGTGCATTCCATGGATCAAACAGAGCTGCAAATAATCCCAGCACTTTTCACCATGGTCACACAGAGTACACAGGCTATATCATTCAAGTTGTGCCCAAACTGTAAAAATTCTGGGGGAAATCCTGAGGCTTCCACAAAGCCACTGCAGCCACTTTTTAAAATGGTCTTTTAAATTACAATTGTTAAAGATCAGGGTAACCAAACAAATTCTGAAGTGGTTTGAGCTGATTAAACCTTGCCTAAACTGCAGATCAAGATATGCTAAAGCTAGGAAACAGAAGCTCCCATCTTAGAAGAGAACCTGATTTGGAAAAAAAGATGTATCAAAAAATGTAAAATTACAAACTAAATTTGGTATTGATAGATCATCTGAAATTTGTCCAGTTAATCCCCATCACAGGAAAAGAAATCAAAGACATTTATAAGAATAAGTCAGCATTTTAAAAAAGTTTAATTTGCATTACAAAAATTAATGTTCAATAGTAATGTTCAATTAATGTTAAAAATTTCAAGACAAGAATAGATTCTGCTTCTGATTTCCATAATGCTCACCCTGAACTACAACTTTGCAAGCGCTAGACACCACAGCATTTACTAGAAGCTAGTAGCTACACAAAAAATTAGTATTTGATACCACTGTGGAGCAGTATTTTCAACTCTTTTAGGCTGCTATAAAATACAAATAAGCTGTGTACAAAGAAGGCAAACTCAGCCTATCTTACCAGCTAATATTTTTGCTAGACACAGAAGCCATGATTACTACTAATTACATCTCAGAAACATTAACTCTTATAGTTCAAGACAAAGCAGTTTCAGAGTCTTATTTTCAAGTAAAACACTTGTCTCTAAAAACAATGAGCTTATATTGTATCAGAATACCACCAAAATATCCTCCAATTCACTAAGACTTCCTCTAAACTTTTTAAACAACATAGACTCCTTGACATACCTCATTCTGATAAAAACCTGAAGATTCTCCTGAAAATTAGAGCAATTTCAAGAATTTCAGATTCAGTACAGAACTTGGCTACAATCCCCAGCAGCTAACAGCAGCCTGGGTCAAACAAAGGATTTTAGTCATACATCTATGACACACAGGTACCACAGGTAAGGGAAAGAAATCTGAAGCATACTGCAGGTGTGTAACCATAGCAAGACAAGAGTTTATGGGAAAAAGAGGGTTATTTCTGCAAAACCAACCTCCTCCTTTTAGGCTCTCAGTAGGTTATAACCCAACAGCTTACCCCACAAACTGTGACACCATACTTGGACCCCAAGAGGGTAATCCTTCTTAACACAATGACTCAGACATTACCAGGGATTCTCATACCATTTTCATTCTTTACATTTCAGTCTTTTCTCCAAGATACTATTAGTGATGCTAACGGATTTCTGATTTTTTCCACACTCCTTTTTACAAAGCTCATGTTTTCAACTGTGTAGAAATTTGCAAGCTTCAACCACAGCGGATGAATTCTTTTTATACTTGAGTCTACATTTACTATCCATTTTTTCTCTCAAGAGAAAACCCAGCATGTCATAGCTATAAGCCTAAGTTTTCAGAAGACTGCAGAGTTGTTGATATTAGACCGAACAGACTCTGCTCCAAGCTGAGAAGAAACTCAGCAAAATTATCTGAAATTAATATTACTGTATTTTCAGCTAGAGTTCAGAACCTCAAACTATGCAAGGATTCTCATCAGATTTGCAGAAACTGCAGGTCTTTGAGCTGATGCAAGGATCTGAACAGGAAAGGAAGCAAGCTGTCATGTTCATGAAGACCCTATGTTTAAACTCGACTCCTAAGAAAAACAGCACAACAAACCTGTGGACTGCAGGAAAAATGTGCCAAGAGGTAACAGAGATCTTAACATTGCTTATTAATGTTAAGATTAGTAATATTGTAAATGAAGTTTAATTTCCTCAAGGTCTTCTGAAGTCCTACACGAATTAAGGCAGAGAAGCAGCAAGTACGGTAGTAAGACTTTGTTCTTCACAGACTATACAGGGGATTCTCATTAGAAATATATAAACACAAAAATACTGTAAGAAGAGCAGAAAGTAGTTTTGAAAATCATATTCAGATAGCAGTTGTCAATGCTCCAATCAGAGAAAATATATCAAGTGCAGTTTTGTGATGCTTATGCCGCAGCAGAACCGTAAAGAAATGGAAGAGTATGCTTGCACCATTAGAGAAGACAGAAGCCCAGAAGAAGATTCAAGCATAAAGAAAGAAAAGGTCAGAATTCTGAATAATGCCAACATATTGGAAAGGTGACTGGAGAAAAAAAGGAAGAGTTCAGGTCTACATATAGATTTATATATTCCAGGGAACAGATGTAAATCAATACATGACAGACTAGACAACAATCAGCCTTGGCTTCCAAATGATATAGACCAGAAGGAGACTAACAACTGTCAGGAAGTCTAGAAAACAGCCCACAATGAAATATTAATGAAATTGATTATTCTAACTGAAGAATACTTAGGAGAAATATAAACCCTCGTATATACTAGAGGTAGCTTCAAAGAGGAGCAAAAACAATTCTCTATTTTCCAGTTAAATGAGTATGGAAGCCTTAACATACTGATGGATAAACTTAAGTCCTTAAATGAGACAAAACTCCAAAGATAACTCAGAATTCAGAACAGGAATGACACAGGCAGTATCATCTCAGATTAAAGATACATTTAACTGAGATACCCAAAATGCAGTCTATAGGCCAGAAAAAACTTCAGTCTACAGACTACAAGAAAAATGTGTGCCCAGATTGCTCCCTTGCATACTTTTTCCCCAGATCATCCCAAAAGACAGTCAGAGTATGCACAGTTATTTTGAAAACCTGTTCCCTTCTATTCTGTGGGTACCACAACACCTCTCTGACAACCAGGCCTGCATCTGCCATGTAGCCAAAACCCATAAGAGTGACCACTGTCATTCATTATAGAGTAGTTGCACCTCAGAGTATCTAGAAGTAGTCACTGAACTGTCCTACTATATAAAACAGGAGAGCATCACTTTTTAGTTCTATAGTAAAGAAGAGATCAAGAAAGATCAAAGCATCATCAGAAAAAGCCATATGGTGCAACTGACACAAAACACTAAAATAATGAGCTAAGTGTCAAGGTTCTTCCCCATCTTGTCATAAAAACTGATATAATAAATATTGATGGATCTCAGTGTGCTTAGTCATAGTTGCTAGCTTCAACTAAACTATGAGCAGAGCACATATTTCTAGAGTTGCAGTGTCCCTCTCTAGTCAGAACACGTTGTAAGCATAGTTTGTTTCCTTCAGGTGCATTCTCATATTACACAGTAATATGGTTAAAAAAATAACTGAGTTTTTTAAAAAGTACAAGTGTTAAGAACAAATTCCATTTGCTTATATATGAGAGGAAGGAGTGATTTCTGTCTGTAAAACCACTGAAAAGTCTTAGTTACATACCTAATCCTCTCAGCCTTCCCAACTTTTTCCTCAGACTACCTGGTTTAAGAGATGTACAGAGTAAAATGAACAGTTAGTAGGCTTCTTCACTATTGAACAGGTAGTGCTGTTTTTGCATGTTAATCAAAACTTGTTCTGAATATCAAATTAAGAAATTATTAACGGCCTAAGCATACTGCCATAAAATACAACATTTGAGAGCTTCAAACTTCAACACACTTATTTTTAAGGAATTAGCAAAAGATGGAAATTAAAGGAGAAAGAAATGGGAAGTTGTTTCCTCAAACTGGAGAGCTGAAGGGCACTAACTGCTCTGACCAAGTCTTCTAATCATTTAATCCAAGATGATCTAGAGCCCTTTGTCTTTAGTGGCCATATAAAGTTCTCAGTGCTTTGAAGGATTAAGGTACATGCTGAATAATTTACTGTTTTAACAAATCAGGCCCACAGTCTTTAGTTAGTCAGTAAGGAAACAAGTGAGGATACAGCTAGTGAAGATCCATGACAACTTTGAACAACACAACCAGTACCAAAGGAGAAGAAATGCTTTAAAAAATATAAAGCTGACCATTCTTGCAGAAACCATTGAGACTATGAAATCACATTCTTTTCAGGCAGTTCTGTACCTCATTCATTAGACTTTGCAATCTCTACAACACAAGAAGACAAACTAAAAAATAGCCTTCAAAACACAACCTAATTACTTCTGCCCCCCTCAAGAAGGGGCCATTTTACAAATTTCTACAGTTTCCTGCACCAAAGACACCATTAAAATAAATCATAGCCTCAAAAGCCACAGAAACTACTCTCATTCTTGCCAAACAGTCTGCAAGAGAAGCAAGGATTCACCTTCCTAAAATAGAAAACAGACCCCCCCAAGCAACCCATGTCCACGTCTTTAAATCACTTCTCTGTAATAGGACTCAGGTTTTATCTCACCAAATACAGAAAGATGTAAGAATTTTTTTAGGTTGGATCAGCTTATCTTTTTGTAAACAGGTTTTTATAGGGTTACACTGGGAATACACATGCAACACTTTGGCATTGAGCTCTGAATTAAGCAGCAGACTACTAGAAAGAAAATGGTATTATTAAAGGCTTCTTGCTCCTTAAATGATACTTTATATACTGGAGGCAACCCCTTGGCAAAACAAACAAGATAACAGTATTGAGAGATGTCTTGGGTCTTTCCTAACTTTATTTTGACTCTTCCTTTTGACTTCAGATTTATTAAGAAGTCAGACATAATAAGCAAATTCACAGCAACATTTAAAACAAAACAACTGCTTACAAATCTGCTTCAGACTGACAATTTAAAGAGATGTGAGACAATGGCACATTTCAATTCTAAAAACAGAAAATGTATTCGGTGTGCTAATTTTAGTATCTAAATTAATTTCAGCTTAAATTTTGGAAGCTGGATATCAAACTCCACAGCAAAAAATAAGAACAGCTTAAAATAAGACTATTACATAGGATAAAGCTCATAGCACACAAGGCACAATGCATGCATTTTATTCTTAAAAGCACAGTATTAATAATATACAGCTTTAAAGTTTTTGTATTTCAGTTATCTACATGACATGACAGCCTTTAAAACAAAGATCAAATAAACATACATCTAGCTTTCAAATAATATTTTTCCCTTCTTTTCTGTAGGAAGTTGAGCTAGATTATGAAATAATGTCTTACCAGATGTTGTCATTTGTCCATTACTTAATTACTAGTTGCAGAACAATAGAAAGTAATTTCTAAATTACTTCTAAACATTTATTCCAAGATCCATCAAGAGCAAATATAAAGAAGTGGGATGCTGGGACTGGCAGGTTTTAGCACTTGGTGGGAACAGACAGGTAAGTAAGGGATAGAGAGAAGGGAGGTATCAACATATTCAAATACCAAAGTTAATTCTAATAGTTAAAAATAAACCAGATACTTGGTTTAATGATTTATAATGCCATCTGCATTACTTTCTCTTCATCACATTTAAAGCTTTTTCAGAATTCAAGCCTAATATTTTCTGGAAACAAAACATTTCTCCCTTTTGAAGTCTTAAGCTTTTCTTTGGCAATACCATCCATTTTTTGGGAAGACAACCACCACCCTTTTTTGTCTGGTTGGAAGCCTGTGTTGCCCAGGTCTTCCCATCCATCTGAAAACAATGAAAGGCTCTGCACGTACGCTGACATCACCTCAGCTACAGCAAGCACCAGAACAGAAACTCAAATATGTACTTCATACTACAGCCCTGCAGGAAGTCAGACCCATACTCATCCTGTAAAGTATAAAATGAACGTGCAGAGGTATGTGCTGGGAATACAAATTTATTATATCCTGTACTAAGTAACATTCTGTTTGTTGCATAGCAACAGGAATCTGGTGCTGAAAAACAATATGGAACTTCTTTTTTTTACTTGCCAAGCTACAATTAACCCCAGTCTTCCTGAGAAACAGAACCTTCATGGCATTTATTTTACCTAATGTCCAAGAAAAAATTCTGAAATGTAAAAATTTTCCTTTCCTAAGTGCAGAATGCTTTTATCATTTTACCAGATGATTTATCATATTATGTAAAAATATGTTCTAGAAGCCTATAGCTCTATTTCTAAATAGTTTTGCTATGTTTTTTGTGTTGCATGTGTTTGTTGTTGCCGATTTTGTTAAAATAAAAAAAAAAAAAAAGCATCAATCCAAACTACTTTGAATTGAAGATCTGCTAAAAATTCTGAAGCTAAACTACATGTGGACATCTGAACTGTATTTCTCTTTGTGAAAAAAAAGTCTTCTATAAGATCACATGAACTACATAAAATCTCCCTTCTCCAAAGAAAAGAAAAATTACAATAACTATTTAGGAAATTGATACATTGATACATCATAAGTTATATGAAAACATGCATCACCAAATTGTCATCTCAGTTTACTCTTTGTTTTTTAAACACCCCCCCATTTCCCATGACAAGACCCATTCCCAGACACTCTTGAGAGTCACAACCAAAATATGTAATGACTGGGCTTTGGGGTTAGTTTAGACTCCCTAGACCCACCCCCAACAGCAGACATACTTAAGACAAGTACTTTGGTTCAATTCACAAGCAAAAAATGCATAATTTCAAATATACTGATGTTTAATACTAAAGATGCTACTATATAAATAACCAAACCTGAAAGCATTCCTAGGACTTACACTAACAGCTCAGTTTTCATCCTATCACTTATGAAATGTGATTTATTAGAAGAACAACTTAAGGTAAAATGTTATGAAGGCCTTACTATATAGGGCCTAGGTACTGTAGGCCATACCATTAACAAACAAGCTTATGGATATCCCCCAGTTCAAAAGAGCTGAGGATTTCTGATACCATACAGTAACTTCTCTCCTCTTTTTTTTTTTTTCCTCCTCAATTTGTGAGGCATAGAACAGACCAGATGGAAATCTGATGGCTGTAGGTAAATCAAATACTGGGAATCCTAAACAACTGAATGCTTCTTTTATTGTCAGGACAGAGAGGAGTGCAAGAGGAGACACTGCTTGTTTTGCCTCCATCTGCCCTAAAAAAATAATCACATGAATTGAAGGCAAGATATTCAGAGTATTCAGAACTGGATTAACTGTACACTCTTCTGTCCTGTGATGACTAACTACAGACTTCAACAGGGCAAACATAAAGCCCTAGTATTCAGTATTATTAACCATTAGTCACATCTAAAGATGGAACCTTTGCAATGCAATCCATTTTTATCTACATCCTACAGATTTACTATAAGCAAGTCACACTGGTGACCAACACTACATCCCCACTAATAACAACAAAAAAAAAAAATAACACAGACGCACTCCTCAGACAAGGCACTCCAAGCACTGTTTTTCCCAGTGATTCCAAATAATCAAATGTTTCAGAGGAAAATACATCTTTATGCTTTACACAGGAACAGTAACATTTTTAAAATATTTTAATTTTTATTTTTTGACATTTCTCTGCAATGCAATGTCCAGTTCCTCTATGCAAACATGATGTTTGCAGAGTAACACAAAAACAAAGAGCAATTTAAATAGTATCTTACAGCTGCTTACCTGTTTTTAAGCACCTTATTCTTTATAGTAAGAGTTATACTAAACTCTAGGTCAGACACCAAAACTAGGAGCTATGCATAAAAAATAAACCACACAGCAACATTTATCTGTTACTGCAACATGCCTGCAACAATCCACACAGTAGAAAATCTCCACATGGTGTCTCCAAAGAACTGAGTAACTTTCTCAGGAACTTGAAGGTCTGAAAGCTTGCCTGTGTCCTGATCCCCCCCACTGCAGCAGCTGATCTAAGAAAAGACATTGCACCTCTCCATGTACAAACTTTGTCTTGTTTATGTCTTTAGAGCAACACAGCTACAGCATCAGTTGGTAAACTGCAAGACAACCTTACTGACATCTATTTGGGGATTTTGTTACAGGAACATAGAACTGTTCTATCAGTGAATAAGAAATGAACGAAGATAAAAAAATATACAGGAGTACTCCTTGGTTTTAAAGTTGACAGTATAGTACACCAAACTAAAAGCCTGAGATGCGCTATTGCAAACTTTATGGAAAGTCTAAAACATTGGCAAAAATACAAAATGAAGTCACTGAACCCATCAGTCCAGATTTCTTCACCTCACAACTTAGTTGTAAGGTCAGATGAAAGGTTAAGAGGTAATAATTTTGAGAATAATTCCTATAAGATGACATTAACAGTAGGTCACTAAACTAAAAGCTACTAGATTCATCACACCATACTTCGGAACACAGAACACGGGTACTACCACAATCCTTAAGACTACAGCACAAGATCTTTAGGGTACAGTATTTAATTTTACTCCTTTGCATTTGATACTTTGGCTTTCTCCCTCAATTTCAAATCAAAATTTTCAACTGAAATCCATTACTGTATTTCAAAACAGCAGCTAACAAATCAGCTTTCTCTTGGCCAGATAAAGGTTGTACTGGATAGATCTTTCACATCTTCACTCACCCCTCCATACTCTGTTTCTGCCTAGGACTGTGTTCAAAATATGATTAGTTCATATACAGGCATACAATGAATAGACACAAAGTATTCACAGGAGTAAACTGAACTAGAAAGAAGTACCTCAAAGCAATTAAAAAAAAAAAAGTCACAATTTTTGCTAAAGTAGAACATAACTACTATCAAAGTATACCTGTTCTAAATATGTTTGTGTAAGATTAGACTTACACAAATGCTGAGCTTCAACACTGACAACCTTCATAACAGTGCTGTCATTCACTACTTTATTATCTCTGCCATGAATAGGTTAATTTGTATTAGTTTGTATTAATTAGTTATTTTGGCAGTCTGACCATATCATCTATTTCTAACAATATTCTGAAGTTGTAAAGTCCATTTAATTTAATCTGTGGTAGCCAACAGCAAGTTTTTTTTAAAATTGGGCTTTGTAAATGCATTCAGGAACACAAGTTTTCCAGCAAAGCTTCACTGTATTCAGCAGTAAGTACAAATCCAAAAAGTTTTATTAACTTAGACTGAGTCCTACTATAGATGAGCCAGCATTGTTTAATGGACTAAATTTGCCAGAAAGATCACATACGTTCCTCAAATACCAACATGAGTTCAACACAGGAAACTAAACAGAAGGTGTACACAACACTATGTATTGGTTATAAAAGACTCTAAGCCTTTAAAGGAAGGCAAAGTAAAGCAAAGAGACTTTTACAGAGCTGAAAAACATACAGAGAAAACAAATTCTCAAAACCAAGTAGCAATGTATAGTGTTCATTATAACAAATTACTGACATGAACATTTACAGTAGCTAGAAAAAATCCTGCTAGCCTTGCACCTAAAAAAACATATATTTTATAAAAGGTGATTACATTAGCAAGAGCTAGTGATTTCAAGTGGCAAAACTGCCAGATTCAAGGTCCAGATTTACTGCAGAGCATATGCACAGCCAACCAGAAATCTCAATGCAACAAAAATTCCAGCTGCTTCTTTCAACCAATGCTACTAAATATACTACTAATACAGCAGTCTTAAACATTTTTTTGGAAACATATGAAGTACAAGAGAACCCTAATTATCCTCCTGTTTAGCATTTGCATTTTTCATCCCAGACAATAAGAAAAAAATACAACTTCAATGGAAGGCTCCACAAAAATTCCAGCAGATATGACCACATATGGAGATTTGTCTATACAACTGAAATATTAAAGTATTACCAATAGCTGGACAAGACCACAATTAAGCATTCCCTTAACTACATGCCCTTCAAACTGTTTCAGTTTAAAATCTGGTATCATTGTACAATAACCTGCAAAGTCACATCAATCAGCTGCCTAAAAACAATTAAGTATTAATTATTAAACAATATTTTAGGAAGCTGATCTAAGGAGAGTGCCACATACATAGAAACTGACTTCCTCTGAATAGAAAATGTAAATATTTCTCTAGTTGCTATAAAGCTGCAACTAAGGCATAATAGAGGCTTGTGATTATTCTTGTTCTTTTACTATCCTGCTAAATTTCCAAGATTTCGAACGTTTTTTAAACAAGGTGGCTAGTATATACTTGGAACACAGAACCACCTGACCTTACCTTCTTTAGGGAATTTGTAATAGGTATATATAACTTTGTAACCTGTAACAGAAAAGAAGTTTCAAATTTGTGAAGCATTACAGAAGAATGAGAAAACATATGAAGCAAAATCCTTCCAATTTTGTTTGTGCTGCAAGCTACAGGTTTAGTGTTATTTCTGGCAGCTAGTCCAACAAAGTAGAATTTTCCTATCACTCTCTGGAGTGCAGATTTTACTTCTCTCCTCCTACTTCAAAGGTAGCACCTTTGCTTACAATAATTAAAAATAAAAAAAAAAAACAAAAACAAAAAAGACAAAAAAACCCAAGCAAACAAAAAAACACACAAAAAACCCCACAAAAAACCAAACACACACCACCAGCCTAGACACACAGCAAAGCAGCATACAAGCTCTGAACTAAACTGCAATAGTTTTTAATATTCTTCCTTTATATAAGCCAGCTCTGCTCAGAGAATTTTCAATATGTGAAACTAAGAACAGATTTTAAACTTTTTCCTGAATATTGATCATGTTCTGTTTTAGAGAGCCCTGTCTAAAGATTACTCATTGTGAGCAAGAGAATGTCACTTCAACTCCTCACACTAAGTTGTGCACTGATTTCCAAAACATGCTCATCACCAGCATTTCAGGCTGGTAAAATTAACCCAAAGCAGACTGACAATTCATCTCATGCCACACTGAACAGCCCCATTTTCTCCACCAGGCTGTCACCAGCAATTGGTAGAAAACCCAGAAAAACAGCACATCTTCTTCCAAGCAGCAGTTCCATAAGCTGCCCATAAAAGTCTACAGAACTACAACATTAGGAGTAGCACGTGTGTAATGGTGTCACAGGTGGGAAGCATGATTTTCACATTCTTTCTTGGAAATTTTAAAATATTAGTTGTGAAACAGCTGCAGTGAAGGAGACTTGTAATAAGTCACTGTAGACAAGAGACTTATGAATTATCAGAAAAATTAATTATGAGTATTTGAAATAAAACTGTGTTTTCCTTTAAAAACCTATATTGGTACAGAGCATTTTAAAATGAGGCCAAACTAGTTCTGACTCAGTTACCTGGATATATGTTTTTATTTCTCAAGTAAAAAAATTTGAAAGTTAAAATAAGGTAGTGCAGTAATTTCTGAAAGGGAAAAAATTCTGTATGTTAGGACAGGGGAGGGACCAAAGGGACACAACACTGGCTTTTCATCTGGCAGGTTTAAATACTGACAGACACAAAAGTGCCTTTGCTCCTGGTATTAATTCCAAGAGAGGTGCCAACAGCCCAAGAAAACAAGGTAGCTTTATACAATTCACAAGGGCTGGAAGGAAAAGACAGGAGTAGCATGAGGGAGTGAGGTAGGGACCATCAAAAACTACTTAAATGTATTGAAGCTGTTTAACAAGGCTTGTGTGACTTCTGTCTCTGATACGTTTACTTTCAGTTACTACTAAAAGTAAAATTTTTTGAATCAGAGATAAAAAGCACATCTTCATTCTCTCAACACCGCAGCACTCTTATGAGCCTAAACAAGTCTGGATGTTTAAAGAGCTGGCACATGTATTTCAACATTGCTGAGCAGAAGCAGGCATGGACTGTCATGGTCAATTCTAGATCAAAGGTCAAAGAAGGGAATAATTCTGTTTTACAAAATGTATCTCCTCTCTAGTAACGAAAGCAAAGTACTCTTTCCAGTGGTTCAATAACCTACTTCTATAAGGATTCTGCATGAAATCCACTGGCATGGCAAGAAGCAGTTCTCATTGCTCAGTATTTCCAATCACATGCCAAAAGCAGTGTCGAGACATGACATTTAGACCAATAAGTGTGGTAGCAAAGCATTTGCTGAAACAGGTGCTGGAAGAGTAATTACTCTTCTTTTTATGGAAGTATAGACAAAAGGATTTTACACTATAGTGGTCTGAAGTGCGACACCAACTAACTCAGTTTTGTTTTCTGACCTCCAAACAAGAAGTCATGAAACAGAGCCAAGAAAAACTGGTACATACAATTCCAGAGAGCATTCCTGAATTATACATACTTCTAGACTGTTTCTAATTTTTAGAGGCTGACAACAGAATTGCTAAGATGTTTATAAACAGATTAAAAAAAAAGAAGAAAAAAAAAAAGGCATTCTGATTCCCACATCCTCTATTCAGAGAGTATTCTTTGAGACTTACACTTTTACTACCAAAAAAGACACTAAACTACCAAGAGACCTTGAGGACAAAACAGCTGTCAGATTCCATATCAGGTGGTCAGTCAACCCACCCAAAAATTACTTGAAACTGTCATAAATACAGTGCTAGCTAAAGGCTGCACTTCTATCAGACAGATGACTCAGCTCATCTGTTAGTTTACTTATGAGAATAAGGGAAGTAACCCGAATTCCTGTATTCACCTGAAAAAAAAAACCCCTGCATATTCCACCAATTTTACTCATGAGATACAAGCAATTCTAGAACTGTGTTGCTTGCAATTATGCATATCCAGTCTAATTTTAATTGATTTAATTGCCTGTTTGCGCTTCCAATGTTTTTTCAAGCACTTCTCAACTAAATAACGCTTTCTACTTAAAAATTGCTATTTGAGCAAATCTTAAAGCTAGAGCAAAGGCCAAATTCTACAGAGTTACCCTACACATGGATGTACACAATAACTTAATGCCGCCACTGAAATTAATGGCTTTGCCATTCTAGTATTTTACTTCCTTAAATAAATGCAATTATTGCAGTAAAGTGAACCATACTACTGTCACTAATAATACAACGCTCTTGTATACCCACTTTTTTGAAAATCCTGGGAAACGTGTCCAGCTTCCTTCAAGAAATTCTACTACTACTGAAAGTAGATGTTTTAATCTGCCATGAGCTTTCACCCATGTGTTAAAGACATTAAAAAACCCACAGTGAACATAGTATCAGGTATCTTAGCAGAACATTTAAAACGTGAAGGCTTACTCACCCAGGCATTAAAGACAATGACTTTTAAATGATAACATGAATTACATTCTAAAGCAACATACTTGAGCAGAAAAACTGCTACCTGTAAGTAAGCAGAAATTTTAATACTGTTTAGAGACCACAAATTCAGCTTCTTATCAGAAAACACAAGTGAGGAAATGACAAGATTTTCTAAAAACTCAAAATCTGTGATAATTTAGCTGCTTGGCCAATCTAAATACAGAATGAATATCCACAAGTTCAATATGCACAGTAGCCCACCACAAACATAATGAATATACTGGCCTCTGGCTATACTAGAAATTAAAATTCAAAAAAAATACTGTTTCTTCCCAGTTCCTATGACTTGAGTAATTAAACCAGACTAAGCAGTCTGCTTTCTGACTAGCACACTAACAAAAACCAATTCTTGCCTACACAAAGAAATGAATGTACTAATCTCAAGAGAAGGCTGTACAGTTTTGATTTTTAAAAGTCGGGATCTTGGAAAGCTCATTTATTTTTATTGCAGCTGGCATAAAGAGAATTATCTAGATTTAAAAAAAAAAAATTTCAGTTAAGTTTCACTGTAGAATTCCAGCTTTAGCAGGAGTGCTACATTTATCAGCTACTGTAATACAGATTTCAACATATGCTTCAATAGAAGTCTGTTCACACATGTTCCTCTTGTAGAAAAAGGATGAGAAGTTATGCTATTACTTAGAACCAGGACACCAAATTGTGCTGTTACCTAGATTTTAACTACCTCTTTCCCCCATCACATTCCAGTTGGCTAGTAAATGGAAAACTCAGGAATATTCCTATTCCTGAATACTTATTATGTGGTATTATTTATTATTATGAGGTAAGTGCATTCAGGAAAATATATTAAGAGCAGTATTTAGTCAGCTAACCATAATATAATAAGAACAACAGGTGTTCACAAGAATCAATTGCTTTTACCTAGAGGACAGGAGAGAGATACACACGCCCAATGCAAGCTGGTGCCCAAACCAAGTAACTTCACACTTAGGCTTTACCATTTACCTGGAATACATAATATTCAAAGTTTATCAGCAACCTACAGCCCTGAACAGATGCTACTCAAACAATATGTAATTCTAATTTGAATACAAAACAGACTAATTCTTGTGAACCACTTATGTTTGTGTCTTATGGAATTGCTGATTATTTTACAACATGAAGATGCTGTTTACAATGATGCTTAGTTTTATTTTACATAAGAAAAACCAGTTTGTTCTTCAGTAACTGACCAGCTAACCACCGAGAGAAGATGCAAGATCTTAACACAAAATAGTTGAGGTTTGTGATGGCTGAAGAATAGGCTCTCACACATGTATGTGCCAAAGGACACAGGAGAAAAACAAGGGCTTTGCCCCTTGACACACCAAATCACAGAATTATTGAGGCTGGAAAAGACCTCTGAGATCATCAAGTCCAGCCCATGACCTCACACCACCACACAGGATAGACAGACCATGGCCCTAAGTGCCACATCCAGCCTTTCTCTGAACACCCCCAGGGATGGAGACTCCACCACTTCCCTGGGCAGTCCATTCCAATGCCTGATCTCCCTCTCCATGAGGAAGTGCTTTCTGAGATCCAACCTAAGCCTCATGCAGCTTCAGGCCATGCCCTCTTGTCCTGTCACTTGTTAACAAGAGCCTGACCCCAACCTGACTACAGCTTTCCTTCAGGGAGTTGTAGAGAGTGATAAGGTCCCCCCTGAGTCTCCTCTTCTCCAGGCTAAACACCCCCAGCTCCCTCAGCCTCTCCTTATCAGACTTTCCCCCTAGTCCCTTCACAGCCTCATTGCTCTCCTCTGGACCCACTCCAGCACCTCAATATCCTTAAAGCGAGGGGCCCAGAACCACACACAGAACTCAAGGTGAGGCCTCACCAGTGCTGAGCACAGGGGGAGAATTCCATCCCTAGTCCTGCTGGCCACACTATTCCTGATACAAGCCAGGATTCCACTGGCCTTCTGGGCCACCTGGGCACACTGCTGGCTCATGCTCAACCAGCTGTCAAGCGGTGCTCCCAGGTCCCTCTCTACCAGGCCACCCTCCAGCAAAGTCACCTCATGACTTCCAGTATTTATTTATTTTGGGGGTTTTTTTGATCACCAACTGCATACTTACCTACAGAACAGTAATGGCATTTTATGCATTCCAGGAGATAATGTGTCACAATTATGTTTTTAGTATTAACTGCTAAGATTTAACACTCCCTACATATACAGAGGATCTGTGTATGAAATGCTGGTCACTTGTCCAATCCATCCTGTCACTCCACCCCATCATAACCTGCCCTGACCAGCAATATACACTAAAGACATTGCCCGAACAAAATACAGCATGAAGATATTGTTTAAACATGCCTCAGAAATATACTGTCAATCCTAGTCTCAACAAGTCCAAAGAGAGAGCATGTAGTGAAAGCTATCCATTGTACTGGAGTCAGACCAATTAAACAAAACTGAGTCAAATTTAATAGTGCCTCTATAGAGAAAACTCTTCTTTAACCACATAATTTACTTACCCTCTGTAGTTTTATTGGTACATTTTCTTTCTTTTTTCCAAAAAGGCTTAAAAATGAGCATTCTTTAAGTCAGATTTCTTTGAAATAACCCATGACCAACCATCCAACTTGAAACTACATTTCCCCCTTACCAGTTTAGAGCTCTGCACTCATGAGCAGGCACAAAGTTTCAGACCTTTAATATATTCATTGGCCTATACTTACTAACCACATCAACTATTCCAACATCTAAATAAGGAACCTAAAGAGTAGGTTCAACCTAGACACTTTCCTGTTACGCTGATTAAGACAAATATTTGTTCTCCCTCCAAGCTGGCAAAGTCCTAGCACACATACAGTTACATCAGTGAAAGAACAGTCTTGCTGGTACAGGTTACTTCATTGAGCAGCATCACTGGCACAACTAAAGTACTGTGTGCCAGTTTGAAAACCAAATGTGTATACAGGGCTTCTCAGAACACTCATGCCAACTTTTGCTAGATTAACAGCAGCCATTGTGCTAAAGACTGTCAAGATAAAAATAAGATACAAAAAACAACAGCCCTCTGTTTAAAGGTTCTGTGTATGAACTGTAAGTTTTCTAAGCTGTAACTTTTTATTTGCAGGGTATCTGACGTCTACAGGAGCACCATGAACAAGTGAAAATAAATTATGACAAGACAAAACAAAGCTTAAAATAACGTAAGTCATAAATACCTCAGGTTAACAAAGAAAATTTGAAGGAAACACAAGAAGTGATTAAAATTAAAAAAACAGCGGGGGGATTTTTCCCATGCTACCCTTTCCTTTGAAGGTGTACGGACACCCAGGGAGGGGGAGGCTGAGGGACACCCTTAGGTTCAAAACAATGTAATTAGGATATTATTGTCCTTGACAAAGAATTCTAGCGGCTAATGCAGGGGTTTTTGGAGCAGCTGATTTTCGTCTGCCAAGCATACTCCAAAGGACCGCACAACTTACATTCATGTTTAAGACAAAGAAGGTTCAAATCCAACTGCAAGACAGGAAAAATCTTCCGCCGGGAGAAAAGAAAATAAAAAACCAAAAGATTAACTGGTTTCCCCCGTTGTTTAACTGTGGGACAGGGCTACAGAGAGCACACAGATGCAGAGCAGCGTCCGGGCTACCAAGTCGCATTCTCACTGGGTCCTGCACCAACCCAGGGAGATTGTAGAACCAGAGCAGACACTAAAAGAGCTGGGAGGGGAGGACAGGCCAAGGAGGCAAAAATCGCTTTCAAATGAATGAGCGAGCGGGGAACGGGAGTCCCCGGCGGGAAGGCAGGCAGGCACCCATCTCCCTTTCTCCTCCCCCGGCCCCCAGAGACGTCCACCTCAGTGTTTACATCTGAAACCTCCAAACGCGACACTCTCCCGACAGCCGAGAGGGAGATTCCCGCCCCGCGACGCCTCTTTATTGATTACACAGGGAGAAGCCCAGCTGCTGCTGCAATGCAACACGAACCGGTTAAGGCGCAGGAGAAAAACAAAAAACAACAATAAAAAAAAAAAAAACCAACAAAACGCAAAGAAAGAAACAAACAAAAAAAAACCCCAAGCAAACAAAACAAAAAACAAACAAAACAAAAGCAAACAAACAAAAAAAACCCCTCAGAAACAACACCGGGAGAGAAGAAAGGAGACGGGGGATCACGGCGTGCCGGCGCGCACCGCCACCACCAGCCCAGAAAAGTCGCAGGAAGGGGTCCGGCCGGCCGGCCTGCTCCCAGCGGCCCAGATCCCGCTGTCCTCCCCCGAACACAACTCACCGCCGGGGGGGACGGGAACCAGGGGGACGGCGGGGCCGCCCCTCCCCCACCCGAGAACTAACAATGGGCCCCTCCCCCACCGCGGGGCTCCCCTCAGCCTGCCGCCCTCCCCCTCTGCCGGTCCGGCGCCTCCCGGCTCTCGTTCACGGCTGCGGGCCGTTAAGAGGCGGGGGGCACGGGGCGCACACACCCCCCCCGTAGCCGCCCGCCTGCCGGCTCCGCGGTCTGCCCCTCACCTCATGGTGCTGCTCGGGGTCGGGGAGCCGCTCCCACTTCCTCGCTCGCTCCGCTCTCTCCCCAGCCCCGCCTCTCGCCGCTCCGTTGGGGCCGCGGTGGCGTTAATGGACAGCGAGACCCCCGGGCGCCGGCGCCTCCTCCCCGCCCGTCTCCGCCGCTCCCGCCGGGCCGGGCCAGACCACCGCTGGGAGTCGGAAGGTAGGAGGGGACGAGAGAGATGGAGGAAAGGGGCGGGGAGGAGCGAACCAACGCGCGAGAATGGCGGGGGGGTGGGGAGCGGGAGCGGGAGGAGGAGGATGGGCGGTGACGGGGAGTGCAGGGGAGGTCGGAGACACCGGCGAGATTGAGGGAGAGGCGAGGGGCGCGGCGGCGGGAGGGGTGCGCTCCAGGACCGGGGGGGGCCGGAGGAAGGGGCGGGTCGCGGAGGCCGCGCCAACCGGCGCCTTGCGGCTCCTGCGGCTGAATGGGGCTCGGCGGCCCCGCGAGGGGCGGGATGGGCGATCGATCTGCCCGTCCGTCCGTCCGTCCGTCCTCAGGTGAGGCGCTGGCTCCCCGGGACACGCGTGTTCTCAGCCCGTTCTCCGTAGAAGCGATCGTCCACAACAGCGTCTTCTCCAACGTCTCCACGGCATTTTCCTGGGGGTCCGGCGGAGCAGGGTACCGCAGCGAGCCCCTGCTCCCCGCCCGCTCCTCGACAGCACCTCCCGGAACGGCGGGGCGGACGAGGGCCAGGTAGGGCTCCGCTGAAGCCGCGTACTGGCCAGCGGACCTTGTCGCCCCCCGGGGCCTGGGGCTTGCCGAAGCAGCCGGTGAACACCTCCATTGGCTGAGCCTTTCCCCTCCGCGCCCCGGCCGGGGGTGAACCTCGGGTCTGTCCGCCCCGGTAAGCGGTACTGGGTGTACTGGTGACTCTGGAGTCAGTGTGTAGGAAAACACAAAACTAGCAGCCCCAGTATCGGAGCTTGACAGGGAAATCAGGCTGTGTTTGTCTGGCTCTACCCATTGCCTCCCTGTGCTCTCGGAAGCATGTGGCCTAAGACACGTTTTCAGGGGTACAAAAATGTTATTCCATCTTTACATCTTTGCTAGCCCCTCGTCCGTGCCAAGTACAGGTTTACGTTTTGCTTTCAGTACTCCCAGCGGATCTAGCACACGGTGTAACTTCAGCCCAGCTCGTGTTTAGCTCGGTCAAGAACCAAATACCCATTTTATCTCCGTTAACAAGCAAGTATCTCTGCAATTTCCAGCAACATTAGCCATCCTAATGCTTTTGCAGCTCTAATTTCATTTTTCCTAATAAATGTATTTACTAGGGTTTTGTTATTAAAAATATATTGTATGCGAGAAATAAATGTGTGTATATATCTTTTGCATTCTATACTATAAATAGAAAAAGGCAAATAATTTTAAAAATATATTTATTTAATTAATTATTTATGATCTAGGTTTCACATTCTGACAGTGAAAAGTATCTTTAAGGCAGTCAAATAGAAGTGTTAATATCTATACCTAACTGATACATGTATGTATATATATATAATATATGTATTTAATGGACCTCAGCAGATACATCAATAGAAGAAATGTCAGAGATTGTCAGAAGGACTTTATTCCAAAGTCCCAGTTATTCTACACCAGCAAAAGTGAGGATCATAATGTGACTGTTCTGATACAAATGATCTTATTAGTGAAATCTAAAAGAAGTTTGACTGTCACAGGTATATAGAAACCACTGAAAGGCTACAAGTCTACCTGAGAGGGAATGAAAATAACCAGAAGCTGTTACTCCTGCAAAATAACTGTTATTATTTGTGTGATATTACTTGGTGTTCTTGGCCAAATCAGATATGGTCATAGATGGATTTATCAAGACAAGCTTTGTGGTACAACAGAATTTGTAAAAATGCCAGAATAATAATTTTGCATGCTGGCATTGCAGATGTCACCAAATGCAAAGTCATTCTGGATGCTAGCTTAGTCAAAAATCCCATTGAACTAATTTGTAGCAAAATACAAAATCTGCAGTAACTCATATCAGCAGTTACATGAAAAAGAAGGGAGTGGAAATGATATAGGGCAGAACTCAATTATAAATGTTGAATGCCTTTCTTCACAGGTCTATTTATTTATTGTCAAAGATTTATTCTTTATTCTTTATTTATTGTCAGGAAATTAAAGTAGTCTAGTGAAAGAATGGGTTAGTGTCATGTACATGTTTATGATATTGAATTATGCGAAATCTGTAATCTCTTGTAGTGGCTCTTCTGTTCTCAGGCTGTAATTGTTTAATGTATCCAAGTAATTTGGCATGATTTGGCCATTATATTTCTTGCTGACAAGATCATCTAAGTGGCACGGCGTGGCTGTTAATGCCTTCCTCTCCTACCACCTCTCCCTGCCCTCCCTTCTTCCAGCAATGACAAAAACAATGTGACAGAAAGCCTTCTTAGCTGGTGGTGTCACTCTTGTAACCTGAGGCCCCTGACAATTTACATGGCAGAACCCTCTAATGGCTCTTCCAATCTGTGTCCGAGGACTGTCCTCATGCTCTCCTTCCTCCAGATCCAAGCAGCTCAAAATACCCCAAAGCCATTTTTCATCCCTCCCTCTTGCATTTTCCTGCCACTCAGCTACAAAGAAGGACTGGAATTCAGATGTTTCAGATGTTTCCAGAGGCTAAGCCAGGCCAAGTTGACTGGTAGGGTGTGCTAATGAAGGCTTTTTGAATGCTAGAGAAATGGCTCACCCAAGCACAAACCAGAAGAAAATGTGTTTCTGTTTAATATCAGCTAGATGCAGGAGGCTTGACAGGCTGCTCCTGAGCAACCCCAGCTGAGAGCACCACATCTAGTCAGCATGGATCACCCTTAATACAGGGTCATGAGGATGATTCATGACTAATGTTACGGAGACTTCAGAGGAATCAAAAAGCTTCAAAAGGCAGAGTAAACCTTCCTGTCACAACAAGGTTTCCCCCATGTTCTTTGAAAAAACCTCCTGGTCCTTGTTTCTTTGTAAAGTCTATTTGTATTTGAGAGGAAAAAGTAGCTAAGATCTCTATATGCCTTTCTATAGTCAGTGTCCTAGGACAGCAGCACTTATGCAAGATCAATTTGGCCTTTTTTGATGATCTGTAAATAACATAATGTGGGATACACAGAGAGGCTTCTGGAGTGAGGGGAAGTTTTTTTCAGGTGCTTTTGATTTTTAAAAGTTTACTGTTCTTTTTACTTTATGTGTCTAGAGTTTGGTTTTCAAATATGTAGGAAAAGATTTTTCTATTTCCCTTGTTTGAATTATTTTCTGTGAAAGTAGTACAGAAAGAAAAGGCAATATAGTATATAATACAAGTGAGAGAATTGCAAGCACAAAGCACAAGCTTTGTCTCTGATGATAGGGGCTTTCAAAAATGACTAAAAGAAAATGGCTGACAGCATGCTCCTGTCAGCTCTAAATTTAGCATCTAAAATTATCAAAAGAGAAGTGAATTGAGTAATTCAATATGTTATTCTCATCACTGATTATGTTAATCTAATTTTTAAATGCAAGGACCAGACAGAGAGCTGATGTCTGAACCAGTTCCATGAGCTCATGGCTAGCTGCAGATGAACATCCAACTGCTATATATATAGTTAAAATATTCTGGCTAGTATAATTCTTCCTGTCCTCTCTCTCCCTCACCCTCAAGTCATGTTCAATTTCAGGTTGCCATGAGTCATCTGACTGCTTAAGTGTTGCATAGCAGACCATTAAAGGTAAGGCTTTCAACCAAAACCTCTTTAGCTTTATTTTATTTATGACACTGTGCAGTATTTCTCAACTGCCTTCTGAGGGAGAGAGAGTAAACTATCTCTAAAATTCTTTAAAAATGCTAAAATAAGCAAATATTGGCATGACTCAGCAGATAATGACAACAATAGCCGGCAAGGTTTTCTCTTAATGGAATGTTTTTATTTTGTTGTAAAAAAAGCAAAAAACATAACCAGAAAAGGAAGCAAATCTTTTGCTTTCAAACAGTCATTTGACTCCTGAAGTTTGGTCTTCCACCAGCATAACCTGCCCCTTGCTATACAAGTAAACAATTCATAGATCTTCCATCAAGCACCTCCAGAGAGGAAAGAAAACAACAGCTGAAGCTTTCCTCTGTATCTTTCCACCAAGGTTCCTAATATTGCCTCTCATACTGTCAAATAGCATCAGCAAATATAATCACAAGCCTCTGTAGTCATGAGCCTGGAGTATGGTATGTGTCTCTCAGTCTGTTTCCAGTAGATTTAAATATTTAAGTGAAAATTCCTTGAGTAAAAAAGGATTGTTTTTTCCTCCTGGAATTACCATGAAAAGAATTTGTATTGTGCTGCAGGCTATTCAGTGAGGCTGAAGTCTTTCTGTGTAAGTTCTAGCCCTCAACTGAAAATCAATGCATTGTGTACTATGAGTAAAAATGCTTTTCTGACACTCAGATAAATTATGATTATTGCTTTGACCCTCCTCTCATTCACCTTCATTCTGTTGCTGACTTCTGTGGCTTCTGAGATGACATGTTGACTTAAAACCACTGTGATAGACGAGTTTCACCTCTCACTTTCCATCTAATTTTATACTCATATCCCCTCATGTTCTTCCTTGCCACAATTCTGCATTCTTCCTGTGTTTTACCAATACAATGTATTCAGTATGTTATTTGGTCTCCCTCGCTAATGTTTTAGAACAAATTGTACTCTGCTGCTTTATCTTATGCTGGAGGAAATGCCAGGCACAAAGCTGGCCCAGGATTTGGTTAAGATTGTTTCGAGATATCTTTTCTTACAACTCCATATGAATTATGTTTTAAGTTCCTCGGCCACAGCCAAGGACTTGGGCCATTGTTAATTAGTTATTATTAACAATTTTTAAGTGCCTACAGTGCACTTAGAGCATTAAAGGACAGGATTATTGCCTAAAAGAGCTATTACTCTAGGGGCATGTCTACACTGCATTCTCCCATAGCTGAGCTAGCTTGAAAATACTTAACTCAGCTGGTAGTAATTATCTGGTATATTCTAGCTGAAACTGCATTGTGTTCTGAAAGCAGCTGCTTATCTCACTTCTTGGCATCAACATTGGCAGAAATTTGACTTTACTGGAGAACGTTCATGGCACCATATCCCTTCATTTTGCCTGAGTTAAGGTAGATGCCAAGCAAGGTGGTGTAGCCTTTCAGCTGGAAGCCTATGCCAAAATTTAAAACTACCTTGTACTTTGCATTTTTATCTTTAATGTACAAAATAGCTCAACCCAATCAACCACAAAATGGATTGTGAAACCCTGGGAATATTCTCTGACTCCAATACAAATACATTCTGTCTTTTGACCATCTTTTTCCTTTCTCATACCTTTTATATTAGATGACTGACAACATGCTTACTATTGCTGGTTAGTTTGCATTCACTCCAAAGCTGAAATAACCCACGATGAAAGTCCTGTCCCAGTTATAGATGAAAGACAACACTTTTACTAGAGAAAGTGCTAGTTTCCACTGACTCCAGTTGGAATAATTTGCAATAAAAATAATGCCCTAATTATAGATGAATGACAACACTTTTCCTATTGTGAGTGAGCACCTGTGGACTGCAAAGCTGTAAATAACTTGCAATACAGATATCATCCCAGTAAAGGAAGAAGCTTAGGAAGATGATGATGACCTCCTTAGTCCTCCAGTACTGCAGATTTTGCTTTCTGGCAAAAGTTATAGCCAACTCCATAAATTGGGTTTCAAATTTAGTAAGCGATATATCATGCATGAGATCCAAAATACACAGAGCAGCAGTTGCAAAAATATTCTTCCTCTTCAGTATTTTAGAAAGAACATCACAAAAATGTTTGCCAAGTGAATCAATGTTTCTATAAAAAGATGTGAAGAAATGAGCTCCTAAGAGATTTTAACACTAATACATGCCATTATTATTACTATAACCTATTAGAAAAAAAAATCAAAATTAAGATATGCTTTGGAATATCAATGAGAAAGAATTCTCTGCATCTGGCCATAAGACATGCTTCCAGGATGAGGGATCTGAATCTCCACAATAATCACTCTCTCTGCTGAGTATTTATTTCCCACTTCCTATGTTAGTTGAGCTCCCATGCCTCACAAATACAACTACAAAAAAAGTGACATATTTTCTCCTGCTTCTTCCAGCCTCAGACAGAAAAGAACTGTCTCGTACCTTATTTCCCATTTTACAGGTTTTTTTCTGAATAACTCACACTTGCTGTTTGCCACTGACTGTCATGGCAGTCAAGAACTCAGGTACTTCAGTCAACCAACATCTTTCCATGGATACCATTCATTAAAATGTACTGCTGCAAAATACATTACAAAAATAAAGGTTTTCATAGGAATATGGCCATTTTCAAATGCTTGCTGAATGCTGGAGGTTCTAACTGGCTAGTAAGAAAGCATTGCTCTTCTTGAGAACAAAAAGAAATAGAGATAGGAAAAGACCAATGAAAAAAATGTTCCTCACTAGACGGTTTCCACAGTTTTGTTTAAAAACCAACCTTATACAATCTGGAATACACTCCACTGTCAGGAAGTTCTTTGTAAAAATTTCCTTGGTTCTGTTAGGCCTGCTACACTGAGATAAATTATGTTGTTAATGTATTTTTCTCTTCTGAATGGCTGTACATTTTATCATGGACTTCTTCAGACATCAGCTATCATTAAAACATCAGCCACTCTATGATAGTAAAAAAGCCTCCACTATAATTTTGTGGCTTTGTTCTAATGTCTTTATTCAAGGTGCAGTGAACACAAACAGAAATCACATTTCATGACACTATTTCTACTAGAGTTGTCACTCAAAAAGATTCTGTGGACTTACAAAAATTTACAGCTGTGTGAAGACAGATTGATTTATAACCCTAAGAGATGCTCAGATATCATTTCATTTAGTTGTCATGACTGGCAGAACATTTCTAACCTTTTAATTGTGAACAGAGATTGCCTTGTTCAGTGAAATGGCTCTTAAAACAATGACCCATTCATTCTGCTTTAACTACACCAGTGGGTGGAGGGGAAGTGCCAGCTTTGTAATGTTAGAAATTATTATTATTAAAACAACAGTACAGCTAGAATATTGGCATCTCTGCAAAGAAATAAAAAGCCTCACCTGCTTATGGTTTAAGGCCACTCCACTGGTAGAAAACATAACCACTAGCATCTAACAGGGTTGGTGTATTCATAAAATCATCAGTGATGCAAGCTGACATGATGGTAAGAGAATATGGTGAGAGTGAAAATGCTAGAAAGATGAGAAGCTTGTTCCTTTCCACAAAAGGTGGCTGTTAAGGTGAAAAATGCAGAACTGAATGAGAAGCAAGGCAAGATTTGCAAGCCTGTTTCTAAAACCCAGCAGGAAGGAAAATGCTTGTGTCCTCCTTTAAAGCAATGGCTAAGAACAAGAGCAGGACAAGTGTTATTTTAGCAAAAATGTGGTGAGGTTATAATGCTAAAAAAATATAAAACCCTGCAGGAATTAATCAGCATTTCTCCCAAGAAAAGAACAATATATGGACCTATAAATGCAGGGAATGTGTTTTTTAATACCATATAACAGTGTTTCATAGACCATCATTCTAAGTCTGATCCTAGAGAAAATATAATACCTAAGTCAATCTGCCTTTGTAGATGTGGGCTATGCATTTATCATTTTAATTTTGGTTTTAAAGCAAAGAAGGCTGGGTGTTTATTCTGATAAATCTGCTATCCATCATTCTTCCATCTCTTTACTTCATCATGGAAGCTCAAAAGAAATTTTAAAAAAGACACACTGCAAGGGTCACTTGGCAAAAAATCATCATTCACTTCACATGCTTCTCCATAATCTGGAATAGATGGTGTATTTGGAGGGCAGCTGACAGGGGAGATGAGCCCCCCCCATCCCACCAAAGTGCGGGGGTTTCATGTTCCACAGTTGTTGGGTTGACTTTTGTTGGGTTGACTATGCTTGTGGTACGTTAGATCAGGTTGGAAGCTGTGGAAAGCCATGCTTGGAAAGGGAGAGGACCTAGATAAAGCACTGAACTAGCCCAAGGAATCCCAGAGGGATTTTATACAGCAATCCGATCATATTAGGTCAAAGCACATCACTAGAAGCGGTGCTTTCAAACCTGAGTCCTGGTTGCATTCACATGTTACCTAAGAAAGAGATGTTCTTGCCTCCACTTCCATATGGATCACTGAGGAAAGCCCAAAGTGGTTGATTTTTTCAGGAAGGTCAGCTCTGTATAGGCTGCAGGAAGATGTCAGACAGAGGAGCTCTGCTTGAACATAGTTTAGTCAATGCACTGACTCTACAAAGACCTTCATTTGTAGCATATTCAGGTGAGTTTTGGAATAGATCTTTTAACTCATAGAAATAAGCAAATTATCCTCATTGCCTTTGCATGACAGTCTCACCAAATGACAACGTAAGGCTGCTTTATATGCTACACAAGTATCTAAGAGTGTTGTTTTCTATGTAAGTTGGACTATTAGCCCATGCATATCAGATGAGACTGACCCACATAATCTGTGACCTTACAACAAGGCATTTCCTCTTCCCTTTAGTTTCAAACATAGCACCTTGTATTTTCATTTACATTAAGATCTTTTACATCAATTACGTATGAGTGTTAGGCTATAATTAAGATCCCTCTGCACCAAAAAAGTGGTTCAAAATGCATTAATTACATCAAATAAGCACACAAGAGACTGCCTTGCAGTCTTTGTTCCTCCCCTAAGATTTTTTTTAATTTCACTGCAATTCACAAAATGTCCCAGCTTCATAAGCACTTGTCCCTCAAATTCCCCGACTTTCACCTTTTGCACATCTTTCTGGTTTCTATGAGGGCTCTCAAGCAGCCATAAATTTGTTTCTGTTCTTATATCCTACTAGATGTATTTGCTAAATCCTTTACACGTTTTCCTCAAAAGCTAAGAACTTTCCATAACCTAGTTTCCACCTAAGGTCTCCTGAGATGCTGACCTCACCCTTTAATGATTTCTATCCAGCTACTGCATTCTTAGAGTAATTAAATTAAGTTCTGACTGACTGTAAGATCCAGGGAAACACTTCTGTAAATGTATTCAAAAGACTTAAATGTAAGAGCAGAACATCCACAAGGCAATAAAAAAAGAAGATTCTTCTTGTCTGTCCAGTATCACATATTCATTGTATCTTCTGTTGTTACATAAAGAAGCCCTTTGTTTAATGTTAAATTTCTTATGAAAACTGAAATTGGATAAGAGTTTTAGATGAGTACAGGAACTGCAGAGTAATTGCACAGTGGTGGTCATTCATAGGGTAATACTGAAAGGAATACTTAGTTGGCAACAGTGGTATTCCAGAATCCCTCAAAATGCCAAGATTTCTGAATATTCACCTCACAATTTTTTCCTGATTTTCCGGACGGATTTTTTCCTGGTATTTCTTTTTACCATGGCTTTGTCCAAATGGGAGTGCCATGCAGAATTCTGCTTTGCTGGTTTCTTCTGTCTTCAGCAAAATGGGAACAAATTAGGAAGAATTCTTTTCTCAGCAAAAGTAGATCATTTGCAAACCCAACTGGGAGGCTTCATACAAGAGAAGAGAAGTGTTAGAAGCTATGATCACCTGAAATATAAATCATAATCCATATTCAGAATACATGTCCAGTAGAGTTTACCTAAGAGGCTGGAGGGCTAGATCTGCTAATGCTATTTATGTGTTCTCCCCCTGCACTGCCTGCTAAGCTCCTCTGTGTTGGAAGGAAAGATCTTTGCAATCTATGGTTTCATGCCGGCCATCACCATGACGTTACCATACGTTCCCTTCGGTATTGTATGTATCTTCCTTTACCTCTCAGCAGCAGCAGCAGCAGCAGCAGTTACTTGACAGGAGATGTCTCGAAATAAGCCTTTCACTTGAGGAGTCTGACAAAATGAAAACACTTTTAGAAATAGACAACTGATCTCAGAAAAGGAAATAAAGCTAAAAATTAACTGAAATCAAAATCACGTTTCCCCCTTTATGCTCCCATCCAGGTCTCTGAGTGTTGAGAATCTGAAGCTGTACTTAAATTTTGAAACTAAATCAGTGAAGTCTGAAAACTAACCTCATAATCAAACTTTGCTGAAGAAGGTTAAAATGATACGCTCTAGAGGTAGACATAAATGTACAATGTTATATTAATCTCTACTCATAAGTTCTCTCCTGGAAAAAAAATATTATGATTTTGGTTCAATTCAGTTGTGTTTTTTAATTAATTCTCTATTTATCTGGAAGCAAATAATCAAATAGAAGGGGCATCCACTGTTTTAAATTACTTAAATAATGAATGCACAACTTGAGTTGATTGGATACCTGGATTATTTCTCACTGAGAAAAACAATACATTTATCCAGAAGTGAATTTTCAAAAGTGAGTGCTAATTTCAACAACAAAGCATTGGAAATAAAGTGGACTAGAACTCCTCACATTTACTAGGTAAAGTCTCTATTCCATTCACTGTTTGGGCTTCACTCTGAAGACTGAATGAAAGAGCAACTGGGTTTTTTTTCAGTTTTCTGTAGTAGAGGAGAAGGTAGGATCTGGTCCATGTAAAGACATTCTGGGAATCCTTCTGAATAAAATACACCATGAACTGCATATTTGCCACCTTTATTCTTTCTGACTAAAATAATACGACTGAAATCTATTTTTTTTTCAGAGAGACTGGGTTTACATTTTATTAAAAGAATAATAATACTGTTACACCTAGCCTTTAAAAAGCCTTTAAAGCCTTTAAAAAAAAAAAAAAGTACCTTGAACTAATTCGTACAGAACACAGACAATTTATTTTGCATATTTCATGTACAAAACACAAACCTCATGAACGATGCCCATAAGTATTCACTTAACAGGCTCCATTATGTAGAAAGGGTATAAAGCAACCAAAGACCTGAAATGGCTGCTCAGCATTATGTTGTTCTGTGGCTACTAGCATAATTTACAGATATGCATTTTCTGCTCTTGATTCTTTAGCTTAGTGCTGAATTATAAATGAGCAACTGTATCATGGGATTCTTCTTCTAGTTCAAAAATAAAATTACCCCGATTGTGGGATGTTTTTTTAACACACTAAATCAATGAATTCTTTATAAGGGAATTATTTGGAAAATTCTTTATAAGGCATTATTGGGGAAAAAAGACCCCAACTCATCTCAGACATTTAAGTTTTGCTATCAAATAAAGAGCAAAGCAGGCTAGATGTGAAACCAGACCACAAAATCACAAGCTAGCTAGATTGATGCAGTTCAAGCAACTGTGGATAAGCAACTCACTTGTGGACAAATATTTAAGCCACTGAAAAGTGTCTATCTATGTTTGCACTTGATCTGAACATACCTGTGCAGTAAAGTTGTCTACTGATGTAGGTATTTGATAACAAATGCAACCTGCAGAATCACCTTCAGTCTTTCTAATCATATGAATCTTTACATACGAATCTTTCTTTCAGCTTAACAGTTGTGGTCCATATCTGTTATTAAATAATGTATGCAAATGTTGCATCCAGTCCCACAAACAAATCATAAATATTTACTGAGCATTTTTTAAAATAGATGTCCTCAGGGACTTGCAGTCTACCTCAACAGCAGTCTAAAAAAAATTGAAAATAGCACACCTCACCAGAGATCAGAGTCTGGCATTGTTTGATACTAAAAGCTTGAGAGAAGACATTCATATGAAGAAAGGAGGCAGAACTGTGGAATTTAAAGTCAAGAACATTAACACTGAAAAGCCATCTAAATATTACTTTCATGCTGGATGCAACCCTAAGACCTGCTGGGGGAAGAATCACCTCCATGCATGTAGCCAGTTCTTGGTGTTTTTTCTAGGTCTGACATAGCTATCCCTGGATTTTTAAAATTAAACAGATTTATATCTGAGTAGATTCTTGTACTTTGTGTTTGCAGGTGCCCAGATGAGTGTGCAGATTGTCCCTGTGCCTTTTAAAAAAACCCTTGTGTGATGATGTCTGTGTCACCAGGCAGGGGCCAGGGCTGGTGGGAGGAGGCATAATGTACAGACCATTTGCATCCTCTGACCATAAGCACCAAAATAGCTCTTGGCCCCTCAGCCATGGCCCTGGGCAACAGGGAAGGTTCTTCAGCTCTCTCCTTGTATTATAGGGCTGGATTAAGATGATTTAGCCATATTTTTGTAAATAAGGCACTAGGATCTGCCAGACACATTCCTTTCGTTTTATCTGATCTCTCAAGACTTATTTTTAGTAAGAACCGGTTTGCCCTGAAAGAAAGCTATTCTCTAAAAAAAGCTTTGTACACTTAAGACATATGGGACAGAAGGGAGTCTGCATCTAGCATTACATTGTTTTTCAGCCACCAGAAAAACCCTGAAATTGCCCTTTTTAGCAAACAGAAAAGATAAATGGGTTGGTTCTGAACTGAAAATAATAGATACTCATTTTGCTGTTCTTGACAACCTTTTCTGAAGTCTCATTAAGTTCACAGAACATGTGCACAACTCCTACCTCTTTGTATATGAAAAGTTACATAGGTATAAATCCACCAAAACAACAGCTGAATTGCTGTAGTAAAAAGAGATTGATTTCTGCCGCTTCTCTCACAAAAATTAATGGAAAAAGATACTTTACAGCAGCAGCAACGTCAGCCAGTCCTCCTTTCTGGCAATCTTACAAGCACTGCAGACACTGCTTGTGGTCATCATACTCTGCATTTTGGTACACAGACTCAGTGAATGGCATGCATGAAATGCTTACTAAGCTACTTTGGATAAACATGGAAAAAATCTAGTGCTGTAGTTGTCACAGACCAGAATGGTTTCATGGGCTATCTGATTTGAAGGGAGATTCCTTTCCTATGTTTCATTTAGTTTTTATACAGCAAGTTGCTCAGTATTTCGTAACCATTAATACTCTGGATGCCCACACTGAGATTGTTGTATAAGTATATGCCTAAAAAAGTTGGAGCTGTGCGTTCTTATGTGATATCCCACTACAGCCCACAAAAAGCTTTGCTGGTCTTTCCCATGTTTGGGAACAAAGGGAAAAGGATGCCAGTGATGTATGGCTCACATTAGAACAATTTCCTTTTCACACTTGGAAAACAAAGTTTCTCTCTCTTACATATGTTCTAGATACACAAGCATGGTCTTGGGACATTAAGATCTCAGAATAAAACCTCTCCTATGTTTCATATGTAAACCAGTGACAGCTGTGATCATGTGCTACATGATAAATAAGCTGACGAGGTGAAGTCAGAAAAAACTGTCAGGAGTTAATTTTTAACTTAATTTCTTAAGCCATGATCCTGCAAGTCATAAGGATCTTTGAGTAGGTTGGGTTCTGTCACAAATGACTTAACTGTTGGTGTAACTGATACAACATCAAACAGCATCCTAGATTGTTAACATCTTTGTGGAAAGAACTGTATGTATCTGTCCAATGTAGAGTACAAGAAGATGAAAGGCTGATGACTGCCTTTCCTGGCACACCTGTAATGCACATACTTCAGATACTGTTAATTTGCTTAATCAATTGACACCACAGAGAGACAATTATGATACTTTGTATACAACAGGGATTCAGGGTAAGGGGGTATCTGTTCCTCCCTCCTGTTCCCCCTGTGGTTCTCTGAAACTGCCCTCGGATGCCCCTCTGTCTCCATTTCTGCCTGCTCATCACTTCTCCCTCTCAGGAAGGCTGAAAGGCTGTAAATTTGTTAAAGGTGAACCGAGGTCTTTGGTTGCAGTTTCCAAAGTAGATGCAGCTATTTTATAAAGTAGGTCATGACATTATGGACAGTAAAGGTAAGGAAGTTAAGGCTTCCTGTAGCTTCCATCCTTTTTTTTTTTTCCTTTCCTCCCCCCTTAGAAATTCTAGACAATCCTTACTCTAAAGGAAGAAGGGGTCACAAAAGCTGGTATCATGGAGGCACCTTTTGCAGTTCATATGATGAGCCTCCTAGTTTGGCCAAACCTCTGAAAATTGCTTTGTACCTGTTCACTGAAGAATGGACAGCCTCAGCTTAAATGTGTGTAGTGTGACAAGGAGCTGGGTGGGAGAGTAAGAGGAGCAGCCCTGGGGTGAGATACAAGGGGGTACCTGGAGTACTTGTGGATCCTGGAAGCAGGAGAGTCTAGGACAAGGACTAGGAGAAGGGGTTTCCAGCAGCTAGAACACAGCAGTGGTGTGTGAAGCAGAAAGAAAACTAAGAAACAGGGATGGAGACAAGATGTAAGGGTAAGTGGAGAAATCTGCATGGTAAGAGGGAAAAGCTAGAGGGACTGCATGAACATTTCAAAGAGCTGATTCTGTGCTTAGCTGTGTTCTTCCTAGAATGTGGAATAGAAACCAGAATTTCTGACTTGTAGTATTTATCTATTTTTCCTCCTGAGATCCACTAAATAAAAGTGTATGCCTTGTCTTTGCAGCCTGCACAGTTCTACATAGTAAGAGATGTCCAAGAACCTCTGCTTCAATCTGTGGATCTGGAATTCCAGCCCTCCCAGTGAAGCAAAGGGAACTAAGTGTAGTAACATGTGAAATATCATCAACTTTCCTTCCCCAAAACACTAAGAAATTGTTTTTTATATGTGTGTGAGAGAGTGCATATATAGTGCATATTACACACATAAATTAGTTTAAAAGGAACTTGCAATGTCAATGCACTCAGAAAACAGGAAATATGAGAACTGATGTTGACCTTGGGACCAGTGCACATCTCCTTTGACCACTGTTTTTTATATAGTTGTTATTTCTGCTACCTCATGCAGAAGTTCTTCCAAGTTATATGGTGCACAAGAATTACTTCAACTTGTTATTATTAGCACTAGTATTTGTGTGGCAGCAGTCACTAAGTTGTCAGGTGTTGTGTATGCACAGAGGAGAGACAGTCTTTTCATGGTCAACTTTGAAGTCTAAAGAATCTGGACTGTAATTCAATAGCTGCACATAAACTGAATTCAACCAACCCCCAGCTTATCTAACTAGTATTCATTCTTAGGGGGTTTTTTTACCCCTTAGGATTTTATTTCTTTTTTGTTTTTTTCACACTTTCCCAACAAAAGCAAAACCAGCCTTTATTTCTCAATCTTTGTTTTCCTATCCACCTCCATTTTCTGTGCTTCTTTCACATGAGTACTTTTTTTTTTTTTTTTTTACCTTCTTCACTTTTATGTGACAAAGAATGAAGCATGAGCCTGGATCTTGCACTCTTTGTAATTATTCGGACCTATATTAGTCTTCAGACCACTTCTACAGCCATAAGAGTTAAAACCTGATTATGTCTTAATTATTTTTTTAATAAAAACTGATTCTGGGCAGCCTTCCAACTATGACATCAGCCTTTTAACATTTGCTTGAGTTTGCCGATATCTTGAAAGAATGCTCTCAAGAGGTGTATTCTCCTGGCTGAAAGGACCAGCAACAGCACATCACAGTCATTAGCCTGCACACAGCTGATTATTTTGGAGGGTGGAATGGTGTGAGGGAAGAAAATGAAGACCCACGAGAGGAAAGATCTGGCAATGGCTGAAAGAAAGATGTGCAGGGGTGTGACGGCTAAGCAGAAGAAAATCTGAGGAGGAAAAGAAGGCAGGAGCAGGAGTAGCCTAGAGGAGAGATTTTCTTCATGAGATGTAAAACAGGAAAATAAATACTGATTAAAATTTAGTGTCAACATAATTTTAATACATGAACAAACCTCCTGGCAGTATCAGTATAAGATCCAGTGATAACTAGAGATTGTAATGAAACACAATAGGCTGCCTTCTTTTCTTCTCTGCTCTGACAAAAACTGTAGAATCCACAGTACTATCCTACCTAAAGATTTCCATTGACCCTAATTATCATTCTGTTGTAAAACTATATAATTTGATTTTCAACATCACACCAAAAAGACATGGGCTCAATAGTTCCCAGAGCAACTGCACTACTGGACAAAAGTACTTAGGCTGTAGCCAGGGTTAAGGTAAATAATTAATATTAAAAATGGATTTTCTAAACATTGAGTTTCTGGTTGGACCTAAAGATAAGTTAGGGCTGGTATGCCTGTATCTTTGAATACCAAACATTTAAAGTGGATGGTACCTTTTAATATAATGGCAGGTGATAGATCAAATGGAGACCACGGTGTCCTTGCACTTTCATTCAAAGTATAATTCTTTTTTTGAAAGCAATTTTATTACTTGATGTTGCTCATCCTCTGTCTGCCCAGTTGGTGGCAAACCAGCATTAGCTGTCATTAGGACCTGGTCTGACAGTGCATCATTTCATGAAAGACACTAAACAGCATTAGCTGGTAACACAATCCAAACCCATCCAGACAGCACTGCAACTACAGACAAACAGCTCCATTTCTGACTGCCAACCCCCTAGATCATCCAGCGGCTATCTCTGATATTTATTTTTTTTCCTTTTTAATTAAGCAAAGCAGGAGAATACAGACTGTAGACTGAAGTGAGAGGAAAATATTTATTAAAAAAGGAAGAGGTTGAGTTGTAGCTCTCCAATAAATGACAATTTTACTTCCCATGTGAATTCTTCTTTGGACCTTGAAGTATAAGGTCCAAATAAGTGCCCTTATTTCTATACATCTGTATTTTGGGGTGGTTTTGCCTTTCAAGTCCCCAGTCTCTTTCTTGCCAATTCACTGTTGCCACACAGTTGTCACACACTGGTGAGCTTACACCTCCCCCAGCACTGACAGATGAATATTGTTGTGGTAGTGTCAAGAGCTGCCACACTCAGATGTCCCATCCTCCTAACAGAGGTTTCCACCAGTGTGCCAAGTGTGCAGCAGGAAACCTGTGCTCCCACCTCTATGGGAGAATCAGTGCAAGTCTGAGGTGTCATGTGCTCTCTTCTACCAACATTGCTGTGGTGGTGATAACCTCCAGCAGAGCAGCATGGTGAGAAGCCTGGAGGAGCAGCCTCTGCAGCTCTGGAAGAAAAATTTACCAAAGCTCATCTCTCAAAATGGAGCAATGCTCTGAGCATTAGTGGCAACTGGGCATCCGCTGACTAAAGAGAAAAGCAGCAGGGGACATGATTCCAGATTGTTACTGATTTTGTTTTGCTTTCAAAGGCAGCACGATTAAAATAGGGATTCTAATTAGCTGCCTTTTTTCTTAAAGTAGCCTAACTAATTCCCATCAGTACTTTCCCTGCGATCAGAAGCAAAGCTGTCTCTAAAATACATTTTTTAGATTTCAAGCCAATCATATAAGAACAGTGACCGAGATAAATCAGTTCTGTGCTCTTCTCATTCTGTGTTTAATAATAAAATAAAATTAAAAAATAATCCCCAGATCCCATAGCATGCTGAAAATTGCAGATCATTGTCTGAGCTTGCACTCTGACCCCAGCTTACAGTTTTCTGTGAGAGTGTGGTAAGCACACATAGTATTATAGAAACATGATATTATAGAAATAAATAAAACACAATTAAACCAATACATGCAGGCAAATAAAACTAATTAAAGATCTACTGCATCTCAAAATTAATGTGTTGAGTAGAAGACAGTCTCTTGAAGTATTCTGTCTGTTAACATAATACCTTTCCATGCTTAGATTTTCAAAACTGCAAAATACAGACATTTATAGGTATGTGTTTCATACTTAAAATAATCTGCTTGGAAAGAGCAGATTTCTTTTTCTGACACACTGCAATGCAATAGTATTCATTGTGTATGCATCTGCTCAAGCAGTGAAATTTTACATGGCTAAACTTTACTTCATTGGATCTATATAATTTCATATTACCTCAAACTCCACCCCAACATTCGTTTTTAGACCACAGTCTTCAGAGGAACCGAATTATCAGGATGCCTAAATCCAGATGCACTACAAACAAGCCAGGAAAGATAAATAAGTCCCTTGGCATAAAAGAAATGAGCTAGAGGAAAAGGAATGTGAAAAAATGATTGAGTTAAGGGGAAGGAAGAAAAAAACCCTGCCACTGGGAAGAATGCAGAGTTTCACTTCCAGAACACTACCCCATTTGGATTTCCTTATGTTCTCATGCCACTGTGGCCTCCAGACACTCTTTTTTTTTAGGATTACCTTCTGGACCACCTCCTCTGCCCTCACTGATGTGCTGTGCACTTTTCCTTTTAATTTGCATCCTTTTTTAAACATTTCTCTTTGACAAACCTTATAAACTGTTTAGAGTGCCTGAGTGAGAACAGTTTAGAAGCACCAAAAAGCTTTGTGCATGGTCTGATCAATGGTAGCTGCCTGAGCACACTTACACATCCCAGCAAACACAAATAAAACCAGAACAGGACCTTAAAATGAAAAGTAGTCTATAGCAGACCCCTTATCATCCTTCAACTGAGTATATTGGTTTGCTGCTTCTGAAGTTAGGAAGACTTTGTAAAAAAGTATGAGTGAAGGAAAATTGAAATGCTTGTTTGGTACCAGTGCTGACCAAGTGTTAGAATAACTACCCTTTAAGGAATCTCCAGGCTGAGACCAGGACTTCTTGGCTGGGGAGAGAAAAATCCTTCTTCCTGCACAAACTTTCCTTTAATGGTGGCTAAATAACCTAATTTTACTTTAAAGGTCTACCATATTTATCACATCTGACTCAGTTCTTATTCGTTGCTATTTAAGAACAAAACAGAGAGAACTTGTGTTGTTTTCATCCTTGTTCACGTAGTTTGGCTTGGGTAGAGGGTTAAATGAACTCGGAGAAGTTAGTTCTCTTAGATCATGTATAGAACACACTTTTACTAAGTAATACTGACTGAATATAAAACAGTCAATGCCACATATTATACTCCTCCATTCTTGATTTTGCTCCATTTATTTGCTATGAGACTCCTGAGAGGCCTTAGTTTGTATTCATTCACCCTCTCAAACATCTTCCAAGATGCAGTTTCTTTTAAATTTGTCTGGATCCCTTGTGCAGTCAGGACTTCACTGTTTCTTAGCTCAGCATTCTTCTATCTGGACTCCAGCTCAGGTAATTATATCCAGGGCTCTCCCAAACTTCTCTTCTCTAGCTGCATTCAGGGAAGTTATTCTTCCCTTTCTTTTCTGAACTGCTGTATAGCATTGTGGATGCTGAGAATCGATGGGATGTGTATTTCAGAGAGGCTGTGCATTATATATTAGGGGTGAACCAACATCTTCTGCAGGGGAGCTGAAAGCCCTGACACAGTTTCCTTTCTTTTTCATTTTAATGCTATTTTAAGTGGACAGTTGTCATACAAAACAGAAGCTGAAGGACAAAAATTTGATCCAGATTAATCTGTTGTTGCTATTTGAATGTGGAGATTAATTTGCTATTCTGAATCTAGCCCAGATTTGTTCTCTAGATGTTCAGTGGTTCATGTCGTTTGAGCCAGTTGTCACAAGATGCTTGCAAAATAAGTTTCCCATCTATTTGGAGAAATATCAATACAGAGGCCAAAGAGAGAATGACCATTGCTAGAGCTAATGATGCTACATTAGCCACAAGGCATACTCTAAAGCAAAAGCAAAAGAAAGCTTAATTTTGCAAATTCCATGTTTAACCTACTTGCTAACCAGCAGTTATTCTGTTCTGGTACTTATCCCAGTGCTATGCCAAAACCAGCTCTGAGTACTCTGCAGTGAAAAAGGATTCAAACAGAATCACAAGGAATCTACAACATTTAAGAGAATGAAAATAATATATCCCTTCTTAACTAAGAAGTATGAAGCATTAATTTAAGAAAATTACAGAAAGAATAAAACACAGTTAAAAATGAGATAGAGAACAGCAATTAATCTACTTAACTCAGTGCTGCTCATTTCCTGCAGGATATGGGCATGAGAAATGGCTGCAAGTACTTTTGCAAGCTCATCAAACTGCTCACTGCAGTGCAGTGCTTCCAGGGCAGAGAAATGGATCTCCACACTTCAAGTGAGTAAATTAAAATAAATTTTCACTCCCTCACCTTGGAGAAATTTGAGCTGTTACTATCAGCTAGCAGTAGTTAGCTCTTCCCTAGTATGGACAGAAGTGCTGCACTCAGGAAAATCTTGGGAAGAGAAATGTTTTAGGAGAGGGCTATGCTCACAAGAAGTTTAAGAAATACTTTTCTAATCTAAGCTTAAAGGCTTTATTTTCACCATGGGCCACCTATGAGAGAAGGGTCATGAGAGAGCAAAATACCCGAGAGATTCATTTGAGCCTAAATTATTCTATGGTTATTCTCCAGTCTTATCACAATAGCCTGTATCTAGAAGGAAGGTGGTAGAGCCCACTCTGCACCCACAAAGGAATCCTTCAAAATGGGGAAATTTCTACTAAGGAAAAACAATAAAAGAAACATCCATCTGATGCAAAAGTAATATGGACTCTATATTTTTTTGTTTTCATTTCCCTTCATATCTTCCAGGTTTTAAAAGCTGCCAGGTTTAGCTCAGCTTTCATGTTTAAAAAAAATAAAATTATACCTCTTTAGAATCATAGAATAGGCTGGGCTGGAAGGGACCTCAGAGATCAAGTCCAACCCTTGATCCACTACCGCTGTGGTTACCAGACCATGGCACTCAGTGCCACATCCAGGCTCTTTTGAAATATCTCCAGAATCCACTACTTCCCTGGGCAGCCCACTCCAATGTCGGATCACTCTCTCCGTAAAAAAATTCTTTCTAATATCCAACCTAAACCTCCCCTGGCACAACTTGAGACCATGCCTTCTTGTCTTACTGATAGCTGCCCGGGAGAAGAGCCCAACCCCCCCCTGGCTCCAGCCTCCTTTCAGGGAGTTGTAGAGAGCGATGAGGTCTCCCCTGAGCCTCCTCTTCTCCAGGCTGAACACCCCCAGCTCCCTCAGCCTCTCCTCACAGGACTTGTGCTGGAGTCCCTTCACCAGCCTGGTTGCCCTCCTTTGGACCTGCTCCAGGACCTCAATCTCCTTCCTGAACTGAGGGGCCCAGAACTGGACACAGGACTCGAGCTGTGGCCTCACCAGGGCTGAGTACAGGGGCAGAATCACTTCCCTGGACCTGCTGGCCACGCTGTTCCTGATCCAGGCCAGGATGCCATTGGCCTTCTTGGCCACCTGGGCACACTGCTGGCTCCTGTTCAGCTTCCTGTCAATCCAGACTCCCAGGTCCCTCTCTGCCTGGCTGCTCTCAGCCACTCTGTGCCCAGCCTGGAGCTCCCCATGGGGTTGTTGTGGCCAAAGTGCAGGACCCGGCACTTGGCCGTGTTGAACCTCATCCCCTTGGAATCAGCCCAACTCTCCAGTCTGTCCAGGTCCCTCTGCAGAGCCCTCCTGCCTTCCAGCTGATCCACACTCCCCCCCAGCTTAGTGTCATCTGCAAATTTGCTGATGGTGGACTCAATACCCTCATCTAAATCATCGATGAAGATATTAAACAGGACTGGGCCCAACACTGATCCCTCGGGGACACCACTGGTGACCAGCCGCCAACTGGATCAGCACCGTTCAGCACCACTCTCTGGGCCCAGCCCTCCAGCCAGTTCCTAACCCAGCACAGGGTGCTCCTGTCCAAGCTGTGGGCTGAATTATGTTATCCAGAGCTGTCACAAGCATCACAGCCTTCATCTGATGATGTCCACCTGCCTGAGATTGTTCCTGCACTTATCCCAGAAGGAGCTTTGGGGACGGAAGGAGCAGGAGTCTGTGGAAGCATTAATCTGGGAGCTCCAGCTAACCTTACCCCTCTGCAAAGTTAGCACAGCCCCTGTGCAGTTTGGATGACAGGGCTTGGCTAGGGCAAAAATAGCTGGCATCAGCTGGAGCTTCTCCCTTCTCTGCTAAACACTCCTTTCATGCAAAAAGAAATTTAAGGTGTTGACTGCTTTAGAACTTCAGAATAAAGGAAATAAAAGTAAGCACATAAGCATGTAGCCCTTGCATAGTTAAATGTCTACAGTGTCTACTGCTGTGTCTAACTAAAAGCATAGTTGACTAAGGAACTAAAGAAAGCTGCAATGCACTACTGTATGATTTATATCACATGATTTTTTTTGTAATCTTTGTAAGTGGAAACCAGGAATGGAAGTGCATGTTTGTACAAGAGAAACTACAGGACCAAACTTATTTTAGGATTCTTACTGCAATCAAAGCACTGAAGACAAGGAGAGAGTCAAAGTACACAAAAACGCTTGAAAGTTGGAATTTTTTTGAAGAAAAAATATTCACTCTATTATAACCATGTAGAATGGATGCAGTTGGCATCAGAGATGAGTCTAATGATGATGATGCTACCACATGAATAGCTATTAAGAAACATAAATTTTATTATTTCATGCTCACGCATTTTCAAAAGAGCTGGTATTAGAATGAAGCCAATTTTACAGCTTCATAAACTTCAGCATGTTTCTTTTTTTCTGTTTGAAAACTTTGAACCTCGAACAGGTTTTAAGGCCAGCTAGCAGGCAAGTAAAAATTGTTTTACCATATCCATCTCAGGATTTTGTTATTAATCGTTATGTGTAAAGATGTCTAATGTAAGAATAGCAACAGTAGCAACAGTCTAAACTTCCACAGTACCCATCACCCAAATATTTCAAGTACTTTACAAACATTACTATGTGAATTTGCATTGAACAGTGATGTGCATCTTATTAAAGAAAAGGCATTGCTATTATGGATCAATTTTTTGAGAGCATTGTTAGTCTTATTCTTTGTGGGGTCTTTACACATGGGGCAAGCTCACCATGGTATAATCCTTACCTTACTTTAGTCACTTAGTAGAAGAGCCTCAGACTGCTCACATGCATTTCTGCAAATGCTGTAGCAGTCTCCTGTTCACAAAATTCATTAAGGCAGCTACCTACCTATTTTCTTTTTAAAGTTGCAGAGAAACAAAGTGAATGCTTGAAGTGATACTTCACCAGGAAGTCCTTTTTGGCTGATTGTGAATGTTTGTAGATGAGTGAAAATGTTTTAACTGAAACTTAAAAAAGAATATAGAAATAACCATCAGTGAGACAGAGGTGCCTGTGCAGATCATAGAGGATATAGAGAAGGATATTAAGAGAGTGCTGTGATTCAGCTGGGAAAGATCAAAGAGAGACAGATAATATTCAGGGGACATCGGAGTACCATTAAAGTTGCTGAGAATGTATGAAAAGCCTGTGTAGTGCTGTGGAACATAAGGGAAGTTGAATAAGATACATACATCAAAAAAAGTCCCAGGGTTATAAAGAAAACCAGAGGAGACATCAACATGACAGAGCTGTCTGAGAAAGCCTCACAATGCAATGAGATGCAAGCCTAAGGAAAGAAGAAAACCAGAGAAGGCTGAGAATTGCTGGGGACACAAAAGACAATCAACTACCACAAGGGAATGTTACTAAATATAATTGCATCAAGAAGGCCTACAACTGCGGGGTCCAAGTCACAGTGTCCAGATTTAATGGGGAATAACACATGCTGCTGGAGGTAACAGATAAAAGTAAATAAAGAAGCAATGAGAAATATGTCAAGGAAAACTGTATTATATCATGAAGCAGGCAAAAATTCATTGCTAGACAGCATGAGGGAGAATCTGAAAAATGTGTTCAGCAAAAAGTTCCCTAGCCTTAGGAACCTTCTTGGAGAAGCTGATGAACCTGAACAAGGCTATAGCATGTTAGGGAATTAGAGAGCAACCGTAAGATGCTAGAAACAGTGAAGCAGATTGTGAGTTGAATGACAAATGTGTAAACTTCTGGTAGTTATAAAGGGCCACAGTGTCAGGAAATGTTGGAGCCTGCTGTTCTGCTTCTGGGGGCATTCAGGAAGAATGCAAGTTGAAAGTACACTGTGTAGGTTGCATAGCACCAAGAAACATTGGAAAAGGCCATGAATACCTTTTAGCCTGTTCAGCAGCAGGATCCAGATGAAGGCAGTGAATTACTGGAGTAATTCAGCCACACAGAAACCAAGCCAAGGCTCTAATTTCTCAAGGCCCAAGATACCAGGCAAAAGCTTGAGAAAGAATGCAGATTGCCAGGGGGACTGAAGAATCCTGCATATAAACTAGGGACAACTGAAAAGCTGTGAGATCAGGAAGCACAGGGTAAGTTCACAGTCTGAAACAACTCAGATGTCTGGTTTTGCCATTTCACTAATAGAAGAAATGATGTGACCAAAGATAAACCTGCTTGCTTCTACTCTGGAGTGCAGAACAGAATCACTTTCAGCACTGTCTTAAAGCAAGGAATGCTTCCTGCTGAACGACCAGTGCTATGTATGGAAAATAGATATCTATCTTACATCACTGTATGTGTCTAAACTGGGCCTTGGAAACCACATGAGATTCAGAGAAGAAAATAATCCTTCAGAAATTTCAATGGGCTAAGTTGTGCTTAGCTTTGTGTGCTGGTACAATGAGCCCTTTTGCACCTCACAGCACCACTGCACAGCAGGTAGGTATCACTGGTCTCTTATCACAAAGTTTTAAAACATTGATAGAGAAAAGCAGTATGGAAAAATGTTTTATTCAAGTAAGATGAATAAAAATTCCTTCAGAGTGCTGGTCCTAAGCAAGAGTAACATGGCCAATGTATTTCTAATTTGCAGTGCTGACTGGCTCCATAGTGATGCCTTGCTAGAGCCTGTGCAGAGCTAGGGCCTTAACCCCCACCTGGAATCACAGTTTTGCTTACTCTATTTGAAGCATGCTTCTTCCATATCTTCCCAGGGAAATTATGATCAGCACCAGCACTTCAGCAGCACATCTCCTCCCCTCCTCTAGCATAGCTCAGCCTCAGGAGAGCCATTCTGCTGCCTGTGTTTGGATAGGGAACGGGAAATAAGACAAAGAGGTTTGTTTTTTTTTTTCAAGATCTGCTGTGGAAGGCAGCAAACAGCAAGGTTTCCAGCCTCTCCCCTTTGTTTGCCTTAGGTCTCTCAATTTCTACATCAGGCTCTGGTTCAGCTTCCATTAGGTATTTCCTCATCAACATCATTAACAATGGTCTCCTCTCTGAGAGTATCACTAGGATTATGGTTACTGCCAGAATCCTCTGGCACAAAATCACTGCCTTGGCTCAGAGAAAAGAAATGTTAACCCTCATGATGCTTCTCTGAGGAATGAACAAAATACCTAATAAGATTTATGGGGCATCAAGTTGATCCTGCTCCTAAGGAGAAAAGAGTCCACACACTGAAGTTAGCATGGCCACTGAAGGAGTGAGGACATTCCTGTGTTGACACAGGAGACATCTTCACCTCACCTGTAAGTGGACTGTGGACACCTTAATTGTGTTAGTCTAAAAAGGTCTAAAGAGCAAACCACTTGTTTACCACTCTGGCCTTGGATTAGTCTATCAGTGTCAACAGATTCTCACCTTCTGAGAAACTGGTCAGGCCAGAGTCAGGCAGCTTAAAACTGTATCTTACTCTAAATTATCAGCACCTGACAACTCCAGAAAATGAAATAGAACTGCTGGAAAAAATGCCCTGCATATGGAGAAGAGTGTTGCCCGTCAAGACTTCAATAAATTTGCATGAGTTTTCTGCTTTAAACTCTAGAGACAAGAATTTCCCTTCCCTCCAAAAAAGTAATCAGTCACTTCAGTGGCAGACATTCACAAGCAAAGCTAATTAACTTGCTAGGTCCAGAAGGATACCTCCTCGAAAGCTGATTATATGTCCCAGTGGGGTAGATGGACAGTACAGTCCTAGCTAGCTAGAAGGGACCTCTGGAGAAGTACATCTCATACAGATTTCTGTCTGCAAAACAGTCTGCTAATCTGCTATGATCGGGAAGTCTCAAAATACTTTCACTTCTGCTGGGAATTTAGTTCAAAGCAGCTGCACGTAAATTTTGCATAGCAAATGCTACATTGATAAATCTTTCTTATTATTTTTGTTTTTAAATCAACAAGAGTAAAACATATTGAAGACAAGCTAGCTTTAGGGCAGCCAGATTTACCCTAACTATTTGAAAATAAAAGTAAAAACAATCCTAAGAAAAATCAATTTTTTAAAATACATATGAGCATACACACTGCCCTGCCTCATGTCTTTCTGCTATGTAAAAAGTCTACAGATTGACTGAATCCTTATAAATAGAAATCAGGGACAGATTCCTCAGAAAACAGGCAGCTACTATTCCTGGTTACTCTCACTCCTAGCCAGGAGTGGGTAGGACACAGAAGGAAGGTCAACATCAGGCTGTGACTTGCCTGAAGGGGCCTCATCTTTCTCCAGGCCCCAAAACAAAGAGAGCAGGGACTATTTCCCTGTTCATTCACTTCCCTCACATCTGTGTTTGTGGTATCTGTGCCACCTCTAAACTTCCACTTAGTCAGAAAAAAATGGGAAACTTTGTAATTTGTTTCTGAAGTAGCAATATTATTTCAACCACTGACTGACTTCATTTAAAAAATAATGAGATCACTAGAAGTTGCTAATGGAGAGAGAAAACTCCCTCAGCAAGAACACAATTGTTAGGACACATTTTAAATCTTGTTAGTAATTATCTCTTCAACATGCAGTCACAGCCCTGGCAAGTAATTTATATAGGTATTCTCCCTGCCCCAACTCCTATACACTACCTACCATCTCCTTTCATATTTTTAATGTACTCCAAATCTTATGAAAATGCTAAATTTACAGATTTGAGTTTAAAATTTGCCTGCAGACTCAAGCCAACCAAACAGCCAGGTAAATACTTGCAACCTCTGTGACGAGGATCGTAACATCAGCACCATGTTGGAAGTAAGAAAGCCTTTCCCAGCACAGATAGCAGCTCTCATGTATAAGATATGTGGGCTTGTGAGCCCAATAGCTCTACAAGGTCTGCATCAGACATCTTGCAGAGAAAGCTGCAATACTGTAGACATCAGACATGCTTGCAGCTGTTTCACAAATTGGCAATGCAAATGCTGGGAATCCACTCTGACACCAATTTGACCATAACTTGGACCTCTGTTGGCAGCAACTCTTGACCAAGGACAAATGCTTGAACAGGATAGCTTGAGGATCCTGTAGAGGCTTTAGTCTGCTGGGCATTTTCAGCAGCTGCCCTGCACAAACTATTTCTACAGTTTTAACTACAGAATAGCTGCACGTCTGCCTGCCAGCTGGGCTGCCCAATGAGCCTGTGTGTGTGTGTGTGTGTGCAGCATGGGGCAGCAGCTGGCCTCTACTTCTGCCTCCAGCTGAGGGAATGGGAGAAGTTGCTGCATCAGATTGGCTCCTCTTGCTCAGCCTGTCCTACTGCTTGTGGAAATTACCAGATCTGCCTTCAGAGTGGGTCATTTGGGCACCCCCTAACCTACTTTGGTCCAACCTGAGCCAGACTTAGACTAAATAGATCAACTGAGAGATTTTTGCCAACTCATTTTGATGGAGGTGTGTTAAGAGGCACTCATACAGGCATCTCTTCAAACATATCATGAGGGCATATTAATTCTTGGGAAAAGGCAACGACAAGTGGCTGGGACTGCCATGCCCTTTTAATGACACAGCTAAATCAAGAGTCCATTCGAGTGAGGCTATGCAATTTCAGCCACAGACTTTGCAAACACCAGAAGTTACTGTTTCCCACCAGCTGCATGTTGCTTCTCTCACAACAGCACAGGGAGGAAGGGGCAGTGTGTTAGTCTTTGCTTTGGCATGAACTCAGCAGGTTTCACCTGCCAGGAAGCTTCAAGCTTTAGTATTACAGCAGACTAGGAGGTGCCTGTGTCTTCCTTTCTGCAGGCTGAACAGAGAATGTAATTGCCATCTAATTTGACCTACAATATGTAGCCCATTTACTTAAAAGTGAAGCCTGTTTACTTAAAACTGCCTATAGCCCTTCCACCCAAGATTCAGCTACACTGCTCCAGAGGACTTTGGGAGATAGCACTACAAGCATCTAATCTCACTTGCCCCTTCTGGTGGTTTGTACTTCAACTGCATCAGCCATGGGGTATTTTCTATTTAAAGATTAATGTAAGAAATAAGTGCTTCCAGTGTGTGCCAGTAGATGATCTAATCCTGTCTCAAACATGCTCAGAAACTTCACATAATGGTGATACAAAATCTACGAGCAATTAATGCTCAGAGTGTTTGCTTCTAGAGTGCTTCAAATGCCAGTTCATGAGCTGCCTACCAGATGTGTACTTCCTTTCCCCCAAGGCCATCACAAGGACTGTTCCATACTCAAATCTCAACAGTCACTGCTGGGACAGCATAGAGTCTGCTCTTCAACCTATGTCTCTTGCATGACAGCACATTAAGTTGAATATTATTATGCTGAAGGGATAAACCAATGACTTAACAGGAAGGGATGAATCTTTCTAGCTATCAAAAGCAACCAGCTTAACAGGAACACTGTCAGAGCAGCATCCAAAAATGAAAGGGCAGATTCTTTTAAGGCCAAGCTGGTAATGCAGCCATATATAGGGACAGCTCTCATGCTAGTGTAATGGTTATTCACATACACATATATAAACTCCCTAGATTAGATCATATTAAATGACTGTTGCGTTTTTTTGTTTTTTCTAATGGTTAAAGCAAACTAAGAAACAACACTGCCTTGTGGAAGGATATGGCTAAAATGTATAGCAAGCATGAATCACAGTGTAGGATCCCCACTTGCCCAAATCAGGAGCATGTTTGGAGTGTGTTTCCTTTCACAGGAGCAAAGGCAAGGGGGAAAAGGAGGGAAGAGAGTAACAGGAACCCAGGTCTCATACTGACTTGAAGTTGTGACTTGGCTGAGACAGGCACTGGGACAAGGCCCTAAATCCTACTGTTCACAAAGAGCCTCAATCAGAATGAGCTGTATCTTAACAATTAAGTCACACCAATATTTAATTGCCTTTTTAGAGCAGTATGAATAGAGAGCACTTGAGAAGATGCTTGTATGGGGAAGAAATAGAAAACTAGCATTGATGCAATTAAGTATATATGGCTCAGCCTGGCAAAACCATTTGCCAAAGTGCTTAAAACATAAAACTCATAGAAAGAAGAAGTATATTTTGTGATCCTTCAGGAGGTATAACCTGTGCCTCTGTTGACATGTTATAACCCATCCAGCAGCATGAACTGCTGCTTTGTTCTCATGCATACTGAGATTCAGAAGCCAGTAAGATGTGAAAGACCTCATATCTTACTGTACTCAGTATCTAACTGCATCCTTATGCACATAGATCCCTTTCAAAAGCAAAACAAAACAAACAAACAAAAAAACCAAACAAAAAATCCCAACCCAAAACAGAACAACAACCCTCTGTAATTACTGGTTTGTATCAGTACAAATCCCAAGCTATTTTTGACCATATACACAAAGAATGGAATGTATAATCACCATGCCCATGCTTTCTTAGCTTCCTGAGGGCTGGGTTGAACCTATTTTGAAAGAAGTTACTGTATTCCCTTTTATCTGGAAAGACCAGATTGTTTTAACAACCAGTAGTATGTCATGGTGACAGGTAACTATTATAATGAATTTAATACTCTTATCTGAATTCCCTATCCAGGAAATAAAAATATAGTTGCGAATAAGAATATGGCACCTGCTTTAGATTGAATAAAAGCATTAATGTGAAAGATGAGAAAGCAAATATATAACCTTGAATGATGCTGAGCAGCTGCTACTTCCATTAACTTTGTAGCAGCTGCATGAACTCAGTATCTCTGTGGATATTTTAAGATACAATGCAAGGTCTTTTTCTACTGTTTTCTTTCAGTTTGTCATTTATGCAAAGGAAGACACTAGATAAAAAAAAACAAAGAAAATGCCATGTGGAATCCAGATGCTTGAATATAACCATACAAAACAGGACTTGCAGGGGCAATGCATGCAGAGGCTTGATCAAAGAGAGATCATAAATCATGTACATACAGGTTGGATGAGGAAAAGACCTGTGGAAAAAAACACATGAAAAGTCTTCATCACACAAATAGTTACATTATTGCTTCATAGCTTTTTATGGCCTTAAATCCAAGCCTAAAAAGGCATTACCTAGGGTGGTCTAAGGAACATAGCAAGGATATACAAGGAGAGACTGAGGAAAGGGTAAATGACTTTTTATAGCATTCCAGATTTCACTCGCAAGTGATGGAATGGCCATTAAGATCACCAAAATTATTTCTGTCATGGAAGAACGCACAATCTCAGGGAAAGAAAGTAAGATAAGTATGTATGTTTTTGCAGTATTCTTACCAGCTACTAAATTATTATTGGCAGGATACCAAATACTCTACACAGTGATAAATAACCGTTCATTTTATTTCACTTAACAAAAAGCGCATTGAAAGAGTTCTACTATTTCTGTATTCACTGGAACTCACCTGAAAAATACAGTTTTGGACACACATCAAATACAACTTACAGCTGAATAACGGGAGTGGTCTAAGTTACTTTGCAAACATGTCAAGAAAATGTTCTGTTCTCCAGGCAAGATGAGAACAACAGAACAAAGCAGTGCACTAACTACAGGTATAAGACATTCCCTGGGGCTTAGAAATAATGTCTCATTTTAATTGCTGAGATTTCAGCAACTGGCCCTGCTTTCAGGGGAGCTGGGAAAGCAGTTTTGCATACACTTCCCTATTTTTGGTGACAAGCCAGCATAAGCAGTAGGAATTTCCACAGGAGTACATAAGGCCACACAGTAAACTGAAAAAATTAACTGAGCTCAGTTAAAAAAAATGTATTACTAAAAACAGCACTGCTTTTAATCCAATATTGGTTTGATCCCCAATGTGAAGTTATGAACAGCTGTGGCAGCACAAATGTGAGGCCATATGTGGTGGTGGCAGGGAAGAGGAAATCCTTAATATCCACCACCAGGAACAGGCTGTGGGGAATTGTGCATCAGGCTACACAATTGTCATAGTGACACATCAGTCAGCGTGTAACTGTCATAGTGACACGTCACATTTTCTTCACAGGTAAGGATAATTACAAAAGCCCTCTCTCTGTTCTTTGTTCTGCAGTTTTTAACTTCAAAAATTGTGCATATGTAATAGTTTTAGAAGCTGCATCCTAAGATGGATCACAGAAATCACCTGAGTTAAGGAAAAAATATTAAAATGGTTTTGTTTTCTGATTTTGCTCTGTTGTATTAGCTGCAGAAATAGTGAATCACAGGGTTAATGACTGGCCATTAGCAATCTCCTAAGACAGCTCTTGTGTCAAAACCAAAACAAAAAAACCCCAAACCCACTGGTTTTTTCAATATAAAAATATATTGAAGATTTGAGTCAAAATTAAAATCCTCTGAAAAGCAGCCTAAGGTCCTTTTGAATGGACAGCCCAAAAATGGGACTTCTCCTTCAGAAAGAAAATATCTATGTGTCACTTGAAAACCTGGATCCAAATTTGTTGAGCGATGGTTCCATGATATGTTATGCATGTTACAGGGTTTGTGCTCCTCACAATTTTCCTTTTCATGTATTTACCTCCCCTATGTTTCTGTAATACACTACCAAAAGCAATTCCTACTCTGCTGTTGGAAAAGTCTACCCAAAACCTAAGATACTGAAGAGCTACTCCCTCCAGGTTAGGTTCTGTGTCTGGGATAGTTGCTTTAGGCTCTGACAATAAATCTGTCACCTTTGATCAGAGCTGTTGGTTATCAGCCTCTCTGACAGACAGCTCCTACATTTCTGAAGCTGGGTTCTCAGACACAGCCGTATCTAAACTCTGTGAGCAGTTCTGGAAAGAAAAAAAGTCTTAAGTCTTTCCACTGTTCATAGTCTCCACTACTGGTGCAAAGCCCTTGAACGGAATTTTTTAAACTACTTAACACCCATGAGTCACAACTTTATTAAAGTTTGGCAGTCTAATCACTGCTGACTTTGTCAGAGCTGATCCCCACAGTAACAATTATTTTGTGCTTTACTGACTCAGGGAAATTCATTCTAGTTTTTCTCCTCTTACTTCCCACTTTTATTTCAGTGCCATGTTTCTTCATTCTCCCTTGTGCCTATTGCAACCTTTGTGGTCAAAAAAGCCCTACAGCTAGTATTTCTCCATGTTGCTAGTGAACACTGGAACAGCTTGCATAATTTGTCCCCTTACATGTAGATTCATCCTAAACTTTCCAGTTTATTTGTTTGGCCACACAGCTGAGCTTTGCTCAGTTCAGTAACTTGAAGTACTTGAGTGACTTGAAGTTGTGAGTCCTTATCAGTAGCTTCTTCATTTTCAGTGCCACCCCATAAATAGAGTAGAATTTTAAAATTTAATTGTAATCGAAGTAGTTACACAAGCTGTGTAAGATGGTCAGAAAATAGCACTGTGGCTGACTACAACCTTTGTGCAATTAAGGAAAAAAAATCATACAATGCTACAGGAAATGGGATTTTGCATTGTTAACAGGAGAATTAATGGATTTCCTTTTGAAGCAAATTTTAGTCAGTTTTATGTAAAAGCTTGGCACACACACGTAGATTTGAAAAACGGGGTTTCCCATGATCTATATAATTTTTAACTTTCTGTCTCGTTCTGAAACCAGCAGCTTTACCAAGCACAGCCTCAGCACCCCTCTGAAATGTCTGTGGGGGAACCCGCCCAGCTGCTCCCAAATATCCTTTCTGTTCAACGTGGAGCCACCCTCCAGCTTAACAAAGCACCTTCCACCCTGGGAAAACCTGGACCAGACTCGGCTACAGCAGCCGACCGTGCTCACGGCCCCATTCCCCGCCGGGCCCGCTACGCCAGACCGGGGCCCGTCAGGCCAGGCCCAGGCAGCTCAAACCCCTCCCCACGGGTCTCAGACTGGGTGACTGACGCGGAGACGGCCCGCACAAAGCCCGCGGAGACAGCCAGCCCTTCAGCAGGGCCTGGGCTGGGACCCGCATCCCTCAGATCTCATCTCCCAGACCCCGCACCCGCCGCCTCGGTGCCGCCGCCGCCGGGAGCCTCACCGCCGCTGCTGCCGCCATTCCGCCAGGCCTCTTGGGGGCGCTGTGGCACAGCCGCCGCCGAGCCCTCGGCCGCCTTCGTCGGTGCGGAACCCTTGAGTTACGCGCCCCGCGATTGGGCGGCACCGTTTCCCGCCGGCCGGTGGGAGCTGCCGGGCGGCAGGGAAGCGCAGGCGTTCGCCTGCCGGCGCCATTTTGCCGGCGGAAAAAGGGGGGAGCGGCGGCGCCGGGGCGGCTTCGCCATGCCGCATTACCAGACCTGGGAGGAGTTCACACGCGCCGCCGAGAAGCTCTACCTCGCTGACCCCATGAAGGTGGGGCGGGGCCGGGCCTTGCGGATGGATGGTGGGGGGGGTGGGTGAATGGTGGGCCTCAGGGAGGTGAGGCCGTGGGCGTCGCTGGGGGCGGCTCGGTTTTTACGGTGCTCTCTGCGCGTCCTCTGGCCGCCCCAGGGGGAAGGCGGTTCTCTGAGCCCTGCCGGACAGTCGGGGAGCCTGCGGCGGAGCTGGGCGGAGCGGCCTCTTGGCGGGGATACGTGTCCCAGCCGGGTCGTGGAGCCCCTTGTGGCATCGCGGGGGGACCGTATCTGTACCGAACTCGCCGGGAATTGGGCTCCTGAAGGCGGTCCCGGCTGCGGTAACCAGTCGGAGGGGTTTATCGAGGTGAATCCAAGGCTGCTGCTCGAGGGGGAGGTGGGGGAAGAAGCAGCAGCGAATGAGGGTGGTGTTTACTGGCCTTGACCTCATCTGACGTTCGTTTTCACGAGATAGAAGGAAGTTCTCACTTAACACCCAAAAACCTACACAGGTTGGGGAGTTAAGATGTTAATCAGCGACAGGTATCAACCTCGAGGATCCAGATCAAGGGACGCTGTGCTCATTCGCAGTGTTACCTGTGTTTTAGAAACCTATATTAAAAGAGATCTTTTACATGAAGAGTGTTTTGAGAGTTGGTTTACAACATAAGCGACCATATAATTTGAATCTGGCTTAGTGAAATACTAAAATAAAGAATTCATTAAGTCTGACGTTGTATTGTGGCCTGAAGTGTCAGTTCGAAAACTGGAAGGTGTTAACTTATTAAGGAATATTTGTTCTAGGAATGAACTTCTTGGTATACGGCTCCTTTTTGTTTCCGATGATTTTTTTCAGGAGTATGGTTTGTGAGAACACTAAAAGCAATTTCAGTGTTCAGAATCAGTATTGCATTTTAGTGAAAAAGTAGCACAAAATGTAACATGATGAAATTTCTCTAAGAGAGGCCTAGTTTTCATCACCCAAAAGAGGAACCTACAGAAGCAGTGTATAATGTTTTAGCATGGTTGGCCACTTCCATATGCAATTTCTAACTATACTGAAATTTAAATAAATTTTTCTCTGGTGACTGTGTGTTTTGTATTGATGTGTCTATCAGTTTATCTTACCTGTGACTGAGGTCCCAGCAACTGTTGTTCCTGTATTTTTAGTGGGTTTGAACATGTCCAATGTTAAGCTCCCTGATGTTAATATATTTGGCAGAGAAATGAGATAGTTTAACTTCCAAACCATCCTGCCTGTGCTCCAGCAGAGCTGAGGACCACCACAGAGGTGGTGAAAAATGAAACAGTACATAATTCCACCAAAACATCTGAGTTTGAGCAGATTTCATTCAGAAATGTTCTGAGAATTGTTAGCTGTAGGTGCTCATTCATAAAATGTTTGTAATTTCAGGTGCGAGTCGTTCTCAAATACCGACATTGTGATGGGAACCTCTGTATCAAAGTAACAGATGATGTAGCTGTAAGTACAGAATATATTCCCTTTTTAGGGCTTATTGTATCTCTCATGGACTTGCATTTTGATGTAAGTCAACTTGGGAACTCTTAGTCACTGCCTTCAGAGTGCCTGACAATTTTCTAAGATCTTGTGCTCAGTCTTCCCTTGTTGCTGTGTCTATGACTAGCATTGATCCATAGTTCAACTCTGCACAATCCAGCACTTCAGCCTTCTTATTGTGTCTCAACATAATATTTTTATGATTTTATTTAAATACAAGTACTACAAAAATCTTGGTCATTGTGTCTATTTGAAAATGCTTCAAGACATGACATTGGTAGCTTCCGCTGAAGTATTTCAGGAGCACCTTTGCATGTGTGTTTACTAATGTGAGTGTGGTCCATTTTATTTCCTCAGAGTTGTGGCAGCTTTCAACCATAGGTTAAGCTCCTTATTTGTGATGCTGAGACAGTGGAGTGCTGTCAGTCTGAGTGACAAGTTTCACTTGCAGTTCAGAGCTCCCATTTCATGCATACTGACACGTATGCTAGCAACAGGTTCCTGGTGTTAGTGGTGTTATAGCCAAGTTGCTTTTCAGCAGTTCAGAGTGAGTAACAGTTGTCTGCCCTTATGTTATCTTCAGGCTTGTAAAAAATCTTCCTGCTTTCCAGGAACAGTAGTTGGCATTGGTATTTCCAAAGTGTAGGAGAGATGTGACACTTCTCCATAGAATAGTAGGGCTTAGTATGGGGCACTGATGACCAGGGGAAGTGAAGGGCAGTTTAATTGAAATCTTCCCTAGTGGTGATTGCAGTCGGGTGATTCATGAATGTGAGCTGCTTCTGCTTGCAATCACAGGAAGCAATTATAGTGGGGGAGCAAGGGGTTCGTTTCATGTTGGGTTTTTTTGATATTTATTTTGGTGCCTTTTGTTTTTTTCTAAAGACAGAAACGTTTTCTTGCTTCTAAATCTGTAGCACTAAAAAATGAACTGTTCTGTTGCTTCTTTGAATTAAAATAGGAAATTGATGCTGGAAAAAGTTGCTATGTTGAGAGCACTGATATATTAAGGATTCTGGTTTTTTTAATTGTTAAATCAGCCTGGGTATTCTTACTTATGCTGTACAGGTGAAAGATATTACGTAAGTCTGCAAAAAAATACCCTAAGTGGCCTTTCTTTGATAAGTCACTGACATATTACTTTTCTTCCTTTTGAATTTACAGGCTTTTTACATAAGAAAATTCTTTTTCATGTTAATCAGATGTTGTGTTCCTTATTTAGGACTGTCTTAGAAATGGATTTTGGGAAAGGGATCCTCTTCAGATGGAAGTACAGAACTTTTTTTTATGTTGCTGGCAGTGTACAATTAAGGACTATGAAAAGCAAAATAATTTACAGGATATAGAGAATAGCAGAGTAATTCTGTGTTTAAAATCTGCTGCTGTCTTTAGACAATGCAGACAAGAGTGTCTTCAAGACATTTAAACCTCAAATTTTAGCATCCTTTTTGTGTGAGAAGAATATCAGGATAAATCATAAGCATCCCTATTTTCAATATCAAAGGTATGAGCCTTTTTGAGGAACTTAAATATAAACACAGATGTGTGTGTATATTTCTAAAAGAGGTAGGTATGTGCTGATGCTGCCTTGTGGTGCTGCCACAAATCAACCTTTAAATACTCACCTTGTTTTATTTGTTCCAAGCAGAAATTTATTGAAACTAAACAAGATAAACACAGTTCAAGGCAAATCTGTTATTAAGCAACTTTATCTTTACAGTGTTTGCTGTATAGGACAGACCAGGCTCAAGATGTAAAGAAGATTGAGAAATTCCACAGTCAGCTAATGCGACTCATGGTGGCTAAGGAATCCCGCAGTTCTGCCATGGAAACAGACTGAACTGCTGAAAATAAAATGAGTGCTCTGGTCATATTTCACTGAAAGAAAATACGGATTTTGGATTTGGACAAATACTGGGACAGGAGATGCTTTTATTTACTGAAGTGAACTGATGACAAATCTGAACCATTTTCATCCCCCCAGACTCCACTTCGGAACTAGGAAAGTAAATGCTTTCAATTGAAAGCTTATATTTATTTTTGGGAATTGAACAAAAACTATTCTTACATATTACGTATGCTAAGAAGACATATTTGATACCTGTTTTACTTTAGTCTGAATTCGATGGGCCACAACCATATTTCTGGCAAGTTACTATAAAATTTCATATAGTTTTCATTGTGTTCATACCTTGTGTTGGTGTATTCTCACGGTGAGAAGGTTTATTAACCTAATACTGTAGCATGTTGACTGGATCTAATAAATATTTACATAAATGATATACATCAGTGGGGTTTAGGAGAATGGATGTTTTCTGAACTGAAATGTTAAAATTCCCAGTTCATGTTAGCACTCTCACTAGCAAGATTATAGCTTTTAGAACTGATCTTTGTCATAAGCTGTGCAACATTATGTGTGATGCAGTTTGTAGAACTGTTATCTTGGCTAAATAATTAAACATGTATTTTAAAACTTGAACCTTTGCTTGAATTTTGCTAGAGATCGGTGAGGAACTGTAAATTTCTTTTCTGCAAATCGTGCTATTAAAAAATAGGCTGGCTTTTTTCCAGTACTTGAACTATTTTATACTAGCAGGGGGATCTTCTCCCATCCTTGCCTCAGGCGGAGTTGAAGTATATCAGCAAGACAAATTCTAGAAGCTCTTGACTATTATGTTAATAGAAAATATGCAACCAAGCACTATCCAGATGCCTTATTATAGCAGCTTGCTAAGTATGCATTTCCAAATGTTTAATGGGGCAGATGGATGTCAGCCAACTGAATAAATGAATGAAAACCAGCTTAATAAATACTTAAATAGCAGTCAAAAATAGACCAGTGCTTCTGTGGCTTAAATTTGTTTCTCATTGTTACTTCTTGTAGAGTGATGGAAACCTTAATTGTCTGTTGCAAAGGCTTTTTGCTTGAAAACACAGCTGAAATTGATACTTGGTTGGACTTAAAACCTTGCATACTTAAAACCAGATGGATTTTTAAAAATGTAATTATGCTATTGATATAACTAGGTTTTTCCCAGACTGATGCATGGGATTAAACCAAGACACAGAAGTAAACTGCAGACACACACAGTCTTGTCTGTAGTGGCATTTGTGTATAACAAAACAGTTACTTAAATAGCTACCTGCTGTCACTACATTAAACTAATGGAGCTACTCAGAAGCAGTGGAGTTGCCACATTTGTCAAGGGCTCCAGTATTGCATTAGAATACTCTTTCAGATAAACATGTAATGTTGCTTATTGTTGGAAAAACTGCAGTGCTAACTTCTCAGTGGCTATTGAAATTCCACATATGCAATGATGTTTTCTTCTCAGATTGGCTTTTGAAATCTAAATAAACCCAGGGAGAAGGCTAAATTTTGCTTTCAGTTAAACTTTATTAAGATACTGTTACAGTCCAGAGGTAACATTTAAAATTTTTTGTTTGGATACGCGAAACAAAGTCCAACCATAAAAAGGTCGAGTGCAAGCAGATTTTATTTGACAATTAATACAGGCAAAGATATAGAGCAAAGCGAAAGAGGAAGAGATGAAAAGAAGATAGAGAGAGAGGGAAAATGGTAAGAAAGAATGAGATAGAAAAGTGTAGAAAAAGGGTAAGATAGTGGGGAAAAATGAGAGAGAAAGTCACCACCAGGGGTCCGGCTGTCCAGAGAGTTTTCTTCAGGAAGGCACTGATCCTGGGCAGGGTCCTAAGAACTCCTCTAATGAAGGGAAGCTATCCATTTACCCAAAACACACGTTTTCACCCCCGTCCCGGACTTTCAACACACACGTCCGCCGAGCGGTAGCACCCTGGCACAGACAAATCTGTCGGCACAGTTTCTGTAATCCGGTGACCCCAGCACACTTGCCAGAAACGGTCTTCAACGACTACCTGCACCCAAACAGATCCAGGACAGCTTCACCCCAACACACACACAACAAGGAAAACACACCCAGAGTAGTTTAACCCCTTACACTAGAACATTAACTCGAGGCTGGTGAATGGCTTGCGGAAGATCATGCAAAACCCCCTTGCTTTCTAAACTCCTTCACTCTTGTGAGGAGCCTAGGTGCGGCTGGGTAAAGCTTTTTCACTTCCCTGTTACAAGTCCCTCAGCAGCTGCACCCCTTTGTTTCGCGTTACCCTGCCGACTACGCCAAAATGTTACGGTCCGGAGGTAACATTTAAAATTTATTTTTGTTTGGATACGCGAAACAAAGTCCAACCATAAAAAGGTCGAGTGCAAGCAGATTTTATTTGACAATTAATACAGGCAAAGATATGGAGCAAGGCGAAAGAGGGAAAGATGAAAAGAAGATATGAGAGAGAGAGAAAATGGTAAGAAAGAATGAGATAGAAAAGTGTAGGAAAGGGGTAAGATAGTGGGAAAAATGAGAGAGAGAGGGAGAGGGAGAGAGAGAGAAAGTCACCACCAGGGGTCCGGCTGTCCAGCGAGTTTTCTTCAGGAAGGCGCTGATCCTGGACAGGGTCCGATGCAGGAATGGTGGTGGGTCAAGAGTCGACCAAGAGGCAAAGCATGGACAGCCAGATATATACCCCAGCCAAAGGTGCAGCTGTCAGTCATCCAGGTTCCTTGGGAGACAGGCTGCCCAGAGGGGAGCAGAAGGGTGTAGTCCTCCACCCAGTCATCAATTCTTATCTTATTTCTGGTGAAATTCCTCTTCTGTTCCTCTTCTGTTTAGCCAGCACATCATGCCTCCAGAGAGGTCTCAGAACTGAAGGCTGGCCCTCAGGAAAGGGGAGTAATCTCCACCCAGTCATCAGTTCTTATCTTCTTCCTGGTGCCATCCTTCCAGCCACCTTAGCCAGGTACTTCACAAGTACAATGGAGGTGGCTCAGTCGTGCCTGGAGGGACCACCCAGTATTGCAGCTGGTGCTCACAGAAGAGTCTTCACCCAGAAGGTCTTATCACATCCCCAGGTGTCACCTCCTGCTCTATTCTGGCCAGACAAGTTCTCCACCCCACCCAGGGCTATTCATTCTTTAAAATTGATTCCTTTGAGACAATTATAAATCTGTGGTCAGAACCACACAGATACCATAATGCAAAAGACTTTCCTTGATGCTTGAAATTATTTTATTGATATTTGCACCTGAGCGGGTAAAGTATTTAAACAATTTTTGTCTAAAACACTATTGTATGAATGGTTGGTATAGAGAAGTCATACAAGTGAAGATTGAAGCTATTAAACTGGCAGATGAAAAGGCTCCAAATATTTTAATTTGATTTTTGCACGTCTTTTGTAAATTGGTTTAGCATGTGGATGATCTGAGGTACAAAAAGGCTTGAGTGGTGTTTCCTTGTGCATGGAGGATAAAAGGAGAGAGAAGACTGTAGACCAGCCTGCTGTAGCAAGTGGTTGGAATACTTAAGCTATACATAAACTTGAGCAGGCTTTAGAAGGGGGCACTGTTGTTTGGTGGTGAGGGCTAATTACAGTAGTCTATATTAAAGCAGCAGGTGTCAAGGCAAAGGGGCTGGGAAATGGATTTCTATTTTTCTAAATTCAGAAATTATTTCTATACAAGCATAAGGAAATACTAATGATACTTTTTAAAGAATATGTGTTGTTAAGCTGGCTCTCCATATACTCAGAGAAAAGCTATGGCAGTTCTGTGCAGTCATAATACAAGACAATAAGGATAAAGCTACTGCACTTAAAAAAAAAAAAAAAAAAAAAAAAGCAAATGCTTTTGGAAACTTTGACTTTATCCTGGAATTTTCAGCCACTTCAGTAGAAAAGCTGTGAACTCAAAGCTGTGCTTTTTTTGTGTTTGTATTCTTGTGTGTGTGTGCCTTTCAACTAGCTAGTCCATCATATTGCCAACTACTTGAATGTGTCTACTGTTTTGTGATGAAAAAATCAGCTTGATATGGCTGCTGCACCAAAGGAGTGACTGAATGCATTGCATGTGAGAGCTGAATTGCTGCCAGCCAGGCTGCCATTGCTTCTGATCACCAGTAGCAGTTTGTGCCAATTGCAGGCTGCAGGCAAGCAGCTCAGGAGCAGGTGGGCAACCTGTGCAATTAAAGACAGGTAACCCTTGCAGAGTGGAATGATTTTTTTAAAAAATAAATTTCCCTTGCTATAACTAATTTTGTTGCTGCATGGTAGTTATCATTACTAATTGTTGTTTTGTGAGACTAGCTTAATAAAGAACAAGTGTCTTTTTACTGCATGAAGAAAAAATACTAGTTTACCTCTGGAATTTATTTTTTTTTCCTGGTGTTTCTGGTGTTCTCACTTATTGACACTTAGTACTCCGAGTGTATTGATTTCAGTTTTTCCTTTGTGCACAGCACAAAAGCTGAATTCTTTGCACTCTTTTACACCTCTCACATTTCCACAGCACTTTTGTTTTCCTTTGCGGGGAGTTTCTCTACATGTATCCATTCTGTAAGGGTATTGTGGATTATGGGAAGATCTTTATCTTTAGAAGTGAGAATTTAGGTCACAGGTCTTTGTTTTAGACACCTGTATGAAAGAGGTCTTTGACTAAAATTCTGACCTATGCCCTTTTAATAATGGCAGATTTATTTTGGAAAATTGCATATTTTAGTACCCAAGTATTTGAAAACAGGAAATTGAATTGAAGCCAGACAAGTTATTTTAAAAATGTGTTTACTTGTCAAAATAATTGTATTTTCTGGTTGCTTTCCTGGATTGGACCAGAATAGAACTAATTTTCTTGTAATTTTACTTTCATCTAAGTCTCTCGTAAGAGGCTTGCTGAAATTTACAACAAGTTTCTCAGTCAGTGTATGATTCTAGGACTGGTAACTGCTCGATGTTTATGGTTATGGCTAGAGAATGGTGAGCAGAACCAAGGCCACTGCTTGGTTCTGAGAAACATCTTACACTGCAGAAAGGGAGTAAAGGGCTCAAACCTGCAAACTTCCTTTAGGGGGGAGCACAGCACAGATGGAGAAACAGGATCTCTCTTTTGTGTATATTTGTGTATGTTTAGTAAGTTTTCTTTTTTTATCATTACTGTTTCATTAAAGCTGCATAATTTAGTTTCCAACCCATAAGTCTCCTTTTCTCCTTTATCCTCTCTATGGAGGAAAGGAGGGGGATTAATAGAGAACATCTGTTATTTGTTTAATTGCTGGCATTAAATCACAACAGTTCCTTCGTGCAGTATGAGGGTGGGTAATGTTCATCATTTTGCTGTAATAACTGGAGGTACTTGGTTTCTGCTAAATGTGGTCAGGAAGACTTAGATGATGACTTACTGCCTTGGGTTGTTCTTCAAGGTTATGTCAGCTGGAAGGTGTGTGTTAGCACGCTTGCTTGAGGCAGAACAAATCCTATCACTTCATTTATCTTAAGCATAGTTCACTTCTGTTCCTGGATTAAAAGAAGATAAGATAACTTTGTAAGACATCAGTGATGCTGCATCCACATTTTAAATATATATTTTAAATCTGAAGTAGAAAAATGAATATGTAGCAAATAGGTGTTTTTTTGCTGTTGTGTTGTTTGGTTTTTTTTCTGTATAACTTACTAGACTGCAGATTCTGCATAAATCCAGTTTCCTCCAAGAGTCTGTGAGCATTAGTGGGTGACCATAGGGAGACTGAAATTAGCTGAAAACAGTATTATTCTTTTTACAAAGCTCTGTGCTGAGGTAATGCCTAGTTATTCCTTAAATTATTTGCTTTCCAAGACATGAGAGCATGTATTCTGAAAATTTGATACCACTTTAAAGTTAGATGCTGCATGAGTCACTGTTTATAAAGATTTTATCTTTTATAAAGGCTGTCAGAGTTAAAGGACTGGTATTTAAATACAGGCAAGATTTGAGTTGTCTTTCTTGCTGGGGATGACATAAAAACATGCCTTTCATGTCTTACTACTTTTACCATAAGTAAACTTTTTAGACTGACTTCCAGATAAACCTCCCCACCTTTATGCTGGGCTGAATTATTTTATTTTAATTACTATGCACTGAGGGCAGATAATGGCTTTTGGGTCTGTAGAAATGTTACTTTTGAGATAAGAATGATGCCACAGTATTTTAGAAGCAATTGCTTACTCAGCAGAATACAAACCATGGTAGTTCACTAACCCTTACTCATTGTGTAAGTCTTGTAACTGTTCTAACATACTAAATGCTCTTAGGAGAAAGAGGGCTTAAACTGGACCATGTAAAACTGAAGCTGAGCCAACAAAAACGTGGTCACAATGCAATAGCAAAGTTAGTTGCCTTCAGGTAAGTACAGGCTCTATTGTTGAATGTAGTCTTTGTTGTTAAGGTACAAAAGGTGCTTATTTTCTCATACTGTGCTAAAGTTAGTTATATGTGTGTGTATTCTTGGAGTCCTGTAATGGGAACACCATTACTTCCTGACAGTCTAAAAACATCTGAAGTCTCTAGAGCCATCTGAGTTCTCTTATTTGAAAATGCCCAGTCTTGTAGCAATAATCAGTGTGCTCAACCCATGAGTACTCTCCACACAGTTATTCCTATCTATTGTGAATGTTGGTATTATAGGACTAAGAGTATAGCGTTTCTCTTAAAGTAAAATATTGGCATTTATGAGAGTGTATTCAATTGAAATCCAAGACCAGCTCTGAGGATATTTTGCTTTGTTTTCATAGCAAGTTTTTATTTTTTACTGACATTCTTCTATCCTAGTCATTTTGTTAGAACTTAAAATATCAGCCATACTGAGAAATCTGGGAGAGATTTTTGCTTTTTTTTTTTTTTGGAAGTGGTGTTTGCATGCTGGGTTCATATTTTTGATCTAGAAGGAATGATATCTGTTAATGAATGACTCTGTTGCTCTGCTTCTACTGAGGAGTATCTTCCTGAGTATAGGCATGTTCTTACAGCAAGATTTCTAAGGCTGGTTTCTTGGTGAAAGGGTTGAGTTTTCTGGACACTTACTGAATGGCTCTGCTGAGTGGTAGTAAGCAAAGGAGAATTAGCTGTTGGGTAGCAAAGATACCTTTTTTAACTGGGTTGTTCATGCATGTAAATTCAGCCATCTATAATACAGTTCTGTTATCATTATGTGGCTAAAAGATGAAAGGCTTGTCTAAGGGCACTGGCAAATGAGCTCAGACAAACTGTGTGTGGCTTAAAGATGTTACCTCCCAAAGACACCTGCTTCTCTAAGAAGTCAACAGGCAGTAGGATGAAATAATGCCTTTGACATGTCTGTGTGAACCTCAATTTTAAATTGCCATAAAATATACCTTTTAAGTTTTGGGGCAGGAGAAAAGCCAACCTCTTCAGTGAATGATTGATACTCGGGGGTTTTTTTGTTGGTTTTTTTTTTTTTCCAAAACACATTTGCTGTGGCAGTGCTACTGTGTGGCTGAGGGCAGTAACAAAAGGAACAAGATTGACAAGGAATTGTTCATTTGGGCCCAGATGCAAACATCTATATTGATGACACAGCAGGCACACATTATACATGACTACAAAATAACCAGCCATGTTCTTAACAGAGCAAACAGCTGCTTTGCAAATAGCTTCTTAAACACTGCAGCAATATGCTGCCAGTCATTTAATAAATGTGAAAAGACTGGGATTCCATGCCAGCCGTGGCCAGTATAACAGCTGGATACTGATCCCTCTTGACTCTGTTCCACTCATTCTGGTGTCTCAGAGCCTCAGCTGAACCATTTCAATTTACTAGTTGTCATCCTTTGAGCAGGAGGACCTAGAAGAGGGCTTTTCAGACTCAGAGGCAAAGGGGGAGGGATGCCTTCCCTCCCATTTCCTGCCATACTCTATAAAAACCAGAAAGTCAGCAGCCTCTCCCTTTTTTCTTCCTACTTCCTGCTGGCTGTGCTGCTGTTTGTTACCACCAGCTCACCCTGCGCTATCCATCAGGTTGTTTGTGTGTGTATATATATATATACATACACATATTTGTATTCTTTGTTACTTTACCCTTTGTTATTACCTTTCCCTTGTGTTAGTAAAATCTGTATTCAACTGTTTTCAGTTTCCAACTTAAGGTCTCCAGTCTTTCTTCACCTTTTGTCTTCCCTTTGTGGGGGGGGGGAATAGAGAGGAATTCTGTCATTGGGTTTCTGGCCTGCCCAAACTGTTAAGCTGTGACACTAGTGCATCAGAATACTCTTTAATGTTCTGGAGAGCTCTTGGTTTGGTGTTCTGCCTGGTTAGTGTGCTGACATGGCTTCACAAAAGGTCACAAGTACTACCGGTGGTGAAAGGGAGTGTCACAGTTTAACACTGGCCCTGCAATTAAACTGAATGAGATGCTCTCTATTAATCCCCCTCCCTAATAAAGAAAGGAGAGAGAATAAGGGAGAGAGACTTATGGGTTGGAAATTAAACTACACAGCTTTAATGAAACAGTAATAATAAAAAGGAAAAAGATTATTAAATATATAAATATATGGCAAAAATTGATACCATGTTCCTCCCTCCTTTCCCTCAATAACTCTCACGTCACCACTGAGGCTGCAGGGCAGCCCTGGGAAAGTCCAGGCTGGAATCCTGGAGTCAGCAGCAGTCGGGAGCTGGAGGCAGGAACACACAGATTCAGGCTGGCAGGGATCAGGACCACAGGCAGACAAATGGATGGAATCCTCCCAGGATGCTGAAGAAAACAGGGACATCCAAGGAAGAGGAGGGAGGGGTTTGACCCTTGTGATCCCTCAAATTTATACTGAGTATATGATGTGTATGAGATGTAATACTCTCTTTGGTCATTCTTGGTCATTTTTCTTGTCCGCCTCTCCCTAAAGGAGAGCTGCAGGTGTGACCTTTTTACTCCTTTTCTCTTTCCGGATGGCAAAATGTTCCTCAGAGCTGAGCAGTGTCCTTGGCTCTGCATACCAGTTTCTAGCTGTAACTATAAACATCGAGTGTTACAAGTTCTAGAAGCAGACACTGACTGAGAAACTTGCTGTTGATTTCAGCATGTTGAAATGTGTGAGTGCAGTAACTGCTCAGTGCACAGTAGCTCCAAACCAAAATGTTCTTAAGGTGTCTCCAGAATACATCCAGGAGGCCAACCCTAGAAACTGTTCAAAACACTGAAACAGCTGCTGGGTTTGATTTCACTTATGGTGAATGGACTGGTTTGACAATTCAAGAAGAGTTTTCCTTCCTCATTCTTTTGACTTCTGTATGAAGCTTCCTTCTTTTCTGACTCTTATTGCTTTCTTCTCTGTTAGCTGTAAAATTATTTCTCCGTAGATCTTTTAAGATGTGTTCTCATGGTTTTCCTATAAGGAAGTTATCAGGGTGACTTTTTGGTTGGCTTGAGGAAAAAGAGTTATTACACTGTTGGGTCTTCTAATTATAGTCATCCTGGTTTGAGCCTATCTGATAACAAATGGCCATGCAGCAGCTCAGTCCCCCTCCCCCATTTCAAGATGGTGAGGAAGAAATCCATGTAAAACCTCGTGGGTCAAGGATGGATTCCACTCACCAATTACAGTCAGGGGCAAAACAGACTCACCTCGGGGAAAAAATTTTAATTTATCATTAATCAAATGAAAATGGGACAAAGAGAAAACACGATCCAGAGCATAAATACTTTACCATCCCCTCTCTTCTCCCCGGATCCTTCTGTACCCAGTATCTCTACCTCCTTCCCCTCCCAGCGGCATGGAAGGACAGGGAGTGAGGTTTACAGTCCATTCCCCACAGGTTGTTTTCTGCCACTCCCTCCTCAGGGAGAAGCATTCCTCACAGTCTTCCTCTACTCCAACGAGGAGTCCCTCCTCCGAGAGAGTCCTTCATTAACCCCTCCAACGAGAGTCCCTATGCCATGGGATGTAGAGACACTTCTGTTCAGGGCACCTTCTTCCTCTCCTTCCACACTGACCTTGGTCTCTGCTCCAGCATTGCTCTCCTCTGGTGTTGCTATTTCTCCTCTGCCCTGAAATCTCACAGCTGCTTGTTTCTCCCTGAAGATGTGAATCGCAGAGATACATCTATTGTCACTGATGCCCTCAGCATCACCCAGAGGCAGAGCCAGGGAGCCTTCAGCAGCTTCTGTAGGAGCCACTCCTGGGGCCCCTGCTCCCACTACAAAAACAGTGCCACATCTACCCAGAATAATGGGAATCAAGAGATAATTTCATTCTCTGTTCTGAGCTTCAGTAGAGGAAGGTAGTGCATTGCCACACTTGCAGAGGATGCGTGTAGGTGTCATAGAATCATAGAATTACTTGGGCTGGAAAAGACCTCCAAGATCATAGAGTCCAACCTTGTCCTAACCCTATTACCCTATTTCTGTCACAGAAGCATAAATATTTTTTCTGGATATTGAAAAGATTCCTTAAGCTTTAGAAAATGAGAAGATCCTTCATCTTAGACTCTGTTGGGGTATCTACCTAGATGGTAGCAAGTCGTTCCTTTTCCTGTAATGCAAATTGCATAACTTGCTATTATTTTATCTGGCAAATGCTTGCCCACCAGTCTACAACTCAGAATGGTTGATATGAGCGATTTTCCATAATGACCTATCAATATCTGCCTTTTAAAAAAGATGCCTTCTGTTGTAAATATAAAAATTATTTTCCAACCACATCTTGTCATTTTTGCTGTGCTGTCAGAACTCGTATGTTTCTATCATGGCCATACCTTTCCCTTATTTTCTGTTTACTGTAACAAATTCCAGATGCATTAAAGGTGGAGATAATGCAGTATAGTGTTCTTCTACCTCAAGACTAAAGCAAAAGTTGCTCATGTTTTCCATTTCTCTCATGTAGAATCTGTACTTGTGAGGCTTTCTCTGATCACTTTGACCAAGGATATAAGAAAGACTTTGGAGAATACACAGCTTCAGGGGGAAAATACCTGTTACATGCTTTCTCGGGGTGTTCTTTCTGCTAGGCATGTAGTTCTGCGGCACAGGAGAGCAGCTGGAGAAGTGAAGCAGTGTGAATATGTTTCTCTGAAGTCGGTCCTGGTGTAGTGCATGCAGTTCAAGCTGCTGAGATAGGGCAACCAAGCTGGTGAAGGGACTCCAGCACAGACCCTATGAGGAGAGGCTGAGGGAGCTGGGGGTGTTCAGCCTGAAGAAGAGGAGGCTCAGGGGAGACCTCATCGCTCTCTACAACTCCCTGAAAGGAGGCTGGAGCCAGGGGGGGGTTGGACTCTTTTCCCAGACGACTTTCAACAAGACAAGAGGACACAGTCTTAAGTTGTGTCAGGGGAGATTTAGGTTAGATATTAGAAAGAATTTCTTCACGGAGAGGGTGATCAGGCAATGGAATGGTCTGCCCGGTGAGGTGGTGGATTCTCCGTCCCTGGAGACATTTAAAAAAAGACTGGATGTGGCACTCAGTGCCATGGTCTAGCAACTCCTCCGGTGGGTCAAGGGTTGGACTTGATGATCTCTGAGGTCCCTTCCAACCCGGCTAATTCTATGATTCTATGATTCTATGATTGGGTGAGGAGCCAGCTAGGAAGTTCACACGTGGTTCCAGTCAGTAGTTGCTGCCCGGCCGTGTCCTGATTCTGCCATGACAACAGTGAGTTAGTGTTAGCTGGGATGAAGCCTCTAACACCGATGATCTGTGCTTCGCAGCCCGGACGACCCCGTCCCTCAGTCCTCACTGCCCGTTTTTCGGTCGGTGCTGAACACCGGCGTGCCAGGGCAGAGCGGGATGGGAGCTGCCGGCTCTGTCAGCGACGAGGAGCAGCACGTTCTAACTCTCCATCTCCAGGGCAGTAAAGCCTTCGTGCCTCTCTGCTTCCTCCTCTCAAGCTGTGGTGGCCGCGGAGCCGGCCGGGCTGCACCGCTGAGCTTCTTGCTGCCGCTCCCCGCCCTTCGGGACGAGATACATCTCCCGGCGGGCTACGAACAGAGAGGCCCGGCCTGAACCTCACCCCTCTCCCGGCGTACCTGGAGTCCCGGTACTCGCTGCGGGCGCGGGGGGTAGGAGGGCGGCGGTCGGGCGGTTGCTACGCGGGGTGCAGGGTCAGGCCTCAGGGGACGGGCGCTCCGCTTCCTCACGCCTACCCCGGCTCTGAGCTTCCCGCCGAGTCGCTCCGCAGCGTCTGAGGCGCGTATCTTACAAATTGTCACAAACTTCAGGAGTGAGTCATTTACTTAGTTTTTGCAGATAGTTCACTTATGCAACAAAATACTGTTATTAAACTAAAAGGGTTTCTTACGCGGTGGGCGTGAAGAGGGACGGGCGAAGCCGAGGGCAGTCCGGCGTTGTGAGGGGGAAACTGAGGGGTGTTTGCGAAGCTCTCTGCCCGGGTTGTGTGTGTGAAATGGCGTCTCGGCCCGCGTAGCAGCTGAGGGGAGAGGCAGCGGAAAAATAAAATTGCCTCGTTTCGGGTTATTCTGCATGCGGGGTCTCCTGCCGAAACCTGCAGAAGTTGAACGCCGAAAGGGAGTGGGGAGGGCTGAAAGCAAACTCTGCGCCTATATGCCTTAAATACCATTGCTTTATATATAGCTTGTGCCTCTCCGACAGCTGAATGTAAAACAGAAAAAGCTCAGTAAAATAATATCAATATTAAAATCTTATTAACGGTAGGTCTGGGCTGGGGGGGATTTTTGGGTTGCTTTCAGGAACAGGAAGTCTGTAATCGGCTTTTCTGGGGGGGGGGGACGTAGATGTGACCATCCCCAAGAGCTTTCGGTGCCCGGTGTTATTTTGTTTGTCCAGTTTAAGGTTCCTGATAAACTGGCCTTAATTTCTGATTTACAGAAATGAGTTTTATTTAGCGGTGGTTGGGAATCTGTACAGGTTTCCTGGTTTAGAATAAATGGTTTTACTGGCATATTAGGTTCATCCTGATTTGGGTTTATTTTACTCTTAAATGGGGATATGAAATTGAAATTATTCTGTGTCTGTGGGTCCTTTGCCAAACCTGTAAATTTTTTCAATACCACATACATAGTTCCCTTTGCTGAAGAAGCATTTTATGGATGAGAAGAAACCCCTTTTAGTTTAATAACAGTATTTTGTTGCATACATGAACTATCTGCAAAAACTAAGTAAATGACTCACTCCTGAAGTTTGTGACAATTTGTCAGAATTCAGTTGGGATTTTGACTTGGGATTTTGCCCTGTAGTTAAAATATACTGTCATCAACTAAATTACTTATATTTTCCGATTCTACCAAGTTAGACTGCTTTCTCTTCCCTTATTTTCATAGCATAGCTTTATCTAAAATATGAGAACTTCCCTAATTATTGGAGGTGAACCAGTGAGATGAGATCAGTCTCAGAAGTAAATCTGAGGCTGTGGCTTCTACAGCCACAAGTGTGGGGGTTCATGTTCTGATTCTTTTGAGATGCCGTAAATGTCCTTTGAAAGGAATATTGCTTCTCTCCAAAGTTAGATAAAACTGAGTCGTGAGTGCACAAATTGCTAATGCTTCCTAAAAATCGATGGGAGACAGGCACCAAGAGCCATTAGGCAGCTTTGAAAATCAGTCCATGGTTGACACATTTTCCAAGGACAAGGATTAGATCTTTGTCAGAGCTCAAGTCTTTGTGGGGAAGGTCCTTGCACAGTGTCAGGTTCATCACTCTTTATTCTACGCCTTTTCCAGTCTGAATTAATTTATAAAAAATTGTGTATGATTTGCTTAAACCCTGCTTGTTTATTTCTCCCAAATGTCACTGTTTCTTTCACAGGGGCAATCATGGTGTTGAAGCAAGTAATTAAAAATGGAGCACAGTTTGTAATAGCCTGTGCAACCAGAATCTGTGTGCAGTTTTTTTGTACGAATTTCCCAAAATAGTTTTGGTGTTTTAAAAGGCTTCTTATCCCTTGATCTACTGTATGTGTTGTATTTGGTCATTCTATAGGTTACTGACATGTTTTCAGCCTGTGTTTATATAGGGTTTCATCAGAGAAAGCTTTCAGACTTGCCTGGTATTTTTTAGACCTTTAAGTGTTTTAGATGATAAGCACTGTGACACAAGTTCAGACTTCCTAGTAGAATATACATGGCCAATGTGTTCTAAGTAATTACAAGAGGAAAATAAAAAGGTTCAGGGTTGTACTTGGAATGAGAATAGTCTCAGAAATTCTTGTTTCTTCAGGAATAGTTTGTCAAGTAATTTGTCAGAGAAGTAGCAAAACAGTGATGGGGGTGGTAGGTGAAGTATAGCTTATAGCTCTAGGCAAAATGAATTTCTTATGCACATTTCTTGTATTATAGTTGGGGCATCCAAATTTTGTGGCCAGATGAGCAGAGGTAAAGACTTAACCTTTGTGGCAGAGTGTGCACTGCTTCATTGAGCATGCAATTTTCTTCGTACAATGCACATTCCTAGAACTGGGGCGGTCTTCATGTGGGAGTTTCAAACCTGGCAAATAGATCTCTAATTACTGTGTAAGTCCCTAAAGAAAAGTCACTTGGAAAGTAGAACATTTTGCTTCTCTCTGAAGAGCTGGTCTGCTTGTAATTAATGCCAAAAATATTTTTTCCCCTTGTGAATACTACTACTGAAAAAGTCCTGGATTCTTCCTCCTCTGAACACATTATTTTTAAGTAAGAGCATCACTCAGTGTGTAAATGGGTATGTATATGTAACAGTAAAGCACAAATATCTACTTCTAAGAAGTTTGCTTGAATATCTTGGTCATGCTGAATGTAATGGGATACCAAACACAATGATTTTAATATACCCTGGGTTGTATCTTTTGGCAGTTTTGTCTGGGTTTGTTGGTTTTTATTTTTTAAAGTGGCATTATCAGCTTTTATACGTATTTAAGCATATTGTTAATGATTAAATGCTTTCTAATTGGCAGGGCTTGGAAATATTTTTGTGGGAGTCATGGTAGCAATCACAGCTGCCTTTCTAGTAGTGTATTATGCTGCCTTCTAATGCATTTGATATAATGGGGATATTATCTGTGGTCATGTGTATGGATGGATCCTACTGGGATAAAGAACGGGAGCAGTAACCAGGTCTTTTCTCTGGAAAGTGAGCTGTTCTTTGACATTCCTCCCACTTTTTTTTTTAACATCTCTGTTGGAGAAATATCTCTGTTGGAGATGATCAGGTATAATTCATGTAAAGGCTCAGCAAACTTTTTTTTTAGTTCTTTGTCTACCTTAAGAAATTCTCATATTTATTGCCTCCAGCAGGTATTGTTTTTTTTCTTTCCCTTTTCTTCTTTTGAACTTGGCAACGAAGATGCATAACTATTGCTCTTCCAGTTTGTTTTGTATGCTCTGGCTGCCCATAACATCTGTACCTGGTATGCTTTGCTGTCTAATAGAAGACAAATCTTTCTCTCAGGTTAAATGGTTATTTATCATGAATCAGAAATTAAGCTCTGTTGAAGGATTAAGTCTTCTTGGCTGCTTCATCTTCAGTGTTAATTGCTCTAATCTGGTGGGTACAGGTAGTACACTTTTCTAGATGAAGCCTTTAAATTCAAAGAGGACATAAGTATTTTGTAGTTATTAAGAGATAATAAATAGCAAGAATTGTTCCTCTTACATGTTTGTTCTGGCACATCCTTTTGGTGTTGCAGTTATTTGACAGAAAATGATGACTACCATCTGTTCCCCTCCTCTCTCGTCATTCAAAGTTCCATTTCTTTTTGAGAATGATGTCTTCACAGAGAATTTTTTCTACCTTTTACTGTTTCTATAGTCACAATTTATTATTTTAAAAATATGGGGTTTTTTCTTTTTACACTCATACATATTTTTGTTCATGCTGTCCTTACTACTTGGAGTCATGACCCTAATTTAAATTTACACATGCACCTTATCTTACTGACTTGCAGATTGCTAGAAATTTCCTCTGGCAGTCTTTATAGTCACCATTTCCATTTCCACACCTTCTTTTGATTGAAAGATTGCTATGTACTTAGTTCTTACATACCTTGGAGTTCAAGACTTCAAACTGTTTGCATTTTGTTGTCTTTCTCCTCCCCCTTCTTCCCCCAGTCTAAGGCACCACTACATATCAGTTCTGCATATGTTAATAACAGAAGGTTTTAGTAACAGTTTTCTAACACTGCTAATAAAAAAAGTTTGTAAAGCTACTAGTTAAAGATTATTTTTCCCTTTCTGCTTTAGTGGAAGAATCTTAACAGACTAATGGAAAATCCCACCAGTAAAAAGGACATATGCTGATCCATACCACCAAACAGTATGGAGTGAATCTGAGTCGTATCTAGAGATCAGATTGGGCAAAACATTGGCCATAATGCCACCACAGGAGGCAACTTTTTTAGAACTGGAGGATTTAATGAAGCTAAAAATAGTTCCTGTATTTTCATTTTAGGCTTGAGGAACACCTACCTCAATCTCATTTCCTTTCCATATCTAACTCTTTTGGTTTGTCTGCACTTTTTTCCACCCCTTTTTGTAAAATGCAGATACTGGCATAAGGATGAGGAGGTTAACCTCACCATTGCTAGAAACTCTAGTGGAAGGTAAAAGAAAACAACATGCTATTTCTGATTCTGGACGTTAGAAATCAAACATGAAGTAAAGCTCAAGGAATTAGACTTTGAAGTCTAATTTGTTGCATTTGTGTCTCTTAGTTGGCTGGACAGTCGCTAGTAATTGGTTTAAAAACTTTTTACTGGCATGATATCCTTCCCTTCTTTAACTATAATATGTGATCTGGGTGAGCACTGTCTAGGAGACCTATGTCTTCACCCCCAGGCTGTATGCTGGGCTTCTGTTGCTTCTCTGAATGCATACAAAAAACTGTTGGAGTTTGAGAGTCATTATATAGGGTAAAGGCTGGATAGGATAAATAGGATAATCTTTGCATGATCTAACCTTTTAGCAATCAAATCTATAATTTGAAATTTTAAACAGTTATTTCACCCTTAATTACCATAACAGAATAAATTGTTATTTAAAAATCCTTTAGCAGCTCTTCTGTCTGTAGAGTCCTAAACATAAATGATTGCAGAGCAGATCTCCTTTTCCCTGAATTGTGCACATAGGCACTAGGTCACAGTAAGGGGCATCACACAGATCCTAGATCAGATACTGCCAGTTTGCTTTTATGTAGCTTTTTTTTAGACTCTTTAAGGATGTGGCTTTCTTAATGCACAATAGAAACAAAATACGGAAAACTGAGATAAATAAGATGTTTTTATGTAGTACATAAGAATGGGTTTGCTGTGGATTTGAAAGAGCAAGTAATGTTGCTTAAATATATGTTTTAATAAATTGAGTATTTCCTCTTATAATGTGACATGCAGTGTTTAAGATCATGATTCTGAGATGAGCTTTGACTATTTGTGTAAACATACCTCTGCTTTATGAGGAAAATGAACTTATTGAGTTTAATCCTGTGTTACGTTTCTTCTATGCTTAGCTAGGCTTGGGTTGTGGTGCCTGTCAGATTTCAGTATAGCACTGAAGAGATGATGCCACTTGACTGGCATCATATCAAAGCAAAAACATGGTGGGGAATATGTTTTTTTAAGGTACTCAACTACATCTCTGCAATGAAGTGCCTCAAGGACTAACTGCTGTAAATTCAAGTTCTGCGTGATGCCTACAGGTACCCCTGGAGCCTTATATTGTCTCTCTGTTGATTTTTATTGTCCGATGGGCAAAGCAGGTAATGTTTGCAAGGAAGCAGTGCCTTGCTGCCAAGAACCCTCTAACACTTGTTTTAAGTTTTAGAAGGCAGGCATTCCTTATTGCAATGCTGGATGCACAAGAGAGAGTTCTCAAAGTCGTGCATAACATAAGTGACAACAGATATGACTTACACAAGTACTACTAGATGTGTATGTATAAAGCTCATTGTAACAAACATCAGATTTCCTGGAACTAATGGTAATATTTATCCAGTTTCCTGAAACTAATTTTAGTATTTGTGCTCTGATTCAGTGGTCTTCCAGGAAGCCATCCTATGATGTCTTTTTGTTAATCCCTTCTGCAAAACATGCATAATGCTGGGTGACAAGTCTAGCTGGTTTTAGCCAATTTCCATTTACAAGGCCTGGACACAGCTTAGATGAGCTCAAATCAATGCCCTATTTTTTGTGTCAAGAGTCTCCAGGAGTTACACAAGCAGGGCTTGGCTACTGGAGGCTGTCTGATAGTTTTGTGGTTAGTCATTTATCCAAGAGGACAGAGCAAAGTTTTACTTCAATACCTTTCTACAATAAAGTAACCTGGGACATTAAATTTAATAAAGAATGTTTCTTAGCCAACACCAGAGGCATGGGATGCTCCTCAGCTGTGATGGAGACGAACTCTGAACTCTGTCCCAGCAGAGACCCAGCTGTGCCCCTGGGGGAGCAACTGTTTCCCCTTCTTTGGGGAGGAAGACCACCTCTTTCCTTGGTTGTAGTCTTCTAGTTAGGTTCCTGTTGTACTGGCTAATTCCTCATTTCAAACAGTCCAGAAAAAGATTGTGGAACAGAATGATAACATCTTTTCCTGCTATTTTGGAGATAGCGTTGGCAATAAGAAATGTGAATGCCGAATTTCTTATTGGGACAAGCCAGGGGCTGTGTTGGATTTGTATTTTCTGTCTTTTATTTGCTTCCCTGCATAGGACACTTTGTTTCATCCAATGCCTACCTCTGTTCCTTTCCTACAATGTTATTGTACTGTTTTATGCTCACCTGGGATATGTTTATTGGTTGTATGCAAAACAATTTCAGTGTTGCTAAGCCATTTTGAAGGTTGTCATAATGCCTCATAAACAACAGAGACAGGAAGATTTTCTTATACAAATGTCTTCATGGTTTTCTGGTTTTTTTTTTTTTTTCTGGTGTTATGTAATGACAAAAATGTGATGTCTGGAGATAGTAGGACATAGACTGAGGGTGAAGCTTCTGTCAGGGATAGGAGACCCTGTCATAGGTGCTGAGAATTTTTGAAGTCCTTCAGTGGGTTTTTTTTTCTTCAGATCTATTGGGAACAGTAACCTCCAATTGCTGCTCCTGAGGCAAATTGATCTGTAAACAAAGACACTGCAATGGAGGGCCTTTTCCAGTAAAACCTAGTGGGGGAGTTTGAACAAAAATAAATGGAAATAAAGCTTCTAAATTGAGCTGTTTTTTCTCCTGCAGAGTAATTATTATTCAACAAACCTTGCATCTCACAGCATCAGGATGTGCTAAGTGTTCTGAGCTATGTTGAAGTCTGCTAGTAGAACAGCCTTGAGAGAGGAAATTTTAACTAAACAATAAACACCTCTAATATGTGTCTGAAAACATCACTGCCTTGTTGAGCTTTCACCCTTTTGCTAGCTTTTTTGCACTTAATATGGTTTAACACTCATTGCCATGGTCTGGTAACCACAGTGGTAGTGGATTAAGGGTTAGACTTCATGATCTCAGAGGGCCTTTCCAACCTGGATAATTCTGTGATTCTGTATAATTGCATTGCTTGTTGTGAATATTGTGCATCATTTAAGTTATAGTAGCTGTGTGGTATATCAGTTGGGCCAAAACAGGTTTCCAGACACAGGTGAAAAGTCTTTCCAGTTGCTTATTTCTCCAATAACATGTTTCAGATGGATCCTAATGCTGCAAGGCAAAGGTGAATGGTTAGTAGAACAAGGTGGGGATTTTACCTTTAAGCTATTTCTTAAATGACCTCTCTAAAAAATAGATAGCTCTGTTCTCTGGGGTATCTGTTACTGGATGCTGATGAAGACAGGGCAAAAGACAGGACACAGTTTTGATATAGATAATAATTGCTCTGTTCTTGAAGAGCTATTTGGTCTGCAGCTAATGCACAGAGGGAGTGCAAACTAAAATGCAAAAAATACTGAAAAATGAGTGTTTTCAACAAGAAGCAGTAAGATACTGCATGAAAACTTTGGGGTTTTCTTGCAAACAATGTATTTCTAGAGATACACTTGGCCTTATTCAAGTGGAGCTAGTTTTTGGGCTATTTACTGGATCCATCACACTTCAACATTTTTTATTCAAAACATGTTTTTAAAGTAGTGTGCAAAATAAAAATATTCTTCCTTGGACTCTAGGATTCTTATCTCTCTAAGGTATTTAAGTGCTGTCTACCAACACTATGCACCCAAGGGTACAGCAAAGTCTTGGAGCATAAGTACTTGACTGTGGAATAAATGTGAATACTTCCCTCTAAGGTCTTGCTTTTGGTCACATAAGACTAGGAAAAAGTAAAATCAAAACGTGAACTTCTTTTTAAGCAGTCATTTATAAAACCAACATGCTAGCACTGAGAGAGTTCAGAGAGTACAACCACCAGCACTTTGTTGTTACATCTCTGAAAACCAAGAATAGGAAAGTTTTACTGCAGTAGTTTCTCCTTCCACATTTGTGGTGCTGTATTGCTATATCAATGAACCAAGTGTAAGCAGATAACAAATTCCATCTCACCAAAGCTCAGTGGTGATTAGTAGAGAAATCCCAGGTGCAGATCTGTCACGACTGAGGCTGCTTTAGCATGACTAGACTCCACTGGTACATGTATTGAGGCAAGCTGAAATTGGACAAACTTCTGGGCTAGGTTATGGCCTCAATATGGTGGAGATGGTAAAGGGTCGTTGACGCTGGAACATGAGAATAATGTGAAGAAACATTAGCATATTAGCAGAAATCACAGAAAATTAAAGAAATCACAGAAAGACCAGTGAAACAAGGATTGAGTTTGTTCAGTACCTATCATTCTAGCTTCTCCAGCTTCTGAGGATTAAGGAATTTCAGGTCATTTTTCAAGATTGTAGCACTTGCAGGTGTAACCAAAATATCTGTAGCTTGCTGTCCTATCTGTATAGTGCCAGATTTCTCTACAAATATTTTACTGGGTGTTTATTTTGACAATTTTTAGTTAGTTAGTTAGTTATTGTCAGGCATTAGAAAATTAAACTCGAGGTTGACTATAATGTGTCTCATCACATAAAGGCACTTACAAGAAAGGTAAATTTTGAACTCCTCTTAACTTATGTTACCAGTCCTATGTTGATCTAGGAAAAAACCTGATCCATTGTCTTGAGGCTAAGGAATTTCAGAACACAAAATTTCTCTGCTGCAGCAAAACCAACTAAACCCTGCAGCTCTGGAGAGAATTAAGCTTGCTCTGTATCATAACAAATGCTTGCCTCACAGAAGTTTTGAAATACTTCATATCTACCAGTTCCCCCGCACGTCAGTGTTTGAAACGTGACATACTTTAGAAGTACGTACTAAAATTATGGCAGTACTGTTCCCAAAACTACCTTACAAACATTTTATATACTTAAAGGGATACTTGATACAATTGATATTTGATACTTCAGTTACTAAAGAGTCTGAGTAGCTATTTTTTCTGCTTGCAGCATGAGAGAGTTCAAATAGACTTTTTAATTATGGGTTTTTTTGTTAAGGGGTTTTGCTTGAAAGTACAGCAGCCCTGAAGTTGCATTATGAGGATAGGCTGTGAAATCAGGTTGTTCTTCATTTCAGGTTGGTCTTCTGCTTTCTCTTTAAAACAGTTCAGAAGAAGAAAGGGAAGGTCCTCATACCCTTTGCACTGCTGTTCAAAGGTTATGTAAATATATCCATGCCCCACTCCCCCAGACTGATTGCTACCTTGCTGTAAAAGGTTTCTGTCCTCATGCTCTTCACTTTCTATTCTCTATATATGTATTGGGTTTTGTTCCCTACAAATCTGTAACAGTAGATATGAAGAGTTGTTCTGCTTTGGCATTTGTGAGAAACTTAAAGCTTCAGAAGAATAGAGAGCATAAACTTGAATTATATCCACAGTCACCTCTGTTAGTGTTTAGCTGCAAGGTTCTGCACCTAGGCTGAGGCAATGCCATCATGAATTCAGGTAGGGAAGAGAAAGGATTGAGAGCAGCCCTGAGGAGAAGGTGATGGTGGTTGAGAAGTTTAATGTGAGCCATCAGTGCATGCTTGCAGCCCAGGCAGCCAAGCCAGCTGTGTCCTGGGCTGCATCAAAAGCAGCATAGACAGCAGGGCAAGGAAGGTGATTCCCCCCTTCTACTCTGCTCTTTTGAGATCCCACCTGGAGGACTGTGTCCAGTTCTGGATTCCCCAGCATAAAAAGGACATAGAGTTCCTTGAGCATTCTAGAGGAGAGCCACAAAAATCATGAGAGGGCTGGAGCATCTCCCCTATGAAGACAGGCTAAAGAAGTTGGGGTTGTTCAGCCTGGAGAAGAGGAGGCTCTGAGGTGACCTTATTAGTGGCTCCTGAAGGGAGCCTACAAGAAAGCTGGGGTAGGGCTTTTTGCATGGGTCTGTAGCGAGAGGACAAGGGGCAATGGTTTAAAACTTGAAGAAGGGAGATGTAGATTAGATATTAGGAGGAAATTTTTACTATGAGGGTGGTGAGACACTGGCAGATGTTGCTTAGGGAAACTGTGGCTGCCTCCTCCCTGGAAGTGTTCAAGGTCAGGTTGGATGGGACTATAAGCAACCTGATCAAGTGTCCCTGCTCATGGCAGGAGGGTTGGCTCTAGATGCTCTTTCAGGTCCCTTCCAACCCTAGCCATTCTATGATTCTAAGCCTAATAAACATAAAAATCTTACTGCAGATCACTCAACTCTGCTTGCACATATTCCTCAGTTTGATTTGGTAGGCCTGAATAAGAACAATTTTTATTTATTTTTCATTCAAAAGCAATTAAGAACATGTAATTTTCTTGACTGCATTATATTTGCAGCTGTGTTGGTTGCTAATTCTTCTGTAATTAATGATCTACTTTGGTCAACACTAATACCACAGTGGTAATTATAGTAAACATGTTGCAGAATTTGTTAGATAGCAAGATCTTGACTTGTGTGTGTTTTAAGTCAAGGACTGCACAATTTCATAGATCTGTGTAGAGTAGTTGTTCAAACAGTACTCATGGGATTGCTATTAATTTACAATGGATTCCTTTTTCTCACTAAAGCTTGTTTTTTAATCCTTTGTTTTCTCCCCTTAATAAGATCAATGGACATTGATGTCCAATACGTTTTTTCCTTACACCATGGACACAAAGGTAGATAATTTCTAACATAGAGTTCCTGGTGGGTTTTTTTCGTTTTTTTGTTTTTTTTTTTTTAATATATGCAGTTCTATATTATCACAGCTATTGTAGAAAACTGCTTTTAAATAGGTTTTTGTATATACTAGGAGTTAAAAGTCGTACCGGTGTGCCACACCTGGAATACAGCTCTGGAGCCCTCAGGACAGGAAGGATAAAGACCTGTTGGAGAGGGTCCAGAGAAGGGCCACAAAGCTGATCAGAGGGCTGGAGCAGCTCTGCTACAAAGACAGGCTGAGAGAGTTGGGGCTGCTCAGCCTGGGGAAGAGAAGCCTCTGGGGAGACCTTACAGCAGCCTCCCAGTCCATGAAGGAAAGAGAGGGTAGTGGCAGGAAAAGGAGTAATGGTTTTATCTGAAAGAGGGCAGATTTAGGTTAGATATTAGGAAAAAATTCTTCATCATGAGGGTAGTAAGACACTGAAATAGGTTGCTTAGAGAAGTTGTCTGCCTCCTCCCTGGAAGTGTTTAAGGCCAGGCTGGATGGGGCCTTGAGCAGCCTGGTCTGGTGGGAGGTGTCCCTGCCCATACAGGGGGGGTTGGATCTTGATGGTCTTTAAGGTCCCATTCTGTGATTCTATGATTTTTTCATTTTTTTTTTTTTTTAAGATGTCGAGTATGGATGAAAAGCATGTATATAATTGTGTTAAAATCTGTTTTCTGTGCACCTGTTAAATGATAAAAATAATGCCTTTACATCTTGCCCAGACTGAGACTGTTCATTGTGAGGCATTGTGCTTGCATCTACCTTGTCTTAGTGAGAATGACAGCTACCTCTGTCATTGTACTAGAAAATGCTGTTCAGTTTTAAACACTGCAGAGATTTGAGCAGTGTTAGATTTCCAGACCTGCCTTCCACCCTTAACTGTGCTGTGGTTTTGTTTACACTGGGAAGGGGCTCCCGTGGGTCCTTCCCTGATGAGTGATTTATGGACTGATTTTTGCAGCATTTTATTGTCAGCATCCATTATATCCTCAAAGTGCAGTGGGAAAGTCACTTTAATAGCAATTCTAGATTGGGAAACTCACTTCGGTCTTATTTCACCAACTTTGTGGCCATAAGTAATCCTTCAAGGGTGTTTACTGGTGTAGACATCCATCTTCCTTTAAGAAACAGAACAAAAGGATTGGGCCATACCCATGCATTGATTGTGAGGTTGGGCTTACAGGTACTCTGGGTGACAGTGTACTGCCTTCTGCAGTTATCAGCCTGGCAAATGCTCTGTGAAACAGACATAAATAGAAGAGGAAGGAGGCCATCTGGAGGAGAAAAAGAATTGAGACAGCTGATGGAGCATCTGCAAAATGCACAGGTGTCATTATAGTTGTTTATTCATTGTTCTCATTTCACTTGGGAATAACATGCATAGCAGACTATAAGATGGCACATGCAAGTGCTTGTAATGTCTGTAATCTTGTAATGTAATGGAGGACAGTTGTTTCCATCTGGGACTAATCTGGTATATCTCAGGAAGGCTGTCTCCTATAGGAAAAACAGTTTCAATTGGAAGAAACAAGTTGAAGTCCTCAAGAAGTACCCACAATTCAAAACTAAGATTCAGGGTGTGAGGCTTTTCCCCTTAAAAAATAAACAGGAACATGTAGTCTTGGCTACAAGGGATCTCAATGGTAAGAATGCAAGAATCTTCCCTTCCTTGCTGCCATGGCATAGATCATTGGTGCTGCTGCTGCTGAAGCAGTGAGAAATTTCTTCATCATAACTGAAGCCTTTAGGACAAGGAATGACAAACAGAATTCCCTTGTGCATCGATGGATTGTCAGCTGGTGTTAACAGGAACCAAGCTCTGGCAATTGGAAACAGCACTAGATCTTAAGATGTACACATTTCCTGACTTGCATATAATACTGCAAAAAACCCACAAATGCCTCTTCTTTCTTGCTTCATGTAGTTCCCCTGCTGCTGCTGTCAGGGTGATGCCATCAGTCAGGAGGCAGCCCTGCTCAGCTGGGCATGCTGGCTGCTCAGGTTGGTGCAATCCACTGCACCATTTCAAGAGCCCATAGGTCAGAAATGCAGAATGCTGTTCCTCTGGTGTTACATGCTGCCAAGGGTGAGTGAACAGTTTGTCTTTTCATTCAGAGCACGGACACCTTTTGAGAAAGGCTGTTCAGCTAAGTTCTGCTGGTGCTGCAGCTTGGTCAAACTGGACATTCTAAATGCTTGAGATAGGGTTGTGCTTGGGCCCTGTGGGGATACAATGGTCAATTTAGAGCACAGCAGGAAATTGTCTAATATGGGGTAGCAAAATTAAAACTTGAGATTATGCTATTATATTTTTACTTGCACCCATAAATGTACATTATTTGAAATGGAGCTGTTCATAATATTTTCTATACATAGTGGTTAGAACATGGAGATTCTATTTAAATATGTACAACATGGTTAGTACTGAAAAAGATATCAGCAAAAAGACTTTCCTTAAGAAAAAAAGCCATCATACATCTGAGACAAGAAAGGGAAAAGAAGCTAAGGATAATGTACTATGTGTAGCAATAGGAAGAGAAGTTTCAACATTAGGAATGATTACAAATATGAGCCATGAAAAGACAAGATCCTATATCAGATTTCTAGTTTCTGTCATTACCTGAATTTTTCAGAGAATACAGAAGTCCACAGAATAGTCAGATGGAGAAATCTCAGTCAGTAAAGGGTGGGATTGCTGGTGAGTTGGAGCTGATGTGAGCAAAATGTGCTTAAATAGGTAAAGTGAGGCATTTGCATGCTGCTAAGTGCAAATTACTTAGCACCTAGAAAGCAAAGTCCTGAATGGGTTTGAGGAAAAGCAGTTCACCTGGAAGAACTGGTGCTGTGGTATGTGAAGCCTAATGCTTACATCTTGTAAGGATCACAAGGAATAAAGGACTGCAGTTTTTACCTTTATGACTAGAAGACTGCTACTAGAACATTGTTTCCTGCTTTGGTCTGCTCACTTAAAGAGATGCTGAAATCTTTAGACAAAAGGTACAAAATAACTACAAAATTGAAATCTAGCTCCCTTTTAGTGAGCTAGAGTGAGTGCCTAGCAAGGCATTTTTTCAAGTTCTTGATTCAGCATGATTTCTTTATGAGCAGTTAACATGTGTGACTTCTGATAACAGGAGACATCCACAGACAGAAAATACTTCCTCTTTAAATTCCTTTTTCTGTAGCATTTGGACCAACATCTGGAGACTGAAGCCAGGCACGTTCAAAGGGAGCATGAGGCGTGCACAAAACAAGGAAAGTGATTAACAGTCCCCAGACAAGCAGCTGCTAGGATGTTATGATGAATTGCTTCTTTCCCGATGCTGACACGTTGAAGCTGTGTGCCTTTGCAGGAGAAATATCTGTGATTGTCTGAAGCCAATCTGGTGCCACAAAGGGAGAGTTAGGTAAAACTTAAGGCCACCTGAACTAAATGATGCAATACTATCTTCTGCCTTTAAGCTGTGTGAGTCACTGTTAGTAGATTGCTTCCCTTTTATGTCTTAATTTTCCAATTTATTATAACGTAAAAATATGCTGACTTCATTTGGCTGTGTAGTGTGGATACATTCAAAATAGAAAAATTGCCTCTTGAATCAGCAAAACCCTGGCTCTGTCGTTCCTGTTTACACATTTAAAAGGTATCACACTTACTTCCACCAGCAAAACCCCCTCCACACCAGCACCGCCTTGCCCTGTTTACAAACTTTAAATGTATCAGGACTAATGTCATCAAAATGCTGATCAGAATGATTCCCGATAAGCCTCCAGGCAGCTAATGCAAATCGGTAGCAAATACAGGAATTCCAGGAAACCTGAATACAAAGGGAAGACCTGCATTTACCCATTTGCAGCCTCTGGCAATAATTGATGAGAAGAAGAAACTTTTTACTATGACAATGCAGAGGAAAAAAGGCAAAAATCGGAAGAGGACAGAAGTGAACCAGCAGCACACCAAAAGCCTGAATAGCAGCAAAACAGCAGTGAGAGCAGTGAGGAGAGTTTCTTCAGAAGGTGAAAAGAAGGCTAATTCTCTCTCTTTTTCTTAATAGCCCTTTGCCTGGGATGATTAATTTGTTTGAAAACCTGTTTCCCTTGTGTTTCTCTCCCACTGTTAACTCCTTCCCAAGACTCCTTTTGACGTGGTGTCATTTTCCCGTTGTGATTTGTTCAAACCATAAACCTGGCTACGTTTGCAATTTGCAGGACCTACATGCACAGCAGCTGATATTTCCTCACAAACAAGATATAAAATATTAATGGTTGCTGGCTGTGGCAGGCTACTGTTATGCTTAATTTCCCATTTTAAGGAACTTAAAGGTACTTAGACAAATTGATCCAGAGAAGTGCAGTATGTTTGCATGCTCACAAAAAAAATACTTCAGAAAAGATTTATTCATAAGCATAAGTTCTGTGACAATTTTCAGTGTCATGGTCAATATGGGTATATTAATTATTATTTTATTTTTACAGGCATTGATACCCATCTTGTTACTGTAAAGCCTCTTCATTTGCTTCAAGGGTAGTCTGCAAAGCCATTATTAATTGTTTATGGTTGGCCTGGCTCATTTTATGAGCTTTACAAAATCATCCCTCTCCTGACAGATCCTGTCAGCCGTGGCCTCAGAGATGAACACATTTATGAAGTAATTTGTCCATCTATCCCTGGTTATGGTTTCTCAGAAGCACCCCACAAAAGAGGTATGATGTTTGAAAAGAAACCGAACTAACACTGAGCCTCGTTTCACAGTGAGACAGTGCCTCTTAGCAGAACAGCAACTCCTGACTTTTCTTTTTTTTTTTTCCAGTGTAGAAACAAAGATCCTGTGTGTCATATGGGAAGAGGGAAATAAGAGCGTGACGTTATTAATCAGTTTTAGCAACAAATGTAGAGATAATTTACAAAGGGCTATACCAACTACGTGGCAACTCGCGAGTTGTAATTGAGTCAAGGAATTGTATGTGGGTGAGCAGGAAGAGTAAACTTTGTTACTGTGGGGTGTTTTGAATCCATATTCAACAGCATTATACAGGTAGGTGAGAAGGAACAGTTGAAACAAGTCCATTCATGTATTCATGTGGTTGATTGCAGCTAAATACCTGCTTGTTCAGCTTGGGCTTTGACTTACACAAGTACAAGCTGCAACGAATCGGAGCCAGGTAGTATTTAAACTGATACTGACTTTAGTATTTAATCATGTGTGCAGGTGAATGATGTGGGAAAGTTTAGTTTTACTTTTCTCTGCTTCCCTGGTTATGATTTATGTGGTCAGCACTTTTTTGGAGAAGTGCATTACTAGTGGATACTTCAAGTTTCTAGCTGTCATTAATGTGAGACTATGGTCACAGGAGACAAAATAGGACACACATGGCTAGGTAATGGTCAGTGCCTCTGACAAGGCTCAGCTCTAGTTATAACCACAGCCTGGCAGCCCTGCAGCTGAGCAAGGGTGTGGGCAGCTGCTGGGGCTGGGGGAACACGAGTTTGAGATGAAGGCTGAACTCAGGGTTTCTGTTTGCTCTCTAGATGGTGTGACAAGGTTTTCCATATAGTCTGCCAGACAGGCAAGGAAAAATAGACTTGTAGCTTTTTGGTAATTTGAATATCGCCTTTATGCTGCACAGTGAGAAGCTTAGTTGAAATTAATGCAAGTGTTTTGGTGTTTTGTTTTTTTTTTTTAATGCAGATTTTAATTCTCTAAGTGCTGCTTCTGTTTTTTTATGAATTGATGTTCAAACTGTGATTCAACAAGTTCTACACACAAGGTAGAATTACATACCTTTTGAAAGAGCTGTGCAGTAGTTTGAGGTCTAAGTCCTGGGGTAAATGCTGGCACCAAAAGGAGGATTTATGGCTTAGTGCCCTGGAGTGTGTCCTGATTGGAGACAGTAGCCCCTTTAACTTGTCATTTTTTGGGAAAAGCCACATTATAAAGTACAATTAAGGTCATGATGTAATTAGCAGGTTGCAATTCAAGTATGTACATTTTTGTTGATAACATTTTAACAACTTTGAATCACAGTTTATTTTTATTGATCTGTGAGGGCTTTTTCTCTTTTTAGTTTTAGCTGTATGAAAGGTCTCAATTTAAATCTAGCTTCAGTTATGAATTAATCCGTTGGGATTCATTCACCTGCTCTCCATTCTGCTGGGACACTTTGGTTTCCAGGATGAAGATGTTAAGTGGATTTTTCCCTTCTTGAACAAGGAGCTTTACAGAATCTTGTTGGAGTATGACTGTGCTCACATACAGGCTACGAAGCCTGATACTACTGGTAAAAGAAACAAAAAAACCTTTTTGATCTTAGAATACAGTCTGTTAATTTCAGTTGTACTTTCACAGAGACAAAATGTACTGCTTAAAATATGTAGGATTTTTTTTCCAGGGAAATTGAAGTAGGAAGGTTAAAGGTTTGAAAAGGTGGGCTCCTTTTCTGTATTCAAGTCAGAAAAGGTTACATATGGGGCTATGGCATTACACTCACTCTTGTGTGCAGAAGCGGTAAGTCTGCAATTCAAAGCTGAGCATGCTCTAAGTGCCACTGACCTCATTTTCAGCTTTCATAAGTAAAATAGTTTATTTTATACTTTATATATGTATATTTATATAATGTATATTTAATACTTTTCCACTGCTGCTACCGCAGGGGACTGTAATTCTATCTCAAATGCAACGATGCTGAGAGCAAAATGTAGTTGCTTCACAGAGAATGGATCACGTTCAGATGATACAGACTGCAAGCCTTTAGCTGTCTCAGCATGTAAAGAAGCTCATTTACAGGGATACGTAATACCTGAAAAGTGTAATCAAATTTAATTCTCACTCATTGTTCTGAATCACTTGCAGACTTTCAAGTAAAAGGTGTAGGAAAAAATGATGACTTTATGGATTTTAAATAATTTTACCTGAGTTTTGGTTTCTAAAATTGTGAGTCTCTAATTCCTTTTGTGCTTTAAGAAAAGATGGGGAAGCTGGTAGCTAAAAAGGTGCCTAGTCATGCTCTTTCTGCTCTGTTTTTATGGCCGATTCTTGTCCCTACCAGTAATGGGTGGTTTGCCAGAGCAGACTGCATAAACTCAGAGCCAGCAGCAAAGTTCATAGTCTGGGAGCTGAAGAATTCCTGTGATTTTTGAGAACAAAGAAGAGAGGAGCATGACAGGTGGCAGGTTCCCATGGGGAGAGTAATACTAAAAAATGGAACATACTGGAAGAAGCACAGAAATGGAGGCTACTGTAGCAAGACGAACCTTTCTTGGGGTATGACGCTCTAAAGTCAGACCGGTGCTCTGGCAGAAGCTGATGCCTTCAGGGTCAGTCAGTCTGGGTCAGTGCTGGTGCTCCCAACCCAACCAACCTCTCCTCTGGCCTGCTCTGCAAGTGAGCTGAGCTTGTGCTGGAGGCCAGGCCTTTTATTGGCCTCCTGATCCTGCCCCTGCGCAGTTGGGGCCAGCCCTAACCAGGCACAGGTGGGCTGAATGCAGGCTCACACCCACTGCCTGCTGAGTAGCAGCACCTGGCTGCTGCCTCATTTCACTACAGGCTACAAGAGTTCCTGTGGCTTATGGTTATACAAGGCTACATTGCAAGCTGTCCTAAGTGAGAAAGTTGTCTTCTCTGTCTCTCTATGTATACTATGCTGGCTATTACTATATTGTTCTGACTGCTTCAGATCTAGCTGTTGATCAAACTGGCTTTCCTGGATTTGATTTTATACTGATTCTTTGGGAAAACCACATGGAATCTGGGTTCATTTTCAGCTGAAAGAAGAAAGCAGTGCCTGTATTTAAACTACTGTTATGACTTGTGATGTTAACAACCACAGCTCACTGCTGAGGTATTTAGCTGTGAAATGATGCTCGAAGGAAGTCATGGAGCAGGATACTGCCCACAGGAGCAGGAGGTGAGAAGAAAAAGAGGGATGAGCTGCTGGATTTCTGATCTTCATTATAGATTATAGCAGGAAATGGGAGGGAATTGATCCCTCCCTTTGTGTTCTGCCCCTCTCAGAGTTTGAAAAGCTCCCCTTTGGTTCCTACCACTGTTCAAATGGTGACACTGTTGTAAATGGTGATCAGGTTTGTTAAGCAATATTTGGCCCTGATAAATCCACATTGGCTTTTCCCAGTCACATGCTTCAGTTGACTTGTGACAGTCCCCAGGAGGATTTGCTCCAGGACTTCCCCAGGGACTGAAGTGAGGCGAATGGGTGTGTCATTAACTGGGTCCTCCTTGGAACCCTTCTTGTACATGGGAGTGACATTTGCCTTCTTCCAGTCTTGAGGGATGTCTCCTGCTCTCCTTAACTTCTCAGATTACGTAAAGCAGCCCTGAAATGACATCAGCCCATCCACAGGTAGGTGGTGTCAGGGCCCATCAATTATATAGGCCAAGGTCCTAAAATACTTGACACACCAACTCTTGCTTCACTGATGGTGGTCTGTGGGTCTGTCTCAATCACCCATTTTTGTTCCCATGGCCTGGGGCCCAACAACACTGTTTAATACAGAAATGAAGTTGTTAAGGATCTCTGCCTTTTCAGTGTTGGTGACTAGTTCACCTCTTTTGCTTAACAGTGGGCCAATATTCTTCTCTTTCTGCTTCTTGTTACCATATCTGAAGAACCCTTTCTTGAAGTTTTTGATATATCTGGACAATTTCAGTTTAAGCTGAGCTTTTACTTTCCTAACTTCATTTCTGCATACTCTGGTAAGACCCTTGTAATTTTCAACAGGAAATGTTCCACTTTTCCATCTCTGGTACGTTTCCCTTTTGGGAAAGCTCATGGTTCAGCTGAGGGGGTCTCTTGCTCTGCTTACCTCCCTTGCTTTTAGAGGGGCTGCGTTGGTTCCGCATGTCTAGGAGAGTGTGCTTGAAAAATTCCCAGCACTCACTACCTCATTTATCCTCCATAGAAAGTTCCCACGGGATCCCTTCCAACTGAGCCCTGAGTAAGCTCAAGTTTGCACTTCTAAACTTTAAAACCTTTGTCCCAGAACTAACCTTCAGTGTGCTCAAATGCCACAATACTGTGATCACTGTATCCAAGGCTGCCACAAACCAAGGTATTACAAGGCAGGTTTTCTTGGTGAGTGAGCAGAAAGTCCAACAGTGCCCCATTCATGGTTGGCACATCTGAGGAAGGAGTCCTCTACGCATCCCAGGAGCTGTACAGATGACAGGTGAACTGCTTTGTTCTTGCAACAAATGGCTGCGTAGTTAAAGCCTCCTGTAAGAACCAGATTTTGTTGGCCCAAAGCTTGCTTAAATGTCTCTTTGGCTTAAGAAGTCTCACAAGCCTACATAAAATTAGGCATCTTGTTTTCAGGTTTCCAGTGGTGTTGTGCCCATTAAGTATTTGAATTTTAAAGTGTCTCACTTCTGGCAATGCACCTTTATGTATGGGATATTTCAACCTAGAAAATGTTGCTCTGTTTTTATAACAAGCAGAGATTATTATACTTTTGTAAAGTACTCTTCCCCTCAAATCTGGTTGCTTCTGTACACTTGCTACTGTGCTCCATAGAGTACATTTGTGCCAGTTAAAAGCAAGAACTTCATCACAGGGTAAAGTCTTATCATCAGAAATGTTTCCTCTGGGCTAGTCTATATTTACTCTCTATTATTCCTCTCCTGTTTCACAACAGTTCAAGGTAATTCTTTCCCTGTATAACCTTCAGTTGTTCTGCCAGGTTTAACATGTTCTAGTTGTAAACCTCACTGTAATCTTGATACCAGACCACCTTCAGGGCTCTCTTCTCAATTTCCATATTTCTGAATGTGATGCCCTGGATGCTTTGCAAAACTGCCATAATACCAATGTATACAAAAATTTTACTTAGTTTTTAATGGAGTGTTGCTTAAGCTTTGAATTTAGGATCTGGAAGTCAAATTTTAATTGCCTAATTAACAGGCAATGTGCCCAGCTGTTTAACAACATTTGCTTGGGACTTTCCATTTCTTACAGAGTTTGAAAGATTAAAATTATTCTCCCCTCTCTCAGGCTCATAGTACAAGTCAGCAAGGCTTTCGACACCGTCTCCCACAGCATCCTCCTGAGAAAGCTGGCTGCCCACAGCTTGGACAAGCCTACTCTGCACTGGGTTAAGAATTGGCTGGAGGGTCGGGCCCAGAGAGTGGTGCTGAATGGGGCTGCGTCCGGTTGGCGGCCGGTCACGAGCGGAGTCCCCCAGGGATCAGTGCTGGGCCCAGTCCTGTTCAATATCTTCATCGATGACTTGGATGAGGGGATTGAGTCTATCATCAGCAAGTTTGCTGATGACACCAAGCTGGGGAGAAGTGTTGATCAGCTGGAAGGCAGGAGGATTCTGCAGAGAGACCTAGACAGACTGGAGAGATGGGCTGACTCCAATGGGATGAGCTTCAACAAGGCCAAGTGCCGGGTCCTGCACTTTGGCCACAGCAACCCCATGCAGCGCTACAGACTGGGGACAGAGTGGTTGGAGAGCAGCCAGGCAGAAAGGGACCTGGGAGTCTGGATTGACAGGAAGCTGAACATGAGCCAGCAGTGTGCCCAGGTGGCCAAGAAGGCCAATGGCATCCTGGCCTGTATCAGAAACAGTGTCACCAGCAGGTCCAAGGAGGTGATTCTGCCCCTGTACTCAGCCCTGGTGAGGCCACACCTCGAGTACTGTGTTCAGTTCTGGGCCCCTCAGTTCAAGAAGGATATTGAGGTCCTCGAACAGGTCCAGAGGAGGGCAACCAAGCTGGTGAAGGGACTCGAACACAGATCCTACGAGGAGAGGCTGAGGGAGCTGGGGCTGTTCAGCCTGGAGAAGAGGAGGCTCAGGGGAGACCTCATTGCCCTCTACAACTACCTGAAAGGAGGATGGAGCCAGGCGGGGGTTGGTCTCTTTTCCCAGGCAACTCTCAGTAAGACAAGAGGGCATGGTCTTAAATTGTGCCGGGGTAAGTTCAGACTGGATATTAGAAAGAATTTTTTCACAGAAAGGGTGATCAGACATTGGAACGGGCTGCCTGGGGAGGTGGTGGACTCTTCGTCCCTGGAGATATTTAAAAAGAGACTCGATATGGCACTCAGTGCCGTGGTCTAGTGACTGTGGTGGTAATTGATCAAGGGTTGGACTCGATGATCTCTGAGGTCCCTTCCAACCCAGCCTATTCTATGATTCTATGATTCTATGATTCTATGAAGTACCTACTGGCATTGCCTCCTTCCCTAATGAAATCACACATGCACCCCAGGTTTGGGCCCAGAAGAAGTACACCAAGATAGTCTCCTTCCATTTCATGCCTTGAGGTGGCCACTTTGCAGCTTTGGAGGAACCTGAACTTCTTGCTGAAGGTATTCTGCAATTTGTTGGGCAAGTGGAGAAAGGGCAACTGTGGAGAAAGGAGAGTAATTCCCCTAATGAACAGCTAAGTAATTGCTGATAGCTTAGCATATGTACAGACCTTACTAAGCCTACTCTAATCCATGTAATTAAATATTATTCTTTGCCAGATGCAAGAGAGGACAGCAAGAAAAATGCAGCATATCTCAATGAGATACTGTCATGGGGAGCTGCTGATTTTGGGGGATTTTTTTTTTTTGTTCAGCTAGGCTAAGAAGGTAGCATGAAGATTACTTGGTTATTTTCTCCCTGAGGCACAGACTGTTCTGTAGTATCACTAACTTTTGCTTTGAAATTGAAAAATAGACCTTACACCTAATAACATAGCTAGTAACAGTTAGTTAGAAATGGCTTTTTTTTTCATGGCAGTAGTCAGTGTATGTGTGAAGATTCTCAGGTAAAGAATGGGGAACAGCCTAGCAAGACTTAACTTGTATCAGTTAATCAGCATCAATTCTCTACAGTACCTTTAAACCAGCCAGCTGGCTACTGCTGGCTGCCTTTCTCTTCCTGCCTGGGCTCTGAAGCAGCTTTCTGGCTGTGAGGAACCTCAACTCTCCTGGGACAAGAGCATCTGAGGAGGAGCAGCTGAAACAGCTCAGACCAGAACGAGGTGTTCCATCAGAGTAACTACAGCCCAAGCTACCTCTACACTAAATTTTTACTCTCAACTAAAAGCATAGCCCTGGATAGGCTCAAGACACTGTGGCTTTCCACTGCTTCAGCAGGGTATTGTATCAATCAATACATACCTCTTAATAAAGAATGAAATTCTGATTAAATAAAAACTAAAAGAAGCTTGCATTAAAATTTTGAATAATACATATTTCCTTTAAGGTTTTTATTAACTGGGATTTTGCTTGGTGACAGCAAAGAGAAAGAAGTATCAGTTCAGAACTTACCCGTTCTGTACTGCATCTGTTACAAAAGGTCAGATTGAAAGCAAACTGCTCAAAGAAAATTGAATTTGAAGGGCTGTATGGTTTTGCCAGCAACAGTCCCTAGTGTGTGCAGTTATGCTCCAAACACTCAAACTGTATCCAGATGACTGATTTCAGTATGTTTTTGTTCTCCAGCCACTTCTGATATATTTCTCTACTTCTGCAAGCACATGGAAATACAATCCCATATTAATATGATCACAATATTAATTGAAGTAGAAGCTGTTAAAAAACAGTCACTCCAGGAGAACTCTGTTTCACCCCACAGGGCTTTGGGCTCAGGAATACCAAATAATTTGTTTCTCAGAAGGCAAGTCAACACTTCTGCTGGGCACATTTGAATTGTAGTGCTCAAAGCCACCTGATATGACATGAAAGCAAATCATTCAGTCAGATTGGTTGTGAACCAGCTTGGATCAGTTTTCTGCACAGAGATGAGACTTCTCACTTGCCTCTCCTCTGCCTTCTGTGCTTCTGTAGCTGGATGCCACTAGAGGAAGGCACAGCTGCTCTCAGATCTCCCTACAAGATTTGCCTGTAGGGCTGGTGTAGACCTTGAAGCTGTACTTGAATTCTTTAAGACAGCTGACTGCTTCCAGAGCAGTAGCGAGCACTAATTCTACACTTATTTGTAAATGCTTTCATTGGTCAAAACCTGTGTTCTCATTTGCAAAACAGCATGTGGTTCAGCCCCATCTGTTTTGAATAGACAGGAAGAAAATAAAAGAATCATTCACATTGTCTAAACTCTCAGAGAAGCCCATCCCCAAACTTGCTTCAGGTGCAGTATATTGAAAAAAGGTTACTTACTCAGAAGGAATCAGCTCACCTCTTCATCAACAGCATACAGACACTCCTATGCTCCCTTTTGCACAAGTCTTGATCTCTGTCTCTTTGTTGTTGCCTTACTTCTGTCCCCTGTGTGGCTTTAGATTTCAGAGCTGGAGACCTTCCTCTTTCCTTGTTAATGCACATGCAGACATCTGCTGTGGGGCTAGGAAGCACTGCCATGTACCAGGATAACTGAGTACTTCCCCAGGGGCTGCTCAGCCACAATGCAGATAAAGTAAGTCAGAAGAGATTTTGCTGTACAATACCTGCCAAACCCATGTTCAGATGCCAGAAGGCCTGAAGCATCTTATTTCTCCCTTCTGGAGTAAATCTGCTTGAAGGGGCCCAGCTTTGGTGAAAGGAGGCAGGCACATCAGGACTCTGCATTGTGATCTGTTACAGCAGTTCATCCAGGCTCCATCACCAACAGGAGCTGGACAAAAAACAACCTACAGAACCTTTCTATTTTTAGATATGCCTCACAGCACTCAGCAATCTGAGACAATTATAATGAACAGAGGCAGTGAGCAGCATGTCCTTTGCCCTGCTCTGCAAGTCAGGCTAAGTGCACTTCAGCCTGCTTCACGAGCTATCAGAAGTGCCAGTTTTATTTAGTACAGAAGATAGGCACAGAGACACCAAATCCTGCACAAAAACAGGTTTGTTAGGCTACTGTCTGGAACAGGAAAAAATCAAGACAGAGGTGTTGACTGTAAAAGCTTAAAAATTAACACCTGCTATATAGTGAAGGTTGTTCTGACTTCTCTAGTCACATTTCTCAAGCCTTAAGTCCACAGCTATCAGCAGCAGCTGTTGTTCATCACTGACTTATCTACACATGGATGCAGAGATGTAGTGAAACACGACAGCAATGGGAAAGAGTATGAAATTCATCTCTATGCCAGCTGTAAAGTCTGCCATCAATTCCTTTCCCTTTTTTCAAAATAACCATTTTTTTGGCAAACCAAAGCCCATTCCCACTGCCTGTAGTGCACAGTTTAATACTAATGAAGTGTTTGTGGTCTAGTAAAAGTATTTCTATCTCTTCCATTAGGAGCAACTCTCTTATGAGCTGAGATGTAGGTTTGTTAACTGCAAGTGAATCCAGGCTCATTTCTGACACACTCTGGTATTGGCTGATGGGCAATTACTTGGTACAGCACTAGAGTGAGCTGTGCAAAAGTCAGATAATCAAAAATAGTTAAAACATTTCTGTTTGCAAGTAACTGCATACGAGGTAATTTCAATAGTAACAAGCAGTAAGAAAAGACTCCCTGCTCTCTTCTTCTCGTTATTTTAGCGAGCCAGCCAAGTACCAGCCATTCAGACAGTAAGTTTCCTCTATGAAGGCCAAAATGTGCTGCTGTTGGGCTGGCTGTGCTCTTTCTTGGGAATAAGGATCTTTGAAGTACAAGCTATGGCCTTCATACCAAGAACCCAGAATCTGGTGACACTATTGCTCAAAAGATGCTTTGTTTTGTTTCAGAGTAATTTCTTGGTGATGCTTCCATTTCTGGACTGATGTTGCTCAAAGAAGGTAGTGTCCTAAAAGCCATACCTTCTTAAGTTGTTCCAAAACCTGCATTCATCCCACATACTAAAGCCAGTAATAGCTGACCTAAGCCCTGTTTTTTAATTAGCCAATTACAGCCCACAAAGAGTCTGAATAAGAGGTTCAGAACCACAGAGATGCCACTGAAAATAAACAGAACTTACACTCTGCTCTCCAACTGAAGTGCTTTGGAAAGTATCTGCTTCTGGTATGGAAAAACACAAGAAAGGTCATCATCTCATATAGCTCCAGCTAAACTAAATCCCACTACAACCAAATTTGACTTCTGATTTTTAAACTACAAACCATGAACTCCTGAAAAATCCAAGTCACTATGTGCAGCCATTGGACAAGTAAACAGGACAAGAAAAAGTCAGGCATTACTCAGATTATGAATGAAAAAAATATGAACAGAAATCACACTTTCATGTGAAAACCGAATTTAATCCATCACTTAGTGAAAAATAGAATGTACTAAGTCTAGCCTCATAGTTCAGTCTAGATCCCTAAGGTGCACTCTTCATCACCACTGAGTCAGCTAGAATTGCTTGGGAGCAGGGAGTGATCGATTTAAGGCAGTCAATCAAATGAATATTGTTTTACAGCTGGTGGAATACATAATGTGCATTAAATAAGAATACATTTTTATCTTAAAGAGGAATGGAAAGATCCTTCTGAACACTGTGGGAAGACAGAAAAGGAATACATCCATATTGATTTCACATTAGCTTATTTTAAATCACTGAGAAACAATGCTGCTTGTTTTACTTGCTGTAATAACACTTTAAGGAACATAACTCTCACTAAGACCATCTTGCATAGGATTAGTTTTCTGTCATGGAAGAAATACCCTGAGCAGTGCCAGACAGCCCTGACAGTGTTATGCAAATACTGCTAGAATTAGCAGTAGAATAGCTAGAATACTGCCCAATTACCATTGTCTGTTGTTTTCCTGAGAGTGGTATTTATGAACAGATCCACGCTGAGTAACAGCTCTTTCCACTTGCTAGATGCAGTCCATACATCAGTTTGCAAGGGGCCTGGTTCCCCTTTTGCAAAGCCTCCTGTCACTGGGATTGAGTAAGGGGCTCTGGCTGTGGCCACAACCCATCTGTCTGCCCCTTAGAGCAGCTGCAGCCTGCTTAGGGCCCTGGGAGGGCCAGGACTTGGAGGCAGGTGAAGACACAAACTGCACCCTCAGCTATTAATTCCTCCCAGCCTCTGCCTTGTTCCCCACTGGTATCCATCCCCACATCCAATGCCAAACCAGCTTTTGCCTGCCCTGCTGATACTGCCTTCCTGGTAAATACCCCATCCTTCTTTCTTTACACCTTCCACCTACTGTTGCTTCATTCCTCATTGTCCACTGATAATCGTATCCCACCTTTAAGTATTCAGATTAAGTTATGTACACGTCTTCCCCTACAGCAGGGAAAAGCCCAGCCCAGCCAATGCTTTTCCCATTATTTCTTTGTTTGGCATCCCTTGCTCTGTGCAATTTCATGAGACTGGCTTGCAGCTGAGCCTGAGCAGCCCCACTCACTTCTGGCCTATGGCCACCACTGCCTTGTAGGGTCTCCCCTCTGCTCAGAGTGCAACTACTGCTAACATTTCAGCTTCCCCTGATGGAGGAATTTGAAGAAGAGCTTTATTTTCCAGCAGTTCTTAAGCTCTTTTGCAACCAAGCCACCATTGCTGGGGTGGTTCTGTATGTATGTTTGTATGTCTTTGAGTTCTAGAAATTCTTGTACAGCCTCAAGGAAACTAAGGTCCACCCCTGCATTTTTGTCTCAGTGGAATGTTTTTTTTTTCATCACCCCTAGTCCCTTGTGGCTGATGAATCTTTTTTCACTTATCAGAAGGAATTTTTAATGTTACAGAGAAACCTCAGACCAAGAGGGATTAAGTAGTACCTCACATGAGCAGAACTCGCAGCAGAACACAGTAATCACAGTTCTCCTAACTTCACCAATGTCTTTCCCCTTTTGAAGCTGAATAACAAAAATAATTGCTTAAATTATCCACTTAGAGTTGCACAGTTTCTTTCTCAATTTTTGCCCTGCCCATCATATTTCCAATTTCTGGTTCTCAAAACTTAATTAATTTCTTCTTATTTACAGACATCAAATATAAAAGAATAAGAAAAGCCTACTCCATTCCCATCATAAAAAAAAATTCAATGCTTCCCATGAAATTATAGTACTAAGCAATTCCTTACATCATTTCCCTTTGCATTTTTTCTCTGTGGAGATCGCTGCTGGTTTTATTTCTCTCTGTCTATAGATGTAGGGAAAAAATACTGATAATTTGTCTTATTTTGAATTCTGAAGAATTTTTTCTTAAGTTTTGATATGGAACATCTTCACTTGAAAAAAGCAACTCAGTGCTTCACATTATAGGAGAGTGATAAAACCATAAAGCTAATCAACCTTAAAAGGCAAGACTAAAGCACCACTAGATGCATGAAAGATTTTCATACAGAAGGTGAGCTGTGTACAAAAACATCTTACATTCCTGCTGGCCTCAATCTTCCTCCTGTACTGCAGCCTTTTTAAATAAACTTCTGAGAAGCACACAGATACCTTTCAAAAACAGTGGTTAACATCCATCACATTTACCCGTTTGCATCACTACATAAAAACTGGAGGTTCACAACCACACAGCAGTAATGATATGAGATAGCAACAAATTCTGGCTCCTATTTAGGAGTACCTTATTAAATACCATTCATTATATTTCAAGAATTCTATTTAAACATCACTTCTGCAAATATTCTCTTTGTTAACCATTAACCAGCACTTAATTAACCACTGAGTATAGAAACAGATGTGAAAATTTCCCACTCTTCTTACTGGCTTTTTACAGTCCCACTCAATCCCACGTGAGCATCATGCACAGATCCAGTAGAGCATTTGAGGATATCAGACCTTGCACCCACTGTCTCATGACTTCTCAGGAAAAGCTATATTACTTCAAGATCTAAATATAATCATCATTTCACACTCTGGAAGATAAAAGTGAAGGCCCTGAAATTATTCTATCATATCTGTATTATATCATATGTACCACATATTCATCACATCTTTGGGAAATTTTAAGATGGGATAAAGCTCTGGACTGCTGAGAACCACAAATTTTGTATCACTAGACATTTCCAGGCCAGAACTTAAGTGGAAAGAGATCTCCATCCAGTATTGAAGTTGGAAATATATTTAGCTCATTAAGTTATTTAAATTCTTACGTGACACCACATACTATTACTTGCAACTAGCCATAAAAGTTGGTCTCAAGATGGGACCTTCAATCCTTTAAAAAGTGAGATCAGATACATCTTACACCAGAACTCATTGAAAAAGGCAGGAAATAAGCTGACAGAGAAAGGAACAAATCCAGGAATCCAGAGTCACCCAGTGATGTGGGTGGAAGAGATGTTTTAAGTAATGGAGACAGATTGAGCAGGGAGAAGCAGCTCTGTATACACCACCACATTAATGGGGCCACAATCATTGTATCACCAAAATAATTAGAAGCTAACTAGGGCACATACAATAGAAAGACAGATGATCTTGATGCACATTCTCTCCAAGCAACAAATGCTTACAGATTCCTGACTACAAACAAGTGAAGATAACCCAAGAGCAATGTGTTGGGAGTACAAAAAAATGGGGAAGTGGCTCTTACTACAGCCTAAGATGTCAAACACTCAGCAAGAGACAGGAGTTAACCCAAGACCTAAAAAATTAGAGGTAAGAATATTCCATTATAAAGACCTACTTTTTTTTTATCTCTGCTTTTCATCGTTTCCTTTCTGCTTTGGTCTGTTAGACAGCTGTCCTCAGGAAGAAAGAACAACTTCTGGATCTCTGAAATACCCAAACCAAGCATTTGCAGCTGTTACAAACAGGTGACGAGCAGAATCATTCAAGAAATCTTCATATTAGACAGAGAAGGAATTTGCAAGGCCAGTTTAAGAAGGTAAAACACCCGTCCTCTTTGAAAGTTATGACCCTGGCCATCATTTGAAATTAAAAATGTGTATTACCTTGTATTGTTGCAGTTTAGAGACATTAAAGTGTATCTTCGCACTCAAAGGACTTTTGATTGCATTAGTGAGAAAACAGACCCTTCCTGTGTCTCTCACCTCACTTCTGCTTAGAGCCACTGCTAATAAATGAACTATAGCTTTCAGCTGTGCTGCTAAGATCTGTGGGTAAGCAGAGGAGGATTTCTGTAAAAATACAGGAAGAAGTCTAGTGCTACATGGAAGCATTAAAAAACTTAGCTAGGATAAAGGTCTACTTTTAGCTCAGGATGTGGGAAAAGCCCAATGGAAAGCAAGGCATCAATGTGTGCACCTAATGCAAATGAGAAATTATAATCACTTGTGTGTGGTTGAGAATGTGTTGTAATTGGGCTGGAGGTGGACCACATTGGTCAGACACACAGAATAAGCTCTGTACATCTAAGCAAGCCAAGCTTTTTTTCGAGTCTCATCGTACCATAAAGCATATTCTTCACTATGGAAGAAAACCATCTATAATGAAATCTTTGCAGAAGTGCACTAAATCATACAAGTATCAAATGGGCTCTTCGACTTTTCAGAGATTGTCCCCTCAGTTGTGTCAGAGAATCCCACCACAGACCACAATCAAAGGCTTACTCATGTTTGGGTGTCAGATTTGTCCAAGATTCATGTTTCTCTGGAGTGCTGTTCGTGGTGGCTGCTACAATGCAAATGAGGATATTGCAAGGAGCAAGGTAGGGTAGGACCTGTTCCAATTGAGTAATGCAAGGCAAAGAACAGGCACTGGATCTCAGCACATATGGCTTCTAGCAGCTACAGTAACTCCAGCTGGGCCATTCGCTTAAGCTTCCTGCCAAGAGGTTTATAAAAAGAACAGTAAAGAATGTGCAATGGCTTTAAATATTCATTTCAAATACAGCACAGCTAATATCCACATTTGTTGAAGCTTCCATCCCCTAGCTTTTCTCTAAGGCTGAGCAAGGAATGCAAGGAGTTTCTCCTTCTGATGTAACTTTATCCTCTCAGATATCCACCAGCACAAAGGAATGAATTAGAGCCAGTGCAGTTTCCTAATTACTTTCAGCTCTGAAAGAGAGACCCAAGAGGTACTAAGGGAAACAAGTACAACATTGCAACACAGATAAACCAGTCTTTAATTTGTGTGTTGCATGGAGATCTTGTGATAATTTACTAATGGGTGATCCCAGCCTTTCCACAAACTTCGGAGGAATTTCTGAAGGAATGTGGACACCCAGCGATTGTGGCCAATCCGTATTTTGGGAACTGTGAAGCAGACTGAAACTTTTAGTTCTGAGAGCAGTAAATAACTTGTTCCCAAAGTGTCCTTGAAGTGCGATTGGAACTAGCGTGGCAGATGCAGGTGCAACTTTAGCAAAAACCAAGATGCCTAGCCAAAAAGTAGTTAACTGCAAGAATTTGTTATCTAAAAGAGGTGTGCCCTCTGAACCCTATATAACACTGTGTAACTATTAATAAAATTGGGAGCTGTGTATTAATCATACTGGTTTTAGTCACAGACTCGGTGTTTTTGCACTGTTCCTGGCAAAAAACTAGTGTGTGTCCCAAGATCACAGCCATTTCTATGAGTTTAACTGCAACAGAGCACAGCAGCAAATAAGAATGGCTTCTGCATGGTGAGAGATGCAGGTGGTTTCCCCATCAGACACATGAACTGATTCCTCAAATGCTAGCAATGACTGTTAAGCAGGAAGTAACTTTACATGACCTAGCAGGTTTTCCAGATTCTGTATCTGAAGCACACAAGCATGACTGGGGGGGGGTTTACTGAAGTTCACAGTAGAGTTGGCCCTGAATCTGTGCCAGCCACAAGGACATTCATTACCAAGTTCAGCAGCCTTCCAAGCACAAAAAGGAAATCCAGTCACCAGAAATTTATCCTTAATATGACACATAGAGCCTTGGAATGAATATCAGAAGTCACTTGCTTGAAAAAGTAAGTTACACCACGGAGCATAAAAATCCCCCAGTGCCAACACTGTGAACAGGTCAAGTGTGGTAGCTGAATCATTTGATTCCTCTGTAAGTATAGACACAATTGGCCACTGCTTCTGCAGACACCTGTGTGAGATGGGATGCTGCAGCTACAAGAACAATCACAGACTAATTATTTTATTATCTAATTAACACAACACGTTCTGTCTCCTCCTTTTGTCCTCACATCTGTATGAGAGATTCAGAGACACACGAAAAGCATGAACTCTGTTGTTTTTCATTTTCTTTGTTTCAGTCCCAGTTCTAAGTGACAGCTGGTATCGAGGGTACTCCCATCTCTAGTAACACCATCATCACCATAAAACCCACACAATGTTCAGTGTCCACACACCCTCAAGTAATACCACTATTGCTGAAATCAAAACACCCCACTCACCCTCACCTCCCCCCCCCCGACACACACACAGCCTTCTGACTGAACCAGAAGAATAAAGAAGTCTGACAAAAATCCATGCTCCCACTAGACACAGCTTCTCACTTGCCTTTCAAGAACCAGGAACCACGTGTGCCTTCAGCTAATAAGATGAGCTTGTCAGGGTTATCATCATGGTCCTTTTGCAGCAGGGCAGGTCTCTGGCTCAGCATGAGTCCACAGTGCTGGAGGCAGTCCTGCAAGGCACTGAACATCTGCACACAATAATTTATGGCAAAATCCTACTCAATTTTCAAAATGTTGCTGCTTCACAGATATGCAAGGAAAGGTCAAGTTCAGGAACTAACAATTTAAAAATGAGCAGGCAAACAGAGGACTTGGGGTGGCCAAAACCTTCTCCTACCTAAAGGTCACCAAGATACGTCCCCCAGAGAAATGTAGAAGTATTCAAATCTCTCATGGGACATATTGTTATTTTCAGTCTTATGACAGTGCTCTTTTGAAATGTTCATGACATTGATCATTCTGTGAAGCATCTAGCACAGCTAGCAAAAAACCTGTTACAATACAGAAAAAAAGGGAAAAAATTTTAAAAAGGGGGAAATCAATCAATCAATCAATCAATCAATCAGTCAAGCCAGCCTGAATTTCCCTGAAGTCAGTGTTTTTATTGCTTCATGATTATTAGTTACACTTTGACTCAATGAATTTTTGAATAAAATGGCACCTATTACATTATTAAAAAACTTTATATCTTACAATTCCTATAATTGGCACGATATAGAAAACCCTGAGATCCATCATTTTGACCCAAGATTAAGATTAAATGTTTACATATTTTATTGTGGACAGGTGAACTTTCATTGTGGAAGTCCCTAAAGAACAGTGAACAGAAACTACAACCTAAATGCCCTCAAAAAAATTAAAAAATAAACACAGTATCAAATAAACCACTCCCTTCTTTACACCAGTATTTTTGCTTTGGTACTTCTAGTACTCAAGTGCATAGTAACTCCCTCATCTCTTTTAAATTAAGGAAAAAAAAAAAGAAAAAAAAAAGTAACAGCCATGGTCAAGTCTACACTGTGTCTACTTTGTGTGACAGAGAAGAGACTTCCACACACCATTCTCAACCCTCATACAAAAAAGCATTTTAACCAAAAGTGACACTGCCTTAGGATTTAACACATCCCAAGATATTTATAAATACTAAAGTTTTGTGGGGTTTTTTTGTTTTGGTTTGGTTTTTTTCAGTTGTTTTTTTTGTTTGTTTGTTTGTTTTTAAAAGAAAGCATTATTTTGAGTAAACAGGTGACAGCTGTAATAGATGCATTTCCTTTGATGCCCAGTTACCTATACACAATGCATGTTATCTTCATAAGGCAAGTGATGAGATGGCATAAGTGAAGTCCCTGAAGATCAGCATCTCTGTGTTCAACATGTTTGTTTCACAATATGTGTGGAGAGGCTGGAAAATAATCAGTGCCAAGGCATCTCTGTTTTAATCCCTAAGCACAACTGCAGACCACACAATTAATTATTTCTGTACCTCTTCTGTAGACAGGGATATATCAATAAAAAAACCAGCTAGCAGGTTGTGGTGGGGAATTAGTTCTCCTAAACCTGGACCAAGTGCTCCACCTTGTGTCAGTCCTTGGCATTCAAAGCAAACCTCTCGGTGACTGCTCAGTAACTGCAGGTCGAGCAGAATAGCTTATGACATCTTCTGCCTGTGAAGCAGTGTTGTCCATGGAGCCATACGACTGCTGCTCCTTGCAAGCAAGTACCGTTCTTTCTGTAGAATGAGGATGCAAAACGTGGGGGACGTACATCTGAAATCACAAGCATTAAGAGATTTTACTTATCTCAACGTATTGGGATAATTCACCTGGGGTAATTTTTCCCCTTGCCACTCTTCATTCATTTCCCATTCTTCCCTCTAACACCTAAGGCCTTCCACTCCCTCATATAGGCTTCCTAGTGCAACACTCACCTGTACTTTGTACAACTGTGGCACAAAGACCTCTATTTCTACCTTAGTCCTGTATTTTTCTTTTTAATGACATGGCAGGTAAGACCTAATGCATGTCAACTTTCAAAATCCCAAAGCAGTGGCAGCTGTCAGCTGTCCAGATCTGAGGATCTGTCTGGTGTAAGGCTCACAACACAGGGTACAGAGCTGTTGAACATAACATGTCTCAACTGCTCCCAAATTGGAAGCCAAAGACACCTCTGGAACACCTTCTGTGAACAGTCAAGGAGCCCATCTGCAGAACTCTGACCCCACACATATGAGAAGTCCCACAGTCCACTCAGACTAGTATGTCCTACACCATGTTCTTTGGTAAGCATGGTGAGAAATTAAGTTTTTCTAGGAAACATAAGAGTATAGTAGTAAGTCTTCACTCCTTACAGAAGATGTTGGGATGGTTGGTACATCTGTGTCATTTCCTTTTTCACCTTGTGTGTCTTCTATCTGTAACCAGTCACAGGTGGGGAAAGGAAGAAAGACAACATCAAATTGGTAAGTCAAAAAACCCAAACACTGTTACTTTCTCCTACAATCTCCTTGCACACTTCTTTCATACTGCTCTCCCCTCTCAAATGCAGTTCCTGCCAATACAGACAGACTTTTTCACTGTGCCAAGCAGCCTACCTCTGCTACCAGCCCTCTTTAGCCATCTTACCACAATAAAGCTTTATGGACAGACACTGCCAGACACAGCAAGAAGGCACAAACAACCCACTAGAAACAGCTGATGCTACATCAAACACATTGGTTAAGTGCTGAAAGGTGTCAGGTATACATCACTTACCTTATAATTCAGTGGACTCAGGTACTTGAAACAGCCAAAACAAGTGTAAGCCAAGCAAATAACAATTGTGATGTTGACAACTAGGAAGGTAAACATGGTTGTAGGTGCTTTAAAGCCTAGAAAAATATCCAGAGAATACCATATAAAAATACATAGCAAGCTTCCTGTTGTGGTGGTGTTCTTGTTTGTTAGTTTTTGGGTTTTTCCCCTTAGAGAACAGGGCATGCCACTTCCAGCCATAACCAAGAGAACCTCGGTACGCACAAAGCTTGTTGAGTGGTAAAAACTGCTGAGCAAGATGTTTTCCCAGCTTCCCCAAGTGCCCAGAAAGGCACTGTGATACTTGAATGACAAACAAGACTTGGAGCAATTCTTCTCATCCTCCCTCAGTCATCTGTTCTGGACCCACTTCTAAAATATCTTCATTAATGATCTGTGAAATTTAATAGCTACAGTACAAATTTTAAATATGATGATGACACCAACCTAGATGACTTGCAAATGACCCAAAGGAAAAATAAAAATAGTCAAAACAACCTTGAAAGATCAGATAACCCCACCCTCTTTCAAGGAACAAAAAAAACCACAAAACAACCTAAACCAGAACAAAATTGTAGAGATGAAACCACATGTAGAAAATGATGAATAACTACAATTTGGAAAGAAAAATTAAATGTAGATATGAAGAACTGTCTGTAGCACTGGAGAATACAATTGATGATTACGAAGCAGCCAAAAGTGTGATGCTATCACAAAACAGAAAAAAAAAAAAAAAAAAAGGCAAGTCTGATACCTATACAAAATAACTTGGTTTTACTCATACTACTCAGCCTTCAACTTGAGCAGCCTTGTCTGTGGAGGACACTCCAATAAAATACAGGCAGAACTGGGAAGAATCCAAGGAAAAAGAACAAGAGAAGTGAGTAAACGTGAACTAGCCTGAAAAGTAGGCTCTTCCACAAAGGTGGAGAGATGGAGAGAAATAAACAAGCAAGGACATGACAGCACCTTCTGGTATAGAAAAAGTTGTAATAATTACAGTGACTAATTATTCAGGTCCACTGGAGAAATACTCTGAAGAAATACTCAAGAAATTAAACTCATTTTACAGCAAAGGTGTCTCAAAGAAGATATTAGGGGGAAAAACGAAATGAAATCACATCCCTAGATGTTTCCAAGCTTCTTTAGTCATAACAGGCAGTATCAAACCTCAGATAGTTTTGTAGGAAACCCAGCATATGCAGCTGCACAGAACAGACAAGTTCTTTTCAGTAGGTTATATAATCCCTGTACAGATCTGTCCATAAGGGGAAAGAAAAACCACACACACCCCCCACAAAAAAAAACCAAAACACAACAAAGTAAACCACACACAAATCAAATCCCCCACAAACATGTCAGCGTTCAAAATAGGAGGTGAAAAAGCCTCCGTATGGGTATTCTGGAATGTCCTTTAGAAGAGGTTGGTTTTATAAGCATAGGCTTACATCAGTATTTACCAGCTGGTGTGGCATGTCTAAAAGCCAGTGTATGGTGTGAACCACAAGGCAAACATTATTATTGTGCTCTGCAACCAGGACGAAATATCCATACCAGGCAAACTATACAAATCAATACCTATGCAATCAAGCTTTACACACCATAAACTCATTTATTTTACAAATAAGGAATCAGAGCACTCTTCCTCCTCCTCCTTTCTCTTTAGCATAAGCAGCAGCAATGAAATAAATAGCAATAAAATAAAAATCTCAAGTTCTTGCCTCTCTGACTCAGATCACTTGGCTAGATTGCCCTGGCCACTGACAAATCACTGAACAACATCCTGTAAAAAGGAGCCTCTACACCAACCAAGCCAAAGATGGTGATCTGGCCTGTATTTTCCATTACTGTGTTCCATGACAAATGATGTCTTTACCATAGATGCAGAACCAGAAAACATTATTTTAAAGATTTCATTTTCACTACACCAGGAATTCCCTCACAACAGTTAAAAGACATGCATCAGTTACTGCAGGTTTGGAGTCGATTTGCCTGAAGTATGCTATAGAAACTCTGCTGTGATTTTAAAGGATATAGATTTGTTTGGTTTTCTGGTTGCAGAGACAGGTCTCAAAACAAGGGAAAAAAAAATTAGCTCTCAACATAAGTAATGCAGGAACATCTGCTCAAATCTAAAGACAGCCTGAAGCCCTGCTTCTGAGCACTTCTTACACCCAGAGGGAGCTCTCTCTAACTGTCAGGTGACAGTCTGACAACAGTACCTTTTTACTACTGGTGTGCTAGAAAAAATAGTTAGATACCAAGGGTCTCCTTCCCAAGAAGGGAAGCTCAAGTCCTTCCAGGGTCACTGGCATCCTTGTTTCCTGCCAAATGCTTCCTCCTATAGCATGGATAAGAAGCCATAAGCTTTAGCCTACCTTTTCTGATGTCAAAGATGTTAGTACACCACAGCCAATACTACCAATGCCAAGTATTTTCAAAATACGAAATCTCTAATTTTAAAATAAATTACACACAAAACATAAATTACTAAATTTCAATATGGGGAGGGTAGTCACCATCTCACTGCAGGATTTTATTTTGTAAAATAAAAGTTTTTTTAAAGTCAAGTTTGGCAAGATGATTACAAACACAGGTCTTTGTAGCATTAGCCAACATTTTAACAGTTTTTTCTAAATGACAGTTGTACAATGGAGGCAGTAGACAATTCACCTAGACAAATTGAACTTCTTCACAGTCTACACAAATGCAGATAGTAACCAGAGGTATAGCTGGAGACCATCTTCCTATAGAAGAGCTATTTTGAATAGATTTTTTTTTTTTTTTTTTTTTTTTTTAATTTAATGATTTTTACCATCTGTTACTCTGCAGCCCAACTGGCCAATTCAAACTCTCCGTATTTAGGGAACACATGATCTGCCATAAAATGAAGAAATATGAAGCTTGTGCTAAAGTTTTAAGCTAACATTATCAGCCATCAGACCTTATGCAAAGCTGTGTAAGCTGCCAACATGTAACTCAGTGCCACAGGTAATCATCGTGGCTTTCCATTTATGGAAGCTAAGAGAAAAACCCACAAAGCCTATGAAACTATATGTGTAATTTAGGTATATTCTGAAGAGAGGTAAGGAGCAGCTTCTGCATGGAAAAATGTAATACTTACCTAGCCGCAAAAATGAGTAAAAATAGAGCCAGAAAAGGCAGAGAATTGGAGCTGCAAGGGCCTGATTCACAGCTGCAATGTGCATCTTCTTCTCCAGCTTGGCAGGGAGATAGGCATAGTAAAGGTTGTATCTGTCAACCATGTGCTTCAGGAGTATGTATATTAAACCTGGAAGGACAGAAGGCAGAGCCAAGGAGAAGTTGTTAAAGACTTGGCAAATCCCTTCCCATCTCCTCACACATCTCAATAGCACCACACATGCTCCCAGAGAGAACCCAAAAACCCTTCCTAGTGCTGGCACGAGGCCAAGCTGGAAGGGAAAACTTGGGAATTCTTCCACTGCCATACTGCTAACAAAGAAAAGTCTAGTGGTGGCTTACTATCTCCCTCTAAGCCTTCAACAGATTCATGACTGAATTTCAAGTCAGCTACTGCTTACCTCAAAAAAACCCAGTTAGTGCTGTGACAGCTATGCATTGCAACAGCTCTGGTATGCAGTACAACATTTAAATATTTACAACCGTACATAAAACAAAATGTAAACAAATGTCAAGTACATTGTTACAAAAAAATTAGCCACATTCTCTGAAATAATAAGGTTATTGATTAAAACCAGCTCTGAATAATATCTGATTTAGCTAATTATATTGTATCTAGCTTTCTAAAATTTTGGATTAGAAAAGGAAAATACTACCTATATAAAATTATTAGGTACTATCTTCTTATGCTCTGATAAACAGGTTACCAGAGTAAAAATATCTGTATCTACTGAGATGATTCTTTATACATAAATCTTATAACAGTCCAAAATCTTTATGGATGAAAAATGCAATAAAGTAAGACACAGATCATGTCACAGTCACTGAAGATGGACAACTGTCCATGAGTTCTAGACAGATTGCTGTCTTGCACACCCATCCAGGAAGAAGAAAGCCAGCTATACAGATAACTTCGGGCAGAAATACTAAATTTTGTTCACAGGACAGAGACAATCCAACTGAATATGAGAAACATCCTTGGAAAAGGAGATCTGTGACTCAGAAATCTGGAGACTTCGGGGTAAGGACTGCAGCTCCATTTGTACCATATGGCAGCTGTGCTGCACCCACATGCTCTGAACTGAGTTAACTGGTTTTCTGAGCCAGAAAATCTACCAGAATATACAGCATTTCCTTTCCCATCTAAGGGCAGCTATGGTTTTCACCAAGAACATGTCCCAACAAAGCAGTCAGCACATAATTAGGTCACATCCCTGCAGTCAGGACTATGGAGCACACAGCTGTCCATTAATGGACATTAACTATACTTTCAGCTTCTTAAGGCAGTACAAGAACTAAGTGATTCATCATCCTCTGCCCTGTTCTTCCACAAGAAGAGAAAGAAACTAGGACTCAAGTCCTACAGATTATCAGCATCTGAACTGGAATGCAGAACTGGGCCTTCCAAACCTCCCACATGTCCCCATCTCACTCACATAGGGCCCACAACTCAGCAGAAAACTTACCAAACGGGACAATGATGGGACATGTAATGCTATAAGCCATGATGACAGTGAACACACACAACATCCAGGCATACATTGCTCCAAATTCATATTCAAAGGCTTGTTGCTAGGATAAAAATATCACAAACACAAAACTCATGTAATCTATCAGTGTATCAAGAACTAAAAATAAATTCACTAAAGTAACAAATCACCTTTGTCTATTTTCTCCCTAGCAGAGATAATTTATTTCCGTAAGAAGCATAAATAACATAATTAGAGAGATGAATTATGATGTGTTTTAAGCATCTGTACTTACAGAAAATATGCTGCTGCTTTCATAGTCTTAAAGTAATTTCTTTGGGAAAGTGTCTTCATCTACAAGAAGCAACTACTTAAAACCACAAGGCAGAAAGTAATTGTGCTAAACTCAGAACCCTCAACTCACTGCAGCTTCCACTGAATTTGTACTATTCTTTGTGTTGGCTTTCCCCGTAGGGAAAGCTCAAGATACCAAAAGGTGTCGTTAGTATTCCCACTTTTTCCTTTTGGGTCAAGGAAATGAATGTAAATTTCAACCAAAGCAAGGGTATTATGCAACCATTAACAGAAGTGAATGTTTAGAAGAACCTTTTTTAAAATGTAACACACCCAGCCTTGAAAAAAAAGAATAAAAAAGAAAGAAGAAAAAGAAAGGGGGCAGCTATATATAGGCTGAAGTTCTCACTAAAACACCTGAATTTTCAAGCTGCAAGACAACACATCATCTAGATGCAAAAGTCCATGGCTTAAAATGGATTTTGAAAAATACTGAAGTTTAGATTAAAAGATAAAACCAGAATTATCCTATAAAACCAGAATCATATAACTCTAACTTGGATCTATGAAAAGAGTAATGCCTGAAGTTCAGAACTTGGATTTTAATTTTTTACCATCTCCAACTTGAATAAATACCTCCCCATTATCTGTGCAACAAATTATGAGAATATGAACCTCTTATGGGGAAAAAAAAAAAAAAAGGTAAAGGAGATGACAGTATAAAGGGTGGGGACCTCCCTCCTTTCCTGATGTTGTAATTGTCTCTTGTTAAGGATGGGCTCTAATACCTGTTTAATATTTTTCCTTTCTGCTGTGGACTTGGCCATTATCATACGTATGGTGTAAAGGATGAGGCCAGGCAGGCGCAGCAGCTCCATCCCATTGCCAATGAAAGCAGAGGCAATCACATAGTTCACAAAGAAAGCTCCCTGGTCAGGCAAGAAGACACATCTGCAAGGAAAGACATCAGACACTGACTGGAAAGCAAACAAGCAAATACAGCATATACATAGTGTATCCTATCACCTTTGGAAATTTCTAACCATAAGGATAAGCACTGGACACTGTAAGAAGTTGCTAGAAGGCTTCTGATCTTGTTGAAAAAGGGTACTATGTGGCTATAAATGCCCTAACTGTACTATACTCTAAGAGCCTGGTTGTGTTGCAGTTCAAACAAAATGTTCACAAAAAACCCCAGCAATCTGATGGGTGGCTGATAGTAGGCAAGAGCATCATTTGATGTCTGCAACAGCAACCTGAGACAAGACTGCAACAGAATAATTGTCTTTTCTAACTTAGGAAGACTCCTAATCATAATCTTGTTACTGACTTTGAAACAGCATTTGGAGACCTAAATATGTCCTAATAATTTCATTTTATTCCTTCTCTCCAATCACAGTCACACAAGCTTATAATAACCAGTATCTGCAAATTAGCAATGCTGGTGTTGAAACATCCCAAGAGCCAATGGATTTCAGAAAGAAAGCTGCTGCAGATATTTGGTCTCACTGTAATCTTTGGGAAGAACCACTGTTCATGATGTGCAACAATCCTTGGTCCATTTTGTGGCCCACTCTCACCTGGACAACATCATCTTGTCCTTTATTTTCTTCTATAAAATTTGTAAGATTTTGGAAAACAACTGTCTCTTTATTGTTTGCATACAGTAAGTAGAAGAATATGTGGATTTCTCCACAGCAAAATCACTTGAATTCTTCTCATCTTACTCAGAAGCTTGACATCATCCCACAGGGTATTATGCCCGAGCAAATTTAACACTAACAAGGTTAGTCTGCAGCATAAAGTTGTTGATACTTACTCCAGCCTGACTGCAGAATCAGAGGATTCTCTGTCAAACAGCCAACGGAAAAAAAAATCAAGGCTGAAAGAAAGATGGTTAATATAATTAATTCTCCTACAGTTTAGTGCTGTATAAAATTGCTTCTCTAAGTAGTTCAGATCAGCATAGAGAGAATTTAATGAAATAACATGAACACCTCCCAGCACATGAAGTTGGCTCACAAGAAAGCTTGGAGAGGTACTTTTTGCAAGGGCATGTAGTGATAGGATGAGGGTAGATTTAGATTAGATATTAGGAAGGAATTCTTTACTGTGAGGGTGGTGAGGTGCTGACACAGGTTTTGCCCAAAGAAGCTGTGGCTGCCCTCTCCCTGGAAGTGTTTAAGGCCAGGCTGGATAGGGCTTGGAGCAACCTGGTCTAGTGGGAGGTGCCCCAGCCCATGCTATAGGGTTGGAACTAGATGACTTTAAAGATCCCTTCCAACTCAAACCATTCTGTGAACACTACTTTATCTTCATCACAGCTACTGATAGTCAGAAGAAGGAAAAAAAGAAGCAGAATGGAACATAACAGAAACATCCACTTCATACTTAAGTCTTAATTATGTATTTTAACTATGCATTTTCAGTAGTCAGTATATAGATAGGACACACACATGACCCTGTTAACAAAGAAAACAGTCAAATAACATAAAAGCGAAAGGAAGGCATAGAACTAACAACTATAACTAAAGTACAACACAGTTAGAAAAATGGCTTCCCAGCTATGATCGTGAGTATGGGCAACGCTCTAGTAGTTGCTGACCTTACAAGATCTGAAATTCCATTGCTAAAAGAAAAGCCAGACTTTGGAAAGTTTAAGGGTTATGAGGTCCTCAAATGAAAGATAAGCACTGAAATACTGTAGCATTGAAATCTAATGTGTAATGACAATATAACCATATACACTGGAGGGAGTGAGGATACACCAACTACACCTCAACTAGCAATTAAAAAACTGAAACCTTATTTCATTAAAACTATAATTCTTTACCTGGTCAGACCAAGGGAGGGCAGAATCAATACCATGAAGATCAAAAATATGTAGATTTTATGCATCATTATTCTGTTCTCTGCAGACCTACCAACATAAAAATCACTGGGTAAGAATTCATACAAAAGACTTTGACACATGAAGGATCTTACCTAGAGATTGTCAGCACCTGTCAGACCCACAGCTTTGTCTACCATATTGCTACAAGATACTCACACATCTTTGAGATGTTCACAAACATCTTTGAGATATTCACTAATTAGAACCAAATGGGTTCTCAGTGCCTTCTTGGGCAAAGAAAACATTTCTGAGCATTAATCCAGACTCAAGATAGCATCACTACACTGCAAACCTGGGGATGTGCAAAAAATCACACCTGTTTTTTTATCTTGCAATAACCTGTAAACAAACAGTTCTTCAAGTATTATGCCAAGAAGAATCAGGCAGTTTGTAAAAGGGCACCACTGCCAAGAAACCAGACACTTTGGCAAGCCACTTGACTGTTCTTGCCAAGTGTCAAGTCTTTGAGAACAACATGACACCTATTAGAGTAGCAGGAACATCTATGTAGTGACACACTGCTGCCAGCAAAGTGCATCAATTCCTATAAACAATTCAGACTGTTAGGGGTGGTATCTGATAGGTCATTAAAACCACTGAGGTTTTATTACAGGATCACATAGCCCTTGGGCACTGTGGAACATATCAGTACAACTATACTGCAGCTTGAAATCAGACCTGTGATCATTAGTGACTTGAGAAAACTTCTTTGAGAAGGGCTAAAAGTGCCTAGTGCAACTACCAAAAAACAAAGTTGAAGAAAAGCATACAAGTCTGATGAATAAAGAACAGATTCTGGACACGGTATCTTACAAGGGAGTGGTACAAAAAAATTTTAAAAGTCCAAAGAATTGACCTTGGAATCTAAGAAAAAACAAACAAAAAATAGCAGCAGGTATTATGGAAAAAGATTGCGTGAAGCCATATCATGTTTTCATCTGATTGTGAGCAAACAGGGGATGAAATCTGGTATGCAAGCAGTGCAGAGTTCTCCAAATTAGCAGCACATCACTGTGTTTTAAAACTCCAGAGTGCACTGGTCATATCTGAAAACCTTGCATCAGTGCATCTGCTGGGCCTTAGTCCCATAGGTCTTCTCACATCACCACTAACAATATCCAACAGTAACTGAGGTGTGCCCCAATAGTTACAGCCAGACTACTTTTTAATGCAATACAACAAGATGATGGATATCCTTTTTGTAAGTAACATGCCAGCAGTTGGAACCTTTTCTGTTGAAATGAGATTCTTGGGTTGCGTGATGTTCACAGCCTGGAAGGGATCCAAAGTCATAAATCTTCCCAGAGGGCAAGCTAGTTGCAGGATCAGAGGCATTTACCACACTTCCATGCTCAGGGGTGAACTGAATCAACATGTATGTGGTTTCTTTTTTTTCTGATTAAACATAAAGTGGAGAGGAGAGATGGGGGGCTGAAGCATAAGCCAATTGTGGTCAGATTGCACTTGCTATGTTGCTTACAAATCACTTAATCTCCAAAGTGTTGGTTATACCATTAGAAAGGGCTGAGACAATGACATTCCCTGCTTTGAGAGGTCTGCAGATTTAAGAGCTCCACATGCACTCTTCTCAATTTTTTTCAGTAATTGACCTGGTAAGGCCAAAACAGAGAAAAAACTTGCTTACTTTGTCCAGTGGGACTCCAGCAAAGTTGAGTAATAGACAATTGTTGGTAGCAAAGCTGAAAAGGACCAGAGTAAGAGTGTTGGGAAAAATTGACTGATGACGGGATTCTAGTGGGAGAAAATAAAGTAAGAATAAGTATTAAAAACATTGTAATGCAACTGTGGTAGCATAGAGGCTGCAATATTTTGCTTTTTCTAAATTATAGCAGGTTGGATTGTAGAAATTATATTCAGATACAGTCTTTAAATGAGCGGGTACTCAGCACTGGTGAGCAAGACAAAAATCCGAAATAGAATTTGGAATTAAATTCCATGAGAGTGAAAGTAATTTTTACATAGTTTATACTAGCATGCAGAAGTATTTACAATAAACTGTTTCCAAGAGACTTAGCTGCATTCACACTAGGACCAGATATATATGTCATCCTGTTCCTAATCCCATAAACAAAATAAAAACATGGCATTTTACTTCAGACCTTAAATCTGAATTCCTCCCTTTTCATCATACAAATCAAAATATAAGTTGGATTAAAAATTCCATTTTTGGCAAGGATTTTTTTTCATTACAAAATTTACAATTATGCAAATTTGAAACAAATTTTTACTTCAAACAAATAAGACACACAATAATATTAAGTTTCAGATGAAATTACTTCAGCATATTATCAAGGAACAAAAGAAGACTAGACCCAGTTCTGGATATATGCTTTTTAATTCTCAGTTACATAATACAATCCTGAGAATTGCAACTGAATCTAGCTTTATAGACATTGTTTCCTTGTCTTACTATACACTTACCAGTTTATCAACATTTTGGCCTGCAGTTTATCAACATTTTGGTCTGGTACACAGCTATACCCAAATGTAAGATAATACTCACATTAAGGTAGTGAATAGGTTTTGTGACATTGAACTTGTCCATGGTTGAGATGATTATGGAAGGAGTAGTAAGAAAAAACAGCACAATAAAAAGAAGTAAGTTAATGCAAGCCCATCTAAACCACCATTTCAGTCCACGCACTGAAAGATTTTTCCTGAAAAAATAAAAAGGACATAAAAGCAGGTAGTAAGCATTTACTGTTAAAAACACATCTACTATCTGTCAAGTAATAGGTGGCACTGCTTTTTCTAAATTGAGCTTTCATAGTCTTAAAGCTATATAAAAAAGCACCACAAAAGTTCTAGTTGCTATTAGAGATAAAGAAAACTGTGCAAAATTTCTTCACTTGCTGAAGAACATATTTAGTCTTTCATAACACAAACACAATGTCTAATAAAGGTGTGGAATAAAACATTTCTACTGTTTAATAATACAGGAGTACTAAATAAAGTTAACATAAGAAGTGTCAGAGACAGAAGACGACAAAAAGTTTCTGCAAGGAGAACACCTATCCTAGCCAGAATCTACCAAGAAACTGATTTGAAAAAAATAATTGAAAAAACCTGAATCCCTTCTTAACTTATTAAAACAGAAACCATATGTCTTAGTTGGGTAAAGTTTTTAAATATCATATGAAATGATGACAAGAACTGGAATGATCTGAACCCTAGACAAAGCCAAGTATTTAGAACAGACAAAACAGGGATACAGAGGCTCAGCAATATCCCAAATAATGACAACTTTTTGTAAACCTAGGTAGCAAGTAAGTTGACAAATCCCTGTGCCTCCTCTTCAAGTGAGAGAAAAAAAAGAAAAAAAAGAAAAAAAACCCAAGAAAACTAAACTGAACAACAAAACCCCACCATTTTTGCCCTCTCAGAGATGTTAACTCTAATATAGAATCATAGAATCATAGAATCAAAGAATCATAGAATTAGCCGGGTTGGAAGGGACCTCAGAGATCATCAAGTCCAACCCATGACCCACTGGAGCAGTTGCTAGAAAGTTGCTTTCCCCAGACCTCAACAGCAGATATGAATTAGCTTCAATAAAGAGAAACACTGGGGCACAGACATTAATAAGCTGCATTTCTTCCTTTTTATTTTATTTTTTCTTTTTGCTAACAGACAATACAAGCACCAGTACTTTTGGGGTGAAACCAAAACTTTAGTCAGCCTCCAAGGCCTCTCCAAGATCAGTGAAAAACACTGGTAATGAAAACAGAGATGCAGATCTTCCAGACACTACATAAAGCCTTTACCCGTCCCCATTCTAAACCTACATTATCATAAATCAATGCAAGACAGGAATCTTACCAACAAATATTCTCAGGATATGGAGCATACGTAACCTCCCAGTTTGATACACACAGCTCCTTGCTGTAGGATGATGGCTGGGGTTCTCCTTTACATTTAATACTCTGACATTTGCAGGCATTGAAATCCTTAAGGATACTGTAAGGAAGAAAAAGAGGAGGAGGAGTTTCCCAAACTTCGACACCTGAAAGTGCTGCACATTCAATGGAAAAGAGGGTTTTTTTGCTTTCAATAACAAGAGATCAAGATAATACTTAGACAACAATGTAGCATTATATTATCAATGTAATGCCATAACATAAACAATTACTACCACAGGTCTTTGACATATGACAAAGTTGGAAACAAAAGGCAGTCTTGGTTTGAACTATCCAGTGCAGCAGCACAGAATAAAAAGTGGTTCATACTAAAAAAATAAATTGAAGCCTGAGAGCATTGGAAAAAAAAATGCAGCCAGTTCCCCAAACACCTCATTAGGTAATTACAGCCATTTCAAATCAAAGCAGACTAAAGCATTAGTCTGCACTCTCATTTCATTACATTAGTATCAAAACTAGCCCATTTTGCCTTCAGTATAAAGTCTCAGAAAAATGTTTACCATGCTGGTACTCTCAGAATTTAAAATATAATGCTCTTTCATTCACTTTTAAAATAATCACAATGGTTCATTTTATATTTTGGTTTGCAATCAATGTATTTAAACAAAATCTACATGTGCCCAGAGTAAATGCTTTAAAATATGTCTCAAAACACAGCAATAGATGCGTTAGGCATATAAACACAGGCAGTACAATGATGTGTGATGCAAAAGGAGCTCCATTCCATATAAGCTCTATTACACAAGCATGGGAACAGCATATATTATATTTGAACGGGTAAATTAAAATTCCTGAACACACTTGTTTCGCAGTGTGCTCCCAACATAAAAGAAAACAGAGACATACATATGAACAACAAACAAACAAAAAATAACACCCTGACCCCAGATCTTTACCTTACCAGAATTCAGATAGTGATGTTGAATTGCCAGGATCATGAGGCAGTAGGAAGTTAATTCTACTTTGACAGTTTATTTTTAAAAATACAAACAAAGCAAACTTTAGCACCAGACATATTATTGAGAACCATTATTAACCAAGCTTCTACAACCACCCAACTCATGAACCTCACTCAGTCCTGGCTTCCTGTTTCTCCCATTCTATTTCAAAACTCTGTGTAACAGAGCCTATGAAGGGTACCAAATAACTTTCTAATTTGATACCAGCATCAGCTTCACATGAAATGTGATCTAACTTTCCAGAGAACACATTCTATTGCATCAATTCCAAGCTAAACAAACTAAAATCTTTTCAAGTTCTTGGTAATTCAGCTCAGAGATGAGTGCAGTACAACACAGAGGACATGTCCAGTCAGAAACTTTGCCACCAAAACTGTGTTAGACAAATCAGCAGCTAGAGAAGGAACTTATTTCTTCTTGCAATCGTATCTTAAAATGCTATTTCAAGCTCCAGATTCTCTCAAGATGGTGTGCAACATTACAAAATTATCAGAGGGGCATATTTCACCACATAATCATTACTCAGTTAAAGAGCTGCAAGAGAGCAATGCAAAAGAGCATTGTCCATCATCTCAGATTCTTGCAATGAATTCTATATCCTGGACTTCCTTGAAAAAAAGGCTGATACTCACTAGCTAACACAAGTTCAAAGGAATGCAGACAACTTAAATTGCAGAGGCCAAGAAGAATTTTTTAAAATTGTTATTTTTGTATCAAATATATTCTGTTGCCCCTTACTGAGTTGGGGTTAGTAAGAGATGCTCAAAAAGTGCTAGGGGAAAATGAGAGGCTACATTAATTGTAGCCTGCAAATGACTAAGTAAAAAGTGCTGAAAAACTTATGTTGAGCCTACTCATGTATCTATAATAACAGGTATGAGAGATACATAATGTATATCTATCACCTATGGCCCAGTCAGTTACTTACTCCACTTTGCTGAGATGATTAGTCCAGTGTAATTTGCATTCACTGTGATAGTTTGGTAATTGGGAAATTTGCACAGTAGAAAATAGAAAAATTAGTAACTCACATTTAAAAGCAAATTAGTCTGGCCCACCATTAACATAGACTGATCAAGTGGATCCCACATGAAGAGAAAGGCTCCTTATATCCCAGTAAATGTCTAGAGCCATACAGTCCCTCAGGTATTTTCTTTGCTCAAAGCACAGAGGCTAAATGCACACTCAGAGGAAAACTTACCAGAAAGCAAAGCCAACCAAATCCACGGCATGGCAAAGAAAAGAAAGAAGAACCAACATAAGCAAAAGAGCCACACAAACAACAAATTAGTTGTACTATTATAGTTAAGAGAGAACAAACAAAACAGCAGACAAAACTTACTAGGTTGCCATGGATTTCTCTTGAAATGTTACAAAAGCCATTCCCAGTGGGTTATTATGAACAGCTTGCTCCTCTTTTGAATATTCTTCCATCAGTTCATTTCTAACTTTGGTATAATAATCTACAGCATCCTCCTGTCAGGAAATTGATGACTGTTACATCCAAGTACTAGATGGCTAATATCATCATTGAAATACAGCTTACACAAACTATAGTCTCTCTTCCTCATACTACTTCCACAAATTACAAATCACATCACAATGCAAATACAAACAAATATTGTTTTGCTTGTACTTTAATTTTTGCACTAAGATTACTTTTTAAAAGTTTTGAGGAATTCCTTTTCTGTACAGTGCACAAACATGAAAGACAAGATACCTGCAACTAAATGGATATAGAATTTTCTAAAGTTCAACAAGATGTCAGATAAGAACTGTTCTCTACTTCTCTAACAATCTAGCTAGCCATAACCACAAGTGGACACGAGGTCTTACCTTTTCACATCCTCTCATTTCACAACAGCAGAACTGACCACATGGCTTAGGGTTGACTTGGGCCCGCTTGCCATACTTCTGATGCAGGTGTTCATAGTAAGTTAGGCTTTTTTCTGCCTGTTTTCTGGATGAAAAAATACAGCCATAACATTTTGCAAGAAAATAGTATCAACATCAAACTTACAAAGAATATAATCCCCAAGAGAAAAAATTACATCAAGGATAAGCTATTAAGCTAATAAAAACAAATTATTCAGTCACCAAAGATATTAAATTATCTGATTCTGGCTACTTAGTATAATTTATTTTCATGTCTGTAATAACATTATACAGCCTACACTTGCAGTGAGGTTGAAGACAAAACACATAGCATATAGCCCAGAAGATAACATTTTTCTCCTGTGACCAGCACCTGCAGCCAAACAAACAGGGTCCCACTGTCTTACAATAATTAAATACATATAAACGTACACAATCAATGAGTGAAAGCTATATTATACAACACAAAATGTATTGCACGTACAAGAAACAGATTGAATCTCACAACTCACCCTAAAACACAGCTGAATCTGACAATTCCAGACCAGAACTTTAAATTTATTTATTTATTTAAATTTATTTCCTGTGTGTGCTAGCTTAGTACTATTAATATAAGGTGATTAAGTGCTGGCAAAACACTCAACAAATTATGCTAAACTTGGGTAGATTACAAAAACAAGTACCTTTTTTTTGAGAGATAAATAAGCTTGGCTACATCATAGCATAGCTGGACCTCCAGTACAGTGCAGGTGGGGTAGGCAGAACTGAAAAGGATGCAGTACACAAAAATAACAGAGAATACAGTGAAGAAACTGTTGCAAAGAGCATCATTGATGTCTGTCATCTCAATTGCTCATTTAATTTCTGAATAAGGTATCAGAGTAGAGACTTAAAGAGAGGCAGTTATTGAATGCTACTTTAATACGAGATATGCAGCATTATTCCCAATTAAAATCGATGTGAGGAATAGAAAGTGGGGATACACAGCCACTTTCTTTCATTCTAATTTTACAATTAGCTAATGAACTTTATTGAAATACAGGCTTTTCTCAACTCTGTCTAAAGTATAACATGCTTTTAGAAGACAGACACCACAAAAAGAATCATTAACAGTGCAGAAATCAAAAACCATTTCTGCTTGGGCAGGCAAAACTCTTAGGACAATTTTAAATCTCATGTTCCTAATGATACTACTCAAAGATAGAACTTACCTGAAATGGTCTTGTATTGTCTCTTCTTTTGCATTTTTTGGAAGACCACTTACAAACAATGTGCACTTAACCTGCAAGAGAAAATGCAGCTCCAGTTTTGAGAAACCACATCACAAGAGAAAGCAAGAATACAAAGAAGGCAGTGATGCAGCACAAGAAGCTGTGTCGTAGAGGGGGAAAAAAGTAAGAAGACTTTATTTTGATGGGAGCTGCATCTAATTAAAGATAGCACCACATTCACCTTCTACATTGGTAACAGATTACACCACAATGTCATAGAACCCCTCCCCAGTTCTCTTGTCTCCATACATTTTTGCAATTTACTCAGTGGAGCTTTGCTTTCCGTGAATTCCTTCACAGTTATGACACTCTAGAAAGAAGGTGGCATCTTAGCAATTTGTTTTTTTAGCATTATCCACCTGCACACATGCTCTCTTTTTTCACCCCAGAGGATCTTACCAAGTTTTCTTCTTTATATGTCACATACTTCATGTGATGTCTCATGAAGACAACAGTCAGAATCAGGTAAAAAACAGCAAAAACTGTGTGCAGCCAAAGAAGATTATTACTGTTGGACAAAATGTTATGAATGTGAGAAACATGAAGTACTGATTTTCCAACTGATACAAAGAACTATTAAAATGGTAAACAAATCAGAACCTTTAATTGAAAATAAGGCAAGAAAAAAGGTGGTTACTGACAGTCAGCCATGTCTATGCAGATGCCTTGGAGAGCCATTAGTGTTACTTGCTATTCATAAAATTCTATCATTAACAAACCCACAAAGAAAACAGATACCCCACAACACACATATGTTTAGCCAGCAATTGGCTTGAGCCTTCTCATTCAGATAACCAATCTGAATTTGTCATGCATTTGTCAAAATACTTTTTATTTGCTCTACTGGTTTCTGTACCAAGTGAATAACTAAACTCTCCTTGAGCACAGCTGAAAACAAGGAGTTAATTTCTCAAATCTTACACAATTGTGTTCTCTGAACTTTTGTTTTGTGAAGAACCTTAATAATCACAACTAACCTAAAATAACCTATTATAAAGATTTAAAAAAAAATTTAAGTTCTCACTAGTTATTATGATTCATGTGGTTAAAAAAACCAAAGTGCATTGTCAGAAACTGTTGGACATGATAGGATGGACAGATGTGAACTGATAAGTAATAAAACAAAAATCTTACAGCTCTGTATCTCAACTATTTACAGACAGTTTTAAAAATAGAGAAGTAATTTTAACTGTGATAATAGATGGGAGAGTTTTGCATGCACATAGATGTAATATCAAAGAATTTAAATCATCCAAGTTACACATTCTAGTAAAGCTGTCAGCTTTCCAAGTTTCCTTCTGAAGTATTGCTTCTTTTAATGTGGAAATTTCTGAAAATAATATCACTAGATATGTAGTCATTAGCCAAGAAAAACATGCTGTATAAGAATAAAGAGATTAGAACAGAAACTCAGTCTCCAGATTTCTTAGCAGCATTCTAACTGCATAGCCTGAAGCAGAATGTATCCCAGTTTCAGTTAATGAAGCCTGAACACTTAATTCCTACCCCATGAGCCATGCTGCAAGTACCAATTCATGCTTTTAGAAACTATGGCAGGAAACTGACATAAGCATAAAAGTACTCTGCAAGACTTACTCACCCAATTTGTAAGTTGACTATAGTTGTTCTTCCAAAACTATAGGGATCTTTATCTAAACAGAACAAAACCAAGTAGCATAATTAACAGTGACAATATTCACATGCAAACTATCAGAAAGTCAGCTTTTATTCTATTTTTTAAAAATGTTGATACATTTTTTAAATGCTGAGCATGCTCATTGTTAAAAATATTTAGAAACATAACTAATGCTGGTTTACATTATACTGAATTTTAAAGTTGAAAAAGAAAAACTAAAAAAACCCAGGATTATACTACATTCAACATAATACGAGAAATAATAGGTTATTTTAAGAACTTGAATACTAGATCTTTGCAGCACTTCCTTTTCTCCCTCCAATCTCAATGTTGTTTAGGGATTTGAACATACTTCTTTCACATTTTTCTTCTATCCTCACCAATTTATCTTTTTTTTTGTTTTTCCTCTTCTAAAAATTGCATTAATTCAGTGTTAACAAAACAGTACTGGTAAGCTCACTGAGATAAAAAATGAGAGACTTTATATGACATTGCTTCTCTAGACTGTCAAGATCTAATTTTTTAAGATTTTTAATCTAAATGATAGTGCAAGTAACTGAAAATTGAGTACACATTCACAAAGGAAAAAGAGTTTGGTATCTGGAAAGCTAAACAATCTTCTAGCATAAGCAGTTGAACCACACAGCAAGTTAAGTCATCACAAGAGGAAGAACTACACATGTGCAAAATTAATGTATGGTGGAAGGGGAGGGAGAAGGGGAGAGACACTAGAACTTTGCATTTATTTTTCAGCTGTATTTCCTAGAATCACAAAAAATAATGCAGGAAAACGGAGGTGTATTCTCCTGCTTTAAACAGCCAGCCAGCCACACTCTGCCATTGGAATTAACAAAGAGCATCTATCGATATGCAAGATACAACAACTTTTATCACTGTGTTTAGAGGACAGTGCACACCAGTTGATGCATATTACAAAAACTATTTTGTAATAGTAATGGTCTAGCAGTAACTAGACCAGAAGATGAAACTACATTCTACAAGTTCTTTAAAGGAAATGGAATCACTCTCATTATGAAAGGGGCAGTAACAGCAAGTAGGGCAATGAACACATTAGTTGTGTTCATTTGATTCTGTGAAATCAGGGATGCTGTCTGAGAATCCAGAGAGGGAAAGCAAGGAAAGAAACTTCTCATAAAAGCAAAGTCAGAGATGGCAGTTACTTAAAGAAACAATAGAAAAGATGCAGGTACAACATATCCCATTGGAGATGAGGGCTAAGTCACAACAATCTCTAAAACACAGGCAGGAGTAAACAGAAGACAAAAATTATGCCACGTTATTAAGGAAAATAGAAAAGAATAAATTATAGGGACAAAGATCAGGAAGGTTACACAAAATAAGATGCAACTGCTGTGCTATAAGAACAAAAAAAAAACAACCAAAACCAAACAAACAAACAACAAAGAGAGAGTTCCTGGGAAAACCAAACAACTTACTGCTTTTTTTGCATCACTGTTCAAGACGATCAAAAGTGAACAACTTTGTAAATGTAATCTTGACTCAAATGATACAAAGCCGGGTATAAAATGGGCTTGTAAGGGCTCAGTATCCTATTTAAACAAAGGATTTAAGAGAGTTCTGTCCACCAGCCTTCTCATTAGAAACCTGAACTGCAGACTAGGGGACATACTTACTGTATTTGTTGCATTTGAGTTAATAATGAGGTAGCTATCATGCTGGCAGACATGATCAGGAGCAGACTGCAACAAAGATGAAATAATTCTTTGTCTAGTCAACTCTGACAAAGTCTGAGTGAGAAGATTTGCCCAATTTTGAGCCACAAGCCAGTTTTGAGCCAGAAGGGAACAATGGGAGAGTCTAGCAAGATTAAAAAAAAAATATAAAAGGATGGCTTGAATTTATGATAATCCAAATGGAAAACATTTCTCATTAATCACTGAATTAGCTGGTTTGGTTTATTAAAAAGAGGAAAAAGCACACATGAATGACAATCCTCAAGCAGCTAAAAGGATATTGCAAAGGGGAAAGAATAAACTGTTCTCCCATTGATCTTAAATTGCAGCAGAAGAGATTTAGACCAGATACCAGAAAGAGATTTCTCAACTCTGAAGACAGTTTTCCTATGGCAATAACACTAATAAAAATCACTAGTGCCTAGGTAAAGACCAGTTAAGAAGGCACAGGTTACATTAATCCTGCCTTAAGATTTCTAGGTCTAGCCATCTATGGCATGTGATCTGCCATATTGTTTCTGACAACAGTTTTTGCCAAACACTTAAACTACCCTCTATTTCCCTACAAATTTCACACAAAATGGCACACACATCAGACCAGCAGAAGCAGTAAACTTTGTAAGCCCTACAAAGTTTACCAAAACTAAAAAAACCAAATTCTACAAGCTTTTGCAGTGATATAAACCACAAAATTCTTCTCCGACTACAAAAAAGTTCTTACCAAGTAGATCACCAGATAGGTTCACAGGCAATATGACACACACAGACAAAATGCTGATAGCAATCAACAAACAGATGATGTGACGCTGGAAGGCAAGGTAATGTATGGCATCTTCACCACATCTCTCATGAATCTCATCATCGCTGTGTCATAGAGAAAAAAGTACACAGTCAGTCTACTTAATATCCTTGGGGGTTAGGAAAGTGACTTTTAAACATACACTCATTTCTCAGTCCACCCAGTGACATCTCCATCAATGCCCATCCATTTTTAACATGGTTGTGTTCTTTTATGCATAAATTTAAGTTCCAAAAGTGGTTTTTTTTTTTCTTCTGCAGTTTCAGCATACAAAAATTAACATGCGGGTATTTAAGATGGAAACAATTAATCTGAAAAGCAAATATAAATCCAAGTCTTTTTTTATCAGCCTAAAAGAGGACAAAGTCATCTGCTGTGACCTCCTGCTTTATAACAATCACAAGGGTGAGGCTGACCTCACTCTAAAACTTCATACTTCATTCATCTCCATAAAGGCTCTCCAAGAGGAAAATAACAACAGAATAGCCTTACTCTTATTACACCCAAATATATATATGTACTTTTGTAGATATTTGTATTCTTTTGTTACTTTATCCCCTATGTTATTACCTTTCCCCTATGTTAGTAAACATGTATCTAATTGTTTTCAGTTTCCAACTTAAAGTGTCCTGTCTTTATTCCCCTTTTATCTTCCCTCCGTGGGGGATGGAGGGATGGAATAGAGAGGAATTCTGTCCTTAGGTTTGTGGTCTGCCCAAACTGCTAAACCATGACATTGGAAAGGAGGGAACTGCACTAGCAAAACCAGAGAAAGACAGGGTCAATCTCCATCCCTTTTTTATTTCAATATACCCAATGTAGAACCTGATTTTTAAAAAACTTTATTTACTAAGCTCCAAGAGACAGAAAGAAGGAACATCTCATGTCTAATGCTCAGTTTCTGGGGAACACTGGGATGGTCTTTTCCTATTTAGTCAGCTCCAGCCCCAACTAAACCACCAGTTCTGCACATAAATCCCTGCAGGGAAACCCTGTTCCAGATCGGGGAACACCCACACAGTACTCTTCGAAGAGTAAAAGCTTAGCACCTAGTTAGTAGCCCAAAATCCATTAAATTTCATAGATTCACGTAGGTTCACACACTCTTCTGAGGCCACAAAGTCCCTTGGACACCAGCAGAAGGACAACTGTATCCTGAAATACTATTCCCAGAAGCTGAACTTGTTTTCATATTCTTTTTCCACCCCACAAGATGCACCTTTAACACTGTATTAAAGTCTACCTATTTAAGGAAAAAAATTGAATGTAAATCCCTTTTCTTTTTAATTTAAAAAGAGCAAAGCAAACCATTATTTCTATTACACAAACTTACTGCATCCGAAAAGCAGCTGTCACCCAAGAGCAAAACCCCTATAAACAAAGAAGAGTTTTTAGGAGCCAGCAGATAAATAAGTAAAGCCTCTAATCTTTACAATAAAGATTACAGTATATCTTTGAGCCAATCTCTTAGCTAAAAAGTTGGCAGGTCTTTACTCTGAAATAGTTTAGAAACATACAGAAAACACCTTGTATTTTACATATTGTTTACAAGGTTCTTCATATGTCTGTCTTCAGAGGTGTCTTAAGGGGGGGGTTTATTATTATTTACATGTTTATTGCTTGGGCTTCTTAAATTTATACAAGTGTGTCCAGATCTCGTCTCCAATGAACAGAAGACAAGATGGAGGCTTCTAAGGAATTATTTAAAGCATTGTTTTAGAGCAGAAAAGGTGATTATTTTTTCTAAATACACTTACAATTTCAAGGATAAGTTCTGTAAAGCCCATACAAATTAATCAGCTAAACAGTATTTAGAATCAATAATGTGATTATGTTAACAGAAAAGCTTCTTGTACTGTTTTACAAATCCTATGAAAATGTACAGCAGAGATCATGTTTCAGTACAGTTCCAAAAAAATTTTGTCTCTTAAGAGGCCTCTTCCAACTGAATAGTATCAAGCTAAAGAGACATGCTTTTATTCAATAGTTGCTTTAGTATTTAAAAAAAGATTAAGAAAACAACAGAAACAGCTGAGTAATCAGGATCAAACACCAGTATGCTGTTGATGCTTAAACAATTACTTAGCTGTAAAGCTAGATACTAAGCTTATATATATAAAAAATGTTAAAATGTTGGCTGCCACCACAGGACAACTCTCAGGTGGTTCCTTTTAAAGCTGCAACATAAACTGATCTAGATGTGCGAATTCAAAGACTCCAGAGAGACCAGACATGGAACCAATTAGAAGTCTGGCCAGAAAATTATCTTCTGCTCTGAACCAATTTAAATATTAAGAGCACAGGGCATTATCACGAGCCTCATATTTGCATCTAATTTTCTTATGTTTGTGAGGAAGACAATGTACCATAATGACCAAGTGTAATTTGCAACATGAACACTGTAATGTAACTTTTTGAACTGTTATTGACACACAAATTGCTTAGCAGTCATTTCTTTCCTGCCTCCTCTTTGAAACTCTAATATATACCCTCCTAATTAAAAAAAGAAAAAGCCACTTAAAAACAACAACACAAAATAATGGTTTGTGATACAGCAATATTTTTTTCAGGAAACTGAAGGAAATCACAATGCATTACTAATTTTTGAATATAGATGGTCTTCCAGCTTAATGACTGCTTCATTGGACCACTTGGAATGGCACATTACAAACAGCTGAATAGTTTACACTAGAAACAGAAAACCCAAATCAGAACTCTGGAATACTTACCCTATCATACTCAAGATCTTCAGGTACTGATGAAGATGTTGACAATCGGCTGTACCTTGATTCGCTAAAATACATTAAACAATACTGTTAACTAACTTTAATGACAGATGCTGGAATTCCACAGAATTTTCATCTTCAACAATTTTGAAGTAACTAAGGGAAGCAATACAAACACATGAAAGCTGTGCTTTTCACTCTGTAGCATTTGCTCAATTACCCAAACTTTTGATGTGTTTTATGTTGAAAAGGAAGAATATGTGAGCTTCTGAGTGAGAGCACTAAACTGAATTAGAGAGAAAACATTATTTTACTAGGAAATTAAACCACAGTAACAATAAGAGAATGCAACACTGATTTGAAGGCCTAGCAAGGATCAGATTTGCAAGGTAGTTTCCTGTTCAGATATTCCTCATAACACGGCATCACCTTTTTTCCACCTCTCTTCCTTCATCTTACAGCCACTATTCAGAATTTCTCTGCACAATCTAATCCCTTACCTGCAGGGCCACCTTCTCACACATATTCAGTCCTGTAGCAAATCTAGACCCATTCAGAGACTCTGTAGCCCTCAAATACAGCAAAGTGCCCATTTTAAGTGTGTTGCTAAAAATAAATGTTGCAATGGTGATGTGCTCATAATTACAGGATAATACATATTAAAATGGAGTACATTTAGAGGTGTATCTATGATAATTTTCACCTAGCTGTCTCTAGTCACAGTCCAGCAGGGACACTAACATAAGCTCCTTACTGTCTGACTGCTAAAGGACTTCTTTGTCACATGCAGGCCTCCACAGCCCACACAGAATTCTACACTAGAACATTGTCATTCTAGGTCCCTGAGCTAGCTGCTTCACTCAGTTGTTTATTTTTCTTTCTACAATCCACTTTTCAGTTTTACATGGATAACACTTAAAAACACACTTAGAGTCCTTTTCTGTTGCTCAGTTTTGAGTTTACTACAACTTAGTTACACCCCTAATATCAGAAAGAAGAGACTCACTGCTAAATATTACCCACTTCATAACTAGACAAATAGCTTTCAAACAGCCCAAGACATCTCCCTGTAGAAATAACACTAAAAAACAAAAACAAAAAAACCCAACAGCTCATCTGAAATATTACTGAAAATAATGAAGAGTTTCAAAAAACTGCAATGATTTTATTTATAAACCCTTCAGAAATACAGTGGCATGGGCTGCATAGAAAGCTTTGGGAAGACAGTGGGCTTGATAAACAAAATTATAATATCCTTCTATCACAGAAAGCCACTGTGAACATCAGTGTGTAGGTATGTGATATGTGAGCAGGCAAGGAGCATATATTCTTCCCTCCACTTCCTTAACCCAGAACTGTAACAAAATTCATGACAGTGGCAAACCACAACTTTATAACTGAAACCTGTAAGTGGGACATATTTCACACAAAGTTGACATTTTTAACAAATACATTCACATGTTTACAAACGTATCTAATTGATACAAAGACTTAGTTTAAGCCCCATTTATTGTACCTACTTTGACATTCCCTAAATCACAGAATGTCTAGGGTTGGAAGGGACCTTAAAGATCATCTAGTTCCAACACCCTCGCATGGGCAGGGACACCTTCCACTAGACCAGGTTGCTCAAGGCCCCATCCAACTTGGCCTTGGGACATTTCCTGGGAGGGGGCAGCCCCAACTTCCTTGGGCAACCCATTGCACTGTCTAAATATTCTCAACAAATCAGTCTGACTGTGTATCTTTTTTACCTTTCAACTTCTGATACCAGAGCAACACGACCGTAGTCCCAGAATCTCTTTCTTATAATGGAAAACAGTAATATCAAAATCTAGAAAATAAAAATATTTGATTATTTATCTTTCAATATTTATTTTTCCACTTCATGATAATTATTCCTAGCTGCATAGGAATTGTCAAAAAATGCTGTTCTAGCTCCTAATGGCCATGCTACTAATCTGCTTGGGATCACAGGACCAGAACATCTGCCCTCCTGTTCCAGCTTACAAAGGGATAGAACTGCATGCAAAAATACTTCTGAATTCTTAAGTGTATGAAGGTTTGTGACAGGAAAAGTAGCAAGCAGTACTTCAGTGGAAGTGAAAACTTTCATAAACACACCTTTACTATTATTCATTACTTAATGAGCAGGACCATGATGGAAGACTTGAAATATTTATTTTTTTTAAACAGTGATGTAAACAGGCTGTATGGGACTCAACTACATTCTCAAGGACAAGAATTATTTTTATCCTAAATAAAACTCATGTAACTCATAAACCCCTATTTGATCTCTGCAATATGTTTTTATCCTCCCCCCCCATTTCCACTTTTTGAAAGAGGATACAAACACAAGAAAAAACCCTAAACCACTATGTATTTCATAGATTTAATTCTTTAAATATAAATAAATAAGTTGGTGTGTATGAAGCAATGAATTAGAAGAAATAAGGCTCGTTTCTCTAGGCATTTACAACATACATCCTCATCTCCTAGCCCCTCCTACATCCTATACCTGTTTGGCTACAAAATGGCACTAGTGATGTAAATTACTTCCTATTATGCAAATACTAACTGCCCAGCCAAGACATGTAATACATGTTAAGTCTACACCAATAATTTCTACATTTCACAATGAATAAAATCTTCTGATAATAGCCTTCCTTCCAGCAGGGAATACCAACTTTTGCTCCTTCATCTGGCCATTAAACTTCATACACGCAAGAAAGTTCTCCAGACTCTTTAAAAAAAATCTGTGGAATGACTGAGTTTTCCATTTTGTTTTTCCTTTCATGTTAGTGATGGTCTTCTCTTCCTGAAAAGCTGCCAAGTGCTTAAACCCAGAGTAAGGAAAAAAAAACATTCTTGCAGCTAAAATAAAATGTGAGCTACCACTGCAAAGCCATTTCACATACAGACCCTATGATACTGCACTCTTTCTACATCTACATACCAAACATATAGTGACGCTGTCACTCTACATGTATGCAAACATTTATCAATACTTGAAGTATTCTGATGCTCCCAGGATGGCCTTAGCACTTTTCTGATCCTGAAGATTCTCAGAAAAAAATCTCTACCTGATAAATAAGAGAATTCTGAACAATCTAACTTTTGAGAAGGCCACAATGATTTTCAAGACAAGAAATAGAAACTGGACTTACAAAAAAGAAGGCTACATCAAGCAGCAAGACAGTTGGGATTCCACCAAAAGTTATTCCTTGGAGCACTGTGCTGCCCCGGGCAGTGCTGTAGCAGTATGTATCATTTGTTGAGTTGAAAGGTACACTTATATTCCAGAAGTAGATTAGATGAGAACATCCAAAACCCAGAAAAAAGAAAGGGTTCATTTTGTCTTTCTCCTGAAAGAAAAAAATAAAAGAAAAAAGTGAAACAACCATGTGAAAAGCCCGTGTTGCATTTTTGAGATGTACTAACACCCCAAGTACAAAAAATACAGGAAAATTCAATCAGAAAGCTACTTGGTAAGCAGTTATATTTTACAGTCTTTCTGTGTAAAATACTTTGCAATAACAGGCAGGCTTATTTAGTAGTGCCCAAGCAAGAGTTCCAGACATCTAACCAGTCATGTCCTCTGTGGACACCTGAGGAAGACTACACAAGACCCCCACAAAACAAACTTCTCTGTCTCACAACCAATAACATTAAAGTGCTTATTCCAAGTCTGAATTCTGTTTCTAGGAGTAACACAGGGTCCTAGGTATTCCAACACGAGCAGTTTAAAGATTTTGCTCTGAGCTGATAAGCATGTCTGAAAGTACCAGCTTGTGAATTTTGTATTCAAATGTCAAGACCTTGAGATTATTTTTAAAATTGCCACTAATTTCACAGAAAAGAACCATGTTCCTCTCTGTTCTTGGAATATCATGTGATTTTCCCTTTTTAATAGGAAAACTCAACTGAAAGTATTGCTAGCTAATTACAGTATATCATGAACAAGCAAGAATAAAGAGTATTTGTAATTTTCTGAGAGAACAGCCATCTACCTCATTTTAGTCAACCGACCTGCTCAGATAATACAAGAATGCACAAGATTTGGCTATTGGTATAAAGGTCTTTTTTGTCAATACAGGCAATTTCTCACTTATTTGGGTGCTTTTAACTTCAAATATTTACTCTCTTGGATCTTATTAACTTGATGGTTCCCATATACTTGAGACAAAAGCATACTTCATGTAAAACACACTGATAAACTAATGAAGATTGCGTATCCCAAAAACCTCTATCCTTTGAAAACAAATATTGTAGATCCTCATCACAGGTTGTACCTCAGTAATAAGAATGCACTTGTCTCTGATGACAGCACTATTCTGGATGCTGAAACAAAACAAAACCAAAGCAAGCACAGGAATAACTACAAGCTCTCCTTTTAAACAGCAGAAAGAGTATGGAGAAAACTCTTCACAAAACAGCATTTACTAAAGGTTGGACTGTGTGACATGATAGGGAAGACATTTTTTCCCAACTGACACATTTCATCACAGGGGAAAATAAAAAACCCAAACAACAACAAAAAGAAAACACCCAACACCACACAAAATTTGTTCCCTGACTGTACCCTTACTTTCTATGAACTGAAATTTCGTAGTGGCAGAGAACGTACTTTTGAGCATACTTCGGAAACCCTCCCTCATCACAACGATTTCAGAGACATCTAGATAAATTTTAAGTAAATTTTAATCTTATCAGAGACAGCTTCCAGTTCCTGAAAGCCATCATTATCCAACACAACCACCACGGAGATAAAGGGAAGGGGCAAACCTCCCAGGGGCGGATCTGCGCTGCAGCAACGTCGCCACCTCTACAAGGAAGCCGAGCCCCAGAAGAGAGAAATGGGTCCCCTGGTTTTGACTGGGCCCCCGATGGTGTCCCGGGCCCGGAAGGGGCGTGAAAGCCGGTCAGGACACCAGGAAAAGGCAGTGCAGGGAGGGAGACCCAGGAATATGCGCGGGGATCAGCCCCTGCACCGCAGCGCCTCTGCGAAGGGCTGTCCCTTCCCCGAGCCCGACATGGCCGGGGAGTCCCTGCGGCCGCTGACGGGAGGGCAGGACGGAGGGCCAGAGGGAACGGCCTCTGGAGGGCTGAGGGGAGGGAAGCGGCAGGCGGCCAGCACTGCTCCCCCGGCGGCCAGCACTGCTCCCCCGGCGGCCAGCACTGCTCCCCCGGCGGCCAGCACTGCTCCCCCGGCGGCCAGCACTGCTCCCCCGGCGGCACAGCCCGCGTCCCAGCAGCCGCTCCTCAGGGCTCCCCGCGGCCAGTCCTGCCTAGCGGCCGCCTCAAACAACCCCGTCCCAGACTGTGCCGCCGAGCAGGGCTGCCACGTACGCCGCTCCTGCCCTTTCTTACCTGCACCGAAGCGGACGCAGCCTCCGCCGTCCCCTCGTCCCCTCACCACAAGGGGCGCAGCCAAAGCCCCGTCCCAGCCCCGGAGGTACGAGGGGAGCAACAAGTCCCGGGAAGCTGCGCATGCGGCCCCGCGCTTCCTGCTCCTACGGGGCAGGAGAGGCCTGAGGGATCCTATGTCTCTTTTCGGGGGGATGTTGTTGTCTCCCTCGCCCCTCTGGCCTTCTTTCCCTCAGGGGAAAAGGAGCCGGCAGTAAAATCACCAGAGGAAAAGTTGCTCTATTCCTTCTTGCACTTTTCTTCTGCCTCCAGTGGTATTTGGGCAATGCAGCTGCCAATTTCCTGAATACTTGGTGATTTATCAGTTATAATGTTAGTGTGTACCACAGAGATCTTGTTCTTGGGAAAACCTTTTATGCTCCGTCGCTCACATTAGCCATTTACCTCCTAAAAAATTGGATCCAAAAGGAGCTTCATATGGCAGAAAAGGAAGGGCAGTGATGAGATTTCATGAGAAATTTAACAATTTCCAAACAGATGAAGCAGGCAGGCATGCAGATACAAGTGGAGCAAACCATATGCTAAGATAAGTAACTGAAATAAGTAATGGTAGTAATGCAAATGTCCCATAAAATGTTCAAAGCCCCTTGTCTCTACCCACCTATAAAGAGGGAAATAGAATTCAAAACTTGGAAATGAAAAAGTGAGACCTGGGGAGTTTACCTTAATGCATCGATGAGACTGATTCTCAGCCATCTTGCAGGGATGTCCTGTCCTTGACAGGGGTCAATGGCTTCCAGCCAACAGGCTAGAAAGCTGGTACAGCAAGGCCCTGCCATCCATCTCTGCCCTACCCTTTATTTTAGTGTTCTCTCTACATTTGTTACCCAGCGTTGCCAACCACTGTCCTGCTCCTGTGTCTTCACCCTTTGTTGCTGATTGACGTGATTCACCTCAATGGGCAGCAGGCATCTGAGGAAGAAGTAGGTTATAATAACAATGAAAATATAGCAGTTCAGAGGGAGGCAGGGAGACCACTTTATTTCAAAGACTTGCACTCTACCTCCACTGTCATTTCCAAAACAGCAGAGATGTTTCAGAACAGTGACCCATTCTAAAAACAACCAAAATCATCCGGGCACTGCAAGGTTAAATCTGATATTCACACTAATGAAAATCTCAATCACCCGTTCCCTTTATTTTTCAAAGTTGCCAAGAATCCAGCATCTGCTCCAGTTAACTATGTGTATTAGTTAAGGTCCTGCATTGGTACGCGCTGTCCTGCTCCCTGCCACTTTTATTAAGCCAAAATCACTTTGAGCTGTCAAATCCAACATCTGGGTGTGCATGTGCTATGTGCCTTTCCACACTCCATCCCACAAAAAGGGAAAGGTCACAGAATCATTACTGTTGGAAAAGACCTCTAAGATCACTGTCAAAGTTCCAGTTATCTACATTAAATGAGAGACATTTAAAATTGCCATAACAATTATGGTTGTTAGGAATTGGCATAAAAATTCTCTGCTTAGAGTGGAGCTGTGCAGAATCACTCCTGGAATAAAGAAATTCCACTGTTAGTGAATGATGCCAATTATTTTTGCTTTAAAATGAATTGACTTTTACTTAAAGCTATGTTGGTAAGAAAATTGTTTCACATGTGTAATAGAGTAACTATTCCATCCTCGATTTTCTGGAATAACTGTTCCTATGGTGGACAGTTTGTTTCAAACCAGGAACTCAGGAGTGTGAGATTTTTAATGACTTTCTTAGAAATTAAATTTTACTGATGCAGCTGCAACACAGTAAACATACCATGTATGAAGCCTCATGGTATGCTTGCATCTCTTACCCATATAGGACCAAAATCTGTTTATTTTTTTTCACTGATTTTCTGAAGAGTTTATATTTTGATTGCTGCCTTACTTTTCAAAATTAAGAAGACCTTGTTCTGGCTTACTCTGTAGCATAAAATAGGTGATATTCAAAGAACTTGACATTGTAGTCTTGACCTCCTTTGTTCTGAAGACTACTGCTCAGCTAACAAAATCATTTTCCCCTCTTGTACTTGCAAGGGAAATATCAAGCTTTAGTAATTTGGTTTTGTTTTTGTTTTTTTCTCTCTTCCTCTGTCTAGACAGGCTCTTTAGCTAAGTGGTGTGACTTTGTTTATCTCTAATTATAACAGCAAAGTCACATTTCCCTCCTCCCTACCTCTTGTAAATAGGGTTTTGTTTACCGCTGTCTGTTCTTCTGGTGACAAAAGCCACATACTGTCATTAGTTAGCCAGCATTAAATTACGTTGCTAGAGCAGATGGAAATCCACCCTTAGAACCTAGGGAGCAGGTCAACAGAATTGAGTCTTCCATCTTGTATTTTTCATGCTCCATATCCACTTCAACAGCTCTTTAACTCAAAGCTGAACAAGTGGCAGGGTATTTATATTTACTTGTGTAAGTAAAGATTCTGCCCTTACTATATGAATTGGCATTATGGATGAAGAAATTCTGTCAATACTGTCATTTTAGTTTGATTTGTCACAGCAGGACTCACCTTGATGGGTGAACTCCCAACAGGACACTGGGGCAGCCATCAGCCTCTGGATATGAGTAGAAGGTGGCCTGATGGTTTATCATGTGTGTCAAGTTTTGCCCTGTTTTCTCCTCTCTGAAGAAAATCATCAGCCCAGCTTGCTGTTCCTGACTTACTGCCTATTCTAATATATCTTTATGGATTTAATCCAAGATTCTAGCCTTGCAGCCCTTTGCTACCTTTTAATCTTTGACTTCATCTGTTTGCAGGCCTCAGCATACCAAAGGACTTAGTATGGGCATTATAGAGTCTTCCTGTGAAAGGCCTGAGCATTAATATGTGTATAATGAATCAAATACAAAAATCAAGACAGATAGATTGAAATTAAATGTAATTGTAATACAGATAAGCAAGGAGCAAGTGTTGATTTAAAATAAAAATTTACTCTTTGTTTCTGTATATACTTATTTTTGTAGTGGTGCTTTTCATTCATATATAATAAGTTGATTTTCAGGGTAGAAATAACTTTGCATTAAAATTGGAATGTATTTCTCTTAAATGATAGAATGTCCTATTACACAAAATAGTTAACCAAACATATGATAGAAATAGCTATAATCTAAAATAGCAAAACTGAAAGGTTATGCAGAGATGTACAGCAGAAAAAAAGGTTTATTACAACATATTTTGCATTTCAGCTTGATTTATGACATGGTGAATTACTGTCCCTACCTTGCGCACTGAGTTTGTTGGTTTTGATTGTCCTGGTTATAGCTAGAGAGGCATCCCTGTAAGTGCTCTTAGGCTTCCATACTGATTCTTCAGCTATAAACACTGCTTAATCCAGCCATAACAACTGCAGAACCCTGCTGTAGGCCTTCTGGGCTATGCCCTAACAACCATCAATATCCTCATTACTGATCTGAGAGCAGTGTGAGGTTTTCGGTGTTAAACCTCTGTTTTGTGGACAGTTGCAGCTATGGAGAATCTTTGCCTGATATATAGGACTTAGGGGTCTATTATTAGCTTGTTGAAATGCAACTGCTGTTGATGTGACACACTTTCATACAAAACTAGGACAAAGTGACCTGAAACTTGCATGACTTCATTTTTTCTAAATGTCTGTGTTATCATAATGCCCATCCATGCATTAACCCTGTGTGTGTAGAAGCTGGAGGGAGTTAATGCATAATTGGCATAGCACTAACTATAATTAAGGCAGCTCCCTGAGAGAGAGGGAGATGGAGAAACCATCTGTCATAATTTGATCTCTCCCAGTGAAAAGGACCATGTGACCCATTGGATTTAGGTGAGTCAGTGAGCAGGTGAATTTGTCACCAGTGTAAAATATCAAACTAATTACAGCTTGTAATGCTTTCCTCTTCTTGAGTACAATATATTAATTTTTGTGAAGAACTCTAGTGTCCTCAAGAGCCTTTGTGCTCCACAGCTGTCCTGACCATACACAGTAACTTGTGTTTCAAAAGTACTGGGGTGAGATTTGCACAGACATTAGCATCCTTGCCTTAGGTTCTGCTTTCCCTGGAGCAGAGTCAGGGTGTGTGACTGCTTTTGCAGGAGCCACAACATGCTATGGGAAATCTTGCAGTCTAAACCACTGGAGAATCAAGTCGGTAGGGTTTGCTTGAACTTTGGACTGAAAATAAGTTTTTGTTAACCATCCTCCAAAATCCTGTTTTAAATTTTTTATTTGCAGTATTTTTAAAGTGTCAAAACCTTAAACCTTAATATATATCGTTATTGTTAAATTAACATATTTTAAAAATGTGAATATATTTTAATAAAAAATTGTATTAAATAAATTTTAAAGGACTTTTAGAATTAGTAATCATTTTTTTCCCCTTGGGCAATAGTTCATCCTTCCCACTACTGGATTTAGAGGTGAAAAAAATTCAGAGTACAGATTGTGAGGACTGCAAAGAGTTTTGATTTTTTTTTAATGTCAGGTTAAATCAAAGCAAACCTGAAGCAGGAAAATGAAGTTACACTTCGTTAGCTTCTGTGTTCTGCCTGGGAACTTGCACCAATAATTATCTCTGTAGATCTCTGTGTCTAAGCCCTTAGAATTAGGCCCAAACTGTTAAATTCAGATTTTGACTTTGAAACGAGAATGGGTTTCTGTTACATTTTGCACCACAGGACTGACTCGGATCCTTTGCAGATACACAGCAGGTGAGCACAGAGTGCCACTAGTGGCAGCAGGATGATCCTGGAAGTGTTTGGGATGAACTGATGATGGGATGCAAAGTGCTTAGGCAGGAAGCTGTTAGAGTTGTTAGGATGGGAAACAGCCATGATCAAGGGCAGTGTTGCTTCCTCCATCAAGGAATATTCTTTACCTAGGAACTGGCTTTACAAGAGTGTGACTGTAAATGGTGGGGTGCATCAGCATCCAGACAATTCCAAGCTCTTGACTGCTGCTCAAGGCACACTGTAGGAATGTGGCTCCTCACGGGGCAGAAGAGTTACCTAAATACTGTCCATTCCATAGCATGTTATCACCTATTGGGCATATCAACATACCTTCTGACTTTCCTATCTCATTCCTCCTACCCACTTTCGTTCCTCTTTCTGTAGGAGTTTATTTCCTCCTCTTACTCATCCTTACTCAGTGGTTGGTTTTGGTTTTTTTTTTTGGGTTTTTTTGGTTTTTTTTTTTTTGGGGGGGGGGGGGTTTGTTTGTTTTTTGTTTTTTCTCTTTTACTGTCTCTGGACCAGTTCCTGGGATGATCAGTTCCTGACACCTCGAGTCCTGTGTCCAGTTCTGGGCCCCTCAGTTCAGGAAGGAGATTGAGGTCCTGGAGCAGATCCAAAGGAGGGCAACCAGGCTGGTGAAGGGACTCCAGCACAAGTCCTGTGAGGAGAGGCTGAGGGAGCTGGGGGTGTTCAGCCTGGAGAAGAGGAGGCTCAGGGGAGACCTCATCGCTCTCTACAACTCCCTGAAAGGAGGCTGGAGCCAGGGGGGGGTTGGGCTCTTCTCCCAGGCAACTTTCAACAAGACAAGAGGGCATGGACTTAAGTTGTGCCAGGGGAAGTTTAGGTTGGATATTATAAAGAATTTCTTTACCGGGAGGGTGATCAGACATGGGAATGGGCTGCCCAGGGAAGTAGTGGATTCTCCATCCCTGGAGATATTTAAAAAGAGACTGGATGTGGCACTCAGTGCCATGGTCTGGTAACCACAGCAGTAGTGGATCAAGGGTAGGACCTGATGATCTCGGAGGTCCCTTCCAACCCAGCTGATTCGATGATTCTATAAACAGAGGTGAAAGAGCAGGTGTGAGCTGACACTGTTGGTCCTGGAGCCTTGAGAGGAGCAGACCTGAAGTTTACCACCACAAATTGCCAACTGCGCTGTGGGAGAAGGAGCCAGGTTGATCACCATCATGATCTATAAGGTCCTGTTCAGCCAAATCATGCCATCATTCTGTGATTCCTGTAACAATTAAAAGGGTTTCATATGTCAGTGTAAGACCTTGAACTTACTATTCAAATTATCACAGTGAGTGCATTTCTCAGAGGACATGAAATGGTAGTAAGATACCAGTTACTATCCACTGTTCTTAGAGAACAATATAACTGTTCTGTTGCTGCTGTGGTTTCTGAATCAGTATGAAGGCAATCCCAGGCAGTATTATATCTATCTGAGCATTTTATCATTTAGGAAAGCATGTTTTTAAGAGTTTACCAGCCTGGGAACAGTGAAACACAGTTAAACTTTCCTACGACTGTGAACAAATCAAGTGATGCAGGCTCTGAAGAGTTTTTAGTGCCAGTCTTCCAAGTCTGCTCCACATCATAATTTTTAAATCCCTTCCATCGGATTTGCAGAACCTGGACTTCATTGAAAACATCATTTTCTTATAGTCTGCCTTTAAGGTTTCTAACAGATCTGGTCAAATTAAGTGTCTCAAATTAATTCCTAGGCCATCTACGTCTCTGCTCTGATTGTAGTAATTTTTTTCTAGTTTTGCTGTCAATATTCCTTGTTCTGTTTTGGAATCAAAGCAGAGAGGAGGGACTAGGCACCCAAGTTTTGCTGAGGTGAATGAAAAATGGACTCCAAATTCCTTTTTATATATTTGAAAATCTTCTCCATGTGTATGATTTGTCAAAAGACCCTGGATTCCCTACTGACAACTGCTGAAGTTAATAGCCATGCTGCATAAATAAAACAAATTTTAGTCACTATGTCTTTACCATTGTAGTTCAGCCTGGAAAGCTGACAGATACCAGCTTCAAATATTTGGCATTTCCTGCAGAATCTCAGGTTGAATCCCAGATTAAGGTTCAGAAATGCATTTGTTTGCCATGTGAAAATGTTCCTAGGTTGCCATTCCTAGATTAATGCTTTCAAATAAGTAAATGTCTAGGTAAGAAAATAAAAGAAAAAAAAACAGAACCACAACTAACTGGAGTTTGTGTTTTGCACTTCGAGTTACCTTGCCAAGTGAGGCAAGATTCCCTTTTAAAATCAAATGACCATGATGCATCTCCCAGGGTCCTGTAGTATGAATGCTAAAAGGATTAAAACTAGTCAGGTCACACAGCTTTATTTTACTCTTTACAAGGACCATGTTAAATCTGAGACTTATTTACATAGATATGGGTACATGGCAAGAAATTACATAATTTAACCTTTGCCATGAAGTAAAATACCCCTTTGTGTTCTGGAGTCAATATACAAGGAACCAGTTTTTTTCCAGTTCTTTCCAACTGAAGTTTTTTCATTAGGAAGTAATAAAAGTAAAAGCTACAAAAACAGTACTATGATGATATAAATAACTGAAAACAGTTTTGTAGCAACTTCTTGAGTACAAACAGTCTATCCACACACCCTCCTTTCTGAACATTGCAGCATTGTTTGAAGGCAAAAGAAAATTAGAGGGCTATTTTGATATTTGTTATGCAATTCTCAAAGGTGGAGTAGGGTAACCAATCCAGACAGAAGGGGAATAGAATGAACAAGATAAATAATAAATCAGCATAAATATGAAACAGCTCACAAAGCTTTAAAAGATTAGTAATTGTTTAAAATTTTATTAACAGATTTTAAAACTTTAAAAACTAATTTCAAATGCCCCATAGCCCTATACGACCATTCTCAGAAGACATGGCAGAACTTTGAAGGCAGAGAAAAGATGCCCATGAAGTTTGATGCAAAATTTACAGCCAATTATGTCTGACTCTTTTTCTTTTAAAAGAATGAACATTAAGCATTGGGATTATAGTTGATCCAGATCATAATTTCCAAGATTGTTTTGTACCTCCTGTATCTCCTGTCCCCCCTGGAAGTCTCTCTGACATCCTCCTCTGGTATCAGGCCAGCACATCCAGTACTCATGCAGGTCTGATATTGCTGGATCTGTTCAGAAATCCAGTATTTCATCCTTTTGATCCATCAAGGAAAAAAGTTATGTGCAAGTAATTATTTTGAAATTGAATACATCTAAATTCCATGGTGTAAAATCTACTGACATGCAAGAGCACCAGCATCACATCAGCAGCAGAAGTTACAGATGGAAAACAGCTATGTAAGTAGTTTAGTTCAATTTCCTGCTGATGTAGGTATCTTTTTCCCAGTCAATGTGTTTGCTGAGGTATTGCCCAAGATAATTTTAAATACCTCTAGTCAGGGCTAGTGACAACTGGACTTTGGACAGTTACTCTGCAGTCTTATCAGATCTACCAAATTAGAGAAGTCTAAAGTATGGGCCAGATTTTTTTTAACAATGCCTGGCAACAGGACGAGGGGCAACGGGCACAACCTGGAACACAGGAAGTCCCATCTGAAGATGAGGAGAGACTTCTTTGAAAGTTACAGAGCATTGGAACAGGCTGCTCAGAGAGGTTGTAGAGTCTCCTTCTCTGGAGATATTTCAAACTCATCTATATGCAATCCTGTGCAACTCCCTTAGGGTGAACCTGCTTTAGTGGGTACTTTCCAGAGCAAGAAACAGCCTTTTGGTTTTTTTGCACTAAACTAACAAATTACTATTTTGCACAACCTGTCACAGCGCTTAGCAGAAGAAGTTCATGTCATATCTTACTTACCTTGTCCATTTATCTTTATTTCTGGACTGCAGAAAAAAAATTGTATCTTCCAGCAAAGTCAGTAAATAAAGATATTTGACTTTTATTAACATGTAGATTATAGTCTTTCTGCCTTTTCAGCTTATTGCAGTAGTGGAAATAAATTACAGCTGCTAGAATAGTGTTATTCTTTGTCTGTCAGAGTTTGGGAAAAGTGATTAATTTTCTCTTTTTTGTAGCAAAAGAGGAAAGTCTGTTCAGTGAAGAAAAAGTTATTAGAGTTAAAATTAACTACAGGGAATACAATCCATAATTAAGTTAGGTTATTCACAGTCACAGATGCAGTATGAATAGTATTCCAAGTCTATTGGCATGATGGGAAAACAGGAGCATTTCTAAATTATTGGAAGGCCAGTAGCTACACAAACTTGGCATAGAACCTCTAAGGAGTAGAGGGCATGCACCAAACTTTTGGAAGTCCATAGAACTGTATGGCCCAAAAGCTGTGTCAACATGGATGGTTGATAGCACCATGTGCATTCAAGCTTTCAGCTGCCAAATTTTGCTACGGCATGCCTGACATTTATTGGAGAGCATTGAGGAATGCCCAGCTTGGCAGCAAGCATTGCCAAGGGCAGGGAGAGCCTGTGCAGCCTCTCAGGACCTCACAAGTCCTGCCTGGCCTGGAGGTGGGCTCTCACTTGCATCACTAAGGCAGAAAAAACATACTCTTAAAGAAAGCTGATAAACTTTTATAGTGTAAACATACAACTGCAAAGAGAGGGGAAAAGAAAACCCAGACATTTTTACTAGGAAGACATATGGGCTCTGATTAGAAAATTAAGTGATGCCCCTACCAAATACAGCTATTTCTAATTCATGGAGACATTTCCTCAATAAAGTGGACTGTGGTGTGAAGCAAGCAATTTAGGGCCATATACTTATTTATCTGATTCAAGAGCATTTGCTGGATGTCAGTGGTTTTGCTAGTGGCCTTTTCTGTAGCCATCAGAGCAGTAACACATCCTTCTTCCTCAGCAACAAACAAAGCACGGGCAAGGGTGGTGGGGAGGAGACTGCTGAATGGACAGAAAAAGATATATTTACACAGTTGTGATTGTTTCTCCATTAAAACAAACAACAAAAATAACAACAAACAAACAAACAAAAAAAAAAATCTTTTTTTCTGACAGAACCCTGGCATTTTGCAAATGCTGCCAACACAAGCCCTGCGAGCAAGCCAGATGACATCAGCTTATCTAGTACATGGTGGAACTTTGGACATTTTATCCATTCCTCTTCCAACAGGCAATCTTTTGTCTGGTCTGTTTGAGCAAAAGAAGCCTATGAGTAGAAGGCTGCCTGTGGAAGATGTGCTTGAGTTGGTACAGTCTAAGATACACAGCACTGGAAATCACATGAAATGAGCTCAAGATCAAACCAGGTTTGCAGTATCTCTTTCAAATAAAATGGAGTTTTTACTATACTGGATATGTTGTGGGATAAATGCATAGGGGAACATTATTCCCATTGTTGTCTGGGGCTTCACCACCAGCAGTTCTGAGAGGAACTCAACAGGACATGTGGTCTGTAAGATGTTTTGTTGGAGATGGACAATTCCATCTGGCCTAGACTAGCAATCCTTGCCTAGATTAATTGAATTGGATAATTTTTGTACAGCCCAAGCAGGTACTTCTTTGCAACCCAAAACTTGCTCCTGAAACTGTCTCTCTAGCTGGTAGGCACAGTAAATGTTGAGGATTGAGACTATGGTTGTAGTGGTTTCGGTATGAGATCTGTTCACTATGACATCAAAATGAATGTGGCTGGGCTCCAACATGGTTGTCTTTCCTAGAGTTTACAATATGGATGTAAAGTCTGTTTTATGATTTTATGCTCACTGTAGAGGGCTGCATGTGTAAGGACAGGTAAGTCAGGACCATACCTGATTGAGCTCAGAGCCTTTTGGCACAAAAGTTAACACATTTATATTTCAGGAATAAATCAGAACCAGCAGAAAAGATGTAGTATAGATCAGCACTCTCCATTGAGTGGCTCTGCTGCTTTCAGTCTAGCCCTGGGAACCAGGTAAAAGCTGGATGTCTTGTCTTGTCTTGTCAGGCCATATTTTCACTGAGCAGGCTGAGGCTGTGGGGAGCACACATGCAAATGCCAATGAGCTGGACTGGTCCCATGGGAGCCCTCAGTGCTGTTACTCTGTCTCTGTACACTGAACAGGCTATTCACACCCTGCTAACAGTATGGGTGTTTCTGGGGGCAGAAGAACCACTGGATGGTGGCTGTTGGGGTGTGTTGGTCAGGCAGCATGAGAAGGCAATGTCTTTATGCTCATCCTGCAGTCCCAATTCTGAAACCTCTAACCCAGCACTTCACATGACCAGCTGATTTTGTGGGGGCTTTTTTGTTAGCTCTGTAAAACTCAGTGTGTGTAAGACTGAAAAGGAATAAGAAACAGAACTTCTGCTTAAATTCTCCTTTCTCTTGTAACTGCATCTTCATAACTACTATTTCTAGCTCCACATTCCTAGATTCATAAGACCCTGACGTTGGGGAAAAATGTACCAAAATCAACATAGAGATGTGCTCCCATCTCTATATGGTAAGCCTGTTGTGCAAATCAGGGCATTCCTTGTAGCACATGAAAATTTTTGCCTTTCACATAACTTAAGCAAGGGCTCAGAATCACAGAATTGTCACAGTTGGAAAAGACCTATAAGATCACCAAGTCCAACCCCCCAAAAAATCCCAAAATAACAACAAAAACCTGAAACAAAACAAAATCCAAACCCCAACAAGCATAAAATAACCAACCAACCAAACAAACAAAAAAATCACTATGCCCACTACAGCATGTCCTGAAGTGCCTCATCTACATGGTTTTTAAATACCTCTAGGGATGGTGACTCCAGCACTTCCCCAGGCAGCCTGTTCTATCACTTTACCACTCTTTCAATAAAGAATATCTAGTCTAAACCTCTCCAGGTGCAACTTCAGGCCATTTCCTCTACTTCTATCATTATTTAATTGACAGAAGAGTCCAGTACCCACCTCCCTTCAACTTCCTTTCAAGTAGTTCAAGTAGAGTGCAATTAGATCTTCCTTCAGCCTCCTCCAAACTAAACATTCCCAATTCCCTCAGCCTCTCCCCACAGTACTTGTTCTCCAGACCCTTCACCAGCTTGGCTGGACTTCTCTGAACTTGCTCCAGCATCTCAATGTCGTTCTTGTAATGAGGAGCCCAGAAATGAATACAGTACTCAAGATGCAGCCTCACCAGGGGCACAATCACTTCCCTTCTCCTGCTGGCCACACTGTTCCTGATACAGGCCAGGATGCTGCTGGTGTTCTTGGCCACCTGGGCACATTGCTGGCTCATATTAAGCCAGGTGTTGACCAACAGCCCTACCCTCAAGCAGATCAACACTCCCAGCCAACTTGATCTAACCTGCAAACTTGCTGGGGAAACACTCAGTCCTATCATCTAGATCATTGATAAAGATACTGAAAAATACCGGCCCCAAAACTGAGCTCAAGGTAACACCCACTGGTGACCAGCCACCTATTGGATTTAACTCCATTGACTACAACTCTCTGGGCCTGGCCATACTGCCATTTTTTTACTCATCAAAGAGTGCACCTGCCTTTGCCACCAGTTTCTCTAGGAGAATGCTGTGGGAGACGGTGTCAACTTTACTAAAATCCAGGTAGACATTGTCCACAGCCTATCCCTCATCCATTGGGTGGGCCACCTGGTCATAAAAGGAGATGAGGTTGATCAAGCAGGCCTTTCCTGAGCCCATGCTGGCTGGGCCTGACCCCCTACTTTCCTGCATTTGCCATGTAAACACACTCAGGATGAACCTCTCTATAATTTTCCTGGGCACTGTGGTCAGGCTGACAGGCCTGTAGTTCCCTGGATCCTCCTTTGGGCTCTACTGGTACGTGGGCATCACACTGGCAAGCCTCCAGTCAACTGGGACCCTACTTGTTAACCAAAACTGTTGATAAATGATGGAGAGAGGCTTGGAGAGCTCCTCTGCAGCTCCCTCAATACTCTCAGGTGGATTCCATCTGGCCCCATAGACCTGAGAGTGCCCAGGTACCCTAGCAGGTTGTTAATTGCTTCTACCTGGGTTATGGTGGGGTTGTGCTGCTCTCTGTCCTTATCTTCCAGCTCAAGGGGCTGAATACCCTGAGGGCAGCTGGTCTGACTAATGAAGACAGAGTCAAAGAAGTCATTAAGTATTTCAGCCTTTTCCTCAGCTTTGGCTGTAAGGTTCCACACCCCTCCCCCTCAACTGCATCCAGTAAAGGATGAAGATTCTCCTTGGATCTCTTTTTATTGTTAATGTATTTGTAAAAACTTTTTTTGTTGTCTCACATGACAGTGACCAGATTGAGCCTTTCTAATTTGCTTTTGGCTTTCTAATTTTTTCTCTGTATGATCTAACTAGGTCCCTGTACTCATCCTTAGATGCTTGCTTCTTCTTCCAAAGGATGTAAACTCTCCTTGTCCCAGCAAAATCTCCCTGTTCAGCCAGCCAGGTTCAGCCCTGCCATTTCATCTCACTGAGCATGGGGACTTTTAAGATTTCTTTCTTGAAGAGCTTCCAGCCTTCCTGGACTCATTCTGGAAGTCCATGGTGGAAGTTTTGACACCCTTTCCTTACTTGACTAAATATCAAAAACTTAACAATTTTGTGGTGGCTAAGACTAAGATGCCTCCAATCACCACATCTCCCACTCTTTTAATGTGGCCTAACTGTAATACAAAATATGTACATGGAAATTCAAATTTGAGATAATCATGTTTCCCAGGACAATAGTTACATAATTAGTTAAGCTTTTCACACTTTCTCTTTGAACCCATTTGATGTATTTACCAAAAATCACTGCATAAATATAGCCAGCAAATTACTTTGAGAACTGTTTCTAACTAGATTAAAAGTTTAAATATAGACATTTTCTCTTCATGAAGTGCTCTTTTATTAAAACTGCAAACTGCTCATCCCCTGAAGTCTCTTTAAATCCCCTGACATTTTGAAGGTGCCATACTGGTTCTAATACACATTACACAAAAAGAGCTACTTGAATTCCTGACTTTTTCTTGTTTGCATGACAGAAGAGGGGAATGGCAAATCCTCCAATTGGACCAGATAGTCACTCTCCTGTTAAAAGCCTACAGTCCACATCCTCTGTTTTGTTCTTAGCTAAGCTGTTTGGTCAATAATACTATTTTATGTGTGAAGCCCATAAATCATCTTCCAATACACACTGGACAGTGAAGAGTACTGGTAGGTTAGACATCATCCATAGAAGTTGCATCTGGATCCAGGAAAATCAGGTGTTGCTGAAGCAACCAGCATTTTTCTTTCATGCAATCAAGTTATTTTGAAGAGTCCTCACTAACACAGCAGGACCACTCTCCAGAACAAAGACAAATTGGATGGATAAAAGTTTACAGGACCAGGTCTTCTAACATGTTAAAACAGAGACCATTACAAATGCATGAACAGCAGTTTTATCCAGGTGACTTTGATTATATAAATATAACAAATTCACTGCTGGAATTGTATTAGCCAACACTTACAGGTTGTATCTACAGGAAACTTTGGGTGCCTTTTGTGACCAAAGCCTCCAATGCTGCTCATCCTGTGACTGTATTTGCCCCATCCCATGCAAATCCCATGCAAATCAGTAATGTGCTATTTAGCTGCCCAGAGAGAGCAGTGGGGTTTACAGCAGCTTCTTAAGGGGCTGAGAGGGTCACAGAGAATTCAGCAAAAAAGACCCCTTCCCTCCTCTTATTCAGAGGAGAAGCTTTAGACATGAGTTTAAATTTCAGGCAGTGAATATATCTCACTGCTATTTGTGTCTTGGAAATGAATATAACAAAAGGTTGATTTGTTCAGAGAAAGATGCTACTTAAAGAGAAAGATTAAAGAATGTACTGCCCTAAGCCATGCAGAAACTTTTAGTTTATAGTCCCGTGTTTCCATTTTAGGCTTAAAACTCAATTCAACCTCTAGCATCTAGCAGAGAATTTATCATGCTTAAGGAGATGAGTTTCTTAAAAGCATTAAAGGTATTAAAGTATTATTTACTGAGTATTAAAGGCTGGCTAGGCTGGCTCTTGGTTTAAGGAGCACAACCTAGTGCTTTTGTACAAGGTCATTTCATTGGGTCCTTAGGACAGACTTCTGTCAGGGCACACCATTCAGCCATTAAGCATTAGATGAAACTGGGCCAATTTTAAATAATTTATGGAGACACATAAAATCCAAAGAACTTCTGATGTTAAAGACATTTATGTGTATGCTCAAGCCCTTCTATACTTGTTACTACTAGAAAGGGTGAAAACCTGCCCCAAGTTCTGTGCTTCTTCACAGTTGTGCTGATGAAATTTATTTTTCCAATTCACTTCTGAGACTGATTTAAAAAATAGGCTTCCATATCTTATGCCAGCAAAGGCCAGGGAAGCAAAGGATATGAGCTTCAGATTCAAAGGTTGACCTCAAGGCAAACAACAAACACTCCCTCAACCCCAGCCTTCAGGTTGGCTTAACTCTCCAGACTTCTCTCTATGTTAATAGCATTCGAAATACCAATATTCTTCATCCATATTGTGGAAAAGCAGAGGCAGAAAGGTGATCTGCCTTTATATAAAGCCTTCGTTTAAGCACAAGTATTATTAAATCCAGAAGACTTCATAAAGAGTGATGGGGCTTTTTTCTAAAAAATCAGGCCTATACATCTACTTTGTGTGATACAGAAGCAGTGTAAAAGGCCATAAACCATTCAGCTGCTTTGATGCACTGACTTGATTAATGATCTTGATACAGATAGACAGAGTTCAAAGTGGTACCTATCTTTGCCACAGATTTTTAAATTATTCTTTAATGCTTGCCATAAGGATGGACTTCCAGCAAAAGAAGTATTTTCCTGATTGGCATTGGCTGTTTTAAGTAGCAAGTCCCCTGTGGTAAAGATTGTTGCTTCCTGTAAGAATTGTATGGTGTGGTACATAAAGCAATATACTCTGCAGATGCATTTTCTTCCTGACCTAGTCTGAACATGAGGTGCTGATCACTCAGGGGGTTTCTGGGTAAAAGTTTACAGGGAATTAAAAAATTAGGAAAACTACTTCTCTGTGAAGGAATTTGGAGGCTCCCCTAAGCTTTCTTGTATTAACTTTAAATTAAAGGTGTTAAACTGGCATGTGTCTCCTGACAGGCAAGTGATCCTTTTAAGTCCTCTGCTTCATCCTCACTTGTGGAATTTGTTGTGCCAGTGGGACAAGGCTGGCTATAAAAACCTGTTGCAGGGGACCTGAATCTCATGCAGGCAGGCTGCCACTGCATCTCTGTGCTGGGGGGATTGCCCTTTCATCTCTGCTTCCCTGACAGAGGAGGATGGACACAAGCTTCACCCGGATGCTCTGTGTCCTCTGCATGGCTGTCGCGGTCCAAGCGTTTAGCCAGGAAGGGTTCAAGGAGCTGTTGCTGAAGCAGCTGGGGCTCTCTGAGGTCCCTAAATTCCATAAGAAAGACTTGATGGATTTGGTTATCCCAGACCATGTAAAGAACAAATACTTCTCCATGCTGAAGCACCAGAGGGTGAAGCGCCGAGCTTTGCCAAGCCTGGCTGGCATCCTCAGGGGGATCCCTGGCAATGCAGGTAACCTTTCTGCTGTCACTGTTGGGAGCTCACAGAGCACTGTGCTGCTGCCAGGGGAAGCCCACTCTCCCTTGGGATGGGTGGAGGCAAACCCAAAAGGGGAATGAGGTTTGGGTCTGCCTCTACACCTCTGTAGAAGAGGTGCGTGTAACAGCATCTTAAAGAGGAACATGCTATAGTAACTCCTTGCACTTGGAGAGGGGGTCCTACAGTCCTTGCAAAGGGCAGGCTGCTGCTGGAGCTGGATAGAAGGGAAAAGCCTTGGTACCCAAACATTTTGGGCAGGTAGAAAAATTATCTAAAAAATAAATGTCAGTAGAAAGTGTAGACATTCATTGCAGTTTTCTGGTCAAAACACCAGAAAGTCCTCTAATAGGAATCACACCTCTTTGAGGATGTTTCACTCTCCTCTCTCCTCTTTCCTTTCCTTTCCTTTCCTTTCCCCTGGAGAAATACTAAGGAGGAGATCAGCTGTACAGACAAAATGACAAAAAGACAAGGACCCCTAGAACTTGTTTCTGTTTCAAAAGATGTTTCTAAAACCCTAGGCAGCAAACAAAAATGTCTTTTCATTGCAAGTGGTATTTTCCTGCTTTGGTGCACTGGCACAGAGAGTGGGATACCTTTCTGTATTTGTTCAATTTGGCGGCAACTTATATAGATTTCTTTCCATTGCCTCCAGGTTGAAGAGAGCTGAACATAGAAGAGAAATTAGGGTATTTGCAAGACCTGCTACAGGGAATATGGGAGGGGTGTGTTGTGATGATAATCGTGGAAGAGATGTGGTGGCCTTTCTCATCAGCATGGCAGTGACAAGGTTTGGGTTTTTTTCCCCAACATGCACAGGCATGGCAGGAGAAGTCCTCTACTCTGACACCACCACACGCCAGAACCTGATCTTTGATATGGAGGGCAGAATACCTAAAAACAGCGAAGTGACAATGGCTGAACTGAAACTTTTCAAAAAACCTGTGGACAGAGCAAAGCTGCCTGCCAAGAAGTCTCACAGGCCTGTTTCCAATGCCAGAGTCAGTGTGTACTGGGTCCACCAGCAGCAGGATGGTACCAACAGGACCTCCCTGATAGACTCCAGGTAAAAAAGTAACCTCTTCTGAAGACAGGACTCTAGCTGTGGGGTATGGATCCTCTGGGATGGGTGTCTTGTGTTTATGTCTCTCATCCATCTGATGGGGTTACATCTGTAGAATCAGGGTCTATAGATTCTAAACCCAGAATTAATTTGTAAGAGTTTATTAAGATTAAGATTGCAATATTATTAAGGTTAAGATTGCAATACACTATGATTCATTGATATAATGTATTTCTGTATCAAATGATCCTATGTACTGCTAGATCTTCCCCTCTAAAAACCTCCACCTGATTCACTTCTCTCATGCTCTAACTCACATGGGTTCTGGCTGTTGGTATTTTTTCCATTGGCCTGTTCATTGGCTGTTCTCAATAAGTAAATAATGCAAAAAGCATCTGATTCTGTAGCCTTCAGCTACAGAAGTTTAACAAAACTTGAAGGCGGAGTTGGACAATGAAGTAATTTTCTGGATGGGTAGAAACTTATGGTGCTAACGCAGCTAGGACAGAAGCAGGTGGGAGTAGTAGTGTTTACCAGGCTGTGGTCATGAATATTGAGGCTGCTTATGATATTCCACTGCCATATTTCTGTATGAGCATGGGTGAATACCTTGACATGAACATGCACAAGGGGTTCTACTCTATCCATCCAGTTTCTGCTAGATCTGCTTGCTTCTTTTTGAGGTGTGAATTACTTGCTGTGAGTGCTTGCCCAGAGCACTCAGCAAAAATTCTTGTGTAATCAAAACATAAAACAACCTATGGTAAAAATATTATTCTGTTGCAGTAACAGTGCTGTAAGCTCTGGCTTTGTCTGATAGCTTTTCTCTAATGCTGAGCCCTCATTGTGCAGGCTGGTTCCTATACACGAGTCAGGCTGGAAGAACTTTGATGTGACGCAGGCTGTGCATTACTGGCAGCAAAACAAGAGGCAGGAGCCAATGTTCCTGGAGGTCTGGATTGAAGGAGAAAGGGTAGGCAGGCATGCCTCAGAAATGGCTAAAGCTGTGCATTTCATCTCTCAGGACCCGAAGAATAAAGCCCTAGGCAAACCTGAACTCGTACTTTACACCCTAAACTTGGAAGACTATGGGTATGTATGAAACCTAAATCTGTGTTGTCTCTGGTGTAATTTTGCCCCTGAATTATTGTACTGTGTGTGCCAACCCAGGGTGTGCAGCTCTTGCCTTCAGCAGTAACCTACTGCAAATGGAGGACATAGAAAGTTGCTGCTGAATCACAGCTCTCCTCTTCCCATATTTGTCATCTGAATATTCAAATAAAACCATGTTTTTTGGCATGGCCCAGGTTTCCCAGCTCAGGGCCTAACTGTGCTATTAACAGGAAAGATTATTTCTCCCACCTTCCCAGTGTCCAGTTCTGGCATCAGTTCTTGTTTCTCCCGTGGTACGCAGGACTCCTGGGGACTGCACAGAAGACAGGGTGACAGGGAAGTCCACCTGCTGCCGACAGAAACACTACATCAACTTCCATGAGCTTGCCTGGATGCAGTACTGGATCATTGAGCCAGCAGGATACCAGGCTTACCAATGCTCAGGGGGCTGCCTGCATCCCCCCAGCCCCCTGCAGCCCTTCAGCTATGGGGAGCGCACCTGCAGCGTGGCAGAGAGCTCCCCACTCCCCATCATGTACCTGGTCAAGAGGGGTAACTACACTGAGATCGAGGCAGCCGAGTTCCCCAACATGGTCATCGAGAAGTGCAGCTGCATCACGGATGGCAGGGCGCTCATGTGAGGTGCAAGCAGCCAGACAGGGATGTCACAGCCCCTCCTCCAGTCCCCACCCCTGGGGCCAGCAATAAAGGTCCTGGGGGACCCCCAGATACCTGCCTGCAAGGGGCTGCAACTTTCTCATCTGTCCTGCTCCCCTGCAGGAGGGGTGTACTTAAAGGCACTGTCCATATAGATGGGCTCAGAGGAGCATCCATCTTCACATGCACCTGTGTGAGGTGTACATATGGAGACTAATGCGTCTCAGGGCTTCCTTGATGCTAGCTAAATTTTATTGGATTAAATGAACCTGCACCCAATTTATTTCAGTCCCCACCCCACAGTAATTGCCTGTCAGCAATGGGAATCATCACCAGGTGAAGCAGCAATGTGTGGGTTCAGCTTTTCATTCTTAGACTCCTGGGTTTGGTCCTTGTCTGTACAAGTCATGTTCCTGGTGAATTGGAGAGCAGAAGCACTTTCATATATATATTGTATACATGCACACATACGCACATATATAGTACAGGAATATATGTATTATCTACATGCATCTTGGATATATACATATTGTCTACATACATACCTACATGTATGTACATACTTCCTAGACCTAAAAGGAACATACATATGTGTGCATGTATCATACGCATGTATATATCCATACACATACATAAGAGGTTATCTGGAAATCAAAGGATTATATTTTTGGCCACTGCACCAGGGGCTTAGCACAGTTTTGGGCAAAATTTAGAGTCCTGAAGTCAATGTGAATATTAGGACTTAGGTTGGCTTGCATGAGTAACAGTTTGTGGAATCAGACCATTATTTTTCTTGTTGTGTATTACAGTTATTTCAATTTAGGAATATTTTCCGAATTTTGTGTTCTTTCAAAGTCATGGAAACAATAAAATACCATTACTAAAGTAGCCATTTGTTTGCTTGTATTTATTCCTAGGTCTAAAATTGAAGGGAAAAAATGTCGTATTTCTGAACGTACTCCAGTGATGAGCTTGTATAAACATACACACAGTAACAGATTTCTCAGTTACCTGTGTGGTTCTGCCTGCTTCTGGTAGGGCTTATCTGTTTAGGCAGGGACTGGAAGTCGGCTCAGTCTGCAGGGGGAGCAGATCCCACAGCACCAGCTCTTCTTAAGCTGCTGTAGAATCTAAGCCAACACTTTCTTAAAGAGAAAACCTAGAAACATATCTGACAGGAAAGAGGTGATGCTCTCAGTACCAGAACCTGCAGGCCATCAGCTGGAGCTGTAGTACAGAAAGAGATGAGCTGTCTTCCACTTCCTCCCTTCCCATGTGAAGCATTTTAAAACCCTGACCCTTCCTTATGGACATCTGACCAACACATTTCCCTGGAGAAATGCAATGGCAATGTGGTTAGTCCCTTTCTGAACTGAACTGTTGGCCATGGTGTCACCTATGATCATGAATTCCACACTTTGTGTCAGACTTTAAAATTCATAACCTACTGAGATACACGTGGCTCTGGAGATAAAGTGGTCACTTCTGTCCGTCTCTGTAGGACATGGTCCCCTCAAGGCCCTGGCTGAACCTGCTCCTGGTGGAAGGGCTCTGAAATGAGTTTGTCTGGCCAGGCAGGGTGGCCATGAGCCATGGGCCAGGTGAAAAGAGGGACCTGCTAAACTCTGCAAGGGCTTTAGATTATTCATCATGACAGCTGAGTTGTTAAGTGTCTCTGCTGTTCTGTAGAATCTCAGGTCTAAGATCACCCGGGCATCTCTGCCTCATCTTGACATGGCACCTTTCACTTGTGTAATGCCTCTGGCAAAGGAAGAGCTTTAAGGGGAACAAAAAAAGGCAGAAGCAGACTCATGAGTCACCAGTGCTGGGCTATAGCACCATGGGTTACTGCAATCTGAATTGGATGAGAAGTACCAATCTCCGGCCATTTCCTTCTGTGACTGTGTAGCATCTCTCTGCATTCAGCCCCAGTTCCTTTCCAGCAGATCAAGGCAGAGCATAGCCTGAAGGCCATGAGCTCAGCTAACAAAGCCAATGATTTATCCACAAAGCTCCTGGGAAGAAAGTGTTTGAACTGGTTCCTGCCTGTGAATGAACAGCATTAACCCCTCAGCCTCTAGCACTTGGACTCCATACATCATCCCCCAGACCTGGCAGAAGTCTTACCCAGTGTGATCTGGGGGCCAGGCTGCTGCTGCGGTAAGCAGGGAGCAGAGCATCATAGCAGGGATGCGGGGTTGGGACCAGTGGGGTGGACAAAGGCTTGAGCCCTCTTCTGTTCCTCTCCACCAGGATCCTGCACCACATCCAGCTTCCCTCACCTTGCATCTGGCTCCCTTTGCTCTGGTGTCCTTGTGGACTCAAGGTACAGAAAAGCATGTGGCGTGTTGCTGTGGATGTGTGTGACAGCTGGAGATGACAAGAGGGATACAGTGGCCAAAGACACACAAAATTCTGTGGGGAGAACTGAATTCTCCCTCAGTCCCACCCAGTGCATGGTCTGGTCCAGTGACAGTGTTAAGCACAGACCAGAAGAAGAGGTGAGGAAGAGCTTATTGATAGAAAGCTATAAGTATAGGTAGCCTGGATGGGCATCACTGGCAGCCATGCCTGGCATCTGGCATCCCCATCTCTTCCCTGTGGTCTGTACTCCCTTCACTTCCCAGCAGCCACATGTGGGGCCTCCTAGGGACTCCCAGCATTACCCAGGCCTTCCCTACTCTGCCTGTACACAGCATCACCATCTTCTGTTAAAGTGGATGAAAAATTAAACTCCTTAATTTAAAGTTAACCAATCGTGCTACAGCCTCATTTGTCTGGATGACATGCTGTGTCTGATGGATGCTGCAGGTAGTTTTTAACCCATCTTCAGCTTGAAATGCTGCACTTTGCAGGGGACAGGACACTATTCAGACTCCAAGCTGGGAGGTCAAGCTGCTGTGGAGAAGGACAGATTTCTACAGTGTGAACTCCTATGCAGAAGGTTGTGGTTGAAATACTACCACACCTGGGGCTCCTCCAGACAGCAGCATATGCTGCTGGGAAAGTATCTCCCAGCCTGTCTGTCATCTTCAAACAAGGCTGCATTTTCTGTGATACCTTCTGCGTGCTACCTCACTGCTTTTATATCACTACAATGTGTAAGGTGTACAAAGGTTGTCAAGCTGTCATGCTATCCTTTCTGTCTGAATGACACCACAGTCTCTGAGGAAAGGCAGAACATCTTAGGTACCTGGCAGCAGTGTGGTTCAGCATTAACATTTATGCTATGCTGTAAAAAAAAAAAAAAAAAAAAAAAAAGATCAGACGAAGAGCAGTGCAGGAGTGTAATGAACCACATATAAGCAGAAATCATTTAAAAAAATGTAAAGGAGCTTTAAGGCAAAACTGATGTCAGTTATTAATTGAAATAAGTAAAATTTTAGGAAAAAATCACATTTGGGGGAAAAAATCACATAAAAGCAAACAAAAGAGATATGCAGAATAGGGTTCACATAACAGTGAAACAGTAAGAATTAGATAAAACCAGATACCAGTTAGAGAAAAACACATCCCAAGTAGTCAACAGCCCAGCCTCGAGACAGGGCTGCAAGGTATCTGCAAGACAGATGAAAGAGATGGGAAGGAATTCTTCCCACAGCTTATCTTGGTACAGCCTTGAGCATTGGCTAGAAAAACATTGAGAAATTGGATTCACTGTATTAGCATGACATTAATATAATAATGAGTTATTAGCATACTAAAATGCACACTCATAGGGTAGAGAGACCCCTACTAACAACGAACCCCTTACTCTATGAGCATGCATACAGAAACTTTTGAGCGCTGCCACTTCAAATGGAAGTGAGGAATCAGCAAACCAGTCGTGGGTGTGAGTGATAGAGTAAAACTAGAGATACAGTTCTTTGTCACGATTTTGGGCCAACAGTTTTGTGACCCAGACAGGACTGCCATAGAGCCTTGCCTGTATTTTATTGTCTCCTGACCGTACACTGGACCACCCAGGGCTCCAGCATGCACCGATCACCGCTCTGTCCATCAGGGAATTCCACTGGAACTTCTCCAGTGTTGGGAAGTAAGCAACTCAAAGGGAGTAGTATTTGGCTCTGCTGGAGCTGAGTGTTTGAAACAGTGGTAATTCTTTTACAGTTGTGGTACAAGTACAGCTACTTCCAGTGAGGTACCTCCTGGTGCTCCTCTTGGATGCAACCTTACAAACTGGAAAATATTTGGGAATGTTCTAATGACAGAAGAGAAATTTATAAGGTACTGTAATCACTGTTGGACACTAAATGTAACTTTGTTATATCTTAATTAATGATGTTTTGTTGTAGCATGGATAAGAGGGATGAAGTGCCATATGTGGATGCTTTTTAAATTTTGTATGGAAGGCCCACAGATTCAAAAGAAGTGTGGTATTAATGAGGATTACATTTTGTATGCAGGACTGAAAACTAGTAAGAAAGATTGTTGTAAGTTGGTGCAAAGGGGATGAGCATGTGGAAGATGTGCAGCTGTCTGTCCCCTCATCTCCCCCTCCCCACCCTGAAAATGCAGCACCTGTGTAGGAGGGGAGTGAAAGGGGGGGGGGCAGGCAATCAGAGGATACGGATTTCAGTTCCATGGCCAGGAGCACGAGGGGACAGTGTCCCGCTGATTCAAGCCCCTTTAAGACAAGTGATCAGGGTTGAGGGGCAGCTTATTTATGTGTATGTCCCTTTTACAGTGTCAGATGTGTTAAACTGGAAACAGCCTGTGGGGTTTTATCAGGTTAATCTGGAGGGGACTGTCACAGTTTAGCTGTTTGGGTGGACCACAAACACAAGGACAGAATTATGTAGTGAAATGAGGCAGCAGCCAGGTGCTGCTACTCAGCAGGCAGTGGGTGTGAGCCTGCATTCAGCCCACCTGTGCCTGGTTAGGGCTGGCCCCAACTGCGCAGGGGCAGGATCAGGAGGCCAATAAAAGGCCTGGCCTCCAGCACAAGCTCAGCTCACTTGCAGAGCAGGCCAGAGGAGAGGTTGGGTGAGTTGGGAGCACCAGCACTGACCCAGACTGACCGACCCTGAAGGCATCAGCTTCTGCCAGAGCACCGGTCTGACTTCAGAGAGTCATACCCCAAGAGAGGTTCGTCTTGCAACAGAATTACTCTCTATTCCACCCCCCTCCACTAAGGAAAGATAAAAGGGGAATAAAGACTGGAGACCAGAGTAAATGATATCTCCGAAAACTGAGAACAACTGGATACAGATTTGTTAACTCAGGGGAAAGGTAATAAGGGATAAAGTAACAAAGAATACAAATATCTACAAAAATACATAAATACAACCCCATAGATGAGGGCTCTGAGGAGCACGCAGTGAGCTGTTGGTAAAGCAGCACAGGGGAACAGCTGGGCAGCCAGCAGCAAGCAGAAAGAACACATGAGGAGCTGCTGGCATCCCCGACCTTTTAGAGTATGGGCAGAAATGGGAGGGAATTGACCCTTTCCTCCTTTTGTGTTCCTCCCCTTTCCATCTGAAACCCCTCCTTCTTCAGTTCTTCATGTTCAAATGGAGACAGGGATGTAGAGGCTACACAAAATGATGGTGATGGCTACCACATAACCGCAGTGGCCAAGATATCCAGGCACCTCCAGAGACCCCTTCACTACGGAGGAAAAGCAAATAGTGTCGGCAAAAGTTTAAAAAAGGGAAATGGAGATAGGCACAAGATTATATTAATCTGGTTATGCCCTGGGGGAACCCAGGTTGGGATCCTAACTCCAGGAGGGACCTGGAACGGATTTAAGTAATATCAGCAATTAATCTTGTATGGGGATCAGCTTGTTAGTTACTGCTATAACTGAGAGTAATCTGCAGAGATGTGAATGAGAAAAAAAAAAAAAAAAAGCAGAGGGAGATGTGCAAGATCATCCTCTTTGGCAAACTGCTCAAATCAAGCCTTGTTAGGGTTAAATCAGTGTGCATATTTCCAGGAGGAGGGGCACTGGAGGAATGAATGCCCAAACAAATGCTGAAAGATAGGCAACAGGAGAATATGGAAACTGATGTGAATTTTATGGTGGTGGAGAAATCTCACTCAGGCAGAAGGGGATAGGAGGAAATTATTAGTATTCACTTGGCTGATCCTCTGCTTCCAATTAATCAGGGCTGTGTGAAACTATAAATTTTATTAGCAGAGCCACACACTCAGTAGTTACTAGTTGTGAGGGCCCTCTAAGTAAAGTAACAGTACTGATTGTTGGGGCAAGTGGAAAGCAAGTTTTAAAGCCATTCTTGAAACTGATGGTGTGCACAGCTGGAAATAAGCAATTTACTCATTAATTTCTCTATATGCCAGAATGTTCCCTGCCATTATTAAGACGTGATTTGTTGCACAAACTGAATGCTCAAGTAATTTTGGGTATAAAAGTAGCACTTGTGTTCTGGGAAATCGAGCTTGCTTTGTGGAGTACCACCGTGCTCCCTTTTCTCTGCAGAAATGGATATTAAAGCAAATATGTCAAATCTTTTTGTGGACTGGCTTATTGCACACCAGTTAACAGACCCCACTTTTGAGACAACAAAACCAGTGTTAAAACACAGGGCATTGTCCTGCAGGACTGAAGGTGCAGAGCAGCCATGTGGTGCTCAAGGAGGAGGTGTGTCCTGTTTAAGGGCTTCATCAGCTCTGGTAGTCCCACACAACTTTAAGCTCTTGTTTAAGCATTTGCAGCAGCAGCATGTCTGAGTTAAAGGTTAATACAAGTGGGAGCTGTGGCCTGCCTTCATGACCCTGCTCACAAAACTATCTATGAGGTCTAGCAGTACTCAATGGAGATGGACATGGGGAAATCTACTGCCCTCATGAAAGCTTTTCTTATGAGAGGTTGGGCAGGACAGTAACACTTTCTCCCTTATCATTACACTTTAGGAGATATAACTGAAGTTTTAAGCAGTATTGAATGCCCCTGTTGTCTGAGTTACACACCCTGTCTGATCTTTCCTCGGTTTCATTTGAACAAAGGCTGTTCTCCCATTTTCTTTCAAAATCTTTGAGAAGCTGCAGCCTTACCCTGCTGGTGAGACCTTATTTCCTCTCCCACTCTTTTTTTTTTTTTCCCCTTTGCATTTCACAAACTCCTACCAAGAGTGTCTGACACTTTGCTTTTCAGGGCAGCCTTCTAATTACCAGTGTAAGTGGAAAGTCAGATGTGGAATCCACATCCCAGCAAAGGTGATGATCAGGGGAGCTCCTCTGGCTTTGTCTGGGAACATCTGCAGTGTGGGAAAGGATAATTCGAGACAAATGGAAGAGGGGAGGTGGAGATCCTGTAGGATTTTGATATTTTCAGAGAAGCCTCTTCAGGGTCTCAATATCTCATAGTTTTTCTCATCTCATCTTCATTAATTTCATGTGAAATTGGCTTCCATGCCAAGTGCTGGATTTGCAGCCAGGACCTGAACTCTTCTGTCCACTCCTGGTGCAGGAGAGCAGCCTGCACATCAGCACATTTTAGAATAAAACAGAAAAAGCTGTTCACAACTGTTGCCTTCTGGCCTAGGCTCCAGGGGTACATGAGTGCTCCAGAGCTGCTTGTGTGCTGCATTTTCCCAGAGCTGAACCAGCAGTTACCGAACAGCCAAGAAATTTTTTAACCATGGCAGGAAATGTTACCTGGAGATACTGGGCAATGGGAAGTCATGTGAAGAGTTTACAGCTCTCAGTATAATTTCTGAAAATTGCTGAAAACAAAACAAAAACCTATTTAGTACATTTGTTTTAAAGGTACACCTACTATTTGTGTTTTTCTATTTACATTTTTCCATCTTCTAATTTTTTGAGTGATAATAAATCTGCCCCTTTGAAAGTCCAAGTCCTGCACTGCCTTTTAATGTTTTTATTCTCTTTGCTGGAAACAAATGCAATCAATTCATAATAGTGACTGCTCAGATGACTTCCACCTTCCAGCCCAGTGGTAACTGTCACCTTTAGAAAGCCCCAGATAATTATTGTATGCTGGATACAATATTACACAGGCCATAAGGAACCATCTATAATCACCAGACATCATGTTTTCACTGAGACATTTGTGTAATATTTCCAATAGGTATTTCTCCTTGCAAACACTGCTCTTCTTTCCATACAGCCCAGGTAGGTCTTTCAAGAGCTTCTTGCACTCTTAAGTTTTGTGTAAATTCTCGATTCCCTGTGGCTGGTTAGAGACAGACAAATGAAGCAAGCAGCAGGACATACATGTGAATTTGGGTACCCATGGTGCTTCCTCAGCAGGACCAGCTCCTGAATTTAAATCCAGACTAACCAGCCTGGACTAGCTAGCCCATGCCCAGCCTCCAGCAGTGCTGGAAGGCAGTGGTGTCCATCCAGCCACTCCTGGACAGATGGAGGAGGTCAAAGCAGTTGTCACTTTCCCACCTTCAGATGCCATTAAGTATGTTAATCTGCAAAGCTACCCTAATTACTCAACTATACATGAAAGTAAAGCCTATTTTGAGGCAGCTGTGTTAATTAACCAGGGTGCAGTTCTTAACATCTCCACTTAGATGCTGTGGAGGGATCTCTAAGATATAGCACCTTCCTAAGAATAGACATCATTACAAACAAACCTTTACAATGTCAGCAATCTCAAGAAAGCAAAATCTTAATTAAGAACAAATGTCAACTGGATCAAAATTACTTTTTCTGTCTCTGGAATAGGTAGATTGAAGTAAACATGAACTTATAACCTCATATCCTCACTATTCAGCATGTCCATGTGCCTGTGCATCACAGGGTCCCTGGTCAGGAATATTTTTCCAAGGGCAGAGTTTCATCAGCACTGCTGGAGCTGGACACATCCTCTGCCGATAGCTCAGTGCCACCTACAGTACCAAGAATAGAAGCTGTCAGTCTCAGAAAACCAAAGGGAGAAACTCCAACAAAGTCAAAACACTGAAGTGGCTTTTAGTAGCTCATTTACTTGTCCACATTGCAGACGACTGTATAAGCAAGGGAACTGGGAAAGGAGGAGCCCTTTGGTTGAATGCTGGTAGCTGTTGCTGTGCCTGCTGGTGACTTTTCTAAACTTACACAAATTATTTCTCTGTAGCCCAGGTTAGAAAACAGGTCTTGCAATTCTAGTCTTGCAGTGTGCTTGTGAATATGAAGTCTTCAGTACCTCTTACACTGCAGGGAGATCCCAAGATGGAAATGGTTAGTGGAAATCAAGCCACTGTTAAGCTAAGCCAGGTAAGGTTTTGTGATATTTGATTTCTCAAGTTTTTTCTTCTGGGACAGGATGAAAATATACATTTTCACTTACCAGCAACAACTTTGGTTCTTTGTGCCACAGAATGAAGCCAGAAAAACAAACCAAAATTATTCAGGTTTAGCTACAAATACTCCTGTTTGGTGATGCTGGATGGTCCAGAGTGCTTCTCTTTGGCACTGACATACAGAGTAACCAGTAGATCACAGGCTTGTTAGAAAGCAGTACAGAAGGAAACAGTATGCTCCAATTCTAACTTGCCAACCAATAGAAATTTCTTATAAACTCTGAATATTTTGCATGTTCAATGCTTAATTTGTATACCTTATGTACTTTATACTTCTTTCCAGGTTACAGAAGGATCTGTATGAGGTGAGGAAAAGCCCTCTCAGGTTTGTGCCAGTGTTTTTACAAATTAATTTTCTCAGTCATTAAATCTGAAATGCAAGAGAAACATGAGGCAGTGCTCATGCTTGGAATAAACACATAAAAGATGCTTGAAATAAACACATTCAGAATGACACCAGAAGAATTCTGAAAGTCACACCACTTATTGTGGAAGTGTTTGCATGGGAACATGAACCTTTTCTCTGGAAAGATATTCACAGTTTTAGTGTGTTTACATTCAGAAACACCTTTGAAATCCAAACCTGCATTAATCCTCAGAAAAAGAAAGATACAGGCAGGTTTCTGCAAACTCTGCATTATCCTCTCGGCCCTGGACTAGAGGGATCACCTCTATTCTGAGGCCATTCTGTCCTAGGGAACTGGCCCATACAATATTTGAATGGTTTCAGTTTATTTATGTATTTTTTAAACTTGTATTTATTGACTTTTCTTGCACAAATTCTTAAGATAAGCTTCAAGCACTTCACCTGCATGTTTCTAGTTTGTTAAAGGATTATTCCTGTTGGTTATCCAGCTGTTTTTAAAAGACATCCTATAGCCATGTCAAAGTCAAGTCTTGCCAGTGAGTGCCCACAGAGCTCTCCACATAGTGCTCTAGGCTGATCCTTTCTGTGGGCATATCCCAGAGCAAGTGCCTATTCCTGTTTGGCAGGAGCTAAAAAATTCCCAAATAACTGTGTAACAGAGTGGAGCTGGTTCAAGGAACATGTAAGCTATCATCCAGCTAGTAGATTCAGGGCATTTCTTTTAATTCTGGCACTAATGAAGACACAGTTGATCAATAAAGTGTTTGGTGCTACTACTGGTTTAAGATACTCCAGTTCCTCTTCACTCACCAGTGTTTTATTCCCTGTCCTCTGTAATGCTACTTCAGTTGTGCTGGCAGATCTGCTACAGCCACATGATATGCCCCACCAGGGAACTCATCTAGTTTAACAAGAAACCCACAACAAAAATAGTGAATTGGTGGCACATGAGATAGTCTTGGAAACAGCTGCATCAGTGCAACTGAGGTAAAACTGCAATTCTACTGAGGGGAAATAACTTTGGTAAGAGTAGTTGCCAAAACACATATTTGAACTGGCCCATTCACTTTTGGCCCATGCCATCCTTTCCATACTACAGAGGAGCTTGAATGTGCTCATATAACTGAAGGCTCTCTTGCCCCAAATCATAGAATCATAGAATGTCAGGTTGGAAGGATCTCACGGAAGGATCATCTGGTCTGACCCTTCTAATATTATTATTTGTATGATATGCCTCAGCACCCTGTCACACCAAGACTTAAAACTTGCCAAAGTGGGGGAAATCCACCACTTCCCCTGGGAAGCCATTCCAATGTCTGACTGTCCCCATCATGGAAAATTTTTCTCTTTTGTTCAAATAGGATCTTGCCAGAAGAAACTTGTGCCTATTCTCCTTTGCCTTGTCCATGGGACTCCTTGCAAACAGGGAGTCTCCTTCTTCTTTACAGATAACGTTTAAGTACTGGAACATTGTAGTAAGGTCTCCCCTCAGCCTTTTCTATTCTCAAGGCTGAACAAACCCAGTCTTCTCAGCTTCTCCTTGTTTGGCAGGTGCATGAGAGTTGGCTGTAAGCACACTGAAGGCTTGCCACCCAAGTGGAGCTGCTGCTGGTATATAACATTCCCTACTAACATATCTACACCAGCAAAACTTCATTACCTTGAGGTGACATCCCAGGTACCCTCCATTTCAGTCTCTTAATGAAACATACTCAGTGAATAAAATAACTTTATTCCTACCCAGGGTCCACTTGTCCTGTCCCCCATGAGATGCTATTTGCAGTCTTAATGTCTTTCTCCACCTTTTTTCTGAAATTTTCCAAGACTCCATTAAAGATTAAAATGGGAGACATGCCAAGTACTTTACTACTCACCAGATCATTTGCTGTAGATAAATCACTGACGATTACACAAATCACATTATACTAATGATAAGCTGCAAATGCCAAGTTCATTACTTGGGCAATACATGTAGGTAAACCAAGAACCTGTGCTGTAGCAATTTATACTTTAAATGCTGTGATTTTTGCTTTCAGAACACGGGCAAACACACACCAGGGCTGGAAAATTGCCCTCTGGAGAACGCAGCTTCCCCGCAGCGGAGCTCTCGGGGCTCGGACAGGATCGCCCTGGTGTCAAGATGCAGAGATGCTGCTGGGGGCACGAAGCACCGCCCAGCAGGTAATCAATTCCCAGGGAGACTACTCCACTGCCTTACCCTAGAAAGACAAGAAAAACCACCACATCCTAAATCTCCTTTTCAGTCTCAGATGATCACCCTTCGGCGGTCAGCAGCAGCCTCCTTCACTCTGATTTCTCCTTAAATGTGTGATTCGCTCTTTCCCTCCTCACTCATTCTGGAGCAAAATAAGGAAATACCTTTATTTAATTTTGTCAGTTTGAGTAGAAGGAACTAAAGGAGGGCTTTTGGACGCTGGGAGGGGCAGAACACAGAGAAGTCTATTCCCTCCCATTTCCTGCCCATACTCTTAAGGTCAGGCAGACCGGCAGCCCCCTTCTCTTTCGCCCTATTTTTGCTTCGCTGCTGTTCCTCTGAACTCCTTTACCCCCAGCTCGCCAGGTGCTCTTCAGAATCCGCATCCATCCGGCGCTGGGAAGAGCCGTGGAGCCCCCTCCTGTGCGGTCCCTGATGCAAGGGGCCCTCAGGCACCCATCCCTGCCAGCATCGAGATCGGGTTGTATAGATATATTTATATATATTTGTATTTTTGTTCTTTATCCCATGTGTGACTGCCTTTCCCCTGTTCTAGTATATCTGTTTCCAATTTTTTAAATTTCCAACTCTAAGTCTCGTCTTTATTCCCCTTTTATCTTCCCTTGGGAATGTGGAGGGAGGTGGATCGTTGTAGAGGATTAAGGGTTAGATTTGATGATGTCAGAGGTCCTTTCCAACCTGGATAATTCTGTGATTCTGCATAATAAGAGATTAATTCTGTCCTCTGGTTTTTGGTCCAGACAAATAGCTAAACCCTAACAAATTTCTCTAAAAGAAATACTTACACACACTAATAACACCTATCATACTGATATTTAACACCCACAGAATCTTAAAAGCCACCATATTTATTTATGCTAACCTCATCCATACAAAAATGTTACTTACAGAAACATCAGCTTTTAAGCCTGGATCATAGGTTCAGTGTCATTTGACAATTGTTAACTGTGCTAACTTGATTACACACCAAAGGAGATTCAATATGAAGCTAAAACCCAAACTACTCTGTTTCTTGCATTAGGACATACTATTATAGACATTTGTAAAGCTTATAAAAAGACAGTAATTTCACTCCATTAATACGGAATGTACTGAACATATAACTAATAACAATATAAACAATGATAGCAATCTTACAACTTACTGTTATATTAACTGAACTTAATTAAGAAGAAAAACAAAAGCGATCCAGGGATGCCAAAGGATTTTATGTGGCAATATGGAATGACAGCAGAGTACGAAAAATTTGAAAGGACATGGATACACAGTAAGTTTGGGTTTAAATCACTTTTTTCTCCCTTTAGATTGCTTTGCAAATAATGCAGGATCGATCTGGTCTCTAGACAGACCTCTCACAGAAAAAAGCCTTGCTGCTCGTTCCTTTAAAGTGCCTCCACATTTCAGTCCTAGAGACATCAATTCCATCTTAAGTTTATCCAAACCCAGGGCTTCCAGTTCAGCAGCAGAGTTGAATGCCAGTAAGTCTATTGGTTCTGACTCCTGCAAAATGACAAAAATCTGGTCAGAATATCATTATATTATTCCTCACTGAGGGGATGGAACATGTATAGACAGAATGCTTCATTTTACAGAAGATCTTCAATTAGGATTATCTCAAACTACTCATTACTTAATAAAGTTTAACAATGTTTCCATATGCAATATGATGGCTATTCTCATTACTAACTGAAATTACCCAGGCAAAGTCTTACTGTAGCATGTATGAGCACACTGAAGCTAGCTATCAGCCTAACTGTAAAACAAGCACATCTTAGCAGAGATAACAAAACCAAGAGAGGGGTGAATGCTCAAGTGTGCTTCACACCCAGTGTCTCAATGCGCTGCTATGGGTTTACTCACTGCTCCCTAGTTAAAAGCTCACTCTAACATGTCCAGATAAACCATAGATGTGCTTACTTGCAATGTACACAGCCTCCCCAGATAGAAGCACTAGTCATTTTACATGATACAAACTTGACTGAACTTTAAAAATTATTCCACTAGAATCAATGCATTCTACTTGAAATAGAGGAATGCCAAAGTAGTAAAATTAAGACGTGTAAGTATTTAATCCTCTTCCTCTGGAGACAAAATAGTCAACACTGTTTTCATCTGAAAGGAAGTAAAGTACTCCCAAGAAAACTGCATTCAAAACAGCCCAGCATCACACACAGCAGTTCAGTAGCTTAATCTTGGCTCACAGGCACTTCTCTAACCCAGGACATGATATAATGAATATACCTCTAGCAGCAGCAGGAAGGAGGATGAATAGTTATTTTTAATGCAGTTACACTGTAAATACAGAAATAGATGGAAAAGCACACTTCTTAAAATGGAGAATAACAAAATAGTGAGTTCTGAAGTTCGCATCTCATTTTGCCACAACAAAATGGATTAAAATTTCACCTTAAGAAGAAATCAGTATATCTGGAGAGTAACACAGGATGAAAGGGATCTTGGCAGACTCGCTAGTCCAAGCCCAGGGCCTTGTCCACAAAAGAACATGGCAAAGATTGGATAATCTGAATGCTGGACTTTACTAACATGTTAATCAGTAATAGTAAACATTAAGACACTAAAACAGACAAAAGTTTAAGCCCATTTCATTCAGTACTTAAAAGCACGTATTAGTCTTATCACACACACCATGCTGGAGTTATCATAGGGACTTCAGAGCAAGTAATACCAGCAGTGGGAATAAGATTGCTCCACTATGAACTTAGCAAAAACAATTATTGCTAGCACAGTTAGAACCTTTGTCCTGCTACACATACAAAAAGAGACAAAAAAATCTGTCAACGACTACAATAAAAGTAATTCCACCTGAAAGACCCATCTGCCATGGTATTGGTGAAGTCCCCTGCTCTAGGAATAGTCTCACAAATACTAAGCAACAGGTAAACAGGGAAGAATGGTAAACATCCTGTTTAAAGTTTGACAGTAGATGACAAAATTCTAATTTATCAGATTACATCCTTGGTCTTTCTTCCATTTAACTGTATTAAGCTTGCACTTATCAGAATTCAGACACTGGCAAATGATGGTAGGCTTTCTGCTCAAGCTGAAACAAGGCAGAAAATCTAAGCAAGTCCCTAGCCCAAAAATTAGCCACATTTCATTTCAGTGCTAAAATAAGCCCAGATTCATTATCCCTAATATTTTTTAATAGAGTAGTATGCAAGGACCGATGATGCACAAACACAGGCAGCTTTTACTGCCAAATATTAATTGGACTTTCATCAGTTCAGTCGAAAATGTTAGATTCTCTTTTGTCTAGAAGACTGATCTAAAGCCTCTTCAGTAAAGAGTCCCAGCCATTCTGTCAGTCAGCAACCTCATGCTCAGTGCTGCTCCTGATCTGGCTGAGAGCTGTGACACCAACCCAGGCTGGCAGCAGAGATAAAGGTATGGAAACAGCACACCCCTGCTTCCACTATGCATATAACAGATGACCAATTTTAAAACCATTCTTCCACAATCCTCTGCAGTTCAGATGAATCTCATAATTTATACCCATCCTGTCTCCCTAGTGATGGAGCTGCTGCTTTCAGACTTTTGATACTCACTGAAGTAAAGTTTGCACCAGGTTACTAGGGAACTAGATTAAAGCCTTTTACAGTAACAAGAAAGACTAGTCCACTGATTGGCTAAAGGAACATCTACTTTGAACAACTTCTAGTTTAAATATAGAGGTCACTTTTAATTGACTTGGTTAGTGTGTGCCAGTGTGTCAAAAAGTAGGAGACTTTCATGCCACAGATGTGTGTTATTTTTCTTTTTTCTCCTCTCAATGAAGAATTCTAGATCCAGAGTCTATCTACTCAAGAAGGAGAAAAACAAAAACAAAACCAACATAAAAACCACATGGATCTCAGGAAGGACTACTAGACAGCCAAGATTAACTGTGTCCTATATAGACAAAACTTCAACCCTATCAAGTCCTTCCTTGATCCATTCTACCAAGCATCTCTCAAGACAATGCTACCTTATAATAACTTTCTTCATGGAGACATTGTCAACTAAGAGCCACTTTTGGATGCAGTTTTCATTAACCTGTACATTCCATTTTCACAAGTCATACGATCCATCTTCAGTTTAGCTGGTTTTCATTTAGCCTTGGTATTTTTTGTGCTCTGAATCAGATTTTGGAGATTCTATTAACCTCTTAGGGAGACTATGATTCTAAATCAAGGAGGTACATCTAATGCACTGAAGTAAGAGCATAAAAATCCTGTCTCCTTTCCTGCAACCCACAAAGGGAAAAGTGATTAAGTAAAAGCTGCTTCATACTTACTGTGCTCTGTAAATGGTTCATTTCCTGAGCCTTAGAAGAAATGTTTTCTTGCTCCTCTTCTTTCAAAGCTTCAGTTATTTTTTTCTTTTCTTGGGCTTCATCATTCAAGGGCTTTGTCACTTCACTGTTTTCTTCAGCTGGAATTTCAGTTTGCCCACCTGTGTGTTTGTCTCCATGCAGATCTCTTCCACTACCTTCTGTCTGCTCCAGTGGTTTATCAGTAGCACTGATACCTGGACTATCCTCTACTGAATCCACAGAGCTGCCTGAACATTCATTTGAGTTATCAGCATTATCATTACATCTGCTGCCTAATGGACAACTTCCATCAGATGCATGAGGGGAATCATCTTCACTGTCATCCTCACAATCCGAACTGCTTTCATCATCCAATCCTTCCAATCCCAGCCTGCCACAAGTCATACATTAGAAATTAATGTTAACCTATTTTCACTTTTAAAAAAAAATTTTTTCTATTGTTATTTTCTTTCCAAAACTTCAGAGAGCTGCAGTGAACTACCCTAGTGGCTATTTAGGATAGTTCAGTAAGTGGAAGAGCTGCTGCTACTACTGAACAGGTCCCAACATCCCCCCAGAAGAGATATCTTTTTACAGTATTTCCAGTACAGAAATGTGTGCTACCTATTGCTATTCTCAAGACCACTGTAATCATTAATACATCTCCTTCATGTAGGTGAGAAGTTAAAGGAAAAAAAGTAATTTTCTTTTCAGTTCATTTAAATTTAGTAAATTTAACTCATTAATGAAAAAATGAACATTTTAGTTATATATATAATTCTATTAATAGGAGAGAAAAAAAAGCCTATTTTTGCAAATAAAGTTTGTCATCTCAGCTGGGTAAGAATTACATGAATGTACCAACATTTATTACAACTCTCCAATTTAATCAAGTTAATTTTACTATTTAAATCTACATCTTTGGTAAGCTGCCATTTGTATGTATCTAACCTCTCAGCCTGTTCCAAGGCTTAGTAGTTAAGTATAAAGAGTCAATACTTACCAAAAGCATTTTCTTTTTTTGGATTTTGTTCCATTTTTCCCAGATTCACCTGGACGCTTTTGACTACTGCCACTTGCTGGTGACACTGTTTTGCTTGAAGAGGCCTGCAGTCCTTCAAAGCAAAAAGTATATTTCATCTGTACAGAATTCAGAAATGCTATAAATTCTATTTTTTAACTTTGGATGCAATTTGAAACACAAGCTGAAAATAATTACTGGTGCACATTCATGCAGACTTGAAGCTTCAAAATAAACTCAGTAGCAGCAAAAGCTTTCTTACACTGCTCTACTAAGGCACAGAGTCAATCTTAAAATTGGATTAATGAACTGAACTCCCTCAGATTTTACATCCCTTTCAGCTGCAAGTTTCACTGTCAAGCTGAAAGGAAACAATCCTGGTTATGTAAAGTAAGTACAAAGAACAGCAAGTGAAACAAGGTATTTTGTAGTTGGATTCCATTTCTAGTAAGACCTGATTATCATTTCACTCAAAATTTTTATATAATTCTTACAGATGAACTACAAAATTACCCTTGGAGAATTTTGATTTTATTGTGAGCTGACAGTATAGCAAAGTAAAATGAAGCATCGCATGTGTCTGTGTTACACTGTTCCATTACCATTTGAGAATCAATAGCCAAAAATTATGTTCAACAAATTTTACTGGAGTATAGATTCCACTGAATTGAAAGACATACTGTTAGTAAATTATTTTATTTATTTTATTTTCCTAGTGGATTAAGGCTATAGGAACTTGTAGTTTGCTTTATTTTCTGATGATAGGAAGTGAGATTAAGCTGAAGTACCTTTAAGGACTGAATCTTCTAGTTGCTCAGCCATTTCATGGCACTGCTGCTGGTACTCTGGACTTGAGAAAAAATGTTTTGGCTCTGCAAGTTTCCGCTGCAGCCTTTCCAAGTGCCTCTGCTCTTTTTCAGCTTCCCGTTCTGCCTGCTGCTTCACCCATTCAGCCATCCTGCAGGTGACAGAACCACAAAAATGAGGGCATTTCCAACACTTCATGTCATACCGGGTTATTGTTTTGAATGCTTACTGAATTCTTCTACCACCTATTAAGGAGCTAAAGAAAAAGGCAACTAACAACACCCAGAGGAATTACTGAAGAAATTCTGAGAGATTCTGCTACAGAGAAAAGAGTAAAGTTTATTTTGGAAGCCAGAAACAGCAGTAAAGTCACCAGTACTATGGTCTTATAACTTCAGAGAGAAAAAAAGAATTCCAGATGAGAAATCTTGAGACATAAACAGCCTCTGAGAAGCACGCTGCAGTCTAATCACCTCTATTTTGCAGTAATAGAGTCAGAAGAATCTCTTTGGCTTCCAGTCTATTTGTGCTTTAGAATTTACTTCTGCTCCTTTTAGTTTTAAAAATAGAATTTTATTGCTGCAACAGCCTGTCACTGGAACTCTTTTGTTAACTATATGGTCAGTTTATTTTCTAATTCTAGCTTCTAAAAAAATGCCTCACGCTTTTTCATGATTGACATCTCGAAGTCTCCTCCCACTGAGATCTCGGCAAGCCTCCCTGTTTGTTGTCTTTTCAATCTGAGCACCAAGTGCTCGCAGCATAGATCCAAACCCTGAGAAAAAAATAACAAATAATTAACCAAACAAAAATTAAACGAAAAATTTCTTAAAATTAAAATTTCCTTAAAAATTAAGAAACAAATTAGGATGGGCTAGTACACAACAAAATAATTAAGGAACAAGTATACAGTGAATTCAGCACTTTCCCCTCCCTCAATAATAAAGGGTAAGTTGAAAGTTGCAAGATGTTGGGAGAATTGTTTTTGAGTGAAATGCTGAAACATTAAGTAAAAAATAGCATCCAGAATTTAACACTCAAATTGGTTTTGTGCTCCTGATATCACACCAGACGGACTTCAGATTTTCTAGAACCTGCACACAGTGCTGCTAACATGAAAGCCTATTTCTGGACTTCCCCATCAAAATAGTTCCATCTCATGGTAACATTGTGGCTTCTCCTTTCTAATTTAGCTGGGATGTATCTCCCCCCGAAGCCCCCTTAGTCCCCACAAATACTCTTTTAAAAAACTAGGAAAAATATTTCATTTTTACAAGATACCCATAGTTGTTTCATCAAGATAGTAATGCTATACAATGTTTTGCTGGAGAGCTTTCCAAAATAGATTTCTCAGCCACTAATTACTCATAGGCAAGACTCTCTCTCACTTGGTCCTACCTTACATTGTCTCCAGATGGAGAAAAAACACGTTTTTAACTACTGCAAAGAAACACAATTTGAGTTAATATTATTATAATCCTTAAAGCAATCTAAAAGTGCCACACCCTGATTTTTACCTAGAAACTGATCAAATCTATTTTTGTTTCCTCAAGAGTATCTTTGAAGACTGCTACAAACAGTAACCAATCCAAACAAGCTACTGTATCATGAGGCAGAAAAAGTACTGTGAGCAGCTAATAAACCAAATTGCTGCCACGGGCAAGAAGAATTTCTGTAGCACATGAAATACACTATTGAATTTTATGTTCTCAAGAATGAGGACCTAGCTGCTACACCCAGCCAGGCGTGTTTTCAAAAGCCAACAGCACTGTATTCACTAAATTCACAGGTGTTGAATTAGGTCTGATAATGGCATGCTGAGTTCTCTTCTAAGCCTGTATGACCTGTATTCCCTTGAGGTCACTAAGTAAGTCTCAATAGTTCCGACCTGTTTCCTGTTTTTATCATACTTTCAAGTTACAAAGCTGAAACAAAAGGAGCACTTCAGAAAACTGAAGTTGTTGAATAACAATTTTAAACTGACCCTAAGTGCACATCAGCAACACAGAGTGAATCACAGAATGCTTATTCTGTGTCATCCCTGAAAAAGTGAAGCTGACGAACAGTGTATGAGGAAGAAGCATCTTACACTATGAACTTACTACCATATGTGCCACTTTTAGCACACTTAAAAACCCACAGTAGTTCATGAGCTATAGCAACAACATTCATTTAAGTTCTGTGTAAAACTGTGAACCAGGTGAGAAAACTATGAAGCTAAGCTACAGTCTTAAGTGATGCTACACAATTACTCAGCAATTTAACTCAAAAGACAGAAAATTCTGAGAAACTGATTCAAAGGGCAAATATATACTGAATCAAAGTACACTCAAATGTTCTGCTAAACCTGCATCATCCATATTGGACCATTTTGAGGAATTCCCATATTGTTGCTAGCTGCATTGTTTTCTATGATTAATATACAGCTTCCATAATACAGTTAAAATATTTTGGCAGCATAATGAGGCTACTTCTTTAGTTCTTAGGCTACTGAGATCTTAGCATTTACAGGCTGTTTTTTTTTTCAAATAAGATGATAAAATAAATTAGCTCATATAACGTATTAGTACCTGGCACATTTGTCCTGTGTGACCATGAGGGAAACTTGGGAGCCTAAGAAGCCAGGTGCTGTTAGACAGTTTCAGCTCTGAGAGCACTTGATGCACGTTACAGATTTCTACTTGTAGAGATAAGCCAACCAGCATAGCACATATAGGAGCCACGCCAGCAAAGTTGTTAGCTGAACTGCAGCTTCCATGGTCAAATCTGAGCTTTGCAATAGACCTTGGTTTCAGCTCACAAACATTGTATCACAGTCATCCGCAGTAGAAGAGATATGCTAATCGATTAAGACTGCTGCTATCAGTATAGACTATTGTAAAACAAAAGTTTTTAAACTTATGAATCTAAACAATAAGAAGCAGTTAAGCAACGAACCTCCTTTTCCACCACAAAGTCTTGGCTCCAGACTGTAAACAGCTCCATTCTGGAGTGCATCTTCTTCATTAACCAGTCGCCCATTACACTTCACATACAAGCTTTCTTCAGGAATATTCTGAAAAACAGAAAAATGAAGTCATGTTATTGACTGAGAATAAAGCATTCTCAGAAAATAAATGACTAAGGAATAAAATTTCCTTTCTTTCTGTCAGAACAGAGCTGAAGCAAAATTCAATCTTAAAAGCATAAACACTCTCTGTGGTTCTTATATTAATTCCCGTTTACTTAAGGATTAAACGCAATCTGAATCGGCTTGTAAAGCTGAGCGGGGAAAAGCTGAGCTACGGCAACACTAACAGTGTTGAAACACTGTTTTAAAAAACAATTAAAAGCTCCCATTTTCTGGACTGCAAATACTTTAACACCGGTTATCTCATACGTAAAATATTGTAGGACTATCTCCCAACAAACTCTCTTGCTCAGCTACGCGACTGGAACAACAAGTGTGATCACGACAGAGACAACCGATCGAAGGCCCAAGAGGCAGGCCCGGCGGGCAAGGGCGGGGCCGAGGCGAGGGCAGAGACACGTCCTGCTCGCCACGGCCTCCACCGGGAGAGCCAGCAGCCCCCGCTCCTCAGGTGTAAGAGGAGGCCGCGCCTCTAGAACCGCTACCCGTGCCCTGCTCCCCCCCTTTTCACTCACCAGCACCCGGGCGCGGTCCCGCAGGAGGCCCCGCACGGAGCAGCCGCCGGAGGGAAGCGGGTAGGGCCGCGCTCGCGCAGCCAGCGGGTCGCGCACCAGCAGCGCCATGGCTCCCCCGCGAGGCCAACGGCTGCCGCGCGTGCGCCGGGGAGGACTGCGGGGCGGGGTCACGTGACCCAGGGGCGGGAATGGAGGAGGGGGGGGAGGGAAGGAAGGAGGGAAGGAGGGAAGGAGGGAAGGAGGGAAGGAGGGAAGGAAGGAAGGAAGGAAGGAAGGAAGGAAGGAAGGAAGGAAGGAAGGAAGGAAGGAAGGAAGGAAGGAAGGAAGGAAGGAAGGAAGGAAGGAAGGAAGGAAGGAAGGAAGGAAGGAAGGAAGGAAGGAAGGAAGGAAGGAAGGAAGGAAGGAAGGAAGGAAGGAAGGAAGGAAGGAAGGAGGAAAGGAAGGGGGAAGGAAGGGGAAAGGAAGGGGGGAATGGGGAAAGGAAGGGGGAAGGGAGGAAGGAAGGAAGGGAGGGGGGAAGGAAAGGAAAGGAAAGGAAAGGAAAGGGGAGAGGGGAAAGGAAGGGAAGGGAAGGAGAGGGAAGGGAAGGGAAGGGAAGGGAAGGGAAGGGAAGGGAAGGGAAGGGAAAAGAAAGGGAAAGGGAAAGGGAAAGGGAAAGGGAAAGGGAGGGAAGGGAGGGAAGGGAAAGAAGGAAAAGGGAAGGAAAGACGAGCACCGGCACCAGCTGGGAAGGGCCCTCCGCTTGGCCCGCTTGTCTGTCAGACCCGCTCTCGCTGGGTGGTTCTTGTCCCCATCTCTGGGGATCCCTGAGCTTTGGTTTCCTTAATCGCATTTTTGAAAATTTTTCTCATTGCTCAGGGGGTTGCGGTTTTTGGGGTTATATTTGGGTTTTTCAGTTGTTGTTTTAAGTACCGGAGGCTCAAACTGGACTTAGGCAACCTGCATTTCTGATATTTCAGAGTCAATCTGATGTTTCTGTATTCTTTGGTGGCTTCAGATTTTCTCCGTGTCTTCAATATTACCATCCAGCTACAGGATATTTGAAGTTAGGTCACTACCAGCTCGCTCTGGTGGGAGCTTTTGCAAACATTAGATGTAGTTGGGCTTCCTCAGTGTCAAGGTTTAGCAGTTTGGGTGGGTCACTAACCTAATGACAGAATTTCTGTCTATTCCCTCCTCCCCCCACAAAGGGAAGATATAAGGGAGAATAAAGATTGGAGACCTTAAGTTGGAAACTGAAAACAATTGGATACAGATTTTACTAACACAAGGGAAAGGTAATAACGTAAAGGATAAAGTAACAAAAACCCCAAATATATACAAATATATACATACAGCCTGAAAGAGCACTGTGGTGAGCTGGCGGTAATGAAAAGCAGCACAGCCAGCAGGAGGTGAGAGGAAAAAGAGGGAGGAACTGCTGTATTTCTGATTATTTTAGAGTATGGCAGGAAATGGGAGGGAATAGAACCCTCCCTTTGTGTTCCTCTCCTCTCAGAGTCTGAAAGCCCTTCTGCTTTAGTTCCTCCTGTTCAAACGGTGACATTGCACCCCTTATTCTATTACATTTCTCTCCATTCTCATTAGCTCAGCGATGCTCTGTCTTTAAAGAAGACTTTTGTTAAGTTCAGGCTGCAGATCCTCATCATGGCAGGACACCACTGCATTATCCTGACGAAGAAACACTTAATACAACTAATTACTTTTATATAACAATTAAAACTATACAAAGTGAAACTAAATGCTCTCAGCTATAGTTAGGTTCCCCTGTGGTATACAATGGACTTCCTCATCCTCCTGCATAACCCACCAAGTGTGTCCTGGAGCTTGAGCAGAAACAACCCCACAGACAGGTTTGTCTTTGCCCAAAGCAGGATAGACCCAAACAGTTTTTCCCAACAGGTTCTTTTCACACACAACAGGGACTTTATCCCCATCCACTGTATGTAGAAGGTCTGATAGAGCAGGACCAGCTTGACTGATAGATTCCCCAGTGTTAACTAGCCAGGTGGCTTCTGCCAAATGCATATCCCAGTTGTTTGAAATTCCCACCACCCATTGCTTTCAGGGTGGTTTTCAGCAAGCTGTTGTAGTGTTACATTTTTCCAGATGCTGGTCCATGGTAGGGAATATGGTGTATCCACTCTACACCATGATCTTTAGCCCAATTGTCTATAAGATGGCTTTTGAAATGAGTCCCATTCTCTGACTCGATCCTCTCTGGGGTACCAATGCCACCACAACCCTTGCCTTTCAAGCCCCAGAACAGTGTTGGGGGCAGTGCCATGAGGCACAGGAACGTTTCCAACCACCCAGTGCTTGCTTCAACCCCTGTGAGCACATAGCGCTTACCCTGGCGAGTCTGAGGGAGTGTGATGCCATCAATCTGCCAGGCCTCTCCAGACTTGTATTTACACACACGTCCCCTCTACCGCAAAAGTTTTAACTGTTTAGCTTCTTTGATTTCTGCACATACATCACAATCATGAATAACTGGTGTAATAATGTCTAAAGTTAAGTCCACCCCTGAGTCACGGGCCCATTGCTACGTTGCATCTCGCCCCTTGGTGACCTGAAGTGTCATGGGCCAGAGAGCTAAGAACAGTTCACCTCTGTGTTCCCAGTCTAAATCTGTTTGAAACACTTTACCTGCCTGGTCTGCCTGATGGTTTTGCTGGTGTTCTTCACTGGTCCCACTCTTAGGTACATGGGCATCCATGTGCCATACCCTTACCATTAGTGTCTCTAACCAGGCAGTGATACCTTGCCACAGAGTGGCAGCCCAAATAGGCTTCCCCCTGAGCTGCTGCTTGTCCTGTTTCCATCCCTTCAGCCACCCCCACAAGGCATGTGCTGCCATCCATGAGTCAGTGTAGAGCTGAAGCAATGGCCACTTTTCCTGTTCAGCAATGTCCAGGGCCAGCTGGATGGCTTTTACCTCTGCAAACTGGCTGGATTCACCATCCCCCTCAGCTGCTTGAGTGACTTGTGTAGGACTCCAAACTGCTGCTTTCCACCTCTGCTGACTTCCTACAAGACAGCAGGGTCCATCAGTGAAGAGACCAAACTTCTTCTCATCATCTGAATGATCATTATATGGAAGGGCTTCCCCAGCACAGTTCACTGTCTCATCTGGTGGCATTCCAAAATCTTCACCCTCTGGCCAGTTTGTAGTCACCACCACAATATCTGGACTATCACGTCCCCCTGTTTGACCTTGCTGTGTTATCAAGACAATCCACTTACTCCAGGTGGCATCAGTGGCATGGTGTGTAGATGAGATCCTCATCTTGAACATCCACCTCAGCACTGGCAGATGGGGTACCAGGAGGAGCATTGCCTCAGTACCAATCACTTCTGAAGTGGCTCAAACCCCTTCATAAGCAGCCAATATTTCTCTTTCAGTGGGAGTGTAATTGGCCTCTGAACTTTTCTACTGCTGACTCCAAAACCCTCGGGGTCAAGCTCGGGTCTCATCAGGTGCTTTCTGCCAGAGGCTCCAGATGGGACCATTATCACCAGCTGCAGTGCAGAGCACATTTTTAATCTCCTGTCCTGTTCAGACAGGTCCCAGGGTCACAGCATGGACTGTCTCTCATTTTATCTGTTCAAAGGCTTGTTGCTGTTCAGGGCCCCATGTAAAACCCTTTTTCTTTTAGTGATGTCATAAAAGGGTTTTACAATATGAGTATACCCAGGAATGTGCATCATCCAAAATCCCACTGTACTCAAGAAGTTCTGTGTCTCTTATTAATGGGTGAAGACATGGTTGCAGATTTGCTGACCACATCCATAGGGATGTGCCAGCACCCATTTTGCCATCTAACTCTCAGGAACTGGATCGCTGGCAGGGCCCTTGACCTTGCTTCTCTTTATAGCAAAACCAGCTTCTAGTGGGATGCAGATTACTTGCCTAGATCCTGAAGAAGAGACTTCTTCAGCTGTATGACCCCATACAACAATATCATCAATGTATTGCAGATGGTCTGGAGCTCCACCCTTTTCCAGTGCAGTGTGGATCAGTCAATGGCAGATGGTGGGGCTGTGCTTCCACCCCTGAGGCAGTCAGTTCCAGGTGTACTGGACACCTCTCCAGGGGAAAGCAAACTGGGGCCTGCACTCTGCTGCTGTAGGAATGGAGAAAAATGGGTTATCCCTGTCAATAGTTGCATATGATTTGGCTGCCTTAGACTCCAGTTTATACTGAAGCTCCAACATATCTGCACCAGCAGCACTCATTGATAGTGTGACTTCATTTACACCACAGTAGTCCACACTTAATCTCCATTCTCCATCAGGTTTCTGTACTGGCCATACAGGACTGTTGAAAGGTGAGGGAGTCTTGCTGATCACCCCTTGTATCTCCACTTGGCAAATGAGATTTTGTATGGGGAACAGAGAGTCTCTGTTGGTACGGTGCTGCCAATGATGTGCTGTGATAGGTGCAGTTGGTACCTGCTGTTCCTCTGCCCTCATCAGGCCCACCACACAAGGGTCATCTGAAAGGCCAGGCAAAGCAGACAGTTGGTCAATGCCCTCAGTTTCCACAGGTACACCAAAGGCCCACTTATACCCTTTTGGGTCCTTGAAATGCCCTTGAAAAACCTGCGCTTCTCCTACAGTTGCAGATACTCCTTCTTCCAGTCCCTGCTTTTGCCCACTGCAATTTGAGTGGTGTTGCTTGAGACCTGTTGATGAAGGCTGAGGTAAAAACATCATTGAGCACCTCATTTTCTTCATATCCCACATGAGCAGGTCTCCTGTTTTCTTCTGGAGAGGGGCCACATTTTTCCTAGTCTTCCTATTTTCATTGTTGGACCTGTAGAAATTATGCTTGGCTGATGCTTGATGTCCCTGGCCAGGCTTAATTCTAACTGTCCCTGCTTCCACACTCTGAAGACCTTCTTGCCTGCTTTCCTCTTTCTTGGGATGCATTGCTTCTGGGCTTGGAGCTTATCCTTGAATATTGTCCATCCCTCTTGGGCTCCTCTTCCATGCAGGATTTTATCCCATGATGTCCAACGAAGCAGATCACTGAAGAGATCGAAGTCTGCTCTCCTGAAGTCCAGAGTAGCGACCTTGCTGCACACCCTCCTTGTTGCCCTAAGGGTCCTGAATGGTGGACATTTTGTGGTCACTATAGCCAAGGCTGCCCTTAAGTTTCACATTGTCCACCAGCCCGTCCTCGTTGCTGAGTGCAAGGTCCAGCATAGCACCTTTTCTAGTCGGCTCCTCTATCACTTGGAGAAGGAAGTTGTCATCAATGCATTCCATACTTCCTGGATTGCTGGTGCCCTGCTGTGTTGTCCCTCCAGCAGGTGTTCGGGTGGTTGAAATCCCCCACAAAGACCATGGCCTGTGAATGAGAAGCTGATCCTATCTGCCTGTAGAGGGCCTCATCCGCTCTGTCACCCTGGTCAGGTGGCCTATAGCAGATTCCCCATGTGATGTCACCTCCCTGTCTTCCCTTTAACCTTTAACCCTGGCTCGTAATCTATCGGTTCCTCAGCCACCCCCAGGCAGAGCTCCGTGGGCTCCAGCCGGTTATTGATAAGCTCTTCCTAAAAAGATTATACCAATCCATTCCCAAGCTCCAGGCATAGGAGTCATCCCACCAATCTCAGTGATGCCAGTAGCGTCACAGCCCTGCAGGCACATACACATTTGTAACTCCTGCTCATTTCCTATGCTGTGTGCATTTGTGTAGAGGCATTTAAGCTGGGCCACCACTGAAGCTGCCTCACTTTAATTAAGGGGATTTCTCCATGGGCTTATCTTGGCCAACTCACAAATCAAACTTTACCCACTCTTCCTTATGCTATATTAATTTTAGCTAAAGTATTTTTGCAAAGCATTTTGACTCAGTTTAGACAGTCCCTTACTGCCCCTACTTTCTATAATGTATTGGTATTTCTGAATTATGTGTCATGTTGCCATAGTATGACCATTCATACCTGAAGTCTTTGTAGCCTGGAAAAGCTGTGGTTATTTTATGATGGATTAGGCCCAGATTCAGTAAAACTTGTTTAATTTATGATCATATATGTACCTTTTGAATGCCACCTAATGTTAAATTCCACTTGAATTGTGTTATTTTTGTTCATATGCAGTATCTGATTGAAATTTAGTTGGCAATATATGAGGTATGCACTTAGACATATGCAGATGAATAAATAGTTTCTTAACTCCATGGGATTTCAGTTGCATTCTAAGGGCATGATTCATTTCCTCCTCTGAAATTCCACCTATTGGCACTAAGTGTGTGGAGCTTGGCAGTACAGGTCAAATAGGTGGAATTGTCCAGGGAGGAGTTGGGCCACAGGACTGTCCAGTGTATATACTGAAATATTGTAATTTACAGGGCATTTGATCCAAGTCTTTTCTGAAATGTTTTGAGTTCTACGTCTGTGCTGATGAATTCTGGCCCCAGTGAGCACTGACTGAAATACAAAATTCCAGTGAAGAGTACCTTAGCTAATACAGCTGTCATCATAGGGTTAAGAGGACCCAAAAAGAGGACTCATTGCACACTGAGGAGAGGCCTGCTGTCCTTCATAACTGGCAGGTGGATTCTGCCTGCAGATACTGGCTATAGCTTTGATACCTGTGAGTAGGAGAGCTGACAGTAGTGGAGTCATACTGAAAGAAAGCTGGACCTTTGTTTTTCACAAATTGCCGCTTTGCATGTGGTTTTGGGCTACAAATTTGGTTCTGGGTGATTCTGTGTAGATGACTGGCATGGGTACTTGTGCGTAGCCAGACTACAACTGAGTGACATTCCATAAGGAGAGGAATAGTTTTCTCTCAGCTTGGTCCTACAGCTGGGATAGATATGTGGTCCCCATTCCCCTGATTTATGCAATGCTGTTTAGCTGATGCTATGTTAATGTCAATGAACAAGTGTGCGTGTATCTCTTGTTCTTGATTATGCTTCTGTTCCTTGAACTCATCACAAGTCTATTGCCTTGCTCCTCACAAAAATGTCTAAGTCCAAAAGGCTATTGCTTTAGTTTCCCATTTGAAATGCAGTTTATTGGAAATGTTTTTCTCTTAATAAATCTATGATCAGTCTGATTCTGCATTGGTGTTTTAGACTTAACTAATAAATGATGCTTGCCACTTTTAATTTAGAAAGGATTTTACAGACATCATTAAACCGGATAGTATCCCTGTGGGATAAGTAAATACTCTGACTTCTTAAATAGTGTCACTCAGGTTATACTACCTCAGAAGTATACATACTCAGAAGATCCTTCTGAGATAGAAGCGCCTCCCAATGCTAAACCAACTGCAGCCTGCAATGTGACCCCCTCTGCTAAGAGGAAAAGATAGGTAATTGTAATAGGAGACTCCCTTCTGAAGGTAACAGAGGGCCCGATATGCAGGCCAGACCCAACACACAGGGAAGTCTCTTGTCTCCAAGGGGCTCGAGTAAAGGACATCACTAGTAAACTCCCTACTCTAGTAAGGCCCTCAGATTACTACTGGTACTTGTTTAAGTTGGCAGTGATGAAATAACCAAGAGAAGTCTGAGGACAGCTAAAAGAAATTTTAGGGTCTTGGGACATTTGGTTGAGGGTTCGAGAGCTCAGACTGTGATCTTCTCAATCCTCCCATTAACAAGGGATGTTATTAATAAGATTAGACAAATCTGTCTGGTCAATGCATGGCTCTGAGAATGGTGTATGCAGAAAAATTCTGGACTCTGTGATCATGGGATTACCTATTCAGCACCTGGGATGCTAATACAGGATGATAAGCACCTTTCTCAGAAGGGAAAAAGAGTTCTAGAACAGGAGTTAGGGGGGCTTGTTGATAGAGCTTTAAACTAGCTTGGAAGGGGGTAGGAGACAAAAGTAGGGTTGCCAATGGTGAACAGTGGGATAGTGTGGCAAAACTTGAGGAAACAACCTCTAATGGGATTCCTCTTTCTGCTTTGCAAGGTATTGACTACAATGTACCACAGATGAAGTATTTCTACACTTAATGCATGCAGCATGAGGAATAAACAAATTGAGACTGAAGCTCTGTCTCAGTCACAGATATTTGACATTATTGGCATAAGTGAAACCTGGTGTGATGAGTCCTGGAGCACCCTGCTGGATGGGTACAGACTCTTCAGGAGACACAGGACAGAAGAGGTAGAGGAGTGGCTTTGTATGTAGTGGAAGGGCTGGAGTGTATGGAGCTCACAGCTGGCGTTGGCACAGTTCAGAGTCTCTGAGTAAGAGTCAAAGGGAAAAAAATGTTGTGGATGTCATTGTGGGAATACACTATAGACCTCTTGGCTAGAATGAAGATGCCAATGACCTGTTCTTCGAGGAAATAAGGGACGCTTCTAAGTCAACTGCCCTTGTCCTCATGGGGGACTTCAACTTGCTGAAAATCAACTGGGAACAACATAGAGCAAGCACAACCTTGTCCAGAAGATTTCTAAGCCATCTGGATGACAGCTTTATGGAACAAGTCATAAGGGAGCCAACTCAGAAGAATGCCCTCCTTGATCTGCTGCTCATCAACAGAGAGGATCTCGTGAGTGAAGTGGAAATCAGAAGTCATCTCAGCAACAGTGACCATGAGGCAGTTTTGTTCAAAATCTCTGTTGATGAGAGGAAAACTGCCAGCAAATCTTCAACACTGGACATGAGGAGAGCAGACTTCAGGCTGCTCAGGGAGCTTCTGAGTCAAGTCCCTTGGGAAAATATTTTTGCAGATGCTGGGGTTCATGAGTGCTGGTCACTCTTTAAACATCACCTAATAAGGGCATAGGAACTGGCAATCCCAAAATGTCAGAAGTCAAGCAAATGAGGCAGAAGGCCAGCATGGCTGATCAGGGGTCTGCTCCTACAAATCAGGCAAAAAAGGAAGGTGTATGCCCAGTGGAAGCTAGGTCAGGTGACATGGGAAGAATACAGAGATGCTGCCAACTACTGTAGGGAGAAAATTCAAGTGGCCAAAGCCTAACTGGAGCTGAAACTGGCCAGAACTGTGGGGGACAATAAAAAGAACTTTTTTTCAAATACATTAATGGCAAAAGGCAGTGTAGAAACAATAGAGTCCTTTACAGGATAAGGATGGTCACCTCACCAACAGGGATACATCCTGGTTGATGGCAAACTGAGTAAGAGCCAGCAGTGTGCCCTGGGAGCCTGAAGAGCCATCCCTGTCCTGGGGTGCATCAAGCCCAGCGTTGGCAGCCGGGCAAGGGAGGTGATTGTCCCACTCTGCTCTGCACTGGTACGGCCTCACCTTGGGTACTGTGTGCAGTTTGGGGCACCACAGGATAGAAAAGACATCGAGCTGTTGGAGAGCATCCAAAGGAGAGCAGCAAGGATGGTGAAGGGTAAGGAGGTGATGAGTTATGAGGAGTGTCTATGAGAGGTCACTTGGGTTGTTCAGTTTGGAGAAGAGGAGGCTGAGGGGTGACCTCGTCACAGTATAGGGCTTCCTCATGAGGGGAAGAGATGGGACTGGTGCTGATTTCTTTACTCCTGTGACCAGAGACAGGAGTCAGAGAAATGGTAGGAAGCTGAATCAAGGGAGATTTAGGTTAAATATTAGGAAAAGTTTTTTCACCCAGAAGGCAGTTGAGCAATGGCACAAGCTCCCCAGGGCGGTGGTCACAGCACCAAGCCTGCCTGAGTTCAAGAAGCATTTGGATGACACTCTCATGCACATAATGGTCTGCCAAGACCAAGTTCACTTTATGTGAGTTGCTGTAATGAGAGGTGTAAAGTACTCATTGGCACTAGGTTTCTAATATGCACATGAAAATTCCAGTGGGTGAGAAGAACACAAACCCAGTTCTTCACAAAGTACTCAGGTTAACAAAGAATGGGTCAAAAGTTGTTCTGATGAGAATTCAGTGTTCCTCACTTCTAAAAAGGCTCCTAGATACAGGGGAGAGAAAGGATGAAACATGTCACTTAAAATACAAAACAGATGTGTATGTTCTCTTTAGAATATTCTAAGCATGCAGAGGTATTAACAAAGGTTAATTTTGTCCACCAAAGTCACTTCAAGTATTTGAAAAAATTTAATTTAATAGTGGGTTTTCTATCTGCTAGAGTAATTACTCTGCCCTGGCGAGGCCATATCTAGAATATTGTGTCCAGTTCTGGGCCCCTCAGTTGAAGAAGGACCGGGAACTGCTTGAAAGAGTCCAGTGCAGAACCACAAAGATGATGAAGGAAGTGGAAAATTTCCCTTATGCAGAGAGGCTGAGGGAGCTGGGGCTCTACAGCTTGGAGGAGAATGAGGGGTGACCTCATTAATATTTATAAATGTGTAAAGGGTGAGTGCCAGGAGGATGGAGCCAGGCTCTTTTCAGTTATGTCCAATGATGGGACAAGGGGCAAAGGGTACAAGCTTGAGCATAGGAGGTTCCACATAAATATAAGGAAAAACTTTGTCACTGTGAGGGTGACAAGGCACTGTAAGAGGCTGCCCAGGGAGGTTGTGGAGTCTCCTTCCCTGGAGACATTGAAAGCCCACCTGGACGTGTTCCTATGTGACCTGCTGTAGGTGATCCTGCTCTGGCAGGAGGGGTTGGACTTTTTTTGGATCTTTTGAGGTTCCCTTCCAACCTCCAACTTTCTATGATTTCTGTGATTCACATGCAACTGTATACAGGGAGACTTGCTCATCTGGATATATTTTCTTTTACATATTAATGGCATCCCAAAGTGTATGTTACAGCTAATGTATCTGCAAGACTTAAATGTGTTACATGCTTTCATATTAATTTTGCACAGAGGATCAGAACAAGGTAAGAAGAAACCTTTTTTGTGTGTTCTTAGCATAATAATTAAGATGCTACAGGACATGAAGGAACATTTTTTATTTCAGATGGTATGACATTATACTGTTTGACAAAAATTTAATTAACCATAGTGAATCCATGTTGATATTCACAAGCACTGTTTCCTGCGAAATGTCAACAGTCATCTGTTTCAATTTTTGTGTCTTCAGTGCAATGGCTAGAGACAGTTAGTTAGGACACCTGATATTGGATTTGGAGCAGGTGGGAAGAAATACAAACGTTACATTGTATTTTACAGGAAAACAATACCAAAATAATTCTTTTTACTTTTCCTCTGCCTGTAATGAAGCTATCAGTTTATAATTATAGCTTGCTAAGACACTGTGCTGAATTACTTAATCTCTGTGTAAGGACTGGATTCTAGTTTATTAATTGGTGTTTCGGTTTGGCAGCTTCACAAAAATCCAAAGCTAAGAGTGAGCGTGTGGTACAAGATGCGTATTACATCTGTGGTAGATGTCTATTATTTGTTACACCCCTATGCCTTAAACTTTTTAAGAAACAGGAGAGAGTGAACATTGCACGCCCTTGCAATGTGAGCTTCTCATCCAGTTGTGACACTGTTTGCTATCATCTGAAGCTCTTAAATGGTTTTGGTCTTCTTGAAATGATCAGCTGAAGGAAAAAAAGAAAAAAAAAACAAACCCAAAACAAAACAAAAAGACGGATTAGGTATCCTTTGTTTTTTAATTGAGATGAAGGTTGATTTGGAATTGTTCCATGCTGTGACGCAGTTGCATTTCCAGTAGTTGGGAGGAGGTCCCAAATTATGTTACCCCACCCATATCTACTTGTTTAGTTTACCACGTGAGATTCTACAAGAAAACTGAAGGAGAAAAGGAGGACAGCAACAAAAGGTGGAGCACAGAGGAGCAACAAAAGGTAGAGCACAGAACACAGCTCTAAAGAGACAGAAATGTAAAAGCAAAGTGCCTCAAGTGGGTAAACCCTCATTTTGGGTTATGTTCAGGAGAGATAACATGTTATTAGCAATCTGTGGCACACTGTGGGTGTTTAAATAAATCCTCTTTAGAGCAGATGATGTCATAGATTCGTTTGTTCCTTGGTAAAATGCTATGAGTCAGATCCTCAGATAGTGTAAATTTGCAAAACTCTATTGGCTTGAGGGAGAAAAGTCTTAAGGATCCAGCCTGTTGTGTAGAAAGGCCTCATTCTTTGGGTGCAGAGTTCCACATGGGTTCCTTTTGACTGCATCATAATAAGCTGCACTTACACTCAGTATTAAATCCTTTTAATAGTAATGTGTAGGAAACACATTCCTCTTGTGTAGGAAACATTCTGCTAGCTTAAAGAGGACCTACAAATGAATCATGAATGGAGGGTTTTGTTTGTTTCTCATGAAAATAAATAATACAAATAATTTTTAAGGAATATATTGGGGGTTTTTTTGTCTTAAACAGTAGGGTAAAGTTGGAGAATACTGACATTATAACATTACATACATGTGTAACTTCTTATTGGCTTGATATTGGAATAGTTTGCCATTTTGTTTATACAACCTCTGTTCACTGTGGTGCAACTGAAACTGAATTGTTAGTATAGTGTTTATGGAATGTCACTGTTACATTTTGGAATCCTCTCCAGTGCTTCTTCTAGGCCTTTCCAAAATAGAGGTAATTATGTGTAACCTATGAGGAATATGTAATACAGAATATTATGCCCCTTGAAGATCTTTCATAAAGTCATATGTATGTGAGGCCTGGAAAATTCATGTCCTCACATGGTTATATTTGTGTATTAGGAACATAATGATACAGTTGTGCATTTGTTGTGACTTCGTGTTCCTGTCTGACTTGGTCTCTGGCCTGGAAGCGATGTTGGAGTCAGGGTATGTCAGGTTGCTTTTTATTTCTCAAATCAGGGCTGTGAAGCAGTTTTGCTCATGTGTGAAAGCCACAGTTGGAAAAATCTTGTTGATGGTAGGTGTTTAGTTTGTTTTTTGGTTTGCTTGTTTGTTTGTTTTTCACCTCCCTGTTGTTCTCATGTAGCCAGAAGTTACAGGAACAGTTTGTCAGGATAACCACTTGAACTACATCTCAAGTCTACAGGTCTGGCATGGCACTGAAATGTGTTCACTTGGAGGCCCTTTACCTGTAAAAGCTTTACAGGTGATTGTGCATTTCTAATAACCAAGAATCTTAAATATTGGAGATGTGGTATGGCCAGTCTTCCATGCCCTCTGAGGCACATACCAGAATTTAGGACTGCCAGACAGCCAGCATTTTGTGCTATTTGCAGGTGGGAGATGACAGTGACTCCCAGGAATGGGAGCTGGCAATCCATTGTGGGTTAGGGGTAGGCTGAAGAGTATAACTTCAATATGTAATGAAGTGTGTAATGTCAACTTCAGTAGCATCTGATAAATTATTCTCTCTCACAGTGGGGATTTATCCTGTGTAAGCACAGCCCCTCTGTTGGACGTGGGACAAAGTGCCAGCATGGGAACTGTGCTTGAAGACCTTGTAGCCCAGGGGAAACAGACTGGCAACCTCTCCTGTAGGTTTTTATTTTAAGGTGTCAAGCTGAGGTTTCCAGTGTTTCTGCTTCTGCTGTTGCCTTGAGATCCATGGTCTCAAGGTCTTTGAGATCCATGGTCTTAAATCCAGCTGATGTTCTCCACTTCTGTTGCCTAGATTGCATCTTGATTTTTAAAATATCAGGTGAATGCTCTAAGTAATAGTGCCAAGACTTAGCACAGAAAAATTGTAGTGAGTCCCCACAGAACTTGCCAGAATCATGCAATGTTAACACATGCTAAATTAGTGAATTCTCATTTACCTTCTACTGCTTGTTTTGGTGAGCTTTTGAGCTGATAGGGGATCAAGCTTTCTCTGCAAGCGCAACTGCCTGACACTTTCTTTAGAATTCAAAAACAAAAGATTAAATTCTAATTGTCTGCAGGGATTTGGGGCTTTCACTAACACTCCCTAAATCCAATGAAAAAAAGAGAATTTTGACAGCATCTGGCAAAGACATACAAGTCATATATTAAGAACCCGTGCTGCCTGACAAAACCTTCTTGTACACCAAGGATCACTGGACTCTTTTCAAGCAGCTGAGGCCCATGAAAGCAGCTTTGTAGCACCCTCAAAGAGAATGAGGCTTGGCTGGCACAGTTTGATCAAAAAGAGCTACCTATTGCCACATTGCTCCTTTGCACCCTTGCTTCTGGCTCCCTTGTCTCTCACCAGAGATGTGTGGTTAGAGCATGGCTGGGAGCTAGGAACTTCTAATTCTAACTCTTAATACTGTCTTCTTTGTGACAGGAGAGTAGTTATATGGGTCTATTTAAAGGATTTTTTAAAAAAACAGCTTCTAATAGGGTTGTCTACATTTGGGTATATATTCAAAGGCATACTAGGCCTGAATTTCAAAAGTAATAAATACCTTTGAATACTTCTCAGTGGGGATTGTAGATTCTCAACAATAAGTAGTCAGGGCAAATTATTCTTTGAAGGCTTGAACATTAATTGTGTTACATAAGTTTCTGAGTATTAGAACACTAATGAGGAGCATTAATAATAAGCTCTTAATAGCAACTGCATTTTTCATATGAGTTGCCTTATGAAATGCAGATTTGAGGAGGAGAAATGAAGAAAAATTATCTTAAAATGTGGTATAGTGTAGTCTACAGAGTATATGTGACTTATGAAGAACGTTGGGAAAACAGGATGCTTTCAGTTCTTTAGAAAACCCTGAAACTTTGTAGTCTTGTAAGACTGAAAATAAGTTCATTAATGAAAATAAAATAGTTTAAATGCTGTCACTTTAAAATATACTGTCTGTCACTACTATCTTCTTCACTTCTATCTTTCTCTTTTCTACTGTCTCTCAGGAGTCTAGTTTGTCAGAAAGTGGTTTTTGAGCATACTTGTTAATAAATATGGGATATGGCAGAATGCTTCACAACCATGTTAGGGTCATGCCTCAGTAATATTTTCATTTCTGAGACCCTTCCTCAGCTAACTTTTCACAAATGAGGCTTGTGAAATGCCATTTCAAGACTGCTTTTACAAGAAAGAAGCAAATATATTTTGAAAATAATGAATATAGAGATTATTGTTCCAAATTAATTACAATATCAGGCATCATACCTCATATTTTGGTCTGCTGTTTGCTATTGGAGCCTGAGTCCTGTGGTCTGTGCTCTTTGCATTGTAGTATAGTATGACTGAGTTTCACTCTTCTATCTCCAGGGTCCTCATGAAGAAGAGATTCATATCTCATGAGACTATCCCAGAGAGCAAAGAAATGAAATAAATTATATTACTCTCTTAGCTCTGTCAAATACAGCAGCCCATAGAGGCTTTCAAGGCAGTGTCAGCATGGACTAGATACTTCATCAGTGCATAAAAGATGTCCTTTACAAGAATAGTACTGCAAAATGAGGCAAATGTGAGTCTAATGGGTGGTATAAAACAGGGAGCCTTTTTAGGGGAAAAAAGCCTGTAGAGGTTTATTTTTACAGTGTCCATGGGTCTGGGGGCAAATAAGCTTTCTGAAATTCTTCTACAATAGGTGCTCCAAGTAAATCACTGTAGTAGTGGGAATCTTATTTGGGAACCAAGAGTTTGTGCTAGTTGTTGTCCATGGAAGCTTTAATGAAGCTGTCAACACAGAAGTACTAGAAAATAAAAGATTTTACAGTAATCTCCATTTGGATGAAGCCCATGAGCTATCCAGTTCTTTTCACAACACAACGCAATGCTTCAAAAGGATGGAAAATGTTGTTATGATAACTTAGTCATGTGAAGAACTAGAGGAGGTAAACAAAATTTGATTATTTTACTGTACTGTAACTTTAGGAAGAACACTATCTCTTCCCTATACAGCAGAAAATCTTGCAAAACCCCTCTTGAAAATGTGTCTGTCAGTGCAAAGCAACTCAAGCAAGGACAGTAAATGTAAAAATCTTGTGTCATTATTACAAAGAATAAACCCCTTTTTCATTTTACTCATCCACAACTCCTTCCGCCCAGTGTCCTAGGCATGTTTTTATAATTAAATTTCACAGTATATCTCTGAAATACATTATTATATTTGATTATATTTTATCTAAGAATCATAGATACTCCTTGTTGTATCATATAATTTCTAGTCTTTCACAAGGCACAATTACCAGCTTTGGCAACTGCACAATTATCTGTTGTACCCTTCTCTCTGTCAGAGAATAGCAAAGCAGCTAGCACATGTTCTTAAGAAAAAAAGCATAATACTGTCCTAAGAAATGGATGAAAAGGCATAAGCATAAAGAAGCTAATGAGAGGCTTCCTTGTTGACAGGGAAGGTCTGTGACTGTAAATATGCAGTGCTGTCTTTATTGCTGTTGTCTTTTATCATCCCATACATTGAAACAGATGAGAATATAATTATCCAGTATTAAGCATTGTAAGTCATAGAAAATGAAAACATAATGTAAAGTAGAGTACTGGTGTTCAAAAGTTACCTGTGTTTCTGTTTAGGATCTTTACAGACCCAGTATAATAGGAGCACTGCACACCTGTCCCAGGTGTGATATTTCAAGTCCTGTTTACACTCTAAGAAAATGAACTGTTGTGTACAAGCCCTTACAAGCTGCTGAAAAAAAAAATGAGACTATGGTTACAGCTACAGTGCATCTTGTATACTTGGAGCTGTTCTTAGCTGTGTATTAGGCAACTAAAATTATTTTCAACTTCCAGTCTTCAAAAGGCAATGGACATTATATTTTTAAAATAAAAATTATATTAAAATATTAGGCATGTTTTAGGTTATTCTAAATAAACAAGTAAGCAAACAAGAATATGAGTGGACCTTTACAATGTCATTATATGGTGTATTTATATGGTGGACCTTTACAATGTATTATATGCTTTTAGAGGTTTATTTGTGTAGTACACTTTCTACCAGAAGAAACTTGCTAGACCATGCAAAAGTTGGGCAATGAGTTCCAGCGATGCCTGTGTGTTAATAATAAGCAGTATATATTATATTATAGTAACAGAATCCTGGATGATACGGCAGGAATTAAAGCCAGAATTCCATATATAAAGGCAGGTACATATTCAGTGAAACTAAATGCTTGGTAAGTCTTTGCAGGAGAGGAACAAAAAGGGTGAGACTGAGTCAAATTCATAAAACCTTCTTAAAATCAGTGGTAATTCAAACGGAGAAGGAAAATCCAAGAGTTCTGAATCTTATTTCTGTGCCATTGCAGGCTCATTTCCATTCCTTTAGAATGTTCCTTGAAATTATTTTTGGGAGGAAGTTTTCACTGAAATGTATTCTTATTTTTTTCTTTTAAAAATATTAGAGAAAAAAACAACTCCAAAACAAAGAAACAAAAACCCAAAACCAAACAGGACAGAATTACTGGGCTATGAGACATTTGAGAAAGGCAGTTTGTCTCCAAAAGAGATTGTTGGGAATCCCCTGCACATATGTGATACTCAAAGTGTGAAGAGAAGTACCTTTGACAGGACTGATAATTTTGCATTTTAATGTAGCAGTCTCTTTAAGCTTTCCTGAAGAACCCGGGAATTCAAAAAATTTTTTCAAGTGGCACATGTATTCTTTCCCTAACAGGGGGACTTTCCTCAGGGATCAATCTTCACTGAGAGGCTCTTTAGCACGCCTGTAAATTTAAGAATATCTATCTCCTATTGAAGGCAGTGGAAGTTGAGTAGGTACTTTAAAGTGTGTTTAAGAGCTTTCTCTAAGCATCAGAGCCATGTGTTGGACGTGTGTGAAGTATTTTAAAGAACAGCAAAAGGCAAAATACATGATTTAAAAATGCAATGAAAACAGATGAAAGGGAGGATAAAGCTGTACCTACTACTATTACATAACTTCTTATCTGTATTTCCAGTAGGGTCAGTCTCTAAAGATAAAGGCACTATACATCTGCTAATTTTGGGTAGTGTATTTTTGGCCTATGTTTTGATTAGAGTGTAAATAAGACAAATAGATTTGTGCACAATGTGATATAAGAGGCAATCCAGCACATCAAAGCATTAAGCATTACAGTGGCTGCTATTACAATGCTGTAGCTTCTATGGTATTCAAATTTATGACATAGAAAACTTCAGAACAAATAATAAAATTACTTAAACAGAGTCAAATTAATCGTAAATAATTCTGAACTTTTAAATGACTTGCGCTTTCCTTCCTAACTGCCCATGACTCCTGCTCTTAGTAAGTCCTAGTAAAAACACTAGAAAACATTTATCTTTTGTGTAGATGATTACATAAATATACATTTATATGTGCCAAAATGCACCATTAATACAAAGTTAAAGTTACAAATGTCTTTATTTTGCTGAAGTACAGCTTAAGAGAAAGATAGTTTTAAAATTTGCTATTATTTTGTGATGACACTTTACTTTCCAGAAGTAGTTGTAGCTGTATAGCAGCTGTAAGTCAGCGACTGGATGGCAGGCTAGCCAGGACTGGAGTGAGGATGAAGCAACACTGGACTGTTGAGGGTGGAAAGTTGGAATGGACTAGCAAAGGCTGTCCAGTGTGGGAGGTGCAGAAGGAAATACAGCACATATGGAACTGGCTGATTAGGGGAAGGTGAGAACAATTTGGCATGAAAATCTGCAGGCTGAAAGATAGGGATAGGTACAAGGAGAAAGATGGTGAAAAATGAAGATGCTTGAGTCAATATATAGAATCAAGGAGGTTGTGTGGGGAATATGAAATCATAAAATGGCTGGCAGGATGTGAGGTGGGGTAAGGAGCAGGAATGAGGATGCAGAGTTCGAATGCAAAGAGTGGTTGGAGATTCAATGAGTGAGAGGAGATGGATTTCACCGGGAAGAGAGAATTGTCTCTCGGAGAAAATATGTTCAAGTAGGAGTCAAGTGAGTGTAGTAGGTAAATGAAGCTACTTTACACTGCTTCCCTCACTAAAATGTCTGACTAGCTTTCTGTAACAACCCCAACTTCCCTTGAGTAATACAGAGGACCTTTCTCTATTCGTTGTGTTGCAGACTAAGTTGGAATTTTAGTTCGTACTTTTGGAGAGGACAGGAAAGAATTATTTCTTCTTTGATTAGAGACATTTGGATTTGATGATAAACTGTGAATGTCTCTTTTAGTGGAAAATATTTTTCAAATGTTTCTAAAAAATACATGCAATGTTGCTTAAAAACAGTGCCACTCTGGGGTGGTTTATTCTTCCTTGTCCCGATAACCTAAAGAAAAGACACACTTTACCTGCTCTGCTGTGTTTTGTTCTGGTGCTATTGCAAAGGGAAGCAGCTGCTGCAGTTGTCTGCACATCTGCATGCAGTCTGTGGTGTTACTGGGGTTGGTCTGTTAGCTCCTTGGCCAACAGGGCTGGTGCCTTACACTGGCATTTGAAGCTGAATAGGAGCTATTTGGAGCACTTGACCTTTTGAAGCTTTTTTTTTTTTTTTTTTTCCCCCAGTAACAATTTGTGTGATGTCATTAAACAGTCTTTTCAGCTTGGATACACTGAGTTGCAACTAATCCATCCTGACGTCAAGAAGCCTGCCTTACTTTGGACAAGATGAGAGAGAGAGAGGGGGTTTCTCAACAAGGTGAAATTCAGGGAATATTTTTGAATGTGTATGCTACTTAGCCAGAATGAGCCCGGGCTGTGGGAGTTCAACTCTCTTTGCTGGATGAGGGCTGTGTGCTTTCTGTGAAAGGTGATGAATCTTTAACAACTGCTGATTTGAACAGTCCTCTTTTCTATCTGGTATAATTTGAGTCTCTTTTGGCTCCAATCTGGACCAGCTGTTTTCCATCCTAATCTTATTTCCTATAGCAGTCTGGATGTGTTTGCAGCAGTGGTGGCTCTGCTGGGTGAGGATGAAGTGCTGTAGTTATCCTTGGTGTGTTATTGTCAGCTAAACCAGTGGAATCTTATTCAATTTATTTGTGGACACGTAGAGACGCTGAAGGGTGAAGATCCCGTGGTCTATAGAGATAAAGGCCCTCAGAAGGGAGACACAAACGCTTATCAGTGCTGAAAGAAGCACGGCAGAAGTGGCATTAAGCCTGGGCCAGCTCTTCCTGTGTGTCCTGTTGGCACATGAATAGCCTGTGTGGTAAAGCCTAAAGGGCTGCTCCCACGGCCCCGGAAAAGTAGGATTTTAGTGGCTTTAATCAGCAAGGATGAAATGCGAGGCAGAAGCTGGTGATATGGGAATTATTTTTTCCTTTCCGTCAATGTCAGTGCAGGTGGTTAACACTGTAGTCCTGCCTCAAGTGTTTCTTTAGCACGTTAAATCAGTCGACGCTAACAGCGGCAGAGGCCTAGAGGAGAGGCACAGCCTGGCTCGGTCCCCTTCGTCCCGCACGGAACAGATCCCACCGCTGCGGGCCCTGCGGCCGGGTCGGGTCAGGCCGGGTCGGGTCGGGCCGGCCTTACCCGCGAGGGAAGGCACCCAGCGGCGGTACCGGGTCCGGGACAGCCCCCGCGCGAGCCCCGCCCCGCTTCCCGTCCCGTCCCATCTGCGTCATGGAATTCCACGGGGCTGCCGCCAATGGCGGCGCCGGAAGCGGAGGCAGCGGCACGGGGCGCGGCGGCAACGCGCTGTGCGCTCCTGAGGGGCACGCTCGGTGGCGGCTCCTGCGTGGCGGCGGCAGCCCCGGAGGCGTTGGGGGAGCGGGAGGGCGGGCAACGCTCCTCCTGAGAGGCACCCGTCAGCTCGGGGTTCGTCCCGTCAAGCCCCGATCCCCGGAGTTGGCGAGCGCGGCGGGGACGCTCCTTGGTTCGGGAGCAGTGAAAGCGCCGCTGCTTCCGTTTCACCTGCGAGGGTGCTCGGAGTTAACAGAGAACGGTAATCTATGAATTATTAATCTCTGGGCAGCTTCTTGCAGCTGGGAACTAGGGCTGCCGGTTTTTAACTTTTTCAGCTGCTCCGTATACGATGCGTGTGTAATGCTGGGAACTGATGCCAAATTTGTTACCCGGCTTACAGTTTACAGAAAAATTGCACATGTTTCATTGTATAACACTGGACAGCTTCGAATTCTCTTTCTGGCTGTCCAGTGAGATGCTGCTGTTCTCTCATTAAATGGTATCAATAGATAAATTAGTCCCCTAATTCTTCTTTTACTATAACTAAAATCCTTTGTAGCTTCTTTTTGCTGACAGTCTCCTCTCATAAACACACTACAGGGTCAAAGGTATATGTCTACACCAGTCTGTGTAGTGCAGCCCATTAAGAGTGCCAAAGCAGCCTGTATCTATTTTAGCAGAGCATTCTGCCCATGATAAGACTCCTTTCCTTGTCAGCCCCATGCAAAATGCTCTGCTATGCTCACATGGCTAAGATAAAAAACCTCTGCTGCTGGAGGTAGCTTGGATGTCTCTGTGCAGAACTGCATTGCACCATCAAGATCCATAATAAAGATTTTGCAAATCAAGTCCTTTGTATAACTCAGTGACAGACAACATGTTTGTGTGAATACAAAATTTGTCTCTAGTTGAAATGTATGTAAGAAAATTGCAAGTGTCTGTTTAGTCATATTAGTGTTCAATTTCCAATAGGGCATTAAATTTCTGACATTAACAGTGAATTTTCTCATTAAACAACATGGTAGCTGACACAACTATATGGGATCAGTGATGGTGACAGTGCTAAACTTACAGTCACTTTTCTAATAGTTGAATTTCTATTTTGAAATAGTTTGGCAGCACTGATACAGGGGAAGAGGCTCTTCTTTATCCGCAGATCTCAGCTTCCCCTCTGACTCATTATCTCTGCACATTGTCTCCCAGACAGTGATGAACTTGGCAATCCTCTCCCACCACTCCATTCTTATTTTGCAGAAGGAAGAACATGTCACTTCCACGCAGACCCCTGCTGGGTTAGCACTGACAGGCCTGATTATAGTGAGAATCAAAAAGATAAATCTCAAAACCAAAAAACCCACCCAAAATCGGTAGGATGGGTTCTGAGGATAACGAGGTGCCCTTGTGGTGGGGGCAAGAGCTAGGCCCTGCTCTCCGTCTCTCTGATCCCTCTTCCCACCGGCTGCCGCCAGCCCCGTGCCCTGCTCCCGTGGGGCTCCTTTATACGGCTCCCTGTTGTGCCTGCCCTCCGCCCGGCGGGGACCGGACGTGCCAGCCGCGGGGGACTGGGAAGAGGGAGGGCGAGGGCTGACGGCTCCCGGTGCCGGGCTCGGGGGAGGCCGCTTGACTCGCCCCGCTTCCCACCTGCGGACGGTCGCCATGAGCAGCCGTTGTCGCTACCATGGCCACTGGCGCCCCAGGGCTGCTGCAGGGGGAGGCGGGGGGCTGGGGAGGGAATCCCCTTCGCTTTTGTGTTGTGTTTGTACACACGACGCGGAGGGAGGGAGGGAGGGAGGGAGGGAGGGAGGGAGGGAGGGAGGGAGGGAGGGAGGGAGGGAGGGAGGGAGGGAGGGAGGGAGGGAGGGAGGGAGGGAGGGAGGGAGGGAGGGAGGGAGGGAGGGAGGGAGGGAGGGAGGGGCGAGCCTTCCTTCCATTGTGCTCTATTGGCGGGCGGGCGGGGTAGGGGCGGGGCCGAGTGGCTGCCGGCCCTCCCCTGTCAGCCATCTTTCAATTGTGCTCTGAGCAGCCGCCAGCGCCAGCCGCAGCTCCGGCTCCTCCTTGCTCTCGCTTGCCCGCCCTCCTTCCTTCCTTTCCTCCCGCACGGCAGCCGCGCTACCTCAGCGAACCGGGTAAGTCTGGCGCCAGGCCCGCCGCCCCCCCCCCCCTACGCCCCGCCAGCCCCCGGAGACGCCTCGTCGCCTTCCCCGACCCTCCCCACAAACTTTTGGGGGTCTCGGGAGGCAGTGGCAGCCCTCGGTCCTCTTTCCCGTCCCGCCTTCGTGTCGCAGCTGGTGCTGCTCCCTCCGCCCGCACCCGCGGCGCCACTTCGCGCGGTCGTTGCCCCTGTCTTCCCTTTTTCCAGATCTAGACCCCCACTTAAAACCTCCCCATCCTCTCTGCTGTCTCCCCAGCCCGACATCCCCCCGGATCGGGGCTGCGAAGCGGTCGCAAAAGAGCGGTCGCTCGCCAGCCCTGGGTAACTCTCTTGCCTATCATTCCGTCTTCTCCACAGTTGTTGCTCAGCTTCACCATCTTGTCTCTTTTCTCTGTTCACCGACCATATTTTTTTCCTATTGCACAAAAAGCAATAAAAAGGGAAAGAAATCCGCCGAAGGAACGACCCAAACCTAGCGCATTTTTTTGTTTTCGAGTGCAAACTTTGCCGCTGCTCCCCCCTTCATCTGCTCTCTCATGGTTTGGAGTTCCTTGCGAATTATTTGACGTTATTTTTTGCAACTGATATTTTTCCTTCTTTGCGAAAGGACTAGGGCTGCCTTTCGTGATTGTTTCCATTTTGTTACGGCTCTGGAAGATGAGTTTGCCTGTGAGAGGCGCTTGGGAGCGAGGCGGCTTTAGAGAAGCAGTTGCACAGAAAGAAGGCACCCCAAAGCCACTCACTACCCACCCCCCAAAAACCCCCCAAAACAACCGTTTGTTGCTTTCTCGTACTTTATCAGGACTCCTTTCTTTTTTGCACGATAAATGCCGATTTACCATCGGTTGCGCGCGGGTCGGGGAGCGCAGGCGGGTGACCGGAGAGGACCGGGCAGCCCTGGGGAGGACTGGCGGGGGCTGCCGCTCCGCTGTCCCCCGCTCTGCGTTTCGGGAAGTTTTCGGCGGCTGGAAGCGACGGGTCGGCTGCCGATCTCGGGATTGCAGGGCACTGTTTGCAAACACTCGGAGGGGGACGGGCGGGGGAGGCGGCAGCCGCCTCTCCGCGCCTACTGCCGGGTGTCTGCTCGGCCTCAGCCTGGCTAGATAACTGAATTTTAATATTCCGCGATCTGTAGATGCTTAATTAAGATTTTTTAAAAATTTAATTTTTTTTTTTTTTTTTGTCGATGGGAGGTGTTAGGCGTCCGCATGCTCCAGGTCTGGCCCCTCTGTTCAGTGGTCGCGGTCCCACGGGGGCTCCTTGAGCGGCGCGATGGGGACCAGGGGGGGACACTCGGCCGTTTTTTGGGGGAAGAAGAGGGGGGAGAAGTGCCGGCGGGGAGTTCGCTGTCTGGGGTGATCTTCTCCCTTTCTTTCCCCCCCCTTGTCAGGTGTAAGGCAGCGACGTCGGCAGGAGCATGGCCCGTACCAAGCAGACCGCCCGCAAGTCCACCGGGGGCAAGGCGCCCCGCAAGCAGTTGGCCACAAAAGCCGCCCGCAAGAGCGCGCCCTCCACTGGCGGGGTCAAGAAACCGCATCGCTACCGGTAACGCAGCGCCGCGCACCGGGCCCGCACTGGGAGCACATCTCCCTCCTCACACCCCCACTGCCCCCCCCTCAGATCCCCCCCGTTCACCGGGGGCAGGCGGAGGGCATTCTCTCCGCTGCCGTGATCCCTCCGCACCCACCCGCTCCCTGCTGCCGCACACCGGGGAGCGGGCCGCTTCCGCAGAAAAAAAAAAAAAAAACAGTAAAGAATCGGCGTGGACATGGAGCCGGGAGTTACGGTCACCCTCTTTCCGGGTTTTTCGGTACTGGTTCTTAAAAAAAAAAAAAAAAAAACGAAACATCTCGCGGGCGGCGAAGGACCCTCTGCATTTTATTTTTTTTTTTTTTCCCCACTTCCGGTCATTTAAATGCTGCGGCAATGTCGTGCCGCCGCGAATTTTATTGTTACCGGCTTATTTTAATTTACTTGGGTTCGATCTGTAGGTGACGCGGTTGGGGTTCCGGCGGCTGCTGAGGAGGGGCCATCTGCCGGGAGAGGGCGCAGCGTGCCCGCTGGTGCGCAGGATGCGCGCTCCTTCCCTCTGCCTCCCCTAGCACAGGCGTTTCTCGTACGGGAGGCTGTGGGCGAGAATGGGGGCAGAGCTTTTTGACAGTCGCCTGATAATTAAATTTTCCAGCCCTTGTTCGGTGCAGAACGGTAACAATGGTGTTTCAGAAGGGAGGATGGTTTTAGGCTAGGTGTATGTAGTGCTTGGGAGGGGAAGGAAAAGTGGGTTAGAAATAGACAACTTAGTCTAAAAGCCTGTTGCTGTAGGTGTAAGGTGAAATTAACAGTCCAGGAAAAAGGCAGTAAAGCTGGAGTTGAAAAATGCAGTTTCCCCATAAATAAATTTATTCTTAATTTCACAGATGGTGTCAGCAAAAGTAACATGGAAATACACGCGATGTCACACAGAACATTAATGTGAATGTTGATAGTGTCACATGTCAGTAGGAAGGAAGATTAAAATTCCTGTTAAAATTGAGTTTGCTCTTCAGAACAAATTGCTAGAAGGGTACTTGTACAGCTGAAATACTTAACTCACTTGGGTTTTGCCACATCTGCACTGAGACATGTTAGTGTAGTTAAGCTAACACGTGCTGTCTACCTCTTAGTGAAGTCAGGGCCTTGAGAACATGAAATATGTACCTGAGGGATCCCTGTTGAGACCAGTGGAAGTTGTCACAGGTTGATGGCAAGAAAACAGTGCCTTGTTGATAGTGAAACTGGTTTTTTTATTGTAAGCACCAGGACTTCCAGTGAAAACAGCACATGTTATGGTGCTTAGTTTGGTTTAGGTGATGAACCCATATTTTTCTGGTGACGTAGAAGTATATTTTGAATAACAGTTGTTATTTAATTTTAAAAGGCCGGGCACAGTGGCTCTGCGTGAAATCAGGCGCTATCAGAAGTCGACTGAGCTTTTGATCCGCAAGCTTCCCTTCCAGCGTCTGGTGCGTGAAATTGCTCAGGACTTCAAAACAGATCTGCGCTTCCAGAGTGCTGCCATTGGTGCTTTGCAGGTGAGTCTGAGGGAGGGCAGCACCCTGTCCCAGCAGCATCTAGGGGTGGGGGGAGAAGGTGGTGTCCTGGAGGAAGGCTGTACCCGTCAGTGGGCAGAGGCCAGTGCTGCAAATGTCTCTGCAAAACCTGGAGACTGGCGTTATAGGAGGGCTGTGTCTCCTGCCCCCATTGAACCTAGCTTTGCCTGGGTTGGGGGGGCTCACATGAACAGATGCCCCCCTCAGCCTTCTGTTGCTCAGGGTGGACCTGGTGGTGCCTTGTTGTTACCACAGGCTAAAATAACACAGTGATGGCTCAGCAGCACCTTTCAAAGGTTATAAATGTGGAGTTCAGGCTTTATGTTGGGGGGTGGTTGTTTTTTTGGGTTTGTTTTTAGTAGCCCCCACCCCTCAAGTATGTCTTGACAGAACAGTACATCTTATTAAAGCACTTAACATAAATATGTTCCCTCTGTCCTCAAGCTATGTCAGAGGTTTTACCTTTGAAAGCTGTGCAGTCTGAGAGGGAAATGTATAAGGCTTGTTCTAGTGTGTCCAAATGGAGGTTTTGATTTCCTTAAATGCTTTTAAAAGAAAAGCAGCTTGATAAGCCACATCTAAACACAGGCAACTAAGTGCTTTTGTATGATGTGATACTGAACACATAATTAAAAAAATATATATATTAAATAACTTAGAGTACTGAGGATGAAATACTGATTGCTCTTTCTGCCCCAAATTCCTGCATCTAAGTTAGATCCCCTCCAAAACTGTTCTTGTCACAGCAATGTTTTCATCTTCTGTTAGAAATATAGTCCTGGTTAAAGATAGATCTTTAATGTTCCCCTAGCTGTTGGCAGAATATTCCAGAACCTATCTGCAATTGTAGAATCTGATGTCCAGGCAAAATTGTCTTTTGCTAGTTAGTGACTTCTACTTGATAAGATGTATGCCATGGGATTCTATAAACTAGAACACCCTTGGCTTAAAAAGATGGTAGATTACATTTGCAAAGTTGCTGCTTTTGCTTTTAGTTGTCCTGTTTTTACTGTGAATGTGATGGTTCTTAAATTCTGAGGTTTACCTGTGTGTCTTCTTACTGGGAACTGCTTACTGAAAATTAGTCGGTAGTTAACATTTTCAGAAGGCTGGTTTCAATGTTCTTGGTTTTGCATTAGGGAGTTATTGGTATGGGACTTACTTCCTGCTTGCATATTTGGAAAAAAACCCCCAGCCTTTTAACCCCTTTAGTACCGTGTTCTTCATGCCCACATGGCTTACTTGGTGAAGTGTCTTCATGTGAAGCTAAATTCACATGAGCCAGCAGAATAGTTGGAATAACCAAGCATCTGTCTAACCCAGAGTCCTGTATGCAGTGATCAGGGTCATAGTTTTCCAAAGATGGGGCTTGTCTTTTGTGCTCCTAAGTGCTGACCCTGTGATTCTCACAGGTGTGAGGTGAGAACCTTCTGGGATAGTAGGTATCTCTGCTGTCTGCCCCAAATAGAGGGTGCTTAGGTAAGAAGAAAGTACACAGATAGGACAAATGTCTGCTGGTAATTCTCTGACTGCTCTCCCATTTTCAGTGATTTAAGGAGTTTCTGAGTCAAAGGTGGTGTCATTTTGCATCTAATATTTTTCAGTATAGTTTTTACTGATAATTTTTTACTTTTAAATTAATCCACCAATTCAGTATCTAATGGCAAGGATCTGTGTGCCCCAAACTGTATGTCATGAAGGAACCATCTGCTCTTCTACTTAATGCTCAATAGTTTGAACAGTGGAAGAGGCAGCAGACAAGTCACTCAAACAGTGTAGCGGAGCCTTTAAAAAAAGAAGTTCCTAAACAAAGAAATCTTTTAATAAGATAATGCCTTATCTTGTGAGAGTCCCATCAGGCTATTAGTTAGCTTGTGTTCTGGAGGGTGTCTTCATCAAATGGCAGTTATACACAACTTTGACATAGAATGTTATTTGGTGGCTTATCAGAAAATGGAGGGGGTTTTTTGGTTTTTTTTGTGAATCTAAAACTTCTAATGTTTGCAAGTAATAAAGACAGAAGTCTAAACTTAGCGCAATGTTACATTGTATTTCGAATTATTGTTGGTTTTTACCTATCCCAAAAGCTGAAAGTGCTCTTAACTCTTTTCTTCTTCACTAGGAGGCAAGTGAAGCCTATTTGGTTGGCCTGTTTGAAGATACCAACCTGTGTGCTATCCATGCCAAACGTGTCACAATCATGCCAAAAGATATTCAACTAGCACGCCGCATACGTGGAGAGCGTGCCTAAACTTCACTATGATGGGTTTGTCATTCTTGAAGCAAAATCTTATTCCTGTTTATTGGTAGTAATGAACATTAGATATTTTTTCCATGGGGTTAAAAGGTACCTAAATATATGGTTTCAGATGCAAAAGTAGGGGACAGAATTGGGTATTGGCAAGTTCTTTCCATTTTCATTTGTGTGTGGATTTTTAATATAAATGAGGGGATGTAAAACAATGTTGTGGTCAAAAAATGTTTCCATGAGCAAATTTCAACAATTCAACTTTATAAAAAAAAAAAAGAAATTATAAATAAACCTGTAAAATTTTTCTGGACAATGCCAGCATTTGGATTTTTTTAAACAAGTAAATTTCTTAACAATGGCAACTAAATGGTGTTTGTAGCATTTTTATCATACAGTAATTTCCATCCATTCACTATACTTTTCTAACTAAGTTGTCCTACATACAAATACATGTTTTTAATGTTGTCTGTCTTCTGTGCTGTTCCTGTAAGTTTGCTATTAAAATACATTAAATGATGCCTGCTCTTAGTCTTGATTTTTAAATATTACATGTGGATTATATTTGATTAAAAAATAATCAGCCTTCACTTCCTTTTTTCCCTTATGTGACCTAAGTATTTGTAGCAGATGTAGGGAACACCAGGGATGTTACCTTGGATGAAGTACTGTATGTATGTTGGTATTTTTAAGACTGTAAAACTTCTATCCACTCCATGAAAGTAAGTTAGAGTAAGTAGCGTCTGGAGCTGTACCAAGCTCTCCAAGCTATAGTTAGTGTTAAAAAAAAAGCAGCTTTGTTGCTCTTTAGGTTCCTTTCTTACTGAACTTCATGCTGAATTTCAAAGGGTTTCTTATTTCTGATTTTCATGGTTTGATAGTACAGTGGGGTGCAGTAGTTTGTGGGACATGGTTGGGTGTTGCAAGACGAACCTTTCTTGGGGTATGACTCTCTGAAGTCAGACCAGTGCTCTGGCAGAAGCTGATGCCTTCAGGGTCAGTCAGTCTGGGTCAGTGCTGGTGCTCCCAACTCAACCAACCTCTCCTGTGGCCTGCTCTGCAAGTGAGCTGAGCTTGTGCTGGAGGCCAGGCCTTTTATTGGCCTCCTGATTCTGCCCCTGCGCAGTTGGGGCCAGCCCTAACCAGGCACAGGTGGGCTGAATGCAGGCTCACACCCACTGCCTGGTGATCAGCAGCACCTGGGTGTTGCCTCATCTCACTACACTTCCTCCCCACTTTTTTTTTTTTTTTTTTTTAATATATATTTAAAAGAAACACAAGAACTATGTGAAGTTCAAAGAGAAGCATGACGTGTCCTAAGCACGTGAGCTTTTTGACCTGTTAGATGATGTGTCGTTGTCTGGAATGGGTGTCGGGTTGTCTATTGGAGATCTGGTCGCGGCAGGGCGTGTCCATTTACTGGGTACCCAAAGAGGCACAGAATCTGTAGAGACACAGCTATAGCCTCTTCCAGTAAACAGTAGCAGCTTGGGCCCCACCCACTGACCTGTAGATGGATCCTTGTAGTTAATTTGTACTTCCGGCATGCGGTTGATCTTCTGCGATGAATAATGCAGTAACACGGGAGGTTGCTGGGAGTCACGGCTTAGACTAAGAAAATTCAATGTGAAAAGTACCTTGCTAAGCCGCATCTGTGGGTCCATATCTTTGCTGTCCTTTTGCCTTTGTAAATATGTCTTCAGGGTGCGATTGGCTCTTTCTACTATCGCCTGGCCTGTAGATGAATGAGGGATCCCTGTGATGTGTTTTACTCCCCAAGTAGCAAGGAACTGCTGGACCTTCCCGCCTATATAGGCAGGGGCATTGTCAGTTTTTACTACTTGGGGGACCCCCATAACAGCAAAGCAACTGGTCAGGTGACAGACCACATGTAGACCCTCCTCCCCTGTCTGAGCAGTCGCCCCAAGCATGCCTGAAAAGGTGTCTATTGTCACATGGACATATTTGAGGCGTCCAAACTCCGGAATGTGGGTGACGTCCATTTGCCAGATTTCTCCTGCTTGCGACCCGCGTGCGTTGACTCCCATTCCTAGGGCACGGCCAAATTGTGCACACTGAGGGCATGCTCTAACAATTCCTTTTGCATCTTCCCATGGAATCGCAAACATGCGCTTCAGTGCCCTGGTGCTCTGGTGAAACAGGGAATGGCTGTTTTGAGCCTTCCCAAACTGACTTACGGGACCCTGCATTCCTAGGCTGACCAGGGAGTCAGCCCTTGCGTTTCCTTCCCCTAGGCCCAACGATGTTTTATGGCTACAGATGTGAAGAATACAGCACGGCTGTGTGCGAATTTTCAGCGCGCGCTGCAATGTAAGGAAAAGTTCCAGCAGCCGTTGGTTCTGTACTGGCTTGACGAGAGCATCCTCGATACGGTTCACCACTCCTACTGCATATTGTGAGTCAGAAACGATGTTAAGGGGGACACGTTGCCACTGTGTCAAGGCCCAGATGATAGCCAGTAGTTCCAGAGTCTGCAGGTTGTCTTTGTCGGTGCCTGGAATCAAATGTTGTTTCCACTGGCCCTTATCCTGCCATACGCAGGCGGCCGTTTTCGACCTTTTCCCAGCATCAGTGAACACAGTGATACCAGGCACTGGACGCTCTGAAACAATTGGTCTTTCTATCCAGTGGAACTGGCTGATGGCCTGTAGGCGCTTGTGTTTTGGGCCTCCATGACTGATATCTCCAGAGTATTCGAATAAAGCGAGTTGTAGTGGCGTAGACTGTTGCAGCAACCAATCAAAATCAATTGTTTTGATGGGGATGCTGATCCATTCTGGCTCTCGACCATCTACTTCAGGGCAATGCTGTCATCCCTTCCGTATCAACAATGCTGTGATTTCTGTTTGTTGCCAGATACCTTTCTGGGCCGTGTGGGGTGGAAACAGCCATTCCAGGATTGCTATCGACTCTGATCTTGGAGAGTCTTGGTCACGGTTTTGGTCGTGGTGTTCCCCATTTTGCCTTTGCCAATTGAAGTCTTGTAGCAGCAGTGCGAATGGGAATGAAGGGTGGTTGCAAACCCAGATCCTGATGGGTTGAGTGGCATCTCGACGATCTGAAAAGCCGGTTGCCAGTTTGTGGATGACCCGTTTTAACGCATTGGTGTGGTCGTCAGTCCAGTCCACTAACGCGCCTGGTTGCGTGCCCCGCAACAGTGACAGAAAGGGGTGGATATCCGCGTTGGTGAGACCTATGATGGGTCGAACCCATTGAAGCTCGCCCACTAGTTTTTGGGCGTCATTCAATGTTTTGATTGAGCTTATTACTTCTAGTTTTTGCGGTCTCACCATGGCGTGAGTGACTTGCCACCCTAAGTAGCTCCAGGGTGGTTGTGACTGGACTTTTTCAGGAGCTACTATGAATCCTTTTGCCTTTAGTCGGTCAGTCAGCGTTTGGCTAATGTTGTTGGGGAACAGGGCTTCCTGGCAAAACAGTATGTCATCCATGTAATGATAGATTAATGTGTCCGGCATTTCTTTTCGGATCAGCGAGAGTGCCCATGCCACATACAATTGGCATATTGTTGGGGAGTTTCTCATCCCTTGAGGCAACACTACCCATTCATATAGTTTTGTGGGTTCGCATGTGTTGATTGATGGAATGGTAAAGGCAAAGCGAACCGTGTCTTCAGGATGCAGGGGAACGGTGAAAAAGCAGTCCTTGAGGTCAATTACCAGAAGGTGCCAGCCTCTGGGTAGCATGGTGAGTAGGGGCAGTCCGGGTTGGAGGGCGCCCATTGGCCACATCTGGTTGTTGACCTTGCGTAAGTCATGGAGTAATCGCCATTTTCCAGTCTTTTTTGGAACCACAAAGATGGGCGTGTTCCAAGGGCTAACAGATGGCTGGATGTGTCCTGCATCCAGCTGCTCCTGCACCAGACGGTTGGCGATTTCTAGGCGCTCTTTGGGTGGGGGCCACTGCTCCACCCAGACAGGGGTGTCTGTCTTCCATCGTAGTCTGGGAGTTGGCGGCACCTCTGCCGTGGCCCACATTGAAAGCGTTGAGGGGGTTGGGTGGGTTCGGGGATGGAAAGAACAGCCCCTAGCTGGCTCATAACTTCTCTGCCAATCAACCCTCCAAGTTGTCCTGGTAGTGACAACACATAAGGTCATACAGTCACCGTTTGTCCTTCTGGGAATTTTAATTGCACAGGGTTGAGGGCCTGAAGGGGGGTGGAGCCACCACCTATCCCCTGGACAGCATCGAGGGCAGTGATAAATTTCCAATGACGAGGCCACACTTTAAGGTTGATTATAGTAACGTCAGCCCCGGTGTCCATCATCATGGAAAGGGTCTTGACCTCTTTATCGGTGGCCAGTTGTACAAGTATGATGGACCTTGTCTTCATCTGTTGCACTAAGGTTACCAGAGTGCTTCCAGAAGACCCAAAGCCTCGACTGCCTCGTGCCATGGGGGCGTTCTTCCCCAGGTTCATTTTTGGGAGAAGGACCAGTTGTGCTAACCGGGTTCCTGCTTTGAATATCAGGGGGGGGGGTTAATGTGAAACAAGTAATCATAATCTCCCCTGTATAATCTGCATCAATTATGCCTGGGAGCACAAGTCCTGCAATTCCAGTGGAAGAACGGCCCATTAGTAAGGCTCCCACCGTGCTCTCTTCCTGGTGTATTGGTCCATAAATCCCTGTTGGTATTCGGTGTACCTGTGTTGTCACAAGGGTGACGTCTATTGCTGAGGGCACGTCGATGCCCAGGCTTCCCCTTGTTGCTGGGGCGGGGAGCTGGTGTAAAGCACTGGCCCAGCTATTTGTGTCCTGGCGCGGGGGCCTCGCGCGCTGCGCCTTCCGTTTTTTGCAGACCTACATGCCAGATTGTTGTGATTATTCTTTTGGCAGTGGTCACACCACACTGGGACTGAACAAGTTCTTCTTGTGTGTCCTGTGGCTCCACAACGAAGACAGAAGGGGGTGAATTTCCTTGGGCAGTTTCCTCTTCTGTCTAGTTTTTTGCGTGACTGCCGCGAGAAGCTTATGAGTCGGTTCCAAAGCAGCGGCAAAGGCGCTGGCCATGCCTTGGTTTTGTTGTGTTTGGGTGGCCCTGGCAGCGACTTCTAGTATTTCTGAGACATCAGCCGTTTTTGGCAAGGTGGAAAACAGCAACTTCATTTTTGGATTTGCATTTTCAAATGCCAGCAGTTTGAACATAGTTTGTTCTAGTCCTAGATCGGATTGGGCCATGACAGATTGCCAAAGCCTGTCATCGAAATGTTGGAAAGGCTCATTCATTCCTTGCTTTACAGCAGTAAATGAGTAGACAGGAGTAGTCTCTGGTACCATGTAGAAGGCTTGGCGGGCTAGGTTTGCAGCAGTGTGGTAGAGTGCAACCAGGGACTGGAGCTGAATTTGAATATCTCTATAACGTCCTGAGCCTGTGAGCATCTCAGCGGTTATCCCTGCAAGAGGATCCCCAGGTGCTCTAGGGGGGTTTGCCTCCACCTGGGCCAGGCGCTCCCACTCTCTCAACCAGATAATCTGCTGGGAAGGGGTGAGCAGATACCTGGCCAGATTGCGACAGTCGTGGGGGCTATTGGTGTCGGCGGTGAAAAGCCAATCCAGGACGGCCCGGCCACTTTCCGTTTTTAATCCTTCCTCTTTCAAGGTCTTCCTAGCCTGCTGCAGGGTTTTCCAAGTATGTTGTTCAAATTGAGGCGGCCCGTTGTTGTCATAGAGGATAGGGCAAGCGATGGTGCTGGCTTCCCCTCGAGGATGGCATCACGGATAAACCCAGTCCATCTTCCGGGTTGGGGTTTATCAGCACCTTTAATGCTTTGGTTGTTTTGTCGCAGCAACTGCGGGGTTGGGACATCCTCTTCGTCATCATCAGGGAGGGTGGGTGGGTCTCGATATTTATGAAACGACGAGCGTTGTTCTATGTCTATTACCCTCTTCTCTAAAGATTTCATGGCCTGATTTGTTTGCTCAAGGAGGGCTTTTATTTTGTCCTCCAGGCTGATGGGTGCAGCTGGTGGGGTGGCTGCTTCTTTCCCATGCTCTTTTTCTGGAGTGGGAGGCAGCAGCAGGGGTGGTTTCAAGAAGAAACTAGGGCTACCCATCTCAGGGGCACAGGCTGTTGGCATTTTCGCATTCTTTTGTATGTTGCTTTCGGTGCTTGGAGAGGGTACTTCTTCTTCTTCCTCCGGCCCAATATCTGATAGGAACTCAGCTATGGAATGATGTGCTTTTCCTGACATGCCCTTAATGGCAAGTCTGTCATTCCTTAATCCTAAAAATGCCTTCCAGCCTTTATCACCCTCGGGATGGGGAGAGGGTAGCGGAGGTGCTGTGGGGACAACACCAGATCCTGCTGCTGGTGGTGGTGTTGTAGTATCAACGCTGGCTTTTGGCGGAAGCGCTGCAACGGTGTCGGCAGCAGCTTCTGCCTAAGCTTTTATTTCTTTTAGAGCGTTGATTACTACCTCCCATGTACCTTCTAGTCCAGTTGCATTCTTAGTCCTTTCTTGGGTACAGAGGCCAACCAGCAGATCACCAACCTCCTGCCAAAGTTCCCACGCAGCTGCCGCAGACGGGAGGGAGGAGAGTTCCTGCTCCTTCATCCATGTTGCTGGTTTTTCATTAGCAGGGGTGCTAGATGAGAGTCCCATCTTTCTTTCCTCTCTTTCTAGGTGAATCAGTGATAGAGAGAGAAGGTAACGAATCTTCTCACCCGACTCCTTGGGATTTCTGTTGATGTTAATCTACGCCAAACTGGCTCTCTTTTTTCTGGTTCGTCAAGAGCAGGGGCTAGACCGAGCTCTATGCCCGCATTCTCCACCAGATGTTGCAAGACGAACCTTTCTTGGGGTATGACGCTCTGAAGTCAGACCGGTGCTCTGGCAGAAGCTGATGCCTTCAGGGTCAGTCAGTCTGGGTCAGTGCTGGTGCTCCCAACTCAACCAACCTCTCCTCTGGCCTGCTCTGCACATGAGCTGAGCTTGTGCTGGAGGCCAGGCCTTTTATTGGCCTCCTGATCCTGCCCCTGTGCAGTTGGGGCCAGCCCTAACCAGGCACAGGTGGGCTGAATGCAGGCTCACACCCACTGCCTGCTGAGTAGCAGCACCTGGGTGTTGCCTCATTTCACTACAGTTGGGTGCATTTTTGGGCTTGATTTTCATGTGGATACTTTGGTGGCTGGTGTTTGTGGGGTTTTTTTGCTTGGGGTTTTTTTGTTGTTTTTTTTTTTAAATCCTTTTTGCTCTCTGATACCTGATTTCTTGGTTCATAGGTGGTCACTTTTTGGTTGACTACCATTTTGTTTCAGTCACACCTTCTAGCATACTTGAGAGGTTAGCCCATGTGCAATCAGTTTCAGTTCATATACTCCAGACAAGAAGACACTTTTGTACCATTTTTGTTTCTTAAATACTTCATAGAAGCAGTACTACACATACATTTGAGACTTCTTTTTTATATTCCACACCCAATTACTAAAGAAAGTTCATGTGAAGAAATTTACTTATGTTCTGTAAATACTTGAATTTTGATTTTCTCCCTGAAACTTGGGATACATATTCTGATGGACCAGTCTGCAAATGAGCTATGTAGTGTACTTCTTGATAGCTCTTGCAGATGAGCAATGAAATGAATTACAGAGAAGAAAATACATAGGCAGTGAGCAGATTTCACCTTTCATGCTAAGACCCCAACAGAGATTACTTGCTGATAAAATCTTTTGAGACTCAGAGTGAGCTCTAAAAAAGTGAGTGAATTTGAAGATTTCCGAGGAGGATTAATAGAGATGTATTATTATATACTTTGGTATTTTGAACAGGGAGCCAAAAATGCTGTCTTCCAGGGGTTGTTCAGGGTAAAGTATTGAAATGGAGTGGCTTCTTACAGAAAAATAATGCTAGACAAAATGTTACCACATCTTTTTGGTGCCAAATGTTTTAGTTATCAACTAAAAATCAAGGAAGACTTGTCTGGGAGCATCCAGAATAGCAGAAATAGAAAAGGTGAACAACTGTGACTTTGCTGCCTACTTGATAAAAACCCTGTAACCTTCTATAAATGCATTTCAATGTAATAACTACTTGGTTTGCCCTCTAGTTAAGATTTTTGTTTCATGCATCAGCCAACAAGGCTACATCCACCTACATGAAAAGGTAGTTAGGTTGATTTTTTTTTTCTTTTTTAAAAAATAAGCTGGCATTGGAGTATTGAGAAAGGGACTTAGTATTTTCTTTCTCAGGTATGCTAGAAAACCAAACCTAGAGATTTTGGTTCTCAAATGACAGACCATGTTCTTTCTCTTAGAAGAAAATTAGGGTGAAATACCATGGCAATGTAGTTAAACTGTTCAAGGCAATTTGGAATGGAAGATGAAGGAATCAGGTAGCTGCAGTTGACAGCGTCGAAGTGTGCAGTGCTACACCAACAGCTTAAGGATAAACGTCTGCCTGTTTGAGGGTATTGGTTATGATGGTTGTAGTTCTAAAGATGCTTTGTGAATCCTGTTAGCAATTAGCTGCCTATGTCTGTAGCAATACAGAGTGCTGTCTTATTTTCATTCTGGAGGAATCTTAGGGCACCATTGCTGCTCTTCATTTGTTTTTTCAAGTATGATGTCTTTTCATTGACAGATATTTCCACTGTGTTGCTAAACAAATTGTTTATCTATAGTTTTCTCATCCCCTTGCCTGAGTATACTGTATTTTTGTCTTTTATGTATGGCAGCATGACAATAAAAGCAATTAAATTTGCTTTCAACAAGCACTGGGTTTTTTTATATTAATATTTTGCCAGAATGGTCAGGTGTACATCCAGTTTTGTATGGATCTTCTAGTTGATGCTGTTTAATGTTGTAGGAGCACTACAAAAGGAGACATTGCTGTTTTCTGTTTTTACGCTGAGAGTTTAGTTATTGGGAGTTACATTTTCCCAGCAGATTTAAGAATCTATGTGTTGAAGTATTGTTGGCATAATTCATCCAGAGTTGACAGTTCACATGTACCTTGGAATCTCTCAAAGACCTGTTCTGCACTACAGGAAGAGCAAAACAAACATGTGAATACTGGTGTTAATGCAAAAACTGTGGAGAAAGAGGAACAAGGTGGGCTACAGTTCCTGTTAAATCAACTTTTATGTAGTAGCATTCCTACAGAAAAAAACCCATTTTTACTAAGTGCTGGAAGGTTGGGAGTAGTATGAACACTGGCTATGTGCAGTTATGTATCCTTAGAGAAGGTAGGATGCAGCGTGATATTCAGTGAAGTTTTAAGCTGCTGATGTGCTGCTGGTGCTCTTTTCCTTCGGTCATTTCAGAATTACATGCTCCTGCTCTCTAAGGTGAAGAACAAGGATGGATAAAATTGTTCTGATCCAGTTACATGAAGTAGTGTGGTTTAAAAATATCTGAAGAACTGTGTTTTGATAAAAACGATTTCCCTATTGTGCATGTTGCCTCATGTCCATCATGCTGTTTGGAGGGAGCAGTAGCTCCTGGTGGCCCTCTTGGCTGTCTGCATATGCAGGTTTGGGCATCAGATAAAATCAGTTTGTAGAGCTAAGTCTGCAGGTTTTTACCAAGAAAAGTATTGCAGCTTATTTTCTTACTTTCCTGGGCTGTTTCCTCTGGAGCTGACAAGTGGGAAATGAGTCTTGGGAGGTGTTAACTGACATGCAGTTCATGAAAACATTTTGTTGCTCCTGGTTTTCCTAAATGTTCTTTTGATAAAGCAAGGGGTGATCCTCTTGGAACTGTGTTGTCACCCACCCTGCTTGTTTGGTGAGATAATTTTAGAGGGAACTTAACATACAAATATTAATTTGTTTAAAATAATGTGAGGGTTTGGTGTTTTGTTTTGTTTTTTTTTTTTTTTTTACTTTTTCTCAAAGAAGTACACTTCTCAGACAGTTTTTCAGGCACAGTTTGAAGTCTTACAAGATTCTTAGTACCTACAGTTGCCTTGTGTCAAATAAATTGTAGTATTTTAAAAATGTAAATTGCTATTAACTTGTGTTTTTTGGGGAGTTGTGAGGAAAGGGAATACCACCCAACTTGAATGTAGGCTCATCCTGTTGGTGTTGGGGGGGGGAGAGGGAGCTGTTTGTTCACTTTTAACTTGTGTATTATTCCCATCACAAAGTCTAATGAGTCATCCTCAGTGATGAGATTATTTTTTTTTTCCCGTACTAAGTGGATGCTGCAGATTTATTTATAGTAGTTTTGCCTACAAAGAGACAAGTGTTTTGGTGAAAAAAAATTCACAGTTCATGTATTTTTTTTTAAATCTGAAGAGGCTTTGTTGCCCTCTGACCTGGACAATACAATGTAAAAAAAACCAGCCAACCAAACAAAAAAATCCACACCAAAACCAAACAAAAATTCACAAACCAAACTAGATCAGTGTGTGAAAAACACTATCTATCAATAGAATTAAAAAGCAACCTCTAAGACTGTATAGGCTGATGTGGTTAATGCAAGCTACTAATTTAATCAGGTGGTATCTAATCCAGTTAATATTTTCTTTTTTAATTTAAAAGATGAATCTTTAGCCTCTGCTACATGCACTGTGAAGATTTATTGTAAAAGACTGTGTGTCCATCAAAAACATCTTCAGGGAAGGTGAAGGGATTCTGGCTTCTGTTGAGAAAAGCTAATGTCACATAGTTGATTGAGGCAAGAAATCTTTCCAGAAACACCCCACAAACTATAGGAATTTATTACTTTTTATGTATGCTTTGGAAGAGTGCCTCAGCATAACATGAGCCCTCTTTTGAGGGTTATATTTCAAGAAGTGATTGCCTGTTGTGGGGAACTGACACCCCCCTAATTGTCTGGTCTCATTGTTGGACTATTGCTACTCAAAATGTATCCCTATCCAAAATGTATGCTACTGGGATGAGAATAAAGTAAGTTGGGGCTAGGAGAGTTCCGGTGCATGGCCAAGAATCTACTGCAGATGAGACAAGTTGGTGACATTTCGGGGGCTCCAAATGGAGAAGCAGGATTAAGGAGGGACATATAGGTAAAAACATGTCTCTTTCTTTTGTGTTTGTAGCTGACATCCTCTTTTCTCCCAGGATAAAAGTCTCGACCTATTTTGGAGGACTTTCTGCTTAGAAACTTTGCTTCTGTGTATTGTCCCAGAGGCAGCTGTAATACCTGTTGGGGTTTTTTGGGGTTTTATTGTGATTTGGTTTGTTTCAGTTTTCTGATTTATACCATCCCCCCCCATCTTCCTGGCCCTGTGGCTGATAATTTTAATAAAATTTAAAATAATATTTTTTAAAATTACAAGAAAAGCCCCAACAACAGCAAATCTGTTCCTTGTGGGAGATAGATGCCATGTTAATCCAAGAATTTTCTGTGTGCCTGCCAGTGATGGAATAGTTCTGAATAAATGTAAAAAAAAAAAAAAAATTACCTGTAATGTTTAATATTTTTATCAACAGCATAGACAGGGGAATTGAGTGCACCATCAGCAAATTTGCAGATGACACCAAGATGTCAGGTGCTCTCAATAAACCAGAGGGACATCATCCAAAAGGACCTGGGCAAACTGGAGAGATAGGTGAACCTCATGAGATCAAGCAACAGCAAGTGCAGGGTCCTGCATCTGGCCAGAACAATCCACAGTACCAGTACAGGCTGGGGGATGAGGTTTTAGAAAGTAGCCCTGCAGAAAAGGACTTGGGGGTGCTGGTAGATGAAAAGCTGGACAGACTTGCAGCCCAGAAGGCAAATCACATCCTGGGCTACATGGAAAGGAGTGTGTGCAGCAGGTTGAGAGCTGATTCTGCCACTTTGCTCTGGTAAGACCTCACCTGGAGTACTGTGTCCAGCTCAGGAGCCCTCAGTACAGGAAGAACATGGACCTGGTTGAGTGGATCCAGGAGAGAGCCATTAAAGTTATCAGGGGGCTGGAACACCTTTCCTACAAAGACAGTCTGAGGCAGCTGGGGTTGTTCAGCCTGGAGAAGGATCCAGGGTGACCTAATAGCAACCTTCCAGTACCTGAAGGCTGGAGAGGGAATGTTTGCAAGAGCTTGTAGTGATAGGACAAGGGGCAATAGTTTTAAATGAGAGAAGAGTAGATTTCGATTTCGATTTCGATTTCGATTTCGATTTAATGTTAGGAAAAAGTTCTTTACCATGAGGGTAGTGGAAAGATGGAGCAGGTTGCCCAGGGAAGTAGTTAAGGCCTCATGCCTGGAGATACTCACGTTGAGGCTTGACAAAGCTCTGAGCAACCTGATCTAGTTAAGTATATCCCTGCTTACTGCAGGGTGGTTGGGCTAGATCACCTTTAGGGATCCCTTACACCTACCCATATTCACTATGGTCCTGGGAGGACAGGGTGAAAGCTGGAATCTCGTCAGCCATAGAATCATAGAATTGGTTGGGTTGGAAGGGACCTCAGAGATCATCAAGTCCAACCCTTGATCTACTACCGCTGTGGTTACCAGACCATGGCACTGAGTGCCACATCCAGTCTCTTTTTAAATATCTCCAGGGATGGAGAATCCACTACTTCCCTGGGCAGCCCATTCCAATGTCTGATCACCCTCTCTGTGAAGAAATTCTTTCTAATATCCAACCTAAACTTCCCCTGGCACAACCTGAGACCATGCCCTCTTGTCTTGCTGATAGTTGGCTGGGAAAAGAGCCCAACCCCCCCTGGCTCCAGCCTCCTTTCAGGGAGTTGTAGAGAGCGATGAGGTCTCCTCTGAGCCTCCTCTTCTCCAGGCTGAACACCCCCAGCTCCCTCAGCCTCTCCTCACAGGACTTGTGCTGGAGTCCCTTCACCAGCCTGGTTGCCCTCCTTTGGACCTGCTCCAGGACCTCAATCTCCTTCCAGAACTGAGGGGCCCAGAACTGGACACAGGACTCGAGGTGTGGCCTCACCAGGGCTGAGTACAGGGACAGAATCACTTCCCTGGACCTGCTGGCCACGCTGTTCCTGATCCAGGCCAGGATGCCATTGGCCTTCTTGGCCACCTGGGCACACTGCTGGCTCCTGTTCAGCTTCCTGTCAATCCAGACTCCCAGGTCCCTCTCTGCCTGGCTGCTCTCAGCCACTCTGTGCCCAGCCTGGAGCTCCCCATGGGGTTGTTGTGGCCAAAGTGCAGGGCCTGGCACTTGGCCGTGTTGAACCTCATCCCATTGGAATCAGCCCAACTCTCCAGTCTGTCCAGGTCCCTCTGCAGAGCCCTCCTGCCTTCCAGCACTCCTCCCCAGCTCAGTGTCATCTGCAAATTTGCTTAATGCCATGAATGTATGCACTGTCTTCCAGAAGATGACTGGCCAAATTATTCTATGATTCTCTTAATTGAAGAAGGGCAGCATCAATTGTAGCTGTAAGTGTGAGGGGCTTTTTGGTTGACTCCTGCCTGTCATCCCTGAGAATATTGCCTGTTATGTGATCAAAACAAAATAAATATACAAGAAATTATTTAATATTAAGAATATTTTCTAATTGCAAAAAAGGGCTGCAAAATGTGGAGTCTTAGGAATTCTCCCAGTTGTAGCACTTCTAGACAGAAGGTTTCTGGTTTTTTCCTTGCTGATGCTCACTGTCCCTTTGCAACAATAACACTGAAGATCCAGACACTTTCGAAAATCCCTCAAAAGATAAGGCTGGGGTCAAAGGCAGGTAAGATGAGTGCTATCCAAGTCAGGGTCATAGTTGCTCTGTAGTGGAAGATTAGCCTAGATTCTTGTCCATCTCTCTGGATTTGTAGTCTTTTATGTAGGCTGCATTTCGAAACGTGCAACTGTATCCTCTGTTGTATTGTCCACAGCCAGCAGAATCTCCCTCATTTCCTGCAGCCATGCCATTACACACAGCAGGATTTATAACAGCAGGGGTGCTTTATGTTACTGGAAGCTCCTGTGCAGTCAGAAAGATTTAAGAAGGAAAAAAAAAAGTCTGAGAAATAAATAAATAAATAAGTAATCATCCTTTTGGCTCTGGAAACCGTTTGTGTCTCCTGACAGTGTTAAGACTGAGTGTTCTTCTCTCCCTGCCTTGACAGGGACATGTCCTCACCTTCTCATCCCATGATGTGTGCATTTCTTTATAAGCTATTTTATGGAAGCATCCTAAGTAAAACCAGAATGGAAAACTCCTATTTCTTGGACATCCCACAGTGTCTGTGAGACAATTCCATATGACTCAGAAATAAATGTTAACTCTTGATCTTGGTCCCACCACTCTTAGCTCATTAATAATTAGACAAGTTGATCCCCTTTCTGCCAACTTAGGTTTGCAAGAGATTTTGCATTTTCAATTTTTTTTTTTCCTTAGGGTCTCTTGAAGTTGGTGAGGAGTATAATTATCTCTTCTGCCTTTATCTTGTGGACTGCTTTGAAGGAAGGACAGACTGAGAGAATGTAGCCCCTGAGATGACTGCATCAGGAGAGAGATGCTCTATCCTTTCCCTGGTACTGGAGGAGGATGGCTAAAGAAATGGTATGGACAGTCCTGCTCAGGCCTCCTCTCAATACCTCAACTGCCTGGCAGCTGGGACCTGTGGGTGGGATGTCTGCCCCTTGAAAACGTGGGCATAGGCAGTGGCCCCAAGGAGCACTGTCACAAATTGTGAATGGCAGGATGGGGCTCCCAGCTGGGCATGTCCCTGGGACTGATTACCACTGAGGGGCTAAAGGCTGGAGTGACTTCAAATGGTCTCCATGCCTGCTAATTCAGGGCACAGGAGAGTTGGCAGGCTGGTGAGGTGTGCAGCCCTAAGACCTCAGGGTTTGGCTTAGCTGCAGGGCAGGTGGGGAGCTGGCAGCAATGACAAGAGATTCATTGTGTTGCCTTGCTGATGGGAGGGGGCCATCTTCACAAGTGAGTGGATAATGATTTATTTTCTTTATGTCCCCTTGCACTTGCTCTCTGCTGGGACTGAAGACATGGGCCAGAGAGGATGAGTGGAATGAGGCAGGACCTCAACAGCAAGGCTTGGGACCTGGCAAGAGCTGTGCTCCATACACCTACCCATATTCACTACAGCCCTGGGAGGACAGGGTGAAAGCTGGAACCTCATCAGCCAGACACGAGCAATGGGAGAAGCCCAGGGTGTTGGTTTGAGGGATAATAATATGGATGTATGCACTGTCTTCCAGAAGATGACTGGCAGAATTGAGACTGGTTGTGCCAGCAGGGCTTTGTGGTATTCATTCCCCCAGAAGGATCTGAGCTGTAGATAGCAGTGCTCACTCTTACAGTACCTGCTGAACTGACACCGTGGGAGTTGTGCCTTGCTGATGACTTGACCTGGGACTGGGCTGGGTGAGGTGCTCAGGTCTTCCATGAGACACAGAGCATGAACAAAGTGGTACATAATATGTGGGCCTGTAATAGTTGTTGCTGGCTCCCTGCAAGCCCCCCTCTTCAGGCCTACATGAGGAAAAGATGAACAAAAGCATTTTACTTTGCCTTGAGTTGTTGAGGAAGAGGGACTCGCTTTCTTTTAGTGATTGAGGATGGGTTTTTTTGGTGGTGCCAGCCCCATCCCCACAACAAAGGTGTCCCTCCTCCCTTCCACTCCCTGGTACACAAAAATGCTTCAAACTAATGGGTGTTTGCCCTTGTTTTGAAGTTGTGGAGCTGGCTCTTTGATCTAACCACCAGGGCTGCTGCTCAGCTCTTGACACAGTGAAGTTAAAAGATGTTTTCTGTCTAGTGTCAGCTTGGAGCCTCACAGACAGCAAATCCCTCCAGAGGTGGGCACATCTGTTCAGGAATCTGATCTCATTTATGCATTTTCCAGCTAAATAGACCATTTTCTTTCATTAAAGTAATTGCTTCGAACGTTGTGCAAAAAGAAGCCAAAGCCACAGACGGTATCTAACCTTGCTAGTGTTTATGCAATAAATAAAATAAACACTAAGAGGGTAGCATTCACATTCACAACAGTGCACTAATCTATTTTTAAGGTGTTGTGGCCATTGCCAGCAGAGTACACCACAGAGCAGCCACTCTCTGTAATGGAAAAAATCTGGTTATAGGTGCAGACAGTGGTTATGGTGCACCCACGAGCATTGTGGACCCAGGGTGTAACAGCTCTATAGAAACACATCTATTCCCTGCCATTCTGCTGAGGATCTGCTCTGGTTCCATTGGCTGCTGATGCTGGCCCTGAATTAATCTCTCTGGTTGCCTGACCCACAGGACATGCTATAAAATATCACGATGATAATGGGGGCTGTGCTCTGACCTCTCTCCTGCCCAGCTGTTGTGCAGGCAGGTTACAAGCTCCTAGCATGGAAAGCAGAATGCTTGCGTCCCTGAATATGGGGAAATCTGTGTTCTCCTCCTGTGCTGCTCTTTCTACAAATAAGAAAGGCATCATTACATTCTTGCTACAAATCTCGCCGTCCCTGCTATATCACCTTCCCACAATTGCAGCCTCTCTCTTCTGTGCCCACTGTAAAACAGACATATTGCTGTTCACCCTGGCTGAAAGGAGCAGCAGGTACATCTCTCCCCATGCACAGAGTCCCTTGTCTCCCTCTCCTGTCTCTGCATCTGCCAAATCCCTGGCCTTTCCTAGAGCAGGGAAGATAAGTCATTTCTGCAGGTATCACTGCTGCTGCAACTTGGCTGGCTACAGCCATGTCCTCTAAGGCTGGCAGCATCCTTTCCTCATAGTACTTGATTCCTCTCACCTTCTGACTTTAGTATGAGGTTGGGCAGATGCTTTTTTATATGCTTAACTAGTATGTATTTAAGTATATTATAATAAACAATATATTAAATATATATGTATATTTAGAATTATAGAATTTTTTTGGTTGGAAGAGACCTTGAAGATCATCATATCCAACTGTTAACCCAGGACACTGACAAGTCCACCACTAAACCGTGTCCTTGAGCTCCACATCCAAATGTCTTTTAAATACTTCCAGGGATGGTGACTCCATCATTTCTCTGGACAGCCTGTTCCAATGCCTGACAACCCTTTAGGTGAAGAAATTTTTCCTAATATCCAATCTAAACCACCCATGGCACAACTTGACACCATTTCCTAATGCTTGTTACTTGGGAGAAAAGACTCACATCCACCTTGCCACATTTTCTGTATTCTTTTTTAAAAAGCTGCAAAAGTTAAGTGGATTCCTCAGGAAGAAGAGACATTTTTACAGATGTTAAAATGGCACTGACAAAACCATGGTGCTCATCACCATTCCCAGGCCACAGCCACCAGGGGCCAGCCCAGGTACTGTCTTTAGGGGTGTGACATGCTGCAAGGAAGAGAACTGTCCCTGTACTTGCTCTCTCCTGCCTTCTCCTCACCTCCTCCCAGAGCTACCTTTTTTAGTTCTGAGGCAGAGGCAACACAGACACCTAATGATGACCTCTTTTTATGGCATCTGTAAGCTGAGATCAGAAAACTCATTTCATATCTCTAAGGGCTTCCCATCTTATTGAGATTCTAGCTTTGCAGAGCACCTCAGAATCAAGTGTGAGTCTTGGGTTCCATCTTGCAGAGATGATATGCAACAGATATGAGGTACAGGAAAGCTGATGACAGAGCAACTGTTCATTTCAGTAGGCTCCTGGGCTTATTTGTTGTCCCACAAAGATGTGTTTTCCTCCTCATGTCAGCAAAGGTTTTGCTGTGTGGTTGTGTTTTTTACCAACAGATGGCTGCAGGCGGGAATGAGGAGAGCTTCCTGTGATTTCCTCTTCCACCTTGAGGAATGTGCCTATCTGTCCCCAAACTGGAGTTTGTGTGAGTAGCTGTCTTTTCTCCCTCTGACTCCGTGTCCCTGTTCAATACATGTGACAAGAAGGCAGTGCTGGTAGTTTAAACTGTTAAACCTGTGCAAAAGATCTTTGTCACATGAAAAGTGGCACAAATTGGTAGGCAAAATGTTTTAGTTCTGGGATTCAAGAAAAATAGAACACCAAGATGAAACAACCTTAATACTTGACCAGCAGAAGAGCCTCTTCCCCAGCCAGCCTGGCTAAGGTGGTACCAGTAAAATCTGGAGGTCACCCTCAGTGTAAGGTGTCTGTGCTGGCTGTGAGGTCCATCTGAACCTGGTTCTGCCCACCTTTCCTGCCTTGCTGGGAGCACCTGGGTGGGTGAAGGCTGCTGCTGCAGGCAGGCAAAGGGAACACCCCATGGAAGTTTCATGCCTGCAACAACTGCAAGTGATCAACGCAAGCCTACCCGAGGCTTGCAAATTCACCCCATCAAAATATCACCTGACAGGTACTAGGAAATAGTGTGTTAGCAATGGTGTGGGCTTTGGGATTCCTGAGCTCTAAAATCCTGTTTGACATCAGTGTTTCTCCACTGATTTTTCTTTATATCTCAGTTCCCACCACATCTCTACTGTTCTTCCAAAGAACAGTTTAGGCATGCTCTGCCAGGAGGGAGAAATATTGGACACCATCTGGAGCTTGCTTTTAAAAGTAATACAGGGAAAATAAACAGGGAGCAGACAAGGTCCACAGTTACACCACATAGACAGACTTACCTTTATTTAGCACCACACTGCTCCTGTCAACCTCAGAATGTGGCCTGGCACAAATTGTTTCTTCAGTTGGTTTAATTGGGTTATGTTGGTTCTGAGATGCTGCTGCTTTTATAGCAGTAATGTAAGGATTCACAGAGTACCTGTTGCTATGTCCTATGGGTGCTGGGAGCTGCTGGACCAAAGTGCCAAATCTCAGCTTCTGAGTGAAATTAGGTAATATAAAACCTATAGCTTTGGGGTGGAGGCAGTCAGAACAAAATTAAACAATCCTCTACCCTAGTAGTCACAGTTGTGCCTACTGTGTAATGTGCTGAGGAGGAGCTTGTTGGAAGCGTTTCTGCAGCAAACCCAGAAGCAACTACCACAAGCCACAAAACGAGCAGAAGCGTGGTGCACAAGCACAGGATATGAGGAGTAGGGATGAGGGCTGCCTTGAGATGCAGCCAACAGTGGGGAGACAGACACCCAAACTCACCCTGGGAGCAGGCTTTCTCTTCCTGGTCTTGTTCTGAGAATGACTTTGGGCAAGTTACATCACTTCTGGACTTTCCTTAGCTGTCCTAAAAATTAGGTCACTGCTCTCATGCCTTTGCAGGAGTTCTGGGGGGACTGTTACTATTGCAACATGTTCCAAACAGCTACAACCTACTCTGTCAAATACATCCTGGAGACGTATGGAGATGTTTACCCCCTGAAACACACTCTCCTCTTATTACAGGTCCTGTGAAAGCTGGAAAAGATTCTCTGGTGCTGGAGAGCAAGAATTCAAGTGGGACTATGGGAAAGGAGCATGCTCTTGGCAAAGGAAATCTGCTTTCAGCAGCATCAGCTGTGCTCCCTGCTGTTTTAAATGCTAGCCTAGGTGTTAACAATGGTATTATTACATCATTGAAAAAACAGTGGAAAATACCTTATTTAAAGGCAGCTAAATTAACATTCTTTATTACTAGAGCATCATAATGCTCTTTTGTCATTAGACCCATCCTGAGTGTCACCCCTCTTGGTTCCTGTGTCTCTGTGGGGTCTCTTCAGGGCTGCACGGTGCCGACGTTTTTTGGTTTTTTTTCTTATGAAGAACCAACATCTCTGGCTGAGAATTTTGTCTCCACTTTGTGACTACAATCGGCCACCCACAGTTGAAGATTATGACATTAAAAATACATTTTTTTAAACTGCAGTTAATTGATTCTCATGGGAAATTAGCATGTAATGGGCTGCTTAATCTCTATATATCACTCACTACACATCACTGAGCAAACTCAGCACTGCTGTCTGCTACTATATCTACTGTGACCAGTGAATCTCCTTGTACCTCAGCGATGCTAGGCTTTGGCTTTGGAAGACAGAGACTAAGCCCAGCTGGGGCAGGCAGCAGCCACCCAGTTCTGGTTCTTTGGATGCCACTGGAGGACAAAAGTTACTGAATGGTTTCAATTATTCTCTGTGATGGTCTCTAGGCCTAAGGAGACACCTTACTATAGGATAAGCTTTTTTCTGTGATGGGAAGTTGAAGCATTTACCCAAAATATCTTGCCAATTATTCTCTCCCTGCATTCTCATATTTCTTAGTGCTGCTTCCTTTTCCTGCCCCACTGAAGGTCTGTCTGGGAAGACTGAGCCACATGTGTGGCTCTACATCAAAACCAGGCTTTCTGCAAGCGTGGCTCTGAAATAAGCAAGGACAAGTGCAAGTACCTGCTTGACAGGTACATTAAGCAAATCTTTGGTATCTTAGACCTCATTTCATGTGGCCAGAAAGGAGAAGAAAGGAGAAGATTATTTTCTCTCCTCCCTAACAGCAGATGATGCCCTTGCAAACCTTCTGCATTTGTGATGCTGGCCTGTGAATTCAGTGTTAACAGCTGCTCTTGAGCTGCTGATTGGGTTGCAGGGATTCTGCTGCCTGGGATATTTGAGTGTGTGTGAAGCTGGATCCAGCTGCAGAAATGGAAAGGGCTACAAGAATGCTGTAGAGCCACTGAAGAAATGCTGAACAAATATGCTGGAACCCTGGGGCTGTCAGGCTGTGTGACTTCAGACCTGACTGGTATAACCCACCTTTGAACTACTCTCCTTTGTAGTTATTTCTTACAGAAGCAGATCAATTTTTCATAATTTCCCTGCTTGATATGCTTATTATTATCTCTTGCTGTTATTGTATTACAAAGTTACAGAGCATTGCTGAGGTAGAAATACAGCCCTAAGAGTGAACTGAACCATCTTGGCCCTCGGTCCCATTTTTGCATCCCCAGCAGCAGTGGGACAATGTCACACTGACAGAGAGACTTCATAAGTGTTATTAATATCACAGGTTTTTCTAGGCACAAAGCAAGAGCTAATTAATGTGCAAATGTGCTCTAGTTAATCCACAACTTCCCTGAACAACCTGCTCCAGTGTCTCACCACCCTCCCAGTGAAGAATTTATTCCCTGACTAATCTGAATCTGCCCTCTTCCAGTTTGAAACTATCTCCCCTCCTCTTGTCACTACATGCCTTTTTAAAAAGTGTCTTCCCAGTTTCATGGAAAAAAATTAAAGGGCAGTGGAGCCCTTTTCAAGCTGTTTGAGAAGAAGAAGCAGCCCTTTTCAAGCTGAGCAGAATCAGTTTAATCAACTTGCTTCACAAGGAAAAATTTGCATTTAGCAGCAGCACAATAGTCCCCACAATGGGTGCTTGCAGTAAAAACCCTCTCGGCTACACCAGGCAGAGTCTGCATTTCACAGGATGCCTCAGGAGTGTCAGTCACCAGGCTGGTTTCCTTTGCTGGGCTGCTGAAAACATCAAAGAGCATCTGTTGTGATGACAATGGTGCAAGATATTTTGGGTAAATGCTTCAACTTCCCATCATAGAAAAAAGCTTATCCTATAGTAAGGTGTCTCCTTAGTCCTAGAGACCATCACACCTAGAACAGTGCCACTGGATCCAGTCAAATAGGCTATGCAGCTTCACTGGGCAGAGATGGGATGGAGAAGGGGCTGGGAAGGCAGAAAGTAAGCAGCACAGTGCAACTGGAGTCCTAAAGAGGACTGCAGACCCCTGGGGTGACATCCAGTTTTCCTTTCCCAACTCTGTCTGACTGTGCTATATGGTTTATTCTGTCATCCAATATGTGTGACTTTCCTGTCCCTTGCTGCTGCCAACAGTCCCTATGCATCAGGACCTGCCACCCCCAGTGCAGCAAAACCCCAGCCATGTTCCCACACAAAAGACTTGGCACACTCTCTGCTATGCTGAGGCAAGGCAAATATCCTTGCCTATGCATCAGAAGTTGGCTGTATGACTAGGTAGTGAGGTGGATCAGGAGATGGCTGAAGGATAGACAGTTGTAGTCAGTGGGATGGAGTCCAGTTTGAAGTGCCTGTTTCTAGTGAAGGGTCAGTACTGGGGCCAGTACTATTCAATATATTTATTGATGACCTGGATGAGGGAGTAGAGTGTACTATCAGCAAGTTTGCTGATGACACAGAACTGGGTGGAGTGACTGACACCGCAGAAGGCTGTGCTGACATTCAGAGGGACCTGGACAGAGTGGAGAGTTGGGCAGGGAGAAATTTAATGTATTACAACAAGGACATGTGTAAAGTCTTACATCTGGGAAAGCACAACCCCAGGTACCAGTACAGGTTGGGGACCGAGCTGTTGGAGAGCAGCACAGAGGAAAGGGACCTGGGGGTGCTGGTGGATGGAAGGATGGCCATGAGCCAACAATGTGCCCTTGTGGCCAAGAAGGCCAATGGCATCCTGGGGTGCATTAGAAGGGGGGTGGCTAGTAGGTCAAGAGAGGTTCTCCTCCCCCTCTACTTTGCCCTGGTGAGGCTGCATCTGGAATATTGTGTCCAGTTCTGGGCCCCTCAGTTCCACAACAACCAGGAACTTCTTGAAAGAGTCCAGCACAGAGCAACCAAGATGGTTACAGGAGTGGAACATCTCCCTTATGAGGAAAGGCTGAGGGAGCTGGAGAAGAGAATGAGGAGTGACCTCATTATTGATTATGTTTATGTAAGGGTTGAGAGCAAGGAGGATGGAGTAAAGCTTTTCTCAGGGGTGACTAACAATAGGACAAGGGGCAATGGTTATAAACTGGAGCACAGGTGGTTCTGTATAAATACAAGGAAGAAATTTTTCACTGTGAGGGTGACAGCACTGGAAGAGGCTGCTGGAAGGTTATGGAGTCTCCTTCCCTGGAGACATCCAAAGCCCACCTGGATGCATTCCTGTGTGATCTATAGGTGACTCTGCTTTGGCATGGGGGGTGGGACTAGACGATCTTTTGGGGTTTCTTTCAACTCCTAACATTCTATGACTCAATGATTCAAAGAGTTTTTTTGGAGAAGAAATTAAAATGGTCTTTCCTTTCATCTGTGCTTACTCAGTTTTCTTCCTGACTTCCCAAATCAGAATTTAGCATCTATTACCTCTCCCAGCCCCTTAATTTCTCTACCTTGCAATGAGGTTTTTCCCTGGGCATTTTCCTACCCTTTGGTCTTTGACATTTCCTGCTACAGGCTTGAATTAACTGACAGCACAAAGGCTGACAAGGGGAGATGAGATGTATGGAAGCCATGGAAGGGGAATATTGTTTGCATAATGCTTCCAGAATTACAGGAGACCACTGAGCTGGGCAACAGCTCTGCAGCATGAGCCCCCTGCTCTGGGCCAGCTTTGGAATGGAGACAGGTATGGGGCTGGAGGAAAATCAGTCTCCTTGGGCAAGTTGAAAGAGGAGCAGCAGAAACTCCTGTGTAAGCTGAGCCAAACAGAAAGAAGCATTGTCATGTCTATTTTAGGATTTTGTACTGATGCTCCTAGCCATCCCCTACAAATACATACACTCAATGGATTTCTCTTGAGAGAAAGCACATACATTCTCATGTGAGAGGGTGCCTGTGCTTGTAAGCCTATTTTCCAAGCACTATAAATTGTTCTCCTAAAAGATGTTACCTCTCCCTGCCTCTCTTAATGACTAGGTGTTGTGGTTATAACAACATTTTGCCACTGTCATATTTTTTTGCCAGGATTCCAGTGCTCCTTATTTTTTCCTCCTAAACACAGAACAGCTATCAGCAAAACCAGGTGGTTCAGCATCCTGCATCCCAGCACCCCAGAGTCCCATCATCCAAGCATCTCAGCAGCATCCTCTGAGTAGGGCAGGGGTGGTTTGGCACATGGATCTGAACAGACGAGTGGGGATGTTTTGGGAGAAGGTGGGACACTGGGCATAGAGAGGAGGGCAGCAGCAATTGGCCCAACTGAGAATTCAGGAAGCGGGTGGGGGTGGCCCAGCTTCATATCATGTGGTCCAGGACAGCCTTCCTGGGACTCAGCTCTGCAGTCATGCAGACAAAACCTGCTTATGCAAAGCTGCTCTTCTGGGATGACCACTGTCACCACATTGCAGTGTCCCATGGGAAGCCCAGCACTGAAACTTAAGCTGTTTAGCCTTGGAGACTCAGCATTTCTGTGTGTGAGGAGCATTTTTACTGCCTTCATCAAACAACAGCAAAGAACACCTGCCCGGTGCCCTCCTCACAAGGTGACTCCCAGGGAGAGACAGAAGCAACAGTGCCCAGCTGAAGCAGCCCACCTCCTTCCTATCCTAGCCTAAGCATGTCTATGGAGAGCACCAGAGACCCTGTGGATGGCTCTCCCAACTCAGAAATGAAGTGGAAAGCGTGACTTCAAGTTTTATTCAAAAACAGTAAATGCCTGAGTGCCCTCCCAAATAACCAAGCATGAAAGCATTCGATTGCACCCAGTTCTACCCTCACTAAGCACCACTGGGACCAGTCTTAGGACCTCTCTGCATAACAACCATCCAAGTTGTGGCACCATGGGTATTCATGTAGCTGCTACGTGGGGCTATTCCTCTTCCTTGCATGAGTGCATGGGGAATATACTTTCATGGTTGAAAATCCACTTTTCCAGATTTCTTTTCCCCAAGGGCCTCAGAGCCTCAGATGCAGCATGTGCTGCTTCAAAAACAAATGAATGCACAGAGTATCATTGCAATGCAGTATCATTGGCTGAAAGTCTGCAAATCCAACATCAGAGCCTTATGTACTACAATAATTAAGGTTTAAAATAAATTATTAGAGGTTACTCTTACAGGTGAAACTTTGAGGTAGTCACTGGGTAAGGCCTTGTGGGATGGGGGGACATTTGCCATGGTTCACCTCTTCTTATCTCATTTGTATGCATGGCTGGGTGCCTTAGAGGTAATTTGTGGGGGACCCAAAGTGAGGATTCATACATCTGGGGTCAGTTGCATCTTAACGTGTAGAAATGAGACTCAAACATGCTGATCAATTTTTGCTGTTAACTGCGTGAAGAAGAATATTTAAAGGTCTATAAACCTTGCTAGCTCACAGATGCCATGTCCTGGCCAGTAGTTTGAACAAAACCAAGCAGCTGATATCTCTTCTCTCTCATTTGAGCCTAGATTTTTTACAGAAGATCCTACCCCCATGCCATAGGTTCATTCCCTCTCAGATGAGCTGTGACCTTTCTGCTGCAATGCTGCAGTAAGTTGCCCTCCAGAGCAGCCCATTTTTTATACTATTACAATAAAGCATGGCCAAGTATTTGCATGATGATGGCTTTAATGAGACAGTTCTCTTGACAATCCATTTGATCTTATAATCTTCCTGAAAAATCAGTATTTCTGGAAAAAAAAAAAACTTTTTAACTACCTAAATGCTAACTATTATTGCCCTAGGGCTTACTAATATTTTGGTGTACAGTAGCAGCACTGGAATAGCACCAAAAAGTTGTAGGTATTCTTTGTCTGTCAGGATATTTCAGGTGTGGAACATGGATAATTTAAATAATACCCCTAGATTAATCAGCTTCACTTGTCACATGTATGGGAACAGGAGAAATCACATATATGAGCATGCTTAACAATTGAGCTGTCTAATGAAGTCATCCACAGGCATTAACCATCTATTGTCAAACAGCTGTGTGGAAAGAAAAAAGTATAATCCCATGTCAAGTTCTGTACTGTGCCATCTTTCACAATGGCAGCTGGCCCTACCCCACATGTGGGAGATGCTCCCAACATTACTTCTGTGTTCAATTCATTCAGTCACCAGTGAAATGTAATGGCCCTGAGTGAAAAAAAACCTAGTTAGTGGGAAGCCAGTGAGTATCAGGAATTAACTGAAAAAAAATAATATTATTGTCATGGTTTAACACTGGCCCAGCAATTAAACCAAATGACAGATGCTCTCTATTAATCCCCCTCTCCTCCTTGATAAAGGAAAGAGAGGGAATAAGGGAGAGAGGCTTATGGGTTGGAAACTAAACTACACAACTTTAATAAAACAGTAATGATAAATAGGAAAAATTACTAAATATATACAAATATACAGGAAAATTGATACCATGTTCCTCCCCCTTTCCCCCAGTAACTCTCACGTCACCACCGAGGCTGCAGGGCAGCCCTGGGAAAGTCCAGGCTGGACTCCTGGAGTCAGCAGCAGTCGGGAGCTGGAGGCAGGAACACACAGATTCAGGCTGGGAGGGATCAGGACCACAGGCAGATGGAATCCTCCCAGGATGCCATAACAAAAACAGGGAACAGGCGAGGAAGGGAAGCAGGAAGCGCAGGAAGAGCAGGAAGGGGTTTTACCCTTGTGATCCTTCAAATTTATACCGAGTATGACGTGTATGGGATGGAATACTCTGTTTGGTCAATTCTGACATCTATCTTGTCCGGTCCTCCCCAAAGGAGGGGTTCAGGTGGGACCTCCTTACTCCTTCTGGAAGGCAAAATGTTCCTCAGAGCTGAGCAGTGTCCTTGGCTCTGCACACCAGTCTCTGGCAGTAACTATAAACATCGAGTGTTATCAGTCCTAGAAGCAGACACTGACTGAGAAACTTGCTGTTAATTTCAGCAAGTGCAACTATTTACAAGAGACTTAGCTGAAAGCAAAAGTACAAACCAGAAAATGGTTTGTACTCTTACATCCATGGAAGGTGCTGGCATAGTCCCCCGAGGCAGCCAAACAGAGCAGGGGAGCTCAAGGAAGGACAGGAGATATGGGGCCTGAATCCAGAGGCCAGAATAGCAAACAGGCTGGAAGGTCGTTTTCCAATTTCTCCTTGATGCCTTCCACTGCACATGTATCACAAGGTGAAAAGGTTGGGACTGGAGGATCCGGTGCTAGAAAGACAAGAGCATCATGCTGTTGGAAAGCCACCTTCACATTGCTGTTTTAGAGTAACAAGGCTGCCCTGAGCTGTTACTCAGGCCGGAGAAGTGGCTACCACTTGGGTAAAGAATGGCTACTTTGCACTTAACAGGTCTGTGCAGCCTACTGTTAAAATTTCTAAAGCAACTGCATAAATAAGAGTAGGTTAAATGGCTAAATTATCCCTTAGTCCTCCTTTGACAAAAGACAACTGATTTTTTTGGCCCTTCCCATTACAGTTACCTCAAAGGTTGCATCCAGTTGCTCTAAATCACAAAATGTTTAATCTGTGACTTACAAAGCAAAGTACAAGGCAGAAAGTGTTAAAAGCCAAGGGGTGAGGAAAGACAGCAGAGAGGATAAGCGAGGATAACTTTACAGAGCAGTCAAGTGGCTTAATTAGCAAGTCACATCACTTACACTTCTGGGACAGCAGAGTCAAGGAAGATCTTGCCTTGGTATCTCCCCCATGCAATCACCTTGAGGAAGGGGCTGCACATGAACACCCATGTTGATGGTGCCACAGAAAACTATGTCACTTCTAACAAGTTTGTGGCTCAGACTGTTTAGCTTTTCTCTCAAAGAACAGATGTATTTGGAATCTAGCTTTGTCAACCTGTTCACATTGCATCACTGAGATTCACTGCCAGTGACTCAGCTCATTTAGAAAGTGTTTGTGGTAACTCTTGTGGAAGAGAGACACCTGAAGTCAGCTGTGAGTACAGTGCTTCACTTTAAATTGGAGAAAGGGGAATATATACATGCATGAGTAAAACAGGACCAGTTAGGGTAGGCTTGCTGCTGTAATTTGGTTTTCTATGCACTTGTGTATTTCATGTGAAACTTGTTTGTAGAAACCCAGACATGGTACATTGAGCCCCTCAGCATCTTGCTTCTAAAAACACAGCACTTTTGTTCCCACTGAAGAGACTTCTGCTCTCCAGATAACTAGAAGCTTGAGGCCTCTGTCTGTGGTCACAGATGGGGCCAACAAGACCTAGAGCATGTAAACTACAAAAGTGCAAAACCCATTTCTGGCTCCAGGATATGATACTTACTAGTAGCAGTTAAGCAGCAAAGGGTGATTTTGGCCAAGAGAAACTTTAATGTAACATGCTTCCTTTTTCCTCTAGGTTCTTGCTTTTCTTCTTGTTCAGTCTAAACCATACATAGTCCTGCCTCTCTCTTGCCCTTTGGGCCAAAGGCTTTCTCAGGACAATGCAGCCAGCCTCTATTGCCCCTCAGGGCTTGGGTTCATTAAGCCTCAGGGGAACAGGCAGGCATTTTTCTCCCAGGTAGAAAATAGCTTACAAATTTTAGCCTTCCAATCCTCTCAAAAGCCAAAGCAAATATGGTACACAATCTGGGCTCTCCTAGTATTGACAGATGGCCTCACCCATCAAGTGAGTGTCATTTGTCATGCAGAGCCTTTGGTCCAAGTAAGTTGGCTGCTCGGTCTACAACAGTAGTCTGGTACTGAATTTTTAAAAGTAAGAGGCAAGATGACAAGCTTACCTTAGCTGAACAGTCACACACAATACCAAAGCTTCCAAATAAATAAAAAGCCAACAGCATTACAGATAAAGCTATTTTAATTAGGATTAAATATTATCCCAAGGTATCTTGAAATCACACTTGTATTGTATTAATCAACAGCGAGAGGCAATAAAAAGAAAAAGCCTGAAAATGTAAAAGTTCTAACATCCAACACATGACAGTAAGTGCTGCTATTAAAAGCAACAAACACTGCTCTCAAGAACAGATATTCTTAGAGGAAAGAGCCATAATATTTTTGTATGGACAAAAAAAAGAAATAAAATTGAAGACCAGAAAAAATACATTACAACCTACCTTTTGGAAAGTTTGGGATTTTTTTTTTGTTTATTTGTTTTGTTGGTTTTTTTTTTCTTTGTTTTTACATTAAATACAGTTTTCTTTAAAAGCAAGATTCTTTCTATAGTCATGGTCTATACACTGTATGTACACAAGAGCAGTACATTGTACAGTATTTTTGGATAAAGCAGCACTAACTGGCTATTAGCTGGCATGGTGTTGCAGAACCAAATTCAAGATGACAAGTTAAACACTCTAGAAGTTCTCTCCATGGTTGGTATGACAAAAGTAAAGTATATTGTATATACAACTGAGATTATTCAAACAAATCTCACAAACTCAACACCATGTGCCATGGTATATGCTGCAGCTAATCTGTGGAAGTCTTACTGCAAGAGCTGGGTCTGACAGACCCAAAGCAACCATTTTCTTTCAGTAACAAAGTGCATTACCTATGCAGAGAGCACTTACACAAGTTGTCATTGCGACACATCACCCCTGGGGTGCAGGGCTCCAAGGGAAGCAGATTCTTACTGTGGCTTCAAATCAAGTAGTCACCTGCATTTTTCCACTACACAAAATATGGAGTGTCCAAACTAAGCCATATGGAACAGAGATCAAAGCTACATTAAGTATCTGTACATGCACTCTGCCTTTCTGCAGACAGTTACAGATGAAAACAAAGTTTGCATCAAAGATGACCAATTCAGACTAAAATAGACGGGGAGTGATTTCCATCATTAATGCAACATTAATTCCTGTACTTCATCAAAGTGACTTACTGTTCTTCAGATGTACAATATGCTTATTCAGGTTTTACAAAAACAAACCAAAATGTTGTGCAGAAAACTAGTTTCAGTTTGGTTTCTGATTGTTGGTTTTGTTTTTTTATTTTAAAGCCTGCCCCATTAAAAACCCAAACATAAAACTAGCTTATGGTTCAAAGTCAGTTGCTTAAAAAATTACCTTTTTTATTCTGAGGTTAACAGTAGAGCAGAGATCATTGTTCTTGTTACATACACTTTTCATCATCAGCTTACATCTTCAAAGAGGTTATTTGCTGTACTTTCAGGATGCTGTTCATCTTTGCCTTAGCCACTACAGTGGTTAAAGGAACCTAATGTTTATCCTTTGATGAGGACAGAAGCCAGACAACTTGTTTCTAAACTGTATCAACCTAAAGTTTTAATGGCGTAAAAATCTCAATTACAGCTAAGAGAAACCTGCTACACAGCAAACTGCATCCAAATCTATCCCTTATTGATGGGACCTTTAAGTTAACCATCAACAAGTTATTCAAAGCATCCAGACCTTAAAACATCAGATCACCCAGCCTGTGAGCCAGTAGCTCCCTTTTTCATGAAGCTTTAACAAATGCAGCTGATGTGACCTTAGCACTGGAGCCAATGACTTCCAATGGTTAACTCCAATATATAAGAGGGCTAGAGAGATCCTGTTTTAAGCCCAATGCAATATGCATTAGTGTCATGGAGCACGAAGATCCAAGTGTCTACTTGATAAAGTTCACAAAAGCCATACAGACACAGACACGATAGAATACAGACTTAAAAGGATCCATTATGCTTGAAGAAAATTCCAAATAAAATTACATCATCTGCACAGCCCAGCCCCAGACACAGGCACACCTTTATCTAGTATAATAAACTCTGTAGTAAACTGTTTTTGACCTCCATAGAGAGTAGGAGTTGTCAAATTTAAGAAGATAAACTCCTCTCCCTGGGTACTGGTGGCTGCCAGCATACACTTCTTCATGACAGTCTCGTCTGTACACAGGCACTATTTCATCTAGCTGAGACTTGCTGGCATTCTTTTTGACTTTTTCTTCACTGGTAGTATTTTCTGCAAGGGAAAAAAAAAAAGGTGAAAAGGTGTTAGATAACACAGGTGGATATTTTACAAGAAAAAAAATTCAGACTGATCTGTAGACAAGGCACTCTTTCTTAGTCTACAAATCAATCAAGTTGAAGGAGTGAAAGCATTTAAAGCAGGAGGAACAGTAAGCAGGCTCACCTCATCATGAATTTTACAGTTTGATATTAGAATCCACAATAGTCATCTCCCCAGCATAGCTGGGGCAGTTTGTAAAGATGCCAAGCTCTTGTTTTCATTAAGATATTACCCCACATTGATTGCTACTGATCTGACATACTTGATTACTCAATATCCAGAAGGCCACTGCTTCCTATGCCAGAATAGTTTATTCTAAGCAAATCACACACTCATTTTTGAAAAATTTTTTTCTCATGGTATGCTAGACCACTCCATAGGAAAAGGCTGTGACTTGTGTCCTGCCCACTATCAGGAATTGCTCTTTCAAGATGTTTTGCTGAAGTCTCAAGGAAACTTCCTCCCAAGAAAGCATTCATGAGCTGCAGTACAGGATTTTTCTTAAGCATTTCAGTGTGCAGATCCTGTGCTCTAGTATGACATGGGTTTCATCTAGCTTACTGAATAGTTGAATTAGATAAGAGGGCACACTAAGTATTACTAAAAAGTAATACTTAGGAAAAGTATTTTCTCACCCTCAACTGCTTATCTGTGACCAAAGGAGGTGACTGAAGTTAGTTGCAGAACTGAACTTTCTATTCAAAATTGAAGACAAGATTCCAGCTATATGAAAGCTGGCAGAACTAGGAGATTCCAAGACAATCAGTTGAGTTTTACCCCTGAGCAAGCTCTGTGGTTCTGGCAGATTATACAAATAAGCATGCTTACCTTCTTCTTCATCCTCATCATCACTGGATTCGCTGACATGCACACTGACTGCAGTATTAGGGGAGTCTGTCCATTCAAAATACACCCCAAACCCAATGTCATAATTGTCTGTAGCAAATTCCCAAAAGAGGTAAGACCCCTCTTCATGAGTTGGTACTCTAACTGTAACCACTTCCCCTCGGCCCACTGTGATCACAGAGTCTGCATCCTGCCGGATTTTTTCCTTGAAGTCTTTTATCTGGGGTCGTGTCCACATTGATGGGGCAGCTATCACTGGAGCAGAGTCTGGGAAGAGGGGAGAAAATACTCCAGTTAATCTTTGTTTCAGTTTTTATGCTAAATAATTAAGTGTGCCCTAGGGGCACCTGAGAACCATAAACAGTTGCTTCCAAGTAATTTTTTTTTTACTGAAGAAACATTTTTTCACAGGTGAAACTTGCTTGAAATGCAGTGCAACTTTAGATACTGCACTCTTAAACTCTAGCAGTTCATCCATCTGCCACATTTAGGCCAACAGTGCTTATGCAGAAAAGATTCAGAAGACAGATATACTGCTATAGGTGAAAGGGTTACATTGCACAGTATGCTTAAATGAAAGGATCTGTAACATAACAGAATTAGAAGTTTTGAATCTGTTTAGAAGTTGTCAAGTAGTGACAAAAATTCTGAAAACCTTATGCAGACAGGGACTGTACTAGGGATCCAAGCAAGTGTTTTGATGACTAGTGATTGTGGATAAAAGTATAGAGGTCACAGCCAGAAATACCATCAAGGAGAGCTTGGGAGGTTACTTTTACTAATCCACTTCCACAACTTCCTAGAAGCTGTCTGAGGAAGTCCAGACTGCACATAGGACAGGACTAAGCCACAGGCAGGGCAGCATTCAGAGAGAAGTAAGAAGAATTTGGCTTTATCTTAAGCTGCAAGTTTTTACCTGAATTTAGATAAGATTGGACATATTTCTACATAAAACAACTTTCTGCAAGAGCTTTTATGCTCCTTTTCTTTAAATCAAGAATGGAAGGTAATTCTGGATTCTATCCACTTTGCCTGAAATGCTTTTGCTGCTTCCTCTCTCCCTCCTCTCAAAGCTGCATTTTGCCTGTGCAGTATCACACTCCCCTGAAAGAAACTGGACCCAGGAATCAAATCTAGCTCTTGCATAGCACAGTGAGTCCAAGGAAAGAACCACATAACCTTACTTAAGACAGATGAATCCTAAAAAAAGATTATTTAATTAAAAATAAACAGTGAAAGCCAAGCTAGTCCTACCTTTTGGTCCATTCTCTAGTGCTTCTTCCAAAGCTTCTGGATCCAGCTCTTTTTCAGGGCTGTCTGCATGTGTGTTGGCCTGCCCATTAATAGAGAGGGTGTCCCCTGAGGCAGGCACATTCACCTTTGATGCAGTAGTCAGAGGTGTCCCTGTTGCTGCCACAGCCACCTCCTGTTGTTTTTGTAAGGCTGCCTAAAATGACAGAAATCGAGTCAAGTAAACCCAAAACCTTCCAAGATATCTCCCTCTTTCAGCAAAAGACATATGCTTTAAAGGAAAAAAAAAAATTCTCTCCCCCCTGCACCCCATAAGGAGGCTTAACACAAAAGACCAGAAGCAATGAACATAAACAAGTGAGAATTACATGTACTTCGTAACAGGGGAAATGTAGTCATTTGGTTCTAGGCTGGTAGATACAACCTGAACAAAACGATTAAATTTACAAGTTAATTAGGGTAGGTACAACCTTTTGCTCTTAACTACAGGAGTTCTGCATTTCAGTAATCCTTGTAACATTTCTTTTAAAATTGAAAGTAATGACTTGTTTGTTGGTGTTTACTAGTGGGCTGAAAGTGTTCTAGCTTGAGTTCATCCAGGTCTAAAAAGAGCTGGAAGTACCTCAGGTCTATTAAGCACTAGCCAGTTCATGAGTTAACTTGCTCAACAGGGCTCTCCATCAAATCCACAGAATTTATCATTCTGTCCCTGTGCAAAGAATGAAATACATCTAAAATGAGATTATACAAGGTAACAACCATCCTGTTTTCCCTGGGCCCTAGAGGGCATTACTTTTCTGTACATAGAAAGCAGACAGCCACGACTGCAAGGAGCAGTTCTGACAGCATTAAAGAACACTGGCAGCAGACACAATTGGAAGGAGCAGTGCTGATAGCATTGAAGAAAATTAGCAGCAGCATCTCTTGACACCTCAGTCCCAAGGAAGTAGTACCAATTACAGAAGGCATTGAGGACAAGACTGGTGAGGCTATAGCTTTTGTTTACCACTACCACAGAGGTGTTACTAAGCTTCAAGAGTAACTTTAAGAGGGCAGGAAGCCTCTCACTTCCCTATACTACTTCACCAAATCATGCTGTAACAGGTCCATGCCCTTCTTGTACTGGGGATACCAGAGCAGGATACAGTACTCCAGGTGGGGTCTCATGAGAGAGAGGAATGGAGAGGCAGAACCACATCCCTTAACCTGCTGGAAACACCTCTTTTTACAAAGCCCAGGTACAGGTGGCTTTCTGGGCTGCAAGAGTCCATTGCCAGTTTTTCAAACATCAGTGTCCCCAAGGCCATCTCTGAAGGGCTCTCTTAATCCATTCAGCCCTCTCCCCAGTCTGTACTGATATTGAAGACTGCCCCACCTAGGTGCAGGACCTTGCACTTGGCCTTATTGAACTTCATGAGGTCACGTGGTTTTCTTCTTCAGAGAGTTCTTTGCTGAGGGGATCAGCTTTGTCAAAATACAAATAACAGGGAATCAGTTACTGATTTTCAAATCTTAAGGTCATGAACAATAGACCTCAAGCAGTTATAGGCTGTAAGATTCAGGTTCTGCTCAGATGTACTAGAGTCTGAAGTCTGGCTTACAGCTTTTTAAGACAGTTACAGATGGACATACTTGAACTTTAGAATAGCCTGAGATGTGAACACAGCAACATTGCTCTAAACAGAGAAGCAGCCTTTCAAGCCTAGGCACAAAACACTTACAATTAAGTAATGTACTACAGCCACCCATTGCTACCAGAAATAGGAAAGTCTGTTGTCACAGAAATCATGAGTAGTCTCTTGCAGGCAAGCAACTTAATATTCTTATGTCAGACAATAGATGCAAAAGGAGAGAGAAGTGAGTGGTACACAAGTTGACAGGGAGAAGCAATCTCAAACACAGAAGTGATGTGTCAGTGCTGCATGCATGTTTAGCTGGAAACATATGGCTCACCAAAACCTCCTGCCCTGCACAGACCCTCATGTGTGATACCTACATGAAGAGTCACTTGAGTAGAATTTTTTCAAGGTCAGATACACTGGTATGTACCCCCATTAAATTACACTCACAAGAGATGCTGCAGCAGAGTGCTTCACCTTTGATTTCCAAGAACAACACTGAATGAAGTAATTAGTGAAGGATGCTTAGAATTTTCTTAAAGAACAGCTGCTTCAGAAAACTACTCAAAAAGATTAAATTAAGTGGTTTGGGTATTTGAATCTGAAGTTCCATTAGTCACTAGGACATATCTCTCCTTGTAGCAATTGCCTTTTCAAGGAAATAACAGCAGACATGTTAATACCTCCCAAAGACAGCCTGGGACACGACATCTAAGCTTCTCAGCTGGCTGGCCATACCTGTTGCTGTGCAAGTTGGACTTGATACAACTGCTGCATGTATTGTTGATAATGCTGTTCCTGGAGCTGCCGAATTAGGATTTGCTGCTGTTCATAGTTGCCTGGATACTGCTGGGCTGCATACTGCTGGAACTGAATGGCAGTTTGGGAGTTCAGTGCTGCCATTATCTGTTGCCTGGATTGGTGGGAAGAGAGCATGAAGAGGGTATTAAGGAAATCCCTGTACTTTAGTGATTTAAGTGACCTCAAAGATAGTTAATTCCTGTGAAAGAACACAACAAATCTATGTAATAGAGGAGAGCCCAGAGGCAATCTAAATGTGAATTTTGCCTAAAAATATACTGAGAATATAAAGAAGACAGCAACATGTTCTTCCCAATGTTTAAAAACATCAAGTGGTAAAAAACTCAAGAGCTTTTATGAAGTTCTCACGTTGTAACCTGATAAGGATGTAATGCTAGAGAAAAAAAAAAAAAAGACTGAATTTCTCAAGCAAGTAAGGGAAAAAACCCCACATCTGGTTCTGGTTTCCTTCATGAAACAAGCAGAAATCATCCTCCTAACAGCCTTTCTACAACTACAGCCAAGTACACACCTGCTGTGGTACAGCATGGCAGTGCTTCCTGGTAAACCTAAGAACATACTGCATCACCACCTCAATTTCCCAGAACAGTATGCAAAGATATGAAAAGCATGACTGACTGCAGCGTGATTCAGGAATGAAAAAGTGCTGCCAAATAGGATATCTGTGCCTCCAATAAACTCATCTGATGAAAATTCAGTAGGAATGCACGTGTAACTTATGCACAAGCTCAATTCTCTTCCTCTCTCCAGAGGACTAACAGAAGCTGTGTAGCAAAAAAAAAAAAAAACAGAAAACAAAAAACCTCTAGATCCACAATTCATTTGTCTCTTGTTAAATCCATTCGTGACCAGCTATCCATGCTTCTGAAGAGGAAAGTAATATCACCCATTAGCAGGAGTAATTCTTTGATTCCTGCCCTTTTTCCTTCCTCCAAAATCACCCTCTTAAAGCTCCAGTATTAGACTGGTTTGTATCCTACAGTGCAAGACCTACTATTTCAGCAAAACTGTGACTTTAGATATTCTTGGGCTGTATATATGTATCTCCACATTATATTTCTGTCTAAATTCTTTGTAACGAGTTATAACCACTTAACACACAATTGCTATTTGGTTAAAAACTTATCTCTTAAACTTCATTGGGTTCCACACTTGTTACTTTGCAACATTTTTCTATTGTATTCTCTGTTCATTTAAGTCTCTTCATGTTAAGACTCTTCTGGCTCTCACAGTGTTAACAAACAGTAAACCTTGTGGATTAGACATTTGCTCTCTCTCAAAACAACCACATGGCAAGTGTAAGTTCCACTTCTCACACAGCCCCTGCAAAGAAATTATTATGGAAAATGGTTGCTGACTGACGCAGAACAGCTCTGATGATTTACTACTCTCAAATATTATGGGTGCAAAACTAGATCCATGCTTTCTGCATCTGGATGTGATTGGAACAATGAAATATAACTAGAGCTGTATATTTGAGCTAAAGAATTTGATTCAGACTACAATCAGTGGCATTTGAACATGAATTTTGTACTACTTTAGAAAGTTTCTAAAATCCAGTGACTGCCAGGGTACAAATAAGATCTGCAGACACTTTTTCACTTCCTAGAAAAAGAACACCTTTACACACTCTCTTTTTAGTGCTAGACTACCAAGTTAGAAAAATTTCAGCCATGCATTCCAAACACCCCACTGAACTGCAGTTATCCCTCGTCAAGGCTCTGCCTTCTGTTTAGGGATAAAAATTTTCAAGTCACAGTTCAAAAAAACACTTCCAGGACACTTAACTCTGCCCAGTTAAGCACAGCAATCACCATCTAACAAGCAGAGACACAAGTTTTCATGAGGTGCAGCCTTCCCTTTAAACAAAGCCTCCCTGGCACTTTCATCTGAGGGGGCTGCATACAATATCACATTATTGTCTGCAAACTGTGTCCCTCTGAAATAAGAACGCAAATGTCACTGCCAGAGGCCAGCACTCTGAACTTCAGGTATTCAGTTCTAGCATATGAAGTACTTGTGCCAGGTACTCACTTCTGTTGTTCCATCCGAAGTCGTTCCTCCTCTACTCTCCTCCTCTCTTCTTCTTCTCTTCTCAGTCTTTCCTCTTCTTCTCGCCTACGTTTTTCTTCTTCTTTCTGTAAACGCTCACGCTCCTCCTCTTCACGCTGCCTTCGTTCTTCCTCTTGTCTTCTGCAACAGCCACTCAATAAGATATTTCAGCATTCCTACAATCCTAGGGTGAGTTACTTTCAACATGCTGCAACCTGCCTTTTGCCTGCCCCGTAAGGCTTTTTGTCTGGTCACTTCAACTGGAGAAGTGTTTTATTGGATACAAGAAGAAAACCTATTACTGTTTAGTTTGACTGCACTGTGCAGTGTGACAAGTGTAAATTCAACATTATAATTTGATATGCATTCTAACCTGTTACCTCACTACACTTAATAGACAACAGTAGAAAAAAATTGTCTGGAAATCTTAAAAACATCTTCCAAGCTTTAACATATCTTCAGTAGTTACATGAGTACTGTATTTTAATAATCACATTAATGTAAACAATAGTAGAAGAGAGCCCAAGTTGCTAACCCATACCAGTTTAAAGCATACATGTTTAAAGCACCTGAAATTTTTATGTTCTGTACACATCTAGTCCACAGGCATATCACAGCAGACATTTTGTGAAGCATATATTTCTTCAGCAGATGACAGTATCAGAAAAAAAAATTTAAAATCCTTATATTCCAGGTGTTCACTTGCAAAAAAACTATTCTTTACTGACAAAGCAAAAAGGCTTAAGAAGATCAAATGATACTACAGCTACCTAAACTTGAAGCATTTCTCTTTCCCAAGACAACTTCAGTCTAAGCTAGTTGTGACAGTGTCCACAGGTTGACTTGTACACTACAACAACAAAGGACTCAAACACTACCTTTTCTTTTCTTGTTCTTCTTTCTCTATCTTGTGGGAAGTCACATATGTTGAGAACAAGTGACAGCATCTATTCAGAAGCTTAACAAATTCTGTCATAGCTTTTTGCTTTGACATGTTTCCAAGGGCAGCCCATTCCTTCCTGAGAGAGAAAAGACAGCTGAAATAACAGAATACTCAACTGTTTTCAAGTCAGTAGGGAACAGAGAACACAGCAAAGGAAAAAGAAATAATTGAGAGACCAGGGGCCAAATTTATCCTCTGCAGTTTCAGAGGACCAACATTTTTTTCCCCAAAACAGACCTTAAATCTCTATGTTTCAGTGCTCTCTTAAACCACAGTCAGAACAACCCTTTTAAACAGACTTACTTGTCTATGTGAATTGCCATTCACACTGTCAACCCTACTTTGACTTCAGAACCATGTCCAGAAATTTCCCAGCTACAAATGAACCCAAAATATTTTCTACCCTTCTTTCACTCTAGTTTGTGGGGAAAAAAATGCATATTTTCCCAGATGAATAAACATGGGAACAAGCAGTGATTATAGTGCTTCAGCTAGCTGAACCAGAAACACCCTGGTTCTTCCTAAAGGAAAGCTCCTCCCATCTGGGGCAAAAGCACAGCCCTGAGATGCCAGTGCTGTGTTGCACGTTGCCTTTGCAACTAGAAATAGCAACAATAGACAAGAGAACTGCCACAGGAATTGCAAGCAATACAAGAGACATGTCTGAGACTGCCCATCTTGCATTAAAATTTATTGGGTTTGCATACATCAGATACTCAACTTCAGAAGTTATCCTCAGTATTATCAAAAGCTATGGTGAATGCTGTTACCACTGGCAAAAAGTTTGCCCTGTTGTAACCCTAGTGTGGAGTTAGGATGAAACACAGACCTGCATATTATTGCAGCACTAAAACTGCTTTGGGAAACTGCACTCGAGGCACAGAAGCTTTTTCTAATGTTGTTTGAAAAAACCAATCTTCTGGTAGCTTCTTTACTTAACTGTGACTCGGATTTTTAAGATGTATTTGAAGAGGCCACTCACTTTCCACTACCATAATCACACATTGACACAACCCCATATACTTTTCTTCTTGCTATGGAAATTGCATATTTTCTTTGGACAAGAAAAGCAGAGTTAAGACCAACAAGAGTACCAGTCTTTACCTTCTATCATTACCCAGCACATCAAAGAATCCAACTTCAGGGCAAGTGTCAGGGTTGTAAGGTCCCAGCAGAACCTGCTTGTGCAGTGCCACAAGTTTGAGTTTTTCTTCATATGTTGGATGAAAGGCTTTGCCATCTTTTTCTGCAGAAGAAAATTTCACTGTTGTGATTAATTAAGCACAGGATGGCAAAGAGCATTTTGTATAACCACTATCATGAATTCGCCATAAAAAAGAGGAATAAGAAAGTAAAGTCACAAAATGTTACACAAATTCATTTCTACTCAAATAAAATGAAGATCAGTCCAGAAGAAGCACATTTAACTCCAGCTGCTGAAACTTAATTAGGAAGTGTTTTTCCTCATACCGTCAAGTCAATTTTAAATATGTGATAACTTACTACCTATGTTAATTATGTGAACATTATCCCATATGGATCAACATCTCTGAAATATTTAAAATTTATAACTTCATTTCTAATGTGCCTGCCAACCCAATTGTGGTGTGGATAGGAAGGATTTTCCACGAAGATGTGATCTTACCTTTATAATTTACTCTCCTTTCACACTCTTCATATTGATGAAATAAAACCAAGCCAATTTAAGGCACAAAAATATGCAGAGCATAAATTAGAATTAAGGGAAAGTTTTCCTTAAGGCAATTTGATTGCTGTACTTAACTAAGGCAGCTTGGAATAACCCCTCATAACAAAATTTTAGAGGTGACTGTCACACCAATGCATACAGAGAACCCTGGCCATGTGATGCCTGAACATAATCAGAAAGCCAATGGTTCCACACCAACACCTTCTGGAACAGTCGCAGTTAGATCCTGTGATACATTTACTGGTAAGAAGATATTTAAGATGATACATGAATTAGTCAGCTAGGAATTACCTCAGCACATTTAAACAGTCAGAATCAACCAAAGAAACAGGTATTGCTATACGTAGTCACGCTGTTCATTAAGAAGTTATCTTTTTCTTGAGCACAAAAACAAGTAAGTAGGCACCATCTCCTTATGGGTGGGCTGAAATGAGGAAGCCATTATTGAATGTAAGCAGACATTTCATATAACTGTACTACTAACAGCTCTCCATGTAGCCAGGAACTACAGGCAGAGCCTGCTAGTAGTTTCTCTCCTTGTACAGTAAAAGTCACTTTGGAACAAGTTGATTACAGTCCCGAACTGAACACCACAATTCACACCTAAATTTTAGAGCTATTTGCATATTGCAAAATTGTTCAGCTCATGTTTGTGAGCAGTTACTAACAGGAGAAGAAGCAAATCTCAGAACTATAGAGGTAGGATAACTTACTGGAAAAATCAGAACAAATGCTTCTGAAAATTAAGAATCAGAGACAAAGCCAGAAGGCAAGTGTTTGGCGGTCACAGCATGAAGCTGTATTTTTTATAGACTAAGTTCAACACATCACTGGACTTCTTTACTGTTAAAACATCACAAGAAACAAGGAACTAGTACATACATGCCAGTAATTCTGAAGACAAAATCAAAACATTAGGAAGGTAAATATTTAATCATTTATTATCCATGCCTACAGGTCCACTTCACTCTTCCAGAATCTCACATATTTGCTCTTCTTGCAGTATCGCACAACTTTACAGCAAGTATCTCTTCCACCTATTTCCAATACCTCTTGGAGTGGAGAAAAGGGGGATGTAAAGTTGGAACCAGAGTCTACCCAGTGGTATCCAGGGAAAGGACAAACTGAAATACAGGAAATTCCACTTAAGCCTAGGAGGTGTGGGGCTTGGAGTCTTTTTTTTTTTTTTTTTTTAATCTTCCTTCTTCTTGGCATTTTTTTTACTGTGAGAGTCCAACAGGTTGCCCAGAAAAACTCAAAGGTACACAGTCCTGAGAAACTTGATCCGAATATCGATGTCCCCAGAGGTCCCTTCTCACCCCAACAAGTCTGGGATCCTTAAGAGATGCAAATCAGCACACCTAGTATGCTCTCTCTCTGGGTCTCAGGTCTCCAGCTCTCAGGCATTTCTTTGGCTTTTCCTCAATACTTCACATTTAACTTGCTTATTAGGTAGCAAGTGCTTCCATTAGCCTCAATGAGCAGCATCATAAACATATGACTTCAAAATCATACTTAATATCCTGGGGTGGCACTTTTTAAAAGCAAGTCAGTTGATAAGGCAACAACACTGAAGTTTTGTCAAGATTCTGAGCAAAGGATGCTTCTCAAGGCATTCCTAAGGCACAGCTTACCTTGCACAGCCTGTACACCTACAGCTGTGCAAGCTTTTAAAAAGTGCCCTCAATAAAACCTCTATGCTGGACTTCCAGAGGACAGATTTTGGCCTATTCAGAAGACTAGTTCAGAGTGTACCCTAGGAAACAACCCTTGAAAACAAAGGGGTCCATGAGGGATAGGTGTACTTCAAGGAGCAAGTTCTGAATGCACAGGAGCAGACTGTCCCCGTGTGCCAAAAGGAAAGCCAGCAGGGAAGACGACTGATATGGATGAACAGGGAGATACTGAAGGAAATTTGGGTTAAAAATAGAGCTTACAGACTAGGGGAAAAAAGGTTGGCTACTCAGGAAGAGTTTAGGAATATAGTTAGGTCATGTAGAAAGAAAATTAGAGAGACAAAGGCACGATTCGAACCTAATCTTGCCACTTCTGTTAAGGATAACAAAAAGTCTTTCTAGGGATCCATCAACAGCAAAAGGAGGGGCAAGGAAAACCTCCATTCTTTCTTGGGCATGGGAAGAAACATAGTTACCAAAGATGAGGAAAAAGCTGAGGTATTTAACTCTTTACCTCAGTTTTCAACACCAAGTCCTGAGGACAGATGGCTTCTGGAGCTTGTAGAGAGAAATAAAAAGCTGAACAGCCCCCCTGTAATCCTGGAGGGAACAGCTAGCAACCTGCTGAGCCACTTGGATCCTCACTCACAAGCCTATGGGACCAGAGGGGATACACCTCAGGGTGATGAAGGAGCTGGTGGAAGAGCTCGGCAAGCTCCTCTCCATCATTTACCAACAGTCCTGGATCACTGGGGAGGTCCCAGACACTGGAAGTTGGGGAATGTCACACCAATCCACAAAAAGGGCAGGACAGAGACCCAGAAAACTACAGGCCTGTCAGCCTGACCTCAGTGCCTGGCAGGGTTATGGAGCAGATCATCCTCAGTGCAATCACACAGCACCTGCAGGATGGACAGGGGATCAGACCCAGCCAGCACGGGTTCAGGAAGGGCAGGTCCTGTCTGACCAACCTGATCTCCTTTTATGATCGGGTGACCTGCCTGGTGGATGAGGGGAAGGCTGTGGATGTGGTCTACCTGGAATTCAGCAAAGCCTTTGACAACATCTCCCACAGCATTCTCCTGAAAAAGCTGTCAGCCCAGGGCTCAGACAGGAGCACTCTGTGCTGGGTTAGGAACTGCTGGAGGCCCCCAGAGAGTGGGGATGTGCAGATCAGAAGTACAGAAACTACGTAGTGTTTGTCACGCCAGTGGTATGCATAACCCAGCCAGGCCAGAGAAGAGCTCAGCTTTCTTACAGATGATTAGACTCCTTTCCTGATCATACTTCAAACCATCGCTCACTTGGAATAGAAATTTTTCAACTAAATGTTACACTTCAGCAGTGGCCACTTAAAGATCAAACTCAAGTGGTGTTTAAGGGGATGATTCCATGAATAAGGCAGGCTACGGACTTACAATGCTTTGGGCATTCTCCAGTAAGGGGCCATACATACACACACACACAAGTATGTACTTCACTGAATACATGAAGTCATTCACCCAGAACACAAAGCTCTGGGTGACTGGCTCCCACTCACTGCCAGCTCAGGCCTCACTGATGCCTGCCATAAAAGCCCAACACGCTGTTACTGTGTTGTCACCCCTGGAAAGGTAATTCCTGCACATCAAATACCAGCTCTTCAGATTAACCCTCTCCTTGGCAGTGCCTGCTTTCAATGGGTCGCAGTTCTGCAGGCAACTTGGTTAAATACTCCAGAAAACAAATACTTGGAGCACTAATGACCCTCCTTGGCACTACAGGCAATTAACCACATGCTTGAAGATCACTGTGCTGGCATGCAAACACAACAAAGATGAAGCTGTAACTAGTAATGAAAAGCAGATAAAATGGAGGCTTATGTTGTCACTACAGAGCACTGCACCACTGATACCAATAAAACTGCAATTTCAGACTCAAGGCAGCTTAAGAAATATCCTTAATAAAAGACTGCATAATGCAAGATACTGTTGCTCCAATGAACTTCAGATTATTTATTTTCCTGTAAGAAACATGGCACAACATCCTGCAGCTTTCACTCCAACTTCACCTACTGCACTCATTCTAAATGCCCAATTGCCATGAAATAGCATTCAGTCAAGTCACATAGAAGAAGCTAGAAGTTTGTGTAGAGCAATTTTTCACCTCACAGCTTTTAAAAGCAGAAGTCATGTATGTTAATGCTATTCATTTGCAAAGTTTTAATGAGAAAGACCAAAACAGAAAAGCAGAATTGCTGCCTGCAGATCCCAGTATGCACTCTTACACTTAAAATTCTCCTCTCCTGAAGATGATCTGTATCAACAGAAGAGCTGCCCATGTGCCCTTCCAAAACATGACCAAAGCTCAACTTCACATCAAACACAGATATAAGGGTTTCCATAGTCTTGAGAACAAGAGCCTACTTAACCTATTAATCACAATGATGCCATCAAGTTAGTCCTCTAAAAAAGCAGTAAATCTATTAATTTAGATTGATGTATTGCTGAGGTGGAAGACGTTACTCTGAAAAGCTTTCTTCAGAAACTATTATGGTTACTAAAAAAACCCAAAACAACTAGCACATATCTGCACAGCCCAAGGCCTGGCAGTTGAAGTGACCCATGGTCAAGCATTTTAGATCTTCTTTATGAGAGACAGACTAAACTAGCTTTTTAATCTCTTTAATATAGCCTAGTTTCAGTCGCACATTTTTCACTGTTTAAATACACTTCCACTGGTTTTTGTTCGAGCAAATAATTCTGTTACAAGCAATATGCCACCACAGACAAGTGTCAGCAGTAGCATATTCAAATTCAAAGTATTTCCATCAGATTCAGGTTTTCTAGGAAGAATACACATCATGTATTACAACCAGCTAAGTTTGCACACTGAAGCAGAAAGGAAGCTGAAGTGGCAACTGCTGCTTACCCTTTGACCTCGCCAAGGGACAACTCCAGCATCCCAAGTTGAGCTCCTTCCATCCCAATAACCACATACCATAATTTTAAAAAAAAAGTGCTGATTTGAATCACTTGTTTGTTTTATGATTGCTTTGTGAGTAGCTAATATACAACTGGCTTTAAGAAAGACAAAGCTTTTCAGATGTTCCCTACCTCCAAATCACTGTAGTTTTTAGAAGAATGATTAGGAACAAGATCTCAACACTGACCTTCATGTCCCTTGTATATTGATCCTTGAAGTAAAGGAGTAATCTCTATTTGTTCCTTGGCATCTACAAGGCTGCTATACAAGCATGCCCACTCCCCCAGCTGTTTTGACAGTGGATACATAGAAATAAATTGGAAACAAAAGCAATTATTTTTAAGCAACAAGGAGACAGAGCAAGCTGGCAGAATCAGTAATCCAAGCTCCTGTAAATCACCATCACATCTAAAATAAAACCCCTCATGTTATGCCACTTTCAGCAAAAAACTACAGATGAAAATAAATAGTGATTTCATGTGACTTTTATTGTAGCTGTAAAGATAGAGGAACAAGGCCTTAATTTGGAAAGTCTGACAAATCCATGCAATGTGGAAATTTTTCCTTTTATGAGCAAAACCATGTGTTACAAGCAATTGCAGAAGGTTAAAAAAAATAAGAGGACCAGTGAGATAAAACATGATCAAGTTTTTAATAAAAGGAAGGCAACAACAAATGCACTGATGAGACGACACAAGCTGGAACCCAGACTCCACTGACTTTTCACTATCCAAGAGAAAGCACAAATATCATTAAAATATGAGACATAATAGACTCAGGTTATAAATAAAGCAGATAAACTCATTCACAGCATGTAAATTTTATACTGCCAATAGCGGTTCCACTAGAGTATTACTCCAAATACAGACCATGGTGACTGAGACCAGGATCTCCTAGTGCAGAGTCATTTCTTTCTGCATCATGTTTTAAGATCACTCATTAAACCATACCAAAACCCTTTCAAGCAGTTTGGTTTACAGAAAATGTGGAGAGGCAAGAGTCACAGTGCTTTCAGCCTGACACCTGGTTGCAGCACATTCTGACGCAAGTTAAAAAAATTTAAAAATCAACACCCTTGTGATGCCTTATGGTTCTTAAAAAAAAATACCAAAACCAAACAAAAAAACCCAAACGAAAAACAAATAAACAAAAGAACAAACAAACAAAAAAACAACTTTGTGGAAGGGTATCATAACAGGGTCAAAGAACCGGAGCTCAAGACAGCTGCTTAGAGCCTAACAGAGCTTAAAGTTTCTAAGAACTATCAGGCTGCAAGTTAGCTAAAATGAAGAAAACAGACAACTTTGCCCTTCCAGCACAATTTCCATCTGCCAGTATGCTTTCCCTCAGAAACAGCAGCTTTCCTGAGGAGCCTAGTAACAACTGACTGCCACAAGACTGACTTTTGCAGGGAGTTAGTTCTAGCTTCCCTAGAGCAGGCTGGACTCTCTGCTCTGTGGCCGATGTTAAGCAGCAGCCACCTGAAACCCACCACAGACACACACATTGCTACAAGGGGCACAAGGCTACAGAGAACACAGCTTTTTCTCCAAAACCACATGGCAGACTTCCTCCTCCTGAGAACAAAGAGGTACCTCTGGCTTCCTGCAGAACGAAACCTGGCTCCAAAGCTACACCCTGGGTATTTATTTCACGGCTGGAGTCAGGACGGCAGAGGAAGCAGCAAAGCCAGGCTTGCAGACACCATCCCGCGGAGAGGGCAGCTCACGCCAGCAAAGGGCTTTCAGCGGACTCCACACCATTCAAGGCTCAGCTACGTCTGCACGCTTTTTTCTTTGGAAGGGGGGTTTTGGGTATTGTGGAGTGCAAACCCTCGGAAGCGATCTCCCAGCCCCGGGGGGTGAAGGGGACACACCACGGGCCAGGACACTTTCCCGGCTCCTCACCACTCCCCCGCCCCGACTCAACCCCCGAGGGAACCGGGAGATGCGTAGCCCCACCAGCCCACACCCACTGCCCCGACACGGTGCTGGCCCCCGCTCTAGCCCCGGGAGCCAGGCCACGGCTCCGCTCCCCCTCGGTCCTCAAGGGATCCGCAGCTCCAGCTGCTTCCCAAAGCCGGGGTGGCCGGGGAAGCGGCCGCTGCCGGACGCTCTCACCTTTGAAGAAGCGGAGCGCCAGGCCGTACAGCTCCTCCAGCGCGAAGCCCCAGCGCCGCTCCGGACTCAGAGCCGACGCCACCGACGCCGCCGCCGCCGCCTCCTCCTCCTCTTCCTCCGACGCCGCCTCCCCGCCGGCCTCCGTCTTGCCCGGAGAACTTGGGCCCGCTCGGCTCCGCCCCGCAGCGGGCTCCCCCGGCTCACAGGGCGGCACCTCGGCGTTGGGGCTCAGTGTCAGCCCGTCGACCGAGACCTCGAACCGGTCCGCGTTCAGCAGCACTGCCGCTGCCATCCTACTCCTCTTCTTCCTCCTCTTCTTCCTCTTCTTCTTCTTCCTTTCCTTTTTCCTTCTTCCTCCTCCGCCTCCCGCTTCGCTGCGGCGGCCACGTCCCGACTTCCCGTCCCCTCCGACCCGGAACTTCCCTCCCCGCTGGCGGGCCCGCCCCCGCCAACACAACACAACACAACGCAACGCAACGCAACACACCCCGCTCCCGCCCCCATCCCGGATCCGTCCCCAGTGCTTCATCGCTGCGGCTCTGATGTTGCTTTGGGCGGGTCGCGTTTTCTAGGCCAGGCTCATTCCCAGCGAGAAGGAGGACGAGGCGCCCCGACCCAGCCCAGAACGGGCGGTAGTGTCCGCTTGGGCCTCCTCGCCTCACGGCGCTTGTCCGCTGGAGCCCGCTGCTGTTCCTCGCAGTCCCCGTCTTTCCCTCTTGCCGCCCTCTCGGGGCCGTACCGAGTGGTCTTGTGGCACTTCACCCCAGTGTCCCTCGGGACTGGGAATAAGTTTCGTCTCCATCCCCCGAGCAGGAGGTAGGGCAGCCTCGGTCGCAATTTCCGTGGTGTAGGAGGTTATATTAGTGCTTGGGTAATCTTTTAATCATAGAATCATAGAATTGTCTGGGTTGGAAGGGACCTCAGAGATCATCATGTCCAACCCTTGACCCACTGCTGCAGTTGCTAGACCATGGCACTGAGTGCCACATCCAGTCTCTTTTTAAATATCTCCAGGGACGGAGAATCCACCACCTCACTGGGCAGCCCATTCCAATGTCTGATCACCCTCTCCGTGAATAAATTCTTTCTAATATTCAACCTAAACTTCCCCTGGCACAACTTAAAACCATGTCCTCTTGTCTTGTTGAAAGTTGCTTGGGAAAAGAGCCCAACCCCCCCTGGCTCCAGCCTCCTTTCAGGGAGTTGTAGAGAGCGATGAGGTCTCCCCTGAGCCTCCTCTTCTCCAGGCTGAACACCCCCAGCTCCCTCAGCCTCTCCTCACAGGACTTGTGCTGGAGTCCCTTCCCCAGCCTGGTTGCCCTCCTTTGGACCTGCTCCAGGACCTCAATCTCCTTCCTGACCTGAGGGGCCCAGAACTGGACACAGGACTCGAGCTGTGGCCTCACCAGGGCTGAGTACAGGGGCAGAATCACTTCCCTGGACCTGCTGGCCACGCTGTTCCTGATCCAGGCCAGGATGCCATTGGCCTTCTTGGCCACCTGGGCACACTGCTGGCTCATGTTCAGCTTCCTTTTAAGTTGCTGTATAGAAGGGAATTATGATTTTTTAACATCTTTATGCCACAAATTGAAAGCCTTTTGCTCGGGCTGCCACTGTGTGGAGTCTGCCACTGACCCCTCATTCCTTTCTCAGGAAATGTGCTTCAGGCCTCACACAGGAAAGAAATGAGCTAGATGTAAGAGTACAAGGCAATTATTTCTCCAAGAGCTGTATGTGCAATTAGCTTACTCCCTTGTGACCATGAAACACCGTTTGCAATAATACTATGACCATGTGCTATGCAAGGAGGGAGTTGCTCCTGTGCAGGGCTAAGGTTTGTTTGCAGCACAAGCCATGGTCCTCACAGAACTTCAGCACTGGGACTGATCAGCCTGGAGAAGGCTTTGAGGACACCTTATTGTGTCCTTCCCATACTTAAAGGGGGCTTACAAAAGAGATGGGGACAGGACTTGTAGTGACAGGGCAAGGGGTAATTGTTTTAAACTAAAAGAGGATAGATCTCACCTAAATACAAGGAAAAAATTTTTTACAATGAGGGTGATGAAACACTGGAACAGGTTGTCTAGAGAGGTGGTAGGTGCCCCATCCCTGGAAAGAGTCAAGATCAGACTGGATGGGGCTCTGAGCAGCCTATTCTAGTTGAAGTTGTTCCTGCTCAGTGCAAGGGGCCTTTAAAAGTCATCTAATCTTTTGATGGCTAGAGTTCTCCAAGCACACAGAGCTCTGTAGTCATTGTTTGGTGCTATCTCATGGACCAGGCTAGCAGCAGAACAGATTATTTTACCTGCACCCTGCTCTAGAGGTCTGTCACTTCAGCATCACTTCCATCTTCAGTTTCTTAGTGTGTTTATAATATCAATTGTGTTAAAATTCTTGTTTTCAAAGTTTTGGTCTGACACATTTCCTGCTTGTCTGGCAGTTTGTGCTTCATAAATATTTTCCTATGGCAACAGTTGTATAGTTTAATCTTTAGTGAGGATGTATTTCCCAAAGGATTGTTAGAAAGAATTCTCAATAGTTTATATGTTTGAGAAAACCTGTATTACTTGTTTATCCACATGTCATATGTCTGTGGAGAAGAATAAGCCCACTCGAGATTTTATGTTTCTGCTTTTCAGTTAAGCAAGAGACCATTTTGAATCCATGCCTGCAAGACCTCCACCATGGCCTTCTCTGGAAGAAATAGTTTCAGTTTTTCTAAGAACTAATGAAACCTCCAAAAACAGAGACACAAAACAAAACAAAACAAAACGATAAAGGTAATTTTGCAAGTAGAAATCTATACACAATTTCCAAGTAGAAATGTGTATGCAATTTGAGTTGATGCCTGAAATTAACAAGAATTCCATTTTCTTTTTCCTTCAAAAGTTCTCCTCAAAACCATGGGCTAACCTTGCCTTGCACCCAGGAGCAAACAGTGCTATGTGCTTTATAACCTGTTAGATGGCTCAGAAAGACAGCAGTACATTACAAATGTGGTCCCTTCAGTCTGCGGGCCTCTCTACAGCAGGGTGGATAAGAGTTGCCTCTGCTTTGAAGCTAACACCTCACTCTGCTGCTGCTTTCATTTATGTAGTAATTTGTGGTGACATTCACAGTGACCTCCCTAAATAATTACACAGGTATAATAATGTCTAGAATAACAGTTTTAATCATTGCTGAAAACAGGTTTATTGACAGAGTGCTAGAGCAACTCCTGAGGATACATGTGTGTGCTAAAGTCCTTCTTCTCTAAATATTCCTATTTTGACAGCAAAAATCCTATAGCATAGACACAGCTATAACAGCAAAAGGAGATAATGAAAGAACAGTCTGGTCTAATAAAATAATCAATACTAGCTTAATATATCTTACGCTGATACAATTGCATCTGCAGCAGTTAACTGTGTAAATGATCACACCTCTTCCAGACGTGAGCTTAAAGAAGTAGTACAGCACTTTTATCTAGAAATCATTGCTGAACAAGATATGGCTGGGAATTTGTGCACCAGCTCCACTAATAAAGTGATTTTACAGAGGAGAAAGTATGGAAATTGATGAAATTTGTAATTGCATTTTTGGTTATCTACCCAGGAAAAAAAAAAAAAAAAAAAAAAGAAAGAAAAGTGAATTAACAGCCAGATGAATGGTTTCCGTCCATGTAAATTCAGAGTACATATGGATTTCTCTTTGAAAACACCTCAAGGAAGTCGTCCCTCTGGGTCAGGGTTTGACTCCAGCAAGCACATCCTCTCATGGCTTAGTTTGGGAGGACCAAAAACCAGAGGACAGAATTTCTATTATCCCTGCTCCACCTTGCCATGGGAAGACAAAAAGGGAATGAGGACAAGAGACTTAAAAGTTGGAAATTAAAACTCAAACAGGTTTACTAGAACAGGGGAAAGGCATTAAGACATGGGATAAGGAACAAATATACAAATATATATGACTTGATCTCAGTGATCCCAGGGATAGGTGCCTGAGGACTCCTTGTGGCAGGGCCAATTCAGGAGAGGTGGCTCTTCCCACCACCTGATTTCTCAAAAGCACGTGGTGTTCTGATGGAAAAAGAGTGCAAGGAAACAGCAGTGAAGCAAGGAGCGGGTGAAAGAGACCAGGGCTTCTGATCTGCCTGACCTTTATAGAGTATGGGCAGGAAATGGGAGGGAATATTGACCCCTCTGTGTTCCACCCCTCACAGAATCTTAATACCCTCCTTCTTTAGTTCCTTGTACTCAAATTTTGAGATGTCCTCAAAGGGGAAAGAAATGACACAGCCTTGTCCCTGCCCTCTGATGTTCCAGACACATCATCCTCTGCACTGCCTTACACACTAACTTCTTCCTTCCTGTGGCCTTTCCTTTTGGCTTTATTTACAAATGAATCATACCTGCCTTTGGGTCTCTAAGCAGCTCAATGGCACAGGAGATGTTAAGTATTCTGTAAAACTGTTTGCTGGCTCCCCTGCCTGTCTTTTGAGAAGAGCAAGGCTTCCTGTGCAATATGTAGGGCTATTCAGGTTGCTCTTTGCTTTACGCAAACAGAAGCATAACATACCTTTTAAAAAGATGCATTACACCCATCCTCCTTCATCAAATTATCAGATGTGCTCATTTTAATAGAGAGCTTACAGCTGGTTCCCATCTGTTCAGCTGTGGCTCACTTTTTTATATTGATGTTTGGGATTTTTTTTCCTACTTTCAGGTTAAATTGAGAACAAGGTTTCCTGAAATGGCTGCTATCAGAAGTAGCTGCCTGGGTCTGCTCCCAGACACAGACTCACATCAGTGTCGTTGTTGCAAGCTCTTAGACTTAAGAGGTGTCTGAATAATCCCCTTTGCTTCATTGAGAAGACAGAAAACTATTTTGCTTCCTAGGTGCTGGGGTAGTTCTCAGCTCAAAATTCTGAGGCATCAGAAATCACTATCAGCAGCAGGAACTTGCTACTGGGAGCAGAGAGGGGAGGATTGGACCAGGCTGCCCTTTCAGAGTCAGCTTGCAGCTAGAGCCATGACCTACTGCCAAATAGCAGAGATTGCACTTCACCACTGCTCCCAGCTGTATTCTCCTGGCCTATCCTTTGCACAGAATCTAGCAATGGAGTGGCTTCAGGGTAGGTTGATTCAGCTGGCTGATCTGGCTGAAAATGACTCTTTTTATGGCATGATTAGTTTGCCACTGTTATCAGCCAGATAAACAGATTTGGCCTGTGGCCTCACAGCCACCAAATGCATTTTAAGGAAAGCAATGCAAACAGGACACATGGACAGCAACTAGCTTGTACATCATCTTGGCTGTAATACCAAACTACACCCTAAGAAGAAGCTACATCAATCCAGCTACCTGGCTGTTAATGGAATAGTCAGGTCACAAGTTTGCTTCCCTACCCGTCCCCTTCTGCTCTAATGAACATATTTGCGGTGAGGGAAGGGTATTTTTATCTCCCTTATTCTGTGTGAATAGAATTGCACTCCAGCAGGCAATTTGTGGACTGATTTGTGGATTGCAAAGAGAGAAGCAGATCCTGCACAGCAGGACTATGTCTGTTGACTTCCATTGCTTTTTGGCCTCTGAGGACCTTGGAATTTGTTCACAGTGGCAGCACCATAGACTTGAAGTCTACTATGCAGCAGAACTGCTATACCTGTCCCATCAGACTGGCAATAGTCTGATCTCATCAAGAGATGATGAAATAAAATCAGAGCAGATTATTCTGTGCAAGGCTGGTGAACAAAGATGAAAACTTTGAGCTAAACGTTCTCACGCTGGTTTCCTAATGGGCAGCACAGGACAAAATTGCTGAGTGAGAACTTCTTATTCTCTTTATCTTTGAGTAGAATGCCCTCAAAGACAATCAGTTAGCATCCTTTCTTAGAAAAGTAATACAAGATCCTTTGTTGCATGAGAGACTCACAAATCTAAGTGTTTATATGGGCTGCACTTTTCTTGTCTTGCAGACGTTCTTGGAGAAACTCTTTTCTCTGTCACTGGAGAAGACTGTGATTTGGTACAAGAGGGTTTTAGTGGCATATTGTCTTGTAGTGAAATGCAGCCTCCTGTCTTCTAGCTCACCCTCTGTGTCTCTTTTTAAGCTGACACTTTCCAGGTCTGGTTCACAGCCAAGCTCCCTAAATGACTGAGTCAGTACAATTGTCAGGTTGAAGGGCTGCAAGAGGAAGAGTGTAAATGAGGGAGATGGCAAAGAAAGGGGGAAAGGCAGGATTTCCTTAAGGTAACAGACCCTCCTTTTTTACCAAGCTTGAGTTCAAGACTGTCACATTTAGTACATCCATAATCTGAGCCAGCCTTTGGCTTAACATGTCTGTGGTTTATTTAGAAATATTCTGGTACATATCTTGCCCATGCTTGAGAGGAATTGCTGCTGGGTCATATGCTTTTACTCTTAAATAGAGACATGAATCCTCTTCCTTTCACATGCTTTTCTGCAAGACAGCAAAATCTGTGAATGAGGAAGGGAACAACATATTAACATTTAATTTGAAGTAGTAATGGAGTCATCCACTGGGGACCTTGTCAGGTATCTCATGTAAACAGGGTCCAGGATGGCTGTGACTTTCATCAAGAAAAACAGGACAAGAGTTCTCAAAGGAAAAGCTTAACCAAGATGATTACACCTTCCATCCAGAGTTTTAAATAACATTCCCAGGAGAGAAGTATCTGAATGCCTGATTCAGTGGTGATGCCCTCCTATACACTAGTTCTAACAGAAAAGGTTAACAACACTCAAAATGTCAGCACTAGGCCCCCGAGGTGAAATGCTGTCCTGATGAAAGGAACAATTCTCTTGCTTCCTTTCATCTGCAGAATCTGTATAATCCTAGAGAGCTCTCCACTTAAAGAGCCTTACTAGTGCAATTATGTGAGCTAAGAACTGGGTCTTTTGCTGACAGAGTTATGCTGATAAAAGCCCTCTTTATATGTAACTGTACAGACATAAGAAGAGTCTTACCTCACTGAGATACTCACAGCAAAAAATTTAAAAAAATCTCTAGTACAGGCAAGCCCTTAGGCTCAAAAATATGTGAATATATAATTTTGTGTTTTGCTTTTATTGCAGGATGCCATAGACTGTCCATTATTGTAATAATTGTCTGACAGCAAAACAGTATTTTCCAGCTAGAGAACGAGCTCTGATATTCACAACAGCAACAGACATTTCTTTCCAGATCAAAACCTGGGGATGGAAATTCCTTTCCAGACTGAGTGCCCACAATCACTAGTGGTGTACTCACCAACTCCCAGTAACCTCTTAGCTAATCCTTGCTAATTGTTTCTATTCAAAAGAGGGTATTAGCAATCTTTGCTGTTTGAACCTTATCGTGGTCTAAAGTGCCACATTTAGGTCAGTGGGCATTTGTTCCAGCCCCCTCACTACATTTTGCAATCAAAATGTAATCTCACTGTTGAGCACTTTAATAGAATAATCCAGTCCTAAGGCTTTTTTTGTCCCAGAAGGGGCTGGTTTTGATTAGGACTCCCAAAGCCCACAAAAATAAGTAGGAGTATCCAATGCAACTGTTTTGATGAAAATAATATTTAGAGGCAAGTACTTTAATGCACTACAAAATATCTAAAATTTTTGATATTTTTAACAGTCACCTAGGAGTCAGCAGAAATACCCTTCAGAACTGAAGATCCAAAGAATAAAATGTCTCTAACCACAAGTGAAAGAAATAAGATATCTTTAGCTCTTGTTTAGTTCACTGGAAAGGGATAAAAATTTTCAATTAATTTTCCTTTTTGAAAGACCTTCCTCAACTTCATAAAGACATAACTCAAAATTTTTCCTCAACTTGTAAAATACATTATATGAAAAATATCTGAAATGAGTTTGTTGTTTATTTGGGTGGTTGGTTGGTTGTTTTTTTCTCCACATGGCAAGATCTTGCCTTCTGATAGCTTGTAGGAGTTAGTTTGCAATGTCCTACTGACACCCTAAAGCTCAAGACTACAAAGAAGAAGTGAAAAGATTAAATACATTATTTGGCCACTGTGGAAAATTATAGCCAGGGAGCTATAACACCATGAGCCTGAGGTTTCTATGGATATTGTATAAGACAGAGAGCTTCATCTTGTCACCATGCTAACTGCAGCTCTATTTTCTTTTCTTCTTTGAATGGGCTCATGGCCAATGACTTACTGGTCTAATTTCTAGAAGCATGGAAGGGACACAATCACTGCAAAGTCTCAGACAAAGGCAGACAAAAGCTTTGCAAAAAGTCCATATTTAAAATGGAGGCTGCTCACTCAATATCTAAGAACTTCACTCTTAGTTACCAAGGGATATAATAAAGTCTTAAATAATCTGCAGATTATTGGAGGCCAAATAAAGGTTCTGGCTGAGAAGTTACTGAATGTTGGAGGATTTCCAGTATCCTGTTTCTTAGGTGCCATTAATAACCCACACCTTAAATTCTGCAGCAGCTTAGCTCCTCCTGTGATGCCATTATGGATACACAGCCGGACACAAAAAAAGTGCCAGCTCTCACCTGACAGCATATTGCTACACACTGTAGCATGTAAATTAATCTCTGTCTGCTGGCACAAGTCACCCTTGTTCATCATCGCTTTTTTTTAACAACTGTACAGTGTGCATTTGCACATGTGTAGGTACATAGAAGAGACCAGCTCCCCCAGCCAGCTTCTCCTCATGCTAACACTGCTCATGCTGAGGCATAGTCAGCAGCCAGGCAGCTGGAAAAGAGGGGGAGCCTGAGGAGTTTCCAGAGAGCCAGCAGGGAATGATGGGCCTGCCTCTGCAGCACCTTGCCCAGACACCAAAGCTGCTCCCTGGCTCCCTCTCTAGTTTCCCGTGAGAACAGAGGCTACTTGTTTTCATTTCTGAGCACCTTAGATGTCCCCATAGTTAGGAGGACATCTCCTAACTTGTCCATCTCTAGTTAGGAGCTGGGTGCAGCCAGGACTCAAAGACATGGCCAAACCCACCCTGTGGTAAGTAGTGGATTCTCCATCCCTGGAGATATTTAAAAAGAGACTGGATGTGGCACTCAGTGCCATGGTCTGGTAACCACAGCGGTAGTGGTCAAGGGTTGGACTTGATGATCTCTGAGGTCCCTTCCAACCCAGCCAATTCTGTGATTCTGATTCTATGTTTCCATCCCAGTGGCTTTGTCTGATGCTAAATCACTCCTCACATTGCCTAACTGTCCTGTCACCTTTGATAAGAGCTTTGATAAGACCATTTCTTTGCAGACTGGTGAGCTGACTGCCACTTCAGACCTGTGTCGGAGAAGTTTACAGTCACTTAGGAACAGGTTGCTCTTCACCCATACTACAAAGGCCTGATCTGCACTACAAAACAAAATCAACCTGCCTGCACCACTGCAGCCACTTAGCAAGTGTGTCAGAGATGCAGAAGGGACCTTGAGTTTCTGCTGATCCCCACAGCTTTGCAAGGCAGGAGGGTGCAGTCCCCCAGCCCAGTGCAAACTGGGCACTCATGTAATATTTGCTGAAACTTTTCCTTGTCCTTTTTTTATCTAGGTGTTGCTTCCTGGACTCCTGTAATTTGAGCTGTCTCATTTGGTTGCAGAAAATTGAATTGGATGGATTGCTGGTAATGTCAGCTCACCAGACAGCAGGGCCAGCAACTCAAGGGAAGGGGGAAAGCAGAACCAGAACAGCCAGGCTCTTCTTGGCCAGACACTCATCAGCTTTTGCACCACTACAGGAAGGTCACTCCACCTCCCCATGTCTTAGTAGAACAGAGACACATCCCTGGAAAACATATCCAGGTCTTCAACAGAAGAAAGACGTGGAGTGAAATGCAGGGATTGCACCTGAATGTTCATTGTTCAGATTGTAGAGAATAATAAGCTTTATTACAGCATCCACTGTATCAGGACTGTCCTTAACAGAGGCCCAGTCAAGACCCCATCTCCAATACTGTCGTGGTATGTAGTCTTAGCACAGTTCCAGTTATTCACTTCTCTGCCTTCATTCTAGATTAATGAATCATGCTTTCTCAAAAAATTCTGCTTATATGGAATTTTTGGTCTGGTTAGTGCATTTTCAAATAAATGTGACCACATCCAGTGAAGGACAAAAATAGGTTTCATATGTTGGATAATATATTGCTGGACTTGCCCAGTGAAAGACCTCAGTTTATAACTGTATGTGAACACTATCCAGCAAAACCTCCCAAAGGAAAGGTTTGTTGCTCTGTTGTCATGATGTAGGGATTGCTGCTACCACATAGTCAAGGGCCAGGTATAGTCAGGCTACATGCAAAGCTGGATAAAATTACCTTTCCGTTAACAAACTTTGCAGTTCATTTAACCTTGAATTCTTCTTGGTTTCTGAGGACTTTATGTCCCAGATTCCTTAAACTGCATAATAAAATGATTGCTCTAATATTTGATTTTGGTTTTGTGCCCATGAAATAGAGTGGATCAGTAATACACCAGAGACTGTGTAAAGAAGCAGCTGTTACATTTTCAAAGAGCATTACTGAGCTTCTTACAGTTGGCTGCAGTTGACATCATGGTTAAATAGAATCTTGCTCTAAAATATATGCTACCAAGCTAATGCAACCTTAAAGCCACGTGTTGGTGGGAAGAGACTGGGTCACAGTAAGCAATGCAATACCAACATGGAAGTAAAATCCTGGGGATGTGTTTTCTTCTTTTTTCCTGCATCCATTAGAATAAATGCTCTTGAAAAACTTCTTCAGGAAGAACAGCTGACTCTGGAGAGGAATGACAGGGTGAGACATCTCATCTTGGGACCCAGTGTTCAAATCTGGCACCAGTCAGCAGTGACAGGCAGATGTAGTGACCTAACAAGCAGGTAGCTCTCAGATGACTGTCCAGACTAAAAGAAGCTAACATCACGGTTGCTGCTTTTAAACTGTGCCACTATGATGCTGCTGGAAACTGGGTAAAAGCAGCTGCACATTAAAAACTGAGGAGCATCACACACCCAAGCTCCTTTATGGACTGGATCAGAAGCTTTCAGATGTTTCAGGAGAGTGCTTTGCACCATACTTCCTATTAAAAAACCAACAAAGCTGTTTGGGGGGAGCTTATCCAGAGCTCAAGAGTACTGAAGATAATGGACCCCAAGGGTGACATCTGTTGCAACACAGACTTCCTGAACAGAACTGCTTCACTGCTTTAAGTCCTCCCACACTGCTGCACTGAGGACCTCCTACAGTAGCATGAGGGGACACAGTCTGGGGAAAAGTCCCACAAACCTCAAGAGCACCTCCTGCCTGTACTCTGCAATCTCGGTAGCCAACACAAGGGGTGTTTTTTAGCCCAGGCCTCCATACTGCAATGTTCCACAAACTCACCTGGCCTGTGAAAAGCCAGACACTTCCTCCACCTGTCAGGGAGATATGGTATGAGATACATTATGTGCTTCTTCCCTATGCCTGCCTGGCATTTCTGTCTAGTTAGGAATGATGCCAGCCAGGGGGGTCTGAATTTACACATACTAATCAATTATTTTTCCACAAAGTATTCTGATTTTTGCCCTGGTTCCTTCCAGTCTCCCTTTTCTCTTTGATGTTACAAAAATAGGAGCAGCTACTTTTACTGCTCTATGAAACTGGTTCTCTTCCATGTTGGGTATTTGGAAGACAGGGAACTACCCATGTGATACAAGACATGCCAGCAAGGGTACAAGAAAATAGAAGAGGTTGAAATGCTTCTGAATAAAGGTTTAGTGCAGAGGTTTCACCAGTGCTGATTGTGTGAAGTTTAGCCCTCAAAACTTCCAAATCCACCTTGTGTTTGCACATATCTGAATATCTGCACTACATGTAATGGTTTAGGTCCAGCTGGTATCAACCAGGCCTCCACTTGCTTACCTCCCACCCTCCCACCATGAGAAAGAGGGGAGAAAATCCACTCAAAAGCTCTTTCATTGAGGCAAGGGTAGGGAGGTTTTAACTCCCCAATTACTGTAATGGGCAAAACCAGTTTCTCTTCTCAACTTGGGAGGAGAAAAAAACCCTAATTTAATCTACCAGGAAAAAGAGAAATCATAACCAGACCCTAGTACCTACCCCCCACCCCTCCATTCTTCACTCCTGAAGTAAAATGCTTGAATTGATTCACTCTTGCCTCCCCCTCAGAGGCACAGGGAGACAGGGAGAGGGGGTTTAGGGTCAGTTCACCACATGCTGGTTTTGCCATGCCTGCCTCCACCTGGGGGGAGGACTCCTCACATTCTTCCCCCAGTCCAAGGTGAGCTCCCCCTCATGAGAGAGAGTCCTTCACGAACCTCTCCAATGTGAATTCCTCCCATCAGGTGCAGTCCCTCAAGAACAACCTGCTCCAGTGCAGGCTGCCCACAGAGTCACCTCCCCTGCCACAGGGTCCTCCATGGCTGCAGATCCACATCTGCCCACCTGTGACACTTCAGGGCTTATTTCACCATGGTCCTTTTGGGACTGCTCCATCATGATCCTCCATGGGCTGCAGGAGGACAGCCTGCCATCTCACCACAGGCTACAGGGAAATCTCATCTCCTCCTCACCTCTGCAGGTCTTTTAAATTTTTTTTTTTTTTTTCAGTTTCTTTTTCCCTTTTTTGAATATGTTACTTGCAGAGGCTCATCCAGCTTCCCATATCTGCTCAGCTGTGGCCAGAGGTGGGACCAGAACTGGAACTGCAGGAGCTCCAGAAGCTTCTCACAGGAGCCACTGCTGTGCCCACCTGCCCCCCACCCCCTTCTCCTTCCAAAACACCTCTGCACTAACCCAAGACACTACCATATTGCTGGAGATATTCGTTGTAAGTGGCCTGGGTTTCCTCAGCTACCTTTCACAGCTTTACACACACTGCACCTCCCTTCCGAGTCTGTGGCTGAAGATCAGTTAGTTATTAAGTATGTTTTCCTCTTAGATCCTAAAAGACCTTACAGGGAAATGTTGATGTCTTATTCCTTCCTCTGTTTCATCTTGCAGGGACTCACCATCCTGGGAAGAAATCCATTTAAAGGCAAAGCTGGTGACATCTTCACCAGGAAAGGCTGTGGAATGTGAGGAGATGACACAACATCACAGTCTGAAAGCTACCACACTCTGACCTTGAATAGATGGTGTGCCAAAAAATCTCATGCCTAAGAGTTACTGGTGCAACCCTTTTCGCAATCTGCCATTGTTTACTGTCTCAAGAGTGTGATGGCAAAATTTGATATTAAAACTGCACAGACACAAGGCTCCGATATGGTGGAAAAATGTAGCCAAGTGCACAAGCACATACCCAGCACAGCAGCCAGGAATGATCAGCACTACTTTCCCCCATCCAAAATGTTAAATTAATGTCTCCCTAAATGTGTGGTACCAGCAACTACAGAAGTCATCAGCCTCACCTCAAGGGTGTTGCTGCCCTCTTTATGCTGCGCTCTTACCTGGCACTACAGGAAAGGAACAGCAGAGAGTGTGTCCCACTGTGTCCTTGTCAAGGCACAAGTAGCCCATGTACTTCACTCAGGACAACTGAGAGTGGTGCCCTACAGCATCCCCACAACATTACCATTGCTGCCCTCTGCTCTTCTGCACCATCTTGAAACACAGTTCTAACAGCAAAATTTTCGATTTTACAAGCACTGCATATTTTCTTCAAGAAGGAGGTGAAAAATAACACTTTGCTACATAACAAAATCACACTAGGAGTATTTTGCTAATGTGGTCCACCAATAAATAGGTCTAATGGAGGCATTTCCTCACCAAAAAAGTGCAGCCCAAAGCAGGTACATCCCTTGCTTATTTCTACTGCATCTATTGGAGGGACTGCTGGCAAAGATATTTCCACTTAGCTTTCCCCTATGCATAATGGTCAATCCCCAAGTAGCACAACTTCATCCCATAAAAAATAATTGCAAATATCTAAACTATGGCTTTTCTGCAAGTGCTTCAAAGATCATTTAATGAATCTTTTCTTTCTTTCTTTCTTTTTTTTTTTTTTTTTTTTTTTTTTTTTGTGTGTGTGTGTGGTTTTTTTTTCATTAATCCTGCATGCTTTCCTAGAGAAAATCAACAAGAGGATTTCACAGCAGTCATTCCTCTTTTTTTGTAATAACTGTTCCCTACTGTGTGATGTGTTCCACGGTTTCTGCACCTGGTGAAAACACCAGAGTTTGAGAAATGTCCCTGTGAAATGTGGGCAGTAAAAAGAGGTCAGGCAGATCTGCAGTGTCTGGTCTTCTGCAGCTCTTTATGGATATGCATTTTACATGGTCCTAAGTAAAATTCCCATCTGAAACTAGCTTTGGTTAGCCAAAAGGATATGGTAAAGCTGCATTGTTATAAGGTGACATAAAGGTCTGGAGAGCAGGAAGCAGGCACTGATCCTGCTCTGGAACAGGAACAACCCCATGTATCTCTGCCAGTGTGCCATGTTCCTTTCCTGAAGCAATGGAGCCACAGATGAGTTGCAGTGACATTTGATTTATAAATTGGGACAGCCCAGACTTGGTAGATTGCTGTTAATGGCAACCTGCTGCTGTCAAAAGCTGAAATACAAAGATCTCTTTGAAATGAAGGAGGTCAGTGGTCACACACATGGTCTGGACACTTTGTTAAGATCAGGAAAGAGCACAGCATAGTTCATTGTGTGGGCACCTGTGTGGGTCTTCTCACCTCACAGCTAGAAATGATCCTGGTCTCTCAGACAGCAGCCTGCTCCATGCAGCTAGTGGAAAGACCACCATTTGTATGAAGAGATGCAAAACCAAGCTTTGTGGGCAGGGAGAATCAGTTTTCTGTTGGTCAGGATTTTCAGAGTCAATAGGTTCCCTGTTTCTTCTGGATTGCTCTGTACATGCCAGTACTCCAGATACCTTACCTGATAAGAAAAACAAAACACAGAGGAAGTGTTGTCCTGAAAGTGGGGTCCATTACCAGGTATGCAATAAGCTAGTCCACATAGGGAGTTGAGATATTTGCTTTAATATCTATTTCTGCACAGAAAGGGGAGCAGGGTGGGATTCCACACAGCAAGCTCAATTTCTTGAAATGCAAGTCCTATTTTATACACAAAAACATGAGAAAGAGCTTTATCTCTAACTATTCTATCATTTGCACCCATGACTAGTTAAGTAATTCCTTCTATTTAAAGTGGTAATGCTCAAAAATTTTACTACGCATCCCTCTAGCCTTTGGCTGGGTACTTTAGTATGCTAATAGCTCATTAATATTTCAATGGTACCTAAATACAGTGAATCCAATTACCCAATGTTTTGCTACCCTGTGTTCAAGGCTGTAACCCTGATAAGTTGTGGGGATTTGTGGAAAGTATTCCTTCCCATCCCTTTCATCTGTCTTGCAGGTGTTTTTCAGCCCTATCTCAAGGCTGGGCTGTTCACTGCTTGGGATGTGTTTTTCTCTAATTGGAATCTGGTTTGGTCTAATTCTTATTGTTTCACCATTATGTGAGCCCTATTTTTATTCTGCCTGGTTTTTGTTCTCTTCTATGTGATTTTCCCCAAATACTATTTTTTCCCTAGAATTTTACTTACTTGAATTAATAACTGACATCAGTTCAACCAAGAGAGATTAATAAAAGGAAACTCCATATCTTCTCACTTTTGCTCTTTCGAAGACCCTAACTTTTTTGATCCTGTCAAGATTTGAGAGAAAAACAGACTTTTTGAAATGCTAGAAAACAAGGAATGCTGCTATGTTGACACTGACCAATACACATGTAATGTCAAATATCCAGGTGGTGCTGTGATTGAAGTGACATTGTGCCCATTTTTGAAATTTCCAGCCAGACCTGGTCTACAGTCACGCTTCAGGCATTGACAGTGATATGGAGGGCAGTGACAAAAGAGGATAGCAGCAGTGGAACTGCAAATACAAACCCACACTACAGTGCTGCTGCACCCTTTTCTGATTGCTCAGCCTTGCAGCAAAGTTATCAGTCCTTTATACCTTCTCTTACCTCAAAAACCTTAAGACAGCCTCCCAGATATGATGATATGACAGCAAAAGACAAAACTGTGGTCTTACAGGGATATGAGGTAGGGCTGGGATGGCTGTCACTGCCACCTGGAGTCACTCTCCATCTGGAATTGCAGTTGGCTTATTTGGAGAAATAAATGTCTTTGCTCTTTGACATATGTCCAGTGGTATGGAGAAATTCTGAGGAGCAGGGAAGAAAAGCTGTTGAGGAGACAATTCTTAAAACTCCAAAGTAAGATCTATAAGACAGGTTTGGTCAAATGCAAAAGAGAGTGGAAAGAACCAAAGGGACTAAAAGATAATGGAAAAAGAAGTAAAAGTACCAATAAAGGGAAAAGAGAGGAAGACTTCCACAAGTCAACAAGAAGGAGATTGGACAAAGAAGGTGACAAGAGTGCACCCTTGTCAAAGGGGGCCAAAGCCAAACAGAAAAATAACACTGCAAGAAATAAAAGCAGAGGAGCTGCACTTGAATAATGGAAGAAGAAAAGCAGATGTCTTAGGAAATGGGGATGAGAGAACAAGAGGTATTTTGAAGGTCTGAACAGAGTAGCCCAGGGGTGGGGGGGCACACAGGCCTAGGGTGGAGGGCAGAGACGTGCCCTAGAGTGAGTTTCAGAGCACAGTGAACATGCAAGATGATAACTGATGGTTTATCTGGGGTGCTTGAGGCAGGAGGATAGGATAGTGGGTGAGGAAGATGCAGATACTTTTCTATGCAAATGTGTGGAGCCTCTGTGTGGATCAGGCACCAGAAAATTGTGCTGTGGGCCTATGAAAAACTGGATAACTGACAGCAAAAATGACTACTGGTTTCATTGTGAGGTATTTTATTTTTCTTCAGTGTGATTTTAAATAATAAAGAAATATGAGTCAATTCATGCATGGAAGAGAACTACTTAATCAAGTAGCATAGAAACTGCTGCACTCTCCAACGGATTACCCAGAATTTCTGATTTAATGATTAACTGTAAGTTCCCAACGTAGGTAGAACTTCTTACCCTTCATCTACATGTTAAAGATGAAAATCTGCCAGGGGCAGAGAATGATAGTGGATCCTTGTTTGTATACTATCAGGCATCCTTACCAAGAAAGCTCTGGTTCTGTGTATTGCCTTCTAGTTCTGAACCATTGGAGCAAAAATAGTTTTACATTTGGATCCTTTTCTCAATAACCAAGAGACATAAGCTTTGACAAAACAAAACAAACAAAACCATTTTATCATTAAAATATACTAATTTCAGTAGCTCATGCACTGAGGCAGATATCAAACACTGCAAGACAGAAACCATAAACAGAATCTTGTGACAGTCATTTGCTAAGTCATGGTAGAAAGAAGACCTCACCAGGACCAGTGGATGATGATAAGGGTTTAGGAGTCTGCCACAAAAAGGTTCAAAACAATGCTTCAGCACTACTTGCTAAGTCCAAGGAACCTGAAAAAGGAAGAAAGGAGTTTGCTTGGAGTTTTTCTTTCTGTTATTCAGTGCAATTAAAGAGGATGTGACCCCTCTGCTATGTATCACCCTGCCTTCCCCTGCCAGCCCTGATCTATGTTTGTGTATTCTAACTGCACCCTGGAAGGCTGCCTCTCCTAAGTAGGTGCTGTATGCAAAGGAGGTAAACAGAGTCCTGCCTTTGTCCTTACCTCTTCTTATCTTTTTCTTTCTTTGTTGTGGGTTGTTTTTGTTGTGGTTTGTCTGGGGCTTTGTGGTTGGTTCTTGGGTTGTTGGGTTTGTTTGTTTGTGTCTTTTGGTTTTATTTTGGTTTTTTACATCTGCAGAGAAAGTGTTTTTTCTTTTGCCTGTACAGTGAATAATTAAAAATTATTTGGAGTTGAGATAACTCAGTAATTTATATATACGACCACTTGCATCAACAGTTATTATGAAATTCTTCATCAAGGAAAATATCTCTAAGAATGGGGTATGACCTTGTTCGGAGCATGCGAACAAGCAAAGCAATATGATGAGCTCAATTAAATAGCAGCTTTACTTTCTCTCAGAGTACCCACATGCTATAAAATCAGAGAGGGCACAGAGCTAAATTGTTTAAGCCTAGGGCTTGCTGCCATAGCAATCTCTGTAGGACTGCTCACTCACTGTGGAAGCAACAGTGAGAGTCAGATACACACATCCTACTATTCTTAGGGTATCTCAAAAATCAAAGGCAGGCTGACGTTTAACAGTGTCTAAATTCAACCTTAAATAGCCCGTCCTTTCAACCAGCCTCTCCTGCACCAAGGTAGCTTCCTCCCTATTCCCCTTTCCTTCTTCCCAACCCCACTGTCAGCTCTTATTTTCTTCCCACTCCCAAATCCTTCATCTTCTTCTCCCTCTGAAGGTAGGGAGCCAGATGGCAGCCATCAGACATACTCTGCCCTTGTCCTTTAGCTTCCTCTCAGTCTCCTCTGAACCTGGGCATCTTACCCCAAATCTGTTCCTGTTGAGATTTAGCAAATGCAGCCCCTTGATCTTTTCATATGCACTTGCTAGTTTCTTACACCTCCTCCACATGCACTTCCTTCAAGGATTTCTTTGTGTCTGTATGTCTAAAGCTCTTATCAACTCCTTGGAACAGAATACACAAATGGCACCACCAAGTACTGAAGTCATGTCTCACACTTCTCAGAAAATGGCTAACCCCACCAAGTCACATCCTCCTCCTAAGCACAGGGCTAAAGTGACAAGATAATATTAGTTCCTTGTTGCCAAAAACAGAGAGAGAAAGCAGTTGAATTTTCAAAGGAATACAGATCATGCACATATAGATGTAACCAGATCCTAGCCAAGCAGGACAGTTAGATTTCAGAGACAACATACCCGCTTGTCACACCACACTTATTTTAACCTTGTGGAAGATCTGTGCTCTTGGGTAAGACTGGACCTTTACTTTGTGATATGAAATAACTGGTGCTCTTCAGCTGGGCTGGGCTACACAAGCAGTGTCCTGCACTGGGAACTGATGTCACCAGGCTCTGATATCATTCTGCTTCTCCAGTGTGATGGGGTCCATCACATTTTTCTTACCTGTAGGTACAAAAGTCCTCAAAAGGGTTCAGCCCAGCCCCTTGGTCACAGGTGACTATTCAGGATGCTGCAGCCACACAGAGAGAGATCAAACTATCAGCCACACCACAGGGACAGAACTGCTCCCCTTTTCACTCCCCAGCCCCAGTTCCCCAGTGCCTGCTGCCAAACAGGACATCCTGAGGATAGGCTGGAGTGTGTTCAAGTCATGCATTTGACCTAGAAGTAAGACACTGGATCCATCTTACTATCTCACAGGTGGATGTCAGCCTGAGGGTCAAAGACAAATACAGTAATTTCAGTTTTACCAAATGTGAAACAGAGGCTCAGAAGTCAGCATTTTGCCTGGGACCACACAAGAAAACACAGAGGGAACTGTGAATGCACTAGTGGCATCTTAAGCCTATGGTGCTTTTCAAATTGTCAAAAAAAAAAAAAAAAGTCAAAAATGAAAAAAGTCACTCTACTGAGCACCTCCAACACACATGTGCAATGTGAATAGCACAGCTGAAAGCATGAAGGTACCATCACTGTTCAGTGGCAGTAGGAGTCCTCTACATCTAATACATTTCCTGGGCTGACCAGGAAGGCAACCCCCCTCTTTGTAGAGTGCTGTAGAGTACTTCTCTTAAGGGAGGCTGGGATCTGTTCTAGAACTCCCCTAGGAGAGCATGATGTGCAGGGTGAGGCAGTGAGGACATCCTCAGCACCTTGGTGGGGCTCTGGCAAGAAGGAGCTCTCAGGAACACAGCTGAACCTCCAAGATGGACAAGCAGCTCGGGTCTCTCAAGAATACTTTTCAAAACATCCACAAAATATGCCAAAATGAGGACTATACACAGTCCACCTTCTCAAGCTCTTCCTTGTTATAGCCATGAGAGTTAAAACCACAAAAAATACAAAATCACATCTTTAAATTAAAACCTTGACATCACTGTGAGATCTTAGAACTTTACCTAAAAGCTTGTATGTGCCCTTGTATATAAGTCTTGGTGTATGTACATTGGGAAGATGTTATAAACCTATAAAGGCATTCAAAGTCTGCAAAGAGTTTTGTCACAGTGACTAGAAGCAACTGGAAGGAAATTATGCATTCATCTAAAGATTCATCCTCTTATTCAGAATGAAAAAAATGCTCAAAACCTAAGCGTGGCATGCGTTAATGATTTTAGCTTGAGGCCCTGCTACAGAAGCTGGAATTTTTACGGCATTTTCATGAAAGCAGAAGTTCTGGAGCAAACATGGTTATGTATGCAACCATAAATATGTATCAGGTCTACAATTTGTGACATAGTTCTACAGGCATTTCTTCTCCAGTATAGCTTAAACTTAAGCTAAGTCTTAACAGCAAAAGTGTGGTTTTTTCTGAAACTTTCCCTAAGTTAATTAAGTCAGGTTTGTGTGAGGAGTTTGAACACAGCCAAGGCTGTATTGTTTTTTACAAATCACTGCATGGCAAACCCCATCGTGTCTCAACACCTCCAGGACAGAGCAGGGGCACTGCTCATGTGTGTTATCTAAAGGGATGCATTTATTTTGGAAACAAAGACACGATTGAATGTCACACTGCCACCTACTCTTGCTGTGTATTCTGGGATGCTTCCCAGACCCAGCTCCTCAAGTCATGTAAGGCAGGATCTTAAACTGCACATTTAAAAGATGACTTTGTGACCCTTAACAGCTTGACAGAACCTCCCCAGCCTGATGTACAAAAGACTGAAAAGACAGCAGGTCAGCAAACCCTGCACATGGCCCATATCTCCCTCCCTCTCCAAAATCTGTGTTTCAGAGCCTGTCTTATCCTTGGTGGATACTTGGAATCGGTAGCAGTGACATGATAGCATGTTCTCCATTTGAAACTTAGACGTTTTTATTGCAGATATAGGGCTGTTTTGTATTGTGAGAGTCCCCTCATCACAAGTACCTCAGTGCAGTGATACTCACGGCATGGACAAAAACATAAGGAGTTTCACTCTTGACCAGACATGGTGAAGATTAATGTAATCAGCCTCTGAAGCAGGCTGTAATCTGTTATCTACACAAGGCAACCTGCTGTTCCTGTACAAATAGCTATCTCAGTTTTAGCCAGCTTTATTTTAGTCAAGCCACTTCTGGACTGACCTCATAGCTTCTGGATCTTGAGGGAAGAAATCCACCTTTGCACCTGCACCTCACTGTATCACTGCTTTCAGCACGTCTGTGGGATGACACTCAGTGGGAGCTGTGGAGAGGTGTCCTCATGGTGGGAGGGCAGAAGAAACCAAAGACCTGTGTATCGTGCCATCCTGCTTGCCTAGGAGGAGCCTACTCTGATTTCCTCCTAACAGCACACTCCCTTACAGATAGACCACTGTCCTCCTTCAATCTTAGATCCCTTTCAAGCAATGTAAATACAGAAGGGTGGCCACAAGGATCCTGCAGAGGAAATCAGTGTGTGACACTTCGAGCAATGGGAAGGGAAAAACTCAATTCCTGTGCTTTGGTTTTGCCCCCGAGTTGGCTTTTGCACCCAGTAAATGCCATTACATGGAAGAAGACTCGTTACCAATATATCTCAATATACTGCTATTGGCCAGTTAGCCCTGAGAAGTAAACTGAGGCAGAGAGTGGGGAAGTATACAAAAGTCAGCAGCAAAGAAGTACACACAGGCAGTGCAGACAGACCTACCTAGAGCAGCCTCAGCCACTCACAGGTAAACTGTGGGACCATCTGCTGGGAAATACAATAGTCTGCAGAGAGCTGAGTCTCTGGGTGTGAGGCCCATACCCTGGAGCCTGTGTGTGTAATACTGGGCTGTACTAAGGGCACTGTGCCCAGATGATTCCATCATGGAAGCCCAGGTACACCCAATCTGTTTTTTTGTAGATGCAAAACACAGGTGTCCTACTCCGTATTGCAGAATCAGTGGGCAGAATGGACAGCTATAGAAGACCTATTGCAACGAAGTTTAGTCTTTATAAATCAGTTTTCTAATTGTAACAGCATATCAGCTGCTGTTAGAAGATAGTTATTGGAACACATCTTGTACCATAAAGTGCAAAGGGAACGGAGAAGGCTTTGGGCCCGAAGGATACCACAGCAGTCAGAGAGAGCCTATTTCCAAATTTATGAGCTGGGAATAGATCTGTTAGCTCCCAGTACTCCTTCCTGAGTATGTATTCAACATACTTGATAGTCATCTTAATGGCCAGTCTGACACTAAAGACCACCACTCTGGGAGAGTGTCAGTGTCTCAGTTCTGTCCTCTTCTAGCTTAGATTCATGTGGTGGCAGTCCTAGGAGCACGCCCAGATGGGATCCCCTCATTTACCCCCTGCTCCACCTGGCACTGTCCTTTTATTTGTACAGCTGTCCCAGGGGCTGCTGGTGACCCATGGGTGAGGAATCCCTGCTGTCAATGTGCAGTTAAATTAGCTTGGGTTAGTTCCCTGTTTTGGGTTAGTGCAGTGGTGTTCTGGAAATGGGGGGTGGGCACAGGGGTGGCTACTGTGAGAAGCTGCTGGTAGGTCCCTCGATTCCAATTCTGTCCCCACCTCTGGCCAAGGCTGAGCAGATTTGGGAACCTGGATGCACCCCTGCAAGCAACATATTCAAGAAAGGAAAACAGAAACTGCAAAAAATAAAAGACCTGCAGAGCCGGGGCAAGGAGGAGATGAGAGCAATGCCAGAGCAAACACACCACGGTCGGTGAAGGTGGGGGAGAAGGTGCCTGAGCAAAGATTTCCCTGCAGGCTGTAGTGAGGTGGCAGGCTGTCCCCCAGCAGCCCATGGAGAACCATGGTGGAGCAGTCCCTGAAGGACTACAGTGAGGCAGACGTGGATTTTGTAGACTCTCTCCCATGAGAGGGACCCAATTTTGGACCAGGGGAAGAATGTGAGGAGTCCTTCCCCTGAGAAGGAAGGAGCAGCAGGAACAACGTGTGGTGAACTGACCCTAAACCTCCACTCCCTGTCCCCCTGTGCTGCTAAGGGGGAAGCAGGAGTGAAGCAATTCAGACCCAGTAAAAAGGGAGCGGAGCGCGGAAGGTATTAAGATCTAGTCATGTTTTCTCTTTTTCCAGGTAGATTAAATTAGGGATTTTTTTTCCTCTTCCCAAATTGAGTCTCTGGTTTTGCCTGTTGCCATAATGGGGGAGTTAAATTTTCCTATCCTTGTCTCAATTAATGAGCCTTTGGGTAGATTTTCTCCTCTGTCCATGGTAGAGAGTGAGTGAGCAGAGGCCTGGTTCATACCAGATGGGCTTAAACAGTGGCATTCCCTGATCACACACACACATCATAGCAACCCAGATAAAGGGAAAACAGCAGGATGGTGGTTGACAGTGGGGGACTGCAGTGCCAGCAGTTACCTAAGCCTAGGTTGCTGCTGCTAAAAGAAAAACACATATACCTGTGTGAAGAAACACATTTCCCTGTAACTGCTGCTCTGTCTGGTGTACTTAATCCACCTTAACTGAATCCTAGGCACTTAAATCAATATCCTAATAAAGGCACAATTCAAAGCAGGATCTAATCCTTTAGAAACCTGAAGGATGTCACATCTCTATTCTGAATTGCACGGGAAACAAATCTCTGAAAATTTTCAGCAAATGTTATTTGGTGTAAGATACAGTAAGATATTAATCATGTAAGTGTATTACAGAGTAATTCCCTTTTGGTGCCACCTGTGGCACCTGCACAGAATCTGCTGAGTAGTCCAAAACTCCCCATGTATTTTATTAAAAACCTAAAATACTGCTGTCCATGCTTTTTGGATCACTAATCACCATGCCCTCGTTACACTGCTATTTGAGAACGCTGTCCTAGCCTCGCTTTTCCCCTCTCTGCAGACTACAATCCACGATTTCACAAACAAATTACCTGGAAACTTCATTAACAAAAGCACCTGGATTGCTGCTGCGTAAAAGCACAGAGATACTTTAGGAATATAATTTCCAAAAATGGCTTTTAACAATCAAAACACAAGCCTTTCCAGTCATCTTTTCATCTGAGACAGCCCTATATAGACAAATGCTTCTTAAAGCACCTTGGTGAGGGCCTGCTGGAGTGTGCGGGTGAGGTTTCAGTGCAAGACCTCTCCAGCTGGGAAACATTTATCACAGAAGCGCAGGGTCTGTGTGAGCAGGAGAACAAAGACATTAACAAACGGATGAAAAAGGTGATGACACCAGTATCTGCCTTTACTCTGTCTGTTGGGGCCCTCCAGGTGCATTTAATTTGCATCTTAAAAGGAAAAAAATGTTTTTGCAAAAGGCACAGCGGGAAGCTGTCCTCTGGCTGCCCCGCTCATCGCAAAGCACCGCAAAGAGAGTTGATAATTGTTATTTACTTTGAGTCTCACATCATGCAAGCTCACTCACTCGCGCCAAATCGAGAGGCTGCTGGCCAACACCCATCCCCAGGCCAGCAGCTGTAGACAGCAAACTCCGTACCCGCACCAGCTCCAGTGGTGTATCAGAAATAACCCACCAGCAGGACTATCCCCTGCCTGGGGAGCCAACTGCACAGCACCAAGTTATTTTGACCACAGAAGGCAGATACAAACCTTGCTCCAGTTTCACTTTGGCTCCCCCGTGTTTAGTCACCCATCGCCCACCCGCTCGGGCACGGTGCCAAGGCCCGTGGGCCCACCAAGGCAAGGGAGCCCCGACCGGACATCCCACCAAGGACCGGGGGGTGAGGGCTCGGCGGGGTGCCAAGACCTCCGCGACCACCTTCCCCACGGAGCCTTGCCCCACCCGTCGGAACCCCCACCCCTGCCGAGCCCCTTCCCTCGCTATAAAGGGTGTCGGTACGGCCCAAACACCCTCCTAGCCCGCTGCCATGTCCGCCCTGCGCTTCGGGGAGTCCTCAGCGGAGCCGCCCGCATTCCCTGCGGAGAGGTGGGCGGGCAGGGGACCCGCATTGGCCTCGCCCACCCTGAGGGCTCTTCCCTTGGCGGAGCAGGGCCAGGGGTCGTCGGAGTCGTCGGAAGGAGCTCCGGCGGTCTCGCAGCGTCGGAAGCGGACCAGTTTCACGGCGGCGCAGCTGGAGACGCTGGAGCTGGTTTTCCAGGACACCATGTACCCCGACATCTACCTTCGGGAGAAACTCGCCGACGCCACTCAGATCCCCGAGTCCCGCATCCAGGTGAGGAGCGCCGGCCGCGCCGCACCGCACCGCCCAGGGCCGCCCCCGGCCTCCCGCACTCCCTCACTGCCGCCTTCTCTCCCCAGGTCTGGTTCCAGAACAGGAGAGCAAAGTCCCGGCGTCAGCGGGGCCCGCCCCGCCCCGGCTCCACCGCCGAGCCGCCGCTGGACTACCCGCGGCAGCCACGCTTCACCGCCCTCCGGCCCCCGGAGCGTCTCCGCTACGCCCTCTCCGGCCTCTCCCACATCGTCCAGAACGAGGAGGGGGGATCTGCCCCATACGAGTGGCCGCCGGCCCCCGCCTTCCCCCCCAGCTTCGAGGGCTTCCCGCCCAGCCAGCCCCGACCAGCCGGGGCCGCCTCCTTGGCGGGGTCGGCGGCGGTGAGCAGCGTGGCCGGACCCTACCCGCCTGCTCGCCCCTTCTGCGGGCAGTACTCGCCCGTCTCGGAGGCCGAAGACACCAGCTGCTACTCGGAGTCGGGACTGGAGTGGGAGGAGAACGCCCTGGCCGCCTTCCGCAGCCTCTGAGTGCCGCCGTGGGAGGGACGCGGCCCGGCAGGTCAAGCCTCCGGACTGGATGCGATGTCCTTGTGTGCCAAACCCCATCCCTTGTGTGCCAAACCCCATCCCTTGTGTGCCAAACCCCATCCCGGGGTAAGCGGGTCAGGGGGAAGCTCACGTCCCCGTGCTACCTCACCCTGTTGCACTTTATCCAGTAGTAAATGATGTTACCTATTTATTTAAGAAAAATACGGGTCAGCTCTGTCATCTGAGAGCATCTTTTTACACTGTATTTAAAGATTTCTATTAACATGTTTTGTTTTCTTATTTAACCTTCTTTAGCCAAAAAGCTAACAAATTCCACTGTATTTTGGATACTTGGTCTTAAAAGAGTAGAAGAGTGGAGCTGGTTTGTTTTGAGTTTTGACAGAGGAAAAAAATAAAGGTTTAAATTTTTGCCCTGTGTGTATAGCTTGGGCACAGCCAGGTTATCTTACCTTGCCTCATGTGGCACAGAGAGCAGAGGTGGTGGACATCCTAGCTGCAGGTTCTTTTCCCAGGTCCTGAGAGCCAGGGCTGTTGTTCAGGTGTGAACAGAGACCCAAGAGAGAGGTCTGAAGGATAGGTTACAAAAAGTTCTGTAAAACCTTTTTTTCAGTATTTGCTTTAGATCTGCTCTAAGCAACCACCCCTAAAAATTTTTTTTTAATTTACAGTCTAAGTAATACACCCTCAAATCATTGTCCTGCTGAAAGGCCCACCACTTAAGCCAAGGTTAATGTTTTACTATGGAAAAGTCAGAGAAGATTTTGTGAAGACTCCAAGAGCTCTTTAAGCTTTGAATTTCAATACTAGGGAAAAGACAGAAGCTGTTTATGTGATGGGTGTTGGCCTGAATGACTGCACTGAGAACATCAAAATTAGTATCATAGAATCATAGAATTGTCTGGGTTGGAAGGGACCACAGAGATCATCATGTCCAACCCTTGACCCACTGCTGCAGTTACTAGACCATGGCACTGAGTGCCACATCCAGTCTCTTTTTAAATATCTCCAGGGATAGACAATCCACTACTTCCCTGGGCAGCCCATTCCAATGTCTGATCACCCTCTCCATGAAGAAACTCTTTCTAATATTCAACCTAAACTTCCCCTGGCACAACTTAAGTCCATGCCCTCTTGTCTTGTTGAAAGTTGCTTGGGAAAAGAGCCCAACCCCCCCCTGGCTCCAGCCTCCTTTCAGGGAGTTGTAGAGAGCGATGAGGTCTCCCCTGAGCCTCCTCTTCTCCAGGCTGAACACCCCCAGCTCCCTCAGCCTCTCCTCATAGGGTCTGTGCTGGAGTCCCTTCACCAGCCTGGTTGCCCTCCTTTGGACCTGCTCAACAGAAGCAATAGTAGCAACAGAAGCCTCTCCTGTAATTCATCCAATTTATTAAAGACTTGCTGTATGTGCATAGAAAATGCCAATTCTTCCTGCCTGTAAAGCCTTGTAGACCAAATCACGAATGAGCACCTGAATGCCACGAGGATCTGCTACTTTGAAAGCACAAAAAAGCACAGTGACCTGCATCCTGCCGGCAGAAATACCCTGTATCAGGATTTGTGCTCCATTAGAATAAGGTCACCAAGGAACAAAATGTTTCAGTTGCCCTGTAACATACCTGTGACTGCAAGATCTGGGACAGCCAAACTGCAAGCTTGTCAAGCTAAGCAGCACAGCTCCAAAAAAAGCTGTCCTTGAAAAAACAGAAAGAAAGAAAAAAAGCAAAATCAGATGTGGTCTGCCCTGAGTGTATGCCTGCTAAGTTCATGGTCAGAAAGACCCCAAAAAAGATGTACTTGAAGGAGGGGACTAAAAACAAGCCAGTCAGTTGTTGGGCTGAGGCAAGGTGAATTAATACAACTGTAAGAAACCAAACTATTAAGTTCTGCTCCTTGAGACTTAAGTTATAGGAGTTGTAGTGAGCTCTTGAGATTCTTACTGTGCTTAGGTCACATTTAGCTGAAACAGTCATATTGTATTTCACCAAAACTCAGTAACGTTAACTCTGAGCCAACATAACCAAGAAGAAAAATGCAGTCTCTCAAACAAGAGGTACAGGTGTTTACATTGGTTATGTGAGTTGGTCAAATGTCACATTGAAGTGCATGGATATATTTATCACAAATGATGTGTCTTCCTATTATACTACTCTCCTGCAAGGATTAAAAAAAACAAAACAAAGCAAAACCAACAAACCACATCAACATTAAACATGCTGGAAACAGAACATTTAATAGTCCACATGTAAAACCCATTGTACCAATGGAATCAGAGCTAATTGTGGTGGTTCTTATAAGGCATTCTGTATCCTGAAAGAAATGCATTTGCCATGAAAAGCAGGTTCCCAAATTCTCTTTGCTGAACAACAGTCTTGAGAGTGGCAACTACAAGTGCCTACAACTTCTTTCCCCCTCAGTTTTGTGCTTGCTATCATCAGGGCAAAGTTAGCCTCTATGTTTTTCTTACCAGAAGTGCTATTCCACAAGAGCATGCATGTGCCTAACTTGTAAGTGTGCAAGCAGCATCCCTCGGGGCAGTAAGGTATTATTGAGTCTGGTATGGAGACGATAGTCCTTGCCTTTTCCTTGTGCTGGCACCAGCACCCAGCTCAGCGGGTTCTGTGTTCTGAAGCAGCAGGACACTGGACAAAAGGGGTGACTTGTTCTCCAGCAGTGTATCTCTCTGAACGAGCTCTGCCACAGGGTTTATAAGCAGCAAATGAAAACTACAGGGGTGTGAGCTGCTTTTTCCCCGAGATGGCAACAAATCATGTTAGTTAATGTCAGTCTAAATAAATCTACATGCTGTGAAGTCAGGCTTTGCCCCTTTTCTTTGTTTAAATTAAAAGGGTGGTGGAGGGCACATTTCCATCTTCTTTACTAAACAGACAGTAACAGCACAAAATAACAGGTAATGTAATTACAAAAGCAATTGCAGGGACCTTAACAATGTTCTGCTGCATTATGAGAGGTAAAGTTCCACAGATAACTCAGCAAAGCAAGTGTTCAGTATTATTTTGCAATATTTTGTAAATTTTCTAAATACCTTTTAAAACACCAGCTCACCTTGTCCTTCTGTTTAATTTTCAGCAATTCTCTTAAAAAAAAGACCTGAGACCATCTGCAAAAAAGTTTGCATTTTTGTGAAATATATCAACTCTTATAGGTCAATTTATTCAGTTACAAATTTCATTAAGAATAAAAGATTTATACATTTCTCTTAATTAACAGAACAAGTTTAGCTAAATATAAACTCTGCACTACAGTTTTGCAGTGGCACAATACCAACACAGAATACAGAAGCATCTTTAAACTATACAAAATTTTAAAATTGAAAATAATCCTGTTTACATATTCTTTATACATTAACATATAAAAGACCTCATTTAATGAGGCACCTAAAAGAATCAAAAACATCTCTACAGCTATCTCTGAAAATTATTTTTTGGAAATAATTCATTACACAGAAGCTTTACAAGACTATTTAAACAAACCAATACACACTTTATACAAGATTAACATTCCAAAAGGTACTCATAGGCAGGCTGTCACTTTTTATTTTTGCAATTTAGCTCACTGGTCATCTTTAATTATAAAAATCTTCACATGGATACATGTTGAGTATTGTTGGATAACCAGTAATCTAATCTGAAAGTTGTGCAAAACAAAAAATTTGGAAAAACAGTAAGTTTAACCAGTTGTTTATATAAAACACCAACTAAAGCATTTTTGTCCCATGGGGAGGGAACAAAAAGTCATAACCAATCTCTTCCTGGAAAGCACATTTTAATTTTCCTTCATCAGACTCCTATAAATTATGATAAATTACAAGTTCCAACAAGACACTGACGGATAACAAACCTGCCCAACATCAAGTCTACAGCTTCTGTCCACGGTTCATATCCTGCTTCTGCTCCTTCAAATCAGGAACACTCAGCCCACATTGTCACCAGGCTATCTGAAGGCTGAAAGAGCAACTCTCAATACCTACAAAGAAGAGTAGCTTCATGTAACAAAGACTTGCCATGTGGCTACTGATTTGAGCCAAAAACAAGAGGTTTACAGAATTCATCTGAATTTTTAAAAAGTTCAAATTATATGGAAGTATGTTTTCAACTTTATTATAATAAATGCAATTACTTAGATATTACCAGTTAGTAAAACTACCATATGTGAATAACAAATGGAGAAATCTAATGTAATGCTGGCCAGTAATGCTGGTTTTCTTAAGAAGCAGATAGGATATATTTAATAGGGTCCTTTCCGAGAGGTTTTCTTTTGCCTTATCTTCTGGCAGTTAGGATATTTGGTGAAGCCTATATAAAAGGAAGAGGATTTTCCAGAACAACTTGCTGTACACTTGAAAGAAAATTTCAGTCTCTGTTGGTGTTATTAGCTGCAAAAGCATGTAAATTTCCCATCTGGCTCAGACCACTCTGAATATGTGCAACATGGATCTCAACGTTATTCTGAAAACAACTAAAAGAAGAAAAGAAAAAGAAAGAATGTTAACCTCATAGTTAGTAGTTGTGTCTGGACATTTCTACAGTGAAAGTCAAAAGAACATGTCCAATACAAAATGACTAGTACATACTAATGCAACTTGAGAGAGACATATGTGAAAATAGCATTTGCACCTACAGCTGCATAGAATCAAGAGTTACTGACTTGGGTGAAACCTTTAACATGATCAGAGTTAATATAACAAAAACAGTATGAAGAGATGCTAAAATACCCCAAAAAATTACAGTGAAATGGAAACATTGCCTTGTTATTTGCATTTAGTTGAATCCATTCCGACGTGCAACTTGCAGTGTTGTTCATGGAGGAGTTTCACAAATGTTTGGGGTTTATTTTTGTTTTTACTAATGAAAAATGCTATAAAACAGCATTTCTCAATAATTATTTTTAATTCAAAAGGCCATTCTACTATCTTTGCAAAAAAAGAACATTTCATAGAATCATCATAGAATGGGTAAGGTTGGAAAGGAGCTTAAAGATCATCAAGATCCAATCCCCCTGCATGGGCAGGGACACCTCCCACCAGACCAGGCTGCACAAGGCCTCCATCCAGCCTGGCCTTAAACACTTCCAGGGAGGGGCATCAACAACTTCCCTAGGCAACCTATTCTAATATCTTACTACCCTCATGGTGAAGAAATTTCCCTAATATCTAACCTAAATCTATCCTCTTTCAGCTTAAATCCATTACCTACCCCTTGTCCTATCACTACCCTCTGTGGTGAAAAGCCCCACCCCAGCTTTCTTGTAGGCCCCCTTCATGGACTGGGAGGCTGCTATAAGGTCTCCCCAGAGCTGTTTCTTCTCCATGCTGAGTACCCCCAACTCTCTCAGTCTGCCTTCATAGCAGAGGTGCTTCAGCCCTCTGGTCATCTTTGTGGCCCTCTTCTGGACCCTCCCCAAAAGGTCTACGTGTGTAGCTCCCCATCATTATGTAGCAATACGACTGTGGAGGGCATAAAGAAATACTTAGCATTCAAGTATATTTTTCCAAATTACGTAATTTATCAGCATTGTAAAAAAAACCTGGTTGCAAATTGCTGGAGGCTGCCGTGTATTATAGACAAGTATCACCACTTTCTTGCTATTCCTCTAATTTTTCCTTGGCACCTGCTTGTGACAACTGCTAATAAATGGTCCATCTAGACTAGCTAGGCCTTTGGTCTGGCACAATTTATTTGTTTTTCTGTTTCTTGGTTTAAAATTTTACTCATGGAAGCTGGTTGGAAGTTGCAATTGTCTCATATGCTAGCTTTTGATAGTTACAGATAAGAGATTGGGTTAACTATGCAAAAAGAATACTGAACTGTACTGTCCTGTGGTTTAAAGAACTTGTAACACATTTAGTAGTAGGATTTTGAAGTCTGAAACCATTCTAAAATAACTTACTTGTTGTTATATATTAATGAAGAGCAAGAATGTCTAGGTGTTGCTTCATCAATTTAGCACGTTTTTTCTTTTTTTAAATCAGGTAATTTCACTGAAAGGTTCAAAAAGAAAAATGCTAATTTCACACTCCCTTAAAGAAGCCCCCTCTTACATGGGGCATTCCTCTAAATTACCAGATTAAAACCCTTAACTATAATCACTGGTCACTTCTAAATACAGCAAGAATGGCTTGCAGGCACAAAAAATGTAATTAAGAATTAAACATTCAGAAAGTCATACCTGATATTTGAAGTGTCTATTGAATTCTTAATGTCATTTAATGAATCTGTTAGTGATTTAAATTCAAAGGAATTCAGATCACCTTCTTCTGCTAGACACTGTGGGAGAAGAAAACAAAATATATTTTGTAGTTCGCACAAAGAAACTGACAGCTTTAATACTATGCATTTTATGACAGAAACAATTTTTTGCAAACATTTTACCTTAATCTGCAGTAATATTGCTGTAAGTCTAGAGATAAGATCAGTTAAATTTTCACTTTCAACACAAAGCTGTCCTGCTGTTGAGGAATTTGCTTGCCTGACAATCTCTTGAGCCTCCTCTTCACACCTACGCCTCAGATCTGTTGGTTGGTCTGCAGGTTGGAGGCCTTGGTCAGGAGCAAGCTGCATAGATATAATTAAAAGAAATTAAGAATTAGTCTCCTTTGCATTTGGTATATGTGAAGTGACAAATTATTTCCAAGTGTGCTCACAAGTATATAACACAAAATATCTTCCCCATCAATTATGTACATGCATGTTTATTTCAAAACTGGTTACTGGCATCAGCAAAAGCATCTGCATTCTGGTGACAGAAACAGACAAACAGACAAAGGCAGACAGAGAGAGAAGGAATACAAGGTAGCTTTAAGTACTTTCATTTCAAAGTGACCCCCAGCCTATGCCCTATTCCCTGAAAATTCTAATAATGTTTTTTTTTTGGCTAGACAAAACCAACAAATACATACAGATACCAGCATAATCTTACCTCATAACAGTACTGTTGAACTTTATGCAAAACTTTATTTAAGTCTTTGTTTAGTTGTTCCAGATCTAGAACAATAGTTGCGTATCTCCTCTGGAAATCAATGCCTATTGGCATAGAATAGGATTTCTGTGGAAAAGACAAAGCATATGAAAGCTAATGCCGTCCTGTAAATTTTTATCTTATGAACTCACCCAAATGAATTTTCACTTGAAAATAAGAGATATTTGAAATTATAGTTTAATAGAAAATTGTCAACATACATAACATTAAACCCTAGTATTGCTGTTTAAAACTTCAAGTGACAACGCTAGTAGTTACCATGCTTTTCTTCTCTTCATGAAGTACTACAATAATCTGTTGTGGTAAATACTACATACAGTGATGATGGTCCATCCTGCTAATTTCTCCAATAATTGGGTACAGCTTCTCTCTACTGTATCAGTAGAAAACTATCCTGTCAGTAGAACAGTACAGGACAATATGGCCACAAGCACCTATGCTGCAGAACCCACAGATGTCTAGTAAGTTAATGGTCACCTAAGGATGACTCAGTGCTCTGTATCTGTTAACAACCAACAGTTCTGCCAAAGGAAGTTACTAGAGCTTATATTTGGTAACATAGGTATTTCAGGTTAGCAGTTTTCCACACACACAAAAAAAACCCCAAAACAAAACAACAACAGAATACTATTCTTGTTTCTTATACTGCTTTAAAATTGTGTCTTGACATTGGGTGATATTTATGAAACTGAAACAAAACATACAATGTGTTGTAAGATTTCCTCCACCAATGGCTGCTTGCAAGATGAACTGGATTATTTGCAGTGCTCCTCAGCCACAAGCAAGCCTGAGGTACAGGTACCTCATAAAATCAAACCTGCAGCTCTAGCTTTTACACTGAGAGATAAAGCAAATTGCAAAGTCAAGAGCCTTCATCAGGAAGATCCAAGACAAAAACTCAAGATCAAGGTTTCAGTTATCATTTCAACATTCCTCATTAAACTTAATCACTGAAATGAACTCCAAGGATTTAGAAGCTTAAATATCAACTTAATAGGGCTTTAAACTAACACTGTAACTTTAGAATTCACTTAAGAGGAAACTGCAAACAAAAATAAATTTGACATACTTCCTGCATCTCTGGAACATTAAGAAAACTTTGTTACTTTCAGACCTTCTTCACTGACCAGCCTACTCCAGGTTAGCATTGAAAGCAACAGAATTCCTCACCAGAGAGGAAAGACTAAATGTATTCTATGCTAGTGATGATGAAAGAAATATTTCTCATCACCAGCACTATTTCTGATATGGGACCACTCCAAGATTGGAAACTGACAAACATCTGAAGTAGCAGACAGAAGATGGATGGCTTGCAGTAGATGGAAGCAGGTTAAGGATCCATGTGCTTCTCTGGAATGACGAGCATCACCTTTACCTTGTCTCTACTGCAGATCAAGTGAAAAAATGAACTTATCATAATTTTAGATTTGTTTATTCAAATGGCTATCAGCAAATTTTTTTAGTTCTATTTGCATAGTAACTTGTTTATCGCCTGTGGTTTACAATACTGATATCATGATTAATTATTAATAAGTTGTGCATTTGTATGTATCAATAGCTCCTCTGTTCTCTTGCTTCATGTATTTTTAAAAAATTATTATTGCCAGATAATAATGGACTGTATTTAGTACCAGTTCTGATTTTGGTCAGTTCTGTTTATTTCTGGATTCACCAGTCATAGAAGGACTGCTTTTAAATCAAACAGTAGTGTTAGTCTCACAATTATCAAATCACAATTGTATGAATTATTATCCAAGTTTGACCTTTGAATTGTACCTAAATGAACTCAAAGGATTCTATTTTATTTGCATTAAGGTATGTTACTGATATTCAAGTGGACTGGTGCTGGAAAAAGATTCTTGTTCAAATACATTTTAAAGGCCAAACAACAGCTATTCAGTGGCACAAACATAGATGGTATTACCAGGGGACAAAAAGGATTAGAAGACAGACTAAGAACATGACCCAATAAAAAGGTTGTATGTCCTCTACTTTTATCAGGAAAGCCTTGAACAGTAATGGAAGCTGCTGGTTTACAAGGGCAACAGCACAAGAGAAGAATTTCAGAAGTATCTTAAAGTCCTTATTTAGGCTACAAATGAGCTAAATTACCACAATAATAAAATCCTTCAACATTCAAATCTTTTACATGAAAAAAATCAGTGGTTTTGATTTGATTTCAAGAAATCAAAAGAATCCTCTTCCTTTCCACAAACCTTCAGCCTTCTGTCTGTACGTTGTAGAACAAATGTCTGAATGGATGCTAGGAGAAAGTTGAAACTGATAGCTTTCAACTTTCAAGTTGACTGATAGCCATGGGTAGTAGAAGGGGCATTCTTATGATTTTAATTTACTGATAGATGATTACATAAAACCTAGCACGAAAAAACAATTCTGCTGCTGCTAATTATGCTGTAGCTGCTCTGGTATTGTAATTTTAAACGCAGAACAAGGTCAATCAGAGCTCTGAACCAAGTTATTGTTTTAGCCAGAAAGCTAAATAAATAAGTGCCTACTAACTGCAAAATAAATGATTAATATCTTATCATATAAACTTGTACCCAACAATCTGAAAGTACATATTATTTATTTCCTTACTTTATGTTAATTGACATTTGCTAACCCAACATTAACATTAATCAGTATCCAAAGCATTCAAAAAGCTTTCAAAAAAAAAAAAAGCATCCAAAGCTTTCAGAAAGGGAATATTTGAAACAACTGACCTCTCTGAATTGTCTTTTTTTAAAAATTTCACATTATAGAAAGAGATAAAATATAGATTTTATCCTAGACTCTGGATTTAATTGTACCTACCTGCACTAGCTGTTAAAGCATATCCTTTTTTAAAAACTGAAAAGAAAACATTCTCACCAGCTTTTCTGCTTCTGTATTCATCTCTCTCAATTGTTTGATGTGTTCCTTCTTGATCATAAGGATTTTTGATAACCTGGTCTAAAAAAAAGGAACTATTTTTAGAATGAATAGGTCAGGTCCTTAAGCAGTTTTGAAATGTCACAAAAATTCAACAATTTGTGTTTCTTTCATACATTTCTCAGTTGTTCATCAACTTATGATGCAGAAATAAAAATTAAATTAATTATGGATTTTCCAGATATTTTAAAAGCATTTTAAAGTACCCTAGATTGGAGAATGATAAAATCCATCCGATCACATTCCCTATAGGAAAACAAATATAATTTATGGCTATCAGGAAGCTGAAGATTTAAGAAACTTTTTTTTTTTTTTTTTTTTTTCAGCTGTTCTCAGCTCTGTCCTTAACTCAGCATCAGCCCTTTGTGTACAATCTTGCAGTAAAATCTCATGAAGAATGAATCTATTTTATATAGAACATCTATGGACTTTCCATTTCCCTCTTTCATAATAAGAATACCCTGTTTCTGCTGCACTTAGGACCTAGCAGGCTGAAGTGTAAATCACTCCTAAAACTATTCACTCCTAAAAATTCTGGCTCAGCTACAACCAGCAACAGTTTTATTACTGATGCAAAGAGAGCCAAAATTTCAGGTTTTAAAATTGCAAAGGGGTTAACTTCATCCTGGTGGAACATGGAACTGGGAGAAATAGGGATTCCTTATTCAGCACACATCTGCTCTTACATAATATCCTTTTTTGATTTTTCAAGTTTTGTTACCCAGACAAAACCTAATGGAAAATTGTTCCAGAACCTCTTCTAGCTAATTATGAATCTTACTGTAATTTCCACATTAAATGCATCCTTGTTTTCTTCATAGAAATTTGCTCTGCCAAAGCTGTTTTTCAGCTAAATATATGCTCTCTATCCCAGTTTATTCATAGACAGTAAAATCATGTTTTCTCCACCGTTCTTTCATTAAAATAATGAAAACCCAAGCCTTTCCAGTCTCCTCTCTTATAAAAGGCTCTTGATCTCTGCAACTTTTGTGTCCTTCTGTATCTTTTTTCAATTCACTGTTATCTTTCCTGAACACGAGCATCAGGAAGCCTATACCTGTGTTCTAATTAACAGACCTGTAAACCACACCTGTAAAATATTATCAATACTTCTCTCTACCACAAATACACAGCTAGACCTATCTGGTAACTGGATGGCAACGGATGCTCAGACACAAAGACAATCCTGCATCAGTTATCATGCTTCCAATTCTAGCTGCTCATTTCTGCCCATGCTGATCCAGCATTTAAAGTTTTGCAGCAATGTGAAAAAATCAATCAGGGAACTAACGGTAACAATAAATTCAGAAAAAGTAGGGGAACACAGAAGTTTAAAAATTGTTACTTGTGAGTCGGATTAGCTCTCATCTGGTTTCTAACACAGCACACAGATGCTAATATTGGCAAAAAACATGTAGGAGGAAGGGAAGCACTGTACACCTGTACACACTGTCCCTGTACACTGCCAAAAAGTTACTTGTCAAGCTCCACTCACATCAGCAGCTGCCTAACACACTTAAAGTTGTGCTCTTTGATGATACTGGTGAGTCTCCAGCCTAATGCATTCTTTATCCCCCAAACTTCCAAGGTATTTAGTGCTTAACATCTGCATTGATGGCCAGACATCCTCAAGGATTTCCTTCTTTGTCAGTAGGAAATAGTAAAAAATCCAGTAATAACTTTTATATTTTTATTCCTGCATTAAAGTTGCAAAGGTAACTCCTTTTCTCACAGCAATCAAGAAAACACCAGTTTCTGAAGGTGCTGCATCAACATATTCTCCCTAGTGGGCATGCAGCAACCCTGCCAGCACTCTATCCTCACCTCCTTTCCAATTTAATTTTTTTTCCTCAAAACAAACAAAAAAGGGAAACTAGGGGGAAAGCTGTAGCTGAGTGCTTGGAAAAAACATCCTCCAAATATTGACTAGAATGTAAGAATATAATCAGTTTTATATATATATATATATATCAGAACATATATCAGTTTTGACCAGCAGTATAGCCTATGAAGTATTTAAGGATACATAATACATGTAAGGTTTTTTTATTTATTACTTGTTTCTTGTTGATTTTATTCTTAATAATTTTATTTTTCAAGCTATTTTTCTCCTAATATGCATATATTTGCTGACTGTAAAAACCACAAAGAATCAGTAGAACCTGTGACTCAACAATGTAATTAAAACAGTAACTGTAATTAAAGTAGTTCTCCCAAGTCCTAGTATTGCTTGTGTCATAGTTTGAGTACGAGGAACTGGAACACATAGGGGTTTATCCCTCCCATTTCCTGCCCAAATTCTGTAACAGGCAGACTGGGAGCTCACTCGCCCACTCCTCGCTTCGCTGCTGTTCCCCTGTGCTCCTTTACCCCCAGCTCGCCTCCGTCTCTTGGGAATCCGCATCCATTGGGTGCTGGGAAGAGCTGTGGACACCCCTGTCCTGAGTCGGCCCTGCCCTGAGGGGCCCTCAGGCACCCATCCCTGCCGGCATCGGGATCGGTTTATATAGATATTTGAATGTGTTTGTATTTTTGTTCTTTTCCCGTCTGTTACTGCCTTTCCTCTGGTCTTGAAGACCTGTTTCAATTTAATTTCCAACTTAAAAGTCTCTCGTTCTTCTTCCCCTTTTATCTTCCCTTAAGAGGGTGAAGGGAGAGGGCAGTAATAGAAAACAGAATTTTGCCCTCTGATTTTTGGTCCTCCCAAACTGCAAGCAGTGACAGCTTACAACTGCAAGTCACACATAAAGAGAATAACCATAACATTTATCCGTGTCTGCATGTGATTTTGGCTGTACTTCCTGTTCAAAATGTAGTTCAGAACCTGTAAAAAAAGAACTAAGTGGCTGTGTTGAAACCTAATTCAAGGTGTGATGCGTTACTTCTGTTTTGTCCAAAATAAAGTTTTCCCATTGTTTATTCATGGTGTGACAAATAATTGTCTGGCAATAGCTGTCCAGTAGAGGTTTTATTTATTTTCATCAAACATTTTGTGATCATATACTTTCTGAATCATTATTAAATCAGAATGAGGACTTTTACATTTTACCTTTTTACTCAACCAGTGCAAAAAACATATTTAACAGTCACGTTTAACATGAAAATACCTGTGGACTGATGAAAGCAGTGCATCAGTTGTCTGTATTCACTAGTTTCCCATATTTCACAACACTGAATTTCAACACTATTCCTAAATTTCTAATAAAAATACTTAAAATGTTTGAAATGGTAAGTGTAAAAATAACGTGTGGTCCTTCAACATCTTGTCTTCTAAGATTTGTGATTCTTTATAAAAAACCTGGGTAAAGTATTAGGTTGTTCACATACACAAGTGCAAAAATCTGTAGCTTTATTTTGTTCAAAATCTTTTGAAAGTCCTAAATTAAAAAATACTTATTAATACACAGTCTCTTTGCCAAATGCCATGGTAATACAAGAGGTGTATACTTTTAAAATGCATTTTTTAACCACACGTAATAACATATCACCAAAAACGAGAAGTCACACATTTTAAGATTTAAATTATGTAAACAATAAACAGGTAATTTAACACACTAAATAGCTGTAAAATTCAAAACACCTTAGTTTCATTGATCGTACTTGGTGACAGAAGTAGGAGGGATTGGTGCACATACAGTTTAGCAGCATAAACAAAGACTGTCTTCTGTGGATTTCAGTTTTTATCATTAATGAGAATTATTAAAAAAATTTTTTTATTTTTAAATTCTTAAAGTTTTCTTAGCTAAACCAGTTGCCAACCCATCTTTTTCAAGACTGTCTTCATACATTGTTTCCCCTAAAAAACCTGAACAGATTATTGTCTCAAATAAAATTCACTGTTAAACGGTGAAAATATTCATCTCATGTGAGCTACAGATAAAAATTGATTCATTTGAACAATTTCATACACTCTAAAATATGAGACACACTTAACAATATTATTTCTCTATTCTTAGTAGTTTAAACACAGATCATTCCAACCTCCTTTACCATGTTTGTAACAGCTTTCATTGCTCAAGAACTCAATTGTGTATCTTAAGGTAAGCCAACATAAGCAATTACATTCTTCCATCATCCTCAAGAGCAACTTGCTTCAATGAGTTTTGACATTCAAAGAATCTCAGATGCCTAATTAATGTTAGGACATCTGTGCTCTTCTAAACTAGTGTACAATAAATAATTTCTGAGGGATTATTTCATAAAGATGAAGAGAAAAACTAGCTTTCTTATCTGTAGCATGTATGTTTGCTTTCACGGAAAAGGGGGCTTCTTCTCCAAGAGGGGAGGACTTTACATAATGTAAAATACAATATTATCTGATAAATGATAATGCACATGGGCAAATGTTGCATAATACAAACTGTCCTGGTTTAGGACAGAATAGAACCAATTTTCTGTCTTGTAATTTTACTTTCAGCAAAGTCTCTTCTAAGCAGCTGCACTTGCTGAAATTAACAGCAAGTCTCTGCTTCTAGGACTGATAACACTTGGTGTTTATAGTTATGGCTAGAGAATGGTATGCAGAACCAAGGCCACTGCTTTGTTCTGAGAAACATCTTGTGCTCTGGAAAAGGAAAGACTGCAAAGGGGTCACGTCTGCAACCCACCTTTAGAGAAAAGCAGAACACAGAGGTGACCAAAATTGACCAAATGGAGTAGTCCACCCCATATGCATCATACTCAGTGTAAATTTGAAGGATCACAAGGCTCAACTTTTTCTTTGTCCATGGGCAGCATCCTGGAAGGATTCTGTCCGTTCATCTGCCTTTGATCGTGATCCGTGTCCTCCTGAATTCATGTGTTCTTAGCAGGAAGGGGGCATGAACAGGATATCACTTTTATATCTGTATATTCTTAATATTTTTTCACCATTATTAAAGCTGTGTAGTTTAGTTTCCAATCCATAAGTTTCTCTCCCCTATTATCTTTTCTCTGTCAGGAAGGAGTATTAAGAGAGAATATCTGTCATTCATTTAATTGCTGGCCCAGTGTTATACTGTGACAGAATTATGGTGCCAAATATGTCTTAAACTCATTAGCTCAAGCCCAGGTTCAAATTCAGACTAATTTGCCTGAATAGTTTGAATTCCAGCTCCAGTGGCAGGATACCCAGATGGCTCCACTGAGAGGGAATCAGATTTTTACCTCTGAAAATTCCACAGGGTGGAAATTGAACTTACCATGCTATACCTGTGGTATTTAGGGTATGCAATATGTTGCTTTGCAGTGGGGATTGTCATCAATATGTGTTTTATCTTTGGTAAGCACTGCTTAAGAACTGTACTTGTGATTTGGTCTTGAACACTGATATTCAGTGTGGTACATTGTGCTTCATACAGATGTAGAAAACTTTGATGGTAATTATGCTTTCAGTTTTAACTTGGGGAATTATACCATTCTATTTTGTCTTGGGCTGAGTCCACCAGATTTTGGTGCAAAGAACACTATGTTTCTGAATTTCCTGCTGGGTGTTATTAATGTTTCTCATGTACTGGGGACAACTATCCCCACTGTGAGTGAGCACATCTGTTCAGAGACTGAGATGCCCCTTGTAAAGAGAGCACTGCTGGTTTTGCCTCTGCAGCTGTCCCATCCATGCAAGGCCATTTCTGATACAGCTGGCAAGAATTGCCAGCATTGCTGCTACAGCTTCAGCTGCTGCTTCACCCCCACCCTCAAGATGCTGCTGCTATTTTGATTAAAAAAGAGAGCCCTGCAAGTGCTAAAGCTGCAGACACTACAGCCACTCCCACTCAATCCACACCACTGCTTGTCGACCTTGTGGCTAGGAGCAAAACAAAGAAACAATCAGGTCCTAGCCCTTATTCTCATGCAAAAATCTCCATAATTTGTACACGATCAGGGAGCAGGTCCTTCCCAGGCAGAGTCATCTGAGGAAGAGGACTCAGAACCAGAAGCTTTTGTTTAATCCTATTCAATGAGGGACTCCTGTACTCTGAAAAAGGACTTCAGCTGTATGGCAGGTGAACCACTTCTTACTTGGTTACTCTGTCACTGAAATGATGGGGCTGATACCATGCCATTAGATGAGAGAGAAGCCAAGCAGTTGGGATCCCTGGCCAAAGATGCGGGTATTGACCAGATGAGTGTGAAAGATACAGGAATTATCAGCCTATGTAGGCAACTCTTGTCAGCTGTAAAGAAGTACCCATGTAAAGAGTGCTCACAAATCAGGGCAGCGATGCTTGACAAAGCTATCAGGTATCTGAAAGAACTGGGTGTACGAAATGTGATTTAATGATTTTTTAAATGATGATCAGATTGTAGATTCTTGTCAAATGCCATGCCCTAAATCTATGCTGCAAAAGTTTGTGCATGCTGCAACACCCCTATTTATCCATATGCTGTCAGTAATGTTATGGGTTCCTGGAGACCTTGGAGTCAGTAATGTTATGGGTTCCTGGAGACCTTGAACCAATTGTGAATGATACTCTTAGACAAGTACATGAGTATGCAGATGCTGTCATTACTCCCCATCGGACCTGGGTCCCAGGTGTAGAGGAACTGACTGAGACACTGTGTGTTTAAACCCTGTTTTTTCCCAAAAGGAGAAGGGAACCACATTGCAGCCAACAGGAAGAAATGCCCTCCTATGAGACTGAATCAAGAGAAACAAAATATAGTAGGAGGTATCCTATGGTCTCTCCTGCATGATTATGGAGCGGAGATGAAAAGCTGTGATAAGAAACCTACTGCTGATCTACAGGCATGAGTACATGAGCTGCTAGGTACAGCAAATACAAGAAAAGAGAATAGAAGAGAATATATATCCTCCTTCTAGAAGGCTGGCTGCTGGAGTCTCCAGTGTGAGGTTACCCAGTCAGAGGATATGGGTGACTCAAGATTTCTGGGTATCAGGTATGAGTAATGGAGATACAAGCCTCTGTAACCCATTTGCTGACACTACTGCATACACTCAATCTTAGAGGGTGCCCAGCCTCCTGCCAGGAGGAGGAAAGGGACAACTTGGCATAGACTGCCTCAAGGGAGGTGACTTCAAGGACCAGAAAGGGTATTGGTGGGCCTTTGGAGTAGCAGTTGTAGAGATCAAGATCACAGGACAGCTGCAAACTTTTTCCATCCTTTCAGATGACCCTTCTGCAGTGGGGTTGCTGAAAGTTGAAAACCAGTGGATGTCAATTGCTGCTTCAGTAGTGCATTAACAACAATATTGCACCAACTGAGATGCTGGGATTCCCCAGGGCCAAGACATACTTGGTGGGTGATGATAGAGAATGGAGAACTACAATGTATACCTCAAGGGAATCTAACACTGGGTGAGAATACCTAAATTTGCCTGACTAGCAGAATCAGTGAGCATGGAATTTTAGGGGTCATGGATTCAAGCCCCACTTTAATTGCTGTTATGTGACATGTTGCATAATACTACATAAAACAGTACTTTTAGTATTTTAGTAAATATTTTAGTAAGTGCTTTTCAAGGTAATGTTGTGGTGATGAAATGGACCTAGGTTCATCGACTGGCATCCAGTAACTTCTTCAAAGCTGTAACCCATGGACATGAGCTGTGACAATTGTTCCTTGTCCTGAGAGACTGCTATAATAGATGGCTGCAGTCATGGACTAAATGAACTCATTGGGTTTTGGGATTGAAAGATGGTAATAATAATCTGTGTATATGTTTATGTGGGGACAAGAGATAGTGCTTTCAGCATGACACAAATGATATGGAATAAGGGGTTTAATTGCCAGCTCAGTGTTAAACTGTTACACAAGTACATTTTAAGTTTTTTTTTTTAAGGCTTAGCACAGTGGGAAGTTTGCAGGTAGAAATAGTATCTTTATTTAGACCAAGTGGTAGGGGTGGGGAAAATAAGACAAGCTTCTGGAGACATAAGGCCTTACACTGTGGATTGAAGGGATGTATATTTCAAAGTTTATGAAAAAGTGGGAAAATAAGGATGAGGGGAAGAGGGGTTTTGAGAGCCAGGGAGCATAAAAAACCCAAATATTAACTTTTTTCAAAAGTTAATTTGGATATCACTGTATCTGTCATAAAACAACAGGTCATTTAAGTGCAGGAGAACTTGAAGAATAAACACAAAAGCAGAACACATAACAAAATTAAGAGTTGCAGTTAACACTTACCACTTGAATGAGGAATTCTACAGGAAAGCCTCCTAGTGTTTCACTATCTGTGCCTGAAATTTTGTTTTTCCAGGAAGATTGTCCCAATAAAGGATCGCTGTCCTACAGAAGAAAGAATATTTAATTTAATAGCTTATTTTTAGAGGTACTTGCTAGAATTTTTGTCTTTGCATAACCTCAGATATTAATCTCGGAAACTGTTTAAGGCAATAGCTTCAACACATATCAGAGATTTTTTCAATTTAATACTACATTGCAAAAGTAACTTACTGTAAGTGGAGACTGGAGTGAAGATGTATATGGTAATCGGGGAGGGGTCATAAGGAACCTCGAAGGGCGTTGTTTCTGTCCAAAGGCAGCAATTGGCATGGTTTCATGAGGCTCATTACTCTGTAAAAGACAAAAAGGAAGGATATGCTTTAGCTGTGAGATTCATTAATTTTACACACCTGCTGAAAAACAACTTATTTCTGAAATCTGTACTAGCCATATTCAGCCATGCCCCAAACCCAGTAGAGTTAAAAGATTAACAGTTTTTGGGGCAGATTAACTGCTTTGGGGTAGCAGAAGCTTCAAAATTGTATTCCATATCTGGAGTTTTCAAACTGTTACAGTACTGCATCAAATAAAATCTGCAAGGATATTTCTAAAAATTCTGTTGGCAAGTTGCAGACAAATCATAACTGAAGAGGAGTTCAGCAGAAGCTCCCAACTTGGATCATGACAAATAGTAATTAGTTCTTAGGCAAATTATGGGCCCTTAGTAGATTCAACACTACAGAAGGTTCAAAGGAACCTGAGGGCCTCTAAAAAGCTTGCAGTCTAGGTCAGTCTTTGGCAGGAACAATTCCTGGAGCTTGTAAGTTGTTACACAAGCTTATGAGCTAGGAAATAACCCTGGTATGTTTGATTAAAGCAATATCCCTACAGGTAGCTTCGTTACTATAAGAAGTTTTAATATGATGTTCAATGAACTTGTAATACTTGCTTGTGACTATCAGAAGCCTTTCCAGACCTTGGCAAATGACAAAGGGTCAGGTTTTCTTGAACATTTTCTACAAATCCTGCCATGATCCCACAGCAGAATTTTCTTTGTGATATTATATTATTCCTTATGTTTCTTGATATTAAACTCAGGCTATTATAACAATTTACAATAGTAGGTCTAGTAAATTATTTCAGCCTGAGTTATCATGGTTTTGTCATAGAGGGTTATACTGTTCTATGAAACCTTAAACAGTAGAAGCTTATTCCCTTTGAATTTCCCATGTGTCTGTTATGCTTGTTTCTACTTTATGACAATACCACCTGCATGTAACATTTAACATTTTCTTTTGATTAAACCATGCAATTGTAGATTTTTTTTTAAATATAATTTTTTTTTGTTACAACTGTTTTAAGAATGTGTCATTAATACTTACAAGAACTTCATAATCTGGGACTGTGTGTGTTCCAAGACCTGCCCTGTCAAAAGTCACCCTGTATGTAGCATTAAGAGTATCTACAGCGTCTATTTGTCCAGTAAACAGCCCATCATGGACACCTCGCAAACGTGCTTAAGGAACAAAAAAAAGAGAACAACAAACCAAACATTGTAATATTCAGATGCTGTTGGGAAAAACAGACATCTTTTGCAAGTAACTCTTCATATGTATATTTTAAAACCCATCAATTAAATAAAAATAAAAATAAACCCAGAAAAAGAACTGTGTTCAATAGAAATACTAACCAAATTTTGTCAAATTTATCTTTGCAAGTCAAGTGTTTCCAAAATTTAATCCTTTACACTACACTTAGGTCTAAAGAAAACAATACTTAATATCAAATACTTTCTGACATAAATTTTGCAGGCAAAAGTCAGTTTCTGGATGATTTTTGCATACCATTTCTCTTTGATCACTTCAGTGATGACTGCATTTTTATCAAAAGACACTGAAGAATGCATCCCAGGACACAGCTCTCCTACAGTGAGGAGAGGCAGTGTTGTGCCACCTCTGCTGTAAGAATTAAGGGCAGTGTTGCTGAAGAATGCAAAAAGCAATGAACAGTAGTGGCCTGAGTGAGGCCACTCTCTCTCTCCATGAGGAGATCCCATCTTAAAGTGAAAAGCATCTGATCACAGACAGACAGGATGGAGGAATTAAAGTTTTTACAGAGTAGACAAAATGTGTGGAATATTTTTAACAGTATTCCTTCTTCAGTTATGTCTAGGTTTTTTCAGTAAGGCAATGCCATGGTTACATGTCCAGCTACACTGCAGTATCAATTGTGTATCTGTTTCAAACCAGATATATTTATAGAAAAATAAAGCTCAATTTTTATATTAGGTTGTATTTTAAGCCTTCAGACAGCATTCAGCTCTTTGCATTTAAGCATCTTGTTCTCTAAGATTCGTTAGATACATTAGACATGAAAAAAACCCACAGCAAACCTACAATTTGAACAGCAGAAATAAACTATACTATATTTACCATAGAATGGTTAGGGTTGGAAGGGACCTTAAAGATCATCTAGTTCCAACCACTCTGCATGGCCAGGGACACCTTCCACTAGACCAGGTTGCTCAAGGTCCCATCCAACCTGGCCTTGAACACTTCCAGGGAGGGGACAGCCACAACTTCCTTGGGCAACCTGTGCCAGTCTCACCACCCTCACAGGTAAGAATGTCTTCCTAATATCTAACCTAAATCGCCCCTCTTCAAGTTTTAAACCATTTTTACCCATGTAAAAAGCCCTCCCCAGCTTTCTTGTTGTCTCTCTTCAGATACTGGAAGCTTGATATAAGGTCACCTCAAAGCCCCCTCTAGCCTGAACAACCCCAACTTCTTTAGCCTGTCTTCATAGGGGAGGTGCTCCAGCCCTCAGATCATTTTAGTGTCTCTCCTCTAGACATGTTCCAGGAGCTTTATGTCCTTCTTGTGTTAGGGACTCCAGAACTGGACACAATATTCCAGGTGGGGTCTCACAAGAGCACAGCAGAGGGCGAGAATCACTTCCCTCAGATGGCTGTCTATGCTTGTTTGGAAGCAGCCCAGGACCCAGTTGGCTTTCTGGGCTGCAAATTTGTACCTCAGAACTGTATCAGTTTTAAAAATGTCAGCTAATCCTCACAAGCACCTTCTCAATGGGCTAAAAATAAAACCCATACAATTTTCCATGTTTTATATTTTTTAAATTTAACTATGTGCACTAACAATAAGTTATACTAAAATCTTTACAAACCATTTGGCCATTTGTTTTAAAGAATTTACCTGTAACTTTTGTTCCTATTACAAGTGGTAATGGAATTTCTTCTGGAAGATCTTTGAACTGTGAAATATCTGCAACTTTCCGCTGTTGCAGAAGTCTTATTTTCTGCCGTTTCTGTTTTAGTGCTGATCTCTCTTCCTCAAAGAATGCAGAGGAACATCTATAATGCAATTAGTAAAAACATACTTAAATTGAGCACTGAAAACATATATGTGAAAACACATCAAATAAACAGGCACAGTTTATCAACCACAGAGAGTAAAAGTTTGGGCAAAGTGTTGAAGAGGAAATCTGTTGAACAATGTAGAAAGTCTTATTCCTCAGAATTATCACTCTTAAAATGTTTCTTTGAAAATAATACATGAGAATGCAAGCTGTTTGCATCAGTGTATCACAAAAGTACAACTTTTTATGACTTTTTTTTATAGAGATCCACTTGTCACAACAAAGCTAAAGTAGGTCCCATGTCCAGTCTACTCTGACTACCAGTTCAGTCCCTTTCACCTGTGATCATTAGCTCTATTAAACTTAGTACTGAAGGGCACCAGACTCTGAACATAAAATAGCATTTTGCTGTGTCTTGACCTCTGCACACATGCAAGCAAAACTCACCACAAAATCTCTGTTCTGCAGATGAATTGTTCTGAACAGAAGTACAAATTTGTTTGAACTTGGGGGTATTGTGTAAAAATCAGATAGTCTCTAGCAGTCCTCTCCCCATTTTGCATGTGTGTGTGTTTTAAAAAGCAATCTAGAAGATTAAAAAGACTTACTCCTAAGGCCCTTACTTGGTATTATATTTTTTTTTTCACTTCTAACCTACTGAATAGGCATGATGCATAAAGGAGATTAAAAAAGTTTTATCATGCTTGTCTCAATGAAAGTAGTAACTTTAAAAAGTACAGATGCTGCTGTAGGTGTGCTGCTTAGTTGCAGCAGCATTTATTTATCAAACTATTTATTACCTTTATTATTTATTACCTTTATTAATTGCTTTATATAGTCAGATGTAATTTATACATTTCCTGTGGAACTCTGACAATTATATATAGATCACCATCAAGAAAAAGTCATATTTTATGGGGTTATTTTAGATGACACTTAACACCACTGGGGTCCTGTTCTATAGTGCAAATTATTGTCTGTTTTAAATCCCTTCAAGATCTTCCTCAGTTATTTATCTCTCACTCAGTACTAACCAGCCATCTCCTACTTCCAGGGCTGCTTTTACTATTCTCCTACTTTATGCTGAAATCTTCTTATGTTTTCTTTCTTACACCCCTCACTTGCAGAGTTCCAGAAAGCCATTTCACTATTGTTCAAAATTTCTCTTCCTTGCAACATATCTGAGATCATTAGAAACTAAGCTGCCAGTGTGCTGAGACCACTTTCTTTGATAGTTATCAGCAGTTTCACACTCACTTGTCTATATGCATACATCATTTGCCTTTCATCTTATACATGGTTTCTATGTTATATGGGGCATAGACCTTCTGTTCTGTCCAGTGTGTGCAGTGTGAACATAATGAGATCTTAGTCCTAAGCAAAGTATTTAAAAAAAATGAAAATAAAAATAATGAACAGGAGTGAAATAAAGCTGTGATGAACTTCTGCCAGCTTCGTGTAGTAATGCATTGCACTAAAGCTTCCTTTACTTGGCTTTCCAGTCACTATCACCACAAAACTTGTCACTACTCTTTCTATAGTCCAGAAAATACACTGTAGATTAAAGAACTGTAGCTGTGAAAAGCAGAATGTGTTTATGTGGAACTGAGAACTGCCTAATGATTAGGAATTCAAAATATCTGGAAAGGAATATGCCAGTGGAAGAGAGATGGTGATTGGGAGACTTATGCAGAGCTTATTTGGGTAGTCCAATTTAGAAGTTCCCATTTGCCTTATATTGACTACTTGCAGGGAAAAGTGTGAAATAATGATGCTTGCAGTGGGCTGCCAATATGAAGTAGCAAAATGGAGGTCAGAACTTTTCAATTATGTCGAGTATGAGAATAAAATAAATAAATAAATTTAAAAGTTCCTATGTCCCCCCCAAAAGTCTCTTCCAACCAAATGCTCTAGGTCATGGAGGGAGAAAGTATTTGCACTGCATTTCTGGCTTCTGTTACAGGAAATCTCCAACCCCATGCCCACCCCCAAGTGTATTTAATAATGGTTGTCCCATCTTCATGCCATTCCTATGAAAAAATGAAGAGGGAAACTATGGTACAGATCACACTGCAAACTACTGTTCTATAGAGGCTTTTTAAGAGGTCAAACATTCTTCTCGGTTTCTACCTCAGTCATGAGAACTAACAGACAAGCATATCTGAACTTAATTCATATCCATTGCTATTTCACAAACCCAATGAAGTTTATACAGATTACACAAGACTAACTATTACCTCTTCCTTTTCTTGGAGCATATCTTTCCCCACAGTCTACTGGAATCTTACAAGCTCTGCAGGTTCCCATGAAGAATACTGTTGTGTCAACCACACTGTTGATGGTGTGATAGGACATTTAAAGTAGCATCAGACATGAGAAAATATAACAATATATCTAAAACAAAGTTAAAAAATGATAACAACCACACAGAGACACTCTTACCCTCTGCCATCAACACTGTGGATGCAACGTCTTATTTTTTCTCCTCCCTCAAGGGGAGATATTGGTACTAATGTGGTATTTAGCTTACTTGCACACAGTAAGGACAGATAAAGAGATTTCTAACAGAATAGTTATGTTGAAAAGTTTTGCTCTAGAACTATGATGATGAGAATTATCTTTAAAAATATTAAAATCACTTGAAGGAATTAAAGAACTTTTAGAACAAAGCCCAACTCTTTTTATGTTGTTAAAAAGCAAGATATAAAATTTTTGTTGACAAACAAAACCAAATGCTATATTCAGTCAAATAGCTGTACTTCAGAATTCACATAAATTCACATAAAACAACTTCCTGCCTACTTAGACTTGGGGTTACTTAGGCACGAGTCTCTCTTTTTAAAAAACTCATTATATCATAACTTAACAAAAAACCCAACCCCAAAAAAACCTCACCACCACCCACTCTCCTCCCCAGAAAGCGAAAACAAAACCAAAAATCAACCAAACAGGAAAAATAGGAAGGTGTCACAATGGTCCAACAAACTGCTTGAATGGCATAAGCTAACCTTCACTAGCAGTACCCACTCTGGGCAGAAGGGAAAAGCAACAAATGAGTGATAATTTAACCTCTAAACACACAAATGCCCTCTCAGTGGAAAGCATGGTGACAGAGGAACTTAAAGGTTATTTTATTGTTAAGCTCAAATGATATGAGCACCTTTCCAGAAGGAGCTACTTTTAAGCAGGCTCTGCTGCTTCCTCGGGCTGGCAATTTTTAGTTATGTAAAGTTCTTTATAGGTAAAGAAGATGAAACAGCCTTCATCACACCAAATGTAATATGACCCAGTGCAGTGGATCTATGAATTTGATTCAGTGCTTTAGTATTTATATTTGGTACTTATACTTTTGTAAATAAACAGGTCTTTTATTTTGATAATACTAGTTCTGTATTTTTCTCCCGATCTTATAGAATCACAGAATGGTTGAGTTTGTGAAGGATCTCTGGAGGTCTTCTGCTCCAATCACACCAAGCAAAGTCACCCACAGGAGGCTGCCCAGTACCATATCCAGATGACCTTTGAGATCCCTAAGGAAGGAGATTCTACCACCTCTCTGAGCAACCTGTGCCAGTGTTCACTCACGCTCACAGAAGAAAAGTGTTTCCTTAGGTTAAAACTAAACTTCCTGTGTTTCAGTTTGTGCCCATTGCATCTTATCATATCTCCAGACAACACTGAAAAGAGTCTGGTGCTGTGTTCTCTACACCTGCCCTTCAGATATTTGTACACAGAGATGAGATTCTTCCTGAGCTTCCTCTACTGTAGTCTAAATTGTACAGGTTATGTGAAAAGGCTGAACTGAATCAGTGGATTTAATAATTCTAAATCAGAGAAAAACTGTACCCTTCATTAAATTTGGATTCTTCTCTAAAATGTCTACTACTTTATGGGTGAACTTCTCCTCTCTCTGCTTTGGTAACAAGGCCAGGAAAAGTTAAGGATCTAAAAAATGGTTTAAAAAGAATAAAACAAATGAGATGGAAATGTGCACTCCTTTTCCCTGTTACAAGCTTAGTTACAGCCAGAATAAAAATCAGTGAAAGATTGGCCTGTGCTTCCAGAAAGCACTTGTCATTGGTTGCACAGGAGGAACTAAGGAAGAAGGGCTTTTTGGATTCTGAGAGGGGCTGAATGCAAAGGGAAGGAGTCTATTTAGCAGCTTCCCCCTCTTATTCATCCGGCTTCCCATTGGCTGTGCTGCTGTTTGTTGCCACCAGCTAGCCACCTGCTATCTATCAGGTTGTGTGTGTATATATGTATTTGTATTTTTTGTTACTTTACCCTTTAAGTTATTACCTTTCCCTTGTATTAGTAAAATCTGTATCTAATTGTTTTCAGTTTCCAACTTAAGGTTTCCAGTCTTTATTGCCCTTTTATCTTCCCTTTGTGTGTGTGTTTGGATTGAGAGGAATTCTGTCCTAGGTTTGTAGCCCACCCAAACTGCTAAACCATTACAGAATAATTGGCGCCCATCATGAGGCTTGAATTTCATTTTGTCTTTTAACTGTAAATGCTTTAAGTTGGAAATTGAAAAAAAAGAAAAATGGGTTTCAAAATGGCATGTGGCATGGGTGAAAGACTTGTTATGTACTGCCATTTTGAATTTACTCATTCATGCATGTTGTTTTATACGGTCCCATGTCCCAGACACAATAATTTACTGTGCTGTTAAAACAGTGGTTTCTGTGGGAATGAAATCAGTTGGGAATTTGGGGAGTTGAGGGACTCTTTGCTGAATACATTCACTACGCAAAATAATTCTGTTCCTTTCTCTGGCGAGTTCAATCCGTCAGTTTCAAGGCCTGGGTGATACTTGTTTTGGTTATCATTGTGCCTAAAAATGCTCCAGGAGTGGTTCAATGTCTGACATTTGTGCAGGAAAGCTGCCACCGACGCCCCCACCAGTGTGGTTCTTTGATAATTGGAGATCCAAGGGGTGACCAGCAAGACTCCCTCACCTTTCAACAGTCCTATATGGCCAGTGTGGAAGCCTGATGAAGGATGGAGATGAAGCGTGGACTACTGTGGTGTAAATGAAGTCACACTATCAATGAGTGCTGCTGGTGCAGATATGTTGGAGCTTCAGTATAAACTGGAGTCTAAGGCAGCCAAATCATATGCAACTATTGACAGGGATAACCCATTTTTCTCCATTCCTATAGCAGCAGAGTGCAGGTCCCTGTTTGCTTTCCCCTGGAGAGGTGTCCAGTACACCTGGAACTGACTGCCTCAGGGGTGGAAGCACAGTCCCACCATCTGCCACTGACTGATCCACACTGCACTGGAAAAGGGTGAAGCTCCAGACCATCTGCAATACGTTGATGATATTGTTCTATGGGGTCATACAGCTGAAGAAGTCTCTTCTTCAGGACCTAGGCAAGTAATCTGCATCCTACTAGAAGCTGGTTTTGCTATAAAGAGAAGCAAGGTCAAGGGCCCTGCCAGCGATCCAGTTCCTGAGAGTTAGATGGCAAAATGGGTGCTGGCACATTCCTATGGATGTGGTCAGCAAATCTGCAACCATGTCTTCACCCATTTATAAGAAAGAGACACAGAACTTCTTGAGTACAGTGGGATTTTGGATGATGCACATTCCTGGGTATACTCATATTGTAAAACCCTTTTATGACATCACTAAAAGAAAAAGGGTTTTACATGGGGCCCTGAACAGCAACAAGCCTTTGAACAGATAAAATGAGAGACAGTCCATGCTGTGACCCTGGGACCTGTCTGAACAGGACAGGAGATTAAAAATGTGCTCTGCACTGCAGCTGGTGATAATGGCCCCATCTGGAGCCTCTGACAGAGAGCACCCAAAAGACTCGAGGTTGACCCCGAGGATTTTGGAGTCAGCAGTAGAAAAGTTCAGAGGCCAATTACACTCCCACTGAAAGAGAAATATTGGCTGCTTATGAAGCGGTTTGAGCCACTTCAGAAGTGATTGGTACTGAGGCAATGCTCCTCCTGGTACCCCAGCTGCCAGTACTGAGGTGGATGTTCAAGATGAGGATCTCATCTACACACCATGCCACTGATGCCACCTGGAGTAAGTGGATTGCCTTGATAACACAGCAAGGTCAAACAGGGGGACGTGATAGTCCAGATATGTGGCGGTGACTACAAACTGGCCAGAAGGTAAAGATTTTGGAATGCCACCAGATGAGACAGTGAACTGTGCTGGGGAAGCCCTTCCATATAATGATCATTCAGATGATGAAAAGAATTTTGGTCTCTTCACTGATGGATTCTGCTGTCTTGTAGGAAGTCAGCAGAGGTGGAAAGCAGCAGTTTGGAGTCCTACACAAGTCACTCAAGCAGCTGAGGGGGATGGTGAATCCAGCCAGTTTGCAGAGGTAAAAGCCATCCAGCTGGCCCTGGACATTGCTAAACAGGAAAAGTGGCCATTGCTTCACCTCTACACTGACTCATGGATGGCAGCACATGCCTTGTGGGGGTGGCTGAAGGGATGGAAACTGGACAAGCAGCAGCTCAGGGGGAAGCCTATTTGGGCTGCCACTCTGTGGTAAGGTATCACTGCCTGGTTAGAGACACTAATGGTAAGGGTATGGCACATGGATGCCCATGTACCTAAGAGTGGGACCAGTGAAGAACACCAGCAAAACCATCAGGCAGACCAGGCAGGTAAAGTGTTTCAAACAGATTTAGACTGGGAACACAGAGGTGAACTGTTCTTAGCTCTCTGGGCCCATGACACTTCAGGTCACCAAGGGCGAGATGCAACGTAGCAATGGGCCCGTGACTCAGGGGTGGACTTAACTTTAGACATTATTACACCAGTTATTCATGATTGTGATGTATGTGCAGCAATCAAAGAAGCTAAACAGTTAAAACCTTTGTGGTAGAGGGGATGTTGGTGTAAATACAAGTCTGGAGAGGCCTGGCAGATTGATGGCATCACACTCCCTCAGACTCGCCAGGGTAAGCGCTATGTGCTCACAGGGGTTGAAGCAAGCACTGGGTGGTTGGAAACGTTCCTGTGCCTCATGGCACTGCCCCTAACACTGTTCTGGGGCTTGAAAGGCAAGTGTTGTGGTGGCATTGGTACCCCAGAGAGGATCGGGTCAGACAATGGGGCTCATTTCAAAAGCCATCTCATAGACAATTGGGCTAAAGATCATGGTGTAAAGTGGATACACCATATTCCCTACCATGAACCAGCATCTGGAAAAATGTAACACTACAACAGCTTGCTGAAAACCACCCTGAAAGCAATGGGTGGTGGGAATTTCAAACAATTGGGATATGCATTTGGCAGAAGCCACCTGGCTAGTTAACACTGGGGGATCTATCAGTCAAGCTGGTCCTGCTCAATCAGACCTTCTACATACAGTGGATGGGGATAAAGTCCCTGTTGTGTGTGAAAAGAATCTGTTGGGAAAAACTGTTTGGGTCTATCCTGCTTTGGGCAAAGACAAACCTGTCTGTGGGGTTGTTTCTGCTCAGGCTCCAGGACACACTTGGTGTGCAGGAGGATGAGGAAGTCCATTGTATACCACAGGGGAACTTAACTCTAGCTGAGAGCATCTAGTTTCACTTTGTATAGTTTTAATTGTTATAGAATAGTAATTAGATGTATTAAGTGTTTTTTCCCCAGGATAATGCAGTGGTGTCCAAGAGTCTCAGAAGAGTTTGCAGCACATGAGGGCATCAACCCTGACAGACCCTGTACCATCTGTCTTGCTTTGAGAAACCGCCATGATGAAGATCTGCAGCCTGAAATTAACAAAAATCTTCTTTAAGGAAGACAGAGCATCACCAGATGAATGATTATGGAGAGAAATGGAATGCAATAAGGGGTGGAATGTCACCGTTTGAACAGGTGGAACTAAAGCAGGAGGGCCTGCAGACTCTGAGAGGGGTGGAACACAAAGGGAGGTATCTATTGCCTCCCATTTCCTGCCATACTCCATAATAAAGATCAGAAAAGTCAGCAGCTCCTCCCTCTTTTTCCTCCCGCTTCCCGTTGGCTTTGCTGCTGTTTGTTACCACCAGCTTGCCACTATCAGCTTGTATATATATATATACTATAGATATATATATATATGTATTTGTATTTTTTGTTACTTTACCCTTTATGTTTTTACCTTTCCCTTGTGTTAGTAAAATCTGTATCTAATTGTTTTCAGTTTCCAACTTCAGGTTTCCAGTCCCTATTGCCCTTTTATCTTCCCTTTGTGTGTGGGGAGAATAGAGACAAATTCTGTTCTATGTTTGTCATCTGCCCAAACTGCTAAAGCATGACAGTACTGAAAAATAGAGGAAAAAAAAAAAAAAAACACCACAAAAAACCCCAAAACCAACCAACCAACCAAAACAACACAACACCAAAATTACCTCCGTGGTTTTCCCATTAATCGTCTGATTTTCCCCCACTCTACTCTTGTCAATTTTCTTGTTTTCAGATTTGGAAAAGATTCCTTCAGACATATACAGAAGTCATTATCTCCTTCAAATAGCGGTCTGTTGAAACATAATTGGTTCTCTTTTAACTACACATAGCAAACCACAAGATTCCACAAGACAGCCATCATAAGAAATACATTGAAAACAAAAAGTATAATTTAGTCATATAACAAGATAGTCCTAATCCAAAGGACAAATTTAACCTGAAATAAACTCAACTGAAAACAAAGATAGTTTCATGGTCTATTGTTCTACTTGAGTCTTACCATCAACGATGTTTAAAAATGTTACTCGCTCTTGTTAATACAGCAAAATATATGTATTCATCCTGCTTTGTAATGTATATAAAGGGACCAAATGAAACTTCAGCAAAGCCAATGCAGTGTCATCAGGATGTTGCAAAACAGTGAAGGAAACCATAAAGCTATGGTGAGGTACTGAGAATAAAGGAAGAGACAATGCGACACTGAGAAATAAACAGTACCTTTTTCATTAATTCATTCAGTTATAACCCAAATTCTCACAACAGAGGGTTCAAAAAACACAGGAAAACAACTCAGCTTGTCATGTCCTACATCTATACAGGTGAGACTTCTATTATAACACACCATGACCTCAAGATGAAGTGACAGTTCAGAAAACCTACCTACAAAACTTAGGAATTTCTCACTGATTCTATGACCTCTCTGTATCTGTGTTTTATCACTGCCATATTCTTCTTGGGCTCAAGAGATAAGCGAGTAGGAATTGATATGCTGATCTAATGGCAGGTTAATCATTAAAGACTGTATGCAATTGAAATAGATCTCACCTGATGAGAACAAAAAAAGTGCATCCTAGATAAAGCCACTTTTCTCCACTGTCTACAGGACACTGGCATTTGGAGAAGAATATCCCCAAGCACAGAACAAAGAGATCTTAGAAGCAACATTGCTTTTAAGTACGTGGGGTATCAGGAGAGAAGACAGGTGTATAGAGAGGAAACTTGGGCAATAATGGATGAGAATATTGTTGCAGTAGAAGGATTTGAGACATGAAGGAAAAAGGAAAGCACAAAGGATGATTAATGAGGCTCAGGAAACAGACAAGGAAGTCTATTAAAACAAGAAGTTTTATTTTATTCAGATTTACTGCGGCTAATGGAAGATGTCTATGTGTAGAACAATTGTTTTGAGGTATTTTGGGTTTTTTGGGGAGAAAGAACATTGCTGCTTGATTGTTTTTACTTTTGCTTGTCCCTAAGCAGGAAAACTGTAGATCCACAGTACCCACAGGACTGGAAGCTCTGGGAAATGGTGTAAGCACACTACAGCTGCATCTGGTTCTGAGAGCCTATGATCACTGTAGCAGTATGCAGCTCTTCAGAACCCTCTCTGTGTCAATTGGATTTTACAGAAAACTGTCCTCTGCAGTAGTAGAGAGAGAATCCAACTGAAACAGCTTTGATAATCCAATAACCACAAATGATGGTTCAGAAGATTAAAATATTTCAAAAATTTATAGTAGACATGACATTTAAACTGACAATTTCAATTTTGGACAAAGACAATTTGATTAAAATGTGTTAAGACTTATACAGTGAGCCAATGACAACTGACTCTATGCTTTAAGCCTCTTTAAGCTTCTCCTTAAGTCTAGATCTTATCACTCAAAACAACATGCATGAAAATTTTTTTTCCAAAGATATGTTGTTTCTTAGTAAAATATGCTATAGTATCCTGACATGATCATATTTTACCAGCATTACAAGCACACATTGGTAACTATTGATGAGATTTTCAGAATTACCTGATAAACTAAAATTCTAGTCTTCTGATAGACTTGTAGACTGATAGACTTGTTCCTTAGACAATTCTTTGAGAATAAGCTACAAGTTCTTGGACTGTTGTAAAAATAATAATTTTAAGTGTCACATATTAAATTGACTACTAGGGGTAAGTAGGGCTTAGGATTTTTATTATTTTTTTTCATGTAAGGGCAAAAATAAACAATGTAAAAGATTACTTCTTTTGAAGGAATGAAGTACTACAGATGATGAATTTAAAACCAAGGAAAATGGACACACAAATTTTCAGTTTGTAATAAACACGTCCTAAAAAGTTTTTCTGTTGCCATGTCTGCCTCTGTTAAGGAAAAAAGCCACAGCAATAATAAATAAAATACGAAGGAAAAGCAATTAAAAAAAATCAATAATGATTTTTGCTTTTTAAAATTAAGTTTTCATTATTAGGAACTAAATATAAATAGTTATTTAAACAATTCACCCCACCTTGCTAGTGGTGTTAAGAGAAAAGGTGGCAAAGAATGAGGTACAAATTGCAGAAACAGTCTAGAAGATAGGAGATCCAAGAAGGATGCTAATATGTACACAACAGCTGAATATTCACAGCCTGCAGCTGTTAGTGATGACAATAAAAACAGGATGATGTCGAACAAATAACTTAAATTAACATCTACATGAAGAAGCAGCTTAGTTTCAGAAAATGACTTGTTTCTCTACTAATAAGATAAAATTATAAAAATTATAGAATTATATAAAACAAACATACTTATCTATATTTGAATAGAACCATTCATATATGCACCACTTGTGAGCTTTGGGAAGTTTCAGCAGGTTACGAAGCCGTAAACCAATCTTCTGTGATACTTTCTTGTCTGGTGTTGGCATTGTTGTATTAAACTTCTATATAATAAAATAATGGAAAAAGATAAATACACTCTAAAATTCCTCAATATTTGAATAATGAAACAATTTTATTGAAAAAAGTTCGTACATTAATAATAGTTACATTTTAATTGAACATGTTTATTTTTTTGTTGTATCAGCAATGCAATCAAATGTAACAAGATGGCAACCTTCAGTAGAATCAATACAACAAATTCTCTCCACACAAAGCTCTTCTAAAAGAAGCACTTTGCAACACTTAAACTACATTAGTGGTAACAATAGCATAGTACTAAAATACACAAACTTCACAAGTTTGAGGCACCACTGAACACTGCCTTAGGTGATGTGGCTCAGATGTCAGCAATGCCTCATTTGCATTCATGGTTTTTACTCTGTTCTTCAGCAGAGGGTGAAAGCTAGCACAGAATGTCATACAGCAAAAGTGTCCACTTTTTAGAAAACTGCAAACTGCAGGTGTAACTAGTGTGGGCAAAAGCAATCAAGTTTTACCTACATTTGAAAGCTATTTTGTAAATTGCAAAAAAGATACTTTTAGATAACATGCGTATACATAGATCTGTAGAAACAAGACAGTAGAAAAATAATTGTGTGATTGTGTTTCAGGGATGGCTGTCTTAACTGACAGAAAGAAAAACTTGCTAGCAAAAAAACCCCAAACCAACAACTTTCTGAGAATATGTACCTATGCCATAATCAGTTGGTATTCTTTCTTTCTCAAAGGATCAAAAGTATTTTGACCTTTAGTAGCACCAATAAAAGATAAGGTAGACCTTTCTGGCTCTTGCTGCACTTCATCACTACCTTCTGAATACAGGTCCCCTTTCTCCCACTGAAACTCAAGGAAACAAAGCCTAGCAGGCCAGCAAGATCTATGAGCTACAGAAGCTGTGATCTCTTAGAAATATTTGTCTAGCAATCACTAGACCTCCTCAACTAGACATCTAAGTAGAAACCAAGAAGGCTTAGAACATTATCCAAGAGTCTCTACTGTTAGAAATCATGGCAAGAAATACAGATAAATGCCCTAATCAGTGACAAAATGGACCAAGCAAAACAGTGTCTTCCCTGCTTGACACTGCACATCGTATTTCAGAAGACAAATGAGACCAGTTTCACAACAATGCGCTTTTCAGTGTGACAAATTCAGGCTTGTAAGGTGATGGTACAGAAAAATTATTTGGATACAAATTCTTTTGAGATTTTGCCCTACAGATTTTGCCCTGTCTAATGTAGCACATAAAGGCTTAGAGAAATTATGGCTGCTCTTTCATGCTATACCAGGATGTAGGCAGTCAAGTGGAAGAGTAGAAAAACAAGCTTTTTCAACACTTGACCTGGAGAACTTTATCATTACAGGATCAAGAAGGTGCAGATGGCCATGAATATATTTAGGCTACAAACCTAGAACAAGTTCCTGACTATTAGAATACTTTAAGTTCCATTGCAGCCTTCTACATTATGTAGTCAGTGCAAGAAATCTAGTCAGTTTTTAAAATGTATTAAGACTGCAGGATATGATGGTTTGTGGGAACAAGATAGGTGATTAGTCTGGAATCCTTTCTAGCTCTGTATGCTTATGTCCAGAATCAAAAAGAACAGGTACACATGTAAACAAACTGAGGAACCCAGTTTTTAAGGAAGTGAAACATGTGCTTTGAATTGTGGTTACTCCTAGAAATAGCTTTCCTAACAGTAATGTTCATAAACTGATAATGCAACTTAAAAAACAAAAGTATTCTAACTTTCAGTTAACACAGATAGGCTTCTATCCTTTTTTGCTAAAAAATATCTGCATACACGTAGGTACCTGTGGAACCATTGCAACCTTCTGATTTCTTTTGGGTGACCTTGTGTTTATTTGTCTGTCATCTTCTTCAGAGTAGAGTCGACTCCGTTTTGAATTTCTGAAGGGCTGCATGTATCAAAATTAAAAATGAATTACAAGAAAAAAAGTCTGATTTCTCTGCTCATGCACAGAATTCAGCAAGAGAAATGGAATGCCCTTTCTCTAGCCACCTATGGGTTTCAAGACACGACACACAATAAATAGTGCCTTCTAGCAATTACAAATGCAAGGGCTGAGAGAAGAAGGAATTGAGGATTCCAGGTTTTCCAATGCTAACTATAATGCATTACTATACTGCTGGCCCTGTGCCACAGAAGTACTTAGACCCTAACTCCCACTTGTTTCCAGAGGAGTCAGGTGTCTAAACACTTGTGTATCTAAGCTTAAAATAGATCTTGCTTTGGCTACTGGCACCTCTGATAAACAGTTTGCTCTAAATTTTGGGTTAAAAAAAGTTAATTCAAATAGAGTATTTGTTTTGGTATGTTCTCAATAAAAACACTAACTGAATATAAATAATTTGCAAGGATTTCTTATGAGTCTAAGAAAGTGCTGTGGGTTTCCTCTTTTGCTAACTCACTGCAAAACACTAAGAAGTTAAAGTCTGAAGAAACTAAAGATTGAACAAGTTATATGAAAATATCAGAAAATTTAGAATTTATGGTAAGTAAAATTTGTGTGTTAATATGTTATAGCTCAAAGAATTATAAGGCTGATTGAAAACAAGAAACCGTGTTGCAAGTATGTGTAATGAAACAAATACTTTCATTTAGATATCCGTCAACATTTTACCCTATGTCAAAAAAACTCATGCTTTGAATGGGGACAAAACAGTAACCTAAGAGTGGCTGATCAATGCTGAGAGCAAGAAGCTTTTCCTTTCATGAAGACTTCGAGATCCTGCACAGGAGCCAGCCACAACAGAAATGTGTCTCTGTTGCAGAATAACAAGACTGCACCCTGTAATGTGCCTTGTACTTCAAATTATTTACAAAGATGATGAATAAGTGCAGAACAAATGCAGATTTCAATTCTTTCAATACAGATTGTGAAATTGCTACAAATTGATATGGGTATGAAATCTACAATACCCACAATGGGAAAAAAAGTGATGACAAAGATAAGCCCTTAATAAGAGCCAGAAACAAAATCAACAAAACAAAATAAAACTTCAGTAATAAGCATTCACAATTGAAAAATGTAAGTTTGTGACTGATTAAAGTAGCTGTTTGAAAAGTGATACTCGCTATTAGTTGTAGCAAAAAAAAAAAAAAAAAGTCTTCCCATGCCATGAGAACTGCTAAAGCTTTACCAGGGAAATGTGCCTTTCTTACTCCAAATAATATATATTTCATAAACACAACTACACAAGTATATTTAATTAACAGTAGTTCCCTGTATGCGCCCAACAACATAGCACATTCAGCACAATGAACAAAACATCCATTCCTTGTAGATGTTACAAACCAGGAGAGAAATACACACTGAACAGAGGGACCATATATTGACAAGGTAATTAGATGGTGCCCAAATCATATTAACACAGTTATTAGTTTATCATAGTAGCTATTATGGTTGTTGTGTTTCTCTCTCCACATCTTCCAATTCACTAAACCTTAAGAACAATTTCAAATTTCAATTACAATACCTTCTCTACACAGTTCCTGAATTTCTGATGCTGTAACTGATGAGAAGCATGTCCCATCACACTAAGCCATATGCTAAAACAACCTAGACAAAACTTAAGAGTGCCATCAGCCTTATGCTAAGGCTATGATCCAGATCAAGAGAACTGTTTGCAAACCTCAAAAGAAGCTTCCAAATTCTGTTCCAAGGAACTATCCAAGCTGATAGTACTGTTTCAGCACTCTGGATTGCCTTTGCCTCACACAAGAATAAAGTAACAAGTGTTGCAAAGAGGTAGCTAAATAGGTTAGGCATTTTTGGAAAGATTTTTCAACCAACAGTACAACACATCTGTAAAACAACTTCCAGTATTCAGGGAATTCAAACTAGTACAAAAGATGGCACCACATCTCAGCAACATGAGTCACTGCTAACACATCAGAATCTCATGTGATATGGCTTCCAGCTTTCTAAAGAATACATTCAAAGTTTGACTCCTTGTTTTTAATACCTACAGCCAGCATACCTGAAGATTGTCAAAGTTTTTGTAAAAATGTTATGGCTAGTGACTTCAGTTCTTTAGCATATGTCCTCTTCTCATTTACCAATAAGGCTTGTTTCTGGGGAACAGCTGAAAACTGACATGAACTGCAGGAACCAAGGGCCATCACATGGTTCTGGTGACTATGGAACTGCATTTTGTAGACATTATGCTCTCCAGCATAAGCAACATATATGTTTATATACTTGGGTGAAACCAAGCAAAATAAATACTTTCTCTCTGTAAGTTTCCCACTAAAGGTACAAGATCACAGAATAAGCTACTTATGTCAGATGTTAGTCACATTGCTCAATGCACCACTGGATGCTGCTCAGATATTAAAGATGATCAGAGCAGGATAACATGAGTTTTCAAATGTAAGGTTTCTCTTCCAGTAAGCAAACAGTTCATAAAATATAATGATTTGAATAAAAAAGAGACAGCTGGCAAGTTTGTCAAAATTACTGCAGAAGAAGGTGGCATCAGAAGAGTATCAGAGATAGATCTCCCTAGCAATTGAGATAAATATTTCATATACTCTCCAGGGTATAGTAAAGAGCACATACAGTATTACAAATGTAGACAAACAAGGCACTGTGTGACATACAGCTAGTGGTAAAACCAAACCAAAATCACTTAATTCAGTAAAGTAGAGGAGGTTGACAGTAATCAAGAAATGCTCAAAGGGGAAAGAAAAAATATTTCAGAAAGGAGAGAGAAATATGGTCAACCCAAACACTAGACACATGACCTCAGACACTGCAGGAGCATTACCTTTAATTTCTTTAATATAAGATCTCCTGTAAGACCTCTCAGAATGCTATGCAACTTTTCAACAATGTTCCTTTATTTTTATTAAAACCTTCCAACCCAAAGGCAAAACAATGGAAGTCCAGTATGACATTTCCCCTTCCTTTTCTCAGACACTGTTAGACATAGTTAGTTAGTCTCAGGCACTCAGACATAGTTAGAAGTGACATAATACATGCGATAAAACAAAAGGTTGACCAGAAATGGCAATTCCTAAGTTCAAGGTGGGTGATACAGTACAAACATTTCACACAGTACTTGCTTTATAGAAATAAGAGAAAACTATTACATTATATCTTGAACAGGGTAAGCAATTTAATCTGATTGTTAATTTATAAAATGTTTTATGTTGTATTCAAATTTTAATGTAAAGGACATAGTTATATACAAAATAACTTTCTGATCCTTAGATTTGATCCACTTTATGATATTTTATCAATCCTGAGACTTTTATTGCTTACCATTTCCACTGAAGAACCAGCATTCTTGCTTTTCCAAATGGGTGTTTTCTGCAGAGAATTATACTTTTCGTTCCATGAACTGGATAAACTTCCCTCTGTTTTGAAAAAATATCATTATGCATATACATGTGTGTTTTAATATAACTGCAATCCAAGAGCTACTATAACATCAACTACTAGCACATTTTTGTTATTTGCAAAACTTTGGGTTTATCTACAAATGGATTTTAAATTTCATAATTTTAATCAGTGTTCTGAACTCTTATTTTTTTAAAAAAAGACATTTTTAGTATAAGGAAAAAACGGGAAAAAATATTTTTTACTCCTGACAACATTCAGATTTCTTGATACCTCCTTTTCCACCATCAGTTACTTCCACAGCCAGCTAGACACAAAGCTGTACTGTGGCTGTTACTGAAACTTGGAAAAGCTAAAGCTCTGCAAGAGCTTACTGCCTTCTGGTTCTAAAAACTTGCTAACTGGGTGCACACCTACAAGGAAGTAAAATTATACTCTATTAGTTACGTATTCAACAGAGCATGTTTTCTTGTTTGTAGAACAGAAGCCTTGTAATACATAAAGAAACATTTATCGTTGGGCAATATCCTTGCCCGAAACAGAATAGTTTTGGTTGGAAGGGACAAAATCAGAGCGGTTGGATAACCTTACAATAAGGCATCTGTTACCGACCCCCAAACCAAGATGATGTGACCAATGAAGCAATACTTATATCCATCAGGCAAGCTTTAAGTCAACAAAATGTGGGTGTTATGGGAGACTAACTACCCAGGCATTTGTTGGAAGAGCTACACTTCAGCTCACCTAACACCAATCACGGTCCTTCAATATAGAATCATAGAATCAGCTGGGTTGGAAGGGACCTCAGAGATCATCAAGTCCAACCCTTGATCCACTACCGCTGCAGTTACCAGACCATGGCACTGAGTGCCACATCCAGTCTCTTTTTAAATATCTCCAGGCATGGAGAATCCACCACTTCCCTGGGTAGCCCATTCCAGTGCCTTATCACCCTCTCCGTGAAGAAATTCTTTCTAATATCCAACCTAAACTTCCCCTGGCACAACTTGAGACCATGCCCTCTTGTCTTGCTGATAGTTGCCTGGGAAAAGAGACCAACCCCCCCTGGCTCCAGCCTCCTTTCAGGGAGTTGTAGAGAGCGATGAGGTCTCCCCTGAGCCTCCTCTTCTCCAGGCTGAACACCCCCAGCTCCCTCAGCCTCTCCTCACAGGACTTGTGCTGGAGTCCCTTCACCAGCCTGGTTGCCCTCCTTTGGACCTGCTCCAGGACCTCAATCTCCTTCCAGAACTGAGGGGCCCAGAACTGGACACAGGACTTGAGCTGTGGCCTCACCAGGGCTGAGTACAGGGGCAGAATCACTTCCCTGGACCTGCTGGCCACGCTGTTCCTGATCCAGGCCAGGATGCCATTGGCCTTCTTGGCCACCTGGGCACACTGCTGGCTCATGTTCAGCTTCCTGTTAATATGTAGAATGTTGCTTCCTCACACAAATGTTGGATGTGCCAACCAGGCACAGCTGGACTTACTACTCACTAACCAAGAAAACCTGCTTGCTTAGTGACAGACTTGGCTGCAGTGACCACAGTATTGTAGAGTTTGTGATACTGCTGAGCATAATGAAGGTTAAGTCAAGAACAAAGGTTTTAGATTTTAGAAGAGCAAACTTCAGTTCCCTTGGGGCTCATTTGGAGGGGATCCCATGGGAAGCTTCCATGGAGCGTAGGGAAGCTAGCAGTGCTGGGAGTTTTTCAAGAACATTCAACTAGTTAACCAATACCAGTGACAAGTAGGTTGGTACTGGGACTGTTGCTCTTTAACATCTTTGCCAGAGAAACACACTACTCATCACTGCTCTCCATTTGGACATCAAGCTATTGACCACTACTCATATAAGTATTCTGAATTTGTATAAATATTAAGAATATTTCAAAGAAAAATATATAAGAAACAGATTTTTTATTTAGGCCACAACATACTGACATAAAACACAAATAGACTTTGAAATTCCTTCCTAAGGTAAATTCTGCCATATTTACAGGTCTTGCTAAGAATCCTTTTCCTGTCTCATCCTCAAGAGAGGAAAAACAGCCTCAAGCTTCTCCTCAAACCTAATGCCTAGGCAGTACTTAGAAATTAAAAACACATTTCATGAATTTCACTCAGAAGAGCAGTGTCAAAATACATATCAACATATGTAGGTAGCTTCAACCACTAAGGATTATTAATCTAAAGAATATACACAGTAAAACAAATAATATTTCAACAAAAAGCCTTCTTCAGTGCTATTTTGTTGAATTTTCTGAAGCTAGAAATTACACATGAAAGTCAGATTGGGTACAAGTGTATTACACATTGATTTCTTACCTTTCAAGCTCACAAGTGCTTTTGCTGAAGAACCTGTGAAAAATATCAAAAGTTCACATAAATCATAAGTTATTTCAAACCATACAACCTATACAGAGTCTTCTTAGTTAGTTCTTAGGGAAGAAGTAGAATTGTAGTAACAAATGTTTCACAGCTAAATGAGTGAACCCTCTGTGCCCTGTGCCCTTCATGGCACTAAGTATAGCATTATATCCAGAACATCTTGAAAGCATATATTCATGTTTTGGTTTTTTCCTTTAATTTCAAATCTACAAAACAGCTCCAGATGCTAAGCACTTTTGTTAAACACAGCAAATTCTGTATAAGCTTTAAATCTAAACTACATACTTGCATACAGATGCATGTTTCCATGCAGCTGTAAATGTATTATACAACTGACAAGGAAACATTAACACTTAAAAAAAAATTATTTCTACCAATCCAGAATTCTTCAATGTCAAAAATTTACACAAAAGCAGTAGTTTATGTTGTGTAAGCTTGGTTCACATGTACAGAGATGGATAGTTCATTGCCCCCTACTGGAACCTCTTTAAGTCAGAAAGGCAGCAGACTGAGATACTATAAATGCAGATGGGATTCTTAGTTTGCTTGAACTATTGAAACTGTGGCCAGAAAAGACAAATCTGGGTCTGAATAGTGCCTTCAAGGTCTGGAATCTTCAAATGTCTCTAAGAATCTGAAGCAAATACACTATATTTCTGCATGAAAATTCTACAGATTCATGCTTTCCTCTCAAATCAACTTTATTTTTCCAGTTATGTTCCAGCATTGCAAGCAGTCCTTGCTTTGAACCCTCTTCTTCTCACTTTCCCTGCTCTCTCCCCTCAGCTTCTCTTTAGAACAGATGTTCCAAAAACATTTCCAACTCCAAAGGTCTGGTAATCCCTTTTCACAAGAAACTGAAATGTATTTAGGTCCTAACACCACGAACTTCACAGTGACAGATATCCTTGACAATATGAGGATGCATTCCAATGAATATCACAGAGCCAAAAAATGAAAGTCCCCTTTACAGGAGAACAGATCATTTTGGTTTGGAGTGCACTGTTGAAGAGAATACAGGTGCAGCAATGGCAAAACCACCCCAAGTTACTTATTTTTTCAGCATATTATTTTTGTTTCTGATTTGTTTCTGAATTCAGCTCTTGTAAGCTGTTACAGCATTAATTTTTTTTATTATTTCATACTAATAATCAGATACTACACACTGTGTTTGCATACAGCGATACCCTGTTATCAGCCAAGAATGCCATTCTTAAAAGTAACAGGAAGGACAGTGAAGTATTAGTGGCCCCTCCTAACTAACATAAGGGATGGTGAGAAATGCATGCCGGAATTAATAAATTAATACAGTTTAAGAACATGAGGAAAACACGTCATAGGGGAAGAAGATGCAAAAACAGGGTCATCAGGACTGTCAAGTGGAGGAGATGCTGGCTTTTCAGAACTGATCACTATTCCAAAAGATCTCGGGCATTTCCTCTGCAAGACTGAATGTAAAATCATTGTCCACTTTACCTAACCAGCTCACTCAAGTGAATCAAGTTTGACCAATTAAGTCATGGGTGAGTACACCAACAACTGATATGAAACAACATGGAAAGAGGCAACAAATCTTATATATTGTAAAAAATCTTTATATTGGGGTTGATGTCATACTCATAGCTGAAATTGCTGAGATCCTTTGCTAACCATTAAACTTGGATACTTCACCTTGTGACTGATGATGGGTCTGCAGAGCAGGGCAGTAGATGAAGCGAGGGATAGCAGAATGTTACTGTGCTACCTTCTGGCTTCGTAGTATTACCACTCCAAAACAGCATTAGTTGCCAAGGACTTTTCCACATAGGATAGTTAATCCACAATAGATGCATGCTAGATTAAGGCTGCTCATTTCTTTTCACTTAACCTGCAACTAAAGTAATGTAACTGGAAAAGGGCAGCTTTATTTAAGAATACAAGTTCAAAGTTAAACTATTTTAATATAACAAGATGCAAAAAACTATTAACACCAATGCTTCTGTAGCTAAAAGCATTAGAATACATGTAGGATATCAAAATGACAAAGGTCCATACGCTTAATTTTACCATAAAGGCAATATAATATGACAGGTAAGTTTTCTTGTCAATTTCTTCTATATTCATTTTAGGGGCTACCTGCAACACCACCAAACTTCAAGGAATATGGTACACCTCTCTACTTCTTCCATTTAGTTTGACAGTACTGTACATACTACCAGGGCTACAAACCAAGAAACTAGGATGATCTTCTGAGCAATAATGTGTTACGATAAAAAGCAACTGGCATTTAATACAATAAAAGCATTTCAGAGCTATAAAAATTGCGAAGCAACTCAGGGCAGATTAAGTTTATTAAACCAATAAAGAATTTTAGTTTAAATAATCAGTAGATTTATAATACCCCAGCCTCACATTAAATGGCAGTAGTTTTATACACTCCTGTTCTGAACAACAAATATATAATCACTGGCAGTCTTTTTAACCATCACTCTAATTTTTAACTTTAATCTGTAAATAGAACAAACCCACATGTTTGAATGTTAACATCTATTGTGACAACAACACAGATTTCATTTCTACAAATATCAAATACTTAAAAGACAAATGGGTGGAAAGGAGAAATAAGGCCTATGCATCACATGATGTATTACAACCAGAATTTACTTCCCAGCTCCTCCAGGTTCAGCAGATTATGGATGTGAGTTTCTTTATACTGAATACAAAACCTTAGTTTAGGAAGGAAGTACAAGACAGCTTACCACAGCAGTGGTTCAGAAATTATAAGGCCTTCTTGCAGTAGCTTACACTGGCATATTACTCCAATGCAAACTCTATGATTGGCTCAGTTTCATCTTAGTATCCTACCAAGTAATGTTTTGTGTATGTTTTTAGTAAATTAATTACTGGAACGCAATGTTCACACTCACCTAGGTCTGAAAAAATCAGGAAAGGATTGAGAAGAGAGATAGAAGAAAGATTTGAAGATCTAAAACCATGTCTTATTGTGAGAAAGTCAAAACACTCCAGTCTTGTTCTTCTCAAAGAAGGTCAAGATCTGCACTGATAACAAGTAACTACAAAGGAAGGTAATTCAGAGAGTAAATAGTTCTGCAACCTTCTTTTACAAGGAAAGGCATAACTACACCTTTTTGTCAAAAAATTATATTGGATAAGTCCAGGTTAACAATGAATGCTAAGTGTAACAGATTTCATATAGCTATACTAAGAAAGGGCATGTTGGGCTCCCTATCATTCAAAGTCTTTAAATCAAGTTTACTTGTATTTTAAAGAGAAATCTATAGCTAAAAAGGAAGCATGGATGCTTCAGAAATTCCAAACACAAGTATAATAGCATGCTTAATGAAGAATGTAAGTTGGTTATAATGGCCTTTTCTGGCCCTAGAAAAAACACACCTGTGAAATATGTGCACCATGGGTGTGCAGTAAAAATAACTGAGGCATTTAGTAGTATGATAACAGGAAGCTCATTAAGCAACTAGACTAGGACTAATTATATTTATGTGTTTTATAACACTTGCAAGAAGTGATCTGCAGGATCAGGATATTTGAAAAAATAAATCAACATCAAAATAACATCAAGTCTACCAAGTTTAGCACAATAAGCACCCTGATGTTTTCATGCTAGGCTAGCTAGAAGACTGGTTGGCTCCAGTCCCTGCTGACATGTGATCTGGCTGATGGACAGGTCCCAAAGACCTAAGCCAACACCTTCCCTGCACTTGGTTTCCACCAGAAATTGCTCCTCTAGCCCCAACCTCCTTCCCCCAACACAGAGGAGCATGTACAGAGGATTATCATAAAAAGAACCATAAACAATCTCTAAATGCTCTGCAAGCAGTACAAGAAGACTTCACAAGGAACTCTGATAGTGTGCCCTTCAAGAAGTATTTCTGATGTGGACATGGACTTTGAAGGATGGGGGAAAAAAGTGCAAAATCTTCTCTCCTTTTCAAAAATTAAGGTTGGGTTAAAAAACAAGCATCAATTCTATCCCCGCATTAAAAAATACCACACAAAAGAGGTGGAATATGACTGCAATTCAATACAGGCAGTTGTAGATGGCCTGGTATATATTTTTAGTAATCAAATGAAGCAAATCAATTTAAATACAGCTTGTCAACAGCTGATCTTAAAATTTAAAACAGAAACACAAAACACATTACATTTGTGAAAGTGTTTTCAGATTTTCTTTGTAATTAATTTGTAACAGCTGATTACAATTTTGAATAAAACGGTTAGAAGCAACCAAAGGGATGTTCCATAACTACTGATTTTACTAATGTAAAAAAGGAGTATATATAAATCAATATAGAAAATTATATTATCCACTTAAGCAATTACATAATGTAAAACCTGTCCTCTCCAGATTGTTACACAGGTGAGCAGTTTAACATTGGTTGCATGACTACCTCAAAAACCTTTGTAATTAAACTACATCACCAGCACTAAAAATGGCGTGATGGAGGAAAATAATAGAGAAGAAGGAAAAAACACAAGACTTTATTACAGATCAAGTCACGAACCCTCCAAGAGATCATTGATCCACACAAGCACAGCACAAGTTGTTTCAGCAGAGGAAGCATCTCAGAAAATTTGCCATCAAAAGGATAGATTATTCAGGAAAGCTTAGAAAGTATGCATCAGAGGAAAAAGTGGCTTTGGGTAGCTTGTAAGGCCCCCCCAGAACTCTGGGCTTGTTGGAGAGGTAAATAAATAAATGAACAATAACTTTTCACTTAAAGCATGAATGAGTATTTCCCCCATGTTATTAGCCTAATAATAATCTGACATTTGTGTACTTCCAAATCCTAATTTAACTACTAAATGGAAGTCAGTTTTTCAGCTATGTGAACTCTTTTACAGGACTTGTTCAGACAATAAGCACAATACCAAAGCCCCCCTTTTTAAACACTGCATTCTGACAATGGACAATATGCTGATACCATAGTAACTCAAAAGTGGGCAGCCACAAACTAACCTTGAGCCTTCTCACAAATGCTGTAATCTCATATAGTTCTGGTGACTTTTTGCCTCAAATATGCAGAGCACACTGGTACTAGGCTCACAGCACCTCTGGACTGGAAAATGATAGTATCAATAAGTAATCCTCATCCTTTCTCTATCCATTCAAGAGCACTGGCTATGCAGAAACAGGTGCCTGTGAACCACAGCAAAAGATTGTGCTAGGGGTAAAGACAACAATTTCTGCAAGAAGTGCTGCCCTTATGCTGCAGTCTCCATCCATAAGGTAAAAGGCCATGCAGAAAGATCCTTGTTCTGCCTTCCCTTCTTCTGCCTGTCCTAAAACACAAGCCCCTAGAAGCATTACCACTGAGGTCTCCAAAAATACGGTATTCAACAATATACTGTTTTCAGTATATGTACTGTAAAAGGTTAACATTTTGACACCCATCACTAGTACAGTCTGGCTTCTTTCTCTGACTCACTTGCCACTTGGTGTATGTCTATCTACAGCACAGAAACACTGTACCCAGATGCAGCTCAGTGGTTTACTCCTGACAAGCAGCCCCATGCTGACAGTAATTTAGTTAATTAAGCATGCTTCGACTTCTATCAAAAATGGCATCTCCCACTTCTACAGAGCTGATTCCAGGCATTCTCACTTGCACAAAAGAACACAAAGATGCAGCTTTTGTCTCTGCTGTGCTAGAAAAGCTGTGCCTCTACCAGGACTAGGACAGGTTTTTTAGCCATATTTTCACATATGGTCTGTTTTGTTAAAAGTCTCACCTCAGCTTTAGTGTGTTTTTTATAACTAATTCACAAGTAAGATTACTATGACTAGCAGCAAAAGTCAGGGCAGCATTATGCACACTCCAATACAATAATCAACTGCTTTCCTCTGCTGAGACAGAGATAGCCAGCCATCTGGTTTGCAGTAAAACTGCCCATTGCTTAACCTCCACTGCAAAATTACCAGGTGGTGAGGGAGAGGGGGAAACGTGTTCACTAAACTTAGTCACTCATCAGACAGCAACACAACAGTCTGCAGAAACCAATTTTGTCTCCGAGATATAAATCCAATTATTATAAGAACTTCTGCAATTGGGACCCCCAATATTCTGGAATTTCTCAGGTAGAGGATTTGCCACAGAACTGCTCTTTCTTCACAACACTTTGCTCCATCCTAGGTTACTATATTCCTCCCTCTCCATTGGCAACAATAGTCAGAAAAGGCCTGGACTACAAGAAAAGCAGGTAAACTTATGCACTGACGTCTTCTTCATTTTGTTAGGTTGTTAGTGTGAACCCTCCTATCCATGGCAAAGGGACAGACTGTCACCTTTAGAGAAGAATTCTAATTTTTTTAGGAACTTATTTTTACATCACTATGGAAGAGTCCCAAACCAATTTTGCAATGCTTACAGTTATTATCCCTTATAAATTAAGTTGCAGACTAAAAGCCACATTAGGTCAGTATTATATTAATTAGAACTAAGTTTATATCTTCATTTTAAGTATAGGAACAGAAATAAGTCTCTGTGGTGATTGCTACAGTGTAATTTGAAAACATCCACATCACTAAAATTGCAAAGAATAGGAATGGAACACAAGGGAAACCCTCTGAAACTCTGACTGAGTCACAGACCCTTCTCTATTATATGTTACAGGCAAAGCAATGGACCTGTCAAATGTTACTCATGCCACTGTAGGCACTATAAAGGTGGCCAACAGATGAAAAATTTATTTTTCACACTTTGCGTTATCTTGAAGCACGTGGTGTCTTCTCTGGAAGATGGGTAAGGAAAATCAGGAACAGTAACTTAAACACTGTCCATTCTAGTGAAGAGGGAAACTAGATCAAATAAGTAATAAAATGCTGCTAATTATTAATTACATTTGTCTCAGTTGGTCCATGACTTACATTAATCAGATTCTAATATGGTACAGCATTACATGATTGGGCTGTACTAAACTGAGATTGTCAGCTCTATCCTTAATTTACAATGACCCTTCATAAATCTGTTTGATTAAAACAATGACACCACCATGTAGGGGTACTGACCATTTTCTCTCCTGACAGTTGTTGGAGCTGTAATGAAGAGCAACATACTGCCACCAGAAACAAGAGTTCAAGTTACTTCTCTCTCAGAATCTTATACAGAATAGTTGATATGTTCATGAGTTTACCTGGTGATGCACAAAACAGTGTCAGCAAATATATGCCTACCCCCATGCATGTATGTTTATTGAAACTACTAGGTGCCTCAGTTTAATTTGGCATGTATTAATACTTCCAGCTAAAGTTTTACAATGCTTTATGCAAAACCAGTTCTGCTAGAGCTGTGCATAAAAGGACAACAGATAGTAACAGATGCTGAAAGAAATTTAAAGCTTCTAGTATGTTCCACAATATTTTTAAAGTAGCAGTCATAAAAATTTTGAAAAATAAATGGTTACTAGTGTACATATTTTCCTAAACTGCTAAATAATTTAGTAAATAGTCAAAGTAATTTTCTATGAGGGCTTAAAGCCACTAAACTGAAACACTGTGAAAATTCAACTACATCATGACTATCGTCAATTTAATCTACAAGGCTACAGAGTGAAGACATCAAGAAAAAAAGCCTTCACTAATTCCTTCTTGTGTTCTAATCAAGGGATTTACAATGGATTTCACATACGAATCAATACAAGAAAATCTCCATGGAAAGAAAATAAAATTCTTTTTCCCCTCAGAAGAGTTGAGCCCATAGTACCTACACATGGCAGAGGCATTTCTCTACCAATCTTACTCTACTCTGTAAATCACTTCCAATAAGAGGTATTACTCTCCACAGAACTCTTGTGAATTTACAGATGCATATCTGAGCAATACCTTCACATTGGCTCAGTACTTCCCACCTCTTTCATTCTTTGCACCTTGTGTACCCTTCTCTATGACGAAAGCCACCGCAGCCAAATTGCCTCACACAACATCCACCCTTTTTTCTGTCATCCTCTAGATCTCCCTTGGTTAGACACCATCTTCAGCAATAAGTGTTAGACCTTAAAGTACAGCAATGATTATGTGAGCATGATACATATCAGTTGCAGATTTGATGGTCTTCTCTGTCCTGTGGCTTCTCAAACTGAGAAGTGTATCACTTAGATACACTGCTTAGCGTATCACTAGAAGCAAAAGGAGTTAACAGGAGCAAGACAGAAATACAAGAAGGGATGAAAACATTACTTTAAAAAAAAAAAATCTGTATCATCCCACTCTGTTCTGTCACTGATGATTAACAAGAAATCCTTGATTTTTTTCTGCCGGGAAGCAGCTTGTGTGTCTTGTGGTACATGGTCACGACTAATCTAGAATCCACAGTACACAGAAAATGTCCCACCATTAACTTCCAGTGCTGCTGAAGAGCACGAAGAAAATACGTAAGAACACGACCAGTTTCTCCTCTATGTGCCCGTATTGTCCTTCATGCTCTCTGTCTCTGATATACAACTACCTTCAATTATTCACTTGTAAAACTTGGTATTACTTAATTCTACTGCATACTTTGTAAGAAGACAGATCAATGTAGCACACAGACACATTTGACATTAAATAATGCCCTCTTCTATAATACAGAAGTACTTTGTGCACGAATCCATATATACAGCAGCGTGTGAATATTTCTCATCTAAGTTTTAACTTAAGCCTCACATACGTTGAACATTTACGCACGCCCTGTGTAGCTGATGTATGCAAGCATGTATTTTTGTACTGCCTTCATCTAATTTTCATCTACTGACACACGATGCAGCATCTTTGAACTCCTCCCTCTGCGTCTATCAGTGCCCCATAGATGCTGTATGTACAGCCCTGTCCTCCCCCAGGTCCTTCAGAAGTTCTCACCCTGTATACAACAAACGCTATGAATATCTAGGTTCTACTTTACCCCCGAGGACGACAGGTAGAGGAGCACCAGGTTACTCGGCCCTTTCCCTCCGCTGTCCTCACCCCTACAGCCAGGACAGGCTGTCAGGTGTACCCCGCATACTCCTTCACACCTTCCTCTCCCCACGCCCCGAGTCCCGGTTTCCGCGCCCCCGCACCGCGCCGCGCCCGGCAGGTGACGCCGGCCAGCCCCGCCGCCTCACCCGCGCAGGGCGGGGGATCCAGCCCCGGCACCCCCGAGGTCAACGGGGGTCGCACCCTCGGGAGGGAGTTCATCGCCCGCCACCCTCCCCGCCCCAACAAACGGGGCACGGCTTCGCGCCGGAGGGGCAGCGGCAAGGGAGAGGGAGGAGGAGGAGGAGGAGGTGGCGGTGTGGTGGCGGTGGTGGGGGGGAGGCTGGGCCGGCCCGGTTGCCAGGGAGGAAGCACCGGCTCCGGCCCTGCACGGCTCCCACGACGAATGTGAGGGAGGCGGGAGGGAGGCAGGGCGCAGCGCCCGTGTCCCGCAGAGAAGAGGGGAGGAGGCGGAGGCGGGCAGCGGGTGAACGGGACGCTACTCACTCTCGTCAGGCAGCTGATCGAGCTCCGCCATCTTGAAGGAGCCGCGCCGCTTTTTCAAAGGCTGCCTGGCGCGGTGCATTCTGGGGGAGGACAAGGGGGACTGCGCGAGGCGGCGCTGCCGGGAGGGGATGGCGCGAGCGGGAGCGGGAGCGGGAGCGCGAGCGGGCGGGCGCGTGCGTGCCTACGTGCGTGCGTGGGGAGGGCAGCGGGTGGCGCGCGTGGGGCAGAGCGGAGGCGCCGGGAGGAGCGGGAGGAGGAGGAGGAGGAGGAGAATGAGGAAAAGGAGGAGGAGAAGGAGGCTGCGTTCCCCCCGGGCCGCTTCAGTGCGGTGGCAAAAGCGACAGCGTGCGTCACGGAGCCCGTGCGGGTCCCTCTGAGGGCCTTCTGTAGACAGGCTGTCGCTTAGTCCCAAGTGACGATTCACCCGACCCTTTAGACATGCCCTATGTTACACCCATCTTCCTTCATTAAACGATTTTTATTTTTTTGCTGAAATCTAGTTATTTTCCTTGTCTCTGCTTTTCATTGTTAGCTGTCCCCCACCTAGCAAAAACGCTTGCAAAGGTGAGACCTGAGGAGGACTGGTGAGAATAAAGGCCCCTGTAAAATCGGTCCTGGAGGTGCCACCGTGATCTGTGGCATTCTTCATGAAAAGTCACAGAAACTCTCACGGAATTCAAGGCCTGAAGGTCAAGGTTTCACTTTTTTTCCAGGTTTCACTTTTTTTCCATACGGTGTGTGTGAGCCAACACTAATGCAGTCCCCAACCATCATACTGAAACCTTTCTGCAAGCAGCGAAGGTGGTTTCCTTGTGTAGTTCCCTTAGGGTCTCTGCACTAAAGTGAATTTTAAAGAAAAAGATTCTTCTGCAGAAAGAAGCCTTGCTTATTGCAAGGCATAAGCACCTTACATGCTTATGGACCAGACTCTGCACCTGGTTTAGGTTTGACAACAGTACCTAATGCTACTTAAACCAATCAAAATAAACTTCCTTTTTAAAAAATATATGAAAATACAAAAATTTAAGTTCAAAGGCTGACTCAGTATCACATCTTAAACATACTAGCAACAGCACCATGATGTAATGCAAAATGGACACTATGTCTGTTTGTATCTCTTTAAAAGCACCTAGGTGAAACCAAGGGTTTTGTAAAACACAGAAAATACATATCTTGGGATATTAGAATAAGAGTTTTAATTTCTGTTCTTAATTTTCAAATGAACTCACATGACAAGGCCCTCTAGCAGGCTGAGAGAGGCTGGATAGAAGTCATATTATGAAACATTTAAAATATATATTAAAAACCCCAATGTTGCCCTTGTGCTTAAGAGGAAAAAAGTGAGTTTCTAAGCGTATAAACAGAGTAAAATCCTTTATAAATTCCCCCAGAGCTTTCTGTGTGCACAGTAGTAGAGCTAAAAAAAAAAAAAGAAAAAAGTTAAAAAGAAAATGCAAATCCTAGCATGTAGTTCCATGCCCTTTCCCAGTTCATTTTGAAAGGCTTTTATAACAGCCTTCTGTCCCTGAAGGGCCTAGGACACTTCAGTGAGAGCTTTCTCTACGGCATCACACAAACCAAGCAACTACAGCAGAGAGATGCAAAGCAGCGTAGGCATAACACTAAACAATAATAAAGAAGCAACAAAATAGTTGTCTGTAATCTGTACTATTTGAAAGGCAAAAAAACCACACAATGTTAAACCCTGTACAGTGTTCCCCTTCAGTGAAACACCTCCACCACCCCAAAGGCCTGACATGGACCAGACCTTCCAGGCTTAGGTAAAGTATGTGTTAATGACTCTAACACTTTTGTTGTATCAGATAGATTCCCCACCCCATTCGAAGGGTTGTATGTTAATACTCAGCTAAAAGTGGTAACACTGATAATTCCACAACCAACAGAAGGCACTTTTCACCAGCAAGATTTTTGCTTCTGTGCTTTGTAAACATTGTCATCACATCTCGTTGTACTGAAAGCAGCAGTTGCCCAGCACCACCTTGATGCTAGAACTTTCACCCAGCAAGGGATTTTCAGAGAAGGAGAAGAAAAGTTTTCTACAATACAGTTACATTTTGTAGTCATCAGAGCCTGGGTTTCTAGAAGGGAAAGCAAAGAGGAAAACAAGCAAAAATCCCAGTGCCTTTTAGGCATTTTCTACATCTAGAAAACAGATGAAAAAGACAAAAAAGATTTTCCCCTGCCCCAAACATGACCTGCAGATCACCTTAAAAATTACCAGGTCAGATGGTATAATTCAGCTCCCAATCCCACGATGCTGGATATTCCTTCATGTCATTCCAACAACATTTGGAAAATGTTTAGCAATAGCTATTACCATTCACTGTGATGAAAGGGCAACTGTTAGTAACACTGTATTATGAATATTCCTACTATAAGCAACCTTTTATATCTTGCCCTTTTATGAATGCTGTGGTATCTTTGTATTGTTTTTCATTTCTCCCATGCATGTTTTTTCCAAGCCACAAAACTTCAACCCTATTTGATGAAGCCACAGCCATTTCCATCAGACAGTATGCAGACAAACATACTTGTTCTCAGTTTGTCCTTTTACCAATCTGACAAATTTGAGGTTTGCGCTTTGGTCACGTGGAAATGACACAACGGTTCCGACAGATTGGAATGGTGACTAAGATCAGATATTTCATTGAGCATTTCATTGAATCATCATGGTTGGAAAAGACCTTCAAGATCATCAAGTCCAACAATTAGTTCTACACCACCATAACCATTTGTGAAGAATCTGCCATTAGGTACTGCTGACTCACCTGCCTCACAGAGGGAGATCTTTAAACTGGCTTTACTCATGCCATTCTCTTCCCCAGAGCGTCATGTTAGGCAACCTGCTCCTACTGGTACGTGCTGAAAATGCTGCAGAAAGCACTTCCCCACTCTTGTTTCTTAATTATTGCAGATGATAAGACATGGTTTACACCACCTACTAATTAATGCATTCAGAGTCTTGTCAGTACAATGCAGGGACAGTCCCAGGGACAGATGGTTAGGACGTAATTTTTGCACCTCTCCTAGGCAGGCAGTGGTAGTACAAAGAAGAGCACAGACAGCAGAAGAGTCTGCTCTTCAGTCACTGAAGCATGTTCTTGTGAAGTCTGAGTCCTGCTGCATTAATCACATTATGAAATTAGAATGTGTAATAAAGAGGCAGGAGAAGCAGTAATTTCCCCTTTCAGTTGTTGGGATGCCATGAAGCCTTCTTGCCTTCTGACTGTACTTTTTAATTTCACTTTCTGTCAAAGCAAACTGCAATGCCTGCTGGCCCACACACTACCTTCACACTGGAAGGAATGAAAACCAGCAAGTCACCTTGACTGGGATCTACATCTGCATTTCTTCTCATAGGTACCACTATCTCCAAAATTGTAATTTCTGGACTGGTATTTATTTGCAAGTAAAAGGACAGAAGGTCTTAATCAGATGCATGCACTCTACAACAGTGTAAACTTAATTTTTTATGGGCGTAGCAGAAGTGAGAGTATAATGGAGAAACTTACAGGCTGCACTACACGTACAAAAGCAATCGAAATAAAATACTTATTAGCAGGATATAAATTGTCCACAAAAACACTCCAGCAGAACTCACAACAGGTCTGGAACCGTCTTCCAGAAAGAAAGCTGGAATCAAAGGAATCGAAGACCTCAGTAGTTACAAATACAGCATGACTCATTTAAGAGCACAAGTACAACTTTATGTTATCAAGGAAGTTTGATGTGTCCAGAGGTCTTTTTAAATCTATAAATTATTTGGTTGTGGGTTTGTTTTTTTTCCTTCCCCTCTGACTATAAGGGGGAAGGATTTCATTGAGGGCTGTACCAACTGATTTAGAGATTGGTTTATGGTTAAAGTACTGGATTGGGTAACCTGTGCTTTTTTTTTTTCTTTTCTTTTCTTTTTTTTTTTTTTTTTCCCAGTCATCCGCTTCTTTCTTGCTTGAACTAGGGCAAGTCCTAAACAATTTACACTGATTGCCAATCAGTAAGCCTAGGTTTTAGTAACAAGAGCCTCCAGCCATGCTAAATATATTAGTTAAATATTTACGAATTCCTGCTTTTTGTAGTTTAACATCTAGATCAGAAGTCATTCCTCAACATCTTTCCTCTGAAAAAAGCACAGGATGTCATGGGACCTCATGTCTTGACAGCTCACTCCTTTCAAGCAGTTTTGACAGAAATGGACTACCCATTCATCCAGCTCTGCTTCAGGCACATACTGAAAAAGCAATTCCTTCAGTGGTTGTCACTGTGCTGCTTTCCTTAGCCGGATCCTGGGGAGAGCTGGATCACAGTGGCACCAGCACCTGCTTTCAGGAGAAACAGGTCCAATTTGTTGGACAAGCTGTCAGCAGAAGCAGCACCTAAATTAGTACAAGATCCCAATGTGATACAGTCAAACCCAGACTCTCCACAGAGGGCACCTGCTGCATCTTCAGAAAGTATTGTTCCAATGTGTATTTTACCACTGTATTGGTCAGGTTAGAAAGAGCTTGGGATAGCTTTGGTTGTGCTGCAATTGTAACTGAGCACTACATAGACATCATAAAGCATGCATTGCACTGCTTGGGTTGGAGCAACAGGGAACTTTGAGACACCTCTGGTACAGAAGACAGAGGCAACATCAAAAGTCTCTACCTTGTCCAAATTGTCCAAAACTCTAAGCTGGGCGTGGCTTTTTTTTTTTTTCCTTTTTTTTTTCCTTTTTTTTTTTTTTTTCCTTTTTTTTTTTTTTCTTTTTTCCCCAAGCATGGGGGGAAGATATGCCTGTAATAAATCTGTCTTGCAACTTAACTGTATCAGTTTTTATGTTTGCTTTCAGAGACTGGCAAGATTGTATTTTGATGACTGACCAAATGTTTCTGTTGGAAGCAAAACTGTGATCAGCCACAGGTTATGTTATTGAAGAACTGTAAGGTAAGGGCTACTCTTTTCCTCTCAAATCCATTAACATCAACCTAAGCTGATTCTCTCATGCTGAACTATCCTCAAGCCATATGACTTAAGTCACTCCTTCCACATTTCTTTCTCTCCCTCACACCAACCTAGTTTTCCATCTACTATTCCTCATCCTCCTTTCCTTCAAGGGTCCTGAAGGAAATATCTGAGCTATACAGCAACCACTTTGGCTTCAAAAGCCTTTTTCAAAAAGCACTGGGACATGACATTTTAAGAAATTAATCTGCCATTTCCACATAGGTTACTAAAGATTGAAATTGCAACCATCAGAATGAGATGGCACTGTTAGCAAAGGAGGTACTGAATGTATTGTCAGTGCAGAGCTGTCCCTGTGGAGCTCAGGGAAAGCAGTAATTTTTTAAAAGAAAATAATGACCTTGTTCTACAGTCAAGTACTCCCATGTTGCTCAATGTTACTGACAGCAGGAAGTAACAAACATCACTAAACACAGAAATTATTAGTTTATATTGGTGTTTTGTGACAGGGAATTCAAGACTACCCACAAAGTGGCAAAAAACCTTATTCCAGCTCATGGTGAGTGAAACCTGAGCCCAAACTCAACTTACAGCTTCGTAAGGACTTGGAGTCTACAACAACCAACTTACATCACATTGAAGGTAGGTATTTAAAGGTTTATTGGGGCTAATACTAAATTCAAACAACAACAATTTCATTTTTCATGTTTACCACACCAACTGTTGACAGATGAAATCCTAGTGGAAGTCCAAATTTTAATTTCACCACAGCTTCCTGGAAGGTGACTACAGATTTTGGTATTTGACCTTCAGAGAGAGCGCTACCATGTTTAAGAATATTCTACCAAATACATTTAAAATCATGACTCAAAACCAAAACAATTGGGAAGTTTTGAAACAAAGCTGTTAGTATGAAACTAGCTTTTATTTTTTACCTCAAAATAAATGCACAATTATCATTTATTTAAATGAAAACTGAAAAAGAGTACCTTAAACAAGGGGGAACCTTAACAGAAGAAATATTGTAAACATCCTCAAGTTCTTTTTTCTGCTACTGGTTTTTCCCAACCATTTTTCGCTAAAAACACAAGCTTGATTTTTTTTTATTTATTGGTTTGTCAGCTTACCTAATTGAAAGAAACATTTGAAAGCCCCCAAATTAGAAGAGGTATAAAATAAACCCAGGTACTCATCCTCATCAGAATTGAGGCCCACGTGTTGCCACACATTTACATAAGCTTCCACTAACTGTTGTCCTAAATAGGATTTTTCTTAACTCTTCTTCTGCAGTTTAACTTTTGATATCTTGGTAAAAGAAGTCGATGTGTAAGCATGTCAGCATTCAACGCTATAGTGTAACTACAGTATAACTCTATCAGGGCTTCAAATTACTGTTCACCAAAGTGATGTCTTATAGTTGAATTTCAGTTTCAGCAGGTACTTCAGATTTACCTGAGCAACATCATACACAATATATCTGGAAGAATGTTAAGGAATAATTGCATTTTTTTATATTAGTATCACAGAAGAACTTCAAAACACAGTCAGACTTCACCTTTGAACTTAATTTATACAGATGCCTACATGATTAAGCAGTTCTAACAGCTTACAACAGAAATGATCAAATTTGACTTCTCTTTGAATCTGAAAATGTTTTATACAATAGTTAGAAACAAGCAAGTCATATGGAGAATTAATGACAGTGCAGCAGGCATCCTGAGTGACAGACAGGTGAAATGACTTAGATACAGGGTTGCAGCTCTTACAGATTATTTTTTGTCAGCCAGAGCCATCAAACTCAATGTCTTTCTCCCTATCTAAACAGTGGAGCAACATAGACTAGATGTGATCTGCAGTAAGACATGGCATCTACAATTATAACTGTAACTCTATTGCTACCTTCCAGCACAAAGTCATTAATGCCCTCTTAATTTCTCACTAAAAAACCCAAACTGGAATGACAGAGAAGAGCTCTACAATGGCTGGCAGTGCTTGCATATTCTATAACTGAACTGCACCATTTTATTTTTTCAGAAAACAGTCCCTGCCCACCTATTTGTTTCTCAATGCTTTAGGCCTCAAACTTACCCCTAGTCCCCATTTTAGGTGAAATATATCCCCAATAAACAGTGTAAACCAAAATTAACATATATTACCTCAGTTAGTTATTATTAACTATAATATATTTTATCATCTGACCAAGACGGATGCTGTGCTTTAAAACACTCAAGATAAAACCTGTATTGCCATGAGTTCTGTTGCCAAGATTGCTTGTAAGAGGAAGAGCTTGCCAAGAGATAAGAGTTTCTGCCCAACTCAGGGTTTGTATTAATGGGTTACTTGCTTCACTAACAATGACTGATCTGGGACCTTAAACATCACTTATTATTATGACCTCTTGTCAATGTTGAGCACACATTCATTTAGGGCCACTTGTGCCTAGAAAGAGGCTTAATGGCTCCATGTCTGGGTATCTGAGGTTTACCTCAACACTCACAAAGGGTCTGGGGAACATGATTGAAGCTGTGTGAGAAGAGCCTCCAAACCACAGAGCTGGCTCCCCCACCTATTCCTGCCCAAGCTATGCAGCCATAACACTATTGAGGATGTAACCAGATTGGAGTGATGTGAAACCTCATGCTGTATTCCCCTCCCCTGGCCTTTCTCTGGTCAAGACCCTTCTGAGCAGTCTTGCCTAACCACTGCAATGCCTTCAGGTATTAAGTCCTGTTGGGGCAACAGTTCTTTGCTATGTGTATTGCTTCCTTTTTTTGCAGAATGACAACTTAAGTGTGAGAACTCTAAAATCATCTCCCTTGGAGAACTAACTCCAAATTGTCTATGAGTACCCCAAAGCAGATCTAAAAGAAACTAAACAGTATTTCATAACTCATGATTGACATTAGCAAGTTTCTGCTTAACTCAGCAACATCCAAATACAGAATGCTGCCAACAGCATAGCAAAGGATACTCATTATACAGAAGACAGGTATCATTAATTCCTGTTGAGATTCCATTCCCTAAAGGAACCTCTACACCACCAAGGGTAGTAGTGGCTGTGGGATCAGGTGCAGTTTTGCCCAAACCTAGAAAGGAAGAAAACATTAGTTACAAACCTAGAAGGTGTACACAGACTTTGAACATAAAAAAATTACTTAGCCAGCCAACTATTACTTCACATATATTTTCATATGTTGAACAAGTGCAAAAATTTCTTAAGAAGAGCAGAAAGGATACAGTATGTATCAATGTACAATTCAGCATGACCTATGGTACTTGTACTCTGCTACATCAGAAATGAGAATTGTAGATGTTTGGCTGCTAATTGTCTAATCTGTATGATCAAAGCTAAACAAGACCAGACAAAGTTAGCATATGCTAGGTCTATTAATGAAAATACACACATTGTAGCATTTTCAGAGAACTATAAGAAAGCAGTTCTTTTTCTCTTTAAACTCTTCAATGCAAATCCGATTTGACATCCAGAATAGTGGGAATAATATGTATTGAAAAAGATGCTAAATCACATTTAATTCAATTTTAGACAGATGATTTTTTAAGCCTCTCAAAATGCATAATTTTTAAAAAGCCATTTATTACTAAATGCTACTGTTCTCCACGCTCCCATTTCATTACAGAAGACAGTCATGATTGCCACTTCTTTTGCTTGAATTAAAGAGCTGTCTTTTCTCTCATCTTTTTCAGTTCAATATTACCAATACTTTTCGCAGCTAGAAATGTAATGAGAACAGCTGTTCCATTTGAACTTTTATTCTCCCTTATTATTATCCCTTCCTCCAACTTCTAAGGCACTTCGAAAGCTAAATCATTATGATCAACCTCTCATCTTTCTTCTAAAATACAGAGTATTTTTATGAAGAAACTAAGAAGTTGGAGAACACACCTTGCATTTTCTCTTTTACAATATAATACGAAAGTTTCTTCCTGAACTTTAGGCAACATGTTAACTTCAGTCTTACTGTTACAAGTGCATTAACTACCATCTCAAAACACCATATACACATATACAGACGTAACTATAGGACAATATTTTGCAAACTCAAGGAAAGGAAATTACTGTAGTTCTCTTTCCTAAGCACAGAGTGTGTTCATCAAAAATAACAGATTACTGATGACAATTACTAATACTTACCTTTCACACTGTGTTTTCCCTTAGGCAATTTTGTTATGTGAGAAGCGTTCTTTAGCTCATACCTAGACAGCACAGAGAACATGTAAATAGCATTTTACATCTTAAACTACCTCAATGAAAAATACTTTTTTGTGTTTTTTGGGTTTTATTCGTTTGGTTGGTTGACTTCGGTGTTTTTGTTTGTTTGGGGTTTTTTTCCCAGGCTTTACTTTACAGTTAATAAGTTAATTTAGAGTTTACTATTCTGGAATTCAACAGCCTTCCTCTTTTCTCAGTTACTAATTTTGATTATATTGGCATTTAACAGAAGATTCTAGACCTACAACTTTAATTTCTTTTCTTAAAATCAGCTATTTAGTGGGATAAATAAAAACCCCAAGAAATCTTTTTTTCTAAAAAATACAAAGTGCTCTTTCTTCACTCTGAAGAAAAGGCTTGCAATTTTAACATCACCTTCTAATTGATATATTAAGCACATTTAGCAAATAGTCTTTTTAAGTTACTTACATATTTCCAAGGGCAACTTCTCCAAGTAGTATTAAGCCTATGGGATCAGCTTGAGATGTGTGACAGTAGTTGGCACTCTTGGATACCATGTCTGCAAAGTAGATGCCCTTCCCAAACATGTAGCCAGTCTGCAAGCAGGAAAAAAAACAAACAAAAAAACCCCTAAAACAAACACAGAAAAGAAATAGATTGGGACAGAAACAATAATAGCAGTATTGAGTCCACCTGGCTGGGCTTTCAGAAGATCAAAGCCCTTGTGGACCCGGTCAGCAACCCCCTCTGGATACACAATGTTGCCTGCATGCTGAGTTATAACACTGAGCCTCCCCTGCCAGAGGAATTCTTCTAGTTAGACTGTCTCCAATTGTGGCCATCTCTGGATACAGGAAGGGAGGCAGTCAGAGGAGTGATCTGTTTAACATACCACGGGAGCTTCAGGAGGAGCTATCCGGAGACCCTGTGAGAGGATACCAGCAAAGTTGGTGGTGCGGGAACCGTGCCACAGCAGCTGGCGGTTGTGAAGATGCTTAAAGGGCTTGTAACGCTGACTCTCTCCTTCACGCTCAATTCTGAAGATCTTCCATTCAAAAAGGGATAGGAGAAAAAAAAACAACAACCAAGAAAATAAAACATTACCTCCTCATGCAGCTAATCAGATGGGGAAAAAGAGTCATCACTTGGAATATACTGTAATCTGCTAGGAAAATTCATCTGGATGGTTTTTGGTATTTGCATTGCGCTATGTCATGCTAGCAAAAAGGAAGCAGCACTGATCACACAATACGTATTATTGATTACCTCTCCACCTTCCCTTCCCCATTTTCATGAGATCATAATTTTCTGAAAAATAATTCAATGAACTAAGACTCAGTTTTAGAATAAGATTACTCCTCCACCTCATTTTTGAGGCCAATTAAAATAGAGACACACAAGCCTATCTCAGTAAACTTGTAAGTCCTCTATGCCTAGACTTTTGCTATTCTATTAAAGCAATTGATCTCTCAAACAATCCCTTCAGTAAAGGAAAATAGATAAGATAATAAAAAATAAAAGGACACCATGAACAAATAAGTTGACTTAGAATTGTCCATATTCACAAACTTAATATTGCCCAGCTTACATCCACAACTTTGAGATCATATGCGTTGTGAGTAGCAGCATGAGTATTTTTCACATATTGTTTAATAATCTTGGCTTCTTCTGAATCTTTGTCAACAACCTGCAAAGAAGCAAATAAGAAGTTTCTTCAACATATGAACTATCAGAAATCTTATAACATGATAATATCCACCATAAGCTTTATAACATGATGATATCCATCATATGCTTTCAACTCTCCAGTTTAAGCCCCCTTTGCCATTTAGGTGAAAACTATTCCCAGCTAAAGATGATGTGCAGGTATACTGACAGCACCTGGTCACAGACTGTCTGAAAGGGGAAGGCAACTCTGGAAACGGATACGATTTCCAACTTCACTGCTTCAAAGTAGGGTCAGCTGGAGGATGTTGCCAAGCCTCCCCAGCCTCACTGGGCAAACTTTTAGAGTGTTTCACCACCTCCACAGTAAACAAAAAAAGAAAAAAAACGCAACCAAACACCACCAACCATAAAAGCTTTTTTTTTTCTTTAAACACAATTTCCTGCGTTTCAATTTGTGACCATTGCCTCTTGTGACAAGACACTACCAAAAAGTCTGTCTCCATCTTCTTTATTCCCTTCCTCCATCAGGTGTCCATGGACATTGGTAGGATATCCCCTGAGCCTTCTTTCTCCTGGAGTAAAAAGCTCCACTTCTTCCAGCCTTGCCACATACAACATGCTCCAGTCTCTCCCTTCACTGAACACATGCCAACACATCCGTCCACTTACAATTCAGGTGATACTTGCATTCAGTCACTCTTTTCTTTTTACTTCTTTTACCTTAATATCAGTTCGAAGTTTTTCATAGTTGATGTCAATTGGGTCTTTATCTCCATCCTCATTTCCACCTCTGAGAAGGCTGTAAGCAACCTCAATATCAAGCAAGTTGTCTAACATCTGCACTTTAGCCTGAAGAATATAAACAGTTTATTTTACTTGTGCCTTTGACATATTCAGAGTAACTCTGAAATAACCCAATATAAAAGAGTGTGTAAATCTTTGGTCACACACTGACATCTAACAGCACTGTTTGTTTTTTTTTTTAAATATTTACTTAAATATACTAAAAAATATATCCACATATATAAAACCAGACAATAATATAGAACATCTATATCTTCTAATACCTTGTGTATTTATAATTATTTGTACACACATATATGCACACAAACAAAGCTATATTCTGAAGAAAACCAAGCTTAACCTCATGAAAGCATGAGGTTAAAGTAAGGCTTAAAACTTCATATATTCTCTGTGTTAGTTGTCTGGTATCAGACCCATTGCCTGCTAACAACATACTTTTTCCAGTCAATACCTGAATGTATTCCAAGTTATTTAGGAGTGGTGGTTTCTTCATCCCAAAGTCATGAGGAATCAGAGTATAGAAGCGGTTGGAGAGGTCCAAGATCTGTGATTCTGAACCACTGTCAGAAACTGCCTAGACAAGACAACAAGCACCAAAGAAAAATACAAAGTAAGATTAAGTCTCCATAGCAGTATATATACACAAGATATTTGAGAACTAATACACAGAAGAAGCAATACAAATGGTGGTAATGCTGAAACTAACTGAACTAAAGAGGATAATTCTATTAAGTTGTTTTGCACGTAGTAAGTCTCAAAACTGGCTAAGAAATATGCAGAATATGAGGAAAATCTTCTCATGCTTTGCAAGGGAGACCATGACAAAAAATGCTGTATGCTGGTACATTTCTGCAAGCTGTTTATGCAATTTTTACAGTGATTCTTGGGATGGTCTAGATCATGATGTGTAAATACAGTAATGTTACCAAACCAGACCCTTTCCTTTATCAATTTAACCTTCATTCTCCTCCTCAAAGAGACTTGTCTGGGATGGAGACACCAGCTCACTATTAGCTAAGACACGAGCGTTTGTGCTACATGAAAGATACAAGTACTGCCCAAACTGGTACAACAGTGAAGAGAGCTACCCATGGAAGCCACATTCCCTTCTCCAGTAAGAGAGAGCAAAGATCTCTATATAGATAGCTCCCTGCTGCACCCCACTCTGAGCCCAGAACAACTTCTCAATTTCCCTCTTGCTCCAACATCCCTTTCATGCTCACCTGCTGAACCTCGTTAAGAATGGAGTATGCACTCTGGATCTGTCGCTTGCTCAGTTTACCCAGTGGCATCTTCTGCAGGTCAATCTAGTGAAGATTTATACCAAGAAAATAGGATTTTACTACAATGAAACCAATGCAGCACTCTCTCTCTAGGGAACAAATCTCTCCATCCTGGTAGGACTGACCACATGAAGAATGGAAACACTGCAGACTTAGTATTAATCTCTGTGGATCGAGGAATGATGTCAGGACAGTGCAGAGTATGCTACAGAAAATGTTCTATAATCAAAAGAATACTGTAACAGGAAACTAAGCATGCATACCAGGGCAATACAAAAATAGGGTACTAAGCATTTGACTAGAATATTGACCTGGTGTCATGTGCATTCCTCAATCACTTCAATAACCATACTTTCCAGGTTGTCAAAGAAGCAAACTGAATGAAATAATTCTGTTTGTAAGATCATCTAGGTACAACCTAGACACCTTCTTCCAACTTTACCCTACAAATATGAAGGGTCAGATGCAAAGAGGTTATAAGAAGCTTTGAATTCATTAATGAAACAAAAAAACCCAAACAAACCCACAAGTTAAAAGCAATGCCTTTGTTGTCTGCATTTATTGACTGATTCAATTTATATGTTGCTTTTGGTTTTGTATTGACTGATTTTGGGAGAGTTTTGCATTTGGGTTGTAAGATAAATCTTTGCATAGTTAAAGACCATCTAAACACAAAAAAGTTTGATGAAATTAAGTGCAATGGAGTCTTTTACAAAGAACATCCATCCATACACTCTCTGGACTCTTGACAGTACCCATTGTACACACTGCAAGTCAATCTAGCTTTTACTTTACTTGATGGGTTTAAGATTCAGCACAGGGACACAAGATCCTATGAAACTATGCATATCACATACTGTCTGGGTAAGAGCTACCTTATTTATTCATTATGGACCTAGGAGACCCAGCTTTATGCAGATCTTCTCTGCAAGTCAAATTTTGAAGGTTCTTCAAAGCTTCAAACTGGTGTGAACACCCTGAAGTGATTTCATATGAAGATTTACACCCTGTACTGGGGTTAGGAATACTTTCACCTTTAACTGCAGCTAAGTGTATATAAAGCCAGATATTAAGAAAAGCCAGGAAGGACTGCAAGAGAGAAGACAGATTTCAAAACTGATAATGTCTTTGGAACATGAAACTTGCAAAGCCAAGATTAATAACCTAATGAAAATCAACTGGCAGTAGATTTCTATCTCCCAACTTTTGGGGACAACACTTTCTGGTTGAGTGCCATCCATATAATCTAATTACTAACAGAAAAATCACGAAAGACACGAAGGTAAAATGGGCCATTTAACTTGGATATACTGAATAGCTGTGCATACCTATCACTAACTATGTAACACTATACTTCCAGTACCTGAAGGAGGCCTGAAGAAAAGCTGGAGATGGACTTTTTACTGGGGCATGTAGTGACAGAATGAGGGAGAACAGTTTCAGACTGGAAGAAGGTAGATTTAGGTTAGATATTAGGAAAAATATTTTCACTATGAGGGTGCTAAGACACTGGCACATGTTGCCCAGGGAAGCTGCAGGTGCCTCCTCCCTGCAAGTGTTCAAGGCCAGGTAGGATGGGGCTTTGAGATACCTGGTCTAGTGGGAGGTGTCCCTGCCCATGGCAGGCAGTTTAAAACTAGATGATCTTTGAGGTCCCTTACAACCCAGACTGTTTTATGACAGTAACTGTGATACAGATCTATTAACTAACACATTAACAGTAACACCTATAAACTAACACATCCCCAACCAGGTGACCAAGTAATATATCTCTTACAGAGCCCACATATAGCCAAAGAGCTGAATTTTGTGTCTCCTGAGAGTCATGGAGATCAGCATAACCATGCAGAGCTAATATAAACCTAAACTGCATCCAAAACTTTATCCTTACAGGCATCAAAAGAACAGAGCAGCCAAAGGGTTGGGTCTAAAACTGCACTACGAATACTGCCAGATGTACTGAATATAATGTGAACAATTAGCAACACATCACAGATGTGTGCACCAAGACTGTGAAAGCCAGGGAAGATGTTTGCCTTCCACACAGTCAAAAGAGGACACAGAACTAGAACAGACTCAGTCCTCTAGCAGGCCTTTCATGTAAGACAATGACATAGATAACTGTAATAAACCCCTGAGATAAAACTCTTGATAGCTAAATTAGAAGCAGGAAGAGAAAATAGATAGATAAATATATTTATATATAAATACATAACTTTGTTATTGTGTAGCAGAAAGACTAAGAATTTGCTACAGTTTTGGCAGAGCAAATATGCCTAGATGGAATGGCATGCTTGAGATCAGGCTGATAAAAGCAACAAAGCAGCCATTTTCAGAGGAGGCACAGAAATCTCTAACTAGAAAAAAAATTATCTCCTCTAATGGAAAACAGCTGTTTGGCAGCAACAGTACAGGAAGATTAATAGGAAGACAGGCCCATCTGGACTCCCAGGTCTCCTACAGATCTGCAGCTGCTGTGAATTAACATAGTTTCAACAGAGTTCTACAAAGCCAAAAGACGTCAAATAATGATCAGTTCCAAGTCTTTAGCCAGCTCCAATTACAAAGAATTACTAATATTTTAGAAGACTTTATAAAGTCTAAAGTGAAGATACAGGAGAACACAATGAGCCCAAAGTACTACAAAATATTAGGCAAGACACATGAAAGCTTTCAGATAAGCTAATGGTGCAAAGCCTGTTCTGAAAAATAGATGCAAAAAATACTGATACAGTAGATTAACAGATGATTAAATAAAAAGTCTTAGAGCAGGATAACCAAGCTGGCTGGAGAAAACAAAAACTCGTTATTTATAATTAACCCAGTTTGAATGGCTGCAGTAAAACAAACTGCAGGATTTCTGAACATCAGTAAAAATGCTCCTAGGAAAGGAGAGGGAGATGATCAGATTGCTCTCTGAAAGCTTGTTAGAAGCATGTGTGAGGTTCCATTCAGCAGAACTGTCACTTGCCAATTGTCATTTGAGGCAAAGACATGTTGGACATAGACTCTTGATAAACAAAGTGACTGAAAAAGTCAGGTGAGGGGTCTCTCACAGATAAAGTCCATGGTGAGTTGGCACTCCCAGCTCACTGGCTAATGACTGGGCTAGGTAAGAATAGCTCCAGTGTGCTCACACTGGGGTGAGAAATGTGGAAGAAGTTTGAATCTGCCATGAGAACTCCAGGAGTATATAAGGAATGCTGATGCATTCACTCATTGCCCCCTAGGACTGGACTGCTGGCCTGCCTAGGACTGGCCCACCATCAGGAGGAAGAAGGATCATTGGGACGTCACAGGATCCTTGGGTGGTGAAACTCTTATCTCTCTCCTTCTCTCTGTACAGACTTGCCATATCTTTGCCAGGTTATTTTATATTGCTGTCTACCAAATAAAACTTTCTATTTGCACCCAATCCTTTGTGGTTGGACTTTGTTCTTGTGAAATCTGAATATTAAGTAACATTTGACCACAAGGGTGGGATCATAACAGCATAGATCAAGAAGTATGGAGGAAAGAAGAATGGATGAAAATGGAGAATCATTACAACAAATGAGAATTCACAGAATCATAACTGTTTTGGTTGGAAACAACCTTGAAGATCATTAGGTCCAACCATTAACCCAGAACCGCCAAGTCCATCACTAAGCCACGTCTCCAAGCACCACACCTACACATCTTGTAAATACCTCCAGGGATGGTGACTCCACCACTTCCCTGGTCAGCCTGTCCCAGTGCCAGACAGCAATTTTGGTGAGGAAATACAACAACAAAAACATCTTAAATTTGTCCCTATTCATAAGAGGGTCTGGACTTTGTAAAGGCACTTAATTAGTGCACATATCAACTGGCAACATTTCTCAAATCCGAGATGCCTATTCACTTGCTACCTAAATTAGTAGTAGTGCTGCCCCCCTCCCTCCTCAAATGTGGTTCACCCCTCATAAAAATAAAAGTGCCTGCAATTGACACATTGGCTGTGTTAGTATTTTAAAAACATTCAGGAAACAGTGGTCACAATGCATGCGTCACTAGGAAAATAAAACCAGAGCCATTATTCATCCCAGGACCAGCAGATAACCTTCTCATAGGCTTGTTAAGTTGAAAATGCTGATGTATGTGATCACCAAAGAATAAATAATCCACCCATGTTTTTAAAACTGCATGCATCATAACAAAGTTACTACTTCCAGTACTTGACAAATTCTTGTCAGACTCCTACCCTTATTTTAAGGATGATCTAAAACTCACACTGATTTGGGAAAGTATGATGCACCCTGATTGCAAAGAACTGCAGAGAGAAAGGAGAGTTGGAGTGAGAAACATGAATGTGTGTGGTCACCTCAAATTCCACCATTGCTTTCTTCATGCTCTCCACATCAAAGATCATCTTGATAAGGTCTTGTATTGGCTTAGCTAATTTTGACTTAGTCCCAGCACCCACTGTCAGTTTCCTAACAGCTTCTTCATCCTGGAATGTAAAAATAGTATCAGAATTAGCAAAATCACAAAGGATAAAAGTAGTATGTTGGCTGCCATGGTAACAATTAAAAACCAATTTGGTACATGCATACCATGACTAGCCTGAAGTTCACAGTGAGTGTGGGATGTTGCTCTGACAACTTGGAACAAAGTGGGTTTAAAAATCCACTTGCTCAGTAATCTGTCAGATATTATTTTAAAAAGTGGCACTGTAAAATATAAACAGTATTAAGGGAATAGAAACTCTGTGTGCATCTCTGCTTCACTTCAAGCAACAGTATTAACTACCTTTTCTGTAGGCTTTCCACTACAGAGATCTTGATTTGAACAAATGACTGTTTACTTTCTTGCTTTTATGACAAAATAATTTAATAACCACTTTCACTAAGTTTTTGTAATAGAAAGTGTCACAGAAGAGCACAGGAATCAACAATTAGCCTCAATTCCACCTGGATGCTTTCACTGATAGAACGTTCCACCAAGAAAGGTATATACTGGGTATTTCAGAGTACCACTGTACATTGCAGCGTAACAGATAAGTATCTGCTGCAATATTCAAATTTCCAGAAAAAAAGCTAACCATCAAGTACTTTGCACTGAAAGATGATACACAGTAATATGGTTGCAAAAAACCACAATGGCTTGAAAATAAGTTTTCTGGTATCTTTATAGCTATTAACAGAATTCAGTTATTTAATCTGAAAATAGCTTAAATTACAGGTATGCCTTTAAGTAACATACAAATCCCCACTGGGCAGACAGAAGAGAATTCTTATTTGGCTTAGCTGTCTAAGTAGCCAAATCTTACTAGCAATGAATAATTTCTTTCTCAGCCTGCTCAGTATGTGCACTAAGCAGAGTGCTGCATAGGTGTTGCTTGTGCATTTGAGAGGACTTTGGATGCTGAAGACAGATACGTATCTATTTTAAATAGAAAAGAATGGTGTTTTCAAACAAGAAGTATGTGGAAGGACTGCTGTATTAAGTTCCAATTAACATCCTTAAACTTACAGAGTAAACAGTAGAGTACTAAAGAGACCTCAGACGTGAGAATGCAAACTATCTCCCCAACACAGTTTCAATGCATGGAACTCATTGATGTACAGCTCTCTTTCTTTGGAATAGAGAAGATGCAGTAGCTGCACCTGAACTGCACTCCTCAGGCTGGTCAAGTGTAAGTGATCCAACACTGAACGCTGAACAGAAAACTTAGAGGAAAGCAGTTGAGCAATGCTCCACCTGGGACGCAGGAACATTTTGGTTACCTGTCCATAATCTATTTCCAGTGGGTAGAATTTTTTTGGATATTTAGTGAAGTTCTTTGAATGCCAAGAATTGCCAGTTTTTTCTTCATACAAATTCAGAAAGTGTTCAACAGCATCTTCTTTTGATGGCATCTGCTCCAGCTTGTTACTCCCGATTACAGTGCCCACACGACCCCAAGATCTGAACACCCAGTATCTAGAGAAATGGAATGTGAGAAAAAAACAGATATAAGATACTCTGGCTCTGGATATCCAAATGAAACTGATTAAACAATCATGTAACTGCATGTGAAACAGCCATTTGCTTGCCATTAATTTTATGGAAGAGATTCCCTATTAGTGACTGCAGAACAACAGAAGAGTGAACACAGTGTAAGTCCAAGAACTGGTGTGAAAAACTGCCCAGGACCTACAGCCCTAAGGATAAATGTGCACACCACAGGAAAAGAGAGGCTAATATTCCTTTAGTCTTAATGTCCCACAATATGTTGGAATATGTATCTTCAAACTACTGGGATCATATATTTGAAAACCAAGCACAATGCACCTTTAAGCCTCAAGTCCTAGAGTTCAGATTTTTAGAGAAATTGGAAGTAACTTGGGTATTCATTTGTATTACTGACACCACCTTAAGTGAGCTTCTGTAGTGTTTACAGAAATACAATCAACTAACCTTCCCAATGTGTCAGGTACAAAACAGAGACACTAAGATTACTCCATGTACTGAATCACAGATCCAGATACATACCAAACATACACTGGACCAGGGTCACTGCTGACAGCCATCAGCTCCCCCGGGTTTCTATGCATCCCTGATATGCTTGGGATGCAGCTTCATTTTAAAGTACCCTCTCAATTTCTTCATCTACTCAGTAATCCAGTCACAGGACAGCTCTGCCATGCATTTCATGAGACTGGAAAACTAAACAAACCATGGTACTCTGACCACTTCAGTGTGATTTTTTAAGCCTCAGGGAACACAACTCATGACTGCATTGTGGTAGAATAGCCAGAATCTGGTTTTGTTTCCCAAGGTTACAGCTCTGTAATTAGGAGACGAGTAAGTTGGAGAACATGGGAAAGATTCCCAACATCACTGACTGTATGGTAGGGTTTTGATGTCAGAATATAGGAACCTCCACCAAATTCTACTTCTGTATTTTTAAGGGCCTCCCTGCTAGCCAATTAACCCATCCTTGAAGATGCCAACCATACATGCCTTGCTCATCCCAGGATGCAGGAATGAGTACTACCAGTTGTAATTCCACAAATTTACTCATCTTCCAACTTAGGTTTTGTCAACAACACAAAGAAACATCTCCATGCAGAGCAGAGGCTTCTCCATAGAGAGTTTGTTTTGTTTTTCAGTTTTTGGTGGGTTTAGGGATTTCTTTGCCCAAGGTTTTCTTTGTTTTGGTTGTTTTTAAAAAAATATACCCTTCCATATATATATGGATAGGATATGTCTTATACTGACAGGAGATACCTAGCTGTATCTCCTCACAAAGACATTCTACTCATACTTGATTTTTGTAGATGCAAAAAATCCAGGATTTATTGGAAAAAAAGTGAACAAAAGTATGCTTAGGGAAAACTAAACTCACCTGTTCTCTCTGTCATCTTCTAGCAACTGCAGTTTATAATAGGAATTTGTTCCTTTCACAATATCTACTAGGCCCAGGGTTGCACTGAAAATCTTTCCACCTTTTTCAAAGACATGAGCAGAATCCTCCAAACCTATACAGAAAACAAATTAGAACACAGAGAAGGTACCATTTTAGGTCTTCTTCCTGCATTTGTGTTCACCCAAATGTTTCATGGAATAGTGAGACTCCTAACAAAAATACCACTGTGTGACTGACTGAAGAAATTCTCAAGAGAGATACAGCTCTGCAGGTGTCATGTTAGCAAAATAGACTGTTAAATCAAAGTCTGCCCTTGGATGCAATATGAAATCTCAGAACAACATTCATGCCCATAGGTTTGGAAAGTAGCATCTGCTGACCCCTGAGGAGTTTGGTGGCAGATGCTCACACAAGATTGTGGTCCCTACTGTCTGGGCCTTTATCCACCTCACTAACAGATGCTCCTGAAGCTGAATAGGCTGCATACCTTAGCTGAAGTGGTCCTTCTGAAAGCTACACTAGAAAACCTTGGAATATATAGCTTTGGATGTAAATTACTATCCTTCCCTTGACAGTAAGAAAAAAATGATTTAAAAACTCACTTTCCTTTTATGGAACCCTTGTCCTTTCACACAAAAAACATTTTGCAAATGATCACATCCTTCAGACTGTGTGTGGTACAGGCACAGACACTGTTATCACTCACCAGAATCAGGATCTACTGCTGCTCCACCCTTAACTGTTAGCTTCATTTTCTTTTCAGACTTGCTAGGTCCTGCAGCAAAAAAAGTTAATTTTTTTTTCCAGGCTGACTTGAATCAACACTTAAATTCTCAATTTGCATAATTAACACCCCAAGGAGACTTCAAATCAGATTCCCAGTATATGAACACAATGACTTCAATGGCTTTTTTTTTTTTTCACGTGGCTTGAGCTGCCAATTCATAGCCTTATCGGACAAACTAAAAAAATAAGAACTCCTCAGATTCTATTTATCTCCTTCCTTCTGGCCCCAAAGGGAAGGCCACATAATTTTTTCCACTGTAAAGCAGATAAAATTCACATTTGTGGTTGTGCTTAAGTGGGATTTAAAAACCCCACAGGGTGTGAGGAGTGTTCAGGTTCCCCAAAGACCCTACTGCCATAAATAGTCTGTCAATAACACATGCAATTGTATGGCAGAAACTTACACATGGAGGACACGCAGAAGAACAGGTTCTGAAAACAGGCAAGGAGATCTGATGGTTTTGTTCACTGCCCAGCATTAATAATGTAATCTCTCTAAGGCACTGGTGAGTAATGCCATTGGAGTTGGACATTTTTTCTCCTCCATTACAAAAATGTTATGTTCTAAAACAAGAACACAGACCCATTGCTCTGGACCCTGGACCTCACTTGCTAACACTCATGGGGGCCTGCCCCCAAGACACACTGTAGTGTCTACCACATTTTGGTGCCTCACAGCCCTTTGGAGCTGCAACACTGACACAAACTGGCAGAGAAGTTGAGGAGGTGTTGTGAGGATGACTGGATTTATGTTAGTGAGCCAGGGAACATAGAGAAAGACTTCTGAAGCATGACTGAACTAAGGGAAGTGAAAGCCAGCTCAGAAAACAGCTTCACATTTACTTATAGCTAGTCTTACTTACCCTTATGTCTCATTATTTAAATTTATTGTGAGAAAAAGGGCAGAGAATTGAAGGAAAGGACAAGGACAAACTATATCCAGGTTTGTTTTATGCATTCACAACACTGAACAGGCCTATGGAGAAAAAACTGCTTTGTTCACCTTGTTCTTCTTTGACCTTCCCAGCACTCTTCATACTTGAGGCTTTTCTACATTTCCCATCCACAGCCATTTCTTCATGCTCCATTTTCACGTTTGCACCCCAAGGTGAAAGTACATGCAGAGCCACAAGCTCCTGGATGTCCGTGCTGGAGGATGTGACATCCTGAAGAAACTTCTCTGAGACCACATGGACTTTGGCTTCCTTCACTTCTTCCATCTTCTTGCTCATTTTCTCTACATCCTCTGCAGAGGCAGGGTGGGAAACAGAAAGAAAAAGTATCAGTGAGGTTTCAGACTTTAGCCCCTCCCTCTGGTCATGATTCAGGACTCTGTAACACTTTGTGGAACAACAATTCCACCACATTTTGGATTCACCATGTTCTCTGAAGAAAAAAATCCCCATTAGCTCAAGCTGCAGCTTGGGCTAGAGCAGAAACACTCATGTTTTGTCTGTCTGGTCCAGAGTGTCCCAGAGCTGGGCTGGGGCTGTACAATCCCCCTTGGACCTCCTGGTAGGTGGGAACAAGTCTCCTACCTCAGCAGCCAGTTTGCACGTCAACTCCAACAGGGAGCAAGAGCAGACCCTAAACTGCCAGCAGAGAAAACAACAGTCCTCAGGCATCAACAGTCAGCTCTGCAACTTCTCTAAGGCAAGAATGGACATTGTCCTGAGCACCTTTCATCCCAACAGGGGTAGCTCACGCATCACCATGGTCTGCATTTAGACCTGATCTTTAAGTGCTGTGAACCCAGCAGAGCCTTACAGCACAATGCTAAGGGTTATCATGCTAGGTAAAATAAAACTTGAACAGCAACCTCTGTCTTTATTTTTCCAAGCCCACTAAGGCCACTTGCACATACAAAACACTCCCCCCAATCCAAACATGTGCCCTCTGTAATCTGCTCAGCTCTGTTACCAGTGCTGCCAGTAACCAAGGCATGCCTGCTCACTCTGTGTGCTGATGCATAGGGTGGCCTTGTTAGCTGTTGTTGTCATCTTTCCTCCAAGCTCTTCCACAATGCTCTTCACCTCCTCCTTGTTCTTTGACAGCTTTCCAAGAACCAGGATTTTCATGTTGGTCAGTGGTTTGTCTAGAGGTTCAGAAGTAACGCAGCATATTAGGAACAGCCACAAATCCCCATAGAAAAAATAATAAGCACAAAAAACCAGCATCCCCCCACACTCAGGACAATTAGCCCAGCTGACAGGGAGACAAAGGCCCAAGCAGGTCTGACCTGCACCAAGCAAGTAAGAGGAAGCTCCCCTTCATCTAGAAATGGCAACAGAGCTCTCCACCTACCTCACCAAACAGAAGAGAAAAAAGACAGAGAAGACATATGTCGGCAAATCATTCGCCTGCCCCCCCCCCTTTTTTTTTTTTAACTAGGAAAATTGAAAAAAAAATCAGTTTGCTTCAGCACTACTGGGGATTGTCCTCCTTCTGATGCCTGGAGAGCATGGAGAAACTCACTGTAATATGAAAGCTCCTGCCTCTACAAAAGGCAATCTGTTTTTGAGGGGCTGGGGTGTTCTGGGTTGTTGTAGTGCCATGTTTGGGGGTTTTTTGGTAGCAGGGAGGGGCCCCAGGGGTGGATCCTGTAAGAAGCTGCTGAAAGCTTCCCTGGCTAGAAAATGTTGGGCCCCACCTCTGGCTAAATTGAGACCTGCAGTGACAATGGATGTGTCTCTGCAATTAACATATTCAAGAAAGGGAAAAAAGTGGCTATAAGACCTCATGGCAGAGAAGAGAAGGAGAGAGCAATACCAGCGAAGAGAGCAATAGCAGAGGTGAGAACAATGCCAGAGCAGATACCAAGGTTGGTGAGAAAGGAGGGAGAAGGTGCCTGAACAGAGGCTCCCCTATATCCCATGGTGAGATGGCAGGCTGTCCCCCTAAAGCCCATGGAGGAGCACGGTGAAGCAGATGTGGAATTGCATCCTGTGAAGGATCATGTTGGAGCAGATGAGGAACTGCATCCATGAAGGACCCCAGGACAGGAGAGGTGACTGTTCCTGAAGTAGTGTAATGCTCTGCGGGCCACCTGCACTGGAGCAGTTTGCCCCTGAGGAACTGTGCCATGCAGGAGGGACTTATGTTGGAGGGGTTTGTGAAGGACTCTCCCATGGGAGGGACCCCACACTGGAATAGGGGAAGACTGTGAGGACTGTTTCTCCTTGAGGAGGAAGGAGCAGAGAAAACAACGTCATGAATGGACCATAAACCCCACTCCCTTATCCCCCTGTGCCACTTTGATTTGATTGATAAATTAAACTGATTTTTCCCAAAATTGAGTCTGTTTTGCCCATGACCGTAATTTGTGAGTGAAACCCCTCCTTGTCTTGACTCATGAAGATGTAGGTGGATTTCCTCCTCAACTTCCTGAAATGGGGGAGGGGAGTGGGCAGCCATGTGGTCCTTTGGGGAAAAAGGATTGTCTCTCAAGAAACAGTTGTGCCTACATTACATCACATTTGAGTCCTGACCTTTCAGACAGTACAAGATTGTATCATGCAAACCCTCTAACAAGCCAGGAAGAAACCTGAAGCTCCATGTCATGTAAATACTTTGCAATGCAGGTACATCCGTGGCATGGCCAATGTCTAAGAGCATATTTGCACATCTGACAACAAATGCTATTAACTCTTATTGACCAGCTGATGGTTTTTTTCCGTTTTCATCCCCCATTCAAGTTTGGTTGCTGGTAAACAAAGTAGCCTGCCTTTAAATCTGGTCAATCCTTTGAGTCTACTTTCAGGGCACAATGAAGCTGGAATCAACTTGCCAATCAGAACTGAGACCCGAGTTACTTTGTCTTAATTGCTAAAATCGCATGATCCAGTTACAATTAGCTGTGCAAAATTATTCCCATCCTTTTTACCAAGTAATAATAATTGCCTGCTCCTAAAAGTAGGGCTAGAACTAAAAAGGCTGGACAAGAAAGAAGTCACCTAAGCTCTTAGTGGATAGGCTGTATCACCAAAGCACACAACTTATTCCAACAGCCTATAGAGAACATCTGGAGTCCAACCTTTTTCCAGCTGGGCTGGGGGCAGTGTATTTATTTTGTATAAGGAGAGTCAGTGATTGGTAAAGCCAACTGCCAACAGAGTTTCAGAAATAAAAAAGAACTTTTGCTTTTAAACCCAACAAGATGAGGAATATCTGTCATCATCATGGAATATCATGGCATCATCCCTATGAAACCAAGAAAGAAGACATTTCACATCAGATCTCCCTTGGGACTCATTTTGCAACATAAACCTTGAAGTTTCTGATTCATGGCAAACACTTAATTTCATCACAATAAACAAAATACCCAAAATTACTTGTTACAAAACAATCAGGATTTCAAGTCCATGTCCCCAGGCGACTCGCCATATCAGGGTCTACTTGGGCAAAGAAAGATGAAACACATGAGACTGCTGGTTTTTTACCAGGACAGTTCTGCCTGCCTGGGGGCAGGACAACAGCACATCTGTTCAGGTTGTCATGCTTGTCTGGCTAGGAATGGCATTAGCCATCATCCTGAATTGCACCAACCCATGCCCAGCCAGGCACTCACCTCTGGGTGTGGACACAGGCTCAGTCAAAGGTGCAGATGTAGAAGGAGGATGCACAGAGTTCACAGTCACAGCATCTGGAGGGAATACTCTGTCCTGCTTCTTACACTTAAATTTCTTCAGGTAAGGAATTTCCCTAAACTCCTGTAAGATGGAAGTGTAATCACACAGAAGTGCAGAATTGTCATGGTTGGTAAGGACTTTTAAGATCAGCATGGTCCAACTGTCAACATCCCCCCCATGCCAATAAAAAGTATATATCACTATCTGTATCACCCACTAAGGCATGTCCTGAAGTGCCCAATCTACATGGTTTTTAAATACTTCCAGAGATAGTGATTCTACCACCTCCTGAGGCAGCCCATTCCAATGCCTAACTGCTCTCTCAGTAAAGAAATTCTTTCCCAGATCTAATCTAAACCTCCCCTGGTGTAACTTCAGGCCATTTCCTCTCCTCCATTTCCATTTCCATTTGTTCCATTTGAGAGAAGAGGCCAGCACCTACCTCCCTACAACCTCCTTTCAGTAGTTGTAGAGAGAAAGAAGGTCTCCTCTCAGCCTCCTCTTCTCCAAATTCCAACTCTCTCAGCTTCTCCTCATAGGACTTGTTTTCCAGACCCTTCACCAGCTTGGATGAACTTCTCTGAGCTTGCTCCAGCAACGCAGTGTCTTTCTTGTAGTGAGGGGCCCAGAACTGAACATGGTATTTGAGGTGCTGCCTCACCAGTGCTAAGACCAGAGGCATGATCACTTCCCTTCTCCTGCTGGCCACACTGTTCCTGATGCAAGCCAGGATGCCGTTGGCCTTGTTGGCCACTTGGGCACACTGCTGGCTCATAGTCAGCTGGCTTTTGGCCAGCACCCCCAGGTCCTTTTCTGCCTGGCAGCTTTCCAACCACTCTTCCCCAAGCGGTAGCATTGTATGGGGTTGTTGTGGCCAAAGTGCAGGACCTGGCACTTGGCTTTGCTAAACCTCATTTTATTACCCCTTGTCCCACTGGTCTAGCCTGTCCAGGTCCTTTAGCAGAGCCTTACTACCCTCAGATAGATCAACATGTTCACCCAACTTGGTATCATCTGCAAACTTACTGAAAAGCATTCAATCCCCTTATCTAGATCACTGATTAAGAGAATGGCCCTCAGAAAACTGAGCCCTGGGGAACACCACTGGTGACAGGCTGTCAACTGGATTTAACTGCACTGACTACAATTCTCTGGACCTGGTGATACAGACAGTTTTTAACCCAGTGAAGAGTAACTTGGCTATGCCATGAGCTGCCAGCTTCTCTAGGAGAATGCTGTGGGAAATGGTGTCAAAGGCTTTACTAAAGTTCAGGTAGACAATGTCCACAGCCTATCCCTCAGGATCACCTGGTCACAGAACGAGACCAGGAGGGTTAAGCAGGACCTGCCTTTACTGAATGCATGCTGGCTGGCCCTGCACTTGCCATGTAAGCACTCTCAAGATGAACTGCTCCATAATTTTTCCAGGCACCAAGGTCAGACTGACAGGGCTGTAGTTCCCCAGATCCTCTTCATGGTCCTTTTTGTAGATGTGTGTCACACTGGCAAACCAACAGTCATCTGGGATGTCCCCTGTTAACCAAGACTGCTGGTAAATGATGGAAAGAGGCTTGGTGAGCTCCTATGCCAGCTCTCTCAATACTCTCAGGTGGTCCCCATCCAGCCCCATAGACTTTTGAGTGTCCAGGTGCCATAGAAAGTCATTAACTGCTTCCTCCTGGATGATGGGGGGCTTGTGCTGCTCTCCATCCTCATCTTCCAGCTCAGGGGCCTGGATACCCTGGGAGGAGCTGGTCTGACTAATGAAGATGGAGGCAATGAAGGCATTAAGTATTTCAGACTTTTCCTCATTTTGCAATGTTTCCTTCTGCATCCAATGAAATATGGAGATTCTCCCTGGCTCTCTTTTTGTTATTGATGTATTTGTAAAAATTTTTTTTCTTGTGCCTGATGACAGTGGCCAGATTGAGTTCCAGCTGGACTTCTGCCTTCCTAATTTTTTCTGTATCTGTACATGGCCTAACTAGATCCTTGTATTCATCCTGAGATGTCTGCTCCTTCTTCCAAAGGAGGTAGACTCTCCTTTTTTTTTTCCTAATTCCCAGTAATATCGTAATAGCTCCCTGTTCAGCCAGGCTGGTGGTCTTCCCAGGCATTTTGTCTTATGGTGCATGGGGACAGCCCATTCCTGTGCTTTTAGGATTTCCTTCTTGAAGAGCTTTTAGCCTTCCTGGACCCCTTTATCCTTTAGGGCTGTCTCCCAAAGTACTCTCTCAATGTCCTGAACATGCCAAATTCTGCTTTTCGGAAGTCCATGGTGGAGATTTTCCTAACTGCCTTCCTTACTTCTCCTAGGACTGGGAACTTCACCATTTTGTGGCTGCTAAGCCCAAGACAGCCCTTGACCATTACATCTCCCACCACTCAGGCCTTCCCTGTTTGTGAACAGCAGACCTAGCAAAGCACTTCCTCGTGTAGGCTTACTTACCAGGTGTGTCGAGAAGTTATCTTCCATACATCTGAGGAACCTCCTATCCTGTCTCCTCTCTGCTATGTTATACTTCCAGCAGACATCTGGTAAGTTCAAGTCCCCCACCAGAACAAGGGCTAGCAATTGTAAGATGTCTTGTAGATAGCTGCTTGTAGAATGCCTTGTCTGCCTCCTCATCCTCGTTTGGTAGTCTATAGTCTTATCAGCATCAAGCTCTATGCAACTGAAACACTCCCTCACACATAAAGCCACTCCACTGCATCTCCTCCCCTGTTTATCCTTCCTGAAGAGGCTATAACCATCTAATACACCATTCCCATCATGAGAGTCATCCTACTGGATATCATGGTGACTACATCACAGCTGTCCTGGTGCACAGTGACTTCAACCTCCTCCTGTTTGCTGCCCATGCTGTATGAGTAAGTAGAGTTTAAAAACAACACATTAAACCAGTAAAATTTAAAGGATAATTGAACACTAGCCAGATGTTGGCATTTACCACAGGTCTTGAAAAGTATTTCTGAGACATTCATACTAAGGTGAGCAAATGCTCACTTTATTGATTAAGAAGACAAAGCCAGAAGAGGGTAAATTCTGTGTTTCAACAGCAACTTCTCTTTCAATTTAGTCTTACTGGGAAAAATACAATTTAGTTATGCAGTAGCTGCCTACCCCTATGGGGATGTAGCTGTTACAGGACCTCTCCACTGCCACAGCTGCTCAGCACTGCAGTACTCCAGCATCCAACACTAACTGCACCTTATCCAATATCCTTACAAGAGGTAACAGCAGTTAAGTACTTCAGATCATGAAATTTGCAGTAAACACCCACCTTTGGGATGATCCAGTCTTTCCTGTTGGGAATCTGTGTTTTAGCAACACACTTAGTCCAGGCAGTGATATCCCCTGAGCAGTAATATGCATCACTCTTGAACACAAACTGCCCCTTACACTGCTCACAGGGAAGCAGAGCTCCAAATGCCATCCCATCTGCTACTCGGTCCAAAATCTAAAGCAACAAAGAATATAGAACAGGTCATGGCAGAAGGAGGTTGGAAGCCCACATGCTACATTACACTAGGCTGCACAAGAAAGTAACTGTCAGGCTGCTGTCATTAAGATGTAGAAGTTTCCAGCACTTTTATATATATACACTGCACAAAAACAAAGATTCTTGCCAGCCTTGATTAGTTTATGAGGCCTTAAAGACATGACATGAAGTTTTCCTGGCCACACCATGAGACACTTGCAGTCTCTCCTACCCTCATTCAGCATTCAGGAGAACATACCTACTGCACAGAACCTGACCTGACAGCCATGCCAGAGCAGCTACAGAGGACACAAGCTACTGCATCTGAGCACATGAGTAGTTAGGTGGGAATGTTGGCTCAGACAAGTCCTGGTTTTCTTGATTAGTGAGTACTTCTTTACTATTTTGTGTCTAGAGTCTTCTTATAACTTCCAACCCACACTGCCTATAGTCTTAATAAATACAAATACTTGAAGTGATGGGTGGCTGTGAAAGAGAGAAGACTTTCACAAGCTAAACAGACTTAAAAGTATTTTTAGAAAAGATAGCAGGAAATAATTTGTGCAGGTTTTTTCTTCTTTTTGCATAATTTAATAACTAAGGGAGACAATGTGAAGTGCCATAACCTGCTCTTGAAGAGGCAGCAACAAAAAAAACATGGACTACTTTGGGCATAGCAGAATAAAGGCACATAACTGAGACTAAGGCACTGAATTCAGCATCACATACCACCACACAACCCTACCTTTATCCTGGCCCAAACCAGGACAACAGGCAAGCATAACAGCAATATCATCAGAGTCCCAAGACAAAAGCATTTTCAACTTAATTTCTTTCAGCTTCAGACTTGTGGACCTTGCAGCAATATTGGTTTGGATTAGTTTCACTGATTCAAAGGCCTAGTACACGTGCAAAGCAACCACGGAGCAACTCACAGCATTCTCTCCTGAAGGAACTTCCTGCTTGTTGGCGATAAGCAGTTCTTTCAGGTCATTAGTGGAGCAGACCTTCCTCAGCTCATCCTTGATGCCCCAGATCAGCTCTGTCTGCTCCTGTTGACGAAACCCAGCAGCTTAGCTACTTGCAATCATTGCTTTCTTAGTTCATTCCAGAAAACACAGCATGTGGACAAGGTCTCAGCAAGACCATGGTACCTTAAATGCAGACAGTGAAATGAAGAGCACCAAGCACCAGAACCTTTACAAAAAGGAAGAGTCACACATTTTACCCAAAATCCTAGAAAAGATCTTTGAAGCCATGCTTCAGATCTCTGTAAAAATACACGAGCATGCTGCTGCTTCAGCAAATACTGTCTCTTCTCAAGTTTACACATGGAAGGACATATCCCTATGGGAGAGTACTAAAAAAATACTCTTTATTATATACTTGTGCAGAAGGGCCACAGAGTAACTTTTACAAACCTACCTACACAAGAAAGTACAAGCATTACTAACAAGATAGCTAGCTTTTAGGTAGAATGGAACACATTTCGATTTTACTTCTACCCTCAGCAAGCTCTCAACAGCCTTTGCAAATACCATCTAACTAGCTGACACTGACAACAGTGGTGACGTGGTTGCACTTGAGCCTTGCATTTATACAAAAATCAGAAATGCTGGTTGACACTGTTCTTTTAAGTCACCTAAGCATAAAAGGAATTTCTATCAGATCAGTAACCTGCAGCAGTGTGTATGTAGAGAAGCCTACACATTCTTTTGGACCTTTCTTCAAAAGGTGAAAGGGTTGGACAGCAAAAACATCCTAAAACATGTCATAGTTTCTGAATATTATTCAATAGCTACAGTCAATAATACAGTCTGCTTTGGAAGAACTGGTTGACTGTGTTAAGCAGTTTCATTTTCAGTGTTTATGATCACAACTGATGAAATGCTGTTTAAAAAAAAGAACCAGTGAGCCCAAAGTTAACTGTGATCCACAAATTACCTTGATCCGTCCTAAACATCTGCAGCAGCAGTAAAGCCTTGATAATGTCTCAGCTAAATTTCACTGAAAATTATGGTATTGCCACAGGACAAAGAAGAAAACTTCTGTTCAAAAGTGGACACACCATTTTTCTCTAGTTCCATTAAGACTTCAATTGCAGCAAAAGCAGCTTGTTATTTTATTTTCTTGGAAAGTGCCTATGTTAAACTTTCCATAAATACAAAATTCCTGATGCTCTATGAGGAATCATTCCCATGATATTCTAGAAAGTCAAAGGTAGGAAGCTGTGATCTAGCACACTTTGTTACCCAAGAACTGAACACAGCTGCCCAGAGGATGAAAAAGGCATGGTTTCACATTAATCCACACACTCTAACTATGCTTATTTTCTGCAATTAGCTATCTATTGGTTGCCAAGCTCTTCTGCAACAGCACTCAGGCTCAGAGCTTCAGCCACCACAGCCAGAGGATACAGAAAGGACCACAGAAACAGCCTTCTTGAAAGAGAAGGCATTTAACCTAATTAATTTAAATCAAATAAGCCAAACTCCTAGGGACCTTCCTGTCTTTCAGAAGAAAGCTGTAGGGTGAACTGCATTCAGTCAAGGCTTAGTGAGTGGGCATTTCCTGATCCAGAACACAAGGACCAGCTGTGCCACAACTGTTTTGTCCAGGCAAGAAGTACAGCTTCCCTCTAGGTGCCACAGATCTTCAGTTAGAGCCTATCACTGCACTTTTCTAACAATTAAGTTTTTATTTGAGCTAAAACTCACCTTCAGCTGCTTTTCCTGCTTTGATTCTTTTTTCTGTTTCTTTTTTGCAGTCACATTTCCATCTACCTCTTCTCCTTTTCTCTTTCTAATAGAGAAAAAGAAAACACACACACATGAAAGGAAGTTATTTAAAGGCTTATCAAACTGTTATCAGAGCTCAGTTTACTGACTGCTGCTATCTGCAGAGGCTTGAATATCATCCATTGTTGCAGGCAAACCCATTTTCAAGTGTTGGACTGCAGATAAGCCCTTTGCAATGAGCTCAAGCAGGTTGGGTACAGTTAGAACTTTTCCACAGGGTAGCTGTATGGTCTGGCATAAGAGCACATGAGACACTGCAACAATTTCAAGCATATCCATCTACTCCTCTGTGAATCACTGAATGTAAGCATACCTCTCCAAATATGAGAAGGTGCAGCAATGCATGTTAAAAGATTTTCAGCTATATCAACTTCTTGATTTCATATTAGACAGCCCGTATGTTAATAAAGCAGAGCTAATAAGCTAACACACTGGGAAACTAGATATTTCACAGGTAGTTTCTCTTCATATTGGAACTAACTTAGGTCTCTGAAATCAGACAGGAAGAAGTTTCTACATGCGAAGTGGCAAAGTGCTCCCAGGCTGCTAGAAGTTTTGTGATGTACTACTGTGCAGCTGTGTGGAAATGTATTATTATTATTAGCTGTGAACAAAGAGCTGTGCAGGGAGAAGTTACAGCAAACGCTGCTCACGAAAGGCTGGAAAGAAGAGGAAGCCAAATGAAAACTGGGTGATTTTGGCACATTTCAGAACAACAAGGGACCTTAGAGGAAGATCATGTTTCCAGAGTCATGTCATACCCTTGGTCTGCCTGGTTTTAAAATACAATAATGTATCAATAAATCAAATCAGTGTGTGCCCTCCTCATAAAATAAATAAAATAATTTTCCAGGAAATAAAAGGGAAATTTTGCCCCACTAGAGGCTGGATGTGCCTACAACTCAAAGCAAAGCATGAAAACAGCTTCGATCTTGCATTTCATTACGACATAGCTGCTACAATTTCAAAACATCTGCCATGTTTCTCTTTAGGAAAGCATCTGTCTTAACTTTATAAGCTGTGGCTGATGATTAAGCCATAAAGTTGATATTCTTGATTGCTCCCCCTCTTAAAATCTTAAACACTTCACTTTCTAATGCTTTGTTGCCATTAACCTGTCATAAACGTGTATGAAAGCTTATTGATATAAAGCAGGATGTCAGAAGGTACTCTTCTGCCAAACACTCGCATGAGCAACCTGCTAGTTCAAGTAACTGTCCTGACCCTACAACTGTGCCATGTTCTCATTTTATTTGCAGTGGCTACCACTACTCCATCATTAGCATCTCTGACCAACCCAAGATTCAGAGAACTTTTAAAGTCTTCAAGGGGCTGGTTTTGCAGAAGAACTCATCTTTCAGCTGTCCCCCTGCACATATCCAGTGGTGAAGCTGGGCTATGCTGTAAGGCACCCTGTCTCAGGGAGGACCATATCTGCACTGTGCTACCAGTGATTGTTTGTTTCTCAAAAAACCTCCATACTGTTTGTGAAATCAGGCAAGCAGGAACCAATCTAGCAAGACTGGATACAGTGCATACACACAGCCATGCCTTCAAAAGTCCCCAGGCCTAAGAAAGTTCCCTCTCTTCCCCAGGTACCCCTGCAAGGGGCAAGACCAGACCATCCACTGAGCCACACCACAAGCATAATGACTTCTCTAAGTTTTAACAGAGTCATGGGTACACAACGCAATCTGGGAAAAACATATTAGCTTGAGCACAAAGTGTTCTGATGCACCCTCCCAAGCCAGAGGGTTTAATAATGTAAATATCTAGGATGGGTGCCCAAACACTGTGTGCAAAGCCTCTCACTCCAGCAGGCTGACAGGCTGCCTCCACCAGTGTTCACTCCTATGCTATAAACTTGTCTCTCAGTCTCTAAAAAGGAGGAAAGCCAACACACCAATCACTGGAAGGTAATCACCCTGATGGGAGACCCTGTGACCCAGATGAAGCATATAAATTCCAGCAGGGATGCACACTTTTGGCAGCTTCTCTTTAGAGTCAAGGGGACAGAGGGTTGCTCTCCAGCAAAGAGTACCCACTATACCTGTTCCAGCCACTTGAACAAACTGTAGAGCAGGAGGGAATCATCCTGACTGCAGAGACATAAACCTCTCAGTGACCACCTTCTCTTTTGTCCCTGGCTATGTCCAAGCCTTAGAGCAAACTCAAATCCTCACTTTAGAGGGCCTGGAGATGGAAGGGCCAAGTCGGTATTATCTTGCACTGTCCCAAACCAGCAAATTTTAGAACAACAGACAAAATACAAACTCATTGACACACATTTATTTCATCTTCCATCCTTGGGACCAAACACTGTGAGCTGGTAACAGCAGCTGTGTGCTACTCTCTGCACCCTTTCTCCTACTGGTGAAGGGACAGTTTTCCCACATTCAACAGGTATGGCTCAACAGCTTGCTCAGGACTGGTACTTACCAACCACTGCAAGCCACTTGTTTTCATCCCTTCATGGAACACATGCAACGTCAAGTTTTATACTTTTTTGAGACAATTAAGAGGGAGGTAAACTGTCACACCCTCGCCTGGCCCTTCCTTACTATCTACTACTTTTCACGTTCCCCTCCATACAATGAAAATGAAGGGTGGAAAGGACAGTCACAGCAACCCTGGATAAAGCAAACAGCTGGAGAAGGGAGGAACAAAATTACCCTGTTCTCCTCCTCCCCATAAATCACTGCAAGACTGCTGCTGGCCTGAGTACTTAACCTCTGCCTCAGGCAACCTCTGTGGTTAATGCTGCATGATATCTCCAGAATGACACTTTGCTCCTGTCCTGGGCAGTAATGCTACCCAAACAAGCGAGGCAGAAAATACAGGGAAGTATTACAACTCGAAACAGGCCAAAACACATCCTACAGATCAGCAGAGTCAAAGGGAGCTTGCAAGTTGCTGCTGCATTTCCTACATCAGTACAAGAGCACCCTTTCCCCAAGAACATGCTGAGAAGGATACAAGATCCTCCTTCCACAGGACTGCAAAAAGATAGCACTGGGTTATGACCAGCCCATAGACCAGGGGAGGGCTGGCATGCCTCACAGAATCACAGAATCAGCTGGGTTGGAAAGGGCCTCTGAGATCATCAAGTCCAACTCTTGACCCACTACCACCATGGTTCCCAGACCAAGGCACTGAGTGCCACATCCAGTCTCTTTTTAAAAACCTCCAGGGATGGAGAATCCACCACTTCACTGGGCAGCCCATTCCAATGTCTGATCACCTCCTCTGTAAAGAATTTCTTCCTAATATCTAACCTAAACCTCCCCTGGCAAAGCTTAAGACTTTTGTCCTACTGAGAGATGACTCGGGGAAGAGACCAACCCCCCCCCGGCTCCAGCCTCCTTTCAGGGAGTTGTAGAGAGCGATGAGGTCTCCCCTGAGCCTCCTCTTCTCCAGGCTGAACACCCCCAGCTCCCTCAGCCTCTCCTCACAGGACTTGTGCTGGAGTCCCTTCACCAGCCTGGTTGCCCTCCTTTGGACCTGCTCCAGGACCTCAATCTCCTTCCTGAACTGAGGGGCCCAGAACTGGACACAGGACTCGAGGTGTGGCCTCACCAGGGCTGAGTACAGGGGCAGAATCATTTCCCTGGACCTGCTGGCCACGCTGTTCCTGATCCAGGCCAGGATGCCATTGGCCTTCTTGGCCACCTGGGCACACTGCTGGCTCCTGTTCAGCTTCCTGTCAATCCAGACTCCCAGGTCCCACTCTGTCCGGCTGCTCTCCAGATACTCTGTGCCCAGCCTGTAGCATAGATTTGGCCAATGAAAGGAGCCAGGATTCTTGCAGGAAACCTTCACATCTTTGTCCTTCAGAGGGAAAGGATTTTCCAACCTATTCTTGGTAGTCCTGCTCAGCACCTCACTTCTCTTATCTGCAATAGGCACATCACTCTGACACCCTTACAGAAAGGGATGACAGGGCAGTCCCAAGGTCAAAGCATCTCCTTGGAGTTTGGGCTAGAGATGCAAAAGCAGCACATAAATTTAGATGTGTCACATTTGAATTGCAGAGACATTCAAGTCAAGGTATAATTTGGACACAGCACAATTAGGAATATGTCTGAAGAAAATTTTGAGTAATGCTATAATGCTATTTCTGTGAAATGCTGTCATTAATTTGTTACTATACAAGATAAATCACTGGAGGCGAAATCCTCCAGTTATTTCCTCCAGTAATTTCTGGTGTGAGGTCCTGGTTCACATTACCCTACATCATCAGTCTAAGATTCTAGACTTTTTTTACCCAACGACTTGGCAAACTATTCTGTGGCCTATCTTTACAAAGCCTTCATATTTTGCATAACATGCTAGTAATGGCCCAGAAAAGCAGTCAGGGCAGACAAGAGAAGCACTTACACAGTCAGATCTCTAGAGGTTTGCTGAAGACATGGAAGAAAACTACAAACAGCCCTATTATACTCAGATGCTTTTCTAGGACAAAGTGAAACACGCACCTCAGCACAAAAAACAAAGAACTATTTTAAAAGTTGCAAGTGCATTAGAACGCTGTACTTCTACTTACATGCTATGGCACACACAGAGGTAAAATGTCTGAATGAAAAGACAGCAAGCTGCTGGCTTATCTCAGTGGCTCAGGTGAGTGAGGGAGGTGAGCAGCACAGGACCCTGGCAGGAGCACCTGTTCCTGTGGCACTGCAGGAACCTTCCCACAGCACTTGCACCACTGTGGAATGCTTCTGGAGCTTCTGCTTGCCAACCAAGAATAAAGTGTGGAAGTTGCAGCCTCTTAACAACACATAAATCAGTTTATGCCACCTCTGGACAAAGATGACATCAACATGTGCACAATGCTCTGAACAGCACACAGCATCCACAAGACCCATTTCCGGAAGACCAATACTAAAAAAAACTGCATAGATTTGACATGGCTATTGCTTCTCAGAACCCAACACCAGTCTCACTGGACAGTTTCATGGTGAATCCTTGAAAAAGTAAAGCTTAATTCAGTATACGAGCTTATGTTCCTTACTCCATCGGGATAATGCACCACTGATCTGTTTTATGAAGCGTGACTCTATATGAAGTTGTTTCAAAAGTAACAAAAGCCTTAATTAACAGAGAAAGACTGACCAAGCTAGCAAGTCATCTGGAAGCACATCTCTTGTCAGTGTAGGTTCTGTCAAAAGCCTCCACTAAAAATTTCAATTCAAGGCAATGAAATTTCATATGTACCATAAAAGACTTAGCAAACAAAAGCATCCAAGTGTAAGCACTATGCAGCCAATAAACACCATTATCAGATTAAGTGCCTCTGAGAGATCAGCAGCTCATAAATAAGAGATGTCAAATCAATTTTCTAACATGTGGTTAGAGCAGAGACACCATCACTGATAACAGCATCACACAAGGAGGTGCAGACCCCAGTATCCATTTGGATTAAGCTTGCATTATTTTATGGTTGAAATCCCTACATCAGTCATCTGAGCCATAGCTGCTGGTCTCCACATCTTCTCAAGGCAGTCATGGGGGTAAGTGGACTGCATGTTCCCAGGGACAGGTAATTTGTCTGTTGTCATCAGCCTAGGGTCACAGGATGGACCAAAACCTCCTATAACCAATATTACTTTAACAAAAACAATAATGTCAGAAAACATTTATCATGGATATATCTGAAGACAAGCAATGACTCTTCTAGACGACACAATTTCTTAGAGAACTTTCCCAATCTTTATGATTCTATGACTCTTATAGTGCCCACATACCCTTCACTCTTGGTAGATGGGAGCTGCTTCTTCAGAGTTTCTTTATCTTCAGCTTTCAAGATGCTGAAGCCCAGGAGCTGGGTGGCCCCATATGCTGGGAGGAAGCCCAGCTCTGCCCGGCGGATCACAAAGCAGTCTGGGTGGTACCAGTTATCTATCATTCCTAGCTGTGGCTTTTCAGGATGCACCATCTTCTTGGAAATCCGGATTTGGCCCTGAGGTAGATTAGACCAACAGAAGAGCAGTTGTCAGGCTACTCTGGAAAGGGCAGGATGTTAATACCTTACTAACATGATGCTTTTTAAACACCTGTAAAATAGCAACAGTTACTCTATCAAAGCTTGCAATTTTTTTTCTAGCCCTTTCACTACAGTCCTGCTTTCTTCAATATTCTTTCTAGATAGAAACAAACAAACGGACAAGAAAAAACATGACCAAACTCTGTGCAGGCAAATCTAAAAATTAACTTTATGTTGCTACTATTCAAGCATCTGCACTAATATGATCTCACCTAGCCTCACTGCAAATTACTTTTCAGATGCTCAACAAGTAGCTGTTCTACGTGCTTCTAGATGACAATATTTCAAGGAAATGTGTACACAACAGTCACTAATGTTTTTGCAAATACAAACATACCAACCCTGGTGTTTTGCCCTTGCCAACTTTACCCATCCAACTGGCAGGTCTAGTCATGTCTGTATCAGAGGCTCACAACTTCATTTTGCCAACTGTCTTTGAAAGCACAGCTGTATCTTAATTAGCTGCATTGCTTCTTTTGTTTGCTTTCATTCCAGCCTGCTCTAAGACCCAAGTGAAAGGAAGCATCAGGAGGTTTGAAGCCCATGCTACAATGACCATGGTGTACCTTTACTGTCAGCTGTCCCAGGCACAGCTGCTCTTCAAACACAGAAATGCAGCTCTACAAGTGCTTTCCATATGTAGGACAGACATGAAGCAATTATAAAAAGTCACTGTTTGAACTGTAGCTGGTAAGAGAAGAGATAAGAGATCAAGAACTTTAAAAAGCTTTCTACCTTTTCTATTTTCTGCTCACAGCCTTTGCAAGTACTTCTGTTAGACTTGGCATATTCTGCAGCAAAGTCATTTAGGCTCTTCTCAGCTTTACCCACTCCTTCCTGTTCCCCTGCTTTTCCTGGAGAACAAATCAAATAGAGTTCAGCTTTAAAAGGTATTCCCCTATTTTCTTTTTTATCTGCCACAGATTGGTAGCAGTCTGGATTAATAAACCTGTGTTCCAGAAACTCATCTGTCCAGAACTTGAATAAATAGTAAGATAAGCAGCCCACGCTCAAAATCACTTTTAAAACAGAAAAATATTTCAAACAGTCAAGTAACAATTGTACAGGATTGCTTATTTAGCAATTTTTGAAGACATTCAAAGGTGCACAGAACTGACCCTTTTTGTTTCTTTCCTGAAAGTACTGTAAAATGAGATCTTCCTGAAGACCTGATTGTAACAGGAGTCACAAATAGCTCTGCTTCAAAGCAGAACTCTTCCTGCCCACCAGTTTCCTTTTATTTTGTTTTGTGCTTTCTCACTTGCTTCCCTGACTCATTAGTTTATGGTAGAACAATTTCACAGAGCCACCATAACCATCCACTGCAGTTAGGGCACCATTAAAACAACACACTACAACAACACTTGTTATTATTAAAGAACTGATAACAAAATATGCCAACATTTGGCATATTTTGGTGATATTTGGTAATACACCTGCCAACTGACTTTGTCCTTCCTTGATTTAACATGCTGGGTTATACTGCCTAGCCCTGGAGTACAGATGCCACAGCAATTCTTCCCTTCTTGCTGAAGGGACACAGCAATCAAATAACCACAATTAACAGCTTGAGAAAAGGGAGCATGGTGACAGCTGAACTTCCAAACTGCATGAGATCTCAGCTTACCTCCTCCAGGACCACCAGTTTCAATGGCTTTCTTGATTTTCTCCTGATCTTCCCATCGGAGCTCAGAGAAGCCGTCAATGTCCGCATGGGACACAATCCGAGCCCGCTTCCAGAAACAGCTGTAGTGATGCCAGTGAGGGACTTTGCCATCAAACATTGGTGACTAGGGAAAAAGCACATTAGGTGAAGATGAAACAAGATGGATAAAATTAATTTTAAAAGGAGTCTCTGGGTAAACACAAGTGACTTTTTTTTTTCTTTCTTTAAATTAAGAAATCAATACTATTTATGACAAAGTCTAAGAAGAGAATCTAATGTGACAGAGGAGTTGCTGAAGAGAATTCCCAAAGGGGACAGACATGGAAGGAGCATTTACCTAGCTTAACCAGTTCAACATCCTGCTGCTTAGGCCATCTGTTGTACTCAAAATAAAAAGGTCACAGTCTCATTGTGGCTATACCAACCCTGAACAGACCAGGAGAGGCTTCTTCCCTATGAGAATCAGACCATCTACTGGTATAAACAAAGCAAAACAGAGGTTGTGGAAAAAGACAAGCAAAAGCACACAGCTCATCTTCTTCAACTTCCTCTGAAACCACTGCAGCACAAGAGGTTGGTCTTGTGCTGCGAGACTTCTAAATACAACACAAAATCCCATGTCTCAAGCAAACTGTCCACGTGCTGTAAAGCCCATTGCCAGGCATAAGACAGGAGGAGTAGCTCCAATGATTGTGGCCTTAAGAAAACCCTGAGACATTGGAAACATTTAAGAGAAACACCAGAGACCAATGAAATCCTGCTTCAGGACAGAAGCATCACCCAAGTCTTTCCCAAAGCACTGCTCCAGAGTGCACGAGCCTACTCAAATAAGTGCTTCACATATTTTTCTGATTCAGACACAGTAGGTACCAACTGGGCATCATTCTGGTTACCCATCAGACAAAACAGCTGTACAGTTGTTTGGCTCCACGTAATGCACTCAAGCAACTGCTGTACAACACGTAGCATTGTGCAGGGGCTGATGAGGAGCAAGTTGAAAGTTTGTGGGTAAGGATTAAGGGGCAGGCTAGTATGGGTGATACAGTTGTGGGGGTCTACTACAGACCTCCTGATCAAGGCGAGGAAGTTGATGAGGCCTTCTACAGGCAGCTGAAAGCAGCCTCACAACTTCAGTCCCTAGTCCTCATGGGAGATTTTAACTACCCTGATATCTGCTGGTTGACTCACACAGCCAGCCTTTCACAGTCTAGGAGGTTCCTCCAGTGCATTGATGATAACTTCTTAATGCAAATGGTGGACAAGCCGACTAGAAGAGGAGCGCTGCTGGATCTTGTACTAACCAACAAGGAGGGCCTTGTTGAAGCAGTGATGGTCAATGGCAGCCTTGGCTGCAGTGATCATGAGATGGTTGAGTTCAGGATCCAGTGTGGAAGGAACAGAATACCCAGTAGGGTCAGAACTCTGGACTTCCACAGGGCAAACTTTGGCCTCCTCAATCAACTGTTAAGAGTAATCCCATGGGACAGGGTGTTGGAAGATAAAGGGGCTCAAGATAGCTGGTCAATATTCAAAGACCACTATCTGCAAGCACAGGATCAGAGCGTCCCTATGGTTAGGAAATCTAGTAAGGGAGCTAGGAGACCAGCATGGTTAAAAAAGGGACTGCTGGGAAAACTTAAGTGGAAAAGAAAAATCTACAGATCATGGAAGGAGGGGCTGGTCACTTGGGAGGAATACAGGACTGTTTTCAGAGGATGTAGGGAGGCAATTAGGAAAGCTAAGGCCTCCTTGGAACTTACCCTTGCAAGTCAGGTTAAGAATAATAGAAAGGGCTTTTTCAAATACATAGCTAGGAAAACTAACACTAGAGGCAATATTGGCCCATTAAGGAATGAGCTAGGAGCCCTGGTGACAGAGGATATAAAGAAGGCAGAGGTGCTGAACGCCTTCTTTGCCTCTGTCTTTACTCCTGCAGAGTTTCCGCACGAGCCCCAGATTCATTTATCCCCAAAAGTAGTCAAGATAGATGAGGAGCTTGACATAGTAGATGAGGATTGGGTTAGGGATCAGCTGAGTAATCTGGACATCCATAAGTCGATGGGTCCAGATGGAATGCATCCAAGGGTGCTGAGGGAACTGGCGGAGGTCATTGCTAGACCACTCTCCATCATCTTCAGTAAGTCATGGGTAACAGGAGAGGTGCCTGAGGACTGGAGGATAGCAAATGTCACTCCAGTCTACAAGAAGGGCAAGAAGGAGGACCCGGGTAACTATAGACCGGTCAGCCTCACCTCCATCCCTGGAAAGGTGATGGAACAACTTGTTCTTGTCACTATCTCCAGGCATATCATGGACACGGGGGTCATCAAGAGCAGTCAGCATGGTTTTATCAAGGGTAAATCATGTTTAACTAACCTCATAGCCTTCTATGAGGAAATTACTAGGTGGATAGATGATGGAAGAGCGGTAGATGTGGTTTATCTTGATTTCAGTAAAGCATTTGACACCGTCTCTCACAGCATCCTTGTAGATAAGTTGATCAAGTATGGGTTTGGTGATCAGGTAGTGAGGTGGATCAGGAACTGGTTGAAAGGAAGGAGTCAGAGAGTTGTAGTCAATGGGGCAGAATCTGGTTGGAGGTGTGTGACTAGTGGAGTCCCTCAAGGGTCGGTACTGGGACCGGTGTTGTTCAATATCTTCATCAACGACTTGGATGAGGGTATAGAATGTACCCTCAGCAAGTTTGCTGATGACACTAAGCTGGGAGGAGTGGCTGACACACCAGAAGGCTGTGCTGCCATCCAGAGAGACTTGGACAGGCTGGAGAGTTGGGCAGGGAGAAACAAGATGAAATTTAACAAGGGAAAGTGTAGAGTTTTGCATTTGGGGAAGAACAACACTATGTCCCAGTATAGGTTGGGGGCTGACCTGCTGGAGAGCAGTGTAGGTGAAAGAGACCTGGGGGTCCTGGTAGACAAGAAGATGACCATGAGCCAGCAATGTGCCCTTGTGGCCAAGAAGGCCAATGGCATCCTGGGGTGCATTAGAAAGGGTGTGGTTAGTAGGTCAAGAGAGGTTCTCCTCCCCCTCTATTCTGCATTGGTGAGGCCGCACCTGGAGTATTGTGTCCAGTTCTGGGCCCCTCAGTTCAAGAAGGACAGGGAAGTGCTTGAAAGAGTCCAGCGCAGGGCTACTAAGATGATTAAGGGAGTGGAGCATCTCCCTTATGAGGAAAGGCTGCGGGAGCTGGGTCTCTTTAGTTTAGAGAAAAGGAGACTGAGGGGTGACCTCATCAATGTTTTCAAATATGTAAGGGGTGAGTGCCAGGGAGATGGAGTTAGGCTTTTCTCAGTGGTGACCAGCGATAGGACAAGGGATAATGGGTGTAAATTGAAGCATAGGAGGTTCAAGTTGAATATCAGAAAAAATTTTTTTACTGTAAGGGTGACAGAGCTCTGGAACAGGCTGCCCAGGGGGGTTGTGGAGTCTCCTTCACTGGAGACATTCAAAACCCGCCTGGACACGTTCCTGGGAGATGTACTCTAGGTGGCCCTGCTCTGGCAGGGGGGGTTGGACTAGATGATCTTTCGAGGTCCCTTCCAACCCCTAGGATTCTATGATTCTATGATTCTATGATTCTATGATTCTATGATCATTATTACTGATGATACAGAATTAATGACCTAGGAAAGTATTCTACAATTCACTCACAAACAGGAAGGAAAGAATTCTACAATTCACTCGCTAACAGGAGGGAAATCTCCAAGCTGAAAACAACAGCAGGCAGTTTTGTGCATGAGCAGGAAGGAGAAAAGGGCTTTGAATACCACGTGTGGGACCAGGAGAGTTGTGAACCCCAACTATGACTAACCACCAACCAGAACTGTATGAGGACATTTACATTTCCAGTTGGACTCTTCCCACAAGCCAGGATTTGGACTACTCAGTTACCCTCACAGCATCAGCTATAGAGAAGCCACCCTGGGGTTGCTCTCAATGTGTCTGGAAGCCACAAGCAGCTCTGCACTGGAAGCTGCTCACCCCTGAGAGCCTGTTTCAGAGTTTTACTGGAGGACTCCTCATGGTTTTGTCCCTAATACAAAGGTATTGGGGGCACAAGGCACCTTAAAGACAACAATGCAAACAATGAGTAGATCTCAATTATGTGGAGTTGTGCGTTTAGAGCATGACCTCTCTGTGTGGGAAATGAAACCTTCAGGCAAGACAGACCTTGTTTACACAACTTCCTTCAGCTCACCTATTTCTAGACCATAGTTTCCTAAATAAACTATGGAAAAAGGAGAAACTGATAAGCCTTCACATTGCACATGCAGTCAACAGAAACCAATCAGTTCCAGATGGAAGCAAAAGTTGAAGACGTGTTGGTTCTGCAGGAAACACAGAGCATCCCACTGTCATTCTGAGCCCTTCACTTGAAAAAAAACAAAAAACCAAAAACCAACAGTGGTTATAGCAGAAATGACACCACCCACCTAACAATTTTGTCTGGGCCTCCGTTTAATTTATTCTGCACAATCTGCAAAAGACCTTGGTGCACTGAAAGCATCGCAGAGCTGCTCTGTGGGCCATTTCTCAAAGAAGAAACAAAGGGCCTGGGTGCTCTGGTGAGATTTGGGCCCTTGTGCAGGAGGAATGCTTGGTAGCAGGGTGTGAAAAAAATTGCTGGAACACAATATCCGGCAGTGGGAATAGGCAGCTCTTTGCAGAAGAGATCAAGCAAATTCAAGAGGTTGTCAGGCAATAAAAATTACCAGTGGCTGGTGTAAGATGAGTAGTTTTGGGGAGACAGTTGGCTAAAAGGCAGTTGGTCTGTGAGGGCAGCAATGATAGCAGCTGTCCCCTTCCACCTGTCCCCAGGAGATCACACAGTAAATCTAACCCCACAAAACCAAACACACTCCTTGAACTAAGACACACTGCAGTCCCACAGGACCCCACGCTGAGGAAGGCCAGCCAGCCCTTACACCAGTTCAGACTCAGGGGGAAATGCAACACAGGAAGGGAGAACAAATGTGATGGAAGCAGAGAAGCAGCAGACAGAGCAGGGGAGGAGTGGAGGGAAGCAGACACCTTCAGAGAGGACAGCAGGAGAAACAAAAGAAAAAAGCAGCAGGAACACATGTGCTTGGCACCTCGCAGTCAAACACCCTTCCCAGGGGATGGAGGCTCTGGGGAACAAAGGCAGAGGCAGCAGGTCAGAGGCTGTAGGTATTTCCCCTCTGGGAAACCAGCTCCTGCCTCCAAGCCGGGCAATCTAGCTCACCCTGCCCTGCAGCCTGGCATCCTCTGTGGGACAGCTTGGGCAAGGGGGGATGGTTCCTTCCTCACTGGATCTCCCATCTCCAAGTGCAGCCTCTCCTAGGAGCACAAGGGACTCTCGGCTGCAGCACATGGCAGCCTCTTCAGACATTACTCCTCGAGTGGCTGGGAGCCACAGCACTCACCTGCAGGGTTTTCCTACAGGGTTTGCACCCCCCGTCCTCACCTTCATAAATACACATAATGCAATTGATCATCTTTCACCAGACCACCCACCTGCACCACCTGAATGCTGCAGCTGCCTCTTCATCTCCCTTCCAGAGGCAGGCCCAGGCCCAGGGCCTGAGAAGGCCGCTCTTCGCCCTTCCCCACCACCCGGGAGAGCGGCGTTTGCCTCCCGTGTAGAGCCCGATCCTCTCGCCATACTCAGCCAACCCAGCAGAGCAGCTCTGTGAACAACCCCCAGCCCCCCCCCTTCATTTCCATGGCAAGCCAAGCAAGCTTCTTCCCCAAAAGGCAAATAATTTGAGGGCAGCTGACAGCAAGACACGCCTCGGCATTCCTCATGTTTGATGGCAGCTCTGTGCTGTATCCGCAGGGTATCCGGCCGGACAAGCACCCGCCCCCCATCCCCCGCCCCCCGCCGCCGGCAGCGCCCCTGGTGCCGCCAGTCCCGGTGCCGCCCGGGGAAAGCGGAGGGGAGAACACAGGACTGTTCACCCCCTCTAACGAGATGATGCGAGCCTCTAGTTTTCTTCCTCCTATGCAAGCACGCACTAAGTAGAGGTTTCCACGACCCGACAGTAAATATCCCAAGTTTCCCTAACACCCACGCGAAACAGACGCTGTCCGGAACACGGAGAGGCCACGCCGCCGAGCCCACCGCGCTCCTAAGCCCACCTCCGCCTTACCCCCCCTCTCCGTCCTCCCAATGATAACAAAGAATCTCTGCGCTCGCCCTGGGCCGACCCCTCCACCCCGGTAATCCCCCACTAAGGCTCTTAACGCTGGACTTTGTACCGCTTCCCCCCCAAGCGAATTCATCCCCGGGGGAGCGGCAGCGCCCGCCCCCGCGGAACGCAGCTGCGGCCCACCCCCACCCCCCCCCTAGGTGGCAGGAAGAGCTGCTGAGGGCGAAGGCACCGCTACCCCCGCGGCGACGGAGAGCGGCCCGGCCAAGTGGCTCCCGACCGCAGCGGCGAGATCGGGGAGCGACCCATCCCTGCCCCGCGGATAGCGGTGCGAAGCCGAGCGTTCAGCCCTCCCGGCTGCCAGGCCGGGCCCCACCATGCGGTACCTGCACCATGAGGGCCAGGCGTAGCGAATCCTTGGCGATGCTCTCGCCGCATTTCTTGCAGGAAGCGCGGCCGCTCTTGGCGTACTCCGCCCGGTACAGCTTCTCCGCCGGCTCCGCCATCGCCGCCACGCTCCCGCCGCGCCGCGCTCCTCCCGCCGCCCTCAGTCCCGGGGAGAGCTAGACGAGCGCCGAGCGCCCGCCCGCCGCCTCAGCGAGCAGCTGCCGCTCGGGCATCGGCTCTTCCTGCCTGGCGGCGCCTTGACCCTTTCGCTTTGCTACGGCGCATCAATGGGGGGCGGGGAGCGGCGGCGGGGGTGACCCCGACCCTCGGGGTACCGCTGTATCTCGGGGGTAGGCGAACGCGACAGGGACGATCCCTGGGCTTGCCCCCCCCCTCCTCGCCCCCCAACACCTTACACCTCCTTTTCGAAGGGGGGCGGGGGCGGGTGGTTCCCCTTTCCCAAAACAACCCTCCCGAGAGGCTCCCTCGGTAAAAGACCGCGCGGTGCAGAGCTGCAACCGGCTTCTCCGATGTCTTTCCTTCTGTTTGTTGTAAATGACCAATAACCGAGACCCAATGTTCTCTTTAGTAGCTCGTTTTAATTAATAAAGTTGCAGTAAGCAAGGCAGCGCTTGGTGCGGGGGATGAGCAGAATCCCAATCCCTTACGCACACAGCCAAAACTTTGGCCTTGTCTTTTATTGAATACAATTCTATGCATATTAAAAAGGAAGGTGAGTTTATGTTAATCGTCTTCTGGAAAAACTCCAACCCGTATTACACATGCGGCTGTCATTTTCGGGGGTCTTCGAGGGTCTTCTCTCCCATCTGGTGGTCATGAGATCCTTAGCTCTGCATTTTCCCAGCCAACCCCCCGCATCCAACACGTACACGCTTCTTGAAAAATGCTGTGAAATGCTAATTTAAAAGAGCTTAGTACAGGGCTTTGCAATAAATGCATCCTGAGAAAACAGTACAGTATTGTTCAGTAAATATGAAGAAGCTTTTGATTAACTGCTTGCTTCACACTACTTCAGGGAGAAAAAAAATTACATGTCCCAGCTGCTTTGTTTAACCCCACATTCACATCTTATACCGTTAATTCTCCTGAATTTTATTTTGTTAGGAATACAAATTCAGGAATGTATATCACACGTTCCATCGCCCTCGTTCTCGGGCTGAGCTCTTCGGGCTCCGCAGTTGATCCCGTCCAGCCGCCATCTCCCGGAGTTGAGGAAAGGGTCACAGTCAACACCGGGCACGGCCACCTCCCGGCCTCGGCCAGCACTCGACACCGGGCAAGGCAGGCCAGGCGCAAAGGCAACCATGGCTGGTCGCCGTCCCTGGCGTGCGGAGCCTCAGCGGGTTCTGACACAGGGCCTAAATCCCCTCTCTGAGGAAAGGCAGCACCCGGTACGCTGAGAAGATGCCGGCGGGTTCTAGGAAGCCTGTACGGGGCACCATCTGCCATGCAGCCACTGAGGAGGCCAAGGAAATGAAGAGAAATTGGGGGGGTTTTGTCCAGACAGGCCGGTGCCTCTGTGCTAAGTAGCTACTGCAGCTAGAGCAGAGCCTGTAGAGAGCGGGTTCCTTTGGACTTGGGGGAAACTCTTCTAAGCAAGCATCATTCAGCCAAATACTAAACTCCCAGGTAGGAATCATAGAATCATAGAATCAGCTGGGTTGGATCATCAGGTCCAACCCTTGACCACTACCGCTGCGGTTACCAGACCATGGCACTGAGTGCCACATCCAGTCTCTTTTTAAATATCTCCAGGCATGGAGAATCCACTACTTCCCTGGGCAGCCCATTCCAATGTCTGATCACCCTCTCCATGAAGAAATTCTTTCTAATATCCAACCTAAACTTCCCCTGGCACAACTTGAGACCATGCCCTCTTGTCCTACTGACAGTTGCCTGGGAAAAGAGACCAACCCCCCCCTGGCTCCAGCCTCCTTTCAGGGAGTTGTAGAGAGCAATGAGGTCTCCCCTGAGCCTCCTCTTCTCCAGGCTGAACACCCCCAGCTCCCTCAGCCTCTCCTCACAGGACTTGTGCTGGAGTCCCTTCACCAGCCTGGTTGCCCTCCTTTGGACCTGCTCCAGGACCTCAATCTCCTTCCTGAACTGAGGGGCCCAGAACTGGACACAGGACTCGAGCTGTGGCCTCACCAGGGCTGAGTACAGGGGCAGAATCACTTCCCTGGACCTGCTGGCCACGCTGTTCCTGATCCAGGCCAGGATGCCATTGGCCTTCTTGGCCACCTGGGCACACTGCTGGCTCATGTTCAGCTTCCTGTCAATCCAGACTCCCAGGTCCCTCTCTGCCTGGCTGCTCTCAGCCACTCTGTGCCCAGCCTGGAGCTCCCCATGGGGTTGTTGTGGCCAAAGTGCAGGACCCGGCACTTGGCCGTGTTGAACCTCATCCCCTTGGAATCAGCCCAACTCTCCAGTCTGTCCAGGTCCCTCTGCAGAGCCCTCCTGCCTTCCAGCTGATCCACACTCCCCCCCTGCTTAGTGTCATCTGCAAATTTGCTGATGATGGACTCAATCCCTTCACCTAAATCATCGATGAAGATATTGAACAGGACTGGGCCCAACAGTACAGGTGATAATGAGAGCAAAATAAGACCTCTTCGACTGATAATAGTCAAATCTCGGGTTTTTCTTTTTTAAAGGAGGTATTACACTCTAGTAATCAGCAGAGGGCATCGGTTCTGTAGCTTCACTGTAGAAGGGAAGAGGAAAGCACTGAAGTTATTCCGAACACTTGCTACGAATTTTATCATTACTTTTATAGCGATTCTGGAATTAGCTAAAGCAGGATGTTCAGTCCACGACGGCTTCATACACCAGTCAGAGCTGCACACCGGCAACTCAACAAGTTATATCAGTGCACCTCTAATCTCATGCCTACCATCTCCCAGGTTGCCACATGCTTGCTGTGAATGCATGCAGTGTTTGCTTTCACAGTGAGCCGTGCGACAGTCTATGGGCTAGTAGTGTGTCACAGATGAAAAGATTTCTGGTACAGGTGTACCCTGAATAAGTACATCGCTACAGATTTGGAGGAGGAAAAAAAATTACAACTGCAAAGCACTAGATGGTGCTGCACGCACAGAGCCAGGTACAGATGCTCAACACAATGGAGTCCGCACTTTTTCTAATATACTTTTTACGGAAGTTCTTGGACCAGATACCAGTGATTCAAGGGCAGATCAGTGCATTTAGTCTCACACTGGAGAAAAACTAAAGACCCAGGAGAGCTCACTAAAATGATCAGACCAGGCTGGAAGTGCTTTCTCCCCACATTGCCTGTCTGCACCATCTTCCTTAGGAAGGGAAGGTCCTGACTAATAAATCTCATCTCCTTCTGTGACTGGGTGACTTGCCTAGTGAATGTGGGAAAGGCTGTCAATGTGACCTACCTCAACTTCAGCAAAGCCTTTGACACAGTCTCCCACAGCTGGCATTCTCCTGGAAAAGTTGTCAGTCCACAGGTTGGACAGGTCTATCCTTCGCTGGGTTAAGAACTTGTTGGATGACCAGGCACAGAGGGTGGTGGTGAATGGTGCTGCATCCTGTTGGTGTCCAGTCACCAGTGGTGTCCCCCAGGAATCAGTATTGGGCTGGCCCGGTTCTATTCAACATTTTTATTGACATCCTGGATGAGGGGACTGAGTCTACCCTTAGTAAATTTGCAGATGACACCAAACTGGGGGGGGAGTGTTGATCTGCTGGAGGGTTGGAAGATGCTGCAGAGGGAGCTGGACAGGCTGAGTCGATGGGCTGAGGCCAGTGGTGTGAAGTTCAACAAGACCAAATGCAGGGTGCTACACTTTGGTCACAATAACCCCATGCAGCACTACAGACTGGGGAAAAAGTGGCTGGAGAGCATCCCAGCAGAGAGGGACCTGGGAGTACTGGTTGACAACCAGTTGAACATGAGCCAGCAGGTGGCCCAGAAGGCCAATGGGATCCTGGCTTTTATCAGGAATAGTGTGGCCAGCAGGACTGGGAATGGAATTCTCCCCTTGTACCCAGCACTGGTGAGGCCTCACCTTGAGTTCTGTGTGTGGTTCTGGGCCCCTCACTTCAAGAAGGATATTGAGGTGCTGGAGTGGATCCAGAGGAGAGCAATGAGGCTGTGAAGGGACTAGGGGGAAAGTCTGATAAGGAGAGGCTGAGGGAGCTGGGGGTGTTTAGCCTGGAGGAGACTCAGGGGGGACCTTATCACTCTCTACAACTCCCTGAAGGAAAGTTGTAGTCAGGTGGGGATCGGGCTCTTCTTGTTAACAAGTGACAGGACAAGAGGGCATGGCCTGAAGCTGCATGAAGGGGAGGTTTAGGTTGAATATCAGAAAGCACTTCCTCGCAGAGAGGGAGATCAGGCATTGGAATGGACTGCCCAGGGAAGTGGTGGAGTCTCCATCCCTGGGGGTGTTTAAAAAAAGGCTGGATGTGCTGCTTAGTGTCATGGTCTAGCCAGTGGTAATGTTAGATCATAGGCTATACTTGATGATCTCAGATGTCTTTTCCAGCCTCAATAATTCTGTGATTCTTTCTGGCACATGGGGGCAGAGAAGTTAATATCCATTTCTGTGCAGAAAGAGGAGCAGGGTGGTATTCCATAAAGCAAACTCTATTTCCCAAAACACAAGTTTTTGTGAGAAAGATCTTTATCTTTAATATCACTTTATCACTCACACCCATGACTGGTTAATTCCTCGCTTCCATTTAAAGTGGTAATGCTCAAAAATTTTACTACGCATGCTCAAAGAGTAAGGGGCTCTTTGTTAGTAGGAGTCCCTCCCACCTATGCGTGGGCATTTTAGTATGCTAATAGCTCATCAATATGCTAAATACATGTTAGTTCTGTGAGGGACCACTCATCAAAACGTGTATTCTGGGAAGCGAAAACACCACTGCATTGTAAGCCATCCCCCCCACGTCCCCCCTTTGCCTCCTTCTGCCAACAGAACCAATGCATTCCAAAAGAGCATTCCAAAGGGACTTCTGGAGAGGATGGAGGCAGTGATAATGGTCTGCCTATGGCCTAGAGTCTGCATATCAGATAACAAATAAGGTCTGGAAATCAAATTGAGCAGACGTCTGCTCAGTTGTTCAAACTGGTATGTCTCTATTAAGCATTTACTCATTATGAAACAAAGAAGTCAGGCTTATAAAATGAGGGGCTGCATCGGCAGGCTTTGAGTTTCATAGACACCAGCCCTCTCCCATTGGCTGGAGCCAGGACCAGTGATTTTCTGTTACCTTTCTTCTCTTATACTCTTGCATTCTCTTTCCTAAAGTCATTAAATAACACAATACTTACCACAAATTTTTCCCAGGCTGCACAGCTTGAACATCAAAATAATCAGCCTTTAGGATTGTACAGCCTGAGCATATATAATAATCAAAGTATCAGCTTTTATGTGTTATTCCTTTCATAGTTCTAATTAAATATGATGTTTAAATACAGACCTTGAATGTCATTTCACCTTAATCCTATCAAGGGGTATCCAACAGTCGAGCATTTCCTTGGACTATAACATTAAAGTCACTCTCCCAGGGAGGGCCAGGTCTGACACGCTAAAGCTGGATTCAGCTGCACCTAGGATCCTCTTGGTTCCTCTCTGAGAAGGAGTTTAGAAAGCAAGGGTGTCCAATTGTGTGTCCTTCAGTGCCCTATCCAGGTCATGACAAACACAGTGAATCCAACTTGCAGCTATAGAATTAAACTTGTATATTTTTATTAGAATTATTAATTTACTTTATATAATGTATACTGAAATGAAATTCTGCTTTGTGAAACAATGTGCTGTATGAAATCCACATTCTTGGGTAAATAACTAAGTAAGACTTTTTCTAACACTAAATAACAGGATGATGATTTGGGCTCACTTAGGCTCCCCAGGCCTTTTGCATGTAAACAGACAACAAGCTCAAGGAACTGGAAGCCTTGCAGAGGGAAATTAGCTAAAACCATCTAGACTCACAATATTATGAATGTGCTGGAGAAGGGATTAACCAAAGTAACATCTCAGAATGATTTCCCTGAAGACTCCCTACAAATATTACTCTAAGTTCCAGGAAATTGTATGCATATTATAATAAGTTCCAGGAAATCTGATGTATATTACAATGAGTTTAATATATATATATCTAATAGGATAATATGTCTTTCCTGTTGTCATTTATGTCATGCATGACTTTGGGAACTATCTCTCATGCATCCAGCACTGCAATAAAGAAGGCCTGCCTTCTAAAACTTAAAGACAACCCTTAGAGGGTTGTTCTAGTAAATGAATTTTATGGTATCACAATTAGTGTTTTTCTACCCTGTGTTCAAGGCTGTAATTAAGACAAGTTGTTAAGAGCTGTGGGGAGTACTCCTTCCCATAATTTTCATCCATTTTGCAGGTGTCTTGAAGTCCTGTTGTAGAATCCTAAAAAAAATATATGTCTCAAAACAAAAGGGACACTGTGCTCAGGTAGAGGCCTCATTCATAAGTCATCTGGACTCTCTTCTCTCCAGGAGAGACCCCCATTTGGGTAATCACCCTAGTAAATGAGGCCCTATTCTCACAAGAGCAGCCCCTTTTAGTGGCCATCCCGATAAGCTGAATGCTGTCCCTGCAAGGGGAGCTCTGTCTGATGGGCACCCTGACAGGCAGGACACTGACAGGCAGGACACTGTCCTTATTCCATAAGGGACAGGGGCAGGCAAGCTGTGCCCTGCGGAGGCAGAGTGACATCTTGTGTGTGCCCCGGGTAAAGAGAGGGCACATGCACAGAAATAAGGGTTATTGCTGTGTCACCCCATCTGGAGGGGCCAAGTGAGCATCTGGCTTTGCAAGATATGCCAAAGCCCCCCCCTGAAAAGATGGGGTCAGGCAGCATAAAGGAGGCACACTCGAAATGCTGGATGCGCGCCCGCCATCCAAGGACCACAACTTCCTACCAAGGGCATCACTGGATCAAGGGTGGTGATGTCTTTCCTATCTCTTCTTTATCTTTCTGTCTCTCTCTTGGTATCTCTGTTTCTAATCTTAGCTCAGAGTCTGAGGGTAACATAGTTTCTACCTGTGTTAAGTTTTACTCCCCTTTGCTTTGTTAAGTTTGTTAGTTGTAACCTTTTGTTTCCACAACTTCCTGAAGCTTTGCTAAATTGTAATCCATTGCTTTGAAAGTACCATCATGTCTAATTCTGCTAGTTGTAACCTGACATGCTCTATAATCTTACTCACTTCTAAGTAAAGTTTTGTTTTTATACAAACCTCCTACAGTTTAATGTATAAATCTTATTCCTAGAGTACCGTGCAGAGAATTCCTGAACTTAATCCCACCGAATGGGCTGTTAAAAGATGTTAATTAGAGGAGGAGCATTGGGCCCAGCTGCACCTGGGCTCCTCTTTGAAGGAGTTTAGAAAGCAAGGGGGTCCAGTCTGAATCTCCCTGGGTCAACCCCTACCTACTCTGGGGAACTCTATCCGTGCCCACTCTGTGGGACATAACACTGTACCCACTCTGTGGGAGGTGATATTTGGTTTGGCCCCCACATCTGGGGAGCCGTGCTCACTGTGTCAGACGTGACAGTGCTGCACCCACCTTGTGGGTCATGATAACCAATACCACCACACAAGTCAGAGTGGTTGGCACACAGTGACAAGACTTTACCCTCTCTGCATTTCAGCACACCATGACTGTAAAGTCAGCTTTCTCTCTATGTATGCAAAGCAAAGAACATGGACACACAAGTTTCATAATAAATCATGGCTCTGGGAGAAGCTGCAAAAGGCTACTGCACTTAAATCTCATAAAGTTTTCCAAGACCTGTTTTGGCGGGGAGCAGCAGAGGTCTGATTCGAAAAGACGTGCCAATAGAGTGCCTGTGACAGAAAAAGAAGTGTTTGCTAGGCTTGAAGGGGTTAAGGATGCTGGTGTCCACCCCCACCCTCAGGTCTCTGCCCACTGCCTATGAGACAGGGGGGCAGCTGGTGTCTGAGCTCTTTCCCTACCACCTCGGCACCAGCTCACACTGCAAGCATTTCTTTGCATCTAAATGGAGTATGGAGCCCACTTAGCTCAAGAAGTAGCTTTGCTTTGTGAACCAAATCTTCACATCTGTGATGCACTACTTAAGGATGCTGTGCTCTGCACTTTATTTGCTTGTAACAAGTATAATCAAACCACTACTGCTGGCACCAAAACAACAGATTCTACTTTTCCCTCTAGTGAATCTTGTCCAGAAAACTCACTGCTAATACAGAATTCTCCATTGTTAGATGCCATGTTTTTTGGAGTAAGGAATAGAATTGAAACATGGAGAAAAGACAAAGAGAAGGAGAAGCACAGCCTGGGATCCAGAGCTGGGCTGCAGAGTGTCACTTTTCTTACATCTTAGAGACAAATTTGACTTTGGGGCTCAGGCTATAGTACTTCCTCAAGATCTGAGATCAACATTAATGGCTGGTGATAAGTTTCACAGTAGGCCAAAACAAACTCTACATCTGAATGTAGCTTGACTGTAGAGAAATGTCCCTCTAAGTCCAGACATAAAGCTTGTGGCCTGGGCACAATTCTCTTTGTGTACTCTGAGAGATATTCTTTTTGTAGTATGAAGCTAATTCCCATTGCTTAACAGTAAAGATCACATGGATTTCTGAACAGACAGGAGAGGTATTGCATAAGGACTGGTTCCTGTGTTCTTCAATTAGTGCTTATTAGCTTTTATCTCAGACTCTTGGAAATATCAGCTTTCTATCAAAAGGAAATGTAATTGCTTTAGCTCAAGAGATTAATTCAGTGGTATTACACTGAAAATGTACCACAGTCAAAAATTAATTCTGCTTTTCCAGTCCTGACTTGTTGCACAACAATTCTTCACACTCTCTTTACCTCTTCTGTTGCCCCTTGCCCCTCAGGAAGGGTAAGAGTCCCTCCTTATCTGGTCACATCTCAGCCATGTGGCACTGGTATCAATAATTTAACATGTCTGTTGCTGATACCTAGGGGCAAAAATTGTCAAAAATGTGTTTGGTCTGACCAGCTCTCTTAGCTCCCTTGAGCCATTGGGGCTGAATAAAATGTTCACCAGTTCAGTTTGGGACTGTGATGGAGCCCAGGAATGGAACAATGTCCCAGAATTGTCATATGTCAATTTTGGGGACAGATGGATCAGCTTTCTTGACCACCTAAAATAACAGGAACACATCATAATGATACACAAGTTAAGCATCACTGTGTGCTTCCCTTCACCTGGGACATGTTTTGTCCATATTGCCTATTTCCTTCTCCATTTAACACCCTAAAAATACACACCCTTTACAATCCCATCCCATATGCTGTATGCTACCAGGCCCCAGCGCAGCCTGGAAATGTGCAGCACCAGCAGAGCTCTGGTCCTGCTACCCTTTAAGACTCCAGCACTGTCTCTCTCTGCACACCAAGAAGCACTGCCTGAGAGTCAGGGCTTTATTTTGCTTGCCAAACAGGGAGTTTATTTAGTTTATCAAAAGAAATTTGATTATTACAAATGATTCCACTAATAAATTATTATGTCCCATCAAGTGATCTCAAAACATTTCTGTCAACATAAACTTAATTTCACATCAGCTGAATGGGAAAGGGAAAAAAAAAAAAAAAAGGACCTCCTTTGTAGAGAGAAAAACAATAACCAAGAGGCCACTGCATGCTGGTGGTAGAAGTCAGGACTCCCCAACTCCGAGTCCCTTACTCCAACTTCTGGATGATCTTTCTTCTGCTGACAAATCAATTGCATGTACACTATACGAGATGACAGCATTATATAAGAACAAAGTAGAAGAACTCTGGGGAAAGGGATAAAAATCTCCTGTGGAGAGGGGACATTTTGCATCAATCACTCCCTCCCCCACATCCACCTACCAACTGCAGGGATTTTTCAAAGCACAAAATATGAAATCATTTGCTTGAAAAAAGTAGACACAAAGCAATTAGGGGCTGTGTAACCTGCAAAGGAGCTACGAGTATGTTACAGCATATGCACTTCAGACAACATGGAAGAGACCATAGCTGTCACCTGATGCCTCATTCCTCTCCACTGGTCAATAACTGTGTCAAGTACTAGGACTGTAATTTAAAAGTGACAGAAATTTGAGTGCAAAATCAAGGTGAGAATCTTGGGAAAGGGCCATGGGAATGGGAGATGAGCTAGTGAGATACATATTTCACCAGAGGAAGTGAGGAAAATAATATTTGGTTCAAGAAGGAAGAAAGTGGGCTAGAGAAATGATGCTCTGATGCTATTGTAGCACTCTAGAAAAATTCTTGGTACCAGAAGTTAAAGTTGTGAGCCAGATCTTTCTCGAACAGTGAAGATCCCTGGCCCTGTCCTCGTTTTTCTCTCAGTCCTTCTAATACTTATTTTCCTGTCCCGGTCCACAAACATGAAGAGGAGGCAAGGTGCTGAGGTAGCTCTGTGGGCCAGAAGTGTCAGAGGAGGAAGGGAACAGCGCTCTGGAATTACTGTTTCACAGTGGTTATGGCCAAGTCATGCACAAAGCTGAGAGCCTTTGGGCTGCTGCTCATCTCTGCTTGTGTCAGGGTTGTGCCTGAAGGCTTCATCCCTGGAGGGCATAACACCAGTAGTGTAGAAGAGGGAAAACAAATGCCAAAATGTGTGAGGGAAGCCTGGTTTGCTGCATGGTGTAGTAATCTCTTCTGGGCAATAAATCTATCTCTAACTTTAACAAATTCCCTGGATCTGTTGAACCTCAAAAATGTGTTTTATTTATCTTGTTCATGGAACAACTATAAGAATAAAAGAAATCACCTAACAGATATCAAGACCCTCTATCTTGTCTTATACCACCTGAGCCTGGCCTCTTTCTGCATCCTACTCCCTGCTTAGTCCATCAGGGTGCACAGCTGTTGCTTAGGGATGCAGGTTAGAAAAATCTGTGGAAACTGTCTCCCCAGTTTCTAGAGAAGTACACATTATTTCTATATGAAAACCATCCCCTACAAGCTTCATCAAGTGCTCCTTAGCTCCAGTACTGTGGGATGTGGTGAATAACAGCTCCGTGTTCTATCTCACACTTGCTTCCACATTGGCCTACCAGGTATGCTGGTATGATTTCCAGGGAAGACTTGTACAAGCTGGAGGACATGCTCCCTAAAGAGCATCTGAAGTCAATGCTGCAGGGCCAGATAAATCTTGTGAACAGGGATGGGTGTGGGAAGGGTGACCCAATCCCTTGCAGGGTGGTTCAGGACCCACCAGCAAGAGTCCTTGAAAAGACTGCTGAAGAAAGATGCTTCAGTAGACACATGCTTGCTTTGAAATCTTTGAGGATTTGTCCCAGCTAAGACATTTAGCTGAAGAATGGTGAAGACTAATACCACTAGTTTCGTCATCTTGTCTGTAGCAAGGCTCAGCCAACCCTATGAGCAAGTTTGTCCATGTGAGATCACTTCAGGGCTCTTTAGAATTCCACTCGCTGGAACTGAGTGAATAAACATGGACAGTTTATGTCCATATCCTATGTGGGCAGTGATACAGGTGTGAAAAGAGTGATTGGTGACAGCCAGTGTGGCTTCACTAGGGACAAATCCTGCCTGACAAAATTGGTGGCTTTCTACAATGCAGTTATGGATTTGGTGGATAAGGGAACAGCAGCTGATGTCATCTATCTGGACTTGTGCAAAGCATTCAACACTGTCTTTCATGACATCCTTGCCTCTAAATTGGAAACACTTGGACTTCATGGATGGATCAATGCATGGATAAGGAAATGTCTGGATGGTGGTCAATGTCCAAGTGGAGCTCAGTGATGAGTGATGTTCCTCAAGGGTTGGTACTAGGGCAGATGCTGTTTAACATCTTTGTCCATGCCATGGAATAGGATTGAATGCACCCTCAGGAAGTTGGCTGTGACCAGCAGGTCAAGGAAGATGATTGTCCTTTTCTACCCCACTCTGGTGAGACCCTCACCTGGAGTACCATGTCCAGTCCTGCAGCTCCTGACACAAGAAGGACACTGAGCTGTTAAAGCAAGTGCAGAGGAAGGTCACAAAAATGACCAGAATGCTGGAGCAACTCTTCTATGAAGACAGGTTGAGAGGCTCGTGCTTGTTCAGCCCAAAGAAGAGAAGGCTCTGCAGAGACCTTATAGCTGCCTTCCAATACATGAAGGGGCTACAGGAAAGCTGGAGATTAACTTTTTACAAGGGCACGTAGCAGCAGGATGAAGAGGAACATTTTCAAACTGGAAGAAGGTAGATTTACATTAGGTATTAGGAAGAAATTCTTTCCTATGATGGTTTTGAGACACTGGAACAAGTTTCCCAGAGGAGCTCCTCTCACCTAGTATAATAATTTTTCTGCTAGTTTTCCCTCCAAACTTCCCTGGTTAAGAAAGAAGTAGTCATAGAGGTCTTAGATACCTCCACAGTTAAATTCTATTTATTTACTACTGTTTCATGCTAGCGTCAGTCAAGCAAAGTAGAAATTTTGTCTCATGGAAGCTAATCTTAAGTATCTATTTCTGCTATTTTGTACATTTTAAAGGTTTAGCCTTTTTTCAAGGGCAATTATTATTGTGAAAAATCATTACCTGCCATACATGTTCTGCTCTGTGGCAGCACCATGCAGCTGTAAGAAAGGAAACAAAACAGCAAGGAAAGCCTTTTCACAGGGTGCACGTGAAAGAGAAAAGCATGGTATAAACATGGATTTAGTGCTATTTCTCCAGTGACACTGGCCAGGATATCCTGGCACCCTGTGATATAGCTGATCTTCCACAGCTTCTCTCCCCACTCTCTCCATTTCAGCACAGCAGCCTTGGCTCTTGAGGGACATACAAAGTCTTCATTACCACTGACCAGACAAGCCAAGCACAATGACACCAGAGGCTAGAACCAGATTTGTGTAGTTCTGCCCACTCTCCCACTGCAGCTCATTGCAGGCCACGCATCTGAGCCCACTCTGCAAACTTGGCTGTGGATCTGCAGCAAGCAGAATCCCTTTCACAGGGCTGGCCCCAGCAGAAGCCCAGAAAGAGACCAAGCTGCCAGCACCCCTTGCTCTGCACCAAACACACTGCAAGGCAAGGAGGCAGACTCAATGACAGGCTTAGCCCATCTGCTCCCAGAACGCTGATGCTGAAAAATTAGGAAAACATGATCCTAGCCCCTACTAACAGCGCATAGGAAAAAGGGGGATGGTGTGGGATCACATGCAGCCACATAGGCTCCAGCCCTGATAAATGCTGAGAGGAGGCTTCCTTATCCACGGAGGCTAAAAGGTGTCAGCCAAGGAGGGTCTGGAGTGGCACTCAAAGTGCACACATTCACTTTGGCATCAAAAATTCTTCCCAATGGGCTGGTCCCAGGACATGCCTGGTGTACAAAGAGACACAGGAATACAGGAGAGTTTCTCTCCAAGCTGTTCTGTTTAATGTGCCAGAAGGCCTCTCCTAAGGACCACTCAGAAGCTCTCCTGAGCAGAAAAACCCTGCTGGCTCTGGCATGGGTAATCAGTGACACATTCACTGCCCCCCAGCCCTCTCCTAGCTGGGCAGGTGCTGGAGGTGGTGAGAGAAGCAAGGATCCAAGGTTCCCTAAGAACCAGAAAAGTGAACATAAGAATAATGCAAACATGCTTCTCAGCCAATGCTAAGCTGGAGTGAGAAGCTAGGATAGTGAGGAAACAGCAGTCCTGGGCAAGAGAGGGCTGTTCCTGCTGTAATTCCTGGGGTTGGACACAGGTGACAGGCCCTGATCCTATGGCTGAGGCACTCACGGGTGGCTACAGGCATTGAAATGCATAAACACAAAACATTGTCTCCCTCCAGCAGCTGGGAATGGCCATAAGAAAGAAAGACAGAAGACAGCGACAACCCTCTTAATCCTCGTCCTCCTGCAGTAAAGGTGCTCTGATGTGTTTTTGCATTAACTGCTTCCCCTTTCCCCACTTCCTTTTTCCTCCATTTTCCACCATTTCTAGTCCTGACTGTTGTTCTAACCAGGGATGCCTTCCTTTACCCCCTCCAGGGAAGCAACTTAGTGCATATTTCTTAAAATGAGACTCCTAAGCCAAGGGCTCAGCCCCTGCCACCCCAGCCCCAGCTGGTCCCTCAGGCACAGGGTCACCTCCAATGGTTGCTACCTGGCAGCTGTGGTCACCTCCCCAAAGCCATCACAACCACTTGCTATGGTCCAAGTGCCTGTCCACTGCCTCACATCCACTTAAGTATCTATCAGAATCTTGTAAGTCCATGTGACTTGTAACAGAGATTTCACAATCTTAAAAGGCCATTACAAAGCAAACAAAACCCAAACCCCCCAAACAACAACCAAAACATCCAATATCCTTTCCTTTCTCCCTTTATTTATTTTTTTTACTGACCTTACAGGGCAGCATCAGGCTGAACCTTTGTCAGTGTGGCTATTTCTCTTTATTAGCTGACAAAATATCCCAAACTTCACTGTACTTGAAAAGGCCTGTCCTAGTAAGTTATTTACCCTCACTCATCAGCAGATAATGACAAATATTCCTCTCCTGCAGGGCTCCTCTCCACACCTCATGGCTGCCAGCTGCTCTTCTTCCTGGGTGGACACCAAATTGCCCACTTGGGCATTGCTCTTGGCAGGTGGGAGAGAGGTTGACTGGTTCCCATCAGGGCTGGAGCAGCCTCAGGGAAGTCCAGCCCTTGCCTCTTTCCTCTTTTTCACTTCTGCTGAGACCTGTTCTCTTTGACAATGGCATGAAGAGCTTAACATTCAACCTGAGCCCAAGGGGACAAGGTGAGCAAGAGGAAAACATGCCCAAAAGTGCCTTTGCTGGCCCCTAGGCCTCAAAGCTGGAAAAGCTGGAGAATTACTACTTGAAGGGATTCTGTACTCAGGAATTTTACACTAATACTGTAATCACAGTCAGCATACCCTCATCAATCAGGAGGGAAAGGAAAAGCCCTTTCCAAGGCTTTGATTTCTCTCCCTTCCATTCTCACACGTCCCAGGAGAATCAGTGTGGGGTTTTTCCATAGAAGCAGACGTACTGCACAGTATTTGTGTTTTGTTGTAGTTCCTCACTGCACGTCTTCTGTAGTGGAAAGTATTCCTGTCTCCATGCATGTGGGCAGTTGTGCAAAGTGAAAAAGTTTTGCTGTCTCTGAGGGAGTAGTCCTCCAGAAGCAGCAGTAACAGCACTGTTAAAGCAGTCATCACAATACGAACTGGTTTTCCCTGGCATAAGTCAGCTACACAGCTCTGCTTCCTGCACCATCTGCAAATGACTGGGGAAGGAAAACACTTTCATATGGCTGGTCCCCAGAGACTGACAAATCTGCACCTTTGTGCCATCACACAGCAGGAGGAAGCTGGAATTTATAAACATGTAGGTGGTTCCTACTTGTGAGCAAGAGAGAATGGGAAATGCCATTCTGCCCTGGAGTTATTCATCCTGCAACTTGGCCAACCAGCCTTGCCTTTTCTTCATGCTAAACAGAAAAGAGTTTTCTTTAATTACCATTGATTTCCATTAAAACTGCTGGCCCAGATTAAATGTGAGTTCAATCTCTGACTCCCTCATCTCTGTGGAAAGGACCGGGTGACACTTTTGTGCCTCTCTGAAGGACTGAAGAGGCCTCATGCTCTGCAAAAGTCTAGCTCCCCAAGGACGCTGGCACATGGGCTGATGCACAAATAGCTCTCTTCTCTTTCCTTTTTCCTTTTCCCTTTTTTCCCTTTTCCCTTTTCCCCTTTTCCTTTTCCTTTTAGTTTTCCTTTTTATCTTTTCATTTTCCTTTTCCTTATTTCCTTTTTTCCCTTTCATTTTTTCCTTTTCCTTTTTTCCTTTTCCTTTTTTCCTTTTTTCCTTTTCCTTTTCCTTCCTTCTTCCCTTCCCTTCCCTTCCCTTCCCTTCCCTTCCCTTCCCTTCCCTTCCCTTCCCTTCCCTTCCCTTCCCTTCCCTTCCCTTCCCTTCCCTTCCCTTCCCTTCCCTTCCCTTCCCTTCCCTTCCCTTCCCTTCCCTTCCCTTCCCTTCCCTTCCCTTCCCTTCCCTTCCCCCTCCTCCTCCTCCTCCTCCTCCTCCTCCTCCTCCTCCTCCTCCTCCTCCTCCTCCTCCTCCTCCTCCTCCTCCTCCTCCTCCTCCTCCTTCCTCTCCTCCTCCTCCTCCTTTCCTTAACCACTGTCTCCCCAGAGTGACTAATTTATGTAAAATCTCACCTCTTGTAAACTTGCTTTTTCTTTTAAAGGTGGTGTTATTGTCTCCTTTCCCTGAAATAAATCTTTGTAGTTTACTTAAATCATAAAGCCTGTTGTTTTTGTAAATTCGTGTGATGTCTATGAGTAGTGTCTGATTTTTCCTCATAATCAAAATATAAAATAATAGCTTGGATCATAACACCATGTCGTTAGGGAATTAGCACTGATAGCAGGTGTATAATAATCTTTTGTGAGAAGCCACTAAGACCATTCACCAAGAGTGAGGTTATCCTTAAAAACCCAAGTTGACCAAACCCAGTCCTAGAACTAGGCCACTAGAGGTCCCAGCAACCAGAAGAATACTGGACTGGATGGATTTTTGCTCTACTGTAGAAAGTCCCTCCAAATCTTAGTAACTGTGATTTTATATATATACTCAGATTGCTTACCCTTTCTTTTCAGAAAGCAGGGGAGTGCAGTCTGACAGTATTCCTGGCAGAAGTCCTTTCATGCCTATGGAAAGGATAGAAGGCTCCAAATGATAATGAAATGTATTTACATTGGAAAATATGGGGGAATTTTTTAGTACTCTCCTGAAGTATTGTCTTGTTGCTAGGCTGACAAAGTTACCAAATCACTTCTGTTTCTGACAGCAATGACAACTTCTTCAGACTTGTAATAGCCCACAATTATAAAGCCTGTTTACTAGCTGTATCTTTATGGCACACAGCTTGCAACTTGCTAGATTTTTAGTTTTCCATTAAACTGGGGTAAGTGAAGAACATGGGTGAAAAGAGTACAGCCATCATACCAAAAACATACAATATGTGAGTGGGTAACGTCACAATACCTTTGTATGTGCACAGAGGTAGCTGGGTTGGAAAGTTTTTCCTGCTGAGCAGAAAGCATATGAATAGTTTATGAAGACAGAGATAAGACTATCTCAGTAACTCAAAAGATTAAAGGTTAGAAACTGAGCAGTTCCAAAACTATGATTTCATTTTATAGAGTGAGTGGAGCCTGGTGTACAGCAGTACACAGCTTCAGAAGTACCCCTTAGAAAAGGCAGCAAAGACTTGGGATCTGCCAGTTGGAGTCTGGATATTCTGTCTATTCTGTCTTGGCAAGTTTAACTTTCCATTCACAAGCATGACAGATATAAAAAAGTAACCCTAGGAGGGCACACAGTCTGTCTAGTTATGCCTTTATTGACAAGGCTGAAAAGCCTTCCCTACACTCAGACTGCATCTCCACATTTATATCTATATAAAGTGATCATATCTTCTGTTGACATTCCTATGAAAACCTGTTTTCTACTCATCATCATTTCCATGTGATTTTAAGGATTTTTCAGATTAGGGCCATCTGTCCTGGAATGATGAAGGACTAAATCCATTGTGTTTCAGCTGGAATACAATATTAAATGGCATCTGCAGCCTACACCAAAGTTACAATCACAAGTGTTCCCCTTCAGTGTGCTTGAAGGCAATTTGAGATTAAAATTTTTGGTGGACTGTCTGAGGTGAATAGAAATAGAAAGCTGTAATGAATAAACAAAGAAATCGGAAAAAATCAGTGCATGGGAAGCTGATGAGCAAAGCAGCAAGTGAAGACTGACAGAATTATAGATCACTGGAAAACATGGCATGTTTGAGGGGACAGCTCCTCAGACGGGTAGAAAGGTAAACTATATGCAGAAGAAATAGACACTTATAAAACAGATTTTCGGCACAATGCTTATAAGGAATGGAGAATGTGGAGAAGATGCCAAGAACAGCCATATATGTTCATGGGAAGAAAGCAGAAATACTGTCAGAACTTGAGATCATGCCAAAAATAGTTATAAAAATTTTTAGAATGTCACAGCACTGACAAAACATCAGGGCCAGATGGGATCTCAGATAATCAAGCAATTAACTAAAAAAAACCCCATAGCAGTGTTATGAATCGAAGGAGTGAGGTCCAACATACTTCACCCTGCCAGTATCTGAGTTTCTGGGCAACTGAGTGAAATAAGCTTTTCACAGACTCTGCAAAAGGCCATACTGGATGTGCCACAGGAAGGTAACACTCAGGAGGATCCAGCTTCTTACAGGGAAAAACTTCACACTGTTGCAGCCATTTTAATCCTTTGAGTGGGAGGTGGCCATTTCAAAAGGTGGGATGCACTTTGGGGGAACACTGCTGTCCCAAGCTCTGAGTAAGAAGGATGTAAACTGCTTCTGGTACAAGAGTGTTAAAAAACAGTAAGAGAGACCACAGGTCACAAGAACTGGGCAGGCTGAAGGGGTGCTAGTGCTTATTGAGGCTTATGAGGGATTCAAGAACCAGGAAAAAAACAAACAAACTTGACTTTCAGAGTGAGGGAGCAGATACAGAACAGAGGCTCTAATTAAGGACACAAGAGAACCGGGTCCTGCACTTTGGCCACAACAACCCCATGGGGAGCTCCAGGCTGGGCACAGAGTGGCTGAGAGCAGCCAGGCAGAGAGGGACCTGGGAGTCTGGATTGACAGGAAGCTGAACATGAGCCAGCAGTGTGCCCAGGTGGCCAAGAAGGCCAATGGCATCCTGGCCTGGATCAGGAACAGCGTGGCCAGCAGGTCCAAGGAAGTGATTCTGCCCCTGTACTCAGCCCTGGTGAGGCCACACCTCGAGTCCTGTGTCCAGTTCTGGGCCCCTCAGTTCAGGAAGGAGATTGAGGTCCTGGAGCAGGTCCAAAGGAGGGCAACCAGGCTGGTGAAGGGACTCCAGCACAAGTCCTGTGAGGAGAGGCTGAGGGAGCTGGGGGTGTTCAGCCTGGAGAAGAGGAGGCTCAGGGGAGACCTCATCGCTCTCTACAACTCCCTGAAAGGAGGCTGGAGCCAGGGGGGGTTGGGCTCTTTTCCCAAGCAACTTTCAACAAGACAAGAGGGCATGGTCTCAAGTTGTGCCAGGGGAAGTTTAGGTTGGATATTAGAAAGAATTTCTTCACGGAGAGGGTGATCAGACATTGGAATGGGCTGCCCAGTGAAGTGGTGGATTCTCTGTCCCTGGAGATATTTAAAAAGAGACTGGATGTGGCACTCAGTGCCAAGGTCTGGTAACCACAGTGGTAGTGGATCAAGGGTTGGACCTGATGATCTCTGAGGTCCCTTCCAACCCAGCTGATTCTATGATTCTATGATTCTATGACTTCATTAATGACAACGACTAGATGGAAAATCATACTCAATGAATCTGAGCAGCATGGATTTTCCAGTTTGTTCTGGGTTGATGCGGTGATGTTTTTGGGAGTGGTGGAGGGGCCTCAGGGGTGGCTCCTGTGAGAAGCTGCTCAAAGCTCCCCTGGCTCCAAAAGGTCTGGTCCCACTCTGGCTAAGTTGAGAACTTTACTGACAGCGGATGTGCCTATACGACAGCTGTAAGACCTCAAGGCAGAGAAGACATGAGGAGGAGGAAAGAGGAATATCAGAGGTGACAGCAGAAATACCAAGGCTGACGAGGAAGGAGAGGGAGAAGATGCCTGAACAGAGGTTCCCCGTACATCTCGTGGGGAGATGGCAGACTGTCCCCCTAAAGCCCATGGAGCAGCACGGTGGAGCAGCCCGTGAAGGATCATGTTGGAGCAGATGTGGAGCTGCAGCCACGAAAGATCCTGCGCCAGAGGAGGTGACTGTTCCAAAAGCAGGCTGTGGATCTGTGGGCCACCCACAGTGGAGCTGTTTGCTCCTCAGGAACAGAGGGACTGATGTTGGAAGGGTTTGTTAAGGATTCTCCCGTGGGAGGACCCCCACACTGGATTAGGGCAAGACAGTGTGGAATCCTCCCCAAGAAGGAAGGAGTGGCAGAAAACCTGTGACCAAAGGACCACAAACCCCACTTCCTATACCCTGTGCCACTGGAGGGGTGGAAGTAGAGCTATCAGGAATGAAGTAATTTAGGCCTGGGAAAAAGGGAGGGAATGAGGAAAATGGGGAAAAATTAAAGCTCTGGTTAGTGTTTTCTCTTTGCCGTGTTTTGATTTGATTAATGATAAATGAAATCAATTTTTTTTGGAGTCTGTTTTGCCCATGACTGGAATTGGTGAGTGAAACCCTTCTAGTCCTTGTCTTGACCCATGAGGTTTTAGGTGGATTTCCTCCTTGCCATCGAAAATGGAGCAGGAGGAGTGAACAGTCATGTGGTCCATTATTGGCTAGATCTAAAACATGACATGAATGCACCCAAAGTGGGATGCCAAATATTCTCTCACAGTTTAGCAGTCTGGGCGGACCAAAACCCAGAGAATTGATATTACCAGAATTGCTATTACCCCCTCCACCTGTTGTCCCAAAAGAGGGGTCCATTACTCAGTTTGCAATAAGCCAATCCACACACAGAGTCAAGATACTTGCTTTAATATCCATTTTTATGCAGAAAGGGGAGCAGGGTGGGATTCCACAAAGCAAGCTCAGTTTCCCGTACTGCCTGTACTACTTTTATACACAAATTTTTGAGAAAGAACTTGAACATTATTCAATCATTTCACACACATGAATGGTTAACTAATTCCTCACTTCCATTTAAAGTGGTAATGCTCAAAAATTCCTCTATGCATGCTCAAAGTGTAAGGGACTCATTGTTAGTAGGAGTCCCTCTACCCTATGAGTGTGCATTTTAGTATGCTAATAGCTTATTAATACACTAATGTCATGTTAATACAGTGAATCCAATTTCTCAATGTTTTTCTAGCCAATGCTCAAAGCTGTAACCAAGATAAGTTGTGGGGAGTTGTGGGGAGTATTCCTTACCATCCATCTGTCTTGTAGATGTCTTTCAGCCCTGTCTCAAGGCTGGGCTGTCGACAATTTGGGATGTTTTTTTCTCTCTAGCTGGAATCTGGTTTTGTTGAATTCTTACTGTTTCACTGTTACATGAGCCCTATTTTTATTCTGCATGTCTCTCTTGTTCTCTTTTATATGATTTTTCCTCAAATATGATTTTTCCTTAAAGTTTTACCTAATCGCCATCACACCCTTCCAAGGGAAGCTAAAAGGGGAATAAGGATGAGAGACTTAAAAGTCAGAAATTTAAACTGAAACAAGTTTACTGAAACAGAAGAAGGGGAGTAACACATAGGATAAGGCACAAATATATACAAATATATATATATGCACAACAAGATCTCACAGGGATAGGTGCTTGAGGGCCCCTTGGGGCAGGGCCAACTCAAGAGAGGGCTCCACGGCTCTTCCCAGCACCCGATGGATGCGGATTCTGAAGAAGCACCTGGAGAGCTGGGGGTAAAGGAGTGCAGAGAAGCAGAAAAAAAGAGCAAGAAAAAAGGGGCTGGGCTGACGGTCCTCCTGACCTCCTGTATGGGAAGGAATGGGACCCCTCTGTGTTTCACGCCTCTTGGATCCTTCAGGGTCCTGGATACTCTCTCTTTAGGTCCTCATACTGGTACCAAAAGTTAGCCTGGTCCACTCAAACAAACCCTGACACAGTTCAATTGGACATTAGAAATGCTCTTTTATGTGCAGTAAAATCTAATATAGATGTCTGTTCATCAAGTAAGCACACAGAGGCAGAGGTTCTCAAGTAACTAAGGGTTTCATAAAATTGACTGAAACTTCAGTTGTGTACTGGTTTTGCAGATAGTGTACTGGGATGCTTGGGGTGAAATCATGGGATTGGATCTTCCAGTCTCTGGTGATATATGATTAAACAGTTTCCTACAACCACATAATTAGTAAGTATTCCAGATGACTTAGCCAGCACGCTATAGAGCCCTAGAGGATTTTATGCTTGAGTGAGATTTTTGCAAGCTATTCATGACACAACTCAGTGTGTGTTTTCTCAGTGTAAATACTCAGGTCTCCTTTTAGCACAAAAAATTGCTGTTAAAGTGGGAGTGTACAACAGCTCTAATCTCTTGCAGGGAAAGAAAAAAAAAAAGTTTCAGATTAAATTAGGCATCTTAATTCAAAGGTGGAAAACTGCAGACTGCCCTCTCTCCCTCAGCCTTTGGAAACCAAAAGCAGCTATGCTGTTTTCTTTCCTAAAGTCACCATAGTCCTCTGTCCAAAATCTGTCTAGCTACTACTCCTCTTTACCTGGGAAATTCAGAAAGGTAATAATCTCCATGGTAAATACCCCTTTCAGGCATTGGAGAATACTTCTAATCTCATGCCCACTGCACTTGGGCATGACTTTAAATTCATTTACCAGGTATACCCTGCCTCTGAGCAAGAGTAATTTACAAGACTAGCAAATGCAACATTAGTCCCATTCTAGATTAAAGGTAATTTAAGTGGTGTTTTTCTCAGGAAATCAATAATTTAAAATAATCTTCCGGCTCCAGCAGGAGAAATAGAAAAGAAGTGGACTTAACAGGAAAAAAGACAAAATATATCTTAGCAAGCAGTGGTTTAGACTGATAGTGTATTGATAGTACAAGAACCCCTTAACAGATGAATTGCTAAAACAAAAGCCAAACCAGCCTCTCTCCCCACACGTCCTTCCCTGCGTCCACTTAAAATGGTCCCTCTGCTAATATCAGCTCTCATTGCATGAGAAACAGCTTCTGTCATTATTTCCTTCCGGGTAAGGATAAATTCCACTTTTACATTCTCAACTCCTGCAAACATTAGTTGCTTGCATTATGCTTTGCAATTTCTTCTTTTTCTGAACAAACTTGAAAATACAATTTTTTCCTACTTTAATTTCTAGTAGCCATGTAGCCATGCTAAAATTTGCAGCACTCTTGCATCTCGTAGTACTTACAAAATGAGCAATTTCAGTCTCAGAAAACCAAGTCCCCTTTTTTCTCATGAGCGAAGGCATCATCAGAGAAAGTTCATGTTGCAGTATGTACTTGACACTACATAGATAAAACTTTTTCCTCCTGAACATAAGATCTGCTGAAGCTTTTGTGAACAGGCCAGTTTCTAGTGAGAAGCAGCAGAGGATATGGGATACACATTAAAGAGAGACTCCCCTCTGACTCCCAGTATGAATGCTCAGTCCCATTCCCAATGGAAAGCTTAAAGTTCACTGGGCTAGATCATAAATAAATTCTGAGATCCTTGCATTTCACAGCTGTTTTGTTGAAGAGGAGTAAAGAAATCTAGGAGAAAATAACCTCCCTTGCAATCCAGCTAACCCTCAGATACTAGAGGAGCTGGTGGCAGCTGGAATTAGATTCTGAGTGATAGCCAATTCATCATTAGGAGGACAAAAAACACTGCCAAGTGGTAGGCTGAATGCACTACTAAGACCACACTATCCATCCAGTTGTGCGTAATAGGAACTGTCATAGCCACACACTAGATATCAGTCACACTCCGTAAGATTCCTCAGCACCAGATTAATGAATAGTCTGACTTATTAAAACAACGAGTTCTTCGTATTGCTGATGATAAATTTAGTATCTGCAAAGCATGTGCAAAATACCTAGGTTATGAGTAATACATCCTGGCCAAAAACCATGTAAAGAGAAAAAAATTAACTCTATAGAGATATCCCAGGGGGGCATAACGAGGCCAAAATGCATATAATACCTGGGGGGGCACTATCAGGCCAAAACCATGCAAAGGGGTGAACCTGCAGAGATTTACACTGTTAAAGAGACTCCACAGAGATTCATGTTATTCCCAGGGAGGCAACTTGATAAAGTTGAGTGTTTGAATCTTACCCAAAGACATCCCAGTAGGAGGGGAAGAGAGACAGCCTGTTGACTGGTCCCAGAAGTCAGGGGTATCCCTGCGATGGTGTCTTGCCTGACATCCTTTCCCCCGCTGGATATTTTTGTACTATTTCACCTGACTGGTGGAGCTTGAGTGCTCTAGTCAAGCATATCTTTATTATGACTGGTGCAAAGTTCTCTTGCTTTGCATTTAAAGGCATAGGCTAGAGAAAATTTACAGCACAGACTCAGTGAGGGGTGGTTGCACCTTGAAGGTGAATAGTTTAAGGGATGGAGGTGTGTATTTGTATTATAATAAGACTGTAAAAAGCAAAATTCACTTTAAGGAGAGCATTTTGTCAAAAAGCAGCTGCTTGTTGGCCCAGGGTATCAATTGTGCAGTTAGTTGCTACTGGTGCCACAAAGCATGGACATTATGTCTCCCTTTTGCTCTACCCTCCAAGCAATTTCTCTTGGAGTCAGCATAGTGAGTACCCCTGGTAATGCCAGTGTCTAAGGTAGTCATGGTACAATAACCATGTTCCACCTGCTCTTAATTCTGCACCTTTCCTTAAAAATACAAATATAATCTAAGTCACTTCTATCAGTTATTGCAATTATTCCACAACAACCCATCAGTGACTTTGAGAAAGGGTTCTTCAGGCAAAACCTTTCATCCGCTTTCAGTAAGTCTGGCTGAAACTGCTAAATTCCTGATGAAGATATTTAAGTCTTGGAACAGACCAGAGACCTAACTCTGTCCCACAAAGCGCTGGTCAAAAGCCTTCCATGTGAATGAAAGCCCAGGGCCTCGTGTTTAAGAGAATACAAAACTTCTTAATACTCCATGTGTAGAACTCTCCATCCCACTGAAAATCCCTGAGGTAACCAGCAGTGCATACAGCTTGTATCTGTGCACATGTGGCCTGTGTCACAGTAGCTGCTGGTTTCCATCCAACAGAGATTACAAACCTATGGGCAATTGTAGCAGAGAAATGAGGACTGAATAGCTCATACTTTTTGGACTTTTAACTAATATTACAAAATTGTTCTCTCCAGATAAGGGGTGGAACAGCATGAGGAAAGCATGCATTTCCACTGTTCTTGTGTTGTTTACTAGAGGATTCACGTCCTCACAGGTGTCAAAGAGATGGGTACCTTTCTCCAGGATCAAAATTTATGTGTGCTGGCAAATCAGCTCCTGTCGGCATCACTATTCAAGCAAATCTCAAGAAAGGGGAACAGCATATGTTTTTCTGTTTCACAGCTTTCTGAAAAGGCTTCTTAAAATATATAATATTTAACCATGTGTGAACCAGCTTATACTGAGAAATGAAAAGTATTATGCAAGTGTCAAGAAATTTGAGCTGAGGAGTAATTTAATTTTAGGCAGAGCATGATGGTTTTGCAGAAGTTTACCCGATAGATGGATGTCCCAACTCACAGATCATAATTTCACTCTCACAGACATAACCTGACAGAAGCAGTCTGTACACAAAAGGCTCCTTTCTCCTCTCACAGTCATCCAAGAATAATGAACTTGAGGTGGTCAGTCCAAGTGTACAAAGAAGGGAATCTGGTCTGCCCAAACCATATTTTAAATTGTAACTCAGATAACCATAAACCCACTTAGATTTGCAGAGTAATCTCCTCCTTCTTGCCTCTAAGATTACTTCATCATTTTGGCACCTCAGTTTAGAGGTGCTTCAATAAAGACAGGATATTACCTTATTACATAATTTTAGTTGTCTGTTCCTGCTCATTAGTGCTCCTCTACAGAGACTGCTATACCTGTGGAATACTGCAGGAATACACTGTGGAATTCTGCAGCTCTGCTGTGGCTTATTTTAGGTTTCTGAACTCTGCCCAGGTCCCTCAGAGAAGCCATGATTGGGGCATAACAAATTTAATCTTACATGATTAACAGTAACAGTATTCAATATTTGTCTGAAATGTTCTAAACTATTAAATGTTTCTCCTCTGATCTGAGGAGCTACATTCCCACCAACTGCAATGAGGAATTTACATGCCACTGTCAGGTAAACAGGTTTTTTTGGGGTAGAGTGCCTTAAATGCAATGGACTGGATTTCTGGGTGTTCTGGAATGCTGTAGGTGGCAAAAAAATTACAAAATCGTGCTTGTAATATGTCCTTCTTCTGCAAACTATGACACTGTGAGGAGGATAGAAGTTTTCTAAAGGAATAGGGTCTCAGCAGACAGCAAGAGCTTGGCAGTGTTTGAGTATGGCTGGGACTGGAGGCAGAAGAAAAGGCAGAAGAGAAAAGTGGATCATCAGGTGGAGACAGTAGGATTGGCTGGGCAAGGAGATTGTGATTAGTGGGAAGGAGAAAAAGAAGTATATTCTCTTTGTAAAGATGTAGAAATGGGCCTGGAAAACACTAACAATTTAACACAGAAAATCTTGGATATTTCCAAGCACAGTAATTTATTTACTGAATCATAGTATAAGATGACTGAGTAATCCAGGATACAAAACATCTCAAGAGCTAACTTTTAGAAACTCCAAATTGCCCACACTCAGAAAAAGCAAATGCCCAGGAGCAACATATGCTGCCTGTGATTGATAATTATTGTGTGCTGGAGAGAAGACTGCTTAAATTAAAGAACACAATTGAAGTGCACAGGAATGCTAGACAAATAACAAAGTGGTCTATACTATTTTGAGAGATAAGAAAGTTTAACAAAAGAAAGGGACTGTAGAAGGAGGAAATGACAATACCTTAAAAGAAAGACTTTTCAACAGTAAGCCTCCATAAGCTCAGATGGGGATAGAGAAATTTAAAAACTGTTAAAAACTAATCAGAAGTAAAGCAAAAAGCCAGCACCACGCATATGCCACTGGCAGCAAGTAGTGTAATAGTAGAAATATTCAATAGCCTTCCTGATGTTTTCCATAAGTATGCTTGTGTCAGTGACAGAAATGAGAAAAAGTACAGACATTACGATACAATGGATTTGTTAATGACACTGTGACATCTAAGATCCAATCACCTCCTGCACATGCATGTAATTAATTGATCTGTTCTGTTAGGAGAAATCTCGACCCCTTGAAGCAAATGAATCTTTCAGTCACAAAACTTGGAGCAATGCCAGATTTACAGAGAGATAATGAAGTGCAGACCGCAGGGCTCCTCTTGCTGCAAAGGGGGTGTTAGCCTGCAGTAGCTCTGCTTGGCTCCTTGTTGTCTTTGTTAATAATACTTCTATTTAGTTTTGGGTTTGGGTCTACTTTTATATCTCTATTAACATGCTTCTATGATACTTAAGGTGATTGCTTTGGAAAGGATCCAAGCTCAGAAGTGGTGTGTATTTCAAAGAGTGAGCCCTGGTCACTGTAGGTATGTCATTATTATTCAGCTTGCAGGTTTTCTCCCTTTTCAAAGTCAGATGCAAACTGTTGCGTGCCTAGGCCTGAAAACATTTTAACAGAGAAGCAACACCCTTTTGTTTTTCAGATCTCTAATTCTCCATTGACCACGTGAGAACAATTTAAGTACAAGCAGGGCACGAAGTTATTCTACAACAGCAGGACACTCACACAACCAGCTCATCTTGAAGTTCCTTTAGGCCTAGTAGCACTTCACTTACCTTTTAGTGTAAAACTAAAACCACCCATACCCGCAAAAGGTTCAAAATACAGCTGCTTATCCACTGTGGAAACCCAGTGAAAGGAAAACCTCCCATTATAAAATTTCACATGATAGTTCCATGAAAGTCAGCTAGTGACTATACCAAATAAGCCTTCTCCTGCTCTCAGCTAAGGAGATCAGCATTCTCTGACTTGGAATTTGGTGGCCATAAGCCACATGTTGGACTCCTCCAAGCCTCACACATATAAAACTCTTGGGACACTGATCAAAGGTCCAGCATATACTTCCCACACTTAGCATAACTTACCACAAAAGCTTCACCATAAGACCACCAGTTTCTGTCAATCAGAAAGTTCAGCTTAAATCTTGGCTTCACTGAGACAGGGCTGTTTCACAAACAGGTTTTCCATTTGTGCTTGCTTGACAAGGCTGTGGCAACTATAGGAACTCTTTATAAGACTAGATGGAGTCAGACTTCTTTGGTTTTAAAAGCTACAAAGTGTGGAAGGCCCACATATCTGCATGAGTCCTGCAGTCTTGTTGCTGCCTGGGCAGATTACAGTGCCCATTCTTTCATCAGGCATCCAGGACAATAAGATATGTCAGCTTCTAAAGACTAATAAGTTTCCACCCTTGAGGCACAGCTGTAATACTTGCCTTCATTTTACAGTGCTTGCCTCCCACTCCCACATAAAAAAAGCCTGAAGTAGGCCTGGGGAGGATGGGTCCCCAGTCCTGTGTGTCAAGATACTGTTGTGACAGTGGTTGTTGAAGTTCTGCAGTTTGAAGCCCCTGTGAATTCAGTTGAGTTTTTGGGGTTGACTGGTTATTGTTTTTTGGTTGGCTGCTTGTTTTTTTACTGCATTTTTTGCTTCAATAGCAGACAACTAATATTATGTCTATTGGTTTTATTAGCTGTTTTCATGCTGAGAAGTGAAATGAGTGTTTAAAAAATCAGATCTGAAGAAATCTTAGTACTCCTAATATTCACAAATATTGCTGCATTTGTAAGTAGCAACCTTATTTGCCACAAAAAATTTAGTCCTGGGTCACATTTTTTCCCCCAGGTCTCAGTGTGCTTTCTCATTAATGAGTGTCTCCCCTCACTTAAGATCTCTAGCAGTCTTATTTCCCAAGTAATGGTAAAGCATACAGCACATGGGTGCTCAGTACAAGATGGTTTGGATTGTTATCACACACCAGTTGGTTTGGATTGTTATCACATACCAGTTGAAGAGCATGAAACAATCCCAGCAGTTATGTCATCACCAGTTTACTCCTTTACAGAAGCTTGGAAAGGTCACACATTGTTAGAAGATGGTATCTTTAATACTGAGTCAGTCATAGTTTCTTCCTTAGACACTTGAGAACTTCCATTTACACTGGCAGTGCAGAATTAATGGTGCAGTTCACCTGAAGCAGCTGCACTATAATAGTGGGTAGAGTAAGCCTTACATATTGCCAAGTAATCTCAAGTAAGTATATTAATTAACTCGCATTTATTAAATTATTTGAGATCTTCCAAGGAAATGCTGTTTAAAAGCACAACCTCTTATTAAGCATTTCTGACAATATATTGTTTTAATTAATTTTAGTGTTTGATTTTCTATTTGGGCTATTCTCAGAATAGGTTTTTTTTGTGCTTTTTGTGTGTCACCCACACATTATTTCTAGAACCTTTATCAGTTTGTCATCTGCTTGTCCCACCTCCAAGCTGGCACTGGCTGAGCAGCAGCCTGGGGGGTGGTGGTTGTGTATGACCAATGATAACTGCTCTGCTTGCTGCTTGCCACTGTTGCCCGGATGGTTTTGGATGAGTTGGTTACAGCTACTATGAGCCATCAGTGTGCCCAGGTGGCTAAGAAGGCAAACAGCATCCTGGGTTACATCAGAATTAGTATGGCCAGCAGGACTAGGGAACTGATCATCTCTCCCTCTTTATACTTAGCACCCATGAGATCGCACCTCAAACAACATGTTCAGTTCTGGGCCCATCACTGCAAGAAGGACACTGAGGTGCTGGAGCACATCCAAAGGGGGGCAACAAGGTTGGTGATGGGTCTGGAGAACAAGTCTTACGAGGAGTGGCTGAGGGAACTGGGGTTGTCTAGTGTGGAGAAAAGAAAGCTGAGGGAAAACCTTATTGCTCTCTGCAACTACCTGAAAGAAGGTTGTGGTGAGCTGTGTTGGTCTCTTCTCCCAAGTACCAAGCAATAGAGAAAGAGGAAATCGTAGAATGTTTTGGGTTAGAAAGGACCTTAAAGTTCATCTAGTTCCACACCCCCTGCCTTTGGACCACTATTGGATCAAAGTTTGTCAAAGCTCCATCCAACCTGGCCTTGAACACTTCCAGGGAGGGGGCATCCATAACTTCCCTGGCAACGGCCTCAAGTTGTGCCAGGGGAGGTTTAGATTGGATATTAGGAAAAATTTCTGAAAGGGCTTCCAGGCATAGGAACAGGCTGTCCATGGGAGTGTTGGGAGTCACCATCCCTGACGCTATTTACAGGACATGCAGATGTAGTGGTTAGGGACATGGTTTAGTGGTGGACTTGGCAGCGCTGGGTTAATGGTTGGACTTGATGCATCTTCAGGGTTGACAGGAAGCTGAACATGAGCCAGCAGTGTGCCCAGGTGGCCAAGAAGGCCAATGGCATCCTGGCCTGGATCAGGAACAGCGTGGCCAGCAGGTCCAGGGAAGTGATTCTGCCCCTGTACTCAGCCCTGGTGAGGCCACAGCTCGAGTCCTGTGTCCAGTTCTGGGCCCCTCAGTTCAGGAAGGAGATTGAGGTCCTGGAGCAGGTCCAAAGGAGGGCAACCAGGCTGGTGAAGGGATCCAGCACAAGTCCTGTGAGGAGAGGCTGAGGGAGCTGGGGGTGTTCAGCCTGGAGAAGAGGAGGCTCAGGGGAGACCTCATCGCTCTCTACAACTCCCTGAAAGGAGGCTGGAGCGAGGGGGGGTTGGGCTCTTTTCCCAGGCAACTTTCAAGAAGACAAGAGGGCATGGACAGGGGAAGTTTAGGTTGGATATTAGAAAGAATTTCTTCACGGAGAGGGTGATCAGACATTGGAATGGGCTGCCCAGGGAAGTAGTGGATTCTCCGTCCCTGGAGATATTTAAAAAGAGACTGGATGTGGCACTCAGTGCCATGGTCTGGTAACCACAGTGGTAGTGGATCAAGGGTTGGACCTGATGATCTCTGAGGTCCCTTCCAACCCAGCCGATTCTATGATTCTATGATTCAAGGTCTTTTCCAACCTAAAGGATTCTATGAACTGGTGCCGATGCAGAGGCTGTGACGGAGAGGGGCCTGAGCGAGGGGCTGAACAGTCCCGACAGAATGGGGGGGAGGGGAGGTGGGGGTCAGCGCGGCCGCGGGCTCAAAGCTCCGCCACTACCGAGCGCCGTCGGGGCTGAGCCGAGGCGAGAGGTCTGGGCCAGGCGATGGGGACAGGGAGGGACCGGGCGTGCGCGGGGGGCGGGGAGGGTTCCGGGCGGGGGCGCGGGTAAGGCGGCGGCTGCGGGTGCCGGGAGCTTACCGGGGTGTCACCGCCGTGGGCTATGGATCCCTCAGCTAAAGAGGGGGAGACCGCGACGGGCGGGGAGCCTGGCGGGGGTGCTGCCCCTTCCAGCGGGGTCGTGGTGCATGTCCGGGAAAAGAAAAGCCCCCTGCGCGCCGCCATCCCCTACATGCCGTTCCCAGTCGCTGTCATCTGCCTCTTCCTCAACACCTTCGTGCCGGGGCTGGGTAAGAACCTCCGGAGAGCCGGGCGCGGCGGGAGGACGGCTGGGCCGGGGTTCCCTGCTCGGGGCGAGGCTTTGCCCCCCACCTGCTTACAGGTGGGCAAGGGGCAACTTTCCACGGTGTGGCGGCGGGAAGGGAAGGAGGAAGGCAGCGAGCCCCGGCAGAAAGTTTTGCGGCGGGAGCGGCCGCCGCCCGGGGGGTGCCCGGGGCAGCAGCTTGGGCAGAGCGGTACCGGTCCGGGGGCAGCGGTCATCGTGCTGCTTCTCCCGAGGGGACGGAGCCCCGGGGCTGCTGTGCGACCCGGACAGAGTTAGGAGGGTCTGCGGCCTCGAGGGCTGAGCATCCCCGCGCTTTCCTACCCTTACGTTCTCTTCAGAAGGGGCATGGTCCGACTCTGGGAATCCTGTGGTTTAGGGAAAGGGCTTCAGATTTAAGGGCTCTTCTGAACTGTAATTTAAGTCAGAGGACCGAGCCACATCAATCACCAGCAAAGACAGGCTTTTAGAGCCCGAATTCCCGAGTTTCCTAAGGAGACCCCTGAAAAATACTGGTCCTGTACCACTGCTCTAAGGAACTGATGTCCAGAGAAACTGTGGGGATTCACCATTTCTGAATACGAAGTGCCTAATGAGTAACTGAGGTCACACATCTCTAAGATGTGGCTGTAATCCCTTCTATATTTCCCTATACTCCTTTTTAATTAGGAAATACATGCTTACTGGAACCTGGAGTGAAGTGGTGGATTCTCCGTCCCTGGAGATATTTAAAAAGAGACTGGATGTGGCACTCAGTGCCATGGTCTAGCAACTGCAGCAGTGGGTCAAGGGTTGGACTTGATGATCTCTGAGGTCCCTTCTAACCCAGACAATTCTATGATTCGATGATTCTATGATACTACAAAGACACCTGGAACACAAGGCTAAATACAAGTGTTCTAGCTGAAAGCAAAGAATCCCATTTAAGAAAACCCAAACAAAAAAAATCCATACCTTCAGTCTTTCATAGTCTATTCCTGTCCACCATTTGCACTCCTAAGATAAATGCAGAAGCCTTCTTTGTGCTATGAGAGTATATCGCAGCCTGCCCCTTTTTTTAAAAGCTATTGCCCTTCCCTTAACCGTTTCATGTGTTTCAAATGGCTTAATTCTTTAATGAATCCTAATTTCTTAAACTTCTTCTGAGTGGTTTACTCTGTCCCATGTGTACCAGCCATTGCTATTGCAGTATGTTTGCTGTGAACCTACAGATACATTCTAATGGAAAACTTCCACCTTTTGAAATAACTCAGAATTTTCCTGTGGAAAAATGATGTGGCTGAGATTGTAGACAGTTTGTTGTGTGGGATTTTTTGTTTTGTTTTGTTTGTAGGGGGTTTGTCTTTGTTGGGGTTTTTTTGTTGTTTTTTTGGGGTTTTTGCTTGTTGAGTGTGCATATGGTTGGACTCAGAGAGCCTTTGCAACCATGCCTGTTTCGTGGTTCTATGACATTGGTAAATGCACTTCTAGATGTAGCTGTGTGCCCAGATGGGCTGTTTTCACAACTCTGATTTGCAGCCAGCTGAAGAACCTGGAATAATGAATCAAAAAGAAACTCTCAATGCTTTCATGGGGTTTTAGAATATTGTTATTTAGGACTTAGTTTCTCACTGTCTTTAGAGAGAGGTATTTAAAGCCAGGGCTTTCAAAGTGTATTTTCACAGTTTTCCATTGGCATTGAAGACACTACATCTGCATTGTAAATGTACAAGAAAAAAATGACTTACCATACTCTTTTCCTCACTTGAATAATCTTATACTTCATAACCGTGCTGCTTCCCAGAGCACACTAGAAAATCCTCAGTGTTCTTCCTACATCCTAGGAGGGTAGGAAGCCATTCTTATGGCAGAATCATGCCTTGAGGGAGGGTTATCTGCCTGGAACTCTTCTCTGACTGCTTGCTGTTGCAGGGCTGCTGGAGGTAGCCTTTCCTCACACTTGTCCCTTCCCTCACACTGAAAGCATCAGTAGAGAATGACAACAGACAATGCTTCCTTTCTAGAGGCAAGTGTGTAGGGCTCTCAGGCCCTGCTGGGTTGAAAGCTTCAGAGTTGAATCTGGACTTGCAGGCATGTTGGCTGTGTTATCACTGATTGTCTGGGCCAGCCTCAGTGGGTTCAATTCTACTTTTTTAATCAGGCGAGGATTTTTCTTAAAAAACTTGTGTTCTCTTTGATGTGCTGATTTCAGTGGTACTTTCTGGCTGTCTACACCACTGTTCTTCCTGATCTTCTGTTGCAAAAGTAGCAAAACAAACTGCAAATTAAAAGAAATCCTTCTGTGTGGCATTCTTATAGACCAATGAAAAGCATTGTTTTGGAGATATCACCCAAACTATGCAATGCATAGCAATTAGTCTGTACAAAAATGAACTCTTAATGAAGCTGCTAGTATCGAGTGCATTGACTGTGAGATAATATACCTGACTAGGATATGGCTATTTACAATCTCAGCCATACCCTGTTATATATCACATAGCCCATACACAGGGGGAAAAGGAACACAAATATACTAACAGGAATAGTCATCATATAAAGAGATCTTATATCATGGTTGCACTTCAGCCATCTCAATATACTGAGCAACATTTGTAAAACAAATGTTATTTGCAGTAGTGTGGAGTATTCAGATTTAGCATGTAAGTCTGTTCACAGTGAAGTAAATGGAAAAATTGCCAGGCAAGAATTGCATATTCGTGTGATCCAGATTTATACATGTTGAAGTGATATTTCATAGGCTTGCTATGTATTTTGCCTTCTTAGGTGGAGGGTGTGACTATGTTTAGGTGGCAGTAGAAGTTCTTTATGTTGCAGCCCCTGAATTCATTCTTCATCTGTTCTGCACAAAGCTGTCATTCACGTGTAGATTTTGCAATGCAATGCAATAAAGGGTCAGAAGCCATCGTAACAGACTAGAAAATGGGCAACAACAAGTAAGCCAAAGGTTCCTTTGCTTGGATACCAATGTATTTAATATGTTCATTAGTGCCTAGTACCTCAAACCAGTGATACCCAAATAGAACTGCAGCTGTGATACAGGCCAACAAATATTCTATCTCTCAGCAACTGAAAGCCTCTACTTATTTTAATTAAATTACCCTTTCTATGTTATGGAAGTCACCTACGAGGGTGAATTTTAAACATCCAGCTTATCTTTACTTATATTTTATGCTGTATATGTTTTGCAGTACTCTATTTGAACAGGAGAAGCAACACTTCTTCTTTGTTGATAGTCAGTTTATGTTTCTCAGTTGGTTAATTTTCAGGGTTTTATGTAGTAACCCAGGTCTGCAGATTTCAACATATATTGATATTGTAAACTAATCACTCTTTCCATATATGTTACAAAAGACACACAGGGAATCTTTCATACCCTGGGGATATGTTAATTTTAGCTTTGCCAAACTTGAAATTCAGACCAAATATAGCCTAAAAAAATCTTAATTATCCCATCTACTTGTAATCTGTTTTGCAGAACTGCCTTGAAATTATCTACTGCTTCCATGCACAGTGATAGACACAACCCTTTGGAGATATCTTGGATCAGAATTTTATATGGTCTAATGTGGTCATCCTCACCTGCATCAGATGGACCTGCAGGGCTGATCTGTGATGAAAGTGTCCCTAGCTCAGGGTCATAACCGGAGTGGGTTGCATGTAAGGGAGAAGAGGGACCTGGCATTTTCACTGAGTTCTGTAGCAAAAGCATTGATGCTGTTGGCTACCAGTGTTCCAGCTCTGCTGCAGACACCTGTGCCACAGACACCGTAACCTCTAGTGTATGGCTTAGGGCTTCTGGAGCAGGCTCTGAGCTCCTTAGCCAAATCATGCTGAGACAAGCTCTGGAGAATGGAAGGTGATGACACCAGTAGAGATAAATGGGGGCGTATCCTCTCTTTTTCAAAGTTCCCAAAGGACTGAGCACTGTGCACCTCCAGGTGGTATGTGCTGCAGATGGCAATTGAGAGAAGGGACTGGCTGTGCCCTTAAGCTGGCAAACAGTGTTCTCTTGGAGCTGTTGTGTGCCAGTCAGCGTGGGAGAAGATCTGGCTCCCTGTTTTTATCTGAGCTGAAACACAGGAATCATTCCCTCCTTCCTATCTGTTGTTCCTTCCCTCCACATCACATGTGTAGGAGGGTGGAGAACTTGAAGAAAATGTGAGAAATGAGTGGAAATATCTGAAATTATGAGGTATTCTACAAGATTAATCTCTTCTGTCAGAAAGGGGGTGGACTTCTGGATTGCAGCCTGAATTACACATGTATACTATTTTAATGCAGGGAGTAATTGAAATACGTAGCATAAAATTATGTTAGAGTAGCATATGAGAGCAGCCACCCATAAGCCATTAAATAGTTGGTGGAAGGAGATCATGAAAGACAGCCTCTCATAGGCAGCTGGAGAAAGAAGGGATGTTTCCCAGACTGCTGAACTTTTCTCTTTCATGGTATACAGCTCTCCTACTTCTGAGCATCCTCAGCTCCCTATCATGAGTATTCTTCCATCTGTTCTGTTTTAGTCTTGATAGAGTTCAAGGGCTAAACCTTCAGCTATCCAAGTATGGCTTTAACACGTGAGTTATAGAAGCCTAGCATCTGCAGAGGGCTCTTACTAAAAGCCATATCTCTCTTCAGCAGAATGAGCTCTCTGAGGAGCTGAATAGAAGTACACAACACAACACTTAGGGAAGTTACAAGGATCATCATAGAATCATATAATCACAGAAAGTTAGGGGTTGGAAGCAACCTTGAAAGATCATTTAGTCCAACGTCCCCTACCAGAGCAGGGTCACCTACAACAGGTTGCACAGGAACGTGTCCAAGTGGGTTTTGAATGTCACTCCACAACCTCCCTGGGCAGCTTGTTCCACCCTCACAGTGGAAAAATTCCTCCTAATAGTTATACAGATCCATTGTCTGTTTAAAATTATCATTACCCGTTTATTTTTGTTGGAATGGTAACTACATGCTTCAAGCAAGCATCTATCACCTTCATTATTGTAATAGAATTGTAACTCTAGGAGTCAGATCGGAGTTTAAAAAAATCTTAATAAAAACAAACAGTAATACAGTGCAATGGAAAGAAAAATATTTCCTTGAGTTTTATGTTTAGAGCCAGAATTTTAAAGGCACAGCTGGGACTTTGTTTCTTAGCAACGTTGCTTGTCTAAGACATGCAAACACTCTCATGTTGGAAAAAGATACCCTGAAGAAGAAAGGCAATATGAAAGGATCTAGCAACATCAATTTAGATATCTTCCTGCTGTTGCAGGAGCATTTCATAAGCCTTGCAAAGCCTTCAGACCACAACTGAATTAATTTTGGTAAACTTATGGTCAGAACAAAGAACTCGTCTTCTCCTCAACAAAGAAGAATGACAAAAATAACATGGAAAAAAATTGTGTATTGGTATTACAGGGATACTAGAAACCATAGTTTTGACCCATCTTCCCTCCGCATCCTCAAACATGGATGTATTCTACACTGAGGGCATAGGAGACCTGCAGAACAAACTCTATTGTACCTCATACTACATCCAGTACTAGATATTTCAGAGTTCAGCCTGTAATGAACAGAGTTGAATGCAATAACTTGCCTATTGCAAAGGTTCCTCCCAGAGAAGTTGGTTAGCTAGCTGAAACACTAAAGCAGGAGATATTTCTGTTATTATTAGCTAGCTGAAATAGCTTAATGGCCAGCATTCTTTTTTATTGGATGTATTCGATGGGTTCCATCTACCTGTGCATCTGAGTTGGTTGCTGTTATATTCTGTGGGGCCATCCTCGAGGGCTCCATTTTTAATTTATTTATTTATCTATTTATTTTACTGCAATGGGTAACAGGCTCAGATTGAGACACCTCCCCTGCAGCTATCCAAGTAAAATCAGATGAAAGATACCCATAAACTCTTTTGCAAAATAAGGCAATTGCTTTAGTAGTTTCAAAAGACATCATCTTTGTGGATCTTATGCTTACAAGAACCTATAAATAGGTTTGACCTCCATTCTGTTTCCTAATGTATATGCACCTTCCCTGTCTCATGTAATTTGTATATTTTGTAGCCTCAACCTCCTGTCTTTCTCATGAGTCCTTAACATAAACCCCTTTAATTTCTGTAATTACCAGAATGGCCCTTGCCTGTAGCTCTTTCCTTGCTATTTTCCAAAGGGCATATATATTGGGTGTTGGTAGCAAGGTTTTGGCAGAGCATTGAAGGGAAGGGGGGATGCATCTGTGACAAAAGCAGAGGCATGCATGGAGAGCCCATGCTGGAACAGGTATTCTTGACTGGAACTGCAACTTGTGGAGAGCCCATGCTGGAGCAGATTTGTCCCAAAGGACTGCAGCCTGTGGGACAATCAACATCAGACAAGGGGAAAAGCATTAAGAGGATGGAGTGGGAGAGAGGAACTGATGTGAACGGACCACAACTCTCCATTCCCCACCTGTCCTGCACTGCATGGAGTGGGGCTGAGCTAGTGAAATCAGAGCTGAAAGCGTGAAGTGGAACAGAGGGGTGGTGTTGGAAATAAGGAGAGGAGGCTGTAGCTTAATTTGTCTGTTTCTTGCTATTCAATCCTATTTTAATTGGCAATAAATGGATTTTTTTCCCCCAAGTCCAATCTGTTCTGTCTTTGACTGTTACTAGTAAGTGATCTCATTGTCTTCACCTTGACTCACAAACTTTTCATCTTTGATTCTGCCTTTGTCCTTTGGAGGAGGTGACTGAGAGAGAGGCTAGGTGGCTGTCTGTGGTCTACTCACCACAGCATGTCACTTATTCTTGCCTGCTCTGTGTCGGTGGCATTGACAGCTGTCTCATGTACTAATGGGGCTGGCAGGTGAACTCAGATGAATCTTGAGAACTGCCCTCTCCTGATTTTATCCCATCCAACCAGGATGGCACCTAGTAGTAATCTCTGGTTGTGATGACTAACAGAAATATTTCCCTTCTTCCTGAACTGCCTCCATCCTGACTTCTGGGCATTCATGACTCCATCAGAAAACTGATTGTGTAAGCTTTAAGCATTTACAGCTGGAGTAACAGTGTCTGTTCAGTGCTCTTGCTGGAGATTATACTACCTCCCATCAAGAGACAACAGATGAAAACATCTGGCAGTAACTCACTGTAAAGTCATGGTTAAAGTAAGCTAAGTTTAAGATTGGGTAAGCTATGGTAAGACTTTGCACTGGATCTGCTGTGACAGATACATGTTCCCTTCTGTTGACATTCATAGGGTCATATATTAGAGAAGATTAATTGCCTAGCACCTGGTCCTCTTCATTCTGCAAGTCCTTGTATAGTTGCACAGCATAAGCAGTTGATTGTACAGTACTGGACCAATTCTGCTCTCCTCAGGCCATAAAACCTACATACCATTAGCATAGCACATACCATTATGCACATAGCACATACACATACCCCACCAGGGATGGAGCCCCACTTGGCCTTCTTTTCACAAACAGAGGGGCTGGTGGGAGATGTGGTGGTCAGTGGACGTCTGGGACGTAGTGATCATGAAATAATAGAGTTTTCAATATTCAGGGACACAAAAAGGGTCATCAATAAAACCTCTACGTTGGACTTCCGGAGGGCAGATTTTGGCCTGTTCAGAAGACTAGTTCAGAGTGTACCCTGGGAAACAGCCCTTGAAAACAGAGGGGTCCAGGAGGGATGGACATACTTCAAGGAGCAAGTTTTGAAAGCACAGGAGCAGGCTGTCCCAGTGTGTCGAAAGGCAAGACGGCAGGGAAGATGACCGGTCTGGCTGAACTGGGAGACTCTGAAAGAAATTAGGGTTAAGAAGAAGGCCTACCAATTATGGAAAAAAGGGCTAACTACTCAGGAGGAATTTAGGAATATAGTTAGGTCGTGTAGAAAGAAAATTAGAGAGACAAAGGCAAAACTTGAACTGAAACTCGCCACCTCTGTGAAGGATAACAACAAGTCCTTCTACAAATACATCAACAGCAAAAGAAGGGGCAAGGAAAACATCCATTCTTTACTGGACACGCGTGGGAATATAGTTGTCAAAGATGAAGAAAAGGCTGAGGTATTTAATACCTTCTTTACCTCAGTTTTCAACAGAAAGACAGGTTATCCTGAGGACAGGTGGCTTCTGGAAATTATAGAAGGTGACAAGAACTTGAAGAGCCCCCCTGAAATCCTGAAGGACACAGTCAGTGACCTGTTGAGCTGCTTGGATCCCCACAAGTCTATGGGACCAGAGGGGATCCACCCAAGGGTGATGAGGGACCTGACAGGAGAGCTCGCCAAGCCTCTCTCTATCATCTACCAACAGTCCTGGCTCACTGGGGACATCCCAGATGATTGGAAGTTGGCGAATGTCACACCAATCCACAAAAAGGGACAGAAGGAGGACCTGGGAAACTACAGGCCTGTCAGCCTGACCTCAGTGCCTGGCAAGGTCATGGAGCAGATCATCCTCAGTGCAATCACACAGCACCTACAGGATGGACAAGGGATCAGACCCAGCCAGCACGGGTTCAGGAAGGGCAGGTCCTGTCTGACCAACCTGATCTCCTTTTATCATTGGGTGACCAGCCTGGTGGATGAGGGGAAGGCTGTGGATGTGGTCTACCTGGACTTCAGCAAAGCCTTTGACACCGTCTCCCACAGCATTCTCCTGAAAAAGCTGTCAGCCCAGGGCTCAGACAGGAGCACTCTGTGCTGGGTTAGGAACTGCTGGAGGCCCCCAGAGAGTGGTGCTGAACGATGCTGATCCAGTTGGCGGCCGCTCACCAGTGGTGTCCCCCAGGGATCAGTGTTGGGCCCAGTCCTGTTCAATATCTTCATCGATGATATAGATGAGGGGATTGAGTCCATCATTAGCAAATTCACTGATGACACTAAGCTGGGGGGGGAGTGTGGATCAGCTGGAAGGCAGCAGGGCTCTGCAGAGGGACCTGGACAGACTGGAGAGTTGGGCTGATTCCAACAGGATGAGGTTCAACACGGCCAAGTGCCGGGTCCTGCACTTTGGCCACAACAACCCCATGGGGAGCTCCAGGCTGGGCACAAAGTGGCTGAGAGCAGCCAGGCAGAGAGGGACCTGGGAGTCTGGATTGACAGGAAGCTGAACAGGAGCCAGCAGTGTGCCCAGGTGGCCAAGAAGGCCAATGGCATCCTGGCCTGGATCAGGAACAGCATGGCCAGCAGGTCCAGGGAAGTGATTCTGCCCCTGTACTCAGCCCTGGTGAGGCCACAGCTCGAGTCCTGTGTCCAGTTCTGGGCCCCTCAGTTCAGGAAGGAGATTGAGGTCCTGGAGCAGGTCCAAAGGAGGGCAACCAGGCTGGGGAAGGGACTCCAGCACAAGTCCTGTGAGGAGAGGCTGAGGGAGCTGGGGGTGTTCAGCCTGGAGAAGAGGAGGCTCAGGGGAGACCTCATTGCTCTCTACAACTCCCTGAAAGGAGGCTGGAGCCAGGGGGGGGTTGGGCTCTTTTTCCAGGCAACTTTCAAGAAGACAAGAGGGCATGGACAGGGGAAGTTTAGGTTGGATATTAGAAAGAATTTCTTCACGGAGAGGGTGATCAGACATTGGAATGGGCTGCCCAGGGAAGTAGTGGATTCTCCGTCCCTGGAGATATTTAAAAAGAGACTGGATGTGGCACTCAGTGCCATAGTATAGTAACTGCAGCGGTAGTGGATCAAGGGTTGGACCTGATGATCTCTGAGGTCCCTCCCAACCCAGCCGATTCTACCATTAGCATAGCTTAAGTACGAAGAAATATTAGCTATTTCCTATAGGAAATACTAATTATTTTCTAACACAGGAAAGAGACTTCAGACAAACATTCTTTAAATCACTGTAGTATCTACATTTTTTGCTACATCCTGATAATCCTCTAATCTGTATGTTTCATTATAGCCAAAAGCCTTGGACATTAAGGCTTGATGAGGCTAAACTAGGAGATCCACAATCTGCTTGAGTAACCTGGCAGCTCTTTCACTATGGCCTCAGGTGTGATTTAGTCTGGAATTCCTTGATTTCAGTGAGAATTGGGTGTGTTTTCAAAAGTCTATGCTTTAGGTTCTCTGCCTTCCTTCTGTTCTTCAACAGAAGTAAGAGACTGCTAGTATACATAGTTAATTTGGCATGCAGAAGGATATCATTAATACTTACAAAAATTATAAGAACAAACAAGGAGAAACAGAGGAATAAGATTGGCCCACTACTAAATAGGAGAGGTGAACTAGTCACCAATATTGATGAAAAGGCAGAGGTTCTCCACCCTTTCTTCACCTCTGTCTTTAGCAGTGCTGTTATGTCCCAGGACATAGAAACAAAAAGTTTAAGTTGAAGCAGACACTGGACTGCCATCAGTGAAGGAAGAGATGGTATATAAGCTATTACAGGAGCTTGACCCATACAAATGAAAGGGTCCAGATACCATTCACCCCAGCCATTTAAAGGCTTAAACTCTGTTTCTAAACAGTTTTGTTTGGGCTTCAATCACCTGATTAAGTTTCAAATTGTAAAATTAGACCAAGGTCCTGGCTCCAATCATTACCCGTGGCACTTTTGAGGATAAGAACTAAATCCAGGGCTAAGGAAGGGTTAAGTCTATTCGAAATAATGTACAGGAGGCCCTATATTGTGCAGGCAGGAACATCGACTCAGCGTGGGGAGGAAATATTAGCTGATTCTGTAATAAATTTACAGAAACAGCTGCAGGAAATAGAGAAATTGTTTCTGCGAATTCAAGCCTGAGGTTTTGATGAGCCCATACATGATGTTAAACCTGGTGATTATGTATTTTTTAGGTATCTTTCAGATTCAGAGCCTAAATGGGAAGGTCTATTCCAAGTCCTGCTCACTACACATATTGCTGTGAAAATTAAAGAACAATCAGCTTGAATACATCATATGAGAATTAAGAAAGCTTCTAAACCGAAATGGGAGGCCATCTCAACCAGACCTCTCAAACTTTGCATTCAAAAACAATAGTCCAGGTTCTTCAAATCCTGTTGAGTTGTCAATTGGGCATTGAATGATTATGAGCAATAGAAGAGACTTAAACACCTGAATGGGACAAGTATCCTCTAGGTCAAGTAAAAGAATTTACTAACTGTGTAGAAAAGGGGGGAATTGATTCAGATTTAGAAAATAAAGGGTTAAAATGTAGAAAACCAGGAGAAAATTCATTTGTCTGTGTCGCAGGTCAGGGGAACTAACTTTGTCTAGGTAAGCATTAAGCCAGACCTGTATTATCCATAAGGATAACTCTCTAGAAAAGAACCAGCAAAAACCAGTTTGTTGGCTGGAGCCCTGCCAACTCAGCAAAGGTGAAAAGAACACCCTGAGGAAGACTCAGAGCCTTCCTCCAAAAGACCACAACCACCAGGGGACAGTGCGCATGTAAAAATGGGTGGAAATTTGTATTAATAGCTGAATTGAATAACCTCACTTCTTGTATTCATACGTATGTTTCTGTAATTCAAGTTAGGAGGAGAGGTCCCCCTTGCACCTGGCACTGTAATAAGCATACCAGCTTTATAACCTTTCGTGGGTTGTGAAGTTTGTTTCTGCACATCAGGCTCATCCAATGTGGTAAATCCAGGAAGAATCTTTGTAAAGGCTGCAATTGTGTAGGATTTTCCCCCAAGCTTTGGGTTTCATATATCAACAAGATCCTTTATGTCAACTGGTTTAAGAAATCTGAAAGGTGTTTGTAAGTTAGTCTCAAGCAGAGCTGAGGGCTGCAACACCATGTCACTTGTCTCTCACACTGGTTTAGCTGCTTCTGCTTTATTAAAACATGCTCTCAGGTAACAACTTATGATGGGGGGGGAAGTGTTGCATGAAGATGCAGTTCCACATTAGCACCCTTTTTTTGTGTGTGTGTGTACAGTACAGATTTCTCAAGCCAGTCTGTCTCTTAACTCTGAGTGTAATTTTCCCTTCTAGAGTGTCTGTGTAGTAAAAGTTCTCCCCAGAGAGCCACCAGGCAAAAAAAAAGGTGGACTGGTATTTCCACAGACACACATTTCCTTGCTAACTGCTTACAGCACACAAGTGGTTACTGTTGAGTGGGGAAAAAGGAGACCAAACCCAAAGAGTGTTTTTATCTGTCCTGGTTCTCAGGTGTACCTGTTGGTGTAATTCAATGGGAAAAGATAGGATGTTCAAGTAAGATGTGTCTGTATCTCCATTCGTTCTCCTGTAAAGTGTTTCCAGCTTCTCAGCACAGAAGTGGGAACTCAAGAAGTGGGATGCTATGAGAAGTGAGTCCAAAGGAAAGAATTTGGCAAAAAGCTCTGGCCTTCACTGGGTGTTTTGTTGCTCTTCTCTCCCTAGGGACATTTGTATCTGCTTTCACCGTGCTGTGTGGAGCCCGGACTGACCTCCCAGACAGGCATAGGTGTTGTGTCTTCTGGCTGAACATCGCAGCTGCTCTGATTCAGATCCTGACAGCAATTGTGATGGTTGGCTGGATTATGAGTATATTTTGGGGGATGGACATGGTCATTCTTGCAAGTAAGTACAGTGTACTCACCCCCTGACTTCTGCCCTTGATGGACATGTTGCTGGGTCCCAGCTAACACCCATGGAAAACCATCAGACTGCACTGCAGGGAAGAAGAGCCACAGGATAGCCTCTGTGAGTCCATGAGAAACACAGCAGGCAAAACTGTGGAATTGCTGGGAGGCCATTTGGATGGGCCCCATGACCCATCTGGAAGAGCCACCCATCCCACCACATGGGATAGAATATTCCTTTGCCCTTTATCAAATTAAAAGTGTAGTAAGGGGTGAGACCCTCTATCACTGTGGACTCTGCTGTCTGGAGGCTGTTCTGCCCTTGTTGCATCTGTGCATGTTTGAATGAGAAAGCTGTTACTCCCTCATGACTCTAGTTGCATCTCTTCTTTTAAAGACCTTCCCAGTGAGGCTAGTTCTGCTCCAAGGTAGCACACAGGGCCAGCTGAACCCAGAAAATCCCTGGGGACTCTCTTGGACCTGTCCCTTCCTCACCAGAATATGTTTACCTATATATTTGTTTAATCTTTCACACCAAATTCTTAGGTTGAGCAGGCTTGCTTAGCTACTCCTAGAAGGATTTCCCCCGCAGTCTTTAGGAACCTTCAGAATCCCTTTTTAAATATACATAATTTATATCATCTACTTATTATATATTACTAATTTACAATATAGGCTCTGAAATTTTATCTGCTAAAGTCTCTTCCTGGTGTAAAAGTTGTCTCATATCTGTGTCATATCATCTGTATCATGTTGTATGTTCAGGTGACAGTCTCATCTCCAAAGCCAGAAGCAGCCCAGAACTCAGGGTGCTGATTGCCTCTGGCAAACCTCATTCCCTTTCTAAAGGCTGGCAGAGGCTGGTGAGGATTTCCCCAAACCAAACAGCTCTGAGATCCTCAGTCTGTCAGAGCAGGTGCTTCTTCCAAGGAGTGTCTTACCAGCAGCTTTTGCTTTTTGGTTTGAAGGAGCTCCAGCTTGTCATCTTTGCTGATAATATCTATGGCCACATGGCAGAGGAGGAGAGAGAATCTCAGAAAATTATCACACACCCGCCTAAAGACGAAATGGATGAAACTGAAAGAAACCAGCAGAAAACCAGTGCATATCCTCAGCTGCCAAACCCAGGGTTTAAGCCTTCTCACCAAACCATTTGCTAATTTCGGAGACAGGTTCAATTTATAGACTGAGTTAAGGGCAATCCACACAGGAACAAATGATGGATATTAAAAATGTGAACATAAGTGAGGCAAAAGCCTTTCCTCAGGAGAAAGGCAGTACTGCCCTTTATTTTTCCCTGCAAACCACCTGCAAAGTTTCCTCTCAGACATAACAGCTGAGTGGAGGTAGCCCACGTTGTTTCTCAGTATAAAGTGTGAATTGGTGTACACTTAAGCACCTGCCTAATTTGTGTGTAATCCCATAATTAGGTAGTCATAATCACATGCTCTTCTGCTATTCCTCTTCTGGACAGCCTGCCTGTGCAGTTCTCTCTCTGTTAGGACTCAGCTCTGCAGCTGTGGGGAGAGGCAGGAAAGCATCTATCCATAGAAAGCTACAGCTGAAACCCTCTCTTGCTTTTCTCCATAGTTCATGCATGTCCTCTGGGTGGGAAGACTGGGACTCAGGAGGATCTTTCTGGTTTTCCTGTTTGGTTGCTGGGGAAAATTATGCACCCTAGAAGTATAGAATTATAGAATTTTTTTGGTTGGGATATACCTTTAAGATCAACTCCAACCATTAACCCAGGACACTAACAAATCCAACACTAAACCACATCCCTAAGCACCACATCTTTTAAATACCTCCAGGGATGGTGACTCCACCATTTCCCTGGGCAGCCTGTTCCAGACAACCCTTTAGGTGAAGAAATTTTTCTCAATATCCAATCTAAACCTCTCCTGATACAACTTGAGGCCATTTCTTCTTCTCTTAATACTTGTTACTTGGGAGAAGAGACTGACACCCACTTTGCTATGACCTCTTTTCAGGCAGTTGCAGAGAGCAATAAGGTCTCCCCTCAGCCTGTTTTTGTCCACATTAAACCAGTTCCCTCAGCCACTCCTTGAAAGACTCCTCACTCCTCCAGACTCCTCACCAGCTTTGTTGCCTTTCTTTGGAGATGCTCCATCACCTCAGTGTCCTTCTTACAGTGGAGGGCCCAGAACTGAACACGGTGTTTGAGGTGCATTCTCACTGGTGTCAAGTACAGGGGGACAATCTCTTCCCTCATCCTGCTGGCCACACTATTCCTAATACTAGCCAGGATCCTGTTGGCTTCCTGGGCACAGTGCTGGCTCCTCTTCAGCCACCTGTTGACCAATACCTGCAAGTCCTTTTCATCTGGGCAGCTTTCCAGCCACTCTTCCCTGAGCCGATAGCATTGCATGGGGTTGTTGGGACCCAAGTGCAGGACCCCTTCAACACTTCAGCACACTGATCCAGCCTTTCCAGATCCCTTTGTAGGCCCTTCCTACCTTCAAGCAGATCAACACTCCCACCAACCTTGGTGTCACCTGCAAACTTAGTGAGTGTGCACTTGATCCCCTTGTCGAAATCATTGCCCCAAAGCTGCTCCCCATGTCTGGCTGGACCCCACCAGTTTGGAAGGCAGAGGATGAGTGAGCAGGACATGCTGAGGATGCTCAGGCAAAAAGGTCCCCCAGTATAGCAACAGCATTTCATCCTGGCCCCTCTGGTGGCACTAGGGAAGGGTAAGAGGAATCAATGCATCATATGTTAACCAGCTATATGTCATCTCACAATTTGCAGGCCTTGGCAGGTTCTTGTCTCACTAAACAGCTGGGTTTAAAGTTTACTTACCATGTAGCAAAAATAATGGCTAAATGAAGAAGCTCTTAGTTGATGGACAATGAAGGAAAAACCTCATTTTTCAATCAAAATAAAGTGATCAGTTCCTCCCAGTTGGATTAGACAGCCCTGTCAGACCCCAAATAGTTTGCTTTTTCATGGTTTACCTTCATGTTAAAAAAATCCCCAACCAACCACCAAGAAAAAAAAACAAACCAAAAACAATGTTTCAAATTCAAGAAATAAAACATTCCATAGAAACCACTACCAGGAAACCATAGAAACCACTGCCAGGAAACCATTTGCTTTGGCTGCACTTTTTGTGTGTGCAAGCAAACTCTTCTATGCACTGGACAGAAATCGTACACCATTGCAACTTGAATCTGCATGCAGGTGAGAAATAGTTAAAAAAATATGAAGCTGCTGCCCACCTCTAGTCTTCCTCGCCTTGAAATGGCCGATTCCATGTGTCCATGTGAGGGGGGGTGGCCCTGTGATTTTGATGGGCTGGAGGCAGGGCACAGAAGGTGATGTCTGAGCTGCTGGGGGCTAGCAGTGAGAAGAGTGGGAAGCAGCTAGGTTGCCATGGACTCTGCTTTAGCGTTCCCTGATGAATGAGTGCCTCACTCCCTGGATCAGAACCTGCCTTTCTGTGAACAGGTAGAGAGCTGGGTGGGAGTTAGGGAGGCTTGTTGCAGTCTTTTATCTTCTAGAGCTAATTATCAGCTATCAAAAGGGGCACCTGCTTTGAGGGGAGAGCCTTAAGGATGCCATACTGCATTTAATCAGGAGGAAAGGAGAAGAATTACGAGCTGCTAAGGTACACCTGTTTCTGGAAGAAGTAATCAAATAAGTGACTTGCACACATTTAGAAAATCAAAACAAACGAGGCCAGCTTGAGGGTCTTCAGAACAATCTGTGTCAGACTGTCTTGATTGCCATCCATGGCAGAGGGATTAATTTTGTGAGATTTGAGAGGGATTAATTTTTGCCATCCTTCCTGAGTTCTGACACTGTATTAAACAACATTCCAACCAGCAAACCAGGGAAATGTGGCCTGGTCAAAATGTACTAGAGAGCTGTTCTCTAATTCAATTTATCTAAATTGGAAAGATAAAAGAGGTGTGTTGAAAGGTCCTTTCGGAATCTATCTCTGTTCAGGCTCTGCAATGATGTCTGGCTCATGGATGACATTGTCCAGATTCAAGCAAATTGAAAAAATAGTCTGGAAAAAAAAATGCTACTCAGTATCATAGAATCATAGAATTGGTTGGGTTGGAAGGGACCTCTGAGATCATCAAGTCCAACCCTTGATCCACTACCGCTGTGGTTACCAGCCCATGGCACTGAGTGCCACATCCAGTCTCTTTTTAAATATCTCCAGGGATGGAGAATCCACTACTTCCCTGGGCAGCCCATTCCAGTAGAAACATGTCTGAGAGATAAGGCATGGAGCTGAGGCAGAGCATAGCTAATTTGCTGGCCAAGGCCAGTGAGAAAATGAGCCTCCTAAACTTGCTTTCTGGGCAAGTTTCCCACTGCTACAGGCACACCTTGTCCCCAGCCCATGCAGCACACATCTTCATTAGCTGCATCTTGCAAAATGAAGGCAGAAGAATGGACTTTCAGGAACTCCCTAGCTGCTCAGATCTCCTTATAAAAGATTTTGCGCCATTTCTTGACAGAAATACCAAAAAAACCAACCAAACAACCAAAAAAACCCCAAGAATATAGCAATACCACGCTGAGGTGGCAGAGAAGACAGGAGTCAGGGACTGTTGTCTAGGTGTTGTTTCTAATGAATGCAGCCAAGAAGTCAAGCCTGGTCTTTGATGGAATCCCTCACTTAGCTTGTGGTTTCTGAATTAATAACTGATGTGGCTGTGCCCATGAATGAGCAAAGGTGCCATGGATGTAGTTTCACAGAACAGGGACTCCTGCTGCAGCACCTGCTTCTGCAGTGGGCAGCTGGCTCTCAGGGATGGATTGTCAGCCAGTAGTAAGAAACCACTGCAGTCATGCTGTTTTCCTGTCACTCCTTTGCTAACTACGGTGTTCAGACTTCACCAAAACCAGGAGCAGATGATTGCATGGTTACTGTACACTCAAGACTTCAAGGGGCTTTGCAAAACATCACTGAGCCTCTCAGCTCTGCAGGGCCTCAGCTAGGGCAGGTATTGCAGCTGCCCTGGGAAGAAAAGGGAGAAGAAAGGGCTTGAAGTACTCAGAAGAGGACATCCTAAATCAGCTGGTAACTCTCATTATGAAATGAAGGAAAATCTGAGGACAAATTGCCTGTTTAGACCTGTTAGTCCTTTTACCCAAACTATTCCTGAGGAAACCAGTTAAAAGTATCCCTTTGTTGGTTTTTTGTTTGGTTGGTTTTTTTGTTTTTTGTTTGGTTGGTTGGTTTTGGGTGGGGTTTTTTTGTTTTTGTTCTTTTTTTGTCCTTTTTTTTTTTTTTTTTTCCCCCTCCAGTTTCTTACTGCAGTAGAAGTTATTAAGATATTGTAGAAATGCCACCATGGTTTGCAGCACCCAGCTGGGCTGAGGCATGCCATGCTTATGAGTTAGCTGTGGCCACAAGGAAATTCCACAACCAAACTGCAAAAAAGCCATCAGGTGTAGTTTTCCAAGTTCTTGGACCATGATCAGCGTGTCACACGCTGTTTGGTATGCCATAACATCTTGTTTGTCACCTTCCTTCATAAGTTTTCTTTCAGTCAAACCCATGAAATAGCAATGTCATGGAGGAAGGCATTTGTTGGAGCATTGCTTTGGGTTGTTAGTCTATCCAGCCTGTCTGGATCAGGGCTGGTGACCTGAAAAGCAGGTGGGTTTTCTTTCATCCTCTTTAAACAAGAGCCCCAAATGAAATGATGTACTTCAGATACCAGGAGTCCAAATAATGCTTAGCCCTGGTGTGAATGTCTGGTGGTAGAGTAGCTGTTCTCTGTTTACTCCACAGTGCAAATTTATTAGGTTTTTTTCCTGGTTCTCCACCTGTTTGGATATATCATCTACAGTTACATTTCTCCATCTGTCTTTCATGTTCCTTTGCCTCCTTTTGTTCACCATCAAAGTTTCAAAAGGTAAGTTTGTTTCTATTTTTCCTTCTCCTCACACCCTGTGGCAGCTCCCCAGGGAGAGCAGCAAGTGCTCAGCAGGAAGGAGCCATTTGGGATTTACTTTGGATAGCACTGCCTGCTTCCAGGCTAAGTCCATCTCTGTGCCTGTATGTACATGTGTCTTCCTGTCTCTATGTCCATCCTGTGGCTGCAAGCCCCAGGGACATGTTCTCTGGCCCAAGGACACCATTAGAGCAGGGCAGGGACCTGTTTCAGCCTTGAGACTATCCCAAGAACACCCTCTGCATGAGCCTAGCCCTGGTAGAACAGCCTGGTCTCAGAGTGGTTTCTTTTTGCCTGAATCTTACTTGCAGTGGGTTACAGAACTGCAGTTTCAAGCAAAATTGGTTAAATGGGTGATTTTGTGCACAGATACTCAGACAAATTTAACCTTGATCCCAGAGCCATCTGCTTAGAGAACAGCAATTGTGTTGCAGTCATATTAAAGCTGTTTCATACAGATTAGCTATTCCTGTGCAAGACATGCAATAACTATTTTCATATGTAAACTATTTAATAAATGAAGCCTGAAGTATTTAAATAAGTTAAGCATAGGAAAGGTCATCTGTTGGCTTGCTTTGTTTTGTAGAGATACAGGCTTGGCCACTGTAAATGGCTTCCAGCCAGCTTCAAAACTGATAGCAGGACTCAAAATATTTCTATCATATCTTAATAAAAGGCGAACAAGTTACTGATCTTAAAGTTAGATGATCTTAAAGGTTAACCCTGAAAATTCTATGATTCTACTGTGAGCATAACCTAGATTGTTTACTTTATCTAAGGATTTTTGTCATGCCCCAACTCTCTAGTCTATGTGATTGGTTATTTTGGGGTTTTTACAGTTCCCCTTAAACAAATTAAACCAATGCTGCAGACAAGCCCATATTACAGGTTTCCAACTAGCTCATCTTACCTTCATACCTGACTCACACTTAGAACATAGATGTATAAGAAATAATAACTTTTTCCTCCTGGAAGAAACTGTTTGAAAGAGGTGAGAGTCTTTCTATTTAGCTGCACAATGGGCAGAAATACAGTGCTGGGTAGTACCTCCTGATCAGTTTCATTAAACTCCTGCTCTGTTCCTTGAGCTCATTTAGCAGCAGGAGATCCAGATATGCCAAGGCTAGATGAATGTGTGGCTTTTGCAAAAGTACAGCAAAGTTCATTTTTTGGGGCCAATTCTTCATTCAGAAAATAGTCCCTTTAAGATACGGGCTGTGTAATCTGATGGTATTTTGTGTTCAGCTTTTTAAGGAACTTACAAAAGATTTATGTAAAGGTTGGAAAGAAATATTAAAAGACATCAATGGAAAACTGTTGGAAGAGTTAGATGTTCTTTTGAGATGTGAAACTTCAGACTGATTTGAAATTCAAAATATAAAAATTACAGGCTACAGATGTTATGTAAACAAAGAAAAAAAAATCTCCAGATTTTAAAAAGGTTTGTAGTTCAAACATCATGACTATTGCAGGCAGTAGACATAAGGACAGTTTGTTTGATTCTTTAAAAAGAAAATCATTTGCATTGACATTATTGCAATCACAAACCCAGCTTCTCTTTAAAAGAAAACAGGTAAAGCTTCTGGTGCAGTCATTGAAACCATTTAGGAAAGTGTTAAAAAAAACCAGTATTTTTTGTCATTATGCTGTGTCAGCACAAGAGATGTCCTATTGGCCTTCTGTGCCTTGGCCCCCTGAGTGAAGAAGCCCTTCCCTATGGGATTTTCAGCCTCCCCTCAACCACTATGTATGGGATAGCAAAGAAAGAGGGGCTTCTGTGCCTTGAGGAGCTGTGATGAGTAGCAGGACAGGCTGTTTTAGTTCTTGCAGCATCCATATACCTGCAAGGCAGTGAGGACCTGGTGTCCCTTGGTGTCCCTACAAATGAGCTAACACAGAGACCCCCCAAAAGGCTTTGCCATCTTGTTTGGGAAGTGCATTAGACCCCATGGCCAGGGGAAGAGAAAGGGTGGAGGGGGAGAGATCTGGGCAGTATCCCAGTGCAATCGGTTTTGCTTCTGAGAAGCTTCATTTTATCCATTCCCACCACATAGCTGATGTGTCCTGAAAAAACATCTGTAATTCTTCTGGGCTGAAGCAAATCAAGTACAGAACAAGGCAGTGAGAATATCATTAGGGAATAGGTCCACACAGGCATCCTGAGGTCTGTATTTGAACTTTGTGCGTACAAGCACTCCCTTTCTCCTCCAAGACATGCTTGTTCATCTCTGCAAATGACAGTGAAAATACACTCCAATACAGAACAATTTAGACAGAAAATACAGCATTTCCATAAAGGTTTGACGTTACTGGGCTGTGATGGAACCGGTGGCTGCCAGGACCTAGTGTGCTTTTATAACCTCTGCAAGCAGATATGGCTATGCCCATGCCAGGGGCAGTGGTTATCACTGTGTTAGGGCTGGCTGCCAGCAGCCATGTCTCCATTCCCAGGAAGGTGCCTGCAGCCCCAGGTTGCATGCAGCGGGTGTTTACTAAAGCAAGGTAGGGTGTCTTGCTGGGCTGAGTATGCCTCAGGCAGCCTTGCAGTGAGGGTGAATGTGATAGCCCCCCAGTTCTCCTACTTGGTTTACCAGTCCATGGCTTGCTTGACCCCACTGAGGGTCCTTGTTAGGAATTAACACTAATCATGATCCCCTCTCTCCTCACAGGCCACAAGGAGCAGAGGATACCACAGCAGCTGTAGTGGTGGGACAAATATGGTCAGAGAAACACGGTGAGAGATTTTCTTTGGCAGCTGTGGGCCGCAGACCTTCACATTACCCTTTGTCTTTCTTCTTCCTTTTGCTTTGTTTCCTTCTATTTGAGCCTCATTCACCTGCCTGCCCAGCAGAGTGGAGGGGCAGAGCAGCTGGCAGAGACTTGCACTAATTCCATTGGGCAGCAGAGATGGAGCAAGTATAGCATGGATTAGGACTGGCCCTGCTCAGCACACGGTGTGCAGTCCATGAGGAGGAGGAAAGTGCTGTGAGAAGGAGACAGTCCTGTCAAGGTGGCATAAGGGTCGGCAGCTGAACTGCAGGAGCAGGAGATGCAACTTTCCCTCTCCTCCCAAGGGGAAGCAACTGAAGATGTTTTGCCTCTTTTTTTTTACGTTCACCATGAAAGAAAACTGGCTGCAAACATAAATGCCAATGAGCTATTAATAGATACAAGTACATTATGTAAAAGTGAATCAGTGGTACATTTCCTCCACCTGAGAGTCCATCCTGCTTCACAGTAGCAGAAGGCTCAGCCCAGCCTCCTCTGCTGTCTGTGTACATATGATGCTCAATGAAGCTCTGTCTTTGCAGATGTCTTGAGAAACATGCTTACTGTAAATCATATTGTACTGATGAAGTGACTAGGGCTGTTCTCTTCTTCCACCCTTTGGTAGCATGCAAAGACCAGACCTCCCACTGGCCCCTGAGGACACTTTATCTAGCAAGTGTCCAGAAGTGCCTGTCACCTAAGGTGGTGGGCACAGCCACATGCTGCCAAAAGCTTCTAGTGTAAAACTCTACTGGGAAATCAATAAAAAAATAATAAAAAATAGAGGCTTTTCCTCCACTCCCTCCTGAAAGGATGAATCTCAGTGCTTTGAAAATGGATCCCCTGGCAGAGCGGTGTGTGCTCCAGGCTGAAGCAGAATCCCTACTCCACTTCATTGGGATAAGTGCTACAAAGACAGGCTGAGAGAGTTTGGGCTATTCAGCCTGGAGAAGGGAAGGATATGGATATAGTGGCCTTCCAGTACACGAAGGGGGCCTACAGGGAGGGGCTTTTCAACAGAAAGGGTAGTGATGGCACAAGAGATAATGATTTTAAACTGAAAGTGGGTAGATTGAAGTTAGATATGAGGAAGAAATTCATCATGAGGGTCGTAAGATAGTGGAATAGGTTGCCTAGGGAGGTTGTTGGTCCCCCCTCCCTGGAGGTGTTCAGGGCCAGGTTGGATGAGGCCTTATGCAACCTGGTCTAGTTGGAGGTGTCCCTGCCCATGCAGCGGGTTGCATCTTGATGATCTTTAAGAATCGTTTTATGATTCTATGAAGTGCCCAAAGCTCAAGAATTGCAACTTGATGCTAACCATGTGCTCAGTAGCAGTCGTGGTTGGCAGGTCCATGGCCAAATTAGGTAGGACTTTGTTTTTGTGGTTTGGACACATGATGTTCAGAGCTAAATTGGGCATCCACGTGGAGTGATCCTGCTGGTGTACCAGCAGGCCCAGACAATTTCTGCTGGGGAAACCTGGTGGCAGCATCTGGCTGTGTTTCCACTTCAAAAATAAAAGCAAACTGTCATGCTCAGAGAGGCTGCCATAAGGCATGTTTTCACTTTCCATGCAGAGCAGGTCCTGTGAATTAAAATAAGTCCTGTTGCAAAGAGAGACAAGAAAGTCAAATAGCAGCAAGTGCCCCTGAGCATGCGTGTCTTCTTGTCTGACCATCAGCAGATATGCCTGCTCAGCTTTGAAAACACCCAGCTGTGCCCTGTGCCCACAGAGCCATCATATTGGTACATTGAGGAGGGTGATGACTTTCATCACTGCAATTAAAGCACCTGATTTGCACCTTGTTAATTGCGGGTTGCTGTGTTAATGCTGATATCAACAATTCTACTTGCATATCTGCATGATTCCAATCTGAATCAACATATGCACAGGCTTTAATATAATTAGGCAAATCTGCTTGCTTAGTAGTAGATCATAGCATTTCTAAGATTCTTTTACAGTCATCATTAGCATTTTCTACAGCATCCAGAAGATCAACTTCTAGTCTATCTATAAATTGAATGTAGGGCTCATAATTAGCCTGCCTAATAACGCTTTTAAAGGAATCTTTTTTAAAGGCTTTTACTGCTAACCTTGCCACTGCTGCAAGAACTGGCTTTTGAAAATGTGCTTTCAAATTCAGATTGGCAAATTGCCCTTCCCCCAATAATTATTCAGGATTAAGCTGCTCTGACCCCCTTGTTGCATAAACAATACACAAAATTCTAAACAATATACCAGAAAGAATATTGACTAGCCATCAGTGTGAGTTTCATAATAAACTTCCAATCATGCAGAACCATGCTTCCTGTATCACTTCCAGTAAATTTTCTGTATACGGGAACTGTAAGCCCAATTCTGCCAGTGTTCTCCTTGACTTGCACAATAGATCAGATATGGAGTGATATTTTGGGATTCTAGTACAAACAAACTGCCCGTTGTCATCATTCTGCTCCCCTTGCCGATACTGCACACAGCTCATTACATGCGGCAGCAAGTCAGTTCTAATTGTCTCTTGTTCATCTCTGTCAGTAATTATATTGGCTATTGCAATTTTCAATCAAGAAGTCACAGGTGTGCCTAATTCACTTGAAGCATTTACTGTTTCATAGGAAGGAGATGCCAACAAGGGACTCCAAGGATCCAAATTATCCCTGAACGCAGATGGTGCAGGCACAACTGGCACCGTAGGCATCAGGGCTAAAAGCACAGATCCCCTTTTGGAGAACCCCTTCCCTCTGCTGCTTTTCTGCACCCCTCTGCAGCTTTTCTGCTGGCTGCTGCTAAAATGTCTTTGGCAGTCACAGCAACAGCGGTAGCAGCTCTCAAAGGAGCAGCAGCAGTTTTCAAAGGGGCGAGGGAAGCATGTAAGTCTGGCTCCTTTTCAGGATCTATTACCCCTAGGTCAAAGGGATCCTCATCTCTTGAAGAATCAAACTCCTCCATTGCGAAATTTTGATACAAAAGTTTCAGAGTCAGTCAGCAATGCATCGCTAGCAGCAGGTATATCAGCAAAACTAATCTGTGCTGCTGCATCATGAAAAAGTGGCTTATCCATGGTTGCCACGTCCTCTGCATCAAATCACATAAGATCTTTTTCCATTTTTTCTTTATTGCCAGCATTCTGAATCTGCCCTTCCTCACAAGCAACAGGACACGAATCAGATAACACTGGCGAGTGAGACGGTCGGGACTATAATGAGTGCAAAGCAGTAATTAACATTTTCCATGTTATCAGATGATCAGGTGAGAAAACTTGACCAGCGACCTGCGCCTCTGTTAATGTGTCACCAGCTCTGTCCCATTCTGACATTTTGTAAGTGCCTGAGTCCAGATACCAAGGGCAGTTACACCGTATCCACAATAATAGTGAAGTCTTTTTGGGGGGATTTATTTTGACCTCCTCTTCTCTGGCTATACGCAGCAAAACTTCATGATAAAGCTGCTGGGAGCAGGTAGCTAGTTGACCCATTTTTCGCTTCCCCGGCCGTGGTCCTTGTTACCTTTTTCCTCGAGGATGGACACATCAATGTTTCTTCTCCTGTCCAGCTCGCTGGGAGTGCCCTCCCGTGTGTTGCAGCTCCCTTCTCCTCACACAGGGCACCATTTGTCAGAGGACATGAAGGCACAGACTCCGCTGTGCACAATCAGAGTCCTTTACTGTGTTCATGCAGAATCCAAAATCAAAAAAAGAAGACAAAGAAAGTATTGTGCTTAGAGTATTTATAGACACCGATATCTGTGGATTGATTTGTGGTTTTGTTACAGCACATACTTGAAGTGCTTTGTTCTAACATAAAAATCTTATCTAACCATTCCCGCAGCTTGCAGCTGGTACAAACTCATAACATTCTCCAGAAGGCAAACTCCTCCAACCATTCCCAGGCTGTGCACCAGTCACACCACACTGCTCCCTGCAGGATTATGCACTTCTGTCTCACATAGCTCCATCTGATCTCATGGCGGTTTTCCACACATGCTAAAATACCAAGTGGTGCTGCTAGAGAAAGATGGAGTACAGCTCAACTTCGATTGCTAATCCTGATATGTTCCTTTCAACTGATCAAGTGGAGAGAATGCCTGAACATGATTGTCTATCTGGAAATCAAAAGTGGTTGCAGTAATGAATTGCAAAGCACATCTAAAGGGTAAAACCATTCTAGAACTGTGTAATCATTTAGCAGATAGAGATGCAAAGGAGGGTGCAGAGAAAGGCATCTTAGCTCTGTTACCAGAAAAAGAAATAATCTTACTGGACACACCACCAAAATATGATAATAAGAAAAATAATAAATAAATTACAACAAACAGGCAGACAAGTGGGTGGACAGTTATGCCCAGAGGACAGGTAAAATACCCCTCTGTAATGAGAGAATTTGTTATAAGAGAACACAATAAAATACATTGTGGAATAGAAGATTTAGTAAAACACCTTCAGAAGACTGGTAAACAGAGTAGTGACAGAAATTGTTAGTTCCATCACAGAAAAATGTGCGATTTGTCTGAGAAATAACCCAAACAATAGGAATAAACTAATCTTTGGAGTAACTATATGTTATAGTCAATAGACCAGAGAAATTTAAAATTTAAAAACATTAAACATTTATTAAAGATTTGTTAAAGGGCAAATAAGCAAAACAGCGTGCTGGGCGACCAGGGAGTCTCCTGCTGAGCTCCGCCAATGGTCTGCAAGTTCAGCAAAGCAAAACCAGTTCTTTTATACCCTCCCCCTTATTCCTTCTCACTGGTTCTCATTTTGTGGGCTCCTCCTCCATTGGTTCCCATTTCGTGGGCTTTATTCTGTTGCTGAGGGAATAGGTTTTCCTCAGGGTCCTTGTGGGTAGTCCTCTCTTGTTTTTCTTCTTGTTTTTCTGACTTTTAAGTCCGCTTAAACACACACTTTTAAAATAACAGGATATAACATGCTAACAGCTTAAGCAAAGTCTTATTCATATTACTGCAAACTCAACAAAACAATACCCTTATAAATTGTTCATAACAAGTTTAAGTTGTTATTTATTACATATAGGAGGAATCTCCCCTGTAGATTATTGGCAAATAGGTTATTACTGAATTACCCAGAAAAGAGGGGCGTTGATACATTGTAGTGTTAGCCAATACTTTTGAAGAATGTCCCAGATCCTTGTCTCAGCAATAAGGCAGGAGAAGTAATCAAAATGTTACTGAAAGAAATTATCCCTTGACTTGGTGTACTTTTGGGAACGTTATCAATGGACACCGCTTTATTGCTAAAATTGTGAAACAATTTGTAAAATATTATCTTTAATGTAGGACTATCACATTCCTATAGACCACTATCAAGAGGTAAAGCAGAACCTATGAATTATACTCTTGAACAGCAGCTACTGGGAAAAATGTCAGGAAACATCATTGACTTGGGTAAAATCATTGCCACTAGCATATTTATGACAAAGGCTTAACTCCTGGATCCTGAATTAGATGTGGCTCAGAAATTTGTTTGGAGGGTGGCTGAGGACCCCTAAAAGGGGGGTACAGTGAGAGGGCATCCCCAAAGGGAATGGAGCCCCACTAAAAAAAAGAGAGGAGGCTGGGGACCCCTAAAAAGGGGTGACACCCCCAAAGGCAGGTGGTACTCCCAGAGAGGGTTGGGGGCACTTGTGCTCTGGGGCCACTGACCCTCAAAAAAGACTTGTGCCTCTCTTTCTCCCTGAGTGATGGACAACCCCCAGGGTTCTGGATCTCTAAAAAGTGCAGGATTGCCCCCGATTGATGGGACATCCCCCTGAAGGTGCTGGGGATTCCCACTCCAATTAATGGGACACCCTCCAAGGGTGCAGGGTATCCCCCCCCCCTGAAGGGCCATCCATCCTGCCCCTGGCACCCCCAGTCCTCCCCTGCTCCTCCCAGAACCTCCCTCTGAAACCATCTGGACCATACCAATCTGCCCAGGATTCCCCTAACGACCATCCCTCCCCCCCAAAAGGGACCTGAGTCACCAAATCCAGCACCCATTCATCCTAGGGAGGATGAAGATATCGGTAACAACCACCCTGAGCTGATGGCATGGGGGTGGGGGGCACACTGAACGCACTCATGCCTCAGTTTCCCCATTGGGATGAGGGGGAAATGGGGGGGGGGTAGGGAGGGTCAAGGATGGGTAGGGAGAGGGGGAATCTCACGGGGGGATCGGGGGTCCCAGGGACTCTCTTGGGAGTCCCAGGGGGGGTTGGAGGTGTCGTAAATGGACTGTGTTGTGGTAACCGGACTGTTCCCCCACCTTATATTTATTGACCTTTAAGCCAGAAAGGGACCTGGACACATATTGAGGGAGCCGCGTGGCTCAGTTGAACACTGGGCACCTTTGGGGTGGTAATGGTGCTCAGCAGGGTGGGGTCCCGGTTCGCCTCCTGAGTGGGAGACCTCGGAGATGGGCCGACCTGCCAAAGAGCACAGAGCCCAAAAAGATCCATGCCATGTAGCACACAAAAATCGGGGTATGTATGCTGACTCAAGAGCCAGAGGGTGAAATGTGGCGAACATCTGCCAATAAATTGAAAAAAATGTCTCCTGAATCAGCAAAGATAGCCAGCCAGCTTGAGCAGCAGGTGCCAGCCTCTGCTATTTCTGCTTACTCCTTCAAGGATCTAGCAGCTCTGAGGTAGCAGGCAGGTGATAGGAAATGTAAATGGTGCAATCAGGAGCACCTGATATGGAGATACAGATCTAGATTACAAAAGCTGTGGAATGCCTGTAGCCATATGGAAGTCTTGCAGCTACAAGTTGCAAAATTCCTGATAATGACTTGTGAAGGCAGAGGTTTTTTGGCTATAAAAAAACCAGAAAACAAAAGAGACATGCTGTGGTGGAAAAGGATGGGGAATGGTCAAAAAGAGTGGACAACAAGGCCAGACAATGATGGACAAAGAAAAGAAAAAATAATTAAAAAGAAGAGAAAGCCACAGCCCACTGGAGCATTTTGGAAGGTGAAATTGCAAATATCTCTTCCCTTTTCCCCGTTTCTTGAAGTTGCATCCCCTAGTATTTAATATCTTAGAAAACTCTTTCTGCATTGTTTTCACTGTTCACCTAATTTACACCTTCCTGAAACCCCGTTCTCTAACTGGACACTTTCCCTTGAATAAACCATTCAATTCATTTAACTCTTAGGTTGGCTGCTTTGCAATTTGTGGTGCATATGTTCAGAGGCCAATTTTTCCTCACAAGCGAAGTATAAAATAATAATTACTTATTAATAATAAATAAAAATTAACAGACCATGACAGGGGGCTCTGTGAAGGTCATGAGGGAACAGATATAAGAGCTCGCCCCAGCTGATGACATGGACATGGGGGCACTGTGAATGCACCCGTGCCTCAGTTCCCCATGAGAATGGGATGACACTAGGGGCTGGGGAGGGTGTGCTATGGGGTGTCCAATAAGTGGTGGGGGATATGGAAGGATCCTGAGAGGGAGGTGGGGGTCCTGGAATGTCTGGAGGTGGGGGGGGGCTATGTGGTGAAGGGGGTGTCTTGGTGAAGCCCCTGTTGGGGTTGTGTAGTTTTGGGGGGGATCTCCTGGAGGTTTGAGGGGGGCCCAGGGGGTGCCTGGGAAGGAGAGGTGGTTGCCAGGGGTGTCTCATAGGGATCTTGGGAGGATCAGGAGTTTGGAGTTTGGGGGGTGCCAGGGGCTGTTCAGGGACCCGGGGATGGTGTTGAGGAGTCCCGGGTTTGGCAGGCCTATGGGGAGGTCTGCAGGTCCCAGAGGGGAAACTTTGGGATGGAGGCACGTGTCAGAACCCTCTCCCCCCCCCCCCCCCCCCCCCCCCCCCCCAAGCTGATAATGTGGGGGTGAGGCCACACCGAATGCACCTGTGCCTTTGTTTCTGCATAGGGTTGGGGTGAGCCGGGGGTATGAGTGGGCTATGGAGGGGTTTAGTAGGTGGGAGAGGGGTCCAGGTGGATCCTGGGGGACAGTGGGGATGCTGAGGGGCCTGGGGGGTGGAGCTGGGTGTCTTGGTTAAGCCCTGGGGTGGGAGGGTAAGCTTGGGTGTTTGGGGAGGTCAAGAGGGGGCTTTGGTGATGGGCAATGGTGGTGGTGGGGTGCCACTGTGGTTCCAGGGGAATTTTGGAAGGAGAAGAGGGGTCTCAGGTAGTTTTGGGAGGGGCCCTGGGAGGGGGGGGTGACAAGTTTAAGGATCCTTAGGGGGCATTAGGGGTCTCAGAGACTGGGGGAGTCGTGGCATGTCAGGGGTCCCAGGGGGTGTGCGTTTGGGATTCCTGGAAGTGGGGCTGAGTGTTTGGAGGTGGGGGGTATTCTAGGAGAGAATGGGTGTTCTGGGAGGAGCTGGGGAGGTAGAAGCAGGAAGTGGGGGGCACTTGTGCAAAGGGACAAGCCCCAAGCCCCCTCAAAACACCCATTAAACTAGCCAAAGGCACCCATGCCTATATCATGAGCTGCAGACTCCCTTTGTAACCTTGAACCTTCAAGTTCATAGTGAATATTTCCTGAAGATGAACATACAAAAAGCATTTTCAGTGGTCACTCTTTGCTTTTGGGAGCCAGGTCTGTCTGGAACTTTGGAGCCAAAATCAGCCAAAATTGGCAAAAATGGAAAAGCAGTTGAGGGGACGAACGTTTGAGGTTTTAGGAACTAAAGAAAATCCAGAACTTGATTGTTGGTGGTGCTGTGGGTAGGGTTCCATAGGAGAGTGAGAGCCAGCAGGAGTTTTCAGTGGTCACTCTCTGTGTTTGGCAGCCAGGTCTGTCCATTTTGAATATTTTTGCTGAAACTGGCAAAAATAGATAAAAATGGGAGAGCGGCCAAGGGGATGAATGTTTGAGGTTTTAGGTACTAAAGGAAACCAGGAGCCACAAAAAATAGAAGGCCAGAACAATATTCACATCAGTTATTTTATAGTTTGAAAGTGTCACAGCTTGATATCCTTCTTCCTCTAGCTATTTAAGGATAACACTCTATATTAAGCATTTGTGGTGAAGCTAAAAGGTAAAAACCCAATAAAATAACTTAATGTTTTACAAAACACGCAAGGGACAAAGGAACACAGGAATATAATTCCTGTCAACTGGTTTCTGATGTGGAGGCTGATTCTGCCATCTATGCGATTTAGATCTGCTGCTTTAGGAAGCATGCCTTAGGAATACTGTGAAGCAAAGGGAAGCCTGTATCTCAACTCTTGTAACAGCTTCCCACGTAAAAGAGAACGCCGGAACAATAATCACATCAGTTGCTTTATAGTTTGAAAGTCTCACAGCTTGATATCATTCTTCAATCAGCTCTTTATGCATAACATGCTTTATTAAGCATTTGTGGTGAAGCTGAGAGGTAAAAAGCAAATAAATGCCAGGTTTTGGATGTGATTATTGTTCTGGCATTCTCTTTTACATGTGAGGATGTTCCTAGAGTTAAACAGTGTCTTTCAGCTCCAAATTCAGCTCCAAAATTCAATGCAAATGGCTCAGGCTCCAAATGCAAAGAGTGACCACTGAAAACTCCTACTATCCCTCACCATCCCACGGAATCCTACCTATAGCACCACCCACCATTGGGCTATGGGTTTGGTTTAGAACCTAAAACCTCAAAAGTTCGACCCGTAGGCCACTCTTCCACTGTTGTGGAATTCAGCTCCAAAATTCCACGTAAACAGGACTGGATCCCAATCGCAAACAGTGACCACTGAGACCACCTCCTGGCTCTCTCCACACCCATGGTACCCTACCCAGAGCAGCACCAACACTTGGGCTACGGGTTTGCTTTAGTATCTGAAAACCACAAATGTTAGACACCCACCCCTCCCCTCAGATAATCTCACTCAGTTGTGGAATTCAGCTCAAAAAGTACACCCAAATGGGCATGGCTCCCAAACACAAACAGTGACCACCGAGAACTCCTGTAGGCCCTCATGTTCACATGGAACCCTACTCACAGCACCATCAACAATCAGGCTACGAGTTTGTTTAGTAGATAAAACCTCAAACACTTGACCTGTCCTCAACTGCTCTCCCACGGTTGTGGAATTCGGCTCCAAAAATTCCATGTAAACAGGCTTGGCTCCCAAAAGCAGAGAGTGACTGATGAAATCTCACACTGGCCCTCACCCTCACATGGAACCTTACCCACAGCACCATCAACAATCAGGCTTCGGGTTTGTTTAGTAACTAAAACCTCAACCATTTGACCCCTCCTCAGCTGCTCTACCACAGTTGTGGAATTTGGCTCCAAAATTCCATGTAAACAGGCTTAGCTCCCAAAAGCAGAGATCGACCACATCACTACCAACAATCAGACTAAGGTTTCACTTTAGTCCCTAAAATCTCAAACGTTTGACCCCTCCTCAGCTGCTCTCCCACTGTTTTTTAAAATTCCACGGAAATGGGCGTTTCTCCCAAACTCAAAGAGTGACCACCAAAGATTCCTGCTGACCCTCACATTACCATGGGACGCGATCCACAGCACTACAACAGTTGGGCTGTGGGTTTGAATTAGTACCTAACATGTCAAATGTTCGATGTCTCAGCCACTCTCCCACTGTTGCAGAATTTGACTCCAAAATTTCATGCAAAGGGACCCATCTCCCAATCACATAGAGTGACCACCAAAAACTCCTGCTAGCCTAAACCCCCTCATGATACCCGAGCCACAACACCACCAACAATCTGGCTACAGGTTTGCTTTGGTACCTAAAACATCAAACATTCAACCCCACGGCAGCTTGCCCACAGTTGTGGAATTGGGCTCCAAAACTCCACACAAACAGGCCTTGCTCCCAATTGCAAAGAATGAACATTGAAAATTCCTGCTGGACCTCCCCACATCCATGGTACACTGCCCACAGCACCTTCTACCGAAAACACATGGAACCCTTTCCATGGTTGTGGAGAGGAGTTTTTGGTGGCCACTCTTTGTGTTTGGGAGTCAAGACGGTTTGCGTGGAATTTTAGAGCCCAACTACACAACAGTGAGAGAGCATCCAAGGAGGGGGTGAATGTTTGAGGTTTTAGGTACTAAAAGGTTTTAGGTCTGAGGTTTTAGGTACTAAACCTGTAGGCCAGTTGTTGATGGGGATTTGGACTGGAACCCCCTTGCTTTCTAAACTCCTTCAGAAAGGGGCCTAGGTGCAGCTGGTCCCAGTCCTTCTCCTCCTCCTCTAATTAATCTCTTTTAACAACCCATTCGGCAAGATTAAGTTCAGGAATTCTCTGTGCAGTACTCAGGAGTAAGGTTATTATCCATGGATTTGTATGAAAACACTACTTAAAAGTGAGTAAGACTATAAAGCATGTGAGATTACAACTAGCAGAATTATAAAGATGGTATTTTCAAAGCAACTGATTACAATTTAGCAAAATTTAAAGAAGTTGCCATCTGACCCCACCTTTCCCGGTGGGGGAGAGGCTTTGGCATATCTTGCAAAGCCAGGTGCTCACTTACCCCTCCAGATGAGATGACAAAACAATAACCCCGATCTCTGCACATGCGCTCTATCCAGTGGCTTAACCTGGGGCACACAGAAGAAGTCACTCTGCCCATGTCCCTTATCAAATAAGGACAGTGTCCTGCCTGTCAGGGTGGCCATCAAACAGAGCTTCCCTTCCAAGGCCTGTCTTCATCTTATTGAGATAGCCACGAAAGCAGGGGCTGCTCTTGCAAGAATAAGGTCCTGTTTATCAGGATGGTTACCCAAATGAGGGTCTCTCCTTGAGAGACAGGAGTCCAGGTGGCATATGAATGAGGCCTCCACCCAAGCACATTGTCCACTTAGTCAGGGAGGCTGGTTTGAGAAAAATATTCTTTTTGAGATACTACACCCTCAGTTGGAACCCTACCAACAGCACCACCAAAAAACAGGCTACGGGTTTGCTTTAGTAGCAAAATCCTCGACCCCTTAGTGGCCACTCTCTCACTGTTGCTCAATATGGCTTCAAAACTTTATACAAATGGGCCTGGCAAAAAAATGCAAAGAGTGACCACCGAAAAACTTTTCTGGCCCTTATCCTCACCTGGAACCGTACCCACAGCACCATCATCATTCGAGCTATGCATTTGCTTTAGAACCAAAAACCTCAAATATACCACCATCTTGAGGCCAATCTCCCGCTGTTGCTCATTATTGCTCTGTAGTGAAATGAGGCAACACCCAGGTGCTGCTAATCAGCAGGCAGTGGGTATGAGCCTGCATTCAGCCCACCTGTGCCTGGTTAGGGCTGGCCCCAACTGCGCAGGGGCAGAATCAGGAGGCCAATAAAAGGCCTGGCCTCCAGCACAAGCTCAGCTCACTTGCAGAGCAGGCCAGAGGAGAGGTTGGTTGAGTTGGGAGCACAAGCACTGACCCAGACTGACTGACCCTGAAGGCATCAGCTTCTGCCAGAGCACCGGTTTGACTTTAGAGAGTCATACCCCAAGAAAGGTTCGTCTTGCAACATCTGGTGGAGAATGCGGGCATAGAGCTCGGTCTAGCCCCTGCTCTTGATGAACCAGAAAAAAGAGAGCCAGTTTGGTGTGGATTAACATCAACAGAAAACCCAAGGAGTTGGGTGAGAAGATTCGTTACCTTCTCTCTCTATCACTGATTCACCTAGAAAGAGAGGAAAGAAAGATGGGACTCTCATCTAGCACCCCCGCTAATGAAAAACCAGCAACATGGACGAAGAAGCAGGAACTCCCCTGCCTCCCGTCTGCGGCAGCTGCGTGGGAACTTTGGCAGGAGGTTGGTGATCTGCTGGTTGGCCTCCGTACCCAAGAAAGGACTAAGAATACAACTGGACTAGAAGGTACATGGGAGGTAGTAATCAACGCTCTAAAAGAAATAAAAGCTGAGGCAGAAGCTGCTGCCGACACCATTGCAGCGCTTCCGCCAAAAGCTAGCGTTGATACTACAACACCACCACCAGCAGCAGGATCTGGTGTTGTCCCCACAGCACCTCCGCTACCCTCTCCCCATCCCGAGGGTGATAAAGGCTGGAAGGCATTTTTAGGATTAAGGAATGACAGACTTGCCATTAAGGGCATGTCGGGAAAAGCGCATCATTCCATAGCTGATCTAGGACTAGAACAAAAAGAAAGTATGTTCAAACTGCTGGCATTTGAAAATGCAAATCCGAAAATGAAGTCGCTGTTTTCCACCTTGCCAAGAACAGCTGATGTCTCGGAAATGTTAGAAGTCGCTGCCAGGGCCACCCAAACACAACAAAACCAAGGCATGGCCAGCGCCTTCGCTGCCGCTTTGGAATCGACTCATAAGCTTCTCGCGGCAGTCACACAAAAACTAGACAGAAGAGGAAACTGCCCAAGGAAATTCACCCCCTTCTGTCTTTGTTGTGGAGCCACAGGCCACACAAGAAGAACTTGTTCAGTCCTAGTGTGGTGTGACCACTGCCAGAAGGATAATCACAACAATCTGGCATGTAGGTCTGCAAAAAACGGAAGGCGCAGCGCGCGAGGCCCCCCCGCCAGGACACAAATAGCTGGGCCAGTGCTTTACACCAGCTCCCCGCCCCAGCAACAAGGGGAAGCCTGGGCATCGACGTGCCCTCAGCAATAGACGTCACCCTTGTGACAACACAGGTACACCGAACACCAACAGGGATTTATGGACCAATACACCAGGAAGAGAGCACGGTGGGAGCCTTACTAATGGGCCGTTCTTCCACCGGAATTGCAGGACTTGTTGTGCTCCCAGGCGTAATTGATGCAGATTATACAGGGGAGATTATGATTACTTGTTTCACATTAAACCCCCCCCTGATAATCAAAGCAGGAACCCTGTTAGCACAACTGGTCCTTCTCCCAAAAATTAATCTGGGGAAGAACGCCCCCACGGCACGAGGCAGTCGAGGCTTTGGGTCTTCTGGAAGCACTCTGGTAACCTTAGTGCAACAGATGAAGACAAGGCCCATCATACTTGTACAACTGGCCGCCGATAAAGAGGTCAAGACCCTTTCCATAATGATGGACACCGGGGCTGACGTTACTATAATCAACCTTAAAGTGTGGCCTCGTCATTGGAAACTTATCACTGCCCTCGATGCTGTCCAGGGGATAGGTGGTGGCTCCACCCCCCTTCAGGCCCTTAATCCCATGCAATTAAAATTCCCAGAAGGACAAACGGTGACTGTACGACCTTATGTGTTGTCACTACCAGGACAACTTGGAGGGTTGATTGGCAGAGAAGTTATGAGCCAGCTAGGGGCTGTTCTTTCCATCCCCGAACCCACCCAACCCCCTCAACATTTTCAATGTGGGCCACTGCAGAGGTGCCGCCAACTCCCAGACTACGATGGAAGACAGACACCCCTGTCTGGGTGGAGCAGTGGCCCCTACCCAAAGAGCGCCTAGAATTCGCCAACCGTCTGGTGCAGGAGCAGCTGGATGCAGGACACATCCAGCCATCTGTTAGCCCTTGGAACACACCCATCTTTGTGGTTCCAAAAAAGACTGAAAAATGGCGATTACTCCATGACTTACGCAACGTCAACAACCAGATGTGGCCAATGGGTGCCCTTCAACCCGGGCTGCCCCTACTCGCCATGCTACCCAGAGGCTGGCACCTTCTGGTAATTGACCTCAAGGACTGCTTTTTCACCGTTCCCCTGCATCCTGAAGACACGGTTTGCTTTGCCTTTACCATTCCATTAATCAACAAAAGCGAACCCACAAAACGATATGAATGGGTAGTGTTGCCCCAAAGGATGAGAAACTCACCAACAATATGCCAATTGTATGTGGCATGGGCACTCTCGCTGATCCGAAAAGAAATGCCGGACACATTAATCTATCATTACATGGATGACATACTGTTTTGCCAGGAAGCCCCATTCCCCGACAACATTAGCCAAACGCTGACTGACCGACTAAAGGCAAAAGGATTCATAGTAGCTCCTGAAAAAGTCCAGTCACAACCACCCTGGAGCTACTTAGGGTGGCAAGTCATTCACGCCATGGTGAGACCACAAAAACTAGAAGTAATAAGCTCAATCAAAACACTGAATGATGCCCAAAAACTAGTGGGCGAGCTTCAATGGGTTCGACCCATCATAGGTCTCACCAACGCGGATATCCACCCATTTTGTCACTGTTGCGGGGCACTCAACCAGGCGCGTTAGTGGCCTGGACTGACAACCACACCAACGTGTTAAAACGGGTCATCCACAAACTGGCAACTGGCTTTTCAGATCAAGATGCCACTCAACCCATCGGGATCTGGGTATGCAACCACCCCTCATTCCTGTTCGCACTGCTGCTACAAGACTTCAATTGGCAAAGGGAAAATGGGGGACACCGTGACCAAGACTCTCCAAGATCAGAGTCGATAGCAATCCTGCAATGGCTATTTCCACCCCACACGGCCCAGAAAGGTATCTGGCAACGAACAGAAATCACAGCATTCTTGATACGGAAGGGACGACAGCGCTGCCTTGAAGTAGATGGTCGAGAGCCAGGATGGATCAGCATCCCCATCAAAACAATTGATTTTGATTGGTTGCTGCAACGCTCTACACCACTACAACTTGCCTTATTCGAATACTCCGGAGATATTCGTCATGGAGGCCCAAAACACAAGCGCCTACAGGCCATCAGCCAGTTCCATTGGATAGAAAGACCAATTGTTTCAGAGCGTCCAGTGCCTGGTATCACTGTGTTCACTGATGCCGGGAAAAGGTCGAAAACGGCCGCCTGCGTATGGCAGGATAAGGGCCAGTGGAAACAACATTTGATTCCAGGCACCGACAAAGACAACCTGCAGACTCTGGAACTACTGGCTATCATCTGGGCCTTGACACAGTGGCAACGTGTCCCCCTTAACATTGTTTCTGACTCACAATATGCAGTAGGAGTGGCGAACCGTATCGAGGATGCTCTCGTCAAGCCAGTACAGAACCAACGGCTACTGGAACTCTTCCTTACATTGCAGGGCGCGCTGAAAATTCGCACACAGCCGTGCTGTATTCTTCACATCCGTAGCCATAAAACATCGTTGGGCCTAGGGGAAGGAAACGCAAGGGCTGACTCCCTGGTCAGCCTAGGAATGCAGGGTCCCGTAAGTCAGTTTGGGAAGGCTCAAAACAGCCATTCCCTGTTTCACCAGAATGCCAGGGCACTGAAGCGCACGTTTGCAATTCCATGGGAAGATGCAAAAGGAATTGTTAGAGCATGCCCTCAGTGTGCACAATTTGGCCCTGCCCTAGGAATGGGAGTCAACCCACGCGGGTTGCAAGCAGGAGAAATCTGGCAAATGGACGTCACCCACATTCTGGAGTTTGGACGCCTCAAATATGTCCACGTGACGATAGACACCTTTTCAGGCATGCTTTGGGCAACCGCTCAGACAGGGGAGAAGGGTCTACATGTGGTCCGTCACCTGACCAATTGCTTTGCTGTTATGGTGGTCCCCCAAGTAGTAAAAACTGACAATGCACCTGCCTATATAGGCGGGAAGGTCCAGCAGTTCCTTGCTACTTGGGGAGTAAAACACATCACAGGGATCCCTCATTCATCTACAGGCCAGGCAATAGTAGAAAGAGCCAATCGCACCCTGAAGACATATTTACAAAGGCAAAAGGACAGCAAAGATGTGGACCCACAGATGCGGCTTAGCAAGGTACTTTTCACATTGAATTTTGTTAGTCTAAGCCGTGACTCCCAGCAACCTCCCGTGTTACTGCATTATTCATCGCAGAAGATCAACCGCATGCCGGAAGTACAAATTAACTACAAGGATCCATCTACAGGTCAGTGGGTGGGGCCCAAGCCGCTACTGTTTACTGGAAGAGGCTATAGCTGTGTCTCTACAGATTCTGGGCCTCTTTGGGTACCCAGTAAATGGACACGCCCTGCCGTGACCAGATCTCCAATAGACAACCCGACACCCATTCCAGACAACGACACATCATCTAAGAGGTCAAAAAGCTCATGTGCTTAGGACACATCATGCTTCTCTTTGAACTTCACATAGTTCTTGTGCTCCTTTTAAATAAATTTTAAAAAAAGAAAAACAAAAAGTGGGGGAGAAGTGTAGTGAAATGAGGCAGCAACCAGGTGCTGCTAATCAGCAGGCAGTGGGTGTGAGCCTGCATTCAGCCCACCTGTGCCTGGTTAGGGCTGGCCCCAACTGCGCAGGGGCAGAATCAGGAGGCCAATAAAAGGCCTGGCCTCCAGCACAAGCTCAGCTCACTTGCAGAGCAGGCCAGAGGAGAGGTTGGGTGAGTTGGGAGCACTAGCACTGACCCAGACTGACTGACCCTGAAGGCATCAGCTTCTGCCAGAGCACCGGTCTGACTTCAGAGCGTCATACCCCAAGAAAGGTTCGTCTTGCAACAGTTTCTCAATAGGGCTCCCAAATCTCCGAATGAATTGACTGCTAAAAAATTGCAAAGAGTGACCACTGAAAATTTTTGCTGGCTCTAACCCTCACATGGAATCCTACCCACAGCACCACCAACAATCAGCCTATGTGTTTGCATTTTACCAAAAACGTCAACCGTACCACCCCTCGCAGGCCTCTCTCCCGCTGTTGCTCAATAGGGCTCCCAAAACTCCCAGCAATTCATGTGAATATTCGTGTGGCATTTTCTTTTAAGTGGTACAATTTTATGTGAGTCAAGCAGTGTCTTTGAGATACCGGATTCCCTTCGCTTCTCAATATACCTAAAGTATGTTTCCTAAAGCAGCAGATCCAACTGCATATCTGGACGAAACTGCTTCCACATCAGAAAGCAGATGACAGGAATGCTATTTCCATACCTAAAACCTCAACCGTTCTTTCCCTTGGTTGTTCTCCATTTTTTTGCCAATTTTGGCTGCAAATACCTATATATGCAGACCTGCCTCACAAATGCAGAGTAACCACTCTTGTAACATCCTCCCTCCATGTCTAAGAAAGCATCAGAGTAATATTTCCATCTATTGATTTATAGCTTGAAAGTATCACAGGTTGATATCCTTCTTCGTGCTTCCCTTTCAGGATAACATGCTTTATTCAGCATCTTTTGTGAAGCTGAGAGGTGAAAAAAAAAGAAAAACACCAAGCCTTAGTGCTTTAAAAAACACTCCAGGGACAAAGGAATATGGGAATATCATTCCTGTCCACTGGTTTATGATGTGGAAGCTGTTTCTGCCAGCTATATGCTTTAGGTCTGCTGCTTTAGGAAACATGACTTAAGTATAATGACAAACTCCTGTTGGCCCTCACCCTCCCATTGAACCCTACAAACAGCAGCACTAACATTCAAGCTCTTGGTTTTCATTAGTACCGAAATCCTCAGAAGTCCATCCCTCTCAGCAGCTTTCCCATTTTTGACACTTTCAGCGAAGTTGAAAGTTGAAAGGTCCATGGACCTGGACACAAAGAGTGTCCACCGAAAACTCCTACTGGGACTTTTCCTCCCATGGAACCCTACCCAAAGCACCACACACAATTGGGCTCCGGGTGTTCTTAGTACCTAAAACCTCAAACATTCATCCACTCTACCATTTTTACCAATTTCAGCCAAATTCAGTTCCAAGTTTCAAAATGGTCAGACCTGGCTCCCAAACACAAAGAATGACCACTGAAAACTCCTTCTGGCCCTCACCCTCATATTTAATCCAACAAACAGCAACACCAACAATCAGGCTCTGTGTTTTCTTAGTAACAAAACCCTCAAATGTTAGTCTACTAGGTCGCTCTCCCATTTTTTCCAATTTTTGCTGATTTTGGCTCCAAAATTCCAAACAAATGGACCTGGCTCCCAAACACAAAGAGTGACCAATGAAAACTCCTGCTGGCCCTCACCCTCCCATTGAACCATACCCACAGAACCACCAAAATTGAGCTCCAGGTTTTCTTTAGTACTGAAAACTTCAAATATTCATCCCCTTGAATGCTCTCCCATTTTTGTCAATTTTGGATCCAAACTTACAAAGATGCCAAACGCAAAGAGTGATGACCAAAAATTCCTGCTAGCCCTCACCCTCACACTGAACCCTACCCACAGTACTAATAACATACAGGCTCCTGGTTTTCCTTCATAACTAAATCCTTAAACGTTTGACTCCTCAGCCGCCCTCCCATTTTTGCCAATTTTGGCTCCAAAGTTCCAAACAGACAGACTGGCTCCCAAACGCAAAGAGTGACCACTGAAAACTCCTGCTAGCCCTCACCCTCCAATTGAACTCTACCCACAGCACTACTAACATTCAAGCTCCTGTTTTTTGTTAGTACCTAAACCCTCAAAAGTTTGTCCCTTTGCCCACTCTCCCATTTTTCCCAATTTCGACTCTAAAGTTCAAACTTCCAAACAGACGGGCTTGGTTCCCAAATGCAAAGAGTGATCATTGAAAACTCCTGCTGGCCCTCACCCTCCCATGGGACCCTACCCACAGAACAACAAAAAACTGAGCTCCAGGTTTTCCTTAGTACCTAAAACCTCAAATATTCATCCCCTTGAATGCTCTCCCATTTTTGACAATTTCGGATCCAAATTCCAAGTTGCGAACATATGAACCTGGCTCCCAAATGCGAAGAGCGACCACTGAAAATTCCTGCTGGCCCTCACTCTCCTATTAAATCCTACCCACAGCACCACTAACATACAGGCTCCCGGTTTTTGTTAGTACCTAAACTCTCAAAAGTTCATCCCTTTGCCCGCTCTCCCATTTTCCCCAATTTCAGCTCTAAAGTTCCAAACTTCCAAACAGACGGGCTTGGCTCCCAAATGCAAAGAGTGACCACTGAAAACTCCTGCTGGCCCTCAGCCTCCCATTGAACCTTACCTACAGTACCAATTAATATCCTTATTCCTCATACTTTGTGCACTGGTATATAAGCATTGCAGAGAGGGAGTCAAGCAGTTAGTTTTCACTTATGGTATCTGACCATCCCCAGCCACTTCCTTGGTTACTAACCTACTAGTGGGCCCTGTGCTTTTGTGTTTTGTGAGATTATTAACTGCTTGCCCCATCAAACACAGTTCAAAGCCCAATCACTGAGCCCTGCTAACTCCTGCCCTAGAATTCTTTTTCCCCTCTGGGACAAATGCATCCCATTAGCTGCTTGCAGCTCTAGTGCCTTGCTTATTGAGCCGTGGTTGTAAAATCCAAAGCCTTGCTGATGACACCAGTCCCGGAGCCATTAATTGACCTGTTAGCTCTTCTTACAGATACCCTCATCCATTGCTGATATTAGAGGGATGGAGAAAACAACTTGAGCTCCTGATCCCTTTACCAATTGCCCCAAGGCCCTGAAATATCCTTTAATTGATTGTAAGCCTCTCATTGTTACATCATCATTACCCACCTGAAAGACCAGAAGTGGGTGATTATAAGAAGGACTCATAAGGGTGGGAAGCTTACCTATGATGTCCTTTACCTGGGCACCAGGGAGACAGTAGACCTCTTTATGAAGCAGGTTCAGTCTGCATATTGGGCCTTCTGCTCCCCACAGCAGGGAGCCACCTACAACATCGAACTTTTGATTTTTCTTTTCAGAGTCAATTTTAATGGCAGGCTTAAGGCAGGTTTGCCTTGGTCACACTTCTGGCCTTTGTAAGTCCTCATCCTTGTCCACAGGCAGTTCCTCATGTAGAATCTCATACCTGTTCTGCAATGGCACTATAGGTGGTGTGCTTTGTAAAGGAACACACTTGCACTGCTTGTTTCTTTTTTTTTTTTTTATGGAAGGGGTAGCTTGCTTCTTCCATGCAGCACTGCTCCTGGTGTGTGCCAGGGTAAGCAAAGCTTGAGCCTTAACCCCAAGAAATCATTACAGATATGGAAGCCAGCTCCTGGGTTGTTCCCAGACTGCTGCAAGCCATGCAGGGCAGACATGGACCCCATACTAGGCAAATGCTTCCCATATGCCTTTATTTGCAAAGTTACAGGATTTTTTTACAGGCACTGTGCATTGGTGTTTCAGACCACTTTGGATTTTTCTCTGTATTACCCAATAATCGAGTAATCGAGAGGGGAGGTGGAAACAGGGAAAAATCTGTCACAGCAAAGATGTAAGACATTTGAGAGGCACGATCTGCTTCTTCTGAAACCACAAAATGAGAAATCTTGTTTATAAACAGGCTTTAAAAATAACATACATATATAAGAGCAGCTCAAAGCTAAAGTACAGCAATAACTGGTACATACCTATGCATATCTGTTCATACCCTTTCTCCAAAGCTAGAAAAGGGATGGTTTAAAAACTAAAAACAGTTTAAAAAAATTAGGGGGATTCCATGCATTAAGTTTTAGTGTTCTGTTCAATGCAAATGGGATGAAAATAAATATAACTTAAAAAAACCCAACCTTTTCTGTGACACAGTCAAAACTATAAGGCACTTGCACATGGGCTATTCTAGAAAGCCTGGCAATTAACTAAAACAGTGCAACCATGTACAATGGCATCATATGAGCTAAAGACTGGTGAGATATAAGCTGAGTCTGGTGAGATATGAACTAAGAAAAACCTTGGAAGACTTCAGTCCTTGGAAAAGAGGCTGGGGTATGGCTGCAGATGGTTTAGTATCCAACTCCTCCTTACTGCTGCCAGGAGAAGGCATTCCCCACTGAGGATGCTGGACCCATTGAACGATGGCAGAGGGGCTTCTGGCTCACTGCTCCTGGTGAGCAAGAAGAGATGGTGGCTTTGGGGATGGAGTGGATGAGGGATTCATAGCTGCTGAGCTCCTACACCACCTCCAGCACTTGCATGCTCCTTCTGTCCTCAACATGAGGGACTCCCTGGCTTGCCCTGAGGCCTCTCCTCCCCTCTGGCCTCTCAACAGCTGGCCTTTAGCACCCCAGCTCTGATGCATGCAAGCTGCTTAGTTCAAATGTTCCAGGAAGTTAAAAAATAGCCTCCGCCCTAAATAGGGAACTTGGTGTTTTGGCAGAAGTGGGAGCACAGAAGCTGTACATGCACACCAAGCAGGCTGGGAAGCTGGTGCTGAGTAGTGGCAGACCCAGCCAGCTCTGCAGCAGAGCTGCCAGGAAAGGAAAGGCATAGGGAAGCCAGACCCCAAACGTACTTTGCCAAAGACTACTAACCTGGACACACTGAGACCTGCTTTGTTGCTGTAATCCTTCACCTGCTGTTAATAAAAGCTAGGGAGATACTCCAGATGGAAGGGTTGCTCTGGGTTGCTTTGTGCTTGGCTGCTGCCAAAAGACTGCTCAACCTGAATGGCTACTTTAGGTGTCATAGTGGTCCCTTATAAGGGGACCACTCTCTCTCAGCCCTGCCCAAAGTCTTTATTCCCTTTGAAGGGTTGTAGACCCCAGCTGAGGAGGGCTGGAAGCAGCTCCTGCAGGGAAGCTGGGTCTGTAGAGAGGAGCTTGAAGTGCTGTCCACCACACTAGTGCACCCACTGTGGGGGAAGCACTTGGCTATGGTAAATACCTGTACCTAACCACATGCTGCCCCCGCAGCAGGCTGGAAATCCTCACCCTCCAGTGTCACCTGAAAATAACTGAGGAACCTCCATGGGATGCCTTGAACACAAAAAAACCACAAAATCTGCCCTTTCAGCATCTCTTAAGGACTTGACACAGCCAGTTCCCTAAGCTGGAATGTGCTGGTAAACACAATTAAAGGACTCCTACTCCAATATCATTTGCTTTCTCCAGGCCTTGCTCACACACTCTGGCTACCAAAGAGTCCTGGGCTTGGCCACTGAGCATTTTTGGGATGAAGCTACTGATCCCAGCACAGGGAAAAGTTATTTTCTCTGTATCCCTCTCGAAAGCTCTCTAAATTGGGCTGTGCAAGACACAAAAGTGCACTAGGTAAAGCATGTGCTTGCCTAAGCAACCCTTGCTGGGCTGCTCCTGAATGGCACAGCCATGTGCACTCACCAACTCTACAAATCCAAGGTTTCAAGTTCAGCTTTTGTCCTGGCAGGTAAGCTCTCTATTTACAGGGAGAGGAGAAAAAAAAACAAAAAACCAAGACAATCTAAAAAAATACAACAAAACCACATTAAATAGGGAGAGTATAGCTTTTAAATGGGAAGGGCAAGGGCTGGAAAGTGTCTTGTAGTGCAGTTCAGAAGAGTCAGCCGGGGCAGGCTGAGAATAGTGGCAGAGCCAGATGTGTGGTTTCAATGCAAGTCTTCACTTTGGGACAACTCTGTCAGGATTTGAATGAGGTTGTCCAGACCCCAGAGGTAGCCATCCTCTCTGTTCCCTTCCACCCAGGGGACATTATGCTGGAGAACTTGTCCCTCCGGCAGTGGGGTGGTTTTACCAAAGTCAATCATCCAGACTTTGGCCTGTTCCATCTTGTCATGAATGAAGAGAAGGGAGCTTCCAATTACCTGCAAAGAGGAAAGTCTAGTTAATGGTACTCTTATTGCTCATTCTCATCTAGCTTCAGGTTTTTCAGACACCTTATGTCAGGCTGCAATTGCAAGAGATGATGGTAAGATTTTGCATGAGCTAAAGCTAGGTGCACTTGCACATGCTAATCAGGTATTCAGATAAGCTGATTTACTCATACAAATCCCAGCTCTTGGCAGGAGTAATCACGAAAACATGGTCATGAAAGGTAGAGATGTCATTTTGGAAACTCAAGGCTGTTGAAAAAGAAATGAAACAAATTCTCTCAGCCTTCAGATGGGGACTTTTTTCCAAAGCTGGGTCTTTGTGAGCAGCTAGGGTTATTCACACCCACCATCCCTGCAGACATTGCCACAGGGATGCGAATATTGCAAGTAAAAGTTACTTGCAATATGCTGTCTCCTGCCTAAAACACTGTCCAATTGCACCCCTAGATTTCTTCTAGAAAATTCCCCTGGCTCTCACTATGGGGATGCATATACCTTAATTTCTTTTTCCACAAATTCACGTGGCTGCATCTGCTTTGAAGGGCTCTTTCATATCCAGATTGGCCTTTGGGAAAATCCTGCAGCAAGTACTGGCCTGTCCAAGCCCTCAGGTGCATTTGGGAAGGTGAAACACATTGCCTCTGACAGCAAAAGTCTCAAGACCTGTTTCAGTAGGATGAGACCTTCTGCTAGATTTGCTCCTCCAGTTAGAAGATTTTAACAGAATCAGAAGATTTTAATTTCCTGTGGTACTACAAAAAGCACTGAGGGGGGCATGCTTGAGAGCCATCCCAAATTAATATTATTTTTTGAAATTATGTGCCATGTGGGTGAACTGGTGGATCCCAAACTTGCTTACTTGCCTGCCCTTGTATCACTTATCAGATCGCAAGGGCTGTTAGCAGCCATGACATGCCCCACAAGCTGTGCAGATAAATGGAGGAATGCAGTTGGTGTCACAGAAATCACAGAAAGTTAGGGGTTGGAAGGGACCTCAAAAGATCATCAAGTCCAACCCCTCTGCCAGAGCAGGGTCACCTACAGGAGGTCACGTAGGAACACATCCAGGCAGGTTCTGAATGTCTCCCAGAGGAGACTCCACAACCCTGCTGGGAAGCCTGTTCCACTGCTCTGTCACCCTCACAGTGAAAAAGTTTTTCCTTATATTTATGTGGAACCTCCTATGCTCAAGCTTTTACCCCTTAACCCTTGTCTTATCATTGGACACAACTGAAAAGGGACTTGCTCCATCCTCCTGGAATTCACCCTTTACATATTTAAAACATTGATGAGGCCACCCCTCAGTCTCCTATTCTTCAAGCTGAAGAGCCCCAGCTCCCTCAGCCTTTCCTCATAAGAGAGATGTTCCACTCCTTTCATCATCTTGGAGGCTCTGTACTGGATTCTTTCAAGCAGTTCCCTGATGTTTTGAACTGGGGAGCCTGAACTGTACACAGTATTACTGATGCTGTCTCACCAGGGTAGAGTAAAGGGGGAACAGTACCTCTCTTAACCTACTAACCACCCCCCTTCTAATGAACCCCAGGATGCCATTGGCCTTTATGGTTACAACAGCACATTGCTGGATCATGGTCATCTTTCTGTCCACTAGAACTCCCAGGTTCCTTTCCTCTGTGCTGCTCTCTAAGAGGTCAGTCCCCAACCTATACTGGTAATCGGGGTTGTTCTTTCCCAGATGCAAGACTTTACACTTGCCCTTGTTGTAATTCATTAAATTTCTGTTTGACCAACTCTCCAACCTGTCTATGTCCCTCTGAATGGCAGCAAAGCCTTGTAGAGGATCAGCCAGTCCTCCCATTTTTGTGTCATCAGCAAACTTGCTGAGAAGACACAATGTCCCTTCATTAAGGTCATTGATAAAGATGTTGCACAGACCTGGTGCTGGGTCCAGACTAGTTATAGATCTCCAGCTGGACTTTGCACCATTGATCACTCACTCAGCAGGGTCTAGTTTGGGATTTGCCTTTAGACAAGGGGTCTGAATGGGAAGTCTGTACTGTTTGCAAAAACTACTGTGAATTTACTTTTCTGAGACTTCATTTGTCAGTACATTGGAAAAATGTCCAAGTTCCAGAGATATGTATTACTTTTCAGAAATGCTTATCTTTAGCTCTTCTATTTCTAAGTTCTTATAGGTTTCTCTTGGCCAGGACAGAGCATTTTAATTACAAGGAAAAGCCTTTTGCTTTGCTTGCCTGTCCTGGGTCACTAAATTCTTCTGCAGCTCCTCAGAGGAGTCCTGAGGCAGTGCTTGTGGAGGGAGGGACACACAGAGATTGGCAGACGTTCTGCTGTGTTTTATCTGAACGTGGGACAGAAAGTCAAAGCTGCTGCTTTTTTAATTTTTAAGAAGTGGTAACTCATTTCAAAATCCCCTTGGAAGGCTGTTTTGTTTTCCATGGTAAACTGACTTGGAACCCTCAGTTTCGTGTCCCTCCCAATTGCCCTACAGACACTACCATCAGGCATGGCCCCATCTCCCTCTGGCTCCCAGCAGGACCCTCTGTGTGCCAAGGTGGCTCACATAGCTCTGGCTGAAGAACTTTGAGCTCTGGAAGCTGTGTCTCCAGCTCCTTTTGAGTCAGGGGTTCCTATGAGGCTCTTCTACCCATAGACAACATGTGCCAAGGACATTCACTCTCATGTTTTGTTAAGTAGATGCAATAGCAAATACTCTTTGCCAATGCTAAATCAATGCAATGATTTAATTAAAATATGGAGCATTCAAATGAAACAGCCCAAAAGTGCAGTGCTTCCTCTTTGTTTTCCCACCAGAATTGAATTTTCACTTTAGAAAATGTTGATTTTGTGGATACTAATTTTTGGAGGAACATCATTCCTAGGAAAGAGTACTGACCATGGTGCCCAGCCAGCCTACCAAAGGTGGTTTTGGGATGATCTACAATGTACAGCTAAGTCAAAGCCTTGATTGATCAGATGGAGGAAATGGCAGCCAAATGATACCTGATGTGCATTCACACAGTCATTTATTTCCAGAAAACCCCTATACTTTTACATTAAGGATTTTTCCCACTCATATAAACCCATAAGCATTCTAAGTTCCTTCTAGATCACTTCTGATCTGTATGAACCTTGGTTTTCCATAGATTTGAGCCCATGTCAGATGCGTGAACATTATGTAAGTCATCAACTGTATTTTCACATAGGTATTAGATAAACAGGTGAATGAAAAATCAAGTGAATATATATATATAAACTATATATATATATATGTACTTACATATATATATATATAAAGTGCCTATCACCATACTGATAAACATTCTTTGGAACCACTCTGACAGCAGAGGTAAGAACAGGAGAAGAACAGGAGTCAGCCTGTTAGTACCTAAGGACTTCTGTTTCCAACCAATTTAAAAAAAAAAAAAAAAAAATAGCCACAAGACTTTGCTGCCAGCCTGTCTGGCTGGTGTTTAATATTGCTAGCCCATCAGGGTTGGAGGGAGACCTATTGTGAATGGGAACAGTTTGCACTGTGACATTGGAATGAAAAAAATGATATAAGAATAAATTAAAAATTGTAGAAATATACAGACTCTGACTTTGACTTCTCTTCTCTCCTTGGACAAGCCAAGACTAAACCATTTTCATTTCCAGGAAGATCTATCTAAACACGAGTTATTACCTCATGGCACTTGAAGAATGGGGATGTCTCCAGGGTAGCACGGATACCCTTCAACCGCTTAAGGTAACTGTTCTGGAATTACAAAAAAAAAAAAAAAAAAAGAACAAAAAAACTAAACCCAAGCCATCAGTGCTGCAGGAAGCCTACATAAAAACTATTGCATGGGGCAGACAGGAAAGTCACCCCTCCCAGCATCCTCTCCATGATACCATGTTTGCATGGAGAAATGCCAGGGGTGTACTTCAGCCACCCTGCACTCAGCATTCTCCCACAGATCTGTCTTCTGAGAGGGTGTCACCTCTTTTTTTGGGATCCACTTATCCTTTTGGCCTCTGTATCATCCTGTGAGCTCCTGAGACTTTCAGATCATAGTGAGACAACTTGCTTTTGTTCAACTGGTCCTTTGGGAAGACTTCCACTGCTTCACCTATGGTGGTTCTGAGGAACAAGCTAATTCAACAGTTGTTGCTGTGCATGAACAGCCAGGCTGCTTTTTTCTCTCATCTGCACTCATTTTCAGCTTTTCACTTCATCTATTTTATCATTCAGTCAGTGAAGCATGGTGAAACACTTCTGTAATAACTGTGTATCAGCATTTCTGCATAGTCAGTAGGATGGGTGGAAGGCTTTTCACACTAGTCAGCATGTAAGTCAAGACTCATGAGCTTGTTCAAGTATCCTTGCAAACTGCTGGAAGGCAGTAAAAGTTCTTAGAGAAAGTATTTGATAATTTGATTTTAAGGTTAAGATAGAAGTACTAAGGAACATGCACAGCAGGTATCTGCTGTTGAGTAGATTTAGACTAGACATTAGGAAGTAATTCTTTAGTGTGAGGGGGTAAGACAGTGGAGCAGGTTGCCCAGGGAAGTTGTGGATGTCCTATCCCTTAAGGACAGATTGGATGGGTCTTTGAGCAACCTGGTCTAGTGGGAAGTGTCGTTGTCCAATGCAGGGGGGTTGGAGCTAGATGATCTTTAAGGTACCTTTGAATCCAAACCATTCTATAGTTTTATCATCTGGGCACTACAATATATCTAAATTTTCATACTTTGACTACATGGGGATGTGTGTGGGTTGTTCTATTGCAATGGTTTGGCAAAGAAGCCCCATCCAGAGACAGGGCATGATGGTGTAAGTGCACTCCAAACTCTCTGGGGATAAAAATGCACCCAGGCAACTTCATTTTCAGATCCAGGAATAATCCCTGGGTAACTCTTGTCCATGTGAACACACTAGTTTGATACAGATTTTGGGAAAAACCCTTGAGCATCCTTAGCAGACTCAGATCTGGCCTGAGCAGTGCTGCTGCAGCAAGAGTGTCCTCTCCTCATCCTCTGTTGCTCTCCCCTAACCCCTGTGCCTGGATGGTGTTTCTCTTTGCTATTTTTCATGCTTTTTTAAGAGATTGCTGCAGCACCTCAGGGCTGATAAGCTGAGTCCAGGGTCTGCAGAAGAAACTCCCTCCAGGAAGCTCCCCAGCATCCCCCCAGCATCCCCACACTTACCAAAATATTGCAGTTTCCTTTGGTGAACTCCCTGAAGGCTTCGGTGACTTCTTCCTTTGTCCGTGTCTTCTTAAAGTCCCGGTTCACAGTGCCATCCTCTGTCTTGAAAAAAAGAGACAGCAGTGAGCAGGATGGGGGAGGGAGGGAGCCAGGGCAGGACAAGGGTTTCAGCAGCCTGAGTAGGATGCAACCAGACTTTTTGGCAGCTGAAGAACCTGTCTATGGAGGACGGTTGAGCAGAGGCCGCAGTTCTCTGCCTTGCACATCCCAAATCATCCCACAGCTCTGCTGTATTGCCCCCTAATACAAATGGCAAATCTCTGCCATCACATGCTTGCCAAGGTCACCAGCAATGTGGACAACCTACCTCTCATGGAAGCTGCCAACACAGGTTGGAGACTACTCATTTCTGGCCACACTGTGCCCAAATGTTTTCCCATTGCTGCTGTGGCTGATAGAGGCACTGACATCAGCCTTCAGCAGGACCCCTGTTTGGGGAGGAATGCAGAGCACATGACATGACAGGACAAAATGGAGTGTGGATGGAAACATCTCAGGAGCAGGTAAAAAATCCCTCCACACGAAGTCCTCCTCCATGAATCACTGCAGCAAGGACATGCAGGCAAGGAGCAAGCTGAAAAGCTGTCTTGCCTCACTAGTCCTTTGCTAGCCCATGCTCACCCTCAAAGGCAGCAGCCTCACGCCAGTGAGCAGTTGGTTGCAGTGAACAACCTTGTGCTCTCCTCTGCCTCTTCCCCAGAGGCACCTCCATGTGTGTCCCACTGCAGGGTTGACATGGCTTGGTCTGCTGTCAGGCCAGCATGCAGCCCTGACCCAGAGGCTCCTGGTCAAACCTCTAGGTCAGTCCTAATTTCCTTGGTCCTGCTGGGGCTCTGATTTTCAAATCAACAAGTTTCATTGTCAGGAGTGGCAGCGGGTTGGGCAGACAGAGCTTGCTTCCTGGATGCAGTAGCTATTTTTAACCACACGTGCTGGTGCTCACAGCCCCACTTGCAGAACTCCATTCCACTGCTCTGGACAGCTCATTTGCACACATCAGAGTGACAGGACAGAGGCCAAAAAGACATCCTGTGATCCAGGAAAGATGAAGTAAGGATGAAGAAGAAGAGCAGAGGTTGGAAAAGAAGAGAGCACAACAGAATCACTTCCCCCAGAGATCTATGTGCCCTGGGATAGGGCCATGTGCATCTTCAAGGACAGAGGATAGGCTGTGGGCATAGTGGCCAGATGAGTCTCAGGAAAGCCAAATGCAGTGTGGAGGAAAGTGACCTGGGTGTCCTAGTGGACAGAAAGATGACCATGAGCCAGCAATGTGCCCTTGTGACCAAGAAAGCTAATGGCATCCTGGGGTTCATTAGAAGGGGGGTGGTTAGTAGGTCAAGAGAGGTACTTCTCTCCCTCTACTCTGCCCTGGTGAGACAGCATCTGTAATACTGTGTACAGTTCAGGCCCCTCAGTTCAAAATGTCAGGGAAAAGTTCAAAACATCAGGGAACTGCTTGAGAGAGTCCAGTGCAGAGCCTCCACTCCAAGGGAGTGGAGCATCTCCCTTAATGAGGAAAGGCTGAGGGAGATGGGGCTCTTCATCTTGGAGGAGAGTGAGGGGTGACCTGAATAATGTTTTTAAATATGGAAAGGGCGTATGGAGGATAGAGACAGTCTCTTTTCAGTTATGTCCAATGATAGGACTACGGGTAATGGGTGCAAGTTGAACCATACAAGGTTACATGTAAACATAAGAAAAAACTTTTTCACTGTGAGTGACAGAAGACTGTAACAGGCTGCCCAGTGAGTTTGTGGAGTCTCCTTCTCCAGAGACATTCAAAACCTGCCTGGACATGTTTCTGTGGAACCTACTTTAGGTGATCCTGCCATGGCAGGGGGGCGTTGGACTTGACAAGGTTGGACTCAGTCTTTCAAGGTCCCTTCCAGCTCCTAACATTCTGTGATTATGTGATAAATATAAAGCTAAGGGCTGGCAGAGAATGCATTGGCAGGGGCCAGGGACACCATTCTCACTGGAGACTTCCCTACTCTAGCAGCTATCCTGCTAATGAGCCCAGCTCTCTGCTTGTGGTTGTGTCTTGCAAGGCAGCAGGCTGCAGCAGCACAGGCAGGACACCTTGTTGAGGATGCTCTGGTGCCATGTTCATGATGTATAGGGGAAGTGTACTATGAAACTTGATGTGACAGCTCAGAAATCAAGCTATCCTCTCCCCAGAGGATGATATATATCAATTTGGAGAAGTGCCACAGCACTAGTTTCTCATGTAAAGAGCATAGTTTTCCATAAAGCATCCAAGACAGGAGATGGACTTCCAAGTGCTCCTAAAAATAAATTAATACCAAAGATGGCCTTTCAGATAAGGCAATCTAGGCTTCAAGAAAGCCAAACAGCCTATTTGTAGTGCTGCTCCAATCATTACCTGCCTCCTGCCTTTTCCTTGCCCAGCCAGATGCTGCTGCCATGGGGCCGACAACTGCCACAACATTTACAGGTGTCCAGTCCCTGTGGGGACTGGCTTCCACCCAACAGAAATGTCAGGGGGTCTGATAAGGGCTATTGCAACCTCCACCCCACCAGTGATTCCAGTTTGCACTGGCCTGACAGGGGTCAGCTGGCTCACCCTCCAGCACTGTGTCTGGCCTCAGATGGGGCTCATGAGCTGCCTGTCTTTGGTTAAGACAGGTGAGAGCTTTCAGGGCTTATTCTGGGACCTCAGAAATGACCCAGGCTCAGGGAGTACTGTCCCACCATGGCCTTGCTACAGACAATTGTAAGTGACTCCCAGATCAGAGGAGTTCAGGACTGACATTTCTTGTAATAAGCTCCAGTAAGCTTCAACTGGGTCACCAGCAATCACTTGTATTATTTTAAGAAGGATAATTTTAATTGATAGCTACTCTTTCTAACAGTTTCAAGTTATCCCAGAAAGGTAGATGAGTATTGCTATCTCCTTTTGCAGAGGAAAATTTCCATTTAAAAAATGAAGAACCAGATCTTCTAGGCCACCTGAAAAAGCAAGAGCTCAGCCAGGAAAGGGTTCCCTTTTTCCTTCCCAGCCCTGAGCTGCCTGTTCCCCTCACCTGCCTGTGCTGTCCCAAAGGCTACCACTGCTCCACTCCTTCCTCTTTGCACCCTTTACCATCCCCAGACCATAGGCTGAGAAGCACTCATGGAGGCCAAGGACAGATCACATTGGACTATAAATAGATACTCCTGGTTGTAGCACAAAAGAAGGGAGAAGAAGTAGTGCATGGGAGCTGTGGTCCCAACTGGCCCAATCCTTTTTTATATAGCCTCAGTTTTATAATAAGCACCAGCAAAAGAAAAGCAATGGAAATGCAAACCAGCAGCAATGGAAATTAGATAAAGGGTTGTCCTGAGCTGGTGCAGTAAGCAGGGTGCTCCTGGGTGCCTGCAGCAGAACAGGGACTTTGGAAGAGCTGAGATCAGAGGAGAGCTGTGGGGAACAGCAAAGAGCTGCAGGAGCAGGCAAGTGCCTTAACCCAATGTGGGCTCTGCAGAAAGATGCTGTGGGATAGCAAAACCCAAACCATCCCAGGCAGGGGCATAGGATGGACAGGGGTGCCTTGCACTGCTTATGCTGGAAAACTCTTCATGGGGTTCACCCCAAGGGCTGAACCTTAGGTCCTGTGCTGGCCATGAAACAGATTAATGGAGAAAGTACCCTCCTCCCTGTATGCAACATGTTCCACTGGGCTTCCCATAGCCTGAGCAATTTGTCCTGCACAGCTGGACAAAGAGAACTCTGCCTGCAAGCAGTTTGGTATGTGAACAACCAGAAACAGCAGCTCTTAGTGACCCACTGATCCTCTTTTAAACATGCGGTCTACTATCTGCTTGCTGTTTGACTGCTGAGGTCAAGAAAAATGCTACCAGGAAAATATGCAAAGTCCAGTGTAAAGGCTTTTTGAGGGACCACCTTAATTTGTTTTAATCCTGTCATTTTGACACCTTTACCTCCAGTCAGGAGAGATGCCAGAGACCCAGATAGGTATTCTGGGAAAATTCCAGCAAACTCAAGGAGTGATGTGACATCTCTCTCACCATAATACCTGCTCATCAGTAGAAAAATTCTTGGGCTGGCTCATCTAATAGGGACACAAAAACATCCCAGCATGTTTCTCCAGAAATGCAAGTGAGCAAGTGCAGTCAGCAGCTAATGTGCAGGTATCAGCAGAAAGTGTTGAGCCCATTTCACCGGGCTCAGCTGCTGAACGTTCCTGGACAGTGATGTAACTACTGACTAAACACACAGCTCCAACCAGATACGGGCACAGGTTCAAGCTGGGATTTGCATTAATGCTCAGCCTAGGAGGAAAGCAGCATAAAAAGCAAACATCTAATTCGAGTCTTCAAGTTGGAGCACGGCACTTTGCATTTCAGAGTCAGGGAAATTAACTGAGTGGCAGATTTAATGAAATTATGGGTAAAATTGTCCTTTTGCACTGATGCCCTGAACTAAGCTGTGGTCTCAGAAGAGCAGCACTGTCCACGGCCAGATGTCTGCAAGGCAGGGGTTATCCTGATGTGACATGGTCTCTCCAGCAGCCTGCTGTGTGTGAGTGAGTTTGCTAACTGAACACTTCAGCATTTCCCCATTTTGCACACCAGGAGCACCCTCACCTTTATCCCCTCAATCCTGAAGCCCAGAGTGGCCGTCGAGCTGATGGTCTCCCTCCACTGCATGTAGCGGGGTTTGGTTACTGCCCGTAGTACATTCTCCTCCTCTGTGGGGGCATCAGGGTCCACCTCAATCATTTTCTGGTACATGTCCTTCCTCAGGCTTGGCTTCTTCCGGGCCTTTATCAGCTCCTCCTCTAAGTATGTTCTGCAAGGAGAGAAGGAAGGGCATTAGTAGGGCCATAGGGCCACAGCACGAGGTGCCACATACCCACAGTCAGCCTTTGCCCAGGAAATCAGGCCTCTCCAGGATAGCTGATCCATAGGGAGTATAGCAGTATGGGAAATAAGAGAGCAATCCTGCCTGCAAGGTGAACTGATCCAAATTTAATGAGCACTCCACCATCAATACATACTATCTTCTCAGTCCACCAGGGAACCACAACCAGTCTGGCAATAACAAGGGAGGTTATTTCTCACAGATGCTCATGGTCTTCCTGCCACTTCTTCATCCTGGAGTGGCTTGTCCCTCACAAAACCTGAACAGTAAGTCTCATAAACTAAACATGGTTTTCAAGATAAGCCCAGGAAACTGTCCACATGCATAATTCATGTGGATTATCCATGTGGAGCGCCAGTGTGGGGTTCAAGCTAATTGGCTTGAGTCCAACTTAAATTTTGACTAATTTACCTGAATAGTTTGAATTCCAACTCCAATACCAATATAGCTTCACTGAGTGGGAATCAGACCTTTTCCTTTGGAAATTTCACAGGGGTGGAGATTAAACCAATCATGCCGTACCTTTGGTATTCAGGGTATATGATATGTGTTTTTGCGGATGGAATGAGTGTAAATATGTGGCTTATTTTTGGTAAGCGCTGCTTGAGAAAAGTAGTTGTGATATGGTCTGCAATACTAGTATACAGTGCAGTACATGGTGCAGTGGTGTCTCATACAAGGATTAAAAACTTGGTTGGTAATTACAATTTCAGCCTTCTTTTGAGGAAATATACCACTCTCGGGCTGAATTCACCAGATTCTATTCAAAATGGAATTATGCGTATTACAGTTTTGAATCTCCTGATTGTTGTAGTCAATGTTTCTCAGGTGTGTGTGAATATTCTCACGTGTTATCATATGTTGGTGAGGAGTAAGACAACTACAATTAGGGGAATGAGCTCACCTCATAAAGAGAGCATCTGTTATTCGGTTTAATTGTTGGGCCAGTGTTAAACTGTGACAGAATTTATTCAACCCATCTGGGTTGAAGATGGGAGGGAGTTTGCCGTGTCCCAGCCCTAGACATTAGCAGCATCTGCTACACCTTCTGAGGTCCAGCCAAGGTGGGCAGTTGCTGCCAAAACTGCTCCTGTGCTTCTCTGGTGCTTTCCCATCTCCTCACCAGCTGTGCCTCATAGCTGAAATACAGAGTGTTTTCATGCAGGGCTGTTTTGATGATGATGATGATGATGATGATTTTGCCCAGCAGGGGTTTGTTTCAAGTGAACTCTAGCAAAAGGTTCTGGTACAGGATGGAGGAAAGGAAGGGATGCAGACGTGGTCAGATGTTACCATCACCCCCAGGGACCAGAGGATGCAGTTGGGATGGAGGAATGGGGAAGAAGGATGGCAGGGGAGTGTGCAAAGACCTTGGCTTTATGCATCCTTTGAAGGAATACCACCATGTGTCAGAGCACACCACTAGAGAATGTCTTTGCTCTGGCATGCAGAACACCATCACCCACAAAATAACATTTCCTCCAACACTAATAAACCACTAGGTCACTCTCTTGTGGCACCCAAACCTGCCTCTGTGATTGCCCAGGCTCTCTGAACAACTCACCAAGTCGTGTGAGATGTACCAGCAAAATGACACAGGAATGACCCTATCTGTCACCTCCTTCCCTGCAAACCTGAATTGCTCTGTATCTCCCACTGGCCATACCCAGCTCTGCAAAGGAACAGTATACTCTACCCACATTTCTTGTGCCAAAATTCCAGCACTGAGTGTGCAGTTCCTCTTCAGGACCAAGCAAAATGCACGGGGAGGATGCTGAACAGACTACATGGAATGGTAGTTCTGGCAAACAGGTGTCTCATCTCAGGGCAAGAACATGATCACTGAGCAAACAGTCTCAGGGCTTCAGCCCCTTGGAAAAATACTGCAGATAAAAGTGATGAAGGGCTTCAGCTGAAACACCAAACCCACAATTTTGGGGCAGATGGAATAAGATAGAATAAAGCAGCTTGCTCAAAGTGTTGCTCACACCTGCTCAGAGAGCTAGATTTCCTTTTGATAAGAATGACAGACTGTATATGGCTACAGTTTGGTGCCCCTACATTGCTCCAGGTTTGAAACATCACCAGGGCTTACAAGAGACAAAATGTTGTTTAGGGGCCACAGCAGCATTCTAAAGCCAGGCCGGCAGGGAAAAAACAAACCTGTATCTGCCTGGCAGTGAGCAGCTGGCTCAGAGGACAGGTTTAATAGTCCTAAGTTTATCTGCCAGAACCTCTCCTGCCTAGCTGTGGGGATGCAGCACTCCCCAGCATTAGCCAGATACACACTTTTTCAACAGCTTCTCCCACAGCAACATCTTCTTTAACAATGATGTAGACTGACATATGTGCTCCCTCACCTTAGCTCCAAAAATCCAGGTGTATGACTGTCACAACATAGATTGGGGAACCCAGGGAGATTCAGATTGGACCCCCTTTCTTTCTAAACTCCTTCTCAGAGAAAAGCCTAGGTGTGACTGGGTCCAATCTTAGTCTCTGACCTGGGACTCCTGGGGAGGGTGATTAAAATGCTACAACCTGAGGAAATGCTCAACTATCAGATATCCCTTGGTCAGACTAAGGTGAAATGACACTCGAGGTCTATATTTGAACATTAGCTTTAAATAGAACTATAGGAGGAATAACTCATAAAAGCTGATGCTTTGATTATTATAAATACTCTCGAGATGTCAGGCAGCCCAAATTTTGTTTTGTTTGAGGTCTTAAAAATAGTGTTTCGACACTGTTGTGGTTAGAGCCTGGCCGATGACAAAGGGCCACACAGCCACTCACTCCCCCCCCATTACTGGATGGCAAGGAGGAAATTCACCCAGCACAGTGAGTCAAGACAAGGGATATGAGGTTTTCACTCACCAGTTATGCTCATGGGCAAAACAGACTCAACTTGGGAAAAAAACATCAATTTATCATTAGTCAAATCAAAACAGGGCAAAGAGAAAACACAAACCAGAGCATAAATCCTTTCCCCCACCCCTCCCTTCTTCCTGAGCCCAAATTACCTTGTTCTCAGTATCTCTACCTTCTTCCCCCATTGACACAGGGCAATAGGGAGTGGGGTTTACAGTCCAGACTCAGCAAGTTGTTCTCTTCCACTCCTTCCTCTTTAGGGAAAAGGATTTCTCACAGTCCTTCCTTACTTCAACATTGGGTCCATCCCACAGGAGAAAGTTCTTCATGAACCCCTCCAACGTGAGTCCCTCCCACCAGGCACAGTTTCTTAGGAGCAAACTGTTCCACTGCAGGTGGCCCCAGAGCCATGGACTATTTCAGGAACAGTCTGTTCCACGACTGCAGGTCTACAGCCTGTGATCCATGATCTTCCCCAGGATGCAGGTCCACAGCTGCTCCACCAGGATTCCACACAGGCAGCAGGTCCACAACACCTGCACCACCATGGTCCTTCAGGGTCTGCTCCACCATGCTCCTCCATAAGTGCAGGGGACAGGCAGCTGTCTCACCATGGGATGTGGAGAAAAATCTCTTAAGGCACATTCTCCCTCTCCTTCCTCACCAGCTTTGGTCTCTATGCTCCAGCATTGCTCTCTTCTGGTGTTGTTCTCTCTCTCCATGTGTTGCTTTCTCTCACCTCCCCCTTCTCCTCTGCCCTGCTCTTAACTACCTTGTATCTCCCCTTCTTGAATATGTTAATCACAGAGCCAAAAATCTTTATGTTCACTGATGGCCTTAAGGCAGGGCCAGGCTTCCTGGAGCAGAGAAAGCTATTCCAGCTACTTACATGAGCCATCCTTGGGGGAGGGGACCCCTTCCCTGCTATCAAAAATGGTACTGCATCAACCCATAATAGACACCATTTCCCACAATCGGTCCTGAGTGCTGATTCCTCACAATGAATCACCCAACCTGTGATCTGTGCACAGGAAGCTTTCCTCCTCCCAGCAGCAGCCTCAGGAGCACCTGGGCAGCACGATCAGCAAGTCTTCTTATGGTGGCTATTATCTCTGTTCTAGAGTGGGTCCCATCTCCTTTCCATGGCAGCATGGTGCGTGCCAGCTGGGGCCATGTGGCTGCACTGGAGATGTATGCCCTTCTCTCCACCCCTCTGGTAGAAAATATTCCTCACCTCTTCCCTGCTGTTAGCCCAACACGCCAGTTCAAGTTTCAAACTAGGAGTTCAAGTTTCACATGAGGAGTTCAGGAAGGGAAAAAAGATTTCTCCCACAGAAATGATCAGCTTCTCCATCAATGGCAAGTATCTCCACCATGTTTGAGCTGGTCCTTAGCCAGCAAGGCAGGTCCCAGTCCACCCTGCCACCAGCTCACCCAAGGCTGAGCTGAAGCCTAAGGCTGCTCCAAATCTGTCAGCTCCCTGGCATCACCAGCCCTGCTCATGCTTGCTCTGGTACACCCTCGTCATGTGTGGCCTTGATGCTCAAAAACTGCTGCTGGCCAAGTGGCTGCAGCTCGAGCTATTGGCATATCTGTAGATGGCTCTAAAGAAGGATACAGGTAATGTTGCTCATTTGTTAGGAAACAGTCCAAGAACTTTGCATGAAAGACACTGAACTACATGGTGCACATGTTTTATCCCTCAAGTGTACATGGGAGAAAAGGGTTGAAAGCCATGCCATTCAAATCTCTTTATTTCACCCTCTGGCTGTATCCTCTTGTCACAGTTGAGCAGTTTGGGTGTACAAAAAAACCAGAGCACAGAATTGCTCTCTATTATGTGCCTCCATCCTCCCCAAGGAAGATAAAACAGGAATAAGGACGAGAGACTTAAAAGTTGGAAATTAAAACCAGAACAGATTTACTAGATTAGGGGAAAGGCAATAACATATGGAATACAAATGTATACAAATATATTGACAACCCAGTCTCGATGATTGCAGGGAGGGATAGGTGCCTGAGGGCCCCTTGCAGCAGGGCTGACTCAGCAGGGGGTCCATGGCTCTTCCCAGCCCCTGATGGATATATGAAAAGCATGTGGAGGGCTTATGGTACAAGAGTGCAGGGGAGCAGTAGCGAAGCAAGCAGTGGGCAAAAGACTGGGAAGCTTCTGGTCTGCCTGACTTTATAGAGTATGGGCAGGAAAGGGGAAGGAATATTAATCCTTCTGTATTCCACCCCTCTCTGATCCCTCCTTCTTTAGTTCCTCCACTCAAACTATGACACCTCTTGAGGCAGAGAGAGATAAGTTTCCATCCTCCTAAAAGCTACTGTGCCATTCTGTACCTAGAACCCAAACAGTGATCTGTCCCCTCTGCTGCACCAAGCCACTTTTCTAGCATAATGGATAGTCAACAAGCAAAGAAGCAATGAGCCTGGTGTGTCTTTCCCATACCCAGGCTTCCTCACAGCCACTTGTGTGTTTTGGAGGGTTTTACCCAGGAGATGCATTTGGTTTGAGTATCCTATCTTAAAACTCAATGTCCCCAGATCCACTCACCTGACTCCCATTTTGCAGTCCATAACACAGGGGGAGTCAAATTCAGCCAGCAGGTCTTCCATCTGGTTGTATCGCTCACCGTCCTTCACAATATCACCATGGTAGGCAGGAACATAGGGCTTTAGCACATCATTCATCAGACGGTTGAGGCAGCGCTGCTCTGATTCACAGTGCTTCTTCAGTATCCGGCCATTGGCCGCAGCCTTGAAACTACCTGAGGGTGACATGGGACAACATGGCACTTGATTCGCATAGGAGAATGATGCCTTTTCCAAACATGAAGGGCAGCCCAACACCTTGGAAGCATCCCTGTTTACACCTGCACCCAAAAGAGTTCCCACAGGCTGGGATTTACAAGCTCAGGCTGTCAGATTCACATGTAGTGTCAGAGGTTTACAAAGACCTGCACCATGGTGTCAAACACGTTTGTTTCACAGCCTCTGTGTGCTTCATGGTAAGTTCACAACTCTGTGAAGGTTCATCCTTGGGGCATCTTTATGATGGGAAGCATCATTTGCTTTGCTGTGGATCAGCAAGAGGGCTTGGGTCTCACTCAAAGTACTCTGCTTTCTGCTGCTTGAGAAAAAATCAGCAGTAATACCTGCTGGCCATGGGAGACTTGAAAGCACAGAGCACTGCACCTTCATGTCACTCTCCCCAGCATTTAGGTAAGTCACTCCCCTGAGCTACAGAAGTGGGAGCTGAAATCTGTGGCATTCATGCAGCAATCAGCAGCAGTTCTGGCCAACAAAGTCCATTAGCTCTCAGATAATGAAGAACCATTCTACTGCTCTGCCCCTCCCCATGCTCCATACCTGCGTGCCCTGCTAGCTGGATCCAAGGGTACTTCTTCTTGAAAGACATCACAAATGGGGACCAGTGTACCATATTCTTGATCTTCCGCCATGATTTGCTCTTAGGGGAAAAAAAAAGTCCTGAAGGTGAATGCAATATTTTAAGCACTTATTGTCAGTAAAGTCACTTTAGACAGCATGCAGCTGTTTTGGACAGGGGAGGAGGCACAGAAGCCAGTGCAGGATGGAAGCAATCAGAGAATCTGCTCTTTTCCTATTGCTCTGTGCCAAGCTGGAGCTGATGAGCCTTGCCTCTACCTCAAAAACAATGAGTAACTTCACTAAAGTGGATGGCATTACAGTGTTGCTCCAGCTGACTGCTTCTGCTACAGAGCATCCAAGCATTCTCATTACCTTGTCTCCTTTCCCCACATCCTGCCACAAAAGGAGCAGGGACAGTAACTCATCCTTAGGTATTGAATTAGATCACAGCAGACATAGTGGGAAGGGAGCCCGGGATTTCTACCAAGCCACAAAACTTGATTCCAGCTCCTGTGGGATACAAGAGGTGCTTGCACTAGTATGCATAGGCTCACTGCCTGGCTTTTGTTCCCCACTGAAAGGCAGCTGCTTTGTTCATTAGGCTGGCATCTAAGTATGGTTGATTCACCTGGTTTGGCCCATCTATAACTACATTTAGAGAACAATTTTCCCTTCTGAAGTTGTGTTTCTCACCAGATAGACTGCACAAAATGATTTACATGACTGTAACAAGGGCTGCGCTGGACATACAAAAGCCTCCTTCCAAGGCTCTTTCCTGTGAGAGTTTTTCCCTGGATTGTTTTGGGAAACATGACGCCAGTAAAAGGCAGGGGGACGACCTCTTATCTTGGCCCCAGAAGGCAACGGCACAAACAAATCAGGCGAACAATATACAACAGCAACAATGGAAAAATGCATTCCTGCAGTAACTGGGATAAACAGACGGCACAGCCTTGGCTGCTCTGAGCTACTGTGATCCAACGGAAGACCACAGATAAATTATCCTCATTTGCTTCACTCTGAAGGCCTGGAAGAAAGCCTTCCAGACATGTGAGACCTAGCGGCCCCGAGCTGTTGTTCAGATGCTTGTTAGGGGTGAACTTACAGAACAGGAATCTGTGTTGGGAACTTCTGACATATTTAAATTACAAGGAAGAAGCCAAAGACATTAGTGTCTAAAGCATGGAAACTACATCGGGTTACCCCTGTGCTATGCACCAGACTTGCCAGGGAGCAGGGACACGTTGCATGGAGATATAAGTACTACTGCCAGAGTAGTAGTTACCAGGGGTGAGAAAGGGAAAGAAGAAAAGTCCTCCCACTCAGGAGGAGTAGGGTAGCCCTTCCCAGGATGACTGCTTGTAGCTGGGAGCATCTTGGTGTGCCCTGGCATCGGTACAGCAGGGGAGGAGTTTGGCAAGAAGCTGCCAAAGCACAGGGTGACACCAGGCATCCCCTACACCCAGGCTCCCCTGCATTGCAGGTTTGCTCTGCTGCCTGGTTTGCTTGTTTTGGCAGAAGGGTAGGGCAGTCCCTGACATAAGGATGAATGCTTGTATTTCCAAACAGAGTGCCAGAACTTATGCACTTTAGCTGTTCTTTGTTCTCCTTTTGGCAGAGAGCAGGAGGGAAGTGGGGGGGTGTACCCTCCTTTTGTTTTTAAAATAGTAACATGAAGTCCTGTTTGATATAATGAAAAAAAGGGGGAAGAAGTCTCTGAGGGAATTTGGATTCTAAAACAAGGAGAAGGAGTCCTCCCTCCTAAAGCACAAGCATCATAACTCAGTCCCAGGAAACATGCCAAGGCAATGTGCCTTCCCAAGCCAAGATTTTGTTTTTTTCAGTGGTTTAAGGCTTTAGGGCTAAAACCTCGAGGTGCTTCAAAGTGCAGGGAGAATGAAGGCAAGTGGTGCCTGAAGCAGTGCAAGACCATTCTGGCTTCCCCTAGCCAGGGCTTTCCCATGAGCCATGCACTCTGCTCTCTGGCACTGTTCTCAGCACAGGGTTATGGTCCCTGACAAAAAACACCACAAAAAACCTATCTGACAAGCTGAACAAGACAGAAAGCACCCAGTCACCCAGCACACACACATGAGGAACAGGCAGCACATCTCCAGGTAAGGCATTGCTCTAAAAGTTTCACTACAGCTTCAAGAGAGATGTTAAGTGGCTGTAAACCAGCAGCAGAGTCCTTCTCAGCCATTAGGGATGGCCAAGAGCTTTCAGGAAGAGGTCTATGACTGCTGAAATGGGTTCAAACAGAGGTGAACACTGCAAAGCTAATGGCTCATGCCAAACCCTGTATTTGGGTCCTGCAGCTAGACATGGAAATTGAGAGCCACAAGGTTCACACCACTAGAGGTTTACTCCATGGCCCCATGCAGAAAACAGCCCCTCTGTGCTCGGTGGGCTAATACCTCCTGCCCTGCCTGGCCCTACTAATATACAAATGGAGTATTAAAGAAATTAACAGTGAGGAAATCTTTAACCTGGCCTGACAGGAACCATACGTACATCACCTCCAAGCTTTTCGGTAAACTTCAGTTTATATTTCAAGGTGTTACTTGTGCATGAGTCCAGGAGAATAGGCACAACTGTATGTACACAGACGAATTGTCTGCAAAAACCATTCCTACTCAGACTAAAGGATTTTCCACTGTACTGGAAAAAATAGGTTGTCAGGTGGCATCACCAAGTGAGGCTGATGAAGGGCAGACGTGTTTCTCTTGTTTCCCTTCAAAGAAGCGTGCATGCAAATTTTCATGCTGAAAGCTGAGCACACTTCCAACTCCATTGCATGATCAAAGCCTGCACCTGCTTGTGGCACCACCCCAAATCCAGCTCCCTTTTGCTTTCAGAAGCAAAAACACTTCCCTTTCAGAAACCCATGAAGTTGTGTTGGCTGATTGCACTCTTGCACACGCAGTAACATAGAGCCTTTACAAACAGGGAACATGCACCAAGTGTCTGATACAATTCAACACATCTTATTTAAAACCTGTTCCAGCATCAGCAAATGCCAACTGATTAGCTGTTAGGTAGCAAATTATTCAGTGAATATGGAAACCTATTTAGTGAGGAATGGTGCCTTTTTCCTAATTACATGCCACATGCAAACTGAGCAACTGTCAGAACCAACTAAAAGTGAACAATTTTCTTCCTTACAGATGCTTACTAGCTTGCTTTTTTCAGTTGTGGAGCACTCTGAGTTAGGGGTGGGATACAGGCCAGAGGAGTTAAGCCCTTCTAGCAAGCACCCACAACTGGTCAACAGGAGAGGAGTGCTGGGTAAACAATTTTATCTGCTGCCTATTTAACTTTACTTATCTTAAGCTTAAAACAAACTCTGGGCTTTCCCCATCTGCTTCATTATGGAAAAAACAACATAAGACAATTTAGTGCCAATCCAGAAGGTCAGAGGATATATTGTATTTAACTAGATTGAACAAAAAGTGACTGAAGAGCTCAGTGCTCACTGCACATTTTTCCCTATAGGAAATAGCATTCCTTTAATAACTGCTTGAAAAAGATGTGCCTTTCTGGGACTGCCTGTTTCCTTCCTTCCCCTGCTGGTAGCATTTGACTGGTGTTACCCTCTGTGCATGGAGCCAGCAGGGTGCTCTTCCCTTTCCATGTGTTGGGCTAGAGAGATAAGCAGGAACTCTGATTTAATTTGCTGAAAGTATGGTTTCTATGGTTTTACAGGACAAAAAATTCCTGGGAAATGGCAGGAGCTGTGGCTAATTCAGTGCTTTTTATTAACTAGAGCATGCACTGTTTGAGGGAAGATTCTGTAGCTGGGGCAGGAGATAGGCAAGAGTGGGAGGAGCATTAATTTAATGATTTTTCCCACTTCTGGAAAAAACTTCAGCCCCTTTCTCTCAGGAAAATCCCAAAATAGTACAAGATAAGAAGAGATGGAGTAAAACCATAAGAAAGCAGTAGTGTCACCAGTGCCTACCACCTCCCTTGGCTTCAGTGGAGCTGCTGCAGCCCAGGGGCTTGCACATGGGACACTGACTTTCCCTTCACTTTGGAAAAATGCCCACTCTGACAGCATGCTGAGACACAACCACCTCTGGCACTCCTTGCAGAACTGACACACCTGAGGGCCAGGCAGCCTTACCACCACGTCACTGGCTGCCCACCCCTTGCCAAGTGAAGCTGCTCAGAATAAACACCACGCCAGACTTGCCCTGTGCTGGCACCCTTGTTCGTTCCTTTGGTTCCAGGGTGACTCCCCAGATAACCTCCTGTGGGGCCAGCATGGGTAGAAGGCACAGCAGGCCCTCTCCACTCTTTGTTTTCACTTCTAACTTTTCCAAATGGAGAAGTGCAGGTGCCGGGGGCTCCTGTGGAAGAGGCTTTCAGCACAGCTTGGAAGGGCTTTGGGATGTTTCACTCACCCATAGGAGGGTTGGTAAGTTGCTTCTTGTGTCCAGAGCCTTGCTGGTTTAAAAACAACATAGTGAGCAGCTAAAAGGGGCAGACTTTGTGCCAAGGAGCCCTCTTCTTTAACAATTAAATAAATGGGGAGAGTGTTTGCCCAGAGTTCATTTTGTGTCAGCATGCTCCATGGCCACGCAAAGCCAGCCAAGGAAAAAGAGGCCATTTAGTTTTCCGTGTATAAATGAATGAATGTGTTTTATTTTGGTCTTTAAAAAGTAGTTAAGGTTTCCCTAGTGATGATTGTTTCCCTTGACTGGGAAAAACCTTGTCAACCCAGCCATGTCAGGAAGGCCAGCTTTGTTCATTGTACTAGGCACTGGGTGTGGAGGGCAGCAGGGCCGAGCTGGCAGGTACTGCAGGATGCCTCCTCCTGTGACATGCTCTGTAGAGCTGGGGTTATGCTCTGCTAGGCTTTGCCATCTGAGTCCCTCAGACTTCTCTTTCCACTCAGGCAGCCACAGAAATAGTTGAGTGACTGCTTCAGTGTGCACCAGGCTATGAGCCCTGACCCTGACGCTGGCAGAAAGTGACAGCCCATACTTTACACCCTCTTCCTCCTATGCCAACTCCCGTCATCCTCACAAACGCATCTGCTTCTGTACTGCATACAGGCAAAATAGTCTTGTTTTGGGCAGAGGCAGCTTGCAATGGGAGCACTCTGGATCAGCAAGCATTTTTTTATTTATTCACACAAGACATTTAATAAAAACTTCAGCAGCTCCTCAAAATCTGGCTGATGCAATGCCAGTAAGGCTCCCCTGTGGTGGTTGTTAAGCAGAAATAAAGCAACACCCAACTTCCCCTAAGCTAATAAAAGGGAATGTAGCTTGATGACTGAAATTTACTTCTGGGTGCCTAGCAATTCTAGTTCAAACCCATGAGCCCCACTGAACAAATTAGTTTGATGTCTGGGGCATAGAAGCTTCTGCTGGAACACAGTAGCTTCTGACACTTTTGCAGGTCTCCACATCTAGGGAGAGAAAGAATCCATACACGCAAATAAGGTTTTTTATGCAATTTTGAGCTTGGAGAAAGTGTGTGAGTAATTCAGAAATAGCTAATTACTTTTGGTGGACTGCTACTTAAGCTGTACAGTGCTTCTTCGTCAGCAAGCTTTTAAAAAAGCTTTTTTTTTTAAAAAAAAAAAAAAAAAGCTTTTAAAAGCCAGCAGATTATTAAAAATACTTGCTGGTAGCCCAAAGTGGGCTTCAGTGACCTGATTTATGAAAAGAGTCCAGTAGTGCTGCAGCCAACAGATCAGGTGTCTAGCACAGTAATGTGCTATCCAAAGATCTGACATCGTATGAAGGGAACTTGCCGTTGGCTTCGATGAAAATTGCTCTGTTTCCATCTGGAGACTTGTGTTTGATCCCTCTCCCAGTTCCAGACTATACACCACTGTCTTCATGGTTCAAAATGTCATTTATGCTCACTGGCTCCTCTGGAAGTGCAGCACAAGTTGCAGGGCTCCTAAGTCTGTGCTGGCTCTGGCACTTCTTGATCTCATGCTGCTGGTGGGGAGGGATGCCCCAGCCTTCCCAACCCTGTCACTGTAAATCATGAACTGCTGCTCATTCCCACATGTCCTCCAATACCAGTAGATGTGCCTTCCTTAAGCCCAAACAACAGTATCAGTGTTTGGTTGATTGATTTAAAGTACACCTCAACAGCCTAAAAGCCAGTTGTGCAGTTTAGGATATGGAAGAGGTTTAGTTCCTAAAAGTCTCAGCAGAGTGTCCTGGTGGGCAGTGATTTGGAAGGGCACAACCTTCCTGTAAGAACTGACTTTCACACAGAAGCTTTGCTTTTACATGCTGGGGAGTTAGGAAAGCAGATGTGGGCTTTGTCAGCTCTACCAAGATGCCAGGGTCCTTTGGGAAGGGGGTTTCCTAGTATAGGGCATGTGGGAAGCATGGACAACACAAGGTGCTCAGACTGGAAGGAGATGGTAAAGTCCCAATTATTTCCAATCTGGCCTAATGAGACTGGTAAATAGAGGTTACTCACAGGACATGGGCTGACAAACACCCTCTCTTACAATTTGAAGGCAAGTTTTTAGGGATTTAAACTAGGAAGATATATTTACAGTGTACATAGAAGTAGAAGTAACATCAGTGAGTGGAACAGAGCAGCTGCTCACACTTGGGTTTTGAGTCTGATTTCTTTCTGTATGCTTCTGGAGGTGACTCAGCAGGGCTTGGGACTGGACTGGTCTGCTGCTGACATGGGCCACAACATAAGCCACAGTGCACAGAGATTATAGCCCCAAAAGAAGGGGGCTATTAGGTGGATTTCCTCCTATCTCATTGCCCGCAGTAGACACACACTATGGTGTGATGCTACATCATTCATCCATTTGGTTTCACACACTACCACACAGGGTGGCCATGGGCCACTGACTTACAGTTCTGTTACAGCTATCTGAAGTATTTACTCTGGCATTAGCATGGTGGGCATTGATATGGATACTGTCAATAGAACACCATTGAAGCACAATGTCCACAAGCACTAACAATGAGCAAGCAAGGCTGTATAAAACCAAGCCATGCAACATTAGTGAAGCAATCTGCAGAAGAAGTTGGATGAGAAAGGCCTGTTTTTTTGACTTGAGTTTTCTTGTTGCAGAAGGCCCAGCAGCTCACGTTGGTCTTGAATGCAGAAAACATTTCCAGTGCTCTTCCCTCACTCTGCCCACTCATTGCTCTAGTAACTAAACTCTACTTTGTGGAATATGTGAGTAAGAAATGTATTTCTCTTCCATGAGCAGGTGAAATGTTCAGATGCATTTTAAGTGCCTTCAGCTGGAGTGATGGAAGGGAAGGAAAAAAGGGCCAGGCAATGCCTCCAGCAATTTGTTTAGAATAGAAACTTCTTGAAATCAGTCATAATCCTTGAGCATGCCCACATTTACCGGGTATATGAAGCATAAAAAGCTGATTTAGAAGAGCAATTATAAGTTTCATAAACATGACTAAACCCTACATCTGAATATTCAACACGTGTGACTTGTTAGTTCCCCTTTAAATCAGTTAAATCAGACTCCATTTAGTCCTTGGAGTCCTGAATGTCTGGATAAAACTTTGATGACTTAAAGTACTATTTAGAGTCCTACTGTCTCTCCTATTTGGAGCTGGGACTGCAAAACCTTTGCTAAGTGGCTGGAGGAGTTTCTGCTTGCACAGGAGCTGCTGGAAACACCAGCCTACCTCAGCTGTGGCTCCCTGATACCCCAAAACAACACCATGGGATGAGCCCCTTTTCCTGGGCGGCATTCCTGTATTTACAATCAATAACCAGGAGTGACTCCTCCAGGAGTGGAAATGCAGTTTGATACTTCTTGGTTTCATATCCTTAAAGATGGAGCCTATTAGACAGTGGCTTTAGGAAACCCTCTTGCCCAGAGAGGAGCATAGCAAGCAGCCAAGCTGCCACAGGCACGTCATTGCTGCACACACCTCTTGCACTGTGCTGCATCCTCCCTGCAGCAGCAGATCTGATGCATATGCAGGTGCTTACACACAGTAGCCAAGGAGCCTCTCTTGAGCAGGAGGCCTGCCTCTACATACCACAGGCTCTGGTCTTAAAACAGCACTGACCCAAAGTGCCATTAAAAACCAGTGGTGTAGACCTGAAAGCAAAGAGAGGCTTGTTGCAAGCATCATGCACCCACAGATCAGTCACCTCCTTGTGCTGCAAGGGAAGTGCAGGTCATCTTTTCCTGCTCTCAGCATCTGTCACTCCTAGCACCAGCACTTGTGGACACACACAGGACTTCTCTCCAGCAGAACAAGACAGACCATGGATTTATTTGCCATGGATAGCATTCTCAACCTACTCTTGCCTTTGGGAGCACAGAGGGCCCTTGGCACCAGCCCTTTTTCCAGCAAGTGAAATGCAGGCAGTAGCACTGGCACCTGCACTGAGATGCATGCTATAGTGCTGAGACACTGCCTCAAAAGGGAGAGCAAAAACAACTGCAAAAAGGGAAAAGTCTCTGAAAGCAAGCTCAGTGGAGAGCCAGTCATTTGGTTCCTGTCTTCTGTACAGCATCTCAAAGACTCTGAGGAGAGGAAGGCAACCCCCAAGCCCCATCTTCTCCCCACATCAGAAAGCAAACCTGCTAGTATGGCAGTAACCCAGTGGATTTTACAGATGACTTGGGATGGGGTGGAGTTTTGGAAGACTCAGAAGGTACCCAGATGGTTCCCATCTTCCTGTTGCTTAAGCTTTACTACAAAGTAACATAAATAGGTGTTCATTCTTTGTTGACATTCGTTGCCCTACAGGAAAATATGCATTGTTAACCTAAAAAATAAGAAATGCTTTGGCAGCTTTGAAGAAATTCAGCATTTTTTCTGTACTGATACAAACACAGTGGCTAAGTGCCAGATGCCTTGGTCCTGCCTTAAAGACCGATGAAATTCTTTTCAGTGCTCATAAATCACTGCTTTGCTAAGCACTCAGCAGACTCCAGCAACACCAGAAAACCCTGATATTTCCTCCTTCCTTATAGTGGAAGGGAGGATGCTCAATGCTGTGTGTCATTGCGGCTCAGAGAGAGACAGAGGTCCTACAGACCTATAACTAAGACGAGTGCAGGCAGAAGTTGATAAGACGCCTGCTGATGCACAGCCAGGCATTGCTTCAGTATTTTCCCATTATGTAGAGTTGAAGCTCGCAGAGCAGGAGGTAGCTTTCTTGAGCAAGCTATCAAGAGATCAGCGAGAGGATGCTGCAGGGTATGCTGTGCACAACTTACGGAATGTTTAAATGAAGCAGTGCATGGCGTAGCCAAAAATCTGCCCTGGTCAGAACAAACGTGCACATTTTCAGATCTGTCTTGAAAAAAGGGTATACCCACTACCATGCCTTGCAGAGTGGAAGTTCTGAAAAGCCAAGGTCCCAAGCAGAGCAAGGTGTGGGCAGAAAGCAAAAAGTACTTGGTGTCTTTCCTTGGAGAGCAGAGCAGTGACTCCTGGCAGAGGATGGACTGGTGCATTCCTTACTCCAAAGTGCAACTGTGGTACATGGATGTGCTGGGACCAGGGCAACATAGATGCACAAGCACAGGCACTGCTGTCAGTCTCTTTACCTAGGGTCCCACCCCACTGTTGTGCCTTATCCCCAGTGTAGTTTAATGGGGCTTAGCCAGTCCTGCACACACTTGGGGCAGACCTGTGAATGGAAAGGAGCAAGCAGAGCCCAACCAGTCACAGTTTGAGCAAAAAAATTACCCAACCCAACGGCAGCCACTTGCCACATGCTCTCCCAGCTCCACACTGGTGATTCTATGGGTCAGATCTCTCTAGATGTTGATCTTAGGTCACGGACTGATTTTAACCTAGCCCCAGCACCAGGGCTCCTCTCCACTGCCAGATACTGGTAACTGTGGGAATGGTCCCTCAAGCAGCAACCTGCTCAAGCTTCTGCAGAAAGTCAGTGCTATGTGACTCCCTAGGTTATGGCTTATGTATCTCCCACAGCAGCTCAAAGGTGCAGGCCAGACTTGTGAACTATTAAAAGCCACCAGACACAGCAAATTATTCAATTTTTAACTTCTCAGAGCCTCTGGGATGGGAGATAGGGAATCATCAAGCCATTTTTGAGCATGCCCATTCCAAGTGCAACTCAAACATTCTGGAGGATGCTCCCTCTACGTATCACCTCACTGTGTAATTTTATCATGATAATTCAGGATTAACATTTTAGGGTGTTTCCCAGGTCAGTTCAGCTATTGATCTGTGTTCAAAATCCCACTTGTGTCTCCCAACAGAGAGGGCATAAATGAACATGCAGGATTGGAAATCCCAGCATTTTGTTCCAATGCAGGGACTCCCTGCAGGGGTACTTCCCCACCACTTCAGGATGCTGTTGAAGTACCAAGAGGCCATAGCTGCTATCACAAAGCCTATCACTACAAATCAGTTAGTAGTGTGCTGGCTTGCACTGTGGCAGTCCTGTTCTCTGAATCAGGAACATACAGACAGGCATAGAAGTAAAGCATTACTTGAGGGGTACTAAATCAGGGCTTAGGAAACCTTCCCATCCCGAAGGAAAAAAAGAAAAGAAAAAAAAACCCTGGTATTTCCAAGCTCTTGAGTTGGAATCTGTTGATGATTAGGAATGGAAGGAAGCTACAGAAAGGCAGTTTCACCATGATCTGTAGAAGTCACCCATATGTCCTTTGGAGATTTCTCTCTACGGAAAAATGCTGAGACCATCATAATCACAGAACAAATAGTACCAAGATCAACTATAAATCATAATTTCCCTTCAGCTTGAAGCAAGTTGCTTTTTGATGGCTGTGCTGAGCTCTACTGCTAGACTGGCTGGCCAGCACTGTTTGGAGCCACTGTCTGGCCAGTGGAGGATAAGAACTAATCTTTTACTGCAAAGTCACAACTATGTGCAATAGCACATGGCTGCCAGGGCCTCTCAGGGATGTAGAGACCCCTGGCCATATAAGCAACGAGAAGGAGAGATTTGCAGAAAATAAGGCATGCTGCTTTGCAAATGTACTGTCCCTGCCACATGGCAGTCTACTTATAAATGCATATTTGCATTGTTTGCATGTGACCATTTTAAATTCACTGTTCCTTCACCTGCACAAACACCAAGACTCTGCATGAAAAATAAGCAAGGAATAAGTAGTATTCCCAGTGCTCCAAGAATTACTAAAAAGTCTTCATTTGCTTCGTCTCAGAGCAGGCAAAGGTCTTCAAAGGCCACCACAAGATGTCTGAGTCCCAGTGACAGCATCATCAGTGGAGGAGACTGATGCCTCCTGAACAATGTTATGCTGGCACTACATGGTTAGGATGCATGGATAATTAGACACACACGCCCAGGCCACCACCAAGGAGAAGGATTCATTTCTGCTGAGCCAGCATCTCTGAGATGGCTGAGTAAAGCTGGTGCCAGTGCCCATCCTGTGCATTAACTATGAACCATACACCACAACTTGCCGAGCTCTGTGCAGGAGCTATGCAAATATTATGGTTAAATCCATTCCTAATAAAAAATGTAATTGTCTATGCAAAGATGGTGCACATGGCTACTGACTGCCTGGCCCCTGGCTGCTCACACCTATGTGACAAGGCAGCAGGGACCCTCAGCACCCAGCAGTGCCATCAGCAACAGCTGAAGATCCAGCTCGCATGGGCAGATGTAAAAATCTCCTGAGAGCTAAGCCTGCAAAAGGTGTTGCCCAGGCAGTGGTACTATGAACCTAGTGGAAAAACCAGAAATCCATAAATAGGAGTATTTCACTTTGGCCAAAACATGCCTATGGAAACAGCAGCACAGGTCTATCCTTCTTCCGTAGTCATGGAGGGACATGGCACAACTAGATGAAAGGTATCCTATTATATTTATCTTATAAACAACTGTGAGCTCTTTAGGGTGGTACAATCAGTCATTCTGGAATGCAAAATTTTATATGCCGGAAACAGTGTCTTGCTAATGAACTCAGGCATTTTTAATAGCAAGTATGTTAGAGGTACTAACAAAAAAACCATTGATGAGGTGGTTATTTTTAACATCCACTGATGTAGCAGACAGCAACAAAGTAGTCATAAGACCTGACTGGTGCAACCCCGAGTGGCTGAATTTAGTGGATGGCAGACGGAGATATATTGGTTTTCTGTAGACAGATTGTCCATATTACAGATGTTGGAAAAAGGGTCATGGAAAGCATCTGGAAAATTTAGTTATGGCAACCAGCTAACAGAATCTCATTTAGAAGATGGAAGTCTCATTAAAGGACTAAATTTAAGTTCAAGCAACTTCAAAGGAAAGAAGCAGAAGTACTCGCAAAACTAAAGATCAAAATCAAGAAGGAAGTTGCAGCAGTGTCTCATCTACACAGCAGATAGTGCTGGGATTTGGGACTGGCAAGCAGAACTCACTACAGGATCTCTCCATTACAAGAAGAAAGTTTCAGATGCAGGAGGATAGGTAATGCATATGTGGTGCATGCTCCTTCATTCCACAGCACCATTGCTCCCTTATATTGAGAAGAGGACAGTATAAAACTCGAAGAGATTGGTCTTAAAAGCTGGATTTAGTGAGTCAGTCCCAGGCCTTGTCAAATCTCCCATTGGAAAATATGAAGAAAAAGCCCCTCTTTTCAGAAAAGCCTGCCCTTCATACACTGGAGATCCTGTGTGGCTCTTTGCCACTCCTGTGCTTGGGCCATGAGGGGAAGGCTGTGAACCTGGGGAACTACACTGTCACTGCCAGACACAGGAGAGCTGCACTGAAAGCACAGGGTGAATTTTCCCCTGAATATGTTTCCTTTTGCTGATCCCTATTTGAACAAGACTTCCTCCTGTTTTCAGGAGTCACATAATATGTCTGCAACTTGTAAACACTGAGATACATTGCCTGGCTTTATTTTAACCTTGCAATAGCTTCAACCCATGTTGAAAGCAATAAGGCAACTTGTGCCTTTGAGCTCTGTGAGAGACCAGCCACACCAGCTATGCTGTTAACACCAAACTAGAGGAAGAAGGACAGAAAAAAATGGAATAAAAAGGCTTAACTGGAAGCATGTCCTAAAGCCTAGGGTTTGAGAGACCACTTTGCCCTTTGGGTAGCTGCAGACAACAGTAGTATGCAGCAAACACATGCAGCAATCTCAGCTGCACACAAGTGTTTGTACAATTTGGTACCAGAGCTGTGATTACTCAAATTAAAATGGCATTTCAAAACCAAGCAGGGGCCCACGATGCAGTGTGCTATGTCCTGTGTATATGTGGCCAAATGTGTTTCCCACCCTGACCAATTTCTATCCTGCACACAGAGCACTTGCTTCTCCTCCCCCCATTTTCTGCTGCAGGGATGCCATAGACTTGCTGAGGCCATCTCTCCCAGCTGAGAGAGGCAAGGAAGAGCTAGGCACTTGCTGCATCCCTCATTTGGAGTTACATGCCCTGTAGCAATCCCATGCACCTAGGATGTGATGCTAGTGATGTGCATGGCAGCCAGCTCCGATCCTGGTCTGCCAACAACCAGAATTCTCTGTACCATCACTTTGGCACGCTCCTTCCTTCCTTGGTCAGACTGGCTACAACTAAACTTTTCCATGGAGATGGGCTTTGATGAACAAAGACTTTGCCTTTTCCCCTGTAACAAAGTTTAGCTCAGGAAGTCACATGAGCACAGCTGCATCCAGCATGTATATACAAAATGGCTTGAGCTACTGGTGATGTATGCATGTACAAAACCTGATTTAGGACAAAGCTCTGGCTTGGAAATGCACTTCCACCAGAAGCATCTCATCCTTCTGCATAAAGGCAAAATCTGACCCCTGGGTGACGCAAATTCTCCAGCACACCATGTACCAGGGAGGATATGCCATCATGAAGAGTGTCAGAGATGGCTGCATACTCCAGCTCTCCCCACCACTTCCTACAACCTCCAAATGCCTGTCACTGAATTGCTGTCATGCATTCACCCAGTGCACAAAAGTCACCCTCAACAGAACAGTGAAATTCACGTACAGGCATAGCACTGCTGGAGAAGCCTCATCCTCACAGACACTCTGGAGACAGGCTGGAAATCTCACCCTGCAAAATATCTGCGCCCTGGAGTATGGGGCAGCTTGTCTTTGAGGCAACAAAAACATAGGGATTTACTGATGGTCATTTTCTGCTATTACAGCAATAAATCCATTCATCGGTCAGACAAATTGCCATAGAAAAAGAATGTGAACTTAGGGAAAACAGGAAGAACAGTGTTATTAGACCAAAGCATTTTCCAGTGATGTTTAGAGGCAGTTGCAAGCCCAGCAGAGATCAGTCAAAAATCCTACTTCAGAACTTGTGCCAGGCTACCCCTGCAGCTATTGTGCTCCCACCCCAGGCTTCCTCACTCTGCACAGTTTTGCTAGCTCCAAAACATTGGGAAATTCATCGGAAGCATTTCAAGAAGGTAGCAAATGTAGACAATATCCTTTCCAGGGAGGAGGCAGTGGATGAAGTTTCAAGGGTGGCAAGAAAACACAAGGCACTGACTTGGCTGTCTGCCCCTAGTCTGCATTTTGCTCATTGAAAATAATTTCCATTGATGTCACTATTGCTGCATCCTTTCTTGTGCAGTCCTTCTCTTACCTCTCTCCTATTTTTGCTAGGCTCTTCTGGATATTTTCCTACAGAGGACATTGTCCCAGTAACCTTGGCCTTTGGGGAAAATGCAACACAAACTGTCCAGATCTGCAGTGGCTCGGCTTCTGCTAAAGCAGGACCCCTGCTGATGTTGGTGAAGGTGCCTCTAGCATGGGCTGCTGACAGCAGACAGGATCCAACATCTTGTGAACTTCTTACTGAGAAACAGGGTGTTTCCAGTACATGCACATGCACCCTATCTTATTCGTGGTAAAAGCATAGACATGGAGGCATTTGGAAGATAACATAAAAGCAAAAGCTTGCACATGATATATCCAGGAAAAGTTTTTTGACCCAGGACTAGGTCAGGCCACCACGATCCATCACCACTTTCTGAATTCAAGGCCAGGCTGTGATATGTGCTCACATTCCATGGTGGGCTGTCAACTAAAATCCATGGTGACAACCCATCTGAGGGGAGAGGAGGAATCAGCCCAAGGTGTCACGACTTACGCTCAGTCCTGTTAACTCCTCCAGTTACTTTGTTTGTTGATGTCACAGGGACTGACTCAGTGGAAATAAACCCCAGGGGAAGGTCCTACTGGAATATTTGTACCTGGCTTGCTTTGGTAAGCCCTCGTCATTTCACTCCTAGTGCCCCAGTGCCCTTCAGCCAGTTATTGAACACAGTCTTGCAGTACCCAGGGTCTGGCGACAAACTGTCCTCAAGGAGAGCAGTCTCATTAATCAATCCCTCTGAGAGAGAGGCAGTCATTTCCATAGTATGCTGCCAAATTCCTTCCTCCTCCACTCTGGAAGCCATCCAGCTTTATATACCACAGCACCTGTGCCTAGATCAACAGGCAGAGAGAGCATATGCCTCCTGGCCTCCAGAGTCTTCAACCACTAAACCTGTATTTCACACCCCGCATAATCAGACTTGGAGGTCTGGGCATCAAACTTTTGATTTTTAGGTTTTTTTAACTTCTTGCATAATTTTTCCCCAAACACGTCCACAAAGTCGAGGCTCCTTCTGTAACAGGACACAGAACTGCATCTCTAAAAAGAGCCTTCCCATTTCATAGGCTGTGGCAGCTGGGAGACATGTTGTCCCTCCCAGCAGGTCACTCCTCTTTTCCTAGAAAAGATGGCAAGCATTAGTCCCTTTGTTTTCCTCTTATGTCTGAAGAAATGTCTGCACTCAGTGTTAGTCAACCCTGGATCTCCCTGATGATATGGAACTTCCCTTTCTCCACACAGGACAGTCACACACCACCAATGAGGGCTACAGGTCTGTGGGGTCCTTCACTACTGAAGCAGAGGAAAGTGCAGGGACAACACAGACCTTTGCAGCGAGCAAAGGCATCAGCTCATGAAAAGCACTGGGGAGGCTGCTTCTTTTGTACTGAGTTTCTTCCCCACCCACTTAATGCCAGAAGCCTTGCACTGGCAAAACAGCTTCTTGCAACATTGGTTCAGTGAATCTCAGCTGCTATTGAGAACCAAAATCTGTCTGCAGTTCAAGCCAGGAAATTGTAGGGTGATGTAGCTGTGGGACACCCTCCTGAGGATGCCAAGTGTGCTAGGCAAAAACCAAATCCAATACTAAAGTATAACAGCATCCCAGAGTATAACATGTGCCCAGTATAACATGAGCCCAGCAGCTCATGTTCAGAGACTGCAAAAATACTCCTTTGTATGATCAATGGCCTTTTTATCATGAGAATGAGTCAAATCAAGTCAGTTAATTTGCCCCTACGTTCATGAGAACATTCTCTGCATCTGCCAGTAGCCCTCAGTTTGCCCAAAGCAAATGACTGCATTGCCATGGGAATGAACGTCTTCAAATCCCACTCCTTTTCTGGAGCACAAGCACTTGGCATCCCTGAAACCTCTGGCCTCCTTCATCACTCTGCTCTGCAGCACTCCAGTGTTTCACCCACCCAAACCTCCCCCTTTCTCCCATCTCTCTGCCACAGAGAATCAGTCATGCCTCAACCTGTCCAAGCCCCTCTCACTCCTCCCAGTATGTCCTGACAACCCTACCTGCAACAGGAATTCCCACAGCAGCTGCAGCAGCCCATCATCACTGGCTTGCCTCAGGCTCCCCGTCATCACACTCCTGCCAGGAAAGGCTCTTCCCTCACCCACTGGCAGCCCAAGATATGGTGAGCTTTAGGAGAAGCAGTACTCAAAAAAATTAGGTGCTCTCCTGCCTCATATTTCACTCCCCAGGCTCTAACAACAGGTCTCTGCTGTGCCCAGGAGGCTTTATAATTCGCAGGTGGCAATTCCATAAGCTACAGGCAAATTTCCCAGAGGTTTCCCAGATCTCCTGCTTCAGGCTGTTGTCATAAATCAATAGGATTGCTTAGTCACCTCTGTTTGTCCAGCCATTGCCAAGGCTGACCTGCTATTTCACAGCACGTACTGTACAAAGGAGGCAGTAAATTAGATGCACCACTGCAAAATGAATCACATATTGTTTTCTACACTGACTTGTTTTCTGCTGGACTGGAAGAAACACACTTTACAGTCATAAATAAGACAAAGAACAAAAGAGAGTTAAGGAGTCACATTAACGGCTGCTTGATGGAGAGTCATGCGTGCCTGGAGACTGGGGTGATTCTTAAGGGATGAGGAGTGAGAAAGGGAAGCACTAAACAGATCTTAGATCACAGGCACTGGATATACTCACTGAAAGTAGAGCTTTTCCCTCAAGGTCACTGCTGGCTGTGTGAGGAGCTGAGACTCTTGAGGCAGTGTTTATGGCCATGAAGGACTGTCCAACTTAATAGCTGTTCTTCAGCCCCACCCATCTTAAAATGGGCTACAAATCAGAAGTAAATGTGTACCTAAGGAAGCACTGACCTCCCTGCCAAGCCTTCCTCATTTTTAAAATGGAGAGCACTTCCATTGCCCAACAGGGATGATCTCAAAGATGCCTGAGTCATGATTATCCCCATTGACCTGTGAGCCCTGGCAGCGAGATGGTGTTCACTGTGCCCCACAGCTCCCAGCAAATGGCTCCCACATCTGTCCCATACACTCACCACAGATGCAAGTGTGCTCACAAAAACTAGTTCTGAAAGCCTAGTAGGTCTCATTTAAAGAAGAGTACAGAGAGGCCCAAGTCATCCAGGAGAAGATGCCAGAAACTCTACCTTCAGCTCCCATGCTCTGCTCCTCCCCAGGAGCTCCCAAAAAGTAGGGCAGCTTCTCCAGGGCTTGCAGTCATGGTGGAGACATACCCACATCCTCACTTATCTGGACACAACAAGTACATCAAACTCTTTTCTATTGGAAAGATTTGTATTACAGCTGTCCTTACAGATTTTATAATCTAATCTGTGATTTCTGTGATATATAAATAAGAAACACTGAAAACCTGGAAGGCCTGTGGCAGAGGAGGAGAAATAATCAGGAAAGGCTGCATAGTAATGCTGTGATGGCATTTAAAGTAAAAAGGAATTGGGGCCTTTATAATAAAAAAGATGATCTATTGCTACCAAAACCTTACAGTATCAATGTGTGACATCAATAAAATGTTCTGCATTTTAGAGGCAAAGAGACTGTCTGAATCCTTAGAGACACAGGTCACCTAAGTTGGCTGCAAGCAGAAAAAGTTGATAAAAGCAGCCAAATCGCTTCCACCGAAGGACAGGAGTTTGATAAGGAGGTTGCCAGGACCTCAGGATCCTGCCAGTGAGTCTCTGAATTTGGTGCCTGGATTAAATGACATTGATGTGCCAGGAAGAGAGGACAAGGAAAGCAATACAGGAAAATAATGTGAAACCAATAGGGCAATAAAGACCAGCACAATGCTCACAAAAAAATGCAAATGCAGGGAAGCAATACTAGGTCCCTGTCAGCAGCAACCATGCTCAAAAGCCAAATCCTGACATATTGACCCTGGGGCAGTTTCCTTCTCTTTAGCATCCTGGATGGGTGCTGGGAGAGTGGGCCTGTCCCTTCTGGTGACAATACAGCATGTGAAGCTGGTCTAAATCTAAATGTGGCTTTCTTAGCAGTCCCCATCTCCAGTGCAGCTGCTGTGGGACCCCTGCACCAGAGCACTCCTATGCCCAGCCCGCCAAAGGGCTGTGTCTGATGCACACAAGGGTGGGCACAGGGGCTTAAGAATCACAGCCAGGCTGCCACAACTCTGAAGCTGCCTTAGGAATGGGAAGAAAGCAAAGGGAGAGGGCTATGGAGATGAAGAGCTGTTGGCACTGAGCTTCCTCTGTTCCCATCCCAGGCTTTAGTGCTACAGCACATTTGTAGACACATGACTACTACCAGCCTGAAAATAAAACCTCATCAGGTTGTAATCCCAATTTTGGGGACAAAACATTCAGAAAGCCTAGAAAGAGACTCCTCTTTGGTAACAGAGAAACCTGAGGGCAGATGCTCATGGTGTGGGATGTCACCTATTAATGGAGGTATCATAGGTCCCAGCCTGAGCTTCCCCAGATGGGCCCCTTCAATGGAGCATCTCTGTGCACCCAGCCTTCCCCAGGCCACAGTGGGACAGACATTAAGTAGAAATGGGTACCAGTGTGAAATCAAGTGTTGATGCAGGACACATTTCTACTAGGTCTGGGGTTTTTAATGAATGCCACCCATGCCTCTGCAAGGCTGGTCCATGACTATTCATCCTAATGAGAGCTTTTTGTGTTGAGTTTTGTTAGTGAGAACCACAGAGGTGCTGAGAGTTTAAAGATTCACCAGCTCCTTCTCAGTTCCCTGAGACATCATAAACAGTTAGTTTCTATTCTAAACTCAGCTATGAGAAGAACTAAGGATGTTTGTCATTTCTGTGAAAATAAAAGCAAAAGCAACCTTTGTACTGGACCAAATCCTGATGTTTTTTGGGTTCTGTTGTTTTTTTTAAAACTCCTTTGTGGCAAAAACTTTGCTTCTATTTCAATTGAGAGGTTTACTTTCCACTAAGGATGGAGGGAAAACTGAAAAAACTTTTGAAACTGGGTCCACATGGTGTAATTATACAGGCACTGCCAGTGTGTGGGTGGAAGCACTCACACCACAGAGCAGAAGCTGATGGGAGGATGTCACTTCTTGTCACTCGGCTGCAAGAGCTCCTGTGCCCAACCACAACCTGCGCTACAGAACAAACGACATGCAATCCCCTTCCCAAATCATGCTCTTCATCCCAAAAAACTCACCTTTTTGCCTCTGAAAGTCCAAGCACTGTCAATGACAGTTGCTGCTGTATTTGCAGATGTGCTGTTCATGTGTGCATGTGTGCTGTGGCACATGTGTGCCATACATGTTGGGGACCTCTTCCTGCCACCCCCAGCAGCTGCAGCACACTGAGCATCTGTGTTGTGAGAGCAACACCGTGCTAAGAAACTCCACTCCTCTTCTGTAACAGAAGGTGGTCTTCCTGGGTTTTGAGTGCATGTACCTGTGTGTGTATGATCATGTTCCTGCTCCCCATCAAGTCGCTTACAGTTAACCTTGCACCTGCACATTACTGCACCTAAAGGTAGCTGAAAGGGTCTGCAAGAGAAATGCCAATTTGAAGAGGAAACCTGTATACCCAGTGTGAGGGTTGCAGAGCGAGACGTTTTTATTGGTGATAACCTGCTCACCTTGGCAAGCTGTCATCAGAAGAGACATATACTGCTTCTCTTTTTTTGCATGAAAGGATAAGGACTTCCCTCAGCACAAGTCCAGGTAACATCTCTGCAGTCAGGCAGCCCTGTAACATCTGCTTTTACGTCGAGCTTCACCTATCTGCTCCTTCAACAATTACTCTGGGAAGTGATCCATAAAAGAGAAGACCAAGCACTACTAGCCAAATTATATATTATTGTCAGTCATACAGCAAATCATTGTCATAAGCTTTATAGACCCTTGATTGAGAGAATGCTGCTTGTCTGCAGAGTAGAGACTGGAGGTGCTTATCCCAGCAGCAAACAGTCAGGCATCAGAGACAACCTTTATTGTCCTGCACAGGCTGTGTGTGGGCAGTGTAGCCTGGCTGGAAGTTGGCACAGCTCCCAGTCTGATGGGATGCCGAAAAGAGCCAGTCCCAGCAGCTGGAGGAGAAAATCCAAGTGCAGGAGGAGAGGGGAACTTCTGTGGAAATCCTGGGACAGACTGAAAACACTAGGACTGTCAGCCAGCAGGGTAAGAGAGTCCACCTAGGAGGAACATATTTTGCTGCAAGCAAAAGGTGACTGATTGCCTGAACTCCAAGAGAGAAGAGGCAGAGAGTGGGGAGCTGCATCCCTTCCCATGGGGCTGGGCAGCCCAATGGCACAAAACATATAGCAGCATCCAACAGGGCTGAAAAGACTACCCAAATCAAAGAGAAAAATGGTAAAGAACAAAAGTGAGTGCTCAGGAAGCCCACAGCACTGTCTCAGTAAAGCCTTCCCCTGATAAATAAAAACACATGTTCATTCATACTCAAGGCTCCCTGGGGCTGCAAGCTGGCTGTACCAGCTGTTATCTCCAGCCCATCAGCTCCCTGTGCTGATGCCAATACATCACTTTCTTCTTACACAGAGCAGGATGGAAGTCTCTGTGCTGAGAGGGTGACATGCAGCCATACACAAACCACCTGAGGGTCCAGGACCAGTGTTGCCCAAACTCGGAGCAATGCCCATGCAGTATGCAGAAAGCTGGGAACCTTATGGGCCTAAAGACAACTTTAAAGGCTTTGTCATAGCAGTGCATGATGTAACTGAAGCAACTACAGAAGCTCAAGAGCATAAACAGATGGATTAAAAAATTCAAACACATCTAAGAGGAGTATATGGACAGACAGCCAACATGAACTTCCAAAGGGCATGGTTATCTTAGCTATCACACAGCACCACTTCTGACAGGGGTCTTGAAGTCTCTCATCCTGAGAAGATACCATGCATGGATGCTATGTGATTACCCACACAGGGTAATCTCCTCATTCACCCTTATGACCCACCACTCAGCCTCACCATATCAGCCAGATCACTCTTTGGAAGCTGAACTATTCAATGACAGTCTCTGAAACCTGAAACGCACCCAGGGCAGGAGGGTTTGTGAATATCAGCCCTGACAAAACATGAGCCTACCAGTTAGTCAGCTGCTGTATGCATACAAAACTATTCTGATTTGACTATGCCATCCAGGAGTGAGGCAATATTCAAACAGCACACACATGATTTCTTGCTATTAAATTCTTGCTTAGATACAATCACAATTAAGATTATATTTAATAATTACAAGGTCTACTTCATTCCTCCTTGCTTAAATAAATATAATCTAAAAACACCTACTGGAGAAAGTGTACTTTCTCAGCCTCCCTAGACAGCAAGCCCAGCTGCATCTCTTAAAAAAAATATCCTATTACACTGTTTTTCCATGTTTCTCTTAATTTTCTGTTACAATAAAGAATCACAAGCAGCAACTGCCTTAACTAGAACTGCAGGAAAAGGGTGGGGCTTTCCAACATTGCTGAAGCTGCGTGTTGTGTAACCTCTTGAGATGGGAGCCAAATCCTCAGCCAGTGTAAATGTAAGAGCTGAGCAGAAGCTAATGCAGCTTAGCTGCTTCACATCAGGGGAATATTTTGCCCCCCAGTCTTATCAGTGCAGGATGCTCAGTCACACTATTGATAGCACCCTACTGGGACCAGCCACCTAGAACCACTGCAAACTTTTCACAGTTCACACCAACTTTGGGGGAAAAAATACACCGGCCCCTGTGGTGCCTGGAACTGCCATGTGGCTACTGCCGACCTATGTGATGTACCAGGGGCTCTTCATTTGTGATATTAGGTCTAATGAGTTAAAAAACCTACATCTTTCACTTTCTCAGGTGCTATATTTAATACGGAACTGGGCAAATGCTCTTAGAGTTTCAGCCATGACAGTGGTACAGCCTAAGTGGCCCAGATTGGAGCAAAAGCTGTTCAGTGTGTTTGCTCTCAACCATGTCCCTGTTTCACAGGAAGATGAAACTGCAAGAGGAGCCACCCATTACTGCAGAAAGCTTTGCCATAGGCCACATGGTGCCTCTGCAGCCCTCTCCCCATCTCCAAAGCATGGAGAGGAGCCTCGGTGTGAGGACAGCCCCAGCCCATCAGCCATGGAAGCTATTAGGCAATACCATCCACACAGTGCAGAAATCCTGTTCAGTTCCTTCCACATGATCAGCATAGTGCCATTGCTGAAATCTCACAAGTGGCTGCATGCCTCATCCTGCAAAGCTGGGAGTGGGTGGCTTGAATACTCCTCCAGACCCTTCTGCCCTTGGTGCAGCCTCAAAGACTCCTGCATCAGGGAGTTCCCCAGAGCAGCTCTGTGCAGAGCTGACAAGTAATTTCTTCTCCAACTTTATGTGCATAGCCTTGCAGTTTCATCAAGCAACCTGTGTTATTACTGAATAGACTAAGCAGAGAGGAAGGAATGAAAAAGCTTTCACAATTATCTTAAACATATCACTTGAAGCCCATTAGTTTGCAGTCTAAATAATCCCATATATAAAGTTCATCTATCTCCTGACCTCAGTCTTCTTCACCAGGACTTTTCCACTTTCAGCCTGAAGCCTGGTGTAGGAACCCACAAAGTAATGTTTCACACAGGCTACTAAACCAAATATCTAGAAACTCTTACAGTAACCAGAAACTGATCTATTGGGTTTCTACTAATCCCCTCAGAACCTTGCTAATTCTGACAAATACATATCTTTTCTTGACTTGGAAGATTAAGAACTTCCCTGGAAAATCATCCAGGGGGCATAAATATTGAGAATACAGCACTTGAGGATCCAAGCTCTTCTAAGTGCTTTTGCAGGCAGAGGCAATGTGCAGAATGAGAATGTTCAGCCTGTAGTAAAGGACTTAGTGTAAGAGGAGTTCAATTACAGCCGATCCGACCCAAGCACCAAAGGCGTTTGCCAAGTGTCACCCTGACTAGATTAAAATTCTGTTCTCTTCTAAACTGTGGACTGTTAAACAAGCTGAGGTAGCACCAGAGACTCACAACATCCATGAGTAAGCTGCCTTTCTTGGTGCAGAGAGACACATTTACAGCTTTTCCTGTAAATAACTGATCCCTAGTTGATGCACTCAGATTGCATGCATCCTCCTGTCACTCATCCTTTGGGGGCATTTTCAGTCAAGGACATGCCTGTGCTTCTTAATTGCACAGAGTTTTAAAGATGAGGCAAGTGACCTGCAAACTTAATTTTGGAGGACAAGATCAAGGGCTGTGGCTGGAAAGGACAGCAGGGCTGCAAGGAGCTGGATGGAGGTGGCCAGAGAACACCTCCACTGCTCCACCTCTGTGCCCTGCTCGGACGATCCATGCCAGCCTACTCCATGTGTGAGGGATCCCATGAAATAACTGTGTGCATCTGCATTTCTCTTGGCACATGCCAAGGGTATCCAGAAATGTAATGTAATTTTTCCTTAACAAGTTCTGTCACTGAGAGAGAGAAACTGGATCTCCTTCAGGACAGCAAGCAAGGTGGCACAGGCACTTTTGTCCCCTATCATGCTGATGTCTCCTGCCAGGAGTTAAAGCAAAGAACCCCTATGCCTCTGGCACAGGCAGCCAGGAGTCCTGTGCTGGTGAAGACAGCCTGCAGAGCTGAGTTAAAACCAGGTGAGGGTATGGGTAAACCCTGCAGCCCCTTCTGCAGCAAAGTGAAAAGTGATAGGCTCAGCAGCAGCCCTCTCTGAAACTGCAGCACACATCTCCTTGCTCTTCCCTGTGACTCCTAGGAACAATTTACCATACATACTGCAGACCTGAAGGAACTACCATCAACTCCAGCACCATGGCCCAGTTTTTCCAGGTTCAAGGGGAAGGGTACTTTCACACAGAAAATATGAGTTACAAACATTCTAGCCAAGTATGTGCCAGTGTTCACATGTGCACCTGATGTGCACAAGCCCTGCATCTGGGCACACACCTCCAGCAGGCACATGCATAAAAGAGTCACAAATGCATCCTGCTAGAAAGCACAAGATTGTTCATATTTATTTACTTTAGTATTTTGTCCTTGGGACAGCAATTCATCTCACCTTTTATTAGACATATTCAGTGCAGATGACTGCATGTATGGTAAAAAACTCTTTTTGTAGTCATGGCGCTGCTCAGCCACAGCTTCTCGCAGGCTGTGTAGGCAGATCACATATGCTGCACTCTGCAGGGATGTTTCTCTCTGCAAATGGAGGCTAGCCCAAATCTAGCTATTTGCCATGAATCCAGGCCCGGGCATCACTATGTACTTTTAAAATCTTATCCGAGCTCTCCTTACTTTCCCCAGCCTTTCCATGTCACCCTTTCATGATGCATTTTTCTGCAACCAGCAGCTTTTCACATGATTTTCCCCTTCACTTTCTTTTTTTTCCTCTGATCAGTTTTTGCACTCAGTTTCTCCCCAGCTTCCCGTTCCACTGCCATGCCACACCACTTCCCACTCTGCCTCTGCTGTCACCCACAAACTGACATGGCAGTGTCTCTATCAGCCTCCGCTCCCATCCTCCCAGTGCCACAACTCTTCCTGCACCCCATCTCCAGGCACCAACTCACATCCCGTTGCCCCCGTGCTTTCCATTGCCACCATGCCCCCACACCTGTACAGGGCTGTCTCCACGGGAGGAGATGGTGAGGGGCTAGTCCCCATGTCCCCCCCATGTGTTGTCTCAGCCCTGCACCCCTCAGTCTCACCCCACACAGCTGTGCCCCGCCAGCCTGGCTCTGCCAGGCCTCCTCCAGGTGCTGCTCTGCTTTGCTTCGCACAGACGGGGAAGCCACGAAGATGCCTGTTATTTACATGTGGCTAAAGCAGATTCCCAGATGGCTTCACAGCTTCCCTTGCATTCTGTTTAGTCTTCCTGGCCTCTGTGGTCATTTCCCTTTTCCACCTGCCTTTCCCCTTTGCTCCCTTCCTGTCCCTGCTCTCTCACGTTGCACTGCTATGTCCCCACATCCAGCCCATCCCGCATCCCTGCAGCCCCTTGCTTGACCCACACTCATGGCATTGCCTACTCTTTGCCCTACCAAACACATTAGTGTTGTGAGCAGAGGACAGCTGAAAAGACTCTCAGGAAAAAGCTGGGGAGTGTCTGCAGCTAAACTTGACAAAATCCCAGTGAAAAATAATGGTCAGAAGAAAGCCCATATTCTAGTCCCAGCTGGTGCATGTGATGGAATTAAAAATCCTTTGTATGCCTGCATGAGAACAACTAATGCAAAAAAACCCCGAAATGGTGACATGATGAGAGCAAGGAGGCAAAATGTGGGACTTGAGGAAGGAGAGAGAAAAAGGAAAAAAAAAGAGAACAGGAAAAAAACAGGCAGATTCTTAGAGGCACTTCACATGCTTTTTTAAAAGCTACACTTCCTTTGAAGTATATGTGCTGGAGATATTTTCAATCCATGCATTCAACTCTCACATGAGCTTGCAGAACATGAAAGAAGCTTCAAGTGTCACTAAAATATAGGACTAGCCTCAATTCTAAAATTAAGGGCTGTGCATCTTCCTCCTTGACAGCAAAATGGCATCTCTTAACCTCTTCCTCTTCACCTACCCTGACCTCCCCATGCCCAACCCCCAGTAAAAGCAAGTTTATTTTTCTTCTAAATGGCATGGTAGGGATTTCAAAATTACATAGGATCCTAATCACACTGAAGGAATAACTCATCTGGAACCTGATCCAAGGACACCAAGAGAAAGATTTCAGCTTCATCCGCACGTGCACATCATGTACTTCATCAGAAAGAAATGCACTGTTTGCCTACAGACACACCAGTGGTAGACATAAGTCCCCTTGGTACAAACAACAGCCCTGATCTAGGAAGAGAAACTGCAGCAATTTCAAAATTGTTGGCTACACTTTCACAAAACACACTCAAACTATTTTTTTCCATTGATCAGACTACTCCAATTACTCAAATAGCTCCTCAGCCTACTTCCTGTTCTGCTGGAGGTCTCAGAAGCCCTGCTAAGAAACAGATTAAAAAAAAAATTCTAACTTTATTTTGAGGTCAACAGAAATAGTGGATGGTTCCTATTTTTGTTCCAAAAATTTATTAACTTTACTCCCATCGCACGGCACAGCAATATGACTTCTTCTGATCCCCAAGATGCCAATTCAGCACAGTTTTTGAGCTGTGCTCACAAACCACTGCCAAGATGGTCCTCAGCTCTGAGTACCAGAGACCTGCTGTAGGAAGAGAGGGGAAATTCACTCTTTGTGCCACATTTTGCTGCTGGTCTGCCTGTGCTCTGTTTTCTAAAGAATCCTCAATGAAGCCAGCTGGGAGAGGGATTTTGCCATGTGGGCAGTTCTCCATGGGCTAGTCATTTATATAAATGACTATCTGTGTTTTGTGTTATTTTTACCCTGGATCAGATTTATCCCTCATGCAAGCCCACCAGACTCAAACGAGTTATGACAGAGTTGATTTGGCTTGATCTCATTCCGGTCTTGAAACTCAGACGAAGCAATGCTCTCAAGCATCGATGCTTCTCCGTAACAATGAGAGGGATGCATAGTTCAAGGAGTCAGAGAACACTGTTTGCTGGCCCTGGTTACTGCAGTAGCAAAAGAAGACAGGAAGGGACTGGCAGACAGCAGCAAATAAACACTTCCCAGTGAGATCAGCTGGAACTGCCACTGCAAAATCAGCCACTGAACCTACACTTGGAGTCTCCCTTGCTTTTCTAAAATCTGAAGGGTATTTTCAAGATTACTGGTGAAGCCTGTGGCTTTTTGTTACCCAATATGAAAATTAATGTCTTAGGGGTTTAAAGGGATTAGCAGGTATTTTCTGAAGTATTTTATTTTTGGAGCACTAGCTGTGCTGCTTTAGAGACATTAAGTGCCATCACACTGTTAGTGGTTCTAGGAACAAAGCTTGTTTTTCAAATCCCCGCTCCAGACAATAAAGACTGACACCAAGTAATTTCATTCAGTATGTTTGTTATAAGGTGTGATATATTAGTTGGCCAGCTCTCTAAACTGACTTGCAATTTATTTCCCAACCAAGTAACTTAATTGCACAGTATATGGAAAATGTTGCTGTTATGCAAACTTCTGTTTTCTGACAGTAGCCAGTAAAGCTACTTTCCTCCCTTAATTTTATATCCTGGAAATATTCTTATGCTATTTGTTAAGCCAGCAATGGTTTTAGCTAGTTCTCCAAAGGAAGCTGCTCTCCAGAAGACCATCCTTTAAAACTGTCCAGTAGGTGTGATTTCACTAAAGTAAACCTTACAGGTGGAGCACTGGATAGAAGTATGTCCGTGCTAGTACTTTTGGAATATTCACTTTTAACATCTAATAGCCCTAAGGACACACTAAAAGGAAGAATATCTTTGCCTCCTTCTCCCTGGGGGAGCAAAGACGAATACGAATCACCTGGAAAGCAGAAAAGTGAACACTACAGCATCTTAATTCAATAGGCAAAGTAAAGAGTATCCAGTGTGAGTAAATCGAAACACAAACACCCTTAGAGCTTCTAAAAAACTTTTGGCATCACTTCACACAGCACCTCTGCAGCAATGACAAGGTAGTTTAGGACAGTTCAACAGCCATGCGAGGTATGTTCCCAGCACTGTTAGTCTTAAGATTCCTTGACAAAAGACATGCACAAACTTCCAAAGATCATTGTCCAAATTAAATTGTTTAGTTGAAAAGTCAAAATTTTTGCTAAAATCTTACAGTCTTACTGCAAAATCTTACACTTACTAAAGTACTGGCCAGCAGGTTCTGTACTACATCCCCGCTTTAACACAGAGCTGTTTTCCTATCTCCTGGCAGCTTCTTGGATCAAAGATCTCTGAATCACCTTTGTATGTGGAAAAAGTTATTAAATTCCAAATTAAGTGATGAAATTTCAAATTGTGTTTTATATTTTAAAAAAGCACAGGGAAGCAGTGTGAGCCTTTGTATTCAGATTGTATGTTCCTCATTCTTCAGTGCCTGCTTATATCTCTCCCTGTGGCCCTACCTCCAGATTTCTCCTGAGAGTTGAATGCCACCTGCTATCCAAGGCCACACAACACACATACAATCAGGAAGGCAGCTTTTGCTTTAGTTGTGTATGGGCTTTTTGTTTCAGCTAGGGCAGGGAGGGAAAGCTTGTGTTCTCTGTTTTTTACAGGAAAGATGAATTGGCTTACATGGTCTACCCTTTCTTTCCATTCAGCCCATTTTCTTGATTGAGAGAAGCAGCTATTTCAATATTGTGTTTGCCGTGCCTTGTTCTCACAGCCCCCAGCTCTTGGAGTCAGGTGCCCGAGACTCTGAGCTCCCTTTTTTTTTTTTTTTTTTTTTTTTTTTTAAGTACATCTTTAGCCTTCTGGCTTGCAGAGAAGAATGAATGAAAAATTATCCTTATCCTGAGTGCAAGTTAAAGGTATATAAACTAAGAAAACAATTGGACAAAATCAACACTTTAATAAAAAAAATTCCAAAATGGGGTGGGCTTTAAGGCAATCCTTATTGTTTTGGCCAGCAACAACACAGTTGCTGCCACTGCCAGGGCCAGCAGAGTTCAAAGCACCCTTCTCTGCAGACCCCTGTCAGTCCCTAGCATCTCTCTGCCTTGATGATAAAAATATCTGTATCCTGTCCACAACATCAGATGCACATTTCAGGAATACTAGAATTACAACAGGCCAGAAAATGCTTATAAACCTTCCTATTACAGGTAAACCCCAGAATCCTCCCACAAATGGGAAAGGCCTTTTCTAAAGCCCCTGCATAAGAGGGGCTGCTGCTAAAAATTTTCCTGTCCCACACCACATCATCTTTTTTCTCCTTCTTTTGTGCCTGAAGCCTCACAAGGCACAGAAGGAAGGGGCTCAGAACATGGACAAAGTAAATTTCAGCAAAGGAGGCTTTGCTTACAGATGCCAAGGATTGAACCTCACCTATGGCACAACATGCCCCAACGAGGCATAAAAGACAGCAGGGGACAATAAACTCGATGGTGGATCATTGCATAGTGACCACTCACATTCCTTCCCATCTGTTCAAGGAAACTGTGGCAAGCTTTGGGTACAGCAAAGTAATTACCAGCTGTTTGATGGTTTCCCTTTAATGAGTCAGTTCAATGAGCCCAGTGTAAGTATAGAGGGAGTGAAAGTCTGCCATTCAGCTGTCTGCAAACTCCAGCTTCTCTGAAGATTTCTATATTAGATTTCAAGGCCTCAGGAGTTTGGGTTGTTTTTCTAAATGAGGTTCAACATTGCACCTTCCAGAGAAGCTGACAGCTATCAAAAAAGCGTACAATTCTTATTCACTTGATACCACAGGTTTCGGATTGAATCACAGCAAAGTGTGGTTGACCTCAGATTAAACTAAAGTTCTTGCTCTGTGGCATTAGACTTGAAGGTTGGCCAGCATGGGAGCTGGATGGAGCCCAGATTTTTTTTTACATCACATCTCAAGCAAAAAAACTGGGGGAGAGGAGATGTGCAGGTCAGGCTGAACACAGCTGAAATGAGGGGGCTGTGGAAACAGAACTATGAAATGTCTCCTCTGGAACCATAGTAAAAGGTGTTTTTTGGGTTATGTAAATTCTAAAAAAACATTTCTCTTTTCTTCTTTCAATGTATTTTATCAATGAGGTCAAGTTGTAAGTGAAAAATGCCATTTTGAATCAAATTTACATTTCAAATGCTTGCAAAATGTAAACAAACCATTCCCAAAATATAACAGTTCATTCTGAAAGTGTCAGAATTACATGCCTCGCTATTTTTAACATCCTTCCCTTTTTTCCCCACCTCTGTTTTTTCTAGTTTAGAACTATTTGTAAAATGTGTTTGAATTAGTGAATCATTTTGACTCCACCTCCCCCCTAACATTTGCTGGAAAATTTACTCTGCCAAAAATCATAGAATCATATAAAGTTAGGGGTTGGAAGGGACCTCGAAAGATCATCTAGTCTACCCCCCCTTGCCAAATCAGAGTCACCTATAGCCAGTCACACAGGAACGCACCAGGTAGGCTTTGAATATCTCCAGGGAAGGAGACTCCACAACCTCCCTGGGCAGCCTCTTCCAGTGCTCTGTCACTCCCACAGTGAAAAAATTATTCCTAATATTTATATGGAACCACCTATGCTCCAGTTTATAACCATTGCCCCTTGTCCTATTATTAGTCACCCCTGAGAAAAGCTTTACTCCATCCTCCTGGCACTCACCCCTTACATATTTATAAACATTAACAAGGTCGCCCCTCATTCTCTGCTCCAAGCTGAAGAGCCCCAGCTCCCTCAGCCTTTCCTCATACGGGAAATGTTCCACTCCCTTCATCATCTTGGTTGCTCTGTGCTGGACTCTTTCAAGCAGTTCCCAGTTCTTGTGGAACTGAGGAGCCCAGAACTGGACACAATATTCCGGATGTGGCCTCTTCCAGGGGGAGGAGAACCTCTCTGAACCTACTAGCCACCCCCCTTCTAATGCACCCCAGGATGCCATTGGCCTTCTTGGCCACAAGGGCACATTCTTGGCTCTTGGCCATCCTTCCATCCACCAGCACCCCCAGGTCCGTTTCACCTATGCTGCTCTCCAACAGCTCAGTCCCCAACCTATCATGGTACCCAGGGTAGTTTTTTCCCAGATGCAAGACTTTACACTTGGCCTTGTAATACATTAGATTTCTCCCTGCCCAACTCTCCAGTCTGTTCAGGTCCCTCTGAATGGCAGCACAGCCTTCTGGGGCATCAGCCACTTCACCCAGTTTTTTGTTATCAGCAAACTTGCTATACGTGAACTCTATTCCCTCATCCAGGTCATCAATAAATATATTGAATAGTACTGGTCCCAGTACTGACCCTTGAGGGTCTCCACTGGAAACAGACTTCCAACTGGACTCCATCCCATTGACTACAACTCTCTGGCTTCTATCCTTCAACCAGCTCCTGATCCACCTCACTACCCGATCATCCAGGCCACGCTTCTTCAGTTTAGCTCTTATATGCTGTTGGAAAATCTGTGCTTCCAACCACCTCCTACAATCTTCTGTCCTGACAGGGTTTTTTTGGATGGAGCTGGAGGTCTGGATGTCTTGGGGGGACAGCACAGATGGTCCAGAGGAACAGTGGGCCAGGAGGGCAAACCCCTCTCTCTGGTTATTGTGGCACAGAGCAGCCCAACCCTCTACCATGGCTGCCTTAAAAAATGATGATCCGCCCTCTCCTGAAACCAAAAATGGAGTCAGGCTCTGACAGCAGCCACCAGGCAGAGGGAGTCTGTCAGCTTGCTGTGGCTTCTGGATTTTAGGGGAGTGCTTTGAGTTTTGGTTCTCTTGGAAAAATCTCGTATTCAACACCAGGCCCCTGAAGATTAAGGGGGTGTATATGGGTGTTCAGAGCTGCCTCCTATCCAGCTTATGAAGATTTGGGCTTTGATTTCAATAGAAATATGACAGCTTCAAGGCTTGCAATGAAATATAGAAGCTTGATTCTTCACAGCCTGGAAATCTGTAAAACAATTTATGCCTTTGCAATACGAGTGTAAATGTTACCACTCTCATTTTGTGAGTGTTTTGCTCCTACCCTGGAACATTTAGAAAGTGGAAAAGCCTTGCTTGTCTTTCTCTCAGTCCTCACATTCAACTTCTTTTCAAGTCTTGCAGACTTTTTCAGAGTAATATTGCTAATAAGAGTCTTTCCAACCTACCGACGCCACTAAAATTCACCTCCAGAGCTCATCACCTCATACCTCAATTTCACGTCTCCACAGCCTATTCTCTGCAGGCTTGCTCTGCAAAGGTACACCAAGCCCACGGATGAAAGATTGCTTTTCAAATCTGTTGCCTGGCTGCTCTCTGAGCCTTCCCACCTTGACTCCTCCTTTTGAGGCACAAGTCTAAGCTACTTGGCTTTTCTTCCAAGGCTGTGATTTGTTCTATTCCCATCATCTCTTATTTCACTGCTGAAAGGTCAACTCCTGCATATGCTCAAGCATGAGATCAGCTTATATTAAACTAGCTCCTCTGAGCTTTCTCCTTTCTGGGAAAAGCTCCCATCCACAAGAAAAAACCTGGGATGTGGAATTGCCTTTAAGCTGCTCAAAAGCTCAAAGACCAAATGTAAGGACAGTTTGGGCTCTATACTACAAGGACAGACAAGAACACACAAGGTGGCATCATCCTACCTCTGGATTTCCCTCTCATTATCAGCCCAGCACCTGGTCAACATTATGGTCACTTGCAGTCACCTGGACTCCCACACTGCTTTTCTTGTCACAAAAAAAAAAACATTCTAGCAAGAAAGAGTTACATGACAAAACAGAGACCTGAGGAGAGAGGCCAAGTCCTTTATCCACAAGATGAGACACAGATGGGGCACTGCTTGCGGTGGAGGACCTACAGCCCTGCTTTCAGACCATTTGTTTTAACCTGCTATGCAAGGGGGCTTCCATGAGAGCCAGATGGCATGAGTTGCTCCCTCCTCTGAGATAGCATCTGGTTCAGTTCAGACCTGCTTTTCCAAAAGTTTCTCTTGAATGTAGGAGCTTTGCGCAGATTTTTTTTTTTCAGTAGTGGTACATCTTGCTCAAGAACTGTGACATGCACTTTTTGTGTGAAGGTGGGAATGTGACATCTGACAAGGCAACTCTGTTTTCTTATGAAAATATCAAGGTTAGTTCCTTCTCTGCTAAAAGTATGGAAGGGAAATTAAAAATTGTCAAGCGGAGAGAGATTACCTGGATTAGGAACATTTTATATACAGATTCCTAGGAGAATATTAAAACAATGGAGCTAGGACAGCACACTTATCATGGTTATTTCAAACAATGGGTTTAACATATTCTCTTCAAACACAACAGTACTTCAGGTGGATCGAGTTGAAACACAGTTATAAAATCTTGTTTCTTTTTTTTCTTTCTGGACACCCTGATCTTCATCACAATAAGATACTCCTCCTCAGCAATTGCATTTCCAAGTGCCTCCTACTTCTGTGACCCCATACCTTGCTTTCAAGGTGCATCTATTGATGACAGCCCAAGACAGCCCTGAGCAGCAGGAGCAGGGCAACTGCATGGGATGCAGGTGTGCACAAGTCCCCAGCAAGAGCAGGATGACACGGTGGGACTCAAAGGCCAGTGTGGTGCCAGCTGAGTTCTCCTTCTCCCTGTGCTGCCACGACAGGCACCTGGGCAAAACACACTCACTGTCATCCCATGTAACCATCTGCAACAGAACCCAGAGGTGGAAAGACACCCTGGGGTCTTTCATGGTCTTTTTGTGTAGGTACCAAAGGCAGCACGATGTACAAGCTGATGTTCAACTGCTTTATATGCAGCTAAGATGATTCCGTGAAGGCATGGATTTTAAAAAATGGAACTGGGCTAAATTTCCAAATTCAAATAAATGTTTGAACCTGTGGACACTGATTCAGCCTCATCTCTAATTATATGCCAACTTCAACCTTTTAGAGTAGGTCTGTAGTCTTCAGTTAGGGCCACTTTACCATTGTTATTTGAGTTCCTTGCCAGTCTGCTGTTGGATTTTCCACTTGACATTATTGTTTTTCTCATAATCTTTTATCTGTCCTATTCAGTTTCCTACAAACACACATTAGCCAGATGAGAGAAGGTAGGAGGAAAAAAAAACCAAACCAAACATTTTCAAGTACAATCATGGCTCAGGATTTGTCGATATTATTGTTTAAATTTATTGTTCTGGATATGTAAACTTAAATACATTCCAGATAAAAAAAGTCAGGAAAGAAAACATTATGCATTACAACATGTCATTGGATTGTACTGTCCCTGTTCAGCTACAGCTGTGGAAGAAATATGTCACAGGAGATCCTGCAGAGTTATACATTTTAGACTTACATCATCAATTGCTATAGCGAAGCTAAAAACAAATGTAGCTGAGCCTGCTAAAACTGGAGAAACTTTGAATGTGTAGCCTAGGGGTATAATAACTTTGCCTGTAAGTTAACAAAATCCACCCACATAAAACTTACCAAGAGAGATTGCAGATTGGACTCTGATCTGCAGTCTGACAAAAAGCAAAGCTGACTTTTTTACCCTTCCTACAGATGCAGGCTTGAATGATCCCTGCAGAGTGTTCATTAACTATTACCCACAGTAGCAACCATATTACATTTGGACATGCTGCTAATTCTCCCTCGGTTGCTCTGTACCTCACTTGCAGTGGCCTTTCCTTGACACCCTCGTCTTCTCTCTTTTGAGGGTACTCACAGGCTCCCACAACCACCCATTTAACAAAATGTTTTCAATGCACTTAACTCAATGGGAACAGCTTCTGCCATTATTACACCTCCTCAGAATGCCTTCTCAAAGTATAGGTGCAATGAACAAGACTCAGCATTGAGCTGGAGGCCAGGTTCCACTCCTGTCTTTTTCCTGAGCAGCAGGGACCAGGGATTGTTTAGCAAAGAATGAGAAAAAAACACCGAGCACTAAAATGCACTTTCCAAAAAGCCACCCTGCCTATCTTTCCGCTTATAAAGCACAAGTTCCCAAAGGCCCTAAAGTGCTCTACCTATGAGAGGCGAAACCCCTATGGGGAACATGTCTCTGGTTTGTTAGTTCAGCTTAAATAGGATTTACCATGAGAAGTACCCGGATACATGCAGGGGAGGCAAGGCAAACAATGAAAAATTTTCAAGGACCAAAACTGCAACGTAGTCCTTCTGGATTCAGCAGAGATACATGTTCTATCAGCATTTTATATAAACCTAACAAAAGAAGCAAACTGTTTATCAAAGGTTCTTCAATTCTATCTTGCTGCAAATGAATTGCCCAAGCAAAGGCAAAGGGACAAGAAGCAAAGGGGAAGGAAGAGTTGCTGGAGGTAAGTGCTGCCATCACTTAGTCCTCTGCTGACTTCCACTCGGTGCCACACTTATGATGCCCCCTTCTGCTAACACTGATGTAGGGGAGAAGGCTGGGCCTTCTCTCTGGCCTAGCCATCCTACCAAGACATTGTGTGGTTATTCCTGGTGTTTATATATTGGTCTTCACTCAGGTAAAGCCAACAGCATTCAGGCTGACGGGAGCTTTGTGACAGTGAAATCTGCAGACTTAGACCTCCCTCTTCTTCACACATTCCAAGAGCTCTATTTTCCAAACCCCAAGTACAAGATTTAATGTAAAGGATAAGAGCCCAGAGGCCAAGGGCAAAATTCAGATCAATTCAGCAAGCTCTGCACCATGGCAACTGCAGGTGCTGACCTCTGCAAACCAAATGTGTGAAGGAAACAGTGAATAGACAATCTGATCCTGTCCTTTGAATCAGTATCATTAAAATGTTTTTCAGTATGTCACTCCAGAGCCCATATATGCCTTTCAGGGAGATGAGGAATGCTTTATTTACTATTACTCAAAACTGCAACAGTGCTGACAGCTAATGCTGTTCCTGTTATGCAGCCCAGATCAGATAACACACTGTACCACTTAGAGTTTTAAGTGCTAAGCACTTGCTGTTCAACACTATAGTTCTGCTTCCAAAAGCAATCCTTGTGTTTTGACTTGCAATATATCTCAGATCTGAGAGGAAGAATTAAATTTCTTCTACTAGGCTGTCTCTTTTTCTACATATCAATGAAAATAATGTTCTTTAATGTAAAAAATTCACTTCTTCTTATAACTGAAATATATGATAATATTAAAATAAGCATCATAAGACACAAAAGACTAATATGGGTCTTAAAAGCCTGGAGCAGCTTCAGACTCCAGTATTGCCTATATGAGAAACTAGGGTCCAAAAACACCAGCACTCAGTCCACGCAACCTGTGGCTGACTGTGGCAGTGAGGATCTCCCTGGGCAGGCAGCTGTGACAGCATCTCTGTGGTGGTGAACTCCCACCATGGCTGCAATCTATATTTTCCAAAAGCTTCCACCAATTTTGATAGCATTCATGGCACATACACCAAGACTGAAACTTGCAGGTGGAGACCCTGAGCATCTGTTGAGCTTCCATGACAACATAGGCTGAAAGACATTGCTGGGTGATCATCCCTGTTACAGAAAATTCACACATTTTGTGGATTTTAAACCCAAATCAGAGGCACTGTTTTTGAAGCTGGTAGACCTCACACTGGAGCAGCTTCCTGAACTATCTGCATCCCTTTTGCAGGCTACACGACCTGGCTTTTTATGAATATAAAGACAAATGACATTCCAATAAATTTTATGGAAGATATTAATAAGTACTTCAGAAACAGAGTCCTAAGCACATTCCTGAGCTAGTCTTCAAAATCCCAACAGAGTCAACTCAGAAAAAAGGTACCCTTAGGAGGAGACATCCAACAACGCTAAGCAAGATGAACTTCATAAAAAGGTCATTTCAAGTGATCCGGACAGTGTAGAAGCCCACAGTCCCCAAAAGGCCACATTTGAGAATAGAAATTAGGCTGCAAAGTTACTCAGTGATTTGAAAATGTAAATATATAGTTTCTTCTCTCTGTTAAATATTAACATATCTTACTTAGAAAGTTTGGCTGGGCTTCATTGGAAGAAATCAGGTCAAATTTACTGCACAAATTTACATAGTGGTATAAACAAAATAATCTCTAACAATTACAGAGACTAATCTTACCTGAAGTGACATTTAACATCATACATAGATACCATTATTCTCTAGTCAGTTATCTCAGACTTGCATGTAAAAAAAAAAATTAACTCAGCACTGGCTTTCAGTCATTGCATGACATGCAAGAGCTCAATACTGCACTAATATTTTCTTCACATGTAAATCTGTCCTAATGCATTATGGAAATAACATCAAAAAACATGAGACATGCTAACTAGAGTTTGATTGGGTTTTGTCATTACAAGGCTCCAAAAGAAGTGAAGACAAAAATGTAAAGTTTCCACTGTTCTGGGAACTTCATGCTGTGGACATTCAGTTTAATACCTGAAGGGTCCAACTAGCCAAGCTCCTGACATTTGTGATTCCCATCGGTAACCTGGCTGTGTCCAGAGCTGCAAGCCCTAAAAACAAGGGACATAACATTTGTTCTTCCTGCACCTGAGAAATTTGGGTTTTTCACTTTTTTAATGAGTGTTTTCAGTGTGCAATTATGAAACAAAATATGTAAGAGACAGCAGCTGTACTAGCAAGTAAGTCCCTCTGTGAAAAGGATCTGCTATGTGCCATTTAGTTTCTACACTCAGTCATCGAGAATATGAACAAAGAAGAAACCCTTCCCAATGAGCTTAAAAATGTTGATGAAAAAGGGTTTGAACTAGCACCATTTGTCTCCTATTGGGTTATGACAGCATCTTCACTAAGCCTCCATGCCTAGGAGTCCATAAAAAAGCTGCCTGTTACTCAAGAAGGCCACATGAATAGGTAGGCAATAAGCTACCAAATAGAGAGCAGTGCTTTGTGAACTCCCCACAGGCTACAGCCTCCATCCATGAAGAGCAAGGAAACCAGGGGTCCTGATCTTATCCCAGCAGACAAAATACATTGCCAGCTCTGCTGAGCATGGTGCTCTGAGAGTGGAAAGAGAGAGACATCCACCTCCTCCTCCCCCTTCTAATCTCCTAGGCTGCTGCAGGAGGCTTCATCCCTTGGCAGCTTACCCGGTGTGCTAAGTACCTTCCTTGGGCAGTGATATGCATGACTAGAATTACAGTCACTCTTCAGAAAAAGTAAGCAGGCCAGGCCCCTGATATGCTAGACAATATATTGATACTAGATTGGTGATATCACTCACAAGCTCATAAGCTTTGGAGCTTCTAAGACAAATGGGTTGGGAGGAAAGAGTAACAATACATAAAGAGAGTCAGGCTAAAAAGCAAACAAAACATTCATCATGCATCACTATAGCCCTGGGCTCATGGTTTCTGTTACACAGAGATTTCCTGATAACAGTGACAGCTAGGAATGGGAAAGAAAGCATATTTAATTTGATTGCTTTTTACAGGAACAAATCAGGAGTGCTGTTGTCAGGTTATGCCTTGGAACATCTCAAAGAGAAACATGCAAGGGTGCCTAGGCCCCTGGCTGATGCTGACCCTGTCCCACTCTACACTTGTCTCCTTTTAGAAATGTGTTACAGACATTGTGAGTCAAAGAAATAAATCAATTTTTTTTAATGCCTGTCAGCAGCAATACCATTAGCTTTTTCCAAAAGCTCTTGCCATTTCATAGAGGTCAATGGAAGTCTCTTATTCTGAGCAAGCTGTTCTGCCTGTTGAGAGAAGCAGAGGTTTCACAACATACCGAGAATCACTGAATTCTTCCATAGAGCCACAGCAATGATCAGAGGGCTGGAGCACCTCCCCTATGAAGACAGGCTGGGGAAGTTGAGGTTGTTCAGCCTGGAGAAGAGGAGGCTCCGAGGTGACCTTATAGTGGTTTTCCAATACCTGAAGGTATTTCTCTACAAGAAAGTTGGAGAGGGACTTTTTGCATGGGTGTGCAGTGAGAAGACAAGGGGCAATGGTTTAAAACTTGATGTGGAGAGATTTAGGGTAGACATTAGGAAAAAAATCTTTGAGGGTGTTGAGACACTGGAAGAGGTTTCCCAGGGAAGTTGGGGATACCTTCTACTGCTGGAGAGGGCCTTGAGCAACCTGATCTAGTGTCCTATATATATAATATATATATACATATATATGTCCTATATATATATATATATATATATAGTCTCGGCCCATGGCAGGGGGGGGTGGAAGGAGATGATCTTTAAGGTCCCTCCCAACCCTAAATGATTCTCTGATTCTGTAAGTCTTTGTGCTTCCTCAGTAGCTGTGGGAAAGCCAGAAAGAGGAACACTGCAGTCTTGAACTGTTTTTCCAGGAGAGAGGTTTTTTCCCCTGCCTGTCACTTTTCTATAGTACACACTTGCACAATTTCTGCCTTTACCCCCACTCATCTGCTACTTTGTCTCTAGTTTCGAAGAACTGACAATCTCTTGGATTTCCACCAATGACAACAACTCACTGTAATGACCAGAATTTGAATATCTTTTACTTAAGGGAAATAGCCACCTATCAAGACTGGGACCAAGCCTTCTTCTTCTGAGTACACCTTGGTCTACCAGCTTTCCCTCGAGTAAACAGGATTCCCCAGGAACAGAACTCAAAGACTCCTATGTTCCCATTGAAGTCAACATGAGTTGCAGACAGAATGAGGCTTATTTGGTTGTGAAATCCCTTTTAGTAGCCAAGCTGCCATCTCAGTCTACCTGTGCCATTAGGGACAGGTAGCACCTTCTTGGTCCTTTCCAGCCTCAATGATTCTGTGATTCTCACTCCTCCACACACCCAGCCTGTATGAACAGCCAAGGGAGAAGAAATTCTCCTGCAGCACCAGACATGTTAGAGACAGGCACCTTCCAACAGCAACTGCATGCCCCTGGCCTATGAAGTGGCTGTAAAAAGGCACCCACTCCTTCTTCAAATTGCCCACGTCACTGCCTTGCAGCTTTGTCATACAGCACTGTCCCCATCCCAGACAGGCAGTTCTTCCCACACAGCTCAAGAATTGCAATTGCTCAAGTTTCTTTAAAACTTTGCAAGCATCAATAAACAAATGTAGGGTTGTTCCAGCAGCAGCCCACAGCCCAGCAGCAGCCCAGTGAAAGTCACAGCTGCAAAAGTCCTTACATGGACGTTTATTCAGACTGTAAAGTGGACTTGCGGAATGTACAATTGGTCTGACTGTCACTACACTTCAGAAATCTGCTATAATAAGGGCAGGGTCAACATATCCCAGTGCTGCACAGCCCACGGGGTACCACTTGTACTCCAAGGAGAGCCAACATACTGAGTAAACTGTTTCAATAAACAAAGGCAGAGTCCGCATCAGCCACCAAGCTGCTACAGCGTCCAAAAAAGTGGCCATATTCCCCTCCTTGCCTTTTGTTAGGCAACGTTATTTTCTTGCTGGTTAGTTTGCAGTCCTGCAAATTACATTTCCTACTTGAAGTACAAATGGAAGACAAGTCTGTGACAGCCAAAGGGATCTGCCCATTTTCTGGGTACATCAGGAGGAACAACAACAGACAGACAGACATCCCTAACAGATTTGCTAAGTCAGACAGCCTCCAGAAAGGAAGGGCAGAAGCAAGCCTGCTGTTAATCAAATTTTTAAACGTGATACGAGAGATGTGTGGTGCAGACCATACATGTAGCACAAATTTCTTTCCTATTGCTTATTGTCACCTCTTGTCCAGGTACAACAGCCCTCTCCTCCACCAGCAGCACTGGATGCAAATAGGCAGGGCTCTCTGCCTGCCTAGCATTTACCTGCTAAACCCAGAGGCATGATACTGGTTTCTGTCAACCAAGGGCTCACAGGATTTAGTTTGATGGAAAAGCACAAGTTGTGGAGAAAGCTTCTCATACACCCTCCCTCATTATACAACTCACTTCCAGACCGTGCACACTGCTAACAGGAAACTGTGAGTTCATGAAAACAAATGAGTATGCAACTTGAGACTGCTTCAGTAGCTGCCTTCTGCTGTCATGGATTTAAAAGACATTGCCTACTGGTACACAAAGTTCAGTGTTTTTATGTGAATCAGCTTTGAATTACTCGGCATTTGCGCATGATCCTGCTGAGAAGTTGATTATAACCTGCCAAAGTCAGTGATCATCCCTGTGTGGGACCTATGAAGCCCAGACAAAAGTATCATTAATTAGCCCTCTGCTCCTGGAGATGACTCCAGCACTGACACACAAAATCAACTTCACGTCCTCAGGCTGCCTGATACATTTTGGACCAGATCTTCATCTTGTTTAGCTTGAAGTAGTCCCACTGAGCCCAGAAGAGTTACTCTAATCTTAGACCTGATCTGAGCATGTTCTGATCCAGGCATTTCAGCAATATAAACAAGCCTTGCCTGTTTACTGCCTAGACACCAGCCTGGCTGAGCTTGCATGAGGACATGGGAGGATGCCCAGGGTCAGCCTGAAGCTCCAGGAAGCTTTTCACAAGAGTATTAGGCATGCTTTTGACCATCAGCAAACTGTTTTCAGCAGCAAATCAGTGGGACATGGAACAATCAGTAGTCATGGAGAATAGAGCAGAGATTACTATAGCTCACACATACAAAACCAACAGAATTTAATCAGCAGAAGGATCATAGCAGTCCCCATATCAGTTGAGCCCCAAAATACAAAACAGGCTGCAAACACTATGAGCCACAGACTTCTAACTTAACTGTGCTTTTACTCAACTGCTTCTCCATCCAGAGCGGAACTGAACCTGAGTTCTTGGAAGAGGACAGAACTAGAAAAGCTAAGATATTTACTTCAGACTGCTGAGTATTTTGCAAACCACAGTCTGTAATTTCTTCATGAGTTTGATAGCTTAACGTAGATGTTTCCCAGCACAGGTCTTCCTCAAGTCATTATGCTCAGCAAGAGTTTCAATATCATGTGTCTACAGAAAGTTAAACACAGTGAACCACATCACTGAAAGTTGATGCGCCTTTATAAAACTTTTTAAAATTAAGGAGCCATTGGGTTGCCCTGTATTTTTCAGGGTTTGTTAGTATGATGCTGCAGTGATGAGCTCAAATCAATGTAATGTCTTACAGCCAGAGGACAGGAGAGCCCACATGCTGGTCAGAGAACGTTGTTTGCGATGGCCAGCCTGCACTGGGGTAAAGTGGTTCATGGTCCTCTGTATAAATGGTGTGACAGCTCACATCAAAGCACATTGTGTGGAGTCCTCAGACATGGAAAAAATTCCCCAAGAGATGTAAGAAATCCCATAAGTGTCTGCTTTTGGAGAGCACCTCAAAGCCCTCCTCTCCAGGGAAACCTTCCTGTTCTAAGAGTAATATAGTACTGATGTTTTCTCTGGCCTGAAGCCTCCCAACCAGCCACACAATAAACTCCAGAAACAAATGAACTTAACATAAATATCTAATAAAAATATGCCTATCCTAAATATAACTCACAAGAAAAAAAGTTTTATTCAAAAAGGGAATTACAAGAAATTCTAGATTTTGGCTCCCATGTGAAAGGCACACGGACACTATGGTGATGGGCATCAGTATAAAATTTAACAGATATTTGGCCCACATAGTTTTGACTCCAAGGAGGGAATAAATTCTCCCCTGGGCTCATGTGAATCATTGGAAAGCTCCAGCACACAGGGATGCGGTGCTGAGGGAATGCTGAGGCTCATAATCACAGACCAGCAGAAGGCTGCTGTGACAGACCACTGCCCTCTCACTGCAGCTGTGCCTGACAGCAAAGATGCTGCCAGCTCTCACCCCACCTCCCCAGGGTTGGTGCAAGACTTACCACTCGGGGCTTCTGATGGTCCAGGGTTTGTAGGAAGGCTGGTGTCTGGTCCAGTGTGCGCTCAGGATCACTGGAGATGTCCTCCTCAGACTCCTCCCAGGATGAAGAGAAGCCAGTGGAAGAGGCTGAGGACGATGACAGCTTCCGGACAGGCAGGCTGCTGGGGGGCACAGCACCCACCTCCTCCTCCGGGCCACCCAGGTCTGTGATGATGACAGAGGGGATGCTCCCGCCAACGGTTGGGCACTGGCCTTCAAGTCCTGTGGGGGTGACTACCACCTTGCCTCGCTGTGGTGCAGGCCCTGATGGTTCCGGGGGGCTGCTGCCCTCCACCAGCCCCACTGCAGGGACCACCACCACAGGCCTCCCTGGGGTCTCTGCAGTGCTTGGCAGGACTTTCACCCCACCAGCACTGGGCACCTCACTCTCCCTGTAGGCTCGTGGTCGGGCTCCAGTTCGAAGTGCTGCCACTGGCACGGTGGGGCTGGTAAGCCGGAGCTGGGATGACCGGGGGCTTTGTGGCAACTGGGCAGCAGAGCTGCGTGCCTGGACGTGTGCCTCAAAGAGACCCACTTTCTGGTTCACCTGGACATTGTGCAGCTCCTGCTGAAGTTGCCGTGCTGCTGGGGGTCCTGGCTGCCCCTCTTCACCCCGGCTGCCCTGCTGCCCCCCAGGGCTACCCAGCTGCCGTGGGGCCTCCTCAAGTGGTGGAAAGAGGAAAGTGGGGCCACAGCATGGGGAGTGGGGTGGTACAGGGGCTGGGCTGAAGATGGGGAGCGGGTGGCAGCTGCTGGGTGTTTCTGGGCCCCTGGGCAGCACTTGTGTGGGAGTAGGCGGCGTCTCGCTCCTGCTACTTGTCACCTCACTGTTGGTATTCATCATCACCAAGCTATTGAGCGCATAGCAGTACACGGCCATAGTAGTCAGCCAAGGTGCACAGGGGGGCCACTGCCGCTGCACCCTCAGCCCTCAGGCTCCACAAGGCTGGCAAGGACCTTTCCTTGCCTGGACCAGCAGCATCGCCAGGAGGCAGCAGGGGAGATGGGCTGGTCCCAGCACACAGCTCCATAAAACAGAAGGGCTGGGGAGAGAGAGAAGAGACAAGTGGTGAGAGTAGCTCTGTGCATCCCCTAAGCTCACCTTCCAGCTGCACACAGCTGGACAGACTCTTCCTTTCCTGTATGCCTCCCCCAGTCCCTGCACACACTTGTCTACATCCCCAGTGTGCTACTCCTGGGGACATGGCCAGCCTGGTTGTCAGAAGGATTTGACCTAAGAGGAAATGAGGTTTGGGGCTGCTTCCTCTCTTTCCTGCTTTCCCTCTCCAGGTTGCTGGTTGATGCAGATGCAGCAGGGGTGTCCAAAAAGACACACAGTCATCAGCTATTCCAGCAAACAAATTAGAGACCTACAGCTCACTGGTGTGAGCTGAAAGTTGTCAGCTTTCAAGTTTTTATCCCTAAAGCTGACATTCTCTGAAGAAGGAAAAAAAGCTCAAATTTGCCACCCTTCAGGTTTTTTGTCCCCTAAGACCAAGACCAAGCCTCAAGCATGGATTTCTGTTCAATGATACAGGTGAAGGCTCTTTGATTGCATTGTTTTGTATGGTATGAGACCAGGTCTCCAGTACTTCCTAAACTTGCCATATGCAACAACGTGAATTTACTCATTTTCCTGCAAGCCTTTCCCAAGTCTAAATGAGCCTCCCCTGTGCACCTCTGCCTTCTAGGGCATGAATTGCTGCAACTGGCTCTAATTCACTGTCCAAATCCCATGTACAGACACGTGTGGTTTGTCCTGTGGTGTGTGTGAGTGTGTACCCATGTGAGAAACACTGCTTCTGCGAATGTGTCTGTGCTGTGCTTCAGTGTGCCTTCATGTCTGCTTGCTCTGTGCCACTGGAGTTACAATCCCCATCGCATGCTGAGGCACAGGAGCCCATGAGATCTATACAAACATGCTGCCTATATAAGTGTTTAGCCTTGTTTATGTGCATGTGTGCTGACTCTGGCTATGCGTATACAGAGTGGCTGGGGAGTAGCCAGGCAAAAAGTGCCATGGGAGTTTGGGGAAGCTGAACATGAGCTAGCAGTGTGCCCAGGTGGCCAAGAAGGCCAATGGCATCCTGGCCTGGATCAGGAACAGCGTGGCCAGCAGGTCCAGGGAAGTGATTCTGCCCCTGAACTCGGTGCTGGTGAGGCCACAGCTCGAGTCCTGTGTCCAGTTCTGGGCCCCTCATTTCAGGAAGGAGATTGAGGTCCTGGAGCAGGTTCAGAGAAAAGCAACGAGGCTGGTGAAGGGACTCCAGCACAAGTCCTGTGAGGAGAGGCTGAGGGAGCTGGGGGTGTTCAGCCTGGAGAAGAGGAGGCTCAGGAGAGACCTCATCGCTCTCTACAACTCCCTGAAAGGAGGCTGGAGCCAGGGGGGAGTCAGACTCTAATCCCATGCAGCTATCAGTAAGAAAAGAGGCCATGGACTTAAGCTCTGCCAGGGGAGGTTTAGGTTAGATATTAGGAAGAAATTCTTTACAGAGAGGGTAATTAGGCATTGAAATGGGCTGCCCAGGGAGCTGGTGGATTCTTGGTCCTTGGAGGTTTTTAAGAAGAGACTGGATGTGGTACTCAGTGCCATGGTCTGGTAACCACGGTGGAAGTGGATCAAGGGTTGGTCCTGATGATCTCAGAGGTGCTTTCCAACACAGATGATTTTAAAAAAAAAAAAAAAAAAAAAAAAAAAAAAAAAAAGAATTCTTCTTTGGAAGCACTTGTGTGCAATGCCGTCAATGCTATCCCTGTGAGGTAAATGCTCACAGGTCTGAGCGCAGTCCTCAGTTACAGGGTGCCCAAAAGGAACCCCACCCCTCAGCAGAGCCCGGGTGGTGTGGGCAACGAGTCCTGCGGGACTCCCCTGCACCACCGCTCCCAGTACTCTGGCTAGGAAGTGAAAGTGTGCACCGGCTCAAGGTGCTTAGCCAGATTTGGGGCGTAGGAGAGATCTGCCCGCCCCCCCTTCGCCTCTTCTCTCCCCAGGGCCCGGCTGGCAAGGCGCACCGGACCACGGCGGCCCCATGCGAGGCTGTTCGGGGGTAAACCCGGCGGAGGGAGGGCCCGCGACCCCCGTCCCCTCTGCTTACCTGGAAGGGGGACAGAGGGACGCTCACCCTCAGTGCGCGCAGCCCCGCAAGGCCGTGTGGCGCCGGCGGCTGCGGGGCTCTTCGGAAACCATCTCTGCGGGCGCTGTGGGCGGCGGGCAGCCCCGCTATCTCCACGGATCCCAAAAGGCTGCCCACGGCCCGCCCGGGTCGTGCCGAGCTCTCCCCCTCCGGGCTTCGGCGGCGGCGAAGGAGGCTGCGCGGGTGGCTCCGCACTGAGCGCAGGTCTGCGCGGCGGCCCCGCCGGCAGCTCCTGGTGAGGCTGGAAAGGCGGAGTGGTAGGAGGAGGAGAGGGAGAGGAGAGGCGAGGAGAAGAAGGAGAGCGGAGGGAGGGGGTAGAAGAGCAGGAAGGAAGTTGTGAGCCTATCTGGGGTTGAACTCGGCGGAACAACTTAATTTTTTTTTTTTTTTTTTTTTTTTTTTTTTTTTTTTTTGTCGGCGCGGCTCGGCTGGACGGAAACACTAAAAAAAAAAAAAAGTTTCCATTGTTAACTAAGAAAATTTAAAAAACAAAAAATAAAAAAAAACCCACAAAACAAACCACCACCGCGGAGGAGGGACATCCACACCCCAGCCACCCTCCGCCTTCTTATGGCCTTTGTGTGCCTTCCTTAGGTACGGCCATCGAGGCAAAGGGCGGTGCCTGCCGGAAAACGTGATGCTGAATGTCCCCACACACCCAGCTCAAGGGCACGGAGAAGCCCAGCTATTTCATGCAGAAACCCCTTTCCTCTCAGCGGCTCGGTCCTGCTTCTTCTCGGCACATTGGTAATTTCCACCACACCAAAGCCGGTGCAAAATGCTTCCTGACGGATTGCAAGGCTTGGATGAGCACGTCCTGTGGAGGGGAGGTGACCACAACATCCCTAGAGGCGAAGCATCATAGGTGTAACAGCATCCACTCACTGCACCATCGCCCCAGCTTTAGGAAGGGCTGTAGCTAACCTATCCACAAGACTCCATCCTTTCTGATTCAGAGTAGGCCACAAACAGCATTTTCTCAGCTCCTGTGGCCCCCAGCACAGGTCAGGCTTGGCAGAGGGAGCACGCTGGCGGCTGTGATACAGCATGATTTCTGTATCAAGATAACTTACTGGAAATTGTTGTCTGTCAGCATTTCAGATGAGCAGGCTCCACAACTGTCTGTCTAATTAGGATTCAAGGTCGAACCCAGATGGCAGTGTTGAGGTTGGTTTGGACTGGGCAAGAGGAAAACCAAAACAAAAAGCAAACAAAAAACCACCCAAAACAAAACAACAAAAAAACCTAAACCTGAACATAAAAAAAAATAGAACTTAATAGAACTTAGATTTGTCTCTGCTAGAATTTCACAGGTAGGAAATTCACAGTCATAGTGGGTCAGCTTTTTGTACTTAAGGCATAACCTTTAAAGCATAAACAGGGGCAGAGTTCTCTGAATCTGCAGGTGTAGATGGACAGACAGACAGATAGACAGACAGACAGACACACACACACAGTAAGCTTATGTTTGTTTTTCCAATAATAGAAATGCTATTTTGAATTCAATGTAAGAAAAGAGATTTTTAGACTCTGCACTCCAGTGTATTTTCTCTGCATCTGTGCTTGGTCAGGAACTGGTCTTTCATGACATGAAGTATGTGATCAGTCTTTCTCAGAAAAGTGACCCTGGTGAGCATAATGACACTATTCATGGGTATAAGCTTCCTCCTTTCTGCAAGTATGTGCAGATTCTGGTCATTTGGTGCTCCCAAGCCCTCATGCCTGCATATGCACATCAAAAAGTAGGAATTTTTTAGAGAAATAATAAATCCAGAAATACGTGGAGATAAACAGGTATGTTCCTTTTTAAAACAGTTGAACTATGCTATGCTAACAGCATCTGCATGTACTTGTAAGCACTACTGAATATCCGTGCTTGTATTGACTGTTTTTTGGGGTTGTTTTAAGAATATTTGCACCAGCATAACCACAACAGGTGCATAAAGCCCCTTCTTAGAGGCACACAGATTCAAGCACCATCAGATATTCATCCTGTCAGAACAGGACAAAGGAACAGTGAATCCACTGCAGCATGTTACTGATACAAAACTCCCAAAGGCAGATCTGGCTTTGAAAGCTTACTTTTAAAAGCACTTTAGTCATATAATAGAAACATGTGACATCCAGAGCTAGAGCTGTTCTGTGAGTATTATATATACAATGACAAGCTTTTATTTATGAAGTGTTCTGGTTTGGGCCAGGATAAAGGTAATTTTCTGTCTTGTACTTTTGCTTTCAGCTAAGTCTCTTGTAAGTAGTTGCACTTGCTGAAATTAGCAGCAAGTTTCTCAGTCAGTGTCTGCTTCTAGGACTGACAATGTTCGATGCTTATAGTTACAGCTAGAGAACCAAGGACACTGCTCAGTTCTGAGGAACATTTTGCTGTCTGGAAGGAGAAAAGGAGTAAAGAGGTCACACCTGCAACCCTCCTCTGGGGAGGAACAGACAAGATAGATGGACAAAATTGACCAAACACAGTATTCCATCCCATACATGTCATACTCAGTATAAATTTGAAGGATCACGAGGGTCAAACCCCTTCCTGCTTCCCCTTCTTCGCCTGTCCCTGTTTGCTTTGGTGTCCTGGGAGGATTCCATCCGTTCATCTGCCTGTGGTCCTGATCCCTCCCAGCCTGAATCTGTGTGTTCCTGCCTCCAGCTCCCAACTGCTGCTGACTCCAGGAGTCCAGCCTGGACTTTCCCAGGGCTGCCCTGCAGCCTCGGTGGTGATGTGAGAGTTATTGGGGGAAAAGGGGGGAAGAACATGGTATCAATTTTCCTGTATATTTGTATATATTTAGTAATTTTTCCTATTTATCATTACTTTTAATTAAAGTTGTGTAGTTTAGTTTCCAACTCATAAGTCTCTCTCCTTTATTCTCTCTCCTTGGGAGAGGAGGGGGTTTAATAGACAGCATCTGTCATTTGGTTTAATTGCTGGGCCAGTGTTAAACCGTGACATGAAGGAAGCGGATAATAAAACTGTAAAGAGGAAGAAAAGCTGAAAAATAAATCCCTTTTCTGAATGGATAGGTACAAGAGGGAGATAATTGTTTCCAGATTGGAGACAGGTAGCAGGGCACATGGTATAGTGAAGAAAGAGCAGACAGCTTTCAGCACACTTGTTTCCAATCAAGTGGAAACCAAGCATCTTGAAGTTAGCCTAAGTGGAAAAGCACAAAATGAGACAGGTTGTTAGTCCTATCCAGGAACAAGGATGGGGGCACGATGGGAGACAAGTTTCTTTCTTAGACAGATGTCCCTAGGCACCAGCACTACTGTAGTTGCTTGATGTTGCCAAGAAAGCCTCCCCGTGGCTTCAGAACTGTGGCATCAGGTGTTGTACAAAGAGAACAAGATGAACACTCTGACTCCCTTGTGATCTCAGCCTACATTTTTCAAGTAAAAGTCCAATGCTGGGTCTTAAAAGATCTTGCTTCTGCTTCAGCTATGTTAATTTGGATTTATACTTCTTTCTTCCAAGGAAGACCATTCCACTGTCAACTTCTGTGCGTGCAACTTGTCCTAACTGAAGAGTTAGGACCATTAAAATTAACAAGATCCTCAACTTAGGAACAGCATATATCCACTGCAGGATGTGTTTAGTCTGGAAATGAAGCAATGACAGACACTTAAAAAAGGTAATGGAGCTCTCTTACCTATGTAACTTCTGCAACTGACACACTGGCTATAAATGTTGGAGAAAGACAACAGTTAATCACCTCTCGGGACCTCAATGTATTTGAAGGGAAACCTGTTAATTATCATGTCTTACTTGAAAACAGTTGTCCCAAATGTGCTTGCAGTGCCCAGGAAGCAGTGTGTGTGGCTCAGTTGAGCTTAGAGCTGTTGCTCCCCTGGGTCTGGGGCTGCTGAGTGCTGCGGGGTGGTGGCTGCATGTAGGAGCAGCAGGACAGGCCCTGCCAGTTGGGAATGCGGGGGGGGAAGAGGGAATTTGGCTGCCGGTGGGACCTGTGGCTCTTGCAGCAGGAGTGCCTCCGCCTCACTGGAGCTGGATAAGCGGAATGTTTGGGCAGGAGGAGACATCAGCTGTGCAGGAAGCAGATTCTGGATAGGAAAAGCAGACAGAACAGCCAAGGCTTTCAGCCTCTGCCATGGCCCCAGCTAATGTTTTGCTTCGACTGAGGCTAAAGCCTGCTCCCAGCCACAGTCCTGGGGCTAGGGGACTCCTGGCAGTCCAAGGCTGTACTGGTGACCCTCTCAAACACAGGCATAACTATCCTTTGCTACTTTATACATCCTCTTCCCCTGGACTTAAGGTCCTGTCCCCATCTCAAGGTTTGTCATGCTAAGCTCTGGTAAAGTGCCTAAAAGGTTTCCAGAGCATGAAAATGATGACAATGACCCTAAGAAATGTCTGTAAGCACCATATCTACACATCTTGTAAGATTTTTGGGGGGACATTTAAGACATCTTACCAAAAAAAGATCCTGTACCCCAAAAATACCTCCCTCCATGGAGAAGGGAGAATTGTTGCATTCTAGATATTGGTCATCCTATTCCCTTAAATTCTTGGAGGCACTCAATCAGTATGGCATGGACTGCATTATAAAGCTAGAACAGGACAGAATGGACCACAGTTTACTCAATATCAATCCAACTGTAAAAATAAAACAGAAAAAAATCATAATTTAATCACAAACCAACTACAATTCTGAAAAACATTCCTCCTTTCATTCTTACTTTCTTGTAAGAATACTTAAAAAAAATATTACTCTGTCATGTTTTGGACTGATTAGGCAAGACAGCCTTCACTGTGCTTTGAAGGAGAGTTTTCAAGACTGTCACTGTTCAGATCAGTTCAGATCAAAAAGACTGTCAGCATCCTTGCAGGGGAAGTCAATATTTTACTACATTTCCTTACCAGTGAGTTGAATCTCTCAGTCACGTGAAATACAGAAATAAGTGGATAAAAACAGAGTAATTCTATAGCCAGCAGACTTAATGTTTATGCCAGTGTGACAAAGGATAAATCCAGCTAATGTTTTACAAGAAAAAGAACCACAGAGGACTCAGGAAGAAACTTGAGCACTGAAGAAGAAACTCAGCACTGAATTACATGCTGAGAATTATCTACATTCAGGTGACTGTCACAGGCATGGTCTGGTCTGTCACAGGCTCCTGGTCTGTCTGGGCTGTCAGGAAGAGTAGAGGCCTGAGAAAAGGGCTCTGGACATTTATCTTGCACCAGCCATTTTGCATTGCTTCAGTTGTAACACAGGACAGAAGGATGCTGGTTTTCCCAGCTCTCAGCAACCTCTGATCTGGGGTATCTTGTCGTTTGCTCCCTTCCTGCTATCCCAGAAGAATACTTATAGTAGCAGAATTAACCAGTGACTTGTAAGCATTTTCTTTGTGCTAGCTCCTGTTCAGGGAGCACGAACATGGCATTCTGAAAAGACACTCATAGCAAGTTAGTGTAATTAGGGGCAGCCTGTGTACAGCACCCATGTGTGCCTGAGCTCTTACATCCATCTGGAGCACAAAGGAACCAGTTTTGTTCTTTGGAAGCCTCCTCCATACATTCCTGCCTGCACCTCAGACTATCATGCTGCACCAATTCATATGGCCTGGGGCAGCCAAAAAAGCCACCAAAAGATCTCAGCAGTCTGTTCCTGGCTCTGCCCCTGCTGTGCTGTGGGTGTTAGCCAGGTGGCTTAATGCCTCTCCACCATGGTTTGCCTGCCTACTTGCCTACTTTAGCAAGTACTAAAACATTTTGTCTCTCCCAGGGTATTTATGGCTGTGACCTGCCTGAAGTTTCATATACACTTGGGGTCCTTGGAGGAACAGATGCATACATGCTGTACATTGCAGAGCATTAGTGCTGGGCTAAGAACATCAGGTCAGCTCATAGACTCCAGGTGTTGCAGCAGGACTTTGGAGAATTGTTATAGAGCTCAAGAGATTTAAAATATATGTAGGGAAAATATTATACATAGCAAAGTACTATGACAAGGAGTTATATACACACACGATAGGCAATGAAGTCTAGCACAAGCCTTTTCTTCTTGATGCCATGCACAATCCAGTGGTAGCCTTATTTTACCTTATTTTGTCCTTTTATACCAAAGAAGAGCCCTGTTTGGCAGTTGGTGTGTGCCACAGCTGTGGCCCTCTGTGCTGCAGCAAGGCTTTACAGCAGCACAGGCTCATCGTCGCTATTTGTTGATAATAAGAATATAAACACATGTTCTTGTTTGGGAAGTAATTATGATTCAGCAATAACGTTTCCTTTTTTTTTGCATAGGCCAAACTGGAGGCAGTCAGAGCACAAGAAATGTGTATTGTTGACTGTTACTGAGGTTTAGTAAAAATAAAGTGATAAAAGGAAATCCTTCCCTGTTGGACTCTGAGGCTACTGAAACTTGCACCTAGGTCTGAGGCTGAGGGGATGAGAATTTAAATACTGCTTTATTGTCTGAGGAGGTTTTTTTTTTTGTTCATGGTCACAGTTATTCCACTGGACTGTGACCACATAACCATAATTGGGCAGCTTTGTGCTGGTTTGCGATAGCTACGATCATGACAGGAAAAAAATGATCTATTTTTTAAGTGTGCAGTGCGTCACACAGACTGTTTTGGGATTGGAAATAAACAACAGGGATATTTAGCCTCCAGAGCTGTGAGAACCCACTGCACCTTTTAGGGATGAGTTGAACATGGAATCATATGAAATAGTGTTCAAGCTTCCACTCTGCAAGAGTGATCTCTGTTTTGAAAAGATGTAATCACTGAAAACAACATGATTAACAATTTTGACGTCCATACAGGGTTGCGGGCATTTAATTTGAAATAAATCATGTTAGTTCTCTCTAAGAATCTCTTTTGCCTGTGGTATAATAGTATGTTTCAAGGATTTACCATAGAGTTTCTATAATGGACAGATGTTTACCTTTGTCTGCTCCTATGTCTGTGGAAGAAAAAAACCCTGAGCTTTGAATGACTACAGCACAGTTTAATAAGCTGGCAGATCTAGGTTGATTCTTCAAAATTTTAAATAGCTAAAGCAGTAGAACTCTGAAAATATTCCTAAGTAATATTTCCAGACAACACTGTATTTATCTGTGCCGTTTACTGTCATGCAACAAATTGCAAAGATCAGCAGACCCCAACCCTGCAAAGCAGCTGTATTATAGCAGTCATTGGAAAACAGCAATCCTGGCATATAAAATCAAGAACATCTTTCCCAGACTGAGATCCACATATTGGATCATGCTTTTCCACTCAACAGCAAGAGTTAAGTAAAGCTCTTAGGGTAATAACAGCATAAATGTCCACCTAGGAAAATTTCTAGCCCTATAACAGGTTTCCATGCACAATAAGGGTGCATTTAATAGTACCAAGAGCAGCTTCTCCATTCCAAACTAGTTCTGGTCAAGGCCTTATCTCCCTACTGTCCTTTGTCCCTACTCTGGAGAATTCCATTCTCGAGCTGTGAAGTGCTCTCTGAGCTGCCTCCACAATTCTGGGTTTGAGCAGTGATTTCAGCAACACAGAAAAGCTTTCCTTGCTGTGGAAGGAATACCTCATCTAGCAGGTATGCCCAGAGCAAGGCTCTCTGTTGTCCTGCCCTTCCTCCTCTCTCAGGGGTTTCTAGGTTGCTCCTGGATCAGCAGTTATTTCCTTTGGAAAAGATGAAAGATATTTCATGGTTTGGCAGGTACTAACAGACACTTGAAATTTATCTTAAAAGCCATTACAGCTGGGAGAGGAAAGATCTGGCCCAGAGATGAGATATTAACCACAGATTTCCAATCTTGCTGAACGAGAGCTGATGAGCTAGACTGAAGCTTGGAAGGCTTCATAAACGCTCCCTGCTTCCAGTTGGATTGGGATATGTCAATTCTATATTGACATATAGAAGAGAGTTCAAGCTAGCTGCTCTCTTCCCAGGGGAATTAATTAACCTAACTGCCCAAGTAACTTAATAAGATGCAAAAGTGAGGGCCGAAGACGAGAGGTTTGGGGCCTGCAGGTCCTCAGCAGAACCCCTGTTTACTTCCTGCTCACTTTCAATCTTTTTCTATCCTTTTCTCTCCTCATTTCTGGACACACACTAGAGTCCTGAAATTAATAATTGACTCAAAACAGCCACCCTGAAAAACTGGACATTGTGCTTGGTAGGGTCCTCATTCGATAAGCCACCCAGTCACTGCTCTTGTAAAGGGAGTCCCTCGTTTGGTATCCACTGGCCTTATTTAATCAGCAAGCAGAGTCCTGTGGAGGCAGAGCACCTTCTTGTGAAAATCCCATGTAAGTCAGGGTGCATGTGCAGAAATAAGTGTCATGGCTCAGTCAACATAATGGGAGGAGGTCAAGTGACCACCTAGACCCCCATGTCCCACTCACTCATTTCCAGAACATTCTTGAACCCAACACTGGGTCTGCACAAAGTAGGACAAGCCTCACCCAGGAAACATGGGACCAGGGAGCATAAAAGAGGCAGATTCAAAATACTGTATGCTTGCACCCCCACCTACCCAAGGACCATGCCATGCCAAGATTGTCACTGGATTCAAGGGTGATGGTATCTTTTATATCCCCTCCTTCTTAATCTTCTTCTTTTTTTCTGTTTCTAACCTTATTCTCAGCACATAAGAGTAACGTAATTTGCTGGTTTTGCTGGTTGTAACCTGTTGTTTTGTAGAGTACTACTTTGCTAAGTTATGCTAGTTGTAGCCCCATTGCCTTGAGAATATTGTTTTGTGCTTCTTGACAAGCTTTTTAATGTTACCTCAAATTTAGGTGAAGTTGTATTTTCTATAAGCCTCCTGGGTAATGATATTAATCTTAAGAGTGCCATGCAGAGAATTCAAGAGGTTTATCTCACCAAATGGGTTGTTACAATAACTAAGAGACAGTTAACCCTGCCCCAGTGGCAATTAGAAAAGGTTAACTCTCCCCATGCCATTGTGACTCTCACTGAGAGGGACAGGAGAGGGGAGGACTGGTCTAACCATACCTAGGCTCCTCTCTATGAAGGAGTCCAGTATGAATCTCCCTGGACACACACCTATAGAGATCTGTAGTTCTCATTATCTGAACCAGATTCTCCCATCACCTTTATGACAATGGCATTCAGGACTGGGTTAAGCATGACTCCAGGCAGGCCTGAGGCAGGCAGAATTGGCAAATGATGCCACTGATGGACATGTGAAAGAGGCTCAGTTGCTCTCTGGTAGGGAGTTCCCAGGCCTCCCTCCTGAGGAACACAAAGAAAGGAGAAGCAGGAGAGTTGCTGAGGTTCTGCTGGCCCTATTGCCAGCTGGGCTACTTTGCACTCAGAGACTGTGGCTTCTTGAGACTAGCAGAGATGTTGCCTTGTGAACACAGCCTGCACCCCCTTTTGGAGGCACTGGAAATGCTGGTGGCTGTTGGGGTCTTCTCTCTACTGAGACCAGACTGAAACTGTTTTTCTTCAGAGTTGTTTTAAGAGGGCATTCAGGCAGGGCACTAAGGATTAACTTTCCAAGTTTGTCTGCCTTTGACAAAATATTTGAGGTTTGTCAGTTCCCTTATGTTCTCTCCCGCTGGCCAAGGGCAGTCTTGTCCTGAATAGGAGAATGGAAATGGTGCAAGAACTGTTATCTGACAGCCTCCTGTACTTTGGCTCAGAGAGAGGGAGATTAATAAAAGCTACCAGAGATTTGCCTCGGAATGACCCTTTCTCATAGGAGAGACAACATCCTGGAAACACCCGTCACTTGTCAGCAGAGATACATTCTTCATTCCTTAGCTCCACGACCAAATTTCTTTAATACTCCTCAGAGTGGTTTTTGGACTGTGTTACAAGTGTGTTTTATGTTAAAAACAAAACAAAACAACCCAACCAAAAAAACCCCCCAAGCCCCAAAACCAAAAAACAACCCATAGAAAAAAACCCAACCATTTTGATTCCTGGTTTACATTTCTGACATCTCCTAGGAGGAAGAAAATGTTGAAACAATTAAGTATTTTTCATTTCCACAGCCCTATTTATCATTAAGAGACAGTTTGCCTAATATCTCTTCTTCCTGGTGAGGCTGATGGATGGGACTGAACAATGTTTACGGGTTCCAGTGAGGTGCCATTTGCGTTATCAGCAACTGTGGTCATCAGAGAATCATCTAGCATTTTTATTGTTTCAAAAAGGCATGTAGAGGAAGAATGGAGCAGGGCGAGATTAATTACAGTTAATGGGATAGACTTTAAAGTTAGACAAATGGAAATTCAGATTCTTTGCAGAATCAGACCCTATGTTAGGCTGTCAAGTTAGGCAGTGCCTTGTTTTTAGTGGCAACATCACATGAGCATACTCAGATTTGAAATGTCCGTGAAAGCCTGTTTTAGGCTGCCTTAGCAATCAAAAAAGTGGTGTGTTTGAGATTAACCAAAGAATGGAGTTCATCAGAGCTGTCCTGCTCAGCAAGCTGGTTCCCATTCTCCTGTGGATGTCATCACATTATAGTTGCTGTAGCGACACTGGAAGGGACTTTGGAGTAAAAGGTGAAAATCTTGTACACAGTCTTGTACAAATCCACTTCCATTTTGCTGCAGCAGTTTCCTTCGCATACTTGAGACCACTTGATACTAGGAGATGAACTCTAAAAAACACAAAATGCCAGTCATTACATTTACTGTCTAGTGATTTCATCAGCAGTTTTTTAAGTTAATCCCTAACTTAAAACCCCTGAAGTGTACCTCACTGTCACAATCCCATCCTCTTTCCTTTCCCATGAAAATCAACCCAGATAGCAACAGGTTTTGTGAACTCTTACAAGAGTTAGAGAACTTCTGGACGTTGGGATAAGGAGAATGGGAGAGCCAAAATGCCCATGTCACTGGTAGTGGTAAGAAACCTGAAAGTTCTTGAAGTTCATGCTAGGGACTCTTTCACTGCTCAGCCTCACTGAAATTCCTAAATTGTCTGTGGTTTTATTTTCCTTACACACTATTTTCTCACCTTCTCTTCATCAAGCTGCTGGCCAGTTCTGCACGCGGGGAAATCTGCAGTAATTGTGTGGAAGCCAAAAGATTTAATCATATAGGAGTATAATCAGGCTGTGATCGTTCAGTAATGAATATGACAGGGACAGAGAGAGTTGGGGCTATTCTAAAATAAATTACTTAATTTGACCAAACACTTGATAAATTCTTCCTTCCTACTTTTTTCTCAACGTAGTTACTTCTCCCAGTAGTGAGAGTCACAGTGTTCCATGTCCAAATTGATTAATCACATGACTGATCAGCAATGGAAGCAGGTGATTTCATGGATTCTTACATTAGATTGACATAAAATATTTCTTTACTTCTTTTTTTCCAACTGCAGTGATGGCTGTGTTGCCTGGTAGCCAGCTGATTTGATTATGCACAGAAACGTAGCACTCCTTGCCTTTGTTTTCTCTTATTACCCAGCTTGCTTGCTGATGGAAAAAATAACTTCCACAGCAAGACACTCAGTAGCGCCTGCGGTTGGAGTGTTTCCAAGAAAAACATACTGTAAAGACCAGGGGAGTCCTTACAGCCCTGGCAAGCCAGGGATTCATCCCTCTTCCCTCAGAGGGAAACCAGTGCTGAGTCAGCTTCAGTGTCCCAAGGTGCTTGGACAGAAAGATTTTTGCTTCAGATGGAGGATGGATGGAAGGAGGTTAGAATTCCTTTAGTGCAAGCTGTCAATATGAACAAACATTACAATTTTTTTCTGGGTTGATACTGTGCTGATTTTTGGTAGCAGGGGAGGGGCCTCAGGGGTGACTCCAGTAAGAAGCTAATGAAAGATCCCCTGTCTCCAATAAGTCAAGAAGGGGAATAAGTTAATCCTTTTCAAGGTCCAAGAATACTCATCTGATTTGGTGTCTATTTCTGCATATCTAAAAGGAAACAAGTCTGGTTTTACTTATGAAAGCCATGACTTTCATAAACCTCATAACTTTCATGAAGTGCAGAATAACGTCTACTCAGCCTGTATAAAAATGAGGTCCAAGGTGTCTCCTTCAGCATTTGAAATGACTGCATGGGAAAGCTGGTCACATTGCTACTCTTGTTCACACAGAAAGTCACCACCATTACTGTTTCTTTTCTAAATTACAGTGAAGGCATTTTTTCTTCTTTTTAAAGAATATAAGTTAATTTCACATTACTTATCACATCTTTTGCATTTACATTTCAATGTAACCTGTAAGTCATCCACAAATTACATGGAGATGCATTTGTTTTTTCCTATAATTTGTATGAGTGAACTCATCTGACTTGATAGGGAAGATGAGAAGGCAGCAACTTCCCTACAGGTCGTAAAGAGTAGTAAATTTTTCCTTTGCATATGAGTACTGAAGCTCTTCTAACAGCACTACACCCACCTTCTGTCTTGCTGAGTTTTATTCTGCCTTCAATGACAAATGTTGGAACTTAACTGCTTGGCGATTGATAGGCTATGTGTCCAGAGTGGTGGTACTCTTCTATCAAGGATTTCAAGCACAGTAAATACCCTGACTGAATCAAGCAGAAACCAAGCAGGCTGCCTTGCCCATATCTATATTTTCACAGGGCTGCTTTGCAGGTCAGTGTCAGTGAATTCATACTGTATCACTGAGCACTGCTTCACATTCAGGTGTGACACCTTCCTTTGCTCAGATGCTTACATTGTCTCTATCACAGTGCATTGTCTTTTCTGCTATTTTTGGTTCCTCCTTATATTAGGACCACAATTTTTCTATTTGCGCAAATATGATTTCTCATTTCAGGATTTCAGAAAAAGCACATACACCTCCACAGATACCACAGATATTTTCGACAATATGCAGACTGTATTATTTTTATTTATTTGGAATGTCCTCTCCTCTGTAATTCTCTGCTGGGTAATGACTTTCTGCCAGTCTAACTTCACCTTGATAATGTCAGACATACGTGCCATTCTTTTTCATTTCTCTGTCCTTGACTATTGTTACATTGTTATGTGAGCTGTTAAATAGCAGCTGTACTTCAACCCATCCCTGGCTGAAATCATCCTCAGGTTTTATGAGACAAATACAAACAAGCTTAAATGGCTAGAGCTTATCCACCACTACCAGTAAAGTCCTGTCTGTGAGAACTGTGGTATGACTGTTTTTCATAAAGATCATTTTTTACCAAGAACACGTGTCACCCATAATGCCTGCAAAGTTTTGCTGCTCTGGAAACACATACGAAAACATACATGAGATGTATGGGAACACCAAGGTGATTTGGGTAAAATATTGCATTGGAATGGAAAAAGCCCAGCTTAACTGTGCTCATGAAAAAGTACAGTTGAGCAGTATGTTTCACTAGCAAAGTGCTGGACCTTGCAGAATTTACAAATAACTAAATGCTGAAGTTCCTGCTGAAGCAATAGATGCTTGTCAGATAAAGAGGAGAGGAGTTATAAAGGTGAGGAGGTACTAGTTACTGTTATTTCCTTAGTCTGAGATTTGTGCTTGGACCTCCCTGATACATAAAAAAAATATTTTTGTTTTTCCTTCAACTTACAATTATGTAATAGTTGTCATGGTTTGAGCCTGCCTGATAAAAAAGGACCACATGGCTGCTTGCTCCCCTCCTCCTTTATGGATGGCAAGAAGGAAACCCACCTAGAACTTTGTGCGTCAAGACAAAGACTATGACATTTTCATTTACTAATGATAGTCATGGGCAAAACAGACTCAACTTAGGGAAAAAATATATTTAATTGATCATTAATCAAATCAAAACAGGGCAAAAAGAAGACCCAAACTAGAGCTTAAATACTGTTCACCCAGCTCTCCCTTCTTCCCGACCACAAATTGCTATGTTCTTGATATCTCTACCTTCTACCCCATTATTGGCATGGGAGAACAGGGCGTGGGGTTTACAGTCTGGATGTCTCAGGTTTATTTTCTGCTGCTCCTTCCTCTTCAGGGAGAAGCAATTCGCAGAGTCTTTCCCTACTTCAACATGATGTTCCTCCAATGGGAGAAAGTCCTCCGCGAGCCCTTCCAATGCAAGTTCCTTCCTCCAGGCACAATCCTTCAGGCACAAACTGCTCCAGCATGGAGCCACAGACTACTTCAGAAACAGTTGTCTCCATGGCTGAAGGTCCACAAACATCTGCTCTGTGATCTTCCACAGGCTGCAGCTCCACAACTGCTCCAATGGGAAGATCCTTCATGGCTGGCAGGTCTGCAACATCTGCTCTATGATCTTTCAGGAGCAATCTGCTCCCCTGTTGGTTGCAGGGGGTAGGCTGCCATCTCACCACAGGATGTAAAGAAAAATCTCTGTTCAGGCACCTTCTCCCTTTCCTTCCTCATTGTCCTTGGTCCTTCTGCTTCAGCTTTGCTCTCTTCCTCTGGTGTTGATCTGGTGTTCTCTCTCTCTCCACTTTCTCTTCTGTACCCCACTCTACTGCCCTGCTCTTAATCACTGGGTGTTTCCCCTTCTTGAATATGTGTCACTTTCCAAAGGCTGGAAACGTAATATTTAATTAGTAGTATCCACCTGCAGGATTCCTCTGCCTGAGGCCAGTCCTACACAGAACTCCAGGCAACATTTCTTTCTCCCTTTCCCCTCCCTGTTGTATGCCATTTGTTGGGGAAGGGGTGTGTGTGTGTGTGTAGTGCTTCCAGTTGCCAATTGTCGTTTGAGGCAAAGCTTGACTGGAACCTCACAATTATGTTAATTGCAGAGGCGGATGTCTTTGTGTCCCTGATGGCCTGAGGCAAGGCCAGGCGTTTTGGAGCAGGGAGAGCTGTTCAGAAGCTACTTATGTGAGACACACCTTGAGGATCCCTTCCCTGCTACCAGAAATGGCATCACATCAACCCAGAGCGATAGTAGATAATCCCTGTATGAACTCTCTTATTTATCTTAAAATGTAATAAACTCTTTAGTTATTGCATAACTGAAAATCAAATTGGCTTGAACCAAGTTAACTAAGTTGGTTGAAAACCTAATTCAAGTCTTAATTAAATGGTGTTAATGCAAAGTTAGATAATCTAAACGCCAGTTTAGCTATTTTGGGAATGGCCACTCCTGCTGTAAGGGATTTAAAAAACAAACAAACAAACAAACAAAAAACAACAACTTTAAAAGTTAGTAAGATAAACTATTCTAAGTGCTTCTAAGCAGAGAAGCTTGGTGAAATATGACAATGGATTCTTTGAAAAACTGCTGATTAACATGAGTAAGAGTGTAGTTCAGAAACAGAAAGCACTTAAACCTTGTGATTTGTTTTTTTTCAAACAAAAACCAGAATATTTTCCCCTTTCAGGGAGTGAAAAACGCATCTTCACCTACATCTCTCAGATTTCTTGCCATTGCTGTTACAGTTGTATCACTGGGAACACTGAATATGTTGCAACTGTTTTAGCAGATTTGAGCTGAATCAGTGCCTTATGTGCAGTGGAACCTGTCCAACAGGGTGGCTTTGGACCATGTGTTCTGGTGGTGTCAGGAATTTTGCAACACGAGATACGTTATAGTCAATAGACCAGAGAAATTTTAAAATTTAAAATCATAAAGTCACATATTCAACAAAACAATAACCCATTGATCACAAGATACTTTACAGATAAATTCTCCACTGAGGGCTATAGGAGCACCAAGTACAATAAAGCCCCCTGAAAGGATTATCACATAGTGTTAACAGCTGAGACTGGGAGCATGCCTGTGTCAAACAGCTCATCGAGCTACCAGATGCCCATGCATAGAGCATCTCTGCTCCCTAGTGTACGCAGCAAGATTCTTAGAGGTTACAGAGGAGGGAATCTTGAAATACAGACAGGGAAGGATTAGTTTTAATATTAATGTATACCAGACATTTCTTGCCCACATCGGCCCATGTTGATTTACTGGCAGAGGGCCCAAGTGAATTATACATATATAATACAAATAAATATACATATGAGTACATACATATAAATTATATATAAAAATATATGAACCCCAAGGTTCATCTGCATAGTTATGGGGAATGTCTTGTGCTGTTTGTCCTGTGCATTTTTAAAAGGTGTTAGGCACATATTTTCCTTTTTCCCAGGGCTTACCTAATTTCAGATAAAGTCATTATTGATTTTTCATTGACTTCAGGAAGAGCAGAGCAGTGTTAAGCTGAAGTTTTCCAAATCACCTGAACAGGTCTGCTGATTTACTGGGTCTTGGGTTGTCTGAAGCATTTGCCCCAAGGTCTGAAAATCCAAAAAGATACCAACAACCTTAAAGACATAAATGCTGCTTTTCAGGCTGGTGCATTTTTCTCCTAAAGATTTATTTTATTATTTAGCAAAACTGTACAAAACCATCTATACATGTATATAAGAAGACAGGAGAAACTGTCTGAATAAGATGGTGTTCCAGATGGCACCAAGGCTCTGCTTCATCTCCCAGGCAGGCAAGGGGTTCTCCTGTTGGAGCAGTCCTGTTCCTGCTTGATGAGCCTGCAAAGGACCTGTGGTTAAAAGCAAGACTTTGGTGGCACTGCAGTGATTTGGATGCATCACCAAATGTTTTGTGGCTGCATACCTAACAAGATTTTATTTCTGTTCTCTCACAACCTTGGTCTTGTCTGTTTTGTCTCATATTTAGCTAATTTCTACACACATTAGAGAGCAGACATCTACGTAGCTTCTGTGATGCTATAGACTCTGTAGTGAATAGACTACCAGATTATACCAGGTCTACAAAATACCATGGGAGACATGTACTGAGTGGAGACATTCATGGCACAGATCCCCTAATGATGGAGATGTGCTTCCCAGAATCAGATCAATAATCCACAGTCTGGCTGACTTTGAATCCGTATTTTAGCTCTCTTTTAGACAGAAGGATATACCATGCTCTTCAGTACTGGAGCTTAAGTCTGAACTGTCTGGTTGGATCTTCATGGATACACTAATGACTCTTTGAAAATCCACACAGAAATGTGACACCAATATATGATACCCATCCACAGGTGGCACTTTTTTGTGAGCCCTGGATGCATGTTAAGTAACCTTATGAATAAGCAGATCTCCTTCAGTTATGAAAAAAATGTTTACCTTGGTATTCAGTAATGACCATTTCTTGAAGGACTGCAGATTTACAGAGTGAAATAAACTGAGCAAGACTCATGGAAAGTATTGTCTATTCTAGCAAAAAACCTCAGTTATGCTGGGCCTGACGCTATTCATATATTCTGTGTAAGGTTTTAATGTTATTTTGACAGATGGTATTGTGACTGTTACCATTCAAAAAACAAAGGAGCATCTGCGTGTTTGAATTTGTGTCAGTAGTCCTATTTCTGGGTATTATTTATACCTCCTGAAATAAATCAGTTGCAATTCCTTGGGTATATTTGGAGGATTGTAACAGTTCACAACCAAAAAATCCCTAAGAACTCCTACTGTAAATATCTAAGTACTAAAATGGAGCATATTAGGGCAATCCCACAGAATGTCTATATGAACTTCAGAACAAAAACCAGCCTGGTGACAATTGCTTCTGGCAAGAGACACTAATCTCCCAAGTCAAAAAGCTGCAATGCAGCTTGTCACATGATTTTTCTAGGAACAGGAATACTTTACATTATCCGTGAGAGATCCTTCAACTTCACAGATCTGTTTAAAAGGGAAAAAAAAGCAGAAATAGATTAAGTGGTCAAATGAATACAGTGCAGGGCTTTGCTCAGTCTTTTAACTTAATCTCAGGTCAGATGTTTCTCATGTGACACAGCTAGGAAAAAAGCATGAGAAGGGACACTGACTGAAAGCCATGTGGTAGTAGGTCTTGAAGAAGAGACTCAAACAACTCTTTGTGTTCAGATTATGCACTTTAGGGTAGAGAAGTGGAAAACTAATTTAAGATAGATTTTTGCCTTCAAAAAGTGAAGGCAGGCAGAATATACATTCTCAGAATGACAGCTGGGTTTCATGTAGCCATGACCCTAGTGCTATCAGTTCTTATGCTTCCATGAAGGTTGCAGCACATGTAAGTTTACAAAAAACCCTTTGTGAGAATGCAAAAATCCAGTGAAAACATGGAAAGAAGCAAGGAATTTGTCTCTAAACTCCAGGCCAGAGACCTGACTACATGCCTGCATAATTAGTGTTATTTTTCTTCCAGAGCCCTTCACTCAAAAGTTGCAATGTTGAGAAAAATAATTGCAATTTTAGCTTCTAAAGCTCATGAGAAAGGCCAAAGGCCAACTAGCCTTGTAAAATCACTTCCAATCCCTTCAGCTCCTAGAAGAATGCAACAAAGCCCAACCAGCACTTAAGGAAGAAGGCTGTTAGTAAGGGTGCAAGAAGGCCTGCCACTCATCTCTGCTGTCTTGCAGCCTGATTATGAATGTGGCTTTTAGTGAACTTTTAGTTATTTACAGCCTCTGAAATCCACACAGCCACACTGAATGGATTATCTGTTACTTGCTGTCAAGCTGCCCAATTCAGTTGAACAACCACATGCCTTGGGTTCAGGGAGCCTGGGATTGCCTGAAAGCTTCAGCTTCTCTTTGAAAAAGGAACTTGAAACCACCACCCCAGTATGCTTCTCTCTCTGTGATATTTGAGGGGAAAAATAGCAAAACAGGTCTTAGCAATGACCATTTCCTGAAAGATATAAATAGCAGAAGGCAAATGAAAAATACTCATCATTATTATTTTACTATTTTAACTGTCAGGATTTGGAGGAAAAGGGGAATCTCCATCAGAATTCTGGGACATGTGGCCTTGATAATGCAACCAAATTATTTGCCAGTCCTGGGCATCTAGTGAGGTAAAGGTAAATGCAGATACACTGTTGACTGGAACTGGGTAGAGGAAGGGCAATGAAATGAACCTAGAATTCAGAAAAACAGCATAAAAAAGGAAAAGTGGGTAAGAAAAAGCATTAATTACCAAAGATTGCTGCATCCATTCTTTGATAGAAACCAAGTGAACTGAGGGAGAAAAGAATAAGGAAGACACTGATGGGTGTTAGTGAAAAAATGACGTTCACCCATAACAAAGCACATCTACTCCTAACTCAGCAAATGAATTGATATGGGTGAAATATGCACACAGCTCCAATGACTTTCATTGGCCTAAGAACAACTTGCCTGTTGCCTGCACAGATTTATGGCAGGCCGGGGGTTTCACTGGACATCTCTGTTCCTGGCCAAGTGCCGACTGAGGACAGGCTCAGGTGGACTGGCCAGTTGCTAGTGAGGTGAAAAGCAGAACAGATCAGACTGTCAATGCATTGTGTCACATCTGTAAGGTCCACTGAAAAATAAAAGGTTGTAAAACCACTATTTTCTAGGTCTTTTCCAACCTAAACAATTATATGAGTTTACTGTCTGCCGTGGAAAATGTGAGTGCAACCAAAAGTGCTCCTTCTAATTTTAAAAACCTGACAGGCAGTTGAGTGTACAGTATTCAAAGGATTAAGCTTATCAGGTACATTCCCATTAAAAAAATCCCTCCAGCTGGATCAAGTGTCTACTCAAAAAAAGGAACTCAGCTCCTCAGCACAAAGATCAAGGATAGAAAGAGCCTTTGAGAGAAACCTGTTCTGGTACCCTGCTAATGAAGCATGCACCCATGCACACAGTTTATCTGTTTTCCAAGACTGACTTTACCTTTGCAAAGGACAGCTGGTCATACTTTGATAGTCAACTCTCTGCCTCTCTGAAGAATTTTGCATGTAACATTTCTGTTTAAAGTGGTTCAAGGTAAGGATAACATGTATAAGGAAGACGTATAATTTGTCACCAATATTATGCAGGAAATTTGAGGAAAGGAATGGGATGACTAATGTTGATCTGGAATCTGTAAAAAATACCATTTTGTCCAATAATATATAGTGGAACAGTTCACTTATTTTACCTTGTGTCTCCTTTATTGTCCTCTTACCCTTCATCACTTTTGTATACAAGGATGGCATGAAGAGGAACATGAAGCTCTGTGATGATCTTTTGAGGTCCCTTTCCACCCTTAACATTATGTGATTCTGTGAAATACTCCTGATGTCACAAAATCATAGAATCGGCTGGGTTGGAAGGGACCTCAGAGATCATCAAGTCCAACCCTTGATCCACTGCCGCTGTGGTTACCAGACCATGGCACTGAGTCTGCACCTGAGGCTCCTCCTAAGCAACTATAATAGCACAGGGAATTTACCATGACTCCAGTTTGTGTCTCACAGATGATGAGCAAGTGCTCCAGAGCTGTCAGAATCTTGATTTCACTTAACTGTTTCTTGGAAAATAAATGGGAACAGCAGAGGCATGGGAGCAGTTTGCATGCTGATGTTTCATCTGCCTATAGGATTATCTTGTTTACTGTCACGACAACTTTTTTTCTTTTTTTAAATTTTAAACAAAAAAGGCTTACATTCTGAAAAAGCAAGCTTCTCACACTCAAAGCGGGTAACATGAAAATGTTTCTCATTTTCCTTTATTCATCCCTCTTATCTATAAACTGAGCAGAGGACAGACACAACTCCCAAGGAACAATGATTTGGCAATGTTCTGGTTTCTCTACTCCTCTGTACTTCCCCCTTATGGTTTAATTTCATTGAGGATCTGCACACTTGAGCAGCTTTCTCATTTACTGAAAACTGTTGAGAAGCATTTAAATAAACGCTGGCGGTTCCAGTAGTTAGAGGGTCTGTAAAAACGTTAAGTTATGGGTGAAAAGCCAGACATTTTCAAGCAATGAGTTCAAAACTGCTTTTCAGCTGTCTCTGGTAATAAACCCGCCGCGTCCAGCTGTGAGGGTGCCGTCACCAAGCCGAGGGGAAGCACAGTGCTTCAGGAGGCGCCTGCCATAGCAGCGCCCAGCCATTTCACGGCGGAGTGCCCGGCCGAGCTGAGCTGTGGGGCTTTCTCGGTACCACGGAGAGGAGAAGGCAACACACGGCTCCTCGCTATGCGATTCCCCTTTCCCCGCCACAGGAACCAGCCCGGTCCCCGGGACAGCGACCTGACAGCCCGGGAACCGCTCGGGAACCGCCCTCACCCGCCCCACAATGGCGGCCGCCGGATCTCCCGAGGGGCTGCTTGGCCACAGGAAGGAGAGAGCGGGAAGTGCTTTGCCTCCTTCGTCTTCCATTGGAGCAGAGCGGTGTCTCCTGCTCCGAGAGGCAGCAGTCCCGGCGAATGGGTGGGCGCGCTATTCCCGCGGCCGGCGTTGGAGCCAGAATGGGCCGGAACCAATGAGGGAGGAAAAGGACGCGTGCGGTACCCGGAGCAGGTAAAGAGCAGCGGGTGAGGGGGGGATTCAGTGCTGGGGTTCAGGGGGCGATAGAGGACGTCGGGTAGTGCTGCTGGCTCCTTCTTAGGAAAGTTATATATATATATATATATATATATCTGTGTGTATGTTGTCATAATAGGCTTTATATTTTATATATGTACATATAAAACACACACGCTTAAGTACATACAAGCACATATATAAATATATGTAAAACACACGTATATATACGTTTCTTCTGGGTAGTGGCATTCCTTTCTGCGATCCAGGATTTCATGGGAAGGCGCTGCCGGGACATCTTCAATGGAAACTCAATTTTTAAGCATTAGAAAGGGCAGCTGGGGAGAATGCCTGCTTGGGCGGGAGGTCTGCTAGCGTCCTGCGAAACCTCTTACTGGCGGGGTTAAGTTTTTCTATTTTGGTTAGTTGGGTTTGGGTGTTTTTCTGGTTTTTTTCTTTGCTTTCTTTTTTTTTACCCCAGTTGTGTTAGGGCCAACGCGTGAAGTCTCACCAAAGCTTTGAGGTTTAGTGGTGTAAGTGGGTCTACAAGGGCTGTGGCACCTTGATGCTGTGACAAGAAAGTTGACTGACTGAGTATTTGGGCAAAGTAACCCATCTTGGAGAGGGTCTAATTTCAGCTCTGCCAGCAAAACAGCCCTTTGGGGCTATGTGAGGTGCCTTTCTTTTTGGGAAAAAGAAAGCAGTATTAATTCAGTGGAACTGGTGTCCCCTAAAGTGGGGAAAGGGCTACAGATTTATTCAGCTTCCCGTAACAGCTTGTGGTTTGTTATTTTTTACCGTCTGGGGCTGAAAGTGAATGGCATTTGCAAATTTTTTTTGATTGTTGAGATTGTGTTCCAAGTCTCCTATCATTTTAACAGCATGCACATTTTGACTTTCTTGGCAAGAACCTAGAAATCGTTTTGTCCCCATCACTGAAAATTTCTTTTCCTGCTCTTCATGTTTACCAAGAGCAGTGGTTGTTATAGATGAAATTTAGGAAAATATAACACTGCCAGTGTCAGCCTGAAGCTTTTTCTTTGTCTAAACATAGCAAAGGAAGACTGATTTGTTTTGTCTTATTACTGTCAAAGAGAACAATATGTATAAGCAAGACTTTCAATTCTCAAGTTGATAATTCAGTATTTTGTTAGCTTGTAGCAGCTGTTCTGTGCAGTACTTGGTACGGGTATTGGTGATGAAATGCAAAGCAAAGGGTTTAGGTTTGTTTGCAGCACGATGTTGCAGAATGAAATTAAAAGGCAAACAGCGGCCAGATGATGATGTTAATGTGAATTGGCACAGTTTCTTCAAATTCCATATAGCTGATTTATCAAATAATGGACATCTGTAAAAAGAGAAACCTGCTCTTCTGTGAGCTTCCTAAGATTTGTATATAGCAGGCATAGTTAATTTCCCAACTTATCTACTCCATTGTAAGAAGTACTTACTAATGACCTAGTTTTTGTTCCCTTTCATTTTTGTTACATGGTTTTTAGAGTTTGGTCTTTTGACTTCTAAACATAGTATGATTTGTGAACAGGACCTAATTAAATCCATCCACAGAGGAAAACCTTGCCTAATTCCCTGCAACTTCTTGGTCAGTTTGATGATGATCTGGAATGTGTTATTCATGTCCTTTGTTTACTGTATTTGGTAAAACATGTTCTATACTTTTCTATGAATATGGATGCAGCTTGCATCCCCCACTTCAAAAGCTCCTTTTGTTGCTATAGCCAGAAAGGAAGCATGCTTGTCTCAGCCCTCCATGCTTTTTTTACTGTAACTCCTCTTCCCTCTTTTCAGCTCAGCCCAGGAAAACACAGTCAGTATGTTCTGGCGTATTTGGTGTTATGTGCATGAATAGGAAAGAAGATCCCTGTGCTTTCTACTATGGGGTATCCAGTGTCCTTTGGAGGCAGAAATCCTCTCTGCAAGGTCCTTCACCTTGGTTTAACTGGTGAAATGATACCAGACAAACGTATGGCTTTATACCACCCCTTTCTTGGTTGCCTGGTGCTCTGTGACTTCTGTTTGGCAAGCAAGCCTCCAGGCCAGAGCCCTTCTCCTCTTTCACTCTGCTTAATCCAAAGCCTACTGTTGTGTTTGGTGGGTGTGAGGGTGATCAGGCTGGTCCTTCCTTCCAGCCTTGATGCCATTTCGAAGTACAGCATTAGATAGATGCCCATGGTAGGGCAGAGCAGGAGAGCTGGTGTTCTTGGCTCTGCAAACTTTGTGTCAGCGATCTTCTTGCCTAAGAGCCACACTGCCAGAGGCGTGGCAAACCTGAGGTGAGGTTGGGCTGCTTGTCTGGGCGAGAATGGAGGGCTTGACACCGTAAGGTTCAGCCATACTTAAGGGGAATGGCCCAGCACCCCGTTTTCCTCTTGTGGACATTGGCACTGAGGCTGCTCTGATAGCTAGCCTGGAAGCCAGTCCTTCTGTAACCTGGCTCTGTGAAAGTAAAGGAAAACAAGTGCCTGTTGTCTTTTCAAAAAAGCCAGACAGCTGATGAGTGTCTGGTGTTGACACCTGAGGGTGATGGGACAGCTGCTTTGGCAGGACCATGTGCTCAAGGTCAATTTAAGGCACCTGTGTCTGAGGATTTATTGAGGGTGGTTGCCAAAGGAGTTCTGGTAAAATCCTGGATGTGTTGGGCCCTGTTTGTGTCAGCTTTCACTTAAATCAGAGCCTTGAACACAAGGAACGGTACAGCTGTGTTCAGGCCTGCTGACCAGAAGTATTGTTGCATCCTTATATTTGTCTCTAACCTTGATGGAGAATAACAGAAAGTGTCCAGCTTAAAAGCAGCTGTATTATAATATAATATTATTTTGCCATGCAATCATGGAGGTTAGTAAGTAATTAGTACAGTGGTTTAACTTCTTCAGTGGGAACAACTAGGGAGCTGAAGACCAATTTGCTGTCCTTTCTAAGTCCTTTTTCAGAATTCATATAGCAAAAATTGTGTTGCAGTTTCTTAAATATTGGGATAAAAAGTTCTCTAATTTTTTTTTGTTTGTTTTTAAGACAATATTTGTTTCAAACTATCAGAGAGTAGTTCTTACTTTCTTCCTTGGTCTCTGACATGGGTAGAAGGTTTTAAGTTATTTAAATTCTATGGGTCACTAATCCCATAGCATGCATAACGTAACTTGTTCACAAATCCAGAAATACATCATGATTGAAGGACTTTTTGCACCCAGTTTCTTTAAAGAAGGCCTAAATCCTGTAACTGAGCCAGTATCTAGGTTCTCAACTGTAAATCAGGAGCCCCCATGTATTCAGTCAGAACATGTTAAGTACCTGGAGCAGAGATTTCAGGATCTCTAAAAAATAAGAACACAAATGCAAGTGTTAGGCATCTCAAGAAGAACACAGTATTACCATGAGGCTGACAGGCCTGGCTGGAGCGCTATTCATTTATTTATACTCCACTAAAAGAGGAAAAAAATTATAAAATGCTTGAAGAGAAGGCAGAGTAAGAGCAGATATCTGAAAAAACATTTCACTTAGGCTGGTTGAGTTGACATTCTAAAATTTCTTGAAGGTACCAGATGTGTTGAAGAGGTTATGAAAGAAAGGGGATTCTTTCACTTCTCCCTCTCTTCTTCCTCCAAAGTGAATTTCAGTTTCATTAGTGAGAAGCAAGAATATCTTGCAGAGCTCCAGAGTATCCACTCTTACCCCAGGGTGGCTGGTAGGCAGCATCCAGCATCACATACTGGTTGGACTGTGAATGCATGACTCACATTTCAGTGATGCTGAAGTCACATGGCTTCTTCAACTTCCTCTTCAAAGTTGGACATATTCCCTGAGACACACAGGCTTTTTCTCACAAGATACTTGGATAAAACATTGTAGAGGAGAGGAGGTATTCCTGTAGACTTTACAGCTTTGTAGTACATTAAAGGTCTGATTTTGCTTTTTAACAGGTGGCTGTGAATCAAAAGATGACTGAATTATTGTTATTTCCTCCATTTGCTTTGTTAAGATGACTTAATAAAGGCTAAAATGAATTTTCCTTCCACTTTCCTTTACAGCTTCCTGAAATCTGGACTTGAAGGCTGTTTTGTAGTATCCAGGGCAGCACACCTCTTCTCTCTTGTGTCTAGAAAGAAATGTTCCTTTCTTCTCTGCACTGTGCCACTTTTTTGCCAAACATTTCTAGCCTCCTCTTTTATAGTTTATATGTTTTAAGCTACTTTTTTACATTACCCATAAAAAAAGTACCTAATGGGACAGGTCTTTCCCTTTCTACACAAACCTCTGCTTTTCCATGGGCAAAGAGAAGAACTGCTTATGGAATTCATCTGGTTAGTAAACAGTCATAACAGGGAGAAAGAATGTAAATCCTGGTTAGTGGTTTACATAAAGCCAAGGCTCTGGGTTACTAAGAAACTTCTGCTGCCTGGTGCTTGCCGGAGTATTGTGTAAGGGCTGAGCTCCCAGTTTTCTATCAGGCATTTGAGGTGAAGCTTTGTTTTGCCTGTGTAAAACAAGCAATAAGCTCCAAGAAACTTCCTTTGTGAAAGTCACTCTGCTCTAATGGCAGAGGCGAAGCAGAGGTAGCAACTATGAAAGCTGTTGCAAAAAAGTATTAAATTGCTTCAGTGTTGCCTTTTGCTTTTTTCCCTGACAGCAAAAGTCACTGTGAATTTAGCTGAATGAATTAATCTCCCTGGGGTAACAGCAGGGTAAATCACCTATTAGGAGATGGAGTTATATAGCATGCTGTAGCCTCCCAGCTGAAATTGTGTCTTTTCTTTGGATCTCCAGTTGTTTGCACTGCAGTGTTCACAGTTTCTCATCCTATCTGCTTTGCATATCCCCTCAGCCTTGAGCAGTGCCCGGCCCTGCTTCTCCTGAGTGCTGCCTAGGAGAGTGATAATTATAATCATGAACAACTCGGACAGTGAGGAGGAGCCCTGCAATGAAAGAACATCCCTGATGTCTGCAGAGAGCCCTCCAGTGCCCTCCTACCAGGATGGCCTGCGAGCCTCAGAAGCAGGGAAATTTCAGGCACATAGGGTATGTATGCATCCTTCCTCCTGGGGAGTGAAGAACTGGGGTACACTGATAGATGTAGTCCTGCTACTCCTCCCTCCCTTCATTGCAGACTGGCTTCTAGGATTGGCTTTAGCCACTGTTGTTCTTCTGGTATTCTCACAGCCAGCACCAGCAGTGCTTGTTCCTATTTCCTCCACTGTGACTTTTTGTTACTGTATTATTTATATTATCTATTTAAACTTTTTCCTTCCTTTTGGTAAAGATACAGACTTGTAATCAGGACCTGATGCACATATGACTCTTGCAGGATATCCTTTTCAGCCCTCTTGTTTTGCCAGAAGCCCTTTATCTGCTCTGGTCAAACGCAGCAAATCTTAGAACAGGATTTGGTCCTGCTGCCAGCAAAGCAGTGGGATAAAGCAAACGCTGCATTGCTATGGGAGGAGGAACTCATCCAGCTAATGTCACCTTATATGACATTTTGTCTGCCTTACTTCTGTGCATCTTGACCTTTCTGCTCATGTGTCCATGTATACATTTGAACTTGGAGAGGGCTGTAGATATCAACTATTTATGGTTTTTGTTTAAAAACTGTTGCAGCCTGTTTGTAATGAATTTTCTAATTTTATTGTTCAGGTGGTACCTTCCTACTAGAAACAAGTTGAAATATAATGGAATACAGCTTTGAACACAAGTAAAAGACAATCTTATACATTTGTTAATATTTATTTTCAGAAGAGACGAACAGGTAGCAGCCACAGTCCTAACAATGTTGCTGATGAGGATGTGTCTGAAGCGGGTTTTCCGGTAGGAGAAAGCACTTTGGATAATGAAGAAGAGGAATTGACTCTGAAATATGGAGCAAAGCATGTAATCATGCTTTTTGTGCCTGTCACCCTTTGTATGATTGTTGTCGTCGCCACCATAAAGTCAGTGCACTTCTATACGGAGAAAAACGGGCAGCTGTAAGTGGGGTCTTCAAACCAGCCTCTGAGTACGTGGGAGCTTTACATTTACATTTACTTTCCATGGATACACATCTGTGTACACAGAGTGCTTCTTTGGCAGGTTGGGGAAACCTTCACACAGCTAAAGGTGGCTGTGTAAACATAGAAAGATCTTATAAAGGTCTTAAAGTATACTACATTCACCTGTGTTAAATTTATCCATACCTGCATTATACTGATTCAGTAACACTGTCACTAGGGTGCCCTACTCAAAGCCTATGAGCTGCATAATAATGTTGCTTCATGCTGCAGCATAAAAGGCCTAGAGTGAACTCCTGTGTCTGCTCACTCACTAGCTGGTAGCCATCAGGGATGTTCATTTGTATTAATGTCTCATTTCCTGGTTATATTTCTGCTTCTTGAAGACTTGTGATGTTCATATGTAATTCTATCCAGCTTTTGCTTACTGTTCCTAAGACTGCGCTTCACATGGCAGTTAGAGAAATGGGAACTGTGATCCCTTAAACTGAGCCAAAGAAAAAGAATGGGGGTGTGAAGGTGATGTGAAGGGATAAAAGAGTCCAAGAGTCTTCTACCTCTCCTCTTTCCTAGTGTGCAAAGAAAGGGTTTCTCCCTTTCAAGACAGCATCTGGGGTCTAGCCTTATACTTAAATGGAGAGATTCTGGAGCATATAATAAAAATGTGTGGCCTGCAGAGAAGAAACATAGACACTTAGTAATTTATACTCTAGGTCTTCTTTTTTAGAGCTCTGCCAGCTAATTTGTCTGTAGGAATGTGCTTTTGATAAAGACCACTAATAATTATATTTTGGAGCCCAGCCCCTTTAGCAACTACATCTCATGTTTGCTGTACTTGGCAGTCATGTCTTCCTTTCTTTCCTAAACACACAGAGGTCTGGTTTTGTCGTGGGGCCGTTAGAAGACAATATATTTACTTTCTATGGCTTTTGCTTTATACTACAGGATCTACACCCCTTTCAGTGAGGATACCCCATCTGTGGGCCAGCGTCTCTTGAACTCAGTGTTGAACACCATCATAATGATCAGCGTCATCATTTTAATGACTTTGTTTCTAGTGGTGCTCTATAAATATCGCTGCTACAAGGTAAAGTGTTCATGCCAGAGCCTTTTGCACCTACATGCTATGTACTTGAGTTCAAATGGGGCTTCTTGTTAGTGAGAAATAAAGGTACTGTACTGGTTAGTCAACATCTTAGTCAGAGCAAGATACGTGTTATACAGAAGCCTTTGCCAGCAGTGGTAGAGCTGTGTTGCCAGACAGGCTTTGCTTTTACTTCAGGACTGTCATGATTTAAGTCCAGGTGGAAGCTAAACACTATACAGCTGCTTGCTCATTTCACCCCTTAGTATGGGGGAGAGAATAACAAGGGTAAAGTGATAAAACTTCTGGATTAAGTAGACAGTTTAATAACTAAAGTAAAAGCTATGCACACAAGCAAGGCAAAACGAGGAATTAATTTACTACTTTGCATCAGCAGGCAGGTGTTCAGCCATCCTTAGGACAGGAGGGCTCCATCAAATGAAATTATTACTTTCAAAATGCCAGAGCTCCAAACATCCCACTCTTCCTTCTTCCCCCAGCTATATATGCTGAGAATGAGACCATTCCCTTTAGTATATAACATCCCTTTAGTCAGTTGGTGTCAGCTGTCCTGCCTGTGCTTCTGCACTGATCCTTGTGTATCTTAATGGCAGAGCATGGGAAGCTGAAAAGTCCTTGACTTAGCATAAGCACTACTTAGCAACAACTAAAACATCAGTATTTAATCAACATTATTCTCATACTAAATCTAAAATGCAACACTACTACCTACCTGGAAGAAAATTAACTCTCCCAGCTGAAAGCAGGACAGTCATTAGTTGTAGGCTATTAAAAATGGGGCCTGCTACTTTGTGTTAGTCAGGTCCCTTCATCTGATCAAAAAGTTTTGCAGTTTGTACTTAAGGACTAAGTTGTAGCATTTACTGCAAATGCCTTAGAAGTTTCAGAGAAGCTTTGTGGCAAATGTCTGTGAATGCTCTGGTGGAAGGTGGCAAGTCTTGGAGGGAAAGGCACATTCTGGTTTTGTGGTTCCCAGAAAGCTCTCTGGTACCAGCCTAGAATTTGGGCACTGGCTATCACTGTTTTTTAAAATTGGCCCTGAGATGGATTTATTGTACAGCCTTGAGCAAACCCTTCCTCTCCACTAAGTAGAGAGAAAGTGCTTATCTCTCTAAGCTAGAAGCCAATATGCATAGCAATGGAAATGGATAGGAAAGAGGCTGAAGCAAAAAACCAAGCAAACAACAAACACCAAGGGATAGACTATAAAATGAAAGAGTTTGAGAGAACTGGAAGCAATTGCCTGTCCTTCCTCCCTCACCGGTGGTGGGGAAGGCAGGGACTTTGGAAACTGTAGGAAGAGTGCAGGAGGACAGTAGGAAACTAGATCAGTAGTACATGTAGGGCACAGCAACCTGTGCAAGGTAATGGTGCCTTCAGTCACCATCTCTTCTTGCCTTTAGTTCATCCATGGCTGGCTGATCCTGTCCTCTTTGATGCTGCTCTTCCTCTTTACCTACATATATCTTGGGTAAGTGGGAATGGTGCAGGTAATGTAGCAGTTCAGGGCTCCTTCACCTCTTTGCAGAACATCCCCAACTTGAACAAGGAGATGTCTCCCTTTCTTCAAATGGAGGTTTCAGCATTGTTAGAATGAGATAGCTTTCTTTTTTAAAAAATGGGAAATGAGGTCTTCAAGAGGTAATGCCTTATTTTACAGTGCCTACCAAACAAAAATCACTGGGAAATGATACCGTGAGCATGAAATGAACAGGCTGAACCTTGTAGTATAGAGGCCCCATGTTGAGAAGTCAGTGGAAAGGAATTTTTTGTGCTGATTTGGTTCTCTGATTTGTCTTGGCTTTTTCTCATATTATATTATTGCAAGCTTATTCCCTTAGCTTCTGGTTCAGGTACAACCAAGCTTTTAACTTGCAGGTGACACTTCTTAAAACTTTTCATCTTTAACAGTGAGTATTTGGCATCTAATGGGATGGCTCCTACATGATCTCTTTGCCTCAGATGGTTATCTAGCTGCAGGCCTATTTTAAACCTTGAAATCTTGCCTGGTCAAACCATTGGAATCACTGTTGACCTCAGGACTAAGGCAGTGTGGTGTTTGCCTGCACACAGAGCATGTCCATCTGCAGGAGGAACAGAGAGCTAAGAGTAGTATTTGGCTGAAAGCAGGTCCTCTTTTCATGATGAGAGCTGCTTCAGTCCTGCTTGCTTATTAGTTTAACTACAGCTAGTAGGATGCTTTGCATACCAGTTGCTTTTTGTGCTTAGCTAAATGTTCTTGTTATATTCCAGTGAAGTACTGAAGACATACAATGTGGCCATGGATTACCCAACTCTGTTCTTAATCATCTGGAATTTTGGAGCTGTTGGAATGATTTGCATACACTGGAAAGGTCCCTTGCAGCTCCAACAAGCATATCTCATTATGATCAGTGCTCTAATGGCACTGGTTTTTATTAAATATCTACCTGAGTGGTCAGCATGGGTGATTCTAGGTGCAGTCTCCATCTATGGTAAGTCTGGCTTGTGACTCTTTTAAAGTGTGCCTTCTGGAGGGGTTGCTCTGATGCAATCTCAGTACTGTGAATGTTACTCAGAAAACAATTTTATGGTGCTATCAGCTTTAGAAAGAGGCAGAATGGCAATTACCTTGACTCCCTGGTTTATCTCTTGCTAACTTCTTTATGTAGGTACTGTACTTGTTACCATGTCTTTTGAAGTGGAATACCAAGTCAGGAAAGTACTGAAACAGATCTAACTGTGTCAGGGTGGTTGGATTTTTATCCAAGTAGTAGTAGGAACCTGATAGTATTGCATGTTTTGTTTAAGGTTATTGAGAAATCATAGATTTTTTATGAGTTAAAAGTTTCAAAAGAACCTGCAGAACAAGAGGTAGCTGGGAGGTAACATTCAGGTTGATAAGGAGTACTCATGAGTAAGGGAGGGTAGACAAAGTGGAACTGGACCAGGGGTCTGCCCTAATGTGAAACAAAGAATCAGCATTGGTAGCAATGGATTGTGGAACATGAACAAGTATCCCCAGCCCTCCTCTGATTAAATTTAACACCTGCATGTGCTGTCATATACTTCAAAAGAAAGGATGTGGTATTCTCAGGAGGCTTTTTACAGAATTAGCCCGATGAAAACTCCTATTATTACATTAAGCCTATTATTAAATTAAGGGGTTGGTATTTTAAGCGAACAGCTAGAGTTATGCAAAGTAGCAGAATGTCTCGTTTAGGAAACCATCCAGTTAATATTGATACATGTAATTTTGAGGGGAAAATAGCTTTTTGAAGATACAGAATGTGAAGTACGCATGGTAGTTTGGGATGAGATTGACTGGCCTTTTTCTCTTTGCAGATCTGATGGCTGTTCTTTGTCCCAAGGGGCCACTGAGATTGCTGGTAGAAACTGCACAGGAGAGAAATGAAGCCATTTTTCCTGCATTAATATATTCCTGTGAGTAAGATTAGAATGTTATTATTTTTAACCACATTAAACTTACGACATGTTTATGTATCAAACCAAAGAGCACTAATGTAGTTACTTTGCCTCCACATTGGTGTGCATTTATACTCTGGAGCACGCCATTTCCAGAAGACCTTGTTATCAGTTAAAAGGCTGTTAACTCTTATTATACAAAAGGAGCTCATATTTGCCTTGTGAAAATGTAATGTTCAAAAGTAGATTTATTATTTCATGACTACAGTGAAGAATGTCCCTCTTTGTTCTGCTTTAGATGGATCATAGTTTTTGAAAAGTTCTGTGATTAGATGATGCTCACTCAATATACTTAGTCCTCATGCATATGCTTTATAAACAAACTTTAAATGTGTAGTGAGGTTCCATTCTTGTAGCCCCCTCTTGTTCTGTGAATCGTATTGATGACAGTGCTTAGAAAGTATTTGCATCACTGTGCATTGTGCAGCTGCTGGCTTTGTAAAGGGCTCTAATTAAGTATTGTGCTGCAAACAAAATCAGTTGTCTCTTCCCTGGCTTTCTTGGGCTGTTTAACTATGGTGGGTGTCTGATGCCCTTAAGAGAGTTGGAAACCAGGCAATTTAACACTTACGGGACCTGGACTCGAGTGTTTCATGGACCTCAGTGACATATTCATTACATTGTTTGTCAGATTTCCAAATGTTAGTTGCCAAGCTGAGGATGCCTTCAGCCGGACTTTTTTTTAAGCATTTATTGTTATATAGATTTATTTATAATTTACAAGGAAAGCTTCTGTTTTTTTCAGCTGACCTCCATTTTATTGGCAACTCTGTAATGCTGACCTGAGACAATCTAGATGAAGACTTTTATATGTCTTAGTTAACAAACAAGAATTTCTCTGAAGGAGAATACTGAACAAAAAGTTGTTGTGCAGAACATCAGTTTCTTCACTGCAAGACCACATTCTTTAGATCCTTCTAGAAGCAAAACCATCACCCTGACTGAGCTTGTAGTGGAAAAGCAGGCACTGTGTTTGTCTTGGCTGATTTTGGTTAGTTTAGCTTCTTTAGAAACAAGACTGATAAAGAGTTAAACAAACAGCTGATTTGAGTTCCCTTCCACTGATGTCAGAATGGTTTGTATTCCTTTTTTAATTTAGCGATCCATCTCAAGAATAAACCCCCAACATCCTCTAGTTGTTCTTGGAACCAAAATAGAAACAGCCAGTATTTTGACAGGTAAGAACCAAACCAAACAGGCAAGAGAGAAAACTAGCACTCTGAGAACTCTTGCTGTATCCCTCCCTTGTGTGCTTTATCTTTAGCAGAACAGGAGGAGTAAAGCTGTGTAAGTTAACCTCTGGTTACCATCATTACTACCATCATTCCCTGAGCAGTTTTTTTATTTGAAGAGTCAGAAGGTAGGAAGAAAACAAATTAGATGAGGACCCTATTTTTAGGCTTTTTTGCTTTTTCCAGCCTGTAGAGAAGACTGTACTGACTCTTTGCTATTTGTGTTCTGAGACTTTTTTAAAAAATGAGTGGATGCACTGTCTTTATTTTCTCCCATCATACCTTCTAAGTACCTAGGGAAACCAACCAGAGTGAGTGTTTTAAAAGCATTTACAGAGGTAAGGGTTTTTATTTTTAGGAACAGATAAATCTTAGCTCTTCTGAGCTACAGTGACTAATGTTTTAAGGACTTTATACCTTTCTGTCTCTTAGCTGCTATGATGTGGACAGTTGGAATGGCAAAGCCAGACACAGCAGCAAGAGGACCAAGTCAGCAGATCCGGGATGCAGGTTTGCTTGCATATCACTCTTCTATACAGAGCACTGTCCCATGGAAATAATGTGCATTTTTGAGACTGCAAGTAAATACAAACCCCTGAGTCCTGATGGATGCAGTTTTCTTCAGTGGTGTTATACTGCCTGCAGAAATTAGTGATGATCTGAAACTTGCTGTTTGGATGTACAATCCAAAGTCAAAGCTGAAAGTGAACATATGAGAGGGGTTATTTTTACTAAATAGGGATGGTAAATTACAACATTGGCTCATAAATGTAATGCCAATGAGCTAGTGAACTTAAGTACATTATAGTATGTTGCATTCAGGCCACTGACATGAAGCAGACATGCTTTTCATAGAATCATAGAATTGGCTGGGTTGGAAGGGACCTCAGAGATCATCAAGTCCAACCCTTGATCCACTACTGCTGTGGTTACCAGACCATGGCACTGAGTGCCACATCCAGTCTCTTTTTAAATATCTCCAGGGATGGAGAATCCACTACTTCCCTGGGCAGCCCATTCCAATGTCTGATCACCCTCTCCGTAAAGAAATTCTTTCTAATATCCAACCTAAACCTCTCCCGGCACAACTTAAGACCATGCCCTCTTGTCTTGTTGAAAGTTTCCTGGGAAAAGAGACCAACCCCCCCCTGGCTCCAGCCTCCTTTCAGGGAGTTGTAGAGAGCGATGAGGTCTCTCCTGAGCCTCCTCTTCTCCAGACTGAACACTCCATCAGCCCTTCCTCACAGGACTTGTGCTGGGGTCCCTTCACAGCCTCCTTGCTCTTCTCTGGACCTGCTCCAGGACCTCAATCTCCTTCCTGAACTGAGGGGCCCAGAACTGGACACAGGACTCGAGCTGTGGCCTCACCAGGGCTGAGTACAGGGGCAGAATCACTTCCCTGGACCTGCTGGCCACGCTGTTCCTGATCCAGGCCAGGATGCCATTGGCCTTCTTGGCCACCTGGGCACACTGCTGGCTCCTGTTCAGCTTCCTGTCAATCCAGACTCCCAGGTCCCTCTCTGCCTGGCTGCTCTCAGCCACTCTGTGCCCAGCCTGGAGCTCCCCATGGGGTTGTTGTGGCCAAAGTGCAGGACCCGGCACTTGGCCGTGTTGAACCTCATCCCCTTGGAATCAGCCCAACTCTCCAGTCTGTCCAGGTCCCTCTGCAGAGCCCTCCTGCCTTCCAGCTGATCCACACTCCCCCCCAGCTTAGTGTCATCTGTGAATTTGCTGATGATGGACTCAACCCCCTCATGTAAATCATCAATAAAGATATTAAACAGAACTAACTGTACCTAACTTCAGCCTACCTAACTGTAAGTGCAAAATGGCTTACCCTGTCAAAGAAAATCAACGTCTTTACATTTATCCTTGAGTAATGGCTTATGTTTAGGCATTTACACAACAATAGCTGATAAATGAAGGCTAAGGCTTGGTAACTGAACAAGCTGCTTATTTCAGGATAAAGCAGCTGACATACTAACAGATCACTGGGACACAATCTTTCTTTGAAACTGAGCACAGAACACCAGGAGCAAAGTATGTGGTGAGGCACACAGTGCCTCTGTGGAAGCTCTGTGTGTCACACTCCGCTTGCAACTGCTGCAGCAGCATCCTGTCAGACTTATGTGGACTGGAAAGTGTGAGCTCTTCTGGAAAACAGAAGCTGTCACATAGCGTAATATATCACAGACAACTGCTTCCAAAAGTGCTACCAAGGGCTCTGTTAGATGTGTTGAACAGGACAAATTAAAATAAAATCTAAATCTGTGAACAGTGGTATGTGTGCACTTAATACATATGAATACTCACCCCTGATGCATGATTCAGGGCAGAATTTTTCTCATTAATGTCAGTTTTCTTAATTATTAATTTTTGTTATACTACCAGTTAATGAATCCCTAGGCACCTCCACCCCAAAGATACAACGTGGGCATGCATATTAAGTTTACATGGTTTTACTTCTCATTGTAGCCTGTGCAGAGCAATGTTTAGGTTTGTGTATGCACTCACTTGCTAAAGCCATTGAACTCCTGGGTTCTCCCAAAAATTCTGCAAACATGCACACTTCTGACTATTTCAAATAACAACAAATGTATTTTTATCAAAGCCACTAAATGTCTGATTGAATTAGTCCTGATGTTACACCTCCCAAGAATCAAAGGGCTTACCCCTTCCAGAGAAGCTTCATGGAAGCGTGGATTTCAAACATTCAAACAAGTTATACATGTAGCTACCTCCTGTGTTTCTCTTTTTTTTTTTTCACTCTTTATGGCCTATTTTTGTGGAACTAAGCTGAGGATGGGAGAGAGAACCACTGGAGCCCTTCACATGCAAACTCTCATGTATCAGAGATGAGGAGTCCTGTTCCAACCTGCCCCATCACTTCTTTTGAGGAGCTCAAGGAGGAGGAAAGTAAGGGAGGTTTCATACCTTGTATTCAGTGTAGTCAAAGCCTGATGTTTTTACTTATTGTGATTAATGCTTTGTCACCTAGTTTGGCCTGATTGCAGTTAATTTGAAGAGCTATGACTTGTTCAGCATCAAAGATCTTGACTCTGACTCTCTGTTACTACTTTCTGCTGCAGTATCTGATCTGGAAATGGGATTCCAGTGACATTTCTTCTCTACACAGACAATTTAAGCAGGAACCTTCGCCTGTTCCCCAGGGGACAAGAATGTGTTCAGGAGGATGTGTTCAGAGTGTGTTCTGTTCCTTCAGAACAGGAATGGAAGTAACACTTGTTTTCTTCTTTCAGGGGGTGTGAAATTGGGCCTTGGAGACTTCATATTTTACAGTGTGCTTGTTGGAAAAGCAGCAGCCACAGCTAGTGGGGACTGGAATACTACACTGGCCTGCTTTGTAGCCATTCTCATAGTAAGTGAGCAAGGTTTTAAAACCTCTGTTACCCCATTTAGCACAGTGGTGTTGCCAGAACTTCAGCAGCTGAGCATTGCTAATTCTCTGCAAGTAATTCTGGGTGCTCAGGAGAAACCACCAGTGGATTTTCCAGCCCAAGTGCTCTGTCTAAAGACAGGCTTTAAACAGCAGCTGGGAGAAGATAAATGATACAGCTCGGAGGGAGGATTCTTTAGAGCAAAGGCAAATGGAAGTGGGGATGGTGGGGGTGAAACAGCCCTAGGGAAAACAGATGAACTGTTAGTATGTTTGCTTCAGTGTTAAAGACTGGGGACTTCTGTCAGCCACAAGAGTCAATACTATGAACTCCACATTGATTTGCAAGTGTCGTTTAAAAGGTTATCTCCCTTTTGCTAACAAAAATGGCTAGATAAGAGGATGAGGATCTGTCTTGTTCTTTTATTCACCCAGGAAAAAAACAGGAAGGAAGGAGATTAAAAATCAGTTGAAATTATCAGTAAAAACAGATGACAATCGTACTGTAACTGCTAAAGGACTTGGTCCTGCCAGGTCTAGTGACCACACACTGTAGCGTTTTCACCTAGGTAGATAATAATTACTGGGAACTTGCTGTTTACACCAACATCATGGAAACTAACAATGTCAGTTTTAGAAGAAAGTTTTAGAAGGGAGAAGAAAATTATCCCATCCATCTTGGGCCTCTATTTCCATAATTAAATCCCAAGGATAGTGAAAGACAGTAACTCTCACTTGTGAAGATCATAGTCAAAAAGCATGAGAACCAGAAATGAGATAATTTAAATAGAATGTGTTGGGTGTAGCTTTCCTACCTCACAGGTCAGAGAAACCCATAGGATAATCTAGCCCCACACCCCCAGGATATGGGGTCCAGCACAGGATCTATTTGCTGGGGGGAATGTTCTATCTTGTCTGTCTGTGGGGCTAAATGCCCCATTCTGTTTATTTTATGGTGCTGTTAAAAGTTTTGGATCCTAGCATCTATGAAGTTTTAGCATTACGGAGGAATTATAAAGGGCTCAGATGAGAGAAGGAATCTATACCTAAATGCACGTAGCCATACTGTCTGCTCAAAATTTACAAAAGCTTTCACACGTGCCCCAAAAAATCAGATCAGTGGATATTGGTTTTTGTTTTGTTTTTTTAACTGAAGAGACCTTGAAAACTGGGAAGATATTAGAAGTACATGCCACTAATTGTCCTCCAGTGAAACTCCTTATCTGTGCTGATCACCAGGATTTAACTGCTTTTATCTGCTGGATCAGTACTTCATATGTAATGGCGTAGAACAAAATGTAAAATAATATGTAAATAAATTAACCTCATCTGAGCTGTATGTCAGCACTAGCTGTTTATAGCACTTTCTCACCAAAGGGCTGTGCTCAGGTTTCCTCAAGAAGGTACCTGGGCAACTTGAGTGAAAGACTTAAGTGTGGGCAAAACTTAGCTTTTATGCCCTTGGTAGCTTAGGTAGGCTTCAGTTGCATATACTGCTTGTTATTTCTCTACTAGTTCATTAATGGCAGATAAGTTTCTGGGTTTCTTACTGTATCTTCTTGTGTTCTTTATTCTCTTGTCTCTGACAGGGTTTATGCTTAACTCTTTTATTACTGGCTGTTTTTAAGAAAGCACTGCCTGCCCTTCCCATCTCCATCACCTTTGGTTTGGTCTTCTACTTTTCAACAGACAACATTGTGCGACCATTCATGGACACGCTGGCCTCCCACCAGCTGTATATTTAGAAGTGAGCATTAGAGATTTGTTTCAAAACTTTGCTGTGAAATATGGTGCACTGTTTGGAATAATTAATAAAGTTTTACACTTAGTGCCATATATTTGTAAGGAAAACACTAACTCTCTGACATTACTTTTTAGTGTAAATCTAATAGTACATATTGAACTGAGATTTTTCTTGGGACTCTCAGGACTCTGGTGAGATGCCTGGTTCATTGCCAATGTCAGGAGTGTTATTTATTGTGCACGCTGGCTATTTTGAGCACAGAAACCATTACGTAGCATGTGACACTGTAGAGGTGAAGGGTCCAAAAGCTCAGGTGTTTTAGCTTTGGAATTGCAGACAGGTTTAAGTGTACTCTAGAACTGCTAACACTTCATACTTCTGAAGTGTTGTGCAAACACGAGGTGTAAGTAAGTCATACTTGCTTAGAAAAGCATTGCAGTCAGCATGCACAGAACAGAGCAGTGCATTACATCTGGTTGTGACCACTAGAGGAGTGAGGCCTCTGCAGAAAACTCCTGTTGGAGTTGCCACAAATGCTAATGTATTCTGACCTTAGTTCTAAGACAGTGAGCCATAATGGATCTCACAGGATGTCAGAGGTGAGACATACAAACTTCAGGGTACAGGTTCTGAGCGCATCCACCACTGCAGCTGACAGCTGATGGAGGCAGAGCTGCCTGTTTTGGCATGTGAGATCCTCAGCGTGGGATAACAGATACTTTTCCCTGAGTCCTTCCAGTATTTTATCTTTTTGGAAATCTTTTTTGGAGTCCGTACCACAATCCTCAAAGTACCATAAGGTGAAAATTACCGCACAGCTCCAGTAAATCATCAACCTGTAACCTCCTAGGTGTATTTCTGGTCTCATTTCTGTGTATTGTTGTAACAATTCCAAAGGAGGATTTACCTTCCTTTTATGAAGAGGTCCTCTTATACTGATTGAGACTTGTTTTACCTAGTTTTTGGTACTGTTCAAAGATTAATTTTTATTACAAATTTTAAAATAGTTATTTACTGTCAAAAGAACTCTTTTTTAGGAATATTCTGTCATCATCTGTATCAAAATATGAAAGTGCAAATTTTAGTCTGCTGATACATTACATAAGGCATCATTAATGCTAGAAGTATTAATACAGCCTCAAGTAAGTCCATTAAAAAAAAAAATCACAGTGCTTTTTGCCAGTAAAAAGTACAGGTCTGATTGAATCTTACTGTTTTCTACACCTTTTAAAATAATTTTATTCTTACTCTGAGAGTCAGTTTTTTAGAAATAACCAAGTTCTGTGGTTTTTTTTCTTTTCACTTGTCTATTATGCAAAAAGGCTGTTGTTTTTTGGCAGATGATCAAAAAAAATGTAACATTATGCAAGACTTTGTGAATAATGTGATGTCATATAGAGATGTAGAATTTAATCTCTGAAAATACTTTACAGCTATAGCTTTAAACTACACACTTTTAAGGTAGTGCTTTTTCCAATAGATTTGCAAGCTAATCTGATATTTAAGAAGGACATCACACAGGTGATTCAAGCGAATTTTTAAGAAGCAGATAATGGTTTTCACAAGTGGTGTCTCAATTTTAGCAAATAAGTACTTTTTGCTCTTTGTTTAGTTTTCTGTCCTCATTTCTAACATTTGCAATGTTGGGACTTAGATGCAGACAGAGTTATTATTAAAAGGTATTTCCTTTGGAAACATAAATCACTAGATCTCTGCTGATTTCTCATGTTTATGCAAGAGTTGTTTTTTATTTTTCTTTGTTACTTTGTTTGGGTTTGGTTGGGTTTTTTTCAAGTAAAACAGTTATGGGGCCAAATCAGAACACAATCACTTGCAAACATGATACTACGTTTTGCATTGTAAGGGTTTGACAGGATATGAAATATTTTAATGTACTAGAACAAAAATCCTGCTTGGCTTACGAGGGTTGCAGCATGTTCTTAGGAACAACTCATTTCTATGAAAGCAGAGTTTGTATTTGAAGGAAACAGGGGTGGATACCTTCAAATACTGAAGGACCACTTCTGGCATTGGTGGTTTTCTGCAGAGCTGTGCTTGCCAAAGACCGACCTTCCACTGAGCAATTCTGCATAACTTACAAAAACTGTAATTTAAAAGGTAACAGAGCAATAGATTCTGACAGTTCAACAAAATGTATTATCCTGGTGAGTGACAAGAGTATATAATGTATATACTGGAGTGGTTTTAATTGTGTAAAAGTTCATATATATATATATAATCACTGTGTGTGTTTGTGTGTTTATATGCACAGTTTTAAAATAATATTTAGTGATTTCTCATCTTGCTGGACACTTTTGCTTGTGCATAAAGTTTTGTTCATGTTGTGCAATGTGGCCTAAGATGTGAAAATAGAGAGTGATGGTACTTTACTCCTCATTAGCTTCCAAATGAGATGACTCTGTGACCTGGCAACTTGAATAAGCAAACCATTTGTCTTCTATGTTCATTTGCTGTTTTCAGCTTGCTGCATGCTCTGCTGAACTGCAGTCTTTTTCACCTGGAAGAAATCCCAATACTCCCACCGATGTGCATCCATGAGAAAGCATAGCTGTCATGTAGGCTGGGCTGCTGCCTGCCTTGATCCAGGTGTCACTCAACAGCCTGAAGTCCCACAGGAGATGCCATGTGTTGGCATTTTCCTACATCATCTGTGTCACGCCCACTCCTGCCCATTCCAAAATGGATGTCTCATTGCATCTAGTCTCAAATGTGGCTTGGGCATACATAACATGTAAGGGCTTGGGCTTCTTAACATGTAAGACTGAAGTCTACAAACCAACATATGGGTAAGCCTGCATAATGCAAATCCAAGCTTTTAATTGGTGGGAAACAGGCACCTCACTGCAGCATTTAGTGCCTTTTTTAGAAGCATGTGCAATTGAACCAATTAGGCATTGTCACCTTCTGACCAAACAATTGCTTCAGTGTTTATTGTTTCCTTTTGCCATTCCTTTGTTCTTTTGGTTTTGATTGCTTTGAGGTTGTGTTGTTTCAACTGTTGACTGTGTATTAAAAGCTGGAGATGCATTCTGCCCACTGAGAGTGCACAAGACAGCACAGCCTTAAAGAAAATTGAAGAAATACAATGCTCCTTGAAGAACCATGCAGTGCTTCCACAGCAGCTCTTACTGGACACTCAAGGTCTCATTCATAAAACCTACCTTCAGGCTTCTAAGGGAAGTCCCTCATAAAGGTCTGTCATGGGAATGTTGTCTAATTCTAGTTCATAGAGAGAAAAGCACATATTTACCTTATGAGATGTCTCACCAGCAACTTGATAAACACTCCTGAAACTGGGCCAGGGTGGGCTAGCAGATACAGCAAGGTCAAAGCACACATATACCAGAGCCAGAAAAAGGAGCATTGGTCTTCTCTCCCATGCCTTGTTTGCACCACTTGCTAGTGAAGTCTCTTTCATGGAATAATTGGATTAAGTTAGATGGACCATCATTGAATAAATGGCATTTGCTGACAGGACTCTGGTGAAGAATAGTTCATGGCTAACTGTCTTTGCAAAAAAAAGGATTTAAAGGTCTCCCTTCTACTCCCAAAGCAGTAAATTTCTCTGCTGTGTACTTGCCTTCCGAGGTTCTGACAGTTAATCAGAGAGTGTTTTCCTTCCTCTTCCTTGTAACGCAAACTCCATTTTGGTTTAAACGGAATAGATGCTAATTTTTCTTTACTGTTTCCCTAAGTCCCTGGTCTCCCTCTGCATTAGAGATGCTCTGTGGCAGCCACAGAAGGGCATTAAGTCTATGTGGAGAAGTACCAGTTGTTTCAATATAATGCCATATTTATCACTGCAGCTCTGGATTAGGTGCTGCTGTTATATTGTAAAACCTTTTGTTTGGGTCACACTTTTTTTTTTTTTTTTTTTTAAACATTCAGCCCTAGTTTCAGTCATACACATCCCAATGCATGTCAGGCCCTCCTACAGACATTGCTAAATTAGAGTTTCTTCTGAGCATCTTCAAGAAGCAAAGGAGTAATTATATTTGCTGCTTTGTTGTTCCTCTCATTTGCAGTCTCCTGTTTGTTCTTACCCAGTAGGTCAAACCAGATTAGCAAATCTGGGGGGAGGAATGGAGGGCAAGGGGGAGAAGGGAAAAGCATGTTGCTGTCATTCCAGTTCTTGGTACTGGGTAATCTGGAGTCTAGTTAGATCATGTTGTCTGTGTCCTCAGAAGGATCAGGGGCTGGCTAGGTCTCAAGACAGAAACCTATCTATCAGAAGTTCTCCTGCCACACTGTTGTTGTGCCACCTAACACACTGTTGCATCCCTCATTTATTTTATCCAAGTAAGGTAAAGTGATGTGACCTGTTCCCATTCTGCAAATGAGAAACAGCAAGAGTAAGAGAACAAATGCTGGGATTAAGTTTGGTTAAATAAGACCTGTCCACATCAGATCAGGGCATCAAACATGATCACACAGATCACTATCATTTCTTTTAAATCTTCCCTTTTCTGCAGATTCGCTATCCTCTACTCCAAAGTGAGATTTGCCCTGAGCACTCAAAGAATTAACTGCACATGAACTATTCTTTATGCAACAGCTCTGACAGGTATCCAGGAGCCCGGCTGGGGAGGTGTCAGTGCTCAGCACTACTTATGGCTCAGTATTAAGAAGATATAAATAAATAGACACTTTGAAGTGGAGTCATCTAAACTCCTTGATACAGAAACCTGTCTCAGGTACAAGGCCAAGTAATTGGAATGGAAGTTTGCCTAAACTGGGAACTGTTGGAGTCCGGTCAGATGCAGCCTGAACTAAGTCATAGCTCCCGAGGCCAGGTTTAGGTCTGTGCAGAAATAAATGGTGCAAAGCCTGGCAGGACCTGTAGAAGCAGAAGAGGGCAGAGGAGGAAAAGTACTAGACCTCTTTTCTCCTTTATATGTTTTCAAGAAGACCTTGCTCGCTCCATTATAAAATGTAACTTCACCACTAACTAGGATTTAAGCAGATTAGGAACAATGTAAGGGGTATAACAGCAAGTGTGGAAACTGATACAACCTTTTAACTTACCCCATGCCATCTTCAGTCTTTACAGAGCTAAATGTAAGCAACTAGAATTCTTCTTAACTTGGCAGAGCTGCATCTTCTTATGAAAGAAACCAAGTCTTCCTTCAAAACTGGTGTAAGGCAAGCAGGATCATCGGAGCTTAAAGTAGGTATTCAGATTATTTTTAAAGCTGCCTGTGCACAGCTTTCATGTACCAACAGATAGTTTTTAGCAATAAAACGCCACAGTAGCAATAACAGAATTACTCCAACAGGAATGTATTATCCTTTCATCATGCCAGAAATGATGTGTGCCCTCTCTATAAGGCCCTACCAAATATGGCCTTGGTGATATTCCAGGAAGTTAAAATTTGTGCTTTTTTTGATCTTCAAGTTTTTGTTAAAAGCAAAGTTTCACAGATTGTTATGTGTATTTTTCAAGAGGCATGAAAACTGTTTGAATTTCTTTAATAAGGAAAAAAATTACCTGATTTCTGTCCCTATGTGATTTGAGTGGGCAAGATAAGAAGTGAAATGGCAAACAGACTAATGATTTCAGACAACTCATCATGCTGCCAACTCAAATTCTGGATTGTGCAGAAAACCACCAGGAAATAGGAATAGTGCAAATGCATTTGGCTGTTGAGGTTCTGAACTTTGGGTGGTCAGTGTAGGGAAGAACACAAGGCCAGAAAAAAGAAAAGATCCTTGAGCTGTGAGTTAGCCTGATGATAGAGGAACGGGGTGCTGGCTTCTCTAATTAGGCTTGTTACAACAGTGCAGCTGTAACTTTAAAGACTAAACAGGATGGGAAAAGGAGGACTAGCAGGGGGCATAGAGCAATACCAAAGGCATTTAGCATGTAAAGGGTTAGGGCACCTTTTTTGCTACCATTGTGTGTGTGTGCATGTTTTTTATTGCTGTCAGAAGTGCTGCTACAGAGAAGAACAGTGAGAATATCCATCTTCTAGGAAAGGAATTGTGTTTCCTATGCTTTGAAAGCAGGCCACCAGTTGAACTGATGCAACAGCTTTTGAAGTCCACATGTTTGATGGTGCAATATATGGTTGCTGTCCAGGCTTCATCATTAGACACTGTATGTAGTGGGATTGCTGTAAGAAAGGGACATCTTTGTGGTCCCATTGTGGGTTCCTCCAGGCTAAAAATCTTGGAAGCAGCTGGGAGCTGATGGGAGAGTGAACTTGCACTGCTGGTTTTTGGGACGACTGTTCCTGAAGGGAAGCTCTTTTCTCTGTTCACAGCTACAAAGCTACTGTTGTGCTTCCACTGAGGCTTTTCAAGCACTTCTTTAGGCACTGGGCTTCAAGAACACAACAGAGCAGAATAATGCTATTAGCCCTTTTTTACAGATAGGAGTTAAATAATATCCTTGGGGTCAAATGAAGGTCTTAGACTGGATTTCTGGCCCATCTGATAAGCATTCCAGATATTTGTCTTAATTGCTGGTGTCTCCCTTTTAGCTGCAGTCAGGTGTATGTCAGTCAGGGTGTTCTGCCACCAGGTATGCAGACATATGTAGATACTAGAGGTCTGGTTATGCAGTCCTTGACTGACCTCAGGTATTGGATTGATAGCCATGGGAAAATAGAAAAAGGGTCAGTCTGCATCCAGAGGTAGCAGTGATTCTGCTTTCTTCATAGACTGACTGGTAGAAGTAAATTGCTAGGACTATCTCCAAATCACTTTCAGGCAAGTGAGTGGGGTTTATGAGATTATCTATTTGACACATAGGCACTCAGAAAAACCCTGCAGCTTTCTCTCTCCTTCCTGCACCTTGATGCATGTTGGAACAACGAGATGCCAGGAAGCCAGAACTAGGATTGTCTCTCAGGGAAGTGAAAGAAAACTTGCTCACTTGGGGATGATTCTAGTCTGAGGTAAGGCAGCTTACTGCTCTCCGACTGTGTGACACATGGCAATGCCATACCAAAAGCTCGGGGCATGGCTGAGTTTGGCAGCACGCAGAACAACCTGTGATGACTAATATTAGCTCATAGTTCCAGTAAAGTGTTCAGAAATAGCCCTGTTTCTCTCATAATCTCTGACTTGACCCCAACTTCCTGTTGAGAACAACTCAGTGCAAACTATTCCAGATAACTATTCTGGTCCTTCCTAAAAGGCTCTGTAGAGTGACTAAATGCAGGCAAAAAATGCTTGAGTGCTTTGGGATGAAAATACACAGTTTAGTAATCAGAATAGTCCTAAGCATTACAAAAATAGCTCATTTGAATCCTGTGTTGATACTAGACATGCACCTACTGCTGACTCAGAGAGATCTTATTTCTTTACAAGGCTGTTCTCATTCATGGCCATAAAGCTGTAAATAACATATAGTACAAACAGTGCCACTCAAACCTGTCAAAGTTTTAAAATACCTAGAAGTTAGCTCCTAAAACCAAGCTACCTGTCCAGTGACTTCTACTTGGCCTGTTGCAGTTCATCATCCCTATATTATTATATGTTGATGGAACACCATAAATCTACATAGTCAGATGAGACATTCCTCCTATCCTGAAGAAATTACCTTCTGAAAGAAGATGAGCAAACACATGGCAAAACCTCTCAAGGGGTAGCTTATGTGAGCCTCAGTGGTTGCTTGGAGAACGAGGACTGAAGGAAACATTTCCTGAGCAGCTTTTGCTTTGTACTTAGCTGGGTGAACACAGAAGGATGATCATGTATGTTTTACTGTGGTCAGGCTTGGGCCTGTCCTGTGAAAGAGGATTTCTGAGTGTTCTCTGAATAGCCTGGATATTTGTCAACCTAATGACATGGCCAATAGCTGCTTGGTTGAGATCCCATTAACTTTTTTTTCTGCAGGTTAGTTGTCTGTCTACTCACTTCCTGTTGTAGTGAAACCCTTAATGCAGGGCCTAAAGATCCTTACAGGCTCTGGATCTCTAACTCTTCTTGTGAGTGGAAGTTTAGCCACTCTGGCTTGCTCCTCTCTGGGAACTTGGCCCACTTTGTATGAGGCTTTAAAGATGCCTTTAAAGAATCTTTACAGCAGCTTTCACTGGGTTCTGCAAAGCAGTCAGAATTAGAACTGGCAGAGCTTTTCTTCAGTGTTCCTGGCACCCACTGTATGTCAAGCTGCTAGGTGGTCAGAAGACACGCTTCAGAAAACAGCAAAGAGGAGAACAGCAACCCCACCTAAAGGCTGACAGTGAGCCAGCAGGAAACAGTAGCCAAAGGGCCGTGGATTTGCCATTCCTGATGCCCTTCTTGCTGTTTCTACTCCAGACCAGCAGCAGAGCAGTTCATGCACCTCATGGAAATGCATCTTTAAGCCCTCTGTTACGTTTCAACAGGCAGTTGCTACAGATATGATGGCATGGCTAAAGCATCTGCTATGGAGTCAAGACTTCCAGCTGCTACATCACACTTTCCCACTAACCTTGGGTAAGGTACTGACATCTCTCTCTGACTTGCAAGATCAGGACATTTAGAGAATCAAATAATTTTCAACAAAGCATTTTAACATCAGGAGAGAGAAGGCTCTGGGGAAGTGCAACTTATTATTAGTTATAATTTGAATTGATTATAATTTCCATTGTATTCATACACTATATATTACAGGGATATATAATTATATCTGTAATTTATATTATTATGATCAAATGTATCATACTTTTATTACAATTCAGAAAATACTGATTTATATAATCCTTGTAGTTGTAAGACTCTTACTGAAATGCTCACATTTCTGGATAAGGCAGCAAGTATATTGAAATTGGAATATAACACTGCTGAAGAAGATGTGTGAAGTTACCGGCAAATGTAGAACCAAAGTTGTGTGGTTGCTGATTTCTTAATCTCACTTCTTGTTCTTATAGGTAATCAAGAGACTCCTCAAAATCTGGGAACTCACCTTTCCATAGGACTGCTCTAGCTTGCTCTGTAAATTCAGATTTGCATTGCACAGATCTGTAAAAGAACAGGCAAAGAGCACAAAAATTACATGAGATTTAGACACTGAAGTAAAAACTTTTAACCTGCAACAACCTCATTCTGCTATCACATTATACTGAAGGCACTATGGAGGTCAACATCTAGGTTTTTACACAGAAGTTCCATAGGTTTCTTCTCTATACCCTGACTGGGAGGACTTTATCTGGCAAATAGCTGCATAGTTCATTTAGCAGATGAGCTCCTACACAAACTCTGACAGTTGATTCAAAGCAGGGATGATGCAGGTGTCACTGCTGTTTTACCTACAATCCTTTGGTGCAGAGCACAAAACCAGAACAGCCTGGTCCAATTCCCACAGGATTCATATGCCTCTGTTCAAGGCACAGTTTGTGCAAGGCCAGACTTTAAATTTATGTGAGACTTGGCATGCCTGAAGGGGTGCTCTCTTCTTGTTTCCTCTTGCTGAGTGCAGAGCATAATCATAAATAATAATACAAATAAGGATGGAGAGACAAGAAGGCATGAGCATGTGTAATGATTAAGGTCTTACTGTGAGGGTGAGGTGCTGTAAGTCTTCACAAGCAGAGAGGGAACATGAAATTGGACCTCCCTAAGCTCATGGAAACTGCTAACCACGAGGCTGTTACGTACACCGCTGACAGTCTTTCTGCAGAAAAGGATGACTGGTTTATTTTTGACTTCCAACACTCTGCCCTTTCTTTTCTCCAGGGCTCAGGGCTGTAAATCTCATAACTGGTAGCACTAAACCAATCCCAAATATTTACAGAATTTTTTATCTTTACCATTTTTCTCCAGTTTACAGGAAGATCTTGCAAGGCTGCTGCCATGGGCCAATTCTCCAAATGATTGCTATACACTGTGGAAAGCATAGCACTTTTTATTTAGGATTTCACATCACTATTTATTTAGAACTGTGGACACAGTTAGGCAACCATCCTTACAGAAGTTAGCCTCTGCATTGTGATTCCTGGGTGTTTAGACCCTACTCCCCTCAAGAACTATAAAATAAAATTAAAAAATGTATCTGCTCTCAGCAGCTTTAGTCCAGCTTGCATTCCAGATTAGGTGGCAAAACAGACACTTCTGTTTTTTAGCTTCTGTATAGAAAGAGCCAGCCTTGCACTCAAGTTAAAGGACACTTTTAAGGCTGCAGAAAACGTGGCAACAGGTTGGTGTGACACAAACTAAACAGCAGTGGCAGAAATATATGATGATTTCCACATGGGAATAAGAGGAACCAGCTAGATCTGTCTTTGAAAGATGGGGAGAGCTTTACCCTCTGCTTGTTCTACCTGTATCTCAAACTATGACAGTGTCCTCATGCAGGAACCCATGCAGTTCTTCATGCTCAGCACGGAAAGACATCTCACAATTAATGCTGAGCTGACACAAGCAAAGTGATGTTAAACAGAAAATCAGAGCTGACATCCAAAATTGGTACCAGAGTAGGTAAAAGGATCCTTAAAAGTGGTATCTGAAACATACCTCTTTCCAGATGAGGGTAGATGATCTGTCCTTTAGAGAAAATAGTATGGAATTAACCACAAATAGTACAGTTGCATTTCTGGAGGCGTCAGTATTGAAATGAAGAAAACTATGCATTTTTTGACAAAATTTTTCAAGGCTCGTATCCTAATGCAGCCATGTTGTTGCATCATCTAACATGTCCAGTTTGTATCCCGTTCTCAAACATAAAAAGGGCCTTTCCATTTCAGATACACTGTGTCTGTGCACAGCCTTTGTCTAGTTCAAATAAGTCAATAATGTACTTTTCCCAGGGAATTGATTTTTTATCTTTTCAGTTCAAATTTTGCCTTTCTAGTACTGATTGAGGCTTGCTTCCAATCCAGATAATGGCTGGGTGATGAGTTTTGCTGTATTTATTTGTAGCTGTCTGTTCAGTGCCTAGTAGAGACCTTCTCATGGCTTACCTGAAACTTGGGCTTGGGTGGGAAACATACATTTTTATCTAAAAAAAAACCCTATGAAGAAGAAATATATGTAATATTTGAAAAATATTTAGTGTCTTCACGAATACCAGTCAAATAACCCTTGGTATGAGCATCTGGAGATAGGGAATATAACTATCCCCCTTTACAGAATGGGGGGAAGTTTCACATTAGCAGGTTTGCTGTGTAGAATTAAACCCCTCTACACACTTGCAGCAGACTATTTATGTGGTTTCCTTCTTCACAAATCCACAGTACCCACAAGTCTCACTGACTTCAATATAGGTCCTTCACTTTGGAATTGAGTGCTTAATTCAAGCTACTAGTTAGCTGAAAATGTTGGCCGAAGCAAACAATTTACACGGCTGAAATGAAAGCTTGGGGTGTTTGCTGGTCACTCTTATAAGCTGCTCTGACTAGAGAAGAATTATGAATCCTGTTTGTTTTAAGAAGAAAGTAACTATTTAATTGCCAAGCTTCATCAAAATATACTTATGCAGTAACTAATGCAACCATGTGGCAAATGCACCGTGAAGAAAGCATTATTTTTCAGACCAGGAAGTTGCTGACAGAGACCGGCACCTACCACAACAGGGCAAAAACCAGAGCTAGCTGACACTACTAGCCCCTTGCAGCATCTGTCAGGCACTGCATCTCTAGAATGGAAAGGAAATATGTAGGGAACATGTTACTTTATTTCCAACACATACATAAACGTGCGATTTCCACCACACACCGAGCAGTATCAACTGCAATTTGAAAGCAGTGCTTTGAAAATGACATTGACATCCACATACAATGCTTTCTCAGAGATGGAGCGCCACAAAATGGAATCGGTCCCTTTGTTTTGCATTTGCCTGGAGCCAGCGTGGCACAGGGCTTCTGTGCATTTGTGTATACAAACTTCGTGTACATGAACGTACGTGCAGACAGACTGAGAGTTGTAATTACTCAGTCTGGAGTGGAGAGGGCTCCGAGGAGACCTTATTGTAGCCTCCCAGTATCTGAAGGAGGCCTACAAGAAAGCTGCTGAGGGACTTCTTAGGATGTCGCGCAGTGACAGGACTAGGGGTAATGGATTCAAACTAGAGGAGGGTAGATTTAGATTAGATGTTAGGAAGAAGGTCTTCACCATGAGGGCGGTGGGACACTGGAACAGGTTTCTCAGAGAGGTGGTAGAAGCCCCGTCCCTGGAAGCTTTTAAGGTCAGGTTGGGCTCTGAGCAACCTGACCTAGTGGGAGGTGTCCCTGCCCATGGCAGGGGGGTTGGAACTAGATGATCTTAGATCTTAAAGGTCCCTTCCAACCCTGAAAGTTCTATGATTCTACGATAACTTCCCTGGAGGGTTGCTGGGATCACCGACCAGTGACTTGCCCCTCTCCCCGTGCCCTCCTAAGGCGGGGGGACGAGCTCTGTCCACCCACGTCCTTTGGCGCCCAGGGACTAGCTTCAGGCCAGCCGAAACCGTGGAGAGACCTCGCTACCTACGAATGGCACCCACTCGGGACGGTCGTTACGGGGGCTCCCCAGAGCGGAGGGGACAGTCCCACACCTCATAGCAGCCGGCGACTGCGGGTCTGGCGACCCACCCTAGCTCCGCCGGCCATGCCTCCCCAAGTACAGCACACGCAACCCCACGTCCTCTCCCCCTCTCCCCTCCTCCCTTGCAGCCCCGCCGCACGGGCCGCACGGGTCTCACGGCCCTCACGTTCCCCTAGGGGCCGCCGCCAAGCACGTCCTGTCGGCTCCTTCCTCGTCCTCCATTGGCCAGCCCTCCGACTGAGCCCCACGGCCATTGGCGAGCGCGCAGGGTGCACAAGCTCAACGCCTCCTCGGCAAGACGCGGAGCCTTGAAACGGGGCGGGGTCCGCCCATTCGCCAATGGAAGCGCCGCAAGGGCGGGACGAGAGGCCGGGCCTTGGCCGGGGGCAGGCGGGACAGTAAACAAGCGCGGGGCCCCGGCGGCGGCGCGAAGAGAAGCGTGCTGGTCGCGGTTAGGCTGTGTCGGTCTGGGTGTGCAGGTCGGGACGTGGGGAGCAGCCGCAGTGGCGGAAGGGAGGGGGCTGCTTGGTTCCCGGTAGTACGACGCGATGGAGCGGTGCGTGTAGGGCGGCCGCGACGCTGCCGCGGGGAGGATGCCGACGCCCGGCGCGGAGAGGGAGTGCGGCCGCCGGACGGCCCGTAATTTAGCTGGAATATCGTTCCCCGCTGGGAGAACGTGTGCGGGGTCTGGTGGGCAATGGCGGCGCCGTCACAGCGGTTGCCCGACCCCCGTGAGGCTGGAACCGGCCAGCAGCCCGCCTGTGCTGCGGCCTTCACCCTGCCTTTGCCGGGACAATAATGACCTTGTGGGGCCGGCAGCCGGTCAGCGGGATTCTTTGCCGTTCTCGGGACTGCCCGAGTGGTATGGGGCGTGAAGGGTCGCTTGTCGCCGTGCCCGATTACGCAGGGCAGGTCCAAGCGTCGTGCGAACGGGCGGGTCGGGCAGTGTTACCGGCAGCGCCCGTGCAGCCCGTCAGCTGGCAGCCAGCGGATCATCCCCGGGGGCTGGCCGGCTCTGGCCGCCGGGTACTTATTTCTGTGGCACGGCTGTCCGCTCCTCGGGAGAGGAAATCGCCCCAGCCACCTTGCAGGGTATTCTGTATATCGAATCTAAAATTGCTCGGCACGAAGGGTGGATTCTGCTCTCCCACTCTGTATCCGTCTCGCTACGGATATTACAGAAGAAAATACCGAGTCTGGCCCTGTGTTGTGTGCATGTGTAGGCTTCCTAGGCTGCTCTGGTTTAAAACCTCGCTTGTCTGTCACTGGGGCCGTTCTATGCCTCTGCTTGTAAATGGGCATAAAATACTATCTGATGGCTGGTTTTGACGTTGCTTGTGGCTAAAATAGGAGGAAAAGAGCCCATGACACCTCTGTCTTTGGTAAGGCACTTAAGCAATTTGTCTTTCCACAAGCAGTGCAATTTGTAGCACGGTGATCAGGCATTAATGGGGGAGGTACTTAGTTTTAGACAGGTGCTGAACAAACTGCATATAATAACTACAGATATTTCATAGTTACTGACCATCCCAACTTCTGCAGGACTGTATTTGACATAACAACACTATTTCTGATACAGGAACACACTCATATCCCACCCAGGAGGAAAGTAGGTAGGAAACTTCTCTGTTACATTCCCCTGTGCCATGTAAATCCAAATTTTGTGGTCGGCGTTGTGTAAAATAAAGTTAGAAAGCTACTCTTAATATAAATAAAGGTGGTTTTGGTTTTTTTTTTTTTACTTGGCATTTAGGTAAAGAAAAATATGAGAGGAAATAAAAGAATCTGTCAATAATCTAAATTACTGTCTTTCTGAAAAGGTCTAATAGCTTCTGGACTTTATTTTCTGAGTTTCTTTTCTTGAAATTGCTTCACTGAACTGGAGTATACTTAAATAATACCATACTCGCACTATGTTTGGAAGGCTACGGGCTAGAGTCAGTAGTAGTTAAGTAAAAGTCTTATGAAATTATTCAGAAATTGCTCCAAGTTAAAGGGTGAAAGCAATTTGGCTTTTAAACAGAAGAGGTCTAACATTTCTATGGCATACAAAAAGAAGTTGTCACTTTTTCAGACATCATAAGTAAATGTTTAGCTGCACTTGATGTACCAACCAGTCTGTTTGCTCTTAGATCAGGAGACTTATTTCTGTATTTTGTAAATGGCTTTTCTCTACTGTTAGCTACCATTGACCTTGGTAACCTTGATTAAGATATGCTAAGAATAAACACTCGTATGTGGAATAGGTGAGCTGCTGTGTTTTGACATTGTCAACCTTTTAAAAATAAAGCCATGTGGTAAGTAGAAGAAAAGTTCAGAATACGCGGAGAATTCCTTTGCGTGTGTTACTGTCTGAGTATTGATCACTGTTTCGTTGCTTTCAAGGAGAAATCTGTGCTATGTAATGCAGCTCTGTTACCTCATTTGTGGTATGTAGAGCAGGTTAATGGTAGCTCATATTGCATCTGTGTAGCAAGAACAGAACTTTTTTTGGCTTCTAGTACTCCACTAGTCCTTTTACAGAAAAGTGGTTGTCTGTTGTTTCACTCACTGTTTGTCAAGCTGACTTATTTTTTCTAGAAACTGAATGATGAGACAGCAGCTGAATTCCTTTAATCCTCTTTAATTTCCATTATGTTAAAGTGCTTGGTTAATTATGGAGCTTTCTTGAAGGTAAAGATGGGTTTATTTTTCCTTTCTGAGGTGGTTTGGGTTTTTAATAGTTTAACCAGGATGCTAGGGGTGATGTGTATTGTGTTTTTTTATCTTGTATGTCAGTGTGGATGGTATTGTTTTCTTGTTCTAGCTGGTTTGCTGAAGGTATCTTGAAACTTGGCTCGATGCATGAATGAGTATTTATCTTGTTCCTTAAATCTGTCTGTATTGATGGGTGATCAGTCCAGCGTAGGATGGAGGTGAGTGTGCAGCAGTCCTTGGGTATCCTGGCTTCCTCCCTCTACAACTGTTAAATACATCTGGAAGGGGAGGCTTTTTGACTTACTCAGCTGTGTACTCTGGAGTGGAGCATCTTTGGGAGCAGCTTCTCTCTCTGCTTTTTTTAACGAGTAATTAAGAGTGCTGTCTGTTCTGTGAGTGTGTGCCTTCCTTCAGTACCTGAAAAAGAAATTCAGTGATTTGCATATCGAGCCAAAATACAAGCCTAACAATAAGTAAAGAACATTAGTTTGAGTGTGGGGGTTCAATCAGAGTCTGCTTTCCCACCCAGCAGTGGAAGCTCATTGTGTTGTCACTCTGCCTATCTTTAGATTCAAGGATGCTCTCTGTTTTTTAGATGCCACTTACTTTGTTCCCTCCTTGTTGCGCCCCCCCACACACTACAGTAGGTGGTAAAGTTAAACCAATCTAAACTGGTGAGAAGGACCAGGAAATAAAATGTGCAAGTTTTGTTCTTTCTTTGCACAGTTGTGTTTCTACATTTTCTTTGGTTTTCATCAGTCAGTAGAGATGTAGAGCTAATTGAATCATCTTTTATTTCCAGTTACTCAGTGTCTGAAGTGTTCTGTGTGCTTCTGACAGAGTAGAAAATAACACTAGTTGCTCTGAAAAACTTAGACATGGAGTGGATTTCTAGAAACTTTACAAATTTATATGCCTGCTTAAGTCTACACAATATCCAGTTAAAAAGGTTTTTTTTGTTTTGGATTTTTATTTTGTGGCTTTTTGTTTGTTTTTGTTTATGTTTGCATTTTGCGTTTTGGGTTTGCGTTTTGGGTTTGCGTTTTGGGTTTGCATTTTGGGTTTGGGTTTTGTGTTTGGTATTTGTTTGTGTTTGGTTTTTTGTTTTTTAGTTTTGGTTTTGTTTTTTCTTTCTGGAAACTGAGAGGCTATGTCTTTTTCTTAAAGGCTGTACGTTCTGTATATAGAGACACCACAAAAGATGATCTGATCTGCTTGTGGTCTAGGTGCTCTTGGAGCTGTTTTGTGTTGTACAGGTGATTGCTTCCACTTAGTGTTCTCTTCCTGTGTTTGTTTTGCCTCGACAGTGTGTATTGGTTTAGTATATATATCAGATTTTTATTTAACTTTCATGGTTATTCACATCCCCTTTTTCACCAGTTGCGTACTTTTGTTTTTTTGGGTGTGCTGAGCAAGTGTACTATAAAAAGGCATGATGTATTCTGACACATCACTGCTCCTCTACTGTCTGAATTGTGCCACTTAGGAGTATTAAATCCTTGTTTTAGTTTGACATGTTCAAAGTGCTCATCAAGAGAATAATCAGGACTAAGATGAAAGAAGAAAGGAGAATGACTAGACAGTAAGCTGCAAGTTGATCAAGTGTTTTAGAGAACTCTTTAAAGTCAGTAAGCCTGGAGATTTATATTGCACGGCAAGTTTCATGGAGCATGGTCATTCAAAGGCTCTGGGAGGTCTGGGATTTTCAAAGGCAGCTATGTAAGTTGCTTAAAGCTTTGGTTCTTTGGTTCTTTATTTTATTATATAGAATATGATTTCATAAAATCTGTACAAGGAGAGCATAAGTAATTGCAGATTACAGATTTTGTATCAGGTAGGAAAGTTTGCAGATTAGGTTTAGTACTAAGTTATGTGAAATACAATGCTCATTACTCTTATTTACCCTACCTTCAAAAGTACTTATATGTGGTGAGTTGAAACTAACACAAATAATTTGTCTGAGGACTGTGGCAGAGCTGTGATGCATGAACTGTAGGTTCTGATAGACCACGTTCCCTTTCCTCCCAGAGATCAATTTATGTTGTCTTGAATCAGCTTTTTTACCTCTCTTCCTCTTGCATCCTATTTTTCGTCTTTGTACAGGGAGGTTTTGGTACCAGAAAAAATAAAGTTCCTGTAGCTAGGATGATGGTGTGTGAGGGGGCTATGAATAGATTGAGGTGTGTTGTAGGTTACTAAATTTAAACTAAATCCTAGCTTCCAGGGCAAAGTTGAAAGTCCTAGGATCTGTATAGACATCTATTTCTTCAGGATTGATTGTGGAAGGCTGTGGTGTTTGACCTGCTGTTCACAGTGATAACAGAAGGGTTATGCTCACCATGTGAGCAGAGGATGTGTGTATGCCACCAGAAAAGGCATACATGGGGTACCTCTTACTGATTTTATAATGTTATGACAAACTCTAACCCTAGATATATACCATATGATTCAGGTGTACAAAAGGGATAATAAGTAAAATATCTTCTTACAGCTTGGAAAGACAGATGTACATTACAGCTATGGGTGTGTCTAGTTTTCCAGAAGCCTATAATTAGAAAAGTACTGACTAGAAGCCATTGTTAGTGTGTGATTTAGTAGTTTAGATACAACCTAACAACGGACCATTAAGATGGTAAAACTGGATATAAATTCTTGTATCTTACTGCTCTGAAGTGGAATATATTTAAAAGATACACAGGTATAGGCTGTGTGCTGTAAGGATCAGTGTACTCTGGAGAGAGCTGTGTTTTCGTCCCTAACCCTATCACTGACACGCAGTGTAATTTTTGGATAAACTACTTGTTCTCCCCAAAGATAACTGTGATATCAGTCTCCTTTCTTTACCTTTTTTAGATCTATGAGTGAAGAGTGATGTGTGTTTAAGTGCAAGAGGAAGAGCTGTTCTTTTTCTCAATAATTTGTTTTGAAAATAATGGTGTATTCAAGTCTAAAGGAATAAACACTTATTATGAGGTACAGCTTTTTATTAGTTTCCACTTCCCAAATTGGACTCGGTGTGCTTTCAGAAAGCTTATACATCCAAATAAGAGCGATTACAATATAATGGTGTATGGCAAAAAAACCAACCAACCAACCAAAAAAACCCTGTAAACTGCTAACCTTGCTCTTTTATACTCTTCCAGTTCAGAGCATGAGGCCGGTGGGGAGCTCTTTTGATTGCTTGTGCAAAGCTTAATGGTGCAGAGCTGTTCATCAGATGGTGAACTAAGCTTTAGTGGTCTCTTCTGCCCTAACTAGTGGAATGACTCGAGCTTAGAGCTGCTTTGCAGACTGATGGGAGGGACAGATGTTTGTAGTGTTTAATTTTTGTTTGAAGCACAATGTTTAGATTTGATCAGTATGGAGCTTCAGTGTAACCTTTTTATATATCTCACTAAATAGAGTTGTTCCATATGGATATGTGGGATTTTTCTTTTAAAGTGATGCTGTATGCTAGCAATGACAGAGGGATGACTTGGATCTAATGAACTGTGCTTTGGTGTGAGCTTGCCATAAAACGAAATAAAGGTGTAAATTCAGCTTGTAGTACTTTTGTTTCTTGAGTATATGCTTCAAGTACAGTATCTGCCTGAATCTCATTAACGTGAGATTCCACCTTCATTCCAACAAGGACAACAGAATATTAAAATCAAAGATCCACATGCATTGGAAGTAACTTTAATCACATCTTTTATCAGAACTATTCATGGCTTTGAGCAACGTAAAGGATGCAGTGCAATGGCTTGTTCTAAGCACTGCTCAATGCATCAAACAAGGAAAACTTGCATTTTCTTTAAAATCTTTATCTTTATCTTTATTTTATCTTTAAGATCTTTAAAGACATTTCTCTTGGAGCTCCAGTGTGTGGGAGCTTTGGACAGGGGGACAATGAGGGATAAGCAAGGTAGATCTTCCTGGTTTAAAGCATGATGGCAACTTGCATTTTCCTTGTCTTTTTGTTCTTCTTTTCCTTTTGGTAACATCAGTGAGACAAAGACAGGGTATTAAATACAACTCTGGGTTTGCCCAGCAGCCCAAATAGTACATCTTGAAAGCCTACAAATGAGGGAAGAGGAACATGTTTTGTGCCCCTGACTGCAAGTACTTGTTTCCCAGGAGAATATACAGATTAATTCTTGAGGGGGAAAAACAACAGGTAAGCAAGTAGCCTTAAAATCACAGCAAGTTGAATCTACCTCAGTAGATTCAGTATATCTCTTATACCTCAGTATTGGAGGTATATACCTCAGGTTGGAATTGGAGGTATATTCCTCAGGTTGGAATGCATTAGTATGACAAGACATAGTAGAGGAAGTGGCCTGTAATGAGGGAATGTTCTCTTCTACTAGGATCTTAATTGTGAGTTAATTATTTCTAGATCCATGGCCAGGGTAGAAAAAGACTTAATTCCAGGCACCTGGGCTCTGACTATGCTTTTGCATGTCCCTAGTTGTTGTCCTGAAAGAATAGACCACAACATTCACTTAGCATTGATTGTATCTGTGCCTAAAATAAAGCAGACTGCTTTCTTTTAAAGTGCCTAGGCATTCTTTTTGTTGTGTGTCAAGCCATTTATGGAGAAAACTCTTTGTACTGGGTTTAGGACTAGCTGTCCTTCTGAATTGTGGTGGAAAGATGAATTTGTCTGCCAAGCAGCCCACTTTTATAGGTGTATGTACTGCTATTTTAATGATTAGAGAATAAGTTCCACCTGCCCTTCAAAAGTGTTTGTTTTAAATGACATTGGGAAACTGCTTTGTGCAAAGGTAATTGTCAAGCAGCTTTCAGAGACTTGATAAATTCAGTCTAAGGAGGCGTGAGTCGAAGCCGTGGGGCAGGACTCAAGTATAGGAATACACAATTTGGTTATAGATCTTTAAAGACATTTCTCTTGGAGCTCCAGTGTGTGGGAGCTTTGGACAGGGGGACAATGAGGGATAAGCAAGGTAGATCTTCCTGATTTAAAGCATGATGGCAACTTTCTCCTTTTGAAATGCAGTTTTTTCATTTCCCTGCATGATTAAAATTTGGGTCAGCTGCAACTCAGGTAATCCAGCTAATGAAAATATGTCTAGGCAGGGGCCTGGAAATATGATTTGAAAGGAACTGATGAGGAGGTGTGTGATGGAACATGGCTGTGAAAGGACCATACGGAAGGGTTGGTATGGCAACACACATAAAAAGAAATGTAAAAATCTCTAGAAGATCAGTTACAGAACAACTTAATGAATAGTACTTAGTTTGAAATTAGTCTACTGGTGGTTTATAGCCACGGAACAAACTGCTGAGTATCTAATCATCTTTATCTTGTTTGGGGTGTTTATTATTTTTATTTCACACTGTTGCCACGCTTACTCTGATGGTGTGGGTGGCTATAACACCAATTCCAGGGTTTAGATACAACTAAGATAACCATGATTATGATAAGAGAAAGTGGGGGAAGTCTTTGTTTCCTTTGGAAGCATGATGTTTAATTGCCTGCTTTGCTGCCTGTCCATCCTAATATTTTTCATTTTAATCTCATTGATTTAAAAGAAAGGTTGGAGATAAAGGAATTAGTTAAAACTTCTGTAGACCTGAGGGATGGGATATAGACTACTGTAAAACTGCTGGGGGTTTGGTATGTTTTGTTTATTTGTTTGCTTTAAATTATTCAACAGCAGATAAGTTTAATTCTTGGGTCAATAACAAACTGTAAAAAAAATTAATACCTTTACACTGAAGGAGGCTGTGTTGTCATACACAAAAAACTTCAAAAAATGTTTCTGGATGACTAGAAATATATTTGTTTCAGCTTAGTCCTATATATATCTGTGTGTGTGTGCATATTTATCTGTCTATATGAGTAAAGTTTTTGGCGGTACAAGCATCTGGAAAAAAGCAGATGAAATACAAACTGGTCTTTTTTTGTCTGTAGGATCATGTTAGCATGTGGAAATGAATGGCAGTGAATGGAGGGTTATGTTTTGAAAACAGTGCAAATATAAGAATTTATTTGTTGCCTGCTGTGAGGCCTTATGTTTCTGTTATGGTTCTGTGAGTGTCTCGTTATAGTTGCTTACACCCTTACTGCACTAGTTTGTCATGTTGAAAAAGGGAGGAAGTGTGCTATGGTTAGTTGCTAGAAGACAGTGGCTTGTGAGACAGGTGATCATTGCATATAGGAGCATCCCAGGCACTGATTCAATTCTGTTTTTACTACAGGATTCAAAATCTGGTACAATGTCAGGAGATGGCTTACCTACTGGTATGGCACCTAACATATACCACCCCCTCTGCCTGCTCTATAGATCTTGTCTGGTGTCTGAAGATGACTTAGCTCTCAGCTTCTCATGCTGGAAGATGCGAGTGTTTTCCACCATCATTCAACTATAAGTCAATTGTGCAATAACTGTGACCCTGTCTATTCTTGGTAAATAACTCCTGGTTACCACATGTCAGCCCTCTTCAGTCCTGGTTAGCAGGCATTTTGACAGCTTGTGTAGGCATGAGCAACTTGTCCATGCTGAAAGCCAGTAGTACCCTACTTCAGTATTGCTAGACACAAGTCCTCAGGGGACAGGTCAAGTGTGATACAGACTTTGTACACTTGGACCAGTTTTGTTTGAACCACTCCTTTAATCTGTTTTGGATAGAGATGCTTGTGCTGTTCATTTGTTGATTTAGTAGAGGTACGAATAGAACTTCCATGTGTGAGTGGGGAAATCCTTGGTCTGCCTTCTGTAACTGGGTATTAACAGAAGTGTATTGCTGAGGATGTCTACCAGTCTTGGAATTATGTGTTTCCTCTGTCATTCAGTTTTTGTGTCTCTTGTCTTTGCTTTTGTGCATATTGATTTTTCATTGAAGAAAAAAGGTAATTTTCCTAATTCTTGATTATTTTTTCTCTGTAGCCATTTCCCATCTTGATTTTCTAGTATGTGTTTCCTTTAATGCTTCCCCCTTCTGGTTGTGGTAACACTGTTAGTCTCTGCTTTCTGTATCCTTCCCAGAATAAAAACCCAAAGTGCCCGGCTAAATGTAGAACCTACAAAACTAGGTAACCTCTGATTTTTTTTCCACTTAAGTTCCACTTAAGTCTTCCAATATCAGTGCTGTTCTGATTGGATATTTTAGCTCTCACATTCATATTGCTTGATGATTCACGTTACCTGAATGTTTTCTTGCTCTTGAGGCCTAATGCCAAAGAATTAATCATTGCAGTTTAGTTATTTTTGTTTCCTCTGTTTTTCCATGACCGTGCTTTGTTAAAGGCGAGAACTTGGTGTACCAAAGATGAGGAACTGGAAAAAGATTGCTTGCATACACAATTCTGTTAAAAAAGCAGGGGGCATGGTCTCATTTCTGAAAATAAGTTCCTCTTCCTCAGCCTTTGTTGGTGACTTTCCTTGACTTTGAAGTCTGAAGTCCTTGTTGAGCCATGCCTCCTTGCCTTTGTGATTGTACTGTAGTTTCTATTGGGGATTGTGATCTATCTGCAGAAAATCTGAAAGATAATTGAGAACAGCAAGTCAGTTGCCTGTAGCTTCGTGTTTCCCATGCAGAGGCCTGGGCTTCACCAAGGTGCTATGGTAAGTGGCTTGTAATAGCCTGCCCATTGGCAGTGCTGCATAGGAGCATGTTGCTGATGCTTCTGAGCTAACAAAACCACTTTCATTGTATGTAGATGGTTATTATAATAGCAGAGCAAATGGGGATGATAGCATGGAAGTCAGGAGGATATTGTTAGCAATGTGCTTAGTGCTTTTATAGCCAAACCTATAACAGGCAGTTGGTCCTCTTTGCTTGTTGATATTTTAGGAATTGCGGTTGAACACATATTGTGTACTGTGCAATCTATGTTTCGTATTTGTGGTTGCAGTAGCTTCTATTGCATGTTGTTAGAAGATTTATTTCTTTATTTTAAAATACACATTTAGCATATCATAACTGTCACATCAAGATAAGTCCTGCTGTTTTGGGATGAGAGGAGGATATAGTTTTAGTATTGTTTGTTAGGAAGAATCCATGTTAAAAGTGGATGGTTTTGTGTGTGCTGTCTTGACTGGATGCTGATGTATATTGCATTACCTTTTGTTTTCCTTCTTGGGAGGGAGGGAATGAATGAATTTTTTAGCATTCAGTCTTGTGATTCCAATACTTTCAACTACAAAAAGGACTTTCTTCTTACTAGTGGCGACCTTTGAATGCTGTTATTTCAGCTAGGGCAACACTGTCTTGTTGGCTGCTTTATTTTTCTGGCTCTGAATTGTAGGAACTGCTTGCAAACACTTAGAGAGCCATGTGGAAATTTCCACTGTGAAGATGTGGAGGGGAAAAACCACCTCCTGTTGACATAGTACATTTCCTTACCTGACAGGCAGCTTTCAAATTTAAAAGTGCATTATACAACATCAAAGCTAACCCTAGTGATTAAGCTCTGGAGAGATTCAGGAGTAACACTTCTTACAGGTCTGGAGCATATGGATAGGCCTAGTAAAGATAACCCCAGAATAATGACCTGAGTAGGCTTGTTTCTTAATTTTTTTTACATTAAGCCCAGATTGATTTTGAACACTTGAATGTCTCAACAACTGTACTTAAAATATGTAACGTATAACACTCGTTTCCTGGCTGCAGTGGTTGTTCCTGATTTTGTTCTCTAACAGTTGTTGAACAAATATTCCAGTAACGGGTTTACATAATAATATGTTTCTGAAATTCATCTGTAGTAATCTATGTATCTCTTGTATAGTTGCAGAAAATTCTGTACTTATCCAGAAATTTAGCTTTTCCTGCATGAATGATACTGCAGACATGTTTGTGAGACAGGCTTTGTTTCTGAGAAGGCAGATGGCTCCACTTGCTTGTGATCTGCAGCAAGGGATAAACCTGTGTGTACTGTTGACTCAGGATCACTTGGACTATTTGAATGTATTAATGCTGATAGTAGTAGTGCATATGTAGATATTGACAGGTTGTCTTTTAAAAATTAATTACTACCTGTGTACCTACCTAGGAAGTAATTTAAATATGTTAACTTTAAACTAGTGCTTGTTATCTGTTGTGGCCATAACACATTTTCTTGAAATTATGAAGAGTGCTGTTTGGATTACGTTTAGCCTTAGTCTGCACCTTGTACCAACTGAATGCTTCTGCTGTGTCTGGGCACGCAACTGAGCCAGCCCTGGAAGTGTGACCCTGATTGTGCTTTAAAGATGTGAAAGATGAGTGAGATCTCCATCCCTGAAGATATTTAGAAAGAGACTGGATGTGGCACTCAGTGCCATAGTCTAGTAACTGCAGTGGTAATGGATCAAGGGTTGGACTTGATGATCTCTGAGGTCCCTTCCAACCCAGCTGATTCTATGATAATCAGGTGAAAAATATTTCCCTTTCAAAATTATTTAAGCCCCCCAGCCACCCCTGATATTCTTAAACATGAACCACAGCAATGTATAAGAGCTGGTGTCCTAAGCCTGAGACTTGGTTCTAGGCTGAGACAAAGGAATCAGTGGAACTTGTTACCAGACACATTCTATGCTGCATCTTGCAGTGTCCAGTTTGTATTTGAAGACACTAAAATTGCAGACTGCTATGAATCTGAGCAGGAGTGACCCTTGAACAGGAGGAGGGACCAAGTCAAAAATTTAGCACTGTAGTGCATAGCTTTGCAAATGCTGTGGTGAGTAGGTATTCTGAGCATACTTAAGTTTCCAATTAAAAGCATCAGAGCAATCTACAAGTTGGGGATTGAGTAGACTACCCTTGGAGGGCAGGCAAACTTACTCATTGGTGTGGGGTGAAGAAATTTAAGTACATAAAATGAGCAGGAATAGGATGTGAGAGTTGTCAGCATGCTTCACCTATTCTATCAGGCATTGAGAATATGTTCCAGGACCTGATAGTAATTAAAGGTCAAATGCTAATGCTTTTAATACTTTCAGACATCTGGAAGGAATCAGGACTGTCTCTGCAGAATACTGACATTTACCTGCCATTGCTTCCCTTGACTCGAATATTTGTGTGGAGTCTTAAATGTTGTAACTTATGAACAATCATAAGGAGTGTTTTGGCTATACCTGTTAGGATCAGCTAACAAGCTGTCATTCAAGCTGGCCTGTGTGCCAAATGAGTTCCAGTGGTGACTTCTGTCCAAAGAAGAAAGATTGTCTGGGATATGTCGTGGGGTCTTAGGTGACTTGAGACTGGTTACAAACTTGTTCCTTGACTGCTTACTTTCTTCCTCCTACTTTCCATTTTCATCTTTCAGCACAGAAAGACATCAGTCATGGCAGGTGATGCTATCATGGTCATGAGAGGCTTGACAAAGCTTAGTAAAGCAGTCCTAGAAACCCAAGCAGGACAGCTTCGGCAGGTGCTCCTTGGAGGCGATGTGGTTACCATTGCAAGGTCTCTCCAGGCCACTGCTGAAGAACAGTTCAGTTCTGCCTTGGGGAAAATGCAGGTAAGCAAAGATCTTTGTGCACAGTGTAGTCTGATGTTTTGGTTTTCCTCCTGGTACTTGGTTTTGTTTTGAGAGCAATCAGAAACTCTCAACATGATCTAGAACCTAGCTATGAAGTGCTGTATTGATAATACAGATTTGCAGTGCTCTGGGAATTCTCTGTGCTCTGTGGTATACAGTAGGTGCTTGAACAGGAATGGGAGGGTAATGTTACTGTTTCCATTACTGAGTGCTGAAAACATGTTCAAAATTAAGTATTCTGTTTACCTCATCTTGTCAAAGATCAAGCCTTTGTCCAGCATCTTTGTTATTTAAAGTCTCATTTAAACTTCCATCAATGATTACAGCTCTTTTGACTGTCAATGAGCTCTTTCAGAGTCAATTGTATTTATTTTAGTGCTATGTCCTTTCTTAATACAATTGGCACACATGATATTTTTCAGAATGGCTCAGGGTCAGGTGTTTGCATCACTTAAGCCTAGGCTGGATTTTCAGAACTGATTTTCAAAGGAGGAACATAAATATGGTTTTTTGAAGAAGTAGTTTCTGTTACCAGACATGGGCATGAATTTAAGAGCTTTGCATTTGCTGTGTTGCCAGCACTTGAAAATATGGGACTTTTCTGTGGAAAAGAACTTCTCTTAATCAAAAATGATCATACTGTGTCATCCTGCAGAAAGATAGTGTAGCGTAGTCATTTTTGAAGCAGAAACTGATGAGTGAGGCTTTCATTATTTTAATGCAATTTCCTTAGGCTATCCTAGAATCTGGGCCTATGTGTCCTTGGTTTTATTTAAGTTTGCAACAGAAATACCCTATGTATGTTTGTTTTGGGGGACAGTGTTTTGTCTTGCCTTTTCTTCCCTTTGCATCCAAGAAGAGAGAGAGATAGCCTCCTGTTTCTGTGCAGGTCTCTGCACTAGAGAGGCTCTACAAGCAAAGAACACTTGCCCAGCATTCTGTAGTTGCATGAGAAGCTGCCACCAAAGCAGGGCTCAGTAATAAATCTGTAATCTGAAGGTACAGCACTTTGTTTTGATGAGAGGGAAGTTTTTATGTGACTATAGTTCACTTCTCTCAGTTTGTGCCAGGCTTTTGGCTGTCTGATGTGCTTTTTAAAAGTTGGAGTGTGGAAACAGAGGCCTTCTTGCTTGAAATCATCAGTCAATTTTGTGGTCACAGTCCCCACCTGTAAAGAACTTTCTCCTCTCCTCTTCTGCTGGGATGTTGAGGTTTAGAATAGCACAAGACCTGCTGAAAAACAGGAAAGGCCACGTTCTGTTTTTCTGTAAGGAAGGGAAATGCAATTAGTGTTTAGGAAAGAGCCTAAAATATACTGCCTGCTTGTCTGACCACAGTGTCATTATTTCTTTTGTGACATTGCCACGGTTGAGGCTGGTGACTAGAATATTTCAAGTAATAAGTAAGTAGGAGATTATGCTCTACTACTGACTTAAAAAAAAATAAAAAATTAATACATTGAAAAGTGGTGGGAAATACCCAGACTCAGCTCTTGCAAGTCAAGACAGAACAGACTGTCAGGAAAACTTGCCTTAATGTTGCTATCTCTGATGCTGCTCGACTTAATGCCCAGATTTTTATTTATTTGTTTTAGAATGACAAAAACACCTGCCATAGTTTAGTGGTTGAATAAGAAAATGTATTTTGCAGTTGGTTATGTCATGACCATGAAAGGATGAACTTACTTTGCCTTAAGTAGGTGTATGGTATTGTTTTGAGTGGCTTTGGGCTTGAAAATACTGACATTGCATGAATAGGGACAGGATAGAAGTAGGGAGCATGGTAGGGGTAAGAACTGAATATTATGTAGTTTACTTTTTGTTATCCCTCCTATGATACTGCAGCTCTCATCACCTGTTGTTTCTGAGCAGTGTATTGCTTCTAGTGTACTCTGCAACTAGTCACTTTTTCTGGCAATATATGTAGGACCAGATGTCTGCAGTTATGAATATTTGAGAAGCTGTTACTGGTTTCACTGAGATGTGAGGGGATGGATCCCATGACTGAAACGTGGGGAAGGCTGAGTATAAACTTTCAGGAATGACAGCAAGGGCAAAAGAGGAGAGGGTGTTGCCTTCTACATCACCCACCAGCTAGAGTCTATGGAGCTTTGCATGGGAATGGATGATCTGACAGGCCCTATAGATTAGGATTAAAGGAAAGTCAGGGCCAAGTCACATCACAGTGGGGGTATGCCACAGGCCACCCAACCAGGATGACCAAGTGGACTAGGCCCTCTTTAGACAGATGAAAGCTTCTTCACACTCACAAGCCATGGTCTTCATTGGGGACTTCAGTCACCCTGACGTCTGCTGGAGGGACAACACAGAAGAACACCAGCATTCAGGGAAGTTCCTAGAGTGCATTGATGACAACTCCCCTCTCCAAATGGTAGAGGAACCAACCAGAAAAGGAGCTTTGCTAGACCTTGTACTCACCAGTAGAGTCAGACTGGTGAGCAATGTAAAACTTAATGGGAGGCTAGGCTGCAGTGACCATGACACTGTATGATTTATCATCCTTAGGGCAGTAACAAAAGTGTGAAGTAAGCTGATGACACTTGATTTTAAAAGGGCAGACTTTTGTCTCTTCAAATTTCTGCTTGGTAGAGTAGAATGAGACAAAGCCCTGGATGGGAAGGAACCCAGGAAAGCCAGTCCATTTTCAAGGATTGCCTTCTGTGTTCCTAGGACCAGTGTGTCCCAATGAAGAAGGCAGGAAGGAGTGCCAGGAGGCCTGCATGGGTTAGCCAGGAGGACAGATACCCTGGGAAAAGTACAGAAAAGAAGTCAGAGAAGCAAGAGATAAGGTTAGGAAAGCAAAAGCACAGATAGAATTGGATCTGGCAAAGATGGTTAAGGGCAACAAGAAAAATGTCTATATTTATGTCAATAATAAGAGGAAGACTAGGGAAAATGTAGGCACTCTCCTGAAGGAAATAGGAGAGCTGGTCACCCAAGATGTAGAGAAATTCAAGGTCCTCAATGACTACTTTGCCTCTGTCTCCACTGGCAAGGGCTCTGGTCACACCCTTCATGCTATAGAAGTGAAGGGCAGGGACTGGGAAAAGGGAGATCACTCACTATAGATGAAGAGCAGATTCAAGACTGCCTAAGGTACTTGAAGGTGGACAAGTCCATGGGATTCACTGACAGTTCCTGGAAGAACTGGTGGCCTTGAACAACCTCATCTAGTGGGAGGTATCCCTGCCCATGTAGGGGTGTTGGAATTACAAGATCTTTAAGGTCCCTTCCAACCTTAGCCATTCTATGAATTTGTCCCATTAGTGGGGCTGAAAGAGTGCCAGCTATCTCAGGTGTCCTCAGTATCTCTTTCTTTTCCCTGCCTGTTAATGTCTGCAGTGCCAGAGGCTCCACAAATTACTGTGGAGACATGGCAGCTTAGCTGCCATGCTTAACCCTGAGGAACATGGTGGGGAGCAGGTTTTAAGTTATTTTCTTAAAGTATTTCTGTTGTTCTTTTACAGGAACTAGGCAAAAAGCAGGAGACCTTAACTGATCTCAGTGAGGATTTTGGAAAAGATTATGGCCTCTCAGCCCAAGAGCCATCAGATGCTTCAATGGACTTCTCCACTGCCCCCAGCAAGCCTCAGGAACACAGTGGTCAAGGCCCTTCTTATTCTTACACTACAAATGGGCTTTTTGGAAATGTTGGTGAGACTGGAGATTCTGGTGTGCATCCGAAGCCTTTCCCTCCCAAGATGGATGCAAGGTTATTTGGAAGCTTTAGGGACCCTGGAAATCCTTTTGCTGCTGCCTTTGGGCAACATAGGGCTTTTCACCAAGACCATTCCTCTGTTAGTGGATTAACAGCTGAAGATATTGATAAAGCTAGACAGGCCAAAGCTGGTTCAGAGCAGAAACCCTACAAACAGATGGTATGTTTTTGGTTTTGCTTGTTTGTTTATTTTTTCTTTTGAAATTAGGAATTCTTAGTATGGTTTCTATACTGAATTGTCCATACTTCTCCTGTGTTTCTCTCATTTCTTGTACTATTAACTTCTATAGAGGCTGAAGAGGGAAGTGTCTGTGCTCTCTGTGATGTTTATTCTGTCAAAAACTTTTCAGTCTCTTCTTTCACACCTACCCCTTCTAGATCAGAAATTTTGGTGTGAAAGTGTGTTTAAAAAACATAGATATGGATAGATTGCAGTTTTTTATTGACAGAAACCTTTCTTTCATTCTGGTCTGTGAGGACTCAGTGTGTTTATTGATGCATGTTACAGTAATGAAGGGTCTCAATTTCATCCCAGATTTTGGATTGAACTGTTGAGGGGTTGGGCATAAAGCTGTAGGCTACAAAAATGTGAAGACTGACCTAAAGAAGCTATCCCCGTTAAGGTCCCTGTTCTTTCAGCCAGCTGTTCTGCTGTGGCTGTGAAGAATTAATTAGACCTAAGCTCCTCTCAAGTGAAGTCTGTGGCTTCCTGTGCTGTGTCTTGCAGTCCTGGAGGTGGAGGGAACACTGCTCTGAGCATCAGTAGACTGGAGCATATCTCACAGTAGTCATTTTAGTGCCTTATGCCCTTGTTTGAGACAGCACAGAAAGCCCACAGCAGAATTCAAAGTGGAAATACTTGCTATGCACTGTGACCTTTTGCCTCCTTCCCCAAGGAAAGAATCAATGCTTCTGTGGCTTCACTCATTCAGTATATCTTTGAATCTGCATGCTTCTCTGCTCCAGCTGTTGTGTGTGAACCTGGTAACCTTCCATGAGTTTTAATTCCATGTGTGGAAGGAAACTTGGGCTTGCATTGCATTGCTTCTCCAAGTTCAAAATATAAGGGCTGCTGACGGGAGAGTAAAACGTCTTTCTCACCCTTAATGTCCATTCCTCTGCTTAGTGTCTTTTTCAGTTCATGGTGTGTCTGTTCACTTGAAAATGCCACAACATGCACAAGGTTTGGTGTTTAAGAAAAGCTTTCTGTAGCACAGAGTTGTGTAAGTGCTTTCAAAGTTGCTCTCTGAATTTGCAAGTTTCTGACCATATGCCCAGTTCACTTGTGGCTTTCTTTTTGTTTTTTTTTCCTTTTCCCCCCTCTTTCTGCTGCAGCTCAGTGAGCGGGCTCGGGAGAGGAAGGTTCCTGTCACAAGGATTGGCCGGCTCGCCAACTTTGGAGGTCTGTTTGTATACCCATATTTGTGAAGTCACTACACTTGCACATATGGATTAATGTGGCTGGCTTATGACAGTGCTCCTGTTCAAGCATTAGTTGCTTCTGTTCTGTAGTTAAGCTTGCTAATGGGAGAGTGCTTTCCCACAAAGAGTTGATGAACTCAAAGCTTGGTTTGAGCTTTTTTGTTACAGCTACAGATCCTGGCCTGTAGGCAGAATGAGGTTATACTTTGAATCTTATTCTGTCACTTTTTTAAATCTAACTGCTGCTGTGGCAAAATAAAAAGCAACCCACCTAAACAGACCTTTCAGATGCATTCAGAAAGCTACACGTAAACAAGAACTACATAGATTTTCAGCTGAAGGTTGTTCTCCAGTCTGTACAACTACTCTGGTTATGCATATATGATTTCACTTTATCGAGGAAACTTTCCTTCTAGTCTTTATGCTGTTACTGTCAAGCAGAGGCAGCTGGAACAGCTGTTATTTTAAGTAATTTTTTTCTTGAACTTATTCTTGCTACTTCTCCGGTATCCTTTTGTTGTTGATTTTTGGGGATGGAGAGGTGATAATAGTCAAGGTTTGGTTTACCTTACTATTGCTTATAAGTCATTTTCTTAAGGGAAGGATGTCAAGTAGACTAAATATTTCAAAGCTTAGTAACAAGTGAGTTGGAAGTTCCCTTTGCCTGCACAGCATGTGTTCTCTCTGGTGCATTTTCTTTTGTCAGAAATAAGGTATAGTCTGATTTAATGAGTCTTTGGTTACATTACTGGTTTTGGGGGACCACCTGCTGCTGCTGAGGGGTAACAGTTAACAGCTGGAAGAATGCATTTTGCAGGGGATATCACTGTTAACCTGTTGAGAAATAGTGACCCAATTCCATCCATGCTTCCTAGGACATTCAGATGGTTAGAATTAAACAGAGGATGGCAGGGTTGGAGGAGTGACCCTTGAACAGAAGGAGGGACGAAGTAAAAAATTTAGCTCCATCAGCAGCTTCTTCACATTGCCTTGAAAATAATTAAGGTCAGGAGGGTGCTACATATCCATGAGGGAGTGTAGATTGGACTAACATTTTTGTGTACGATATATTTCTTCTGTTGCTTTGAGGTGCCATATTCATTTGAAGACTCCAGGAGAGCACTGAGGAAAATTTAATGTTTGAGGTAGATTCTTCCGCTGCCACTTCCACACCGATCAAACTATCAATTGAATCTCACTTTTCTTTGTGAGATAAATCCCATATTTTTCTTTATTTCTGTATTAGAACATCATTTCAGACTTTGAGAAGATGGGAAGATGTTGAGTAGGTCAAAAGCAGAGTTACGTAACTATTCTTGACATTAGATAGCTGAATTCCCATTCTGTTCACACTTGACTCATTCTTCCTGTCTTTCCATGTGTGGTTCTGTCAGTTTTTTTGGTCAGTTTTGGTTGGGTTTTTTTTTTTTTTTTGTTTGGTTTTTGGGGTTTTTTGTCCCCCTGATGTTATAGGGAATGTTGATCCCTCAGCTGTGGTGTGAGGACACTCTGGTAAGTGATGGACAAATACAAATGAGGATCAGGACTCAGAAATCTTGGACTTCAGTGTTTGTCTGCCTTCTTACCTCTTCTGAGAGCAAAGAATATTTTGCTGGAAAGGCTGTAGATCTTTTTCTCCACAGCTTGCATGTAACACTGAGATAATGTTCCTCTGAAATCAGCCCAAGATCCTCTACTGAACTTCTTTATCCTTTATATATAATCTTTGTGTGCATCTTGCAGCAGCTAGAGGGATTGCTGGTAGCTGTATTTATAGTACTATCTTTGATTTTTTGTTTTTTATTTTTTACTTCCTAGGATTGAAATTGGTAATGGAGACTTTTCTGCAGTTTTTTGCTGCATGCTTGTTTCGTAGCTTTATGGGTCATTATTTCTACTCACATAGTTCTTGATCTTTTCTTTATTTCCATTCTCCATTCCTTGCACCATCTTGACTGTTCTAAGCATTTTGTCTCCCATAGTCATATTCCTGGTTTGCAAGTTTGTTCATGATTCAATAAGGTACTTTTAAATAAAGAAGATTCAGGAAGCTTGCAGTAAAGTTTAGATCTAATGTGATTGTAGCAATTTTTCAAAACAAGGCCCACAAAACCAGCTAGCCTCCTGAGGTATGTTACTAAAGTATAGTATTAAAGTGGTTGACTTGTCATTGTGGCTTTCTTCTAGTGAATATTTAATGCTCAGAAAGCTAGTGGAAATCAATGCCCAACCATCTGCAACTTGTAACATATTCTACATGGTGCTTGCTGTGTTTGACATGACCAAAACTAGGGCACAGGCTGTGCCAGGGGAAAGCCAGAGAATTGCAGAATGGTGGGGGTTGAAAGGGACCTCTGGAGTTTTAGGTGAACCCCCTTGATAGAGCAGGTTCCTCTAGAGTAGGTTGCACAGATGGCACCCAGGCAGGTTTTGAATGTCTTCAGAGGCTGAGATTTTACCACCTCTCTGGAGGGAGTCTGTCCCAGTGCTCTGTTGCCCTTGCAGTAAAGCAATTACTTGATGGGAGAGAATAAAAACTTGCTGTGCAAGGTTCAACTTGCTTGTGCCCAAACTTCCTCACTTCAGACTACAAAATGTGTGCATGACTTTCCTTCCTCACACATGCACAAAATGCTTTGTGCTGGTTAGCTATGTTTCCATCATTCTACTCATGTCCTCTGGCTTTGGAGCTGTCCTGTAGTGCCTCACAGTGGTCTTGAGGTGCTGGGAAAATATGCACACCCAGTAGTGCTAGCACTGTAAGAGTAAGGCATGGCAGGATGCACCTTTGCTCAAGAGATGTGAAGGAGCACCAACTGTTCTGGTTGCCTGTGTAATTTATTATCCAGAAAAATAAATACTTTGAAGTTGGGAAGGCAGTGAGACCTTCGGTGGTATAGATTACTATGTGATTTTATCTGTGTGTCTTTGGTCAGGTTAGTGAAGGCAGATAGTGCTGCTTTTGTAGTTGTAGTTTTATTTGTGGCTGTGAGACAATGCCCTACAATTCACTGATTGCAAGGGTGGTGCACGGAGTGGTCTTTGGTCTCCTGATCTTAACTGTTGCTGTGCAGGGTTACTCTCCAGCATAGCTCTTTGGAATTGCAGGTTACAACACTGCTTGTATAATGTGTGCCTCAGGAAAAACATTTTCTGTTCGTAGATGATGAGCACATGAAGTAAAAGACAGCTAATGAGCACTAGTAAACTTGAATGCTATAATGTAGGGTCACAGATCCTTAAACAAAGACAGTGGCTTTGTCTAGGTTTGGCTTCCCCCTAGTGTGGTGGCATGGCAAAGGGTGAGAGGGGATATTCTCCTCTTTCCTTAGAATTGTACTTCGAGAGCCATGTTTGTAAGTTTGTTTTTTTTTTCCCTTCTAAACTCCACAATGTGAGTCTACAGCAGGACCTCAGCCAGAGCACAGAGTTTTGAGAAGCACTTCTTGACACACTTCATAAAAGCTTGACATCCCAGACTGGCCATGCCTGTGATAGCTGGCTGGCCTGCTGGGCTGAAGAAATACAGGAGAAAACATCAATGTCAAACTTGAATATGACTCCATTACAGAAGCCAGGATGGTCTAATCAAGCTGCTTTGCTTCTGTGCATTTAACACTGTGGCTTGGTTAGTTACAAAAAATGCCTCTGTATTTGGCATGACCAGTGTAACCTGGGTCATTTTATTTTAAAGGACTAGCTGTTGGTCTTGGCATTGGGGCATTGGCAGAAGTTGCAAAGAAGAGCCTTAGACCTGAGGAACACAATGGTAAGTCCTTTCTACATCTTTTTCTTATTTCTTTCTTTTTTTTTGTTTCTTTTTTCTTTTTTTCTTTTTTTTCCCTTTTTTTCTTTTTTTTTTTTTCCTCCCCTTCTGATACAGTTTATCTGCATTTGCAAGTTATTATTTTAAAACCTAGGACTGTGAAACAGTAAGAATAACAGGGGGATGTAAGTAGTTATTTTATTTTTAAGATAATCCTTCTCTACCTTCTTTGGCATGAGGGAAAGATGGAAAATGAGACGGTGTGAAACTCTGGTCCTGGAGGTACTGGAGTGGCTGAAAATTGGAAGAAATTTGGAGGGTGGGGAGAACCCTGAAAAAACCAATCCACAAAACCTCATCCAAAATCCCAAACCAAAAAACCCAACATGCCAGCAGATGAGCCACATTCCCTGTGGTGGGGATTGGGGGAGTGTAGGGGTTTGTGCCACCTGCGACACTACTTGTTAATACTTGTATCTTTGTATTCTCTGTACAACTAGGCAATGCAGAGCAGCCCAGCAGAGAAAAAGGATCCTTTGACAAAGAGTTATTCTTTCTCTCCATGACTTGAGGTGTTTGAGGCTCTGCAGGCTTCTTTGTCTTGATTTAGAAGCATGCATTCAGGCAAACATGTCCCATCTTGTTGAGAATCCTTGAAGGCTTTTGCTTTCAGTGCTTGTGATGTTTGAGGTTGTTCATACTTGTTAGATGCTGATGATTTGCGAGAGGAATTGCACAGCTGTTGGTATTTCTCTGCTTGCCAGATTATTTTCTAATTAGGCTCAGCCTAAAGTGAAAACATGAGCTTGCAGAGCTACTAAATTAGGGAGAATAACATGAGCTTTATTTCTCTCCTTTATGGAATGAGAAAGGTTTATTTATTTATTTTAGAAAGCAACAGAAACTTTCCTTGTAATAACACAATTGCACTTTTTTGCAAATTTTGTAGTTTTCTTGAACAAATTTTTGAGTAAAGACTAAAACAAGGAGAACTACTAACTTCAGTACTCGACATGGGAGTTAGAAAATGGCCTGGTCTTTATTTTCAGCTGTTCTTGCTGTCTTACCTGCTTAGATAAGAGCTTGAAGCAGTGGTTACACTGTAAAGGAAAAGAGTAGTGGGACTGAGGATGGGTCAAGAGTGTAAACCTGTGATGAGGCAGAAGTAAAAGACTGTTTCAGCTCTCATACTCCCTTGGAGCTTCTCAGGCCAAGGACACAGGCAAGTATCCAGGTGGCTCACCTACAGCCTCTATAGTTAGTGTCCTTGGATGTGCGTTCTGCAGGTGGATAAAACTTCATAGATGCAAACTTCCTTCATATGCTCTGCTCCTGTGAAAAAATGTCTGGCAGATGATATGTACACATTTTTGAGTCTAAGATCTCATTTTGTTACAATCCTTTGCTGTTCTTGGAGGGATGTCTCTTGACATAGGTACCTCTACATTTCTTTAAACATACCTCTGCACACCTTTCGTGATTTCAGCTTGAGGCATTTGCATCCCAGTGTCCTGGCTGCCAGCTTGGGCAAGGTCTGGTGCAAGAGTTTGTGAATTTCCTTATTCTACATCCAAGCCAGACACCCTGGACATAAATTCTTTCTGCTGCCAAATTTCTGTAAGAGCAGTTTTGGGTTGACTTTTAAGAGCTTGAGGGCCTATTACTGCCCTCTATAAGCTCTCTAGTAGGTTTGGCTCATCTTATTATTTTAAAAAAAGCTGTACTTTGGATGGCTGTACTTGATTTCCAGTGGCAATTTTCTTGGTAGGCTGATGTAGCTAATTTAAAATAACCTCCTTGGTTACTGGTGACCTTGATGATAATCTCAGTATTAGATTGTATATCTACAGAGCAAGGCAGACACATGTGGGAATGACAGGGGAGCATCAATTTCTGGGAATAAAAATTAAAGGGTGCCCAGATAAATAGCTGCCATTACTAGTAAAGAGGCTGTGGGGTCAAGGTGAATTTTATGACTTCATTATTGACCTGGCAAGTACACCAGGCAAGTGCCAGGTGCATGGAGCCTTGAAGGGCTGGCAGCTGGCCTAGTTTTGAATATAGAGTTGTTTTCTTATCAAAAAGAATAATGCACTCTTCTTAAGTTGTCAGTCCTAAGTGCTTCTGCTTTGTTCTTGACTCTTTCCGTGCCTCCAAGTTTGTGTGGCAGATGTTCCTTAAATACATCTGAAGTCCAGAGACTAGTTCTTCATTTGATAGTAGCAGAGGAGGCATAAATACAGTTGTCCAGCTGTGAGATGAATACAGATTTGGAAGGGTTTATGAGGATTCTGGATTTGGAAAGGAAAACAAGGGTCAAGCACTGCTTATGGCATCTGCCTGTTGCCTCTGCTGTAGAAGAGGTGACAGACTCCAGGCACTGTGGCAGCAGGAGCCTTCATTACTGAGGTGTCCCTATTGCCACAGCTTGTTTAGATGTGAATTCTATTTGCCTTTTTTATTCCCTAATGAAGTAGCTTAAAAAACCAAACAACTTTGTGTTCCTAAGATGAGGAGGAAATCTTTTCTTGTATCACAAGGTTGCCAGCTGTCTTTAGGAAAAACGTTAGTTTACTGGAATTTGTCATAATTCTTCATCAACCTGTGCTGGATTTTACTCCTGCTTTTCTTCCTGGTGTTGTTAGCCTGTGTCTATTTTCACTCCACTTGCCATTTCTATAATTCTGCTTTTGACTCTTGCCTTCAGATCACCTCCTTGTTCATGCCCATTTTTTGCTAAGTACATAAACATGCAGCAGCTGATCACATGCTGTTGGGTTGCCTAATCCTCATGCTGCTGTGGGCTTGACTTCAATGGGAAGCATGCCAGAAGAGATGGAGAGTGCCTGTGTTTGGCAATTTCTCTGATAAAACTCTTCTATAATTATCAGTGTTCATTGGCTTCTGGAGGTGACTTTAATAATGAACTAACTCATTTATCCTACTGCAGACTCAAAGGATTGCTTTGTGTTCAGGTGGTGTGAAGGAAGGCTTCAACTTGGTACTTTCCCTAGTTCCTGTGTCTGGTGGAGCTCATACAAGGGCTTATTTGCCTCATTGTTGCTAAAGAAAAAGAGTGTTCCTGATGGGCCAGATGTCATGGAAAAATTGCGAATGAGAGCTCTGTTAGATGGTTCCAAGCACTCCACTCTCCAGAGCTAGTTTTTAAGTGGGCAAAGCCAGATACTTCTGCCCTTGAGAGCTTTAGCTGTTCAGTCTCTCAGACTCCTTACATCCCAACAACAAAATACGCTGAGGATTTCTGTATATGATGCAAGTGGTGACTTCTGCCCCCTCCTGCTTCTCTGCATATTGGTCTCAAGAGTGGGATAACTGTCCTGTGTGCTCTCTCCTGGTATTTTCATTCCTTTCTCCTTTTCATGCAGTGCCATCTTGCTGCTTTCCCAGGAACCAGGTAATGGAAAGAAAAGGGGGGTGAAGGACAGGGAAGGTCAGTGCTTGGTACCTCTGTGCCCTGCCAGTGGAGAGTTCAGTGGTATCACTGCTCTAGGGAAAGCTTCGCAAGCAATCCAGTTTCTGCAGAGGCTGAAGGATGTCTGTCATATCAGTAACATCCCTAGCACCTCAAGAAAGTTGTACCAGCTTGTTATGTGAGACAGCAGAGTTTATACAGCATCTACTTCAGTCTGACTCTTGATTCTTTTCTTTTTGTTTTGGCCCCTAGCCAGTCTAATCTCGCTCTGTAATCCTTCCTGAGAGATAGCTGGAGATGGAGAGGATCTTTCACTCTCATTATTTGATACACCAGTAATTTCTATCTGCAGCTGCTCTGCCTTTTTAAAACCTACTTGTCATATATGGGCTCTTCAGCTATTCTGTCCTTAGTACCCTTGCCTCTGAAGTGATGAAAAAAAAAAACCTAAAAAACTAGTTCCAAAATCAGCATACCAGCTGTGAACCCCTGCAGCCTGGTTAGAAGATCTGACTTTCCTCCTGCGTAGCTCTCCTTCAGCAGGAGATGAGCTGCATCTCCAAGAGAAGTGTGGTTGAATGGTGTCTGTCTGCCTCTTTCTGTCCCTCTTCTACTGGATATTTCCCTGGAGAAGAAGTTGCTTTTCTCAAAGGGGATCACAAAATGGGGTCTACTTCCCTCTCCCTTTAAGAAAGAAAAACAAAGAAAAAACAAACAAAAAAACCAACCTGGAGAGGAAGTGCTTCTTATGCCACATAAAAACCTATATTGCATACTTGGGACTGTGGTGCTGTTGTGTGACTGCAGTAACCACTTAGTGAGCCTGTCAGACATCAGGGTTTACCTGTTCTTGGAGAGAGAAATGTGTGTGTTTGAGTATGTAAAGCTCAGCTCTTGTTCCATGAAAGCAGAAAGCTGCATGACTTCTGCTGGCAGTAAGGGCAATAGAGTTTGCCTTCCTCCCTTCACAGCCTCTGTACAGTAAAACAGTGACTAACTGAAATGTTCATAAGAATATGGTCAGGAATGCCATGTACATTTCAGAATATAACAGGGAAAAAGATTGTCAGTCTTCATAACAGGAGTTCATTTTCCCTCTAGCACAATTATCCAAAAAGAGCATGGTATCATAGATGAGACCTGCTATATGTGTTTTGGGGTTATGGTATTAGGAAATTGTTTTGCCTGTGTACCAGGAGACAGTAAGTTTCAGTTTAATTAGAAAGTAAAGTTATTGTGGACTTGGAGATGTGAAAGCTGTGTCTCTACAGATTTGTCATGCACACTCTGGATGTGCAATTGCCCAGCAATATGTGCTGGTGTGTGAACATCAATTTTTCAGGCAGGAATGGTTTGATATGAGAAAAAGGGTTTAGTGCTGTTATGAATCCCTACTCCCAGCCTATGAAGTGCGACCACGTTCTCAGTCTATGTGTGTGCTTTCCAGGTTTTTGACAATTATCCCTTGCCATGGCTCACCTTTGCCACTCTTCTGAGGCAATGGTTATGCTGCAATCTATGGTACTGGACTTGGGAGATCTTTATGTAATGTTTTAGGCTTAGCCAGCTGGTACAATGAGTTCAAGTAAAAACATCTGCCCAGGATCCTGGAGGCTTTATGTAGCAGCACAGACATCCATGGAGGCTGTGACTTGCTGCTGCTGGCCCTCAAGTCAGCAATACCAAAGTTGTCACAAGACACATTTACAACTTCAGTCCATGCTCCTGAGTTGCAGTGAAGGCACCGAGTGTAGTTCTACTTTGATTTCTCTGGGGAAGGGCAAATCTGATGTATGTAGGTGAGCTAACAGGATGAAGTGACCTTGATAAGGGTATTAATTCATGCACTTTCTCTTCTTGCCCTCAGGAAAGAAGGCAGTGATGGATTCTAGCCCGTTCCTGTCAGAGGCCAATGCAGAAAGAATTGTGAGAACCTTGTGCAAGGTGCGGGGAGCAGCGCTGAAGCTGGGACAGATGTTAAGCATTCAAGGTAAGTGGTAGCACAGATCCTCAGCTGTCCTTAGTGCTGCCAGGTGAGACAACTGAATTCTTGTTATGCATGATCAGCTGTCTGGAATTGGCTAGTGTCAGGTGAGTGTGGAGAGACTAGACGCTTTCTCATATGCGAGCAGTGATGGATGTATGTTTTGAGTCAGTTCAGTTGAATCCCACTCTGAAATAAGTAGATGTGTATACTACATCCTACCACTGTGCCAATGTTCCTGTCATCGGATACACTAAAATTGGTTGAAAACAAGGTGACTGTCTTTTAATGTTTATGTTTAAAGAAATTTCTGAGAAGCAAAGCTGTGTCTACATGCAGATGTCCTGCTAAAAAGGAAGAGGATGATGACAAGAATGTGATCCTGTTCTTTGTTCACCAGAAGTGGTCATGGTTATGTCCACAGCCATCTTCTGTTACCACAACCTGTTTGGGGCTTACGTGCTTTGTTGGCACTGAAGCTTTGCTAGAAAGGCCAGCTGATAATCTTATGAGGTATAAAACACTTCTTTTCATCTTGAAGAAACTTCAAACTGCTATTTAGTATGTTGGGCTTTTAAGTCAGTGAAGGAAGGCAGGAGTGACATTTGGATCTGCACTGAACTGTTACCCCTGGAAGGGGCATGCTGAATCCAGATGTTACCTCGACTGGTTCACCTTGCCTTCTTACCCAACTTGTTATGGAAGGAAAGAACCTACCAAAAATAGCTGTTAACACTTTTCTGGAAATAGCTTTCAAGATGTCATTAAAACAGAGTTAGTGTCTGAGTGTTGGAAGTACTTACCTTGCTTGGCTTGTGCTTCAACTTGAATTTTTGTAGATGTCAACTGATGAGGCTGGATCTAGTATTGCCTTAAGTAACTCAGGGTAGCCAATAAAGCAAGATCAGCTCCTTATTCCAGAGATTTCCGATTGTGGAATTTCATTGTTCTTCATTGGCTAATTGCTTGTTCTAGGTGTGTGCCAGGCTGATGGCAACATCAACAAAGCTTGCTGGGAGGCAGCAGCTGCTATGTCAAAGGCTCTCCCATAAACTCTTCTCATACTTGAGAAACTACCAGGTACTAGTGACTGGTGGTTTACAGTGCAGATCCAGAAGGAACTCTTGCACTTCTTGCTTTCTGTGGCCAGTGCTTCTGGTATGTGGAGTGAGTGAGCCAAGTTAACTCTCATAAGGGTTAGAAAAAAGGTAAACCCCCATAGTAGGTGGGGGTTAATCAGAAATCCTTGGGACACTATTGAGTTGCACCTGAGCCTGGTCCCAGCTGCCTTGGATGTGACTGAAGAGGGAATAGCTGTGAAATGCCAGCTCTGAGGAGCAGACATGCTCTGGATTTTTGTCACTTTGCCAGCTGTCTCCTAATGTTATTGAGCTCTGTCAGGAGTGTCAAACACTTGCCAATAGACTTCACTTGAGTGTCAAGAATGAGATCTTAGGCAATGTTGGTGGCATGGCTCAACCCTCATTTTGCTCTCATGAGAAGTGGAGTGCTGTAGTGCCTGTGAAGAATATAAGCCCCTGCTCATGTTGGTGAGGGACAGCGTGATGAAATAGGTGCAGAGTATCTGGGTATTGGGCTGCCTTTCCCTTCATCTAAATCATCAATGAAGATATTAAGCAGAACTGGGCCCAACACTGATCCCTGGGGGACACCACTGGTGACCGGCCGCCAACTGGATCAGCACTGTTCAGAACCGCTCTCTGGGCCCGGCCCTCCAGCCAGTTCTTAACCCAGCACAGAGTGCTCCTGTCCTAGCTGTGGGCTGACAGCTTTTTCAGGAGAATTCTGTGGGAGATGGTGTCAAGGGCCTTGCTTTATATCAGTTATCAGAATATCAGTTGTAGCATACCACTTTGCTGCCTTGGACTCCAGCACTTACTGGAGTTCCAACATGTCAGGTACCACAGCACTCATTCATTTCATTCAAGCCATGAAAGTCCACAATTAATCTCCATTCCCCATCAGACTTCTTCAGTGCCCATATTGGACTGTTGAAGGGTGATGGAATTTTGCTTGATGACTCCTTGTATCTGTAATTAGCATATCAGGTGCTTCTGGCACCTTTTGTTCCTCCATCGGGCCCACAGTGGAAGGATCATCTGAGAGCACAAATAAGCTGAACAGCTGCTTAATACTGTCAGTCTCTACAGCTGCTATACCAAAGGCCCATTTATACCCTTCTGGATCTTTAAAGTACCCTTTTTGGAGGAAATCTATACCAAGGATGCATGGAGCATCTGGGCCAGTCACAACTGCATGCTTTTCCTAGTTGTGCTCTGTCAGGCTTACCCCAGTTTCTATTACTGATAGAGTTTGAGAGCCTCCTGTAATTCCACAAATTGTGATGGATTCTTTCCCTTACATGAACTGATGAAATCAGGTTTAATCAAGATTAAGGTTGGTAGCCTAGTCTTTTTTTCTCAGTGTTGGCAGAGCAGTAGATATGTCCCATTTGTAGATAAACCTTTAATGAAATGAAAAAAATGACAGAACTGGTGGCTGTTTTTCTGGGCTGTTGTAAAAGCCTTTGCTCTAAGGAGAGGACTAATATTTCCAGATCCCTCTGTCCCTCCTCTTTCTTATGAGTGTAAATATTTGCTTGTTAAATCCTTCTGACTCATAAAATAACTTTTGCATCAGCTGTGTTTTCTTCTGCCTACTTGTTGTTGCTTTGCATTTGGGTATTTGTTTACAGTAGCAGGTGCTGAAACTTGATTCCTTTAGGAGTTCATTACTTGTGTAATTGGTGTTTTACTATTATGTAGCTTTCTAGAGAAGTTACTGCCCCCTTATCATGAACTAGATTAAACCACACTATAAACCTGGGCCTGCTGAGATGACTCTCCAGATGGTTCCTTTTGTGACTTGTATTTTTGTGACACAGTGGCCTTTCCTAGACCCAAATGCTATACTGTTTAGGAAGAATATGGGCTGTGGGTATTTTGCAGAGTACTCTGCTCTTGGGTTTGTGCAACCTGCTGTCACACCAAAAGCAGTGTGTGGAGCTGCCCACTGCTCTTAGTAGTGCTACTGGATGGTAACTGGTGCTTGATTCCAAAGCACCAGTTTAACAGTTTTTAAGTGTGCTTTCTACTGTATTCATTCTTAGCCTTTTCCTTGGTAACAGCTGTGCACAGAAACTTCCCCCTGCTGTAGCAGGAGGGTGGCTTAGGAGATGTTTGGATAATATGCAACTTTTTTGCAAGACAGAAAAAACAGAAGTATCCTTTTCCCTTTACTTTCCTATTTCTGAACAGGACTTCTGTTTGTCTTTTGCAGCATCACATGTTTAGAAATACGTGCCTCAGGTACCAATTCTGCATATGGAGATTTTCTGAACTAGAATTATTTACAAACCTTCACTGGGGACAAGACAGTCTGGTTTCTCTGAATACAGGTGCATGTTTCTTTGTGTTAAAAACTGGATAATGCAGTGCCTGCACTGACTGCCATGTGCTTTTTCCCTTGGCAGATGATGCCTTCATCAACCCCCATCTCCAGAGGATTTTTGAGCGTGTACGTCAGAGTGCTGACTTCATGCCAATTAAGCAGATGATGGTGAGGAGTATTCCTTCCTGCTTATCAGGGGAGGAGGAACAAATAACAGAATAAATGTCACCTGTGACATACCCCAAAAAGGGAGGTGGATGGTTTGGTTTTTTTTTTAAAGAGTATTCTTTCAAGAAATATATTTTTCAAATGTGGGTAACACTGCTTATTTCAGTTCTGTGCTTCCTCTTCTCTCTAGAACATTGAAACTGAGCTCTAGACAGAGGGAAATACACAGGCTCTTCTATGTCCTGACACAATGTGGATGGAACATGATGTTGCATATGCATATGATTATATGGTCTTGTTGAAAGACCCTTGTCTTCTGTTTTTCCTCTCTTGTATTTCTCATAGAAGTCATAGTTAAGTCAGTTACTAGAAGTGCCTACACCCTGTTTTAGAAACAGACTTAAAAGCCTTAGTCTGATGGAAAATTAAGTGCAATTTTGTCTTTACTTTTTTGGTTAAATCTAATCCATCATCAAGAAGAGACAGAAGGAAACAAACTGAGTTTGCTTTCCCTGATGTACATTCTCTTTCTCTCTCTACTTCCCTCTGCAAATTAAGATGTGAAGGATGATGCAAAAAGAATTAGCACTAGTTGTCCTCTGAAAGGCACTGAGCTGAGCCAGAACTTAAATACAGCAGTCTGGCAATGTAGCAAAAAAACTGTTAAAAGCAGACTGTGTGTTTAATTGTCAGGATTGCCTTAAAGAGAGTCACTCTTGCATGCCTGGGTTGCTTCTTTTCAGCTTGGCAGCATGATGAAAGAGAAGGAATATCTAACTCCTTGTTCATTTTGTGGAAGATAAAAAGTGTCACCAGAAAGGGGACTTCTTTACTGCTAAGAGAGTGGTGTTTGTGCTCAAGATCTCTGCCCTTTAGGCCAGAGCAACAGAGCCTTACACAGATGTGATCAGCATCTGTTTTGTGCTGACAGAGCACTGCTGGCTGGACTACTCCTCATGATGGTATGCAATAATGAGAAAGGGAGGACAATCTGAAAGCAGAGTATAGATATTCAGAATTATCTGGTAGGCTGTGTGCATCACCCTAGAGAAAAGTGTTTTCCAACAGCAAAAAAATCAAATCTTTGTTTTCCATACCCTGATGCATTCTTTTTTATTTGTAGAAAACTCTGAACAATGATCTTGGTCCCAACTGGAGAAATAAACTGGAGTCCTTTGAAGAACGCCCTTTTGCTGCTGCTTCAATTGGTCAGGTTCACCTGGCACGCTTGAAAAATGGGAAAGAAGTTGCCATGAAAATCCAGGTGAGCCTTGCAGTCCAAGCTTGTCTCTTGTTTGTGCCCCATAGAAGGCAGGGGAGCTGCACAAGTATGTTTACTGCTAGACAGATAAACATTTTAGTGGATTTCTAGTTTGTGTCCAGCAATATCTTGCCTAGAACAAGCAGGAGGGGAAGAGACAGAAAAGGTTCTGCAGTTTAACCCAGTCTCTGACTTCAAATAAGCAGGGAATGTCTTATAGGTATATCACTGCAGGAGGGACTGCTTGTGCTTTTAGGGCCATGTCCTTACCAGCTCTTTTGGTCAGTCCCCTTTCTGGGATATGCACATACCCCTTTCTGGCCACAGCCCAAAGGTTAAAGAAGTTTTAAGTGACAAGCACACGCTGATTGAACAGTGGCAATCTGACTATACAGGAGGGTATTCTGCAATTCACACTAAAGTTGTCAGCAACTTCAAGCAGGTATTTCTAGCAGAATTGCCTTGTGGTGCTGAAATCCCTTGTATATCATCCCTTGTACATTCAAAGGAGTGAGATCCAGATTGAACTGGTCAGATCCTTGCTGACTGAACAGGGTGACATCTGGTTGGTGTTTTCTGTGAAGTGGTGAGACTTTAGAAACAGTATGGATGGGTACTGGTGTGTTTGTGTCCAGTTAGTCCAAGGTAAAAGCAATGTAGAATAGAGAGTTAACACTAGTGACAGCATGCATTCTGTTCCACAGCAGTATAGGCCTGGTTCCCTTCTTGACAGATAAAATTTAAAAGAACAAGAGAAGGAGGCACATTAACCAGGACTGGCCTGGGGCCTCACCACTTGCTCTGCTGCTGTGGATGAAACACTCTGGAGCCATCAGTGGCATGTTTCAGCAGTGGTGGTGGTGTCAGATTTGTGTGTCTGAGAGCTTTTCATGTTTTTGGAGAGTGTCAGGGAAACTGAAGAGCTGCAGGTTAGCCTGTCTCTCTGTCCCCTGTCTTACATGCTGGGCTTTAAATAAGCTTTTAGAACAGGACTGTGTGACTCAGTTATATAGGGGTTGGTAGGTGGTTGTGTTGTGGGAGTCAGTGGATGTTATGCTGGAGAGTGTTTTAATCTGTCTAACTGGGTCACCCAGTCTCAACACTGCCCTCTCCCATTTTGTCTTGCAGTACCCTGGAGTTGCCCAGAGCATCAACAGTGATGTTAACAATCTGATGACTGTCCTGAACATGAGCAATATTCTCCCTGAAGGTAAAAACAGAGACCCTTGTCAAGCCCTGTGTTCCTGCTGGCACATGTTGAGTGAGTTCTTGTCAGCCGCTCTCAGACAACACATTGCATCCTTCTCTCCATGGACTGGAGGGAGGAAACAGCTTCAAGGAAATGGTGAAAAGGACTTAAGAATTGCTACGTCTGCTCAGGAGCAGGTCTCCTGCAAAAACCAGGGAGAGGTAATGGATATGGGTACTGGATGCAGGGCTAACTCTCCTGCTGCAGGTCTCGCTGCCTTTGCTGGGCACCTGCCTGCTCCACTGGGCACTCAGTGGGGTGTGAAGTGCATCTTTGTTTGGTTTTCCTGGCCATATGCACCTGCCAGAGTAACCTGCACTTGTCTGTGTGCTCTTTTTAGTGAAGGAGGTATCATAGGGACTCCTGGCAAAGTATAATGTGTTAAAGTATACTGATTTTTCATGGCTTTCTAAGCATGAAGCGTGGGCAGTGTTCAGGTTAGGTGGTCTTCCTTTGTACCTGTTAAGAGTGTGAACAGTGTGCATGTACCTCTGTATAGGAGCAGCTGTGTGGCCTGGGATTACCCACACAGTCTGTTATCTACTTGGAAATGCACTTTGGTCTCTGGGGTCTCTTATACTCTTCAGCTTAGAGCTGGCTGGGTAGCAGGTTTCTCCTGATCTGCAGCTCTTGAAAACTTAGCCTGAGAGGCTTCATTTTTTTAAGCCTACTCTTTTTTTCTGCTGGTTGACTTCCAGGTTTGTTCCCTGAACATTTAATTGAAGTTGTGAGCAGAGAGTTGGCTTTGGAGTGTGACTACGAGAGAGAAGCTGCCTGTGCAAGGAAGTTCCAGTATGTTCTCACCATTGCTTTCAACCTCTCCTGTCTCTGTATGTGTCAAATGCAGGAGAGGTTGCTTAACTTCGGGAACTGCTGCCCTGGGATGTAGCACAGGGGAAGGATGTGTGTTTGTGACCTGAGCTGTCCCCTAGAATTGCCATCAGTCATGTGTATTTTCAGTCAGCTGAAACATGATAGCATATCCTTTCTCCTTCAGTGTGAGCTTGCTTTACCAGGCTGTTTTACTGCAGTATCTCTCGAGGCCAGGCTGCAGTGTTATTCTGTACTCTTATGTCAGCCTGTTGTAAGCTTCTCCCATCCTTTACTCCAGGAGGTTTCTTAGTTCAGCTCTGTTACAGCAATTAACACTGCCAGCACTGCCTGCTCTCTTGGCTTACTGTAGCAGTGGGACTCGCATTGTTTTTTCATGAAGTCTGGATGAGGGAGAGCTGCCAGAGGCTAGATGCCCTTCCTGTCTCTCTGTGGAACTGCCTGTAGCATTACTCCCCCTTGGAAAAGGTTAATTTCTGCCATGTGTGTAGTCTGGCCCTGAAGGGGTGAGCCCAGTGCCCTTGATGTACCAGTCTGGAGCCCTACTAATGTCACTGTTCTGGCAGGACCTCAGGACCCAGTAGCAGCTTTAAGTCACTGCTGTGGTTTCTGGTGACCTGATCCCTATTGTAACTGCTGAGTAAAACTGGCAGCTCACACTGGTAAAACCCTCACTCAGCCAGGGTGAGGGCAGAGGTTGTGTGAAGGGGCTGTGTGAGGTGTTGCAGAAGGACCTGACTGCTTTCAGGGCTCCTAACCTTTTTCTCTCCTTTCTTTATCCCCTAGGGAGCTGCTGAAAGACGACCCCTTCTTTTATGTCCCAAGAGTAGTGGATGAGCTGTGCAGCAAGCATGTCCTGACCACAGAGCTGGTGTCTGGCTTCCCTTTGGATCAAGCTGTCGGGCTGAGCCAAGAGATTCGAAATGAGGTACTGTGTGGTGGTCAAGCTTTTCCCCGGGCTCAGAGCAGGATGCTCAGCTTGCCTGGTGACTGTTAGACCAGGGGATGCTTTGTGGAAGGGCAGACCCTGAGCAGTGCAAAGCAGGACAGGAGTTGGGTACTTCCTGGAGTTTCTCAGGCAATTTGTTAGTCTTCTGTATAGGAAATTTGGCAGTGACACTGGGATTTCCAGAGGCTGGTATAGGTCTTGCAAGTGCCAGCATTCAGCAGGGTAGAGTTGGAGAGAGAGTGAATAGCCAGGGTGGCTGAGGGGGAGGTAGCACAGCTGTGTAACTCTTGGATGCCCTGTTTCTGATGACCTTAAGTTTGTGCGAGATTGTCAGCCAGGGAAGAGGGGCCTTGTTTTGCAGCTGCTCTTTTGGGAGGAGTGCAGAATCATCTCGGAGCAAGTGCTTGGGTGTCATCTCTTCCTGTGGGACTGACCCAGGCTATATAGGGCTGCTGGAACAGTACCTTGGTAAACAAGAGTTGGGGGTGGATCTAGGGGTTGGGAAGGCAATGGTGCTGAATATAGGAAGGGATTGGAGTGCTGTATTGGAACAAGCAGCTGACCTAGTTGTAGAAGTATTTAAATATTTTTTATGTGTGCCTGTCTTGGTGTGAGCTGTAAGCTGGTAGCATGTCACATGGTAGTATGTTCCTCTGGATAAGCAGATAAAAGCACTATACTGAATTTAAAGCTGTATCAGAGCTGGCTGCCCATGACCCCTGAGCTGTCTGTTCTTAGGGCTTTTCCCCTCCAGTGAGCTGCTGTATCTTCAGAGCTGCTGTATCTTCAGGGCTGCTTTTAAATAGCTGTGATGTAGGATCTTGCTGCAGGAGCTGCTGCAATACTGCTTCTTTTGTATAAATGACTTACCTGGTTGATCCTTAAAGTTCTGATCCAAATGGCATTGTCCTATAGCAGGGTCTGGTTTGCATTTGGTGCTCTTCCTTTCCTTTTGGATATAATGTTTCACTCAGCTGTGCAGAAACGGAGGAGTGGCAGAATGAGGCTGGTAGTTCTGCTGAACAGGCTCTACTTTAAATACCCTCTCAGAAAACCTCTGCTGAAGTATGTAATTCAAGATTGGGCTCTACAGTGACAACTACTTATTATTCACTCATGCCTCTCAGTCCAAAGGTGTGTACACACCTCATGTTTCTCCTTCCTTGGGTCAGTGCTGAGCCCAGCAAGACTCGACTGAGGAGTACACGGTGGGTGTGTATACCCATCTAGTGAAGGCCTTTTTCAGTAATGGTTTGGACTTACCTCTGTACAATGTTAGGTAACTTTACAGGAAGACTCCTTAGCTTCTTTGAACCTTGTAACTTACCTGGAACTGCATCCCATTTCCCCTGAGTTGCATGGGCTTAATTTTGCCCATGATTCTGTAGGACTTTCCACCAGAGTAGGCTGTAATGCTCTGCTGGCCTGCCCCACCTATGCTTTTGGTTCCTTCGCACAGTGAATATGTTCCTTTTCTCTCAAAGCAGCAAGTGTGTGGTCAAAGGTAAAAGATCCGACAAGAACACAAATAACACATTCAGTTGGATGACCCCTGAAGCCTGCTGTTCTCAGCTGCCAGGTACAGGGTAGCAGCCTCTCTGGAAGCAGATCAGGGGCTGACAAAAACTACAGCTCAGGCTCATATAAAACTTGCATGGCACTTGTGCTGTCTGTTAAGGATGTCCTATGGCAGGTGTGGGCTGGGAGTTGTTGAGGCACTTTCACCTCTTCAGGAGTTCTGCAGCATGGAGCAGATCATTTCTGCCAGTGTGGTGATAAGGTTCCTGTTTGCTAATTCCCACTGTAAGTTACATGTGTGAGCAGCTGCACTTCTGACTGGCTTCTTTCTCTTCTTCCTTTTCAAGATCTGTCACAACATCCTGGTACTGTGCTTGCGAGAGTTGTTTGAGTTCAGGTACATGCAGACTGACCCAAACTGGTCAAACTTCTTCTACAACCCCCAGTTGCACAAGGTAAGCCCAAGCAGCTGCAGTTCTACCTGTGCAAGAGCTGATTTTCATCAGCTTTGATTTCAAGAATAATTAATTTTGATTATTCCCTACTCCCAGAATTTAACAAGCCTCTACTGAGATGATTTCAGATTCCTATCCTTGAGCCTTGGGCTAGTAGGACAGCTGAAGCCTTTGTGGCTTCAGCTTTGCCACGTTCCCTCACTTGGTCTGGGTGGGAGAACAGGGCTTCTGTAACCATAGCTGGCTGCCTGTCTGGCTTTAGCTTCAGTCACACCTCCTTCCTTCCTTAGCCTCAGGGTCTGTTTTGAAGCTGCTCAGTGGGAAGTTGCAGCTGGCAGTGCTCCAGCACATACTTCTGAGCCAAGGACTCTTTAGTTGAATGGTCTTTGTTTTTTGCTGTGCTAAAGGGTGCCTGGGGAAGCAATTGCAATGTCCTGCTTGTTGGTTTGGCTGTTTGCTTGTGCCCTGCAGGTCAGGTGGAATTGCTTGTTCATCCTCGAGGTCTGTGTTGGAAAGTGCTGGGAAAAGGTTCTGTACTGCCCTATCCTCACACAGCCTGAGGAGAGTTATAAGCTAAGGAGTGCAATGTGAGCATAGGGCATGCTCCTCTGCCATGGCCTAGTGCAAATGTTCATGCTGCTGTCAGGAAATAAAGGAGTTATGGGGAATGGAGTTAAGATGCAATGGAAAGGCGTTGCAACCAGCTGAGCTTCCTGGAGACATAAGGGGTCTTAAGGTCTGGCTGTATTTGAATGGTTGACACCATAGTACAGATGGGTTTGTCCATTTCCAGGTGTCCCTGCTGGACTTTGGAGCAACACGAGGGTTTGATGAGAAGTTCACAGATGTCTACATAGAAGTGAGTACTTGCACTGTGTCACAGTGTTGCACTGGAAGTCTTAGAGTATTTGCAAAATTCTGCTTATCTATTAACTATATCACTTTGTATTTTACTCCACTCTGGGTGTGGAGGGGAGCAGTACTGGAGGCATCCCGGAGATACCTATTGCTATTTCATCCCTTGCTATAACCTCCTGCATGTCTGCTGCAAGCCCCTGGCTGAATTCAGATACTTAAAAGTTGCAGGACCAATGTGGAGAACTGTAATGTTGCTTAGTGGGAGACTGCCAGCAGAGAAATCAGAGCATACAGGATTCAGTTATTTTTATATGAGGAGGTCAAGGAATTGCTTGTCCTGTTCACTTGTTTCTTGTAATTTCTAGTATGCTTACAGACTTAACATAAATTTTTAAGTCTTATATGCTTCCTTCATGATCACCATATTCTGTACTTGAGAAATGGGGCTGCAGGGTCAGCACTTAAAGCTTCTTACAGTTGGCTTTATTGTTTTGTTGAAGGATGGGGCTGATTGATTCATGAAGCTTTTTTGATGTCCCTTACATTCTCTGGTCTATGTGTAGCCCTGCTGGGAAGAGCTTTGGAGAGCCAGCAGCTTTATCATTTTGTCACTAGCTCTTAAACTAGCCACCATTCAGACTCCTGAGATGAGGGCAGAGGCAAGGAAGTGAGCATGCAGCACTAGTTAGTACCTGTAGCCTGTGTTGTAGTTCTGTACTCAACATTTTTCATTCATCCCCTAGCTTTTCTGAAAGTGTTCTTCTTATTCAGGTAATCAAGGCAGCTGCTGATCTGGACAGAGAGAGAGTACTGAAGAAGTCCATTGAACTGAAATTCCTCACTGGCTACGAAATCAAGGTATGAAGCAGAAGGGTCTGCTTTTAGTGGTAGCTAGTAAGAACTTGGTTATGGGTCTGTGGACTTGCCCAGATTTCTTGATGGGCAAAAGCCAATGTCAGTCTGAAGTCCCTGTTGATAAAGATGAGGGAAGGGGGGAAAAAAAGATTTTCTTCTTCCTTTTGGGAGTAGGAGCTGTAATGATGATACAGCTACCCCTTCCTTCTCTCATCCAGCAAGACCTCGCAGGTGGTGATGACTGCTGAAATTTCATGAATGGGCAGACAGTCTTCTGGAAGGTTTATTTGCTTGATACTGTATTAACCAAATGTTCCTCACACTCGCTAGGGGCTGGAAGTTACCATTTTTGTGGGTGTATAGCTAAGTGTTTCTCCTGAGAGAGGAGTTAGCCCTGTTAGCCCTAGCATTTCTCCTGTTCTTTTTTCTTGGTGGTGAAAATGGCAAGTTGATGTTATTTATGCCTCTTTCCTTTTGGGCAGGAAATGGAAGATGCCCATTTAAATGCTGTCCTCATCCTGGGAGAGGCTTTTGCAGCTGATGAACCTTTTGATTTCGGCAGACAAAGCACCACTGAAAAGATCCATGGTTTAATCCCAGTCATGCTGAAGCATCGGCTTGTCCCTCCACCAGCAGAGACCTACTCTCTTCATCGGAAGATGGGGGGTTCTTTTCTTATCTGCACCAAACTGAAGGCCAAAATTTCATGCAAAAACATGTTCCAAGAGGCATATAGCAAATACTGGAGCAGTAGGGGTAAGAAGCCAGAGGAGTAGGAAGAATGAACTAACATGTCTTGTTCTGAGGGCACAGTTCATCTGAGCCTTGCAGAGAGCATTCTAGCCTTCCATGCATTGCACCCCAGCTCTCCATCCTCTTGAGGTACAGCACCTGGTGCCCTGGAAGCCAGGGTGTGTTTTGAAAGGACAAAGCTGTTCCTTCATGCTGTGTCTGTCCTACACTGACTGCCGGTACAGTCTGCAGCTTGCAGGAAACTGTCTTCTTAGTGCTTCTTTACATTTTGAAGGCACCAGCTAATTACCTTGAATGCATTTTAAATGTTGTGATGGTGGCTGCACATTGATTGGGTTTTATAACAAGTAGGAGAAGGAAGATGAGAGCAGAATTTAATACTGAAACCTATTTGTAATTCTTCAAAAGTCGTTTTTTAAAAACCTTCCCTCATTCATGCTAAAGTGGAATTCAAGTAGTTTTCATACTGTAAATTATAGAATGAAATACCAAGGAATACCCTACCACAGACACATACAGCACCACCCCTTCTCCTCATTTTTTTATGTCAAATGGTGGAAGTCTAAGAACCCTCCTGGATTTCACTGATGAGGATTTTATGCAAGAGGGATGCATGTGTATTTAAAGTTTTATGCTTTCTGCCTCTTTTTGTCTTGCAATCTAAACATTGTGACTATTCTAAAAATCTGACAGTTGAATGCAAAACTCTTTTAAACACACTGTTTACAGTGTCTGTACAGTTACACAACCAATCTCACTTCTGGGAGTCAAGTATGTCATCAACAGAGCTGTATCTAGCACAAAAGGTGGTATTCTTCACTGTCTAGTAGGTAGCAGCTTTCCTGAGAGATCAACAACTCTGATACCAATTTCTTGCTGGACTCCTAACCAAGAACCTAGTCTGTCTGTCTCTAGGTTTTCCTTTAATGCAGAACTTACGGCAAGACAGACAGAATGTTATGTCTCTGATAAACATTTCAACCTTTTGCTGAAATGTCACACATTTAAAACCAGATGCACAGATTTAAACTATTGGAGTCAAGCCAGGAAACTTAGTTTCAGATTTTTGTACAAAGAATGTACCTGTACAACTTCCTGATTGCAATAAAAAGTGCTTGTTCAGCTGGCTGCCTTTGTGCAGTTTTTTCATCTTCTGGTATGGTAATGAATAGCCAGGTGAACCATGTGGGGTAAACAGGTGTTGAACAGAAGTAGAAGGTGTCCTCTTGTTGCAGTTTTAGTTCACTCAAAGAATTGCTACTGCCTTTGTAAAGCCACTTATCTATGGCCTGTTTTTTTCGTTCATCCTTCCATTGCAGCTGTATCACTAGTGCAAACAGTGATGGTGACAATTTTACCAAGAACCAGAGGGACATTAGCCTGAATACATGCCTGGAAAGGTCTTGCTTTCTTGTTTTTCTTTGTTTTAATCACTCTGTTGCCATCTCCCAGACATGTCTTTATTCCACTTGTGAAGAAAGTGTGGGTTTGAGTTGACGCATATCCTAGTCAATTTAACACAGCCCAGAGAAGTGGAAATTGTGTGATTTTAAACTTCAGTACATAAAAAATCCTGACTATTGACACTTCCAGAGGTTAAAAATGGGTAAGTGCATAAACGGTCCCTCTCAGCAGAGACCTTTGAGAAATAGGAAAACAGTTTATTGTATTACCTTTCTTTCCAGATAATAACACATGTAAGCTGTTTGATTTAAGACTTGATTGAGAAACATCCGGGACTGTTTAACCAAATAAAAATATTCACTTTATTCTTAATCCTTTGAGAAAAGTGAACTCAGCTGTTCAGTGAAGTGATAGGGTTGCATTAAGCTACCTAACTTTGCACAATTATAGAATAACTTTCCTTGATTTGGAACGACATTGTTCTGATTGTTCTGTTTTTCTGTTCTACATTGTTCTGGTTTTCTCCTTTGGGTTTAGATCTTGTATCTGTAAAAACACTGGAATTGTTTGAGATGTTAAATGCTTAAGTTAAATGTTAAAAAGTGAAGTATGAGAAAAACTGACAAGGGAACTGGATTAAGTGATCTTCAGAATAAAATTTCTGAAACTGAAGACTTAGGGCCAGGATGTTTAGAGAACTTCTTAAGAATAACATTAAGCTGAACAATGGAGTTGTTTTGTATTTGTGTAAAAGGTAGTAACTAGCGGAAGGTAAGATGTTTATTAAGAGAACTAATGATAGCTTTCAGTCCCCAACTCTGGCCTTTTGTGGGTATTCTAAAAGCATTAGTAATTACTATAGTTTTGTCCAGAAACATCTGTGGCAGAAGTAACTGCATGTCAGTGTAACAGCTGTGGAGAAAACGGAGCCAGCAACAAGTAAAAGAAACCATGACATTTAACAATGAGCAAGAACACTTGATCAGTCCTGCTTGCTCTGTACCAGCTACTGTGTTTGCTTGAACTACACATGTAGTTTGATGATATGAACATTGCACTGCTGCAGCAAGATTCTATGTCCTAAAAAAATTGTCTTGTTCCACAAGGGCAGTTGTTCCCCAGGGCAATTGTCTATTATGAAGATGGGGATTTTTCCATTCTGAAGAATCAAGATTTGGGGTATGTGTGGTAGCAGTGATATTTCCACCTTCTGTAGTAGCCTGGCTGCTGCATCAAAACAGAAAATGAATGCTGAAGAGCTGAACAGGGAGCCTGACATGCAGTCCACTATATGCTCTTCTAATGTCCAGATCCCTTGACAATAGAAGGCTCATTTCCCAACACCTTTACAGCTGTGCTGGTGCAACTGAAACCCTGGGAAATTGGAAATATAACACTGATTGTAAAAGTTAAAGCACAAGAAACAGGTTATTTCATAGAGGCACAGCAGCTTGGAGAGATGTGCAGTAACATAAGCAGGATGAGCCCACAGGATTAAGTCCACCTGACCTAAAGAGGGGGGATTATAAAGCAGTATTTTTGAAGGAGAAGTAGTTTATGGCCATGTAAGTGGAAGGCACTGACTGGAAGGAACTGCTGGTGGTCTGTGCTAAGGAGGCAATGCCTGTGCTGGCACTGCTGGCTACATGGGGTCAGTAATAAGCACAGAGTGTGACTAAATCATAATGAAAGCTGGAACTTCTAGGAACAGGGTAATGACTGTAGAGGAAGATGCCCAACAGAGAGTCTGGCATGGAGAAAAGCCCAGGTTTTCTTGAGGGGAACTGGTGGCCAATGTGAAAGGGTCATGGCACATGAAAAACTTCACAGGTACTTTGAGATGCTCTTAAATTTTCATGAAGATTGGTTTGATAGTGATAGCTCAGAAATAAATAAGAAACCAGCCTCTAACACTAGGGTAGCTGAAACACTTGATGTGTACCAAAATAAAGGGGAAACATCAGAAACTAACACCACCAATACTAATCATACTACACATACTGACACACAACCAATGAAAAAGGTCATGAAAAACTGTAGTTGATGAAGTTCAATATATCAAAGTATAAGGTGGCTTGACTTTGAATTTTCAAAGTTCTTGTAATTTTTGTCTGAAAAGTGTTAGAGCTAAATTCATTTTATATATTCCTTCCCCCAGTCTACTTGTGCAGAAATGTTACATCATGCTGGTTTTATATTAAAGAACACCATTTTATATTAAAGAACCCACTCCATTCCCTCCTCAAAGCTTAAGGGGGGGGAGGCAGGAAAAAATAAGACAAATCTGCATTTGTAACAGTTCCTTGTTTTATTGCAGTACATCAAAGTAGGTTAATATTAAGTGTGTAACCAACATAAAATATTGGTGGTAAGTAATTTTTACATTATTGACTTTTCCACCTTAAATATTTCTGTGCAAAAGAATCTATCTACATCATTGTTCTGTAGCAGAGAATCTCTTACAATGTTCCCTACATCTCTGAGGGCATTAAACAAAATAGTGAGAAGAGGCAAAAAGCAGAAACTTTCCCCCACACATATACTTGTCAGCTTTTATTCTCTAAAACAAACAAAAAAGTGATTACATCTATGCCATGCAAAACTGTACAATAATATTACAATGAAAAAATCTAAAAAATATATTTTAAAAATAAATGATATGAAACTGTCATACATAAAGAAGCAGGTATAATTGCTCTGAAATACCAACATTGTTAAGTTTGTGGATTTCTTCCCTGGGGATGAGACTTTCCTAAATGTAGAGTGAAAACAGGTTCTACTGAGCTGTAGCTGGAATGAAAGGCATTGGAATTTAGACTGGAAAGCCAGCAACAGCAGTTTCTGGGGGTGTTTTTTCAAAAAAAAGTGAACACAAAGCAAACGGAAGGGTGCAGTTTCTGTTGGTGCAGACAACTGTCACATTTCTTCCATGGAACTGAATCCTATTAAATAAAAGACAAAACAAGCCAACCCAAAACACAGCAGCAGCTACTGTGTGCAAATGATTCTCAGACTAAGGCTCAGGAGGTGTGAGTACTTGCAGTGCAATAGATTTTAACCTTACTGTATTAATTTTAAATTAAACAGCATGCATACAAATGTAAAAACCCTTTCTTCCCTCCAAGACCATGTTTGTCCTGTCATTACATGTCTGGCTATAGAAGACAGTATGGTGTCAGAACCTATTTCTGTTTTAATATTCAAACTGTTTTATTTGAAAGGCTGACTCACTCCATGAACCAGTTAGGTGCAATCAAACTACATTTCTAACTATGCTTTTTGGGCTATTTTGGTATGACAAGACTCTTAACGTCCCTCTGGTATATATACCTGAAAATAACACACCTCACTTACAATTTTATCAGAATCTAAGAGACACCATTCCTGGCTTAGTTTTGAAACTCATTAAAATGGACAAAATACACATTTGCAATAAGACACAGCAATTAACTGAGAGAAGAGAGAAAAGAACCAAGTGCTTAACTACAGCATGTTTTTTTCTGAATCCACCAGATAGCTTCAAAAGCAATAAAGGAAAGCCTGCTATAACCCTGCTTTTAGGTTTATGAACTCTGGAAGGAAGCCACATATCTCTGTGTGCACATGTGCAGGGGAAAACTATTTACCAAAATTTTCATTCTATAACCTGGAGTTTTTAGTAGCTGCCTGAATCTGTTCAGATCCTTTGTTGTCATCAAAAGAGAAAAATGTAAAACCCCAACAACCCATATGTTTAAGCAGCGTCCAGTCTCTGACAAAAGGAAATAAAATCAGCTAGATATATACTGTGTATAGAGCATAGGTGTGATAGTCAAAAGTTTAATGGGAGATTTTAAACTCCCTGAACAAAATGCAACCCTCTAACTGTGGAGTTGAAGCAATGGTATAGTGCAAAGGAGTAAGCATCAAATCTTACCAGACAGCTGTCTGTCTTTGAGGTACCAGTCCAGAGTCTTACAGTTCAAATGACTGAGTTACTTTTCCTAGCCCAGTAAGTATTTGGAAAAAAACCTCAGCTACAATATACATATATTTTTAGTGTTCATAGCAAAAAAAAAAAAAAAAAAAAAAAAAAAAGTGGGGTTGAAAACTGAAAGTATAGTCAAATGGTCCCCAAATATGTAAAAGTATTCAAATCCCAGAACAATGTTTCTCTTGTCAAATAACTGATGTGGTCATTTGCTTTAACTGAGAGTACAGTTGCTGCTTCTCTTTTGTACAGCCCTGTATAAAAATGCACAGTACCAAACTAGTGATTAAATACAGTAATCCTAAGTAGATTTGCTTAGAAATTGTGGTGTACAAACAGCACAGGCCTGTGGACCTCTCATCCTCTGGAGCTTGGTTTGGTATCACGCTGACCTATGCTCTGCCTGAAAATGTCCAATTTTTATATCAATAGATTGCAGGCACCAAACTGAGTAAACACAGGGGTTTACTCAATTCAATGGTTTGCTGCATCATGGCTCTTTGGGTTCCACTTTCAGAGAAAGCATTAGCTCAGCTGCAAGAAAAGAATATTTTAACCCTCTCTCACAGAACTGTCATGCCGGCTGCTCTGTCTTAAATGACTGCTGTATAAATGCCTTCTCTTAATATCAAAATAAGATTAATGTTTAAATACAACATACAGAAAATTGAAAACTACTCTGCAAAGGCTTTGACAAGAGTGCACATGCTTCACCAAAAGTAGGGAATTGTGGGGAAAAAGCAGTGGCTATACTTGAAGCAAAATACAACCTTTAAAAAGAAGCTGATGTGGAATTTTAATAATGCCAATAGCACTCTGACTGTTCCTCAGACTAAAACTATTCTGGAAGGAATTAATTTCAAGTGCTCAGCTGTTTACTAAAGCTTTTAATACTAAATGCTAGGCCTGCAAAAGTAGTAGCTCTAAAGTGAAAACAACAAAACCAGTTTCCTTCTCTGAAAATCCAAAACAGCCTTTTGATAAAGCAGTTTCTAAATAAAAAGTATTCTTGAATTCCTTTCGCAAAAGGACACTGAGTGAGCTTGGACAAACTTTTCAACCTAGAGATTCAGAGAAATCTTACCTAGGAGACATGGCATGACTAAATGGATTAAATGATATGTCTCTCATTTCCTATTTCACATTCAGATCACAGCTGGAAATTACTGCACATGGTTTGAACTTACCTATCACTTCCATTAGTGATAGATAAGAAGACTCCAAACATCTCTGTATGGGTGAAACACTATATACCACTGACTGCAAGAATATGCAATGGTTTAGTAAGAGCCATAACAAGTTTCTGAAACCCACAAAAATCCAGAATTCTAAATACAAAAAGCCCTTATGTATTTGAGTATGATCATAGTATAAAGCCGGCAACAATACTACTGAGCAGAAAGGTTCATTTGAACACACTCCCAAATGAAAAACACATCTGCCTTGCTAATTAAAGAGACATCTTCTTACCATGCACTTGTACATCAGTCTCTCACTTTACTCTGTTGACTGCATGACCAGCTTCAGTTTTTACTTTATTTTTGCAACTTCAGCGGGCTCTGTCTTCCACTGCTATGCTTTCTGCCCTCTAACCTGGCCTGCTATTGGAACCGAAGAGGAAGTGAGCACACAGAAACAACTGCAAATTGCACAAACTCACAGCACAGGTGGGGAGGGAGAGAAAAACAAACCTTGCCACCATGGAAGGTGTAGGTGACTAGGCATCTTCCACTACCACAGTGTTAACAGTGTGAGGTCAGTCTTCAAGGTTCGTCACTGCTATAGCATAGCCACCCATGGTTAACTTCTGGCTAAGGGCACTCATTTGGGTGATATATATTAGCAATTAGTATCTGGTAACATCAGTAACAGTTTTCTAGTTACGGATGGCCAAGGCTATGTGGAAGACTGCTTCCTTCCGAGTTAAACCTTGGCTGACCCAGGGAAACAGATTTCCTGCTAAATCCTACTTCACTGAACTCCCTCGCTGCATTAGGGACCTCTACTGTAGCATGCTCTAAGGTTCCTCAGCTGCAGAGATGAAGGAACACAAGAAACCAAGGCATCCACCTGGCTGACTTATGTCCATGGTTGTCTGGGCTGGGGGTTGCTTTCCAACTGTCATTTTTGCACAGGATGGAGATTAACATGAAAGCAAGAATTACAGCTTCAGTTATGTTACCGCCAGAAGTGAAGAAATGTGAAAGCACTGCAAGAAACTCTCCTGGCAGTGCAATGAGTGATACACAAAGAGAATAACTGTCCTGTGAAAGGTTTTAGGCCAGGCCTCCAAGCCTGTATACTACTGAGCATGAAAACAGGGACAACACAAATCTTAAATTAAAGGCTCTCTTAAATAAGCAGCCATCTTCTGCTGCATCCACAATGCTTTTTTTTTTCTTTAAATATATACATATGTATTTTACTTTAACATCTGAGTATTTATTTAAACTCTGTACTGTAGTAAAATATGCATCACTATAATCATAAGGATTTGCTGGCAACAATCAGATTGACATTCGAAAGTGGTGGCTGAAAGCTTTTATGTGCCTCTGACATAATGATCATTCCCCTAGCAGGGCCTGTGCTATGTTTGCACAGTACTAGGAGCTATTATTATGAAAACAAATCACTCTGAACTTTCTCTTGTTGATACTAATCTGGTTTCCTTAAGCTACTTTTTGGGAAGTGGAATAGACATGTCTTTAAAAATGAAGCAGCTGTAGCCACATAAATGAGACCAATGCTAATACAAAACTACAGAATCTGATATTTACCAAGACCCTAACTTTGCTCATGTGCTGCTGTCAAATTTGGAGAATGGACAGTGAGGCAGTGCTGAACAGTGCTGAAGATAACCAGCTTCTGAACCCTGCTCCCAGATCACTTTCAGACAGGGAATGGAAGGGTTAAGGATGATGAAGGTAAGAACTTCAACAAGCCATGGGGACAACAAGCTACTGTGACGTCAAATCTGAATGCTGAAGCAGTTCATGAGTCCCAGCTCACATGGTCAGAGCTCTCCAGGGAGAGGCTCTTGGTCTTGTGAGGAGAAACTGGGCTGGGAGGACTGCTGAGGTTGGAACTGTTTGATGCAGTCGAATGTCTCGGAGAGTCAGAGTCCTGCAGTCCAAAGACACAAAGAACAGCAGTGAGTAATAGGATAGCAAGTCTGAGGGTGTCTGAGCAACAGGTGACTGGAATCAAAGGCCATGTATTTTGCTTGGTTCCAAAAATAGGATTTTTTTTTCCTCTGAACTTCCTTCTCATGGGACTCTTGGTCGTAAGTGGTCATACCACTCTGCTTTCAGCTGGCAGAACTGAAAGATCACCTGTGTGCTTCTTGGCAGTCTCCATGTTGCTGAGGGCCTCTTGGTTGCTGCAGTGTGAAATTGCAGGTTGCTTGTAAAGCTACAATAACCTCTGCATTTCAGAGATTATGATATGAGATACTCCTGCACTAAACTGAGAAGTCTTTGTGGCACAGGCCTCATCACAGCAACTTGTGTGTCACGCCCAGGATACTAATTCATAGAATCTTGTCAAGCTACTCCAGCTGGATCTTTCAGAGTACAGCAGAATGCAAGTAAGTCTCAGTTTGACTCTAGGTTGAAGTTGCCTTCCAGCTTTAACTGGAATTATATATGCAGTACCATGAAAAGCCCATGTGATGCCTAATTTTCTCACTCCTTAGTAAGAAAAATGGCCAGGGAAGTTTTGCCAACTTCCAACTGCACCCTCCTTGGTTGGGAAAACTGAGTTTAGGACCAGGCAGGATTGCAATCCGACCATAATGATAGTCTTGTTTTGCACAGGATTACTAAATCCAGTATCTGCTCTAAATAGAATTATTATATGATAATTCTTAAATTACCTTGTTAACTTCAAGCATTCCAAGTGCAAAATGTCTCCTGTGAAATGGTTGCTAAGACAGCTTAAGAGTCTTTGCAAATAAAGGGCAGAAGGAATATCACCACTTCAGCTGTGACACGTCACTATTGAACTGTTACTCCAGTATTTTGGGGAGCCTCACAATCCATGTATCCCCAAGTAAGGAGCGCAGAGAGTATTTTCTGCATATTAAATACCAGGATCAAAGTTGACAGTTGTATGGAAATGTTTTGTCAGGACAAAAATTGAAATTGCTAGACCAGCAACCTGGTCTAGTGAGAGGTATCCCTGCCTATGGCAAGAGGGGTTGTAACTACATGATCATTTAAGGTCCATCCCAACACAAACCATTCTGTGGGACTATGAAATACAGGAAATTCAAGTCTTCATATTCAATGACTTGTAGCCAAACTCAGGACAGAATTTAACTTCCTCATCTTTAGCGACACACAAATTTATCCCTCTTTCTCCTGTAACTCACCTCTTGCTCGTAGTCCCTTGTTGGTGCATCACTGCCTTGGTCCAGGCCACCAGAGGATAAGGAACCATCTGAGGGTGATGCCATAGTCTGACGCTTTCCAACATAGCTACCTCCTGAGAACTCCCTCCACAAAACATTGCCATTTTGTGTAGATGATCCTAAAACATGCAGAGGAATTAAACTGTGTTACAGATGCTCACTCAAGGTACTAGAAATTTGTTAGCTATTTCTCTGGTTAGTTCTGCTTTACTTCAGCATGGCCCAAGATGCTCAGCTCATGGCTTACAGGCTGTGCAGGCTTTTATCTTGTCTGCTGCCAGCTCCAGGTTATTCTAGAGATTCTCTGATCCCTCCTTGGCACACCAATATTAGCACAGACACAGTCACTGTATTCCTGAGGAAGACAGTAGTGATAGCAGCCTAAGTTCCAGTGGCCTCTTTCCCAGGGCGTAAGGTGGATTGTACTGGCAGGTCCAGACCACTGCAGACACACACGATTTCTACAAGCAATTGGCAATGTGCAACAAACCTGGGGTGTGCCACAGGAAGGGAAAAAACCTAGAAAAGTTGGGACACCAGTCTTGCCTTTATTTTCCCATGGGCTATTATTCAGTTACTTGCCTGGTACAAGCACAGGTCACTGTGCTGGCACACAAAGGCAGCATGGAAGCACTACAAGAGTGCAACAAAACTCTTCCATATCAGCAGCCAGTTCTCTATTGCTTTCTCTTTGCACTAGCAGCAAGCAAGGCATCAAAAGCTCTACACAGTTCAGCAACAAAGTTAATAACCATGGAGTTTGTGAAAAACTTGCCACTGATTTTACACACTTTAAGCATTAGCAAAGCAGTCACACAGGTGACCATGAAATTTTAATTCTAATATCAGTTTTAAGAATTTGACAAACTACAAGTGTGAGACTCTCAAAAGTGCTCACTGCTTATTCATATGCTCTGTGGAATGCAAGATGAAAATACTGTGCTTGCCCTCAATGGGAATACAGTCAGCCATCACTTCTGAAAAAGTTTCTAGTGGCAGTATGGATAGAAGCAAATGCAGGTAGCTGTTTCCCTAAAATACTTGTGTACAGATCCCAAAGTAACAGAGTTCTGTTTGCTTACGTGCTGCTAATCCACTGCTTGCACTCATTGATCGTCCTGGCTCTGTGCGGGATTTCGTGATGGATGGGATACTGACAGAACCACTGAATACAGCACGACTTTCCTGAGGCCGAAGATTCTGCAATGCAGATACACACAACATATTTACTTATGGAGTGCTGGATGTTATGAAGGGAGGCCCCAAAACACACTAAAGCTTTAGCCTTACCAGAGCTGAATTATCTGGGCAGCAAGTCAGGAAAATTGGCAAAATAATATTCTGCAGTTTTTAGTGCAAAGACTGAAAGCACACACAATGCAACAGTGATGTGCTGAATTACATGGACATATGCAGAGAACTGAAAAAGTACTCCTAATAATTCAAGGATTTCCTTGAAGGGAGGGTTTGAAAGCCTAATCAAGCTGCTATACATATATTCAAGTTATATTGCATAATGCCTTCTTTCTAACCATAAGCTTCCAAGGATTTTACTCAAATTTCTCTCTCTGATACCATAATTCGTGCCATCCATGTGTAATTTTATCCGATAGTGTTAATCCCTAATGCCAGCAGAATTATGAACCCATAGTGGTTCAGCCTGCCCAAAGAAAATGATGACTGGAGCACCTGCCTCTCCTGTTTCTGTTTAATGTGCTTATCACTCTTGCTTTGCATCCAGAGACTTACAGTGTGGTTTTCTAAATTGGTAAGTTACTGGACTGAAGTAGTCCTTTACTGAGAGAAGAGATAAAACACAATTCTCTACTTGGTAGTTCTTTAAAATAAGCTGTTATGAAAAGAAGGTAAAAGTGTATTTTGAAGTGAGTTCTGGGAGATTTTAATTCTGCTTCTGTAACTTACAGGTGACCTTAGGAGAAAAGGCTTCTCAGCTAATTTAGCCTATATCTCTGTATGATCTGGCTTCTTAGTACAGAGAGACTTTTAATGCCCACACGTATTATTTAATGTCTGGTTAAATATGAGACTTCATTCTTCTTCTAACATGATTTGCACTATTAAGTCATTAGCATTAACTACTTTTAGGGGACCTTTACAGATGCAGAATGTGAACAGAACTGCAGGTAGCTCTAGGCATTCATTTCCACTTTACAAGAAAACCCCATACAATACCTGTTAATTTCTTCCTATTTATATTTTATTATTTCTCTATCGTCACTCTGAGATAAAGTAACCACACATAAAACAACAGGCAACTACAATGCCTTTTTAAGCTAAGATGTTACGGAAATTTTAGACCAGAACTCAAAACTCCACACTCTGCAAGGGTATTCTCAGAGACTTTCGGATTCCAGCCATTTCTCCATCTGAATTTCAAAATAGATTAGTAATGACTTTGTAATGAACAGATTTTATACAGTTCAGACTTTATCAGATAATTGTTACCAACTTGCTGCCAATCCGGTCTTACAGTGATCTTTTAAGTCATTGCTATAACAGACCTTTTTGCTTTTACAGTCAAAACTTTGCTTCTTGCTCTCTCAGAGGGCTAGAAATGGCTGATTTTTTACATGCAAGAAGTAAGGAAGAATTAAAATCCCTCCTCCTGTTCCCAGATTTCTCTCAAACTCTAACAAAAGAGAATTAGAGAATTTAGGAATGAAAAAGCCCCTGTTTAATTCTCCTCTGATAAGAGCATAGTGCATTGCTACACTATTCTCAATGATGATTAAAGCTTAAAAAAAGTCTCTTAAATAATTTGTGGGGTCATACTGCTATGTCTTGCTTACTTTTCTCACTGCTATTTTTCTAAAAACTGGACAACCAGCCTACTCTGTAGTGCAAACCACTAAATTTCTGCTTCTGTGTCCTTTACCATGAAACCAACAATCTAAATTACAGATAAAAGTATGAGCATCCCAGATGCTCACCTGAAAATGCACACAGGAACTAACTGGCTAATGGATACATTACTGCTTATAAGTTACTGTTTTGAGAAACAAAGAAAACCCAAGTACGGCACCATGGAAACATGCACTGAGGTTGGTTCACTGGAGTTGCAAGGAAGGTCTTCTGTACTTTTATAAACCTACAATGTTTCATTTTGCAAAGAGAACAATTCTGTTTAATGATAAGGTGAGTAACCTCCTTACCAGTGGCTGAGCAAACAATGTACAGGCATCAGGGAATGGGTGGATGTGTGAAAGAGGCTAATTTTTTACAAAGTGTATTTTAATGATGATTATTTTTCATAAGCTTAGCTTGCAAAGTCCATGTAATTCCTAGTATAAAGTTTCCCCATAAAGTGAATCTTTCATTGTTCTTTGTCCTAAAAATAAAATCAGCACATGCCAGAGACCCTGGCATTTTGGACCAAAACCCCGGGAAGTACACGATGCAGAAAGGGGATTAAAAAAAGCAACAAACAGCAAAACCCAGCGGTTATTAGCAGTAGTTACAAAGCAGCAAAATGCAGCAAATTAAAAACAAAGGAAAAAAATAAGGAACCTGAGCTTGCTTTATTTAAAGAGACAAAATCCCCTCATTTAGAGTACTAATTCCAGTCCTTGCAGGACAATTCATTCCTACTGCTGAACCAAGTGGAGAAAAATGAGAGAAGAGAGAAAAGGAAGAACCCAAACCAACAGCAGGGAAGCTGCTTGCTGAGGAAAGTTAATCACTATGAGACATGGTGAAAGTCCAAAATTAGTTAGGAATATGTAATTGCTGCTATGTTGGCAGCTCCTTGACTCTGGCACCCACACTAAATGCTCCCAGGCTTCTTTCTCAGGCACTGCCCACTCTCAGTGGAAGACTGAATATATATAGTTTCTAGCTAAACATTTACAGCACCCATAGGAAATTGTTTGGCAATGTTTCTCCTCCATCATGCTGCTTTGTGGTTTTATTTGGGGTTTTTTGTTTGTTTGTTTTAGTGTTCTGCTAACTACATTATAAACCTAAGCTTCTTCCCTGAAATAACATGGCAGAATCTAAAAGCCTACTTTTATGGGTTGTTTTTCAACCCCCCTATGAATTCCATGTTGTTCTGGCTCCAATAAGCCATCCACATACCAGGGACCACAGTACCCTTGGAGGCAGTGATACTCTTCTTGAACTAAACTCTCCAGACACAAAAAGGAGGAGAGACAGGTAACAAAACAAAACTTAGAATCTTGCTTTCACAGCCTTGCATTCCATCTAGCTTACAGTATCTGTACCCTCAAGCAACAAAGAACAAATGCTTTTCTTCATACAAGACTGAACTTGTATTGCTCTAAGAAGCTAAGGTATGAGATCTTGACACTCCAGGTTGCTCACTTCAGGTTTTTTTTCCTCCCATCTATGGTAGTAAGCTGCAACATTAGGATGAAGGACGCTCCTAAAACAAAAATTAGGAGTTACTGCCTGAAACACCAGGGGTCATTCATTACTGATCCCAGGGAGACTACTCACATGAGAAAGGGAAGGTAGAAGGTGGGTCACAATCCGGTGATACATCACTACATATTAAACAGAAAATTTTATGGTACAGCTGGATTTAAAAAAAAAAAATCACATTAAAACTATTACTGAAATACAGCCTTGGTGACCCTATAATAATCTTCTAAGAAAGAAAGAAATTTCAAATTGGCTTAACAATTTTTATTTTTTTATTTTTTTTTGTCAATTCAAAAGAAAATTCCTCTTGTGTATTTGCATTTTCTTCCTACCAGAAAAGAAAAGCCAGGATGGATACAGAGCAAAAAGGCATGTTTTCCAAAATGCTGCAACTTCTTTTGTGAGTATTAATGGTTGTGGCAATTGGGACTTCACAAGAGTGAAGTCAAAGCTTAGCTGTGCAAATAGTTTTGAAGCCATATGAAGAGATTAATTTTCCTCCTGCATCTTCAAATTCTCTCTGTAGTGTTGCATGAAGGTACGTATCAAAAAACTTCCCTTTGACAGGGATCTAGAACAGCTACCAAAAAGACACTCAAAGCAGTCTGGTAGTTAAAGTTTGAAACATCTGTCCACAAAGTGTCCAAAGGCCACAGAAACCTACAGCAGTGTTTCCATTACAGCAATTGACCCAGACAAACCAACCACCATCATGCACCTCACAGACTATTCCTGATTTATCTGCAAATCTATCCCAAGCAGAACTGCAGACCACAGCACACTACACAATTACAGTGCATACCACATATTTGTCTGACTGTTTTAGTAAGGCTTGTATTTCCACAGGACCCAGCAACCCCCACACAATCAGACCATGCTGCAAACCCAAGAAAAAAAAAAAAAAAAAGACCATTTTCACCCCCCCCCCCCCCCCCAGTTTATATTCTAACTGGAACAATATCTACAGAATATCTTACCTGAGTTTGTACAAGTTTTAACTTCACTGATTTTATCTTACCCTTCAAACTGTCTGAGGGACAACCTGCCTCTCTCTCTCCCTCAATCTGCAGGCAGTACTTCTTAAAAATTCTTTCACTCCACATGATATAATCATAAAAAAAAAACCAGGTTCAAAGTTTGCTCCAACACAACAAAGCCAGAACTTTTTTCTAATGCAACCTGATTGACAGTATCCTGTCACTGACTGCTGGAGGATGAATACTGTGGAACAGAAAACCTGTCATTCAAAATTCCCATAATCTCTCTAGGGATTAAAAATGCTATTCTCACAGCAAAAGGTTCATCTCACTTGGTATACGCTTTTTTTTTTAAAGCCACAAAATATCTCTTAATCGATACACTAGAGTTCTGAAAGAGCTGATAGCAGAAAACATCACCTGGGAGAGAAGAAAGGGGGTGAAGGAAACCACTTTAAGGGGTTTTTCTCCCATGTTAATAGCCAGGCAAAAGGAAAACCACACAGTGTTAGTAGAGTGCACACTTGACTCAGCCGTTCATACCCTCAGAGTCATAAAGTCTGGAGTACCAAGGACAGAGCGTGGAGGCTGGGAAAATGCAGGGTTTATGGAATCATAAGAGAGGAATTTTTCAGCTGAATTAACAGTCATGTGGTAGATGTGCTCAAAGTTGCTTGGAGAGGAGATCAGACGGGAGTGATGATGAGGGAATTGGTAAGGGGAATGCTGCTATTAAAGACAACAGAAAGAAAGCAATGAAGGATGGTTGTACAGGTTACATCAACAACAGCAGTATGCAAGAGCAGACAAACACTGAAGGACAGCCAGACAGCAATCCTGCTTGCCCATTGACATGGCAATGTATGTCAATGTATGTTCTTACACTGTCACCCCCAGCCCTCTGAGCACCTTCCTCATATGGTGTCATACAGGAAATGCTGCCCTTGCTGTTGTTAAAACACTAAAAACCAATAAAACTTTTAATTCATTTAAAATAGTTTCTAATATTTATTATTATTTGTTATTTCAAAGAGTGCCACAGTTGTAAAAGGTGCTTTACAAACAGTTGAAAAGCATCAGTTCCCTGCCTTGAGGAGCTTACAATCTAAAACAGACATAACACAAAGGAAGGTGAACAGAGATGAGATGGTGTGGGGAGAAGAAAAGATATGAATACACAACACAGTTATGGATCATAAGAGATTTCCTTCTGTTACTCATGCATTTTAGCAATTCTGTAAAAATTAAGTGTCACCCTTACAACAGAGTATTTCTAACAGGAGGGAACAGCATTTCAACAGGATAGGGACAGGTGGGAAGGTGTACCAGTTAGTCTCAGAGAACTGTGACAATTTACTCTCCTGTAGACAGACAATACATGGCCTATAGTCCTTCTGCACACTCACTGAAGCCTTAAAGTGCTTTCATGATGAACAGACTTTGTACTGCTGTCTCTCCACTGCAGAACACTAGACCCTTAGGAAATAAGGTGCAAAAGTCTTGGGAAATTCAAAAATTTTTCATGGGTTAACTGAGCAATGTGCTCCCAATGTATGATGTAGAGAAAGAGGGGAGAAACAATTCTGCACATTAAACAGCAACAATGTCTAATTAATCTCTACAGAATGTGCTGACATAAATGCTCTTGTGATTTAAAGTCACCTAAAAAAAGATTTAATGGAAAAGAGTTTCAAGGCTCAGACTCGTTCCCTGTGCCATCTGTAAATGTTCAGCATGTCAACCTGCAAGGGGATAGAATCATAGAATCATAGAATAGGCTGGGTTGGAAGGGACCTCAGAGATCATCGAGTCCAACCCTTGATCAATTACCACCACAAATGGATGGTTTGCTCTATAGCCACCTACAATTCATAATACCTTTCCTAATTTCTGATTTCTAATTTTCTCTTCCCCTTGTCCAATTGATTTCATCACCTAAAAAAAAAGTGATCTTAGTAACATTAGAAATGCTAGGACTTAAAAAAATAAAATACAGTAAAAATACAGCTTACCCCTCTGCTACCACTAAGGCACTACTCTTTGTATGTAGAACGTATTAAAGTCTGGAAGAACATTAAGTCACATCCCAATACACATTATCAAATGTTACTGTTAATGGTTTCTTCATTTCAGCTGGTAAAATCCAACTTCTCTCTCTTTTTTATTTTTTTTTTCTTTTTAAACACACAATTATTATGAGGCTTTGCATGTTAACCAAAACATCAATTACCACATTATGGAATTTAAGACATAAGATATATTAAATTGTTATTAATAAGTTTAGAAGCATCTAAATATCAGTACAGAAGCCACCATTCCAAGAATGGTCCAGGAAAGCAGATCTTTGCTGAGTTACCTGCTCACAAAAGAGAACTGGCAGCAAAGCCAGCTACATTCCTAAAAGCCAACATGGGAGAAAAGGGAGTACCTAAAAACACAAGCTAAAGATCTGAGGGTAGGCCAGCTGTACACCATGAAAATATTTAGCCAGCATATATGAATATGAAAAAGCCACAATATGGCAGTGTTTTTTTAAAAATTCTTCATGGAGCTTAGTCCATGGACTTCACAGTTAGATACAGGCATGAGGTTCCCACTTAGTTTAAATAATGGGTAAGTATTAAAATATGGGTAAGTATTCGCTTACTCTAAAAATTTCTCATTTAAACAAGCAAAGCTTCACACATAATCTAGAATGGAAGTACAATGACTTATGTATAATGAGGTTAAATTGAAGCATGTTTAAACACAAAGTCAGTCAGGACTAGCTTTTGTATGTAAAATACTTAGGCATGCAGAATACAAAAGCAAAATCAATCCTGTACATCTGATGTACACAGAGAAGTGGTCTGTGCTGCAGTAAGTGCAGTTGCAGGTTTCAGATCTTCACTACAAAGGAGCATCCATGATAAAGTGGCTTCAAGGGGCAAGAGGGCAGAAGGGAGGCCAGACTGTACGGCCAGTTAATTGGTGACAGGCTGCTAGGGAAGAAAAACATGTAAATAAATAAGTTTGGGGATATACTAACAGGAATGACTCTAAATAGTTCAAATCAAGACAGTGACCGAGATGTAGTATCTACACTAATAAAATACAAAATTTACAGCTGATTACAGCTCTGTTAATAGCAACCATGAATTTCTGGTTCTGTCATGTACACAGCAAACTTACTTTGCAAAGCCAGATCCCTGAGGCTCACCATGAAGAAAAGAAGGATGCAGATTTACAATTGCCTGAAAACCTCTAGTACCTGATCTGACTCTAAGCCACATGCCTGTTCATTTTGACACAAACACAGGACTACACTAAAGGCAAGGGTGGTTGTGCATGAAGAGAAAAAAATGAAACTAAATTATAGACTGCACTTTGCCATAAACATGTATCACTGTTTGTGTCATCTGCCTATTGCATACCAAGACCTTGGAAACACAAAAATAATCTTTCCCACTTGTGTCACTGTCTCAGCAAGGACAATCACAGGCAGACAGGTATGTTGCACAAATGTAGGCATCTGATACAACATAGCCTGAAAGAGTTTAAAACATTCAACACATCTGATTTTAATTTTCTACATTTACAATACAAATTGAACCCTCTGAAGCTGCTGGTTTAAAAGACAGTATTGAGAATGGTACTGGGCAGAGAGCAAGCAAACTCCAGTGGGGTCTGCATCCACCAGGGAATTACACTACTAGTTAAGGCAGCACAGGTGCATGTCTTCTCCTGCCCAACAAAATAATGCAGCTCAGCCATGCAATGGCCAACAAGTTCTAGTTCTGTGCTTCATTCAGCTTTTGGCATTTTCACTGAAAAAGACAGCAGAGACAAGTTAGTGGGACTGCAAGGGTATGTTTTGATTGGATTCACATTACAAAGATAAAATGAATTTGTATATTCATAAATACATATATATAAAAAACTGGCATTTGCTTAAAAAAGTTTATCCATGGATGATGGACAAAAGCTAGGCTGAGATGGTTATTTAGCTTGTGACAATCTCATCCAATGCAGAGATTAAAATAGCTATTATCTATTAAAAACTACTTATTACTAAGGACCATTCTGCCTACGTAACAGAATACTGACATCAGTGAAAGCTAAAGCTGGGTGAACAGATTTCTATCAGTAGATCTAGCAAAATTTGAAATAGCCCAAGTAAGTCAGAAGAAACTGCAAATAAAAATTGCACTCTTTCACACTTTGCATTCCAGTACCTCAGAAAAAAAAGAAGCTATACCACCTATACCAGATGGATGAAAAGAATTTGAGAAAAATATTAAGCTTGCACTACTTGCTCCCACCTAGTGGTAGCCCTGTTTAAATGCAAAAACGTATTTTACCACCCACTTTGATAAACAGAAACAGGCACTCATTAAATAAAACTCTGCAATCTTTCCCATAATTCTTTAAAGATAAATACTTTTTCCTCTGAAACATACTAATCTATTTAAAGGTATGAAGATGTTCCAGCTGCAAAATTGTCACACACGCTGAGAAGTAGACACACAAAATATATTTACATTTATTAATGAGGTAGCTAGTGAATCTGGGGAAATAATTCCATGTCCTTGTAAAGAAACCACCATACAGATGAACTGTATGCATGGTTGGATGAGTATTCTTTACCTTCTGTATTGATTCTCCATAGAATGTCCTTTCTATTTCCACCCTCTCCCTTAATTTTATGTTTCATTACAGACTCAATGCATTTCCATAGACTCAATATGCATGCACAAATACTTTTCTTCCATTTTTGTGCCTTAGAAACAGAAGTAGGTAGTTTGGAACAGACTAAATGAAACCTTAGACCAGCCTTACAGGAAGCTTCTGGAAAAGAAAAAGCTGCCTGGACCAAGGTAGCATGTGACAGAAGATGTATTTCCTAATTTCAAATTACACTTTCAAATTCAGACACTTTCCAGTCCTATGATTGATGCATTAAGTTATTAATACATTAAGTTATGAATACATATACAATGTGATATTGAAAGGAGCTGCTGGAAAAAGTATGTCAAATTTGCTTTATGTGCAATGACAGCTCATAGTATTAAGACTGATACCTATTTGCAAAAAGGAGTTTTTGACAGTAACTTTAAAAATAAGCTGCAGCTGTGGAACAAGTGCAGAAATCAATTCTATATTGTAAATATTTTCTCATGTCTTCTCATCACATTTAATTGTGGAAAGTGACTCATGAATTTCTTTTAAAACATATTGATGGTAAGAAACAAAGTACCAGTACTTAATTTCAACTATGACCTTTGAGTTAATACAAAGCTTGTGTGATTGGAATGAATTTAAAGCTAAAACCCACTTAAAGATGACATAGCTTAAGAAATATTCATTTATGTAAGTCTAGACAATCCCTTTGTGTAGATAAAAATACACCTTATTTTACACATGCCAGATTTGAGGGCTGATTAAAGAGTCCATGCACCTTTTGACTCCCATGAACTTTCAAATACTGATGGTGTGAAATGGGGTGGCTTTTTCCTTGCCTTTAGCAGTAGAAGATTATTTTCTGTGCTTCAGAAGAGCCAGAAATACTTTGAAGAATCCACCAGTAACAGAAAAGTGAAAAAAAAGTTCTGATTTACATCCTGCCCTGAAGCAAATAATCATTCTTTGTTTAACACCATATACATACAGAGAAATATCCAGGTAAGAAAAAACTACCTGGCAACTTCCCTTGGATTTGTCATGTGCCTTCTGAAATTATTTATTTTTTAAAATTTATTTATAAAAATACACACAACGTTGTTTGTTGCTCTATTGCACTGAATACATTTGCTACTGAGAGTTTTCTCTAAGTGTGTCTAGCATGAGATTTAAAGTAAATTCTCATCTTTCTTTGCATATTCTCATCTAAGGAAAAGGCGGTGCCAGAAGGGCTCATGTATAATTTCCAGATTTTACAGTAAAGTGTAACAGAAAATTACCATTTGCAGCAAAAGTGAGCTAAAATGAGTATCTGGGAACCAGAGGTTACTCTCGCGTGCTTGAGAAACGGCACAGCACACTTTATTTTTCCAGTCTTACTGTTTTTGTTATCTGGAAATCCCAATTTCAACATCTACTTCCTGCTTTTTGCACAAACTCCAAGTAATAACAATGATCACATTAGACAGCACTTCTGTGCTAATGCCCGTGTCTAATGGTGGTACTCACGTAATGTGTTTGACATCATGTAATTTGATCTTCCTTACAGCACTAATTAGAATCTTCTGAATCACATCTGTGTGATCATGGCCAAGTTTAGAAAACAATATGAACATACAAACAAGATGCTCAAGTTAGTTTGAAGCAAGCAGTATGAGACGTTCCTATTAATAAAATATCAATTGATCTTTAGCTCAACAAAAATTTCAGTAACTTCCAGGTGAGTATTTCCCACATAAATTTTTGTGAAAATGAACATGTGTGTGGTTTATTACATGTTTTCTTTTTCCATTTTTCAACTTAAGGTTGTGTTTTGGGTAGGAAGTTCTGTTTCACTGAGACTAGTTAATTTGGAAAGAAAATTAAAAACAGCATTGCTGGCATAGAAATTAATTTGGGCATTGCACAACTTTGAACTGCTACAGTTCCACTACCTGAGGAAAAGTGGCTGCAAAAAGAGAGACTAAGTTGGACCTAAAGATGGGAAGAGAAAATGGGAATTGAACTACAGTTCAGGGAGGAAGGAATTTCTTTTTCCATTGTCACAAAGAACACAGGCCCAAATCTTAATTTTATCCCTTCATATGGGTCATATAAATCACCATCCACACTGAGATGTCAACCTGCCTTCAAAAATAGGAGGCACCAGTACCCTCAATCCTCCCTTTGATGCATAAGTGTTATCCTCTTCTTTAAAATTTTATAACATGCATCAGAGCATGTTCAGCTCAATTTCCCTAGTTACACTGCTCCTCATACATAAACACTCTGAATACACATTTGAAATCATACTTATCCTTCTCTCACTTATTTGCAGCCTCTGTGGCAGTCTCTCTCATGTATTTTTGTACTTACCACTGGAAGGTCTTTGAGAATCTGTATACCATCTCCTGGACCCATATGTGCTATGTGGTTAAAATTAGTTGGGTTAGAAATTAATTTATTTCTCATTTCTGGATCGCGTAGCATCTCCCTGAAAGAGAAAATACTTTGTTTATATATTTTGCTTGAGGTGAGGCTTGGCACTTATAAAACATGTACAGCTTTGATTATCAGGTATTTTACATGGAAATTAACTATGTAACCACATTACCAGTGATAAACCCTTGTTAGCAGCACTGTAATGGACAAGCCTCCATATTAAAGAGAGGGCAAGAGGGAAGAACAGAAGAATGCTGCTTGCATGCTAACAGCCCACACCTAAGTGATTACTAACATTCAAAGAATATAAAGCCATTATGAGGTAATAAAAAGCTCTGTAAAATGAGTAAAATCATTTGTGATGTATTACGAAGTGGAGATGAAAATTATATACAAATTATGAAAACAGAATTAAAGTAATACTGCAACACCTTTGTTACTCTGCAGTCAAAATTCAAAGCTCTTCAAAATGGCAAGGATACATTTCAGAACTCAGAATAAACTAAACTGCAAAAGACCAAACTGTGATCAGCTCAGAAAAGGCAAGGACAAGAACTGTAACTTCATCCCCACTCTACACAGCTGCTACTTTTCTTAAGAGCCAAAAAAAAAAAAAGGAAAGCTGGGAGCCAGCCATTGGTGGAAGACATTGGAAGTTAGGTAACAGATACTCAGTTCTTGGTGTACAGTAGCAGGTCATCTTTAGAGAGTGATAGTAAATAGTAACATCATATATGAACACTGTGAATAGTGCAGACCTATTTTTATTGCCATTTAGGAAAGCATCTGTGATCTGTTAAGGACTTCTATCCTGAAGTTCTATGTCCTCTGAAGAGGCAAGTTTTCTGAGAGTTAAATAATGGTTATATAGTTAAATGTATAAATTAAAAAAGCAGACATCTTGGAATACCGAGAGTAGAATTGCCTTCAGAAAGAAAAGCAGAAACAGAGTCTGAAAAACAGAGTCTTAAAACATATTCATAGTATATTAATATCCTTTGCAAAGTGTTTATTATGGATCTCTATACACACAGCATACAAACATAGGTACGCATACATGTGTACCTATATATAGTATGGGGAGACATGCATCCCAAATTAAAGCTGTTTTACGTAATTAATTTGAATTACTGAATACTTCCACATCCAGCACATAACCATATCTAAACTGGTATTAAGAGAAATTAAACATTGACTATTAAGTAGCAGTAGTAGTGATGAGAGAAGATTCTGAATGGGCATTTTTGAAAGCAACAAATTATTACACTGGCAGCAGTCACTGTCCTTCAAGGTCTACAGGAATGTGCAGAAGACACATGCTGAATACTGACCTCCTCTGCTGCATCCTCTCCTCCTCTGGTACTCTGAATGAATAGCGACGCTTATTGTTGATGTTTCGAACCATCTGCTTCCGGCTGTTATCTGATGTTTCAGGGACTACCAGCTCATCACCCTCTGAAAAATATAAATATGATGATCCAGTAGACCACTTCATTAGGTATTAACAGAATTTGAACTCAAATAATACATTTTTTCCCTCTGCTCTTGTCAGTGTTGGACACCACCCATCAAACATGAACAAATACTCTTTGATTTATGGGTTTTCTTGGTCACTATCTGCTCTGCTACATAGCAACAGACTTAACCTTTCTTCATACACAAGCTGCCACAACTATGTCCTTAAAAAACCACTGATTAATTCTTTCAAAGAAAATATTTAGGTGGTCAGGGAAGGATCTCACTACTCTCAAATGATCTCACTTTCCTCTCACTCCTCTTCAAACAATTCTCACTGAAAATAACTAGAACAGTCTTGTTCTGCCAGAGTTCTGGAAACTCAGTACAAGATTCTTTTTGATTCATTCGCTGATCCAAAAAAACTACTTTTGAAATGTTTGAATGCTAATGTACCTTCGTGAAACTGTGGGAAAAGGGAAGAGTCTTTCCACATGTGTAGGTCTGGCCAAAGCATGTTTAATAAAGACACAAAATGTACAGCAGTTTTAATCATACAACAGAGGTCCTACTTTGAATGAATGGTGCAAGTCCTGTTTTGTTTTACATATATGGAGACTAAAGTTACACTTAATAAACCTGAATATACCCTGTGCCTACTGCTCACTGCCAAAATAGTTTTTGCATGGAACTGAAACCTCTTCTTTCCTTAAGCCTGAGATTTCATGAAATGTGGAATCTACTATGAAAGTATCTGCAGGAAAAAACTTGCAGAATTTTGAAGGATATATTCCTGGCAAATATTTCTGGAAAACAGTGAGAAGTATACAGGAGCAAAGCATCAGCCTTGATCACTTCTGATCCTATACTCTCTTTTTTGTTTTTTTTTTTACTTTTCTGATTATTTTGAATGTTCAAGTTTTATTAGACTTGAAAATTCTCTACATGTGTATGTCCACCTTATTGTTCCTCTCTACCATCATTCCTTTTGCACTGATTTGCTAGCAATTTAAATAAACACTGAAACACTGCCAACAGCAGTATATGTTGCTCCAGTGCTTATTTCAATTTCTTTTAGAAGAGTTGTTAGAAAAATGTATAGCTTTTGATTCTTAAAACAAAGCACATATCCTCTCCATCTAAGAGGCTAAATAAAAAGTTAAGGAAATTACTCAGGAGCATGCTTATGTTATGGGTTCTAAAAAGAAAAAGAAGTAAAATGACTCTGTAGCTAAACTTTGTCTCACAATCATATGGGGGTCTAACAAGAAGTTATGAATACATAATAATACTTTCTGATTCCTGGGAAAAGTTAGTTTAAGCTAAGTAGAATTAAATTTCAATCTAGTACTGCCAAGATTAAAACATTTAATCTGCATGCATTTTAGACAGCATTCTAGCAGTTGATCCCAGAATTGGAGGGAGAATCTAGTAATTCTATTTTCTATTTCTAGTCTTCGTTCAAGTCTCAATATTCAAAAGACAAAAAAAATTCAAAGTAGTTGTCTAGCAGACATCACTGCAATCACTGTGGAATCTATGAGCTTTGGCTTTCTTACAAATTAAGAAGCAAATGTTTGTCTGGAGTGATTGCTTTCTACAATGCATAGACTCAAGCCAAAGAAAAATGGTTCTTGGTAAATAAAAACTTGCATTATGAAAACTGGCTTCTCTTTACTTACCTGCCATTTTGTTTTTGAAATATATTAATCTAACTGTCTCCAGGCCTAAAAGGTTTAGTGATCCTTCTGTATTTAAGGGTCGTACCTGAAACAAGGAAAATCAGTCCTTGTAATAATAATAATAACACATTTATATAGTGCATCTTACTCTGAAAGCTCTAGGGTGCATTACCTTCATAAAAAGAGCACTGTTATGAAGCCAAGCAGAGAGCAGAACAGTGTCACTGGCCTGCTCCACAGAGCTGTAGGTTGCAGAGAGCAGTATGTGATTTCTCCAATTACATATGCCCACTCTTCTCAAGAATAACAACTGTGAGTCATTAGAGCCATGAAGCAGAGTTTAAAACAATTTTAGATTTTAAACCCCAGTTACTAAAAGTACTTAAAGTGACTTCAGTAACTTAAAGATGTAGGCTTAATACCATTCATCCCAGCATTTGAATAAACCATTCTGTTAGAAGTTTACTTGATGTAACAATTCAATTCTGCTTATTAGATGCAGAAAGCAATCATCTCGGCTTTTATTTGCCACAATTATCATGTCACAATTAAGCTTAGCAACTTGGTAAGGTATATATAGATTGCCAAAATCTACAGGTATTTGTGGTTTCCAGCTTCAAAATTAAAGAAGCATCCTACTCCTTAAAACTGTTGTTTTAGAAACAAATTCTTCATAATAATTATAATTTTTGAGTTTCACAATTGTTGTTCACAATTATTGTTTGTTGAAAGTAGCTTCATTCACTAAATGGGCAGCCTTTAGCCAACCATTCATTAAAGTAGTAAATCACATTCTGCTGTGCAGAAACAAACATGCTCCAACTGCTTAATAGCTCAAACTTTGGACATCAGAAAGAGTAGAAGAAATTTCCTCTAAAAGGCTAGATTCTTCTTCTCTCCTTAAGATGGTTAATAGCTGAGCATCTTGGTCTGCATCTGACGTGGGAAAATAGATATGCAGAGATGGAATGACTAACACAAAACCACAGGGACACTTTCTTGTAGTTCTATGTCATTAGAATGCCAATTACAGGATTTATGTTGACACCGGTGAAATCATTCTGAACTATGGGGAAAAAACACTCTTCTTTTTTCTTTCCAAATACAGCTGAACAAACACCTCCTAAATAACAAGAAAGTGTCAGTTTTCAAAAACTTCTTCCTTTTGAGAAGTGATCCAAACCTGACATCATCCTGGCTTTAGTATTTGTGCTGGCTGAATCAAAATGCTCTGTCTACAGTGTTCTGAAGCAGCAGAAGATAGATTTTTGAAGGTCTCTTTATTTATCTTCATATCCACAATCTTCTGGGAATAATATAGATGCAATCTGTCCCCAGTGAATCCATATGCAATCAGTACCAAGAACTGCTCTCTACTACAGCATATAACATGCTCATATGCCCCAGACTTGACCATTTATCTAAAGCAGTGAAACTACACACCATATATATTTCTTATTTTATATTTCAAACAAAGAGTACTGTTCTCTTGGCAGTAACTCTGCTTCCAGCTCAATTATATTATTAAAAACTGTTCTAATCATGGCTCCTAATGTGCTTAAAAAGCTTGGTATGAGTGTAGCTATACTGAGCCTAAACATATGCTATCCAATACTGAAAGAGCAAGTTACCTTTTTGAGAGGAATAGTCTGAATCCATTCCATGGAGTTCACATCGAAGATGTCAATTGCATTTTCACTGTACACAGAGAGGAATGGTGCATTGTAACCTGAGAGGAAATGATTAGGTAAAGTGCCATGTGATTTTAGACAGGGCTCAAAATATAAGTTCTTATGTTCAACCACATTTATTACTAAAAAATCCCAACCCACAACACAACAATTATCTTTACAAAATGTGCTTCAGTTTAACAGTGACCAAGAAATTTATTCTGAAGGCAAACTTACCCCCAATAAATCCTAAACCCTCTGTGACTTTTAACTTTGTAGAACCAAAATAATTTTTGAAGGGATTAGAGATTGTTCTGCCAAACACTGGTATGATTCAAAGTTTTCTCCTTATAAAAACACTATTTTTAAAAGTTAGTATTTTGTAAATTACGTGGGCAGGAAATATATTGTTGTTATTTAATAACTATCATTTGAATGAACTGAGCTCTTAGTCTTCGGACTATATATTAAATAAACATCAGTTGGAATTCAGAACCATGACACAGTCAAAAAAATTAATTTTCCATCTAGCTGTAATTCTCTTATTTTCTGGACTGTAAAGAGAGTTATTGTGCTACTCATCTGGCACGTTTCCCCAGGATAAAATTTGTTTCACTGCAACCGCATTTAAAGGAGAATTCAGTATTTCAATGTAGGCAACAAGACTGCCATGGTTTGCCAAGACTAACATATAAAATATATTAACATAATAAAACATATTAAAATAGATCTTCATTATGAATTGAAATAATATCAAGTCCCCTAATTTAGGGCAATAAACAACTTTTACAAATATCAATGACCAAAACAGATGAACTAAATGTGAAAACATATTTTTCAATCTATCACAAAATCTTTTGATTCTTTCATTCTCTGAGTCCACTGTAATAACTGCACTTTTGCTTGAAAACCTGAAGCGTACACAGCCTGTACAAGCTGCTTCTTACACATATAAAAGGGGCTTCACTTAAACAAGGTGAAAATTCCTCTCCTCTGCAGTGTGACTGTACTGCTGTTCCTGTGAGGTAAGAAGGCAGACCACTTAAAAAAACAATACAGGACTGCACTCGTTCACAGACATTCTGAGGACAAATTTAGCTAACCTTTATCTGCTTTCAGAAAGATATTAAAAAGGAAATAGCCACCACAGGGTATTTTCCACTCCAACTGTCATGAAGATAAAGCCCCAGCTTTGAAAAACTGAAATAACTGTTTATCACAGTTCTTGACAGAATCTTGAAAAATTACCACATTTTTTTCTTTGGCTTATGAAATACATTTTCTATATTGCTTCCCATACATTGCATTTCAGATAGATGGGGGAAAAAACAAAGACAGAAAATGATCAGAGTGTCAACAAAAACTGCCAAGGAAGAGAGAATGAAGAGGTACAGAAAAGAAGAAATTTTAAAAAAACTCCACAAACATAAAACAACATCAAAAAAGTAGTATTAAAGACTATCAGAGAAAAGCAAGTTCAGTTGCCAGATCCTGATGACTCTGAGTATCAAGAACAGTTGAATCATAATGCTGAGCGTAAGCGTAATAAAATTTTAAGACTCTGAATAACAACAACAGAGTATGAGTGACAGTAAATGCATAAAGATCCCATTAGCCTCTTCAGGATCCAAGCCTTTGGCTGTTTTAGAGATCAGCCCCTGTGTTTAGAAATTGGTTATCAGAGTTAGAAATCCTGACATGTGATTCCTGCAACAGTCTAGGTCAGTGACAGAACTGTAAAAAAATAGTACAAACTTTATCAGGATTAAACCTCCTGACTACATTTTAAATGCTGACAGCATTCATTTACTTGTCAGGTAATTATCCTGAACTTCAGTTCCTGTGAATATTAATAAAAGCAGTGACCACCTCAATTTATAGCAAATACACTGACACACACTGCAACTTACAGCAAGAAGATGGAACTGCAGGCCACATCAATTCTTGTTGCCTGGATCTTCGGCCTTGGCAGTCAACATAAACTGCTACGCTGCTAAAACACAGCAGGTATTCTTTATTTGATATTTCGACTGCACAGATGGCATCAGTTGGCTGCTGTGAGATAAATGATAGTGTGTGGTCATCTGGATGAAGCAGACTGTAAGGACTGCCTTCTCCATGAAGAGGGTATTTTAAGAAACCTGACTGGTAGCCCACACAAAGACGATCACTGAAGACTGACATCCACTGAACATTCCCCTGAACTTGGATTTCTTTGATCTTTTTGTGACGTGTCTTACTCTGATTTAGTTCATAACAGAGGACCTGCCTTTTCATAGCTACACAAAGGCATGTAAGAGCTCCGTGACGCACATGTCCAGAAACTATTGACTGACAGCCTTTTGTCTCTGCCAGCTTATAAAACTCAGTCTCCCTTCCATCCAGGGCAGCGACAGGGAAAAGCCGCACGTGACGGTTCCGTCCTGAGATTACTGCAATGAGCTGTTCACTTGGGATAAACTCAATCTGATGAACCTTCTTATTATCACCAACACGGATAATCTCTAAAAAACAAAAACCCCAAATCCAAGTAAATAATGTGGAAGTGTGAATTGATTAAAACATAGGTATTTGTAACGACAAACTACGAAGTAAAACACAAGAAATCCCCTTTATTACTTCCCAGCAATACTAGGAAATACGAAATCAAAACTTGTATTTTAAACAATACTAGATGTGGCAATGCTTTGGCTTTTTGTCATCAGAAAAATGGAGGAGCAGATCCAACTTTATGTTGGTATTAATTTAAAAAAACAGATTATAGCCACAAAAAAAGGAAAACCCTCCAAGAACTGAAACATGCAATTAAACATGTTGCTTGGGCATCTGTCATTACATCTCTTTACAATACTGAACATAAGTTTTGATTTCCAATACAAGAACAAGGTTACAGAAAAAGCTGAGCCAGACTCCTTGTTGAGATGTACAGCAGAATAGAATACACTGGTCACAAATTGAAACAGAGGAGGCTCCAATTGGATATATGAAGAAAAGATTTCTTTGTATGAATAATTACACACTGCAACAGGCAGCCTAGAGACATAGTGGAACCTCCATCCTTGCAGAAGGATTCTGCTCTGAATTCAGTACAGAGCCTGCTTCAGACATGGGAACAAAACCTTCAACTGCATTCCAGGTGCTAAACCTTTGTTACTGGAAAGGATACCCAAAACTGAAAGCACACAGACCACCTTCTTGATGATCAATATTCATATGGGGTTGTCCAACTAAAAATGTAGTAAATTGACAAAAATGAAACTAGAGAATATTGAAAGAGAAAAAAGGTTAAAAAGTCACTTTCTGATTATTTAATATTAGGGAAATTATTACCAGTTCCTAAAACCTTACCATCTTTGGTGACATGCACAACAAATAACCCTTCTTCATTCCCCAAAGCTATTCTTTCATGGTCTATGATATTAAGAAACAAAGAAAAAAAAAAAAAAAAATGGTTATTTTCCTTTGAAAATATTTCTTCAACAATAGTTATAATTCTGATTGAGACAGATTTTCAGTATCTTGACAAAAATAAATATAAAGCCAAGCCAAACACATTCATGTAATTAAAAGACATTGCTAATCTCCAAATATTTCAAATTATTAAAAAAGTCTTTTCTCCTGTTAGTAGAAACAACATCAAAAAACATAACTTTTAATAAATCAATCAGAACACTCAAATGTGCTACTGACTTTGAAATAACTGTAATATCACATTTAAATAATCTGAGTTTAGTGTATTTTATGCATTAGCATTTAAAATTACTATATTAATTTTCTGGTTTTACGTTTTTGCTCTGGAGCCACAAGCAGTTTTTGTAAAGTCAGTCATTTACGTCCATTCTATAGCATGGATTTTTCCCAGTTAAGGAATTAGGTTCAATGTTACTCTTCAAAAAGAATAACAACTAATTCTCAGTCAAAATTATTAATAATTATGAGTATGTTTGAACAAGGGGAATACTGGAATACTCTTAAAGATCTGAAAAAGTACTGGGTAGTGAACTGCACTTCTTCCATGCATATTTCCATGTGGGATTAAACCACTACATATTACTCTCTCTTCAGTAGATGACACAACTTAAACTTTTTTTTGCGAATAAAAAAGCATCCTTTTAGCATGCCTATTTTTCTTAGACTTTTCTTATTTATTTCATACCTATGATTGCTGCTGATTGTGTTGTTTTGATGAGGGGTAAGGTGCTGTCATAAGCTTCTTTGGGAACATAGACTGAGCGGTCTTTGAGTTTGTTCTTCTTCAAGATCCTATGCAATTCATTCAATGCTCCCACCCACTTGCTTTTTTCATTCTCACCATCTGCTAGAATCAGGATTGAACACTTACTATTGGATGCAGAGAGCTGGGAAGCTGTAACCTGGAAAATTTTAGAATAAGTGTTTAATTCATGAGCAGTAAAAAAATTCATCATGATAATTTTTACACAAGAGTATCAGATGCCTGTAAGTGCCCTTTTAATTTAGCTGTCAGAAGTAAGAATTCAAAAACTTATCCTTCGTTAGCAGAAAACACAATCTCAACCAAGAACCCACAGCAGAAAAAAGCTGTAGATGTGAATGACTGAGCAAAGAACAGAGAAAACTTCGGCTTAATTTATAAATGCATTTGTAGTTATTCTAAAACTCAGAAATGTCTGCCCTAAATAAGGTAGTCTATTTTTCACAGCATTTTTCCAATGAAAAGTATTTCTTCCTAAGTATTCTGTATGTTTTTTAAGACCAATAATTTTCATTAAATATTTAATGCAGTAGGAATGGTCTTTATGGAAGAATGACCTATCTTTTTTTTCATATATTTTGTACAGCTACTAAAGATAAAAAGGAAAGCCTCTTTTGTAGGTTATATGCTCTCCACATGCAGTGATGAGCAGTATGAAACCTTGCAAAAACAAAGACTGAAATACAATGGTACAGTAAAGAAATGATAGGAGAATTAACAAGACACCAACGATATTTTATTGAGGTTAAAGCTTCAATAGAATAGTTAGTAGAAATAAGAATATTAGAAAAAGCCAAAGACAGAAAAATCCTGATAGCAGATACAGACTTAATTTTTAAGATCATTTTATACTAGATTTCTACACTGACTACCTGATGAATGTGAGTTTTCAGGTATCAAATATATGCCTTAATGTGAAGGTTAAAAAAATAAAACTCAGGTAAAGGGGAGGCAAGAGCTTCTCCAAATGTACCAATGCTATTTTTACCATGAAAATGATATATGGACAAATCCTTATACATTGCTGCCGCTGCCATGGATACTAAACAGAGAGAACTTGCAAAGGAAATAAAACCCTAGCAAGCTGTCAGTGAATGCACACTGTATGTCACACCATGAAAGCCTGTATTTCAAGACACAATACTTACTCTAAAGATACATGGGATATCTTTTCGATTTGCATGGATAACATCTGACGCCAAGACAGAACTCACTGAGAATTCTTCATCCCTTATGGAGACCACAAATATAATTGGAAAAAAGTTAAAGAGTAAAATACGTAGATTTGTTTACACTTGTATTTCCATAGTACCAATAGTCTTGTTTTGTGAAGGATGCAAAAAAACAGTAGTGAGATCTAATCTCTTTAAATTACCCTTTGCTCTTTTAACTGGAGATGAAACTCACAAATGCAATGTTGCATGATGAATTCCTCATAAACTCTGATGGAGATAAATCTATTCAGAGCATCTGATTTTTGTCTGTCTAAATTAAAACTTTTTTTTTTTAAAAATAAAAATAATCACACTTAAAAATAAGCCTGGACCAAAAACGTATCTCCAACTCTTTCATAAAAATCCAAACTTGCTCAAAGCAACTAGCTACAGATGTCTGAGACTTCCAGGATAAACTAGCCTTGTTCAGAGATTAGCTCCACTTAGATGGTAAGGTAAATGCTCTCAGCCTTCAATGAAGTTCATGGCATTCCAGAAATATGGAACACAGTGGGAACAAACTATTTATCAAAATAGTTTGAAATCAAAAGTTGTATTATTTTTATCCTATAACAAAGTTTTACCTGTCTTAGAAAACTCTATTCAACTCTAGAAAGAGTGGATTTTTCTTTATTCATTCCAGATCATCTACACAGCTGAACAGACGCGTTTTGGCACAAATTGAGGCAATGGAAGTCTATATTGCTGCATATGAACACAGTGTTGTTCAGCCTAACTGCAAATTCTGCTTTTTTCCAGATAATTAGAGCCTCTAAACATGGACTGCAGCATTTCATAAAAGCTCTGGAGCTTGCTTACTGATTTCACAAAAAGGAGAAACCGGAAAAAAAAAACAACAGTCTGTCTGAAAAGCTCCCATCCAGCACCAAAGAGCTTACCTCATGTCTATAACCTGACTCACTATCACGCTGGGCTGGGATGCCTTGCCTTCTGCTACATCATACAGGAAGAGTTTAAAATCACAGATCACTGCCAGAGCTCTCTGCCAACCTTTCTTTACGCCAGCTGGTTTTGGTACCTTTGAAAAAATAAATTCTGATTAGCTCTCTGTAAGTTTGCATGCAATCAAATACAGAAATCAATTCTCTCATCTAGGCTGACAAGCTTTTATTCAATGGTAACATCAACCAACATAAGCAATAGCACAAGTGCAGTAAGAGCATCAAACATAGCCAAAAAGACACCACAATGCGTTATTTAAAAAATTCATAGCACCACAGATTCTCTGTCATTCAAAGCTATGATAATAAATATAGAGAAATTCATCTCTAATTGGTCTACAGGAATATAGCCAAAACTATGCCAAGTAGTTTTTTTAGGATTTATGTACAAGTATTCATGCCAATGACCCTAGACAGTACTAGCCTCAAAACAAAGACTGAAAAACACAGAGGTCCTGGAGAATGATCTCATCTCTAGAAACAAACTATTTTCTCCTCTCTAGAGACGAACTATTCAAGATGAACCCAAACACAATGCCTGACAGAGATGGAGAGAGAATTACTGCTGAAAATGCTGAGTCACTCTGTGAAAATTTAGGTCTTAATTTCCAAACTGTTACCTTAAGGTATACTTGAATCCATCCCCCCTGATTCCCAGTTAGTTTAATGCTAGCTTTGGAAAAGAGCAAATTTAATATAAGTGCCCCAAAAGCTCCTACTTGATGCTTACTCGGACATGTCCTTCATAAGCTGTTCCTATGCCTTTCTGCGGATCTATTCCCAAAGGTCCCTTAGTTTGCTCAGGAGGGATTGGACATACAGCAGGAGCCTTGTCTGCACAGGTCACATGGCAAGAGAATCCACATACTTGTGAGGAAGAGAAGAAGCAAACAGATTTGATGGTTATCTCTTGTGTAATGTAAAAGCTATGACAATGACATTTATAAAGGAATTGTCTATTTTTGATCAAGAACTGAATAGTTTCACTGAAATTTGCTACACTGACTCAGAAGAATAAGCCTGAGCACAGCAGCAGTTCATGTTTTTATCTGCTCTAAATTCTGATCTGTATGAACATAATAGTCTGGTTTTATCCAGGTAAGAAAGAGAAGTTCATACTGAGATAATCTCAATTATTTCCTCTAGGCCCATCTCTACCAGTAAACAAAAAGCTGGAAACTCGTCTAAATGGTAAGTGCCATTCTGTGTACATAAAATCCTAGAATAAATTAGTCCTGGAAAGGAATAAAAATTTCAGTACTCAGTGGCAAAGTTGTCTTTAATATTTGCCCTGAATTAGAAAGCAAAGCTGCTGTCAGCGTACTTGACCCCTGATTGTGGCCCCCTACTACTGTTTTAAGTAAAATGAACTAAACTCTTCCACCAACAACTGGATTAAGTATGTCCCCAGATTACTAGGAATCTGTATTTTAAAACATTCATCATGTTTGCGCAAGAATATATTCTGTTATTCAAAATATAACCAGAAGATGCCTACATTATCACACCACACTTTCTGTGCAATTTGCATCTATAAGAACTTGAGTTCACACTTGTGCTTTTGCAGGTTCTTACCTTCACATGTACAGCCCTGTCGTATTAAACCAACCATCAGAGATGTGCATTGATTACATTTTGTTGGTGTATTAAATGATTTCACTACGAACTGATGGGCTTTAGGCTGTGAAACAAGTAGACAAGGATGTTAATACCTTAAACCCTTCTGAAGAACAAGCATTTTTTCACAGACATACAAACACATAGGTGCATTAAAAAAGGTAACTTATTTGTGTCTCCTGAAATGAGATGTGAGTTCCTAACAAATGGGCTGAAAAATATTCCTTATCATACATCTTAGTGATAATTTAAACTGTCCTGTGTAAACAAAACCATGGAAACTGGACCTTGTCTCCCAATATGAGTTTGCCTTTGCTGCAGATAGGAAAGTTGCTAAGATTACTGCATTACACTCTAGAAGCTGAGTGTGTGTATATTATATATGTGCTTGGTGGGCAGCTGACAGCCAGCATTTTCTACACTGCCAATTTGATGTTCCTCTGGAAGAAATGTTGCCTTAATTTAAAGCAAAATATCAATGTTTTTCATTCTCTTTTCCTTCAATCTGGTTCATTTTACCTCTTTCTAATGTCCAAACTACTGTTTTTCCTATAATTCAACATCTTTGTGCTGCTACAGAAGAATGCCTACTACAATTTGTGACACCACATAATATAAAAATGAGAGGCTTTAAATTTTAGAAAATAAGCAGCTTACATAAAAACAGCCCTCTAACAGTTCTGGTAAGATTACTGTGATAAACAGTTCTCCTGAAGTTGTTGCCCAGGAGTTATATTTTTTTCTCCTTACTATATAAAAAATGTGAATGCTTGAGTGAATACCTTTGGTGCAGAGAGTCCAGATCCAATATATGCTGTCCTCATGGATGGTATGTGAATTGAACGAGGTGGATGATCTGTAACCTGAATATTGGCACCAAAGCATCAATAAGACATCAAATACATACTATCAAAGATAGATTCAGTAAATTAAACACTATTATATTCCACCAACCCCATTCTCAAACATAAAAGCAACAGAACCAAACTGATTGCAAAATTAACCTGGGAAAACACTCAAAAAACCAAAATTATTACTCAGCAAAATGTGAAAGATTCACGCCATAAATATCAAAAGTAACTTTGAATTATCTTAAACATTCAGTTGAGTCTTTCCTAATGTAAAATAACCATAGTTTTTGATGTTGTTGGTGGTGTTTTTTTGCTTTGTTTTGTTTGGGGGTTTTTTTGGGGGGGGCAGGGTGTTTCGTTTTTTTGGTTTTGTTTTTTTTTGTGTGTGTGGGGGGTTTTTTTGTGGTGTTTTTTTGACAGAGAAAGGAGATCCATTATTATAGTTGCAGAGCCTGCCTAATACTGACAACACTTTCAGAAGGACTCCAAAAATGCTCTTACAGACTACAGGATGACATTAAATTTGTGCAAGCATTTCTTAAACATTTGTGACTGAAAGTATGTTATGAAGAGAGACTTTATCTAATAATTGATTCAGCATCCTTAATCAATTAACTGTAGTGGAAAGAAACACAACATTCCTCAAAATACAGTTCAACTATCACAAGGTCCTAAACAGTATCTCTGCAGAGCAGTGAGCTTTATTCTAAATAAGAGGATTTACACTAGCAACTTTTATATGACTGAAACTGACACATCTAAAAAACCAGAAAAAATTTGTCAACACTGAAGTACCTCAATAGGTTCAATCTCACTAGCTGTAGAAGGAGACCTTGATCTTGAACGGAGGTGAGACTTGATATCTTCATCTCGTGGTGGGGTATTAGACAATGTAAAATTCTCAACAGAGTCAATCTAGGAGAACAATTCAAGAGAAAAGAAAATAAATATCAAAGACATCATTAAAAAGAGTTCTTGACTCTTACCAAAATAAGATATGGGAGCAGTAGAATTCCTAAGAGAGAACTGAGAGGATAAAAATTCAGTGTAAGCAGCTTCCCAATTAAGGTACAAAAATGCAATGAAAGGAATTGAATGTGAATACACAAAGTCTTCTGATGAGAGGTGATCACATGCATAAGAGCTGCTAGTTACAGGCCTGACAAACAATTTAAGAGGCTCGTAATTCAGCATTTTTCAATGGTGAATATTTTTAAATATTTTTTGGTGTTTTTCCACTAGCAGTAGTGTTTTGTTAGAAGTGAATTCCCATATGGCCCATATAAATCACTGCAAACATATTTAGAAGATGATAATGAGAAAAGGCAGAGCAAACAATGCATTTCCTTAGGTTAGTGTTAGTTATATTCAGAGAGGGGTTGTTTTGTTTCGTATCTGAACTACAAAAACATCTTTACCAGGTAGTTTCTTCAGTGGACTACTTTCCTAGTCCTTGATACACAACGAAACTAAGCAAACACAGAACAATTCTGAACAAGCCATATAGGAATGATCAGGCACCTTGGATAACAAGTAAACTTGTCAGAGGAAAACCATAAATACAGTATTCTACCTTGAAAACAAGGCATCTCCACATCAAAATTTTCTATGTATTTTTAATATTTTTTTTAAATTAAAGTGAGATGAGTATGCTTTTATCCACTAAGAAAAACATTAAAAGCTAGAGGCTTGCAGAGGACTCCATTGCATGGCTGGCTTTTTCCGAGCAACACTGTCATCAGTTCCCCATTCCTAGGGATTTGGCTAGCTTGCACAAAAACTAAAATATGCAGCAATGTTTACAGAAAGCATCTGAATATTCCAAACCATGAAATGATGCCACTGACATCATACTAAGAACTCAACAAACTTTACTGCTTTTTGGGAATAAAATATGTTGGCAAGCCAGTATTTTACATGCATATCCACTCCTGTTCTCCAGAAATTCTGTCATGGTAGTGAACAGGTACAGCTGTAGTTTTTTTCTTTTTCATGCTTTTTTATTTGCTTATTTCTTTTTTAATAGTAGTGAGTTAAGTTTGATGGCTTCTGGTTTTATCATAGCCTTCAAAAAAATTACCTGGTCAAGAATGATCATCATCTTATTTAGCTCAGGTATATTAAGATGCCTGCGAGTACTGCTGTAATGAAACCAAGAAATTCTTAAATTGGGATATATCTGTTTTCTACAGATAGACCATGTGTTTAGAGCATTAAGGCAAAAACTAGCAGTAAGCATTTTGTGCTCAGATTTACCTGCAGCAAATATTTCACACATTTCAATTATTTTGAACTATTTTAAAAATTGATTCTAAAAATGTGGTAACTTATGTAGTCCACACAAAGACTGTTTAAACTTGAAAAATTCTGCCTTCTTGAAACTGTTATTATAAAATAAGCCACACTGTGAGTAACTACAGGCCAATTTTTCATAGGAAGAAACAGATACTCTTTTTCTTCTGCAAGTTAAACTCAGAGATCTACTCTATCATTTTATAAGCATTTACAGATACTCCAGAGTAAGGCTCTTTCAAAGTGGCATTTGCATACCAAAAAATTCTCATGATGACTCCTAAAAAATTTTGTATAAGCATAACAGAAATGACTGAAATTTTCTGAAATGTGCTACAAAGCCTTGGGTGATTGAAGTCAACTACTGAACCAGTAACAAATGTATTTTTACTATACTTATGAACATAAAAAGACTGCAAAACACAGAGAACCTGATCTACCATTATAGAAGTTGAAGGAAATCTAATCACCACCTTTACTGTAGAAACAAGGCTATTTTGCTGCAGTATTCTCCAGGTTCCTTGCTTTAATTTTTTTGATATGGCCAAAACTTTACGTGGACTGTATTAATGCCATTCAAATTACTTTTAAACTAATCCACTGGATTATCAAAAGCATATTCCAATATTTCATATCAAATTTTAATAACCTTGTCATCTTCCACAGTACTTTGCTTAGTTCTCCACAGTGTCACCTGCACAGTTTTGAGCCAAAGCCAGCCAGTGTATGAACACATCTCAAGGAGAGATGAACTTGATGCCACAACCAAAAACCCCAAGCAGCTACTGTAAGCTTACCTAAGGCACTAACTGGCACAGTTATAGTTAGAACTGCATAGGTATAATCATTACTAGAGCTGTCGGGCATAATTTATTATTTATTTGTATATTCACTATAAATTCTTTGTATGCTGCCCAACTCCTATCTTCATACGTGTACAAAAGAAACAAAAGTGACGGTGTAACACAGCATATCTGGCACCAATTTAGTCTGACAAGGCTTTGATAACACCGTGTTTAAAAATGCACCTTGATTTTTGAAACACAATAGAGCACCCCAGTTAACAGACTACAACAGATCCAACTTTTTTCCTTGTATGAACTTTTCCTGCCCTACTTCATGCTTCAGTTTACTCAGTTCCCCACTTCCCATTTGTTTACCTTGGTACCACGATATTTTCTATCACTTGCTACAACAGGCCTCCCAAATGCCAAACTTCTGCCTTCTACAGGCAATTCCCATAACTTAACACACAGCCTCTGCTAAGGGCAAGGAAACAAACAGGCCCTCATTTGACATTTGCTCATCTTCTCAACCTGCATCTCCCTGATTAGCTTTCACAAAGAATTTTCATATTGAAAAGCAAAAATATCCTAAGCATCTTCTCCATCTTACTGTGACATTCTGCTCATAGAATTAGCAAATAAATACTCTGAAAGCTTTTACCCCACAGCTGTAAAACAGCAAAAAAGCATAGCAGCAGAAGCAAACGGTAGCAGCAGCACAAGACATGCAGTGAGGTAAATACAAAACCCATACATTAAACAAAGGCATGTACACAACAGGCAAAAAATAAAGGGCCACATAGATTAGGACAGCCTCTTACACGTCTGCCTTTGTTAGCTGGAATACAGGAAGGAGAGCGCTTTAACAAAGAAAGGAGGAGAATATGTTACAAAACCAAACACTGACACATGCATAAGCTCAGAATTTATCACTCTGTATTTCCAGAGGTAGTGTTTAGAGACACACAAACATGTTTGCTCTCACAAATACTTTGAAAAAGAGGTATTGTGGGGTAAAAAGAGAAAAAGGACCAGTTATTTTAAAGTCTGTAGTATTATATCAGACAAGAGCAGTAAGACTGCAGACTATGTTACACTGATACGCATAATTTGTAGTTAGCATCTCTGTTTTTTAAACAAAATTAAAAAACCAGTATCCTGGAGGTACACCATGTCCAATTTAAAGTATTCTTCAGAACTAGAATTATTCTAAACTTAATAATGAATGTCCAGGTAGAGTCAGGGCTATTACCACACACTACCACAGTATATTCTGTTTAGTATTCAATAATAAGAATTCAGAATGTGACTTATTCTGTGGTTGCTTACAAAGTTCAGTATTGCTTAGTCAAATCAAAGCCTGCATGTGAGAACCGATTCCAATTAGATTTAAGAAATCTAATTTTAATTTGCAACGTGTTCATAATAGGGGAAAAATAGTATTTTCTATTAAGTGAGGATAATAATTTTGTGAAGGGAAAATGAGATATATATTAAATGATCACAAATTCATATTTAAATTAAACAAGTTGAGTGCTTCTAGTAGCTACTGAGATACACAAAGAACCATTTGCCAAAAAAACCCCAACATTTCTGTTACCAGACACTTCTTGTGAACACAGGAGACTTAACACTTAGGCCATGTTACCGAGAAACAGCATGAAACAAACAGGTGAAACAACAGCACAGGTTTAGAAATTATGTTATTAAAAAAAATATTAGTCATGGGGGTGACTTTCCTCCCCATCAACATCAGAAACAAGGCCCATCAGAACCCATTCGTACTCACTCCCCTTTGCACCTTCCCACATGCATCAGAAGGATCACTTCTGATCATGTGGGCTGCTGCAGCTATGAGAGTTTAGGCACCAGTTCTGCCAGCCTGACCAAGTATATTTCTGAAAATTTGAGGAGGAATACCTGGAACCAACAGTGACTGCTACTAATCCAAATAGTGAACATGTAGACATTTCATTTGAGGACATGGCTTAGTGGGCATGGTGGTGTTAGACTGATGGTTTTACTTGATCTTAGAGGTCTTTTCCAACCTTAATGATTCTGTGATCTATTTTAACTTCTCTCCAGAAGACATTGCAAAGGTACTTGTTCCCTCATTGAAACAATTAGAATTACCAGAGTGCCACAAACAATTGGCAGACATGCAATGAATACTCACACTAGCAAACTCCAAATGTAACTGGTGGGCCAAAGTCAGTGATAGTTACACATCTCTCTGTTAAACAGACTTCAGAGATCTCACAAAAAGTGCTACGTAACTGCAACTGCACATTATTTTACCTCTGTCATTCCAAGCACAGAGGCTGGAGAAGCAATATATGCCATCAGTAATAATTAGGGTTCTTGAAAACCATGCAATATTGCAACACTGCAAAAGGTTGACCTCAGCACTTCTAATTTTTCCTTGGTCATCACATATAAAACCCAAAAAATTCTCAGGTTTGACTGAGTGAGCACAGTTTAATTCTTCTTTAAATCCTACGAGATACACTGCCTTTAAGGTAACTACTGTCAAAAAGACATTGGAAAGGGAATGGAGGTCACATCCATCAAGGAGAGGTTTTTTAATACCCTTATTTTCATTTAAATCTACTTAATACATAGACATTGAACCAACTTAATGAGTTAAAACATATATAAACATTTTGATAATTCAGAGACTATATATAATGAATGAATGGTGGGATGAACAAATCCTGTAATTGTGCAATAAATGAAAGATGCAGAACTGATTTTAAGCACTACTTGATTATATATCACTGCTCCATGGATATCAGCTTTATTTCTCTTTCTAATAAAGACAGTTAACAAGTCATGTATTTATCTACAAGGTACTCTTCCTATCTTTGAACAGTCAGCTCCCTTATTTTGCAGTTTGGCCAGATGATAAACAATCTGCCCTATTGCTAAAATGACATTAGGGCCTGGCCAGGCCAGGCCAGAAATTTATTCCTGTCCAATGCAACTGGGGAAAAAAAAGTGCTCTTGTTGGAGTCAGACTGAAGATATAAAAAGAGAAGTTTGATTCTAAGTGTATGAAGTTATTCACATGTAACAATGTACACATTAATACGTGGAGTTTTACTAAAGGCTAAAAGATAGGTATGTGAAAGGATTTGAACCAGGTGGACAAAGCAAGAAGAATGTCTTAAACGATGTATGGCAACAGCTGGGAATTACTCACTTATACAGATAAAAAAATGTGATTTTGTCAAAATGCTTGTGAAAAAATGTCCTCTTTAACAAAAAATACCAACCCAACCCAAACCAAACCAAAACCCAAACAACAGTAAACAACAAAACCCACGAAAAACTCAACAATAAACACAGAATAAAGTATAGATGCAATTCAAAACTAACTATATGGCAACCAGGCAAACTTTCTTGTCCTAAGCTTTCCCTTGCAAAGTAGAACATTATCAGCTACTCTGCCACATATGTACTTTATTTCTCTTTTAACAACTTTTAGGAGAGAGTATTAAGATATTTTTAAGGGTAACTTTGTATGAAAGAACCTGCTCACACAAACTATGTTGCCCAATACTGAGGCAACATGGAGAACTATCATTTAATCAAAATAAAGGATACAGATATGACACATTTATTGTAGAGTTAACATTACAGGCAGGTGTACTCTGACTTTTTCCATGTATGAAAATCCCAACAATATCAGCAAGACAAGTATATGCTCTATAAAAATTCAGACTAATACTTTCTACTATGGTAATAGAGATGTACCTTATAGAAATATATATGTGTGTATATATATATACAAGCTATATACATGATTTACTGAAAAAAAGCACCTGGAAGAAAAGCATTCTTTCTGAGTTTGTGAAAGGAAAAGCAATCAGTAAAAGCTGCCCACAAACTATATCCTCTTTGTTACATCCTTTATAGCAGTAATTTTTAGAATAAAATTAATTATATCACATTTTAATAGAAATTGGATTACACAATTTTAAATACATATGTATAATTATAAGTGTAAGTGTACACACATATACACAAGCACACATAGACGTACACACACAATACAGCTACAAGGATAATGGATGGTTCTCTACCATGGATGCATAGTACATACTTTGATTTTAAAAAACTTAGTATGATTTAGTTTCATATCTCTACTTCTTCAGTTTGGAAGAAATACAATGCAGTCAATTTTCAGCTTTATCTCAATTCCTTTAGTGTGCAATTGATTAGTATAAATACTTAAACAATGTCCTAAGAGAAAAGCAGCATCTCAAATTGAAACAAAAAGTTGTAAGTTTAATTCAGTTACAATGAAAATGACTTCTACAATACAGGCTAGATAAGAACCAATATTTTATTTAAAAAAACAAATTATCTGCTTTCAAGGAAAATGTTTTCACTGAAGTGATGAAGCCTTTGGAAACAGTTAATACTAAAGTAGTAAGATGAAGAAATAAAACTATATGAAATAAACATGCTAGAGATTTTGGAAGCATTTATCACAGGCCATATCAGTAGATAAGGCCCAAAAGCAGCTTCTCCCCATTAGAAAAACCTCTTCCAATTAACAGTTCTTCACCTGCACCTAAAGAAAAACATTTACTTTAAAACTGAACATCTATCTCTATACTATAGATATTCCTACTTTAGAAATATGCTGTTCTCCATTGCACTTGCAGATTTTTAAATTGACTGCATTATTTTTTTAATATTCCAAATCAACTGATCTCTTGTAGAGGGATCTACCGTTTTAAAGTCAAAGACTTATGTCATCCATAAAATCAATCTATGAGGATGAAGAGGAGGAAAAGGAATCCTATTTTAATGAAAACAGCAGTAAAAAGAAGAGAAAGACATGGATGAAGAAAACTGTTCAGTATAAATAAAAGTACAAAAATAAAGAACTGTAAATAACCAGGGCCAGTAAGTTACCATAGGAAGTTTTCATTAATTGCCTTTTATAGACAATTTATCAACAAAGCACATGTTAAACCCAGTCTTTTTTCAGCATTTACAAAATAAAGTAATATTTCTAAACTCCAACAGGATTTTTATATTTAAAGTAATTTATAAAATATGAAATTAAAAAGGAAGTTAAAAAAATAATTGTGAGGACAGAAAAATGAATTAATGAATACACAATGAAAAGAAAGTAATTTTTGAAACATCAATAACATCAGGGATTATGCTGTTTCATAGCTAAACATGGTGACCTCATATATGCATCAATAAAAAAATGGGTAAATTTTTGACCAATGTATAACTGTAATGGTAGTGCCCATCTGAATTCAGGATAACTAATATTTCACCACAGCTGTTCATTAAAGAAAAAATGATGCATTGCTTACTGTTGATTAAAAAAGGAGGAGATGAAATGTACTATATCATTTCAACTTTTGTGTTCCAGGTTATCTTCCTAAACTGGTCTTTTGTCTAAAATTGGCAAAGGAATTGAACAGAATTATTTTTAAGTACATAAGATCTGAGGAGAGGAGATGAACAGTAATTTTCTGAATTTTAAAGACCTGTGTAAAATGAACAGAGGATGAAAATAACCTAATAAATATACAGAGACAATGACTTCATGGAATATATTCAAGGGTTATTATGTATTTTCTCTCATTTTTACCAAACCAGCACTTGCATTACTTTGCATTTTTCTGAACACAAACTAACACCATTTGAACAACTTAGCTTTTCATACTATGGGAAAGCAGGAAAAAATACAAGATTTGGGAGAGAATTCACTGATTATTAGTGTTCAAGAGTAGACAGACAGTACTATAAATGGCAAACAATTCTCACATATTATTATACATACATATAAACAGGGTAAAATTATTAAAATACAGTAGCAAACTCTCATCAAACATCCATATAACTTGCATATAGCAGCATTGGTTCCACTGATGAAGAGAGAGAATAGTTGTATACACTTACTTCAAATTGATCCAGAGCAGAGGTAGGCGCATTCAAAAATGCCAAGAAAGAATTCTGTGAGTCTTGGTGCTTCACACCTAGAAAACAGCAGCAGGTTTTTAAGCTACAGAAAAATGACCTTTTCATGGAGGACCTTTGCCTTTCTGAATCAGGTTTGGATACCCATCTGAACCACTTACATTTTTTAAATGAATTGTCACATTTAGCTTCTATTCCAGGATAAAACATTTATTAAAAGACATATTTAGCCACTCTGCAAGCAGTGTATGTTTAATTAACCTTTTCCAAGCAATGATGTGTGTGGTGTGAATTCAACATAAAAACATACTGTATGTACATGTCTGTTATTCAGAAGGCAGAGATTTCTAATGTGCTTATGTCCATTTACAACATGCATGGCATAACATACACACTAACCCATCAGATGTCACTCCTGTTCTAGTCCCACACTGGATAGCTGTGACAAGACAGCTCAGCACACAGCAAGATTTCACAAGTAGATACAGGACAGGCTGCTTGGGGAACACACTGCATTTCCAAATAATATGGGTTCCTTGACCCATGCTCTGTGCCTTTCTGCCACCTCTCACTTTGAAATGTCCAGAAGTAATACAATCCTGGGTAAAGCTTCAAAACCTCTGTTGTGCCACACCATTTACATGGTTTTCAGCCAGTATGCAGCATAGAAACACTGTACCTTCTGGAGCTGAATAGCCAGGCACATTGAAACATTTTAACTTGATTCAATTCACCTTTTTTTTAATTTCTTCTTTTTTTTGAGGCAGAATTCAAGTTGCTGTGTGGGTGTTTATAAATCACATATTTATATCTATCTTCCTGAACACTATAAAAACATTTTATTTACATATATACACACACACACTTTTGACCAGAGCCTAAGAACCTGTGTGCATTTCAAAAACTTGAGACTGTGAAAGGTCGTACTTTTAAAAAAATGTCTGTCTTACTGACCATATGAGCCCATTTGCTCTAAATATAACCCATGATGAATGAAGACATTACAAAAAACCCCTACCTCTTTAAAATATAAACACACTAAAACCTCAATAAAAGACAAAAAAAATTTCTCAAATTAACTTCTACTTCACAGAATCATTTTTAGTAATCTTTTACCTCCACCCTCCAAAATTTCTGGAACATATTATAAACATCAAAGGATTCAAGTGCTAATCTAAGTAATCTCTTCCTCAAAAATAATTTCAACACACAGAAAGATACCACTGAGCACTGATTACAACTGAATCCTCTGTACAGTTCATGATTCAAACTTCAATATATTTCTTCTTATAAGAGAAAAAGTAGCCCAAAGATTGGACAAAAATCCAATGGATTTTAGACTAAGGTGTATTTCTATCAAAATATTTGAACAGCTGCAGTACAATCTTATTAATCTACTTGTGCCATGGTGTAGTAACCACAGTGGTAGTGGATCAAGGGTTGGACTTGATCTCAGAGGTCCTTTCCAACCTGTCTGATTCTGTGATACTTCCAGCAAAATTCATAATAGCTTTTTCTTGAACAGTACCATTCTCTTTCTTTTCTTATCCTGCTGAATACTGTGAGACAGATGCACTAGAAATCCTAGGATATGCAGTTTTTATAACTCAGAAAAACAAACATGACTACACTGCTCACTTTACAGATGCAATCAACAAAATTCATCCCAAAGCCAAATGAATGCTATCAAAGCCTCTGCAGTTGTTCACTCTCTGTGTAGACAGACACAAAACATTTGTAGATGAATGATCAGAATTGAAGTCTAAATACCTTCACATATCATAAAGGAAAAAGAAAAATTATAAATGTGTCTATACTTCTGCCAATTTTCTGGCAGTAAATCACCATACACTTTAAAACAAAAACAAAAACAAATTATTGCTGTTTCAAGTCAATACCTTACTGGTTCAAATATTTCAACAAAACTGAAGCATATACAATACAAAAGCCAAATACATATTAGAAGAGCAAATACAACTGCTGTGGGTACACCTTAACATGCAATTGTTCTCACATTTTGTATGCCAAGTCTGTTGGGATCATATTTTAGTTGCAAGGTGACACTTAATTGCTAAGATGTATCCACCAAAGTGAAACATGTTATTTACTCGTATATCTGTTGCCATACCCTTTTCTGATCTAAGCTCTTCTGCCTCCTTTTTCAGCCTCTCAATATCTGTCAACAGTTGCATGTTCTTCTTCTCAGATTCTTGCAATTTACTTCAAAAGAACAAAAACAAAAACCTATGTGAATACAATGAACACATGATACAAGTAATTTCCTTTTGTCCATCTCTGCATGCTATTTAAAAATGAATGTCCAGAAAGCTTTATGGTGTTATCAAACACAAGAACAAATTCAGAAAACTACTAGGACCTGTTTCCAAAAAAGCAGAACAAGCAATTATTTGCCCCCGTTTATCCATTAAATATGCTAGTGTTTCTAATTTATGAGTACTTGTGTAAGGTTGTATCCTGTGAATGAGAAAAGAAGACCAAATGCATCTTTATACTTAAAAATTGAGGGGTTTTTATTTGTTAATTCACAGTGCCTATGATAGTAATCAATCATATTGAACTATTTTTCTTCTCATTTACTCTGCGGTTAGTTGTTTCAATGTTTTCTAATCCATAGCTGATAGGTGCTATGCATGCAGACACTCTGCTGCATTAAAATCTGGTTGGGTGGCCTCCTCCAAAGAGTTGTGTTGAATGGAGTTAAATCCAGCTTGAGGCTGGTCATGAGTGGTGTTCCCTGGAGTTCAGTGCCAGGGATGCTCCTGTTTAGCATCTTTATTGATGATTTGGAGAAGGAGCACCTTCAATAAATTTATAGATGACATTAAGTTGGGTGGGAGTATCAATCTGCCCGAGGGTAGGGAGGCTCTGCAGAGGGATCTGGACAGGCTGGATCAATGGGCTGAGGCCAATTGCATGAGTTTCAAGAAGGACAAATGTCAGGTCCTGCTCTTTGGCCACAACAACCCCCAGCAGTGCTACAGGCTTGGGGAGGAGTGGCTGGAGAGCTGCCCAGCAGAGAGGGACCTGGGGGTGCTGACTGACAGCTGGATGAACATGAGCCAGGAGTGTGTCCGGGTGGCCAAGAAGGCCAACTCCATCCTGGCCTGCATCAGGAACAGTGTGTCCAGCAGGAGCAGGGAGGTGATCCTGCCCCTATACTCTGCCTTAGTGAGGCCACACCTTGAGCACTGTGTGCAGTTTTGGGCACTGCAGTGTAAGAAGGACATCGAGGTGCTGGAGAGGGTGCAGGGAAGGGCAACCAAGCTAATTAGGGGTCTGAGATTAGGGGTAGGAGAACAGACCTTATGAGGAGAGACTGAGGGAACTGGGGCTGTTCAGCTTGGAGAAGAGGAGGCTGAGGGGAGACATTGCTCTCTACAGCTACCTGAAAGGAGGTTGTAGTGAGACAGGTGTTGGCCTCTTCTCTATGGTGAACAGTGACAGAACAAGACAAAATGGGGTGAAGCTCTGCCCGGATATTAGAAAAAAATTCTTCACAGAAAGAGTGGTCAGACATTGGAAGAGGCTCCCCAGGGAGGTGGTGGAGGCACCATCTTGGCACGTGTTCAAAAGATGGGCAGATGAGGTGCTACAGTGATGGTTTAGTAGTTAGGGATTGTAGGGCAGATGGTTAGACTTGATGATCTCAGAGGACTTCTCCAACCTTGATGATTCTATATTTCTATACATTTCTAACACACTTCCTATCCTTGCCTATCAAAGCAAACACCAGTTTTTCTGTTCTTAGAGGACCAACAATGCTGCCTATCATCATGTTACCTAACTTGCAAAACACCTGAGTAAGGTGGAATGAGGCATTCCCACTTTACAGATTGCTTGAATCTCAGGACTTTCTAACTTCATTCCTAAAGCTGCATAACAAGTGAGTGCTTCTCAAATATGACTCAAGTAGCTGTTTTTTAAATTCTTAACACCACATCTTATCCTTTCTCTGCTTGAAGTAATTTCCATGCCTTGTATTGTCTATATACATTAATAGACACTGCAGAATGAGAGAACTGCTACTGTAAAGATCATTTTAGAAGAGAAAGCAGCAAGGGAAACAGAATGTGTGCACATCTAAGATAAGGCTCAGAAGTCCTACTTCATCTTAAATGCTTACTTTAAGCTGCATCAACTCCAAAGAAAAACACTGCATTCCCAGCCCAGTGGGATTCATAATGTGAAACTACTATCACATAGTACAGTACCAATTTTCTCCTGAAAAATTTAACATGCTTTAGCTTAAGTCAAATCACAATATATTACAGGAACTATGCAAACAATATTTATTTTGGTCACATTTTTGCATTTTATCTATTAAAATGTCTTTGCTTAATAGAGTTAACAGCTTGGGAAAGAAATCAGAATTACTACTAAGGAAATGTAAGCTTCTTCTTCAGAAGAATCTACTTGTAATGGTTAGCAGCAGTGCAAATTTATTCTTAAACATGACTAAAATTCTAATTTGAAAGATTCTCTTGTATGCATAGAAAAGCTCATGTTTGTCTTTGATTTCTCTGTCCAGACTAATAAAGGAAATCATGGTGGGTGCTATGAAGATGTTTTAGGACTCTAGAGCTTCATTCAATTGGGCAGTGTTGAAGTTAGAGACTGAACTGAAATTAAATGCCTTCTTACTAATCTTTTCCTTCAGGCACTCACTCAACTCAGAATAAGCTTCGTCATCTAAGGGGTAAGGAGGTGAGGAGTGAGGTCTGAGGTAGGAATAAAAGAATTCATAATTTTCCAGAAGCACATCTTATTACTGGGCAAATCAGTATACAATATCTCATTTTTACCAGTTACCCCAACGCAGCTACCAACCTCTGCTTGCACTTGAACTTGTTATGACAACTAGGAGATCTTACATTATTAAAGAGAATGTGTTCCCCCTGGAAGTCTTCAAAATTTCAAACTGTTCCAGTAAGTGTCCAGATGCCTACACAATGAAGAGAGACACTGCCCTTTTTTTCACATTTTGATATAGGAAACATAGAGGAATGGCATAACATTAATGATTAAATTTTGACAGACAAGATAGTTAAAATCATGATTTCATGACACCCCCTGGATGGTATCAAAGTAAACTCCCATCAGAAAAATTCAGCCTTACCACTCTGTAGAGATACAGGAAGCTTTGACTTTATTCAGCTCATCTTGAATAGCTTGTTTGGCTCGGATTTCAGCATCAAGAGCAGACTGTAGTTCTAACCTTGCAGACATATCCAGTTTTGCAAAGCGGCGCATCTTCCAGGGCATGTCCTAATAGAGAAAAAAAAAAAAAAAAAAAAAAAGGAAAGATGGCAGAAAATGAGGAATATAACTAACTTCAACAATTGTATGTCTCAGTCTACTATGTTTTTAAGAGAAGATTTCATTAATTTGAAGGTAATATAATTTTTTTAAAATTCAGAGTGTGTTACTAGGGTTAGTTATATTAGTTTATTGTTATTAGTATTAGTTTTTAACGCAAATACTTAATTTGGAAGATTAGTATCTTATGCTGTCATGATCTCAAAAAAAGAGAGATTTCCTGAGTTCCAATTTTCATGTGCCTCAGTTCAAATGACAGCTATGAAGGATGTTCACATTCACAAGTGAATGATTTTAAGGTTTTCATGACCCTAAGTATTGATCTAATTCAACAAATTCATATATGGTTACAAAGTAGTTACTTGAATAATATCATATATGAAAGTAACAAAGATATTGGTGCTTAATTAATTCATAAACCATAAATTTACTACTGAGTTATTCAGAGGGGAAGCTCAAGGAAAGTTTACTTTTTGACTAACACAGACTTTAGAGGCAAGTTATTATTGCAGTTTCTATCAAATTACTGCTTTTCTCAAACAACAAAAAAAAGTTTCAAATGGAAGTAGTGACTTACTGTAGCTCTTGCACCCAAACTGGAGTTCCTCAGGGCCTCTAGTTCTTCAGTCATTTTAGAGGCCAAGGCTTGAAGATAACCACGAGCATCTTTCTCGTCACTTACCCTAGATAATTAGATTAGAAGAAAAAGGTGTTTTAACTAACGAATATGAAGAAAAAACCAAAACTTTCATCAACAAAATAGCAACAAAAACCAGGAAAAGAAGCACAATACAAAACAAAAATCATAAAACATAAGGGAAAAAAAAAAGCAATACAGAAAACCCCACAAAACTAAGTCTCTGCTGCTTTGCAGAGTTTCATGAAACAATCAGCATCACTAAGGCAAGGAATAAAATCTCAAAAGCTTCATATGTAAGTCAATAATGTATGTCTCAGTATAAATTTTAACTACCTGAAACTGAGAATGTGGGAAAGAAACAGGATTCAACCTATTTTTATGGAGTAAAGTAAGAAAAAAATATATATCCACATAATATTGGAACTAGTGGTTGACTTCATTCTCTCAATAGAATATTAGAACCAGTAGTTATAATCAAACAGTGATGTTATTTCAAGAAATGCTAATTAAATATTGAGTCTAATTCTAATGTTATTAACCAGCATTAGCCAGATGAGGCTCTCTAGTCTCCTGAGCTTGCTTTCTATCAAGACATGTTTTCTGAATGTAAACATCAGGAGGTGACATGTCTGTTTTTCAGATTCTTTGATCATCACTTACAAAGAAAAAAACCAACTTTCTTCACTTTATCTCAGGTACCAACATAGAAAATAGAGCTGCTAAAAATTTACTTCACTGAAAAATAGCTTACAAAAAATGTAAAACAAACACAGGAAAAACAAAACAAAACAAACGCAAACCAAAAAACCCAAACAAAAATGCAAGCCCCAACTTCTCCTGCCATCACCTTTCATCTTATATCCCTGGCTCTGACATACTCACCTTGCCAACATAAGTATAAATAAAGTTCTGCAACACCAGGGCATAATCAAGTCTCTGAGTTGGCCTTGGTGACCTTAAGTCACCATATATATGTCATATAATACTACAGCAATGATACACACAGAAAAGTTTAGGCTGTGGTCTAAGTAATGAATCTCCTATGGTTTTAGGTAACTTAATAGGAAACCGGTAAAATAATATTTTCTGCTTCACTAAAATTAAATTATCCTTGCTTCCTGATGTTTTCTTAGTAACTGAAATCCTGGGTATGTTTGACTTGAGATGAGAGCTGTCCAGAAGGATGAATTTGGCTCTTAGTGGCCTTTCTGCAGACAGTGATTCCTCATCCACACCTATACAGCAATATAAATTTCTCTGGTTGGTAGTACGGGGTTCACATACAGAGCAATTATGGAATTAGTCCTATTCACAAGTTTACTGTTAATTAATATAAATAATAGTATGTTTCAATAAAGGTTTCTAGATAGCCACTAAGAAGCAAGAACAACAGAGAGTGCATACTCTGAACTGACAACTAGGATGGGGGGAACAGATGAGGTTTCCCATAGTGGCCTTAGGGCAGTATCAGAATGCAAAGGTGTGTGCTAAACATACAGGTTGTGGCAAGTTCTGGGCATGCAGTTTAAGATTTTATATACAAGAAGACTGCTTTAACACAGAGGAAGCTAATGCAAAAATAGTGACCATTTGCCATGAAATGGTAAATGAAAGTATGAAAAAGTAAGCACTGATTTGTGCTTTGGGCTTTGTCTCCTGCCTACAATTTAGTTCACGAGGGGGGGAGGAGCCTAGAAAAAAAATCCTGTCTTAAATCTATTAAAACACAGGGAGAGTTTTGATATTAATGTCAGTATTTTTCCCAATGTACACCAAAACTCAGTGAAAGAAGCATGCTGGGTTTTTTTTTTTATTTTTGCCCATAACATTGTGAATGAATCATATTTTGACAAGCACATACAGATAAGCATGGCCTATACAAATCACTTAGTGTAGAAAAGTGAGCAAAAGATGGGAAAAGAAACATAAGATGCTTTGGGGGGAGGTACAGAGGTGTTCATAATGGAATGCATAATAAAAACAGAAGAGTATAGGTAGGAATAATAGAGTGTGATGTTCTCAACATGAGAAAGCAAGTTGTCTTCATGTAGAAGTAAAAAGAAATTTAGAAACTGTTCTCTATATTAATAACATGTAAAATTTTTGCAGAAAAAAAGGACAATGTATATTGAAAATGAAATTTAATAGATGCCTTATTTTTAGTTTTTCTAATTAAAGCTAAAGAACTTCATATGTCCAATTTCTTTGCCAATATTTATTGTGCCATATAGATCCCTCCTCATGGAAGGTGATAAAAAACCTCAGGTATTTGGTTTAAGATGCACAGACACTTCAGGCTCTGCATTCTGAAAAGAAGAGCATGTAATAACCTCAGAGAGATGTTTCATGGAACTTGCAGAACTCTAGAAATGAAAATATAAATATAAAGTAATTTTTAAAAAGAAAATCTATACTAAACAGTACACTAGATGGCGACATTCTCTGGATAATGACAGCATGGATTAAATTTGTGAACGAAAGAGTTCTTTTTTGATTGCCACCGGTTGCCACCGGGGTGCTGTTTGGTTAAAAGCAAGAATGGTAAAATTACTCTTAGTAATTTTTCTCTCCTTGCCCCCTTTTTTGAGAGGTCTCTAACAAGTACAGCAAAAGGTGTAAAGAATAAAGGTTCTTTAAGTTGCACTTAATGTTATTGAAAATTGAAATTAGATTAACTGTTCTGTTTTCACACAGAATGTATGTGTCCCTGAAATCTTGGTTCTTTAACTACAAGGAACCTAGAACAGTCATATAGAACAAATTCCTTTGAAACTTAATTACATTTTTTAGTTGGAGCCTAATTCATGACAACCTTAAAATAACCACAGACCAAGATCTAGTATGTTACTGTCAAGCTGCAAGGAACCTCAGGCTCTCTGTGTTTCTCTATTCAGCATATTTTAAAATACAATATGGACATAAAGGACTAGAGATTTTTTGCTGAACAGGAAGGGTCCTGAAGTCCTGCGATCTTATGCCAAAGTTGCATCTTAACTCGATTTAACTATGCCAAGGAAGTCTGTAGAACATGAGTTCCATTTCGCATGGAGTTTCTCAAGGCTTTTAAATTTCTGCCTTCAGATGACTATGCTCAAAGCCTCCAATTTAATTACTTTATTTTCCCCTTGCCTTCTCCAATAACATTTATTTTTTAAAAATTACTTCTCTAACAGTTTTCAACATTTCACACTGCTCCCAAACCCTGAAATTTATCCCTGCCCTCCAGAATTTCTACCTTAGGACTATTTATTCTTGGATCATTATTACCTCAAACACAATGCATCTCAGAATTTTTCATTGTTTGAGCTTCTTAGATATTTTGCTAAACCTTTTGCACAATGTGTGGGTACCTTCTTCTGAGAGCAACCAGATTTAGAGAAAAAAAAACAAACTTGAGGCTTTTTCTCACTTGATTTAATGCAAAAGTGTTTGGGTTTGATTTTTTTTTTTAATGTGTGGTGTTTTGTTTTTTTTCCTTTTTTTTTTTTTTCTTTTTTATGAAACTAATAACTAAGATTAAATCAACCATAGTAGAGTTCTCTACTATCAAAGAGATCTCTAATCAGCAGCAGAATATTAACTGAATCTTCTGGTAAACAACACTCACAGCTTCTGGCCAGCTGAATCTAAGTCTAACATTCCCTTTATTGTTAAATCAGGTAGCAGTTAGCTCCCAGAGAGAGATTAATAAGTTAAGATTCTTCTCAAGTACTCTGGAAATTCTACCAAGATTTCCATCAACCTTTCTGCAGCAGAAAAGAAGTATGGCACACAATGACATTTAAAAGATTCCTTTTTACTGTGACTGCATTAACTTCCTATGCAATGAATCTCTTTCCTGTCTCCCTTAGGAAAAATTATAGCTGACTATAAAAGCCTCAGTATTTCTTACTCTTCTCAAGGAATGATGAGTGATTCAGCTTATAAAAACCTGTCAATATAACAGCTCCCTTAAGACTGAGCAATCTATGAGTCTCTATTGCTACCATGTAAGAATTTGCAATGCAAGTCTGATTGAAGTGCTTGTGTTAAGATTTTGGCTGTAGTTATGGTACCTTGGGATAAATAATAGCAAAACTAAAAAGCCTTTTGTAGATTTGTGGCAAACAAGATGCAAGAGAGAACAGTAAGCAAGCAGGGAAAGGCTAAAGGGAACATGATACAATATTAAAATAATTTGCAAGTTAAAAAAAATGAAAGAAATAATCATTTAGGGCCCAAGGAGTCATGAAGTGACAATTGTGGATTCAATCAGTGGGGCAGATTTCCTGAGAAAGATACCTATTAGCTGGCAAAACTTTTACAGAAAGGGACTACTTAGGTTGGTGTTACTTAAAACAGGGCTAGAATAAAACACTTGAACTATCACAGGCAGCTGAGCAAACTGTTTACAAAACCAATAATCAGTCCTATGTACTGCCTCCTATTCTTCATCCATTATCATAGAAAAAGAAGATGGTAGGAAAAACACATTTCTAAAAGGTGGAAATTATGCACCCAAACTACATACAATAAAGTAATATCATATGAAAGTGTTAGTTTTGAAGGAGCCACAAGTTCTACCCTGCTTCATTAGCTCCAAGGCATTCTGCTGTCATATGTATGGATTTAAATTGCATGTTCTTCTGAAGAAAATATAGACTTGTGACTGATGAAATGAGATCAGTTTTCTTCGAAATTAAGGTTTTTCTTTAGAACTCTGTTTAGCAATATTCTCGATGTTTAAACACATCATGTAGCACTCTGTGTTTCACAAAAAAAAAAAGCCAACTCAGAGAAGGATCCAGTTTCTGAATGAAGTGCTGGATTTTAAGGATACCAGATGGACATGAGTAGATTATAACAATAAGAAAACAAATAACAATTATAACAATAAGAAAAAAGTGTGAGCCAAGATTGGTCTCACATAGCTGAAAAAAATTGGCATATTCAATGAGAAGTATGGAGGGAAAATTAAGATGTATACAATGATTAAAAACTGGAACCCAGACAAAGATTTTAAATCTCATTAATGTTTGCTCACAGTACTTTTTATTTTTTCACGTAATTAATTAATTCTTAGTTCCATGCTTCTAAAAAAACACTATTATCATAAGGGAACAGTAAAAAGGCATATTTCACTCAAACATTAAGTCTTGCATGTACCTAATCTTTTTCATTAAGTACCTTTAGAGGTTAAAAAAACCCCTAATCCCACCTTCTAGTACCCTGCAGTGCTATCTAATATATATGAGATACTTTATCACATACCTGAACCCCACAAATAGTACATCTTAAAATATTAAGCACTCTCAAGATACTGGAGAAGGGACATTCTCAATAGTTCTTGGCACATTTTTACATAGCATTAAGTAAAATAATCCACAATTAATTCTGATCTGACTTTTTCCAGAACAGACAAGTTTTATCAAGTTTTATGAGTGCTTTCATGTGTATATCTGAAAAATGGGGTTCAGTTACCGTAGTGCATTAAGACAAATATTCCCCTAAACCAATATGAAGTGTAAAATAACAGACTTATATCTCTTGTTACCTTGTTTTTTTTCTGAATAAACATTTCTGATTGACTAGGAATTTATTGTTCATTTAAACAACTTTTATATTTTTTTTGTTTTGTTTTAAATTTCTGTGCAGGCCATCTACTATGGCCACAGACAACAGAGACAAGATTTAAAAGGAACACAGAAAGTGAACCCTTCACATTTTTATCCTCTGATGCGAATACAATGCCTCAAGACATTATGGACTTCTTAGCACAGACAGGCATTACATCATTTCATGTAGCAAACACATTTTAAAACACTTCCAGAAACCCAGAGGACAACCCTGCTTTCTTGTTAGGCATTCACATGTCTATGTTAAGAAGCCAAACTGCTCTGTGTTTGGACAACAAAATGATACTGACATGACAATACCAAACTAGGTTTCATTAAAAGAAATGTTTCCCATTTTTGCTTTGACACAATGAATTTGATTTTCCCATGAGAGGGGAAAAATGGGGGGAAAAATAATAATCAAATTAATAACCAAAAAAATATTAGTATATGATGATGAAATCTTCACAGAAGTGGATAATCTTTAAAAAAAATGGATGCAAACAGTTTTTGTAGGTGCTAAGCACTGAAATCGTCCATATAAAAGGGGAAGGGAGAAAAGTAGGCATGGAGAGGAAAAATAAAGGCCATCTAAACAAAACAATCTTTTTCTCTTAGTAAGTTCAACATCAGCTTTTTCTTTTTCTTAATTTATTAGAACTAGATGGAAGACTTTAGAAACATAACATCATTATCAAAAGTATGGTAAGAAACATCACTTGACTGGCTTTGTGGCACTCTCAAATGCCTTCCTCGTAAAAAAAATCACAGAAAAGTTGCACCATATTTGTTTCATTCTGCCAGATGCCGAGCAGATGAAGGAAATTGATGCTGAGACACAAATACTCTCAGCCACTGCTTTCCCCAGGCTTGTTCAGAGTTGGAAGAGTAAGCTCAGCACATGACTCCTTCCAGCATTCTTCCAAAGCCACAAGCCATACCCAATGGCAATGATTCTTCTGCACTTAAAAAAGTTGTATCTGATATTACACTTTTGCACTTAGGGAGGAACACAATTTTCCACATTTAGATATTACTAAAACCTCAAGCAAAAATAGAGTAGAACCTGTGATGGGTGTGAAATTTCACCAAAGCACTTGCACGTGCCATGCGCAAGTGTGAAAACTTGGTAACAGCTCTACCACATACTGAGGGTTTCTGCAATTATATTAGAACAGAATATTCACCATTGGATGATCTCAGTAATTTGGGCCTCCCAATGGGCTACGGACTCCTTTTTATCCGCCAGGTCTCTCATCTCCTCTTCCAGTTGCCGGTTATTCATACTCAGCCTCTCAAACATGGTGGTGAGCTGAATGAGAATTTAAACTTGATGAAGTTATTTGCTGCTGTGACTGTCTTCTGTGAAGAATCAAAGCTATGTGTTCCCCTCTCCCACACTGTGCATGTCCTTTAAAACTGGTACTATCCATTACAATAAACACCATATAACAATAAAAGCCAGAATCTCTTCTCATGAATGACCATAGCTGTACTGAAAGGTCAATTTTTAGGACTAGAACTACATTTTTACTCTAACAAATTAATTAGTTTTCTGAGAATTAGTCTCCAAATACCTCTATGACTCTTAGAAAGGTTCTGCTCTGCACCATGCAGATGTGGAAAGTTCTGTATAGAAAAAAGAGCAAAGCAAGGGCACAAAAGTTGTTACAGCTCCAATAAAGCTGCCAAACCTGTCCCTTGTTTAGCAGTCATGGGGAATGACAGACTTAATAGATAGAGGCATGAATCCAGCCTGAGATTCTCTACATGTCTCATATTCCCCTATTTTTCATTTTACTTACTTGCAGAAAGGGAAATTATAATTAAATGCACATCTGTAAGTACAATATGTTATACTGAGCAATTAACCTTTTGTGTTCACATAGCTGTCACTCATACAAGTACAATCTACAAGAAAAAAGCCACAGCTAACCCGAGTTGGTATTGGGAAATAAGCCTTTACGCTTTATTGCACTTTATGCTAAATAATTACTCAGAAAATCAAAATGGAATCAGAGACCAGACAGACTTTATAGGAAGTCCTGCATATAGAATCATAGAATCGTCTGGGTTGGAAGGGACCTCTGAGATCATCAAGTCTAACCCTTGATCCTTGATTATGAGAATGACTCTCATCTGAAATGCATTTTTAGAACTGAAATACATTAACAAATCAAAATTATGAAAAAGATATCAGTTTTAAATCTGTTCTTTTTACTCATGAGTACTCCACTCCGTATTTGTCATTTAAATGGGCTTATGATTTAAATATGTTTATTTATTAAATGTCATTGGACAAGAAAAATACAAAACTAACCAAACTGGGAAAAAAAAAGATGAAAAAAATCAAGACACCAAGCAGAAAATCTATCAAAGTGACTAGCCTCTTATCTTGGACTAAACCTACATATAGGCATATATAGTACAAGTCCTATACTGGTGTAATTATATCCTTTAACTTGAACACTGACATGCAAACATGCATACTTTGAGGAACACTGTACTTTCATCATATTTTCACAAAATATAATGCACTTGTCTATAATGCACTTAGACAAGTTTGTCAAGATTTGTCTAATCCACAATGAACTTGAATATCTCTCAAAATGAAAAATGAAAAGATAATCTAAATGTATGAAACATAATTATTTCTTGCTGAACACACTTCTTCTGTACGTAGCATCTTAAAAGTAACAGTCTCAGTGAGTAGGAGGGGCTCTGCTATTTTGAAGTTATTGATATGCAGACCCACTTTAAGTAATTACCTAGGTATTTTAATATTTGGGTCATACAATGAATTATGCTTAAGATAATATCTAAAAGTAATCTTACAAAACTGTAAGACCACATAAGTCACTTTCTACACATAAGTGTGTAAATGAACATATGTAACTGCACACACTCTCAAGTTTAGATGCATGTAGATTCTCTATGTTCAACACTTTTTGTGTAGTATTAATTCCTGCTATCAATTAAGAATTAGTAATAACCAATACAGCTCTACACTGTCTAATTTGTACATAGCATAATATAGTTGTAAACACAGGACTTACCTTTTCAAGTTCATTTGAAAGTTTTTTGTTTTCCTCTGTTAGCAGTATTTTTTCTCGTTCATACTTCTGTTTGAACTGTGTTTCAAATTCCTCTCTTTCATTTTGGCTAAGAAATAAAATGAAGTAGAATTATAAAGTTTCTTATTCTAAAACTTGCAACACTGTTCATTTAAATGAATAAAGATCAATGCACACACTAGTTGAAAGGGAAGTACTATGTCAGTAATACCACAGCCTGATAAAATTAAGTAAGTAATGTATTATACTAGCATCGTAAAATTCAGTCATCTCTCTTATAGTCCTACCATTAGAAAATGATCTATCCTTTAGCCTTTGTTCATGGATGTCATTCAAAAAAGGAGAAACCATGGTTGACTCTGCTTAACATCAACTTTTATCTTGTACATTGAATATGAGAACCTGAAAATAAATGCAGCTGCTATGTTTGCAAAAAAAAATTGTAGTTTCTTTGAAGTGGTGTATGTATGGCAATGTTTTAGACATATACTAACATACACTCTTTTGAGACTACCTACAGTCACATTTTGCATTCACCGTTTCCCTAATTACTCAAGTAACTGGCACAAAATTCATCACTAGGTTGATGGAAATAAAATATAAAAGTCACAGAATCAGCCTTAAAAGGTCTGAAAAAGTGTGCACTATAAAAATAAAATCCAAGGAAAATCGTGTCTTGAGTATTGCAACTTATTTCCTGGATACCAATCAGAATTTTACATTGTGCAACAGAGAAATTACATCCTTGTCTCTTTTTCTGAGATGAAGAACTACTACAACTATGCCAAATTGAGAGAACTCTCTTAAAATACGAGAAGTGTCGGTGGTTGCAGTGAACCCACTTAAGAGTAATGCTGGTTTGAACTTTCTACTCCTAATTTGAAATTCAACTAGTGCTTCAACCACTCTTTGAAATCTAGTAGAGCATGATAGACTCATGGTGAAATTCTGTGTTGCTAGGCAACCTTGGAAACATAACCCTAGATGCTAGCAAAGTAACATTGCCACTACTGTTTCAATCCCAAGTTTGAAATTCACCACCAGTCCTTTTCTCTATCAACAAGTCTATGCATATGATGAGCAGTCTAGAGAAAAGGTAGGAAGAGATTTAAGCATTGCCTGTCAGGGGAAATAGCACGTTCTGCTTCTTTTTGCTGGGCATAGATTCAAAGCTACTTTTTCAGACAGTAGACAAACTATTTTTAAATTAATCTATTTCTTTAATTATATTTTTATGGTTTTAAGGTTTTGTTTATGGTTTTTAGGACCAAAGAAGCCATAAATGGATCATTTTAGGATCAAAGAAGCCATGAATGGTGGTGGAATAAGGAAGCTTTGGAAGAACACAACCTATTTTCTGTATTTCAAGGTTCTAGTTAAAATGATGATTGTCACTAACCCAGCAAGTCAGATTACTACAGTATAATACATAAACAAAGATAAATATTAAACATAGAAGAATATGAGTCTAACCTATAGAACCCAAATATCAATGTGGCAAACCACACAACTGTGTTAGACTCTACAGGCATACCTTAGACAGCCAGGAAGATCAAAATAACACATTGATTGGAAGCCTAGTATCATTCTCCTTTCCCATTAAGCTCTTTTTCTCATATAAAATTTTGCTATCTTCTCTTCAAATTTAAGAAATCATACATGATCCATCTTTAATCAGTAAAATAATTGTAGCAAACCATATGCAAGTAATGTGAAACACTGCATTATGTTATCATTTTGTCACTCCAGCTCTTCATTGCAGCTGTACAATGGGGAGAAATATTTTACCTAACAGTTTTGCAACCAAGAAAATCATATCTGATACAAACACCAGCCCCCAGGCTTCTTTCTATCATACAATTTAAAAAAGCAAGCGCTGTTTATAAAGCTCTGCTTTTGCAGCCAGGTAACATCAGAATGGTCCTGATAAAACACCAAAGTGGTTTTGGTCTGGTCAGTGTTTGGAGTCATAATCTTTAACAGTTTAGCCTGTCAAAAGAGGTATTAATGATTCTTTACTGATTATTTCTCCTTCTGTCACATTACTGGACTGACATCATATTAAAGGAGTATCATACTATCACATCTATTTATTACAAAATAGCAAGCTTTTTGGGGTATTTGTAACTCATAGGTCAGCAAGACCACTAACTTGTGGTACAATGAAAACATGCTGCTAATTCAAGTTTTATTTCTCAACCTAGAATAAAGCACCGAACTACTGTGTTAATATATCCAGCCTATGAGTAACAGCTGTACTCTAGGAAAAAAACAGTTCATCCACTGGATTCTATGCTGTACAATCTAATTCACCTCTGGAAGCAGCGTTTCCGCCTCTATTTGCATACACTTAAAAAAATTATTTATTTACTACTTATATTAAGGACTTGCTACAATTTTTAGCAGGAATTTCTCCATGTTTTTTCTAATATGCCATCTTATTACAGTAAAAAAAAAGAAGCATCTATGTTAGTGTCTACAAAGCATTTTGAATTTTTAATGAATGAAAGTGAACATATGCAATTTATGACTATTTCCATTACTACACTCCTCAACAGGAAAATCTTTTTTTTATTGAAGAATGCCTCAAGTAAGATTCTCAAGGCCAGCTGCGAGATCCACCATGTGGGAGAGAAAAAAACAAGTCTCTGACAAAATGCATGTCAGAAGAGATAAAGCAGCTTATACCCACTGTAGTCTGATGATAGTTAACACTGTATGGAACCCATCATGGATTAGCCTTCCTCTGCATTAAGTGACTGTTCATGTGCTGGTAGACATGTAAGCAATAGCTGATCTCTAACACATTAGTTTTGCATCAAAAGATTAAAATATCAAACAGAAAAAAATGTCAAAAAACTACTTTAAACTGAAACATAAGCTACAACTCAAGTACTGTATCTTGGAATGGTCAGTCAGTGCAAGAATTCTGGTGCAAAATTAACTGTTTCAGTACACAAATCTGGACTTCTTGTTTTTTTTTAAAGGTGAACATTTCCAACGGTGGTATTAGCTCAGCTAAAATGAACTGGTCTGCCATACAGTTAAGGACATGACAGTGTGTCTGCAAACATACTAGCAGACTTGAAAGATATTTTCAGCTTAAAGGTAAATTCCATAAAATACTCACTTTTCTCTTCTGGTTTTCTCTAACTTGTCTTTCAAAATCATGATCTCCTTCTTGAGGGCAAGCTGCTGGCTCTCTGCATCACACAGCTCTTTCTTCAGACTTTTTATTTCATTAGCGTGCATTATTTCACGTTTAGATAGTTCCTCTTCATAGAAAACACTTTTCTTTTCCAGGTCTGCTTTTAATTTAGTAATCTCTTGCTGGTGTTCTATACTGCTTATCCCAGGTGAGCGACCAACCTGTTTTTGCTAAAATAAACAGCTCCAAGTTAGCACTCAAAAAGGCTAAAAATTATGCTTAATAACAACTCATTATTCATAAGTCTACGCTTAGAAAATATTCTATGACAGACTTAAGTTACACAAATCTACCTCAGATTTTTTTGAAAATTTGTTATAGATATGAACTGTACTCTTTATTGTTTTATGAAGTAAATGCACTAATAGTTTTCAAGGTATTGAAATGCCATCATCACTCTAAACATCTCTGATCACATTCTGACTACATTTCTATGCAGCAAGAAACCAACCAACCTGAAGATTTTTATACTCCCATTTACAAAGTTAACAGCAACAAGTTCAAGTGACTTTCAGGAATAGAAAAAGTTAAGACAAGCAGAAGCTGAACTGAAAGCTGAAATCTAGCTACAGAAACAAGAATGGATTGCATAAGTCAGGAAGGAAACCTGATCTATTTTACTTGAACATTTACGTCATAGTGGATTAATAAGAAAAACAAGCTCTAAACAGTAAGAGTTTTTGCAGCTGCATAGTTCTCTTACTGAGGTTTTCTGACATTTCACTAGTCTTTACACATTGCTTCAAGATACAAATGCTGCACTTACTAAACTCAAAGTTCTGCCATAACACAGAGGAGGAGTAAGATCGTGTTCAAAATGAGATAATGATATGACATGCAATGTAATCCCAATATGGGAATACTTTTTAAGGTAAACATATGTATAACCTTGCACAGAATCAAAGAATCACAGAATGACTAAGGGTTGGAAGGGACCTTAAAGGTCATCTTGCTCAAGCCCCCTGCATGGGCAGGGATACCTCCCACTAGATCAGGTTGCTCAAGGCCCCATCCAAGCTGGCCTTAAAAGGTTCCACCACCTCTCTGGGCAGCCTGTTCCAGTGACTCACCACCCTCACAGGCAAGAATTTTCTCCTAACTTCTAATCTAACTCTCCCCTCTAAAAGTTTTAGAACACTGCCCCTTGTCCTCTCACTACACATCCAGGTAAAAAGTCCTACCCCAACTTTCTTTTAGTCCCCTAGGACCCTCTAGGGTTTGGAATGAACCTTGAGAGATCACCGAGTCCAACCCTGCTGTAGGAACATGTCCAGGAGGATTTCGAATGTCTCCAGAGAAGGAAATTTCTCATGCAGCCCAGGACACCATTGGATTTCTGGGCTGTAAGCACACACTGATGGCTCATGTCGTGCTTCTGGTCCATCACCACTGCTGCCAGGTCCTCAATCCTTTCTCCTCCAAACCTGTATTCATGCATGGGATTGCCTCCACCCAGGTGCAGAACCTTGCACTTGGCCTTGTTGAACTTCATGCAGTTTGCATGAACCTACTTCTTGAGCCTGTCAAGATTCTTCTGGATGGCATCCCTTCCCTCCTGCATGTTGATTTCACCACAAAATTCAGTGTCAGCAGCAAACTTGCTGAGGATGCATTCGATTCCACTGTCCATGTTGCTGACAAAGATGTTAAATATCACTGGTCAGAGTACCGACCCTTGAGGAACACCACGCATCACACATCTCCTTTTGGACACTGATCACAACTCTTTGGGTGAGACAGGCCAGCCAGCTCCTTATCCAATGAGTGGTCCATCCATCTAATCTGTATTGTTCCAGTTTAGAGAACAGAATGTTATGCAGGACAGTGTCAAATGCTTTGCATAGGTCCAGGTAGATGACATCTGTTGCTCTACCTTTCTCCACCAAGGCTGTGTCTTCATCGTAAAAGGCCATCAAGTTAGTCAAGCAGGACTTGCCCTTAGTGAAGCCAGGTTGGCTGGCACCAGTCACCCCTTTGTTATCTGTTTACCTGAGCAGAGCCTTCAGGAGGATCTGCTCCATGATCTTGCCAGGCTCAGAGGTGAGAGTGAGACTGGCCTGTAGTTCCGTGGGTCTTCTTTTTTTCCCTTTTTGAAAATGAGGGTTATTTTTCCCCTTTTCCACTCAGCAGGTACTTCACCAGACTACCATGACTTTTCAAATCTGATGGACAGTGGCTTTGCAACTTTATCCACCAGTTCTTTCAGGAGCTGTCAGTGAATGCCATCAGGTCCCATGGACTTGTTCACCTTCAAGTACCTTAGGCAGTCTTGGATCTGCTCTTCATCTATAGTGAGTGATCTCCCTTTTCCCAGTCCCTGCCCTTCTCTTCTATAGCATGAATGGTGTGACCAGAGCCCTTGCCAGCGGAGACAGAAGCAAAGTAGTCATTGAGGACCTTGAATTTCTCTACATCTTGGGTGACCAGCTCTCCTATTTCCTTCAGGAGAGTGCCCACATTTTCCCTAATCTTACTCTTATTATTGACATACCTATAGACATTTTTCTTGTTGCCCTTAACTGCCTTTGCCAGATCCAATTCTATCTGTGCTTTTGCTTTCCTAACCTTATCTCTTGCTTCTCTGACTACTTTTCTGTACTTCTCCAAGGTATCTGTCCTTGCTTCCATACTCTGTAAACTTTCTTTTTATCCCTAAATGTGTCCAGGACTTCCTTGCTCATCCACATGCAGGCCCCTCCTGGCACTCCTTCCTGCCATCCTCTTCACTGGGACACACTGGTCCTGGGCACATAAGAGGTGATCCTTGAATACGGACCAGCTTTCCTGGGCTCCCTTCCCATCCAGGGCTTTGTCCCATTCTATCCTACCAAGCAGATCTGTGAAGAGACTAAAGGCTGACCTTTTAACATCAAGTGCCATCATCTTACTTCATACTTTCCTTGCTCCTCTTAACTTAGTTTGGAATTCTTTCTATTTTTAAAAATATGCTATTAAAGATAGTCTAAGGAAAGAAAATTACTTAATAAAAACAGTGTTTTCTGGCAGTACAGGTAACTGAGGTAACTGGAATGCCTAGGAAAGGTAAAACCTCCATACAGCAACTCTTTCATTAGGTTGTTTGGAAGCTAAATAATGCAATGTGACAGCAGTGTTGTAAATATTACTGTATGTATAGACATGTTTGTGACATGGATACCAGAACTGTAACTTCAACGGTCATCAAAGAAAAAAGAATAATCATTAAATACTGCAATAATAGAGTGGAATGGGAAAATTTAATATTTAAGTAATGTAATCCTAAATGAACATACCAATCAAACTTTTTGAGGACTTCTGCCTTTTCTTTAATGACATTAGCCTTTTGTTACAAGTGCTATTTGGTATTGCTTCATGGCTTGTATCATGTCCCTTGCAGATGGTAGTAATAATTTATCTTGGTTAATAATATGAAGAATCTTATTTAGCATTGTAATCCTAATAGCACCAAGTTTTATGGCATTAATATATACTGAATGCAACATTAAAAAAGACAAAATCTTACTTACTACAATCCTATTAATTGTCATTCATGTGGATTACTATATTATTAATATAATGTGCTGTTGTTCAGCATATTGTTTCAGGAAAGAAAGAGTTCAGAATTTCCTTTTCAATATGATACCTAAGTATGTGACATGAAAAAATTAGTCTAAATTTTCTTAAATTTAACTTACAAGAAAATAAACAAAAAGGTAAATCAGACATACAAATCTGCATGAAAAATTGCCTAGCTGGCCCAAAACAGAGTCACCCAACACACCTTTTCTGTATCTGCAATTTGTTGTCTGAATATACACCTAAGGCTTTATCACTTAATTTTACTGAAATAAAAAACAACTTTAAGTTTTACTAGTGCACTAAAAAAACTAACAATAAGCGCTTCTATCTATTGGACAAGCTTGAGAAGTACCTGGACTTATCTTAGCTTGAGTAGTGGATCTGAGTGAACCTCACGAGGTTCAACAAGGCCAAGTACAAGGCCCTACACCTGGGGAAGGACAAGGCAACCCACAGTATTGATATTGTTTGAAGGGATTGAGAGAAGCCCTGAGTAAGAGGATTTAGGGATACTGGTTGATGAGAACCTGTACGTAAGTCATCAAAGTGTGCTCAACAGCCCAGAAATCCAACCGTATCCTGGGCTGCATCAAAAGAGGGATGACCAAAAGGGTGAGGGAAATGGTTCTCCCCTCAGCTCCATTCTTGTGAGACTCCACCTGGAGTACTGCATCCAGTTCTGGTGTCCTCAGCACAGGGGAGACATGGAGCTGTTGGAGCTGGTCCAGAGGAGAGCCATGAAGATGTTCGGAGGGCTAGAGCATCTCTTCCATGAGGACAGATTGAGAGAGCTGGGGTTTTTCAGCCTGGAGAAGAGAATGCTCCAGGTGAGACCTTATTGCAGCCTTTCAATACTTAAAAGGGGCTTAAAACAAAGATGAGAATAGGCTTTTTAAGACGGTCTGTTGTGATAGGACAAGAGGTAATGGTTTCAAGCTGAAAGAAGTTAGATTTAGACTAGATGCAAGGAAGTAATTTTTGTGTGATGAGGGTGGTGTAACACCAGAACAGGTTGCCCAGAGAGGTAGATATCCCAACCCTGGAAACATTCAAGATCAGGTTGGACAGGACTTTGATTAGTCTGGTCTGTTTACTGCAGAGGGTTGGACTAAGTGACCCTTCCAACCTAAAACATTCCGTGATTCTGTACTGGTGATGAAACAAAAGAGACTGTAAATATTTTAATATTGGTCTGATAAAAATGAAAGCTCTCCTTGTGGCTACCTGCAGCTCTAGCTTTCAACATCAATGGAAATTTCGTTAGAATCAGCTATTTATTACAAATGGTAATTGGAACTGGGAACTTCCTCCAACATGCTGTCCAAGTCATTAAACTTCTTCACTTACTCATACAGTATGCTCTCATTACTCTTACCATTCCAGTATCACATTTAGCTTCACTGTGAAGAATAATGTTGAGAGATAGCTTACTGGGTCAGTATCTTCATTAAAGCAGTAGATATTTTGAGGACCACAGCCAGACCTGCCTTTTTTATGAGGTCCATTCCCGCTGGAATACAAGTGTTGACTAAAGGTATCAGAGGGTACCTCTCTGCATAGTGAGGGAGCCTGGTGTTCAACCATTTGTTCAACCCCTTTAGGAACCTGATAATACTGTCACAACCACAAATTCCTGTGACAACAAGTTCCAGTTCACCCCTCACTGTGTGAAGAAGTACAGCTGTACTGTAGGTTTTGGTAAAAAGCCATTTCCATTGACATTATCCACTACCTTTGAGATTTTGTAAATCTTAAACTTAATTTCAGCTTCTTCCTGCCCAAATTTCAGAGTGACAACCAAAAAAAGATGTTTTCATACATGCCTGTTCCAAGTGGACAAATAGTGCAACTGAGATATAATGCATCTCACTGGCACACAGATAGTTGTACGCTGTAGAATACACCTCAGGATGTGGTTTGCCCTCTTGGCTGCCAGGACACTGCTGACTCCTACTAAGCCTGATTTTTAAAATATCTAAATACAAGACATTCACTGGCTCTCCTTTATCCACACACTTGTTGATAACTTCACAGAACCCCAGCAGGTAAGTGTTGCAGAACAGAAGACACACTGCCTTCTCCCCAACAGGATCTGCTTCATCTATGAGCTCACTGACCTTACTCTTTACTACCACCTTCCAATTGATCTAGGAATTCCTCTCACCTCTTAAACTATCATACAATTTTTTTTGCTGATGGTGAAGATTCATGAAAGCAGAATAAATCTTAATTTTGAGATAATCTGAATTCACAGAAGTATAAACTTTACAAATCCAAACTTCATTCTGAATGGATTTAATTATTTTCCTTTAATAAAGGCAGGAATAATAAAAAATGTTGACAAAAAAATCCCAAATTTTCTGTGCAGTGACTTAATGTTGACAAATGTCCCACAAAATTCTAATTAAAAAACCACTGTTATACATACAAATTAAAACTAGAATAGGCCTAATCTGACATTGTGCTCAAAGATTTTAGAGTTATCCTACTCAATGAAACATTGAGAACATGATTTTGCTGTAAATGAACTGCAATCCTCATGTGGAAATAAAAACCTTCCTCATACAGTTTTTGAGTCTAATTTCTTCAGAGCGCCATATAAAATGCCGGGAAAAAAACAACAACAACAACAACAACAAAACAAAACTCAACTGACAAACAATACGCTTTCATCCTACATCCGAAAGTAATCAAATAGATCTTTATCCTAGCTGACTAGTAGGTTTGTAGGTGATAATATCAAGACAGACTAACCTTTAGCCCTTCTACTTCACTTTCCAACTGCTTAGAGTACTGTTCACTCCTCTCTCGTAATTTCCTGTCTTTGGATGCCTCAGCAGCTGCAGCTTCAGCTTGGACTTCCAGCTACAAAAGTACATACATTTTAAATAAGTAAGAATCTTAGATCTTTTTTCAAACTCTATTGATGGTTTTCAATAGATGAGATCCATCTTCATCACTAAACTGGACACTTTAAATTCTTAGAAAACAAAATTGGTACTGTTTGAAACAACAAAAAAGAGTTAAAGATTTATAGATAACATTCAAAAACGACTTTGCCAGAAAACCTTACACATAACTACTATTTCATAGATTCTAAACAATCATTTCACCACTTACTTCTTTTTTAAGTCTCTCTGTTCTGCGTAACTCTTGCCTTAAACTTTCTACTTTTTGCATCACCACTTCCATTTCTTCCTCCTTATCTCGGAGCTGGCGGGCAAGCTTTTGTTTTTGAGAGTGCAAGTCTGTCAGCCGCTCATTCATCTCTGAGAACTCCTGCATTGCCAGTTTCCGCTGGCTGTGTGCATCTTTCAGCTCTTTGGCTTGGGATTTTAATCTGTCACTAGACTCTGCCAGTTCCTACAGTTTAAAAAAAGAATTAAGTAATAAAGCTAGAAAGTTGCAAGACCAATTCTTTCTTTGGATGTACATGCAACACCTTCTCCAGAGTGAACAGAAACTATGTATTTGTTTCTTTTCATAAAAGCATCTACGATATAGACTGTATGCCTCTGCAAATAAAAGAGGCCAATTTTAGACTACTGAAGTTAGTAAAAATGCATGAATGTAAATAAAGTAGAAATTTACTTTATCATTATTGGTTAAACAAAAAGGCTTTCAAACACTAGCATTAAAATATAAAAATACCTTGCTTAATTAACTAAAAAATACCATTGGTATAGTTGTTCAAGAACTAATTTAATGAATACAAAGAACAGTACTAATGATTAGCTAAATGATTAAAATAAGTCTTTCCCTTAATTGAAAGGAAAATGTTGCTTTATGAAAACGTCTACTTTAGAAGCTTCTGAAAGCTGACCTGCAATGGTGAATAGGATTTCCCCATACTATACCATAAAATAGAATGTTACAGAAAATTTCAGACAAAAAACCACTGTAGTCATTAACAGCAATAGATGATAATTAAGTCTTTTAGAAGAACCCACGCTGCTAGTGCAGTGAAAACTCTACAGGCCAGTTCCTTCACAAATCTTGATGTGTACTACATCAGTGCTACTATACTAAAAATGAAGGACCACAACAGTTTAAATGGTTTAGTGACATCCAGCCAAACCACAGTAGAACAAAGAAGCATGGAAAAGCAATTCTGAGGATGACAAGAATAGCAGGAAGAATTAGTATTTGGCACTGTTGAAATCTATACAGATTTAAAAGCATTTTCTAAGGTTGTTAAAAAAGAGGTCCTTATCACTACGAATTCTTTTAGAAGAGAGATGGTCTTTCTTGGACAAACTGGCAGTTTTCAAGGTTTTGAGAGTCTTAAAGGTTAAAAGAAACAGCGTTAAATAAGCAGGCAGATCAAAATTGAATATGGACTCAAAAATAGTGGACCAACATAATTACGATGAGAAACAGACCAGAGTATTTCACACCGATTGATCTAACAATGAATAAAGAAAAGAGCCATGAAAGAAAGTATATTATAAATAAAGTAACAAGGAACAAGGGAAACCCAGTATTCTTTAACTGTGGTTATTTTTAATTATTTTTCAATCTTCATATTTGGGCAATGTGTCACTACTGTGACACAGCCTTAATACCATATTCTTGACATGTTCCCCCTGCTACAATATCACCCATACTCTAAATGAGTTGTCTGGTATCATTCGTGTGTACTCAGTCTTATAATCTCTACCATTATCCTTCAATCTGAAGCTATAAAACCTTCTTTGCTATTCCAGAAAGTTATTTACTTGCTGGAAGTAGTGACCTAGGACCACACAGCAATCATACACACATGGTGTTAAATAATGTGCTTGTCTTCAAAAAGTAGGTAGACAGCAAAGTAGGCCATGCTATAGATATGCTGGTTGTTCATTAATTTTACACTTGAAAGTTATTTCAAGCAAAATGTCCTTAGGGTTTAGAAGAGATGCTGACAACATGCTTTTACCTTATTAAGATCTTCCCTCTCTTGCTTCAGCATTCTGACCTGTTTCTCAAAAGCTTTTATTTGTCTGGAAGCATCATCCAACTCTCGCCTTGCACTGCTGGCCTCCTCAAGTTGCTGTTCTAGCTGACCAGAATCTAGAAAAAGCAGTAGATTTATAAATATGTTACAGAAAAAAAACCCCAAAGGTTCCTCTAGAATAGCATGGTCTAGCTGCTTGAAGCCGTCTTTTCCCCAGTTTCCATTTAATCACAAAATAATGCAAATCTTACGCAGCTTAGAATATCAAGTAGAATTCCTTCAACGGCCATTATTTGCTTTTAACAGAACAGAATAAAAGGTCATAGTTTACTGCAAAACAACATAGAAAACAATAAAATCTTTTTACATTATAATAATAATAACTATATTTAATACTGTAACTTACGTTCTAACAGGATCTAAACATTTGACTTCTACAGTGTTCATTATGAATCTTTTATTACACTGTAATTATAAATAGTGCTCTCTCCTTTCCTCTAATTCTTCCAGAAAGAAACAGTAAAACTAACAGGCCACTCAAAAGCTGGGAAGTGTTCTACTGTTAATGTACTTACATGAACTTCAGCTTATTTTACTTTTTTCTACTGTGAAAACCACTTGTGTTTATATGATATGCCTTATTATCATTATAAACACAGGATAACTATTACAGTCAGTTTATTACCAACCACAGTGTATTTCTACATCACAGGTAATCATAGAATGGTTTTGGTTGGAAGGGATCTTAAAGATCATCTAGTGATGGGTAGGGACAACTTCCACTAGAACAGATTGCTCAAAGCCCCATCTAATCTGGCCCTGAACACTTCAAGGAAGAGACATACACAGCCTCCTTTGGCAACCTGTGCACTGTGTCACTAGCCTCACAGGAAATAATTACTTCCTAATATCTAATCTAAATCATCTAAACTCCCCCCTGGTCCTTCTCCTCAGGGCTGTCCTCAATCCATTCTCCACCCAGTCTGTATTTATGCATGGAATTGCTGCAAGCCAGGTGCATGACCTTGCATTTGGCCTTGTGGAACTTCATGAGGTTGTCATGGGCCCACCCCTCAAGCCTTTAAAGGCTGGCATGGATGGCATCTCTTCCCTCCAGTGTGTCAACCATTGATGTCATCAGCAAACTTTGTGAGGGTGCACTCAATTCTACAGTCCAGGTCTCCAACAAAGATGTCAAATACCATTGATTCCAGTGTTGACTCCTGAGGAATGCCACTCATCATTGGTCTCCATGTGTACATTGAGCCATTGACCACAACTCTCAACCACTGACACTATAATCCCATCATAAAATGGCACCATATTTTTCCAGCATGATTTGCGCTTGGTGAAGCCAAGGTGGCTGCCACCAACCTCCTCTACATTTTTGTGTACTTTAGCAGAGCCTTCAGGTGGATCTGCTCTATAACCTTGCTGAGAACAGAGGTGAAACTAACTGGCCTGTAGTTCCTCTGGTTTTCCTATTTTCCTTTTTTGAAAATGGGGCTCATGTTTTCCCTTTTCCAGTCACTGGGGACTTAACCTGATTACCATGACTTCTCAAATATGATGGACAGCAGCTTTGCAGCTTGATCAACCAGTTCCTTCAGAAGCCACAGATGGATCTTGTCAGGTCCCATGGACTTGTGCACTTTCAGGTTCTTCTGCTCTTCTTCTACAGTGATTTTCCATCTTTCAGTCGCTTTCTTTGCCTTCTTGGGTGGCGTGGTCAGAGCCCTTGCCAGTGAAGACTGAGGCAAAAAACTTGTTGAGTACCTCAGCCTTCCCCATACCCAACAAGACCAGGTCTCCTGTTTCCTTCTGAAGAGGGCCCACATTTTTCCTAGTCTACCTTTTATCACTGATGTACCTGTAGAAACTTTTGTTACCTTTGATGTCCCCAGCAAGATTTCATTCTATCTGGGCTCAAGCTTTCCTAACTTGATTCTTGGCTTCATGGACAACTTCTTTGAACTCCTCCCAGGCTACCTGTCTTCTGAAGACTTCATTTTTACATCTGAGAGTGTCTTTGTTCATCCATGTAGGTCTCCTGGTATTCTTGACTGCTTTCCTCTTTCTTGGGATGCATTGAGCATATAAATATACTAAATACTACAGAATGAAAAGTTGAAAACCATAAAATACAACAACCTAAATTTTCTATCTAGTGGGTGGTTTTTCCCCTCCCCACACCATCAATTATAAGCAAGAATTTAAAGCAATATATATATGAAGGTAGTTTAATCACATGTTCTATGAAATCACTGGACATCTGCCTTTGATTTCAGTTGTAGCATGCCTTCAGAACATTTGTATTTAACCACAGAGCCGGAACACGTCTACACTCTTAAAGAGCCTTTTACTGCATTTTCATAAATGCAACCTTATGAGACAACCTTATGAGACAGACCCTCTGAGCAATCAAATACAAAAATACATATATTTCCAAGAGATTAAATTTCTGGAAGCCAAGAATGAATACCACTAGCTTACATCAAATATTCACTATTGTTTTAAATTTAGCAAAATATTTAAAAATTTAGAAGAATGCATTTGAATATAAAATGTAGCTCAAAGCCAGAAATAACTAACTGGTCTCTTAGATTGTCTATTGTGAAGTCACCAAGAAAATGAAAAAGAAACTTTATATATTGGTATGCAGACATGACAAATGCCTCTTCCATGTATGAACTACTTGGTTCCACAGCTCTGTTTTCTCAGAATAATAGAATCATAGAATTATCAGGGATGGAAGGGACCTTTAAGCTCCCACTAGATCAGGTTGCTCAGAGTCCCATCCAGCCTGGCCTTAAAAGCTTCCAGGGAGGGGGCTTCTACCACCTCTCTGGGAAACCTGTTCCAGGGACACACCACCCTCATGGTGAAGAACTTCCTCCTAACTTGTAATCTAAATCTACCCTCTTCTGGTTTGAAACCATTCTCCCTAGTCCTGTCACTACCCAACACCCTAAAAAGTCCCTCACCAGCTTTCTTGTAGGACCCTGCAGATACTGGAAGGCTACTATAAGGTCTCCTCAGAGCCTTCTCCTCTCCAGACTGCATAACCCCAACTCTCTCACTGTCTTCACAGGAGAGCTGCTCCAGCCCTCTGATCATCCTCGTGGCCCCTCTCTGGACACACTCCAGCACATCCATGTCCCTCCTGTAACAGGGGCTCCAGAACTGGACACAGTAACACCAGTCCGGTCTCATGAGAGCAGAGCAGAGGGGGAGAATCACTTCCCTCGACCTGCTGGCCACACTTCTCTTGATGCAGCCAAGCATCTGCTTGTTTTCTGGGCTGGAAGTGTAGACTGAGTGCTCATGTTGAACTTCTGATCCACCAGCACTCCCAAGTCCTTTTCCTCAGGGCTGCTCTCAAGCCACTCACTGCTCAGCCTATATCAGTGCTTGGGATTGCCCTGACCCAGATGCAGGACCTTGCACTTGGTCTTGTTGAACTTCATGAGGTAGGCATGGGCCCACCTCTCCAGCCTGTCAAGGTCCCTCTGGATGGATCATTTCCCTGCAGTGTGTCAGCTGCACCACATAACATGGCATCATTAGCAAATTTGCTGAGGGTGCACTCATTACCACTGTCCATGTCACCAACAAAGATGTTAAACAAAACTGGTCCCAACACTGATCTTTGAGGGACTCCACTTGTCACTGGCCTCCACTTGGACATGGACCCATTGACAGCCACTCTTTGGGCACGTCCGTCAAGCCAGTTCTTGATCCACCAAGTGGTCCATCCATCAAACCCAGGTTTTACCAGCTTGGAGACCAGAATGTAATGTGGGAGTGTCAAACGCTTCACTCGGGTCCAAGTAAATGATCCCAGTTGCTCTTCCCTTGTCTACTGATTCTGTGACCTTGTCATAGAAGGCCACAGGATTTGTCAGGCATGATTTGCCCTTGGTGAAGCTGTGTTGATTATACCCAGTCACCTCTGCTCTCAAGATTCTCTTTTGAACAAACCATTATGAAGCAAGGTAGTAGAAGGCCTATGCTACATGAGAAAATTCCCTTTAACTTCAGAGCATCAAATCAAGAATACTGAATATTTGCATTAGCAGATAGCTTTTAAAGTAGGCTAAAAAGATACCAACAGTAAGCTGGTCCAGTAACAGCTATATTCAACATGTTGCTGCAACAGAGGCTCTCCCTCTGGAAATTCTTAAAACATGAATTGCCAAAATCTGAGATACAAAGGCTGGAAACAGATCGATATATCAGATGTCTTTGAATTCTTCACTAAATGTCTCCAGCAGCCTCTGTAAAGACACAGGAAATTGTGCTACATTGATCTTTGCTTTTGGACTAGTTTGGGAGTTCTAAAGAAAGGAGGTATGACACTGAAGAAATTCAACCCTTTATCTGAACAGATTTCAAAATCTCTTTTCAAACTTGAAGTACTGAGAAACGTGATAGCTAAATTTTTTGGTTACCAAAATATCTTCATGAACTTTCAGAAGCAAAGGAATTTAATGGAAAGGAAGTAAATATTCTGTTTTGTAAGAAAGGATAGTTCAGTGACAGAAGAGGTGGTTCTCCTGCCTCTCATGTCTCCTTCCTTGTATGTTCCTATGGCCTACTTTGTGCTGATTTAAGATTGTAAGTCATTTAAATTCTCTATATCTAGACAGTTCTTTCCTTGTTTAAGTGCGTGAATAGAGTCCAGGGGATGCACAGAGCAAGGGGCACACAGGTGTGAGCAGGACCCATTTTGGTGCCACGGTTTTGTTTGCTACTCACTGAGCTGCAGCCTTGTAGCCCACAGTGCCCTTTCACAAGGAATACACCTCTCACTTCTCCCTGTCACTTGGAAAACTCACTTCTCACTCACTGTGGTTTTATGCACACAGCCCACTTTCCAGATAATCCACACTTATACTCAGAAAACCACATCTCCAGTTTTAACTAGCTTTTAATCCACATCCAGTTATAATGAACTAAGCAACAGCATACTACAAACCTCTGGTTTCAAAGAGAATATAATAAAAATTGTATTCACACCTCACAAATTTCACTCTTCCAAAGAAAATTTAACAGACAATGAGATAACAAAAACATCAATTTGTCATCATTTGAATATGAGGAACTAAAGCAAGAGGGCTTTCAGACTCTAAGAGGGGTGGAACACAGAGGGGTCTATTCCATCCCATATCCTGCCCACACTTTATAAAGGTCATGCAGGCCAGCAAACCCTCCTCTCTTTTTTCGCTCACTGCTGGCTGTGCTGCTGTTCCTCACATCCATCGGGTCCTTCCATGGGCCCCACTCCTGAGTCAGCCCTGCTGCAAGGGGCCCTCAGGCACCTATCCCTGACGGAGATCAGGTTGTATATATATATATTTATATATATTTGTATTTTTGTTATTTATCCCTTCTGTTATAGCCTTTCCCCTGTGCTAGTCAATCCAGTTGTTTTCAATTTCCAACTTCAAGTCTCCAGTCTTTATTCCCCTTTTATCTTTTCTTTGGGGTGAGAGGGTGAATAGACAGTAATTCTATCCTTTGGTTTTTGATCTGCCCAAACTGCTAAGCCGTGACACAATTGATGCTTAAATCATAATAAATCATTCTTCCATCAATTTTTTTAAAGGTATTAAATCTCTTAGGCTAAAGACTTCACCCTCATGTGTAGTCAAGTAAGCAAGAAACAACATGTTCCTTGAGAAGTAAATGAGAAGTAAAATTCACCTGGAAGACTTTTAAAATGCAAAATAAAACTATAATTACATTATGAGAAAAAATCTTGTAAAAATATTGTTTCCTTTTACAGTGTTTGCAATATTTGTAACATACCTGTTACTTGTTTCTTCAAAGTCTCAATTTCTTCTTTCAAATTTTTGATTTCTAAATCTTTGCTTGCTGTTATTGGACCATCCACTGTTGAATACTGCAGAGCCTGGACTGTTTGGGTGGACTCTAGAAAAAGATGGAAGGAGAGAGAAATTACACACCTGACATCTGAGGAGGGAAAAAAAGGTATTACTGATAAATTTAGACCTGCCAAAAGATACTTCACCGAGAACTCCACAGTTTGTAATTTTTAACTAAAAAGTGCCAATTTTTCAGTAACTGTCAAGCGGACAAACTAAGTCGTAGAGGTTTCAAGAATTAAATCTTTATGCCATAATAACCAAGGTTCAGTGCAAACAAAGTTACCATGTTATAAGAAGTTATATACATTGGATATTTCAGGCATAAATCATGAAGCTTTTCTGGTGGACAGCATTCCAGGAGGTATAATTGCTTTTTTCCACAGTATAAACCCTAACCTTATGAAGCTGTGAGGTAATCTAACTCTAAAAAGAGGATGATTTTTAGAAAATTAATATACCTTGCAGTTTTCTACTAAGCTCAAGCTTTTCCTGCTCTAGACGTCTTATTCTCCTCTCATAAGCTTCTGTTGCTAAAGTGTCCTCCAAGGTTCTTTGAATGCTGGCATCAAGATCCATGAAGGGTGGTCCAGCTGTCAGTCTTAGACAGCTGCGGTCTGAAAGTACACTGGAGGAAAAAAACAGCATTGCATTTTACAACAGGCTGAGTTTAAAATAATTTAACAACATGAACCAACCAATAAATAGTTGTTTAAATTGTAATTACTATGTAATTAATTACACAGTTAAATAAAACTTTGTTAGTATGAGCTTCTTAAAAACTGAGGTAATTTTTACCTAGCATGGCTGATAGCCTCAATCCATTTTTTTGTTACATAAAAGTGAATGAACTCCTGAATAAAAGTTATCATTATGGAAAGTCTACATTAGCAAGACAGCAAAAAACAACGGTATAGATTGTTAGTAAGATTACTGTAAGTGTTTAGTTTTAAATAATTAAGTTTTCCAAATACTTTAAAGACAACAATCACAATAAATGGGGTGAAATTATCACATGACAACTAGGGCATGTACATATAAGAAGTGCTGTGGTCCTGATTATGTGAATATTCATGTACACATACCACTACTTATGCAAATAAACCTTTTGAAGTCTACAGTTCATGTCACATAAGCAACATTAAGCACATGTGCTTGCAGAAACAGGCCTGGTTTTGCAGAGGCTGCAAACTTGTTTTACTTCGTAATTTTCATAAATGATCAAGGTCTACCTTGTTACCATTTAGCAGATGAACATGACAAATACCACACTAATACCAAATATCAATAAAAACAAGGGGGTTTTAAATTTCCATTTAAACCTACAAGAACCTCAAAGGACTAGAAATAAGTTCTCTCTGGGCCACAAATCTGGTCTTTGTCATATGCAGTAGCTTCATACATTGTCTGAAAATCACCTTTCTCAAACAAAACTCCTCTGAATACAGATGTTCACCTTTAAATTCACATGAATTTCACCTGCAGAATGTTCATTCTTTTGAACAGACAGCATTTTAGATTAGGCCTCCTAACTTCCTCAGTAAACCACTTTCCTTAGTACTTGTTTGCAGTTGGTTTTTGAGACAGAAACTTAAGATATCATGCAAGTTTCCTACAGAAATTTTGGCAACTTACCAGCTACTTGTATATGTGAAACCCACAAATGGTAAATGATGGCCAGAAAATGCAGTATGTGATGGTGGAGGTGTGGTTTCCTAGAAAAATAATAGGACAGCTGAGTAAGTAATATCCTACTGGATTGAAATATTTTTTTAATGTAATCATATGAAGTGTCACTGTTAGCATTAACTATATTCACATTCATCCTTATCTACCAGCCAAATACCAAATGGCATCACTGAAATGTATTTATAACAGCATGTAATATGCAAATATTCATCATGTTGGCATAAAAATGCTTTTCTAACCAAACAGGCTAATGTTGGAGGAAAGCAGAATATTACATGTATTGAAAGCCAATTTATTCCTTCTTTTGTTCCAAGAGGCTCTTAGCATCATTTATTCCCTCCTATAGACCTCTCTGCTGAGATTTCTCCAGTAAGATTTCCTGCCTGTAGATTACCATCCCCACTTCTGTGCAGGCTACCTCTTTTTGGAGAGAACAACAGTCAGACATTTACTAGAGAGAAGTAATACAACAGAGGTTTCTGATCCTACCAGTCTTTAACCATTTCTTCCTAACCATTACTCCTTTTTCCTGCAAATGAACTACAAACAAAGCTCAATTTTTGAGCTTATACTTGAGCTAAAATTACCCTGTTACTACATTATTTGAACCATTATAAGTTCTTATATTCCTAAATATACTGTTAAAAGTTTCCTGTTTAACCTCAACAGTTTTAGTTGCTATACTAGAGTTTGCCTTAACAGTCATTAAAAGAAATTCCCTAAGAAGATTATCACATCAAAAGAGCTAAATAGTTCTAAATCTTAAGAAAACAAAACATAATTTTTTCCAACAAACAAAAAGAGCCAGTTGTACACGCTGACATGTAAAATTCTCTAGGAAAGAACAAGCCTGTATTCAAAAGAAATCCAAAATTAATTTTCAGTGGTGCTCTAAACTATGACACCACAACACTGACCTTTTGGCAGACAAAAATCTTCTCATTGTAAAGAGTTCCCAGAATAAAAGGCAACACTAATGGCCTGGCTTAACTATGTAAGTACATCAAGTATACACGGTTGGGTATTTTGGAAAATAAGGACATGACCAAATTACAAAGCCTTGCCTTTACACTAATTGATTATAAAGATATCCGTTATTATACACTATAGCTAGGAAAAAGGAAAAATATATTTATTTGTCTTTTATATTTTATTTTAATATTTCAGAGAGTTGAGTTCCAAAACTGTCTTGAGGAATAAACTTAAAAAAGACAAATGTATAACTGTGTGATTTTAAAAGCCCATAGGTGTTTTCAGTTACCACATAGGTAACAATGTTGATTATAAAAAGTTGTATCTATTGATAACAGTATAAAATTCTGTAGAAGAATTTGTTTATTTGCTGATTCTTTGGGAAAGATAAAAACATTAATTTCTTGCTACTTATGTGAATCTACATTTATGATGCCTATCAGTAAGGCTACTAAATCAGACAAGCAAAAGCTAAAATTGTGCCAAACTGAGGCTGCCTAACAACACTCTTTTAACCTTTGTCTTTATGTGCATTTTTAACATACTGCTTGAATTTCATTATTACATATATAATTTTTCCCTAAGACCGGTCTCATTCAAAGTTCAGGCATAACATTAACAATCATGGCTTTTCTACATTGCCTTCTTACTTCTCTGACAGTAATTCTAGTATGTGAATTTCCCTCACAAGACATGTGTGAAGGACAGCAGGGAAAACACCTCCAAGTCATATCCAAGAATTTGAGGGGAAGCAATATTAAATACAATGTCCACTAGATGAAGCAAAAATGTTGAATATCCTCAGTCATGCAGTGCCTCAGGCTAGGTTTTTCTCAGATCTGCTAGGTGCAAAAGAAATGGTAGAAATATAACCTTAAATTAAACGAAACAAAACACTACCTTCAGATGTTTCAAATGAGGAAACTGAAAATGAAGCTCCAGAAACTGGTGTTAATCTTAAACACTTCAATGGCATTCCTTCTCACCTCCTAAAGTCTAACGCAAATTAAAAATTGGGAGTGTTTTCACATGTGAGGCCAACAACTCCTTATAGGAGCATTTTTTCTTTATCTGCAACCTGCCTTTTTCCGATGGGAAACCATTCACACTGCACAGGCAGCTTTTGAGTGCCTCAGTTAGCAGATCAGGCTCTAAGAAGGAAGACCACTAGATTGACCAGCATTAGAATGTATGAATAACCTCCAAAAGATATCTCAGCATCACAAACCCTTGATACACCCATCCATTCCTGTCACCCAACCCTAATGTTCCTGGACAAACTAATGCATAAACAGATTATCTGAAGACTTTATTAAAAGCTTTTAAGATAAAAGTACTTTAATTGTTAAGGGAAATGGGCAATATCAGATACCAGTGAGAAAAATCTAAGGAAAAAATACAAGTGTTTCTAGGCAACTAGAGCGATTTGCTTCATTTGCCTGTAAGAAAGGATTCTCATTCTTGGTGCTCCACACCACATACATCTAGCTCTGGATTTCACCTAGTCAGTGTATTTCATGTTTTACTTTTCAGTTGGAGGAAATGGAATGCAAATAATGATTATCTTGCCTGTATCAATTCATGTTACACAGGCAGTTCAGAAAACAAAACCAGGAATGGTGAAAATGCTTCATGTCACATGTAAACAGCAGGTTTCTGCATCTTTCAACAAACATACAAAAAGAAAAATATTTCCAAGAGACAATATAAGGCATTCTTCTGGTGCTAAGACCTCTATTATCTGTCAAAGTTCCTGTTCAAAAGCAGAGAAACACTAAGGTTATTAAAAATTAGTAGTTAAGCAAAGCAAGTAATTTCTTTCTCAGTAAGTTTGTTCTTACAGAAATGGCTGTAACATTCTTCTGAAATTTCTGAAGGCTCAGAAAGCAAGATAGACAAATTTTAGTGGGAATGAACTGACAAATGTATGGATAATTACAAAAGAGCATTACAGTAAAATGCATTATGCAAACTAAGTCTCAATCCTCTGCTAGAAATACAGTGTGTTACAGTCTATCCAGGTCTATACATATTATTCTCTGTAAGACATGGACACTTAGAACTTGTTACTGCAAATAACAGATGTATATTTGTTAAATATGTGTACACTTAAAATAATTTACAAAACTGAACTGCAGTAATCAATCCTTAACACATGTATGAATATATAGCCTCCAAAATATGGCTGCACTCCACATCAGTTCTTTAAAGCAGCACTTTGCTATTTATGCACAACATAATAAACACACTGGAATAAACTGCTATTTATATATTTTTTGCTGTACAGTATACCACAGAAGCAGATTTGTCAAAATACTAATTCTACACTTACAGAATTCTTTAAGCAATCATCATCCACATCAAAGTTTGATGTATCAGTGGGGCTGCTGACTTCTGGGATGTAAGGTGCCTCACAGTTTCTAATGTTGTCCCAATCAATCCCAGAAAAAAATGGATGGTTCTTAAAGTCTTCTATCCCATTTTGTCCAAGCCGATGCTCTCTGCTACAAATGAGCCTTCGGATTAGATCCTTTGCACTTTCAGATACATCTGTCACTTGAGCAGGAAACTGAAACCTCTCCTTAAAGATTAAAAAAAAAGAGAAAATAGTTAATTACCAAGAAAAAGTAGTAATTTTAATGAAAATTACTATGTAGGAAAAAAGTGTGCAAGTACTCCAGTTTCTTAAATATTTGCAGAAAAATACTTTCCCAGAGGATGCAAATTATTGACAGGTTTTTGTCTCCTAGTTTTCATTCTCTATTTCTTCCCTTAACACTGTTGAATTCTACAGCTACCCATGTGCAAGAACATTTAAAAATCTTCTGCATCAGATCAAAAAGAATGATGCTATGATGCCAAGGTTTAATCCATAGACCGAACAATTTTGTAATTCAGATTTTCAGTTTTCAACTGCTTTATCCTAAATCAAAGCCATCTGTAATCCATAACCAGAAACTTACTATATGCGAAAATATTTTTCTTCTACATTTATGAATATTAATATAATCTCATTATATATAAAATCTCATTTTAATATAAAATCTCATTTTAATATAAAATCTCATTTTAAAAACAAGCCTCCAAGATACCCTATTATTTATTTTAAATTAATTTAGAGAAAGACAGAAAGTGCACTAACTTTGTGGTTCATTATTTTCCCATAGGTCTCCACCAAGGACTCAGCATAAAAGGGTGTTTCTCCATAAAGCATTTCATACATGCAAACACCTAGGGACCACCAGTCACACTCGGGCCCATACTTCCCTTTTCCATCTTCCATGGCTTGCAAGATTTCTGGAGAGATGTAGTCTGGTGTTCCAACTGCCACTGAAGACTGGACCTGTAGAAGTTACATTTCCAAGACTAAAATCAACTTCCATCATTACAGACACTGCTGTTTGTGGAAGTACATGTACACTTAAATTTAGCCTAGTGTTCTGGTTATAACAATAGTAATGAAATACAATAAGAAGGCATTCCTTCAGAAATACATAAACATCCAAAGCACTACCTTAGCAGGTATACCAATAACATACTTTTGCTAATTTTTAACCAATATTTACCCCCAGAGAAAGAAAAAAACTGTCAATCTATGGCTTTCAATTTATGTCTATTTAATGGCTTAGAGTTGTTATTAAGTAATTAAAGATTAGGTGATCACATATGTTGTAACACTCTGGGACATGTTTAACATACTGAAATTACATGCTAGTCACACCTACTATACACTGTGCAAGTTCAAATTTACTATTAAAATATGATGATATGCTAAATATAGCTTCTCCTTCTTACACTAATGCTTACATTTTCAATAAAAATCAGAGCTCAGAGGTAAAAACTGAGAGCTTCATAGTTCAACGAATACCCACTCAGCAGTGACAGTGTAGCTTCTCTTTATTTATTAATGAGTTGACTGTGTGCACCTGAAAAGATTTTAATATGCCATAAATCCAAGCAAAGCACAGTCAAAATGGAAACTGAGGTTAGTTTCAAACCAACACCACTACAATTCTATTTTGTTTGACATAAGGCACCTTTTCTCTTTATTTGAACATGTTTTAGAAGCCAGCAAAAGACTTAAAAAAAGGCATTTAGGAATGTAGCATTGTGTCCAATTTACCGTTCCATCTTCCATAAGTTTCAGACAAGAACCAAAATCTGCTAATCGAATATGTCCATTCACATCCATCAAAATGTTGTCTGGCTTAATATCCCTGCAAATAAAACATATTTCAGAATTAACAGAAAAAATTTATTGCATAATACAGTCCAAGCATTAACCCTGCTATATCCTTATCATTCAAAACCAGCAACAGATTAGTAGACTGACCATAATCACTCATCATATGATGAAGTTTGCACCAAAGATATTTCTTGATCGGAGTCTGTGGATCAAAAAATGCAATGCCTGCTAATTTTAGCAAGATTTGTGGTGTCAAATTCCTCTCATCTCTTACAAAGATATAGGAGAAGCAGAGTTGCTCTAAACTTTGTAAAGTATACAGTAAAGTAAAACTTTACAATCACCAAAATCATTTTAGTGAACAACTCTTTAGCAAAAGATGCAAACTTATAATGGAACAATCAATAATCTCTAAGTTTTACTACACAACAAAAGTCAACTAAAGCCTTTCAGCACTATTTGTCTTTTTTGTACATCTCAGCTCACTGTTTATGCCTGTCATACTTCTGCTGCAATGACTGCCAAAGCCATCTTGCACACTGCTGCAGCTTTGCTTGGCCAAGTTATGCAGCTGTCTCATTCAGGTCATGACATACATGAAAAAATCTTTCTCAGCAAGCAACATAATAAAAACCCTTTATTTTGCAAATTTGATTCTTTTATTTGCCTCATATTTTAGAGATACCTAGGTATGCTAAAATACAGATGAAGTGTATGTCCACAGTATGCATCTCACTAGGACAAAAGCACCTATGCTCTTGAAGTTACCAGAATGACTTTTATTGTTTATCTTGCAAATCAGTTTCAAATTTCAAAATTGCTTTTCATGAAAGTACAGTTATTAGACATATCCTTAAGCAATATTTTTAAAATATTTAAATTTATAAACATACAACATTTCACATTCTTACTCTAACCTTATCTATTATATTCCAAAGGTAAGTTATAACCGTATGAATAAAGTACTAATAGTGACAGATCAGTCGTTTATAAGACATAAGAACAAATGCCCTAAAAAAACAAAACCAAACCAAACCAACGAAAGCCAAGTGAAGCCCTGATGTTGCTTCATTCCCTACTACTAAAAATTATTCATTCAACTACTAAATTAGTATTCATTCAACTACTAAAAATTAGTCAATTCTTTGCAAACAAATTTCAAAATACACGCAAGCTAAGACATTGATACTGAGCATAAGAGCAGGGTTTTGTTGGCTTTTTCAGTATTATAGAAGAACTGCCATGAAGGTGGCATTTTTTTATACAAACAGTGACAACTAATATGGTAACAGTATCTTGTTTTGAAGAAAAGTACTCCTTAAATTTGTGTTACCCAAATACAACCAGGCAGCAGCCCATGCTGAAAACAAGGCATCTTCCAAACAAGCAGAGATATGTACAAAGTAAAAAGCAAACACTACTTTTTACCATACTTTTGCATCTCACACATGAAGACTACTCTTTACATAGCAAATCATAAAAATTAACCATGTCCACTCTCTAAGTAACATCTGAATAACATTCTTCCACTTGATTTTTGCTAACATTGAGTATGCCAAAGAATTGCAACCACTTTATTGAGACAGTTCGATTTATTTTACATTCACCCACTAAAAACATACCTTAAACATGTTCCTAATAAAAATAAACACATGCGATTGATACTTTGGGAATTATAACTTCAGTTTAAAATGCTTTGCAAAAATATGCACTTAAAAATCAAATTCCTCTTAGAAACTGGATGTAGTTCAAGCTAAACAAAAACGTCACCCCTGAGTCTTCATTTATCCATGTTCCACCTTTAAATATATTCCTAAGAGAAATAATCCACATCATTATACCAACGTCCCCCCTTCAATCTCAAGAGAAACAGCAGAAAACATGAAAAATCTCATTGTTGTCAACACAGTGAAAAAAAAATTAAAAAAGAAAACATTCAAAGCACTCAGCATAGCAATATTTCTTGCAAAGCAAATGCTTAGTAATCACTACGTAAGAACAATTGTACAGTTAAGGAAAAAAAGAGGCTAAATGTATCCAAATTTTTTTCAGCTCTTGTAACAGAAAGCATGGGATATGAACCACTGCTCTGAATAGAATAGATACAGGCAAAGGAAAAGTTCAGAAAATTATGAACCCCAGAGGGGAACAAGGAAGGAGAGTAATTACTGCCAGTGTACATGAAGAGTTCGAAGGTGCTAATTTTGGGGAAAAATAATATGACATGAACCTCATTATACCAATGAACCAACTCACAGGCCCATATATTTAAGTTTACACAATATAAACACTTCTGGCATTAAGGAGCTTGTGACCAGTACCACTTCTTGCTAACTTTACAGTTATGATGCAGAATGTCCTCACTATGATTAATCATTTTGTAATGCATTTAATAAAAAAAAGTATTAAAAAAGAACAAAGTCAGACAGAAATGTATTAAAAGGCGAGTTCTTCTTTGTAACAAAAGGTGGCCAGATGGTGCAAGAGGAAGAAATCTCAGTACATCCAACATGCCTGCCTTAGAAGAAACATTTCAGAGTCTTCCCATACTCAACTGAGCTCTTTAAAAAGCAGCAGAACTGAAATGAAAATAAAGGGGCTTATGTGGTTTGAATTCAACAAATGCAATGTGAGCTCAGCATGAAGAAAGAAATGGACCTTTATGAAACTGAAGTGGAAATTTGATAGCTCAGCTACCAGTTTATTTTAGCCCACTGGATAAGAATGGGAAAATTTCAAGAATAAGTGTTTATTTTTAATGCTAACATTAGAAGAGCAGAGAAATTAGTTAATTTTCCTAAACAGATCACACCCTCATGTTGTCCTTGAACAGAAAAGAACAAAGTGAACAGCTCACACTACATTATTTTTCTGTGAAATCTTCATGTGAACAGTATTTTTTAAATGCTACCAATGCAAATTAAAATACCAACATATGAGAAAAATGTGTTAGTTTCAAGTGTAACTGCTGGCACAAAGAAACTAATCCAAAGAACTTATTACTAATTGAGCATTTTATAGCACATTATTTTGTCATTATACATGCAAGAGCACTCCCCAAAAGTTTACATTAGGAAAGTAAGCAAATAAATAAAAATACATAAATAAATTATTCAAATAAATTTACCTTATAAATAAGTAAAAGGTTAAAACCAGACACCAATGTTTGTAATTATGGACTTTCACAACAAAAAATGTTGTCATTTGCCAAGTTACCTACTTAAAAAACATAACCAAGATCTTACAGACTGAATGCCTGGACTTTTTATCTCAGGCTCCTTCAGAACACAGGATTCTCCTTAGTTGGGACAGAAGTTTGGAAAACTGTTTATTTCACTCCCTTCTGTTGTTTCAGGCAGACTTCTCTTCCACACTCCTCACACACAAATGCTACATCCATGATTCAAATTAATACACGTGGCTGAAAATGTGGCTGGTGTTTGTGAAGTTTTTATTAAGGTATTCCGTGATGCCAAACTGACATACACAGAGTGAAACAGGTGGTGAACTTCAATCAAGAATGCTAGTCATCTGATGCATGTTTTTCACATTCAAACCTATGGGCATTGATGTCCAGGAGCTTATTTCTGGTTTCCATTAGACTGTATTGGGTTAGATCAAAGTCAAATTTGCCATATTCTGCCAAATGAAGTTTATCTGAACTCTTGTGAGAACAACTAGAAATACGGTCCATCTGGAAGAAAGACCAATGTGCAGTAAGCCAAATTAGATTTCGATAACCAGCAGTTACTCTTCAGCAATCCCAATAAGATAGTCTAAACAATATAGTAGCATGAGAAAATTGGCCTATGTATTAACCATGCCTCTTATCAAAACTCTATGGTGTGTTCTAAAAAGACACACCTCCACTTTTGGGTGGAATCCAAAAAGGGCCTATTTCAATTGAATTCAAAATAATTTAAATAACTTTGATCACCACCCTATTATTTACACAACACCAAACAGCTGAATCATGTTTGTATATTAAACAAAGCCTGTTTCATATAAAGATGACAAACTAAAGCTGAAGATTTAGGTTAGACAACAGGAAAAAAATTCTTTCCTGTGAGGGTGGCGAGTCAATGGAAGAGGTTGTCCAAAGAAGTTGTGGCTGCCCTCTCCTTGGAAGTGTTACAGGTCAGGTTGGTTGGGGCCTTGAGCAACTTGGTCTAGTGAGAGGTGCTCCTGGCCATGCAGGGTGTTGGAACTAGATGATCTGTAAGGTCCCTTTCAACCCTAGCCATTCTATGATTACAACTGAAAAAGATGTAATAGCCTTGCATCTAGTTGTGAACTCAATAGGAATATTCAAAAACTAAATGCTTCAGGATTTAAACCTTATTAACTACATGGAAAAAAATGCTATAAACAATCTTATTATAAAATGACAATGAGGACATTCAGCTTTTTTCTCATTAAAGAGTATCTTAATGCTGTAAAAGTCTCTTGTTTTCTTAAAAACTCTTGATAAGAAATCATTACACATATGTTGCTCCAGTAATTCACCTCTACTAAAAGAACCTTGTTACTCTCAGGAGGAGGAGATTCATCTCTACTTTAGTAAAGACGGTGGACAGACTCTCAAAAATTACTAGGAAACATCAAGCAAACCAAGACAATAAAGGTTCTAGATCTGTGATACATTCATTATTTCATGATCAGAAAATGCAATTTATCCTTAGTGATAACACCAAACTCAGTGAAAGCAAATACAGAAATCAAGGTTTCATGTACTTCATGTGTTACATCACACAGAATCAGGTATTGAATCTAACCTTTACTTAGTTTCAGATTCTTCCTAAATGTACTTTTAAATCCTTAATCCAGACTGAGATAAATATTTTCTGTGTCCACTAAAAGTAAGGTAACTACAATTCCTCTTTTGCTACCAAGAACTTGCACCACAGAGTTTAAGTATATAATGAAAAAAAGACACAGGCAATTGCTATCCACATGGTGTGTGAACAACACAAGAAGTAATAAATTTAAATACCAATGAATAATACTGAGATGAGACACTAGAAGACACTTTTACAGTATCAACAATAGGACTCTGGAACAAACTGCTTTTTTTTTTTTTTTTTGTTAGCTGACCTCTCCAAGTCCTTTACCAGTCCTTTCTCTACAGTTCCATACTGCTCTTTATTTTCTGCAACTCAGACAAGTATTCTGGAGTCAACACAAGTTGACTTTATGGTATCCAGTGTTCTTTATAAATTTCAAATGTTAATAAAGGAAATTATAACAAACAACAGAGAATGAGTACATCAGCCAAAACATACACATCTGGAGTTTGTTCAGGCACTGATACTAATTCATAAACACTTGAATTGAATGCAATTACTGTCTTATTAATACATGCTCCAGCACAATATATTATAATCTAGAACTGATTTACCTTACAAAAATGTCTCACTGTGGCCTTTGTGCACATGTATTTGTTTTCAAATAATGGATCTCTCAAATAAAAGAACAGTTTTAAAACAACAGTTTTAAAAGATGGTTACACTAATTCTCTTTCCCTTCTTTTAAAAAAACAGTGACTTGAAAAAGTCTTTGTAATAAGTGCTTGGCCACTATTTAATCCCTGTGGCTATTACCTTTAATCTAAAATGCTAATCAACTAAAAGAACAAGATATCTATGGAGACAACTCTCACATCCAGGCTAGACCTCTCATGCCATATTTTGAAAAGATGTGAGGGCAAAGTCACTTGTCATGGCTAAGGATTATTTCTATTGTCTTGTCAGTTTTACAGGCTTAGACCAGGAACACACTGTGTCATTTTATAAACATTTTAAATTTACTACCTTACAATGCTGATTTACAGGCGTAATTTTAAACACTTATGCAAATAAAATTATAGACATTATCAGAAAGACAATTCATTATGGCAAACAATCATGGATATTACAGGAAGTCTGAAGTCCAGTGCATCCTGAAACTGGCAAAAGTTCAAATAAAAATAAAGTTACTTGAAATAGTCTGAGTATAAAAGATTGGAACCATCAAAAAAGAAATAAATGAATCCCATTCCCCCAAATTAACTAAATAGCCTCTTACAGTAGAGCAAGAATATAGAAGCTAGTAATTTTTCTTAGTGTTGTCTCCTACTTGAGTTAGTCTTATTGGGACAAAAAACTAGTAGGGGACTCAAACATTAAATTGGGCACACAATTAAATGAATATTTGAATGTTTAATAATGCATTGATCATTAACCAAATAGTATTATGGTGTAAAAATTATGCAAAAAACCCATGAGAGTATTTCTTTTCAGGTAATTTTAATAGTTTCAAATAGCTATTTATGACAGGTTTTTTGATGCATAATATTTGAGGCATGAGTATAAAAGTTTTGAAGGATATGCAAATGAAATATGTGAGAAACATAAGAGGATTATTTTAATTTTTATTAGAAACAAAAGTCAATGTGTAAAAGAAGTATTTTATTTGAGAAATCCAAACATAACCATAGGAACTTGGTAAAAATTGCTAGTAACTGAATGCAACTTGTAAAACACAGGGAAATAACGCTCAGGAAATAAAGTAAATATTCTTACATGAACAAGACAAGTTGTAACATAACTCCAGAACAAGTCTAAAGCTCTGGAGGTACACTGCCATTCCTCGATCAAAGTCAATCCAGTTGCAGTGAATTTTAAAGGACTACTCAAAATCCAACTGGACATGGTGCTTGGCAACCTGGACTCATAGATCCTACTCTGAGCAGGAAGGTTAGACTGATTGATCTCACCAGGTCTCTTCCAAACTGAACCATCCTGCAATTCTGAAATTATTATTAAGGCCGCCTTTTCATTTTTTTTCCAATAATAACATTCTGGTTATATTGAATCAAAGCTCCACAAACAAAATTCCGAAACTCAGTAACACCAAGATATTATATACTCAGTTGCAGCAGCATATCTACTGAGTTCTTGAGCTTCAAGACAAAATGCATCTTTAGCTGTAGTATTAATAATGTTCCTAGTTTTGGACTAGGTAATTGCAGTTCATTTAAAAAAATTAGAAAAACATCTCATTCTCAACTCTGTGAGGATATTACAGGTAAAACCACAAAATTGTCATGATAATTTCTTGATATTGAGTAGCAGTCTGGCTTAAAAAAAATGTTAAAATGAAAAACTTCCTTTTACTGCTCTTAGGTTTGACAAACGGAAAGCCCCTTTTTATCCCAAAATGCTCAGCAGTTGAGCTGAAACTTTGACATTGCTGACACTTAAGTGCTGGCAAAAGTGGCCTCAATCCATTAGAAGAAACTACATGACTAGCCACCCACACCACTTCTTTGCACAGATTTTCTCTGCATAAGCCCTGACTACTGAAGGAGCCTCATAAAACCAGGCTCAGCACACAAGTCTGCAGCTATGGCAGGGCACAGCATACACATCTCCTCCTTCCTCAGAAGTAAGGTAACCACCTAAGCTTTGTTGCCCCCAAGCAGCATCCGTCTTCTAGGTATCAATTTCCAGAATTGAAATAGAAGCATGGCAAGTTTTATAGTAAGACTTTTAAGTAGCAAAATAGATACAGAATTTGCTAAAGTTGCTAACTCGGCACTATTCTGGCCTGGGCTAGATATTTGAACTTCATCTTTCAGTGACTGAATTACTTTGCACCCTATGTTTTCCTTAATGGCCTGCAAATTTTCAGTAACTATATGCATGCTTCTTTATTATTACAAAATATTATTCTCAGGAATAGACAGGCACTAGAACAGAGTACATAAACATATGTATTTTTTAAAAAAGGATGTAAGGACTTCTTGGTTATGTACAGTTCTTCAGAATCACACTACTTGTAGATAGAAGGGTTCAAAATAGGTGTTTAAATTATACTCTCATATAACCAATTAACTGTGCATACACCAAAAAAACACTAATAACCTGAAATTAAGGAAGCTCTGGGAAAAGAGTGATGGCAGGGGGTTGATTGCTCACACAGCAAACAGCCAACATCAAAAGGGCCTTGAATAAGAAAACAACCAGAAGTTTTGCCATGGTTGGCTACATACTATTTTTGAAGGAAGAATTTGGAACACCTAATTTACAAAGCATTTAGAAAACAAAACAAAACAAAATTAATTTCTTTACCTCCATCTGGTGGTTTTCTAGTTTCTAATATGCTACGAATACATGTAGTGGAAGACCAAGCCAAGGGCACACACTATTTGAGCCTCTCTAGCCTGCCCAGCTGTCACCGTGCTTTTCTTTTGGTGTAATCATTCTGCTTGTGCAGAATGCCACATTCATTTCACACCAATAAAATTCATCAGAGAAACTGGTCATTTGAGTCAACAATTGAGAGAATAATGGTCTTCAAGTTTGAACCCAAAGTTTCATGAATACTGAGAAACAACATTAAGTATGTGTCCGACAATTTTAGTTATTACTAAAGTGTATTCAAATATCTTGAACCTAGTTCGTTCTTTTTTGTGGTACTCTATTAGATGATACTTCAAAAAACCAAACTAATTTAAGCTGATGGTGGTAAAAACAAGTTAGGTTTATTACTTAAGATTTCAATGTGACTGCAACGCAATACCAAGCAGCTGAGCTTTTTCTGTATTGCTGAACTGTACTCTTTTATCACTCTACACTCTTTCTCCTAAAGAAATTAATAAAAATATGATCATAATATCATGATGGTTTAAAAAAAAAAAAAAAAAAAAAAAGAAAAAAATCAGAAAAAAAAAAAGAAAGAAAGATTGTCTATTTGCCATATTTTGTCATGTAAAATTTACTCGAATTCCATTTTGGCTTCTAAGAACTTAAGTAAATGGATGAAGGACTCCACAACCACTCCCTGAAGCATATTCTAAAGATTAAATAATTAAAGTCTGCTAAGCAAGGATAATTAATGTCAAAGCTCTCAGATGCCTAATAGTAGCGTGAGTTACTGGTGAGTGAAGAAGCAGAAAGAGTAAGCTCTTAAGGATGTTATGTCCACCTGTGAGTACCATCTGTCAAGAAATCCTGAAAAAGAGGTGAAAGAGGAATCTATATGCCCACTGTTTTCACTGTAAATTATTACCTATGCTAGAAGATGTTAACACACTTTTTAAAGTGGATAAATGCTTTCTTTCCTTTTTATTCTAATTTTAGATATGCAATCTCTGGTCTCTGCATTCCAATACAACCACATATAGTCTCTGAAAGAGCTAAATGCATTCCATAATTCTGAGAGTAAATTAGATAACATTAACTTATTTGACAAAGACAGTCAAAAAACACTTCTCACACATTTATTTTATAAATGCACTCATGCTACTAAGAAAGCAATCCAGAGAGGAATGTTCATTCAAAAACTGGAGAATTAAAAATGTATTGATACATATTTGTATATTCTTAAACATGTGTTTGCATGTTTATCTGTGCAAAACACACACACATGTTTTATAATTATAAGGGATATTTATGAGTATTGTGAGCTGAAGCAAGTTGTTACTTGCAGATCACTAGAAGATTTCAGGGACTGATGAAACCAACTAACCTGCTGGGTCCATACTGCATCCCACAGCACCTCTCCCCTGGTTCTTTTCTGCCTTCCTCCAGGAATAAATACACAAATGTAAATAAACCAAACATTATGGGAAGTGAGGGAAAGGGAAGTCTGTTCAGAAAAAAGTGCAGAGATCACTGGATGCTTTTCATTTTGCCAAAGGAAGGACTTACAGAGTCTTCAAATTAGGTTGATCTTATCCCTCTCCCATTCATGTACTCTGTCAGCAGTAAAAATCATCATGAAGCTATTAAAATATATTTAAAAATATATAAAAACCTATATAAAAAATACATTACTAAAATTTAAATAAGTTTTTTATTGTTCCTGAATTATGTGGGAAATAGAACACAGATAAGTTGCGAAGGCTCCAAAGTAAATCCTGGAGGCTAAACAAAAACGATTTACAACGAGAAGTAAAGCAATGTCACCTCAAGAGAACAAATACATACATCAAATACTTGTCATAGACGTTGCAAGCGTGTGAAGAAGTACTGTTATATTCCATATATTTTATTATTCTTCCTCCAGGCTTTAGATTTCACATTTAAAAAAAAAATCCTCCTGCCCAGCAGGAAGAATGTTTCAGAAAAAAAACACTACAGTCATCTTAATGAGCTGCACTTATCTTTTGTTTTCATTTTCCTTCATCCTTACTCACCAGTTAAAGATACCTATGATTTCTCTTTTCTTCAAAGTCAGTGTTGTTAAGAATATGCACCCTCCTCCAAAAAAGGTGGGGGGATGGGGCTACTGAAGAAAACCATAGCATGGCTTTACCAAACATGTCTTCTACTTAACTGTGTCCTAAATTAACAGTATATAGTTTAAATACTAGCAGTAATGACAATCCTTCCCAGTGAGTAAGAAGCAGAACAACAGAGAGCAAAGAACTTCAATAAGGAAATAATAAAACTACATTTAGGATAATCACTTTTGCTTCCCTTCAGCTTGATCATGCTCTTTACTGTATTGCAAATCTGGAATTGTGTTTAATAACTCTTGGTCATCTGCAAAAAAATCAAATGCAATGCTGAATAACTGTGCTAAAGGAATTAGCTGTGCTGAAGCACCCAGGTGAATTAGAAGCCTGAATCACAGTGAAAACTTGTAATGAAAACTATGAAAAGTGATTCAAGATTTGCCATTTTTACATCCTATGACGGAGTACAGCAGAATTCATACTGAGAATTACAATGAAGAACACATATAATGGGAGCTATGGACTTCATAGCATTGCTAATTTTTATATATATTAGAGATTAAGATGTAGATTTGATATGCCTAAATTACACGTTTATTATAAACAGATTCAAATAAAAACCCACAACTAGTGAGGGAAAGCTGCAGTTGAATTCACATTGTTACAAGAAAGTAAGAGAATACCATTTTCAAAAAACAGTTACTTAGGAATACTCAAAAGTGAAAGAAGAACATCCTCCAACCCCATCCTAAGAATTCATTCATGTATTGGTCCCCTTCTTGTTTCCCTCAATCCCATGCTTGTTTTCTGTCCAGCATCCTCCTCCATTTAAATAGCTGGCCATTTGAAGGATCAAAGTTTGTATTTTCAGTCACTTAACCTATGGTTAATCTCATTGGCACTTGCCTCATTAAGCAGAAGTAGTTGTCTACTGTACACCTAATGGCTAACAAGGAGACAGACAGTAAGTTCTTGGCTATACGTAATGTTACAGAAAGTGTATTTCAGAACTCACATAATAAGCAGTTTTAGCTAGGTTTGATGCCTGTTTTTACAGAGTTGATCAATATTTGAAATTATGAGACTTGATTAATACCTGCATTAGTAGTTATTCTCTGGATGAGACTCAATTATTGTTTTCTTGTAGGTTGAAACGAAACTGAAAAGCAAACCTTTAGAGCAGGGAACAAGTCAGAACTTAAAATAGCAAGCAGAGCAGTTACTATAAATTATTTATTACTGTGATACATAAGCAGATAATAAAAACATTTATTTGGTTTATATTTAATCTGTTTCAGGAAAAGTCTGAGTAGAAAACAAAGTAAAAATTCTACTCATTTACAAGTAAACATCCTGTAAGACTGTCCTAATTTAAAAATAATGAATTTTTAGTAGTTGAATTGAGAAGACCTGCTACAAATAGATGGACAATACTTGGTTACGCTAATCAAAACATTCATTAAAATGTCTATGTAAATTATCTTCTTCCCATCATCTGAAGCTGAGGAGTATACAAGCTATATATTACTGTGAAAGTATATATCACTGCCTGACTTAAACTTCTTTAATATTACAAATAAAACAAAAACACAGGATAGAGATTTGAATGTCATAAATACTGTCACTGATATAAAATCATGGTTCAAAAGGATGAATTGGACTAGAAGTTTTTAAGAAAGCCTCTTCTGCTCTCCTGAAAATGGCATCTACTGAAGTTAAATTTGGCTCCAAAGAATCTATTGATACGAAATCCTCCAGTCTGTCTTCAGATGAATTAGTTGGCCTGAAAGACAAGACTTGCCAGGTATCCCAGCTATGTTTCAAGACACACTTTTTATAAAATAAGTCATAATCATCTTGCTAGATACATTCAGTGAGTGTTGTGACTTCTTTTGTGCTACATATCAGTTTTATTAGTATTTTCATGTTGCGAGACTAAAAAATTATAATAACAAAAGACAACCATCAATTATAGACACTTCTAAAAAGTACACGATACTGAGAGAAAATCAGTTATTTAGGAACAATAACAAGGATTAGCCAGTTGAATTCTATTTGAGGTAATGTTTTTTCCTCTTAGCTAGACCCAATTTTCCAGATTCCTGCTACCTGTCTTTGGTCAGCTTTCAAGTTTCCTAATAAAGCCTATTGAAAGGATCAGCTCTGACCTCCTGTTATGTAGCACACAACAGATAAGGTATTCAGAGTTCTTCTGCTTAATATATTATGCAAATATAATTGCAAATCTCAATAACATTATTACTGATGCTATCAGAATGTTGTTCAAACTAGTATTACACAAACAAACATTTCCAGCCAAGAATTCTCATTACCATAAAATACAAATGAAGTCAATGTCTGCAGTATGAATCCCACACAAGTATGAGTTTCCCAACTACTTCACACACTAGCTGCATTTTTACCTTAAATGCACATTTGGTCTTCAGCAACTGCTGCACTGTGTTCAAGTAGACCAGTTAGAGAATTTCAATCATAAGAGAATATGACCATGAGCCAACAATGTGATTTTGTGGCCAAGAAGGCCAATGGCATCCTGGGGTGCATTAGAAGGGGGGTGGCTAGTAGGTGGAGAGGTTCTCCTCCCCCTCTACTCTGCCCTGGTGAGGCCACATCTGGAATATTGTGAATATTGTGAATTGTGGAATAATGTTCTGGGCCCCTCGATTCAAGAAGGTCAGGGAACTGCTTGAAAGAGTCCAGTGCAAAGTGACCAAGATGATGAAGGGAGTGGAACATCTCCCGTATGAGGAAAGGCTGAGGGAGCTGCGGCTCTTCAGCTTGGAGCAGAGAATGAGGGGTAACCTCATCAATGTTTATAAATATGTAAGGGGTGAGTGCCAGAAGGATGGATTAAAGCTTTTCTCACAGGTGCCTAATACCAGGACAAGGGGCAATGGTTATAAACTGGAGCATAGGTGGTTCTGTATAAATATAAGGAAGAACTTTTTCACTGTGAGGGTGACAGAGCACTGGAACAGGCTGCCCATCCCTGGGTTGTGGTGCCTCCTTCCCAACCTACCGAGGCATGTTCATGTGTGACTTGCTATAGGTGACCCTGCTCTGGCGGGGGGGGTAGACTAGATGATCTTTCAAGGTCCCTTCCAAACCCTAACTTTCTATGATTCTATGAACCCACGAACTGAATCAGGATTGTCTCAAAATTTCTGGCAGAATGCAAGGAACACCTTCATTCCAGTTCAAGATATTCTCTGTTTTGATGCAGCAACTGGAATTTCCTCATTTTTCCAAACAACTCTATTATTTCATCATTCTCTCTAAAACTGAGAGATTAGATTTTTGATACTGCTAATAATATTATATACACATGCTAATTGCACCAATCTGTAATAGTAGAGCCAAAACATGTTTGCAAAACACTTATTCAACTGAACTGCACAAGCACAGCCAAAATATTACACAGCACTTTATAACCCCCAGAAACCAGTACCTGGATCAGGAGGGCACACACACAAAGATGGAGTGAAAATCTAGGATTTCTACATTGTATTCTACAAAATGTTTCACTGTGTTAGAGGCTTGATGTTAGTTTCTTCAACAGACTGTAAAGTACACACATTCAGTTAGTGTAAGCTGAGAGGGAAAAAGACACCACCAATACATTGAGCCAGGCACAGATTTTACAGGCAGCAACACAGAAAGATTATGGCAGAAAGATTATGCACTAAGCAGCTTCATTGTAACGGTGCTGGCATAATTGCTGATGACATACTTTTTGTTAACTTTTAAAATTTATTTATTTATCTTACGCATGTTAAGGTGAGACACTATTTATTAGAAATCAGTTGTTCTAAATTCGAATTAAATCTATTAAATCTGTGAGAAGGGATGCAAAGTCAGATACTACAAATGCTGCATGTCCTGCCCATGTCCATCAGCATTCTTCTGGTATTTTGATTAGGTACAAGTTATTCCAACTTATGATATTCAAATGAAAATCATGATGGTTTACCTTTCAGCACCACAACTCTGCTAAGCATTTGAATGCCAAAAGCAATCATAACATTAATAGTACAGAATCTCAGACAAATATTTTCAAGGAACTATGGTTTAAAGCAACACGGTAAGGTAAGACTGAACAGTTTATGCAAAACTTGCAACTTGACAGTTCCCTTTTGGGGTTTTATCTTCTTTAAAAGGAAAACCAGCTTTGAAATGAAAGTGAATAGCAGTGGAATGTTACTTAGAACTACTGCAATTAATAAACATGTAGACTATTTTAACATACATTTTTCATTTCCTCCAGTTCACTTCACATAATATTTAGAATTATTATGACGAATACCATGTTGGACCACGCAAATACTGGGAGCAAATTCTGAATTATTTTGTATGCTAAGTCATCTGGATCAGGTAATTTTTGTCACAGTATTATGAGTAGACATAGAATTATTAGAATATGAAAATAATTTTATAGATTTTTTCCATGAGTAAAAGTGCCACTAAAAGAACAAATGTCAAGACTAGTCATGGTATTGGTAAGGAAATGGGGAGAGAGGGGAAAAGACATGGGAAAACAGGTAAGTACTGAAAGAGGAAATAAAATCGGAGGAAGACTATGACTGGAAACCCCTTAGGGTCAGTTTTGAAAATGATATAACCTTTTGGTTAATGACCTTGGCATAGAAATAAATGCATGCTAATAAAATGAGGGACTTGGGTCTTTTCAGCTTGGAGGTGACTAAGGGGCAACCTCATTAATATTTATACATATGTGAAGGGTGAGTGTCAGGAGGATGGAGCCAGGCTCTTCTCAGTAATGTCCAGTGACATGCTCAAGTGATAATGGGTGCAAGCTGGAAGCAAAGAGGTTCCCTGTAAACTCAGGGAGAGACTTTTTAACTGTGAGGGCGACTGGAATGGGCTGCCCAGGGAGGTTGTGGAGTCTCCTTCTCTGAAGACATTCAAAATCTGCCCAGATATGTTCCTGTGTGACCTGCACTAGGTGCTCGTGATCCTGCTCTGGCAGGGAGGTTGGACTTGATCTTTTGAGGTCCCTTCCAGACTCTAACATTCTGTGATTCTGTGAAAATCTGTAGATATCACAAAGCTGGAAAACAGAAGTAACAGCAGGGAAGACTGGAATATGAGACATACATGAATGGCTGAAATGAAGATTATCATGCCGAAATCGGGTTACATTTAACAGTGCAAAATGTAAATACCTGTCTATTGATAGTAATAGCAGAAACTTCACCTATATACTAAAACCTTATCAACTGTAAATGACAGTGAAGAAGGATTGTATTACACCTATACCCTTTTAGTGTGATGGAAACATGGTTCATCATTTCACTGGGAGACATATTTCTCTCTCTGGCAGAGAGAGAAAAATAGTGCAACCAGATCACAAGTTCTTTCTAAAACATCACTTAGAATATTTAGAGTCTTGGAAAGTTTCAAGTTGTCTGACAACTTTAAGAATGAATGTCAACTTTAGAAGCACCATACTCAAAACTGGCATGAAACACTACTTCATAAAAATTGTGATAAAAAGAAATCCCTAAAATTTTAACTGACATGCTAGAAAATACATTCAGGCTGCCAAAAATGCGCCAAACTCCATCAGTAGCTCCAAAAGCATGAAACACACCAAAATGAAGCAGTCCTTCTGGTACAGACATGTAACTCTTCTTCATCTACTATGTTCTTTAGAGCAAGACCCACATTTAAATAAAGAAAGTATCTTTCCCAATTCTTCTATTTTTCAGCACTTTCCCATGATCAAAACCAGTCTTTTAAATATAGCACATGAGGATTTCTTATATTGCCTTAATTATTGCCATCCCAACCCCCAAAATTGTCAAGAATCATTACTGAAAATTTCAAGCTCTTGCTTCTTTGTCAAGCTTCTGCTTACTATTGTACCATGTGTGTTATACTCTATAAAATTAACTCTTTATTAAGTCCACTCTTTACATGCTGCAGGCTGTAGAAACATCTTGGTGTTCCAGATTAGTCAGTATGAAAGTAGTTCTGGTAACAACTACTCTTTTGCTAAGCAAAAATACTGCAGGATATACACTAGTAAGCATATTAAAAATGAAGAGTGGTTGTATAAGCATAATATACCAATATAATTATGTATAAAATTAGCATTTCAGTCTATGATATCTCTGACATTCAAGAAGGATTGTAAGGATGTGCTTTTTCTAGAAGATTACTGCACTAGAACTCAAAACTGCACTTTCATACAGAAATATTTTACAGGGTTTAAAGGAACTCTTCAGAAAAAAACAATAGAAAGACATGTATCACGTTTAAGTCAGGAAATAATTATAATCTGATAGAAAGCATATGAAAACAGTACACTCATTGTTATTACAAAACAGATATGAAAGAAAAGAATAAAAATGTATCCTCAAGAATCTCAGCCCTTAAACCATTCAGAATGCATTGAGGTAGGTTCAGCCTGGAAGACAATCTTTATTCCAACCAAAAGCTAAGGAAACAAACAAGAATAAGTTAGACCAAGTGTGAAGCAAACAACAAGAATAGTTTGATATATTTTTGCTTTAACTGTTGTTAGAACAGAAATTTTTAAAAAACAACGTAAAAATGGTCTTAACACAATGAACACTGTAGCATCTGCCTAAAACTCTTGACAGCAACTGACTGAGGAAGGAACTGTAGCCAGAGGCTGTAAATGAAGAAATGCATTTGGTCTAAACACATCACAGGACCTCCAGGACCTCAAATAACAGCAGAAAAATATGCCAGACCTTCAAAAATAGTAAGAAAAATAGAAAGTACATCGTTTGTTCAAACACACTAAAAATACATTTATTAAAAATAAACTACAGTATTACTGCAAAAGTATTTGCATTTGAACTGCACATGTAGAAAACTTTTTTCTTTTAGCATAAGGCACAATGTTAGTGTCTCAGGTAAGAGCTTAAGGCCTAAATTCTACTCCCTTAAACTTAAAGAGAATTCTGAAAGAGCTCTTCCTGTGTGAAAGTAAATTCTTTTCCATGCTAAAAGTTCCGTTTCTTAAAATTCCAGATTTTAGCCCTCTCCCCTCCTTTTTATTTTTTTCTTCTCTTCTAGATAGTTTTCTCCTTTCTACCTTTCTTATGCCTCTTTTCTGGATTTTACACACTGTATCTGATTAAAAATTACTGATTTACAGTGGCAGTAATATCACTGCTTTCTCCGGCGTAAGCAAATGCCAAATGCGGCCCCTTAATAGCTAATAAATAAATAGATAATAAAGACAATCTTCATAGCATAAATGTTACAGCATCTGAGTCAATAAAGATTTTAATGTAACTTTTCAGATGAAGTTCCACAAGGTCCTGCTTTCCTGACCCTAAACATGAAGCCTTCCATAACTGAACCAAGCATCTGCTTTGCAAGCAGTGTTCTAATTTGCAGGATGTCGAGGCCTATTTTTTCTCATGTAAGAAGTTAAAGCTTAGCAATATATTTTGCTATTAAAAAGGAACACAAGATAAGCTGTTCTAACAATACAACAGTTCTTCTGGAAATATAACAGGGAAATGCCCGCTATAGAACAGCTTCAGTGCAGAGAAGGTTATTGGGACTGATAGTTCCTTACCTGCCCTTCCAGGAAGCATATTCTTGCACTGATATCTTATTATAATTAAGACATCTTGCAAGGATATCTTAATTTACTATGAAGAAAAGGAAGTATTATGTTTAGTGATTACGGTAACAGCCATTTCTAACCCCAGATTTCTATTTGCCATATCAAGTAAATAGTCATTCTCAATCAAAATCTATCAAATCCTCACTGGGCGAAATGCTCTAGAAAGAAACCAGGTAAAAGACAATGGCTTAAAAAACTTACTATAAGGTATTCAAGCATCTCAGTGTTACTAGTTTATGCTAATTTGACCTAATCTAATCTAATCTAATCTAACAATATAAAACCAATTGTATTTCAAATTAAAAAAAGAAGCAAAGGGCCCATAATTGAAAAAGAAACAAAGATATTATAAGGGAGGAACTTGAAGAGCACAAAGGAGGATAACACATTTCATAAATGAAAATTTGAGACACTCAAATGAAGTTTGAAGTTAAATATGAACTAAATATCGTGTTCAAAAAGAGATAATTAAATGGAAAGTCCAATGAAGATGAAACATAAGGCAGTCCCCTTCTAATTTAACAAAAAACTTGAGACTCATGAAATCTCCCATCGTAAAACTGCCATCCTCATTCCTACTTGCAGTGTTCTGAGGCTTATATACAAGATCAAATTAACTGAAAATGTTAATTCCTAACTCTATCCTCAGCCACCAAACAATGAGCTAATTACATCCTTAGAACCACAGTCACTAGTACTAAATATTCAGAAATAAGGAAAATGTTTTTATCCTACTTTCTTGCTATTGGTGAAAATATTCTCAGGTCTGAAGTAATCAAAAAAGAATTATTGCAAAACTATAGCTTAACTCACATGAAAACAGCTTGGAAATAACAATGTTTTGTCTTCAAAAGAAATTAAGACGTTTTGAAAACATTTCCAACTTTGTATGACACTGAAACATATCTCATATCAGAGCTATGACAGCTTGTGCATGGACTTCCTCTTCTGCAAACACAAAAAAGAAGAAGCATAAACTCCTGGAAAGTTAAGCATTCACTGAGCATTGCTATAAATTTTATTACTTGGAACACAAAACTAGATTTTTTTCATAGAAGACTTTTGGCATTAACTAGCACAAGGCTAAAAAGGATCCTTCTCAGTCAAACTTTATTTCCTGTATGTCTCACTCTGTCACTTTTTGAAGGATTTGCATACTTCTGTTTTATGACAAGTATATGCAGTTCCTACCTACATGGGATCACATACCATCTGACAGGGCTTATATCCATTTGCCTTGAAGGAATTGCACCCAGAAGATTTATCAATCTACATTAAAAAAAGGAAAATCTCTACCTACACATTCATCCTTTTCCTGTGAGTCTTCTTTGTAATAAAGGTATAATTGTTTAGGTAAAGGACTTGTGAGGACTCACCAGAAAGAATGGAGAGATGCACTCCTTGTTGATGAAGTGACAATAACCAAGCATTTCCTTCCTTAGGAGATTGGTATCAGACAAGAAAGGGGGAAGGTTTTTTGCCTAACTACATTTAAGATACCCCAGCTCTAACAGCTTCCTACGTCCTTTTTTCTTTAAAACCATACTGTGGAATAAATAGCTGGATACCTCAAGAATCACTCAGTGTATATAGGGAAAAATCAGGCACAATCTGATCAGCATCTATTTTATTGGAAAGATGAGTTTACGTGATTTCCTATCTTCTTTCTTCATCCAACAGATTGGAGAATTGATCCAGGTTAGTTAAAATGCAGAGTTACTTCTAACTTGGACTGTTGTCCTCATTCTGTTCATTACACAGCCTCACAAACCTTTGCTTCAGCATAGCAATAGGGATATTTGGAACTTGGGTCTTGGGGAGAGAGCAACAATGGGAGAAAAAGGGCCAAAGGAGACATCTGTGAAAGCAACTCAACTGAAAGGCACTGGAGTAATGACTTCTAAACTCCTTCTGCTTGGCTAACACACTATATGTTATGCTATCTATGCTAGCTCAGGCACCTATTACATAGCTTTCACTTAAATTAACACTAAAACTAGACACAATATTGTAACAAACCTTTTGTCTTACACATGATAGCACAGCTAGGCTGATACACTACCCCTTGGCACTGCAAGCATATGGGTCTTTTATTTCAAAATAATTCACAGGACCCTTCAGAAATCCTATCAAGAAATTCTAGTCAAATAGCATTAACATCCTACAGTCCTCCCTGCAAATCAGATGCTACCCTGCGGGGGTTCTATGGGAGCAGCTGTCAGCACTTAGAGCATATAGTGTCACAGGGCAAAACGAAAGTCCAAAGGCTGTAAAGACGACCTTTTTTTCCAGCCTTTCCCCAGCAGAAAGTGGAGAGGACAGACAGATCTTAGATTCACAAAGCTCTCCTACCTCTGTAAAGGAATACCTTTTAAGAAAGCACTAGCCTACCAAATACTCAATAAAATAACTTTCTCTCCTGCAGTTTTCCATGTAAACTAAACCATGCAACATTTCAAAGCACTACATTTTTAGTAGACTATCAAAATAATCTTGTTATTCTTTCCTTACTTTACTAATCCTGTTACCTTTGCTGTCACACTTTGTAAGTACATCTTCATGTGTCTATTTGACATTAGGTCTGCTGCAAACATTTGTGCAAACATTTAAAATAGGCTGTTGCTTTCTTTCAAACTCACGATTATGATTCAGTTTACCAAAGGACAGAGTGCTCATCCTTATGCCAACTCAACTCAGACATACCACACAATACAGCTAATTCCCTAGAATGTGCCTTCCACCCCCGAATTTTCCACTTAAGCAAATGAATGAGCCAGAAAGATGGGATACACCCAGAATACAGAAAACCACTTATTCAGCAAGTCAAAAATGGATATGCTGGCACTGAAACTTATAGTTGAAAGTGAAATTAATCCTGCAAAGAATCACAGATTTTATCTGCCAGCAAGCTACAGTAAATATTGCAGGGATGTCCCTAAGATGATTTTTACTGAGAACAGATAGTACTTTCTTGCAAATAAGAGGCTGCCTTGGTACAGAACTAACAGTTCTTTTTATCCTTCTAAAGTGTATATTCCCTTATGTTCAGTATTTGATGGAAACTATGTCACTTCCACAGAGAATTTTGCTGCTCTACATTTTAAGAGTTCAAATGTTCCAGTGAAGTCCAACTTAAATTTCAGAAGTTGATAAAGGAAGAAAAAAAATTAATCAATCTGGTGATTTATAATGCTGAAATCATTCATAGTAAAAGAGACAACAGCAACCACAAATCCAGAAACACACTGATCAAGGTAATTGTAATGTTACACACTTTACAGAAGTAGCTGTGTTTATTATGCATTGCATGCCTATTTTTTTCCACACAAAAGATGACATCTGAAATGTATGCAACTTGAGAGCTTGCCCTGTAGTCTTTACTATTATCCTATAAACATAATCAACAAAAAATAGTAATTAACACAGGTGTTTCATAATCCTTCCAAAATATTTTCCTAGTAAGAAGGAAACAGGAGATCCAGGAGATCGTTTTACTAGTCAATAGAAAAAGAAGACTGTTTAACATGGGGGTATGTGAAACTATGAAAACTATTTTAATATTTTTGCAGTGATCTGGAGGATCAGAAGCCTACATGTTGAACACTCTCTGGCTGCAAATTCTCTCTGCACTGAATCACTATGCAACCCTGCACAAAAAAAAAAAAAAAAAAAAAAAAAAAAAAAGAGTAAAGAAAGTCGATATAAAAATTACCTAAGCACAATAACACTTATAATTCCATAGTATTCCAGTAGTTGAAATGTCCCAAGTAAAATTTGGGGCAGACACAGACTTAGATGCACCTTTACTATAAAGAAAGGGCTGTTGCAGAAGACAGCACAAAAAGCAGAAGCAGTACAGGTACAATGAAGAGTCACACTCACTGTGCCTAAGACTAGTAAGTGACCAGAAGGAACCCTCTACAGTACTAATGTGAAATTTCCTCCAGTCACAACCAGGCAACCAGGCTTTCTAAAGTTCTTGACTTCAAATGATTTATAAAAAACCAAGCATTTTAAACCTCAATTTTCACCTTACATAAAATGGAGAGGAAACCAGGCTCACAATAAAATAACTTACAGAGTTAATGTTTGAGGTAACACAGCAGGCATAAATAATGTGTAGCTACTCAGCTCAAGCCATTAAAAGTTTACTCCAGTACACACCTGGATATTTGGTAATCCATGCAAATCCAAGGTTTTAACATATACCATGATCAATTACTTAACGACACACCTTTGCACCTGAAATGAATATTAATGCATACAGAGGCTTTTTTAATCCAAAACCCAAAAAGAGCTGCTACAAATCTATAAAACACAAATTGAAGTTGATTCCTAATAAACATAAAATCTCACCCTGCTCAATACCACAGCTTGCAGAAAATGGACATAAGTTAATGTTTAACCTTAGTTTACAAGCATCTCTTCAGTAGTACAAATTAGTAATTTAAAGTATCAGAGGTAGGTATAGGCTTTACAGGAACTCACAAGGAAGTTGTGCATTTCTGAGAGATACACATACATACTTTCTTCCTCATTGTAACCACAAGCATATATACTTGACTTGGATGAAGTAATCTTTCAAAAGCCAGTGTTAGAGCTGTCAATGTCATTTGGTAATGTCTAAATGCATTTGTGCATTTCTAACAATAGCATAAGCCAATATATACATTAAAGAAAAGGCTGTTTCATTAACATTGAGCCATCATTTAACTCTTAGGTAAAATACCACTAATTGCTCACAGAAATAAATTGATCAGAAATTAAAAAATATTGAAGTTTTATGTTCAGACTTCTTATCTCAGAATCATTCTACTATATTTAAATTTAAAAGAGGATAAAAGCATAAATTAAAATTAAGAATACCATAACAAGAGTAGTACTGATGTTATTTTCAGCTAGCAACTTTTCTCCTTCAGCAGTGAAGTATCAGGAGACAGCAACAAAAACATCATGCAAGTTCCCTGCACATTTCTACTGATACCTACATTTTTATCTTCGTCACATTATAAATTCACCTCATAATCCCACAATGCCAGTGCAGAAACAGCATTCAGAGTTGGAACTCCAAAACCTGAAATACCGTTGTAGCAATTTCATTTTAGTAACACTGAGGTTACTTGTATTTGATGTTTGACAGTTTTGGCCAATATACTTTAGGAAAAAAAAGTGATTTGCATTTGACATCAGAGTGGCCTGCACACCAACAACCACTGCAATCAACATCATTCCCAAACACAGCAAACAAAAGAAAAACTATTAACACTAGAAAAGAGGAAAAGCAGTGGCACACGGGAGACTAAAAACAGAAATACAATTTTTAAAATTTACAAAAAATGCTCAGACAAAAAGAAAATTATCAAAGTACAACACTAAGTCTAGTTATGTGAAACTTTATCCTGAAAGAACTGCAGCACTGAAAGGAAACAAACCAAACCAATCTGCTATCTCATCGTATGAAAAAAAACCTTGAACAGAACATGTCTAAAGTATGGTTTCTAGTTCACTAGCTATGACTCAAGATAAAATTCTGATGTGTATTGGCTGTTCCTCTGAAACACCACTACTACAGCTATTACATTAGTCACCTTGTACTAGTGTTTTCCTTCTTCTCCTATGTCCTTTTCTGTGCACAAGACTCTCCAAAAAGATGGGGACACCGGAGTTAAAACTTCAGGAAAAGAGCATTAGTGTCTTTTAGGCTATGTGTTTTCTTTTCCTGTCTTTTCAATGGGTCTCATTTCAGAGGCTCATCATTTAACATAAACTCAAGTGCTTTTTTACATTTTTACTCTTTGCAAAACATTCCCTTAATAGACAGGCATTGCATAATGGAAGTATTAATGACTAAATGACAAAGTGGCATTTACAACTTTATAAACATGGGAACCTCACCAGAAAAGCCATGAAAATAACAACAAATGACTGGGAATGTATAGGCACTTTTTTTCTTTTTTTGTTAAACATTCATAGTAATAAATATGCAAGCAAGTATGTTGCTTTGAACTGCAATGGTATGGAATTTCCATCAAAATTCTACATCAACACTTTGGCATTTTGGGGACACTATTTGAGGATGGAAAACTTCACATCAGCTACATATGATACAAAGGTTTTCATCTGTTTGGAGGAAATGGTAGAGATGGTGGGCATCTGCTCTTCTGTTATTACCACATATATGGTCTTACAGGGTAAAACACAGCAGTTTGTGTAACACATGAAGGACTCTACACTTGGTAACAGCAGACACCATCTCAACATTTTACTCACATTTTAAAATTTAGAATCGAGTTAAATTCAATACATAAACCTTTCACATCCGGTCCTAAAAAGAATAAACAGTTTCTCAAAAGTAACACAGTTGAAGTCCTCCAAATTCAAGAAAACTGCTTAAGGAAAATATTCTGCCTGGGTTTTGCCACAGAGAGCACTTCTTAGAAGGCAGACAGTTACTCAACAAAACTAGCAGACTTTAAAATATTCTGGAAGAGCAATTTGAAGCTTAGCATCACTCCGCCTTGAAGCACTCCTAGCTACAGCTCTTTCACGAAAAGTCACAATCTCTAAAGAAACAAAATATAAACCAAAACCAACAACAATTTTTTCAGAAAAAAAAAATCCCAACATTTATGGAGCAAAGAAGACACATAGTAAAGTAAAAAAAAGGAATGGCTAGTATAGACTCCAAATAAGGATGAAAGATGGATGAATCAGTTAAGCTCATTCTGCCAACTTAATGATTCAGCTTAAACAATCTGGAGTTTTCCTCCTGATGTCTATCAAAGAGAAGAACATCTATGGCATGCATTTGAAAATTCTGCTTCTTTTAACTTAATCTTTTGCTTTGCGTACAAGCACTACCATGGAATTCAGTAGAGAATGATACAATAAAGAAAAGATGATGCTAGTTTTGTTCATATTTCATAAAGAGGTTTCTAGTTTTGCTTTTATAAATTATGGATCATTAACTTCAAAACATGCCAGTGTGCAGGAATCATCACTTGTATTCAGATATTCATGTCTCTGACCATATGGTACAAGGTTAGCAACAGTCCTCAATAACCACGAGCTGTAGGCTGCAAATGCTTGTTACAAGCTTAATCTCTTTAATGGGAATTATTTTCACTCCACTGAGTAACTCCTCATAACTCCAACAGGAATTTGGACCTCAAGTTACTTACCTGTGAACATAATGCAACTGATGAACTGAATCAATAGCTATCACCATTTCAGCCAAATAAAAACGAGCCATATCTTCAGGTAGTCGGTCCTCAAACTTGCTGAGTAATGTAAGCAGGTCTCCTCCAACATAGTAATCCATAACCAGGTACTAGGCAGAGGGAATGATAAGAAGACACAGGGCAGGGTAGAGGGAGGATGGGGATGGAATATTATTGAATGAATAAGAGAACAAAAACTATTTTAAGCATAAAAATTAATTTCTTGCAAAAATTGTTATGGGCATTAAAAAAGCTAACCAAAATACTTAGATTTTCCGAAAAGAAGTAGGTGGTTCAGCCTCATTTTAATATTTAACCTATTTGAGTATGTTTCCTCTTTATACCTCTGCAAATACAGTAAGCCTCAGAATGATATAGTATCAGCTTCATCCACTGTCTCATGTCATCAGCAAACATAAACTATATAGATATTGAGGATTCCCTTATAAAAATAAACACCCTTTGACAGAACACAGAAGAAGTAAAGGATTAAAGCACTGACCTACAAATACGAAACTAATTGTGTTAACTTGGGACTAAATTTCACAGGCTTTCCTTTGACTTTTTTCCTACTATCTTCTCTTCATATTAAATAAAGAATTTTGGACCATAAACTTTTTAGACTACTCAGGTTAAGGCAAAGATTAAGAGACTTCGAGTGGTGACTCACAGTATAATTCCAGATATTGCTGACTTTGTGCACAAGACAGGATCTGCCAACACAGAGTGGAAGGTGTCACCTTCACTGTTTGAACTGATAAGGAAAAAATATGCTTGATTTCTGATTTATTAATGAAACAGAAAACCTCTCTGCCATCGAATCACCGATCAGAACCTTCCTCCATTTTACTACATTATGACAGAATGAAGTGTCCCTTCTGTCAGAGGATCAAGACAACTATCCAGTATAAACTTAAACAATTAATGTATTTTTATCATAGTTTAGTTTATTTTAATTGTGGAACAGCAACCACAAGGGCAAATGGGGGAAGGTAAAAAAAAAGGTAATTGTAACTAATGAACTAATTTTAAGCAATCTAATATATCACTCACTGCTATGCCACTACTTTCAAATATCATCGTGGACAGAATAATTCAAATCATTTCCCACAAAAGTACGTAGTATGTAGGTTTTCTCTAGAGTTCCAAACTCTGCTTCCAAGAAGGCAGAATATACCCACAATAGTAGCTCTGACTCTTAAAAATAGTGCATAATGAATCACAAATGATAAAAAATATCAAGGATGCAATAATGTTTTACGTGGCAGTTCATGCAGGCAGGGCTAGCACAGAGGGCAAGAAGTGAGGGCAGAGCTTAAGTGCCTGGAGCACAGCAGCCACTACCAGTGTAACATGTCCTTAGTGACAGGCAGGAAAAAATGGTGAGCACTTGGCACAGAGCCAAAGCTGCACCCACAGCTGGAGAGTCTGCACCATCCACCCCACTGGTGACCAACACCCCCACCCAGACAGAGGTAGGGAAGAGGGAGGTAGCTGCAGAGACCACGGGCTGTGGGAAATGCTTAGAGCTCTCCTATGGAGAAGGGACTGAGGTTAGTCCTGCATGTAAAGGGTGTACCCAATTGGAGGTCCTTTTGCAGCAGGTGGCAGAACTGCAGGAGGCAGTGAGAAGGCTGCAAGACATTTAGGAGGCAGAGAGGGAGACAGATTTTTTTTTCAGGTAAATACTGAGCCAAAACCGTAGCCTAATCCTAGAGAGCAAATAACTCCACCAACACACACAGAAAGGAGGGAAGTGAATAATGATAACAAAGAAAAGGAGAAATGGAAAATGGTTAAGTCAAAATCCCAAAAGAAGAACAGACTCCCCTCCAAACCTAAGTTGCCCCTGCAGAACTGTAAAATGGTTGCAGAACTATAAAACTCCGCAGATTGAAGAGAAGAAAAAAAACCCCAGGCAAGGTAAGTTGCCAGAGCACAGGAAGGAAGCCCACTCAGCTCACCACACAACAACTAGTGCCCAGAAAAAACAGCAAAGTGTAACAATAGTGGGAGACTCTCTTCTCAGGGGCACTGAAGGACGGACCTTTTGCAGACCTGACTTACTAACTAGAGAGGTCTGCAGGGGTTTGAATTAAGGACATCACTGAAAGATTGCATATACTCAAGCATTCTACTTGCTACTATCCACTCTAACTGTTTCATGTGGGCAGCAATGATATGGATACGAGTAACATGAAAACTGCAAGGAAAGATTATAGTGTGCTAGGAGTAGTAGTGATGGACATGGGAGGACAGGTAACGTTCTTGTCAATCCTCCCAGCCAAAGGAAAAGGGCAGAAAAAGAACAACAGAATTGGAAAAGTCAACAAATAGTTGAAGTGCCATAACGGAGGCTTTGGCTACCTAGACCATAAGGCTCATTTCAAACCTGGTCTAATGGGGACTGATGGGTTCCACCTGTCAGAGAAGGGGGAAAGAGTCCTTGGCCAGAAGCTGGCCAGTTTAGTTAGGAAGGCTTTAAACTAGGAATGCTGAGGGAGAGGATCCTCAGATCATGCCATACCAATCACATTGAGGACAGAACAGAGACAGATGCTCTGAGCCTAAAAAACAATCATAGGCTACCAGGAAAGCATGTGTACAGATAGACAGAAGCTCTGCCAGTAAGACAGCATCAAAGGGGGGACACAGCATATGCCTCTATGCCAACGCACAACGCATGGGGAGTAAATATAAGGAGTTGCACACGTTTCCATGCCTGTTATTGGTATCACCAAGACATGGTGGGAAGGACAGGAAGGACAACAGAGGACAGAGTGTCATCCTCTACATCAATGATCAGATGGAGTCCATGGAGCTTTGCCTAGGGTTGGATGAGGAACTGACAGAGACCCTGTGGGTAAGGATTAAAGGAAATCAGGGGCAAGCAACATCACAGTGGGAGTATGCCACAGGCCACCCAACCAGGATGACCAAGTAGATGAGGTCCTCTTTAGACAAATAAAATCTGCTTCACACTCGCAAGCCATGGTCATCATGTAGGACTTCAACCACCCCAACATCTGCTGGAGGGACAACATAGCAAAGCACCAGTACTCCAGGAAGTTCCTTCGAGTGCACTGATGACTTTCTCCTCCAAATGGCAGAGGAATCAATCAGAAAAGGAGCTTTGTTAGACCTTGTACTCACCAAGAGAGACAGACTGGTAAGCAATGAAAAATTTAATGGGAGACTAGGCTGCAGTGACCATGAGAAGATCCTTACTGCTGTGAGAAAAGTACAAGTTAGCTGATGGCACTTGATTTTAAAAGGGCAGACTTTAGTCTCTTCGAACATCTGCTTGGTAGGGTAGAATTGGACAAAGTCCTGGATGAGAAGGGAGTCCAGAAAAGCTGGTCCACATTCAAGGATCACCTCCTGCATGCCCAGGACCACTGTGTCCCATTGAAGAGGATGGTAGGAAGGAGTGCCAGGTGGCCTGCATGGATGAGAAAGGAAGTCCTGGACACACTTAGGGGTAAAAACGAAGCTTACAGAGGATGGAAGAAAGGACAGATACCTTGGGAGAAGTACAGAGAAGTAGTCAGAGAAGAAAGATATCAGGCTAGGATAGCAAAAGCACAGAAAGAACTAGATCTGGCAAAGGGAATAAGGAAAGTTTCTATAGGTATGTCAATGATAAGAGGAAGGCTAGGAAAAATATGGGCCCACTCCAGAAGAAAATGGGAGAGATGGTCACCCAAGATGTAGAGAAGGCTGAAGTCCTTCATGACTACTTTGCCTCTGTCTTCATCGGCAAAGACTCTGGCCGATGCTCTATGCTGCAGAAGCCAAAGACAGGGACTGGAGAAAGGAAGATGACTGTAGATGGAGAGCAGATTCAAGACCATCTAAAGAACTTGAACGTAAACAAGTCTATGGGACCTGATGGCCTTCGTCCACAGCTTCTGGAAGAACTGGTGGATGAAGATGCAAAGCCACTGCCCACCATATTTCAAAAGTCATGGCAGTCTGGTGAAGTACCTGCTGACTGGAAAAGGGGAAATATAGCCCCCATCTTCAGAACTGGAAAAAAAAAGAAGACACAGGGAACTAGAGGCCAGCCAGTCTCACCTCTGTGCCTGGCAAGATAACAGAGGTGAGTGGTAACAGCCAACATGGCTTCATTAAGGGCAAATCCTGCCTGACTAATTTGGTGGCCTTTTAGGATGGGGACACAGCTTTGTTGGACAAAGCATTCAACACTGTTCTACATGATATTCTGATTTCTAAGCTGGAACAATACGGATTTGATGGATTGATCACTCATTGGATAAGGAACTGGATGGATGGTTGCACTCAAAGACTTGTCATGAATGGCTCATGTGTCCAAAAGGAGATGTGTGACGTGTGATGTGATGTACCAATCAAGGGTTGGTAGTCTGACCAGTACTATTTAACATCTTTGTCAGCAACATGGACAGTGGAATTGAATGTATCCTCAGCAAGTTTGCTGAAGACACCAAACTGTGCGGTGAAGTCAACATACAGGAGGGAAGGGATGCCATCCAGAGGGACCCTGACAGGCTCAAGAAGTAGGTTCATGCAAACTGCATGAAGTTCAACAAGGCCAAGTGCAAGGTTCTGCACCTGGGTCGAGGCAATCCCATGCATGAATACAGGTTGGGAGGAGAAAGGACTGCCCTAAGGAGGAGGACTTTGTGGTGCTGCTGGACGAGAAGCTCAATGTGAACCATCAGTGTGCGCTTCCACACAGCCAACCGTGTCCTGGGCTGCATCAGAAGAAGCACAGACAGCAGGACAAGGAAGGTGATTCTCCCCCTCTACTCTGCTCTTGTGAGACCTCATCTGGAGTACTGTGCCCAGTTCTGGAGTGCCAACATAAGAAGGACATAGAGCACCTTGAACACGTCCAGAGGAAAACCGGTAAAATGATCAGAGGGCTGGAGCACCTCCCCCATGAAGACAGGCTGAAGAAGTTGGGGTTGTTCAGCCTGGAGAAGAGGAGGCTCTGGGTTGACGTTATAGCAACTTTCCAGTATCTGAAGGGGACCTACAAGAAAGCTGGGGTAGGGCTTTTTACCTGGGTATGTAGCAAGAGGAAAGAAGGCAAAGGTTTAAAACTTGAAGAGGGGAGATTTAGGTTAGAGATTAGAAATATATTCTTTCATGTGAGGTTAGAACCTGCTGGAACAGGTTGCTCAGGGAAGTTGTGGATGCCTCCTCCCTGGAAGTGTTTAAGGCCAGGTTGGATGGGACCTTGAGCAACATGATCTAGTGGGAAGTGTCTCTGCCCATGCAGGGGGCTTGGAGATTGATGATCTTTGAGGTCCCTTCTAACTCTAGCTACTCTATGATTCAATGATTCTGTAATGTATACCACAATTTGTTTCTTTAAAATTTTAAAATTTTGCTAAAGAAACTTAAAGGGACTTCCTATAATTAGTTTTCCTTATTTGTTCAAGTCTTCCCCACCTTCAGAAAAAGATATTAAAATATGTGGAAAAAATTCTTCAAAATTATACCATCTATAAAGAAGCTGTAAGGCAGAGAGATATTCCTTCTTTTCACTTACATTTTCCATTGAAATTTTTCCATGACAATAAACCTCTGATGAACAGAGGTTTTAACAACTTGATCCAGAATAACCTGAGCACCCTAATTCCAAGCACATGAACAAAGCACAGAATTGATTTCACAAATATCTAAATGTGCTGACAATCAAATTTCATTTGCTGCTTTGTGACATGAATAGTAAACTTCTTAAGTTATGCTCACAAGCCTTAGACAACTTTAACATCTCGAATTCACTCCCTACACTCCCTCTCGAATAAGTTTTAAAGTATCAGCTTCTCATGATTTACAGTTTTAGAAAATACATTAAGCCTTTGGAACTTACTATGATTATTATTATTAACTGATACACTGTACAAGTGAGGGCTGCAGGAGCTTAACTTATTACTTCAAAAGTATACTGAAGAAAACCTCTTAAGATTCCCATAACTCAGTATTCAGCATTTTTAAAGCAGTACAACACAGTAATTGGATATACCAAAATAAACAAGTTATGACTCTTACAACACAGGACTCTGCACCTCCCATTTCGCAAGAGAACACATTAGCCTAATCAAAAGGAAGCCCTCAACATCTCAAATACACCAACATTTGAACTGCTACTCAGAGTATTAATCATGGACTTGAAATAAACACATGCATAGAAACCAAATCTAAGTTTAACAACTATATTTTTAATAGAACAATTCAGTCAATGCACAGCACACCAACTTAAAGATCCAAATTAAAAGACCTACGTACTTTTTTTTTTCTTTAAAGGCTTTAAAAATACTTTCTAAAAGCACAGATCTATTTAGGTGTCAAATACTTCTTAAAATACTACTCTACAACAGCATCACCCTTCCAAGAGAAAGAAAAAGCACAGACAGTGAACTCCAGTAAATACTGGGAGTTAAACATGGGCATTTAATCATCAATTTCTGAATCTTTTGCACTGGAAGAGACCTCTTGAAAGGTCTCATCTTGAAACCATCTTGCTGCAGCTGCCAAATATAACAAGAAATGCTTCTGTAAATATATTAACAACCAAAGGAGGACTAAGGAAAAACTCTAGCCTTTATTGGATGTACAGGGAAACACAGAGATCAGGGATGAGGAGAAGGCCTTCTTTGCCTGGGTCTTTAATAGTAGGACCAGTTGTTTGCAGGGTACTCAGTCCCCTGAACTGGAAAACAGAGGTAGGGGGCAGTTTGAAGCACCCTTATTAAGAGGAGGCCATTAGTGACTTGCTGCACCACTTAGACATACATGAGTATGGGGCCAGATGGGATACACCCAAGGATACTGAGGGAGCTGGCAGAAGTGCTCACCAAGCCACTTTCCATCATCTAGCAGAAGTCTTGGCTAACTAGGGAATTGCCAGTAGACTGAATATTGGCAAAAGTGACCTATATCTTCAAGACAGGCTGGAAGGAGGATTCAAAGAACTACAGGCCTGTCATTCTGACCCTGGTGCCAGGAAAAGTTATGGAGCAGATCATATTGAGTTCCACTATGTAGCACATGCAGCATAACCAGGTGAACAGGCCCAGCTACAGTGGGTTCATGAAAGGCAGGTCCTGTTTGAATAACCTGATCTCATTCTATGGCAAGGTGACCTGCTTAGTGGATAAGGGAAAGGCTATGGATGTTGTCTACCTAGACTTTAGTAAAGCCTTTGACACCATTTCCCACAGCATTCTCCTGAAGAAACTGGCTACATATGGCCTAGATTTGCTGCATGGCCAGGCACAAAGAGTTGTGAATGCAGTCAAATCTAGTTGGTGGCCAGCCACCACTGGTATTCCCCAGGTCTCAGTACTGGGGATAGTGCTCTTTAATATCTTTACCAATGATCTGGCTGAGGGGATTGGGTACACCCTCTGTAAGTCTGCAAATGACACTAAGATGCTGGTGAGGATGCAGAGGGATGTGTTGATCTGCCTGAGAGTAGGAAGGCTCTACAAGGGGACCTGGACAGGATGGACTGATGGGCTATGGTCAGGTGCATGTTACCTAGGCCAGCTGTCAGGTCCTGTGCTTGGGTCCCAACAATCCCAGGTAATGCTACAGAGGCTTGGAGAAGAGTGGCTTAAAACTTGTCCAGAGGACAAGAACCTGGGGGTGCTGGTTGACAGACAGCTGAACAAGAACCAGAAACATGCCAAGGTGTCCAAGAAAGCCACCAGCATCATGGATTGCATCAGGAATAGCATGGCCAACAGCAGAAGTGAAATGATTCTCCCCCTGTACTTAGTACCAGTGATGCTGCACCTTGAGTACTGTGTTCAGTTCTGGGCCCTTTCTACAAGACAGACATCAAGGTGCCATAGTGTGTCCATAGAAGGGCAATGAAACCAGTGAAGAGTCTGAAGCACAGGGTTTCAGAGGAGCATCTGAGGGAACTGGAGTTGCTCAGTCTGGTGAAATGGGAGGCTAGGGGCAGACCTGATTGCTCTCTACCCGAAATAAGGTTGTAGTGGGGCAGGGTTGTTGGGGGCTAGTCTCTAAAACTACTCCAGACAATTTGTTCCAGTGTTATATAATCCTCATAGTAAAAAAATTGAATCATAGAATAGAATCATAGAGTTCTGAAGGTTGGAAGGGATCTTTAAGATCATCTAGTTCCAATTCCCCTGCCGTGGGCAGGGACACCTCCCACTAGATCAGGTTGCTCAGAGCCCTGTCCAGCCTGGCCTTAAAAGCTTCCAGGAATGAGACTTCCACCACGTCTCTGGGAAACCTGTTCCAGGGGCTCACCACCCTCATGGTGAAGAACTTCCTCCTAACTTGTAATCTAAATCTACCCTCTTCTGGTTTGAAACCATTCTCCCTAGTCCTTGTCACTGCTCGACATCCTAAAAAGTCCCTCACCAGCTTTCTTGTAGGACCCTGCAGATACTGGAAGGCTACAATAAGGTCTCCTCAGAGCCTTCTCCTCTCCAGACTGCATAACCCCAACTCTCTCACTCTGTCTTCACAGGAGAGGTGCTCCAGCACCCAGAGGTGCTCATCCTCGTGGCCCTTCTCTGGACACACTCCAACACATCCATGTCCCTCCTGTAACAGGGGCTCCAGAACTGGATGCAGTAATACCAGCCCGGTCTCACGAGAGCAGAGCAGAGGGGGACAACCACTTCCTTCAACCTGCTGGCCACACTTCTCTTGATGCAGCCAAGCATCTGCTTGGTTTTCTAGGCTGCAAGTGTAGACTGATGGCTCATGTTGAACTCCTTCTCCACCAGCACTCCCAAGTCCTTTTCCTCAGGGCTGCTCTCAAGCCACTCACTGCTCAGCCTATATCAGTGCTTGGGATTGCCCTGACCCAGATGCAGGACCTTGCACTTGGTCTTGTTGAACTTCATGAGGTAGGCATGGGCCCACCTCTCCAGCCTGTCAAGGTTCCTCTGGATGGCATCCCTTCCCCTCCAGTGTGTCAGCTGCACCACACAACATGGCATCATTAGCAAATCTGCTGAGGGTGCACTCATTACCACTGTCCATGTCACCAACAAAGATGTTAAACAAAACTGGTCCCAACACTGATCTTTGAGGGACTCCACTTGTCACTGGCCTCCACTTGGACATGGACCCATTGACAGCCACTCTTTGGGCACGTCCGTCAAGCCAGTTCTTAATCCACCAAGTGATCCATCCATCAAACCCAGGTTTTACCAGCTTGGAGACCAGGATGTTGTGTGGGACTGTGTCAAACACTTCACTCAGGTCCAGGTAAATGATCCCAGTTGCTCTTCCCTTATCTATTGATTCTGTGACCTTTTCATAGAAGGCCACAGGATTTGTCAGGCATGACTCGCCCTTGGTGAAGCTGTGATGATTATACCCAGTCACCTTTTCATTATTCTTCTGCTCCAGAAGTGCCTCCAGGAGGATCTCTACCATGATTTTGCTAGGCACAGAGGTGAGACTGACTGACCTATAGTTCCTTGGATCCTCCTTCTTTCCCTTTCTGCAGATGGAGTTATGTCCCCCAGTCAGTGGGGACTATGTAATAGACAGTGGTTTAGCAACCACATCTGCCAGTTTCCTCAGTACCTGTGGATATGTCCAGTTGGGTCCCATGGACTTGTGCACTTTCAGGTTCTTCAGATGGTCACGAATCTGGTGTTCAATTAAAAATAGGCAGTTCTTCCTTCCAATCCTTGCCATTGTTATCTGATTTCAGGAGTGTGGCTGGAGCCCTTGCCAGTGAAGACTGAGGTAAAGAAGTCATTGAAAGCCTCAGCCTTCTCCCTAGCACTTGTCACTAGTTGTCTTGTTTCCTTTCTGTGAAGGCCCACAGCTTCCCTAGTCTTCCTTTTGCTGTTAGTATACCTATAGAAAATTTCCACTATTCCCCTTGATCTCCCTGGCTAGATTTAGTTCTGAGGTTTAGCTTTTCTAACCAGGTCTCTTGCTGCTCAGACAGTTTCCTCATATGCCCCCAATTCTAGATGTCTTTTCTTCCATTCCTTGCAGAGTTTCTTTTTGTGTGATAGTGTGTCCAGGAGCATCCTGTTCATCCAGGCAGGTCTCCTAGCATTCTTTCCTGCCTTCCTCTCTTTGTGGGTATACTTTGCTCCTTGACATGGAGAAGGTGATCCTTGAACAGTGACCAGCTGTCCTGGGTCCCCTTCCCTCTAGGACTTTGTCCCACGGTACTTTGGCCAGCAGATCCCTGAAGCGATCAGCCTGCAAACCTAAAGTCCAGGGTTGTAAGCTTGGAGTACATCTTCCTAGATGCCCTGAGAATCTTAAATTCAAGTACTTCATGATCACTGCAGCCAAGGTTGTCCCTGAGCCTCACACTGGTCACCAGCCCTTCCCTGTTGATGAGAACAAGATCCAGCATAGAACCTTTTCTTGTTGGTTCCTCTACAATTTGGAGGAGGAAGTTATCTATGCATTCCAAGAACATCCTGGAATAGTTTCTTGTGTTCAGATAAATTTTTATGTGTTGCCGTGTATGTTCCATTTCTCTCAACTTTTTCTCATATAAAAGACACCCCAACACCTCAACCATCTTTATGGCCTTGACCTTGCACTGGACTTGCTTCAGTAGCTCCATCTCTGTTTTGCACTGAGGAGGCCAGAACTGGACACAATACTTAAGGTGCTGAGCAGAGAGGAAGGGCTCCCATGGACCTGCTGGCAACACTTTTCCTTATGTGCCCCAGGATACTCCTGGCCTTCTTTGCTCTGAGGGTGCATTGCTGACTGATGGTCAGCTTGTCCTACGCCAGCACCTCACCTTTGAAGTCCCCACCATGTACTGTCTGGAGTTATTCCTCCTCAGATGCAGAACACTGCATTTCCCTTTTCTGAACTTCATGAGATTTCTCTCTGCACAGGTCTTGAGTCTGTTGAGGTCCTTCTGAATGACAGCATAGCAAACTGTCATATCCACTTCTCCAATCAAGGTAAACAACATCCCTTGCTCAATCTACACAATCTTTTTTTTAAAAGCCACTTATGTTATATTTTATTTTAATAAAATGCACACAGAGAACTAGTGATACATTCACACTAAAATGATGTAAACCAGTATTACTGATATTTTACCCAGCAGGCTGCAGAACTGGTTACTCTTATCAGACTATCAAAGATAAAGAACAGAAGTTGCTTTGTGCTCAGTGAAAATAAAGGAACTGTCAAGATTAAAACAAAATCTAGCAGGCTGTTATGGAATACATACTTTTTTCTTTGAAATATTTTAAATAGTAAGAACAGAATTACATGATACATAAGATTATTTTTGCTGTTCACATTAACACACCATTAACTTGGCTGGGAGGTATTAAGGAAACATTTGATTCAAAAGTGGAGCGCCCTATTTCTATATAAGCTTCACCAAAATCCATGGATCTCCAAGTATCTCAGCTGACAAAAGAGCAATAGAATGGCAAATATCATTGGAATTCTGCAAGAATTTCATGTATAACACTTCTGTTATTGGACATACTGGGAGGAAAAAAGATTATGCCTGCACAGTAGATTCTTAAGAAAATATTAGAACTTATGAAAATGGAAGGGTTATGTTAGTAGGTGCATTTTTATGAATCCAATTAAACTGCAGTGACAAATTATACAAAAGAAGACCAAAGTTTACCAAAAAATACAAAATGGTTTACAAAAAAAAAGCTGCATTCCTGAGCAAAATTTTACAAGTTTCTGACCACTCTCCTCCCTTTAGAAACTTATGCACAAAATCACAGAACATCACATGCTCTGTATGGTCCTGAACACAAAATTAACAAACAAACAAAAAACCTGTATTTCTCATTCAAATCACAACAAATAATTGGAATTTCCATCCATATACATAAAAGCAACACTCACTAAATAGTTTTCATCCTGGAATGCATAATGTAATGTTGTGATCCACTGGTTATCTCCATTCACTAATACATCTCTTTCTTCTCGAAAACAGGCTGTCTGAAGGGGAGAAAAATAATTACAGGCTTTAAGTAAAGCATATAAAGAAACACATTTTTAAAGTTAATTATGTTTTAACTTTATATTTTTGGGGAAAATTTCAAAACTGCTTCTCAGTTAAAAAGACGTTTACTACACTCTCCCAACATGCCAAAATCTATGAAAACCTAGGTATCAGGAAGGTCCACCTTCTTCAGATTTAAAATAGCTGTAATTCTTTATAATTTTAAGTGATGCAAAGGGAGCAATAAGCTGCTGCTTATTGCTATTTTGCTTATTGCTTATTGCATTGGCTAAAACTCACATTTCAAAAAGTTGTATTTTTGCACATACAGATACTGAAATCAAGTATCAATAATGACAGAATAGCACTATAAGATTGAAGGAAACAATCAACACTGGCATTATATAATTATAGCTTCATTAACAGTTAAAGAACTAGAATCTGTATTTTTTTTAATTTCATCATGCTGCTAGCCTAGTTTTTCAGTTGAATTTTCACATAAGTAAGGTCCTTCTTTTCATTTGAAAGTAGCTGTCAATAAATTCCATGTATTCATAATTTGATAATCATTAATCAGCTGGGGTTTTCTCAACACTTTTAACTCAGAAGAAATAGGGCAGAATTGAATATTGTTCTTGCCAGATACAAGCTGTTGATAAGACATCCAGGAGGACCTCCCCTCAACATAATGGAAAGAAACACAGGAGGCAAATGGTGCCTTCACAGCAAGTGGTACAGAGGAGGAACAAGAACTGCCAACAATGCTGAAGCAATATCTAAGGAAAGAAGGAGAACACAGGTTCGTATAAAACAAAACAACATAAAATGTAAAGAAATTAGCTAACTGGAAAGCAGCAAGGCAGTTAATTCAATGCATGTCTTGCAACCTGTCCCAAGAAGGCAATAAAATACTTCAGCAAAAGCAGGAAAATGAACAAACAGCTAAGTAGCCTAAGTAGCCAAGAGAAACAAGAGCAAATAAATGTAAATGTTTTGATGGGACTGAGTTTTGAAGTGAATATCACAATGAAACAAAAGGTAATGAACAGCAAAGCCAACACATGGTTTTGTTCCAAAAAAGGTCTAAAAATAGTGAAAAAAGAAAGAATAGTAAGTGTATGAGTTCTATTTAGAAGGCAGATGGAGAGTTAGAGAAATACATATTCCAGCATACTCTATTTCTTCACACAGATTAGGAACACAGTTTAGGAAAGTGATAAATTTAAAGGAAATCTAGATCTTTTCTTTTTACTTTTCCAATTTCATTTCAAAAAATAATAGGCAAATACCAGAATTCTGACACAGCTCTGTTGACTGAGATTTAGAGAGTGAAGAATGAAAAGCAAAATATCAGTTCAGATTGAGCTATTCAGAAAAATATATACAGTAAACGCAGAGCAGAAAATAATTCTCCTCCATGCAAATAAACCATTTTTTTGTATACAGAGAGTAAGAATAATGCAGACCAGGAAAAGAAAGATGGTATACTTTAATCATAGCACAATGCATGAGATAAATCAATGAAATTTAAGAAAATTAAAAAATATACTTTAAACAAATATGCTTAAAAGTTACTAGATGAAAAATAGGTTTAGGGGTGGAAGGAGGAGAAAGGATTATCTTCAGAAGAAAGCTTTTTTTGTGTTTTTTGTTTTCTTTTTTTCTTTTTAAATTCTTGACATATTTCAGAGAGATACTATGAACTCTTGTTTTCACATGGATAACTGACATGTAGTTTCTCTACTTGTTATGACACAATTCACAGGATTAGTTAGTAGAGAGTTTTTATAACTCCACTGTTTTTAACAGGATATATCAAAAAGACTACACATTGCTTGAGCAGTGTAGACATACACCTCTGGGCAGTATGCCCAGTGCTGACAGCAACAGCCACTCAGCTTTTAGGTGCTCAAGTCCTTACAGCACAGTCACCTTCCAGGAGTGCTGACTGCTTCCATTCTGCATTAACATTTCACAGAATCACAGAATGTTCTACGTTGGAAGAGACCTCCAAGATCATCCAGTCCAACCTTTGACCATCACCATAAGCTAACTACTAAACCATGTCCCTAAAGACCAAGTCCAAATGCCTTTTAAATACTACCCGGGATGGTGACTCCATCACTGTCCTGGACAGGCCATTCCAATGCCTGACAACCCTATCAGTTAAAAAATGTTTCCTAACATCCAGCCTAAACCTCCCCTGGCACAGCTTCCATCCATTCCCTCTGGTCCTATCACAACCCACTAAGGAGCAGAGGCTGTTTCCCTCCTCACTCCAACCTCCCTTGAGGCAGCTGCAGAGAGCCATGAGGTCTCCTCTCACCTCCTCTTCTCCAGACTGAACACCCCCAGCTCCCTCAGCTGCTCCTCACAGGACTTCTGCTCCAGGCCCTTCATGAGCTTCGTTGCCCTTCTCTGGACACTCCCCAGCACTTCTGTGTCCCTCTTGCAGTGAGGTGCCCAGACCTGAACACAGTGCTCAAGGTGCAGCCTCACCAGAGCTGAGTACAGAGGGATGATCACCTCCCTATTCCTGCTGGCCAAAGTCTTCCTAACACAAGCCAGGATGCCATTGGCTTGGGCCACCTGCACACACTGCTGACTCATACTAAGTGGACTGTCCAACCATACCCTCAGGTTCCTTTCCAACTTACAGCTCTCTAACCATACATCCCCAAGTCTGTATCTGCCCATGGGGTTATTACCCAGGTGCAGGACCTGGCATTTGGCCTTGTTAAACCTCATACAATTAACCTTGGCCCAGTGGTCCAACCTAAGTCCTGCTGTAAAGCTCTGTCCTAGTCTCCTGAGCCTCACCCAGCACGACCGTGGCACACGTGCTACTGCAAGTCAATGTCACCACTCAGGGTGACATGTCTGGGAGCATAACAGCAGGCTGTCACACATTTTTGGATACTTCTTGAATCAGCCAAGTCCCCAGTTTTGTATCACATCTCAGACTTTTCAACAGTGGCAACTATTTGGAAAACTTAAGCTCTTTATTAATATAAAAGAGAACACTAACCTCACAAGCTGTATACTTTAATTGTAACACAGTTTTTGCCTACAGTTACTCTTAGAGCTTGCAATCATCAACTTTAATCTTGCATTCACAAGCCTCTTAAGAGTCCATGCTCCCTTTCTGCTTTTATAAATGACTCTCACTTCTCACAGAGTTGATACAGGGATATAGGAACAACTTACTTCTGCCATATACAACATATACACCTACCTATATGCTCATCTCACATTCCTTGACTAATTGTCATATGCATTTCAGAGTCAGTGCAGGATATTACTAACAGAGCCAAAATCGGTCATTTCCCCTATCAGAAGTAACAAGTGAGAAGTGAACACCTCTGTTTTAAAAATGATAGGTTACACTTGCTGAAGGTCATGCTTTGTAATGCATTTTCACTCAAGATGGTTCTGTTTCCACTCTATGCCCGTGGGTTGGAAATACACAGAAAAAATATAACTGTAATTCTTTTAGGCTAATGGTTCAGATTTTCAGAAATTCAGCTGGACACATAGGAAGAGTATTTTCAATACCTCGCAAAGAGATAAGTTTTTCAAACCTTTTTATGACTGTATTTTAATTGAAAGAAATAGCTTTTCAAATTACTTTAACAGGTGCATTTAAAATAGAGAAGAACTTTATTACCGATGTTTTCTTTTCACTAGAATAAAAAAAACTTACAGTAATGACATATCTGAGAGAGAAACACCTCTTTGTATTGAGACTAATACAAAATATGCTTGGTATATGAATAATTTCTGGATAAACAGGAAAGACAATGTGTATGTCTAACTCACAATGTGCTTGCCATTTATATTTCTTAATGTCATAACATTTTCATTAAAATAGACAGGATATGCACACATCAGAAATCTGCTTTAATTTGTCTGGATAATTATTTTTTTTTTAAGTGTGATGGTTTCTCATTGATCTCACTTCATAAGAAGATAAATTCAAACATAAATTCAGAAATCTGAATTAACTTGGAAGCAATTGAACAGCAAGGTAGTCTGAGATTAGCAAAGTAAGAAACTCAAATAAAAACTGAAGTTAGAGATAATTTCATCAGACAAGTTGGAAGAGAGTGCTTGCACTGTCCAAACTAAAGAAAACCCTATGGCCAAAGCAACTTTGTATGTGTAAAAAACTGAGTTTTATTTTTATTTTTAGAAGTTTGTTATGGGAGTTTAGAGTTTAAAAGAGTTAGATATATGTTCTGTTTAAAATTAATACACAAGGCTTCCCGTGTAGAGTGCATTTTCTAAGTTTTTTTCTAAAGAAATTCAGGGAAATGTGTTGAGAATTCTATGGAGACTGGAGTCAAATAGTAAAAGTAGGAGTCCAAGGCAAAGCAGAGCTGCTGAAAGAGCTGTTCCACCTTTTTCAGAGCACAGAATGAACTCAAGTTTAACAAGGAACTTTTCATCTCAAATTGTTGCTGATGGACATTGTTATTAAACATGCACTCAAATTAATTTCAAATTTTTCTTTCCAATTTTTCAGTCTACAAATTGGACCTTGGCTAAGTTCTAACTACTGACAAACTAATAGGCGTGGTGAGTTAATAGCTCAGTAATTACCTTTCATCATGGAAAATAACTGATAAAGACTAAATTACTAATTGGATAAATGCATTAATAGATTGCTCATGTGGTTGGGAATTCCTGGGCAACTACAGAAAAGATATAATGTCTAAAACATCCAGGACCACCTAATTGAAGCTTCTATGTAATTTTAGCCCTTTTGATGAACTGCTTTCATCTGATTTTAATATTCAACTTAATTTATATTGGATGATCTGCTCAGCATCATGGCAGAGCTCCAAGAGGAAGCAGAAAGGTTAAAGAGTTCCAAGAACTTGAGAAAGAAAGAGACTGGTGGAGCAATGCCCTTGCCCTCCCTGATTCAGAACAGCCAACAATTACCAGAAAAAAAGCCAACATCAAGTAGATCCTGTATCCTCTCCCTGCTAGGCAGATGGCAGTACAGTAACTTAAACAGGAGTGAACCGAGGCAAGTCCATGTTCAGGGCTATAAAGGAACCCCCTTCTTGCCTCCCTCACCTTCCCAGGTGCCTCTGTACAACAGGTATGAGGCTCTGGATGTAAAAGGACAGTCAATGGATGATGTGGAATGATGTTCATCTATACCAGAGATGTCACCTAGATCAGAAAGGCCTATTCCCTGTGTCATGACCACCTCCACCCAGAAGAAAAGACAACTTATAATTGTAGGCAACTCACTTCTGAGGGTAACAGAGTCCAATATGCCAGACAGACCCTCCTCTTATGAAAGTCTGCTGCCTTCCTGAGGCCCAAGTAAAGGATACCACTAAGAAAATTCTTAGCCTGGTAGAGCCCTTGAACTATAACCAATCTTCCATATTGACAGTGATGAAGCCATAACACATAGCACAAAAATAACCAAAAGATACTTCAAGGCCTTGGGATGGTTGGTGAGGAAAGCTGTGGCACAGGTTATTTTTTCCTCTCTCACTCCAGTTGTGGGCAGTGGATTTGAAAGGAACAGAGGGACACAGTCTATTAATACATGGCTCCGTGGTTGGTGTCACCACCAGAGTTTTGTATTTTTTGACAACGTAATGGCCTACAGAGCATTAGGCTCACTGTCATCAGATGGGATTCCCCTTTCCCAAAGCAGGAAGAGGGTCTTTGCTCAGGAGGTTGCATGTCTTGCTGACAGAGCTTTTAATTAGATTTGAGAGGAGAGGGGGATAATATCAGGCTTCCCCCTAAGTAGTGAGGCACCAACCTCAATCCCTCTGTACACGCAGAGTTTTGCAGAAAGAGAAGTAAGAGTTCAGCAGAATAAGAGGGTGAATGATTATAGAAAATATATTTGTAACTCTTACCTCAGCTCTCTTCAGCATCTCCCACTTATTAAGTATCTTCATGGCAAAAACCTTATCCGCATTCTTCAGTTTTACTACTGCTACCTGGAAAACACACATGAAAGACAACTAAAGGAAAACATAAAAATGCATATTGTTTTGATTTTTATGAAACCTTACAATTTGGGTTTTTTTTTGTTATTACAGTGTTCTGGACACCTAGCTTTATTTACTCTCCACACCATCACCATTAAGAAAGAGTAACATCCCAATGGTACAGTAGGACATTTTGTTCTGGTACCAAGTCTATTTTAAGCTTTCATTACATATCATATTTGGATTTCTAGGTGACTAGATGAAGAGAGGTGTTTCTCACCATCACACTTCTTCCTCTATCATACTATCATGAAGCTTTAACCGGCTGTATGCTTTATGTTCTTGGGCTTCTCCTTCCAGTCCTACACAGTAATTTAAATTGCAATTTAATTTAAATTGCAGAACTACCAAGAAAAGACAACAATGTAGCAGTTTCTAAAACAAAGGAAACAGTATTCATTTAGGTTTTAGATTCAAATGAGACCATAGGTTTGCCATAAAACAATCTCCATTCAAATAATGCACTAGACTTCCTTCAAAGATACAGTAAAGCATTAATTCACATTTTTTCCACATGAAGTTGAATGAGCTCTTTAGTATGTTTGTTAGTGGCAGGGAAATGGGGAAATCCCTATTTTCTAGAGAAGTAAAACTTAGGAAATACAACTCTTTTCCCTCTCAGTGCTTCTGAAACACTAGATCCCATAGGCTTGTGGAACCAACACGGCCCTTTTCTGAGAATATTATAGTTTTGTTTACCTATAATAAACGCTAACATTTAGTATTTTTAGGAAAGAGTGAAGAAGTTTACACAAACATATTTTTTACAGTTTAAACTTCTCCGTGTATGAAAACATCTTACCAAAATGGCCATGAATCTGCTACAGACTCAAAGCTGCTCATCAGAACTAGGCCACGTCACTACACTACCATTGCACATACAGAAATGTTCAACAATTAATAAATTTTTACAACCATTCTCCAGATATCGCATTCTGCCTCTTCCCTTTCAAATAAATCTTAAGGCTTAAGGTGATAATAGTTTTTTCCTATGTGCATATGGTTACATACCAACATGCTGTCACACAGATTATGTTCATGCTGTAGGCCACTGATAAAAAATACTAAGGTTGAAACCTACATTCCTTCCTCCTCTTTCATAATCGGTAAATAAACTATGTGTGAAGACAGTGATAACAGAAACAAAATTACAGGATCAGACAGCTTGAAGAAAGTGTCATGGAAACCTCTTCAACCATCTTCAAACGTGTCATCAACTGCCGCTGCTTCCTAAGTATAGCAAAAGCACAGGTTGCAAGACTGCAATACTCAGATGCCTGAACTAAAACATCTCCAAAAGTCTACCATTTGCTTGGCTACAGATTCACAGATGAAGCAACAGTCCCCTCCCAACTGCACAGCAAAGCATTATCAGCTCTGCTCTTGACACTGCTGCCTTTAAAGGTCACAGGGGGTGGGAGGTGTGGGGCGGAAAAAGGAGAGAGGACAAAAAGGACATTTGCTTCTTTAAACTAGTTTATGACCTAAAATGCTTAAACTTTACTTCATGCATAAAAACTGAGACAAGACTTGGGATTCCTCAGGATACTTTAAGACTAGAAACACAAAATAGATTGTTACTTCAATCTTATTTTCATTCATAAAGAATGTCAGCTCTCCTATGCATGGTGCCCAAGGCTGAGTATCACAATTTTATTTAGGAGGGGAAGATGAACCCTCTTTGCACCTATGAATAACTAAGAACATGAATCTAAGAATCTTGAGTTTTCTTTTAATTTACTAGCTAAAACCAGCTTGAAACTCCTATAAACTGTACTTGTATAGTTTTCTAATGAGAAATGAAAAGAGGAAAAATCCTTAACATGAAAAACAGTCAGCAATCCAACTGTATCACAGCTCAGATGACCAACATCCCCTCTGAATCACCCAGGCAGTGGTATTCTGACAAGACCTTTAAGAGTTTTTTGCAACTATTGTAGAGAAAAATTAAAAGGTTAGTCCTAGAGCTGAATAGGCTGCTGCTGCCCAGACTGAAAAACTTTACCCCCACCATTAACTATTATAGTATAGGCAACCAGAGGCATATGACAATACATGTATTAAATGTCCCCAGCTTCAGGATTCATTTCTTGCCTACAGCATACTCAGTGAAAGGCTGTGTCATTCTACAAAGGACCTGGTTATTGAAAGACAGATATTAATTTCACAGCTGCCTGAAGTTGTAAGCTCATATACAGCATTCATTTGGACACAACCAAACTGACTTTTGTCAATGGCTGGAGCACAGTCTTTCAACAAGAAGATCAAGGGTTTGTTACCTTCTGTGAATGTTTAATAGTATTAAACATGACTAAAGAACAAAAACATACTCATGTTTATCAGCTGTGTATATAAACAGGAACAACCTTAGTCTGTGCAAGCAGTTAATTTATTCTGTATCAATAACCACCACACACACAAACACACCAATGATCAGGAACAAGGTCATTTTTTCTGCAATCACAGCATCTTTTGGGGGCTGTCTCAGTACTTTATGAAAATAAATTCTAAAATGCTTACTTCAGGACTGTGAAAGAAAAACCTGACACTTCAGCACTGAGCCATTTGATGTAAGAAAAGTCATTAAATGTAACAAAAATTATAAAATATGACTACAGACTCAGGCAGTGTTGACATGTATGACAGCTATATATGGTAGGTACCCAAAGGCCCAAAGACACTCAGAAGGCTATTTTGATCTCCCTTTTCCAGTGAAGCTCTCAAGACAGAAGGGTAATCACTCCTGTCTATTTATCCTGAAGTGTCTTGCTACTGAAATTTCTTAAAATTGGACTTTTAAAGATTGGGAAGTTAAATTTCTATTTTCCTGTGAGCAGCATAACAAAGATTACTGTTATGTGCTGATATAAGCATCTCAATTTAGCGAGATAGGATTTTTTCCCCCTTCCTCCAATAATTTTCCAGATTTCACACAAACAGCTGTACAGTCTGACATGTTGTCAGACACACTCTGCCCCGAACTTTTTTACTTGTCTCTACAGTACAAATCTGCACAATTGCTTTGCTTAAAAAGCAGAAGCCTGATATAGGAAAAAAACCCCACTAAACCAATAGCTGTTAAAATTGGGAGAAAAAAGGACTCAGCATTGGTTTTCTTGTTCATAAACATAGGCAGCCCTCCAGAAACAAGGACAATGTTATTGTTAGTAATGGGATGCCAAAACTTAAGAGTAAATATCTAGTTATCTAACTCCAGAATCCATCATCTTCAAATTATCAACAACATAATGACATAATATTTGGTTGCATAAGCAAGCATTTAACTTTTTTTTTTTTTTTTTAAGCAGTAATATAATCAACCAAAAATTTGAGTATTAGCTAGAACCTTTAGTAAGCTGACTCTTATATTGCTGAGGGACATGGCTAAGAGCCACTGTGCAGTTGCTTCACATTTCCTTGCAGCATTCTTCAACTCATAAGTTTGAAGTCTTGTTTAGAGTTGTTTGGTAAGCTTTTCATATCAGCACAATGAAGCACCTGATGACCATATTATTAATTTTACAAGAATTAGCATCCTTCTCCAAGTAAAATGACTGCATTTTCTGAAGACTGACCACTTACAAAAAAGTTTAAATAAGTAATATAGGGGAAGGGGCATGTCATTTTTTTACAAAAAAAAAAAATTCTCAGACTGGCAGCAATCAGGGTAAGGCAAAAAAGAAAGATAGGAGCATTGAATGCTTACATTTGGAAGCCATAACTAGTTTAAACTACTTTTTGCCTACATCAAGCTTGTAAAAATATACAGGGAAATATTTCTTGACTATGCAAATTTAAGACACTGAGTAGCATAAAATCAAAATCTCATCAAGGATGTAAAGAACAATAAGAAAAGCTTATAGATGTTGAAGATAAAAGCATAACCAAGGAAAATGCAGGCCCTCTTCTAAAGGAAAAAGGATTTTGAGAAGGCTGAGTTTGTCAATGATTTCTATGCACCAGTCTTCTCTGGCACGTGCTCCAGTCTCATTGCAATGGCCACAGCAAGTGAAAACAGGGACTGAGAGAATGAATTACCCCCCACTGTAGGAGAAGAATAGGTTCATGACCATCTAAAGAACCTGCAAGTACACAAGGCTATGGGACTTGATGGTTCACTCATAGGTCCCAAGGGAGCTGGTGGATGCAATTGCTAAGTCTCTGTACAACATATTTCAGAGGTCATGGCAGTCTGGCGAGGTTCCTACTGACTGGAAAAAAGGTAACATAGTGCCTATTTTTAAAAAGGGAAAAAAGGAAGACAGGAACCACAGACCTGTCAGTCTCATCTCTGTGCCTGGCAATATCAGGGCACAGATCCTTCTGGAAAATCTGCAAGGGCACATGGAAAATAAGAAGGTGATTGGTGACAGACAACATGGCTTCACTAAAGGGCAAATCAGTAAGAGCCTGACCAGTTTGGTGGCCTTCTATGACAAGGATACAGAGATGATGGATAGAGGCAGAGCAACTGATGTCATCTATGTGGATTTGTGCAAGGTATCTGCACTGTCCAACAGGACATCCTGGTCTCCAAACTGACAAGATATGGATTTGACAGATGGACCACTTAGTGGGTAAGTAATTGGTTGGCTGTCCACACCCAGAGAGTTCTGGTCAATGGGTCCAAGCAGAGGTTAGTGACCAGTGGTGTTCCTCAGGGGTCAGTATCAGGATCAGCACTGTTTAGCATCTTTGTTGGAGACATGGACAGTGTGATAGAGTGTATCCTCAGCAAGTTTCCTGATGATACCAAAATGTGTGGTGTGGTTGACACCTTAGAGGAAAGTAAGGCCAGCTAGAGGGACCTTGACAGGCTGGAGAGGTGGGCCTATGCCAACCTAATGAATCTCAGTGTGGCCAAGTGCAAGGTCCTGCACTGGAGTTCATCCAACCCAGGCACAAATACAGGCTGGGTGAGAATGCACAGAGAGCAGCCCTGAGGAAAAGGACTTGGGGTGCTAGTAGGTAAGAAGCTCAACATAAGCTGTCAGTGAGTGCTCAAAGCCCAGAAGGCCAATAGCATCCTGGGCTGCATCAAAAGCAGCACGGCCAGCAGGGAGAGGGTTAGGGTTAGGGAGGGGATTCTGCCCCTCTGCTCTTGTGAGATCCCACCTGGAACACTGCGTACAGCTTTGGAGCCCCCAGAGCAGGAAAGATACAGACCCTCTGTAGAGGGTCAAGAGAAGGGCCATGAAGATGATCAAAGGGCTGGAGCAGCTCTGCTGTGAAGACAGACTGAGAGAGCTGGGAGACCTTACAGTACATGAAGGGGGCCTACAGGAAAGCTGGGGAGGGGGTTTTCACCAGACCAGGTAGTGATAGGACAAAGGATAAAGGTTTAAAACTCAAAGAGGGCAGATATAGGTTGGATATTAGGAAAAAATTCTTTACCATGAGAGTAGTAAGATACTGGAATGGGTTGCCTAGGGAGGTTATCATTGCCTCCTCCCCAGAAGTGCTTATGGCCAGGTTGTATGAGGCCTTGTGCAACCTGGTCTAGTGGAAGGTGTCCCTGCCTGTGCAGGGAGGTTGGATCTTGATGATCTTTAAGGTCCCTTCCAACCATAACCATTCTGTGATTCCATTCTGTGAGAATAAGAACAGCACTGTGACAAAGAAAACTTGCACTAACTTTGTAGTCTACAGAATTTCAGAATTCCGTTGATTGAGGAGACAAAAAGTACTCCTGCCAGTAACCTAGGATCAACCTCAAGTCACATTTATAGTTTGCTGGAAAGAGAAAACATTCTTCCAGATTTCTTCATCTGTCTCAGTATACCACTTCAGCAGTAAATCATACCAGTATTTCGCAATTTCATATTAATATAGATTTCGGTAGTTTATCAAGAAGTAAAATTTGGTTGTCCTTTTTTCAACATTTCTCAGATATTTACGGGTTATTTTGAAGAAATATTAGTAATTTCATACAGAACTTCTGTTCTTCAATAAGTGTATGTGTAGGACTTCAAACACAAATATTTAATAAGTTCTATTTAAGAATATAAAAACCCAAACATCTTCACAGAGAGAACTTCAGTTTGCCCTTTGCTGGAAGGTTTTGACAAGTGGAGTCATGCTGTATTTCTCAGATAAGGCATTAGAAGAAAACACTATTCCTAAAACAGAAGAGCTATCTTATTACACAGGCTGTTCCAAGAAGATGGGTAAAGTTACACTCTCACTCTTCATGAGATGATTCATGACTAAGAAGCTTCCTGAGAAAGAACTATAGGGTTTTTTTGTGGTTTAGGTGCTGTGGAGTTTGATGCTTATTTAGCAAACAAAAATTACTTCTCACAATAAAAAATTACTTCTTACAATTACTTCAAAAATTACTTCTTACAATATAAGGCAGGTTTAATACATGATTCTTCAGCGAAGAAACTACCCACATCATTCTTCCATCTTATACAGAATCACAGAATTGCCAGTTCTTTCAGGAGCTGTGGGTGAATACCATCAGGTCCCATGGACTTGTTCACCTTCAGGTTCTTTAGGTGGTCTTGAACCTGCTCTTCATCTACACTGGGAGAATCTTCCTTTTCCCCTTTACATTCTGTAACATGGAGGGTGTGACCAGAGTTGTTGCCAGTGACGACAGAGGTGAAGTAATCATGGAGTATCTCAGCCTTCTCTACATCTTCCAGCTCTTCCGTTTCCTTCTGGAGTGTGTCCACACTACTTAGTTATTAGGATGATTAGAAACTACTAGACCTTAATACCATCAATTAACTCATTGGACTTCACCTGATGACTGGAAAGAATTACAGCCAAGCCAATGGTTTATCATTGGAGAGTTAAAACATTGTATTTTAACCCTTGCCTTCCCTCCAAATTTAGAAGACGTAAAAAGAGTTGTTCAAGAATGTATAAATGCTCTCGTATCAAATACTAAAACATCAAACAATATCCATTATGCCTAAATAATATAAAAACCCACGTATCAGTATATTGCTATTACCTGTCTTTCCTCAGTGATGTGTATTTGCAAAAGCATTATTCAAACCCTTCCTTCCACCTCCTTCACATACATACCTCCCCAAAGGCTCCTCGACCAATCACTTTCAGGATTTCAAAATCTTCTTTATGTAGTCGCATCTGTTTCACTTTAGATGTAAAAGGTTTGGCTGAAACAAAGGAAAATAAAAAGAATTTTAAAAAACCAAACCCACCAAACTAAAAAAAAAAGAAAACCAACAAAAAACCCAACCAAACAAAAACCAACAAAAGCTGTCAGTAACAAGGGATAAGTGTAATCACAGCCCTGAAAACAGCAGACTATTTTCCTTATATACCTATATTCTGTAATGTAATATAACCAAGTTTAAAGCTAGACATAATGGCCAGTAAGATCTAAGCCAAAACTGCTGTGAGAAAGTTTATTAAGTAATTTTGCTTTTGTTTTTTTTAAATCTAAAGACAAAAAGGGGGAAAAAAAGACAAACTGACTATGTATTTCTAGAGTCTTTTGAGTTCACAGACATGCATTGTTAACTCTGGTTGAAAAAGCAAAGTATGATAAAATAAGTTCACTTTTGACAACAGCAGATTTGCTCTGCTAAACAGCAAAACAATACTGTCTTCAATGAAAAATGAAAATGCTGATAAATGATAACAGGAAGGATAAGATTGGCCTACATGATGTACCATGCAATATTTTTGGAGGCCGCTTCTCCTCAACAAGGGACACTTAATAGTCAAAATTCTTGGCTTCTGGAAGCATGATCAGTTGTACACGAAAAATTATTAAAACATTCAGTGAAAAAAACCCATGTACATTAAGTAAAGTTTAATTTCCCTCTTCTTTTTCCTCTCTTTAATATCTTTGGAAGTGGTAACCAAAATAAAGTATTGTGTTGCACCCAAGAAATCTTAGTGAATCAAACAGCATCCAGAAAGCATCAGGAGAACTGTTCTTCTCATTCAGCCCCATTTAACAGTACAACTAACCTGTCTCAGTTCAGTAATACATACTCTCTGCATGCATGCAAAACATCTAGGGTACTGATAATTCTACCTCAAAAAAAAAAAAAATGAACTTTGGTATAAAAGAAAAAAACCTCCAAAACTTTAAATAATTAAGCAGGAAAAAGGAGTTACTTTAGAAATAGTTGTTTTAAGAACATGTTTAATACTTTACACAAATTAAATCTATTAGTAAACCAGAATCTTCAGTAAATATGATTCATAAAAGTTGCCCATAAAAGAGGGTTGTATAACCCAGTGTACACAGGATTAGAATGGGTCTCCAAAAACTCTGTGCTCAATTTCTGGTTTGAAGGTACTCTATCTCTGTGATCCTAAACAAGCAACTGCAGGTACTTCACTCATAGTTTCACAGCTAGAAAACAGGGACAGTATTTTTGTAACAGACAAGGTGCTGACCATCACATACCTGGACCGAGAAAGAAACAAAAAGTGCATTGTAAGGTATCCATTTTACATGGCCCACAAAATCCTTTTCAGCTCATGCTTTCACGCTACAGTGACCCATCTCTGTTCATTTATATCTACACAAAGACTGATGGATTTAGTACAGCTTTATTTGCAATGAAGAGTTGCAACAGGCATCATATTGCAGAAAAACCTTTTCAGAATAATGTTATTAAACAGAAATGGGAATTGGTTTTTAAAAGCTCCAACCATATCATATCTAGACACACAGATAAACACAGCTTGGGTTCTCCTAAAATTCAGTATTTTATCTTTCTAATGTTATGAACTAATACTGCTTTAAAAAACAACAACAACAAAACAAACAAACAAGAAACAAACCACCAAACAAAACAAACAATCAAACCAAAACAAATAAAACCCAAACCTAATACTGCCACAGATAACTCACTATTCTATTTAGTATTTTCATATTAACACATACCCCAAGGCACCAAAAAATTCTGGTCCAAACCTCTACTGCCTACTATTTAGCAAAGCACTGTTATAAAGTGAGTCCAAATAAAAAATACCTTTACTTTTAATACCTAAAAAACCATATAAAACTTGGTCCACAAAATCCTAGTCCTTATATTAGCATTCAAATCAGATCTGAAAACCAAAAATGCACAAATGCAGGGTCTGATGTTTGTCCTGTTATGCAATGCAGCACTACCTCACTGATGTTAGTGGAATCAGGATGAAGAGGATCATAGAATTGCTAGGGTTGGAAAGGACCTTTAAGATTATCTAGATCCAACCCACCTGCCATGGGCAGGGACACCTCCCACTAGATCAGGTTGCCTTGAGCCCCATCCAACCTGGCCTTGAATAATGCCAGGGATGGGATTTCCACTACTTCCCTGGGCAACCTGTTCCAGTGTCTTACCACCTTCAGAGTAAAGAATTTCCTCCTAATGTCTAATGTAAATCTCCCCCCCTCTTTGGGTTTTAAACCATTGTTCCTTGTCCTGTCTCTACAAGCCCGTGCAAGAAATCCCTCCCCAGTTTTCTTGTAGGTCCCCTTCTGGTACAGGAAAGCTGCTGTAAGGTCACCGTGGAGACTCCTCACTCCTCCAGGCTGAACAAAACCAACTTCCTCAGCCTGTCTCCAAAGAGGAGGATGAACTCCTTTAAAAATCTCTGAGGTTCTTAAGTCTGAACTCAGTCAATTTTTCCAAAATTCCTCACGGCATAGGAATCAGTTCTCTACCACAAGTTACATTTGTTGTAACTACAGAAACATCAACATACAATGTAAAAAACTAGGGTTTAGGTATGAAGAGTAATAATATATTTGATATTTCCACTTTAGTGATATTTTAAAGTTTATAATAATTTCATTAAAAATGTATTATACAATCGAAATACAGTTTAATATTACATTTAAAACAACTTTAAAATGTAATTTAAACAAGTATACTGATGAACTTCACAGAGATTCCCCAACCTTCAATTGATTTTTTTATAACTTAGAAGAAAGGAAAAATAAGTAACAAAAAAAGTATTGTCTTATGGTACAGCTTCAGATGTACTTACCAAGTGATTTATATAAATATTAATACAACCAACAAAGAATACTATACAAATTAAAACAAGCAATTAGAGCCTCATAACTTGAAAAACAAGTGATTGAAAACAAAAGTGTAGTTCAAACTTCAACATTTTTTGACCATTACAGACCTGGCTAAAGTACAAGGCAAAGCATCTTGTTAACATGCAGCAGCATAGCTATTTAAACCACAAAACTTTTCCTCATTTATATTGTAAAGAAAGTCCTGTCCTCCTTTAATTATTACATGTTGGAAACTTCCAGGGTTCCCATAAGGACACTGGAAAAATAAACATCATTCTAACTACTTCAGTAAAATACAGCTGACAGAAATAGGTTTGGATTAGGTTGAATGATCTGTAGTATCAGTGTTAGTGGAAAAGTCTGTAAACCCGTCTCTTTAATTTTTTTTAATCACTGCTAGCAACAGACATGTCAATGTATAGTCAAGCAGCTTTATAAAAAGAGATAAAGTCCAAGAAAAATAAAGAAAAAAAAGGGGGGGAAGAAGAAAATCAAAAAAATGCCTTAGGGATGTGCTCCAAATAGCTTGTTCCAAAAGAGGTCAGTTTGCTTTATCATCAGAGTTGTTTGTCTGCTGTGCAAACATCTGCAGTTCTGGGGCAACAGCAATACTCAGTACAGAAAACTTGGTCTGTCCAAGGGTCTTGAAAGGCACATATTCAGACAGCTGTTTCATTCCTCTCAGTGCCTCACCGATGCCATAGCTGCTATTGGAATACACAGGCTGGATAACTCTCCTCAGATTATCAGCTGCCCTCTTGACTACAGATCTCAGTATGCTACCACGTCTTACTTCCTAAAGGAGTTACAAAACATGCTTCCTCAGTGATCCAGGTATCACATAGAAAATCCATCTTTCTGCCCACTGCTTCTTCAATGTTAAATACCCTGTCAAGTCATAGTTACAGAAATCAAAAGCTGTATACACCCAAACTGTCAAAAACAATGGTGAAAGTTCATTATCACAGAATCATATATATGGGATGTTTCAGCACCCTGAAGAGCTGAGATTTTAAATTTTTCAAAGTGAGGGAATCCACCACTTCCCCTGGGAGACCATTCCAATATCTGACTGTCCTAATGGTGAAAAATTTATCTTGTGTCCAATCAGAATCCCCCCAGGAACAACTTGTGTTCATTACACCTTGTTTTATCCATGTGACTCCTTGCAAATAGGTAGTCTTCACTTTCTTTGTAGCCCCCCTTCAAGTACTGAAACACCCTAACAAAGTCTCCTCTAAGCCTTTCTTCTAAAGGCTGAACAAACCCAGTTTTCTCAGCCTCAAATAGATTGGAAAATAATCACTACAGCAAACTAGCTGCTTGACACTTCAAGACAAAGCCCCCCGTTCCTCAATCATTAAAAATAATCACAGAATCTTCACAGTAAGAAAAGACCTCTAAGATCACTGAGTCCAGCTATCAATATATAGAATCATAGAATTGGCTGGGTTGGAAGGGACCTCAGAGATCATCAAGTCCAACCCTTGATCACTACCGCTGTGGTTACCAGACCATGGCACTGAGTGCCACATCCAGTCTCTTTTTAAATATCTCCAGGGATGGAGAATCCACTACTTCCCTGGGCAGCCCATTCCAATGTCTGATCACCCTCTCCGTGAAGAAATTCTTTCTAATATCCAGCCTAAACTTCCCCTGGCACAACTTAAGTCCATGTCCTCTTGTCTTGTTGAAAGTTGCCTGGGAAAAGAGACCAACCCCCCCCTGGCTCCAGCCTCCTTTCAGGGAGTTGTAGAGAGCGATGAGGTCTCCCCTGAGCCTCCTCTTCTCCAGGCTGAACACCCCCAGCTCCCTCAGCCTCTCCTCACAGGACTTGTGCTGGAGTCCCTTCACCAGCCTGGTTGCCCTCCTTTGGACCTGCTCCAGGACCTCAATCTCCTTCCTGAACTGAGGGGCCCAGAACTGGACACAGGACTCGAGCTGTGGCCTCACCAGGGCTGAGTACAGGGGCAGAATCACTTCCTTAATATATATATATATATTTATTTATTATTATTATTAAATTATATATATATACAGAGCTTTACCATGCAAAGGAGAAAAACAACATAACCTAGGAGATTGCCACTAAACTGAAGGCTCTGTGAGTCTTCCTAATGCTGTCCTTGAAAAAAAAATAATTTTAAAATATATAAAATAATTCATTGATAGCTTTGGTTTTAAAATCAGTTTTGAAATTTCTGCTAAATTCCTGGAAGGATTTTTTTTTTTTTTTTTTTTTTTTGCAGGCTCAGTCAAAACTTATTTATTTTCCACTGGCTTCTATCAGCTGTGATTATGAAATGCATAAATAGCATTTTTGAGATAAGACAGACCACCACAATTGGAGGTTTCAAAAAATTCCAGAAAGGAGGCATGAGAGAATTTTTTCCCCAAATAAACAGTATTCCTCAAAAGAATGGAGAAATAATTCACAATCAGCAAGGCAGAGCTGCTTAGAGGCTAATAAGAGATGGAAATCTCTCCTCTCTGTCCACCCAAGATTGGTCAAACAGCACAAGAAAGCTGTGTTGCAATTTCTGTCCATTCTCTGGAGGAATCCAGGGGAAAAACACTGCAGTCAAGAGCAATAGCAGCTGAACCACCAAACATTAGTTAAAGGAATGTAAAACATACAAACCACAAATACTCTCAGTTTTAGCAGTTAAGAGTCACCTTTCACTCCCTCAGAACACTTTTCATGTGCTTTTCCTCATGAATAGTTACGTGCCAACATCTGTAAGTACAAGTTAGGAATCTGGCATTTTCCAAGAATGAGAAGCATGTCCACAAATTCCTGCACTATGCTATAGAAAGACACAATATTCTGGATCCTATTCATCTTGGAAAAAAAAACAACAAATCTGTTCTCATCTAGGTCAAACAGAGACCATCCAGCCATCTTTGGCCACAGCTACCACAAAAGACTCTTCAATGGGAACTTTAAAATCAGAGACACAAACAAAATCTTTCCTACACATATGAGAGTATTTCTGTTATTTCTGTCCCCAGACTCATATGAAAAATAATCCCTACAATCATGACATCCGCTGCAGATCTGGGCAATGCTTCCATACCACATCAAGCTATGGCCATTTTTTGCACTGCCATTCCTTCTTGTCACACGAATTTCAGTAAAACACCCGATGTTTAAATATTATTATACTAGCAGCAAAGTGAAATATTGAATTTTAATTCATCCCACTGTGCACTGGAACTCTGATGTATCTCCTGTAGTGCAGGCATTAAAATTTTTACCATAGGACTTGTGTTCCACCTAGTAAAGAGAGCTGAAATACTGTGGGAACAAATCAAGAACAGATAGAAAAAAGGTTTTTAATATTTAGAAAACCTGAAAGGGTAACAAAAAGAGAAAGGTGGTCTTAACACTGATAAAGCAGACTGCTGTTTAGACTCCATCCCTCATGGTGTCACAGAGCTGTAGAAAAGTCAATTAAAATCCCACTTCTGAGAGTCAAACTTAACCTTTGCATTCCTCAGCATTTGACATGTAACTCAATATGTTGGTATTTGACTGTCAAAAATGCTGGATGCTTATACTGTAAATAAAATCAATTGTTATAATTACTAAATTTTCTGAAAAATCAAAATAAACCAGGCATCAAAAATTAAGACTCTAAGTGAATTCTTACTCCTTCAATGCTATACTTATTATGTAAATATTATTATTAAATAATACATCTTATGTATTATATATCACCAGAGATACAACCTTCTAAGATGACTATGCTCTTGAAAAACACTATCTTACTGTTTGTGAAAGATTACGTGTTGATTAACCAGAGAAAAACACTGAATTTTATGTGAGAAACAGAGTGTGCAACTACAAAGCACATTTCAAGGGGAATAGATGAAAAAAGAAAAAAAAGGAAAAAAGAAAAAAAAAAGGGGGAGGGAGGGGGAAATTTCTGTGCAAGTAACAGTGCTCCGGTCTAAAGAATAGGGGATTATTTATTAACTCTGCAATTTAATTTCTTCCAATTTACAGGTTTGCATCCTTAATTAAAGAATTCTTTCACATCTGTTTTATGTATAATTCTCGCAGTCCTCTCGTTCAAAAATTAAGAATTAATCCTCTCTAGAAATTCTGATGCATAGTGTAGTAATATAGAAGTGTTTCACCAGAAGAAAGCTAGCAACTGTGTTTCACAGAAAACAGGCATCTTGTATGTGATCCTCACTGATCAAAGCACCAGCACTGAAGGTTTTCACTCTCTGAATGGACCAGCACTGATTATGCCCCCTGCTCAGATTCTGAGGTGCTTCATGGAACTTTAGTAGTCTCCTGTCCCATTTCTGAACCTGAAGAATGATTTTAAGGAATACTTAAACATCTAATATGGCAGCCTGCCTTGCAGTCCCTTCTCTTGTGCCTCAAAACACATGATCCAGTTTCATCTCTTCCCTGCTGTGACTCCTCATACCAGTGCTTCCAGCTCTCAACTTTTCAGTCCTAACCTCTCCCACAAGACTACTGATCTGGTACCTTGTTGTCCTGTCCTTACATAGCTTTGCCACTATGTCTGATGGTTTCTGCCCATAGCCTTTTCAGCTTTCTCTACATCTGTACCTTGCCTGCTTGTTGTATCAGTCTGATCATGTCTCTTGTTACCTCCAGGCCCACATCACATTGTCCTACCAGTCACAGAAGCCACCATCTGAGCCAAGTTCTTACTTCATTTCAAATTCCAGTCTACCCCACTGGAGTCTCTCTTCCAAAGTCCCAGTTCCAGTCACAGTACCCTGCTACCATCCCTTCTCAAATTATGTGATGCATGTTCTTTCTCCTTTGGGCACCACCACTTTTAAGTGCCTTTCATATTCATTAATTAGGGACTAACAAACAAGGACTTGAGCTACACAGTATCATCCTGCCTTGCTTTTACTTTAGAATTTTAATTAAAAAGAAACACTGTTCTTACAGTCATCTAGATGAAGCAAATATATTGAGGCCGGGTATTTGATTTTTTGCTGATACTGAGTTTCATTACACCTCATGTGAGTAACATTCATTTTCATTTTTGAGGAAAAAAACTGTAGAAGCTGAAAACTGGAAGCACTTTTAATCTCTTAGTTAAAGGATACAGTCTAAACCATATGAGAAGGTGGGTAAAGAGACCCTACGAACTCTCTGCCTCTGAAATGACTCTTTCTTGTGTAACCATATTTTCTTAGCATACACTTACACTTAGCACTTGTCAAAATGCACACCTGTCAAGTCTCACATGGCACATGGATCACCTGAGTCCTGCCTCTCACTCCCTCATTTCCACGCTTTTAGGCCTGAATTCATCACAGAATGCCAGGTTACAAAGGACAAAGGTTGGACCTGATGATCTCTGAGGTCCCTTCCAACCCAGCTGATTCTATGATTCTATGACATCAAAGATCATCTGGTCCAGCCTCTGTATGTACAAACCCAGTTTAGATGAGAAGGCTAGTAATGGAGCTGAGCTATAACAGCAGAAAAATTATTCTGCAGGATGTCACAGGCAAGCTCTCACTATATGAACTGACAAGATGTAACAAAATACCTTGTTTCCTCTTTAAAACATGGCATAAACCTGCTTCATATACATCTGGTTTCAATGACACTTGCTTGTACTTGTACTTGTACTGCAACAGACCTCAAAGGTTCCAGTCAGGACTGGAGAATTCTGGGCAGTGAATATCATACAAATGCAAACAATTACACTCCTAATTCTGCCTTTGGGACAATATTTGAAATGAACGATGTCATATAAAGTCTTGCATTCATGATCCGTATCTGACATTAATGACTGAACTTCAATTTAAAGTACAAAACTCATAGGAGCAAGAATTACTTTGATATAACTTATGGCAAGTTGTAATAGTAAAAACTACACTAAAAATTAATATTGTAACAATAAATTTTGCCAGGATCAAAATAATACAGGTTTTCCAGTCTTGTTTTTAATTTTCTTTAGAAGTAACTGCCCATTGTCATTAGATATATATTTAGAATAGCATTTGTGATACAAATAAAGACTAAGTGACTTCTGAATTTTTGACAGAGAAATCCTATGGGTTACTCTGAAAACTAGAAAAGTAAAAAAATAGACCATATAGCACTTCATTAATATGTGTCAGTAAAATGCTGCTTCTTAGTGTTAAGCCATTGAAAGTGCAATGAAAACTAAAGGTACAAAGTCCCTAAAAATATTTTTTATTATTCTGTGATTGTGAACATGAAAAGTGACTCAAGGAAGTCCCAGATTTGCTTTTTGCTGACGATTCCACCCTCGTTGCTCACACAGAAGCAGCTCTGCAGTATGTAACATCCTGCTTTGCAGGGGCTGCAAAACTTTTTGGACTGGAAGTCAACTTGAAGAAGAGAGAAGTTCTCTACCAGCTTGCACTCCAGGAAGACTTCCATCATCCCCACATCAGCATAGGCAAATCAGAGCTTAAGTCAGTTCATAGTTTGAAACTGAAACACTACATTCTTCATTTACAGGGACAACATTCAATTTCCTCCTCTTTTTATCTTAAGCTGATCAATAGAACCATATAGTTATGTCTTCTTATGTAACTATATTGTTATATTAATGCCTTTAACCAATGCAGTAATAAGCAGAGTCTCTGTAGCCTATCAAGACAGACACACAGCAATACAACTCTATATTACCATGGGGAATTAAACTAAAAGAAGACTCTTACTTTAAGCTCAGCCCTGCAAATGCATGCATGACAGAGTTCATGGCTTTGAGGTCACACATTTCTGATTTGGCATTGATGAGGATTCTGAAATATATGGTGTGCCCAGTAGCACAAAAGTAAATTCAGATGTACTAACTACTTAGTGAATCTTTTCACTGGGTTGATTTGGAACTCTGAAGATGTATTTGGAAACAGTATCCATTTAAAGGATATCCATTTGAAGACTGTTTTATGCTTAGGTAATAGAAATATATGTGAGCCTAAAAACTGAACAGTGAAATTGAAACAAATGAAAACAGTTAAAGTTTCTCTGGTCTCATAAAAAATTTGATCCCCCAGTGATTTGAATTCTAGACTTAAATCCTTATTGCATCTTTGGTGATACAGAGGAGGTGGTGGTCAAAGCAAAGGACAGTGGCACAAGAATCTCTTATGCTTGTGAACACATATGCAAAGATCTATATAGTTTATGTGGGAACTTGCTACTTACAGAAGTTTTATTCTGTAGAGTAGTTACAGGTGTTAGGAAATATTGTCATCCTCAGGTCAAGATTCTGTTGAAAGTTTGGTTTATATTAATGGGAATCATTGATCTCTTTTGAAGTGGTAATAGATTTTAGTGATTCAACTGCACCGAAGATTTGATTATTAAAATTGCCATGTGTTAAACTGTGGTCAAAATAAGAACAGCTTAATCAGCATTATTTTACAGTGATCACTTAACTAGGAAGATGATTGTAGTTGAGAAATAGGGTGCCATATCTGGTGCACAGCTATGTACTTAAGCATTATGATGTGGTATCCATTCTCGGGTGGGAGAAATCGAGTTTATTATAGGCAGTCTACATTCTGATGACATTGAACTTTCAAATTATTAGTTATTTTTAAATTTTAATTATATAAGTTTTAAGGTGACTCTGAGAGAATGCTGAAGTTCTAGGATCTTTGCAGATCTTTAAGGAGAGCTATTAATTAAATAAAGGACCACTGCTAAAGTCATAATTCCCTAAGAGGTACTCAATCACAGAATAATTTGGGTTGGAAGAGATCTCTAAAGGTCATATAGTCCAATCCCCCTACAGTAAGCAGAGACACCCTCAAATCAATCAGGTTGCTCAGAGCCTTGTCAAGCCTCACTTTGAGTATCTCCAGGGATGAGGTATCAACTCCCTCCTTGAGCAATCTGTTAATTTTTCTACCTCCCTCATGGTAAAGAATATTTTTCTAACACCCAATATCAGAATAGCAGAACGATCATTTTGAAGAACCTGGGGGGCATCCTAATCATTCCATGATTTGCCACAGGCCCTTTCTGCTCCGTGTCAAAAGCTTTAGTGAGGTCAATGAATGTCACTCCTTTCTTCTTGTACCGGGTGATGATGACCACATCACAGAGATCTGGTGATAGTATGCCTTGATCCCAACAACTCAAAAGGAGCTCATGAAATGTAGCACAGAGTGCTTGGCCTCCATGCTTTCAGACTTCAGATGGGATTCCATAAACCCCAGTTCAGCTGCTGGTCTTAAGAATCTCTCTCAAAGTAGGGACTATGTCCTATTTGGTTTCCACTGGTTGTTGTGTAATGTGCTGAATTGTTGAGCCTTGGACTACACAGGTGGCACTGAAGAGTCTAAAAATATTCAGATCATTGGTTGAGGATGGAGGTTTTATCTGTGAGAAGCATTTGGCCATCTGCGCTGAGCAGGGGGCTTTGGACTTGGTGTGTAGGTCCGTACACTACTTTCAGAGCTTCATAAAGCCCTCTGTGGGTCACCCATAACTGCACATAGTTCAGTCTTTCCTGCTAGGCTGATGCACCACTTGTTCTGGATATCTTGAAGTTTCTGCTGGAGCTTACTGCATGCAAGACAAAAAGCTGCTTTTCTTACATGGCAAGATGGCTGACCAAGGTGTGCTTGGTGAGTGGTTCTCTTCTTTGTCAACAATTCTTGGATCTCTTGGTTGTTTTCATCAAACCAATCTTTGTTTTTCTTCGATGAGAACTCTCGGGATTCCTCAGAGGACTGCAGGATTTTTCATGTGTTGCCAAAGCTCTTCGGGACAGGGATGTATGGGATGATCTAAAAGTCTAGATTGAAGGTTTATGTGGAAGCTGTTTCTCACTGTATCTTTTTGAAAATCATTAACTTTGAGCCTCCTCCTTGGGATGCCACCCCTCTTAGGTTTGGGTTTACAGTAGAGGGTAATTTTGTACCACACAAGGCAGTGGTCTGTATGACATTCTGCATGAGGCATCACTCAGGTATGACGAACATCGACAACATTCCTCTGGTGCACTAAGACATAGTCAATGAGGTGCCAGTGCTTGAATTGAGGATGCATCCAGGTTGTCTTCAGGCTGTCTTTCTGTTGGAAGATAGCGTTGGTGATGGTGACCTGCTGCTCAGCACAAAACTCTAGCAGGAGCTGTCCACTGTCATTACAGTTTCCAACATCATGCTTGCCTAGTACTCCTTTACAGGCTAGTTATTTCCTACTCTGGTGATGAAATTACCAAGGATTATGATTTTATAATTTGTAGGAACTGTTTGGGTGAGGTGGTGCAGGTCGGTGTAGAATGTGACTTTCTCTGCATGGTCACCTTGGAGGGTTGGGGCATATATACTGAAGAGAACAAAATGTTGCTTCTTGTAGTGGGAGGCATAAGGAAATAATGTGATCAGAACAACCTGTCAGCAAATTTTCATGTTTGGAGGCAATGGAGTTTTTAATCATGAAGCCAAGGTTTGCCTGACCAAGAGTGTGTAGCCAGCACCACGTTCTTTAAGACTGCCTTCCTCATGAATACAAACTTCACTGAGAGCAGCAATGTTGGTGTTAAGTTGTGACAGTTCATAGGCAATTAGAGCAGAATGACACTCAGGATGCACTGTCCGCTGTACGAAGCACGGTTCTGATGTTCCAACATGTGAGTGTCAATCTGAACACACCATTAGAGGCAGCTGTATGCCTTTGTCTCTTTGTCTTTGTTCAACCACATCAGAAGATGCCCATTGACTGTGGCTAGCCAACTGGGTGGGGGGTGGAGCTGACCTTTCGTTAGGCCACCTTTTCTAGGCCCCCTTTACTCCTAAGGTTCATCTGAGCCTAGCAAGCTTGGACGGTGACAGCGAAGTCCTCAGGACACAGGTTTAGTTAGAGTATCCTTCTCTTAGATGGATGGCCTTACAGGGCTAAATGAGCTTCATCTGCCCAAGTTTGGAGTTAGAGTTGTCCTTCTCCTAAGCTGATTGCCTGAAGGCTAGTGAGCCCATCCTGCCCATGGACACACTTTGTCTGACCCTTCAGTTGTGACCTGTCTGGCATGGGAGACCCTACTGGTGGCATATGCCACCTCCAACATAGCTTGCAACCTCACAAGGGCACGCAAGCTCCTAGGCCCCCTTCAGGTACTCGAAGGCTGCTATAAAGTCACCTTGGAGCCTCCTCTTCTCTAGGCTGAACAATCCCAACTTCTTCTGCCTACCTTCACTGGGAAGGTGCTCCAGATTTAATTTTAGCAGCTCTCCTCCAGACACATTCAAGGATCTCTAAGTCCTTCTTATGCTGGAGACTCCAGAACTGGACATGGCACTCCATGTGGGGTCTCACAAGAGCAGAGTAGAGAGGGAGAATCACCACCTTTAAATGGCTGGCAACATTTCTTTCTATATAGCCTAGTACGTGGTTGGCTTTCTGGGCTGCATGCACACACTGACCACTCATGTCAAGCTTGTCATCCACCATCACCCCAAGTCCTTGTCCTCAGGGCTGTCCTCAAGCTTTTCTCAGAGAATCACAGAATGTTTAGGTTGGAAGAGATCTCCAAGATCATTCAGTCCAACCTTTGACAAACACCATAAGCTAACTACTAAACCACGTCCCTAAGGACCAGGTCCAAACGCATTTTAAATGCTACCAGGGATGGTGACTCCACCACTATTCTCCAGCCACTCCATCCAACCTGTATCTATGCATGGGATTGCCTCAACCCCTTGCACGTGGACTTGTTGAACTTCATGCAGTTTGCATGAGCCCACTTCTGAAGCCTGTCAGGGTCCCTCTGGATGGCATCCCTTCCCTCCAGCGTGTTGACTTCACCACACAGTTTGGTGTCATCAACAAACTTGCTGAGGGTGCATTCAATTTCACTTTACATGTCACCAAAAAAGATGTTAAACAACACTGGTCCAAGTACCAATCCTTGAGGAACACCACACATCACAAATCTCCATTTGTACACCGTGTCACCGATCATAACTTTTTGGGTGCAACTATCCATCCAGTATCCTTATCCAGTGAGTGGTGCATCCATAGAATCCATATTTTTCCAGTATAGAGATCAGAATGCCATGTGGGACAAGTCTAACTAGATAACATCCATTGCCCTCTCTTTATCCACCAACGCTGTGATCCCATCGTAAAAGGCCATCAAATTAGGCAGGCAGGACTTGCCCTTAGTGAAGCTGTGTTGGCTGGCACCAATCACCCCTTTATTATTTGCTTACCTTACCAGAGCCTTCAGGAGAATCTGCTCCATGATCTTGCCAGGCCCAGAGGTGAGACAAACTGACCTGCAGTTCCCTAGGTCTTATTTTTTTTCATTTTTAAAAATGGGCATTATGTTTCCCCTTTTCCAGTCAGCAAGTACTTCACCAGACTGATATGACTTCTCAAATACAATGGACAGTGGCTCTGCAACTTCATCCATCAGTTCTTCCAGGAGCTGTGGATGAATGTCCATGGACCTTGTTCACCTTCAGGTTCTTTAGGTGGTCTTGAATCTGCTCTTCATCTCAAGTAAGGGGATCTTCCTTTTCCCACTCCCTGTCTTCAGCTTCTGTAACATGCAGCATGTGACCAGAATTCTTTATGGTAAAGAGAGAGGCAAAGTAGTCATTGACGACCTTGACCTTCTCTACATCTTGGATGACCAGATCTCCTGTTTCCTTCATTTTCCCAAGTCTTCCTCTTATCATTGACATACCTATAGAAACTTGTTTTGTTGCCCTTAACTTCCCTTTGCCAGATCCAATGCTGTCTGTGCTTTTGCTTTCCTAACCTGATCTCTTGCTTCTCTGAATATTTGTCTGTATAAGTTTATCTGTCCATACTTCCATCCTCTGTAAACTTTGTTTTTACGCCTCAGTGTGTGCAGGAGTTGAGACGAGATGAGGTCTCCCCTTAGCCCCCTCTTCTCCAGGCTAAACAGCCCCAAGTCCTTCAGCCCTTCCTCATAGGACTTGTGCTGGAGTCTCTTCACGGGACAAGGATAGGGAGGTTTGCATTCACCAGTTACAGTAACAGGCAAAAACCAGACAGATTGGAAAGGAAAAAAAAAACCAAACCCTAATATAATCCACAAGGAGAAAAGAGGAAACATGTCCAGATCTCCCCCCATCCCTCCCTTATTCCCAGGCCCCGATTATTTACTCCTGCCACCCCCTCAGTGGCACAGGGGGATGAGGAGTTGGGGTTTAGGGTCAGTTCACCACAAGTTGTTTCTGTCACTTTTCTTCCTCAAGGGGAGGACTCCTCACATTCTTCCCCTTCTCCAATGCAGGGTTGCTCTCATGGGAAAGCCCTTCCCAAACCTCTGATATGACTCCCTTTCACCAGGTGCAGTCCCTCAGGAACAGACCGCTCCAGAGTGGGCTGCCCACAGAGTCAGAGTCTGCTTTGGCAACAGTCACATCCTCCAGCATGGGGTCCTCCATGGCTGTAGATCCACACCTGCTCCTCTATGCAATCCTGCACAGGCTGACTTTTCATGACTGCTCCACTCTGCTCCTCCATAGGCTGCAGTGGGACAGCTGCCACCTCACCATGGGCTGGAGGGAAATCTCTGCTTGGGCACCTTTCCGCCTTCTTCTTCACTGACCTTGGTATCTTCTCTCTGGCATTTCTCTTCCACTTAATCCTCTACTCTGCTCTGTGGGTCTTTTTCTTATATTTCTACTGTTTGTTTTCCCTTTCTTGAATATGTTACTTGGAGAGGTGCATGCAGCTTCCCATCTATATCTGCTCAGCCGTGGGCAGAGGCAGAGAGGGGATTGGAAATGGGGGAGCTTCCAGCAGCTTCTTACAAGAGCCACCCCTGTGGCTCCACCTACTTCCAAAACACCACTGCACTAATCCAAGACACCATGGTACGACATAGCACACAACTAAGTCTGAAATTAAGCGACGGGATAATAAGGAAATTGGGAATGTTTTCAAAAGAGTACAGAACACAAATTCCTTAATTTACATACAAACAAAGCAGTTTTCAGGAGAGCGCTCATTTAGTTACCTCAGCAAAGCAACACACTTCAGAAGTAGGTAACATACACAGATTTTAGTTAGTGCTTATCATTTTTAAATATTATTTAAATGATATTTTTAAATATTGTCAATCTAGGAACCTTATAACCAAGTCAGAAGCAAAATTAATGAAAGGAATTCAGTACTTTTCACTCTGGAATTAGCTTACAGAAGGTTTGTTATGTGAAAAAAATCTACTTGTAGGGAGGTGAATTCACAGTTTACTTTTCAAACACATGTTTATGGCATCTCCTCTTCCTCCAGACTTCATAGCCTTCATTGGACTTTGTTTGGAGCAACATATTACATTAATCCTAGCTTAACATGGTGAAAGATGGCCACAGCTTTCAGAAATCTGAATCCTGTAAATTCTTAACACATCCATACAAAACCATCACCAAAACGCTATTACTAAAAATAAAAACATGAAGCATCAAGTGTGTATTTAGCATTAGTTAGAACTGAAGGTAGGGGTCATGAGTGTATGTACTAATGTAGCTTTCAAGAGATTGTTACTTTCAAACCTACTTGAGAAATGGGTCAAGTCTTTTTCAGATTCTCTGGATATATCATTAGCAAATGAAACAGATTACTGAAACTAATATATTATTGAAATCTAATATTATTAGGCCTATAATGTCAACTATAAATTCAGCTTTATTCTGCAACATATGGAAGCATTCAAACTATATTTTCTCCCAAACACTCATATTCAACTCATCCACTAGTCATACCTTTTCCTGCTTATCTATACCTTGCCAACTATGTTGATATTACTTTCCAGCAAAGTCCTTCTCTGTCATAAAAATATAATAGTTAACTGATTGCTTATTCTCAGTTTCTCAAACATCTGTACAAAAAGAAACACACATCTAGAAAACTTGAATTCAGTCCAGATACACTACAGTGTAAGTACTGTAAGCAACTTTAACAATATTCATTCAGAGGAAATATGCTGCTTATCTAAATGCCTACATGGAAAGGACTCTTTCTTACAATAAGGTATTTTGGGATTACTTTTTTGTTATTTTTTCCAATAATGCTGGCACATAAATTAAAAACTTTACATACTGCAGTAAATGGACAGCTGATATTAACAACAGCCATTATGTAGATTTTGTTACAACTAGTCCATAAAAAGCAAACAAACCACAAGTATTCAGAAACGTTTGGTCTTCATCCCTAGATTTACAATTGCTCTCAGAGAGACATGGATTTATTTTTAAATCAATAATTTTGGCTAAGTATCATTACAACCAACATGACCCTTTACATATAAATATATTTACTTATATAAGTACATTATAATTATATCATTATTTTATTACTATTATTAAAAGTCTATCAATATGTAAGTATATGTACACATAAATATACTTATTTATCTCTTGTCAGGAGAGTGACACAAAGATGAAAGCAGCAAGACTCCTGCAGTCACAGAACATCACACTGCCTGTCTGCATCCAAGTCTCCTCCCAACTTCTACCCCATGACCTGACCTGAACCAGATATGACTAAGAAGATATTTCAAAGACAATTAACTTTTTGCATGCTCCACAACAGTAGGTATGTTATAGGAGAGACTCCTAAACTCACAGAGCCTACAACAGCATCCCCTTTCTTCTTTGTCCCAGGGTGTTGCCCTAGGTAGCAGCAGGAGGACAGGATGAGGGGTGAAGCAGACATCATCCCATTCAGGTGCTGTAATTACAACAAAACCTTAACTCAGGGACTCCAATCAACCACAATGCACAATTAACAGGAAACCAACATTATTAGTCACTTCTGCTCATTAAATTATTTCTGGAGCTTGGTTGGTTTTCTGTTTTCTTGAGGTTTTTAAACAGGGGCCTGTGTTCAGACTCCTAGCATAACCAGTAGATACAATTCCTTAAGAAGTGATTACTACCTCCAGCTCCTTTAGCAAACAGATACTTTTTAATTAAATTTTTGAAAAGAAAACAAAAATTTGCATAAATTTTGGGCAACTCCAGGGGTAAAAACTTCTCTTGTATTACTACTTCTTTTGACACACAAATACAGAAAACATGATTAACAGGAAAGTGAGATCACAATTTACAAAGCTGAGAAGCCTCTCTAGAAATCTGTCACAATTTTTTTCCTACGAACATTATTTAATACACATTAATTTGGGAAATGACTGCAAGAAATTTTCAAGATGTCCTAGGCCCAAATCCTCAGAATGCATGCATTTAATGTTTACTGAAATCAATCCACTTTGACCCATTTTGCCAAGTTCTCATCCACAAATCCTCATCAGCAACACTTCCATTTACTTTTAGATCTTTTGCAAGAAAGATTGCTCATCTCAAAAACTGTTGGCCATTGTGCATGTACATTTCAAAAAGCATCCCCTTTTTTAAGTCAAAGTACCATACAGTCCTGCAAATACAATATCATTACAAAAGTAAAAAGAGAACAATAGTGGTTTCAGCCACGGATTTCCTGTGGTCCTATCATTACTCTTCAGACACATAATCAACTAAATTAACTTCCTGTGACAAAACAGTCTAAGGTGCAAGTTTGTAGCAGGAAGCAAAAGTAACAATGATAACAAACAGGATGCTAAAACTGCATCACAAGTTTACAAGTAAACTCGCAAGTTTTCAACTAATCCCAGAGGAAAGGGAAAATGGAGTTTCAACAAAGCATTTCTTCTTCATCACATTTTTCTGGACACCCTCAACTACACTTCAACATCTACACTAGTGACTTGTATCTGTTATTAGAGGACCTAATACACCTGAAATACCACAAGATGTAGCGGTCTAGCAGAGAACCTTAGAACACACAGTGAAAGTGGACAGAAAAGACTCATGTAGTGCTATTACACTTAACAGTCAAACAAAACTCTGCGGTATATTAGAAGTGTAACAATGTTCAGGTGAAGGAAAAAAAAAAATCAGAAGAACAAGTTAGGCCCTTGTGCTATGTTCAACTTTTAGAAGAAAACAGACAAGTAACTCAGACTCCTTCCTTTGGCTGCAAAATAACAAAGGACATTGATGAGTTTGATTGTACAGCTGCACACAATCTCGCTACACCTGAAAGAAGTAATTTTAGTAACTACTCATATTATTACATTCTCCAGATTTAATATAAGTCAGATGCTTTCTTGAAAGATTATTAATTATTTTTGAAAATAATCAATTTAAATACCAAAACTGCAAAGATTTTTTTAAATGTAAACACAACTGCCCAAACATCATAAAAGATTTTCTAATTACTAGCAGTAAGTTTTAACCCATTCCAAAAACTAACCAGTAAATCAGAGAATCCTGACTTAGTAAATTAACTTAAACCAACTCACTGTACAAACATAAAATCATATTCCTGTATGCAAAATTTTCAATAGTGCGAATTTTTCTCTTATGAATGGGATGGCTATAATCTAGGAAGCTGTATACATAAAGCTAATAAAGGAACCAGAACCACCTTTTCTATGCATGAAGTCTCATACTATCTGAACTCTAAATGTACACTGGAAGGAAAACTGAAAATAACCTTATGAACAACTTCTCAGAGATCATAGAAGTTTTTTTTTTGTTTTGAAAGCACTAAACTCTTCTCTTCCATCTTCAAAACACTAGAGTGGTTTGGAGCCTTAATAAAGCTTCAATATAAATTATCAACCTCCTTAAGGAGATTTAAGGAAGCATTCATGACGGATGTAATCAGGATGCATCTGAGAGCACTACAGCACATAATCCACATGATCTGCCATTTCCCCTGCTCCTCAAAGTCAGGTAAAGAAAAGGAAAAATTACCACGACTTACTGGAGTTATGCATCTTTACAGGGCAATTTGTTTAGCTCTTACCCCAATTCATTCCTTACCAAATATAGGTAGTAGATAAAAAACTACTTTGAATCCTGCTTCTGTACCTCCAGGAAAATGTTCCCCATCCTATAAACCCTGAAGTACACATGACAGAGTAAACAAATTTTTGCTCTGTAAGTAGTAATTTCTCTAATAGAAGAAAAAAGTATTTTGTACTTATTCAAAGCAGCAAACCACCTTTCATCATTTTGCATATGGGAAAAATAATAATTTTCTGACCACTTTTGTTTCCGAAATACTTGAAATGCTATATATGTGTTTATATGTACACAATTTTTTTGTCAAGATAGTAGGTCTTGCAAAGGAACATGCAAGGTGGCACCCAATATTCAGTTCTCACCCTAATACTCAACAGAGCCCCCATGCATGAAGTTCAGCACAGCCTGTACACAAATTTTAAACTGTCATTTACAAAACATTTTAACTTAAGAAAACATTTTACGTATGAAATATATATGGAATATATTAATTTTAAAACAGCCAAGCAAATAGAAAACTGAGCAATTTTAAGATAAAAACCTGAATATTTTGCATTTTTAAAAGACCTTACCACACCAAACGGCAAACGTACATTGCAAGGCAGATCTTACCTATTTCTGTGTCATTTGAGGGAGACTTTAAACTGTATGTATATTGTTGAGTAACAATAAAAAGCTATATTATTTTCCAATTCACCCAATTAATTCACCCAATATTGTTGAGTAACAATAAAAAGTTATATTATTTTCCAATTCACCCAATTAATTGTTCAATGGAACAAAATCACAAGATAAAAGACAAAGAAGTAACAAATGCAAAGAAAAAATTTTTATCCATTGCAAAAAAAAAAAGCCATGACAAGAAGAAATAGCCTGATAAGCATGAAGGCTTGTTGCATAGATTATGTAAAAAACAGGTTTCTTCTTGAAATCTTTTCATAAAATACATATGCCACTCTAGTTACTTTCTTTCTTTCAAGAGACACTAATATACCTCTCTGATTTTGAAAACTAAATAGTTAGAGACACTATAGAAACAAGACAAACAAGATAGATGTTATTTAATCAATAATACTGGGGGACTGTTATTGACATGAAACAATCTTTTGCTACTCTCTCTTTTACAATGCCTTTTTTTTTTCCATTTAAACATGAAAAAGCAACTCACAGCAAACAATACTAGGCTATATAGCAACCAAGGTGACAAAGCAGTGACTGTACTATGTTCCTGCCCTCCAGTCCCACACAACTTGGTGCACACAGGGAGAGTAAACACACGTTTTCCATCTTGCAATGTAAAGGGTAATAGCTATGTTGCTTGCTTCTCACTTCTTCAACTTCTTAAACAGCAGTATCTTGTCAAAAGTAACTGCTACTCATCACATCAACATTTGTTATAATGATATACATGTTAAAGGATGATAGTTTAAAACCAGTCTCAAATGAAACATAAGCTAATCATTTCTAGTGGCTCTCAAAGCACATTACCAAACACTCACGACAGACAACTCACCATTTAAGATGTTATTTATTTAAGTGTTGATTTTTATTTGATCTTTTAATCTATAATTCACAGCAGAGATCACACCAGATAAACTCAAGAGAAATAATCAAGTATCAATTCAACATTTAAAAATATAAAAGATAATTAGGTACCTATTTATTTTTATAATGTGTTGTCATTGTACAGAGATATACTAGCTGAAGTTATTCATAAATATAAATGAAGTGCTAGCAATCCTGTTATGCATTAGAGAAAGGTAAATGCTTTTAATCTTAGCTGTAAACAAAAGTAAAAGGTAAAGATGAAACACTGAATTTTCAATTACTTTTTAAAATAAACTTTGTTCACCCCCTCTAATTTTAAAGAAAATTGTATCTAAACCACCAAAACTAATATGATATAAATCTTCTAAGAATTAGAAAACACTCTTCAGCCAAGAAATTCTCATCAGTCTAAACCAGCTTACGACACACACCTGCAAGAACACGACTGCTTATGGGAGTTTTTCTGACTCTATGCATTCAAACAACAAAACAAACACCAAATCACCAATATATGGGGAGAGATCATCAGGTTTCATAAGTAAACAAAATTACTAACTATTTAATAAAAAGCATCAAGATCAGCTGCCTTTTAGACTATGTTATACTAACAAACCAGAACAAAATACATTTTTATACTTCTACCCCCTGTAAAGTTAGAAAATACCTGCCATAAAATCAATATAGCAGTGTACAAACTGAAGGTCTATATTAATCAGATTTCACAGCACTACTCTACAGCAGCAGATAAACCCAAGCCATGGGGGAACCTTAGAGCCTCTTCTAGGGGATAAAAAACCACACAACTTCCAGCCACCTCCAACTTGTATTTAAAACTCTGATTCAGGGGAGGACTACAATGACAGGTAATCCTTCCCTTCCCTCAAAATATCAAACACAACTCATCTGAGACTGGAATATTTATAAGAAGAGGTAACATGTTTTATTACATGTAAAATCAAATATGAACTCTTGATGATGACGTCTGTTTGGAGACTAGACCAACATAAGGAAACAAAACTAAATAAAAGGCTATTCCTGAAAGGAAAAGGTCTCATTACCTTTGCTAACAAACAGCTAGTGGAGGGAAAACAGAATGATATCAAAGTGGAAAGCAGAAAGGAAAACTTCCGGAGTATCTCCCTACACAAGGACTTGGAAATTATTTTTATAGTAAAAAAAATGTTAAGATTTAACAGTTGATTGTAAAATCTTAAAAAGTAAAGTTCAGTTAAGAATATTCAAAATGATGTATTATAATACATTCTGGATAATAAAGATATTAATATCAATATACTATCTCACACAGTGACACTTTTTAACATTAAAATTTCTCTACAGTTCTTAGTAACTGTTCTAGTAACAGAACTACTGTTCTTAGTAACAAAAAATTAGTGTGAACATTACACATATGTTTCCCATGTAATACTTCCCTCTGACAGCTTTTTCATCTTGCTTGAGGTGCACTGAATTTGGAACATTAAGATACAAACTTAACTTTATACTGGTATTAAAATAATTCAATATAATTTCTGTTAAGCGTGTGCATCTGTATAAGAGCTTCTTTAATACCCATCTAGTTTTCTACCAAGAATTATGGCAGCTTTATTTATTCACTTTTGGAATTCAGGCATTAAAACAGGTATAGATTACAATATCAGTGATGAATACAGAAAAGTAACTGATTTAACAGTTAAAATGTTTGATTTACTATTTTTATATATATATGCAGAAAGGAGGAAGACAAAATCACCAAGCACCTTAACATCACATTTGTGATGTTGGATGTTAGTTTATCCATAAAACTACTCTGAGTTTAGTAACAGCCTAATTTTGGAAGTTTTTTGAAGTCAGTTTTTCCACATCTTCCAGTGTTTTTTTGCATAACCAGGTACAGTATTACTGCACAAGTTCTGGCACTACCTACTGATTTTCACAAGTTAGAAAGAGTGTTTGTTATATGAACATGCCCTACACTTGATTGGTGAATCTGACTTCTGGTATTTAGTTTTCCAGTCATTTAATTTAGAAAGAAAAAAAGGGCAAAAAAAGGAAAAAAAGGGAAAAAAAAAAAAAAAAAAGAAGTATTGAACTATTGCTACCACTTCCATGGTGCTTACTTCAGAAGCTGTCAAGATGTGGATGAATACTTGGGACAGCTCTCTGGAAAAATATGATCATGACAATTCATCCACACAGATTTAAGAAGATGGCAATAGTTAAAAACATTGACTATATCCCAATATATCAACAGATGATACAGACCATCTTCTAAAAGGAATTACATTTGAACCATTTCACATTTCTTTCGGATACTGTAACTTCTCACATTTTTACCTGAAATGGAGACACATACCAACTGTTGCCCACATTTTCCAACTACAGAACGCAGAAAGCAAGTATCAGGAATTCTATTACAATCAGACATGAAAACTGATACTGCTATAAAACAGTGCAGAAAATAAAATACAAGACTATGCCAACTCTTTTCTCTTTTAGGTAAACTTGGTATGGTAAACTCACGCTATGAAAAATCACTCTGTCAAAGGGAACTGTTAAGCAGGACCTGCAGACATTTCCCCATATGCTGCAAATCTACTGGTCAGGCTGAACAAAATATTCCTTTTCCAGGTTCCAGACTACTTCTGTGGAAGCAGTCAGAAAACACGATCAGAAAAAATGTACTAATTTGCCAGTAAAATTTGCCTTGAATTTCCCTAGCTAAATCTGCTAAGTAATTGGCATTATTCTGAATAAATTTGCATGGCTCATCAATCTTTTTGCCCCCTATATAACTGCACCATTAACACCTGTATCTCTGTAGGTACAGCACAACCTCTGTGCTGACTACAGACAGGCTGCCAGGAACTCTATGGGTTGAGTATTCAATATATTCAGTATCTAATATCCAGTATACTGGCATTAATGTACTATCTTTTTAAATATGCCTGAAAGAAATAACTTACTCAAAGGGATATAAAGTCTGGTGCAAGGTGCACTGTGTGAAAGCTTTCAACCTTTAGATCTGTAAAATATGACAGTAATGAATAACTAGTGCAAAGAAAAATTTAAATGAGAGGCTGCTGATAAAACAGCAACACAAATGCAGTTTAAAGCATAGCCTGTATATACTGATCATTCTCCAAACAGCATGGAAGTAGGATGTAAGTATTTGGACATTATTGTCTCCCCTCTTGCAGACTTTATTCCTCCATTCTCCACACTGTGAATCTGAGCAAGAGTATTGGGGCTCACATCTCTGTCATAAGGAAGATTTCTCTTACACCAGATATGCAGCACAATGGCAGCAGTGGAGCTTTAAACTAAGAAGGCAGCATGATTTGGTTTTGCTCTGCAGCAGTGAGATTTTAAAAGAGGAAAGGACAAAAAACAATATTTGGAATTCCTGGAAGACAACCGGGGTTATGCTTGTTAATTTTACGTTTGGAAAAGTTCATTCCTACTACAAAGTCCACCACTAGAGAGGAGAAACATAGTGCTCCTTTCCCAAAAATGGTGCTGTAGAAGATACAAAATGTCCTTATCTTTAGGCCTGGATGCTGTCTTCTAGTCACAAGTGTCTGAAACTGGTATTGAAAACACTGGCTTCCTTCCCTACTGGCTGAGGCACATTACCTTAACCAGTGAAGTATCTTGAAGCTGTAGCTTTCCTAGGATCAACCCTCTCTAAAATGAACAAGGTAAAACAATATTTTGGACTATGGATTTTGAGTTACCTTTGGGTGTTGAAAGTACAACAGCAGCAAGTGCAAAGTGTTGATAAGGCAAACTGGCTGGTAAACAATGCAAAAGCTGAACTGCACTCCCTCAAAGTTTGTGAGAATACATGATAGAATGCCTCTAATATAGGCAGGTAGGATCCCTCTGAGGATGCTGTATGTAAATGCAGTTGCATATTCACTGCATCTACAGGAATTTTAAACACGTACTCTAAAACACTCTAAAATCTTTTTTTAAGTACAGTACCCCCACTCCTTAGCTATCTACAAAATACAGTGACATTGAGACTAAGACAAATAAAACTCATCACCCCTTTTTTATTTTTTTTTTCCTGTTCTTCATCCATCAGTAGCACCATTACACCACATTCTAATCCAGAAAAATTCTACCCATCTCATACAAATCAAAAGTTGTTGTTTTTAAAAATCATTAACTATGTTTGGAGAAACTGGCCGTCCTGATCAACAACACCTGCAACAATAAAGCAGGTATTATAAATATATTATGATGTCCATTTACTCTTTATAATATACAATTTACAAAGTGAAGACTTGTTTAAAAAAAAAAAAAACATAAAAAATGACAATTCACTGAAAAAAAAATGTGACTGACAAAGATGGGTCAAAGTAAAACAATAATGGGCTACAATGTCAATTATGAAGAAGATTAAAATCTGGAATAGTGACAAACTGGAGGGCAGGGGCATAAGAACAAGAACAGTCTACAACTTTGCCAGTGCTCAGCTAAGATATATTTAGGTGGTTCCTGAAAACTGTACAACTTCTTTATTCCACAGCAAGATTTGATAATTCTTAACAAAATCTGTTAAGTGTGGTCTTTATGGCAGAATCCTGAAAACATTACTTTTCAAATACACTTTTTCAAGAGACTGTGATATGATCATCTTTATGACAAAAAGAATTTTGACATAAGAAATTAAAGGGAAAGTAGTCATCTAATACTAACCAAAAACTTTAGAATTCCATGTACAAACTTTTTGGAGCACACAGCATTTGTCTTAGGATGGAGTGGTGGTGTTTTAGAAATGGGGGGCCACACGGGTGGCTCTTGTGAGAAGCTTCAGGAAGCTCTCCCAGTTCCAATCCTGGCTCACCTCTGCCCAAGGCCAAGCGTATTTGGGAAGCTGGATGTGCCTCTGCAAGAAAGGGAAATGAAATGGCAAAAATATATAAAAAGGAGATCTGCAGAGGAGAGGAGGGAGTGAGAGAGTAATGCCTGAGAAAAGACACCAAGGTCAGTGAAGAAGGAGGGGGAAAGGTGCCCAAGCAGAGATTTCCCTGCAGCCCATGGTGAGGTGGCAGCTGTCCCACTGCAACCTGTGGAGATGCACGGTGGAGCATGGTGGAGCAGTCCTTGAAGAAGCACAGCAGGGTAAATGTGGATTTGTAGCCCTTTTAGTGTCACAGATGGGCAGACATGAAGCAGCAGCCTGTGAAGGATCCCAGAGACAGGCACATGTGGATCTGCAGCCATGAAGGACCCCATCCAAGGTACATGACTGTTCCCAAAGAAGACAATGACTCTGTGGGCAGCCCACGCTGCAGAGGGACTGCAGCTCGTGGGAGGTACTCATGTCAGGGTGGTTCATGAAGGACTCTTCCTCTGCTCCATGAGAGGGACCCCACATCGGAGCAGAGGAAGAATGTAGAGTCCGCCCTCTGAGGACGAAAGAGCAGCAGTAACAACTTGTGGTGAACTGACCCTAAACCCCAACTCCTCATCCCCCTGTGCCACTGAGGGGGAGGCAGGGGTGAAATAACCTGGGCCCAGAAAGAAGGGAGGGATGGAAAATCTGGCCATGTTTCTCCTTGGAGATTAAATTAGGGATTTTTCCTTCCCAAATTGAACATGTCTGGTTTTTGCCTGTTACTATAACTGGGGAATGAAAACTTCCCTATTCTTTCCTCAATTAACAAGGCTTTGGGTGGATGTTCTCCCTGTTCTGCACTGGGGTTGGGGGCTGAGCAGCTGGAGGCCTGGTTGATAGCAGTTGGGCCTAAACTATGACAGCATGGTTTAAGTTTAAACGTTTAAGTTACAGTTTAAAGCACAAGACCCACTGATTTCAGTAACAGATGAGAGGTCTCAGTATCTCTTTTCATCAAACCACAGGAAGTCAACTAACTGATAAATGTGGTGATGAAAGCACAATTGGTGGCTACATACAAAATATGCGGTTAATATACAGTATCACATAAAAAAAGAAAACTCTGTAGCAGTCAGCAAGAGATACAAATTCTCCATAGAATTCAATTACGTCATAAAAAAAAGAAAATTCCTTTTCTGCACCCGTAACTTCACTCACTACTTAACTGCTAAGTTTGGCAGCTTACTCTCCCCAAAACAGGAACAAATTTCCAGATCGATACCGTCCTATGGGATACAGAAAACAGGTGCTGGGGCAGCATGGAAAACACCACAATCATTCATCTACAGTCTAAGATAGGACAGAGACAGACTGTTAATTCTCCCAGTTTTGGGGTTTATACAATTTTATTTATTTGTTTCAGGTTTTTCTATTATAGATACAAGGTAGCAACAAAATTAATTTTTAGAAATTCTTACTGTATTCTTCAGTCATTCAAAAATCACTTTTAAAACATAAAAACTTTTACGCAAAAACCCACTTACGTAACATTCAGAATACAACTACCCAAAAATCACTTCCAAGTTGCTCCTCAATCAGTTTCTTTTAGTCCTCTGAAGGTCTTCCTCAGACAAAGTGTGTAAAATCCCTTCCTCTCGTCCCTACTGTGTGCTTAAAACAACATGGTAAGGGGCTCTGCAAAGACTGACTGCTTGCAGCTCCTTCTCCCTGGCTTTTGACACTCAAGTGGCCATGAGTAAAGTATAGGAAGGAATGCTATAAACCTGCAAAGCAATTCCCAGAAATACTCCCCACTGCAATCTGGAATGCATCCTACCTTCCCATTTGAGAATAAAGTCCAACATGCACTATTTTGACTAAAGCTTTAAGTAATACGCACATTTCCTTTCTTTTAGACTAGAAGGAATTCCTTGACCTTTAATGCAAAACTAGATTTAGCTTAGGCTTCCACACAGTCAAATTAGTTGACACATACCCAAAGAACACTAGGTAAATTTCTTTATCACAACAACACTGCCATTCCTTACTCCCTCCTTACATCAGCAGTATCTGGTCATCTATTTCTGGGAAAGAGATAAATAAAAATCTGACAGCCCAACAAGTTACAGTTACACAATACATCCTCAACTACTTCATCTAGCCTTGATACTATCACAGGTAAATTTCACCAACAACCAGTTCACTGCCCTCAGGTGGGCAATTGTCAAACTTCAGAGATGAGCTGTGTATCTTTACCACTGAAACAGCAACTAAGAGGCTGGGCAAAACCACTACATCCAGTGACTGTGAACATATTTTACTTCCCTGAGTGTTTTCAAAATATTGTGGTCAACGGGTCAGTGTCCAAGTGAAGGTAAGTGATGAGTGGTGTTCCTCAGGGGTCAGTATTGGGACCTGTTTAGCATCTTTGTTGGAGAGACAGTGTGATAGAGTGTATCCTCAGCAAGTTCCCTGATGGGACCTCACAGCAGCCTTCCAGTACATGAAGGGGTCTACAGGAAAGCTGGGGAGGGGATTTTCACCAGACCAGGTAGTGATAGGACAAAGGATAAGGGTTTAAAAGTCAAAGAGGGCAGATATAGATTAGATATTAGGAAAAAATTCTTTACCATGAGGGTAGTAAGATACTGGAATGGGTTGCCTAGGGAGGCTGTCGATGCCCCCTCCCTGGAAGTGCCTAAGGCCAGGTTGTATGAGGCCATCTGGTCCAGTGGGAGGTGTCCCTGCCCATGCAGGGAGTTGGATCTCGATGTTCTTTAAGGTCCCTTCCAACCCTAACCCTTCTATGAAAATAGTATTATATTAGGCCTTGCATTTGCACCAGACTGGCTCCTGATCTTCAGAGACTGCTTGGGATGAAGACATTTGCTAGGCAGTAGGCATGCTTTTAACATGTAATACAAACTCTTCAAATTCAGAGGAAAGGACATCCCAGGCCAAAAGGCTGAAAAATATTCTTTGCATGCTGTTCAAGTCATATTCAATGCATGAAACACTTCACTCCTACATTTGGAATAATTTTAAAAATTAAGTAAGCAAGACTCAGTCATACATCTTGTGTCATTGATTTGAAAGCATTCAAAAGCAGGGTAAGCATACCAGAGAAAGAGAGGGCACATTTATACCACACCAAAATGCTCTGGTTTAAGAATGACCCATTACTCTCATCAAACATGGAAAGATGGTTCTGAGCTACCATCTATTCAGTCTACACTTGAGCAGAAGCCAAGCAGAGGACATTCCTGAATGCAAACAGCAGGTTAGTGCTCTGCAATACCAATGAAATGCTGATGGATTAAATTCTCTTTTCATGGTAAGGCTTCTTTCCTGAGCCATCAGGCATGAATGCAAAAAGGAAAAAAAAATGATATTTTCTTGTATTTCTTTTTCTACTTGCACTGTGAACAACACCAAAAAGAATATCATTAATGGATTACTTGAAGTATCCACAGTCCACCTACTACTGTACTGAGCTCACAAAATGGAAGGGAGTTACTATATTAATATTACACAAACAAAAGCTTCCTGTGTTACATAGGATTGAAAAGAGAACAGGGAAAGGGCCTCAGAACCCCTGTGCAACTTGCAATTTAGCTCAAGAAATCAGCGAGTATATAAATTCCTCAATACAGCTCAAAGACTCAGATATATCAATCAACAGAAAACAAAAAGAATCAAAATATTCTGCACAAGATGGGATAACTGCATTATTTATAAGCCAGAAAACCACAAATGTGCTACTGAAGCTCTCCAAAATAAATACTGATGTAGGATCTGGTTTTGCACTAGCTTGCAATTCATTCAGATGTTACTGTTCCATACCAAAATAAATTTTAAAAAAGCCCACTTCTTTACTGGCTGCCTTTGATCTTACACAAGTGTGAGTGACTATCCATTACTTCAGAAGTCATGTGGTCAGGACGAAGTCTAATATTTTGTTAATATGTGTAGGGGGGTTTTTGTAGTTTTTTTTTTTCTTTTCTTTTTTTCAGGAAAGATCACTTTAAACAATCAAAACATTAATTTAAAGTTACTCTTCTCTCTATCCATCTTCTACTGAAGCCCAATCATATAATGTTTTGGGCTGCAAGGGACCTTAAAAGGTCATGTAGTTCCAATACCCCTGCCATCAGCAGGGACACTTACCACTAGACCAGGTTGCTCGAGGCCCCATCCAACCTGGCCTTGAACACTTCCTGGGAGGGGGCATCCACAGCTTCCCTGGTCAACTTGTTCTAGTGTTTCACCACTAACAGGAAATAATTTCTTTCTAATTGCTAATTTAAACATACTCTCTTTCAGCTTGAAACCATTCCCCCTCGCCCCATCACTTTTTATATCCCTCTCCAGCTTTCTTGTAGGTCCCTTTCAGGTACTGGGAGGCTTCTATAATGTCTTTGCAGAGCCTTCTCTTCTCCAGGCTGATCAACTCAAATCATCTCAACTCATCGTCATAGGAGAAGTGCTCCAGCCCCCTGTTTATCTTCATGGCCCTCCTCTGGACTCACTCCAACAGCTCCATGTCCTTCTAAAGCCCAGACAAAAATCTCAACTTGCACTATCCACAGACTAACAAGAAAACAATTTCAGTAAAGCCTGTCACCTGAGTGCACAGATTAATTCATGATCTTTCAAACATGACTGCAAAAGAAATAATAGTAGGACAGTTTCTAAAATCCTGCTGTATCAAATCATGACTGAGAGCTCTAAATCACTTGTCTATTCACAAGTATTAAATATACAACAGTACAGGAACAGCTATTCCTTCCCTATGTCCACAAAGTATGCACAAGGGCTGGCTATGGCAGTAGACTATGGAAGGCAAATTCCAATCCATGCCATACTTTCACAGTAGAACTTAGAGAAATTCAGTGCCAGCTCTCCAACTCCTCTGTTCCAGGTTTACCATAAATAACTACCTTGAGACACTTCAAGAACTTTTGCCATTTGAATTTGGCAGAGCAAAAAGACAAATTATAGTGATTTGTACAAAATGTTCCTGCAGAAACAAAACACAAAGTAAAAGCAAATTGTAATGGAACAGTGAAAACACTCAGAAATATCCTTATTAAACAAACTCCCCATAAATAAATTATAGCTTCCAATGCAAAGCATTATGTATAACACAAATCACACTGTGCCTTGGAGACAGTTACAATTTGCAAAGTAGTACCTCATGAACAGTTCTTAAATTTTTCTTTTGCAGTTCTATTTTAAAAAGAAAAATTCAGCATTTCTCAACTAGCACAAAGTCATTATTAAGTTGCTGTAAAAATAGACATATTGACCAACCAAACTCAGGGCACCCTACAGAACATGTTCTTAATCACAAACCATCCAAACAAAACTAAAAATGTCAAGCATCCTTTTTTAATGGAAGCTGAGTTTTACTTTGCACAGTTGCTCTAATATTAATTCCTTGCAGGGCAGTGGAGTGCAGCAGGAACAAGGAGGAAGCAGATGTTCAGGAGAACCTGGCAGAGAAAAAGGAGGCAGGGGGGCAGAGAGGAGGAATTTCCTGATCCACAGAAGTAACTCTTCTGTGAAACTGCCTACCTATACAATCTTTTTTACCATTACTGATGTTTTAATATAAGCTTCTAAGAGGACCTGTCTCATCCTTTGGTTACAACTCTTTTGAGCAATACCTATGCACATACAGCTTCCAGGAGATAACTTCCAGTGCTAGATGGAGATTATAACCAAGAGTTTCTGGTTATCTCTTGTCATGATATTTGACTTCCTGAAAGCATACAAAGTCGTATGGGAAAAGTTTCCAGTGTAGCAGTGTTATTTACAAATCCACTTTCTCCTCTACAAACTGAGTTTTGCAGCCTAACAGTTACTTGCTCCAACACCACCACTGCTGCTAGTCTTCTTCAAAGTCAGCTCAATCTAAGAAGGGTCAATCTAAGAAAGCTCGACACACAGCAGGAGTCAGTGGGGTCAGATGGGTCTACCATCTCCTAAATTTAGACTAAGTATGAGATTTAAATGTACATACAATACTTTATATGCGATATATAGACACTCTGAGAAAACTTTTCTGATATACCAGCGGCATGCATGTACCTGCTGAAGCTGCAGAAGAGATTTTGAAAAGGTGAGATACAAACTGCTGTCCAACTTAGAAGCTGTTCAATTTTTATGGAGGTCCAAGTTCAACATACATAAGCAGTTGCTCAAAACAATTCTGGCAAGCATCCACTTGAGCACTGCAGAAAAAGAGCACTTCCTTTCTGAAAAGTAAAACAATTGCTAAAGCTCTGAATTTTACAATACTGAAGTTACACCAGGGGAAGGAAAGTGGGCAGCATAGCAACAAGGTCACAGAAATGAAGATTCCAAGCCTTCTCAAGTAACCACACCAAGAAAAAGCATAGCGAACCAGCAGACTGAATATTTAAGCAAATTATGTTACAAACCATACAAACCAACCACACCTTCAGGAATTTCCACAGCAAACATGTCAAAAACATCAGGGGAAAAAAAAAACTTTGGAAGAAACATACATGGAAGCTTGGATTCTAGAAACTGCTTTTCCACTGAATTTTTAATAGCCTTCAACAAATCACAGCTCTGCTTCCATTTCTTTGCAGAGATACTTAAGACATTAATAAACACCCACTTTTCCCCAAACAGATTTTCAAGGCTATATATATAGGTATATCACTGTAAATTACTTTCTCACCAAGAATCCTACTATTGGAAGTAAGAAAGAACTTGTATAACCCTTCCAACCTGGAAACAAAATTATATTTTTTAAGTATATTTTAGAAAATTAAAGCAAAATAAAGAAAATGTTATCTCTCTGGACATATAGAAGAAGTTACAGTGCTTGAACACTAGTTTTAAATACTTAACCAGTTAATGCCCTCAAGGAAGTGGCTTGGCTTTCTTTAAAAGCTCAGCAGTATATATGAACTGCTTCAAATTAACATCATGCTTATCTCCATTAAAGGAGAGAATCTGGCTTTTTTCTTCTTCTTACCAGAGAGACATTACACTTTAGGCTCATAGCTGTTAGCACTAAAGTATGTGTTGGCTTCTGATTAAAAAAAAGTATTTTCCTATACAATGTACATACACTGTCTTCTAAGTACCTCATCTAAATTTCTATGTAATAATTTTATACACACACGTCTTTAAAGTCAGTCTTCCTTCCTGAAGATCCACTAATAAATCCAACCCTATTCAAATGTCTAAACTTTCTGAAGTCTTGACAGGTGACCTATAGCTGGGAACATGTCTTTCAATAGAGAGCCTGATTTTCTTTCCCAGACAAAAAAGCAGAAGAGAAAATATAACCTCACATCTCAAGTACCAGGCATAGAATAATGTATGAGATGGACACTGATGTAGAAAGAAAGAAGAGAATCTTGGTCTATTCATCAAGTCCTCAGTTGAAATCGAGAGGCTCAAAATGTCCGCAAATAGCACTTACAGACTCCACATATTTGTCTTATTTGAGTTCTCTAAGCAGAAAGGACATCAGGTATGAAAATGCAGAAGAACTACACTGCTTTCATAAACACATCATGAACACCAAATCCCTGTGATAGGTGTTTATACTTAACACAAACATGCAGTTTAACATACTCTGCCTAGCTTCTCTTGAAGCTAATTATGCCACAAGGTTTTGGGAGGATGATGATGGTGGTGTTATTGAAAAGAACAATCAGCATACCAAGAAGAACTCCTTGTAGCTTTATCAAAATTACTTCTTTTATCATCTTCTGTCTCCTGCAAGTTTCCTCTTCTGCTTCCCATAGGAAATGGTTTTGTTCTCCTGATATTGGAAAGGTGTGAAGAACAACCTTTGCATGCTGTCACTGTAAGAGTATATGATTTCACATGCAGGTAGGGGGAACATTTGCTTAACTCCTAGGTTTTAAAATAAAAAATTTAACTTTGCTGAACATGAGCAGTCATCACAATGCCAACTAACATTCTACTTCCTATTTAAGTTCGGTGGGGAAAAATAAAATAACAAAATAATAAATAAATAAATCACAAGATCACACAGAGAAAAACTAGGTAAGTTTGGAATAACCATGACAGACTGATGTTATTTCAAGGTTTAGGTGCCACAAGACAGCTCTGCTAAATCACCCAGAAAGAGACTTTTCAGGTGTTAACATGAGCTCTGGCAGAATATACTCAAGGGCATATTTCCACAGATATTCACTGAAGTAGCTAAGAAACTATGTCAGTGGAAGCAACTGGTTACCAGATTGTCATCTGTCAACTAGAAGTATTACTAAAGGATCATGTTAACCATGACAGACCAAGTTAATAAAAATACCCAAACTCACCAGCTGAAGCAAATTCCTATACCATTTTCTCTTAGTAAACTTGAGCATTTAACACTAACTTGTAGAGAGACTGGATTATCTTGAGTGGAGATACTAAGCCACTCATTACCTTCAGGAAAACAGTTAACACACAAGAATAGAAAGAAAATAAAAAAGCCCACCTCCTAAGTATGTACATCCAGGTTAAAAAAAAAAAAAAAAAGAAAAAGAATCTTTAGGTACCCAGATGTGGTTGCTAACTATAGAGGTAAAAATAGTCAATATTGGGGGTGAAGGGACGAAACAAAACAAAGCATCTCAAGACTGCACAGCTAAAGAATGGTTTTCTCTGCAAATTTCAATTTGTGTAGGATGCAGATTCCTTTGTGCAAAAAGAATACAAAAAATATAAAATTATTATGAAATAGAACATAAAGTGTTTTCTAAAAGTTGGGGGAAACAGAACAAAACTAGTATTTCAAGTTTATTAATAAAAGAACAATTTTCTTTCAGTTACAAAACATACGAGGAAAACTGTTTAAAGATTCTGAGTGATACTATGTGAAACACTACAAAACACAAATACACCAACACCTTCTTTTTCCAAGGAACTGCCATCATCAAGCAACTATTTCAAAGACCCCTATTAATGATTAGGCAATTTCTCAGTGCAGGAGAAAAAAGGTTTGGTGTTACATAAACAAGTAGGCTCACTGAATTTCTACACCAAGTATCTGTTCAAACAAGCTGGTAATGTCAAAATTTCGTTCAAAATTGTAGCTGAAATGTGAGAATGCAGCTTCCTAACTTAGAGAACAGGAGCTAGAGTAGGTGAAGCCACTGAAGTCTGTAGTGTCACAGTCCTAGCTCCCTCCTTTTGTACAAACACTGGTACAGTCTCTTCACACAACCAGATCAACAGATTTCAACAGAGTTTTGCAGAGTTACGTTTTCTACTGGATTATGTTCCTCTGCCCTCATAAGCACCAACAAAACAGAGATCAGTGGATTTAGACAGCCTTAAACCACAATCAAGTCAGCCCTCACCCAGGATAAAATTACCAAGTTACAAGTAAAATACCAACTTCTTTCTATTTCCTTCTCCTCATGTTACTACCTGTCCTGCAAAACAATCAAACAACTCAATGCTTTATTTACAAAAGACAGCATGGTAAAGGTGAAAGAGCTTTGATGAGCTAATGCAGCAAATACTTTGGGACTACTATATGCTACCCCATAGCACATGTGACATTTTCTCAAACCACTTTGCATTCCTGCAGTCAAAGTCATTGCGATCCTTCCCATCAAATCTTTTAGTTTTAGGTATGAAAATATTAAATCTATACTCTTGCTTAAGCCTCTTTGCATTTAAATCCCAGGGTAAAACAGATCACAACTTCGAACTTGCAGTCATAACAAAGAGCCCAAAGTCCCAGCTCTACAAGAGCTTAGAAGTAGAAATTGTTCCTGTAAGTACTGGATCTAACACTGCAGCTCGTAACATACATCCACAAGCTCCAGACAAAAACATTTTCAAAAAGGTGCACCAAGAAGGTGACCCCTAAGAATAAAAGAAGCCTGCAGCATTATATAAAAAACCTAATTTAAATCAAACTGGAAGTTTCCATATAGATGAGGAGACTTACAAAACACAAAGTCTTATGAGTCTGGATATACTCGTGGATTTTATCTATAGTGACTGCTGGTAAACCTAATTAATTTGCCTTCTCCTTTAATTCTGTCTCAGCTACCCGCTGTACCTTTTTTAAACAGGTTTTACAGCTTTGTGACTTGTGGAAGTTTTCTGAGCAAATATAGATGGCAACTTTATTTTACAGTATAAAAGTAATTAAGTATACTACAAACGGATGAATATTTTGCGAAGATACATCCAGGATAATTTATAGTGTCCACTTTCAGAAAATAGTATAATAAAAATAATTTCTGGGATAGTAGCCTACATTCACTTTGTATCTGGAAATAAAGCAAAGTGACCTGTCTGAACAGAAGATTTTGCAGTTATTATTCATCCCCTAATGTCACATTTATACTATTTGGAATAAAAGTCTTGATATTAACAAAATATTGCATGACTGTCTTAAATCACTTTTAAAGATTTGGGTCCACACTAATGAACTGAAGCTTGATGAGGATTTTAGGAAAATGCTGTTTTAAGGTAAGTTAGACCAGAGTAGAACAAAATATTCTAGTTGTTCAGCCAGAAAAAGAAAACCAAATTGAACAGGTACAAATGCTTCAGGAAGGAATGCCCACTTTGCCAAAAGATAAAACACAAGGAGTTAAGGAGTTCGCCTCCTCCTTTAATTCTGTCTCAGCTATCCACTGTACCTTTCTTAAACAGGTTTTACAGCCTGGCAATCTGTGGAAGTTTTCTGAGCAAATGGAGATGGCAACATTTTTACAGTATAAAAGTAATTATGTATTCTACAAAAGGGTTAATATTTTGCAAAGACACATGCAGGGTAATTTATAGTGTCTACTTTCAGAAAATGATATCACAAAAGTAATTTCTGGGATAGTACCCTGCATCTACTTTGTAACTGGAAATTCTGTATTTGCAATTTATTCACAATAAAATTTCAAAACAACACTGTCACTTAGAAGCAAAATTACTTCTATTTGCTGATGCTTTTCAGAATTCTAGCAATGTTCTATGAGTGTAAGACAGAGCTTTGAAAACAAAGGCAATTACTCTCAATCTTTATTAAAAACAAAGTATTATACTATATTGGCCAAATAAGCTAATTGTTCCTTTACCACAATATCCTTTATTCAGTTAACTGTGAACTAATAATATGCTATAGGTTATAAGAGTATGTCAGTAAAGTTCAGGAGTGAAGGTCCAAAAGACAAGTAAGGAGCTTAATTAGTTATACACACAGCATTATATGCTACACAGAGGTTAAGAATTCAAACAAACCTTCAGCAGTACATTTTACATTTAGGATGGTCCCACAAGTAAACTACTGGATTAATCTTTTACCATTAAATATCTCATTAACAAGGATTTTTCTGTGTTGTCATGAGGTTTATAATGCCCACTGAGCAGACTAACTTATACATTTTTGCGTTTGTCCCCATTAGACCAAAGCATGCTAGGAATTTCTGTACAGAATAAAGGCATTCCTAGAGTTCCTGAAAATGAAGTATTAGTCAGCTTTCTATCTGAGCAAATCAGACTCCTTTGCAATAATAATAATAAAAAAAAAAATCACTGGAAAAGTCAGTCAGCCTTAATACACAAGCCCTAAAGCCTACAAGGTAGCCTCTGAACACCTCCAAACTTCCACAGTCCAAAAGAACAAAACCAACCAAAAGAACATCCTTACAAAACTGAAAGTAAAAATAAGTTTAAAGCTTGGTGTACTGTAAACATATTAACTGTGTTACAATGTTTTAATGCATTCTCTACTGGAAACTGGCTTTTACCCTAATGCAAAGCAAGCAGAATTAACCAGGTGGTCTCAGAGCTCATTTGATCACATCATAACAAATTACTTACAGTAACAAGTTTCCTCTGTTCAAGATAAGAATCAAAACTGAAATAAATGTGGGAGAGGTCACAATTAAAAAGGTACAGAGGTTAAGTACAGCAGCCAGTCTCCTATCTATTTTCCTGCAATTTTTTGTTTTAGTATTTATTACTTTGGCGTAAAACTTCACCTCTATAAAAGCTGCTTACACAGTATTTTGAAACAGAGGCTTGAAAGTTTTTTCCACTTGCCAGCATTGAAGAATCTCCTTCTCTCAGCTAAGCAATAAATTGTTAGCTGCAACTGTGTAACACAAACAACATTTCATTTAAGTGCAAGTGTTAGCATAAAAACAGAGGCAAATTTGTGTGTCAAGAATACCACAATGACTTCTACATAGATACATCCCCATACCCCCATGTACCTCAGCTTTAGGCAATGAAACAACTCACATTTAAAATTAGGCATACACTTAAACATGTTAAATGGCCTTGACAAGCAGGATGCTCATTCTTGCCCAAAAGTAATTTAGTAATTCTTTTCCTTATGTCAATCAGACAAATAGGTGTTACTAGTTGTATGAGTATAATAAGAAAAAAAATTATAATTCCTGAAGTTTTTTTTATAAATATTTCTAATGTGTTAGAGCATAATAAACACCAAAATCTACTTCTTAAAAAATAAAGACCACAAAGTTGAGTGTTGCCTCTGCTAAGACTAGGACCTAAATGAAGTAATTTTTAATAGCCTGCTTTAAAAACAAAGTACAAGCAACTGATAACTGAAAATACGTCTGATTTCTTTCATGACTTACAAAGACAAAAATAACACAGAAGAGGTAAGATTTTGGTTTATTTCATTACTAATATTTAAAAGTAATTCTAATATTAAAATGGGCATACCATTTTTTTCTCAGGAAAAAGTTATCTGTAAGAGAGAGAGACCAGCAGAAAGAAAACATTAACAACCTCTCCACAGTTTTGTCTTGAAAAATGGTTTTATGATGATAGAACCATTCTTAATGACCAGAAGAGAAGCTTCACATGTGAATTACAGAAGTTTGAGAACAATGATGGTAGTATAGTCAATGATGATAGTACAGTCATCATATTAGCACTGCATAAAGGCCACAGTATTTCAATTGTGCTAAAGGTGAAAAGAGACAATTTAATCCTCCATCTTCCAAAGCCTCCTTTGGTAGAAAAGAAACCAACATAAAATCCACTAGAAGACAGTTTAAATTCTTTCCTGCAAGAGAATTCAATTGAGTGAACGACTTCACAAACTATTGGTAGTACTCTCCATCTTCCCTCCCTTGTATTTCCACACATTTAAAGTTTATTCTGGTTTTCTGTTAATGCATAGGAAGTAACATTGTTCTAGTTTCTTTTTACAACCAATTCAAATCAGTGCCATTGTAACAGACATTTTGCCAGAACAAAAACATCTCTAAAAGCTTCTTTCTATCACTGTACTTTTCTTTCATGTTCATCGTATCAACCTTCATTACCTCCCTCTCAGTCTTAAGTCATTGTGGCAACTCATACACATGTACAAAAGAAAAAGCATAATGCTTGGAATTCTCAAGAGCTTTTTCTGGTAAACTCCGGCTGTTTTTCAATCCCTTTTCTAAATCACAGCTATCAATAGAGATAAAAATGAAAAGCAGAATCAAATACACAGATCAAGCCCTAACTCTAGGGTAACTAAATGTCCCATTTCCTTCCCAAAATCTAAAATTTGTCCAAATTTATTCCTCTTCACTAAAACACACTGGTTGTTTCCATAGTTGTTTTTCCATATAAAATAAACAATAAAATGAAATCACTTGATTTGCATGACACAAAAATAATAAAGTATAATAGAAAAATTAATTATATTTTCACTTTCAGCCAAAAAAAGGGTATTAGAATACAGTTTCCAAATGACAAAATAATTAATCTGACAGCCTAATGTCATTTCAAGCACCACAAAAAGACAGAAGACCTACAAAATGTAAAACTCAGGTTCACATTGCAGAGAACTTACTTTCTCCACTTGCTCAGTTAAACTTTTAATGTCAATCCAAAAGATGAACAACCAGTTCATATGCTCAACATTTTCACTCTTTTTCGTTTTTTAATAAATTAGACATCTAAACAACTTGATAAAATAGTCCTAAAAGATCCAGGGACCAGAACACAAAGCTTCTTAGTTCCCCTAAATATAGCAGCAGTCACATGGCTGACACTAAGTAAGCTTTTCCATGCTAGAATATCTCCTAAGCCATTCAACCCAAAACTTCAGATTGTACTATGAATACTGTATTACATGAAACACAGCATTTAAACACTCAGACCTAGAAGAGCTTAAATAAAAGTACACATCAATGAAAACTTCCCACATAAAAAGAAAACAAATAAAAAACCCAAAAAACAAACAAACCAAAAATCCCAGCCCTACCCCAAAATCCCCACAAAACTAGACACTAGCACATCAAAACCGGACCATTGAAAAGGAAGAAAAAAACCCAGTAGCTGTTCTGCTCCACAGGAGTCTGTGATCACCAAACAGCAACTAGCTTTTTCTGAAAAATAACTAACAATATGGAAAAATCTTACTTGCTTCCAGAAACTGTAATTTAAGAAAACAGTCTTTGCTTAAAATGATGAACAGTTAGAAGGAGTAAATTCAAATCTTGCAACTTGTAAATTCACAAACATACTAGTTCGTACCCTTCCAAGACCAGTTCCAGTACTTTCAGATAGCAGTCCTTATAATAATAAATCAAATTTGTGAACACTTCACATAAACCCACAGAACATCTTCCCATGACAAAAACCAACTGACACCAACCACTAGACATACCACACACCATGTTATTTCACTGATGAGAAAAACAAATTAATGCCTGATATTTTACATACTACATTTGAAACTCAGTGTCCTTCACATACAGCAGCTTTCAGAAGCCCCTGGTGTAAAATTGGTGGTATTTTTCATACTGTTCACATAAGAAAGCTGAAAAAAAACCACCGGTGGAGACACAGGCAGAGCCTATGATTTCTGTCTGCCAGTCTTCCACCACTACTTAGCACATCTCTTACTTTAAAACCATATAATCAACTATTTGCAGTGTTTCCCCTTTAAAGGGGAGAGATATACAAGGTCATGATTATATCACAGAACATGGTACCCTTAATAACTCTGCTGCAGCTGAGCACTGAAAGGGAACACAGTAGGAATCTGTTTTTGCCAACCCCCTGATCCAGAGACTGCTCGTTTCACTAGGTGGGATGGCTTTCAGAAGAGACAACTCATGAGAGTGTTTTTGCAGGGTAAAGGTATAATTCACAAAGATATTACTTCCAGTGACACATACTAGAAGCCACTGCTCTTAACATTTCACCCCACAAACCCTCTTGAAAATACTCTCAGGGCTGAAGTCCAGATAGCAGAGCTGGGAGCAAACAGAAGATTTAGACAACACAGTCTTGAAAATGGGAGGAACTGGTTGCCATCTAAGTTCAAAAGTCCTGCTAAAGCACAGTTAGAGCATAAGAGAAGAAAAGTAGCAGGACAAACAGGCCAGAAAGAAACTTTACTCCAGCCTTTCCTAAAGAGTGTATTATATCCATCAGGAGCCTGTAAAGTTTGTTACGGAAATCTCTGGCTACTATCAGGCCTTGCAATGATGCACTTATCCATTAACCAACCACCACTGAAAAAAACAAAACGCAAAATAATGGGTTCTCAAAATACCATTAATCATATTTATATGCTTTACTTTTCCTAATTATTATGTACAGTATATCAGCTATCTATATATATATATATATACACACACACTAAGCTCCTGCATACAAAATATTGTTGGAGGCACCATATTTTCCCAATCTTTCACAACTTCTCTTTGCCACAGTGACAGTTTTAGAGGAAAGTATCTCAAAAAGCACTTTTAATTACTGTTTCCTCCTTAGAATGCATTTATTATAACTTCATCCTCCAGATAGTAAGAAAACAAAGACCAGGGCAATATGAACAGTACAAGAAATTTAATTACTAAGTCAGATGTATTTAGATGTCAGTATGACTATTGTGAGGAGCAGAGAAATAAAACACGTATCAGCCCCAAGTTGCTGGATCAGTTATCAAAACAGTGTCTTCACTATGACTTCATTATGAAGAGCTCAACCAGCCCATTAATCAAATGCCTATTCCACAGTTCAAAAATGGGGTTTTTTTCTTATTAGAGAAGGACTGCTGATGCATTTATTACAAAGCAAACGCGGGGAATGGTTCTGCACATAAATGCAGAAGTGCAGTGTGACTTTGAAGTTTGAAGGTCAGATGCGGCAACTGTTCCCATCAGGGTTCTCATGTCAGAATACATCTGTTTTGCAACTACGTTTAGAAGGAGAAATAAAACCAATTTAAAAGAAAATAATAAAGACAACCATTTCTGTGACAATTTTAGAAGAACTGGAATGCTATCATTCACCTGTTTTCATATAAAAATCTGTAAATACCTTATCTCCCCCAAAACAAAAACCCAAAGTGGTAAGGGTAATGAGTAGACACACAATTTCATTCTGCTTTTCAACTTTGATTTTCATGATGAGAAAAACAATCTAATTAAATAAGCAATAAATTATATTAGAGAATGTAAGCTTCTCCATTTTCACAGACATTTCAAACACATATCATTTAAGACAGCTGGAGGATTTTCTTGTAGATCAACATTGTCATTGTAAAGCCTAGTAAACTATAATTTCGACTCCAGATGCAAACCAGAGGACTGTGTACTATTTTTTTCCAGGTATCAGAGAATTTAACCTTCATCCTTCCATGTTTTCAGCAACTATAAGACACAAAACTCAACATCTGAGGCTGACAACAAATATGCCTATGCCTCAGTCTGATCCATGTTACAAACAAACAAACAAAAGTATGCTTTATACACATACCTCAAAGACAAATAACCAATACAGATTTCCTCTCAGCACCACTACGTTGTTTAAATACAGTAAAACTGATAACACCTCCCAGTAAAACACTGAGTTATAAACAATCCCCTCTTATACATTAAGTAACAGACGTTATACAAAGCAGACAGAATACTGGCACAAAATGTGCCACAGATGTGCACAAAATAAACACACTCAAACTTACCCCACTCTAGATACTCAAGGATGTTCTTCTCTCTTCTCAGAGGGGAATTATTACATTCATCATAAAGGCAGATGAGTATATCCAGCAAAGTTTCCACACTGAAGCACTGCCCATTAGTCCGAGTTGGCCCATCCAAAACAAACTGCTCCAACTGCTTCAAACGCACTTCTCCAGACATGGTTGTTTCAGTTTGCATTCGGGTTTCTTCTTTAATTGTTATTATTACTTTGCCAAAAAAAAAAAAAAAAAACCCAAAAAAACAGCAACAAAAAAAAATCTTTTGAGCGTTTTGTTGTTCAGAAAGAAGTCAACAGCATTTTTAACAAGTGTCAAACCGCGGCGATGCTCTATTTCCAGACCCCTTCGATGTTCCAGCCTCAAATCAAACCCTTCCAAGTTTCAGAAACACACATAGAGTGTATAATTGTGCGTGCCTAAGTTTTAAGAGAAGACAATCGTTATCCTAAAAAAAAAAAAAAAAAAAAAAAAAAATTAAAATAAAAAGCACTTTTTATTATGCTTAATAAGAAGGTAAAAAATATATATGGCCACTCCTCACACTTTAATAACTGCACTAAAGTCAAGCGAGAGTGACTGACACCGATCACACCGTGAGTGCACAGGCATACACGCATATATTTAAAAAGGTCTTCGCCTTCATTTAAAATGCAGATCATGCAACACGATCCTAAGGACCGACCCACCGCATCACTGAAGTGTAACAGCCCCCTTCGGCTCTCGAGAGCCTTTCACCTCCCGGAATGGAGGGGATAAGAAAAATAGATGAGGACGAAAGGAAGAAGAAAGGAGGTCGCAGAGGGGCAGGAAGGGACCCCCCGCTTACCCCGACCCGGCCCCGGCGCCCGCCATGGGGGTGGGGCGCTGGTCCCCCCCCAACCGCCCCTCCTCAGAACGCAGCCTTTCTCTTACTCCTCGTCCTTACCGAGTCTCCTTTTAAGGCTTCTCAATGATTAAAAAACCCTAAAGTCTTCATCGTCGCCCCCTTCTCCTCCGCTGCGCCCGAGGGGCGGCGGGCGGGTCGTGTGCCCTACACACCAACACCGCCGCGGGGCGGCTAGGAAGCCCTCCACGCCCTGTCAAATCCTTTCCATGGCTGCTGCTGCTGCTGCTGCTGCGGAGACGGCGACCCCTCCCTCCTTCACCTCCGTCTGCGCGCCCTGAGGCGGAAGAGCAGCGCCGACGTCCCTGCTCCGGCCGCAGGCTGCGGGCCGGAACGCCTCGGCGGCGGCGGCGGCTTCACTCCTGACAGCCAGATGCTCTCCCGGCTTCGCCCCCCAGGGCAAAGGGCATCCTCCCGCGGTACGTCTGTGGGGTGTGGGTGTGCCTGCCTGCGTGTGGCTGTGGGGAGGGGTAACGGCGGCGCCCAACCTCCCTTGGCTTCCGCACCCTCCTCTTCCCCTCCGCTGCTTCCCTCCCTCCCTCCCTCCCTCCTTCCCTCCCGCGGTCACACGCAGCAGCAGCCGCCGCCAAGCTCGCAGCGGCCCAACATGGCGGCCGCAGCGGCAGGGAGCGGCTGCCGAGCGCCACCGCGCCGCAGGGAGACGAGCCCGAGGCCGCCGCTCCTGATGGGATTGAGGGAAGGCGGGGGGGGAAAGGGGAGAGGGGGGGGTTGCTGCGGCAGGGAATGCAGGGATACGGGCGGACCGAGGCGGAGGAGTGGGAGGGGAAGAGAGAGGGCGGGAGAGAGGAGGTCGCCGCGCAATGGCCTGCGAGTTGGGGCGGCCCGGCCGCCGGATGACTGGGCAGGCCCAGCTTGGGCTGCCTGGAGCCGACCCACCCAGTAGGCGGAGGGGCCCTCGGAGGCTTGTTCCTCTCTCCCTGGAGAGCCGCCTCCCTATCTCGGCGCTCAGTCGCCGTTTCCCCACCGCAGGCCATCGCCGGTCTGGTTCCCCACAAGCCGTCCCCTCCCTGCCGGCTCCTCTCCCGGCCAGTTAGCCCTTTGGGTACTGAACAGCCTGATGAAGGCCGAAGGGCAGAAGAAGCAGTGCCCTGCCTGGTGTTTCCACGGTTCACTCTGCTGTCATCACCGAGCTCCAGGTGTGGACACGGCCCCCGTCCTCCTCACCCTTTGGCGGCTAAAAACGTGACAGAAAATGCAGCGGTTCATGGCAGCTGTAATCCACCCAGGGCAGTGCCCTCTCACCGAGAAGCTCTCTGTGTGTCCCAGTACACGCTGGTGGAGAACAGGAGAACAAGCTCGTCCGGCGCTGAACCGGGGCTGCTTCCAGGGTGGAAAATGGCAGCCGTCCAAGGGAGCCTGGCGAATGGTTCTCTGGAAAGTTGTAGAGGGTGCGGTGGTGTGCTCAGCTTGCCGTGGAGGATTAAATGTAATCTGTAAATCAACCCATAACTTCGGTTTATCCTTTCTCAGAAATCAGGTGAGGGGCGGCTGTGCAGCTTCTAAGGGTCACCAGTCATAAGTGAAGTTCAGAATTCTTGGAAAGGCCAGTAAGTAGTGTTTGGTGGAGTTTGAGACAGGGGAATGGCTCAGGCATCTGCTTCCTCAGTCCAGTAAACAACAGAAGACCATCAGCATGGTTTTCCCATAACAAGCATCAGTATAATACTTTTTCTTTTTTTTTTTTTTTAACTGGTCTTTGTACCAACTGATACAAAACATCAATAGTCTTATATACCAATGAAGTTTAAATACACAATACAATCCCAATGGAAATCCTATATGTTTGCTCAGAGTCACTTAATTATATGTAAACTCACTAGTGTGAAGCTATAGAGTACAATGACTCTGGTCCCAAGCTAGTGAAAAGGCAGAGTAGATGGGCAGTGGGGCTGGAAAGGGGATCCACCGACCTGGGCAACAGCCTTTCAAAGGAAGAAGCCCTCATTAAGAATATGCAGGTAATTCTAAAAGGTTTTTATGCAGAAACCCTCCAGGAAATGTTAGGAACTACTAAAAGTGTAAGTGAGCTTGTGATTGGCAGATGGTAGGATTAAACTGAGAAGATAGGAAGAAGGAAAGGGTACCCCTCCCATGCTAGGGTACAGCCTTGGTTTGACAAAAGCTCCATGCAAGAATGTGGGGTGCTGCTGGTCCTTGTCTACTAAAGCTTTTGTTGAACAAGTCATGCAGTGCCTCCATGGTAGGAGCCTACTTAAAGTTATGGCACTTGGGCAGTTTTACAGCAAAAGTAAGGTATTTCCTGTTGGCTCTCCACTGAATTTGTGCATATAGGGATTGAATCTGAGGGTGGGGAACACCTGACTACGTCAATAAGAATAAAGTGCTATTGCCAGAGCAGGTGGACCAGACCAGATAGCACTTTCTACAGGGGTTGGAGATCTATCAGCCAGGTTCATCCTGAGCATGCATTAACCATTAACAAGCACTGTAGATGAAAAAGGAAGAAGACAAAGAGTTAAAGGAGTGTTAACTTCTTGGACTGGCATCTCTTGGTAGGGAAGTGAACTAAAAAACCACTGACAGAGATATGATGGGTGTGGATATTTGACTTTATTTATTTATGTTACTGTGTTTTCCTCAGCCAATAATAAAGGCTTTCCTGTTTTAATTGCAGACCAGGTATTTGCAGACAAGGGTGGATATCTAGCAAAGGCACTCACTTTCCCCATATTTCTGGTTTTAAAGTCACTCTCATTTCTGCCAGCACCACTTAATGGAAGTATCACATCAAGCCAGTTCTTACCAACATATTTCCAGCTCAAGAGAGTCTATGGGAGATGCACAATACATTTTTTTTAATTAAAATAGTGCTATGTAATCTTCCACTGAACAAAAAGAAAAAAAACCCAAGAACTTTTCTGAGTGCAACACTCAGAAATTCCTTTGATCTTGTATGTTCTAAGACAATGTCCTAAAAATACAAAGTTGTGTTTTTACATACATACCCCAGTATCTTTCATAATTCCTTTTTTTTCCCCACCCCATTCTTATTTCAATAATGTCATGACAATATTAGATTCTTATTGCTCAGCTTTAGAAATGTTTACAGCACCTAAAACATAACTAACTTATTAATAAGCTTACTAATAATAAGTAATTTATGTCTTACAATAAATCAAGCAAGCTAACAGCAACACAGCTAGAATAGTGGAGAATGAGGAGAACACAATCAAAACAATACTGTTTATGTATTCGCAACATGTATGTTGGGTGTTGCAACACTTGGTGTAATAGTGAACAGCCTTTTCTCACCAGGAACATGAGATTTGCTGATTTGGGTGAAATAAGGCAGATAACTCTTTTGGCATGCAAACCATTTATAAAGTCATACAATCGTAGAATCATTTACATTGAAAAAGACTCAGGATCATCAAGTCCCAACTGTTAACCTAGCACACAAAGTCCACCACTAAACCACGTCCCTAAGCACCATATCTGCAGGTCCTGTAAATATGTCCATAGATGGTGACTCCACCACTTCCGTGGCAGCCTATTCCAATATTTGACAACCTTTGCCTTGAAGAAATATTTCCTAATATCCAACCTAAACCTCCCCTGGTGCAACCTGAGGCCATTTCCTCTCATCCTATCATTGTTACTTGGAAAAAAGGACCAACACCCAAGTCAAGGTAAATCCCTTAACCCCTGCTGATGAATCAGCGATTACAACTGGTAGATGCTTCATTCAAGTACTCAAAGTTGGCCTTGCTGTGTATGACTTCCAGGCTTTTCTGTTCTCCAGAATTTCACTTTTTAGACATACGTTGTTATTACTGACATAGTAGTTCATCTCCTGAGGAAAATTTGGGCAATACTCTGGAAAAACAGTACAAGCACCCAATTTAAAGAATGTGAGTTTTAAACATGATTCATTTGGAAACAAACATTTGGAAAGGGGTCCTACATCTGTCCTCTGAACTATAGCAACAACTTAAGTTATTGGAGGTAGCTACAGACAGAGGATACATTGGTTGCACTCTAGGATGACACTGAAGACTTGCATGTGTGAATAAAGCAAAACTTGTTCTATTGTGAAATTACAGTGAAATTATTGTGAAATTACAGTGTAATTTCACATAAATCTCACTATTGGGGCAAACAATCTCAGTGAACAGAGAGATCTGTTCACTTAAACTAATTACTATCACAAAGCTAAATTAGTCTCATTACCTGTAATAATGCATTTATTAACACATCTTTAATGTTTTAAAGACTTGTCAATCTATTATTCTTTTCCTCTCTGTCTTGCCAAGACCTATTTCTCCTGTGAGGTCTACAGACAAGTCCAAGGACAGCACTAAACTGATGCTTATTATTTACCTAATCTCAAAACAATTACCATAAAAGTGTATGCATATATAGATACTGTAAATATGGAATTATTTTCTCTTCCCTTGTGCTTCTTTTATTGGTCTTTGGAGTCATATGAAGGGTCTTAAAGATTTTTTATGAGTGCTTGAACTGTCTTAATTTTACCTCAGAGACAAATTGCATCATAGTGATATAACTTCACTGGTTCTGTATCAGCCTCACTCCCCTGATTTTAGTCGTGATTTAAAACATATAATGAAACATGGCCACCACCAGGATACAATTTTCTGATAAATCATGAAGTGCTTTTGGCCCTGTTGAAGTGTCATGGGGTGCTGTGCTCTGAGTAGAAATAAAATAACATCTATGCTTAAGGAAGAGGAGAGGAAGCAATGGAATTACATTTATAACTGCATAAAATTGCAGTTATTTTGAATCCTGCTTTTATGATGCAAAGTAGGAACTGAACAAAATCATGTCTCATGCTGGTCTCCAAACAGGACAGCTTTTATTCTGACAATGCTTTTCATCTCTTCTTATGTTGCTTTTTTCCTATAAAAGTAGGACGAAGTCTGCCAAAGATTCTAGGGATTCTGTAACGATTAATTAGTGCCTAGCTAGCAATCTGAGATTCTTTTTACTTTTCCTTCTTCAATAACATACACTTAAGACTCTCCTTTTATTTTCTTCTGTGGTTTTGTAGTATATAACTTCTGCAGCTTTCCAAGCCTCTAGTCCCTCTGTCCAGTTCTTTCCTGTGGATTCCTCTAACTATGCTGAAGTTTTCTTCCACTGTCTTCTGAATCTGTTATTCATGTTATGCCACTTTCAAAAGATATTCTCTTAAATGAAGCTATTTAATGAGGCAGAACTCTTCCTCAGATCCAGTGGCTTTTCAAACCACTCTCTCAGGAAGCTCTCAAGAAGACCACTTGTGAAACTGAATGGAGGCTAATTTCTGCTACCACCACATGAGGCACAGCAAGAAAATCCATTGACTCAAATAAAAAGTGGATACATTTACATTACTTCGTTGATGCCTGTACAAAACTAGTGTTGCTCATGTTGCAATTGCAATAACTCAGCATGACAGCTGCTTCTAAACCTACTCTCTTGTTTTGTAGTTTCTCCTGATCATAATCATAACCCCTCTTAGAGCTCAAACTAGCAAAGGAAGTAAAAGGAAACAAAAAGAGCTTCTTCAAATGTATTAATAGTAAAAGGAAGAATAGGGAAAATATGGGCCCACTGTTGAATGGGGCAGGAGTCCTGATAACAGAGGATGCAGAGAAGGCAGAGTTGCTGTATGCCTTCTTTGCTTCAGTCTTTACTCCAAGGACCAGCACTGTGAACTCCAGACCTTGGACATAAGAGAGAAAGCCTGAAGGAGGAAAGAGTCACCACTGGTCAGTGAAGACTGGGTTAGAGATCAGTTACTCAAACTGAACATACAGAGGTCCATGGGCCCTGATGGGATGCACCCAAGAGTGTTGAGAGAGCTGGCTGATGTTATCACCCTACCACTCTCCATCATTTTCAAGAGATCATGAGGAGAGGTACCTGAGGACTGGAGGAAAGCCAATGTCACTCCAGTCTTCAAAAAGGTAAGAAGAAAGATCCAGGCAATTACAGATCAGTCAGCCTCACCTCCATCCCTGGAAATATGATGAAATGCCTCGTTCTGGAGGTCATCTGTAAACACATGGAAGAGGAGGTTATCCAGAGTAGACAGCATGGTTTTACCAAGGGCAAATCATGCTTGACTAATCTGATAGCCTTCTATGATGCTGTAACTGAATGGGCAGATGCAGGGAGACCAGTTGAGGGGGTCTACTTTGACCTTAGCAAGGCTTTTGATACAGTCTCCCATAACATTCTCATGAGCAAATGCACAAAATATGGGACAGAAGAATCTGCAGTGAGATGGAACAAGAACTGGCTACACAATAGAGCCCAAAGAGTGGTGATCAATGGTGCAGAGTCCATCTAGAGACCTGTGGCTAATGGAGTTCCCCAAGGATCAGTGCTGGGTCCAATCCTGTTTAACATCTTTATCAATGACCTTGATGATGGGACAGAGTGTCTTCTCAGCAAGTTTGCTGATGACACAAAGCTGGGAGGACTGGTTGACACCCCAGAAGGCTGTGCTGCTATTTTGAGGGACCTAGACAGACTAGAGATTTGGGCAGGGAAAAATTTAATGAATTACAAGGGCAGGTGTAGAGTCTTACATCTGGGTAGGAACAACTCCTAGTACCTGTACAGCCTGGGGACTGAGTTCTTGGAGAGCAGTGAAGGGGAAAGGGACCTGGGGGTGCTCTTGGACAGAAGGATGACCCTGAGCCAACAATGTGCCCTTGTGGTCAGGAAAGCAAATGGCATCCTGGGGTGCATTAGAAGGGGGGTGGAGAGAGGTAGGTGGAAGTAGGTGGAGAGAGGTTCTCCTCCCCCTCCACTCTGCCCTGGTGAGGCTGCATCTGGGATATTGTGTCCAGGTCTAGGCCCCTCAGTTCATGAAGAACCAGGAACTGCTTGAAGGAGTCCAGCACAGAGCCTCTTAAGAATTTTTTCACCTGAGGGTTACAGGGCGCTGGAACAGGCTGCCCAGGGACACTGTGGAGTCTCCTTCTCTGGAGGTATTCAAAGCCCACCCGGACATTTTCCTGTGTGACCTGCTCTAGGTGACCCTGCTCTGGCAGGGGGGTTTGGACTTGATGATCTTTCGAGGTCCCTTCTAACCCCTAACTTTCTTTGATTTCTGTGATAATCAATGCTTTTGACATGTGTTCCTCTAAAACTAGTACCTCTTCTTCTGGTGTACACTCATTATTGTATTACAGATATTTTTTTTAAGTTATACTTCGGGATTAATACAGAGAGGACCTAGTTGTGAATGGGTTTTTTGAAAATGAAATGAGCTGCTGCTATCAAATAAGTAACAATGATGGAAGACAGGAATGACGAAACTCAAGACTAAGGTCTTTGAAAGGGGAAGGAAACAGGATGAAGTGAGGAAAAATGGGATAGAGAAGAGGAAGGGAGAATGTTTAATTTGGAGATCATATGGGAAGGTGGAGTGATTTAGAAAAGGGAGGCCAAGGACAGGGAGCTTGGCAAGAGAGTGGGAGGGAAGCTTGCAAAGACTGAGAGGCAGGAAAAATCCGTTATTTAAAAAAAAACAACACAAAACAGCAAATTCTGCAATTAGATGTAAATAAACCCACCAAGAAGTACACTTTGGAATGTGAGCCTAGGGTGGATTGAACAGGATTAGCTTGACTTCAGTGGAGGGTTCTGAGTGTAAAGCTCATTACAAAAGGGAGTTCACACAAAAGAGATCACACACTGATCTCTATTTCCCCAAGGTTGTGGAGTTTTCAGATTTGAAGTCTGAGTTTTTGTTTTAAAGTAGAATTTGGTTTATTTCATTTTTAACTGAAAGAACATTTATATATTTTAATAGCTGTGTCTCTGTTTTTTGTGTTATTTATTTCTAGTTTAAAGGTTATAAAACTGCAACAAGGCTCTAAAATATGCATTTCATTGAGAAAATAGCTATGGACAATTATGGCAATTGCAATTCAAACAGAAGTCAGTGTTTTAATCAGAGCTAAGACACAAAATAAAGAAACAACTCCATCATAATTTTCAGATTCAAGTCACAATACTGTGGCTTATCATCATTTGGCATTTTAATATTGTTTGTTAAATGTTATTTAGATGGGTAGACAGCAAGCCCCATCCCTCTCTTTAGGGGTTAAATTTGCAATCAGTTATCACATTATAAGCAATCATACTTTAAGCTTATAAAGCATTGTATTATAAGCCTTATAAGCATAAGGCTATGGCAGTGGTGCATCCAACACTGACTGGAAACCAGCACCTTTGTTATTTGCTAATACTACATTTTGTGGCTTGATTCCTTCTGTGGTGCAAATTAATAGAAAAATGAAGTGCTTTGTAAAACTTGAGAGACTTGTGGGAAGTATTTGTTGTAAATAAAGAACTATGGCCACTCAGCAGGTGACTTTAGGTCACCTCCCAAAGAGAAGAAAATCTTGAAGAGAAACAGGCAATGGAAGATGATTTCACAGTGTTATGTATTGTTCAGTGATGGTCCCACTCAAGCCAGCACCAAAAAAACCCTTGATCTCAGAAAGAACATAAGTAAACTCATAACTCCTTCTGAAACCAATAAAACTGTTTGTACTCAGATTTGTGGAAAATAGGAATGATTTATATCTTTGCAAAATCACAGAATCACAGAATTGTCATGGTTGGAAGACACTTTGAAGATCACGGTGTCTAACAGTCAATATCCACTCTTCTCCTGCCCCCGCTATTAAAACAAATATATCAACATGCCCCTTAGAGCATTTCCTGAAGTGCCTCATCTACACAGTTTAAATACCTTCAGGGGTGGTTACTCTACCACCTCCTTAGACAGCCAGTTCCAGGGCCTGGAAAATGTCAACCATTTTTCTTTCTGAACAGTCAGAGCACAAATTAAGATAATTTAATAATATAGAAAGGTAAGAAAGCATGATTCCAAGTATATTTTGAGGTACAGAAATACAAATACTTTTACTAGTTTAATTTATAGTCTGTATGTAACACTGGCTCAGATCCTTGTGTGGGGATAGCAAGGCCCTTGCAGAAGCTGGTGGTCCATGGTACAACTTCATTTTGTTAATAGTGCTCCTTAGTGAAGGTAAACTTTGTAGGAGAAGTAAGGGCAGATCTCCTACCATGGGTGCTCCCTACCTGCATTGATGCAGGAGAACAGCAATGAATCACTGTGTAACTGTGTAAAGTAACCCAATTCACCTGGGCTGAGGTAAGTTGGGGCTCCCTTAGTCCTACCAAGACATCAAAGGGAAGGACAGTCTCCAGCAGATGGGCAAAGACAAGCATCAGCATCAGAGACAGGGTCAGGGACAGTAACCTCTCCTAATGGGGCACATGTGGGTCAGGAAGAAGACACTGCTTTACAATCACAGTCAGTCAGCTGGGGTGAATTACAGAGTTAGAGTGAAATTTTCTTAAGGCAGGAGTGTTGCTACAGACTCATTAATTCAACTCAATCAACCAAACTGAGGGTGAGGACTAAAAATACTAATTAAAAGTAATTATTTCCAGTCAGAGTAAGTTTTAACAAGTGGTAACTTTAAAGTAATTTGGATTATTTCCCTCAATTTTTGTAGAAGTGACTAAAATACACCTGTCAAGCTTGAGACTCAAGCAGCTTTCCAAGCTGAAGTTACAATGAAGGAATAGAAATAGGGTGCTGTAAGAGAAGCTACCTTCATCCTTAACCACAGAGATGTTGCTGCCTCCCCTTAACATGTCCAAGCTATGCCAAAGCATGCAATAAATGAATTAAAATAACAAAAAAAAAAAAAAAGAATGTTTATAAAATTTCAGTCAAGTGATGTATTTATCTGTCATAAAAGCATTAATCATAATACAGATATATCTCAAAGTGTTTTCTTCCCCAGGCATGGAGAACAGCTCATTTTGCCCAGAAGACTGTCAGTTTCTTATGTGTGGAGCATCAGGAGGAAGCAAGGTCTGGCTACATTCATCACCTCTCCTGAAGAGGAGGGTTTCACCTCAGAAGCTGTCAAAATTGTGTTTCCATGCAGGTAATGGAGAGAGGATTTTTTTGTAGATGTTATAAAGAAAAGATGAGTATTTTTATAATGAAGAGTAATAGTCGTAGTTGTGAGTTCTCCAAAAAAAGACATCAGCAGTTACTAGCTGTTCTTTCGGCTTTTCATCCAAACTGAAGATCTTCTTACTTGACCAAATAATGAGGAGAGGGGCTATTGGATGTAATAGCTTCCAGCTATGACTAGCACAGCTCTACTTGGCAATCCTGCAGACACTAATCTCCTGCTGACTCCTAATGGAGGAGGAAATTTTTTGAGCTACAGTCTCTGAACCTCATCTTCCCTCTGGTCAGGGATGCTGACAGACCTGGGGCACAGAGCCTCAGGATGTTGAGGCTGAGGATGTTATTGTTCTTATTTGCTTCATGGCCTTTCCTAAGACTTAATTCCCTTGCTCTGCAGTAAAAGTGATAATAATAAAAAAGTTTATGATTCACAGTAAAGCTCTGTATCTTGTTTAAGCTACACAAGTACCTAAGTGCTCTGATGAATTGGGGTCAAGGATGGATTACTGAGAGCTGGGCAGGCTTCCCATCTCCATTCAGTTCACCAAGTAGTCTCAGGCTAATCATGGAGGTGTTCTGGAGCTTAGTTTTCTGCACATGTTTATCAAAGAGTATCTATTCTGACTGGTAAAGATAGGCGGATAATGAGAGAACATGAAAAGTCTTCATAACATCACAGAAAGGAAGAAGAGCTGCAGAGAATACAATCTTCTACACTGGGTAAATATTGTGGGTGATGTTCTCCTTACAATCTTTCTTTAGTCTTTGGACTCTATTCAGTATTTGTGAAAAAACCTTGAGCAGCTTATTAGCGGAGTCCACTTGCACTTTAAATGGCAAGAGTGTAGTCTGAATCCCACAGAAACTGATGGGAGAAGATCCAGCACTGCACACAGCCAGCAGGCCAGAACAGCTCAGCCTGTTTTGCCTTCCAGCAGCCTCATCATCCTCCAAGCACAAGCCTGCTGGAGAAAGTGAATCAAGCAGATTTTGTCCAGGTTGTTGCCTTCAATTTCCTCTAATCAAACCTTATAAGGCTGTTTTGCATTTCTCTGGCAGAAAGTGTCTAAAGAAAAGACAAGAGTGTCACTGTGGAGGCCGTTTTATTGATATGAGAGGCCTGGTTCCTATATAATAGTTTTCTTTTAATGCTTTCCCTACTTGGAAATCTAGATGACATTTTGCAGAATTAGAGGAAAATAGATTAGTGCATTGAACTGCATATTGATAGCTATTGAGAGCTATCCTGAGTACATTTGTTTACTGTATCTTTTAATTCAGAGGAAATTACCATTAAAATCTTTATTAAGAATAGATTGTACCAGAAATTATTTTTGTAGCATAACAAGCAGACAGGTAAATATACAAATGCTAATCTGTCTATATAAAAGCTGAGGAAAGGTACTTTTCTGAGTAACAGCTGCTAGCTAAAGTTGTAAGCACAATTATGGAGATCTTAATATTACATTACAGCATTGTTTTTGAAACTGAAAAATGCCAGTGTTACTTTTTGAGGATTTTGAGCTGCAGCTTTGAAAGAGTATAAACTCTTCATACTTTATAATCAGCAGCCATATTTTGTTTATCTATAGATAGAGTAGCACTGTAGCATGCTTTTGTTTCTGTGACCTCCTCAAAACCTTTCTGCAGGCATTTCCTGATTCCTGAGTTCTGCATATTTTAAACCAGAAAAGACTGAAGAGCAGGGAGTACCAGCAATATTTCCTTTTTCTATTGCACGCTAACAGGTCAGTCCAGCTCAAGGAAGAAGCACAGACAAAAATAACCAGTTTTGCTCTTGGTCCCCTTTTTGCAAGGATAGAATTTAGAATTCACAAATTCTAATTTTGCCCCCAGTTCTGGCTCACTCTCTGTGCATATAAGCTGTGAGGTAGTTCAGGTCAATGTACAGACAAAAGATTAGCATGAGTGGGGAATGAGCTGTTTTCAGCTCTCCCGGCATAACTGTGGATTTGAAGGCTTATTTCCTTACCTCTTTTGCAGGAAGTGAAGGGGAAAAGCCAGTCAACCAATGAAAGAAATGAAAACACAGTCAATAGGAAGGGGCTGCAGAAAAGGGTTTTGTTGAAAAGAAGTTTTAACTAGGCTGTATCCCATATGAGTAGCTTTCAAGGCCCACTCTCCCATCTTTGCTGGGAATGCATAGGAGACAGCAAGTGATACAAGCCTATTCTGGTGATTTCCTGCCATGGGAAAGATCTCTTTATCTGTTTGCCTGCTAATATGCAGACCATCTTTACCTGACCCATAGCTGCACACAAGCAGGCAAAGAATTGGGTAATTAAAAACTGGCCCTTGTCATCTCCTCCGGAGTTTGTTGTGTGGGAAGATCCTGACAGACAGTGACAGAATTTGTCAGTCCTTAGCTGGAAAAAAAAATGGTTAGAGAAGAATTAATGCAGGGACAAATCTTATGACAGAAAGAGCAAATTCAAAAGACAAATGTGGCATTTAAGATGTAACAATTCAGTTGCAGAAAAAAAATTACTACAAATGCGGGTGGTGTCTGCTAAGTGCATTGGTCAGCTAGGATATAGGTTAGCCCAGGAGCTAGTGAGGAACAGGTGTGATTGATCCCTTTCTGAAACTACACTAAAATTTCTCATGAAATGTTAAAAAACATGAATATGTGCATTACATCAAACTGTGTAGCCCATCAACAATGTAAAGTCTGTGTTTAGAGAGAGAAATTAATTGATAGCATGTAATTACAATACTGCTGAAGAATACCGCTTATGTATTTAGGTATGTCGACTGCACAGATGCACTTAAGTATCTTTCAGCATATCCATTATATTTGTACACAATATGTGTGAATTAATATGTCCTTAACTCGTGCTTATTTATGTGTGTATAGATGTAGCATGCATGTATACACATGTATACATACATAGGCATGATAAAAGCACATACTAAATCAGAGCATTTCTTATAGTTGTAACGTTGTGCAAAAAATGTGCACCATCTGTTTTCAATCAAAATAGTCAATCTCAGAGGAAGGGAGTGTTGTCTGGTGTTCAGAGCAGGGGAACTAAAGAGTCAGGACTCATGGATTCCATTCCCAAATCTACTGGGACTGGACTTGGCTGCATGGTCTTGACAAGGTCTGTGACTCCTGTGTACCCTGCTTTCCCTCTTTGCAAAAAAGGGCAGTATCTCCTCATAGGATGTTACAATGGAAAACATAATTAGTATGTGCTTAAAAAAATATGGAAATTATTTTTATATCATAGTTTGTTTGAAGAGTAGGGTTTAATTGAGAAATACAGTACAGTATTTATTTCAGAAGAAATAGCAACTATGTGTATAATTACAGCTATTTGTATGCATGTGGACTGTGTAATTTTTAAATGATAGTACTCTTAGTAAAGCTAATAGGGGAAAAATGGTGCTCAAGACTATGAATCCAGCCAATACAGTAAAACTTTTCACACTCTATTGAACAGGGTTTCCACGGTGACAGCTATACTGCAGTGGGTGAAATATGTGCTGTACATAGTTTTAATTCTGAAATAGGAAAATACAAATGCATATTGGGATTTTCTGGCAGGTTCCCTGCAGAAAAATCCTATCTCTGCTGAAGACAGTGACAATACTTCTATTAAGATATTTAGGACAAGATTTCATGCCATCCACTTCTTTAGCTTTGGTGTGATACTTTCAGGAACACAGCAAAAACTGATCAGTCCATCACATAGTGCTTCCCCTTGAGCATGTTGGCCATGTTTGCACCATGGCACAGAAGAATGTCTCTTTCTATTCTTGGCAGGCTTTTCAGGGCAGCCTGGCCTGGGTTTGGTGGGAGCACTCCAGGTATAGTAGCAGGCAGAATAGTAAGGGTGCTCCATGCTCCTAGCATCCTCACCTGCCAATTCCCAAACTCCTCTGGTTCCACTGTAGCATGCTTATCTGTGGGGTGTTATGCCTTGCCTCTGGAGAGAAAGATAAGAGACTCTTTCAGTTGGGATGAGAAATGCCATGCAGGAAATGGCATCACTGCAGCAGCTTCGGGGAGCTGGAGAGGCAAAGAAACAGTATTTGTACATTGGGCTTTGCTTGGCTGCCAGTATGAAAGTGGTAGTGAGAGAAAATCCATTCTTACATGTTTTGAAAACTGAGGCATTGTAGTATGTGATAAATATTTGATGTCAATATGAATGTATTTCAACATCTCTTGTCTCTTTCAGCAAGAAAAATGGGCTGAGCTTGTTTGGTTTTGGTGGTTTTGGCAGCTGCTGTTTTCCAGGTTTCACCTCATCTCATGAGTGGGTTGTTGCTTAAGTACAGCTTCAAAAGTATGCTTGGGATCTTACAATGCACACACCTAAAATGAGCCGGTTGCTCATTCAAGTGGTTGGAGATCTTAACAAAAGTTATCATCTTCTGCCTTTGTAAATGTGTCTGCTCTTTGGATCCTACTTGCTATCTTTCAAAGAAAGATGGAATTCATTTAGTGCTCAGGATATGCTTTGTAAATACATCTTTCAAGCTTATTTAAAGTCTACACAGAGTTTCTATCATATATATTTCTGCCATATTAATTTTCAGTTGCTTTGAGCGAGCACCTTGAATATAACAAACTTGGTAACTGGGACAAACTTTTCTTCAGGTCTTGAACTTTTGTAAAATGAGATTCCTCTTTAAAGGAGATACAATTACTAACCAAGGAAGGCAACACCTTCCAATTACAGGCTACCAGTGACAGTAAAAAACAAAGACACTGGAGCAGGGAAACAGGGTAGCGTTTGGTGGGAGGAGACCAAGAATCTAAATCCTGCTTTCTTCTTATGAGAACGGGTACCTGGAGGATAGAGGAGATGGACATAGGAGATGAGTTTCTTGTGTGCAGTAAATGAGAAATGTGCATATAATCAATTTGTGAAGTAAGCTCATACAAATGCATCAGAGGCTCTTCTTATGCACTGGCTTACATTTTGGGAAGAAAGAGAGGTTTTGCTGTTATGGCCTATTTGTTTTTCTTTCTCTGCTGTGAGTTCTAGCAGGGAGGCATGATGCCAGGGTGTATTGCCACATGAGTATCAGCAGTTCTGGGGCTTGGGTCAAGAGGCAGCAATAGGAAGCTGGTGAAGATTGTTGCTTCTCAGCATGCCCCACAAGGAGTGCAGTGGATTTCTGAGTCTGACCTTGAGCAGTCAGGAAGAGGATGAGTAGGCTGAGCCAGGCAACCCAGCTCCCTGCAAAGGCCACAGCCCCAGTGCAAATGGCTTTCTGCAGGTTGACTTTAAGAGCCACTTCTACTAAACAAGAGCAGAGTCTGGCACAGTCCAGCTTGGAAGGTCTGCTGGGTTGCCTTGGTTTTGAGGACTCTTGCCTGACCCAAACAGCAAGGATTTTGTTTGTTTCCAAATGCACTGGATAAGTCAACAAATATGTAAGAATGTTTTACCAACAGCCTGAAAAAAAAAAAGTATCTGGAAGGCAGTAACCTCTGCAGATTTTTATTCCTGTAATCCCAAGGAGGATTTAAATTACATTTAAATTACATATCACTTCCTAAACCTAAAAATTGTTCTGCAGTCTGTTGCTAATGATTTTCTCAAGAATTTATAACTGGAATATAAAGGACTATTCCTGGCAGTGTCAAGAAAGGCCTCATGACTCCAGTTCATAAAAACCCATCCTCAGGAGGAAAAATGACAAGTGAATCTTACTTAAATTCTTTATTCACATAGGAAAGATGCAGTTTGCCAATAACTACAGAACTCTGCAGGTGGTCCCAGCAGTAAGGTAAAAGGAGAGATGCTCTTTAATATTTTAAAATAAATATATCACACTGGCTTTGCCATTGTTAGGTGGATGTTACATAGTGTGATGGTCTGACATAACTAACAGCTGCTGCACAAGAGTGTGGAACATGAAGTCACCTCAATACACAACAATATTTTCTGCTCAGGGGTTGAATTGAGCCATTCTGGTTTTCCAGTTTCTGCTGCTATTTGTGGTGTCGAGCTCTTTCTAACATATGAGGTGCTAAAGCAGGGCTTGAAGCAAGCAATGCTTGATGCTACAGCAAATATTCATAAGTATTATGTGTGCCTCAAGTGATTTGAGTCACACTTTAAGATCAATATCCAGCTTCTGCTTTTGCTTTGCTAGAGTTCCTCAGTCTCTGGACTTTGGCAAGAAACATCTCAGGTGAGACAGTGGAGGGGAGACTCACTATGTCAGTCAGACATGAAACTTCAGCTATTATTACAAAGAAAATGGAGTAATAACAATGAGTGTCCATGCACTCCAAACCACAGCCCTCTTAGGCTTCTTCTTCCAAGTCTGATGAGGATCCAGATGCAAAGGAACTTCTTCAAAAACACCAGACCTTGGCTCTCAGTGCTTCATACTGCAGTTTATTAATTTCTTTCCTTGAGAACATTTGTTTTCCCCATGGTGTTGCTTCGTGGATTGCATTTACATTTTCCACTTTTTTCAGTTACCAGCGTGTCTGTTTTTCCAGGCATACACTAGAAACAGAAGTTTCTTTCCCTCTCTCTGCTCTAATCCTTGTAACTTCACCAAAGCTAGGGACAGAAGCCAAAGCTTAACACCTAATTTGGATAATAATTCCTACCCTTCTTCCCCCTCCTTCCACTTCACTTGCCCTTTTATTAAATTAGCTACACAGAATTAAGTGCTAATGGTTACTTTCTAACAACTTTAAAAAACACCATAAAGAAAGGAGCCAAGTAAGAAAACCAAATGTTTGGCACCAGCAGTGGGACACACAACATTTTACCCCTGGCCATGGATTTGAATCTAACCCAGTTCAGTAACAGCCCAAGTTGTTAACATGTCAGGGTTATGTGGTAGCCTAAAAATAGTTTAAGTTCATTTCATATAGTTCATTTCATTAAAAATAGTTCATTTCATCAGGGATAGGATACATAGCCTGGGACTCTAGACACAGTCTTAAACATAATCCATCTCCATTCTTACTGTCAAAGCAATGTGATTACGTGGGTAGAAATAGCCCATGCTTTATGTTGGCCAGCTTTCTAGAAAAAGCTTCCCCATCAAAGAAACAGGTAGTGCTGCATCATCATATTTGTAATCCTGGTGGCAGGTGAGGAGTCAGTGGGCTGTTAGGAGACAGTTCCATCTTTTAGGGACACAGGAGCTATGTTGTGTGCAATACATGGTGCTACATGCATGAATATCGGAACCACTGGAGTTTGTAAAGAAATTAGCACCTTTCTAGAAATTAGTAGCACGTCCAGGAGATCCTGGTATTTGAAAAATAGCTCCCTTGATGCTTTCTCTGTGAAAGATAAAAGTGAATTTTTTTAATGACACTTGTCTCATTCTATGACCACGTGACCCACCTAGTGGATGAGGGTAAAGCTGTGGATGTTGTCTGCCTGGACTTTAGAAAAGCCTTTGACACCGTCTCCCACAGCATTCTCCTAGAGAAGCTGGTGGCTTATGGAAAAGACACATCTAGTCTTCATTGGGATAAAAACTGGCTACACGGCCAGACCCAGGGTGTTGTATTCGATGGAGATAAATCCAGTTCATGGCCTGTCATCAGTGGTGTTCTCCAGGGCTCAGTTTTGAGGCTGGTCCTTTTCAATATTTTCATAAATGATCTAGATGAGGGCATTGAGTACTTCCTCAGCAAGTTTGCAGATGACACCAAGTTGGGTGTGAGTGTCGATCTGCTGGAGAATAGAAAGACTCTGCAAAGGACTGGACAGGCTGGACCATTAGGTCAAGGTCAATAATATCAGGTTCAACAAGGCCAAGTGCTGAGTCCTGTACTTTGGTCACAACAACCCCATGCAACACTACAGGCTTGGGAAGAACTGTCTGAAAAGCTGCCAGGCAGAAAAGGACCTAAGGATGCTGGTTGACAGGTGACTGAATATGAGTCAGCAGTGTGCCCAGCTTGGCAAGAAGGCCAACAGCATCCTGGCTTGTATCAGGAATAGAGTGGCCAGCAGGAAAGGGAAGTGATTCTGCCCCTGTCCTCAGTGCTGGGGAGACTGCACCGCAAGTAGTGCGTTCAGTTCTGTGCCTGTCACTACAAGAAAGACATTGAGGTGCTGGAGTGAGTTCAGAGAAGGGTAACCAAGCTAGTGAAAGGTCTGGAGAAGTCCTATGAGGACAGGCTGAGGCAATTGGGAATGTTTAGTTTGGAGAAGAGAAGGCTGAGAGGAAAACTTATTGCTTTCTACAACTACCTGAAAGGAGGTTGTAGGGAGGTGGGTGCTGGCCTCTTCTCTCAAGTGAACAACTAGAGGACTATGACTAGAGGAAATGGCCTGAAGTTGCTCCAAGGGAGGTTTACTCTAGATATGAGGAAGAAATTTTTTACTGAGAGAGTAGTTAGGCTTTACAATAGGCTCCCCAGACAGATGGTGGGATCAGCATCCCTGTAAGTATTTGAAACCATGTAGATGAGGCACTTCAGGACTCTAGTAGGTGATACAGATATTGACATATATATTTAATTGGAGGGAAGGATGTTGACAGCTGGATGTGTTGATCTGAAAGGTCTTTTTCAACTGTGACAATCCTGTGATCCTGTGAAGAAGCTGGCTTTCAGGAGCTGTTGCCCAATAGGCTGCTGTCTTAGTGTATGGGTAGTGCGTGCTCTGCAGCTGCACTGTACCCTTTGGGAAAGGCTTTGGACAAGTGTGTCTTTGCATCTGGCTGGTGGGAACTCCTGCAGAAATCTAGTGATTCAGGTATGTGTCTAGGCACAGGCAAGTCAGAGGGCAAGGCAGAGAGGCAAGCCCACTTGTGTACAGTGCTTAAGGCTCATCAAAGTGATCTGGAAACCCTTCAGCCCAAACACCACCACTGCTGAGGATGCTCCAAGTCACCTGAAAATAGCTCCTAATCAATGTTAAACAGGTGTCAGGCTTGGCTTTCAGAGTGTTAAGTTCATTTAATTCTGTGTTTCCAGCAAGAACTATCTGTCCATAATAGATCTTCATAGTCTGATGTTGTTCCAGTTATGTGTTAGCTTTACACAACTTTTCTTTTTCATATCTGTCATCATTGCCAGTATAACACAGGACTTCTCTGAAGAGTTTTGTTGAAGGAGTACATACCAGCACTTTTGCTCCAGTTGCAGCTACTTTATCTTTGGATAGAGCCAGGACCAAGACAGTGCAAGGGAAGGAAAGGTTTAAGTGACTTAATAGGGGCATTTTAGCAGCCTTGGCTGATATGCTTCTCTTGCAAGGAAGAAGCTGCATGAAGATGTTCCTGAATGTTCTGCCTCCTGCACAGAGAGGTCTTCTCCCATACAGACCAAGTCTTAGCCTCTTGCAGTTTCTCAGGTATCCCACAATGTGTCTCTCTTCATCATGGGAAATCCCTAGCTAAGTATTTTGGCCTGCCTTGCCAAAACGTTATCTCTGTGAACCCTCTGTGTAGTTTGGCTGGAATTATCTGCTGGATTAAAAGCCAATATGCGAGCATGATTTCCCTTGCCCCACTGACAATCCAGACTAAAATCAAAATGTGACTGTAGTTTTTTTTATCAGAAGAACAGAACTTGCTTTCAGCTTCCTGCAGCATATAATAATGTGGAGTAACTCAGGGACAACTTCAGTTAAACTAAATAATTCTTCTACATAATGATCCACTTGCAACAGTAATATATCAGTATTAACATTTAGAATTTATTTCCAGAGTTGATGTTTTAAAGTATGATTAATTTTCAACAAGATTAAGAAAATATTTGTAAAATTTTAACAGATTTTTCCAGGTGACAAGACATTTGTGAATGTCAAATTACCATGAGTGTTTCAAAATGCACTCATGTACAAGTCTAAAACAATTTTATATAATAAATGCAAAAATTCAGTGCTACCATCTATCAGCACAGAAACAATCTTTTACAATGTCATTATCAATGCCCTTAAACTTTTTCAGAAGAACTAGAAGCAGGGTTATTTGTGGAGTCCTCATTTGTGAGATTATCTCACAATATTAGAATCCTAGATCGTGAATTTCTCTATTGTATTTGAAGTTATGGCTGTCAGTGTTAATCTTCCCTTATTCTGCAAACTTTTTGGACTCATCTCACCTTGTGCACAGTGTCACTGAAAAAGTAGCTGTTATTCATGTCTCTGAAAGCAGGATGTCCACATTGGACTGATGTGGAAACCATATTTAGAGCATATTTTCCTAATGCTTTTCCTATCAGCTTTCACTTTTTGATCAGCGTATTTGCAGAGATAGCTGAATTTCAGTTTGACATCTTGTTGATCTCTGCTGGACTTTCAAAACTGGTATGAATCACAAGCCCTGTAAGGTAAGCCTCACTGGTTTGTGAGCTCTAAGGGAGGCCTGTGTTATATTTAAATGACAGAATTTTTCTTTCATTCCCTCCTTCCCTCCAGACACCCTCTCTGTTTATTTTTTATTCTGCCCCAAACCTTTTTTGTTTATATCCCACATTTTGTAAAATTCTTTTTTCTCCTTCATTTAAATGCTCTTATATTTCATGTTGTTTCTCTGAAGAGGAAAACAAGACCTGGAAAGAATCAGACATTTTGTAATACTCCAGCCAGATTACCAAATGTTTGGAAAAGACCTCATACTTTGGGCACCCACTTCTCTCTGATTGGGGTAAAACATATTAATGAGTGGTGGTGCTTGGTAGAAGCTTTTTTCCTTTATGGTATCTGGTGCTAGCTATTATCAAAGAGAGATTGCTGGACTATGTAGATTTACACTGGACTAGTCCAGTCTGGCAATTCTTATCCCTCTATGAATGTGAATCCAGACACATCTCACTCTAAGATGGGTGGTGTTCTTGAAGCATACAGGATGAATGATGAAATATACTCAGTAAAATTAATTTGTCACAAGAACTAAGTAGTGACCTTTGTATCCATCAGCCCATATACTTGCTGAGCTGAACCCCTGGTTCCATGGGGAGAGAAGGAAACACAGAGCTTTCCACATATTTTAAAATAAATGTAATCACAAGCAACAAAGACTTAGCAGAATGCTTTGGTCACTTGGGTTTAGACATAAGGCAAGGTTAAATTTAAAGTCCAGACACTTGAAGCTAACTTTTTGTCCTTATTCTATATGGGGGTTTTCTTCATAGCAAAATGTTATGAGGCTGAGAATGTCAATACACTTTTTTGAACTTTTTAGACAGGGAGTTGATCCCATAAGCACTTGTGTAGCTGGACTGGAATAATTGTTTTCTTTCTTCAAGGCCTTTTTATATGTTATAGTCCTAGAGTTTCTGTTGAAAAGAGCAGGAAGCCATACAGCAAGTTGCAGCCAGATAGAGGAGATTAAGTCTGGTGAAGCTCTAATGCAAATCCCATCCCATTTAATCTCTTAATTTGCCCCACAAATCTCAAATCTTAATTTGCTGCATGATATTCTCTCCATAGACCGTCCTACATTACTAAATGACACAACACCACCAGCAGCCTCACATAAATCTTGCAGAGCTCAGAGCTTCATGCTTGTGCAGTTTTGAGGTGAAATTCCCTTTTTAGTACAGAGCTAAACAAATGACACGTGATGTCCAGTCACTCAGAGCTCTGTAAATAAAAGAGGTACCATGCTTTGCAAAAGGGAACTTACTGTGGGTGGTTTCTGTGACCTGCTGAAGAGCACTCATTCAATTGCCTGGGTAATGAATTAGTAAGTGTTGTACTATCAATTATTTATACACACACCTACAGAAGTATGCTAGGTTATATAAATTCTGCTCTCATGACACCAGTTACAATAAAAGCAAACTATTCCAAAAGTAGAAATCTGGGGGGTTCTGTTCTTCTCAGGGATTATAATATTTTTCCTGAAAAGACCTGGAAAGGTCACCTGCAAAGGCAGTGAGATGCTGATGGCAGTAAGGAAAGCAACCTAAAATCAAAAAAACCTTTGCTGACATCTCTACATCCAAATCAGTATATTCTAATGAGAATTTAACTTGAAATTGTCAAAAGGTTATTAAGCCCATGTTTACTATAAAGACTGACATTATAGTCTGATTTTGACAAGATTCAGGTTAATACTGACTAGCTGAATTCCACAGGCATTGCCATGCATCTGTGAGCTGCATATTCACTGACAGAGATGGTTTGACTTCATCCAATTTCTACATTTCATCTAATGCACTGGAGGTCATTTAAAAATAGAGACCTGGAGAGGAAAACAGCTAATGCTTCTGAGCCACAGACCAGCAAAAGCAGCGCTGCTTCCTCCAGTCTCTTTCTCTACCTGTACCAGGGCTTTGGCTCAAGCTTCCTAACACCAGAAAAAATTTGCTTTTACCACAGCTCTCCTCAGAATAGATAACTTCATGTTAATAATCCTAAAAGAAGATATGTCAGCCCTTCATGAGTAACCAGGTGTTGGAAAAAGGATGCTGTGTCATTCCCTGAACTGTCTTGCATTTATGCATCTCCTCCCATGTCTCCCTAACAAATTGTTGTGTGTAAATTTAGTTCTGATAAAACTGAAGGCCTGGGAAGAAAAGGAGAAAAGGATTACTCATTCAATTCATAATTATAGTTGGTCAAGGCAAGTAATTTCAGTTTTCTGGGAAAATTGACACTGAAATACTACTACTCTCATTTAGAATATTTAAAGCAAAAATATTACCATAAGGCAGAAAATCCAAGATAGTTTTGTTTCAGACCTTTTTTTTGAAAATTTCAAGGCAAATTTAGTGTTTCTTTTGAATATTTTTAGTTTTCATTACATGATGAGACTACTGATGGAAACTTGCTTTAAAATCATTAAATGCCATTCCTATGTACTGGGCTAGAAAAGATAAAATATATCATGCAGTACTAAATAGCAACCAGCGGTTTTATTTTTAAAATGTGTTAAAATAGTGTATTTCAGTTATCCTCAATCATATGCAGCCTTCAGGTATGTGATAACATAATGTTCCAGTAACAATGGTTCATTTACTCTAGCATGGCTATGGAAATTACATAAAGAAAAAATGTTTTAAAAATAAAATTTTAAAAGTTTCCATAACTAATACTTCCATTTCAACACTTCCCTGAAAATTCTTAGTCAATACTATTAGCATATAGAAAATCAGTGGATAAAAATACTTGTATAGTTAGAAAATGTTACTTGAAATGTCTGCTTTGATAAAAAGGCTTTATGTGTATTTAGTGATCTCATTCAGACTTCTCACATAATTGCCTCCAAAACAACTTCTTTCAGTATTTTATTGGTAGTTTCCACAGAGACATCAAACAAGTAATTTACATGGATGATGAACTGTCAAACTTCAGTAAATGAAAAGCCAGTTTTCTCATTCTGTGCCTCAGGAATGGAACAGAAGCATTAAAATATTTTCTATGAATTGAAATAGATTTCTCTGTTTCACCTGTATTGCGATATGACTGAAAGAAATAACTCCCCTGGAACCAAGGTACAGCTACTCTCTTTTGTAAATGCACTCTTCATCCTCTCTGGATTCTGAACCTGATTTGCAAAGGGTGCAGTGCAGCAAATCATGTCCAGCTCTGCAGATTTTGTAAGGTACTAGCAGAACCATCAGTTGTAAAGAGAATTACTCTGTCTTTACTGAAGTAGGCATAACATAGTGGCAGAAAGGAAGCAAAGCCAATATTGCAACTGATGGGTCTGGCTATTTTTTATGTGTGGGGGAATTTCTGTCATGTGATTTTGAAAACTGCATTAAAAACTTATGTCAGAGACAACTCGTGCTCAGAGCATTTCATTAATCTACAACTACCTCTAATAACTGTTGTCAGAGAAGAAAAATGAAAGTTAATGGACCAAATTTTGTCCTCTGTTAAAGTCACTAATTACACTGAAGTTTCTACTAATGTAACCAGAGCTACTAATTTTGCCAGGGTTTGATATCTTCTCATACACTTATATAACAGAATTGATTTTAAACAACACTCTACAGTAGAGTATTAATCCTTCAGCTGAAGCTGAATCAGCAATTCTAGTCTGCTGATTACATCTCAGAAATCCATTGTGTCACCAATATAGTGCCCTGCACTCATAGAATGGACATGCTTGATGTCATTCAATGGTTAGCAGGGGATCACCACCATCCAGGTCCTTTCCAGGTGCCATGTGGCACATGGGGCCAGGGTAGTGTTCCCTACACTTTATGTTTCAATTTTACATCTTTGAATTAAGTTTTCTTTACTTATAACAGTGTGATATATTTGGATGAGATTATTATGTGAATAAATGAACTGCTAAACGTCTCCAGCATTAGGTATACACTTCCTAACACTTAAATTTGGATTTTTTATGCAGCATTTGAGCCGACCCAAGACAAAAGCACTGCTGAAATACCACATTCATATTGCTTTCTACTCTGCACTTTTCCAATGTAGACATTTCTTCCAGTGAGGCACCTGCAGGCAATCTCCCCACAATGATCAAATTGTCAATCTGCAGTTTTCCAAATACTTAAAGCGATGCTGCCCTCTCCTGTTCAGTCTTGACGTGAATGAGCTGCTTCTAAGCAAAGAGATGAGGATGTGTTGGCGACTATCTCGAGCTAAACCGTAGCCAGAGAAAAGGGCCCGCGTTTTTACTGTGCTTTTATCAATCCTTTAAGATCTGTGTAAACAGTGTGCCGTGGAAATGTTCTTGCAAATTTTGCTCCTTTAATATTTTCCCTTCCTAACTTTCATGCTCTCTCTCTTTCCCCAAATAATTTTATTTTCTCTCTTTTCTTCTTTCCCCAAAAATGTAATTATTTGTTTACCATTTATTTTCCTTTTTTTAAAGGAAATCCATCTGCTTCTTACCAGTCTCTTCTTCCATCTGGGAGCTTTCTAAACACACTTCTCCACCAGACCTACAGTGGAGAACACGGGTGCTAATTGCAATAAACTGCTCATTAACAATCAGAGGAGATAGTCAGTCAAAGCCTGGTTCCATTATTCTGTCCTTGTGAGATAAGACTTTTACACAATAATTGTGTTAGCTCAGCTCTCCAGAAAAGCCCATCAGGGAGACAAACTTTACTTCAGGAGAAAGGGCACATAAAGGATAGCACTGAGGTCTAGATGAGAAAAAAACCCAATAATTTAGTTCTTCTATTGTTTTTATTACTACTCCTCCTTCTCAATAACTGAAAATACTCACAAAGCTCTTCTTAGAAACAAGACCCCTCGCCCCCATTCAAGCCTGAAACCAAATTTCCCAAACCATAAGTTGTGGGGAAAATTCAAAAGGAGCCCTGGAGGTCTAGGAAAATAATCGTGTTGCTAATGTAGTTGTTTACATTATGATTGATTTAATACTGAACAACAAGAAAAAAACAAACCAACAACAGATAGTTTAATTTGTTCTGCTTAAATTTAGATACTGACAGCATCTCATTTTTTCACAGGGTAAAGGCAATTGAGAAGTGGCTGTAAATACTAACTGCAAGCAGTTACACTAATCAGCCTTTAAATGCTGGCTGCAGCTCTGTTACTCCACGACGAAGGAGAGAGTGTTTTGTGCATTCTTTGGCCAAGTCACATTGCTCTGTCCTGGAGAAGCTGAATTCCTCCTGCCATGGAAAGGTAATTAGCAATTCCCTGCCGAGGGAGACTCAAATGGAGATGGATTATCTCAAAAACTTTGAATACCAACACCACTAAATACTTCAATTTATTTCTTGGATATCCACAGCACTAAATGCTGATGGTTTAATCCCTGACCAGGCTCTGTTTGCCACAGACTCTCTGGTACTGAGCATATCTGGAGACAGGTTCTTTTAGCCAGCCTCTTCATATCCTTAAAAGGGGAACTTGGTGCTGAAAAGTGTTGAACATCTCTGCACTGAGCTGAAGAATTTCAGCTCACCCACATGAGAGTGTTAGCCCCTTTGAAGCACTGCAGAGCTGGAGCCTTAGTTCATTTGCCCTGATGTCTGTGGTCATGTCTTTCCCTGGTAGCACAACCTGATTCAAACCTCGAGGACAGCTTTGTTTACTGATGACCTCTCCTGAGGAATGCTATAATCAATGTTTTTTTCCTCTCCAGTAGCTACTGGCTTTTGTTCCTTTAAAACCAGGTAGGAACTAATACGTATTTTGATAAAATTTCATGTTTCCTTTTCATCTGTTTTCAGAAGTACCCCCAAAATCCCACACATCTCTGCCTGCATCACAAGGAATTCAGATATACTTCTCGAGCTCTACACAGACACATCTCAGAATATCTTACCAAATCTTTCATTCACCTTGGAAGCCAACTAACAAGGCCTTCACTATAATCCATCAGCATTGCTCTCAAGGTGTTCAGCAGTCTAACAGCATCCACTTAATTTGCAGGCCTTCATTCTAAGTTTGCCTGCAGGTCCTGTAACACACTTAAATGGAAAACTTTTGGCTTACATCTGGAATCACTGTTCTTGAACCTCCGGATGGGAGTCAGGGGAAACCTTTGAAAAGAGAAAAGAACAATGAAGCAAGACAGATAGTTGGTCACTGAGTCAAGGCTACTAAACATTTGGTACCAGCCACAAAGCAGCTAAATGTAAACAACTCTAAAATGCTGACAGGGTGCCTCTTGCCCATTCACTCAGACAGACACACAGAAAAATACATTCCCACAGAGGTTAGACAAGCAACTCCCATTCCTGCATGATCTTAAGACTAATTTGTAAGCAGCTTGAGTACAGGGTTTAATTTCCACAGGAAAAATTATTTTGCTTTTCTTCTGCTAGTTTTCTAACACACTGATGGAGACTTCTGATGGTGTCTTAAGACCTGACTTGCAGCCTGCTTGAACCAAGTGTGAATTGCTCTTCTATGTTCAATCAAACCCTTAGGGATCAGTTTGGGCCACATGTTCTCATAGCTTACAAGGTAGATGCTGTCAGTGTAAAGCAGTAATGGAGAAGGCATAAAAAGGGGACTGCTATCTGTGTCTGATGCTGTATGACAGCTTCTAATGTCAATTGTGGCCTCTAGGTATATCATATACAGCTTTGAAGGGGAGAAAGTAAGAATTTTAACTCCATAGAGAAGGAAGACAGAGAGATGAGGGCATTGAAATAGAATGGACAGGAGGGCCAAATATTGCCATTTCATTGCCTTGTGAAAGAAGGTTAAAAGGAATGTGAAGAAGCTGCGTAGGAAAGAAAATACTAGAAATAGAAATCAGGTTTTCGCAGCCACCACCAGGGTTAAAATGCCAATAAAAACAACAGCTATTCTATTCTATTCTATTCTATTCTACTTTGTTTTATTTTGTAACATATAGAATGGTGCATAAATAAAACAGGCTTCTAAAAATTCTTGTAGTGGTACTGCAATAACTATATGGTATCAGTAAACACCTCCAAACAAATAAAACACATTTCTGTTAGCCCCAAATCATATACTTACATAGGGCCATGCCTGCTTGTGCCAGATGTAGATTTGGTCTCTGTTATTTGTAAAATTTCAGCTCATTTGAAGGGTCTTTCAAAGAGAAATGTTCCCTTTCTGCAAAATAAGAAAGCATCATCAAGGAATAATTATTTCAAATCATTGAAATAATGAATGATTCATTATCAAATTCAAGTGTTCTTCAGTGTGATCCTGAGAGCTTTTTGTTTGAAACATCCTGCAGTTGGGCGGACAGGTTTTAATAGCCTAGATCTATACCACAACCACCACAGGTTTTTTGGGAAAGAAACATCATATATTACACTTGGTTCTTCTCCAAGATTTGTATGTCTTACATGAATATTCCTGTCTCCTTCTGTGGTGACATACCTGAGATCAATTAGGCCAACGGTAAAGTCTGGAATTTTTGTAGTGCAACTCTTTGCAGGCCTTTTCATAGAAGAACATATGAAAGCTGGGGCATAGGAAAAGTCCAATAATCCCAGCCTGTTATTTTCATCATCACCAGCCCTCTCTCTTTTCCTCTCTACCTTTCTCCAAGGGAAAAGACTGGCTCACATTATACACTCCACTGTGCTGATTTAAATGGCCATATGTATGTTTATCTGAGGCCTCTGTGAATAGGCAGTCTCATTAGCACTTGTCTCATGGACCGATCAGACAACACAAATTCTGTTTGTGTAAAAGAAATTCTCCTCTCCTGCCTTTTTCTCTTTTGTTCATTCCTTTTGCACTTTCATTTTTCTTTCCTCTCTGAGAGTTTGTCCTTTTTAGAACTCAAATCTTTATTTGTGAGTTTGGATCCTGGTGCCTCTCCTTTTGCTCTGCACATGCTTATGAGAAACCTATCTGAAAAACTGTAAATTTTTAACCTGACTGTGGCTTTTGTTGCAGGAGTGCTATTATTGGAAGTAGGGGGACTAGCTGGAGAAAAAAAATGTTATTCAGAATGAGAGAAGGTATCAGGAGTAGTTCCTAAGTCATAACCTTAAACTGTGATTAAGACCCTGAAGTAGGTTGTCCTAAGCAACCTGTTTACTTTTTGGAATGATAAGAAGAGGTGAAAGAGTTTTATTTGTCAATAATCAGTATCTGTTTTGCATCATCTCCCAAAACTACAGGGTCTGGATTATAAACTGTGAAGGAAGTCTTATGGATTACAATAAAAATCTTTTAATTGGATTGATCTTCTTTCACTTGGCTTTAGATTTTGAACAACCTATTTACAGGCAAGACACTCAATCTGTTGTGCTTAGTTGCTCCAAGGAGTACTTGACTGTTGGAGTACTTGACTGTTGGAGTACTCCTATTGGGTGAGCAAAGTATTTAATAAATTCTGAGGAGCAGTGTTGTGCTTCACTGGCTGGGAAACTGGGAAGTGGAGAGGTAATTTTAGCAGTCAGTGTGAAGGGAGATCACCACAAAGGCTTACAGATAGCAAACATTTGCCTTAATAGTGTCCTACCAATATAGCAGAGATGGTACTATGGTTAAACCACAGGTGGAGTTTTGTCTCTGGGAAGAAATTGTAAGAGCGGTATTTTGGTTTTCCAACATACCATTCCTTGCAGAATTTTCTATATCATATCTGCAGCATTTAGTTCCCTGCCTATTCTCAGCACTGTCTGAAACCTGAATGCCCTACTGGATCTTCTCTTACCTGTTTCTCAACATTAATATTGGCTTCAATAGGAATTTCAAATGAGAGTGAGGACATTAAAGAGAGACATGGAGAGATGGCAGAAAAGCACCGTGAGTCAAATTATCATTTATTCATAAGTACTTTTGAAAGCCATCTGCAGAAACTGAGATAACAGAATCTAGTTTTCTCTTTTGTGAAAGCGCATGTTCAGGAAGGGTAATGGGGATAAGGAGGAATACATTTGCTTTCAACAATAAGTAATTATCTATGACTGATTATATAAATACAGCATAGATGTGGAGGGAAGTACAACTGTATTTTTTTTTCCTTGCTAAGAAATGCATTTGGAAAACTTAAAAAGGGTTCCCCAGACTCAGAGAAGGCATTGTACCCTATTGATGGTTTTTTACAATTGAACTTAGGGTTCAGTGTTCATGTTGCTTCAGCATAATTATGGGATTACATAGCCATGGGTCTGGGAATAGTAAGGAATGCCTATTTTTCATTCTTACGTAATTGAAAACGGAATGAAAACAATTTGCACAAATCTAAATATTCATTTTTGGGCAGAGACCAAACATGGGAAATTTCAGGCTAAGGGAATTTTTTGGGGAAGATTATGAGGAAGTGCATAAGAAAAGCTTTTTTTAAAAAAAATGGTAAGTGTTCTATTAGAGGTGATCTAATGTATAATTATCCAACTTTTTTTTTCTGGTGCTTGTTCTTCAAATCCCACCTTTATTAATTAGCATAAAAGTAATAGACAGTGTATCTTTAAATAGAAAATACATCATTTTCAGCTTACCCAAAGCCCAAATATTGGACAGAAAGTCAGAGAAAAACACTGACATGAGGGACTGAGGGACTTGACAATGGTTAATGGGCTCTGCCTCATTAACAGCTTACACTGACTTCTGCTCCCTGCATCGCATCCCAGGACATTAAAGCAAAGGAGAAGTAGCTCGTTGCTTGAGCAACAGCAGAGAGTTAAAGTAAGTCTAATGTAGGTTGAATTGTGTATATCTGGAAAGTGTAGGACAACAAGCTATTAATATCCCATTTATTTTGGTATATTGCTACCTAGTGCTGAGACTGATAAAAAGCACATGGCTTCCCTGGCAGAAAGATTTGACCATATGGTATAAACTATTATAGATACTACAAGGTGTAGTTGAGGAGCTTACACTCCAAATGTAACCAAGTATGGATCAAACATTGAAGAACCACTCCATAAAAATGGCACTTCCCTGTTCTGCCCATCTGTTTCTTGCATATATTTTAAGAGTCAGATCTGCTTAAAAAACCTTTAAATGAAGGTGTTACAGTGGTTTCTTTTTTTTAAGAAAAAAACACCTGTGAGCCCTACAGAGCCAATTCAACTGTAGGAAAGGGAGTTTGTGCTTCTTCAACATGATTTTCAACTGCAAGATTATTTTTGCTCTCTATGTCTGTGTGGGTGTGTAGTGAGGATGTGGAGTCAGTATGATATGCTTTGCCTTCATGTAGGACTGGAGCCCTACACAAGTTGCATCTGGGATCTTAGAGGCTAGTGTGAGCTGGTTTGGGCCCAGTTTGTTTTAGAGTTGTCCCAAAGGTTCTTTCTTCCCTACTAAATTCCTGCCATGTTCTGCTGCTCAGCAGTGCCAGCCACCAGCTATACATTGCATGGACCTGTTCCTCCAAGCACTTGCTGCTGGCAAGGAGAGTTTGTATTACAAGTGTCACAGTTGTGTTAATAGATCCTGCAGGGAAATGGCAGCAGTACAGCTAGGGCACTGCTGGGTTCTTCCTGCAGTGCTAAAATTAAAACTAAAACCCTCCAAGGACAAACAGCAGTGCTCAGTGTTCCACTAGAGTGCCATCTGACCTCTGCACCAACCTTTCCTTTGTTACCAATCCCAGCTGGACCCCTGTCTCTTCTCCCCTGGGAGTGTGGTTCCTTCTTCGTTCCTCATCCTTTGTAATTAGGATGCTTCCTTGCTTGCTCCATTCATGTTGAGGGGACCTTTGGATGTTCTTGCTGGTGGGAGATACCATCACCCTCTTCAGAGCCCTCTAGCCAGAAACCAACTGTTTGACTGACTCCCAGTGACCTCCCTTCCCCTTCCTTTTCTGTGGCCTGGCTGTTTTTATCAAGAGGTTTGCACCACAACTGGTTTCCAGTATACTGCTGTGATTGGGCAGCAGGAAAAAACTGACCATCCTGTGTCTGGTGGCTCACTGTGCTGAGCCACCACATCAGCTAGTGTCTGGCTCCTTATTACATCCAGATGCACAAACAGTTTGCCTGCCAAGAGTATGCTTGGTGATTCATGAAACCCTGTCACTTCAGTGGATTAGTGTTGGGACTGCCAGGAACAGCTTTTGGGAAATGCATTAGGAGGGAGGAAGCCTCTGTATGTATGACACGTTCACATCATAAGATGGGCTTGCTTCTGAAAGCTGTCTTTCTACTCAGATGTAATTAAAAGCACAGGAGTAAATCAAAGGAAAAGAGGAAGGCTTGACAAGTGACCCCAGATCAAATCTTCAAAAATCTGTGCCCTCTCCATGTCTCACATCCAGGACCCCTCAGTTCTGTTCTTGTCCCTCTACTTGTGTAACTCCTTTCACTCTGATTCCTCAGCTCTGGGCAGTTTCCTTTTTTGCTAGGGCCATGAGATTTCTTCTGCAGTGTTTGTTTTACAGTCCACAGTGCCCCTCACCTAATGCGTCATTCTCACTTTGCTGAGCAGGGCCTCATTCTTCCCAAACCTTCACACTTAGTATATCTGTTTTTATACTTGCTGCTCAACTTGAAATTTAGAAATTATAAATTGAATTTACAGTGGTAACTACCTGAATAGAAGACTTAATTGCTTGTCTGATCAAAACAGGTAGATATTCCAGCTTAGGGCTTAAAGACTTTGGAACAGAATGTAAGGTTATTTTCTGCTCTCCGTATGAAGGCTAATTCTAATCATTTGTGCAAAGCTTTTCACACATGTGGCCCCAGCCTTTGTCCATCTTTCTGTGTGGATGACAACCTGTGAAAGAGAGCCATTATTTCTGAATTTGCTCATGCCTCTGTAGTCATTCAACTGTTGCAGAATGTTGTAGAACGCCCTAGAATCGGGGTGTGCACAAGTCCATGTCTGTGTACAGAACTCCTTATCTAAGGCCAATTACATGGGACCTTACTACCGTGCCTGCACATCTGGGATTTGTTCTCTATAGGTAAACACACCGGATGCCCAGTAATAAGTTATGTTGGTGTGTGGTGGCTGGGGTGTGGTCACACAAAGCACTATATAAGTATTGTAACTGCGCAATAAAGTTTGAAGCTTGATTATCAATCACAGTGATTGTTTGAGTCTTCCCTCATCTCCCACAACATTCAACCACCAATGTTATTTGAAATTCAGGCCTGGACACATATTTTGCTTGCAAATGGATAACAGCAGACCCTGAATTCAAATGTGAGGGTGCCCAGTTTTTAGGGTTATCAGAAAGGGAATTTGAATTTTTGGAGACAAAAATTCCCAGCCGCTCTGCCGCCACAGCCCCGAGCGCAGCCATGGGGCCCCCCACAGCAACAGCAGCGTGCCCCACAGCCACAAACTGCGTGGCAGCCACAAGCGCTGCGGGCGGGGTAGGGGCAGATGAATGGCTGGCCCCACCTGTGCTCCCACCTCCGCCTCCGGCACCACCTCCGCTCCCGCCTCCGGCACCACCTTCAATCCTGCCTTGGCTTCTGCTTCTGTGACCCCAGCACCTCTGGCCCATCCCGGCACTGCATGGCCGCTGCCACCGCTGGAAGTTCGATCCATTTCCCTCACCGCTGCCTGAGTTGGCGGGTGATGTAGTCAGCGCTCCACGGAGGGAGCGGATAAGTCTGACAAGTGGGAGACTGAGAGCGCTCACCTACTTAAGGAAGCACAGGAATTCTGTATCATGCGAGACCTCGACCGACGCTTCGAGGAGCTGAAACGAGAGCTGCAAGAGATGTGGATGCAATCGTTAGAACACGTGACAATGAACCAACCCCCCCCTTATCCCACTTACTTCCCCAGGGGTTTTGGGAACCCCTCCCCCTTACCTTACTTACCTACACCCGCTTCCAGGAAAGGGTTGGGGAACGGGACGTCTCAGGGAACCCTGAGTAACAGGGGAGGGTCAGGGGAGGGAGGTATACACTGGAAGGGAATCATTCGAGATGTGTTATTGGATGGTATTATTATCAATCAAGCTTTTCTGGTTATAGCCAAAAATAATGAACACAGGGCATGCCAACCTCTGGACTGGAAGGCCATCAAGGAAGCAAGGCAAGCCACTCAGTCGAATGGCCTGCACGCTCCCTATACTCAGGCTCTTTTGAAGCACATCTTTACTGCAAATCTATTGACACCTTCTGACAGTAGGCAGCTAGCCAATACTTTGTTGACACCATCACAGCAACTGCATTTTTTGGATGCAAGGCAGAACGTGTGTAATCAGGTCGCTCTTGTAGCTCGTGCTCAGGATGATACGTTATATGGTGTACAAGCCCAAATGTTGCCTGGGGAGGGCCCCTATGCCTGAGCAGATTGGCAGGCTCAGTTTAAACTAGAGGTTTTACAGGCTTTACAGGAGAAAGCCTATCAGGCTTTGATTTCTGTCCCCAGTGAGGGAGTAAAACAAAGCTATGCCAAAGTGGTTCAAGATATGGGAGTGCTACAGCCAAGATTGCCTGCCCTTACTATGATACCAGAAGAATGGGACATACTAGTTATTGACTTGAAAGATTGCTTTTTTACTATCTTTTTACATGACAAAGACTGCAAAAAGTTTGCATTTACAGTGCCTAGTGTAAACAGGCAGGCCCCTGTGGAACGTTATGAGTGGGTTGTGCTGCCCCAGGGAATGAAGAATTCACCCACTCTGTGTCAGCTGTATGTTGCTTGGGCCTTACAGCCTTTCAGAGTGCGTCACTCAGATCTGTTGATATATCACTACATGGATGATATATTAATAGCAGGATGGGATTTAAATGTAGATCACCTTTTGAAGGAATTATCAAATCAGCTAGAGAACAGGGGACTCAACATAACAGCAGAGAAGATACAAAAAAACAGTCCACAGAAATACCTTGGCTGGGAGATAGCTAAATGAACGGTTAGGCCACAAAAGGTAGATCTTAAGGGGGAGATATGAACTCTAGCAGACGCTCAAAAGTTGTTGGGGGAACTGCAGTGGGTTCGGAATGTATGTGGTATAACCAATGATGATATTGCACCACTGGTGCCTTTATTAGGGCGAGATGTTGATGCATCTGCAGCCCGTAAGCCCTCAGAGACCCAAAAACCTGCAATTAGGCAATTAGCAACTAAAATAACTAACGCGAGTGTATCATGAATTACGGAAAGCTCGCCCCTTGCGGTTTTCATTGCTAACACATCTTTGGAATCTGCTCACCTGAAGGCTGTTATTGCCCAAGAGGAACCTATCATCAAAATCATTGAATGGGTTTTTCCCGCATTTCACCACAAGTCCATGATTTGTAGTCGGATTGAGGCAGCAGTAAATTTAATTATTAAAGCGCGAAAGCGAGCTGTTGAAATTAGCGGAAATGATCTGTCTTGCATTTATTTGCCTATACGACTACATTACCTCAGTTGGTTAATGAGTCATTGTTATTCCAAATTGCCTTGCAGAATTTTAAGGGGGATTTAAAAGTTCATTATCCCAAAGACAAATTGTTGCAATTCATAACTAAACAGGACTGGGAGGAAAAGCCAATTCGCTCTGAAACCCCAGTAAAGGGAATAACAGTTTTTACAGATGCGGGAAAGAAGTCTATGCAGCTATGACCTGGCAGGAAGAAGGAAGGTGGAAAAAACAACTGTTCCCTGGTCAACAGTCAGATTCACTCCAGACTTTGGAGCTGAAAGATATCTGTGAAGCATTGATGAGGTGGAATCAAGTTCCTGTTAACATTGTGTCAGACTCATTTTGTGCTGTAGGGGTGGTCGCAAGGCTTGAACGTGCCTTTCTCAAACCACTCAAGAATCAGCGATTGTATTCTATATTGCTGCAAGTGCACCAGGCTGTGTTTCTACGCACCTCACCCTTTTTTACTGCTCACATCCACAGTCATCAATTTGATCAGGGTCTTAGCATAGGTAAGAATCGTGCAGATGCTTTGGTCACTTATACTCAAGTCGCTCCTGATCATTTTGCAAAGGCACACCTGTCTCACGAGTTTTTCCATCAACCAACAAAGATGCTAGCTAAGCAATTTCATCTCACCTTGGCAGAAGCGCGTGATATTGTACGTGCTTGTCCTGCCTGTCAGCGCATAGGTGTAGGACTAGGGTTTGGTGTTAACCCTAGGGGTACCCAGGCTTTGCAACTCTGGCAAATGGATGTCACTCATGTAGCAGAATTTGGGCGAATGAAGTATATGCATGTTTGTATGGATACATTTTCTCAGGTGATCTGGGCAACAGCACAAACTGGTGAAACTGGACACCACGTGATTCGACACATGCATGCAGCTATCGCAGTATTAGGTGTTCCCCAGGCATTAAAAACAGACGATGGACCTGCTTATTGCTCATTTTGACAGTTCTGTTCCTGATGGGGCATTAAGCACACCACTGGCATTCCCCATTGCCCTATGGGACAGGCCATCGTGGAACATGCTCATGGCACGCTGAAAACGCTTTTGCAAAAACAAAAAGGGGGAAAGATCCTGGATGTCCACAATGGACTCGCAAAAGCTTTATATGTACTTAACCACCTGCGTTTAATGGGGGAACAGGATCAACCCCCAGTTGCAGTACATTGGGACTCTATAACCAAGGGTTTGGGTGCCAGTTCTGAAAAAGGGAAAGTGTTATTTAAGGAACCAGGAACAGCAGAATGGAAAGGCCTGGGTATGTTGCTATTAACGGGTCGAGGTTACCCTTCTGTCTCTGCAGATTCCGGTGTTTGCTGGTATCCGCTATGCTGTATCAAGCCCTATCTGGAGGCAGCAGGAAAGCCTCACAAGGAGCTGAGCCCAAACACCAAGAAGAATTTCATGAAGCATCAGACTTATTCACAGGGCTACTAATGAGTACTGAATTCTGTAATTTTGGATTGTTTGGGATTATTATTATCCTAAGGGTGGAATATGATCTGGTGAATAAACTTGCTTTTAATTAGGTCCTTGGGAAAAAAAGTGCTTAACAGAGGGAGAAGTCAGCTGTAAACTAAAGGGAACAAAAATTGACCTTTCTTGACAAGCTGTCTGAATATTGCTGTCTTTCTCATGTCTTCATGCTGTGAGTAATGTAAGGAATGCCAGCAAGCTCTGATATTAGAAATAAAAACTTTACACAAGCAGTTTTCTCTGTCCACTTTTAGTTTGCTCATTCTCTTTTTTTTTTTTCTCCTGACAAGAAAGCATATTCTGGAGATGGTTCCCACATGGAATACTCCCCCACATGGCTGTCAGTGCTGCTGAGTCACTGACATAACATCCAACTGCTCCTAAGAGATCCATGAACACTTGCTGATATGCCTTTGCCAGGCTTCTCTTATCTTATTAAAAGTATGGTTTCATTCAACTCACAGAGCAAGGGCTTATCAACAAACTACAAAAGCCAGCAAAACCCTTCAGCTGACCAAAGATGAATTTTTTAGCATCTCCTGCCATCTTGTGGGATTAAGGAGAACATTCACGTTGCTTATTAATATCGGAAATGTCAAACATTTCCTTCTGGCATTACCAGCTAGTGAGCAAACACGACAGTAAGCATGACAGTGCACCCTCTTCTGTGGGAAGTTTTGAGGGACTTTATTGAGAGTGCTCTAAACCTCTCCCAGTATGTTTGTGGCTGGGCTGGCCACTCATTATCTAGTCATTATTAGAAGAAGGAATCAAAGTATGTGGGGAGCCACCCTGGGGGATGTCCATGGTGCCAGCTGAAGTAAACCTATTACAGTATCACCTCTATATCCTTGGTTCAAAGCCAAGGGCTCCTATGTATGACTCTTCAGCCTTGTGAAGAGCAGGCTTAAAGGAGACCTTATTACAATGTTCCAGTACTTAAAGGGGGGCTACAAAAAAGGATATTCCCTATTTACAAGGAATCATGTGTATAAGACAAGAGGTAATAGGCACAAGTTGTTCCTGGGGAGATTGTGACTGAATACAAGAGGAAAATTTTTCACTGTTAGAAAATGGAATGCTCAGTTAGAACATTACAGTCACGTATACCAAATAGAAGAGGGAGCAACCAAGGTACTTCAGGTGCAAGAAGGATCATGTGTTTCCCCAGATAAGGGAAGTCCTCCTTCCTGTATGAAAGAAGCCCTCTCATTTGAATCACATCTGAGAAATGTGTGGTTCACTGATGCCTCTTCAAGGAGAGAGGAAAAAACTTGGAAATACTGAGCAGTAGCTCTGCACATTGATTCTGGAGAACAAATTATAACAGAAGGAGAAGGGAGTGCACAAGCAGAGGAATTAATAGCAGTTTGGAGTGTGATAACATGGAATGCAGACAGTACTGAGCCCATATAAGTTTACATTTACAGGCTCATATGCTGTATTCAACAGATGCACAGAGTGGCTTTCCCTTTTGGGAACAAAACCAGTGGGAAGTAAACAGAGTGACTGTGTGGCAAAGAGATAAACAGGAAGAGATTCTAGATGTGGCTAAACGAACACCCGTATTGGTTGGATGGGTCACTGCCCACCAAGGGGGAGACCATCCAGCCTACATTCTGAATAATCAAGTATACTGTCGCGGTTTAACACTGGTCCGGCAATTAAACTGAATGACAGATTGCTCTCTATTAATCCCCCTCTCCTCCCTGATATAGAAAGGAGAGAGAATAAGGGAGAGAGACTTATGGGCTGGAAACTAAACTACACAACTTTAATGAAACAGTAATGATAAATAGGAAAAATTACTAAATATATACAAATATACAAATAATATACAAATATACAAGAAAATTGATACCATGTTCCCCCCCCTTTCCCTCAATAACTCTCACATCACCACCAAGGCTGCAGGGCAGCCCTCGGAAAGTCCAGGCTGGACTCCTGGAGTCAGGAGCTGGAGGCAGGAACACACAGATTCAGGCTGGCAGGGATCAGGAACACAGGCAGATGGATAGACAGAATCCTCCCAGGATGCCGAAGCAAAAGCAGGGAACAGGTGAGGAAGGGAAGCAGGAAGGGCAGGCAGAGCAGGAAGGGCAGGAAGGGGTTTGACCCTTGTGATCCCTCAAATTTATACTGAGTATGATGTGTATGGGATGGAATACTCTGTTTGGTCAATTCTGACATCTATCTTGTCTGGTCCTCCCCAAAGCAGGGTTTCAGGTGGGACCTCCTTACTCCTTCTGGAAGGTAAAATGTTCCTCAGAGCTGAGCAGTGTCCTTGGCTCTGCATACCAGTCTCTGGCAGTAACTATAAACATTGAGTGTCATCAGTCCTAGAAGCAGACACTGACTGAGAAACTTGCTGTTAATTTCAGCAAGTGCAACTACTTACAAGAGACTTAGCTGAAAGCAAAAGTACAAACCAGAAAATCACCTACATAGACTCTTTCACCCATTTAGCTCTCTTAGCTGAGGAAGAAGAGAAATAAAAGGAAGAGGAGAAATTGGGTTCTCTCTTAGAGTGGCTACATGTTAGGTGGGGCCATTCTGTAGTGAAAGATTTGTTAAGAGAAGCTGCAAGGAGAGGATGGGCTGTCACTCGCGGGGCGTGTGAAACAGTCATCTCTGCATGTGGTCTGTGCCTCACAAGGTTAGAAAAAAGTCCTCTACAAGATCCCTCACTTCACTTATGTGAAGGAAAAGGACTTTGGGATATCTGGAAAGTGGACTATATTGGTCCCTTTTGGAAATCAGAAGGGAAACAATAGGTATTGGTAGGAGTAGAGGTAGCATCAGGATTAGTACAAGCAGAAGTTGTAACATGAGCAACAGGAGAAAGTACAGTAAAAGCACTAAAAATCTGGTTTAGCTTTCTACCCAGATCAAAATCAATTCAATCTGATAATGTTACTCACTTTTCTGCTAGGACAGTCCATCAATAGGCAAAGACTGGAGGAATTCAGTGGGTATTCCATACTCCCTATTACCCACAAGCAAATAGGATAGTGGAAAGAACAAATGGTCTTCTTAAATGATTCTTAAGATCCCAAGATTCAGGGTGGTCAGACCAACTCTGGGATGCAATGACTAAGGTGAATAATTGTGTGTTTAAATGCAAGGCATAGCAATTATTCATAGAGGAAAATAGAAGACGGATAAATTTCTGCCGTAAGAGATGTTTTTTCTTTGGTTATGTCTCCCATCAGAATTCAGTTCTGCTGGGGGGCTTATGGGATAGTTGGGGTTTAATGTCTGCCCTTCCCCTGCCTCCCGATGCAGCACATGCAATGACTTTCTTCACAAGTCTCAGCATATACGTTTCTTTCCTTCAGTCCAAGGAAAAGGTGAGTTCTTTTGGCTGATCCTTTGACATGGGACTGCTGAGCTACAGGACACTGAAGAATCACAAAGCGAGTGTGTCAGTGCATGCCTGACTGAAGTGCTGGAACCATAAAAAATTTTTTAAAAAAAATTAAAATGTAAAGATTAGAAGACAGTAACAGGGAAAGAAGAGGCTAAATAAAGCTTTTTGCCTTCAGCTGTACTCTGGGGCAGTGCATGAGTCCTGCTGCAGGTGAGCTGTTAGTAACTAATTTGAGTGCACCTGCATATAGTTAATAAATGCAGAGTAAAGGGAGGCAAAAAGCTATAAGGGGGCTGAGTGCTTTTCTAGTATCTTAATGTTTTGGTGGGATGAGCTGTGGTCCTATGGAGGGGGAGATGGTCAGGCTGGCTATGAGGAATAGCAACTACCATAGTTGTGATGGCTCCTACTGGTGGCCTGGGCAGTGTGACAGTTCTCTGCTCACAGCTTTTATGTTCCAGTGACTCTCTGAAGTGCCTCAGTTTGGCAATTCCCGCTAGTGAGTAAGTAAAATGACCACTTGGTCCCGGCTGCCTCTTGTAAATTTTTCAACCTTTGATTTCTAAATTCAGCTGAGAGAAACTTGCTTGATATATTGTACCCACATAACTTCTGTGGATACTCTGGAAATCTCAGTGTTACTTATTAAAATCTTACCTGGTGACTTTAATATTAATGTCATGTTCCACTCACCTATAGAAATGTGCGATACACCTTTTTGAGAGGCTGTTGTAAGTAACACAGGGCAAACTGATCCCCAAGGTGTGCAGCTAGAAAGTAAAAGAGTGACATTAAAAATTCCTTGTGCTTAATTGATTCAGACTGCATTCTTATGATACTGGTCCTAGAGAAAGAAAAGTATTTTCTGGCTTACTTAAACAAATAGCAATAAGCCCACCAAATTGTTAGCAGTTCTACTGTCTGACTCACTTCAGCACTTTAAAGTGAAGGGGGAAGTGATGTCTACAACAGCAGAGTATCCTGGAACTTCTGGATGTTCTGAAGTTCTTTGATCTTAAGTCTGTGGGGTAAAAGTACCACCCCAACAAGCTGGGAGGGTGACTTTTTAGGGCAAGTGGAGGGTGCAGTCTGTAAGCTTTACATAAAATTATTTCAGACAGCTAAGTATGATCTTGTTTTGCAGTATAGTTTGAACTCCAGCTTTTGCATAACAAAGAAGCCTGGTACCGGGCTATTCTTTTGAATCAATTTTTCCCACTAGCCTTGGTGAACTGGCTGGTATGATGAAAGGCTGCCCTGCTGGATGTATTTGGTGTGTGGGCTACTGTATAAGACTGTCTTTTTCAAGCTTATGGGGAAAGAAACTTGGGTTTGAAAGTGAAATGGCAGGGTATTTGAACGTTGCAGGGGTGAAAATATGCTTGCACATGTTTTGGTGTTGCAAAACTAATAAAAGGAGGAACAAAGTGTAAGACAAACAAATTGCTTTTGAAAGGTAGGTTGCCTTTGGGGACAAGAGAATAAATGGCTCAAGTTAACACAGTGTTTAGCTAATGTGTCCAGGAAACTGTAGGACTGACACTTGAACCTGTCAAGGTGTGACAAGATTTTAAAAGCTGGGTGCTTGAATAGACTTCCTTCCTGAACCAACTAAAGACAACCTAGCTAGGAAAAGATTTTTTCATGAGATGAAATCGTTAGATTGTAAAAATATTTTTTTAATTAGGCATTAGGAAAAATATTCTTTCCTGTGAGGGTGGTGACGTACTGGATCAGGTTGCCCAAGAAGTTGTGGCTGCCCTCTCCCTGGGAGTGTTCAAGATCAGGATGGGATGGGGCCTTGAATAACCTGGTCTGGTGGGAGGTGTCCCTGACCATGCAAGGCAGTCGGAACAAGATGATCTTTAAGGTCCCTTCCACCCCAAAGCATTCTGTGATTCTGTGATTCAAGTTTCATTCTCTTTTGGAAGGCACTGTATGGCACTTCCCCGTTTCACTCATCACTGACCCAAGAAACATAACGCTCTGCACAGAAGAAGGGCATTTGCTTATTTCCCCAAATGTGAGCTTCCAGCTGCCCCGAGGCAGAGCTGCTGCGCGGCGGGGCCCAGCCCGGGGCTGCCGCGCGTTCCCGCCTCTCCCTGCCCCGGGGGGAACCAACACCAGCGGCGAGCGCCGGCCCAGGCAGCAGATCTCGCGAGATCCGGGCGTTGCCGCAGCAACGGCCACCACCCCCGCCCCTAACGAGGCGCCCGGAAGGGGCAAAGCCGAGGGAAGCGGTGACGATCCCTGTGCGCGCTGCCACCCGGCGAACGATCCGCTCGGGCCGCTGGGAGAACCGGCGGGAGGCGGAGAGGCTGAGGAGTATTTGGGAATGTCAAAGGAAGCGAGATCGGTGGAGCCGCGGCCCGCGGGCCTTGAGGCAAAGGCGGGAGGGGGAGGCACCGCCAGGAGCAGAGGAGTCCCGGCCCCCGAGTCAGGCAGACGGAGAGGACTGAAGAGAGATGGGGGCGGAGAATGGAAGCGGGTCCCTGCTCGGGGCGCGGGCAAATCCCTTCCCGGCCTCCCCCCCGTCCCGTTTGCCCCTACAGGAGATGAGGGGCGCTGGAACTGGAGGAGCCGGCAAATGAGGATGTTGGTAAAGGTCCATCCAGGGAGGTTCCCAGGCAAGCCCCACGCGTTGGGACCCCTCCTGTCAAAAATAAAAGGAGGGTAATTGTCATAGGAGATTCCCTCCCGAGGGGAAGAGAGGGCCCGGTGTGCCAGCCAGAGCCATCCCACAGGGAAGTCTGCTGCCTCCCTGGGGCCTGGGTCAGAGGTGTAAGGAGGAAACTCACAGCTCTGGTGCAAACCTCTGATCACTACCCATTAATGGTCATGCAGGTGAGCAGTGATGAGATTTCCAAGAGAAGTCTTAGAGGCAATAATTCAGATCACATGCATCTACATCAATGCACACAGCCAGGGCAGCAAACAGGAGGAGCTGGAAGCCATTGTGCAACAGGAGAGCTATGACATAATCACCATCACAGAAACATGATGAGAGGACTCTCATGACTGGAATGCTGCAATGGACTGCTCTAAGTTCTTCAGAAAGGATAGGCAAGGAGAGGCAGTGAGGTGGCTCATTATGTCAGGGAGTGTTTTGATTGTCTAGAGCTTGATGATGATAGTGATAAGGTTGACTGTGGCTAAGGATGATGAACAAGATGAATAAGGAGGATATCCTGTTGGATGTTGGTTATATACCACCCAACCAGGATGAGGAGGCAAACAAAAGATTTCAAAAACAGCTGGCAGAGATCCCACAATTCCTAGCCCTTGTTCTGGTGGTGGACTTGAACCTACTGAATGTCTGCTGGAAGTATAATGTAGCGGAGAGGAGACAGGAGAACTTTCTGACACAACTGGTAAACAAGCTCTGCCAGAGGAGGTGCCTTTCTAGATCTGTTCACAAATAAGGGAAGGACTGGTGGGAGATGTAGTTATCAGGGGATGTCTTGGCCTTAGTCACCATGAAATGGTTAAGTTGTTGATCCTTAGTGAAGTAAGGAGTGGAGTTAGCAAAACCTCTACCATGGACTTCTGGAGGGCAGACTGCAGTCTGCTCAGGCCATTGGTTGAGAGTGCCTTGGGAGACAGTTCTAAGGGACAATGAAATCCAGGCAGGTTGGATAAGGGCCTTGAGGAGCTGCAAAATGGGTGTGGCAGGATGAAAAAATGCTCAGACTTAAAAGGGGGTTGATCAGCAATTCTAGCAAGCAGAAGTCGCTATGCTTTTTGGTCTCCCACTGCACTGGTTTAACTGATGCATCACATGATATATGGTGGAACAGACATGCAAGTTGTAACTGGAGTTCTTTACTAGAAGAAATTTTCTGGGAATAGAGAAATCACAGGTCTAAATTACTCCTTTCCAAGAACTGCATGCATATTGCATGCATTAGGAAGGCTGGGCAGGGCAGATAGGTATGTTTCATTTGGGGTTTTCTGTCTAGCAGAGCAGGGACTTCAGACATGGAGTTCATAAAGCCAAACCTGTGTGAAAAGGAAGAAGCTCACTTAGGGTCTGCTGCTGTTCTATGCCTGAAAAGCTTGCTGTCATCAAGATGTTTACTTCCAACGAACACAGAATCAGTAAACTACGTTGGACTGCAGGCTTTTTTTTTTTTCCTTTCTCAAGGTTTCTAGAATGGCAAGGAAACCAAAGTTAAACCAAAGTTGTTCAGCAGAACAGATAGTCAGAAACTATCTGACTACATCAGGTGAAAGAGGACAGCTAGTGCCTATTTACTAGCTCTCGAGGGTAAAAACAAGGCACTGTCCTGCCTCTATTACTGTTTCTGCTGCTGTCTTTGTCTCTTGGACTCTTCACTTTGGTTCTGGTCATGACTTGTTGGCAATGTAGTTCTGATACCTTTGTTAAAGGATGCCAGATAAGAAGGTGAAATATGCCAGTTGCCAGATGATCTACAACAGCTACTGTACGTGGTAACTGAATTGCAAAAGTGAGAGAATGTGGTTTTTGTCTGCAGGATGCTCAGTCTGGAGGAAGCCAGCGGTATTGATCCTAAAATGCAGCAACACTGCTGCACCGAGAACCAACTGCTTCACACCAAGGAGCCATACATAGAGCATTCCACTTGGCAAAGAGTAGTCTCTGCTGCAACGAAGTCTCCTGTCTATTGAGGTTAGAAAGAAGGAGGTGCAGAGGAGCAGTATGTACCCAAGGATCGAGGTCCACTGCCTTCACCCCCAAGGAATCCAAGAGGAGTAATTATTAAAACATTGTTCTAATGGTTTCTGAAGTGTTATTCTGCCATTTGGATGTACGCGTGGGTTCTTCATTTTGATGATTGTGTTCTCAGCCAGTTTTCTGTGTTTCTAAGTTGCTCTAGGAAGTGTTAGAGGGATGTCTGGATAAGAGTAAATGTACATATGTGATTACTCATATACTGCTGCTTAGGTTTCTAAGTACTTGTTTATCAATGTGCTGATCAGTTCTTTGCGTAGTCAATCTCATTTGTAGAACATTGTGTACTTTCTGTCTGCCCACAATGGACTGCAATGCCTGAGATATACTTGCTTGCAATGCATTTTTTAGATTTTTTTGGACAGATTTTCTGTTAAACTTCCTTAAGGATCCCCAGCAGAAAGGGGGATGAAATGTCTGTTGAAATGTGCTCTAGTAAGAAACTCCACATCTTAATAAACACAAGTTTTGAAAAACTCAGAAGACATGGCCTTTTGTTGCATTGTAATTTTGTTGTATTTGTATTTTGTTGCATTGCATTTGCTCTTTACAACTCCCTGAAAGGAAGCTGGAGCCAGGGGGAAGTTCGTCTCTTTTCCCAGGCAACTTTCAACAAGACAAGAGGGCATGGACTTAAGTTGTGCCAGGGGAAATTTAGGCTGGATATTAGAAAGAATTTCTTTACGGAGAGGGTGATCAGACACTGGAATGGGCTGCCCAGGGAAGTAGTGGATTCTCCGTCCCTGGAGATATTTAAAAAGAGACTGGATGTGGCACTCAGTGCCATGGTCTGGTAACCACAGTGGTAGTGGTCAAGGGTTGGACTTGATGATCTCTGAGGTCCCTTCCAGCCCAGCCGATTGTATGATTCTATGTAATAGGATAAGACAGCCATGGATAAGGCAATTAAATGAAGCAGAGTCATTCAATCCATATGTCGGGAAGGCTGCATGAAGAGAGAGAAGTAATACAGTCAGGAAGCTGCTGCATGGAAGTAGGCAACTGAATAGAAGACAAGTGTGAGGAAGGGAAATATGCTGTCACCTTTCCCTGCAAACAACCTGGATGAGAAAGATAATCAGTCTTCTTCCATCAACATGCTCAGAATTTGAGGCAGTGGTGATCTGTTGAGGAGTGTGATTCTGATTTTGTAGGAAGTAGCAGATGTTGTCTGGAAAGACTGAACCACATGGCATGTACCCTGAAACAGCCTGTTTTTTTAGGAATTGATGATAGTCTGTGAGGATCCACAAGATTTAGGGGTATATTTTGTACTGCAATACATTTGAAAAACTTGTTGAGAGAAATCACAATCAAAGTCTTACAGTTATTCTGTTTGGAAACAGTGAAATATTTCTTGTCACGGTTTTGGATGAATCAAAGTGGATTCTCAGAGTTAAACTCTCAGCTATTGGGAGTAAGAGTCATGGTCTTCAGACAAATATTTTTGAGGATTAAAACTAAAAGCTGGAAGAAATTACTGAAAAGAAGAAAGTATTAGGATCCATCTGTTCCAGCCTTTCCTTACTTGCACCTGGAAGTTTTGTGAAGCTGAACAGGAAACTCCCAAGTATCATAGCAAGGTCATAACAGTGTGAATACTGTGACCCCTGCTGGACTTTAACCTATGGAGATGCTTGTGCAGACAGTCCCATCAGACCTGGGTACAGACAGCTCCAAGATCCTCATAAGATCAGTTTCCCTCTTGTGGCCCTGTCTGAATGCTGTGAGACCCAAAAGCTGACAGAAGGCTCTTGAAATACAAAACATGGTATCATGGAAGAGTCCTTGGACATCTCAGTAGTAAAAGGCTCTAGACCTCTTTTTATATCGGAACTCCTTTGGTACCCCTTAATCAAAGTATTCTCTTATTTTCTGTGAACGTTGCCTGTGTCTGCTTTTCCAAGTACGGGTTTTGCCCTATTAAAGGTGATGTCATCTGGAGTGATTTCTCCTATCCCTTGAGGAAAAAGTTCCAGTGCATTGCCATAACTTGGCAACCAGCAGTTCTTTCTTGCGATTCTCACTCTTGTAACTCAAAGATGCTTAATTAAAAAACTGAGATGTGCCATAAACAGATCAGTAGTTGAGTAATTGTGAAGTGTGCACTGATCTTGAGATCCTTTGTATGGAAAGGCTAGAAAACCTGAATTTGGTCTTGATATATTTTCACTGCGAGTCAGTGAAGAGGGAGGGTTTCAAAGTCTTGCCAAACAACAGTGACAAGTGTTTGCCTTTTCCAAGCAAAGAAATTAATACTGTCAATTGTTTGATAGTTAAATGATTGAGTAACAATCATAATTGTATTAGTCACAATGGTTTAGAAACATTTTTTGCTTTGTGGAGAACACTTGCAGAAGTTTGCATTATTAATATGTTAAGAAAGGTTTGCTGAAATGATATGTAAAGACTTTTTCAAAATAAACCTACAGGAAGACTGTCGTCATCTTGCCAGAATATAAATTGAAAGGGGGAAGGAAAAAGTTATATGGATTTTATTTTTTTTTTTACCCTGGTTTATTTCTATTGCTAGACTTCAGATCCCTTTCAACTTTTACAATAGAATGGGTAGAATCAAGAAGTGGGTTTGTGTGGATTTTTTTTTGTTTTTAAGTTATTAATGAGTATGACAGAATTTCAAGGAGTACTTTAAAAAATGTTGTTCTTCCAGCCTACGCATTCCATATATTAAATGTAATTTATCTTTTGTCTGTGTTACTCAATTTTTTCCATCTTTTATATATAAAAACTAGAAATGGACAATCAGCTTACAGAGGTGTATTCTAAGTTTCTCAATACAATGTGACTCAATTTCATAAATGGATTTTGTAATCTTTTGCCCTGTTGCTTGCTTAACGTGGATTAAGTTAATTATTTATAGCTTGTCAGGGCAGCTATTGAGGTGTAATGCAGGAGAAGTTAAATCTGATAGGAAGATATCCTGCTGTGCCTTGTGAGTCCTTAGATGAAAGGAGCCGGAAGACTTAGATGAAATTTAGAGAATTTTTCCAGAGAAACAAATGTATTGATTGTCCCCTCTGTTTTGTCCTCTACTTGTAATTTTAAAAAATTTGTTTGCAAATGTATCTGTTCTTTTCTTTAGCTACTGGCTTTTTCAGCTTTTATTTGTTATGTTATCTATGACTCTGTCTCATGACACCTCTAGAAACCGTGTGTGCTCCTAGACTGCTCAGTGAAGAGACCATCTCAAGTTGTGATGAGTGGCTGCTAGATGGAAAGCCGTAGGCTCGGGTAAGGGCAGGAAGGTGCACTGGGGCTCAGTATAGAGTATATACTTGCTCACCATTAACATTTATATAAGCAGTGGATATTGTGATGTTTTTGCAGGTCCTTTTTCTTTTAATGTCTGCTTATGAGGGTGTTCACTGCTTTAAGCTGTTCTCCAGAGCCTTAGCCTGGAGGAGCTGCCATGAGATATTGGTAAGGTTTATTCCATTGCTGAGGTCTGGCTGAGGGCTGTGGAGTGACCAGAGTAGGGCAGGTAGGAGAATTACGCTGCTAGTGCCCTCCTGGACATCCTTGCCTGCCCTTGCTGGACAGAGGGCCCAGGCACTGTCTGCCAGGCCCATGACCTTCCTCCCCTCAGTCTTGCTGCTGACTTGTCCAGTCTGGGATCCACTCCCTCTCAACCACCAATAGGGGCTGCTTTTTGAGAAGTTGCTGCTGAGTCAGGCTTTCATAGATCAGCAGACTTTGACCATAAAAGCTTTGATTTTTTTTTTTTTTCTTTTAGTTTATCTAGAACTTTGTCATCTTTCTGCATTCAAACTTCCTCTTACATCAGTGGAGGTAAGGGATCAAGGACAAATATTTTTTTTTGTTGTTGTTATGAGAAATATCGACATGAGCACTGGTCAAGTTAGGGGACCTGAGGAATGTGAAATGTGGGGAAATAAAAATGTCGTAAAATCAAAGATGTCTTCAATGGTGCCCCCAAAGCTGTTGGGTACTCAGTTTTATCTATACATATTCTTTTATTAGTGGTTTTAATGTAAAAAGAATTTCATGTACTACAGAGATTTTTATGAGATAAAAGAGGTGTGAATACTTAAAAATGAATCCATTCAGTTTATATATTGGGAAACTGCAACATAACATGAGTTGGCTGTACTCACTACAAAACTTCATCCCAATAAAATATAATGGAATTCTGGGAGCTGTGATAACAGAAAATGCTTTGAGCTCTCTAAAGTGCCATTCTTGGGAATCCATTGGATTATGCCTTATGGTACAAGCTGCTCCGTAGTTGTGTTTTATTCCAGAAAACCAGAAAACAAAACAAAACTCTTCCGGGAAAACCAGTGGTACTCGTATGGTTCTTCAAGCTTATGTTACTTTCATATCTTTCAGGTTGGTGTAGGAGAAACAGTCTAGTGTGTTTACTGCTGTTTTAATTGATGTTACTTCGCATCCTTTTGCCGAGGCATCAGTGCTGGGAATTGTAAACAGAGTAAGGATAGGTACAAGTGTTCAGTCAACGAGGTGTAGGTTCTCAGTTTAGATTCTGGTCTCTGAGAAAAGAGTGGATGGTTTCTCACTAGGTGGAATTCAGAAAGCATTTGATATTTATTTAACTTATATCCCACTACAGCAAGAAAGTATAGTATAGTGAGAAAGAGATCAGCACTGAGTACTTCTGAAAATTTTGCCCTCATGTCATTATTGTTTGTCCTGCTGTTTGGTCAGTTTGTTTAACTTTACTGCAATAATTACTTTAAAATGGGAAACTCTATCTAGCTTTCCTAAATCATGCACACACACACAAACATATATATGTGTTGATATAGAACAGATACTGCATTGTTCAAGGGAATAAAGCTTTTTGTGTCAACTTTTATAAAGTGGGTAAGGTTGGCTACTCTGGCTACTTAAACTTGAGATTTTTTAGATTTGATTTATCTCCTGGAAGTATCACTTAAAAATAATATTAAAGAAACTATGGGTTTACTCAGCAGAAACCAGACAGAGGTGTGATTGGCCATTCCTGTATTGCTAGTATTAGAGATGATAAAGCAGTAAACAATCAGCAGTCTGGTAACAAGCTTTGGACTGTAGAAACTGGTAACTATTAGAGCACATTTACCTAAACCTGAAAAAAACCCACATTGACACACACATCTTTATACCTTATCTTACTCTTTCATCATTTTTCTCAAGTATTTTTCTAAACTGTGTATTTAAAACACATAATGTAACAATGTGGTTACTTATGTTTACATCAAGATACATCAGCACCAATCTCGCAGAAGTACAGGTATATCTGTACTCTAATTAGGTGTCTGCATTAATCATGTGGGATACTTTGTAGCAGTGGCCCTCTAGTTAGTTTATTGGTAAATATTTCACTTTCATTTTGCCTGCTTAAATTCTGCAAAGTGATTTCCTACCAAGCTTATGAAAACTGTCAACTCTGTCTTTACTATTTTGATATAAAATCATATAGGACACAAAAAATGGGGAGACACCACTGCAATTCAAAAGGAAGATGAAAACTTTGTTGTATTTTTCATCAGGTGACTCAAAGGGCAATCATAGTAAATTATGAGAAATATTTGGGAACTGTAAGGAAATCATGCAAATACAGGAAGAAGGATAATGGAGGGGAGTACATTCATCTCAGCTATTTTTTGTGTTCAATAATTTTGAGACTGAAGGTTTTTATCTCAGGTTGAGATTGTAGGGTTTCAGGAAGATAAATTAATAAAACATGGGACATGTTTTTAGACATGAGGTAGGATTGGAGGGGAAACACAGGACTTGAAGTAATTTAAGCTTCAACTTTTATAATACATGCATAACATTATCCAGTTTGTAGGCTCTTCAGGGTTCATTTTGGAAGCAGTTAATCTTCTTTTCATGCACTGCTTCTTTCGGAAGTGCGTCCTTCAATGCTGCTGTAGTATCCATTACTGCTGTAATATTTACAGCTTTTCTAATTTTCACCTTAAAAGATTTATGCATAGTTTATAGTAATTGTTTTTGAGCCAGCACTGCCTATGATTTTCCCATGAGGCTTTTTATTTCCTGCCTGATGTTTATTATCTATTACTGTAACTTATTTGCAAGTTATTTAGAATTAATTTATTTTGGAGAAATCAATACAATTAGGGGGATACAAGCTGACCATGATGACTGTAGTCTGACAACTAGCCTTTTCCAGCCATACTGATGACATGTGTGTTATACTGGTAGCAAAGCGCTTCTGAAGTTACTGGGAGACATACTTCTCCTGTCTAGATGTCTACTTTTGAAAACTGTCAGTCATCTTAATGGTAGAAGCTAATTGGAAACTATAAGGAAATCAAAGTACAGGGTGTTAAGATGTACAGGTTTCTGTTCAGACAATCTGTAAAAGAGAGGAAGCCTTTTCACAAACTTTTGGCATACAAATCCTTTGTAGACAGAACAGTCAAATATTAGATTGATTCAGGGACCTCCAAAGATCATCCAGTCCAACCCCCCCTTGCCAGAGCAGGGTCACCTATAGCAGGTCACACAGGAACACATCCAGGTGGGCTTTGAATGTCTCCAGGGCAGAAGACTCCACAACCTCCCTGGGCAGCCTGTTCCAGTGCCCTGCCACCCTCACAGTGAAAAAATTCTTCCTAATATTTATATGGAACCACCTGTGCTCCAGTTTATAACCATTGCCCCTTGTCCAATTGTTAGTTACCACTGAGAAAAGCTTGACTCTGCCCTCTGGGCACCCACCCCTTACATGTTTATAAACATTGTGAGGTCACCCCTCATTCTCCTCCAAGCTGAAGAGCCCCAGCTCCCTCAGCCTTTCCTCATAAGGGAGATGTTCCACTCCCTTCATCATCTTGGTCAGTCTATGTTGGACTTTCTCAAGCAGCTCCCAGTCCTTCTGGAACTGAAGGGCCCAGAACTGGACACAATATTCCAGATGTGGCCTCCTCCAGGGGGAAGAGAACCTCTGTGCACCTACTAGCCCCCCTCCCCCATTCTAATGCACCCCAGGATGCCATTGGCCTTCTTGACCACAAGGGCACATTGTTGGCTCATGGCCATCCTTCCATCCACCAGCACCCCCAGGTCCCTTTCCTCTACACTGCTCTCCAACAGCTCAGTCCCCAACCCATACTGGTAGTTGTGGTTGCTCTTTCCCAGATGCAAGACTTTACACTTGGCTTTGTTGTAATACATTAAATTTCTCCCTGCCCAACTCTCCAGTTTGTTCAGGTCCCTCTGAATGGCAGCACAGCCTCTGGAGTATCAGCCACTCCACCCAGTCTTGTGTCATCAGCAAACTTGCTATAAGTACACTCTATTCCCTCATACAGGTCATCAGTAAACATATTGAGTAGTACTGGTCTTAGTACTGACCCCTGAGGGACTCCACTAGAAACAGACTTCCAACTGGACTCCATCCCACTGACTACAACCCTCTGGCTTCTATCCTTCAACCAGCTCCTGATCCACCTCACTACCCGATCATCCAGGCCACACTTCTTCACTTCAGCTCCAAGGATGCTGTGGGAGATGGTGTCAATGCCTCACTGACATCAAGATAGACTATGTCCACTTCTCTGCCACCATTCATCCACCATCTTCAAGAAGCCTATCTGGTTGGTCAGCCATGACTTCCCTTTGGTAAAGCCATGTTGACTGCTCCTGATAAGCCTCTTGTCCTTGATGTGCCTGGAGACAGCACCAAGAATGAGTTGTTCCATCACCTTTGCAGGGATGGAGGTGAGGCTGACTGGTCTTGTAGTTACCCGGGTCCTCTTTCTTGATTTCTGGAGTGATATTTGCTCTCCTCCAGTCATAGTCATTGGGAACAAGAGAGGTGCCTGAGGACTGGAGGACTGGAGTCTACCAAAGATGATGGAGAGTCAGTTCCCTCAGCACCCGTGGCTGCGTCCCATCCCATGGATTTATGGATGTCCAGCCTCGTTACCCCAGCCCTCATCAACCAAGGCAAACTCATCCTTTACCCTGACTTACTCAGCAGCCTTTGGGGCCTGGGGCTGAGATGTTCTTATGGTATAAAAGTTTACTGAGGGTTTGGTTTTGCTTGTTTGTTGTTTTTTTTTTTTCCCATTTTCTTCCCTGCCATTTTGGGCAATCTTAGAGTGAGGTGGGATTTCCAGTGTGGTTAAGAGACTTCAATAGCATAAGCTCTCATGTTACAGATTTACTTAGGACATTTGGAAAATTCCTGTTCTAGGTGTCTTGGTTCTCTGCCTATGAAATGGTATAGCAGTCAAATATACTATCGGTGTGGTAAGGGAATGAATGAATTTGGTATTAATATGATCAGTGTGTTGAGATAAGTTCTGATATTTTATATTTCTGTGAAGGTAGAGGTCACTAGTGTGGTCACCTCACGAGTTCATTGTCACGGATGTCTTTGCTTTTATTTTATGCAAAGTGGGTGGACGAGTCAAAAAAATAAACCAAACCATTATCATGAAGTATCATAAGCAACTTTTTACTGGTTTTGGAGAAAGGGGTAGTTTAGCTATAAGGATATTACTAAAGCTAGGGAAAAAATTGAGCATGGGATTCCTTAACCATGAGATGACATGATTACAAGTGTTCTATAAACCTAAAAACATCATCATGCATTATGGCAAAGAAACATTAGGAAGAAAGCATGTTTGATTTTGGTGTTAATGCTGTAATGGCTGGATGCTTTAAGATTGCTGTAACATGATACCTGTGTTTATGAGTAATAATTATTTACAATATTATGAAAATATTTACGAGTACTAAGCTTGTGGACACTAACTTTGATGGTTGTTATGTGAAGGTAGTGGTCATGTACATTTGCAGAGAAATATAAAGCAAAAGAGCTTAAGATTTCTTGGAGAAATGTGTCATTTTTTTCTTATGCTCGTACTATGAAGTGGGAGGTGCCAGACAATAGGTGTCAGCACTGGTTCAGCTATGCATGACTTGATTGCAAACACAGATTAAGGCAGCTGGTGTTAAGCATGAGTTTACTGTGAACCATGCTTTCAGCAGAGTGCCTGTAAAGAAGTGCTGAGAAAATGTTTAACATTTTCTATAAAATAGCTTTTCTAGAAGATTAACTGAGCAGTAGAGTACCTGAGTCAGAAGATAAAAGCTGGTAAAAATAATGTATGTATTGTGCTTACTCGAATGCATTTCCAAAATACTGAAGGAAAGACTGTTTCTGAAAATTGTAATTTAATTAAGCTTTGTTGTTTTGTGAATTGTTCATAGAGGCTTCTGGGAAGGAGATTTTGATTTAGTGTTTTTCCAGGGATTTTAAGAAAAGAAAAACCTTAATAGAATATAGCAGGTATGGTACACTGAAGAAGAAAAGGAGAGTCACAACAGTCAGAATGGAGCAGATAGGATTAAGTATAGTGCTAGGAAATTGCATGAGATTTTAGTATCATGCTGTTTTGTGGAGTAATTTTAAACATGAAGTAGGGGTTTAGACACCTTGTTCATGAAACTAACACACATCATACCTAGGGGGCTGTGGACAGCTCTGTGGCAGCTTTGGAAGAAAAAGCACAGAGACTTAAACAATGCAAAATATATGGCTGTTTAATGGAGAAGCCAAAAGAAACCACTGCCAAGGAAATGGAGGAAAAAAATTCTTCAAAGAACTGGCTTTCCTGTGTGTTTCACTGGCAACGTGCACCAGGATGCGAGATTAAACCAAAAAAAGGTAAGTCTAAATGCTTTAACAGCCCAGTGAAAACATTATGGTCTTAGCCTAACACCTCTTTCGAGGTGCTGAATCAGACTGCCAGTTCTCTAGAACTGCTCTTATCTGCTTAAATTATGTCCTTGCAGGTGGAGTATACTGTAGCTTTAAAACTGTAGAGATAAATAGTGAAATAGTCTTACATTCCACCTACTAGCTGATATGGATGTACTGAGGAGTTTTTAAATAAGCAGGTGCTCATATGAGAGACCTCGGTGTGGTGAATGCCAGGTTTGGCTGTGTGCTCTGTGTGGTTATGCACAGAGCAGGGGAAAGAGCTTTTTCTTGTCAATATTTATTGAGGGGTAGTTGGGAGAACACCCTTTCCGCCCCTTCCCTGGAGTTTGCGTTGCATTGCAAAATACAGTGAATTTCTGGCAGCAGTGGCACACACTGATCTGAGTGCCTCAAGCCTTGTAGTATAATCTAAAGGGAATGCAGATGAATTGTGATCTATATAAAAGGGGGTGGGGTCACACTGCTTGTTCCAGCTCTTTTTCTGTCATTACTTCTGCGGAAGCACCTAGCAAATGAAGCTGGCACGCCTCTTCAGAGGCTCTTATATAATACAGGGTTTCACCGGGCACTGATGTAAAAGTAACGTCAAACATTCTTGAGGCAGGCTCATCAGTTGTCATATAGCTGGAGTTCACTTTGCTGTGGGTTGTAGGACTGCTCTCATACGGGTGATCTGTGGTCCTATTTGAGTGAATTTTGGAAGGTGTGCAGGATGACACCAACTGAGGCAGGAGATGAACTTGTTTTCTTTGTGAATGGTAAAAAGGTAAGGAAGACTCCAGCTTTCCCTCTGGCTTACTCCAGGATTGTGGCTTGGTTACTTCTTCTAGTCATCTTTTTTCCTCTGAGTTTTCCAGTACCAGCCCAATTGCCATGAATTTAATATTAAATTGTGAAGAGTTATTGCTCCTCTAAGTGACTTTTTTTCTTTTTTGATCTTACCTTGTGAATTACTCAAATAGTAACACAACTATATAATGTTTCTTTTTGACTTTAAATTTTTTGGCAATAATTTACTGCAATTCTGAGGTAACTACTTTCAAAAAAAGGTGCACTGACAATACAGGAATTTATGCTAGAAATAATTTCAGTACTTACAGCAGATCTGGAAAAATGTAACTCGAATATATGCATATATATACAATTCATATATTCAGTAATTCTAATGTTTAATTATCAAAAGAGATTTAAGTTAAATATTTATTCCACTTCCATTAAGACTAGAAAACTTCTTCAAATCAAAGCCCATTGACTGATACTGTTCCCTGTAACAATTGCTGACAATTACCTAAGAAGTAACTGGGTCTCACAGGAGGGTGGGGTGGTCCTTGCACGTGCTGGATACCTTTGGACAGTTTATCCCAGAGTCCCCTTTCTCGGTCTGGACTTCTCCTGACTAGCATTGTATCCTTGACTCTTCAAAAACTTGTGACAAGTCAAGGCTGCCTCTTTTTGAACTAAGAATACCAAGTCAGGTCTTTTTCTGATTACAGCTCCGTGCTGATCTTGCCCCATTGCTTTTGCCTTGCTTACATGCCAAGAGTTTGTGCACTGCTTAGTGTTAAATCACATGCAGCACTAGGCTGGGGCTAGGGAATTATTTTTCCAATCTCTTGAGGCGTTGTGCTATGTTTTTAGTTGTTAAAAAGCACTGGCACAGGATTACTGTCAATTTAGCTTTTGTTGATCTTTAGTGCTAATTTAATCAGGTATTAATAAGATTGTTGCTACAATTAGGGTGTTTTAGTTGTGATTTTGGATTCTAAATTGTATTGGAATTTTAACTTTCTAAGGTACTAGAGCATTTGATATCAATGTTTTGAGGTGAAGAATGAAGTTTATCTACTATGGATCATAGATTAGTCAAAGAACTCTTGAATACTCTTGAATGTAATACTGATACAGAACCAAGCCCTGGTTCTGAGGTTTGTAAAGAAGGATGACAACTGAAGGTTTGCTCATGCGGATCAGTAATGGTTCATATGTCAAGGTTAGTTGACATACCAGCTGTTCCTTGTTTCTAGAGGGAGGTGAAAGCTCAAAGGTAATCATGACTAGCTAATTGAGTCTGGTAACTGAGATAGTGAAGCTGTGGCAGAGGATGGTCTGTGAATTTCATCAGTTGAATTTCCTACTATGAGGGGCACAGGTGGTGTCGTACTAACTTGTCCTTATTTTCTTCTCTTCTCACTTTGTGAATGTTTTAGTGACTTCAAATTTCTCCCCTGTGAACCTCAGTTTTTAAAGGGTGAACTGGGAACTTTCTGAGTCCTGTAGTAAGAGATTGACACAAATGCATTGGGGAATCCAGACAGGCCAACTGTACTACTGTCTTGGTGTTTTGGATTTTTTTTTTTTCCTATCTTTTTCTTTCCTGGTGTTCTCCACTGAAAGAGAATTGTAGTTCTGGTGCCAGACCAGCTAAGGTTCAAAACAAATATGCCACTTTTGATAGGTTGAAGAGAGTTTATAAACAAAATCCTATATACATTTACAGATGATGCTTTAGCATTAATTGGTGCTTAGGTTTTACAGAAACATTGCTCTGTGTTAATTGCTAGAAAAGCTGTTCTTCCTGGAGGAGTCTCTTGGCTAACATATGAAAATGTGTATTAATAAAAGCAGAAGAGATGAGACTGAGCTGCACAGAATTGATTCTGTGGGAATTATTTTTTACGCATGCAGGGTGAGGCAGAGAAGGGAAGAAAGAGCAGCCTAGACCCTGAAGGCTAGCAGCAGAAGGCAATCACTTCTTTTTATATCTGTCTTGCTGTGTCCTGGAGCTAATGAGTATGCAGTGAATGGCATTGCCCTTGGTGCATTTCAGCAATTTTTATGGAACTGCAGTTCCTGTTTACAAAAGCCGCATCTCATAGCTGATCTTGTTAATGTGTAAAGGGGTTTATCACAGTGTGATCTGGGCAGTTGTTGGCTGAAAAACCCCACAAACACCAGAAAACAAATTGCCAATGGTACCAACTCATACCACATGTCAAGGATGTCTCAGTCTCCTTCACTGCTTACTCCTGTAAGAGGCAGTTCTAGCAAAGGTGTATATTCCACTTGATCAGAGAGAAGAGGGCTTCCTGGGTTGTTCTCTACCCAGAGCATCCACTGACATTTTTTTTTTCTATTCTCTTTTTGGGTGTGCTACCAAAATGGCTTGAGTTACAATCCCTCCAAGTGCAGGCTTAAGAGAGAGAATTGGACTCATGGGGTAATCTGATCTGTGGCAACAAATGTGACCTTTGTTGAGACAGTTCTGCCCATTTATATTATGTGATGGAATGGGTGGTAGGGAGTGCCTGTGCAATTCTGATGAAACAGTGAGTTAGGATATAGGTCTATCCATCTGCAGTCCTGACTAAATATTCCCGTTGATTTGCTGCAAAGAATATGACAGTATGGCCATTGGGAAATGTTACTGCTGTGTGAAATTGTGACAGCTTGGCATTGCTAATGGGCTGTTGATATTCATAGTACAAAACTGCATGATAAGAGGTGGTTGATAAGATAGGGATATTCATGGCAGCAAATCCTTCTCTTGCATTAGCACACTCTGCAATGTTGTTAAGAAAAGGTGATCTTGGAACAGCTGAGCACTTCACATTCAGAATTGGTTTTTTTAAGCATCTGCTTACTTCACTGGGCATAAAGCCTGGCACAAAACTAACACAAAGTTATCTTGATAGTCTACCCAGATGAGAATGGAAAAAAAAGTACAATTTAAAGCTAATAACAGCAATGTTGTTTTCCTCAGCTGACAAATCTATGTCATGCATATGTAACTTGTAATTTTAGTTCAAACGTATGGCATCAATATTTCTATTTCTATCCTGAATGCTAAGAGAGTAGTCTCTGCTAGAAGCCACGTTAATCCTCTTCCAAAGCCTGTGAACCTTTGATTGCAAATAGGACCAGCCAAAACGCAGGATTTTATTGAGCTTTGGGACGGTGAGTTACAAAATTTTAGTGTACCCATTTAAAGCAGAACAAAATATTGTCATGACTAGCAGCAGGTTTACATGGTGTGATTATACTGAGTTTGTTCATCTGTGTTTTAACCCTTTTCCTTACTAAATCAATTTGAAGTCTCTCATTGACTTCAGGAGTACACATTCACATATTTTTAAGGTCCTATGAGACCTTTACTGTTGACTTATCTGACTTGCTGTGTGATAGTCTGGGTAAACCTTTCATGTCTTTTCTTGCAACTTGAGGGCTAGGGACTAATGATGGAATGGGACTCTCTTCAGAAAGGCATCTGTATTAATTTTATTACTCTAGCTGATGGAAAGCCTAGCATGCTGTTTGGTAAACTAAGAAAGTTTGGTTTAATTTCCATTTTGTTTCTCTATTTACCTAGCTCAACTACTGTTTTTTAAATTGAAAAATCCTTTGAACTTTCTGAGAATTCTAATTTAAATATGGTGCAGGTAGAGAACACAGCAAGCAAAATATTTGAGATACAGATTTTGTGCATGAAATAATGGGAAACTAAACTCAACATCTCTGCACCAGTTCACAGGCTGCAAGAATCATAGAATCCCAGAATGATTAGAATTGGAAAGGACCTTAAAATCATCTAGTTCCAACCCCCCTGCATGGCAGGGACACCTCCCACTAGATCAGGTTGCTCAAGGCCCCATCCAAACTGGCCTTGAACACTTCCAGGGAGGAGGCAGCCACAACTTCCTTGGGAAACCTGTTCCAGCACTTTACTACCCTCAAATTAAAGAATTTCTTCCTGATGTCTAACCTAAATCTCCCCTCTTCAAGTTATAAACCATTTCCCCTTGTCCTCTCACTACACACCCGTAATAAAAAGCCCTACCCCAGCTTTCTTGTTGGCCCCCTTCAGGTATCAGAAGGTCGCTCTGAGGTAACCTTGGAACCTCCTTTTCTCCAGGCTGAACAACGCCAACTTCTTTAGCCTGTCTTCATAGGGAATTTCTCTACCCTCTGATCATTTTAGTGGCTCTCTGGACATGTTCAAGGAGCTCTCTGTCCTTCTTATCCTGGGGACTCCAGAACTGGACACAGTACTCCAGATGAGGTCTCACAAGAGCAGAGCAGAGGGGGAGAATCACCTTCCTCAATGGGCTGTCTGTGCTTCTTTTGATGCAGCCCAGGACCTGGGCCCAGAAAACCTGGTCTTCATCCCATTCTACCCTACTAAGCAGGTGTATCCCATTCTACCCTACTGAAGTCTGCCCTTTTAAAATGGAGTGCCATCCATTTACTTCACACTTTCCTTGCTGCCCTAAGGATGTTGAATTCTACAGTGTCATGGTCACTGTAGCCTAGTCTCCCATTAATTTTTACATTGCTCACCAGCTCACCTCTGCTGGTGAGAACAAGGTCTAGCAAACCTCCTTTTCTGGTTGGTTCCTCTACCATTTGGAGGAGGAAGTTGTCATTAGTGCACTCAAGGAACTTCCTGGAGTGATGGTGCTTTGCTGTGTTGTCCCTTCAGTAGATGTTGAGGTGATTGAAGTCCCCCATGAGGACCACAGCTTGCAAGTGCAAAGCAGATCCTGTCTGTCTAAAGAGGGCTTTATCCACTTGGTCATCCTGGCTGGGTGGCCTATAGATGACCCTTACTTTGATATCACTTGCCCTTGACTTTGCTGTAAGCGTGACCCACAGGGTCTCTATAATCTCCTCATTCATCTCCAGGCAGAGCTTTGTGGACTCCAGCTGGTCACTGATGTAGAGGGTGACACCCGCTCCCCATTTGCCTTTCCTGTCCTTTCTAAACAGTTTATACCCAGCCACCCCCAAACTCCAGTCATGGGAATCGTCCCACTACATCTTGGTGGTACCAATAACATCATAGTCTGAAGGCAGGTAGACATGTGTAACTTGTCTTGTTTATTCTCCATGCTTTCTACATTTGCACAGAGGCATTTAAAACGTGCTTTCTTCAAAGCAGCCTTGCTGGCAGGGCTTATATCTATCTGTATGCACACCTTCCCGTTGACCTGTGATTCTCTTCCAGGTGCAGGGCATCTGTTAGTGGCTCTGTCCTTAGCAGGGTAAAAGCTATCCTTGAGCTGAGCTATCAGTTTCTCCCCTAGCAGCACCATGCCATCCCTAGGCTCATCTTTAGTGGTCATAATTTTATCCCCTCACCTGTTAAAGCCTAGTTTAAAGCCCTGCCAATAATCCCTGCCAACTCCTGGCCAAAATCCTTTTTCCATATCCTGGATAATTCTGCATCATCCATCATCCTGTGCCAGCAGGCCTGGTGCCAGAATGTGATGTATGGTTTAGGAACTTGTTCTGTGTAGTACTTGAAGCTTGAAGAACTGTAGGGCCAGGCTGGTCCTGAGTCTCTGAGTCTTTAAGATTCCTAAAATCAGTGGACAAATAGGTGTGTAGCACTAACACAGGAGTACAGAGCAAATTTCTTGGAGGTTATTTAACTGTCAGTGCCATCCTGACATTTCCAACAAAATTTTTCTACATTTGATCAATATTTAAGCTACTACATAGAGTAAAAGCCACAGTTTTAATCTGTCAAAATGTAGCCATCATTCTAATTCATTTGGCAATGTGACATCTGGTTTTGAAAAATCAAACAGTAAAAATCTGTAACTGAACAAAAATATAACTTTAATTGCAATATCTCAGTAGACTGATTCTACTTTTACTGAAGACAATGAGTATAATTCAGTTTTCTTCTGTAAAAGGCACTGAGAGGAGGTTAGCAAGAATTGTTTTGGTGGGTGAGATACTGAGCTGTGAATCATACTGTTCTGGGCACCAGACAAGAGATGTTATCCCCACTCACAGGGTTTTAAAATATTTTAAGAAAAAAAATGACAGCAGGTGAGTGTAACAAACCAGTGGCAGAATGGAATGTTAGGGGACAGAAGAGAAACACAAAATGTTAGGGGGTGCAAAGGACCTCAAAAGATCATTGAGCCCAACCCTCCTGCCAGAGCTGGTTTACCCAGTGTAGGTCACGTAGGAATGTGACCAGGCAGGTTTTGAATGTTTTCAGAGAAAGAGATTCCTCAACCTCATTGGGCAGCATGTTTCAGACTTCTTTCATTCTCACATTGAAAAAGCTTTTCTTTATGTTTATTTAGAACCTCCTTCTCTCCAGCTTGCACCTGTTACACCTTTTCCTGTCATTAGACATCACTGAAAAGAGCCTGGCTTCATCCTCCTGACACTCACTCTTTACATATTTTAAAACATTAATGAGGTTGCCCCTCAGTCTCTTCCAAGCTGAAGAGCACCCCCAGGTCCCTTTCCTCTACACTGCTCTCCAACAGCTGAGTCCCCAACCCATACTGGTAGCTGTGGTTGCTCTTTCCCAGATGCAAGACTTTAGACTTGCCCTTGTTGTAATACATTAAATTTCTCTCTGCCCAGCTCTCCAGTCTGTCCAGGTCCCTTTGAATGGCAGCACAGCCTTCTGGGGCATTAGCCACTCCACCCAGTTTTGTGTCATCAGCACAAATCATCCATTCTCACCTCTGATCCAAAGTCTCTGTCAGCACTGCAGCTTTACAGCTCCAATGGAGTAGTGTGAAGTAGGAATCTGGGCTATTGGTTTAAACAGCATAAATTTGTGGATTCTTGAGGACATGTTCTACTGCATAGTGGGAGCCACTTTTTGATAAAATTGAGCAAAAGTTTGACTTTGGGACTTAACACATGCTCAAATACTTTACTGAAAGTGTGAGGAGCTGAGTGGCTTCCCTAACCCTCCAACAGATTGACACAGCCACCTCGTTTGGTGTCGTCTGCACATTTACTGAGGGTACACTCAATCCCCTCATCCAAATCATTAATGAACATATTAAAGAGAACAGCCCCCAGAACTGAGCTTTGGATGACACCACTCATGACAGGTCATAAGTCAGATTTAGTTCCGTTCACTACCACTCTTTCAGGCCAACAATCCAGCCAATTTTTTATCAAATGCAGGGTGTATTTATATAAGCCAAGTGCCATAAGTTTCCAAAGAAGAATGCTGTGAGACACAGTGTCAAAAGCTTTACTGAAGTCCAGATAGACAGTGTCCACAGCTCTCCCCTTATCCACTAGGTGAGTCATCTTGTAGAAGGAGATCAGGTTAGTCAGACAGGACCTGCCTTTCACAAACCTATGCTGACTGAGCCTGGTCACTTGGTTATCTTGTATGCACCGTGTGATGCTACTCAAGATGACCTGCTCTATAACCTTTCCTGGCACCAAAGTCAAACTGACAGGTTTACAGTTCCCCAGATCATCATTTTGGCCCTCCTTGTAAATGGCCATTACATTTGCCAGTTTCCAATCTACTGGGACCTCCCCAGTTTTCCAAGACTGTTGATAAATAATGGAGAGTGGGTTGGTGAGCACTTCTGCCAGCTCCTTTAATAACCCTTGGGCAGATCCCATCTGGTCCCACAGATTTGTGTACATCTATGTGGCACAACAGGGCACTGATCATTTCCTCCTGGACTATGGGGGCTTCATTCTGCTCCCCATCTTGGTCTTCTAATTCAGTGAGCTGTACCCTCAGGGAGCAATTGGCATTGATGAAGACTGAGGCAAAAGGAGCACTCAGCAGTTTGGTCTTTTCCATGTCATCAGTTACGAGTTTTCCTTCCAGGTCAAGTAGAAGGGGGAGATTCTTCCTAGCTCTTCTTTTGCTATATACATGTTTATAGAAACTCTATCTATTATCTTTAATGATACTGGCCAGATTTAATTCAAGCTGAGGTTTGGCCTCTCTAATTTTCTTCCTTCATATCTTTGCAGATCTTCGTAATCTTCCCAAGTTGCCTGCCTTTCCTTCCATAGCTGGTAGACTTTCCTTTTTTTCTGGAATTCTGCCCAAAGCTCTTTGTTTAGCCAGGCTCTTCTTGTACCGTGCCAGCTCCTTTTAAAATTAGATACATGGAAAAATAAAAAAAATGCCACTTGAAACAGTAAAAGTACATCCAAGCTAGCATGAGGCGGTGCCAGCATCATTTGCTCTGCCTAAAAATCAACCTTATCAAGGAATACCTCTCCTCTGACAGGACTAAAAGAGAAAATGCTAATCAGAATGACTCCTGATAAGCTGCCAGATCAGTAATGCAAATTGATATCAAATACAAGAACTAAAGAATTCTGGGAAAACTTTAACACAAAGGGAATAGCTGCAGTTGCCAATTTCCCTCTGGCCATAATTGATGAGAAGAAGGAGTTTTTTACTATAAAAATTCAGAGGAAAAAGGGAAAATTAGAAGTGAATCAGTGGCAAACAGCATAAGCAACGAGAAGTGAAAACCAATGATCAGCAGCGACCAGGCACCAGTGCAAAAAGACAGGGATCCTGGCAGGTGGGTGATTCTTAGGAGGGAGAAAAGAACACTAATTATTCTTTTGCTTTTCTTAATCAACCCTTTCCCTGGGGTAATTAATTTGTTTAAAGATCTATTTTCCCTGCATTTTCTCCCGCTATTAATTCCTTCCTAAGCCTCCTTTCAGCATGGTATTATAAAGCTGCTTACTTTTGCAATTTTTAGGACACATATTTGCAGTGGCTAATATTTCCTCACAAACAAAATATTAAACAATGATAGTTAGACTGTGACATGCTCATAGTCACAGCCTTTTTGAAATCACCTTCTCATGGCTGTTTACAAAACTGCTACAGAGTTAGTGCTTACTCTGAACCAACTGGTCATCAGAGAGCCCCTGTATTCTCTTACTAGTTTTTATGCATCCAGAAGGTGAGGAAATAAGCACTCTGCTCAGAATAGCAGTAATATGAGTACTGTGTGGTTTATGTTAAGAAATCCCCAAGCTAGAAGAATGCACTCTGTTTCCTTGTAGATTATCCCTAATGCAGGAATAAGATTGGCAAAAAGTGACCAGTTGTGTACTGTACCAGCGACTTCATTGTGTAGTTCTAAAAATTTGAACTCAAATAGGAACTTTGTCTCTTCAGAATATCTCTGTCATATCAAAGGCATAAAATAGAAACAGTACAGAGGTTGTGAAGGTTTCTTACCAGTTGTTAAAAAAAAGGCTTACAAAAATGACGTCTCTTTCAATTTACCCCTCAACAGGCAGTGATAAACTTAAATTAACTCTAACTATTGTACTTAAGACTTGCACAATGTAAGAGTCAAGAATACATTATTATATTCTGGCATACACGGAATTTTGAAAAATTTCTCAACACTCTTACTAATAACAGAAAAAGGGGAAGATAAGCTCAGTGGACATTTGGAGGAAAAGGCAGAACTTTGGTTTCTGACGATTGGGCAGAGTTTGAAGTAAAAACGAATTTTATGTCTGATAGATAACTGCTAATTATGATGTTCACTAATAGAATGGAGCTGACTCACAATGTGCAGAGAAAATTTTTCTTTGGTTTGAATTTCACATTGTCACATTTAGGACAGCTGCTAATGTAACACTAATTGATTTAATTCTATCAGGGAAGAAAGACAGCCTTCAAAATGACTGGTGCTTTGCTGTCTGTCCTGCAGCATGTGCATTGGCCATGTTAGGGTTTCCAGCGTCGGGTGTTTTTCTCTACAAAATCTGACACTGATGCTTTTTTTGTCATTGAGTTTATCTGTTTATTGTCTCTTCTAATAGTAATAAGAAGAAAGGACAGAGGTCAGTTATGCATGGTTAATAAAGATGAGATGTAATTTGGGCGGTTGTCAAAAATTCAAAACTTGAGTACAAAACACACATCTTTCTGCTCACTACTGATTTTACTTGCCATTTTTAATGAAGTTTCTTTTAACCTTTGCCATGGCTGAAAATCTCTGACACGTAATGCATATACTCTTCTCTGTCACAATATGCTTAAGGAAATGCTGTTTCTTGATGTGTGACCAACATTGCTGAACCTGGTAAGGGGAGTTAATGGCTCTGTTCCCTGCTTTGGAAAAGAAGTTGTAGAAAGACCAAACTTCTTCCTTCCAATTAACATATGACTTGATGATCTCTGAGGTCCCTTCCAACCCAGCTGATTCTATGATTCTATGATATCTGTGTTGTAAAGCATTACTTTACATTACTGTAAATTAACAGTATCTTTCTTTTCTTTCAGGTGGTGGAAAAACATGTGGACCCAGAAACAACTCTTCTAACCTATCTACGAAGAAAATGTATCCAGTGTTGGATGAAACTGCAGAAGGATTTTAATACCTACAGCATTTCATAATTATTTACTGTTCTGCCTGCCACTTGTATGCAAGGCAGAGCTTTTGCATCAAGTATAAGAGGCAGTGCTCTGCATGGTCTGGTATTTCTCACTGGCAAAGATTACAGTTGGTAGCTCAGGCTTAAAAATCAGCAAATTTTAAATAATATACTTTAAATTTTATTTATTAATACTTTAAGGGAAAATTAAAGGGAAATTAAAACCTAAAGGGAAAACTCTCAGAATTACTGGTAATTGAAATATGATGGAAAGAAAACAATATTGAGAAAATAAAACTGAAGGAAATATACCACAGAAATTGGAAAGAATTTTAAGGCCAAAACATTACATCCACTGGAGCTTCCTGCTGTATCATCCAGTAATTTGGATATTAATGACTTGATTATCCTGTGGCCTGTTTATCAGATATGATCCAGGGATGCAAACTCAGAGGCAAGGGTTCCCACCCACATACTGTGGGCATGTTTACATGAGCAAATGCAAGCAGTCATATTTTGCTCCTGTTTGAAGTTGGTCAACACATGGGGCAGATTAGCTTCAGGACCTGGGTAGCTATTACTGCGATGACCAGGCTGGCTACAGTAGGTCTGGTTCAGTAGGTAGTGTCATTCTATGTTTTCTGAGTTTTTTAACTAGTTGGGTGTATACAAATGCCAAGCTATTCACATCTGTGTTGGTGTATTCCTTAGGAAGAAAGATGCATTCATTCCCTGTGCTGCTGTGTTCTATTTGTCTGAGATATGAAAGATATACAGGAATGTAAATCACTCTCCTCTTTAGGATTCCCAGCAGAATTATCAACAGCCCTATTTTGTCTGACCACACCTTCGGTGTATAAAGTTCAAGAGGGCAAATAAGTTGTATGACTTGTGCTTTTGTGCACTTCTCACTGCTTGATGTTTTTCATCTAATCTTGTTAATATCTACAGTGTATAGTTTTCTAAGAAGATAACCTGAGCTCTTCAAAACCTAATTTTCTGTATGGACATTTCAGTAAACTCTGTAGATGCCTGGCTAGGATCAGACAAATACTTTGAAAACCATGCTTTTTTAAGGCATATTATAATTTTTGTCAAGAGAAGTATTGGATGGCATAAGGAAGGCACTCCTTATTGGATTGCACCTGATTTCAGCTGAATCAAGTACATAATTGTTTATAAAAATAGTTGGTACCTGAATTGTTGTAGTGAAGGCACAGATTATTTGAGTTCCCCATATCATAATCCTGTGGGGGAGCAACATATATCAAGCTGGTTATCTCAGTATATGCATGTGTCCGTTGTCACTGAAAGGAGATGATCTTTCCCAAGCAAAAATCTCTACATTTGCCAATCCCCTTCACAATAAGTACCAGCAATCTAATTACCATCTAATGAATGAAGGAATCTAAAGCAGAAGTGACCTTAAAAATTGTCTCCTCAAATCACTTCACAGACCATTTGGTGTAATTCCTCCTTGGAAAGTACAGACAAGTATTTTGTGGCCTGTTGGGAAGTATTCTTAGGCCAGTCCATGCACTTTATGGATTCCCAGGTGTCTGTGCACCTCTAGTTCTTGCTTTCATTGTCTTCCTCCTGTGGCTTTATAGGAACCAAGCTACTGGGGAGTGTGGTTTTGTCCCTAGAGTTCTGTATGGGTAGGGAATTTGTCAAAAACAGGGCCAAGAAAAAAGCTAGGGTGGCTAGACCTCATGATTCCTGAGATGCAGGTAGTTTGTGCACCTTTCAGGTGCAGCTCCCATGTCAGTACTAAACCATGTGATTTGTAGCACCGTGTGACTGCCCTGCCTGGGTGCCTTTTGGTGATAGGAATCAGCAGGTGTAGGAAGAATACAGCCCCCTGGTAAGAGGTGCTGAAGGAGACATCACCATGAGTCTCAGGGAATGCCTGAACAGCTGCTCAGCAATACAGAATGCTTTTTCTCCCTTCTGTCATTTCTTTTACTGAGTGTAATGGAAAATGGGAACTTCTGAAGTTCAGAATTTTTTGTTTATTCTAAGAGGTTGTTGGAACATGAACTGGCTCTTTATTAGGGCTTTGGATGCTAACATTTGAGATTTTGTTTGTGTTAGTTATTAAGCAGAAAAACTGAGTGCTTGATTAGTAGCTACTACTATGTTTTGAGTGGCTACTACTGTTGTTACTCAAAAATTACTAGCAATAGTAGCCTGTTGCTAATGCTTGATTGAAAACTGTTTGAGCAGACTTATGCCAGCCAGCACTCTTCATGTTTTCCTTGATTCCTGTTCTCTCAGTGGGCCTGTGTGGAACCAAACTGGGCTGTGGAGAAGGTGGATGTGGTGCTTGCACTGTTATGATATCCAAATATGATCCCTTTCGGAAGAAAATCCTGTATCCTTTGCAGTCTGAACTCTTTGACAGGCAAATGAAAAAGGGACAGATCCGTTTCATAAAGTCCGATTCTGGACATTAGCATTCCAGACATGGTACTATTGTTTATTTATTTATTTAAAGTTATATAACGTATTTGCTGCCAAAACATCTTTTTTCCCCACTTTCATAAACTCATCGTAAATTCAGAAGGCTCAGACAAGAAGGTATTTTTTCCTACAACATTGTGCAGTGCTGGTAGGGAACTATTTTGTTGTGCCCAGAAATACCTGCACACAGGCTATCTGCTTTTCCCAATTCAGAAAACCTTTATGTTCCTTTCTTACAAGGTAATATCACTTTTTGCTGATGACCCAAATGATGATTGTTGTGATAAAAATCTTTATTACTATTGTTCTACAACAATAATCTGGTTTCTGCATGCTAGTGGGTATTCATTTTTTCTCTACTTCTGTCCCAAGCATCAGAGTGGATCTTATTTCCTGAGACATAAACTTTCTTCCTTTAATTATTTGAAGAGTGAAGTAATGGAATAAAACGAAAAGGGGAATGGAGAGGGAGAGACAGGATGAAGCTGAGGAAAAGGCCCTATTTTTTTTTTTTCTGTGGAGAATGGAAATCAATAAAATCATGGGTGTATTTGGAATAATTTTTGGAAATACTTGTTTTTTTCTAACTTGGTGGTTCTGCTTAGTAATGGGCCCTTCAATAGGGTACCTTTAGTGTTATTGTTCTGTCTTGATAGATGTTAAGTAGCTAGTTCCTGTAAGAATTTTTGCAGTGTGGTTCTATTTTATTTTCACCCTGGGCTTTTTCCCCATGTGTACCATCCAGAAACTGTTTCCTATATCAAAAGGGAGAGTGCCAGGCCATCTATATAACATTTTGATGTGAGTTCACCAAAGCTATACAATATTTATATGGGTTCTGTAGCTTAACATGCAATGAGAATGTTTATAGATGTTATTTTCCATCAAATCCTATGGTGCATATTCAGTTTAAACTTCAAGTGAAGTTGATGAGACTTTGTCTGAGTTGGTGCTGTAGGATTTGGCTTGTAGCTAGTACCTGAATAACATCTATTGAAGTTCTTCTGTTGTGTCCACTGCTACAGTTTCTAAGTACTCCTCAGTCCTGGTGTTCCCCTTTTCTTTTTCTGAGCAGCACTGTTTAATAAAACAACCTTAATTTAATATTTTAGCCACTATACTGCCAATGCTTGCATCTTCCCTGTCTGTGCCCTGCATCATGTAGCTGTAACAACTGTTGAAGGCATAGGAAACACAAAATCCAGGCTGCACCCAGCCCAGGTAAGCTATTAATACAGGTAACCTTGAAACCTGTTTTTTTTTTACGTTGTTTAATCCTTTTCATGGTTGTTGGGATCCTCATCGTAATGCTAAAGCCAGGAATTTGACTTTCCACATGAGTAGTCTCAGGTTTTGGCTGTCCTGTCCTTCCATGAATGGCTGTGGTTTTTTGTCTTCTATAGTTAGGAACATTCTCTGTAGCAGGGAAGTAGAGTTTGGCTAAGAAATGTTTCTGGAGTCCCAGACTATTTTTGCGGGAGAGGAGTGATAGGAATGTGAAACCTTGCTCTTCTAGCAAGGTGTTATAATGCACTTTTTCTGGAAGAAGACTTATTTCAGCTTTTTCAGAGATATTGCTCCTTTAAGGGAAACTATGATTCATCTCAATTTATACAGTAGGTAGGACTTGTGCTAATGTCTATCTGAGGCAGTAAGTAACAAAGTGAAAAATTGGTTAGACGTGCATGAAACAATGGCAGCCAACCTGACCTTTGTTTGCTTGCCTTCTGTATCTCCCCCGAAGATTTGAACAGCTAAGCTTTGAAATTCAAACTTGGATCTAAACAGGTAGTCCCAGCCTTTCTAGCACTTTCTAGCAAATATGAAGACCTTTTGATCTCATCAAAGGTTTCTAGTCACCATCAGTTACACTGAGAGTTGAAAGCCTAGATGCTTTCCCTAGAGAACTTTTGAGAGTGTTCTCTTCTTTGAAGTATGCTTTGCAGATTAATTGACCATCTCATAAGAGAAGATCTGATGATAGTCTTAGCATCTCTGATGAGACACTTTTTTTTTTTAAGAGATGTTACAGAAACAAGTGCAACAACAACCTGATCTTTATATTATGAGCTGATGGCTGTTGTTACTTCTTCTCAGGAGAGAATAGCAAAAAGTCATGGGTCCCAGTGTGGCTTTTGCACTCCAGGCATTGTCATGTCCATGTATACACTGCTTCGGAACCAACCTGAGCCCAAAATGGAGGACATAGAAGATGCTTTCCAAGGTAGTACTCGTAGCCATGCAGAGATGTACCCTGTTCTGCTTCCATTACATCTGCTCACCAATAGGATGGAGGTGCAGCTTTGCTGAATGTATTTTGTTAAAGATAGATATTTGTTATGAGGTTAGAGAACTAGATTTTCCACTAGAAGACTGGCCAGGCACTGTAAAGTGAACAAAATCGGCTTGCAAAAAATTTTTTTGTCTGGAAGCATGGCCTCAGTCTTATACTAGGACCCCACTAAACACAGAACAAAGCCAGTACCTGGGGGGGCTTCTAAGAGCCTTTGCAACTCCTTGCTTATTCATTGCTGTCACAAGAGCCTCCAGGGGTGACAGAGAGCATCTGGGCCACCCGACCTCAAGTAAAGGACCAAGAGAGCAATATACATGGTGTGTGGCAGAATCCAACTGCATAAATCATCTGGGAGACTGTTGTTATTGCTGAGGTTAGAGTGCTTCTGGCAGTAACCTGAAAATAAATTGGATGCAGGAAAAAGCAACCTCTTTGTAGTCCAGGAGAATGGATAGTTAGTATACTGATTAGACTTACACAACTGAGGTAAATAAAATACTGAATAAGGCAGACTGAGTTTCTGCTAAATTAATTTAAATTTAAAATTTCAACAAATGGGATGAGAGGATTGTTTCAAGATTACTGATAAATTTTTTGTCCTCCCAGTTTTTAAAGTAACTTTACATAGATTTGACAAGCTTTTTTGAGAAACAAGGAAATAGTCTAAAAGAAATGTTCTTAGCCAACTAACACTGAATCTTTTTCCTTTTGCCCTGGCAATGCAGGAAACTTGTGTCGGTGTACAGGGTACAGACCCATTCTGGAAGGATACAGGACATTTGCTAAAGTAAGTGTCTTCAGGTAATATTTTTAAAAAATCTGGATGGATGGCTGTCTTTCTATTACTAATACACTATGAGCTGAAATGGGGAGGAAGGAAATGTTCAGGCTACAACAACCCAGCCTCAGCTCTCAGCCCCCATGTATGTTTCATGCATTAATAATAGAGGGAAACTGATTCCTATTCTGCATTTGCTCTAAGTGAAACACAAATAAGATCTCCTCAGTGGTACCTTTTTGGATCACAGGTACTTACACTCTAATTCTTTTCTCTAAGTCTCAAAAAACCCCAGGTATCTGATGAGAAATTGCTTTCTTGAAAGATCAGGTGTAGACCTGAAATAACTCTGGAAACAAGTTTGTCATTGTTGTATAGTTTTAGACCAGATCTCATCTACACTTTTTTTAAGGCACAGAGCTTTCCTATAATTTTTTTCTAGTCCCTTTGTTCCTGAAAGATTAGTAGAAGCTGCAAGGAAAAGTAGATCATTAGGTACTTCAGTGATTACTAGCCACTTAGGGGGCTGCATTTGTATTAAATATCAAAAGTATACAATTTAGCATGCTGCTCATTATTTCATTTTATTATCCAGAATTACAATCAACAAAAGATAATACTAGCAGGACCAAGATCTATTACAAGTGGATAAACCACAAGTGGATACAAGTGGATAAACCCAGTTGCTGTAGCTTAGTTAGATTTTCAACAAGCTTTCAACAGTATCTCACCAAATGCATTTAAAGACAGTAATGAAGACAATCAGCAGCCATGTGGTAAGAGGGAAAATCTGTATGGATGAAAGATGGATTAAACAGCAAGAAATGGCTGATAGGATAAACTGGTGTATTTTTGCAGAGGAGGGAGGTCATGGGACCTGTGGAGGGAGCCAGATTGTTAGAAAAGAGAAAAGAGAGCAAGCAGTGATGAGAAAAAAAGTTAATTGATACCAAGTTAGCCTAGGTACTGGTGACATAAACAGACTTTATAAAGGACTTTATAAATGTGGGAACTGGAGAGTAGAATGGGACAAAAAATTCATTTGGGCCAGAGATATTGTCTGAGTGGTCAGAGTAGTTCTAAATGAGAACAAGAAGTCTGTGAGCACACTGTACATCACTTAGCCATCACACTGCAGTGTACTGCCTTCCATTGACAAGGGAGCTACCTGGTTGCTTGGCACCTTCCATCTCCCATTTCTGCTTTGGATATAATAAATGTGGGATCAATTTGTCTCAAAAGTTCTTAAAAGTTTGTCCCCACAGGACTTGAATTGCTGTGGCAGAGTAGCCAATGGCACTGGATGCTGTTGTAAGGAGAGGGAAAATAGCACGGTAAGCTAAATTTTAAAGTCCATAAACTCAAATTGCAATATAGTGTTAAAGCTGTGATGTATTGGCTACCTCTGGCTCTACTGTGGTGCAGATAATCAGAGTCATCTGAACTGATTTGAATGTCTATCTTAGAAAACACTGTGACTACATGTCCTGGTCATCATGACTAAGGGTTTACAATAGTGATCTAGATAAGCTTCTTCTGAATCTGTGTGGTGTAACACTTTGATGAAATATCACAGTAATAACTGTAAGCAATGTGTTACCAGCTTCTGGTATATTGAAGCTATCCATCTTCCTGGGAAAACGGATCTAAAGCCCAGTTTATCTGCTGGATTGCCAGAATTTGCAGTCCAGTAAGGAATGAAGTAATTTAATCACTATTCCCATAGACTGTAAAATCAAAAGCTTTTGGAATATCTGAAGGGAAAAAGTTAATCACATTTTAGGTACCAGTTGAGGTACAAACAATGGAGGGATGAAAACAATTAATTAGGACATAAGGCAGTGTGGGTATAAAATGAATTTAAGAAAGAGAGAATATATTTTTTGCCAGAAAATTCAAATGAATTCCTGTGGATTCTTTGTTAGGAAGCATCCAGTGTTTCACAGAATACTTCAGCAATTAAGACTACTTGAAGTTCTTGAATAGTTTATTAAAGAAAAATGTTACTGCAGATTGCTGTGATTGATGAATGAGGAGGAATACATCTTGTAAAAGTTGGAATGTTCTGACTTTGTGAAGAATAGCTGAAGCATGATTGTTTCTTCCTCAGAATGGGGGCTGCTGTGGTGGAAAAGCCAATGGTCCAAGTTGCTGCATGAAAGGAAAAGATGACAGTGTGGTAATGTGTCTCTTAACTACTCTTTTTATCTTTATTCCTGATGGTTTGAAGTCTTAGCTCTGGCTTGTTCTGTGCCAAAGCCCAATGCTTTAGCTCTGATCAAAGCAGTTTAGTCTAACTTATATTTTATACTGGTCTTACCTCAGAAAAGGTAACTTTGTAATTTAACATGCCAGTGTCAAAGTGATGTCATTTTTGATCAGCAGAAACCTCTTAGTGTGTTCACACTTCACGTTTCAAACCAGACATGCACTGTGATTAGAAAAATATGACTGAGGAACCTAGAACACTGGATCAGGTGGCATCTTTCTGCTGTGTTTGCTGTTCTTTACTCCATGAAATAATAATAGAGAATTGACTGGAAAGAGGAATGAGTTAGGGTTGTATGTGGATAGCTTTCTTTTCTGCTGCTGAGCCACTTCTGTTTTCTCTATCATAGACAATGGTGTCCTCCAGCCTGTTCAATTCATCTGAGTTCCAGCCATGGGACCCTACTCAGGAGCCAATCTTCCCACCCGAGTTAATGGTGAGTTCATTCAAAAAGAAATAGAACGTGGTTCTTTGGTTTCAATGTTCTGCACAGGGTCTGAGCATCTTCTCTGCCCTGAGAAAATAGTGTAAAAGATGGCTGCTGGTAGAATATGATGCTTGGCCTTGAACACTTCCCTATGGGAAGGCTTTTAAGGCAGGATGGCTTAGAAGAGTCAGGCCAAGAGCCTGCCCAAGCTGCCCAGCTTTCCTCTCTGCTTCTCACCACACATGGCCTGCTCCTGGTCTGTCTTCTGCTCTGGTCATGGCAATCTATGGGTGGAACAGTTGCTGACATCTAGATTTACTAGGTCAGATGTGAATTTCTACATTAAATACAGCTGTATCTGAGCTATATTGCCCTGTGCTCCCTTTATAGTGTAGGAAGAGAAGTAGGAGCTAGGGGATGTAACTAAGTATTTATTTCAACTGGATGTGTTGTGAGAGGGCTCAGAGAAACTGCCAAACACAGACCAATATGATCAATAAGCAAAATCTCATTTATTGAATTCACTAATGCAGAGTATATACTTTTCTCTTATCTGTGTTACATGCATGGCATTAAGTGATTGGTTAACACTCTCTGAACTTGCTTCTAACTTACAAGCTAATTGGTTAAATGTTATTGTCCATGCCCATGTCGAGGGCAGTCCTGGTTTGAAAATGTTTTCTCTTGCCTTTACTCTGTTATCTTGTTTTGCTAGAAAGCCAGCTCAGGTGTTATTCTAACACCGAGGTTAAGTTCATTGATGCATTCCCAAACATGGCTTGTTCAGTACATGTCTGCTTTTGGGAATAACCCCACACAGATGATTTCCCAAAAGCATTCACTTCTCCCCACTCAGTGTAGTAGCAGAAGGAGTTGACTGGCTCACAGTGACGTCAAACATTAGTTTTTCTCAATGTTTCCTTCCTGTCTTTTGGGGGGTAATTTTTTTTCCCTAAGTAACAGTTTCCCAAACAGGAATCTAACCTAGCACATTGCATGTTTACATCTTCCTTCACAGCTCGCAAACAATGGAATTTCAGACATTAGTTCTGCTTCTGGACCCAACCTAAATGCTAGGAGATACAGCATGATAGGTTCTTATAGACCATAGCATAACATATATTTAGCTTGAGGTCTGTACCCTCTGTTTCTTTTCTAATGGGCTGCATGTGAACAGGGATTCTTGGCTTGATGTAGAGTCTGAGCTCTACTTGAATTCACTTTTCCAGACTCAGAGTAACAAACAGCAGAAACAGCTGTGTTTCAAAGGTGAGCGTGTGATGTGGATCCAGCCTACGACTCTCAAGGAATTGGTGGATCTCAAATCCCAGCACCCCAGTGCCAAGCTTGTTGTGGGGAACACAGAAGTGGGTAAGAGGAAGAGATGATGTTCTTTATGAGCAGTTGGAAAACTTTCCATGGAGTGTTTTGTGAGAGGTAGTACAAATGTAAACATTAATGCCATTGCTGTTAAATAGCAGTTTAATCTTCAGGATGCATGTTGGTGGACTAAGCTCAAAGTGCATAATTTTACCTGTTCTTTGCTATTTTGGGTAAAAAAAATTTGCTTATCTAAACATCTGAGCTTTTGTGTTAGTTTTAAAAAAAGGGAAGTGGCACAGCGTAAAATATTTTCCTAATCTAATTAATCCAGTTGCAAAATCTGTGTTTTCAAAGATTTTTCACTGAGTAAACTCTCAAGACTTGAAATCTTATTGTTTTTTTCCAAAATAATACATACTTCTGCAACATAACTGAAGAGGAGAGTTCAGGCAAATTTAGTAATTTTGTCATGCTAAACCAATGGTTCAGGAGACAATCCCCAAACTTTGTATGGTTCATTGTATTCATAGTTCTTTCCTGAAGTACAACAATAACCATGTTACACAAATTTTAGACAATGTGTTCAAGCTTTTTGTAAGCCTAGAAAAGAGTCACTAAACCTTACCTTTGAGAATTCTGATCAGTATCTCTGTCACCTTGTATAATCTGTGTAACAGATGGTCAATGAACTGGCTCTTTAATAGGCCTACTGCCATTTTGTTGAGAAACAGTAAATTAGGCTCTGCCACCTGTGTGTTACTGAAGGAGTCTTACTTTTCCTTAAGGTATTGAGATGAGGTTAAAGAACATGTTGTATCCAGTAATAATAGCACCAGCGTGGATCTCTGAAATGAATGCTGTTCAGCACACTGAAACAGGTGAGCAAAAAAGAGGCAGCTTGCCTGTGAAATGAGTGGAGACTCAACAGAATAATGAAAAGGATATGAAAGAAAATTCCTAGATTAAAAACTGCATCTGTATTAATGCCTCTCGTATGCAGAGAATCATGTGAGGGATGTGTAAAAATAATTTGAGATCGAAAGAGAGCTTTCACTAGAAGGTATATTAACTATTCCATCTGTTTGCTGTGTGGTGCTTTACCTATATTAACTGGGTTAATAATGGGTCTCAATGGGTAATATTTTAAAGTTGAAAGATTTAAAAATTACTAACTGGAGGAAAGATGCTGAATATGACAGTCTAAGTGATTAAATATTGCATTCTACCTTCACAATAAGAACAGGTCAACGTCACAAATAGAAGCAGTGTGTTGTGTATGTGGCCCAATGCCTGGTAGTATGTTTAAGGAAGCATGTGGAAATAAGAGGAGTTGAAGTTCACTTCTCAAAGGATGAACTAATACCTGTAGGGAAGCAATATCATTCATAACACACTATGGCAAAAACACAGTGGGTTACTGTTGTGTGAAAGGGAGTATCATCAGGAGCTGTGAATTTAAAGGTGAATTTTGTTCTGAGGATGTGATGCTTATATGAGTGCATAACAAATACTCTAATGTGATTGAATGGCTTCTCTAAACCATGTTGTCTAATTAAACTCAGTGCCATCTAAACTTTGTAGACACAGTTATAGATGTCCCCCTGTACCTTGACATCTGGGAAAACAATTAATTCCATTTGTTTGTTTCCAGGGATCACCTTTGGTGCTGCCTGTACCCTGAGCTCAGTAGAGGAGGTGCTGAGAAAAGCAGTGGCAGAGCTCCCTTCTTACAAAACAGAAATCTTCCGGGCTGTTCTTGAACAGCTGCGGTGGTTTGCAGGGCCACAGATCAGGAATGTTGCTGTAAGTGACTCAGGAGCATCAAGGACTGGAACTGAAAACTCCATCACCTGAGGAGCTGGTCTGCCTCATCCAATGTTGCTGTGCCCCATGCTTCTCACATGAGAACATTTGCAAACCTAGACAAAGAAGCTAGCACACATAAACCCACCCCAGGAAAGGACAGCAACATCAGTCTTGGCTGGTGTCTGTGCTACACTGATATCACAAATCTATCTAGCAAGGAAAACATGGCAGTTGTCCAAGTCTTCCATTGCTTCTGTATGGATAGGGGGCTGGAAACTGTAGTGAGATTTGAGTAATTTAATAACAGTGTATTTAGAGTTCTGAGCAAACTTCAGGTGTATAGAATTTTGCCAGAACAGCTATTGCGGTTGTACTGTTAATGTATCAGATCTGACAAATATTCCTCTTGTTTTGAAGGGAAAAAAGAGACGGGTTTGGTGTGTTTGAACTTCATATACTGAAGGAAAAGACTATGAAGCAAGCATATGAACCAACCTACCAAACACAGAATTTTTTTTTCTCTGAGATACTGTGCTATACATCAGTTTTGTAGCAAAAAAACCTTGGGTTCCTGAATGTCACTGTAAAGATGCTCTATACTTTCATGGAACTTCCCTTAATTGCAGCTACAATGATTGAATTTTGGTATAGTTGGGCGTTTATGGTTTGAACATAGTTTTGATATGTTACCCAAAGACTGCTCCTAGAGTTGTTTCAGGGGTTAGTATTGACTGGGGCAGCAACTGATTTCATGTCTTTCCATACTTCTTCCCACTTCATTAAAGGCTTGAAAGTACTGAGTGAGCAAAAAGAATTTACCAGAGCAAACCCGGGCAGAGCTACCCTCTAGTGCGGGGTATACAGAATAATGCTGTATTACAAGTTGCTACAACTGTATCTTCAGTCATTTTAATATTTATCTGATGCATATATTATCACTTTAGGCTCTCGGTGGGAACATAATGACAGCAAGTCCAATTTCTGACTTAAATCCTGTGTTAATGGCAAGTGGAAGCAAACTGACTCTGGTATCAAGTGGTAAGCTGCTTAGTTTTCCTTGTGGCACTGAGAGGAGAGGCATAGTCAATAGTATTTTGCCATGGATCGGGTCAGAACCTGGAAGTGGAAGTTAACAAGTACATAAATACGCTTAGTCTGAACCATCAGGTGTTTGGGGATTTTTTGACCCTGAAGTCCTAAGACTGGCTTCCTAAAGAATGTTGAACTTGCCAGAATGAATCTCTGGTACCTTGTAAGTACATACAGAAAAGTCTTTGTGAATAGCTGGTGGAAGATGTCTTTTCACAAAACCAACAGGCAAACTTGTTTCTGTCACAATCATACTTTGACCCATGTGAATTTTTCAGATAAGGTTTGAAACTTGTTTTGTTTTTTTTTCTCTGAGGGAAGCTGAATGTCTCAATTTGTATTTGCTCTTAGGAAGAATTTTTTAAAAATAGGATCCTTGGAGTAAGTGGACTGTCTTATCATTGAATTTCTCTTTTGCTGGTTTGTGTGCAAACTAAGGAAAGTAGAAAGGAAATTGCGTTGGGATGTTGGAAACTGGTTAACCTGGAGACTCAGCTTTAGTTAGGTGTGGAATGGGGTGTCTTTGATCAGTTCGTGTGCAAATAAAACCTCATATTTAAGCAGAAGCTGTCACAGATTCCATATGGACCAAAGTAAATCTAAGAAATTCCTGATGAGTTTGGTGAAGAGACATGGAAAAATGAAAATTGATACCATATCAAGAGATATTTCTGTAGGTTGAATGCTCTTTCGTACATACTATTGCCATTTTTATCTGAGTCATTCATCTGCCATTTTGCTCTTCTTGTTCTACAGAGGGGCAAAGGACTATCACAATGGATGAGAAGTTTTTCACTGGATACAGAAAGACAATAGTTAAGCCTGAAGAAATCCTTCTCTCTGTTGAAATACCCTACACCAAGAAGGTAACCTTGTAGGAAGTCCTCAATGCCCATGGAGTTAAAATACTACTATTTGAGTGTCGTTTTCAATCTTAGTCACTTTTTTCCCTTGGAGACTGTCCCCTGAATGCTTATGTAATCCCAAGCAGACCAGGAAACAAGTAAATTATTTGGTGAAAATCTAGCAATGCACTCTTTTTTTACAAGCAAGAGGAGCTTGGCTGTAGAGTATGGTAAGACCATGAAGTTTTCTAGAGCTAGAAGTTTAAATTTTACTTTGTCTGGAGCTCTTTGAGTGCATTAGGTAATGATGAAAGGTGATACTGATGTTCCCTGAGGCCTCTTTGCAAAATAGTTACAGCAAAGATGCTTAACCCTTCCTGAAGTAAAGTGAAGTTAAAGTTCTCAAACTTTCTGCTTAATTCCTATGAACTGAAATAGAAAAGAAATAGGGAAAAGCGTTTATGGCTGAGAGGGAAGGTCAGTTTCTGCATTCTTGCTGCACAAGACTAAAACCACAAGAACCGCTTGTTGGAGTATTTTAGCAATGTGGACTTGCAACTTCAAACAAGCCTGCAGAATTTCCTTCAAGTAGAACAATGAGCACTTCTGCAGCAGCATGAACCATAACTGATTCAAAGAGTCTAGAACTTTTTTCTTTCTGCTTAGGGCTGAAAACACCAGACTAATTTTATGGCTGTGATGGTGCTTACATTTTTAGCACTTTAAGACAAGTTTTAAGATGCAAGGATTCACATTTTCTTTATAAATGGAAAATGCTGATTTACTTGAAGTGCCATCAGATTATGAGAGAGAACCAATAAATCCTTTGTCCATCTTCTCTGGTTTTTGTATCTAACTACTAGGGGAACACAGCTTTTTTTATTTATAGTGGTTTTCTGTCTGTTTCAGAGTGATTCTTCTTTGATCATGTGGTAACTGCAGACAGCATTAAATTTTGCCAAAATGACAAAGATGGTTGAGGTAGTCAATGGAAAACACCATATTCTTTTATTGATATGACAGTCATATGGCAATTTCACAAAACAAACAAATGTTTACCAACAGGGAAATGGCTTCATCCTCATCCATTGATCTGAAAAACTAAACCAACTTTTGCACCCTCTGCTTTGTGGTTTCTTGGCTGATGTTTCGTCCCAAACAGGATGTCAGGGACACTAAAGTTCTTCGGGGAATGTCTGGAGGTGCTGGTGTGTGGCAGGCAAAGTCTTATATAAGGGTCACTTCCTCATAACTCTAAGTGGGGCTGCGTCAACGCACGGCTAGATCAAATTTTTCAGTTTGTTTAAAATAGATGTAACCTTTTGCATTACTGTGTCTGGTTACACCAAGGGTAAGACTGGCCAAAGTACAGAAAGAAGTATTAAAGAAGTATTGGAGTTTACATGATTCAATGTTACTGCAGGGGAACTGAGTGCAGGGTCGGCTCTATCATAGATAGAGTTATAAGAGAGAGGAGATAACACCTTTTTATGCTGATATTTTGTATGTCAGCTATTTTAAATACTCAGGGAATAAAGATTTTTTGAGTCTAATTGTTAAGGGAATCACAGCTGAGCAAAGACAGTGTTTAGAAAAGGAAACAGGTCGTTTGATTGGAGATAAAATGTAAACAGATTCCAGTAAAAAAGAACTGTTTAGACTTTCATATATAACAAAGCATTCCTCAAACAGATCATATTCTTTATTTAACAATACTCTTTCTCTTCTGGACTATAAAAAAAACATTCTTTGTGTTCCAGATAAAGTTCACAAGCATTATGCACCACTTATATTATAACACACTTAGTGACCGTCAGTTTTTCCTGTCCTTCTCCTTGTATACATCTTTCTTCATCACATTTGTCACTGATATGGATTACATTTACTGTTTTCTAATTAGAAAAGCCTGACATCACAATACCTATGTATTTTTATCTTTGGAAAACAATCTTAACATACTGTTTGCTGAGTATTGCCATCATAGGTTCAGATCATTACATTTTTTGCCCTGCTGACAGGGCAGAAATCTTTCATGTCATTAAATCTTTGTTCATCCTTTAAATTAGTATCCTCCAGCCTTAATCTGTACTGTTCTCTGTATTCCATGGTGGTGGACTGAAAAAAATAGACATTGAAAGAATGTTTTTGCAAATGTGAATATTGCCTAGGAATCTTTTAGGGCCTGTGGATTTCTTAACGTGCAAAACAAACCTGGTGTTGCAGCTTCTCCAAAATGGGAGAGAGGAGACTAATCTAGGTCCTTGATATGCAGCCCTTACTCTTATGGATTGCTTGGCTTTCTTGCAAGTATAACTAGTACCTAGGATCTTTCACTGTGATAGCTTAGAGGAGATGTGCTCTGACATTTTACTAAGAGGTAGGGCACATATGGGCAGATGAAGTGATTGCTACCTTGCCTACACTCCTAGGAAATGGTGCCTTTTATCTTTAAGGATTCTGTACCAAGAAAATGGAGGTGTCTCATGAGGAGCGAAGGCAAATATTGCCCTCCTGTTGCAGTCATGTTATTGGAAAGCTTCTCTGAAGTTTGCAGTAAGAAGAGAGACTGCTTTTATTCCTTTTTGAAAGCCAATTGCTTTAACAAGCAGACTGGCAGAACGTCCTCACTAGGAGGATGCTACTTGTGCAGGACAGTCAAAGGAAAAACTGACTCTAAGGTGACAACATGTCATAGTGTACACTGATCGAATGTTAATCTCGTATTTACTGCCAGTCTTCACAGGATAGCTTCTTAGTGTTGTGAGCTGTAGTTGCTGGTACATGTAAAAAAATTTCCTTGCTCTGTGAAGACCATCAGAGGATTCAGAACAGTTATTGAGAACCGTATTTGCAGTAACAAGTTGAAATTGTCCAATATTAATTAGTCAGGTCTATTCTATAACTGTGACAATTTTGATTATTGTTTTCAGTTCTTGCTGAGTACAAAGACTTAGGAAAGAGCAAGAAGGGGAGGGTTTAGGATAAGAGTTTTACTGATTAGACTTCCATCTTAGCAGCCTAAGAAAATAAGTTGCTGACGAACAGAGAACTTCTTTATGTGCAAAAAAATCTGTCCTGGTTCTTCCTTTCAAGACAAAGGAAGCAGATCTTTTTCAATCTTTTTCAAAGCTAAATTTCCACACAATCCTAGGCTGGCTAACAACCACTTCTCTACTACATTAGAATTAATTGTTGAACCATGTGCCCTAACTTGTCCTGCTTGGCACTGCAAGATGAATCAGTCAGATACAGTTCCTTGCAAGACCTCACCTATGTAGAGAAAGGACAGCTTGTCCATATTTATATTCCAAAGTATGCAAAGGTACAGAATAAAGAAATATTTTCCTATTTTTTAGAGTGAATACTTCTCGGCTTTCAAGCAGGCTTCCCGTCGGGAGGATGACATTGCTATCGTGACATGTGGGATGCGAGTCTTGTTCCAAGCTGGAACTATCAGAGTGCAGGAAATAAAACTAAGCTATGGAGGAATGGCTCCTACAACTGTCCTGGCTCTAAAAACTTGCCAGGCGATCACTGGCAGGTATAAATTTTCCTGTGTTAGACAGGCTGTCTACTGGAACAGTGCTGATTTTTGCAGGAGCAGTTCACATAACCTAAATCCTCTCTGCTAGTACACAGAAGAAAGGTGAAGAAGTGTAGTTACACTTCTTCAGCAATCTTTTGTGTGATGCCTTGCTTCCTTCAGTACACCTTACCTTAAAGATCCATGTCAGCCTCATTCAGAGAGCCATTTCCTTGCTAAATTTGCACATTTGGTGAAATGGACAGAAGCTAGATGTGGGCAAGCGCTACAAAACTGATTTTCTTTCCATCTGGACCTAGAAATCTATGCTTTTATCATTTAATATCTTTGCCACATCTTTAGAAAAGATTACATGAACCCAAGATGAGAGGAAAGCTGATAGATATAATATAAACAGTGACAGAACAGGTAGCTGTTGTTTGAGAGCTTATGAAGCTGCCATGTCAGAAGATTTAATCTGCCTCAGGAATATTTAGGGCTAAGCAAGAGCTCTGTGTCACCTTTGTTCCCTTGCAGAGACTGGAATGAGAAGCTGCTGCAGGATGTCTGCCACTTACTGGCAGGTGAGATGGATCTGCCTCCTTCTGTGCCTGGTGGGATGGTGGATTTTCGACGCACACTCACACTCAGCTTCTTCTTCAAGTTCTACCTTACAGTCCTTCAGAAACTAAGCAAGGATCACAGTGACCCTGTGAGTTCTGCTAGGAATTGCAGACTTGGGGAAGGAGACATCTGTATGTGCTGTCTTGGTGGGGAAAGCAGGGTGAAGGCTCAGATTTAAGCAGAGCTGTATCTGATAAACTATTGCCAGAACTACTCTGCTCCTTACCCGCGTGACAGTGACTAGTGAATCTTCCCACTTGGTTCCCTGGGGCATCCCCACCTGGATGTGGAAGGATGCTGATATGTGGGTTCACAGCAGGTTTCCTGGAATTCTTCCTTTCTGTTCATTACAACTGCTTTCATGGGTATGTGGCTATTCTGTGCACAGAGCCTGAGCCCATTCAACTGGCAAAAGATTGTTTGTCTTCACTGAAGGATGGAAAAGTCAAGAACATCCTGGGCTGCTGGGGAATGGGAGGAAGGGACTGGCAGGGAAGATAATTGCTATTTAATATGTTTCTGGCAGAACAATTTATGTGAGCCTGTCCCCTTACACTACATCAGTGCTACAGAGTTGTTTCACAAAGATCCCATTGTAAATGCCCAACTCTTCCAGGTAAGTATCAGTATCTGCATGATGTAAACCTGAGCTTTCTGCAGCTCAAACTGTGCTTCTTCACTTGTTGCCTCACTGGGTATAAGCAATACATGTACCTACGTAATGCTATTCCTGAGGCTTATATCTGGGTCTCAATCCCTTCCTTGCTTTCGGATACAATGTTCTTTCCTGTTGTTGGCTGACTGCTACTTTGCATCTCTCAGGCTTCAGATTCAGGATGTATCTCCTTACTTTTATCTCTGCTAAGGTCTGTTTTCTTTGGCTTTGAGAGTAGAAGCCAGCTGCAGAAGCTAAGCCTTTTATGGAAGCTGTCACATCAAACCCTTCTCTTCCATAGCAATTTGAAAAACTGAATTGCCTTTACTTCGTTCTCTACAGCCTCCTCTGTGTAGCTGCTCCATATTTTCTACATTCCTTTTCTATGGGACCGAGACCCTATCCCATTCATCGTCTCACTAGAGTGTTTTTCATGGTGCCTTTTGCTCTCCCATCAAAGCTTTTGTCCCCTGCAATATGAGTGGTTGTACTTGGTCACTTGTTTTACTCCAGGAAGTGCCCAAGGGACAAGTAGTTGAAGATATGGTGGGTCGGCCTTTGATGCATGTGTCGGCAGCCAAACAAGCATGTGGAGAAGCTGTTTACTGTGATGACATCCCTCACTACCAGAATGAGTTGTATCTAACCCTGGTGATCAGCACCAAAGCCCATGCTAAGATCCTGTAAGTGTTGCTTCTGAGTTTCAGATGTTGCAAGCATCCTGTGCCTGGTGGTTTAGAAAACATTTAGCTGTCAAGCTGTGAGTGAGGGACAGTGAGTTTTTGCATTAGTGGGAATTTCAGTTAATTGCATTTTGCTATGTGAAGGTGAGCTGTGTATGTTACAGCTGACTTGCTAGTCTGTGTCAGTGGGAATTGAGAGCATTAACACCAAACTCAGAGTTTTGCTGGAGCACAAATTCCTCATCCTTAGGCAGTTTTCTTGTATGCCCTGTCTCTTATACTCAAGCATGCAGAATGGAAAAGGAGCAGGGTAGGAGAGCACCACAATGTCTGAGAAAGTATAATTTTAATTGCTGACCAGAGCATGCAGCTTGAACATGGCCTTGACAAAAAAATCAGGTTGTAACATGCAGTTCTTCCACAGTAGTCAGCTGTGTGTGTTATGTGTCCAGGTTCTTGCCTTGCACAGTGCTTACTTGAGCTGTTGGTTGTAGACAGGGAGGAATCTTGCCTTCTCAACATCATGGCAGATAAGCAGACAGAGGGCACTATCACTAATGCCCATCTGTCTCTGGCAAAGAGTGTCAAAAGATCTTTGGTACATCCATGGTGATCCATGTATGATTGGATCAAGTTCAAATATGTCTCAGAGAAGATGCACAACACAGTATAGTCCAAAGAAGCAGACTGGCGTTCTGAATCACAGTCGGATTTAGATTGTAATGTGGGTCCCACATTACTTTAGTATAATAAGTTACCCTTTCTGCATTGGTCTCACATTATATGAATGAGACAATCTCCTCTACTGCATAGCCAGACTTCAGGGAATCAGGCCTGAAAATGTGTTGGTACAGAATATGCACTTACAAAAAGAAAAATGAGAAATAATAACGTTGCCTCTCTTTCTGCCTTTCTTTAGTTCTATAGATGCATCTGAAGCCCACAGTGTTCCTGGTTTTGTGTGTTTTGTCTCTGCCAAGGATGTTCCTGGCAGTAACATCACTGGCATTGCTAATGATGAGACTGTCTTTGCTGAGGATGTGGTATGTGGCTAAAAAGAGCCCTTTTCAGTCACACTGTTCAGGAGATAAGATTTATCTTATTGTCCAGTGGAGTCCTCTACCATATACAGAGATAAATCCTGACTGCACTGGAGTCAATAAATATATTGGTAACAAATTCAGCAAGGCCTGAGTCCCCTTGCCCCCTGTCTTTCACTTATTTGTACTATCTGTACTGTTCTGCTGTAAGCTGCAGGCTACTGATACAGGTGTACTCAGTGGGTTACTATCTGAAGTTGTGTTAGGTTTCCCTTAATTGGTTTTAAATAGACTGGTCAAAAAAAACAGACAAAATTTTACACAAAAGGAATAGACAAAAGTTTATCATAAGCCTTTCAGTTCCTATATATATACACACCAAATGATAGTGGGTCCTAATATTGCCTGCAGGTCACCTGTGTTGGCCATATCATTGGTGCAGTTCTTGCAGACACACAAGAACATGCCAGAAGAGCAGCTAAATCTGTCAAGATCAAGTATGAAGAGCTCAAGCCTATCGTCACAATTCAGGTAAGATGGCTCAGATCTGGTTCTGCAGTTAGCTTGGAACACTCTAATATCTAACTTCTGTTCTCACATGTGTGGCTATTTAGCCTAACGTGTTATCAGTCTTTGTGGGTGCAGTAAGATAGGAATAGAATGGATTAATTTGTATGGAAAGGACACACCTTTGATATGGTACTGAGTGGAAGTACATTAACTTGTTTTGTGTTATTTAAAGCTAAAACAAATAAATCCGATTCTAGAAGATATATTTGTGTACTCAAGACCAATTTGCTTACATTAACAAGGGTACTGTCAGTTATGTTCTTACCCACAGGTGCTTGCTTTCATTCTTGATTCTCTGGTCTGTAGCACTTGATAAGAAAGCATGAAAACATCTCTTGTAGCCCAGTCACTGCACTATTTTTCTGAGATTTCTGGAGACCACTTATTTAGGTTTTAAAGAAATTAATTTTCAGGCATTCACTCTGCACTATGAACATTGCTGTACAGACAGCCCTTAAGAGGCTTTCCTGAAAGCTAAAGAAATTACTGTCAAGAATTTGTGATCATTCCGTGCTTTTTTTTTTTAACTAGGATTTTTAATATTTTCTAAGGTGACAGTAAAAGCAAATTATAGCATCTAAAGGTATTCACACTAGAAATGAAGAAAAAAAATGTATGAAGCCGTTCTTATTGACAAGAGATTAGAACCATGGAATTTTAGTTATTTAATTGTCAGTCTCTCATACCATGTGTTTTGTAATGTGAATCTTATTCCAAGGAATACAAAGAGTCTGTGCTTGTACAGACACTGGAACTGTCACCTATGAGCAGAGGTTTTGATGAGAATCCTTTGTGAATTCACAAACAGCATGTGAGAACATAATCTTTTCTGAGGCTTCTAGTTGTCTATTCCACCATGAAAGAGTGGAACTCAAATGTGCCAGTTTTTTTTTATTTGATTACTCTGATTTATTTCATTATGGAAAACTTCAGTTTCGTCGAAGGTGAAATGCAGTTGTAAAACTTCCCCAAGAAAGATTGTTATATATTAGGTCAGAAGTGAACTATTTCTGCAGAAGTTATCATCCGATATAAGATATGTAGTTTTCTTCTGTTTCTTTTTTTTTTTTTTTTTTTTTTTTTTTTTTTTTCCTTTCTTTTTTTCCTTTTTTTCTTTTTTTTTTTTCTTTTTTTTCTTTTTTTTTTTTCTCCTTTTTTTTCCCTTCTTTTTTTTTTCCTTTCCCCCTCCCCCCTTTCTTTTCCCTTTATTTCTCCCCACCTTTTGGGCTATGGACTAGAGTTAACATAAGTTTTAAGTCATAGCTCTGGTGACTACAGACTGCGAGGTTCCTGGTCTGTGAGGAAAAATAGGTCATGATGAACAATCTTAGGATTGTCCAGTTATGGTGTTTATTGTGAAACTGCTGTGATGCCAAAAATAATTTTTTACTACTTTAAGTCAAGTCACTTGACTTCTGCCATAGTGTCTGATAAGTTCGTGTGCTTCTTATCCTGAATATTTCTTCTTCAGTCAGAGAGCTTTGTTTTCACTCTGCTTCCACAATAATTTGATTTTGTCATTATGTTTCCCAGGAAGCTATTGAGAAACAATCCTTTCTTAAGTCTATAAAGAGGATTAATAAAGGAGATGTGAAAAAAGGATTTGAAGAATCTGATCACATTTTGGAAGGTGAGAATAAGCATTAATATTGATTTTAAATTAAAACAGTTTGTAACAAAAGAAGTCAAGCTATCGTCCTCCTTTATATACATATGATACTGAACTCATAGAAGTAAGGCTTTCTGGCCTAAATTAATTTTCTATTATGTTTCAACTAACTATTTATATACAAATAGCTTGTGAAAGATGTATTCCATTTCAAACAGACTTGGATGCTCCCAGCTTCACCCCTTTCTTCCAATGTAAGGACAAATTTTTCTTAAGCAAATACTCTACAAAGTGATTTTTTTTTTCTCCTAAAATGTATCCATATAGGAGCTTTTACCTGTCCCCATAAAATCTGGTGTGAATCTTAGAATGTCAACTTTCTTTAACCCGGTACATGACTGTATCTTCCAAAAATGGCAGATAGATGCATCTGAAAAGATGTGCCACCAACATTGGTGACTGGCAGGTATCATGAAGACCATGGCACTTCCTCTTAACACTTTCTCAACTCTGATTGTTGGTCTGCCTTTGAGGATGGATTTTGTGTGTGTGGCTTTTAGTGTCATTCCATTGGAGTCTGCCAAGCAGGTTGTAGAGACATGGGTAAACATAGCATTTATCAGAAACAGCTTAAAATCTTTAGGAGTTAGAAGATGTGAACTGGAATGCTCTCCCAGCCCCATGTCATCCTTAGTGTTTGTGTTAATAGTTCCTAAGAGGAAGAGTTTCAGGCATAAGACCTTTGGGGAACTACGTGTTTGTCAATAAGAGGGTGTTGTTATCCCTCTTACAAGACTGAGAGGGGAGTTAAATCAGTTACAGACACAGAATATGGTGTTAAGGGATTCTTCTCAAAGATCATGGAGAAGCATGCCCTCCTGGCCCCTCCCTGTGGGGGAAGGGGAGAATTAATTGAAACACCCACTTCTGGGTCTGTCATTTGTATTTTGGTCTGCATTGCTGACACTTCCCTCTGCAGTCAGAGATCAATGCTGGCACTTGAAAGGTGTCATAAACTGTTTTTCTTATAGTCTTCTATACAATGCAAAACAAAAACATTGTGCTAGGCAAGGCAGAAATTGTTCTGAGCTAGAAGACTGAGTTATTTAACAGGCTGCAATACTGTGTGAATGCCAGGCCAACCCCCTCAAGGAGACAAGAGAAAGGCCCCTGCTACATACAAGAGCAGGTGCTGTCTTACACAAATGTGCGTTTCTTACTGATGAACCTGATGAAGGCATTTATTTTGCTCCTTCTCAATTGAATAAAAGGAAGAGAGGAATGGGGTGCTGAGGTCTCTGAATATTAATACTCAGGGCAGCTGAATAGAGGGAGGTCGATTCTGATATTTAATACTAGCATGATGGCAAATTGTGAACTCATCACACATAAGGTGTCCTGGGGAAGAGCTACATTCAGGGACAGAGTTGATTCCCAGTTAGGTCTTATTAAGGATTTTTGGGTTTCTACTTTTATTCCCCTGTTTTGGAATCTGTAACTTTACATTGATCTGCTCAGCTAGACAATACTTATTTTCATCCTTCATCTCAGCGGTATTATCAGAGCAGTTTGAAAGGCACCAAACACTGCACATTAAGAGATGCTGGTTCAATTGCATGGTGCTCAGGCTTATTTTTGAAATGCCAGTCACTTGTGTTTTGTACTGAACCTTTCTAGAATGTGGAGGGGGGGGGACATACCTGTTTTGTTATGTTTTTTATAAATGTTGAACCAGTCAATTTTAGACCTAGGGATATCTAGTGCTGAGGAGTGCAAAGGCTTGTTTGTCATTTACCACGTATCAAAAGGGCAGTGTCTTGCAGGCACCACATGGTGGGGACACACCTACTAACACCAGGAACCGTCTATCTTTGGAGTATTTCTTTCAATTTTCTAGGTGAGATGTACCTGGGTGGACAGGAGCATTTCTATCTGGAAACTCACTGTACTCTGGCTGTGCCAAAGGGGGAAGATGGCGAGATGGAACTCTTTGTGTCAACCCAAAACCCAATGAAGACACAGGTACCATTCATTGACCTGCTACCTAAAAGGAATTTGTTTGTTTCAGACCAGATAAATGGTTGTTTTACAGTTGTTCTATCTTGTCTTGAATGGAAAATAAAAACCACGCACATAGGCTTAAAGTTGGGTAATAGATCTAAAGTTCATATCCACCCTACTGGTGTCCTCAATCTGCTTCCAGGTGACAGATGTTTCTGTTGGCACCACATCTTTGTCACCAGGAATTACATACTCCTTTCCAAAGAGGAGTCAGGAGGGATGAGTGCTGAATATGTCAGAAAGAGAGCTGATGTAAACACTGAGTATATATACCACTCTGCCATCTTGTAAGATGGGCTACTGGCCCTGTGGGGCATCCTTGGTCTGTTTACTGATTCACCAAGACTGTCCAAAGGTCTCATGATAGAGTGAGGAGAATGGACAGAGTGGTATGAATGTCAAACACTGTGCTAAATGAGACCTATGTCTTGGTGACCTCATGTCATGTTAGCCTCTTCCTGAGTCTAGTGCTGTCTGTTGAAACCAAGTGTGCCTTCCCACCTCAGAAATGAAATACTGGGCTTATTATTTCCATTGCATCAAATTTTTAGGGAACATCCTGCTGGAAAGCAGCTCTTTGGAGAAAGACTTTGGAGTCCTAGGGGACAGTAAAATCTTCATGAGTCAACAATGTGGCCAAGAGGGCCAATAGTATCCTAGGGTGCATCAGATAAAGTGTGTCCAATAGACCTAGGGAGGTTCTCCTCTCCCTCTACTCTGCCCCGGTGAGACCACTCCTGGTTTTGGAGTATCTGTATCTGGTTTTGGACTCCCCAGTTTAAGAGAGAGAGGGGTTTACTGGAGAGAGTCCTATAGAGAGCTACTAGGATGAATAAGGGACTTGAATATCTCTGCTATGGAGAAAGACTGAGAGGACTGGGGCTATTTAGCCTTTAGAAAAGAATACTAGTGGGGATCTTATTAGTGTCTATAAATATCTGAGGGGTGGGTGTCAAGAGGAAGAGGCCACTCTCTTTTTAGTGGTGTCCTGTGATAGGACAGGGAATAATGGGTTTTAACTAGAACATAGGAAGATTCACCTCTTGAGGAGAAACTTCATTACTGTGAGGATGATGGAGCACTGGAACAGGCTACCCAAAGAGGTTCTGAAGTCTCCTTCTCTGGAGACTTTCAAAGCCCACCTGGATGCATTCCTGTATGGCCTGCCCTGTGTGGTCCTGCTTTGGCAGGAGGCTTGCACTAGATGATCTCTAGAGGTCCCTTACAATCCCTAACACTTGATGATTCTGTGAAATCCAGTTGCAGGACCAATAGGACCTGAAAAGGTTATTTCCACTGTTGCAATGATTCTAGAAAGGCAATTCATTGGTATCTGGTTCTTAACACCAGCTCAGCTCTGTACGCATTGTTCTGTTCTGTTCTGCTTTTCTTCAGGAGTTTGCTGCTAATGCCTTGGGAGTACCTGCAAATCGTGTTGTGGTTCGAGTGAAAAGAATGGGGGGAGGATTTGGAGGAAAAGAAACTAGGAATACTATTTTGACAACTGCAGTGGTTGTTGCAGCTTTCAAGTAAGTTTATGTGTGGGAAGCAGGGCTTTTTCCTTTCTGACTGTCCTAGCCTGTCTCTTTCTGGAGCACCATTTTTGCTGGAGCACTTTGACTCTTCATGTCCTGTTAGTGTAAAACTTATAGGAAACCTGGTTTCTCTTAAAAGAGGTGTCTTATAGGCTCTTAGTTGGTAGGAGGAATTGAAGGAGCTAAGTTTGTGTGGGAATTTCCATTATTAATAGGAAAGGGGTAAAGCCCCCTTGCTCTGCTCTTCCATTGGCACTCCCTGAAAACTCTTGTATCTCAAATTATCTTCCTCTCCCCTTCACCCCAAGCCCTTTCAAAATCCTAGAAGTAGTGAAATACCAACTATGAATTTCCCTAGATATTTTTACATCCCGAAGAGAGGCACTGGAGAGAACTACTCCTCCGCTCTTCCTTGTTTTCCATCTTGGATAATGAAAAAGCAACTAAAAAAAAAAAAAAAAAAAAAAAAAAAAAGTCATATGCAAGGCTAGTTGGTACTTAGCATTGTAGATTTCATACAGATTCCTCTCGATTCCTGTTACTGGCATCTGTCTCTATAGGAAACTATTATTTTTAATGTAAGAGTCTCCACATGGGTTTTCATAAACAGGCCCAAGATTCTAGGATCCTAATCTTTTGTTTGTCACTCAATGTTGCCATTTTCTTAAGAGGCAGATATAAAACCTCAAGCAGTTTACCCCAAGCTCTCCATTACCACTCCAGAAAGCCAATGTTCCCCCCAAAAAGAGGAGTCTTGCTCTATAGGAACTGTATTATGTGTTTATATCTTTGCCTGATAAATATATCTTTAAAAGAGTTGGCCGCCCAGTAAGATGCATGCTGGATCGAGATGAGGACATGCTGATAAGTGGTGGGAGACACCCCTTCCTGGGGAGGTACAAGGTATGTATACATATGAAATGAGTACATGCTTTCTCAGCACTGTCATCTGAAACATCAGGGAGAAATAAGATACTGTGAAAAAGTTGCTGCTCTGATTGTGTCATTATTCCTCTCCCCTGCTGCAAATTGGTTAGGTCAGCTGGGTAACAGTGTTTCCCTGTTGAAGTCCTGCAGAAGTTCATTTGGCTTGGATGGTTTACTTGTGACCTAGCCTAAATATTTCCTTCTTCCTTGCAGCCAAGACTTTACCCCTGTTAAGAATCACGTTGCTCTTAGCTCTTCCTCTATTTCTCTACCATATCCTACTATTGGTTTGTTAATTTTCTTTTCTCTTCAATCCCCATCCAATTACTTCTGCTTTTAAAACAAAAACCTGTTAAAGAAGATGAGACTGTGACAAGTAGCTAGCATGTGTTTAGAAGAGTTATCTGGAGCAAGATCAAGATGCATATATGGACCCTTTACTGGGAAGCTTCCTCAGTTGCTGTCTGTACTTGTCCTGTCCTGCAGGATAAGACAGTCAGCCTTTTGCCTGTATGAGATCCATTAGGTTTTTTGGAGGGAAGCACAAACCAGAATGTTTTATTAAAAAAATTATTGAGGAGATTCTCTTGGCAGGTTGGTTTCATGAAGAACGGGAAAGTCAAGAGTTTGGAGGTGTCATACTACAGTAATGGGGGCAATTCTGTAGACCTCTCTCATGGTGTAAGTAGAATTTTATGATGGCTAACTAGGCAGATGATGTTTCCCTTTTGCTCTGACTTCAGACAGTTGTTGTCTACAGTGTTGCTTGCACATCCTGCTCTCTGACATGACTGATAACAGATCTTAATGGGTACCTTCCTTGGCATATGCCATATAATGCTGTAATAACTTGGATTTGACAAAAGGCTTGAGAAAATTTGCTTTGCATTACAGAGGGCTGTGATGGGAAAGTTGTTGCCCAATGCAAGATAACTGATAGTTCCCCAGCTTTGGGAAAAACTAATTCCTTGGAATAAGAAACACACAATTCAATATGCTGATCAGGGCAGAGTTCCTGAATCAACAAGCTTATTAAGGACTGGTTGAAACTTATATTGGGTTCAAAAGCACTAAGGGAAAGAACGGGCCTGCATTCTGAATTTGTCTTTAAAAAAATTTGTGCTGATGAGTAAAACCTCTACTGTTAAATGAGTGACCAACCCAGTAGCCCTTTGTCAGTCATGTTTATTCTAGTTCCCTTTCTCTAGTCCACTGAGTCTTTGATAATGTTCTGCAAAAACAGAAGAGTGGGAGAGAACTGCAAGAGTTTTCTACCATCACCACAATTGATGCTAGCAATGTAGCTGTTGCTGTGCAGAGCTAAATGGCAGGCAAGTGTCTTTGCATAAACTAAGGGCCTTGTTAGGAGTACATCTATGTGAACTGTGTCTTTGTGTCAGAATCAGTGAACTGAGTAGCATTCCCTTGTTGGAATAAAGTTGGGATTTGCATAATCTCCTCTCCCTCCTGCTGCTGGAAGGGAAATCTGGGAATGCAAACCTGAAATATGGCTCTTCCCCATATTGGATAATTAGTGGACAAATATCATAAAGCTTTCAGTTTAGGTATAGCTATTGTAAATCTTAATTTCATACAGTTGCCCTTACTGCTGTAGCCTAGCTGCTGAGTCACTTGATATCAGCAAGACTTCTTTTCAGTAACTTAGTATGACTGAAAGAAGATTCTGGTTCTTGCAGGTGACTTAATGGCATAGCACTTTGGTTCAGCATGAGCCCAGGGCCAGCAACAGACTTTAAAGGTCAATCTGTCCCAGGATCATAAGTGCTAACAGAGAAGTGTGTTTATTGTCCTGTCCTTCAGGAGAATATGGCATGATACTCTGTTGCACCTCAATGCTCATTTAGCTCTGTTAGCTGCAGCCCTGTAGAGTGCAAGTGAAGGTTCTGGTTGTTGTAAATTACCTTCAGAGCTCTCCAGCCTGGCTTTGACACCTAGTGAGAAATCTGACATATGATTCATGTAACATAGGTCCCTCTCCATTCCTTCTCTTCACCAGGTTATGGACAGAGCCCTGTTACATTTGGATAACTCCTACAGCATCCCCAATGTCAGCAGTGTGGGAATTGTCTGCAAGACCAACTTGCCTTCCAACACAGCCTTCCGTGGCTTTGGAGGGCCCCAAGCAATGATGATTGCTGAGTGCTGGATGAGTGACATTGCTCAGAAGTGTGGCCTGCCACCTGAGGAGGTACAGATCCACTGACACATTTTAGGGCAGTGCTACTTTTGAACAAGCTCTGAGATCTGTGCACACCCACAGAAAATTATTAAGCACATGAACATTTGTTTAATTTTTGCTAAGCCCCTAGGAAGATCTCAGGCTTTCTGTATGACACATTATAACATGGATTATCTTCTGATTCATTAAATTCCTTCAACAGCTTCAATTTTGTAACACCTGCTTTAAGGATAGATATTTTTTTAAAATCCAAAAGGACCAGGTGCTCTAATTTTACTAACAATGCACTTAAGTCCTAGTCTCTCTTGAAAATTTCCACCCTTAATATTTTAGTCACCATTTTCCCATAAAAAGATATATGTCTAATTATGTTGTTCTTTACAGTGAGCAGAGGAATAAAACTAGGGGCAATGTACATTTGATGTCATCCATTAAAATTACTTTGTCTGAAACATTAATCTTGTTATGTCCTTCATGTGTCTTTTTGGGAAGGTACGGAAGCTCAATCTCTATAATGAAGGAGACCTGACTCATTTTAACCAAAAGCTGGAGGGATTTACTCTGCGAAGATGCTGGGACGAATGTTTATCAAGCTCTAACTATCATGCCAGAAAGATACGAATTGAAGAATTCAACAAGTGGGTGTTCTGAAGCTTTCTTGTTACTGGGTGGACCTTTTGATTACTAAATTCTGAAGTTTTCTTAGCCACTTGTGAAGTCAGACCTTATAATCACACCGTGAATTCTAAACATTTCTATTTTTGAAAATGCCTTCATTCTCACCATGGAAAGAAACCTCCATCAGTGAGCTGGCAGCTTAAAAAAAACCATACCATGACACAGTCTTGTGAGGGAAATGTAGAAAGGAGAGGAGGTCTGCTAAGTATGGCTGGAATTTTCAAAAAGCAATCAAGGTAATTTTTTTTAGGCTTTCCACTCCCTTCTGTTATTTTTTAATTGGCTTGTATATGCAATTGAAAAGTGAATAGTCCGGAGAATTGCTTCTATAAAGCCAAGAAGAGCATCTTCAGTTCAGGTTTATTCTTGTCAGAGTCCATAAACAAAGCAAATCTTTCTTAAACATAACTGATAACTCTATATTGCATTCAGCTATTTCATTGCTACTTTTATGCCCAAGCTGTCTAAGAAAGGCATAGTATTGATTTACAACAAAAGACTCATGAGTATACAAATTACATTCTTTCCTATCAGGCAGAATCGCTGGAAGAAAAGAGGGATGTGCATCATTCCTACAAAATTTGGCATCAGTTTCACTGTCCCTTTCCTGAACCAGGTCAGTAAGCATCATTTATATTCTTAATAGAGAAGCTAGATTTATTCTGCTTTCCCCAGACCCTCTTTCATTAGTACTAAATCGAAGCTTTTCAGGGATGTAGTACATTAATTAAGAAAGAGCACACATTTTTCAAAGCAAAAGAGTAACGTCACAGTTACTAGTTTATGCCATACAAAAGACACCACAATGCAGCTATGTTTCCATGGTATTGTATTATGTTAGTTTCCCTGCCCAGTCCCTCTCCCTCAACAATCAAAGCATTGTTCCTGTGGTTGATGGACTTGATGGACTGTCAGTGGTGTTGGCAAATTCAGGTTAAGGGTGTGTCTCTGTTTCACAGGAGCAGGTTTAGTTTGCTTCACCTGCATTCTGAGCTGAAAATACTGACTGAGGTTTGTTATATCACTGGAACTTGTAAAGAGTTGGTGACACTAAACCAAACTCACCTCAAGTGTATAAGCTTTAATTGCACTGAAGAAGTGTTGGTCTAGTTCCAAATTAATTCTCTCTATAGTTTTAACTGAAATCTGCAAGTACTTCACTAAATTGTTTATGATAACTCTCAAATTAATGTTGCCTTTTATACCAGGCTGGAGCTCTGGTCCATGTGTATACAGATGGCTCTGTGTTACTTACACATGGGGGGACTGAAATGGGTCAAGGACTTCATACCAAAATGATTCAGGTAATCATGAGTTTGGACTTAACCAAATTAGGTCTTTTCAGGAAAATTATGTTTGTACTGCAGTATTGCCTTGTGGAAAAACAGCTTGATAGTTCCTATATGTGCATGCATAGGGTAATATATTTTTACTAGTTCCTCTTAATTGTTTCAGCAGCAGTGCAAGATTTTCAGAGTGTTACCTGAATTGAGTCAATTGAGTATGACAATTAGATTCTTCATCATCCTAACTCTTGTTATGTGGATGGTGTAGGTTATGTTTGCAATCTAGCTTCTCTGGCAATATTATTTCATCCTGTAAAACTAAAGTTTACACGTATTTTATACAATAATTGGTCATATTGCAGATATATTTATCTTCATATGCTAATGCCTTTGTAGTTAAAAAAGACATCAAGATTGCATTGTCAGGGACACGAAAGGGGGAAAATCTAATAGGGTTCTTTATCCTCTGATTTGTATAGTTGTTGAGAGAAGACTTTTCTCTCACAATACTGAATTGAATGTCTGGCATTGTAGCAAAAGTGAACATGTAGGTGCTTGCACAGAGTAAGTCTGTGAAGGGCAAGTTTAACAATGTTCTGAGGAGCTCTCAGTCACCCAGTCAATTGAGTCTTCAAGAAAAATGAAATTTAGGATGGGAGGTAGTAAAGCTTTCAGTATGTAACCCAATAGTGTAAGCGATGATTGACAGTGTTTATATATAAGAGCAGTTGCCTACCAATTGTTTACCTTTGCTCTGCAGGTTGCTAGCAGGTCACTGGGAATTCCCACCTCCAAAATTCACATCAGTGAGACCAGCACAAACACTGTCCCAAATACCTCCCCCACAGCTGCCTCTGTCAGCGCAGACATCAATGGAATGGCTGTCCACGTATGGAAACCGAGTTATTTAAGTTAGTGGGTTATAAGCTAGAGCTCCAGAACATGAAAAGTTGATGTGTATCTACCTATTCCTTAAGGAAATTTCCTTAAGGAAAGCATAACCATCAAGAGACAGTTCCAGGCTAAGGATATATCATAACTTTTTTACCTGCTGCAGCTACTAGCATTGCTAAGAATGAATGACAATTTTTTCTCCTTCAGTCCTTTTGTAGCTATAGAATGAAATGTTTGTGATTACTCAAAATGAACAGAACAAAGCTTCTATTTAAATAGCCAGCTTCTTTGTAATTAATGTGGCCATATTTAAAACAAATACATTGTGATGCAAATATTAATAGCAGATGGTTTGTGGGCTGTGCTCCAGGACCAAAGACCTTTTCAGTGTTGATAGACTCAGAGCAAACATCCTTCTGTAGCAATGGTGTGGTCATGACCAGCTCTGACATGGTGTCATTACCAGTGCATATATTTGCAAAATATGTGACTTTTCCATTGAAAGAAGAATTTAATACTGGCCATTCTCTGGTTCTAAAAGGGGGAAGTGTAACCTGTAAAGTAAAAACATCATGCTGTTTTTATTCCCTGCAAAGGTTGTCTGAATAAGTTGGACTTTTTGCTAGATTTTTTTTTTTTTTTTCAGTATTCTGGGATCATCTTGCTAGATATGCTAAGATATTCTGCTATCATTTGGTACAGAAAAAGTTACTGTATAAGTGGGTGGACTTCTGATATTTTGTGTCATAGTCCAGGAAGTTCTGAATTTGGGATTCCTTTCTGCTAGCAGCACAGCTAGTTTGCTTTGAAGTACATTTCAGTCAACATTTCTTCCCATATAGCAAGACATCTGTTAGTCAACTTTGTATCTTTTTATGGTATACCAAAGTACTAAAGGGAATATTAATTTAAAAATAAGATTCTTTGAAACTTCTATGAGGCCCTTAGTACTATAAGATGACTTTAAATCTTGAAATATTCTTTCTCTTTTTGTTTCTAGAATGCATGTCAAACTATCTTAAAAAGACTTGAGCCAATCAAACAGCTTAATCCCAAAGGATCCTGGGAAGACTGGGTATGCTGTTTGTATCTGCTTGTGAGACAAGTGTGCATTTTCAGACAGTGTTTTAATTGGCAAACCCTGTATTTAAATATATTCTCTCAGCCTTCTGCATCTCACTAGCAAAGATTTGAGCAGAGAAAGTGAAACAGAAATCTGGCAAGGGAAGCAACCAAAACTTGCAAGAGGTCATCCCCAAAGCATAGTTAAGACTGAGATTTCTCCAGATCCTGGGGCCTGCCTATAACAAACTTGACCAAATAAGAGTCTAGAGTGGCTACATACATCTCTCTAGTCAGGCTATGGTCTTAGACAGAAAGAGACCTGATCTGCAGTGAAGGGGTTCTGTCAAGAGTATGACTTTGTTGAGCTGGTATTCTCCTCCTGTTGTGGTCCTTGGCTCCAATATCTCTGTACCCTCAATAACAAGAGATTGGTGTGGTGTAAGACTCCCAGACCATTTTCAGATTTAAGCTTTTACCTTCATGGGAAGAGCTTCATTTGGAAATCAGGCTATCCCCTGGCCTCACTGAAGTCAAGATGACTGTCACTTCAACCTTTGTCCCTATGGTTCAAAGTCTAACCTGTAGCTGAGATCCAAACAAGCAAGAACAAGCCTTACCCCTCTGCCAGATCCAAAGTTCTCAGTAGCTGCTGAGGGGGCTATTTGGAGAAGCAACTGCATGATGATGTTTCTCTTGGCACTGCTGGTGCTGGGTCTTATGACAGCTATTTGTTGCTGGACACCTTCTACTCATGCTCTCCTGAAAATGTGTTTGGGGTAAATATTTTGCAGGGACTGGTTGGTCAATTACTGTTTTCAAACTCTTGTTCACTTTGCCAGATTAAAGCTGCCTATGAGAACTGTGTTAGCCTGTCAGCCACGGGGTTTTATAGGTGAGTGTATATTCACATTGCAGAGGCACAGCTCTTACTTGGTTGCATCCAGAGAAATTTTGTGAGGATTTACCACCCCTATGGCTGTAATCCATCCCCCTGGATGGAGCACAGCTCTCAGGGCCAAGTTGAGACTCATGTAAATCTGAAGTAGATCTAACTTCAGTCTAGCTGACCTAGGTCTGAGGAGTAATACATGAAATCAGAGATTTGCCTGGGGCTCTGCTCTGTGTCAGCCTCGTGACTTAGTGTTGCACTAGAATTGCCATGCAGTGTAAAAGGGGGCAGGAACTGTCCTTGAGGAAAAATCAACTAACTGCAGTTTTCTGGAGCAGTATCCCATCCGTTGTGGCATGAACAGATATTAGTGTTTTCAGTTTCATTTTCTCACTTAAAACTCTTGCTGATTCCTGCTGAGTTCTGAACTGAGGCACTTTGCTCAGTCAGCTTTAATTTGGGAGAAGTAAACAGAGATCCATCCACTTTGAGGCAGTGAGGCTGACATAAAAAACTAAACACAGCATTGAGAAGAGCCTGTTCAGAACTAAAACAATATCTCATTTCTGTTGCATCTTTGAAATGTGTTTCTCTTAACCAAATGACCGTCAGTATTTCAATAAAACAGTTTTCAGACAAAGCGTAAGTAGTCAGATACAAACTTTTCCATGACTGTGCTTAAAATCAGTTCTTAGCTTAGTCCAGTTTCTGGTTCAACTTGATTATGTTCTGAAATTTAATGATTTCCAAAAAATGTTCAACTGCACTCTAAAAGCAAAAGCTTTGCTACTGTTTTAGTGGGAACGAGTTCATAACAGTAACATAACAGGCCTTCTGATTCATGGGAAAATAAAGCCAGCTAAAATAGTTTGTTTCAGTCAAATTTTATAATATAGAGCAGCTTTAGTGGATTTCTATTTATACTTTTTTACAGTTTTCATTTTTGCATGGGCTTGATGGAAGGGATGACTGAAAATTGAATTAAGGATTTTGATAAGCTGCAATGTGTTTGTACTTGCTTTCACCATGGAATGTGGTTTTGTGTTCATGCGGTTTTGTTTTTCTTTGTATCAAGAATTCCTGACATTGGCTACAACTTTGAAAAGAATGAAGGGAAACCATTCTGCTACTTCAGTTATGGTGTTGCTTGCTCTGAGGTTGAGATAGATTGCCTGACAGGTGACCACAAGGTGAGGGGTTCTGCTATTAGTGAAATAGCCTTCTGCATTTAGGTGAAGGAAACATTTCTAGGGACAATTCTGGAACAAATACTGGATATGAGCTTGTTCCTAGCTCTGTCATTGGTCCGGTGTGACCTTCAGTAAATTTCTTAACTCCTCTATTTCCCAGTGCAGCAATCCATAAAGTGTAATAAAACGATAATTATCTACCCTGCAGGGGTATTAAGAGGCTTAATGAATGATTGCAAAATTTATTGGATTTGCTTACGTAAGAGATAGAAGCACTGTGTTAGCACAAAAGAACAGAAACATATTGGAATTGTGTTAATAATTAAAAATAGCACTGAAGACTTCCAGAGAGAGGAAAAAAAAATTCATCAGGCTCTTACCTAAGTTATGCTCATGTACAGAGCACTGATACTAGCAGCTTGGAACTAAACAAAATTTGATCTATTGTATCTCTGGGGAAAACTGCACTGATTTATTTTGATTTACTTTAACAATGAACTTGGATTAATGATTGGTATGAAGAGTTGGCCTGACATAGATTATTGAACACTCACTAAGTGTGGATAGTGGCTGGATATGTTAGTCCTCCTCATACAAGACCATGGTGTATCAGTTTCAGTATTCTGTGATGATTTATTCTTTATTTCTGCCTTTTAGAATATTCGTACAGACATTGTTATGGATGTTGGCACCAGTCTGAACCCAGCCATAGATATAGGACAGGTAAGTGAAAGAGTGTTGCTATTTTCACGATGTTAAAGTGATCACAATACTCTCAGGCTTTTCTAGATGGTCTATTTTCCCTCTTCAGGTTGTGTCTTTGCAAACAGACCATTTAAATACAGTGAGGCATTTTAGACCAGCTATGGAAACCTACATTTAACTATAGGCACAGGGAAATATCCAGCTGAGGTGTTTTGGTTTTGGTTTTTTTTTTGCCATGGATATTGAGACTCCAGGATATTCTCCAGTTACCACCACATTGATGCTTTTCAGCATGACTTCCTAAGAATCAATCTTGTAATACTAATATGGTGGAATAGTTTCTACAACGTGGCATATGACACGAAAACCAACACCTGATTTTTGGTTTTTTTTTTGCCATGGATATTGAGACTCCAGGATATTCTCCAGTTACCACCACATTGATGCTTTTCAGCATGACTTCCTAAGAATCAATCTTGTAATACTAATATGGTGGAATAGTTTCTACAACGTGGCATATGACACGAAAACCAACACCTGATTTTTATACTAACTTCAATATTAAGTCCCATTTAATTAAGAGAAAAGCCTTCTGTGAATAAAAGATGGTAACAGATTCTGTCCCCCAGCTTCTGCTTTGTAGGGATCTCAATAGGAAGTTGTATCAGTCATTGAGCTTTCAGATCCTTGGGCAGGGACAAGCTTACTTTCATTTTTTGTGTAGTAATAATCAAGATGATACATCTAAGCAAATAAAGGTAATAGAATCACAGAATTGTTCAGACTGGAAACAACCTTCAAGATCATCAAGTCCAGCCTTGTCCTAACCCTATTACCCTATTCCTGATGACCCACCACTAAACCATGTCCCCAGGCACCACATCCAGGTGACTTTTAAACACAATCAGGGATGGAGACTCAACCACCTCCCTGGAGAGCCTGTTCCAGTACTTAACAAGCCTTTCTGTAAAACAGTACCTCCTGATATCCAATCTAAACCTCCTCTGACACAATTTGAACCCTTGTTCTGTCATCTGTCACCAGTGAGATGTCCCACTGTCCCTACAACCTTCTTTCAGGTATTTGTAGAGAGTGATAAGGTCTCCCCTCAGCCTCCTTTTCCCCAGACTATACAGCCCCAACACACTCAGTTGCTCCTTATGAAGGATGTTTTCCAAACCTTTCACCAACTTTGTTGCCTTGCTCCAACACCTCAATGTCCTTTTTTTTTTGCCCAAAACTGAACACAGTACTCGAGGTGGGCCCTCACCAGTGCCCAGTACAGGGGCAGGATCACTTCCCTAGTTCTGCTGGTCACATAATTTCTGATACAAGCCAGAATGCCACTGGCCACCACATTGCTGGCTCATATTCAGCTGACTGTCAATACACCAAGGTCCTTTTCTGCCAGGCAGCTATCCAGCCACTCTTCTCCAAGCCTGCAGCATTGCCTGGAGTTGTTGTGACTAAAATGCAGGACCCAACACTTGGCCTTATTGAATTGCATACAGTTGGTCTCAGCCCAACCACCCAGTCTGTCCAGGTCCCTCTTTAAAGCCCTTCTACCACCCAGCAGATCGACACTCCCTCCCAACTTGGTGTCATTTGTGAACTTACTGAGGGTGCATTCAAACCCCTCATCAAGATCATTAATAGAGATGTTAAATAGCAGTGGCCCCAGCACTGAGCTCTGGGGGACACCACTTGTGACAGGCCACCAACTGGATTTAACTCCACTGACCCCAACTCTTTGGGCCCAGCCATCCAGCCAGTGTTTAACCCAGCAGAGTATTTGCCCATCCAAGCCAAGGGCAGCCAGCTTTTCCATGAGGATGTTATGAGGGCTTTACTGAAGTCCAGGCAGGCTACATCAACAGCCTTTCCTTCAGCCACTAAGCAGGTCACCTTGTCATAGAACAAGAGCAGGTTTGTCAAGCAGGATCTGCCTTGCATGAACCCATGCTGACTGGGCCTGGTTGTCTGGTTGACCTTTAACTTATCAATAATGGCTCTTGAGATTAACTGTTCCATGACCTTCCCTGGCACCAAGGTGAGACTGACAGGTCTGTAGTTACTAGGATCCTGTTTCTGGCCTTTCTTGAAGAAGGGCCACTGACATTTCCCAGTCTCCAGCCCAATGGGACATACCTGGTCAGCCAGGACTTCTGAAAGATGATGGACAGAGGCTTGGCAACCACATTTGCCAACTCTCTTAGCACTCTAGGGTGTAAACCATCTGGCCCCATCAACTTATGTGCATCTAGCTTATGAAGCAGGGCCACAACCATTTCCTCATGGATTACACCGGACCTAATCTGTTCCCTGTCTCTGTCTTCTAATAAACACAGAGTTTGATATACCAGGAGAATAATCTTTTGCAGGTGCTCATCTAGCTGTTTTAGCTACCTTGCTAACTTTAGATCTTGATATAGTGTAACTCCACTGAAACTGCTGCAGGATTTGAGGTTTACTAGAGAACAAATTGCAGGGCTTTGCTATAGTTGATACAGAACTTGTTTGAAAGCAACATTTTTTCTGAGAGACATTTTTGGAAGTGGCCAAGGGGAGAAGGGGCCTTTCTGTCTTTGCAGCCTGTCAGTTTGGGTCAGGGTGTAAAGAGAGAAGGGCTATGCAGAGCTTGGCAGAGATCTCTGTTTCCTGTGCCCTTCTATGAAGTGCTGGAGAGGATCTGAGAGCAAAGGAGTATTGTATGAGTGCAGGAATACAAGTACACAGAGCTGGGTTAATGAATGTTTGTGCCAAATCTTTAGTGTAGTCTGCCTATCAGATCTCTCCTTGGGCAGAGAGAACAGAGCTGCTTCTTATAGGTTTATTCAAGCATGTCCTCCTCTCTTTGCTGCTCCCCCTTAGAAAAACTGTGCAAAGAAGTCTTTAGTATTTGAATGGATATAGGAGTCTATTTGCAGGTGTCTGTTCTGGTGACCTGGGAATATGCAGTACTTAGGAAAACATTTATAATGAAACATTAAGGATAAACTAGTTTTTCTTCAGATATGTTTTCTTCAGTCCTTTTAGTCTTCTCTTGAATTGCCAGCAAATACAACTCATTCAATGTTACTCTACCTGTAAAGGAATTGATATTTTGACATTGATTTTTTTTTTTTCCCTTGCTTCATCAGAAAAATTCCTGTCCTGTGTTTACACCATACCTGTTTGAGTATATTTATAAGCTGCTTCACCTGACAGGGCAATACAGCCATATCTATATGGGAACACAGTAATTGTGCAAAGGTGCCAAGATATAGTCAGAAGGAACAAGGGTTTGGAGATTAGAAGTGGGAAATAAATCAGGAGGGGAGGCTCCTGGAGGGCTGAAAAAACTCTGTTGGAAATTATCACTGTTTGTTCTTATGCAGGGAAGAACAACAGTAAAAAAATAATGTAACCTTGTTTGGATGTGTTTTTAGATAGAAGGAGCATTTGTCCAAGGCCTTGGACTCTTCACCATGGAGGAGCTGCGCTATTCTCCTGAAGGGAACTTGTACACTCGAGGGCCTGGGATGTACAAAATCCCAGCATTTGGAGACATCCCAACAGAATTCTATGTGTCTCTTCTCCGTGACTGTCCAAACAGCAAGGCAGTTTATTCATCCAAGGTATACCTGTGAGATCCGTAGGCCTCTTACTATTCTATAATTCTGTAAAGCTGAGTGTGATGAAGTAATGATTCATATGTCTAAATAGTTAATCTTGTTACACTGGACTTGTTCTGCAGTCAGAATGTTTTCTCCTTCCGTACCCGAAACATGTATACTGTCCTTTGTAGTAGGGAGGAATTGAAATATCCTGCACATTGCTGCCCTGGATGTCTATTAGAGAACTGAAAAGGATTTGCTGTCAGAGGCTGCCAGCCTCCCCACATATGCCAGCTCCCTGATTGCCCTTCCCTGGTGTGACTGCAGAGAACATTTTAGGCAGTGTCATTTCCCCAGATCTAATATACCTAGCTGCTGTGTCTGGGTGTTGTTTTGCTTTCCTTAGTATTTCATGGTGCTTACAACACCCTTAATGGTCCATTATTAATCCACGTGTCCTTCAGCTTATTTCCATCGAAGTCAGTGATGTTTTTTGCAGTTAGTGAGAGCTGCACAGACCAGAGCTGGATGTACAGCATCAATTAATTTCCTTTACTTATGGGTCAGCAGAGCACTTAGAGAGGCCACTGGCACCCCTATCTGTATATGCCTGGCTGCCTCCTTAGGGTTTTCCATTTCCCTTCCATCCGCAGCAACATCTTCATCAATTTTGGGGTGATTAGTGCTGATGACAGAATTAAGAAAAGAGTATGAGACTTACAGAGACTTCAGTGCTAGATAATACTTGTGTAATCCCTGAGGAAGGCATTTCTGCTGGTTTGCAAATAACTTCAGTGATGAAGCATTATGCTCTCTGCCCAGATAGCCCATCACTGCCTTGTCTGAATTCCTTTTGCTGCAGTTCTAACACCATCAAAAAGGGTGCGGGAATGGGTTAGTCCTTTTTTCCTAGCTGTGTCAAAAAGTTTGTGTTTTCTTACTTTCTCATGTTTAAATGGACTGGGGGTTGCTTTAGCACAGTCACTCCTCACTGATCACACCTGGCAGACTGGAGACTGTTAGAGCTTCATATTTTCTCACTAATCACATCTGGTAGGTTAAGGTTCACAGGTAAGGGGGTGTTTTGGCTTGGACTCCCCTTCCTCATCACATATGGGAGACTGAGAGGTTACAAAGAAGGAATGAGAAATGAAAAAAGTTCCTGATAATTTCCTAGGGCTTGCTGGTCTCTCTGTTAGCCTTGGTGTTTCCAGCGCCAGGGCTATTTGAGGTTGCAGTCTCACTTTTGTCTGTACTCTGTCTAGGCTGTGGGAGAACCACCTCTGTTCCTGTCTGCCTCAGTGTTTTATGCCATTAAAGATGCAATCTACTCAGCAAGGAAGGACTCTGGCCTGACTGAACCATTCAGGCTGGACAGCCCTGCCACCCCCGAGAGAATCCGCAATGCTTGTGTGGACATCTTCACCAAAATGGTAACAGCTTCAGGTTCCACAGCCTGCTCCCTAGCCAGCCTACCCCACATTGAGTGTGTGTGTTGGTCACAGCAGCCCAGGTCTGGGATTAGGTCATGATGGGGAGTCTACTTAAGCAGATATTTTTTAATTCATGGGTGTTATTATTCATTTAACATGCCACCAAATGAGAGACAAATCTACAAGACCAGCATTGCTAGTGCTCCCATTGATGGAAGGGCTGCCACACAATGAAATTGCAGTTAATCCCTTGAGTGCTGTTAATCTCTAATGCTTTTAACCCTGTTACTGTCTCTTAATGGGCTCTTCCTCTGTTGCAGTGCTGTGACAGGGCCACATAGGAGTAGGTCCCTGCACAGAGTCCTGCTGATTGTTGTGACTCAGAAAACACAGCTGTCTTTCTATGAGGGTATCCTCCAGGCTTTCATTAGCTTGAACTACACTGTGGTTTAACTGTGGCTAACAGTAAAACCTGGATATCTTTGTCTTTCTCACCTAACATTTGCATCACTGTCTGTCTAAAACCACTCAGAAATTATTTCAGTAATCTGCCCAAACTATTGACCATAAGGCCTTGAACTGTAGCCAGACACAGCCTCTAGCTGAAGTGCCATGAGACAGGAATCTGTTTAGAAAGACTGGGATATGAGCTCAGATCTTTACTTCTACAAAGTTAGCCACCTCAGAGGGAGCATGGTGGGGCATGCTGAACCCAAGCCAGGCCCCTCAATTGTTGCTAACTTTTTTTTCTTTTTACAGTTCCCTTCTGCTGAGCCAGGGACCTTTAAACCATGGTCTGTGCGTGTATAAAACAGAAGTTTGAGGAGAAAACACTCCTTGAGAAACAGTTTAAAGCAGAGGGACCACAAGGCACTAGGACTATAATGGGGAAAAAAAAGAATCTGCGTTCATGTGGCTCATCTACTCATTCATGAGGCTTTCATATTTAATTGTCCAATCATTGTTTACATTGTGAGAGGGATTTGCTGCCTGATTACTGCTGTGATGTAAACTGAAATGAAGAGTAAGTAAAAGGTGAAGTTATCTATGCGTAATTGAAAAAAAAAAATCTTCCAGGTTTCATTTAGAATTGTTGCAACAATTGGAGACATGCTTACTAACACCAATGTGAAATGGCAGAGGGATTGATTATTTTTTTTCTCTATGGGGAAAAGATGGTGCTATGCCAAGAGACTTAAATGTATTGAATCCAGACAAGCAGTCCTTTAGTGGAGGACAGCAGAGCTGGACCCTGTTGTTATCCCCTCTGCACATAAAGCTGGATATACACTAGAGGAAGACAAGGAGGAGTTTTGATGGTGGTGGTCTTACCTATGTAACAAAAGTTACAGAGGAAAACCCTAAAATATGACTGATAAATGTGATTTATCCTAAGTTAGATGAAGATTGCTTTGTCTGCACCAGGTCTTTAATGAATTTTTAGTTCACACATTACTTTGTCTTGTCTGATTAAAGACAAAAACCAGAGATACCAAGAGGACTTCCAGCAAGATACTGAATTGTTTAACATGCTCAGCCTTTCCCCCCATACCTCCACATTTTTCCTCCATCTTTCACATAGGAAAGGACATCTGAGAAAGAACCTTTGAATAACAAAGGAAGTTACTCATTCGTTGTTGTTCCAAAGGCAATTTTTATCAGCCCAGGAAAGGAACAGGATGGACACAACTGGGGATAAGTTGGCTCTGGGCACTCTCTAGGGGCAGTCCCTTGCTTTGCATTCCTAGTTTTGCTGTAAGTAAGGTTTGCCTTGCTTCAGGGACTGCTTGTCTGAAAAGTGTGCTGACTATGTGATGACCTCATGTCTTGGTTGAATGCATTTTTCATGTTGGATTTAATGCTGGGCATCTCTCTTCACAGGTTTTGTCACTGTCAGATTTAACAGTATAGAATCATGTTAACTGCAGATGATATCAGCCATGTACTGTACCTGCAAATTTTCATCCATTTCTCTGGCCCACAGCTTTATGAAAATGTCCTTTTACTATTTTTGCACTCCTAGGGCCATCAAGAACTCATGGTGCGAGAGGATGTTACTCCATTGCCTTATATAAAATTTTGCTCACATGTATCTTGCTTAAAATTGGCCTCCGTCTTAGGACTTATAAATTTAGTCACAGCTGTAATATCTTTTTTAAGCACTCCAGGGCATATAGTTTGAAAATACATAGATTTATTCTCAGCTTAAAATATCATAGTTCTACCATCTGGACAAAGGCAATTTGTAGATGTGAGTTACAAAAAGTATTTTAAGCCCGCTGGGCTTGGTGTGTAATTGTTTTATTAACTGAAATATGATACTGGTGTTTAAGTTCTGAGGTACTGGGCAAGAACACATTTTTATCTCCTGAAAGCTGGCAATATGTAAAAAAAAAACTCTTTGAGAAGAAAATGTGATCGTTTTTTGCACTAGATCATCTATTGTATTCCTGTTCTTGCATGTCCAGGAAGGGATGCGAAATACAAAGTCTATAAGGTAAATCAGTATTGTCACATTCCAAAGGCTGGAAACATGGAGATTCTTCATGGATCCCACAAGGACAAAGTGAAGATAACAGTATTGAGTGCAACTACCCAGTTTTAACACAGACAGAACTGGTAGGCATTAATACTATAGTTGTTACCCTAATCCTAAAGGCAGAGAGAGAAGAGAAAGGAAAAAGAAAGGAAGGGAAAATAAAGCATCACCCAAAGGAGAGGGAGAGAGAGAGAGAAAGTAGAGGGAAGTCACCACTAAAGGATCCAGTGGTGTCCCCTTGGTCTCATGGCAAAGAAGAAGGGGGTAGGGTGGTCCCATCCTAGAAGGGTGACAAGAGTTGTAGTCTTTTCCTTTTATGTTATCCATTTCTTGCTGCTCCTCAGCCACTTGTCAATTGTTGCTTGTCCGCCATCTGCTGCGGCATCAGAATTAAGAGTTTGGAGACTAACAGGAGTTTACACAGAGATCAGCGTAATAACTGGTTGGGCTGTGGGTGGGTCAGGGACCCTAAGGAACACGAACCCAAGATTTTCATTTGAAGTCTGATAGTATCATATAATCTCATACATGGCTTTCCCATGGAATTAAGTGCCAGATGCCCTGGGGATGGACTGGAACCTCCTGCAGAGGGCTAGGAGGAAAAGATGGTAGGTTGTAGGATAGCCCGAATAAAAAGGTCAGTCTGCACTACAACCAGCTCTCTGTCTGAGAGCAGCTCTCCTGTTTTGAGTCCACAGCACTGTCCTCTGCAAGGTACTGTGTCAGATCTCTTCCCACACATGTTGCTGCATGGGATTTCAGATTGCAATCATTGAAGCAAAAACTACCTGCAAAGAGAAAAATCGTTCCTTTTCTAGGACTTTTCAGTGGAATCCGGCATGGATGCATGACGCTAATGTTTGCCTATAACTGAAAAAGTTTCTTTTCTAGAACTGTATCCTCAGAAGGGGAACTGTGACATCTTATTAGACTGTAACATATAACACACTACAGCAGCACTTAATGATTGCTGTAGCTAGATTTTTTGTGGGAGGGTGAAAGAATGCCATCTCATCTGATGTCTTAAAGCGATTAATACCACACCCCTCGATGAAAGAAGGAGGAAAAATTTTTGGTAATTTTCTTAAGTCTGTTCTAATCAACAGCTTTCACTAATGTTCTTTAATAAGCATTGTAAAAATCAGTGTCTTTGTCACATGAATGCATGCAGAATTCTTTGTGAATGTCACAATATTGCACAATAAAGCTAAAAAAATATTCTGGGAAATAGTACGCTATGGTAAAAATGTCATAATTTGAAAACTGGACAACTTCAGGTCATCCTTGGTGTTTGGCAAGGATGGACTCCTCCCAGAGGCTGCAGGGCAGATCATCTCAAGTGGCCAAGGCTGGGAGATGGTGAGTGCTCCAGGTGACCCAGCAAGATGCAGCAGGTGAGCCAACCAGAGAATCTGAGCTTCCACCTTGCCATGCTGGTAGCCAAGTCCAAAAGAAAACAGTCTTTGGTGCTTCTTTACAAGGAGGAGCTCATAGTAGCCACATTAGGTTTTCCACAGCAGCTCAGAGATGCATCCTGATGCTTCTAGCTGCCTCCACTGGGCCCACCAGGTGCTGAAAAAAAGGTGGGGAGTTGGCTGCTTCTGTGGTGTTGCTGGTATCTGGTCTGGACTGCCATATCCTTGCCTCACTGCTAGTACAACTAAAATCTAGCCTTGGCTCATGTAAGTCAGCCTGGTAAAGAACCACCTCTCAAAACTTGCATTTTGGGCCAGTGTCTTTTCATACTCCTACGACTTTCTTGAGCCTAAACATGCAGGATGTGTGGGGTTAGAAAATGGGAAACAGTTCACACAGAACAAATATGACCAAAAGATGGGCTGGGCTTAGCCTTCCGCAAGCATGAAGGATTCAGACCCTCACCAGAGGGTTTGCATCCTGTGTGATATCTCTTGTGCACAGTAGACAGACATCTGCTGACATGCTCCTTTGGGACCACTTCTCATGTCTGTGTGGGGATATTTGTCACAGAGAAGCTATTGCCAAACCTCTTCACCCAAAAGACTGCCCTGAACATGAAACAGCAGTGCAGGCCGGGTATACTATGGTTTGCTATGGGTCCAACTCAGTCTACTCCAAAACACTGAGTTTGCCAAAAGCAGGTCACCCCATTGCAGTTCCAGGTCATGCAGTTTTCCAAGCCCCAGCCCATGTGTTTCCCTAGTGCCTGCTCTTGCCATATTTAAATGCAAGAAGAGCCTTGATAACTTCTCCCTGAGGGCTCAACCACAGCAGTCACAGGTGTGACTTGTGGAGCTGGGACACAATCAACTGCGCTGGATGCATCTGTGGAGCAAGGGTCTGTCCATGAGCCAGTGTCTTGAGACATTTGCATTTGGCTTGACACTGTCCAACACAGCGTCTCCAGCTGGGGTATATCTACCAGGTTTCTAGGGTGGAGAGGAGCTCTGACAGAAAGTTACTAAAAAACTTGAAAGCAGAAAGATCAATGGTAGAAATGAAAGTTACTTCTTCTGTTAGAGGGACAACTCACTGAACATCTGCTCTGGTAATCAGCTGTAGGTCCACTCCCCTTAGCTGTCAGTGAACTTGAGGAGACTGTCCACAGGCAGCCCAGCCTGCTTCAGCAGACGACCCAGCTCCTGCCTGAGGAAGCCAAACATCTCCATATAGTCATACTGGATGAGACAGGGCCAGCACAGGCTGACAAGTGGTTTCCAATTCATGCTGGCCTTGTGCTGTCTGCTGTCTGAAACATCCTGAACAAAGCTGCTGAAGGAGGGGCTGCTGCCCATGCCTTGTGTGAACATGGAGATCAGCCTCTGGAAAGGGTCTCTGACAAACAGTACCTTGATGTAAGACCCTAACATGGTGCCTGTCACTTTCAGGTTGAACTCTCTCAGCTGTGTCCCCAGAATGTGCTGCTGAGGGTAGGGAAGTGACACCAAGAGCATCATGTTTTCCTTCTGGTTTCTCCAAAAGCCATTGACATTTGTCCCTGGGACTTGGCAGTGCAAAACAAACTTGGCAAACAAAAACGTGAGGGTGCTTACCCTCGAAGTTCAGGGCAGAGTGTCCTGCTGGCTCTTGGGAGTGGGGTGACTTTACCTGATTGGCTGCAGAAAATTCTCAGTATCTTCTTCCTGAGATGCTAAATACGAAGGAAGGTGTCCAGAATGAAAATGATGTCCTTCCATGCCTTGGGGGTCAGGTCACCTGGGAAACATCATTGGAGGATGAGGGTATAGAAATCCCATAGCCGACCTCTGCCCTGAGCCAGCCCCCCAGTGTGGGATGCTGTGGCAGGCTCTTTCCCAGTTATTCCAACATGGAAAGGATATGGCAGGAATTAGATGGGTAAGAGAGGAAGAGGATGGGTAGGAGTGGGGGGACCAGCTCTGCCTGGCAAAGATCTGTTTTTCAGGGTTACTGTCTTCATGAATCTATGAGCTCATGGATACTGAGGCCCTCTTTCCTCAAATGAAGAAGCAGTTGCAAATGGAGTAGCTTTGTGCCACAGAGCCTGTTACCCCCTACATAACAATTCATGTTTTTAATGCCTCTCTTTCAACTGAACTTAACTGAGGTGAGTTGGCCAAGGAGAGTCAGAAATATTCTGAGATCCAGGTGTGATAAATTGCTTATAACCATAAATATACAACACCTGCAAACTCTCTTGGTTAACACCAGCTATCGAATATCTGTAAAAGCAAGAGATTTGTTCTTAATGACTTGGGGTGATTTAGGAACCAAAATGATGTAACTTCTCGCATCACTTCTGTATGTAAATTTTTTCTCCTGTTGATAAAAAAGCAAAAGCAAATTAAAAGACTATGACAGTTTCATTTCTCACATTTCAGCTTTTTTTCCCTTACTCTTTTCTATTTTTATTTTTGATGTGAAGAGGCCATAGTGTAAAATGTAAAAGATGAACACCTGCCTTGCTACTTTATTTTTTTTTTAGCAGCATCACATATCTTCCTCATTTGCTTAATACAGACATTTGGCAGACCTAGGGAATCAGTTAGTACAGTGGCTTCTCCTGGGTCCTTGGGAAATTAAATATTTCCCACTGATTTGGGGAGGTTGTCACACAGGGAGGAGAAGCACAATTAAGATTACAAAAAGGACATTCAGGAAGAAATGCAGGAATGCCTGAAGCTGTCACAGCTTGCTCTTCAACTTGCCAAAATCCAGACCAACCCTGTCTATAAAATCTAGTGATGACTTAGTCATCACTAGATGATCACTAGTCACGCATCACTAGTGCGTGACAATTCATGACCTTGGATTGACAGAGACTGAAGAGGAGGAATGTATTTTTTAGGCATTAGTCACTGATTTCTCTGCCCCTCCTGACTCACTCCCCAACAGCATTTCATCCTTTTCAGCAAAGGTTTTGGGAATTACCTCCAGCACTCTGACACCTTGTCTCCCCACCATTCCTGAGATCAATGACACCATGAAGGGCATAAATATGTAGGGTCCGCAGGAAAGGCTTTCTCCCTGTGTTATCCTGTCCCCAGGGCTATGCAAATTGTATTTCCTCTGCCATAGGCATTTGCCCACCAGGAACCTAAAAAAACCCCAAAACACAACAAAACCAAATAATAATAATAAAATTAAAACAACAACAACAACAAACAAAAAAGAAAGAAAAAAAGCAAGACCATTCAGGTCATTTCCCACCCAACACTGAGAGAGATGCTTCCAGACATACAAACACAGCCAGCATGGTGCCCAGGCACTACCTTCTCAGCCAGCAGCTGAGATGAGGAAAGAAACATATATTTTGGCTGCTGCTGTGGTGCTTGGAGCTGAATGGCTGTGCTGGCAAGCAGGTGGAGACCTGAAGGAAGAAGTGTCAGGGAGCCTCCTGTTTACTTAAGTGGAAGCACAACCAGAACTGAGTTAAAGAACTGTTTGGGCAGCAGCTTGTCTAGAGGCAGGGAATCAGCCTAAGGCAAAAATGGTGCCTCCTGCCCCATGTTTGCAACATCAGGTTTTGAAGCAGAAGCTGCCTTTTTATTTAACATCTGTGTCATCCTCAGCCTGTCTCGGCCATGCCAGATCACTACAGTCTCTGTGACAAAAGAGCCCTGTACCCATGGCCACTTGCAGCATCCAGCAGAGTCAGGTGAGGTGACTGATACCCCTTGTTCCATGCTGGCTTTACCCTTTGTTGAAGTGCTGCTGGGGGGAGCACTGCTGCAAACACAATGTGCCTTAAGCACTTGTCTGTGTGAGTGAGAGCTGAGCCTCTGGGCCTCAATGGTGCTGCTGGGGTTTTTTGAGGTGGAAGCTGGAGAGGTGATGTGGTGGGGCACATCCAGGGTCATGCAGCAACAATATGACCAAGCAGAGACTGTAAGTACAGAGCCACTCCTCATGTACTTTTTGCTGGGGGCTGCTTAAAATTTGTGATTGCTGCTTGAATTGTGAGGGCATCTGGATACCCCAGGCAGAGCAGGGGCCCCATTATACCGAAAAGGGAGTGCACACACATGCAGGTAGGTTCACAGGTTGCTCCTCCCCTTCCCCAAGGAGCTGCAGCCTGACCAGTGAGCATGATAAACACAAAACTTCTGCCCCTGTACTTAGCCTTCTGCCCCTGTACTCAGCCCTCGTGAGGCCACACCTCGAGTCCTGTGTCCAGTTCTGGGCCCCTCAGTTCAGGAAGGAGATTGAGGTCCTGGAGCAGGTCCAAAGGAGGGCAACCAGGCTGGTGAAGGGACTCCAGCACAAGTCCTGTGAGGAGAGGCTGAGGGAGCTGGGGGTGTTCAGCCTGGAGAAGAGGAGGCTCAGGGGAGACCTCATCGCTCTCTACAACTCCCTGAAAGGAGGCTGGAGCCAGGGGGGGGTTGGCCTCTTTTCCCAAGCAACTTTCAACAAGACAAGAGGACATGGTTTTAAGTTGTGCCAGGGGAAGTTTAGGTTGAATATTAGAAAGAATTTCTTCACGGAGAGGGTGGTCAGGCATTGGAATGGACTTTCCAGTGAAGTGGTGGATTCTCCGTCCCTGGAGATATTTAAAAAGAGACTGGATGTGGCACTCAGTGCCATGGTCTAGCAACTGCAGCAGTGGGTCAAGGGCTGGACATGATGATCTCTGAGGTCCCTTCCAACCCAGACAATTCTATGATTCTATGAAAACCGAGGCAGCAGCTTGAAGAGCGTGACCCGCTCCTGTCCAAACTCATATTTATTATGCAACTTCAAAATCAGTGAGGGACTTTTACAAATTGTCTTTTCATGGTGAAAGCTGCTGCCAGCAGCGCCTCTCTGCCAGCCGGGCCATCGGCCTGCCATGCAGCAGGGACTGACTGAAAAGTCTGACTGAAAAGACCCTGGAGCTGCGAGGGGGTCAAGGAGGTCAAGGAGGACAGGGATCGCTGCCTCCAAGCTCTGAAGAGCAAGGGGCGACGGCAGGAACACATCCCTGGCCGGGCAGGGAGCCAGGCAGAGCCCAGACGGCATGGGTGCAGGGGCTGTTGTTGCATGGGGATGGAGAGAGAGGCAAGCCCAGGGTGCTGGAAATCCACAGCCCAGGAGACCCCGGTAGAATCCTCCCGTGTGCTACGGTCAAGTTTACTGTAGTTTAGAGAAGCTTGATATTCCCAGCAGAGGGTGCTCCTTGCCCGAGGAAGCCCTGGCAGACTCCAGACCAGCGAGGGAGCCGGGCTGTGTGGCAATCCTTCCCTGCTGCGGTTCTAAGAACCAACTTCAGGACTATTATGGTCATATTTGAAGCTACTAAGGTCAGCTGGGTCTCCTTCCAGCCTTGGGAAAGCTGCTGGGGCTCTAGGAAAGGCTGTGAAATCCTTCTCAAGCCTCAGTAAGGAGGATACGTTTCCTCTAGGTGATGGAATCCCTGTGTTGGGACGCATGACCCTGCAACCTGTCCCTCCAAATTCAGAAGAAGCACAGGACACCTCAAGGTCACAGTGTGCTCGGGCATGAGGGAGTGACCACCCTTTGCTCCCTTTCCAGCAGAAGAAATGTTTTGCTTCAAGCTGCAGTGCTGTGATCATTCCTCCCAACCTGGTGGCTCTTAGGGGAAAAGGGTGACCCAGCATTCGGGGTGCCCCAATGAATGACGAATATTAACTGAAGAGTTTCTTGTGTTACTCCAGTACTGACCACCCCACAAGGGCTCCCTGATCAGCAGGAAATGACTGCTGTGCAGGGTTCTGCACAAGCTAACATGCCCTGCTTTTTCCCCAGTGCATGTTAGCTCCTTCAAGTGACCAGGTTGGTGGTCAGCAGCACTACTCCTTTCCACTCCCAAAGCTGCTCTCTGGCAGCTGGGCAGCATCACCTGTGTCCTGGATGCACCTTGGAGCAGCAGAGCCCTGCAGGGACTGCCACAGGAGCCAGTTCAGCCATCTTGAGTGCAAGGAGGGCCTTTTAATTAATTAATTTAATTAAGGTTAATAAGAAACAGGACAGAAGGTGCTCTGCAAGTTCTCTTAGTTCAGCAGGTGGCAGATAGCAGCACATGCTTTCCTGCATGAAAACCAAACTTTTCAGCAGGGACCGTCCCAACTGCAGCTCTGGTGAGCAAAAGTGTATCTGAAACTGGAAGGGAGTTTACTTTTAGGCAGCTTACTTTTATTTTACAGTCATAAGGCAAAAGCAAAGAGATGTTCTCTGCCTGAGGAGCAGAAAAAAATAGTGAAAAAACCTTTTCCTTTGTATTGCAAGGAAAGAGCACCTATAAAGTTTTATCAGTGTGAGTCTTTCCAGAGATGTGTGAGCAACAGTGCCCGCTGTGCCTTTATGACCTGCAAACAGACTCCTGAGCTGCTTGAGGCTGGTTTTGTGGAGCAGCTGCTTTAGGAGAGGGGCTGTCAGGGGGCCTGTGTACCAGATTCACATTTCCCTTTGCTAAGAGTATAACTGATTAAGTTCATTGATCAGAGGTCAAACTCCCTCTGGGTGACTGCCCACCCACAGGAATGCCTTGGTCACAGAGATGTGACCAAGATGAGGTTCAGCACTTCAGTGCATGAATTCGAGCACATCTGTAAAAATTAGCTTCTTTAGTCTTGTGGTCATTTAAAAGATTTGGCCAAAAACATCTGTTCTTGGCTGCTTCCTGGTGGGAAGGATTTGGGATTTTCTTCTACCTAGCTTCTGGCAGATATGGGCAGCTCTGGAGAGAGCCAATCTGCCCAGCATCCTGGGCCTGTCTCAGGTTCCAGTGCTTGCATTTAGCACTGCTGCTGAGGTGCCAGTGTGACAGGGGGATTGGAAAAGTGGACATTTTTTCTTCTGTGTTGAACAGAAAGCACCAGGCTGGCTTCAGGCAGGCAGGGAGAAACTGGAGGCTACAGGGAGTCTCATGCAGCAGCATCCCAGTTCTGACCAGTACTGGGTCAGAAATGGGTATGCAAGGAAAGCAAAGCAAAGCAAGTTTGTTTTGCACCCAAGGAGCAGAGCAGGTGGAACAATGTTTGGAGTGATTGTACAACTTGATGCTTCCTGTTTTCCTGTGGGCAGGAGCTGTGATTGTCACTTTTTATTCAGTTTCTCATCCTGGGAGGAAGACGGTATCGGGCTGTCCAGGGGCAGGAGGATGTTTATGTGGTAGGCTGAGTCAAGGTGCTGCTTTTAATACTCCCCGGAGCTGAGTCACTTGGAAAAATGTACATTTTAGATTTATATTTTTCCTTTTTTTTTTTAAAGGCTCATAAACATCCAAAGTACTTTACAATTGCCATGTGGACTGCATGGTTTACTTCCAGCACTGAATGTAATTTTTTTGTAAGGCTATTACACAAAGATTTTACAAGGTGCCATGAATATATTGGTAATTTAGGAATGATTAATATAATTAATGATGCTGTGTTGAGAGGCTTTGCTTAATACTATGTGAGCTGTTGGATTTGCATAAACTCAGCTGGGCTTGCATCAACATGGACATCTAACCATAGTGGAGAGAGGCTGAGGCAGTTGTGCAGCCTCTGTGTGACCAGAGGACCCCTCTCTTTGCTTTATTCATCATTTTTCTGGAAAGTTGAGACCAGGAGATGCAATGAGCCTGAGATTCTTAACATCTAAGAGAACTACAGACATCATCTCCCTGTAGTAAGAGATAGGAATCCCAGGGGGGAAAAAAAGTGTTATTTGGGTCCACATACACAGGGGTAAGATATTCATGGGACTAGTGGCCATCACTTCCATTCCATGACCACCATGGGACGAGCAGGCATCACCTCCATCCCCACAGCTCCTCACAGTGCTTAATGGTACCACCCAAATGGCACAAGACCTTTTACCACTGAGCATTTCTCTAACCAGATCCCTGTCTTCCTTTTCATACCAAGCACCTCCAAGCAGACAAACCAAGCAGTGCCTGTGCATGCATGGCTTTTTGGAAAATCTTGTCCTTCACCTTTCTTTCTCATTTATTTTAATACGAAGCAAGTTTTCTCCTGGCTGTTCTGTTCCCTAACACCATCTGCTTTAGGGTGTGACTCTCAGCTGCCTTTTATATTTCAGGGCCCTGATCATAAGCAATTAGCATAGTCAGATGCTTATTTATGTCATTCAGACACTTATCCTTTTTGGACTTCTCTTCCCTTTAGGGTCAGAGTAAGAGGAGAATCCGCAAAGAGCCCTCAGGAGCCACTTCTCCACCCCACCCATGTGGAGGCAAAGCCTGTGCCTGATCCCCAGCTTCATGGAGATTGTCCTTTTTTTTTTTCTTGTGTGGCCACATGAAGCTCTACTGGGGGCTGAGCAGAGGAGATTTGGGTCTGAAAAGTCTCAAGACCATCTGGAACAGAGGTGGTGGTGAAAGATGTTGGGATGATCAGAAGGATATCTTGGATGTCAAATATCCCTCATCAGAGCCCTTGATATCCCTTCTGTGGTCCCTGAAGGAGAGAGGAGATGTAGGAAAGGTAAAAGTCGGGCAAAGCAAGATGGGAGCTCATGGGATTTGTGCCCATGTCTCCTATGGGTCCTTTTTCCTCAAAGCCTCAACTCTCTTCCTGCAAAACAGGTACCCTGTCCCCAGGCTTTGTACCCTGCTCCTGCCCTGTTTTTTGGTTTGGTTTGGTTTTACATTTACAGCAGCTTTTTGCCTCATTTTTTTGTGATGCTGCCTGGCCAGGTAAGGAAGGCTCTTGCATACATCTGTTGCTGGACATGGGAGAACAGTTTCTCAGGCAGCTTTTTGCCTAGGGACTGGCTTTTGCTGGTGCTCCCTGAAAGCTTAGCTTGTATGAGGACACGGACAGATATCTGTCTGTTGGTCCTGGCCTCTCCTAAGGGAGCACTGCCACTTTATGGTGTAGCTATCACATTTTCTTGGTAGCTGTTTTTTTGCATTATTCATGTAGCAGCTCTTGAAATATTCACAGATTTCTGAATTTTGGGGAGGCTACTATTAGAGGATGTGGCTGCATGAATTGCTTGGGATAACTTTACACTTGGGTTTGCAGGATGTTATTACTGATGAGTAACTTTTTTGGGAACTCTGGAATCTCTGGTCCCAAAAGGGCTTAAGTTCTGTTTGCTCTATTTTTTTTTTTTTTTTTTTTTTTTTTCACAGACAATAAGCCAGCAAATACTCCCAGGTTGTTTGTATTTGGATAAGGCTGCTCCATGTCCTGTGAAAGGAAAATGACACATTTACTCCTGGAGAGAGATGGTGTGGGACCCAGTTGCAGATAGGCATGGCTGCCAGAAGCCTCTTGATGCCTCTGGTGGGATGCATGGGGTCCAGCCAAGGGGAGGGCATGGCAGGGGCATGAATACCTGGTTTGTTTCCCAGTGGTGGAATGAATGCCAGGGGCAGATGCACAGGGAAGGCAGAGCCCAGCCCCCAGTGCCAGCCCTACACTGCTGCCTTCCTCTGTTCTCCCAATAGCTCCTCTGGAATGCAGGTTTGCAGATGTGGGTCTGTCTTCCCACCCAACAAGTTGATTTTGGAGTCTGGGGGATGAGAAGCACAAACCAAAATTCTGCTTTTCCCCAAAGCATGGCACTTTCCAGAGTGATGCCACAAAAGGAAAGGGCAGGAGGCATCACAAGGGGGTGGTGCAGGGCTTTGCCCTGACTCCCCACTATCTCCTCCCTGGACAACAGGCACCTGACCCTGCCCAGCTCATTGTGTCAGCATGCCTCTCACCCCTCACACCTTCCCACAGCTCTTGGGATTTAGCTACTGCAAACAAGAGCAGGGACATAACTGGGGCTGAGCCCATCTTTGGGTCAGTGCCCATCTTTGTCCAGCCATCTGGTGGAGTCGCTTGCCTCCAGATGAGCCTTGTCTAAGAATAAGCAGCTGCAGGGCTCACCTGGGGATATTCCACATCCAACATCCCCCTTGGTGATACCTTCCCAGGGCCAGAAAATGTGAGTGTGGGAGCCTCTGCCCCCTGCCCAGCCATGCAGAGTGGAGGGATGTTCTGCCCTCCTCCCAGCCAACATGCTTCTGCAAACCAAACTCACACCATAAATGTTTTCAAAAGAGCTGGGCAGCCCTTCATGGCTAGGTATAACTGGGGAGGTTATGAAAACAAGCCCAAAACATCCTTATTTTTTAATTTTTTTTTTATTTATTTACTCGCTTACTAAATAAGGATAACACTAACCGCCTGATAGGGAAAGTTATGGAGAGGGAAAAATATCCTACCCTGAAGCCCTGCAGCACCACTGGTGCTGAGAACTGTCAGGGAGAGGAACATTCTTGGCTAGGGAGATTTGGGCCTGTTTTACCATCATGGAGACTCATCAGTTCCCAGTTCAGCTCTGCCAGCTTCAATCTGGAACCAGTGCCTTGAGAAAGCACCAGGAGCTCACAACTGTAATGTAGTCTGTCCCTCCACCTCAGTCCAACGTTCAACAACCCAACATGAAGGAAAGAGAAACTTACTTCTCTTCCTATTGTGGTGTATTTTAATACGTTAATTAATATTTGAATTAATAGTAATCTATCTACGAATGATACATATGGATTATTATTAATTATTAATATTATTTATTGATATTTTGTTTATGTTAACATTTTTTATCTTACTGTGTTTGGGGTTCTTGTTGTATTTTTGTTTGGTTTTGGTTTTGTATTTTTTTTCACCAGCATTTTTGGATTTGAGGAGGAAGAGGGGCAATGACTTTCCTCCTTTACCCAAAGCTGGCAAATGCAGCTAAAAAATTGTCTCCTCCTCCCATTATTTTACTTCCAATAGTAAGCCTTGCCTAGCTTTCTGCAAATTAGGCACCTCTGTGTATTTTTTCATTCTGTGAAAAAAAACCCCACAATGCCACCCTCCTTCTCCTCTCTGAGGAGCCTTCAAGGCAGGAATGGGTCTAAGGAACTGCTCTCCACAAGATCAGGACTTTGATGGATGCATCTGGGCACACTTGGACAAATTAAAATGTAAGAGCCCTGCACTTCTGCCACTCCTGTTAATCCACACCTTCATCTGTACATCTTGGTTGACAAAAAGAGTTGTCTCGTTGCAAAATCTGCTATCACCTTGCTGCCTACAACCCTGCTAGCCACCTCCACCACTTTGTGAAGTGTTTCTGGTGACAAGCCTTGCTGCTGACAATGGCACATGACCTCCTCCTTTGGGGTGCAGTGGTTGCAGTATGACAGTGTAATGTGTTAAATTACATTGATGTAAATATTATTTCTTTCCCCCCTTCAAATGGTTGTTCTCGAACAGCTGACAGTGTTACTTGGGGGGATGGCATTTGTCTTCCTGCAGGTGCTGAGAGGTGTTTGATTTCAGTCTCTCCAAACAGCCTGAGGATAAGGGAAGTAGTTTTTTTCCACAGAATAAAAACGTGTTGCAAACGAAAGAGGCTGGGAACGCTGAAAACTCACTCGAGAAGAAAAATCCTACAAAAGAGCATACTATTCCAGAATTAAAGAAGCAGCAGATCCTGCAGTCAAGGCAGTTTTGGTGTGAAAAAGCCCAAAAGATTTCAGCTATGCTTCCCAGCAGAGCATAAAACAAGACAGCTGTTCTAAGTCATGCTCTGATGCTTCACCTGCACCTCGTACTGAATTCAAAAGCAGGAAATGAAACTGAGGCAAGAAAGGCAAAAAAAAAAAAAATAAATAAAAAAAATAGAGGACCAGAGACCTCTATGTCTGAAGAACAGGCCCAAGAAGGGTGGATGGCTGTCTCATTCTAGAAGCCATATGTATGAGCCTTCATCTTCCTATTTCCACTGAATGCAGTGCATGGGAACAAATCACATTTTGAGCTTTGGAAGCAGAGACCTGAGATGAACTTGAGTTGCTAACACCTGCTGAGGACCTTGTGGCAGATTTTGCTTCTGGAAGCTCGTGACCCCAACTGGCCACTGCTTCTTGGCTGAGCATCCCCTGCTGATTCAACTGGCAAAGATAAAAGAAGATGAGTGATGGAGAACTGGCACCCGATTCTCCCCTGTGCGAGCCTTACACCCTCACAAACTTTGGGAAGGATGCCTACAAGCAGGCACCCATAGCTCACTTCAGCCCCTGAGGAAAGGCAAGTTATCGGAGAACAAGGGAAGGAGTTATCAGCAGGGAAGGAGTGGCAAGATACAGTAGGGCTCATGCCAAAATAACATTTCCAGCAGCTCCTGAGTGGTGGGAATTGGCACTGCAGCTGACATCGATGTGGGAGTGCTCTCTCAGCCCTGACCCTTGGGGTTTAACTGGAGCAGAACAGTTGAGGACTTGGTTCTCTGGTCCTCTTGAGGCTTTTTTAGACCCTTGGCTGGTGAACTGTTATTGCTTCAGCACATTCCTACACCCTTACTCCTTCACTGGGGCCTCTTTGCAGAAGACCAGACTACTGTCCCAGGAGAGCTACCAGTGTCAGCTGCCTTTTTAAATAGCCATACTATAAATTCAGAGAATTCGGTGCCTGGCAGGCACAGCCCTGCCTCCCATCACCATGCTGTGGGATGATGGGCTGGACACTCACTTTTCCATATGAGAAATAGCTATTAATGTCTATTGGAAGGCTTACAATTTGATTTTTCATGGGTTAATTAAAAGTGATGCAATAACAACCCTCTGGTACTGCAGCATTTCAATTCTCTTGGCCTTATTTAAGTAAAATTTCATTTTTGTACTAGGGTATATTGTTTTTTCAAAGCAAAGTCACATATACACGCAGAAGCACTGGGAGCTGGACTCAGATGTTGGTGTGCTGGAGTGAGACCTGCAGGTCTTTGCTTTGACATTTCATGGAGGATTGACTGATTTTCACCAGCATGAAAATTCCCATGGTTTCAGGATATGTCCTTCCATGTCAAAAGTTCCAGTTTCCCCAGTAGCAGTGGGCTGAAGGCAGCTCTCACCCTCCTACCCTCCTTTTCTCTCCCCAGCCTGTAGAACAGCAGCAGTAGCATCTCTTGGGTTGATATAAAGGGACTTTTGTTTTTATGCTCTGCTCGCTCAGATTGATTTTCTGAGCTTTTTCACATCCAAGGCCAAGTCCCTGGGAGTGTCCCTGTCAGATTCAAACCTGTGTGAGAAGGAAAGCCTCACCTGCCTGCATGTCTCTCACAGACCCACAAAATATTAAAGAAGTCTCAGGGATGGGCTGCAGCAGGAGCAGTAGCTGCTTTCTGCCCTGAGTGCCACATCATCTACATCTCCAGTGAGAGAACTGAGATTTGTTCTTAAAAGGAAAAAAATGTGCACTTTTGCTCTTTTCAGGCGAAACCATTACTCCCATTTACTTGCTTGCCAGGAGGAACAGCTTGCTGGGGGCTGGAGGAAGTGTCTAGTGAAGACCCAAGAAATGTGTGAATTCCTCTTCATGTTCCTCTTCATGCATCTCCTTTTTAGCACTGGAAGATTTCTTCTCTGGTTGCAGAGAAAAGCAGATAAGAAGACCATAAGTTCTGGTGAGTGGCAGAGCCCTTGCAAGCATTTTTCATAAATGATGCTTGTGGTTTTTGTGGCTTTCAAATAATATTTCACTGTGTATGTGCCCAGGGCAGGCATAGCTAAGAAAACTGATGCTTTTGCATGACAGGAGAATAAAAATCATTGGCCTGTCCTGGAACTATAGCACTCCTGTGTCTTGAAAATCACAGGCAAAGGTGGGGACCCCCTGGAGCAGTCCTGTATGTATTGCTCCTCCCTGTTTCATCAGGACCCGTGATCCCTGGGAAGCATGTTGTGTGGCAGTGGGAAGGGTGGGAGGAATCACTGCTGTCCAGATCTTATATTTATCTGTTGGTTGACGAACGGGCTCAGAGGACAGAATACTCATCAAAGTGTTCTTTTTTTTTTTTTTTTTTTTTTTCCCCAAAATTCTACCTGGGAAGACTGCATCCCAAAACAGAGTTTTGGAAATGCTAAATTTGGTGGTGATTTGTCAGCAAGGGGGAAAATGGCTTTCTTGTTTTTTCTCCTAAGGTGACCAGGAACAATGTAAATCCTGAATGTCATTCATCCTACCCCCTTGGCTGGGCTGCTGTGCTTTGAAGCACCCACCAATAACCCTGTAGTCACTGGCTTCCCAAAAAGGCAGACTGTCAGAAAAACAGGAATCCTTTATCGGGCAGCAGGAAATTCTATTTTTACATGAAGTTCAAATTAAAAATAAAAGGGAAAGATATGCACTGGGTGTAGGGGCTAAAATTAAACTTTATGGCTGTCTCCTGCTGCTTGCTTCATTGAGAAACTGATGGTGAACATCAAGAAGGAGCTTGCTGTCATTGTCTCCCAGTGAGCTTTGCTCGGCTGCTGTGATTTTTAAATTGCAGTGAGCTTTATGAGTGACCTAATTAAACCACCTTGGACCACTGCTCTGTCCATGCCCTGTGTCCTGGGCAAGCAGGAGGGAGAAGAACCTCTTTCACAGCTTCTTCATGTGGCTTCTTGATATCTTTCTGAGCCAAAGGGCTTGGTATTTTACTGCCCTGTGAGCTACCCTGACCTATAGCCAGCCCAAGACTTTCTCTGTCCAAAATGTCTACATCCAGGTTATCTGACATCATGTACTGATGTCTCATGATGATTTGTCTTGCCCAAGTGACTCCACCATTGCCAGCTTTGGGTATGCTCTCCTGCAAGGGATGCACCAGCACATCTGGTCTGTATTCTGAGCATTGCTTTACAAAGTTCTTTGGGATCTGTAGCAGAGAAACATGACTTAGGCAACAATCCCCAGATCTCTTTCTTCCTTCAGTCCAACACTGAAAAGCCACTGCCAAACCAGCTCTGTGTATTTTCATTACCACTGTGATTTGTACAACAAATGCAACCAGTTTGCAGTCATAATTTTGTTCTTTGGCAGCTCAGGGCTCTGCCAGACCAATCACTGAATAGTTTGGGTTGAAAAAGAACTATAAGATCATCAAGTCTAACTGTTAACCTAGCACTGCCAAGTCTACCACTATAATGTGTCCCTAAGCACCAGGTCTGTATGTCTGATAAATACCTCCAGCAATTCTCAGGGCCTCAACTCTCATCTGAGCTGTACCAGCTTTACCAGCTCAGTGGGTAAGGTGGCACTGGGTGGCACTGGGGCAAGTCCCACAGGGACTGTTGGTCATGAAGGGGGCCCTGTTGGCACCTTGTCAGCAATTCTGTCAGGCAGCTCATTTCAGGCTTATATGTATCAGCTTAATGGGGCTTGGACCTTGTATCAAAAGAGTTCTTGCTTGGCTTGCAAAAAGCAATTAAAACATACCCAGAACAGTCACCCAGTAAAACAAATGCACAAGGTATATTTTTCCTGACTGACCACATTGATCTGTTGTTTGTATGTATAAATATATATTTGTATGTAGAGTTAAAATCTACCTTCTTCCTAGGATAAGCCCCTTTTAAGGCCAGTGGAAAGCAGGAACACTTTTGAGCTTGAGTGCAGCTTAGCACCAGGACAGGGTTTCAAGCTGCATGAGAGATGCCCAAACCCTGCAGAGGCTGGTAACCAGCTCCTCAAGTATTGCAGACCCATGTCTCAGAGGGGGAGCAACAACATAGAAGCACAGCCTGTTAGTGTTGACACAGCCCAGAAAAGCAACGAGTCTCCAATAGGTAGTGAGAAGAACGTAAATGACAGTCAGAGATGTTAAACCACATGTGAAAGCTGTATGTTTTGAAGCTCAACAGGAGCAATGGAACAAATGTGGTGAGCTGGGGGGGTCTCAGCCTTCCCTTGACCTGCTACTGGTACTACCACCAGCTCAGCCCAGGCTGACTCTACATAAACTTTACCCACTAGCTCCTCTGATTTGTCTCTTCTGAGAGGGGATAACACAAAGGTGTGCAATGACCTTCTTCTGCAGCAAAGCTTCACTCCAAGCCTTTGGCTACAAAATGTACTCTGAAAGGTTTTTTACTTGGAAGAAGCACTTGAGAGAATTTATAGCTTTCCTGAGGAGAGGGAAGCCCAGAGCAAGTGAAAAATCGAGTGGGATAGCCTGAGTTAGCCAGATCCCTGCAACTGCTCAGCAGAGGTTTGGCTTGCCAGTTGAACAAGAGTTTGAGAGCAGAATTTATTTCACTTGAGCCGGTCTCTGCCTACTTAATGCTGTTACAGGCAGGTTTGAAAGGTTGGGGAAAAGATGGCAGTGTTAGGTTGCTGCTGAGAGTTGGGTTATGTGAGGAGATAAGCCTTTAGAAAACAGGTAGAAAAAGTGGGGAAGGGATCGGGGTGAAGGATGAACAATGAGAAAGCATTTTATCCTGGTTTTGGCTACTTTTGAATGCCTGGGGCTGGAGGGCTCTGTCTGGGTTGTTGCTGGTTCAGCCATATCATCACCTTTAGAAGATGGCTTTTTAGTTTTAGGAGAAAGTAGATTTGCATCAGCCATCACTGCTCCTGTTTGTAGCTGGCCTGGTCAGCTTTTTGTATTGAAATTTAATGTTGTATTATCATCTGCTTCATCGATATCTATATTCTTGTGCACTGAAGTGGGCATATGGGAAGAGCCTTCCTAGCTAGTGTGGGCAAGAAATTAAAATGTGTTGGGCAACCCCATGTGTGAATGACTGCATGTGGCTCACATGCAGTGAGAAACCTACATCTGAAAGCCCACAGAATTGCAAGTCTGTGACTTCTGCTATGTTCTGTTGTTTCCTGTAAGATGAAGTGATGAAACCTGGCTTAAAGGAGAAGTAATGTGAAATGGTGCCTGGTCTGATTTGGAAAAAAAACACTGATCAGAGGGCACCTCTGTGAAGTGCATTCTATTTTGAACTTCACCCTATTTTGAACTTCACTCTTTAAATTATTTTGCTTGTGGATAAAAGGTTTTATTGCCAAACATCCATCACCTTGCTCTTTTGCCTTCTTGAAATCACTGTCATGACTGCCCAGATTGCCCACAAAGTAGCTGAGCAGCTCTTTCTTCAAGGAGCAGGGACAATATACCAGGGGACAAATGCAGCATTTAAATTATTCTTAATTTCACTTTCTGGTGTGTACTGAATTTTAATTGTTCTTTTAATTTGAGGTGATTTTAGTGGATTAGTCATTAAACTTCTGTGTGGGAATCTGCTGATCCTGGGGAATATCTCAGATCAATACTTCATTTTGAATCAGGTACATGAAATGGTTTTGCTCTTATGTCTGAAGAAGAGAGACTTGTGGAAGTAATGTAATCATCTATACAAGTGAATGTCTTTGGGCTAGGACTAGGGTGGAGGGAATCTCCACCAAAGGCTCCTCAGGTAGAGTAGCAAAGGGGATAACCTACAGGAAAAGTGCAACAAAGGGAAAGGCAACAAAGGGCCCCTATAGGAAAGGGGCAACTGTCTCTGTTCTCCTGTCTCCTGGTGACTTTGGGGTTTCAGATGAAAACTTGTGTCTGAAATATCCCATGTGAATATAGGGCAGGTTGGCAGTAAGCAGAAATAGCTGTCCATCTGGTGGCTTTCCTTAAATGGGCACAGATGGACAGAGGTAATGGAGGTTGTTGCCACCTCCAATAAGGTGGTACGTAAGATAGGTAAATGTACTGTTCATGTCCCTGGAGATTTCAGCTATTTTTGCCTGTGCTAGGACCTGTGAGTGTTGTCAGAGGCTGTGCAACATGCAAAACTGGAGAGCACAGAGAGCAAGGGTAGGATTAAAGGTGTGTGCCAAAGCTCATCCATCATGTCTAAGTGGTGAGGAACTCTTAGATGTGTTCCTCTCAGCTGATGTGCTCAGGTTTCTTAGACCTGGTTGCCTTTTCACATTCAGCAAAACAGAATATATTTTGCAATGCAACATGTTTAGAACAGGGAAAGAAAAAAATTGTTGGTCCTTCCTTTTTTTAAGATGTTTGAGAAAGTCAATTTTTATCAAAACAAAACCCAACAAGAAAAAACAAAAAATGCAAAACAAAACCAACCCAAAACTCAAAACAGGAAACTCTTATCAGTTTGCCAGGAAGCTCTATTGCTTTGTGGAAGTGTTACCCTACGGTCATTGCTACTTTCAGTAGCTATTTGTGAGTAATTTATGGCTTTGAGATGGGCTTCAAATATTCTGTGCAAGCAGAGGACAGGCCCTAAAGCTGGAAGGCGTAGTGGGAAGAGGGGAGGGTGGAGAGGAAATACCAAGGAACAGGATTTATATTATCTTACTACATATATTTAAAACAATAAGCTTTTCATTGTCTTCTATGGTAAATTATGATCCTGTTTTGTTTCTGTATTTGGATCAGGAAACAACAAACCTATGCCTTCAAAAAAATGAACAAGCTTAGTCTTCAAAAACTGTTATTTAGCAGAAGTATTCAAGAGACTCAGGATGATATGTAACTGCTGAGTAGGGGAATTTCTAAATTATTGTCATATGAAATTCTGTGTACTTGTATTCCAAAGTATGCAGGTGTCTTTGTGTAAAATTATATATAGTTATTAAAAGAAATAGAATAGTTTCTATATATATGTAATATTAAAACTTGTGATGGGGTACTAGCTTTTTTTTTTTCATGCCCTAGTTTTGGTGTGCCCATCACTCACACAGAGGGCTTGTTCATGTCTAGAAGTAATGTCTTTAGAGATAGCCTTCCTCTAAAGAGTCCTGGGATTTAAAAAAAAATAAAAATGGTATTAATATAGTAACATGTATCTGAAAACTTAGTGTGTGTGTGCCCTCACTTTATGCCAAAGAAGGATCAGGAACTTATAGTTCCAACCTGTCAGGTTGTTGTGTTGAACAGTACTGGCTCTTTGCCCAGTATTTAATTTTTATTTTGCTGTTTCACCCCCTGGTGTATATATTTCAGTGCTTTGTAAATGGCTGTCCCCCCTGTAGTCACCTGATGTTATGGCAATCAGAGCTATTTGCTGTCTTGATGAGCTGTACCAGTCAGGAATGATGTGAAGAAAGCAGCACAATGCTGCTGCCAGGTTATTGTGTTTGTCATGTTGACTGGCAACTGAAGTGCTTGTTTATCTCTTAATTTGTGTGTTTTAAATTTAATTTGTGCTGCCAAATCTCTTTTGTTTAAGAATAAGAATTGAACTTTTGTCTGGAAAGCTGAGCTTGCTGGACAAAGAGAATTTCTGAGTGTGTAACCCATGACCAACTCTTTAAAAGACAATTTGGCAGAGGAGCCAGGCTGATGTCCTGGTTAATCTTGCTGAGTGCCACCAGTGTTGCAGAGCTCAGGCTGTTGCAGTCTCCATGGGGTCCTGGGCTATGGTCTGGCACTTTAGAGAAACACCATGGCATGCTTCTAAATGCTTTTCTCAGCATGGTTTGGGTTCCCTTTTGGCTGGAGAAGTTCCTGTGAAACCAGTCCCATAGAGGTACAAGATTTATATCTTTCCATCTCAGAGCAGATAACGTGTGCACTTTGAAACGTGGCTGTGCTAAATGACTTCTGGTCTGATATTTCTCCTGTGAAACAGATCTTTAAATATAAGGATTAACTTTTTTTCACCTATCTCCCCTCTTCCACCTCCCCAATTTTTAAATGGTAGTCTTAAGCTCTGGGGACTTTGGGGCCACTGACAACACTGTATCTGATCCACTAAGGTACTTCAAAAATAACTAATACTATAAGCTCGCTGGGAGGACAGGTGGCTTAATTTCAAATATTCAGCCAGGATGGTGGGGTCCTTGAAAGGCATTTTCTTGGCCAGATGGGGAGGGGGGAGGAAATGGGCTGTGAACTAGCCCTTGAGAAGCCTGGTCAGAGTATCCCCAGGGGTCTCAAAGTGGCTCAGGTAGGCTCATCAGCCCTGTCTTGTTCTGCCTTTGGCAGCCTGTCTGTGTAAATCACAGCTTTGATATGTCTGCAGTAAGAAGCTGGAAAAATAAATACACTTCTGTGGAAAGAAAAAGGAGAAGGGCTGCAGCCTCTCCAGCTGCAGTGGTGGCCCACATTTCTGTGTAGGGCTGTGTGGGCTTTTTGTCCTGAAAGGAAGTGGTGAAAAGCCACCAGTTCACCTTTATTTCTGTGAAATGAAGTGAATTGAGTCAGGCAGCCCATCAGAATCTGATCACTGGAAATATTTGTGACCTTATGTGATCTCTACAAGGCTGGGATAGAAGCAGTGGGAAAGCGTAGTGTGTTCTCATTTGTCATGTTAACAGTTCATCATCTCCTGCTCTGCAGGGCTTATTCCTCTCTGCTCTGTGAAGGAGACACATGTGTTTTGGGTGGAGAGCAGTTGCTTCAGGATGGGTGGACAGACCCTCCATAGAAGCACAACTAGCTTTTAACATGCTCTACTTGCACCACCTGCACAGATAGGGCACTTCACCCAACTTCTTGCAGCTTCCCTCCCATCCCCCTGGTCTTAGCTCTGGGGTTCCCTCTGTAATTTTGACATCTTCTCCTGAGGGCTGGGCAGGGAAACCACCCCATCTGTATTGCTTTGAGACCTGATGTGGATTGGCTTTCTCTGGGGAGCTACAGAAGGGCCATCACTCTTGCCTATCTCAGGCTCAAGAGAAGCACTTTTCTTTTCCCCTCTCACTGCGCAGGTTGAATGGAGATCTGTACTTCCCCAAAACCCTAGTGGGAGGGTAAGAAGGACAGAGTGGCCGTGAGAAGAGGAACTGCTGTGAAATAACAGAAACAAAGGCAGTAACTGCTCCTTTCAGGTTCTCCCAAGAGACATGAAACTCTGACCTTGGATCTGAACTGAAATGCTGCCACAGCCAAGATGATGTGGTGCTTCCAGGATTTGACTCAGCTATGCAGAGGACAAGGGAGGATGGAAAAGCTGTTCAAGCCTGGGCAGCACATGGTCTCTTAGCATTGTTCTGCTTAAGTGCCATGCCTGAGGCCTGGCAGAGCCTCCTCCCCAGCATCTCCTCTCCTCCCCAGCATTCAGAAATTACAAGGTTGGGAAGTACTGCAAGCAAAGGACTGAAGCAATGAATCTGCTGCCCTTACAAGAAAAGTACTGCCACCAAACTTCAATGCCTTGTCAGTCACCATTACTGCAAAGTATTTAATGGAAAAAAGCAAAGCTACCAAAAATCCCACGACCATAAATGTTGCATAGTTGTGCAGACAGCTTTGACTGGTGGTCGGTGGCCTATGACTTGGTAACTATGGGCCTGTATGCTTATGAGGCATCCAACTACTTCTGTTGCACAGCATTGCTATACTTGATGGATACAGCCAGCTGTCTAGCTCCCTCCAAAACTTATTGTTGGTTACAGCATGTACTGCCTGTCTCGAGCTGAAGCAGGTTGAAACACTAGGTCCCAATGCATCATCAGCACATGACCCATAGTGGGGATTTTTTAATTAAGGCTCCCTGCAAGACCTGGGGTTGACATTCACTGCTCACATAACTCTTGTTCTGTAAATATTCTGTCTGCTCCTGTGCACGTGAGACATCTCTGGGCAGTAAAACTTTTCTCAATCGCTCTTCCAGGATTATCTATTGCCCCTGAACAACCTCCAAAGCTCCAGACTAGCATTAAATGGACACGACTAGCTCACCTCCTTTCCTCCTTTCCCCTCTGAATGCTGCTCAGTTTCAGAAGAGTCAGGTCTTGCCTGGTTCAGAAGGAAGAAGAGATTCAGGTGTGCTCTGTTAATGTATGCCGGGGTGTGCTGGTGAGACCCTAGGAAGCATGCCACCATTTCTTTCCATGACTCAGTTTGCAAGATGTGGTTTATTAGCAGAGAGGATGTTCGTTGGTCTGCTCTTACCTCTTGGAAGAATGAGTCATCGAAGATCATGCAAATAGTTAGAGAACGAATCTTTGTGACAAATGATGGGAGTTCCCTAGTTTGCCAAAAATTTGTTCCACACTAGAACTGGATTGATGGGTGCTGGTTAGCTTTTATGGACGCTTAAGCTGCTTATGACCTTTCTGTGCACGTAGCGGAATTAAAACTCCTGACTGGCATATGAAGAAACTCTTTATTGACAGATTTGGTCCTTCCATCCTAATCCTGGAGAAACTCTCCTTAGGAGAATTTAATGTAATAGATATCTGGCACCCCAGTTACTCAGTTATGGTACAAACTGGAGACACCTGTGCTGTGTGACATGTAATCTTTAAAGATCGTTGGGTGCAGATAATTTCCCCTTGTCTTTATGAATAGGTTAAAGACAGTAAACAGATATGTAGTGAGCACTTTTGATTCTCTTCCACTGTCTGAAAAAAAAAAAAAAAATTAAAATCCTGTATTGAAAACTATTGTTTGGAGGTAAGGAAGTGGCCAGAGAGCTTTCCCTGGGAACTGTGGGAACTGTGCTTCCTTCTAGCCCCTGTGCTGCTGCCATCACCTTTTAAGGATCTTCTGTGATTCTCATCTTGCTGATAAATGCAGAGGGTGATAGACTGAGTGGTGGGTAAAAGCTACTTAAGAGTTTTTAGTTGGCATTTGCTTGCAGTGATCTTGTGAGGTGTAGAGAGAGGAATTCCACACGTACACCCTTTGTTTGTCTGCTCAATGGCACTGGCAAGGAGGACAATATAATCCAAGACCTATAAATAACTCTGATGTTCATGTCTTCAGAAGACACTACTGGAGCCCTTGCTGATGCTTGTTTACATGACATGTAACTAGCTGGAAAAGACTCTGTTTTAAACCCTAGCAACTCATGCAGTGTTTGATCTGCTCCTGAGCAGCAAAGGGATCAGTGGAACAGGCACACCACAGAGAATGTGTGCTGTATTTGCCAAGGATTTCTGTTCCTTTGGAAAGAAAGGAATTGTTTCCAAATGCGTTCATCCTGCTTTACTCACTTTGTCACTCTGTCTGTATTGTCCAAATGAGTTGGAAAGCTATTTGATGGTTGACTTGCCTCCACTATTTAACAGCATGTTAAATTTACAAACTAAGCCTTGTTTTCCCCCACCCTTGCACAGACTGGAAAGAGGAGGGAAAGGCTCATAAGCACAAGGAAGGAAACGGAAAGACCAGAAAAAACAGACACTGTATTGTGAAAACTCCACAAAAATAACTTGTATGTTATAGTCAAGCTGCCCCTCTGGAATAAGTCAGTGCTGTTCATTGTGTTTTGTTTTCACTCATCTGTCAAGCTTGATGAACTTGAGCACTTCTGAGCCTAGGAAATGGTTAAATAGCCCATAATTTCCTTTGATTTGCCAAAACCTAAATATGGAGTCACCTTCTCAAAGCTTGTCCCTATAATATGACAAACAATGAATTAATAAGAGAGGAAGATTAATAAGAGATTGCTGATGCAAGAGCTGTAGCTTGTTGTGAGGTGAATTCTGGAGAAGCTTGGTTCCTGCTGGGCTTGAAGGAACACTGTCACTCTATGTAAAGTAATATCATCTTCAAGGAGATCAAGTTAAGAGAATAGTTTCTGACCTAAATCTGACTGTCACCATTGTATGAAGTTTATGTTGGAACCTGTTTGATTAAAAATCCCTCTGAACTCCAGCATGCTGGGTAAATTCCAGCTCATAGAACAAAATGTCTTTTGCTAAAATACATACCTCCTGTGAAATCTTATTCAGAGAACTTACTGTATCCTTCCTTTCAAATACTTGTAGAGCACTGTTTATCTAATCTGCTCTTCATGTTCCACAGTAGAGAGAACTTAATTTTCAGGAAGCTGATATATTATGTATATAGCATGTAGGTACATTTTTTTCTCCAACTCCTTCCCAGAGAACAGCAGATAGCCAGAAGATCAACTGCAGTTCTTACTCAGAGAAAGTACCCTTTAGTTCTTCTGACAAAAAAACCTACAAACCTTTTCTGTCTGAAGATGGGTGGAGAGGGGGATGAGAGATCAAGAAAAATGAATGGTATGCTCATGAGACAAAAACCTCCACCCAGAGGCATGAACAAATGAATAGGTTACTCTGTGGGACCTTTTGTTCCTGGGGAAATCTTGTCCATTAATTAAGAACTGCTCTTAGAAAAAGCAAGCATTGTTGGACACAGTAGTTGTCTTCAGGAGTGTGGCTGTGAACTGGCAAGAACAGAAATAGGGTGGAGGGCTGGGTGCACAGACTGGGTTCTGATGGTCTTGGGAAATCATATCCTTGCCACAGATGGTATCTGGGATTGCCCAAAGAGTTAAAATCCTGGAGAAGGAAAAAAAAAAAAGGATGGAGGTAGTATTTGCAGCTGCTGTCTGTGGGAAGGGGATGGGAGAAATATATGCATCTTTTCATGGCCATACTGGAGAGATGGGATTGAGAACTTCAGGGCTCTTGAGATTTGGCATAGGTTGTTTTTACTTTTTGTTTGTTTGTTTGTGGTTTTGGTCTTTTTGTTTTGTTTTTATTTTTTTAATTGCATGAATAGCTTAGCAAGAGTAAAATGTGCTGAATAAACTTACCTGAACACAGAACACTACTTGTAGTCTGCTTCTTTGGAAAACAAGCTTCTTAAGTTGCTGTCCTGTTCCCTCAGGAACAGGGTTGCTTTATCTCCTGCTTGTTGCTGAACCACAGTGCAATCATATTAAGTAACTTCATGTTGGTCTAAAATGATTGTGTTAGTTTTTCCCCTTCAACACAGCTGGCAAAGTTGCAGTGACAATGCAAGTAGTTTCTGAGTGACTGTTGAAAGAAAACCCCCACACTGTACTGCTGTGGTGTTTCGTGCACTTGACCTGTGCTAGCAAAGCTCTTTAGTCCTGCTGGCATGGCACTTCTGATGGAATCCTGATAAACCATCCTGGAGAGGCTGGAATGGGGACATAAAGAGCAGGAGCCTCTGCATGAGGCACAGAGCTGAGCCAGGAGCTGTGGCATGCCCTAACTGTGGTGTGAGGGGGTGGCTGCTGCTACTAGCCAGCCACACTGAAAAGCTCTTGCTTGTTCCCTATTTAACAGTAAGCAAGCCTTTTTTGTTGTTTTTGGTTTTGGTTTTGTTTGGTTTTTTTGTTTTGGTTTTTTTTTTTTTTTTGATATGGCTAAAGCACAACTGCAGTCAATGCAATGAGAAGTCATTTACAACGTGTTTTAACAAGATTAGTGGTTTGGTTTAACTCGTAAACACCAGCAATCAAGTGCAAAAGACTTAGTAGCCTGAAAGCCATTTGATATCTAGTACAATGAATTTTTGGCTTATCTGAACACCATGCTGTTGTATACTGTAAAAAGAATAGTAGACTTTACTTTCTCTCAGAACCAGAGAACTTCTGATTTTTAAGAAAGTGTTACATTTCAGCACAATATGATTGGCAGAAGCAAAAGCTATATAAGTAGCTATCAGAAAATCAGGACCACATCTATGTGACTTCAACCATAAGTCAGGTGGATGAAAATTCCATAAAGACCTCAACACCACTAGCAAAAGTACACACTGTAATGAGAGATTGAGGGTTACTGGGTAGCTGAACTGGACTGGCATCCAGTCTGCTGACTTTTCTCTAAATTTGTATTTACTGCTTCTTGCTCTCCACTCTCATCCTGTACATATGCTAAATGGAAACTGATAACTATTACAGCTGATGCCTTCTTTCTGAGTGCATCTCCAGCACTAGCCTAACTAACCATGCTCTCATGGTCTTATTCAGTGCATCTCACTCCCCTAGCCTGGGGTAGTACTGTTATAAACATGTAAATAAAGGACTATGAAGACAGAGGTAAAATTAGCACCAGAAATATTTAAGACTAAGGTTTTTTGTGTACTTTCAGATCTTGGTAATTTTGTAGCATTCTCATTTGTGACTGGAAGAAGGAAACTCTTTCAACATATTCCTTTTCCTAATGAAGTATTTATTTGGTTGTTACATCTCCCCTGTATTGAACATAGTGAATTGTAGGTACAACTCCATTTGCTTCAGCAAGTATTGAAGTTGTGCTTAGACTGCCAAAAGAAAAAGATGTTGCAGATGTTAATCAGTCATTCAGCAGTGCACTTTTGAGTCCAGCAGAGCTAAAATGTGCATGTGTATTTGGCAGTGTGCTACGGAAGATTTACTCATTCTGTTGCATGTAGAAATGAGCTTTTTCCTTTTCAGCAGCATTTCATTTTGCTAAGAAATAGACAGATTTGGCCTTTCTTTTTTAATAGTGTTTTAGGACCAGGGTACAAAAGAGGTTAATGAATTATTTTTAAGACAAGAGATAAATGTACTGCAATAAGCACATTCTACATACACAGAATATATTTCTCTATATAATATGAACACAGATATAAAATAAGTTATACATGTCTTTGTTTTTCATCACAGTAGGAGCTCAGCTTATATAAAGTGACAAAAGGAATTGGAACCACACATTGCTCCAAAGAGACAACAGAAACCAGAAGAGCCTCTGTGTGTGTGTGTGTGTGTGTGTGTTTGTGCGTGCTCAGGAAACAAAGTAGGAAATAAAGGGATTTCTGCCAACATAAGGTCTTGAAAACAGAAGTCTCATGGAGCATGAAAGAGGTGGGGAAATTCTCTTGTCTCAGGGTAGAGGTTCTGGAGGGGATCAGTGTGGGTGAAGGCTGCCAACACCTCAGCTGTATTTGTGGGGGCACAGGCCATAGAGCAAGCTCTGACCATTGCCCCACTGTGTTATCTGCTTTTACAATGGATCTTACCTGACAGTCTGGGTTTTTTATCTTTACAGTAAGAACAGGACTTAGTAGCTTTTCCTGTGTATGGAGATAGTAAACGTATCACTTAATAGGAATGATAAAAACCACCACTGCTCAAAGAGAAAACAGTATCCACTGGTTTTGAAACCATCAGTGAGCCTAAGAGTTGTGTTCCTCCCTTATAACCCGCCTGATTTCTGCCTTTAGTTCCCCCTCTTTCTGCTACCCTTGGGAGGGTGGTTCTCTTGGCCATGCCTGCAGAACAAATCTCCCAGGGGACTGAATGGGAGGTAGAGGTGACTGGGAATTCTCAGTGCCTGTCCCACCGTGAACAATGAGGAAGTCCAGCTGCCCAGTTCAGAGCTGTTTCAGATTTTATTTTATTTTTTATTTTAAGGACAGGGAAATGCTTGTGAATTTGAATCTAACACAGAATGAAGGTTACTAAAATTCTTACCTATGGAATTTAATATCTAGTATTTAAGTGTGGGCTTATGTTAATTAGGAAGTGCTCTTTAGTTTGGCCAATAGCTTGAAGACCTTGTGGTTTCCTCTTCACCATAAGTTTCCTGAAGTTTCTGAGACCCAGTTAACAGCAAGTGTAGCTAAAGCTCAGGAGTTACAGTTTAACAAATTTCTCTTAGTGCCTACTCCCCTCTCAAAAAAACAATGCAGCCCACTCCTGTTTTTCTTCTACTCCTGCTTATCTGATTTTTCTTGTCTCAACTTCCTGACTTTACTTTCATATTTACAGACTACACTTTAGAAGTATGCACATTACACTGGAAGAGTTAATTGCATATTATCATGAAGAAGGATTGGACTCTTGTTCTGCTTTAGGTTATTTTCTTCCTACAGCAAAATAGGTATAAATCCAAACGTGATCTCACATCTAAAGGTATAACTTAAGTACACATGTTTTTCTAACTCTTTTTTCCCCCTTCCCTCTCCCCTGTAACCTTCCTTTTACTCTGTTATTTTCCTTTTGGACGGAGGGAGGAGATGGGAAGGGAGCTCATTTGGCAACTCATGACCCTCCAACTTGACTTTAATGAGATGATTCGCCAAGGCAAACTCCTCATCATCCAGCATGCCATCTTTGTCAATGTCAGCCAGTTTCCATATCTTGCCCAGCACAGTGTTGGGCAGCTTAGACCTTACCATCTCCTTCTTTGCATTGGCACCAGTTATTTTACCGTCAACGGGCGAAAGTGTGTAGAAGATCTCATCATACATGGGCTTGTCCCTGGCCACCACCCACTCAGCATCATCGATCCCTTCACCAGCACCTTCGCCATAGCCATGGCCAAAGGGACCATGCAAGGTACCCTCGAAGGCTCCTCCCTTCACCATCTGGCTTGGCCGCTGCGACTCCTCCTGGCGTACGAGCACCATGAGCTGGGCGATGTCATTGGCCAGCATGTCTTCCACTGTCTCCAGCAGCTTGTTCTTCAGAGGCTGGAACTTGCTAAAATCCTGGGCTTGCAACTGGTCCTTAAAGTGGGACAACACAGCGAGAGTAAGCAACATGGTCACGCACAGTGCAGCAACGGTGTAGGGTGGGATGCCTGTCTGCTGTTTGGCTCAAAAAACTCTTATTGAAGAGGAGTGAGGATCTTGGCATTTCCTCCTCTGATAGTCCTGCTCCTCACCATATGAGGGGGTCTCCTGACTGGCCTCACACAAATGTTCTCTAAGCCCTACAGAAAACAATTTTCTCTGCTGGCAAAGGGAGATCATAGAATCATAGAATTGGCTGGGTTGGAAGGGACCTCTGAGATCATCAAGTCCAACCCTTGATCCACTACAAGATGACATAATACAGAGAGAAAAAGTGTATTACTCAAAGGCCCAGATGATGATATATGCAAATAAGACTCCTCCTTTCCAAGCCACATAGCAGCAATCTCCTTGAAGAACAAACTGTTCAAGGCAAACTGGTTGAGCAGCTCTTGCTACATCGTCCAGTACTCTGCACTTCCTCCCTCTCTAGCTCTGAGAAGGAGATGCCATGCTGGCAAAAGACTGCTTTGCTTACCATAATGCACTACATTTTTCAACGTCTGTCATCAACACGGTTGTATGTCCGTAAAAAGGTGACCATCTACAAATAACTCTCTTCCAAAAACTGCAAAATCACCTACAGCTTTATTCTTCACCCTCTACTCATTAAATACACACTATTCACTCTTGAATTGGCATAATTATTTTTGAGCAGTTAAAGACATCTTTTAACAAGCAGTGTATTGGCTCCCGTGTTGGATACACTCCAAAGATCTAATTCTCAAGAACTTATGGAAAATATAATAAAATAAAGAGCAGATGCTGTGTTTTCACAGAATTGTCACAGTCAGAAAAATCTTTAAGATCAGAGTCCAACTGTCAAGCCAGAAAAAAACATTCCCAGCAGAGCATGTCCTGAAGTGCCACATCTATACATTTTTTTTAATAACAGGGGTGGTGACTCTATCACCTCCGTGGGCAGCTCGTTCCAGCACCTGACTACTATTTCAGTAAAAGAAATTCTTCCTAATATCTAGTCTCTATCTCTCCTGGCATAACTTTAGGACATTTCCCCTAGTCCTATTGCTTTTTACTTGAGAGAAGAGGCCAGCACCCATCTCCCTACAACCTCCTTTCACGCAGTTGTAGAGAGTGATGAGGTCTCCCCTCATCCTCCTCCAACTTCACAGTCCCAGTTCCCTCAGCCTCTATTCACAGGACTTGTATTCTGGGCTCCTCACCAGGTTCACTGCTCTTTTTTGGACATGCTCCAGCAGTTCAGTGTCTTTCCTGTAGTGAGGGGCTCAGAACTGAACACAGGACTGGAGGTGCAGCCTCATCAGTGCTGAGTACAGGGACACAACCACTTCCGTACTCCTGCTGGCCACACTATTGCTGACACAGGCAAGTATGCTGTTGGCCTTCAAGCCTGTAGCATTCCATGGGGTTGTTGTGACTGAAATGCAAGACCAACACTTGGCCTTGATGAACCTCATATCTTGGCCCATCAATCCAGCCTGTACAGGTCCCTCTGCAGAGCCTTCCTACTCTCGAGCAGATCATCTCTCTTGCCCAAGTTGGTGATGTTTGCAAACTTGCTGAGGAATCACTTGGGAGCTTTCCATATGGAGCTAATATAGCTAATATCAACTTCAACAGCTAGCAACTCAAAGCAGGTTTCTGCTTGGACTGAAGCCACACAGCAATGTAGTAGTGTCCAGCATTGTTTGAATATAAAATACAAGGCTCTGATCCAAGGTCCTCTGAAGACTTTTGACTTATGTGAACACTGGATCATCTCTCAGCTCTGCAGAACAGAAAACCTGCTTCTCTGCTTAAAATACAAAAGGGGCTTTAAGTTTTCACAGCCTCCTTTCTTTCCTTCTAGAAACAGAGTGAAGTAGAAGACAAAAAAAAAACAAAAACACAACTTTCTTGAGGAGAGGGGCATATATAGGCTTTTAAGGATATAGAACTCATTTTAATATACACTAGCAATATTTTTAGTCCTGAAAAATCTACAAATGGAATCTTGAATTAAAAATGAAGAACAATAGAAGGAATAACTTGCTGTAAACTGCTATTCAGGTAAAGATCTATGAAATGAAGGCAGCTGTAGCTTCACATGACCTCTGTGTGCAAGAAGTGTTCATGCTCAAATACAGCTTGCATGCATTTCAAGGCCCATTACAACAGGCCTTTCCCACAAGCAACAACAATCAAATGTCTGTGTGGCTTCTGCCATATTCCCTGCAGTTACTCTAATGCTTTTTCCTTGGATGTCTCGTGCTCTGGCCAAGCTGCCACTGCTTACCTGCATCTTTTTCAGATTAGGGAAGTCTCCTGATGAGATCTGATGCTCCCGTTCAATCCGAGCATAAATCTCTCCCAAGTTGTTAACAAGCTCTTTCTTTTTATTGTCTTTACCAAACACTGAGGGCATTTCCTTCTTTAGGGAACTGATGATGTAGGCATGGACCTGAAGGGCATTAAATGATACGGAATGAAGAAGATACGTATTAAAGAACACATCATAAAATTCTTCCTAAGAGAGAACATCTGTGCCTGGGACTCAATCCCATCTTCTCTCACTGTGAAGAGCAAGCTCAGCTCCTCAGCTGCCTTTACCTACTGGCTATTGCACCTGTGTGCTCTGGCTGTGCTTAGACAAGATGAAGACAGTGGATGAGTCCTGGGCATACAGATTGTAACTTTCATTCACACTTCCAAAAGTGAGTGTATGAGTTGGTTTTTTTTTCCTTTCACTGAGCATGGCCTTCCAGGGAATCATCCCTTTCCAGTCCAGACCAAACATACAGGGTTTTGAACTCTCTAGACTTTAATTTTTTAGTACAAACACCAATGTTGCTTTTTTTTTTTTTTTTTTTTTTTTTTTTTTTTACTATTTTCTCTTTAAAATGAAGACTCTTGCATAGACAGCTTTTTAGGCATCTTTTTGATGTCTTTTCTCAATTAATTCAGCATTCTTCCCAGTATTCTGAATGGCTTTGTTCATCCTTGTTTGTCAATTCTTGTGAGTCTCCACCTCATCTGCATCCATCTAAGCAGGTGTCTCTCTTGACTAAGAAAGTTTGAGGCAAAAGACCTAGAGCTTACTAGTTCCCTTGGTGTGCAATTCACACATACTGAATCAGTCCTAATTCCCAAGTTGCTGCCAGAGAGCAGCTGCTTTCCAGATTGTTCAAGTGCTACCTGCTTTATTTGTGGCTATCTTCCTCACTCTGGACTGTCATGATTGACACAGCAAGCAGAGCAGGTGTTTTCTTCTTTGAGGTGCATAGGACTAATATGCTGGGCCTGAATGAGATGAGATGGAAGAAGAGCAGGATACACCAGCTCTGCAACCAGACTGGCCAAAACCACTTCCCCATAGCCTGCACACTGCAGACAGCCCAAACTGAATGCTTAGGTTCTTCTACACCAACACCCACCTTGGCCAGCCGTGCTCGCTTGATGAGATCATTTAACTTCCTCAGGGCTGCATTGCGGGGCAGGCTCTGGATATCCCTGAATAGGTCCTGCTCCTCTGCCTCAAACAGCTTGCGGTTGTCTGGGATGAGCAATGGGTGGGACCAGAAGGAGCCAATGTAGACCCTGATGACCTCAGGAGTGTTGACGATCTTTCCCAGGGACCACATGAGGGCACCGTACACCCGCATCAGCTGTTGAGTCTCTATCTGATCAGCCTTGTTGAGAACAACTCTCATCTTGTCCTCATGGTTCTTCAGGGCCTTAATAACCTCAGAGAATTCATCAGAGATGTCCAGCTTGTGTGCATCAAAAAGGAGAATGATGCGGTCAACCCGCTCAGCAAACCATTCCAGTACAGCAGCAAAGTCGTAACCTGCAAAGAGTGGAGGAAAAAGCAGAGGTACACTTGCATGGGTGTAAAGAAGACTGCTTGCTGTACTTGAACTATGACATCTGAGGATAAGTTTGCAAAGGGAAAGGTTCTCCAGTACATCAGGTAGCTTGATAAAGGAAACCTGAAACATTCCTTGTCCCAAAGCACTGTCCTCACTGAAACACCCAAGATATGTACAGTTACAGAGAGCTCTCATCTTCTCCACATGAACAGATCACCAAAAAAAGTCTTGAATTTGTGCTACATACGTATCATTCAAATGTGTATCATGGGAAAGTTGTTATATTCAAACAGCAACTGCAAAAGACTTGCATGTGGCGACACGAGAGGTCTAGGTTTTGAATGACTGGCCAGCGGTGTAGCCTACAAAGGCTGTGGAGAGCTGGATAATTGAAGTACTTGCAACCAGACTGATTTGAAATGCATTCTCTGCTGCTTAATATCTCTCAGGTCTTGTCTACTTGTGTGAAGTTAACTTTATCCCATCTAATTCAAAACCAAGGATGCAAATAACCTGTCTTACCTGAGTAACCATCCTGTCATACCTGCTGCATGTGCACAAAGCAAAATGATTTGTGTTTACCTTGCTAAGTACTTTATGCTTAGAATATAGCATTGCTGTGAACAGGAGAGGATGACTCTCTCAAATTTCACATGCCTCCCAACTAAGGACAGTGCACAGTGTTAAGACTTGGGTCTATTCCTAGTCAGTATATGGCATGATAAATGGTGTATGTGGAGTTGCTTTTACAACAGCAAGGACAGCAACAAAATGACCTCTTTTCCTATCTCCGTGTTGTTTTTCCACCTTCTTTAAAACCTCTCTGAGAGACCAGTGCTCTACCTCTGCTCTGTCAGGCTCTCCTATGCTGTGGGTTATCTGTTGCCAGAGCACTGTATTCTATTAGGAGAGATCAGGACACAGCATATGCTGTTTGCATTAAAATACTTTAACATGGTATTTTCATCTTGGCTTTCATGAAAAAATGTATAATTAGTTCAGTGATGGGTTTTTGGGTCTTTTGCCCCATTTTTTCTCTGTTTCTTTCTGTCCTCTCTAAAACCTAGAGGGCAACAAATGCATCATAGTGTTTAGATTGGAACTACAGATGGAAAGACTGGTGAGCTCTGATCTTGACTTTGCCACTGGTCTTGTCTTCCTTGTGACTAAGCAAAATGGTGTGAAATCCTTGTTCCCAAGTCAGGAGTAAAGCCTATGTGAACCTTCTCTTCAGCCGGATAAATTGGTATTAACTGCCACTGAGAACTTTTATGTAGCTGCAAAGGATGACAGGGCAGCGTTCTGCTTTGGTCAATTACAGTTTGCTCCTTAGAAGAAAATTTGGAGTGCTTTGATGTGGGTGGCTTGTCCTGCTCTCTTCCATAGGTAGAAACTGTATACAGATGTTTGTCCCACTGATGGTTTTCTGCTTACTGAGGACACAGGTGCTGCCTCTAACAGCAGCAAGTGATGCTAGGCTCTGGCTCTTTGTCAGATACATCTCAAGCTGAGCACTTGAGAAGAGGCTATCTGTGCTCTGTGAGCCCCTCTTTCCTCCTCATGAACAAAAATGTTACTCAACAAGAAAAGGGAATTAACATATGCTCAGATGTTCTGTATGTTCTCAGTAGCTACAGTTACATATGGTGTGTCTACATTGATTAGTGGACTTGCTTTCCCAGCTTTTATTTGGAAATAATCTCCTGACAGCTATTCTGTGCATCTCCATTAAAGAGAGAACAACACTTGGTGATGTTTGAGAGCAGCCACAGTGGCATGGATTCATGTGTATCCCATGCTGGGAAAAAAGCCCAACTCACATGTTCCTCTTATATGTCCCGCTTGATTTGGTGCTTAAGGAAATGTGTGAGACCTCTCCTGCTGGTGCCCAGCTAAGGAAGAATTCTCTCTTTGTGTGCAACTCAGTACAGCTTATCACACATGCACCCTCCTGTATGGAAGCACTTGTCAGGAAAACCAAGATGTATGTGTATGTATTTTGTTCTTAGGTGACAGAATCCTTAGAGGAGAAAAGGACCACTATGTTGCTTAACACATAGCATGATATGTGGAAAGGGCATGTGGGACAGATGCCCTGTTCATATCTAGTTGGGAGTCACTGACCATGATGGTGTTTTCCCACACAGTAAGGTGCCTAGAGAATTGCACATGAGTGATTCATAGGGTGGATTTTTTAGTTTTGCTTTTAGCATATAGAAGACTAGATTGCTACTGAAGCATTTGGATAGCAGTGTGACAGTGTAAAACACTAAGAACAAGCTATTAATAAATATGTTTAAAAATAAGGTCTTAAATTTGTGTTTTAATGTTTAATTCAGAGTTTTCCTTTTCAGGCGGCTTTCCAGCAGGATAAAGAACTTTAGATATTTTGACCAGAGCTGGAGCTGCTCAGCATCTGCAAATACACCTTGTTCTGTAACTAAATCTAAGCATTAAAGCCTCACTTCCTCTGGGAGTTTACTACAATGTGAGCTTACATTCAAATTAGCTACAATTTGAGTTATAGTCAAATCAGGAGGTTTTAAGATGTTCTCTTGTTCATTTCACTGCAAATGCAGTCTCTTTACACCCCCTCTTAATGCTGTAGAGTGCTGCTATGACATCTCTCAAGGGCATCCAGTTACAATCTCTGATTTGGCACCATTTTAGTGATGGGCAATGTTATCCACTGTTTTATTATGAAGTTACAGGTTATTTGGGAAACCATCTGCTTGCCAAAGCTGCATAAACACAAAGACATTATTACAGGAACATTCAAATAGAAATGTCTGGGAGAATTTTATGTTCAGTAATTCCTGTCTGTTTGTCCGTCTGTTTGCCTGTGTGCTTGCATTTCTGTCAAAAATTATGATGCACCTTTAAACATTCTCTAATATCACACATGCAGCTTCTTTCACAACCTTCAGATAATGTGAACATGAGTAGAAAATGTATTCAAATATACACTAGTAGGAGGACGAGATGAACATGATAATTTTTTTCTATCAGTTGTTTTTCCTTGAAACAGATAATCTCCTGACAGCATGCAAAGGACTCAACAGCTTTAATACAAAGCTGAGAAGTCAGCAGGACTGTCAGTGGATTCTGCCTTGAGAAAAAAAGTTATTTTCTTGCAGATACCCTGCCACCCAGACTAGCTTAATGAATACTTGACTGTGGACCACTGGAATACCTGGCAGCAGGTATTTCACCCAGATCTTGCAGAATTATGCAATTACCTTTCTGTCAAGTCAGGCTAGGCATGATGCAGTATTTATGCTGACTATGTGAAGATGGATGATAACCTGATCCATCATAAAATCTGCCTGTCTGTAACATTTTAAAGCTAATTTAAACCAACAACAAGACTGCGTGTACTGGTTCAGCCTTTGTCACCATGTAGCTACACTGGCTGTTTTTTGTTTGATTAGGTTTTTTTCTGGTAGTAAGCTCACTACTGGATTTCTTGTTTTGTGGAACTGTGGCCATGGTCCCTGTGGTGGTGGGGTTCAGGTGGGATGAAAGGGGCATAGTTACATCAAGAAACACTGAAAAAAACAAAGCTGCTGCTTTGCACTAGGTGTCTTATAATTTGCTGCTTTAAACAGTGCTGTCACTTTCAGGAATTTACCTCTTTCTTGCTTAATTTTAGTCATTAGGCTAATGGCAGCCCTTCCAGTCCTTTAAAAGCTGGTATTATCCTGAGACAGAAAATTCACTAGATCGTGGTCATATGGTTGTCCCTATTTGTCAACTGATAAAATGACTCTGTGTCTGAGGACAGAAGCATAAGATGGGACAGTTGATGTAGTGATCACTGATTACCTTGAGAGGGAGCAGCTCTTGGAGATAAGTGCCTATTCCAGGGAGCTACTGACTTGATCTGAATTTTTAAACTGAATAAGAGGGCTTGGTGGCTTGGTCTAACTGGTCATAGTGATGCCTTCCTGAAAGCCTTTCAAAAACCAGGGAAGAAGACTATGTTATGGCAAAACAAGCAGGAAGCCCACATGGGAGAGGGAGAATGTGCCAGCAAGGGCAGGTGTTCCCCAAGTCTGACAGCTGTAAGCAAAGGAGAATGAAGGTGACATGATGGTCAGAAGAAGAAAATGGGGGTAGAAAAGGAGGGGAAGTGACATATGCCTTTGAGGACACATGAAGTGATTAAGAAGCAAGGCTCATGGCTGTTGTGAGAACTAGGAAGGGATGGCACAGCTGAGATAAGAGGGTGCTTGGGAAGACTATGAGAGATGAAATGGCTGGAACTGGGTGGAAGAACAGTGATCTGGGCACATTTCTCTCAAGGTGAAGAGGTGGTGGTGCCAGCAAGGAAAGGATAGAAGAGAAGATGAAAAGCAAGGGATGGATGGATATTGGATACACATCACTGCAGATCATCCTAAACCATCTTTGTAAAAAGCTGCCATACTACTCTCTGGAAGTGGCTGCCTTCCAAAGGGATATAAAGATATTCCTGTAATGTATATCTGTGGGTGTGTTGGGAAGCAGACAGAAGTGCTTCAGGATGAAAAGATTTCTATGAATGTTACATGTCATCATTTCCAAAGCAGGTCTCAGCTTGCCAATCACTTCTGCCTTTGCCTGTACTTAAAAGAAATAACCTGTCCTGGAGCTCTAAGTCTCAGCAATAAGAGATGCATCTTCCAGCCAATGCTTTGCACTTCCATGTTGGCACCACTGACCTAATGGAAACATTACGTAAATTTTGGAGAAAAAAGGTTTCCAAAGCAAAGGCAACAGGACTCAATGAAGCACAGCAAACCTGCCTATGTTGTCAGCTATGAAAGATGGGCTGTTTTTTTCTAGCATTTTCTAATGCTAACATTTACATTAACTGGTACCCAGAGTGATAGAACGTGGCCTTTTGTACTTGTGATGTTTATGTACAAAGGTTTCAAGTTTTGGAAGAGACTGAGAGCCTGCCAGGGCTTTTGCTCTAGGTCAGTAGACACGGAGTAAAACCTCACTAGACACATTCAAGTTGGGTAGATTAAAACTCAGGATTGTCTAGAGCAAAGTTCCCTTACAAGAGCTTATTTAGCTTCTATGTGAACACAACAGAACTTGTCCTCTCTGCCCTATACACATTTATATCTTTGTTATTTGTGACAGATGGATGGAATGTTTCCTGGTACTTGGGGCAATTCTCAAAACAGTTCCTAGCCAGATTTGGAGACCTCAGAAGGCAACTGAGTAGAGTCCAGGTTTTCCAGAGAGGTCAGAGAAGAGCAGTGCTGATATTCCAGCTGGAATTCCAAGGAAGGTTTTTCTTATTACAGTTTCCAAACACAAACTGAATTGTCCCAGCTCATATAATTTAAATCTGGAGGAAAATATGTTTGAAATGGCCTGAAACGGCCATCAGTAACTGATAGCTGGTATCAGTGACCAGGAAACACAGTCCTTACACACTGTATTCAGGATGCTGAAAGACTACATCATAAGCATAAATAATGCAAAGTTATGAGATACTAACGGGCACAACTAACCTTCCTTACTGAAATAGATACATAGGATATTTCTGGAGTGCACAGTGGAAAATAAAATGAACAATTTGTACAGCTGACATAAAAATCAGATTTCTTAGGATCAGCTGTTCAAAATCAGACAAAAAATAAGCACTTGCTGTATATGAACAGGAGTGAAAACAAACAAACAAAAACCCCACATCCCTTCCTATCTGTGCAACTATTTAATTTCAGTTATTTTGCACAATTTTTTTCTCTTCCAGTTCTGTAAATCCAAAACATAACAGTATTTGCAACCCTAATCATTAGGACAGCACCTACCTCCTCTTCTCACCTTGAACAATATCTGGTCTTCCCAAAACCCAAATAAAACAGTTAGGTTTTGTTTGTACCCTGCTTTCAGGTCAGAAGAGTTAGGCTTGCAGCTGCACATATTTCTATTCCTTTTTCAAGGACTAGAACTGTACAGATTTTATACTCATTTTTATGTTGCTCTTAGAGGAGGTGCAGAACTGTGTGACTGGAGGAACGGAGCCTTTTAACAGAACAGTATGTGTTTGTGAGACTGATAAACAATCAGGCAAGTTGGCAGAGCAGCTACTGCACTGCCGTAAGGGAGGTAAACTGGGAAGTCAAAACTGACCAGTGCACTTTCATCCTCCCAGGCAGAGTGAAATATAAAACACAAGCAAACATCACCACTGGTGAGTATTATAGAAAATATTTGAAATGCCTCCCTTTTGGAGGCTTTCAGGGTGGATGCTTTTAGTCGTGCATCATGCTGTTGCTAGCACACATGAAAAAGCTCTTTGGAAAAAATATTTTCTTGTTGCCATTGCACCCTAAATAATGTTGCATGAACTAGAAGAACATTAATTCCCCTGGTGTTTGCCTCTCCCTCTCAAGCACGGGTATTTGAGACATAGTCTGAGAGCTCTGCAATGCCTAGGATTGTTGCCTGTTGGTGGTTTTTTCCCCTTGTCAGGCTGGTGAGTAACTAGATATGCCTGATGCTGAAGCTGCTGGTCACTGTGGGGAACCCTTCCTTCCCAGGGGAGACAGGAAGGCAGGTTTGTGGTTTCCTTGGCTATGGAAAGTCTGGGCTGCATTGCAGCCATCAGAATGGAACTGGGTGGAAGGTTGGAAAAAGTGCACTCTAGAAAAAAAAACAATGGGGAATGATGCTGCCAGTCCTTACCCTCCTGACTATGACCTTGTGCTGCCACTAATGAGGGAAAGGGAGGTGGTGACATATAAAGGGTAAAGATGAAGTAAGTGTTCAGAGTATATTCAGGAATGCCAGTGCATCACAGAACTTGGAAGATGTGCACGTGCTTCCCACGGGGCATGTGTGTAGGTTGAGATTAATGGTTGCAGATTGTGAAAGGCTCAGCCCCCAAGGGATGGCACTCCTATGAACTGCAGGAGTTGATGTTTTCAGGTGGCTGTTAGCATGACAGAATACTCAAGATGATGAACTATGAGTAAGTCCTAACTCATGCCCTGTTCTGCATTACCTGACCTGCAGTCGTCTCCTTTGTCCTCATTTATTTCAGTAGTCAGGTACAGATATACTGTACAGTACATCTCATCTTCCCTCCCAGCAGGATAGTCTGGGCTCATTATGTGACATAAGAACAGTGTTTTGCAAATGGATAGCATCCATATTATTATAAAATTATCCAAGCAGCCAAAACTGTGCTGCTATTGTACAAATACCTCTTCTACAGGCATCTCTGCAGCCCGCTGTTGCATCATGCTCAGATGGAAACAGACATCACGGACATCACAGAAAGTCAGGGGTTGGAAGGGACCTCAAAAGAGCATTGAGTCCAATCCTCCCCTGACAGAGCAGGGTCTCTGGCAGAAGATCATGTAGGAACATGTCCAGGTAGGCTCTGCATGTCTCCAGAGGAGGAGACTCCAACCTCTCCCTGGGCATCCTGTGCCAGTGCTCTGTCACCCTCACAGTAAAAAAAAAAAATTTCTCCTGTTTATAAGGAACCTCTGATGCTTGAGCTTAGATATCTGTTGCCTCTTGTCCTATCAATGGGCATAATTGAGAATAGCCTGGCACCATCCTCCTGGCTCTCTCCCTTGACATATTTATAAATATTTAAGAGGACACCCCTCATTCTCTTCTTCTCCAAGTTGAAGAGCCCCAGCTCCCTCAGCCTTTCCTCATAAAGGAGATGTTCCACTCCCTGAGTCATCTGGGAGGCTCTGTGCTGGACTCTTTCAAGAGAAATTTCCTATCTTTGAACTGAGGGGCCCAGAACTGGACACAATTTTCCAAATGTGGGCCCCACCAGGGCAGAGTAGAGAGGGAGGAGAACCTCTCTTGACCCCCACATCCCTTCTAATGCACCCCAGGATGCCATTTGACCTCCTGACCACAAGGGCACACTGCTGCCTCCTGGTCATCCTTCCATCCACCAGCACCCCCAGGTCCCTTCCCCCCTTCACTGCTCTCCAAGAACTCAGTCCCCAAGCTGTACAGGTACTAGGGGTTGTTCCTACCCAGATGTAAGATTCTGCACTTGTCCCTGTTGTAATTCATTAGATTTCTCCCTGCTCAACTCTCTAGCCTGTCCAGGTCCCTCTGAATGGCAGCACAGCCTTCTGGGGTGCCAGCCACTCCACCCAGTTTTGTGTCATCACAAACTTGCTGACAAGACACTCTGTCCCATCCTCGAGGTCATTGATAAAGATGTTGAACAGGACTGGACCCAGCACTGATCCTTGGGGGACTCCATTAGTCCCAGGTCTCCAGCTGGACTCTGCACCATTGATCACCACTCTCTGGGCTCTATTGTGCAGCCAGTTCTTGTTCCATCTCACTGCAGATTCTTCTGTCCCACATTTCCTGAGCTTGCTCATGAGGATGTTATGGGAGACTGTGTCAAAAGCCCTGCTAAGGTCAAGCTAGACTACATCCACTGGTCTCCCTGCAGCTACCCTTTCAGTCACAGTATCACAGAAAGCTATCAGATTAATCAAGCATGATTTGCCCTTGGTAAATCCATGCTGACTGCTCCTGATAACTTTCCTCTCTTCCATGTGCTTAGAGATGACCTCCAGAACAAGCTGCTCCATCATTTTTCCAGGGATGGAGGTGATGCTGACTGGTCTGTAATTGCTTGGATCTTCCTTCTTGCTGCTCCTGAAGACTGGAGTGACATTGGCTTTCCTCCAGTCCTCAGGCACCTCTCCTGTTTTCCATGATCTCTCGAAAATGATGGAGAGTGGTAGGGTGATAACATCAGCCAGCTCTCTCAACACTCTTGGGTGCATCCCATCAGGGCCCATGGACATTCAATTTGCACAACTGATCTCTAACCCAGTCTCCATTGACCAGTGATAAGTCTTCCCTCCTCAAGGCTTTTTCTCTTGTATCCAGGGTCGTATCAATACAAGAAAGGAGGATACAGAGAGAGGGATAAGGTAATACAACAACTAACTTTTTACATGTGGACACAGATCCATGCCCCAGTACCAGATGCAAAGATAAACAGCTGTTCTCCAGGCAAGGATAATACAGAAGTGGTGAAGGGCATGATGCTTTGGGGCATGACATCCTGGGAACACTTCCCACCATGCCTGTACATGTACAACCTGCATAACCTACGGGGTCTGGCTCCCACGTGTGTGGGAGAAGCTTATAACCATATACCATGGAGAAGCTTATAAATCACAGGACCTCAGCAGGACAAATCACTGCAGGCAGCTCTCTAGTTACACCTTTTACCAGAGTCAGAGGGCAGCAGCAGCTGTGGTCTGTGATGGTGATCTCATTGCATGGTGAGAGGATGTGGACTTCATCTATGTCAGACTGCATCAGCCTCAACTACTTGACAGGCCTAAACCTGCCTGTCAGCTACTGGGAAACTTCATGGACAGCTCTGTGGGAAGAAGGTGGCTCTAATGATCATGTAGTGGTAAAAGAGAGCTGTAAAAGAGCCAGCACAGAGCTCTGCTTCTCAGGATTATACAGCATTCCTTGGAGCTTGCGACCCATTTGCAAAGACCTGCTGGTGGAAATGCTGTTAGCACTAACACTGGTGTGTTGGAGCTTATCCACGCAGTCTGTCTATGGGGAAAGGGATAAGTGTTATCTGTCAGCTTAGTCTTTCCAACAGCAACAAGGCAGTGAAATTAATTCAGAGTTGAATGCAGACAAATTAAAAGCTTCAGAACCTGGTCTTGGTCCCTGAATCATTCCTTCAAACACAGTTTTCCTTCCTTCTGCTCCTTGAAACATGGATGCAATAAGAGGAACAGCTGTTGCCTTGAAATTCATGGGCATAAGGTGGCCCTTGAACATTGCTAAACTTTGATACCGTGGTATTCTGCTAAGCTGTCACTGTAAAGGTTAGCTAATGCTCTTGGCATCTAATGAAGAACAAGAGAGATGTTGGGATGCTCCCAGTAAGAGGAATTTTCTATTTTCAGAACTATTTCTGGTTCTCATGGGATGGTCAGGCTGGGAAAGCCTGCCACATCTTTTGCATTGTTACTTTTCTTATCAAATTTACAACAAAAATCTGCTTTACTATCCATTCCTTTCCCTAACCTTGCATCACAGGTGCCCTAGTCTGAGGGTTTTAAAACCTACTACTAGCAAACAACATGGATAAAAAGAGCTACCCTGTTCCTAGGAGTTATGAAACTTCAAAGTGTCTCTTGGGAAACCTCTGTAGGACTCCTTCATGAGCAGTCTTGATTCCCAAGTGAAATCTGAGCAGGCCGGGAAGGTATAATGGGCAGGAGCAATTTTTGTGTCAGCAGCTTTTAGCAGTCTTTTTTTCTGCCTAGAAACCACATTATTGTTCTACCTGCCTCCAAAACAATTTGCTAACAAGGGCACCTGGCTTGTAGGCTTGGTGGCAAAGGCACAAGACTCACCACTTCTCCTATTCCTCTTCATGGGAGCTGGGAGGTGAGCACTCCCTTTCAAACCCCAGCTTCCTGGAGATAAGCTCAAGCCAATGCCTGGCAGCAGCCCTTCCTAACCATAAGCACTTCAGCATTCTTTTCACTCTTTCTGCTCCTTGGGCTGGATCCCCTGCAGAAAGAAATTGCTGGACTTCTGCCATCTTGAACAACGCTGTTGATTTACACCAGATAAGGATGTTGTCCTGTAGCTACTTAAAGTCCATTCGACATGGCCCACATGACCAGTTGCAGGCTGTCCTGAATCAGCCATATATAAATGGCATATATAATTGCAATGTAGTTTGATCCCACCTATCCTGTATTTTTAAATGTTGTGATTAGGTCAGTTGACAGCCAGTTTGCAACAGCCCCCTTCTCTGGCTGTATGTGTAGCAGAGCAAATTCCTGGAATGGCAGGATAAGCAGGAGATGGCTGTGCTCCATTCAGTATTCTCACCTCCTGGCAAAAGGATGAAGTGACCACACAGTGCCATTGCTCAAACACTTAACTGCACCAAAAGTGTAAATTTTTTCCAGGTAGAACTTGCCCCACCTGCTGCGACAGGCCCTCAGTCCTGAAAACAGGTATAGTGTGCAAAAGCTTAGAAAATTGGGACTCCCCTTTTCTGCTTATAAGTAACATTCCCTCAGCTGTTCCCAGACATTTGGAAAGGCATTACTGGCTCTGGTCACAGTACACCAGTGACTTTACTAACTTTGCACAGCAAACATGCATTAGCATGTTCTGGTACTGCTGGAGCTTACTAGAGTAGCTGCAGAAAAGGGACAACAATGCCCATTGGGAGGCTGATAGAAAAAGTTTGCAAAAGAAGGAACAAAAAGTGCCAGTACCTTTTGCAGGAAGGTATTTTTATTACTGGGAGTACCTGGAAAATAGGAATCTTGCAATAAATGTCAGAAATTGGACTGGTATGGAGACTTGAGAAAGGGACTATGGAATTTTGGGGGGGAATTAAAATGGATCTGTTTTGACTCACGTATGATTTTTATTCTTTAAGAACAAAAATAATTCCTTCTAAGCAAATTTTCTTCACAGTGCTAATTTCACAAGAAAACTAGTTGGCTTCAGTGGCATTGTTTGACTGAAAAAAGCTTACACCATGCAATACGAATCTCTGTTTATCTACAATTTTAAACACTTAATGCTGAAGGAAGGAATTCTTGCACAGCACGTTTTTCAACTTTTTGATGAAGGCTTGTGCATCTTGCTACCATTTGTAGGCTGCCTGGAAGCCATTTATGATCTCTAGCAGTGCAGAAAAACTGAGAGTTTTAAACTAACCCAGCTAAAGAAGAGATCCCTGTGGTGGAAGATCCCAGTAGAACAGTCAAGGCCTGGATTTGTGCAAGGTGGTTCCTCAAAAAAGAAAAAGAAGCTTCCAAGAATAACTTCAGTACAAAGGCGGATTATAAAAGTAGGAAAGGCATGAGTTGTTGAAAATCTTATGGGACAGAACATCAAAATATGGGAAAGGCCTCAGCACTTGGGGTAGAGCCTGTTCTGCCAGAACTTCACTGTGCATTGTTTATATGAATGAGAAGTGATCTTCTCAAACCTGAATACTGTGACACTACTCCTGTCTTTCTTCCAACAAAATGATGCATAGCTACCAGGTCAGTGTAAGGAACCTTGAAGAAAAGTTAGCTATGTCACCACCACCTTACAGGGTAAGAAAATATCCACAGATGTTAGGTTTAAAGTATCAAGATGTTGCCCACTTCAGAGGGTTGTTCTGAGACACTCAGAACTTCATAAGAAACTGTGCTGTTCCTCAGATCCATTTTGGAATCCATCCAGGATTTCCACATTCCCCACTGTAATGAGGAACCTGTGTGCCAATGGCTCTTAAACCCCATCTAGTACTGTGCTACATTTAGGAAGCCTGGACAATGCAAGAAACCTGCTGCATTCACTGGAAAGAAACCAGGTTGATTGCCATGGGAGCCTTGCCTAGGGCTCATCAATTAGTCACTAAAAGCAAGTGTTTCTGCAAAGCAAATAGGCATTGACTTTTTCTGACAGAAATCTGTTCCACTGGGAAATAACAGACTGTAACAAAGGTACTGCTGACCTTGCAAGCATCTGAATTACCAATAGCAGACAGCATATCAAGCCCAATGGTAAAGTCCTGCTGTCTCTGAGAGGGTCCTACCAGTATTTCTGTCTACAGCTTATATAGCTTGAGGTGAAAGTCATATAGAATCCCTTTTGTTTTCACTACTGTCATTTGAAAAAGAACTGAATTTGGGACTTACCTCTGCTAATTCTCTGTTTTTCTCCAGAAAGGATTCCTGGTGTATCAATGACGCTGATGCTCTCTAGCACAGGATTAGGTAGCTGGGCACATACAAACCTGTGTGAAAATAAATGTGTTTAAAATACAAGCAAAAGGTATTTTTGATGTGCTGAACGTCACAGGTAGGATAATAAGAAGTCAGGCTCTGATCTTGCTTACAAGTCTTTAGACAGAGCTTGGAGTTACTCTTGATTTAACACAGTGAGAAAGATGCCAGAACAGAGCACTTTCTCTGACTGTTTTATTGCTTCTGGAACATGAGTCTCAGTCGTGACCTGCAACAGTTTTTTTATGTGGCCCTCAAAGTGCATATTATATGAAAATGTGGACGTCCAAATGTTTCCATTTGTTGTTTTGATTTTAGCAAGAAGTGGATTTTTCTTTTCTTCACCTGAGCATTCTCCTGCAGGGTCCTGAACTCAAGTGAACTGATATAACTTGCTTTTTTAAAAAATCAGCAATGTTGTAAGTTTTTTTTCTCTTTTAAATTTGGTTTTAAACAGACAAAGTGTGCTACTTTTGCACCATGGAAATCCTGAAGAATATGCAGCATGAGATCTCGAGAGGTTGCCTCTCGAGAGTTTTATCTTCCTGCCTCAAGGCTTAATCAATCATATGTTTGCCTGAAGTGTTCTTCAAATCCACAACTCAGACTGACCAACCTTTGCTGAGAGCCTACTTAATTATCCTTACAGCAAAACCTCTTTTTCTTAATGTTTAATCTAAATCTCCCATGTCCCAAAGCCTTTCAGTCTCAAACACAGGAGACATGGAAAATTATTTATTTTTCCCCTCTTCTTGCAGTGTATACTATGGTCATCCTATCTCAACTTAGTGTTTCCTCTAAAGAAAATAGGAGAAAATAGTTGTGAGAGGGGGGGGTTGTTTGTTTTTGGTTTTTTTCCCTCTTCTCTCTTTCAGTTCTCTCCAGCTGCTTTTCTAGCTCATTTGTAAATTCTTTGCAGCTATCCTATCTTCTCAAACTGTTCCACCTATTTCTTCAAGCATGATGCCCCAAGGTGACACATTATTCCAGCTGTGACCTTGCCAGTGGTAATCAGAATGGATAGTTTGCTCCGTATCTCTTACATACAATAGTCCTGTTAGGTATGTCAGTACAATGTTTGCTTTTTTCACAAGCTGTTGACTTACAATCAGTTTGTAATTAATTTTTCTCCTTTTTACAGCTCCATAACTGCTCTTCAGCTACTTGTTAACCATTTTGTACCTATGCAAATCACTGCCTGAGAGTAGCTTGAGCTTTTTTCTAGCAGTTTACTTAGGTTTCAGTTGCTGGTAAGAGCAAAAATCTATCTGCTTATATGGCTCTCAGGAGAGTTTCATGGATAGCTGTTTTGTGATGGCACTCCAAGCAGCTAAAAATATGTATGTGTACATGTGCATATGCATATTAACAGGGTGGTGTGACATCAGGTATAAAAAAAACGTGTTACTTTGGGAGGAAGCAGAACCACATAGAGGACAGGACTTGGCACAAATGCCACTAGAAGCAGTCAGAGTCCTGCAGCACTTTGATTGATCTGGATGAAGTCCCTGAAGCTATGAATTCCTTCATGCTTCCTCACTGCATTTTTTTTAATTGTATGACTCCAAGAAGATCCTGACAAGAGTGAATCCTCATGGATGAGTGTCTTCACTCCCAAGCTGCCAGCTATTTCAGACCACACACTAGAATTTCTCTCCCACTCCCACAGCTTAGCAGGTGGCAACAGGGAGCATTTTTGAATGTGCAGCTCCTCATGGAGAAGCTGGGGGGTGGCTTGATTCTCCTGTTAAATGCCAGGTACAGCAGCAGAGAACATAAAGCTCATGAGGTCATGTTATTCCTGTCGTGCCAGCCCAGGTTTGCTCTCCACTGTTATAGCCCTGAGCATTCTTTGAGGTCTAATATTAAATGGGTTAGGAAAATGGGTTTTCCCCCAGTTTTTCTAGAGAAAGTACCTTATAAAAGATGTCAGGTTTAAGGCCAGAGGCCTGCATGAGGGAGTGCATTCTGGCTCTGCTGGCAAGGTTGTTAAGGCTGCTGTCTACTTGCTGTCCCAGCAGAACTGCAGGATCTCAGGGAGCATGACCTAATTGTGTGAAGGGGAAGAATGTGGTGCAAAACTAAACTTTCACTACCTCTACAGGCAGAGCATGGGGCTGGAGGAGGAAGCTGTTATCCATGATGATTCCAGATGCTGACTACATGAAAGTGAGGCTGACTTCACCATAGCTTTCTAAAACACAGTTTGGGAGTGGGAGGAATCTTGCAACCAATCCAATGTGACATGAGTTTGATGGCTGAGATTCCTGATTTTGCTCCAGGCCCTTGGTGCCAAATAAGTCCTTCCTGATAATGAGATGAAACCTGTAATCTCTCTGTTGGGAATCCTCCAGAGCTAGTGTATTGCCAGTAGAGTTGGAGTGAGGAGAGCAGTCACTTGCCTCAATACCCAGGAACCACATGTGGCAGGGAGAGAAGAGACAGGGTCAGAGCATGGTACTGCAGAGCTGCTATCTTTTCAGCCCAATCTCCACCCTTAGCCAAGGAAGGTGTGGGCAGGCACTCCATCTCTTGGGAATGAAGGGTGGGAAGAGACAGGCTGTTACCAGTACAATTAGCTGCTGTCTCCCAGCCAAATCCTGACTGTACCACTCTTCTTTTAGCTTCCTGGAATCCAGGCAGCAGATCCCAGTCTCTATTGGGGAGTAAAAGCTGTTACTGTTACTGGAGGCAAGATGTTCACTCCTGTTCCTTCCACTTTGCTCTCCTAGAGCATCAGGCTCTGCATCTCCTGCCATCTCTTGTCACCTTTCAGCTGAAACCATCATGGTCTGTGTGAATGCTACTGCCTTGTGCTACTCTGCTCCTTTCCACTGCTGTCCACAACCAATCGTTACCCTTTAACCGCCCAAGGGTAAAGTGGACTTGCCCATGGCCACTCTTATGTTAGCTTAGAGAGATTGCTGTTTGAGGTTACCTCCCTTTATATATATAATTTCCTGCTTACAGACTCCTAGCTGATGTTAGTGCCTTAGTAATCATGATACCTGCAAGGCAGAGACAGCTCTAAATTGTCTCCTGCCAGGAAGTCAGGCTCACAACAGGGATAAGTGTGGATACATCCTGATTCATATCTTCTAAATTTCTGGCCCTCTGAGTTAATTCTTGCAGTCACTTAATTTGCTAATTAGCTGGGTATTGTCGTTTGCACTTTCAGCAATGTAATGCTCACTGTAATGCTGAGCAAGTCACCCTTAGCATGTCTTCCTCTGCCAGTTTAGAAATCAGTACTCCTTTATTTGTCAGCATTTTGGGTTAATTAGCTGTTCTGCTGACTCCCTGTATTGCCAGCAGGACTTTGATACTGCTGGCCCCCTGCCCTGCTCTCTCTCACAGGTACTTCAATCCTTCCTCACAGGAGAACAAACAGTAGCAGGAGAGTAACAAAAGCATAGCATGATACAGAGACCGCGGCTAATGGACACAGACTGTGTCCATTACTTTCTGTATTTGGAACAAAGTGCATACAGGAAACATCAATCATTCCAGTTAAGGAGTGTCTGATTTCTTGTTCTCCACGCCTGGTCTTCTTATTCCCAGTGCTGCTTCTCTTCTGCAGTGAACTGTATTCCAGTTCTTGGATATCAGCAGAGCTGCTCTGAAGGATGTTCTCTTCATCTACCACCTCTGCACTCCAGGCAGGAGGCCTGCTCTTACAGTAAACCACCTGCCTCCCCTGGTGTAGGCATTGGACAGCCACCTGACCAAACTGTTGGCCAGGTAAAGATGTTCTGCACCCTTTGAAGTATTGAAGACATCTCAAAGTCTCTCTGGCACAGGATCGCATTGATGTATTAGAATGATGAGACTCTGTAGCCATCAGATGCTGCTTGCACAGTCATCCTGAGGCACTGTGGGGTTCTCAGCATAGCAGTGACTCCAGCTAGGGTCCCCTTTTCTCATCAAGCTTCTCCCTGTGCATCGCTGCAGGTCCCTTCCCTGCCTCACTGCAGCCTGTGCCTGCACTCCTTTGGTCAGTGCTGGCAGATGCTGCACTCTCTAGATAGACACTCTCTGATCTCAGAACCAGCTTTCCTGGTTGTTTGGCTGAGTAGCTGCCACGTTCACAATCCCTCCCCCATGCTTCAGCAGGGAAGGTGTCAACAATGGGAGCAGGCAAGTTTGTTCCCACTCTGCCTGCTGTGGCACAGTCTGTGCTATACCATGACTAAGAATCAGGGGGGATTCCAACAAGGCAGATACCATGGTAGGGGTCTGTTGCAGACTACCCAACCAAGGTGAGGAGGTTGATGAAGTGTTCTATAAGCAGATGGGGAAGGTTTCAGATCTGCTTCCCCTTGTTCTTGTGGGAGAATTCAACTTATTAGGTGTCTGCTTACTGCAGAGAGGAAGCAGTCCCAGAGATTCTCAGAGTGTGTGGAAGATAACTTCCTATCACAGCTGGTGACTGAGCCAATTAAGGAAAAGCACACTGCTAGATGTACTCTTTATGAACAGAGAGGGACTAGTGTAGGGAGATGTAAAGGTTGGTGATCATCTTGGATAAAGTGACTGTGAGATGGTTGAGTGTTCCAATTCTTGGGGAAGTAAGGAGGGAGGTCAATAGAACTTCCTCCCCGAACTTCCAGAGGGAAGACTTTGATAAGTTCAGGAGATTGCTGGGTGGTATCCCCTGGTATATAGTCCGCAAGCACAAAGGAGTTCAGGAAGGCTGGACAGTCCTCAGGAGGGGAATCCTTAAGGCACAGGAAAAAACTGTACCTGTGCATCTTAAAACAAGCCAGCATGGTACAGGACCATAGCTTCTATAAATGCATAAATTGCAAAAGAAGAGCTAGAAAGAATCTTCCCCCTTTACTTGACATAGGAGAGAAACTTGTAACCATGGACAAGGAAAAGGCTGAACTGCTGAGTGCTCATTTTGCCTCAGTCTTCATCAATGCCAATTGCTCCCTGAGGGTACAGCTCCCTGAATTAGAAGACCAAGATGGGGAGCAGAATGTAGCCCCCATAGTTCAGGAGGAAATTATCAGTGCCCTGTTGTGCCACATAGATGTGCACAAATATATGGGACCAGACAGGATCCACCCGAGGGTACTAAAGGAGCTGTCAGAAGTGCTCACCAACCCACTCTCCATGATTTATCAACAGTCCTGGAAAACTGGGGAGGTCCCAGTAGATTGGAAACAAGCAAATGTAATTTACATTGGCCATTTAGAAAAAGGGTGGAAAGGAAGATCTGGGCAACTGTAAACCTGTCAGTTTGATTTTGGTGCCAGGAAAGGTTATAGAGCAGGTCATCTTGAGCAGCATCATACAGTGCATACAAGATAACCAAGTGACCAGACCCAGTCACCATGGGTTTACAAAAAGTAGGTCCTGTCTGACTAACCTGATCTCCTACAAGATGACTTATCTAGTGGATAAGGGGAGAGCAGTGGACACTATATCTGGACTTTAGTAAAGCTTTTGACACTATCTCTCAGCATTCTTCTTCAGAAACTTTTGGCACTTGGCTTGGATAAATACACCCTGCATTTGATAAAAAACTGGCTGGATTGTTGGCCTGAAAGAGTGGTAGTGAACGGAACTAAATCTGACTTATGACCTGTCATGAGTGGTGTCATCCAAAGTTCAGTTCTGGGGGCTGTTCTCTTTAATATGTTCATTAATGATTTGGATGAGGGGATTGAGTGTACCCTCAGTAAATGTGCAGATGACACCAAACGAGGTGGCTGTGTCAATCTGATGGAGGGTTAGGGAAGCCTTACAGCAGGACTTAGGTTGGACCAATGGGCCAAGGTTAATTGTGTGAGGTTTAACAAGGCCAAATGCCAGATCTTGCACCTGGGTAATAACCCCATGGGCAGCTACAGACTTGGGGAAGTGTGGTTAGAGAGCTGTAAGCTGGAAAGAGAGCTGGAGGTATTGGTTGACAGTCAACTTAATATGAGTCAGCAGTGTGCTCAAGGTGGCCGAGAAGCCCAATGGCATCCTGGCTTGTATTAGGAACACGGAGGTGATCATCCCTCTGTACTCAGCTCTGGTGAGGCTGCACCTTGAGCACTGTGTTCAGTTCTGGGCACCTCACTGCAAGAGGGACACAGAAGTGCTGGGGAGTGTCCAGAGAAGGGCAACAAAGCTTATGAAGGGCCTGGAGCAGAAGTCCTGTGAGGAGCAGCTGAGGGAGCTGGGGGTGTTCAGTCTGGAGAAGAGGAGGTGAGAGGAGACCTCATGGCTCTCTGCAGCTGCCTCAAGGGAGGATGGAGCAAGGAGGGAAACAGCCTCTGCTCCTTAGTGAATTGTGACAGGACCAGAGGGAATGGATGGAAGCTGCACCAGGGGAGGTTTAGGCTGGATGTTAGGAAACATCTTTTCACCAAGAGAGTTGTCAAGCATTGGAATGGCCTGCCCAGGACAGTGGTGGAGTCACCATCCCTGGAGGCATTTTAAAGGCATTTGGACCTGATCCTTACGGACATGGTTTAGTAGTTAGCTTATGGTGTTGGTCAAAGGTTGGACTGGATGATCTTGGAGGTCTCTCCAATCTAAAACATTGTGACTCTGTGATCTAGGATATGGGTGTGTGCTGCTGGCTTCCCGTAAGGCCTAGATCCAACTCAATATGGTTGGGCTAGGTCTAGGGAATGGAAAGACTACATTCCTCATCACAGACCCACTGTCCAAACCTCCTACAGTTTTTTTCATGGGAAAGACATTAGGGCAGTCATCACTTTGCACCTGAGCTTATATATAAGGCATTAGAATGGAGAGAGCCTTGTTTTCTTACAAGAGGGACATTCAAGCAATGTTTAAACATGGAAGAAAGGAAGGAAAGACATGTATATTTCCCAGTTTGATGGCTATGTCAGGTTGGACTATTTAGTTTCAGGGAACTGAGCTTATGGCAGAATGGAAAAATCTACCAAAGGCAAAGTGTAATGAACAGATTTACCTCGAGACTCCTACAGGATGAGCCTGGCAAGATGTGCTGTGGTTTTTTGTTTAAGTAAAATGAAGGTATGTCCCACTTTTATTTGTTAATCTGCCCTTCAGCAAGCGTCTCACATGTACCTGGTAGAGCTGGAATTGCTTTGCATCAGCCATGGGGATACGGGGAAAAAAAAAATAAAAATGGTAGAACAGTGTAATGCCTTATCCCTTTAAATTGCAAGCTCTGCTGCTCCTCAGGTTCTAACTTCATTCTTCAGGGAAACCAAGTTCTCAAATACCAACCTGTTCAAAAAGGCATTGCCAAAGGCGTTGAGTTTCCTGAACGGTTTTTTGGGATCCACCACCAATGCATTTCCAGGAACAATTCCTTCCACATCTCCTTGCATAACTGCTATGAAAGAGTCAGTTGTAGGCTCTGGTCCAATCCTCATCCCTGGGAAATCCTGCTCCAGCAGGTACCTGGAGTGAAAAAATAGGGTGTGAGCATGAGACATGAGCTGCCTGGGTCCTAAATGAGATGTACTGAAGACTGCAGTGTAATGATGTGATGTAATGTAATGATCTATACTCAACAGTATGGATCTGAGACTAGTTTTAGCACAGTTACTGAATTACTTGACAAATGTCATGGAAGCTTTTCTAGTCAGGATTGCCACTTTTAAAGCTTCTTTATTTCAGTTGAATTAAGAAATTGAGATTACAGCTGCTTGTAAGAGATTCTTACCATGTTTGATCATATCATATATTTACTCCTTGAGATATCTGAAACAATAATTAGCATAGCAAACTAAAAAGAGCAGTCCACTGGAATCAAGAGTTAATCCTGAAACCTTACTGGCTTTTGGTGCCAATATCAATTACTTCAATGCTGCTTATTTCAGCAGGCTCATCCAACTAATGTGCTTAGCCCCCAGTCCCAATCAATCACTCAAATGCCAAGTTCTCCTGTACTTGACTGTTCAAGTCTCAGGACTCCTTTCCCACATGCTTCTGCAATGAAGATACAGGTCTGCAATACAAGGTGCTCAAGCATATTGAGCATTAAGCATGTAGGTGGCAGACTATATGCCCAACGTTTGTTATCAAGCTCAACAGCACAGGAAGCACACCATCCCTTATTACTTCCTAAGCCTCTAGCAGCCTCTCTGGAAGTATAGTTTGCCAAATTTTAAGGAAAGATAGTCACTAATGGCCTGCAGGACTTTGAATATGACCCTAGAATCAGATCCTGTCTTATCCTGCCAAATTCATGGTGGATCAGTGGGTCATGGGACAGTTCCCTTTGGCTTATGAAGAAGCCAAATACCCACACTGAGGTCAGGCCAGTGTTTGTGTGAGAGAATTCAGAAAACACCCCACCTGGTGGTCCTGTGCTACAAACTAAGTTCATTATATCCATGTGGCTTGCAGAAGAGAGATGTATGGGATGGTGTCAGACCACCTGGTCTGGTGATAAGCTCTGGGTTGTTACATGAGAACCACATAACTGCCTGTTTATTAAAGTTAGTTCAATATTGTGTTGATTGCTGCCAATAGCTGTGTCACAGTTTAATGCTGAGCTGGCAATTAACCAAATGACAGATGCTCTCTCTATGAATCCCTCTCCCATCCCTGATAAAGAAAGGAGAGACAATAAGGGAGAGAGACTTATGGGTTGGAAACTAAACTACACAGCTTTAATTAAACAGTAATGATAAAAAAGAAAAATATATACAAATACACAGAAAATGATACTACATTCCTCTCCCATTTCCCCCAGTAATGCTCATGTCACCACCGAGGCTGCAGGGCAGCCCTGGGAAAGTCCAGGCTGGAATCCTGGGGTCAGCAGCAGTCGGGAGCTGGAGGCAGGAGCACACAGATTCAGGCTGGTATGGATGAGGACCACAGGCAGATGAACAAAATCTTTCCAGCATGCTGAAGCACACAGGGACACATGAAGAAGGGCAAAAAGGAAGGCCGAAGTAAGGAGGAAAGGGTTTGACTCTCATGATCCCTCAAATTTACACCGAGTATGATGCGTATGGGATGGAATACTCTGTTTGGTCCATTTTGGTCACCTGCCTAGTCTGCTCCTCCCTAAAGGAGGGTTGCAGGTGCAACTCCCTTACTCCTTTTCTCTTTCTGGAGTGTAAGATGTTCCCTCAGAATCGAGCAGATGGCCTTGGTTCTACATAACATTCTCTATCTCCAACTATAAACATCAAGTGTTATCAGTCCTAGAAGCAGACACTGACTGAGAAACTTGCTTTTAATTTCAGCAAGTACAGCTATTTACAAGAAACCTAGCTGAAACCAAAATTACAATGTCAGCTAATACATCTTCAATCCCAAATTGGCAAGGCTAACTCACCTGGCTCTAGAGGTAAAACAAGGAAGGGCATGGCTAGGATACATTGCAAATCACAGCTTGGTACACAATGAGGAAAAGAATGACTGCAGCAAGAACAACTCTGGCAATTATATCCCTAATTTCCTTGGAAGCTGACCATCCCTCTTACTAGCATTTTACCATGTGTTTTCTTCTTTCATCCAAAGTGATTACCAAGTCTTGTGGTCATAAGCATGTTATCAGAAGTGACTTCTTTTGATGGGAACAACTCTGAGAAGTAGCCTGACTTCATAGCAGCAGTTCACAAAAAACTGAAATAATCCAGGAAAGATTCCAAGACAGAAACAGCCCTTTGAGTTCGTATACTATGGTGGGTATGTCCTGTCTACCTAAAGCATGTAGAGGTTCCTCAAAGTTTCCTATAAAGTGGATGATTACTTAACAAAAACAGACTGCAGTTAACGCTGAGTGGTATGTGTCACCTGCCTTGTTGGTTACCACAGTACACCTTCCTGGCAGCTACAGTAACTTCCCTCTCACTTGAAGCAGCCACTTTTCTCCCACCAAGAGCTCTGTAGATTATCATATGAGTGTTCTTAGCTCCACTCTCTGGAAAGCTATTTACACTAAAAAGCCATTTGCTAAAAAGCCACTCAGCCAAACTCAGGAATCAAACTGAACTCAGCCAGGCTCAGGCATCTTGGGGTGATCATGATCATAAGATCCTGGTCTTGGGTGGCAAATAAAAGATCCATTGAATCCATAGAAATAAAGTATTTTGACCCTAGCAAATATTAGAGAAAAGAAACGGGTAGTGGTTACACTTAAATGCAACAAGTCAAGTGCTTTTGAGAAACACCTCCAACTCTCAATGCCAGGTCACTGCTTTGCTGTAACAATAACCTGTTTGCCATTTTAAGAGTTTGAGGTGCACATGTAATATGATAGCTTTTGAGCAACAGAAGAGAAAAAGCCTGAGGCTTCTGTCATTTATAGACAAAGCTCCCAAGAAAGTCTAAGCAACACTCTTCCTCTAGCCAGGCTGCTTGAAAGAATTTTGAAAGATCCACTCAGCTCATGTTTCAAAGCATTTCTGTGTTTATTTCTTGCAGGAGACTTAAAACCAAAAGAAACAACAAACAACAAAAAACCTAACAAAAGCACTCTCATACAGAAGTAGCTATAAGCCAGTGTTAATTGACATAATGTGCAACAAGTGGTATGAAATCAGAGAGATGAAAATTTGTACTGCCTAATATCATAGCATCTATTTTAAGTAAGGCTTCTCTGGGAGATTTGACTGCATACTGCAGCACGGTGTCTAAAGCACAGGAAAATCACTGTACACAGACTAAATACAAGGGGATTTATTGACATTTGTCTGACGGGGGAAGGCACTTCTGCAAGGCAGTGGTGTCAGCTGACTCTGCTAACAGAAGAAAGCTTCTCATATGTTCTCATATGGGTATTTCTGGAAGAGAAGAGCAGCAAACAAGGGCTGTGGAAAACACTGACAGCTGAACACCTTCAAGGAGCCTAAAGAGTAACCTCCATTGAGGTGGAGAAAGCCTGCAGAGACTGCCAGGCAAGAGCACTTTCGTTATTTTAACATTGTTTTAACAAGCTATTAAAAAGAACCCACACCTTTTTAAAATGGACAGTCTGCTTTTTGGAGAAGTATCTGGAGCTGGTATGTGGCCGGTTCAAACACACTGCCTCATTTCAGGCAGTTCCCTGCTTTTGCTGGGGGTGGGAAAGTGAAGGACAAAGGCAGGATAGCTGCATTAGTGCCAGCCTGGCTTGGGCTCCCCTTTCCCAGGTGGGTTGGGAAGAGCGTAGGACCCAGACCCAGGCAAGCAGCTATCTGGCTCCATGGGCAGGAATGCTGCAGGATGTGGGGGAAGGGGCCGTGTGCTGGTGATGAGTCATGCAGGATGCTCTATGTGACAGCAGAGGTGATTCCTGGAGCGGGAAAGGGAAGAAGGGCAGAGAGGGAGGAAATGGTGACAACTGCCTGGTGGAGGCAGAGATGAAAGGGTCAGGGCCACAACAGGGAGGTCACGGGGAGCTCTCTGTGTGTAGCCTGTGACAAACAGCAAGGACAGACCACGACGTGTAAATGATTAGCTGCAGGAGGAAGGGGTGGCTACACCAGAAAAGCAAACTGTGTTGACAGTTAGTAGGGCTCTGGCAGGCTTGTTTATTTTATTAGCAAGATGGATGGACAGAAGCCAGGATTATTTATAGAAAAAAACCACAGAATCTAATAAGGAAAGTAATGTTCTGTTCCGCATTCCCACCCTCTTACAGGAAACATAAAAAGCAATAATGTTGCAGAGGCAGGCTCCAGTGGCATCCTGCTGTGGCTGTCAGATTTTCCAAGGTAGAGGTTGCCTGGTCCTCAACATCACCACCTTTCAGACTCTGGCCTTACAGAAAAGTCTCAGCCAAATGTATGCTCAGCAGACAAATGGGATTGAACAAAAAAAAGAGGATACAGCAGGAAGCAGGAATAGATAAACTGCAGTTACTCATGCTACATCCTTCACATAAAATATGACTGTAATCTGTACCCTTAAAGCAGGGGAAAGAACAGCCTGGTTCCACTGAAAACAAGCCAGTGCTTTGGTCTCACTCCACCATTTTTGTCCCACACAACAAACCTTCCTCCTCCCTGCCTCAGCCTCTAGGACTGTTTACCACTGCTGCCCTGGACTGCCTTCTTTCTGATACCACCTCCTGCCAAATCAGCAGCCACACTGCAAGATGCTGCAGTGTAGGTGCTTCAGAGCCTTCCATTTCTTCCTGGTTTCAGCCAGTTCCCCAAGAACAATGTTTGGCAGATTAACACACCACAGGTAGGTGACCAAGAGCCTTCATCCTATTTTTTAAATTGTGTATTGATGTCGACATCACCAGGATCCAGGTGAACTGGGACTGTCTAGTGGCACTGTAATCTCCCTAAATTGCACAGCAATACAAGCAGGATGCAATGTAATAGTGGAGGGGATACACAGGGGTACCACTAATTATCCCCCATCCTGACAAGATTATGGAAGAGATGTGCAGGTACTGTTTCTTGATTCACTCTAATGGCAAGACATAATGGTTGTTTTCCCTCCCACTTCCTGCCTCAGTCCCTTTTAACTCCTCCCTGCTCTTAGTTTTATCTCCACTTGCCTTCCCACAATAACCCTGGATGATAATCTGGTACTTATCCAAGCTCTCTAAACTAGCACCTACAAGCTCATGCTGGAAGCCTATCAAAAGCAAAACTCATGTTTCTGGCACTTCTTGCCTTTGGGAACACACCAGAGCAACAGACCCTCACACTCTTCCTATTGTAAGAGGCCCTGGGGTTCTGCAGGAATTCTCAACTTTCACCTTCTTAAGCACTGTTTTACACAGAAAAAACTCTGCCCTTCTCAAGTCCATTTTGCAGTCCTGTGAAACAGACACTCCTGGTTACTCTGGGCAGGCTCCTCCCAGCCCTGTACACAGAGAAGGCTGAGAGGAGAGGGCACAAGCATAAATGAAATGAAGTGGTTGAGGAGAGACTCAGATCAGTTTGCTGACAGGAGAGCAGCAAAGGGGTTGCTGACTTACCACATGAACAAAGATTCAGTCTTCTTTTGCCTGAAATATGCTTTAAGCACCCAAACTTCTTGCAAAAGGAGATCAGATTTACAGAAAAAGGACTTCACTGAATAGAAAGGGGCATAGGCAGGAAGTGTCTGCTAACTGCAGCATGCAGGTGAGACTGCAGGGAAAAGCTGATGCTGGCAATCCAAGAAAAAGCATTACAAAGAGATGCTCTAGTTACACAGCTATCAATCTCAGAAACGGATATTTAGCACCTCCCCTTGAAGTTTTCATGTGAGGTGTCAGCAACCCAGAAAGCAGAAAAAGCGTTTCACACAGGTTTGATACCAAGTCGCAGAACAAACATCTAGGGTGGAACCAGACAAGTACGTTAACTTTCGGAAGAGCAATTCTGTTTCTAACCATGTGTCAAATGCTTCTTAAGCTCCTTCATGCCCCTTCACCATCTCCCAGATTTGCTCACTCAAGAAAAGCCTTTTCACTCAAACTTCATTTGCCAGGTGTATGATAAGGTAGCAGAAGTGCATTCTGCTTGTGGCTCCTAGCTGTGACAAGGTAGCAGAAGTGCATTCTGCTTGTGGCTCCTGGCTGTGGCATTAAGTAGCAGGAATATTACAGAACATAAAAACTCCACTCGGCGTTTCTCAAGGTCATTCTTTAAGTCTTGAATTTGATTCACCTCTCTACGCTTCACGGCTCCCTTCTCCACCAAGTATTCTTAAGGACTGGCTGGCTGTGTCTTGCATCCAGATTTACACCAGGGTAATTCACAGATTTCAACATAGCCACAGCAGAAAAAGGCTGGAATTTAACACTAGGCTTGTGAATCACTTAAGAAACAATGGTAGAACAGCTCCAAGAGAAAGGCTTCTGCAAGCTGAACTAGCAGTGTGGCTGAACCAAAATCTCTTCTATCAAGTCCAGCTAAAAAAGTTTAACCCTCACTTCGTTAGTTTCACATCAAGCCTGATGCTGACAGCTGCTCTTCCTTTACAGTTATAAATGAACTCGCCATTCCCAGCATCTCAGCAGACGAGAACACAGATAAAACAGGGTTTACTTTAGAACCCTGAAGATGGGAAGGTCTCACTCTCCATATGAACCCCACCAAGCACACATGCTTCTCTAACTAGGCACTGAGCATTGCCACTGCACACCGTGCAGAAGAAGAAAGACACAAGCCAAGACAGAGACCATATTCCCTAAACCATAGACTGCCGCACCAAGCTACATCAAGGTGGAAAAAATGGCTGTGAGAGGCACTTTTGCCTTTGCACTTTGAGCGGCCAAGAGGGCCCCGAGTGACTCACACCTCGAGGCTAATGCCGTCTGTACTCCTCAACCTTCTTCTAGGCTGCTTTTTGCCACACGGGCGGGCGTTTCATGGAACGTCCCACACCTCCGTGTCCTTGCAAAGGAACCGTCTTACAATTTTGTGGAGGTAGCTTTTCAATTGAAAGCTGTTGACAGGTACAAAGCAGGGCAGAGAAAAGGGATCCAGAGACACAGCACAGGGATCCCTTCTAACCCCACCGCAGCCTAGGTTTTACCTGATGAAGGTGGTCTTCCCAGTGGAATACTGTCCCACGAGGAGCACCATGGGCTTGTTGTCGAAATCAGCATCCTCCAGGGCCGGCGAATGGAACTCGTGGAACTTGTAGTGCTCTTCCAAGGGGAGCAGCTTTGTTTTGTAGAGCTTTTTCAGGCCCTCGCTGACCGTCTGAAAGACCTCGGGGTCCTTCCTCCGGCGGTCATCGGTGCCCAGCCAGCTGAACATCTTCGGGCCGTCTGAAGCCTGCTACGCGGCGACCACCGGGACTGGGCGGCGGGCAGGGGAGGCACCGCTGTCTGGCTGCCGGCGTAAGCTACCCCCGCATGCCCCCTCAGGCTGGGCGGGTGGGCTGCGGGGCCCGGGGGACGTCCTGCCTCTACTCCAGCGCCCACCCGGGAGGACCGCCCGCCGTTACCCAGTCCGCACCGGCGGTTTCAGTCAGGAAAACGGCCCCCGCGAAAGGCGGAAAACGCCGTTTCTCCTCGCAGCCCGGGCTGAGCAGCGCCGGCTCCCGACCTGGGTATGCCGGGGAAGAAGGGCCCTGGAGGCGCGGCGAGCCCCGTTTAAGGGCTGCCCTCCAGGAAATGGCCCAGCAGCGGAAGTTGGCAGCTCCTGGCAGGCACCGCCTAACGCGGCTTCAGCCGCCGGAGAGAACGGGCGGCGCCATGTTGAGGCGGGGAAAGGCGGTGCCTGGGTTCAGGTTCCCCCCCCCGTGGGGCACAGTGCCCTCTGAGGGCCACAGGGGGCATTTGCAGCCATTTTCTTACCTTTCTCACCTCGCTTTAAAATACACCCCTGCGCGTAGGAATTTGACAGGGAGCCGGGGGTTTCTGAACGCTGCCCGCTGGAGCTGAGTCCCCAGCAATTCTCCAAACCAAGGACTCGACTGCACTGCTGCTGTCCCTCGCTTCTTGGGGTAGAGACAGGGCTGTATTCTGAAGAGTTCACCGTTTAAGCAGATGAAACAGGCAAATTAGCTGCTGTCTCCTCCTTTATTCTTCCAGCAATTAATTAGTGCTGCCAGGGACAGCTGATGAGAGAAGACTGCAGTCTTTGGGCCAAAGGCTTGTGTGGGTTTTTCAGCCGTGACCCATGAGGCGGCACATTCTCAGGGTGTGCCATAATGGCAAGTTGCCAGACTCTCCTCACCTCTGAGTGTCTGGGACACGGAGGGTAATTTTTCCTAAAATTCCTGGAACACGTGGAGACAAGTGTGGCCCCACCTGCCTGGACAATAATTCATATCGCTTTGTTTGCATTTGTCTGCAGGAGTAGCCATTTTCACGGCTGTTCCCATCTGTGTGATTGCATGTGCCTGTAGGCTGCGTGGCATGGCCTGACCCACGAGGTGCAAACAATTACTCCAGGGACGATTTTTCATTTTCTGGGAGAAATTACAAATCTGAATGTATTTTCTGAAGTTCAGGCTTCTTTCCTGCCAATGCCTAAAGCTAATCTGAAAGTGGAAATAATGTTTTGAAACCTCCTTAATTCCCTTGGTTTCTTTGGTTTTATAAATAAAGACTTTAGGCTCTAAGAATTTGATGACTCCTTTCCAGTGAAAACTGAAAATGAAAGGCCCTGTAGAAATCAACGTTTTGGCATGAATCCCTTTTTTATAGGGGGGAAAAAAATCACTTTAATCTTCTAGATAGTTTTGCCATTAACGGGCTGTGCTCCTCCAATGCCATTCTGGTTTTTTTACATCTATATATGGAGTCCCTTTGGTCCTTGCTTGTGATAATCTCAGAGCTGAGTAAAGGTCAGGCCAGGAAGCCTTTGATTGCATATCTCACCAGGCCACCTTGGTGCCTTTCCGGAATGCAGTGAATGGTAGAGGAAAGCAAGGTTTCTGCTGTTCAGGCTGTGGCATCTGACTGCTACAGGTATGGCAGAGCCACTTTTGTCCCATGCTTACAAGAAGAGAATAGATACTAATCATTATGTTGTGCTAATCATAAACATATGTACCAAATGGTCAAATAACAAGAAAAAAAAATGTTTCCTTGTCTCATCTGAAGAGAGTCCTTTTCTTCTGGATTCTTTATCACTAGGGCAGCTCATAAGCAAACCACATTTTTTATAGACTTTCTTGGGGTGACTAACAAATATTGCACAATTTTATTTGTTTTTCACTGTTTTCGTAGCCATTTCTCTCTGGAAGGCTGACTTCCTCAGGGACTCTCCTTACCTTGAAGTATAGATCTTGTCAAAAACAAAGGGAAGTAAAATTAGGAAAGGAAGTTTAGAGTACAATCAGCTTTTTCTTTTTTAGCCAGAATCTGAGCTAAATGTTTTAATCTGATTCCTTTTCATTTCTTAAACAGAGGTGGTTTGCTTATGGACAGACTAGTCTCACAGTGCAATCTTGAGGCAATTAAAAAAAAAAAAAAATTTTAAAAATATTTTTAAAGCAGAATAAGAGCAAAAACAATTCAATCTTTTCTTCCAAATGTCGATTTTTCATTTAAAATGTCACTGCTGAAAGAAGGGCGGTTTTCCTTGAAAGTTTCTCAACCTTTCAAATGCAATAGCTCTCTCCTGACTCCCCTACTCAGAAACTACTGTAGTGCAGTGATCGAGACATACCTGCATTTGACAATTATGAGGATCTGCTACTGCCCTCTACTATGAAATTTCTCTTTTTCTCTCACGTTGAGATGTATTAAACTTCTATATCTGTAGTTTCTCAGTTGTGTCCCTGGCCATTGGTAACATGGCTGGTGGTTACTGTCGTAGTTCATTACCAAGTAAGAAACTCAAATACACAGAGCCAGAGGTTCAGGTAGTGATAGGTTCAACAAGGAATAGCCAGATTTGGGACAAAGGGATGAAGGAAGAGGAAGGTACTGTGAGCCCCTAGAATTAAACCAAATACACTAATTTGGTAAGGTTAGGGGAGTTGCCTCTGGTACAGAAAGGTCAGACTTTGTGACTGCCTGCCGTGTGGTCTAGAAATAATACTGCCTCCAGCACAGTCTATCCCTTCCCTCATTCATTGCTTTGCCTCTACAACTCAGAAAGCTGCTGCCTTCGTTTCCTGCCCTCACTACTCTTCCATATTCCTCTGAAATATTTCCCATTGTATTTCTTGCATGATTGTTCTCAGGTGGCTTAGTATGCACATACATGGCTATTTTCCCTAACCTCTCCATGCTCCTCTTATTGCCTGGGGTGCAACAGGGTGCTGGTACCCAGAAGTGCCACCAGAAATGGACCATGTAAGGATGGATAATATATATACAGTGAGTGGTGTGATAAATGGTGTGAAATGTTCTTTGTTCATTTGACCTAGGGGTAGTTTTGAGTGTTAAAAGGGGGCCTTTTGTTATGGAGATTTTATGTTTGGGAAGAGAAATGTTACGTAAAACAAGTTTCTGCAGGGTGTACCTGAGATAGGTGACTGAGGGGGTTAGGGAATCACTTTTGAGGAGTCTGTTTCTAGGGGAGATCTTGTGGCACCAAACATGAACGCATGCGCAGGACAGCTTGTGACACCATACACAGGCACAGGACAGCCCGGCTGGCTACGGAAGGGACTATAAAAAGGGAGAAAAGCTGAAGCATGGTGTGCTGGCTTGGTGGAGTGAGGACTCCTGGGCACTCAGAGCTGTTTTGTTGCTGTTGCTTGCTAATAAATGCTAATTTGTGAGTTGATTGGTGTGTTCTGGTCATTTTCTGAGACCCAATTTATAACAAGTGGGAAGTGTGCTTACCTCTAGACAGTTCACTTCTTATATTTGTGTGGCAAACAAAACATGTTATATTGCCCATACGATGTCTGTAACAGTGTTGGGAAGAAAAGTCATGGAATCATAGAATTTTCAGGCTTGGAAGGGATCTTTCGGACCATCTAGTTCCAAACCCCCTGCCATGGGCAGGGACACCTCCCGCTAGGATCAGGTTGCTCAGAGCCCTGTCCAGTGTGGCCTTAAAATCTTCCAGGGATGGGGCTTCAACCATCTCTCTGGGAAACCTGTTCCAGTGTCAAGTCCCCTAAGCCCTTGCCATGCTTGCAGTGCAGAAGCTTGGAGGTTTCTTCTGTAACCCTTGGATGGTTCTTACTGCCTCTGTCATGGGACTTACACTTCCCTCAAACTTACATGAATGCTATTTTTAGACATATTTTAGTGATCAGCAAGGTGGAGAGACCATCTTGGCCCCATCTGTTCTGAGAAAATGTAGGGGTTTTTAGGATATTTTCTTTCTGAATTTTGTATTACCTGAAAACAGAAATCCTTTTACAATGTATTAAGACACGTCTGAATGCATTTTCCTGGTCTACCTTGTCAATGACAGATAGAGAGACACAGAGTTTTGTGCATTGACTAATCAAATGGTTAATTATTTAAATAAAGAATCTGCCAGAAGCAAAGCATGAGTCAAATGGTAGCCTGCATTATGGGCTGACCTGTTCTTTCATGTCTTCTGTGAAATATTTTGCATTCAGTTCTTCAGAAATCTTCTGTCATTACTCAGTGTGCTTTTTTCCTCCCACCTCCTGCTTCTACCACAGTGCTTGATAAGTTAGAACTAGCTCTCAGGGTTAGGTAGGCAAGACATACATATACATGCACACACACATGCACATAAACACTCACATAGGTATAGATAACATACATTATTTCTAAGCAGCTGTCATCACTGCCAAAGGAACAACTATCCTTTGCTGTGAGACCAGACCTGGAGAAGGTATCAAATGCCAAGTGCTATGTAGAGGAATTTGGTGTTGACATTCAGTAGTGATCTGTGGCCAGCACAGAGTTAGGATTTTCTAGGGGTTTGAGAGGTGTATAACTCTAGGATTAAATGAGTGTATTGATTACATGACTTTGCTGGCTGTGCTGTATGCAGCAGCTGCTGTTGTACTTTTCTTTGGAAGCTTTGAAGGGAAAGACAAAAAGGTGGTATCAGCAAACATGAGAAGAATGAGTGTGATGTAAAGTATCTAGATGAGCCATGTCAGCTGCCCTGCATGTCACAGCTCCAAAGCTTCTGCCTGCCAGATGGTTGGGAACACAGACTGGTGTCCTGGCTAACCCAGATTTTGTGCACCCTTGTTCATTCTTGTTTCCTATTTGGGGGTGGTTTAGCTGATACAATTCAACAGAGATGGAAAGTTTCACCTGACTTTAGCAGAAGTTGTGGGCAGTCAGAATCTGTAATGATTAGCGTAATTATGAATAGGATGTTATAACCTTAAGTGTTAAAGAGAAGATCTTGAGTAAATGAGGTTTTCATATTTCCACTGATTTTGATGTAACCCGTAAAATTTACACAGCAAAGAATATGCAATTTACATTCTCAACAAGTCTTTAAAGTGAATTTTTGCTAGTAGTGTTTGAGGTTCTGAACACCATCCTGGCAATTTTGCTACAGACTTTTTGCTAACATCAGTGGGAGGCCCAGGGCAAGGGCCTCCACCTGTCTGTACATCCATTCATTTTGTGAGAAAACACAGTTCATTGCTTCTTTTCAGGATATTCCTATTTATTAAAAATCCCACTTGAGGAGTGGCAATCAGCTTTGATGTTTTATTTCTGGAATAAACCCCTATATTTAATCAAAGACTTGAGGTTGCAACTGCAAGTGATGTCAGTTATTAGTTGAAATAAGTAAAATTTTGGTGAAAAAAAATCACATGGGAAAAATCATATAGGAGAGAACAGCAGACACAGAGAACAAAAATAGAGCCTATATAACAGTGAAGCAGCAAGAATTAGGAAAAAAAACAAATTCCAATTAGAGAAAACACATCCCAAGTAGTCGACAGCCCATCCTTGAGACAAGGCTGCAAGATACCTGCAGGACAGATGAAAGGGATGGGAAGCAGTACTCCCCCACAACTTATCTTGGTTACAGCCTTGAGCACTGAGTAGAAAACACTGTGTTGCTGTATTCACTGTACTAAACACATCATTAATATGTTAATGAGCTACTAGCATACTAAAATACCCTCCCATAGACTAGCAAGACCCCTACTAAAAAAAAAAGCCCCTTACTTTTTGAGCATGAATCCTGAAATTTTTGAGCACTGCCATTTTAAATCAGTGCAAGGAATGAGTTAACCGATCATACGTGCAAATGATAGAATAATGTTGGAGATAAAGTTCTTTATCATGTTTTTTGTGTGATAAAAGTGATAAAAGTAGTACTTGTGTTTTGTGAAATTGAGGTTGCTCTGTGGAATACCACCCCGCTCCCTTTTCTGTTCAGAAGTGGAAATGAAAGCAACTGTTCTCTTGGAGAAATCTTTCATGGTCCAATCACTTAACTAAAAGTGAAGTATTTTCTGTGGATTCTTCATATTCTTGTTTTAAGACTAAGGGGAACAGGGCATCAAAGATGCTGAGAAAGATCAGGTACATCACAGGTTGCTATCAACTGGCAAACATACCAACTAATGGACCATGCAAAGAATAAAGAATAAAATTCATCCAACCTACTGGTTCACGACTTATATCTAAAGCTTTTAACCACCATCTGCTACACTTGGCTGCTTTCCCTTAAAAATTATAATTGTTGAAGAGACATGCACACACTCAGCTCCACCAGAGTGTGTACAAGTAGAGTACAAGTGGCTTCCAGGTATACTTTGGCTAGTCCTATACAGCTGTATCTGGCACCTGCTAGTACATATGATTGTGGACAGACAGCAGGCAGAAGGTTAAAAGATGAGGTGGGACACCTTGTAGCTGTCTAAGAAGGGACTGTTTGTGGCACAAAAATGCTTCATCACATCCTTTGTTCTGAGATTTCCAGATAGTTTGGAAAAGAGTTTAAAACAGTACACCTACATGCATATTCAGTGGGGAGGTTTTCAAAATATATAAAGTATCAGCATTAGTGACCCACACACTGTTAGGGTCAGGGCTGCTCAGTTTCTCGAAAACATATGCAGGTGATTTAAATCTAAGGTTCTTTAAAGTATTATTTTTATTCATACTATCTCTGGTTTTCAAGGCCTATCTATAACATGTAGTTCTTTTTTCAAATAAGTGCCAGATTGAGGTGAGAACTGATGAAAGGTTACAGTGAGTTTATCAGGCATTGTGTGTGCCCTGCACACCAAAAAATCAAGTCTCAACTATTTGCTTTTTAGTATAGCTCGAAGTATGTCATTTGCCCACATCTTTTCCTGAGCAGCAATCTCAGAAATTCTTCTTCATACATGTTTTTTTTTTTCTGTCTGTATAAAGTTCAGCCAGTCTTCAGGCTGTTTTCATCCTCTTTTTTTTTTCTCTTATATATCTCTCACTATTGCTTAGCTGTGAATGTCAATGACTATGAAAAGGTAAGGTTTGGAGGGAGAGACACTATTTTTCATCTGGAGGAAAAGTAAGCAAGTTGTTAGGCATTTAACTAATTTTTCTGATTTTTTAACTAATTTTCTGAAATGCCTACTTTAGAATAGGAAATTGAATATTTGTATCCAGGGTTATATTTTGAAGATTTTCCCTTGGTTGCCTTTGACGATGAAGCCCTGTGAATCAACTGTAGAGTGGTTTTATAACAAATGAGGGCTCCATGTGGGAGTATGGCATAATCTGTTGTTTGGTCTCTCACAGTGAATACTGGTGACCTTCAATTTTGATGGGAGTAACAATGAGTTGGATCCTATCTGAAACCAGTTTCCTAGAGTGCCTGGGACAGTGATTTTCAGTCTCAGAGACCATCCTCTATGAAGAAGCCTTCCAAATACTGTATCATTATGGCATGAGAACCATTTATTGAACTTTGTAGCCCAATTAATTTTTTTCAGTCTGCACTGTAAGGAGAAGCCTATTATTCAAATCACCTTGTTACCACTGATGGGCATGATTTGCCTGATGAGATTTTAGTCATGGTTTCTCCCAGGAGCCCACCACTTGCACAGAAAGGTGATGGCTGCTTATGTTTAGCATAGCTCTTAATATTTAAAAAAAAAATGGGCTGTGAAATCACTCTTTGCTGTTTTCAGTGAGGGGATGAGAAACATCTGTCTTGAGTGTTACACAAAAAAAAAATCTCAGCATGCTATTTCATGTGTGAATCTGTGGTATCAGCAAGATGGATTGGCGGATCTTTTGGCGGAGATTGTATCATTCTCCAAAATGAGTCCAAAAGGGCAAAATAACCATTGGGAGGTTGTGAGTAATGGCTTTGTAACACCTAATGTACTGCATTTTTCTGCTTTTTTGTGAGAGGGAGGGAAAATAACTGCATTCCAGAAAGTGATTGAATAATGATGTTGCAGCATGTTACGAAAATATCTTGGGCACCCTTAAATAGACCAGAGAGACTCAGAATAGCTGAATGTATGGCTTCAAAACTATACAAAAAAGTCCATGGGGTCACTCATTTTTATTTCACTCATATCTACAGTGAATGTAAAGCCTTGAAAATGCATGTTAGAATCAGAGGGGTCTCTGCTTCTCATGGGAGTGCCACTCACTCTACTCACCCTGCTGCTGGCTGAGGAGAAAAATTTAAAAGACATTATTAAATTGACTTTTTACACTTTAATTAGGAACTCTCCTTGAAAAGACAGACCTCATTCCAAGAAACCAAGGGTTTACAGCAGGACTGTGCAGGGTGACATCCCTGCAGAATCCTTGGTGAAAAAAATCATCCTGGTGTTACTGTAGACTTCTCCATGCCTTTTCTGCTGTGCTTGAAAAATAAGAAGTCACTAGTGCCTTTAGACAGAAGTGCTTTTCAAAAACACACTGCCCCAACCCAGCAGCACTACCAGGCTTTGCTGGAGATTTGCTTGAAGGACAAATGCTTGCCCACAGACAACAACTTCCCTGCTCATAGCTCTACTGGAATGGGAACAGTGCTAAAAAAACTACCCCAAAATTTACAGTGGAAGGGGCCTCAACTTTCAGTGAGGATGTAAGAGGATGATTACAGTTGATACCCAACAAATAATCAGCATTAAGCAGACTACTCTTAGACTTTAATTTAGGAGTGCCTTAATGCCTCTAGAGATTACAGTTATTGTATCAGCAGTCATTTTGGAAGCTGGGGTACATGGAGTTTCACAATTTCCTGTGAAGCATTTGTTGCCCAAAATTGTAACCAACTTCTTTCAGTTATTACTGGATATATCCAGCAATGCTCAGAGAAGGCAAAGGAGAGTGAGGGGAGGCAGTTTCCTTGGAGCTCACAGCATCTCACCATGATTCCATGATTCCAGGGAAATGATCCCTCTCCCCAGAATTCAAGATCTTTACCATTTAGAAGATTTTTTAAATTTCTAGACAGTTCTTAGCTTTTGGCCCCTCTCCCATGAACTGTTGTTTGCTGGAGATTGCTACTTTTACCACCAGTAGCAGGTGTCTTACACTCTTACTCAGCTCTTTTTTTTCTCACTTATCTGTTTAGTCTGCTCTTTATTGTACTTCATGCAGTCTTTTTCCAGCTCTCAAGGCTGAGCTCCTGCCATGATCAGTAATTGACCACCAGTCACTGAGTTGTTTTTATTTCGGAGATCTCTGTTTTCTACTTATGCCTATATATCCAAGGTCTTTGCTGATGTCCCACACTTGGACTGAACACTACAAGAGACACTTGTTTGCATGTGCTAATCACAGAGCAAGTTCTCATAACTGAAGGGTAACAAGTTTATGATGCCAGGACATGGACCAGGCACAACTAAATGAGGCATGTTAGCTCTGGGCTGTTACTACCAAATGCTGTTCTGTTCTCACTGAGACAATGAGCAAAATATTGACAATCACATCTTCCTGAAAGCAGTTTATAGAATTGTATGAAAATTTCAGTAGCACTGACTCCTTCTGTTACCATGTCTGCCAGGGAATTCTGTTAGATAATAGCAGATAGCATCTCATAAGTAATTTTCAAGCTGTCCTATTTTGTCAGATCTAACCAATTTCTTAGAAAGGCTTAGTTTCTGCAAAACTCATGAAAATTACTGGGAAAGTAAAGGTACCTTCACAAATTGTGCAGGTGAGCTTCTGCATAGCAGCCTGGGTGCTCCTAGATTCATAAGCAATTTGGTCTTGCAGATGGCTCATGTTGAGTCAGGATCTGTAGGAGAAGGAAGAGGGCAATGCTCAGGCACCTGAGCTGGGTTGTGATGGGAACCATGGCTGAGGCAGCTGTATCAGTGTGGAGATATTTGGGAGGGGAAGGTCAACATGAGTTCTGACCTATACAAAGCCCTTCACATGTTCCTCCACCCCAGAGATAGAAGGAAGGATGCTGTGCTTCCTTCTGTCCCTGTGCTGCAGAGGAAACTGAGATTCTGCTCTTTAGCCTGCAGGCTTGAAGCTTGCTGCTTTCTATGACTGATGGCCTGCAAACTGAACACCCAAATTCATCAAGGACAGGGGTTGTTGTGTTATTACTGTAACTGCCTTCTGTGGCTTTCCTGTTTTTCTACTACTGCCTGAAGTGCTTGAGCAATTTGTGGGTCATAGTTTGACGCTTAGGCTATTTAACCCCAGAGACACTTGTGAGAGGAAAAAAATAACATAATTTCTCTCTGCATAATTATTCACACACTCCTGTCCTGGCAACAGGAACTTCTGTAACCACCATCCTATGATCTTTCAGCTCTGTCCACAGAGTGTCCTTGATTTAAAGCAAAATGGGCTTATGTTACAGACTTGTCCCTCTTTTCATTTTGGTTGTGTGCTTCCCAGGCTTTGCATGGAAGTCCAGTATGCTATGCTGCAAATAGAAAGCAACTTGATTCCTGCCAAGGATTGCTGGGTAAGGATTCTCCTTTGTATAAATATCTAAGTTTTCTTATACAAGCTAACATTTTATGTGGAATTTTGGCTGTATAAAACTTGGCGTAGAAATAGGAGGTACACATGGCCTTATCTCTTCACATGTCACGGTGTGGATGAAGCAATCATTAGGATGTGATAATCCCTCAGTAAAAAACGTGTCAGGCTTCAATGTTTAATTTGAGGGGGGAAAGGTGTCCCTGCAAGATGAAATTTCCATTCTCTGTTGCTTCTGTGCATGCTAGTACTGCAATAGGAAGTGAGCCTGTGCTCTTACCAATATGTAATGTTGCTGCTTCACAACAGAACAGAGACTACAGAAGCAGGAAAATCAGATTTTCACCATCTTTGTATCTAATAGGCTTGGTGTGAGTGCATTCTCTTCCCAACTCTGCAGTTAGAAAAATCATTTTTATGCCCATGTTACCTAAATAAAAGGAGATAATGTCATCTGCAAAACAGATAGAAGCAGGACTAAATTGATTTTTAAGTGCTGTAAACCCTTGAACATGAAGTCTGGTAAGTAGACTCTTGCATGTAAGATACATTGAATTTTTTTTTCCTCTTTTGAAAAGTGAATGTTTTCTAAGGAAAGGGTAACAGGTTTGGGTTTTTTTTAACAGTGTGCCTCTACAGAGAACAGAAAAAAACCCCACACAATGACAGTACAAACCTAGAATGTTTCAACTGACAGCTGTTTCTTACTAAATTTCTTATTTAACCAGACAGCATCCAAATGAAAAGATCATGAAAGAAAAATTATAAACTAATCATGGTGTGGTTAAATAAAGCACATATCTGGAATATCTCATTTTCTGTGCATGGTTTCTTATAATTTTAAAGACATCAACACAACAGCTCTTTGGATAGGATCTTGGTGGTTTCCTGAACTTGGCTGACAACTTCTGCTTTTCAGCCAACTTCATGTGTTGGTTTGTCTTGGCACAGAGAACTGCTCATTCCTGGCAGCTCTGATGTTCCACCAGGGTATCTTGGCTGCAGGCGTGCCACAAAACCAGAGTTTTGAGAGGAAATATGTTGGCATTTTCCACTGCTGGGTACATCTGCCCGTGAGAGTGCAGAGGTCTTGAGAAATTGTCACATTTTGTGTCACACCCTTAAATAATTTGTACGTGATTCCCCTTAGCCAGGGGCAAGTGGCCTGAGTGTATCCCATCCTGAAGGGTAGCCCATCACCCTCCTTCCCCCAGCAGTGCAGGCAGTGGATCAAATACAGGACACTCTAAGGAAATACCTCGATTTGGCCCTTCTCTCCCATCTTTTAATCCAGACAAAAGTCTTCCCCCATAGTGGCAACAGTCAGCAGGAGAAGGCAATGGTTTTGAAATCAGAGGAACATCTGAGAAGGGGCAGGTAGGAACTACAGTCCATGGCCATAAAAAGGTGTTGGGATCATACAACTCTACCACATTAGGGCCTCCAGGCACTTCATGATGGGCACAGCTCAAATGCCTTTATGCAAAGGTCTGCAGCATAGGCAATAAACAGGAGGAGCTGGAGATGCTTGCATGCTTGCAGCACTGTGAGCTGGTTTACATCATGGAGACATGGTGGAATGACTCCTATGACTGCTGTGTCATAGGAGGGTTTAAACTCCTCAGGAAGAACAGTCAAGGGAGGCAAGGAGGGGTTGTTGCCCTCTATGTCAATGAACAACTAGAATGCATGGAGCTCCACCTGGCGAGTGATGAAGAGAAGACTGAATGCCTATAGGTGAGGATGAAAGGAAGAGAAGGGGACATTACAGTGGGTCTGCTAGAGACAACCTGACCAGGAGGACCAAGTGGACAAGGCCCTTCATAGACAGGAGTTGCAAGCGCTGGTCTTCAACAGAGGAGAAACAACAGCAGGGCACAACCAATCCAGGAAATTCTTGAATTGCCTTGATGGTAATTTACTCCTCCAAGCAACAGAGGAAGCAATGGTGAGAGGTGCCATGCTAGATCTTGCACTCACCAGCAGGGAAGGGCTGGTGGGGAATGTTAAGCTCATAGTCAGCCTTGGCTGCAGTGACCATGAGATGGGGGAATTTAAGATAAAAGCATCAAAGAAGGGAGTTCTCAGAAAGCTTGAAACCCTCAACTTCAGGGGGGCCAGTTTTGGCCTCTTCAGGAACCTCCTTGGTAGGGTACCATGGGACAAGACCCTGGAGGGATTGGTAGCCCAGGGAAGCTGGTTGCCTTTCAAGGATCATCTCCTCCAAGCTCAATGGTACTGCATCTCTAAAAAGAAGAAATCAGGCAGAAAGGCCAGGAGGCCTATATAGATGAACAAGAAACTCCTGGTAAAATCATGGAGCAGATCCTCCTGGAATCAGTACTAAGGCACATAAATAACCACGAGGTGATTGGTGACAGCCAGCATGGCTTCACTAAGGGCAAATCACGCCTGACAAATTTGGTTGGCCTTCTATGACAGAGTTACAGATCTGGTAGATACGGGAAGAGTAACTGATGTCATCTATCTGGACTTGTGCGAGACATTTGCACTGTCCCACATGACATCCTAGTCTGTAAGGTGGAGTGACATGGATTTGATGGATGGACCACTCAATGGATAAGGAGCTGGCTAGAAGGTCACAATCAAAGAGTTGTGATCAACGGCTTGATGTCCAGCTGGAGACTAGGGACAAGTGGAGTTCCTCAGGGCTCTGTTCTGCATCCAGTGCTGTTTAACACGGTTGTCAGTGACACGGACAGTGGCATTGAGTGCACCCTCAGTAAGTTTCCCTGATACCAAGCTGTGTGGTGCAGTGGATGCACTTGAGAGAAGGTCCTGCATCTGGGTCAGACCAATCCCAGGCAGAATTACAAGTTGAATACAGAGTGGAATGAGGGTATCCCTGAAGAGAAGAACTTGGGAATGTTGATGAATGAGAATCTCAACATGAGCTGACAGCACACTCATGCAGCTCAGAAGGCAAACCATATCCTAAGATGCATCAAGAGAAGCATGGCCAGCAGATCAAGAGAGGTGTTTCTCCCCCTCTACTCTGTACTTGTGAGACTCCCCCTCAAATACTGCGTCCAGTTCTGGTGTCCCCACCATAAGAAGGACATAGATCTGTTGGAATGAGTCCAGAGGAGGGCCGCAAAGATGATCCAGGGACTGGAGCACCTCTTCTGCTACAAGAAGAGGCTGAGTGAGCTGGAATTATTCAGCCTGAAAAGGAGAAGACTCTAGGGGGACCTTATAGCTGCCATCCAATACCTGAAGGGAACATACAAGAGGGCTGTAAAGAGTGTCCAGCGATAGGACAAGGCAAATCTTTTAAAGCTGGAGGAGAATAGGTTCAGACTGGATATTAGGAAACAGCTCTTCAGTACGAAGGTGGTGAGACTCTGGAACAGATTCCCCAGAGAAGTTGTGTATGCCCCCACCCTGAAGGTATTCAAAGCTGGGCTGTATGAGGCTTTGAGCAACCTTATCTGTAAGAGAGGCATCCCTGGAGGATGAAGCAACTAGTTCTGTGTCCCCAGCTAAGCTGTCTTGCCTTTTAGGTTTTTTCAAGTGGAGGTCCTGTCAAAGTTAAACATCAGCTCATTCCTTTCTCCTGACAGCTCTGGTAGAATGGCCTGACGTGGTGGTAGATGGTCTTCTTTTCCTCAGTCTGTAAGAATGTGTTCTCGGGACCCCCTCTGCAGCAGGTATGTGCTTAGTAAGTTACTCATTCCAAGTTATGCAAGCAGTCTCTTTAAAGAGAGACTGGCTATTGTCTATACACTTTGGGTCCCTTCCAACCCAGCCGATTCTATGATTCTTGTTTATAAATGCATCTACTGGGCCTTGCTACATTTGGAGTGTAAGAAATGGTTCTTATCTTTCTATCACAGTAAAAGCTGCCACTACAGTAACTGTTTTCAATCCAGGCCCTTGAGTTCAAATCCAAGGGGTCAGGAGTAGATGAGAAAACACACCTATCCTGGGGAATTATTCTCTGAGTATTTGGAGTGTATTGGCTTGGATAATGCCTTCCTGGCAAATATGCAGAGGAGCAGAAGGTGACAGATAGGGCTTTTTAAAGGTGAATGATTTCTGGTACCTCTTTTGATATATTATCAGTCTGAGAAACCTCCAATGAATTTTGCTTTGTGAGTCTGCTGAACAATTATACTTTTGTTCTGATAGATGTTGCTGCTCTGGGGTCCCTCCCTAAGACTAAAGCATTCAATACATTGCACAGTGAGAACACTGGCTTCTCTCTAAGGTGTCTTGTCTAGAGTGGTTTACCAGGACAAAGATGAGAGCTACAAGGTGTATCTCAAGGAGTTGGTTAATCTTGGGCTGAAATAATCTTTGCAGACCAAGGAAAATCCTAGTGAACAGTAAGAAAAAGACCACATCAAAGGATAAAAAGTTCAATTATTTCTATTTGGTGTTATTGTAAGAATAAAAAGAGTGGAGAAAGTTGCTCTGCAGTGATGAAGAAATTCAGATTGGAGCCTGAAGTGCCTCTGAAGGCACTCTGGTGATCTATTCAGGTAAAATTTGCTAAGGCAGAAATATGATGGGCATAATAATGAGTGAAGAGTCCCTTTCAGACTATAGGCAATCTTGGAGGCAATTTGCCCATTTCCTTTCTTCCTAAATGAGAAAGATTCACATAAAATAAACATGAGTTACAGTCTTCCTCAACCTATTATCTGTGACTACAATCCTATGTTGATTTGTTTTTTGCTGGACGCTATGGCTCCCAAGAAGATCTGAAGATTGAGCAAATGTCAGAAGCCTTGGTAGATTTCACAGTTGGTGTTAATATAAGGATCAAATTTTCAGCTGCTCCTGAAAATAACCTGTGGGATATCCTGACACAAGCAACCTCCAGGACATGGCTCATGAGCTGTCAGACACATTTAGGGATGAGACTTGGGGTGACATCATATGGCTTCACAGCTAAAAGCCTTTCCAGACCTGTCTTCCTTTGCTCAGCTAGTCACTGTGATTCAAAAACTATCAAAGCTGCCACACATGACTTTCTGTAGAAATCACATTCTTAATATTAAACTTTGCACATGGATTGATTCCCTGTTGATATGTTTAGGAGCTGGTTTATCTATCAAAGAACCCCTATTACATAAGGACCTACTGCATTTTCCCATTTTTGTTAAACAAGTTTTCAATTTTTACAGATGCAGTGAGGAACGGACTCCTGGAATAAGCTAACAGCTATGATAGGGAGATGTGTAGTTCATAAACATCTTGGCTTCCAAGCCTTATGCTAATGCTTTAGCTGTTGGAAAGCCCTACTATTCTGAAAATCAAAACCTAACCTGCTGGACTTTTCAGAAGTGAGACTGTCTCTAGCCAAATATTCACAATTTAGGCAGGGACCTTTCCAATAAACTTTCTAATCCCAAACATGAGGCAAAATGTGGCTGCTAGTAGCTTAGACTTAATTATTTTTTTCCAGTTCAAACCATTCTGCTTTTGTTTTGAGAATTATTGCTTACACAGATACAAGTTTCTGGTAAGTCTGCTGTGTCAGTAGAGATAGAATAAAAGGCTTCTTTTCCTGCTGTTTATCTTCTCTGTAAACAGACAACAGCTTGTTTCTGGCCATGCCTACAAATCCATATAACTGGTATTAGAAAGGTAAGACTAGCCTTAATGTCCTGGGCCCGGGTTTGGATGTCAGCAGTTTTTATTGCAATAATAGGTTCAGCCCTTACTCAGGACTACTATGGTATGTCCTCCTTCAGTGTTCTTGTCTTAGGATAAAGCTAAAAGAGACTGTATGTTTTGTAAAGATTTGCCTGAAAGTGGGTCCATTGTAGTATTATGACATTGACATAAAAGACAATGATGATAGATCACCCTTTCTCTAAAGGTGGAAATGATTTACAGGGTTCTGCTGAGACCATCTCCTACAAACACATCTGTTAAAGATAAAAGTACTGGCCTTTGGGGATGTTAGAGGGAGGTGCAGAAACTTATTTGGGGTGAAAAGCCTTCCTCTGAAATCAGAGGAGAGGCCACAGAGCAGAAAAGATAATTGTATACAGGGGCCAAAACAAGCAACACTGCAGATGGAAATGTGAGTAAATGCTAAACTAAGGGAACTAAACTGGTCTGCAGAAAGTAACAGGTGGACCCTACTGATCTACAGAAGTATCATTGGGAGTCTAGACAATTGTCTAGAAGTAAGGGACAATAAAAGAATTGGGCCTAAGAGTGGGAGAAAGCTTGAGCTTCCCCTTCCTGGGCTGATGGATGCCTATCTTGTACATCCTCAAAAAGAGGTTGACAAGGATGGCAAAAGACTGTGGGGCTTCAGACATTTGATGTAGATGTGGGTGAAATCACATTCAGTACCTCTAACAAGCAACACTAGGAAAGCCAAAAGAAATATTGTGAGCTGGATGATGCACACCTATGTCTTTCACACACAGCAGGAGGGTTTTAGGTATGGACTTTATCAGTGACAAGTCTGTCAATCTGGCTCTTCTGACAGGATGAAGAGCCAGGCAGGAGTAAGGGATGGAGCTCATGTTAAGTCAACTCTTATGCTGTTTGTTGTCAACAAAGCCCCTCCTCATCCTGGATTCCCCTTCTCCCACCATAGTATCCATGGGCTGCATAGTGCTGTGCCATTGCACTGAGGTAAGACTTAGCTTTTCCAGTGGTAGAGTCCTGCTCCCATATAAGCACAAAATGGGCAGATGATGGAAAGGAAGAGGAATTTACAGTCAAGCCTCCAAATTACGAATCTGAGGTTTCAGTCAGGAACCTAGTTTCAGTCGTACAAGTTAAAGCATCTTAATCTCTTTGTGCCAGCATTCAGAGTTACACACTCATATATTTTTATCATTATACTAGTTGTCGTCTATGAGAACAAACAAAATATTTGTTAATATGTGATGTAGTAAAGTGGTATAAACCAGATAACAAGTGCTGAGACCTTGGTAAGGACAGACTTAGCTTAGTTACTTTTTTCTGCAGGTAACCTGTTAATATGGGCCGGAAAACCTAGTGAGACTGAGAAATCCATGGGGAAAATATTAATGGAAAGGAGATTGGAGTGACAGGTGACTTTAAAAAAGGGAAGGTCTGATGCCCGAGTGAGAGGTAGGTTTCTTGGATGGAAGATGCTGCCATCTTCAGGCAGGAATTAGCTCTGAGAGCATTAGGATAGGTTGCACATTCCTGGTGTCAAAGCAATGACTGGATATATTTGTATTTCTCCAGCAGACAGTCCTTACGTAGTAGGGCTTTCTTCACACATGCAGCTTCAACAGGCTCATTCCTGCCTTTCCATTCACTGAATGCCAGAGGAAACATGATATGAACAACAGATGCTGACCACACTGGCCATGATTTGAGTGGCATGCAAGGTGACAAACATCTGTGCATGAGGCTCTAAACAAACAGAATGTTTCAGGGCACAGATCCCTTTATCACAGGACGAACCGTGAAAAGTCCTCCATGTGTTGGAGTTGGCTGCAAGTGTTGTGTGGCTGCAAAGGAATCCTCTATCGTAGTTGTTTGGGGAAATACAATTGGGTATGAAATCAGAGGAAGAAACTAGTGAGGAAAATGGTCTCCATATTTGCATCTGCCTGAATTTTTTTATTTGGATCCACAAAAGATAGTGGTCTGCATTCTAAACCACAGGCAACTGTAGACTTGTGCCCTATTTCTCTTTGAAGCAGAGCATGTTCCTTCCTTCCAAGCTTCACTTCATTCCCTATACAGACTCTGTTTGCTGAAGCTTGGAGGGTAGGGATGAGGGAAGTGCACAAGGAAGCATTGGGAATGTGACTTTCACCGTGTCTGCACAACATTTCTCTGATGCATGCCTGTCATATAATGACAAGATACCAGCTGCTCCTGTTTTAAAGTATAATGAGCAACATACTGTAGGCCTGCCTTTTAAACAACTCCCAGCTGCCTCTTGTGCTGTCCTACCCATTCATTCATTCAATATGGCAAATACTCTTCCGATTATGTCTCCTTTGACAAAATTAACCAAAAGAACAGGTCTAGATTTTTATATTTTAAGTACTTGGAAGCTGCATGGGCACGTGGATAGACTGACTGATGGAAATGCAGAACTTCTGGCTTCTGCTGGTGAAAACTGGAGCCATTTAGTTACATCTCATAGGACTCGGAGTGCTTGTGGAGGATCCTGTGGCTGAAGGTACAAGGGGCCTGTGTTTAGTGGTGGACAAACATGGAGATATGTGAGGACAGGGATATGGCCTCTTTTTATAGAGGAAGGCTGTGCCTTTTGCCCTGAATTTGAGGCCACATCTTGTAAGTCACCTCATGTTTTTGTCCTCAGCTCTTAAAAATGAGAGCTTCTCAGCCTGTAGGAGGAAAATTTTCCTGAGGAATAAGAAGGAGGATGGAGAATTCTGGTAATGGCACAATCCCATCTCTCCTCTCTCTGCTGTGTCAGGAGATGAAGCAGCACATTGCCACTTAGATTGAGGGCCTGTGCTTTCTAACAGGACCCGCTTGTTTTCTTGCTCTTCTTTTCTTCTTGACAATGTGAGAAGCAGTAGCTGTGCTGACACATAAGAGATGCGCTGTTCTTCAGTGGTGGAAGTCAGGGAGAAGCAGGACACTGCCAGCTCACCTCCAGAGGTGCTGGAGACACGGGCATCTTTGAGGAGCTTTTGTCTTGCCTTTTATTTTTAAGAAAACTCTGTGAATGTGTGGCTAGCCTTGTTTGTTCATGGTTTCTCCACAGCTTCTGCCATGAGGTGGCAATGTTGTCCCTCGTGTCATTTCACTGAGGTCTCATTGGTGGCAGTATTATTTTCATCTCTGTGCTACCCTTAGGTGAAACTTCAGTCATACATTTGCTACTGCTAGATGATGCTGATGCTCTCTTCTTTGCTGACTAATAAAATATGAGTGTTACCATATGAATTACAGAACAGTGTGGCTTCAAAGTTACCCATTCCCTTTTTTTATAAACCATATAGGCTAGACTAAACTGCTGACAAGATGTCTCTTGGTACTCTTTTCCTAGGATGTCTCTGCGACATTTCAAGATTCATTTTATAGATCTGATGATCTGTAAATTAACTCCAGATCTGATGAGCCAAGAAGATGGGAAGAAGTGGATGTACTCCCTGAAGAGTGGGAGTTGGGTTAAAGGAAGCACAGGAAGAGGAAGTCTGGGACTCTGTGAGTGGTGTTCTTTATATGACTCTGGGGTAACACTGCTCTGCTGACTCAGTTACCAGCATCTTATTCCTGTTAACACTAAGCTCACAACAGCAACTTAGTCTCCTGCTTAAGTCTCCACACAAACATCAGAAGTAAGCAGCTGACAGACTTTGACTAGCTTCTGCTATCAAAGAAGCTGCATCACTTGCAAATGTAGGGCAGTGGGCTGGTTATGGCACAGAAACCTAGGATCAATTGCCAACACTGAGCTTCTTTGGAACATTGAGTGTATCTGTCAAAATTTGCACCCTCAGCACCTCCAGGGAGCTGTATTTTAAGAGAACAGGACATACAGAGGCTTAGCCCTTCTGCACAGAGATGACACAGGAATAGTGATCAATTTATAAACAAAATGAGCTCTTAGTCCTTGTTCCTGGGCCTTTATCCTATCTTACACAGTGGTTGCACCACTCAACTTGTAAACTGCACCCTAAGATCAAACCCTTGTGGGGTCTGGAGGTCCAGACAACCTGCGACCTATTCAGTCCAATGCCAGGAAGAATGTGGGAAGCTGGCAACCAATTCTGTGATGAAAAACTACATTAAATTTTTATTTTTTTAATTTTTTTTTTTTTTTTTTTTTGCTCAGGCACCTTTTGGATGAACTCTCAGTACGGACTATATGCTTTACCAGTTGAAGATAGTAAGGAAGGCCTGTGTTCCTTCGATTTGGTTATATCCCTGATGCAGAAACAAAGCATCAAACACCAAAACCAAACTCCTCTCCTTTTCATTGGATTTTCACTCTACAAGCTGTGGAGAATTTCTTTGCCTTTCTTGCTTTCACCAAATAGGAAAACCTCTAGCCCCTGTAAATTGCAGACCAAGTTTGCAGACCAAGAGTTGATGATAGGTATGAAGGCAAGGTTTGGGAGTATTTAATTTCAGAGCACTTTGAACAGGTAAGTGTGTGCATGAGCTGCCCAGGTAACCTCCACCAGAGCTATTCTGTAGCTCTGTGGAAACAAAAGCAAGAGCATGTTTAAAGGGAGGTCTGGATGTAGAACAGAAAGGATGGGGAAGAGAACAGAAAGGGGACACAGAAAGTGTGGCTCTGTACAGTCCTGATTCCATGCAGCAGATGGAAGGAAAAGCTTAGGAATATGTTAGCATTGAGACAGGCATATGTCTCCATACAACAGGGTCTCAATGGCTGGAACTTAATGCCACAAAACATTTTGGATATGACAGTATCAATAGGCTCAAAAGGTGATTAGCAATCTAATGGGCAGCAGGTCCATAAACAGATATTAAAGGTCTAGGCGATGATGTACCCTCATGTACTCTCTAAGATCCCTTTTTTTCAGCAGGTGTGGGTGCCAGGGGACTGCAAAGTCTGACCAGGCCCACATGCTCTTCCTAAGAATTAATTCCTATTACCTGTATTGGGGACTAAGTGGTGGGTTTTGTGGATCCATCCTACCCTTTAAAGTCTTCTTACACTCACTGGGGAAAGTTGCTTATTACAGAACACCTCCTCAAATAGTGCCAGCCCTGAGAACTCAGCCTGGAGCAGACTGCAGCTCTTGCAGGCTGACAGTCTGGTCATATTCAAAGGGAGTCTTTTCTATTCATTTTCACATTGGCTGGAATGGGGCCAGAGAAACAGAGAATAAAGACGGGACATGCTGGGAAAACAAAACAGGGAGAAAAAGGGATTTAAAACTTAAAAAAAACCCAAACAAACAAACCACCACCAACAACAAAAACCCCACAAAAAATAAATCAAAAAATCTCTTTCACATCACAGAATCCTGAAATAAATGCTAGTCAGCTCCAGAGGATCGTGAATAATATATCTTGGAGAAGTGCTTAAAAGTAATGTTTCAATAAAATGAACCCTCTTAAGAGAACAGCCTGAGCTTCTGTATCTGTTTCTTGAATTATGGGAGGAGAAACTGGTTTGAATCTGACTGAACTGACTCTTCTGATGTCTTCTTAGAGTTCCACAGAGAAAGGATTCGATGGGTTGTGAATCAAGATTTTATAACTTTTAAATTAAGCTAACCCAGTCTGAATTTCCACAACTGAAAGAAAAAGGGAGAAGAGCAAGTGTTGATATTATGTATGGATAAAGACTCCAAATTCGACATCCAAATCCAGCTTGACCTCAGCCTTGATTCTGAAACTGTCTCATTTCACCCCGTGCCACTGCCACAGTCTTGGCAGCACCACTGCTAGAATGTGTAGGAAGTTAGCAGTTATGGGATGGAAGGGGCTCTTGTCTTCACCTTGATGTGCTTGTCTCATGCCTGCTATTTGTGTTTACTCTTCCCTGTGCATGCATAGGGCTGTTCCTTGCTTTGTTTGTGTTTGGGAGACAGGATGGAGATGCAGGTAGCCTGAGTAACACCAGCTTGTGAGAACCAGGTGAGCCCTGAGGTTGTCTCTCTCATTAGGACTGTGACATGCACTCTGCCAGTGGCAGCCCAGAGCACTCCACAAACCGATAACTTGGTCCCTAGTTATACATAAGGCCACCTGGACAGTAGCAAGGTATTGCAGTGGCTGTTTTCTCTGAACAACAGCAATGAAGTTAAAGATAAGATGATGAATCCAGTTTTCCTTCCCAGTTTCTTCACTGGTAGCAACTGATGTACAATACAGAAAAAACACCATCCAGCCATTATTTGCAACAAAGAAAATTAACAAAAGACCAAATATGATGCCTTTTCCACTTAAGCTGAATTTGATATTGCTCCCTGTACTACAGAGGGAGAAAATGACAGCTCTTCTGTCTGTGCAAAGTGACCCACCAGGCCCTTTCTTATCTTCGTTATAAGACTGTGTTGAACAGAGAGTATTTTTCATAAGCAATCAATTTTAAGACATTAATTTTAAAACTTTACAATACTTGATTCATATTTACTCATGCTTTAAACTTCCAATAGCCCTGTTTAGTAAATATTTATCTCTGCTTTCTGCAGAGAAAGGGTTGGTGAGTTATGGTTCTGTCCCTGGAAGTCTACAGAAAATCTATAATCATGACTTGCAGTAAGATTAGAGTCTATTTATGTTAGTGTTCATAATACTTATGTATGAACCAGGAATGCTAAGGTTTGATGCAACATTATATTTTCAATGATGCATATACTATTAATTATATCAACAGATCTGGCAGTGTGTTAGTGAAATAGAGAGAAAGAAAGATGCTTAGCACAGGCATTTCAATTAATCTGTCGTGGTGCTTCCCAAAGCTCTTAAGGCCAAATGAATTTGCTCAAGATCATGAAGTAAAATCTGTTTGGGATTACAGCTTTCAATGCTCTTTTCCTTTTATTTTGTCTAATAGCTGGAGATAGTGCACCATATTTCATTCCATATTACATGCCTGCAGGTATCTCATATCATAATGGATTTAGTGAAACTAGTAAAATCCATCCTGTTGCCTGAGGTTTTAACATCATAAATGATACATCTTCTCAAGTGGCTTTGAAGTTTGACAAATGCTTTGGGACCTGAGCTTTCTCATGTGAGGGTGAATTCTGTAAGTCCATTTTATTTGGATGTTCAGTGACTCCTTAAAACAATCTTTCTCTGCTTTTGTTTCTTCTTCTCCAGATTCCCAGAGTTTTCACCTAAGTTTCAGTCTGGATACCTGCCAGGGTATCTTGGTGCTCCTGGATGTATCCTTGGCATAAGGATATCACTGGGAGTCAGATTCTGCCTCCCCCATTCCTCCTCCAATTCTCTGCTTATTTGAGTGCCTTGCAGAGCCACTTTCTTCCCTTGTACAGAGCCACAGCCTTGTTGCTGCTCTGAGTTTGCACAGTTATGGAGACATGGCTGTGGAGAAGGGTTTTCAAGTGGGGGGTTGGGATGCTGGGAGGAGAAAGGATTGTGCACAGCCCTGAGGAGAAGGACTTGGGGGTGGTGGTGTACCAGAAGCTCAGCATGAGCCATCAATGTGTGCTTGTAGCTCAGAAAGCCAACCAGGTCCTGGGCTGCATCAAAAGAAGCACCGACAGCCCTTTGAGGAAGGTGATTCTCCCCTTCTGCTCTGCTTTTGTGAGACCTCACCTGGTGTACTGTGTCCAGTTCTGGAGTCCCCAGGATAAGAGAGACAAAGAGCTCCTTGAACATGTCCAGAGAGCCACTAAAATGATCAGAGGGCTGGAGCACCTCCCATATGAAGACAGGCTGAGGAAGTTGGGGTTGTTCTGTCTAAAGAAGAGGAGGCTCTGAGGTGACCTTGTAGCAGCTTTCCAATACCTGAAGGAGGCCTACAAAAACGCTTGGGTAGGACTTTTTGCATAAGCATGTAGCAAGAGCACAAGGGAAATGGTTTTAAACTTGAAGAAGGGAGATTTAGATATTAAAAGTAAACTCTACTATGAAGGTGGTAAGACACTGGAATATGTTGTCCCATGATGTAGTGGAAGCCCCATCCCTGGCAGTATTCAGGGTAGGGAGGATGGGTGGTACGTGTGATCGGGTGGTACGTGTGATCTAGTGGTACGTGTCCCTGCCCATAGGAGGAGAGTTGTACATAGATGATCTTTTAGGTCTCTTTCAACCCTAGCCCTTCTGTGATTCTATGATTCTATGAAATCAGCAGCCAGATTCCCACTGATGTTAATGGGAGGATGGCCAAGCCTATAGATAGAGTCATTATTAAATTGTTACCTTCACATTCTAATTGTGTGAACACTAGAGTGGCTAGATTTTTGGTTTGTTTGGGGTTTTTTTTATGTAATGAATGCTAGTGGACAGCTGGCTCAACATAAGGCAGCAGTGTGGCCAAGAGAGCCAAACAGCATCCTGGGTTGTACCAGGAATAGTGTAGCCAGCAGGATCAGGGAAGTGATCATGCCCCTGCTTGGCACTGGTGAGGCTGCACCTTGAATACTGTGTTCAGTTCTGAGCCCCTCACTACAAGAAGGACACTGAGGTGCTGGAACGTGTCCAGAGGAGAGCTAACAAGCTGGTGAGGGGTCTGGAGAACAAGTCATACATGGAGCAGCTGAGGGAACTGGGCATGTTTAGTTTGAAGAACAGGAGGCTGAGGGGAAACCTCATTGCCCTCTACAGCTACCTGAAAGGAGGTTGCAGAGGGGTGGGTGCTGGCCTCTTATCTCAAGTGAATAATGACAGGACCAGAGGGAATGGTCTTGAAGCAGCACCAAGGGAGGTTTAAATTTGATATTAGGAAGAATTTATTTTCTGAAAGAGTGGTCATGCACTGGAACAGCCTGCCCAGGGAGGTGGAGTCACCATCCCTGGAGGTATATAAGAAATGTGTAGATGTGGCACTTCAGGGCATGCTCTAGTGGCCAAGGTTGTATTTTTGTGTATGTGTGCATGTGTGTTATTTGGCAAAGAGTACGTGGTGTTTGTTTGTTAGGGGTTGGTTTTTCATGTGTTTTTTTGTGTGTGTATGTTGGCTCTCTATGGTCTCAGAGGTCCTTTCCAACCATGACTATTCTGTGATTCTCTAAGATTTGAAAAATCAAGCTGCTGGCTACAAAAATGGCTGAAGACCACTCAGTTGCCATGCTGTCAGTTCTCCATGCTCAGAGCTCTGTGCTCACCCACTGCTGTGCACATTCAGCTTCTGAGATCTGGGAGTTGTCTCATTACTTCCTTTTCTTCTTCCCCCCCTCCCATTTTATGAAGGCATTTGAAAAGCAATCAAATTTGTAATTTTTTTTTTTTATTCTCAGCAATGAAATTTGTAATTTGATGGCAATCAGATATAGTGACCCTGACGTGAAGATCAGCTTTGAGAGCTTTGTGTGCTTCTTGCTTCAGGTTAAGATGGTAAGAGGTGAGACTGGTGCCATGTGGCAGGCAAGGCATGCTGGCTGCCCAGCTAAGCCCAGGCTCTCCTGATGCTGCTCCAGATGGAAGTGGCAAAGTCAATATTAGAACAATCAGGTTTCTGAATAGACCAAAGGAACCATTTTAAAGCAAGGGACAGATTCAAAGGAAATAAAACTCTACCTTTCCATCAGTCACTGTCTGCAGATTATCCATTTTGTACATATCAGAATGATTTCACTCCCTGCAGGTTTGCACCAGTCTTCTATAGGAAGAGGCAGGAAAATTACAGGTGGAGACTGCTCATTTTACAAGAAGAAAACTGGAAAACAGACTGCAGTTGTGCTACTGAGTACCACATGTGGAATTGAAGAAGGGGTGGAATGTCACCACAGAAGGAGGGCATTCAGAGTCTGAGAGGGGCGGAGCACAGAGGAGTCAATATTGCCTCCCATTGCCTGCCCATCCTCTCTAAAGCTCAGGCAGACCGCAGCCCCTCCTCTCTTTCTGCCGCTCCTCTCCTCGCTTCGCTGCTGTTCCCCTGCGCTCCTTTACCCCCAGCTCGCCAGGTGCTCTTCAGAATCCGCATCCATCGGGTGCTGGGAAGAGCCGTGGAGCCCCCTCCTGAGTCGGCCCTGCCCCAAGGGGCCCTCAGGCACCCAGCCCTGCCGGCATCGACATCGGGTTGCAGATATATTTGTATACCTTTGTATTTTTGTTCTTTATCCCATATGTTACTGCTTTTTCGCTGTTCTAGTAAACCTGTTTCAATTTTTTAAATTTCCAACTTTAAGACTCTAGTCCCCTTTTATCCTCCCTTTGAGGATGTGGGAGGAGGGGTAAGAGAGAACAATTACGTCCTTAGGTTTTTGGTCTGCCCAAACTGCTAGGCTGTGACACATTAAAAAATTTATCTTCACCTAATCACTCGCAAGTAGTTTGTAAATAACAGAAGCTCCAGGCTTTTAAGTCTTGTTCTTTATTATGGCTTTTCTTCTGGAGACTAGAAAAATCTCTAGTGCATAGTCCAATTCACTTGTGAGTGTTGCAGAGTATTCCTAGGGGTGGATGAGTAAAATTTCCTATCCCATTACTTTACAGTGGATAATGACACTGTGTTCCTGAAGCAACACTGTAGAAGAGGAGACAACCATGTTGGGATAGAAAGAAAGTAAAGGAAATATATTCCAAATCTGATTATTTTATGATTGATTATTTTAGAATTAGAGGTAGAAATAGAAGTGTGGAAACATGTAAAAGTTTTACCTTGTAAAGAATGGTATAGAAAACCAAGATTTATTGTATGTATTCAAGATTTATTGGTACCTCGTTAGGTAGCAAGATAAGGGACTGTGCATACCAGAGTGAGTTGAGTAGAGATAAGAGAAAGTGGGCAGTAAAATTCACGTTAATCACATTGGAAGTTGCCCAACACCAGATGGACATTATCCAAGAGAAAGAGGTGAAAAGGGCACAGTAAGGAAGACTATTTACTTCATTAGAGGAAGACTATTTACTTCATCCTGATGACCACCTAATGACCACCAGAGGGAACCACGCAAGTGCAAAGGGACTGATGCCCTAATCCATCGATGAAGTACTCTACACATGAATATGTATTAAGAAATGTTGTAACCTGTTGAATATGTAATTAGATTGCAAAATTTTCAGAGATAAGGTACAGCCGCATTGTATGGTTTTCGGGAATCAGATTTGGGTGCGTACCCCTGGTTCCTGAGGCCTCAAATAAAGCACCACATATAACCTCTCACAAGTGGTTATGTGTTTGTCTCAATGATAACAACCATGCCTGCACAAGATAAGAAAGGCTGCCTTATACCAACTTCGTGTGCACACTGCGCTCTCTTGGCTCAGCCCTGCAATTTACCTCTCCTGAAAAGTCTTCCTCCTCAGGCAGAATTGACCTAATGAACACAGACTTGGTGAAATGAAGGAGGTTTTTTCTCATGAATGTAGTTATTTTGAGTCTTACTTCAGACAACTCTTCCGAGAAGAGACTGCTGGATGCCAACTACTACAGGCCCATGAAGTGACACCGTGGAGCACAGTGGTTGAGTTGTTGGAATAACCTAGTTAATGATGATGTTACACTGATACTGTTAGGAGATGGCATACACTGTAGTATCATCCAGAGGCTCTGTTTCACCGTGGGGCACTTGAGCTGGGGAGAGAAACAATCCCTGCCTTGAGTGTCTTGCTATCTAATAGAGGAAATCCCAGTTCTGCAGCTGCTAGGCCCATAGTAAGGGGCAGGAGTCTGTGTGCTTGTGGAGAAGGAGGGGTGAGGTTTATCTGAATGAACACTCTCTTCCCTAGCCATAACTTGGAAAGATTTGCAGATATTCAAACTATCTCATTTATTTTTATAAGACAGAATAGCTCTATTAAATAAATGAACCTAAGTTGATTTGACCAAGTGGTGAGCTGAGCCACCAACTCTTTTTTGAGGACGGAGGATGTAATGTTTGCAGATTTATTTCAGGAAGGCAGTGTGTTTTCTCTGGCAATTTTAAAAGTATGGTATGGTGATAAGTAAGCTGCTGTTACATGGTCTTTTTAAGTCAATGGATATTGTCACAGAATGGATGTTCTCTGTAGCATGATACAGGAACAGTCTAATAAAACATTTGGATATTTTTCAGTTTTTATAAAGCAAGATGAGAAAAAGAATGTGTACTTTTAAATGATGGCTGGCACATGTAGGTTGTAGCTAATTATATAATGGAAAATGGGTGTGTATCTCTCAACACTGTCAGAGAGCATGTTATAGGCAGGACTGTTTACATCAAACTCCACACTAGAGTTACTTGATGCATCTATCTGTAGCATCCTTTTTCAGTTTCTTACCCTTTATTTATTTGGGCTTGAATTTTCCATAATAAATGCCTGTTACAAGTTTTTGGTTTGATTTTTTTTTTGCATTTCTGTGAACATGACAGTTGTGTCTCTTTTCCAGTGTGCAGCCTAGCTTGGGCACTGAATGAAACACCTCCAGTGGGAATGAACATACAAGGAAAGACCATACTCTGATGGCTTTGTAGGAAGGATTTATATTGCGTTTGCACAGTCAGCCTTTCCTCTTGATTTTTGGGACTTTTTAGGTGCTTAATTTCATATATGTCCTTTTACGGTACACATGAGATTGAGGAGTTAAGAGGACTGTAGGTAAGAAGGTAAACATGAGCAAAAGACTTAGCTCGGGTATGTTGTTATTGCTGCATTGAAGCCTCCACAACAGCATAAGCAGATTTTGAGAGAAACCCCATTGCCTATAATTATTCCCATGAACAGTGAAAACAAGTGTGCCCTTTGTTTCCCAGAAGAGTCCTCTTTCTAAATGGTGTAATTTTTATAGTCTCTTAATGAGGAAACTGTTAGAACCAGATAGATAACTATGTTTGCACTTGTTTATAACAGAAAATGTATCTATTATCTACGAGTTGCCTACTGGAGACCCAGGGCTCAGAGCTGTGGAGCAGAGGAGGTTGGCAAAAGCAAGGACATCCAGGGCCCCTGAGCAGTGTTGCAGCACTGCCATCCTGCCAGCCTCCTGAAGAGTCTGCTAGCAGCTCCCATCACAGAGCACATGTCTTCTGACTCTCATGCTTCTCTTTCCTTTTGTGACTGTCAGCAAAATATGATGGTGCAAACTAAATTAGCCTGATTTAATTTGCACTCAGCTCAGTGTGGAATGTTATAAACCCTGATTTATGGTGTGCAGGAGCAGCACTGGAAGAAAAAAAAAGATTGCATGTGTCTTGCTCTTTAAGTGTGCTCTGAAAATGATGGTTCCTGGCACCCAAGGAGATGGCCAGGGGGGTCTGTGTGAGTGCAGAGTGTTCACAACAGGACTCTGTTGAACATGATTGGGTGGAAATCTGTCAGTCCCAACTGGGTTTGCTGTACTATGTATGTAATCAGCTGAGCAAGACTAATTTCAGGCTAGGAGTATGCTGAATATAGCTGTGCCACAGGCTTCGTGTAAAACTGAGGAGCAGGACACCTGGTTTCAAACTGCAGTTCATTTCAATATTGTACACATTGGTTTTAATTTCAGATTTCTGTACTTAAATTTACTTATATCTCTTTAATGCAGAGCAGTTTAATTGCAGGAACATTACTTTGCTATTGATTACTTGATCCAGGGAAGAAACAGAATTAATCCATGCCATGAATCACTAAGCATTTGCAGCAATAAACTGAAATTATTATTAATTATTAAAAACTATTGAACCATGTGACTTGCTGTTACAGAATTGTAAAGAATGATTATACCAAACCATGTACTGTTCAAGCTGAATTATTTGGCTCACAGTGGAATGTTTTTGGCAAAGGCACATGCTTGGACACTGTGAAGCTTTTATATTTCTAGCAGAATAACGTTTTATGACCAATTCTGAAGATATATTACTCCTCATTTACAATGTGCATTGTGGAAAAAGTTATATAAAAGGCTGCTGAATTACGCATTTGTTTGTAAACACAGCATTTATAGAGATTCTGAGCTTTGCAGGGGGTGCAGAAATGGAAGAAAAGTGAGGCTGTGGCTTGAGACTAATATTGGTAATAAAGATTCTGTTTGGAAAAGACAACAAGAATAGCAAACAATGGCAGGAGTGCAAAGTGGAGCTGGATGATGAGATGTGCTGTAAGACTGATCTGAAACTAAACGGAACTCATCAGCCCCTTGTGAACAAATTACTCAGACATTATTGTTGCTACATATTCACAACTGGAAGTATTTCAGGTTTCGTGGATATAGTTGATGCACATTTTCAGCTTGCAGTTAGAGTACAGCAGGACCTGTCAGCCTCACTGTGCATTCTGAATGGTCCCGTCTGCTGTCCAGATGGCAACAGGAGAGGCTTTACTCTCAAGCCTAACAGGAGTCAAAAAGGATCAATGACAAGCATGGCTGGAGCATTGATGGCCTCAGTGAAGAGCTGTGGCAGAGACTCCACATGTGGCTTCAGGCAAAAGGCAGATGTTGGCCTCTGAGATCAAATTACCCCAGGGCAAAATCAAGCCAAGATAATTTGATCCAAGGCTCTTGCCCTTGGGCAGCTGGCACTGCCTGTCTTTGGAGAGATACCTAGCTGGTCCAGGTTTGAGATGTAGTTCTGCTTGTGTATTCTGGGCAATCAGTTACAATTTAAAGACACTGTTTTAAGATGCTGTTAAGAAGCTGCAGTGTAGTTCTCTGAAGTCTCATCGTCCCTTTGCACCAATGTTACAGCAAGGGCCAACAAGACTCCTCCTTTAACTAAAAGCACATTACTGTCCTTTGCTGAGAGGTGTTATATTTTGTGTAAGTTGCTACTGTGCAAGTACCACGGATGGCCAAGCTGTGCCACTGGACATAGGTCACGCCACAAGATGTTCTGTGTAGAGTAAATAATCCTGATTTGTTTTTAATTATTAAGTGACACATGTAATCCTAACTTCATGACCCACAAATGGGACCTCTAAAGGGCAAGTTGTCATTGAACTGGAGCTGTAGGAATGAGGACTTTTGAAGCTTTTGGAAGAAAAAGCCAGTTTCCTGGGGCAGGCAGTGCCCGAAGTCTGGCTGCTGAGCAGAGTGGGTGCCAGGTAACCCAGCAGCACAGACCTTTGCACAGGACAGTGATGGGCATGAAGAGACAACATCAGAACATCGAATCAAAGCCTCTGCCAAATCCACTCCTTGCTCATCCTCTCTGCTGTCTTGCATCCCTACCAGTAGACTAATTTAAAACAATGGGATTCCAAAATATGTAAACCTTATGGGTTTTTTAATTTCCTCCGTGAGATTTTCAGATGCCTGTTTCATACTTTCCATCTGAACACTGGAGGGCTATGGAGACTTTTCTCCTCTTAGTCTTGCTGGACTCTGACTGAATGCAACCCTGTGTTTCAATGTGGAAGAGCAGTGAAAACCTGTGGACCTGTATGATGTTTATATTCAGATTCAGAAGAGTTAAGCACAAAAATTCCCTTTGTTATTATTAACTGTGTTGAGGGGAGGAAGATCAGGGTGCTGGCTGCTGTGTGACCCTGAGAGTAAGACTTTAAGTCTACTTACAAAAAGAAGCACTTCTACAATCCCCAGGGAAGGGATCTGTGTCCAGCTTGGGGCTCTGCAGTCAAGACTTGATCTGAGCCTTGGGCTCCTGAAGCCCAGCTCACCAGCTTCTCTTCCCTCTGTGTACCAGAGCATTGCTGCTGTTTAATCTTCACACTGCTGTGAGTCAGGTTTTTCTCCATAAGTGACACTTCTTTCTCAGTGGCCCCCAAGAACTCAAGCTATGATTTCAGACCAAGGTTTGGGTCTAGGCAAGAAGCCAGGTATGCACTTCTTCTGCACCTTGCTTTCTCCATGTGTGCCCCTGCACATACCCACACACCCACATCACCTTCCTCAAAAATAGTTGCAATACTGTGCTGAAAGAGAAGGGAAAATATTACCTTTATTTTTTTCTCTCCTGCTCAGGGAACAGCTCCATGCAGAAGGAAATACTAACAAGCATCTTTGCCATTCCTTGCTGCTGTGTCTTTCACTGGATTAGACCTGAACAGCAGGATCACCAAGCTTCAAGTTCAATTTATCAGTGCAGTCAGAACTGATTTGTTACACTACCTATTTTTGGGAAATGAATGTCTCCATCATGCTCCAAACAGAGGAAGACCTTTCTTTTGCTCAGATCAGGTGTGTAATGTAGGAAGCTGACTTTCCACAGATAAAGGAAAGAACCTACAAAATCATGACTAATTCTGCTCAGCCTGGCAGTGCTGAGACTGATGCCACTAGCAAAGCACTCACCAAGCATTATGGTGGCTGCAGATATCAGGCAGAAGTGCTGTCTGCCTGGGCTTATTTCCTAGTTTTTTGTTGAAGTAGTGGGGAAGAGTGTCATAAAAGATGATTCTTCAGTGAATTACATGTCCCCTTTATTACTAATAATGTTTTAGGTGGACAATCAGAATGGTCCTTGGAGTCTAAATTCATTGTATGAGTCAGGCTGAAAATGAAATTGGGTATTGTTGACATTTTCACCTATTTTGTGAGTCAATGGAAATAGACTTCACTAGTGAGGGCAACAAGTTTTTCTAGGAAAATTTTAACTCATAAGAAAGTGTGCAATTAAAATTCCATTCTTCTTCCCCCAAAACCATTTTGATACCTTATGTAGTCAGCAATGTAAAATTGTGGAAATTACATTTCCAGGTAAAAAAGAACAAGAATGTGGATTTCTATCAAGAGTCATATATTTAAAGGAACCTTTTGTTTGTTTGTTTGTTTTCTGGTAGCATTATTTACACATCTCATGTGGAGGGAAGAATTTAGAGCTGAGTATCTTGTGGAAATGTGGAGATCCTCACGCTGCTGCAACTGCACCTACAAGAAGGGTGTTTAAAGCTGGTGCTTTAAAAGTAGCTTTCTTTTTCCTCCAGTAAAAGTAGGATTTCAATTTCATAAATACACTGTAACTAGACATAAACCACTTATTGCTTGAAAGCAGCTCTGTGCTGCTTAAGATCTGGAGCTAATGAGGGAAAAAAATGGGTCTTAAGCAACCCTCACCCCAGTTCCTTCAGCCTGGTTGCTGTCAGTGGTGACTCTGCTTTTTAGTTGGGTTAAGTCTGCAGAAGATTTCTGTCTCTGCAACTAACCACTGATTTTCCAGAGAAATTGAAGAGCAGAATTATGTCTGAGATAGCCTTTTTACCACTGTCTCTCTTTTCCTGTTGACCCTTTAAAAAACAAATAATTAGCTAGGAATACAGCTCCTGAAATCGTGGTCATGCCTGCTCTATGAGTCTTTAGATCCAGACCCCTATTAGCATTTTTCCCCTAAAAACTGAGCAGGCACTGGAGAGCTTCAGAGCACACAGGCAGCGTGTCCCTTCAGAGAAGGGATCATGGCAATGGCCACAGGCTATTTGGCATGCAGTGAAAGGGTTGCTCATCTTTGGATAGGAGATTTCATGTTGCCCTTTTTCTTTAATTTGGGTATTTATTGTCATTTATTGTGTTTTCTTTTAAAAGGAAATAGAAAAAAAAAACCCTCAACATCACATTCTGTACCTAACAACTCAGTCTTAGAAACTGACTCTTACCCCTAGAGCATGCGTGCGCATGTGTCAAGAGATTAAAACTGAAGGGCTGAGGTGTTCTCCCCTGCTCTTCTGAACACTGCTTCCAAGTTCATTAGCTCCAGTTCTCCTGGCTGATGTCTGAAGTGACACAGAAACTGGCTTGTGTCAGACAATGCATCCAAGTATCATGGTCTGCCTACACCCATGAGAGTAGACGGACCACTGGAAATCTTTATTTTAGCTTAGAGCCAGGCTTGCCCTTTTCTGAAACTAAGGTGATACCCATGCTGAGCACATCCACTGTGATTTTTGCAGAACTCTAATTGTATCACATACAAAAAGAAAGGGATACTCTATAAAAACTAACACATAGCTCAAGCACAGAAAGAATTTAGGGAATGAAGTAACAAAATAATTTAAATGCTGCAAAAATAAATTGCAGAGTCCAGTAGTAGGAACTCCTATTTCTTCATGTTTGCTTTTAATTTAATTTGCAAATGTACTAGCAAGCTAGAACTTCAATCTTCATCTTGATCTGTTTTTACAGTGGTCAGGTTTTGTTTGTAATACGTCTCCAAATAAATCCCCTTGGAACTTTGAAAAAAAGCAAAATATTTCAAGGCACTTGTTGAGGAGACAAGGGTAAGGAGATCACGGCAAAAAGGGCTGGCAAAAAGCTCTTTTTATGGCTTTTTGAAGTCGAGAGCGCAGCAAAGCTGCATTTAGGCAGCTCATCAGCGAGATGCTGAGGCACCTTGGTTGGAGCCAGAGGCGCCATGGTTGGGGCCAGCACCACCCTCACCCCCCACCCCTCTCTGGCCCAGGCAGCGCGGCAAACGGGGCGGGCAAACGGGGGATGGTGGGACAGTTGTCACGGGGTGGGTGCTGGGACGTTCATCCCGGAAGCTATAGTGTCTGGAAGTTAATCAGACATTGGACTGATGCAGCTGCAGATCATAGAATCACAGAATCGGCTGGGCTGGAAGGGACCTCAGAGATCATCAAGTCCAACCCTTGATTGACTACCGCTGTGGTTACCAGCCCATGGCACTGAGTGCCACACCCAGTCTCTTTTTAAATATTTGCAGGGATGGAGAATCCACCACCTCCCTGGGCAGCCCATTCCAATGTCTGATCACCCTCTCTGTGAAGAAATTCTTTCTAATATCCAACCTAAACTTCCCCTGGCACAACTTGAGACCATGTCCTCTTGTCTTGATGGAGCTTAGGTGGGAAGGTACTGCCACCCAACTGTTAGGCTGTAGGATGTAGCCTGCTCTTTCAACTGCGTGTGGTGACAGCAGTGAGAACACATGTGGGAGGTGTTCCCAAGTAGAGGAGCTTCTCTGCTTGGTAACTGAGCTCTGGAAAGAGGTGAATCGGTTAGGGACTGTCAGGGAGTGTGAGAGTGAGCTAGACCCCTGGTGCCATGAATTAGCCTCCCTGAAACAGGCCTGGCAAGCAAGGCTCCTCACACAGAGTGTGCACTGTCCTCTCTGCCTGGCTGAACGTGATGACCTACAGGACAGGGAGCAATGGCAAGAAGTTCTTGCCTGGTGCAAGAGGTGTAGTAGGTGTGCCCTTCAGGTAACTGTTCCACCTCCCCAGGTGACCTTGCATAATAGGTGTGGTGTTCTGCAAGGTGATCCAGATAGTGATAAAGATGATGGCTCACCAAGCTTGGAGGTTCCACCGAGGTAAAAGTCGGATGAATCCTTGCATCAAAACAGCCTTTATTAAGAAAAAAAGATGACTCCTTGTCGTAAGTGACTCACATCTAAAGGGAGCTGGAAGGCCCTTTATATAGGCCAGACCAATTTCTTAGGGAAGTCAGCTACCTCTCTGAGGGCATTATTATATTATATTATATTATATTATATTATATTATATTATATTATATTAATATTTCTATATTAAATCAAGGGTTGGACTTGATGATCTCTGAGGTCCCTTCCAACCCAGCCAATTCTATGATTCTATAAATTATAAAACTTGCTACTCTAATTTGGCCCTTGGACTACTACCTGTTACTGATATTTCAGGTAGGCAGTGATGAGATAGCAATAAGAAGTCCAAGGGCAAGTCAGGGCTCTGGTATGGCTGGTTAAGGGATCAGGAGCACAAGTAGTGCTCTCCTCTATCCCACTAGTTGCAGGGACTGAGCATGAAAATGGTGGTGGTGCACCTTGATCCCAACAACTCACAAAGAACTCATGAAATTTAACATGGAATGCTTGGCCTCCATGCTTCCAGACTTCAGATGGACTTCAGACATAATACTTAGGGATATGGCTTAGTTAAGGTCTTTGGTTGGACTCAATGATCTTGAAGGTCTTTTCCAACCAAGATAATTCTCTGATTCTATTTGTAAATACAAAATCTCAGGAAAAAATTGGTGAAAAGGCCATGTGGGGGTGCCATTCCTCAACACTACAGTGAATTATGTAAAACGTTTGAAATAAATATGAAGAACTTCAAAGGACTACTATGAATTCCAACCACCTGAAACAGCTGAATCAAGGTGCTGAAACCTGAGCTGTGAACACAGCTGCCTCTGGAGAGCTTACCAGTGTTAAAAGTGCTTCCTGTGCTGAGGCAGACATTCATTCTTTCTCAAATTATTAAAAGCAACTAGAGGCAACAAGATCCTCAGCTGACCCACATTGTTGAATAGGCATGTAAGTTAGGAGCAGCTGTGTGTGTCTCCTCAATGACTTGAGCTATAAGTCTAGCAGAAAAACCTAGTGAGGTCTTCTGATGTTGGTAGAGCTGCTTTAATAAAGGCTGTACTGGGTGCTTTTGTTCTTCCCAGTATGGGTCCAGGAGCTGAGCTGGCTGTTTTGTAGGTGTGAAAGGTAGGGTGATTGTCCTCCAGCATCAACTAAGGCTGTCTTTCTGCTTTTTGTGTCTCCCGCTGAATGGCCTGGAAGTGAAATTGCTGTGGTGAGGGATGAGACTGTCTGCATGTCAATAAGAAGTGGTTGTGATGGGATCAACCTCTTTTGCATTGCTCAGGTAAAAAGTACCCTAGATATCAGCATGCCTTGGAGGGTAGAAAGTGGCACATAGTGCCTCTGTCAGTAGCCCAGCTCCTGGGGGGCTACAAGGGTATGCTAGCCTGCTACCATTGTCCCCTAAAACTGAGGATACAAAGCTGGCTGCTTCTGGACTGTTCATGGCAGAGCCAGGCTGGGATCTGAGGCTCTTCTTGCATCCAGCACTGGGAAGAATAAAACTGAAGGATCCAAGTCAGGCTTTTTGCTTAACTCTTCATATCTAGGAACTGCTCCTCCTTCTCCTGTCACTAGTCTTAGCTTGCTGAAATAAACAGTGAAAGTCTGATGGTCTGTAAAGTTACTTTAATGACATCCAAAACCATACTTCTAAGAGATGATTAACTAGGCCCTGAACCAAGGAGTTTGGGCTTTAGCAAAATGGACTGCTGAGAAAGATGTAGCCAGTCCTGCAAAAATCAATTTGATAAAGGTGGGCAGAGAACAGCAAAAGCTTGAGATGCTGGTTAAGTGTTAGCTTTTATATACTGTTGATTTCTAGGTCTTTAGACAAGACTTAATCCTTTCTATAAACACATAACGTATTCAGTTACATAAATAATCCACATTTCTTATGCAAATCATTTCCCTGCTGCTGTTTCTACTGAGAGTAGTATTCATTATAATTACCACATTTATTTAGTGAATCTATTTGCATAGGGTAGCTCTCTATCGATGAATGCTGTTCACCAGAGAAGCCCAAAGAGCAACAGGGGAGGCCAAGCTGCGAGTCATGTGTGCCCTCCACTTTCTATTTTTGTTCTGATAAAGCATTTTGGGACTGTTTGAGATACCATGGCAAGAGCAGAAGGATGTCAGCATCCTGCTGCTAATGGAAGGCAAGCCTCCCTTGCTTGCTATCCTGCTGTTTGAGCTCCACCTTACTATAATAAGGCAAGGTGCTTTGAATAACTTTCCTTGGAAAGTATAAGGCAATCTCATTTTTTTTGTGTGTTTAAGTGGGTAATTGGCACAGCATTTGAAAATCTTCCAGGTTTTACCATTCTTGATTATGTTCTCATGCATATGTATCATCTGCTTGTGTGCTCATTACTGTAAGGAGATCAAAACTTGAAATATTGGAGCAGTTTCCTCCAATTGTCTCTTCTATGCAGAATTACCTCTGAAATACCCCTTTTTGGAGCACATCTTGCCATCCAGAGCACATTCTGCTCCCTGTTGTTAAATCAAGATGCGTCTCTTTCTTCACATCTTACCTGGGTTGCTCCTACCTAGGATGTCCTCTTGTTCATTGTACCATCTGCTTAAATGCTTGTTCAAGGAAAGTTATTATTGTGCCCCAATAGAAAATATTTCTAGGACCCTGACTGCCTGTTCTGTTCACACCTATTTGTTGTTCTGGTTCAACAAGAGCCTTTGGGACTAACAAATTCTAACAGGTATGACTGCATTAATGAGGTGCTATGCAGGAAAGGAAAAATAATGCTTTTGGGCTTCTTACTTGTTCTTGCTCAACAACAGCAAAACAAATGTGTACAATTAAACATTACTTTGTTTTATAAAATGCAGTTTTGAAATTTTGTCCTGTGGTGGGAAATTCAAGCTGCTTCTTTGTTTTCTAACCAAAAGCAATGATTGGGTTAATGGCAATGAGATGTTAATTCAGCCAGAAACGTCCAGTGTTGAATACTGGTCCCTTGTAGGTAGGCAGGATTTGTTGCACTGTGTGTGTTTTCCTGTAGGAGGTCACATGGAGGATCCCATGAAAAGATGGACATGGAGCAATAACCTTGATGTTTGCACAGAGTAACTGCTTGCTTTAAACTGCTTTTCAATGCGATGCAGGATTGGCTCCCTTGGAGCTTTTGTGTTAGGAGAAGAAGATTGCCTGATCCTATGTAAATCCCTCAGTCTTTATACTGAAAGAGTTTTTATATGGCAGAAATGTCTGTTCCTAGACACTTTACTTAAATAACAGGATTGAAATATTAATAAATTAGGTAGTGTGTGGCTCTGTCGCTAAGCTTTTGGATCCCTCTGGAGACAGGAGAGAAGAATCGTCAAGACTGTTTTTTTTTAATGAAATATTACCTAGGAGAAAACTTTTCATCCAGCTGTGAAAATGCTCCCTCCCACAAATGCCTGGTGAAAAATTACATAGTGCCATATGTGTTAATAGATGCCTAAATACCAGTTGGCATCAGGCTACAGAGACTTTGCTCTGAATGATTAAGGTGCTTAGCAACCGCATAAAGAAGGACAGAGGCATGAAAGGTTTTATATTGGCTTTATTTTGGCTAATGTATTCACTTACCCATCATCTGACTTGTTCTGTATTCTGTTGAGTATTACCTGCCCAAACTGCAATTATGGGTTGAATGTGTCAAAGAGAGGTAGTCTTGCAGGTATCTTGGCCATCCTTCCATCAACCAGCAACCCAGGTCCCTTTCCTTTGTGCTGCTCTCCAACAGCTCAGTCCCCAACCTGTACTGGTTGGATTGGTTGTAAGATTTTATACTTGGCTTTGTTGTACTTAATTAAATTTCTCCCTGCCAACTTCCTAGCCTGCTCAGGTCCCTCTGAATGCGAGCACAGCCTTTTGGGGTGTCAGCCACTACACCCAGTTTTGTGTCATCAGCAAACTTGCTGATAGTACACTCTATTCCCTCATACAGGTCATCAGTAAATATATTGAATGGTACTGATACCAGTACTGACCCTTGAGGGTCTCCACAAGAATCAGACTTCCAACTGGACTCCATCCCATTGCCTACAGCTCTCTGGCTTCTATCCTTCAACCAGCTCCTGATCCACCTCACTACCCGATCATCCAGGCCACACTTCTTTACTTCAGCTCCAAGGATGCTGTGGGAGATGGTGTCAATGCCTTACTGACATCAAGATAAACTTTGTCTGCTGCTCTGCCATCATCCATCCACCTGGTTACATCCTCATAGAAGGCTATCAGGTTGGTCAGACATGACTTCCCCTTGGTAAAGCCATGTTGACTGCTCCTGATAAACCTCTTGTCCTTGATGTGCCTGGAGACAGCACCAAGAATGAGTTGTTCCATCACCTTTCCAGGGATGGAGGTGAGGCTGACCGGTCTGTAGTTACCTGGGTCCTCTTTCTTGCCTTTCTTGAATTCTGGAGTGACATTTGCTTTCCTCCAGTCCTCAGGCACCTCTCCTGTTCCCAATGACTTGACAAAGATGATGGAGAGCAGCCTAGCAATGACATCTGACAGTTCCCTCAATACCTGTGAGTGAATCCTATCAGGACCCATGGATTTATGGATGTCCAGCCTCATTAACTGATCCTTAGCTCAGCCCTCATCAACCAAGGCAAACTCATCCTTCACCCTGACTTCCTCAGTGGCTTTAGGGGCTTGGGGCTCCTGAGGACATCCTCCAGATGTATACACAAGGGCAAAGAAGGCGTTGAACAATTGTGCCTTCTTTGTATCCTCTGTCACCAGAAGCAGCTCTATCCTGGCCCAAACCAGGACACCAGGGCACCCACCTCATTCAGCGGTGCCTACATTGCCTCTGGTGTTAGTTTTATCTGCTATGTATTTGAAGAAGCCCTTCCTGTTGTCCTTAACCTCTCTTGCAAGGTTTCATTCCAAGGAGGCTTTTGCTCCTAGTTGCCTCTCTGCATTCTCAGACAACAGTCTTATATTCCTCCCAAGTGGCCACCCCTTCCTTCTACAATCTGTAGGTTCTCTTCTGCCATTTGAGTTTACCTAGGAGTTCCCTGTTCAGCCATAGTGGTCTCCTACTTCCCTTTCTTGATTTCCTTCCCATTGGAATGCCTTGGTCTTGAGCTCAGAAGAAATGGTCTTCAAATATTAACCAACCATCCTGAGCTCCTTTACCTTCTAGTACCCTGTCCCACAGGATTTCCCACAGCAAATGTTTAAAGAGGGCCAAGCTGGCCTATATCAGTGAAGGATAATTATAAAGATTTTACTTATTTTAAAAGAGCTTCAGCTTACAATTCTCCTGATATTAGCCAGAGCTATCTTTAACATTTTTGGTCTTCTCTGAGGGTATGCAGGGGGAACATTGCTCAGCATTAAGAGGTTTTTTTTGTTTGGTTGGTTTTGTTTTTTTTTCCCCTTCCTATCTCAGCACAGAAGAAAAAGCAGAGCTTACCTGCCACAAAAATGTAGAATAATCTTCACAGAATTTTCAACAGCTTTCATGGAAGTTGCTTTTTGATATGGTAGGATACTGCCCAAGGTGGCAGAGAGCCCTCACTGCTGTTCACAGCTCTGAAGGCTGTGTGTGACAGTAGCTGTGGCTAGGGACCACCAGTCTGAGGCATACTCCCTTGCAGCAACACTTCACAGGGCCAGGGCATGGTGGTGATGAGTGCTGCAGAGCTGGTGGAATCCCATGGCAAAGCAATCATCTCCCCCTCCTCCTCTGCAAAGGGATTACTGGCTTCTCCCCTTCTGCCCATGTTGACTGGGTTAGGAACAGGCCAAGAACCTTTTTGAAAGCTTTCAGGAAAAATAAAAATAAAATATATATATATATAAAATAAATTATAAATTAAATATAAAATGGTAAGAGTCACTGATATAACTGCATTCAAAACACAGCTCTACCCCCTAGGTGAGGAGCAAATGGTTTCTGAGTCATTCTCCTGGGAGCAGGTTGGAGCTGTTGGGTTGTGCCTGAGCCAGGGACATGTTCTGCCTTGCTCTCCTGGAAGCCCTGCACCCAGGCTGGCTCTTCAGTTTTTGGGTGATGAGGGACAGATGGGCTTTTAGTTGAACATGCCAAAGCTCAGCATGTGCCAAACCAGCTATTTGGGAGCAGCTTTAAGTGCTTTCCTTCCTCTCCTGACCCTGTCCTCAGTGTAGAAAATTCAGTGAATGCAGCCCACACTTTTCCAGGAGTGGGAGAGAAACTTCTCTTAATAGAAAAGCTTCTTTTCCCAAACCTGGAGCAGGTACCAAAAGTGTGATGTTCACTATGGAACAAAGCCCATCTCCCAGGGTAACACATTACCATGCTGACCCTTTTAAAAGCTGATCTCTTATTTTTGCAATCAAAAGTATTCTTTCTTGTATAGCTGTGTGGCACCTCTTGGTGGAAAAGCTGCACTGCCACCAGCAGCAGTCAGACCTGGGCTTCTCCAGACCCATGATTCTGCACAAGGTCTTCTCCTGGCAGTGGGGCTTTGTGTCCTGGAAGCCCTGTTTCAGCCAGAGCTTGATGGGTTTGCTCCATTTTACAAGAAGGTGTGATGTTTAGCTGGGAATCCCCAGCATCCTGAGTAGATGAGAGGGCAGATTTTGATTTTCTCAGATCTCTTCCCAAGTGTATCTGCATAACTTTTCCCAGAGCAAACTGCAAAGTATTTGTGAACCTTTTGGAAAACACATGTGCTTTCCACACGTGTGGGGTTTTTTTTTGGGGTTTGGTTTGGATTGGGATTTTTTGTTTTGTTTTTTTTTTTTTTTTTCTGTGAATAGGATCAGAAATGTGAACTGAACTCAAACCTAGGAGTATTCCTAGTAAAAACTGTACTAAATCAGTCCTAGCTGATTAGTATACCTAGTGAGATGAAATTCCTTTGGAAATGTTCTTGATGAGCAACTGCTCTTGAAGTAGCAAGGAGAGCTACATTCCCCTACTACCATTTCCTTAAAGGCAGGACCCCAGAGTGCCATTGCCTGAAGTGGTGATTGTGAGGAATCCCCCTTCCACTCAGAAATTATGTTCTGGTTTTGCTTTCAGGAAATAATCACTTTTCAGCAACTTTGCAATGCTGATAACAGCAAATGCTAAATTTCCTAGACTTTTTTTCTGTCTCTGGCTGTACTGCTGGCCTTAAATTTTGCTCTCTTAGAAGCAGGTATGGACCCCCCTTTTGAAGCATATGAGACGGGCAAATGAAAATTTAGAAAAATGGGGAAGTTATGGGTATCAATAATAGATTCTTTTTATTGCTGTGGTTTAAGTGGAATTTGCAGGAGAATGTTTATACAAGTTTCTGAGAGTCTGTGGCTTTAAATAATTCAGAACCTACTCATGGCTCATTCTTATTATTTAAATAGCTGTTACAATTTATGCTCAATTTCTTATCTGTCCCAGATCACACTCTTGGGAAGAATATACTTTCTTGCAGATTTTATGTATGGCTAGAGCTCCTTGAATCTCCTGCCTCAGCATAGGATGCCTGCACAGAGCAGCTGCAGAGCTCCATTAGAGCATTTGTATTGTGTCACCAGTGTTGTCACCTTCCTCCCTGGTGTAATGACAGTGCCAACAGGGAAGAGTGAGCCCTTTGCCTGTGATCCGGGATCTCTGCTGGCGAGGTTACTGGTCACGGCACCAAGCCGTGAAAGCTTTAAAAGCAGTAAAGCTTTCCCTCAGCAGAGGGAGTTGTTTCTCAAGGTAAAAAGATAGCTTTATCTGATTGCATTTTTGTCAGGTCTGTCCTATTTACTGCCTTACCTGTAATCTATTTTCTAATGTATTTCCCCGATATTTCCTCTATTCCATCCTGTATTTTGTAATAACTTCTGCTGAAAGTCTGACCTACAAAAAAGAAAAGGCTTTTTAATCCAACTTTGAATTATAGTACCCATGTGCTTTCACACATTAGCATGGAGTAAGGCATGATTGGAAAAGCTCAGCACCCTCTGCAAAGGTGTCAGGGGAATGCTGCATAACAGCAGCTGAGGTTGCTTCGTCCCAGACAGGAAAAAACCAGCAGCTACTCATGGCAAGGTGACCTTTTTGGTCAGAAAACCATTTCTGTTCCAAGGGGGTTGGAGGAAGGTATGTGAGAGGAAGCAAACAACCGGTGCCAGTAGCTAGATTGAGCACAAGACAGGAAGAAAACTGTAAGCAATATGAAAAGCTGCCACTGTTATGCCTCAGCTGCTGAAAGTTACTCAGGTGCTTCACCTTAGCTTTCAGGAGAAAGCATAAGGCAACAGTTTGGGGAAGAGAGCACCCCTGCATCCAGCTACAGATCCCTTCCCCGGCTGGGCAGAGGTGGCAGTGGTGGAGAACAGTGGTCCAGCTACCCTGAGACATGGGCCTGAGGAAGTGACAGTGTGACAGTGATGCAGAGCATAGGAAGAGGTGGCATCTTCAGTCTGGCACAGGCCTCCTGTGCAGTGTTGGGCTACTGGCTCACCATGGCACAAGGAGTCTATACTGTCTTCTCATTCACTTAGTTCTGCTCCTGCTTGGCTGAGTCACTGCTGTTGTAAAACAAAGTTCAACCTAAGTCTGCCCACTGGATCTGCTTTCATTGTTCAGGTAAAGGCATTTCAAAGTCAGACATCCTTAAAACAGAGATAGATTTCCCTTTTTGTGGATGCTAATGACATTTTTATCTGGGCTCCTTTCTATGGATGTTGGGTCTGAGAGGCACGGATTATGTTAGGGGAGAAGAGCTTACTGAGCTCTGGAAATGAATCAGAGGACAGAAGATGAAGATCACAAAAGATAAAATTAGCAACTGCAGGAAAACAACTGCAGGAAATAATAAAGCCAGGAGTGTGTAGAAAATACATAGAAGTTGTTTACAACACATGCATCAGACTTACCAGCATTTGACATCTTATCTCCAGTTTGTTCCATTATGTTACTTTATGCACGGATTCCTGTTTTTATGGGGTTTGTTCCGTAGTTTTTGTACTAATGTGAATGACTCGCATCTGTTCCAGTACTTCATTTATTCTCCAATGTCTTCTGCAAGGATTGCTCAGCTCATGCAATACTTGTCCAAAATCCAATAATTAAATTCCACCTACCTACATTCCCCTTGCTGTTTCAATTGGATAAATTAATCATCCCGTCATGACTGAGCCTCCTTTGTGTGTTCACAGAATCACAGAATGTTAGAAGGGACCTCGGGAGATCATAGAGTCCAACCCCTCTACCAGGACAGGATCACCCAGTGTCGGTCACACAGGAATGTGTCCAGGTGGGATCAGGATGTCTCCAGGGAAGGAGACCCCACAGCCTCACTGAGCAGCCTGTTCCAGTGCTCTCTCACCCTCACAGAGGAAAAGCTTTTCCTTAGGTTTATAGGGAGCCTGCAATGCTCCAATTTGAACCTGTTACCACTTGTCCTAACATTGATCATCACTAAGAGCCTGGCTCCATCCTCCTGACACCCTTTACATATCTGTAAACATTAATGAGGTCCCCCCTCAGTCTCCTCCAAGCTAAAGAGACCCAGCTCCCAGCCTTTCCTCAATGTGTGCTGTTGAACGCTGGCTTCCCCTCTCCCCAGAGCAAGGATGGGGACGGGACCGGACCGGACCGGACCGGCCTAACTTCGGCAGCGGCGCTGGCAGGCCCCAGCACCGAGCGTGGGACTGGAGAGAGAGGGACGTCCCCTCTTACATCCCGCAACCTCCCCCCTCCTCAAAAAACAAACAAAGCCCACCCAAAAACCCCAAAAGAGCAAAACAACACCACCCTAAAATAAACCACAAAAACCAAGGAAACAAACAAACAAAAAAATCCCCAAACAAGTGTGCCCGCTGTCACCGTCCCAGGGTGGCCGCATCCCCAGACCAGCAAACATGGCAGCGGGGCTGCCCGAGGCTCGGGTGCAGCCTCTCCATCGGTCGCTGGCTCCGGGTCCAGCCCCCCGGCACCTCCTCCTCCTCCCATCCCCTGCAGAGCATACACAACCCGCTGCTCCCATTGCCGCCTTCGAGGCGGGCGGGCGGGAAAGCGAGGGAGCTGCTTCTCCCCGCCCAGCATCGCTCCTCCCGCCCTCCCCTGCCTCCCTGCGGGGCGTTCACCGCTGCCTTTCTCTCTCCCCTCCACCCCCCCGCACTTCTCCCACAGCCCCCGAAGATGAGGCGACAGCCCCGGCGGCTGGCGCTGTCTCTGCTGGGGGTGCTCTGGCTCGCCACGCTCCTCCTCCTCCTCTTCTTCTTCTTTTTCGGGGCGAGGAGGAAGTTGGAGGCGGCGGGAGCCGAGGGGCAGACGCCGGAGGTAAGGAAGGGGCGGTGGGACACAGGCAGGCTGCTCCGCCGCTGCCCGGGGAAGAAGCTCCCGGCGGCTTTCGGGGACCCCTAGCCTATCGCGCTCCCCTTAAAGTTTTGCTCTGTGCCTGTAATGGGAGCTCAGGCCTTTTCCTTATCCCCCATCTGGTGACTTAACCTCCTTGGTCACGGTGCCTTCTCTGCACGCCCTTGGGCAGCGACAGTTTCAGCCCCCCCCCTGACCCCCCCTTTCACCGGGGGTCCACAGCCGTCGGGGCTGCCGCCGGGATTGTGTGAGGGGCGCCGAGGCTGCAAGCTCTCTGCCCGCTCCCCCCCGGGAACTTCGAGCATTCCTCGCCGCTTGGGGCCTTGGGTCCCTGGGGAGCAGCGAGATCGATGCACCCCAAGTGTGTTTTGTGGAGCTTACGGGGGACGGGGGGGGTGGTGTAGGTGGGTCTGGAAGCGTTTCCGAGCTCTCTCCTAAACACGAAGGACTCGATCCTGTCCCCTGGCCGGGACGAGAGGGAAGCAGGCGGGGAGCGTTTCGGTGGCTAGTTCATCAGCTGCATGCTCATCAGCCGCATTAAACCGCTGGGGCTGTTAATTGCTGGGTTTGTTTGAAGCCGAGGAATCTTCATCGCGAGGAGTATGGTCCCGCAACTCTCAGTTTGGGTGGTAAAAGAGCGCGTTTGCAATTGTATGTTTCTATGTCGTGTTTAAGAGCACAGAGAGATGAGGAGAGCATCCCTCTCTACACAGGGAGTGAAACGGGAGTTTCACTGCCCAAACGCTGACAAAAGAAGAGGAACTGTGAGCAGCTTCGTGTGAACAAGGTCCTGTGTCCTCTCAAATGGTCGAGAGCAGCCTGAGTTTAGCCGAGGGGTTCACTGTCCAAAGGACGCGTATTAGATGCTGCTCTTAGTTACACTGTTGTAAATCTGGAAAAAATTAATCGGGGTTAGAGTCCAAGTGCTGAAAATCTGTGTGATTTAAAGTTGCTGTGGCAGGAAGGATGAGAGCCCTCAGCCCTGTTTTTGTATCAGTGACACCCAACTGAGCATTTGTCCCCTAACTTATAGCAACTGGTTATGTTGGTCAGTTCTTCACAGAGTTACATTTATATATCAGCTCTGAAATAGAATTAATGAGCTGATTGGAAAAAAAAAAAAACCCTGCATCTGAACTCATAAAGCTTACTTTGATTTTTTTCACCTGAAGGTAGTGGTCAAGGGTTGGACCTGATGATCTCTGAGGTCTCTTCCAACCCAGCCAATTCTATGATTCTATGAATAATTTTTTTTCCAAGTTTTTAAATACATATCATGGATTTTTTTTCAGGTTTTCAGAAATCTTTCAGTCCTAGTAGAGAGGAATGAATCTATGCAATCTCAGCCCCCGAAGTAAATAGTTATGCATACATACATTTATTTACTTAGGCAGGGCAAAGCAGTAAGCCACTGGAAATCGAATTAGAGGACAAGCCCTTTCTTAACCTGTGCTTTGGTGTCAATAGGTTTCTGTCAGAACCGGCTTAAAAACTGCAAAGTGAGACATCCTCTATTTGGTGTGAGAGTCCTGTATTCTCCTTAAAATTAACCTTGCTTCTTTCTTAGCACAGCTGAACTACTGCTTCACTTTTGTTCTGGGTTAATGTGATGCCATTTTTCGTAGCAGGGGAGGGGCCCAGGGGTGGCTCCTGTAAGAAGCTCCCCTGATTCCAAGAAGTCCCATCTCGCCTCTGGCTAATGTTGAGCCCATCAGTGACAGTGGATTCGCCTCTGCGATTAACATGTTCCAGAAGGAGAAACAAGCGACTGTAAGGCCTCAGGGCAGAGAGAGGGATACCAGAGGTGAGAGCAGTGTTAGAGCAGAGATACCAATGTTGATGTGGAAGGGGAGAGAGAAGGTGCTTAAGCCAAGATTCCCCTACATCCCATGGTGAGAGGGCAGGCTGTATCCCTGCAGGGGCACAGGGGAGCAGATGCAGACCATGCCCATGGAGGAAAGGAATTGTAGCCATGAAGGACCTTGTGCGAGGGGAGGTGATGTGCCCAGAGCAGGCCGTGGCTCGGTGAGCAGTCTGTGCTGGCAGTTTACTCCTAAGGGATTGTACCTTGTGGAAAGGACTCTCTCCCATGGATGGGACCCCACGTTGGAGTAGGGGCAGACTGTGAGGAATTCTGAGGAGGAGTGGCTGGAGAGCAGCCAGGCAGAGAGGGACCTGGGAGTCTGGATTGACAAGAAGCTGAACATGAGCCAGCAGTGTGCCCAGGTGGCCAAGAAGGCCAATGGCATCCTGGCCTGGATCAGGAACAGCGTGGCCAGCAGGTCCAGGGAAGTGATTCTGCCCCTGTACTCAGCCCTGGTGAGGCCACAGCTCGAGTCCTGTGTCCAGTTCTGGGCCCCTCAGTTCAGGAAGGAGATTGAGGTCCTGGAGCAGGTCCAAAGGAGGGCAACCAGGCTGGTGAAGGGACTGCAGCACAAGTCCTGTGAGGAGAGGCTGAGGGAGCTGGGGGTGTTCAGCCTGGAGAAGAGGAGGCTCAGGGGAGACCTCATCGCTCTCTACAACTCCCTGAAAGGAGGCTGGAGCCAGGGGGTGGTTGGGCTCTTTTCCCAGGCAACTTTCAACAAGACAAGAGGGCATGGACTTAAGTTGTGCCATGGGAAGTTTAGGTTGGATATTAGAAAGAGTTTCTTTACGGAGAGGGTGATCAGACATTGGAATGGGCTGCCCAGGGAAGTAGTGGATTCTCTGTCCCTGGAGATATTTAAAAAGAGACTGGATGTGGCACTCAGTGCCATGGGCTGGTAACCACAGTGGTAGCGGGTCAAGGATTGGACTTGATCTCTGAGGTCCCTTCCAACCCAGCCAATTGTATGATTTGATGATTCTATGAAACAACCTGTGACAAACTGACTGCAAACCCCGCTCCCTGTGCCACCGTAGGTGAGGAGGCAGAGATAATCTGGAGGAAAGTAATCTGAGCCCCAGGAAGAAGGGAGTGGTGGGGTAAGGTATTTAAGCTCTGTTGTTTGTTTTCTCTTTGACCTGTTTTGATTAATGGTAAATTAAATGGATTTTTTTTCTCAAGTTGAGTCTGTTTTTCCTGTGACTGCAGTTGGTGAGTGAATCTCTCCTAGTCCTTGTCTTGACCCACAAGGTTTTAGGTGGATTTTCCTCCTCACCATCCTGAAGTGGGAGGAGTGGGGGACTGAGTGACCGCATGGTCCTTTGTTACAGGATGGACCTAAGCCACAACAACTTTGTAGCTGGTCTGGGGTCTCTGCTCCCCTTTGGTGCTCCCCTTTGGTACTCCCACCCCCCTAGGGTGGTGGGCTGCTGCTGATGTTAGCGGCTGGGCTAGGCTCCCATGGCTGGCAAAGTGAGTGTTTCCCATTATTCAGGATCAGGCCCTGAGTTTCAATGCTGCAACTGACAAGTTGCCCTAACTCCAGCTATTTGACTGCTAAAATTGGCTTTCCTTCATTTCTTCTGAATTTTCCATCAAAACAGTTGTTTCCTTGAGACCATACTATAGTGTGCAGATTTTTTCTTTTCTTTCTTTTTAATGCTTTACATGTTTTGGTCTTGGAAACTACTTTTGAGCAGTAACAATTATCAGCTAGTTGTGAGCGTGGAGGTGGGGTACCACCCCTCTGAGTAGCTGCAGAGCTGACTTGGGTACCAGAGGCAGGGATGCTGCAGTCTGAAGAGGAGCCTGGCAGCACATCCTGTTCCCTTGCCTCGTGGGATGATGAAAACGTGAGCCCTTAGAGATGTCCTCCCAAATTCCTTGAGAAAAAAGTGCAGGTAGTAGGTTGCTAACAGCAGTGGAAATTTTGTAGCACAGCTGTGGTAGAGCAATGGAGTAAATCCAGGTCAACTTTCCTGACAGCATTTTTTTATGTTTATTTATTTTTTTATTCTCCGCCCCTCCCGCCTTCTCAAAGTGGAGCTTTATTTCTACAGTCATGTGCACACCACATATCATACCTCATGTGGATTTAACCTTTGGAGCCTTCTAGTTAGACTCTGCCAGGGGAGGTGTAGGTTAGATATTAGAAAGAAATGCTTTGCAGAGAGGGTAATCAGGCATTGGAATGGGCTGCCCAGGGAGGTGGTGGATTCTGCATCCCTGGAGGTTTTTAAGAAGAGACTGATGTGGCACTCAGTGCCATGGTCTGGGAACCGTGGCAGAAGTGGATTAAGGGTTGGACTTGATGATCTCAGAGGTCCCTTCCAACTCAGCTGATTTTGTGTGGTTCTGTGACTCCAGCTGGTGATGCCTCCTCCTGCCCAGGACTGTCTCCCAGCAGTGTTCATGGAATGTGTCTGGTGCTGGAAGGCAAAGGGGCCTGAGCTCGCTGTCTGGCTACAGTGCCTTCCAGCAGCAGAGCTGCTCTTCACAGACATGCTGCCTTTGGCTGCTTTGTGGAGTTGTGTGTCCATAGATATTATTTCGGTCTCCCTGGCCCTTTACCCCAAATCCTGTGACAGACCCAGCACTCACCTTCCCAAGGGAAGGCCTGTCAAATTCTTCCTGTAGCTGGAGAACCCTGTGTTGGAGTCGGCAAGGTTTCTGAGGAGCATGAGTCTGCTGTCTGATTCTTTGCTCCTGAAACTTGCTTCAGACTTAGCTTCTTGCACTTGGGACAGGTCTGACAGTGGTAATTGAGCTTTTCCAAGCTGCTTCTGCCTGAAGCACAGCCATCTGTTGTAATTAACTTGGTTTCACCTCCTCTTCTGTTTTCCCCTCTAATTACATCTCTTACCACTGCCTGCTGGCAGGCATACTCATAGGTTTCCCCTCTTGCCAGCCCTTGCTCCCCTCAATCCCTGGCACCTTGTTTCCCTCCTCTTCCTTCCTGCTGCTTGCAGAGCCTCTGGTGGTACATGCCAGAGCAGGCTGAGGCTGGGTTGTAGAGTGTGGGGTGTAGTAACCATACAGAGCTGGCAGCATGTGGAAGACAACTTGCTCCATTGAGGACCATAAAATTGCTCCTGGGAAAAACTCTCCGGTTCTTCTGGTGCTATTACTTGGTATTTGAGTATGGTTTTTTCTTTTCCGAAGGGCAGATCAGACCCTGTTAGTGCAGTGAGAAAAATTTGCCCGTGCTCTTTCTCTACCTTTTCTAAAGTCCTATAAAGAGGCTGGGAAGGGCAGCCAGAGCAGTGTGCCTGCCTCTGCCAGGACATGTTGCTTGCAGGACCCAGCTGGTTAGCAGCCAGGGGCTTGGCTCATAGGAAAGCTGAATCTGATAGATGAGAATGGAAGGATGAAGGACTCGTCAGGGAGGGTTATGGATCTGCTGGGACTCATCAAGGCCTCCTTGCCCTCTTGTGCCTTTTGGTGGAGGGTTTTGAAAGACTTTGCAAGCATTAATTAGTTCCAGCCTATCTCCCTGCCCAGGCAGTTTTCTGGCTGGCTAAATTGGGACCCAGAGAGGTTAATTGAACTTTGTATCCTTCTGGCTCTGATTTACTCTGGAGGAATTGGTGTCACTCAGCTCACTTGGAAAATCAGGCTGTGGCTGACCCACCTGAAGTTGCAGAGGGAAATGGCAGTGGGACTTGACATCTGCTCCAGGCATCTGGGCTCAAAGCTACTACTGCCCAGCATCTCCACTGCCTCCCTCTAATCTGTCCCTTTGCTCTGCTTTGGAAAGGGGTGGGGGGAACATATAAATTGGTAACTTAATTACATAAAGAAATAATGAGAGGAACTGATAGGCAGGATTAATTCCAAGCAAATTTCCAAATTGATTTGTGAGGAGTACATGTAGCTTGCTCTGCAAGAATGTACCTTGAGCATGCTGGCTGCTCCTGCTAGTGCTTGTCCTCTGTGCCAGGCTTTAGCTGACCAGCCCTGGGGGGTGCTGAGGAGGGAGCAGGAGATGGGTAGATGGCAACCAATCCCTTGGGCATCTCATCCCCTTGCCCAGTGAATCCAAAGCAGCCCAAAGCAGGGAGCTGGCATATTCCTGCTGTAGTCAGGGGCTTACAGTGAGGTCTTGGCTCTGGTGCCTACAGGAGGGGCAGGAAGACTTTGTTGTTGGTTTTGGAGGTTTTATTTCTCTCCATTCCCTCCTGTATGCTGGAAGCCCATCTGACAGCCTCTGAAAGGGAAGCGAGTCCATTGTGGGCTGGACTGGAGGAGAAAAGCCAGGGAGGAAATGTTCCTTTTATTACAAAATATTACCTTAATTACTTGACTTGTATTAGCATTCACAATGCAACTCCTCCTCTCTAAGTGTATTCAGTTATAGCTGGGGGATGGCTCCTGGGAGGGGATGAGAGGCTCAGTACCCTCACTGCCTGATCAAAGCACTCAGGGGTGCTAAGCAGCCTGCAGGATCAGACCTTGATGCTAAGAGATGCTTTCCAGCTTTGCATCTGTGTGCCTCGCACCATCCTGTGCTTCCTTCTGTGTTATTGCCACCCAGATAGGAGGGATAGGCTGTGGGAAGATACAGGGGAATCAGTGATGCTGGTGTCAGGGAGCTGGGCTGTGAGGGAAGCTGTTGTGGTGCATGTTCCTGTCTTTTGGCAAGAGCAGAGTTTGATGGAGAGGGAGTGGGGAAGAGCTGTGGTGTTTATAACACCCATTGCATTTTCCTAGTGTGATAATACAGTGTAATTTGGAGAACAGGAGACTCAAACATGCATTAATCATCCATCTGCCCTTGCAACTGGGATTGAAATGGCTGAATATCCATATAATACTTGGCATTAAACCCTCTACGGTGTGTAGGCTGCATAAAGCATGCTCCTTGTGGCATTGCAAAATGCTTCATGAGGCATTTTCCCAACCTGCAGGACCCCTGGCTTAAGTCTCTCAAAGAAAGACAAAAAACAACCACCTTGCAGCCCCTATGAGTGGCTGCTCAGCCCCATCAGTCCTGTCTGCTGGCTGTGTCACCTAGAGGAGCCTGTTTTGGGATAGAGGAGATGACAAGCATGGCTTGGGCTGGCCAGCACCAGCTCTCTCTGCCTGGCTGACATGGCATGGAGCAAGGGTGGGATGGATGGGCACTTGCTATGGCAGAGGAGTGGCACATATCTTGGGAAGCTGTTACCAATGATTCTGCTGTGTCATTGGTTTTCCTTCTTCCTTCCTGGGAACTTCCATTTGCCTTTATTTTTTTTCCCTAAGTGATGACATTTTTTTCATATAATTAAGTATCCACAAAGAAATTATACTGAGAGGCTGAAGAGGAAGACTGAGGTTTTAAAGCATAGCATGCTGCAGTTCCCATCACCTGTTTAATTTAGCCTCTTGAAGTGGGTGTAGTTGGTATCCTTCCTGATAGGATGATGTACAGAATCAGAATTGGAAGGGACCTCTAGACATCATTTAGTGCAACTTTCTCACTAAAACAGGCAACAACGCAGCTTGCAGGGTGGCCTTGGATCCCTTTTCAAACAACTATTCTGTTTTATTCTCTAGTGCTCCCTTCTGAGTCCAGTGCCCCTAGATAGAGGACAGACTTTTCTGTCATGCTTGATGCTCATTAAATTCTTCATAGTAATAGTATTTGCACAGCTCCCAGGTAAATAAAGATGTATGTCCCACTTGCAGGGTTAATATGTGAAGGATTTGATCATTGCTAGAAATGATAAAAAGGTCAAGCCTACAAACAGCCTGAAGGCCAGTGAGACTTCAGCTGCTGTGGTCTTAGGGATTTGTGCAAAATCAGGCTTTGCAAAAGCTTCTCACTTTTTCTGGTTTGAAGGCATTCTCAGAGGAAATACAGAAATACCTGAGTCCATTAGAGAGGCTGTCATTTGCCCGATTTGAAGTCACAGCCCCAGAGCCTGGAGATGGAAGGATGTCCTAAAACAGAGGTAACCAGAACTTTGTGACAGGATTAAAACAGCTTTTTTCTTTCCTGGTTTTGATATCTGAAAGAGATTCTGGTTGTCCCTGCCCAACCATCAGTCCCCTGCAGCAGAAATACAGCCATGACATTTTTGAGTGACATACCTGAAATTAGACTTGCAAGTGGCAAGAAAAGAGAATCAGATGGAAAGAAAAGGTATGTTGGTGGTCCCAGTTGCTGCTGATGACATGGACTACATTGCTGCACATAGATAGGGATGTATCTCCTCACCGAGGACCTCCTGGATGCTCCTGTGCACTGAAGAAACACAACATTTCCTAAATCAAACATGAAATACCAACACAATCACTTTGCAATGTGAGAGCAAACTCCAGGAGCCATCTGAATACTGGGGAAGTTTGTTCAGATGCTGCTCTTCACCTGAGGCACTGCATGGCTTGGGAAGATGAGGACATTTTCACTTCTGGAGGTAACATTAGTGAAAGAAAGTAATCTCCATTTTGGCAAGCAGATGCTCAGCTAGTGTGTGTGAAGTAGGAAAATGCTATATGGCACTTGAGGGCAGTAGCTGCTGGGAGTTGAAGTGTGGTCAGATTTCCCCACCAGGCACGAGTGGTGTTCTGCAAAATAGTACTTTGCTCTCTGTACTTTATTGCATCCTTTGGAGATCAGGACACTCTGCTAGCATTGTGGCCAAATTGGTACAGTGAACATGTTCCAGAAATGAAGAATATCTCTGCTATTTAACCAGATCCTTGTACATCTCCTGTTTAACTGAAGTGATGTACTTAGGCTGCAGCTGTTGAACTGAGGTAGAGGCATACCACAGGTGGCAGGTCCATGAGCTCATTTAATGAAATCTAAGTTGCATCTTTTAATCTCAGTGGTGCCTGCATGCGGGTACCTATATTTGTGACAAGAACTTACTCTGCTTCAGTTAAATTTATATCAATATAAGCTAAATAATTAAAGCTGTGAATGAAAGGCCAGGTAGTTAGGTCATTTCACTCTGGTGCACAGGTTCTGCTGAGATAACTGTGGAGATTCGAGTGCCTGGCAGTGCAAGTGTTAACCCAGCCAAAATGTGCCTGCACCATCTCACAGTTGAACAATTCTGAGTTTCAACTGGGATCTCCTAATTTTTGATGCAGTTCTGATATTAATACCAGTTTATGCATTAACACAGCTGAGTGTATGGACCTGTGCAAACCAACATCTCTCTGAATGCAAAGTTGGGGTTCAAGATGTACTCTCCATCTTCAGTCAGATCTAGCAGCCATTACTGTATCAGAAAGATAAAGATGATTTCCCACTTTCCCACCTCTTTTTTCTTATTTCTTTTTCTTATTTCAAGTCCATAGGTAAGGAGTGTTGTACTTGACAAACATTTCATTACGGTAAACTGAAGTAGATTAACTGGCCATTTCTGCATCAAAATCACAGGACATTTTTTCTGAATGTTATTAATCCAATAAAAAAAATTTTTTTAAGTGTAAAAGATGGAGATCTTTTTCCTTTGAGAATGGACTAACACTTGACCTGGAAAATGTGATATGCCTCTGTTTCCAAGGTATAGCTAAACTCATACCTTGCTCAGGATTTCTTTCCCTCACTCAGTAATCCATGTTCAGTGCATCAAACACAAGTACAGGAGATTAGTTTGGTGAAGTTCTTAATGTTCACTCCATGGTGCAGAGACCCATATTTCACATGGGCCCATCTTTCACTGAAGGAGGCTTTAAAGCTGCCCATTTCATCCCATAACGTGCTTAAGGGCTTTTGCTACATGGGAGTAGGTTTTGAAAGGAAACACCTGGGGCCAATGTTTGCTTTCCTATAACTGGAGCTGATTTTGGATGCCCTAAGGAGCCACAGTGAAGTTTGATAACTCAGCAGCATGGTTTAGTGCCTTTCCTTGTGCTGTCTGGCTGTGATCTTCCAAGGAGCCACTGTGTGATTGCAAGGGCTATTAAATGCCCATAGTACCCATGGTGTTGTAAGAGAGCATTTGCTTCTGCAGGCTATGCTGTCTGCTGCTGTTTGAAACAGCATTGTGCTGGTGATTAAATCATGAAAGCTGCATGTGAAGCATCTCCAGCCAGGAGATTCAAAGGCAGTCGTAAATCTCTCCAGTTTGCCCACCTCCTTTTTTTTCCTCCATTTCTTAAGCAATGGCATTGTTTAAACAAACAAAATGCAAAAGGAAGGATTCAGAGCCCTGAAATGAGGTGGGAAGCCAGCTTCTCACAGAGAAGTTAAGAGAACAGGGCATGGGCACTGTGAGGGAGAGCATTTTGGAAGGTTGGGGGATGCCTATGTGGTGCAGTGCTGCTGTATGTGCTATTGCTCCTCATACTATATTCAGGTGTGGATGGGAAAAGCAGCAAACTTGGTAGAGCAGAAAATGAGGGACTGGTGGGGGTGCTGCAGCAGTGGTGTGTGGAGGTTTTTGGAGCTGAAGCCAGCAGCTGCTTATCATGGGAAAGCCCCATTCCATCCTCATCTCTTCTGGATGCTGAGGACGAGGTGCTCTCTGTTGTTCTGTGGCTCAGTAGTTGTTGGGATTGGAGACCATCCATTCCCTGCCATGCCTGTGTGTTGTCCCAGCTCCGAGGTTACCCTGGCTGGTACTGGAATGCAGCCATTTCCCTGCCAAAGCCTTGTGCCTCACATGCAGTATCAGCTGCCACAGAGGGGGCTTCAGCCTGCCAGATGTATTAGAGAAAAGAGCCAAAAGCAGTTTCTTGGTAGCCTGCTTTGCTCTTGGTCTGCTCCCCGTTCCTTTCTGTCCTCCAAGGCCACATCCTCTCTCAACTGCAGGTATTGCAAGTGGGTGACATGTCTCTGAGGTGTCCTGGTGCTTTCTGTTTTGACCAAAAATGTGAGACATCCATATATAGTCACAGACCTGTTTTGTTTGCAAGAGACCTTTGAGATCATTGAATCCAACCATTAACCTAACTTTACTGAGTCAGGTGCTAAACCATGTCCCTAAGCACCACATCTACACATCTTTTAAATACCTCTAGAAATGGTGATTCAGCCACCTCCCTGGGCAGCTTGTTGCAGTTATCAAACTCATTTGGTGAAGAATTTTCTTATGATATCCAATCTAAAACTCCTGTGGTGCAACTTAAGGCCATTTCATCTTTTCCTAGCACTTGTTACTTGGGAGGAGGTCTGGTCTAAAGACTCAGATTTGGTTTGTGGGGCAGGGGGCTTTGAAAGACCCATGGATGTCTGGGGGAGGGATACTGAGCTGAACATCCTTGTCTGTAGGGAAACATTGTGGGCTTTTCCAAAGATGGTTCTCAGAGACAGCCACAGTGGCCTCAGCAGGTCCTCTTGTCTGCTCTGATATTGCTGGGGAGAAGGCTGACACCTCCACCCGTAATTCACTTGCTTGGCTTGCTTTCATGAGGTCTTAGTGAGAAGAGTTCTGATGGGGGCCCGTTAATTAACGTCTCAGTTAATGGCTTCCCCATTGGTTTTGGCTGAGAGAGCAGCATGGGCTATGAAATGAAATACCAATCTCAGCCAGGGCTCCTTGGTACAGTAGCATGGTCTTAATGATGACTCAAGGCACTGCAGTGGGGCTGGGGAAGGAAAAGGGTGTTCCTGTGTGTGTGCAGATGGGGACACCAAGGGACAGCAGAGCTGCTCTGGCACCCTGCTGTACACCTTCACATGCTCACGGCAGCTAATGGCTGGCTGAGATAAGAATGGAAGCTGGCATCCACAGCCTGCACCAAGACACACAACTGAAGGGCACAAAATGCAGCTAAATCATAAGCCAATTTGTAGTATTACTGTTTACGGCTGAGGGGGGGCTTTGAGGGTTTGTCCCTCAGCCCTGACCCACACTTTGGGGATGGAACTGAGTTGGTGGCATCCCCACAGGTGGTTAAGTGTCTACTTGGAGCTGAACAGAGCCTGGCAGCTCCTCATGGGCCACAAACCTGATATCAGGTTGCAGTGATTGAAAACCTCTGTTGTCCGGAGGCAAACTGGTGATAATGATTCTCTTTTTATCATAGAATAATTTGGGTTGGAAGGAACCTCTAAAGGTCATCTAGTCCAACCCCCTTGCAGTAAGATTAACTAGATCAGGTTGCTCAGAGGCTCATCAAGCCTCTTGTTGAATATCTCCAGGGATAAGGCATCAACTACCTCCTTGGGCAATCTTCCATAGTTCCATTTTTCCACTACCCTCATAATAAAGAACTTTTTCCTAACATCCAATCTAAATCTAGTCTTCTCTAATTTAAAACTGTTGCCTCCTGTCCTATCACTACAGGCCCTTGCAGTCCCTCTCCAGCCTTCCTGTAGGTCCCCTTCAGATACTGCAAGGTCCCTATTAGGTCTCCCTGGAGCCTTCTCTTCTCCAGGCTGAAAAACCCAAGCTCCCTCATCCTGTCTTTGTTGGAGAGGTTTTCCAGCTCCCTGATCATTTTTGTAGCTCTCCTCTGGACCCACTCCATCAGGTTTATGTCCTTCCTCTATTGAGGGCTCCAGATCTGGATGCAGGACTCCAGGTGAGGTCCTACCAGAGCAGAGTGAAGTGGCAGAATCGCCTCTCTTGAGCCTCTGGCCACACTTCTTTTGATGCAGCCCAGGATGTGATTGGCCTCCTGGGCTGCAAGTGCACACTGTTGGCTCATGTCCAGCTTATAGATGAGGACTTTGAGGCATGGGTAAGTTTAATGAGGGGTTGCTTTGTAAAATTTGCTACTGAGCTATGTTTAGCAAAATCTCAGTTGATATAACTAAAAATCAGCTAAATTCAGATGAAATAATCATAGAACTGTCATTCTTGACGTGGAAAAAGTATATATCAGAGAGGAAAGAGAAGAGTTACTAACACTGATGAAGTAATGCTGGAGTAATTCAGGAGTGTGTCCTTGCCTTGAGTATGCTGCTGAATTTTGTGCAGGATGGGTCCTGGATTAGTTATCTGCACGAGGAAGAGGGATTTCACGAGTGGATCTCACTTCCACATGGCAATCTGCAGCATCAAAATCTTGATGGCTGGCAGCAGGAAGATTTGATACTTTCATGGCTGTCCTCAGTCACAGCTTTTGTAAGAGGAACGATATGGGAAAAAAAAAAACCCAAAAACAAAAACCCACCCCAAAAAAACAAAAACCCAAACAAAACAAAGAACTTGTGGCTTGGGACAGTCTCTTGCTGGCAAAAAACTGGGGAGAAGCATCACTCATAAGTAATCTGTGTGTAGCTAACTAGCACAGGGAGGTTTGCAACTGCCAGACCGATGTCAGAGGCAAGGTGTCTGGTTGGATGGTTTGGGAATAATTTGTTTTCTGAGGTAGGGAGGAGAAAAAGCAATGCTGTTGTAGTCTATGCCCTTGGAAGTGATATGAGAGAGAGATGAAGAAAAGCCTTTGTGGCTGAAGAAGAGGTGAAAGCAGGTAAGTAACGTGAAAATCAATTCTGCGAGCCTGGCTGTTGGCCAGGAGGCTTTGGTGAACTTTTGCCATGTGCCTTGGGATCTGTCATGACCAAGAGCACTGAGGAACTATTTTTCCAACAGCAGAGCTACATTTTTCTGCAGATGTTAAGCTACCAAAGACAAGACAGATCACTGCAGGTGTACATAGAGCTCGGGTGTACATTTTTGTCTTTATTCAAATTCATGTTTGAGAGTAAACCCCATGGAAAATTATTCCTGGTATAGGATCTGGTGATGTGCTAGTGGCTTTCTGCCTTTTGGGTTTTCCCAGAGGCAATTCCAGTGGATTAAACAAAGGATTTCAGTGCCGTGGCTGGCAGTGGTGAAGCTAGTCTGTGGGGTTGCCGTCTCCTCCTCTTGTGCTGAGGAAAGGTTGATATTCCCAGTGGATCAGGAGGGACTAGATGTGGGTTTGTGTACCACTGTGTGCCTGACCTGACTCTTGTCTACACAGCTATTTCAGCCCTTGGAGCCAGAGGAGTCATTGGGTCTGAGCAGTACCAATGAATTCAGAGTAAGGCAGGCTTATGCCAGGGGAGGCTGTAGGGCAGCATCCCTGCCTGGAGAAGGGGGACCCCAAATGGGGACTTCAGGTTAAGTCCAGAGCCTGCCCCACTGGGGAGGTGAGAAAACAATGCAGATCTAGTTTGGTGAGCAATGCAGGAGTTTGTGCAATATCCTCACCTTGCTTAAGGATCAGGAATCATTGCATTGCTTTCAGGAAAAGTGGTATTGGAAGAATATTGGAAGAGGCAGAAATATGAATAATCTCCCAGAATTTCAGGCTGCTCTGATAGACTTCTGTTTTCAAAAAGGAGAAATATGTTACAAAGTCTTTTTCTGCCTCCAAAAATAGGCATCCTTCAGACACAACCCTCACCACTAACAGGGTAGGTAGGGCAAGGAAGAAATAGTGGTGGGGGTTTTATTTTTTGGTGGTTTTGTTTTGTTTGGCTTTGGATTTTGTTTTGTTTTGTTTTTCCATTTGCTTTTATTGAATATTTTATCAAGAAACAGTCACCTTGGCCTGGCCAAAAGCACTCTGTTTCAGTTAATGAGTTTATTTCTCCATTCTGGAAACCCTGAACTGACAGCAGTCAGTCAACAGCAGTCCCCTGGTGGCAGGGCAGACCCTGGCACTGCACTCGAGGTCCTTGGAATGAGGGTTAGCAGTTTTTTTTAAAACAGCTCTCTCTCCAAAAGTTCCCTTGAATTTAATGAAGACTTAGAAAAGTTGTTCCTGATTTTTTTATGCTGGCATATAGATATCCATGCAAGAGTCCTTCTGTAAATGGAACAGAAAGGTAACCATTAATTTCGGCATCTGTGCATTTATGGATTGATTTTTACAGAATCCTATTAATTTTACTGCCAGTAAATGGCACAAGGCCTCTATTTCAAACCAAATGGCATCAAGGGATAGAGGTGGGCATCCTACCTGTTGCTGTTCAGCTATAGGTCCTGCTTGTGTCTCAGCAGAATATAATTGCAGCGACCAGGAATGCCAAGTTGATCTCCTTCCAGCCTTTAGGTTAATAAAATCTTTAGGAGCCAGTATAACATAAGAGGCTGGCATTAGTTTCAACAACCTGTTAAATAGATCTGTTAATTTTTCTGCAATTCTTTCTTAAAAATAAAGAAATCCTCTCCCGTAGCCATTATTTGGTGTCTGCTTCTGAGAAAGCAGTGAACCTCTTCCTAAATAAACAAGTTACATGTAATGAAAAAAAAAAACAACCCCAAAACAACAAACATATAAACTGCAGACTGCTACTCCTCCCCATAATGCAGATGAATTCTGGATTTTTTTAATGTCCACCCCTGCCAGGTGGAGGACAGAGCCCTCTCCCCTGCCCAGAGGGCTGCTGCTCGGCTGGCTCTACCCGATGCCAGCTGGCACAGGGACATGGTGCAGCAGCTCTTTACACTTCACCTTTGCGTGGCATTCCAGTGGCTGGCAGCCAGGTGGTTTTATAAATAGCCACGTCTCCTTGGGTTGAGGATAGCTCACCTACCAGTGTCATTACCAGCCTCTCTGACATTATTATGAATTAAATTATGCTATTTATATAATTTCCATTTTTCTCTACCTCTTCATGCTCCTTGCTTTGTGCGTCTCTTGGTTTCGGCAGTGCAGTGCTTTGAATTTTGTTGACAGGGGGTTTTACTTTTCAGTTTCAATTCTGGCTGCTTTCAGTTTGTAGGATGTGGGAAATTCACACTTAAAACAAAAAATGAGACACACATATTCAAGCAAGGCAGCAAAAGAAGCAGGCTATTAGTGTTAATACATTTTCTGAAGATGACTTTACATCCTGGGAAAGAGTGGGCAAATTTGGTGCTTTGGATTGAATATGACTACCATGGGAGCAGAGACCATACTTTGGGGGGTACCTCAGCAACTGGTGTGCCTTGGGGTGCATAGTGGCATCCCAATGTTTCTCAGAGCCCTAGAGGGGCCAGTTGTCATCATGTTCTCTTCCCTGTGGTCCTATTGCAAGTATGGTACATTAATGTCATATTGAAGGGGACATCAGTAGTACTGACTGCTGCCGTAGGGATGCAGAGCCTGTTGTGAACACCAGGCATTGCTCACAACAAAGGAAGATGCAACCTCATTCATAAAATGTTTGCAAACCAAGTTTGAACATCCCTGCCATTTGGGCTGCACCTTTTGTGGCCTGGCAGACCTAGACATGTACCTATTCCATCCCCATAAAGCTGATGCCAGGATAAATACAAAGAAAGTGTCCTGACATATAGGATGAACATTTTGTATCTGTTTCAGTTAGTTTGGCGTAGCAATTTAATATTCTTGTCCACAATTTCCAGCAGCACTGATGGAGCAGAGGAAGCACCAGGACTAGAGGTAGAGAGGAGTGTGGCACAGTGGGTGGGGGACACTGCTTAGCCATGTCTCCTGCTTGAAAAAAGTGAATCTGTGATGTTTTATTAGACTATTTAGGAAACCCAAAATAATATGAAACTTGTATATATATTTATACATATATATATATGCTTTCCTGTAAATATGTTTTCTGAAGCTGAAACAGGGGACTGTTGTTGAAATCAGTGGTGTAGCTTCAGATGCTGTGTGTTATATAGGAAGATTTTTTTCAGCTTCCTGATCAGACAGAAATTTTACCTCTGTGAGCTTCCCAGGTTGCCCCTGCTTCGAGGCTGCAGAGACTGAGGATGTCATTACAGAAAGAAGAAAGGACCCTTTTTCAAGGAGCAGGATTGGTGGAAGAAAGGGGAGGAATGTTAGTAGAAGAGCCTGGCTCTGAGCTTATTTCCTCCCTAGGTCTTACCCTACCTACTGCTTTCATCCTTCACCTGCTGCATCTTGCAGGATAATAGAATTATGGAATCACAGAATGTTTTGGGTGTGAAGAGACCTTGAAGATCATCCAGTTCCAATCCCCCTGGTATGGGCAGGGACACCTCACACTAGGCCAGCTTGCTCAAAGGCCCATGCAACCTGGCCTTGAACACTACAAGAGATGGGGCATCCACAGCTTTTCTGGTCAACCTGTTCCACCATCTCGCCACTCTCACAGGAATTTCTGCCTAATATCTAACCTAAATTTCCCCTCTTTCAGCTTGAAGCTGTTCCCCCTTGTCCTATCACTACATGCCCTTGTAAAAAGTCCCTCTCCAGCTTTTCTGTAGGTCTCTGTAGGATGTGGGAGAAGAGAGCCTCAGGGTGGATGGCACCGTGTGACTCATGGCCCCACTGTTCTCCCAGCCACAGCAGGCACCTACCAGCACAGCCTCATCATGAGTTAGTCCTTCTTTAATATTGGGGAACTGTGAGCATCATGTGGCCCTTTGATTCCTGAGCAGCCTCAGGCTTCCTGCCACTCTGAGCAAGAAGCTCCTTTGCTCTTCCAGGGCACCAGAAAATGCCTCAGTAAACACTTTGTGTAACTTACGAGCACAGCAGAGGCTGGGAGCTGTGTTTGGGGTGGGTTAGTGCCAGGGTATTTTTAAATTGTTTGGCTCCTAGCAGTGAAGCCTAAACTTCAGCCTGTCCCAAGATCTTCAAGTCTGTTTGGAGCTGGGATTTTATTTTTTTTTTTAACTTTTTATTCTGATTTTTAAATCTTTTGGGGGGGGAGGGACTGTGCCATAAGAGCTGCCACATATACCTGCAGCTCTAGGAGAGCCCAGCAGTTAAGCTAAAAGCTTATAGCACATTCCTGATGCATTTCATCCCACAGAGAATTTCTGGGCAACTGTGGACACAGCAGTTACTGTCTCTGCACTGCAACTGCCCCATCAGGCTGTAGAGGAGTGATGGAGACTCCTGGGTGAGGTTGTCCTGCACCCTGGAAGCGTGGGATGTCAACAACAGGATCACCTCACACCAGTCCTGCTACTCTGTTCTTTCCAGTGGGGGGATGTTAGGAGAGAAGCATGGCAAAAGCTAGGTTTGTCATCTGCTTCTCCCACTGCAAGGGTTAAAACTTGTCAGCTCCCCATAGAAGACTGTAATGAAAATTATGCTCAAAACCAGGATGGAAATCCCATTTCTTTTGTCCTTTAATTATTTATTTTCTTGTGCTTGCTCTTTGTGAGTCAACCTAATTCTTCTATAGCATTTTTTTCTCAAATATTTATCTGTGTTGTCAGAGGGTACATCTTAAAATGAGCCTTACAGAAGTGCCCTAGTGTTTCTTCTGTCTTCTACTATTGAGCCAGAGCTGTTACTCTCTTCACATTTCCCATGTGTCTCCCCTGCTGCTTTCAATACAGATAAAATGTCAAACTGACACACAAAGAGGAATTTTAATTTTATTTTTGGTCTTCATCACTTTTGTCTCAGAAAGTAAGGTGCCAGTGGGATTATCCTGATGCTGAGGGCAGAGCCCCACTGGGAGCAGTGGCTGCCATTCCCATTTGGCATTGCTGGTGCCAGGCAGGAGGGGCAGGAAAAGCCAAAGCGAGCCTGCTGGAGCTCAGCTGTGGTGCTGGAAATAGTAGAGCCCCCTCCAAACACCTTGTGGGGTTTTTTTTCCCATATTGATGGGGAAGAATATCTTGACCAGATGTACCTCACTCCCACAACCCCTCTGCCTTTTAGCAGCCTGGGCTCATATTTTAGAATAATGAGGCTTTTGTTACTTATTTGTTTGTAGACATTTAAGTAGCAAGCCAGAGGACAGGACTGTTGAGCAGCCTCTCCTGGGTGACTTGTGGTTGGGTTTTACCATGCTGCCAGTGGAGGTGAATGATACCTGGGGAGTGCAGCAGCCCCCAGAGCAAATGCAGCAGCTTGTTGGGCAGGTTGGTTGTGTTGCTGGTGAACTATGGATGGCCACGGGGTGAGGGCAAACAGGGTGTTGCTGTGTAGATGGGTGGCAAATCTTGATGGCTCTTTGCTCCCTGCTGACTCAAAAAGAGGGCTTGCACAACTTGAAGTGGTGCAGAGATGGGACACATGGGGTGACCAAAGCTTTGTGGGATGGCTTCTTTGTGAGAAGTAAGCTTGGGCTGCTTAACCTGGGGTGGAGGAAGGGGGTTGTGTTGGTGATCAGGAAGACTGCTAACAGTGGAAAGAGCATGGATAGGAAATATCTCCTGTCTTTCCCTGACAAAAGCTGGGGTCATCACAGGAAGCTGGCAGGGGCCAAGTTCAAATACAGGTGGATGCAAACATGAGGATGGGAGCATGCTGGCAGCAGCAGGGTGCTCAGAGAGGTGTCCCTGTGCTCACTGTCCTATAGTTTTCCCCTCATCTTTGCCATCAAGACTCCCACCAGAGATGGAGTATTTATGCAGACATGACCCAGCACTGCTGCCTTTCTGAGCAGCTTTCTATGCATAGCTGTCGTGCTGCTCCACAGGAGCAATATTCCCTGCTCCACACCCCTAGTGCATCCCTGTGGTTCAGCTTGGAGACTCTTTGCAGGAAAAGATGTGTAAATGAGCAGGAAAAATAAGGCGTGCATGCATATCTATTCATATGCACTGATACAGTTAATTTATCACATCCTTGTAAGAAAACTGGGCTGTGGAAAGCTGGGGCTGGGTGTGGGAACAAGCAGTTTGGCAGCAAGGAAGCTGCTGGCACACTACTTTCCACATCGGGTGCAGAGGGAAGCCTGCTGCAGGGCTGGGTGGGGACCAAAACCTTCATCGTGGCCCTTTGCTTGGCTGTGTTACACTGCACTGGCCTTTGCTTGGGAGATACCAGCCCCTGGAGAGGCCCTGCCCAATGCTGTGTTACAGGCAAAGAGCCCAATAGAAGGTCAGAAGCTGGCAGAGTGGAGGAAGCCTTTAAAAACATTTTGTTTCTTTTAGCATCACTAGATTTTATTTTATTTTTTTATTTTTCCCTGCTCCTCTGAACACCATGTTCCCCAGCTCAGTGGTATTAGAGTTGGGGGGTACAACAGTGTTACAGCTGCAGCTGGGAGGATGCCTGTCTGGGGCAGGTAGGATGGTAAACTCCTGCTGCAGAGCATTGCCAGGCATCCTCTTCTGAAGCATTAAGTGGTGTTAGGGATGCCTTACCAGGGATGGTAGCTCAGTGCAGACCATTAGTCTTGCTGTGTATGGCTATGATCATCCTTAGCCCTGCCATACTATCTCTTGCTGAGCTGTAGTGCATTTTGCAATGATTAATTCAGCGTGAGACTCTAAGTGAGCACTATTGTCCTTACTTTAGAGCAGACATAAAGGTCATTTGCAGACCAAGAGCAGAAACCCTCTGCCACACAGACCTTCAACAGCCTAGATGTCACAAGTCATCAGTACCTCCCACTGGCCTTCCTTTATTTCATCAGTTTTTGGGTCCATTTCATCGCCCATGAGTTGTTTTTCTTTCTGCTTCAAAAAAGGGGGAGGATGCATTGAGATGCTCAGCTCTACCTGGTAGTCTGGGATTAAAACTCTCTCTGCCTGCATAGGAGAAAAAGCCTTGGCTTGTGTAACCAGTTATTTCTGGTGCATCTCTGGGAACATGCATTGATGTGGGCAGCAGCAGCACATGCTGCTGGCTACAGAGGCTTGCCAGGGCTGTGGGGGGGCACTGCAGATGAGGTTCTGTGTCCCTCCTTTTCTGTGACCGTGCATGAACCTGTGGCAGGTGATCCAGGTTTGAGCTGGGAGCCTGTAGTGGTGTGTTTAGAGCTTTTTGCATCCTGTGAGTTTCTTCTCCTTTCAGCTCCAACCAGAGGAGAAGGAGGGTGAAACAGCTGGAACTTGTGATGCTTAGTTTGAGCTTGTGCTTTGGAGGTGCCTTTAGGAGCAGTAAGTCAACTATAAAAACAGCCAGGCTTAGAGCCATCAAAATCAGAGCTGGCAGAGGTGCTGCAGGGATGGCAAGATGTCAGTTCTGACTGCTGTGTTTTCAGGAAGGATCTGTGGAGTAGCACATCGGTGCCTTATCAGGTCTTCTCCATCTACAGGGGTTCTGCTCCCCACCCTTGCTTCTATGAGGTGTTGTGGCTTTTGCTTGTTCTAGCATCCCTATCAAAGACTGAACGTATCCCCGAGCCTTCTGTATTGCCATCTTCTCTGAAGGCATGCTCTGTGGCTGTGCCAAGGGCTTGGGGAGTGATGGGAGGTAGGGGCATGACTGAGGCTGAGTGGTGAGAGCTGCTAAGGGATGTGCAAGGAGGTGAGGATGGCAGAATGAGCTGATGAATGAACAGCATTAAAGGAAACAGCATCATCACTTTCAGGACCATCCAGGCAACAGAAGCAGGTTTTTTTTCATCTTCAGTCACATAGACCCATATAGGGGTGTGGTGGGAGAATTCTCTCCAGCTGGGGCAAGCCTCTTTGCTGTGTCTGTTCCCCACCTCCCCTGCTTTCTACCAGGAAGCATGGCTGGAGACATGGGTTCTCTGCAAGGAGAGTCCCTTCCCCTTGTATCTGGGGATCACTGGGTGCTGCAGTGGTATATCCTAAGTTGTGTGCAGAAAAGCTGCATTAGCCCAGTCTTGGTCTCCTTTCTTCTCCTGCCTGACTGGATTTTAACAGCATTTCATTTCCATCTGATTGGGAAGACTGATTCCTCATTTTTTTGCAGCAGTCAGGAGCAAGTGTGACCTCATTTGTGTTATTCCACATCTGATCCCACTTCATCTTTAATGCAGGGTGCTGCTGGCAAGGGGAGCATGTTGCTGGGGGAGTGAGTGGGATCAAAGACTTGTGGGATGGGCCTCAGGTCAGCCAGGCTGAAAGAGCTGGGGCTGGCTGAAAGAATCTAGGCTCTGTGGAGGCTTCTTGTGTTGTGTGGGGCACTTCAAGTCTCATGGCTTTCTGAAAGCAGGGACCTTCATCTTTGGTAAAATTGCAGAGCTTCTGGTGGAGAAAATGTATTCACGTGGCATAAAATGCTCTTTGTTGAAGAGAACATTGGGCTGCTTTTGTGCTGACTCCTTGAGTTTGGAGGTCCTGCAGGTGTTGCCTGTCAGCTTGCTTTTGGTAGACGTGGGAAAGCCTTGGGTGTTGACACCTACCTGCTGCTATGGCCAACAAGTGGGACATGCATTGACTTGCCACCCAACCATGCTGCTAGAAGCTGTCCCGTGCCTGCAGCTACCACTCTCTCTGAGGCTGGTGCCCTGCTACTGGCTTGTGTCATGCTCACTCTTGTTTGCCTGTGTGCATGGTGCCTCCCCACATTGTGTGCTAATACAAAATGCTGCCTAAAGGAGTGCTTTGCTGTCTGCACTGCAGAGGATGAGGTTTTGGGGTTTGATGCAATGAGGTACATGGCAAGGTGTGGGTTAGCTCTGGTGTGCAGAGTTGTGATGGAGCCAGGCAGGAGAATGTTGGGAGCTGCAAGTCGTACTGCCTTGCCTTGGCTGAGGAAATATCTTCCAGCATCAGTGAACAGGGCTGGTGCATGCCCAAACAGGAGGTGCCCATCAAGATTTCCATGCTACTTTCTCACTACCAATTACTCCAAAAATCCTCTTTTCCTTGTTGCAGGGAAACACGTGTCTGTGAGAAAATCATCTGATTATACTTTTTTTTCTGATAGGAACAAAGCTCAGTGCCTGGTTGATGGTTTCCATCCAGATCTCCTGTTTTTGAGTTGAATGCATCAGTTGATTTTTTTTTTTATTTTTTTTTTTTCTTCTAGAGTTGTGCAGAAATTTTGATCAGATGTTGCCAATGTGTTACAGAAAGGAGAAAGGAAAAGACAGTGCTGTGTCCCCAGGCTGTAACATGGCAGAGCTTTTTGAACCAGTGTCCCACTGTGTCTGAGAGCTCCAGTGATCACAGAATCACAAGAATCATCAGAGTTAGAGTGGACCTCTAGAGATCATCTAGTCCAGCTCTCCCACTAAAGCAGGATCACCCAGAGCACATTACACAGGACTGCATCCAGGTGGGCTTTGAGTATCTCCAGAGAAGGGGAATCCACAGCCTTCCTGGGCAGCCTGTTCCAATGCTTTGTCACCTTCATAGTAAAGGTCTCCAGCCTCCTCTTCCCCAGGCTAGAGAGTCCCAGCTCTCACAGCCTTTCCTTATAAGAGAGATGCTCCAATCCCCCAGTCATCCTTCTTGCCCTCTGCTGGCCTCTCCTCAATAGTTCCCAGTCTCTTTTGAACAGGGGAGCCCAGAACAGGATGCAGTATTCCAGTTGTGGCCTCACCAGGCAGAATAGAGGGGATGAATGACCTCCCTCAGCCTACTGGCCACACTCTTCTTTTTGCAACCTAGGATTCCATTGGCCTCCCTGGCAACAAGGGCACACTGCTGGCTCATGGATAATTTACTGTTTATTAGGACCCCCAAATCCTTCTCCTCAGCACTGTTTTCTAGCATGTCCATCCCTAACCTATATATCGGTGTTTGGGGTTCTTCCTCCCCAGGTGCAGGACCCTACACTTCTCTTGTTGAACCTCAACAGGTTCTCAGTCCCGTTTTGTCTTCTGGAGCTGGTGTCAAGTACAGCAGGCTATAGGCCTCAGGCCTGGGGACACCAGTGAGGAAACTCAAGCATTGCTCTCCTTCTTTTGTTGGTTTTTGCCTTAACCTTGTATGTCCTGTGAAGGCAAGGGAGGGACAGAAGAGGTAGCAGTGTTAGAGAGCAGTGGAGACATTACAAACCTTGTCTCTGCCTGGTTTCCTTCTAATGGGTTTGGAGATTCTTGAGTTGCTGGAGAGTAGCTGTTGAGCTGCTGGATCCCAGAGTTGGTTGCTCTTCCTCCTCTCCCAATCAAACCATGTCTGTGTTGAGCACTGGTGTTGCTGTTGTCATTTGCTACAAGACCAATTACAGCTTTGGGTTTTTTTCTTCATCATCCTCCTTCAGTTTTCCTTTTGCATCTCTGATCTTCCCAGTAATGTGACGAGCTGTGTCTGCTCACGAGCCCCCCAAGAAGAGGGTGGAGGGGTGTGCTCATTTGCCCCTTTCTTTTTTTGGGAATGCCATGCTGCTTAAAACTGTCCCCTGAGGGACAGGTGTCTTTTGCAATGGCAGAAGGAGTTTGCTCCAGAAGAATCTGTGATTTTTTAATCTTTTTTTTCCCCCAGCACCATCTCTTCTCTCCCTGTGGGGATGATTTCTGGAGGGCAATTATATCCGAAAATACACAACACAAATTTTGGCTGCTGCTGCCAGCTTTGTTGTCCTCAGGCTGTCCCTGCTTCATGTCCCCTGCTGCCAAGCCTGCCTGCAGCTCTGCTCAGGGTTTGCTCATGCAAGCAGCAGAGCTGGGCTGCTGGAAGGTGGGCAGATCCTAGAGATCTCCCTGTGATCTGCCTGTCCGGGTCACTCCAGCCATGCCCTGCCTCTGGTCTCCCCATACCCAGCTAAGCTGGCATCATCCAAAAGCACAGCACCTTTCTTGAAGCTCCTGCAGTGGGACCTGCAGTCCTTCCTCAGCAGGCTTGTTTTCCAACTCATCATACCTTGCTACATGGTGCATTTCTCATTAGCCAAGGGTTGGGGTTTTAAAATCCCTATTACTGAGCCAAGATAGGAGAAGGTTGGCTGACACATATGCTCTAAATTATGCTGCTCTATCTTTGGTGCTGTCAGTCATGTCGCTCCCAGGCCTGGAATTTCTTAGGTGCTTGAGCAGCAGGTACTGAAGGATCAAAGGTTTAGATCAGCTCTTGCTGTCAAAAATGTTTTATATCTAATTTCTCCCTGAGGAGAGTTTTGGGGAGGATGGGCTGGCAACTGGGTAGTACATGTTCCCTGGACCATCATCACCATGACCTGTGCTTCATCTTCCTCCACCTGCATGTTTAGGACCAGCTCTGGGTTACAGAAACAGTTGCCCCTCTGCAAAATACTTGTGTGTCAGATTAGGAGGTGGGTCAACAGTGGGTTTTGATGGTGGCGTGGTGTGTGACAGGCAGGTACTGGTGGGTCCCATGCTGTGGCTCTGCACTGGGGGTTTGCAGGATCCACCATGAGTCAGTTCTTCACAGCCCATACCGCCCCTTCCAGCTGCAGAAAACCCAACCCTGTCTCCTCCATCCTCTCAGTGCAAGGTAGAGCAGCCTATGTTCTTTCTGGTTGTCATGGTTTAACACTGGCCTGGCAATTAAACTGAATGAGAGATTGCTCTCTCTTCATCCCCCTCTCCTCCCTGATAAAGGAAGGAGAGAGAATAAGGGAGAGACTTATGGGTAAACTACACAAATTTAATGAAACAGTAATGATAAATAGGAAAAATTACTAAATATATACAAATATACAGGAAAATTGATACCACATTCCTCCCCTCTCTTCCCCAATACCTCTCACATCATGACTGAGGCTTCAGGGCAGCCCTGGGAAAGTCCAGGCTGGACTCCTGGAGTCAGCAGCAGTCGGGAGCTGGGGGCAGGAACACACAGATTCAGGCTGGCAGGGATCAGGATCACAGGCAGACAAACGGACAGATTTCTCCCAGGATGCCGAATCAAAAACCGTCAACAGTTGAGGAAGGAAAGCAGGAAGGACAGGAAGAAGAGTCTGGCCCTTGTGATCCCTCAAATTTATACTATGACGTGTATGGGATGGAATACTCTGTTAGGTCAATTCTGGCATCTATCTTGTCTGGTCCTCCCCAAAGGAGGGTTTCAGGTGGGACCTCCTTACTCCTCCTGGAAGGTAAAATGTTCCTCAGAGCTGAGCAGTGTCCTTGGCTCTGCATACCAGTCTCTGGTAATAACTATAAATATCAAGTGTTATCAGTCCTAGAAGCAGACACTGTCTGAAAAACTTGCTGTTAATTTCAACAAGTGCAACTATTTACAAGAGACTTAGCTGAAAGCAAAAGTACAAACCAGAAAATCACCTTTATCCTGGCCCAAAGCAAGACACTGGTGGTGTTTTTAAGTATGCTGGAGAGGCTGTGCTCCGACTGAGATTTTCTCTGCCAGTACCAGTGTAGCTGCTTAGCGTGGCTTGGTTTGTATTGGCCTGCAGCACATCACTGCCTGCATGGAGTGTGTCCATCAGGAAAGCTTTCCAAGAGAGCTTGGGGTATTTTGGTTTGTTGCCAGCAAGGGCTTTCCTTACTCTTCCCACTCTGAAGAGGAAAGAAAAAAAGCCTTTATGCTGGAGCTGCTTGGTGCAGGTTGTGCTTCACGGGCAGCCTTCCACTAAGTGGGAGTCTTGTGAGTTAACTCTAGGAGCAAGGACTAGGGGCAAGGCTGGAGCTTTTCCAGAGCTGGAAATTATTTTCACAAGCTGAGAGTTTTGAATATGATGGCTCTTCTTGTCCTTCCCAGGAGCAGGTTTTGCCTTTGTAAAGGCAGCAGAGCTTGGCAGGGAACTTGGTAAAGCTCTCAAGCAGTTGCCTGACAGAGGGGGAAAGGCAAGCCAGTGGCTTCCTGAAGATAAACAAAGTCATACATATTAACTACCTTGTATATTTCCCTTTTTTTTTTTTTTTTTTTTTTTCCTTGAATATGTTTTTATAACATCTGGAGTTTTTTTCCTTTGTTAAAATAAACCAAAGTAAACCAGAGGCTGAGCTTTCCCTCCCTTGGAGGCACTTTTTCCTTCAAGTTAATACACTGCTGTTATCCATCACCTCTCATTGCTGCTTGGTTTTGAAGGACAGCTGCTTATGGAGGGATAGTAGCATTAATTTCTAAAGCTATGTAAAGATCCCCACGGAAGCAATTACCAGATGGAACAGAACTGGCTCTACTTTTGTAAAAAGGCCATGTCAGTGTAGAGGGTGGTGACTGTATTAACAGCACAATCCCTTTCTTGCTTGGGAGGCGAGGTGTAGATTAGCCACCTGCTTTTTAAAGGGCTGGGTTCAGAGCAGGACTCCCATCTGCTGGCTTCTTTCCTCTTCCCTCTCTGCTCCCCTCTCCCCTTTCCTTTCCACCTGATGCATCCCATCCCTGGCTGTCCTCCAGCATATAGGACCTGTGGCTTGGTGATGAAGGAGAAGACATTCTCTGACCTCTGAGGTCCTCAAGCTCTGTAGTTTGGTAGGAGCTTTGGCTTTTATGCAGAGGGATGAGCAAAGCTCAGATGGAGTGCAGCTATGGGTACTCTTAAGTACTAAATAACTTACTCCTCCTTTTGAAGCCTGGGAAGGATAGTTTGGTCTTCATGTGTGGGAAGCAGCTTATATCTGTCCTGAAAAGGCACAGAAGGAAAACAAAACTCTGTCTGTCCATGCAGGACCTCCCTTTCACCACTCCATTTAGCCCCCATGGGTCTGGACTCTTCCCAAAGATGTTTGATCTCTGATGAGAGCAAGCCCAGAGGAGGGCCAAGAAATTGATCTTGAGCACCTCTCCTATGAAGACAGGCTGAGAGAGCCTAGGTTGGTTAGCGTGGAGAAGGCTCCAGAGAGACCTTATAGCAGCCTTTCAATACCTGAAAGGTCTTCAGGAAAGCTGGTGAGGGACTTTTTACAAGGTCGTATAGAGACAGGATGAGGAGTAATGGTTTCAGGCTGGAAGGAGGAGGATTTAGGTTAGACATTTGGAAGAAAGTATTCACTGTGAGAGTAGTGAGACACTGGCTCAGGTTGCCCAGCGAGACTGTGGATGCCCCATCCCTGAAAGTGTCCAAGGCCAGGTTGGATGGGGCTTTGAGCAACCTGGTCTAGTGGGAAGTGTGCCTACCCATAGCAATGGGGTTGGAACTACATGATCTTTAAGGTCTCTTCCAGCCCAAACCATTCCCTGATTCTTTGGTCCTGGGAATGTGCTGGCATGGGATGCTGCCTTCCTTTGTTTGCCAATTGGAGCCCTGTGTAATTGCCACTGACCTTGAGGGAAGCAGCTCTGGGCTCTCCCAGTCTGTTCTGCAGACAGATGGTGGTACTGAGAAGTGGCAACGAGCCTTGGAGGGTCTGCTCCGGTTAGTGTGGCACAATAACAAACAACAATAACAAGGCACAATAAGAAAGGTGCTCTTTGCCATCTCCTGACACCAGGGTGAGCCCAGAGAGGGATGCCCAGGGGTCACCCTCTGGTGGGGTACAGTGACAGTCAGGGGAGCTGACGTCAGCAAAGGAGGGAGAGGGCAAGTGTCCCACTACTGGTGGAAGCAGCAGTGTGTAAGAATTGCCATCAACATGCTGGGGGCCGCCATGGAGCAGAGATGTTGTCAGAGCAGCAGTTTTCCAGCCTTTCTTATTTTTATTTTATTTTTATTTTATTTTTATTTAAATCTGAAATTTAAAAAAAATTAAAATTTTCTCAGTGGAAGTTCTTGTAGACTCTTAAAACCCATTTCATCAGGTTTACCATCCAGGATTGCTGTTTGCAGACCCATTAGAAGAGTTCAGAGCCACCAGCAGTCTTCTGCTGACCTTGCTTGTCCTTCCTCAGGGAGTTGTGGGGGAGCCCAGACCTTTTTTGGTAGAATATTGGAAAGAATAAACTATACTGTGCTCGAGCAGTTGAGTGTGATTGGTGATCCGAGCAGTCCCACAGTATCTCCAGGGATCTGCAGGTAGGGGGAAGAGATGACCAAAAAACCCTCTCCATCCTCCTGCTTGGCTCCTGGCACTGACAAAGCTGGGTCTTCTCTTTTCTCCAGTCTGCAGCTTGGTTTGTGATGACCTCTTAAATATTTAGCTCATTATACAGTGTAACATGAAAATAAAACAGAAGCAGGCAGCAATATTCTCCAGGCTTCCTATAATTGGCTTCCTTTTCTTCTTAATTATACAGGAATCGTCTTCATAGGGTGTCAGGCTACCCTATGGGCCAATTTATTATTTCAAAGAATTAAAGTCTGTGTTCTTTATACAACAAAGTGCTTCTGTACAGCCATGTACAGATGCACGCACCTGATTTTGGGGGTCCAGGAAGGGAGAGCATCTTTCCAAGTGGGAATACAAGTAATTTCATAGCTGGACGTTGTTTCTAAAGTTCATTGTCCTGGATCTTGCACTCTTTCCATCATCACAGGGAGGCAGAAGGTTCTGCAGAATGTTGGTGATTATGGAGATCACCATGGGAATTCTGTGGAATCTGGAGGGGGGGGTGACACTGGCTGGCTTCCCCCATGCAGCCTCTCACCCTGGGGAGGCAGGACAGTGGCCTGATGCTACAGCCAGTGAAGAGGAGCACCATTGAGGCATGAAGTGCAGGCCCAGGCTGCCTCTGGGAGGTGGGGATATATTTTATCCTGGCACTGCTGCCTGCATGGCAAGTGCTTGCTTATAAGCACAGTGTGAACGCTGAGCTGACTTGCTGTCTCCTAAGGGAAGCCTGGCAATAAAATTTGGCCTTTTGTCAAGGCAATGAATCTGTCATCTTTCCCTCCTTGCAACTCTGAGTCCTTTGGTTCTGATTTGCAAATAAATTCCCCATTTTGGTTGCTGCCCTGGCTGTCCATTTTAAAATCAAAGCTTTGTGGTGTCACTACTGGAAAAAGCATCAATAATTTTCTGGTGGCTTTTTGTGCCGTTGTGTTTGGCCGGAGACTTTAGCAGATTGAAATCTCTGGAGGATGTTTCAGACCCTGCATGTTGTTTACCACAGATAAAGAAAAGAAGATACGCATACAGCTGGTTCTTGCTGTGATCAGCTTAATGATGTCCCAGTTGCCCTAGCCCTGGGCTAGCTCCTTGCTGTGGTGATGCTAGCTGAGCATGGGGATGATCAGAGGAAGACACTGGAGAGCCTGAATGGGGATGTTTCCATCCAGGCAGTGGTAGCAGCCATAGTTCTTGAAGGTCAAGTCCTCTTCTTGTTCTTCAAACTCAAGTTGTCTTCCATGGCCACTTTTCCTGTTGCCTGATGCAGTAGGTGTCTTAAATTGCCTAAACATGGCCCTGGCCTCAGAGCCAAGTGAGAAAGTGGGGCACTTGCTGGAAGGTCTGCAGAGACTTGTGTTCTTTGATGAGCTAGTAGAGGAAGAGGTGAAGATGAAGCAGCACAACCATCAATCTGCACAGGCAGGGAAAGATCATTGGCAGCAAGAAGCTTAATGGTGAATCCTTCAAACTTCTCCAGGGACCGTGGCTGCAGGACAGGTTTTGCTGGAGAAGTGTTTTACTTTAATTAGGTATCTGTATTTTTTTCTTTTTTCATTCTTAGCCCAGCAGGTGAGGTCAGAGCAGAATGAGCTCTGCAAGTTTCCCTTGAGAGGCAGTAAATCACCTCCAGGGAGTGGGAGATGCTGGTCTTCCTTGGGCCAGGGTGGGATCCTGACAGACATAGGTCTGCTGTGCTTTCCTCAAGGTTCTGAAGGAGCTGCCACTGAACTGCATGGTGTGCCCAGGTGCAAGAGGAGGAGCAGCTTCACATCTCAGAGAAAGGAACCAGAACTTAAATCCTTATGGGGCAGAAGACTAATTAAGGACAGATGCTAGCTGGGGCCCAGAGCTTCTTCCATTTCTGGTGTGTGGTTGGTGTCAGCACAAAGCTGGAGAAGGTGGCACAGAGCCAACAAAGCACTTCAGCAGGTATTTAAACAGGGATTTCTGTGGACTCCTCCAAATGTCTGGAGTTGCTTAAGTTTGTATTTAAGTGTTTGATTAGACTGGGGGCTGTACAGTTTGGGGAAGGGAGTAAGAGAAAAAAGATGCAGAGTGTTACCCTTCCAGAGTCTGTGTGGTACCTGATGCACTAGATGATGTGCTGCAGCGTGGGTACAAAGCCTATTCTGCAGAGACCCACAGCCTGATTTTGGCACTGCCAAGCACTATTCAGACAGGGCAAAGACCATGGTTGTGGTGCCTGTGATTCCCCAGATATCTTGGGGATGGGGCAATTGGGATGCACAGTAATGCACACATGGGGCTAAGCCAAGCTGCTGGGTTCTGGCATTGGGAAAACTATAGCAAAGCACCTGGTTTTGGGTGTCCAAGCAGGAAGAACATCTTTCCAAGTGGGAATTCAGGGAATTTTGTAGCTGGAAGTTGTTTCTAGAGGTTAGTGGCCTGGATCAGCTACTCCTCTCCATCATCACAGGGAGGCCGGAGGTTTCTCAGCATGTTGGAAATGATGGAGGTCACCATGGGGATTCAGTGGGATCTTGGTATCACATGGCATGTGATGCTGAGGACAAAGGCAGTGTGATGCTGCCTCTTCTTTCCTCTCTGGGGCAGTATGAGCCCTGGGGGACAAAGAGGGATGAGCCCTAACCCTATTTGAAGTATTAAAATCCTTTCAGATGGCATCAGTGCCTGGCTGGTAACAGCTCTATAATTGAACCTTCTGCTTCCGGCCCCCCCGTGCTTCAGCAACACATTTAACTCTCATTTGTGTAGTGCCTGGTTGCAATTTCTAGCAAAGGTTTGCCCTCTGCCTCCAATCTCTCTGAGCTGTGCCAACCAACCATCCTACCAGCAGAGGAGTGAACAAGCATGGCAAGCAACATGCTACAAGGTATCTAAGCTTCTAATTGTTTGTTGGAGCTTTTGCTAGGCTCCAATTTTATTTCCTCCTTCCGCCTTTTTTTTTTTTTTTTTAAATGACTGATTCCAAGGACAGAGGCTCAGCAGTGAGTGCTTGATCAGGGATTATGTAGGGATGAGATTTTCCAGGCAGTTCTGGATGTGAGTTAGGTTGAAGCAGAGGCACATTTGGCTGCAGTCAGACCTTTTTTGGGGACATTGTCACACACTGACAGGCAAATTGCCTTTGCCTGGCCAAAACCGGGGGCTCTACAGCAGCCCTGCCTGCCCTCCAGGCTCCCTTGGGTTTGCTTCCCCCAAAAGGATGTGCACAGTGCCTGCCCCTTCACCTCAGCCTATTGGCAATGCCTGGCAGCCCCAAAAGGCAAATGCTTTTATTTTAGCAAAGGCTTAAATTACTTATTTAAAAACAGTGCCACAAAGGAAGAAAGTTAATCAGAATCCTCTTTTGGCTTGTGCTGTCCATTCCTTTTCTTCCTGGTAAGCTGGAGGCTGGCCTGAGGGACCAGAGTGACCTTTCCATCCCCAGTCAACATCAGCTCTGCCTGGGTCAGGATTTTCACCTGAAATGCCCTTTCCCTGATAGCCATGACACTGTAGCTGATGTGCTTCTGAAGCTGGGCATCTGCTCCCAACCCAGCATCCAGCCTGCTTCTGTACTGGTGAGGGGTTCCAGGAAGTGCCTGTGGGTACAGGCAGGAGGGAACAGAGCATCCTGTGGGGACGCTGTGGGCCCACAGCTGCAGCCAGCTGGGCTGATCATTCCTCCTTCCTGCTCCAGTGATCCCTGCAGTACTGTAATCACACAATTATTATGCCATTAAAATGTCATATTCACAGAAATATACATAAACAAGGCATTAGCAGTTGCCAGAAAATTGTATTTTTACTGCTAATGACCTGCTCTCCCCCTTAGCAACACTTTAAATTTTTTTCTTTTTTTTGATCCATGATTTAAGACACATGACAACTTACATCTTTGCACTGAGAGGCATTTGATCTTTAATGTATGGTTGCAGTGAAAAGCTGTCCCTGTGCTTGCTGCACGGGTTTGCTGTTTGCCCTTCACTGGTGAGGCATTGGGTAGTTTTGGGAGATGCCTTTATTGGGTGGTTTTGGGGAAGTGCTTTCAGTGGGTGTTTTTGGGGCTGTTTTAGCAAGCTGGTGAAGGTGGTGACTGGCTGTGAGCCCAGCTCTAGGCTGGGTGCTGGAATGAGATGGGAGGTCCTCTCTGCAATGAATTTTTTCTATGTCTTTTTCCCTGGGGAGGTCTGTCTCACTGACCCTTCTGGGGACCCCCCAATGTGCTGTTGGAAGGGGCATCACTTGTTTCTATGAGCAGCTGGATATTATTTTGCTTTTCTTCCTGAATACTCATAGAATCTCTCAAACTCTTTTAAGCATTGACTGGTTTTCCTTTCATTAATATCAGCCACTAAACTGCAATGTTGGAAGAGAGATTACCTAATTACAAGAAAAACGAAGAAAATTTATTACTAGTACATGAGGAAAAGTGAATATGAAACTTGGAGAGAGAAACCCTCTAGAAGATAAATTAGAAAGTCAGGTAGAGTATTGACTTGATCCTTTTGTAGTGCAGGCTTCTAAAGTGAGTTGGATCATAATAAATTAAATTTAGATTTCTGCACATCAGTTAAATAACTCTGAAGACAGAATTCTAGTGTGAGGAAGAGGTGATAATACATGGGAGAAATATTATAATGAAGACCTTATTCAGTATTGTGTAATGGATGTGCTGTCCCTGGGTGAGCAAAGGGGATTTCTCTGTACCCTTTAAGTTGCATTTCCTGATCAGATGCTGAGAAACAGGCAAGTCCCTGTATGTGAGTTGTGGAGGTCTCCTGCCTCCCACTGCTTGCATAGCTGGGAGATCTTAATGTGAAGCCACTGCTTCGTATTCCCTCACTGCTTTGCACAGATTTTTTTTTCTAAGGCTGGTGCCCATGTGTGTCCAAGTATCTTGCTCCAATTTCAGTGATCCTTGTGGGAAGCTAAGGATGGAAAATTGAAGAACACCTAGAAGATTTGGACAGGAGATGTGGATCAAAAGCAAATAATCAGACTCCTGGCTGAGAAAATTAAGCCAGTCCCCTGGGCTTGTTTTGTGTCCAGATATTGGTTAAAATCACTCTTACATCTCCCATTTGGCATCTTTTGGTCTTGATCTCAGATGTATATTTAGCTACTGATACTTAGAAACCATCCTATTGATACTTTTCCTCATCCCAAAAAGAAGAGCCTTGGCAAAACGAAGTGGGCTGATGTCTTTTGGGTGGAGATTTTATGGGACTATTAGTTCTTCACTGTGATGCAAACCAGGAATGCAACCCTTGGATGCAAAGTATATCCAGGGCAGGATGAGAAGCAAAAGCCATGGGATAAGCCACTGGTATTTGTCCATATATCCATTTTCCACTGAGATCCCACAGTAACAGGACAGTAGTGGGGATAGATGGACGCTATGGAAATGCCATCCCAGACCTTGAAGCACATGCGAGGACCCTCCCATTCACCAAACTCCCTCTTCTGGCTTTGCCAGATCCTTGCTGCCCTTGCAGCTTGTACAAAAGCTTTGTTTTTTCTGGAGCTGCAGCTACACACAGGAATCCACCAACCTCCTGGCTTGAGCCATCAGATGCTTGCTTGTCTGGCTGCTCCCCTCCCACCTGGTCCAAGGCTATTTGGTTTAATTAACATTTAAAATGTATGTATACACTTCTAACAGCCTTAAGTGCCATGTGGCTACTTTTAAAAAACATTTCTCTTCTTACTAAGTTTGCTAAAGCTAACTTTCACATTTCTTCACTACATTGAGACTTAGAGACTGCAACTCATCATCAGTTGTTTTAATGGCCTCAGACCCCACCTCCCTCCCCTGGCCCCATGATCAGCAGCTCATGAAGTTGTACAAACATCAGGCTGTCAGTGACTCCAAGATGCAATTGCCTCACTTTTCCCTGGTCTTCTACTGTGGTGTTCAACCATGTTTTGCAAGATGCCTTGGAAAAAACAGAAACGATACCTATCACCCTTTGTTTGTCAGTCCTCCCAAAAGCCCAGGGCCAGGTTATGTACATCCTCCTCATAAACCTTCTGCAGTGATCTTTCTGGTTTCATAACTTTCTCACAGCCTTGAATGACTTTCTCCTGATCCTGAACAACATTCTCCCAGTCTGAGTGGTTTCTTGTCAGGGTTTTCTTATGGTCTTCCCTGCACAAGGCTAAGAACTGGAAGAACTCCTTAGGAGGCCTGTGGGGTCAGAGCTGAGGGAGAAGGAATTCAACCCTGTATCTGGAAGCTGCTGCATCTCTGGGCTTTGTTGGCTTTGGTGTTTGCTGGTGTTGCTGTCTGGGCAGAGTGGAGCATCATGTGGCTTGAGGCACCTGGCTTGGTACTGCCATGGTTCACTTGCAGGAGCCAGTGCTTCCTTCTCCCTACAGCTACAGAAAACACGCTGCCAGATGTGAGTAAAATCAATTATGGGATAAAAATCATCCATTTTAGAAGCTTCTCTTTGTGCTATTAGCAGGCAAAATCCTCTTTGCTATGGTGTGAACTGAGGAGGGGGAAAAAAAAAGAAAGAAGAAGATCAAGTATTGGATAAGATCACATTTTTCTTCAGGGCTAAGATGCTTGTAAGTGTTTGCATCTCTCCTTGTTACACGTAGGCTGGGATCAAAGAGGTTGTTCTGCTGTAATGATGAGATCTTATTGTGCTGCAATGTTCTGGCTGGCTTGGCACCATGCCACTGAAGAATTCTTAAACCCCCAACAGCATCACATTGGTAAGGGATGCTTAATGCCCCCCTGACAGCAGCAAGCCATCAAGGGATGCTGAAACCCACTGGTGGCTATCAGAGCTCTTAGATAACCCCAAAAAGCAGCTCCTCCATCCTTTTGGAGGGCAGTGACATCACAGGTACTTTCTTACCCTCTCTTCTTCCTAAGGTGGGGCTGAAGGCCTAAGTAGGAGACTTGTGGTCAGTGTGGACCAAAATCAGGCTGGGAGGACTACATTCCCCTTATTCCAGGGTCTTGTTGATGAAGCTGTCCCTGAGGTCAGGGTAAGACTATGAAAATGTGGGATTGTGTTTGAAGGAACTACTCCTTCCTGATGTCCCTTTCTTGCCTGGAGGTTTACAGGGCTGCAGGGATATGAGGTGCAAAATACCATTGTTTTTTGGCTAGAGAGAAGTGAAAACCCTAACAAGACCTTTGTGCTTTTGTATTTCTTGAGACTGTGCTGTTAGAGAGAGGGATCCACCAGAGACTTGAATTTGTTTCAAATTAGTCATTTCAAATTCAAATTGGCAGACTCTCCTTGATATGCTGTTTCAAGACCTGGGAAAAAAACAAAACCTGAAGACATAACGAGGCTCCTTGTTATCCCTGCTTTTGCCACGCTTGGCAGTTCTGCAGGACTGACCGATGTCTGGCAGGGCTTGGGGGGACCTCTGAAGTGGGCTCAGATGTCCTCCAGTCTCTTCGGTCTCTAACAGGGCTGACTTTGTATGCACAGGGCTCAGATGTGGACTGGGACGACCTTTGGGATCAGTTTGAAGAGCGGAGGTACCTGAGCGCCCGGAGATGGAAGGGTGGAGAGGACCCATACCGGCTTCATGCCTTTAACCAGCGGGAGAGCGAGAGGATCCCCAGTGACCGTGCCATCCGTGATACCCGCCACCACAGGTTCTGCCTCCCCCCTGGTTTCTCCTAATATTCCTCACAAAACTTCATTTTAGGGGTGGATAGTCCCATTCCTCTTCAAGGGGACACGGTTTGGGGATGCTAGGTGGGTCTGGGCCATGCACCCATGCCTAGTGGGATTGGTTCTGACTGCATTGTGGTTTTAGGATTTAATCTTTGCTTGATTTCTTGGTATATCTAGAAGTCCTAAGCCTATTAATTTAGACCTGTATAAATTATTCCAGGACCACAGGGAAATAAAGGGAAAAAAATTAAATTCAGAAAAGTAACAGGTATGCAAGTAATGGGTATTGCCACAACTGGTAAAGTTCACTGGTTCTGGGAGCTCTTGCTCTGCAGCATACATGGTGAGACAGTGCAAGGAGTATAAAATAACTGCTGAGCACTATTTTTCACTGCAGAGAGAGGAGTTAATGTGGGGAGAATGGGATTATTGGTTAAGGAGGAGCAGAGGAATTTAAGAACTTGTTGGGTTACTGGGTGTTCCAGCAGCATCAAGGTCAAAAATAGCCTTCAATACCCAAAGGACTTCTTGGGAGAGGCAGGGAGGATTGTGGTGAGAGTTGCCTTGTGGCGTTCCCTCACTGCTGTCAATGTGAGAAGGGCAGGGTGGAAGTTTTGGTGCTGGCTGTGGCTGCAGCTGTAGACACACTCAGGTTGCCATTCCAGACTCACTGGGGAAGAGCTGTACTTCAAAGCTGCAGGTCATTGATGGCCAGCAGGATCAATTGTTAGTCTGCTGGACAGGGCAATGATGTAGTGTCTTGCTGGTGTAGGAAATATTTCCAAGTTTCCTTTGATGCAGTTTTCCTCCTTGTCTTCAAAGGGTATCCCTGGCATATCCCTGCCCCCCACCAGTGGTCCCCAACCCACAGCCAGTGCAATCCCTTCCTGAGGAGCTGCACTCGATATTACATCCCAGCCCTCTGGCAACAACCATCCTCTTCTGCCTTCTCCTGAGAGCCCTTTTGGGGGAAAATCCTGCTCCAGTGGGGGTCTTCTGCTGGACACAGCCATGGCACCTTGCTGCCTTGGCTACTTTTTGCTCCCAGGTCAGATCAACTCGACTCTTGGCTTCTGACTTGACTCTGAATTTCCCTTATACCAATCCAAATGCAGCACTTAGACTCAAATGCTGAAACAGCACCAGTTCTCCAGCCACAGATCACGCAACATGCTTATTTATGTATTTATTTATTATTTTAGCTCCTTTTCACAGTAAGGACCAGATGCTCCTTTCTCTGGAGAGGAACTGTCAGCCCTGACAGATGCCTGTTACAACTGAGCAGAGAGTGAGTGTACTATTTCTGGAGAAAATTAATGCCAGGGTGTCACAGTTTAACGCTGGGCTGGCAAGTAACTGAATGATAGATGTTCTCTATGAATCCCTCTCCCCTTCCTGATAAAGAAAGGAGAGAGAATAAGGGAGAGAGACTTATGGGCTGGAAACTAAACTACACAGCTTTAATGAAACAGTAATGATTAAAAAAAAGGAAAAATAATTAAATATATGCAAATACACAGAAAACCAATACCACATTCCTCTCCCCTCCCCCTCACATCACCACTGAGGCTGCAAGGCAGGCTCTGGAAAAGTCCAGGCTGGACTCCTGGAGTCAGAAGCAATCAAAAGCTGGAGGCAGGAACACACAGATTCAGGCTGGCACAGACTGGGAGCACAGGCAGAGGAATGGATGGAATCATCCCAGGGTGCTGAAGGAACAGGCAAAGAAGGGCTGAAGGGAAGGGGCTTTGACCTCATGATCCCTCAAATTTGTACCAAATATGACACGTATGGGATAGGATACTCTGGTCAATTTTCGTCACCTGTCTAGGCTTCTCCTCCCTAAAGGAGGGCTGCAGGTGCAACCACGGAGATCTGGTGGAGGCAGGTGCTGAATGGAAGAATGAAGAAGGGAGAAGGGTCTGGGCATTGTGGCCAAGGGGGAGAGGAGGGTGCAGAGTTTGCAAAGACCTCTCTGGAGCAAAATCCTTGCTCATGGTGCAGTTGTCTAGGGAGTTTCACAGGTGATGCTCTGACACTGCTGTGCCACCTGGGAGCTGGTCCAGAACTGCCTGGTGGAGCCTGGTAGGAAAGCATGAATGAACGTGGCTTGCTCTAGCAGTAGGGAGAAATTGCTGGTGGCTGTGCAAGAAGAACCTGAAAAGAGAGTCCAGCATGCTGTGACCAGGAAAGTTTCCTCCTGTGAAGGGGAGAGCAAACTACTGCTAGCAGAGAGCTTGGCAAGGCCCTGGGGCTCATGCTGTGTGACCCCCTGGAGGCTGTGCTTAGAGACTTGGTTTTGATGCCAAACCTGGCTTATCACAGAATCATAGAATTATCAGAGTCAGAAGGGACCTCTAGAGATCATCTAGTCCAACCCCCCTTGCTAAAGCAGGATCACCTAGAGATCATTATACAGGACTGCATCCAGGCAGGTTTTGAACGTCCTCAGAGAAGGAGTCTCCACAAACTCTCTGGGCAGTCTGTTCCAGTGCTTTGTCACCCCCACAGCAAAGAAGTTTTTTTCTCGTGTTTCAGTTGAACTTCCTTGTGTTCCAGTTTGTGCCTATTGCCCCTTGCATTGCTCAGCAGTACTGAAAATAGTCTGGCTCCATCATCCTTACAGATGGACAACCCTTTAGATTTCTGTAGACATTAATAAGGTCTCCTCTAAGTCTTCCCCTCTCCAGGCTAAACAGTCCAGCTTTCTCAACCTTTCCTTGCAAGAAAGATGCTTCAGTCCCCCAGTCAACTCTCTCCAGCAGTTCCTGATCTCTCTTGAATTGAGGACCCCAGAATCAAATACAGTATTCCAGATGTGGCCTTACTAGGCCAGAATAGAGGGAGAGGATGACCTCCCTTAACCTACTGGCCACACTCTTCCTAATACATCCCAGGATACTATTGGCCTTCTTGGCCACAAGGGCACAACGTAGGCTCATAGTTAACTTACTGTCTACCAGGACAGTAAGACCTAATATTTGGTACTACACCATTGATCATGACCCTCTGAGCTCTGACACACAGCCAGCTCTCAATTCACCTCACTGTCCACCAACATCTGAACCACCCAACAAGAGGCTTCCAGTTGCTGACAGCCCAACCCAACAGGGTTTTTACTTCTGATGTCTGAGGCAGCCTGAGATGCTGCTTTGCCCTCCAGCCCCTGTCTGATCTCTCCCTGGATCTGTGGGGGTGCTGGCTCAGGTTGGTTAACATCACTTCCTTGGCAGCAATGAAGGGTAATCATTATCTCCAGACTACCTGCATCACAGAGAAGGGATGGCCACGCTGTTGTCGTCAGAGGTGCTTTGCCTTTTCACCCTGGCAGCTCAGTGGCTCCATTCAGGTTTTCAGACCACATCTCAGCTTATCCCAGACTGCAAACTGTGCCCTGCAATAATGGGCTCTGGTGCTGGGATGTTCATGGTCACCGAGGTACACAATTCAAAGTACTATGAGATGCTGCCTCGAAAGGCAGGCTGAGAGGCTTTAATTAAAAATGGTACTGGGTGAGGATGCTGGGCCAGGGGGAGTCTGGTGTTTCCTCAGGAGCAGGGTTTGTTGTGTCTCGATCATGGATGCTGTAGAGAAATAGCAAATAAAGGTGCTTATTTTGCAGTGGTTGATTTGCAGTCCTAGTCCTCCTAATTCTTTTCTTTTTCTCAAGCGAGAAGGATGAGAGTGATACTTGGGAAGGAGTTGGGGGGTGAGATAGACTGAGATAGACTGTATGAGGAACTGATGGAAATGTATAAGCAAGTGTTTTGAATGCAAGAGGATGTGTCAGTTAAGTGGCTGTATTATTCTTTTTTTTTTCTAGAGGACAAAGCTACTTATATCTGAAAGAGCTGTGCTAGGAGTGTGAGTTACATCACCTGTCTGTGCAGCAAGCAGAAATGATTTCTGAGCTGTGTCCTCAGTTGTCTGCAGGGCAGAGGAGATCAGCAGCATGAGGACCAGGTGTTTCAGAGCCCAGCTCCTGGCAATGAGAGTGACTCTGGACTCTTCCATCAAACACCATGGTGTAACATTAAGTTTTCTATGTGCTGTGCTTTGTTCCTCCAAGTTGTCCCTTGTCCCAGCCCTGCGGTGCTTCTCTGGGTAGGAAGAGCATCTGCATGGGACAGGCATCTTTCCAGAAGAGTCGAAGGAGCTTGCTTGGGAGCAGGCACAGCCTCCATCTAGCTGTCTTTTTCCTGGAGAACACTTTTGGTTGTTTGTTTGTTTGGACTGATGCTTTGCTTCCAAAAAATGGCTGTTTCAGAGGGAAAAAAAAATAATCTGATATCAGTTTCTCCCCCCTCTTCAAGTGATAGATTTCCTTCACCTAAGTGATTTTGGTTTTGTTTCCCTGTTAAACAGTTTTGATGCCAGTGACAGATTTTATTTCATTCAAATTCCTCACCTGCCTGTCCATTAAATTTTGCCAAAAGAAACACATGCACAAAATAGTTCTGAGTCAATCTGAGATGGTGCTTCCCCCATCCTTTTCCAGTTTTGCCTTTTCCTCTGCTTGCACTCCAGCCCTGTTCTTGGCAGCCTCATGGGGGGATGTGTGCTGTACCCCCTGATGGGTGCTGCTGTACAAGCACTTGGGGGGGGACCTTCTTCTCTATAGTCTCTGTGGGAATTTGTTTCAACGTCTGGTTTCCCCTGTGAGAACAGATTTGCCATTGAGATGGAAGAGTCGAGGGAGCCTTTGGGATTTCCCTCTTCTTGGGTGGATTGAGGCATTGGAGCAATGAGGGAAAAGACTTACCCAGAGCTGGCACCAGTGACAGAATCTGGGTAGAAGAGAAATGATGCTTCTGTGCTGGAGCTATGAAGCTCTTGGCTAAGTTGCCAGTGCCTTGGTTTCAAGCATCCCCTCTACCTGAGGGCATAGACTAGGATGAGCAGAGTGCTTACAGCTTTTGGAGCAGGGTTTTGTCTCTTTTTCCATAGCAAGTTAGTTTGTGTTGAGAGCTGAGATGCTGTCTATCTTTCTGTCTACGTGTCTCTCTCCAGGCTCCAGTCTCTTGCTAAGCCCCTTGGGAAACTGCAGAGCTGGTACTGGCAGGGCTAATTATTCCTCAAGATGGAAGATGTGATAAAATAGTAACCTTTTCAAAAACAGAGCACCAGTTAATTAGCTCCACTTCTGTAACACATTCACCCAGCGATAAAAGCTTATTCCCTAGATATCTGGTTACACTGTCTGTGGTGTGGTAATCTTTCTGTGTGCCCCAGTCATGATGAGGGATGGGGAGGGGAAAGAGAATTTAATAAGAGACAGTGACCTGTGACCCTGTGCACTGGGGACAAACAGCTCCATTTCAGGGTGAGTGGCATCTGGCCATAGGCACTGCTGCTTTCCTTTGAGAGGCTGGAGCTTGAAGTAGGATCCACTCTGCTCCCAAAGCCTGGGTTACCTCCGTGTTGTCAGTGCTGCCTCTGTGGAGTCTGAATTTGGGGGCTGTGCATTGGACAGGGCTCTGTAGAGCTGAGTGAATAACCAGGTTTTGGTTCATTGGTTATTTAAAAAAAAAAAAAAAAAAAGAAGAAAAGCCAAGATTAGCAGTTTCAGGATAAACCAAAAGCAAATTTTTCAGTGAATATAAACGTAAAAATACAGGCTAAGGAAAACTTAGGCCAGAGAAATTTGTTTTTCTCATCCTGAAAAGGAAAAAAAAATTTAGATCTCAAATGTTTTTGACACTCTCACTCATCTAAAAGTAGCAGGCAATATTTAAAAGCGAGTGATTTCAAATATCAGTTGAAAAGTACAAGTTGGGCTCCTCTGGAACAAGCAATGTACTGGAGTGAAAGTGATGCTGCATCGTGTGTCAATAGCTGCAGAAACAGCTGGTGGAAGGGCATGGTATCCTCATGGCAGTCACTGTGCTGGAGGAAGGGCTTCTTCCCCCTGAAGGAAGGGATGGGGTTCTCTGATAGACTGGGATTGACCTCTACCTCAGATGTGGCCCTTGGAATGGGGGTGCCAACACTGGTAAATCCGTAGAGGCATCAGCTCTCCGCTTCAAGCTCCATGTGTCCCCTTTTGTGCAGTGGACAGAGAGGATCCCAGGCTTTTATAGGGAAGAGAAAGCTTTGCAGTGCCACTGCAGAGAGCAACGTGGCACCATCCTGAACCATACTGGCATCCACTGATTACTTCCCCATGGACATTACTTCATCACCAAGTGCTCTGGCATTCACAGGCTGCCACTGATGACTCTCTGCTGGAGTCGTCCTCTTTGACTACTATAATGTATTGACTTATATGTATACTACAATGTGTTATAGTTATTACGTGCCATCAATTACACTGATAGCTTGCTCCAAGTAATTCTGGCAGAATGAAGTTGTTTCTTTAATTTTTGTGCATGTCTCTGTATTTCAATTGACCCCGTGTTTGTGTAGGTTTAAATTGAAATTGAGTATTAATAAACAATGGAACTAATTCTCTGGCACTCTGGTTACTCGTTAAAGATACGAGACAGTTTCTTCTATCAAACTCTTGTTTGTTTTTTCATCTACCCAGTGCCTTAAAGTCCTGCTCCATTAATGATCACAGACAACTCTTCAGGACTATCTCTGTGGATTTCTGATGTCAACACTTGGATATTCCTGAATGCTTAAGGTGTTTTTGAGCTAGCACATTGTGGAATTTGGTTTATGTTTCTCCAGTTCTGACTAAGGAGGTGTTGTGGGGATTGTAGTTTCTCTGCTTTGATTTACCACACATTGACAGAAAGCTCCAAGTAGAAATTATCATCCCTGATGGACCTTTACATCCTTGGTTCTGACTCTCTTAAATTTCAGGTAATTTCAGGTTGTTCTGTCTGCTAAAGGTCTCTAATAAAGGACTGGTGGCTTTCCTGGAAGGTGCAAGGTGCCAGATTTTGCTTTTACTTTCACCAGGTGAAAGCCTTTGATGACAGCTCTGGTAGTTCAGTAAAACTTGATGTGAGAAATTTGGAGATGATTGAAAATTCTGCTGAAAACAAAGATGGTTCTTTGCTTGTGGAGTTTTTTGTTTGTTTTTTTTTTGTTTTTTTCCCCCCGCTTTTCTTGGTTCCTTTTCTTTTTTCCTCAGTTCTGAGGAAGTAAAGGTGGAAGGAGTCAAGAAGCAAGACACTGAGTTTGTCTGAAGAGCCCTAGTAGTCTGAATTATTCACAGAATCACAGAATCAGGTGGGTTGGAAAGGACTTCTGAGATCATCAAGTCCAACCCTTGACCCACTACCACTGTGGTTCCCAGGCACTGAGTGCCACATCCAGTCTCTTCTAAAAAACCTCCAGGGACAGAGACTCCACCACCTCCCTGGGCAGCCCATTCCAATGCCTGATCATCCTCTCTGTAAAGAATTTCTTCCTAATATCTAACCTAAACCTTCCTTGGCAGAGCTTAAGTCCATTCCCTCTTGTCCTACTGAGAGCTGCCTGGGAGAAGAGCCCAACCCCCCCCTGGCTCCAGCCTCCTTTCAGGGAGTTGTAGAGAGTGATGACGTCTCCCCTGAGCCTCCTCTTCTCCAGACTAAGATAATTCATGAGCTGCTTTGAAAATTAAGATGCATAATATAGTTTAACTTGTTTTTAAATGCAACCATGCTATAGTCTCCCTGCTTTTTAGTAGGGTCTTCTTTTTCCCTCTCCTCTTTAACAAAGACAAAAAAACCCCATAGAATTTTAAAGAAATTATAAATGCATAAACTCATCAGTTTTGAGGTTCACAGGCAGCAGCACATCATGAGAACAGGAGGTTATTTTTGCTTTCTTGCTTTTTTCCTTTCTTCAAATTTAACTGTTTGATTGATTTTTTTAGATATTTTTCTTGCAGGGAAAAGAAAGAAAGAAAGAGACTGAAAGATCCATAGAGTTAGAGGAAATATTAATTGTGCATTAGCCAGATATAGCATTGTTTCAATTTGCAGAAGCTATGTAGAAAAATGTCCTTCTTGGTCAATCCAAGAAGGCTGAGCTGCTTAAATCAGCCCACACTTGAGTTGAACAAAGGTTCCCTGTTCTGGTGGGCAGTGTGCAGGGTGGTCCTCTGCCAAGGTTTGGAGCTGCTCACCTTCATGCAAGCTCTAGCTATGACCATCACTTTCATGGTTGCACATTGACTTCTTAAGAACTGAACTCAGAGGCTGAGAAGACCTCTTTCATCAGAAGCTTCATCTTCTCCTGCCCTCAGGAGACCTCTAGTCTTTTGCCTGCTTTCTAGTATTTTTGTGGTCGCATGTGTTGGGGAGGGAGAGAAGTAGGGACCTTGGGGAGGTTCTTTTGGGAGTCTAATATAGAGCCAGAACAGGTTGAAAGCCCTGTTCAGCCAGGGCAGCAGGTTGAACAGCTGCTTCATTGTTCAACCCGAACAATGTTGAGGTTTGGCAGCATTTTCCTGATGGCTTTCCTTGTGGTTTTATCTGATTGTGTCTAGTTAAAGCCTGCTAAATAACACCTTGTCATCTCTGATGCTAACCACCATGGAATAGTTGTTGTAGATGTGCTTCCTCACCCTCACTCAAGCCTTTGCACACCCCTAAGCTGTCTGCTCATCTGAGGATTTCTCTCTTTGGATTTCCCAGTTTTTCCCAGCCCCAGCAGCTACTGAGAGCATTGCAGGCCCCCCTGGGGACTGACCCCTGTATGTGCTTTGGTCATGCAAATACTGAACTGTCATATCCCATTTATATTGTGGTATGAGACTGAGGGATTTCCATCTCTGGTGGGTGTGAAGTAATGACTTTTGAAACGTACTCTGCTCTCCAGCACAAGTCACTAGGCTAAATTAAGCATGGATAACTGAGAAATGCTGGGAAATAACTGGGAAAAATATCAGAGACTGTGTTACCGAGAGGTCAGGTGAGACAGTGCATGGTCCTATCCAGCAGTAAGCTCTGTGAACACATTAACTTCTATATGACTTTGCACATATCATTCTATATAACTCTAATTCACAGCATGTCCAAGTTCCCTATTCTTAGAACATTTTTGTGGGAGTCACCTGTAATTTTGCTTCAGCTGAAAGACAGGGTTTAGACATGATGTTTTCCCTATTGCTGGGGCCTATCCTACCCTGAGAGGTTGTCCTGAGAGGCATGACCAAGGTACCTGCATTTCCTTCCTGGCATGTGGGGCCCTGGCATGCTTGGCACTGGACAGGGCAAGGCAGCTTGGGCTCTAATCTCTTTTCTCCCACTTGCAATTGCTTGCTTGCCTATGACAGGTGTCTTCCTCCCTCCCCAGGGCAGTAGTTTCCATTTTCATTTTCCTTCAAGGGAATAATCTTTCACAGCTGGCTGGTTGTCAGGCCTTGCTCCAGTCTCTGCTGGGGTCTTGGAGGAATGAGTTACAGTGACTACACCAAGGCTGCCCAGCTGCAATAGTTAGGTGAAGCAGCTCAATCCAAAAAGGGCTGAGCTGGTTTTCATGATAAGACAGAAAATTGGTAAAGTAAGTTCTCCCTGGTTTTCTTTCCTGGACTGCCACCTGTTTCCAGATACAGACTGGGTGCTGTCCTTTTTGTAACGTGTAGACATGGTTTCAGCATCTCTGCTCTATCTCCTCTACTGTAGAGGCTTTTCCCAAGCATGGACAACTTGGTCCAGTCCAAGGCCAGGCTGGCACATAGGCTTGTTCTGGTCCTGACTGACTGAGTTCCTTCAGAGGTGTGCACCAGGCTGGCAAGATCTCTTTTTCCAGTATGGATGCAAGATGAGAGCTTTGATATTAGTAGTAACTCTTCTTCAAAGTTGCTGTGGGTATTACAGTTCAGTTCACTTTTTCTGTGAGCTATAAAGAACTTTTTGTTTTTCCCCTTTCTCCACCAAGCTGTTCTCTGCTTCTGGTGGAGTGTTCAAGTCTATAACATGCAGCTCACTGCTGTGACATGACTCTTGCATGTGTCTTCTCAAGACAGAAATCAAGCTTGGAGAGTTAGTCAGGTATGAGGAATGTTATTTGAAACCCCAAGTGCTTGTAGCTTGCTCCATAAGTGATGGTGTCAACCTATATTGATAGGTTCACCTGTTTCTGATGGTAGGTTCCTGTCCTCTGGGGTGATGTGAGAGAGTGCCCTGTGTGAGTGCACTGTGGAGAGAACCCAAATACTCTTAGTTCAGATGTGTGGTGAGGAGACTGCTCTACCACGTGTTTCTAAGGAGAAGAGAGGATCCAGGAAGAAGTTGAAAGATGGTGTAGCTCTGCCTGCTAAGGCTGGCTCTTTGAAACAAATATGCAGAGAGCACTTTGGAAATAATGAGATGTGTTGTGGGAGAATTTAGACCTCATGGAAATCATTAAAAATTCAAAGCAGAGCTGTTGGCAACTGATAGCCATTGAAGGAGAGAAACCTGTCAGGGGAAGTCAGGGGAGAAGGATAAAGATATTCATCTCTTGAAGGATGTTAAGGCACAGGAGAGGGTGATAATAAGAGGTGGGTTTCAGGAAACACAGTGCAGGTCTGTAGACACACAATGGCTGATGTCAAGATCAGCACAGAGGTAGACCAGAAGGAGTAGAGGAACTGGTTCATCTCTGTACATACAGTTAGTCTTTACCATTGTGCTGTATAGTGCTGTTTCCAAGGTGAGCTTTGGTTTGGTGAGGGACACTGTGAATTAAGTCTGGCATTTTAAATGTAAAATGGGTTGAAATGCCCTGGGTATGTGAGTGCATTGTCCCATTGGGAGGATCTCTAGGGATGTAGTGAGTGCATTGTCCCATTGGGAGGATCTCTAGGGATGTATGGGTGACTGTGTGCAGAGGCCACCAAGATGTGATACCCCACTGCACACAAGGAGCACAAGTGTCAAAGCAACCCAATAAAAAAGTCTTCAGAGTGAGGAACTTCAAAAGCTTGTGAAGAATATCCAAACTGGGGACTTTGCAACAGGGCTCTGCAATTCCTGGAATTAGTGCAGGACTCAATCCATCCACTCCATCTATCTCTTCCCTGTTCCTGAAAACAAATGTTTCCTAATTTATTCTTAAGATGTTAAGAGCATATTGGAAGTATGGAGAATACAGTGTTTTCTGGGGTCCCCAACACAAGAAGAACATGGAGCTCTTGAATTGAATCCTGAGAAGGGCCAGGAATATGATCTGAGGGCTGGAACACTTCTCTAGTGAAGACAGGCTGAGAGAGTAGAGAGTTCAGCCTGGAAAAGAGAAGACTATGGGGAGGTTTTACAGTGGCATTTCAGTACCTGAAAGGGCTACAGGAAAGCTGGGGAGGGACTTTTTACGAGGGCTTGTAGAGATAGGATAAGGGGGAGCGATTTTAAGACCAAAGAAGGTAGGTTTAGAATAGATATTAGAAAGAAGTTCTTTACAGTGAAGGTGTTGAGACACCTCTGGTTGCCCAGAGAAGCTGTGGAAGAATGTCCCTTCCCTGGAAGAGTTCAAGGCCAGGTTGGATGGGGCTTTGAACAATCTGGTCTAATGGAAGGTGTATCTGCCCACAGCAGGGGTGTTGGAAGCCAGATGAATTTTAAGGTCCCTTCCAACCCAAACCATTCTACAATTCTCTGAAATTATTTCAAAATTGAAGGGGAAATAACCTGAAAACTCAAAAGAGAAACTTCCCATCAAATCAAAGTTTGATGTCTGGGTTTGCAAGAGGAAATAATAATTTTGTCTTTGGCTGGATGCTCTCTACAGTGTTTTTAGGGCAGGTTAGCCTAGCTTCTGTCTTCCTTTGCCCCTCTAGATGCAGTGAGCTGGCAAGTAGCCCCTGTTGCAGGCAGTTCAGCTGTTCAGACTGGCAGCATCCCTGCTGGCATTTACTGTGCTGAGATTGCTCCCCAGTCCTGCTGCAAGGTTTCAAAGCATGAAACTTCAAATGACTTCAGCAGCAAGTTTCAACACTGCAAATAAACAATGTGGTTATTACTTTTTTTACATCTTTTTGGTGTTGGGAAATTTTGAAAAAGAGGCAAACCTCTCAAACTTTCAATGGTCTCCTGAAAATGTTGTGGGTGTTTTTTCTCCCTGCTATTTTTTTTGTTGTTGTTGTCAATTAGATGACTATGAAATACCCTAAGCATCACAAAACATTTATCCAGTGACAGCTTTAGGTAGCACAGGCAGCTCTTAGAGGATTTATTTTCATTATTACAGCAATTTTAGGGCTGCATGATGCAATTTTCACTTGCAGTGAGGTATTAAATTGAAATTACCCCAGATGTAATTGTCATGCAAAATGATTGTGGACATGTGGAATTTAATGCTTTTCCAAGCTGTGGTTTTTATTACTCAAGCAAGTGCCAAAAAAACACTTTTAGTCAACAGGCTAAACTGAAATCTGCCTTTTGGGGAGCCAGGATGTTTAGCCACATTTACACTGGGGGTGGGAAGGGAAAAAATCAGGGTCCAACTGGAGGAAAGTTTGGGAAGGCTCCTGAAAGAAGACCCCAAGGGTAAAATCTTGCCAGGGCAGAGTCAGGGCCACACAAGGACCTTGGTGGAGCCCTGGCAGATGCAGCAGCTCAGACTAACCCTTTGTGGACTGTTTTTTGGGGAAGCAAAGCTCACCTGGAGTGCAAGGCCATGCTCACAGGTGAAGTGAAACTGGGGGTGCTGCTGCATCCCAGCCTGCTCCAGTTGTTGGGTCCTGATTTTCTGGGGTGTATTGAGCCTCAGATGGAATCACAGAATAATGGATTGGTTTGAGTTGAAATGGATGTCAAAGATCCTCTAGTTCAAACTTCCCTGCATGGTCAGGGACACCTCCCTTCTAGAGCAGGTTGCTCAAAGCCCCATCCAGCTTGGCCTTGAACACTTCCAGAGATGAGGCAACCTGCCCTTCCATGGGCAACCTGTTCCAGTGTCTCACTACCCTCACACTAAGGAATTTCTGTGTAATATCTAATGTAAAACCTTCTTTCAGCCTGAAACCACTCCCCCTCATCCTGTCACTACATGACCTTGTAAAAAGTCCCTCCCTATCTTTCCTGTAGCCCCCTCAGGTACTGGAAGGTTGCTATAAGGTCTCTCCAGAGCTTTCTCTTCTCCACAATGAACCCAAATTCTCTCAGCCTCTCTTCATAGGAGAGGTGCTGCAGCCCTCTGGTCATCCTCATGGGCCTCCTCTGGGGGTCTGGCAGGAGTTGCAGAGCCAGTGGCCAAGCTTTGGAGGTGCTTGCGTGTGGCATTCCAGTGTTGCCCAAGCTCACATTGTCTAGTTAGGCTCATTTTGTGCATAGACATCTGTATTTTTAAAAGCAAGTTGCTGTCATGCACAAGGAGTATTCTTCATACTGCTGGCAGGTTCAGCCAGCATGCAGTATCCCTGGCACTCCCACTGGTGGGTGATACAGTATGCACCAACTGTGGCTTTATTGATTAACTCTTTAACTATTATAATTACATAAGTGAAGTATCAATGACTTTGTATTTTCCACCTTCTTTCATTCTTTTCCAGAAATAGCTTCCCTTGTTTGCTCTGCAGAACTCCTGATGCTGCATGGCAAGTAGGTGCAAAGGCATACATCTGGGAACAGTTCAGACATTAATGGTGTATAAATAACACAGGAAGAGCAATTGTCATTGTCTGTCTATGCAGCTAGACAGACTAGCTGTCTGGTTTGTCAGACAAACCAGGCATCAAGCAGCAGCAACACAGCATGTTGGGCAAGCTCAGCTGAAGTTGGTAACTGGATGATGTAGGTGGCCACAGTGAGCCAGAAGAACAGCTGAGAGCATGACCAGGTGCTATTTGGTATTACAAAAGCCCTCTGCTTTTAGTATCCCTGAGATGTAACTTTGATGAATGAGGGTGTTGTTTCATGGGGCAATGTTACTGAATTTTCTCCTGCATGCAGCATAGCTGTGCAACTTTGGTGTCCTTGGGGGATGGACCTAGAATTTTAATTACTTCAACAATGCATTTCTGGGGTTGGTGACTATACTGAAAGAATACAGTAGTCTTTAGAAATCTGCTTTGATGAAGTTGAGGCAGGATTTGGTTAAGGTTTTAAGTGAAACAATGCGAGAAAACAGGAAGCAATTTAGCATGGACTTGAAAATACTTTGTCCCACCCAAGATGTCCTTTTTTTATTTTTTTTTTTTTTTTTTTTTTTTGGTATTACTGTACTTGCTGCACACTCTTTTCCACCCTTCCACCCTCCACCCAACATTGTAAATAATCAGTGATTGCAATTTTAACATTCTTTAACAAGCGCTTTATCCTCTCCATCCCCAACTTATTTTTTTCACCTCTTTTTACTTCTTTCAGATACCATGGTTTGGTGAATGAGTGGTTGCTCAGTTCTCTTCCCTGCTTCATTTGAGGGTGGCAGTGGTAGCACCTGGGCAGTGACAGGAGGGTGGGCAAGTGTTGTGTGGATGGGAAGGGTTATGATGACTGTGATAAAGAGCTCCTCAGGTTGGGTACAGGGTGACCTCCTGCCACTGGTCTGTCATTTTAAGGTCATGAGAGGAGCTCAGAGGAAGCTGGAAAGAGCAGCACAGATGTAAGAGGTGTATCCAGACTTCCTGTGCTGGAAGACCTGCATTGGTCTATATAAGTCACAAATGTCATCAGCTAAAGGTTAAAGTAATTATAGAGTCTACAGAGTTTCCTCCTGGGAAGGAGGCAGCAGGGGCTGTGATTGCCACTGTGGGTTTTCACCTGCTACAGGTTGTCTTAGAAGTGATTAAATCCCAATATTCCCTGTGTCAGAGTATGTCATTAAACAGAAGAATAAGGAAAGAATCAATTTAGAAATAGGACTTGGCTTACCTTGCAGGTGACTAGTGGAAATTGCTACCTCAGGAGGTGGGAGTGCGATGGCTCTTGCACAAAGAAGTCCTGTATCTTCCCACTACCTGTTGTTTGGGAAGCTGGTGCATGATAGCTGGGAAGCAAGGGTTAGAAAAGAGGGTTGTGAGTTGGATTCCTCATCCCTTCCTATTAATGACAAGAGCTTTCTGCTACCTTCACCCTCAGTGATTGATCTGTCAGTTTCTGGACTCCTTCAGAAAGGATCTTGGCAGAAGACCTCTTCCTTGTTTTTCTGTTTGTTTTTGTTTTTCCCAATAGCAGCTGGAGGACCATCTACGGATGGACACCACTGCCTGCATTAATGAAGTGAGCTCCCACTTTGAATTCCAGCACCTGAAAGGCCTTTTCTTCTTTCTCCCTCCCCAGGTGTATGACTTTGCACTATGGCCAGGACCTTCCTCCAACCAGCATTGTCATCACCTTTCACAATGAGGCCAGGTCAACCCTCCTAAGGACCATTCGAAGGTAAGAGCTCCCAGTCTGCTCAAAATACTCTTACTTGTAAAAGCTCCTTAAAAAAGGGTGAGAGGGCTATAAGTTTTCTGTAAATGAAGACAGAATCTGTTTGCATTCACTGCAGCTATGGAACAGGACCACGTAGGGATGCATTGAGGGAAGTTAAGGCCTACCTGGAACCAAAGCTGGCAGAGTATCAAGGACAAAAAGAAGGGTTTCTTCCAGTACATCCATAAAAAAAGGAAGACTAGGGGAAATGTAGGCCTGCTGATGAGTGAGATGAGTGCCTTAGTGGCCAAAGATACAGGAAAGGCAGAGTTATTGAATGCCTACTTTGCTTCAGTCTTCACTGAAGAGCTTACTCTCTTGAATCCCCGATCCTGGTGGTAAGAGATAAGGTCCGGAGAGAGGAAGACTCCTGTGGTAGAGGAGGACCAGGTTACAGACCACTTAGCCAAACTTGATGTCCATAAATCCATGGGTCCTGATGGGTTGCATCCACAAATTCTGAGACAACTAGAAAAATGTATTGCTAGGCCATTCTCCATCATCTTTGAAAGTTCATGAAGAACAGGAGAGGTGCCTGAGGACTGTTGGAGGTCTAATGTCAATCCAGTCTCCAAAATGGGCAAGAAGGATGACCTAGGGGATGACAGCCCAGTTAGTCTCACCTCTACTCCTGGTAAGGTGTTGTAAAAAAGTGTTCTGGACATCATCACGAAACATGTGAAAGCAAAGAATGTCACTGGGAGAAGTCAGCATGGATTCACCCAAGAGAAATCATACTTGACCAACCTGATTGCCTTCTATGACATCATCACTGGCTGACTCCATGAGGGGAGAGCAGTTATCTACTTGACTTCAGCAACACTTTTGATGCTGTCTCCCATAGCATCCTCATTAGAAAACTCAGGAAGTGTGGGTTACATGAGTGGGCAGTTAGGTGGACTGAGAGCTGGCAGTGGGACTGAACTCAAGAGGGTAATCAATGGGGCAGGGTCAAGTTGGAGTCCTGTAACCAGTGGTTCCCCCAGGGGGAACTAAAGTTCACTGATGATTCAAAACTGGGAGGGGGGCAGACACTTGAGATGGCTGTGCTGCCATCTACCATGACCTGGACAGGCTGGAGAGCTGGGCAGAGAAGAACTTGATGAGGTTCAACAAGAGAAGTGTAGGGTGCTGCACCTGGGGAGGAAGAACCCCAAGCACCAATATATAGGTTAGGGATGGACATGCTAGAAAACAGTGCTGAGGAGAAGGATTTGGGGGTCCTAATAAACAGTAAGTTATCCATGAGCCAGCAGTGTGCCCTTGTTGCCAGGAAGGCCAATGGAATCCTAGGTTGCAAAAAGAAGAGTGTGGCCAGTAGGCTGAGGGAGGTCATTCATCCCCTCTATTCTGCCTGGTGAGGCCACAACTGGAATACTGCATCCTGTTCTGGGCTCCCCTGTTCAAAAGAGACTGGGAACTATTGAGGAGAGTCCAGCAGAGGGCAAGAAGGATGACTGGGGGATTGGAGCATCTCTCTTATAAGGAAAGGCTGTGAGAGCTGGGACTCTTTAGCCTGGGGAAGAGGAGGCTGGGGGGAGACCTTATTATTGTCTACAAGTATCTAAAGGGTGGGTGCCAGGAAGATGGAGCCAGACTCTTCTCAGTGGTTCCCAGTGACAGGATGAGGGGCAACAAGCACAAGCTGGAATAGTGGAAGTTCCATTTAAACATAAGAAAAAACTTTACTATGAAGGTGACAAAGCATTGGAACAGGCTGCCCAGGGAGGCTGTGAATTCCCCTTCTCTGGAGATACTCAAAGCCCACCTGGATGCAGTCCTGTGTAATGTGCTCTGGGTGATCCTGCTTTAGTGGGAGAGCTGGACTTGATCTCTAGAGGTCCCTTCCAACTCTGATGATTCTGTGCTTCTGAGTCTGTGACCTACCAGCCAGAGTCTCAAATGATTAATGGTAGTAACTAACATGAAAGCTGGTCTCTGAGAAGTGTGGTTTACAGTGGGATGCTGAGGAAAGTAAGTAGCCCTGCTCTCTTTGCAGGGTCTAGCATGGGGCACTCCTGGGGGAGAAAGCAAGTTTCATATCCAGCTAGTTGTCCAGCTGTATTTTGTCCCAGTCATCCAGGGACAGCTCTTACTCTGCAGATGTCTGCTCCAGAGCAGCAGTTTTCTCCACTGAGTTTCTCCAGTGACCCACTGAGTGCCAGAAGTGCTTGCTAATTGAGAAGCCCTAATGGTGTACATGACAACTAGATTTTCAAGGACGGTTTCTATACTCCTCTGGATGCACAGTGGAGTGCTCTGGGCATGCAGCCATTCCTTCATTTGTTGGTTTGCTCCTGGCTGTGTTTTGCTGTAGTGGATTGACTAAAGTCTTAATTTTCACAGCAGGTTTTTGAAATCAGTGTTTAATCCCAGCGTGCCTTGAATCTGCAAGCTCTCTTGTAGGAAGATTTAGTGAGGTGTGTACACCACACCCTCAAGGAGTCTATCTCTGGGTCTTAGCTGGTGGATTCCTCTACAGGGAGCTTGGATTTGCTCTGCTCTGTGCCATTAATAAGTGTTCTGCAGGTATGTCATGCCCACATAATGGGTTTTATGCTCTGCTTAAACTTGTGAGTTAAATCCTGACATCCTCAAGTACCCTTTGCCATTATTGGTACTGGTCAGACTAGGGTTGCTGGCTTGAAGGAGGCTTCAGTTGTGCCCTGTTCACCATCATGTCCTCTCTGGGCTCTTTTCTGCATACAGCATCCTTCCTTGTGTGGATGCACCCAGTACCACAAGTGCATTTGACAGTCCTGAAACTGAAGTCCTGCTTTGCTTTATGGTTTCATGACCAATCTCATCTCTTTCATTTCACACTTAATAATCTATCACTTCTTTCTCTCTCTGGGGTGTGTGGATTTTGGATATGCATAGCATGATGCTTGGTGCTGTGCACTCACCCCTTGATCCTGGACCTTTTATCTTTACAGTGCCTGAGTGGGTTTATCATGCTCCAGAAACCATCGTAACAGAGACAGCAAGGTGAAGCCAAGCACAGTAAAGTGCAGGGATGGACTTTAATCTCATTACTCCCCATAACGCAGTGCTTTACTGTCTTGCCAGATACAATGATGAGTGCTGTTGTCACATGAGAGATATTACACCCATGATATGGCAATTATGCCTGAATCCCTCATGTCTGGCTGTATTAGAGAACAGTTTTTTGCAATGATGGCAAGACATACAAGTGGTTTGAATTTTTCCTTCTTTCCGTAGGATTTTGTCTTTTGAAGTCTCTGATTTCCAACAACAAAAAAAAGGCTTTCTTCCTTGTTCCTCATATTGTCTTTGTTTGACTTGAGTAGCTGGCTTTACTGCCTTCCTTATTCTGTTGTGCGATGCCCACCAGTTTTTCTCCTGTGCACTGCTCCTCCCTGCTCATACATTCTGGCGATTCCAAAACTAATGTTTGTCTTGGGGAGCTTTTCATCAGCTCCAGACTCCCACCTGAGCCCTCTTTCCTGCAGGCTGACCCCCAAATGGTTCCAGAGCCCTGTGGAATTTCCCACTGAGCCACATGACAGAGATAATCCCAGGCATTGAGGAAGTGAGATGACAGCCTTGGTCCCCATCTTCCCTGCCTCTCTCTTTGCTGAGATCTGAAGTCTCTTGAGCTCACCCTCCTTTTTCTGGTTCTCACGATTTGGAGGTGGCTTCCTGGCAGTAGGATTCACAATTTTCCTCCTGGATGCAGCACTTAAAGACTTGCTTTTGTCCAAATGCCCGTAGAGGCACCAGCCCTTTGTGGCAAGTTGTGCTGGTGATGTAGCTTCTGCTCAGCTCCTCTCCATCAATGACTGTGCATGTATTGCTACCTCCCTTCCTGGTTTTGGAACCAGCTCAGAGCTCATCTGCCACTTCATACTCTGCAGGTTAACTTGCTGTGCCACCTAACTGCTCTGGTTTTTTCCCCCTTCATTTGGCAAATGCTCAGTATAATTAGATCTTCTAGATAGCTCCATCTCATGGTGGCTGTAACAACATAGATTATTTTCCATGGCCATTTAAAACCAGCTCTGTCCTCCCAACACTGCCTTATGCCTTTTGGAGCAGACTGTGGCCAAATGTCTCCAAGCACTTTGAACATAATGCTAAGTAAAATGAGCACCTCTTTTACCCTTTTCTCCTCAGTACATCACCACCTTGGTATAACCCAGGGGACAGATGGGCAGACTGAGGAACAGAGAGGTGATTTGGCCACGACTGGTGGAAGATTTTGGGTTGCAAACCTGGTTTCCTGAGTTCCAGCAAGCTCAGTTTTCCAGCCCCATTGCAAAATGGCTTATCTGTTAAACACCATGGCCAGGTGCAAGAAGCAGGGCAGGGGGACATGGGTGGCTTGTCCAAAGCCATGGTGGAGTCTGAAGCCTTAAGGGGAGGACCCATGCAGACATGGGAGTGACTGCAGAGAGAAATGCTGGTGAAAGCATTGTCTAGCAGGGATGAAAATAAGCTCTTACAGAAGGGACCACATACATGACAAGCAAGAGAGATTTTGTTATTCCTACACTTTTCCCAGGTGCTTGAGAGCTTCCATGCTGGCTGAGTACTGAGGCTGAACTGTATTGCAGGCTCGGTGTGTTGTGTTTGGCTCTTGGTGAGAATGCTCTGACCTGTGAAGCAGAGGCACCAACACGTGGCCTCCACAGCATCCCTTGCACAAGTAACATTGCAAGCATTTGTGACAGTTCATTTAAGAACAATTTGTGTCATCAGAGCTATCAAGAAAAGCTAGTGGATTGTGTTGAATAGTGAATTACTTTAAAAGTTTAATTATCTTTTCTTTGACAATTTGCCAACTAGAAAAAAGAAGGGGGAAAAAAAAAAAAAAAAGAAAAGCTAAATTAATCAAATATCTGAAAATGGCATAGTCAGCATTTATAAATGCGTATATAACTTTGTTTGTGAAAATGTACAGATGTCCAGGTAGTAAGTGATGGTCATCTTGAAAAAGGGAAATAGAAGAGGGAACTGGCCAGAAAGGAGATGGTGAACAGCAAAAGTTCAGCAACTTCTTTCACCTGTTTCCAACCCATTCTAGCCTGTATTTGGAAGGGAATCCAGCTCATTGCCCAGCTCCTCCAAATGGAGAGCTTAAGGATGTCCCCAAGGCCATGGCAGTCACTGGAGGAGAAGGAACTGCATGGCTGGGATATTTGTGCTCCTCATCACCTGGGGCTGGACTGGGTGCTGGGGGTTTGGACAGCAATGGCTAATGGTGCCTCCCCATTGTGTAACCCCAGGTGGTTGTGCAAGTCTATTTCATGTCTTGCTTATGAGATCACCATCTCCTTTTTCTTTGCTGTCCCTCCTCTGCAGGCAGCAGCATGCTCACATGCTGATATGTGGCCACTCCTGGGGGACCAGTTGTGCTTGATGTGGTGTGGCATCCTGTGCTGAGGTCCCCAGGGAACAAAGCTTGGTGCATGCCACATCTCTGTGAGCATCCCAGAGGGTGTCTGGAAGGTAATGCTGCCTGCCCTGGTGGCAGAGCTGGGGAAATCAGAACTGCTTCACTCCTGGATCATCAGAGACCAATGTGCTATGACTTCTGCAAGGCAATTTTGGGAGCCTGATGGCTGGTCAGCACTGGCAAAGGCTGGACAGGAGGAGTGTAGGATGCTGTCATGCCAGTACACTGTTGGTCAGAGGGTGTGACAGTCCCGTTTACTCTGCTGAGTGGTCTGTATTTATGTATTTATTTTATTTCTTCAAGCTTGCAGCTGGGGAGCTCAGAACAGTAACAGCTCTTCTGGCGATTTAAGAGAGAAATTGCTGTGATCTCATCTCAACATAATTTTAAAGCTGTTTTGATTTGTTCCAATATGCTCATCATTGTAGCATCCATCTAGTTCTGATTTCAGGGAAAAATAATCTATAAATAACAGAGGGACTTCAAAGCACTATAATATTAGTTGTCTTCTGAATTTTCCCACATAAAAGGAAAAAAAGACACGCACACACATAAAGAAAGAAAAGGAAGTATAAAAAAAATCAAAGCTGTGCAAAGGCATAAGTAATAGAAAAACTGGCTTTGAATTTTTAAAAGTGCTTATATTGCCTATCTGAAAAACTGATAAAACCCCTGCAGTATCAAAAAAGTGCAGGATTCAGTGCCTCTGTTTCCCATCCTCCCCAAGGAGTGGGAGAGGTGTTTATAATCTCCTGTGTTTCTAGCTGCATGGATTTATTATTTTGTGGTTAATAGAGCAGAGATAGAAAATGCTCTAAAAGATAGAAGACATGCATTTGGCTTTGCTGGGAAAGCAGCACATTTGCTATCAGCTGTGTTCACAGAGTTGCAGCCTTTGCTGTGGATCTCTCTGTGTCTGCATCAAGTTGCCCTTAGCTTAGAGGCAGCTTTGGGACTTACAGGTGTCTGTACACAGGCTTGAAAGGACATTAATGAGCTCAAAGCCTGATGACATCAGTGGACATCAGGTCCCTTAGAACCATGGTATACCCAGCCTTTGGACCACCTTCATCAGGACTTTTGGTCACTCAGGATTTTGGAAAGCATTGAGTGGCAGGTGAGTCCCAAAAGGGAAGTGGTAGGAGAAAGCCATATTCTGAGCTGCATCAAAAGGAGTGTGGACAGCAGGGCAAAGGGAGTGAGTTGTCCCCTCTACTCTGCTCTTGTAAGACCCTACCTTGAGTACTGTGTCCAGCTCTGGAGCCCTCAACACAAGACAAGCACCTGCTGGAGGGGACTCAGAGGAGGGCCACAAAGATGACCACAGGGCAGTGCCAGGAGATGCTGTGTCACCTGCAGTGACAAGTTATATGGTGGTTCATAGAGCCATAGCAGTCCTTGGAGATGTCCTTCCCTCATCAATGAGCAAGCTGACTTTTTCCCTCCCTTCTTCTAGGCAACCATCTGGTTCTCAGTGCCTTGCAAATGGTCAGTGCTGGATTTTCTTCCATAAGAAGAAAATTTTCTTCCCTATTCCTGGGGGGAATGTCTCCAAGGTCCTGAATACTCTGGGTCTATAGCCCAATGCAGTGGTTTTGGTTGAGTTATTCTTCCTGGCACCAGGAAAAGTAGAATCAGTCCCTTTGTGACCACCTTTCTGTAGAGTTAAGCCCCTCGCTGCACTTTTGGCAGCTGAATATATTGGGAGAATTGGGTGGAGGCAGGCTTTGAACAGTCTAGTTACCTGCTTCATCCCCCCTTGCTGCTCTCAGAGGGTTATTTTTTTATTTTGCTGGCTTTTTTTACAAGTCTGCTTCTTTCTTGCAGGTTTTGCCAAGTTAGGTTTCTAGGCAATCAGCGCTTGTTAAATATTCCATTGAGCATGATATTGCTCTCCTGTCTCTCTGTACTGACAGTCAGCTGTGGTAATTTGCTGAACTCAGCTCCTAGGAGCCTGAGAGTCTAAGAAATCCTGTCAGTAAGTATTTGGAGGCATCAGGGGCTTCCAGGTTATCAGCCCACAGGGCATCTGCCCTCTTATGCCAGTGGAAGTTTGAAGGTTTTTTCTAACCTACACCAGAAGGCAAAGTCAGGGATGAAATCTGGGGTGATTTTAAATCCTGTGTTAAAATGAAACCATGCTCAGGAGGAAAGCAAAGAAATTTAAATGCTTGAAAAGCCCCTAGGATGCAGCTGGCATTGTCAAAGCTCAAGTCAAGCCCTTATGAGATTTTTGGGATGCCCCGGAGTTTCTCCTTCAAGAAATCAGCCTTGACTTTTTGCTGGGGCAAGATTTTGAGTATGTGTGATTTTGCTGACCTCTGCACCCTGAAAGGGGAAGAACAAGTCTTGACTTTTTAATAATAGTAACAACAAAAACCACCACTTTGATAGGATAATTAAGGGAGGACTGTAATTTCCAGCCATGTTTTGCAGTGTCTGTCCACCTGGAGAGAGCTGTGAACCACATCCTCTCTTTTTCATTAAACATTCAGGCTCCAACCCTGCTTTTATCCTCTCAGCAGCCTCTGAAACACAGTGAGCTCACAAATAAAAACAGGAGTAGTCCTACCACAGCTGTGAGCTCTGTAAAGCTGGGTTTGAGCCGGGTAATTTTCTCTGCATTAGCCCAGCTATTGGTGTACACTGTAACATTAGCCCTGAAAGAGGTGGTTGGGGGATGGCCCTGGTAGGAAACCTGCTGTGATGTGCATGTTTCTGCAAAGCTGGTTTCTCCTGGCTCAATTCTTCAGCCCAAAGGTGGTAAGGGTGAATCTCAGCTGTTGGCCTGGTACACCCATCACTCAGCTCTTAGATCAAGCTACAGAGAGCCGAGCGCTGGGCACTGCAGGTTACGTGAGGGGGTGGTAGTTTCTTGGTCTTATCTAATATACCCTTTCTGAAATCCAAGCCTGATCTCCCGTGCTTTGGCAGGGATCAGTTCTTAAGCTTTTCTCTCCCATTTGCTGGGTTGTTGTGTTGGTCAAGCACTGACATGAATTTTTTTCTCCCAATTCTTCAGCGTGCTGAACCGCACCCCTGTGCACCTCATCCATGAAATCATACTAGTGGATGACTTCAGTGATGATCGTAAGTGACTCTTTCTATGTTAAAAGTAAGGGGACAAACTGAAAGAGGTAGTGAGAAACAGATATATTGCGAGAAGGGGGAAGAGTTTGTCAAAGAGAAAGGAAATTTAAAGTTCCATAGGTCTCGAGAGCAAACCTCACTTTGTCAGGTTTGCATCACTGTGTGGACTATTCAAATTCCAGATGATAAGAACCCCCTCTCATGAAAACAATACAAGAAAAGATCATGGCAAATGATTTTTATTCCCAGTAGGCATGAATTCAGTCCTCATCTGGTTGTATCCTGCTGCAACCATGGTATGTGTACTCTGGCTTTCAGCTGCACGGGATAATGATAGTCTGACCCTCCTGATGCATGCATTGTTTTGCAGATGTTTATATAGGTTGCCAGCAGCTCTTTATTGATTTTTTTCCTCTCTGTTTTTCACCCACTAAAGGAGGATTTCTGCACTGGCTGTCCATTTCCAAGATGCACCATAAATGGTGCTGTATGCCACAGACAGACCACTTCCTCCTGTCATGCTCATGTTACAGTGTGACTCAAGTAAAACCAATAGGTCAGAAGTCAGTAGCTGAAGCCCCAGTGGCTTCCAGGGAACTGATCCTGCTAAAGACCTTACCCAGTGAGATGTGCGAGTGGAAGAGTCAGGTGTTGAGAGTAAGCACTCGAAAAAGCTGTGTCAGGTATAAAAAAGATGATAAAATACACCAAGGCTGAGTTGTCCATGGCATTTGCATTTCAAGGAGCTGCAAAATGTAGTTATTTACTAGGAAACATGAAAAAAAAAAAGCCAGAGAGGTTTAAAAAAAATTAAAAATGGATCTATGCTTTGCTCTTCGATGTTATAAATAGATAACACCTCAGAAAAGAGCATTAGGGATAGATTTCACATCAGATGCACTTCTCAGCATAAATTCCTCCCTGGGAAATAGCTGAAACCAGGGGAAGGGTTTGAAGTGATTGTGGTGAGCTTTGGACTGCTTCCAACACACGTGAGCCAGGCTAGGCAAGCCTGAGGACCATCAGAGTGACTGTGGAGGAGAAAAGAAGCAGGTACTGGAGCTGCCCTGGTGTACTGAAAGGTGGAGGAAGTCAGTGCCAGTTATTTGGCTCAATAGGCAAAGTGCTTGCCATGCTGATGGCAGAAAGGCGTGTAGAAAAGCAGGTTGCAGCATGCCCATGAGCTGGGGAGGATTAGGGCTAGGTTTAAATTTATCCTAGGACACCAGGGCCGGTTTCCCTGTGTAACTTAGAGCAGCCCCTCAGCTAATCAATATCAGCACCTCTCAGCTGCCTTACATCTCCTTTGCTGTGACAGTCTCACCTGCCTGGCATCTAATATGCATGCATTTACAGAAAAGAGGTGTATTTGCATGATATGCTATACACACACATGATCAGTATTTTTCCTCTTGAAGCCCACCCCAAGCAATTGCTCCTTTTACCTTGTGCCCAGTTGTGCCTTGTTTCTCACCTCTATCCACCCATTAACCTTTTATTCACTGGAATGATTGCTCTGGACACAGGTTCTCACCCTTACAAGCACATTTCCACTGTAGGTCTATAGCCAGCCCCTGCCACTTCTACTTTCCTGGTTTTCCCTAGCAACTCTGGACCTAAGTTGTTAGGAACACCAGTACAGTGATGTCCCTTGTCACCAAAGATTGTTGGATGAGATTAAAGCACTCAGAGGTGCCTGTAAGTGGTAGGGAGGGGACATTCATGTATGTGGTTTTAGTGGTGAGGAGGAAGAGGCTGTGGAGGTCACAGCGTGGGTGTGTGGAGGTAGAAGGGGCTACGCTGGACCTGCCTTGCTGGGAGAAATCTCTGTTATGAGGTTTGATGGTGATGCTGGCAGCATCAGGGCAAGAGCAATGGCAGCAATTGTGTGTGGGTCTGCAGGACCTCTCTGTCTCCGGTGGCTGTGGGGCCTCTCTGCCCCATGAAGCTGCTGCTGCTGCCCAGGTCATTAGGAGCCTCCAGCTGCTCCAGAGGGCTCCCTTTGGCCATTCCTTTCTCAGAGCTCACAGGCCACCTCAGGAAGCTTTTGTCCAACCATGCATCAAGACATGCATCAAACAGTTTATCTGTTTCTTTGCAGCTACCAAAACGAATAATTCTCACTAATGTGAAAAAAGTCAGATTCTGAACCCAACCACGGCTCTTCTGTTCTGGCTTTACAGCATAATTTAGCTGTTCTTGGTGATGTACATCCTTGCTGGGTTTACACTAGTTTCATGGAAACTAATGCTCTGCCAGTCCTCATTTATGTTCCATGAGCTGAGGGCTAAAAGCATCGTGCCATCACTTAACAAGCCATCAGCCAGTCCATGAGGGAGCTGACAGTGACATGTCTGCTTCCACATCCACCATGAGAGCTGAGAGTAACATGTCCTCCCCTTGTGTTTCCCAAGCTGATGACTGCCACTTGCTGGGCAAGCTCCCCAAGGTGAAATGCTTGCGGAATGGACAGCGAGAAGGTAAGAGCTGCCTGCTCGTGCCCCAGGTGGGAACCCCAAATTTCAAGAGGTGTGAGAGTCATGGAACAGGGTGGGAAATCCCAGGAGAATGCAATGAGGGAGGGCAGCAGCTCTTTGGGATGGAGGGCCCTGATAAAAGGAGACAATAAAGGGATGGAAGTGGAAATGGATTGGATTCTCTCCTTTTTGCTGAAAAAGATGGATCAATTAAGATACCCAATGAAGCTCAGCTGTAGCTTATTAGCCGGAAAATTAGAACAGGCAAAACAGAGCCCCAGGTCTTATTTTTAAAGATTTTTGCACTAATGAAATAGAGATCTGCTCCCACTGCTTCTTTGGGCTTTTTTTTTTTTTTTTTTTTTTTTTTTTAATTAATTAATTATATTTGAAAGATACAGATTAGGAGGGCTATAAGGAGGATGGATATATTCTCTACTGCACTGCTACTGGCAACCTTGAGACATTTTCCAGCTCCCCGTAGTCTGAATGTGTTTTCAAGTTCTGCTTCATAGTATTAGGAAAAAAAAAAAAGAAATTCTGTCACAGAGAAAATCAAAGGCATGAGCCCAGATATGTATCGGGTTGGAGAGACTGAGGAGCAGAGAGGGTTTTTCTGTGGATTCCTTCTGCAGGAGGTTTCAGTTCCACAGTTCTGCTGTCAGGGTGGCACCCCTGTAGGTGCAAGAGATATCTGTACTGGCAGGAGGCTGTGGGTGGTCTCTATAGATCTGTATCTCCTCCTTTCTCCTCTCTCATGTTATTGGGGTACACATGTACTCACTCCTAGCACCGACCTGGAGGTCACTATAGGCACTGACCTATAAGCAGAAATTATGGAACCCAGCCTGGAGGACTTATCCCACTTGATAAATCACTGAAGGTGTGTTCCTCAGGACCTGCCAGGATTTAGGGAGGGCTGGTGTGCATGCCTAATCACATGTTAGAATTTGCAGAGAGAGATGCACGGTCAACCTGAGCTGCGGGAGGCACCCTCAGCAAATGCTGGACTGCTCCAAGCATTGGTCTCCTGTCCTTCTCCCTCCTGCTCAGTGTGCTCCTTGCCCTTATTCCTATAAGGAGTTTTAATATAAAATCAGTGACATCCATCTGCCTGGACTTCTTATGTGGCTGCTCCCCAAAGCCCTTCTGTCTCTGTTTATCTGCCCCTATCTCTCACCATAGTACCACTGTTTCTCTTTAATCAGGAAGCTCGGGTCCTTTTGAGCCACCTGCATGGCCTCCTGTTTGCCAACAGACTATTTCCTTTCTTGTGTTGCTGTTCACTTGAGCATTGGCTGCAGGCAGGAGGGCTGCTGGAAATACACTTGACTAAATAGGCAGTTTCCCATGGAAAACCTACCTGCAACTTCCATGGCCCATTCCCTGCTGACTGAGGTCTACATTAGATTTATTACCTGCAGGGGGTTAAGGAAGCATTTCAAGACCTGTTTTGCCTCAGAAGGTGACAACACAAATAATTGTGTGAATTAAGGGCTGGCATAAATGCCATAAATCATTAATTTAGGTAGAGAAATTCATTTTCTTTGACGACCTTGGAAAGTGGTTGGAGTGCCTCGCAGTGCCAGAAAGAAGGCAATGAGCCTGAACCATGTTTTATCCAAATGGGATTTCGATGGGTCAAAACCCAGGGATGTGCAAGTGCAAGAGACCATGCTTGAGGAGGCCAGGAATGCTGCCCAGCTGTCTGGGTGGCAGCTGATGTGGTGTGTCCCTGAACAGGTCTGATCCGGTCCCGAATTCGAGGGGCAGATGAGGCACAAGCCGGAGTTCTGACCTTCCTGGACAGTCACTGTGAGGTCAACAAGGACTGGCTGCTCCCTCTGCTGCAAAGGATCAAAGAGGTGAGTGCTCCTGGGGGTTGGAGCACTGCCCACCCATTCCTCTTTAACTACTCAACCTCTGCTTGCCAGCGAAGAGTCCCACTGCCCTAGGTGGGCTGTGCTCCAGCAGAGTTTTTAATTAAGCTCATGTAAAATGCTCGGTGCTGATGATTTAAGGGAGTGATGGCTCCTTGAATTGGGGCTGAATTTAATTTCATGCAAATTAAGCGCTAATAAATTGGTTTAATAGGATTTAAATTCTGCTGATTTCAGAGCAGAGAATGACATTTGCCTTTCACTGGTGGTGACTCTCTCAGCAGACATGCACACGGAGGCTCCTGGTGCCTTGTCACTGGAGTCCTAGGGAGCTCTGAGCTGGTGACCTGCTGTCGTGGTGCAGGAGATGAAGCCTTCAACTCCATGTCATGGATGCACGGTCCTTTCACTGTGTCTCATTCCCCCACCCTTACTATGCCCCTGATTTGTAGTATTTATTACTCAGCGTTTTTAAAACCGTTGAATTATGTTGAAATTGGAGCAACCAAGGAGCAAGGGGAAGTTTGTTTTACTGCCATTCACAATGCCCCTCATCCAAGGTGTCCTGCTTTTCACCACTCCATATGGTAGCTGTGCTGTCTGGGCTGGGTGTGCCCTGCATGCAGCAGTGATGGGACAGGGGGAAGGGGGACACAGCACCAGGTCAGGTCCCTCCACAGTTTGAGTGGGCAATCAGTGCTTCTGCCACTCACAGTGCAGCCAGCACTGGAGAGGTCTCAGCCTCAGTCTGCAGGCTGGGCCACAGTGCTGCTGCCAAGTGGGAATATATTGAAAATGGCCTTTTCATGCTATTGATTGCAGCTCCGGTGGAATTACAAGATGTGCTGTCAAATCCTACTCAAGCCTGCCCTGAGGTGGGATTCAGCACTAAACTTTACTGCATTGGTTGTTTGTTTGAAGTTTTTGAAGGCAAGCATTCCTCATTCTCTGCCAAAGCCCTGCTGTATTCCAGTGAGAAATACCCAGAGCAATTGTCTCTTTCACAGACAGAGATTTTAATGTGTTTTTGGCAGGAAAAGGACAGCAGTGGCAGCAGGAATGAGACAGGCAGAGATGCCTTCCTTTGCAGCTCCAGAACTGTGCCCCACGTTTGCATCCGTGGGGCAGTGACAGTGGATGTCATGTGCAGCACTGCCATAGGAGTTTCACTGCATCCTGGCCTGAATATAGCATCAAGTGTATGTGTCATGTCTGTGAACTTTTTTTTTGTTTGCTCTTCTGGGTTAATTCTTTCTCTGGTTGGAAGTTAGGCAGTCTGTAAGCTTGCACTGCTGCTCTCACTGCCATTACCCTGCCCAGTGTCTTGTAGCCTAGCCAAAAGGCAGCAAAGGATACACTGACTGTGAAGAGTGTTGACAGACTGGCAAACCAGTGGGGTCCCACTTAATTTCTTATATATTGTTTGTGTAAGCTGCAGGATAAGGGCAGGAGCTCCTCAGTTTCCTTCTGCCCAGGCCCACCATACCTTTCTTTTTCATCAGGGTTAAAATATTTATCAGTTAAGTCTATGAATGTTGCTGCTGCCACCTTTAGGCTGTCCTACTGCTCCAGTGAGCATTAGTCACCTAGAAGGAGCAGTTTCTTACCCTGTTACTCCTAGGAAGTCTGCTTGCAGCTAATGTGATTTAAGTTTCAAGCAAAGGAGCAGTGAGTGTCTCGCCACCATCAGCCATCCCATTACATTGCTTTTCTCCTATCAGGCAGGGCAGCTTTCTATGGTGGGAAATGCCAGAGCCTGCGTGTGCCCTTATGGACCTTCATGGACACGTGTGAAGGTGTCCCTTGAGTGCCACGTTGAGCTTTCCCAGCAGCCAGTTGCATCCCCTGCCCCCAGGCCCATGCTTGCTTTTGGGTATGGGCAGTACATCTGGGTTTGGGATCAAGACTATATATAAAGTCTAAGAGCAAGTGAAGGGATGTGGAGGGAAGAGTGGGGTCTGGGGCAGTTTTGGACCTGTGCTCAGGAGGATTCATGTTCCAGGGAGCTAGAGCTCCAGGAGCAGCAGCTATTTTGCAGCTGCATGCTTACAAGTGTTTGACTGTATGCATGTGGGCACAGGGGCTTTTGTTTTCACAAATGTATCTACAGCTATTAATGGTGCATTTTGATTAACTTAAGATGTAGTGTTCAAGCCCAATGCATTTCTACAATATGACCCAATGAGCTCACTCCAAAAATGGATTTACAAATGGCACTGGGATGAACTAGTGGTTGGTGACCCCTAACTGTCTTGTCATATCCTTTCCACCTATCCCCAGCCCCAGTTTTGTGTTCTCCTGGGGCTAGGAGAAGCAGATCAGGGGAAGTCTGGCCCTCTTGCCTTGTGTGGTGCTGTTGAGGGTCCAGAGGAGCAATGGCAGCCTTTTTTCTTGATTATGAAAAGATCATGATGTAAAGGTTGGGAGACAAGCTGGATTCAAAGTACTTTTTCAAAGTTTGAACCATATTCATTGTCTTCAGAACCATTTTCAGAGGTTTTTCCTGTTGATTTATTTTGAGAAATGTATTGGAGAAATGCATTTTCAAGTTTTTTTAAACTTTCATCTGAAAGAGGATTGAAGATTTGGGTATTGTTAATATTAGCATGCCCTGGGTTGGGAAGGTATCAAACCCACAGAAAGGTGAAGCTGCCCATGATAAGATCTGGTGCTTAACCCAAAATAAATCATAGTGACAGTGTTGTGCTCTTGAGCATGATGTGCTTTGTTTTGTTTTGTTTTTTTTTTTGGGGATCAGCTTCATACATTTCCCACAACATGTCAGGGAAAGTGAAGCAGAGGAGAGGGTTTCTGGAATTTTGCAGTAATGCACTCAGCCAAGACATGAAGGTGGTTTTCTTGCAAGAAGTTGTGCCAAGTAATGAGGAGTGGAATCAAAATTGGGGATGGCTGTCAGATAGTTAAAAGTGCTCATCAGCAAGCTTTAAATAACTAGATATGATCATTTCCATGCAGTGTTTGGCATGAAGAGCAGATGCTTTCCCTGAAACCTTTCCCCTACCCCCAGTCAACTAAAGGATTTTGGGGTATATTGAGCTGGGGCAATCTGGGGGGCACTGTGCAGCTGCTACAAGGTGTTACTTGGGCACAACTTCATGTGGTACATAGGTAGAGCAGACCTTTCCTTTCAGTGGGATGTTAGACTTAAAGAAAGTAATGTTAAGATTCCCATCTTGACATTTTTAGGGAAATAAAAAGTATTTATCATGCTTATTTGGAGAACCTGAGCTCCAGTGCAGGCCCCAGCTTTTTGTTGCTTCTTCCTGCAGCTGCATACAAATACTTCTTTGTTAGGGCTAATTTCTAAAACAACATTTTTTTTCCAAGAAAGAGAACAAGCCTGTGTATGCTCAGCTGCATTCCTTTGCATGGCTGTGAAAAGTCATTTCATCTGGCAAGCATAAAACCCTGAGGTTTGAGCTATAATTGGAGCTTGGGATTTTTGAAAAGAAAAGGGAAGATGGGAGACCAGTCAAAGCTGTCAGTCTCTTCCTCCTGTAGATATTTTTGTTTGTAACTGTTTGTATAATCTCTTTGTCCATAACAAGATGTTAATTAAATCACCACCAACTATTTAAAATAATTTGATTATTCTTTTTAACTCTTTCACACCCTTAGCAAAACTCTAACTGTATCCCCATAGTTTGTACATTTTAAAATATCTGTATTTAAGCTGTTTGATAGCCTGTGTTTTTCCTCTGTTGTTTCAACTGCCTGTTTGTCACTGGATTTCTGAAATCCAGTAAAAAATGTTTAAGGGATGTGAAAAGGGAATGCAGTGATGAATTTGCAAAAGGCAGGTGGAGCTTTGCATCCAGCTGAGTTCTGTGCTGAGTACATGTACAGCTTGTGGAGGAAGAGGCTGTGGGTGAAGCCAAAGCTGCTGAGAGATGTTAGCTCAGTGGCCCAGCATCATGCAGTCCTCTTTCCCAGGAGAGATGGTGCCTGCATTCCCAGGCTCCCAGCAATACCTCTGCTGCTTTGTGCTTCTGCCAGAATTCCTTGGTTGAACTGATGTGATGGCAGAGGAGAACGAGGCAGTGTCAGGCACTTGTCAAACCTGAGTAACCTGATAACCAGCCACCTGATATCTCCAGGAATTTAGAGCATCCCTTGAGTAATCTGAGCAGTGTGTTCAACTTGGGTTGTTTCACTTCTGCTTTCCAGGATCCCACCCGAGTGGTCAGCCCCATTATTGACATCATCAACTTGGACACTTTTGCCTATGTGGCAGCTTCCTCAGACCTTAGAGGAGGTAAGTCCAAGTTCTGTGCATGCACCACACCACTGGCTCCTGTTATTTTGAAAAAAAGCACATTACCACTGTTCAGAGCTTCCTGATGGCTGTTTTCAGGCTACTTTAGAGCTAGGTAGGCATAGTGTGAGGAATGGTGTTTTCTACAGTGGATGAGGTGGTAAAGCAGAAAATAAGGGTCATGTCAAAGCCACCCCTGTCAGTATTGAAAGCTGGGCTGCCAGCAAGAGGAGACAGAAGATGTCCAGGCAACAAATGGTGGATGCAACTGTAGCACTTTCTATTGTTGCTAATATGCCTGTGCTATTTGTAGCACACAAAATCCATCAGAGTTCATATCTGTCCCCTGCACAAGGGGACAAAGTAAGATTTCAGCAGGAGCTTTAATTGTGACTTTCCCTGCCTTTGGAGTGCTTGAGTTTGCAATTGTAATGCACTATGTTGTTTCTTGTACTTCATATGCAGTAGTAAAATATGGTTGTCATTGGAGCCTTCTTCCAAGAGCTGAATCTCTGTGACTTAAGTCACAGAGAAAGTGGAGAAAATATACCATCAAACAAAGGTTCTTCATCCTGCATTGCATCCTAATCTATACTGATTTCTAATTTCCCCATGGCGCTTCTCTGCTTTGGTTTTAGGTTTTGACTGGAGTCTGCATTTCAAATGGGAGCAGCTTTCCCCAGAGCAGAAAGCCAAACGACTTGACCCCACTGAGCCCATTAAGTAAGTCAAGATTGAGAAGGAGGCAGCTGAGGAACTTGTGTCAGGACAAGCACTGTAGCAGTGTGATATTCCTTTCAGGACAACTCTGAACTTTTAATACCTATAGAGAGCTCCTGGTTAGCTTGGGTTTTGCAGTACAGCTTGACCTTACAACATTGAAGCCTGAAGATGCTGCAGAGGTAAAAGGAGTATATTTATGGTTATTTGTCTTTTGGTAGTGCTAGGGAGGCTGAATATGGTTGGGGGAAAAACCCAGTGCTCTAGACTCTTGCTTCTCTCAGCTCAACTATCACTTAGTAATAAGGCAGTGTCCTTGGCCAGCTTAATAAAACGTGGTTCTAGTCCAGCCTTTCCAGATCAGCACTGCTCTGCCAGCCTTTGCTGAAGCCTCCCCAGAAATTCAAGATGTGCAGAAGAGATAGCAAAGCTGAACGGGGGAGATGCCATCTGTTCCAGTGCTGTGTGATGGAGGGAGTACCTAATTCTGCTGAAAGTCCCTTGGAATCAAGCCAAGTGCTGGTGTCTGCAGCCCCAGCAGTGAAGTGCTGGGGTGTATGGCATGGAGGAGACCCAGTGTTGGGTGAAGCTCAAGATGTTGGGATGCTCGTAGGGGAGCACATCACTGCTTATCCTTTGGATGCTCCTGTTAACAGGAGCTCTCACTGGGTCTCGAGGGTTTGAGTTCCTGGTCATTCTGCCATGTAGGGCACAGTGGGGACTTGTCTGGCTGCAGCAGTCACCATAGCTCCTCCCCAGCCTAGGCTCAGGCACTGTCAGTGCAACTGAGTGGAGACAGAACTTATGCCAGTAAATGGTGAGTCCCAAGCTATCTTCTGGGCCTGCTCTCCTCTCCTCCACAGACCTTCTCTATGCAGTTTTCGTAGCTAATCCAAAGAATGAAAAATAACCCTGTTTTAAAACAAAGAGCACACAGCTAGTGATGGCTTTTAAAAAGCTCTCCGTATTGGCTCTGCCTGCCCTTCCCTGGTGGAACAGTGCTCTTAGTACGCTGGGCTCCAGGCAAAAAGCCCATCTGAGTGAATAATCCCAAGTGCTAAGTGCATTTTTGATGCTGAAGTCTATAATCAGGGCTGTGAACTTCGGGCTTGTAGTTGTGCTGACAGGTGCATTAGACAGTCTTTAAATACCAGTCGATTTATGATTGACAGGAAAATATCAAGGCAGTAGAAAAAAAAGCATAGCTGCTTTTTGAGGTGTGTGACCCTTGTTTGGTGAGTAGACCTGTATATAATGTCCTGATGATGTGAGAGGAGGCAAAGGTAAAGGCTGTCTACATCCAGGTGCTGCAGCAGTGTTTGAGAGTGTGTTCCTTCTTCCCTTACCCATTCTGCAGGACTCCCATCATTGCTGGGGGGCTGTTTGTTATTGACAAAGCCTGGTTCAACCACCTGGGGAAGTATGACAGTGCCATGGACATCTGGGGTGGAGAGAACTTTGGTGAGTTACACTTCTTCCTCCTATGCTTTGCTGTGTTGGCTTATCTTCCTGAGTCATGCCAGGTGGATACAAGGTTATTTTGGATGTCACTGTTATGATCCGAGCTATTATTTTATATTTTGATTGTGAGGAAAAATCAGCCACTACTCATAGACATTGCACGAATTTACAAAAATAACAGGCTTTATGATTTAAGCAAAGTACGAAGATTTATTTTAGGGAAAGGAGACAATAACGCCACCTTTAAAGGGAAAAAACAAGTTTACAAGAGGAGGGAATTTACACAAATTAGTCACTTTGGGGAGAGAGTTGTTAAGAAAAAGAAAGAAAAACATGAGAGCAATTAAGTTTTATCACCGTCCGCCAGCCCTGGCCTCTGGCTGGAGGGAGGATGTGTAGGACCTGTGGTTCCTGCTTGGTGCTGTTCTGCTGGTGCTGTCCTGGAGCTGAAGCTGAAGTGGTGAGAGAGAAGGGGGGGAAGAGAGAGCCCACATCTTCTCCTTTTCTCTTGGAGTTTTTATACAGCAAAAAGGGGTTCTATCTTTTCATAAATCACTGGCACACAGACTTGCTAAAGATGATGCACAGATTTTGCCATCCCAAGAACTTCTCTTTTAATTATTGTGATCTTCCAGTCCTTGTTACCTTGCTAAATTTATTGGTTTTGTCTTGACCATGTTCCAGGAGGCGGCCTGATTAGCAGTCTTATCTTTAGGTGCCTGTCAGGCATGATACAAAACAGAAGCTAGTTAAGTTTGGGGTAAAAATCTGTTAGTTGAGAATATGTTTGGTATCTTTTTAAAAGAGCAGAAAAAATACTGATTCAAGAGACAGATTTCGTATTTTCAGAGTGTTTTACATCAGTCACTTTCAATGCTCTGCATAGTTTCCCATGCTTACATTCAGAGGTTACATTCTCAGGTGAGTAAGGGATCCAACAACTATGAATGATAGGATTTGAGAAATTATTGGTACTTGGGACTCCCTGCCTTCCATGCTGCTTTTATTTTTCGGTGGCAAATCCCCAAACCACAGAGTTTCTACCTTCGGTGCTACCAACAGATGAGAGAACTCTTTATACACCCTCCTATTCCTTCCTTATCTTATTTGTCTGATGACAGCATTTCAAAGCTATGAACTGAGGCACCAGTGCCTCCCTGAATCTGCAGAAACAGCAGCTCCATCAGCATGCTCTGAGCAGGTGACAAAGCAATATGGCTGCTTATCCATTCCCATATCATGAGATGGCTGAGCACTGCCAGGTCCTTGACTGTCATTTTTCCTGCATGCAAAAAAAGTTAAGAGCAGACCTGAATTCTGTCACCTCTGCCGATTATGATGGGGCAATATGGTCATTAAGAACTCTGCTGTATGCAAACTTGAGAGGGCACATGAAAGAAGTCACAGTCTGTCCCTTGTCCCCCATGTCACTGATCAGGCTGGGCTGTTCTCTCTTTGAAGCCATAGTGATGCTGCAGAGCAGAGCAATGGATTGTATCACATTTGATGTCTGGGGCATAGATCAGAATCTGGCTTTAATAGCTCACAACTCTGGGGAGCGTGGCTAGCAAGGAAGGAAGGATCTTGTGTCTTACAGTCATCCAAGGGAACAGATGCTGCTGCCTTGCAGTAACTGTTGTTTCCTTCACATGCTTTTTGCCTCTAGCATATTATATTTATTTATATCTTGTTATGCAGTAGGATCTCTTGCCTCTGTGCTTTTTCTCTGTGTGTGGATGTCTTGTCACTGGTCTGATCAAAGACATCTGTTCCTCTGAAGAAACCTAGGAGGGAGCAGCAGCCTTTCCCACACTTGATCAGTGGCACAAATAGAGCATTCAAGAAGGGAACTAGACAGGAGGAGAGGGACTGCCTCCCAGCACCTGACCTGCTGTCCAACTCTGCTTGTCACTCTTCTTTGACAGCAGTCTTCATGAACTGCTTCTGCATGATGAACAATGATGGGGCTGCCTGCCTTCTGAGGAAGCTTGATCCTGGCAGCTTTGATGCTCTGCAACAGGAGGTGGTGTGCTCCTTACAGGTGGTTATGGCCCATCCTATGTAGTGTGATGTCTCCCTTGCTGGTGCTATGCCCCAGGAGTATGGTCCTGACTGCAAAAGTGATATCTATGCTGCCTGAATTGGCTCAACAAAGGAAAAAGATGAAGACTGGACCAGTCAGGTTAACCCTGCAATTAAAAAGTGCAGTGCACCTTAGCAGCAAGACAGGTCCTGTCTTGCCCCTTACCTTGAGAGCAGAGGTGTGGCTGGCTCTCAGCTGCATCTCCTGCATATGAGTGTCCAGGGCAGCGTGTCCCACCTATCCTTTGCTCACAGATAAGGGCAGCTGTGACCCTGCTGGTCCTAGTCACTTCTGGACAGGTGGCAAAGGGCAGGACCTGGCTCAGCAACTGCTCATTTTGAGCACTTGTAGTGAATCATGCTTTTTTGGGGAGCTCAGTCCTGAGGGAATGCAGGATTCTGGTTCTGGGGAACATCACTGCTGCTTTAATGTTGACTGGGCAGCTAGAGGGGCTGGAGACTTAAGGAAAGCAAAAGTGTTTGGGTTAAGAGGAGGACATTGCAGGTGGTTTACTTCTTAACTTTACTTAATCCCCTGTATCTGAATTGATGAGTAATGGCAGAGGCCCATTGCAGGCCAGCAAGGAATATAAAGGTACTTTGCCAAGCTGAGGCCAAACCCACTACACCTCAACACACACTGCTCACTTCTCCTCTGGGGGTTGCTTGAGGGGATCACCTGCACTGGAGAAATCCCTTGAGGGTCAAGTGAAACGTGCTCCTGATTCCTGCTGCCTTGGCTTCTCTGAGGTAGCCCCATGCCATGCACTGGTGCCTCAGTTTATCTTCTCCCAAGGCATTTAACCTCAGCTGCCTGTCTGGAGACCTTGTTTGTTATCTGCCATGAATGGCTCCATGGGTCATCCCTGCCTGCCAAAACCTGTGCTTTAATTGCTTCTCCTGGGACTGGAGCAGCGTCTGCAGTGTGCAACATGTCTGAAGCAGGGATCTCATACTCCTCACCATTTCTCCTGACTTTCCTGCACTGTGTTCTTATTCCAGTGTGCAGCACATAGTGATTTATTTAGCTCAATTCTGCATTAGCCTTTAAATCAAGAGCAGGCAAGGAATGAATGGTCCAGGTCTTTCCCTCATAGCACTTCAGAGAGCTGCTTTTCTCCTGGACTGAGGAGAAGAATCAGAGGAGAGGAAGGTACAAAGCAGCAGCCATGCTTTGGTTCACAGCTGCTTGGCTGATAATGCCCCTTTACCAGGCACTCTTCTGATTTACTCAGCAGTGATACACAGGCAAATGAGAGCAACAGGGACATGTGAGGGGAGCTGAGTGCAGCAGTAATGAGTGAACTCATAACTGAGTGCAGATTATGGCTGCATCCTGCCATTATCTCACTTCCCTGCTGCTGTGATTAAGGTTGCTCCTAATGTAGCACCAGGACATGACACAAGGGCACGTTTTGGGCCTGTTAATACTCAGCACTGGGCAAAGTGGTGAGGATTCAGCTGCTTTTGCAGCTCTTGCCTGTAAACACAGAGGTGGAGAGAAGGGGAGGGGATTTCTGAAAGAAAAATATCTCCTTGCTGTGCTTTCTCAGTTCTGCCTTAGCTGGCATCTGCTATCAGGGGATGCTCAAGCCCATAGCTTTGGGGATGGGTTCAAGTTTTGAATTTTGGACCCGGGAATCAAGGCAAGAGGGTTTTGTGGCGGTGCCAGTCTCCCATTTCCATCAGCTCAGGAGCAGACGGGAATGCAGGGAGTGGGGATAGGAGCCACATAAATGCACACATGGCTGGGCCATGTATGATGAGAGTAGTTGGCTTTGGAGGCCTGGACTCCACTTCTCCTTTGCTCCCTGACGCTGTGAGTTGTCACAGCTCAGCAGTTGGGTGGACCAAAACCCAAAGGACAGAATTGCTGCTACTCCACCCCTCCACCTTCCCAAGGGAAGATACAAGGGGAGTAAGGACGAGAGACTTAAAAGTTGGAAATTAAAACTGAAAAAGGTTTACTAGAACAGGGGATAAAGAACAAAAATAAAAATTTATACAAATGTATACAAATGTATATGCAACCCGATGTCGATGCCGGCAGGGCTGGGTGCCTGAGGGCCCCTCGGGGCAGGGCCGACTCAGGAGGGGGCTCCACGGCTCTTCCCAGCACCCGATGGATGCGGATTCTGAAGAGCACCTGGCGAGCTGGGGGTAAAGGAGCGCAGGGGAACAGCAGCGAAGCGAGGAGAGGAGCGGCAGAAAGAGAGGAGGGGCTGCGGTCTGCCTGAGCTTTAGAGAGGATGGGCAGGCAATGGGAGGCAATATTGACCCCTCTGTGCTCCCCCCCTCTCAGATCTCTCGGAGTCTTAAGACCTCTCCTGCTTTAGTTCCTGGTACTCAAATTTTTGTTCCTCCACTCAAACTATGACAATTGTTTCTGGAGGTATGGCAGCTTTGTGGGCCAGCAGTGCCTGATGCTGAAGGAGAATAAGTCATAGAATCATAGAATTGGCTGGGTTGGAAGGGACCTCAGAGATCATCAAGTCCAACCCTTGACCACTACCACTGCAGTTACCAGACCATGGCACTGAGTGCCACATCCAGTCTCTTTTTAAATATCTCCAGGGATGGAGAATCCACTACTTCCCTGGGCAGCCCATTCCAATGTCTGATCACCCTCTCCATAAAGAAATTCTTTCTAATATCCAACCTAAACTTCCCATGGCACAACTTAAGTCCATGCCCTCTTGTCTTGTTGAAAGTTGCCTGGGAGAAGAGCCCAACCCCCCCCTGGCTCCAGCCTCCTTTCAGGGAGTTGTAGAGAGCGATGAGGTCTCCCCTGAGCCTCCTCTTCTCCAGGCTGAACACCCCCAGCTCCCTCAGCCTCTCCTCACAGGACTTGTGCTGGAGTCCCTTCACCAGCCTGGTTGCCCTCCTTTGGACCTGCTCCAGGACCTCAATCTCCTTCCTGAACTGAGGGGCCCAGAACTGGACACAGGACTCGAGGTGTGGCCTCACCAGGGCTGAGTACAGGGGCAGAATCCCTTCCCTGGACCTGCTGGCCACGCTGTTCCTGATCCAGGCCAGGATGCCATTGGCCTTCTTGGCCACCTGGGCACACTGCTGGCTCCTGTTCAGCTTCCTGTCAATCCAGACTCCCAGGTCCCTCTCTGCCTGGCTGCTCTCAGCCACTCTGTGCCCAGCCTGGAGCTCCCCATGGGGTTGTTGTGGCCAAAGTGCAGGACCCGGCACTTGGCCGTGTTGAACCTCATCCCGTTGGAATCAGCCCAACTCTCCAGTCTGTCCAGGTCCCTCTGCAGAGCCCTCCTGCCTTCCAGCTGATCCACACTCCCCCTCCAGTCCTGTCCACACTGCCCAGGTGGTCTTCCCACCACAGGCACATTGTCCTGCCAGTGTCCAACCTGCGAATAAGATATCCTTGTGATGTCTTATGTGAGGGTATTGCTGTGAACACAAGCTGGCAAAGGCAATGGGGTGGCCTGTCTGTAGTTTAATGTAGCAGAGGGGAGAATGAAAAGGAATGTGTCATTGTGTAGTAGATACGTGCTACATGTAGCTCTAGGTTGTCAGCAAATAATAAAATAGGATGCAAAGAACTACAGAAGCCTTTTCTTTTTAGTTTGATTTCTTTTCCATGCTGGTTCTGAATAAGCATGATTGTCTGATAATATAGCTGCAGACTCATAGCTTCACAGGTATTAGAACCAGATGGATCTATTAGGGCAGCCACTCTGCTCACTCGTCCCACCTTGCCAGCTAGGATTTCATCTATCTCCCTGCTGTGAGCCCTGTAAATTCTGGTGTGAATTCTGCCATGGGCTTTGTTTGCTCCAGAAGGTCTCCATGGGCCAGTCATAGAGTGGCTTGTGGCAGCCAGAATCAGTTTCCTGTACTGACAGCTTATTCAAATTTTTGGGATAATCCCTCTCATGACTGAACTTTGATTATGTGAAGGTGTGTACATTGTTGGTCTGCAACATCCACAGTCATGGCCTGGCATATATGCTGGGCAGGGTAAGCTCTTACCCTTTTGGAACAGGTGATGGATGCTCAGCTTTCTCTTAATTTTGCAGAATCATTGGTGGATTCATAAAGATAATGATCATTGTAATCATTAATAAACAGAATTCATTGCCTCTCCTGGTAAACTTGACAGCCCTTTGTAGAGAAGTGACTCTGAAATAGGCAGTGCAGAAGTAATTACAGGAGCATAAAACTGGCAATATGATTCTGCTATGTAATCAGGGCTGAATGAAGAGGGACCTCCTTACCGTCTTGCTCTTGCCATTGTGACAGCACCTACTGTGATACTGCTTTCAAATGCATTGACTTCAGACATCACAACAAACTTTGAAATATGCTTTTAAGGGTTTTATGCCAAGGAAAGCCTCTCTGGTAATGATTTACCCAAGTTTAACATGGCAGAGGAGGAAGTGAGAGTTAACACCAGGATCCAGACTGCTCTAGGACAGAAGACAAAATGCTGAAGCTGCTTTTCTTGTAGAAATCTCTTTTCGTGTGTGGATGTGTGGAGGGAGCCTGGAAATCATCCCCTGCAGTCGGGTTGGACATGTCTTCCGGAAGAAACATCCATACATCTTTCCAGAGGGAAATGCCAATACATACATTAAGTAAGTGTTTTGCACTTGCTTAGCTTTTATGAAGTAGAATAAGGTGCTGCCTTGTAAGGAAGGGGAAAAGAAAAGATAGGGAGGAGAGTTTGTTTGGAATATTTTGAAATATCTCTGGGCAGGAGTCATAGAATAATTTGGGTTGGAAGGGACCTCTAAATGTCATCTAGTCCAACACCCCTGCAGTAAGCAGAGACACCCTCAACTAGATCAGGTTGCTCAGAGGCTCATCAAGTCTCTTGTTGAATATCTCCAGGGATGAGGCATCAACTACCTCTTTGGGCAACCTGTTCAATTTTTCCACTACCTTCATAGTAAAGAACTTTTTCCTAACATCCAATTTAAATCTATTCTTCTCTAATTTAAAACTGTTGCCTCCCATCCTATCACTACAGGCCCTTTCAAACAGTCCCTCTCCAGCCTTCCTGTAAGTCCCCTTCAGATACTGGAAAGTTATTAGGTCTCCCAGGAGTGTACTTTTCTCCAGGCTGAACAACGCCAGCTCCCTCATCCTGTCTTTATAGGAGAGAAGAAAATCAAGCCAGTATGATGCTTTCTTAGGTTTTTTACAGTGTTTAGAATATGACAAAAATAGAACACCTATACAGGACCTTTTGTTAAAACAGAAACTGAGGGAGAGCTCCAGGATCTCCCTGAGCAGCACCAGCTACTCTAACAGCAAGTGGTTTAAACCTTGTGGTCTTCAGAACACATTTATAATGATCTGAAATCAGTCTGCCAGCAATGTCTGTCACTATGAAATAACCTGAGCTGAGGGCTGAGAGCGGCTGAACTGAACCAGATATATTGGTTATTGATGTGTCTCAGAGCAGGAAGCTGAGCAGAGTGCCAGAGCAGGGGGATTTGCCTCCAGGCTGGTGGCTGCCACCAGACCATGTGTTGCACCTCACTGGTGGGGACACCAAAGGAGCAGCATCCCAGCTGAAAGGGGCTGGCCTTACACATGAGAACATACACTGAATCAGGTACTGAAAAGGCCGAATGAAATGGGCTAAGATCCTGAGAAGAGCAGGCAAGGCAAGAGGCAGTCCAGAAGTGAAAATTGGCATGGGAAAGAGATAGTGAAGTCAGGAAGGTTTTCCTTCTTTTTTACAGCATGAAGCTGAAGATTGTCCATTGAGTAAATGGCAGAGAAAAAACACTGAGCTCACTTATATACTTAGTGTTCTTGTGGCTGAGCCCCAAGCACAGACCATGGGCTTTTTGGAGAGATCTGAATCTCTCCAAAATGAATTCAAGTGTGAGCCTTGGCATTTATCCCCATATTTCTTACAAACCCAAATGAGATCAGGAAACCCTTCATGTTGGGAAGATTAGATACAGATCATAAAATCATTAAATGGTTCTGGTGTGAAGATCATCTAAAGATCATTTATTTTCAACCCCCCTGCCATGGACAGGGTCACCATCCCACTATACCAGGTTGCTCAAAGTTCAGCCTGGCTTCAAACACTTCCAGGGAGAGGTATCCACAATTTCCCTGGACTATCTGTGCCAGGGTCTAAACCACTCTCACGGAAAAGAATTTCTTCCTGATATTTAACCTAATCTAAAACCCTCTATTCTGAGTTGATGTGGTGCCATTTCTGCTAGCAGGGAAGGAGTTCCCCAAAGGTAGTTCAGCTTCTGAATAGCTCTCCTGCTCCAAAATGCCTGGCCCTGCCTCAGGACATCAGCGACACAAAAGATGTGCACCTCTGCAATTAACATATTGAAGAAGGGGAAACACATGGTGATTAAGAGCAGAACAGAGGAGAGGGGGAGGTGAGAGAAAGCAACAGGTGAAGACAGAGAACACCACCAGAAGAAAGAGAAACACCAGAGGAGAGAAATGCTGGAGCAAAGAGAACAAGGTCAGAGAGAAGGTGCCGGAACTGAGATTTTTACCTCCATCCTGTGGTGAGATGGCAGCCTGTGGAGGATCATGGTGGAGCAGACCCTGAAGGATCACAGTGGAGCAGATGTTGTGGACCTGCATCCGTGAAGGCTCTTGTTGGAGCGGTTGTGGACCTTCAGCCTATGGAAGATCACAGTAGATGTTGTGGACCTGCAGCTGTGGAGGAGACTGTTCCCAAAGTAGTTCGTGGGTTTGTGGGTTACCCACACTGGAGAGATTTGCTCTTGAGGAACTGTGTCTTGTGGGAGGGACTCACATTGGATGGGTTTGTGAAGGCCTTTCTCCCATGGGAGGGATTCCATGATGGAGTAGGGGAAGACTGTGAGGAATTCCCCCTGAGGAAGAAGTAGTGGCAGAAATAAACCTGTTCCATTCAGACTGTAAGCCCTACTCCCTGTTCCCCCATGCTGCTAGGGGTGAGGAGGTAGAGATATTGAGAACAAAGTAATTTGGGTTCAGGAAGAAGGGAAGGGTGAAGGAAAAGTATTTAAGCTCTGGTTTGTGTTTTCTTTTTGCCTTGTTTTGATTATTGATAAATTGAATTGATTTTTTTTCCCAAGTTGGGTCTGTTTTGCCCATGATGTCATTGCCCTGGAACCTACAAGGTTCTAGGTGGATTTCTTTCTCTCCATCCTGTAATGGGGAAGGGGGAGTGAGCAGCCATGTGGTCCTTTGTTAGAGGCCACGCTCAAACCATGACACTCTCTTTCAGCCTGAATCCATTACCCCCTGTCCTATCCAAGGGATCCTTGTCCTTACATGCACTTGTAAAAAGTCCCTTCCCAGCTTTTCTGTAGCCCCTTCAGGTACTGGAAGGCAGCTCTTAGGTCTCCCCCAGGCTTTCTCTTCTCCAGACTGAGCTACGCCTACTCTCTCAGCCTGTTTTCATAGGAGAAATGCTCCTGGCCTCTGATCATCCTTGTGTCCTTCTCCCGGACTTGCTCCAAAGGGGCTATGTCCTTCCTATATTGGGGGCTCCAGAACTGGACACAGTGCTTCAGATGGAGTCTCATGGGAGCAGAAAGGGACAATTACCCTTCTGGACCTGGCCGTTCTTCTTATGCAGCCAAGGATACAATTTGCCCTTTGGGCTGCAAGCACACATTACCGGCTCATGTTGAGCTTCTCATCAACCATCACCTCCAAGTCCTCTTCTCCTCAGGACTGTTCTCAATCCATTCTCTGCCCACCTGTATTTGTGCTTGGGTTTGCCTTGACCCATTTGCAATACCTTGCACTTGGACTTTCTGAACTTCAGGAGGTTAGTATGGGCCCAATTCTCAAGCCTGTTAAGGTCCCTCTGGATGGCATCCCTTCCCTCCAGTGTGTCTACGGCACCACACAGCTTGGTGTATCGTATGTAGATTTAGACAGTGATCAGCATTTCTAATAGCACTAAGACTATTGCAGTTGTCTTAGGTAGAGAGGAGTAATCACCATGAATCATCAAGGGACTGAAAATCTCTCTGGAGAAACATTTGTAGGTTTTAGGAGCTGGGATTGTATTAACCTTATGACATCTATCAGCCTTAACTTAATGGAGTGGTATATAGACTGAGAATCAGCTACTGCAACCTGATGCTATCTGATATGTGTTTAAACAGAGATGTTTTGAAAAAAAATATCTCCACCTTTCTTCCAGATACTGTAGTGTTTGGGCTTTTTTCACAGTCTCTTCTTCATTGCAAGAGACAGCTTAGGCTGCAGTGTTGTTCTGGGTTCATGTGTAATCTGGCCCTATGGAACTCAGATGATGGATCGGAGCCTGCTCTGTGGCACCTACAGCCCAGTGGCAGAGAGCAATACCTTGGAGGTAGTGGCCTGTCTTGGAGTAAGAGCTTGAAGTACTCCCCTGACCTGGTCAGGGATGGGCCAATAGGCATGAAGCAACAGAAGGCATTTGCACGGAGATTGAGAGTCATATACAGTCAACAGAAGATTCCCCGAGGTTCATAAACCTTCTGCAGGCACATGGCTGATGTGGAAGACTGAAATTTATGCTACAGCACTGTTGCCAGAATGGTTTCTTTTAAGTTTTGAAGGCTGAGATTTGCTTTAGTGAAATCCAGGGGTGCAAAGCAGGGAAGTCCATACAGGATTTACAACATAGAAATAGTTGCCTTCAGTATTTGGCAAATGTAGGACCACGTTTCAGAGCTCCATCTCAGCCACTAAATAAAACCCCAGGCACACCTGCTTGGGAGATGATGCTCCAGAGAAGCATCTGAGTCTTTCTGAGTCCAGTTCTGAGTCTAGTGGATGTAAAGCATCCAGCCGAGTTTGAAATGGTGATTTCTTCACCCAAGGTTTGGTCTGTTATGTTTGGTCCCTGGAATAATGAATAGGGCTACTTTCTCTAGAAGTGAGAGATGGGCTGGCTCAAAGGTGGTTTGGTGGAAGCTGAAGACCAAGTTGAGGATGGGAGGAGAGTGGGATAAATTAGCTGATGGGTTTTAGAAAATGGAGTTTTTTCTTGGTTTCACCTGCCTTTCATTGCCTGTTTCAGAAACACCAAACGCACAGCAGAGGTGTGGATGGACAAATTCAAGCAGTACTATTATGCTGCTCGTCCTGCAGCCCAGGGGAGGCCTTATGGAAAGTAAGTGTCTTTCTTTCCTGCCTGTGCTCTGCCTGTGCCCTGCCTGCTGCAGTGAGTGTGGACTCATTGCCCTGCTCCAGAAACCCATCTATGTTGTGTCTGTAGTAACAATTAAGTGCTAATGGTATGCATATGCTAAGAGCACAGCAATGAAGGGTCCAACAGCTAGTTTGTATGCTGTGCTAGTTTATCCCAGTGAGTGAGCTGAATGGCTTAGGCTATGTCCTGCCCTTTACATTAGGTACAGGTACTTCTGGTCCTAGAGTGGAGTTTGGGGAGGAGGTCTCGCTGGCAGTTGAGGAACAAGAAAATCATCAAATTTTGAGCCTGCTAAGACTTTATTGAAAAGGAGCAAGGGCTTTATATTCAGGGAGTTTGACGTTTATTCTGTGAACAGGCAGGAACAACTTCCTGTCAGGAGGACTTTATGTTTTTCTGTTAATTTCTCTTTCTCATATGCTCTTCTTTTCCTTAGAAAGTTTCTTCTAGACCACAGCAGGTTCCAAATGTAACCTCAGATTCTTTCTGGTTACTCTTCAGTTTCTAAGATAAATTTCTAAGATAAATAAATTGAAGTCCTGATGACTATCCTATTTCCACTGAATTCATACCCTTTTCCCATCCATAAGCATGGACTGAAGTAATAGCTCTGTCCTGCTAAATATAGGTGGATGTAGAGGAGGTAGTCTGTGCAGAGGGAAGTTACTGGAGGCTTCCTACTGCTCTGTAAATGCCAGCTCATAACAGCTCCATGGGTGGAGGCGGGCCCAGAAAGGAGCTAAAGTTGGGAACATGTCACTATACAGCATGATCCTTCAGCAGAAATTTGGTCCTGGCTAAGGAAAGAAGTGTAATTAACTTCTGCTGACTTAAAGGCTTGTCTACGTGCTTTAGTGAATCAAGGCCTTTTTTAGTCCTGTAAACCAAGTAATTTATTATAGCATATATTAATTTCTCAGTACATTAATATAGTAATTTAGTGCTTATTGCATATATAGATAGTATACATATTTTTACTAATAATTTTAAAATTACTGTACTTTTCCATGAACCTTTTATCCACCACACTCCAGACTCCTTGTTAAAATGTCAATATGTCATCATCTCATCTTGGTATATTACCAAGTGAGACCTCCAGAGAGACAGAGATCAAAATTATTGACACAGCTGATGCAGAAGATAGCAGAAAATAGAGCTGCTGATGCTCTTCTGTTTGCTGTCTGTACATATCTGTTTGGTTTGTGTCCCTTTTTGGTGCATTGGTTCTCACCTTCACCAATGCCATTGTGTCTCTACAATGTTTGCTTCCCACAGCATCCAGAGCCGAGTGGAGTTGAGGAAGAGGTTGAAATGCCACAGCTTCCAGTGGTACCTGGAAAACATATATCCTGAACTTCGGTATGGATGTGTGATCTCCACTTGTCTTCAGCAGGCCAGTGAGATGCCCCATCCCTTCTGCCCCATAGAACTTTCCTCTGCCCCTCCAGTCTCTACACTTCCCTCCTGTCCCAGAGACACAGCCACCCCCTCCCTTGGCCTTTACAGAAAGGCACAGTGAATTTTGTGCTGGCTTTAAACACAGCTTGCTCAGTGTGATGTGGGTCATTTGTGATCCTGCTTTTGCTTGGTAGTCTTACAGACTCTGTGGCTCTTTCCTGCAGGGATGGTGAGGGGCAAAGCACCAGTGATTTCTCTAAGCTCTTGGGGCTTCCTCGGGTATTTTCCTGCCCATGCTGCATGATGTATAGGGAAAATTTTCCTTACCAAAGCATCCTGATGTGGAAATACCCTGTAGCCTTTGTTCGGGTTGTTTTAGAACTTAACTCTTAACATTTAAAAAAAAAAAAACAACACTTCTAATTCATAGTCCTTTCACACTGTTCTGTGATACTCAAGACTTCTCTCTTGTGAAACCACCCACTCTAAGGAGTTTATGACCTGTATTCAGGTGGCTCAGCCTTACTCCTATCCACTGTTTTGCTTAATATGCACTTCCACTGCTGCTTTTGCACAGATCTCTTTTAGTCACCAAAACTACTCCAGAGACCATTGCATCGAGTCCCTCAGTCACTATCAGGAGCCATGCTCCTGAAAGGGCACAGAAAGTTTGGTGATACCTCCAGGGAAATGGTGGTGCAATGGCTGAGTGCAGAATGACAGTGTGAAAATTATAGCTGTTTTCTTGCTTTTTTTTGCCACGCGTGTCCTTGCATGGAATCATTCACAGGGAATGCCAAGGTTCTGTGGCAGTTTGTTATAAAGTTTCCCACTTCTGTAAGCTGAGGGCTGACCTTAGCCTGTCCCCAGTCTATTCCTTGCTCCTCTGTTTGCCTTGTGCAGTGTTATTTATTTTTTCCTCTTGAAAGGCCAGCTATCAGTCCAACTTTGAGTTCTTCTCTACTGCCCTCAGTGGTTCAGTGTCATGACAGCACTTGCCACTCTCATTTTCTGAAGGGGAAATGGTGTGACTGCAGCCTCCTCACCCCACTGAACCTCCTTGTGACTACTCCTGTGCCTGGGTGTTGCTTTCATGCTATTCCCACAGGATTCCTGAGGAATCTCTTTATCAGACCGGGATAATCAGGCAAAGGCAGAGCTGCCTGGAGTTGCACAAATCTGATGCCCAAGAGCTTCCTGACCTGAGCTTAAACCCTTGTACCAGCAGCAAAGGCACAGCAGCAGCAGCACAGGTAAGGTGTGTTGCCTTGTCCCCTGATACTGCCTGAAAAGTATCTGAGGCAGCTTCAAGTTGATTTCCTAATTCTGCTAAAACTGTTGGAGAATTACTTGTTCTGTGAACCCCTTTCAGGTAGTTAAACCCTGGTAAGTCCTCCTTGCCTTTATGGAGACTCTGGGCAGCAGCAGGGACTGGTGGAGGAGCCACAGTACAGAGTGGACTGCTTATCTCTGTGCTGGCCTTCACTGAGAACTTACTGCTGCTCAGGAGTGCCACACACCATTCATCTGCAGAGATCAGAGAAAGACAAAGAAAACTGTAATTTCCTCTCATCCTTCAGTCTTACTTGTTTCAAAATGCACTGAATTGCAGTATTATTTATAACTTCATAGTCTGAATTCTCTCAATTTTAGATTGCCTAGTAAACTAGTGAAAATGTAATTAAGATGATCTTAGTTTTTTTCAGTCTCAGTAAAATGAGAAAATGCTGTAGGAGTCTGTTCTCAAAAGCATATTCTAGGAAATATTGGAGCCAAGAGCAGGAACATGTGCCTTGCAGTAGAGTCACTGGAGCAAGATTCTGAAGACATGGCTTCAAAACCTGTCTTTGCTTCAGGCTCCGTTTGGGATTTGGGGCATGTCAGTAAGTTCCCTCACTGTCCCTATCTATGAAAGAGGGAGGATAACCATCACTTGGCTTCTTCATGGTGCCATGAAATAATTTAATAGGCAATGGTGTGCTTGCTCCCACTTGACTGTACATCCTTAACCCTCATGGTTACACATTCAAGCCAGGTAGCTATGCATATAAAAGGCCCAGCCTGGAGATGCTGCAGAAAATGTCCCTGGTTTGTATGTGTAAATGCAAGGTTATGATGCATATCTCTTCTGTATGCAGTTACATGCCTGCCTTCACATTCTGGTAAAATCAACAATGACTACTTGAATTTTAGTCAGTTGAGAAAATATAGCATATATAACTGCAAGTACCTCATAGTTACAGTTCTTACTGTTTAAGTGATTCAGGGTTTTAGAATTCTTTTTCTTCCACTGCTACATGGACTTTTTACACAAACAGCAAGAGAAGCAAGGTGATGAATACAGGTCATCATGTTTTGCAGGGCCAACTCTGCTGATGGAAAGAAAAATGTTTTAGTGAAAATTGCAACTTTCAATGAATTAGATGTTTTTGAAAAAATCTGAGAAAATCAGAATGGAAAGTGCTGCTGCAAGCTTGTGTTTCAAAATGAAATTTCATTGGTCATTTGAAAATACCAGTTTGGTGTGATATTTTAAAATAAGAAATGTCATGCCAATTAGTTGGATTGTTTCATTCTCATCAAAGACATTTTGGTTTGACATTTCTGTGCAGTACTTTTTTTAGTTTTCCATGCCACAAACTTTTCATCTTCCTATTCTGATTCTGCAGCACTTTGCAATAGGTCAACAATTCCCCCAGGATGTCAACTCCATTTCTTGTGCCCACCCAGGACTAACTGCAAGGGAACAGAAAAATGGACTACAGACATTTTGCTGAATAGCTACACTCAATACACAGTCAGAAATAGAGAAGAACCTTTATCTTTTGTCTTTTTCTGTCTTTGTAGGATAGTTCTCTGTTACTTGTACCCATGCAGAGTATTTCTGATGAAAGGGGTATATTCAAATTTTCATTGTGAAGAGAAACTTTTATTTTAATTACACTGTTGTTACAAGGCCACCTAAACTTGTGGATGACATGGGGAGTTTTAGTCACCAGGCTGTGTAGGATAAATTATGCAGCAGTCCTGAATGCTGTGTAGTTTTGTATTTGGTATACCAGAATAGAGCAATATTATTCACTTTTAACATACTGAAGTGACATCTTGTTTACCCTAAGCATCACTATTTGAAAAGTAAGCTTAGCTAAATCAAAGCTGTGCCTTGCTGGCATTTGAGTAAGTAGTATGGAAATATGCTGGCCATCCAGATCCTTTATTATCAGTATTAGTAACATTAATTTGGCTGCTTGGTTGCCTTTCTGCAGCTGTTTGAGACAACAGATTTGTTTGAGACAAAACAAATTTACAGTTTGAGTAAATTGAGAAGAATACTCTGACTGTCAATAAGTCAGATTTACACCCCTAACAGATCTCAAACCCTCCTTGGTAGAATCTGGCATTAGTCTTGAAGTAGTAAAAGGAGCACTGAGGCACAAGAAGACTCTTCATCTTCTCATAGCAAAATTCTGTCTTCTCGCTCTAGAATCCACATCACCTTTCCCACTCCTAAAGGTCTGGTAGCCGTCAGGGCAGGCTCTGTCCTCTGGGGTGGCCTTCAGGGAGATGTGCTCTTCAGTTGTGACCAGTAGAGATCTTTGTGCTGTGCTGCCCATCTTCAGGACACAGAGAGCTCTACCTTCTCTCCTGCCCACCAGAGCCCTGTATCTCATTTGCTAAATGAATTGATTGATTTAGTTTTTCACAAGAAAAATGCACCTGAGGGAAAATTGATCATAATTTTCTCCTGGTCTATCTGATGGAGACATGACTAGTTGTTTTTTTATTTCAAAATAAATTTCTTTTGATACTTGTCCACACATCTCTGGTGTAGACATCTGACTCTGGGTTTTATTTAAATTATTAGCAGTTCCAGGAAACCTGGTTCAGATAAAAAAGCAGAAGACACTTCAGCATGCATACTTACACACTTAATCGGTAGCTGCAAGATGAATGTAAAGTTAGTAATTTCCTAGACAAGCAGGGAAACTGTGGGAAGGCTGCAGCATCCATTTCCCAGGCTTGCACCAAAAATATCTGGCCTGCACATCAAAATATCTGAACGTTGGCACTGAGTGTCTGCCATTGTATGTGGCATTGGAGCTTACCCCAGTTGGCATGAGGACTAGTGTGGGCTGACTAGATCTGTACTTTCTTAGGAGAACATATAGCATCTATAGAAACTAACCCAAGTGTTCCTCTTGAGCCATCTCAACCATAAAAATTCTCTTCTGACCTTCCTCCCCTCTAAAGTCTTCATTCTTCTCCTCCGTGGGCATGTCCTACCCCAGCTGCAGGCCAGATGGAGCTGTGAGATACAGGCTGAGCTGACAAAGCAGAGGGGCTGTCTGGCAGCAGTGCCACCTCCACACAGGCTGCTGTGGGCACCTTCTGTGTTTTGCTTTCCCTCTCCTGAGACCTGTGTAAGAGCTAGTTGCATCCCAGGGCCATCTGATGACTGAATCAGTTTAGTGTCCTAGTCCCACTAGGTGGAGTGGGACCCAGTCAGTCATGTGCCTTAGAAAGTCCCTCCCTGTGATTTTAAAATTGAGGGCTGAGGTTGTTCCTGGCTTCCTGAGAAACATTTTTCTCTAGCTACTATACTGCCTTTCAGTTACAGTTTATCTCTTGCTTGGCAGAAGAGCATGTACAGTTCTGTCACATAATGCTGGGCTCTCATGAGGCTACTCCTTGCAGGGCAAAGAGGCTCCTTTTTCCTTCTGCCAGCCAGGCTACACCAAGCTAAAGGTCACATTTTAAAAAAAATTTCTCAATTCACAATGATGCTGAGTAGCAGTGGCAGGTTCCTGCTTAAACAGTGTTGAAGCATTGAAAAATAGTCACAAGCCTCAGGTGGGGCTAACATTATTATAGGCTTCAGAGAGGATCAGTGGTTGTGGTGTGCAGCTGGAAGCTCTGCTCTCCCACTCCACTCTCTTCCTCCTTGATCTAACACCACTTTGTCAGGAGCTGCTTTGTCTTTGAAAAGGCAGGAAATCCTGATTGCAGTCTTACCCTGTGCATCTGTTTTTCCTTGATGCTAGAGGTCAGCTCTCAACCCTCTTGGCATCACTTCAGGCCAGTCTGCAAGCCTGAAGCTGTGTTACTTTCTTGAAGGTTCCTCTTCCTCTTAAGCCTACCCTGGGCTGCCCCATTCACCATAAGCCTCAGGGTGTGAAGCTCTGCTGTTGTTACTGCTGTTCTTCCCACTTGAGTGCAGGGGTTTGGAAGATTAAATAGTTTCTCATGGGGGAAAAAATGCAGGAATTTTCATCTCAACTGCTACAAATAAGAGAAGAAATGGGGTAAGATAAAACTTTGCATGACAATTTGCCTGTATTTTAATTCAAAGTTTTTGTGTACTCTGTTGTGTTCAGGTGACCTTTTTTTTTCCTCAAAATCTCTGTGTTGTTTTCTGCATCATTTTCTCTGTCTTTCATCTAGGACTGAAAAGAGACAAGCAATGATTAGAACAGGATAAAACATTTTCAATAAAAAGCCGTTCTTCCAAAACAGAAGGGCTGTGTGTGGGTAGCTTGGGGACAAGAGGGGAAGATCCAATGTTAGCTATCAAACTTACTCAGATATGTAGCTCTATCAGCCTCTCTTCTTACGTTGGAGAGACAGTTCCCACCACTCTGTATGTCCCATGGTGCTTTGATGAGAGAGAATGGTCCTGCCTTTGAGAAGGTATGAATGTCAGGAAGGCTTGAACAGAGCCTAACCTGGAAAAAAAAGCATTGAGAGAACCTCTGGGAGGAACAGTCCTCTGTGAAGTGTCTCAGTGAAGCGAGGAGGTTAACAGGTCATGAAGTCCCACTCCCTGAGTTAGCTGGGGAATCCACCATACACAAAAGTTGCACGATTAGATTGCTGCTGCTGAGGAACCTCCTGAGTGTAGCTCAGACCTTGTCCTGAGCTAAAATGACAAGCAATTTGTTAAAAATGTAAACCAGGATTTCAAAACAGCTTGTAGCAGTTCAGGCACTGAGAACAATGTTGGAGCTTGCCCTGTAGGATTTGCTTCTTTGCAGATGCAGGATTGATTTGGCACCCAGTTTCTGAGGCTGGTAGTTTACACAGCAGCTGATGGTGTGCATGGTTGGAATGTTATATAATTTTTCACAGAGGGTCAGGTAAACACTGCTCCTTCTGACAAAGAAGAAGTAGTTGCTAAAAGGCTTTTTGAGTGCAGAGTATGGCTTTGAAAATTATTGCTCGTTATGTGCTGAAAACCTGGGAAGCTATTGCTGAGAAGCCTGTGGGCAGGCTGTTCAGAAAGCCAGGTTTGATTTCCATTAGCTAGTGGAGAGTAGTTGGCTAAGAAATGTGGGGTATAAGGAAGACAGTGTGAAGTCTTTGTGGATCTGGGTTTGCTGTGCAAAAACGTGCCTTCCCTTTCAAGTGGCTGAGTACCTGCATGAAGTGGGATTTATATTCCCAGCAATTAATTGCCTGTAGCTGTCTGTTTTGAAGTCAGGGAGAAGAGTTAAAGCTGCTGATGGTGACAAATACCAAAGGGGTGGTAGTCTTTCCCTGCTCTAATAAATCATGCTAATGCAATCCAAAGCTTTCACCATTCACAGTCAGGGAAGCTGCAGGAATTCCAGCTTTGAGATCAGGGCAGCCATTCTTCACCTGCCCTCCAGCACTCAAGAAAATGTTGCAGTCTCTCAGGAGCACCTTCTACCATTCGTTTTTCCAGACCCAGCCTAAACTACCACACATTTAAGTGCTGCATTCCCCTCAGTTGCCAGCACTCCTGCTTACTTCATTCCTCCCAGAATTCTGACTCTTCTCTATCTGAGCTATCAGCTATTGTGCTTTCTCTCTGCACTTTTTCTTTCAGAGCAGTTTTTTCTCTCATAGTCTGTACCCTGTCAAATTATATGACTTGGCTTTTGGGACCTACTGCAGAAGCCCTCTTGCTCCCTGGCCCTGCTCTCTCCAGCATGAAAAACAGAAAGTATTCAACTCGAATAAGCACTGGAGTAAACCTCTATGAAATACCACTGGGCTAAAGAGTCTGTCTTTACCTACCTAATGCCTTGTCCACTATTTTTGAAATCCTGGTCAAGCTATCAGCCTCCTCTCTTTTTCTCCCAAGAAAAACATCCATGGGTGGACAAGAGGATCATGAGTCTCTGCTCCCCCAAAGATTAGTTCTTGGAGCTGATAAGGAGCAGGTGAACATGAAAAGCAGCATGAGAAATAAAATAATGGGGCAGGCAAGGAAAGCAAGAATAGCAGTGGTCATGACAAATCAGTATACCACACGTTTGGAGTTTGATCCTACTCCTACGGTATAAAAGGGAGCTTTATCCCAAATTTTTGTAATATTTGGAAACAGATTCCTGGGAATTGCAACCATTTGCATCACCTCTCTCCCTTCTAGCCAGAAAGCATTGTTGCTGCTGCTCTTCCTCTGAAAAAGAGGGTTTCATATTGTGTAGTTGCACATTTCTGCCTCTTCTGCCATTTTTCCATTCTCCTCCTCCCCAACCACAGTCCAGTTCTGGCTATGAGATCATTTGCCTTGTGAACCATTTTGTTCCAGCAGCTTTTTTAGACATTTTCTTTGGAATACACAGTCGCTCAATAACAGCTGCGGTTCTCAGGAAGCTTGAAACATCCTGAAGACTGTTCTGGTGCCTCTGTAAGTCAGTGAGGTCCGTGCTTGGTTTCTGAGGAAGCAAGACCCAAGGCACAGTGTTTGCTTTCCAGGTTGAAGAATACCAAGAATCAACCCTGATCTCTCACCGCTTTTCTTTTTTTTCCTCCTTTTAGGAATGGACATACACATACAAACACCAAGTTCGCCAGCAGCAGCTGTGTTTGTCTGTGTACACCCTTTTCCCCGGTTCCCAGGTGCTGCTGTCACCTTGCAAAGAAGGTGACAACAAGCAGGTGAGCCCTTTTGTTCATCCCCCATTTTCTTTGAGCTTCCCCTTCTATTATCATAGCATTACTGGATATCAAATGGCCCATGTGCTCTGTCTTCTTCTGGGAAGCACTGTCTGGGAGTACAGACTCTGGCTGGTTCATCCCTTTGCTTCTTAAATGAGTGTGTTGATAAGGATGTCTATTAGAGTGGGTGGTGATAAGGATACTTAGCTGCAGAAGTCAAACCAAAACTGGCAATTTAGTTCACATGGCTGCCAGATGCTAACATTTCTCTGCAATTAATCATCAAGCTGGCACTTGAGCCAGTGACCTGGGGAAAAAGCTGTTAGCAATATATCATCTTCCTGAAGACAGGCGGAGGCTGAGCTTCAGCGAGTCTGCTTCTGATGGGAGAAATGCTCAGCGTATGCTCTGCTGGGTGTGGGCTGGGTGATCCTGGATTTCCCAGTACCAGGCCACAAAGTCTCAGTTCTGGCTGAACAGGCAGATATTGAAGAAAATGCGAGTTAAAAGTAGAGCTTATAGTCTACGGAAAAAAGGGCTGGATACTCAGGAGGAGTTTAGGAATATAGTTAGGCCATGAGTAGCACCCCTGTAGTACTGGAGGGAACAGCTAGCAACCTGATGAGCCACTTGGATCCTCACAAGTCTGCAACCAGACAGGATCCACCCCAGGGTGATGAGGGAGCTGGTGGAAGAGCTCTCCAAGCCACTCTCCATCATTTACCAACAGTCCTGGCTCCCAGATGATTGGAAGTTGGTGAATGTCACTCCAATCCACGAAAAGGGATGAAAGGAAGACTCAGAAAAATACAGGGCTGGGTAGGCCCTGCCTGACCAACCTGATCTCCTTTTATGATCGGGTGACCAGCCTGGTGGATGAGGGGAAGGCTGTGGATGCAGTCTACCTGGACTTCAGCAAAGCCTTTGACACCGTCTCCCACAGCATTCTCCTGAAAAAGCTGTCAGCCCAGGGCTCAGACAGGAGCACTCTGTGCTGGGTTAGGAACTGCTGGAGGCCCCCAGAGAGTGGTGCTGAACGGTGCTGATCCAATTGGCGGCCGGTCACCAGTGGTGTCCCCCAGGGATCAGTGTTGGGCCCATCTCTGTTTAATATCTTCATTGATGATTTAGATGAGGGGATTGAATCCATCATCAGCAAATTTGCCGATGACACTAAGCTGGGGGGGAGTGTGGATCAGCTGGAAGGCAGGAGGGCTCTGCAGAGGGACCTGGACAGACTGAAGAGTTGGGCTGATTCCAAGGGGATGAGGTTCAACACGGCCAAGTGCCGGGTCCTGCACTTTGGCCACAACAACCCCATGGGGAGCTCCAGGCTGGGCACAGAGTGGCTGAGAGCAGCCAGGCAGAGAGGGACCTGGGAGTCTGGATTGACAGGAAGCTGAACAGGAGCCAGCAGTGTGCCCAGGTGGCCAAGAAGGCCAATGGCATCCTGGCCTGGATCAGGAACAGCGTGGCCAGCAGGTCCAGGGAAGTGATTCTGCCCCTGTACTCAGCCCTGGTGAGGCCACAGCTCGAGTCCTGTGTCCAGTTCTGGGCCCCTCAGTTCAGGAAGGAGATTGAGGTCCTGGAGCAGGTCCAAAGGAGGGCAACCAGGCTGGTGAAGGGATCCAGCACAAGTCCTGTGAGGAGAGGCTGAGGGAGCTGGGGGTGTTCAGCCTGGAGAAGAGGAGGCTCAGGGGAGACCTCATCGCTCTCTACAACTCCCTGAAAGGAGGCTGGAGCCAGGGGGGGTTGGGCTCTTCTCCCAGGCAGCTCTCAGGAGGACGAGAGGGCATGGACTTAAGCTCTTACAGGGGAGGTTTAGGTTAGATATTAGGAAGAAATTCTTTACAGGGAGGGTGATCAGGCACTGGAATGGGCTGCCCAGGGAGGTGGTGGATTTTAAAAAGGTTTTTAAGAAGAGACTGGATGTGGCACTCAGTGCCGTGGTCTGGTAACCACAGTGGTAGTGGATTAAGGGTTGGATTTGATGAACTCGGAGGTCCTTTCCAACTCGGATGATTCTGTGATTCTGTGAATATCAACTGTCTTCTTGATGCTGGATAAATATAGTAAAAGCATAACAAGGAGGAAGCTTATTCACCACTGGTTCTCCTCTTCTATGTCTCTCTCCTCAGCGATGGGGTAAAGTTGGGTCACACATTGAACACATGGCTTCACGCTTCTGTTTGGACACTGAGATGAATGGGGACACAAATGAGAGCACCAAAGAGCTTGTCATCAACCCTTGTGAAAGCACAGCCATGAGTCAGCGCTGGGACATGGTGATGTCTTGACCTGCTTGAGGACATACACAGCAAGAATGGGCACCAACACATTGCTACACACAGCCAAGATGCACAAGATGGAGCTCAAATGAAAAACCATTGGGGGTCCTTATGTGATGAGGGACAGAAGAAGAATCTTTCATATAAAAATAAGGACATGGCCCTGCACACTGAACAGCAGATGTTTCTGCAAGGCATGTAGCCATTATTGGCCTGTTGGTGGTCAAGCATTCAAAGAAAAGAGGTAACAAGAAACCAAACTTGAACATTTTAGAGGGATAGTGGGGCTCTTGTGACAGGCCCCACAGACGTTTTGTGTGTGCAATATTTATTAATCTCTCTGGAAACACATGTAGAAGAGCCTTGGAAACTGAAAGAAGACTTGGTCTCAGAAAAACAGGCAGCTTTTGGTGGGTGAGGCAGATGTGCAAGGAGGGGTTTGCCAAGGGATGCTAAGAAACATCACCTGGGATCAAGTGGGAAACACTGATTTATCTTTGCACTTTTCATTGCTGTGGATAACTGTCCTCTGCAGACAATGTGAGTGGACCTGTGTTGCACATTAGAATTTGTATCTTATCCATGTACATTATGTGTATAGAGAGGCAGGACAGTTGTTTATGGCTTTGGCCAGGATCAGACCAGTAAGTCCTGGGGATGTCCTACACTGTGCTAACAGCACATGAGAGTTGTTGAATCTCCAAAGCCCAAGCAAGCAGAGGATTCGGTGTGTGAGACTCAAGGATACAAACTGCTGTCAATCTGGGAGGAAAGGCAGTAACATGATTATTTCTCCTCTATGAAGGTCATGAGTTATCCTTGGTCACCAAAAACTTCCTTTTAATCTCACTGTGTGTCTCTCACTGCTTTAAATCTGGAACAATTCACAATTTTCACTTTTTTTCCATAAAAGTAAAATTTTTGGTAATTGAAGGTAATTGTGTCACATTTATGTTTCCCAATTTCCTTGCTGCAGAAGAGAGAACTCCTATGATGTGCTGCTCTGAGAGGGGGTAGGGGGTAGTTAAAATTAGAGACTGCTCTGAGAAAGGAAAAGGGATATTACCTGGTTTTGCTTCCCATTTATCTGGTAGCCCAAGATGTGGAGTATTGAAGAAAAAAACTGGGATTCCCCGAGTCACATCTGCAAGCAGGGAAATGTGGGTCATAAAGTACCTCACTGGTGAAGTCATGTAGTGTAGGAAGACTTGGCACAAATGAGTTTGTTTTGGAGATATCATTAACCAGAGATCATGTCAGGTTCAATAGTTATGTGTAAGAGAGGTGACTACCAAAGAAGAATAGGACAGCAGACCTCAGAGGGGATCTTAGGAGAGAACTGTAAAGTCCTTTTTTAGCCTGCCCTTTTGAGAAGCTCCCACTACAGGGCACTGCCTGTTTGGTGGCCTGTTTGAGGTGCTGGAATGAGTTCAGAGAAGAGCAGCCAGGCTGGTGAAGGGTCTGGAGAACAAGTCCTGTGAGGAGAGACTGAGAAAATTGGGATTTTTTAGTTTGGAGAAAAGGAGGCTGAGATGAGACTGTATTGTTCTTTACAGTTATCTGAAAGTAGGTTGTAGGGAGGTGAGTGCTGGCCTCTTCTCTCTAGTAAATGATGATAAGATTAGAGGAAATGGCCTGAAGTTGCACCAGGGGAGGTTTAGACTAAAGATGAGGAAGAATTTCATTACTGTGAGAATAGTCAGGCACTGAAATGGGCTGCCCAGAGAGGTGGAGGAGTTACCATCCCTGGAAGTGTTTAAAACTGTGTAGGTGAGGCACTTCAGGACATGCTCTAGTGGGCATGGTGATATTTATCTATATATGTGTAATTTATATACCTTTTTCATACAATTTATATAGATAGATAGATCTATCTACATATCTCTATATGTAGATATATATAACATAATTTTTTTTAAATTTTTTTTTCTTTTTTATTGGGGTGATGTTGACAGTTGGATTCAATGATCTTAAAGGTCTTTTCCAACTCATTCTGCAATTCTGTGATAATGGGGCTGGCAGATGAAGACTGGACTGTGTTTCAAGACAATCACCAGCCCTGCGTGCTAATCCCTTCTGCTGTGTCTAGGAGTCACTTGGGATAGCTTGCTTCCTTTCCCTTCCTCAGTTTCCCAAACCTTTAAGGAAGACTGAATGTTTTGAACATAGTGAAAGCTAAGCCTTAGTCTTTGTGGAATGGAATGCCAGCAGTACTGGTCAGGCAGTGGACTGGCAGTCTCTGGAGTTAGCCCTATGGTCCCTCATTATCTGCCTGGTTTGGATATAGTTTGGATAGAATTAATATTTCTCATAGCAGCCTATATAGTGCTGTCATTTACACTGATGACCAAAACCAGTGTTTATAGCACAGAACATTTTACTTATTGTGCTTGCCCAGCGTCAAGGCCTTCATCTCTCACTCTGATGCCTCAGTGAGTAGTCTAGGGTTGGACAAGAGTGTGGGAGGGTCAGAGTGTGGCTAGCTAACCCAAACTGACTAAAGAAGTATCCCATCTCGTATCACACTCAGCAATAAAACTGGGAGTTTTTCCACAGCTGGTATTGCTTGGAGTCTGGCTGGGCATCATTCTGCAGGTGGTGAGTGACTGCTTTTGCGTTACTTGTTTGGTTTATTGTTTTCAATTTTTTTCTTCACTTACTAAGCTGTCTTTATCTTGACCCACAGGTTTTTCTTGGTTTTACCCTTCTGACTCTTTCCCCCATCCCATTCCGGAGGGAGGGACTGGGAAGGGGCTTATCTGCCAGCCAGAGCCAACCCACCACACAGCCCTAAGCAAACCAGGGTCTGCAGTGTAGCTGGCTGGTATTCTTCATGGCTTGAACTCTGATCTACACTGCTCAAATTTCAGATCTTAAAAGCTCTAGTGCAGATCTATGGGCTAGAATTGTTTGTAGTAAAGGAAGCAGAATCAAACTGATTACAAACTGCTGCTAATCAGCATACAAGCAGCAAAAGAAACTGTAGCTCTTTAATGTTCTGGTTTAATTAATTTAGAATTATCAGTCCAGGTGTAATATTACTCAGCTTCTTTAGGTGTCTGAAGAGTTTAAGGAAGTCTGGTATGGGTGTCCAGCTTACATTTAGACTTAAGAGATGAAATCCAGTGGAATTATTCTAGATTTATGGATGTTTTCCATATATCCACTGTTCTATTACTGGAAGTGCCTTCAGAACCCTTTAAAAATAAAAACCTGTTAAAAGCTACTCCAATTGATTCTAATGAAGTTTAGAACTGAGATGCATTTTAGCTTAGAGATGACACAAAGCAACATAGACATTTGCAGAAGAGAAGGCTGTTTTTCTGGTGTAGGTGTCTGGCTTTTTTCCTCTGGCATTGGTCACTAAGAAAATTCAAATTGGTTGTGTATGATGTGCAAAAAGAAAACATGACTGGGTATCAAGGGTTGCTTTTGCACAATTATCTATCAACAGCCCATTATAATGACTGTTGTCTCTTATTATTCTACTATTTATGTGAAAGAAGTGTCCAGATACGATATTACTCCTGTACTATGTTTAATTCAGTTGTAAAACCAACCAATCAGTCAACCAACCAAGGAGGGGAAAAAAGAGAAAGGAAAATGAGTTTGAAAGTAAAATCAGGACTGTTCCCAGGGTGAAAGGCTTTGGAATCTGTAAGTTAGAAGAAATGCTTATATTTAAGAGAAGCATAGAAAATAGAGATCTTCAGTGTGAATAAATTTACTCATTGTAAACATACTTTTCCCTGCAGTTTCTGTGACCCAAGCTTTCTTGCACCGGAATCAGCTGTGAGCTGATCACAGGCAAAAGTGTCACAGTAAACCTGTTCCCACCACTGCAATGGAAAGAAGGAAGAAGCAAACTCCTATCTTGATACAAGTTTTCCTAGTTTTAAAGTTTCTTAGCTCTACCCTGGGTGAGGGAGAGGCTTGCTCTCCTTGTGGAGTGGCAGCTACCTGCTCAGAATGCATGAGGCACCTTAATGCTGTGGCAAGACCCCCTGCAAACTAGCAGTGGGACCTGGCCATGGGCTGGAGGCTTTGTCCAGCTCACCTGAAAATTCAGGCCCAGTGACTCAGACCATGGGGTCCAGTTTGTAACACCTCAGTCTTCACTTTTATTACTGAAAAGAGCATGTGACTGCAGTGTTCCTGTGGTCCTTCAGAGCAGCTGTTATATCAGGAATTAAACACACTCTATGTGCTAACTCAGACTATGGAGACACATAATGATCCGTGTGTCTGTCAGGGCATCCCTGCAGCTGACACATACAGTACCTCCTCACCTCAGCTCTGGAGAACTTTCCTGAGCCTGTTTTAATAGAGGTCAGCATCCTCTGTAGTATACTGTAGTAGTGTTCTTGCATTTGAAGTGGATTTAGATGGACCTGTGATAGGCACGCTTTGAGTAGTTTTCATGATCTGTTGACAATTCCTGGATCACCCCTGTGGACATCCAGCCTATTTTCTCTGGCAGAAATGATTGTTTCCTCTAAATGCAGAGTGAGATGCAAAGACTGTGCAGTCACAACCTGATCCAAGGGTATTACTAACAGTAACTCTGGCTCTCTTGGTCTAAGCCAGTGTTTCCAGGGTGGCAGAGATCCTGGATAGATTTCAGGTCAGCACCCTGCAATTTCAGGGTTTGGGTTTTTTTGGTTTTTTTTTTTTGCCTTTTAACTGATCCAGTGGCGTGAAAATGGCTGCCCCAGAATGCTTTAGGGATTAAACAAAATTTGCTTATCTGATCACTACATTTTTTTCTTGTGTTAGTAAAACTGTTGTTAGTGCAGAGTTGGATTATTCAGTGCCTTAGAAATGAATCATTGATTTGGACATGGCACAGATGTTGATAATGTACATGACTTGTTCTGTCTGTGCAGCTTTGCATTGGCAAACACTTAATATGTTTGCAATGGATCCTTAGCTTGGAAGATCACAGATATTGCATCTTGAAATTGATTTTCTTCTGCGGAGAGATGTTTGAAGCAAATACCAATTTGGATCAAGGATCATCTAGTACACAAACTACATTAGATATAAGAACAGACTCCCTACAGTGCATGGGATCACCTTTGAAACCATTTTTTGCTCTACCAGGAATAGCAAGTTGCACAATAAAATTTCTTACAGCTGATCTGATCTCTACCTGTCCATGAATTGGCTTTGAAATGAGATAGACCCATCTACTCCAGCGCGGGTCTTATTATATTTCCCAGTAATATTACAGAGACTCATGAGGTCTGGTGGTGCAACCCAGAGCACATTACCTGCAAGTGAGGCAGCTCTTTCTGGTTTGAGGGACTTCCCTTGCCAGTGAGATGTTAGGCTGCTCCCTCTGCCTTCAGGCAGCAAGCTGGTCTGTGAAGTTCTGCCTGGGCTGCCAGGTAAAGTGGTGACTCAGGAGGGTCATGTATACAGCCTGCTCTTCTCTCAGTGTATTTTAAATCTCCTCTCCTCCGCTGGCCGATTCTGTGCTTCCAATAATGACCACAGCCTGACTGTTTAAGCCAGTCCACCTACAAAAACCAGTATAATGAAGAGTATGCTTAGGGGTGAAAGCAGTGAGAAGAAACAACAACAAAATGAAGCAAAATAACACAATAAAACCACCACCTTTCCCTCTCTTCTCCCTATCTCTCTTGGTCTTTTGTAAAAGGTTTTCCTGATGTGTGCTAACATCAGTTCTTTTAGGATATACAAGAGGTATCAGGGCTTGGGACATTATTCTGGTACTGGAGATATAAGTGCATTTGCTGTGCAGTTCCTGTCCGGACTCATCCTCTCTCTTCCTTCAGCACAAGGCTTCCAGCTTCAGATATGGCAAAACTGGGTAAGTTTTGTGGGGTTTTGCATTTACCCTTTTCCCTTGGGAGTAGCGTCAGGGCTGAGCTTAAGAGTTTGGGTCATGAACACTGAGAAGTTATCTCTGAACAGGAGCAGATGGATTCTTAGCAATAGATGTCAACTTAAGTTCTCCTTAATACTACAGGGGAAAAGACGCTGGCTGACCAGGACTGGAGCAGGCCTTCAAGGGGCAGGGTGATACATCTTGTTACCCGTGGTGGCAGAAAGCAATTTTTCTGTTGGATTTGCCTGTGTGTGTTGGTAATGAAAGATCCCATGTTCATGTATTGTGATAATTAGTGGTCGTTGTCAAAAGGTGGCTGAGAGCTTAAGCATCCAGAAAGGAAAGGAAAATTTCATGATACCTCAACTGGATTTTTCAAGAAGTAACTGGATTGGAGGAAGAAAAAGAACATGTCTTTAATCTGACTGCAGTTTTTTGTGGCAAATAATACTAGAAGCTGTGGGTGGGTGGACAGGTGTGAAGGGACTGAATCCAGTCTGTCATTTAAAAGGTCAGTCTTGATCTGTTTCAATGTCAGGCAGTAAGAAGTCAAATGCTCTGCTTTCTAAATCGTGTGACCTGTGTGCTCCAGTGTGCAGGGCTGTGCTGGGGCCTGGGGAACCTTTTCTCCTCAGGCTTGTGGAGAATTGCTGGTGGTGAGTTGTGTGTATGCCCTGAGGATGCTATACCTTCCTGATATGACAACTCTGCTCCTGGGGAAATGGATGCCAACCTCAGGAAAGCCAGTGGAACTTCGGTGAGATCCTGATGTAGTGAGAAGTACCTAATGTAGTATCTGATGTAGTATCTAATTAGGCAGTTTTAAGTTGTTCTTTTCAGGGCACTTAGATGTCTGGTGCAGCTGACTTGTCAGCATAAACTTCATGCAGAAACCTCAGAAGACACTGAGGCCATAAATAGATTTTTCCTCTTTCTTTCTTCCTTCCTTTCTTTCTAGTAACACAAAGGGATTACAGCTTGATACAAAGTAGCCTGGGATAAACATGAGCATGAAAGTATAGTGGCCTTTCACTGTAGATGGTGTGGATCCCTTAAATACATGCCTTGAAAAGGCCTCCCAAGCCTGAGGACTTATTAGTAATGAAATCAACTCACAACAAGATCTGTAATGCAATGAGAAAACTAGTCAGTATTTTGTTACAGGGATAAAATAAGCAAGCCAGCAGAGGACATGCTGATTGTGTCTGATTCATGTTGTCTTTATAATCCCAGTAAAGTTTTAGCAGCCCAGAAAAATTAATTTCCTACTCTGACAATCACAGTGATCAGCATAGGGTTTATTAGAAGCAGGCTACAATTTAACAATGTGGACTCCACAGTCTAAATGGAAAACCATTACTCCTCTGTAGACATCAAACAAGGTGTGTTCATAAAGCCAAATGGCTGATATATTGTGTGCCTGCATGAACACAAATACTAGGTCTGCTTTACTGGACCTCAGGGCATTCTATGTTTAGTTAGAGACAAATAAAGCAAAATGTTTTAAGTTACTGGAGGATGCATCTGTACACCATATGCTAATTCTGACTGTCAAAACTGACTTGGTAGGAAATCAGAGAGACGATTCTGAGTTCAGCACAGAGGGATTGCTTAGAAGTGATGGCATGTAGGCCATGGCACAAAAAAACAGGCAAGAAAACTCTGCTAACAACTTAGACTGTCTTCTAATATACACTGTGTATTTTCAGTGTAGAGATTGCTTGAAGTCCTTCCCTTTTCATTGAGACCTCTGTCCTTGCTCATGAAATATAGAATTATAGGATGTCAGGGTTTTTCTAAGGGACTTCTAGAGATCATCTAGTCCCACCCCCCTGCCAAAGCAGTATCACCTAGGGCAGGCCATACAGAAATGCATCCAGGTGGGTTTTGAAAGTCTCCAGAGAAAGAGAGTCCACAACCTCTCTGGGCAGCCTGTTCTAGTGCTCCATCACCCTCACAGTAATGAAGTTTCTGCTCGTATTGAAACGGAATTTCCTATCTTCTAGCTTAAACCCATTATTTCTTGTCCTTTTTCTGGGAACCACTGAAGAGAGATTGGCCTCCTTCCTCTTGACACTTGACATCAGATATTTATAGGCATTAATAAGATCCCCTCTCAGTCTTCTTTTCTCAATGCTAAGCAGTCCCAGTTCTCTCAGTCTTTTTTTCGTAGAAGAGATTGTCAAGTCCCTTAATCATCCTCATAGCTCTCTGTTGGACTCTCTCCGGTAGATCCCTGTCTCTCTTGAACTGGGGGGTCCAAAACTGGATAAAACATTCCAGATGTTGTCTCACCAGGGAAAACCTCCCTGGGTCTGCTGGCCAATGGCATCCTGGCCTGGATCAGGAACAGCGTGGCCAGCAGGTTCAGGGAAGTGATTCTGCCCCTGTACTCAGCCCTGGTGAGGCCACAGCTTGAGTCCTGTGTCCAGTTCTGGGCCCCTCAGTTCAGGAAGGAGATTGAGGTCCTGGAGCAGGTCCAAAGGAGGGCAACCAGGCTGGTGAAGGGACTCCAGCACAAGTCCTGTGAGGAGAGGCTGAGGGAGCTGGGGGTGTTCAGCCTGGAGAAGAGGAGGCTCAGGGGAGACCTCATCGCTCTCTACAACTCCCTGAAAGGAGGCTGGAGCCAGGGGGGGTTGGGCTCTTTTCCCAGGCAACTACCAGCAAGACAAGAGGGCATGGACTTAAGTTGTACCAGGGGAGGGTTAGGGTGGACATTAGAAAGAATTTCTTTACGGAGAGGGTGATCAGACATTGGAATGGGCTGCCAAGGGAAGCAGTGGATTCTCCGTCCCTGGAGATATTTAAAAAGAGACTGGATGTGGCACTCAGTGCCATGGTCTGGTAACCACAGCGGTAGTGGATCAAGGGTTGGACCTGATGATCTCTGAGGTCCCTTCCAACCCAGCCGATTCTATGATTTGATGATTCTATGACACACTTTTCCTGATGCACCCCAGGATACCATTGGCCCTGTATGGCCACAAGGGCACACTGTTGACCCATAGAGAATTTCGTGTCCACTAGGACTCCAAGGTCTTTCTCCATGGAGCTGCTTTCCAGCAGGACCTCCCCTAATCTGTACTGGTGCCTGGTGTTATTCCTACCCAGGTGCAGGACTCAACACTTGTCCTTGTTGAACTTCATGAGGTTCTCCAGCTCTCCAGCCTGTATACATCTCACTGGATGGGAGCACAGCCTTCTGCTGTGTCAGCCACCCCTCCCAGCTCCATATCATCAGTGAACTTGCTGAACGTACATTCCATCCCCTCATTCAGGTTGTTGATGAAGATATTCCACAAAACTGGATCCTGTGCTGATCCTCAGGAAGACCAGTCACTAAAACATGTAGTAATATACAGCAGATATTTTGGTATAGTTTATTGGTGCATTAAGGTACCTAATACGGAAGCATAAATAACATATCTCTAGTAAGCTAAAACTGAATGCAGCAATATTTTGGTAGTATTTTGAGCTGGATTTGTGGGAAAAACTTGGGGCTGGCTGTGTTTTCAGTCAAGTTGCACAAATCCAAACCATTTCTGTAAGCCCAGCACTCTCGACCTATAGCACACTCTCAACCTGTAGCACAGCCAAGTAGCTCAGCATTTTGCAGTTCTGTTACTGCTGCACAATCAGATGGCAATCACAGGAATATAGTCTTTTGGTCTAAATTTGGAGCCATCTGACTAATGTGACTGTCTACATTTGTGAACTGCCACAACTGGCTTTGAACTCACAAACAAAAAAACCTTTGCAATTTTTGAGCCCTTCTCAGCCACATTATTAACATGTCCTCCTAAAGATCCTGATGGCAAATACCTTGAAATATGACAGTGTGGATTTTCAGAATTTAGAAGGCAAATATCAGAATGAACTGAGAGCTGGGGCAGACATGGAGCGAACACAACACTCTACTTTTAACTTTCACACTATTTTACCAGCTACCTGGGAATACCCCAGTGTTAGGCAGTATCATACAAATTTCTTAACTTTTCACAAGGCCACTTTCAATTAATTTCTTTTGTCACTAGGGATTTGTAATATGGCATGTGGTTTATGCAGAGTGAATCCTTGTCTTTAAACCTGCCCTTCACCAGAGGTTGCTTTGTACGAAGTAAAATGGACCAGCTGACTTCTCCGGTTCTGTTTCTTGTCATGCATTTGGAAGAGGACATGCTAGATGTCTATTTGAACATGCTGGAAAATGAAGCCAGTCTTTGCATCTGTATATATGGGGCATAATATCTACTCTTGGTCTGGGGCATGAATCTTGCTATAGTAAGACTTCTTCATTTCTCTTCACCTTCAGTACTTAATTTGTCCAATAAAATTTAAAGTCCTTTTATGTTTCCTTGCCATTCCCATCAGCTCCTGCTGCTGAACGTAGTCTGTTACTGTTCCCAAAATTCCCTGTAACCTTTATCCATGATCAAATCATAAAAGCAGATTTGACATAATCTCAAAAGGAATGATTTTCATCTAGGCATGATGAGTACTTCTTGCACTCCAATAGGTTGGATTTAAGCCAGGTATAATTTTTACATGAATTATACTATTACTATTTAAATGCTGCAATTAGCAGCATCAGTTTATTTGAGCTATTACTGTCATCATGTGACCTCCAGGCTCTCTCACCTTTGCAAGCTCCCACTTTTGTGGGCTCCCACCTGATGGGGCAACCTGTGCTGATTCTCATGAATGGGATGTCCACATAGAAAATAAATGCACAATCCCCAAATGACGAGACCAACTGCAAGGGAACTGTGACCAGGAAGACCTTTTCTGAGGCTATTGAAGAGCTGTGTTCAATGGCCAGCAAAGAGTACCTGAGCTGCTACCTCTTCTTTGTGAAGACACCTAAAACCCTGCAAGGTGAGTACAAAATTGTGCCTTTTCTGATACAGTCCCATTTTTCATGTCCTCTTTGTGTAGCTTCAGATAGTACAGGGAAGTTGGAATCAGGTTTCAACTTTTAAGTAGTTTCATAAACTTAATTTACATGTCACCGTGACAGCAAGTGCCATCTGGAAGTGATATATGCATGTCATTTGAGCTATGAAATGAAGATAAGGTTGGGAGTATGTATTAGGAGGCAGATTAATGCTCAATCTGACCACATTCTTTAAAAGCACTATAGCTGGTCACATAAAGCAGAATGTGGTTCAGTTCATAGCTATTGGGTTGATGATTCTATAGAATCCGAGTGCTTCCTAATATCTGGTGAAAATGTTAAATGGTGGACAACACAGGAGTGTTGTCTGATAAGCAGCAGCTCTTCTGGTATCATCTCTGAGTGCTTCAAGAATCTACCCTCATCTACCCCACTGGTGCATCTGCAGTAGGGAGAGTTTATGCAGGGCCAGTTACAAGTTTGGAAGCCCTGGGGAACCCTGTAATGAGAAATTGGATGGAAACTTCTCATAGGCAGTCATGAGCCCCTCTGCTTTCATCTTACAGCAGGCCTGGCCAAAGCCCAAACTGTTACAGCTGCAGGCTACATCTTCACTGTTTGTGACTTTCTCGGTCAAAATTTTGAACATTACCTCATGTCAGTCTTCTGCACTACATGAAAATCCATATTAGACAATGTTAGAAGGAGACCACTAGCACAGATTATTAATCCTCCAGCTATAACATCTGGACAAAGCTATCAGGATTGGAGTACACTCATATTCGGAATAAGTACCCAAGTCCACGATTCCATTCTGTAGAGGAAAGGGGTAGTTTCTCTGAAGTGATTGCTCTGCCAGGACTCTAACCAAACTTCAAGAGGTTATACAAACAAAAACTACACTCTGTTATTAGAAACAAGATTAACTCTTCTTAAAGAGTCATACTTTGTACTGTAGTTGTTTAGCTGAGGAGGCGTCTGACTGAATCTCTGGCTTCCCACTCAGTGTTAAGCTATTGGCTAACATCACCATCAGCCATCATTACTGCACAATATCCATCAAGCAACAAACATTGCTATTTCTGTAGCAGCAGGGGACCATCATCCAGGAGAAGTGTTATTCATGCCTTTAGACATTCTGCCTGAAGTAAGGGTCAGTCACCCTGCCAACTGCATAAAACTCATTATACTCTAAGCATGAACACTTACTATGAGTAAAACTAAATGAAATGTAACATCCTTAACTGCTTTTAATTCTCCATTGGGTATTGTATTTTATTTCTTTTTTGTGGCTGTGATGATAGGGCTATGTGTGGGCTTCTGGGGACTTTTTTTTTTTTTTGGTATGCCAGTGCTGCGAGTTGTTATTGCTGCATTCATTTAGATCTGCTTACACAGACAAAAGTCACTCAAGCAAAATCACTGATGATCACTGTCCTAGTTTGGGCCAGGATAGAACAAATTTTCTGTCTTGTAATTTTGCTTTCAGCTAAGTCTCTCATAACTAGCTTTACTTGCTGAAATTAACAGCAAGTTTCTCAGTCAGTGTCTGCTTCTAGGACTGATAATGCTCATTGTTTACAGTTACAGCTAGAGAATGGTGTGCAGAGCCAAGTCCACTGCTCAGTTCTGAAAAACATCTTACACTTCAGAAAGAGAGAGAAAGAGTAAAGGAGTCACATCTGCAACCCTCCTTTAGAGAAGAGTGGAGCACACAGGTGACCAAAATTGACCAGATGGAGTATTCCATCCCATATGCATCATATCCAGTATAAATTTGAGGGATCACAAGGATCAAATTTTTCTTTGCCTAAGGTCAGCATCCTCAAAGGACTCCATCCATTTGCCTGCTTTTGATTCCAAACCATGCCCTCCTGAATCCATGTGTTCCTGCATTCAGCTCCCATCTGCTGCTGACTCCAGGAGCCCAGCCTGGGACTTTTCCAGGTCCTGCCCTGCAGTCTTGGTGGTGATGTAAGCATTATCAAGTGAAAGAAGGGAGGAAAGTGATATTGCTTTTGTGTCTGTTTGTTTATATTTCATAATTTTTCTATTAGTCATTACTGTTTTATTATAGGTGTATTGTTTAGTTTGCAACCCGTAAGTCTCTCTCCCTCATTCTCTCTCCTTTCTCTGTTGGGGAGGGGTATAAATAGAGAACATCTGTCATTTGTTTAATTGCTTGAGCAGCTTTAAACCATGACAAATTTTCCACAGAAAAGCCACAGTCACCTTTTCTTATTGTTTCTGATCTTCTAATGGACAGGTTGAAGGCTTCTCAAATGCATTTACTGTCTGAAATGATTTGCTGAATATGGCCATTAGTCATTTCTGATTTATGAGTTTTTCAGTCTATGAGCAGCTCAAAGTAAGGTGTTTGAGATTCCAAATCCTGGCTGTGCTGTTGTGTTGATTAGTTGGTCTGAATGCACTAAGGTAATGGATGTGTTTCCATTTTTTTAATAAAATGAGTGTTACCTTTAAATGTTTTGTACTACTACTACTACTACTAAGTCATTAAAGTCCTTACTAGTTAGCCTATGCCTTAAGAATATGATCCAAAGTTAGGAGAAATGGCTGTGAGATAATTATTTACCAATGTTAGCAATGGATCAACTGTTTTGATCCATGTCCTTGCCTTTCCATACCTGAATAACTTGTAGAAGACCCCTAAGCAATCATCATCTGAAACTAAAGCCATCCTACCCCAAAAGATTGTTTTGGCTGAGTAGTAAATAAACGCTACTACTTACTAGATGGCAGCTTGCTGTTGCCAGTCCCATGCCTTCTTCTGGGAAGAAACTAAGTTTGTGGTATGAATGCATGCCACTTGTCCTTACAGCAAGACTTGGGCCATTGGTATCTCCCATAGTATTCATCAGTAGGGATGAAGCCTCAGTGTCTGTGGCTTGTTCAGAATGTCACCAATGACCCCAGGAACAGCTAGGATGCCGCTGCCCCCTCCCAAAAGATGTGCTCTGAGATATACTGTTCTGTCAAAGTGATGTTTGGGTTAGGTCCTGAAGTGAACAGGCATTTGTGCATCGTTTTATTTGAAAATCCAGGCCCTGTCCTAATTCCTGGTTAGAGAAATGAGTTTCAGGTGAGTTTCTGGGATGGACTCTTGAATTATAAATGGAAATTAATTTTCCAACTAAATCCTTCCTCATTTTGCTTTAGATTGTCTCTCTGGGAATGTTTCACCAGTACAATTTTCTCTCTCTAGTTCTGACAAACCTAAAGGGTTTTAAAGCACACAGCTCAAACTCGCCACAGTGCTGAGATGAAAAATGGTGAGGCACAGCCCTGGCAGTCCCACCCACTGACTTCAGTGTTGTCTGCTGTGATTAGTGATGAGGAGTTGTTGAACTCTGCTCTTCACTTATTTCTCAGTGTTGAATGAGATAACAAGGTCTAACCTACCTCTAAACTGCCAGTAGTGGTCGTGGCAAAAGGGCAAAGACTGTGTACTTGAAAGGAGGGGGAGTTTAAAAGGTGACTGATCCACACTGTAAATCTGTGGCCTGTGTTGCAGCCTTAGAAACACAGCAATTAAAACAAAATCATAGAAATCTTCATAAAACATAATTTTTATGATTGTCACTTGTCTTTTTCACAGCACATAACTGTGCTTGTTAACAAAATACCCAAGGATTTATTAAGCCACTTTGGATAACAATAATAATTTTAAAAGCAATTAAAGATTATTTGTTCTGAAACTTCCCTGTGTTTTTATATATTCCTTGTTAAAACACAGTAAGATGATCCTGCAGTATTTCCTCCTCAAAACCATTCTCTGTCACTCACCAGGACATGTATTGGCTCAAACACATTATAGTTTGGTTCTCCAGCTATTGGCTACTGAGGCCTGGGCTCAAGCATGCTGCAACCATGACAGTAAATGAAATTCAGACTGCAGGAGAGAAACAGTTGAGTCTTCATCTCAGCAGATAGCACACATGCCTGTAGAGAGTTTTGTCTTGGATACAGTAAACAAAAGGCTTGATTCTCTATTGCCTCCTAGTCTTATCCCACATTAGTGTACAAAACAGAACAGAACTGAACAGACAGGTCCCAGCATTCACTGCTTTAAAGTTCAAAGTGTCTCATCTTGCTCCAGAGAACAAACTTTGGACAGTTCACTGTGGCAGAATCAAGGTCCGGTGTTGCATTTTCTTTTCTGTTAATGAGTCAGGAGCTTAACTGAGCTCTGCTCCATACTCACTCCCTTTCTGCATCTCTGCATAGCTCACCAGCAGCTGGAGGAAATCAGATGACTGGGAGAAGGAAAAGGCCTTTCTCATCAGGAGGGTTTGGGGGGCTGTGACAGCTTCTCATCCAGCTTCTGCTGAATTTTAAACCCTCTTCTATATCAGTGCTGGTACAGAGATAGTGAGATTCATTATTTGGTCTGGGAGTTTCTAATAAGCTTACTAAATTTAAAATAAACATAGTCTGTTCCAGAAGTCAGTAAAACTAAAAATGCACCAGGAAGTGAGGCATCATGTTGTTTTCCAGTCTATTTTCAAATTCTCCTGAGTGCTTCCCAGCATGGTATCATACTAATTTTTCTCACTTCAATGGGAAACAGCCATTTACAAATCTTTCTCACCCTGAGGTCAGTCTTGCTGAGCCTTGTCTATGCCTATATTGTCTCTCTTCCCTCTCAGGCACTGACTTGTATTTTACTTTTTTTTACTGCATGGAATCATTGTCACAGAAGTGATCCTCCATAAAACATCTAAGACTTTGCCCTTCTATCTACATTCTTGTTTTGTATTTTGGCTCTGTTTCTGTCCTAGCTTGTGATTGTTACCCATAACTTCCTGTGCTTGGCCACAGAAGTTCTCATGTGTTTGGTCATCCCCTTCTTCCTTCACCCAAAGAAGAAGCAGGTATTTAAAAATACAGTGCAGTTATGCTGGAAGAGTTAAATGTAATCTATGATGAGTTTCCTTAATCCATTGTATAAAATAGGTAGCCAGGGAAGAATATTAGTTAAAATGTTAATGAAAAGTGTCAGAAAATGTTCACTAGGGACCATATGCTGTTCTCTGTACTGTTATGTTGCTCCCCCAATGTGCACTGAGTCCTAGCTAAAAGCCTTATCTATCTACTTAAATTGTTTAATTAATACCTGAGATACAGTACCAATCCTCATTGTTCTGTGCACTGATAGAGCAGAGCTCTCTCACCAGACCTGCCTTATCAAAGCATGTTGTGCAGCACTGGGAGGGCACTTTCATCCCCACAAAAAGAGCTAAGGATTCACTATGAAGCTGCTCATGCATGTAATGGGAGACTGCTGCCAGCACAGAGAACACGTTACAGTAAAAAGAGCCAGTGTGATAAACAGTGTGCCTGGCATACCACAGGTGTGTGGCAACAGGGTGGAAAACGAAACATAAACTCTTTCATTTCAAGGGTACTGCAGTGGCATCACGTACTGACATACTGGTTCATGCAGGTCACAGCTGGTCCCTCAAAGTTCTTGGAAGGCAGAATGTGAGAGGACAATCTTCTCCATCAGTCACTTGTACATCTGAGCCTAGGCTGAGCCCTGATGCCACGCTGCTCAGGACGACTTCCCACGAAGGGGACCACTGCTCACTCGACCTTTAATTCTCTACTTTCTCATCAGACCTTCACCATGTAGTCTTCACATGTTTTTTTCTGCCCAGATGGACTCAAGTCTTCCATGTTTTAGGGACTGTAGCACCCACCAGGGCCATACTGCAAAAGAAAAAAATCTCTTTACTCCCAGTCTCTACTGGTATTAAAAGTTCATCCAGTTAAATCCCTAAACTCTTTCTATACAAAATCATGTTGTTGCTTTTTCCTCTTCTCTTGACTATAGCTCTCAGTGGCAAAACTGGTTACCAGAGGAGCCTACTTCTGCCTGGAGCTTTTCTCCATGACTTTGCCCTCTTTCCTATGCTTTTCAATTAACTGGTAGAATTCTCCCTTGCTTTGAGCTGAAGCAACACACTGAACAGTGTTGCACAGTATATAGCCTCAAGAATAACCTTAGCTGCCTCCTTTATGGGTAGCATTTTGCTTTTTACTCGCTGTCAGTCAGATTAGTGATCTCGGCAGCATTTGGCTACAAAGTTGTCAGGATGGGAATACAGGGCTGTAATTAGGCTGGTAGCGTTTTAGGGCTTTTCCTTAATTGCCCAACCCTGTGATGTTGGCAAGAGCTAATGCTGTTAAAAAAAAACAGATGATTTTTTGCCAAAATCATTCTTAGAGTGACACCAAATGGATCTCTAGTGAGAGGAGGCAAAGAGTGTGGAATGCTTGTTTTATAAAAAGTTCTAGCAGCAGCAGCAGCAGAAGTCACACTGCACATTGTGCTATGGTTCATCATCTGCTGAGAAGGTGATGCTGCGGGTTGGGAGCAAGTTTAGGTACAGAGTACGTGAGAAGAGCTGAGGACTGTTGGTTATTGAGTGCAATAGATGCCTCCAGGTTCTGGGGAGGTACACTGAGAATTTTTCCAAATGCTACAAACACCTGTTTTAGGCATCCTATGTGTTCCAGGGAAATACAGCATGATCCTGGTAGCCTTGCAGCCCTGCTCTCTGGGAGGACTGCCTACCACCCTCTCCTCGAGGCAGAAAGACCTGTGCCTCTCTTAACTAGTATGGTAACTGAGACCAACATTGGTTTTTCAGACACCACCAGCAAATTTCTGTGCCTTGGCATACTTCCTATCCTCTTACAAGACAGTCTTGCTTTTTAAATTGCTGCATATCTTTCAGGTATGTAATTTAGGGTTTTACTGCTTCAGAGGAGATCACTTCTGTTGGATCAAGTGAAGGTGAAGCCAGAGCAATCAAAAACGTTTGCCGTTTTTAAAAAAAATGTTTACTCTTCAGGAATTTGGTGATAATGTTTGCAATGTGTTCACACCAAGACAAAACCAAACCAAAACAAAACAAAAGTGAAATATCTCATGCCTACAGGGCATTTACAAGGGCTGGATGCAGAAACAACAAACAAGGGCTAATATTTGGATGAAAACAATAACTTTTTTGGTGCACCCTTCGCAAAGGCCTGGCTCTAACACAGTCCTTGATGTTTCACAGATTCCAGTACTCATTCATGAAGAAGTGGATGGAGAGACACTATGGTGAGGTCAATGGTGCTCCCTCACTTAGTGTACTTTCTTAATTTATTGAGCAGTTACTACTAGCAAAGTTTGGTAAAGCAATACAGCAGTGCTATGACCATGGCCAGAAGTATCCATGTCACTTGCAAGGATAATATCATGAGAGCTCTGTTAAAAAAGGCTTCAACGTTACTCATGATGGAATGGGCTCATTCTCACTGCTGGCTGCTGTGAGATCAGTATCATCTTCTATTATTTTGTAGGTCATTATTTTGTACTTCTACATTTGAAGTATTTGCATAGTCTGTTTCTCATTCAAATTCAAAAACAAAGTCTCAAATTTCCTGGAAAGCCACATTCTCAAAAATAATGGCAGGCTGAATGTAGTGAGCTATTACCACAACACTTGGAATCTTTTTCACATTGCAGTTTTACAGTTCTGGATAATTCAGAGAGGATCCTGAAGTGGTGGGTTTTCCATAAGCAAAAAATGAGACAATTCCAAAATCAAAATGGAGCCTAGTGGCATTATTGAAATGTATTGTATCTTTCTCATGGTGAAATTTTTTCTAAAAGAAAAACTTCCCACTGGGAAATTCTATTGCTAATATGGATGTTAGTAGCCGGCTGCCTAGATATTTTGTTGTTTTTACTTTTATTCTTGAATTCACACTGTAATATGAAGTTGGTGGAGAATAGGGGTCCAGAGAGATATATTTTTCACACCAAATTCCCCCTCCCTCAAGTGGCAGGAGGATCTAACTGCTCAGATTCATTATGTACTGTTAAGCAGCTGCCACATTTTGCTCCACCAGCAGTTGTACTTCATTTACAACCAAAATGACTCATATGTGAATAGGGCAAAGTGCTGCAGCTCATGGTAAATTTGTATTAAGGGGCAGCTTATGGGTGAGGGCTGGGTAAAAACAGATATTGAAGTAGGATTTTGCTATTTGTCTGATTGTTTATACAGTCATAAAATTTTGTTCTTCAGAAGAGCAGGTCCTGACAGGAATATGAGTGCATAACCAGAGCAAAGGAGGTTGTCTATAAATGATATTATTCATATCCTCCCTGTATCTTGTCTAAGAGAAGCAAATAAATGGGTAACACTTCACGCATATACAGAATTACGAATGAGGAGATTAATTGCTTTGGTAGCATCTCTCCATTATTCCTGTAATGCAAAAGCAATGGGACACCAAATCACTGCAACAACTGTGAAGATGATGGAAGAATTCCTGCTTTACACAAAACATACTTCTGTTCACTAGTCTGGAAAAATTCCCAGCCTGTTTTTTTTTTTAGCATAGTGGAAATTAGGAGTATTTCTCATAAAGTGTGGATGTGTTACAGGAGTAAAAGTGGCAGATAAGACATGAAGACATATGTGTGAAATGTTGAAAAGGATAGCAGTCTTAATACTCCAGCACATAATCTTTATGGGTAGAGTGAGAAGAGTTGCCTTCCTTAATGCCAAAGCACCCACAAATACTTGGGCAAAGTTATGCTGTTCTGTCCCACACCACCACCTGCAAATATAATACAATGGTCGCTGCTTCAGAGAGGCTAATGACTATGCAGAACAGCAGTTTTTAGGAAAGCTGGGTAGAGGATAAATATATCTAGTTCAAAATATCTTTTAAAAGAACACCCAGATTCGTGCAAATTTTTTTGTATATTTTTATTTCAGGGCAGATAGGAATAAATTTATATAGAATAAATAATAAGTTCATTAAATCTCAAAATACATGAAATTCTGCAGTGCCATCTGAGACCTTGCAAGCCAAGTAACTTCACAGAAAACATGGGTTCTACACCACTTACTGGTATTTTCCCTTTGGTGCCAGTGCCCACTGGACCAGAAGAAGGAATGCCCTGCAGCTGTTGGTCCTAAGCATATGAACCCCTCCTATATTTGTGCTTTTAACATCCCTGAGGTCAGAGCTGACAGTGTAGATGTGGTTTTCTGTTTCCAGTGATCCCTCGGCACCTTTTGCTCATGAGAAGATTAAGCTGCAGAGCTACCTTGAGGTGAATTAATGTCCCTGCTCTGCAAAAGCAAACCTCAAGGGCAATGTTACATCTGCCACAATCTCACAGGATGCCACTCAGAGAAAACAACCCTGTTCTCTCAATGCACAGCCCTGTGCTTTTCATTCAAAAGCCCTTTTTTTAAATTATTTTTCTTTTTTTTTAATTGCCAGATTCCACAAACATTTAGGAGAATAAATAGTCCAAAGTCTCATTACTGTGCATAACCCACTCTGCCTTCTGTCTTTCCTTTCCTGGAGTTACTGTGAAAATGGACACATCAATACAGCCTTTTGCTGAAAAGCTGATAATCTCAAAATGGTATGCTGCAATAAGCAAAATCTCTTTCCAGTATGGTGATGGTGCTTTCTAATCAATTTTGCAGTGTATATTTTAAAAGTCGTGTTAATATACCATTTAAGCAGAGGTATCAGTTACAGACAATGAATCACCATACCTGGTCTGGAAGGAATATACCTGCTGTTTCCCTAGAGAGGAGGTGATTAACAGCAAATGTGCTGTCAGACGAGCTGGCAGTACTGGCATTTATCACCCGAGCTGCTTTCCTGCAACAAAGGAAATCTTTGCTCCCTGCTTTTTGTGCAATCAGCCTTTATTTATGTGGCAATTGTGGAAAGCAGCTCTTAAAGGAAAACTGCACCTGCTTTGCTCTCTGGAGAAGGTTTTGCTCTTGAAGGTGGTGTTCTGAAGAAATTTTTGAGCCCAGATGCTTCCATTTCTTTGGATACAAGAAGAGCTACCCATTGGTAAGTTTTTCTGTTTTTCACCCCAAGCTAAACTTCATGAACATTCATTGCAGAATAACTTTTCTCTTGATGAATAAGCTGTGGTATCTTGAAACAGAGAGAATAATTTCTTGGGGTAAGCACCTAACCTGCTGTGTTTATGCAGCTGTAACCTGAACTGGTTTTCCATTTGCTAGCTGGGGTATTGACAGCAGTGGTGTGTAAGTACAGTGGTTAAAGTGCTCTAACCACTCAGGTCTTCAGGTGATGTCTCCAACCACTGTGGACTTCTGTGCTGCCACTGAGATGTCCCACTTGCATGTGACCCAGCTGACATGAAGCCAGCCTGGATGCTGCTACAGGAGCTGCTGGAGATCCAGAAACAGTGAAACATACAGACAGTTCTCTTAGAAAGGGCCTCGAGAGATCTTTGAATCCCACTCTAACTCAAAGCAGGGTTGACTTCCAGGTTAGGTGATGTTGCTCATGGCCTCATTCACCTGAATATCTGTAAGGGTGCATAGCAGATGAGCAGAGGCAATTCTTTAGGGCAGTTCATCCCAGAACAGATACGTAGAGACCTTTCAGGCCCCTTTTCCACTGCCTATGTAGGTCCATCTTGACTTTTAGTTTGATCAGCAGCTCCCAACTCAGCCATGCTGGTCTCTTGCCTTCCTTGGCTGATTTTCTAAACCTGTCGACTGAGCACTCTTCTGCCCTATGGAAAGCTTCCTTAAAGATCTGCCAGCTCTGTTCTGCTCCTTTGTCCCCGTGGGGCATATCCCATGGGGTCCTATTTACTACCTCCTTGAAGAGGTGAAAGTTTGCTTTCCTAAAATTTAGGGTCCTGACTGCTTCTAATCTGTCATACCCCTTCGGACAGTGAACTTTGGCTTTGGGCTTTCGGATAATGGAGACCAGTCCCTTAAATATATGGATTAACTCTTACTTTCTCAAGCAGTGCTGGGGGAAATTAACTACCCAGCTCTGATAACTTGTATTGAGTCCTGCCAGGCTGTGTTTGGATCCAGGATGATTACTGCATTTCCTGGTGATGTGAGGAGGAAAACAGATAATGTGAAAGTGTAGGAGGTGCAAACAAATCCTGTTTTCTTGTAACTGTGATTCCTGACACAGTTAGCAGCAGGAAACTGTCAAGCAACATAGATCAGTAAACAATTAATTGTGGATGGCAAATGGAAGTGTGTGTATATATATGTATATATCCATTGTATGGTATCTATATGAGACTACTACATTTGAGTCAGATTGCTTGGTTTTGGCCTTGAACTTATTTATGTTTATTTAAGGTGTGGTGAAAGCTATAAAGGAGAACAGGGATAGTGCCAAACTCCTTTGGTGTTGGCTGGAGAGTTACATTGGAAGGATTAAAGGTAAAATATAACTTTGCTGTTTTACTTAGTATAAGGTGAAGCAGGTGAGATACAATTAACACTGCTGGAAAAGAACCACAGATACATTGAGAGGGATTTATCTGGGGGAGACAGAATAAATTACAGCCTCCATCCTTAATGTTACCCAAGGGGAAAGCAAAGATGAATTTGCCATTGTTAGAAAGAGCTTTACAGTAAAATGGTAAGTTGTCAGAAGTAATTGGATGAAAAGGGAGTGGAGATTCTAAGAGGAAAAAGACTCTATAGTTACTGCATGGTGTTACTGAATGAGGCAGAAAAAAGGTATCTGGAACTGTCCTATCCTATGTATGCAAAATAAGGAGAAAATTGACTACTTCACAGACAGACTGGAGCAGAAGTTCATGCAAGATGCAACTGGGAAAGTAATCTCCTGGAGGTCTGTCAAAGTGCCTGGCTTTGGTTATGATTTTCTGAGGTATTCAAAACTTTTACATGTTTTATGAACAAGGAACTGTTGTCTGTCTGGGGTTTGGGATGCCCGTGTTTAGGTCCCTGCTCTGCCTCTGTGGTTTGCTGTCACTGTGGGCAAGCTAATGAAAAGCAACACTCATTTTTTTCTTTTTCTGAGTGCAAGGAGAGCTGATAAACTCATGCATTTCTTCATTGTAAGACAATTCTGCAACTGACTTCTTAAAGCTTTTACTATGCTCCAAATCCGTGAATGACAGGGTCTTAGGGGGAATGAGTGCTTTCAGTACTGTAGCATATACTTAATATTGTGGGTGAGATGAAATGTACATTGATAGCTTGGAGGGCTTGAAAGGGAGCAGGGAAAGAAGTGCTGCTGGCTTTTGGCTTTTCTCACATTCTTTGTAGTATATGAGAACGCAGCCGCTCTTCCTGATGTGCAGAAGCTCAGCTAAACCAACATAATGGAAATGTTTAGGGAAAATTGGTGGAGAGTAGAAGGTTCAGCTAGGAAGTAGACACATGTTTTTAATTTCCTATTTTCACTTTCTACTCAGTGTAAAATATCGGAAGCCATTGAAGGAAATTAGGTTTTTGACATAAATCTTCATGCAAAGTGTAATTAGCTGTCAGTAGCATTTGCCACCATTGAGTACTTGATTGCAATAGTTGCTTGACATCTCTCATGAATGAGTGCTGGTGGGAGAAAAGAAACACCCTTTGCTGCTGGTGTTTAATCTGTTCAATGCAGAAAATGATATGTCCTTGGGCTTCCCTAGTTTCTGCAGGTGTCACCAGACTTTTTTCTTTGATATCCTCAGACTCCCCTTTCCTTCCTGTCCCTTCAACAGACACACCTGATCTCCTTTTCTCCTTCTCTATAACTTTTCCACTGCTCCCCTTTCCCTTCCCCTCCCTCTGATACAAACAGCAAAAAAATTAAAAGGATCATACTCTGTTGAGAAGGAAGAGACACCAGAAAAGATCAGTACAAGCAAAGTTGGGCATGATTCCTTTCTCCATTTCAGTTTAGTAAATATGTTGGAGGAGATCCCAGGATTAATTAAACGGGTGGTTAAACCCTTCTGAATAATAATTTACTTCCTTAGTTGAGGATCAGGCTCTTATTTTTCTCCAGTGTTTCACACAATATGTCTGAACCAGCTTTTGTGAGTGTTTGAAATCCTTCCCTCTCTCTCTACATCTAGTGGCAGGGACAGCGAGGGCAACACTTCTGAGACCCCTTGCATTAGAACTTGGTTGCTTTAGTCTTTTTTTGTCACAGAGTTCAGGAACTGTAGGAAGCTCCTCGGTCAGGCAGGAAATATTGTGCTTTAAAAGCTATTGTGGTCTTTGCTGTTGCTGATGTACCTGTGAGAGAGAACCTGTGGCCAGGCCTCAGTATGCTGAGTGTGAAGAGGATGGTGCCAGCCAGGTGCTTGTGACCCCATGAGCTGCCTACTCACTGGCATGGACAGGCTTAGCTCATGTTTCTGTGCATATGTGCCTCTAGACACAATGCTGATGAAGTTATTCCTGCAAGGGAAAAGTGTGTTATTTTCTTCAGTCTGGTTGCTAATTTATTCTGGTTATGTTAAACAGTGTAATTAAACACACACACACACATACTAAAAGCTCTTGTTCTCTGTCAGAAGAGAGGAAAGCATGTCAGATCCAGCCTTCAAGCTCTGCTAGCTTTAATTTGAGTTTTGGCATTAGTAATCAGTTCAAGACATAGATCTTAGTCTGCATGGGGCACGGGCACAATTCCAAATGAATATTTGTTAAGCAGAAGCCATTCCCTTGTAGTTTTAATGGTACATTACATGAGATTTATTTCCATTGTATAAAAAAAAAGTAAATCCAAGGAGAACGTTCTTTCTTTTTGGCCAATGGTGATTTCTGGATTTCATCTGATTTTTTGGTGAGACTTTTAATTAAAACAAGGAGATGCAAACCTCATTATACTAGGGGTAGATGAAGAGCAAGTTGAGAGTTTGTGGGTTAGAATTAAGGGGCAGGGTAATGTGGGGGATGCTGTGGTGGGTGTCTCTTAGAGGCCACCTGATCAGAATGAGGAAGTTGATGAGGCCTTCTACAGGCAGCTGGTAGCAGCCTCATGATCACAGGCCCTGCTTCTCATGGGAGTTTTTAACTACCCAGATATTTGCTGGAAGGCCCACTCAGCAGCCATGCCCAGTCCAGGAGGTTCCTCCAGTGCACTGATGATAACTTCTTGATGTAATTGGTGGAGAAACCAACTAGGAGTGGAGCATTGCTGGATCTTGTCCTAACCAACAAGGAGGGCCTGGTTGAAGCAGTGAAGGTTTAGGGCAACCTTGGGTGCAGTGACCATGAGATGGTGGAGTTCAGGATCTTGTGTGGGAGAAACAGGATTCCAAGTAGAATCACAGCCCTGAACTTCAGAAAGGCCAACTTTGCCCTTTATAAACATTTGCTGGGGGAAATCCTATGGGAGAGGGTACTGGAGGGTTGGGGGACCCAGGATGGTTGGTTAGTATTCAAGGACCACTTCTTACGAGCTCAGGACTGATGCATCCTAATGGGAAGGAAATCAAGAAAGGGAAGTAGGAGACCACTATGGTTGAACAGGGAACTGCTAGGTAAACTCAAATGGCAGAAGAGAACCTACAGATTGTGGAAGGAAGGGGTGGCCATTTGGGAGGAATATAAGACTGTTTTCTAAGAATGTAGAGAGGCAACTAGGAAAGCTAAAGCCTCCTTGGAATTAAACCTTGCAAGAGAGGCTAAGGACAATAGGAAGGGCTTCTTCAGATGCATAGCAGATAAAGCTAACACCAGAGGCAATGTAGGCACTGCTGAATGAGGTGGGTGCCCTGGTGACAGAGGATAGAAAGAAGGCACAATTGCTGAATGCCTTCTTTGCCTCTGGGCATACATCTGGAGGATGTCCTCAGGAGCCCCAGGACCCTAAGGCCACTGAGGAAGTCAGGGTGAAGGATGAGTTTGCCTTGGTTGATGAGGGCTGGGCTAAGGGTCAAGTAATGAGGCTGGACATCCATAAATCCATGGGTCCTGATGGGATGCTCCCATGGATACTGAGGAAACTGTTAGATATCATTGCTAGGCTGCTCTCCATCCATCATCTTTGTCAAGTCATTGGGAACAGGAGAGGTGCCTGAGGACTGGAGGAAAACAAATGACACTCCAGTATTCAAGAAAGGCAAGAAAGAGGACCCAGGTAACTACAGACCAGTCAGCCTCACCTCCATCCCTGGAAAGGTGATGGAACAACTCATTCTTGGTGCTGTCTCCAGGCACATCAAGGACAAGAGGCTTATCAGGAGCAGTCAACATGGCTTTACCAAGGGGAAGTCATGTCTGACCAACCTGAGAGCCTTCTATGAGGATGTAACCAGGTGGATGGATGATGGCAGAGCAGTAGACAGAGTTTATCTTGATGTCAGTAAGGCATTGACACCATCTCCCACGGCACCCTTGGAGCTGAAGTGAAGAACTGTGGCCTGGATGATCGGGTAGTGAGGTGGATTGGGAGGTGGTTGAAGGACAGAAGCCAGAGAGTTGTAGTCAATGGGATGGAGTCCAGTTGGAAGTCTGATTCTAGTGGAGCCCCTCAAGGGGAGTGGGCGTCCTTCTGGTCTACATTCAGCCTGGTACATTGCAACACTGGTGCAAACCCAGCTACACCCCCTTTATTACTAATTCCCACTTGGAGTGGGATGGCAGACAGAAGGCCATCCCTAGGCTTGTCCTCAGTGAGCCTGGTTTCATCTGTCTCTCACTTCAAGTCTAGTTTAAAGCCCTCTCAATGAGGACTGCTGACTCCTGAGAGATCCTTTTCCCACACCAAGATACATGTCCCCCATCTTTTGTCAGCAGGCTCAGTGATGTATATATTGATCCATGATCAAAGAACCCAAAGCCCTAACCAGTCCCTAAGTCATGAATCTGTTGGATCTGTTGGATCTTCCTGCTAGTTCCCTCATCCATTGCTGTCATTAGAGGGATGGAAGAGAACACAACACAACTTGTGTGCCTGATCCCTTAACTAGTTGTCCCAGGGCCTTTAAATCCCTTGTGACTGCTTTTGTAGTTCTTGATACCAATTCACTGCTACCCGCCTGGAAGACCAAAAGTGAGGAATAATCAGAAGGACTCACCAGGGTTGGAAGTTTATTTGTGATGCCCCTTATCCTGGCCCCAGGGAGGCAGCAGGCATCCACTAAAAAGTGTGTATGAACCTGGGGGGCTGTACCACACCTTCAGTGTGGCTGGTCTTTGTGTTTCATGCTTTGACAATTCATAAGGAAAATCTGAGACTTTCCTCTTACTGGAGATTTTTCTATTCTCTTTGTACTGTACCAGGAACATATCAGTTTGGTAGCAAAAGAGCCCTTTCATCTACTAAGAAAAAAAGCCCAAAGGATCCATCTAGTTCAAATTGTAACTTCAGGATGGAATAAGCACAGGGAATTTAATTAACTATAGAAGTGGCTTGCTCAGGGCATGTTTGGATTTTCCAGTGCTAATTTATGAGGAGGTACATCTTAAGTGGAAACCAGGAGCTACAGGCATGAATTGCTGGATCAGATGGTGGCATCTGTCATGCAAGAAACCAGAAGAGGTGATCACAGTGGTGCTTCTTGACCTTGAAATTCTGCAAACACAAGGCTTCACCAGGAGCTTCTCTTTTCATAAGGAAAGGGACAAAAGAGAAGTTACAGCTCAGGACGGTTAAAGTTTAGGTAGTTAAAGTTTAGGTTTTCTGAGGGCACATGCAAATGAAGAGTGAATGCTGGCATGGATCTCATGTTATATTTTGACCTAGGGACATGTAATTTTTCATGATGAAAGGTGCTGGAAGAACCAGAAGGCAAGGCAGGCTGAACAGTTCTCCAAACTCTACAACAGAGCTTTTTAGCTGAAGGTAGATCCCCAGGTGGACATTTGTGCATCTGTACACATATGTTCCTCTGAGGAACGAACCTGAAAGCCCCTGCTCTGGTTAGGCAAAACAAATTCTTCTTTTAAAACTCTGGTGCCACTGTCAGACTCAACATGCAAGTTTTCTGCTTTCCTGTGCCGCCTTCTACTCCTATCTCACAAGTCCTCCCACTCTACGGTGCTGTATCTCCACAGGCATGCTCTACTTCCCTTTGGAACAAAAGTACATCTCCTATGTCAGGAGTCCTGTTGTGCTCTTTGATGATTTTAGAGGGAACAGAGTTCACAAAGGGAGGGTGATCTTAGAGGTCTTTTCCAACTGTGACAATTCCGTGATTCTGTGACTTTGTCTCCCTCATCCTCCCCTAGCTGTGCCAGCAGGCTTAACAGGTCTATCCAGTCTAAGGTTACACTCCATGCACGTAATGTTTGCTTTTCCTTAGTGCATTTGCCCATTTCCATTAGACATGTTATCAGGGGTTTGAAAATCCTGACTGAAATAGCTACAGATGCCACACAATGACTGACTGCTTAAATATGAATCTACATTTCAGATCTGTTTAGGCACTGGCCTCTAAATGAACTATGTAGCCCAGAAACACCAGGGCTTGCTGCACCCTCATGTGAGCAAGTAGTGCAGCTGAGATCCAGGATACAAGTCTGGATGTTGCAGCTAGGTCCCATCTCAGCACTGTAGCTTTAGGTACTCTGTTGTAGTATTTGTGTAAGCCGGTAGGAAGATACCCCCTAGTCTGCCTGGGGTAATGTGAGCAGATCCCAAAGAAAGACAAGTCTTTGCCTTCTTTGGGTCTCTTAGGGAATTACCATCAAGAGTTCAATTTTGAAAATGAAGTAAGTCAAGACATGCCCTGGTAACAGGTTTGGTCCATGAACAGAAAAGCCCTGGATACCTTTGAGCAACTTCCTTGCTCTAACAATTTTCTCCCTCCTCCCTTGTGTCTGTAGCTCCTGCTCCATCCCCTGTGTTCACTGGATCCTGCTTCTGGACCATCTTGTAGATAGGTGTCACACTCCAGTAATCTGAGACCTCCCCTTTTAACCAGGACTGTTGGTAAATAATGGAGAAAGGTTTAGCAAGCTCCTCTGACACCTCCCTCCGTACTTGTGGGTGGGTCACATCTGGCTCCATAGACTTCTGAGTGCTCATGTATCATAGCAGGACATTCACTGCTTCTTCATGGATTCTGGGGAGATTGTGCTTTTCTTCATCCTTTTCTTCCAGCTCATGGGGCTGAATCCCCATAGCTGCTCCTGTATCCTGAGGGTAGCTGCTCTGCTAATAAAAATGGAGGCAAAGAAGGTATTAAGTATCTCAGCCTTAAGTATCTCAGGCCTTCTGTTGAATGAGGGAGGTGCCATGGTGACAGAAGATGCAGAGAAGGTGCAGTTACTGAATGCCTTATTTGCTTCAGTATATAGTGCTCAGGCCAGCCTTCAGGAGTCCCAGACTTTGGGGGTAACAGAAAAATCTGGTTGAAGGAAGACTTTGCCTTGGTTGAGGAGAATCTGTGAAGTAAACTGGATGTCCACAAGACCATGGATCCTGATGGGATATGCCTATGAATGCTGAGGGAGCTGACAGAAGTCATTGCTGGGCCACTCTCCATAATTTTTGAGAGGTTCTAGAGAATGGACAAGGTGTCTGAGGACTGAAGAAAAACTAACATCACTCCAGTCTTCAAAAAGGGTAAAAAAGAAGATCCAGGAAACTATAGGTCAGTCAACCTCACATCCATTCCTGGAAAGGTGATGGAACAGCTCATTCTGGACATCATCTCAAAGCATGTGGAGGAAAAGAAGGTTATTAGAAGTAGTCAACATGGATTCACCAAGGGGAAGTCACATCTGACTAATCTACCATCTAACCTTCTACAGTGGCATAAAAGGGATGGACAGGTGAGGGGAGGGCACTGGGTCATGCCTACCTTGACTTCAGCAAGGCTTTTGACACCACCTCCCATACCATCCTCATTGGCAAGCTTAGGAAGTATGGGTTAGATAAGTGGACAGTGGGGTGGATTGAAAACTGTCTCAAATATATAACTCAGAGGGTTGTTAGTAGTGACGTAGAGTTTAGTTGGAGGTCCATAAAAAGTGGTGTTCCCCAGGGGTCAGTACTGGGTCCAGCCCAGTATATTCATCAATGACCTGGGTGAAGGGACAGTGTCCCCTCAGCAAGTTTGCTGATGACACAAAACTGGGAGGGGTGTCTGTTACACACGAAGGCTGTGCCTGCCATCCCGTGTGACCTGAACAGGCTGGAGAATTGGGCAGAGAGAAACCTTATGAACTTCAACAAGGGCAAGTGTAGGGGACCTAGAGAGGGATAGCCCCATGTAGAGGTTAGGGGCTGACCTGCTAGAAAGCAGCTCTGTGGAAAAAGACCTGGGAGTCCTGGCTGAAAAAAGAAAACAATGAGCCAGCAATGTGCCCTTGGGACCAAGAAGGTCACTGGCATCCTGGGGTGCATCAAGAAGAGTGTGACAAGCAGGTCAAGGGAAGTTACCCTCCCCTAGTGAGACCACATCTGGAGTACTCTGTCCAGTTCTGGGCTCCTCATTACATGAAAGACAAGGAACTAATGGAGAGTGTACAGCAAGGTGGTATGAAGATGATTAGGGGACTAGGACGCCTCTCATATCATGCCTAATGAGTGCTGAGGGACTTGGGTGTTTTTAGTCTGGAGAACAGAACACTGAGGGGGGATCAAACTTGGACATAGGAAGTTGAATCTAAACATGAGGAGGAACTTCTGTACTGTAAGGGTAACAGCACTGAAGCAGGCTGCCTAGAGAGGTGAAGACATTAAAATCCCTGGAGACATTAAAAACCTGCAGCCCACTCTAGATGAACTTTCTCTGGCAGGGGGGTTGGACTAGATGATCTCCAGAGGTCTCTTCCAACTCCTAACATTCTCTGCTTCTGTGATTTTCTGAACTCACTATCCACTGCTGCAGCAGGGCCTGGAAGTGTCAGAGGAAGCGGGTCTTCAGAGGCACAAGCACTTTCAGCCTGAGCTGATGCTTTATTACATGGCCTGGTAGGTGTGAAGGTGTTGGGTGCAGATGTCTGGGCCTCCTCTGTGGAGCTGCTACAAAAGCATCATTCTCTTCTGCAGAAGCAGCTCCTACTGCTGCCTGAACATCTGGCTTCTACTCAGGAAGCCTTTCTTCAAATCCGGGTCCAGTGAGAATGCAGCTGCTGCTGGGTTTGGTTTGTTGGTTGGTTGGGGGTTTTTTTTGTGTGTTTTGTTTTGGTTTTTTTTACCCTAGCACTCTTCTTAGAAGTTTGTACCAGGTGGGAATAATCTTTCTTGAAACAGAGGTTATACTCGAACAGTAACTAAAAAATGCAAAACAGAGGAGATAGTTGCTACTGTTTCCAGACTGAGGAAGACAAAGATAAAATAAGCATTAGACTCACAGAAGACAAACATAGATATAAAAAACGACTTTCAGGGGAATTTTAAAGATTAATAAACTGGAATGAAGAGCTATGATGGAGTCCTGTTAAGAACTGACACTACCCTGGTGTTTTTGCTGTTTGGGAGCAGCAGAGAAGCATAGGATTTCAAAAGCATACTAACTTAGAAACCCAAATAGCACTAATTTTGTGGCACCACAGTGTGGCATGAACATCTATCCTGCTCAAATATTCTGAGAAGTTTTCATATGCAAAGGGATCATTTACCTGTACCTTGCAAAAATCATAACCCGCTGCTGCCAGTGCTTGAAGTTTGCCAGGCAAGACAGATGTGGAAGAATCCCCTTCCATTTTGCTAAATCCATGAAGACTGAGCTTATGAATGAAAATTATTTCAAAAATTTGTAGAGCTCCTCCTCATCTCAACACTGCCCTTCTGGAGATTTTTTCAGCAATTGCTACAGTTTCCAGCATCATCCCAACAAGCTGGCTAAAACAAATCACTTCTGACAATTTTCCAGAGATTTTTTCTTGAAGGAGCATCTGGTTCTGGCTTTGTTTTCCATCTTTTCAAAGATTCAATCATATGCTGGGCTTTACAACATGAACATTGAAAAGCCTTTTATTCCGTTATAGATTTTAATGCAGCATTACTAGATGCTGATTGAACTACTCAGGGGGATTAAATTGAGACTGCAAACTCGACTGGCTCATCTGGAAGAGAAACCCAGGATGTCAGTGCTAAAATAGACTCCATTTAATTTTTTTTTTTTCTGCCTTTGACCAAAATTTCCACCTGTAGCAGTTTCTAGACCAGCCAGGCTTTGTTCTTCTAGACAAGATGCAAGATGAAAGGCAATGGCATTGGGAGCCCAACCAGAAGTTCTCAAACATGGCTACAACACCCACGGTGTGTCATGGAGATGTCAAAGCATGGCCTTCATCTCCTGGCAGAATGAAGCAGAGGCAGAAGTAGTGGCTAAGTAGAAGTGGTTGCTTTTCATTCACAGAGTTGCAGATGTTTTGAGCCAAGGGTCAGTAAGTAAGTAAAACTGCATTTGAATTTCAGATGTCCTGTAAAACCAGTACTGGCTCCAGTTGCCTTTGGGAGCTGGTCCCTGGTGATGAAGAAGGAAGGCTGTGTTTTTCAGTTGGGTACTTTCACCTGTGTGGAGATATTAATAAACTCTTTTTTCTTAGGTCGTTGCAACACTAACTGTAAGGATACATGATCCCAGGTGTTTAAGATATTCAAACTACTTGGCAAAGAGATCCCCACAGTTTCCCTAAGGGAGACTGTTTTCTACCTGAACACATTTCCCAGAGACTGAGCATAGTTGCATCCTGCGGACAGAGCATGGCTGATTTGATCTATGTGTATATTTCTCTCAGCCTCCATTTTGTGTATTTTTTTCTCACTTTTCCTTTGAAAAAAAATTTGAAAAAAATGTGGCTGGAAATTTACCTGTGGCAAAACCGGGACCTTGATCCCAACAGTCTCTTAGCCTCCATTTTCCGAGAATCTGGTTTTTTAAGTGGTATATATATAACTGCTGTCATTTCTCCAGATCCAATTGAGCAGTTGAGCAACATTTCTTCTATTTTACTTTATATATTGTCAAGAAAATTGCCATATACACTCAGAGTTTTGAGTCTTCATCTGTGAGGGTAATGTATAAAGCAGAGAGAAAAAATCTTGATATTCAGACAGCAATAATCAGTGGTGACAGTCAGAAACAGCTTATTTTGACTTAAGTGAGCTGATTTAGAATGAAGTCCCTGAAGGGGGAGATGGTTCAAGAGCACCAAGACAGCATTTGAAATGTCACTTATGCTAGCTCTGCAAAATTGCAGTTTCCCATCAGATGGGAACTACTCCAGGCTGTGTTTTCATCCCCAAGCCTCAGTCTACTTCTAATATTCTCTGCTTCTACTTCAAGTATTATGACAGGTAGGGCTAGAAGTACCAGATACAACAGAAGCTCTGCAATTAACTGGTCTTCTTGTTCACACACAGTTTTGAGAAATGCAAGAGAAGTTCTGTTTTAGACTGAATAAAGTATTGTCTATAGCTGAGCTTTTCTAAAGATAATTCGAAGGGAAATTCTCCTAGAAGAGTTACATCATTCAAAAACCTGACATGCTTTAACAATCTTCAGAAAATTTTTTTTCATCATTTCCTTCACATGAGCAATTGTGAAGGAGTGAACAAAGTGAGTGAACAAAGTCATTAGATTATTTTCTTTATGTTTTAAATTAATGTTTAGGCTAAATATTTCCCTATGTTCTGATCATAATGCATAATGGTATATAGATACAAAAAGCAACTGAATTGGAATGCTCCAGATGATATGAATTATGGGAATGCTTAATTCTGACTGTTTTATTTTTGCCAACATTGGTGTATTTTCAAACATGGTATGTTTGACGGGAGAGAGACCACTACAGATGTATCAGTTCCTTGCCTATGCACCAGGTAGTGCTTGATTGGACCAGGTAGTGCCCAATGTAAACTTCATTAAGGATAGTCCCTGATCTTCAGTGCTTATGCTTCATAAGGCTACAATAGGCAGAGGGTGAAGCTGCCAAAGGTTTTTTCAAGGTCACGAACTACTGTTTCTGCAGCTGCTCACCCTTGGTCTCTTGAAGACCCTGTGGCTCCCATATGAGTTGAAGGATTGCTAAGCAAGACCTGGCATAGGAGAGTGAAAAGCTGCAAGGTGGCTGACGGAGGCTTGAGAGTCAGCATGAGAAATATCCCTGAGTGCTTCCTATGTCACTTGTAGGAGAGTGCATGATAAACAGACTGTCTGAAATAGCCAGCATGGTTTTCCTCTGCATCATTTCAAGTCTCTTCCTAGCATCGGGGCATGGACTCCTTGGGTATTTGCCCCATGTGTCCAGTGTCAGGGGAATCATAGAATCATAGAATGGCTAGGGTTGGAGAGGACCTTAAAGATCATTTAGTTCCAACCCTCCTGCCATGGACAGGGACACCTCCAACTAGACCAGGTTGCTCAGAGCCCCATCCAGCCTGGCCTTGAACACTTCCATGGAGGGAGCATCCAGCACTTTCCTGAGCAACCTGTTCATGTATCTTACCTGTTCCAGTGTCTTACCACCCTCATAGTAAAGAATTTCTTCCTATTATCTAATGCAAACCTCCCCTCTTCAAGTTTTAAATGATTCCCCCTTGTTCTCTTGCTATAAGCCTGTGCAAAAAGTCCTACCCAAAAAGTTATTGGATAGAAGCCAAAGAAAGAAGTTGTTTTAATGTGAATTTGAACAAGAAATACACTTTGTTCCCTTAACAGAGACTCAGGAAACTGTGCTAGCCACTTAGCATCTAAAAAGCGTGGGGGAAAATGATACAATTTGAGCTAATGCTTGTTTGCTGGGAAAAGTGATCTGTCATTTGCTTGAGTAATTTTGCAAAAGAGCTTGCTTTCATTTTCCCCCTCTCGTGTCCCTTCACAGAGCAAACATAACCTGTTATTTCAAAAACAGAGTGCCTATCTCTCTGCACTGCTTTTGGTGATTGTATGTTTATTGTAATTTGATTTAATTCCCATAAATTTCCAGGAATTAACATTAGCACTAAGGAATTTTGAAACTAGGACCTGACTAAACCAAAATGAATCCTTCGTTTTGAAGTTAAGGTCTTCCCAGACACATAAGCTTAGCTGTAGTTCCTGCTATCAGCCTTAGCCTGTCTGTAGCTGGAGGGGAAAAAAAGACAGATTTTATTCAGGCAAGAAATCAGACATCAGTTTGACACTAACCTAGAAACAGCTCAAATAGCACAGGGGAAAAATGAGGAAGAACCTAGAGGGAGTAAAAAAAAACCCAACAACTGTGGATTTTCACAGGAGCTGCTTTAATAAATCAAGTTATAGGAAACATGTGGCAATGATGGATAGTGCTGTTCTGCACTACCTGCAGATCTGTCATGGTGGGGCCATTCTCTGGCATGAGCAAAAGCTGTTCACCAGATATTCATGGTAGAGTTCACAGCTTCATTATTTCCCAGGAGCCACAAGGTCCTTGGATCCTGCTCAGTGTTTCTTCTTGATGAAAATCAAGATCAATTCACCTTATTTTTGATTGTGCTTGTATAATCAGTGTAATTGAGCTGGAACAGCATTTTCAGGTTGCCATTGTCTCATTCCTTGCCTACTCAGCACGTTGTATCTGACCTTGACTTCAGAGTTCCTATCTCTGGGCCAAGGAAGCTGCAGTGCATCACTGTTTGTTACATGTCTTTCTGCACAAGTTTTCAATGAGGGTTTACTTGTATAGTATCTCCAGCTCTGTTGCTTTTAGAAAGGGCTGGTTGTGGAGAGAATGCACACATCTGGGATTGAGGGGAAAGCATCACAGGATGATGGTCTGCTAAAGCACCTGCTAGGGAGTCAGTCAGCAGGATTTTCTGTGGCTGTGGTGGCCCCGGGAGAAAAGTTTGAAAACTTTTACTGAATAGTTAGAGTGAGAGGTTTCAAGACATGTAAGGAAACTGCCTCTCAAAGACAGGCCTACCTCCCTTGTTTACTTCCATTATACTTAACTTCATTTCTTTGAAGTTCTAATTGCTTTTTAGCACTGAGCCACAAGAAAACAAACAGATTGCATGCAAAATCTGAGCTTGTTTCTGTTTCTGCTGGTTGTTGGACACCAGTCTGTCCTCCAGCAGGACTTTAATGTCACACTTATGGGCTCCTTACCTGTACAGTCTGAGGATCTCATTGCTCCCTTGTGAGAGAGAGCTGGAGCAGAGAAGGTTTGGGGTTTTTTTTAAGCAACTGAGGCATTTGTGTTGAAAAGAGTCCATTAAGATTTGTTCTTCTGTATAGAAGGGAATTGAGTTCTTGTTGCTTAAGCAAACCTCCTGAGATGGGCGTGGTCTTTCTCCTCTAACAGAATGTTACTTTATTTTGAAAAAATAAACAAAAGGATCAGGCAGATTCAAAGAAATGGATTCCTGATTCCCACAAGATCTAATAAACACAAAGCTACATATAGAGCCTCCAGCCTGGGAACTGCTTTAGCCCTCAACTGATGGAGAGTGGGAGGTTGTTTCCAAGAGGACCATTAGTTTCAGCTTGCTCAGTTATCCTGCTTCTCCAAGCTGTCAGAGACAAGGCATTGAAATGGAGAGAACCTTAGTGTGACCCGGTGCAGCTTATTCTTTGTTCTGGATTCCCTAGCTACTCCAGCTGGCTTTTTTGTGTATTAGCTATTCTGTGGAGGTCTCCTTGGTTCTGGGATGTGTGACAGTGATGTGCCTGGCTCCTCCTCAGTGCACTGCTAACAATGTCCTCAGCCCAGAGAGCTGCAATACTGTGTGCTTCCTAATACAGAGCAACACTATTACAGGCACAGCAGTGATGCTGAATTAAGATTTGTCAAGCTGAGAACAAGAGTTTGGCTTTCAATCAATAGCAGCCTTTTTATTTTTCTTAATTGGTGTGTTTTGAACAAGGAACATTGGGGCTCATGGTGGCAGAACATGTCAGGAAGGTGGAGCTTGAGCAGGGGGGAGCAACAAGAGCAGCCAAAGGGAAAGATATCAGAGGAACAGAAGTGGGGCTAGGATTTTACTTTTGGGTTAAGGTGAGCTGATCAGAAGGTGGCTCTGCAAAGAGTCATGTCCTGCCTCTTAACCTTCCATAGCCTTGTGCTGGGCCAGTGGGAAATTTGTGGGGAAGTGGCCACGGCCAGACCACCATACAGAGCTGCAGGATGCAGTCAGGCTGGCTTATACTGCCTATGAAATCCCATATCATGCTTCAAGTTTTCCACAAAAAGTCTGACTCTGTCCTTTGTGTACGTCTGCCTGTGACCTACCTCTACACTACTAAGCACCAGCTTCTTCTGACAACTTGTTCTTCCTTAAAAATTTAGAGCAATTATAAAAAGAAATTAAGAGACCAATGCATGGTCCTTATAGGTCCTTATAGGATGCTCTTCACTCAGATTAATTCACCGTCTTACCATCTTTCCCTTTGGGTAAGTAGTACTTCTGTGGTAAGATGATTCTCTAGAGGATAAACTGGTTTGAACTTCTCTTTTATTTTAATGCATAATGAGGTCTTCAGTGGTCCGGGGAAAGTGAGTGATGATAGCTTTGTCCTGGGGTGATGAACTCAGATCACTTGACTTGCAGCTGATACAGTTGCCTTCACTGCTGGACTCATTGATCCTCAAAGAAAAAAACACATGCCTCCCTGGGCTCCCTCTTCTTTCCCCCCTTAGCTAAAACAAAAAGGCCTTGGGGAAAAGTGGCAGTAAGTATGATTTCTCCATGGAGCAGGGCACTGCTTCTGGACAGACTTACAGTCAGACCTGTGGTTTGTCTATTTGTTGTGCAGTTTGAGCACTAGTGAATAGAGAGGCTTGCATGCTTTGTGTAGCAGCGTTCCTGTCCTTGAACAGCCAGGGGTCACCAGTCCTGAGGCCATGTTACTGAGGACACAGCTGCTCTGGGCAGGGCACATCTCCAGGATGGAGGATCACCACCTCCCTAAGATTGTGCTCTATGGTGAACTTGTTGTCACAACAGAGGAGCCCCGGAGAGGACTCCCTGAAACAATCCCTCAGCTTTGGCCATATTGACTGCCATCAGTGCTCCCCTCAGGCCTCCAGCTGGGAGAGATGGAGACACACCATCTGTAACACTGCTGCCTCCTGTGAGAGCACAGTAGAATCAGTCTCGAGGAGCAAAGGCAGAGCAGAAAGAGCCATGCCTTGGCTGTCCCCTCACAGGAGACTTTCTGCTGTGCCTTTTGCATCCACACTGCCTGTCCCACATTGGCCTTATCAGCCACCAGCATGCTTGCAGCAAGCATGGGGAGAGACCTTCTGAAATCTTTGTTTGTGAAGCCAAGCCATGATGATGACATAAGGCTGGACCCAGTTGCAGCAACTCTGGATGCCTCACCTACAGGTGGATGCACCACAAAGGATTTTCCCACTTACTGGGAAGGGTTTTCCAAATCCTCGCTGCAACTGGGGCTCCCCAGCAACTGCGGATCTGGATAATAGTAACGTATGTGTTGATGTATAATAGAGGTTAGATGTTTAATTTGAAATTAAGAAATTAACATTAGGCTTGAAACTCCCCACCAGTGTTCATGTAAACTCACACCAGGGGTTAACAACGTATTGGTCCCACATCACAAGATGCTGGCCAAGTGCCTCCTACCACAATCAAGGGCAAAACTGAGTTAGTCTCTGTCTTTGCCACCAAGAATAACTTAGAGCTCTGCTGCTGACTGCAACCCAGCAGGCGTTGAGCAGTGGGGACACATGCCATGCCACACCTTGATGTGAGTGGATGGCTTCCTGTGTTAAGAGAGCCATCCAGGAAGGGAGAACAGGCCTAAGTGACTGGCATGAATGATGAGTAAAAACTAGTGTTGCTTCAGCAAAAGCCTTGGGTACGCTTAGTCTTTTGTAGCAAAAAGAGTTAATGAAACATCAGCAATTTTAACTGCTTTAGCTAATGATGAAGATAGTGTTAGGCTTGCAACTTTATAAAATAGATCTGCAATAGGTTTTTCGTTATTAGGTCATGATCATGGTTGTTGAGATTTTGATGGAATGTGTTGTATGGATTTGAACGACAGTTCCAGGTCTGTCCACCAATGTATCCAGGAACTGTTGGACACCACTAAGAAAGTCACAGAAGATGGCAGATTCTTTGTTCTGAACCATCTGCTGGACGGATGGGGCATTACAGGATGGGTAAGAAGTGTGTTGTAAATGGGTCTTCTAATTTTGTGTGTTTTCCTGGCTGTCCTGATGTGCCATGTGTATTCTCCTGTTTGCAAAGGGCCCTGCAACAGACTATATATATGGTTTTATAGTAGGAAAACAAAAAGAGGGAGATGTAGCAGATAGTGTTTTAAGTTTTAAAGACTTTGGCCTAGAGGTACTAGCACTTCAGCCTTGAAGCAAAAGCAGAAGAATGTGGATTACAGACATAACAAGAACTTGGTAAAAGAATAGAGTAGCACATGGTTTGCTTTTTAGGAAAGATTAAATTAACTAGTTAGAGGAGGCTCTGCTTCACATGAACAATTAGTCATAACCTATCATCTTGCAACAAGTATACATGATCAGCTCATAATAACCAATTATAAAGTAACACGAGCTATGCCTGTACTCGTGAACAAGATAATCACAAGCATTAAAATAGAGGTGTTTCGTGAATAAAGTACTGTTGCTCAAAAAGGACCCCTGGGTGTCAGTCATTCCATGTTGCGGTGGTTTAGGTCAGATATTAGGAAGAAATTCTTGACAGAGAGGGTGATCAGGCATTGGAATGGGCTGCCCAGGAAGGTGGTGGATTCTCTGTCCCTGGAGGTTTTTAAGAAGATATTAATGTGGCACTCAGTGCCATGGTCTGGTAGCCACTGTGTTAGTGAATTAAGGGTTGGACTTGATGATCTCAGAGGCCCTTTCCAGCCTGGCTGATTATATGATTCTATGATCAGTTTGCTTAAAGTCCAGCCCCTTTTATTTCTCCAGCCATTGCCATCTTTCTTTTATGTCTTGGGCGTTAACATCCCAGAGCTGGACAGGGTAGATTTAGGTCTTCAGATTGAGACCAACATCTCCAGGTTATATTTGCCCTGTGTTTGCTTGCAGACAGAGTTCCTTATGTGAGTGCAGCACAACATACACAAGTATTAGACCGAATTCCTCCTTGTGTGTTTTGCATAAAGTGGAATGTGAAAGCACACATAGAAAGCATTTAGCAGTGAGTGGAAAAATAGATCAGGTATATTTATTTGGCATATGATTTGGGGAATATAAATAGTCCTGCATTTAGAGGGAGGAGAGATTCAGCATGGAAAATATGCTAATACTATTGGGCAACACTAAGCATTCAAGATGATAAAGAGCAATTATGCAGATGATTCAGTGAGCCTCATTTCTCAGCTGCACTTGTGTTTTCCCCTGCAGCACAGCTCTACACCAGCAAGCCTGTGTCAAGATCCTGTCTCTAGATTTTCTTTTATTCTCTGTGTTTCAATTAACAATCTGATGTGCTGTCATGGACAGGGACAGTGTAGTGACTAAAGACTGTTTTGATGTGTAATCCATCTCTTTGATAGATGAGGAGGAGGCAGGCAGTTTCTCCAGCATGTGGACAGAGCAGGTAATCCTCCAGATGATCCACCTTTCAAGGAAGATGACAGGGAAATAGATCTGTGGGGATGAACTGAAGGACTGGTTTCCAGAGACCAAATTAAAGTAGCATGATTCATACTCATAAAAGGCAAGCTCTTATTTGCAGCAATGCTAAGGACTGCAGTGGAAGTATACCAGCAATAGATGTAGTCTAGCATGGTTTTATTTCGACAGCACTGATCAAGTAAAAATTCCAAAATGAGCTGTTTTGTTAGAAAAGCACAAGGCTAGACCTGCCCAGTAGGTTCTATCAGTCTGTCACTCACCTTCCTGGGAGATTTAGAGAATTTCAAGAGTTGATAGAAAATTAGTTTTACTAAAGAGTCTTGCTCCTCTTTCTGAAACAAATCTCTTTTCAAAATATTGAAAAAGTATTCCTCTGGCCTATCTCCAAGGATTTGTAATTTCAAGCCATTTACACAAGCTAAAAGGGGAAGGTGAGGTACATGAAGAAACAGATGATGAGTCCAAATAGATGAAGAACATGTCTGTGCTGACAGCCACAATAAACTGACCAACTCTCAGAGAAGGCTTCAGGTTCCCTGAAGGGAATCACATTGGTGATGAATTCACAATTGTGAATCATTGGTGGTGAATTGCACAAGGAATAATTAGAAAATCTGAGGTTTTCTGCAAATTTCTGGACTGGGAGACAGCACTGAAGAACCAAAGCATTCCAGAATGTCAAGTTCTGGGACTGCAGTTTGGATCCCTATATAAGCCAAACCCTGAAAGTGCCAATACAGCAGAGAATACATACCCAGAAATGAAAAATGCTGGAATAATAATCCTAGAGTCCTTAGCACTTTGGTAAAACATTTTTTAAAAATTGCTACTGCAGTGCCAGAGAGCCCAGGGCAGCCAGCATCCAGCAGTCACCTCAAGGGAGATAAGAATACAGTACATTCAGTCACTTACTTGATGTTCTAAATAAGCTGTTCACTATAAAAAATTCTTTAGGAGAGTGGACTTCAGCATCTAAGCTATCTAAGAACCAGCCTGTTAAAAGAAACCAGCATTCTTCTGTCCCCTTCTGTCCCCCAAAATGCTGAACTGCTACCCAGTAATCATCAGCAATGCTCCCTGGGAATCCTGATGCCACCTAGCCATCCTATCCTACTGTTATGCTTTTCTTATCTTTTATGGTCATGCTGAGATTTGTAGCATAAAATGCTTAGGAAATATCCAAACCTCTCAGTAGGATGACAAATAGGAGGATATTTCTTTTTCTATGGGACTGGAGCTGCTCCCAAAGAAAAATATGGTTATGGGCCAGCAGCAAAAGATGGAACCAAGACAGCATGCAGACATATGTCTGGGTAAGTATCAGAGATGGACAGAAGTATCTGTAGAAAAGAGAACACTTAGAGTAACCAGATGGAGAAAGGATGAAAAGAAAATTCTGTCCTACATATGTCGGAGCCCTGTTACTTACTCCAGAGCTGTGTTTGACCCTTGTACTAGAAGCATTTGCCTGATCTCAGCTGGACTTTGCTTTCTATGCTTGTCCTTATATACACAGAGAGTAGGTGCTGTACATAAATAACAGGCATAAGAGCTGCTGCATTTGGGAATCGTGTTAGATACCTTCAATAAGGTGTGTGTGGACTTGTCCGAGTCTGGATTGACCCACACTAACTGTTCACTGTGGCTACCATGGTCCCTATCTTCCCACCAAACACAGAACATAGCTAAGCAAACAGAGCCTATTGCTTTATGCCCGTCTTCTCCTTACCTATTTCTCCTTGCATGGTATCAGCCTTTTCTGCCTGTTTAAGGACAGTGACATTGGTCATGTAGTCAGTCCAGTGGATGTTTAGGATTGTACAGAGGCAGCACTGATGGAAGTGTTCAAGGAGTTGCAGGTGTGGGGGTAGCTGACCCATGATTCATACCCATATAAAAGAGGAGACAGTAGGCTCTGTAGACACTAATCTTTGTAATTTTCTTCAGGTGTTTGTTGCTCTAGACTCTTTTATGAAGCCTTCCAAATGCTCTGTATGCCTTTGCTAATCTGTTGTCTATCTCTTTGTCCATCTTGGAATCCAAGTAATTAAGGCATCCCAGAGAGCTGAACTGCTGGACTGACTTAACCCCCAATTTGCCTATGGTGATATGGGAATGACGGAAGTCTTCCTTGGTGCCAGTTCCTGAAGGAAGAACCATAAGTCAGAACATGGCTTATCCCAGTCAGCTGTAGTGCACACAGGACATATTGACACTGAGCAAGGCCAAGAAGGAAATCAAACAATGGCTATGCTATCAAGCAAGACATCTATGACACATTTTAATCTAGGAATTTAAATACGTTGCAAAGAGGGTTTTGTTTTCATAAGCTATTTTCTCCCTCCTCCCCATATCTTCAGTTGTTTCCAATGGGAAGCCAATTTTGGTTTATAGCCCTTCATGCTATCCTGTGTTTTGTGCCATTAGAATAGCCAGCATGCTGCTGCTTGAAGCATTCTTGCTTGTAGCCAAGAGGCTCCAGAAGGGAAGAATGGGGGTTGCCAGGCTCCAGAGGAGGTCACAGCTGGCTCTCCTCAAGACAGGGCTGGCAGAGTCTCATATCCTCTTGGAGAGGAAGCAGACTATTTCAGCTTCCTGCTGCTTATGATGTTTGCAGAGAGGAGAAACAATCTTTGCCACAACTTACAGGAGTGTCAAGCCATCCAGGGGTTTATCCTGTGGGGAAGTACTTTCAGGCTGGCCAGAGGCTTGGCCTTTGCCTGAGACTGCCATTCAATTTGTTTCCAACACTCCCTGCATGGATAAGGAGAGCCAGAAACAAACAGATTTGCTTCTCCTATCCGCTTCTACCACTTCAGTTTCACTGGTGAAAGTCAGTTAATTCTGACTTACAGCAGTGACAGCAAGAGGAGAAAAGAACCAGAACTCCAGCTGTTGGAAACCACAATGCTTACATGGAGACAGAGGTCCTGTTTATTATCATCTCTCCATGCTGACTATTGACATTCACTCCAGGCAGTCTGGTGGCCAGGTTTCTCAAAGTCTCTGCCCTTGCTGAATTACAGCATCAGATCTGCAGAATTAAGCATTGGACTTTCCCAAGGCCATTTAAGTCATCCAGTGTGATAGGAACACTGCTACTTCCCTCTACATCTGCACTGTCCTCAGGAAAGAAAAATGGGCATAATTTTCTCCAACACATCATTTTTTATGGTGTAGCAAAAGCCACTGATTTTTAGCTGCAGTCAAATGAGATCAGAAGTTAAACCAGACCACCAAGGTATAGGATGCATTTTATTACCCATCCCTTCACTGATTATCAGTTGTGAAAAGCTATAACTGAGTTTATTTTCCATTCCTCTTTACAGTTACTCAGCAAGAATGGCTGGAAACATATCATCAGGATCTGGAATCCATGGGGCCATGGAGAGTGGAAGGGGCCCTGGAGTAATGAGTATGGTCTTAAATCTCATAAATAGAATCACTCTTTTATAGCCTTATGATAATGGAACTGTGCCTTACATCCAGTATAGTGTAGCAGACATTTCTAAATCAATTCATTGTGTTATTTCTATTTGCAAAGCAACTGACCACAGAAATCCAGTCCAGGGAAAACTAATGCAGCATTAATTTTATATGTGTTCCTCACTAAGCCTAATTCAGGTGTGCCTTTTTCTGTATGTGTACATTTTTCCTAGTTGGTAATTCCAGGTGAGACATAGTTGAAAGAGTTGTTGCTACCCAGAGCAGGATCTGGCGTTGCCCCTACACCCTGACTGGGCTGCTTCTATTGAATTCTCTTGCAGCAATCACACATCAGCATTCCTGCTCCTTCTTCCCCTCCCAGGAGTCTGAATTTGGGAGGAGGATGGTTAGCAGAATTCATGAGAGTAGGACAGTATTTATATGCAGTACTGAATACAGAGATACAAAAAGGGTCCCTGATACTGCAAAGGCAAAATGCTGCTGGATGGTTTGAACTTGTCTTTTGGGGCTGACAGCACAGCTGGAGAGGAACTGTTTACAAGGGTATGTAGAGATAGGATGAGAGGCAATAGTCTTAAAATAAAGCAGAATAGATTTAGACTGGATATTAGGAAGAGTTTCTTTGCTATGAGGGTGGTGAAACACTGGAACAAGTTGCCCAGAGACTTGTATATGATATATATATTTTAACACTTCTCTCTGTTGCTAGGAACACTCACAAATTCTCTGCTGATAAAAGTCAGGCTAGTATGCTGCATCTGGATGGACTGGCAGGTTGTGCAGACAGGTTTAAGGCTGGTATAATAGTTATCTGCCCAGAGAGTATCCTCCCATTTTTTGGAAGGGTGAACTATAAACCTAAAGGTGATTGAAATGTCAGTAGAGCACATTCACAGGTAAGCTGCATAAGTCAATAAATTACTGATCCATGCTTTGCTTATTTATCTTACACTCTGAAGAAAGTACAATTATCTCTGAATACCCTGCTTGGAAACAACATGTTTGACTGGCGAATGTACCTCTGCATGTCAGTGTGATATAAGTACTTCAGAGTGCTATGCACTAACCTCCCAAGCATGGGGACAGGAGGTGACTGGGGCTTGGAGGGCAGAAGCAGGCTTCCCCATCACAGGTTGGGCAACACAGACAGGCACGTCAAAGCCACAGAACCCTCTTTGCTGGCCGTGGCTATGAAGGGCTCAAGCATAGTCCTGTTCTCAGCGTGCAGATTATTCACCCCTTTTGATGCCTCATAATTTGATGGTCTGGTTAGAAGAATGGGCTAGCCAGAGAAATGGAAATTTGTGCTTCACGTCTGCTTGTTGATTTATTCATGTCTGCAGCTCTCCTCAGTGGGACCGTGTTGAGCTTAAATTCAGAGAAGCCATTCTCAATAAGGATGATGGAGAATTCTGGTATCTCCCTCTTTATCCTTCTGTTTACCAGGTTTTCTGTTTGCTCATTATGAATTAAGAGATATTAAGGGAGTTCTGTACTTCTAGTGATCAGCTCAAGAGACCCTGCTATCTGTGTGAAAACAGCAAACTGAAGCTTGTCCTGGTTTCAGAAGAAAAAAGATAGGAAAAAATGGAGCTGGCTAGGATAAAGTAACAAGCTGGTTAAAAAAATGAGAAGTAAGAGAAGTAAAAATCCAGCTCCCTGAAACCTAGAGATTTTGTCATGCTGCCCCTCCCATCATGTGCCTACCTTGACTCACTGGTGCTCAGATGGGACAAGAGAGCTTTCTGTCATAGAGCTTGTGCACTTGGCTGCTCTGCAGTTGCTTGTGTTTTTTCACTGCCACTGATTACTCTCAGATCCAATTTAACCATGTGTGAGCCAGCATTTAGAAAAGTTTTTGTTATTCAGAAAATGCACACTTGCCTTGTGAAACTATGAGGAAAGCAGAGAAGCCTCAGGCTGGTATGAGATAGACACTGCAGGCTTGAGCAAAGCATGAGTGTGGAGCAGGACACTGTAGAGGGACAAAGCAAGATGCAGTGGCAAAGATATTCTGGGGAGAGCAGGGCTCCACCTAGGTACTACTTAACATGCTCTGTAGTTTCTCTGCAGCTTTAAGTGCAGCTAGGGCAGCCCAAATGCATTGAGAGCCCAAATGCATTATGTACTGCCCAGGGAGGTAGTGAAGTTACATCCCTGGAGGTATTAAAAACCAGTTAGATGTGGCACTTCAGGACACGTTCTAGTGGGCATGGTTGTTTCTTTTGGGTTTGACAGTTGGACTTAGTGATCTTAGAGGTCTTATCCAACTGCAATGTATTATTAAATATATGGAGGGTACCTTCCAGGAGTAGCTTTCCTGGCTGTATATGTGTAATATCGCCTCAGCTTTTCTGGACTTAGGAGGTCAGCACTGCACAAAATGGTCTGTGGACGGGCACATCAACCTCTGGAGTCCAGTCCTTCCCACAGGCAGAAAAAACTATTACCCAGGTAATGAACACTCACTGTAGTCACCTCGTCCTCTCCTCTCCTCTTGTGCTCACAGTGAAACATCTGCTCTGAGCACTGAATTGCAGAAATGCTGATTGCCAATTGTTAATGCCTGCCCTCTTGCATTATGGCTGAAGAGGCAGAAATAAAGCAGGAGCAAACGCTGCCGCATTAAAACAGGAGACTTGTGATTTAGAAACCCTATATTCTTTAAAGAAAAATGTATTTGTCTGTCTTCTTTCAGACAGTTGTAGTAGATATTACTCTGGACCTCATCAGAAAGTCTGGTCTGGCAAATACGTGGCTGGTTTTCACAGAGCAAAAATACTCTGAAATTAATTTAATATGAAATGAAGGGATTGTGCTGCAGAGTTCTATTTTTGAAGGTAGGAAAGCATTTTAGCAGATAAGAGCACTGGCTTTACTGCCTGTGCAAAGACTGTTCTGGGATTGCAAGTTCCAATTATTAGTATTTTTTAAATTATCTTACCTTAGTTTTCTACAGCTACATCACTATTTGGTCTCTGTGTTTTTAATCAAGATAGAAGCATGTGGTCAATGAAGGACCTTCTTTTTTTCTACAACGCTGAGCCTTGACTAAGCAGTGAACAGGTTTTGGTTTACAGGTTTCAGCTTTGTCATAGACTTAATCACCACATCTCAAAAAGTTATAATAAAGCAATACTTGTGCTGTTGCACACCACAGACACTGTGTCTGATTGAGGAGGTTCAGGGGCTGACCTGAGAGCACATAGGTAGAGCCATTTTCCTTGGAGCTGTGTTTTACCACCAGCTGTCTAGTAGAGTTTCTGTCCAGCTACCACTCGGTGCAACTACATGTCTTAAAGTCTCGATGGATTAAAGCATATGTTGCCAATTCTGTCTTTTTTTCCCCAGTTTGGGCATTTTATTGCTATTTTATAAGAGATACTTCCTGTTAATCAAAATTTTGTCCAAGAAGTAGCCTTTTTCCCTCTGGTGCTCAAAACTCTTGTCTTGTCCAGCACAAACAGTAACAGGAAAGAAGAGGAGCATAGATTTGAACTCTTTTGTCTTTTTTTTCTATGTGTTTGCCACCTCCAAGCCCCTCTTTTCAGCTCAACCACCGGGTCAAGTGACTGCTTTTTTTCCTCAGGGGAAGTGTGCCATATAGGTGAAGCAGAGGTAGGGAGGTGAGAAATCTGCATGATTTTTATGACTTTGCCAGAGATTTCTAGAATGATTAATGGGCCATCAGTGTAATTCTTGATGCCTCAACTACTAATGGTAATGTAAAGACTGCAGTGCTCTGTTGTATTGAAAGCATCTTGGAGCAGTAATTACCTATTCCTCTGGCTACATTTAAGAAAAATCTTACATATTAGGCTACTACCAGGTCATCTATGTGGCTAGCATTAATGTATTAACATTCTCTAAACAGGTGAAGTTTCAACCTCCAGGTCTGCTGTATCTGCTTCCTTGCCCCAGCCCCACAGCATCCCTGCAGGCAGTGATTCACCCTCATCACCAGCATAAGCCTTTCTTAAAATTCTCTTTCACAGACATAGATTGGAAAACGGGTTCTGAATCATTCCTGCCTCGGGATGACTCTCTCGCTGATCAGGGTTTCCTGTTGTCTCTGTCTCTGGATCATCATCACCTCTCTCCTTTACGCGCTTTCTGCGGGTTGTGACAGGGGTGACAAGGGCTGGTTCAGAGCCTCTGGGGGAGGAGTCCCTGGCATCAGTGGCAGGGGCAGCAGCAGGAGCAGAGGCAGCGGGTACAGCTTTCCCGTACAAATATCGAACATGGAACCATCCCTGGAACACATTCAGGCACAGGGATAACCCAACAAGTAACACCAACCATCACCCAGGCCTCCAAACTCTGTTGAGTCGAACCCGCCACAGAAAGGAGCAGGATCATTTTGCACAGGAACTAATTCCTACAGAAACCACTGTTTTAACAACATAGAAAGGAAACATGGCTGGGAGATGGGGTGCTACAAAACAACATGCATGATGAGTAAGTGAAAAAAGGCAGACAGATCTTTCTATAACAGATCTTTCACCCACGCCATTTTGATAATAATTTTTCTTTTTTTAATTTCCAACTTTCCCATATTTTCAATTAAAAGAAAAACTAAAATTTGAGCTCTACATCGGGTGCCAATTATTCTTGCACAGCTTAACAGTTTTGGCAGACCAAAAACCAAAGGACAGAATTAGTGTCTATTCCCACCTCTCTTCCCCCCTCACCCCAAAGGAGAAGATAAAAGGGGAATAAAGACTGAAGGCTTAAAGTTGGAAATGAAAAACAATTTGAGAGATTTACTAGCACGGGTGAAAGACAGTAACAGAAGGGAAAAACAACAAAAATACAAATATATATGCAACCTGAGCACCCGATGGATGCAGATTCTGAAGAGCACCTGGCGAGCTGGGGGTAAAGGAGCGCAGGGGAACAGCAGCGAAGCGAGGAGAGGAGCGGCAGAAAGAGAGGAGGGGCTGCGGTCTGCCTGAGCTTTAGAGAGGATGGGCAGGCAATGGGAGGCAATATTCACCCCTCTGTGCTCCCCCCCTCTCAGAGTCTGAAAGCCCTCCTGCTTGGGTTCCTCATGTTCCAATGATGACACTGACATAATCGCAGTCACTGAAATGTGGTGGGACAGCTGCCATGACTGGAATGTGGTCATGGATGGTTATGTACTATTTAGGAAAGACAGACTAACAAAGAGAGGCAGTGGTGTTGCTCTTTATGTGCGAGAGCAACTGGAATGTACTGAGGTCTATCCAGGGTGTGTAGAAGGGGTTGAAAGCTTGTGAGTAAGAATTAAGTGACATGCAAATGGGGGTGAAACTGTTGTGGGTGTCGACTATAGACCATCAACCCAAGAAGAAGGTGTTGATGAAGCCTTCTACAGTCAACTGGAAATATCTTCTAGATCATGCTCCTTAGTATTTATGGGTGACTTCAGTCACCCTGTTGGAAAGCCCACACAGCCAGGAATATTCAGTCCAAAAGGTTCTTGCAGCGCATCGATGATAACTTTCTGATTGTCACAATTTGAAAAGAAGGAACTAAAGAAGGAGGGCTCTCGGACTGTGAGAGGGGTGGAACACAAAGGGAGAGATCTATTCCCTCCCATTTCCTGCCCATACTCTGTAAGTTTGGAAAGGCCAGGCCGCTCCTCCCTTTTCTTTACACATGGTGCTGCTTCTCCCTAACCTTCTTTACCATCAGCTCGCCATGTATTTGTCAGAGCCCATATCTATCAGGTTGTATATATTTGTATGCATTGTTACTTTACCCCTTATGTTATCACCTTTTTCTTGTGTTAGTAAATATGTATCCAATTGTTTTCAGTTTCCAACTTAAAGGTTCCACATCTTTATTTACCTTTATCTTCCCTTATTTGGGGGGGGAAATAAAGAGTAATTCTGTCCTTAGGTTTGGGGTCTGCAAAACAGCTGAGCCGTGGTAATGGAGGTAATAGAGAAAGAAGGGCAATGAGTAGGATTATAACTCTAGACTTCTACGGGGATAATTTTGTACTCTTTAACAATCTAATTGCAAGAATCATATGGGTTAAGACTCTGGATGGGCTAAGACTCTGGAAGGAAAGGGAGCTCAAGAAAGTTGGTCAGTTTTTAAATACCACCCCACTTCCTTCCTTCAAGATAGGTTCATACCCTTGAATTAAAAATTGGGTAGAGGTGGTAAGAGACCTGCATGGATCATCAAGGAGCTGCTGAAGAAAGTCTCCTGAAAGAAAGAAGTTTTACAGCTCATGGAATAAAGGACTTGTCACTTGGGACGTTGTCAGAACATGTAGGAAGGCAGCACAAAAGGCCATATCCCTCTTAGAACTAAAACTGGTAAAGGAAGTAAAAGGAAACAAGAGCTTGTTCAAATATATCAGTTGTAAAAGGAAGAATAGGGAAAATGTGGGCCCACTGCTGAATGAGGTGGGAGACCAAGTAACAGACAGTGCAGAGAAGGCAGAGTTGCTGAATACCTTCTTTGCTTCACTTTTTACTCCCATGACCAACATTTGTGAACTCCATACCCTTGATACAAGAGAAAAAGCCTGGAGGATGTAAGACTCACCACTGGTCAGTGAAGACTGGGTTAGAGATCAGTTACTCAAACTGAACATACACAGGTCCATGGGCCCTGATGGGATGCGCCCAAGAGTGCTGAGAGAGCTGACTGATGTTATCACCCTACCACTCTCCATCATTTTTGAGAGACCATGGCAAACAGGAGAGGTGCCTGAGGACTGGAGGAAAGCCAATGGCACTCCAGTCTTCAGAAACAGCAAGAAGGAAGATCCAGGCAATTATAGACCAGTCAGCCTCACCTCCATCCCTGGAAAAATGACGGAGCAGCTTGTTCTGGAGGTCATCTCTAAGCACATGGAAGAGAGGAAAGTTATCAGGAGTAGTCAGCATGGATTTACCAAGGGCAAATCATGCTTGACTAATCTGATAGCCTTCTGTGATATTGTGACTGAATGGGCAGATGCAGGGAGACCAGTGGATGTAGTCTAGCTTGACCTTAGCAGGACTTATGATACAGTCTCCCATAACATCCTCATGAGCAAGCTCAGGAAATGTGGGATAGAAGAGTGGGCAGTGAGATGGAACAAGAACTGGCTACACAACAGAGCCCAGAGAGTGGTGACCAGTAGTGCAGTGTCCAGCTGGAGACCTGTGACTAATGGAGTCCCCCAAGGATCAGTGCTGGGTCCAGTCCTGTTCAACATCTTTATCAATGACCTTGATGATGGGACAGTGTTTTCTCTGAAAGTTTCCATACAAAACTGAGAAGATTGCCTGATTCACATGAAGGCTGTGCAACCATTTAGCAAGATTTGGACAGACTGGAGAGCTGGGCCAAGAGGGACCTAATGGGGTTCAGCAAGAACAGGCTCCCCACAGAGACTGTGGCGTCTCCTCTGGAGATTTTCAACAACCTTCTGTATGCATTTCTTAGTGACCTGCCCTAGTTTTGGTCCTGCTCTGGCAGGGGGGTTGCACTTGATCTTCGGAGGTAGATTCTTCCAACCTCTGACATTCTGTGGTTCTGTGACTTTTTCTGCTCAAGATCTGTCCCATAATACTCATGCAGTCTACATAGCTCCCAGCCATCTGTAACAGCAGTCACTTTTTTTTTTTTTCCTTCACAAAATATCTGTTTTATGTTAGTTTCTCCCAAATGCATGGCTCATAAGTAACTCTGCCATGCAGTATAACCATTCTAAATGGAATTTATACACGCTGATGTATTTTGGGGAATATGTTTAGTCAGGGATTTTTTATTATGCTGTCTTTACATGTCATCATAGTAATAGCTGTTACACTATATTTGTTTCATCTCAGCAAAAATACTAGAATGATAGAAGAAAGATCAGAATATTCTGGTTTTTTGTTCTACCTCTTGGAAGGTTTGTGTTTTGATTTTTGAAACATTGTCATCTGGTTTCATCTGGCTTAGTGAGATCTCTGACCACTCTGAGTCACACTGGATCTCCGAGTAGTTTTAGCAAGAGTATTCATCCTGCAGTCAGAACTGCAGTCTGCTTAACATTAATTGAAGTTATCTTCAAATCCACTTGCATATATTTTGCCTTCTCTTTTTTTCAGTTCTTCCACTCTTTCACATTTTTATGTGCCCTTGAAAAAAATGTGTCACCTGGGTGGGCTTTTCATGCCACTGGGAAGGTTAAGGCATGTTAGATTAAGTATATATTTAGAGACCTGTGGAAATATAAGAATGCTGTGAGTGCACTTGCTGATTTACTTTGAAGGAGAAATAGCCAGATATGTTTTTCTTTCAGGAGGACTCCAGAATTCTGCAACAAATTTTTTCCCTGACTCAAGATGAGACCAAATATTTTATCTTGATCTGAACCTATGCTGTTGTTCCTGTTACAAGAGGACCAAGAATTTGAATTTCTCTTATGAGTTTTTATAAAGAATCATGACTGCAATGAGTAAGATGATAAGTACTTTTTATAGGCCCCAAACTTACAATGTGCCCTGACATATTCCAGGAAAATCTGTTTTTAAAGGAAGATGGAGAGCTTGTTTTTCTTAACAGCTGTTATGTTACAGCAGCTGGGTGCCAGAAGGATCACGTCCCAGTCTGCTCAGAGCAGGACTTAGAAAAGCAAAGAGTAGGGAACAGCCTTGATCCTTTCACCCAGCCATCTCGTAGACAGGCTGGTAGGGCTCCCTGTGGGTATGAGAGGGGCTTTGAAGATCAGTTTAGTGGAAAAATATTACCTTAGTTCATGCAAAGGCAACTATTATAGTTTTTGTACAAATATCTGGGTGTTCTTTATTTAAAGAGCAAAGCATCAGATAAGCAGTTGGTTTCCTTCAGTAAGCTTTATAGTGAAGGTGATTGCAGCTCTTACCTCATAGGCTGGTATCTTTAAGAGATTGTTTTCTAGGCTTTGGCCCCTGGAAAAAATAGCCCAGAACCAACTAAGACAACTCCTTAGTTATGGAAAATAAATACAAGAAGACTGGAAAACAAATACAAGAAGACTGTGCTCTGGGCTAAACTGCTTTCAGCATGATGAGTCATGCACAAGAAGGCTCAGCTTTTCAAAGGAGATCTTTCCAGGAGAGCCTGTGATGCTCGTACTACTTTCTGAGCTAGGCCAAATGCGGGGATCAGCTGCCTGTGAGCATTCACCTATATAATAGTCCACATGCCCTAGAGCAGACAGACTCAGACCTGCCTATGTCTGCTTGCACAGAGAGACCTGGCACTGGTGCAACAGGCTTGAGGTGTGGGTGTTGAACGTACCTTGTTGGGCTGTGACCTGGATGAACTCCTTTTTGATCCTGCCTTATGCCACAGCTGCAAAAGGCCTGTTCTCTCCTTGTTTGACTCTTTTCTAGGAAATCTCACATCCTGCCCAGATCAGTGTCGCGGATGGTAAGAGTCTGTGAAATTGATGTAGATACTGGTGGTGGTGAATGGCTCCCAGGGACCTGACCTGACTTCATTTGGTAGCCACCTCTACTGACTACTCTGCTCCCTACCTTACCAGTTACCACTCGGCACTTCCCTCCTTTCACCACTAGTACCCATCCTGGAGCTCTCTGGCATCTTGCTGGAAGAGCAGGTGTCCAGACAGAGGTAGAGCTCTGGACATGGGAGTGACAACAAAGCCCTTCTTCTTTACATGTGTCTCTTTCAGAGACTGATTTTTGAAGGAAACAAAACTTACAGAGTCCCTCTGTTGGCCTGTCTGTTTGCCCTTTTCACATCACCACCTTTAACCCTTAGACCAACCAAATATAGCAGGGCAGGGGCCAGGGGGCAGAGAGAGCATGTCAAAGATGTTAAATTCTTGCAATATCTGTAAAATGCATGTGTATCTAAGGAGGAGGGAGGGAGAAGCTTTGATGAAAACCTCACAGTTTGAGTTCAACCTCTTTTAAAAGGATCTCACACCTGAGAGTGGGGTCATACATGCCTTGCCATGGGAATGGCTGCATTTAGATGCTTGTACCCTATAAAGAATGGGAGTACATAGAGGTGAGGCACAAAGAAAATTTATTCTTATTTTTATCAGTATATCTTTACAGATGTAAGGGAAAGTACACAACTGGATGCAACTCTAGTTCAACCCTCATTTCAAATTGTGTTGCCCAGCTCTTGTTGGACTTTCTTGCTGTGAGCTGTGCAAACTGGCAGAGCTGGTCCAGTGCATGCTGCTGTCTCACTGGTTGCTTGCAAAAATTCTGCTGCTGAGAGACTGCTATTTATAGTAGTGCAAATTCAGGTCTTTGAAGCTGAAGGTGTAAAGATGCTTCAAGACAACAGAAATTTGAGTCCTTGCGTTGTGAAAACTTTCCAGCCTGTAATTAAACCCTATAAGAGGGTGACTTATTATCTGTTTCCACTGGCAGGGTATTTGGCTGTTGTTGTTAGCTAACATTTTGACTTTGACAAATTGTGGTACCCACACTTTCTACTCTTGTTCTTTGGGCTTCAGTGATGTGAATTATCACACATTGAGGTGAAGGCATTAGAACTTAGGTTTAGATTTTTGATGTGACTTTACGATATGAAGGATATTTCCCCTCAGTTGTTCCTGTCTGGTATATCTCCTCACTGGAGGGCTGAAAAAAATCACTTAATCATTGAATTGCAATTACCTAGGAACATTCAAGCCTGCTTGGGACTGACAAGTTAAAGGAGAAAAGAAAAATCAACCTGCTTTATGTTCTTGGTCCACATGTATCTTCCCATGCTCTAAGCCAGTGGTTTTAATAGAGGTCCATCAATAAGAATCAGGCTTTGTATCTCTGCACTCAGGTACTTGCTGAGCTCCATCCTGGATGTGTTCCGTTGCCTTCATCAAGCCCTGATCTGTTCCTTCCTGGCTGCACTAAGTGGTAACATCCAAACTATTGTTCTTGCTTCATTACAGTAGCTCTTTCATGCTTCCAGTCCAGTTTACTTTCAGGGCTTACTTTTACTCTACTGCAGCCAGTACAGTACATTCTCTGCACTCTCTATAATGTGCTGTTTAGATCTGCAGACTTCCTGCTTCCTATTGTTTTATTTATGTGTGAACTTTGTCTTTGATCCAGGATGTAGCAGCTTCTATAAGTCCCTCTTCGGAAGATATGCTAAGCAGGTATCCAACCTGAAACAACTTGCTGAAAAATAAATAGAAAAGGAACGTGGACTTGCAAAAAGAAAATGTGATCTCTGATGTTGATACAAATCCAGAAACATTTTTTTGGAAATGTAACCCCATCCTCAAGTGGATACCCTGGAAACAATATTGACTGACCTGCCAAAAACCCCAGAAAAAAAGGGATATTCAGTGATGGCCTTGTTATTATTAATTATTATTAATTTCTATTAATGTTTTGGCTTTAGTTTATTTATTCACTGAAAGCAATTAGAAAGCCTTGGGTATTGCCCCCTCTAATCAGCATAATTTTCCATTTGCTTTTGCAACATTTGGAAACCAGACATAAGTCAGCATTTGAATAATTGATTCCCACTCTTTCAGAGCCAAATGCTGTGTGTTCACAGGAGATGCTTTTAGTTGTTTAATAAACCACTAAAAGAAATCTTTAACTTTGTCAAGAGGGGAAAAAATCACTGCCAAAAGTCTTTGCACAATAGAACTCTGACAGTTAATGTCAATGCATGATGTTGAAAATTAACATGGCAAATGCCCTGGGGGTGTCTGGGGAAGGAGGCAGGCAGGTTCACAGAGGGGCTGAGCTACTCAACGGGAAAAAGGCAGCAGTCTCTGTAGTCCCAGCCCACTCATCCAGCTGCTGGCTGTGCCAGTCCATTGGCAGCTCCCCAGATAGGAGCTGATGAAAGTAAGCAAGTGTTCCCATCACTGCTGGAAATAGTCCCCAGTGAGGGGGAGTGCCTGTAATATCCCTGCTGACTCTTGGAGGGAAGGCCAAAGAGTTTGGAGAGATTTGTTATTCTCCCATGGAGGTGCTGCTTCTCCTCTGATATAAGCAGGGATCCGTCTTGAGTTCCACAGTGTGTGTGTAGAGAATTTTGGGGCAGAAGTGACACAGGAAAAAACTTCATGCTCACAGACCTCTCTTTGCATTTTGTTCTTCATTAGGGCTTAGCTATTGATGCCTTGAAGCTACAACAACTCCTTAATAAAGTGATCATGAAAGGTAAATCTTTTACAATGCAGCTGATGTCACTGACGCTTCCTATTCTCAGTCCAGTGTAAATTAGAGCATTTAGTGGTGTCTTGATGGTGTTCAAAAAAATCTTCGTTGTGGCTTACTGCACTGTTGGATCCTGAAGAATGAAAAGTGTCTCCACCAGGGTTCATTTGGAATGATTCGGTTACATTTTTTTAAAATCAAAGTGTAGTTCACATGAAGAAGGTGATGCAACCCACACCAGCAGCTAACAGGTGCATGACCATCGGCAAATCTGTGAATCTGTTCCACAGCCAAATTTCTCCTTCCTCTCTTATTTCTGCTCTTGGGACCTACCCTGTCCCATTGCTTTCCTTCTCCTGGGTAACCCTGCATCCCCCATCAGACCCCCTTCCTGCTCCACATCCCATCAGTCACAGCAGAAGCTCTGTCACTGGCTGGGCTGCGCAAGTGAGTGCCCTGGGGACCCAAGTGTCCCACTTTCCTCACTGTCACCAAATTTTTCCCAGTTCATCCCTGACCTACATCACTGCTCTGCAGAGGCCTCAAGATGCTTGTAAGCATTTCCTAGCCTTCTTAACTTGAACATCTTGAAAATAGCATGCAACAGGGGCACAGCTGGATGGTGTGAACTGAGTCATGCACAAAGGGCTCCTGGGGCTTGCTAATTATGCAAAAATGGCCTTTCCTGTCACTCATTTCCTTTATTTCAAGAGGGAAGAGTTTCCATCAGGGAAGGTAGTTGGGCAGGTACCTGTAAGCCCAAACAGGGCACCTGTCTTTGAGAAAAGGAGCAGTGCAGTTGTATGAGACTTGTCAGACTTCCTCAGTGGACCACAGCCTGGCACGTAGCCCTTGCAGCTGGCTGAGGCCCTGATCCAAACCTGAGGCTTTTTAGTTATGGGAGCCTTCAGATTAGTGTCCTCATTCCTTCTTAATGGTGACCTGGTACCTCTTTAATCCCCCTTGTGCTCACTGATTCCTTCTATTTTGTCAGTCCTTGCAGACCAGCCTGGGTGGAAGGTTCAGCTTTGATCCATGCAGAGGCATTTTAGCTCTGATGGGTGTATCCTTTCAGCAGAACAGACGTGCCTGATGCTGACCATCCATATCTTGAGTTATGGCTGAGCTGATCAGTGAGAACCTGCAAGTAAATAAGTGTCTATGCAGGACTTTGCCATGCATGCTCTGGCTTTGCTGTGTCTGCTCAAACCTGAGAGTCAACCCTCCGCTACAAGCTAATTCTTTAGTTTCAGCTATGCAGGGCCCAGGGTTTTGATAAGCTTCACACTTGGATGCCACGTCCCAGTAAGAGCCCATGGTGAAAATACAGCACAGAACTCAGTCCTAGCTCAGCTCTTCCATCATGGGTGCAGTTATGGCCTGTGCTGGCAGCTTGAGCAGCTGGCTACCACCACTAGCAAAGCTGTTGTTGGGGGGAGAAGCTCTGGCATCACCAAGTCACAGACACATGCCTGGCAGACTATTCCTGCTTTCCTTCTCTATTTAGATGGATCACACAGTCTTTTTACTGTTAAAAGGACAACACTGGAAATACATTGCTGGCTGTTGTAGAACAAGAGGGGGCCTTGATGAAAACATGAATTCTCCCCTATGTGTTTTCTCCCACTTGCTTGCTCACCTCTTTTCATCCATGTTTTGAAATAAATGAGATGTTTTTCAAACTTTTACAAACATTCAGGGAATGAATAAAAATGACCAGAAGTACCTGTCTTTCCAGCTTTCTATTCATAACCAGAGAAAGAGACTTTTCCTGTTTTCCAAAATTCCTCCTTAGGTAAGTGGGTGCTATGAATGCATGGCGTGTGGAAAGAGCTGACAAAGCTGCTGCTCTGCTTTAATTATGAATGGAGTCATTCTCTGGGCTGCGTACAGCCCATGTACATTGTGATCTATCCTGGCCTGCAAAGACAGGATCAACCTTTTTTAGTCAGGTTCCATGGCAGTGGCACTTGTAGACTCATCTTTGACTTGTGATGACTTTTGCTTTCAGGAAGTTTTTGCCATCCCAGCTGCATTAGTTGAGGTACTGCATGTCTGCCCAGGACTCCTACATGGTGTACAAAGGCCAACAAGTCTGCTGCAGGTCTTTGAGCATCAGTAGGAGATGTCTGCTGACCTCCATGGGCTCCTGCAGCTCAGAGTAGCAAAGATTTTTCTTGTCTGCAGCATATGCCTGGCTAAAAGGCTGCTACTGCCCTTTCATGGCAAGTATCAGGATCAGCTCTTCATCGAGCACCAGAATCAGCTCTTTTGAAGCTGAAATGTGTTCTTGAACAGAGTAATATGAAAAATGTTACTTCCTCATCACTGTACTTTGTAGTTAAAATATGTAGAATTCAATGAAATTCTATCCATTTTAGCTCTAGGGTAAACGTTATGTCTCAAAGCAGTTAAGGACTGTAACTTTCATGTCCCACCTCAATTCAGGCAGCTTCACTCTGTCAGGTCCTTCTCCCTCCAGTCTTGTGACAGAATGGGAACATTTCCTAAAGCCTCAAATTTGGGCAGCCTTGACTTTGTTTCATCCTTCTTGAGATGGTCTGAGGCCACCTGGGACATAGGGTGCCAGTTCCCCATCTAGCAATAGTGTTCTTCCCACTGACAGCACCTCACATGTGGCATGTTGGGATTTCAACAGTGTGCTGGGAAAGACAGTCCCACACCCTTTTGGGACTCAGGCACTTCTGACTTTTTCCACATTATAGACAATGTCATTTTGTCAGTGGTGGTGTGAGTATCTCCATTGCTGCCTCCACACATAAAACAGGGAGAGTGATCAGAAAGTCTTCCACCCAAAACTGTGGGGTTTCTTACACTATGACACACTGTCTGAACTTTGTGAAAATGGGTTTCCCTTTCTATAGTCACTCTGTCTCATCTTTTGAACTTCCTTGCAGCTTTACCTAAGGAGAGAAAGCATGCTGCAGAACTAGATGTAGTAGTAAATTTGAGGAATGCTGCCATGAACTTGAAATCTGCCTTTAAACTTTTAAAATTTTATTTTATTTTTTTAGGATATCTTCAGCAAGGAAGACAGAAATCATTCTGGATTTTTTGGTGTGCCTGGACTGAAGATGGCAATACAGACAGCAGGTACATCTATAGGTGCAGACCAGCTCCCTTTCTTGTCCCTGTGTCAGTGAAGGAAGTGGTGGAAAAGAGAGAGGAAAGAAAAAAGAACTTCAGGGAGAAAGCAGCTTAGACTATACAGATGTGCCTGTTTGATCAGAGCTCTGCATTGTTTAAGACATTGAGACAAAGAGCTCATTTCAGAGATGAAACCCTTTGCACTGAAGCTGGGGAGCAGGCAGAGAGATCCAGAGAAGCCCAGCCTGGCTGGAGCCAGACTTAAGATTTACTTAAACATAGTCTCTCTGTGTCATGGACAAAACAGAGAAAAGGAGCAAGCAACAGCACATGCATGCACCACTGCAGTTTCTTTTCACGGTAGGGACTAAATCTAGAAGGAAAAGCCAGATTTACACAGTTTGCACTGACCTCTGTTGTCTACATGGACTCTGAAACTTGCAGTGAGTACATGAGGCCCCTTCAGAGGAGTGAAGCATTTTAGCTGGGTCATCTCTCCAGAGGTTGTGCATGAAGTATATCTCTGAGACAGCAATCATACAGTGGAGAAGCATCATCCCACAGCAAGTTCCTAGTGTGGCTGATCCTCTCCCCTCTGCAGGTCAGGCTACTCACACGCAGCTCCTGCACCTTTGTCTCTGTGCTATGGCTATGCTGCCAGGAGGCTTCACTTCTCTGACTTCGTGTGCTGTGTGCTCTGCCTTGAAACCATGACCTGTCAGTTCCCAGGGACTATGGTTGGGCAGAGAATGGCAGCAGCATCCCTCCCAGGGGAGCTTGCAAAGCCAGACTGAGGGCAGTGGTAGGAAACAAGGAACAGGCTGCCAGACATGACAACAGCTACACTGTAAGACATGTAACTTGGAAATAACAACCCCACACGAAGTCCAGGCATCCCTTTGGGCAGCCTGTTTGCCAGAACCAGATTTTTCCTTCTGCAGCAGGCTGGCAGGAAGCAGTTTAGTGCTGGGAGAAAGCAGGAGCTAGGAATTCAGTGATGCTTTCACAGAAAGTAGCCAGCCAGAAGGAAGATTAGGCCTCAGTTTCCTGTCAGAGCTCATCAGAGCACCTGTGAGCTGCAAAGGTGCCATGGTGCCTTGTATTTTTACCTGCTGGTGACATCCTTCAGCAGCAATCCTTTTTTTCTGCCTAAGTTTAGTCTGGCCTTGGCAAGCTTGTTCTTAGAAACCCCATGCAATAAAACTCTCTTATTAAAACCAAAATGTGTCCTTGTGCTTGTGCCCTTCCACACAAGCTTGAGCATCCTGGTCCATAGCAGAGTTTTCTCCAGGGTGGTGTGCAGCATTGCCAATACCACTGAAGGGAGACTGTGTGCATTCACAGACAGTGAACTCATAATGAATCCTGATTTGAATGTTTTCATTAAAAAACAGGCACCCAATTTTTGCAATTATACACATCACTTGCTGTAGATGAAAATTCTTATGTTTAAACAAGTACCATAGCATTTTTTTCTTCTTTAAAGAAGAAAATATTTTAGGGTGACCATGAGCCAACAATGTGCCCTTGTGGCCAAGAAGACCAATGGCATCCTGGGGTGCATTAGAAGGGGGGTGGCTAGTAGGTGGAGAGAGGTTCTCCTCCCCTTCTACTCTGCCCTGGTGAGGCCACATCTGGAATATTGTGTCCAGTTCTGGGCCCCTCGGTTCCAGAAGGACCGGGAACTGCTTGAGAGAGTCCAGTCTGAGTGACCAAGCTGATGAAGGGAGTGGAACATCTCCTGTATGAGGAAAGGCTGAGGGAGCTGGGGCTCTTCAGCTTGGAGAAGAGGAGAATGAGGGGTGACCTCATTAATGTTTATAAATATGTAAAGGGGTGAATGCCAGGAGGATGGAGTAAAGCTTTTCTCAGGGGTGACTAACAGTAGGACAAGGGGTACCAGTTATAAACTGGAGCACAGGTGGTTCCATATAAATATCAGGAAAAATTTTTTCACTGTGAGTGTGACAGAGCACAGATGACAGAGCCTTCCTGAGGCTTCCCAGGAAGGTTGTGGAGTCTCCTTCTCTGGAGATATTCAAAACCCACCTGGACACATTCCTGTGTGACCCACTAGAGGTGACCCTGCTCTGGCAGGGGGGTTGGACTAGGTGGTCTTTCAAGGTCCCTTCCAACCCCTAACTCTCTATGATTCTATGATTTTAAGTGCCAGTGTAAAGACAGCTCCTTTTCATATACACGTAGAGGAATCTCAGAAAGTTTAATTGCTGTTTATAAGTTTATTGCATGTTTATAAATGTTCTGAAGTCTTTCAGTTACCACTTTAAAGAGGGGATAATGTTGAATACATTTCTCAAGCTTTTCAAAACTTTGTAAATAAGATTTTTACAGGAGGATTTTGACAGATCTGAAATGGGAATTAAATGCAGTCCACCTTTATGATGATGTGAATGCAGTTGTGAAAATGAAATCTCTCCTGTTAAATAAATCATTAATCATTTTTTTAAAGTAGCCAGAGAACTGACCTAAAACAAAAGCAGCAGCTTCTTTGCAAAGCCTATCCAACTAGAGTTAATGAGTCAGAAAGGGGGCACTTATGTCTGCCCAGAGGAGGTAACTTCAGTGCTGATGTTTGTTCCTAGAAACTGCCAGACACAAACCCAGCCCTGGAGATACAATCTTGTTGAGGGAATGGGCCAATATGGGGATTTCCTTGTTCTATGCCTTTCCTCAGAGCAGTGTCGTGTGGATGTGCTTCCTGTTCCTATGAATTCCCAGCAGCCTTGCACTTTTGCCTAAAGCCAGGCAGGTTTCAAAACATTAATTATCTTACCATGCCTTCTGTATCCAGGCTGGGAAACAGGCTGCTGGAGAACTATGTCATTATAGGATAGAGAGACTTAAATTCATGTCAACATTTTATTATTGTTTATAATGTCACTTTTCTAGGAGGAAAACTATTTCAAAATAAATGAAAATAACACAAAATACTATGTTTTGACTTTATACAAACACTTGGGTTTGAACATCTATTCCAGACAAATTGCAATGTAAGTGTGCACATAGAATGTCAATATTTTAATTAATTTAAATTTTTTTATGGCAAAGAAAACTTTCAGTGATTTTCTTTTCAAATAACTGAATGACAGCAGAATGTATGTTTATGTTCCCTGGAAAAAGCTTACAAGGCATACAAGCAACATCCAGAGAAACAGTTTAGGGCACGCTGTGATCACTCAGTAGGGAGGATGGAAAAGGACCAACAAAATGTTTTCCTGTGGGAAGATGTGTTTCATTAGTTCACCATTCTCCTGTCAGTCTTCAGGCAGGAGCTACTATTGAAACAAATCATTAGAGCAGATTAAAGCTGTCATATTGAGCCCTCCAGTAGCTATACTTTTGCCAAATTCCGTCCCTGCGTTTGGGATGCCTTCTCAGGCTGTGATGTAAAGGACTGGGCTGAAGGTGTACCCAGCACAGAAATAAGATGTGGCCAGACAGGACATTGTGTGTACACACCTGAGCTTAGCAGAGCATCCTCGTACAAGGCTGGCAGCTCTGCTCCTCAGTTGCCACAGCCTTATCTCTGTGTTGTGTTCTTGCTTTTTCCTCATGAACTACAGTTTTCTTTGTTCTACACCTGGGTGCATTTCAAAACTTAGAAAAAGGTGGATCACAAATTTTGATGACAGCAACGCAGGTGAGGAGAAGCCTTTCTTCTCTTCTCTCTGGGTCCAAATTGGGACCACTGAATATGTTAGCAGGAGGGTGAAGCTAAAGATGATGCGTGATGTATGTTGCTAGGGATTTCGCCTCCAGCACCAACAGTGATGAGCATGGCTGAATGTGGACAAAGAGCATCTGGGAAGTATATACCTGGACCCAGGCAATCAGCCTCACAAGTGTGAGCACAGCTCAGTTGTCACCAACAATGTCAAAAGCAGAGTAATTCTTTACTGACTCCAGCCTGTAATTGCTGAAAACATTGCTCACAGTGACTTTGAGGGAGTGACTAAAAAAAAAAAAAAAGAAAATTAAATAAATCTATGCCTTCATTTCTTATTGTGCCATCTGTTAATTCTGAGCTGCAAAACATCTTGGTTCAAGGAAGAAGCAAGAGACAAATGACAAATTCTGCTGTTTGTCTTAAAAGCACAACTTGAAGGATAGCAAGCCAAATGGAGATGCATCAAACCTTTTATCAGCTAGTCTGAAGCAGAAATCCTGCTTTGGTCCATAGCAATATGTCTGAGTGCTACACTTTATCAGTCTGGAGACTGTCATTTGACAATATTGTGTTTAAAAATATTTTTCTTTTTTTTTTAAAAAAAAAACAACCACAAATCTTTACAATCTTGCTGGTTCCTGTTTACACTGTGTCATTGGTTCGTTGGCTCATAGTTCATTAGATCTTTGTCACACCAAGAGTCAGTTTAATGGGATAGTTGGCAGGAAAACCATATTCCCAGAGCCCACCATCCGTTCCACTCACAATCATGCAGGTGCCATCCTTTCCCAGAAATTGCTCTAGCTGCAGATGCTGCAATAATTTATCATGGAAAGCAACATATGGAAAATGTTCATAGGTCTGAACTGTAATAAGAGAAAAAAGCTGCTCCAAATCCCCTTAACCATCCTGTGCAGGACACCTAGTCACTCCATCACAGCCTGTGACATGTGTCTGAAGATGTAGAGTAGCAGTAATTAAATGCACCTTTTCTCCTCCTTTTTCCAGTGGCTGACTCTTGTCATGTACACCTAAAGAGATGGCAGAACTCAGTGTGACTGGTGAGAGATCTGTCAGTATCTACATACTGTGAAGAAAGGAGTGAGTGCCCTACATTAACAAGAGTGGGGGCCTTACAGAAAGCTGCCCCTGAGGTTATGGTAGTTTTGAGAGAGAGAAAAGCTGCAAACAGAGGAGTGCTGCAAATGGAATTAGATGATGGGATATTTGTTCTGGGGAATTGCTGATGGCCTTGTCAGTCAGATCACAAACAGCTGAGTTAGTGACTTGTCCTCCTCTCTCCATTCCCACCTGAAGTGTTATGTTTTCAATTTATCAACTAGAGAACTTGCCTTTTATGTCTTCTGAGGGCAGTTACCTCTGCATATCTTACACAGATTTTAAAGGAAATGGGGGAAACAGTGGAACAGGTTGCACAGAAGCCTCATCCCTGGAAACATTCAGGGTCAGGCTGAGCGATCTGATCTAGTTGAAGATGCCCCAGCTCACCTGCAGTGGAGTTGGGCGAGATGACTTTTAAAGGCCTCTTACAACCCACAGCCATTTTAAAGCCAAGCAGAGGGGGCTTCACTTGATGTTTGCTCTCTCCATGTCAGGCCTGGAAAGGAATTTTTTTTTTTTTCCCCTCTGAAGTTTATCTGGACTATCCAATTTTGCTGCTTGGATCTAATGAAGAACTCTGTCTTTTCCTATGAAACTTGTCCTTTTTATGTATCCATAATCCATGTCAGTCATCATGCTTCTGGTAGCCCAATGGTGTGCTGCTGTTCCCATTTGCAATGGGGAAGTGTTAGTCCTCAGACAAGAGAGGTGCCACTGAGGAGAAAACAGACAGGAAACCAAATCCTTAGGGAAAAGCTACACTGGAGAACCAGCAGCCTCCTGCCATTGTGTTGTCTTTAACCCCAGGAACTCCCAGAGCACATCTGTGCAAAGTCATATGTTTAAAAACTGAGTGGAAAAAACCACAGGACCTTCACTGAAATACAAGGACTGCACCCAGACAAACTTTCCTGTAGACAGGAATTGCTATCATAAATGATGCATGAACCACATCTCTGGTATCACAGATCACGTTTCTAAAGGCAGTTGACCTTCAATGCCAGTTTTGGTGACACATTGAAAGAGAAATGTGCAATCAGAGTGTAAATTACACTCCTCCAGGGAGCAAGCCTGGTAGCTTCAGACCTAATGCAGGGACAGCTCTGTGTCTTTCTTCCTTGGCTCCAGGACCAGTATTTGTGCCTGACTGCTCGTCTCTCTTAGCTGCTAATTACATCCCATGTGTCCATCTGCAACAGGAGCTTGGCTACCTCACTCAAAATTGTGATGAGTTCACCCCTCTAAGATTTGTTTACATATGGTTGTTTGTTTGAAAGCCTGTCCTTTGCATATTTTTGGACAGTGTACCTTCCTTTGTGACAGCAAAGCTGTATTTTGAAGTGTTGCTCTGTAGAAATGTTATTGAAAAGCACAGCACCCACTCTTTACACCACAGAGTATCACTAGGTAAATGTGAGACTAGAAGGACCTTAGTTTGGCAGAAGAATTTTCTTAAATTATTGCTTGTAAATGACATTGTCTATTTAGTCTTCTCTTTTGCTTTCATGAATCATGCATTAACTGATCATAACTTTTGGAAATATATAATTCATCATAATTTTCACTTGCTTATTTTGAATGAAATTCTGCTTGTAGAGTGTTCATAAACAGTTCACTTGAGAAATTCCACAGCAACCTGAAGCCCAGAGACTGAGCAGTCATAGCATGGGCCCCTCAGGTGACTGAAACCCTTTAAACTAGAAACTAAAAAACGATAAACAGTGGGGGGAAACACAATTGGCATTTGTTCAAAATATTCTGTTGGAAAAAATACTCACATTAGTGATTTCTGAAGACTGACATCCAACTGTCACCATTTTGAATGAGTTTCTATCTCTGTTTAAGGTGTCTTTTCAGCTCCTCAGTATTACACAGCCCAAAAGCCTTCCATGGGACTCTTGAAAAACCAAACACTGTGAAGGACTGATGCCAGGGTGCTTATGAAAATTTGCTTACACTTAATGGTACTCAGATGTCTGCATGGGGAGTCCCTTTCAGGTAAGCTGGAGTTGCTTTGAAGAGACAAGAGGCAATGAAAGAGAGCCATGGGTCTGGCAAGCTGGAAGTGCCATCTATGATCTCTCATCTTCAGCTCATCTGGTTCTCCTAGGTAATTCACAGCTCAGTGCACTTCATTGCAAATAAAAATAGAATCAGGCTTTTTGTGTGCAAGGACTGTCAATTAATTGGGTAAAAAAACAATTAAGACACAGGCTTTTTAGAGTTTTTTTCTTAATTTGCTTGTGTGCAATTTTCAAAGGCCAGGAAAAGGTAGAAGAAATTAATCATAATTAATAAACTACATCAGGAGCTCTGTGGGCTTTTTCCTAACTTTTTATTGATTAAAAAAAGTATTAAAAATTAAAGTCATGTGCATATGTGAGATTATCAATAGTAAGGATTGATTTTTATTTGTTGTGGAAATCAAGTGTCATGTTAGAGACACAGAATAGATTATTCAGTGGTTTATTCTGATTTCCAGCATTTATATCTGGACTGTCAGGGAGGACACAAGTTCATCTCTGAGCTTCATTCTCTTTCTATTTCCTGATACAGAAAGAATATATTAAAAAAAAAAAAAAAAAAAAAAAAAGGGGGCTTCTTCAGAATTCCTGCTAAAATTTAACTTAAATCTGCTAAATGACCACAAACTTTCTGTAGCCCACACACAAAGTCCACTTTCATACTTTTATCATGGTGATAGAATCAAATATGGATATGAATCATCTATTCAGCTCAACTGTTGAGAAAAAATTCTGAAGACTCTGTTTGTGAAAATGCCAAAAAGAAGGCTGGAAATGTTGATGGATGAAAGTGATTCAGGGTAGTCATGGCAATATAATTCACACTGTGCATCAGCCAGATTTCCCACACACATTTTCACTGAGGTGTCCAGATACTAACAAAAGACTTTATTTATTTGACAGAGAGATGTTCCACACTGGGGCACCAACTTTGTCACAAAGTAAAGGGACCACTGTATTATCTTGAGGTCACCATCTGTGATGGCATCTTGTTCTGCAGCTTGGAGAGATATTACTTCAATAAAAGTTAGGGAAAAGGGAAATCAGTTAAATTATACTGTTCCAATATTTTTCAGTCACATTTAAACAAGCTTATTCCTTGTCCAAAGTGCGACTTGCACATCCCACGAGGAATCATTAATCGTTAATCATTAATTAAACTCTCTGAAAGTGCTGGCAAAGAGAGAAGATAAATAAAAAAGGTGGCAAAGGAATAATAAATATGCTTTGCTAAAAGGGTATTTCAGTAGATTAATTTCTGAGAAGTATGCTTGCTTAGTTTAGTCTGAGCATGCAAAAAGGATAAGCAGAAATCTCGGGAGTAATTCTGTATGATGTCCACATGCTTAAACTGGCTCAGACCTGCTGGGAACAAGGTATTTGCTACACAGAAGTGACCTATGGGAAAATTTTGTAATTCAGTTCAAGCCAAGAGGTTTAAATGCATTCTTATTATGTGAAAGTCCCATATAAGGTATATGCACTATGATCACAAAGTCAACATGGCTTTACCAAGGGGAAGTCATGTCTGACCAAGCTGAGAGCCTTCTATGAGGATGTAGCCAGGTGGATGGATGATAGCAGAGCAGCAGAGAGTTTATCTTGATGTCAGTAAGGCATTGACACCATCTCCGACAGCATCCTTGGAGCTGAAGTGAAGAAGTGTGGCCTGGATGATCGGGTAGTGAGGTGGATCAGGAGCTGGTTGAAGGATAGAAGCCAGAGAGTTGTAGGCAATGGGATGGAGTCCAGTTGGAAGTCTGATTCTAGTGGAGTCCCTCAAGGGTCAGTACTGGGACCTGTACTATTCGATATATTTATTGATGACCTGTATGAGGGAATAGAGTGTACTATCAGCAAGTTTGCTGATGACACAAAACTGGGAGGAGTGGCTGACACCCCAGAAGGCTGTGCTGCCATTCAGAGGGACCTGGACAGGCTAGAGAGTTGGACAGAGAGAAATTTAATTAAGTACAACAAAGCCAAGAGTAAAATCGTACATCTGGGAAAGCACAACCCCAGGTACCAGTATAGGTTGGGGACTGAGCTGTTGGAGAGCAGCACAGAGGAAAGGGACCTGGGGGTGCTGGTGGATGGAAGGATGGCCATGAGCCAACAATGTGTCCTTATGGCCAAGAAGGCCGGTGGCATCCTGGGGTGCATTAGAAGGGGGGTGGTTAGTAGGTGGAGAAAGGTTTTCCTCCCCCTCTGCTCTACTCTGGTGAGGCCACATCTGGAATATTGTGTCCAGTTCTGGGCCCCTCAGTTCCAGAAGGACCGGGAACTGCTTGAGAGAGTCCAGTCTGAGTGACCAAGATGATGAAGGGAGTGGAACATCTCCTGTATGAGAAAGCCTGAGGCAGCTGGGGCTCTTCAGCTTGGAGAAGAGGAGACTGAGGGGTGACCTCATCAATGTTTATAAACATGGAAGGGGTGGGTGCCAGGAGGATGGAGTAAAACTTTTATCAGGGGTGACTAATAACTGGACAAGGGGCAATGGTTATATGCTGGAGTGTAGGTTGTTCCGTATAAATCTAAGGAAGAATTTTTTCACTGTGAGGGTGACAGGGCACTGGAACAGGCTGCCCAGGGAGGTTGTGGAATCTCCTTCCATGGAGACATTCAAAGCCCACTTGGACATATTCCTGTGTGACTTACTATAGGTGACACTGCTTTGGCAGGGCGGGGTTGGACTTGATGATCTTTCGAGGTCCCTTCCAATCCCTAACTTTCTATGATTCTATGATATATAAAAATACCAAGTTATTATCAATGCATTAAGATCAGACTTTAAAATTTTAATTTATAGACAAATTATTTCTTTTCCTTTTCTTACAAGACATAGTAGCCTTTCTTTGGAAGGCAGTTCTGCTTGTGGTGAGACAAAAATCCTTGTCTCTAATAACTTAGTCTGGCAACAGACTAAAATGTGTCTTTAGTAGGAAGCTACCAGCAGGCACAAAACATGCCAGATGAGTTACATCATTTGTAGTGGTAAGACAAGGAGGTATGTTTTAAATTATAAGGGTAGATTCAGATCGATATAAGGAAGAAATTTTTTACAATGAAATGGGGGAAACAGTGGAACAGGTTGCACAGAAGCCTCATCCCTGGAAACATTCAGGGTCAGGCTGAGCAACCTGATCTAGTTGAAGATGCCCCAGCTCACCTGCAGTGGAGTTGGGCGAGATGACTTTTAAAGGCCTCTTCCAAACCAAACCATTCTATGATTGTCAGATTGTCCTCTCACAGACAGATAGTGGGGAATGCTTTCTTATGCAAGAGTTGTATGTCCATGTGCAGAGCACTTGCACCTGAGAGCAGCTGCAATCACTGCTGGACAAAGCCCACCTTTGCCTCCATAACACCAACCCTTCACTAAGCTGTGTGCAGCCTATGCACGCCAGCAGTCTCAGGGACAAAGCTACAGCCCCTTTGGGTTTGAGGACTGGTGCCTGTGTGCTGTTCCTGCACTGGGTCAGAAAGTAGTAACTCACTGCTGTCAAGCAAGGCTGGAGCTGGAACATGTTGCTTTTGCCTATCGATTCCTTACCTGAATTAACTTATTCTGTAGTTCCTGGCAACTCTTCTTGCACCCGCTCCCACCCTGTGACATCTGCATCTTTTCAGGCCCCAGGAGTGAGATTGCCTCTCAGATGGAGAGGTTACCAAGCTTTCCAGAGCAGGAGCCTCCTCCAAGCTGGCAGTGATGCCTCGGATGCCTACCCCTGGCTGGGCTCCCTCTGTGCCTGCTGGGCTCACTCTGTCACTGGGATCGATTTTTGGTGCACAGCACTGACATCTAGAGGCTCCCTGAGCTGAGGAACTCCTCTCTCACAGCTCACACGCCACTAACATAATTTTCCTGGCAAAAACCTGCTCCTCACGAAGCTTTCTGGGAAGACAGCTCTCACCCTAAAAGTGAATTACTGCAAGACTTAAATCCAAGCTCTTTTCCCAAACCACCATAGGAAGGATCTTTGTGTTGCACCTCAAATAAATTTTTTTTTACTTCTGGGATCCTGAAAATTTGGGAGAGTCAACTAACATTCCTTTCCCAAGAGACACTGGTCCGTGTGGAGCTGGTGCTGATTACATATTACATACTACATACAGTTTTCCATTTGATGAAATATTATTTCCTTGCTTTAGATGCTGTACCTCAGAGTCAAAGCATCCATCGAATGCAAAATGTATAAGAGCATGGGACAGAGGAATATTATTTATATTAAAAATAGTAGTAAAATTGCACTTTGAGGTCTTTTTACTCACCTCCTCCCTGAGACTGCCAGAGTGCATTGATGTTGGGCACTACTCATATCTTAGCAGCAACAGCTAAGCAAACAACTTTGTCTGTCTGGAAGTTCCAAATTATGGGAGACAACAGCCAGATGTTTTTTGTGAAGCTGATGAATGGTTCATTAAACTATGTGGTATCTACACTGAGCCATTGCAGCTGTGCCCTTCATGCTGCCAGTCTGACGGTGGATTGTCACATATTCCCACTGACCTACATGAGATGGATTAATAAGTAACACATTAAAAAAATTATTTCTCTGATGAACAGCCTGCTGCTGCTGAGATGTCAATTTTATGTGAGATGTTAAGCAAGATCTTTAGATTTTTCCATAGTAATGTACTGCTAATATAGCAGTGACATGAAATAACTGGCATTAGGCTTTTAGACAAATATTATTGGCTTTCAAGTCACTTTGTCTATGAAATTATTCTGTTGCTCAGGTGGGAAAACTGGGGTATGGAAGAGTTATTTCCTTCTTTAGCCCACACCTCCCCCCACCCCAGTAAGTAAACAGCAGAACAAATAAGATTAAAAAACAAAATGGGGGAGGGAAGGATTTTCAAAACTCTCTTTTTCTTTTGATTGAAACAATGGGAGAGCCTTTAAAAAGGCATGAGTCTCAAGTGTACCCAGTGGCATCAAGTCAGCAGCAAAAAAATTCTGAGTCAGGAACTGTTTGCTTCTCTTTTTTGACAAGATATACTAATGCCATGTGATGTTAATACAGGAGTTCAGACAGATGAAGCCCAGTGTTCTCCTCTGGCATTTGGATCTGCAGTGGCAGTGTCTGGATAAGTGATGGTTATGGTGAAATCCAACCTGGGGTGAGATCCATCCTGCTGGACACATTGGAAGACAAATTTGTTTTATGGTATGGAGGGCTGTAGAATTCATCACAGTGTCCTCCTACCAAGATGTTGTAGCACTGTTCGATGGCTGGGGTTTATGTGTTTACCAATGTTTACCATGTAAACAAACGTTTACCACCTACTTTTTGTAATATACTTAGACTTAATTCTTTGGAAAACAGTTGAATTCCAAATTGTCTTCCAGGAAAAAAAAAAAGCCAAAAAAAAAAAAACCCCAAAAAAACCAAAACCACAACAAAACCAAAGATTTGGCAAATTTGAGATTCCTGGCACAAAGTATTTGAACAAATTTTTCAAATATACATATTGGATAAGCACTTCTGAGAAACAGCACTCCTGTGAGCCCTATCACTGATAATGAGGTACCTCCTGAGATTTATCTCATCTTAATTTGTCATTTAATATGTGTGTTCTAACTATTTAATTATCAGGGAACAGATTTTTATTGCTTTTACGGTATATTAATAACCTTTAAAGTTTTTTTTTCTCCTGTTGTCAGCTCTGAAAAGTTGAAAACTTGGAAACTTCACCCGAGAAGTTGATTTAAAGAGAGGTGTTTCGGCCGTGACCTGCAGATGGCAGAACCGAACTGCAGATTCCTTTTCCACTCCAGCACTCTTTTGCTCTACAAACCTGCAAACTAAGCACGAAATTCCCATCAGGAGAGAGCTGGGTTTGTGCAGCAGCTTGCAGATGAAGCAAGGCATACAACACCAGCACACAGATGGGTTTGGAGATGTTGAACTGCTTTTTCAAAATATAGCAGAAGGAGGAGACAAAAGAAGGATTGGACCAGCCTGGTGACCTCCACCATCCCACACCTCTCTGCTGTTATGTATCCCTGTTTGATACCTTCTCAAAACATATTTGCCTTTTGGGAAAGAAACAGTTCTTTTTCCATTTTAATCAGGCTTAACTGGCAATGTGGGAACAGCTCTAATTCATAGCCTGGCAGCACCAGTTTTACTGCTGCTTAAATAACAGCCAGTGCTCTGCTGTCCGCAATAGAGGAGGAATAGAAGGATCTCAGCACTGTGCTCTGGAGAGGAGTGTTGATGCTCTGGTGTTTATAACTATATAATATGAAATGATCAGCAATTACTCAGGTCCACTGGCTTCTTGGAATCAGCCAAACAACCCTCTGTGTTCTTTCTTTGGACTTTATATTGAGGGGGTTGTTTTGCTGACTGATCTGGTTTGGCAAGGGAGCTCCATTTTTCTCCCTGAAGACAAATTCCCAGTGCTATAAGGTTAGCAGATCTGATGTCCCTTCTAGGGGTCAAGATTGCAGAGGTGACACCTGATCACCATGTGGCTACAAAACCATTCTAGTGGCAGGGAATGGATCAGCACCTGAAACTCCTGGAGGAGCATCTTGCTCTTTATGATTCTGTGATGAAGACCCAGCTGGCCAGAGGCAAAGTGGTTATCTGCTAAATAGACACAAAGAAATGTCTCAGCTTGAGCAAAGGATGAAGATCTGAGAGATGAGAAAGTGATCCCAGCCTCTGAATCCTTTGTTGGTTTATCCATGCTACTGTGGAAGGTAAATGAGATGCAATAAAAATGCTGCTGTGCCCAGCGGCAAGAGGGGGAATGGGAAATGTAATTCCCTCATTACAAGGGAAATGGAGCATGTGCTAATGTGAGATCATTTGCAAGATCTTCTGGAGCCGTTTTTGTTTGTTTGGCTTTTGTTGGGATTTTTTCTGTGGCTTTTTTTGGGGGGGTTGTTTGTTTTTGTTGGGGTTTTTTTGTTGGTTTGGGTTTTATTGTTTTGCTTTGTTTTGTTTTGTTTTCCTGGCCAATGAAACAGACAATTAAGTTGAAAACAACTGTGGTTTGCTGGTTAATTAGCATGGGAAAATTATTGGCAGTACCTGTTTCTGATTACTTATACTTGGTAAAGTTATGCTGGCAGTATAGATTACTCATCCTATCTTGTAGCTAGATGACAGAAAGTCACCACAGTTACTGGCCAGCCAGAAAGAAGAGCAGGTGTGATCTTTGTGTATGCCATGCCCTGGCTTCCTGCTGTGACAAACAATGGGGGAGAAAGAAGAGAAAAACCTGAATGCTGGCCTTGGTTTTCCACACTGGGAAAGGGTCAGCCCAGAAGGCACCCAAAGACTGAGCCATGCAGGCAAGGGTGCCAGGATTGTTCCTTTGGCAGCATAAACTGGGCTGTCTCCAGATCTCCAGTAAACTGCATATCCAGTACTTGAATTCCACCGAGTTTTCTCAAATCCTGGGTGTAAGTCTTTGTTATGGTGTCAGAGCCTAATTTCACTTGCTGAACTACTTTTCCATACTTGCATTTGCCTGAGACTAGAGCTGTTTTCAACCTCTTCCCAATCCTCACAAAATCACACAGGAATCCTTTTATGGCCTCATAGGCAGGGCAGAGGCCCTACCTGCTCCTGCCAAAGGCTCTGATCCCAAGCAGTAATGTGGAGATGCCACGTGTCTGGGTTGTCTTTTCTGCTTCATAGAATCATAGAATCAGCTGGGTTGGAAGGGACCTCAGAGATCATCAAGTCCAACCCTTGATCCACTACCGCTGTGGTTACCAGACCATGGCACTGAGTGCCACATCCAGTCTCTTTTTAAGTATCTCCAGGGACGGGGAATCCACTACTTCCCTGGGCAGCCCATTCCAATGCCTGATCACCCTCTCTGTAAAGAAATACTTTCTAATGTCCAACCTAAACTTCCCCTGGCACAACTTGAGACCATGCCCTCTTGTCTTGTTGAAAGTTGCCTGGGAAAAGAGGCCAACCCCCACCTGGCTCCAGCCTCCTTTCAGGGAGTTGTAGAGAGCGATGAGGTCTCCCCTGAGCCTCCTCTTCTCCAGGCTGAACACCCCCAGCTCCCTCAGCCTCTCCTCACAGGACTTGTGCTGGAGTCCCTTCACCAGCCTGGTTGCCCTCCTTTGGACCTGCTCCAGGACCTCAATCTCCTTCCTGACCTGAGGGGCCCAGAACTGGACACAAGACTCGAGCTGTGGCCTCACCAGGGCTGAGTACAGGGGCAGAATCACTTCCCTGGACCTGCTGGCCACTCTGTTCCTGATCCAGGCCAGGATGCCATTGGCCTTCTTGGCCACCTGGGCACACTGCTGGCTCCTGTTCAGCTTCCTGTCAATCCAGACTCCCAGGTCCCTCTCTGCCTGGCTGCTCTCAGCCACTCTGTGCCCAGCCTGGAGCTCCCCATGGGGTTGTTGTGCCCAAAGTGCAGGACCTGGCACTTGGCCGTGTTGAACCTCATCCCTTCAAAACAAGCTCAGCAAACTTCTTGCTCCACTACCTACCTCCCAGGGTGAAGTTAACCAGTAGGAAAGAGGCAGAACAAGGCCAAGGGATAGTGGTGGCCAGTCCTGTCCTCATAGAACACCCACCATGGCATTGGCAGGACCCAGGTGCTTGTTTCACCTCCAGGCAAGGTTACAGCCATTTTTCTTCATCACATTCAGCAGGAAGGTGTTGGATGTGTGAGATCCGAGAGTGACTTGGGAATCCCTGTACCTGGATATGACACTGCATCCTTCAGCTTCTTCCCCACACCTGGAGCCCGGGGATGCTCTGCTGCTGTAGCCATGTGGGCTCCAGGCTGGTGGGTGTCCTGCTCCCAGCTCACAGCACTGCAGGCAGGGAAGACAGCTCAGGAGAGATCCCTGGGGCTGCTTTTTCCTGGGAAGACTTTTGTCTATTCCTTCAACTATCAACGAAGAGATTTTGCACAACAGTAAATGTGCCTTGACCATGTGGTTTCCCTTGGATTAAGATGATGTTTAGCAAAAATAACTGCAGGGCTCTGTCAGTCTCCCACTCTGTGCCTCCCACAGTGACTTTTTTTCTACCCTGGAGAGATCTGGGCTTGCTCTTCCTTTCTGTCTGCAGCCCCATCACTCCAAATCCAAACACACCAGAAAGCTTGGTTAGAGCTTTCTTGATAGAAAAATATCCTACAGGGAAAGGGCTTTGGCTAGGTGGTGGTATATCTGTTTGGCTTCACAGTTCTTTTTTGTTTTTTTCTTGTTTGTTTCTGTTTTGGTTTTTTATACTAAAAAAACAAACAAAAATAAATACAACAAAGGGGATAGACAACAGATGACAAGGACATTTCAGTCAAAATTTTGATAAGAAGCCTGCCAACACCTAAGAATTGTGTAAAAAACTTTGGTTTTTGAGGGAAAAAAATCTCAGAAAAAGACAAGCCAGCATTTTCAGAAAAAAAACACAGTTCTTTGTATTTTTAAGTATTTCCTAAAATGGCATTTTTAACTGCATTGGAAAGCAAAGTCAAAAATCATAGGCCCATAGAATAGTTTTGGTTGGAAAAGACCTCTGAAATCATCAAGTCCACATGTTAACCCATTGCTGCCAAGTCCTTCACTACACCATGTCCCTAAGCACAGAGAAATAAATTGGGTGGTGCTGTAGACCATTTCAAACAGGGTTTCTCTAGGAGGTGAATTCAGGAATAGACTGACTGTGGATTGCTTTAATTCTCTGGGAGCTCACATTCTCATACATTGCTCAACTCTTCCAGAAGGTTGAGAGACACAGAGTACAGAGTAAGCAGCTGCTGGAATGAGTTGGTTGTGAAGTCCCCTATTTTAAAGGAGTGGGGGAATGTCAGGGATTCTCCTAGCTCACAGACAACCAAAATGTGAAATTATCATCATTAGTGAAACAGGACAATAAGCCTCAGTAACAACAATATGTCACTATTAAGCAGGCATTCTTTATTGCAATGGGAATAATTCCACGAAGATAACTCCACCAAGAGTACAGCAGTGGGGCTTTTTATTAAAAAAACCAAACCAAAACAAAACATGTTGCCTGCATTTCCCTCATTTCTTGGATGAGCATGACACCAATAGCATGGATGTGGTATCTCCTCAACAAAGCCAGTTGTGGCTGATTTCCAAGAAATCAACAGAATCGGATGAAACTAAAGCAAACGGATTGATCTGTAAACATAAAGACTGTCCTCAATCTCTCATAAGCAAAAAAATAAAAGCAACAATTACCTTCCCTGAAAAATAAGTGATTGTCATGTGCCAGCACTGCTATTTCCACTCCCAGTGGGGAGGAAGACTGATGCTGTTTTCATATTTTCTGTAAATGGGCTGGGGTATAAAGCAACTAGGCAGAAAAGAATAAACCATTCATCCAAACACAACACGCCAGCAGAAGAGCAGCTGTACACAAGTGAAGCTTTATTTCCCCCTCACCATTTCAAACGCTCAGCAGATTTGTGAGATGTGATGAAGGTGAGGTGTGGGGTATGTAACCAGTTCCCTTAGCTTGCTGGGAAAGATCCCCCCAACATCAAGTTTTGTGCCCATTAGGAAGTGTGATAATGAGGAATCATTTGTACTTTTAATATACTAAAAATTAAGATAATAGTACTAAAATTCTCCATGCTTCATAATGAGTTTTTGTACTTTTAGCCTGCAAGAAGCATCTGTCTGATATTGGTGGCTGGGCTCAAACCAGTTTGTAAATTGCCTCAGGTTTTGAGTCCTTGCTGGTACGATGCCTGTACTATCCGAGCACCATGAAGATTGAGGCCAAGCTCCTCCTTGCAATGACACTGGGATCAGTAAAATCCACCTTCACCCCAGACTGGCACCCTAAATGTTGTCCAAATATATCATGGTTGCAGTGGGACCATGGTGAGAAGCAAAGAACAGGCCAAGGAGGACCCTGACCAGGACCTTCATAGTGGCCTGGGGACCTAGAAGTGGCCAGGGCTGGGATCCTTCTTTGCTCCCTCTGTGATGCAGGAGGAGGGAGAGACTTGCTGCATGCACTGCACTTCCAAAGTGTCCATAAGCATGGATACATCTTCCTAAGGGATAACAAACCTGTTCTCTACCACGTCGTTCCCAGCCATTTGAGGTTTTTGGTAGAAAACTTGTGTTTTCCACAGAAATTCCAGATCTTTGCAAAAAAGAAATGTATTCTTTTTGAGAAATCAATCCTCAGGTAAAAATATTGCCTCAGGGACAGAATTCTAAGCAGCCCAATTGCACCTACTTGAACCACACAGATTTAGGCCTGGGGTACTGGTGTGAGCAGAGCAGAAATACCACTGTACAAGTATGCCCTCAAAAAAAGGCTCAACCAAATGGCACAGGACAGGATGGCAATTCATTAATATCCAGAAAGAGAAAAAATTTAAAGCAAAAAAAGGGAAAGGCTCTCCAGTCAAGAGCTATTGGGAGGAGAGGTTACAGGCATGGGAAGAGGGGTAGAAGTGAGCTGTGCTCTTCAGGCAATCACAAAGAAGCAGCTTTTTCTAAACACACAGCTTCTCCTAGGCTATAGCAGATAACAATTACTTTGTTTAGTTTTGCAGCTTCACAGCACTTGACCAGAAGGCATCTAGAAAGGCTCTTGCTGCATAAACTGTGAACATAGGGGGTTGTGTTTTTTTTTAAAAAAAAGACAGAAACGTTTTCTTCAGGGCAAGCCTTTTAACCACGAGGGTTGAGGGCGTTTTAGGCATCTTGGGAACTTGCATGCAAGTAGATTGGAAAAAACACCACTGGTTTCATGTTCTAATTTTCTAGGTTCTGTACAATTTCTGGATGAATAAATAAAAAAAATTGTTGAGTTAATATTTTTTTCTTTGAACAAATACAGTGTAAAACATGGTTTTGTGTGAAAAGCTTGGGACCATATCTTTTTTTGCTGCCATCACCCACAGGGAAGAATTCTTGCCTTTAAATAACACCTTGCTTGTTTGAGAAGCAATATACACAGCCACTCAGTTTGTCATTGGGATGATAAATACCTTCAGATCAGAAATCCTAAAAGATTTCTGCATCTGCATCTCCTGAATATGCTGATAGGAAACCTGGGGTATAAATCTTGTCTTGTTCTTTTCAAATACTTCATTGCAGAGTTAGTGTTATAGTTTATTGATAAACTATAACATTCTTTATTTTTTACTTTTTGTTATTATTTAGTCAGTTGTTATGATCAGCACTTCTCAGATATTCAAGTTATCTGAGATGCACGGGTTTCCTGACTGAGCCAAGCATCTTTTTTCCCTTTATACTGCACAAATATACTGGCTTGACACTTCTCTCACACTACTAAGGGCAATGTCTGCTCTTACTCTGGTGTCAGATGGCAAAATTGACCATGACTGTGGAAAGTGTGTTGGAGTAGAGGAGCTCCTCCACTTTGTGATGGAGCTCAGGGAGGAGGTCAACAGGTTGAGGGCCACAAGGGTTGAGGGTTGAAGGAAACAACTGGTGCTCAGAATCACACCCTGCCTCTCATGATAAAAGCCCCACAGGTAGACAGATTCAGCTCCCTGTTGTCTTTCCACTTGACTGAATATGGTGACTTGAAGGAAAGGGCAATGGCAAGAAATCACTGCCAGGTGCATCTGTTCAGCTATTACCCCACCTTCCCAGGTGCTGTTGCATAACTGGACAGTGGTGAGAATGAGAGCTCTTCCATCTCAGTGGTGTCATGGAGGTCCAGTAGGACCACCCCTCGCATTAAAACCAACTCACTAAAGAAGAGAAGATGGGTCACTGTCACAGAAAACCAGATTCTGAAGGGAGTGGAAGGCTTGGTATGCAGACCAGAGCTGCTACATACAGACATCTGATGCCTCCCAGGGGCTCAGGTTAATGATACAAAGGAGAAGCTTCCTTCCCTAGTATGGTCCTCAGATTATTCCCTTTTGATCTTCCAGGTAACAGTGACAAATTAGTGAGAAGTCCAAGGGCAGTGAAGAAAGATTTCAGGGGCTTGGGATGAGTGGTAAAGGGATCGGGAGCACAAGTCCTGTTCTCCTCTGTACCTCCAGTTGCAGGGAATGATGAGGGGGTAAACAGGAAGAGCTCTCAGATCAATGCCTGGATCTGAGCCTGGTGCTACTGGCAGAACCTCGGGCTCTGTGACCATGGCTTGATTTACAAGAAATTAGGTCAGCTGGCAACAGATCAGAAAAGTTTATGTCACAGGGGGAAAGTGTTCTTAGGACAAGAGTTATCAGGGTTCACTGAGAGCTCTTTAAAGTAGTTTCAAAGGGGGACAGGGATATGACTGGTGTTGTTGGGTGTAGTAGTTTGGCACTGGTGCACACCAGGAGGCATAGCACCCCTCAAGATTATACTCCCCCTCTACTCTGCCCTGGTGAGGCCACATCTGAAATACTGGCATGGAGTTCTGGTCTCCCCAGTTCAAGAAGGAAAGGGACTGCTGGAGACAGTACAGCAAAGGGCTACAAGGATGGTTAGGGGACTAAGGGGACTAGAACACCTCTCTTATGTCTCATATGTCTTATGAGGGCTGAGAGACTTGGGTCTTTTTAGTCTGGAGAATAGAAGATTGAGAAAGGATCTTATCAATGCTTATAAATATTTAATGGCTGGGTGTCAGGAGGGGGACCAGTCTTTTTTCAATGGTTTCCAGTGACAAAACAAGAGGTAACTGGTCACAAATGTCTACACAGGAAGTTACATATAAAAATGAGGAGGAACTTCTTTACTGTAAGAAGCAACAGAGCAGTGGAACAGCAGGCCTAGAGAAGTGATGGGGACTCCATCTCAGGAGACATTCAAAACCAGCCTGGATGCCATCCTGTACAACCTGCTCTAGGTAAACCTGCTCTGGCATGGGAGTGGGGTTGGACTAGATCATCTCCAAAGGTCCCTTCTAACCCTAAAATTCTGAGCTTCTGTGATTTTCTCAGTGATGGCTTGGATGTATAATTGGCTGAGTGCTCAGTTTTCTCATCCTACATAGCACCAAAAGATACATACACAAATCTATATGCAGAAGGTCCTTATCTCCAGGTCTGTCCTTCTCTAAGCAAGGGCAACTGACTGACTGGAGTGGTATCCTCAATGGTTGACCTATCCCTCTGTGCTACCCTGGAAATGCATACTGTGGTCCATGAAGTTCTTGCTATTCCTTCCCTTTCCCACACTATCCTGTGGCATGTTCCTTCTTGCTTTGGGCCATTGTCATCAGAAGTGTTTTACAATGTACGCAGGCCAAACAAAGGGCCAGGAAGGTGGGAAAGGACAGTCCAGTAGATTTGGAAGGACTTGTTGAATAATTTTAACTTCCCAGCTATAATTCAGCATCCCCTTCTTTGATTCATTGATCTTTATTCCCAAATGATATTTCAGGTCATTTAAAACACAGGCATCTAGATGACGGAAAGCTCATGATGAACATAGAAGAGAGGCCAGAGACAGCTCTGCTTGTCACTTTGGGATCTTTATTACCTTGATAGGACATGCTAATGAAGAAGCCTGAAGAGCTTTGCTTTTTCTACGAGGGCCCTGTTCTGCTTAATTTGCACATATGTTGGCTGGAGCAGTGTCTCAGGCCACCCTCCTCCTAGCACATGTGTCTTACAGGAGCTGTCTCCACGCATCCTGAAGCAGAGTGGGCTGAACAGAGCTGTCCCAAAGGCCAAGCATTTTGTGACAATTGAATTAATGTCTTTCATTAAGGTCACTAGCTATTAAAGTGTTAATTTTCTTCCTGAGCCTGAGGGACAGATTTTTCTAAAGCAAGATGCTGAGGAGAAGACTGATGCAACATGAGCTTCCTATGACCAATCTTACTTTGGTCCTCACTGCCAGTGAACTGAGATATGTTTAGAAGACGTGCTCTGAGATCCATAGATCCCTATGACTATTTGTCCATCATCAGAGACAGAAGCCAAAAACATCACTGTAAAGGCCTTCTACTTCAATACAGAAAAATACAACCTCAAGCAAGAAGGACATTGCAGATTTTACCGTTTCATGTTGACTGGACTTACTGATCATAAATGTCTTTTCCAACCTAAAAGATTCTATGATTCAATTTGATTGTGAAGAAGAATTCAGTCTTGATGTATAGCAGATGACTCATGAGACAGCCAATGGGTCAGGCAGCTCTGCAGACACCAAATATCAGGCTACAGCTTTCCCTGTAACACTGCTCTTGAGTTCTGTGAATTTCACAGCTGTTACAGCTGCCCTATGCACAAGAAGACAGTGCCTTTGACAAGACTAATGGAAAAATCAAGAGGGCTAATATGACACTAAATCACTTCAAGGCATCTTCTCGTGTACTTGAGTCTGTATTATACAAAGTAATTACAATATATGCAAAATTAAGTACTATCAAGACTCTAAAATTGAGCTGTGTGTATTAATTTCCCTGAGCAAGAGATTGCCTGGGATGAGTGCTCTGAGAGGAGATAATCTCTGTCTCTTCCCATCCATTCACTTACAAACTAATATGCTCGTAATTCTGGTGTCACAGCACATCCACAGATGAAAAAATACCCAACCATACCAACTATAAGTCTCACAGACACATCAAAGGAGCAGAGCCAGTGGAGGAAACAAGCACACGTTTTACATCAGCCTGCATCGAGTTGCTATGAAATTAGGAAATCCACCTGTGTTGCCATGACAATATCACTTTATCATCATTCATTGCACAGCTGAGATGTGATGAGAAAGCAGATGAGAAACCCATTTGATGTGAGGTGGCAGCTTCCTCCTCCACTCACTGCTGATGGGAACAGGGAAGTTTGTAAGGGAGACTAAATGTACAGTATGGGAAGACAGGGAACTACTTGTGTGTCAGTGGTAACACAGGCTGCTTCCCAAGCTCTCACAGAAGCTGTATGATTGCCACTGCATTCTGATGCTCATGATGAATAGCAGCAATATAATAAGGTGAGAGTATTAAAGACCAATAACTGAGCTAACTGGAGTGCCACATAATGCCACAGTAACCCAGAAAGGATGACCAAGTTGGAGCTCATGTAGGTAACCTTAGCTTTTCATCAGTGCCCAGAACCTGCAGTGCTGAGGTCTTCAAAGACAAGAAGAGAAGTAAAGGCTTTGACTGGAAAGGGGGCATGTTTCTTAGCCAGGCCTTGATGTCAAAAGGCAGTGGTCAGCAAAACTGACAACCATATTGTAGCCCTTGGACAGGGATGCCAGTGAACACAAAGTCTGAACCATATAGAAAACAACTCCTGTGGTGAATAACCCCCTTTCCTATCTGCCTTCACACTCACCATTTGCCAGGTGAATGGCTTCGCATCTCAAAAAAAAAAAGAATCCAGCGCCTCAAGAAGAAGCATAGGAAATTCCAGAAGTTTTAGAGAAGAAAATCTTGCCAGGGAGATATGATAGCTAGTTCTGGCCCTAAAGACAAGGGAGGGATCATGAACTGGTTTGTCATCATGACACAGCTGAAACAGCAACTAATTTCAAGTCATCAGACGAGTTATTCTCAGATGATATTGGAATGACCCCGCCAGATAAAAAATAATGGGGGAAATGTTCTAGATGAAGACACTGTATGAGGGGAGGACCTGAAACAATTCACGCTGGGGAGCTTGTCAAAAATAAGGCTGCAGCCCCATGTGGCAGAAGAAAGGACATCTGGTGCTGAACACTACAGGAAGGATACCTGCATGCTGGCATGCGAGTGAGAATGTCATCCCTTCAGCTGCAGTGGTTGGTCTGGAACAGTCTAATAGTTCCTCTCTGTAATGTCCACCGCTCAACTAGGGTAGGCTGGTTGATATCAAGGATGACTTCTGAGCAACAGCAAGCCTTCTTCTTCCCTGGTCTCAGATGAAAATCACAGCTGCTCAGTGAGATGAGACTGAATCCCATCTAAGGTCTGCAAGAATATTAACCAGACATGGACCAGCTTGCTGTGAAATCTGCCTGGGTTTCTGAAGAAACAGCCACCTGTTAGCCTGGGACTAACTCTGCAAAGTCAACAGGAATTGTTACACTAAGCCTGGACAACCACAAGGCACAATTCCTTCTCATGAATACTCAGTATCTGCTCCATGGCTGTATTCAGTGTCGAAGAGCTGAAGTCCTGAGAGCTTAACCAGTGTATGGGGTATGTCAAATCCTGGCTCATAGCTGCCCTTGTCCTGGAGCAGGTACTTCAGGCTCAGTTGGGCACAGGTAAGGTTTGGTCAAAGTCTTTATCTGTCTCAGATGATGAGTGTGCCTCTTGCATTTGCTGTGCTGAATTTCTGAATGCAGATTTCCCCAACAGGCCATAAAGAGCACCCATACTACATATTACTGGGGTTTGGCTTTATATCTCTGGTGGAGATCCTCCTCCTTTCTTCCATTCTACAGTGAGTTCCAGAGGATGGTATCCCCAACTCCTCTGAAGTCTGCAGTCTGCTTTGAAGTGCAGTGGTCATGGCAAGGTTATTGCCCATGCACTTCCATGCTAGATTAACATTTGCACAATGGAAAAGTTATCTGAAGTTACCAAGGAGTCTGTTATCTGAAGTTGCATTAAAGACAGGTCCTTTATGAAAGTGAACTGTGACCTAGATCACTTTTATTTTAAGTAATTACACAGGTGGTAAGAGGATATATGAAATGGAGGACTCACCTACGTATTGTTACCTAACATACTCTTTCAAACCACAGCTTTTTCTTTTGCAACACTCGTGGAGCAGCAGAGCAAGGCTAAAACCAAGCTGTACCTCTTGCATGCTCAAAGGTTTCTAGAACCCTTTACATAAAGAGGCTACAGCTAGCCACCCCTTTCCCTCCCTTCCATGGGAAGAAAGGAATTATACCACCCCAGCAGCCACAAACCATGGGTCAAGCACTCAGACAGACACCAGTCTGCCCAAGACAGGCAGTGGTATGACTGAAGACAAGGTTTGTTCTGTATGAGTGCATATGAATAATTCCACACAGTAAACCCAGCAAAATTTAACAGGTGTTTCAGGTCTTTATTGTTGCTCTGGAGGAAGTGGTACATGGTTAAAACATTCTAATATAATCGGTGAACTCTGAAAACTAAGGCTTTCTTTAGGTTTCTAGTACCCTGGTGTTTTCTTTCCCAGAGTGTACATATAAAATCAAGTTAGAAAAACATGTATTGTTTCTAAACAACACAGATTGATGCAAAGCACAAAACTAAGACATACATTTTTATGACAGACCAGCTTCAGGCCTTGCAGCTTTGACACCAAGAGCAGAACCTCTTGGCTGGACATCATGCTACCCAAATGAGCTTGCTGATACACATGGATGGCAGGGTGTCAACCTTCTGTTTTTGATCAAGGAATAAAAAAACCCCTGATGCTGATGAGGAAACATTTGATTGAGCAAATGAGAGCTATCCTTAAAGCACATCACTGATCTCAACATAAAGCTGAGCCATGAGAAATATGCTAATGAATAAGTCTCAGAGTCAATGTGTCCCATGAAAAAGGGGTGTGTGTGATTCTTGGTGTACTAGCACCTTTAACCTAGCAGCACTGAAAACACCACTTATTTATCCAGCATAGAATCAAAGAATCATTGAGGCTGAAAGATCAAGTCCAACGATAAGCCTGACATTGCCAAGTCTACTACTAAACCATGTCCCTAAATGCCACCTCAGTGTGGTTCAAATAGGGGAACAAGGTAAGAACAGTCTCCAAGAAATCCAAATATTAGAACCTTCTGAGTTTCCTAACCACTTTTAAACAAAGAAGCTTCTATATCCACAAAGCTTTTTATTTTTATTAAAATTTTTAGCCATCTCACATTTTTATATGGGATGGAAAATGATGCACATCTGATGCACATCAGTGACAACACCAGCACCCTTCCTTGTGAGAGGGGAATTCTTTGCTTTCCATGTTCTCACCTCAGCACAATGGAGTCAGGCATTCAAACCTGACATTTCCAGCTGACAAGAGGACTATTCTTTCTCTTTGATCTCAAAATACATTGGAGAGGAGAATGACTTACAAATTTGAAGGATGTTTACCAAACTGCACTGGGCTATGTGTTTGGCTCCAGCTGGGAGAAAACTCTGAGAAAGTGTCAACAGTGGACTGCATGTGATTTCATTTTCAGACCCCAAATCACACACAGACATAAAAGATATTATAAATCTTCCACTGCTCCATGATCCAGACTCAGACTGTTGCTTCAGATACATTTGATGACACCACAATGTCCTTTGAATGACCAAGGAAGGCACAGCTGATATTAATGTCACCAACATGTATAATTTGTCCTCCAAAGTCATTCCTGAAGTCTGCGTTAAGGTTATTGTATAACCTTACAAAACCTTACCTTATAACCTTGCAATAAGGAGTAGCTTAGCCATGGTCACTCCTGGTGTGAAAGCACAGCTGTGGCTCAGGAGACACTACAAGAACTCTTTAGTTCTCTGCTTTCACCATAAATGAGGTTTTTAGGTTTTCCCTTGTGACTGGTTACCTGGATGTGCAGTGAACTGCACAAAAGCAGAATTTTAGGAGGAATAAAACCAGGCTACGTAGATTTAAGCTGCAACCATACTTCTGGCATCACAGATTTCTGTTAAAAAAAGTCATCATCGTGCAGAAAGAACTTCCTTCCACTTATGATAATGAAACAGCAATTAGCGTTCTTCAGGTACTCAAACATAAAAATGAAAAAATCATTAAGTAACATAACCTTAAATATAAACCTAGTTTCATTTATTTACAAGAAAAAGGGGATTTAAAAAATTAGACTAAAACCGATGGCTTCAAGTACTTTCTGCATAATAAACAATTAGTTATTCTAAGGACAGATTTAAAAAATGCTTGTTCACCTTGCAAGGGACAGTTGAATAGAGGCTGGTGATTCTTTAAAAAAATCAGCCTTTGATATAAACACATTAGACAACACATTTAGTGTTGCAATTTGGAAGGAAACAGATGAGTCCACCATTATGATCCAAAGTTTGTGATCTGCAACACAGTATAAGACAGATTTTGCATTCTGCACTTTCACGTTTCATGGCAATGCTGTTCAACATACAGAGCCAGGCCATTTTGACTTAGCTCAAATAAGCCTACATGCAATAAACAACAAATATTTAGTAAGTCAGGAAGGTTTTGTAGCAATACAAAGATCAAGTGATTTAACACTTTTGAGGTTGAAAAATATATCTAACCTGAAGTTTCTTCTAAGTGCTAGCAATGTGTATGTCTTTTACTATGTGCGCATGACCATTACTTGTATTTCATACAAGGAATACATTTGTGCCTTGACAGGGTTAAAGCCTTCAGATTTCCTGTATGTCATGAAAATAAAAGAAAGCGTTAAAGAGGGAGCTCACAAAGAACCCCCAGAAATCTCAAAGGTGGTTGGAAAAGGAACGATGTTATTAAGCAATCATATGAATACAGCAAAAGGAAGACGTAAATAAATTTTCCTGTGCTATGGTGTGTGAACCCCATCTCTTCCCAATAAGGAGACAACCACTGCATCAGATGCATCTCAACAGGTCTGGCTGACAGTGACAGAACAAGCAGTCTTCTGCTTATCTCCATGGACACTTGAAGTACCCCAGTAGCAATGTGAAACCTAAAATAAATGCTTCAAAAATAGGTATCTTGCCTACTTTAAAAAAAATGTTATCAATTAAACAAAGCCTACAAGCGTATCTTTTCAAAAACATTTGCCAGCTAGTCACAGACATTTTTGTCTTTACCAGAACAAAACACCAATGAAACAACAAAAATGCAGACACCCTATCCTGCAGCAATCCATACTGCTGCAGGAATGAGCAGCAGTAGGAATGAGTTTCCCACAGCTACCAGGGAAAACAAAAGAGGACAAAACAGTGAGAAATCAAAATGTAGTTTCAAAAGTCTATTAAACAATGGAGGAAGACTGTTTTCTGTACTACAACACAATACTTCAAGGCTTAGAAATCCTTCTGAGTGATTAAACCAGAATGGTTGAGTAGATGCAGTAGAGTTTGGAAAAGTTTATGTGAAAATACAATTTTAAAATAAGCTTGAATATTTGAAATAGAAAAAAGAAACAGAACAACTTCTCCCCCAACTTCCACCTACTATCAAAACATTGTTAAACGCAGCAGCTTTCCAGATCTGGTGCATCTGTCTCTCCTAGCTGGACAGTTTGGGTTTCTACATGGAAGTTCAGAGTATGTCACATTTATTAACATCCTTATGTTTGTTCAGTAATCCAGCAATTTGTTCCTTAATTACAGAAGAAAGCAGTTGCTAGCTTCTTGCAAGAGCAATGTTGAAATTACATTCAGAGATAAAAACTACTGTTTTCACATGTGATAATAACTAACATTTTTCTTTCTCTTCACAGAATCAAGTGCAAATGTCTAACAATGGTGATAGTAAAAGACAATTCTCACGTGAAAATTTTCCCCCGTGCATGAGATTTGCAGGACATCTCAAACCCACCCATTTTTACATCTTTTTCTACTCCAGAACTACTTGTTTTTTATTTTAGTGACGGGAACTTTCTGTTGCTTTTTAAAATATCGATGACAAGCAAGTTCAATCAGTTCCAGCCCACCAAATATCTTTTGCTGTACAACAAAGATGATGATCATGGCTGCAAAATACCATCGTACAAAGCTGTACAGGTACAGCAGTGCAAGCATACCCAGTGGGAACAGTGTCCAATACAGGAGTGAGATGCACTTAACCACAAGAACCCTGAGATCAGATTTACATGGTGGAATAGTGCCTTGCTCTGTCACACTGAAGCTTTTTTCACCTTCATAGAAGTGTCGGAGTCTCTCCTCTTTCTCCTCCCAACGTTTCTGGCACCAAAGCTGCAGCTCCTCCTTAGATGTGGGAACTGTCCCTATGGAATACCTCTGGACATGGAAATGAATCTCCTTTGGGAAGTTTCCATTCAAAAGGTGCTTCTCTGTCTGAGGAATGTTTTGGGGATATGCCACAGTTATGTCATGAATAGCATCAAGATTGTCACCTAGAAGAAAAGTTTGGAGAGAAAAAGATTAATACAGATCATGCAATGGTCAGAGCATGATTGCTTCAAGGTATGATTGAAAAATGTCCAAATTGTGGCAGAAATCCCAAAGACTTCCCAAAGCTAGCTATGCAGAGTATGTTTTATCTGCTAGCATCTCTGAAGGCTGAAAGATCAAACTTTTCCAGTCATTATTTGTTCTGAATCTGAGAAAAAATGTTTGAGAACCAAATTATACACAATACAAACTAATGTAGAATTGTGACAGTGAGGATAAAGTCACATTTAAGGGAGTCAAAATGAACATCTGATCTTGGATAAATAACACATTATGTGAGACTGATCTTCAGTTATACAAACCTGTGCTACAAGCTGAAATTGCTTTTAACTGATGAAATATAATTTTTATTCCTGTGAACACCAAAAAAGATGCAGTTTGATCCGAAGCAAGCAGCATACACAAACCTTATCTCTGCAGACTGAGAAAACATAAGTGACACATCAGCTATCAGCTGATATCAGCTAAATATCAGCAGGTCATTACATGCAGGGGATCTCTCAAAGGATGAGGACTGCCTCTATAGTTCAGCCATCTTTGCAGAACACAGAAACTGTGGATGCCTCTTCCCTGGAAACATTCAAAGCCAAGTTGGATGAGGCTTTGAGCAACCTTGTCTTGTGGAAGGTGTCTCTGCTCTTGGCAGTGTGATTGGAACTAGATGATCTTTAAGATCCCCTTCCATCCCAAACTATTCTGTGATTCTATGATACCCAGAACTGTAAGGAGGTGAGCTGCTGCTTGCTGCATCCCACCTCTGGCAAAGAAAGTACAGCATAAATAGTGGAGAAGCCCAACTTTATTAAAAAACTAACTGGGCAAACTGAATCTAGTTAACCATCTAAGAAGCAATTGCAGATTAGAAATTCAAGGAGATAATGATTTAAAAAAAACCCTCTATTCTTGGGTATCAGAATTGCCAAACTGGAGTTTGCTAGTGCATCTCCATATGAAGTGTTTTTACATTTTGCAATTTCTAAATACCCTCTTTATCCCCTGGCCCCTCTGACCAGACATTCTTTTTAGATTTCATAAACTAAATTCTGCTAGCATAAAACTAATTTAAAAATAGGCACATGGTGTACTGGATGTTGCATAACTGTTAAGTTCTGCCAGCAGTGATTTATCCCAGTGTTTTTATTTGGCTGACTGTCTCCAGGCAAAATAGATTTGGAGACTAAAAGCTGTCTCCAGTTGCAGCAATTGAAGACTTTTGTTATCACATATGATGTAACTTCTCAAAAAGATGATCAAAACCTACTCTTTAGCCGCACTTCCCATTTTCATTTGCTCCCCTTCCTTGTCATTTTGGCATTCCTACACAGCTCAAAAAATGACAGTGACAGAATAGAAAGCTACTTTAAAAGGCCATGTACAGAATAATGTCTCTAAAGTTCCACTCCAAGTATCACAAGAGAGGGAGAAGCCCTACTCAGCCTCTGAGAGTATTTTATAACCATGTTGTCTTACGACAATCTCTATCCTGAACAATTTTGTGGCAGTTTACTTCTTTTTTTACAGATCTATATATGGCTCCTAGGGGGTCTATCAGAGCAAAACTCAATATTCTAGTTTTGTGTAGCTATGGGATACCATCCTATCTAAGCAGAGAACCACTGTATTCTGCACTGGTAAAACCTGTCTTAACTCCTTCCAAGAGATGACAAAATTGAGTGTGTTTTAGAAACCCAGCCTTTACAAAGGGAAACTATTGCAACCATGCTGGACCTTAGCATAAAACATTTTCATTTTGAGAACAACTTGCATTTTCCTCCTTATTCTCCAAATATTTCTGCCATCAGAAAGAACTGTCATCCTACAGGACAGACATCCCCTAGTCCCTTGCCCATCTCTTATAACCTGTCTTCCTCCCAGTCCTCCATAGCTCCCCAGGTATTATTGGCACATAAAACCTCAAGAGGGAGGCCAAAAAAGCTCATCCTTCCTGAGATCTTTGTATGAAAAAAAAGTGTTCTATAAAAAGAGGTTTTGGCTACATGAATTCCTCACCCATCTTGCAGTCACTTGTGCCTTTGCAGTTAAACAGTCAGTCTGCCATTACACGAAAATATTCTTGAAAAATTAAGGCTTTACACCTAAGGATCACTGGCACATTGACCACAGGCAACAAATCATAATTTTGCTTAAGATACAGATTTTCTGACTCTGTGTAAGTGGGACTGGTAGAACTGGGCAGAACTCTCTGCATCCACACAGCTGGTCTGATCCCTTTCTGCCCGTGAATTCCTGAGCAAAATAGGGAAGCCTCTATTCCTTACCCATGGATTTGTCTATCCCTAGACAAATATCTATTTGGATATCTGTCTATCCCTAGACAGATACCTTCCAGCAGGGCTTCATGACTTTTTTTGCCTTACAAATGGGCAAACTGAAGCAAAGGGTGATTACATGAACTGCTCATTGTGTTCAACTTCAACCGGTATCTCATAATTCCCAGCTGCAAGGTACACCTGTTAAAGTATATTTTACACAAAAAGAATTGAAATTTCAAAGGTAGATTTAGCATATATGAAAGCACAGGAACATCAGAAAAAGAGACAAGAAGAATACCAGGTTTCACATCCAAGAGGATTAGAGCCTTTCTCAACAGGACCCTTATGTGTGTGATATACATACCTAAAAACTCCACACAAATAGCAGCCTGAAGGTTTAATTTCCTAGCAAGGCAAGCATGTGGAAAGGACCAGCTTCAATCAGTTTTCTAAAGATGTTGAAAGAAGCATGCCCAGGTAAGTGTTACATGCAGTAAGGCTGCAGGACCCACACTGCACACTTGAACAGTAAAGGTTCTGCATATTCTCTGCTACTTCATCAGTGGATCTTCTATATGGACAGGGTCAATGCATTACTACCAGCCAAAAGAAGACAAAAAGTTACAGCAGCAGAGGAAGGTAGGCCATTTGTGAGCAGGTAGACCATTTTGAGATAAAATTCCCTTATGCTATGTTTAATCAAGCAGTTTGGAACCTGCATCCTTGGCATCTTTAGAGCATCTTTACTGTCTCTGTTTCCCTCTAAACTTAAGCTTGTTCTCTCTGCAGTCTGGAGATACCTAACACCACACATTTCAGATTAAAAGCAAGACTAGTCAACCAGTAAGAGACAGTGATCCTCAGTGAAGAGGATCTGCAGGGCAGCTACTGATTTTAAGATACTTTTTCTACCTGAATTTAAAAAATCAGCTTAAAAAACCTACTTGGTTTTTCTTCTGTAAGAAGAAATTGCCCTAGGGGAAGGCACATCATTCTCTCCTCTAGTGGGTCAAAAATGAAGTAAGCGTATTTGTTTATGGTTCAGAGAAGCTGTAGGTGGATAAAACACTTTTTGCAATGTTTCTAGTGACATCTGAGGGATCTTCCTTATCCTGCATGTATCCACATTCCACTGGAGAAGGAATGAAGGACAGAGGAAATCAAATAACTTTGACAGTTTTGCAACTTAAATATATTTAAGCTGATAAACTGCCATTAAGGCTAAAATAACAGGCAGGTACCCCAGCTCTTCAGGACAAAGAAACACCAGTTTCAGCAGCTTTACTTTCATGAATTTCTTTTTCAGTAGTAGAACCATATATCCTTCATGCCCATGAACAATATTGTGTCCTCTGCTTTATTAAAACACCTCAGAAAAGGAAAGCTTAGTACAGTGCTCAGGTGTGAATATAAAGTTTATTTGTAATTGTTAGGCGGCTATAAACTGCATAACATGCAGATGATGATTAATCCATGTGGTAGCCTCCATTTTGTTATGACAAGATGCCTCAAAAGCACTATTCTTTTTTCTTTTTAAACTTTCTGTGCTCCAGTCAATGTTATTTATATTTCAGGTTCTGTTGATACAAGACATTACTTCAAGTGAATGTCAAAGCTGGCTGCTTTGGCCATTGTACTCAGATATGGCAGAGGAGGAACTTACCAGGCCCGTGACCAAAGTAACAGCACAAGAGAAAGACACATTCTTCCCAAAATCATCTCCAAGAACAAACTGAGACATTTTCTTTCGCTAGCTACAACAGTTGCTCCATCACAATTTTTATTCTGTGTTAGAATTGTAGCATCTTGTAGCCCAGTAGAGGTGAAGCTGCTGCAACCCCTGCCCCAGCTATGAGGAATCCTGTAAACACATTCCCAATATGCACACAAATACACAGGCACAATGAACAGACAGTCATGGATGAATATGCACAGCACTCAAGTGACCACAATGGCCCTGCAATGTTTCCCTCTCTTAGTATCCTAGGTCTGGCAGTGGGACCTGGCCATACACAGCCGATGCTGGGCCTGAATCCTTGGTTTTTCCAGGTGGTGGCACCTGGACACAACAGGTCCTAGGCCTGCAGTCCCTCTCCAGTGGCTGGTACAGACCTCCTGTATGGTCCCACATACACTGTGAATCCATCCAGTAAATGTGCCTTAGACACAAAGGAACACTCTGTAGCTGCTCTTTGATTCCTCTCCAGCTACCTCATGCAGAGTCAGACAAACATACAAACTGGTTTCAGGTGGCATCAGATCCTACAGTCTTCTCAGCCACTGCTTTGGACCTTGCAGTCCCTCCAGTAGCCAAACTGTGACTATCTGACTTATCCAGTATCTGATCAAGACTAATGGCCAATTTGATACCTGATTCCCAAGTCTCTTAACCTCCTTACCTGATAATTCTGCTCAATAGTTGTGACCCATCACACACTGACATACTGCACCCACGATAGACATGGATCATGGTTGATGATATCTCCAGTTGCTGACACTTGTACCTCCAGACATGCACCAACCGAGTCCACTCACCCAGGAAGATAGTTTAAAATGGGATTCAATGAGAAGATAGGAAATACTGGACTGACTGGGTGAAAAGCATAGCCATACATAGGAACAGCCCCCTTTACTCCTTATTCTTCTGTTTTCTCAAACTTGTTCCTCCCAAGCCATCTTGAACCATCCCTTTCTTTTGATTCCTCCCCTATATTTTCCATAATAAATTTCGTATCATCCCCAAATGCTCTTCTTGGGCATCCCCTAGAAAAGTCCCAAAGCCCTGCAAGGATTAGCCCCCAGTCCTCCTCAGTCTGTAAGGTGATGTATGGGAGTCTCTCCCTTTGACTCACTCTAATGGGTGTCACCCCTGGCCCATGGGCCAATGGCTCCCCTGTGGCAGACCTCAGTTACTGGTATAGGGACTCTATTTCTCCATATGGGTTCTGAGGTTTTCCTGACTGCCCTTTTATTTCTGTGCTCCTTTGTATGTGCACAGGCAAACCTCTAATCTCACTCCCTATTATAAAATCTTACAACCAAGAGCCTCTTAATAGGTTCAAAATGAAGATGTCACAGGTAAATTGAAAATTACCTTTATTTGTGTGCGTGTGCTCAGTAATACCATGTCTGCACAGTATTTTAATTTTAAGGCGAAAAAAACCAGCCTGAATGTAAAAGGTAGGATTAAACTAGTTTCAGCTTCTAGCAAACGCATTTGCAAAAGCATATTGCAAGACAGCTGCAGTTGGTGAAAACCCCCAGAAGTGCTGCTCAGCCCCACAACACAGTCCCAGTGCTGGCTGGCTGGCTGGCAGGACCCATCCTCTCTGATACAAGCATCACTTGGAAGCTTGAGTACTGCTTGTTCCTCAGTTATGATTCATGTCAGTGACAAGGATGCTTTCATGCTCATATTCAGGACTGAATATATAAGCGGGGAATTGAGGGCCAAAATGATGATTCAGAACAGAAGCTCTTAAAGCCAAAATGACCATCAGTGAGCCAAAAATGAGGATGGGCCCCATGGAAATCCATACAATGAATTACATAAGGTCTCAGAAGCTGGAAGGTGAACAGGCAGTCAAGTTTCCTCAGCATTGACAGGAGTGGCTATTACCCATTTCCATCCCTATCAAAGATCTCAGCAGCCATAACTTGTCTTACTTTAGTTACCATTGACTTTACTTTAAATCATGTGAGGATCATACAGTCCCTTCTCCTGCACTGATCCAGCAGAGAATTTATTCTTAACCACAGTACATTACCGAATAGCACACTGATGATTTGTTGAGCCAGAAGAGGTATACTGAGATGCTCTCACAACAAAATATTCTCAATCACCTCAAAATGTGCTGTTCTGTGAAAAGTGGGACCAGTATGTGAGACCCTTGGCCATTCCACTTTCCACCACAAGATAACTATAACTGCTTCCTCCTGCAAAGCATCATACCTTCATCACGCAGCTCCAGGGGCTTCAAATAGCTCTGGGCTTCCACAAAACACTGGTTCTAGCTCCCCCATACACCCTTTATTATCCTCAACTTTAAACAGATTTCCTTAGGAAACCTGGTAGAAGAAGTCTTGGAATTTCTGTAAATAAACTCATCAGCAACATAATCAAAATAGTTATGGAAACGAGTAGAACAAAAATAGTTCTGCTAATATATGCGAATATCATACATTAGCTTTGATACAAAGATACATTTTTGCACATTAAAACAAAAGACCCCAAAAATTGCATACCGGGAAATATTACTCTCTTGGCTCCTGAGATTTGAATAATTTGTCTTTGAGAACACAATATCAGGGATGGAGCAGCTTCAAGGATTTACAGCCCGTCCTCAGAAGTATCATCCTTGTGAAGATTTAAAATTTCAGTCAGCCCTTTTTAAAGCAGTCGCATCAGCCAGGGTCAATCTAAATAATTTTCAACTCAGTACTTATTGGAAATCTTTTTTGGGTAAGTGTAGTAATCAAATAAATAAACAAGCAAACAAACAAAAAGACAAAATGATAATGCTGGCTTTGATTAACAGAGAAGAATGATCCTGCATACCAGTTATTTTACTATCCAATTTTCCACAGGTGTTGTGATACAAGGAGAGAGAACCTTCCACCTGATGACATGAAGGCATTAAGGAAACTGCACCTCTTGTCCTTGAAGGTGGGAGCCTGGTGAAGAAACAGCCCTGGCTCCCTTCTGCTCCCCTGCAGCATGGGTGCTGCATACAGGAGAAAGAAGACTACTGGAATCCCCCACAAGGTACCTCCAACCTGTCAAAAGTTATATTCATACCTATCATTAATCATTACATGTACTTAATTCTTCTGTGAAATACATTTAAATCATGTAGTTTTGCATCCTGACGACACATCTCATTGATGTGTTAAACAAAACCACTAACTGAAGTTGTTGGGGTGAGAGAGGAAAATCATCTGTGGCTTTGAAATCTCTGTAAATACCTCACTTAAGTAATTTAAGATCAGACTGGAATGTTATCATCATTTAATCTGGTCTCCTGAGTAACACAGACCACCAGAGCTTATGCAGAATGGTTTTGGTTTTGCCATGGGATGTTGCAAGACAGATATCCTGTGTTGTGTTAAAGCTTCAGCATCACTACAATGAACTTGTGATGCCAATAAAATCTAATCAACTTAAATATTTCTTACAGATTGAGTGATTCCTTGCAAGACTATAAACCAATATTCCTACAATGGCAGGAGTAGACATCTCTCTTTTCTATCTGGATGGGAGGGAGGCTCTTTCCTTCAGCACACACACCTGTCAGCTCCCTTCCTCTTCTCCAGAAGAAATCAAAGCTAATGAATATAAGAAGGAAGACATGGTGTAGTTCAGTTATGGTATGAGAATCAGTACTGTGGGAAAGCTGGAAAAGCTAAGACAGGATCAAGAAGTGTATTATCCTGATCTGCAAGCAAAGGATATATTAAGTGATTAACTAATGCTTAGCTTGAAGATTAAACTGTACAAAAATACTTAAGTCATGTCAAGCTGAAGTGAAATACAGATTTTGCTCATCACTACTGCTAGCATTGTTTGCACTGCCACACTCTGGGGACAAACTACAAGTATGGGTTGTGATGCTGGATTTCACACATTTCACAATTTTTTACAACCTTCATTAAGGCTTTACAGATACAATCTGTATCTTGCCATCTCCCCAGATGTGAGCCCTCTGACCCAGCTGCTACCAAAGCCACAGCCAACTCATCTGGAACATCACACTGTGCAGGTACAGCTGTCAAAACAAACTGATTAGAGACTTCAAGAACTTTGCTTGCTTGAAAGAGGAATCTCTCAGCAGGTGAGTGAAGGGTGTGCAGGGGAGAAGGGGGACCCTGCCATGGCTATGGGGAACACGAGGAGATAGCTCCATCTGCAAGACTGCCTGGGGGCTGCTGCCCTTCAGTCTTGCCTTCCCAGCTCTGAAGGAAAATCACAAATCAAAAGCTGGTTGAGATATAAATAAAATACTAAATATCTTAAGAGAAGGGATAAAAGCATTGGAACAAGTTATTTTCCGTCATTAGGGATAACCAGGCAACCAGGCATAATTGATTCACCACTTTTTATGATTCCTAAACTAGATTTATAAAATCCAGGTAACAAAAATGTTTCTTCCTCCACCTCCACCTGTTTCTTCCTTTTTTTCTTACTTTGTTCTATTTTTCTTTTTTTCGATGGCTACTAATAAGTAACACTATAGTAATTCAAGTGTACTTTGCAATCTGTGTTTATCACTACCCAAAATCCACTGCTACAGAATGCTCCTTAGCTGTTCAGTGACCTGACACTTGCTTTATGACCCCACTCTCTTCCAGCTGTCCCAGGCATCACTTACAGTTAGTTCAGCCTTCAGCAGCCCCAGGAAAAGCAATCTGGACTTAGGTGTTAATTTGGATTCCTCACAACACAAAAGATATACCCAGTACTGTTATTTTTGGGATACATTAGAAGAAACTGAAAATGCATTCAATCTTTTGAGAGATTTGGTATTATAAATGTGGTCTGTATTAAAATCAAAACCCTGGATGAAAATGTACACCAAAAATAGCATATGAACTAGATGATGAAAAAATACCTGCTAGCAGCCACCTCAGATATTTGGATGGAGTGCTTCTGCAGTCATTCTGATTCAGTCTCCTGCATTTCAGGCCTCACTGATTTGTGCTTTTGCCATTCTTGGTAACAGTGCCTTGTTTTCATTTCTGTGCACAAAGTAAGCAGCCTGACAAAAAGGCATAATTTCAGCACACAAGTAACTGTGAGGCTTTTAACTTCTCTCTGATGGATATCTATATTAAACCTATTTTTGCTCTGCCTTGTTTTAAAGTCAGGACGAGGATTTTCCTCTAAAAATATTTCAAACTCTGCCACTAGAAGAACTTATATCAGGAAGGTCTGTTTTATTATCTGCGTTTGCATCTGAGGCCTCCTCACATAGAAATGAGCTCACCTGTACATCTCACTGACTGAAGTCAGTTTGGAGCAGAAAAGCAATTGGGCTTCAGCTAAGCAGAAAAGCCCAAGTTGTGAATTAGTCAACAAAACAGAGCCTTAAGGTACTTAACCAACTGTACTAATGTACAGACCAACCCTAACACTATTAATTCAATTTCCATACTTTTGCCCCTGTCCTGATGCACCATGCAAACTGTGGAGCCTCTGACACAAGAGCATTTAGCACTGCACATAACAGCCTTCTAGACCCATGCTTCATGTTCCCAGTCCCCTGGTGCTAAAGTAGTTTCCACCAGACCACAATACACACAACTTATTAAATTTAATAAGGCCACTTGGGGGAGCCATCTTAATTGGAAAGAGATTTAACAAAAAGCCAGGATTGCTCCCGGATTAATCTGAGACTAGGAAGAAGCAAAAGACTTCAATTCAATAAGGGAATGCCTAATTTAAGTATAATGAAAACGTAGTTGATATACTGCTTTGTAGCCCAAATGATTTATTTAGAACAATTGCTTTTCACTGGGCTCATTAGGGAAATTTGAAAAAAAAAAAAGCAACATTAAAAAAGTAAGAGGGAAAAATAGACATGCTGAAACTTTCAAGATTATTATGATCAGACGATTAAAGACAGTGACATATTTGTCAGACAAAACACTGCCATCCCTTCACAGACTGTGGTTAAAATGTCTAAAAAAGATAATGACTATAGAGTCCCTTTCTTCCCTAACAGCATGGGATCAGACCCAAAACCTACTGCAGCTACTTGGGGGGAGCTCCTCTGGTGGATAGAAGCCATAAAGCTGCAGGTTCTGACTGTCTCTGAATCCTCCTCATGCAGAGATACCACATGTAGCACATGTACCTTTGCTCCACTACAGGAGAGGAATTTGGGCAGAACAACCAGTGCAAACTCTCTCCATCCCTTCCACCCTGCAGCCTGCAGGTACAGCTGGCTGCTCTCAATCAGGATGCATTTCTTTAAGAAGCCATGGTCCTACAGATACCCATGGTACATAACTGAATGACTCCTATTTTCCTTTCCATATGGAAAACACAGAAAGCTGTTCAACTAATTTTTCTTGTAAAACCAAACTTCCTCTTTGCATAATGGCACTGGGGTGGTGTTCTCCTCACCCCATAAAACAGTTTAGCTGCTACCTCCCTTCCTTCACTCAAACCAAGGAAAAGGACATGCACTCTTTATCCCCCATCACACTTTCAAAGCACACAGTATTGTGCTGACCCTTATGTTTTCTTCTCTTTGCTGGTAAAGTGCTAGGAAAAATGAGCTGCTCCTGCATCCTGTGGTGCCTTGCAGAACACAGACATGGGGAAGTCCAAAAGCAGATGAGCCTCCTATGCCAGTAGCTTCTAGAACCACTGATCAACACCCCTACCTGCAGCTCAGTTTATGTTTAACTGGTGATGTGAGAATGGCTGTAACAGCAGAAGCTGTCATTCCAGTGCCATGTAAAAGCAAAGGTATGCTACAGAACATGAGTGAAAACACTGCATCATGGCCTTAGAGATGAATGAGAGGTTGCAGTAATTTTAAATGCAAAGTACTTAAAGATCTGTCATTAGAAAAAAAAAAAAAAAATATTTGTTAATGATTTTGTTCCAACTATTTTTGTTCATAGGGATACTTAGAAAAATTATACTAAAATCAATCCTGTAAATGAAAATGAGAGAAGACTGTTGCAGGTGCATGAACAGTCATTCCTGTGCCCAGATGGAAGCTGAATTCTGGGTATCCATCTTTTTGTACTTCCACATGCATGATGCTGTTAGTCTGACAGCCTGAGAAGTAAAAAACTGAACTCCTACCTCAAGGACAGCAGAAGAATCAGATACAGGCCAATGGTTCATCTTCAGATCTGGTCCCAGTATTGCAAGAACAAGATTGAGAAAGACCAAATATGGCTCAACACTGAGCCAAAGGCATAGCTTTCCTCAAGGCAAGTAAGGCCAGATGAGGCTCATGATCTATACATTGTACCTTCATGTTAAAGAAATGAGTTGCAGTGGTCTGGGGTTTTTTTTTGTACAGATCAGAAGGCAAGCATATGCTGGCAAGTCACACATGAGAAAACGTAAATCCATGTTGTATAGGACTATTTGAGCAGAAATCCAAAATTGTTTTCTTGAAAGTATACTTTTCCTTGAAAGTATTTATATATAAATTTCCATCTCTGAACTTCAGCGGAACATTTAACTCTGTTGGCACTGCACAATAGAAAGCCCTGAGAGCAGTCATTACTGATTTTTTAAGACTGCTTTTTGACACAAATATGAATATGTGCATAGCTAAGCCACAATGAATATAATCAACTTAGTTCAATTTATTTCAGAGGAATTATAGAAACAAATGGCCTGCAAGTTAAAAAGTCCATTGTTGTCAGCATACAACTGATTTCCTTAAATATTTTACCTTGGGAAAAATGAAGCCCCCTGAATTTCATACAGTGCATTGAGAGAACTGCATTAGGTCAGAAAATCCTTTTGAGCTATGTTTTCCATAAATACACTTTCCTGTATCTAACACGAGTTCAGAAATACTTTCTCTCAAGACTGCCTGACAATTTCTTTGCATGTTGCTCCTCCTCAAGGCTTGCCATTGAAAGCAGAAAAGGCACCATGTAGTCCTTGCTCCACAATCCCATCCACTGGGAGATTCCAAAGTGTGAAGGAACAGCAGACACTGGAAACACACATGACAAAGGCACATCTCAGAAACCTCTGTGTTCCTCAGTAGTACCTTGATAATTTCCCTCAAGTGCTTGTGCTCGTAACTGCTTCACTACAGTCAACATCCAGCCTTGCTACTCTCAACATTTTGACTCAATTTTGACTTAATTTGAGGTGAAGATTGCGTTTCTTACTCATGTTTGATCTATTGATGCCAACAACTGTGGAGAGTTGACAGGAAGGAAAGCACAAGAGCCCTCATGACCCCCTGCAAAGGCACCAACATCTCTGCTCTGCAGGAATGACAGAGAAAGAGCCTGGCCCAGGGCTGAGGCTCTGAGCTGCCCACAGGGAGGCTTTGCCATGGTACAGCACAGTGCCTTCACCCACCAGGAGCAACTTCCACCACACTGGGAAGGAAAAAAGCTGTTCTTACAAATGGGAGCCAAGAAGTTGCTACTGCTTCACATGGCAGGCCAACAAAGGTGGAAAGAAAGTTCAAGTTTATCTGAAGAGCATAAACTCTGGTCTGAGGAACAGTTAAAGTCAGACTTTCCAAGAGCTGAAGAAAGATGAGCCACCAGTTGATTTTTCACAAATAAGCGATGGGGTGACGAAAAATCCAGAGTAGCTTGGCTGAGTTCAAAGACAATTTGCCTCTAAGAGGCAGTTCTAGTAGAAACTGTTTCCCTCTGTGGGCAAACACAAGCAAATGAGAACTTCAGCAGCTTTCTTATACTTTCTGAAACATGCAAAACATAACAAATACTGAAACCCAAAGTCCACCACTCCTCTCAATATGTTCTTGGCAATGGTGACGGTAACTAACTCCCACCAACTCTCCCCTCTGCCCTGCTTCTGAGAGCATTAAAAAAAGTTATCAAACCAAACAATGATCAATTATAGCATTAATATCTCTAGAACTACAACTAACTACTTACTGAGACAAGAGAAATACAACCCAAAAAGTAAGATTGCTTATTTTAATTCTCCCAAAGCCATGTCAACCTACAGACTACAGTTCATTAAACATTTTAACCACGTTCTTCCATTGTAAAAATGGCCTTTCAACTGGCTGACAACAAAATTCATTTGGCAAAACTGACAGCTTTTGTTCAAAGACCCATAGTAATTCATGTTTAAGTGGACTGCACACAAAATGACAAACTCTGACTATTTTATAAGATATATGTCAAGTCAAAAGACAGTTTTAGAAGAGTGAATATGCTGCTGCAGTAACACCTGATGCCTCAGAGAGGTTACAAAATTGAGTATTTTTCTAGATCAATCTGTGGTCTATGAAGTTGTTTTAGTATACTCCACTCTCACCAACTGCAGACATGAATGAATAAATCTATCCATAGAGTAAAACCCTGGCACACTTTGGTATTTTAAATTGACTGGTGCATTGAATTATGGGACTGCCTATGATGAAATAATGTTGTAGGAAATTAATTGACTATGTTTCATCTGTCTTCAGTGACTTTCAAAAAACTTTTCCCTTGACACTACAAGTGACAAAACAGGTACCAATGTGTTTTAGACTGGTAAATTATCTAACTGAAGGAGGAAACTGATGGAGATCTGGAAAGCTAACTTTACTGTATTCACATCTTTAAAAGCTATTTTAGTTACTCTTCAGTTACAACTACAGGGCGCATCTCTATTTTACTCTCTGAGCCACACACCTTTAAGAGAATTAGCAGAGATGTACTCAGCAGTAGACTGATCCAGCTCCATCTACACTGCTGTTCCTGCAGTCCCAGGGCAGTCATGAAGCTATATTAACTATCTGTTTGCTCCTGGTTACTTACCAGGAGCATCATCTTGGGGCTAGCCACTGGAAAACCTAACTAGAATTGCCAGCGGGAAAACTTCAGATGTGCTCAGTGTTTAGGAAAAAAACAGATTTATTTGTTGGACTGGGACTTGGTGGTCTTTGTCACCTTCAGCCAAGTGAACATCAAGCAAGATCTAACATTATCCAGTGTCCTTCACAGGAAGGCCTTAGTAGTACCTGCCTGTGGGGTTTCAGTGGGACTCACCCAGAGCCCAAAGTGACAGTATCTGCCAGGAATAGATAGAGTGGGAAGATCTAGTGCTAAGTCTTGTCACCAGCCCAGACCAAAGTGTGTCACTAGAGTCACCCAGCTGAGGACAGTATTGCAGATTTGTGCAGCAGAAGCAGTGGTCTTAAGAAGTCCAGACTCTGTATCAGAATTATAAATTACATCTAGAGATAGCATACTAAAATGTAATTAATACACAGTAGAACACAGACACTTCAAAAATAATTGTATACAGTAAAAGAGTGAAAGACTAGATTAAAAATTACCTTATCTTGTTTTCCTGTACTGAACATGCATTCCCACTACCAATGGTTGAACTCAATCTGTGGCATAAAATTTTGAATTATGCTATAAAACCAGAAATATATCATCTAAAGCAAGATGAAGATGACTAAATGATAAGGAAATACATATTACCAAGGAAAGATTCTAAAGCTGATGAAGTCCATCGTTTTTTTCTGACCTCAACTAACAATGTTGATGCTACAGCTAGTCTATGTAGCTGCTTCTTACACCATATGATGCTTTCCCTTTATGATCCACTGTCTGAAATTGCTAGCCAGTAACAATACCTGCCTCATTTTTAATACTGAAAAAGGAAATAGCAGAGGAAAATATCACTAAATGTATAATTCCCTGAATTCCTGACTCTTAAGTATACATTCTCAAAGGGCTGATTTAAACAAATATTTACTTTTTGGTTGTTATGGTGATCATCTTTTCACAGCAGTTTATAAAAATAGGGATGTCTAAAAATAAAAATCCAAAGGAACCTAAGGCACTAAAAAAGGAATATGTCATGCAGATTTGTCTGCTTCAGAACAAATCTGCATATAGTGTCCTGCAACAGCACATTTTACAAAAGGAATTAAAGCCATGAAATTAACATTTTAATGAAGTAGAGAGACCACTGACATCAGGACTACTCACTGATTGCTGCTTCCAGGTGGCCTAATGAGATGAAATTACATTTATATCTATAGCTAGTCTAAGCCAGGCTTGTTTTGTAACTGTGATTGAATTTAAATGAGAAGATACTGCTGTGTGCAAACATGTCTAGGCTGCTAAGTAGCCTTATCAAATCCAGGCATAATATTTTATGTTAAGAAAAAGGATTTCAGTCCTTTTCCAACGCACCATAAATGAAGTTTTATCATTAATTGTATAGTATTCCACAACTTTTGTATTGGTTGCTCCAGGGATTGTCATATAAAATTTTTACTTCAATAAGTGCTCATTTATCAATGCACAGAAAAATTGTGGTTTATAAAGTTAAAGTATGAAATTGTAAATCCAGTGTATCCTGTTGATAGCTCACAGTGATGTTCTGGCACCAGAGGAATGCCATGCATTAAGGTATCGTGATGGAAACGTGAGACCACCATATACTGAGAAAACAATACACAATAAATGAAGAACTGCAGCACATCATAAATCCCATGCTCCTAAATGCCACTGAGAGAGCTGCATTTCATTTTCTGTCTTCACTATACACATTGAATAGACACATATAACTACTCTTCATTATTTCTCCCTAAATGAATGAGTCAGTATTGATATTGCTTTAGATATCATATTTCTACCTAAAGAACAAGATAACCATCATGCTTGGGACATACCTGTGAAATCCTCTGAATAAGTTTAATCCTATTACAATATTAAAAAAACAAATGAAAAAACAAGCCCAAAGCCAGGCTCAATTCATAATGCTATACATATTACTTAAGTCTAATTCTCACTTCATTCATGGGTTCACACACATCTGTGAAGTACTCTTCCAAGGTACTAACTTCTCACTTCATAAGACATCCTGACATACGGTCAGCTGCTGTTGTTATAACTGATGAGCACTAGAGACTGGAGAAGGGCTGGAGGAATAAAAAAAATAAACTCACTGACCCTTGAACTCAGCATTTCTCCCTAGTCTTGAACCAGAGATAAAGAATAGAAAAGAGGGGGTTTGTCTTTTTCTCCTTACAGTATATTCTGTATTTGTATACATAGATGTAGGTTCATAAGAAGAAAAAAAAAAGCTGCCTATCAGTGGCTCTTTGTTCTCTTTTTAAATGTGAAAACTTCATAGGAAACCACTGCTATGGAGAGCCTTTGTTTCTCTCTGGGACTACCAATGTTTACTACATTAGGTTTGGGTTTTTTGTTTGGTTGGTTTGGTTTGTTTTTTGTTTGTTTATTTTGAGGTTTTTTTGAGGGGGTGGTGTGTGCCAAGGGCTGTTGCCCATTTGCACATGGGTTACATTTCAGGATACAGTAACTAGTTTTAAAAAATGCCACAATTGGTGAAGTAACTGTAATACTATGCTTGAAGCTACCCCTATACTTCCACAGCGTGGCCAAGCAATCTTCCTGGTTGTTGCAGGAGATTTTCAGAAATGTTTTTCTGCTTGAGACCTTACTAGGTACAAGCCACAGACAGATTGCTTGGAAGGACTTCATGAAATATGCACCATGCCTTGCCATGGGAACTCAGACACAGAGAAAGAGACTGCTGGAAGCAGGAGAAACAGCTAGCAGACATGTATTTGAGATGCTCTTCTATCATTAGCAGAATGACCCATATTGTCACAGGCCAATAAACACATCTGAGGACTGCTGCCTGAGCCCTGGGACTCCCTTGAACATGGAGCCTTCTGATCCAATGCTTGTACTACTTGAATTGTTGAGACAACTGTCCTGGAAAAAAGGCTAGATACAAATGTGCCTGTTCAGCACAACCAAAACAGAAATGTAGCCTGCTCAGTGTGATGTTTGCCTGCTCAGCAAACGACTTCCTCTGCAACAGGAGGTGTTAAGCCACCTGTATTCTTAGAATGCAGGTGATAGAGTTAAACCAATCCAGTACTAACCCACCTCTGATGGAAGTGACCTTGCTGTCTCCTGCCCCATGCTGGATGCTCCCACTGCTCCCCTGATCCTGCAACAAGCCCCTTCAGCACATGCAGGTGGCAGAAGCCAACCCTCCCAAAGGGCTGGAGAGTGCTGGGGGACCCAAATTCTGAAAACTGATGGAGGGGAAACACAGGTATTTTCACTACAAGGCTGTAGAGTCACAAGAGCTCATCAGGCAGGACTGGATACTATACACACAGTCTATTTTCATACTACAAACTCTTTCTTCATCCACCAAAGGGGATAAGCACTCTCAGTTTACCCCACTAATTCAAGATATGGGCTCAGGCTTACCTTCTTATGGCAGGAGACCCAACTTGCACCTCATATCTGTTGTGTTGGTAATATGCAAAACCAAGATGATACGGAAAACAGCATTCTCTTGCAGTTCATATGAATTCTGGGCCAAGGGCTGAAACATTTTTTCTACATTATTCTACCATTGCCCAGAGTAGCATTTTTCTCTTAGTTCCTATTGCCTAGACCAGCATCTGGAACAAGTTATGTAGCCAGAGGAGAGTAACAGAAATGAACCCAGTGTGTTCCCAAGACTTGATTTTCAGATACAATACACCTACAGCTTTCAGTAAATTCATTACAGAATTAAAGGGCTCAAACCTACCAGAAAAAATCAAGCCCATGCTGATTAAACCCACTCAGGAAGTATTCCTCTGCTTTCTATGCACTAGCTAAATGCTCTAGAGGCCTATGAACATTTGCTGCAAGTATGGATTGTAATATTTCAGCCTGGGAGATGACAAAGGCATGAATAATGTCAGCAAGATCTACATATGAGAAGGATGTTCAGTATTTCCTGGCTACCAACAGATGGAAAATCAAATGTATGGAACCACAGCTGTTCCTTTTCTGATATGGTGAAGGACCCAAGAGGACCTCCAACCTACAAACTCCAACAGAAATGAGTAGCACACCCTTGTCCCTCACTCCAGGTGTATAGACATTTTACTCCATTCCTACAGACAAATACCTGTGGGGGAAGACGACAAAGAGAACGTGGTGTGTGTATTTTTTCAGCAAAATATCCTTGAGCTGATAGACATCATGCCATGGGAAAGACGAATAAGAATAAGAAAACAAAGAACAAGGAATTGAAACAACTATGAGAAAGCATGCAAAAGAAACTGATTACCAAGGACAGTAAATGAAAACCCATGATGTAAGAGCTTACAGCAAGAAGCTGAGGAAAATTACTGGGCAAAAGATATAAAAGAGAGATTGTATCACAAAACAGGGTCTTCGCTTGCTTACAGCTTTGGAGTCCATGTTCTTAATTGCCACAAGTGCCCTTCTTCCATTCAGACCCAAATTTCTTCATCATTAATAAAACACCAAATCATTTGGTTATGGAATAGGTACACGCCTATCACAAACTACTCTAAGCTAGGTGAGAATAAAAACAATATACTCAAGTTGTGCTAAATCTGTGGTTTTCAGCACTTTGTAATGCCTCCCCCCAGTCTCTTTTTGCATTTATTTATCTAGAGCAGCAACAACTACAGATTTTGAGATTAAAATCTTCCAGAGAGAAAGCAAACCATGGTACACGTTACCCTCTGTAATCAGTCAGTGTTCTCTCTTACACCTCCACAGACACCCCACTTCCTGTTGTCAACAGGAGATACTCAAGAAAGAGCACAGTGCCTCAAAGGATAAGCAGGATAAAGATGGGGTTGCACAGCTGTGTCTAGATATGTATAGCCTGGAACTCCTGCATATTTGAATTTTGCAGTGCCCATTTAAAAAAAAAAAAAATAAAAAAATCCAGATCCCAAGTGGAATAGTGCCTTAGATTTTTCATTACTCTCAACCAGGAGAAAAAAAAAAAAAAAGCCAGCGCTAACATCAATGTTTTTGTTGTTTTTCCAAACTGAAGTTCTGTGTTTCAATGCAGCAATTCCTACAAGTTGTTTCCTGTCTCCCATCCATCACCCATCTATCATCCATCACCATGATCTTAACTGATGGAGATCTGACAAAACATGTATCTTCCTTATTAAAATGTAAGGTGCTTAATAAAAAAAAAAGTTACTTCCATGACACATCAAGTTGACGTTGTCGTTAGTAAACAGCAAATTTCAGACTTCCAGTGCTTTTCTGTTTGCAAATAAGAATTCCTACAGAATGTTTAACACAGACATTTGTAAACTGACAGATCAGTGTTAACACTTGATGCAACATAATTACTTCTGTTACCCAAACCACTGTTGAAAATGAGTAAACACATCTATGGACCATATTAAAAATAAACTCCTGCTTTGCCTAGTCCTTCAGTCATGCTTCCATGATTTTATGTTGCTTTAGAAATGGCACAATGCTTTACCAAAGAATAAATTACAGGGACAAAGAGTAAATATAAATGCCACTTGGGTTGTTTATAAGAAAACCATGTGAAGCATGCACCTTCTCAGTAATAAAACTCTGAATAAAAGTCTCTGGAAAGAACTTCAAAAAACAAAACAAAACCCAACAAACAAACAAAAAACCCCAGGCCCCATAAATAGCCCTGAACCAGATGCAGATGCAGTTTTCTATGACTCATGCTATAGCAATGATGCAGTATTTGTAAATGGTGGGTAATGCATGGACTCAAAACAAGGCAATTTACAGGTTTTTTATAAGATAGGAGAATTATTTCCCCATACACAATGTGTACAAAACCCATGCACGCTTAAACCTGTTTAATTATCCTTTCTGCCTTTGAGAAAGGCATCTAGAATTTCCATCTTATATTACACATAGGATTCTTTATTATAAATTATGTGACTCACCCATGTAAATATAATTTGCCAAGAACTACTTATGGTAGTCAGCTGCATGGCAGGCACATTACTGGCAATAATGCACGTGAATCACCTCAATCCCTCCTCTCCTACCCACTGCCCTAATTACCAAAGCTTTAAAGCTCAAAGACATTTTATGCTGAATTTTGGAAATACTCACACCACATGTAAAATGAGCAGAGTTCTGTATGAGAACATTTTTCTTTAAGGAAGGATGCATATCTTTTTGTGCATACCATGTACACACTATGTTCAGTGGCTACAAATCAAACATTTTAGTCCTGATGGCAACCATCAGAAGGTTATTACTACACAATTCATAATGACTTTTAGTTTTATGGATGAATGTCAAAATAATCCAGTAGGTTCCAGAGAAGCTCTTATTAGGACAGGGGACACCATTTATCTTTAAAAATACTCTGCTGGTTGATGAAAAGTGTGGTTCAGGTTTTTAAATAGTTTCTTTGGTGTTTTCACTGCTTGCTTCTGAGAAGTAGCTTTGAAATGTAGCTCTGTTGTTTAACTAAAGTAATTGACGTTTAAGGATGTCTTATCAAACAGAACTTGAGTTTGTACTTCCATTTAGAATGGAAACTATTTAAGTTTCATAAAAGTTATTTTTACATTCCACAAAAAAAAAAAAAAAAGAATGGAAGGAGGCTATTTGGAAAAACAAACAAACAAATAAATATCGCAGCCATTCTGAAATAAGCATGATGAGTCATATTTGGTTATGTCAAATTTGGCACTCCTTAACCACATTATATCACTGAATGTCCTCTGCATAAAAAAGCCCTAACACAGCTCCTGCAGAAAAAGATGTCTGATTCTGGTTTAGAGAGAACAGTAATGACAACTATAACCTACACTGGCATTCTGGAAGTATTTTTTCCATATACCAAACTCCATCAGTGTTTTAGAATTTTCTCTTTAAAATATCAACTCCTGTTCTGGAAAACTACATATTTTTGCACAAACATGTATATATTTTTATATATGTGCAGTTGTATCTGTTTACCTAGATGTCTTAAAAAAGCAAATTGAAGGGTTTTTATCACTGTAGTTTTGAAGTAAAAGAAATTCAAATTTGGCAGAAAAGGATTAATGACAGCATTCTATTAAATGTGCAAAATACACTTGCAGGAAAAATACAATAAAACAAAAATCAGTATTTTTTTTTCAGTTGACACATTAACTAATAAAAATACATTGTGTATCAACATGTCTGAAGGAAAGAAGATTCTTGAGAAGATGAATTACATAAAGAATGCTGTTTGGGTTTCATATAAATTGCTTTTTTTCATTTTCAGAAACCTAATGTACTAACAGCCCTGAAATGAGATGTCCATAGCTTGCCCCGTGTATTTGTGCAGTCTCCTGAGCACAAATGAAATTGCTGTATCAGGATCTAAAATTTAAAGAACCTCCTTTAACCTCTAGTAGCTGGTTATTCATATTAGCAGTCACCAGTGCCTTGAACAGATTACAATCCCCCTGTGTATGCTTATTAATTTTTCCTCTGCCAGATATATCTTTAATTTCTCCTGATTTCCTGCAACCCACAAGCATATCCTGTGCAAGCAGAGGAAGCCATGAACTGGTCAAATGTGATTGCTGTGACAGCACGAGAAGCACCATGTTATACAGTGGAGCACTATATAACATGTTTGTCTCTCCTAACATACATTATTTGATTTTCTTAGACACAGGATTATTGGATGAGGCATGCAGATGCAATTTCTTTTTTTGTTAGCAAATGTAGTTACTATAGTAGAACATAGGTCAGGTGATTGCATATTTTGGAAACTATACCTGCATATGCTGACCTCCAGAGTTTGTAGTAAACCCACCTAACTTTAGTGGTATACTTTTAAAAGCAGCAGTAAAGGTTATTTTGATAAATTTGGCATATTACCTCTAGCATTTACCAAAAAAGCTTCCTAAACCTTTGTTGCCAGCAATGCTAAGAAAACCTTAGGGCTTTTTTACAGTTCTGAAATGAAATAAAAAAAATTAATACATTGTAACATTGTAAGTTCCATCACATAGCCTCTTAGTCCTCACTAGAAAATGTTTATATAACATTTCCAACCTATTTTATGCTGACATGTACACCCTGAATTTTATTAACAGAATTTAGTCTGCTCAGAATCCCAGTAAGGTATCCTGATATTGCTTTCCCTCCAGCTGGTCTTCTCCATCTGAAATGTTCTCCAGTCCATAAATAGGAAAAACTACTAAAAAGCTGACTGCATCATAAGCATCCCTACAAATGTGCAGTTTACAGTATCAGCAGCTGTATAGAAATAAAAATAACAAACCAAAAACAAAACAAAGAGGAACATTTCAAACCAAGTTTTTTTAAAAGAAAAAAAAGAAAGATACCCTTAACAATTAAACTGGTTTTGGTTGAGGAGCTGAAGCTTGTTACAAATATCTGAAAGTATCAGGTTGTCCAGATGCAGAAACTAAGATAAGAAAGACAGATGTCACTCTGAAGATGGTGCTGCATGAAAAAATGTCCATTTTTACATCTACTAAGATACAACAGAGGGTGTGCAGGAGTTCCTCTGCCAAATGGATAGAGGAGAAAAGAATTTCAGCATGGTATGTGACCAGGGATAGGGGTCCGAGAGGAGAGGAGAGGAGAGGAGAGAAGAGGTCACATTCAAGGTTTTAATAGTCAATAACATTTTCTGGAGAATATGATTCCAAAACTATTTGGAAAAACTTCAGAACATCCATCAGCACAAACAAAACAAGGGGTCAATTCGCTATTCTGTGAAATACTGAACATCTTATGAATCATAAATATTTTTTGATGCATCAGTAAGGGGAACTTGCCAAAAAAACTAAACTCAAAGAAATTAAATCTGAATATAAACAGACAGTTCATGAATACTGAAGCCACACTTTAAGGTGACAAAAGAATAATGTAAAAATTGGAGGCAAACAAAAAAGCAGATACGTACATTTTGCCACCGGGTTGTAATTAGTGACGGGACAACCAACATCTCACAAAGCTCCCACAGTTAAAAAATTAAGATCTTATAAATATTTTTGCTAGCTTCTGACAGACATTTCACAGCTACTGCACTGAAAAGCTCAATTATTAAGCTGAATAGATAGATTTGTAACATGTACAAATCTAGTTGTTTCTCTCTCAGTAGCAAGCCAGAAATTATATAGGTAGCACACAGCAGCATGGTCAAAGCATTTATTTCTGTAGGGGATGCATTGTTGGGTTGGTTATTCCACAATTTCTTTGCTTCTTGCATCTGTCCTTGACGCTGTTGCTGGAAGAGTTTGGATACTAGGTGCACTGACCATCAGATTGTGTCTAAGGAGCTACTTTCCTTTAAAAGACCCTTACCACTACCCTGCAATGCCTTCTCAAATCCCATCTTTGCTTGGACTTCTTTATAAACTCCCCACCACCATTTCACCAGACAGTGCTCTGTCTCCCTACATCTCCAGAGACAGCACAGGCCACTGGTGTTACCCCACCCTTTCACACTATTCTGCCTCATGCTCCTTGTATTTTAATTTTTATGGTAAGCTCTTTGGTTCAGCATTTAACATGGAGGAAGAACTACTGCCATATAAAAGAAAACAACCCCCAAAAACCAGAGTAATCCTCCCAAAATGATCCAGACTTCATCAGTTACTAAGATGTGGAGTGGGAAGACCGAGACACACTTTGCATGGGGCCTCACAACTACCCCCTAATACGGTTTTAAATCCCCCTTGGAAGAAAGTCAATAGTGGTGATGGGAGAATCTGTAGATCCCAATATTTTTACTATCTACAAATTAATGTGAGATAAGAGGAAAAAGCTGAGTGGAGTGGGGAGAGGTGGGGAAAGGAAGAGATAAATTCAAGAAACTACCAAGTATAAGCTTTAACTTAACCACACCCTTATGTGTTCCCTTTTCAGGAAAGAAAGGGAGAGATAAGAGGACAGAAGAGTAAGCAGAACTGAAACTGGTAAAAAAATGTTTTCCAAACAAATCTTTATCTAAGAAAATGAACGAAAATGTACCAAAAGCTCTGCTGGATAATGGCCCTGCAAAGACACTGCTTTAAGGAAACCCTTCCCTGAATGAGGCCTTGAACTTTAAGATCCAGTCAAGAAGGAAAAACAAAGAGTTTTTTGAATGTCAGAAGAAAAGAAAGGTTATAAGTGTTTTACAAGGATGAGTTATCCTGTCTTTTGTTGTCTTTCAACAAGACATTTGTTTTGATATACAGTTATTGGCTACATATTTTCTCAGGAGTTTTACTTTATCAGATATTCTACAGCCCTACATGAAAGCTGGGCAGGGACATTTTACAAGCACATGTAGTGATAGGACAAGGGGCAATGGCTTTAAACTAGAAGAGGGGAAATTTAGGGTAGATAATAGGAAGAAATTCTCTGTGGTAAGGGTGGTGAGACACTGGAACACGTTGCCCAGGTAATTTGTGGATACCCTTGCCCATAAAGTGAGCAACCTGGCCTAGTGGGAGGTGTCCCTGCCCATGCATGGGTGTTGGACTAGATGATCTTTAAGGTCCCTTCCAACCCAAACCATTCTATGACTCTATGATCCACAGAGAAGCTACAGAGGTCAGCACAAAATGAACTGATTTCTTTAATATGCAGAACAACAAGTGAAATACTTTGTATTACAGTTACAAATAATCACTCTTTAATCTGAAAAACAATCTTCTGAAAATACTCCTGCTTAGTTAAACTCTTGGGATGGTTGAGAAGAAAGGCACTTGCTCCTAAGATCCTGCTTGTAAATAGGTGGGATTCCACTGTTTCTCTGAAGTTGACTACACCCAGCAGCAGTTCAGCTTTTACACCTCGTTTTAAAATGTTCATGTGTTAAATTCTCTTGCATAAACATCACTAAAACTGCAACTGCTGATAAGGCTACCAATCAATCTCATTAAAGAACTAAAAGTTATTTCGTTTCTCTCTAAGGGATTTTGTTTGCCTGGGGTAAGGAAGATATCATTTCAGAATGATGCTGTCTTGCATGAAGTACAGCAGGCTGTAAACCATGTCATGATTTTATCAAAGCCATTTCTTTGTCATTGTTGTTACAACACACAAGCCGCTGCTGGGTTATTAACTTCAAATTAAGTAGTTTTAAATATAGGATAGCATCCATATTTAGTGGAACATTAAGGTTCTTTTGTTGTGACTCTTTTTGTTTGAAAAGCAAAACAGGAATTAAATCAATCCTATCTGTAATATTTGTATATGAAAGAGCATACACAAAAGAAAAACAAGTGATGAAGCCAGTAAATATCTTTTCTCATTTAGTATTGCTAACACATTCATTTTCAAAGAGAGAGTAGTCTGGAAAAGGAGACTACCAGTATTTTTCTGAATTTATTTTTGACAACCATACTGCTTTTGTTAGGCTTTGAAAAAAAAAAAGCAATAGCCCCCCTACCACAGAACCTGAAAGATACTTTACAAAAGAAAAGCGTTTAACTATTCCTTTTTAAATATTTATAATATATTGTATCAACAAGAGGCAAGCAATTTAAAAACAGCTATGGCTTACACCTAATATTCAAGCTGATTTCTAATGAATTTATGCTTTTTCCTCTATCAGCACAAACAGACCATTCAATTCTTAGCAACTTCTGCCCTTATACAGGAGGAGACACTGAATACCAAATTTCAGAAGATGCTGGTTAACTGAAGAAACAAAGAACAGTCTCCCACAACATGCCAGATTTACCGATTTATTTTGTAGCTCAGTGAATGCATATATGCAAGGATGTTTTACAGAGACCTAAACTTACCAGCTGCTTATCTCTCACAAAAATCAGAAATTTCAACACATTGCAGACTTTTCAGATGTATCAAACTGAGTCAGGTGCCTATTTATATCAGTAAGAAGGCATTATTTTCTCCTGCCAGCTCGTCTGATTGCCACAGTGCTTAAGCTGAGTTGCAGCACTTGAGCTGCCACTGTCTGCCCTCATCAAAGCAAACCAGCTCCATCCACTTCCCTCACTTTCTGCCTTTACCATCAAATTCTTGTTCCTTCCCTCCTTGACCATTGCTTTGGCACAAGATTTGCAGGCCAGATGGTGAATCATGTGAGAAAAATTGTCCCATTGAAAAACAATCCTTTTCCTGTATTTTTCTCCACAGGCAATTGCTGCTTTTACAGGCACATAAAACTACATTGATTGGTTACAAAGCTTTTGGGTAGACTAATGACCTCCTGTATCCCTTCTGCCCCAGTTTTGCAACTTGTTGAGAAGCAAATCAACTTAAGGATCGCTTCCTGGGTTATTTTTACTAAAGTTCAGCCAGGAAATAAAAGTCTGAACTTTCAAGTAGGAACACAAACATTCTGGTTAAAAGAAATGCAAATACTTGACTGGATGTAAATCAGCAAAGCTGCACATATTTCAACATAGCTAAATTAATTCACCTCAGATAGGATCTATCTGGTCTTGCAAGTCGTCAGGAAGAAGAGCAGATGGTCACTGAAGTTGGTAAGATCTGCATTCTTCTTGGAAAGGAGTAAAATAACTTTACCCATAAAGAGTAAGGCATAATTATTAAACAAACATCTTCACATTCTTTTAACAAAAAGATATCTCACATTGCAAGATTATATCCCAACAAACTAGCCTTAGGTGGTTGGATTGAGTCTGCAAGGTGCAATGCCAATGTATCACTTGTTCTCCTGATCAAGGAAAAATCAAAGTAGGACAAGTTGCCCAGTCCAGATTCAGTTATTTGGTCTACAAATAAAGTTAACAACAATTTTTTGCTAGTATGAAATAACTCATATTAAAACAGCCAATTTCTTTTACCATAGAACAGGGTTAGTACCTCTGCATTACAACTTTCCAGCTCTTTCATTACAAGACCCTACTGTAATTACTCTGTACAACATCAAGTTTAAACCACTTCAACTCAAGTGGTTTATATTTCCAGACTTTTTCAGACTCAGATTAATTTTTTTAAAGGGAAGAAGGGGCACCACAATCTTAGCTAGAGCAATTCAGCAGTATAAAAGACTGAGGCTATAGAAAAATGTTTTTGTTAAATAAAAAGACAACAAAAAAAATTCAGGTGGATTATTTTCTGAAAAGCAATATCATCCCTAAGCCATGGAAATAGGAGTTGAAGTTGGGCAGGATTTGTGTCACTAATATGCTTTTTGCCAACTTTCATGAAAAAATCCCTAATTTGGTCAAAAACTATGAACTCTGGAAGAATCTTAATTTTTTACACGCTCATCATTTTATGGAGTTTACAGCTGAAATTTAAGAATTATCTGCCCTTATTGAGTATTAACACCTTCCACCCTTCAGTTCATACACCATCCCCTACTTCCCTCACTACCCCTGCGTGTGACCACCCATGCAGCACGAGAATGGAAGTGGTCTGATAAAAATGCAAAGAAGACAGCTATTTAATAGCTCTGGAAAGGAATTTGGCAACTGAAGCAGAAATCCAGCCTGGGAAGGGATGGCAGCAGTATTTGCTGCGTGACTGCCTGTTGATTTTATGTTTCAAAACATTGTAGAATAACATAAATTTTATCAGTAGTAAAGAACATTAGGTTGTAAAGTTCAGTACTCAGAAGTAGGAAAATGCCAGACTTCAAGTTGCTTTTGCCAATATAATGGATATTATCTTAAGTTCCATGATGATATACTACTTTGCCCCAGGACCTGCACTTGCAGTGCATCAGGGTTGTGTAACAACCGAGTGCAGAAAGGTCTGCAATGAAGCAATCAGTGAAAGGGGAGGAAACAGAACAAGCTCAACTTTACACAGTTGAGTCTCAAACTAATCTGCATGCTAAATAAAATCAAAGGGAACTGTTTGCTATTTTGGCTTATTTCATAAACAGACTGTAATTTCTCATCTTTTGTTTTGGCTGACGGGAAGTTTTTAGGGTCAGTTTTATAGTGCTGATGAGCATCCCTAGCTGCACAGAAAGCGACTGAAAACCACGAACACAGGTGTCTAAAACCAGGCAGTCGACCTGACCCTTAAGTTTTGCTGTGCTTCAGTTTCCCACAGGAATGAAGTAAATACAGATATAGTGCAAGTAAATTCTTTCAAGATTAGGAAGCACTCTAGTATTAGAGCAGCAAGCAGCAGAGATGCTTATATGGAAATTCTCTTTTAAGAAAATGGTTTGAATAGTGCAGCATATAAACCCTGGGACCATACACTTCAGGTAAGAAAACAAAGTATTTACAAGTTGCTCATTCAGCGAGTTTGGATTGACAGGAAGCTGAACAGGAGCCAGCAGTGTGCCCAGGTGGCCAAGAAGGTCAATGGCATCCTGGCCTGGATCAGGAACAGCGTGGCCAGCAGGTCCAGGGAAGTGATTCTGCCCCTGTACTCAGCCCTGGTGAGGCCACAGCTCGAGTCCTGTGTCCAGTTCTGGGCCCCTCAGTTCAGGAAGGAGATTGAGGTCCTGGAGCAGGTCCAAAGGAGGGCAACCAGGCTGGTGAAGGGACTCCAGCACAAGTCCTGTGAGGAGAGGCTGAGGGAGCTGGGGGTGTTCAGCCTGGAGAAGAGGAGGCTCAGGGGAGACCTCATCATCAGCATAGATTAAAACATCTACCCAGGAGACGGCTATTTACAAGAAAGACTATTTCAAGCATGAATTTGTTGATTTGCTTTATGCAAATGCAAAAGAGTGTTGTTGCTTACTATATTGTCACTTTAAACGTTGCTTAATTGACATAAAAATTAACTAGACTGTTGCATGCATCAAGTATTCATGGTTAGCTATCTATGTATATTTAATATATTTCCATGTCATCATCCATTCCTAGATAATTAGCTCCTGGAACTCTGTGTTTCAAATGGTGAAACATAAAAAGATTTTAATTAACATAAATCCGGCAAACAGTAGCAATTCCCACTCATTTTCACCTCCTATCTCTTTTCATACTTTTTTTCTGATATTTAGCACTTAAAAAGGCATGCACCTTTCAGTTTCTTCAGTGACACATCATAAGCATCCAGGCTAACCAAGTTAAATGAGCATTCAACACAGACAGTTAAACGCTAACTTTCTCTCACCTCATTTATATTATATTTTCTCGGAATTATACGACCTGTCCCAACATTCTGACATATAAGACAGTCACACAGAGGAAGCATCACTGAGATTTACAATGAACACATTATTAGCTATTTGAAACACCAGGATTTCAGATTTCTTGTAAGCAAACATTACATGTTTTTTAGTCTTGTGCAACAACGCATCAAATCACCTTATCCATGACAGTCCATCTAAAATTGTCTGTCAGCTTCAACAAGTGAAGGATTCTGCCTGAGATATGAATGCCAAAACAGGCTTTTGCTTTGTGATTAAATAGGACAGAACTGCTGTATTAAAATAAAAAACAACCAACCAAAGGCAAAATAAAAACACAAAAAACCCAACCACAAAACTGTATGATGTTTCTGACTGAGCAACACTGACAGGTTGCAATAGCTGGGGCACAGGTTTGATAGCCATTTCCCTCCTTGTTGAGTTACTTAAATTGGTTAGCAGTTCTGGGATTAAGTTCCACTCACATCTGCCACTCCTTGGCTAGACACTTTGGATTAAATTTCATCTTTGGTTAGTGAGATGACTACCTGCTGTTTGCTTGCTAGTGGAGCTGTATTTGTTCTTCCTTTCCAGACTTGGTGTTAGAGTGATTAATTTTCAAGTCCAGACAGAAATTAATGGAAAAGCTGAACACTTTACCAGAGGTCTCTGCACTCTGCCCAGGACACAATTCAGGGTTCTGCTACAGACCTTCCTGTCACTCACCTAGTTGTACTCACACATCCCTCCATCAGATAACCCACTCAAAGAAAATTCCTTTAGGAGTCACCACCTGGCTGGCTGTCATTCTGTTTTGGCAGAGGGGACCACGTTCTTTGAAGAGGAGTAAAACAACCCAAAGATGGTGCTGCTGTCGAAACTCAACAAGCCTATGTTGGTAAGCAAAGGGAAACAGCTGAACACAACCAACCTTACTCATATTCCTGCTAACTGAATTTCACTCAAAATGTCATCTATGGGGTGCATTATTTCTGCTGGAACACAATAGGAGTGTCAAAAAAGGAACCAAATATATCTGCTATGATAGTAAGCAACTGTGGAGAGCAGCTGGGTAAGGAAGCTCTCAGTAATGTTGAGATGGAAATGCTATGATCACAAGCATCTGCTGTGTGACAAAAAATACGAATCATCATGCACTGGATTCAAACATCTTTGTAATGGACAACTGCCAAGCATCAGCAAAACTAGGCTGGTGGAGGCACATGGAGCAGAAACCTTACAGAGGCTTCAGAAGGTACCTGGTATGGAGGGACATAGCTCATGAAGTTAGCAAAGCATCATCTCTTTCCTGGTTGAGAGACAGACCTATAAATATTTTTCCTTCTTTCAAGAGGAGAGCAAGCTAAGCATAATAGCACTGGAATGACAATAATTAACTGCACCATAGGCAGTGCTGGAGCAGGACTGTGGTGGAGAGTACACAGAGAGTAGAAAGACAAAATAAGGAAGGCTCAAATTTTCATAATTCTCTTGAACTTCAGAGTTAACAATTTCCTCTCAGTTCACAGATGAACACAGGAAAAGGATAGAGTGGCATAAGAGAAGGGAACTTAAAGAATTAACTGTCTTCTACAGAACTGGTGAGGCCTCTTTCACACCTACCTGAGGCACAGGCATCAGGATATGCAGAGGACAGAACCACAATAGTTTAGTAAAGAAGGATTTCATGCAAGTTTCTTTGCAGTATCTGCTGCTGGGAGATGTAGGAGGAGATCCTTCTAAAATATCCTGACAGTGTGCTAACCAAATATATGGAAAATACTAAGAATCTGGATGATCTTGAGCCACTATGTTTCAGTATGCTCAGTAATCACTCTAAAAGATATTACTGGCTGATAAAGGTGTAGATGGGCTTTTGGCTAAAATCTAAGTATATAACACAGCATGGGGTACAGCAGCAAGGGCAGCAAATTCCAGAATTGCTCTAGGCTGCCAGATGGTCATTTCCATTTCAGCAGAACTGCATTTTCTTTTGAAGAAGGCTGAACTAATTTGAACATTCTAAAAAACCTAAGTGCTCCATGGGCTGTGGTGACAACAGTTATAAATAGACATGCTGCTTCCTTGTCCATTCATTCATTGTCATCAACCTGCAACTGATTGCTTCCAAATAATCTGTCTCAGCTCCAAGGTTCTGCTATTAAGCATCAGCTCCTCTAGACTGGATTATTTCAATCTCATTTTATCTTGGTTGATAAATCAGAACATTTGTGATCTTCATCTAAATTTGTCCACAAATATTCTAGTTATTGCTTTTAGGTTTTGATCAAAGAAGAGTATTATGGAAAAAAAAAAACAAAAAGAAGAATTTCACTCATATATGTCAGCATTTTGTTTTGTAATTTTAAGTAACTCCTCTGGTTTATCTCTATTTAACCACGCTCCCTCGTGTATTCATCTGGTTCTGAACATTCTTTCTGTATAAGAAACACTGCTGAAAATAACATGGTATGACTTACAATAACAGCCTGAGAAAGATACTTTATCCCCATACTATGCTAAAACCAGTTTCTGATAACAGTCATATTTAGATACTCTCCAAAATCCACCAAATATTTTCAGACACAAAATTTGCTTCCCCAAACCTTTTCCCCAGGAAGAATTCCTGGTTCTCAGAGTTCACTGTAATGCTAACGTAAACCTTTTTTTTCATACTGACTTAGTAGAAGGATATCTTGTCCTTCTGCTGCACTATAATATTGCCAAATCATCGGAAAACTAAGTGCAAATGCCAGTTCACTTAGTGCTATCATTCAGCTCTACAGAATTTTCCATTTTAGCTACCAGTGTGTGCTAATAGCACACAAAATATATTTTACATGTAATTCTTGACAGCCTTTGTTTATCTTGTGACAAAAGCCTGACCAGCATATTGCTCATGTTCTTATTTTGTTTATAATTGTTTTCTTAGTGTGTTTACTTTGTTTCAGAGAAAGATTTTTGTGAAATGTCATACTTCTGGGATTAAAACAACGCTGGTGTTCCTTTTCAAGATCATGGCTCTTGATTTTTGTGCACAAAAGATATACATAGCAAATTCCATGGAGAAAAAAATCAGTGTGACATGTGACATTTCTGCTCCATAAAGCAGAAGTACAACTTAGTAATGGTAGTCAGCAAAGACACCTATCCATTGAAAATCGGAAAAAGTTTTGCATTTTGGTTTGGTTTTTATTTTCAAGAGTGTAAACTCTGAAAGCTAAAAGATACTTATTATGTAACCATGATAAAATATCATATTTGATATAGCACCATTTCCTAAAGTGTATGCTGGATTACTCAAAAAGAACATTATTGTACTTAAAAACTTTGGATTTGAGATCTACTGTCAAGAGTATCTTCAAACACCTCTTACTTCTTTCAACTACCTTCATTACTTCCATCCTTTCACACTCTCCCTAATTCTTCTTCTAAAATTAAAAAGTATATATTTCTTAGAAATGTGTTTCTGGAAAGCAAAATATTTTGAGAAAACAATATTGAGATAACAGCAGCAAAAGAATTACTATAGAATTTCTGAAAATGAAATCAACATTTCTGAATTATAACCAGATTATAACCTAATTCTGCCATTCTCATAGGCAAAAACTCTCTTAATTACTTCAGATTTACTTCTCTCAGGCTCTTTCAGGGAACATTGCAGATCATGAACTTGCTTTATTCCTTCACAGCTTCTTGCATAACAGAACCTCAAAATCCTGCCAGTAAAATCCCTCCATTCTAAGATTTTTTTTTCTTTCATTTGACATTAATGGGCATGAAGAGTATTGTTAATAGTTTGTCATTCTAAGTGTAGAAAATAGGAGACTGGCAAAACACATTTGTTCTTTTGCTCAAAAACATACACCACAAGAGGGTTGCATTCAATCTCACTTTTTGAAATTCCTATTTCGCACTATTCAGTTATGTTCAACACTTTTTGTCTCTTTTACTTTGAAAAGATGCATCATCTTAAGAGGAAATCTCTGTTGTAGGTCAAGACATAGCATCCTGATAGTGTGTCCTGGATTGCTTTCCAAGTGACAGGGACCTACCCTGTTGACTTCAACAGCGAGGAGGAGGCCACAGACCTCGTGCAAGGCTATAGCAAAATAGTTGCTACACTGGGCTGGGGATATTCCAGAATATTTTGCAGTCTGATCAAGCTCACTTTGTTCACTTTCTGGACTAGCTGAAACCCATGATGACTTTGTTACCACAATCTCTTTAGTCTGGGTGTAAAGTAGCCCTAGGCTGGGCATGGTGCTTCTTCTGTCACCTCAGATGGAACGTCAGAGTAAAATAATTCTGCTTATAAAAAATCTTGGGGGGATTTTTATGACCGTTGCTGCATAAATTCACAAAGTGAGACAGTTTATCAAGTAGACAGTTTACCAAGATGGAAATCAGCCACCAAAACTCCTCTACATATATGCAATTTAGTATATATACAATATATCATATCTTACAGGAAAAATATGACCATGTGAGTCATAGACTCATTATATTCCATCAGCATTTGGCTGTTTGATTTTAATTAATTCAGTGCTGTCTGCTGCTATTCAGACAAGAAGATGTGTAAAAGAATATGCTGCTAGTCGATGACGTGCCAGAATACAGAACGACACAAGACTGAAAGTCAAGAGAATTTATCCCTTCAAGGAGGAGAATAATCCTTTGAAAATGTACTCTCCTAATGTACAACACTGCTGTTATAAATCAAAATTTATGCATATATTTTTAAATTGAGTGCATACTACTTACTTGTGTGTTTCAGTGTGTAATAACTGAATTTGTTAGCACCACAGGTAGCACTGATGAACTTCCACAGCCTCTCACAGTATGGTCTAGAATATGTTATTAACAGGTTTATTAAACATCCACATTAAGCATGTGGTGTGCACTCTTTGAGACAGCTGTAGCTTAACTGCTACCTTCTTCAATAATGCCAATATACCAGCAAGATAGTTGTTTCAGATGTACAAAAGCATATAATGGTTTTGCCTGCTTCAAAAAGACTATCCAAGCAGATAGTATGTGAAGAATGGCAAGGAAAGAAGGAGCCATATAGCTGCAGAGCATATGTTTCATTTAATTCTCTGATCCATGCTGTAAGAGCAGAAAACCTCAGGGCTGACAGAGGAAGCTAGGGAGCTTTCAGGTCTTTTGGAAGGAATGTTTTTATAGAAGTGAAGGCAGAAGTAGGACTGGCTAAATCGCAGTGGTGCTGCTGACAAGATGAACTTGGACTTCAGCACTTCAGCAAAGAAACCTTTTGAAGGGTGATGTTTAAAAGCATCCAAGTAGATTTAAAGAACACTAATTCTTACAGGATTTTAAATGGGATTTATGTCCCTAAGGTCTGCCTTCTGCGTGTTTGGCTTTTCAACATGAGTACCCATAGCAACTTCCAGGCAATGTAAATGTGCCATTGCTCACAAATTCCAAAGTCTCTGAAGTATTTTTGAAAATGTCTCTTTTTATTTATTGAGCATCTTTATGCTTTTTTCCTAATAGATATCCCTACTGCCTGTGCAATGCCAGAACCCACCAGGACAGGCTGGCTCCCTTCAGAGCAGCACAGTGAAGAACTGGTGATGGGAACAAGCCAGCCAAAAGGTTTCTCAGGCCCCTGCTTCTTGGTTTTATAATCACCAAGAGCACTCATTTTTTTTGATATACTGCAAGGTCAACAATGACTACCAATGCAAACAAAATCATAATTTTGCGTATGTCTAAATATAGATGATACGTAATTCAGATACTCATTTTAAAATACAGGCTGTGAGGTTCTTGCCAGCTGACTGTTGGGCAATTGACTCCTGATAAGCACCAGGACTGAAAAGATAAGGTAAGATAAAGCCAGCAGTGAGCTGTCTACCCTGTAGAAACTGACTACCACTGACTAATGACTGCTGGGATAGATAAGAGCCACTCCAGACAGTAGCATACAATGGAGGGGGAGAAATGTTGATGAAGCAACATTACTGAATTTTGGAATCTATGAGAAGCACAGCAGAAAAATCTGGGCCACAGAAACTTCAGAAGCATATAAGGAACACCAGTGTGTACATTCTTTGCTGCCTAAGACCAGACTACTACCCCAGAAAGAAAGGTCATTGGGACATTGCAGGATCCTCAGGTGGTGTTACTTTCATCTCCCTCCCTCTTTTGCTCCCTCTCTCCTTCTCTCTCTTTCTCCCTCTGCCTCCAGGCTTGCCAAATCTTTGCCAAGTTACTTCATAGTGTTTGTGCTATTTGTTGTCTATCAAATAAAACTTTCTGTTTGCACATGACCCTTTGTGGTTCGATGCTGCTTTTGAGAGATATGAACAGTATGTTATAACCTGCTGATTACCCCAACAAAAATGTCATGTCCTGTGGCCCAACCCAGATGACAGCCAAAGCAGATTCCATCTCCTAGGCCAGGGTTTCCCACTGAGAGAAACGTTAGCCTTTAAGGGTAACCAAATGATGACAGTCCCCTTGGACCACCTGAATACCCCTTGATCAGATTAAGGTAAAATGATTCTCAAGGTCTGTTTCTCTACAAATGAAATAGTAATTTTATTGCTCTAACAGTTTAAACTTATTCTGGAGCAATTCTTAGGGAAAACAAATCACCCACAAGTATGTATATGTATATATATATATATTGATGCAAAGGGTTAAAACTTGCTAACATGGAAACAATGAAATGGCCAGGCAGGATGTTGCCAGGCAGGGTAGGATGCCTCTGATTTGCAAAGGCAAATGGGAGGCGCTGCTGATAAGCTTAGAGAAAAGCCAGACTCCAGTTCTGGCTCACTCCATCAGTACTGGGTGAAGACTTCAAGCCTTCCTTCCAACGACCCTCACTCACAACCACCAAGAGAAAGTGCACATACAGAGATGGGTGGAATATTAATGACTACAGGGAGGTGATGTGAATAACCCCACTTCTTGTATGGAAATGTAATGCATATGTATGATTTGTAAGGATAAAAGTGTAACCAAATAACCAACTCATGTGTGTGTTTGGAGGAGTGATTCCCCATGTACCCATCACTAATACAGAATACCTTGCTTCATAGTCTCCATCTCTGTGGCTATTGAGTTACACCACCTTTCCCAGCTTCAATATCTATATAAAGGAATAAAAGCACAAAAGCAGATACTTCGATGTTCAGGTTGTACAATCACAAAGGCTGATTATTTAGATGACAAAAAGCTGCAATACATGGATGTTAATGCTGCATAACCTGCAAAAAAATTGTGGTTACTTAAATAGTTTTAGGAAAGAGAAAGAGCAAGCAATAGTGATATAGTAGGAGAAGTTAAGAGAGATAGATGGTCCTGGATCCAGCACTGGGCCAGCCAACAGGGGAGGGTTGGTGCCAGCAAAACCCCTTCATTTTACAGGATTGTTTCCTTTGTTTCCTAATGAGTAAGTGTGGCTGAGTCATCATGACTGGGCAGCTAGAATGGCCTTCAGCCCCTTCTGCTCCTCATTCACTTTTCTCATCAATGTTATCATTACCATGATTACAAGACTTAGGCTATACCCAGGTGCTTTTCACTACCACGTTAAACACAGTCCAATCCTTAACTGGTAACAAATCCACAAGGAAATGAGGTTATGGGGAAATACATTCAAGCCCTACATCAGTAACTGAAATATACTTCATTATAATATTTAGTTCATACTCTACAACGCTTCAAATAAATGGCATGGCATATAAGCAGAAAAGGGAAGCCTCTCCTGTATCTATCAATATTTGGTGAGAACACCGACAGCAAAGACTTTATTTCCTGCTTTCCAGAATCCTGCAGTTCAGGAATAGGTTGACAAAATAAGTCCCCAAACCAGCAATATTTCAGGTTACATACAGTGATGATTGGTGTGAAGAGCTGAATTTATGCTAAAGTTTATGTTTTGAGGAAAACCTATTTTTAAAAGCATTTATCTCTACTACAGTTTTTCCCAACCTCCTCTGCCCTCTTATGTTTTTCTTATTTCAGTATCAGTACCATAGCAACATCCAGGACTCATGAATGTAGCAAGCACTGCTCTTAACATCTCTGGAGATGTTTAGCCTTGCAAATAATTGTCAAACTCAGCGATCTGAGACAGCTTGGAAAAGCGTGATACCAGGCTAATATTTGTATACCCTGAAAATAATGGCAGAGGACAGGGAGGAGGACAATTGGAAGAATTACTGAAGCTGCAACAGCTGAAAGAAATTTTAAAAACTACTTAAACTTTAATGATAAATAAACACCAAGTCTTGCAAGCAAAGGAGACTGGAAGCTTTATTACTATCTCTATTATTCATTACTATCTCTATTACTTATTACTATCCTTATTACTATCTTAGTGTTTTGGGGACCATATCTGAACAGCTTGAGGATTCCAACATTTCCAAGAACTGAAATGATACTCCATGGACCTTCTCTCTTGTAAGCAACTACTCATATAGACAAGTTATATCAAGAACACCCAGTATACATTTGCAGCAACCTTAGTGCAGCTGGAAAAGAAAAAAGGGAAAGAGTGAGTCCATCAAATATGAATAATACTCTCCTCTGCAATGAGACCAATTTTAATTTGTTCAGCCTGTAGATGCTGCTGTTTTTCTAGTAAAACACATCAGGAAACATCATCTGTTAACTGAAACTAAAGCAGTATTTTCCCCTAGAATAAGTAAGATTAGGCCTCTCTCTACTCAAGACTTCTTGAAGCAATTATCTGCCCTACTAATAACCAGACCCAAGAAATGGAAAAGGTGTGTAGAACATCAAGTAATGCCATGTGAAATGAACAGATAGCAACACTATTCCTCTGTTCATAGGAATTTCAACCTCAGTAGTAATTAAATATGCTACAAATCCAACCAACATCACCTGCAAAATCAAGGATCATTGGCTGACAAGAACAAGCATCAATTAATTCTTGGACTTTAGTTTTACATGTTGTCTATCCTGCAGACAACTTTAAAAACAACCACAAAGCTCAGTACTCTGACACAAAAGCCCCAATCCCCTTGATGATTCTTACAACATTTTGTTTATCTTATTAGTATCAAGCCTATCACAAGGATGTTGTGAACAAGCCCACACAGTAGACAGTTTGGTGTTTTGGCCAGGCTCAAGGGAGCTACAAGTGCATTGCAAGACTGTGCTAAGCTTACTGTGCTGCTCTGTGCGACACTATTGGAAACAAAACCAAACCAAACCTTAATATTCCAGTCAGAAAAAAAGGTTTTTCAAAATGCACACACAGATGCTGACAAAGTCTAGAATAGTAGACACACTTTGTTACACACACTTTTGGTCCATTGCTTAGCCAAAGTGCATGAACAACCAAAACTTTTTTTAAATATCTGAAGAGGAGATAAACATTAGACTAGAAAAAAAAAATCTTCTCAATTCTGAAGAAAATAATTCTAGGTTTTCACAGCAATCATTTTTCCTGAGCTCATCTATGGCCAAACTTCATTTCTATCTGTGCAATGTGATAGGGTAACATCATTGCATGCCTCCAGTTGAAGAAATTAAGAAGTCCACATTCACCAATCATTATCACATTGTTACCACAGATACTGTGTATTCTGAATTAAGGGAAAACTGTTGAAACCTCTAAAACCACTGTGGGGTAACTGATGGAGAAGTAACATTTTAATATGGTTACTACAGTGACCTGTGAGGATATAACAAAATTATCTGCTGCATAGTATATCTGCTTGTCACAAGGTATGACTTATACTTAAGAGAGTGTAAGGAGATTGTTTCACTAGGCAGATCTTGACAGGCTCGAGAACATAAACCCTGAAATATTTCCAATGCGTACTATAGATGTGTGGGTGATTCAAACAACATGTAAACCCACAAACACTAGAGGTGGTAGCAATTCTTATATATGTTCTCCAGAAACCCTCCAGTGGAAAGCTTTCCTCCAGAAATCTGGGGCTTTTTCTGAGAAGAACATCAAAGCCAACACATGCAGATGTTTGCAAGATATGGTAATCATCAGTGGTTAACATGGAAAAAGTCAAGCTGCCCTTTCCCATGTTCCAGTTTACAGAGAAAACTGTCAGCATTCACAATAAAACCCGGCAGCCTGCACCCAATTTTCTGCATTGCTGAATTTCACAGACATGCCTAGTGATAAAAAATGTGGTTTTGAACAAGCACTTTTTTATAATTGACTAATTTGTTATGAATTTTCTACCAACACATAAAAGGCATGCAAACTTCAATTTACATACTGATATTTCTGCATCAAAGGCTATCCTATTTAACACACAGGATCCAATTCTCATAAAAGCACAAATTCAATGACAGCAACCAGTGAAGTTCCAGTATTACATTTTCAACTAAAGAATTGCTCAATGCTCTTTTACAACAGTTGAGTATCAGTCACCTTGGTAACACGACTCTGAGAGTCACATACACAGATGAAAAAAATACAACAGGGTTGTTGCTTAATCTCTGTAAATCTGATGGACATATGGGTGAAATTAGTTGACTAAGGACCTTGAGTTCATGCTCATGTGGCCACTTATATTTTCCAGTTTCTAAACCAAGACTGGTTTTAGTTTACATATGCACTAAGCAACCAGCACAAACAGGCAGTGGCCATCAGTGTGCAAGTTCTGGCCTCTCAAAAACCCACAGAAATTTGTCAGTGGCCCAGCGTATCATTCTGGGAGGCAAAAATCTGTTCAGACCCAAAGGGAGAGACTAGCTTTTGACAAAACAATATATCCAACCCTTACTGTCATTTGATGTGAGGCCTGTTTATGTGCATGCTGTTACTCAGATGACAAATTATGCATGAACTGAAAACTGCTGAAATCCTGCTGAGGCCATTCAGTTTGAGCACACAAAACCTCTGAAGATAACTCAGCAGACACTTCTGTGGTCAAGACTGACAGATCTCACCTAATGTTTATGTGATGAGGAAAAAAACTGTATCAAAACCGTATCAATATTTGTTATGTATATCCATTCATTTATACACCCCACCCACCACAGTCTGAACATTTCACAGAACAGACCTATTACAGACCTGAATTTTACGCCTGCATCAATTTTGCCTTAAAAAAGCCCCCAAATATAACATACTTAAAAGTTGGTATTACTTTGATTTACATTGAAAAGAATGAATTGCATCAGTTTCATAAATCATAGGTGCTTTGGATACGACTGGGAGGAGAGTGGAAGCATTATCTACACCAGAAGACAAGCCCTGGAAGTATTATGGTAGTGTTCCTCATTGACATTTCATCCACTCATAAAAGAAGCCTCCTGTCTCTCCCTTTTTCAAAGACAGAGTAAGAAAAAAGCTCTGTAAGTTAATAAACTCTTGCTACTTCAAGCTGGAGGGTCCCATTAATGAATTATGACATTGAGAGTCTCAACTTTATTCACCATTTACACAGATACTTAAAATCTGAGCTCCCTGGCTCATGTGATGATTGCAGGGCTTAAACAAACACAGCTCTTAAAGAAGGTCAATAAGCTATTTAGGGCTTTATACAGGAGCTTACTATATTCTCCAGGCCTTGTGAGGACATCCAGATGATGGCCTACAAGGACCAGCAATGTAACACTTTGGCTACTTCATATGCCAAAGTATATATATATTAATATATATTATCCATCTATATATCAATATATATTAATCTGCAAATTGCAAATTGTCTCTCCTGATTGTTAACTCAAACGTACCGTATTAGCACACTGTCCCATAAGATAAGTTAATAACATTAGGAGTTGAGTGTATAAATATGCAAATGTAGAAACCATAGCTCCCAGAAAAGCACAAAGAATCTACATCATAGTCAATAAGTGCCACAGGATTAAAATATTTACACAGATATATGTAGACATCCTGGATTGAAAAACAAAATACAATTTTCCAGCCTTAGTGATGAAACAGATTGTAACACTTCTATGCAGTTACTGAAATCCTGTACAACTGTAAAACTCAGATATAAACAGTGGAAGATGCAGACTGGTTTCTGATTGTGTCTATGTAAAGTTGGGGCAAAACTATGTGTTTTGAACCAGTCACGGAAACAGGGTGAGAATCACAGTTTCTTTCCATTAATAAGGATATGCAATGAAGGCAAGCATGTTAAATTTGTATCTTTTGTTATTTTAGGATGTTGTAGTTGTTATCTCTAATAATTTTTTTCAGCTGGCTAATTCTGAACCAGAAATAAATTTGAAGCTGAAACACTATAATAAGGAAAATAATTCTGATTTTTTCATCATACATTAAAACCAGTAAAACACAAACCCCACAATAGCAACATCCAGTCCCATGTATTCAGATATTAGACTGTCAATAGATGTAGAGGAAGATTCAAAAAGAGGTCAGTTTAAGCTTAATGTTGGCAGAAATTATTGTCTGGAAAAGTATGAATAATCTTCTAATGATGCTTTAACACCTGTATTAACACTTATGGTTTATTTAGTTCTGAGAAAACACTTAAAAGCCATGAGGCAATTTTAAGAAAACATTCGTAAACAGCTATTTTCTCTTGACAGACTATTTGGCTACAATTAGATATGCCAAATTAATGTATGCAGTTCAATGAATTTAGACAATATTGAATCAAAGCAACTAGCATTATTTTCCATCTCTTTGAAACTGAACATTCGAGCCATCTGAACTTTCAGTGTAATTTGGCACTTCAAATAAAACTTTACAAAATGTAACCAGGCCTGCAAGCCTATTCTGAGTAAACTCCTGACATTTCATAGAAGTATCTCATAAACAAGATCTTCCAGACAATTATACAAACCATAAATGTTTTCAATTACATTGTTAAAGGCATGCTTGTATAAAAGTCTTGTTTAAATTTCTGCACATTTCTGTTACTTTCAAAATCTCACATTTTGAAAAAGGAGATGACTTATATTAACCCAGGTTCTACCAAAAATTACTCCACACACGACACATATTCAAAGTTTCAGGCTTTAAAAAAATATTCAGTTTGATTTTAGGAGATGGTAAAAGAGAGATATGTGATGATGAGTTAAAAACAAGAAACTAAGGATCAATCTTCTTATTTGTGTCTAGAGTTCATTTGCTGTTGCTCATTGACAACTGAATCTGTCTTTCCAAGAGTGCTCACCTTTGTTTCCAAAAGAAACACAACATAACACTCTAGTAATTTTTAAACAGGTACTGACTGAAACTTGAAACTCTTAACAACTGAGGGAAGAGAAATTAGATACTTGGTCAAGTGAACCGATTTAGAAATAATTAAATCAATTATTCTGTTTCATTTTGCTTTTCATTAATAGCCAACAAACCAGATGTGACAGTACATGAGACTCCAGTGATCACTTTGGTCAACAAAGGTTTGGTCTTCCAAGGTTCCAGTTCCTCTGGCTCTCACAGTAAGTGATCAAAGCAATCAGATGTGCTTCAGCAGTGAGAAAATGTGTAATTAATTGAGCTCATTCACATTCATTATGTATTTTGATAAGACTTAAGCTCGAAGTGTTTGCAGAAGCAAACTTAAAAGCATGCTAGGAAAGAAGACTAGTGCTATTTTAAGTAAAATACATCAGTAGAGATTAATTAAGAATCTCACAACCCTGTTTTATTTGTTGCAGAAAATGTCATAATTCACTAGAAATTCACGAACTGGTCCCAAGAAAGATGATACTTCTTGCAGGGGTTAGAAATGCATGTATTTTGCTAATACAATAATGATTTATGTTACATTATTATATTATGCCATACCATGCCATGCCATGCTATGCCATACCATGCCATGTCATATATCATATCATATTGTATTATATTATACTATATTAATAATAACAACAACAGCAACAATATTAATATTAATAATAATGATAATAAACTACCTATGAATATTTAATGCATTCCCATCTTCCACAACTTCAGGAAACACTCTATACTGCATCAGGTTATCCCCAGGTTTATGTTGATCAGTTAATCAGTCTCAAATATTTTCCTTTTTGTACCCCAACAGCCTAATCTGCACTGATCTCTCATACTGAATAGAAAAACATTTTTATAAGATTTAAAAGTTACTTTATCACCACAAAGCTTGTTTCAGCAGCAACTACAGATTATTTTTATTGTATTTTTTTTAAGTTGATAATATTTAGTGTGGAAAATATTCCTTTAACTGAAAATTCATTTCAGGCTGGAAATATTCTTATGCACTAGGTTAACTCAGAGCTCAAAAGATTTGAATAAAAGAAACTTTTGAAATTGAGTATATGGCCAATTTTTTTCTGCAGTAAACTAAGTAATAAACATTCAAGATAGATGAAAATCTAAAATGTCCACCTAATGTCTGACTTAGACAGGCTTAAACAGATATATTGTCCAGCTAGGATTGTGCAGCTGAAGAAAATACCAGTGTTTACTGTGATTTTAGGATAGCTGCTTAGTACGAATTAGGAAAAAAATGCAAGCCAGGTCTGCTCCTAAAAATCTAAGTAAGGATTACAAAAAAAAAAAAAAGGGGGGGGGGGAGGGGGAACCTAGTAGAACGCCCTTATTCTTTTTAATAATCTCAAACTTCTTTTGGAAGTAAAAATAAGCATCATGTGTTAAAGATCCAGAATCACTTTTCCCTGAAGAACTAGCTTATAAATAAGTTACTTCACATCTACTGTACATGTTTATTTTCTTCAACTGTACATTCATCTCTCTGACGAATATTCACTCATCTGTATTTGAATCACAGCCACATCATTATCATTTAATGGTTACACCATTATGGCCTCAAATTTCCTCAAAATACCCATTTCCAAAAAAGCCCAAAGACATCTCAATGTAACAAACAATCACATCTTTATACTGTGTTCCTCTGGTAATAGGGACTTGATCTCTACTTGCAGATTAACACAGGGATGGAAGAGCACTTCTAGGTAAAAAGCAAGTATCACGCATTCTCTTATCCACCAATCTTCCATGCAGTGGAAGTCCTATTTTATGCAGCTTCTTCAAGTCACCATCACCTGGAAAAGCTGGCAGCACTGGGCAGCTGACTTGCTGCAGCTCCATGCTGATGTGCATTCCCCTTATCCATTTAACACAGCAATTTACTGTTTAAGCTCTCAGACATAAAACCAGAAGCTTTCTGGAGAGAGCAGTGTTACACAAGTGTATAATGTATGCTTGGTGTCAACACACTTTTGAACAGGATGCATATAGCTTTTCTGAAATTATTTCGAAGAGTTTTTTCTACAGCTTGAATGAGATCCATTAACCTTAAGGGAAAAAAAGAGTTTATAAATATGGAGCTGGATTACCTTCCCTTAGACGCTCAACCACAAAAGTGAATCCAGTAGTTCTTGGGTGCAGGACATATTCGTATTTTTGAAGTCCATTCTTTTCAGCAAATTCGTTGCTGCGGGCTTTGGTATTGGCTAAAGGAGAGAGTAAAAAGCACCATTTTCTCTTAGTGTGCATACAGACTAGGAATCACACCATTATTTTATGTCAGGAACAGCATAGCAGCACACAGTACAGATGTGCAACAGCTTTTCAGGTGGAAGCAGACTGCAAGTGCACTTTCAGTGGTCTATAGTGTGGTTTGGGGAAGAGCGATGTGGATTGCAAGAAAAGCCTTTTTACACTCTCAATTAATTTTGGAATATAATCAGCAAATCTTTCATTTTATCAAATGGAATCTGAAATCTATGATCTAAAGTATGTTACTAGTTCTCACCTCCATACCCATTTTAACAGAAAAAGGTGTTAACTGGCTCAATTTTTAATTTTTTTTCTAACTCAAAAGGCACAATACACAGTAATTTAGGTTTGACAGAATACTTTCATGTCATGTTTAACCACGCTAAACTTTTTTTGGAAAGAAAACATTAGGTGGAGGAAAAGTTACTATAATACATTAAAATGTTATTTTACATTTTCACCCTTAATTGACATGTTTTATTCATCAATCTACACCACACATACATACCTGTTTTTAATTATTTTACCAACTCAGTGTCACAGCACATACTCAATATTGGACACAGACTACACAGAAGACACCTGGAAAGTAAAGTGGCTAAGCCTCATAACAATTGAGTTTTGAACATCTAAGAAAAAGAGGTCTCTCACAGGAAAACTGAGCAAAAGCTTTTCAAAGCCAGTAGCTAACAGTCTGCTAAGCAAGGAAGATGCAAACACTAAAAAAGTGAAAACCTGAAGACAGGTGGAGATGAAATTTGGTCTCCAGAGACATTTACGAGGCTCTTCAAGCAGCCTCAGTCAGCAGCCAAGTGCACTTTGCTGGCTACATGGACTTTGCAGGTTACACTTCCTCCACTTCAGTTCTACTGTGCCTCCCCTAGGGCTAAAAGGCAATGAAAACATGCAGTGCTCCCTTGTAACATAGGAAAAAAAAAATTATCAACTTCCTTAATAAATAACTTGTATATACATAGTTTTACACGTGTCCTAAAAGACAAAATCCCAGAAGCAGAATTGTAGAACATTGCCTAAGCAATATATCATCTCTTTCAAGCAGAAACAGTTCCTTTTTTAAGCGGTCACAGCTGACTTTAAACAGAGATGGGAGATAAAGTAATGAAAGTATTGCTCCTTAATAATTTAACAGAATTGATATCCATGGGTATGTGCTCTCCCTTATGGTTATCATTGTTTTTCCTCTATTTTTCCTCTAAAAGAACAATACCACAAGCAGACAAATCAAGAGTAACATAATATATCCTTTTTGAAGTAATGCAACTTCTCTGCATTTTTTTCTCCTAAATTACATGAGCTCTTTGTTTATCTAAATGTGGGTGTCCCTCCTAAAGGATTATCTACCTATTAACAAACACCATAGCATATGGCTACCCCTGTCACCTATTGTTTCCATTCATAAGTATATTGCTTTTCATACATGCAGTCCTTATGATTCCGTGCACTGATTTCAAGACCACATGATTTGGAGGAAAGTAAAACTGTTGCACTGCAGCCAAGCAAGGGATTCAGCAAAGAGAATCCAAAGATTTAATTCTTGCCAAATTGCCAAATGTACAAATACTCAAAATATGACATCTTCAAAAATTAGCATTTCTAAAATCACTGAATGTATGAAATAATAAATTACACTCAGATATGTAACTTAAATTTATCTTTCCTTGGACATATGCATTATGTCACTGCATAATCAGAATTTTATTTTTGTCTGCTTGCCTGTACTCCATTCAAAGTTGAAAAAAGACTTCTGTGAATCAATGAAGGAAACTTGCCTTTAGGACCCCTACCTCTGTGATGATAAAACTTAGAAAGCCTGCCATGAGCAAGGTTTGGAATTGAAGAAAAGGTAAGGGTAATTTGGTAATTATTAAATGTTCCTCTGAAAAGCTGGGTTCTACCTTATAGATACTATTATATTGCACTGCTAGCTCAACAGCTTAAACTTTCTAATTTTCTAAGAAAAGACACTGATCATCAGGAGTGTTCCTATAAAAAGTACATACGAATTCTTTCCAGATTCCTGGAATTAATTTATCAGAAAGGTTTAAGCTACTGTACTGTTCCTTCCAAAGAACGGTGGAAGCGTTGTCTTAATTTTCTGCATATCAAAATTTGGGCTCCACATTGGAACATTTGCAGTTTGTAAACCAAGTCAATCAAAGATTTTGAGATGCAAGTACCATACGTACAAAGCTAAGCAGTCTACAAAAATAATAAATCTAAGTCTTAAGCATCACAAACTGCACAGTTAATGAGCACTCAGAAAAATCCTCTTCATATATTTGCTTACTAGCACTTGTTCCAGAGGGAACAGTTAAACCATTTCCTTGGGATTTGTAAAATACTCCTATCTGCATCTCAAGAAAACCAAAAAGTAAATGGTGGGCATCTGTGTTTTATGAGCAACACCTAACTGATGCAGCAGAAATTATTTTGGACCTCCACTGGCTGTCGCCTTGAAGTAATCATCTTCAAACATCTTCCTAGAGCACCTCTCTGCACTGGGGAAAAACTCAATGCAAACATCTGTAAAACATCTTCCAAATTTCCATTTACTACAATGCTTTTCTAAAAATGTGTGAACACCTGGACAATGGCACACCACCCAACTCTGTTTCCTGATATTTGCATCCCTGTCTTGACTCTGGAGTCAAGTGACGGAGTCAATGAAGGGCAGCAAATGCGATGGTCCCCGCTATATGAAACCAAGAGGTTAGGAAACTGATTCATAAAATCAGAAACCCATTTTTATATCCTCTCCATCATAAGGAAATTAACACAACAAACATCTCTTTTAAGATCCCTTAATCAGTAGACCAGGTGTCTCATCATTCTGCAGTCCAGAGTGTAACATTCTTAAGTTAAAGAATACAAAAAGTGAAAGATGTCTTTGTAAGCCAGATAGTTGTCCTGGTCTGGGCCAGGATAAAGGTGATTTTCTGGTTTGTATTTTAGCTTTCAGCTAAGTCTCTTGTAAATAGTTGCACTTGTTGAAATTAACAGCAAGTTTCTCAGACAGTGTCTGCTACTAAGACTGACAACACTCAATGTTTATAGTTACTGCCAGAGACTGGGATGCAGAGCCAAGGACACTGCTCAGCTCTGAGGAACATTTTACCTTCCAGAAGGAGCAAGGAGGTCCCACCTGAACCCCTCCTTTGGGGAGGACCAGACAAGATAGATGTCAGAATTGACCAAACAGAGTATTCCATCCCATACACCTCATACTCGGTATAAAATTGAGGGATCACAAGGGTCAAACCCCTTCCTGCTTCCCTTCCTCGCCTGTTCCCTGTTTTTTGTTTCCCTGTCCTATTCGGCATCCTGGGTGGATTCCATCCATTCCTCCGCCTGTGGTCCTGATCCCTCCCAGCCTGAATCTGTGTGTTCCTGCCTCCAGCTCCCGACTGCTGCTGACTCCAGGAGTCCAGCCTGGACTTTCCCAGGGCTGCCCTGCAGCCTCAGTGGTGACGTGAGAGTTACTGGGGGAAAAGGGGAAGGAATGTGGTATCAATTTTCCTGTATATTTGTATATATTTAGTAATTTTCCTATTTATCATTATTGTTTCATTAAAGTTGTGTAGTTTAATTTCCAACCCGTAAGTCTCTCCCTTATTCTCTCTCCTTTCTTTATCAGGAAGGAGGGGGGGGGGATTAATAGAGAACATCTGTTATTTGGTTTAATTGCTGGGACAGTGTTAAACCGTGACAATAGTGAAAACACTTCCTTAAAAAGAGGAAACATGTTCTCTTCTTTGCCTCCAACCAACTAAAAGAAATTGCAAAAAGCAGCTCTTGAAGCAGTGACTGAAAATGAACTCGGTTTGGGTGGCTCATATCATCTAGCTAATGGTAATGCTCCCTCTTGCTTACTCTCTCTGAAAAAGTTAAGTGTTGCTTTCTAGAAGAAAGTATTTTCTTTCTTACATTATGAACAACATATTCTTGTATTAACAAGAAAAGAGAAAAATCCAGCTGCAATTCACTGTTACCTTCTAGATGTAATATTGTATGTGATCCACATCACAATATTCCTGTCAAACTTTAGGCTCTAGCAAGCCTTTCTACTTGGTTTTTAGTTGTTTCTCAAGGAAAAAAGGTCTGTGCAATCACACTCTGTCCCCTTGCTCCCCTTAACTTTTGAAGCTATTGCCATTTGCCAACAAAGATTGGCAGAGACAAGAGATTCAAAGATAATGAAGGCCCAGAGGAGTTTTAATTTAAAACAAACAAACAATGGCTGAGTAAAGGACGAGCCTCCAAGAATAGAGTTTTTTAGCTTGAAAAGCCAGGGCAGCCATCACAGGTATTTTGTCTGTCAGAGCTTTCAGCACAGCATGCAGCAGTCTGTCAGTTTACACACAGATTGGTGAGGATGAGCCAGAGCACAGGATGCCTCTTGCCAAGACAGCATCGAGAGATTTTTTGACAAAATTTCACACAGAAGGAAACACAAGGGAAAAGGAGAAGTTGGAGTGAATGAAGGACCATGTATAGGGATGTAGACACAAATCCATAGGAGATGAGGCTTTAACAAGCTCAGAGTAATACAGCAACTTTTTTTTGTTTTTATTGTTTTCTGTAGTATTACTATAAAGAGGCTTGTAAGGAACACCAAGAAAAACAAAAGAACAAGAAAACGGTGGGTCATATTCCAGCTTTCCAGGAACACTAGACTTATTGTTGCTCTGTTTTCTTCAGAGCTTCAGAAAGTCAGGGTTCATGTTTATCTGTTGAGGGCTCCTTTTTAAGCAATTATAATAAAATACCTTGATGCACTTAGCTTTAACCTTGAAGTACTCCAGAGTGAAAAGATGACCAACCTATCAGAAATAAGTATATAATTATTACCTCAGATCCTATATATCCAGTCTGCAAATACATTGTCCAGGGTTCATGACAATACTATTTTTAAAATTTATTTATGTAGCATCTTCCACAGCAAAGTACTTCACCAATTTGAAGTCAGATAATGGCAGATATATAAATACAGTAATATTTTACATTTCTTAGAAATGTTTCATTCTCAAATATCTGAAAACATTATACAATCTACTACAAAGAGGACTAAATCTATCACTGTCATGCAGCCACAGAGAGGATAAAAAAGTGACAGTAGCACAGAGATGCACAGCAATTCTGCTTTTCAGTGAAGTATACGTAGAATGCAATTTTTCATCTTAAGGACCAGCAGACCTTTGTTTTCAGAAGTAATTGAAAGTTTTGGAATTTGTCAGAAAAAAACAGCCATTGCCTCTTCTTTTGCAAAATATTCCTTGTGATACTGAGCGACCATTCACAAAACTGTGGATTATTCCTTATTCTAAAGGATGTAACATGAGGTTGCAGTCAGTCCTAATATGTCAATAACATAATAGTTTTCTGAAAATATTTTTTTAAAACATTATACAAATTACGTCATTACGGTCTATCATTCTCACACAGCATAATCTTCTTGCTTGGTAGTGATAAGCTCATCAAGGGATTTTGCCCTGTCTCCTATAATATTTTAAAATAGATGAGCTAATGTTTCCTGTGAAGGCATTTAGCTAGGAGAACCTGTTTACTATCACAGAAGCCTCAGGGTTTTGCCTGTCTCTATCCATCTTATTATGCACAAATACACCAATGTGGCATTCATTACTGATAGAAAGTTGGCGTGCTAATCACCAGACAATTTAACATGACAGAAATCAGCAGGGCTGCCCAGTGAAGCAGTCTGTCCTATCATCATCCCTGCCCATCAGCCCATCCTTTCCACAGCTCTGTTTTCTCCCTGGGCTGGCTCAACAAACCAGGGGGAAATGACCACCCCTCTGCAGTGGCTTAAACTGACTTCAGAACAGCAGTGGTTAGTGCAGATATCCATTTGACACTGTAAGGTTAAAGAGGACAGGTTACACATATGGATGAGGGAAGAAGATGAAAACAATAGAAATACCTTCCAAAAAATCTGTCAAAATACAGAATTTGTTTTTAAAATTAAGTGAAGAATCATGCCTGAATTAATTTCTCAGTGGATAGTAACAGGTATAAACTTAAATTTAGTCTAAGCTGTTTAAAAAAGTTACAATAGCTGAGAGAAATCCCTGTGTTTCCTTAAGCAACTACACATTCAGTTGGGAGCATGCCCACTGTGGCCTCTGGAACTCTGCAGCACATCTGTTAATACACCACAGCTGTCTTCATCCTCAGCCTCCTTCAAATCTGTTGTCTCTGAGGAATATTGGGAGGGCTTAGAAATTATACATAATTTAGGGAATAAATTACAAACAATCCAATTTTTTGGTCATCTTGAAATGGAAACACCTGTTTAGAGAATGTGAGCAACCCAAGGAAGGGGCCCCTGACTCTATGAATAACATTAAGATTTCACCTCATAATTTAGAGCTAGGAGGGAACATATGTTCATGAATTCAAAGGAAAAAAAAATTAAAGTGAGGTAATTTTCATTCTTCTTCCTAATTTAGATAGGAATAGAGATAACATGTGAAGCAGTCCAAGAACGTACAATGAACTTCTCCTCTACTAGGAAAACTGATGGCATCTCAATACGATACATATCCATTTTTATAGATATCAGGAACAGAGAATTAAAAATAGCAATATATGTTAGTTATTTTAATACTGTGCCTAGTACTTACTGATTTGACATTGCAATAAAGTACAATTTCAGAATATCTGCAATTGAAAGTATAGCAATCTTTAAAATAAACTAAAAGGTAGCAGTTTAATTGTCATCATTTTTCTGTCTAAAGATGATGCTTATCAAATCATCCTGCAGGCATGCAGAACCACAAAACATTCATATAATTTTTCTTTTCTTAGCAATCAGTCATTTTCAACAGCGGTTAGCAGCTTGCTACTGATGCCCTATCTTTATTATGGTAGATATTTTCTTATGAATTATTGCTACAGGATCTAATTCATTAAAGATACTCTTATGCTAATGTCAACATTTGTTTTAGGGAAGTATTTTTCTTACACAGGCAGATACAGACTGCTTACATGGCCTAGGGAAAAAGTATCTCTATTTTCTCCTCTTAAAATACAACAGAACCATTAGCTCTCTTCTTCAATCACTCTTTTCAGGACTGAAATGGTTTTTCACTGTTTGTCCCAGCAACATGGAATATAAGAACATGCAAGTCATTTATTCCAGGGTTTAAAACACACTTTTGCTAATGCAATGTACATAAACCACTGGCCAATATAAAGACATTTTAATAATTAGATGCTTTGAAATGCAACAGCTGTTTCAGGAGGACTCGCAAAGCCTCCCAGTGGAACTACATTTATGCCTCTCAAATTAATCAGTATAGATATCATTAACTATAATTTCTACTTTCCATGAGAATCCACCCTTGCTCCTGCCTTGAACTTTTCTGTAACTGTTTCCATGAAAAAGCAAAGACTTTCCGCACTGAATATTCCATGAGATGACAAATGAAGTCTACCTGTGAGATCAGTTCCTTCCGGAAAGATGAGGAGTTGCAGTGGTTCATGAATATCACAGAAATAATCCAGCATTTTTTCAAAATGGCTCTTGTCATCTTCCCACTTTCTCCGAATGAAAATAAAGGCAGCAACCTGCATCGCCCAGCCTAAATTTAAAAAAATACATCTTTAGTAACATTTCACTGTGATACTTACACTGTCTGCTATTCCAAAATATTTTACAAACTATTAAGATGCCTAGACCTGTGATCAGGAGCACTTTTGTCCCCTTGTAAAAGGAGTTTTTGGTAGGAAGCAAAAAAAATGCATAACCTAAATAAATAAAAATAAATTTGGAATAGCTACAGTTTTTCAAAACTCAAATTACCAGAGTTAGAAAAGTTTCCTGGGGAGCAAGGGTAAGGTCAGCGCTGTCACAAAATGAAATATTTAAAACCATGGCCCTCATTATAATATCCCTAATCACTGCCACACTGATTTGCTCAAGGTAAGGCACTGCCCCTAGTGCACTGAAGGATAAAAGAAAGCTGCATTATCTATGGTTGCCCTGTAGTAGTGCACATTAATCCTGTGTATTGTGAAAAAAGTATTGACGGAGTCAAGTAAAAGTATTGACTGAGTATTACACATAACTTCGTATAATTTTCATTATTAATAAAGAAAATACAAAGTTGTTCTTTATATTTGATGGTAAAAAGAAATTAACATATACTCATGTGTTTGCATTATCACAGAAGAACTGTGAAGCCTTACAGCCTGACATCCAACTGACACTGTAATGCAGTTAAAATGAAACAGCTGCCTAAACTACAGCTCACAGGCCACATGCCATTATCCTCAAAAAACACTCCTAGCTTTTTTGGGGCAATTTGCTATACAACGTATCATATGATATTAGAAGTTCTGCCTACTAGTTTAGACAGCAGGACAAAAAACCAGGGTTCCAATTGCACCACGTGATGCTCCATGATGCTCTCTTGTTTAATGGGTCACAGAGGAGCATGACCATGCCTTACCACTGTACTTGGCTAGTCTGTACCTCATCAGACACCCTGCAGATAGATAATTCACATCAAAGAGAAAAGCACAGCTTTCCATTCCCCTGTTTGCTTACCATAGTTCTCAAAGCCTGTTTTTCCTTTGCTTCTGACTTAAACAATGTTACTCTTGCACTTTATTTTAGCTCCTCTTTACGAAGATTCCTTCCAATTCTGTTTGTAGTGATAACTTACAAGGGGCATATGTTAGAAAACCACTTATGAAAGTCAACAATTTTTAAATCAATATCCTAAGTCATTCAGCCTGGATAATTTATTACCCAAGCTACAAAATCAGTTCTGTACTGGATAGAAATGTTAATTGTATCATTAAAGATTCGTGATCTGGGACAGGTATTTTCTATTTTTAAATCAACTAAACAGATGTAGCATGCATAGATAACATGCCTTCTGCAAACTGGACTTAACAAGTCTCAGATACTCAAATAATGAATGATATCCAGATAACTGAATACCATACGTGGTTACATGAACCAAGACAAGAAATGTCCAGAATGCAGTGTCAGAAACTACTTTAAAATATACATGCTGTACCTGTTGAAAACCCTCTGTAAACAAAATTAAATTAAAGACAACAATATTTCATGTGTGTCTCTGCACATATCACATTCCCACATCTGTAGCACCAAGAAGCATCACTACAGATTTCTTAACAGTTGCTATCCATCTATAAAAAAATCATTTGCAGGAAAAACATAAGGATCAATTTTAAAATAACTGAAATATAACTTAGATAATTTAACTACGCTTTCTTCTGGCATTTAATCATGTCCTACTGCTACAATACCTTTCATTACAATGGTGCAAACCAATTATTTTAAACTAAACTCATCAGGGCTTCTATTGTGTTAGATAAAGAGAACATCTTTTCATACCAAATGTTGCCAAATAAGAAATGGTGCCAAAGCATTCACTTCCTCTAGAAGATATGTGGAAATTGTATGAAGCTACACCAGCATAAGGTCAGCCTGGGCAATGGGAAAGGTTCTTCACTGGGAGGGTTTTTGGTCACTGGAACAGGGAAGTGCTCACAGCACCATGCCTGTCAGGGTTCAAGGAGTGCCTGGACCATGCTCTTAGGTCTAGTTGCAGGTAGTCCTTGTGCAAGGACCAGGGATTTGGACTTGATAATGCCTATGGGTCCCATCCAACTTGAGATTTTCTATGATTCTATACCTTCTCTGAAATAAAATTTGTAAAAATGGGCACAGAAAAGGAAAAACTGCCTTGAAGAAGAAACAGAGATGACTTGTACCATACCATTTACAAGTCTGCACATGTAGATGCTCCATGGGACAAAGCAGAAACACAAAAAACTTAAGACGTTGTGATGTACTTTTGGTGTTTTCCTATTGTTCTATCCTCTCAGCCCAGACCTGTATGTTTTATGTACCCTAGACACTATGTCTGAATTAGTTTATGCAAACCTTGTGCTGTGCTAAACCACTTCCTGATGTGTGTGGTAACACCTAAATTATTCAGTCCTTGTGTTCTTATTGCAGCAGTCTGTAGGCAGAAAGAAGGGAAATGAGAAGCAAAATAAATGCTCACTTAGGAACCCTGATGAGACCTTCCCAGGTCAGCACCTCCTTAGGAAGAGTGATTTTGGTTCATTAATAGGGAGAGAGCATGGGAAAAACCTCACTGCCAGATCCCACCCTTTCCCCAACCTTTCTCCATGTAGCACAAGGCTTTAAATCATACGGAAACTTGTACATGAGCTCCTTCTAGAGATCTTTCTTTAACAATACTGTGAACATCTAATTACAAACACCTAAGAAAGCCAAAGACCCCTTGAAGAAGTTTCCCATTCCTGTTTTAACTGGTGGTGTTATATACAGGCTATGAAAAATTAAATGGAGGCAGTAATGTAATGACGTATAGTCAAGGAAGAGGAAAAAAGAAATAGAGGGAAGGAAGCTGTGAGGCATCTAGTTTGTAAAGGTCAGAAAACTAGCCTTTATAATAGATAACATATATTGTACTGGATGATAATTTTTATCTTTCAGTATTCGTCTAATTAAACAGTCCTGACTGCTCAAATAAGAAAACCTAATCTAACAGCCAGATGACTAACAAAACCAGGTTGTACTCCCCACTCACCCCAGCACACTGTGCCACATTATTTTACCACCTAGGAAAGTGGAAGAACCTTCCACACTCACTCAGCTTTAAGGCCTCCAATAAAAGGCAACAAAGATATAAATTACTGTTTGAACCAAAACCCTGGTCCATGCCCCAATGGAGAGGAATGCCTGTTCCTGACATCTCACCAACTCACCAGATTCAAGTGGGAGTGGAAGCTCAGCAAAGCCTTGCTGACACTTGCCTTTGACAACATGCTTTGATTTCCCTTCCACACTGCATCCACATTGTGCTGCTGGAAAAACAACATCTAACAAGTCCAAGGCACGATGTGGGATCCAAATGGAAATGCACAATAAAACAAGAGGAATTCAGAAAAGCAATTTGCAGAATGAAAGGTTTTGCTAATGAACAAGATTATTGAAGAAGCAGCAGAAGGAAATATCTTCTCATGTGCAGTCTACAGTGAGATATGCTGTTAATTATTGTTGAGTTTGGGACAACATATTGTCCAAGAAAAGTAATTATATTTTGCTCTCCTGCACAATATTTTTGGTCATCTAGAAACTCCCAGGCGAAAGGAATTTTCTCAGCAAAATCAGCATTTAGTTGACTGGGGTAAAATAGCAGTCTTTTGATTTGCAGATTTTTTGGAAACCACCAGTTATAAAAACACACCAGACAAACAGCGAAGCTAAAGAAATCATAACAATGCAACACCACTTCTTTGCTATAATTGTTTTGTTGGAATAGATGACATTTCTGATACCTAAAATTGCCTGGAAAAGTATTCAAAAGGCATCACACTGCATAGCTCTTGTTCAAGAATGCAAACCAGCAGCACAAAAACCTACTCAGTAGAGTAGCTAGCCACACTGATCTTTAAGTCAACTTTTTGGAGCTGAAAAAATGAAAAAAGGCAGCTTCAAAACTCAAGTAATACATACATGCTAAAAATATGTATTCCACGCTTCAAGAAAGCTTTATAAGGAAATAATTCTACACAGAAAAAAACCAACCAACCAACTATATAAACCTCCCCAACACAAAACCACAACAAAATTAAAATCCCCAAACAAAACCACAATACACTTATACAAAAAGCATAAGATGTATGTAAGTGTTTTGTTATAGAAAAAGGATTCCGTTCTCTTACTCAACTTGAGAAATGTGCTGTACATAAAAATTTCCTTACTGCCAGGGAGATAAAGGAAATTATAGCTTATGCAGGTTTAGAATTTCCAGCATTGTGTTAAAATTGCTAGCTGCAAGTATAAAGATTTTAAATTCTAATTCATTCGATTTCCCCAGCCCAAAACCTTAAAAAAAAAAAAAAAAAAATCCTTGAAGCTGAAACTTCTTAATTTAGGAGTAAGTAGATAATATGGGTATAGCTGAAAATCAACAAAAGAGAGAAAGAGCTGAGTTGTGAAAACAAAATTCATGTTTAGTTTTGTATCACAATTTTCTTTATGCCTCCATAAGCATCTCAGAAATTAGATATCCCAAAACATGTCATTTTGCTGTGGGAAGAACATCATGGCTGATATTGAAAGCAAACATACACAAATCTAGATGGTATCCGTGTTTCCCCTCTATCAATGCAACAAAATAGCTAATAATACTGAGCCCTCCAGCACCCCTAAAACCAAATTTGATATATGATTCAAAACTATAGTAACAAGTAGAAAAGTAAAAGGCATTACTATGGGATTTCCTTATTATATTACCTTCCCCCTTTTCTTCAACTGCATTAGCCACTGTTTTTACATATAAAAAAATTCTCTTGGTCAAAAATAAAACTATTATTTAGTGTGCCTTTATTCAGCAGGGACATGATCCTGATCAAGGCTTTTGAGGCAAAAATGAACCAGAGGAAGTGAATGATCCCACTCTATACAAAGAATAAGATCCCTTTACAGTTTGTTTTTCCAGATGTTTTGCTGCATAAAATATCCACAAGGCAATAATTGTGCACCCTGCATGTTCCTTACCTTAAAGATGGGTAGGTAGGAAGATGTTACCACACAGAAAATCACATAGGCTTAGTTACTATGCATATATTAATAAGTTTTCTTCAGTATAGGCCATCAGAGATTTCTTCAAATGCAATTAGAATCAGCCATTATAGCCATTAATTTAGCCATTAATAAATTAGAATCAGTCACTTTTTTCTACAGTTTTAGATTTAGCAACCCAAAGCAAATGAAAAATTTAAAAATTTTTTTGTAATGGTTTGAATGTACAAATTGGGAAAATGCTTCTTGAAATAATCATGCACAATATATTAATATATATTAAATATATATTTAACATATAATATATCATGAAACAATAATACATGCTCCTGGAAATTTTTTTAACCATGCTAATTTCCAAATCATGCAGTTAATAGGAGTATAAAGAATGGAACTACTACTGCCTAATTTTTTTAATTATTTGAGCAAATTACAAAACTACCTAATTGATAAAATTTACAAATACAGATTTATAGCAATACTCCTAATGAAACATCTGATTCAGTCTATTTCAATCTGTTTGTAAGGTGTTTATTTAATACTTGGATGTTTTCAATACTGCCTTGCCATATTAGGCTCTGAACATTAATATACATTTGCTTTTAAATTTTTTTTTATGGTCATGTTCAGTTTACATTCAGAATATCTATTTCATACATGTATATACCATAGTCTGCTTTTTATTTGTACAGAAGATGATTGGATGTATGGGAAACCTAAACCTAAACCAACTTCAGTTGCAATGGTAATGTTAGAAAGATAGAATTTTAAGGTAAACAAAGAAAAAAGAAATATATTCTGATCGTGTTTTGATCAGTTTTACTTCTGATTCCCCATAGTTCTCATGCATTTGTTTCAGTACCAAAATATTCTAAATTTCCTAAATTATTCCTTTTCTGTAGAATATGGATAATCAGATGATTAACTCTAGATTTGTATTAGTACAATTTATACATAATCTTTCTGTTAAAATGCCACATATATAGCATACTAAATATATATAATATATACAAGTGCCATAAAGGAACATCAAAATCCCGCAGTTCCAATATCAATTGTAAAATATTACTTTAAATTTAATGTACTGTGTAAAATCAGAGAAATATAGGATTACTCAAAAGTAAAGAAAATCGAAGTAAAGGCTTAAACCTCCAGGATGGCTGGGAAGTTGCTTTTTAAATGCATTTTCAAAATGTTTCAATACAGTGAAGCAGTGCATGAAAACCTAAGTACTAACAAAGATGAGCCTTGGCCAGCAGACATCTGAGAAGAGCCCCATGTCATTTCAGAATCTCCAAAGACAGTATAGAAACAACTCTGGCTATTAGATCTAAGGGAAGTGCAAAGACCTAAAGAAACACATCTGAAAATGACAGGGTACTGAGTGCAAGAATCTCCTAAGGGTCATCTTTACTGCAAGTCAGAAATGGTGAGAAATTTTACAGTTCAATAATATTTTGGTAAGCCTGCATCCACTTCATGTGCTCCACGTGCTTATGGGAAGACTATGAAAATAAAGAGCAGATAAACTCTTCAGAGGGAAATTGACCTTAGTGTTTGACAGTTGGTTAAGAAAGATATATTAACTTTCCAAAGTTAGAGGACTAAAGGCCCTGCAAATGAATGCAGTAAGAGTACAAGAGTACAACCTTACAAGAGTTCCTCTGTATGGAATCCAGCCAAAATTATCTATAGAGATAAATAAGGTTACCCTTTCAGCATCATAAAGTTGTATATTCTGCCCAAGCTAGTTTTGTATAAAACAGCAAATAAATCTAGTAGACTGGAAAAAAAGCATTCCTCTGCATTTTATTTAAGTCTGCCTATATATTTAGAAACCATTCGTGCAACAACTTTTGGTCTATCTGAAATTATTTCTCTGATTATGTGCAACCAAGATCCATTTCCAGCCTACATCAGTTTTACTACTGATTACTTCATATCCTGTACAGCACATTTTGTGTAACCAAGTTCAGTTTAAAACTATAGTTATTAAAATTAACTACCAACTTTGCAATTGCCTACAGAGCTTTTTCTTTTTTTAATCTTCTCAATAATATACATAGGATAATGAAGAAAGACACCCAAAGTTGCATTGGCAATGAGAAGTGAAATGCCACCAAAACCACAGTATTTATAGATACTTTGAAAAGACTTATAAAATCTATTTTCATAAATTTGAAAAATGATTTTGGTATATAAGGCAGAAATATTTTTACCTATAAGCAACAGTAGCACATGCAGTATCTAAAAGGAAATGATTAAGCATGTAGTCCAGGCATTAAGCATGTATTCTAGGCATCCTCTGGAAAATTTATAGTTTAATTAGTCAATATGTCACATATTTTACGCAAGTTTTTTCAAAAAATACTGAAACAGAATTTAAACCTAGGTCTTTCAACAGGGAATGAACATTTCTGGGCAAAATTTAAACATTTTATTTTCAAATGAAGAGATTTTCTAACCTACCAAATCCTGGAATGCTTTTGAGACTGGACTTGAGACAGATTTTTTCAAGTCTGAGGTAGCTGTATCGCATCAGGCAGTTCCACAGGAACATCCAGTCCATTCGTGTGCGATGGTTCATGATAATGACACTCCTTTCCCCAGGAACAAATCCATCTCCAGTGACAACCACCTTGGCACCAAACACCATCTCCAGCAAGGCCTAGAAAGAGTATCTCAGTATCATGGCTTTGCTCCCAGAAGAAAAGGATAAGCTCATTAGCAATAAAAAATAATTTCAATTATAACATTTCCCTTATTTACTCACATTATCACTGGTAAAAAAAAAAAAAAAAACCAAAACCACAACTTCTGACTGTTTTCTAATAAAGCAGGCCAGCTTTTTCACAATAACAGTCAGCTGTTTAATGGAAAGAGAAGCAACAATTGAATAGGACTTCCTAGAAAGAACCCTTAATATGTCCAACATTAAATTTACTTTTCCCTTGTTTTACCCAGAATCCTACCATGTAGGAATAAAAGTAAAGGAATCATTATGAATTACAAGGTGGTAGGTAAAATCTAAGGACAAACTGGCTGCACAAATAATCTGTTGTTCAACACTGTCAGGATTGCAAAGGCATTAGAAGCTGCCTCACTTTCTGCCTGGGTCGAAATGGCCAACAAGTTTGGTTTTGCCAACAAGACCTCTACCTACAAAAATGGCTAGAACCTAATGGAAGAAGGGGCAGAGAAATGAGAGAATCATCAAATAAGCTTGAATATAGTACAGTGATGTAAACTTAGGTCTGTACAACTCTACAGTGTTTGCCTAAAGTCTGGGCCTCCACCTCATGGCTAGGAAAGAGCACCAAGCACCAAACACTGTACAGTCATTTTTAAAATGCCAACCCAAAGCACAGGATAAGCTTCACCCTTGGAAGGACAGAAACAAGATGCCCAGCAAACAACTTTAGTTGTTGAGGCAACATTTTGCTTAGCCAGCGATGCTGTAAGTTCACATATAAAACAGGCTTCTTTAGCTTTTAGCTTTACCAGCTTTGTGGTTCTGAATAATCAAGTAATAAACAACAGGCTGGTGATTTTCCAAAACAAAAACGTAGACATAGTAAGTCTAAAAGGGTGTGGATGCATAACCTGGATGGTTGGACCATAAAGATATAATTAACCAGTTGTACATAACATCCAAGCCCAACAGCATACTCTGGCCATGTTCACACCACTGAAGTCTCCCAGTTTCCAAAACAGGAAGCCACAGACAAATTGCCTACTGAAAATGCTTTCTGGCCCACTACCATTCCCAAATCATGCAAAAAAGTGTATGGAGGGGTGCTAGTTGGATACAGCAGAAGACCGGGACCAGGCAAATCATTCAGAAATACAGTTGACCAAACACTAGTGCCCTGAAACATTTTAATACCTGGAATCACAGTGGAAAGGTACAAAATCCCAAGAAACAAAAGTAGACACCAGGTATTACCTAGAGGTATGACTAAAGGCCACTGTTTAGGTCACTGGCAGGACGGTGTCCAAAGTAGTTAGCACAGAAAAAGAAACCACAACTGGACATCTAGAAGAATAAACTTAACAACTGGCCTTAACACAGAAAATGTGGAAGCACTTCAAATTACCTCTTTACCTTCTCTTTCCCATTTTTCCTCAAAAAGGAAAAAAAAAAAAAAAAAAAAAAAAAAAAAGATAGAAAAGACCAAAGTCTGAGCATTTAAACAGAGCTCCAGAAAGTAAAACAACTTTCTGTTCTATTCGTATTTCTGCTTACAAGACAGAATCTTTTTTCACAAAAATACATAAATTATTTTGGTTAAGATTCAATGTGGGCTAAAATCAAACTTCTAAACTGCAAATATTATCACAAGCTAGTTGTAATAACCCAGAATTATAAAGCCCAGGCAGCTAATCCAATAACAGACCAGTATTTGGTCTTTTGGAGCTCTTTGCAATTTTAGAAAAAATGGGAGACAAACGGGCAGAAAGTGTTGGTTGTGTGATGCTCTAAGTACTCAGTTAAATATCATAATTACAAGAAACAACATTCTATTCCCTTTACTCATAATTACTTCTTCCCCCCTAATTTCATTGCATTTAGTAATGAGGAAAAGGAAAAAACTTTTAGAACACTGAACATCTCACAGCCTAGGATGGATTAAGAGAGATCCCATTCATTGCCTTTCCTCAGGAAAAATTAAGGAAAGAGCTTTGTTATTGATTCCCAGACTCCTACAGCTATAAATCTGATGCAGTATGAGTGAGGAATTTCCCCTTAATTTCAAGGGGAAGTTATTCTATTTCACCTGAAATAATTTGTCTCTAATTCAACTACAAGAACTTAATTCTATGAGGATTAAGTAAGAGAAAAATGAAAGTCAACAATGCACCAGTGAATAATTTTCCTAATTAGATAGTTGGAGTACAGTTGAAAGGAAAAGCTTATAAGATGATTAATTTTAAAAGTTTGTAATATAAAAATATTGCCTGCTTTCTGCTGCTTCACCTACTCTTCTCTGATGAGGATCTAACTAACACTGGATGGATATGTCATAAAGAGGCCTTTTCAAAGTCCAATTTACATGTGGCAGTAGCTTACATATAAACTCTGGAAGAAGAGGGGGACTGCAGACAGGCAATTTGCAACACCAAGCTAAAGCATACACATAATAAGTATGTTGAGGCCTATTTTGACAAAAGCATGTGAAGGTTTAGGCCCAGCCAGTATCAACAAGGCCTCCATCCACTCACCCTCACCCCCACCGTGGAATCCAGAAATTCACCCAAAGGTTTGTTAGACAAGGACAGGAAGCTTTTCATTCCCCAATTACAGTAGCAGGCAAGAACAAACAGACTACACTTGGGAAGAAAAACTAATTTAATCTACCAGCAGAAAGAGAAAACATAACGAAATCTTAATACATTTCCACCTCCACCCCTCCCTTCTTCCTAGGACCAAATTGCTTCACTCTCACTCCTCAGCAGCACAGTGGGATGGGGAGTGAGGGTTCAGGATCAGGTCACCACACTTCGTTTCTGCTGCTCCTCACAGCCTTCCCCCACTCCAACAAGGGGTCCTGCTCATGGGAGAGAGTACTTCCTGAAACCCTACAACATGAGTCCTTCCTACAAGGTGCAGTCATAGAATCATAGAATCACAGAATCATAGAATCGGCTGGGTTGGAAGGGACCTCAGAGATCATCAAGTCCAACCCTTGATCCACTACCCCTGTGGTTACCAGCCCATGGCACTGAGTGCCACATCCAGTCTCTTTTTAAATATCTCCAGGGATGGAGAATCCACTACTTCCCTGGGCAGCCCATTCCTAAGTCTGTCAGGAACACAATGCTTGGGAACAGCCACCTCCCCTGGCACAGGGTCCTCCACAGATGCAGACCCACATCTGCCCCTCTCTGTGACCCTGCATATAGTCTGCAGCTCCACATCTGCCCAGCTGTGACACTTCCAGGGATAGCTCTGCCATGCTTCTCATATGTTGCAAAGGGACAGCCTGCCCATCCAGGGATGGGGCTCTGCCAGAGAGGGGCTGGTGGGAGATGTAGTGGTCAGAGGCTGTCTGGGGCAGTGACCATGAAATAATAGAGTTCTCAGTACTCAGGGGTGCAAGGAGGACCATCAATAAAACCTCTACACTGGACTTCGGGAGGGCAGATTTCAGCCAGTTCAGAAGACTGACTCAGAGTGTACCCTGGGAAACAGCCCTCAGAAACAAAGGGATGCAGAAGGGATGGACACACTTCGAGAAGCAAATCCTGAATGCACAGGAGCAGGCTGTCCCAGTGTGTCAAAAGGAAAGGCAGCAGGGAAGACAACCGGTCTGGCTAAACAGGGAGATACTGAAGGAAATAAAGAGTAAAAAAGAGTTCTTACAAACTATGGAAAAAAGGGTTGGCTACTCAGGAAAAGTTTAGGAATATAGTTAGGTCATGTAGAAAGAAAATTAGAGAGACAAAGGCATAATTTCAACTTAAATTGAACTTAATCTTGCCACTTCTGTTACAGACAACAAAAAGTCCTTCTACAGATTCATCAATAGCAAAAGGAGGGGCAGGGAAAATCTCCATTCTTTGTTGGACATGGAGGGAAACATAGTTACCAGAGATGAGGAAAAACCTGAGGTATTTAACACCTTCTTTACCTCAGTTTTCATCAGGAAGACTGTTGTCCTGAAGACAGATGGCTCCTGGGGCTTGTAGAAAGAAATAGGAAGCTGAGTAGCACCCCTGTAATCCTGGGGGGAACAGTTTGTGACCTGCTGAGCCACTTGGATCCTCACAAGTCTATGGGACAGATGGGATCCACCCAAGGGTGATGAGAGCTGGTGGAAGAGCTCTCCAAGCTGCTTTCCATCATTTACCAACAGTCCTGGCTCACTGGGGAGGTCCCAGATGATTGGAAGTTGGTGAATGTCACACCAATCCATAAAAAAGGACAAAAGGGGGACCCATGAAATTACAGGCCCGTCAGCCTGACCTCAGTGCCTGGCAGGGTTATGGAGCAGATCATCCTGGGGGCAATCACACAGCACCTGCAGGATGGACAAGGGATCAGACCCAGCCAGCACGGGTTCAGGAAGGGCAGGTCCTGTCTGACCAACCTGATCTCCTTTTATCATCGGGTGACCTGCCTGGTGGATGAGGGGAAGGCTGGGGATGTGATCTACCTGGACTTCAGCAAAGCCTTTGACACCGTCTCCCACAGCATTCTCCTGGAAAAGCTGTCAGCCCAAGGCTCAGACAGGAGCACTCTGTGCTGGGTTAGGAACTGCTGGAGGCCCCCAGAGAGTGGTGCTGAACGGTGCTGATCCAATTGGCAGACGCTCACCAGTGGTGTCCCCCAGGGATCAGTGTTGGGCCCGGTTCTGTTTAATATCTTCATTGATGATTTAGATGAGAGGATTGAATCCACCATTAGTACATTTGCAGATGACACCAAGTTGGGGGGGAGTGTGGATCAGCTGGAAGGCAGGAGGGCTCTGCAGAGGGACCTGGACAGACTGGAGAGTTGGGCTGATTCCAATGGGATGAGGTTCAACACGGCCAAGTGCCGGGTCCTGCACTTTGGCCACAACAACCCCATGGGGAGCTCCAGGCTGGGCACAGAGTGGCTGAGAGCAGCCAGGCAGAGAGGGACCTGGGAGTCTGGATTGACAGGAAGCTGAACAGGAGCCAGCAGTGTGCCCAGGTGGCCAAGAAGGCCAATGGCATCCTGGCCTGGATCAGGAACAGCGTGGCCAGCAGGTCCAGGGAAGTGATTCTGCCCCTGTACTCAGCCCTGGTGAGGCCACAGCTCGAGTCCTGTGTCCAGTTCTGGGCCCCTCAGTTCAGGAAGGAGATTGAGGTCCTGGAGCAGGTCCAAAGGAGGGCAACCAGGCTGGGGAAGGGACTCCAGCACAAGTCCTGTGAGGAGAGGCTGAGGGAGCTGGGGGTGTTCAGCCTGGAGAAGAGGAGGCTCAGGGGAGACCTCATCGCTCTCTACAACTCCCTGAAAGGAGGCTGGAGCCAGGGGGGGGTTGGGCTCTTCTCCCAGGCAGCTCTCAGTAGGACAAGAGAGCATGGACTTAAGCTCTTACAGGGGAGGTTTAGGTTGGATATTAGGAAAAAATTCTTTACAGAGAGGTGATCAGGCATTGGAATGGGCTGGCCAGGGAGGTGGTGGATTCCACATCCCTGGAGGATTATAAGAAGAGACTGATGTGGTGCCATGGTTTGGGAACCACAACGGTAGGATCAGGGGTTGGACTTGATGATCTCTGATCCTTTCCAACCCGGATGATTCTGTGATCTCACCATGGGCTGTGAGGAAATCTCTGCTCGGACACCTTCTTCTTCCTCACTGACCTCAGTGTCTTTTCTCTGGCATTGGTCTCAACTCCTCCTCTACTCTCCATATCTTTTTTTTTTTTCTTTTAATATTTTTGCAGTTTCTTTTTCCCCTTCTTGAATATGTTACTCACAGAGATACATCCAGCTTCCCCATATCTGCCTTGGGAAGAGATAGGGCCAAAATTGGAACCAGGGGAGCTTCCAGCAGCTTCTCACAGGAGCCACCCCTGTGCCTGCCCTGGCTCCCAAAATACCACTGCGCTAACCCAAAACATCATAAAAACTGTGAAAAACTAAAACAAAATTGAAAGTGTTAGTGAGCAAACAAAATCATGCGATTAGGAACATTTGTTCAGAACTTGGCTCAAACTGCAACTTACCACTGGGAGTGTGAGCCAAGTGGCCACCACGTGATCAGTGATCCAGCGATACCAGGCCGGAGAGATAAACATCAAAGGGAGAAAAGGACCGAGCATGAATATACTTCCAAAAAAACTTCCCAAGAATAGTGCAACTACAAAGTATATTCCTTTCCATGACACCATGGCTCTGAAAGAGAAAGTTGGCATTACATTAGTGAGATAAACTGAAAGTTATTACATAGTTCTTTAAATCCATAGGTCCAGAGGTAATAATACTAATTTTCCTTTTTTTTTCATGGCTAACAACACATTATGACAGCAAAGACAACTAGAACATTCTACTGCACAACCAGCAGTAAGAGGTCAACTTTATAGACACAGTGATTTGTAAGGTGCACTGAGATAGTAAAGTGACCATATAAATACCAGCTACATAATCATTTACTCCAACATATTACAAAACGTAGTTCACTTCCAATGTCTTAAGAAAGCTATTTTTACTATACAAAGAACTACACAACAGAACATCTGTTACATTAAACTTTTCAGCCATTATCTCTGTCATTGTCAAACTACTAATGTTAGCATTTTCTGAAAACAGGGAACTTCACTATGTTTTTTCTCCACTTAATGCCTTTTGGCAGAATCCAGTCTTGCAGAAACTCTTCTTCCTCATCTCATGAGGGTCTAAATGTGATCCCCTTCAAAAATCACTCAGACTCTGTGAGATCAGCCACTTCAAACACCATTTCCCTTTTCATCACAACAGAGCAAGGAAGCAGCATATGAATCCTTCCAACTCACCCTGGCTTAGAGAATTTGTGACTTTTTGAAGTCCACTGTATTAAGCTTTCCTTACTTGTTATTTTCCAATTTGTTCCGCCAGCCAATAGCCATTGTTTTTTAAGACAGCAGTTGAGACTTGAAATATTTCAGTGTCTGTGCTATAAGCTACACTTCCTTACTGGAAATATACAGTGCATGATACTTCTTAATGCATTACAGAAGAACACTCAGCAGTTCTCCAAACATTTGAAATAGCTACAAGCCTTCACAATTTAGCTACCAGCTATGACAAAACAAGTGTGGAAATATCAATTATCCAAATTAGGCCCTAAAAATAGACAGGTTTAATCTATTTAGGACTCAACCAGCTGTTCAAGAAGTCATTACGCAGGCACTTTATTAAATTCCTTTTCTGACAGGCTATTTTGGAAATTATAGGAGCTCAGATAGACAGGACTTCTGGACAAGACAAACAAGCAAACAAAAAAACCCACCAAACAAAAAAACAACAGGAAGCTGGTCATTTTAATTTTAAAATGAGTAATGGAAAAGTAATCCATTAGGTCTTGTGTAATGTAACATAGATGATTTATCTCAAGAATGTTTGTGCAATGTCCAGTGGCTGCAGAGCAAAGTAGTCACAGCTAGTGTTGCTAGCATATTAATTTGCTTCATCTGTTTTATGTTGGCAAGCAGTAAGAAAGTAGCTCTACTTTGGGATACTTTCAGGCTTAAACAGTATCCTAACATGTACATATTTGGAGGAAGGCCATGAGAAGAGGCAATACAAATTTGTTAATGCAAGAAACATAGAGTAAACTGTATTTAGCCTTACTTCTGCAGCACAGAAAAGAAAAAAAAAAAAAAAAAAAAAAAAGGTAACACTAAATACAAACAGTTGCTGACAACTGTATCAGAAAGACTTAAACACAATAAAATTTTAATTCAAACAAATGCATGTTATTTGCATTCTGGAGTACAGTGCCCTCTCTTTCCTGCCAAAAGCAGGAACTGGAAAAACAGCAGTCTACATATGCACACCCTAAGTAGGATCACTCTTGACGTATCAAGGGAATCTGGAAAAGCACTGCACTGAGGAAACAATACTCCAACTGCCTTCTTGTATTTGCTACTGCAAACTTGTATGGACAGAGTCAGAAATAAAGGAAGAATACAAAAGGAAAAAATCAGGGAAGGAAAGAAGCAACTGAAAGAGCAAAGAAAAGCATGAACTGAAGCAGGACTAAAAGAAAAGGCAGAAAAGGCCTTCTTGTGGCATAGCAAGACTTGAGACCTTCCACAAAAGGAAGCAGAGAGGATTAAAGTTCAAAGTGTTTGATCAAGCATTTTCTTGAGAAACATAAACAACAGAACAACTGGAAACCCCTGCAGACAGATTTCAGACAGGAAAAATCCACTAGCAGACACAGAACATGAGTTTGTTTAGTTTCAGCCAGCTGCCCAAGTCCTCTGCAAGATGCTCAGAGCTACCAGCCGGGTCAGGCTCGATGATGACCACCAGACAGGCACCTGGGCTTCATGTGGTTGCTGGACAAGACCAAGGTGCACATTCCTGAGCCAAAGACCTGACTTCATACAGGTCACCACAGAGTAATGAGAGAAGACATTGCTTTGTCATCCTCCTAGATTCTTAGGAAAGTGATGCAGAGCACTTATTTGTAGGCTAAATTGTATACAGTTTATATTGGTCCTTCCTTCAAATTATAGAAAAGAGTCAAATACTTAGGAAAAAAAAAGTATCTTTATTTTATATTAAAGTCTTGTCTTTTAAACATTTCTTTTTTAAATGAAGGTCTCTGAGCTATCAAAAAGACCTAAGAAAGTTCTGGTCTTTCTTCCTCAACCTGCACACAACTTTGTATTTTCTTTAACATTACAGTATATAACTGTAACTTATGCTGCATTCCACTGTGTTAGACATGGCAGTGGTTAGTTCTAGACACAAATGATACCATGTGCATTTTTAATTGATGTAATTCATGTCTCTTGCAGCCATATTTTTGAAGTGTGATCCATAGCATATTTTGTTTATTGCTTATACACAATAAATTCCATATCTTTACATAGGTAACATATACATTTATCCAGAATAATGGATAGACTTTGTCTCTCAATTACCTCCACCACAACAGACCACATACCATGCAGACAGGTATGAGAACAGAAAAACACCACCATATTAATGAACTGGAGAAGAACTGCAAAACGTCTTCTCATCTCAGCAAGCTCATGTTAGTAACAAGGTGAAATTGTTAACACAATTGTTAACCCATTTGTTAACCCGTTTGTTTTCATTTGTGGGTTTAGGTGGTAGAGTTACAGCCTGGACAAGAGGGTACATAACTTAAAAATGCATCTGCCTGTGCATGTCAGTTGAGAAACATTTACATATACTATCGTTTCAGCCACCAGGCAAGGATGGATATTTATCACACAAGCTTCTGGGCATGTTGGCTGCTGACAGGGCATGCCCTAGGCTAGTCAGCAAAACAGGCAGGAGGGCAGAGAGGGGGCTGAAGCTCCAGGCTGGGTTTGACACACTCAGCTGGCCAGGTAAAGAGCTGAAGCCACGTGCCCTCTCCAACCCATGCAGTGCCACAAGGAGACAGCTCCAGCACCTCCTTAGCTAAGCAGTACAGTGCACAAGTCTGTAAATTGTGGACAGACAGCTCTGGTCAGGCAAAATAGTCACAAGTTTGTGTTCTACTTAAGCTTCAGTACGGTTTGGGAATTGCCCTGTCTCTAAAGCAATACCATTGTGTTACAGATTGCTGTAACTCACCTAACAAACCTTCTTTTGCCCATCTTTGCTCAGCTCTGTATTCTCACCTTTTTCCCTTCCCAATGGCAACTCAGCTCCCAGCCCCACATCCCATACCACGCATCCTGACACAGCAATATCCCTTCCATCCACCCCCATGTCCCTATTGCAATCCCAGTTTGTGTGGGTAGGTGAAGAGCAGCAGGCTGCAGATGACCACACACACTGGTGAAAAGGATCACTGCAACGCTGAGGAATGCATGGCTGGCATGAAGGCTCAGCTATTGAGTCCTGCTAAGCCAGACTCTGCACGCTGGTGACAACTTGTGTTGGCACCACAAGGGCTACTGTACCCAGGTTATCACTGCATTAAGTCACCTGAGCAATTCCCAGACACTAAATACCAAAGACAAAAGGGAATTCACTCTATCACCATCCTTTTGCTTAAACACCTAGTTTAGAAACAAACTATATATGTCAGCCATCCCAAATCTAACACACATTCAACAAGAGAAGCAACAGCTACAAATCACTGCAAAAAAACATGCCTGCAACTTAGAACTTGACTTAAAAACAGCCAACTAACATCAAAGGAATAAGGAATAATTAGTGAGGACCTGTGAAATTATATAAAACAAATGTGGAAAAAATCAAAACAAAGAAAATAGGAGCTGATTCATGTCAGAGATGAGACACCAAAGAAAATAATTAAAGGATTTGACAGAAATCTGTAAAACAGAATCCAAACATTTCCAAAATACAGAACTGTTTATTTGCTGCTGCTGCTAACTGTCTCTTCCTAATGCTACAATCACTCTCAACACTGGATTTAGGAAGTACTACAGCCTTTATGCATAGAATCATGGAATCAAAGAATAATTTGGGATGGAAAAGACCTCTAAAGGTCTTCTAATCCAACTCCCTGCAGTAGGAAGGGACATCCTCAGCTAGATAAGGTTGCTCAGGGCCTTGTCAAGCCTCAACTACCTCCCTGGACAACCTGTTCTATTTTTCCACTACCATCATTAGTAAAGAACTTTTTCCTAACATCCAATCTGAATCTACTCTTCTGTAATTTAAAACCATTGCCCATTGCCCTATCACTACAGGCCATTGCAAACTGTCCCTCTCCAGCCTCCCTGTAGGCCCCTTTTAGATACCAGAAGGTTGCCCAGACCCTTCTCTTCTTCAGGCTGAATAAACCCATCTCCCTCAGCCTGCCTTCACAGGGAGAGGTGTTTCAGCCCTCTAATCATTTTCATGGTCCTCATCTGGACCAGCTCCATCATGTCCATGTCATTCCTATATTGATGCAGTACTCCAGGTGAGGTCTTACTAGAGCAAGATTCTGCTCTTACTAGGCAGAATTACCTCTCTCAGTCTGCTGGCCACACTTCTTTTGATGCAGCCTAGGATGTAATTGGATTTCTGGACTATAAGCACACAGTGTTGGCTCATGTCCACCCCTCCAGTTTGTCCAGGTCCTTCTGGATGACATCCCATCCCTCTGGCTTATTGACAGCACCACTCAGCTTGTCGTCATCTGTAAACCTGCTAATGGTGCACTCAATCCCACTATCTATATTGATGATAAAAATATCAAATATAACAGGTCCCAGTACAGAACCCTGAAGTACACCACTTTTTACCTGTCTCCATCTGAACTTTGAGCCATTGACCACTACCCTCTGGATGTGACCATCCAACCAATTCTTTATGCACTGAACAGTCCACCCATGAAATCCATACTTCTCCAACGTGGCGAGTAGAATATTGTGGTGGACTGTGTCAAAGGCCTTGCAGAAGTACAGACAGATCACACCCATAGGTTGTCTCTTGTCCATTGATGTAGTTACCCTATCACAGAAAGCCACTAGGTTAATCAGGCAGGATTTGCCCTTACTGAAGCCACGCTGGCTGTCCTGGATCACCTTCTTGTCCATCATGTGCCTTATCTGACCTCCTAGGAGAATGTGCTTCATGATCTTCCCAGGCAGAGCTGAGGCTCTGCTTCCCAGGGTCCTCCTTACTACTCCTTTGAAAATGGGTGTCATGTGTCCCTTCTTCTAGTCACCAGGGACTTCATCTGACTGCCATGACTTTTCAGATATGGAGAGTGGCTTGGTGACAGTTCTTCCAGGACTCTGAGATTTATCTCATTAGGTCCATAGACTTCTGTATGTTCAGGTTCATCCGGTGGTCACAAACCTAATCTGTAGATATAGTGGGAGGGACTCTGCTGCCCTGGTCCCCACCTTGTGGATTTTTAACTTGGGAGGTGCTGAGAGGTTGCCAGTGAAGACTGTGGAAAACAAGTTGTTGAGAACCTCAGCCTTTCCCTAATCTGTTGTTACTAGCTCACCAGACTTGCTCTTCAAGGCGGGTATGTTTTCCGTAGCCTCCCATTTTTCATTGATGTACCTGTAGAATCCCTTCTTGTTAATTCTTCACATCCCTTGCCAAGTTCTACTCCAACTGTGCCGTGGCCTTCCTGACCTCATCCCTACACAACTGGGCATCATCTCTATATTCTTCCCAAGATACCTGTCCCTGTTTGAATTGCCTATGCAGCTCCCTCTTGCCTTTTAGTTTGACCAGGAGGTCACAGCTCAGCCATGCTGGTCTCTTGCCTTCCTTGCCTGACTTTTTTACATTTAGGGGTTGAGATCTCTTGGATTCTATGGACAGCTTCCTTAAAGATCTGCCAGCTCTGTTCTGCTCCCTTGTCCCTGAGGACCATTACCCAGGGTGTCCTGTTGACTAATTCCTTGAACAGCTGGAAGTTTGCTTTTCTGAAACTCAGGGTCATGACTGTGCTCCTTGACTGACTCATGACCTTTAGTACTGTGAATTCCACCAGTACCTGGTCACTGCAGCCCACAATGCTTCCAGTCTTGAGAATCCTGATGAGCTCACATGCATTGGTGACCAATAGACCAAGTACTGGATCCCCTTGGACAGGGTTGTCTATTTCTTGTTTAAGAAAATTACCATCAAAGGTCTAGAAGTTTCACAGTAGCCAAGACTCACCACATGCTTCACGTTTCCTTAATAGTTCCTGAGTAATTCAAAGTTCTTGTACAAACAGGTTAATTTCTCTTCCAGGTGCAATGTATAAGAAGATTTAACCTTCAGTATGGAAAAAAGCAGTATTAACTGACAGACAGAGCAAGCTGCCTGATAACCAGAGAGATTTTTAAGCACTTAGTATTATGCAGTCAGCAAATCAGGTTTCATTACACTACTGAAAAAAATAATGCTCTTTAGTGCCAATAAAACAAGATTGTATTATTACCAGTCACTAGATTTCTATTCAGTCAGCATGGGCAATAAAACAGCACATTCATTAGTCTCCAAGAACTGAATGGGGAATACTAGGCATTGGGCTTAATTCTTCATTCAGTCAATTACCAGCAGAAAGGGAAAATGTTATCTTCAATTAAAATCAAGCAAAAACTCATACAGACAACCAACAGTGCCTTTTCTCTAACAGTTCAGCAAAGCAAGCCAGCAGTTAACTGCAATTTGACTTAATTCAATTCTGAAATTCCCCTAAGGATGGAAAATGAAGGAGGTGAGCTGGAAATTCCAGCTCCTGTATTCAGTTTTGCTTTCTGAAACATAATTTCCAAGGACTGGAAGAAAGACAATGTCACTCCAGTCTTCAAAAAGGGGTAAGAAGGAAGGCCCAGGGCAACTACAGGCCAGTCAGCCTCACATCCATTCCTGGAAAGCTGAGGGAACAGCTTGTTCTAGGCACCATCTCAAAGCATGTGGAGGAAAATAAGGTTATCATAAATAGTCAACATAGATTCATCAAGAGGAAGAAATGTCTGACTAATGTGATAACCTCCTACAATTGCATAAGTGGATGGACAGATAATGACAGGGATAGATGAGAGAAGGGCAGTGGATGCAGCCTACCTTGACTTCAGCAAGGTTTTTGACACCATCTCATACAGCCCCCTCACAGGCAAACTTCAGAAGCATGGGTTAGACGAACAGACAATGTGGTGAATTGAAAACTGCCTCAAAAATAAAGCTCTGTTTTCCTGGTGGACAACAGGATGACCATGAGCCAGCAATGTACCCTTGTGGCCAAGGAGGCCAATGGCATCCTGGGGTGCACTGAGGGTGGCAAGCAGGTTGAGGGAGGTTATTCTCCTGCTCTGTTGGCCCTGGTGAGGCAAGATCTAGAGTACTGTGCCCAGTTCTGGGCTCCCCAGTTCAAGACAGAGAACTGCTCAAGAGAGTACAAAAATGATTAGGACTAGGACTAGGGGACTAGGACTTCTCTCGTGTGAGGATAGGCTGGGGCTCTTGGGTCTTTTAGTCTGGGGAAGACTGAGGGTGGATTTTATCAATGCTTATAAATACTTAAAGGGTGGATGTTAGGAGGATGGGGAGAGTCTTTTTTAGTGATACCCATTGACCGAATGAGAGGTAACAGGCAGAAACCTGGATATAGGATGTTTGATATAAAGATGAGGAGCAACTTCTTTACTGTAAGAGTAACAGGGCACAGAAGCAGGCTGCCCAAAGAGGTGGTGGAGTCTCCGCCCCAAGAGACATTCAAAACCAGCCTGGATGCCATCCTGTGAAACCTGCTCTAGGTGAATCTGCTCTGGCATGGCGGGTGTTGGACTAGATTAACTCCCAAGGTCCCTTCTAACCCCTAAGATTCTGTGATTATGTTAGAAGACACAATTTACACAATAATTTTTAAAACTTTTCATCTGGATGAAGTGAATTTGACTCGATGGAGACAGGCAAAAGGTGAACAAAGACTGCCAACTTTCCAGGTGTCCATTAAAGACATGAAATGAATCTTCCAGGCTTCTACTTAATCACTGCTTTTTAAGTGATTGAAGATTAGATGTTTTTTTTAGCTAAAAAAAATAATCTAGACATAGAGCAGGCAGCTGGAAAATCTTTCCCAGCTTGTGAGGGAAATAACACAGGAGTCTTGGCAGCCACCGAGCAGGTGTCCAACTGATGAAACATCAGCCAGGCAAATGACTTTTCACTGTAAATGACACGTCCTAGCAGAATATTACAAGTCCACCAAATTGCCAGGCCTCTCTGTCTGAGCATTGTATTTTTTCTCTGTAACAACATATCAAAGGAAATGTTTGCCAATTCTTGCATTCAGAGACAAAAATTAAATTTCAGTGTAGTAGTTCTGGTGCTGTTTTTTGGTAGCAGGGGAGGGGCCTCAGGGGTGGCTCCTGTGAGAAGCAGCTGAAAGCTCCTCCGGCTCCAAAAATATCCATCCCCACCTCTGACTGATGTTGAGGCCATGGTGACAATGGATGAGCCTCTGCGATTTACATATTCAAGAAGGGGAAAACAGAGGCTTAAAGCTCAGGGCAGAGAAGAGATGAGGAGATCGGAATATCAGAGGTGAGAGCAATGCTGGAGCAGAGACACCAAGGTCGGTGAGGAAGTGGAGAGAGAAGGTGCCTGAATAGAGTTTTTTCCTACATCCTACGGCCAGGTGTCCCCCCTGCAGCCCTTGGAGGAGCACAGTGGAGCAGCCCGGGAAGGATCCCGGTGGAGCAGATAGGGATCTGCAGCCAGGAGGTGACTGTTCCCAAAGCAGGCTGTGACTCTGGGCAGCTCAAGCTTGGAGCAGTTTGTTCCTCAGGGATTGTAGCTCTCAGGAGGGACTGGTATTGGAAGGCTCATGAAGGACTCTCACATGGGTGGGACCCCACACTGGAGCAGGGGCAGGCACTGAGGAATCCTTCTCCCTGAGGAGGAAGGAGCGGCACAAAACAACCTGTGAGGAATGGGCCCCAAACTCCACTCCGTGTCCCCCTGTGCTGCTGGGGGAGGAGGTAGAGATATTGGGAACACAGGGAATTGGGCTCAGGAAGAAGGGAGGGGTGGGGAGAGGTATCTAAGCTCTCGCTTTTTATTTTCTCTTTGCCCTGTTTTGATTTGATTAATGATAAATTAAATTGTTTTTTTTTCCCCAACTTGAGTCTGTTTTGTCTATGACTGTAAGTCCCTCCTAGTCCTTCGCTTGACGCACGAGGTTTCAGGTGGCTTTCCCCCTCGCCATCCCAAAAATGGGGGACAGGGACTGAGAGGCCACATGGTCCTTTGTTATGAGCTTAAACCATGTCAGTATTTTTAAAAGAAAATTGCTAACTGCAAGCTTTTGTAGGCTGACTCAATTGCATTTCCAGATCTACAACTATACCTGATCTCTTTGATCACGTAACTTCTCACTTGTATTTCAGCTAAAAGACCTGCAGAAATAGCAGGGGTTATATGGGAAGCAATGACAGAAAGAAGCTGAATTATTAACCACAGACATCCACACTAATCAGTAGGCTACACAAGACAGGCAAAAATCTCCATCAGTTTCCACAGACCTTTTTTATGAACTACATTTCTCATCCTTCTCTGAGGCACTTAAGTATTTTAAAGAACATACAAAATGGCACAAATCACTATCACAGAAAAAACATGCAAAGAACCAGGCAACTGACCATTAAAACTTCTTCCTTTTTATTCAGTTCTTGCGTTTAAAAACCTTTTAAGAGATTTAACTCATGTATTATCAAACAAGATAGAACAGGGCAACAAAAGGTAATTATCATTACAAACCACAGCCCTGATGACCATGTCTAACATTATAGTGGGTATTACCTTACACATGCACAAAATACAAATACAATACTTAATAAGTTTCTGCAAATATTACAAATAAAATATGATTATTGCTACATTTTGCAATTTTTTATATCTATTATTTGCTAAGACTTAATCTATTACAAGTCAATAAAAAATTTAATAGAATATTTAATTTGTGTCTTTCCAAATGCAAAAAGCATGGCTGGGATTCTTTGCTGTACAGTATTTAGAAACTGTAAGCATATAATTCAATCAGGGTACAAACATCAAATCACTTTTTCACTCTTGTTTACCTGTACTCATTCCACTGCTTCCACCTAACAACCATTAGATCAATAAAGCTTGAATAAGATATGAGTTCAAGTATTTAAAATAATTTGTAAGAGGGTATCAAGCTACAGCTGCTTCCTGAAAAAAAAAAAAAAGCTACTATGGAAAAGTAGCTTGCTTTTATTCCTTACTATATTCAGAAAATCTGGATAAACTGATAAAGTTGAGCTACTTTCGGAAGAACTGCACAAGACCTTTTTCTATGTAAAGTTACCTCATTTTTTAATGAATATTGAAGACAAATATTTTTAATTGCTTCTTCATGGCTTTCCATGCACATAGCTAGCTGTTCTATGCACTATGCTTGTTACTGTGGCCCCACAAACTTACATTAAGAGAGTGGCCTGGCTGTCAAGTAATCAAAAATAGGTTTTGCAGATCAAAGAAGAGCTGTGATATTCTACCCATCCGCTTAATCCCCTGTCCTTAAGTAAAAATAAAGCACGAAAACTAATCTAAACAAACAAACAAAAACCAAAAATCCAAACACCAAAAAACCCCATAACCTTCCACTAACATGGAACAGTGGTCAGTTCTGGAGCCTTATTAAATAAAACCTGCAGGTCAGTTCTAGGCCCAGTCTGCTTCACAAAAGAAGCTGCTTGTTGTTGGCAGCTGTGTCCTCCAGTTTTAGAAGTCTAGAAGAGACCAAAAGGCTAACCAAGCCTGATCTGTAACAAAACCAAGTGCAAATCATGGAAAACAAGTAAGTGGAGAAGTTACAAGCCAATAAATCAGATTGCTTTCCCCCTGCATAAGAGCACCCCAACACCAGTTCACAGCTATTCTTGGCAGGGAGTGGTAGCACTCATCATTTCAGAAGTACCTATTTCACAATAAAATCCTCAGCTAGGGAACAGAAATCAAGGAAGGACTCCAAGCTGAAGAACAGTTACTCAAAGATAAAACTGGTAGAGTGTAGAGTGGACTATACTGACGTCTCTACTGCTGGCATTGAATCAAAATCCACTCCCCGATAACAGTGAAAGCTTTTCAAGTTATTTATATGCACTGCAACAGATCGTGAATGTACAATTATTAAAAATGTTGAATTTACAGGGTTCCAAAAACTTTGCTGTTTACTGTGATCAAGATAAACTCTTTTTCTGTTAGATAACAGAAACTCAACTCCCTCCTGTGTAAGGATATATCCATGAAACTTCTAATGGCTTTTTTACCTTCATCAAGACACAACTGTCTCAGCAGGTTAGCAACTCAAAAGAAATACAAGAGACACGTATGAACAAAACTCCAACAGCCTGTTCAACACGCTATAAAAACCATTGACCATCACCAGCATAGGAAGAGTGTGACAGAAAACTTATGCTAACTTCCATTATTCTGAAGAGAGCAATTAGGAAAATAAAAGGGGTGATGTAAAAGCAGACTTTCAGAGGCATAAGTAAGGTACCCAACTTGGAGAAAGCTTCAGTGAGAAGCTTTATATTTGTGACCATTCTTGACAAAATTCTCTTAGTTTTAGAACAGAATATATTAACCTACATAACTTCTCCTTTTCCAGGTATAATGTATGCTACAATTTTATTTTATGCTGGATGGGTAATATTACAGAATGTTTGTTGCTTGGTTTTGTTGTTTTGTTTTGTTTGCTTTTTAAATCAAGGCAGCTTTAATTATTTTTTGTACTATGACAGCTATCACCTGTAAAACAATGGCATTTGCTAACCTACTTTACTTCTTTTCTTAGTAGCATGCTACATGCTGTAAAATTTCAGCTGGTTTCATGCTAAAAATTCCAGCAGCAGACCTACCGAAGAGCCAGTAGTTTCCATTTAGAATCAATTGCAAGATCAGATCAGGTTATGGATTTTACCTACTTTCAGAATTGTTAAAGGGATGAAAAGAAAAAATGGAGACTTCCTGTAATTTCTCTACCATGTAAGTCATTGAGGCTAAACAGTACTTACACAAGGGATGGAGAATAGTGTCTACAGATGAATTTAGGTCACTTTTAAAAAAAATATAGATACATTGCTATTATCAGTTGCATAGAAGTCTGTCTACCCTTCCAGTCTGTGCAATTGCCTCAGGCTTTTTAAACTGTATTTTCAAGACAAATATTGAAGAAGAAAACCCAAAACATTTGCAAACAACATTAAAAATGTTCTAGCCACTTAACTGGAAAACTGCATACTTTAAAGAACTTGAAATTCTGCAGGGGTGCCTTTGTATCAGGAATACACAGCACTCTGAAACACACTTACACATTACCAGCTTGAAAAGCCACACAAATTGTAGTTTTGTAGTGAGTTATGCTTATAGGATGGATGCTTTCCAAGGTAAACAGTAGAAACAGTGGGTTACCTGGCAGGCATTGAAGCAAAAGACAAAAAATAGAGTAGTTCTGCAGAAAATTTACAAACATTTCATTGCCACTAGAAGCAGCAGAAACAGTTGATTTGCATTTGTTCCATTTCTAGACATGAAATCTTGTTCTTAATCTTTATGTTTTGGTGAAGATGGAATACTCAAAGCCACACATCCCAAACCCACACATGGCCAAACCAATACCTACTAACAATACTTCTGCTTCAACTAATAATACTTCTGCTTCAAGATCTTACAGTAAGAAGTAAGGTTCTGCTGTGCTTTGTGGAGCCTCTAGAGAACAGTCTTCAGATTTCATTTGCATAGTTCACCAGACAAATCAGACAGCTGCATATCTGGATATTTCTACAATTACATTACAAAGTAGTGTTAAGAACTGTAGCTCTAACCTCATCTTCAGCTTTGTGAGGATGAGTATCTATCCAGCAGCTACCAAGAGAAGCTTCTATTCTGACAGAACTCCAAAGGAATGTCATCAGGGTTGCAAGTTTTCCCAGGTCTTGAAAGCCATTTCTCACAGAGCAAGGCATTTCACAGCATAAACACTTCCTTCAGGCATTTGGCTGGTGCTGTGCCTAGATGCAAGCTTTGCTTGGGGAAACATAGAGGTGAATCAGATGATGTGTACCAGAGCTAATAAAAGCTCCATGCTTCAGCAGGGATCCTCAGCCCATGCAGGGTGGCAGTCTGATGTAGATATAATGCTTATGGTCCCAGGGCTACTGAATCTGACACTATAAAATACACAACATTTTACTTGTAACTTTAGGTGTTCTCAAAGACAGAGTATGTCTTATCAATATAGTATAATAAAGCAACTCATGTTTCTTGTTAAAGATGAATTATGATCTTGTTAAAGATGAATACAGGAAGATATGAGTGACCATTTGATTCTTACTTGTGTTTTGCATGTAGATGAATTAATTGAAAAATTAATTACAATGTTTTTTATCAACATTTAGCAAGGTCATTTTATCTTATAACAAGATAAGATATTATAAGAAGATAAATAAAATAATTCATTGCTTAAGCAGCTGGGGCAGTTATTACCTGCCAGTGCTTACACAATACTTTACTAAGCTGCCAGAAGACAAAGAGAAGAAAGCAACACCTAGGACTACAGGGGTTAGCTTTGTAAAATGTAAAATAGTAGCTCATTTGAAGCAGAAGCTCAGTTTCTAATGAAGATTGTCAGAACTGGAAGAAGCCAATAAAAAAACCAATTCAAAGTTTTTTACTATGTGTTGTATTTCCCATCACAAAGACCAAGTCACTGCTGCAGTAAGAATGAGTTCAAAACCAGCTGCAAATACAGCTGGCAGTTGCAGATCCATTAGACAGGAGAGCTGTGGCAGACACATGATACTAGGTAATCCAAGAATAAAATATCCACAAAGTAATTAAAGAACAGCAAGTGACCCTGTCAGAAAAATCACCCATTACAGCTCTTCAGGGACTAGTAGATTCTACACATGCAAGAAGCCCTCTAGCTCATAATCTTTGCAGCTTCTAAACAGCACTCAGGTTCAGTCTGGATTCTAAACCTAGCTCAAGACAAGGCTTTCTCAAGTAAAAGTTTACCACAAATAAAAGTCTGAAGGGTAACTTGTTAGAATTAATGCAGAACATGAAAAATGGAGTCCTCACGCAAAAACATTTGTTTCCAGGAGGCTCACAAAGGGATTCTGCTGACACTATTTGTCTCTGGAACAAGTGTGGTTTTCCAAGAGTGTTCCCATGAGACATTGCCTGAACTTGAGTCAAATTTTCTAGCTTTTGCACTCTCCAAAATAAAATAAAATAAAATAAAATAAAATAAAATAACAAACCAAACAAACAAACCAAACCAGAAACTGTATTAGCAATCAAAATAGAAGCAGAAGCACAGGAACTGAGAAGCTCTCTTCTTAGACATGGTCCACATATTCCAGATCATGTAGTTGTTCCCTCTGGTTTGGCATCTGCAGTCTGACAGTCATTGACTTGGACATACTTCATAGATAGTTGCCCTTTGGAGAATGATCACAATTTGGATCCTCAAAAAAACATCTTATGGAAGTTATAAGTCCCACAATAACTCATGTGGGTAGAAACAGTTTCTGGGAATCAATGATTAGCTCTTTGAATGTGCCATGGCACACTACATACATAATTGCATTATAACAGACAAATAATGTTGATCTAACAGATCGAAAGGTAGCAATCTCACAGAGTTTGAATGCATATGTCCAGGCAGCAGAACTTCCTCTATTAAATCAACTGAGGAAGAAACTGCTCTTTCCTATCGCACATATGAACATGATTAAGTTCAACGACTTGTTGATATAGAACACCTTTGCGGGAAAAATATCTAAACTCTCACAACTGTCAATTGAGCACAAGTCCTATGAGGAGAGGCTGAGGGAGCTGGGGGTGTTCAGCCTGGAGAAGAGGAGGCTCAGGGGAGACCTCATCGCTCTCTACAACTCCCTGAAAGGAGGCTGGAGCCAGGGGGGGGTTGGGCTCTTTTCCCAGGCAGCTCTCAGGAGGACAAGAGGGCATGGACTTAAGCTCTTACAGGGGAGGTTTAGGTTGGATATTAGAAAGAATTGCTTTACGGAGAAGGTGATCAGGCATTGGAATGGGCTGCCCAGGGAAGTAGTGGATTCTCCATCCCTGGAGATATTTAAAAAGAGACTGGATGTGGCACTCAGTGCCATGGGCTGGTAACCACAGCGGTAGTGGATCAAGGGTTGGACTTGATGATCTCTGAAGTCCCTTCCAACCCAGCCCATTCTATGATTCTATGATCCCAAGAATTTCAACTAAAATAAGAATGATCTGTAAAAAAAAGAAGTACATGTGACTCAATGCTGACAAACAGCAAATATCCACCAGTGTCAAGGAGTCAAATAACTGACCTTGCAAACTCTGTCAGTGGTTGCCATACACATCTGGTATAGAAGAATCCAAAGCAGACATTATGTAGCTGCAGATAACATCCTGATTACTGCCCTAGAGACTTACTTTCTATCAATCTTGGTGTTATCTGGTCTTAATTTCTGATTCTGCTTCCCAGCAGTGGTCTCTGGCCCTTCAGTCATCTTCACTCATCCTGCCAGCTGTCTCGGTTTCTAATCCCACCTCTAGTCTGCTAAACACCAGTTCCTGGATTTCACTGCCTCCCATTCCCCTTCACCCTACTTACCACTTCTGATCATGTCACTGAAGTTGAATAAAGAACAAAGTGCCATGGATCAGAAAGTCTCGAGCCTAGGTTCACTCTCCTTGGAGCTTGTATCTCCTTTTTTTTTCAGTTCTTCACAGCACTATTTTATTCCAGTCTGTCCCAAACTACAGAACCGAACCACTTATGCCTCAGTTAGGATTCCTCATTATCAGGCAAAAGAAGAGCAACTACCATCAATCCAATCACTATCTTATAATCAAGAATACCTGCTGAGCAGCATCAAGGACCTAGCAGTTCCCCTACAATTTCTTACAACCTTGATAGATGAGAAATAAAACCTTAATAGTAAGATTAAAAAGTATACCCTTTATAGTACTTGTTCTCTACCATTTTTGTAATGGCATCTACTCTTAAATAGCTCAGCTGCTGAAAAATAGTCTAGTTTATTTTGTGGATTCTTTGGGAAGTTTTGTTACTAATCTGGAACAGTGAAGGAAAGGAACATTTGCAAAAAACCTGGCAAGAAGTGGCAACACCCACTTTTAATTTGTTATTTTGGCCATTAATACTGATAATTTTGGATTTTCATTCTGGAAAAAGGAGAAAAAATTTGAGGAATTGTCTGAAGGAGTGTTTGCTGGGCTGCTTGCCCTCAGAAAATTGGAAAATTGCCTAGGTCGAAGAAGGAAAGGATTCCATAAACACAGATCTGACTTGTGTTTAACAGAACGTTTACAGAGAACAAATATTTACCATGTCTTGACCTAAGAGACCTCATTATCTTGTATGGCATTGAAAAAAGAAATGATCAGTGGAAAAAACAAAAATTTACAAATTGAGTCAGTCGGAGTCCACCCAGTCATTCTCTGTCTTGAAATAATATACTTCATAAAAATGTGCAAGAAGAAAGCCTGCAGTGGGCAGTGATGGCAAGATTATCCTGAGTCTGGGGTAACATCTTAATCCACAAAATAAATGGGTTTATCTCCCTCTAAACATCCCTCAACCATTAGCAGTCTTTAAAGCCTTCTTCACTATTGCTGAACATCCAAATCTATAAAGGAAAGAGATTGCTAGCTGCCAGACAGCTTGCCCATTCAAGTCACAAAGGAACAAATCCCACCCTCAGGTTTGCTTAACTATGAGAAGCAGATAAGTTGGAAGTGAGATGTTTAAAAGTGTGTAACCTTCTCAACAGCAACCAACCAGTTATTGTCATCACCACCCCCCACCCTCTCCTGGAATCTTTAAAATAAAATTTTAAAAGCCTAAACTCGGTATTTTATTCTATGGAAAAGTTCCCATTTTGTGAAATGTCTTGCTAGAAAGCACTGTTAGCTGTGAACAGCAGCTTAGATTATGTTAAACAACTGAAAGGCTTCAGGGAACATACTATTAAAGAGAAAGACAATAGAAAGGAGAAAATTAGATTTTATGCCTGGGATTTGTTGAGACAATTATTATAGAATAAGGGATGCTCTTGAGAAGCTGTTTCTCCAAGCCAGGAAGATCTTGAGCTAGCCAGCTGCCAGAAGTACCAGCTACCAAGATGCAGTCAGCCTTCAGCTGTCAGAGGAAGTTCCCCCTCTGCTGCAGCAACAGCAGGATAGGAGCTGGGGAAATGAAGGACACAGACATATTAATGGGCACCACTGGTGTGACTTTTAAAGAACCACTGGGAGCCTTACACAGTAGAACCAGTATGAACAGTCATGTAAAAACATCAAATCTGCTATGACTCCTTGTAAAAAAAATTATTTGTAATCTTATACAGCCTACGTTGCTAAGACTACAGGGGGTGTAAAGAAAAAGAAAGAAATACGCCAAGTGGAGAAGTCTAGTATAACGTGACAAAAAATGTAGTCCTGTTACCTGCATTTTTTATAGTATAATTTATTCATCACCATCCCAGACTATAAAATGTCTGAGCAACTCACAGAGCATCAAGGTTTTATTCCCCTCCAAAATATGAAGAATATATAGAGCATGACTGACAATCACTATTTTATACAATAGCAATGCAATACTATGATACATTTGCATTAAGTCTAACTAAAAAAGCTACCTTTAAATGGAAACTGTAGCTAACAGTTTAAAAACTAAAAATAGAAATACATGTGATGTGACTCCTATGTGAATTACTCCTAATTTGAACATATTAAGCTGTCTTTCAAATGTTTCTGTAGGTACTTAACGGCTCTTGTATTTTTTTGTCATGTTTGTTTTGTTTTTCTTTTGCTTAGCAAGATAAAATCTGCTTACAGAAATGCATTTCTAAAATTTTTTATAAAAAAGGACTACATCACCACACTACTACAGTAACCATGCTGATATGAAATATATATGCCATTAGAGATAAGGAAAATCAAATGGGAGAAAAGATGACAATGAAATATGTGGGAGCAAATATACAAATATACCCTTTATAATGAATGGATATAGTACTAAAAGTCTTCTGAAAATGTCAGCTAGGGGAACTCAATAAAGGTCAAGACATTTTGAAAAGGAGAAGTTAATCAAAGGTTTTCTGTATTTACAGTCTTTTGTCCCATAATTCCATACAAGGTACTCTAGGTTACTTTCAAACTAAAAAGTGATTTATCTTGCCAATGTTCACTCTTCATTATACCAGAAGTCCCAAGTTTCACTTGAAGAAGGCAACCAAACCTGGTGATGTAGATAAATATACCCCTTGCAGAATACAGTGAACTTCACCAGTTTTTCATTGTTCTTGCATAAACCAAAATAAACAACGGGTGGGGAATGACCCCAGAACTCACTTCATATATTTTAAACAGGCTTTAATGTTACCATTCCCACCACTAGTAAATTAAAATAGATGGGTCAAATACTTTTGTGCCAATAAAAATGTTTCATTTAACAACAAAGTGTATGTCAAGACGGCTAATTAAAATGTACAGGCACATTTTGATGTCACTTAAAAGTCACTCCAAGCTTGTGAAAATAAACAAGCATTTCAAATTTGCAGTATTTTCATTACCAAAATGACAAGTAAATTTCTATCTACTTGGAAAGTAATTTTTTGTATTTTTTTTTCTTTTACTTTTTCTTTTTTTTTTTTTGTGGCTTAACAACCACATTTTTCTGTGTTTAATGTGCTTCTCTCCCTTCTTAGAGCACAAGACCATTATGTAAGAGGAGAAACTGTCTGTAATAAACAAGTACACAACAAGTGCTTTGGCCTTTCCTCCCTCAGAAAAGAAAATTATTTTCTTATGGCAGCTTAGTTACAATGGACATTTAAATTGCTCTAACAGCAACTAAAACTACCACTTCAATTCTCAAGTCACACACCTCCTAAGACTTGAAAGAGGAACTGAACCTTGTTACCCAAACAACACCCCTTATTCTGCAATTTGCTTTAAGCTAAGTAGTTATCACCTCTGAATATGATGAGAGCTTTAAAGAAATAGGGTATTTTTATTTTAAGAATAATCATCTTTCCCCTGAGAATCACCTATGAAATCTCACACCAGTGAGGGCTGCATGCCATTTGCACAACAGAATCACACAGAGTGGCTGAAGTTGGAAGGGAGGACTGGAGCTTTCCTGCAGGACCCTACACCCAGTCCTCCAAGTCTGTCTCACTAGTCAGCTTATGAACATCTCTGACAGAGACTCCAGAATTTCTTCAGGCAACCTGTGCCAGTGCTCACTGACTCCCTCAATAAAAAAAGTGTTTTCTGATATTCAGGAAGAACCTCCTCTGTTCCAACTTATGCCCACTGCCTCTGGTCCTTGGCCCCACTGAGAAGAGCCTGGGTCTCTGCACCCTGCCTTCAGGTACTTACAAACATTGATATGATCCCCCTTCCTGAGCCTTTTCTTCTCCAGACTGAACAGTCCCAGCTCCCTTGCCTTTCTTCATGTCACATGTCCCAGTTCCTTAATCATCTGTATGGTCCTTTACTGAAAACTATCCAGTAAGACTAGTATGTGTTTACACTGGATTTTTAACAAAAAAAGTAAAAATAAAAAAATTTTAGAAGCATCCAGGATGTCCTTATTACCTGTAAAGTTAAGCACCTGAGTACTCCCTTAGCTTCAACAGATGGGTACTACAACTAGGAGAAACAGAGATCATGGCCCTTCAAATCTAAGAGAGCTTTTCCATCTTTAACCACTAGAATATTTCCTTTGGTCCTGGACCTAAGTCAAACCAAAATAATTATGGTCAACTTTTAGGAAACTCTGAATTATGCCAATGCTTCTGGAATTACGCCTCTGAAACAGTTTACCCAACTCAGCTTCTGGGGGGAAAAAAAAAAAGTGGTTTTTAGTAATGGTTGTGTTTAGGAGAGGTTTATATAGAATTTCTCTAACCTTCTTCCAGAGCAAAAATAGTTAAAATGTTTTAATTAATACACTTTTCCTCAACCAATATTTCCTTTAAAATGTTTTAAATATAACTCAACATTGGCTGCACCTTTCTTGAGAGCTGCTATTTCTGTAACAGAGAGAGATTTCTGTAACATTTGAGACAGAGATTCTGTCTCAAATGGCTTATGACAATGCATAATATTCTCTTTAAAATTAATTTCCTTTCTGTGTAAGACGTTAATGCATCAGGAACAAAAAAAAAAAAAAACCCTGATATGTTTCATGCCAAGTAGGATGTAACTGTTCTAGGTTTTTGTTGTAAATTAGCCCAGTACTGGTTTTGCAGAAATATTATTAGCTCAGCTATAGCTTAAAATTTAATACTTGTCCACAACTTTGCTTCTCTCCAGATCTCATTCCACCATGGACTTCACTTTTATGTTCTAGCTTTTCAGTACAAGCCTGGTGGCAATCTGACAGGTCTTAGTAAGGTTCAGCTAAGGGAATAAATGTTAAGAGCAAAACACTCATCTAGTTAAGAAACAAAAACGAGGTTTTATGTTGAATATCTCCCCAGTCAGAAATTAAAGGTCTTGATAACTTCACTCAAAAAATTAAAATCATTCAAGCCACTGAGATGTGCAGAAAAACACACCATTTTCAAGAGAAGAACTGACATCAAGGTCTCACAGAAAAAGGCAATACTTCTAAGGGTGGGCCACTCCTCCATACTAACACCAAATCCCAGGTTCTTGAGACCTAAGAGAGTTGCATCAGTTGCATGCAGAAGAATTAAGGTCCCACTTGCAAAAATCCTGAGAGTTGGTATCTTTACAGGATATTAAGGGCAAACAAAGGCATTTGCTCTCACATGTAATCTCTGTATAGGTTGCAAACTTAGCTAAATAACTGGGAGAAGTACAGCAGTAATAGCAGTTTTCAAGTGATGATGAAATACCTGCTGATCGTTTATCTTTCCTCATCATGCTATAAGCATTCATTAAATTAATCTTCTGACAGATCAGATCAGTTTCAGTACTGATGAATATTTTCATTTTATAATATTCTGTAGCCTTTGAAACTCAATGTACAACAATATTTTGTTGTAGGGAGATTCTCCTCCCCCTCTACTCTGCCCTGGTGAGACCACACCAGGAATACTGTATATAGTTTTTTGCTCCCCAGTTCAAGAGAGACAGGGATCTACAGGAAAGAGAGCTATAAGGATGATTAAGGGGCTTGATCATCTCTCCTATGAAAAAAGACTGAGAGAACTGGGGCTGCTTAGACTTGAGAAAAGAACACTAAGAGGGGATCTTAATTAAGACTATTTTGTGACTGGTGAGTGCCAACAGGATAAAGCCAATCTCTTTTCAGTGGTGCCCAGTAGTAGGATAAGGAGTAATGCTAGCTTAACTAATGCTAGTTAAGCTAGAACAGAGGAAGTTCCACTTCAAAATGGGGAGAAACTTGTTTGCTGTGAGGGTGATGGAGCACTGGAACAGCCTTCCCAGAGAGGCTGTGGACTCTCTTTCTCTGGAGACTTTCAAAACCCACCTGGATGCCTTCCTGTGTGGCCTGCCATAGGTGGTCCTGCTTTGGCAGGGGCTTGGATTAGATGATCTCTAGAGGCCCCTTCCAACCTCTAATATTCTATGATTTGCAACTATTTTTTCCACTTCGCAGAATCCTAGAATGGTTAAGGTTGGAAGGGACCTTACAATTGCCTAGTTCCAACTCCTCTGCCATGGGCAGGGACACCTCCCACTAGACCAAGTTGCTCAAAGCCCCATCCAACTGAGCCTTAATACTTCCAGGGGTGGGACATCCACAGCTTCCCTGGGCAGCCTGTTCCAGTGTCTCACCACCTCCACAGTAAAGAATTTAATAGAATCAGAGAATGCTAGGTTGGAAGGGTCCTCAAGGACTGTCTGGTTCAACCTTTAATTTCTTCTTAACTCCTAATCTAAATCTACCCACTTCCAATTTAAAGCCATTCCCCCTTATTCCATCACCACATGCCCTTGCAGAAGTCCTTCCCCAGCTTTCCTGTAGTGTGTCCCCCCTCTCCCTTCAGGTATTGTAAGATCTTTCCAGAGATCGTAGAGAGATTTTCTCCAGGCTGAACAGCCCCAATTTCCCAACCTAGGCTGATGAACCCAAACACCTCTAATCTCCTAGCCAATATGTCATATTGTGATACTCATAGCAAACATTGTATATACACATTGTATATATATACAATATATTGTATATATGTTAATACTGTACATATAGAATAACTTGCACTGAAATCCAAAGCTACCAAATAATTTCCATAAATTTTACAGCTTGCTTATTCTCCTTTTACAAATAAACCATGCATTTCTAGACTTCAGCAGAAGCCTGTCCTAAATATGCCTTTTTCAGGCTAATTCTGTATTTCAAGATTATGGAGAGTGTATTCAGTGAGAGACTATGGAGACAGGAAATGTAATCTCTCTCTTTCTAACATGCAAACTCACCTTAGCATTCTACTTACAATTATACCTTTTGTTCTGAAAGCAAGCTTAATTCTGCATGCCTGGCACTCATCATAACAAAAGCTATGGTCAAGACATGCCATGTTAGTTTGTTTAGATTTTGATGGATACAGTACATAAAGTTAAAAAAGAGCAAGTCATCTTTACCATTTCTGTTTCATAGAATCATACAATAATAGAATGTTAGGGGTTGGAAGGGATCTCCAGAGATCATCTAGCCCAATCCCTCTGCCAAAGCAGGAACAAAATACTTGCTAATCTGCAGGGATATGATCAATTCAAATTACACACACGTGTGATTACTTTAACACACATGCTAATTATTCACATCTCTGTGGGAGATTCCCATGTTCAACATGTGTGTGCCTCGTGTGTGAGACTGGATTTTATCTGAACAGTAGCATTTTGTGAAGTGGCACTTGTGTGACTGCAAAAGGAGCAAAAGGCCATAACCTTTCTTAAGTTTTGTCTTCTTGCTCACAGTGACTTGCCATTGTATACATATAAACACAAGACTGAACACACATCGGAATAACTTAAAGCTTCCCCTAAAAAAAGTGAAGTAACTACTTGCTATAGCTGATTCAGGGCCAAAGGGCAATGGTCTGCCAAGCTGCAGAGGCACAGAGAGAAAGCAGACCATTAAGAAAATCTTACTGACATGTGAATGGCATAATCAAAGCTTAATAAATACTCTAAACTTTTCATAAGGTTCTGCCATCCCTGGAAGTATTAAAAAAAAGGTAGATTTGCTGCTTTGAGAGATGATTTAGTGGTTAAGGTGGTACAGGACTAATGGTTGGACTTGATGATCTTTAAGGTCCTTTCCAACCATGATTCCATGATTCATTAATCCAAAATAATTGCTATTAGAGTATTTTCAAATACATTCTACTGCACATGTATGAGGCATATCTCATCATATTGTTCTTCAACAGACTAGCATACTGCAATTACTTTAACAAAAGACAGATCACTTTACCTATTTTTCCCTGGAGACAAAAGATAAGACATACTCCTGTGTTATCAACAATAACTTTGCAATAGCCTTGTTGTGAACACTCAAGGCACATCTGCTTCTGCCTGCATTTAATTTCCATGTCTCAGTTTTACAGATCAGTCATTGCTCAACCTCCTTCAACAACCTATCTGTAATAAAAACACACACAAAAATGTAACTGTTTAATCCTTGTCACAGCTGCAGGCATTTGTCATTCAAAAACTATTAAGGTGTCACACCAGATAAAAAAACAGCTCAAAATCTAAATGAGATGTGCTATTCAGTTAAAGTGCTGTCCTAAAGTGTCGGGGTTTTTTATTGCTTTGTGGAGCTGACACTGTTGAACATCTAGTCTGGTACCCAACACAGGCACAAAACCAAATGCTTCAAAATATTTAAAAAAGAGACTAAGATTCATTCTTCAGAGCAGGCCCAAGATACACTAAGTATAATGCCTATCTCTATTACAAACTAAGTAAAAAAACTTTCTGCAAATAAGGTTTTTGCAAAATTACTACTCTAAGCAAATTTTGGAAATCAGGATCTAAAGAAACAACCATTTTTGACAAAATAACAAAGCATTAATTTTGTAATGAATAGTAAACCCATGTAAGCACTGAAAGCAGTGAGTAACTGTCAGGATTTTATTTAAAACTTGGTATTCAAGTGAAAATTTAAATTTCAGGTTGCTAATATGAGAACATACTTCTCTGAGTAAAGCCAGAATTTTGGGAGATACACACCCTTTGTCACTTTAAGACCTCAGAAATAGCTGAGTTTGCCAACACTTGGAAATCAGATCAGTGCATAAGTATTTTTCTAAGAAAACTGTACAGCAAAATCTATCCATCTCATGGAGACAGCACAAAATGTAGAAAGACTGATCCTTTTCTAAGACAGTCTATCCCCAAAGTTTAGAAAGATCAAACATACACAGAATATTACACTCCATCATCCTAGACAGTCTGCAATTATTTCAGAGAGATTAAAACAAACCAAACATCCCCTTTCCAAATATGAAAAGCATATCAATTCCCAGAACATGGATTGTTTCCACTATCTGATGATGAATTACATAGTCAGTTCACTGGCAGGGCATTGTTTTTACTTGTCTTAAGGACAAATCTACTGACCTGAGAAAGAGACCTTGAAAAAAATTGCTAAAACTGTTCTCTTTTAAGGGAATTTACTAGTTCAGTTGAGAGGTTTAGTGGTGTTTGCACAGTGATGAGGGACAACCAGAAGCTACTCTCCATACAGGAGGCTGAGAATAAAAAAATTAGCTTTATCTTACTCATCACTACAGATTGGCTCAATAACCTTGGCATGAGAGTACTACTTTACCCCCTCTGAAATGTTGTGTCAAGAGAAAAAAGTTTTCTATGAGTGAAGAGTTTAAAAAGAAATTAAAAAAAAAAATGGACTGACTCCCAATGGAGACATAACAGGTAAGTATTTCTTCTACTTGTCTTACTCTTTGAGAAATATTTTGCACTTTTCCTTGGCTTTGTTAAAGGACCTAGTGATGATTTCCCTGGAGCACATGGAAGGCCCTTGACTCTGGCTGATATACAGTCTGAAATATTTGCACAATAGAACTAGAAACAAGCTCCAAGTTCTGATCATACTCTGAAAGTTGGAAGCCAGTTTGGACTTTGGTTCACTTTTAAAAACTACCTTAAAAAAATCAGCATGTGGTCACCCCTGTCTCTTGACTTTATCTTCCCAGATGAGCAAAAAACATGTAACTGCTATCCAGTGAATTGAATGCTTGAGAAAATCCTATCAGGAATTCTGACTAAAATTTAGTCCTAGGAAAAATCCTTGAGTGAAATTAAAAAAATGTTTGTTCCACTTAAATTTCTTAAAAGAAATAACACAAGATGCAGCAATAATTAATATCATAATAACAAACATGATCTTGATAACAAATGGAACTTATTAGCTGAACAGGTGCATGATTGCTGTAGAAGTATCAAAAACTAAGCAAATTCAGACATCTTGGTATCTGAATAACGAAACAAATTATGTTTTTATTACCTTTTATTATGTTTTTATTACCAAATTATGTTTATATTACCTGAAAAACTAAATCAGATTTCTCACACTTACATGACTAAACTAGGACAGTATATCTCCTCTACATCATTTTCACAAAAGAAATCATGTGTCAAAGCTAAGCAGCACATTTCACATAAAAACACTCTGCATTCCATCTAATGGAAATCCACACAATTCATCTCTCTTTTATGACATCTGTCCTCACATTTCTCTGTGAAAACATCTCACTCTACCTGTGATCAGTAGAAAAGGTCTACCATCTGGAGAAAAGTCTGCTGACTCCCTTGATCTCTGAACATTTGGCCAACTGGAAAATTTTCTAGGTACAGGGAGGACCTTTTTCCCCGCACCTAGGTAAAAACAGTGGGGTTTTGTTATGTTGGTTTTTTGTTGTTGTTGTTTTAATAGTTTTCTAGAAACTGAAACGAGCAAATGTTTAGCAGTAATTCAGGGAGATGTAATAGCCACCTGACAGATTCAATTCCAACTCATTCCCACTTCTATTTCAGAATATATCTTCTACACAAAGATTAACACTTGCTAGACATATATTTACAACTTAACTTTACCAACTGAAAATGGTAATTATACCCTGCACAAAGAAGTACAAAATGATCATTGAAAACTTCAGTAATCTCCAAAATAACACTTGCATGGAAATCTGGAAGAACAGTAAGCACTTCACTTTGTTTTGATGTTGTAACTAAGCAGCTTGATGAGTGGAATTAACAGTTTCTTTCTGAACAGCTACCTTTCAAATTTCAGAAGCACAGCACAGAGTGCTTTCAGTGGTATTTGTTAAAAGAGGCTACTAGTACCAAGTCATATTTGAACCAGTCTGTAAACCTTTTTTCCAAAGAAATTGAAAAAATACTTCAAAAGCATTAATCAGATTTTAAATATTAATTTCTGCATACATTTTTGACATAAGTTAGATCATATTAGGAGAGCGTATTTTTAAAATTTAACAGAAACAGTGCTCATTTTAGAAAAACAAGCATATCATTGCCAAACTGCTGTCCCAAGTTTAAGATCATTGTCTGACTAAAACATTATAATTGTGAGAAACTAAAAAGGATTTTGAAATGTTTCAAGATGAAACAGATATTGGGTAACTTGCAAGATCTGCATTTATATTCTGATTTCAAACACATTACTTGATCTGAAAAATACAGGCTGTAGAATGTTGCTTGTATGGAGACTGGGGAAATCGGTGTTTAAAAAAATCATTACTAACACTAGATAAGAATAATCACAATGAAACCTGTAAGCGAAATTACAAAGTGATGTCAAATGAACTCCTTAGACGTAAAGAATTTTCTTTGACTCTTATCTACTGCTCTGCCTCTCCAAGAGCTGACAGAGCTGAACAGAGCTTTCTCAGCACTCTTATCACTGTTAAAAATCCATCAGGGGCCATACAAAGCATTTCATGCAAGCTCTTACATGTAGCAGTATGGTAACGTTTTTACCTTCAAACATCACAGAGGCTATTCCTATGAGATTTGAAGGGTCATACAGCATATTTCCTAAAACTTCACAATTCAGTATTTGGGTGGAAGCATTACCATACTGACTATGGAAACGCTCAAAGGAAAAAAAAATACATATAATCACATACTAACCCCAGATTCGTACTTTAATTTAATATATAAGGAATGTATAATAAATTCTAGTTACTTTGAAAAGTAAGTTAAATCTTGATCTGCAACAACCATTACCAGTTAGTGCAAGTTTGATGCAAGTAATAGGACTTCAGGAAATGAAAGTAACTCCATTCTTGCTTAAAAATCACAGTAGTGTTCTGCACTGCCTGCTATTATTTGCCTTTTACTTAGCAAGACAAATAAATGCCTTTGGTTGTGCTTTATTTCTTGTTCTTCTGTAAAAGCCTAAGTGGTTATTTTTTGACTCGTGTGATAATAAGCAGCTCCAACATTTCACTGATTGGATGGAAGAGTACAAAACAATCTATCATTCATCTATTAAAGCACCTGGGAACTGTAAGCATGTCTGGGAACATAGTACTTTACAGGAACACTTCCACAATTCAAACAATTTTATAAAAGACTACAGCATTTTCAAGAAAAATTAATTCATCTTCTACAAGCAATATGTGGTGATCCACATAAATGCTTCATATAGATTCATCAGGCAGTCTATTCATTTAGCCTTCATGGCACCTCTGAAGCTATCACCAGAAGAGAACAACAAATAGATAATTTTTTAAAGTCTAAAACATGCTAGGTGGCCTAAAAATAACTAAACCACCATAAATTCCATGAGAAAGTACTTGAGATTAAGCAGCACCTTTCAGAACCACTTGAATGAAAGCAATACCTGCTCCTGTGGTACCCATAACAACACAAGTAGCAGGTATTATATCAAAGGATATGAAAAAAAAAACAACAAAAAACCCAGAAAACCCTTGAGTCATAGGAGTTTTAATATCACAAATGCAAAGTCTTGGAAAGGTATGTTTAAAAGCGGAAAGATGAAATAAACAATTTTGTTTTGAGGAGTCCTAGGAGCAGAAGGGAGGAATAATAAAACAAAAAACTAAGCTTGCTGTCAGGTTAAAGGCAAATTCATTTAGCAGTTGTCTCAAACTCATTAATGGATAGTGTGTGAACCTAGAGGAACAATTACTTTTGTACTTGACAAGTAAAGATTCCCCCAGTTTTAAGCCCCTAAGCATGTAAGAAACTCTACTACAAACAAATTGAATTCAGTAAATTGAGTTTATTATAGCAAAACAAGTTCACAAGCAAACTAGTTCAGCTAAGAGTAAAAGACTAGGATAAAGAAGAGACATTTTGGCTACAGTTCAAGAAGTCTACTAACATTGCTCTCTCACATCTTGCTATGCCCTACAGCAGCAAAAATGGACTTTACAGAGCTGAATTGTCTTTCAGGAGTAATTTACTTTTTGGCAGTGTTAAGAAACAGTTACATAAAATCAAACTTCAAGCCTTTGCACACACTCAGTGGGAACCTGTTTCAAAAAGTCACTCTGTACATGTTCCAATTTCCCCTTTCTTAGCTCCAAGCACTGAGTAAACATCACATACTCAACAAACACAAACAAGCCTGCTCTCCTCAGTCCATGGCTAAATAAACAATAAACCCAAACATGGGGAATCTTGTCTGTGTGTTGTCAGCACCACAACCTGAAGAAACAAGGGAATAAGGGACAAGACTGTAAGAAGGGAACAAGAGAATGAAATAAGGTAGAAATTAAGAAAACAAAGATCATTTATACCTGATTACCAGGTAGTAGGAAAGAATAAACTGAGACATATTCTGCATGTCCCAAGAAGCTGGAAGAAGCAGCCAATAAAAGGGACAGGCGTGTTTTGGCAAAGCAGAGGTGAAGTAGTGAGTGACCACAGCACCCTTACAGAAAGGACAAGTGAAGGGAACAAAAGGATACAAATGAGATGGACGAAATAAAAATTAAATTACATTAACTCTACAGGAAGAAGTCTGGTAGCAAATAGCCAGGACAAGAGGATTTGAGCCTGAGACAGTTCAGGTGGTTACAAACCTATCTTGGAATGATTAAAAACAGTGGCTGAAGTAGAGACTCAGCAGGGAAGACAAAATACATGAAAGCCTGCCACTGAGCAAGTGCATAAAGGATTTGCTGGATCAAGTAACCCTAATACTAGTAAAAACCCAAGTGGATGTGAAGATGATGCCTCCAATTTTTTTTTTTCAGACTGCTTTTGTGAGGAGGGTAGTGAATATCACAAAAGCAAAACTCATAAAGACTGAGGAGATGAAACATCCCAGAACCAAGGTTTCCCAGTTTGGCTTTCAGAGTAGGATACAATATTATTTTTCCTTCAAGATTCCTGCCTCACTGAGTACACATGGTGAACTATCCCCTGAGGTCTAAATAAGGTTTTTTAGGAGGCTTAACTTTCAAGTACAAAAGCTCTTTGGCAAGAAATGAATGGAGCAAAGACTCTGGAAAGATGGGGAAGTTCTTTCCTTCACTCTTACCACATATTCTGTACACATGGATAACATTCCTTTTTTCGATCCAAAGCCATTAGAAGTTTTCAGGGCAGTCCTTATTTTCTGAATGTCCAATTTGATATTTGGTTTCTTGAGGTAGTTTCACATTCTACTCAACCTACAGCTGGTTTACATTAGTGCAGGAAGAGAAACAGACTTCATTCATATCAGATCAAACACTCATTAAAACAGCTTCCATCTCTCAGAAAGCCATCCCCATAATCCTCTTAGATCAGCTGTCCCTGCAACCATCCAATCACTAAATCCACTATAAAGAGAGCAGCAGTAACCAATGGCCAGTGATGGCAGTGAAACCCATCTGTCAACTGCACCCCACACGTTGACCAAACTACATCTTTGCACTGTTGAACTGTACCTCGAATTGCCCAGGACCCACACAGTACTGCTGCCAGTGAAGGTTTATATTCAGGGTATTAGATAATACTGTAAAGTTTTATTACAAAGTCAACCAAGTCATTTCATGTTTCGGTGTTCAATTTCAGACATACTTTGTCTTTCCTCTTTTTTTTTTTTAATCCTAGTTTTCCCATATATAAAGTAAGAAGGAAGAAACACAAAAAGACCATCTGTTAATCTCTCTGTTTTACAGATAAGTAAGTTAATGCTTAAGAAATATTAAAATATTGCCATGGTAACCTGTAACGTGGATACATTGAAAGTAAAAAAATTGCCTCTTGATTCAGCAAAACTACATCCAAGCTAGCAGGAGGTGGCACAGGCATAGTTTGCTCTGTTTAAAAGGTATCAAACTTATTTCCATTTGTAAAACCACTTAAATGCTGGCAACGCCTTTTCCCTGTTTACAATCTTCAAATGTATCAAGACTAATCTCATCAAAATGCTAATCAGAATGATTCCTGATAAGCTGCCAGACAGCTACTGCAAATTGGTAGCAAATACTAGAATTAAAGGACTCCAGAAAACCTGAATACAACGGGAAGACCTGCATTTACCCATTTGTGACATCTGGCAATAATTGATGAGAAAAAGGAACTTTTTACTATGAAAATTCAGAGGAAAAAGGCGAAAATCAGAAGCAAAAAAAAAGCGAACAGAAGTGAATTAGCAGCACGCCAGAAGCCCAAAGAGCAGTGAAAAGCAGCGACCAACAACAGAAAGCACCACCAAGGAGCAGCAGAGACCACCCCCACCTGTGGCTTCAAAGAGACAGAGATCCCTATGCTGAGGAGATGATACTTCCAGGGTTAAAAGAACTCTAATTGTCTCTCTTTTCCTCGTAGCCCTTCCCCTGAGGTGATTAATTTGTTTAAAAACAAAAGCTTTTAAGTACTGTATCACAGCGAATGCACATAAGGACCAAGGTGAAGCTGCACACACAGTTTAGATATTTAATTTCAGTATGCACCTTTCTCTGGCCATAATTACATTTTCAACAGCCTGTCTGTATTTACATGTGTTAAATGCCCCATTCCAATATTCACCTTGCACTTCTTACACAATAAACCATTCAGGTCAAAGTTTAGCTTTACTGGATGGCAAACCTAGCCAAGATAGCAGCCTGCACGCCAAGATCAGCAGAACTGACAACAGGCATGGTGAACAAGGAAAACCACACAGCTGTGGCTGGCAAAAAAATTACTGACTTCTGCATGTGTGCAATTTGTAAAAGGAGGCTCTGCTTTTCACAGAATCAAAGAATGGTTTGGGTTGGAAGGGACCTTGAAGATCATCCCGTTCCAACCCCTCACATGGTCAGGGACACTTCCCACCAGACCAGGTTGCTCAAGGCCCCATCCAGCCTGGCCTTGAACACTCCCAGGGAGGGGGCAGCCACAAGTTCTTCAGGCAACCTGTGCCAGTGCCTCACCACCTCAAATTAAAGAATTTCTTCCTAATGTCTAACCTAAATCTCCCCTCTTCAAGTTTTAAAACATTTTCCCCATGTCCTCTCACTGCACACCCATGTAAGGCCTTCCTTGTATTTCTTGTAGGCTCCCTTCAGATATTGAAAGGTTGCTATAAAGTCACCTCAAAGCCTCCTCTTTTCTGGGCTGAACAACCCCAACTTCTTTAGCCTGTCTTCATAGGGGAGGTGCTCCAGCTTCACAGGGAGGTGCCCACTTCTCTGATCACTTTAGTGTCTCTCCTCTGGACACGTTTCAGGAGCTCTATGTACTTATGCTCCCCGAAGGAAAGATGCTAAGACTAACATTATTACAACAAGCCTCCATTTTCTTCTCTAGGTGTAACAAAACCAGCAGCATTGACACGAAAGTTTGGGGTACCTACAGGTTTCTCACACACCGAACGCCTCCCCAGACAAGCTCAAGCTCTCTCCTCCAGAGGCTCCTCCTCTGGCATCGCCGCGGCTCCCTGCCCTCCTACAGCGCCACAGCCATCTCTGCGGAAAAAAAAACAGAGACGCAGGTGAGATAACCCGACAGGAGGCATCTCGGCGAGGAAAAAGTCGGTAAGGCCGGGCGGGCGGAGGAAATCCGGGGCCGATGATGAGCTCCTCAGGGCTCGGTCCGCACCGCCTCGGCCTAGTCCGGTCCGGCCCGGCCCACTGCCCGCCGGGAAAGCACCCTATCCCGCCCGGCCGGCCGGTCAGGGTCGGTCTCACCTGAACTGGAGCAGCGGCGTGACGGGAGGAGGCTCAGGGAGCCACGGCCTCCCCGCCGCCAGCGCCGTGCCCGGCCAGGGCTGCCTCCATCTTCCCGCTGCCACCGGCGACCTCTGCCCCCCCCAACACCCCAAGCGCTTCCGGTCTCCGCTGTCAAACCGTTGCTATGGTACCGCTCCCGGACCCGGCCTGCTTTAAAGGGGCCGCAACAACCTCACACTCCTCGTCAAACCCCTGCGAGCCCCTACCCCCACGCAACACTCACACCCGTGGGTGTAGCGTGACAGGTCCGGGGAGCGAGAAGGTAGCTGAAGGAACCGATGGCCTTGCAGCAGGCCCTGTGCCGCCCTGTGCCAATCGGGCGCCCTGGTCTCACCCCCCTCAGCTGTCAGCCTCCTCTTCCTCCGGTATCACCCTCCGGTATCACCCCGTGGGGCTCCCCGTCACCTGAAAAGGAGAAATTTGGCTGTGCCCCTTGGGAAAGTATGGCTTTGGGCCACAGGCATTTGGGAAGAAAAAGCAATTGTCTTAATTTAGTTCGTAGGTACAAAGGGACAGTGAATCCCTTCAGCCCAAGAGTACTGTTTGAAGGGGAAAATGCTACTACTGCTAGCCATGAATTTTGCTATAAAATAGTTTGTCGAGTATTAGAGAAGCAGAAAAAGACGCTGGCATGATTTCCACTACTTTGAAGAGATTAATTCTCTTAACTTTCTCTGAAACTGACAATATTTTCAGCTTTTATTGCTTTTACTGGTACTCACTGTTGATGTGGTTAACGTTTTTACAGAAGCAGGTGTTTATAAGGTAAATAAATCAACACTTTAAGTGGAAAAAAAAAAAATTAACCTTTCCAGAGTTTCATTCTAAAAGTCACTACAATGTTGGAAATTCCATTGTCATCACTTTCTGAGAATCTCATTTGTTCATTAAGCCTGGACAAGTGAAAGCTAAGGTGGGACTTAGCTGATGTCTTCCACTGTTCAAACATAATGGAGAAAGTGGAGCCAGATGCTTAGCACAGGTGCACAGCAACCAGATGAGAGGCAAAATAAACCCCATTTAGATACTAAGAAGGAATTCTTCAAAATTAGGATGGTCAAGCATCCCCAAATCTTCAGAATTACTTAGTTGGAGACAACTCTATCAGATTTCACTCTTTCTTGCATCAGAAGGCTGTTTGCTGGGTGATTCAGGTCACATGAATGTGCTAACTGTAAAACAGGCATTTAGTCATCAAAGTTCTCCCACACCAGGCAGCTCCAAAGAGCAACCTGTTCCATCATAAAGTGGGTATCTAAGACAAATGGCTGGCTTTGGTAGCACTCTTACTGATCAGATAGTTAAAACTAGGTGAAATGAATCCTCACTGGTGCCTCCTGAAAATAAGGACAAGAGGAAGGCAAATTCCAGAATTTTAAGTGCAAGATCCTAGGATGAAGTAACACAGGCAGAACAGCTCTGAGGAGAATGTGTGTCTTGAGCTGTCAGCCACTGACTCTTGGCCAGGTTCCTGGGCAGCCTGAAAAGTTTGAATAGAAATGGGGCATCTGCAAACTCCCTCCTGGTACAGCCCTGGAAAGCTAACTTGAAAGCTGTCACCAAATTATTATGCTGATGTTGTACAGGAAGGGGAGAGAGGTGAAACTACTGCAGTCATATATACATGTGGCTTTGGTGTTTTAAATGCATGGAAATCACAGCTCTTTTCATCAGTTTGATAAACTGGCAATGGGTGAAAATGCATGTGGCTATCTCTCAGGTTGAAGCTCTCTGTATGGAAGAAATGTGTTCCAAAATAGGTTAATAAAATTTTGAAGATTTTGTAGTTAAGGAGGTGTGGCACTGAAGTGTGCATCTCCTAGCACCAAAACACAGGCATCTTACTCCACAGCTTACATCTTACTGCAGCTCACTCTCTGCCGCTTCCAGGGTGACCCTGGACAAATCAACTTACTCTTCCTATCAGTGTAGTAGGAGTAAAGACACTTTCTTCTTGCTGAGAGTGCTGTCAGGAGAAAGTAATCACAGTTTGTAATTTGTTTAGAAAACATGAAACTCTATACAGCTCTCCTCCTTACAGTGCCAATACCTGGCTATACAAACTTCCATTTAAGATATTTTACTTATAACTGTCAAGAAAACAATTTGCTAAGACAGATAATAAAGAACAATTATGTTCCTGTGTTTCTTAAGGAATCAAAGCAATTATGTTCTATTTGCAGAGCAATTGTGTCTATTACATTAACATGCAGCTGACTGAAGAAGATGACATCTTTTCAACAATTCACCATGGCACCTTATTAGAAAATACAAAGAAGAACTTAATTTTCAGTTGCAGCTACACGAAGTAGATAAGCACCTTGTGCTTTACAATTATATATGCTGAACTTGCATGAAGTGAGTTGGTATAGCTGTTTTGTCAGAAAGCAGAAAGTTTGCTCAAGAAAAATACAGGCATTCATAATGCCCCTACAGTTTTTGTGAAAGTGGAAAGTACAGTTTCTAAAGCCAAAGACAACAGTGAGGGGAAGAAAAGAATGTTCAGTATTCAGCAAAAAGGAAGAATCTGGCTGACTGGAAATGCACTTGCATTTCAGAATTTTTTCTTAAAGTAATATTAAGTAATAAGTAATATTAAGTACTAGAGTACTTAAGTAATATTAAGTACTAGATTTACCTCCACAATGTTGCCATTTGAAGCTGAACCTTTTGACATGTTGGAAGTAAACCAATATAGATTTAATTTAGCCACAAAACAATTTCCATGGAGAGAGCTGGAAGCAGAAAGGCCTGGTTTCCAACAAACATGCTCCCTCTGTTACTCAGCCCACTTGTGTCCCCACTGTGTTAATTTTGTCTCCTCCCCACACCATGAACCACAGCCCCACACAGCAAGGAGCAGATGTGGTTGGCCAGCGACTAACAGCAGACAAGTGAAACAATAATGTTTGTTCAGTGAGAACATGAATTTAATTCTCTCTCCTCTGGCATGCTGTCTGTATAAACAGATCTTTTAGGAAGATGGTTGTTCTTGAGACTACTGCCCTTCCATCAAATTTGAGTGAAATTAATCAAAAAGGTTCAAAACCTGTTGCAGTGGCACTTGCAGCCAGACTGAAAGCCAGCATGGCCACATAAGCAATAGCCATGTGGAAAAACAGGCTTAAAATTAAGGGTTGACTACAGTAGTGTGGGGGTGGGGAGAAACAAAACCTTTTTTGGAAAAGGATAAAATTAAAAATTTTTCATGTTTTCTAGTTGTGCTAGCACTTGAGAAATAGACGCTGAAAACTGGGGTTGTTTAGTCTGGGGAAGAGGAGACTGAGGGGAGACCTTACAGCTCTTTACAGCTACCTGAAACAAAGTTGTATTGAGGTGTGTGTCAATCTTTTCTCCCTAGTAACAACATGACAAGAGGAAATGGTCCCAAGTCGCACCACAGGAGGCTTAGACTAGATATGAGAAGAAACTTCTTCACCAAAAGGGTTATTAAAGACTGGAATTGGCTAACCAGGAAGGTGGTTGAATCACCATTCCCAGAGGTGTTTTAAAGATATATACATGTGCTGATAAGAGACATGGTTTAGCACCAGACCTAGTACAGTTAGGGTAATGGCTGGACTTGGATGATCTTAAAGGTCTTTTCCAACCTTTCTGTGATTTTGTGAAATAAGATGTGCTACCCAGATCCATCCATCCATCACTGACAGGACTTGAAAATGTATGGAATTATGAGGGTTGTTCTTTGCTAAATCTGCAGTAGGCTTGACAAAATATTTTTAGTGATATGACTTGCAATGGGACCCTTCCATCCTATCCCTGTGTTGGCATAGCTCACTTGGGTGACAAGTGTCATCAAGGAGCTCATAACAAGCCATTAATAGAAGGGAGACAGAGTGGGAAAAGCATTTGAAACACAGTAGAGGCAACAGCAGTATGCCTAAAACATTTTGGGTTTTAGTCTCTATTGCTTAGTTCTAGGTTTTACTTATTGACTGAGTCTGCTTGGAGCCAATATCTAAGCTGAGGGAAATGATAGACCATGTGGCATTCAAAAGGAAATAAAAGATAAGCAATATGGAAAATACCTTTAAGCAACCAGTCACACCTCCCCAGAACTGCCAAAAAACAGCAGAAATAAAATTCATGTTCTCCTGTTCCTTGCAAAAGCTTCAGTCACATCAATGAGGAGAATCTCTAGGAGTTCTTGTTGCTAAATGGCCCAAGCTCTACATCCATACACAGGTTTTCAAGTTGTGAGGCACAAGTTAGTTATGTGTCTGCTGAGATCCTGCTGTTTGAGTGATCATTTAGCTAGTCATCATGACTCAGAATTTTCAGAGATGGAAATGATCTTGTAAGCCCTATGATCCATCTCCTGAGCAGTGCAGAGTTGCTCCCATAGTGTATTTGCTTTCTAATTTTTTGTTCATCAGGTTTATAAGGTCACATTGCTGAAGTGTTTTAAACCACATTTCATGTTTGTGTAAAATAATATTTGGTTATTGAATTTAGATGTACACACTCTTATAGATGTACCTGAGAAAGGAGGCAAGCAGTAGCTATGATAAATGGCATGTTCCAGTGTCAGGGGAAGTTGTTTTGTTGTTAAATGTGACCAGTACTTTGCAGAGTGGGCTTTCAACTGTTCTTCTTTGCAGAACAGCCATTCTAATGTCAGTAATTTGCTGTTGGTCACTTGGAAACAGCATGTTTTTTACAAATTGCTTCTATTAGTCACCAGTTCTTGTCTAAATAATTGACTACCAGAGAGAGAGAACCTGTGTGAGACAGGATGGCGGAATATATGGGTACATTGTTACACAATACATACTTTACATTTTTAGAATGCTAAAAAACAGTGGAATATGCCCAGATCTATTCTGTGCTATGGTCAGGCTGAAGATGCACCACCAAAGTCCAGGAGGGAAGTTAGAAAAGCCAAGGCTAATGTACCTCAGTATCTGGCAGCAATAGAGTAGTATGTTTGCTTGTCTCTGAAGTGAAGTCAACTCTGGCATGAAATCTGGCAGCTGTTTCACATAAAATTCTAAGGATGTGGACCAATATCCTTCAGGAAATGTAAGAGAAAGAGAAAGAAGAGCATGGAGTAGTCTGACTAGTTAGCACCCTCCAGATTCCTGTTGTCAGCCCACTTAGCAATAACTCCTCCATGGTACTTTTAATTCAAGCACCTGCTGTTTTGACAGCCTTTTATCTCATCAAAAATAGGTGTTGCCATGACAGAAAAAAACCCCAAATAATTTAACTTACCTACTAAAAAGCAAAATGTTGTGGCAGAGATAGCAGGTCACAGTCAGTAGCTGTGCTATTCTTATCAGGAGCATCAGTCACCCCACCATACCATCTAAATATGTTGTACTTAAGGTTAATACATGACTGCTCTCACAGTCCTACTATACTTTCCTTATGAAAGCTGAGAGAGTGTGGGGGTAAAAGGTTACAGATGTTCTCCTACTAAAATTCATATGTTATTCATAAGGAAATATGTGCATTTGCTTTTGGTGAGGTAATTTAGAGGAAAGGAAAAGGAGCTTTGGGCTCATACAAGTCATTCTGGAGCATCTGAAATCATGTTGGGATACTAATGCAGGCATGGTTAACAGAGGTGTGGAGAAACAGGCAGCAGGACCCTTGAATGCAAAGCTGCTGATCTCTTGGCCACTGTAAGGGGGACTAGATGGTTATTCCCCTGGGTCTGGGTAGGAGCAGGAGGGGAATACTGGGAAACTGGAGCTTAATTATTGTTGCCATAGGAGGGGGAAGCAGCACCAGGACAATGGGTGGGGGTTGGAGGGGACAAAAGAGCTGGCTTTACATGTGCCATTTCTCAAACTTACACAACAGAGAACAGTAATGCACTAAATGCACTTTTATAATGCATTCCTATGCAGATTTAAAAATGCTTTGAAAAGCTAACTAAATATTATATTATAAGGTGGCAGATGAAGAACCCAGAGCAATGACAAAATAAGTGCCTTCCTTGTAGCTATAGGGAAAATCAGAAGTGTGGTGGGGAGCAGAAGTGAGGTCTGTGCAGCCTGCTGAGCTGGTCACAGCTTCTCAAATTCCTGGGTGTGCTGGACAGGAGGAAATCTGGCAGGTTAGGAAGCACTTTTCCTTAAATCAGGAAACATGTTAGAGCAGAGAAGCACATTTGTCAAGATGGGAAAAGATGTTTGGTGAAAACATTTTTGGTTCCATAGACTTTATTACCATTTTCAGTGTGAGCCAAGGGACCCTATCCAAGTTTCCAGAGATTATTATTGAGAGGAAAAGACAAGCTTTAATAAAGGACAGAGAAACTGCAACGTAAAAACAACAACAATAATAAAAATAGATTTTTTTTAAAAACAACCCAGACAGGTCCAATGGGATGCAAATAAAATGTGGGATAATGAGCTTCAAGACACAGACCACATATCTAGGGGTTTGTCCGGCCAAGGCAGCCAAGTGAGACAGAGAAGTGAGAAAGGCAACCCTACCAGCAGCAAGTACCTGCTTATAGTCTTCATGGTCATCAGTGCCAGTGACTGATGACCATCATGAATCAAAAGCTTCAGCTCATGTACAGGAGCTCTGGGCAACTCCTGTGCTGTGCATCTTCTGGCTTGCCTGCAGCACTGCTCTGAGGTTGTCCAGGAGAAGTTTTAGGTGGGGAGATCAGATCCTGCAGTTCTGGATGTTCTCTGTAAGACAAATATTAGGCCTTGGTCAAAAACTCATCTCTCTCTCCTCTAGGGGTAAAATGAGGATTCTGTCATGCAGCCAGAGGTAATGCCTGACAGATCCATAGGACTAGTCCAGTGTTACCTGTGTTAGCTGAGATTTCAGGGACATGGAAAAATATATGTCCTGTCATATCAAATACAGAAATTAATAAATAATGATCTGTGTGTCTCCAATTTTAGCATTTAGCAACTGTTTGTAACTGCAGTGTTGTAACAGGTCAGTGAGCAGCCAGGTGTTGCCCCCACTTCTGGATGAAGAGGTCTAGAGCACCGTGTAAATCATTGCTTATGTTGAAAGAGAGATAAGCAGTGTTGTAATGAGCACCTGAATCCATCCCACTTCTTGCATGTTTCTTCATTATCTATCACTCATCACTCACATTCAGGCCTCTGAATCACACAGGTCAATTTACTACTGAATGTGCATTACCAGATTGGCCATTCCTCTTTTCCACTCTTGGTACTAATAGGCAGCTCTGATTGCTCTGGTCTTTTCAGTGTAATAAAAAGCCTAATAAAATCAGTGGGAGTGTTTTTATAGGTCACTGTGACCTTGATGGAGACTTGGTACCCCCATGCTTAAATAGTTTGCAAATCTGTTGCATAGTTTCAAAGCCAAAAAAGTCAAAGTGTATTTTTCCCCTTTACTTGGAGGATATTAAAACTATCCATTGCAAATCATTCCAGCAATGAATAGCACTGACATGCATATTCATGCCTGAGTTTCATCTTGAAAGAACAAGGTCAAATCATATTTTACTTTTCTTTCTTTTTAACTATGATTTTTAAATTATGCTTCCCTCTTTTGAGCATGACAATGATTTTCTTTTCTACCAACTACTGATTTTGCCACTTCGCTTCTGGGAAATTTGGTTTTGAATGGATCTAAAGCCTAACACTGCTGCTTTCCAGGGAAATCCTAGCACCATACATTTCCATTGAAGCCTGGCCCACATGTCCAAGCTTACCAGGTTGAAGTTTTGAGCCACCCTAAGCAATAAAATACAAAATACTATGCAAGGAAAAATAGTGTAAAGACAAACCTTCTGGTTTGTGTGATACTGCAGGGCTTGAGATGATGGCTGGCCACACTTTGGCATTTGCTAGACGAGCACAGATTTGTTAGAGAATATGAAGGCTCATCTGTAGTGTCATAAAGATGGCCTCTCTCCCACCTCTTGTTCCTTTCTCCCTCTCCAGACCAAGCCAACATCTGCTTCACAATTCCCATCATCCTTACAATGGTAACCCCAAAAAATGTCTATTGAACATTAGGAGAAACCTACTAAGCTATCTGCACAGAAAAAAAATTTTTTTTTTCTTTGCTCCTACTGTGCCAAGGTCCAAGCCACATGGTCTTGTGCACTGTCTACTGGCACTGAACCTGTCACCTTACTGTCCCATATCTACAGTCCTGGAGCTCTGTACTAACAGCATAAGATATTTTCTGCCACTCTTGTCTCTATAACTTGCCTGTTTCTGTCACCACACCATGCCTCACACAAGGATCTCTCTGTCAGCTGGTTAATCTGAGAGCTGAGACATAGATAAGACAGGCTGCATTTCCCAGTGGTCAGACTTGTTCCTCTGACATAAGCCTAACACTCTTCATAGAAGCAGAAAAAAAAAAAACCTGAAAATTTGAGAAACTATATCTGATGTAATTAGCATAGCCTTTCTGCCAGGTGGCTAAAAGCAGAAAAAATGTATGGATTTCATGTACTCACAGCTTTTCTTGATAAAGGACTAAATTCCAGTCTCCACTTAGAAACCTAGGAAAACTAAACATACTCTCCCTGAGAGCTCTTAAAGATATGGATTTCCCCACTCACTTGCATTCACAGACCTTTATTAGGGAAGAGGGAGCAGTCATGAAGCCAGGCAAATGGCATTATGTATCTAGATAATGAGCAAAAGGCTCCTCTTTTTTCGATCTGTTGGCAGGGGTTCACCACTCTCCCTTCTCTCTCCCTGGTGAAAAGGTCCCTGGGGGAAAACCCTGCAGCTCCAGCACCTCACCCAGGTTCAGGATCAGTAAGCAGTCCTGCCCAAGGTGGCAACAGAGGACCCCAGCTTTGCTGCCAGTGCTACAGATAAGAGAGATCTCACCTGTCTGCACAATGACCCAGAGACCTTGTGACAACACACCCATGCCAACTTTGGGACAGATCAGACCATGTGGCGTGGAGCTTCAGGGCAGGATTTAAGGCAGCAGGGAGCCATCAACCCACATACAGTTATCAACAAACTAATGTTGGAGTGTGGTCTGTCCTCCTGCACTGCACTTACTCTTACATTCTTGTAGAGCCTACAGGCAGAGGTGGAAGAGGAAGAACTATTCCAGTTGCTCCAAAGTCTACCATAAAAGTCACATGTCCACAGTGGTACATCCTGAGCGTGAGGGTCCTTAAAGTTTCAGGGTCTCAGGTGGATAGAAAGGGATAACTGTGGTTTTCAAAACTTATTTGTCTTCTCATCTGTGCTCAACTGGGAGGTTGTATCATCCCTGTTTGGAGGTGGGAACCTCATCTGTAGCCTGTTCTGCCCAGTACTGTAATTCAAACTATTTGTACACTGCTGCTTCATGCTGAATAGGTTGTGCCCAGTCAGTATTTACCAGGAGAGGTATTTCTACATGCATGCCATTATTTGAAACTGCTTATAAATTATCTGGAGCTGAAGATGTAAATGTTGATCTTCAGTCTGAAAGGCCTAGATGATTTAAGTCATTTAATCAACCTTAGGAGATTGGCAGCTTTTTAGGAGTTTACTGAAATCACAGAATCAGAGGCAGAAAGGGCCTCTAGAGATCATCTAGTCCAACCTTCCCACTAAAGCACCTGATATGAAAGACCTTGGTCTTTCAGTTAGCTCTAGGATGGATACTCCTCCATGTTTACCTAAGTTCAAAACTGAGCATTACTCTTAGAGATGAAGCTGTGGAGTCAGAAATGATTGGGTGTACATGGAAAATGCTAAGTGTGAAGGATTTGGATATTTTCCAGGTTTTGCATATTACAGTCTTTTGCCTGACTAATTTATACATCCTACATTTTATACACTTTATATATTTATACATCCTACACCTAAAAATATAATGAGAAAACTTAACTGAATTATTTTGAGATCCTTTAAATGTACCTTTGTCATGGTTTAACACTAGCCTGGCCAAATAACAGATTTAAACCGAATAACAGCAACTACTTACAAAAGACTTAGCTGAAGCAAAAGTACAAACCAGAAAATCACCTTTATCCTGGCCCAAACCAGGACAACCATCTCTGTAAGAAAATGGAGACACTTTCTCCTTTTCTGACTCACCCCCCACCCCCATCCCCCTGAAGAAGACCTGGCCATGAGTCCAGAGCAAGAAGCAGCAGGACAGGAGTCAGGACTGAAGGAGAAGACTGCACAGGAAAGACAAAGACAGTCCAAACGGCACCAAAGATGCAACATAAATTGTCCATGGGCACGTATCCAGGCATATTCGCTCACCTGTCCCTCTTATCACACACAACTGATGTCCAAGGGAAGCTGTGTGGACTGATCAGTGTCACAGATGAGTGGTGAAGAGCAATCCTCAGTGTATGGATAACACACCCAGCCATTCTCCTGGCTGTCCAAACACAGTGCATGACATGAATAGAGGTAGGAGTCTGCCTGGACAGTTTCAGTGAGGAAGAGGACTCATCTCTCCCAGTCATATTGAAGCTATTCTTTCTATCTCTGTTCTTTTCTCTCTCATTTTTTTATTTTCCTTTTTTCCCCAAGACATCCACCTAAAGGACCCTACAAGCCACCTATGCTACGTAGGTAGGTGTTTTCTGTTGAGTGGCCATCAGCTGGCAGTAGGTGGTAGGGAATTCAATATCTTTGGTGACCTCTGTGATGCAGAATTTTCATAATGCATGGAGAACTCTTGGAATGGATGTGAATGCAGATATTCCTGGGGTCCTTACATTCTGTGAGAAGAGCCTGTGTGGCAGCTATCCTATAAATTTCTTTCATTCATCTCCACTGAAGTCAACAGTTGAAAGCAATTTTAAGCACTTGGGTCATACAGAATATATAAATACCTGTATTCTGGCTAGCTGTAACAGTTCAGCAATGACTCCCTGGTGAATGAACAGGATATCACAGGCTTATTTTGTCTTCCAGATGGGTCAGAGTTGAATCTTTTTCTGGATTTCAACATTCGTTTTCTCATAGCAGGTTAGGTTTTTTACTGGGACAAGGCATTTTAAAAAAATTCAACAGCCATCTACAAATGCTGGAATTTTCATCTGATGGCCAGCTGAAAAATGTGGAAAATACTGCAGTGATTATTTTGGCTAGTGTGAGTATTTCTCTAGGCCCTAAAAATAAGGCAGTGGGATAAACCAAATTCTGATCTTAGCATTAGACGTGTAGGTAGAGTGTGCTGTGTTTTCCAGTGTATTTTGGCCATTGTACTCAATATATGAGGAATAGATACATATACTCACATGCAGTCTCCAATTTTCTTAACTTACATGTTCAGTTGAGCTGTTCACACTTCAAAGAACATGCATGCAAGTAGACATACATGTGTATGCATGGAGACTTTGAACATACACATAGTGTAGAGCATAATTTATGTTTATATTTCACCTGAGGCCTGCTGAAGGTCTTCAATAAATGATCTCAAAGTATTTTAAAGTCATTTATGAAAAAAATAACCCCTGAATGTTGTCATGACCTGCTGGTCTGCCTTGTCTCCGGTCATATATTTCACTAGCAGTATTTTCAGTCCTATGCCTTGCTGTATCCACACTAGATAAAAATTAATCTTCTCATCACTATGTCAAACTGGATATAAATTCCTTTGTGAAGTGATCTTTTTTCCCCCAAGTTTTTGCTCATTAGCAGACCTACGAGCAACACCCCAAGTTATGTACTCTTCATAAGAGCATGTGATCTCTCCAACATCTCATTTTGCCACACTTCAGATTTTCATATCCTCATCATCATCCTAACACAGACAGAAAGATATCTGAAGCATCCTCAGCTCCACAACAAGTTATTCAGAACCTCTCAGAATTTGGCACAATTTTGTCAGACAAACAAATGCAGTGATCCTCAGCTGAATGAATCCCAAGGGAGGATGGGAGGATTTCTGTTACACACTTTGATGAGGAGGACACACAGCTACCAACATCCTAGGTCTGCTCTGAATATCACAGAAAGAAAAACAAAGTTTCTAGTTATATAGAAAAAAAAAACCCGCATCAAGGTTAATCTTTCAAAAGCCACAGTCCATGTGGTTGTCTTCTTCCTTAGTATTAATTATGAAGAATTGCCCTGTAGCTCATAAGCAAAATGTGAGATATAACTTCACTGCAGTTGTGTTTAATATTTGCTTGCTAGCAGGGCACCTAATCCAGGTGATCAGGAATTCATCAAGCCTCAGGGGCTACCTAAAGCACACCATCCCTCTAAATAAACAATGATCTCCTCCGTTAAATCGTCAGTCTCATGAACTGATAATTGATGCTAAAGCCTCATTTGTTTTGGGCGCTCTCAATGATGGAAGGGATGATGTTGTACCCAGCTCCCAGCACAGCAGTGAGCACAGCCCTGAGATAAGTGCAAGCCAAGGGGCAGATTCCTTACATTTTTATTTCTGCGGCAAAGAGCACTTCTTCCTTGATGCACGAGCCCTCTGCTGAAATTTGTGAGCCACGAGAACACCAGACTAAAAAGATCTCCCTATTGGTCTTGAGCAGTGAGATTGATTTATTTTCCACAAACTCCACTTTTTCACATAACACCTCCCTCTTTCCTCCTCATGGGATTAGCAGTGAGAAGGAAGGCTGACATCTTGCAGATGCTGGGAGCACAGGAGGAGGAGAAGGAGGCAGTGCAGGGGAGAGGCACAGGCAACTGGAATTCATTACTTGGAGAGATTGCAGGGGTCAGTGACAGTGTCACTGAATGGCTTTTCCAGCCATATTGAGCTGAGATTTCAAGTTTGTAATCTGAATGCTTTTATCTATTTCTGAAAATAGACAGGAATTTTTTCCACAGGCTGCTCCAATCTGGCCATGAAGATGCTGGGAAGGATTACAGGGATAAATTCAGGTTTTGTTGAGCAAGCATAGCTTTTCCAAACCAAACATAGACAGCTTTCTCGCAGCATAAACACAAATACAAGACTTCTCTGGTCAGAAGGACACATCCCCTTTTGCAAAAGATGAAAGCTCTAGGTGCTGGGCATAGCCCTGGAGCCCTTAACTCCTGTACATTGTTTGTACATTGTTTGCCTCTCTAAGCCAGCTGTGCTAGATCCACCAAAGTTTCTCCAAAGCTGCTGAGAACGATCCAGATTTGTTTCCGCTGTTGAAATGACAAGTACTACTTTACTCAGTGATTATTTTCTATTTCACTCACATTTTTCTGCAATTGGGCTTCCTCTCTTGCTTAGTCATGCTCTCTTCTGGCAGAGGTTTCATTGAAAAGTCGATTCAAGAAATCAGCTAGAACAGAAACCATCAGTTGGGTGTATTAAAGCACTATCAGAGATGAGGAATTGATACAAAGCCAGCTTTATTTAGTAACATTTTTCTATCCAGAGCAGAAAATATGATGCTGGAGCCTGGTTTTGGTGTTACTAAAGTGCTTTGAGCTAGAAATGAAAGGAGTGCTTGGATGTGTATACGCCAATGTCTTGGGGTAAAATACTGTGGGACAACAGGACCTGCAATTTCACAGCATCTACTGTGCTTGCACATAGTTTTAACACTATGTTGGTGTCCATCAGTCCCACCAGCCCTGTCTCCAAGCAGCTTACCTGGCAACCCTTGAGTTGAATGCCCAGTCTCCTGCCTTGTTCCTTCAAAGCACCAGCCACAATTTTCTCTTAACTGCACTTTAGCACCCTCACTTTATATACAAAACTGTTATTATGGAGCACAGATACACCCCTTCTGGGTGGAAAGAGTCAGGTACTGAAGATGTAACTCTGCTCTCTCAGTCTGCAAGCTGGGGACATGTCACTGATAGTGAGAAAATGTTTGTGCAGGGGCAAGCACCAGGCCAGCATATTGAGAGCTTTGTTTGCCAACTTGCCAGGAGGTGGCTCTGCCTGGCCATGCCGAGGTCCCAACAAGGTGGCAAAGTAAGCTCTTAAGAGCAATAATTCTCAGGAAAGAAAAAGGCAATTTGCTTAAGCATTGTGCTTAATTATTGCACATTTTTTTTTGCGATGACATTAAAGCCCTTGTGGTGGGAAGATATGAATCTGGGTGGAAAACAGTATGCAAGACTGGGACCACATCAGGGCAAGTGAGAGCTGGAAAAATATGCCAAAGGTTGACCTGCTGAAGGATCCTGACAGCTCTGAGAGATGATGGGGAGCAACTGTCCTCTGGGAGCCTCCTCAGCTCGTGATTCAGAGATGAAAAAGGTCTCTTAGAAGGCAGCCAGATCCACTGAGATTCAGTTGTCTGACAGAGGTTTAGATGAGGCCTTCTCAGTGCAATGCAGCACATCCATCAAAACAAAACAAAAACAAACAAACAAACAAAAAATACAAACAAGTGAGCGTAAAACCCATTGGCATCCACCCACATCCTCAAAAATTTACCAGCAGTCTCTCATTACCCTCCTGTCTGTGCATCCTGCCATTTGCCTGAACTCAGAGCACAGTTTCATTTCAAGCCAAGAGCAAACACTGCCTGGGGGAGCCCAAACACCTTCAGACACAGCTGTTGCTTGGCACAGAAGAAGCATTGACCGACAACAAAATTAGTTATATCCCTGATTTGGAAATTAAGCTTTACCAAACCTGTCAGACTGGATATTTAAATGTCACCTTCTCCAAGACAAGGGAAGAGACTACAAACAAACCCCAGGAAAGCATTCAGTGTTTGTGTAGAGGACAGAACAATGGTGAGGATTTAAAATGGTACTTTGGGCTCAGTGGACTTCCCACACTTGCTCCTAATGATCTTACCAAGCAGAGTTCACTGTGCACCAGCCTTCCCACACGGATGGGAGATGGGCTCTCTGCTAACAGACCTCCAGTTGGTTCTTCTGCCTCTCTCCCTGCCTTGCCCAGTAAACAAATAACAGCGGGCTCATGTTCAGCCTTCTCTATTTTGGGATCTCTAGCAGTCCTACCAATATTCACTGTTATAAATGTTTACAGTGATAGGAGACTGCCCCTATTGTTCAGAGATAATAACTACAATTTTATATTCAGGAGGTACTGATGATTTCTAAATATAAAAACAGCAATTATTACTGGCATTACAGGATGAATTTCAAAAAGGAGATAAATGGAGAAATGGATTTGCATCTTCAACAGTGACAACAGGAAAGCTGTCTCCTTTGATTAAGCAAGGACCGGACTACAGAAGATAGAGCTCATGGCAGAGGGGTGAAAGGCTGTGATACTCCAGCCTCAGAAAGCAAAAGCATAGTTGTAGAAAAAAAATCTGAAAACACACCTAATGGCAAGCTCACCCCAGTGCATGTCACTACGTAAGATGGTAGTGAAGCAGTTTTACTGTACCAGGAAAACCTACTGTGACTGGAATTTCAGGATTTTCTGCCAAAACTCCTTAAGAAAAGACAAAGCCCTTGGCCACCACAATCAAGGCATGTCCGCAGATAGAGCAGGCTGCCAGACTGTGGTGAGAGAATGCTGAACCACGTTCCCAACCATTTGCATCTGCAAGCAGTGAGCTTCACTTCCCTCAGATCCCACAGGCTGCAGAGTCCCTCTCAAGGCTTGTAAACCACAGTGTGTGTGGAGTCCCTGCATGCTCCCCACTGAACGGGCATGTTTCATTGTTTCCCTACTTTGACTTCTTTTGACTTATTTTAGGGACATTTAACTCTTACTGGAGACAACAAAAATAATGGGTACTCAGGGCTTCTGATAAAGAGGCTGCTGGCTGACTACAGGGTGCTTCGGTACAGGTACTTTTCTTAAGGTATGCAAGTTGGCATCACTGAGGAATTATCTGGAAGAATCTTTCCTCTGGCAAATGCTGTGTATGTTAGAATACATGTGGTTGGGCCTGTGTCCTTCTCCCAGTCTCTAAAGGGTTCTGGCAAGGTTAGTTACCTAATGTCTGGAAAGATACCCATCAGTCTGGAAGTGTGGCCTCTGGAGTTTCAAAGCAGCCCTGGTACCCAGAGATGAACACTGCACTGGAGTGTTCAGGGGAGAGAAGGAAAAAAGAGGGAAGGGGCAAAAAAAAAAAAAGTAAAGACTAGCAACTGAGAAAAAAATGTACATAACACTCCACAGCATTTATATGGTGTTTAATATGTTCCTGTAGTTATACAAATATTGGCTAACCCTTGAAATAGAGTATAGGTAGTCAAAGTGGGTTATTCTGCATTGCTGGAGCAGGGGGAGTCAATGTTCCCTAGACTTATAGCTTTTTGTCAGACAACACCTTGGAGTTTTCATGTAAGTTTTACAGCCAGGGAAAACAAAGCACTGGTGTGACCATAGGAGCATGGTCACCAGCACTCTCAGACAAGAAGGATCTTGATTAACGTGGATATGTATGATGTTTCAAAATAGTTGTCTCCATCAGCATGAGCTGCATGTCTTTGGGAAAACTTTTCTGTGCTGTGCTTATCTCTGTGTCATGTGGTGGAGAGAAATGAGTGGCTGTGACCAGAGGTCACAATGACTTGACAAATGGACTTTAATCCTCAGACAAGCTTCAGGCTCATCTGCACCAAGTCACCTCCCACACCAATAGATTTTGCTAGGTATTTTGCTTCAGTAATTGACAGGGGATGTTCTCATTTTTGAGCATGTGTTTCATTTGGATAGAAACCACTCAGCCTGTAGGAATCTGTGCTGTGGCAAAGACTGATCAGAATGGTATTTTTTAATTTAAAAAAAAAAAAAAAAAACAAAACAAAAAACCCAACAACAACAAAAAAACCCCCACGCCATTTCAAACACAGTTTGTGCTTTCCCTCTGGAGAGTTTTCAGGATGCTGAGCCATGACAGCAGCTGTTGCTTCCCTTCGTGCTCTCCTAAGCAGGCAGAATATACCACTTTCTCCAATATAATCCAAAGCAGTCTATTCAGGTCCCAAAGAAAACCTCAAACTGGGATGCTGCTTCAGAGCTGGAGGGCATAAGTGTTTATCCTGTTGCTTGCAAATCTCCAAAAGTCTTGAAGGAGCTCCAGGGCGTCCAGCACAAGACACTAAGAGAAGCAGATATGCTGGTATCAGGCTTGGATTTACTATGAGAGCAGTGCAGGTGGAAAAACTGTAGGCTCTACAAATAAAAATGTTGAAAAATGCAGCTCTGAGATCTGCTGCTGTAAGCTCTGTAAAGCAAAGAAAAATCAATAGTCTCCAGGGTCAATACTGAATTTTATATGAGGGAAAAATGAGCCATTAATTTAACTTCCAGGTTTTTCCAATTCCTATTTGGTCACAGTTCAAGATTGTGCTTCCCAATTGCAACTCTTTACTGTTGGGGTTAGGTTTTTAGTTCCCACAAAATATGAATTTTGTCCTGATGAGGTCAGTGACAGCAATTTTCTATTCAAGAAGCTTTTCTCCTCAGTCACAGATGGCCATAGGCCTAAAAACTACGCATGTCTGAAGGTCACCATTGTCCTCTGATGACACTCAGGGTTTCTCACCAAAACCTCTGTGCTCAAGACTTGGTTCACCCCTGCATCAGTCCAGTTGCATGAAACCAAGGGATAGAATGGAAGTGAAATAGGAATGACTCCAGTGTTACAGATCCCAGGAGCTACTCTGGCAGCATTTTATTTGGTGCATGTTCTCTTCCACAGTTTATCTTGTTTGTTATATTTGTGTCTAAGAGGTGGTAATTTCTGGGGCTTAGAATAACTCATAATTTGTAAACTCTCTCTCTTTTGAGATACAGAGTAGAGGAGCCAAGGCATGTATTGGAAAGGAGAAGGGAGCTAAGAAAACAGGAGAGAGTTTGGGTGGAAAAAGCTGAGAACTCCAAATCTTCCCTTCCCACCCAGCTTGTCTTATGTGAACTATAAAGCAGTATCTCAAAAGTATGTCTTCATGTGCAGCCACAGGTCAGTTTCCTGTTTGGGCCAATGAGGGTGGGAAGTGGAAATAATTTTTTGTTTTTAGCTCAGATTAACATGTCCATACCAAATCTTCACAGCTATCTTTCCTCATAACTTTTTCCAGTTCCAATACCTGCAACTCTTCCTTTGGAATGAGATGTGGAAACAGTCCTTGTGGGTCATGAGAAAGGATCAGACCTCTAAACATGTTGCTATTCCTGTTTTCCAGCTCTCAGCACTCACAAAAACAGATGATTAAATAGAGTAGGTAGCAGTCAACTGATCCAACTTTCCTGGTAAAACTGCTGGAGTAGACATTTTCTCTATTGCAAAGTCACTTGTTATTCTTTACAACCAAAGCAATGCAGGTGCTACATATTTTCAGCCTTTCAAATCAGTCTCTCCTGCATTCTTTTTAAGATTTTTTACTAGATACTGTGTCTGCATTGCCCTGTAACAAACTTTTCAGAAAATTAGCTTCTCTCATGCTTCAACAAGACAGTTTTGGGTTTTGTTTTACCCATGTAATTATGCAGGAGATAAAAGAAAGGGATTTGACTTTGGTTTCTTGTCATGAACAATAAAATATATAGTCAACATCAATAACCACATTCACACACACACACATGCCTTATCGAGTACAGAGAATTTGGAATTTATGATAGTCTAAAACCTTAAAGAAAAATAACATAAAATTACTGTGAAGTTTGTCTTTCCTTCTGCAGCCCTCAGAGCTCTGAGGTCTATTACATACAGACACCAAAGTTCATTTACTGCTAATACACAATCACCCTTCTCAGTGAGCTGACTGATATTTTAATTCTCAAGCATTTAGTGACATCATGGCAGTATTATTTTCAAAGCACACAGGTATGTTCTGTAAAAGCATATGAAACACATGGCACACTCACTGGAAACCATGGAAAAATTTAACTCACTGCTACCTTTCCATTCCCTGTACATGCTCCAGAAAGAACCCTGTGTGGCATGGAGGTGATGAAACATGTGCCTGGTGATGATGATGGAACAGGAGAAGGAGGCTGGCAGAAAGGAGTCTACAGCAGCTGTCCTGGATCTCTCTGAGGTGATTTCAGAAGCCAGAACATTAGGGGAAATGAGGAGAGAAGGAAAAATATATCAGGAATTATTACAGAAAGGGCATTTTGCTGTCCCTGAATGTACAGGGCTTTTGGCTTCCAAGAAACATTGGCCCTCTTCGTTGACTTTCTATATTAGTCCTCAAGACTTCATCTGCTGAGCAAAAGCCTTGGTTTCTGATGAGGGAGATGAAGTCAATTAAAAAGGCCAGGATGGGGAGAGGACTCAAAGGCCTCTATTAGAAGAACATTCCATGGCAGATTCCAACAAATTTAGAGATAAGAAAGTTTTGAAGTAAATCACTATTGAACTTAGGTAATGCATAAGACCTCCTGAAATTAGACTTCCCAACAGCCTCAGCCACTGGATATGGAGCAGGAAAGGGCTCAGCAGAGGGTATGCTGGTGCCAAACAGAAGCAGAAACCTAGGACAAGTTTACAGAACACCTGTCTATCACTTTGCCAAAAGCCCACAAATGACAACAACATGGGGAAACAAGTTACACCAGCCCCCAGGGACAGAGTCTGAAAGAGGGACTGTGGGTTTCCAAGCAGTAGTACAGTCAGTCACATCTTCACACCACAGAACTGAGGACACTTCTGCCCCCCATCTCACCTGTTCCACTGTGACACAAAACACCTTCTGGCACTTTTGAGTATTGCCCAGCAGGACTGGTGGTGAAAACCACCACCACCCTTAGGAATTGCAGGGTGATCCTGCAAAGTGTGCCATATTTACTTCAGCAGTGCTGCCACTCTTCTCAGAGAGACCAAAGCCATCACAGCCTTTGCTGCATGTGTGGGGTCATTGGCTCACAGTGGTCCCCACTGGAGCAGTGTCAGGACTACCAGACTGACTGCTCAGGTGAGATAACCCTGTCTCAGACCCCCATGTACAGGCATTACTTCAGTCAGACCTGAATGGAAAATCAAGGTCTGGCAGCTTTGGGAGTTGAGCAGTCAGTGTCACTCAGTAGTCCTTAGACAACAGTAGAGATACAATGGATGGATTAGGCATCTCTGGCTGCCCTGGGGACATCTAAGAGGACAAAGCTGCTTACAAAACTAGCAGCAGTGCTGCTTATCTACAAGTGCAATTGGGAATCATCCCGCTATAAAGGAAAAGTTTAAAAGCAGTCAGACACTTTTCCTGTGTTCTTTATTTTTCTGCCATGACACGATGCGAAGAGCTGTGTTATATAGATGGGCAACAACAAAGCTGTGTAACAAAAACAAGTGGTCTGAGATTTCTGGCAGGGATCCATCATGATTACTCAAGGGCCAAAAGTAAACATGACCCCAACGGCACTAGTAGGAAGAGATTGGAGCTGAGTCCTCAACTTTATCTTATACACTGTATCAAAAGGCTACCTGAAAATCCCACACTGGAGTCAGACAAATTATTCAGGAACCTCAGCCAACTCAAGTATCTTCTGCTTTATGAGCCTTAAGGACCCTAAGGCATGGGCACTGCTGCTATTCACTGCAATGGATTCAGACTGGCTCTCTTCTATCTATATTTATCATAATCTCCCCAGGAAGTGGGATTTTGTAATGATAACCCTTGCATGTAGCAAGTAGCCTTAAAATAGGGCAGTGACATACTGCAATAGTTACTCATATTAAGTCTTTGTTGTGCTGTGTTATGCTTTGTCCCTGGCACCTGGCTTCTCCCTCTGCCCAGCACGTGGTGGGATAGTAGGGAAGAGCTGGCCTTTCCTAAAAGGCACAGTTTGGTGGCAAGTTCAGACCCAAGCCCCTGAAAACCACACAGAACTAATTGCAGTCTCATCCATCACACCAACAGAGAACAGGTACCAGCCTCCCGATTTGGTTCCAAATCCAAAGTTTCCAAGTGTTCAGGCAGGATATTTTGGCTCCTCTCTATCCCATTGGTGTTATTTGAGGAGAACATTAGCAGCAGTAAACATAAAGCCCAACCAGAGGATAGCTTTGAACCCAGTATAGGAAAAGGCTTCTGACTTGCCAGGTACATGCTGGCTCCCAGCATGCAACTGGTAATGATTAGCAACTGATAATACACACCCTTCATTTTCTGGTACATGATGCAATCACTTTGGAAAGTCACCATGCATATGCCATTTGCTTCTGCTAGCCCTTTGCATTTTCATGGTGCTGTCTAAGGAGCTCCAAGCCTTTCCTGAGGCTTAGCCATGTCTGTGTGGAAAGTCATGATCATGCTAACATCTCTCTTCTGTCCCCCTATTGAGGATCAATTAATTCAAAGACATGGAGAGCTATCAGAGCATTCACAAACAGCAAACTATGAGTGAAGTAACAACAGAAGACTAGGGCTGAAGGAACAACAGCAAATGGAATTGGTGTGCAAGGCTATTTTTTTCATTAAGAAAACTTGTTCAGGCCATGTGAGTTACTGAATGTGCTCATAAACACTTCTGTAACTATGATGACATGGAAAATGCTATTCCAAGAAAGCATCTGTCTAAATGCAACAAAGTCCCACTAAGCAATACTGCGCTTTGGTCAAAATGCAAAACATCTTTCAGAATATATCAAAGAACATTTTCCAAATCAGCCTTTCTCTAGCATGTCATCAAATCTACCCTGGAAGATCAGCTCAGCAATGAACACAGTATCTGAATTTGTAACGGGATAGAAATATGCCAAATGTACCGTCACCAGCAAACAATGCACTAGTCAGAGGGATTTTTTTTCCATGCACCATCCTCATTAAAACTTTCTCAGTTAATTCTGTGGTCTCAAGGACCTTTTACCAAGGCCACCATCCTTGTCTAAAAGGACTGCTTACTGAGTAATAAATACTAACTTCTCTGGAGACTTTCTTGTAAGCCATAATCAAACACAATCTTCTATTAATTGCTTATGCATATTTGGTGTATTAACAAGAGGAGCTTTAAATATATATATATGTGTATATATATATATCCAAAAACAACTTGAGGAAGGCAAAGCTTAGATTTTACCACCATAGGAAGATTTTGTTTATGACTTTTCTGTCAAAGACAGATCTGACATGACACAGGGGAAATGTTTTATTTGGAATAAAGTCTTTGTTTTGAAGACCGAGTCTGAAATGCAGTGCTGAATGGCTACTCCTATTCTAGTATAAGTTCTGGGTTGGCTGGTCACAAAGATTTCTGCTTTCGTGTGCAACTCTCTAGGGCTCAGCCTGCCCTAATACACTCAAAAGATTATGAAGTCTAAGGAAGCACAGTCAGGAACAAGCAGGACCTCATCCAATCAAAGCATCCTGCTCACCCATCACATTGGGTTACTTGAACGTGTGGAAATGCTTCTACTTAGAACTGATAGACTGGCAATTATCAGGGATGGCTCTCAGCCCTATCTCAGCATGGCCTCTGCTCAACAGAAGCTGATGGCATACCTAACCAGCCTGCCACTGGATTAAGCCACAAGTGAACTCCCCTCACCAAAAACTTCCTCAGCCTGACTCGTGATGCAGGGGAACCCATAACCTCTGTCGAAACACAGCATATCATAGAATCATAGATTAATCAAGGTTGGAAAAGACCTCTAAGATCATTGAGTCCAACCATCCACCCTACAACCCCTAACTACTAAACCATCCACTGTAGCATCTCATCTGCCCATCTTTCGAACACCTCCAGGGATGGTGCCTCCACCACATCCCTGGGCAGCCTGTTCCAATGCCTTACCACTTTTTCTGTGAAGAAATTTTTCCTAATATCCAACCTGAACCTCCTCTGGCAGAGCTTGACCCCATTACCTCTTGTCCTATTGCTGGTCACCATAGAGAAGAGGCCAACACCTGTCTCACTACAACCTCCTTTCAGGTAGCTGTAGAGAGCGATGAGGTCTCCCCTCAGCCTCCTCTTCTCCAAGCTGAACAGCCCCAGTTCCCTCAGTCTCTCCTCATAAGGTCTGTTCTCCAGACCCCTAATCAGCTTGGTTGCCCTTCCCTGCACCCTCTCCAGCACCTCGATGTCCTTCTTACACTGCAGTGCCCAAAACTGCACACAGTGCTCAAGGTGTGGCCTCACTAAGGCAGAGTATAGGGGCAGGATCACCTCCCTGCTCCTGCTGGACACACTGTTCCTGATGCAGGCCAGGATGGAGTTGGCCTTCTTGGCCACCTGGACACACTCCTGGCTCATGTTCATCCAGCTGTCAGTCAGCACCCCCAGGTCCCTCTCTGCTGGGCAGCTCTCCAGCCACTCCTCCCCAAGCCTGTAGCACTGCTGGGGGTTGTTGTGGCCAAAGAGCAGGACCTGACATTTGGCCTTATTGAAACTCATGCAATTGGCCTCAGCCCATTGATCCAGCCTGTCCAGATCCCTCTGCAGAGCCTCCCTACCCTCAGGAAGATTGACACTCCCACTCCATTTAGTGTCATCTGCAAATTTACTGAGGGTTCACTCTATCCCCTCACCCCAGTCATCAATAAATATGTTAAACAGGAGTGGCCCCAGCACTGAGCCCTGGGGAACAACACTTGTAACTGGCTGTCAGCTGGTTTTAACTCCATCCAGAACAACTCTTTGGACCCTGCCATCCAACCAGTTTTTTATCCAGCAGAGCACATGTACTTCCAAGCCATGAGCAGCCAGCTTTTCTAGGAGAATGCTGTGGGAAACCCTGTCAAAGGCTTTGCTCAAGTCAAGGTACACAACATCCACAGCTCTTCCCTCATCCAGTAAACGGGTTACTTTATCATAGAAGGAGATCAGGTTAGTCAAACAGGACCTGCCCTTCATGAGCCAATACTGTTTGGGCCTGGTCACCTGGCTCTTGTGCAAGTACTGCATAATGGCACTCAGGACGATCTGCTCCATTTGTTTCCTTTGACTGAGGTCAAACTGACAGGCTTGTAATTTCCCAGGTGATCTTTCTGACCCTTCTCATATATGGGGATTACATCAGCAGTTTTCCAGTCTTCTGGTATCTCTCCAGTGAGCCAGGACTGCTGATAAATGATGGAAAGTGGCTTGGTGAGCAGGCCTGCCAGATTTTTCATCACTCTTGGGTGCATCCCATCCAGTTCCATAGATGTGTGCACATCCACCTGGTACAGCAGGTCACTGACCATGTCCTCCTGGATTATGGGGGGATGACTCTGCTTCTGGTCCCTGTCCCCTAGCCTAGGAAGTTGAGTTCCCTGATTATAACTTGTCCTGCTACTAAAGATGAGGTGAAGAAGTTATTAAGCACTCTTGCCATTTTCTTATCTTTTGTTACTATGTTCCCTCCTAAATCTATCAGGTGATGGGGGGTCACCCTTTTCTTTCTTTTATTGTTAATATATGTATAAAAGCTTTTCTTGTTATCTTTAGCCATGCCAGCCAGATTAATTTCTAGCTGGGCTTTGGATTTCCTAATTCCCTCCCTGCATAGCCTTACAGCATTTTTGTAGTTTTCATGAGCAGCCTGCCCCTTCCTCCAGTGGTTGTAAATTCTCTTTTTTATCAGCCAAAAGCTCCTTATTCAGCCAGGCTGGTTTTCTGCATTGTTGACTTCTGCATTGGAGCCTTCAAAACTTTTTTTAAAGAGCATCCATCCTTCCTGGACTCCTTTACTCTTCAGGACAGTTTTCCAAGGGATTCTGTCTATCAGGCTGCTGATGAGGGTAAAGTTTGCCCTTCAGAAGTCCAGGGTAGCAGTTTTGCTACCCCTGCTCCTGGCATCTCCAAGAATGAAGAACTCTGTCACTCCATGGTCACTGTGCCCAAGACGGCCCCAACCATCACATCTCCTACCAGCCTTCCTCTGTTCACAAAGAGCAGGTCTAGCGGGGCACCTTGCCTGGTTGGTTCACTCACCAGCTGTGTTAGGAAGTTGTCTTCAATACATCCGAGGAACCCTCTAGCCTGCCCACTCTCTGCTGTACTATATTTCCAGGAGATGTCCAGCAGGTTGAAGTCCCCAACCAGAACAAGGACTGGCGATAGTGAGACTTCAGCCAGACGCTTATAAAATATTTCATCTGCCTCCTTGTCCTGGCTGGGGTGTCTATAACAGGCTCCAAGTACAATATCTCCCTTCCTTGCCTTTCCCTTCATCCTTACCCATAAACACTCAACTTTGTCATCTCTGGAATCAAGCTCTTCACAGTCAAAACACTCCCTAACATATAGAGCCACACCAGCACCTCTCTTTCCTTGCCTGTTCCTTCTGAAGAGCTATGATCCGCTCACTGCAGTGTTCCAATTGTGACAGTCATCCCACCACATTTCCGTGATGGCAACTTCATCATAGTTGTCCTGGTGCACAATGGCTTTCAGCTCATCCTGTTTGTTGCCCATGCGACTTGCATTAGTGTAGATGCACCTCAGCATCTTCTCTGACTTTTTTGGGTCGGAGAAGCCCTAATAACCTCCTGACTATACTCAGATATTTCCACAGTCCACAACCTCTCAATTCTTGTATTCTCCCTGCCATATGGAGTGCCAGTCTCCTCCTTCACCAGGACACAGCCTGTGGGACCTTGCTTGCACACCTTTCTCCCACAAATATTGGTATGTCACATTCAGGCTCCTCTCCAGTGACCCTGGTTTCAGCCCTGCCCTCCTTCATACCTAGTTTAAAGCTCTGCTTATTAGCCCTGCTATCTCCCATTCCAAAACCCTTTTACCTCTGTGGGATAAGCTATTCCCATCTCTTGTCAGCAGGCCTGGTCTCCTGTAAATCAAGCCTTGGTAAAAAAAAACAACCCCCTGTCTGTAGCACCAAGCTCAGAGCCAGCTATTTATCTGCTGGCTTATCCTATCTAGTCTCTCATCATTTCCCACAATTGGGGGGGATAGAGGAGAAAATCACCTGTGCTCCCAATCCCCTGACCAATCTTCCCAAGCCTCTGAAATCCTTCTTCATTACCTTTGGTGTTTTTCTTAGTTCATCACTGCCTACCTGAAACACTCAAAGGAGATAATAATCTGCGGGCTGCCCAGGGAAGCAAGTTTCTTCCTTACATCTTTAAACCAAGGACACAGAAGGCAGCAGACCTCCCTGTGAAGTGGGTCAGGTCTGCATATTGGTCCCTCTGCTCCTTTCAGGAGTGAGTCACTGATGACAGTGACCAATCTTTTCTTCTTTATTGAGGTTACAATGCAAGGAGTAGTCTGACTAGACTGTGGTGACACTTCCAAGTAGGAAGAATTAATCTTCCTCATCCATGCTCTGTTTCCCCTGAAGGGCACTGTATCAGTTTTGTAAGGGCACCTGGGGAGGTGGGGTACTTGCCAGGCAAATGTGCCTGTTGTGTCTGTTGTGCAGAGCTGGGACCTCTTGCCACAGCCCCCTGTCTTCCAGTTCATCCCCCTCATTTGGGGGGGGACCAGACAGGGGGTTCACTGTAGCAGACACTCTGGCTGCTTATTGATCCTTTCCTGTTCCCTGGCTGCAAGGTGCTGGGGGCTCATGTGCAACCCCACAACAACCCCATGGGGAGCTCCAGGCTGGGCACAGAGTGGCTGAGAGCAGCCAGGCAGAGAGGGACCTGGGAGTCTGGATTGACAGGAAGCTGAACAGGAGCCAGCAGTGTGCCCAGGTGGCCAAGAAGGCCAATGGCATCCTGGCCTGGATCAGGAACAGCGTGGCCAGCAGGTCCAGGGAAGTGATTCTGCCCCTGTACTCAGCCCTGGTGAGGCCACAGCTCGAGTCCTGTGTCCAGTTCTGGGCCCCTCAGTTCAGGAAGGAGATTGAGGTCCTGGAGCAGGTCCAAAGGAGGGCAACCAGGCTGGTGAAGGGACTCCAGCACAAGTCCTGTGAGGAGAGGCTGAGGGAGCTGGGGGTGTTCAGCCTGGAGAAGAGGAGGCTCAGGGGAGACCTCATCGCTCTCTACAACTCCCTGAAAGGAGGCTGGAGCCAGGGGGGGGTTGGGCTCTTCTCCCAGGCAGCTCTCAGTAGGACAAGAGAGCATGGACTTAAGCTCTTACAGGGGAGGTTTAGGTTGGATATTAGGAAAAAATTCTTTACAGAGAGGTGATCAGGCATTGGAATGGGCTGGCCAGGGAGGTGGTGGATTCTCCATCCCTGGAGATATTTAAAAAGAGACTGGATGTGGCACTCAGTGCCATGGGCTGGTAACTGCAGCGGTAGTGGATCAAGGGTTGGACTTGATGATCTCTGAGGTCCCTTCCAACCCAGCCAATTCTATGATTCTATGATTCTATATCACTATACTATCACTGATAGCTCCAGGGATTAGCAGAGCTCATCAGGATCCCAGAAAGGGTCAGTGGTCAGGGAAACTCTTACATGACAGTTAGATGAGGAAGTCTGCATAACTCTGAGTCTTCCTCTGATGCTATCAGTCCCCTGCTCTTAAGGGCTGTTAATTTACTCATAAAAGAGGAGCATCTGGAGACCACATACTTCAGTATTCAAATGTCTCAGGTGAGGCACAGGCCACCCGTCTTACATCAGGCAGACAAGACTAGGAATCTTTCAATGTCTTAAAACACTAGATCTTATCAAGTGTGCAGAAGGGCTACTTATAGTCCCCAGGAGGCAAACCAGAGGGTGCAGTGATGGAGAACTAGATAAGCCTATGAAGGACTTGCATGTTTTCCTCTTTTTCACTTTTTTCTCTTTGAGACACTGGTGCATGAGTTCTTTAGACTCCTGGACTGCTAAGAGAGTAATTTCAATGGGTACTACAGCTTCAAGGACTGGACCAAGGTCCAAGAGAGGAATAAAGAGATCGCTAGGTCTCCTTGCTTATTCATTATGGCAGTTAACAGGTTTTTCTAGCTATGCTACAATCCATATTACATTATTTTTCCATTGCTAGTTTCAAATTATACTGTTACTCCCTCTAAGCTCATAAAGTTCTTTTTAAATGCACATAAAATTTCACCTGTGGTTCTCAGGATACAAACTAAACTAAATTGATACAGCTATATTTACCACTGCTGAACTTCACACTGTATTTCACTGCACTACCCCTTCAGGAGGAATAAGCCACTGCCTCCTCCTTTCCTCTTGCTAAACTCTTCCAGTGCAGCCACTGAATCCAGGAGACTTATTCAACATTTTTCTCCTTTTGTTGGAAACCCACCAATACAGTTCTCACTTAATCGGTAAATAAATGTCTACAGTAACAGAGAGCTTAGGTTCCTACCTATCTCCTAGCCCTACATCTCTGATCATCCATACCACATATTCATGGAATCATAAGACCATATCATGTTTTGGGATAGAAAGGACATTTGAAGGTCATCTAGTCCCCTTGCAATGAATGGGGACATCTTCAACTAGATGGGGTTGCTTAGTGCCCCATCCAATCTGGCCTTGAAAGTTTCCAGGGATGGGGCACCCAGCACTTCTCTGGGCAATCTGTTCCTAGCTTGTTCAAAGTACATCCTCCCAAAAGAAAAAATGAGCACAGCTGATGGGACTGTTACCCAACATTTTCCATGAGGCAGCCAATGCAAGTGAGGAAGGCCCTGGTCGTGGCTCCTGGGATAGTCCTTCTGTACTCCACTGGGACCCTCTACAGAAAGCTCTTGAATATTTGCACACAATAATCCACACCATGCAACATATACCATTAGTATAATTTTATGAAAGCACCAGCCTGTCTGGTTACAACACTCCCACACAGTTTCCTCAAGCTTTCTGGAAAGGGAAAAAAAAACCCAACAACTGACCAACCAACCAGCCAAAATAAACAAAAAAACCAACAAACAACAAAACAAACAAAACCAAAAAAACAACCTCACACAAAATTAATGATGATGCATCAAGACCATAATTTGTAGTCCAGGCAACACCTAAGCCAAGGCTGCTCCTGAGGAACTTAGCCCCCAGCAATACTGAAACTAGCCACTACATACTGGAATATTGTATCCAGGTTTGGCTCCCCAGTTCAAGAGAGAGAGGGATCTACTGATGAGAATCCAACTGAGAGCTATGAGGATGATTAAGGGACTTGAACATCTCTCCAAAAAAGAAAGACTGAGAGAACTGGAGCTGTTTAGCCTTGAGAATAGAAGGCTGAGAGGGGACCTTAATAATGTCTATCAATATCTGAGGGGTGGGGGTTGGCAGGATGGGATCAGTCTCTTTTAGGTGGTGCCCAGTAATAGGACAAGGAATAATGGACACAAGGTAGAACATCGAAAGTTCCACCTCAACATGAGGAGAAATTTCTTTACTGTGAGGGTGATGGAGCACTGGAACAGGATGTCCAGGGAGTCTCCTTTTCTGGAGACTTTCAAAACCCACCTGGATGCAGTCCTGTGTGACCTGCCCTAGTCTATCCTGCTTTGGCAGGGGTGTTGGACTAGGTCTTTAAAGGATCCTTTCAACCCCTAATATTCTATGATTCTGGATAGCCCTGTGGTCTGGGGACACACTGAGGGATGGCTGCCTTCAAGAACAGATACAGTCAAGAGAGTTCAAATGTGAAACACAGCTCCAACGCAACACACAAATCCATGGCAGCACCTTGAAAACTTCATCTCTGGAAAGCTTGAGAGGCTTCCTTGGTCCTGCAAACCTAGGTCATGTCTCTTTTGTTCTTGTCAGGGTTGGACAAAGAAGCCTTAGCCATCAGAAGACCAAATGCAACTGTGAAATAAATTAAAACCCATAAAGTAACATGGTATCCAGGCATAAACTCAAAACTAGAGGCAAAGTTTACCTAAACACATTTGAGTTGCTATGATTTCTTTTCCCGTTTTAGACAAGTCCAAACCAGATTTTGGCTCCAGTCTTTCCAGCTTTGTGTCTCCTCTTTGTTGGTTACACAGTAAATTGTTGCACTAGACTGGAATGAACAAGAGCTGCTTGGTTTCTCACAGCCTTTTGGCTCTGAAGCAAGTGTTTAGCCCCAGTAGCCTCATGCCTTGCCAGTGGTCACCTCTGCAGAGTCCTGACCTCCACAGAAGGAGCACAGCTCCTCTCAGATGCGTACCTTTAGGGCACACAGGTGCCACAGGAGGAGGAGCAGTGGCAGTGGCAATGGAAGCTCATCCTGCGTGATGGACAGGGACCACCAGACACCTGCTCCTGAGAGGGGGGCAGCAGGTCCTGCTTCCCACTGAAAGCAGAAAGATGACTGACTTCATTGAAGTGTTACACAGAATAAAGTCAGACAGAAGGGGAAAAAAAAAGTCACCCCAGTGTAGAAAAAGTTCTGCATTTTCTTTTCCTAAGAGATAGAGGGGGAAAAAAAAGTGTTATTTCTGTCAAAAGAGATCTGAAACAAGGAATGAGTTGAAATAAAGACCCCAGGTATGAACATCCCTTTGTGTGAGGTTCTTGCTCTATAATGGCCAAACTAAAGTCCTAGATTCCAAGCAGAAATTAATTTGAGAATATTACAGCCAGATGCAGATCCTAATTTTAGCAGGGTTTGGTGTGGGAAATTACTGATGTGGCACACCAGACCTTGAAATTCACTGCTTTTCTTCAATATAATGTGTACTGAAACACCTTAATATAAAGACTCTCACCCAGGAAATTTTAAAGTGAGAAGAAATAAAATCAATCATGAAACTGTTGTCTCATTTAGCTTTTTACAGCAGGCACTGAATGCTGAGTGCTGCTCCTTCTAACAGTTTAACACTTCTGTTTATGCTTCCTGAAGATCAGTTGTTCACTACTGTCTCTTCTACTCATTTTGTTTTGTTGTTTTAAAGGTCCTGTAGTTGTATTTAGAGAAGAGAGAGATTTCCCTTAGTAAACAGATTAACAGCCTTTTCATAAGAGATGGAACAGCTGTTGTATCTGGGAGAACGAGGCCAACCACACTCACTAGGTAGCGGTGAGGTACAACCACCACCAGCATGGGTAAAAGATAAAAACATCACCTACTGCTCTCCAAAGCCTTTTCTGGAGGTTCTGAGGACAGAGGTACCATCTCTACTGCAGAACTGAGATGACAGAGGTCAGCCTGGCCCAAGCTGTGGGCTGTAGACATGCAGTCAAAGAGCAGCTAGTCCAGCTCTGAGGGCTCTTCACAATCTCCCCACTGGAGATTATCACCATCCCAAATCTGCTCACTGAGCTACTCATGGGAATGTTGCCTAGGCCAGTTCTCTCAGAAGATGTCCTGCTCACAAAAAACTACAATAATTTGGCTGTTTATGTGAATATAATTCAAAGTGCTTGGGATCCTTTGCAGATAGCTACACCATGAGTAGATCTAAAGGAATCAAAATATTTAGAGAAGGTCAGTGATGGAAAATTTGCTACAGTAACTTATTCAGGAAGTAGAGCTGAAGATGGAAAAAATGTGTATGCACACAGTCCTGGTGCCATCCCCTCAGTCAGTGCTCTCTGCCATGTCCTAATACAGGCAACATCCTCCTACTTTAAGGTAACATCAGTGTCCTGAGTCACTGCTGCAACAGCATCATACACAGACACCACTCAGCTTTATCATCTGCTGTGGAAGTGGACACCAAGCAGGGTGGGCAGTGACATCTTACCTTAGCAAGACTGTAAGATTAACCAGCTCTTGTCTATCAGAGCTACTCCCAGAGATGGATGTGTTTTCCTAGCAGAACTATAGGTCCTGTATCATGTCTCTGTGCCACTGAGAAACTGTACCTTCAGTCCTTGCCAGCAGACACAAGACAGCTGGAGGGGAACCAAGGTAACCATAGCTTTGTAGCTTTTCTTTCTTTTATTATTTTATTGATTATTCTTTCCCATTTTTGTCAGCCCAAATTAAAAAAAAAAAAAGAGAAAATATCTTTTTTTCTTTTCAGTGGAAACTTCTTTGATACATTTAGAAGAATAATGAACAATAATGAAGAGGTGAGGAATAATAAAGAGGCAGAAGAATAATGAAGAGGTGACTGGGTATAATCAGCACAGCTTCACCAAGGTCAAATCATGCCTGATAAACCTTGTGGCCTTCTCTGAAGAGGTCACAGCATCAGCAGACAAGGGAGGAGGAACTGACATCATTCACCTGGACCTGAGCAAAGCCTTCGACACAGTCCCGCATGACATCCTGGTTTGATGGATGGACCACTTGGTGGATTAAGAACTGGCTTGATGGTCACACCCAAAGAGTGGCTGTCAATGGGTCCATGTCCAAGTGGAGGCCAGTGACAAGTGGAGTCCCTCAAAGATCAGTGTTGGGACCATTTTTGTTTAGCATCTTTGTTGGTGACATGGACAGTGGTAATGAGTGCACCCTCAGCAAATTTGCTAATGATGCCATGTTGTGTGGTGCAGCTGACACACTGCAGGGAAATGATCCATCCAGAGGGACCTCGACAGGCTGGAGAGGTGGGCCCATGCCTACCTCATGAAGTTCAACAAGACCAAGTGCAGGGTCCTGCATCTGGGTCAGGGCAATCCCAAGCACTGATATAGGCTGAGCAGTGAGTGGCTTGAGAGCAGCCCTGAGGAAAAGGACTTGAGAGTGCTGGTGGATCAGAAGTTCAACATGAGCCATCAGTCTACACTTCCAGCCCAGAAAGCCAAGCAGATATTTGGCTGCATCAAGAGAAGTGTGGCCAGCAGGTCAAGGGAAGTGATTCTCCCCCTCTGCTCTGCTCTCGTGAGACCCCACCTGGAGTACTGCATCCAGTTCTGGAGCCCCTGTTACAGGAGGGACATGGATGTGCTGGAGTGTGTCCAGAGAAGGGCCACGAGGATGATCAGAGGGCTGGAGCAGCTCTCCTGTGAAGACAGTGAGAGAGTTGGGGTTATGCAGTCTGGAGAGGAGAAGGCTCTGAGGAGACCTTATTGTAGCCTTCCAGTATCTGAAGGGTCCTACAAGAAAGCTGGAGAGGGACTTTTTAAGATTTCAGGTAGGGACAGGAATAGGGGGAATGCTTTCAAACTAGAGAAGGTTGGATTTAGATCAGATATTATGAAGAAGTTCTTCCTAACCTGGAACAGGTTGCCCAGAGAGGTGGTGGAAGCCCCATCCCTGGAAGTTTTTAAGGCCAGGATGGACAGGGGTCTGAGCAACCTGATCCTAGTGGGAAGTGTCCCTGCCCCTGGCAGGGGGGCTGGACCCAGATGATCTTAAAGGTACCTTCCAACCCTGAAAATTCTATGATTTAGGATAATAAGTCTGTTTGACAGATGATTTATCACTCATGTTCCCATTTCTTAATTACTTCTTCATCTTGCAGCCACCCTGACTGAACAGTAATGATAGCTTCTAATAGCTGCTACAGCTGCCTTGCTCCTGCCAGTGCTGAGCATGGCACCAAGTGCTGCAGTCTCTGGTGCTGGGGCTCTGCATGGACAGCCAAGTCTGGAAATCCACCAGGAAACAGTACCTGCTCCTGGGAACTGGGTGTTGGACTTTTTCACCCTACTAATAGCCTCATATTTTTAGAGTGCTGGAGGAAAGCCTACGGTGGTGCATTGCAAAACCCAGCAGCTTTAGAATGACAGCTCCTGCAGGACACGTCTCTATGGCATGGGTGAAGACCACCCCATTTCCTTCATTAGTATTGGAGCTGGAAGTCAGGCCCATGGCTCTCCAGTTCAGGAAGTGTCTGTGCAGGGCCAGCTTGGTGCCAGGAGGAAAGTATGCAAGTTGTCATCAGCTGCTCATGGATGGCTGTGAAAAACCATAAACCAGCTTAACATCAGTAGCTCAATAGCAGCCTTTCAGCACGTGAAGGGGGCCTACAGGAAAGGGGGGAGTGGATTTTTCACAAGGGCGTGTAGCAACAGGACAAGAGGCAATGGCTTTAAACTAGAAGAGCGTAGATTTAGGCTAGACATTAGGAAGAAATTCCTCACTGTCAGGGTGGTGAGACACTGGCACAGGTTGCCTAGGGAGGTTGTGGCTGCCTCATCCCTGGAAGCGTTCAAGGCCAGGTCAGATGGGGCTTTAAGCAACCTGATCTGGTGGGAGGTGTCCCTGCCCAGAGCAGAGGAGTTGGGACTGGATGATCTTTAAGGTCCCTTTGGCCCAAACTATTCCATGATTCTCTGAAGACAAGTATGAACTACTCTAGCTAAGAGAAACCACATATCCACAAGCATTTTTCTCAAGAACCATTTTCTCATTTTTCTCAGAACCACTTTCATGCAGGAACTTAAAAAACAGAGCTGCTGGAGACCCATCTGAATCCTACAGGTCTGATTCTTGCAGCATGTTTTATTCTTGCAGTGCTCAGTACACCAGAGACAAAGGCTTTCTATTTCAAGCAACTCATCATTTAACAAACCTTGTTAAATCTGCATCAGGATGGGAGTTTGGGGACTCTCAATCCAAGCAGCAATGCTAGTGACCATATTTGATATGATTGCTTTTATTATACTTTCCCTTCTGTCCTTCCTCCTCAGTCCCAAGCAGCAAGGTGGAACACCTGCCCAAGGGTGCACACAGAGAGGGGAGGTCCCTCTCTAGGAAACAGAGCTATCTCTCTACAACACATATGTTTAACTTTCCCATTAAAAAATGTTGACAGAATAAAGAAGAGACTTTTCTTCAGCCTTACTGCCAAATGGGCCTGCTGAAAAGAAAGTTCAGCACATCCAGACACATAAAATCTGAGAATTAGCACATAAAATTTAAACCCAAATCTGAATTTAACATTTTTACTGAATGTTTTCTCTCTTTTCACTCAACTGAACTAAGCTCCAAAAGTCACAGTTTCTAACCTACAACTGGGACCCAGCTTTCTGGAGGAGAGCACCTCTCTGCACAGGAGGAATTCCAGCATTGGGCACAAGCATGGGTGGAGAAGGAGACTTTTGCAAAACAGAGTTCTGCTTCGGCTCCTCTCCTGTACCCAAACATTCTACTCCTTCCCATTTCAATTTTCCTGCATCATTTGCCTTACTCAAACAAGCACTCCAAGTACTCATGGCCATCTCAGTAAAAGACCTGGAACCAAGGTGAGCACTTTTGCAGAGCTGGTGGTGAGACTTACGCCAAAGTTTCAAAGGGGCCTGAGATGGCCTGAAGCTAGGCCCACTTCAAACTGGGCCATGTAACATATTCACAGCTGAGAATATGAAAAAACTCAAGCTCCTGAAAAACTCTCAAGCATTCTCTGAAAATTGAGGTTGGTCATGTCTCACATACCCCCCAGGTGAGAATGGAGGGGAAGGCAAAGATGCATCCAACAAAGTTTTGCAAGCAAAAATAGATTTCAAGGTCACTTGGAGTGAAGAACAGCATTAACCTCCCACACCCTGGTCTTTTGCAGAAAAAATATTTACAGAAATGCCCAAATTGTTTATCTCAGTTCAGTTCCCGTTTCCTTTTCTCTCCCATCGAACAGTGAAAATTTACCCATCAGTTTGGGTAAATTTGACACAACAGAGAGCAGAGGCACGATGTGCTCAGACAGCTGTTGTTGAGAAACTGAGGATGGACCCTTGCTCTCTTTGGTTGGAACAGCATTTGTAATACTTTTGGTGAGCTCCATCTGCCAGAAGAACTTCAGGCTTTTTGAATAGGCCAGAGTCCTCCAACAAGAACCTGGAGGACCACACATAACAGGGAACATCATTGCTAACCTAAGGACAAGCAGAACAAGAAAAGAATCCTGAAAAAGAAGTACAGGCGCTTTACCTGGGACAATACAAACCATAAGCACAGCTCAGTCCCTGCTGTGTTTTTTCCTACATCATCTTTTTGTCACCTAAATGGAAATGTAACAATGTCTATTGTCCTTATTTTAGTCCACCCTTCTTTACGATCCTCTTCATTTCTGCTGACCAGGAGCTGAAAAACCAGGAGGCTAGGGAAGGGTGTTGGCTGGCAAACTCTGGCAAGTGGCCAGTGGAAACAGTGATCTGCCCTGCTGCTGACCACTCCTCCCAGGTGATGCTGTGCACCAGTGGAGCATTGCCACGCTGCCACCACCCTGCCACTCACATTTTGAGAGCTGTTGCTATAACACCAGGGGACAAATCACTCCTTAACTTTGTCCTGCATATTTTTCACAGCAGAGCCAGGCCATGCCATGCCTAGATCTGCAACCTTGGCTATTTTTAGCCACGTGCTGCATAACACACAAGTTGACAAGCATCTGCGCTTCTGCAATAGTCAGCTGTTTTCAGGTGCTAGGTGAAAAAAGCAGGGAACCAGAAACAGGAGAAAGGCTGGAATCTGGGCCTGAGTGAGGGTGGCTGCTTGCTATGCCTTTTGGTGAAGAACTCTCACTTCAAATCCACCACAACAGAACTTGATGGAAGGGAACCTTTGTTCCCTGCTAACTGGCAGGACAGGAGCCTCCTCCTCCGAGTTGCTCACACTACCTGAGTCACCCAGGCACCATGTCAGGATGCTGGCTTCTCCCCTGCCTTCCCCCATCCCACGACCTTCTCCCCAAGCCCATTTTGCACTCGCAGCCCTGACAGTGGTGAGCCAGAGCCGGAGGTCCTGAAGACTGATTGATGTTCTCTGACAGAGATCATGAGGGAGGTATGTTTCCATCCCCACCTCTTTTCTTTCCCTGCACTAACTTCAGCTAGCAGCACACTCAGGGCAAAACAAGCTAATCCAGCCAGCAATCAGATGCCAGCACAAAACACTACAGCTGTCCAAAGCTATGGGGAAAGCAGTAGCCCTCCAGATCCCACATGATCACATTTCAGTCTTTAGGAAGAGCTGAAATGAACTGGAGATTATCAAATCATCAGGACTGCTGCATGATGAAGGCATAGACCATTCTGGAGGAGTCAAACACCTCCTGCCCAGCAGCCCAGCTCAACATGCTATGTAATCTGCCAGCCTACTGAAGCAACAAACCTTATTATTAAAAATAATTCAGAATAACAGGTTCTTTTTCACGTGGCAAAATAGAAACAAAATTATGGAGTCACAAATATTTGCAAGAACACGCTTTGGGTTTTTTTAGGCTTACTGAAGGCTAAGGGCAAATAAATCTGCCCAATCCTGACTGCTCCTGTGCAAACACGGTACTCGGGCACACCTGCAGGCAGGCTGTGTCCTAAATTCACTGGTTTCAGCCAAGCTCAAAAGCAGCCTGTTCAGCAGTAGAGCCAGGCTCTAGGCTGGCACAGTGTGGTACAACCCGTGAGGAAACCACTGACCTAGCACCAGGAAATTCCAGCTTCAGACTCAGATCATGAGTGTGCCTGGAGCTGAGGAGGTGCTTGGGTCTGAGTCACTGCACAGATTTCTCTCCCCGGCACCCCAAAAAAAGATCATGCTGGCTTTATCACCCCAGCTGGAAAGCAACTCTCAGAGAGAAAACACAGAGACACAAGCTGCTGAGGCAGCCTAATTCCCACCAGTGCCTCCTAGCCATTGCCCAAGTGAAATATAGCAAAGTAGCACTATGGTGGCCCCGAGACAGATGTACTGTTCCTGCTCATCCCAGTCCTGATCTACTAAGGATGGCCAGCTTGCAAGAAAAGCAAAGCAGTGGTTGGGCACAGTGCTTGCAAAATTAAAAATTGCTGGTGGGGTTCCCTGTGCAAGGTCTGACACTAAGACAGGTTTTTATAGAATCCCTTGTGTGTGAGGGACCACACCATTTCTGGTGTGTCATGTTGATTGATTCACATCAGATGCAGAGCTGATTACTGAGAAGCTGTGCTGTCTTACTCCATATTTTTCTTATTTTGTATGTTGGGGGGGGGGCAAAACAGAGCCCTGTGAGGCTTCTTCCTGGATTTAGGAAATGTGTAGCAGTGCAGGCACGTGTCATTACATGAGGGACCAGCATACTCATTGAATGGAGCCAGCAGGTCAAAGACAGAACCAAAAACCCCACCACCAAACATGAACTGAGCTGCTATGGATCAACCTGCTGCTGAAAGGAGCTTCCTCCCAAGCAATTATTTGTATCCTGATACCCACAAGTTCCTGCCACCCACAATATGCTTTATTCTGGGGGTTTTTTAGCTTAATGAGTGCTGTGCTTCCCCTCTATGCTCAGAAAGGCCAAGCAAGAGGTGATAGGATTAAAGTGCTAAGCAGGGTAAGAGCCACACTGGAAGGCAGGAAGAAAGGGGTGGCTCAGCTTGGACCAAACAGGAAATGGGAGCTGCAGAGCCAAGCTGGGGTCAGCAAGGCCATTTCACACAAATGTCTAATAAACATTGCCAGCAGCACTGGTGCACTACCAGGTGCTGTGGCAGGACCACATCCAGATCAGTGACAGCCACTGGTGGGATTTCCCATCCACAACAGCTTCCCACTATTGAGGTTACACTGCACAGAAAAGCCAGCATCTGAGAGCATCATCTCCTCTGTGCTGATGACCCATGGCTGAATCTGTAACCTGGAGGGGAGAAGCATCATGGCCTGAGCACCTCAGCATGTCCCCACATGCAGTATCCCAGTCCTGCATTCAACAGGGACATCCTTGACTAACTTCCCTGGTTCTCCTGCTCAGAGAGGGAGCTGGCGAGGGGGAACCTGGTGGCAAAGGAAGATCCATAAGTCAAATTCAGGCAGCTGAAAAAAATTCGATCACAGCCTTCACCATAACATGCTGAAACTGTTTGTTTATCTTCCTGTTTCCTCTATAAAACCACTCATCCCATCTGGGTTACAAGGAAAGGAACAATAGTCACATATTTTTAGGATCTGTCTATGAATCACTGGTGAGCAGTTTTTCCATTTTGTCACTCAGAATGTTTTATTTTAGCAAGAAATCCTACAAAGCAGTTCAAGCCATGAGTGTGCAGGAAAGGCATAGTCCTGGCAGTCACGGATCTCCCCGAACAGTCAACAGCCTCACCCCTGCCTGATGGCATCATATTTGTGCTGCCCCAAGAAACAAAATACCATAGGGACCCCCAAGTGGGTCATAGCTATACAAATAACCTACAGCCTGCTAAAGGGTATGAACATGGAGATGTCCTACCTCTGAAAAAGAAGGTTTGGGATTTTTTCCTCTTCTTATTTTTTCCCTTCATTTTTCCTTCTCCCTCTCTCTCTTTTTTTTTTTTTTTCTTTAAAACAAAGGGCACCTCTCTCCCCTTTAGAGGTAACAGTTTTTTACCCAAGTGCTTATTTTCTCTCCCAGACTGGCATCTTTGGCTACATAATGCAGGGAACCAGCCCGTGAGAGGTGAGTGCTTGGTACCCCAAGCAAGCCACCTACTCATTAAGATCTACAAATTAACGGTGCAAATCCACAGCCTAAACATACAGTCTGACAGAAAATCCGTGTCCAAATACAGCAATGCAGTGCCTCAGGGGACTGCCAGAGGCAGGAACAGCTCGGCCACAATACACAGGCACACATTCAAAGGTATAGCAAGAGGAAATAAAGCAGCTTTTTTGCCTCATTGCTCCCCTGGGGCCCACAGATTGCAGGTAATCTCAGCCTCACAATGAGGTCTCCAACAACTCAGAAAGAAGGCATAGATGTCACAAAAGAAAAAAAAAAGCCAAACCTCATATTTCTCTTCCATTACCTCAGATAGTGGCAACACTGGGGAAGAAATCAGGGGTGTATTTCAAAAGCCCTAAGTGTGCCCTTAGGAGCACAAATTCTGCTGCCTGTGAAACATTAAATAGTGGATAGAAATAATCTCTCCTTAAAAAAGAGAAAAAATATTACTAGTCCTTCCCCCAAGTCTCTTCCTAAGTGTCCTCTGAATTAGTAGCTCTCACTAAACTGCTTATTTACTCCGCAAAGCTTCTTTGAGGTAGCAGTTCCTTTTCCCATGTTCCTAGATGAAGTAGTAGAGGTGCAAAGAGGTGAGGAGATATATTTCGGCTTGCATGGAAAATCACAGGAAATTCTTCCTGCTTGTGCTTAATCATAACTCTATAAGAAATCATCCAGGCTTCTAATACAGCTCTATAATTAGCCCTGGGGGCTCCCCATCCTGTGGTTTTCCCAAGCCTACCTCACCCTCCTTACTACCTCTTGTGAGGCCTTTATTAAAGTGTTTTATCTTTTCCATGCTTAGGGGTAAGTCTAGGGTGCTCATCTTGCCCAAGCCCTCTATTGATCTGAGTATTACTGATTCATATGAAATACAGACAACTGCTTTGTGAAGCAGTTTTATTATATTAGCCCACAAAAGGCTTCATTACTCAAGCTTTTCCCAGATAATCTAGTATGTTTCCTCTAAGGAAGTTTTTTCCCAGCACTGCCTTGTCATAAATTCCTTTCATTTCTAAAATGCAGGAGTGAAAGGATGCAGGAGAAATAAGTCTTACACTCAAATTTTAATATTTCTGAGTACATATGTGGATAAGAGAACACACATAGCCTATAAAAGCGTGTTTATTTCTTTCTGCATGCACATTGGTGTGGTACAGGGACAAACATTCACCTGTGTGGCTCTGTACAAGTGCACAAATGGTATCTGCCATAGTCCTGCCCACCCTCCCAGCTGCTCCCAAGTTCATCTACCCCAGTGTGTGCACAACCAGAATTGCAAAGGCTGGTTATCCTCCCCCCAGGGTTTCTTCCACAGCCCCAGAGTCAGGAGTGAGAGGAAACCTGGGAGAACCACGTCATCTCATGCCTCCCAAAATGGTGACATCCTATGGCAACACTGCAAGGAGTCAGGGGGACAGAGCAGCCATCCCCTGCAACTACAAAAATCCCCAAACAAACAAACAAAAAAACCCAAACAATGACAAACCCAAATCCAAACCCTCACCCATGCTCAGAAATACTCAGAAATATTTACTTTTTTTTAAATTTTTCATTCTGGACCTTGCCCAGCAGGTAAATTTCTTGTTTTTGAAAAACTGAGTAAATTTCAGCAAGTGTAGAGGAAGTACTACATTTCTCCCATTTCCAAAGCAGAGACTGGGAAAGAGCCACGAAGAACCATTCTTATACATCCTTGAACTCATCATGAGATGTTGGGGTTTGTTTTCTTAAATTAAAAAAAAAAAGCAAAACCAAAAGCAAAAGTACAACCTACAGTTATGACAAATAATAATAATAAAAAAAAAAAAAAAAAAAGAGAGAGAGAGAGAAGAAAAGAGAAGAAAAGAGAAGAAAAGAGAAGAAAAGAGAAGAAAAGAGAAGAAAAGAGAAGAAAAGAGAAGAAAAGAGAAGAGAAGAGAAGAAAAGAGAAGAGAAGAGAAGAGAAGAGAAGAGAAGAGAAGAGAAGAGAAGAAAAGAGAAAAGGGGAAAAGAGAAGAGAGGAAAAGAGAAGAGAAGAGAAGAGAGAAGAAAAGAGAAGAGAGAACAAAAGAAAAGAAGAGAAAAGAGAAAAGAGGAGAGAAAAGAAGAGAAAAGAAGAGAAAAGAAGAGAAAAGAAGAGAAAAGAAGAGAAAAGAAGAGAAAAGAAGAGAAAAGAAGAGAAAAGAAGAGAAAAGAAGAGAAAAGAAGAGAAAAGAAGAGAAAAGAAGAGAAAAGAAAAGAAAAGAAAAGAAAAGAAAAGAAAAGAATATAGCTCTTGCAGAAAAGAAAAGAAAAGAAGTCCTAAATACCTGTTTGGGGGATGACAACCTTGCATGGCCTTGAAAGAGCTCTTGTCATAGCTTGCAGGTCACCTCTTCCTGCTGCCAGCTCTGGGGGTACAGCTGCCCCCACCCACCCTTTTTATATTGGCAGTCTTAGGCACACATCAGACATCCACTCAGCTGGTCAGGGCAGACAAGCAGCTCCAATCTCCCACTACAACCCTGTAGCAACAGGGTGAATGAGCACTTAACATGCTGGTCATGGGCATGAGGAGAGGTATCAGGGCTTGATTTTAGCCAGCTCGTACTGAAGGGGCTGAGGTTTGGGATTTGAAAAGGACACTGAAAGTGTGGAAATAGCCCAGAAAGTGAGAAGAACCCCAAAGGGAGCAGGTGAGCCCAGGAGATGGCTTCTCTGCTTTTATGGGGATACCAGTGGGACTCTACTTCAGCACAGAAACCTGGCAGACTAAACACAGGAAAATCATCCATGATGAGCTAAAGGGCAGCAGGTTAGACTGATGTTCCTCACTGCCCTTGATGGTATCTCATATTTTATCTAGAGTGTAGAAAAACACCTCTTGTGCTGCATTTCCCTACAGCATCAGAGCCATGTGGCCAGAGTGTGCTCAGCAGACCAAACTTGCCAAGGTGTCTTCTGCAGAGTGAAGCCTTTCCAGCTGCACAGAAGGGGAAAGTGCTCAGAGGCTGCTAAACCAGAATGTGTGAAAACATCTCCTTAACCACAGTAAAATCTTTGGGGAAGATGAGGGCAAAAGAAAAATTAATTAAAAAAAAACCTTTGCCCTCCCTCAAATGGAAATTGAGACTGCAGGAGGAAGAGCACAGACCAGATTTTAAGTGTCTCCATGCATTTTAGTGTGTACTACCTGGCTATTTCTAGCTTTCAGTGTCCTTAAGGAGCAACATCTCTGCCACAGGCAGGTAGCGAAGAGCTTGTCCTCATCCAGGAGAAGCCCTTCTACTGGACCTCATGCTCCCTTTCACCTTCTGGATCTGTAAAGGCTTCATAAACCAAATCAATTTTCCCGAATCCCTGCAGAAATGCTGAGTGCTGAGAGCTTTTCACACACTCCCTGCCACAACACAAATACTCACAGCCTCCAGACCCACACATCTTTCAAGTGAGTTGCTACCTGTCCTAGCCAGGTGATCCCCTGGGGCACTCCTGGGGCCAGGATTTTGCCAGCCAGTGAAACAAAGCCCACGATCTCCTGCCACCCCGACTTGTGAGGTGGGATATCCCTGCACTGAGAACATCTCACTGCCAAGCCTCCTGACCTACCAACACGGAGAAGAGCGTGAGTAGAAGGCAGCCCATAAAAGCATCCTCCCCTCTCTAGCCAGCCCAGCTCCATCTATGGGAATGCTTGCCTTAGAAACTTTGCTTTACGTTTTTGGTTGAGACTTGCTGGTGCCTCTTTTATTCCTTGTTTTCCTCCCTGCCTCCAAACATTTGTTTTTATGAGCTTCTTGTTGAGATCATAAAATACTGGGTTGGTGGACTGTAAATTCACAAGGAGGTATTATCTGAAGAGAGCTTTTCTTCTTACAATTAATATTAAAAAATTAAAAAATTTTAAAAAGAGAGAGGAGAAAAAAATCCTCATCCCTCCCTCTCTTGCAAACACCCTCCAGTTTTGCAGCATAAAATTAAAGTGGTTGGAGTGGGATTTTGCAGCCTGAGAACCACAGGTAGAGGTGAGCTGCAACCAGAGCTAGAGTTGGGCCTCGGGCCTGAGGAAAGCAATTTGTTTGGGAGTTTTGCAGAGATCATAGTTGCACATTGATGCTGGGTCAAACTTTTTGCCATGCTCATGTCAGGAAGCACAGGCCATCCTGGACACCACACTTTACCTTTCCATCAGAAAGCCCACTTCACAGAGAGGTCATTGTGAGGCTGTCAGAGGATGTTCAAAAGCCCAGCTCTTTGGGCCCCTGGGCATGGTGACACCATGTCATGTGCCACCTCCAAAGCCACACACTTGATTTAACTGGGTGCTACAACCACTGCACAGTCAATGAGTACACCCTGGGATGTCCCACGTCTCTCAGGGGCTTCACTGGTTTTGCAGGTGGGGAAATCAAGACACAAGAGCTATATTCTGACTTACCTGAGCTTCCTCCTTCACTGCCATGCTCCAAACCCACTGGTTCTTGTGCAGCTCAGGACTGCCGTTCACTGCCTGGTAGGTTTGATATTCCATTAAATAGTGTCCTGCCCACAGTATGGGAAGAGTTCAGGGGGGCACAACCAAGCCTCTAGGTAAGGAATCTGGGGTACTATTAGCTAAATTTTGCAAATAATTAGATTTATTTATGCAGACCTTCAGCTGAGAGGCATTCCTAACCTGCAGCCTTACCTGATGCATTAATGGGGTCAGCAGCCCGGGCCAGCTGAGTCTGCAAAGGAGTGTGGGGAGTTTTCTCCCAGCTTCAAACAAGCTCTTAGGGGGAGCCAGACCCATTCACTTGCAAGTCTTGGCTTGGCTCCAGATTAACTCCAAACCCCACCGATGGCACAGGAGCTGTGGCTGAATAATTCTGAAGTTGCAACCCTAAAATGCCTGAGAGCTGCTGTAGGCTTTGGCTTCTTTGCTCCAGCAGGATAGGGGGCTGAGAGGTGCCTGGCTGCTGGCCCCATGTCCTTGGATGTCTCCCCTGCTGCACAGACCAATTCCTGCCTGCACATCAAAGGAAGGATTTGCAAATGGCAGGGCTGAAAGCAAGGTTTCTGCAAGGCAGATCCTCTAGTCCCTCATTATCACCACTTATTTTAAAAGCAACAATTGTGTGCAAGGAGGAGGTCACATGAAGGATGCCTGAAATTCTTTCCAAACCACAGCCATTTCTGACCGATTACAAATTTCCCTGCTTACTCTGGCCTGTGAACTCTGGAAAATTCAATTAAAACAGAAAAAGCAGAGGTCTGAAACCTCTGATTCAGACTGGCTCTCTGACATTCATTAATGAGACCAGCCTTACACGATGCTGATTCAATAGGAGTGACTGTCTGGTTCCAGCTCTGGTTCACAAAAAGTTCACCAGCCCTCCCTTCCTCTATAAACCCACTCAAAATCCATGCTGCCTTTCCAGAAGTTAAGGGAGTAGATTATTTAATGGTTTAACACAGCTGAAATTGCTATTTGCTGGACTGACAATGGAAATGAACAGCACTTTGTATTTACTTTTATATATATGTGAGTGTGGATTGATACATATATATATATACATACTGTAACTTCCCCTTCATACCATCTTCTTTCTCTAGCTCAGTGTACTACGCACTGCCCCAAGCCTGGCTGCCCTGGCAAAGGGACAGCAGACAACTGCATCTCCCAACCCATGGGGACCAGCTTCTTGGGAAGGGCCCAGGATGAGCCACCAACCTGAACATCTGAGCCAGCAACCGCTGGGCACATTGTCCCCTCCTCTGCCCACCTGTGAGCAAGCAGATCCTGATACCACCTCACTGATTTGTTGTTCAGTTTTTGGTTTCTTTCCCTCTGCCCCAGACAAACACAGACAAACACAAAACCACCTCTAAACTGGTTATTTTTAACCGTGGAGCTCATTTCCAGTGGTTGGCAGGGATGGAAAGCAGTGACAAGATGAGATTCAGTGGCATTAATGGCTTCAGCATATTTAGAGGTAGCTCTGGGCTGATGATGGGTCTGGGTAAGAGGAGATGGAGGGGGTTGAATGGTCTTGGCACATTCAGAGGTGGTCCCAAAAAGTTATTGCAAAATTTTATTGCCCTTGGTCTGAAACAGAGGGGTTGCACACCTGAGACTAGGTGGGTTTTATTGCAAGCAGCCCTTCTATTCTAGGGTAGTAACCTCCTTCCTCAGTCAATCTGTCCCCTACCTGCTGTGTCTCCATGACATCCTGGCCTCTCCACAACAGGGATGCTCCCACTGCTGCCACACAGGTCATGCCACACAGAGGTGACCACTTGAACCTCAGGATAACATTATCACCCTCTGTTTAATACCATTAAGCAAAACTGCCTGCATGGGGACACCTGAGCCCCTCCTGTGGCCATGCACCAGGGTGTCCCCTTCCAGCCTGGACCCACCACCAGGGCAGGATGGGGATTGTTCAGGGAATGGAAAAACAGCTGCTCCAAGCTGTGGGCTGCTCCAGCTGCTGGCAAAGTGGGATGAAGCTACATTTGCCAAGGAACTCCCAAGAGCATTGGTGATTTAGGGGGTGATGCACTTCTCCCTGAATCCCTGGAATGACACCTGGACCTGCCTGCTGCTGTGAAAACGTGTGGGATGCCTTCTCCAGAGCAGTTAGTCAGGCTGGGTGGGCTAAAACACTGCATCAAGGGTAGGGCTGAGGTTGGGGGAGTTTTTGATCTTGATTTGAATGGGCTTTTTTGGAAAAGTGCTGTGGTCAGATTCCAGTTGCAGCATTTTAGCTGTAAGACGTTATTTTCACTTCCAGCCCAATGGAGAGGACATCACCTGTTGGGGTGGGGAATTATAAAAACACAGGGAGAAAATTCATGGTGGCTATTTGGGCCAGACATCCATCTGTAACCAGGGTTTCCCAAATGAGATTGTGGCTTCTTCACCTAATGGCATTTCTTTGCCATAACTCAAGTATCTTTAAAAAGGGTCCCTTGAACAGCAAGGAATGCTAGTGTAGATTTCAGAGTAATTTCTCACAAGCTACTGGAGGGCTGTTGGGGCAGGAACAGCTGGAAGGAAGGCTACCACCTCCCATTTGCCACCCCCAGGAGTTCAGGTTTTTGTTATTCAGGCCCATTCAGGCACACAGAAAGTGAATTAAGAGAAGCACTTCTCACTTTAGATGTACAGTGTTCACTGCCTGTCCAGACCCCATAATTCAGCCACCTTAAGAAAGGTAAGTGCTAGGAGCAGCCAGGGCATGCCACTGGAGGGCAAGGGTGGTGTATCACAACACCATGGGGAAACATCACTCAATACACACTCCCCACAAGGGGAATGGTGTGTAGTTGGCACTAAAATAAATGCTGACAGGGTTAGGATGCAGTCTGTGTGGCAATTTTTTTGGCATTTGTCCAAAGCCACAGCACAGTGGCAGTCACAGGGCCCTGGGCAAGCCCCTACAGCCTTTCCTCTTGCTGTCAGCTGCTGCCTCCTGAGCTGCCTTTGCAGCCTGGCTGTGCACTCACTGCTACACATGCCAGGTGAAGGGTATAAACAATGCAAGCTGCATTTTAATGACCCTTTATATAATGCAAATGTGACTGTATTAATAATAATTGCAAGCCATGCAATCGTCTTTCACAATCTTTCATTCCCTGGGGAGCTCAGCATTTTTCATTGTCATGCAGTTTGCTTTACCTTTTAGTATCTGGTGTGGCTTCCAAGCCCTGCAACACAAAAAGAAATGCTTTCTGTAGCTTTGCCTAAGTCAGGCATCAGAAATCTTTGTATCTGCTCCATGACTATCATGTTTCCCTCCCTTTATTTCCTCAGGGCAGAAAGTCAGAACATCAGCCAAACGCGTTTCATTATTAGTAACTGCAGATGCACAGGGTCACTTCCCCTCCAAAAAACCCCCTCACCTTTTGGTTGAAAGTTTCTTTCTGAGGAGATAGATATATTGAAGCAATAAAAGGTGACAATAGCGAGTGCTTCACACATTGCATGGGGCCAGACCCAGCAAAGCACTTAAGACAAATAAAGCTCTGAAGCACATTTTTCCATTGACTGGAGCTTTTATTAAGGACTGAACATGAGCATATGGGTGTTTGAAGAAACAAGGCTTACATTCTGTTGGGACATCCTGGATCATTCAGAGTTTTCCAGGGCTTTCAGAAGCAGCAGTAAAAATAACAACTCATCAGCTCATCTTGGAAGGTGTCCTCATTTTGTGATGACACAAAAGGAAGGTGTATGGCCAGTGGAAGGAGGGGCAGACAACATGGGAGGACTATAGGGATGCTGTTTGCCACTGTAGGACAGAAATCTTTGCAGCTAAACCTCAACTAGAGCTGAAGCTGGCCTGCACTGTGAAAGATAATAAAGGACTTTTAAAAATATGTTAATGGCAAAAGGCAGGCCAGAAAAAACATTAGTCCATCACTTGATGATCATGGACACCTCATAAATAGGGATATAGACAAAGCAGAGACATTTAATGCTTTCTTCATGTCTGTCTTCAACACTGATAATGGGTTTGAGCACTCCCAGAGCCCCGGGCTAGTGAACCATAACTGTGCAAATGATAATCTCCCAATCGGCCCTGAACGTGTGTGGGATTTGCTGCTCCAGCTGGATCCATATAAGCCAATGAGGTCTGATGAGATTCATCCACAGGTAATTAAAGAGCTGGCAGAAGTCATAGTGAAACCTCTCACAATTATTTTCCAGTGCTCTTGGGAATCTGGAGGGGTACCACTTGACTGGAAGTTGGCAAATGTTGTCCCAGTCTTTAAGAAGGGCAACAGTGAAGACCCTGGTAACTACAGGTCAGTACCTGTGCCTGGTAAGATTATGGAGAAGATTATTCTGGGAGCTGTTGAAAAAAAACCTTTAAACCAACACAGTTGTTGGTCCCAGTCAACACGGTTTCATTAGGGGAAGGCCCTACTTAACTAACTTGATTTCTTTCTATGACAAGGCAGCCCACCTAGCTGACCAAGGGAAGCCAGTTGATGTAAACTTTCTGGATTTCAGAAAGGCCTTTGATACTGTCTCTCACAGTATCCTTCTAAATAAAATGCCCAGCATCCAGCTGGACAAGCACATAATGTGATGGGTGACAAATTGGCTGATGGGTTGAGCTCAGAGGGTCATAGTAAATGGGGTCACATCATGCTGACAACCGGGCACTAGTGGGGCTCCACAGGCATCCATTTTAAGGCCACTTCTCTTTGATACATGCATAAATGACTTAGATGCGGAACTTGAAGGCTTACTAATTAAGTTCACAGACAACAACAAATTAGGGTAAGCAGTTGTCACTACCAAGGGCAGAGAGGCCCTGCAGAGGGATGTAGACAGATTAGAGTGCTGGGCCATTGCCAATCATGTGAAGTTTAACAAGGAGAAGTGATGGATCTTGCACATGGGTCAGAGAAACCCTGAATGTACATACACTCTGGGGAGCAAGAGGCTGGAGAGCAACCCTGCAGAAAGGGATCTGGAGATTCTGGTCGATGGCAAGTTGAACATGAGCCAGCAGCATGGCCTGGCAGCCAGGAGGGACAACTGAGTCCTGGGGTGCATCAAGCACGGCACTGCCAGCCGGTCGAGGGAGGCGATGGTCCCACTGTGCTCTGCATTGGTGTGGCCCCATTTCGAGCACTGTGTGCAGGTTTGGGTGCCAGAGTACAAAAAGAATATAGAGCTACTGGAGAGTGTCCAGAGGAGGGCTATGAGGCTGGTGAAGGGTTTAGAGAGAAAGCTGTATGAGGAACAACTAAAGGCACTTGGTCTGTTCAGCCTGGAGGAGACTGAGGGGAGACGTCATGGCAGCTCACTGCTTCCTCAGTGGGGAAGGAAGAGGAGCAGGCACTGACCTCTTCTCTCTGGTGACCAACAATAGGACCCAAGGGAATGGAAGGAAGATGTGCTGGGGAAAATTTAGGCTAGATATCAGGAATAAGTTTTTCACCCAGTGGGTGCCTGAGCAGTGGAACAAGCTCTCCAGGGAAGCAGTTATAGCACCAAGCCTGCCTGAGCATTTGGGTCATACTCTCAGGCACATGGTGTGATTCTTGGGATGCCCTACACAAGGACAGGAGTTGGACTTGATGATCCTGATGGGTGCCTTCTAGCTCAACAGATTCTATGATTCTATGTGACTGGCATGCTAAAAGGCCTTGGTGGGACAAGAAGCAAACCTCCCCTGTCCTCTTGCACTTCATACCATCAATAGCACCCAGGTGCTCCTGTATTTCTTGGTTATACAGGTCCTGCAGGGTAAGATTTAATCCATTTCATTCCCTGCTTCTCAAAGAAAGTCATGATGGGCAACTTTATCTGAGCCTTTGAGAGTCCTGCCAGATTTCCACCTGGATTCTGCTGTAATGCCTGCAGGTCTGCTGATATACGGAATAGTATCTGATGCAAAGAAAATAACACTTCATCACATTTTTCATAGAGCATTGAAGTAACCATCAAACAAACAAAAAGCCCCCCACAACTGATGGATTGCAGTTATTTTGCAAATTTAGTTCTGAGAAAAAAATCAAGAAAAGTAATAAAAATGTTTCTTTCTCATAAGAGTTTTCCTCCAGTGCTGCCTCATGGTCCAGCCTCCTGCTACCATGCAGAGGGACAGAGATCCACAAAAGCACCTCAAACAGAGCCACCTGGAAACATGTTCAAACTTGGACCTTCTGGTAAAGGCGCTTACATGAACTTCTCCCCGCTTCTGTGAAGTTTCATCCATCCACTGATGGCACTAAAATAAGGCTCCAGCTAGCAAAATGGTCATAGAAAATTTAAAATGCTACTTCTATGGGCCTGATTCTGATATGGTTTGCACTGGTACCAGAGATTTCATTAATGCCACTGCTCTGCTGATTTATATCTACAGAATCAAGGTAAACATAAATAAATAAATGAAGCAAAATTCAGTATTTGAAGCATTTGTGAATGCTTCCAACTGCCCCACCTCCAATCCTTTTATGTACAGTTAGGTCTCTTAAGGTCCCTATTGGGGATCTTTTCATTAAATAATAGCTCAATGTTGAGTTAGAGAAATAAGACATGCCTATAGTGAGGCATTCAAAGAGCCATCTGTCTGAGACGGTGGATTCAATCACAGTGCACAAGTATATGAATCCAGACACCAAAAGGCTCTGTTAAAAAAAAGGGAGAACATAAAGAAAAAGCTGTAGACCAAAGCTGGACAAACTAAAACAGAAATATATCAACAGCACAAACTTGAGGGCTGGAGACAAAGGAAAGGAATAGTTTCCTCCAAAGAAAACAGTACACTTTCCATCTTTTGAGATGGTCAAAGTCAGCTTGGATAGCTGCCTGCAAGACATGTACTGGCCATACCTTCTCACCTTGTGTTCTCTGGACAGTTTATGGCAGGCTTGAATGGAGCTTGTTCAGAAAAAAATCACATTATCACATTCCATACCAGCATCTTTTCCCAAAGACTGCAGTGCTGCAGAAGCCACCAAACTGCAGCTATCAAATGAGAATTTATTTCATGGATAAGGGTATTGAAAGGAAACAGAAACACCTTCAGGAACATGTCGTGAGACAAGATGGGCCATCTCTGCCTCTCACAAGGAGGCAAGGTTTGGGCAAAGTTGGATAGCTGCACCTCATCCCTATAATGGAGGAGGGGAAAGCAGGTTTCCAAAAGAGGTTTCTTTGCTATAAAGCTTCTGTGCCTAGATATACTCACCTGCAGCATCATAACACCCCTCACCTTCCTCCCAGGATGCAAGGAGACTTCCTTAACTTCATTGCAATCTTCTGGTGCCTTACAAATAGTCGTATCCATTAATACCAGTAACTCCCAAATTGTAGTTAATACCTAACTATGGTCACATAGATATGTGACCATATCTATGTGCAGAGCCATGCACGTAGATATGCTTGCCAAAAAAAAAAAAAAATAAAGAAAGGGAGCCCAGTCCATCCCTGGCACAGCAGGTTCACTCAGAAGGCTCCAGCATAGATGCTGTAGAGGCTTCCTTCAGTCCCAAGCCACCATGGTGGTCAGGGGTAGGTGGGTAGGTCTGTGCTGCTGCTGGGGTGGCATGAGTGCTGCCTGGAGCTGCTGGGCTCAAACCCTGGGGAAGCAGCACCATAGCCCCAAAATACTATCTTCATTCAAGGATGCATGAGCAAGGAAACACAGGTCTACTAACTTCTACCTTCTCCTTTAATTGGTTTTAGGCATGAAAATGGTTTCCTCCTTCATTCAGCTTTTCCTGATATAGTAATTAATGTGCCTTCCTGCAGAAGGAATACTGATTGAGAGGTAAAGCCATTGCCTGGAGAGAGATGGGCTTCTGAGGAAGTGCTAATTAGTCTCAATTTGAGAAATCTGGTTAAAGCAAGAGCACAGGCGTTGCTAGAAATTGGAGATAATCTGTACAAACATGTTTGACAGCACAGCTAATTACATCTCCTTGGATCTCCACTCCACTTTATACAATATTTCTCTGTTGAAAGTGTATGACCACCTGGCACACCTTGCCAGATGAAACACTTTAGCACTTCCTGTCAGCAGTGAATTAGACTTCTGCCATCACAGCTTGAGAGGAAGGATATTTCTATCGACTCTGCTCTGCAAGGACAGGGAAAACAACTGCTGTTTCCCTTTGGGTGTGTGAGGTACCATGCAGTCTACTGTGCCCTGCCATACCCTCACCACCAAGTGCTGATCTTGCTTGGTGTCAGCATCGGAAGGGTTTAGGGATAGTTATGTACTATGTCCTGCTTCTGTGGTGTGCAGTCAAAGCTTCTCAGTCTCCTGGAAAACTGAAAACTCCCCTGGAAAACCAAAATAAAATGTTATGGTTTACATATCAAGAGGGGACTATGCCACGGTAGCATCATGAGTATTTGCAAATTTAATTATTGTTTCTCTAAGACGTTTTGCATGCTGGCTTTCACAGGTTAAATGGCCTCATTGTATCAGCTTGACCTCAGGATAGTGTGAGGGGTCTGTCCATGTATGTGAAGATAGAATCGAGAAAAATGGGAAGCGATTGCTCAGCACACTCTGGCACAGAAGGAAAGCAGCCAGCTTGATATGAACTGGAAAAACTTCCTTAGGGCTCTCCCAAACCAGAGGTATGAAGTGTCATGCAATCTTAAATCCTGGTTTGGACCACACCCTCAGGAAGACACAGGGGCCCAGATTTCCTGGGCATCCATGAGTCAGTGCCTGGCCTGGGAGACAGGCACCAGCCCCTGGGCCTGGGTTTGCTGTTGCAAGGGGGTGCATGGTAGTGCCTGGGAAGGCAGAGCTGTTGGAGGAAGGGAACACAAACATCATGACTACATGGGTGAGGAAAAGCCTGGTTCTAGTGTGCCTGCTGAGGCAATGAGGGCCGCTCTCTCTTCAGGCAGAGTATGTTGGTAACCCTTGCAGAGGCTCTGCTACAGCCGTGTGTCTCCACTCTTCTGTACCAGGACAAGGACGCACCTGCAGTCCAGGATTTGGTCCTGCCTCCAGGACACCCTGGCCCTCCCACCTGGTATACAGAGAATAATAAATGAGGACAGATGCAATCCTGAGGATGTGATAATTCAGATGAGCACAGACAGAATAGGCTTGTGACAGCAGGCAAGCCACGGCACATCTCAGCCCAAAGGTGAAATGCAAGCCCAGGTATCCCTGATACACAGCACGTCTGAGGAACAAATTCTCAGTGTATTGCAGGTAATTTTGCCTCTGTTGCAAGCTAAGCAGGTGAGAGCTCTCAGTTGAATACCAGGTATATTAGCCAGCCTGGAAAGCTTCCATGGGAAGTCTCTAAGGGCAAAACCTCTTCAGCATCCACCACCAATGATACTTTCTAGCAGCAGCATCTTTCCCAGCCATGGACAGTTATAGCCGTGTCTGCAGCTAGTTCTAATGAGTGGGTGGATGAGCCCAGAATCTCAAGGATGGCAGCATGGCTGTGGGGCTGACAGCACAGCCATGGGGCTGGTGCCATGGCTATCAGAGGCAGCATGGCCACAAGACCATAAGCACAGCCATCAGACCAGTGACACAGCCATGGGATGGCAGCGTGGCCATGGGATGGTGTAATGGCCATGGCACTGGCAGCTTCAGTCCCAGCTGAAGCCAAGCAGAAGGTGTATGTGTGCTTCTTGGTGGTGCAGCTGCCCCTGCAGTTGCTCCCAGCTCTCCTTGTCCCAGCAGCTGAGCATGGCAAGGCTGGATATGGATGGGAGACAGACCCCCTTTGTAACGCTGATTCCAGACATACCTCCTTCCACATGTGCCCTGCAAAGAGGGCTGTTAGACCTCAGCTCATCAGAGCTGGAATTGTGCTGGGGATGAATTGGCAAAAGCATAGTTTAGCTGGTATTTAGGACACAGAGTTGAATTGTACCCATAAGTAAATGCTTGGTTTGGGTCCTATTTGCCAGAGAATAACTGCTTTGGAGTTCTGGGGGGAAAGTGCATTATTGCCTGCAGAAGAAAACAGTGGCAGCTGATTGGGAAGGTGTCTGTCCTCCACTTGAGGAAGAGCCTACATGTATGCTCAGTTTTTCCTAAAGCCACTTTTGACTCCTGACTCTGCATCCACTCAAAGCTATCAACCTACATATCAGAGGGACTGATGTCGCCCTGAAATGACAACGTCTGATTACTTGGTCTGTTACCACGCATAAAGCAGAATAATGTTTATGTTCCTATTCCTGAGGTGAGGAGCAGAGATAAGGAAGTTAAAATATTTCCCCACTGAAGTCTTTGTCAGAGACAGAGCTAAAGCTCTTCCACTGCTCCACTGTCCATTTTCAACCAGGGATGTTCCCATTCTTGATCCTATGGAGGTGGGATGCAAGTGTCTTAGCCTGAGAGCAGAGCCATGTCTCCTTCTGTTGTGACCTGGAGACAAATCCTTCCCTCAGCTTTCTCTTATTTCCGTCTCAGTAGGTCTGGCTAGTTTAATCTTTTCTTGTAGACTACACTCTTAGTACAATGTTTGCCTTTTTCATAACAACATTACAATGCTGAGTCATGTCAAATTAAAGTTCAAGTATTATGCAGGAGGCTTAGAAATGTCCTACCTGAGACATAGGAAGTAGCTTCAGTCTGAAGGCTGTTGCAATTCAGGCCTCTCTCAGCTCTCCCAGCTTTAAAAATAAATTCATGTGCTAAATAAGAGCACACCTTGGATACATCTTCAGATTTCTGAGCCACCTTAGGTCAAAGCTGCTAATGCTGGATGTTCGATAATTTTAAGTGAAAGCTGAGATTCAGATGACATCTGAAGATGGGATTTTTAAAGTAGATTTTAAGCAAGTAGACACATTTTGTAGGGCATCTAATAAACTGCCTCCACTGGCAAGCACTTTAAAATCCAGTGCAAGGATTGGTCATCATACGTGACTCACTCCAGCCCCAAGGCCCTACTTTATCTGCAGGTGACATACCAGCTCTTGACATGATGCAGAAACCTGGGCTCTGGGCTGCTGCATGACTCACCAGGCATCCTGCCTCTGTAACGTGGGGCACTGATGGTGAATAGAAATCTGAACTAGCTCAGCTTAAGAGATGAAGGACACATTACTGATTCAGCAAAGCTTAAGAGAAGAGTGGTTTCAGACACGTCCATGGCTCTAAGTGGTGACAGCATGCATGTGTGTGACACTGTATGAAGCTTTCTGCTTACCAGCTCCTCCTGCCTCAGTCCCAGAGCAGCTCTTATTTGCTGCACAGTCAAGGGATCTTCTGGCACACAGAAAAGAGCTAGGAGCCAGACTGGACTAGATTTGGGATCAGCTAGAGAGATAATCAAGGTGCAACCTCCCTGCTCTGACAGCCACCACCCAGCTGCAGAGTTTACTTTTCTTGTGCAAACAAAACCTCTTTCCTCTGCCATCTCTGATGATGCCTCAGTTTGCTAAGAAACGTTGCTAATATGGTCACACATTGACAGAGCAGACTTGCAGGTCAGTTTATGTATTCTCAGCTCAAAGCTGTAAAGCAATATTCTCTGTAGCTACTGTGCAGGGCTTGGCTAGCACAGACACATCCAGAAGTATCCAGCAAGAAAAAAAATGAGGCTATGAAAAACACTCACATGCAAGCCAGGAAGCATCTTATTATAGCCCTTGGCTTGAAGAAGGGAAATTAAAAACCAATACACTCAACATATGCCCAGCTATATTTGTCTGATCTGTTTATTATCTTAGCCAATGCAATTTCAATGTTACACTACTCCCATCTTTCACACTAAAAAGAAAAAAATAAACACAACAAATAAAAAAACAACAAACAAAAAACCCACAAGATGCCATCACTGGTTTACAGCTGTGGTCTATCCTGTTTCTGTGAACATTTGCTAATTTGGCATAAGCACAATACCAAGGGAAGCAGAAGGTGAGGGTTGGGATCTGACTGGAAGATGTGGATCACAGTAAACCAGGCTTTTTTTGTATTCATAGCATCACACTGTCAGAGGGGCAGTAATTTTTTTGTGCACTGATCTTTAAAATTGTGGTGGAGAAGGCATCACTTGGAACAAATGCTTTCACTAAAGATGTACCTTGTACATGCATTTCCCAGGCCGCAGAACTGAAAAGAAAAGCTCTGGCAATGACACACCAGACATACAAAGTTAAATATGCAATGGAAAAAATTACAGTTTCATGAGTTATTGCTTCCATAGTGCAAAGACTGCTAATTGATGCTGCAAATACTTTATGAAGGAGCAGGAGGCTTGGCACTGGATTAAAGAAGTGTGTGAGTTTATGGGTAAGCATGGAAGAAATCCAGCTGTGCTGCAGGCTGAGATTCTCCAAAGCCAACTGTGGGTGTAACCATGCCAAATCACTGGTGAGCCCACCACCCTCATGGCAGAGGTGCCATGGGGTGCTATGTGGCTTTTCAGCCAGAGAGAGGATATGCTGTAGCTGTGCCCCTGAGGCAGGTTTGCATCAACTCCTCTTCCATAGAGATGCCAAAATGTCACCACGTCAACATAAGCTGGAAGCACTTTGTTGGCTGGAAGAGCCAAAGTGGTTTGGGAAGATACTTCTGTATCCTTGATGCAGCAAGCTTATATACCCACTTTTATTAATAACATGGATGTCCTGAGCATTTTGCTTTTTTTGTTCTTATGGGCTATTTTCACTGCACAGCTTCCCATGTTCACTCAATTTTGGTAGCTGATTAAACCAACTGGTAGGATAAATCCCCACAGATTAATCCACACCCAGAGAATCAAGAGTGTTTCCATAAAAAGCTAGGAACGTGTGCATGGCATCGTGGGCACAAACAAGACTCAGCATGAATCTTCCTTTCCTCTGCTAAGAAAAGCTCATTCAGTTACACAGAGTTTTAAATAAAGATGATGCTGGCCACTTCTGATGGCAGGTGGACTTTGAGCAGGCCCCTCGTGCAAGCACTCAATGACAGTATTACTCGATAAGGGGAAGGGAATTGTTTCCCTGCTAGTTCTGTTCTCATGTTTGTAATGGAGTGCTAGGGATCAGACTTGTCTGTGTTTTGCTTTTGCATGAAAATCTGTTCTCTTTTAATACCTTGAACATCCTAGACTATTTGTGAAGACCATTGTACAGAGACAGAAAGTTCTCTCAAATGGGACTGATATAAGTGGGTTCACTTTATTCCTACATTCTGCCTAGGAGAAGATGCAAAGTTGTCCAACTACAGCAGTGTTGTTAAACAGTTACAGTGACATCTTGGTCCTGTAAAAATCAACAGCAAAGCCTTCTTTGATCCTGGACTCTCTCCAGGCTGTGGAAACAGCAAATTGTGCAGAAAAAGCTAGCATTAGACAAGAGCTACAGGAGTCAGTGCTCAGTAACATCTTCCAAAGGCCTGGATTTCCTGCCCTCCAACAAGAGTGAATCAAGGGAGCTAGCAGAGTGGACTTCACCAGCTGCAGTAGGACTTGGACAAAACATGGGTATTCATGAAGGTCCAGCACAGATTTATTGGGTGTACAGGGACAGCTCTGTGGAGATATAAACCTACTACCACACCCTCCTCTTGCACATGCACCAGCAGAACCAGCTTTTATAAATACACATACCTATGTCTGTATGTGCATAAAAGTTCCCATATACACCAAAATACAGGAGTCATTCTAAAGAGAATGTATTGTACACATCCCTAGGGGATGTGCACACCATGTTATTTATAGCAGCCCATACTGAAAGACAACAACTTTTGCCAACAATGTGAAGAGAAACACTCAAGAGTGTGCTCCTTAACTCCCTGTGTAGGTAGTACCATAAAATCATCAACTGCTTTGACTGCAGACTACCTCCCCCTCCTACATTCAGTTCCTATTCTGGATCATTATCAATCATAGAATCATGGAATAATGTGGGTTGGAAGGGACCTCTAAAGGTCATTTAGTCCAACTCCCCTGCAGTAAACAGGAACACCCTCAACTAGATCAGATTGTTCAGAGACCTTATAAACAGTCCATTTCCAGTCTTCCTGTAGGTCTTTTTCAGTTTACTCCTCTCAGTTTGACTCGCCAACCTGTTCCTCTCTCGTCAGAATATGAACTGGCAAAAACCACTGAATTTTCACTCCATTAATTTTCAGAAACATCTGAAATTCTCTAAATAAAAGAAATTTAGCTGGAGGTAGAAACTGAGATATGTCAAGAAACAAGAGATATGTCAGGCTGGGGGCTGAGACCAAAGCAAGTGAAGGTACCTGGGTGCAACACAGCTCAGCCCTGCTGTATGAGAGACATGAGATGCCTGATGGCACCTCCATTAGTGGCCATGAACCCTGTCATCACAGCACACAGGGAAGGGCTCCCCAAATTCTGGTGGCATAACATTGAGTCTGTGGGCAAGCAGTATACCTGGTCTGATGCACTAAAGTAGCATAGGAAGCAAACCTGTCTAATGCCCAATCTGCTAGACTGTGCTTTCTCCCTGATATATATGACCATAGACAAGATAATGTGTCCTTACACATGATGTGTGTGTTATCCTGTGTGAGAAAGACAGGAGAGACCTGATCTAAGACAGCATCCACAGCTGTTGAAAAGACAGGGAAGATACATTTTCGGGGTTACTAATAATATGTTTGCTTCAGTACTACCCTCCAAATAGCTAAGACAAAAATAACCTTTCTATAAATACACCACTGTATTCTAAGGTCAAATAAGACTCCCAGTGAAAACACTCCAAGGCATTCAGAAAACAACTTACTATTTATCTCTCTGAAAAAAAATAATCTCTAGTTTTTCCTTGTGTCTTCTCACTAAGGCTCTAAAGCCCCTGGAGGATAACTATTTTGATAAATTGCATAACAAATTACATTTCAGGGCTGTACATCTCCATCATGAAGGATAAATGAAATGTAAGGCCGCATGTTTTCATGAGCTATTTTAAGACATGACAGCCAGCCCTGGCTTTCTTAGAATCCATCAATGTCACAGTAAATGTTTGTTCCCAAGCATGTTCATGTACACCCACCACCACACACCTCTCACTGACCTGAATGATCCCACACATTCCCCTGAAAATGGACACTTCCCTTCACAGCAGAGGAAGACCAAGAAGGTGCTGCACTTGAGGTCTGATAGCAAAAGGAAAGTATTTGGCTTATCCCCCTGGTGGGCTTCCAGCTTTGATGTCCTTGATAACCACCACATCTCATGACCTGTGGTTAAAAATGTCTTCCCAGAAAGAAATGCTTAGGCTCAGCACAGGGAGGTCAGTTATTTTTAACTGAAGCCTATTCCACCTTGATGTTTCAGGAAAACAAGCATGCCTAGCAGAATCTGTCCTTTAAAGTCAAAGCATGCTATCACAATCTAATGTTACTTTTGGCAAACACACTAGTATCATTTACTTGCCCGGGCTTATCCATGTACAGCATGGCTGCCAAGGGAAAACAGGATGAAGAAAGGATGACATATTACTTATCTCTAACCACACATACTCAGAGTGCACGTGGAAAGAATGAACACCCTTGACCCCACACTCCTGTTTATCACCTGAATAAATGAAGCCTGGCTGTGACCAGGTAACTTTCCCCACAGTATGGCTGTCCCAGGCAGAGGGTCAAGGAAAGAGCTGTGATTCCAGGCTTCTTCACCTCCAGAGCTGCTTGCTGAGGACTGTTAATCACAGCAGTGTCAGGGATGCAGGGACACTGAAACTGTGCCTCTATTAGATGACCAACAACTCACACTACAAGACAATGGAGTTGCTCAGTGTCTGGACTCTGCCTGCTATTCAAGAAGACCTAAACAAACTAAAAACCAGAAACCCAGAGGATGAAGTTTTTCCCTCTTTCTTTCATCCTCCTGCCCAGTCAGGGGTAAGTGGGAAGAAAGAGAAAGCATTGCCATGTCTGCATCTTTCTGCTCTGGTCAACATCCTGCCCTGCCTTTGCAATGGTGGAGGTAGGATGCTGCTTCACATTTGCCATCACATCCTTGTGCAGAGTATCCTGTGTAAACACTACGAATCCTGACTTCATGTTGTCAAGATGTGCATATACACCTGAGTCACGGCTTTGATTGGATCAACATCTCTGTTGCAGAAGCCTCTAGAGAGCTTAAACTGTGGGAGTTTTGCTAGTAAGGATGTTATGTAAGTGGGAGAGAAAAGGCAGCTTCATGGCTAGTGGCTGTTTTAATTTAGTGGAAGTCTGTGCTAGAAGGAGGTGAGTCTCCCACAGGTCCATATCCTGGTATCAAAGCAGCATGTAGAGACGACGTGGCAATTAAGCATCATCATTTCTCTGCTCTGCACAAAATTTTCTGAGTGATCTGGAGTCAGTGCCTTAAGCACAGATCCATAGAGGTCTACAGAAAAGCCTTTGGGAAACAAAAAAGCAGCAAAAGTCAGTGTGGTTCCTCTCACTGTAAAATTCAGATGGTAGCATGGCCCTATCTCCCACAGTGTTAGCAGTATATGTATCTTTTTGTCCGGGAAGTAATCAAGGAGGCAGGAGCCAGGAGCCAAAATGAATAGAATGTAGCTGAGGCACAAGATAAGCCTTTGCTTCTGCCCCTTGACATTTTTCAGACAGAACAGATCAGGCCTGTTACCATTTAGATGCTTTGGAAAAATAATCCCACTGAACTCCTAGAAGATTGTCTGCTGTTAGTTAAAGACTTCAGACAGTTAAATGATACTTGCTAATTCTGGTGCTCCACTAGGCCCAGACATCTATCCCAGCTGGCAGGTCTAATGAGGACTTTGGTCTGCACAAGAAATAGTTATTCATCATCAGATCTTCTTGCCTCTTACGTAAATGTTCTGCTTTGTCTCAGAAGAAAGGAAGGGGTGGGGTCAGGGGGGAAGAAGCTATAAATAAAAAGTAAGCCGTTATTTTTGGAAAAGAATTTTCTTCCTGGTGTATCTGTCTGTGTGTGTGTAAAGAATGCGGTGTTTCTGTCAGCTTATCTAATGGCTTAAACAAATGCCAAACAATTTTATTTTTTTTTATAGCCTGGTTGTCTTTATCATTTTCTTCAAAGGACTCCTTCAGGGACCAGGTTCTACAAACACTGTCACATGTTCCAGTAGTGCCCAGTGTGGTAACTGAACTGCAATGGATGCACAAGGCAAAATGTGGTCCTTGGAATCATTGCTTGATCTGTAAAGACTTAATTCCCTACAGCTATTACCAGTATATTTATACCTGCTTGTTGCATATTCTAACTTACCATCATGCATCACACATAGGGGTGACTTTTGGCTGCAGGAAACTGTGTTCCCCACACTACCGGTCCCCCTAGTCCTCATCAGCATCCTCTGAAACGTGCACCTACTGTTGCCACTGCCTCAGAGAAGGCTGTTTTCAAAACACTTAGGTGGGGAAGGACACTGCACAAATGCCCAGGGCTTGCAGGAGGGCAGGGAAAAAAGGATTAACAAGAAAATGAAGTAGCTGCAGTTACAGATGGGGAAGGGAACAGGCAGGATATATGTATAAAAGGAAAAGCAGCTTTAGGAGCAGAAACAAGCTGCTAACAAGCATGGAAAAGCTCTCCAAAAGAGACAGCAGCCTCATGTGTATTGATAAGAGATATAGTTAAATGACTGCAACAGCACATGCCTAGACCCTTCATGGCTCTCCTTCCTATGAAAGCAACAAGCTCTGGAGGTTGATAACATTGGAATTTCAGTGCAGAGCAAAAAAAAAAAAAACAAACAAAAACCTTCTTGCGTGCTGCTTTAAATATTCCTAGGAACTTGAGGTCTGCTCTGAAAGCATCTGATTCAAAGCCTAGGGATGACTCTTCACTCAAACTTCAGATAATGCTGCTTACCGTGCTGGAAGGCAGGAAAAGGCGAGGAGGATTGAAACACTGCATTGACCTTGCTGAATGTCAAATTATTTCCACCAGCAGCAAAGAGATAACTAGGAAGGAACAGAAAAAACAAAATTACTCAAAATCTGCATTTGCTAAGACAATAGCAAGCACAATATGAAAAAAAATTAAAAAGTGATTGTCCCACACATGCCTTGCTCTTTATGTCCATATCCCCAACCTCTCACTGCTGCCTAGCATGAGAGACACAAGTCTGTACAAACCTTGGGTCCAAAACCAGATATAATTTCCTATGAGGAATCATCAAATATGTAGTAATTTTTTAACTACTGAGTTGAAACCCCATCCTGTTGAAGTCAGAGTTTTATCACTGGATTCAGTGGTGATTTGGATGCAGTCATACTGAAAGTCTTTGACAGCAGGAGACTTCAAGTACAACACAACCTCTCAATCAAATCTAGTTCTCCATCAAACATGTAAATTCATCATTTCTGCGGTGTAATAAGTCTGTGTTTCTTTCATCCAGTTACCCAAAGTTCAACAACTGTTCAAAGTCTTATGCTAGCATGGAGAACATTTTGAACACTGATCACCCAGAGGTCCAGAATCACTTGTTCTCAGATAATTATTAATTCTCAAACAAATTCCTGTGCTTCAAGTCAGACAGGAGACACACATGCTCTCAGCACGTCTGAAAAAAATCAGGAAAACAAAATCTCCAGTTTATAAAATTGATTCACAGAATCTCTTTCCCAGATGCTGGAATTGTCTGAATTGTTTGACACAAGAGAGAGAAATCAGCATGGATTCACCCAAGGGAAATCATACTTGACCAACCTGATTGCCTTCTACAACATCATCACTGGCTGACTCCAAGAGGAGAGAGCAGTGGATGTCAGCAACACTTTTGATACTGTCTCCCATAATATCCTCATTAGAAAATTCAGGAAGTGTGGGTTAGTTGAGTGGCTGAAAGCTGGCAGTGAGACTGAACTCAGAGGGTGGTGATGAATGGGGCAGGGTCAAGTTGGCGGTGTGTAACTGGTGCCCCCAGTGGGTCACTCCAGTCTTGTTCAACATATTCATCAGCAACCTGGATGAAGGGACAGAGTGTATCCTCAGCAAGTTCACTGAGGATTCAAAACTGGGAGGGGTGGCTGACAGCCCAGAGGGCTGTGCTGCCATCCACCATGACCTGGATAGGCTGGAGAGCTGGGCAGAGAAGAACCTGATGAGGTTCAACAAGAGCAAGTGTAGGGTCCTGCACCTGGGGAGGAAGAATCCCAAGCACCAATATATGGGTTAGAGATGGACATGCTGGAAATCAGTGCTGAGGAGAAGGGCCTGAGGGTCCTGGTAGATAGTATATTATCCATGAGCCAGCAGTGTGTCCTTGTTGCCAGGAAGGCCAATGGAATCCTAGGTCACATAAAGAAGAGTGTGGCCAGTAGGTCAAAAGATGTCATTCTCACCCTCTACTCTGCCCTGGTGAGGCCACAACTGGAATACTGCATCCTGTTCTGGGCTCCCCTGTTCAAAAGAGACAGAAAACTACTAGAGAGTGCAGAGGAGAGTATTGGAGATGATTGGAAAATTGGAGTGTGTCTGCTGTGAGGGAAGGCTCCTGAGAGAGCTGGGACTCTAACATGGAAAATGCCAAGAGGAGACCTTATTAATGTCTACAAGTATCTGAAGGGTGGGTGCAAGGAAGATGGAGTCAGGCTTTTCTCAGTAGTTCCAGTGACAGGATGAGGGGCAATGGTCAAAGCTGGAATACTGGAAGTTCCATTTAAACATAAGAAACAACTTCTTTACTATGAGGGTGACAAGGCACTGGAACAGGCTGCCCAGGGAGGTTGTGGGGTCCCCTTCTCTGGAGATACTCAAAACCCACCTGGATGCAGTCCTGTGTAATATGCTCTGGGTGATCCTGCTTTAGTGGGAGAGCTGGACTTGATGATCTCTAGATCAACATATCTTCCAGCTCTGATGATTCTATGATTCTGTGACACCACCTGCCAAAGGGGGAAGTGGAAAAAAGGACAGGTTTTCGAAGTACATGCAGGAAATATTACAGAGAGGTTGTATATTACAGCCGCTTTGCTCCTCTGGTTAATTCCCAGTTATCTCAGGCACAGGAGGAAGAGGATGCCCAGAAGCAAGCAAGTAGGATACCACAAGAGCACACAGGGACTGATGCCAAAGCACCACACGGGTCCCCTCGCTCAGTCACTGTCTGGCAAATCTTGGTGGCTGTGGCTGAGTGCAGCCTGGCTGGGGCTAGCAGTGTCTCAGCCCTGCAGCTTCCAGTGCACTGCTTCTGGATGGATTCCTTTCCCACACTATGCAGGAAACTCAGAACTGGTCCCAGAAATGAGCATCTGAGCTCCCTTTGCACTAGAGCATGCCACAGGAACCAAGCCTGTCATGCACCAACGTGGTGGAAAAGTATCGGAAATCAAACAAAAAAGACATCAGGCTTGACTGTAAAAAAAATAAATCCTGGGATTAAATAGCCCACAACATGGTTTCTGAAGCATTGAACTCTTGCTCCCAGCCACAATGTCTTGTTTAATATTGTCTAACAGAGCCTGGCTGAAACCCACACTGCCGTTTACCATGCTGATGTGGAGAAGCCTGTGCAGATGCCTTTACTAGAGTAAGGTAAAGCCAACATGGGCTGTGTGGAAATCAGCAAAACACAAAGGGACAACAAACAAGGTTGCAGCAGCTTCTCCTCCCCCATTTCCCAGGGCTGTGTTGGTGAAACCCAGAACTGAGGTGCCTCAACTACTGGAGCTGGGGCAGGGTGGGGTGGTTGGGTGAAGTATTGGGCAAAAGGGCTAAATTTAGCTCACACACTGAAGTCAGTATGGCTTTGTGGTTGCTGCCATTCCCTTGAAAATTCCAAGCTCTGTGGTAATATTGATGCATATCCTCAGTTTACAAGGCACTGGGGATCATTTCCAATAGGATCTGGCTTTTGTGGAACATGAGTGCTGTCAATCCTGCTGGACATTTTGGTTCAAGGCATTTAGCCCTCTTTCTTAGGGCTCTCTCTCCCTACAAACCCCACATGGGGCTTCCACAATGATGAAGCCAAACTTTAAATTTTATGCAATATCACAGAGACTTTTCTGTATTCGCCCATATTACAACCATAGTTCAGGTCTCTGCTCTGAGTTCTCATTGGGCAGGGACTTCTATGCCTGTTTACTGCCCTTGAGCATCCCCAGGCAGACCCCGAGCATCTTGCAGCCATCCACTCACTGCTACAGAACAAGTGTATTGCATCCCAGTTTTAACAAGGTTTAGTGGATTTCCTCTGCTGTTAAAAGCAAAACAAGTTCTTTCTCACCCAAGCAGAATTACCACAACATGGAGAGGAAAATTGAGGGAAACAGAGAGGACCTCTAAGCAGAATGATTTCCAGCAAGGAAGTAAAGTGATGATCATGTAATGCAGCATCATGCCAAACGCTGCCTGCTCTCCTGGGCTGCCCCAGGAACCCCCCAGTGACTTCTGCCAGGACCACCTGTTTTACCCCACCATCATTAATTCACTGCTTGCCAGTAGCTAAGCTGACAGGTATATCTCACTACTCTGATTTTCTCCTGTCTCAGGTTAACACTGAGCCAGCAATTAACTGAATGACAGATGCTATTAATCTCTCTCCCCTCTCTGATAAAGAAAGAAGAGAGAATAACTGAATGATACTTACAGGTTGGAAACTACACTACACAGCTTTAATGAAACAGTAATGATAAAAAAAGGAAAAAATTATTAAACACATACACGTATACAGAAAAATTCCTCCCCCCTTTCTCCCAGTAATGCTCACATCACCACCGAGGCTGCAGGGCAGCCCTGGGAAAGTCCAGGCTGGACTCCTGGAGTCAGCAGCAGTTGGGAGCTGGAAGCAGGAACACACAGATTCAGGCTGGCATGGATCAGGACCACAGGCAGAGAGACAAATGGAATCCTCTCAGGATGCCAGCCATGGATGAAGGAACAGAAGAAGGAAGGGGCTTAACCCTTGTGATCCCTCAAATTTATACCGAGTATGACACATATGGGATGGCCAGTTTTGGTCACCTATCTTGTCTGCTCCTCCCTAAAGATGAGTTGCTGGTGTGACCCCTTCAGTCCCTCTTTCCAGAGCATAAGAAGTTCCTCAGAACTGAGCAGTGTCCTTGGTTCTGCATACCATTCTCTAGCTGTAACTATAAACATTGAGTATTACCAGTCTTAGAAGCAGACATTGACTGAGAAACTTGCTTTTTATTTCAGCAAGTGCAGCTACTTACTTGACTAAAAGCAAAATGACAAGAAAAAAAATTAGCTCTATCCTGTCCCAAACCAGGACACCCACCACTGTTTATGCACTGTCTGCCCCCAGCTAAGGAGGCAGGTATATCTCACCACTCTGATTTTCTTCTGATCATTAACTCTGTCATTTCCTTTCAGTCACTGCCTGCAACCATAGCCAGTTCTCAAGGGAGGATGAGGGAGGCAGGAGGGTCTGGCAGGTTGGGCAGACTCTATTCAACGCCACTAGTGGCAGAAAATGCAAAGGCTACGTTTGCCCTAATGTCTTCTCAGCCAGAGCAATCCTTTCTATAAACTTGATCGTGCTGTTCTTGGCTTTTGTGCCTGTAGGAGTCTTGCAGCAGTGCCACCGTATCTATACAAAAGTTTACATTGTAGCCTCCCAGTGACACCCACTTTGTATTTCTTTGTGCCAGTGAGTGGTCTTTCACAAAAGGCAGGCTTATCATCTGTGGCCAGCAGTCAGTGTCATTCAGAAGCTGCCTGATAAGCAGCTGGGAGCATCCAGCTCTGGAGAGCACAGATCCATCAGCATCACTGGTGAGAATAGCAAGGCCAAAGCAAGAACTGAGTGAGCAACCATGTCCCTCACACCATGTAGAAATTATACCACTGCCAGTCCTGAAAAAGAACAGCCCCAGCTAGTTCTTCACCTCTCTAGCTCTGCAAAGAGGGAGGAGGCTTCAGTTGCTCCCAGCACCATTTTAGGCAGTAACATCTTTACTAAAGCTGAACTAAAGGCCAGTTAGATCAGGGTGTGGGATGAGATGAAGTCTCCAACACACAAATGGCAAAATAGCTTTCAAATACTGACTGTCCTCAGACATTTTGTACCCAGGTCACAATGAAACCAGATGCCAATACCTTCAGATTCAATGATAAATTCCTTTCCCATCTGGCCTTCTATTCTGAGAGTTTCAGAGAAGGACTGAAATAACTTGTTGCTTTCTGAACTTCCCTGGCTATGGTAATAGCTGCTTCATTCACACTGCACAGGTGTATAAATGTACTTTGGACAATTATTCTACATCACTTCTTCAAGTAATGAATGTTGGTCATTGCATTTTCTTCTTCTGCAGCTTCAGCTGGTACTTGAATTAGCAACTAAGAAGAACCAAAGAGGATTTCCAGTAATTGGGTGCCATTTACACTAGCTCACAGGCACCACTGAGTGAGCTGACCATTTGGTGAATCAGTGCAGAATGAATTTTAGTGTCAGTCATCTCTTTTCTGTGCTGTGATAGTGACCTGTCATGCAGAGGAATCAAGATTCTGCACACAAAGACACCACTCAGACACTCTGCCAAGGACGATGAAAGGATTGACACAAAAATATTCTGCATAAACTCTAAAGGTGAGAGGAAAATCAGTTTCCCAAAACTATTTTTTGTAGCAAGGTTGTCACGGCTTTGCAGTTTGGGTGGACCACAAACCTAAGGACAGAATTACTCTCTATTCCCCCCACAAAGGGGAGATAAAAGGGAAATAAAGACCAGAGACTTTAAGTTGGAAACTGAAAACAACTGCATCCAAATTTACTAACACAGGGGAAGGGTAATAGCATAAGAAATAAGGTAACAAAGCATACAAACATATACAAATGTATATGTATTTTTATATATAACATATATATACACACACACAATAGATAAGGGCTCTGACAAGAATGTGGTAGAATGGAAAGAAAAGAGGGCGGAGCTGCTGACTTTCCCGACCTTTATAGAGTATGGGCAGGAAATGGGAGGGAATAGATTCCTCCCTTTGCATTCTGCTCCTCTCAAGAGTCCTTCTTTAGTTCCTCCTGCTCAAACGATGGAACGAGGTGCAATACAGAAAAGTTAGGGCATGTTCTAGACTGTCATTGAAGCCTCATTTCCTTCTACTCATGTACTGCAAAGGGCTGAATCCCTTCAAAAGCTAAATGAAAAAAACCAAGTCTTCCAAGATTCTGTATTTATGTTATGTGCTACATATCTAGATCCACTCTTTTCTCAGACAGAGAAACCCACTCATATCTGCACATGACCGCTTACCTTTGCACATCTGCCACTCCAGCTTGTGGTCATCTAGTTATAATCTAGACCAATGTTTTACTTCCACCCTGGCAGAAAATCAGGCTGCAGAGAGGCACAATGTTCTCCAGATGTGCTGACCTGAGCAGGGTAGGGGTTGCAGGAAAATATTACAGCCAAAAGTGCCATAGGGACCATAGTGCCAAGCCTGAGCACAACTCCAGTGCACAATCTTGCTTTGCCCCAGAGGCATCCCTAACCAGACTAATTCATGGCCAGAGGTCCCTTCTGTATCTCTCTTTGCAGATATTTCTGATTGTCAGCTATTCAGAGAAATATTTCAAATTCATTCCTTTAAGGACACTCCTCGTCCTTACTCACTCCCTGGTTCTTTCTAATTTCAGATCCCAACCCTGCTGCTGAGCTGCAGCAAAAGCCCTCTGCAGATACAAGCATTACGACTTTTCCCTTTCCAGTCGGTCATGAGCACTCAGAGACATAAAAGACAAGCCAGGCAGCCTGCATTTCCACAGAACCCAAGCCCTCTTCACTCAGCATCCCCAAACCCACAGTCATCCTGCACCTGGAGAAAGCAGAGCCTGGGTGAGCTGCCATTTCCCCGAAGCCCAAGTGACCTTACCATTAAATGTTTTCCTGGTATAGAGCCTAAGTTTATCCTCACCAATTTCTGCTTAACCACTCCTCATCAACCTCATCACTCTGAGAAACTGTAACTGTATTTAGCCAACAATCACATTTCTGCTACCATTTAGTTTCCAGTAATTCAGGTTAGCAACTTAGGTGGCAGCCCAACAGAAAGTGTGTATATTCAGATGCCTTTGCTATGTCATGTTTTTCAGGTTTTGAATTACCAGTAACTGATAATTTTCAATAAGGAATCAAACATCTAGAGTAAGCCACTTGCACGTATGACCACCACATCCTCTCGGAGGGTTCTGCAGGAGCTGCTGCGTTTGTTTGTCCCCCGTCTGCCCCTTCTGAGCTAGGGAAGCACCAGCACCTTGAGTGTAAGGCATGGAGACACAGGCATGGCTCCTGCTCCCCATACAGCAGGGCCACAAGAGCTGGGAAAGGGTCAGTGAGGAGAGGAAGGAAGCCGAGCTGTGCCTGGAGTTTTCATTTCCAGGGTGGATCTCTGCAAACCCTTCTGGTAGAAGCAGAGGTGCTGCTGCTGGTGTGGGGCAGCCCCTCTGAAGTCAGCTGGGTCACCCACGGCACAAAAAGCACAGCTGTAAATCTTTAGTATCTGAAATTTTCTCAGTGGTGAACAGTGATAGGACAAGGGATAATGGGTGTAAATTGAAGCATAGGAGGTTCAAGTTGAATACTAGAAAAAATTTTTTTACTGTAAGGGTGACAGAGCCCTGGAACAGGCTGCCCAGGGGGGTTGTGGAGTCTCCTTCACTGGAGACATTCAAAACCCGCCTGGACACGTTCCTGGGAGATGTACTCTAGGTGGCCCTGCTCTGGCAGGGGGGGTTGGACTAGATGATCTTTCGAGGTCCCTTCCAACCCCTAGGATTCTATGATTCTATGAAATAGATACATAATTCAGCCGAAGGGTATTGATAGAGAAGGTACTCGCATAAGGTGCATACATGCTTGTGACTGCTCCCTGCCATTCGCTCACAGGAGCTGCCCCGAGGCAGAGCTGGAGCGCGGCGGGGCCCAGCCCGGGGCTGCCGCGCGTTCCCGCCTCTCCCTGCCCCACGGGGAACCAACACCAGCGGCGAGCGCCGGCCCAGGCAGCAGATCTCGCGAGATCCGGGCGTTGCCGCAGCAACGGCCACCACCCCCGCCCCTAACGAGGCGCCCGGAAGGGGCAAAGAGGGCGCGGGGCGGCGATTCCTCCGGGCGGGCGGGACGGGACGGGACGGGACGGGACGGGACGGGACGGAGGCGGCATCGACCGCGCTCATCCCCCTCCCGGAAGGCGACTCGGCCGCGGGGTGCCCTCGCCCCCAAAACCGGGTCCGAAAAGAAGGCGGCGACCCGGATGGAGCCGCCCCGGAGGCAGGGAATGTCTGGGCTCGTCGCTTGTACCCGAGGGAAGCGGTGACGATCCCTGTGCGCGCTGCCACCCGGCGAACGATCCGCTCGGGCCGCTGGGAGAACCGGCGGGAGGCGGAGAGGCTGAGGAGTATTTGGGAATGTCAAAGGAAGCGAGATCGGTGGAGCCGCGGCCTGCGGGCCTTGAGGCAAAGGCGGGAGGGGGAGGCACCGCCAGGAGCAGAGGAGTCCCGGCCCCCGAGTCAGGCAGAAGGAGAGGACTGAAGAGAGATGGGGGCGGAGAATGGAAGCGGGTCCCGGGTTTGATGCTTGAAAGGGCTTCCTAGCAAGACTGTTTTCACAGAATTAAAGAAGGTGTTTCCATTTGTTTCCCTCCTTCTCCCTTTCCCACCTTGCCTCCTGCTGTGTTTTATGGGTCTTAAGTGTGCCTCAAAAAATGTTCCCTCTCTGATGGCCTCGATTTCCCTGACTGCTTGGGGCCATCAGAGAGCTGAGTAAGAGGGTGGCTTTTGTAATACGGAAAGCTTCTTCCAGACAGAGGAAGACACTGCCTGGGGCTTCTATATTCACAGCCTTTCTCTGTAGTGCCCTTTTCACAGGGCTTTGTTTGATAAACCCTCCAAACACCACACCCCACCCCCTCTTCCCTCCCCAGGAAATTAGTTAGTGAGCATACTTACTCAAAAGCATAATATACTGGGAAAAAATATCTATGACAGAGCACATCCCAGAGATGAGAGGCTTTGCACCTTGTATCTGTGTCTTTTCTACTTCTAGGAAGTTTGCTGGAAAGGAGGCCAATTATTAAGAATGCCTTAGTGGCTCAAATCCTGCTCTGTAGATTCCAGTTTGCATTTTGAGGTGGAAAGTAGAAAGTAATCCTATTTTCAATATAGACAAGGGTAGGCTGTGCTGATACTGAGTCCAAAGCACTTCAAGAAAGGTCTTTGTGATAATGCAGTGCATAGGTTCAGAAAACCCCAAGGGCAGGATGTTAAAGAAATGGCCCTGGCTGCTCCCCTGATCCCTGCCTGAACCATTTCAGTCCATGACATCAGCTCACAGCCACTCCTCCAAACTTTTCAGTATCAGAGAAGCCACTGCCACCTCCACCAGCACAACAGGGTGGGGATGTCCCATCTTTCTCCCTGTCTCATGCTGTCTGGTGCAGCTGAGCATCAATGCACATGGATGCCAATGGCCAGCCATCACCTTCCATCCTTCACCACCTCTGTATGCTCCCAGGCTCTTCAGCCAGGTGATGCTTGTCCAGAGTGCCCTGCTAAGCATCAGCTCACACTTGCTGCAGCCCTTCTCTCCCTCAGCCCATGCCCCCTGACATCCATCACCACTGATAGTGCTGTAAATCTGGGCTGCAGCCAGGCTTTGCATGGGTTTAGTACTTTGCCATCTCTTATCTTCCCAGTTCAGAGACCTTCTGAATGCCAAGTTTTCCCCATGCTTGTCTTGCCTGTAGTACAAGGATCCTGAACCAGGCACCATCAGTTTAATTTTACACCTCTTTGTAGCACGGTGACCTATTCTAACAGCAGGCAAGTTTAGCTGGAGCAGGGTCACATGCCCTGCTTGACACTGGATTTTGAGGCAATGCTTAAAAGTTCTTTGACACTACATTGCCATGGTACCTAAAATGTATCAGAAGGGCAAAGAGGTGCAGTCACTCAAGGTCTGCATAAAAATATATTTGCCAAGCTGGATATGGCCATTATCTCTCCCTGTCCCCTCTTCACCTGGTTGAGAGCAATGGCCTACAAGATAGTGAGCAGTGGTAACAAGTCCCTGCACAGCATAACCAGCGTGATAAGTGTGTCCCTGCAGCAGCTGTTCCACTTCCCCAGGTGACCTTGAATAATAGATCCAGTGCTCTGCAAAGGGAGCCAGATGGTGATGAGGGTAGCTCACCAAACTTGGAGGTGCCTCTGAGGCCAAGTCAGACTGTGCCTCACATCAAAACCTCCATAGGTAAGAAAAAAAGATGGGTCATAGGTGGATCACTCCTAAAGGGGGTGGAAGGCCCTATATGCAGACAAGTTTGCTGCCTCATTGGGGTCAGGATTAAGGATGTAAAGCATAAACTCCCCACCCTACTTAAACTCACAGATTATTACCCATTACTTATCTTTCAAGTAGGCAGTGATGAGGTAACCACCAGAAGTCTATGGGCAATGTAGAGAGACTTCAGGGCTCTGGGTCAGCTGGTTAAGGGATCAGGAGCACAAGTAGTGCTCTCTGTCCCTCCAGTTGTGGGGAATGGTGAGGGACTAGTCAGCATGAGCCAGCAGATCAAAACGTGGCTCTGAGCCTGGTGCTGCCATCAGGGGTTTGGCTTTTTTGACCATGGCTCGATTTACAGGAGCCCAGGCCTACTGACTAGAGATGGATATAGCTTATCCTACAAGCAGAAAAGGGTCCTAGGACAGGAACTGGCAAGGCTCACAGACAGGGCTTTAAAGTAGGTATAAAGGGGGTGGAATTTTGGCCACTAGAGAGGAGTGTGGATGCAACATGGCAGTGCTTATGGAAGAGGAGGATGCTAATAAAATCTTCATCTTGGTTCTCTGGGAAAGAGGAGGATGCTATTCCTTGTGGCAGGATGAAAGCAGGATCTGGTGAGAGGATGGTTATTTTGGAGACTTCTGAGTATGGTCTAGAGGATATTAGGGCTTCTTAAAAGGTGGCCCAGCTGAGGTGCATCTACACTAATGCACTAATTGTGGAGATGGAAAACTATGATATAGTTGCCATCACAGAAATATGGTGGGATAACTCACACAGTTGAAATACTGCAATTGATAGCTACCAATTTTTCAAGAGAAATAGGCAAGGAATGAGAGGTGGTGGGGTTGCCCTCTATGTTAGGGAGATATGATTGTCTAGAAATTAATGATGGTGATGACAAATTTGAGAGCTTCTGGGTTAGAATCAAGGGAAAGGTGAGTAACATGGACATCATCATGGGAGTCTGCTACAGACCACCCAACCAGGATGAAGAGGTGGTTAAGTTACTTTATAGACAGTTGGGTAAGGTCTCATGGTCTCTACATCTTGTTTTCAGGGGGGATTTCAACTTCCCAGATATCTGCTGGAAATATAATACAGCAGAGGGAGAACAGTCCCAAAGATTCCTAGAATGTGTAGGAGATAACTGCTCGTCACAGATGGTGAGGGAGCCAACAAGAGGAAGTGCATTCCTGGACCTGCTGTTTGTAAACAGAGGAGGTCTTGTGGGGGATGTAATGGTTTGAGGCCATCTTGGGCAAAGTGACCATAAAGTCATCAAGTTTTTGATTTTTAGTGAAGCAAGGAAGGCAGTCTCCAGAACTGCCACCTTGGACTTCAGGAGAGCAGACTTTGATCTCTTCCAGACCATGGCTGAGATAGTCTCTTGGGAGGAAGTTCTGGAGGATGTAGGAGCCCAGGAAGGCTGGGCATACTTTAAGGAGGTTTTTTTAGAGGTGCAGGAGCTGACCATCCCCAGGTCATGGAAGACAAGCCGACGGGGAAGGAGACCAGCCTGGTGGAACAGAGAACTTTGGCTGGAACTCAGAAATAAGAGTAAAGTTTGTGGTCTTTGGAAGAGAGGACAGGCAACTTATGAGGATTACAGTGATACAGCGAAGGTGTGGAGAGAGAAAATTAGAAGGGCCAAGGCCCAACTGAAACTAAACTTGGCCACTGTGGTAAAAAATAACAAAAAATATTTTGGTGAATATATCAACAACAAGAGGAGAGCTAGGGAGAATCTCCATCCTTTATTATATACAGAGGGAAACGCAGTGACCAAGGTTCAAGAAAAGGCTGAGGTACTTAATACTTTCTTTTCATCAGTCTTTAATAGCAGGACTAGTTGTTCCCTGGGCACACAGTCCCTTAAGATAGAAGACAGAGACAGGGAACAGATTAGGCCCAGTGTAATCCATGAGGAAATGCTTGTGGCCCTGCTTCATAAGCTAGATGCACATAAGTTGATGGGGCCAGATGGTTTACACCCTAGAGTGCTAAGAGAGTTGGCAAATGTGGTTGCCAAGCCTCTGTCCATCATCTTTCAGAAGTCCTGGCTGACCAGGTATGTCCCACTGGGCTGGAGACTGGGAAATGTCAGTGGCCCTTCTTCAAGAAAGGCAGGAAACAGGATCCTAGTAACTACAGACCTGTCAGTCTCACCTTGGTGCCAGGGAAGGTCATGGAACAGTTAATCTCAAGAGACATTATTCATAAGTTAAAGGTCAACCAGACAACCAGGCCCAGTCAGCATGGGTTCATGGAAGGCAGATCCTGCTTGACAAACCTGATCTCGTTCTATGACAAGGTGACCTGCTTAGTGGCTGAAGCAAAGGCTGTTGATGTAGCCTGCCTGGACTTCAGTAAAGCCCTCATAACATCCTCATGGAAAAGCTGGCTGCCCATGGCTTGGATGGGCAAATACTCTGCTGGGTTAAACACTGGCTGGATGGCTGGGCCCAAAGAGTTGGGGTCAGTGGAGTTAAATCCAGTTGGTGGCTTGTCACAAGTGGTGTCCCCCAGAGCTCAGTGCTGGGGCCACTGCTATTTAACATCTCTATTAATGATCTTGATGAGGGGTTTGAATGCACCCTCAGTAAGTTCACAAATGACACCAAGTTGGGAGGGAGTGTCGATCTGCTGGGTGGTAGAAGGGCTTTACAGAGGGACCTGGACAGACTGGGTGGTTGGGCTGAGACCAACTGTATGCAATTCAATAAGGCCAAGTGTTGGGTCCTGCATTTTAGTCACAACAACTCCAGGCAATGCTGCAGGCTTGGAGAAAAGTGGCTGGATAGCTGCCTGGCAGAAAAGGACCTTGGTGTATTGACAGTCAGCTGAATATGAGGTGGCCAGTGAATATGTGGTGGCCAGTGGCATTCTGGCTTGTATCAGAAATTATGTGACCAGCAGGACTAGGGAAGTGATCCTGCCCCTGTACTGGGCACTGGTGAGGGCCCACCTCGAGTACTGTGTTCAGTTTTGGGCACCTTATACAAAAAGGACATTGAGGTGTTGGAGCAAGGCAACAAAGCTGGTGAAGGGTTTGGAAAACATCCTTCATAAGGAGCAACTGAGTGTGTTGGGGCTGTATAGTCTGGGGAAAAGGAGGCTGAGGGGAGACCTTATCACTCTCTACAAATACCTGAAAGAAGGTTGTAGGGACAGTGGGGCTGGCCTCTTCTCACTGGTGACAGATAACAGGGGAAATGGCTTCAAGTTGCATCAGGGGAGATTTAGGTTGGATATCAGGAGAAACTTATTTACAGAAAGAGTTGTTAAGCTCTGGAACAGGCTCCCCAGGGAGATGGTTGAGTCTCCACCCCTGAATGTGTTTAAGAATCACCTGGATGTGGTGCCTGGGAACATGGTTTAGTGGTGGGTCATTGGGAATAGGGTAATAGGGTTAGGACAAGGCTGGACTTGATGATCTTGAAGGTTGTTTCCAGTCTGAACAGTTCTATGATTCGATGATTCTATGATTCTCTCTCTAGAGCTAATGGTGCCTTCTTGGTTTCATGTCACAGCTGGTGGACAACCCAGGGAGACTCAGACTGGACTCCTTCACAGAGAGCAGCAGAGGAACAGTTAGGTACAGTCCTCCTCTCAAACCTGTCTCTCTCAGTGAGGGTCATAAAGGCATGGGCAGAATTAACTTTTTCTCACTGCCCCTTGGGTAGAGTTAACACTCTCTTAGTTAATCTCTTTTAACAACCCATTAGGCAACCTCTGCATGGTACTCAAGAGTTAGACCATTACCCAGAAGGCTTATCCAAAGCATAACTTTACTTAAAATTGGGTAAGATTATAAAGCTTGTCAAGAGGCACACAACAATATTACTTTCAAGGCAACAGGTTACAACTAGCAGAACTTAGCAAAGACTCTACACTTGCTGAACCTTTTCCTAAAAAATTTATTCAGTCTTCCTGCTAAGGTCTGGTTTTGCCAATCTTATCAGTGCAGCACACAATTAGCTAACTGTCCTGAAATCTGAAGCACCCTTGTGTAGACTTTCTGTCAGTGGTTCTTCTGAACACTTTTTCCTATGTCTCTTGAAACAGCCTCCTGTTTGAGCACAAGCCTGACATGTCCTGAGGTCAAACCTATTATTTCATTCCCTGCCCACGGCTGCTGAGACAGTCACACTTTGCACCAACATTTTAGCATTTTCATCACCTCCAGCTGACTGTGGCTTTCCCCAGGCAAGTCTTGTCACTGGGAAGTCTTGTCACTGTTGATGCCCACAAAGTCACCAGAAGCATACGCCACCTTCCATGCACTCCCCAGTGCTCTCCTGAATAGCAAATGTTTTTTATACTGCTCTCTTTCTGAACTTCAAGCCAGCTGCTCCTTCAGCTAGTAAGTTCTCTATCTTGGGTGCACATTTCTCCAGCACAGCAACATTTTGGTAATGTAATTATAAAAAGAGTGTGTAGGGGCTTCCATGAACACATGAAGTCATCCTCTATCCAGGAAGAGCCCATCAGGGACTTGCTTGTAATCTTAAAAAATTCTCCAGGCTCCCAGTTACCACCAAGGCTTTATCTGTCCATATGTACACATTCCCATTCACTTCTGGTCTTGCCAGCCTACCCAGTTACTGCTTTTTGATATCCAGGTCATCTTTCCAGTTCTTCTGATCTGAGCACACACATTTCCTCACTTGGCACACATTTCTGTTCCCAGTCACAAGAATCCACCAGTATCAGCTGCTCTAATTGGAGCCATTTTTCCCAGTAATTTCCAATGGGGTAACAACAGTCTTGCCAAAACCATCTCTTGGCTCCCTAAGCACTTGCTGGGAGACACAGCAGGAAGAGGGCTTGTCAGAGCAGTAGTGAGTCCTTTTAGGCTCAGAAACCACTGAGCAGGTCTGTGAGGGCAGTGATACTCCCTCACTGCTGGACAGTGCCTGGATGAACACTGTGAACCCAGGGAGGGAGGACTTTTCACAGCCCATTTCCCAGCCATCTGAGCCATGCACTTCTCAGCTGCTAATGCTCTTGACAGATCCCTGTGATACACAGAACTCCGTCTCTGCTCTTTTTCTCCTCCAGTCTCAGATTGGAAACATAGTTTGAAAACACATTTCCATATCTTCAAATGTTTTTTTCTTTCCTCCTCAGCAGACCTGCTCCTAGCTCATGGCCTTGAGGATGCAGGGAAGGAGACACTGAGCATTTCAGGAGATGTTGTGTTTAACCTTGTGCATGATGGAAGCAGGAGACACACATTATCAGTATCACTGTGGGCAAGAAGCTGAGAATAAGTGAAGCTGTAACTCACAAACTTCAGGCATCACCAATGATGTGTTATCTCTGCATAACTCCACCTACAAGCCACTTGCTGAAAATGAGGTACACCTCCAAACTTGTGCAAGTAACAAGCCCAATACCTTCTCCCCTAATTAAAATAATGATTAAAGATTTTTATTGGAAGTAACAGGAAGCCTTGCTCCCATCTTGAAACTTTGCAGGCCTGGTGACCCTTCTGACTACCTACATTTAGAAAGAAATTTGGAGTGCCAAGGCAGAAAATCTTTCCCCTACCAACAGTACAATAGTATCTCATGGGTGATGAGATACTATTTTGATCTATTTTCATCTATAGGTACCAGTGTGCTTTGCAGATGAAAGTGTATTATCATCATCACTGCTGCACATTCTGGAGAGCAGTCAGGAGGTGACAAGGCCAAGGTTAAAGAACAACAATAGAAATGAGTCAGAATCATGGAAGACAGTTAGGGAAGTGCAGCAAAGCTGTGTCCTCTGTAATTAACACCGCTCAGGATATCCCTGTTTTCAGGGAGAGCCCCAAGAAATGAGTCTTTGAAGGGCTGTAAGCCACAATGGTGTTCATTAAACCTAGTATTCTTCTTCCATGTGGATTCCCCTGTTTTTACTTCCATTTAATTGGTCAGGACTAACTCTAGGACGTGCCACACAAAGCTCTGCTAAAACACATAAATGGCACAAAGGGAGGAACAAAGGGGGGAACTCATTCACACACAGAGACACCTTTCTTGTAACTGTCTTTTGTGAGCATCTGTTGTGTGCCCTTTCCCAGGCCAAGGACTTTCTACTGAAGAGGTTCCTGCCTTTATAGCAGAGGTCAGTGCAGCAGGCAACACCTCACTTCCAACAAAAGGGACTTTGCTACAGCACAAAGACTGGGAGATGCCTAATCCAAACAGCTGCTGGCTCCAAACAGCTCGAACAGCTTTTTATAAAAAAACAGCCAAATCTTGAGGAACAACAGGATTTTTGTGTAAAGGCTGTGGTTGTCCAAGAAAACACATGATGCCATTTGGAACTACCACCCTTCTGCACTCGCTCAGCACCCCTTACTCACACAATGCTGTGTCTGCACCACTGTCATGCTCAGCACCCATTAATCTTCTGACATCAAAAATCCAGCCCTGTCATATCACTGCCAGACTGCAGGATAAAGAGGAGCAGGTCACGATGACTGAAGCCTCATTTGAATGCAGTGTGCCCACTCACAGGAACTGCAAAACACCAAATACAAAGGACAAGCCAAGGGAGCAAGGGGGTTGGTCTGAATTCTCAGGGCAGTTTAAAGGGAGCAGGCATGAAGGTTTTGTTTTAGCAGAGATCCTGCAATCCATCTGACACATCCAAACCCTTCATCCGAGGTACATCATCACTTGAATCAACACTTCACTTCTTACAGAGCACTTTTTAGTGGTCTGTTGGATTTCAACAGATCTCCCAGTACACACATTAAAGAGGGACCAACATCCCAGCAGCAACTGCAGGTTCATGTGCTAACACGCCACTGTTCAGTGCAAAAAAGGAAGAAGAGTTTTGAGAGGGTAAATTACTGGCAAGTCAATATGATGTTTTTAATTTTGGCACCAAGCAGCCCACCTCAAAACGGGGTGCAGCACAAGCTCCTTTCCATGATCTGTCCTCAAAACTGGTGTCACCTTCTGATTCCACTTCCCAAGGCTCCTACGACCCTCCCAGCATATCCCCATCCTAGTAGGAAACATCACTTGCCAGCCAGGGCAATGGACATCCCAAAAACCATCTGCCTGCCAATCCCAGGTAGGAAATGATCTCCTCAACCAAAGCAGTGGGCCTGGAGAACACCACCACAAGGAGCAGAGTGGCTTGACCACATGAGGTGGGGTCTGGCAGGTGGCAGTATTTGGGAGCAGCCTCTTCTGAGGAGTGAAGCAAGAATTTAAATTCTATTATGGGGCTGGTTTTGCTTCCTGTCTGGTGTTACAGCCTCAAAGGAGAATTAGTATTTACAGGACCCTGGTCACGTCATTCCATTGTTCCCTGACAGTCAGGAGGCTGACATGAAAGAGGAAGAGAGAGCAAATCATCCCAGCAGGATGCCCCAGCCACAGCTCCCTGCCAGCAGTGGAACTTTGCAGGAGGGCAAAGCAGAAGGCATGGTGAAGTTAGTGATTTCCCACCTCCTGCCACAGGTGCAGCACAGAGAGGGGCAGTCAGACAGCTGGGACAGTGGCTGCTCTCTCTTCAGGCATCTCCTGACAGGGGAAAAGGCAAGAGGACCAGAGGAAGGATTTTTTTTCTCAGGCTGTCTAGAGGATGCAAATCCAAGGACATTGGGTTTAAATAGAACTTTAAAGCTTTTTGAGGGATTTCAGCTTCTCAGCTGGTCCAAAGCAATCCCATCTCAAGAGTCATTATGTTTTCTGATGCTCACAGATCAATGTCATGGCACAAAGAGGCCCAGTGCCTTCTGAAGGGATAAGGAGAGGCTCCTCCTGCATAGGGAAAGCTATGCCAGCAGACCCTGTCAATCTAAGCAGGCCACACACATCAGTGGGCACATGTAACAAAGCACAGGTCGAGAGAGAGAGAAAATAGGAGTCTCACACGGGGGATTTGTGGAGAAGGGGGGAGTACTGGATGGGAGGGTAAAGTACACATGGTGAAGGGAAGCTAGGAGCAACTCCTGCCCACACAGGAGCCCTCAGCAAGAAGCAGCCCAGCATGAATAAAAGCCATTTTGGGAGTTATATCAGGATGTTGCTCCTCAGTGTTATTAAGCACAGAGGAAGGATTATTGCTCTTGATCATAGAATGGTTTTGTTTGGAAGGGACCTTAAAGACCATTTAGTTCCAACCCCCCTGCATGGGCAGGGTCACGATCAAGTTGCTCAAAGCCCCATCCATCCTGGCCTTGGACAAATCCAAGGAGAGGGCAGCCACAACATCCCTGGGCAACCTGTGCCAGTGTCTCACCACCTTCACAGCAAAGAATTTATTTCAAATGTCTAACCTAGTGTACCCTCTTTCATCTTAAAACCATTATCCCCTGTCCTCTCACTACACACCTTTGCAAAAAGTCCCTCCCCAGCTTTCCTGTAGCCCCCTTTGGATAATGGAAGGCCACTATATGATCTCCTTTGGAGCCTTCTCCAGGTTGTCAGCTCTCTCAGCTTCTCTTCAGATGAGGTGCTTCAGCACCCTGATCATCTCTGTGGCCCTGCTCTGGACTCACTCCAACACCTCTATGTCCTTTCTGTGTTGAGGGTTACAGAACTGGACACAGTACTCCAGGTGTGGTCTCTGGAGAGGGAGTAGAGGGAGACAACCACCTCCCTGCTAGCCATGCTGCTTTTGATGCAGTCCAGGATACAGAAGAGTCAAAGAAGACATGCACTAGGAAAACTCTTGCATCAGTGCTAAGCTGCAACTGAAGACAAAGGCCTTATATAGCAAGACCAGCCATTCTAAGGGATTCCAGTAAATTTCTCTGATTATATTCTTAATCTGTGCAAGGAGAGTCCTGCATCTCCTAGGGCTGCACAGGAATGAATGCAGTAAAGCTTGAACACCAAGATGATGAATTAATGGGAGGCTGTAAAAATTGCCACCTAAGTAAAACTGTTTCAACTCAATCAGCTGAAACTGCCTTGGTGACCACTTTCTTCTTGATTTTGAAGTCTGAATTTGTAGTTGAGGGACTTCTTTGACTTAGTATTGGTTGTATCTTGGGCAATGTTTTTGCAGAGATTAGGACTCAGTCTTTCCCATGAAAGCAGACTAAGCATTTCAGACAAAAAGAGGTACACATACACAGCTTGATCTGTGAGAAAGATCCAGCCTCCAAATTTTGACAGTCACCTTCAGAGGACCCAGAATTTCACTTCAGTATTTCCTGACCTATCAAGCAACCATGGAATGCTTTGTAGAATGAGAATTTCTGCTTCTCTATATCTCTGGCATAGTTTTATACATGAAGTTTTAATATTTTATTTTGTTTCCTTTCCCCATTTCATTTTCTCTTTTAATTCCAAGACCATTGCCTGTGTGCAAGGATACCAGCTGTTTTATTCCTGGAACTGGCACCTAGTTACCAGAAAGAGAAACACAAAGCTTTCTGCAGGAAACACCTTTCCTGATTTGTTTCTGTTTTCCTCAGGTTGTAGCTAATACCCACCTAGAGGCAAAACAGACATTTGGGGTTTTGTATCTGGAAAGAAAGAGTTCACTCCTTGTCAGCAGCAACTCAAGTTCTTTCAAAACCAGAAATATTTTCACTCTTTGATTTCAGCAAGACCTTTTGCCAGTGTTATGAATCCAAACTTCTGGCAAACTGTGCAGGCAGTGAGACAGGGAGACTTCATTGAAATATGAAGAGCAAAGGAGATCACAACTCAGTGCTGCATGAAGGATGCCTGAGTCCTTCCCGCATGACATTCTGTGTCTGCAGAGCTGCCACAAAGCTGGTGCAGAAAAGGGTTCATGCTGCAGTAACATACATTCACATTGAACAGTTCCTCACATCACAACTTTTACAGCTCCATCCGTGGCCCACAGAACTGCAACACTTCATATTTCCACGTGCAAAAAAAAAGAGCAAAATCCATTCTGCAAATATGGGATTTTTATTTGGGGCCAACAGCAAAGCTATGGAGAGAGCACCATAGTATACCTCCTCTGTGACAGCTGACAGCTCTTGGGGAAAATATAAAGTCACCAGCTTCCAGGCATGGGAAGGCTTATTGCTTAGCCAAAGGGCTATCTCAGTGGGCTGCCTGCTGGAAGTGTAACAGGTGCTATAACAAAACTTTTTTTTTGCCTACATGAGCCAGGAGGCTTGGTTAAGTCCAAACATGCTCAAAGTAAGTGCTGAAACCTTTGGGTGCTGATCCAGTGCTGAGTAAAACTTCTAAAAATTTGAAGGTTTTGCATCCCTGGTTATATTTATCTTCAGCCTTGCTTGAGAAACCACTTTGAGGAATGAGGGGATGAAGTCACTGTACTACTTGAAAGGTGCTATGAAGACTCAAGGCCTCTAACAAAAAAGCCCAGCACCATTTTCTGAATGGAAAGGTGCATTGCTTAAAAAAATGATTGTCTTCTCACATGAGCATCCTACCCCCATCCCACCTGAGGTTTTTATACTGACCCCACTAGGAAAGTCAGATAATGACCTCTGCTCAAGACAGACTCCCCTACTCCCCTCACCTGGCTACTCACCTGCCTTTTTCTTTTCTTCTCTGTCCACATGCAGGCTTTGGCTGGTCCTTGAACCTACAATTCTCTTGCAAATGTAGACCTTGCAGCACTTAATCATCACACATATCCGCACATGCCTGCTCAGGATGATCACTCACATAATTAAGGGCTCAGCTGCCCTGAATGGTACACATTTGCAGATGGTTTTCAGTCCCCTCACCTGACCTTGCTACCACAACACTGCAAAGCTATAGTTCCTCCATTTCTCCCCCTGCTTGCAACTTTTCTTGCACCCATAAAAGAGGACAAAGCACAGCCAACTTTCCATACCGCCACTTTAGCTCTCAAAAAACCATCCATGCCAGCCATAACAGCCTGCTTCTCCCCTGCCTAAGCACATCCAAGCCCCTCCATGAAGGCTAATTCTCCTCAGATCACCTCAAGTTCTCAGCAGCTCTGGTGAAGCTCATGTTCTCCATCAGGCATCTCGTGGATCATCATCCCAGATGCCAGACACCCAGAGGAGGAGCCCCCACTCACTGCATGGGCCTCTGTTGTAGAAAAACAACAGGCATTTGTGTCAGGGCACAGACACATTTAGGGCTTACAATACCCCACAAAGTGCTGAAGAACTACTACTCACAGGTGAAAACAGGGAGAAGAGAAATAAAAAGAGCAAGGATAGTCTCAGAATCTTCTTCTGCCCCATCCTGGGGTCACCCACCGAAGGCTGCTTGAGCCTTCACAAGTCAAGGGCACAAGGCTGGGACAGCCAAGCACAAGTGTCTGCAAATCAGATGTCCAGATAAAAATGTTGGTAGGTTTGGTTTTGGCATTCAGTTATTTAAAAAAAGAAAACCACGCTAAGGATGTTTTTGATCATCATTTTTGTGTTGGGTTTTCTGCTTGTTTTTAATATGACCTGGGCTGTCTTTTCCTTCCATTTCTGAACTTTCACCAGACCCTAATTTCTCAACATTTTTTCTGGGGGAAAAAAAAAGGCTGGAAACATTCCTTTTCATTTAAAAGGAAGCTGAGGCTCCCTGACAATGGGATGACTCCAGCAGCTAGGAACACTGGAAATTACACGAGTCCTGATAAAATCATAGGAGTTGGCAAGAGCCTGTTTCCCCTGAACAATTATGACTCTTTGCCTGTGGGTATCTCTGTGTAGAAATGTCTCTAAAGTTCCTGCTATGTCATTGAATTTGCATGCATTTCTTTTCAGTTTCTTCCTTTTCCAGCCCATGCCAGAGAGTAGACATTCCTAAAAGTCAACTAACCACACTCTGGTAATTTTACAGCCTGAAGACCTTGAAGCAAATGAGCCTTGAAGAGTAATTGTTAGCATTACAGGTTCCAAATGATGCTGAATTATGCAGTGCTTAGTGAGTGCTGCTTAGTGAATTGGACTGGGGAAAAAAGTTGGACAACATGAGGAAAAAAACCCACTTTTCTAACTGACATAGCAATGCTAGGTAAAACTCTCACTGTTTTTAACTGTTAACAAAAAAAAAAAAGGGGGGGGGGCGGGGTGGAGAAGGGGCTGTGTGTTGGTGTGTCGAGGCTGAACCAGAACACTGTGGAATGTATGGAGCATAACCAAGATGCATATTCCTAGCATGATAAATAAATTATTGACTGCAAGAGATAATTTTTTGTTTGTTTTAAAAGTATGTAGCAAACAGTTCAGTAGCATTATCACTAGCCACACCAAAAGAAAAGAAACAATAGAAATAATGCAGAAAACACAATGGATACCTGTGCAGTGATACCTGGTGGTGTATGTTCTCTACAGAGGGGGTTGGACAACATGACTTTTAAAGGTCTCTTCCAACCCAAACCATTCTGTGTTCACTAATCATTGACTATCTCTATGTGCTCAAATGTATTTCTCCACTCTCTACCAATTAGCTTCATCAACATTATTGGTTTTATTATTATTTTCATTTTTCACGTGTAGAAATCAACTCACATTAAGAAGTAATTAAGAAATCAATGTAGAAGATAAGCAGATTGCTCAAGATCACACAGGAAACAAGTGAGGACCTAGGACTGGGAAGTAGGAGTGGACTCTTATGTAGTGGTGGCTTCCTAGAAACAACTTAGCATTGCATAGAACCTGGAAAACAAAAGGCTGCTCAAACTTTGGCATTTTTCATGGACAAGAAGTTGAGAGAAGGTAGGAAGGAAATAGAGGAAGGTCTATTTAGGCCCTCACTTCTGCTTCATGGGTACTGTATAGCAGTGAGAGTGATGGAACAGAGCAGTGGGAAGAGCAGGGGTCTGGAGGGTTGACCAAGAAATCCCCATGCAGTAAGTACATGGAGTGCCCTGCATTTCTGGCAGGTAAAGACAGGCAGCACATGGCTCAGGTGTGTCAGCATGAGGGGCACACTGTGGCACCACAAGAGCAAATAACCCTGCCAGTCCCAGAGCACAGCTTCACCCCTGAGTACAGACTCTGCATCCTCAAGGTGGGGGAAGGACATGCTAAGTTTACCCATGCTTACCCACCACACTGTGCCATCTCCTTCATCCTCCTTCCTGAGTTTCTCACACAGGCTGGCTGGGCAGCAAAATAGCAAGAGCCATGGCTTACCCCTGCACATGATGAAGCAAGAGTTGTGAGGGAGGATGGGGAGAAGGGAGGGGTAAGTAGGTGATAGCCTAATTAAGGCACACATGATAACACATTGCCAGCAGCCAGGCTGTAGGCATTTCCTGATTATAGGATGCTGCCAGCTTTGCCACCTCAGAGCTTTTCTTCACACAGCTTTGAGGTGCTGGTCACAGCCCCACTGTGCTGATGGAGAGGTGTCCAAGTCCACTGTCCTGCTGTCATGCAGGCAAGGAGCTGGAATTAGAATCTTTAGGTTACCTTCTGGCTTGCTACTCATCTTTGGGTATTCAAACACAGGTGTCTGCCTCTGTTGACACTGAGTGATAAGCAGACATTTTTTCCACTGGAAAGAATCTCAAGAATTTCCCTGTTCTGTTTTTATTCTTTTTTTTTTCCTCCCGCGTCATGGTAAGGGGACTGTTCTCAGAGGCTGCAGAATGGCTGGCACAAGGCAGAGGTGGGATGGTGCTTTTTAAAAAATTAGATGCTCCCCCCTCATTCCCTTTTCACAAGCACAGGCTCTCCAGGTCCAAGCTTCAAATCTTCATTTAAATTGAAGTCTTCCTCCCTGTCTGCACCCCCAGCTGTGTCTAATACCTGGTCCTTAATGGTCTGGTCCCTGTTAACTGGTTTACCAAAACAGCAGCCACCTGTCTTGTGGCACAGTCCTGCCCCAGGGTTCCATTACCAGAAACCTTCTACTGTTGTTTTTTTGTTGTTGTTGTTGTTTCAGTTTTTTAGGTGTAAAGGTGTCTCACCTATATATTTCAGGTAATTTCTTGTGTCATCCAAACTGGTTAGATTTTTTCCCTCAAGAGAAACCAGCCCTGGCTTGCTCTGATACACCCTGGGGAGCAGGAGGAAGACCCAGTGACCCCACATGCATGTGCTCAAACACCTTCCCAGTACCATGTACCATGGGGAAGACCCCGTGTCACAACGAGCCTGAGGAACATCTGCGTGTGTATGACACACGTGTGCACACACAAAAGACTGAGAAGTGCCTGCACATGCAATTGCTGTAGGATAATGCTGCCCTCCCCCTGCTGTGTGCTCTGATGTGACTTGAAAAGTACAAGCACGACCAAGGCTGGTTGTGCCATCCTCCTGGTACCTGTGCCTAAGTGCATATCTCTCTCTTGGGGTGATGGTGACACTAATAAGCAGGCACCATCCCTGCCATAGGAGGAAAAATATGAATACAAACCCCCCACCACCACCACCCTGGTGTAGTTTAAAACCAGGCCCAGAGGGGATTTAACCAAGCACCCTGGGACACCAGCTTAACCTAACAGGTTTGACAGGGCTTGGCCACTGAACAAGTGAATAATTGGCCATCTCTTCAGCTCCCCACAGAAATTAGCTGCTCCAGTCATCAGCCATCTTCTGCCTTGGGAAATGGAGAGGCATAGCATCCCTGCTGCTGGGGTTCCTGGGAGTCTGGGTCAGTCTGGGACAGCAGAATGCCAATCCATCCAACAGGCCTTATTTTGGTGGGATGTTACATTATAAAAAAAACAACCAAACAAAAAAAACCAACCTTGCTGAATGCAACACCGGCCCCTCTTGACACATCTGCTTGTGAGCTGGGGAAATTTGGGTGGCAGTGAAGCAGGAGGGGTTGAGGTCCTGCTGAGACACTGCCAGCTCTGCTGAAGAGGATACAAACTTGGGGTCCAAAACTCATAAACTGCTGGTTTTCTTCCCAGGTGGGAAGAAAGGCCCCTCGTTCCCAGCCTGCCATATGGGGCTATACATCTTCTCCCTCAGGGAGCCCAGGAGCTGCCCTGTGGAAGCTTCCTATCAAGGGAAGGGGGCAGTGAGAGATGGAAAGGAAAAAGACAGTCACATGGTGAAGAAGAGGATAAGGAGGCCAAACCACAGATGGCACATTACCACTTCAAGGGGGAAAAATAGATAATGATGTTACTCACCATACAGCAAATGATCTACAGCCTCCGCAGCCTATGGAGGCTATGAGGAGTCTTCCATCCTCTTCATCCTCCTCCTTCCTCTCCTCCTGCCCCCACTCTTGCTTGTTTATTATATGGCTTATGACAAAACAACTTATTAGAGGAATTATGCAACTGAGCTCCTAACTCTTTCCACACTAGATTTTTTCCAAAGCCTTACACTTATTGTATAATTATGCTGGAGACACCAGCTACCTGTCACAAGCCCTGTTGTACGGTGTGGGGTTTTTTTAATGAGGCCTCAGCTCCTTAACTGGTCATACGCTTTGTTGGGAAAGCTTAGTCACATGGGTGCAAAGGTAATCCAGGAAAAGGACCAATTATGGGGGCTGGCACTGCTTTGTTATTGAACTCTGCCCATGGCCTCAAGAACAACATCCCAGGAAGTTACTTCTTTGTGTAGAGTGGCACTGGCTCTCCAGCTCCTGGTCCATGTGCCCTGTAGGAAACTTGGCTCATAGCACAGCCAACATGGTTATTGCCCTGGGATTGCCCAGGGAGGCCATGTGTTGGCCAGAGAGATCTGTGGGACGCTGTGAGAGTTACTTACTACTTGCTGAGTAGACATCTGCCTAAGGCCAGCAGATATAGCCCAGGACCTACCAGAGCAGCATCCTCTTGGAGGGGAAGCTGCACTTCTTGCATGCACCATTCAGATGCACTGGGATATCAGCCAGACCTCCCTGGGTCTGCTGCCCCTCAGTGAAGTGGAGGGACATGCTCCCATCAGCAGGGACCAGCCATGGCCCAACTTGAATTATTGCTTCCGTTCGGTCGGTGAGGTTCAGAGGCCTATGTTCCAGCTCAACTTGGAACAGCAGTTGGTTCCCATGCTCAACTTCCCTTACAAGCAAGGGGCTGGCAAACACACACATAGAGGAAAGTTGTTATCTATGTTAGAGTTATTCCCAAGGGACCGAACTCCAGGACAGGTTTTTAGCAAGGTACCATAGGGCAGAAAGCACATCATGTGTCACTGCATGCTTGCGTGAAGCACACATGCATGAAGCAGCTGGGTGGATCAGCCACCCTCTTGCTTGTACCGGAAGAAAATCATTATCTACTATTTCAGTTCACTTCCCATATCTCTAAAATAAATAATCTTCAAAACAAACAAAAAAACCCCCCAAACAAACAAACAAAAATCCCCTCCCCAGACCAAACTAACAAAAAGAACACCAACATCTAACTGTAGCTCACTGGGTTATCTCTCCCTGATTCAAATCTTCTTGTAAACAACATACATAATGACAGCCACCAGACTTCTCCAAGCTTCTCTGCACATTTGTAATATGTAATGCAGCTCATGAAATCTGTATCTATATAATTAGAAATGCTCAGAGCTGTGACTCAGACATTCCAGCATGCTTTCTTCTTGTCATCAGTGTGAAATTTAACTGTAGTCGTTTTTTTCCAATGACTCTGGACTTTAAAAACAATAATTAGCAAAGTCAGCTTGTTATCAGCTCCTGTTGGTAACGTGTCCTTGTGCCAGCCCTCCACTGCATTCTGGTCACAGGCAAAGCTTTGTCAGTCATTTCCCAAGGCTTGCTTTTGTCCTGAGGACTGAGGCAACTGAGCAAGGAAAAGAGGTCCTAAACCTGCAAGCCCTTCCACACATCTTTGTTTCAAGCACTTGAATACTGAAGTAGTTCCAGAGTGGGTCTTTATACATTGAGGCAAGACATGAAATAAAACTTTAGAGTCACCATTTTCTCACTTCTCTTTCCAGTTTCAGATAGCAGACATTGACAGACACAAAGTCCTCTCTAATGATGCTTCTACTGTGCTCTATGGTGACTTTCATCTGCTCAGCTCACAAAGTATTTTATGACCCATACTTTACCACATGCCTCTGCATCTGCAGCTGGATGAAAGGTAAAGGCAATCTGCTATTTACCACTGTTAATTAGGCATTCAGCCTATAGAATGTTTCAAGCCTGCATTTGATGAGGGGATAGAAACCTCTGTTCTCTCTAGCAAGCTGGTGGGTCCATATTTTCTTACCGGGTGGAACAGACTAGTTGGAAGACCCTGGCAAAGGAGGTTGAAAGATCAACATCCCCTTGAAATCCATGGGAGGACTGTAGTCAAAGCTGCACAGGTGAGCCAGCACTGACAGTATTGGGACCAGCATGCATGGGAGCAGAAAAATGCTCCAGAGAACTGCTTAATTCCACAACATTTAATGTGAGTGGAAAGAACTACTTTTCCTGAAAAGTTGAGGTAGTTCCTGGTAAGCAGGTTGTGCTCCTCTCCTGTTCGTTGCAATGAAGCTCCAATGCACGCAGGAAGATAGTGGCACTGTCCAAGACCACCTATAGCCAGAGGTTTCTCTGGGAGGTGAAGTACAAATGTGGGAGCAAACAGGATTAGGCTGTTCAGCTGGGCTGGAGCCAAAAGATGGGAGTGTATTTAACCTTCTTTGTCTAACTACTCTCCTCAGCACAGGCAGGAAAAATCTTAAGAAGTTCAAGGCTTTGTGAACCTCTCTAGTTAATTTTGAGTTCAGACAATTCAAAAATTGAATTTGTGAACTCTTTTTCTTAAAACTTAATTTCCTTTCCAAGGTAGAACTATGTTATTTAAACCACCTGTTTTCCAGGCTAAAGGTAGCCCTGTGCCATATGGCCACACTTCAGGTAGGCTTGCCTGCATCAGGTAGCATCTCCATTGCATGCCTAACTTTCAGCATGATCAAAATTAATGGGATATCCATAAGCACCACGAATTATGAGTGGGAGTGAACATGCCCCTAAACTGGACCTGGCTGAGAGGCAGAAGCTGATTCTGTCTTCCTCCTTCAAGTTGAGCCAGCATACCTGTGTCATGCAGGTGGCACAAGATGCACATGGTTTCCCTGTCCATCTCCCTGGTCTTCATTGCACATTCTTGCTGTGTTTTCCTCATTCTTCCCATTCCCTACTGGGGTTTTTATTTACACTGTGGTGTCACTTCATGTCACCAGTCTTCTGCTGGTTTGGGCTTTTTTGGTGGCAGTTGAAGAATGTGAGTTTTATAGCAGAATGTGCCTGCCAGACACACAGAATTGTTGGCCATGGGTTTATAGACCTTTTTATGCTATAGAAATGGTGGCACTGACACATGAAGGCACAAACCCACCAAGGCAAAATAAAAGAAGCTAGCACAAAAGAAACTAGAATCTGTGCTCATCTAGCTTCAGTTACCTAAGAGTCAGGCATGAAATCTACATGGTTATCTACATCTTCATCCTAGCAAGAGCCAGAAGAACATCAAGAAGTCATTCTTACTAGATAGGCTGTTAAAATCAATCACCTTCCAGAGGCGTTTACCTCCTTCCAGGGAGTTCAGGAGCAGACTAAACAATTATCTCAGACACCTAAACTTTAATTAAGACAGAGCTCAGCATGGCTTGCCCTGGGCCAGGGTAGGAAGTGGCATCACGGGGTCTGCAGCTGGGAGCTTTCTGCTGGCTTGCTGGGTGAAACTTGGCCAAATAAACCATCTATCCTGACAATGGTGGCTCTGGAGATTTCTTCTGAGCTCATGTCCTCAAAACTGACTTCTGTTTCACTGCACAAGATCCTCCCCTGTAGACACATGTCTAAGGTTTCTTGGAAAGGAAAGGTATGGAAAATCATTGATGACAAGTCCCTATGAAGCACCAAATACTCATTTAAGTTAAATATACGTCACGTAAACAGTGACCAAATATATTTTTCAGAGGTCAATAACAGTTTCAGAGATTTAGTTGCTCAGATTAAGCAAGAAAGAGATAGGAGGATGCCCTGAGCAAGTGTCTTGGGCTGCTATCAGAAAAAAACAGAAAGGATGCTGTATGGAGAGGAGCACATGGGCAGGATGCAGTCTGTGAAACATGCTGCAGCACCTGCAAGGCAGCTCAGAAAGCCTCTAGAATGGGCCAGGACAGCCCAGGCATTCATTTAGGAGAGCTGGTGGGGTGCATGGTGGCACTCAGAGTGGCTCTGACCAGCCCCATACAACTTGTCTGCAGGCTTTCTCCTCTGCCACACAGAGGCACCCACAGCAGACACAGCCAGGAATTGTCATCTGAGCACTGCATATTTTGGCAAGTCCCATTTCAGCTCAGCTGGGCGTCTCACAGACAGACAGGTCATGAGACTGAATTCTACAAAGTCCCTTTGTCCTTGAGCACAGGGAATAATAACTCCAGCATGGATCATCTGAGCCTGGCAGGGACTGATGAGCCCTCCCCTCCGTCCCATCGCTGGAGCAGGTTTATGCACAAGACTCTGCTCTAAATCCCTCTCAGTCTCCCTCTCCTTTGAGGGTATCCCAAATCCCACTGGCTGAAGCATTATGGGATTAAACCCACCAATTCAATGTCAGAATGTGCCAACTGCTTAAAAGGCTGTGTGGACTGTAAAGCAAGCTGTGGGCACCAGAGGAGGGGAGGGTGGGGGGGCTAAGAGGCAAATCCCACATGCACACAGATTCACACAGCCCTCTCAGCACACAAGAGAAGGTCTCCCCACCTGAGGCTATTTGCAAAGGTACACAGCAATCAGCTTTACCTCTGCAGCTTGCCCAGCCACCCAACTTCACCCAACTCCATCCCATGGGACACAGGGGTGTTGCCTCCATGGCCAACAAATGGGTGCCATTTTAATTGGGAGAAATGCTATTGTGGCTCTCTTTAAAGCAGGTGTCCATCCTCATCCCTGCAGGCAGCATCCAAAGTAGACAACAGCCTCAGTGGAAGAGTTGCCAAACACAACTCAGGAAGGTTTGGCTTGACGAGTACTTGTTGACCTGATTGTAACCCACCCAACTCATACTCCTGAGTGCAGAGAAGCAGCAAAGGGTTTAAAACCCCACTAATGCAGCCGCCCTCTTTACCTATGCCTGCACAGCTGGAGAAAGTCATCTCCTCACCCCAGTGCAGCTGCTCCCATAGGGGAGCAAAGCTGGACTGCGGTGGTTCCAGGTGTTTTTTATTGAGCTTCACTTTTGCAGGCCAGAGCCAAAGCCACCAGGCAATGCCAACCCCAGAAGAGCTGGGGAGCTGCCTTGCTGTAGCTGGCTGTGATGCTGACTCTAATGCTGACTCCATCTCTGTGGAGTCTGGCTGTGGCTGGCTCCATCTCTAGGGCTGGCAGCAGAGCTGTAGCTGGTATGCATGTACCTCTCAGCAGGTATAGCAGGGCAGCATGGCCACAAACATACCTGAGCTGCAAGGGATGTTTGGGAGAGAGGTGCTAAGCAGTAGTACATGCTATGGGAATGATGGAGCAGGAAACACTCCAGCTTCTGAGCTGGCTGAAGGCAGAGTAAAGAAGTATTGAAAATATAACCAAAGCTTCTGTGACATTATCGTGTTTGGCTTCTGACATCCTCTCCTTCTCTCACACTTGACTTCTTTGTTTATTTTTATCATATGAAGTTGATGGTTGCTGCTACTGTAACTGTGGTTACAGCTCTGACAGTGAACAAGTGCTCAATGCAGGTTTCCTTTGTGGCTTCCCTCTTCACTCCACCTTCCCACACCTCAGGGCTGTCAAAATAGTGCTTGACTTTGTCATACCTTAGTTGTAAACTTTTGCTATAGGCAGAGGTTCACTCCTCAAGGTTCTGTTTGCACGGTCCACCAGCTACTACCATCTCCTTCACCTCTTGTCCTACCTTTGTTGTCTTCATCTGACAAAGTACAGGTCTCTGACACCAAGTGTGGGGCTGGGCTTTTTTGTTTTAATATGGAAAAAAGAAGTCAACCAGGGCTGATAACATGGGTTAGGGGAAAAAGTTATTCACTGACAGAATACAGTCTGATTTGAAAAAAAACCCCAAACCAACAAATATACTCGTATTTTCACCAAGTTTAAGTAGGGTTGACCACACAGAACTCTGTGTCAAGTTCTGCCTACCCTGAGCTGGTCTCCTGGGGAAGCACCTATTTTCGATAGCTGATACATGAATCCATTCCGGAGAAAAACAAGTGTAACACTCTTGGATAACTTACCTTGCAGATTCTCAAATGATGTTTTTTAACTCCTCAGCCATGGCTTTGAACTCCCTAGCCATTTTTTCAAGAGCTGAGACACGAGCCTGTAAGGGGTTAGATTTGCTGTCTCTGTACTGTCTTAGCTGGCTAACAAATTCACCCACAGTTGGTGGTGTTTCATCATCTCCCTCAAAGACCCTTCCCCCCAAAATGTGGGAGTGCATAGAGTGCTCACTCTCTGTGAGCTTTTTAAACAGTGGCCTCCTGCATGGCACCTCCTCAGGATCCTCAGGTGTTTCTCCATCACCATAGATGATCTCTCTGATATTTGATGTCTCTTTCCACAGTGCTCCATCTAACAGGGTGACATTCGATTTCCTCCTTACAAGGATATCGCCTTTTTACCACAGACAAAAGGCGTTTCCAAAGACTCTCAGTACCACTTTTCTCCCAATTACCTTATCAATGCCCCCACCTCTGGATAATGATCCCAGCTGCCGCCTCTCAGCTCTACCGCATCCCCTCCCTTGTCCCAGCCCCGCAGCATCCCTGCAGACACCGATTCACCCTCATCACCAGCATAAGCCTTTCTTAAAATTCTCTTCCAGAGACATAGATTGGACAATGGGTTCCGAATCACTCTCCCGTGTAATTCCTGCCTCGGGATGACTCTCTCGCTGATCAGGGTTTCCTATTGTCTCTGTCTCTGGATCATCATCACCTCTCTCCAGGCACTCAGAATTCTTTACCCGCTTTCTGCGGGGTTGTGACAGGGGTGACAAGGGCCGGTTCAGAGCCACTGGGAGAGGAGTCCCTGGCATCAGTGGCAGGGGCAGCAGCAGGAGCAGAGGCAGCGGGTACAGCTTTCACATTGAACCACCCCTGGAACACATTCAGGCACAGGGATAACCCAAACAACTAACACCAACCATCACCCAGGCCTCCAAACTCTGTCAGAGTCGAACCCGCCACAGAAAGGAGCAGAATCATTTTGCACAGTGAATGCACTCAAAGAGCCCCCAAATTTCCCAATCAAATTCCCAACCGAACTAATTCCTACACAAATCACTGTTTTAACAGCATAGAAAAGTAACATGGCTGGGAGATGGGACCATACAAATCAACATGCACGGATGAGTAAATGAAAAAAGGCAGTATATAACAAGTCTTTCACCACTGCCATTTTGAAACCCATTTTTCTTTTTTTAATTTCCAAGTTTCCAGTATTTTTAATTAAATAAATTTTTAATTCGAGCCCCATGTCGGGTGCCAATTATTCTGTCACAGCTTAGCAGTTTGGACAGACCACAAACCTAAGGACAGAATTACTTGATATTCCCCCTCCCACCCCACAAAGGGAAGACAAAAGGGGAATAAAGACTAGAGAGTAAGTTGGAAGCTGAAAAGAACTGCATACAGATTTACTAACACAGGGAAAAGGTATTAACACATGGGACAAAGTAACCAAGAATCCCAGTGCATACATATATACATATATATAATCCAATAGGTATGGTCTCTGACCAGCATGTGGTAAGGTGGTGGTAAAGAAGCACAGGGGCATAGCAGCCTAAACAGCTGCATGCAGAAAGAAGTGTGAGGGGCTGCCTGGCCTTCCCAAACTTCATAAGAGTATGGGCAGGAAATGGGAGGGAATAGATCCTTCCCTTTGTGTTCCACCCCTCTCAAAGCCCAAAAGCCCTCCTTTGGTTCCTTCTGTTCAAAGAATGACAAACACAGAGATAGTGAAAGACTCAACAACAACCCTGCAGCAAGAGTATAGACATGGACCCACAACATGCTCCTAAAGCCCAGATCCATTTACCCACAGCACACATGACTACCAGCCACAGGGACATCAGACTGGTGTGACATTAAACTGTGGTGCTTCTTTCCAATATTCTCCTGGAGAAGCTGGCAGACCACGTCTTGGACAGCTACACCCTTTACTAGGTTAAAAAACTGTCTGGATGACCAGGCCCAGAGAGTGGTGGTGAATGGTGCTGCATCCTATTGGCATCCAGTTACCAGTGGTGTCCCCCAGGGATCAGTGCTGGATCCAATCCTATTCAACATCTTTATTGACTACCTAGAAGAGGGATGAAGTCTACCCTTAGTAAATTCACAGATGACACCAAGTTGGGGGGAGTGCTGATCTACCGGAGAGTAGGAAGACGCTGCAGCAGGACCTGGACAGGCTGGGTTGATGGGCTGAGACCATTGGTATGAAGTTCAACAAGACTGAGTGCAGGGTCGTACACTTTGGCCAAAATAACCCCATGCAGCACTACAGGCTGGAGGAAGACTGGCTAGAGAGCAGTCCAATAGAAAAAGATCTGGGAGTACTGGTTGACAACCAGTTGAACACAAGTCAGCAGTGTGCCCAGGTGGCCTGGAAGGACAATGGCATCCTGGCTTAGACTAGGAACAGTGTGGCCAGCAGAACTTGGGATGCAATTCTTCCCCTGGGTACTCTGAGTATTGTGTCCATTTTTGGGCCCCTCACTTCAAGACAGATATTGAGGTGCTGGTGTGGATCCAGAGGAAGGGAACGAGGCTGTGAAGGGATGAGAGGGAAAGTTGTATGAGGGGAGGCTGAGGGAGCTGGGGTTGTTTAGCCTGGGGGAGATTCAGGGAGGATCTCATCACTCTCTAGAACTCCCTGAAGGGAGGGTGTAGTTAGGTGGGGATCGAGCTCTTCTCCCAGGCAACTCATGACAGGGTGAGAGGGCATGGACTGAAGGTGCACCAGGGGATAAACAGCCATGCATGTGTTGGTTGGGTATCAGAAAAAGCTTCCTCACAGAGAGGGTGATCAGGCATTGAAATGAACTGCCCAGGGAAGTGGTGGAGTGGCAGGTGTTTAAGGAGAGACTGGATGTGTATGGCACTCAGTGCCCCAGTATAGCTGATGTGGTGGTGTTAGGTCATACAATGGACTTGAGCTCTGAGTTCCTTTCCAGACTCAATGATTTTGTGATTCTGTCAGGTGCAGGCCCAGCTCTTTGCTCTCTTTAAACCGTTCCTTTTCTGTCCAAGCATAAGCAAAAAACTATTATTTGAATAATTAAATAATCAGTTTTTCCTCCGCAAAGATTATGGGATAATCAATCTTGTGTACAGAGAGGCCATTGGTCTTCACATCCCTTGCTTGCTTCCAGGTGATCATTAGCTTTGGGGGATTTTGATTTTGTTTTGATTGTGTTTCAAAGCATAAAAAAGCAGACTAACAAAAGGATGAAACTCCATGTCCTCAGCTGCTGAGAACTTCCTGGAAGAGCTAAAATGGGAAAGAGGCAGCCCAGGTTATCCTCACCCAGCAGCTGGAAGGTAGTGTTAGAGCAGGACACCGACATGAACTAAGCAGGCCTGTGTCCAGGGCATGGCTATTCCCCATGTGAGGCAATGATGGGGAATTACCTTCACATTTTGCAGAGTAAGTTTTGCCTATCTACACCCAAATGTAGGCACAGGTGGACACTAAAAGTTGATCTGCACACAGTGTGTTTCAAGTGACTCTGCTTTGGTGAAGCTGAACAGAAATGGATAGACACCAAAGCAACAAACAAAGTATTTGGGAGAGCCACCACAGGCCAAACCAAGCACAGCAGCAGTGCCCAGTGTGTTGTGTCACCACTTGTAACTACAGGGCAAAGCTCTGAGAGGGACAAATGCCTCAAATCTAAGTGAGATTCAGAAAAAAATGTTGCTCTCTGTGTGAAGAAAGATCCTTATGTCACCCATTCAGTTCTTGGCATGACTGATGGTCACCCTTTCATCAGGACACCCATTTTCAATTGGTGATTTAAGTTCCAGCTTAACCATAAGAGCTGGAACAGAGGGCCAGGAAGAGCCCCACTTCCCACCATTACTCTCCTGACAGCACTGCTCCAGACCCATGCAAGGCAGACCCCAGCCAGAGTGAGCCCTGCTCAGAGGCCAGCTTCTAAAAGGAAAGTATCTCCATGTCTAAGGATGAGAAGAAACCAAGGCTCTTAGAAACTGACTGAAGAAAAGGAGAGGAAAGCTTCAACATTGCATTTATGGTTTTGTGGCACAGGAGGTCCTGGAAGGGTCGAGCATAAAATTCATCTTTCAGCCATGTTGAGCATGCCCTCAGCTGAAGCATTAAATGAGGGCAATTAGTGTACTTAAACCAGTCTCATGTAAACATAATATGCTAACCTCAGCCCAGCTTGTTTGCATAGGTAATATTAGAGCCTGTTACTTGCTAAATCACAAGAGCTTCTCTCCATGTATCTGACAGACACAAGTATTCCAGGCATTTGTCTCTTATTACCTGGTTTTAGTATAAAATTTGATTCCCATTAAGTACACAATTTGAATTACTCAGTCCAGGATGGTCATATTGTATGTCTCCATGCAGGACACCACCTTGGATCAAAGCAGTTCAGAATCACACTCAGAAATGCAGTTTCCTGTAGGTCCTCCTCCTATGAGCTGTAGCCCACAACCACTGGTGTGTGGCAAGGCACAACCGACTACTCAAGAGTTGACTTCTAGACCAAGAAGAGCCAAAGCAGACAAGCCCAAGTAGCTCAGCTGAGACCCTTAACACCACACAGCATGGTCAGACTTTTCTTCTCACCTGTTGCTCAGGGCAAGGCAAGCACACACAGGCAACATGCACAAATACTGTGTTAGAACTAACAGCAGCTAAGAAGTCTCCACTCCCTGTGGAGTTAGACATAGATTACAGTATACATAAGTACTGATATAAATACAGTTTTCAGAACCAAATAAGTTGGAGCAACCAGCTTTGCTGTGCCCCTTCACACAGCAATAAGCAACTGTGGCAAGACAAAATAAAGATGCTGCCCCTCCACACTGATTTGAGTTAGGCTTACAGTTCCTTAGGGCATGCCCTGAGGTCAGCCATATGAACAAATCAAGAGTCTCCTGGTTCACAGAAAAACCTCAGCTGATAAACATGAGACTCTTCAGAAGACTGGCATTTGCCTTGCCAGTCAGCACACCTCAGACCTGAAGTATAAGGACTGGACATTATCTGAAACACTGACCAACCCAGCCTGTAAGAACAAAGAACAACCCTGCCAGTAAGAACAAAGCCAGTATGTTTGGAAAGCATTTTCAAACTTTATTTACAACTGTCACAGTGACAAAAATGTAGTTTGAAAAAAAATGCTAGCTTCTCCCTGAGGCTCAAAAAAATTACAGAAATATAGAATGTGTATCATACAAGAGGAGCTTTACTGGAGTGCTTCATTCTTTAGATATCTTCAACAACAAATAGAAATATACACAATACTTCCAAAAAAAGGATGCAGACAGAAATATGCAAGTCTTTAGGGCAGACAGTCTTAAGTCCAAGGATTGCCATCTCATGGTATTATTTTGATACACAGCTTTGAGTTGGTGGTACAGACAGTAGAGACCAATAGAGTAACACGTAGAAGTAAAATGGCTGGCTGGTATGCAGGTGTACAAGCTCATTAAGACAGCAAGATTAGAACAAGTGTTGCAGATAAAACAGCTGAATCCACTGCTAGAGAAAATGGTATCACCACATTATGACCATGCACCAAGATGGGCAGGGAGCATGTATAACCAGGTCTGCATTACTGGAGCAGAGACCAGCTGAGTGTAGGAACACTGCATGCCTCCCACTTTGTGCTAACCTGTCTCCAAAGTCTTATCTGTCTGAAACAGTTATGCAGAGCTGATAAATTATTGCCATTATGCTTAAACACAAGACTAAAACCAATCCTGCCAATATGTTAAAAGCAGTTCCAAACCCCCACCAGCATTTAACTACTGAAGTATTAAAAATACAAACACACAAATGTCCACATAGATTTTAAAAATGGAACCAGTTATAAGCAAAGGGGGGTGGCACTGGGATTATTATGAAAGTTTGGTTAAGGCCTTGACATTTTCTTCTCTTCCATGACCCCACATTTGGTTTAGGTGCTGTTTCCATTCTGTCCCAAGACCAACTGACTCCTAAGCTGGTCCCCAAAGCTGCAAGATCATCACTTTCTAGAAAAGCAGCAAGTTGACACTTGGCAGCAGACTGGCCTCCTCCCCAAACTGAGACAGATGACTTCTCCTTGGAGCAGGATACAGTAAAGACAACACAACCAGAGTTCACAAGTCCATCTGCACTTCATTAAAACAACCATGAATGTTTCACCCTTGCTACAAAGCAGAACCACATCTTGTCTCAGGGCACTCAGGCTAATCCCAACAGACCCCTCCTCCAAATACCCCTTCTCTCACAGGTGATCCAAACTAGAGCTGGTGTTTCATCTTGGGATTACTTCCAGGTCTGACAGCCTCCCCACAATGTACACCCCTACCAGCAGGTCCTGCACTGCCAGGGCTCTGAGCAGTCCCTGCACTGCAAAGCTGGAGATCCCCCAGCCAGCCCTCAGGAACCCACTGACCAGCAAGTTGGAGACATGAAACTCTGTAGCCTCAAGGACACCAAAGAAAGGGGGCATAACCCCCACCCAGCATCTTAGGGCTTTGTACAAGACAAGGCCATACACAGCAGCCTCAGCAAACAGGAGAGAAAAATCCCACGTGTTCAAACCTACACAAGCTCTTGCTGCAGAGAGAAGCATCTTTACATCCAATGTGAATTACCTCACATTCAACCACATGCAGGACAAACTAGGGCTGTAGAGATGACAGTTAAGCAGCAGCTTAACATTATCCTGCAAATAAAGAGAGCAAATTCAAGAGTCTAAAGGCAAACAGAAGGGTAAACAGCTTTGGGAAAAGTGGCTGGAAAATGGGCTCAACAGCAAGAGCAAGAAACCAACTACTCATACAGATGCTCAAGTTACCCTAGGAGGTGCCAAACCAGGAAGAGCTACAAGCCCCTCACCAGTAGGGTGCTTAGCAATGCTATGCTACAGACATCCTTCCACCCCATGACACACAAAATGGAAACTGTAAGAAAGGCAAATCTGAGAGATGATGGCTCTTTTCTCATGCTTTTAGCCAGAGGCAGCTCCGAGCTAAGCGCTGCCACCTCTGACTTTCCTTCCACTCCCTGAGCAACCCCCCTTCAGCAGTCCTCACATGGTCACCCTCAGCCATGTGCTAGGAATTTCATGCTGCCTCCACCTTAGAAAAATACAGATAGTGATCTCAAGAACAGCATACATTTCTGTGTTACATCCTTCCTTCCTCAGGAGGTCTGGTTACACCGAGGGCTTCAGTTCTCAATACAGAGAATACAAAAAAACTAAGATCTTGCAGGTGCAAAATTGAACTTGTCTTTTTTTTTTTTTTCTTCTTATTAAAAAAAAAAGACTTTCAAAAGAAGTGTGGCTCTTCCTCCAGAAGGGTGTAGTCCCTTGCCTTTCCTCACATGCCATTTATTGCTCCTTACTGTCCTTCTTTGCATCTTCACAGTTTTCTTCCTCCTCTTCCTCCTGCACAAGAAACTCTTCAGGTGGCCATCTCAGCTCACCACTCTCCACATCACCCTCTGTGGGCTCCACCACTATGGAGGGCAGGCGGTCCTTCAGCTTACAGTATCGGTCAAAGTCTGAGGGATCAGGGAAGATCTGAAAGAACCAAGAAACAGTTTGTGAGAGGGGCTTTTTTCGAGGAATCTTAGACAAAACCCAGCTCTCTAAGCACTTGGATCTTCAGAGCAGACTAGTCTGGGCAGAGTAAACCACTGAACAGTGGGAAGAATCCTGAACTTCTAAATAAGCTTTCTAATATCTAAGTGCTGCCTAAGAGGCTTCCAAAGCACACGCTTGCCTGGATAGCAAGATAATTGACCTTTTGGATGTTTACCCAAATGCCTCACCACCACCACCCCCAACACACACACAAGCTTTTGCATTAATGCTCATGCATTTGCACCCTTTGAGCTATCTCAATCAGAAAACTTGAGGTCTCATTTCCTGCTGGTGGTCAAGCTGCACAAGAGGCTTCTGCACCAGGCTCTGCTGAAAGAAGGGAGAGGACATGTGGCCAACCCAGTCCTAGGGCAGTCCAGACCCTCGCAGCAAGGGCCTGCATCTGGTTTTGCTCCAGGGCCACAGCACCAGATCAAAAGACAAGTTCAGCTGCATATTGGAAATGATTTGGGGAGCGTTCTTGATGCTACAACTACCATACATCAGCAGGGAAACTCAGCAGGACAACACTCATTTTGCAGAAGGGCTGGAGACTAGATCATAACTCTTATGGCAGGAGGTACCTGTGGCTTAGCCAGCAATTATGTACCCTCCTGCAAGGATGAGGACCTCATTATCTCCAGCATCCCAGGCTGTACAGAACAGTACCTTACCCCTTCCCTCCCACCATGCACCACATGGGTGCACATATCCATGCACTGCAGCACTACCAGGGCCCAAACTTTCCAGCAGTACCACCAGAATGTGTGTTATGATTCTACTAGAACCACTGAGGCAAAGACACACGTACAGAAAAAACTGCCAGTGCAGTGCAGTGGTGGGAGGTTTGCATGACTGAATTGCAGTGTGAACACAAAAGGCTGCTGTTACTTATAGGGATGCACTACTAGGGGAATGGTTTCAAAACCCAGGTCATCCAGAAGAAAACTGCCTGGGTGGCAAGAACCAGTTGCCACACCAGATCCCCTGGTTGGTAACCAGAAGATTTTTAAAACTTCCACCTGTTTATTTCAAACAATTTTATGAGTGCTCATTTCACATTACAGTTGCATTTAAACACAAATTCATTTCCCTCTCCAGTTTGTATATGAGAAGTCAGACGCTGTACTTCTCTTTGAACTGCATTCAAGAGAGTCAGAGTATTCTTGCAGGGAACAACACTGCCAGCCTCAGACAGGCACACTGCTCATGGGTACCTCCATTTCAGCCAAGAACTCATCTGCTTTGTGGTCCCAGTTACAAAGGCAGGTTCCCAAGCCAGGAGCCCTGAGTATTAACCATGGAATATCATACTTCTCATGCCAATTATTCAGGTACCCAGCACCTTGAGAAGTCCTGGCCCAAACTCCAAAGTGGAGCATGATTCTATCAACTCGCTATTTAAATTAATAAGTATTAGCCATGCCATTTCCTCCTTGACAATATTCAGTCTGCTACTGTGCAGCCATGCTTCTGCCTTGTGTCCAAAGTCTTGTGGAAAACAGGTTACCAACATGAGAAAGGCCACTACCTCATGCAAAGTCAGGCAACATAACTTTGGGAGGAGATGCTCAGCCAAGCAACTCATTGTGAAGGTAATACAGAACCCCAAGGCTAGTTTTGCCCATATTTATCTGGTCCTGGGAACAGCTGTGCAGGCACCCAGCTCCCACTATAGTACCTGCCATCCATATACTTGTCACATGCACAAGCAAGGTTTTTGAACATGGCCACATTAACACTGCAAGCCACTTGTCACTCCTTGCACAAGTAAGACAGTAATTGTTTCTTAGGAGGTTTGCAGCTTCCTCTTGACCAAAGGTCCTTTCAGACCCACAGGGCATTACTGGAAGTACAGTCAGTGGCTCTTAAGCATCAACTTGTTATCTAAACACAGGATAGGAAAAAAATATCCTTGACATTACATGGTTTATAATACTGCAATGGAAAAAAAGTGTGGTTCAGGAGGTTACATAAGCTGATAATGTCATGAAAATAGCCTCCAGTGCAAGAAAAATACAAGTGCAATAATTAAACTAACCTTTGGCTGCTATAATTTTAAGCACATTAGGTCAAACTGGAACAGTTTTTTGAAAATAGCCTGCTAGGTTGGTTTTTTTTTTCCCCCCCCACAAACTAAGTAGTGATTTCCTTGCAAACAAATATCCCCCAAAGGAGGTGGTACGTAGCTTTTCTAACAAAAAAACAAAACCAAAAAACCTAGCACAATCTTATCTCTAACAGCTGCAGAACAGGCTGAAACCAAGAAGGTCAGGATTTTTTCCACTAAGTCATGCTTTTTAATCGTAGAGGCAGCATGAAGGGAGATGTTGCAACTGCACTTCCAAGGGGTGTGGACAGTCAATGGAAAAAATACACAAAGGCAGATTTCCTCACATGTGACAAGCAGGGCAACAGAGCACGCCAAGTACAGGGACTAAAGGAAAAATGTTTTTAGATTAAGACAGCACATCTGGGGAAGCAGAGTGGAAAAGTTACCCCACAACCAGCCTCACCCCTTATTCCAAAACAAACCACACTGCCAGGCTCTTTCAAAAGAAAGATCTAAGCAAACACCAGCTATCTGCTGTCCCACTCCAGTAGTGCCAAGCTGCATTTGTTGGTCCCCTAAGCCCCAATCTGCCCACTGCAGACGTAGACTATGGGAAAACAAAATAAAAAACAAAAAAATACCACAAAAAACCAAACACCCTCCCCCCCAAAAAACCAAAACAACAAAAACCAAAAAAACCCCCCACAACTCTCGAAGGTGCAGCAAGGCTCCCACTGGGAGTGCAGTAGCTCAGCTCTGACCTGCAAGCTCTGCAACCTTTTGCACAGCAGCCAGGACAGGCTGTCTAGCAAAACCTGCCTAGGAGCCTTTCTGTGCACCTTACCCAGCTGAGGCATGTGGAAGGAAGATTTTGCATCTCCTCAACACCCAAAAAGCACAGCAACGACGGGTTAACTTCTCCCCCTCGTTTATTAGAGGGAGGGACTTTGCACACAGCAGATGCAGATGCCTGCTTCTGTCTGAGCTGGTCACTTGGTGGTGGACAAGCAACCACTGGTTGTGAAGACTAAAAGCAAGTTTAGCAGCAATTCAAAGGTGTCTTCTTACCTCTCTCTTGCAAGGCACAGCACAAGGGGTTACAGCTGCTTCCACAGAGCCCCCTTCTATGGCTGAGCCCCAACTCTTGGCCCATGGAACACATCCAGCCCCTTTAGAGCCCACAGAGAACACATATCTTGCTTCTTACACTACTCAACACAACTTCTCACTTGCAGCAAGACCTCTCCAGATTATATTTTGGGGACTGCTTTCCTCATGGAGACTGATCCAGATCACATACAAATCAACAGAACTCTTGCCTTGCAGCTGGAAAGGGCAGTGAAACACAGATCTTGACATGATCTTTCTAAATTCATTTCAGGCTTTCATGTTTGCCTCTGTTTCAGATGACCTGGCTCTACTGTCTTTGAATGAAGTCTTGGCAACAAGAATGGAAAGTTTTCATTGCCCTGGGGAGGCTCTGAGCCTCTCTCAGCATTCTCAGGGACAGAGAAACACCAAAAGCAGGAGAGATGTCAGACAATTAAGAGGATTAAGTCAGAGCTACAATAATCCAAGTGATACTTGTAAATTCAAACCGATTTCTACATGTTGGTGCTCCATACCAACACTGTACCAACCACAGTTGAAATACTTTTCTCCCCTCCCATAGGGCTGAAAACTTTCAATTACATTACAGAGAGACTAAAGTAATGGAATCGTTCCAAATTAAGTTCCTGTTTCAGTAGGAAATTCTGCTTGTAATGCTATGCAAGACTGAAAAGTCTGCACTGAGAACCATACCACTTCAGGTATAGGATATACTCCTGATTAACATTTATCACACATTCCCCTACTAATAAAAAACAGTTTTGTGCCTCCTTAGCAGTACCAAGCCTATATTCCAAATTCCAAATCAGCATTTAAATTTCTAAAATAAAGCTTCATTGCCATTAATAAACACGGCAAGGCCATTTCAGGAAATACTTAAGTCATCTGTGTCCTCGTAGGAGGAATTTTCCAGCCATAAGAAGCAGTGCTAATACATACATTTATTCACACAGTAGTGTGAATACTCAAAACAGAGCTCACAGCAGCCTGTGACTCGGGGTTTATAATCAATGACAACTGCATCGTCACAGACAGACTGCTCAGTTTTGGGAGACAATGGCAGAGAAACTTCACACATTATAACATTCTTCCACCAGAGTAACAAGGCTTTGAATGGGGAGGAAAAGCATGCACCAAGATGTTCTGATTAGCTGCTGTCTTCAGTCTGTATTTCTGTGGAACACTTTCGCATAGCATAGCTGCTAACATCATTAGTTTTGGCTCTGTTTATCCCATATTCTGTTCTGACTTAATTTTAAATCCTAGACTCTGGAACACACATTGACTCAGACTGCTAATAATCTTGTGTAGTAACCATGCATCAGATGTGCCACAGTTACCTTAAGCTCACATGCTATCACCACCTTATTGCAGCCCAGAAAGACCTTCCACAGCAAGTGCCACCTCCAATACAGGACTCCCCCCTACACAAATTAAGGCTGCGTAGGCCCCATCTTACAAGCAAACAAGACAATTACAGAGGAAGCTCAGTTTCCACCCCTTGTCATCAGGCCCCAAAGAAGCAAGGTGCTGGTTCCCCACTTGTGTTGTGGGGATGCAGCAGATGCAGCTAAACCCCTTGCACTCTGAGCCACAGCTCTTTGGGAAAGTCAGTGCACACTGGTGCTGGTGAAGAGACCTTGCATTTCCCAAAAATTATATCCTCAACAAGACAGATTAAAAGCTTTTGCCAGACACTGGACAAAGCATTAAGCCTATTTGCCTAGATTAAGTCAGTCTGACATGAATCACAGCTAGCTGTGGCTGTGATTAACCTAGACAGATCCCAGCATGATGCGATCACAACTTAGAGAGCTCAAGCTCCCCATGACAACCAAACCCCAGCTGATGGCATGAAAGCTCAGCCTCTGCAGGTCAGTCTTTTAAAACGGAGTTTAAGGGCTCACAAGACCAGCAAAACAGTCTGTCTGCAGCAGAGTTACATTTTTAACTCAGAACACAGCATTTGGTCAAAACAGACACTTTGGGTGTCATTCAGTTGTGCTCAAATCCCACTTGTTCCAGTTCCAAGAAGCAAAGGAGGATTCAGGCCAAGGTACCACTTTGACACCAGCAATTGTCAAATTTATTAAAAATACAGAATTATTAATTCAACCTAAGTTTCAGTAGCATCATTTGTGCTGCATAGCTGTGAGATGGAATCAGAGGACAAGCATCAGAGCACTGATGAGGCTTTCTGAGAAAAGAGAATACCAAGGGGCTGGAAAATAGCAAACAGTACATTAACTCTGACTCACAGCAACAAAGGCCCAGCTTGCCAGAGACAGCCAAGGAGAGAGTGCATGAAGCCCTCCACAGGCACATCTGTTTGTAGCAGAGGCATCTTGAGCCTGCATTTCAACGAGCTTTTTGTTTAGTAAGTCCCATGGGAATTATGGGACATCTATTAAAGGTCCAGAAATAGCTCTTCACTGCAGGCACAAGACCCAGCATGACATCATCTCTTCAGCTGCATCTTCTGTGTTGTCAATGCCACCCAGCTCTGAGACTCAAGCCCAAATTTCACCATTCAGGTCTGCTCAGGCTCTTTAAATCTGTTGGCTGAATCATCTCCAGTGGGCTCAGAGAGCAGCTTTACATCACAAACAGACAGCGCTTTACATAGAAAGGTTTTGAAATTAGAACATGAGCTTACATTTCACGTCATGGTTTAAAGAGCCAGCCCACAGGCCAGGAAGCTTCACAGCTTCAGCTGATGTCTAGACAGACAGACATACTCCAGTGCATGTGCAGAGGCAAGGAGGTGGAAGAGGCAGAAGAAAAAGTCAACAAGCCTAATTCCCTCTGTAGCCAGCAAGGCATAGAGGAGCCCCCAAGTTCAGTGAACTACATGGGACAGGAATCAGATTGATAATGTTCATACTCCGAGTTTGTTTCCTCAGTTAACTTACAAGTAAAAGCAGAAATACTTCGAACTAGTACAGATCTCTGCTTCTTGCAAGGGTGGTTGGACTAGATGACCTTCAAAGGCCCTTCCAATCCATTCTGTGATATTAAGTCTGTCTGCAGCAGATATTGATGTATTTTTCAGTTCCAGCAATGCTGCGGTACCATCTCCTTTGATCTTGGCAGTTTCATATCTGAAGCAGCCACAGGGCCCACAGCAGCTCCTATGGACCAGCTTCCTGGGAGTCCCTGCTCTACACAGCCAGAGGGAAATTTGGACCTGTCTGAGGTCATCCAAGCCATACTACTAGAACACAACAAAATTTTGAAACTAAAAGCTTGTCTCTGCCAGTTTTAGCTCCACTTTTTTTTTTTTTTTTTTGCCTCTTGTAGCCAGCCGAGGGCTGCTAGGCTTAAGTCATGAGTGCCCAGCTCCACAGATGAGTAGAGGAAGATGTTGCAGCTTAAGACAAGAAGCCTCAGTGTAGGAGCAGTTATGCTCCATTAGTCCCATCTGCTTTAAAGGTACTGCACTACAACCCTCATACTAGAATACAATTTTACATGTACCAAATTGTCTCCATCAACATGATGAAGCACAAAATGACAAAGTCTGAGGCAGAACAAAGAGGTTGTGGTACAACTTGCACTAGATTTGTCCTTGCTGTTCTAACTTGAGTTTTCAGTCTTTTAAGGATGCTTTCCACTTACCTTGATATATTGTTATTCGCAGTCAAGCAGACAGAGCAGGAAGGGTGGAGCTTTCTGCCAAACCCTTTTTACACTAACCAGATTTAGAAGCAGAACTCATTCACAGCCAACACACCACTTAATGCCCCATCAGAATCTTCCATTTCAATGCCTGCCTCAATCCCCTCTGCTATCAGTTTGTCTTGTATCAAGGAGAAACACCAGTAGGCAGCTCCCAGCTCTTGCAGACATTTGAAAAAAAAGTAATCTATCACAAGATGGCTACACAAAAGAGATCCAGGATATCCCAGCCCTGCAGAGATATCAGTTATCAGCATTTACGACTCACACACCTTCAAATCCAGCTGATCCACTCCAAACTAAACAGGCCTGTTCCCCAGTTGACCCAAGTAGTCTTATCAAGGTCATTAGCACTTGGGGAGGGACCTGACTGAAGTAATCACTATACCAAGCAGGTCACCTAGATTCTGCCTCTCACTGGAGAATGTGAAGAGTTAAGAGAGGTGTTTTCACCCCAGTGGGTTAACCCTCTTCATCTGGTGACCCATGAAGACAACTCACCGTCCCATGCAGGTGACTTTGAGTGCTTCAGGTTTAACAACCATTCTCATTGCTATAAACTCCCTCTATAGTAGTGGAAAGAGGCCATATGCTTTCCACTAACTCAAGCACTGAAGCACAGCACAGCTATTTCCACACACAGGCAATAAGCCAAACAACTTGCACTATCCAGATCAAGAATTTTGACCAAAAAAAGCAATGTATTCCCTTTTCCTCCCCACAGCTTTGGCTTCCTCTAGAGGCCTCAGCAATGGCTCAAAATTCAGTTGATTTCAAGCTTCAGGGCTTGTAGCTCGTTTTTTCAGATGCAAATATGCAGGCACACAAGAGCACACTTCATTTGAATGCACACTTAGACCAACTGCCTCTTTGCAGATTATGTAACATCTGCAAAGGATGAACCTGAACCAGGATCTGGCAAAGAGTCACCCAATGTAATACACAGACCTGATGTAAATCATCTCCATGCACTGGGTGCCTGTGTTAAAATCACATCAAGTATGGAGAAGCAGGAAAACACTGATCTAGAAGGCTCAGATGCACAACTCACCCTTTGAATCAACTGTATCATAGGAAATTAAAGGCATATTGAGACTGAAGGATTAAGGCTCAAGCTATCTTCATCCCAGTTACTGATCTGGAGGTTGATGGCTAAATTACATTGTTCACAACTTCCAGGATGAATGCAGCTCATGCCTTCAGGTACTGATAGCTTCAGTGACATTTCAAGGCTCTTCTAAGCTGTCCTTGGCCTCAAAGAATCTTATACAAGACTGTTAACCCTCTCAAACGGGACCATCAGTCAGAAAAAAAAAGAAATAGATAAAAAAAATTAAGTGCCATATAAATAACCCCCCCCTGCTCTAGGCAGATCATTTGTATGCTGTATAGGTGATATAAAGATATCCCAGAGTCTTCTCAGCCCAGTGAGCGAAATTCTTCTGTAACCAATCTCCCCAGCTCCCATGGAGACCCCGTGAATGCTGAATGAGTGGGGGCTCAATCACTTCAGAAACAACCAAATCTTTTGCCAATCCAGTCCCACACAGACTGATACTTTGGACAATTGGCTCCTGCCAAGCAAGCATTATGGTCTGATGACCAGTTCTCACTGCAGCAAGATCTGCTATGTATTAGGTCAGGGTATGGAAAGGTACATTAGACTGAGTTTGCAGTCCAGCCCTGGCAATTCCATAAGGGATTTCCTACCCAAGCAACAAGCAGCACACTTACCTGGTATGACAGGCCATCCTTGCGGGGGCTTAGCCCAATCTCATCCATAGCTGGGGTGTTCATCATCACTTCAGTCATTTCATCTGATCTCAGATAATCAGAGCTAAAAACAGACGGTAACATTCAAATCACCCGAGGGGCTTCAGAAGGGCTGGCCAAGATGTCACAGGGAAACACAAGCAAGCAGAATAGGCTGTCGACTATTTCTAGTCCTTTCCTTCCTGTCCCGTCCCCCCCCATCCCCCCACCTCAGCAGAGGGTGGAAAGAGCTTGTAACCCGGTGCTACACCCCTGTCCCTGGGAGCAGCTCCCCGACTTTCACCCCAGGAAGACTGCTGAAGAACAGATGGAGAGGCTGGAACAGCAGCCCTGCATCCTTCACGCCACTTCCTCCAGCTCTGCCCCCTAAGGGGGAAAGTAAAAAACAAAACAAACCAAACAAACTGTAAATACGCGCAAGCGCTGAGGTTTATCACTGCCTTTTTGTTTGTTTGTTTGTTTTATTTTTTTAAAGCTGGGGTACTTTAGCTCCTACTGACTTATTTTACAACCTCAGGGGACTTCCACACCAGCGGAGCGGCCGGCGCCAATTCTAACTCCGTTTTTACGGCCTTAATGGCATTTCCAGCTTCGAGAAAGTAAAGTCAGTGTGCGCAGCTCCTCCAGTGCCCATCGTCCCGCTATTGCTCAGCTCGCACCTCCGGAACCGGCCTCCTCTCCCCCGTTTTGGGAAAACTCGGGGGTCCCCGCCGCATGCCTTCTCCCTAGGACACGGGTGCCCAGGCCGAAGGATCCTGCAGGATCCTCGGCTCCGAACCCTCACAGCCCTCTAGGGGTGAGCGGCCCGGAACCTGCGGGCCGCGGTACCGCCGCCCCTCCCCGCGGGAAGCTCCCACTCACCAGGGCAGGGGACTCAACACGGACATGAAGCCCACCAGCGGCGGAGGCTGTCCCCGGGCTGGCGGCAGGACCACCTGGCGCTGCCCCCCCCGGGCAGAAGGGCTGAGCTGGACGGACGGACGGACAGACGGGCGGGCGGTCAGAACCCTGCAGGAAAACGCGCTGGCCAGGAGACACCAAACCCGCCACCACCGCCACGCCGCTTCACTCTGAGCCCCACGGCTCCCTCCGAGACGCATTAAATGGTCCGGGGGGCGTGGCGTGGCCCGGCCCTCCTCCTCCTCCTCCTCCCTGACGTCATCATTTTCATGAATGGGTTGGGGGGAGGAGGAAGTGTGTCCCGTCTGCCTTCGGTTCTCTGGAAGGGTCCTGCCGTCGGCCCGGCCCGATCGGTCCGGTTCGCAGTGCCGAGCGGAGCCTTCATTATATGTTTTACCTCAGCAGCAGAGGCCGAAGCGGGTGCCGAGGTGGTTGCGGCCCCGTACAGCCCCCTCAGCACTGCCGGGACGCGCTGAGCATCACCCCAAGCGTCATCCCCCGGGCGAAGAAACGGGGCGGTGGCAGGGGGGTTCTGGGGCAGGCCGGGGGGGGGGGCTCAGCCTAAAGTCGGGGCCATCCCCTGCCGCACGCTTGTGGCCCTGAGAAGTGGCGGCGGCTGCCGGTCGCTGCTCCTCTGAGCACTTCCCATGCCCGGCATCTGGAGAGGAAGAGGAATAAGAAGCTTCATTCACCATGCCGAGCGATATTGAGCAGAACTAAGTGCATTAATAAGGGGAAGGCTCATGAGGAGATGGGGGTGACTCTGTCTGCTGCCTGGGGGCACATGAGCAGCTGTACAGCTTTGCCTGCCTTCCCCTCTGGACATGGAAGTGCTGGAAAGCAAAACATGATGAGGTGAAAGGGCTGGGTACCCCCAAACCCAGCTAAAGTCCTGACTGCATCCATATGCTCATGCAGCTTCCTGAGGAACAGGTTGTGACCCATGGCTCTTGGTCACAGGACGGGCCAGGTCCTTGCAGAGAGATGCTTGGTGATTTTGGAGACTGCTCTCCCTTCTGCTCACCCAGTAAGCAGGGTCTCGTCATACACTGGCAGATAAGGTTTAGCTCAGGGATTGGTTTTGTTCTACCTGTTGCTGCCAGGAAAGCAGATAACCAAGCACAGAACTACACTTTTCATCTTACCCTGCCTCAATTAAAGTACAGAGCACATAGGTGATGCAGCCCTTCATATACGTGCCTGTATGGGTGTATGCATGTTATTTGTCCCAGTGTTTAAGTGCTAAAAAGTGCAAGTTCAGTGTTTCTGACAGGAGGCTTTGCTTCCAGCTCCACTCAGCCAACCCCCAGACTGTGTATACATGTGTACATACTTATGTTTCCTCAGTCCAGACAATTTAATCTGCTTATATTCATATGATATAAATAGAGCATACACGGGTGTTTTGCATCAGGCTTCAGCAAGCTGCTGCTTTGTGACAGATTAAAATGAATCACAAGGAGCTGATGTAGCCCTTGCAGATATGTGGAAATTCAGGAGGATAGAGATGAGCTCACTGCAAAGGCCTACCAGTAACCTTCCATAACCTTAATAGGAAGGAGGGAGGCAGCAAGGTGGGCTTGGTGCACACAGTCCCCTTGCCCCATTGAGCCTTCTGACAATGAATGAGGTCTGAGATCCACAGACACCAGTAAGAAGACAACCAAGTCCCCTGGGCTGCATGTGCTCATGCTTACTGGCTTGGCTAATTTTCGGCCCTAAGAGAACACCAAAACTCAACTTTTAAAGGACTGTTTTGAGGCTGAACAGTAGAAGTTAGTGCTGCTCTGTCCCTCTCTAAATGCCCTTCTATGCTCAGCAGGGTTTGAAGTCCAAGGTTTTCTACTTCTTGGAAAGCATGTTCCTTTAAATATCTAATCCTTGACACACCTGAGCCCTCAAAGGGACAGGACTGGGGCTCGCCCTCCCCTCCAACCACACTCTTAGCCTTCCACAGCAAACTTTAAGAAAAAGCAGCTCAGATCAACTTTTCTGCATGGCCACTCTGCCACCCCTTCTGATGAGGCCAGATAGTTTTGTGGTCCCACCTAATAACAGCCTTTTGGAGAAACAAACAAACAGACAAACAAAAGAACCACCAAAAAAAAAAAAAAAAAAAAAAAGAAAACCAACCATCCGACAAAAGAACAAAACAAAACCAAAATCCCCCAGGCTTATACGTGCTGAGGGCACAGATTACTTCCCAGTGGCTTGGTGAGAAAATCGGCCCCAGCCATGGCCAATTCTCATCAGGAGACCTGGGGATTCGTGCTTCTTTTGCTCACTTTGGCTCTTAGCCATAGTAAGATTTATTTGTGTGATTAACCATAAGCGCATTAATAGGCCTTTTGAAAGGAAAGGCACACCTCCCATGATTTCCATCAGCTGTGCTTGAGTGATTTGCTGGATCAGACATAGCTTAAACTTCCCCCATTAGAAGTGTATAAGATTTCTTAGTTTCTTCATGCGGGGGAGTTGTCTTACAGTAGCTGTATCTCCTTCTTCTTTGCTTGGCCCAGCCAGGTATGACAAGCTGAAGCTACAGTGGTGGAGCAGATAGAGCTGTTGCACCCCCATTGGCAGATCCTACCTTAATTAGAACAAGCTTTCCCTTGTAGATAAGTCTTTATATCAGTATCTCTGCTGAAAGTGAGGGAACCTCATTAACTCATGAGCAGCTGAACCAGCCCTTTAGAAATCCACATGTCTAATTTTATTATGTCCCAGATCCTGAAAGGTCAAATTCTCAGTCCTCTCAGGGGGAAAAGCAAGAACAGTTTCTTGCTACCCATGGCTCCACAGCTTCAAAGCAGTACAAAGTAGGAGAGAATAAACCAGGATCAGATCAAAGCATTTACTTGCAAATGAGATCGAACTACTGTGCTCTTCCTCTGTTCTAGTAATGGGAGCAAGATGCAAGCACTTCAAAGTGCAAAAATTAATATAATATTTAACATTAAAATAATATTAATATAGTATTTAATATAATGTTTTGATTTTTGCAACAGTATAAACCAACAGAAGACAAACAAGTGATATGAGCTATTCTATTGTACATTACAAATCAGCAGCAATCTAGCAGGTGCAGCATACCACCAAAGAACAGAGCATTAGTGGGTAGATTTAGATTAGGCATTAGGAAGAAATTCTTTACAGTGAGGGTGGTGACACACTGGAACAGGTTTCCCAGAGAAGTTGTGGCTGACAGTGTTCAAGGCCAGGCTGGATGGGGCTTTGGGCAACATGGCCTAGGGGGAGATGTCCTCGCCTGTTGCAGGAGGGTTTGAACTGGATGATCTTTAAGGGCCCTTCCAACCCAAACCATTAGATGATCCTAGTCAATCTATGTCTCTCAGAAGGCCTTTGTGCATAACCAGAACCAATGAGAAATAAAACTACTGGAGGGTCATTTCCCAAGGTTTTCCATTAACCTACTTGCAATGTAAGCATTTTCATTGCACTTACCTTTAACTATGCAAATGTAACCACATCACTCATCCATCCTTAAACAGCCACAGGGGCTCACCACAAGATAGCCCTCGGGCCAAGCATCCCTGCAGCAGTGCTGGCACCCCAGGCTCCTCACAGCCATACATGTTGCTGCCTCTCTTATGCCAGGGGTTAAGTAAGGCTGCACAAGGCGATGTGAAGGGCACAGGGTCACCCTCAGGGTCACCTCCATTCAAAAGCAGAGCTTGCTGGCTCCTGTCTTCCATCCAGTGTCACAAATACTATGGGGAAAGTTTCCTAGTGAAAAAATAAATTCTTCCCACTTGGAATGTAAAAACAAAACCATGGAAACACTGCTCTTTATCCTAATGTTTTGCAAAAAGTTATTTTAACAAATTTAAATTTGGGCCTCTACTTGACCGACTGGTGCCCTTCAAAATAGTTGAGTCCATGCCATTGCTGCAACAACATTAGAGCCAGGCCTTGAGCTCCATCTCGCCTGACACCCTTGCCAGCACTCAGCACATTAAAACCCTCCTCAGCACATTAAAACCCTGTCACCTCAGAGGATAGTGGTGGTCAGCCTCTCCCCAGCTCCTGGTATCTGCACACACAGGAGCTGCTGTGCAGCATCGAGGAGCTTGCTTTGCTCCCCCATGTTTTATGGCCCCCATATAAATAGTTTGCATGCCTGGGGATGCTGCAGACAGGTGCCACCTTGATAGCATCACCAGTGACTGTCCCATACACCTCAGCCCAGCAAAAGCTTCCTATGGGGCAGTGACCACTGCTCAGACAAACTCTGGGCTGTCCCTGTGTGGCCCTACCTGTGCCTGACCCAGCATGAACCCTGCCCTCTCCATGCTTGTGGCTCACACTCTATTTCTTGGAAAAAAAAAAAAAAAAAAAAAAAAAAAAGGCTCTCAGAGTGTCATTCTTTCCAGCCACTTTCCACACAGCATCACATTTCGCAGTGACTTCCAGATGGTGCTTGAGAAGAAAAGGCCACTTGACGCACGGCTGTCCCGCCCAGCACGCCTGATTGAGAGGCCACTTGGGGACCAGAAAGGAAAAATGGGCTTTGTGCCCATGTTGACAAGCAAGGAAGATGGGAAGAGCTGGCAGAGTGTAGAGGTTTGATCTTACATACCCAAATGGGCTACTACAGGGCTGAGAACTGGATCTGCTTTTTCAGCTTTTCTTCTGGGTTTATTTTACACTGCCTCCCAGGAAGGAAGGGGCTGTGGTGGGAGCCAAGCACACATCTCTCCTGTGAGGCCAGCCTGGGGCAGGGCTCAGAGGTTTCCATCCAGCTCTCCAGGCCCAATTCTGCAAAGCTCTTAATCTTGTCCTGATAATTAAGTTTGTGCTTAAGGGCTTTACTGTATTGGGGGCTTTGCTCATGTGGTGACAGCTGTTGTAGATAACTGGGAGGAGCACTGAACAGGCAGCCATGGAAGGGGGGAAGGGCAGAGGACATGGTCACATCTCTGACTTGAAAAACCTAAAATATTATGACCTTGTTTTCCCCACGGTTTTCCTCACTGATCTTCTCCATTGCTCATTAGCACCATGTCCATCCTGGCCAGTGTTTTACCCAGTACCTGGTCCTGGAGATGTTCCCCACCTAGCCAACAGGCTCCCTGGGCACTTCTGTCACCCAGGACTTGTCTTCATGATGGGGAAGGTGATGCCTGCAAAGCTCTTCCCTGGCTCTCTGTGCAGAGACAGCATAAAAATCATGGAGGATGGGGAGAGAGGCAGAGGAAGGGGGTATAGCAGCAGCCATTTCTTTCTGTGCTGTCAAAAACTAGTGATTGCTGAAGGAGGGGTTTCTTCCTTGGAGCCTACAGTTCCACAGCCCTCAGCATAGCTGAGAGACTGAAATGATATCTTTACTCTTCCCAGACCCTCTTGCTTGCCCACTGCTCCCATCGGAATGGCAGGGTTTTAAAGCCATTTTGCAATAAGCTCAAGTCCATCAAGCAGCAGAGAACCAGGCTTGAAACCCCAGGCATAGGGGTTTGTTGGGACCTCACATGGATTAGAAGTTCCGCTAGTTCAGCTTTCTGCAAAAGGAGGTGTCACCTCCATCCTTCTGCTGAACCCTGACAGCACGCTCAGATCTGCTCCAAAATATCATGGATGAGCAGAACAGTTCCACGCTCAGGGGAAGAGACTGTTCCTGCTCAGTTGCTGTGAAGATGGCACCAAGGAACCAGTTGTCTACAAGGAAGTCAACAGGAGATGCGAGCTGTCAGTGCACCTCCAGATCATGCCAATATAAAATGACACATTAAGAACAAAGAGAGTCTGGGCTAATATTTATATTCTGTCAGGGGTGGTGAAATACATTTTGGCTTGAACTGGTGTATGGTAAATATTTTAATTTTAAAAAATGAATCCTTTATAAAATTACCGCATTTCGTCTTTTTGTTTTGCTAAGTTTTTATATATTAATGGTTTTATAGTTTTTGTAACAGGATGTCCCATTGGAAATTATTTTCATTTTTCAATCTGTTGGTCAGATGAGTAGTTGCCTGAGAAGATCTGACCCCAGGGGTAACACCAGCCCTTCCTACTTTCCGGCAGGTCACCCACTAGAACCAAGGGGAAAATGAGGGCCTGCAAAATGCAGAGGAAAGATCTCTGCCTAAGAGGGAGACAGTGTAAATCCAAGCATCATGAAGGCACCAAAACACAGGAGCTGACCAGGAGGACTTATTGCTTCTGTAAGACCTCATCTCTGCTGCTGCACTTACTTGGCTCTGCTGCCATAACTAAAGCAATGCGACTCTGTACTGTGGCTGCTGATATAATAGCACAAAATAGCTTTTACACCAGTAATACTATTTTTGCATGGAAAACTGACTAATTTTATCAATGTTGGGCACATCTGTCCTCATATAACTAAGCTAATGCTCTAATTTGGGCTACTGTAAGTAAGTGCAGGTCTGTACTGTACTGTACAGTACAAGTACAGTACTGTAAGTGCAGGTCAGCCATCACATCACCAGTACAAAGCATGGGAAAGGCTGAAGTTGGGTGGGTGCAAGGCATCCCCCGGGATTTTCCCCAGCAGGGTTAGCTTTGTTAACATGAGTTGAAAGGATTGAGGAAAGAAAATCAACACTGAAAGTTTAATGAAGTTAGAATAGTTGCTCACCTGGCACTGAGCCCAAATTTCATAGAAACATAGAAAGTTATGGATTGGAAGGGACCTTGAAAGATCATCCAGTCCAACCCCCCTGCCAGAGCAGGGTCACCCATAGCAGGTCACACAGGAACGCATCCAGAATTTTCACTATTTGTTTTATAAAAGCCTTTTATAAAGGCAGACTAGGAAGAGCTATGGTTGCACTGCAGTTGAGGTGCAGAGGACAACCAAACCAGCCTGTGCTGGAAGGCCTGACTCCTCACACAAATATAGCTCCTCCAGGATCATGGTACATCCAGACTGGATCCAGGCAGTCAGAAGAGAGGGACTCTGACCACATAGGTCTTACTAATACTTGTCTCCCTATTCTGTCCTGCTCATGCACGTGTGACTATTGCAAATAGTCAGCACAGTCCCAACACCGGCCTGTCCTGTCAGGGTCTTGATGAAAGGCTCTTACTGGTGTGTATCGAATCAAACCATGATGCTCAGCACCACCCTTAGCTCTCACCCCAAAATACCCACATCTATCAAAGAGCAAGAAGCAATGCCATAAAATCCTCAGCTTCCTACTTAGGAGAAGATGCTTTTGTCTTCTGTCCCAGGAGCTCACTCAGATGGGGATTGTTGTAGTAATTGCTTCTTTGGGGGCTCAAAGAATGAAAAGCTAAAGTATCTCAGCTCTGTGGTACTGTAGCTACTGAGCAGCCACTCTTCCCTCCCTTTCCAAAGGCTGTAATATGGCCTCAGTGGGGATAAGGATTCCTGCTCTTGCTGAGTTATCTTGCTCCCCACTTCACGACCCACCACCCAGATGCTACTCCTGCCATTCCCAAATCATAGAATCGGCTGGATTGGAAGGGACCTCAGAGATCATCAAGTCCAACCCTTGATCCACTACCGCTGCGGTTACCAGACCATGGCACTGAGTGCCACATCCAGTCTCTTTTTAAATATCTCCAGGGACAGAGAATCCACTACTTCCCTGGGCAGCCCATTCCAACATCTGATCACCCTCTCCATGAAGAAATTCTTCCTAATATCCAACCTAAACCTCCCCTGGCACAACTTGAGACCATGCCCTCTTGTCTTGCTGATAGTTGCCTGGGAAAAGAGACCAACCCCCCCCTGGCTCCAACCTCCTTTCAGGTTCTTCCCAGTCCTGGCTCCTCACGTCCCATCCAGATACAGGAGTGGAGATGAGACACAGTCTACAGCATGTAATCTCTCCTTACAGCAAGGCCCCCAGTGAGGGTTACTGACGGTAGTTTCACACAACTCTGCGTATTTCCCATGTCAGGAAGAGGCCTGACAGCTGCTCCTCTCTGGCAGCTGCATCATCTGCTCAGCCTGCAGGGGAAGAGTCAGGCTTTATCTTAAATCTGTCACTACTGTTGAAAAATTTTAATTAGCCAGCTCAGTCATGCTACAACAAAAGGACAAATTTCTCAGCTCATCTGCTTCTACCATGACCAACCTCAGTGCAGTTGCATCAGAGGAAAATCCACTCCGTCTGCTCCACTGTAGGTACTCCTGCCAACTGCTGAGGGTACCCAGGACACCCGGCAGCCCCTTCCCAGCCCATGCCTGTGGGATGGGGCAGCCTCCCTCCTGCCACTGAAACCTGGGTGCTGAAACTCCTGCAGAAAGCGTGTCAGGGGAAAATTGCCCCCAGAGCTGCATCAGCAGCTCAAGCTAATGCTCGCCCAGCACTTCCAATTCTGTTGGAGCAGTGTCAGGCCCACTATAGCTGCATCTGCAGCCCCGATGAACAGGGAAATTCTCCTCCTCTTCCTCCCAGTGTGAGGCCGCTTGGTCTCTCCGGTGTGTGCAGGACACGCTCTCTGCCGGGAACACGGGGACCTGCAGCATCTTCTCTCTCGCCTCTGCAGACATTTATTTATTTCTCCGTGCGGGAACGACAGAGCACGCAGTTTATGCAGAGCTGCTTGGTGTTTCGCAGCTAGGGAGCAAGAAAGCCCGTGTGTTATTTTTTTGTGGAGGGAACCACTACCATGTGGTAGCCATATGGCACCAGAGGGTTTGTGGGTGGGAAGGTGTCTTTCCAAACACAGGCTCAGCCACCACCGGGTTTGTCTTGCAGTCAGGGTGTTTCTGCAATACGGAGAGCTATCACCATGGCTTCCTTCCCCTCCGAGAAATAAAAAGAGCACTCAACATCTGAGAAAGCAGGTTGTGAGTGTAGTCACAACCTATGCTACAAGAAGTGATGTTCATTCCACCTGCAGCTTCTCAAAATGCTCTTCAAACCCCAGGCCTGGGTATTGCCAACACGTCCGTGGTGCAGAGCCAGCCCTGCAGGGAAGTTTGCTGATCAGGCTATGTTAGCTGAGCTCCATAGCAGTTTGACAGCTGAGTGGAAGAGCAAGGATGGTCTTCTCCACTTGAAATTAAAGGCTACATAAGCAGAGAGGAGGAGTAGCAGCTGCCTCTGCTGGGGCTGAGTAAGGTGGCAAATGTCCTTCAGAGTGTCTTGGTTTTATATGAAGGAGGAACTATGTTCCTCTCCTGGCATGGGCCGCAGAGTCTCAGCACTGTGAGGGACATGGGGGGCCAAGCCTGCTCACAGACAGAGCCAGCAGGTTCCCTGGAGTGTGTTGGACATGGTAAAAACCTGCAGATCAGCTGCAGTGCCTGGAAGCAAGGTATGCAACAGAGGCCTGACCAGGGACACTCTTATAGTAGTACCAGCTACTCCATCATCTTCCAAAACCAGCACCTTTCTTGAAATATGATGTTCCCTCACTTGGCCACAATCATGCTGGGCTTGCAAAGTGGGATGGGCTGGATTAACATGGAGCTGCAGAGGAGTCGGGTACCCACAGCAGCTTCTGCAAGGATGTTCCTCTCTGTTATCAGTGCCATGAGTGGCCCAGCCTCAGCAGTGCTGGCATCGTGAGAGCTATCAGCCTCACCATCCCAAGTGTGCCTGGGTGTGCCTGACTCAGGTCTCTGCAGATATAACCTGGCTCTGCCACAATGAATGTTTCCAGAGCCAATGTTTCCTGGTGCCACAATACAGTCCAGTTCCTTCAGGGAGCCCTCAAACCAGCAAAGAGACCCAGTGAGGGAGATGGGAAGGACCAAGATAGGGCAGCAGAGCTAGCCAGGCCTTGTTGCAGGCCACTTCAGTAGAAAAGCAATCACTCACATTCTAACTAAAGGCCTGTGATTTAATCCCAGAGAAACAACAAGGGGAGATCCAAGATAAAAATCTGTGCATGCACAAATAGGAAATTGAGTTGCTTTCATGTCCTAAGCCTGTTGTTTAACTGAGGTCTTTATTGTTTGGTTTGGAGCTAGCTGCTTGGTGGCTTGGAAGGAAGGGGTTACTAAAAGGGTTACTTTGGTTACACTCCCTAAATTCAAGTATCTTTAAGTAGTGCGTGGGTTTGCATTTTGTCTGCAGAAGTCTGATGGGGAAAGGCAGCAGAAGAGTGCAGATGGCTATCAGAAGGGAACCTGTGTCTAGTCTGTTTGTGCCAGATGGGAATGGAAAGTTTGCTCCCTTGCCAAGTGTTTAAAAGAGGAAATAGGATGTGATATTTTGTCTCCCACTCCTTTCTCTTCCCTGAAACCAGCCTGCTGCTCTACTTCCATTTGTTGTAAAAGGGAAAAAAAAAAACCCACAGCTTAGCTCAGCTTTGGAGATGATCAGTGATACACTTTGTTCCTTTTTAATGTGTTTATTATGTGGAGATGGATGGAACAGTGTATTTTTATACTCAGATGGATGCACAGCTCCTGTCTTTCAGTCTCAGCTGTTTAACAGAAACAAAACTACAAGGTCTCTGAACTGCAGTCATTTCTCTGTCCCTGGCAAGCAGGAGTTAAACCACAGCTCTCTTCTTCCAGCTCCAGAACAAGATTCGTGTCAAACACCTTGGCTGACAAACCTACCTGTGAGGTGGACCAAAGCCTCTCACCTGAAACTTCCAGGTGATTCCCCTGGTTAACAAATCCAGGTTTACCCTGAAACACAGCTGCCTAGGGGACCTGGGGCGGTGATGGAGGATCAGATCCTGTGGGACTGAGGCTGACTTAGGGCGTTGTGCTATGAAGTCCCAGAGGTTAACCCCAGCTCTGTCCCATTGTAGCAACCTCAGTGATGTGATGCATCAGTAACACTCAGGTTAACATCAGAAATATCTTGTGGATGTAGGTGCCATGGATAAAAAACTCACAAAGCAGCTTTTAGAAGAACCTTTTTGGTCCAGGGTCTTCCAGCCAGACCCTGATTAGTGACTGAGTGGAGCAGCAGTGTGTGGAATGGTGGAGCCATCAGGAGAAAAGTAAGCATGATTTTTACCATATATCTCCAGGTTACCCTGCAAACACACCTGTTTCCTTTGCAAAAGTATGGAGCACTGGGCCTGGGCACAGCCTCTACCACCCCAGAGACCCCCAAGGGGAGGAGGAGCAAACCCTATCACCTGCCCAACCAGGGATGCTGCAGCTGCTGGCTGCTGACCATGCAGACATCTTCAGCCTCAAAAAAGGACACAGCTCCTTGGAGGGGAGACCTAGCACCCTGGAAGACGGCTGAGCATCCCGGCCAAGGTGCAGGCAGGGGTATGGGCAGGAGGCTGGTGCAACCTGGTCCCTGCCTGCCACTGTCAGTTTCCTCTTTGCTGTCTTCAGCACTAATCCCTAAATGTTGCCGAAGGCCCTTCATCACTGTGACCTTGTTGTGGGTAGGGGGTGATACTCGTCAGGTGTCTGCTCTGCCCACGAGGGTTGTGGATGTTATTCCTGTCTTTTTTTCATGAGGAAAGAAAGAAGGCCTCCCTCTTTCCTTGGAGAGAGGTGCAGTTGCTTGTCTTGCCAGGGATCAGAGTGCCCTGCCTCTGCTCTGGGAGAACACGAGGCTCCACAGTGTGGGCTTCAAAAGAGGGTACAGAAGTAAGTCCAGGACAGGTGTGATAGCCTGCCTCAGACAGGCAGGAAATTCAGGTGGAGACTGGTGAGACCAGTCTAGTAGAGACAGGTTCCTGGGAGAGGAGAAGGAAAGTCAGGGAGGGGGGGGAGAGGTGAACGTGAGCTGGCTGGGTGACTCAGACCTGACTGGCGAGAAATGAGAGTCATGGAGTTAGAACAGGGTTGGGTTCACATGGGGACAGTTGTGGGAGAGGTGGTTGGGTAGTGTTGCCCTTTTTTGCAAAATAAGTGCTGTGAGGAACTGCCACCCAAAGGGCAGCCTGATCCCTACACGTGCCTGTCTTCAGCAAAGGACAGTGTGGCAGGGAGAGGCAGGCTGTACCCTTGTCTGCCAAGGACCCATCCAGGTTTATAGAATCACAGAATTTTCAGGGTTGGAATGGACCTTTCATGGATCATCAGGGGTCCAACCTCCCTGCCATGGGCAGAGATACCTCCCACTAGGATCAGGTTGCTCAGATCCCTGTCCAGCCTGACCTTAACAGCTTCCAGGGATGGGGCATCTACCACCTCTCTGGGAAACCTGTTTCAGGGTATCACCACCCTCACAGTGAAGAACTATTTCCTAAAATCTAGTCTAAATCTACCCTCCTTTCTCTTCTCCCTTTCCTTCACAGAATCACAGAATTGTTCCAGTTGGAAAAGATCACTGAGTCCAACCATGAACCTAACTACTGAGTCTGGTGCTAAACTGTGTCCCTAAGCACCACATCTACACATCTTTTAAACACCTCCAGAGACTGTGATTCAACCAGTTTCCTGTACAGTTTATTCCAGTGTTTAATTACACTTTTTGTGAAGAAGTTTCTTCTCATACCTAATCTAAATCTGCCTTGGTGCACCTTGCCTGCTTCTTTGCCTGTAAGAGGCAGGGAGCAATGTTGAACTGCACTGGCAGAGGTGTGAAGCCCTGCTGCACTCAAGAGCCAGTTTTTCTAAGCAAGGCTCCCTAGATCATGGCCACCTTGAAGCTGCTGGATAGTCTCATCCCCCCAACAACAGCCAGCCCATCAGGGTCTTGCTGCCTGGCTGCACACCTTGATCTCAGGTATGGAAAGCTAAAATCTTTCCAGTCGCTCTGGGCTCCTGAAAGGTAAAGTCCTGGTTAAGGAGTGCTCGTGACAAGTGATTTGAGAAGCCAAATTAGAAATGCAAAGAGCAGCAACAGCTGAGTGAGGTGCACCTGGGAATGAGTGGGGGGCCAAGCACACATCCCTGCTGCAAGGCCACTGCCGGCTGCACTTTTGTCAGGAAGGATTTAGCACTAAGAGTCTTAGTGACGCATCTTGGTAGACTTAAGCTGAGCCTGGTTTGCAGAGATGTGACCATTTCCCATGGTCACCTGCCAGTCAGCATTACACGAGACGGGGACCCAACACGTGAGCATGGTGGCACAGGGGCTTGGAAGAAAAAGAGGTGGGAAACCAGCCCAACCTGTTACTGGGTTCAGCCTTGCACGTGCACCGATGCTGCTGAGATGGGATATGGGAGCAGTCCCAAAAAACACTGCATCCACGTGCAGGGAGCCAGCAGACAGTTTTCTGTTGCTTTAAATAGAAAGGGAATCTGGCTCAAGAGCCTCCCATCTCTCGATCATCAACAGGAGTGCCTTTCCTGTTTCCTTGGGTGGGTTCTTCCCCCCTCACTCTCCCCCTTTTAGGATGGGGAAGATGCAGGACTGTTGTTGCTGAGCACTGTCTCCTGTTTGACTGTACTTGCAAGAATTATAGTATGAGCCACTGCAAACAAAGCAGCAAAGACCAAGATGTGATTTAATAACATTGTTGGTAATGATAATCCCATCCATAGGTGTATTTTTGTAGCTGGGGAAAATAAGAAAAGTAAATATCTTACTTGCAAAAAAAGAGAGCCCCAGGGCCACCACCAGAACTGGGAGCAAGGACCACCCACAGAGAGCACTCAGGTGTTTTTTCACTATGTGGGTTTGTACATACAGAGAGTCTGACCACCCCAAGATCTGATTTGACTTCAGTGACCATGTTCAGATGAGATGAAAATTGAAATAAGGCTAATTGTAATCCCCAAGAAACCAGGCCATTCTTAGGATAATCCTGTCCCAATAAAAAGCATCTGCCAGTCTGGTGTTCCAAGGGTTTAATTACCTTTCTTAGCTAAAAGTCACAGGTGAGAAGTGATCTCCTGTGGTCTTTGGAAGGAGATCAAGAGCCACTGAGTGGCATCATCAGCACAGAGCAGTTTCAGGCAGAGCAACAGTCATTTTCCAAATTTCTCAGCTCCCAAAAACAACGGGAAGGTGCTGCTGGTGGGCAATGGTGCTTGGCTGCTGCACTGACACACAGAAATTTAGGAAGAGAAATCTAGGAAATGAGAAGAGAAGTGGGCAAAGTGCTTGAAGTACTCAGTATAGGACAGAGCACAACTAAGTGAAGAGGACACCATGACAATGCCTGCTATTGTTTGTTTCTTTCTTTGGCATCCATTTGTCTTTTGACTACTGCAGTCTTTGAGACATCATAAGGAACAAAGTCATTGCAAGGGTTCCCAGATCTAATTGAGCTCTCTTGAAACGAAACCATTTATTATAACATTTTGCAAGGACAAAACATGATGTACTCTTCTTTTTTACAGCCAAGAATATGCCATCCTCAGGCCTGACGAGTGCCTCTGCAGCACACTAGTGATAGGCAGCAACTCAGCATTGAGCTCTTGGCTGCAGAAGGCAAGCAGTTAAATGGATTGAACCTGACCCCAGTGAAATAAATTGGAATTTTAAGATCCCTTAAGCAGGAGTTTTGGGATGCAGAGCTAGAGTCTGGCTTCAGGAGATATTGTTAGTGGAGAGGAACAAAAGTGGGAAGTTAGGAAGAAGATATTTTCATTTCCGATGCCTGTGACTTTTGAAAGGTAGTGACTGAGATCCCTAGACCAGTCCCTAATTGAAGTGCACCTAATGGGACCTTTATTTTCTTTTTTTTAATTGATAGGGCACACTAATTGCCCTACCTCTTGGCAGGCTGGATGAAAAGACTCACATTACAGTTGTGGAAGCATAAAAGGCCAGATCCAGCCATTGGCTCATGTTCTGGAACCCTTGCTCCTCCTCTCTCATGAACAACTGGGCCTGGGTGGCAACTGAAGATTTCCTAGTGTATTTTTGGAAGAGAACTCTCTGAGCCCTCTAGAAATCATCCATTCACCTTTCTGACTGTCTGGGGCAAGAGACCATGATGCCAAAGTCATGAGTTCACCCTGGGTGACACTTAGGCATCCCTGGCCAATATAGAAATAGAACTCTGGGGCATGGTGGGATCAGTCACTAAATCAAGGTTGGTTTGGACTAAAGAAAAATGTTTGCAAGTGCCACCCTAAGTCAGCAGACAGTTATGGCAGTGTTGCAGAAAGCAAGATTAAAACAGAGTTCAGTGAAGCTTTCCTGGCTGGCTTCAGACATCATATTTTGGGAAAAATTATTCAATTTGCTGAGTAAACCAAATCACCAGAAATGTTCTCCTCACACTGATCTAATATGAACCCAGATGATCTTCTTTCTGATTTGATTAATAGGATGAAGAGTTTATTATTTATACGGTTTTAATAACAAGATGTCAATCAAGGAAAAGCCTTGGACTGTGGGTAAACCATGTTGGGAGCCTCTTGGAGAAGGGAAAGGTGTTCCAGTCTGACCTGCAGTGGCTACAGCACCATGTGCTCAGTGGAGCTCCCCAAGGCTCACTAAGATGCTCTCTCATCCCAATACCCAAGCCTTAAATGAGGAAGATGGATGGCACCTTTCATGGCTAAGGGGTGCTGCTCAGGATGTCTGCATTATCAAAGAAGTTTTCATTGCAGCAGGCTTTACAAGAAAGAGCAAAGCCAGCCTTTGGAGCATTTAGAGTGGGGTTGGAAAGAAGAAAAAAATTCAGCATTATTTTACTATTTTTTAAATAAAAAGTTATTTTTAAATGTTGCAATGTTTCTAAAATACAAAAGGCCACTATGTAGAACTAGACAAAACCCAACAATGGTATAATAGGTATTCGTCTGCTCTTTTTGATGCCTTCCTGCCCTCCATCCTCAGCAGACAAAGCCCAAGGCCAGAAAACTAGCCACACATCCAAAAAGGTCATAATTTGCAAGAGCAGAGGAATTCGGCAGAAGCTGCGGTTGAAGAGGAACATTGTACAACAGCAGCTCATTTATTTTGGGAATGAGGAAGAAGGAAAATTACTAAGTAATAGCCTTTATCCTCATTTCCTTCTTTTCACCCTCAGCCTCTTCCCTACCACCAAATTTACCTGCCATCACCCACCCAGGTGGCACAGGAGCCCACAAACCAAAAGAACCTGAACAAACCTGAACAGCATCAGCATCCAAACACAAAACTGACTTTATATGATGGCCAGAGACCCCATGTATTACTTGAAAACAGCAGGCATTGCTAATGGCTGTTCCTCCTCTCCCCGGGATGGTGTTTTTTATGCTTTAAAAACAAAGATGAGTCAAGATGTTGCATTTTGCAGGTAATGTGAATGACGTGCCAGGGGATGTCTTTCCTTTGGGTTCCTCGGTTTCCTCCCCTCAGGGAAGGAGGAGAGCCCGCCGGCCGCCTGAGGAGCCCTTGCCATGGTGTTTGGTGACAGCAGAGGGGGTTATTGGGCCGCTTTTCCTCGGCCTCCCCTTAGGAGCCTGGCACCGGTCCCGATCCCTGTCCCGGTCTCGGTCCTGGCCCCGGCCCCGGCCCATATTGCCCCATATTGCACACCTCTCGCCTGAAAGCTGCCCCTCAAGGGTGGGGTCTGGATGTGTGATGGGAATTAATTCCAACCACCGCTGGTCAGAGGAAAATGCAGCAAATGGACTTTGCTCTGAGCAGATAGAGGAGGAGGGCAGTGGGACACAGCTGCTCTGTGCTGCTGTGCCATGAATTCTGCCCAGTGCTGGCCTACTCAGCTAACTGGTCCTCATGGCCACAACAACCCCATGGGGAGCTCCAGGCTGGGCACAGAGTGGCTGAGAGCAGCCAGGCAGAGAGGGACCTGGGAGTCTGGATTGACAGGAAGCTGAACAGGAGCCAGCAGTGTGCCCAGGTGGCCAAGAAGGCCAATGGCATCCTGGCCTGGATCAGGAACAGCGTGGCCAGCAGGTCCAGGGAAGTGATTCTGCCCCTGTACTCAGCCCTGGTGAGGCCACAGCTCGAGTCCTGTGTCCAGTTCTGGGCCCCGCAGTTCAGGAAGGAGATTGAGGTCCTGGAGCAGGTCCAAAGGAGGGCAACCAGGCTGGTGAAGGGACTCCAGCACAAGTCCTGTGAGGAGAGGCTGAGGGAGCTGGGGGTGTTCAGCCTGGAGAAGAGGAGGCTCAGGGGAGACCTCATCGCTCTCTACAACTCCCTGAAAGGAGGCTGGAGCCAGGGGGGGTTGGGCTCTTTTCCCAGGCAACTTTCAACAAGACAAGAGGACATGGTTTTAAGTTGTGCCAGAGGAAGTTTAGGTTGAATATTAGAAAGAATTTCTTCACGGAGAGGGTGGTCAGGCATTGGAATGGACTGCCCAGTGAGGTGGTGGATTCTCCGTCCCTGGAGATATTTAAAAAGAGACTGGATGTGGCACTCAGTGCCATGGTCTAGCAACTGCAGCAGTGGGTCAAGGGTTGGACATGATGATCTCTGAGGTCCCTTCCAACCCAGACAATTCTATGATTCTATGAAATCTTGGATTTAGTAGCAAAAGGAGACTGTGCAGAGAAATAGTACACCTTTTATAAATTGCTTCATCTCCTGGGAATGAAAGGTATTCTATGAAGCTAGAATATTAAAACTACCCTAGATTATTTATTAAGCATCAATTATCATCATCACATTTACTGTCAGATGTTTCAACATTGCTATTCTGCTCTGAGGGGGGAACATATTTTTAGGCTGCTTTCTGAAGGAAAGGAGTTCTTGAGGCCAGTTGTGCAGTCTGGTTGTCTGTCTGTCCTCACCAATCTGGGAACATGCTGGTTCATTTCTGAGGAAGTTTACAGAAGGATGGAAGTCTCCAAAATACTATGTTCCTGCAGGTTAATAAGCAAAAGGGGATGGTGGGGAACCCCCCAGATACATCTAGTAGGGTGGGTGCAGGGTGAGCAGGCACCTGGTGGGCATGGATGCTGCCAGGGGCAGGAGAAGCTCCAAGCAGGGCACCAGAGAGCTCAGCCATGGGACACAGTGAGTCTGGGCTTCCCTAATTCTGCTGCCCACTGAAATAAATTACATAAATTCTACCCGGGTATGAATTGGCTATTTATGACACTACCTCTGCCTCCCCTTGTTTATATTTTTGTAGTGTTACAAAGTTGGAATAAGTTTTGATTCAAAGAATAAAGGCAGCCTTATCTTCAAAACAATATTCCAAAACAAGATCTAATTTTCCTTTGCAAGAACCTACGGAGAAAGTAAATTGATATCCACTCCAAAGGCAAAGACAAACAAAGATTTATTATTTATCATTAAAACATCTTAAAAAGGCTCCAGAGCCCTAAAAGCAAAGGTTTGATGCTGTAGAAGAGAATTATGCTTCTGAGATGTATCAGTTCAATAATTAAAACAGCATCTATGAAATATAAATGTAAGATATTAATAAATTAAATTAAATTAAAGCCACTGAAAGCCAGTTATGTTATAAAAGATCTCTGATAGCTAAACTAATGAGATGTAGAAAGATTAATTTAGGTCCTCATTTTAGGAGGTGATTATAAATTTTATAATGCCAAATCCAGTTACTAGGTTGTTATTGAAACTTGTGAAAAACATTTGGAAGGGCTTTTAAATAATCAGATGAAATAGAATTTAGAAAGGAGTTAGAAATAATTAAAAATTAGCTGTCTTGTCACATTGTAGCTTTAATCCAAATACATCTTCCAGTTTACAGAGATTTGGATGCTTCCAAGTATTTAACTGCAGGGACAGCAGGGTTTACAAGCAGGGATTTATGTGTCTTATTAATTACAATACTTCTAATATTTCTCCTTGCTTCACTTCATTGAGGAAATGTTTCTTTGTAGGATTATTGCACTTGCTGCTGGCACTGCCTGATGGATTTCTTTGGCCCTAGGGCAGGTCACACCATCACATGAGGTACCACCAAGCCTCCCAAAATCCACCACTGTTCCTTGCAGCTCCTGGTGAAAATGCTGAGGAGCTTCAGTCAGAGTCTTTTTTGTCAGGGCAAAGAACAAGGCCTTTCTTCCTCTATTCCTGCAGCAATTGTAGCTCTAACCAAAACACAAGGCTCCTGGGAAAAACAAAAGGATGATGGTCATGCCCAGGATATATGGTCTTGCCAATGACAGAGGTTGGCCCCAGAGGTTCCACAGCCTTGCTTTGGTTGGGGCTTACCTTGCAAGGAGCTTTGTAAGTAAAACAGCAACTATCTAACCCAGGAGCCCATATGCCTCCAGGCTCAGGCTTTGCTTTGCCAAGTCCTAGGCTCCCCTGAAGCAGAGGGGAGAAGCTGGGGAAATGTGCAGCCAAAGGCAGATCAGACTATTGGGAGGAAACAGCTACTACTGAGCCTGCTCTGCACCAGTTCAAAGTGGGGAGCTCCCGGGAATAATGATGGAGAAAATTATGAGCATCCAAAGGTAGCCCCAGAAATCTGAGTCTGGCCAGGGGCCACCTTTCATTGTCTTTCCAGGCTCCAGGATCCAGATCAGGCCTTCTCACCACTTCCCTGTCATTACCTCAACATATTAAATGAGCCTTCTTCTCACAATACATGTGAGAAATCAGTGAAATCCTCAATTTCCAAAGCACAGCATGACCAGTTGCAGGTTCACAGGTAAGCCCTGTCTCCTGCACCAACAGCCCCACCACAGAGCATATTGTATCTTACGTGTTTAAGAAGTAGGCAATGTTGTTCAAACACAGTGCAAGCTGCTGGCTTCTCCATTGTGTTGTGGAATAAGTGGACTACAAATGTGGGTCAGGCCAGAAAAGCAGCCATTGATGTACTGTAGCTACAGAAGAGAAGCCAGAGCAGCAGAGAAACAGGTTCTGCTGATGTGAAGCACCCCTGCAGAGTGGAGAGGGTTTATGTTCTCTCAGAGATGCTATGCAAAAGACATATAAAGGGGTGCAAGTTGTACATATCTGTTTCACACACAAGTCCACAGGGCAACTCACAGCCAGTCTGGATTCTGCTTTCTTCAGTGTGTGAACTAGTTTATCGTGACGTCTGCACAGCGTCAGACTGTTACAGAAGTCAAGATGAAGGCTCTATCAAGAGGTCTACTTACACTCTAGCATTTCTACTTCCATAGTCCTCAAAAGGTTCTTCATTTCACACAGGGTGACTGCCTGTTGCACAGGAGCTGATACAGGATATTCTGATGGGGGGAGAGGTCCTTCTATCCTGTGCTTGTTTCATAGATGATGCAGGCTTCCTGCCATGAGACTCAGCTGCTGCCTCCTGTAGCTGCTACTCACATGCATATATACCTTCTGCCAAAATTCCTGACCTCACACTGTGAGCATACTCAGTCCCTGCTGCTGGTGCCTACAGCCCTCAGGAGAGTCACCCTGGGGGGTGGTACAGACAGCAAAGCACCATGAACCATCCCACATCCACACTCAGAGGCTGTTACTATTTTGCCTGCCAAGAGAGGGATTTCAAAAGATTTGCTTTCCCTCGATGACTGACTTGGACACCTCATTCAGGGTCCTCACCACAATTCTCAGCAGCTCCACACTGGTGGAGTTTCATTACAGGCTAATGTCCCAGGGTTGAATGGAGAATGGAGACATGACCCACCAGCCAAGGCTAGGTATGCTCCTCAAGGAGACAGCAGACCACAGCTTGTGTGGGGAGAGGGGGAGAAGGAGGAGGAGATTTTCATATAAAACATTACAGAAAAAAAAGGAAATTAACCTTTTCACAAGAACATCTCCAAACTGTCTTGTATCAGGGCAAGGCCCCAAACCCAGAAAGATCAGTATTTACAAATAGGGCTTTGGGAAGCCATTTCAGAGCAAGCAGGTAGCCATGCCTCTCATTTGCCATTGTGAGGAAGAAAATGCTCATTCCCTGTGTTGAGCATCAGAACAGCAGCATCTCTCAGTGCAGCTGCCAGCCAGGAAGGGCCCAGCCAGCCCAGCCCCAGCACAGCTACAGGAGCCTTGGTGATTTCCCCATCCTCCTCAAGGCTGCACATAAACCCTTTCTCCAGAGCACTTTGCTTGCTGGTCCATCCCTCAGACAAGGATTGCCTAGCAGTGTTGCAGATCCTTTATTTCTCCTTAAGGGAGTGTTAAACTCCCCTTTAAATGCACAGCCTAACTATGACAGTCATCAATTTGTGCTGATGCTTGCTGGGTTGCCTTGCTGGCCTTGGGATTACACTTTCTGGCATATCACAGAATCACACAATGTCAGGGGTTGGAAGGGGCCTCTGAAGATTGAGTCCTACCCCCCTGCTGGAGCAGGACCAAAATTTAAAAGCACCAACTGGGTCACACACCCCTGCACACCTGACTTATAAAACATTTACACTCATCCTTTCTTCTGGCTCATTATCTTGGATGGTGCTTCACTAAAAAATCTGGAGCCATACTTTCCAGACTCTCAAATACTGACTTTAACTCAACATAACATAAGGTATAAACCATGAAATTGGGAATTACTTCTGAAATTTCCTGAAGTATGTGTACATTTGAAATAAAGGTTTTAAGCCAAAGCTTTCAGGAGTCATCTGTTAAAAGAACAATTGAGTTGCAATATTATCTATTACGTCTGACAAATAAACCACTTCAGTATCTCCTGCCTAATTTCAGTGAACCAATGAAAGTATCTCTAAATTAGGTAAAGAAAAAATTTACCTAAAAATTATTTACACACCATGGTGATTGTTTCTTTTCTTCTTTTCTTTGGAAAAAAAAAATAATTGAGAAAAACACTGGGTATGAGCCTCAACCTTTTCCCTCTTCTCCTTTTGATGTCTGGATGAAATAGTGTAAGAAAAAATGAATTCCACAGAAATAAATGCTGCAAGATTTACAGCACAGTTTCTGTATTTATTGCTCTCCAGCATCTTTTAAGTCCACTAAAGCACTCTGAGATAATCAAGTGAAAAGCACAGGAAAAACGTGCTTCTTTAATAAGAATCCTTTGAGCAGTTTACAAAACCAAGCAAGTGTGATGTGTGACAGCCCAAGGGCACAGTGCCTTCATCCAGGCAGGCTCCAGACTGGTCTGTTTTGTCAGTCACATCACGAAGTCATATCCAAAATGTTTCCCACTACATCTTAGCTACTTCAGATACCTCAAATCTTTCCTCCTGTAGAGAAGCAACCTTTTCCTCCTCCAGAACATGTATTTGCCTTTTTCCATGTAAAATATTATCTAGTTATCTTATTTCCGTATTTCCAACCCAAGATAGATGTATTCCTACAACAGGGAGGAATGCAAGAAGGATAGAAGTTAACATACAGGATAAACAAAACAGAAACTGCTATACCTCTGGAAAAAGCCCTTAGGTAAGACTCCTACAACTTCCCAGTCCCTACAGAAGCAAGCAGGGGCATGAACTCCCAGCTCCAGGTAATTTATTGCAAGAATTCTGTTAGTATTAAGAATCTTAATAGAGTCACAACAGTGGTTCTCTTCACAGTGTCACAGTCCAATAAATCTAGTAAACTCATTGGTTTAACTGAAGAAAGAGTAACACCAACAGCAGGGAAACAAGGCATTTCATAACTGTTGTGGCACTTTTGTTTCCCTCCCCAGTCTTATCCGGTATTCACTCCTTCCTCATCCTCTTTTGGGATATTTTTTGTGACTCCTTCAATGTACTTTCTGGTAGAAAAGTCTATTTTTAGCCCACACCACTGACATTTCAAGTTAATCTTGTGATGGGAACTGAGTTGTAGCTTTATGTTTCCATGGTTTCTTTAGCTGATAAAATAATACTATTGATGGTTAACTTCTAGGTCTTTCATAGCCCTCTTATTTCACAAAGGATGGAAGTATGGGGAGGTGGGGGTGGGAAGGATGTAGCTTGAAGGGCCAAAACTGAAATGACCTTGCAGGAAATGCCTTGAAGGAGAGAAGGCTGGTTGTAGAATTATGCAAAGACCCTCACCTTCTTCATTTCCAGCGCTGTACCAGTTGCCCTCCTTCTGACTCCACTTGATGCAAGCAGCATTTTCAACAGCAAAATTTAACCCACTGCTGGTAAACACTGATTCTCTCAAAAAGCCTGTGGGGACATGCTGCATTCAATGAATCACAGAATCATCACAGTTGGAAAAGATCTCTAAGATCATCAAGCCCAACTGTCAACTCAGAAAATAAAAAACCTAAACCACCCTGCCCACTAGAGCATACCCTGAAGTGACACATCTACATGATTTTTGAACACCTCCAGGGGTGGTGACTCCACCAACTCCCTGTGCAGCTCATTCCAGTGTCTGACTAATCTCTCAGTAATGAAATTCTTCCTAGTATCTAATCTAAACATCCCCTGGCACAACTTCAGTGTCCTCTAGTGCTGTCATCATCTACCTGGGAGAAGAGGCCAGCACCCACCTCCCTACGACCTCCTTTCTGGTAGCTCTAGAGAGCAATAATATCTCCTCTCAGCCTTCTGTAAACTAAACAATCCCATTTCCCTCAGCTTCTCCTCATAGGACTTGCTCTGTAGACCCTTCACCAGCTTTGTTGCCCTTCTCTGGACACACTCCAGCTCTTCAATGTCCTTCTTGTAGTGAGGAGCCCAGAACTGAACACAGTGCTCAAGGTGCAGCCTCACCAGAGCTGAGTACAGGTGCACGATCATTTCCATAATCCTGCTGGCCACATTATTTGTGATACAAGCCAGAATGCTGTTGTCCTTTTTGGTCACTTGGGCACACTACTGGCTCACATTCAGCTTGACTGTGATGTGTTCCTGTGGTCCTCAGCAGAATTCTGATAGAAGTGATGCTTATACCAGCTCCCCCTCCTCAAAGTGCAATGCTTATGGTCTACAAGGATATCAGAACCTACCCAAACATTTTTGGGGCAAGGAGTTCAACTGAGTGCTTCTGAATCTGCAGTGAATATGTGGGCCATCAGCTATTAACTTCTGCTTGTTCCTCCTTTTGTTACTGTTTTAACACAGAAAAAAAAAAGACTACATTTAGGAAGGAAATATTGTTTACTGTAGGGTTTGTACAAACCTGGGTGCTCAGTGGGATCCTATAAATCAAGCACACCTTTGTCACAGTACAGGGTTTCTATTATACACCACAAGTGCAGTTCAACTTATCTCCCAAGTACACCAAGATTATTATCTACATACTTGTCTGAATTCTTTTGTGAGAAGGGGGTCCTCCCCAGTACTATTCATCATTCTCTGCTACCTGTAATACCCATCTTCTGTGGCTACAGACTTTCACACTGAGACAAGCTCAGCAAGCACCCCCTTCCAATGGTGATGCTGGGGGGGAAGGTGTCTCTTTCAACATCACTTTGAGAAAGGGGAAAGGAGGATCTAAATAAGCACCAATGTTTAATTGCAGTGTAGTCCTCTACAGAGAGGGAGAAAAATGTCTGAATTTGTTAAGACACTTTTGCCCTCTGTGCAAGCTGTATATCCCAAATCACCCAGCCAGAAGCTGGCCCCTGATTTTCCTCTATTCTTCCTAGTAGAGCATGTTATTAAAAAATCACAAACAAACAAAAAACCCCAAGCCAACCAAAACAAAATTAAACCAAAACAAACCTCAGGAAAAACAGAAACAGCCAAAATATACCAGCATACCAGCTACTGCTTCCCTCTGCATTTACATCTCAGCCTCATTATGTCACTTGAACAATAGGAATTCTCCTGCTCTATTTTAAGGTTGCAGCTGCCTTGGAAATCTCCAAATCCTAGGTGTGGAACACTGGGGGAAATAAAGTTTGCTTTAGATTTCATATAAATATGTCTTCAATCAACATGAGAGTCTGTCCCAAAGCTTGAAGAAGCAATAAACAGTGCCGAAGCACAGCTTTGGGAAGAACCTGAGCCCAGTCATTTTTTCATAAGGAAACAAATACAAATGTGGGATCTAGCCTGAAAACTTGAAGTGTCACAGATGTGACAAAGATTATAGTAAATCCAAAGATTATAGTAGAATATTACATGTCCTTCAAGTCAGTCACAAACACTCATCACCCTGCAATCCCATGGACCTCTAGTTAAGTCAAGTCAGGGTAAGCTGGAATACTTTAATCACAAATTGCAACTGCATCGTCCTTGGAAAGGTTCTCTGAAGTTATTCTGTGAGGATAAACTAAATAATTTTCAGCAGCAGCTTTGACAACCAGGAAAATAGAATTATAATTTTCAGGACATACGTTCATTTTGGGGTCCTCTAATCCCTTCCCCAGTAAGGGAAAAGTGCTTACTCCTCTCAGACAAAAGTTAGGCAAGGAAGACTTGGCAAATGCCAAGAAAGCAGGCAGGACCACTTCCTTAGGCTGCAGTGATTCAGTGAAATCCAGTGATTCCAGCCTACTCTTTTTTTGCTCCCAGGTAATAAATAAACTGCAGGGTGCTAAATTTTGCTTCAAGTTTCATTCCTCAGCATTTCTAGATCTTAAAACTTCTCCAGAGTCCCTTGTGCTGTCAGAAAACAGCTCTTAGTTAAAATACAGGCTTAATAACACCTGGCATGTGGCATACACCCAGCAAATAACATTTTTCAAACACAAACTTTGACTATCACAATGGGGATATCTCACTGTAAAGCTAATGAAGGGGTAGTGGGATGCAGATGCCCACAGGAGGTAAATTGTTCTTGAGTTGGATTCAGACCACCCCCTGGCAGCCAGCTCACAGATTATGTTGGGATTCCAAAAGCATTTTACTAAGAATAGAAATCTTTAAAACAGAGCTGATGTATGGAACATTGCTGGTGCTTTGCAGAGAAGCTGGATTTATCCCATGTGGACACCCAAATGAAGTAACACCTGTAGCTGAAATTATGAGTGGCTGGCATTCATGTCTGGGATCAGGCCACAACAAATATCAGAGGAGTACTAAAATACTCTTTTATAAAAAAGTATGGAAAGAAGTATACAAGGAAATCCTCCACCTGTGGATACTCCCCACAGTACCCAGCTGCACCATTCTCGTTTTCTATTGTGTCTTAGGCTGAGGGAGGAAAATAAGGGTATCCTTATGCAGAGGTCCCTGTCACTGCTTGCTCCTTCTCCTGTAAATTAATTTTGTCACCTTCATCACATGCCACCAGCTGCAGCTGGTGGGATTCTAATAAAGGTAAGATGGAGATGATAATCAGATACACTCAAAGTTCGAGGCAGCAGTCTGCATTGAGTCAGATGTACTGCATTTGTTGAGGTAACAATGAAAATAATGCACATTCATTTATTAAACTCCAGGCTCAAGTCTCAAAACAGAGGTAAAATGCAGGCTGAGGACCCTTCTTCAAGTTTCTGGCACATTTCACACCAAACTTACTTGCAACTAAAACTTCTCACACCTGCTACTTGTTTTGACAGTGGGAAAGGACATTGTTTTCACCATGAATTATGTCATATTATGTTCTGCATTAAAAAAAAAAAAAAAAAAAAAAAAAAAGAGAGAGAGAGAGAAGAAATGGAAATGGTTTAGTGTTATTCTAAGAAAGAATTTGTCCTGGTCTTCTAAACTGGTACAGATGGAAAAACTACAACTAAAAACGAAGTAACATAGAACTCTAAAGAACACCTGCCCAGGGACACTCTTTAGGGAAAAGGTGCTTACAAGTATGCTTCAGAAGATGAGCAATAACAGCATGTGTGTCCCTGTCAAGTAAAACCAAAATTCACCAGTTGCCATGATTCCCTTTCTATTCTGTGTAATTCCTCTCTCTATATGTATATCTTCTCTGTATATATACAGAAATATAGATTTTTTTTTTCCCCTCCTCAAACCAAGCCTGCAGGGAATGAGTAGTTCCTATAAAGTCAGCTGATGAAAAAAAAAAAAGTAAAGGAGAGAATAACCTGGTGCAGAGTCTTTCAAACACTGATCATTTGACAGGTAGTCAATGCTGGAAAAGGGCATTGAACTAAGCTATTCCTAAGGCAATTCTGTAAACATTTAATTTTACAGCGTTCAAAGATGAACAAAAACATGTACCACTGCTAGATTTTATGCAACCAATTTAAGACAAAAGAAACCAGATGAGTGCAAGCATCCGGAAAAGAGGTATCTATACACAATGAAGGAAAGGCAAATTTGTATTTTTCCATTTCTCTTCCAAACTGATGCACTTACTGGCAGCTGGGCTTTCTTTTCTCTTCTGGCAAACTGAAGTGTCTGTGCAAAAAGTGACTCCTAAATCAAGGCTTCTTGGCACTTCCCAATACACAGCTCTTTTCAGCTCATTATAATTTTACTTACCAAGCATTAAAGAACTGGGAAGTCTTCCATGATGGTGATCTGCTTCAGGATAGGTTATTGTATTCTAAAATAGTCCATCTAGAAATGGTTATGCATTTCTGAAAACAAGGCTCAGGGGATGTATAGAATTTTGCCTATTTAAAGGAAATTGTGCAACTACTTTTTAACAGGTTTTACCTTACACAATACTTTAGCACTGAGCCTTGAAATGTAATAGGTTTTCACATAGGTTCATGCCTTTTGCCCATTGCTTGTGTGTGCAGAGGGATGTGTTAGTGTTCCAGCTCAGTTCCTCATCCACACAGGGCACCAGCCCCACACAGAAGAGATGAGCAGAGACTTCTCCACAACAGGTTTTCCAAAGCATCCATGCCAACAGAGCAGGAATTGAGAAGTAAGGCCACTTACTGAAAGGAGGGTGTAGCCAAATGGGGGGTTGGTCTCTTTTCCCAGGCAACTATCAACAAGATGAGAGGGCATGGTCTTAAGTTGTGCCAGGGGACGTTTAGGTTGGATATTAGAAAGAATTTCTTTACGGAGAGGGTGATCAGACATTGGAATGGGCTGCCCAGGGAAGTAGTGGATTCTCCATCCCTGGAGATATTTAAAAAGAGACTGGATGTGGCACTCAGTGCCATGGTCTGGTAACCACAGTGGTAGTGGTCAAGGATTGGACTTGATGATCTCAGAGGTCCCTTCCAACCCAGCCAATTCTATGATTCTATGATTCACTTGTGTCTGTGCTCTTCATGCCCCCATGGCAGCACAGAAGGGCCAGGAGTGAAAACCTGAGTTCAGAGTAGAGGCAGTGACAGCAAGTCCTGGCTGCTGTTTGCATCACCCCCATCAGTCTGCCTGTGAGGTTGTGTGTGCTGTGTGCATGACAATCAGTGAATCAGACCAGCAACAGCCTCTCTGTCCCCTACACAGGTTCACTGTACAGCCACACCAGCAGCATTGCCATCACAGCACAGGGGTGAGGAGGAGCCTGCAGCAAAGAGCAGAGGCTGACACCAGAGGATCAGTCTCTGATGCCATGCTGAGAAGAGTAAGTTCACCTGTTGAAAACTCAGGAGCAGGGGGTGTGGTGAAATGACAAGAGGCAGAAGCACAGAGTGCAGAAGAACAAAGCACAAAGCAGCTGCAGAGAAGAGGGAGAGGAGAGGTAGTAAAGTAGACAGGTACAGAAGGCAGTGATATCACCTTACCCAAGGCACCCGGAGCTGATACCAAAGCACCAACACTGCCAGCAAGTAACTGCAAAACCTCTGGCAGAGCATCCTTCTCTGCCTTTGCCTTTCACTCCCTCCTTCTCTGTGGGAGACTTCCACTACCTTCTCCTTCAGCCTTTTGATATAAAAATACTGATTCTGCTTAAAGTGAGTTTTATGGAGGAAATAGCTTTTGTGTTTATTTCTAGTTTCATACAAACACTAGAATTTTTTTCCTAGCATGCACAGGACTGAGCATTAAAAGTTGTTGTTTTACTGTGCCTCAGATTTGTTTGACAGGCAGCTGAAGTTTTCAGAAGCCCTGAGCTTACCTACAGCTTGAGAGAGCAAATGAAGTGGCACAAGACAGACAGTAAATTACTTCCAACTCCTTCTTACTTGCCCAGAAACATGGCACATGAATTACAGGGCATTTCTCTCTTGACAGGGAACAAGCACAGAGAAGGAACCTTTCAAGCTCAACAGGCTGAAAGCAATGGAGTCAGTTTCTTGGTAAGGAATTCCAAGTAGTTTTCATCTTCCCATCTTCTCCTCCAAAACCCTATCTATATAAGATAAGAAATCCTGGGAAATGTTCAAGGCCAGGCTGCATGAGGCTTTAGGCAACCTGATCTAGTGGAAGCTGTTGCTGTTCCTTAACATCCCTACCAAGTCAGACCATTCTATAATTCTATGATTCTAATCAGAACAAGCATACAAACTGAAAAAAGCGCTCCCTATCCCTTACTGAAACTTTTCATCAAATTAAAACCTGTTAAACCTAAGCCTGACATGTGCTTGGCCTTCTTTGATGGTAACTTCCTCCAGATGCTGACTCAGGCTAAGCAGTCAGCCTTGGAACTTAAGTAGTAATGGTTACTGAACCAAATGGGGTCCTAGTTCAAATCCCAGTCATGAAGAATAACAAATTCTTCAGCAATTACAAATGCTTAATCTGAGTTTCTTTGACACTTAAATGAACATTAAAATGTTTGGAATCAAATTACCTTTAGACAAAGAATAATTAAAAAGTCACAGTACAGAATTAAAAATGTTGGGATGGAGGCTGCAGTTACAAGTTGAATGTATGCCTTATAAGAAGGTGATGATGGTCATAGAATGATAGAATGGTTTGTGTTGGAAGGTACCTTAACAATATTCTTGCTCCATCCTTACTCCTGTCATCAGAAACCACTTTAATCCCCAGGCTGCACATATGCCAGGACAGGATAACCAGTTCTACCCAATCCATCAGAAATCTGGCATTTTTAAAGAGTTCTACTCTTGTGACCTGAATTGTATCTCTCTAATGTACTTTCAGCTACAGTAGGAAATCACACTGAGAAACTTCAGCTAAGAATGGAGGGTTATTGAATACATCACCAAGCTAATCCCTCCTCAATAGAGACTTGGAATAGACAATCCACCAACCCCTTCTGATCTGAAATGAGTAATCCATCAAGCTAGTGTAGCGATACTGGAAGTCTAATATTGCCAAAAGCAAGCATTTCTCAAAATCCTTAAACTGTACCAATTCTATAGAGAATGTAAAGCAATCACTACAGTTTCATATTGTTGCCATGGGTTTTTTTGCAGGGCAGCTGCACTGTGCAGACTAAAGCATACCTATACATGGATTTCCAGACCTGACCAATCCTAGCTGGCCAAATACCCTCAGCAGCATCACCACAGAGGCCGTTTCTGCACCATCTCCCTCAGAGCATCCTACCATTTTGACAGTGCACATGAGCAGAGGTCCACCCCTAAAAAGCAACAAGCATCCTTGTCTTCCTTCTGTACTCACTATTCTGTAGTTGTGCTTAGAAAAATAGTCTTGAAACACTCCCAAGGACAGGAGATTGTGATTTGCAGTTGGTCTGTAAGGGCAGATGAAAGCCACCAGGCAGATTTTTTTGGCTTAATGCCCTTCCTTGTATGAGCCATGTCCTGTGTTCCCCTGGCACAGAAGTTTCTCTAATTCACCATACAATGTCTGTCATTAGTCTGCAAAACAACTATGACAGGCACTCTATTGTAATTCAGTAAACATATTGTTTCAAACACTTGTAAGCATGTACAAGTCAAATTCAGTGCTTCTAAAAGGACAAATCAAAATCCCAAATCTAAACATCCCCAAGTCCTGGATGGAAACAGCCCTGTATCCTGGTATCAGGCAAGCACACATCTCTCTCATGGTCAGAGTCAAAACCTAAGGTCTGAACACACTCCTCTCCTGTCAGATACTTAGGAAATGCCAATTGATGCCATAGGTTTTTTCCTTCTTCTATTTTTACTTTTATAAGAAACGCAAATTATTGATAGTGTGAAATATTTCAGATAATGAGAACAAAACCAGAGCCTCCTTTGAAGGACAAATACTTGCCAGCTTCCCTCACTCAAAAACTGAGAGGGCAGAAACTTGCTCCAGTTCTGCAACTCCTGTTATGGGTGTCTTACAGAGAGAACATTTCTCCTAAGAAACAGAAGTGCTTAAATTCAGTCTCTTCCTCTGTTTATCAGTAGACATTAGATCCTCCACAGTGCTCAAGTTATTTCTGCTTTCCCTGAACCCACAAGTTGGAAAGAAAATGTGCAAGCTTACCTCCAGATTTTTTCCCATCACTGCTGCTCCTGAGTGAATTTGGTTTAATTGATCCTTGAATTCCCCCTCACACAGAGGGATGTTTTCCTGTGCAACTGCACTACTACAAAACATTTAACATCAAATAGCAATGTCTTCTCTGTTGCTAGCTGTACTACAACCAATTGTCTTGTTCCCTACAGATAAGTTATCTGTATCCACACACAAAGCTTCTCAAGCAGTCAAAATTCATGACTCTAAATTCTCCCACACAGCCATTAGGATGATATGGAAGGGAACAGCATACAAGCTAAAAAAGCAATTTGAAACCTACTGTTTTAAAGCTGCAGTGGACTTGCTAAAGCTTCATAGGCTTTTAATAATTTGCCTCAATACTGTTTTTCAGAGTTTGGGGAAAGTAATCCTTAACATTTCACAGTCTAATATTCTAACAAAATTAAGAGGTCTTAATGTATGTTAGCATAAGCCCCTCAGACTCAATTACACCAAACAGTGATTCTCTCACCTCATTTCTTCAGCTACAGCTTATGAAACTGACCAACTGCTAGCACAGGCCCCCTGCCTAACATTTGCATGCAAAGATAAAAGGCCACAGAATTCCAGTTATACAAATTCCCAAATCCTCAATTGCCAAGCCATTTCAGAAGCTAAAACTTCGTATTTCTTGCAGAAGTTGAAGTTTTGCTTGGCTTACTGTTTTTTCAAAGTCAGGGGAAAAAATGTGGCACCCAGAATGCCATTAAATGAGCAACTTCCTGGTTTTTAACAGGAGTAAATGGAAGGCTTTCAAGTGTCCAGCTGCAAGGAAGGAAAAAGCAGGAATCAGGAAGCTTTACTTAGCACCTTCCAAAATCAACAGTACACCACCTATTCAAAGAGAGATGCTCCTCAACAACTTGTCTCTGTGCTGTAGAAAAGAAATGACTTACTGAATGTAGGGAACTGAAGACAGGTTATATCATTCAGTTGACAGACACCACAAAAATTACTCAAAAAGAATGGCGAGTATCAGTTCAGGACAAAACATACTTTATTGTACTGTAATGTCAGAAGTACAAGAAAAGTACTGCAGAGAACCATGCTAATGGGGCTTTTAGGGCCTGTGAAGGACAGAAGTACAAGATAGTGGGGTACTACTGTACTCAGTGCAAAAACTGATTCATTTGAGGCACAAGTACACTATTGTTTAAGCAGCTTGATTCAAGCACAGCTCTGGTACGTGATCTACTGTTTCCTTTATATGGGACAATTCTATAAATAAAACTACTTTTACATTAAATAGGCAGTAAATTCAAGTCAGGGGTGTCCAAATTGCCATTTGGCAACCAGAAAAATTAAGAAAAATACTCTGCATAGTCACCCTCCACATTTTAGTTTCAGATATGGAGCTGTTGGCTACTGAAGAAAAGTTATTCTGAAAGGACAGAGCCCAGATCTGTTTGACTGGGTGGGTTTTTTTCCTCTCTTATACATCTGTGCATAACTTACTTCACATGAACCACAATTTACCCAATAAGAGAAAAAAAACTGAGCTAGGATCTTTGATAAGGAATCATACCTATCCAACATTCAAATACATTTCAGCCCTTGAGATCTTAATTTATGGCTTAAGACACAATGCAAGTGTTTGGGCGATCTTGAGTTAAGTTAATAAAGAGTGTTTTTGCTAAAAAGGCAAGCAAGATCACTGGTTTAAACAGAGCTGACCTCTACAAGAAACAGGACTCCAGGTCACTAGTTACTACTAGGCTGACACGTACTGCTGCTCAGAAAGATAAAAACGTAACAAAACAACAAAAAGGTTCAATGAAGTTGAAAGATAAAGGTTTTAAAACCAGAAGCAGCATTTGAAAACAAGCTGTTTAAATTATTTTTTTTCAACAGACGCAGATTGCATAACTCTAGGCATGAACAAACATGCTGGCAATATTCTCCTTTTACACACCAGCTGTGTTTAACATAGGAAGTTCTGGGTTTAAATACCGCTACTTGAAGAATTAAGATCTGCAATTGCCTGTCGCCTTAATGAGATTAATAGAGAAACAAAAAAATATATATTACTACTAAAACAGTAGTTTCTCAGTGGATCCCTATCATTACAAACACAGCTTCTGATCTGTATCCAAGACAAAACAGACAACTATCATTTTATATTATTACTATGCTGATGAGTTACATCAGTTAAAGTTAAAAAAAGCCAAGCAGTTTTGTCCTATTTCAAGAATAGTTTCAAACCAACACCATTTTACATGGCAAATGGGACTTCACAAATAAACAAGGAATGGTGACATCTTTGCATCAAGAATGACAAGAAATAATGGGCTCTGTGCTATCAATCAACCTCAACAAGAATATGGCACAAGGGCCAGCTCAAGCTGTACCAACACTGAACCTTCCGCACTCGGCACAAATTTGTATCTCTTCACTTTAGCTAGCAAATCAGGTGAAAAGACTGGGTAAAAAAACCCCCAAAACCAAAAACCCAAAACCAACAATCAACCAAACAAAAACTAACTAAAAAATTAAGCCAAAATTGGAGTATAGTTTTTAAAAAACGTCTGCAGTTTTAAAATAACATTACGCTGGCATCAGTTTGTGCAAACTAAAAAAACTCACTGCATTTTTCTCTAACAAAAGACAAATCCCCCAAATATTGCCATATAAATATGCCCATTGCATCTGTAGATACGATCTCAAATCTAGCAGATGTAAATGCACAAGAGAAAAAGTTACAGCATCTGCACTACATTCTTTCTACAAAGAGCTGCTGGAGGGAAAGTAAAATATAAAAGGAATAAAGAAAGGAAAGTTCCATCTGAAATACTCTCACAATCTTTCCCACCCTGTAGTCCATGAATCCAACTCTGATGCTAAGGTGACAGTGTATGTAAGCAGATTTTTTTTGTTGATTTTATTATTTTTGAGTTTCAATTGAAGAGGACCTGCAAGGAGACTCAAGTCTCTTCAGGAATTGTCAGATGGAACGTGCTCCTCAAACCCTTCACTCTCCCGGACCAATGCTCTTTCCAGGATCACGCGGCCTTCCTTGTAGCGCTGGCTGTCTTCAGTGGCAAATTCATAGATCCAGCCCAGTTTGCTGTTGCAGTTCTTGCAGCTCACATCCCGAACCATGTGGCGGCCAGTGAGCATGACCCGATCCTGGACTTCACTGTACTGCAGATTTACCACCTGATACAAATACACAGGGGACAGGGCAGAGAAAGGGTTAGCCTGTCTGCAGCAAAGCTCCCTGACAATGTGCCTTAACTATCAACATTTTAAAAGGAAAAAGCCTCTGACACTGAGCATCCTCTGTGAGATGCAGTGTAATAAGTAAACAACCCTTGAAAGATCTCCTGCTTGGGAAGGTAACACTTGGAAAATGTGCTTCATGAGAAGGTATAGCCCTCAGTGTTTAAGTGAGATACATGAAATGCTGTCACAAAGCAGAGTATTGTATTCAACTTTGGGTGAGAAGTGCCTGGTGAGCAGCCTGTGAACTGATATTCACCCAGCTGTCAAATACATAACCCATTGCTAGAAACCAGTGTGATCATTTAAATCTCAGAAATCAGAGCCAATATATTAAAAGATATTTTTTCTGAAAAAATCTTGGACTGCTTTTGAAATAATTATCTAAGAAAAAGCAAAGCTCTGTGGCTCAGAATGTAGGCATGAAGCGTGCACCTTTTCTCACGTGATAACTCATCAGTTTAAAATATACTTTTAACTTGTTTATGCAGCAACACCATAGAATCACGAAAAGTCGATGTCAGAACTATATCCAAACTGCTAATATGCAACAAGATTCCAAAAATGTTCTTGCTCTCTCTACTTCAGATATAAGGTTTCTGACTGCAGAAGTTGTGTTGAATTAAATAAAATTTGATCAATAAAAAAAAGTTAAACTAAACCAGAGTATTATTGCCTGTAAAAGAGATTGTATTAGGTAAAGTTGCCAAACTGTTGTTGGCTTAAATGCATTTTAGAAATTAAAAGGAATACTATCCAGACTTTATATTTTGTTTAAACTGAGTGGAAGTCCAAATGCCTTTGGATATCTTTCATAGAGAAAATATAGGTCTCACAGTGAATTTGAGGTTCATATTACAGAAGTCTGCAAAGTTAAAACTTCATGCATTTTAGCATGATGTATCTATCTCCACAATCCTCTAGTTTAGATAGCTTGCCATCAGTATCAAATGCCTCCTTTGACTTCAAAGACAGCTGAACAAACTAAAAATAAAAAATCAGAACAGTAATTGCAAAACACTATAGCCAAGAAGTTTTTTAGTTTTAATGACAAATTCTTTTCCTACAAACTCATTTTTCAAAAGCAAATACTAGTTAACCTTCATATTACCAACCTTATTAAAAAGAAAGGCTCTTCCTGTAGCCCCTGTAAAACGAGTGGAGATGAGCTCAGAACGATTGGTCAGAATTGTGTCACAGTTTGCACAGGAGAACAGGCGAGTGCCACCAATATGATCCAGAAAAATTCTTCCCATTTTTACAACTTACGTAAGTTTATACTTAAGACCTGAAAGCAAAAGGAAAAAATACATACATGTAAAAAATCTTGCAGAAAAACCAAGCGAAAATAAACAACCGACAAATCTAAACACCCCATACATATGACAGAATATTTTGCAAGCTAACTCAGCTAATGATTGCAGAGGTTCTTTCTTTGTTTCACAGATCAACTACTGAACTTACAGACTCCATTCATCCTTTCTCATCAAGACGAATTCTGTCCCAGAGTGACCATCTTACCAGTAAGATGGCACATCTGGATGAAACCTGATTACATGAGCAAAACATGAACTGAAATCTTTAAAATTCAGTTGAGACATTTGCAGACCACAACTGAACCCTACCGTTGTTAAAAGCTCCCACTTCTTTCCTATTTTCTTTTCCTTTTTAATACAAGACTGAAATTCCATTCCAACAATATTCCCAACGACTCACCCATCTTAGTCAGCACTGGGAAATGAAGCACTGAGAAGTACACTGAGTCACAAAGACAATCATAATTCTGCTAAGTCACACCACCTTTTTAAAATACATATTTATTTTATCACTTCCCCTCAGCTTGGAACAATTTATGACATGTAGCCACACTGCACCACCATCCAGGATGCTTTAGTCTTTTCAGTACAGGAGACTAAACTACTGTATTTGACTACACACTTACTGGTTTCATATGCATAACAAGGTAGGAAAGGTTTCTATTTCAGTAAATAAACAATTCACCCAGTCTTTACGCCAGACAGCTTTATATAAAAACATTTAAAGCTGTCTAATTTAAATGCAAAACCCTGTGTCATTTCCATCACTACATCATCATTGAAATACTCAGCAACTCCAATGAGAAAATGAGAGATTAGGAAGTTTATAGCGGCAGATCTGCAGTACCTGATAAATGAACTTCTTCAATCCTTTGGAAACTTAAAGTATCTCATCAACTTTATATAAACTAACAAATTACTCAGTTATCTTGCAATTAGGCACAGATCATATCAGACAGTTGAAAACAAATCACAAAGGATGGTAACATGACAAAGGAATTAAATGACGTTACTTCCATTTCAACTGCAGAAAAATTCAATGACTAAACACATATATAGTTAAAGAAGTTACATATACCTCCATGTATTCTTCACATGTAGAATCAGGGAAGAGCATTGTCTCCATTTTTTCATGCACAGCAATGCAAAATAAATCTGACACACTGCAATATTGAAGTTGTGTGGGTTTTACTTTTCAAAGTAGGAGACAGTGTGCTGCTCATAGAGAAATTAATCAATTTTTGTGCTCATCAAGTTAAATATTCTGTGTCAAATGCCTTTAAGAAGCACAATACCTAAATTAAAACCCTTTCAAGTTTTAGTGGATCAGTTTCTTAAAGCTTACGCTGACATGCACAAAGCAGATGGATTAAAACATGCACCTGCACACACAAAAATTTAAAATACCATTTTAAAATGTAAAATTCCTAAGTCACTGACACTTTTTTTCTAATTGCTTATTTCATCACTTGTGTTCTTACAACATGTGGCAATAAAAAGGATTCCTAGTATTTAACAGAGTGGTTTTAACACAAGTTCCTTATATTCAGATTTTTCCAGTCACTATTAGTCTTTGTATTCCATCTGAAGGATAGATAAAAATTCAAGGCAATTGAACAACTCTTTCTATTAAAGGTGATATAATAACCCTTTCTCTTCTTTAAATAACACAAGTCTTGAGTTTGATGAAAATATGTCAAAGACTTGGCTGAGTGTAGGGGTGTGACTCCTCGTACCTCCACTCAAAATACAGGAAGCATTTTCCTGCAATTTTTAGAAGCATTGTACCTTTCTAATATGCCCTTTTCTTTCCTAGCAAACCAGGCCAGAAGGAAATATTAAAATGTGAATAGTGACAGCAGGAAGGAAAATCAACAGACAATGTGTGAATAAACAGGTATTGGTCAAAGTCTCCAAACAGAAAAACCATAAACACAAAAAATAAAAGCAATTGTGACAGACATGCCCATGAGGCACTTGGCCTAGCTCCAGAGTACCATCCTTACTAATTTTGAATGTTATTTTTGTGTTGGTTGTATTGTGGATTAAAAGCAATTAACCAATCAACCAATCACAAGTTATTGCAAATATATAATCAATATCCAAAGGGGTATTTCTTTCAGGGTAAACATAATTCACACCCTGTTACTGTTTTTAGAAGCTAACATAAGCTGAATCAATATACATCCTTCTCTTACCAAGAACAATATAAACATTAAGCTTGGTAAGTGACAAGAAAAGATCTATTACACAGGCTATCTTTGCAAAGCACATTTTGAAAAATATGCATCAGTTCTCAAAATGCAAATAAATCACCTATCTAAAACCACAACTCTTATCATTGCACTCAGAAAAGCAGTAACACAAGACCACTAAAATCATAATTGAACTACTTCAGGAGAGAGCACAAGAGTAATTCTACAAGCAAGTTTAGAAGTCAGAGGCATTCAAATGTACTACTTCTGTATATGCAACTGTGAAAGGACTGGATAGTAGAGTCCTGAAGATATTGAATATGAAGATAAATGCATAAATATGTTCAAACTCTTAAGGGTGAAAAACCTTGTCAAGTAATACATGGCCTGAAGTCTTGAATGTAACCTCCCCAAGTACCCAAATGAGAAAAAAACTTCCCAAAAGGCCTGGGTCACGACAGAAAGACACAGTGAGATTAAGTTGATAGTAGCACAAGGCTGTGAAAATTCAAACCAAAGTTGCAGCAGAATATATGAAACCAACTGGTATTGGAACAATTTTCTTCAGACTACATTGCAGAAGAAAACATCTATTCTTTAAATAAATAAAAAAATAGATACACATGAAAACATTGAAGAAATTGAATTCTACAATCTGCATTATAAAAGTCAAAACAATTAGATTTTAAGTAAGTTTTTTAATGAAATTGCTAAAATAATGTAATCCTACTAGAATGTCTTACATCCAAAATAACCCCCATACTTAACTGCCCCTGATAGATTCCAGTCAAGATAGGCAGCAGCCTATAACTATCAGTAGCTTTCATTTTTGATTGCTACAGGATCTCAGTGAGCCCTTAAGGGTCCAGCTGAAGGGTTATAAATCCAGTCACATTAGTCTTTATATACTGTGCATGGCAGTAAAAAGTAGTAAAAAAGTTATTAAATGACTGCTAGAAGGCAGCCTTTGAATGCCACATTTGATCACAAATTTTCTAAACAAACTATCGTGGAACTTTTCATTTCTTCTTCTCATATAAGGTGGAAAACTTAAGCTTCAGCTTGGGATAATTTCACACTGCCCTCCTCACTCTTTTTTTATCCCCCTAAGGTAACAGGAAGCACATATTCAGAAGGTACTTGCTTGTGGATAAAACTGCTTTCTCCTTATGTAAGGATCCTGAATCCTGTAGAGGGTATACTCACACACTGGTAAAAACAGAAGTGCAACAGTTGCTCTGAGGCTCATATCCCTTAAATACAGAAGTGGTGTGTACAAAGTAACCCAAGATAACTCTGACTTTTTTTTTTTTTTTTGCATAGTTCTCAGTTCCCATGTGAAAGGTGTGGGTGTCTTGTTTATGTTCACACATACATAAATTATCTCAAAAACAGCCACTTCTAGGTAGCTTTTATAGGCAGTGGGAGAGCAGTCTTAAACAAAGAAAAGCCAACTAATTGTGAAAAATGAATGCATTTGTAAAGCTTAAGATTCTCCAGTTTGGGGGGAAAGATGCAAGAAGTGCACTTACCCATTCGTCCACTCTTTAAACTTAAAGAGAGTGAAAATAACTTCCATTGGTTCAGAGAACCAAACAAGTTGCCTACAGCTATGCACAACCCCACAAAGTGACACCACTGTATCACACCAATTCCATCATGCCAGCAGAATTTTCAGGTGCAGTGGACAGGAATCTTGGTTATTCACAAAACCAAAGGAAAGAACAGAGATTTTTTTGGTCCATGATTTAATCTATAGTCAGTTAAGCCATCTTCATTGGATACGTGTCAGTGAAGAAGTTCTAGTGATCAAGCCCTCATACAACTTACCAGAACCAAGTTGTAATATTAAATTAATGGCTTTGATGTAAAACAGGCAGATTTATTTACCTTCACTAATGGGATATAAAGTACCTACCACTTGTCAAATCTACACAGTTCAAAGAGACATGTACTTTTAGGAACTGAGAGATGATTCCCACTGCATCAATAGTTGGCATTCTAACCACCACTATACAACCAACCTGCATTCTTGACAGGACTTCTAACAGACCAGTGGTAGGTCTAAACATTACTAGCTAGTAAGGCTTGCTGGCAGTACATTATTTTGACAGTACAAACCTTGAGTCATCCTCTTAGTCACACTGTGAAATATTTCCTGCCTGCATGCTTTTCCCAGTGAGTGCATGGAGAGGCAGGATACACAAGGACTGTGGCCATGTGCTATAATACCTATGTGTAGAGCAGTGTGCTCTCAAACTTCCACCTGTCTTTCAGTGTTCATTTTGGCAACACTAAGCAACAGCTGTCAAAGAGCTGACAAACAACAACTTAAGCTTGACCACTATCTGCAGATCTGAAAGCACCTGAAGCACTGGTTGGTTTTTGTACTACCTAATCTGCCTACCTTCACAAGTAATAAAGAACAAAAAAGTAACACAAAGAACTATTTATTAACATTTTTAAAACTAAGTGTTAAAATGCATCTCTTGAAGACACAGACCACCAACATTTGGTAGAGCCAGCAGGCACTTTCTATATACACACTGGAGTGCAGATATTTCAGGAGCCTCAGTGTTGCTTCAGCACCATCAACTGCATCTCAGATCTACAACAGAAAACAGCTGGTAGTTACAAGATAAAAAAGACAGACTCTCTTCTGCCATCTCCCTCATTAAAAACACTTTTCTTTCTATGGTAAGTCAAGAAGCACTCTCTGCCCCTTGAAAAAGGGCCATGCATATCCCTGGGCTCAGTAAAACATTCCACTTACTCTGAAACCAGGCTTAAACTTCATCTTCACATCTCAGGAACTGGGTTTAAGCTTCCTCTTCTCATCTCAGAGATGCGCAAAATAGGAAAAAGAACACTTAGCACAAGTGCACAAGAACACACATTAAAGAATCACTGGGTAAACAGGAAACACTTAACTTATTCCTTACCTTCATAGGTTTCTGCTGCTCATAAGTGAGGGTGCATCTGAAAATACACACGTGGTCAGTCTCTTAGTAGGTCTGAGATTCAATCATCTGCCACTGACTTCTGACTGCTGAAGCAAGCAGGGCCCAGCCTCTGGCCTCTGCCTACATGCAGAAGACATTATCAGAGAGCACCACATTTAGCCAAATATGAAGAAAGAAAGTGAACTGGAATGGTATGTGTTACTCATTAAAGTCATCCAACTACTTTAGCACACTGTACAAAGAAGTTGATACAGCCAAATGACTGCAGAGGCTTTGGCAATGCAATGAAAGCTGTGCCCAGATGCAGTGCTTGCACAGTACCAACCTAGTACAGGCTGCCTTGCAGGATGAAACTGCATTTGTACAAGTTACGAAAAAAAAAAAAAAAGAAAAAAAAAGAGCTTGAAGTTGATAAACGATTCTTAAGATAGAAGACACTGGTCCTGAGGTGATGCTTGCTGGACATAGATAAAGAAGCCTCAATCTTTAACCATATCCTGGTAATAAAAGAAACACCTGGTTCTGGAAGGTAAAGAGTGGAGTAGTCTGTAAACATTCACAGACCTGCTTAATCAGCACTCACCCCATTGTCATATATAGTAAAAAAAAAAACAACTTGAGTTGAACTAAAGGATACAATTATAAGACCACTGATGACCACCAGGGCCCCCCAGAGACCACCAACTCAGAATAGCAAGCATGCGCAACTAGGAAACGTAAATGATTTCTTGGAATAATCTGCATAACTCTGCCTTTTCTGAAGAATATTATGAATATGTATTCATGTACCATGTAACTCAGGTATCAATAGCTGCAGGACATGCACATTACATTGGAGCTGACCTCCACGCATCTGGTGCCATAATAAAGAATGATTGTCTCCTAAAACTTAAAAACAAGCTTTCCACGACTGAATTTTACAGTATCAGTTACAGTAGTGTAAATCTGTATCACAAGTTACACTAATATAATTTTCTATCATGAACTGGATTTCCAGGTAAAGCGACAGAAAAAGCACTGCACTGAGATACTGGCCTGTATATGAGTTAACACAACTTTGTATAGGTGTTTGCTCACAGTGGGACAGGGCAGTCAGTTTCAAGTTTCAGGGAGCAGAGCCATGGGGATGGGGTGCTTGTTTCTGTCACAGCCTGCATATCTCAGCATCTCCCACACAGTAACTTACACCCTCACAGCACTCTTGCTAGATAACATATAAAAGTATTAGTTTACAAACGGTATCAGATTAATTCTGTTTCCCAGTACTACACAAAGAGCCCCAAAACATCAACTATTCTTGTCTCTTTTTTCTTTTCCTTCCTTTTACCCCTTCCCTTTCTGCCTTCTTTTTCCCTTCACAACGAGAGGAAAAGGACCACCTTTCCCTCTCTTACTTCCTCAACTGTTTTTAAGAAAACTGTATTTCCTGGTTTTGTAATAAATTTATCCTTATTCACTTAAGCAGCAAAGATAACTTTTGCCTATTAATCCATATTGCAATTTTCAGAAAGCAAAACTGAATCAGATTTTCTGTTTTCATTAATTTTAGTGCTAAATTGATACAAATCTTCACCACTGGTTTTGTGAGTCATAGGAAAAACATAAGCTAAACAAACTTTAAAAAATGGTGAAAAGACAGCAAACTTCCATACAAACTACATCCACTGGCAGAAAGGTTGTCAATATGATTATTGCATCACACCAAGAAGTTCTTTAATCACCTAGGAAAATCAAATACAGATTTAGGCTCCAAAATTAAAGACAAACTTGTTACTGAATATCCACAGTTTACAGACATTTCCTCTCCACATTTAACAAGATATTTTTAATTTAAGTCTTGCTTAAGGAGCAAGAGCTGAGCAATGCAAGATTTCACCACAGGTCAAATGGTAGTAAACAAACATGAACCCATGACCTAACACTAGCCAATGACTAATACTACTTCAAGCTTCTGATAACTACCAGTAGAGGGAATGGTAAATAAAAACAAATATTTGTGTGCATGTGTACAGCTCTCAGATGACAAGTAACAAATCTCTCCTGCTCTTGTCATCCTTATGGATCTTTGAGGTGCTGTTTCTCTTGTCCTCACACACTTGGCAGCTATGTCTGAAACTCACTCATTATTATTACTAAAATCTATATGTAACCAATCATATACACATTATGTAAGTACTTCCACAACTACAGAAGAGAAAGTAGCAGATGACAGAAAACTCCAAGTAATTTATAGACTAAGACTAGCAAAAGAGTGTTATACTTAATTTGTCATAGACATTACTTGAACTCAGTTAGCCAGCACAAGTCTATACATAGCTGTCATATAGTGTTATATATAGCTATACATTTGAAATTATCGCATAAGGGAATCTTTAAAACCATGGAGCAAGTTTCCTCACTTTCTGTTATCAGTCACACACAACAATTACAGTTAATCTACTGCAATTTGTTTTTAAGAGTTTCTCTGTGACACCTACCACTTTGAAAAGAGTGTGATTCTCTCTCACAAGACTTGCTTGCTTGCCTTGTGTTCCTCCACTCTAACCCTAAAATCATGTTTACTGCTTAAAAATGAAGAAAAATAATTTATTAAAGTCTATCACAATAGGCCCCCTCCCTGGGAGTGTTCAAGGACAGGATGGATGGGGCTTTGAGCAATCTGGTCTACTGGGAGGTGTCCCGGCCCATGGCGGGGGGGCTTGGAACCAGATAATCTTCGAGGTCCCTTCCAACCCAAACCACCCTATGATTCTATAAAATAGACATGCTGGATTCACAGAATCGGCTGGGTTGGAAGGGACCTCAGAGATCATCAAGTCCAACCCTTGATCCACTACCGCTGTGGTTACCAGACCATGGCACTGAGTGCCACATCCAGTCTCTTTTTAAATATCTCCAGGGACGGAGAATCCACTACTTCCCTGGGCAGCCCATTCCAATGTCTGATCACCCTCTCTGTAAAGAAATTCTTTCTAATATCTAACCTATCACCTTATCTAGACCTTGCTTGCACGGTACTGCTGCACAGCTATCAAGCAAACAGATTACAGTCTTTGCACTGCTTTTTTCTTTGACTAGAACCTTTTCCAGAGGGAAAAAAAAGTGCTTACCAAATATTTCAGTCCCCTGGGAATCCATACTTCCACGGGGAAATCCAACCTAAGAGCTGACAGTCACGGCTGGCTCACTGATCCGCCAGCACCTCCATCAGCACATAACTACCCGTGACTTCTGACAGCTTCCCGGCAGAGTCACTTGTCAGGGGGGGGACACGGGCTTCACCCCGGGCTGCTTCACGGTGACTCAGCCGCCGGGGAGAGGTGACCGAGCAGCACCTTCTAACTGGGGAGGGGGAAAGGGCTGCGCCAAGGGGCACCCACCGCTGCTGCCTCAGCCGGGCAGAGCCACGCTACGGATGAGTGCGGGCGATGGGGGAGGGATCGGGGGCAGGGCTGAGCCCACCAAGCGGCAGCTTCCGCCTCCGCCGGGCGGTTAACCCCTGCCGAACCTTCCGCGGCGGTACCGGCCCGCGCCAGCCGCCCCGGACGGAGGTGACGCCAGGCCGCGAGCGCCGGACCACGGCCTTTGGGCCGAACCCCGCTGTCATACTGAGGGGGAGCGGAGACGGCGGCGATCTCAGCCCGGGGTCGGGGCTCGGCTGCCGGCCGGCTCCACACAAAGCCCTGCGCGGGGGCGGGCCGCAGCTGAGCGGGGCCGTGACGGGGGCGCGCGTAGCCATCCGCCGCCGGCTCGGCTCTCGGCGCCGCCGCCGGGCGCTGCCGGCAGCGCAGGCAACTTGACAACAAACAGGAGGAAACAGCTGATAGGAGGCCCCGCCGCCGCCGAGGGGCGCCCGGACCGAACCCCCCCTCCCCTGGGTGGCCCTGCTGACTTCACGCCCGTTCTGTTGCCCCCTCCCGCCGGCCGTGCGGGAAAGGAGGAAAAGGGGATGCGGAGGAGGAGCCCGGGCACGGCTCCTCGTTCGCTGCCCGGGGCCCCGCACAGGAACCGGCCCGAAAAGTTATCCTCGCCCCAGCACGGAGGGGATCCGGCGGTGCGGGGCCGGGGGAGGAAGCCGGCAGCGGCGGGGAGCGGGGAGTGCTCGGTGCCGGCGCTGGGCGAAGGGCTTGTCAGGAAGGCCGGGCGGCGCTAGGAGACGCTGGCGGAGGAGGGGACGGGGTAAGGGAAGGCCGATGCTTTGTCACGGCGCTGGGCCGCGGCGGGGCAGGCAAGGGCCACCGGCTACCTCTCTCAGTGCCGCCGGACCGGAGCGGTTTGCCCGGAGCCCCGCCGCGGCCCAAGAAACAACAGTGCCGCGCTCCGGAGCGGCAGCCGCCACCTCCCTCCCTTCCTCCCTCCCTGCCGGCGGCCCTCCCCGGCCCCCCCTGAGCAATACAATGCGGGGAGCCCCGCGGCCCCCCGCCCAGTTACCTCTTGCAGGGGAGCGGCCGCAGCTCCGTGCCCGGTGTCTTCCGCCCGCCCACCACAGCCCCGACGCTCCGGCTCGGCGGCGCGGCTCCGCCCCCGAACACGTCAATCACCCCGGCCGAGGCCTCGCCCCCGCCGCCTCTCGTCACGCCTTGCTTTGGGTCGCCTCACGGCTCCGCCCCGCGGGACGGTACCGGCAGGCCCCGGCTGCCTCTAGTACCATGGCTCGGCTCGGTGCGGGCCGGCATCCGCCTGCCCGGTTCCCTCTCGCAGGCCGCTGTCAGCCGCCGCCCCGCGCCGGGTGCCCTCCGCTCCCCGCATCTGCCGCCTGCGTCCCCTCTGCTCGGGCGCCCATGAGAAGGACTCATAGCACAGACCCTATGAGGAGAGGCTGAGGGAGCTGGGGGTGTTCAGCCTGGAGAAGAGGAGGCTCAGGGGAGACCTCATCGCTCTCTACAACTCCCTGAAAGGAGGCTGGAGCCAGGGGGGGGTTGGGCTCTTCTCCCAGGCAACTACCAGCAAGACAAGAGGACATGGTTTTAAGTTGTGCCAGGGGAAGTTTAGGTTGAATATTAGAAAGAATTTCTTCACGGAGAGGGTGGTCAGGCATTGGAATGGACTTTCCAGTGAAGTGGTGGATTCTCCGTCCCTGGAGATATTTAAAAAGAGACTGGATGTGGCACTCAGTGCCATGGTCTAGCAACTGCAGCAGTGGGTCAAGGGTTGGACATGATGATCTCTGAGGTCCCTTCCAACCCAGACAATTCTATGATTCTATGACTCGTCAGAGGAGCTCACCACTTCTGTGGGACCCGAAAACCGGAGACATGACGGCAGTGAGGACATGGCCTGGGCCCGGTGGAGAGGGAATCGCGTCTCCAGGCGTCCTCTCCTTCCTAGGAGGCACTTGGCCTGTCCTGGTAGTGAGAGCTTCTCCATGTCACCAGCCCCGTGAGAGTTTGAGGCAGAAAAAAAGCGCTCAGATGACAGTCAGACATGTCCCCGTCTCGGTAAAGCTGTGACTGATGGTGCTTCCAGTATTTCAGGCTGTCCAAGTTGAAGCTTTTGAAGGACACGTTAAATCCTGATCATGATGGAGGTGAAAAATCAGGGAAGAAAAGCAAAGTGTTTGTGACCCCTCTTGGCCACTGGTTGCAAATGTTACCGGTTCTCTTCCAGTTTTAATGGCTTTGTTGTCACACACAGATTGAATCTTTGGCAAATAAATAGTGGTCGTGGCCAAAATACAATGAAAATACATTGGAAAAAAATCCTTTTGAATTGTTGGTTATGAAAAAGACATGAAAAGTGGGGTTTTATTTTTTATGGGCCAAGCCATGACATTTTAAGGATATCTGTTCTTATATCAGGTCCACCCTGGTGAAGGTGTATTTTTCTTGTATGGTGATTCATGAGTCTATCCATGTGGTATCACTAGAAGGGCTGCAGTAATTATAGGAAGGACTGACTTGGTAGGACTCTTCAAGTCATTTCACAAAGGGACGTCTCTGAATGTACAGCAGGCAGCACATGCCCAGCTGTTCTTCAGCTTCTGTCTTCTTGCATGGACTCTTACTGGTAGAAACAGCTAAGCCAGGGTAGACACTTCCATGAGGGTAGACAGTAATAACAACCCCATAACAACCCCATGGGGAGCTCCAGGCTGGGCACAGAGTGGCTGAGAGCAGCCAGGCAGAGAGGGACCTGGGAGTCTGGATTGACAGGAAGCTGAACAGGAGCCAGCAGTGTGCCCAGGTGCCCAAGAAGGCCAATGGCATCCTGGCCTGGATCAGGAACAGCGTGGCCAGCAGGTCCAGGGAAGTGATTCTGCCCCTGTACTCAGCCCTGGTGAGGCCACAGCTCGAGTCCTGTGTCCAGTTCTGGGCCCCTCAGTTCAGGAAGGAGATTGAGGTCCTGGAGCAGGTCCAAAGGAGGGCAACCAGGCTGGTGAAGGGACTCCAGCACAAGTCCTGTGAGGAGAGGCTGAGGGAGCTGGGGGTGTTCATCCTGGAGAAGAGGAGGCTCAGGGGAGACCTCATCGCTCTCTACAACTCCCTGAAAGGAGGCTGGAGCCAGGGGGGGGTTGGGCTCTTCTCCCAGGCAGCTATCAGCAAGACAAGAGGGCATGGTCTCAAGTTGTGCCAGGGGAAGTTTAGGTTGGATATGAGAAAGAATTTCTTCACGGAGAGGGTGATCAGGCAATGGAATGGACTGCCCAGTGAGGTGGTGGATTCTCCGTCCCTGGAGACATTTGAAAAAAGACTGGATGTGGCACTCAGTGCCATGGTCTAGCAACCGCAGCGGTGGGTCAAGGGTTGGACTTGATGATCTCTGAGGTCCCTTCCAACCCAGCTAATTCTATGATTCTATGATTCTAATAAGTCAACATCAATAGGTTAAGATCTGCTGTTTGCTTTGAACAGCCCTCTGAAAAATCAAATATCTTCTGTAAGGTCCTGAACAGGGACCTGATCAGAGCTGAGCATTGATATTTCTCACTGACCTGTCAACAACCTCTCTTTAGATCATACAAAGGATGTGGAAAGTACCAGAGCAGTCTGTCTGACAGTGATCGCCTCTTAGTTAATGGCATGGGGATAAAAGAAGTACTAAAAATATTATAAGGAAAGCAGAAAAAGACCATGCCTGGGGTTCCTTACAATCAGGAAATGGAGGAAATAACTGGTCTGACATGCACTGTTTGTTAACAGGTTGATCTGCTGTTGTGCCTGGCTGAGTAAGTGTCCTTGGTGGGTCTGCTCAGTATTGTCACAGGAGCTATGTGAAGGTCCATGTTTTAATCATCTTTGACAAACACAAAGACAAAACAACAGAAAAAAGGCGAGGCACAGTGATGGTACACAACAGTGACTGAGTATTAGCCAAGCACTTGTGAGCACTGCTTAGCTCTGCTGCTGAGGCATCCCTACATCCCTGGGCAAGTCAGCTCTTTTTGCCTCATTTTCCCTCTGTAAAACGGGGAGAGCAACATTACCTGCCTTCTTGGGTAGTTATGTAATTATTTAAATACTGTTTTACAGCCTGAGCATATGGAGGGGACGTATGCCTGAGCATTGCAATTGTCATAATATTACCATGAAGATAAAGCAAAGTCTAAACCTATGAATAGTATTAAATTCTCAGGAATAAGAAGGGTAGCTGTACCAATTAGAAAGAAGCCAAATTGACCCTGAGGCAAGCAGACAATGGATTAGCCTGTGCTTGACAGATGGTGACCGGGACTGATGTTTCTATTCCCTTCCAGAAGAGATTAGAGGAAAGGGGACAGGGGAGGGAGAGGTAGCGCCCATTTATTAGAATGAAGCAGCAGGCAGTAGCAGCTCCACTGAAAAAAAAAAAAATATACCAAAAGCAAATTCCACTGAGTTTATAAGAGACATGTCAGAGAAATCACAGAAAGTTAGAAGGGACCTTGAAAGATCATTGAGTCCAACCCCCCTGCCAGAGCAGGGTCCCTACAACACCTCACATAGGAACACGTCCAGGCAGGTTTTGAATGTCTCCAGAGGAGACTCCACAGAGTTCTGTCACCCTCACAGTGAAAAAGCTTTTCCTTATATTTATGGGGAACCTCCTATGCCCAAGCTTGTACCCATTGCCCCTTGTCATATCATTGGACATAACTGAAAAGAGCCTGGTTCTGTCCTCCTGGCACTTGCCTTTACATATTTCCAAACACTGATAAGGTCACTCCTCATTCTCCTCCAAGCCAAACAGCCCCAGCTCCCTCAGCCTTGCCTCAGAAGGAAGATGTTGCACTCCCTTAATGTTCTCTGTGGCTCTGTGCTGGACTCTCTCAAGCAGTTCCTGATCCTTCTGGAATCGAGGGGCCCAGAACTGGACACAATATTCCAGATGTGGCCTCACCAGAGCAGAATAGAGGGGGAAGAGAACCTCTCTCCACCTACTAACCACCCCCCCTCTAATGCAACCCAGGATGCCATTGGCCTTCTTGGCCACAAGGGCACATTGTTGGCTCATGGCCATCCTTCCATCCACCAGCACCCCCAGGTCCCTTTCCTCTGTGCTGCTCTCCAGCAGCTCAGTCCCCAACCCATACTGGTACCTGGGCTTATTCTTTCCCAGATGCAAGACTTTACACTTGCCCTTGTTGTAATACATTAAATTTCTCCCTGCAACTTGTCTAGGTCTTGCTGTATGATAGCACAGCCTTCTGGGGTGTCAGCCAGTCCTCTCAGCTTTTTGTCATCAGCAAATTTGCTGAGAAGTCACTCTGTCCCATCATCAAGGTCATTGATAAAGATGTTGAACAGGACTGGACCCAGCACTGATCCTTGGGGGACTCCATTAGTCACAGGTCTCCAGATGGACTCTGCACCATTGATCACCACTCTTTGGGTTCTATTGTACAGCCAGTTCTTGTTCCATTTCACTGCCCATTCTTCTATCCCACATTTCCTGAGCTTCCTCACAAGAGAGTTGTAGGAGACTGTGTCAAAAGCCCTGCTAAGGTCAAGCTAGACTACATCCACTGGTCTCCCTGCATCTGCCCATTCAGTCACAGTATCACAGAAGGCTATCAGATTAGTCAAGCATGATTTGCCCTTGGTAAATCCATGCTGACTACTCCTGATAACCTTCCTCTCTTCCATGTGCTTAGAGATGACCTCCAGAACAAGCTGCTCCGTCATTTTTCCAGGGATGGAGGTGAGGCTGACTGGTCTGTAATTGCCTGGATCTTCCTTCTTGCTGTTTCTGAAGACTGGAGTGCCATTGGCTTTCCTCCAGTCCTCAGGCACTTCTCCTGTTTCCCATGATCTCTCAAAAATGATGGAGAGTGGTAGGGTGATAACATCAGTCAGCTCTCTCAGCACTCTTGGGCGCATCCCATCAGGGCCCATGGACCTGTGTATGTTCAGTTTGAGTAACTGATCTCTAACCCAGTCTTCACTGACCAATGGTGAGTCTTACATCCTCCAGGCTTTCTCTCTTGTATCTAGGGTATGGAGTTCACAAGTGTTGGTCATAGGAGTAAAAAGTGAAGCAAAGAAGGTATTCAGCAACTCTGCCTTCTCTGCACCCTCTGTTATCAGGGTTCCCACCTCATTCAGCAGTGGGCCCACATTTTCCCCACTCTTACTTTTACTACTAATATATTTGAACAAGTGCTTCTTGTTTCCTTTTATTTCCTCTGCTATTTTGAGTTCTGAGAGGGCTTTGGCCTTTCTTGTTGCCTTCCTACATTCTCTGACAATGTCCCTATGGTTCTCCCAAGTGACAAGTCCCTTCTTCCATGAGCTGTAAAGTTCTTTTGATCACAAGACTGTTCAGAAGCTCCTTGCTGATCCCTGCAGGTCTCTTACCACCTCTAAGTGATTTTTACTCAAAGGAATGCACCTGTCTTTGGCCTGAAAGAAGTGGTATCTAAAAATTGACCAACTTTCTTGTGTTCCCCTTCCCTCCAGAGTTTTAGTCCTTGAGATTCCTGCAAGTAGATCCTTAAACAGTACAAAATTAGCCCTGAAGAAGTCCAGGGTTGTAATCCTACTTATTGCCTTTTGTCTTCCCCCTTCAAGCCTAATTTAAACCCCTCACAATGAGGGCTGATAAATTCTGTGACAAGATCCTTTTCCCACACTGAGACAGGTGTACCCCTGTATCTCTTGCCAGCAGGCTTGGTGATGTATACACTGATCCAAGTATACAAGAACCCAAAGCCTTGCCAATGACACCAATCCCTGAGACATGAATTAACCTGTCACCTCTTCCTTATAGTTCCCTCATCCATCACTGTTATTAGAGGGATGGAGAAAAAAAACTTGCACACCTGATCCCTTAACTAGTTGCCCCAGAGCCCTGAAATCTCTCTTGATCGCTTTTGTAGTTCTTGACTACAAAACTCACCTGGAAGATCAAAAGTGGGCAGTAATCTGAAGGCCTCACCAGGGTTGGAAATTTACTTGTGACTCTCCCCAGGGAGGCAGCAGACTTCCCTATGAAGTGAGTCCAGTCTGCATATTGAGCCCTTTGGACCCCTCAGAAGGAAGTCACCCACAACTATGACCCTTCTATTTTCCTTTCTGGGATACATTATGATTGTTGGTTTAGGGCGAATTGGCCTCAGTGGTACCTTTGGCCTGTGTGGGGTATTCTCAGCACTCTGCCATTTCCTCCTGCAAGGCCCTGTACCTGTTCTGCAACACCCCTGAGGGCAGTGGAGTTCCAGAGGTAACACACCAGCCCCACTTGTGGCATCAGGCTGGGACCTGTTCCCATTGTCCCTGTTTCTCTAAGTTATCTTGGGATGGCTGGGGAGTTTCCTGGGACAACTAAGGATCCTGGGATGATGTCTCATGGTTCACTAAAAGAGATTTGGCTCCTGAGTCATTTTAGTGGTGAGCAGGCTCTTTAAAACACCCATCTAACTCCATCTTGCTCTCCCTGAGAGCCCTCAATCTGCTCACCCCCTCCCTGAGCCCCATTACTTCACCCTGAAGCATTGCCACCCGGTAGTGCAGATCATCAACCTGCTGACACAGGACACAGACATGGTCACCACTGTCCCCTTTTGCCATGGAAAGGCTTTGGCTTTCCCATTCAGCCTGGACAGCCACATCCTCCTGTGGAGGCACCCTCTGAGTACCCACATCCATTCTGGGGGGTGCTGAGAGCATGATCTTCCTCTGCTGGGTCGACACTATGACTCCTGGAGTGGGCTGGCTGTTTTCAGAAGTCTCAGATCTCTGCCCTCCCCTCGGGTTACCTCAGCTGCTGCTGCTGCCGGTGCCTTGTGCTCACCTGCTCAGGCCTGGCTTGTGCTGGGCTCTGCAGTGGCAACCTGGCACTGTCCACACTGTCTGCATAAATATATATAAATATATATATATATATCTCAGTTACAGGGGAAAAAACAGGAATGGCAGTATTGTACCATATGGCACTTTTAATTTTCAAAGCAGCCTGAAAATATAAATTAATTCCCCTCTGACACAAGGAAATGCAGTGCAGTCGGGAGTTTGTTCTTTTACTTCTTACGACAGGGTTTGGGAAGACCCCGGGCCTTTTCCACAGCTGATTCTTATCACAATAGCTCAAATGACTGGAGAAGCCAGTCATCTGTGCAGCACAAGTGAGGAGAAGAGCTGTGTCAGCTCTGGAACTTAGTGAACCATAGGAAGGAAAAATATCCACACCTAACAGCCTTAGTAAGACCCAGCTTTAATATATGTCCTATATAAATCCACTCTCCAGTTTTCTAAGTGACACTTTAGGAAGCATTTCAGGGAAGGTTAGGTTACTGAGGAATTGGTCACAAAGAACTGTGCAGTGGAACTCAGACACCAGCATACTGATCTCATTAAAACCTCTGACAAAACTTCAGTGGAATTCAACAGAACCTGGGTATGTTGTATTGAATTAATGTCAGGGCTGGGGGACTGTTTGTGCAGATCTTCTCTTTGAAGATAAAATGTTGCAATTTAGTGGTTTTTAGTCCTACTCAGTCTCCAGAACCACTTTTAATTTTTCGGCATGCTTATGGATTCCTGTGTGACAAAGGTGATCCTACCAAACCAGACATGACTGGGGTGGTACAATGAGCTACTGGGATTTTCCATCATTGTTTCTCTTGTGTCTGTGACTTCTGGCAGGAGAGAGGAGGCATCTGAAATACAGAGGTGGGCTTGCAGACTGTGATTTCTCCAAGATGCAGCTTGACTCCCAGATTCCCCCTCTATCCCTTCTGTGCTTTGCCTCACATCAAAGGCAGTGTTCATCCCACTAGCTGCTCTTGTTATTTGATAGTGGCTACTGATAGCTTGTGTTTGTTAGTGGAGATGGTACAGCTTGCATCTTCGTTCCCATAAAATAAGACTACTGATAGACAAAAAAATGCAATTAACTTTCAGTTTGTATCACAAGCTGAAACCTATTGCTTTTGGCTTATCTAAAAGGTGACATATGCCACTTACAGATACTCTTTCAGATGGCTGTGTTTTGCCAAAGCAAATTATTTATACAGTGAGTCACAACATCAGAACAGGAAGATCAGTTATGAGGAGGTCTCTCCATGCCCTCTCCACAATGGCAGAGCTGTTCTCATTACCCTGTCACCATACCCAGCAGCCACTGGATAGATTTTAACAAAGTGCTCAAGTGTAAAACTCCAAAGCACCCAGGAACCATATGGAAGAACTTAATGTCCAAAGAGGGACTCAGAATTAATTTGCCAGTATTAAGATGTCAGGAGCAGAGATGATAAGCACGCCTGACACCAGGGAATACATAAGGCTCTCCTGTAGGAAGGAACAGTCATTGTTTTGAGCATCACAGATGAGTGGTGCTTCCCTCCTCTGCTGGGAAGCAGTAGAGGGAAAAAAGACACCCTGAAGCCTTTAACTATTGGAGTGAGCTGGTCTCATTTCTCTTTCCCAGCAAAGAAAGCAAGGTTGCTAAGTAGGATGGGTGTTGATACAGACATACCAAAGATGAGACAGGGATCTTGCAGAGTTTTTGCATTGCTAGGCCTTTTTTTCAGTCTTCAACAGTGGAGGGTAGTTATACAGAACAGAAATAAGGAGGGCTTTCGTGTTGTGGTGTCCTGCAAAGGGTCAGGCTGATATTCTTTCTGTATACAGGCTCCTGTAATCACTTTATCTTGCCAAGGGAGAGGGTCACTTTATTCTTCCTTCCTGGAAAATGTTTAGAAACCTGACCCTGCTCAGATAATCATGAGAGGTTTGGAGGACAGGCTACCCGTATGACAGCTGCATGCTTGTGCTTTTCCTTTGCTGTTATCTCACAAGTTTCTGCACTGTCTCAGCAGTGTTCATCTAGTATATCATCTATCAGTCAAAATCAGTCTTCTTATTCAGGGGAGATTTTATCAGGTGTCCAACACATGGATGAAAGCCACCTGATCGTGTCACTTCCTCCACTCAGACTTGATCTGATGCAACATATGCGAATGGAGAGAAGATGCAATGCATTGAACCAGCTGAACAGGGCAGGCAATTATTCAGCTTCCAGCTTCCCTGTATTTCATAGTAGGTGATTTCAAGTGGGCTGAGGAGGTAAAGCTGGAACCATTAATTTGACACAGAAAACATCACAACAGCTGTCTACAGGGAGAGGAGGTAAATCACTCACATCCATCTCAGAGAGACTTAGGCAACGGGGATTTAGCTCATGGTCCAGCCTCAGACTGGTTGGTGGGTGGGTAGATGAAGGGATCATCCCTTCATGAATTGCTAACCAGCCAAAAGAAAATGTACTTTGACAGCTACCCTTTGAAAATCTAGATAGGTTTGAAAAGACTCATTAGTGTGAACTAAGTAACTAACTAACCTACCAATCTAATGCTACATTTTAGCCCTTGAAAACCACAATGTAAAAAACAGTCTCCACCTTATGCTGAGTTCTGAACAGGAAAGATCACAGTATACCTGCAAAGGTGTGTTGAACCTCCTCCTGTTTTGTTCAGGTAAATTAACCATATAGCAACAAAGAGCGGGTAACAGCATTGAGAAATACCAGCACAACATGACAGGGTTTGATTTAATGGAAAAATACTGCTGGAAGGACTGCAAACCTGGGAATCAGTCTGTTAACCATCAGCAGGAGAGCAGGAGAGGGAGTGACATTGATTCCCTCAGATGTCACCTTTGTAGGCACCATGCCATTTAAAAGTTGTTCTGTCATGGGCCATGCCAGTGTGGTCTTCAGTGAGCTACCAAGATAACATCTTTACAGGCCAGGTAGTAAGGCTGCAGGTCTGAAAGGAGCCCTAAGAACTTATCTGCATGTCCAAGCACACCCTTTGGTTTGGTAGAGCTCATCACCATCAAGCTTATACTTGCCACTGTGTAAAGCGATGACTGGAATGCCTAACCCATGCTGAAAGCACCATCCACCTCCTACCTTCACTAACTCAATAATGTTCAGAAAGCTAACTCCAGAGGGACAGGTAGATAGATACAAAGAAATTTGTGGCAGACAACAGAAGAAACCCATATAAACCCATTTGTTAGATGAATGGGGAAGCTGCTAACTATAGGTAGACATATTCCTCATAGAAACCAATTTTGCAAGTATGCATAGATATCTGTGCCTGAGTGAAGATAAAGTGCCACGAGTAGCTGGACCTCCTTGCAAAGGGAGGTAGACTGAACTGCTTCTTCCAGTAACTTATAAGTGAAGTCAGGCTTAACTCCAGAATATTTGCGAAGTCCAGGCAAGCCAGGAGCCAAAGGCAATCCCAGCACAAGCAGTGATGAGACACAGTCCCACAAGATGTGATTACAGCAAGTGGGAAGGTAGCAGGGCCCATCAACAGCCACAGCAAGTGATGAACCAGGTCCAGACTCCATGGAGAAAGAAGAGGAAACAACCAGGACTGGACACAAGCTGCAACATACACCAGAGGGACCCATCCAAGGAGAAGAGCTACCTACAGAGGAGATCCCTGGTCCATCCAGGAGGCAGGGCCAGAGGCAGGGATGCAGACAGGTACACCTGCAACACAGTTCAGGCAGGAACTGAACAAATGCTCAGTCCAGAGCTCAATGAAGCCCCAGAGCCTATGGGAGAGGGATTTGAGTGGGGGCCCTGATTAGTGCAAGTAAAACCTTTCATGCCCTCTGGGACATGATTGTACTTTGTTATAATTGCACCAGTAACCTAGGAAGTAGAATGTAGGAACAGGTTAATCCAGACTTTTTGTAATAATATACTTACGTTGGCATTTCCCTAGTTTTTTGCGTTTTTTTTTAAAATCAATTATTTTAATTTTATATAAACTTTCTCCATGGAAATGTACAGAACTGCGTCTGGTGTAAACTCAGGTTCAAATCTGATCAGTTATCAAGACAAATGTGTCTGATCTCATTCTGATTCTTTGCAGACCAAAAATTCATGCATTCTCATGGCAGTTTTAATTCACTTTGGGGAGATCCATCCGATTTTAGACAGGTGAGAAAAAAGCAAGTCAAGTAGCAGCACATCACAAGGACTAGGATGCTTTTAAACTTGATACTCAATTGACCTGTGTTTTCTTATTTTCCTCTCTCCTCAGTGACAATTCAGAATAATCTCACATAGCCCTTTTTTACTTTTTGTCCCCTGCCAGATAAAATCCAGTAGTGAAACCTGCTGGGGTTTGGAGTTTGTCCGAGTTTTTTTGTTTTTTTTTCCCTTGGTCAAGCTGAGAAGCAGAATCATAGAGTTATCTCCCTTGGAAAAGAACTTCAAGATAATCAACTCCATCCTTTATCCCATTGACCTTAACAAAGCCCTATCCTTAAGTACAATATCTATATGACTCTTAAATACCTCCAGGGATGGTGACTCCACCACTGTCCTGGGCAGCCTGTTCAAATGTCTGATAACCCTTCCAGTGAATATTTTTTTCCTTATATCCACTCTAAACCTCCCCTGGCACAACTTGAGGCCATTACATCTTATCCTGTCACTTGTAACTTTACTGAACAGGCCAATCCCCACCTCTTTACAACATCCTTTAAGGTAATTGTAGAGAGCAATAAGGTCTCCCCTCAGTCTCCTCTTCTCCAAGCTGAATAGCCCCAGTTCCCTCAGTCTCTCCTCATAAGGTCTGTTCTCCAGACCCCTAATCAGCTTGGTTGCCCTTCCCTGCACCCTCTCCAGCACCTCGATGTCCTTCTTACACTGCAGTGCCCAAAACTGCACACAGTGCTCAAGGTGTGGCCTCACTAAGGCAGAGTATAGGGGCAGGATCACCTCCCTGCTCCTGCTGGACACACTATTCCTGATGCAGGCCAGGATGGAGTTGGCCTTCTTGGCCACCCGGACACACTCCTGGCTCATGTTCATCCAGCTGTCAGTCAGCACCCCCAGGTCCCTCTCTGCTGGGCAGCTCTCCAGCCACTCCTCCCCAAGCCTGTAGCACTGCTGGGGGTTGTTGTGGCCAAAGAGCAGGACCTGACATTTGGTCTTAATGAAACTGATGCAATTGACCATGGCCCATCAATCAAGCTTGTCCATATCCCTCTGCAGAGCCTCCCTACCCTCAGGCAGATCAGCACCTTCACCCACCTTAGTGTCATCTGCAAATTTATTAAGGGTGGATTCTATCCCCTTGTCAAGATCATTGATAAAGATATTAAACAAGAGAGGCCTAGTATTGACCACAGCTCTGTGGACCTGGACATCGAACCAGTTTTTAACAAAACAAACTGTATGCCCACCCAAGCCATGAGTAGCCAATTTCTCTAGGATAATGGTGTGGGTAACTGTGTCAAACAACTTACTGAAGTAAGGATAGACAACATTCACAGCCTTTCCATCATCCAATAAGCGTGTCACCTTGTCATAAATGAGATCAGGTTTGTCAAACAGGACTTGCCTTTCATAAAACCCATGCTGCCTGTGCCTAAGCACCTGGTTTTCCTGTGTGTGCTGTGTAACAGTACTCAGGACAATCTGCTCCATCAACTTCTCTGATACTGAAGTCAAACTGACAGGCCTGGATGTCAAACTGAATCAAACTCAGAATTTCACAGCATACAGGCAGTGTAACTTCTTGTGAGGAAAGGAAGCTGGTGTCCTGAGCAAATGTGTTCTTCTTTGGAGGATTTCTTGTAGGTAGCTCCCAAAGGAACAAAATAATGCAGTACTCCTTCCCCCAAATCACAGGCAAACAAGACAAATCCATTGATGCTTACACATACAAAAAAAATGGGAGCTAATCTAACAAATGAAACAGCTCAGGATTAGGGGAAGAAAAGCAAAATGACAGAGCCAAGAGATTAATTAAAAATAAATAGGTCGAAATTTGTCTGAATCCCAAGGAAAAGGTTCCCCCACCTCTGCCCCTGGTTCCCAGCATATTCACTTCAGCATCTGATAAGTAACTGAAAGCAGTTCAACAATGTGTCAGGCAGGTGATTTTTCTGTGGCTGTTAATTGACCCCAGTATTAATGGCTATGGATAAGCATATGAAGCATCATGTTCCTGCCTACATCCCCAACTTCTAGAATAGTGATGCATACATAAGCCCCTTCAAATTGCCATACAGCCTCCCATGGGCATCCCACATATTGTAATCTCTGCTAGCAGAGATTATTAATAGTTGTCATTAGCTGCTTATCAATGAGCACAGCAGATCCTGGGAGGGGAGGAAGGGGAGGTTCCTGTGCAATGACTCACTGCATACACACAAGAGATGGCTGCTAAATGATCAATTTAAGTTAATCAAGACTTCATTATTCATAGGTTTTTATTCTGGGTAACCTGGGAGATTTTCTTTTGTGTGGCATAGCTCTGTCTGTGTTGATTCATTAGACTTGAGGGTAATGATCCATAGCCCTTAGCTATTGCATTGCTGCTACAAAACTTGTTTGTTTTATCTGTTCCTTGGTGCTTTGGCCCACACCTACAATTTTATCTTTCATATGCATGTAGGCAGTGGCAAGCTCCAGCTCTGAGTTAGCTGTTGAATGCAGAAGTCTAGGTAATGCTGGGACAAAGATGAGAAATATAAATTGAATTGAAACCTGGAGAAATTTATTTCGACGCTCCTGCTTAAAGTAAGCAAACTGAGCAATCAGTGAGCTGAAATAGCCATGCATATAAAACATTTGAAAACAGCCTGAGGTGCTATGTTAAGGCAGGAGACTGCCTTATAAAAAAGGCCTTATATATATATATATATATATATCTCACTTTAATATCATAACCCATTGATTTTCCTGCCTCAAGCAAATCAATGTTTGGGAGTTTCTTACAGATTGTTTCTTCTTGCTGAGCAGTGTGCTTGATTCTACACTGCTTTGCTTTTTGTGGAGTCATTTAAGCCTAGGCTAAGCTACGCAATCCCTTCTCTCTATGAGAGTGTTACAGAAATATACTGAATATGAGACAGAGTGGTTTAGAAAGAAATTTTTGGCTCATGACAGCATCTCTCAAATTGAAACCCACAGAATCAAGGAGTTCTTTCCTACCAGCTGAACAGGACTCAGCTTTCCAACAAACACTGGTGTCAGTTCTTAATTGAAATAAGTAAAATGTTAAGGAAAAATCATATTTCACATAAAAGAGAACAAAAGAGATACGCAGAATAAAAATTGGGCTCACATAGCAGTGAAACAGTAAAAATCAGACACAATTAGATTCCAGTTATAGAGAAACACTTCCCAATTAGTTAACAGCCTGGCCTTGAGACAGGGCTGCAAGACACCTGCAAGACAGATGGAAGGGATGGGAAAGAGTACTCCCCACAACTTATCTTGGTTACAGCCTTGAGCACTGGTTAGAAAAAAACATTGAGTAATTCACTGTATTAACATGCCATTAATATATTAATGAGCTATTACCATACTAAAATACCCACCCGTAGGCTAGAGGGACCCTTACTAACAAAGAGCCCCTTACTCTTTGAGTATGCACAGTGACATTTTTGAGCATTGCCACTTGAAATGGAAGTGAGGAATTAGTTAACCAAGCATGGCTGCAAATGATAGTGTCATGTTAGAGATGAAGTTCCTTTTCAGAATTTCAGGTATAAAAGTAGCTCTTGCATTTTGGGAAATTGAGCTTGCTTTGTGGAATAACATCCTGCTCCTTTTCTGCACAGAACTGGATATTAAAACAAATATGTCAGCTCTGTGTGTAGATTGGCTTTTGCACACCAGGTAATGGGCCCCACCTTCAGGACAACAATGCTGGCCTTCCTTTCCAGAAACCAGCATCTGTCAAGTGGAAAGGCAAATAGTGGTAAATATTGCCTAATGTTGCTGTCCAGTTAATTTTACATATGAGTGTTGGAGCCATAGCAAGACTGATCTGTGGCTGAGGAGGGAAGAGGAGGCCATCAGTGTTTTGATGAGCAGGAGACAAGTTCTTCACAAAGCACTTCCCTGGTGAGAAGTGGTTACACAAAAAAAAGCCAGCAAAACACAAGGGCTTTGCTGTTGACCCTACCAGTGTATCACCATAGGGCTCTGCATGGTGGCTGAAACCTCTCTCAACTTTTTTTTTCTATACAAATCAATATATTAAAGCAGAAGGGAGGTAGAGGAATGGGTTACATCCAGGTAAAGAAGTCAGGAGTGAATAACCCTTCCAAGTGCAGAAGCAACAGTACATAGAGAAGGGATGAGTAGGTGCAGTTTATTTCTCCAGTCTCCTATGCTTGCTATGACGGTGGGCTCTTTGGACCTGCACTACACACAGCTTTACACTTTGGCAGGCATGAAGGAAATAAGTTCTAAGCTTTGCTCCCAGACATTTTCCACATCTTTCCTATATTCAGCCTTGACCTCGTACTCTGAGGCCCTCAGTGGGAACTGGAAGCTGCAGGTCAAATATTTCAAGTTTCATTTGTGAAGATACTTGAATACAGTCTTTAGACCAGTTATTATGCCAGTGAGGAATGTGTTGATCTGTTCTGAGGAGGAAAAAGTCTGCAGGCAGGGATTTGAAAAGCAGTCGGGGCCAGTACCAGATGAGTGGGAACTGATAAACTCACCACATGCCCCTGTACCACAGAGGAGCTGTGCATAATTGGTACCTTATTTTAGCAGGGAATAGTTTTTTATATGGGGTCTATAATTATGAGCTCATATTAAATCCACCCTGACTAGATAGAAAGAAGTCGAGAAAAGAGCTGGGACTCCCTGCTACCATGGTGGTTGGGTCTTTATCCTTTCTTGAAGCCAAGGGAAGTAAGCCTTAAGGAAACCAGACATTTCTGTTAGAGTTCCCCTGGTTTCATTGGAGGCAAACAAAAGCTTTTCCTACCCTGAAACACTCTGAATTCTGATAAGTGCTTATTTTTAGAAGGAGTGATTCACAGATACTGGTTTTTATTTAAAGATTAATTGTTTTGTGGGGGATTTAAATCTTCCTTGACAGTGTTTATAACATAAAATGCCACAAAGCAGGACTGTTATCTAGAAATTGGAGGATAATACTGAGAAAAGAGAAAGAGAAACTGGTTATTTTTGTTTGGCTGTCTGTATGGGAGCGAGCTGCAGACAGAGCAAAGAGCCACGTGAAATTGCTAGAAACAACCTCAAGAGGTCACTTCTGTTGCTAGGCAGGATCTGCTAACAAAAGCAGGAGAAGGAAAATCAGCCTCAGAAAAAAAATTCAGCTTCAATAATTCAGCCTGGTGCTGGCAGTGAGGCACAGATTTGATTTTTAGACAGCAATTTTTATTGTGCCTGTGATCTTCCCCCTCTACTTTATCTCGTAGCCCAATTTGTTTTGAGAATGATTCTCAGACCAAACTGATGATTGACACAATCTGGAATCAGAATCTGTGCTGATGGCTCCTGTGGTGATCCCACCAGTGGAACTAAACCAACTGGAAAATTTGGGCCAGAAAGCCTTGTGTGGACATCCCTTCGGGGAGACAGTACTTTTTAATTAACTTGCAGAAAAAATCAGTGGACAATTATTGCCAGTTCCATCTGAGGGGAGTGATTCCAGCTGCACACTATTTCTGCTACCCATACAGTGGGAAAACCTTGCAGTATTAGCCCTCTTTTTCTTCTCAGGGAAGTTAAGAATGTGGTCTTTGAAAAATGCAGAGTGATGCTGGTTTGGAATGGGAAAGGAAAGAAGCCAAGAAATCTGGGATATACATAGAGGGCATGCTAGCAAATTTGCAAAGTGGTTTCAGTGACAGTGGTTCTCAGGGATTCTGAAAATCATCATCATCTGTCCCATTAGCAATTATTTAAGTGGATCTCTCACTACTGGCTTTAGCAGGGCATTTAATTTGATTTGAGATAAGAGACTTAATATTACAGCCATCAAATGTGCCCATGGCACAGTGGACAAAGAAAAGGTTCATGAGGAAAAGAGCACTTTTCTACTAGACAAGAGGGCAGAAGAAAAGTGTCATTTTATGGGGACAAAAGGCGATGTTTCTGTTCACATTTGCCTTGGAATGTTTGTTTCCAGTTTCTTTGGGGTTTTTTGTTTTGTTTTGTTGTTTTTGTTTTTGTTTTTCCTTACAGTGAGAAGCTTCTGACATGAAGTTAAAATGTGAAAATGTCAGCTTTTTTGGAAAAAAAATTCTAAACACTTCCAGCTTCTGTGGCCCTGCTATCAAACAAAGTTGGATTGCATTGGGATAGTGTGGTAGATCCTACATTGCCAGCTGAAATCTCACTGCTGTAGAGCAGGACCAGTGCCTGCCCTTCACAAAAAATATGAGGCAGCCAATTTGAACCATCTGAAGAGTTGCATTAAGGCTCACTGAACTCTCTGATCAGCCAGGCAGCCTGAGGAGTGAGGTCTCATCATCTCATCAGTCATACCAGGCATCCTAACTCAAGATTCACCATCCAGAGAGAAAATAAATGCCAGCTTGAAGGAATACAGTCAGCAGCAATACTAGAGGGAAAGAGCTTGGATTCTGAGAGAGTTTGAGCATAAATCTTGGAAAATCTTGAAGATATCTTGGACTCAGATATGAATTTGGCAGCTCTCAGTCACACTTCCATTAGATGTTTATTCAAGCACTATCAATTGCTGTTTGCAAAGGGATTAAAGGGCATGGGAGTCAGTGAGGTATCTTTTACCTCGAGCTGAGGTTTAACCTGTTCAAAGTGTAATCACAGTTTGTACCATATGGTAAATTGCTTTGGTTACTCAGTTACACTTTCATGCTTCCACTTTTTCAATAGATGATCTTCAGATCCTCTAAATGCAATGAAATATACTGGCACATTTAATCAGCATTGATTCTCTGAAGAAGTGCTAGGAAACAAGAACTGAGCATATTGCAATTGCCAGCCATATGCTGGAATAGCTTCTTTCAGACTGGACTCCAACAGTAGCTTATATTTGCAGGTATAGACATGGAAAGAACACAGACTGGGAGAAAGCACCATTCAAGAATCATGTTGAGATCTAACATCCTTTATTTCAGAGAGAAAGCATAACAAAATAAAAAAAGAGAGAATGAGATATTGGCAGATCACATCAGAAGCTGTGGGGTAAGCATGTAAGTTCTTGAGGGCATCCCAGCAAAGAAGAGTTTAAAGGTGTGATTTTAAGGTCAGTAATTTGCAGACATTTATTGGGAAGATGAAATGATGGTCACTGTAAGAAGGATATGCTCCTTATATCTGGCCAGTTGCCATATTTCTGATGAATAATTGAGTCCAGGGTTTTGCCAAAATTTGCATTGCTTTCACATGTGCAAGAGAAGAAAGGAATAATGAACAAAGTTGCCTTATCCTATCAGTTGATCATAGGATTGATTCTGTCTGTTCTGATGAGGATGAGCCATTGTGCACTGAGTCCTCACATCCACTCAGCCCATTGAAACTTGCTCTGCCCAAGGCTGGAAGGCAGCTCTGCTGGGTAAAGAGGGAACTACCAGGACACCAGGCCAAGTATGAGTCTCTGCAGAGACCAGCCAGCCAAAGCACTGCTTGTAAGGGATCCAGGAAAGTCACTTTAAAAACCTGGATTCCTTGGTGTAACACACATTGTACAGAAATCCAAGACTCCTAAGCCTGAGCCTAGGTTTTTTGAAAAAAAAACCCAATCCCATCAGCCCAATCCAAAATGTCCTCGCTGCCTACATTGATTGCACTCTCTTCCAGCATCCACAACCTAGAGATAGACTCATCTCCCTTTTCCTCTCCCACTGGGTCCACTCCACCTTACAAGCTGCTGCAAACCAGGGAATATTTTGTGCCTAGAGCTCTTTTCTTACTGATCAACCTTCTCTACTCCAAAGGTTGGATGCTGTTTGTGAATCTGCATGATTTAGGGACTGGTTCAAGCTAAAACCTACAGGGAGGCTCAAGATGCTTGGAGTCAAGATATTAGTTTAGATTCCTCTCTTTGTGGTATTTTGCAGGGACATTATGATGAATGTTCATCATATCACATATATTATCTCTATTTATTCTTGAGAGAAACTCGTGGTGCTTGTAACATGTGTAGTGCTTGGTTACAAGAATACACAGCTGTATTCCAGCTGTGGCTGAGTTCCCTTCTCAAAGAGCTGTTCTCTCTGTGTGATGGAGAAGCAGAGTGTCTGCAGTCTTCAGGGCTGGAGTCAGATCCTGTGAGGATGGTGAGAAGAGATGAGGAGGTCTAGCACATGACAAGATAAGCCCTTTGGAAGAGTTACGGACAATGAAACCAGAATTCATGGAGAACAGCTCAGTTGCCATAGCTAGGAGTGGTGGCTATGGTGATACTTCATAGGGCTTTCATGTCTTTGAAGCCAAAAGAAACATGAGGCTGTAGCAAGGTGCATATGTGAGTACTTACTTGCTCTTCTAAAGCAAGAAAGACATTTTAACCTGGTTTTCTAAGGAAACAAAGCTTATGCTCTCATGCTGCTTCTGTATCTGATTTCCCTTTGGTTGTTCCCCCTCAGCAAGTCCAGAACCCCCTGGCTACAGCCAGCCAAGTTTGACAGTGAGACAGTGGTGACCTTCCTTGGTGGAGACCCAGGTGTTCTGATGCAGGGGAAGTCAGGGATAACCAAGCCTTTCCATTGGGAAAGGCAGCAGCCAACTGGATGTGAGCTCTGTCTGTCCTGTCAGCCCAGGCTTGGCTCAGGGTCCTCTGCAGCTTGTGCCCAGCTGTGGAGGCTGGGTTAGAGCTTGGTTAGCAGTGGGTACTAACTGTGCATGGTGGGGAGTGCCCTTCCTTAACCATTGCACTAATCAGCTTAACCCTGCAAAATGACATCTGATTAGACTGGGCTTTCTAAGAATGTATGTCACTGCTATTTTGTGTTTGGGTGATTAAAAGTATCCTGGTATCCATAACACATGACATATTATTAAACTCTTTATTTTCTCAAGAATTGGTATTTTGGCCTGACAGTATTATGAGGAAACCCTTTGATAGTTGTAATTTTGCAAAGCAATCACAACAGGTATTATAAACACATGTCCCTATCAGTCTCAGCTCTGACCTCACACCATCAGATAAGCAGGCTTAGCCTTCAGATGTCTGCAGGGATTACTTTATATCTGTCCATATCAGTGACTGGAATAAAGTGATCTTTTCTGCAAATACAGGCTAGCCTTTAGGAAGTTCCTGCTTACACATGTGTTAACCTCAGATATGAGCAGGTGATCAAAGACAGGCAGACTTCAGCTTGCCTGCTCTAGGGAGCTATAAATAAGGAGCAGCCTGCAGCTACAGTTGCCTGTATATTATATTTGTCCATGTAACTTTACTGAGAGCAGCTTGCATTCACATGGCTGATCCCAAATCCCCACAGCAGTTTGAAATTAAAATACTTTGGTGGCCTCGGCTGCCACAGGGTATTAAGACCCCCAAGAAAAAAAAATCCAGTTAATTTTCTCAATGACATGTTGTTGACACAGAAAGTTAGTATTGATACCAGAGACTCTGGTGATGAAGGGTCAGAAGCCAGCTCAGGACTTCACCAATCTCCACCTCCTAGTCTGAGGCAGGAGCAACTACTTCTAGATAATTCTAAGCATATTTTAAATATCTCAGATGTCAAAGATACCATGGTCTTCCTAGGCAAACCTAAAGTTTGTGATATATTTTCTTTCTAAAGGATATTTCATTCTCATTCTATGATTTGCATCCTCCCTGAAGTCCACCCAGCCTCTCATGTTGATTAGAACTGCCCAAGTTCTCAGAAGCTGCTCTTCTATCTACCATGTTTCTTGGGTTGCAAATCTGATTACCTTGATGATTTTAAATATCTCACTTCCCTAATACAATCTGGGTGGTGAACACTCCCAATTCCAGCTTTTTACAGATTTCTGGAATGCTAATTAAAAGTTAAAGACCAGAGAGACTATGGTGCAAGACAGCTAATCCCAGACTCTTTGCAACACCATGAGCTTTTGCATAGCCACAGGAGGTTCTCTTGTCCTTTCTGCTCCTGTAAGTTGTAGTGAAAACTTATCTTGAGAGGGCAGGTGTACAATAGCAGTTAGATGTTCATGACAAGCTTAGTCTCTTAAAAACCTCCCCAGGCATGGGGAGGGTAGTAGGGACAGGGACAGGGTAGTAGGCTCTGTGGTTTGACACAGCACAGCCACTCATGTCTGGTGAGTTAATTTGTTTGACTTCAAATAAGGCAAAACTTTCATAGTTTGAGTAGGAGCATCAGAGCCCATCTCAGAGGTCATGCAGAAGGACAGGAAGCTGAGGCATATTAGACAGGGAGAGTGTGGGTTAATTGGGTAGGATGTCCTGCAAAGGCAGAGAAGGCAGAGTGCAGAGCACTGAGGAGGACAAGAGGGGTGACCACACAACTCCCACACCATCACCACCCCCTGTGGCTGCTTTGCAAACTCCTCTGTCAGCAGCATCAAAACCAGGTTTTTTTACCTTGGCCTCTGAGGCCTTTTGTGACTTCTTTTCATGCAATCCAGTCTTGTTTACTAGATGTTCTTTTCACTACACCATGCAGCAAAGGAGTCCCTCCAAGTCAGCTGGAGCAAACTGGAGAAACCATATCAGTCATTTGTATGTCTAGAAGTTCTTGAAGCTTTGTTAACACAATTTCAGTAGTGTTCCTTATGAAACAATCCTGCTTAACCAAGATGACCCTCCAGACTATTTTCATCTTCAGTTTCAATATGGTTTTATAAAATGGGTACATTTGGTATATCATCTGGAAACATTAACCAGGAAGGTTAAAGGGGAGAGGCTCTTGGGTTTAAAACATCCATTTAATGGATAGATAATGAATTGACTAAATGCTAGCACATTAGTCATAGGGCTATTTTGCCTGATTTTCTGGGAGGCTGGTTATAGGCTATTGGTTAATGGGATAGAATTGAGATTTACAGAACTCTGTGTAGATAATTTTCTTGGAAAACATTTTGTAGAGCCTGCCTGTTCGGAATATGAGATGTAATGTTCCACCTCTGTCTGATCGATGTCTCCTCAAACAGCAGGACTGTGGCTGCAAGTGGTAGTCTGTGACTCCACCATTGAAGTTTCTGCACAACCACAGGAGATCTGTAATAAAGAGAAATGACACAGTAATATAGAAGCAGGCTCAAAGCCCTCAGATCTGAGCATCATGGGACATTAAGGAAACATAACATTTGACCTAGAGCAGGGCTACTTGGCCTGGGGAACCTCAGAATCATCACATCTTCAAATTCTGGGTGCAGACTGTTTAACTTGAGCTTTCCATCCTCATGAGATAAGTCCAAATAAAGACTAATACCAAGGAAATGCCCTTACAACAGGGTCTCAGAGAAATATGGTGTCCTCTCAAACCATATAAATACAAAGTACTACAAAAGCTGGGTGGCCAAGGACTTGTTATTGCATATGCCAAAAGCTATCTTGCACTGGTGGGGGCAGAAGTGGGGAGATTTCTGCATTTTGCCTAATATTTCCTATAAATATTTTCCTCTGTAAAGCTCCCCGTCTTTCCTGTACTCTAACATCTAACATTCAGACAAGCCGAGGAAGGTACATAAGGAAAATTTTGGGATGCTCCAGAGTTATGAAGTATTTAGTCTCCAGGAGATCATTATCTGAAGTCAGTTGAGCCGGTTCAGACAGAAATAGGTCCCATCTTATCAGACAGTAAAGGGAACATATGATATTTTCTAGCTGCTAATTGATAGGAGTCCACAAAGTCACCACAAAGAAGTTACAGACAAGCTTATTTTAGCCCTAGCAGTGAGGATGAGGGATGGATAAACCACAGAAATGTTCTACAAAAGGTGAGGGATGACACTTAGCAGGCTTATTTGCCCCAGCAAGAAGTCGAGGGGAGGGTGATGTTATCCCTGCTGTACATACTTCTTTGATACTCCCTTTTATATCAAACAGACTATATATGTAGTATGCTGTGTACCCTTGACCTTACAACTGTTCATTACCAGGCTCTTCATATCCTATTTTGCTGTTTTTCCATCACTTGCTATACTTCCCTTAGCAAACAGAGTCTCATGATGCTCTCTGTGGCTGGGGGGAACTCCAGAAGCACACCCTCTACTTTCACTTGCTGTTCTTTGTTGAAATCCTTCTTAGGAAACCTAAATGCTTAAATAAAAATTGGCAGCATGTAGTGCTGACATGCTGCTCTTAAATTCTCTTGTCTGGTAGCTCCTGCTTTTAGCTCCCACAGCCAGCCTATGCTTAGTTTTTTTTCTCTGCCTTGGAGACTCCTTGGGAGAGTATTGGCTGGTTTGCTCTGACTCTGTATCTCAGCATGAGAGGGCTGGGTACTCCAATTGGTACCCCTGAATTTTAAGAACACTAAGTTGGAATTGTGAATAGTGAGCTCCTTTAGGGTCACAGTTTGAGAATTTTATTTGTGATGAACAAGAAGTGGAATGGGGCCCAAAATAGCCTGTGAATGAGTAGCCAGGGGAGGCTGGGACATGAAGCACCCAGATTCCTATCAAGGGCTCATTCATTTCACATGCAGCTACTGTTGGAGGTCAGAGCCTATTTATTGGAACATGATATGACTGTATCACTTTTGTTAAAATACAAACAAACAACAGTGTCATCCCAGTGACACTGAGAATGATCCTTTTAATGAGGTTCATAAATAACAGACTGTCTCACTGAAAACCTGTAACAGTGTCAGTACAAAACAGGGAATAACAAGAAGGAGGTGTCCCCAGCTATACTAGATATACTTTCTTTCTATAGATGTTGCCTCACAAAGCCCCTACCACTTTGGGACGTTGCAAAATTCAAGCGTTCATCTTTGAAACTGTTACTCATAGAATCATGGAAACATTGGCTAGAAGCCACTTCTGCAGGTCTCTTGGTGAAAAGCTCTGCCCTGAAGTCCAGCCTGGGCCTCCCAGTGAACTGTGGCTACTACCACTTGTATCACCTGCTACAGCTGAGCAGTATCTCCTGTCACTGTAACTCAGCCTTGGGTGGATGTAGCCCACCACTAGTTCACCTCTCAGACACCTCTTTCCAGCCCAAGTGAGCCCAGCTCCCTCCACGTCTGGGGGGGAGTAGATGCTGTGGGCCCCTGAACACACAGGGAGCCCCCATTGGGCCCTGCCAGTCTCCCCACATCCCCCTTGACCTGGGAAGGAGAGCCAAGGCATGCACAGCAACCCAGGTGTAGCCCCAGCATCACCAAGCACACGAGTGTAGAAACTTTTCTCAATACTCTCTGCCTTATTCCTACACAGCAATTTACAGACTTTCTGAGGAGGGCATTGGTTCCAAAAGCTCCTCATGAGTTCTCTTGTCCCATGAAGTTCACAGAATCATAGAATGTTTGGGGTTGGAAGGGACCTCAAGAGATCATTGAGTCCAACCCCCCTGCCAGAGCAGGATCACTTAGTACAGGTCACACAAGAACACACCCTGGGCAGCCTTTGCAGTGCTCTGTCACCCTCACAGTGAAAAAGCTTTTCCTTATATTTATGGGGAACCTCCTAGGGTCCAGCTTATACCCATTGCCCCTTGTCCTGCCATTGGACATAACTGAAAAGAAACTGGGTCCATCCTCCTGAGACTCACCTTTACATATTTCCAAATATTAATGAGGTCACTCCTCATTCTCCTCTTCTCCAAGCTGAAGAGCCCCAGCTCTCTCAGCCTTTCCTCATAAGGGAGATGTTCCACTCCCTTCATCATCTCTATGGCTCTGTGCTGGACTCTCCCAAGCAGTTCCCAGTCCTTCTGGAACTGAGGGGCCCAGAACTGGACACAATATTCCAGATGCATCCTCACCAGGGCAGAGTAGAGGGGGAGGAGAACCTCTCTCCACCTACTAACCACCCCCCCTCTAATGCACCCCAGGATGCCATTGGCCTTCTTGGCCACAAGGGCACATTGTTGGCTCATGGCCATCCTTCCATCCACCAGCACCCCCAGGTCTCTTTCCTCTGTGCTGCTCTCCATCAGCTCAGTTCCCAGCCTATACTGGTACCTGAGGGTGTTCTTTCCCAGATGTAAGACTTTACACTTGCCTTGTTGTAATACATTAAATTTCTCCTCACTCAACCCTCCAGCCTGTCTAGGTCTCTCTGAATGGCAGCACAGCCATTGGTTAATATGTGTTTTGTCAAAACATTCCCATTCTTGTGTCATCAGCAAACTTGCTGAGACCACACTCCGTTCCCTCATCCAGGTCACCGATGAACATGTTGAATAGTACTGGTCCCAGTACCAACCACTGAGGGTGACCACTAGATACAGGCCTCCAATTAGACTCTGTCCCACTGACCACAACTCTCTGACTTTTTTCCTTTAACCAGCTTACCATCCACCTCACTACCTGACCATCCAGACCACATTTCCTTAGTTTAGCTGCAAAGATGGTGTGGGAGATGGTGTAAAATGCTTTACTGAAATCTAGATAAACCACATCCACTGCATTACCATCATCTATCCACCCGGTGATGTCTTTATAAAAGGCTATCAGGTTGGTTAAATGTGACTTCCCCTTGGTAAAACCATGTTGAGTACTCCTAATGACCCTCTTGTCCTTGGTATGCCCAGAGATGGCACCGAGGATAAGTTGTTCCATCACATTTCCAGGGATGGAGGTGAGGCTGACCAGTCTGTAGTTACCGGGGTTCTCTGTCTTAACCTTTTTGAATTCTGGAGTCGCATTTGCTTTCCTCCAGTCCGCAGACACCTCTCCTGTTCCCCACAACTTACCAAAGATGATGGAGAGTGGCCTGGCAATCAATTCTGCCAGCTCCCTCAGCACCCACAGGAGCATCCCACCAGGACCCATGGATTTATGGATGTCCAACTGGCTTAATTGATCTCTAACCCAGTCCTCATCAACTCTGCCATACAGTTCCTTTATCCTGACTTCCTCTGAGGCCACAGAGACACCAGGGCACCCACATCATTCAGCTGTGCCTACATTGCCTCTGGTGTTAGTTTTCTTTGCAATGTATTTGAAAAAGCCCTTCCTGTTGTCCTTGTCCTCTCTTGCAAGGTTTAATTCCAAGGAGGCTTTAGCTTTTCTCGTTGCTTCCCTACATCCTCTGACAGAAGTCTTATATTCCTCCCAGGTGGCCAGCCCCTCCTTCGATGGTTTGTAGAATTGCTTGTTCCACTTGAGTTTAATTAGCAATTCCATCTTTAACCATGTGGATCTCCTGGCTCCCTTTCTTGATTTCCTACTTATAGGGGATGCTCTGATCTTGTGCTAAGAAGAAGTGGTCCCTGAATACTAACCAACCATCCTGGGCCCCCCCTACCCTCCAGTACCCTCTCCCATAGGATTTCCCCACAGCAAATGTTTATAGAGGGCAAAGTTGGCCTTTCTGAAATTCAGGGCTGTGATTCTACTTGGAATCCTGTTTCTCCCACACAAGATCCTGAACTCCACCATCTCATGGTCACTACATCCAAGGTTGCCCTCAACCTTCACTGCTTCAAGCAGGCCCTCCTTGTTGGTTAGGACAAGATCCAGCAATGCTCCACTCCTAGTTGTTTCCTCCACCAATTACATCAAGAAGTTATCATCAGTGCACTGGAGGAACCTCCTGGACTGGGCATGGCTGCTGAGTGGGCCTTCCAGCAAATATCTGGGTAGTTAAAAACTCCCATGAGAAGCAGGGCCTGTGATCATGAGGCTGCTACCAGCTGCCTGTAGAAGGCCTCATCAACTTCCTCATTCTGATCAGGTGGCCTCTAAGAGACACCCACCACAGCATCCCCCACATTACCCTGCCCCTTAATTCTAACCCACAAACTCTCAACTTGCTCTTCATCTACCCCTGGACACAACTCAATACATTCAAGTTGCTCTCTACATTATGTAAAGAGCAACTCCCCAGCTCTCCTTGCTGCCCTGTCTTTCCTAAAAAGGACAAAACCATCCATGGCCACATTCCAGCCATGGGAGCTGTCCCACCATGTCTCTGAAACTGCCACCAGATCATAACCCTTGATGGTACATAGATTGTCCAGTTGCTTTCTATTCTAATTGTGGAGGACTTGCTAATTGCTACTTTTGTTTCTTTTTCTTGTATGAGAAGACCCATGAACCATTGAATACTATTTATCCTTACTATTTCCTTCTTTTTTTTATAGATCTTTACAGAAGTTGCTACAAAACAGAGAAAAAAATATGTAAGACAAATGCTATATTCTGCTTTTCCTGTCCCTTTGTTCCCTCTAGCATGTGACTCCTCCTTCATTTGACTGTCAGCTTTAGAAACTCTCTTCTGTTTCCTTCTCCTTCATCTTTATGGCACTTCACCAGTAAACAGCAACTAGGAATAACTGAGGCTATAAACAACCATTTTCCTGCTCATTTGTCTGCATTGGTCTGGCAGTTGCTTGATGGTAAATACGATTTACTGACACACTTTGGACAGCAGTATTCACAAGTTTAATTCCTTGCCTTTGAAAGTCTAATACAATTTTCGTCTGCATTCCTCCAGGCCACAGAGTCAAGTACAGCCACAGGCAGAGGTGCTATCAAGGCACACAGCTGGATTATAGTCTGAATTTAATTAGAATTATGAATAGTGCTGCCAATTAAGTTGACTGGGGAAAAAAAAATTAACTTAATCTGTTAAAGAGCTATAATTCACTTTGAAAGATTGTTTTGGCTTCTTGCTTTGCTAATTTGGTATGTGTTTATGATGACAGTCAGCATGGATCCTCAAGCAACAATTTTAATGTCTGGTTAACATAAACTGTTTACATAATTTAGAAGTCACTGATCTTGCAGGCTGATAAACATTCAGCAAAGAACAAGGTTTGAAGGGAAGGAGATAACCTTCAGGTTAGGAACAACCAGATGAACATTACAAAAGCTTATCCCAATCTCAAGAGGAGAGAAGGATTCAGGGTCAGTCTGAAGGAGCAAGACACTTCTAAGCCACCTGCCTGAATCTGACACAGGTAGGAAGCCTCCAAGTCCTCAAAATCTTCTGCTGATTCAAGATCTGCTAGAAAACAAGTTCATCATCTCCATGTGAGTGATGTGGAATATATCTGGTGATGTCCTGATAATACTCAAATAAAGGGCTCCCACTCTTCACTCTGTTGACTCAGAGCTGATGTTAATGGAGGGCAGTGTCTTGTGAGCAAGAGCTGATGGTGCAGAAAGGACAAGGATCCTCTGCAGACAAAGTGGAATTATGAGTTACCCTTGCCAGGGACTTTTCCTATGCCTATTAGCCTATTGAAAAGTAAAGTAAACTGCATATTCCAGAGCCATGAGGTTAAAGGCCAACTTTGTTTGATGCAAAGGCATGCTGACAGGGATACAGTCTTGCCCGTGAGATTTATTATGCTGCAGGGCCATTTTATATGGAGGAAAGCCCCTAAAGCTTCACATGGAGGAGGACACAACCCTGCAACAGGGAACAGGCTGGAGAAGACACAAAACTGCAGCAAGAAATCCTTGATCCGATCCTTTGGACAGGCGGAGTGCAAGACTGAGTGACTGTTGGGGTGATGCTTGGATACGGTATAGAAAAATGAGATGCTTGTGCAAAAGGTGTCAATTCTTAAGGAGAGCTGTGTCTTGACTTCTCTTTGTGCATCGGTGGAGTCTTCTCATAGAATTACTGAATGGCACCACCTTGTGGGTGTTTGAAGGAAATGAGACTTTTCCACTTTTTTTTCCCCTGCGTTGACTCAGCAAGGGTGCATCTCAAGAGTGCAGCATGAAAAGGTTGATTCATTCTCACGGTGCTTGTCAAAGACTAAGCAGTCATCAAGAACCATTTCTCTAAAAAATCAGATTTTAGCTTATAGTGGTTGATTTTCGTGGCTTAACTGATTTTGCCTTTGTTAGCAGTATTATTGAAAAACTGTAAGCACAGATTTAATAATTAAAGCTTTTCAATTATAGAGGAAATGCATTATATACATTATATACATTATATACATATAATGTATACATACATATAATGTATATATACATACATGCATATAATATACGTGATATACATTATAGATGTTATATGTATAGATAATGTATATATATTAAAGTCCCTCTGTCCTGTATGGTATGTCATCCCTCTTTTTAAGATATGAAATTGATGTGTCAGCCAGCCCATGCATCACAAAATTCACTGAACTCATGGAAGTAAGGTGTAACTGGGTATTTACTATATATCATATTGTGTTTGCCATTAGGGATTGTCCTGACAGTGACAGAGTTTCTGGGAAGCATCAGACACATGCTCATGAATAGAACAACAGTCTGTGCACAAGTCTAAAACTTTGCTAAAAGCACTGGCTGCCTGTTTTGTATTTTATACAGCAATAGGATGCATATTATCAAAGGTATGCAGAAACCCAGAATGCAAAATAGCCATTGATGAGAGAGTCAGTGTGCCTCTGTATGTATGGAGTGTAATTAATGTTTTTTGCTCAAGTCAGATTATCACACATTTATATATCCCAGACAATGCAGCAGCTCCTTGAAATCTACCCAGATAAGATTTTGTCAAGTGAAAGAGATCATGTCCTGAAAAAATGGACATATTGTAGCCTAGACTACACTAAGAAAATGGAACAGAATATTAAGCAGAATATGGGCAGGTGAGCAAATTCATCCACTTCTATTTTTTCTAGTGAGAAAAAAACCCCAAACATAATAAATTCAAGTGGTTATACTGACAATTAAATTTCTCAAACCTGCTTCTCAAACTCAGTGTCAGTTTTGGAAAGACTGGATGTTTGGAAAGTGTTGCCCATCCAGCTGTGTGCTTACTTAGGATTTTACTAGGCATAGCCACACAAGAAGGTCGTGCTGGGTGCAAGGTTGTGCCAGAGACCTGCTGAGAACTCATGGGCAAAAGCAAGTGGTCAAAGCCACGTGGTTCAAGAGGTGAGAAGTGTATCAGGAAAAGGGACAAGGAAAGCCTGGCAGGAGATTAAATAGGTTTCTTAGAACAAGCATCAGGATAAGAGTGAGAAGGCACAATGTTAGTCAAAGCAGGGCTCTGGCCATCCTCTGTCCTCCTCACCGTCAGCGTGATGTCTGCTGCCTGGTTCTGCCCTTCGAGCCTGAGAGACCTCCAGGAAAGGAGCAACACTGCATGTTACCAATAACCTCAGTCATCTTATATGATCACACCATCTTAAGTGTCATATGAGCACAGAATGAGTACCTTTCCCAGAGAGCCTATGACAGTCGAGCAGCGTGAGAAGCAGTAACATTGGCACAGCAGCAGTCTAACCTTTGTCAGGTGCTTATTCCAGACACGACAGAGAAAGAGCGTTTGAAGCAGTGATCTGGAAAGGAGCCAGCCTTGGAGACACCAATGGGGATTTCCTCTTCACTGTCCCAGACGTGCTTACATTGGTGTGTGAGTCTGACCTCACTGATTTGTAATTGTCTCAAAGGAGCAATTTTAAAATGAATAGCCCTGGCTAGAGTGGAGGACCTGGCTGGCCAGAGCTGAGCAGGGGGTGACACCTCGGGATATGTTAAGACCTACTGGGTGGAGACTGCTCCCCTTTTCCTGCAATGCTGGAAAAGTCCATGTCCTCCAGGCACAACTGAGCCACCTTGATTGTACTTGCCAAGAACCTGGCTAAGGGGGCTCGAACAGTGCAGGGAATAGTGCCTGGAAGAAGATAAGAACTGATGACTGGATGGAGACTACTCCCCTGTCCTCAGGGCCAGCCTGCAATGCTGGGATGCCCCTGGAGTCATGATTATGTGCCTGGCTAAAGTGGCTGGAACAGAGGAGGAATGGCACCTGGAAGAAGATTAAGAATTGATGACGGGGTGGAGGACTACACCCTTCTGCTCCCCTTCAGGCAGCCTATCTCCCAATGAACCTGGCTGACTGACAGCTGCCCCTTCGGAACAAAAGGGACTCAGGTGTCCCATATGTCTCTCTATGCTGTGGCTGCTTTGTTGTCTCTTGACCCACCACCGTTCTGCATTGGACCCGGTCCAGAATCAGCACCATCTTGAAGAAACTCGCTGGACAGCTGGACCCCTGGTGGTGACTTTCTCTTTCCCTCTCTCATTCTTTCTTCCCACTTTCTTACCCTTTTTCTCCACTTTTCTCTCTCATTCTTCTCATTCTTTCTTACCACTTTCTTACCACTTTTCCTCTCTCTCTCTCACATCTTCTTTTCCTCTCTCCCTCTTTTGCCTGGCTCTATATTTTTGCCTGTGTCAACTGTCAAATAAAATCTGCTTGCACCCAACACTTTCTACGGTTGGACTTTGTTTAGCAGATCCAAAACAAAACTAAATGATAATGTTACCTTGGACTGTAACAATTGGAAAAAAAGATGCTCACTTGAAAATTCAGGAAACCGGTGACAGCAGTGACGTCCCAGGATAAATCAAGACACAGATATCATTATCCAGCTGTTGAATGTCAGTAGTGGGAAGCATGGGGATTTAGGGGGTGAAGAGAAGAATGGTGAATATTTGCAACCTGGATGAGAGGAAGTGAGAGAGTCCTCTAGTGGGAGCATGTGAGAAAGGCAATCATAGTCATTAGGGAAATTTTTTTTCTATTTATCATTACTGTTTCTTTAAAGTTGTGTAGTTTAGTTTCTAACCCATAAGTCTCTCTCCCTTATTCTCTCTCCTTTCTTTATCAGGGAGGAGAGGGGGATTACTGGAGAGCATCTGCCATTCTGTTTAATTGCCAGGGCAGTGTTAAACCGTGACAAAGAAATACAAAAATAAAATTAAAAAAAAACAAAAAACCAACCAACCAAACAAAAGAAACAAAAATCTAACAGTTTCTGCCAGACTGTTTGCAAGAAAAGTCTTTCCTGACTGGGTACCTGGTGATGAGGTAAAGCCTGAGCATGTCAGCAGAACATAGTGATCATGCACACCTGAGAAGGGTTGTCAGGCACTGGAATGGCCTGCCCAGGACCGTGGTGGAGTCACCACTTCTGGAGGTGTTTAAAAGGCATTTGGACCTGGTCCTTAAGGACATGGTTTAGTAGTTGACTGTGCTGTTAGTCAAAGGTTGGACTGGATGATCTTTGAGGTCTCTTCCAACCTAAACATTCTGTGAGTCTGTGAAACATCAGGATATTTCAACAGTTTCTTAGTCCAGACTCCAGAACTCCATGTTTATTCATCAGGTGCTAAGGAAAGATATGGAGACACTGATATGCTCATATTAAAATGTTGTCCCCACCTTTTCTGTGAAGATAAGGTAGTTGGAAAGACTGGTAGCATATTAAAAAATACTATGGAAAAGGAATAAATATTGACTACTTCTGTTATTTGAAGAAATCACTAACTTTCTACCTCATTTCCAATTTTTAAAGTGAGGGTTTAGTAGTAATTCTTTGTGGTTTTAAAGAGTTGCATGGAAAATCATGAAGTCTCTGAAAAGCCAGCATACTAGAGACAGGGAACTGGATCAGTTTGTAGTTTTATATATAGTTACACCATTTTTTAACAGTTTGCAGATTCTGCTTTATCACAGAGCTGCCAAACAGGACAGCCAATGAGCAGGGCTGTGACAGAAGAGGATGGCTCCATCTGGAGAGCAGGCTTGCTCATGTCAGTCTTCTCCTGTAGCAAGAATGGATGTTTGGAGGATAATGCCTCTGTCTGATGAAGAAAAGTCCTCATTTCCATGGGTAAGGAAGATAATGCATATTAGCCATCTGTAATAGTTTAACACTTTTGATTTTATGACACAGCAGCACATTAAATATTTCCACCTATTTCTGTAGTGGTTTTAGGGCTGTATTTGACAGGCTTTAACACACAGCCAACTTTTTTTTTTTCTTTTATAGTGTCTTTAATTAGAATGAGTTGATGTGTGGCTCATGTAAACCCAGGTTTGGTACTCTGAGCAGATACAGTCCCTAAATCTAAACCAGGGAACAGTTGGGGTGTTGCTGTGATTTTAGTTACAGATGTCCAAGCCAACAGTTTCAAATCTAGGTTAAAGTTAGATGCCTGTCTCCATGATAAATGACCTCATTTTGAGAAGGAGCAAGGCCTGACAACTGGAGCTGGCTGGGAGAATGATTTTCTGTTTCACAAAGATGATTCTGTTTTCAGGATATTTTCAGACCCCAAATCAAGATCTAAATTGCTGATTTCAAATATTATGTAGAGATGAATAACGTTTCATCTTGCCAACATCAAGATTTTTAGAGACCACTATCTGCCACCAGAGTTCAGCCAGGCTGCTGAAAAAATCAGAAGTCCCAGCTTTGTTGTCAGCTTCTTGACTGATCTGTACCAGTTGGCTGGCTGTGAGCCTTATTCCCATGACTCCAAGGAGAGCAGCATCACCCCAGTCTAACTCCTGCTCCCCCAAAGACTGGGTTTTTGATTTACTGACCACAGCTTGGTGCAGAAATGCAAAGCCTGAGACAAGGAAGGAAAGAGACCAGGAGGGAGGGAGGGAGAGAGAAACCACATTCCGAGTGTAAAACAGCTTGCAGTCCCAAAATGTGAATATAGGCCATGGCCCTGCATTATTATTACTATGACTATGACTATTACAGTGGTACCCAGAGGAATTTTGCTGCCAGTGGTATCTCTCCATTTGCAAATTACCTCAGGTCCCACTAAGAGGCCACACTGATGTTCTGGTTTAATTTTACTACCTTGCTGCTGAGATCTTGAATGAGTGTTTGCAAAGGCAGTCTGGCACGAGTCACTGAGTTAAACCCAGCCTGTAAACATGAGCTTATGCAGGCTTCATTTAATGGAGATAAAGTTCTACGTTCTAGGTTTTCACCTAAAAACAACAACAAAAAGGAAACAAAAGAAAAACAGCATCCAGCTGCCCTGTCTCTTGAAAATTTAAGCCATCCTTCTAAATCCCAGGAAAGATCAGACAGCTGAGCTAATTTCTTTCTGCCTCTGACCTTGGTTATCTTGTAGTAAAAGTTCTTTCTTCATCACTAGTTGTGAACTTTATCAAAAGAAGATAGTTTTCTCATGTTCTGCAGAAGATTCTTTTTAGACAGAACATAGGAGTAATTAACTTAAATCCATGTTGAAGGAATTCAGTATTCTTTGTGGCATTATTGAGTACTTCAGTATATTTAAAAATGCAGAGATAGATTTATTTTTCTGTCCTGAATCAACCAGGCATATGAGTCAGAGACTTCAGTCAGTGAAAGTGTGGCTTTTACTGTCAAGCTCTTTAAGTTCAAAAGACTAGTTCAGAGTATACCCTGGAAAACAGCCCTTGAAAACAGAAGGGTCCGGGAGGGATGGACATACTTCAAAGAGCAAATTCTGAAAGCACAGGAGCAGGCTATCCCGGAGTCCCGAAAGGCGAGCCGGCGGGGAAGGCAACCGGTCTGGCTGAACTGGGAGACCCTGAAAGAAATTAGGGTTAAGAAGAGGGCCTATCAATTATGGAAAAAAGGACTAACTTCTCGAGAGGAATTTAGGAAAATAGTCAGGTCGTGTAGAAAGAAAATCAGAGAGAGAAAGGCACAACACGAACTGAATCTCGCTACCACTGTGAAGGATAATAAGAAATCCTTCTACAGATACATCAATAGTAAAAGAAAGGGCAAGGAAAACATTCATTCTGTACTGGACATGGGTGGGAATATAGTTAGCGAAGATGAGGAAAAGGCTGAGGTATTTAACACCTTCTTTACCTCAGTTTTCAACAAAAAGACAGATCATCCTATGGACAGCAGGCCTCTGGAGCCTATAGAAGGTGATAAAAATCTAAACAGCCCCCCTGAAATATTGAAGGACACAGTCAGTGACCTCTTGAGCTGCTTAGATCCCCACAAGTCTATGGGACCGGATGGGATCCACCCAAGAGTGATGAGGGAGCTGGCAGAAGTGGTTGCCCAGCCCCTCTCTATCATCTACCAACAGTCCTGGCTCACTGGGGACATCCCGGATGATTGGAAGTTGGCGAATGTCACGCCGATCCACAAAAAGGGCCGGAAGGAGGATCCGGGAAACTACAGGCCCGTCAGCCTGACCTCAGTGCCTGGCAGGGTTATGGAGCAGATCATCCTGGAGGCAATCGCAAAACACCTGCAGGATGGGCAAGGGATCAGACCCAGCCAGCACGGGTTTAGAAAGGGAAGGTCCTGCCTGACCAACCTGATCTCCTTTTATGATCGGGTGACCCGTCTGGTGGATGAGGGGAAGGCGGTGGATGTGATCTACCTGGACTTCAGCAAGGCCTTTGACACCGTCCCCCACAGCATTCTTCTAAAAAAGTTGTCGGCCCACAGCTTGGACAGGAGCACTCTGTGCTGGGTTAGGAACTGGCTGGAGGGCCGGGCCCAAAGAGTGGTGGTGAACGGGGCTGCATCCAGTTGGCGGCCGGTCACTAGTGGTGTCCCCCAGGGATTGGTGTTGGGCCCAGTTCTGTTCAATATCTTTATTGACGACCTAGATGAAGGGATTGAGTCCATCATCAGCAAATTCGCAGATGACACCAAGCTGGGAGGAAGTGTGGACCAACTGGAAGGCAGGAGGGCTCTGCAGAGGGACCTGGACAGACTGGAGAGATGGGCGGATTCCAACGGGATGAGGTTCAACACGGCCAAGTGCCGGGTCCTGCACTTTGGCCACAACAACCCCATGCAGCACTACAGGCTGGGCACAGAGTGGTTGGAGAGCAGCCAGGCAGAGAGGGACCTGGGAGTCTGGATCGACAAGAAGCTGAACAGGAGCCAGCAGTGTGCCCAGGCGGCCAAGAAGGCCAATGGCATCCTGGCCTGTAACAGAAACAGCGTCGCCAGCAGGTCCAGGGAGGTGATTGTGCCCCTGTACTCAGCGCTAGTTAGGCCACACCTCGAGTACTGTGTCCAGTTCTGGGCCCCTCAGTTTAAGAAGGATGTCGAGGTCCTGGAGCAGGTCCAAAGGAGGGCAACCAGACTGGTGAAGGGACTCGAGCACAGGCCCTATGAAGAGAGACTGAGAGAGCTGGGGGTGTTCAGCCTGAAGAAGAGGAGGCTCAGGGGAGACCTCATTGCTCTCTACAACTACCTGAAAGGAGGCTGTAGCGAGGTGGGAGTTGGACTATTTTCCCAGATGACTTTCAACAAAACAAGAGGACACAGTCTTAAGTTGTGTCAGGGGAGATTTAGGTTGGATATTAGAAAGAATTTCTTCACGGAGAGGGTGATCAGGCAATGGAATGGTCTGCCCAGTGAGGTGGTAGATTCTCCGTCCCTGGAGACATTTAAAAAAAGACTGGATGTGGCACTCAGTGCCATGGTCTAGCAACTGTGCTCCGGTGGGTCAAGGGTTGGACTTGATGATCTCTGAGGTCCCTTCCAACCCGGCTAATTCTATGATTCTATGAGTCTATGATTCTATGATTCTATGAAGTTCTGCTTCAGGTTTTAATTTACTAGCTTTTAGCTGGGATGTCACTAAAAGCTGTTATACCCTAACAGCTGTTTCAGTGTTTCCTATATTTATAGTATTTGTACTGTCATACATCTCAGAGGTGCCCATGATGACCTTTTCCCAGGTGCTCATGAACAAGTGCTCGGGCAGCCCTCCCACAGAAAGTTCACAGTCCAAGCAAACACTGCACCTCGATAGATTTAATGGGAAACCACAGCATCAAAATGCTTCTCCTTTAAGCAGTCTTTAGTAATTTCCTGCTTTCATTTCACTAGTAATCCATCCACTATGGAGTGGATTCTCAATAGCCAAGTTCACATATATCCATAAAGAAGAAGGAAAAAAGGTTACCAGCTGCAGGTTAGCAGGCTCTGAACTCAAAAATCGTGGAAGTAGAAGTGATTTGCCACTGGCTGAGTCATCACAAGTGCCCTTGTTCAGGGAATCCATTCAATACAATTATTTGAGCAAAGCATCAGAAACAATAAAAGTCTAGAGAGTTTTACTTGGACAATACAATTTTCAGTTATTTCTGAAGTGCTTATTGTTGATCAAACCGTGCTCTTACCCCAGAAAAAAAGCCCATTTTAAAAAAAAAACCAGGAAACTGTCGAGAACATGGTGGTTATCTTTGGGTCTGGATGAAGTTTATTGTCTGTGAGACAACAAAATGCAGGGCCTAGGAGCTAGTGCTCTTGATGACTAAATTAAGTTTGAAGTCTATGTCAACTTCTGAGGGCTGAGAAGACACTGCAAAGACTTCCTTAGCAAAGGAAGATTGTTTTTAGTGACCTCCAGCAGTTAATTATGGGACTACAGTGTGGAGAATGCAAGGTTTAACAAAGCTGATTTTTTTAAACACAACCTGAATTTTTCTTTTGTAAAGGATTCAATAAAAATAATTCTAAAAATATGTCCATCCCTTTTTCAATCATGAGTTTTGCCAAAAGATAAAATTAAACTTGTATGTTCTGCAAAGCAGCTCTGTCTCATCACACGGACATTTCCCACACACAAATACAGAGATATGTTTATGACAAGCTCTTGTTTGCAGTACCTATACAACACAAAAACTACTAAGAAGGCTCAGACAAATTTATCATTGTTGTGTTATGGGTGGCACAGCTACAGTTTGGGGTTTTTTTACTTGCTCATCTGTGTGGTGGTAGGACCTTGGAGTCACAGTTTTGGTGTAGTGTCAGCTGCTGCATGTGCACAGAACAAAGATCTTGATGTTTATAGAAAAAATGAAATCTTACTTTAGAGACTGCAAAGCATTTAGCCTCATTCATCTTGTGTAGCACTGAATTCTCCAGGTTACTCATGGCTTGCATGAAAAAGCATTGCTTTTAATCAGTTTTGTAAACTAAATGTGCCTTTCTGAATACTTTCTCAGTAGTTGACAGCCTTACTATTTGCATAGAGGTATGGTGAAACAGGGCACCAATACCTGTAATCATCACAAGGAAGGAAAACATCCAACTGTCTCACAGTCTTACCCACTCACTGGAAAAGCAGCATCAGGTTCAATGTCTTTATAGGTATGGACTGTCTGCAAGGGCTCTTTGTTCTTTAAGAACTCATCTGACAGGTTACTTTCTGGGAGAGTCATGGTGAGCTGTCTATTTATGTTCTGTTTTTGAGAGATGTAGTTTCAAATTGGGAGTTGGAAACTGAAACAAATGGGCTCATGTAAGTGGGAGACATAAGGATTTTTGGCATGCAGGCTCTGTTCAATCAGGTCTCAAAAGTATTTTTTAAAAACTGAATAAAATTAGCCTTGTTGTTTTCACAGCTGATTAAATTGAGCTGATATTAATCCTCCAGACACAAGCATATTACTTGATCTAACCTATATTTGAAGAGATATGTAACATTCAGTGAGAATTTGAAACATCTTTATCCTGCTTTTAGAAATGAGTAGTGCTTTCCTGGGAGTTGACAGAAGACAACCATTTGATTCAGAGCAGAAAAGATTCTGCCTGCAGGACCTCACAATCCCCAGCTCTAGCAAGCCTGGCAGCTTGTCACAAGAAATTTCCCTGAAAATGGAGAATGAAATAAACCAAATAGCTTATTTGGGCCCTTGTTCCTACTTCCATAAGAACTCATTCAGAACATAGACAGAAATGTGGTATTGTTCAGTGAAGTTACAAGTGATAGGACAAGAGGTAAAGGCCTCAAGTTGCTCCAGGAGAGATTTAGGGATGTTAGTAAGAATTTCTTCACTGAAAGGGTTATCAGACATTGGAACAGTCTGCCCAGGGCAGTGGTGGAGTCACAATCCCTGGAGTTACTTAATTGTATAGACATAGTGCTTGGATGTGGCTTAATTAAGGTCTTGTCAGTGTTAAGTTATGGTTGGACTTCATCTTGGAGGTCTTCTCCAACCAGGGTGATTCTGTGATTCGTAGCACCTTGTTGCTTTCTGTTTTCTCCAGCACCCTGAGAATGTTCTCTCTGCAACCTCACTTGAAACCTGGTTCTGACTCATCTCCTGGCCAAGCTCAGCCTTTGTCCTAAGTCCAGTCCAACTTGAGGCCTCAGCATCCATCCTCCTTGCTCAGGCTTGTTCAGATCACGACAGGGCTCTGTCTATAGCCTGAGCTTAAAAGGGGGAAAAGAACAGGCAGAGGCACACTTGGCTCCCTTGATTTGTGCATTTTCAGTGGATGCTGTTTGCATCTTCCTGCAGTAGGGCTCAGACTCATTGCCATTAGGAGCAGTAGGTGAACTTCAGACACAAAAGTCTAAGCCTTTCATGGACTGTATAAATATGAACCTGAAGGAAAACAGTGTGTTTCCAAGGCTCCTCTACCTCTTGTGTGTGCCCCAGGTCTTGGCAGAATATGCAGGTGAGCAGCTGAATGTACCAGTATAAAGGGAATATATGTTTGGATTACAGCAGTGCTCAGCCATCAGCATGGACATGAACGGAGCACCCTCCATTTGTCTGTAGATGACTCTCTGTTGCATAGATATCATATTATTTAAACCTGTAAAGTTCTGATTAAATAATCACTATTTCCTCTAGCTATATAATCAGCGATTGTTTCACTCACTGTTTGAATTCTACAAGTAGAAGTTAAATATTCTGCAATTTGGGACAAGGTGATCTGAATATTTTTCTACTATCTCAAAGCTTTGCTTACTCAGCTGGATGAATTAGAGATAGTAAGAGCATAGCAGGATGTAAAAGAAACTTTTCATGCTCCATAAAACCATCTGCCTGTGTTAGCTATACTATTCCAGTCTTTTGACATAGGTAAGCTGCCCACCATTGCCATAGTAACAGAGCAATTTCTTTTCTATCCTGCACCTGCAGTCTTTCACCTTGATTTTATCTAGTCTTTTAAGACACACTCTTTTGCTCCACATCCCAAAGTTGTGATCCACCCTTGCCACCAGCTCAGTCTAACATTCTTCACAACAACAGCATTAAGAGCATGAAGAACCCACAGAAGCACATCAGGGCTCTGCAGGGTGGTGCTAACTCATCAGGCAGCGTGCCTGCAAGCTCTGCTGCACAGTCTGTGTAGGACATGGAAAGCAGAATGTGGGAAGCATTGCTAGAGGCTTACTGTGGCTGAAGGTATATCAGCCATTACCTACAGACCAGTCTTTTGGGTTTTTTTCCCAAGGAAAGGAAGAAGAGCAGGAGACAGGATACTGAAAAGTAGCATGCCTCTGCATCAAGAGACCAGATTTATGTAACACTCTTGCTCTGTGCTCAGACACCTGATACCTGGCAATGGCTTTATTTCTTGGAGTGTCCTCTCGAGGCCATCCTGTGCCCCTCCTGTGCAAAGCACCTAGAGGAGCTGGCATCAGTTATGCCTTGCAAACATGCTAATAAGGGTGACTGAAGAAAGGTAGCAAGAAACATCTCACTGAAGTTTTTGACAGAGGTAGGATGCTGGAGATGGTCCCAATCTTCTCCAAAACCTTTTGTTCTTCTGTTTTCCCAAGCATCTTCTTCCTTAAAGCTTTTCATGTATGTGCCCAAGCAAAATAGTGTTGGAAAGAAGCTGAGCTCAGCTCAAATCGACCACTAGGTTGCTGTGGCCTGTGGCATGTCTGCTCATCCCTTAAAGTAAGAAAATGCATCAACAAACAGTGAACCAACAAACATGAAAGCCCCACTCCCAGGTAAATAAGCAATTAATCCTTGCTCTCAGTGATCAAAACCAGCTGTTACTTTTTTGCAGAAGGTTTCTTCATCTACCCTTGACCCCACAGCACTCCTCATTGCTCCCTGTGTCTTTACACAGACTGCAAGGAGGAAGAAATGACAGAGAAGGGATGGTAAACCTGGGCCACATTCCCAGTAGTATGCAGTATGCAAAGCCTTTCTGTTTTGGTTTATTCCAGAAAAAGGATCTATTAAAACCCTCTAGCCCTGCAGTACAGCATGGCCATTGCTAGTAACAGGCCTCAGGTTTTGTATTGATTTTGAAAAGGCTCAGGATTGACGCTTGTCAGCCTTGCTTTAGCTGGACTTCTATTGACCTGCCTGCTGCTTTTTAAAAATTCACTTTAGCTGTGAGATCATCTTTTTCCTTCTGACCAAGTGGCTATGGCTGATCTGTTTTACTTTGATTAGCACTGTATGGTACAACCATAGTTTTATGCACACAGCAGTAACAACTACCTATTCTGTGCACCATGAGATGCTCACAACTCCAACTTAATCCTCTACTGTTAAACCATAGGCCTGGTATGACAGAAGAGGCTTTCAGTTGTAGAGGCACAGAACGAGGGACAGAGGAATACAGGAATAGGATGACAAGATACAGGGCTTGACTCTGAAGACATCACAGCATCAAACAACTCACCTATGGTCAGCTAGAAAAATGTGGATAAGGAGCAGGATGACAACAAAGCTGTTGAATGGTCTAGAGCACAAGTGCTATGAGGAGAGGCAGTGTGAACTGGGGTTGTTTAGTCTGGAGAAAAGCAGGCTGAGGGGAGACCTTATTGCTCTCTACAGCTAATTGAAGGGAAGTTGTAGCAAGGTGGGGATTGGTTTCTTCTCTCTAGTAACAAGTGATAGGATGAGAGGAAACAGTCTTGGGTTGCATCAGGGGAGGTTTAGACTAGATATTGGAAAAAACCTTCTTCACTGAAAGGGTTATCAAACACTGAAACAGGCTGCCCAGGGAGGTGGCTGAATCATCATCCCTGGAGATGTTTAAAAGGCATGGAGATGTGGTGCTCAGGGACATGTTTTAGCACTGGACTCAGTAGAGTTAGGTTAGTTTCTGGACCCAATGATCTTATAGGTCTTTTCCAACCAAAATGATTCGATAATTCTATAGATTCTATGATTCTATGTGATCTGTGCAAGAGGGGTCTGGGTATGTTTCCCAGGCAACAGGAAATCCAGATGCATTTAAGGAGTGACTGACTAATCATCCCAGCTGACTGCACTTGCACTAGGACAAGAAGGTACCAAGTTGTTCCAAGTCAATGCCCCAGGAGGCAAGGCCAGAAAGTTCCAGACTCTCTCAGCCTACTACAGTTGCCATTGGAACAAGGAGAGTGCCAGGCTCACCTCCCTTGCAACTAAAGCGAGAACAATGTTGGCTGATGTTGACATCACGATGGGTGCAGTATGTGTGGGAGGGTCCTGTATCACCACACTGGAAGAAGTCTAAGGAGCCTAAAGGTCTCAGCTGAAATGGTAAGTATTTTAGGTAAAATCAGCTTGTTTGTTTTACCCTTCAAAACTCCTACTGCTCCCTTGAACATTAGGAGTTACAACTGAATCTGCATTCCTTCTAGCCTGCACTTTGTCCAAGAGAGAATCCACAACAAATAGATTATGAGTTCAGATACATTAATTTTAGCCACAAATTAATGTTCAAAGAAACTCCCAAAACTCCCAAGCTCCTTATCTTCTTCCAGTTTCTCGGTAAAGCTTTCCATTGTCTTCCATTTCTAGTGGACTGATAATGTTTAAAAGATGCATTATATTTGTAGCAAAATTAAGAAGAGATGCACTGCCATCAGACATAGAACTTTTTTTAGAAAAGTTCTAGCTTTTCTAAACTCCTGAAAAAAACAAAACAGGCTGAGGAGAGGAGCCAGAATGGTGGGCAGTACTCTGGCACAGCAGAGACTTGAGCCATTTAAGTGCCACACAGAGGTGAGCAAACCCTGTGAAGAACTTCTCTAGCTTTGTGCTGGAGTTCCTGGGCAAATTACTGAATAATCTTTAATTGCAAAGTAAATTGTAATTGCAGATGTTTTCCTGGGCTGTGTGAAAAGAAGGGTGACCATCAGGCCAAGGGAGGTGATTCTCTCCCTATAATCTGTCTCCCATGAGACACCACCTGGAGTACTATGTCCAGTTCTGGAGCCCCCAGCACCAGGATGTGGAGCTCTTGGAGCAAGACCAAAGGAGGTCCATGAATATGATCAGAGGGCTGGAGCACTTCTGCCATGAACCCAGTGGCTAGTCCTGGTTCTGAGATTTCAGCTTCCCTCTTCCTTGGAGATACCTGTAGAATATTTTTCTCTTGACTTTCACATGTCTTTGCACATGTTAAGTTTGACATTGCAGTCACCCTTCTGTGACTGAGGGCTGTCCCTGAAAGAGTCTGGCCTCCTCATTTCTTCTCTACTGGCTGAAGACTCACTTTTTGCCTGACTAGATGCCCTGCAGCCTCAGGGTCAGCTGGGTTAGCAAGTAGAGTCGGTGCCAAATTATTCCTTCTCCATCTCAAAAAACCCCCCATGGTCAGCTTTCTGGTCAAAGTGATCCTGTGAGCTTGCAGTCACCAGGCCAAGTGCAAAGAAGGAAGGGGCACATACAGCCCAGGCTGCATCTCCTGGAGGCTGCATGACCAAGGAAAGAAAGGCAAATAATCCATGTCTGCTGCATGCCACAGTCTACAGCAAGTGAAATGTAGAAATTAATTTGCATTTCACAGCAAAATGGCTGCCCAGCAGTGACTGCACAGCAGAGGGACAGGAAGCACTATGGAAGTGGCTCTGCTTGGTGATCACCCTGCTGTAGCAGTGGAAGAATCACTTTGGTTGAGATGACTGCAGAGGTGGTGGATTTAACATTAGAGAACAACTGTGACCCTGCCTGTGCTGGGATCAATGTGCAATGGATTAAGCTGGGAGTAATAACATGAGACTACCTGACAGTCCTTAGCTCAACACCAAGCCATAATGTACTGTGAGAATGTCTCCACTCTGAAATCCTACAGATGAGACAATGCACTGGAATTCCCCTCTCAATGCACCAAGCACTAACTTCCCACACAGATATACTCTGCATTTCAGTGTATCATAGATACATAGAATATCTCAAGTTTGAAGGGATCAATAGGGATCACCAAGTTCAACTTCCTGCTTCCTGCAGGACTACCTAAAACTAAACCTAATAGCATAGACTAATAGTATTTCCAGCTGCTACTTAAACCCTGACAAACTTCTTGCTGTGACCACTTTCCTTGGGAGCCTCATCTAAATGCCTAGAGCAGGTGAGGGTTGCCTAATGGCTATAAACCCTGGGCAAAGACAGAGAAATTCCTGGTAGAGTGCCCCACCCTCATTATAAACTACTCTGTAAAACTGGGCTATGCAAAGTGTCTGCGTGTGTTTTCCTATACTTACAATGTAGAAATAATGAAATTAATGTAATTTCTAGGGTATAGGCATGATTTACTGGTAGGAAAACCCTGTAAGAGCTTTAGATAAAAATTCCTAGACACTTAAATACTGAATCACCTCTCTTTTGAGTACTTAAGGACAAGTTTCAGATGCTTTGGATTAGCAACTGGAGAAAGAACATGTATGTCTCCAATTGCTCCAGTAAGACCTGATGCAGAGCATGCTGGAGTCAGTGGTAATCTCCCTGTGCACTTCAGGAGAATTTGGAAATGGCCCTGAGCATGCACATCATTTATTATGACTATGGGTACAAGACAGATAATACCATAAGAAAATTACCCTGTGGCAGCAATTCCATGCATAACCACAGTAATGGTAGGTGAAAACTGGACATATATGTGTTTATTCTAACTGTTCCTAAAATTAAGGGTTTAGGCTATGAACTTGAACATACAGAACTTCAGAAGATGTGCTAGCTCTAGATCCATTTTTGAGAATGGCTATGATTTTGGATGACCCCAGACATCATTTGGAGCTGTTCAGATTTGATACTTGAATAGCCTCTAGTTTGAATATATTCAATATATGTTTGTCTCTTTATTAAATAAAAATAATTCTTGATTTGTTGTATTTTCCCTGTTTCCCTATCATTATGGTGAGATACCATCTTACTGCAATCTGCTAATTTATAAGACACATGGAAGCCTTCTTTTCTTAAACACGTTTCCATAAAGTGCGCTTAGTGAATTTTTTCCTGTGAGTTTAAATTTGGTCAGGTCCTTCTGCCTTGTCCAACAGGTGGAATGCAGTCTGCATTTGTCTCAAGCAGTCTGAAGCAATTAAGCTTTGATGAGAGGGGAGGCCACAAAGCTAGAGACTGTTACTCTGCTGAGAAGAAACAATTCCTTGATCCAGAGGTGCAAACTTTAGTCGATGACTTCACAATTACTTCTTTATTTCCCTTTATTCTCTCTGTTTTCTCTGCTACAACTGTAATTTTAAGGGACTGGTCAACAAGGAGTGCAATCCACCATTGTAAGCCCTCAAACAAATATTTGTTAACACTCCTAAAGGACTGCCTGGCACCTATGGAAATAGTGCCTGCATATGGCCTGAGTGAGACTTGCCTATGCAGGCAATGGTAGAGATAATGATTGAGGAGCAAGTGGGCAGAGGTCTGCTCCAGTTGCTCAGTCTGGTATGTCTTACTGTTGTGAAATGACTGCTTGAGTGAAATAGGCCTATGAAAGGACTTGTGATGGTGGGCTTCAATGGTTTTTTTTTCCACCGACACCAACCCTCCTTCAGTATGCCAGTCCAACGCTGGATCCAGGACCAGCAATTTTCATAGAATCACAGAATGGGTGGGAGAGACCTCAGAGATCATCTCCTCCAACCTCCCTGCCATGGGCAGGGATGCCTCTCATCTAGACCAGGCTGCTAAAAGCCTCATCCAACCTGGCCTTGAACACGTCCAGAGAGGGGGCATCCACAACTTCTCTGGACAATCTGTTCCAGAGTCTCACCACCCTCTTACTGAAGAATTTCTTCCTAAGAGTCAGTCTAAACCTATCCTCCTTCAGTTTAAAACTATTTCCCCTTGTCCTATCACTGAACACTCTCATGAAAAGTCCCTCTCCAGCTTTCCTGTAGGTTCCCTTCAGGTACTGGAAGGCAACTATAAGGTCTTCCCAGAGCCTTCTTCAGGCTGAACAATCCCACTTCCCTCAGCCTCTCCTTGTAGCAGAGGTGCTCCAGCCCCTGGATCAGTTTTACCTCTTAACTTTTCCTTTCTCTTCTCCTGTCTCCTTTTTGCTCTCTTTTCCTTTCTCTTCCTATTTCTCTTTCTCTCTACAGAATGAGATTTCATAGTTATCACTTTAATGCCTACCAATTTTGTTCAATAAAGCTGTGCAATAACGTGTCCTCTTTACATTGTCCTGGTGGATCCAACCAGAATCTCCACATTTCCATCCTTTGTAATGTAACGTAGGCACTATTTGCTCAAGCCTGTAGGCCTTGGTCTTCTGTGTTTTATGAGGGCATTGCACAAGTCTCATAACTTAACCCCACTTGCTCCCATTGCAACTGGACCTGACTCTAGTCCTGGAGCAGGACATTAAAGCTCTCCAATCGCCAGTGGAGCTTGGCCCTTAACCTTTTATTTATGCACCTTTTGTTTATATATGTGCCACAGAGAGACAGTTCAGATATTTCCTTGCCAAACAAAGGTAGGCATTTAAACTAAGCAATATGGTTTATTTCTCTGAGCATGGTTACTTCACCTACCGTTCAACTCAGCTATCTGGGGAGGTTAATGTTAGGATCTTAAACATCACTAATGCTTTATAGACAATCTGTTAACATCATTGTCTCTCCTAAGTGGCTAGCCATACCATCAGGGATCCTCTCTTAATGCTACAGCCACCAATCCCTTGATTTCCCAGCATATAATAATGTGTACTATTAGCTGTGGAGCATTTCTCATTGTTAGGTATTTTCTAATACAGAATGAGCTGTGCATGTGAGAGAGACATAAAAAACTAGGTGAATATTGCTACTGCACTTACTGCAGTGTATGAGCTGATCTGATTAGACACAAGATGCAGACAGAAATCTGCCTCACCTCTCAAGCTAATTTTAGTCTCTCCCTCTCTTCTCTCTAGCTGCGTGTGTATAAAATCCCTGGCAGCCTGACAGCATTCCAGTAACCTGTGCCACGCAGAGTGGGATGTACTTACTAAGCATCTACTTGCATGTCATGGGTTAACTGAGCCTGTGGGATTGTGCTTACCTAAACAAAACAACTGCAGTGAGGGGAAAAACAATGAATGGGTGGAGATGATCAGCCCATGCATTCCAGCTAGTGCAGTCCAGACAGCAATGACAGCCTGAAGGTTGCAGCAGCATCAGGATCTGCATTCCAAGTGCGCAGATCTTACAGTCTGGAGTGATTTTACACGGAGCTGCTCTTTATTTGGTGAGCCATGGCCAGTAACCAGGCCAGCCTGCAGGATGATCAGAGCAGGCACTGCAAGTTTTTATCCTATATGTTCTACCAAGCAGTGAGAGATCACAAGCCTGTGTGGATGCTGGAAGACATGAGAACCATGGAGTATTTTTACTGGGAGGAAAATGCCAGCCTAAGAACCTACTCACCTTCAGAAGCCCTTCTCTATGCAGTGGTGCATAATCACCTGCCTTATGCTCAATATTTGCTGTCTCATTTTCCAGAGGAGGCTCTCAAGGTGCCTGGGGAACACATCTGCTATTGCCCATCCTCCGCTCCTCACTTGGCCATGGCGGTCACCTATGACAGGATAGATATCTTGGGACTGATCATCAATATTGCACACAAGCTCCCCAGCTTGAACTCCTACATCAATAGGACTGGCTGCTTTCACCTGGAAGATGGGAAAACCCCCCTGCACCTTGCCTGTGAACTGCTGAGGTCAGAGACAGTTCTTATCCTCCTTGGGAACGGTGCTTCTCCCAGGATAGAGGACAGTAAAGGGCTTACCCCGCTGGATGTCATCCTGGAGCAGATGTGGGACTCAAAAGTAAATGTGACATCTAAGAAGCTCTGCCTTGACTACCTTTTGCTCTTCATGCCAAACCCACAGTTTAAGATGCGGAAAGTTCTGCAGGAGCATCCGGACCACTGGACAGCCTTGCTGGGGGAAGACAAATTCAATAGCCTGGTGGGGAACACACCTGCTTCTTTATATCTTCAAGCTATGCAAACTATTCTCCAGACTCTTCCTCCCTCCCATTTTCCCAAAAGCATCCAGGAACTACCTATACCTCAGGCACTAAAGCCCTTACCATCCTATGGCAAAAAGCTACCAACAAAAAATGTGGTAAATGTTTTTCATTGACTTTATTCACTGGCTCTTGGATTTTCAAAGACAACTTAGGGGAGCTGGTAATTCACCATTTTCTGCATTTTAGTGTGATTTTAGTATTTAATCTATTAGGCTATGATGGAAAATCCAATATTTTGTGAGAAGATTTTAAATGTCTCTTCTAAATGATTGCAGGCATGGCACTTTTAAAGGCAAAATACTTCTATTTTCTGTTTTCTATTTTATTGTGCATGTGAAGGGTTAACTGTAGTTGAGACCATGCTATGTTTGTTTTCTTAGCTGTCAACTGGTATCAGTGTATCTGAATTCCCAATATGATAACTGTATTCTGTGTAATGTACCTGGGTAAAAAGGAACTACATGCCCAGTGGGATATTCAAATGATGTAACTATGGGACCATGTTCTGCTAGACCTGGGAGAAATACCATCCCAATCTAGCAGGGTTCAAACCTCAGGTTTCCTTTCTAACAACGATCCAGCATCATTTAGTAATAACCAAAAACTCAGTGGCTGCTGCTGAAGGGACACAGATGCAGCTCTGCAGAGTTCCTGATTTTGCTGCGTTACTTTACAGCACATCATAGCATGGAGGGCAGGAATTCAGAAAGGAGCAGTGAGTGTATATACCTAGTGAGTTGAGGGGTATAGAGATAACAGAACTGCTAACAGAAGCATACTGTCTCACCTGGAAGAAAGTGGGTTAAAGGCATTCCCAGCACTAATGCCTCTACTGATTCCTGCAATTGGGGAAGGAACCATTTTCCCTGCTGCCCAGTAAAAAAATGGAAATCAGAGAAGGACCAGTAGAAGCCCTGTCCTTCATAAAGTGATATTATTTCTCCTTGACTTGTGTTTTAGGTCTGAATGTATCCCCACAAGAGATGTAGCTCACTAACTTGATTTCCCAGTGGATCTCGAAGCCGCTGGCATTTCCTAATTATCCTAAGTTGGGATATGATCTGCTGTTAAAAGTTGTCATTTGCTATCAATGCTATGGAAGCACCTTGGTGGCAGTGCTGTCTGCTTTGTGCTGGGTGTCTTGATTGTGAGATGGAGAAAATGCCAGCTCAGCCCTAAAAGTGGCAAGCAGGCCATGAATGGGTCAGCCTTTCTCCCAAAATCCCAAGACCCTGGTTCTGCAGTGTTCTTCCACCCCTGTCCCTGGGGATTTGCATGTTTTACTCCATCTGTATCCATTCCTCCTTGTTCAGTGGTGGAGAGCAAGAAGGTTGTCAGAGAAAACGATCAATCTTGGGAGAGGGTTTTGAGGAGAGGCTGCTGACTTGGCAGCCTCTACAGCAAGTGGATCTGTCAGAGCTTGGGAAGCAAGCAGAGCTCAAGTAAGGTATCCATTATAGGCAGTGGCTTCTGCCAAACTCTGCAGGCTCCCCAGCCCTGGCAGGCCCCAGAAAGCTGGAGGCAGAGGACAAAGCAGGCACTCATTGCCCAAAGCTGATGAGAAGAGCTCAGCCCCTGGTCTCTGGAGCATGATTGGGTTTGTTCCCATTAGCAATGTGACACCTCATCAGTGGGCGAGAGGCAGAGGAGGCCACTGATGGGTATTATTAGAATAGTAACAAGACCCCTGGAACAGAGATCCCAGGGAAGAAGGGAAGGGAAATCATCTACTGTTGTTGCAGTGCCTCAGAACCATGACAGTTTCAGCCCTAGAGTTCCAGGTAAGACAGAATGGAAGGGTAGGCTGCTTGACTTATAAATCAAAGGAGGCAGGTAGGAATTACTGGCATTAATGAGACAGCATTTTCTAATAACACAGGGGTCAGTACCTAGAGAGCCAGAGCAACCAACTGGGAGCATGTGGATCTAAAATAAAGGATCTCTTGTTGAGCCAGTTGTGGGTCACTGCAGCTGTCAGGGCTCAGGCACTTTAGGCCTTATGGGTGGATTTGCACCTGCATTTGTCTGTTTGGGAGGCTATCTTCTATCCATCAGCACAGAAAGAAGGTAAGAGGTGGGTTTCCAGAAGCTGCTCTAGACACTCAAATTCTGGGGCATATCTGTCTCTGGTACTACAACCTGGAAGAAAGCTGCTAGCCCACTGTTGGCTACATGCAAAATTCTGCTGTTGCTTAGCCCAGTGAGCAACAGGCAGATACCTGCACCAGAGAGATCATTCCGTAGCCCTCTCTCACTCCTCCTTTTCCTGACTATTTTAAAAAGAGATCAAGCACCAGCTGGTCCTCAGCAGCTGAGCTACCATCTGACCTCCATGTGCGGTCCTACAGGTCCAGAGGACCACATTAATATTGTGGTGATTACTGATTCCATCACCTGTAGTGATACAAGTGCAGGATGAGGTTTCCTTCCATTGGAGTGGGGGAATCCTCTCTTTAAACCCAGTCTGCTTAACTTGTTGTGACCTCCCTGTTGGTTTGAGATCCCATTTGTCTCCCTGCACAGTACATTACATCAGATACAGCCAAATCTACCTCAGCCCTATCTGTGTTGATTTTTCCCCCCATTTTTTCCAAGACAGGTCATTAGCAAAAGTAAACTCTAATGATTTTCCACACTTTCCACAACCCGACAGTTCAGTCTTGAAATATCCCTATGCTTGCATGACAAAAATGTTAGTGACTTTGTTAAGCAAAAGGGTGGTAGGTGCTGCATAGTGATGTTTACATTTTGAATATGTACATAATGAGTAAGTGTAGCTAAAATTATACCTTTTATATTTTTGACCATGGGAAAGAGAAGGGACAGAGTGAAGTCAGTTGCTAATCTTAGGATTACAGGTTGGCTCTGCAAGTTGCACTTTTTATTTCAGTTTTGAGAAGGAGCATTGTAAGGATCTGAGTTGTATGTTTATATATGTGACTTCAGTTTCCATGGGTATCACTTCAGTGCCCAGCACACGACTTGGAGTGTATGTATCTCTGTGTGTCCATGTGTAAACATGTGGACCCATGTGAGCACATGTATGTGTCTCTGTCTGCCCTCTCCTGGTAAAACTCAGAGCTGACTTAACAGTACTTTTACACATGAGCCATCATTGCCTTAAGCAAGCAGCCTTTCATAAGATAAGTGTGAGTGCCACTCTCTGTGCTGCTACCAGGTAAGGACATTTCTTCTCCTTGTGTAAACACGCAGCAGCTTTGCTCTTCAAACAAGCGTTTTGCTGCTGAATTTCTACCACCAGGGCTTCTGCTTGCCATCGGCCACAGTCATCCAGCAGAGGGTTTGTAATAGTAGCCACATTTTATTATCTATCAATTAAAAAAAAAAAAATCTATTAAACATATATCTTCATCTCTCTTTTCTCCAGGCTGCCATCAAAATGACCTCCTAACCCTATGCTTCTGTCTATTTCTGCAGCACCATTAGTGGGATGGACAGGCCAGATTCTGACCCCAGTTACAGCTCTTTGCACCTGAAGTAATGCTTTTTAAGTCAATTGCATCACTCCCAATATTTGTCTGAAAGAAAGCAGAAACTACTGGTGTACTTATATTCTTCAAGGCTCCACAACTGATTTCAACACATAAATAAATGTGATGCACAATCCCTGAAAAGATTTTTTACATTTTTCATTCTTTTAGTGTATACAGATATATATTTTCCAGATCTCTAACACTGATGGTCATTTCCTTGTTCCCAGTTCCCCTAGCATTTTGGGATCAGTCTGATCACTGATTAAAACTGAATGTTGCCATGCCCAAATACAATCGAATGTTCATTGTATGAAACAACTTTCTTATAAAGCTATACTTTTGTAATTTTGCTGTCTTTTTTTTTAGGGAAAAAGAAAAATATGTCATATAATTGTGTTTGTACATTACTTTCTGCATGACTAAAGTTACAAAGAATGTAATTTGCTGGGAATAAAATGCATCTACATGCCCTGATATAATTAGGTACATTAGTTGTGAAAAGAATTTAACCTCATTGTACTATTGTAATAAACTTGTTGTGTCTATTTATTAGCCAGTTGGCTGAAACCACTTACCAGTATCTGTTGATTTTGCTTTTACTCATCGTGGTGTTTGATGACTTCATTATGACTGCTGAGCCATTATCTCCAAAAATATGACCCGAGGAAGACATTTTTCCTTCACGGGCTGTACTGTGCTTGTAGGGGATGATACCAAGTGATTCCAAGGTGAATCCACGTCTTAGATCTGCTGCAAGATGGTGAAGAATCTGAAGTAGGGGCTCAACAGGGGTGAGTGGTAACTGGTTTTGGGGATTTTAATCTTTGAGGTTTGAGTTCAGCTGCCAGCATCCTATGGCAAACCTGTTTCCAGTGAATATAACAGTTCAGCAGCCTCCTTTCCCTGTCTTGTTTGCATGCTGTCAACAAGGTCCTTTCCTTCCTAAGGTTTTTCACTGTATGGTAAGGCTTCCAGCATCAGTTCTAACTTCTGTAGGTCCAGCTGCTGATGAATATTTTCAGGCAGATGTAGACTTCACTCCCACAGTGCTACCTCCCTTGGGGTAACAACCCACTGACCTCTATGCACACACAGTCTACCCAGCTCCTTTGCTGCCATGCCAAAACTCAAAGCATTTCAGGGCTTGCACTCCACCACCTGTATCCACAGATCATCTCAGTACATGCTAGTACATAAAGCTATAACCAAAGGAGTTAGTACTTTAGCCTGTGCTTGCAGATTAACTTATTGGTTTTATGGAAGAAGACAGACAGGCAATTGTTTCACTGATCCCACTTTAAAAAGGCCAAAACTATCATCTTTCCTTCATTGTAGGAGATTGAGCCCTGAACTACTTTACTCCAAGAATGTGGTCCCTTGAGATGTCAGTTTTATGGCTTATTCTCTTCCACCTTTCTTGTATTTGAGAATGAGAAGCAGATTCAATTTCTCTTGTACTCTGACAGCTCTGCTGAGGCTGACCATCAGGGTACTAGTGAGCCATTCTGGAGGCTGAGGGAGTCCCAGGCACACATGCCTCAGAGCCAGTCTCATCTTAGTATCATTTTTTTTTACAACTGTATTTATTTGTACCAGCATTCAGCAAGACAGATATATTTAAATAGAGAAATTTAAAGGGTATATTGCCTCATGCGGGGGGGGGGAAGCACTGTCAGAATCAGATGATGCAGTGACCAAATTCCTGCCCACACTTCAGTTGAGTGCACCTCCCTGAGTTAGTCACCCCAAATGCAGCTGATAGGTTTGTCATGTCCCATAGTAGCTTCAGTCTATTTGGCCAGCATGCAGCAATACCTTATGGGAGCACACACTGTGTTTTGCTGCACCACCACACTCAGCTAATCTTATGAATGACTCTGCACTATGTAGGGATCCAGCTCCTAAGATTCTTGCAGTTGTCTCTAGCATGTGAGGAGCTGCTCTAAAGCCAAGAAACCAGATTTCCCTGGGACAGCTCTGGGGTAATTTTCCAGACAAGGTCCTAGTCCCAGCTTTAGTAAAGCCTGTTCATATTTTGCTATGGATGGCTTGTGAGGAGGAAGTTTATTGTTAGCAGGAAGGCTTTTGGTGAATTTCATTACTACATACAGAGAGAAGATAGCTGTGTTCTGTATGCCAGCTCTGCCCACCCGTGCCATCAGATGGACATATTCCCATGCAGAGCTGTGAGGAGGAGAAATGTTTATCAGAGAGTTGTCAGAATCACAAAAGAAAATCTGGGAGAAAAAAGGGAAGAAAAGCATTGGGAGAAGCAGTGGGGCAAGATGCCTTCTGGGAAGCAGATCCTACAGTTAAATAGAAATAGGAAAATAGTGTAGAGAATCCCAAATGGCAATACAAACTATGAGAAGCACAAAGAACAGAAACCTGCCACTTTCTCCTGGAGCTGGGCTTCAGGATCAGAGTACATCATGATCAGTCTCAAACCTGAGGCAAGATAATGCCCTTCACTGACCACATTACAGATATCTAGATCAGCTGCTCTGTGTCCTCTGGAGAGACAGTGTCATGAAATCTTCAGGCTGGTGTAAGGAGGCACTGACACAGGCAGCTCAGAGACACAGGTCCACCCTGCTGCTGAGAACCTGCTCCCTCCCTCTGCCCTCAACCAAGCAAGCCCTAGCAAAGCTGGGTCATGGTGCTGTCACAGCAGTGTCAGTGCTGCCCAAGGGGCTCTGGTAACGGGACTGAGCAACCAGGCAGGTGCTAGCACTCCTTCCCAGTGTAGCTTTTTTGTAGGTCCAGTGTAGTTCTTTGCAAAATTAAACAAGGGAGATCACTGGTAATGCTGAACTACGCACCCCTCTATCATGCTGTACATTATGTGCACATAAGAAATATCCTAACCAGGTCCTTAGACAGAGTAGACTTGGTACAACTGTAATAGCAAAAGCTTTTGAAATGGGAGAAGAAGCTGATAAGCATCAGAGAAGGAAATAATCACTAGACCTGACTGGCAAATGATGTTTCTATTCCACCAAAAATGACAATATTGCAAAACATGCTTCAGTTCTTGTGGAGGGCTGCCTCAGTAACTTGAGAGACCTGAGAGCAGGTGAAAAGGCAAAGTCCCAGGCTGCAAAGCAAGGCCGACCAAAGATAGCAACAAGGCAAAGCCTGCTGCCAGAAAAATAAAGATGAGGCAAGGCTCATCACCAGAAAAGGTAGTAAGGAAATTGGAGGGCACCTTCTCTGAATAAATGGATTATGTATTCTATTACCTTTTGGCAGGATGTTTCATTGTGGGAGAGTGCTGTATCTTGTAAGCAATGTCTGTAGATAGCAAACCCATTATCTTTGTTTATTGTCTCTTGCTTTTAAAGCAATCCAACTTATCATGATGTCATGTTTTCTCTGCACTATAAAAGAGTGCTGCTGATGAATAAAATCAGACATATTACCACAGGTTTTTTTTCTCCTTTTTACAAAGAAGAAAACTGATCTAGATCTATAAAAATATTTCTTAAAGAATAGCAAAGCTTTGATAATTTTTTAAATATTTTGCTGCTTATTTTTAACATTTTATCATATATGGTAGTGTTAAAGCACTATAAAATAATTAAAACAGCATTCATTTAAATTCCTCAATAGTAACACAATTAAAAAAAAAAAAAAAGTAAAAATTTTCTTTATCAAGGCAAATTATTCTGATAGCTGAAACACTTTGTTAAGATTTTCTTCTGCCAGAAATGTTGTCAAACAGGAATGTAAAAACCACATTGCTGGGTCCACCCAGTAGGTTGCTGTGTCTCCATCACTGCAAATAGGAAAGGCAAGGTAAGGAGAGCAACTGAGCATAGCCAAGTTCTGTGGTGCATCCTTCTTACCCCTTCTTACTCCTTCAGTACCCACAGCTGTTGTGTTGCTTATGGCAGACACACCCTTGCCTAGTTCTTTATTTGTCTTCTGTCCCAGTGTCCTAAATTTCTCTGTCTTTTTTGAGCCTGTTGATAAAGTCCCGTCCACAACAGCCTATGGCAGCAAGTTACATTTATCTGCACCAAAGCTCATTTGCCACTTTTTGCCCACTCACTTTAGTGAAGTCCTTCAGGTGTCTTTTGCTGTGTGCTGTTAGCGTACTTGAAAAAGTCCAGTACGACTGCAAACACAAAGATTTCACCATTCGTTCCTTCCTCCAGTCATTGGTTAATATATTAAGCAAAATAAGTTCCAACACTGATGTTGTCTCCAATCTAACTGCTGGCTCTCCTCCAGACTAATAAACTCCACCCTTTGCTGTGTAACCAAATTTCACCCCATGAAAATATTTCTGCAGTCCCATGTGTCTCAGTTTAATGGTCAGGGAGAACCAAAAACCAGAGAACAGGATGGTCTGATTTGGCAAAACCAGCTCAATTTTTAGATATTCTGGTCTTCTTTAGCCAGGTGGCTTGTGCCAAATGCTTATCCCAATTTTTGAAAGTCCCACCACCCATTGCTTTCAGGGTGGTTTTCAGGAAGCCATTGTAGCATTCAGTTTCTCTTGATGCTGACACACAACAGGAGATATGATATATCAACTCAATATTACATTCCTTGCCCTGGTTGTCTATTAGGTTGGTTCTGAAATGAGTCCCATTATCCGATTTGGTCCTGCCTGGGGTATCATGCCACCACAACACTTGCCTTTCAAGGCCCAGAACGGTATTACAGGCAATGCCATGAGGCACAGGGTACTTTTCCAGCCACCCAGTGCTTGTTTCTACCACTGGTGAGTCTGAGGGAGTGTAATGTCATCAGTCTGCCAGGCCTCTCCAGACTTGTATCTACACCAACATCCCCTGTGCCACAAAGGTTTTAACCATCTGGATTGTTTGATTGCTGCACATCTGTCAAAACTGTGGATAACCTCCAAAATAGTGTCTAAAGTTAGATCCACCCCTCAGTCACAGGCTCATTTTGTTGCATCTCAATCTCACACTTGGAGACCAGAAGTGTCATGGGCCTGCCAAGCTAAAAACATTTCACCTCTGTGCTCCCAGTCCAAACTATTTGGAAAACTTTAGCTTTCTGGTCCACTTGATGGTTGTGTTGGTGTTCTTCAGTGGCCTGGTTCTTAGGTGTGAGGGCATCTATGTGCCTTACCTTTACCATTGGTGACTCTAGCTGGGCAGCAGCATCTTGCCTCAGGGAGGCAGCTCAAATAGGCTTCCCCCCGTACTACCAGCTGTCCCTTCAGCCACCCTCACAAGCATTTGTTGCCATCCATGAATCAGTATAAAGCTATGGCCACTTTTGCTGTTCAGCAATGTCCATGGCCAGACGGATGGCTTTTACCTCTGCAAATTGGTTTGATTCACCTTCCCCCTCAGCCACTTCTGTGACAAGGCCGCAGGATCTGTCAGTGAAAAGAGCAAATTGCTTGTCACTATCTGAGAGTTCGTTACAATGGAAGAGAGGTGGAGGGGTGGAGTGTCTTCCACAGCATGGCTCACTATGTCACATGCAGTGACATTCCAAAATCTTTACCTTCTGGACAGTTTGTAATCACCTTCAAAATGCCTGGGTAATTCAGCTTCCCTGTTCAAGCTCACCAGGTTATCAGGGTGATCAACTTACTCCAGGTGGCATCAGTGGCATGGTGTGTAGATAAGACCCTCTCTTTAAGCATCCACCTCAGTATTATCAGGAGGGTGCTAAGAGGAGTGATGCCTCTGTACCAGTTACCTCTGAAACAACTCCTTTGTGGGCAGCCAGTATTTCTTTCCAGTTGGAGTATAACTGGCCCCTGAGCCTTTTTATTGCCAACTCCAAAATCCTAAGGGATGACCTCAAGCCCTATCAGGTGCTTTTTGCCAAAGGCTCCAGATAGGGTCATTATCACCAGCTGCAGTGTAGAGCACATTTTTAATTTCCTGTCCTGGGAAGTCCCAGGGCCACCATGTGGACTATCTCTTATTTGCTTTCTTCAAACGCCTGTTGTTCAGGGCCCCATGAAAAAATGTTTCTCTTTCAGGTGACTTCATAGAGGAGTTTCACTATCTGAGTGTATCCAGTAATCTGCATTCTCCAAAACCCCACCATGCCTAAGAAGGCTTGCGTCTCCTATCAGTGGGTGAAGACATAGTTGCTGTTTTACTGACCGCATACTTCAGGATGTGTCAGCACCCATTTTGTCATTTAACTCTAAGGAACCGGATCTGACAAGTCCCTTGACCTTGCTTCTCTTTATAGAAAAGCCAGATTCTTACAGAATGCACATTACCTTCCTACCTTTCTCAAACACTTCCATATAATGTTGTTGATGTACTGCAGATAGTCTGGAACTCCACCCTTCTCCAGTGGCACACCATGATAGATTCATGTCTTTCTGTGGTGTGTAACCTTGCCAATTCCTTCTTGGGAATACAAATACATAATGTCCACTGGATCTCTCCTTTATCCTCTAATCTTTAAAGTTAGATAAGTCATTTACAAACAATTCATTTTTTTTATGAAAGCACATTTTGCAGTAAAATCTGTTCTGACAGGAGACATCAGAATTAAAAAGCATTGCCCATCAGAAGGACCTAAAGATCTTTATAAATCATGCAAATATACTTGTAGAAGTATCTCCCCCAGCATGGAAGCGTTGCCCTGTGTGGTATGGAAATTGGCAGAGCAGCTAAATACCTCACCATGCTACTTTCCTGTTCAGTGTCCTTTCCACTAAAGACTTCAAAAGCTAATTTTCAGGTCTGAAAAAACAGCAGAGCATATATAGACCTGAAATCCTTGTTCTGTATAGATCTGCCTCTGGTACTGGGACAAATAAAAGTTGGACTGCCTTCTCTAGTTCTGTCTTTCTTTACTGACCTCATCCCAAACCTTTCTGAAAGACATTTTTGTATCATATGTGCATGATAACAAACCTGATTAGGCCCAGTTAATGGAAGAAGTTTTTATAGGGTCTCTTTAAATGAAAATCTGCTTGTCCCTCCAGAGCAATTCCCATGACAGTTTAAAGCACAATGTCTTGAGATTGAAGAGGGCATTTAGATGAGACTTTTTAAAAAGTCTCTTCTGATTTTGAGGTTTTGTTTGAGGCAGAAAATGAGCAACTATGGGACAAAAATCTCTGTTCTTCTGCCTGGAAGGTGTTAGTCAGTGACACTACAAGCAGTCTCTTTTTCTGAGTTTACAGATCTTAGAGAGATGCTATCTTCAGCTGTGATGCATCTATTTTCAGACACCAAACTTCTCGCTGATATAGTTGATTGCTTGGTCAAATAATTTTTATGGGACTCCTTCTGTGGGTAGAACTGATACCTAGTGCCAGCTTTGGGTTTTGCCTTATTTTTGTACCAGTGTGCAGAGCCCTGCATGGTAACAGACCGAGATAAAATTACATTCTGCACCTAATTTAGGATTTAATGAAAGGAAAGCATAAATTATGGCAAGAAAGATGTCTGCCTAAATAAAAGTTCTGCTTAAAGTTGTGTTCCCTAAGCACTCAGAAATCCACATGCTTACCCAGAGCATCTCACTCAGATCTGGTGAGCTTCTGGAAGGTGTAAGGCATGGTAGAGTAACCCAAATTTAGAAACAGGGAGGCTAAGGGTAGCTTTCCCAGCTCTCCTTTTGTAGAATTAATAGATTCTAGAAGCAGATTTGTGCTCTGTGTTTTTTGCAAAACATGAATCAGGTTTCAAAAGGTCTCAATTTTACCCCAATATACACCACCATCATCTCTTCAAGTATAAAACATCAATTAAATGACAATTACAAACCTAGACCTGTCCATGTCCATCCTTAGTCCTCTTTTGCAGATGTTCAGACCGGAGAAGCCCCTTCCATCATGTTCTGAGCCTTTGACCCCCACTACTTTGGGGGGCACGAACACCCAAATTTAAAACCCATAATTACTGCACATGATATACAGAATACAGCATGAAAGAAGATACAAGCACCATTGCTGATGTGAAAGAGGAGCAACTGCATGAGTCTTACTTCTTTTTTCACTCTCTTTTGCTGTGTAAAAAGACACTGCTCAGACAGGCAGGCCTCCACAAGTAATGCTGGGGACCAAACAACATCATCTCAACAGCACTTCTATCACTGCTAAGTCAGTATTTTTTATTACTGCAATGAATCTGCAGGGGAGAACTCCAACCAAACATGCTGTCTGGGAACAGAGGTTATATACAGGTTAGATATGCATATTCATTAGTTTTTCAGGAACTTATTTGTATTTGCCCATGTTCTTAGCACATGTGTACCTGAGCCCATCAGTAGCCATTTGGGGGTTTTCTGGGGGTATTTGGTAATCTCCATCCCTGTGTCAGCTAGCTGAACTCAGTCTTTACACATGCTCAGTCCATCCCTTGTCTTATCCTTATCATCCTGATCCACACAAAACCAGCCTGTTCAGAAGTAACTTCCTTCACTAGTCATACTCCAAGGGAGAGTTTCCCAAGTCTGCCTCCTTATCTGCCTCCTTATCCCTTACACTGCACATCTTTAGCAAGTACAAAAGGAATTTGAAAGTACATCTTCCACCCAGTACCCTGTGAAGGAAAGAGCCCAGTTCCTGGGTATCACTTCCACACTGGAGCTGTGCAACTGCTCTAAGATTCAGGAAGGCAACTCCTTGCCTTTAGGAAGATCGGGTCAGACTTTGAATAGGCAACAGCAGCTTTAGTTTGTGGTAGATGTTGCTTTTATTCTCCACGTGGACCTTTATACCACCTTCAGTAAAATCTAAAGACTGTTGAACTTGGGAGACCTAATTAATACGCTCTCATCAGCTAAAACAAAAGCAAGAAAAAAATGTATTTTAAAATTAAAGTTTTATATTTCAAACGCTTTAAGTGTTTTTTCTTCCTCTTTTGTTCCTGCAGCACTGCTCGAAAGGCCAGTTTTGTCTGGCTATGATCTGATTCATCAACATCGCTTCCTGAATTCTTGCTGTTGGCCCTCAAATTGCCACAGCTTTTAAATAGATCCAGCTACATTTTGGCTTCCACTGCTCTTCATCATCAGTAATGCCAGAGGCCCGTGGGGCTTTTGAATTTAAATGCCACTTTTTATTAAAACAGAAAATAAAGACTGTGTTTAATAAAACGGAAACGCAGCTAAGCAAGGCAGGATTATATAGAAACGAAGGGGTATATGCACAACCCTGCCTTCCCCTAGGCTGGCCCTGTCTTAGAATCATAGAATCGGCTGGGTTGGAAGGGACCTCAGAGATCATCAAGTCCAACCCTTGATCCACTACCGCTGTGGTTACCAGCCCATGGCACTGAGTGCCACATCCAGTCTCTTTTTAAGTATCTCCAGGGACGGGGAATCCACTACTTCCCTGGGCAGCCCATTCCAATGTCTGATCACCCTCTCCGTGAAGAAATTCTTTCTAATATCCAGCCTAAACTTCCCCTGGCACAACTTAAGTCCATGTCCTCTTGTCTTGTTGAAAGTTGCCTGGGAAAAGAGACCAACCTCCCCTGGCTCCAGCCTCCTTTCAGGGAGTTGTAGAGAGAGATGAGGTCTCCCCTGAGCCTCCTCTTCTCCAGGCTGAACACCCCCAGCTCCCTCAGCCTCTCCTCATAGGGTCTGTGCTCAAGTCCCTTCACCAGCCTGGTTGCCCTCCTTTGGACCTGCTCCAGGACCTCAATCTCCTTCCTGAACTGAGGGGCCCAGAACTGGACACAGGACTCGAGCTGTGGCCTCACCAGGGCTGAGTACGGGGGCTTGTTGGCTGCCAGAGCTGCGCCATACGAAGAAGTAAAAACAGCTTCTTACACCTGTGCAGCTGCTGCCCTTGATGACTTCCACAAAGCGCAATTGGGTTGTTTGGGTTTGTTTGGTGTTTTTTATGACTCATAATAGCGCAGGTGCCACTGGCAGGAACCCAGCGCTGTCCCGCTCGCCTCAGCCGCTGCCGGCCGCAAGATGGCGCCGGGGCCTTGCGGCGGGAAGGCGCGGCCGTTGGCTGCCGAGAGGGAGCCCAGGCCTGGAGGCGACTCCGCCGGCACCCACTCGCCCGTGCCCGTGCCCGCAAGATGGTGGTGGCTCTGCATGTGTGCAGTGTCCAAGGCAAATCTGAATAAGCACAGCCAGTTACATCAGGGTGATGTAGGGGCCTCGGTGTTGGGATAGAAAGAAAGTAAAAGAAATGTATTCCAAATCTGATTATTTTAGGATTGATTATTTTAGAATTAGAGGTAGAAATAGAAGTGTGGAAACATGTAAAAGTTTTACCTTGTAAAGAATGGTATAGAAAACCATGTATTCAAGATTTATTGGTATCTCGTTAGGTAGCAAGATAAGGATGGGACTCTGCATACCAGAGTGAGTTAAGTTGAGATAAGAGAAAGTTGGCAGTAAAATTCACGTTAATCACATTGGAAGTTGACCAACACCAGGGCAACCAGGCTGGTGAAGGGATTCAAGCACAGATCCTATGAGGAGAGGCTGAGGGAGCTGGGGGTGTTCAGCCTGGAGAAGAGGAGGCTCAGGGGAGACCTCATCGCTCTCTACAACTCCCTGAAAGGAGGCTGGAGCCAGGGGGGGGTTGGTCTCTTTTCCCAGGCAACTTTCAACAAGACAAGGGGACATGGACTTAAGTTGTGCCAGGGGAAGTTTAGGCTGAATATTAGAAAGAATTTCTTTACGGAGAGGGTGATCAGACATTGGAATGGGCTGCCCTGGGAAGTAGTGGATTCCCCGTCCCTGGAGATATTTAAAAAGAGACTGGATGTGGCACTCAGTGCCATGGTCTGGTAACTGCACCGGTAGTGGTCAAGGGTTGGACTTGATGATCTCTGAGGTCCCTTCCAACCCAGCCGATTCTATGATTCTATGATTCTATGACCAGATGGACATTATCCAAGAGAAAGAGGTGAAAAGGGCACAGTAAGGAAAACTATTTACTTCATCAGAGGAAGACTATTTACTTCATCCTGACGACCACCTAACGACCACCAGAGGGAACCATGCAAGCACAAAGGGACTGATGCCATAATCCATCGATGAAGTACTCTACACATGAATATGTATTAAGAAATGTTGTAATCTGTTGAATATGTAAGTAGATTGCAAAATTTTCAGGGATAAATTACGTCCACATTGTATGGTTTTCGGGAATCAGATTTGGGTGCGTACCCCTGGTTCCTGAGGCCTCAAATAAAGCACCATATATAACCTCTCACGAGTGGTTATGTGTTTGTCTCAATGCTAACATCGGGTGCCCTAGAAGTTATCCCTGGAGCTTTGCTCTAAACAGAAGGAAATCGGGGGGAGGGGGTGTGAGTTGTCTCGGCAGAGATGAGTTTCAGCCCTGCAGAACTGGCGGCTCTTTCCCCTCATCCTCTCATCCTCGCTGGGTTGCTCGACAGGAGAAGCTGTGGTGGCTGAAGCTGCTGGTGGGTGGCTGAGAGGCTTGTGTTCAGCAAAGCATGTCAAATGCAGGAATCTCAAGCAGCCCTGCTGATGCACTCGTCCCGTGGAAAAAAGCTCTTTAGATAGAGGAGTTAGGAGGTGGTGGAGCTGCAGGAGCCACCATTTTTCTCTTTTTGAAGAGGAGGCTGGTGAGTCTGACTGACAGGACATGGAGCCAGCCTGTGAGAGTGAGCAAATAATTGCAGAAAGCAAAGGGTTTCTGAGGCGGCTGATAGCTATCAGGAGCAAAAAGTACTGCCAAAGGTGTCTAACTTTTTTTTTTTTGGCAAATTTGATTAGGTCTCAGCTCTGTAGGCAGTGGCAACCGGCCTGATAGACTCTGCTAACAATGATCAGTATAGCTTTCTGCTGCTACTGTCCTCTGATCTTTCCCTCCAGGCTAATCAGCAGATCTCACAAACCAATAACAAATTGGTTAAAAATCAGCTTCATATGCAAAACCTAAAATAAGACATCTGTATGTATCCCAGAAGCTTTCACAACCTCCTGTTTTATTATGATCTCTAAAATAACTTTTCTTTCCTGAATTCCAGCCAGGAGCAGCGGGTAATCCTCATAGGACTGTTATGTGTATTTCCAATTAAACAATTTATAAGCACCAACTGCAAGGAGCTTTTTGTTCTTAAGGAAATTATTTCTTCATTAAGCTTAAAACAAGTCTTTTTTTATTCCTGCTTTATCTGAAAGCCCTTGTGCCCCCTTCCTGTATGGTTTAAGTACTGAACTATGTAGAAGGAGATTAATCATCTTGTATCCCAACAAGCAGACAAGACACAGCAGCTGGGTCAGACACACAGGGAACAGGCTTTTCAGTGTTTGTTTTCAGAGAGAAGTAAAAGTCAGACAGACGCTTACTTTCAAGCTACTTGCTTTAGCCAGAGGCAACCCACATAATCATGAGCCCTTCTGGAGTCTGAGTCATGAAGAACTGCAGCAGATAAAATGAGGAGAGTCAAGAGAGTAAAAATAAATCCTGTTCATACCAAGCTAATGAGTAGATGTTTCAAATTGCCTCTTATTTTCCAGGCTGTGTACCTTAATTAGATGAATCACAGAACACTTAAGGGTGGAAAACACAAGATGGAGAGCTTGTAAGAGTCCAGTTCTTTTACACTAGGTGCATTACATATCTCCCTGCAAGGGAAGAATGTCCCATCATTTTCTTGGACAACAAAGTCTCCTTGCATGAGGAATGGACCAGCATGAAAAATGAGGAGCAGAAATGGTGTGTGATTGACTTGAGCTAGTAGCATAAGCACTCTGTTCCTGTTTTTCTCACCAAATCCGACTAGTTATGCTTTCTGTGAAAGCACTTAGGACTCCACTTCCTGCTCAAGGTCAGACCCATGACAATTAGCATGAGTTGCACTGAGCAGCAGCACGAGGAACTGACTTCAAAGTGATGGCCCACTTGCCAGTATTGAGAATTGACTCATCAGAAAGGTTTCTGGTGTAGTAACAGGAAGACATTGGGCATTCCAGGGAAGAAATCCTATGATAGTGTAACAGGTAAACTGCATCACTTTCATCTTTCTTTAAAACAGATTAGAAGGAGAGAGCCTAACAATGGGACAGTTCCTGAATGTTTAAGATTTATATCATTTTACAGTAACAAATGTAGAGACATTGAAGAACTCACAACAGAAAATATAATTAGTACAGTTAGTAAGCAGCTAATCTATAGAAATGCATAAGAGACCAACATATTACATGACATAAGCCTTGGTATTGTCCATGGTCATTGGAAAATTTGACATGTATTCCTGCAGAGCCAGCAGCCTCAGGTCTCTCCCAGGAATGGGTACGTAAAATGGCTGATGGTAATGGAGCTTGTAGTGGTGTGTTCAACCATATAGACAATATAGACAGCTATCAACAATACAGACATCATATGTTCAGTGAAAAAGTTCAGTGAAAAGCTAATGAGTTCAGAACAAGTTTAAAACCCTGAGTTTTCTTTCTCAGTCTCTGTATATCATATCATGCTCAGTAACATCATTTATCATCTTCCTTTATGTTTCTGAGTTGATTTTTTTTAATTTTAGCAGCAGAAGTAAGAAATGTATGGCTGTAGTTCCATCAGCAAACGCAATAGCATTGTATATTTTTGTTATTCTGGCTTTATGATTTCTGTTTAAGTCTTAAAGGCAAATATGTTTTGAAGAGAGTTTTGAAGGAAGACGGTGTAATATGTGTCACTGCACATGGCTCCTGGAACAGAGACAGCTTTACTGGCAAATGGAGAGTCACTGATCTGCCAGATCAGAAAAAAAAAGTCACTTACGTGATGGCAGCATGAGAGAGAGGAAGAGGACAGAATGACAAACAAGTCATATTGGAGCACAGAGACAGCAGTTTTGTCAGAATGGAGAGGAGACCAGCAAGGTAAATGTCAGAAACAGAGATATTTAAAAAGAGTCTGGATGTGGCACTCAGTGCCATGGTCTGGTAACCACAGCGGTTGTGGATCAAGGGTTGGACTTGATGATCTCTGAGGTCCTTTCCATTCTATGATAAAGGTATTGTGGAGAGAAGACGTACAGAAAATAATGCAGAAATATAGCTGTTAGTGATACAATCATGTAGGGCATGAGATTGATCTGGAAGGTATGCTTTGTGTTGGCTGAAGTGTCAGAGAGGCCAGAAAGGGGGGAGATAATGTCAGACAGAAGAAAATGTGGGCAGGAGCATGATCTTTCTTGAGTCTTAAAAACACTGCAAAAGAAGAATCATTAGTATTTAAGTATAGCCTAATATGCAAAAGAGTATACAGAGCAACCAGAGCTGTCTTGCTACTTACCTGAAGGAAGAGGGACCTGTCACTTTCTTAGTTATGAAAAAATAAGTAGAAAAGAGGACACAGGAAAAGAGAAAGACCAAGATTTAATTTGTTTGGTGTTCAGTCAGCAAGAGACACAGGGGTCGCAGTATTGCTAAAGCAAAGCTGAGTTGAGGGAAATAGAAATGGTGACTCAGATGTGTGCACTCACAATTACACAGCTAATATTTGAAGCTTCAGGAAGAGTGAGGATCCTATGAAGCTCCAAGGGCACATTTCTTCCTGAGTTTTACAGTTCAGATCCCATCAGAACACACACAGTTCAATGATCTATAGTCATCACAAACCTGCAAGAGCACATCAGGGTCAGAGAAAGGGAGAGCAATGGCCAGATATGGAGCTGCAGGAATATTCCTTGGGTAGAAGTATGAATTAGTGAGAAAATCCCTCTCAGATTTACATCTTTACTGAAGACCTCACCTCTTGGGGAATACTTTGTGAGTAAAGGTTTAGGACATGTGCATCAGCTGCTGTAAAGTCTCTTTTGGTGGCCAGTCCAGACGATACCTAACTGAATAATGCATAACAACACACATACTGTGGAGGCACTAGTCATATTTCTGTCTATAATTGCATTCATTACAATAATTTTGTTTAAACAGCTTATCTTTATTTGCTTTCCAGCAATACCACTGCAATCTCTTATGGTATCCAAATTCATATTTCTCCCCTCAAGCTTTTGTGAAAAGGGAACCACCTTGTGACATAGTGATTTTTACGTACCATCCTTAGTGACTGTGATAGCAATATGCTTCTCTATTGCTCTGAAAACTAGCATTACATGCACTGTTTCATCTACTCCTTAATTCTTCCACTGGGGCACTAAATCTGGATGAAGCTGAAATACTAGGACAATAAATCTTAATCCACTGTGGAACATTAGCTAAGTGTTAAGATAGCAGTTTGCTGTATCTTATGAACAGGGCTCCATTTGGTTTCTTCTCTAGAGATGCTGATTCACTGATGGAGTGATGTTCTTCCAGGCAGGAAAAGATTAAATAGAGACAACAAACTCAGAAGTAATAAATAAGGCTGTAGAACAAACCAGCCTGATATTATATTATTTTAGAAGCTATATATAATCATGTCATCAGAGATGTGCTGTGGTGCACACACTTACTGAAGCAGAGTTAAGATGCTGCCTCTAATTTTATTTTGTGCTAGTTCGTGAGGTTACAGAGTCTACAACTGTATATTTTACATGGCATCAGTCTAACAACTGGGAAGGAGGTTTGCATGTACTTAGCAGCAGTACCTCCTTTTAATTCTCCTAACCCCATCAAAATCAAAGTGTTCTTCAAAGGAACACAATCATTATTTCCCCTGCTTCCCAGTGTGAAACTGAGGTGCTGGAGAGTATATCTAGATAGAGAAGAGGAAGGTCCTTTACTCCCTGAGACCAACAGAACACACAATAGAAAGCAGCTGTGGTCCCCACCTCTATACACAGCTGTGACCACACTCTCTCCTCACTACTGTGCTGCTGCAGAGAGGCTGCTGGGCTGAAACTCTGAAGACAAGTGTGGGTAGTGCTTCTCTAATATATACAGAACACAGGCTAAGGTCACAGGCAGCATGTCAGAGAATGGTCACATCACCCTGTCTGAAGGGACCATGTTAAAAAACATACAGCAGTAATTGATCAAAGACAAGATCCAAGATCTTCTGTCTTGCTTTTGTGATGTTCCAGTACGGAAAGCAGCTGGACTGACATTGGTGTCCAGGCTTCTGTGTATACTGGTGCTGGGAGCTTACCAGACCACCCTTCCTCTCCCTTCCTTGGGACCTGCTGAGCACAGGCAGAAGGAACGGGCTCACTGGACTCTGTATTTTCAGGGATAATGGTCAAATGGCATACATTTTGGCAGTCTTTTGAGTGCACTCATCTACTCCAGGGCCAAAACTCAGTCCCTGTAAATTGTGAAAATCAGGTGGATTCTCTTCCTGATCAAGGTGGATCAAGGTGCGGAATAGAATCTGAAATTGCTTGTTCATTACAAGAAGCCACATTGTTCTTTACAAGAAGCCACATTGCGGTAGGATTTAACACTAACAAAGCAGAATGCTTCTTTTCTCCTGGCCGAACAAGTGTCAGAAAGCTGATCAGTGACTGCTTGTACATTACAAAAGGTTTTGAGTTTTCTATATGTGCAGAGCTCCACAAAAGCCCTCTGCTTGTATCTGTGAATCCATTTCACCTAAACCCAATCTGCTGAAGAAAGGGCTCAATCTTTATTTCTAAGCAAAATCAGGGGTTTAGAATGGCCATATTGGTTTTGGTAGCATTTTGCATAGCTGCTAGAGATTGAACCTCCCAGACATGCTATGGCAATAAACCTGCTCTCTCCTACAGGTGAGGGTGTTCTTCCATGCCTAGAGGGTATGTCTGTAATGCTCATCTCTTCCCTTTTACTGTAGGGAGGATTGGGTGCATATACTGGTTGCAAGGTTTAATTACAAGGAGGCTTTAGCTTTTCTTGTTGCCTCTCTGCATTCTTAGAAAACAGTCTTATATTCCTCCCAAGTGGCCACCCCTTCCTTCCACAATCTGTAGGTTCTCTTCTTCCATTTGAGTTTACCTAGCAGTTCCCTCTTCAACCATAGTGGTCTCCTAATTCCCTTTCTTGATTTCCTTCCCATTAGGATGCATCAGTCCTGAGCTTGGAACAAGTGGTCCTTGAATACTAACCAACCATCCTGGGTCCCCCCTACCCTCCAGTACCCTCTCCCATAGGATTTCCCTCAGCAAATGTTTATAGAGGGCAAAGTTGGCCTTTCTGAAGTTCAGGGCTGTGATTCTACTTGGAATCCTGTTTCTCCCACACAAGATCCTGAACTCCACCATCTCATGGTCACTACATCCAAGGTTGCCCTCAACCTTCACTGCTTCAACCAGGCCCTCCTTGTTGGTTAGGACAAGATCCAGCAATGCTCCACTCCTAGTTGGTTTCTCCACCAATTGCATCAAGAAGTTATCATCAGTGCACTGGAGGAACCTCCTGGACTGGGCATGGCTGCTGAGTGGGCCTTCCAGCAAATATCTGGGTAGTTAAAAACTCCCATGAGAAGCAGGGCCTGTGATCATGAGGCTGCTACCAGCTGCCTGTAGAAGGCCTCATCAACTTCCTCATTCTGATCAAGTGGCCTCTAAGAGACACCCACCACAGCATCCCCCACATTACCCTGCCCCTTAATTCTAACCCACAAACTCTCAACTTGCTCTTCATCTACCCCTGGACACAACTCAATACATTCAAGTTGCTCTCTACATTATGTAAAGAGCAACTCCCCAGCTCTCCTTGCTGCCCTGTCTTTCCTAAAAAGGACAAAACCATCCATGGCCACATTCCAGCCATGGGAGCTGTCCCACCATGTCTCTGAAACTGCCACCAGATCATAGCCCCTGTTCCTCATGTAGATCTCTAACTCCTGTTTGTTCCCCATGCTGTGTGTATTTGTGTACAGGCATTTCAGGTTGTGGGCTGAGCCTGCTGACCCCAGCCTAGGGGAGTGGGCGTCCTTCTGGTCTACATTCAGCCTGGTACATTGCAACATTGGTGCAAAACCAGCTACACCCCCTTTATTACTAATTCCCACTTGGAGTGGGATGGCAGACAGAAGGCCATCCCTAGGCTTGTCCTCAGTGAGCCTGGCTTCATCTGTCTCTCACTTCAAGTCTAGTTTAAAGCCCTCTCAATGAGGACTGCTGACTCCTGAGAGATCCTTTTCCAATACCAAGATAGATGTCACCCATCTTTTGTCAGCAGGCTCAGTGATGTATATATTGATCCATGATCAAAGAACCCAAAGCCCTAACCAGTCCCTAAGCCATGAATTAACCTGTTGGATCTTCCTGCTAGTTCCCTCATCCATTGCTGTCATTAGAGAGATGAAGAGAACACAACACAACTTGTGTGCCTGATCCCTTAATTAGTTGTCCCAGGGCCCTTAAATCCCTTGTGATTGCTTTTGTAGTTCTTGGTGAACTACAAAATTGGTAGTTCTTGATACCAATTCACTGCTACCCACCCGGAAGACCAAAAGTGGGGTGGAGTCAGAAGGACTCACCAGGGTTGGAAGTTTATTTGTGATGCCCCTTATCCTGGCCCCAGGGAGGCAGCAGACTTCCCTCTGAAGTCAGTCCGGTCTGCATATTGGGCCTTCTGCACCCCTCAAGAGGGATTCACACACAATGACCCTTCTTTTTCCTTTCTGCTGTGCATCAAGATCATGGGTTTAGGGTGAGTTGGCCTTGATGGTGGTTTTGGCCTGTGTGGGGTATTCTCAGCACACTGCCATTTCCTCCTGCAAGGTCCTGTGCCTGCTCTGCAACACCCCTGAGGGCAGTGGAGTTCCAGAGGTAACACACCAGCCCCACTTGTGGCATCAGGCTGGGACCTGTTCCCATTGTCCCTGTTCCTCTAAGTTATCTTGGGATGGCTGGGGAGTTTCCTGGGACAACTAAGGATCCTGGGATGATGTCTCATGGTTCACTAAAGAGATTTGGTTCCTGAGTCATTTTAGTGGTGAGCAGGCTCTTTAAAACACCCATCTAACTCCATCTTGCTCTCCCTGAGAGCCCTCAATCTGCTCACCCCCTCCCTGAGCCCCATTACTTCACCCTGAAGCATTGCCACCCGGTAGTGCAGACCATCAACCTGCTGACACAGGACACAGACATGGTCACCACTGTCCCCTTTTGCCATGGAAAGGCTTTGGCTTTCCCATTCGGCCTGGACAGCCACATCCTCCTGTGGAGGCACCCTCTGAGTACCCACATCCATTTGGGTGGGTGCTGAGAGCACAGTTTTCTTCCTCCGAGCGGCTCCCATCACTCCTTGAGTAAACGGCAGCCTCCCACCTCCCTCCCGTTCCCCCTGCCCGTGGCCACAGCCCCGACCCCTCCCCGTTTCCCGCTCCCCGTTTCCCGCTCCCCCTGCCCGTGGCCACAGCCCCAGCCCCGACCCCTCCCCGTTTGCCGCCCCCGCCCCCGCCTGGCCACGCCCCCCGCCGCTCCTGATTGGCTGAGCCCCCGAGCTCCCGGGTTCCTTCCCGCGGTTCTGGGCCGCTGCTCCCGAACCCCCCGGTACAGAACCATCTCGCCTCAGCCCCTGGGTTCGCCTGGGGTGTTGGCTCTCACCGCCGCTGCTGGCCGCCGAACCAACCGCCCCGCTGCCATCTCTGAGATCAAAGTCATCCTGCCGTAAAAGGAAGGTCAAATCTTTGACCACATCATTTCATCATTTTCTTAAAATCTGTTAACCCTTTGAAGACAGGCTTCTCAGAGAATAATTGGAAGAGGGATTTTGCTTTAATGTTCAATCACAAAAATACTGTGATTTTTTTTCTCTTTTGTGTCAAGTGGAAAGACACTTACAGTTAATACTGTGTATTATAAAGCTGGACAAACATTTTTATTTCCAGCCTGGGGTACTTTTAAGTACCTATAAATTTATTGGAATTATAAAGTCTCTTCCCATGTTAATAAAAAATATACTATATGAAACTTTAGCGGCCTCCAAATGCAACTGAAATCTACGGGGTCGCCAGTACAGATCTTTACCATGTGTGCTAATAAATAATTGGTAACAGCAGATGTCTGTAACCATCCACAGGGATTGGTTGCATGAGGGAGAAATTCAAACAACAAACTCGAGGAATGTGGAATACATATTTCCGCAGGATACATATTTCATCACCAGATAATACAGATACTTTCCAAGAAATGAAGTAAAATGGAGATTCAAGAAAGCCTTGCATTGTTTCAATGCTGGATGAGAAACAGCAGACACAGAGCTGTATAAATGCTAGCTCTGCTTTCTCCTTGCTTATTCTCCTTCCTTACAGCTCCTTTCTCCATATAATATCATCTTCATACAGCTGCCAGCTCTTGTCCTTTTTATCTGCTTTACTGCTGCCCTGCTCTCCCTGCCCTCCATTGCTCTGTTCTGCACAGGAGAATCTGCCAGCCATGGGTTGCAGCCCAGAGCTGCTCAGAGGCAGATGAGCTGGCAGGCTGAGGCTGGAGGGCTGGGGGATGTGGGGGATGCTCAGTGCAGATGGCTACAGCCAGGAATTTAGTGGCCAAATTCTAACACGCTTCTGCTGAGGGTGTCCAAATTAAAATCAGTCATAGTTTATGACTTGGCTGATTAATGTTTTCCTGGAGACAGTGAAAGGGGCTTACTTGATACAAAAAAACCCAAACCAAACCAAAAAAAACCACACAAAACCCCCCAACATTTTTCTTGAAAGCCCAGAAGATGCAAGACTTCAAAGTCAAAGTTATCGTAAGATTTTTAACCAGGTCAACATACTTGCTATACTCTCATTTTTATGTGTGAACAGTTTTAGATGGTATTTTCCAAAGTGTGGCTGACATGAGCTGCAGAGAAAGGCTGTCTGGAAAGACACTATTATAAAATATTTCTGCAATGTCTGCCTTTGATCACAGTGTCATAGAGCCTACTCTTGTCTAATTGCAGGGAGACATGATTATTCTCCTCCACCCTCAGTGCATGACACTGTTACTGAAGTAACACTTTTCCAGCCAATTCCTGCACATGGTTTGGGGCTGACAAAGGTTACAGATCTTTCCCAGTAATTACTTTGGGTGCAGCTACCTTGTTTTGGAGGCTGTATGAGTTTATCTGTGCCTTGCCAGGAGTTTAATGCTGTTTCCTACCTGTTTTTTTTATTAGTATTTTGTTTAAGACCTTGCCAAATTGTTTACTCTAAGAGAGATATTGAAGCAGGTCTGTAACTCCATAGAATGACTGTGATCCTGCAGGGAGATGGTGTGACTGTAGCTTACGCCACTTGCGTCCCCTTTCATTTATCATCAAAAAAATAGGCCAATGGTACTCAGGTTGTTATGCTTGCTGAGTAAGGCAGTTAAACTCCCTAAGTGGAACAAGAGTTTTTTAAAATTACAACAAAAATGTGGAGAAAGGTAATATTTATACTCGTAGCAAAAGACAAAAAAAGACAGCATATCAAGCACATTTTGGCAGCACATGAAGCCAAGGATTATTACTTGGAGGATTCCATAGATGTCATTAGCATCTGTACTTCTTCCCACCTTTTTCTTATTATGACACCTTGGCAAAGTGCTAGAAAGTATTTATAAGTAAAAGGTTATTGATGCTGTCAGATATAAGCAAATAGGATCACAAAAGCTTGAACTTCAGGAATGTTATCTACCAAATAAAAAAAAAAAAAAAGCTTTTGGAAGTAGTGAGGAAAAATCAAAAAGAATTAATATGGCCAAGTAACAACTGCAAAGGTAAGAATGACCTTCTATGAGGACTACAACCTCTTAGCAATGGATGGAATCCACCTGCCTAAAAGAGGCAGGGGAATATTTGGCAGCAGGCTGGCCAACTTGGAGAGGCAGGCTTTAAACTGAAGGCCTTGGGGAGAGGTATCCAAATGGCAATGCTCATGCCACTATCACTACGGCCAACTGGAGAATAAACCACGCCAACCAGAGCAGAGTAAAATGTGCCTCAGCTGTCTCCCTAACTGAGAATCAAGAGACCAGCCACCTGAAGTGTATGTATACTAACACAGGTAGTCTGAGAAACTGTGTCTGGTGAGGAATAACCAAAACATGGTGGCACAACTGATAGAACTGAAAGATTGTGACAGATGGCTACAGGCTGTTTTGTTAAGACAGGCAGGGTAGAACTGATGGAGGAGTCACACTATTTTAAGAGAACCTCAAATATATAAAAGTCAACTATGTGGAAGCCCTATTAAACACCTCTGGGTCAAAATCAGAGGGTCATCTCCAAGGGAGACGTCACAGTAGGCATGTGTTACTGACAACAAATTAAAATGACAAGACCAATGAAGCAATACATGGGTCATTAAGCAAGCTTCAGGTCAACAAAATGTGGTTGGTTCTTATGTGAGACTTTAAACTAATCAGATGTTTGTTAGAAGGACAACACTGCAGCTCACCTCACATCAGTCAAGTTCCTGGAATGTGCAGAGGACTTCTTCCTCACAGAAATGTTAGATGTGCCAACCACGAATGGGGCACTGCTGGACTTGCTGATCACCAACCAAGAAAACCTGCTTCATAGTATCTGTTAGTGGGCAGCCTTGGCTGATCACAATATTGTGGGGTTTTGGATACTGCTGAGCACACTGAAGGTTAGTTCCAAGACAGGTTTTAAACTGCAAAACTTCAGCTCGCTCAGGGCTCAGTTGGAAAGGATCCTGTGAGAAGCTTCCATGGGTGATACAGAAGTTAGTTGTCACACTTTAAGACAGTAACTAAACACTGACAGAATAAACTCTGTTATTCCCCACTACCTCCCAGAGGAAGATGAAGAAGGGAATAAGGGATAGAGACTGTAGGCTTGGAAGAAAAAGCTTGGGCAGGTTTAATGAGGTAGTAATAGCAAATTACAAATATGTAAATATGGAGCTTGCCCTCCTCAGGTGGTAACTACTTCCCAACTAGAAAGGTCCCACACTGGGCTGGGCAGTAGGTGAGAGTGCCCAAGTCCAAGGTCTCAGAGACAGTTTGCAAGTCTTACAGGAACCAAGCAAGTCCTACTTGGGAAGGTAGAAGGCAGCCTGTCTTGGTGAATGAAGTACTTCTTCAGGGAGGAAAGACAAGGGTTAATGGGTACAAGTTACTCCTGGGAAGATTTTGACCGGACTTCAGAAGAAAATTTTTCACCATGAGAATGGTTAGACATTGGAATAATCTCCCAAGGGAAGTGGTGGATTCCTCTACATTTTTGATGTAGGGATTCCCTCCCCTACATCAGTTTTAAGGATCAGATTGACAGGGTGCTGGGCTATCTCATTTAAACCATATTATTACCTAGAAAGGTTGGACCAGATGATCCTTAAGGTCCCTTCCAACCTGGCATTCTGTGATTCTATGAGTGACAGAAGATGTTTTTAAATTCTGTCCCGGCATCATAATGGGAGCAAGTTAGAAACAGAATTCTAAAATTATTCCAAAGCAAAGTGAAAGTGTAGGCAGAACATCAAGGAGCCTTTATACTTAGAGAGTCGTTTATCTGTGGAGAAGAGTGAAGAAAACAATTAAATCAGTGTTACCCAGAAATGAATACAAATCAGTGAATTCCAGTCCAAAGAAAAATGTTAAAGCTAGATTTTGGAAGGAAAATACAGTCCATTCTGTCATCCTTACTCTTTGAATCCAGTGACATAAGTGATACTGAAGCCCTATGAAATTGTGAGGAGGAAAGTAAATAAATCTATTACTGATGATAATTTAAAGCAGAAAAATAGGGGAAAAGGTATAAGAGAAGCACCTTTCTGGCACAAATTGACACAAATCAGCCAGGCCTAACTCAAGGAAAGGTGACGGAACAACTCATTCTTGGTGCTATCTCCAGGCACATCAAGGACAAGAGGCTTATCAGGAGCAGTCAACATGGCTTTACCAAGGGGAAGTCATGTCTGACCAACCTGATAGCCTTCTATGAGGATGTAACCAGGTGGATGGATGATGGCAGAGCAGCATACAGAGTTTATCTTGATGTCAGTAAGGCATTGACACCATCTCCCATAGCATCCTTGGAGCTAAACTGAAGAAGTGTGGCCTGGATGATCGGGTAGTGAGGTGGATCAGGAGCTGATTGAGGGATAGAAGCCAGAGAGCTGTAGTCAATGGGATGGAGTCCAGTTGGAAGTCTGTTTCTAGTGGAGTCCCTCAAGGGTCAGTACTGGGACCAGTGCTATTCAATATATTTATTGATGACCTGGATGAGGGAATAGAGTGTACTACCAGCAAGTTTGCTGATGACACAAAACTGGGAGGAGTGGCTGACACCCCAGAGACTGTGCTGCCATTTAGAGGGACCTGGGCAGACTGGAGAGTTGGGCAGGAAGAAATCTAATGAATTACAACAAGGGCAAGTGTAAAGTCTTGTATCTGGGAAAGCACAACCCCAGGTACCAGTATAGGTTGCAGACTGAGCTGTTGGAGAGCAGCACAGGGGAAAGGGACCTGGGGGTGCTGGTGGATGGAAGGATGGCCATGAGCCAACAATGTGTCCTTGTGGCCAAGAAGGCCAATGGCATCCTGGGGTGCATTAGAGGGGGGGTGGCTAGTAGGTGGAGAGAGGTTCTCCTCCCCCTCTACTCTGCCCTGGTAAGGCTGCATCTGGAATATTGTGTCCAGTTCTGGGCCCCTCAGTTCCAGAAGGACTGGGAACTGCTTGAGAGAGTCCAGCACAGAGCCATAGAGAAGATGAAGGGAGTGGAACATCTCCCTTCTGAGGCAAGGTGGAGGGAGCTGGGTGTCTTCAGCTTGGAGAATAGGAAAATGAGATGTGACCTCATCAGTGTTTATAAATATTAAGATGTGAGTGCCAGGAGGATGAAGTAAAGCTTTTCTCAGGGGTGACTAACACTAGGGCAAGGGGCAACAGTTACAAACCAAAGCACAGGTGGTTCCATATAAATATTAGGAAGAATTTTTTCACTGTGAGGGTGACAGGGCACTGGAACAGGCTGCCCAGGGAGGTTGTGGCGTCTCCTCTGGAGATATTTAAAGCCCACTTGGATGTGTTCCTATGTGACCTGCTATAGGTGACTCTGCTCTGGCAGGGGGAAGTGGACTGGATGATCTTTGGAGGTCCCTTCCAACCCCTAACCTTCCATGATTCTATGACATTGAGAGGACTTAATCCATAATCACCTTACTATATGGGTTAATTGAAGGAGACAAATGCAAGAAAGCTAGTTATACTCTTGAACAGCTCATTTAGCTTGACTTTAATGCAAGTTGTCAATGCAGTTCCTGTCATGAAAATAAATGTAATTAAAAATGCACCACTTCTTAATACACATAAGCCAAGAAAAGAATGTGCTCCTACCAGGTGAATTTGATTTAACTCAGCTGCAAAGCAAAGTTAATGTGCTTTTTAAAATGCAGCCAGTGGTGCTTTCATTTAGGTTTACATTTTCTGAAATTTTTTCCAGAAGTGTTTTATCACTCAGTGTACTATCAGAGTCCTTAATGAATGTGGAATAATTTGACGCTGTAAACTGATGACTAAAGGGCAGACTTGGAACAACAAGAGTTAAGAACTTGTATTCTTTCTTTACCTGCAGACTCATGTTGACAAAGGTTCTTGGCCTTAACAATCTCCTTGAGATTTTTTATGTCTTTCTCTTGAGAAGAAGTTCAGATAACAGGAAATTGTGAAAGCAAACACTATTTGTAACTGTATAAAAATTTAAAACAATATATTGTACTTATAAATCATGGCATGATAGTATTGTTATTTTCTTGGAGCAGTTTATGGAGCAGTGAAGCCAGAATTCTGTCAGGAGATGAAAGTTGGTATCTATCTTCATCCCTGCACCAATATTAGTAAGAAATATTGCTAGACATTGCAAGCTAGGAAGTAAAGAATAATTTTAACTAGAGCTTTTCTTCCATGTTATAGTGACATGTTACAAAACTAACAAGTATATAGTCCTTCTCTGTGTGCTTACAGAACTTCATTTCCATAGAGAATTAAAGAAGCAGAGATGCCTAAATATCTGGGATGATAAAGTCTGACAACTACAGCATCAGGGATACCTCTATGAATAGTGATCTCCCTGTCCACTAAAGTGAGAAACTCTAAAATACATTTATATGGAATGTAGGCATAGAAGGAATTCTAATGATGTTTACGTTGTATTTTAAAATGTATGTATAGAGTGCAGCATAAGGTCAGAAAAGCTTTGCCTTGATATTTATGATCTGAAAGGCACTGTTTGTCTCCATTTATTCTGCATATACTTTCCAGGGCTTGGTCATCTCTGTAAACTTTAGATTAGGCACGAGTAAGATAGGAAGTTCAGCATCTTAAATTCTCTTCGGTATCCGATACAGCCAGGAGGTGGCAGAGCAAGCCTAGTTTACCAGGTCTGAATGGCAGGCAAGATATTTTACAGTCTTGGAGCTGAGGAGGGATGGTCAGTTGCCACAGTTCTCCTCTTGGTACCCTTTAGTGGCAGCTGCTGCACGCCACTTAGAACATTTGCAAGGCTATTAAGAGGGTCCCAAGAAGCTTGCAGAGCTCTCTTGGAAATGCTGCCCGAGCTTTTGGGTTTATCAACTAAAATTTTATACTGCTGACTCAACTCTGCTGTTCACTGGCTGTTTGACCAGCCCATCCTTTCATCAGCAGTCGTGGCTTCTGTGTACGCACATCCTTCCAAACAGATGACATTGGGTTTTGCCCCCAACAGCAAGCAGATGAAAGCACATCATTACAGCAAGTGCTGGACAAATAGCATATAAATATCTAGTATATAATTCTGCATAACTGCTATTACACTTGCCCCCTCCTTCCCTTGGTTACTTCTTAGCACTGCAAGTGATTCACACAAAAAGACGAGAGAAAATGTGAGAGGGCAGAGCAGATGAACAAACAGAGAAAAAAAGCAAGTAGAGAATGTTGAACTGGCCAGTATCAGCTGAGGTACTTTTTGGATCAGTTTGAGCTGCAGTCCATGTCTTTTAAACTGAAAAGCTCTGGATTGAGTCACACATGATGGGTGTTGTTGGACAAAAACCAGATGTTGCACAGAAGTATTGCCAATCTAAACTGTATCTGCTTGTGAAATTACTCTAAATAAGAATAGGCTTCAGCAAAGTCTGTCTTTTTCTTAAGAGCCAGTGCTGCTGGATAGTAACAAAAAGGCAAACTTTAGTAACAGAAAGAAGCCCCAGGATTTCTGTGTGCTAGATTTAATGGGCTGCAGCAACTCCATGATATATATTGCTGCCTTCACAAAAGAAGACGTTTACGGTCCTCTGCCTCTCAAGCAGGTTTGTTTACATCCCTTTCCCTCCCCTAAAAGGGGAGGTAAAAGATGGGCAAGAGGAGAAGGTAGAAAGTATTGTATCAGGGTTTAATCACCTTTAAGAAAAAACAGGAACACTTTGGATTTTGCTGTTTTAAAGGACTTGAAAAACTAATAGGTGGCAATGAAAAAAGCAGCTCATTCAGTTAAGACTGCAAGAGGAACAGACGATGCAGGTTTCTGAACAGAGGGACAAATGCAAAGTCAAGAGAACCATGATGTGGAAGATGGGCAGTGAGGAGAGGTGAATGGAGCATTCTTTGCACTAGAAGTACTGAAATTATTATACTCTAACTTTTACATTTTTGTCTGCCTCAGATGTCTGATAGTTTCAAAGCTGCAATGCATGATAGAATCTGACCCCAAATGATTGTCAAAGCCAACAATAGGAAGCACAGATAGTAAGAGATTTAAGCTTTTTCTCTGCAATCCTGCCTCCAGTGATAGTTACTTCTCGAACTAGTCAGAGGAGGGAGGAAAGCTGTTATTTCTTCCATTCCCTCTGCTAACAGTTCCATTGTTTTTTTAAATTATAAGAAAGGAACAACTATATAGATGGGCAGAAACCACAAAAAATATCACTAATTTCCTAGGTTTTTCCACAAACTTCTAAATTTGTAGTCAGCTACAGATAAGATCTTATTCCCTAAATGCTCCCCAGACAGAGACTGAGCTCTAGATGGAACTGCTTGAGTGAGAGAAGAGTTCAAATACCATGGCCTGTGTGGCTGCTGACTGATCTGCCAACACCAGATGTAAAGATGGCATCTGGAAGACAAACTTAAGTCCAACAGGCAACTGAAATGAGAGCAATTAGCAGGAGACAGACAGACTGTGGGGAATCTTGTAATTTTCCATTGCTCATAGACAGGCTGGAGTTAAACTGACAGCTACCACTGAAAGACTACAGATCTTGTGGTCCCTTTTCTGGGTTTTGCACAGTTCTGTGTGTGTTACTGCAAGTCCCTCCACAACAAACTCAGGGCTGCAGCTGCCAGGAGGTCATACATTATTCTAAGTATCCAGGTCCAAACCTCTTATTTAAAACAATGGCATTTGTATTGGAAATGCTACTTTGATTCTCCTCCTTTTTTAGTTGCCCCAAGCTTGAGAATGATGGCTTAGAATAGCTGGAATATTTTAAAACTGCACCAAGCACTGTGCTGACAAAAGAGCAATTTGTACGTGTTCAGTACGTCTGGCTAATCTCAGCATAGAGTTCACATGCTGAATGAATCTTTTTCTTACATCCTTCAATGTATTAACTGGAGGTCATGCTCCACTGACACTTGCAAACAGCACCCAATTCTGTCAGTCACAGCCATGCACAGGAGGAGCTTGAAAGGAATTAACTTCATCTACCAGACATTCCCAATTTGCACATTGCCCTTTGAGATGGGAGTGATACCACCAGGGACTGATGTGAAATTGTGAGAGGAGGGAATAGGGGTTACAAAATCTACAGAAAAGAAAATGCTTATGTTTGAAAAGGTATCACAACTTCATAATGTCACAGATACTTAATTTGCAGATTGTTTTGAGAGATCCACAAACCCCAGCAGTTGTGGAAAAGCCAGCTCCCTTTGTTTTGTATGTTTACAATTTAAAAAGACCAAATGATACTCTGCAGACCTGTGAACCAAAGCACAGTGCCCAGTATCAATTCATGAGAAAGAAGTGGTGACTGGATTTAGTTCAAAGACATAAAACTCAAGGGAGCAGACCATTAATACCAAGCAGTCACAGAGCTGTATTTCTTGAAGGTAAATTAATTCAGCAGCAATAAAAGTGCTGTTCACAAGATGCCACTTATACTGATGGTCTGAAACTTGACATGAATGTGAAGTTAAGAAATAGGAGAATTAAGTTCATCTGTGCACCTGATATGTAAGGGTGGATCCATCCTTTCATCTCCATTCTTCTTTTCTTATTTCCCCGTTAATTCTAGAAGCTTCAGGGGACTTCTTCCACTGGTGCAAAACTTAATTATTTTGGGACTGGGAAAATTTCCACATCTGATTAGCAGGAATATGTATAAATTGCCAGCATCTAATTCCTCATTTGTATTCTTATCATCCCAGGATCACTAAAAATTTGACAAGGTCTTACTGCATACGCTATAGGGAAATGGTTATTTGTAATTCATGTCCAACAAACTGAGGCTGTGGAAGGAGGTACTGAAGATGACCACAGGCAATATTCCAGCCTAGGCTAGGCACTTGGTACTTTTAGCTTGTGTATGCTACTCCCTGAATAATGCTTTTTCTCACTAACAAGAAAATCTGTCCAGGGCAGAAAGGTTAAGAGTATTCCATTTGAAAGAAGAAAATTCAGATGCTCTGACTCATTTTGCATCCCATTTTATCCACAATAGATTTACTAGGCTGGTTAGAAGGAATGGACCAACTCTTTTGTGTTACTAATGCAACTTACCTGTCCATTGAATTATCAAGAGCTGTCTTAGAAAAATATTAAAACTGAATCACATACCAATAAAAGCAAACAAATTCACTCTGACAGTTGCAGTGGTGAATTTAACTTATTCTTGCTGAGCCTAGGCAGAGTGTGACATATGGTACTGTTGTGGTTTCTTTTCAGAGTTTCTTTTTGACATACTGTAAAATCTAATCATATCTCAAATGGAGTTACTGGAAGAGTAAAGGCAACTCTCAATATACTATAAATAAGAGACTGTGCATCTTACTGCCACATATAAAGCCATCTGTGAGTGTTACTGGAGAAGTGAACGGGTGTTGTAAATGCCTAAATTCAACCTGTGCAAAAACCTGTGTGCAAACAAGGAAGTCATGTTCTCCAGAGGTTAAAGCACAAGTTATGTGTGGAACTTCTCCTGTCTCTCTGTTTTGATCAAATGCTTACAACATGAAAAGCATAGATGCTGCATCAATATTCCTATACATTCAACAAGACACAGCCTGTTCATTGATGATAACTATAAGATTTCAAAGTGAATAGTCATGTGTTAAGCAGGAAGTAGAATTGTTTCACTGACTGAAATCACAAGTGAAAATATTATCTTTTCTTTTGAGAAGTATGACATTTTTTATGAGCCAGAATGCAAGTTATTGAATCACATAGTATTCCAGTATATCCTGAAAAATGGAGATGTTGGCTGTTTTAATATCACAGCTGTTGACTCTGACCATCATTAAGCCATAAAGGGTATTGCTCAGATGGTGTGTTGTTCACAGTAATCTGGGTCTTGCTCATGTCTGACTCACATCCCCTGCACTCTCACTGGGGATCTGTATTTCTTACCATTTTGGCCTCTAAGGTAGCGAGTCTCCTGTATCTTTCCTTGTGTGGGAGGCCTGAAATCAAACATCAGGGAGCAGTAACAGGCACTGTCAGAGTTTTTATGATGTGAACATGTCAGACAGTGCCTCTATTTAGAGATCCAACTTGGATTTTTCTCTCTTCCAGCAGTTTGAGTGCACTTAAGGGGCAGGGGGCAAAGGGGAGCCAGAATGTGAGTCAGAAAATTGCATATTTTTAGTTAGAGAAGAACGGGCTTTTAAGTTTGTCTTGTTCTTTTGTTGCACATCCTTGCATCCTATTTTATGTCATCATAGGGAAACATCCAGATCTTGTGTTTTAAAGATAACAGAAAACGGATACATGTGCTAATGAAGTGAGCAGACTTACCCTGGACAGCATGCTCAGCTGAGATTCAGGGTGAAGAGGGAATTTTTTTAATACCAGAATTGCGTAGTAGTTCACAAATATATGTTTGGATAGATTTTTATTTGAATCCAGACAAATTTCCCAAGATCCCAAGTGAAGGCATCCTTCAAAGCAAGGAAGGTGTCCTTCAGAAAGCCATGATTCTCCACATAGACACAGAGTGCAGGTTAGACAGTCAAGGCTGCCTTGCAGTGTCAGACCAGAACCTCAGAAACCTGCCATCAGTGAGCAAACACCCTCAGCTCACAGCTTTTGTTGACATTAAGGGTAATCTTAACATTAAGATCATCCTGTTGAAATTCCCAAATTCTTTTCTGGAGATGATACTGAAGTATGAGGAGTGGAGACATAAAAAGAAAGGTCTGTTTTCAGGAGTTGAAAGAAAAAACCTGACAGCAAACCATGGTGGATTAAGCAAGTCATTTAATATGAAACAGTGACCACCATGCTGATGGTTTTCTCTACTGCTCTGCATGCCTGTTAGTGTAGCTGCACAAAACTATCCCTAAGTTGCAAATTTTCAGAGAATGTGTGAATTTTGAATCCCTAGTCTTCCAGGCTGCTTATGATCTTTGCTCTAAGGGACCCATCTGCACCTTGTCAAAGTCCTCATAAATTACAGCGTAGGTTTGGTATGGATGAGTTGATTATTGCTCTAATTTATCCACATATACTATCAGTTGTTACCAGTTTGTTCTTTTATTTAGACTAAAATTGGCCTAAGCATATGAAAAATTGTTTATCCCACTGAAAACAAAATTATATGACGAGAGCTTGTGGCCCATTCTTAAAATTTTCCACAAATTTTTTATTGTATATTTTTATGGTCTGCATTTAAAATGTGTCCATGGGAACATGTGCTGGTTGTCACTGATGTACTTTTCACCAGCACCTGCTTCTTGAGCAGGCTAAATATGTAATGAGCTTTAATGGCTGAGCTATACAAAGAGTTCATTTTCTGTTCTGCAACAGCATGGGTAAAGCATGAAAAATTTTATCTGTCTGAGTTGACCCATAGTGAAACCTGACCAAGAGGCTTTATTCTTGAGCTTCAGTTATGTGTTTTATTTTAACTTCTGAAAAGTAAGTAGTAAGCTTGACTGAATCTGAACTTGAAATATCCCACTGAGATTAGAAATAAAAGGATTTGTATTAGAACATGTCTAAAAGAAAAGCAGCAATTTTCCACTCATTCTTTTCTTTTTTCCCTTTTTGCCAGTCATAAATGATCATCCCCAATTCATTCAGACCTCACTAATAGTCTAGGTTGTGTAATGACACTGCATTTTTCTTCAAATAAGCTCTTCACCCCAGGTCTGTGGCTTAGCTGTCTGCTGTGAGGATGATGCTGAAGTAGTGCACCACAGACTGGAGGGAGCAGAGCTGTGGAGTTCTGTACCAGGAACAGTGTTGCTGCATGTATGGCACTACAACCCTGGAGGCAAAAGAAAAAAAGCTATGTCAAACCCTTATATCTGTGGGATAGAACTGCTTAGAAACCCTCTTATATGGGCTGCCCAGCATTTTGTATAGCAAGCAGGTTTGTCTAATTCATTAGGAAGAAGTAGGTAACTATAGGAAAATACAGGCCAGTCATTCTGACTTCTGTGCTGGGTAAGACCATGGAGCAGATCCTCCTGAAGGCTCTGCTAGGGCACATCAAAAAGGTGGATGTCATTGGTGGCAACTAGCATGGCTTCACCATGGGCAAATCATGCCTGACAAATATGGTGGCATTTTATGATCTGGTCACAGCATTGGTCAATAAGAAAGAAGCAACCAATGTCATCTACCTGGACTTGTACAACACATTCAACACTGACCTGCATGACATCCTGGTCTCTAAAGGTGGATTTAATTGATGGACCCACTCATTGGATAAGGAATTGGGTGGATGGTTACACTCAGAGAGTGGTGGTCAGCAGCACAATGTCCACATGGAGAAGAGTGATGAGTGGAGTTCCTTAGGTGCCAATAGTGGGATAGGTGATGTTTAACATCTTTGTTGGTAACATGGACAGTGAAATTGAGTGCACGCTCAGCAAGTTTGCTACTGACACCAAGCTGTGCAGTGTGGTTGATGTGCTGGAGGGAAGGCGTGCCATACAGAGGCAGGCTTGAGAGGTCGGCCTGTGCAAATCTCATGAAGTTCAACAAGGCCAAATGCAAGGTCCTGCAGCTGAGTTGGGGTAGGCCCAAACATAATTACAGGTTGAATGAAGAATGGATTGAGAACAGCCCTGCAGAAAGCAACTTGATTGATGAGAAGCTCAACATGAGCCATCAATGAGCACTTGCTGCCCAGAAAGCCAACTGTATCCAGGGCTGTGTCAAAAGATGCATGGCCAGCAGGAAAAGGAAAGTGATTATCTCCCTACACTCTTGCGAGACTCCACCTGGAGTACTGTGTCCAGCTTTGGGGCCCTCAAGACAGAGAGGACATGGATCTGTTGGAGCAAGTTCATAGGAGGACCATGAAGATGATCAGGGGGAAGGAGCACCTTTCCAGTGAGGACAGGCTGAGAGAGTTGGCATTGGGCAGCCTGGAGAAGGCTCCAGGGAGACCTTATAGCAGTCTGTAGTACCTGAAAGGAAAGCCAGGAAGGGACTTTTCACAAGCACATGTAATGATAGGACAAAGGGCTTAAAACTGAAAGATGGAGATTTAGGTTAGACATTAGGAAGAAGCACATTAGTGTGAGGGTGGTGAAATGTTGGAACAGGTTGCCAAGGGAAGCTGTGGTTGCCCTCTCCCTGCAAATGTTTAAGGCCACGTTGGACAGGACTTTAAGCAACCTGGTCCAGTGGCAAGTGTCCTTGCCCATGCAGTGGGATTGAAACTAGATGATCTTTAAGGTCACTTCCAATCCAAACCATTCAATTATTCTATGATTCTAGTTGAATTAATTAGGCTTAAATATTTGAATGATGAATACTGACCCCAGTTTTCAATTGTCTGTGCAAAAGCTGTCCCTACTGCACACGATATACAAAGAAATGCTGCATTCTTCTACTTTCAAAACCTTGCAGAATTTTAGTCTTATTTATCCTCACAGTGTCCAACTGGTGAGCACGCCTAGTTTTTGCTGCAGTTAATTCTTTCAAGCCCAGCAAAAAGGCTTTGTATACTTGAAGTTCTTTCTCTCTTTAAAGACTTGTTATAGGCAGTGCTAGCTCTGAGGAAGAACCTATCTTGGTTGGAAGGCTGCATGTGTTTGACTGAAGGGCCATAGGCTGTTCAAAGATCCAAGAATTAGATCATTCATTGGTCTAGTATCTCTCTTCCTCAGGAAGATCTCAGTGAAGAAACTCCTCTCTGTGAGGTATGAAAAAGCCATGCTGAAATGAGTGCAGAAGGAGGGAAAATTCGCTTTTTTTCCCACACATACCTACTCATTCTATTACTTCTCTTTAGATTTTACTGGTCATTACATCAAACACTGGCATAACCTAGAATATTCTGGCAGAATACAGCTTCACTGGTAGCAAGTTTTTTTTCCATATGAGATCTTTGAAGTGGTACCTTTTCCCCTCCAACTAGATGATCTTTAAGGTCCTTTCCAACCCCAGCCATTCTGTGATTCTATGATAAGCTAAATACTTGGCATGCCTGTGTCTCATGGAAGTATGAACTTTCTCAGAAAGTTCTTTATTCCCTTCACAGTCCCAGTCTTGTGTTTGCCAGTTAGGGACTTCAGTCTTGTGTGAGATCGTTGCTACAGTGATCTCTAAGGGGTATTCCGGGAAACATGTGCTTCTGTGGCTCATTGAGGCACGGATTCAGTCACTTTTCCAAACTGAGACAAAAGTTTAGTAATCGAGGGTCCTATATATAATCTTCTCCTTCCCCAGGGTCCTTTCCCCAAACTCTCTTGGTGCTTTTCCACAGATATCCAGTAATTTTCCATAGTCCCTTTGTTAAGATTAATTTGCACATTCTTATCACTCAGATCATCTTCACCCCTTCCCACATCTCCCCCTTTGTTTTGCAGACTTGTCAGTATCACCTGCTTAAGGGCTCAGGCATAAGAGTTTGTAGAAGATTTAACCATACCTAGTGTTGTGTCATGACCAACAAGGTGGGTGCAGCACTGTCACATCTCACAGAGTGAGCACGGCTCCCCAGATGTGGGGACGAAACAAAATATCGCTTCCAACAGAGCGCATACAGAGTTATGTCTCACAGAGTGGGCACAGGTAGAGATCCCCAGGGTGGGTGTCGACCCAGGGAGATTCAGACTGGACCCCCTTGCTTTCTAAACTCCTTCAGAGAGGAGTCTGGGTGCAGTTGGGCCCAATCCTCCTCCTCCTCTAATTAATCTCTTTTAACAATGCATTCGGCAAGAAGTTTGGGAATTCTCTGTGCAGTACTCTAGGAGCAAAATTATTACCCAGGAGGTTTGTATAAAAACACAACTTTACTTAAAAGTATGTAAGATTATAAAGTATGTCAGAGTACAACTAGCAGAATTATAAACAATGGTGCTTTCAAAGCAATGGATTACAATTTAGCAAAATTTAAGGAAATTATCAAAACAAGTTACATATAACAAAAGTTAACAAAATTTAACAAAGCAATGGGTAGTAAAACTACCAAAGTTAGAAACAGTTTTTGCAGACTGGTGTGGTAAGAAGACCTATTCCAGAACAATTAAGAGGGGTTTATTGTGTGAAACTCGTTGTACTAATAACCCAAAAGTCTGTAATGATGGTAAAAAAACGAAGAGCAAGTGTTCCCTCAATAACACGATGAGTTTGTTGAGCAGAAACCGCTGCAGAGATGTTGCTGAGAGTTTGTCACTGCTGCTGCTGCTGCTGCTGCTGTTGCTGCTGTCACCGCTGCCCTGGCTGCTCCTCTCTGCTCCAGGTGCCGGGTGGCCATGAGGTGGGGAGCACTCACTATACCACAGCCCCCCGGCTCCAACACAGCCCCCTGGCTCCAACACAGCCCCCTCCACCTCTGCCAGACCACGGTGCTACCACAAGGCCCGGTGGGGCCACGGTGCGCTTTGACGGGCAGACGGAACCGCTGGTGTCACCACAGGGACTGGCGCTGGAGCACACGAACAAGCACGATGTGTGCGCGGTGGGTGACTTCCTCGGCAGGAGCTCCAGGCTGAGGGCTCCACGTGCAGCGGCGCCGCCATTTTGTGAGCCGTCCCGCCACTCCTCTGCCAGAGACGCGGCCGCCCCTCGCACCGGTCGTTGTCAACTGCTGGGGTGAGGAGAAAAGGTTCAGTTCCTGCTCCGGATCTGTTCCTCTTGTAATAGTTGATTGAAGCGAGAATAAATAATTTGCTTATCAAATTAAGTTTGAGTTAATAAAGTTACAGTAAGGTGTTATGTTCTGTTATTCTAAAGATGATGTTTAAATGTTATATCCTGTTAAATCAAAAAGTGTGGGTTTAGGTGTATTTATAAGGAAAACAAAAAGTCAAGAAAAACAAGGAGAGGGCTACCTACAAGGACTCTGAGGAAAACCTACTGCCTCAGCAACAGGAAGAACCCGGGAAGCAAGAACCAATGAAGGAAGAGCCCGCAAAACAAGAACAACTGATTAAAAGACTAAAGGGGAGGGGTATAAAAGAAATGGTTTTGCCCTGTTTAACTTGCGGACTCCTGGCAGAGCAGGGGAGTCCCCAGCGCGCTGTTTTGGTTATTTGCCCTTTAACAAATCTTTAATAAATGTTTAATGTTTTTAAATTTTAAATTTCTCTGGTCTATTGACTATAACAGTCTCATATCAGAAATATCATCAGAAAGCTCTGAGGGTGCCTCTGGTGGAGCTCCCTGCCAACAACGGAGACGTGGCATGGGACCAATACCAGCGCATTGGGAAACTGCGGTCTCCTCAGGCTGTGGCAACTTGTCTGCTTCTGCAGTCATTATTAGAAGGTTAGATACCACGTAACTTTTTAGTGCATCATAAAGAACGCGACAGTGTCCCAGCAGTTTAGCAGCAGTTTTGTCATACCACATTGCTAGATCCCAGTTGGACCCCTATTTTGTCCCATATTTCAGGATTGTACACATTCTGTGTGCCCAAGTTCCTGTTCCTTGCCCCATAAAAGTAATTGCTTCAAATCTGCGCTACATTCCGACCTTGGTTTTCCAATACATATCTAAGCACTATCAAAACATCTTTCTGTTCTGTTGTAATATAAATCCCCATTTTCATTCTCGGTTGCTTACCTCCTGTCCTGCAGTGAGGCAATTGATGGTGCATCAAAATTTTTCTCTCATGAATCCCTTAAGTTCATCTGTGCTGCGCCACCAGCACGGAATCAAATCCGTGTTATTAATGTCCCAATATGGGCACCATTTGTGGCGCATTGAGGCACGGACTCAGTCACTTTTCCAAATTGAGACAAAAGTTTATTAATCTGAGGGTCCTATGTGTAATCTAGCCCTTCCCTGGGGTTGCCCCGCCCCCCCCCCCCCCTCCCCCCCCGGAACTTTCTTGATGTTTTCCACATGTTTCCAGTAATTTTCCAGGTCCCTTTGTTAAGCAAAGTGCCTTCATTTGCACATTCCTTTCTTATCACTTACATCATCACCACTTCTCACAGGCTCTGGGTTTTTTCAGAGGGATTCTGGGCCACCTTGGGGTCCATCATGCTAGAAGGACATACCATTCAGAGTCAGAGGCTCACGACAGTCTATTTATTGCATTTACTGCATGTGCCTTACCTGATTGCAAACCTTTCTTTTACAAAGTTACATTTTTACATAAAAGAAAAATTTCTGAACAAAAATGTTATTTTCCTAATGTGTCTCAGATCTAAGTCTAAGGGCTCTAATTAACACTCCTCAATTTCAAATATCTGACAGGTGAAGCTGCCAGAACTGTGTGTTCAGCTCAGCTTTACAGCTCCTCATTTTCCAGGCAGGTATTTCTTGCACGCAACAAGATTGTCTTTATGGGTCAGAGAAAGCATGAAAATGATTTTTCAAAACAAATAAACTACACAAAACCCAACTGGCATCTTTTTCATTTAGCTGGAAGCCATTTCTTCTAAAGGAATCTCATCCAAGAGAGTAATAGAGCTGTGGCACTGAGAACAAAACAACAAGCAATTTCCTGTACTTTTCTCTTTCCCATTTTTCCCACATGCAAATAGCTTCAATCACTTCCTCAAAGTTTGAAGATTTTCACAGCGTATCCAGTGATTAACTGAAAGGAAAATTTTTACTATTCTCCTTGACTTCTGTTTTTGGTAACCATGAAGAAGCATTGAGTGTCAAACCTAACACATCACCCTCACAGAAACACAAGGAGAGAGGAAGACGCAGTGGCAGGAATGGCTCAGATGAAATGTTGCAGAAGAAAGACTTTGTGGGTGCCTGACCATCAAGTTCTGTGTGGTGTGAAGGAGTTGAATCCTACTCTGAACTGCAGAGCATGAGTAAGCTTGGTCTCCTCTGAAGCCTGCTTTTATTGATGAGCTGACAGCATCAGCTCCTGTTGCCAGCCTAGCTCCTCTGAGTAGTAACTCTGCATGACTTCCTTTGTATTAGTCCCCTTTGCCCAAAAAAGTACTCTCATCTGCTTGGAGTCAGGGCCAAATGGAGCCACCTGCCATCATGAGTCAATGGCAACTGTCATGAATTTTTCATGATTAATCATTGGTGGTGATAATAACAGAAAATAGAGAAAGGGGAGAGACTGTCAGGAGTACTGCCTCACCTTTTCATACACCTGTGCCATAATAATAAAGACTGACTTCACGAGCAGTGGTGGAAGACAAGGGGTGAGTCTTTAAACAAAATCATGGAATGGTTTGGGTTAGAAGGGACCTTAAAGATCATCTAGTTCCAAACCCCTGCATAGGCAGGGGCAGGGGCACCTCACACTAGACCAGGTTGCTCAAAGCTCCATCCAACCTGGCCTTGAACACTTCCAGGGATGAGAGATTCAAAGCCTCCCTGAGCAACCTGTTCCAGTGCCTCATCACCCTCACATTAAAGAATTTCTTATGTGTGCTGGCCACAGGTAACTTGCTGAACTCCAATTGCTGATTGAGGTCCTACACTGGAGAGACCAAGTGGTGACTGGGAAGTAGGTTCAGATAATTCGGGGATCACCATGGCATAAAATAACTTTAGAACTGGAGTTTTTAAAGGAGGCAGATTCCTGATGAACTACAAATGTATTGGACAGTAGGTACTCTGACAATCAGAGGACTTTCCAGGTTAACTGGAGGGACAAGGCAGACGCTGGCCTGGGCTTTTGTGCCATGCCCTGGGTGATGCAGCTGTGAACCCAGTGAATCTGCCTTTCTGAAAAGCGCTGAGCATCCTGCTTATGGAAATCTCATCTTCTAAGCACACCAGAGGAAGCAAACTTTGATAATGTTTCCATTTAGAGGCTGAGGGTTTTTTGGTTAGAGAGTTAGTGTTTCTTCAGTCAGTGTAGGAAGATGACCAACTGCCTGTCTTGTTCATGCTGATTTACACTCCTCAGTACTCATTGTGACTTCTTTGTCAACAGACTCAAGTGGGGAAGAATAACAGAGCGTGTTCAGTAAGTTGTTTGGAATAACAGTGAGAAGAGATTGCAAGAGTCACAAACCAAAAAGAGGGCAGCATTTATTGAACAGCTTATTCCCTTGGGTTATTTGCTCAGTGAGCTGAAATTAAATGTATAGTCAGGGAAAAGTACTGAGGCCAATAGACCGAGTGTCATGGGGATGGCAACGGGGACTGCAGGAACATTTCAAACTCACTTGACAGCTCTGAGGCCTCAGCAAGGGGACTTTGGAAATAGAACTGCACTGTCCACAGACCATGAAAAATTCTCCATCCATACTATCAGCATGTGGAAGACTAATTCCTTGTTCTAGAGGTGATTTCTTTTTGAACAGCTCCCCTAGTCACTGTTTTTTTTTTTTGTCAGCACTGTTGGGCAGCAGTTGTTAGACTGGATGATAGAGTAGTGATACAGGAGTATGGGCAAGGCTCTCTTTGCCACTCTGTCCCCTTTTGCCAACCCCCTAAGTTAAAAAGTTATTCTACATGAGAAATTGAGGAGCACACAATGACAGCACTACCTCTGTACTTCTCCATCCCATCTTCTTCTGTATAGGCTTACTGAATGGGTGAGGAGAGTGATTTAGATCATTCTTGACCCATTATGAACTGTTTCAGGCCTTCAAGCTTCCTTAAGCTGTATGGAATATAAGGACAAGAGAAAAATGGCACACGATTTCACCTGCAGCTCTCCCTTCTCTGATGCCTTAATTGCTTCCTTGCAACTCCTACATGCCAAGACCTGGGCTAGGACTTTACACAGAACATCCACACTTCATCAGAACAGTCCATCGGCACAGTATGCATATTTCTGCAGAAGATATTTTACTGATGCACTAATCAGTTGTTAGACACAGAAAGAAAATTAGGTTAATATTCACTTGCACTGGAACATTGCTTATTTGAATGCAGTTGCAACTGAATACTAAGTTCTTCACTTCTTGGCCAAATTGTTCTGCAGAATTATTTGCTATATAGATGCTGCATCTTTTTGCTCCCATATGGCAACACTTCAGCAGTATCTGGAGGGGAAGCACTTGCCTGTCATAGCATTACACTGAGCTTTGGGATTTTCCTAAGTTGTGGTCATTATATCATCATACTGTGATGTTATTAGCCTATTTTCATACAGGAACAGTCAGTGTCAGATTGTTTCATGGTATTCAACAAGAATCAAGATTTCCAAAAACATCAGACAAATGCCTTTTTACTTGACCCCTTTCTTGCAATGTCAGATGTTACTTGCCTGTTTAAAAGCTCTCAAAACATCAATGTGTGTGTGCTTACAAAACAGATATATCTTCTCACTTCTTTTTTTTCCTCTTTCAAGTGCCATGAGAAATTATTTAAAGAAATTTTAATGAAATGCATCTGTCACTTATGAAGATAAATAGCCATAGTATGGCTTTCCATTACTGGAAATGGCAGAATTAAATTAGAAAATTACAATCTTCAGCATCTTCTCTGACTTGTTTTTGCATAATGTGCTAGAAAATATGCCCACATAGGCAGAATGCTGCAATACCAGTGGAGCGTGTCATAAAACAAGACCTCTTTTAATAGTTGTTTTGTTAGTTTGCATTGGGAAATTTCCTCGCCTGGATGATTTTTTGTCCTGCTTCCGGGCAAGGAGGCCAAATTAGTAAAAGGAACCAAACTAGAGTGGCAAATAAAGAAAACTTTCTTCCAAAACCTAAGTTCTGTACAATCCGTATTGTTATATAGCTCATAAGTCCTTCCTAATGGCAAGAGCATATGATCCAGAGTGTATAATTCCTTGTATCCCAATTAGAGAGTATCTTCTTTTCCATTGCATGGAATAAAAATAGTGCTATGAATAAGATCCTTGGGGCCATATTTTGGACCCTTTGAATAAATATTTTATTCTGACTCCTAGTAGACAAACACGTAAATATTTAAGTGAACAGTGGAATGATGTGAAATTGTCTTTCCAGATGAAATGGGTTCCTTATAGTGCCTCTTTAACAAGATGGTATTTTTTGCCCTCAGAAGCAGATTGTTGATAATTGATTTTGACTTTTTAAGTGAAGAGTTAGACTAAAAGGAGTCTGGCCCAGTTGGAGTAAGCCAAAATATAATTTGCAGCCTTTAGCCCTGCTATTTCTGGAAGAAAAGAGGTAGCAGTTGAAACAAGCACACAGAAAGTCCTCCCTTGTGTTTCTTGCCTGGATGCAGAATACTTGTGTCCTTCAGCCCTCATGCCCACTCCACGCCAGCAATGTGTGTTCCTACTCCTCTGCTCCATCGACCTCCTAGTCACCCAACATGCTCCCACTAATTCTGTTGTTTTTCTTTCTTTTGGTTATTTATGGCATGTGCATTTTGAACTTTTTGTTGCAAGGGAGATTGCTTCAGCAGAGACAGGAGTGCTATTTCCATGCCTGCTACTCAAACTCCAGTTTCTTTCTAGGCACATTCCTAATGAATACGCATCCCTTACTTCCTCAATAAATGCTTTAACTACTATGCTTTTATTCAAAGCTGGTAACCAGTGCTGTAATGCCTCTCATCAGCTGCCATGTAGCTGTTATGCTACAGTCCTCACTGAATCCAGAGCTGTCTGTACTTGTCAGGAGTGTTCAGCAGAGAGAGAAATGAGGAAGGAATGCCTAGCATCAGATCTTGCAGGTAGTCAAATACAGAGGCAAAGGCTGATGTGAGAAGAGGATGTTCTTGTGACTAATTAATGTCACAGGTTAAAAAGAAAGTATATACCTAACATCTCTTTAAAAAATACACTGCTATTTTTTTTTCTATATAAAATGGATTTAATTTACACTGTTTTGTTTTTTTTTTTTTCCCCACATGAAATGGATCTAATTTTTGTTATTTCTGTTCATTCCAACCTGATAGATTCCAGAAATATCCCCAAAATCATTGTGAAGGAAGCAGGGAGTTGAAGCAGAAGAGGCAGTGACTGAAGGTCCTAATATATTGAATACATTTTGTGGAATCTCAGGGCTCTCTGAGAACAGGAGGCAAGCAGATAAAATGCATGGGGCATGGAGGTGGGCTTGTTGAGAGATGAGAGCTTTTAAAGCCCCAGATGCTTTCTTTTCAACCTCATCTTAATTTAACTGCTCAGATAACAGGAAGCCTGCACAAATTAAACGTTGGTTATCCTAGCTTTGACCTTTCATAGTCCTTCAAGAGTGTGGATAGAGATTCATGCCAGTTCACTTTTTCCCTGATTATACAAATGAAGAAATACTCAGAGTTGAACACCCAGATGAACAGGAGCAGCATGACTGATGAGCACAAATAGCACCACAGGGGAACAGCATATGCAGCGGTCAGTGTCGCAAGTGTCCGATCTCCAGCAGGGAACTGTGTTTGGTTCTTGCAGATGGCAGCACACCCCCATAATGCTCCCAGTTAATTGTGGGATTTTGTTTGAGCATTTGCATCCCAAGGTTAGCATGTTTTCCTGACACTCATAGGGTCATATATTATAGGGTCATATATTTAGGTTAGATATTAGAAAGAATTTCTTCACAGAGAGGGTGATCAGACATTGGAATGGGCTGCCCAGGGAAGCAGTGGGTTCCCCATCCCTGGAGATATTTAAAAAGAGACTGGATGTGGCACTCAGTGCCATGGGCTGGTAACCGCAGCGGTAGTGGATCAAGGGTTGGACTTGATGATCTCAGGGGTCCCTTCCCACCCAGCCAATTCTATGATTCTATGAATGGCTTATCCTAGAATGCTTTGAAATTTTATTACCTTTACGTTACCTGGCACAGCTCTGCATGTTACTTATCACAATATGTTCAAACTCATATAAAAATCTAGCCTTAGCATTTAACTCTATGACTTTCTCTATACCATATTCTACAGGTTGACTACATAATTTATTTTATTTTTTTCTACATGTAATGCTCTTTACTTTCATCAAGTGACAGATTATTCTCTGTCCCTTCATGCTGTTTGGACTGAGTTGGGATGATAAACTTCTCCATTCCTCTTGCTGTCTGTACCAGGCTCGTCTGTATTTGTCTGCTTCATAGGCTTTCTGTTTAATTTAAAATCTTGGCTGAAAACTCCTCCCTTCCCCTTTACTTCCTTTCTGCTCTTATTTATCTCTGAAACCACAGTACTGGTTTCTGTAAAGCAGCTGAGAAACGGAGTTTGCATGACATAGATACTGAAAGTGAAAGGACTTTTACTAAGTTTTGGATGCAAGGAATAGGAAACAACACTGCACATCATGTCATGTTGCTCTTTGGCCATAATACAAAGAATGAATGCTGGGTAAGAGGCATTCTTGTAGCAACAGCATTTTGTCATCCTTTGAGTTTTAAAGTGTTGAGATGCACAGTTAATCCAAGTCTGGAAGTCCTGCATCCTGGTGTGTGACCATGTGCACTGTGGAACAGCTGTTTGGCTTTACTCCATCAGCCCTTGCCTTATACACAGCACTTTTCACACCCTGACATGAATTTCTGACTGTCATCAAAGCCTTTCAGATGCAGCCATCATCTATGACAGAAGAGACTGACTTTGACAATAATATTTTTGAACTCTATTTAGGATATGTTAAATTCTCAGGTAGTCTTCAGTGGTGAATAAGTCTATGTCCTTCACTAAACAGCCAAACTAGAAGGAAATTAGCTACTGACATTAGATCTGGCAATCACTAGAAACCCAAGTATGTGGACAATAACCTAATTAAAGCCACTCATAAGATTTTACTAGTTTGAGGAATGCCTGTGCATCTGTTTCTACTTCCTCAGTTCCTCTGTGGCTACCCTCTGATATTTCAGGACAAAGGAAAAAAGCCTGAGAAGCAAAATTATGCATGAAGCAGAGAAAGATTCTTCCTGTCCCTGGCAGTTAATCAGTAGAAGCTCCAGAGCATGGAATAAGTTCTAGGTAAATATATAGTGTAAGCAACACCTTCAAAAAATAGTTAATAGTCTTTTTTTTCTTTTCAAACCCACTTGGTTATTTAAGAATTCATCTCACAAGCTTAAATTGAAGTTCTTTGCCCATCTCTACTATATTTGAAAGGCTGTTCCAAAATGTAATTCTTTGGAAGGCTGGAAACCTTCCCCCAGTTTCCAGTCTAAATTTTTTCATTACCATTTTTATATTCATTTGGTCTTGTTCTTGTGGGTAGTGAGGAAATCACTACAAAAAGTCTAAGAAGAATAAAAAATTACTTTAGGGCATTGGGAAGGTTAATAAGTGATTCAGGAACCCAAGTAATATTCTCTTCCATTCTGCCAGCTGCAGGAAATGATGAAGAAAGAAACTGGAGAATCTCGCAGATTAATACCTGGCTCCAGGGCTGGTGCCACTGACAAAATTTTGGCTGCTTTGACCATGGATTGGTATATATATCACCAAGCCTGCTGGCAAGAGATGGGGTACATCTATCTCAGTGTGAGAAAAAGATGTTCTCACAGGAGCTAGCATTCTTCATTTAGAGGGATTTAAACTAGGCTCAAAGGTAGGAGGAGAGAAAACCAGGCTCACAAAAGACAAGCCTAAGCATGGCCTTCAGTCTGCTGCCCCACTCAAGGTGGGGAATGGTAATAAATGTGGCAGCAAAACCACAGGGCACACGAATAGGTTAGTAACCAGAGACGTAGCTGGGGATGGTCAGATACCAAAAGTGAAAACTAAATGCTTGACTCCCTCTCTGAAATGTTTATATACCAATGCATGGAGTATGCGGAATAAGCAGGGGGAGTTGGAGATCTGTGTTAGGTTGCATGGCTATGATATAATTGCAATCACTGAAACGTGGTGGGCAAGATCCCATGGCTGGAATGTGCTCATGGATGGCTATGTACTATTTAGGAAAGACAGACTAACAAGGAGAGGTGGTGGTGTTGCTCTTTAGGTGCGAGAACAGCTGGAATGTACTGAGGTATCCACAGCGGGAGGTAGAAGGGGTTGAAAGCTTGTGAGTAAGAATTAAGGGACATGCAACTGAGGGTGAAATTGTTGTGGGTGTCCACTATAGACCACCAGCCCAGGAAGATGCTGATGAGGCCTTCTACAGTCAACCAGAAGTAGCCTCTAGATCACACTCCTTAGTACTTATGTGTGACTTCAATCACGCTGGTATTTGTTGGAAAGCCCACACATGCAGGCATATTCATTCCAAAAGGCTCTTGCAGTGCATCCATGATAACTTTCAGGTGCAAATAGTGGGGGAACCAACAAGGAGAGTTGCACTGCTGGACTTTGTATTACTGAATAAGGAAGGTCTGTGTCCTGGTTTGAGACAGGATAGAGCTAATTTTCTGTCTTGTAATTTTGTTTACAGGTAAGTCTTGTGTAAGTAGCTGCCCTTGCTGAAATTAACAGCAAGTTTCTCAGTCAGTGTCTGCTTCTAGGATTGATAACACTCAATGTTTATAGTTATGGCTAGGAAATGGTATGCAGAGCCGAGGCCACTGCTCAGTTCTGAGGAACATCTGATGCTCCAGAAACACAAAAGGATTGAAGAGGTCATACCTGCAACCCTCCTTTAGGGACAGACACAACAAATGACTAAAATTGACCAAACAGAGTATTTCATCCTGTGTGCATCATACTCGGTATAAATTTGAGGGATCACAAGAGTCAAAACCTTTTCTTCATCCTTTCTCTTCACCCTGCACCCTTCTTCATGTGTCCCTGATTTCTTCAGCATCCTGGGAGGATTCTGTCATCCATCTGCCTGTGGTCCTGACCCGTGCCAGTCTGAATCTGTGTGTTCCTGCCTCCAGCTCCCGACTGCTGCCAACCCCAGGAGTCCAGCCTGGACTTTCCCAGGGCTGCCCTGCAGCCTCAGTGGTGACATGAGAGTTACTGGGGTAAAAGGGGGAGGAAAGTGGTATCATTTTCCTGTATATTTGTATATATTTAGTAATTTTTCCTTTTTATCATTACTGTTTCATTAACCCTATGTAGTTTAATTTCCAACCCATAAATCTCTCTCCCTTATTTTCTCTCCTTTCTTTATGAGGAGGGGGATTCATAGAGAGCATCTGTCATTCGGTTAATTGCCGGCTCAGCATTAAATTGTGACAATCTGGTTTGGGACATTTAGGTTGCAAACAGCCTTGCTGACAGTAACCATGACATGGTGGAGTTTTCTTCCTTGCATCTTTGCAAGGAAGAAGAAGGGCAATAAGTAGGATTACAACTCTGGTCTTCTGCAGGGCTAATTTTGTACTCTTTAAAGATGTACTTGCAGGAATCCCATGGGCTAAGACTGTGGAAGGGAAGGGAGCCCAAGAAAGTTGGTCAGTTTTTAAATTCAAGCTCAAGATAAGTGCATTCCTTTGAGTAAAAAATCGATTAGAGGTGTTAAGAGACTTGCAGGGATCAGCAAGGAGCTTCTGAACAAAGCCTTGTGATCAAAAGAACTTTACAGCTCATGGAAGAAGGGACTTGTCACTTGGGAGAACCATAGGGACATTGTCAGAGAATGTAGACAAGGCAACAAGAAAGGCCAAAGCCCTCTCAGAACTCAAAATAGCAGAGGAAAAAGGAAACAGGAAGAGCTTGTTCAGATATATCCGTAGTAAAAAGAAGAATAGAAAAAATGTGAGACCACTGCTAGAGAAAATGTGAGCTCCGGTAACAGAGGGTGCAGAGAAGGCAGAGTTGCTGAATATCTTCTTTGCTTCAGCCTTTACTCCTAGGACCAGCACTGTGAACTCCATACCCTGGATACAAGAGAGAAAGCCTGAAGGAGGGAAGAGTCACCACTGGTCAGTGAAGACTGGGTTAGAGATCAGTTACTCAAACTGAACATACACAGGTCCATGGGCCCTGATGGGATGCGCCCAAGAGTGTTGAGAGAGCTGGCTGATGTTATCACCCTACCACTCTCCATCATTTTTGAGAGACCATGGCAAACAGGAGGGGTGCCTGAAGGACTGGAGGAAAGCCAATGGCACTCCAGTCTTCAGAAACAGCAAGAAGGAAGATCCAGGCAATTACAGACCAGTCAGCCTCACCTTCCTCCCTGGACAAATGATGGAGCAGCTTGTTCTGGAGGTCATCTCTAAGCACATGGAAGAGAGGAAGGTTATCAGGAGTAGTCAGCATGGATTTACCAAGGGCAAATCATGCTTGACTAATGTGATAGCCTTCTATGATATTGTGACTGAATGGGTTGATGCAGGGAGACCAGTGGATGTAGTCTACCTTGACCTTAGCAGGGCTTTTGACACAGTCTCCCATAACATCCTCATGAGCAAGCTCAGGAAATATGAGATAAAAGAATGGGCAGTGAGATGGAGTAAGAACTGGCCACACAATAGAGCCCAAAGAGTGGTGATCAGTGGTGCAGAGTCCAGCTTGAGACCTGTAACTTGGAGTCCCCCAAAGATCAGTGTTGGATCCAGTCCTGTTCAACATCTTTATCAATGACCTTGATGATGGGACAGAGTGTCTTCTCAGCACCTTTGCTGATGACAAAAAGCTGAGAGGACTGGCTGACACCCCAGAAGGCTGTGCTATCATACAGCAAGACCTAGACAGGCTAGAGGGTTGAGTGGGGAGAAATTCAATGAAACACAACAAGGGCAAGTGTAAAGTCTTGCATCTGGAAAAGAACAGCCCCATGTACCAGTATAGGCTGGGGACTGAGCAACAGCTCAGGACAGTGTAAAGGAAAGGAACCTGGGGGTCCTACTGTACGGAAGGATGACCATGAGCCAGCAATGTGCTTTGTGTCCAGTGAGGTCAATGGCATCCTGGGGTGTATCAGAAGGGGTCATACTTATTTGCCCCAAAGCTGGGGGGCAGCCACAACTTTTTAGTTTTTATTAGAATTTGATTCATTTTTCTGACATTAATTTGTTTCATCACCCTTTGAAATTAGTTAAGCCTTTTGGTCTACAGAAAGCAACCTGGACAAAGTGTTAAAAGCATTCAAAAAAGCCACTAGACAGATTCCTGGAGGAAAAATCAAAGCTCCATCCTTTCCATACATTCTCATGCTGCCTTAGTGGACACAATGGAAATGAGAACTAGGCCCACTGTTACACCCAGTGTTAGCCTCACATGACCTCTCACATCTTTGCAAAGTATGATGCAAGTTAGCACTTTTTCATCAGTTTTTCAACTATATCAACTGTGTCAACTATACACCTCGTATACAGGAGTGATCTCAGCTCATCTTCAAGACAGACTATTAAGATTCAGTAAGATGAAGTTATTTACGCGTTGTTAATTAACACATAATTTGTTAAGTGTAAATAGTTAATTGGAAGATTCTGGCTTCCTTTCACCTGGACAGAATGTTTCTATCACAATGCAGGGAACAGACTATCAACATACCTGTCCCACAGAAATATGTAATCTTTTGCTAATGGTTTTATGGTTACTCTGGGACATTGTCCAAGAAGTACCCAAAGAAATAATTGTCTGTTTTGAAATATAGGTCATCATTACATGGCTGTAGCAAAGCAAAGACAACCTGAATTGTCTAGGACAGCCACTAAACGATAGGAGTAGAGGAAATGGCCTGAAACTATACCAGGGGAGGTTTAGACCAGATATTAGGCATAATTTCTTTACTGAGAGAACAGAACCTTCTCCCACTGAGAGATTTAGTATGTCTCTATTTACTTGATGCAAATTCACAGTACAAGTGACAGAAAAGATGATTGTCAGCACTTATTTCCTGGATTGCTTCAGAAATACAAAGACAAACAACACTTACTTAAGGGTACAATTTTCAATGCTCTGAGGCTTTCCTCCTGTCTTAACATCAGTAGCCATTCAGCCACTCTATAAGCTTTTGGTATTTTTCCTAATTTATTGTAAACAAATACTGATTGTGATGGAGATAGTAATTTAGTTCATTTGTGATAATAGATGGTCCATTGGCTGCACCCGTTAAAGCTTCTTTAAAAGCAAGTAACAACTTTAATTGCCTGGAGAGGCATGGGATGACATTGCAGCAGATTGGATTCTATTAATAAGAGCAAATTCGAGGTTTACCCTAGCTTGCTTATACTCATTAGTATTAAATCTTCACATGGGAATCAGTGAATTCCCAAGTTAGTGCAGAGAAGGATGCACATAGTTTGTAAAGTTCTAGTGTCTGTGTCTACTTGAAAACCAGAAGAAATTACAAATATGTCTGCACATCTTCATGAAAGATATGAGGAGCTTTTGTAAGCCAAGTCTTCAAGATATTAATAAAAAGCTACTTCAGGTCAGTAGTAGTATTAACAGTTGTATCTCAGTACCTCTCAAGTTTCGGTAAACCTTGGTACACAGGAAATTAATTTCATTTTTGTAAATATCCAAGCACAAAAACTTTGCCAAGAAGAGAGGATTAGCAATCTAGGGATGAGAGTAGGGTACATTTTTCATACATTATTCTAGAACCTCACAGCCTTTGTTCAGTTCTCAGCATAATCAGTCCTTCAAGGAGTAGAGCTGCTGATCTTACTTATCTTTGTCTTGGAGCTCTGTGACCCTGATAGCATGGCTCCTCCTTTATTTATCCCAAAGCACCTGTCAAATAGTACCAAATTAGGATGATGGGATTTCATATGATGCCGGAGCAAGAGAAACCATGAAAGAGATCTCTGGCTTCTTCATCCTATCCTGTTTCTTCACTGGATATTATCTGAAAACAAGTGCATCATTGAATTTGGCAGGTATGTGAAGAGGACACTTGAGGACAGTTTCCATTGCACTCTGCAATACAGAGAACTTTTTTTCTTTTTTTTTTTTAATCTGGGTTAACAATGAAATTAAACATTATATTCATTTTGAGGTCTTTCCATACTTTTTAAAATAAAAGAGACCTTCTTGTGGTTGGCAGCATGTCAAAAGCTGTCATCAGTAATATGAAGGAGCACAGAGTAACACCTCACAGGCACTGAGCAGCTATCTCACTGAAGCTGATGCATTTGTTCATTGCGTATGAAAATTAGGCCTCCAAGCCAGTATTTTCCCATTTAAAGTCAGGCAGTGCGTTCACTACTGAGTATCACAAACATGTTCCCAATGTTCCTGCAACAGCATTACATTCTTCAGATATGAAAGCTTTCTGCAGTTTGGTATTACTGTCCTTTTTTATCCAACCTGAAAGTTTAGAGCAAAGGCAGATGGATATTTGGCAGATCTGCCACACAGAAAGCCAGTATCTCCACAAATCTCTTTGGGAATTCCTGATGCAACTCCCTGTCCTACCCACCCAAGAACTGAGAGAGACCTTATAGCCATTGACTCTCGGACAGTCACTGAGTTTTGGGGAAGTATTACTTTAGGAAATAAATGAGGAAAAGCAGCCCCTAAGTGCAGTGAGTTCATCTTCATTTGGCAGTTTGTGATTCTGCTGTCAAAGCAAAATGTAAGCTCACCAGTGGGCCGAGAAGTTCACCACCCGAAGTTTCTTGCATATACACTTCCTGTCCATTATTTGACTCACAATGCTTGACTCAGTATTAACATAGCCTCAAAAAAGGTGAATAACTGACTATTTCTGCTTTGAAAAGGGAAAAACCATGCTTCCGTGATAACACAACAAACATTAAACAAAATCATTGGATCTTGTTTTGGTTTAGTGGTCAGAACTGCTCTCTGTAACCCTCCATCACCCTCCCAAGAGAAGATAAAAGGGCAATAAGGAAGAGAGACTTAAAGGTTGGAAGTTAAAACTTTAACAGGTTTACTACAACAGGGAAGGGATAGTAACACATGGGATTAGGAAAAAAAATTACAACTATATACAAAACCTGATTCTGAGCATTGCAGAGACAGGTGTCAGAGGGTCCCTTGCAGCAGAGCCGAATCAGGAAAGAGATCCATGGCTCTTCCCAGCACCTGGTAGATTCTGATCCTGCAGAGAACATGGCAAGCTGATGGAAAAGCAGCAATACTTGCAAGTGCACCAAAGCAGCAAGGAAGAAGGGAGTGAGAAAGGGGGTCAGGCTTCTATTCCTCCTGGCTTTTATAAAATATGGCATAAAATGGGAGGGAATACTGGCCCCTCTCTATTCTGCACCTCCCTGCCTGCTCCTTGCCCCACTCTGGATCCCTCAGGGTCAGACAGATGCTTGTAGAATGCTTCATCTGCCTCCTCATTCTATTTGAGTGGTCTGTAACAGACACCCAGCAGGATATCTGCCTTCCCCCTCATCCTCAGCCATAAGCACTAAACATCATCATCACAACTGTTGAGCTCTTTACAACTGAAGCACTCCCTAACATAAAGAGACACCTCACTGACTCTCTTGCCTTGTCCATCTCTTCTGGAGAGCTTATAGCCATCCATTGCAGCATTCCAGTCATGAGAGTCATCACACCATCTTTCTGTGACGGTGACCACATCATAGCTGTCCTGATGCACAGTGCCTCCCAGCTTCTCCTCTTTGTTGCCCACGATGTGTGTATTGGTGTAGCTACACTTGAGCTAGGCTATTGATTTCACCCTCAACACCGGCATGCCACCCCTAGGGCCAGTTCTTGTGGGCCTGGTTTTATGCCCTTCTTGGGCCCTCTCAAACCATAATATGTATAAACCTTCCTGGATTTAAGGTCACAGTATACCTCTCAGAATATAGCCTCAGACTCTTTTCCAGAGAATGAAATTTAAGAGTGTTCCTTAATGTAAGGAATTCATAAATTGTTTCAAAGGCACTGTTGTGCCAAGCCACAAGCCCATAAAGCAGACATGAAATATTTTTTTTCACAGCAACTTGTCTGTATATTAAGGAGGTGGTCTGGATGCTCTGAAACAGCAAAACTGCAAATGCATGGGGTTTATGTGAAATGCATTCCAGTGTAGCTTAGATACAGCCTCTGATGTTCAGAAAGCAGGAAAGTCCTAGTCAGGTGACTCAAAAAGACCACATGTCCATAGGAGGTTCAAAAGCCATAGACCCAGACAAAATTCAGATTAATTTTGGACACATGAAGTTTGGATGGGAGAGGCAAGTACTGTGCCCCCCTTAAGAGGGGGACTAGCTAGATGAAAAAGCATATAGCTACATAAGAGAAATAGGTTCTGTGTTCCAAAGAAAAGAGTATTAGAAAAGAGTATTCTTGAGCACCTCAAAAGCCTGAGAACCTATGACAGTAGTAAGGGAATAAAGGCAGAGGAACATACACAATATTTTATTACTTCTTTTGCATATATATTCACGTAAAGTAAAAAGTGATTGTCTTTCTAAACCTTTTCATGAGCATGTCTGTATATTTTAGCCATTTAACTAAAACCCCAAATAAGTGAACTGTAAGTTAAAAAGTGATTAGCACTAGACCTGGGGACTTAAATAAGCTGAGCTACAGGTGCTCTTCCTCTGCAAGATTCAGAAACAGGGAACTTGTGTCCAAAACTTCATTGCTTCTGCAGTATATTCAGATACCTGTATTTGGGAAAAGGTAACACCCAATTGAGAGCTGCCTAATGAATACCTGGGCAGCAGGAGCTCTTGCCAGTGCAAAAGCAAGCCACACTAGCAGTTTTTCAGTGAGCCCTTGTTTCTAGAACTATGGTTTCTCTCAGTCAATATAGGATCAGGCTTAACACAGGGCACATTACACTGTGCTGAAATATTTTTGACTTGCCATTATAGCTCTTCTGCATTAATGTGATCCCTCTTGTAGAAACTGGTTCCCAGATACCAAGATTCTCTAAGAGGATCTTTGGTATCTGTGAAACAGGAATGTTTTGAAACAGGAAAGCTTGACTGCTTTTCAAATTTAAACGATCATTTCAAATGCCATAAAATTGTCCTTTTCCCTTTTCTGAGCATTATTCTCTTCAGGGCACTGAAGCAGGGCGAGTTCATATTTGTGTCTGTATATTGCTAATTCAGGTGATTCAGAAGAAATCACACTTCACTGGTGATGTGGTTGACCCCATATGGCATTAAAAGTGTAACACAAATTGCAGAAACACGATGCTTACCAGCTTCTGCTCAGCTCTGTTCTTGCCTTGGTTGATGAGGGCTGGGTTAAGGATCGGTTAATGAGGCTGAACATCCATAAATCCATGGGTCCTGATGGGATGCACCCATGGGTGCTAAGGGAACTGGTGGATGTCATTGCTAGGCTGCTCTCCATCATCTCCATTTGTCAAATCATTGGGAACAGGAGAGGTGCTTGAGGACTGGAGGAAAGCAAATGTCACTCCAGAATTCGAAAAGGGATGGAGGACCTGGGTAACTACAGACTGGCCAGCCACACCTCCATCCCTGGAAAGATGATGGAACAACTCATTCTTGGTGCTGTCTCCAGACACATCAAGGTCAAGAGGCTTATCAGGAGCAGTCAACATGGCTTTACTAAGGGGAAGTCATGTCTGACCAACCTGATAGCCTTCTATGAGGATGTAACCAGGTGGATGGATGATGGCAGAGCAGCAGAGTTTATCTTGATGTCAGTAAGCCATTGACACCATCTCCCACAGCATCCTTGGAGCTGAAGTGAAGAAGTGTGGCCTGGATGATCGGGTAGTGAGGTGGATCAGGAGCTGATTGAGGGATAGAAGCCAGAGTTGTAGTCAATGGGATGGAGTCCAGTTGGAAGTCTGTTTCTAGTGGAGTCCCTCAAGGGTCAGTACTGGGACCAGTGCTATTCAATGTATTTATTGATGACCTGGATGAGGAAATAGAGTGTACTACCAGCAAGTTTGATGATGACACAAAACTGGGAGGAGTGGCTGACACCCCAGAGGCTGTGCTGCCATTCAGAGGGACCTGGGCAGACTGGAGAGTTGGGCAGGGAGAAATCTAATGAATTACAACAAGGGCAAGTGTAAAGTCTTGCATCTGGGAAAGCACAACCCCAGGTAGCAGTATAGGTTGGGGACTGAGCTGTTGGAGAGCAGCACAGAGGAAAGGGACCTGGGGGTGCTGATGGATGGAAGGATGGCCATGAGCCAACAATGTGCCCTTGTGGCCAAGAAGGCCAATGGCATCCTGGGGTGCATTAGAGGGGGGGGGTGGCTAGTAGGTGGAGAGAGGTTCTCCTCCCCCTCTATTCTGCCCTGGTGAGGCTGCATCTGGAATATTGTGTCCAGTTCTGGGCCCCTCAGTTCCAGAAAGATCAGGAACTGCTTGAGAGTGTACAGCACAGAGCCACAAAGATGATGAAAGGAGTGGAACATCTCCCTTCTGAGGAAAGGCTGAGGGAGCTGGGTGTCTTCAGCTTGGAGAAGAGGAAAATGAGATGTGACCTCATCAGTATTTGTAAATATGTAAGGGGTGAGTTCCAGGAGGATGGAGAAAAGTTTTTCTTAGTGGTAATTAACAATAGGACACGGGGCAATAGTGATAAACTGGAGCACAGGTGGCTCCATATAAATATTAGGAAGAATTTTTTCACTGTGAAGGTGACAGAGCACTGGCACAGGCTGCCCAGGGAGGTTGTAGAGTCTCCTTCTCTGGAGACATGCAGAGCCCACCTGGATGTGTTCCTGTGTGACCTGCTATAGGTGACCCTGCTCTGACAGGGGCAATTGGACTGGGTGATCTTTTGAGGTCCCTTCCAACCCATAACTTTCTATGATTCAGTGATTCTGTGATACCCAGATGCTTTATAAACTCTCTTATGTACAGCAGCATCCAGACAAACATAAGCTCTGGTGCATGTCTAAAAACAGTCTCCTGCAATTTGTGCAAAGTGAGGCAGGCAGAATTGCAGGACAGGTTATTATGTGAAATGTCCCCATGCTATTTTACATAGCACTAAAAGTAAGATGAGACCAAATACCTCTTTCTTAAAGGAATGATAAAAGCATTTTCACCTGCTATAAGGACAGCAATTCATCTTACTCCATTTTTGTCCTGAAACCAGCCCTATAGTGTGGTTTTTCTGATTTTACAGCCTGGTGCACTTTCAGCATTGATTTGTTTGTTTTTCTGAGTAGGAAAAACTGTTCTACTGATGTACCCTGTTGCTGGCTGATATTAATAATCAGTGATTTGTGGCTGACACTTTGAAGTGCAATCATTAAGTGATGGATTAAACTTTCATTCAAAAGCTATACCCTAGTTTTATCTATGGCATGATCTGTCCTTGATAAAGATTCTCACCAAATAAGAAAAAAAAGGTTGGAGTATTCAGTAAGAAAAGAGGAGACATGAATCTGGGTGAAAGTTAGGAAATATTGCATACAAATGATGTCTCATCTATTTTTCTATTCCATGTTTAATTTCAGGGATGTGTAGAAAGCAGTGACATGGGGATACCCAATGGAAAAGCAGCACCTTGGCTGGCATTGAGCACCCCGTTTGCAATCAGGCTCTTAATTAGAACACAAACACTGTCAAATAGTTACATAACAGGCGGTAGTGATAAAAGAAACACTAATTGTAATATTAGACGCCAGAATGCTTTCAGGTAAAAACTCTGTTAAAATGCAAACACACTAATAGACATGACGAGGAAAATTAAAAGAAAAAAGAAAAGAAAAAAAGAGAATGTAATAAAAGAGATCATTATTCTTTATGTCTATAAGGAGAAGGCTACTTCTGGATCACTTAATAGCTAAAGAAAGGGCAGGCAGCTTAAGTAAAGCTGTGAATGAAATCATGAGCCTTGTTGATTCACTACCTTTATCTCAGGGAGCTGGAGTGATTACAGAGTAATAAGGAAAAGCCAGAATCAACTTTCTGCCTTAGTAAATTCAAAGTAGCTTCATTGAAGTCAGTACAATTGAGATTTACAGGCTTTCAGATTTGGCTCCTCGATTACAAGCTCTGGAGGAAAGTCTCAGTTTTGTGAGGACTCAGAGCAGCAATGCAGAGAGAAAATAAATCAACCTATGTTCTTCATAAATCAGCTGCAAATTGTTCAGCAATTGTTCTGCCTAGCCCTAGTGGGAAAAGAGGTCCTGAAGTAAATGGTGGGCTGTTAACCCAATGGACTAACAACCATCAGGCAGTTTACTTCAGGCTTAAGAAGCAAGACCTTACTGCATGGAAGGATTATGGCTGCATCTCCATGAAATGTGCTCTCTTCCTATATTACCTCAAACTTAATGTACAATGCCATATCCCACTGCCTGCCTCTGTTGTATTCTTCCTGCCAAGCACACATGTCTAGATACAGAAAATTTTAGCTAGGATTGTTCCCCATCCCCAGGTCTCCCTTACATGCAAACACTTTGCTTTGTGGTCTTGCCACTGCACTTTGGGTCTAAAATGTTCCCAGAGTACAGATGAATGATGACTTGGATTGGGAACTCCGTGGGAGGAGGAAAACATAGATAGATGGCAACTCCCCCTGTTCGGTACATCACCAGTTCTTATACTCACTAGCATCTACTACTCCCCCAAATCTAGCTGAAAAGTGCATTTCTTAAATACTATGTCTGCTGATATCTTGGCTTAGTTCCTCAACACGGAAGGAAGAAGTTTCTCTCTCCTTTTGCTTTGCTGGCACTCCAACACTCCTGTCCAAATTACTACATCCCTGTTTGGTGGTGTGTGAAGCCTTCCCAAGGCAGTGTTGCCAAAGGAGCCAACACTGTTAAGAGTCTCAGCTAAATACAAGCAGAAATACTAAAACAAAGCAATTGCTGATGTTTGCTCAGTCTATTAAATACCCATCTTCCACTTATGGTACTTGAGTTCTCCAGCTTCCAATAGTCTTCTGAATGATTTTGAGGCTTAGTTCTATTACCCCAGTAACGTTTCCCATGAAGTTCGGGCAAAGAACTGGCAAAGGTTTTCCAGAATATGAATTTATGGCATGTAATGGGTCTTCTCCAACATCTACACGGTTGCAAATAGAGCCCCAACTGGTAATTCAGTTTTCCTGGGACAATTTTTTAATGTTTGAAATTTGTGCATCTCTTAGCAGCAGAGTGCTCCTTCTGGGGCTGTCACACCCTCAGCCCTCACACACTGCTATTCTGCCACCAAAGTCTCCTGTCTAGCATGTTCTCTTTCACTTTTTTGCTAGTGCTGATGTGTAGACCTACCAGTGTGACTTTTTTTGTCCATTGCAAAGGTTAGTACTGTATTTATTCCCCTTCTCCCCTCATCCTTTGAGATTTCCTTGGTTTCCCTGTGCTTTTCAAAACTAATTAACAGTGACAGTCAATTAATTAGCTAAATTAAGAATCCAAGAAACATATTGTCCAGATCTGCTGATTCCAGCCTACCAAAGAGTTGTACTTTCTTGTATTTTTTCACTTGTGCTAATTAGTGCCTGTATTGGCCAGGTTTCTCCTCCTTCCCAAATGTCCATACTACTCTTCTTGTAAAGAGACATTAAAAAAATAAGATAACAAGGCAACGAAGCAACTCAACTGCTGGAGGTCCCTCACTGATCCATTAGTGGGTCCATTTTAACTTTTTTTTATGTACTAACAGCTGCTACTGTTTAATTTAAAGCCTGTTAATTAAGACAAATCTACATTTCAGTTTTCAGCTCAAAACTTATTGTTTATGGGAAAAAACAAAACTTTGCATTCATGGGAATGAAAGGTGGTAATACAGTGGGAAAAGTACCTATCTGCATACTTTGATGCACTACCTAATTTCCTTGGGACTATTAAATACCAGTCTGTTAACTGCCATGACAGTCTCAGAATCCTCCTTTCTTTTTGTGCCATGTGTGCAAGGCTGCATCAACACCCAATGCAGACAAAACCCACCTTCCCTTTTTCTTGTCCCTAGGCACCTTTTTTCACATTTTCCCCAAGGAAATATCCCCCAAACAGATGGCAGAGCCACTTTGACCAGAAACAAATACTCTTTCTCCAAATCAGGAACATTACAAAACTCTCTCCTGCTCAACAGCTTTTTTAGCTAATGTAGTAGAGAAAGCAGAGCCTGAGACAGTGTGACTGATCAGCTCCAGGAGATGGCACCCAGAGGTATGAATGGGGAGTGTGAGAGAAGGCTGCAGGGTACCACCACACTTTTTTTTACCTCACTCTGAGAAGGAAGCAGAGATGGAAGTTTCTAATCATGCCAACCTGATGTAGGGGCCAACTTTACCTTCTCAGTGATGATGAAAGTGAGTCAGATACCTGTATAATTTCCACACGAAACAGTAAATTTGGCAAGATTATTTCTATCGTTGCAAATTGTTGGGCAATAAACTAGATTTTTAGTGTTTGTAGTACCTGAGTTGAAAATCTGAATTGTGTCCTGGGTCTCAGTGAGAGAATGTGAGACTTACCAGTCCCCCAAATGAAGCCAGCAGTAGGCTCAAGTTGATCAAATCCTGGAGGACAACATTAAGAACAGAAAATTGTAAAAGTCCCACAGCAACGACTTCATTTTGATCTGTACAAGCAGGAATCCAGCCCACAATAAACAGTTCATTGACATTTCTAGAACATTTCCTGTGCTCAGCATGCTGTTTTCTGCAATAATTCTTCTCAATAGCATATGATACTCAGGAGGAATAAGGTGATAGTCCAAAATAATGTTGAAGAGGGCAGATCTGAGGACAGAGTTCTCAGTCCATGAATGCATATTTTAATATGACTATCCACTAGGGTAAAAGAAGAGGCTGAATAAAAAGACTGGTGCCTTGTGATTAATTCAGTTAATAAACATTTTTTTCCAGTAAGCAAGCAATGTGAGCTCAGAAGTATACAGAGCAATTTGAAATATTTCTGTCTTGAGTTTTATGTTAGGGAACACTTGTATGTATTTCAGTATGTTTCCAGACATCTTCCTTTTCTAATGAAAGGAAGACTGAGCCCTCAAAGCACTACTAAAACTTAAAAGAAATATTGTTCCCATATTGGGCAGGTGAATCTAATGGACTGTGAAATAGGAAGGGGGGAGGGGAGGGGGGAAAAGGGGTATATCCAAAGTCCAGTTGGGGAAACACCACTGTCTTGGATGAACTTTGAAATGGCACAACTCTGTAAGGCTGAACACAGTGGCTTTTTTTGTATGAAGTGTATTATCTAACCAATCCTTCGATGAGTTCACTGAAATTCTTTCTTCATCTGTTCTATACAAAAAAGATCTCCATTCCCTTCCTTAGCACTGGCCCTGCAGTTACACTTTTTGGCACTACAAATGGAGGCATTACACTGTGGTTCTCCCCCACAATATCTGTATATTAACATTTATTCTTTTATAAGCGGAAGAATAGCCACATGACAGAATAATTGCACTATTATGATTATATAGTTAAACTACCTAGACTATAAAAATATACATGCCTTAGGAATCAAACTAAAGGGATAATAATAAGCCATTAATCCATATAGGTTTCTTCCAGAAATGTGAATGGGTTATGATTAGCTACCCTAAGGCATAGAACTAACGTAATTACAGTAATTGTGTTGCATTTATTAAAAGTAAAAATGGGGAAATTTCATCCTGAAATAGAAGAATTTTGTTCAGTTTTTTAGAATTAGTTATGGTGCAAGATTTCTCCCCCGCTGTTTCAATTTTTATTTCCCCCTACAGAGGAAAGACATCCAGAGTGGTTTGGGGGATGTCAGCCTTTAAGGAGGCAAGGAAGGATGCCGAGAAAGGCAGGAAAGAAGGGAAGAAAGGGAAGGATGGTAAGAAAAGGAAGGATGGCAAGGAAGGGAGGGGTATAAGAACCAGCTCTGTTCATCACCGCCTGCAGAGTGACAGAGAAGAGAGAGCACAGGCAGGGAACGGGACCCCGGAGCCCCTCAGCAGACAGGGAGGGAGGTCGGGGACCGGTGCCCAGGACCGAGGTGCAGCTCCAATCCTGCGCTTCCCAGAGCGGGCCACAAACAGCCGGCCCCGGGGCAGAACAAACTGTGTCCCCACGCCACGCCACGCCACGCCACGCCTCGCCCTTAGGGACCGCAGAGCCCCCAGCCCAGGGAAGCGGCTCCCTCGGCGTCGGGGATTCAGGAGCTGTGGGCGCCATATTTTTTTTTTTTTTTTTTTTTTCTTTTTTTTCAATGAACGCGCCCCTCCTCCCCGTCCCTCGCGTCCCGGCCCCGGTATATTTGCATAATAAGCGCTGTCGGTGCCGGCATTGGCTGCTGGCGGGCTGGCCCGGCCGTGATGTCAGCACTCGCCCGGTAATGCCCGCGTTGTGGCGGGTAGTTGGAGCCGGCAAAGGCAGCGTAGCAGCTGCGGGCGGAGTGCCCGGTGACACCGGCTCCGCAAGCAGCCCGGCCCCACACTGAGACCCCCGGTCGGGAGCCGCCCGGCTCAGCTCTCCCCGCCGCCGGCTTCGCGGTCGCAGGACGGGGAGCTGCCGGTCGCCCCGATCCGGACATGGGGGCGGGCGGGCTGGCCGCCGCCTGCCTCGCCCTGAGCTTGGCCCTAGGGACGGCGGGGCGGCCGGAGAGCCCCGGCCTTTCGCGGCTGCAGAGGAGGAGCCTGGCAGTGGACTTCGTCGTGCCCTCGCTCTTTCGCACCTACGTGCGGGACCTGGTGCTGGGGCCGCCGGGCCGCTCCGCGGCGCGATGCCGCCTGCGGCTGGACTGCTTGCCCCTGATCCGCGCCGCCGGCGGGGGGCTGCTCCTGGCCGTGCCGCCCGCACCCCGCGGCGGGCCCTCCACGGCCGGGCGGCGGCTGCGACGCGCCAAGCAGCTGGTGCTGGAGGTGGGCGAGGGCAGCCTGCGGGATGGCTGCGGAGGCGGAGAGCCTCCACCGGGCTTCGGCGGGGCGCAGTTAGAGTTCAACCTCACCGAGCTCTTCGCCTGGTGGCTCCGCGCCGGCGACGGGCGGCTAAGAGTGCGGTTGATGCCCGAACGCCGCGGCGCCCTCCCGGGCAGCGAGCGCGGACTCTCGGCGGCCATCCGCGCCGCCCGTCCCCGCCTCCTCTTCCACGTCTTCGCGGCAGGTGAGCAGTGCCTTGCATGCCGTGCCTTGCCTTGCATGCCGTGCCTTGCCTTGCATGCCATGCCGTGCCTTGCATGCCCACTCCAAGTGGGCCACCTGCGCCCACTCCAGCCGAGCCCCCGCTGCTTGCCTGAGGCGGGCGCGGAGTCCCGGCGGTGCGGTGCGGTGCGGTGCGTTCCCTCCAGCGGACACGCGTCGTGCCGCGTCGCAGCCCCGGTCGCTGCCAGTCTGGCGGGTGCGGCAAACTCGGGTCCTCCGAGCCGTCGCGGCTTCCTCAGACGGCTTGTCCTGAAGTGCTGGGCTTTACCGGTGCAAAATGCATCAAGGGGCTTTTGTGAGGCCAGGAGAAAATTTTAAAAGCGCTGGGGGACTTCTGCGAAATGCCCGGAGTTCGCTTGTGGCACACAGCTGCAAGGGACTCCCAAAGGTTAAATTGTCTTTAGTTTAAGGAGACCGTGATTAGATTCTTTGAGACTTAAAAATATAATTTGAAAAAGGTAAACTTTTTCTCAAAGTGCTGCAAATGGTTCCAAGATTATGTGCAGGCAGATCTCGGGGAGCAGCAGAAAAATTTCCAAAGCTGGGGCTGAGCAACTAATTTGTACATTAATGCTATCGGGTGTTTCTATAAATACTGTTACTCTTCTTTAAACATAAAAGCTAAATGCTGACAGACAAGTCAACTTTCCTCCCAAGTTTCATGTATTTGGAACTGAGTGAATTTCCATTTTAAAACCACAGAGGATCAGTGGTGAACTGCTACAGTAAGACAAGAAGTTGTACATCTGACCAGGGTCATGTAGCACTGCTACTTCTGTGAAGAGAGAACCTGGCTTAAAATTTTAGAACTGCACGGCAGCAGTTTGGATTTGTAGTTAGTTGTCAGCTACCTCAGATCAAGTCTCTATGGCCCTGTAATCATGAAAGATTTCCAGGGTCTGTGTGCATTGTACCTATAACGAAATCTCTGATTCTAATGCAAACTGTGATTCAGTCTCTCTCACTGGAAGAAGATAATACCTGGAGGACTGCAGGGCCAAACAGTTTCATACAGTGAGTTATGCTGGGCTGCTTTTATGAAGCTGAATAGAAAAGTCAATGGTGTGTCCCTGAGAAGCCACCTGCTTAATGGGCCATAGAGTATACTTAAGTAAATTCATAGGAGGCAAGACAAGTCTGTGCTGGGCTTTGAAAACAGAGTTGGGGCCACTGATTTTTGATACTCAGCTGAAGAGCTGGGCTAGCAGTTTGAATAGCTACAAACTGCTGGACTGTAAAACATTCCCTGCTGGCTGAAACCGAAAAATCAAGACACTGTCAGAGCAGGCTAGGTGAGAGTCAATACACTTGCTCCTAAAGTGAGATACCTGGGCTGGCTCTTCCCATGTAATTTTTGCCACAAGTACTGTTTGCCACAAGGTGGCTGGGTGAGGCTAACACACCTGCTACCTTCTAGCAGGTGTTGCCTTACTACATTGCAGTAAAAAAAAAGAATTAATAAAAATAAAAGCTACCAAAACCCATCCTTTTTTTTTTTTTTTTTCCTATTTAGGGAGGTGGAAGGGTTGCAGTTGTCTTCTTTGAGGATGAAGATGAGTTTTCTTTGTTTGTATGTTTGTTTTTAACCCGTGTGAAGGGTATACATATGAACTAACCAAGTACTCTGTCTTACACATGTAATGCAGATAGAGCTTTAACCAAAGTTAGTAAAACCACAGGTTCTGGGTATTGTCTGTTATCTCACTGTTGAGAAGAAATGCATGTTTTTCCAGATAACAGTAGTTAGCAATGTCCCTGTTAAATCATGCTGGACACAAGGCTCTGCTGTTCTTACTACAAGAGTTGTGTGAAGTCAAGCATAAGAAATGCAGAAATAGGGGGAGCAGAAGGAAGGAATATGAGCTTCGTTTACCTGTATCATTGCAATAATTTTTCCTAGCAGCTGTTCATAATCTCATGTAAAAACCGTAGCCTCTTCTTGAATTCTAGACCAAGGTTGCTAACATGGGTAAGTTGTGTCATTCCAAAATTGCATCTCTGCTGTTTCATAAATGGCACCTTAGTGTTGTTACACTGTTCCATGAATTTGCACTGGATTCGTAACAGGGGTTTGTTTCAAAACATTAAAACTCCATTCTTTCTCTGTTGTGAAGTTATTGCAGATGTGAACCACATGTGTCACTGCCATTTTTAAATTTGTGCTGTGTACCCTTGCTGACAGCAGGGTGTGCTTACACAGTGGTAACAGCATTCAGGAGTCTGGAAGTGTGCAGATTCCAGCAGTTGTTAACATCATTGCAGCTGATGTATAGGGGGGTTAACTAAATCCCTTCCTAAGGCAACTGAGTCTTTATTGGTTAAGCTAATTGGAAATGGATTTCAAACAACACAATCCTCCCATCAACAATATGAAGTTGTTTCACGTATGTTGATGTACTTAGCTTTTATTTGCTTTTTTTTTTCTCTGCTGGAGATGCCCAGGAATGCAGTACTTCCCAGGAAAAAATATAGTTGCCTTGCTAAACTATTTTTGTGAAATTATTCTCTGTGTGAATGGAGAATGAATTATATATTAGGATGAGGAAAAAAGAGGATGAATTCCTATTGACATTAAGGGTCACAACAGAGTCCTGTAAATAATGCTTTATTTTCTTTAGCTCTCATACTCCCTGATACTGGCTCAGTGATATTTAACTGGAGTGAACCTTTTCTCTTTTTAACAGCATGTTTGCACAAATCATAAAGCAATTTGTCTTAGCGTGTTGCTGAACAAGTAGTAAAGAATGTGCTTACTGGACTGCTGTTGTTTAACAGACAAATGATGAAGTTCACAGGAATTTCTACAGGGCTTTTCTGCATATGCTCTTAATTCCACATTTCTCTTGCATGCACATCTTGCATCCTGCAAGAAAAAACCTTCTGTTGAGAGAAGGTGTGGTCCTCAGCCCATCTACCATTCTGTGTCAGCTTGGCCTTTTCAAAACTGGGTAAGAATTTTCCTCTTATGGAAATGCTTTCAGAATAAATATTGAAATATTGGCTTCTTCTCCTTCCCCCATGCTTTTCTAGGAAAAAAAAAAATTCTGTGAAAAAACCAGAAAAAAACAGACAACATAAAATACAGAGAAAGGGAGAGGTGAGCTTGGAGAGGATCACAGTGCTGCAGATCCTCCATATTTCAGGCAGACTTCCCAACTACCTGGTTGCTGTTGACTTTGCTCATTGGTTTTGACTGGATATTCCACTCTGCCTATAAGGAAACCTTTCCCAAAAGAGTTTAATCAAAACCGGCACATTTGCCTGGGAAACTGTACAGTGAGTGAACTTTCTGTCATAATAATACTGTGCAGTTTTTATTCTGTTCTTAGAGAATTTTCTATCTAGTCTCAGAATATGTTGGTCTGTGTGGCAGTGTGCTGTCTGGACGGGTAATCGAGCTTTCTTGGGAAAAAATCCTAAATTGTCTATAGAGAATGTCAATTAAAAAACTGTCCTAACACAGACCACCCCTTGAGTGACTGATCCTCTGCTGCTGGGCTAAAATTACTCACAGATAGGTAGGCTAAGCGACGAACATTTCTAAATAGGTTTCTTGTGAGTTTACTCAGGAAGCTTAATAAGCTGAAATGACCGTAAAATAACTTCCCATGAGTACTAATTGCTATTTCTATATGCAAAGGTGGGAAGCATATATTAAAAAGGGGCACGCAGGGATGAAATAGTCATTCCTCCCTCTAAAGGTCAATGTACTTTCATTCATAAAATAGTTTTAACATTCCAGTTATATTTTTTTAAAAGTAATGCATAACTTTTCATCCTCTGGCTAGGTGACATATTATTCTTGCACCATGGCCTTCATCTAAAATTTTGTTAACTTGCCATGTATATTCTCCCTGAAACTGTCTGCATTCACTACAAATCAATGCTATTACCATGCTGAGGCAATTAGGCGTTACATCTTTAGGGTATTGCTCTGACATATGCAAAATTCTTTCTGCATATTTTAGAGGTACCACCATTTAATCAAGGTGTCTTTATAATTGTTAGAAACTAGCTAGAAAGCTAACAATTTTCTTCTGTTATTTTTTGTCTTTCTGCTTTTAAAGAAAAACATTTGGAGTTGTGCCATACTGATGAGAAAATCTGGTAAAGATGCCATTCACTTTCCAGTTGCTCTGTTTTTCTCTTATCCTTGAGTGTGTTTCACATCAGAGATCTGATTTTGCTTTTCTGATAAATCAGTGGCAGAACTGAAGCACTGTGGTAGGGCTTCTGAAGGGTGTTCATTGTATGTAGTGCAAGTCATTTTGCTTTTATCTGCTGGAGATTTGAGCTTGGGTATGAGTACCACTTTGTCAGTCCAAAGCTTAAGGACCGACCTGAGTTGTGATTGAGTTTAGAGCTGAACAACTGCAAGCTGAGGTTTCTTTTCTACCCTCGGGTTGTCATATGTGCCACTGTGCTGCATGCTGATTACCAGCTACTAACTCGCAACAAATTCTAAGTGTGTTTAGGATTATCTTTCCTTATTCTTCATGGCCCAAGTGTTATGTCTGCAGCACCTCCATTTAGACCTCCAGTCACTGGTGCGCTCCAGAAATGTGGATTTCATCAGCCCACAGTGCTGCTTCTTAAAGCATACTTAAATTCCTCCTGAAAAGGAAACCAATTGTCCAGTGATGGGATTGTTTGGCTTCATTGGCATAATGATCCTTGGTACTGCTGCTGTCCAGCCTGTTCCTTTCCAAGTCACTTTTCTACTCCATCAGCACCAAGAAAACTCATAGCAAATTACTCTTGACTGATGGTGTCTTGTTCACTATTTCCATGGTGACCACAAAAATTTAGGGCTTTGCAAATTTGTTGCAAGTTGTTTGTCAGATGAAGGCAAATTAGCATATTATGTTCAGTATTTCAGTGGCTCGCAGGAAACATCCTGTGATCACTATTCCGTGTGGTTTTGCTTGGACCAGAGCTCTGCAGTGTTGCCTATCCTCAGTGGGAGTCAGCATTACACACAATGTGCTTATGTTTTGTGGTTTTTTTAGTTGAATAAACATTTAGGGCACATTTTAAAATTGTTTTCTCTAGACTTGTTGTGCTTTTGTTTCTCCATCCTTAAAAACAGAATACTTAAGATAAGTAAATGCATTGAGAGACTTCAGTGATTTATTATACAAATGTGGAGATGTATTTCAAAATTCGAATGCAGTTTTGCAGTGTCTGATTGAGTTGTATCTTGAAGTAATCTGGTAATTTGTTTCACTGAACACCCCACAGGAACATTACATGATAGACAGCAGAATCTCTGCTGTCTACACAGCAGAGACAACAAGAACAACAAAAAAAAAGTAGAAAAAATGAAGGCAGCATTTAGCACTTAGAAAATTCCTAGATAAGGAAACCTCATCATCGTAAAGAAGGTATCACCTTTTCAATATACCAGTGCTATCTTATTTTGGGGTGATGGTTTTGGCAGTCTAAGTTGTGATTTTCCTTCTAATCAGGAGCAAATCCAGTGTTGTGCCTGGGTACTTCATGTCTGATATAATCCTACCAAAGCATCTGCTTGCGCTACCCAGAACTTGAGTACTGAGACTAGGAGGTCTGCTTGTTTGACAGAAGTGATTTACCTAACAACAGACAGCAGTTCAGGTTGCCTACTTTCCAAATCCCCTTCTATCCACTGGGCCACAGCATCTGTTTCCTGAGAAGCTGCTTCTGAGCTAAACAGGGCTGCTGAGACTGCAGTGCTGAGCTGAGAAAGGTCCCTTATGAAACGTGCCACATTTGTCTTGCTTCTCTAATTCAGAAAAGTTGGAGAAAAATGTCATGGAGGTATAAATGCAGATTTGAGAAGTCTGACCTTTCTTTTCTCCTGAAAAATTTCAGAAAGCTTAAGGTGATGGGCTGGAATGGCTGGAGGTTATTTATGTGTTTTAATATTAAGGCAAGACACGTATTTTGAGACTTAAATCTAATTTAGATGAGTATTTTGATTCATGATTAAGGCAACCAAGTAGCTTCATGATTGTCACTATCCTGCTTACCATGGCTACTTGGAAATTCCATGTGACACCATCGATAGAACTTAGATATCTCTGCTTTCAGAATCTATAAACTATACTATTTCTAGTGAGGGAGAATCATCTTTCCTTGTTAGTCATGTAGGATCTCTGACATGTGATTGAAGTGTTCTAGCTGTATTCAGTACCAAGGGCTGCTGGCCTGCTGCAAGCAGGCTCCAGAGGATTTCCTAACAACAGCCATTTTAAAGAAAATAGGAAACTATTGTACAAAGACATAATTGAGCATGGAAAAATGCATACTGAATGTGATCCTCATGATGTGGAAATTGCATATTGGTAATATTTTGCAGTTATTTTTCCTTTTGCCAAAGAACTTCAGTGTTTTACAAAGGGTAGCTGCAAGAATCAAGGTCTGCTTTGACTTTTCAATTTAAGTATCTTGTAATATTGTGGCTGTCATCAGTGACTGTACCACAGAATGAGGAAGGGAAAATTGCTTGGGTGTGGACTCGAGGGACTGTGTATTCCCAACTTGGCCATTGATATGTTACGTGACTCAAAATACTTTTCATGGGAGATACTTCCTCTGCAAAGCAAGGCTGGTTTGACTACTCCTGCATTCTGTTGGTAGAAGGTGCTCTTTTCTTTTGTTGATTACCAGTGCTTTTATTTTCTAAGAAGCTCAATAAAGACAAAATGGTGCAGTCTGAACTCTCTGATTTCTAAGGGAAAAACTCAAACAGCCTACCTTATTTATTTATTACCATCTCTGCAGTGCTAATATAAGACTGCTATTTCTTTCACTTCAGTGATCACAACCTTCTGAAACTTAAAAATTACACCAGTGTTGTTTGATGCTACAAGGTACCAAGTTTCTGATTTTTTAAAAAATTACGAGCCTTGCCTTTGCCTGTTAAAACACCATCTGTCTTGAAGCCAAATGGTCAAAATCAGATGTGCAATTTGAATACTTTATAAGGCTTTGTAAAGGGTTACTTGCAGCCCTACAGAATGTGAGGGAGAGTGGGATTGGCTGTGGTTCCTCTGGCCAGGGTGTATTTATCAGCAGTTGCAGCTGGGCACCCTCTTAGTTTGCAGTGAGGAGCTGCAGGTGTTGGCTGCTGTTGGCTCCTGGGGACTGCTGAGTAAACCAAGCATTGGCTGTCCTGGGATTCGAAAATGTCGTGGAGAAAGTAGGAGAAGGGGTATCTTTTATGGTTTCCAACTTAAGGTATCAGAAATTAATAGCGAATGTAGGGTTTGAGATTGTTTAAAACTTCAGTGTCCTGCCCTTCTTCCTAAATTTGAGCTGACAAGGTGGAGAAACTAGGCAGCAACCTTTCATCTAGATGTTTCTAAAAGTGAGGCATAACCCCTTTGTAACTTGTCTTTAGTAACGCCTCAATTTGCAAGTTTCAAAAGTCTTTTCAGTCGTAGACCAATGTCTACATGACATTGAGAAGAAGAACTGCCTTTCCTGCCCAAATAAAGGCATAAGTTGAATCTGTTTGAAACTGGTCTTTCCCCTGCAGCAATACACTGTGAAGAAAGAGGTGCAAGCTCTTTCTGTAAACTTCTCCCCATTTTCTTACTGACAAGCAACTCTCTCTGGTCTCATAACTTACAAAACCTTGTGATTCCATGTTTGAGTTACAGGCTGGGCAAAGGGAGAGAAGATGGCTGTGTGTAAGATGGCAGTCAGGGGAAGAGCAAAGTACACTTGGTGATCAGTGTGGAGCAAAAGAAGCTGGCATCCTGCAGTGGTGAGGGTGGGAATACAGTAGGATGTGGCCATGTGTGGATTTTTGCTTTATCTATTGATGTCTGCTAGGAAGAGGCAACACTGTTCCAAATACAAACTGAATGATGTGCATCCGTAGGCATACTAGAAATTGTGTTTCTCCATATGTCATACTCTTTCTAGGCCTTATGTCATTGAAAATTTCTTTCTAGCTCAGTTTTGAAAGATCACATGGTTCTTCTGAATGCAGTTGCTGTAGTGGCTGTGAGATGCAGCTGAACATCTGTGACTCCACATATTAAAAATCTGCGGTCATCCTTCAGAGCTCTGCAACTTGTAGTAGACCTCTAATTACGGTCTGTATGTTGTCACTGTCCTGCAGTTTCTGCTGACCTGTTAAATAATGGGCTCTCTCACATGCATCAGAATGTCTGGGGTTTTTATAGCCTCTCTCATGTTCAGTTATCAAAGTACTTTAAGCCTTATCATCCTGGTAACAACCCTAAGCATTATTATTTCTATTTTACAGAGAGATCATAGAAGCCAGAGGTGGAAAAAACATTATTTGATTAGTTAGAGTACAAGAGCTGAATACATTTTTCTCATATAAAATACACTAAACAGTGCTGTCTCTCTCTGCTTCAACCAAAAGGACGAGAAAGAACAACAAATTAGATTTGAGAGGCTTAGTAACTCACTGGAAGTACTGCAGCAGTTATTGTCAAAACCACTTTCAAGTCTTCTCTGCTCCACATTCTGTTTACAACACTTATCTTTCAAATAAATCTAGTTTTGTCACATTCCACACTTTTTACGAAACCCTTTGCTTTTTGATTTGGGGAGCATCTGTGAGCTTCTGAACTTTTTCCTATTTTCAGATATTGCCCAGTGGCCATTCCATTTATAAGGCAGCGTATGACAGCATAACGCAATGGTTATTTCTGAGGGACATTTCATTATTGAAACTAACGAGAAAGGATTACTTTTCAGGGCTGGAGAGGAGGCCAGAATAGTTATTATAGGTTAATTATTCTTCTAAAAGACTCAGTTTGAGTAACAACTCATTTGTCAGCTTTTTTTTCTTATGTTGTACAAGAGCCTTATTTGAAGAGGATTTGAAATATAATTTCTACACTGACCTCATCTAGCTCTGAATTAGTAATCTCCTTTCATCAGCAGAAGGTTAATAAAATCTTATAAGGAAAGAAAATACGTGCCTTATCTATCTGTAGACAACTCAGAATAGATCTCCCTGCAAGTATTTCCTACTGCCCTCTATATGGTTTCCTTGGCATACTTTTTACATTTAAAAAATCCCATCTTCCATAAAGCTTTCAAATGTAATGGTTGCTTTGCAAAACAGGTGCATTACAGAAACAGAGTGAAGCTGGTCAGAGGTGGCTAGAGAAGTGACACTTAAGTAAGAATCTATCTTCCTTTGTTTTTAAAGAACTAGAGGCTGTGATCAACTGTGAAAATCTCTCCTCACTTGACAGAGCACTGAGGTGTCCATGTAATTATTAGTATTTGCTGAGTAACCAAGGAAAGGAGATGATGCTTGTTTTACACAGGAGCAAAATTCCTGCTGGGAAGCACTATTTATCATTTGGGTTGAAGGACACATGCTGGGCCCCTTTGCTCCTTCCCAGCTCTCATGTTGTTACTTTCTTCCTCTTGGCAGTGATGATTAATGGCTTCACACTGTTGCAATACTGTGCTATGAAATGGGAAAGGGAGAGCTAGGTTAGTCATGGGAGTTTGCAAAGTCGAGTAAAATACTTGTGGACGGGGAGGATATCAAGCTTTATTAGCTATAAATGGTAGGGCAATTCTACATGGTCTGTTAGCCAGTTGCCTGATGCCTTCTGTCAGGGCACCTGCTTTGCAGAGATGATGTTCTTGTATTAATGTGAGGGCTGTGAAGGCAAATGTTAATATTTGAAGATGATGCTGTGAGCAACAAGGGCTCAGATGGACAGTGGTAGGTTGCAGCTTAGGAAAGCCCTTCAGTGCTGAGGTGATTTTCCTACCTAGTGCACATTACAATCTAAAGTGTCACACAGAGCATTTACTAGTCCTGAGTTCAAGAAAAGGGCTAGATACTTCATCTGGACAGTGATAGGAAGTTCAAAGATAAAACACCCTCTGAGTAATCACTCTTGCCACAGGACTCTGCTTAGGCCAGTTTATAGGGGTTTGGATAATATCTGAAGAGCCGAGTCCCTTTTGTGGGGTTTTAAATCACACAAAAACTTATTAAAAAAACAATGTTTCTTCTCTGCCATGCCAGCCTACTGTCCTTTGTCTTCTGAAACAAAGCAGCATTAACTTTTAATTCAATAACCTTTTATTTATAATAATTATGACTGATATTAAGTCTTCAGAACTCAGTCTGTATGTACAGAATCTATATTGGAGTTTATTGCCAGTGTAGCCTATCTTTTTACATCAGTTATAAAGCCATACCAACCATACCAATAAAGGGAAAATGAAGTATCAGTGAATTATTTGTCTCTGCTTCTCTGCAGGGTGTTGATATGCTTGCCATTTAATATTGCTAGCACAGTGGGACTTTGCTGGTGGAGGGTTTGTTTACAGAGTATGTATGTGCAACTGTAGAGCTGTGATGAATCAATGAATGAATGGGTGAATGAATGAGCTACAGCAATCCTGTGCTGGAAGAAGGAATCCATTAGTGTATGAGAGACATGTATACCAATTGATCATTCTTTCTTTAGTAATAAGTGTGTGAATTCAAAGATTTCAGGGACACTGTTTCCTCCGAGGCTTATCACAATAAGGAAAGTTCTTGAATGTATGAAACTTCCTTAGTCAATCAATATTAGTGAATTCTTTTCAGAAGTTTTCCGGTTTCCTTGATCTCATCAAGACTTAGTTGTAAGTATATGTCATGACTGTTTATAAAAGTCATCCCTGAACCAAACCAAAGACCAGGTTAAACAGAAGAAACCTCTGGTAGTTTCAAGGTCATGAAATTCTGTGTGTAGTGTTCCAATACAAATTATAATATGAGAAAGGAAACTTGCCTTAGTTTCCATAAAGGTTTGACACAGGAAGTTCTCCTTTATTGGCACTGAAGAAGTCAGCTGAAAGATCCAGGACTGTGTCCTTGCTTAGCTGAAATTTGTGATGTTCATGCATCATTAATTGTAACTGTACTATATAGTTAGCTGGTTTTGCCTTGCTCCTCCTCATAACCTTCTGTATAAGGAAATTTACTTCCTTGCGAAGGTCAAATAGGATCCTATCTGCTTGTGTCCTTTTTGCCTTTTTGATGAGGAAATTGAAGGGAATTCTAAAGTGCTCTGGGAGCTACATGGAGGCCTTACTTTGACATCTCTAAATATGTGAGTAATGAGGTGCTTAGAACTGATTTTATGTGTGATGGATGCTCAACAATAAGGAATCACAAATTGTGAGCAGCAGAGCTTGGAGACAAGAGCTTCTCAAAAAGATTAATGGGAAGGGAGACCTTTAATTTAATGAAAGACACAGTTCAGGCTTGAAAACAGACAATGACACACTAGACTGAGTTCTGAGGAGTTGGACAGTTGTGTTTTGTCTGCAGGCACTGATGCCATGGATTCACAGAGCCCCTTCCTAGGTAGGAAACAAAGAACAGTTGTGAGACAAAGGCACTGTAATTCTTAGCTCACTCACAAGTAAGTACACTGGTACACCAAGGGACTGGATTGTCTAAGCATTATCGGTCAAGCTGGTGATAGGGATGTTGAAGCAAATTTAGAAATTTCTTTTTGTTTTAAGAAATGCAAGTCAGTGAGAAAAACAGGAAGAGACTGCAGTAGAACATAGCTAGGTCTGAGCATTGTAGAGTGTATGTTACAACTAAAGTACAATTTTTAAAAGTATTTTACTGAGTACTTGATGGTTAAGGCTGAAGTCAGTGAGATTTTCCTTGGATTTCATCTAGCCAGATTTTCTTATGCAAGTGAAATGTACTTAACCCTCCCGCCCAAACAACATAGATCCCCTTTCAGCCAGATAACTAATAAAACCATAGAAGTGTATTTTATTACCAGTAGAAATATCAAGTTTAAAAGAAAAAAAAAAAGCTCTGTATTTTTATTGAACTTAATAATACAAAAACACCACAACAGTTGAAAGTATAGCTCATATTTCCTTTCCAGCTCACTCTTAAGTTGTAAGTTGTTATTAACTCTAAATATCATGACTAAGAGGGTAGGAACAGAGAGCAGAATTAGCAAGATGTTAGTGGAGCTGGACATAGGATCATTGTTATGACTGCAACTGTTATACTCTATCTCTGACAAGAATAATAGTGTGCAAATGAAGCCAGCAAACATTTAAAATACATCTAAATATAGAGGACAGAATTACGTATAACAACTGGACCAGTAATCAAATGCAGAAGGCCTTATCTGGAAGTACAGTGGCTTGAAAAATGGCAATGCTGATGGATAAACACTAAGAGGACTATGAAGCTAAGAATAAATAGAGCAATATCCTCTAAATAGTGAAGTCTGGAGCATACAACCCTGGAAAGACATTCAGGGGTTATTGCTTGAGAAAGAGCCCTAAAGCTGTCAAGCAGATGTGCATCTGGTAAGTAGATGACTCACTGAGATGTTGACTGAAATGGCAGAAGTAAATCAAAGGGGATTGCATAAGTGTAACTGAAGGCAATGTATTTCTTTGAAGTATAGTGTCCTGTGGAGAAAGCAGTGCCTGTCATCCCATAAGAATGATCAAATTGAGTGGAGCCAAGTCACAGATTTAAGATGTAGCATAGGCAGGGTTTTGGTTGGTTTTTTTTCTGTATAGTCATGATTTCCAGGGGCCTTGGGGTAAAGTTTGATGGGAGGCATAAGGATCTGATCCCAAGCTTACTTGGGAAACCGATGGCATCTTCACATTATGCATCTACTTCACTCTCATTCAGGTATGGCCAGGCTGGTCAGGAATCACCTCTCATGCTCTTTGCTATCAGACCATCTTTTGTGAGTGCCCAGGGAGACAGCACACCTCATTTCTTGTTTCAATCTGGCACTTTTTGTCAGCACTTGGTCTAGAAGGTAAGCAAGAGAAGATGCTAGTGCTAAGTTTAGTGACCAAACCAGTAGTCTCTGTCCTGTCCTTATACAGGTCAAATGAGCATGTGAGATGCTGAGAACACTGTAGCCAACTCATAGACCTTTGGAATCCTATGAGTTTTTAGATGAATGAACATGAGGGAAGCACCAGCCCAATAAGAGGAATGAAGGAATAAGAGCATCCTAGTGCCAGCAGAGGAAAAAAAAATCAACTCTCCAGAGTCCAGTGACAGGAGGAAAGCACTTCTCAGTCTTATCAGAATATGATTAATGAAATAGTAAGTTCTGATAATCACCTCTTAGAAACTTTATATCCACTGTTATTAAGCATTGCATCTCAATCTAATTTCAAGGCTTTTTTTAACCTTTACTTGAAATTATCTTTGATTTACCCCAAGGTACTGTACAGCACAAACATGGGTGTCCTTATTGAGGCTTAGCAGCCATCCCCTTTTCTACCTTGCCTGTGCTACTGAGGTTCATGCCTTCATGATAAGGCACTTTTACATGATATCCCAGGCTTGAAATTCAAAAGGTCAACAAATTTGCCCATTCTGCCCCATGAAAAAGTTCACAGTATATGGTACTAACATTATTTCAAGTACACTTTTGTGACATGAAAATGTGAAAATAAATTGTTTTTGAAAATAAGTTAAAAGTAATGAAGGGGGAAATGAGGCAATACTTTTTCTGAAAAGGAAAAATCAACTAACTTGAGATGTCCATCTGCCTGGAGAACACCACTTTTTACTTAAGAAGGGACAGAAAATGGTTTGTTCCTGCCTCTAAAATCTATTCCAAAATATCAGTGATAGTAAAACCCATATACAAAGATAAAGAGCTGAATTATGATCTTGTCTCTTATCATGTCTTTTATCATCACTCTTATCCCTTTCCCCGGAAGCACTTAGGGATGATGGACCGTGGTCCAGATTAAAATGCTGAAGAAAAGGAAAAAATTATATGAAGGTCAGACTAGATTTTATTGAAGTCATATCAGCAGAATTGTCAGAAGGAAGAGCAAGCAAAGTACCAAAAACATAATGAAAACTCTTATCTAAACTAGTTTACAACTAGCATAGCGGTGCCTTTTAATCTCCTGCGTTAGTTCAAGATAGAATAATTCAGAAATATTTTTTCCTAGTCTCTAAACTGATCCATCAATTGTTCCTTTGGGGTTACATTCTGGGAAGCCTCTGTTTTATTCATAGTTTTGATTTCATGGCAAGATCAAAACTTTTCTCTCGTGGGTGCACTGTGAGCCATCTTAGTATAAACTTGTATCCTGCCTCAGGATTTTATGATGATGCTCTAAGCAGAAAAAGCTTAGTATGGTTATTTTTGATCTGCTCCAGTCACATCCCTAACTTAGCAATAAAGCCTGGCTTTCAAGGTAATTTTGAGAATGTGTATCTCATGTCTAGAACTTCATCACTGATCTCTCAGCCCTTGGTCACTGCTTCATTAAACCCTGTCTTCTAATCCTCATGGACAATCCTATTATCTTGGAACAGCTGTTGTGTCTCTTGAGGACAGAATCTTGCCAGGATGGGAAGAAGTTCTGTTTCATCTGGGTAAAATGCAGGTATCTCTTGCCTCTCTGCAGCACCTATTATTGGTACAGATTGCTGGAGTTACACACAGGGAGTTTTAGATGTTCCTTTGAGTGCATGCCCAAGGGAAGGGAGGGTGCTTGACTTTTGGAGCTATGGCTTGATGAAGGCTCAGTTTTGAAAATCACCTCTGTTAAAGTTCACAAGTAAAAATCACCTCTATACAGTCTCCTGGATCAGAGCCAAAGCTGAAGCTAGAGCTGCCCTAGGGACAGTTGCAGCTCTAGTAATATGAATCTCAACTCACATGCAGAGAGCAGTTGGGTTTTATTTTCCAGGCAAATATATTAGCTTGTTTGTCTGTTTTTAACAGAAATTTGTCTGTTACAGACATTTTTTTTTCCTATCAGAGCAAGCTAAATGCCATGTTATCATTCTGTACTACAGCAAGCAGGAATCCCTTCCCAAAATGGTCTTTTCCACTGAGGCTGGTTGTGGTGGAAGTTTTATCTTGCTGAGGCTGACAATGTCATGAGTTGGTCCTAAGCAGGATGAGACCTTGATGAGACCTCCTCCACAAGTTCCTTCCTACGTCCTAGTTTCTATGTTACGTTTATGAACAAGTAGTTCTTCCCTCAGAGGCACAATATAAAAGCAGTTTGTTGTGGTTCGTCAAAGTAGCACTGAATGTGTGACAAACCTAAGGGAGGTTCCACAGCAAGATGATAAATTACTAGCTTGGGAACTTTTTTGCTAGCTAAATGGAAAATGAGGCAGGCAGCTTTACACTTTAAAGTGGAGAGAGATAAAGGCAGTTTCAGTGTTTCACATTTAGCCATGATCATCTATGAAGTTAAGAGTTTTTAAAAAGCCACACTCCTGAAAGGGAAGGACAACATGTTTAGCCAGTATTCATGCTTATTCTGGTGCTACTCAGTAACCGAAGATAATGACTAATACACTAAATAACTAAGTTTTAACTGCTAACCATTTTCATTGAAATGCAGTTCAGACCCCTTATAATTTGAGCTGCTGGTGCGGTCAAAACAAGCAAAACTGACACCCAAGAAAATGACAAATTGCTAGAGTTGAGAGTAGTGCACAGTAAAGGTTTATAGCAGCCCTGCAGTCTTTCACAATCCTAATTTTTCAGTAAAATGACATCAACGAACCTTTCTATCTTGCCGAAGTGGTGGGGAATACAAGCAAATTTGGCTTTCTCCTCTGAAAGGTGTTATGTTGAATAGGTTGTGCTTTAATCTGTGCCACAGGGAACATCTTGAATATTGCAGGGAAGTCAAGTGTCATGGTTTGAGCCTGGCAAATGACAAAGAGCCACAAAGCTGCTCAATCCTCCTCTCCCATTAAAGGATGGTGAAAAGGAAATCCTCCCGGGTCAAGACAAGGACTAGGAGGGACTCGCACACCAATTACAGTCAGGTGCAAAACAGACTTAACTTGGGGAAAAATCAATTTAATTTATCATTAATCAAACTAATGGAGGACAAAAAGAAAACACAAACCAGACTTAAATATGCTTTTCCCCCACCCCTCACTTCTTCCCAAGCCCAAATTAGTTTGTTCTCAATATCACTACCTCCTCCCTAGCAGTGGCACGGAGGAACAGGGTTTATGGTTTGGATGCCCTTCCTCCTCAGGGAGAAGGAGTCTTCCCCACAGTCTTTGTTTGCTTCACCGTGGGGTCCCTCCCACGGGAGAAAGTCCTTCACAAACCCATCCAACATGCGTCCCTCTCACAAGGCACAGCTCCTCAGGAGCAAATCGCTCCAGCATGGGCAGCCCACAAAGCCACGGAGTACTTTGGGAACCATCCCCTCCATGGCTGCAGGTCCACAACACCTGCTCCATGGTCTTTTACAGGCTGCAGGTCCACAACTGCTCTAAGAGCATCCTTCATGGGCAGCAGGACCACAACATCTGCTCTGCCGTGATCCTTCAGTCTCTGCTCTGCTGTGCTCTTCCCTGCACTTCAGGGAAGTGCAGGGAATTGCTCTCCTCAGGTGTTGCTCTCTCTTCTGGTGTTGCACTCTCCACATTTTGCTCTCTCCTCCTTCGCCCTGCCATTAATCACCTGTTTCCCCTTCTTCAATATATTAATCGAAGAGGCGCACATCTTTTATGTTCCTGATGGCCTGAGGCAGGGCTGGGCGTTTTGGAAAGGAGAACGTTCAAAAGCTGCTTACATGAGCCACCCCTGGGGGCCCCTTCCCTGCTACCAGAAACCCGCACCGCATCTACCCAGAACAACAAGAAATTCTGACCTCCTGTTTTCTGTAACTTAGAACACTTCACGTGCTTCATCTTGTTGTTTTCCTCCCTCTTTTGGGGGTTTTTACATGTTAGTGCTGAGAAAGGCATGTCACTATCCCAGTTAAAATCAGAAATGAGGCATGGCCTGGTGCATCTGCCAGGAGAGAGCTTGGTGATAAGTGAGGATGGGTGGCATTGCCAGCAGTGCTGCCATAGGCCTGTGCTTCCCCAGGTCACTAAAGGTCTTGTGCCCAAGCTGGAGCTGGATGTCTGTAATAAAACATCAGGTGAGAGGGATCTGAAGATCATGGCTTTCCTCTCTACCTGGGTCAGATAAGTTCTTATGTGCAAGCATACATACCATTACAGTTTGTCTTAGGAGATGCAGGTCAGTTTCCCTGCACAACAAAAACTTTAATGAGTTTTGCTTGCAATTCCTAAACTGTTTCAGAATACCTTCCAACCTCAACCATTCAGTGATCTCTGACAGCAGGCATCATCAATTTGTCCAGGCTTTGCTGCGATGTGTTACCCTGTGACACATGTTCTCAACACTGTTAATCTGTGTTTTTGTGAATGCCAGCAATCTGAGTATCTCTGCTTGGAATACTCTGCTTAGATTTATTGTACTCTGCAGATGTGATTGCTCACCCTGCACATCAGCAGAATAAGCCAGTGTCACTCATTAGGATGGTAACAGTTTTTTAGAGATCACTTGATGCATTGGTTCCCGAACTGCTTTAAGGCACAGCTTGGGTATCTGGCTGTTACCAGTATTTGATGGACTCACAGAGGCAGCGTGTCAGCCCATTGACTCGTGGCCACTCTCTTAACAGGCCAGTGAACCTTCTGCTGTTATTTGTATGATAATATAACAGAGCTGAGAACTGAGTTATAAAATGCAGGTCATTTGGTAGATGAAGCAGTCAGTGAGAGAGCACAAGGTGACAAGGAAAATTCAGATTAGCAAACTGGGGCATTGCAGCTCTGTGCTCCAGTTGCAACCCAACAAATGTTCCTGTGGCATGCGAGAGAAACCAAGCAGTCCCTAGATATGACCATATTTCAGTGTTCAGATTTCCAGACACTCTTCTGTGGTCTGTAGAGAAGAGAGAATTTAAGGACCTAATCCATTTCATCTTCTGTGCTGTCAAATAAACTGTCATTCTGAAGAAACATTTCCTGGGTATATTTTTTTTGAGATTTCTTTTCACATTAAGATCAGCACAAACTCTTCCTAGGAAGTTTGATTAAAAATGCAGTTTCTCTCAGGAAAGAAAAGAAAATAACATTTTCAGCATCAAAAGAGATCACAAAATTATAATGAAAAAATGAAATTAATTTTGAAGGTTATACATTGTAGGCAAGTATGTAAAAGTGACCTTGGAGCTTTCTGCTGCTTCTAAAGTAGTTTGTGTTTTTTTTAAGTAGACATCTGTTAAGAGTATGAGTGACAAAGCCTCTTTGAGACAAGAAATGCTATGTATTAATAGTAGCTCGAAGAAATTGATCAAGGTAGCTAATTTCTTAATGAAATTTATTCTTGTCTGTGTATTTGTAAAAAACAACCAAAACCACCCAAACAAAAAAACCTGAGAATTATGTGACTCCAAAAGACATAGAGGTAATGCTGGCGAACTGGCAATTTGCTATATAAACAAAAATTAATTTTAGAAACTTGCATCTAAGTTAGTAATCCTGTCATTCTCACTGTCTTGTAACTCAGATAAATATATCATATTTCTGCTAGCTGAAATTCTGCCTACATAAGCTTTTTTCATTCAGCATGTTAGAATCATTCTGGCAATATATGATTGCAAATTTAACCTCATTTCTCTTTGTTCTAATTATAAGCTATATTGTATTTTTACTTTGGGAGGAACATAAAATCTCTATTCCATATGCCATGGTTTTATATGTCTCCCAGATGACCGTTCTGGATGCATCTGGAGTATTGTTTTAAATAAAATATTCTTTCGCTACACTTTTCTTATATCTCCCTTTTTTTATCAATTGAATAAGGCTCTGTATATAGCTCTAACACATTCCTAGGAGTATTTCCAGATCACTGGTGAGTGCATGCACCAGACTGAAAAACAGTATTCAAGAAGCTGGTGGATATATTTCACTGCCTGGCATGTTTGTAAAATGTTCACATTGTCTATTCACTCTTTTCAGTATACGATTGCATAGCACAGAATATAATTTCCAAAAGCTCTGATGCACTTCAGGTTCTTCAGTCCTGGACATCTTTTGCAGAGCTGTAACACAGATGATGGTATGACCAGCTCCTGCCTCTGAGCATTCTTGATTTTCTAGGACTGGTTTTTAGGAGCAACTAGGAATTAAATCACCCTTAGTTCATTCAGTCTTCTGCTGAGACTGTTGTGCAGAGTGTAAGCTGTGTTGAGAATGATCTCAGAGGACAATTGCCAAACAATATATTTTTCATTCAACCTAGTGTTAAATATCAAGTACACCACTTGGCTGCTATAAAGAGTTGATTTGCCGCAGGTATTCGAGACAGTCTGGGTTTAAGCCCCTTCTGTGCAGTTTCCTGTCTGTAATGCTTTGTTGGAACACAAGAAGTGTGCACATCCTTCTGCCCAACAAAAGAGAACGATGGCAACTCTCCCATCTCCCTGTAGAAATTAATCTGCTTTCCCCTAGAATTCAGTGCAACAGGGAAAGAACAGGGAAAGCAGCAAAGCAGAAAAAAATAGCTTAAAGCAGGAGATGCACATCTGCTCTTTCTGTGCTACATTTTATAATCAAAGCCCTGGAAAAAGTAAAATGTCAAGTAATACAGGAAGCATGACCATTGATTTCTGTTTAATAGCCTCTACCCTTTTCTCACTAAGGGACAGCTGAATTCAAAATATTTATGGTTGGCTGTACAGCAAATGCTGAAATAAGCCTTTCTCTTCTCTTTTTGTGTTGCAGTATCCTAAAATTCAGAGCTCGTGAAACTTCAGAATGTATTTGAGAAAGATAAAAGATGTGGTGCAATCATGTGAAGCTCCAAGGTTGGAAGAGTTGCTCTCATGCAACAATTATCAAATAAATCTATTCAGTTGTTCATTGATCTAATTTTAAAAGTTGATTGTCTCTTCTTGGAGCCATTACTATTGAACTGTATGTGCAACTGTTTTTTGAGTAGTGGGTCCAGGGAATAACATTCTCCCTTGAAATCTTGCAATATATTGAAAAAATTGAGCTGGTGTATAAGTGCAGTATATTATGGATTTGGAGTAGTGACGATCTATACAGATCGTGGAACCACACTCATACCATATTTTAGTACATGATACAATGTAAAAGATACTGTGTGCTAAAAGACATGGTGTGAAACCTACTGAGAGGATTCATTTAACTGCAGTATTTCTAACTGGTATCTTACAGCACTCTAAAATTATTGGAGAGGCTGATGGGCATTGCCAGCAATAGCAAAGTCTCACTACTGACAAGATTATAAATAAAGCACTAGGAAAAGTTTTGCCAAGCCATCCTTTGGACTTCCAAAAGGTTGGCAGCTATTCTAAATCAATGTATTGACTAAAAGGAATTGCTTGTTCAGTAAGTAAAATCTGCAAAATTCATGTAAATCACATGCCAGGTTTCCCAATCATATGGTGATTGTTAAGTCTTCAGATATAGTTGATGTGTATCTATATTAAGAAGATGTACTTGAGATAGAGCCAATGAAATTGACAGCATCAGTTTAATCAGAACCTAATGTTTAGTTGACTTTGGGTGTGTGGTTTTTGGTTTGTTGGTGTTTTTTAGGTTGGAATGAAGTAAAAGTGCAAAATAATATTTGTTAAGGACAACTGCAGATATTAATGACATTAAAATGAATCAAATAGCCTTTTTTTTTTTTTTTTTTTTTTTTTAAAGCTGCACTTCTATTTGACACAGTTTTCTGAAAATCACATCCTTGCACTGTATGGATAGAAACAGTTTCTTCAGAAGGGAAGTGATTTTTGTGATATGTATGCCTACCTGCCAGTGTGTCTTGCATCTGTGACAAAAAGTGCTTTCCAACTCACTCCCATTTTTGTTGAGCTCGCTCTGACACTGCATTTGCCACAGAATATGGGAATATGGACAGCTTGTACTGTATCTTAGAGCAAAGCATCTAAAAGGACACTGCAGCCATGTACACTGCTGCTTCTTATTTTGGATAATATTAACCTAATCTGGGTGTTCAGAACTTCATTAAATACTTCTCAAGACATTTAATTTCTAGTTCTTAGTTTACAATTTTGAAGTATGACTTATACTGTAGTCTCCATTTTATAAAGATAATCTATTTTAACAGCTCTCATAACTGAAAGAAACATCTGAAAGTTTATGTCCTCATATGTCCATATGCCAGTTCATGTACTGAAGTTATCCTTAAGAAAATTGGAGCTCTAAGATAGATGCTAGTAAATTAACCCAATTTCTAATCTTCCTGCATGCTTTTAAATAATATATTAGTCTAGGAGTTATTTAGTCCTAAGTATTAGGCACTAATTTATAAATTCAGTGTATAATTCATTAATCAGATGGATAATTTCAAAAGTATCAACAGAAACAAAGAAAGTCTTAAGGGGCATGTGTCTATAAGCATATGGACATTATAATGTATAAAATTATCATCCTAATAACCTATTGTGACTTGTGTTTTATACAAATACTGCACAGAATGCAATAAATGCTGCCCTTTTTTTTTTTCTTTTACTGAAGCACATACACATAGACTAAAATAGACTGAAGTCTCTTGGGATATTCATCCATATAATATAACTTTTACAGATCTACTTGAAGTTAAGGCTAAGTCTGCCTCCCCATAGGAGATGTTTCTTTTAGAGTGTCCTTGTTTTCTTTATTTTATTTATTTAGCCTGGGTTGCATAACTATGGCGATGTTATGAATTTTTTCCTGAACTATCTGAAGTGTTCTTTATTCATGAACAAGGGATATATCTTCCTCATTTGATATATATTTGGATGTACTGAAAGTTTCTGTGACCTTCTATATAAAGATGGATCATTATGTATGATTTCTGTTTCTTTTTCTCCTTCTTTGGTGAAATAACCTCTCCCAAATACAACCTTTACCTCTGGAAAAAGTTGAGCAAGTGCTGCTCCTTGAACATGTAGACTACTTTTTTTATTATTTAAACATGTTCTGCAGAGGCTCCTGTTCTGTGTGTGAGAGATACCTAATCCTATAGATGGGTATTTGCAGTCTTGAGTCATATCCTGAGATCTTATTCATCTTGTGACAGCTTGATGATAATTTTTGAAGGTCAGGCTAAGGAAAAAGTATCCGATCAGGTCTTGTGTTGTCTCTCTATAGGAGAGGCCTGTGATTCTGTAACTGGTCTGTGGTATGCTCTTAAGTAAGCCATCAAAAGGCCCTGTATCCCATTGTCCCTTGTGGCTATATCATAATGATTTTTTTTAAGTGTTGTGAGATTTTTGTCAAGTTACTGAAAAAATTGACTCTACAGTAAATAGACAAAGGTATTGAAGATTATGTGTGGCTAGACAGAAAATGGTTAAGAAAATCTGCCCAGATGGGGGAAACTTCCATAGAGATAGTCTATGTAGCATTTCAACCTGAAGTAAAAAATAGGTCTCTTAAGCAGTTAGACTGAAAACTGGCTTCTCTCACTCTTTTACAGAACATTATAGCAAAAAGGCTGGCAATGACTTCCCACTTCTACATCTACATGCTTTTCCCAGTCTAAACTGGGATTAAGGAGATATGAAGAACTTGGTTCTATGTGCAGTTATTAGAAAAATGGCAAAAGTTTTAAGTGCAGCCCAGGCTACCTGTGCATGCAGAACCAAGCAACATAGGCAGGTGCATGAATGTGCACTCTTGTGTGAGCATTTCACACTTTGCTTTTGCAAGCTACTTCAGAATGCATTATTTCCTTCTCATCTTCTGTTTTAGGAAGTTTGTCATGTGAGGAACTTAGACATTTTCTGAGCAGCTAAGTTTCTTTTGATTTTCACTATTTGCATATGACTCAAAATTTAGATTACGAGAAAGGGATGTACTGAAGTTCTGTTTGATATATAGGGGGAATTGAACACATAATTTGATTAAATGCTCTTATGGTTTTACATTAAAGCTAATTCTGAAAAGCAATACATAAGACCTGGGTTTTAAGGAAGATGGGATTGAATGAACAAATATTAGGAGACCTTTTTGCTTGCACTGAGTGACAAAGATTTTGGAAAAGGTAGATTACTACGGTTCCTAGAAAAAAAGAAGGGAAAGAATTAACACTCAAGTCTGTGTCACAGAATGTGATGGATACTAAACTATACAGAAGTTGTCTTTAGTCGTTTTTTTTTCCAGACTTACTGTTAGCTGCTGAACTAATGCCAAGCCATGGATAACAGATGGGATTTGAATCTCTCCTAAACTGATAGCTTAGTGATACACATTTCAAACCAACATTGAGGTCTTGGTCTTCATTCTCCTTCCCATTCTGAGCATGAAATAACCTTCTGAGTTAAATTAATCCCATGCATCCAAGTGGTAATCCTTGAGAACCGTATAGTCTTGCAAAAAATAGTCTTAAATAATCTCTTCTGGTCTGAAGTATTTAACATCAAATGATGTTATGAAATTTCACTAGCAGTGGCCTAAAGTAGGAATGGAATGTGTCATTTTCCTCTCGCATTTCAGATGACATAAACTATGGATGAAATCCTGCTCTTTCCCCAGGTAAAATTGATACAGTCTTCTTCTGAGACTTGAATACTTAGCAGGCTTTTGTTTGTGTCATGTTTCCTCATTTTTAAACTAATCTGGAGTCAGTGAGGTTGAAGTTCTGCAAGGAAGAATTATATTTTCATTCAAGAATCTTAAAACACCTAAAAATTAATGAATCCTCATTACAGCTCCACTAGATAAATTATATAAATGTGTAGACTAAGGCTAAGTGACTTACCTATTTTATTGATTGTGGTTTATGAAAAGCAGACTTTCCTGTTGGTACTCCTAATTGCACAGTTATTTTGTCATCTGATGTCATGGGATCTGTGGTTCTACCAGAATTGGGGTTGGAAGGAAGTTCACCATTGAAGTCCTGCTTCACCTTCTGCTGAGAGATGACTACAGCTAAGTCTGGATGAGAGTCTTCTGGAGCTGGCCTGAACAACCAAGGCAACTACAGTTCAGACAATCCTAGCATTTTGATTATTTAGAAAAAAATCAAAAGGCACAGGATACCTTAGATGTTGATGAAATTAGAATCCTTACATTTACATCTGATTTTATTTTATTTTATTTTTTATGGAATAGGGATTATATCTTGTAACCTCTTCAGAGAAGCATTTTTTCTCCCTTCTTGAACTCTTATCTTGTCTGATTCTGAAATGCATTAACTAATTGCTTGGATCTTTTTACGCTAATTCTCCTGAAAGTTCAAGGATGTTGTGCTTGGATGTCTGCTAATTAATTAAAGGTTATGAGTTGGCTCTTAATCAAGGATTTCTTCTGAAATCCAGTCCCTCAAATACTCTAAGTATAATGTTCATGGATAAAATGGGCAGGGGATGACACTGTTAGCATATTAAAATGGATCTCCATCAGTGATCTAGTGAATGACGTGTAGTACGGGAATGTATGCAATTGCTTATTACTGTGTAAATCAAAGCTTTGTCCCATGACCCAAACCTGAATATTGTATTTATAATCTCAAAGCACTTAGGATTTGAAAGTAGGAAAAAATGACTGTATATTGATGGAAATAAGTTAATGCAAGCAAGAGTGAAGTAGTGAATGTGGCTAAACTGATTCCTACCTGCAGTAACCATACAAAATGGCCAATTATGCATGTGAGGAAGGACCATGCAGTGGCACTCATGCTCCAAGCCCGATCTGTTCTAGGTGCAAGACAACCCCAAAGCTACAACCATGGTACTTGACACTTGAAGTGCAACAGACATTTGACTGCAGCAAATGTATCATGTGCCTTCTATGATTTTTTTGTGTGAGTGTTCACACAGTCAAAAGTATGACAACAGGACACCAAAATAACTAGAGGACTCTGGATGTTGCTGCTCTGGGACATGGTTGGGGCAATCCAAACACTGGAGCAGACAGAGATGTATATCTACATCATTTGGTAGATATAGGAGATGTGGTTCAGAGCTTGCTTGCTTTCCTGAACTGACGTAAGCTACCTTTACATGACTATGTGAATGCCAGCAAAATAGCCAGCATTGGGAAGGAGTGTTGCTCCTTTAGTGCTGGTATATTTAGTGCATAAAAATCTCTCATTCCGCTGCTAAACTGTTCAGGCTCAAAGGATGCTTCTCTATTTATGTGTCTAATTTTTTCTAGGTGCATATTATTAATGGTCTTTTCTCTGCTATATTCAGTAGTAAGTTATTTACTTTTTAATAAATAGTAGGAAGTGGTATTTAATATTATTTTTAAGCACAAGTTTAGTCATGAAGACTGCCACCACTGAACCAATCCCTCTTTCTCCTGACCAGAAATGCCCACCAGGTAGAGTTTCAGAACACACAGGATAGGTTGCTACAATAATATGGTAGATTTCCTTCAGGAATCAAAACCAAGAACAGGCTGCAGATCTGTCTCCATAGGATATTTCAAAATGGTATTTGTAATCCCAGGCTACTGGAGCCAATCTAAAGTAGGAGCCAGGCTATAGGAACTCCCCAGTATATGGAAGAGCTTGTTTATAAAGGTATGAGACAGCTACACAGATTTGACAATTACAGATTAGTCAGTCATAATCACTGTTTTCATTCCCTACTTCATTATTCCTTAGAAATGTATTTTTCTCTTTCCCCTGGAGGAATACAAAAAAAATGTTAGGCAAACCTTTCAAACTGCTTGGTCAGTGGTTCTCATTAGCTTGTATTTCGTCCAGCTGCCAAGACTGTATAATTGGGATATTAAGACAAGGTCTTGATTAGATAGATACATCTAATGGTAAATCAGATTCTACTTTATAGAAATGTGAATGCAGTCTATTAACTGCTGTTTCTGTGTGCTTGAAGAGAATATAAGTTGTCTGTAAGTAATCCATTAAACCCCAGCTGTCAACCAACTACATGTCTAAATATATGGCTAAAACATGGTACATTCTCTTACAAGTTAATACCAATTAAAATTACTCTCCACTTCGAACTGAGAAAGTCTCAGTTTTATCACACAGAGAAACAGCATAATCATGGCATTACCACCTTTATTTCATGAGAAAGCATTGCACTCTTGAAAATTTGGACAGACAGCATTAAAAAAAAATTAAAATCCTGAGAGACTTATAGGGCTAAATTACGAATATTATTTATGGGAAGACTACTCCACTCTCATAATCCATACAGCTAAAACCTGTTGTATTCTGTGCTGCTGCAGCACCAGCAATAGTGGTATAGATGGTGCCTTGGTATCAGACATCAAGCACCAGTGCTGCCAGCAAGGCTGTTGCCATCTGCCTAGCCCATCTTTGGTGAGGGTCTGGGAGCTGAGATGTCTGGTCTGTTGGCTTCTAGCTGATGGATGCTACCCATGTATAAATATTTTGCAACTTCATGGAGAATAATAGCCTTTCATAGTTGCAGCAGCACTTTTGCTAGCTTCTGCAATTTTGCTGTGAGCCTTACAGTATTTGATACTTTGAAGAAGTCTGATTATTTGAAGAAGCCCACAAACCTTCCACTCTTGGGATCAACAGGGCTGTTAAGTTTCTGTGAAAAGACAGCCTCCTCTTCATATGGCAAAGGGGTAAGAAGGAAAGTAGAGCAAACTGAGCCTCCAGTATTTGGATTTAAAAATATGATCTTCCATTTTTTGGAATTAATTCCACACAACTGATGTGTGGAATTGAATGCTTGCCTGTGAATATTTGGAGTATTGGGCTTCCCTGTGGGTTTGGCATCCACTCAGCTACACCATCCGTGGTGCATCTCAGGCAGGGATACCAACTGCGTGTGTTTGCCTGGCTGAGAATGCACTGTAGGGGCTGGGTGGCAGCAACCAGCAGTAGATTCTTGGTTCAGCTGTGGCAGCTGTGAACCACTGTAGCAATGTTTCCAACTTGGAATCATACTTTGTTTAGCCAGAGATTTTTTTAAAAAGATTATTTTCTCTTTTTATGTAAAGGAGTAAAAAATTTTTCTCAATTCTTCACCCTTTCTACTTCTTTTTTCAGCCAGCAGGGGTCAAAAGTCAGGGAAGAAAGAGACAGGAGTTGGGCACTACTCAGAAAATTTTCTTAATATTTGGGGAAGCAACTCATTTTGATGAAGATACTGCACTCGTATACACCCACGTATACTTTGGTCACATGATGCCTGAAAATATTGCAGGATGACCTCTGTAACTTGCTAGTGTGTTATTAGCAGGTTTCAGCATTTGTGAAACATGCTATGAGCTGCGTATAATTTTCTTTTGGAGCTGTTCTATTTTTGTGTCAGTTTTACTGGCATCTTAGAGCTTACCTAATATACCATTGGCAAATGGCCCTCTTTGAAAGGAGTAGTAGATATTAGATAAATTAGTTTACATTGTATATGTTAATTTAGAAATGAAACACAGAAGTGAAAAATGAGTCCTTTTCAAATAAAACAAATTCATCAGCAGAAGATATTTGATTTTCTAGGTTCTAGAGAGCAGACAAGATATTTGCCATTCTGATGTATTTTGTTGTAAACTTAAAAAGATTAAAATATGTTCTAGAGATGAATTTGTTGTATTTGATTGGGTGGACTGTTCATGTGTTTTTTTTTTCTTTCTTCTTTCTCTCTGGTTTTCAAGATGAGTTGGAATTTGCAGGGCTGCTTTTTGGACACCTTAATTGAACTGCTTTTGGGCAGTTCTAATGAGACAGGAAGGAAGGAACTAGCTGAATGGGCAATTAGCTTCCACTCCAGAAATGTTAACTCTCTTATGTGTTATTATTAATCTGTATTGCTGCATTTTCAAATTTTCTAGGCTCAGTTCTATGCACCTAAATTCCACAAAAATCCCACTGTGGCAATTCAGTTGATGACTGAGAACTCCGAAAGTGCTGTTAGGTCCATTGTGGACCATCCACACGTGCCACATCATCTCGATCTGTTAGAGGCAGCTCCAAATGAGGTAGTGGAGCAGTCATCTCAAGAGACAGATGCAGAGATCCCAGACACAGAGGCTTGCACACAGGAGCTGTGGTCACAGCACTTCACAGGGGCTGCAAGAAGCAGAGGGTGTCAGAGTACCAGTCCCTATTACCAAGACTTTCCAGTGCATTTTGCATTGACTGGGAGTTGTATCTGATAGCACTGTAATTGTTTGAGTGTAAAGTGATAAAATAAATACCATTAATTTTTTTTCTTGAGGGTGTTTCCTCACTGGTGCTGGTGTTCAGCATTTATTAAAGAGAATAGTTGATTCATCCTTGTCATGAAGAAGTCAGAGTCTAAATTTTAGCTCACCTTTCTTTGGCTGCGCCACTCTAGAATGCTTTCTTTCATGAAGAAAGAAATGTATTCTTTCTTGAAAGTACTGAAAAATTCTGGATATATTAGCTGAAGTTAGATCCAGTTAGTTAGCATCAGAAGTTAGATTTTATAAAAATGGCCAGTGGTGGTTTTTTGTGTGTGCGAATTTAACCAGATGGTTTCAGCAGTCACCCAGGGTGCAGACATTCCAGGTTTAATTTTCTTCTTTGCCTGAAGGAATTTGGACTTGTAACTACCACATTGCAAGAGAACAGCCAAGCTATCAAGCACAGCTTCATTCAGTGGAGGATGCAGGACTCTAAATCCCAGGCAGGTGCTGCTCCTTTTTCTGCAGAGCTCTTGAGTATTAATTGCAGCAGGAGCTGGAGCTCCAGTGTGTCAGCTGTCAGGTAAGACAGGGCTCTGGAAAGTCATTGTATCATCTCTCCTTTGGACTGGACACAAATATTCAAGTGTTTTGTACAATACGAGGCAACTCCAGCAGGAGAAAGTGAAGGTGATGTACCTCATAGAGCCTTGTAACTTAATGGTTATAGGGCACTTTCCTGGGAAGCAGGTTTCAGGTGAACTTTAAAACTGTGTATGAGCAAGGCATATTGGATGCAAAAAGACTGTACTGTCCCATAGTGGCTTCCCCTCCCTGCTACACACATTCTTCCCGTTCTGCAGCAGAACTGAGAATTGTAACATTGATCTGAACAGAGAAGAGCTGCACAAATTAGAACATGGAGAAGCAGAGAGGAGAATGAGGAGTAGATCTTTCTGGAAAGAGCAGTTCAGAGGGCTTTGTGCTGTGGGGGTTTTTAAGAGCAAACAGCTGAGGTGGTAATAGAACAAGTGTATTTATACTGATTTTTAGCTGTCTATGATATTAAATGAGGAATGAGGCAATACTGTGCCTAGAAACAAGGGAGGGAAACACTGCTGGATCTTTATAGGTGTTCTTCTATAGGCCTTTTGCTAGACCGGGTGTATGCTACATACAGCCTTCTCAAACCTGTAATTTTTCATCCCCCTTTGTGAAACCTCATGTGTTCAAACTCTTCCAGAAAGCAATAACTTTTGAGAATCTTCAAAAGCAAACAAGTTTTAAAAAATCAATAATCTTGGCTAGTTGATATATGGACTTTATCAGTGGATCAAACAACCAGTGCTAACACATGTTGGACTGTGTATAGCTGTGTTAAAATGAGCAACTACGCTTAGGTGTGAAGTGGGAAAACCTCAGATTATTCTTGACATTGCAGTCTTGATCAGCAAGACAGTACAGTGCTGGCTATGTGTCTGCACAAGTTCTACCAGATGGGATTTGGAGACTGTCTTTTAGTGTGCATTGGTGATGCACACCACATCATTAGAGAAAAGTACATTTAGATTGGATGTTAGGAAAAAATTCTTTGCCATGAAGGTAGTGGAAAAATGGAAAAGATTGCCCAGGAAGGTAGTTGAGGCCTCATCCCTGGAGATATTTAAGGTGAGGCTCAACAAGGCTCTTAATAACCTGATCTCCTTGAGGATGTCCCTGCTTAATGCAGGGGGTTTGGACTGGATGACCTTTAGAGGTCTCTTACAATGGAAATTATTCTATGATTCTATGGTTCTATGATTAGGATATTTGTAAACTCATGCTTAAATTTATGCTTACTTAAAGTCATGCTCACACTGTTACTGCTCTTCCAACGAATAAAACCTATTTAAGGTGATTAAACCAAACAAAAAAAAGTAATTGAAGCCTCCTTGTGATCATTTCAGAAGGCCAAAACATGGGATTAAACAACCTTCTGATGCCTTGATAAAGAGTCATTTTGAGCATTGCTGCTCAGCCCCGGGGTGCCTGCAGGGCATTTCCTATTGCATATGAAGATCATCAGAGGTCGCCCAGTCAAGCATGTCAGCAGCTGTGTGAGGGATGGTCAGACCAAGTGCAAAGTGAATTTTTCGTCTTGGATTTGTCTGAGTACTCAATCTTTAGTGGACAGCACATAATAAGATATTTAACTTATCAGTTAGTGAGGAAACATCATAGAAAGAGCTGATGGAAATGAAAGCAAAGAAAGAATTTCTTTGTTATCATCCAGACTGGTATTAGGATTTAGCTTCACCGTGTAGATAAAGTATGCTGCTAAGTGGTATGCAATGCTGAGAAGATGGGATCACGCAGTCCCACATGTATCTAACCCCAGCCTATAACTAATACTGACTTCTTTAATCTGGAAAAACTGCAGGTAACTACAAAAGCCAGGCATGAATTGGGGAACGAGGCTTGAGCTTTGTCTGCAACAGGCACATGCAATAATTTCAGGAGGAACAGAAAAGTACTATGCTGATGAAAACTGGGTGAGGTGAAGGTATGCTGCTTCCATCTGAATGTGGTTCAAAGCTTCAAGTGGTTATATGAAGAGTACACACATTGGCATAAAACCTCCAGAGGCTATGAGTGTACCACTTTTCTTTAGAACTCTGTTTATCCCATATTCTCTAGCTTCAGCCCTCTGTGTCTCTGAAACAGTCCTGTTCCTGCTGTGTATCTCAAGATGGTCCTCATAACATCAGAGTACCTTCACACTAAGCAGAACCCTTTCCTGCTTTAATTTGTTGTTGTTTGTTTCCTTTTAATTCTTGTCAGGAGGGCTTGCTGTGAAGCAATTAATGCTGCTAAGCCAGGGTACAATGAAGTTAATGTCTTCTCCAGGTTCTCCCCTGAAGCTTGTTGCTTATACCACAATCTCATTAAGCATCAAGTGGTTCTGTAAGATGCCACTTGGATAAAAGGCATGGGGTTTTTGGTATCTCTGTCTTTGTCTCTTGAAGTACAACTTGAATGCTTTACTTGTAGGGACAAAATTATTTTGAAGAGACAATTTCATGAAAGAAAAGCATGTTCTTCAGCTTATTGGTGCATCTGAGCCTAGAAGGAACTTCTAACCACCTGTCAAGGGAGAAAGAGTGGTGGAATACAAATTACACTAGTTGATACAAAAGTTACTGCTCTGATTAATAAGATCTCTGAGAGACCATAACATGATCGGAGTAGGGTTTTCTCCTGAGATGTGGAACCTATTTTTTTCTTGTTTTCTGCACACTCAGAACTTGTTGTTGCTGCTTAAAAGCACAGAAAGGAGTTACATAAACATTTTAATATTGCATGAAACTTCTGTAAGACTGGATGATCTTATAATTGGTAAAATTATGACATGCAAGTACAAATAAAAGCAAACAGCAGAGATTGTGTAGTTTTATAATCTGGATGAACAGAGAGATAAACCAGCACACTAGGATGGTTTGTCATGTTCTGTTTTCACTCCTGGGATAATTTATACAAGATTTAAAATACCCTGCGTCCTCTTATTATTTTTATTTAGCAATCTCTTAATATTTAACCTCAACTAGCAGACTAGTTAGAAATCTTTAGATACTGTTATGTACTTTAACTTGAAAAAAAAAAGTATGAATGGAGTCTTTCATTTGAATGAATGTTATTTCACTTTCTGATCTTATTAACTGTACAATACTGAAGACTTCTTCAGTTGTTTTTGATCATGAAAGATATATGGCTGTAGTAAAAGGACCACATATCTGACTAATACAGATTCAGAAGTGAGATAAGATAAAGACTTTGAGTGAGAATCAGTTAGGACGGCAATCTGCAAAGTAGTTGATGACTCATATCATTTGCAGTCATGGAATCACTGGATCTTTTTGGTTAGAAAAGATTTGCAAGATCATTAAGTCCAATGGTTAGTTAATCTTTCACACTCTCAAGGTCACCACTAAACCATGTTCCTAAGCATCACATCTATGCGTCTTTTAAATGACTACAGGAATGATGGCTCCCCCACTTCCCTGGGCAGCCTGTTCCAATGCCTGACAACCCTTTCTGTGAAGAAATTTTTCCTAATATCCAGTCTAAATAGCTCCCATCACAACTTGAGGCCATTTCCTCTTGTTCTGTGGCTGGTCACTTGGAAGAAGAGACCAACACCCACGTTGCTACAACCTCCTTGTTATATCCAAATTTCTATCAATTGGTAGAAGAACTTCCTGAGATAGAAGTTCCATAACCATCATCATATTTAATAGCTTTCAATGGACCTTTCTCCCAAGAGTTTGTCTCATTGATTTTGGAACCCTTTGTACTTCCATGACATTTTGTCCACCTGAGTGTCACAATTTATTTGAAAAACATTTGTGTTGTAGAAGTTGTCAGATGACTTTACTGTGAACTTTTGACTTATGTTTTGACTTATGAAAAATACTTACCAACTTTTCCCCGCAAGTAATTATTTCATATTTTCTTATTATGAACCACTTGAGTCTTTTTTCCAGGCTGAAGACTTCTAGCCTGTTCAGGTCACTCAGGTCTGCCATTTCACTGATCATTTTTGTTGCCTTTCATTGCCTGAAACTTTTTTAGCCCTTTCATGTCTGTTTTAAGAATGAGTGGAAGGGGCACGAATCTCATAGGGGACTAGAATTGTAACATAATGATTTTTCCTTCTTTTTCTCAATTTCTTTTTGAATATTTTCTGAAGGTGCCTTTTTGACTTCTCTTGAGTACTAAGGTTGTTTTCTGGAAACTATGAACAAGATTTCCAAGAACTCTCTTCAGAGAAGCAGTGGCTAATTCAGTAATTGTTGGGTTACTGTTGGTCACAATCTAATTAAATTTTCAGGAAGGAGTGCTAGTTCCTAGACTGCTCTAGCATCCCTAATAAAACCTAGTGTTTGATATTTTTTGTTGAAGATGTTAATGTATACCCTCTGCTTCTTGTGAGTGTTTCTCCTCATTCATCAGCCTGTCCTTCATTACAGCTGTGATGGGGATCCAAGCAGAGACTGTGTGGTTGAAATCTTGTTTATTTCCTGCAATGATAGCTGCCTGAGCAAGCAGGATTTGATAGTGGGAGGATGGAAGGTACTAAAGAGAAATACAGATAATTAGGGAAGATTAGTATGCTTCAATTATCAATAGTCTTACTGTTCTCAACTTGCTTTTCAATAAAAATTAAATGGGCCTTGTGTAGATCCTTCAATTATCTACTGATAATCAAGGCCGTGTTAAAAATGATGACCAACTTCTGTCAATCTAAGTTATTAACATTGTAACATATATGTACATCACAGTCTTTTCATGTACTTATCTTGGTGTCATGGTTTAAGGCTGGGCCAGCAATTAACCATATGACAGATGCTCTCTATGAATTCCCTTGCCCTCCCTGATAAAGAAAGGAAAGAGAATAAGGGAGAGAGACTTATGGGTTAGAAACTAAACTACACAGCTTCAGTGAAACAATAATGATAAAGAAAGGAAAATTTTAAAAATATATACAAATATACAGAAAATTGATACCACGTTCCCCCCCCCCATTTCCCCCAGTAACTCTCACGTCACCAATGAGGCTGCAGGGCAGCCCTGGGAAAGTTCAGGCTGGACTCCTGGAGTCAGCAGCAGTTGGGAGCTGGAGGCAGGAACACGCAGATTCAGGCTGGCAGGGATCAGGACCACAGGCAGAGGGATGGACAGAATCCTCCCAGGGTGATGAAGCAAACACAGACAGCGGAAAAACAGTGAAGGGTGAAAAGAAAGGGCGAAGGAAAAGGTTTAACCCTGGTGATCCCTCAAATTTATACCGAATATGATGCATATGGGATGGAATACTCTGTTTGGTCAATTTTGGTCATTTATTGTGTCTGCTCCTCCCTAAAGGAGGTTGCAGGTGTGACCTCTTTACTCCTTTTGTCTTTCCAGAGCATCAGATGTTCCTCAGAACTGAGCGGTGGCCTTGGCTCTGCATACCATTGCCTAGCCATAACTATAAACATTGAGTGCTATCAGTCCTAGAAGCAGACACTGACTGAGAAACTTGCTGTTAATTTCAGCAAGGGCAGCTACTTACAGAAAACTTACCTGTAAACAAAATTACAAGACAGAAAATTAGCTCTATCCTGTCCCAAACCAGGACACTTTGCAGTATCCATGTAGTGGAGATAGGGAAATAATGGTTGGTATTCCCATTTTCAAAACCTTAAATAATGTTTAGAAAACTCCAGCCCACAACATGTGAGTGCCTAGACTTGCAGTGCCCAGAGGCCCATCAGATCAGCAGGTGATTCACAACAAGATAATGAGGAGGGAGAGTTAATAAGGCAGAGTATTGCACCCTGATCCCCAAGGATAAAACCATATTTTTCCTTTTCCCAGTGAACAGCACGTGATTTTCTGACTTATTTATATCACAGCACAAAAATGTGTTTGTCTGGCACACCAGGCCTCCTACTACCCACAGATCTGTGCACTGTCTTTGTCAGAGAGCCTCACGGGGGCTTCTTGTGATTTAATCAGTCCTGTGGACTGGTTGTCCCTGTGCCACCCCATCCATTAGACTGTGGCCCAGGTAGACACATATTGTCTCTTCCCACTGCTTGGTGGTTTTTAATACATATATTGAATTGCTCTGTTTGCAGCAACTTTTCTAGGACATCTTCTTTCACTGAATGGTGATCTTGGGTGACAACAGTTTTTGGCTGCTGCTGTGATTCTCAATGCAGACAGCATGGAAACACTCAGTTTCTGGTTTGCAGGTTATTTTAACAAGGGACTACTGAGCTGCTTGCCACAGCTAAGAGCCCTGGGCTCTTTGGCTGTGCAGGTAATTCTCCATAGCCTTTTATTGCTATGAAGGTAATCTCCTTGCCCATTTAGAAAAGCAGTTTCTTTCAATTTATATCAGGGTAATTAAAAAAATACATCTGATTGTTGATGTTTGATGAGGATTTCAATATATTTCCAGGGTTAACCTTGTAATGATGAGAATAATATATGTTTGACTGTATTTTCCCCAGCTTCCACTGCTCTTTCACAACTTAGCAGAAACCTCAGAAGATACTGCCACTTGGTCTGCACAAGGTGGGAACCATAGCACTTAAACAGTAGGGTCTTCCTTTTTCTTGGTTTGATGTTTGGTTGTTTGTGTGTGCTGTTCTGTGCAGGTCCAAGTACATTTACAGAAAACTAGATGTTCTATGGAAGGCCAAAAATAAGAATAATTTGTTCAATAGCAGAGTGGCTGTTAGATTTGAATGGTTTTCATTCGTTCATTCATCATTTGAATGGCATTCATTCATGTGCATGGTGTTTCTCTGAAGGATGTATTAATTTTAAAGAAAGCCTTTTAGTAGAAGTCTCCTGCATCAAGTACTCTAGATGTTAATTCATGTTAATTGAAGGGCTTCAGAACTATCCAGGATCAGACTCCGTGTGATGAGATTCCAATTAACCATTGCAAAGGCCAAAGATAGTATTACTAACATAGGACTCCAAAAATTCTGTTGTATGTAATGACAAAGAAGAGATGTTTTGTACAAAAAAGGAGACAGATTGATTCATTTGAAGAAAAAAAACAAGGAGAAGGAATGATATATACTGGGCTTCATGTTGGCTTCCCCACAGTTTCAGTTGTAATCCTATTTAGGATTTAAATAAACCTTTTTAATAATAGTTGAGATTCTCTCATGCTTCTCATTACTACTGGAAAAAGGTTATTGCTGGATTTTTTTTCCTCTGGTGTTCTGAAACTTTGTTTTTATTGCCAGTTGTACTTTCTTAATATCAATTTGTTTTGTTTGTTCATGTGCCATTAACACTGTTAAGATTTAATGGCTGCTATTTCTCTCCAGACATATTAGGATAGCAGTCCTCCAACTTTTCTTCTTGTATTTCTATTTGGTATTCAGTCCTCTTCCATTTTTCTCTTCACACTAATAGCCATGCATGTGATCCAGTTCAAATTCATCCTGCTGGAACACTACAGAGCAGATCTGTATTCAGGTGTGTCTTCTGTCTTGTTTTTGCTGATAACCACTGTTAATCACTAAATATATGACAATACAGGCACTTTCTCCATAATCTGTTACTTTTATCTAGGCATCTGATTTTTCATTTAAGGCTTTATGTTCCTCCTCCTCTTCCCAGAAGGGTGAGCTACTGCCATTGTGAATAACAGTGAAATAGTTTATATTTTTGTGTGCAGGTAACTTTCCCAACTCTCTGTCATATATGGATGTTTCAGTTCAGTCTGGAAAAGAACTACAGAAGTAGTATAGCAGTATTTTTAGGAATTATTGGAAGGCCTGTCATTGGGATTTCCCCTTCCAGGAGAGATGGTTATCACTACTTTGCTTTAATTACTCCCTTGTTTCACTGTCAGTTCCTCCACTAAACTTCAGCTTTCACAGTCTCATAGATTCCCTCCATAGTGTTGTCTCAAGTATTTTTTTCTGCATAGGTGGAATATAAGGCACTCACTGCCCTTGTTTAGAAAATCAATTACCTTAGCAAATATATATATTAGATCCTCCAGCTTTTGCTAAACCCAAGATGCCTTTCAAGCCTTTTTCCATTTACCTCCAATCTTTTACAATTCAGAACATGTTCAGCCTTGAATTGTGCCAGGGTTGGACTAATGGGTCTCTATGTATTGCTGACTTCTTTACTAGATATAGATGCTATAATTCAGTTCATGTGGTACCACCACTGACTTGATAGATTTATTTTGAAAGAATCTTTGCAACTGACTTGCAATTATATGTGCAGTATGGCAGAGAACAAATAGGAAGAAACTGTAATGAACATAGAGGATACTATGTAGAGAGATTTCTGGACAGGAACAAATTTCTGTGTTTCCTTCCCAGTCCAAGTCTGAAACAGCATATAATATCTGATGGCGTAATTTAGAGGTATATGGACAGTATTTTCTATTTTGTGTGGGAAATCTTAGTGAATACGAGGAATTCAGTTTCATTAGCAAAATAGTACAGAAAATTTTTACTTCAAGAAAACCTAGAATTTTGAGATGAATTATGACTTAGGAAGCATATTATGTAGACTTAGGAACAGATGATGGAAAAACTGAACCACAGCTCTATACCATTACTTCTAATTTTCCTTTTTTAAAGCCTTCTGATATCAGTTTGTTCTGCCTGATTTCTGTCATCTCCACAAAGCAGGCAGTGTTAATAATCTTGGGTTTTTTTGAGAGAAGCTTGTTTACTCTAAAGAAAGAAGGTAAGAGAGGAGAGTGTCATTCACCATTATCCTAAATGCTGTGAGAGCTCTGCGATCAGCCACTAAGTCTGCAATGTAGTGATGTATGACCAGTTTGCCAAATCCCTTTGCCTCCTTTTGCCTCTGAACTGGGGCTGCTGATAAAACCTACCTGTCTTGCTAATTTTGAAATACTTACCATTCTGAAATACTTCAACAAAAAGTAGTAAGTTGAGTAACAAACAAGAAGAGCTGAAAGCCTTTGTATCACATGATAGCTATGACATAGTTGCCATCACAGAAAGATGGTGTGATGACTCTCATGACTGGAATGCTGCAATGAATGGCTATAAGCTCTTCAGAAGAGATGGACAAGGCAAGAGAGTCAGTGAGGTGTCTCTTTATGTTAGGGAGTGCTTCAGTTGTACAGAGCTCAACAGTTGTGATGATGATGTTGAGTGCTTATGGCTGAGGATGAGGGGGAAGGCAGATATCCTGCTGGGTGTCTGTTACAGACCACTCAAATAGAATGAGGAGGCAGATGAAGCATTCTACAAGCGTCTGTCAGAGGTCTCATAATTGCAAGTCCTTGTTCTGGTCGGGGACTTCAACCTACTGGACATCTGCTGGAAATATGACACAGCAGAGAGGAAGCATCCTAGGAGGTTTCTTGGGTCTATGGAAGATAATTTCCGGACACAGCTGGTAAGTGAGCCTCTCAGGTGACATGCCCATTAGACCTGCTGTTCACAAAGAGGGAAGGACTGGTGGGAGATGTGGTAGTTGGAGGCTGTCTTGGACTTAATGACCACAAAATGGGAAAGTTCTTGATCATTAGGGAAGTAAGGAAGGAGGTCAACAAAACCTCCACCATGGACTTCCAGAGGGCAAACTTTGTCCTGTTTAGGATATTGGTTGAGAGAGTGCCTTGGGAGACAGTTCTGAAGGACAAAAGGCTCCAGAAAGGCTGGACACTGTTCAGGAAAGAAGTCTCAACGGTATAGGAGCAGGCTGTCCCCATGCACCATAAGGCAAAATAGTGTGGAAGTCCACTGGCCTGTCTGAACTGAGAGCTCTTGCTGGGACTCAGGAAAAAAAGGAAAGTTTGCCTCCTTTGGAAAAGGGGCAAGCAACTCAGGATGAGTACAGGGATCTCATTATGTCATGCAGAGGAAAAAATTTTTAAAATTTGAAAAAATGTCCTTTCCTGTAGACATTCAAAACCCACCTGGACATGTTCCTATGTGACCTGATGTAGGGACCCTGCTCTGGCAGGGGGGGTTGAATTAGATGATCTTCCAAGGTCCGATCCAACCCCTAGCTTTCTATGATTCTGTGAGTCTATGATTCTAAGATTCTATGATAACTTAAATACTCCAGCTAAGACTGAGATTATATTTTTAGTCACATGTGTGCACATGCATAAATACAAAGACAGCTGAGGCACATAAGTCTTTTGTCTTTAAGAAGAAAATGAGAGACATTGGCAGAGACCTACCTTCTAAATGATACCATTTATATAATTTAATATAATGCATTGTGTTCAGAGGAATATCCAATAGAGTAATTTGGTACTCTGTATCAGTTCTCAGATAGTAACCAACCCATGAAATTTGTTCAGTACTACAAATCAGAATAAGATTTTTTCTAACTGCCAATGTGGCTAACTCACGCTAGTTTTAGAAAACTCAAGTTGTGGGGTTTTTCCATCCCATGAGTCACTATTGCTGCCCATAGCAGAGTTTAGAATCTGGGCTTGACTAAAGGGCTCTTTTTCTTCAGTCACATGAAGCAAAGCAGCACACAACTTATGCATCCAAACCTACTCAGATTTTGAAGGTACCCTGTGATACAGATTTACTGAGCAGATAATATTTGCAAGGCATAAATGAAGCGGATAAGGATGGCTGCAAAATTCCATGGATTCTTTCAGAATTGATTTGATAGTATTTGGTGTTTTGCTTTGTTGTATTTTTCTGGCATTAGTGCAGTGCATTTTTGACAAGCATCGGGAATTTTAGAAAAGCATTCAGGAGTTTTTTGATGCTCATCTGAACCAGTTCCATCTAATCAGAATGAGAGCTGAATGTTACTATTCACAGGAAGCAATTGTACTCATAGAATTTAATATTTTCTGATGTCCTCAATTTGTCCTCTGACAGAAGCAACTTTTATTAACTGGTTCTTTCACTCTTACTGATCGACCAGTTATTATTCCAATGCATCCCGCTAATGTTTAGACATAAGCAGTGCATCTAGTTGACAAGCATAATTTGAAACACTCTTAGATTGAAAGCTGTCATATTCCTGTCAGCTGGCATATTCCATCTTTCAGGGGCAATGGTACAGACTTCCACTGCGAATGCTTGTGATTTCAGATGTTAGACTTTTTGCAGTCGTCATAGGATTACCCTCACATTACTGCTTTGAGAAGTCCCTGTATTAGTAGACCCAGCACCATAAATCGTCTGGGTTGGAAGGGACCTCAGAGATCATCAAGTCCAACGCTTGATCCACTACCGCTGCAGTTACCAGACCATGGCACTGAGTGCCACATCCAGTCTCTTTTTAAATATCTCCAGGGACGGAGAATCCACCACTTCAATGGAAAGTCCATTCCAATGTCTGATCACCCTCTCCATAAAGAAATTCTTTCTAATATCTAACCTAAACCTCCTCTGGCACAACTTGAGACCATGCCCTCTTGTCTTGTTGAAAGTTGCCTGGGAAAAGAGACCAACCCCCCCCCTGGCTCCAGCCTCCTTTCAGGGAGTTGTAGAGAGCGATGAGGTCTCCCCTGAGCCTCCTCTTCTCCAGGCTGAACACCCCCAGCTCCCTCAGCCTCTCCTCACAGGACTTGTGCTGGAGTCCCTTCACCAGCCTGGTTGCCCTCCTTTGGACCTGCTCCAGGACCTCAATCTCCTTCCTGAACTGAGGGGCCCAGAACTGGACACAGGACTCGAACTGTGGCCTCCCCAGGGCTGAGTACAGGAGCAGAATCACTTCCCTGGACCTGCTGGCCACGCTGTTCCTGATCCAGGCCAGGATGCCATTGGCCTTCTTGGCCACCTGGGCACACTGCTGGCTCCTGTTCAGCTTCCTGTCAATCCAGACTCCCAGGTCCCTCTCTGCCTGGCTGCTCTCAGCCACTCTGTTCCCAGCCTGTAAGAGACCACAGAAAATTGTCAAATTGAATTCATGTAAGAGATTGTATTGTGATGACTTCAGGACTACAAAAGACAGCTTTCAACTAGCTTCTCAACTAGCTTACCTACAGCATTGTGGATCTCAGAGATGGGTTATGCACCCTGTCCTTCAGGTCGGCTTTCTAGAATGTGGTAGTTGGAAAGTAAGTGCTACTTTAAAGCCAGCATAATATGTATGTATGTATATATATATATATATGCATTAACCTGCCACCATTGCCCTAACTGTAGATTTTACTCACTGTGACTGGGAGTTGAGTAATGAATGATGAAATACTGAAATATTTACTCAAAGGTCATTAAGGTTGTTAATGTTAGGCTGGGCTAAAATTGTCAACTGGTTGCCTTCTTCCCTTCTACTTGCAGCTGGGCTTTCTTACTGTAGCTGTGTAAGAAAATTCCTCACAGGGTTACTTGCATACAGTGTCTGTCAATGGCTAAAGGCAATGAATAACCAGACATTTCTCATTGTTTTTGCTTTGGCTCAGCAGCGTAATGAAGTGTGGAGTTCAGCATTGCTTCACCTGTAGCAGACACTGCATGTGGCCTTCCCTGCAAATCTTCTTTATATCTGTGAGAAATGTGACTCTGTGCTCCCAGGGCCGTAGAATAGTGACTGCATAGCTAATACCCATCAGTAGCTGATCCACTTGGAATCACCAGGCTTTAAGTAAATGCACTGTAAAGGTAATGGCTCTTCACACAGTTTAATGTGGCTTATCAAAAGGCATTGTGTGTAGTGAGATGAGGCAACACCCAGGTGCTGCTACTCAGCAGGCAGTGGGTGTGAGCCTGCATTCAGCCCACCTGTGCCTGGTTAGGGCTGGCCCCAACTGCGCAGGGGCAGGATCAGGAGGCCAATAAAAGGCCTGGCCTCCAGCACAAGCTCAGCTCACTTGCAGAGCAGGCCAGAGGAGAGGTTGGTTGTGTTGGGAGCACCAGCACTGACCCAGACTGACCGACCCTGAAGGCATCAGCTTCTGCCAGAGCACCGGTCTGACTTCAGAGAGTCATACCCCAAGAAAGGTTCGTCTTGTAACAATTGTGAGTGCAGCTCTATTGTGTTAATAGTGCTGCGATTTTCCCTGCATATCACATCTCCCTGATCTTTGTCATAACCTGTCTCCTCCTTACTAAGCTGTTGGTCAGCCCTACCTTTGCTTGAGTTGGTCACAGGTGGCTTTCTTTCTCCACATGGCTTGGTACCTGTGTTTAGAGGTGCCTGCCTCTCCCTCCAGAGGCTCATTTATACCCGTTTCCTTTATATGAGTGAAGAGAGGGTAATGCCATGCAGTTGTGCATAGATGCCATGCAGAAGTTGTCATTTGAAGATGGTTGCATTGGTCCTGCTACCAGCAAGCTCTGGCTGTCACCCCTGCGTAGGGTGAGGAGGGGGCTCTCTGCTGACTGTATTGCCTGATGCAGACAATAGAAGCTATCAAGTCCTCCTGTTACTGATGACATGATTGGAAAGAGCACAGGGTTTGTCCATAGGCTTGGGGAAAGGGGAAAACAGTGGTTTATCTGAGAATCAAACATATAGCTTTGAAGAAGGTGAAGAGCAGTGGCTGTAGAAAGCAGTGGTACCAATTTTACAAGCAGAGTTTTGTTAGGTTAGAAGTCACAATTTATGTGGCTTTAGCAAGTGCATCTGAAGGTTTAAAAACCCTCATATTATTGGTTTTGAATTAGTATTGTATATTTACTGCACTGATTGTGTGTTTACTGCATAGTTTCAGTGTGATGGTAAAGCTGTTCAATTTCACAGTGAGGTTATAATTTTTCTGTTGAACCTCTTGTTTCTTGAACACCATATCTTTATATCAAATCCAGCTTTGTCTCTACATGGTTCCCTTAACTTTTTTGGGGTGGGCTGGCAGGACACAGTAGTATCCAGATGACAAGAGCCCTCAGTGCAAAATCTAATAGCTGAAAGAATGTGAAGGTACAGCTCATGCTGATGCATTCCTTATGTTTTCTCTGACAGAGGATATGCTCTTCTGGAGTTTGTGCTTACAGGGTTTCTTGCTGAAAAATTACCTGCAGGGCCCGATAGCAGTTCTTGTGAGGGTGATAAATTAATACACACTGAACTCAGAGCAGTTACTTGCAAAGTAAATCACTAAACAGCAAGGGAGATGGTGGCTGAACTGTACTCCTTAGTTAACTGGGGGAGAAAATAAGGCATGCAAGGTATTATCTCCTGTAGCCACAGGAATAACTCCACATGTTTATCTGGACCACCTTTATTAGCTGGGGTTGGTCCTGCAAGAAATTTCAAGATGAGTTCTGAAGCGACCTTACTAATGCCACCCTGGGGAGACACAGCAGTTGAGGGGAGGCAAGACACAATATTTCTCCCACTAAAGTCCTAAGGTGAGGCAGGAGCTCTGGCAGAACCCAAAACTAATTCTTCAGGCCAAATCTTGCTCTATTCTCATTTTAGTTTGTTTTTTGGTTTTGTTTGTTGGTTGGTTTTATTGTTTTGTTTTGTTGTTTGGTGGGGGTGTTTTTGATAGTTTTTGTGTTTTGGGGTTGGTGGGGTTTTTGGTTTTTTGTTGTTTTTTTTCTTGGTTGGTTGTGGTTTTTTTTTTCATTTGTATACATTGTTTTTATTTTAATTAAACAAAATTTTGGGAAAGCTGAACAGAGGACTGTATGGAGGAAAGGAGACAGGAGAGGGGGTTAAAGTGATTATATGGAACAGATGTGGAAAATTAGGGAAGCCATGAGACTCTGTCTTTTCTCTGATGTGGCAGTAGTTGCAAATAGCCTTGCTGTGGCATCTTCTGTTGGGCATTATTATCCGTATTTGCTGATGACATTCCTCTTAGTCCTTGAAACATGCTGGTCATTTCTCCATTACCTTCCTTGAGGCTAGCTCCACAGCAGGCTTTGTCTAAACCCTAGTATTATAGCCAGAGCCACAAGAAATGCAGTTACTGTTCTGCTTGAAAATACATTTTGAATAATGCTGCATATATTTTACACATTTTATATCCATTCTGTAATATTCTAACAGCCTCCTTCACTGATATACAGCCTCTAGATTTGGTCCTGTAGTAATAGGAAAAAATATTATATTGCTTCCTGGCTCTTCTCATTCTCTAGTTCTCTGTTCTTTTAAATATGATCTATTTTGTTTTTTCTGTTTCTGTTCCAAACATATATTATGCGTCTTGATCCCTACATGCACTTGTTAATACTACTTATTACTGCATTAAAGATTATTTGACTTCACTGAAGCCAGCCAGATATCTTAGCTCTCCTCCTCTTCCCCCTGTTTCCTCTTCTCCCCCTCCCCTTTCCTGACTTTCTATTCATCTTCCTTTCTTTGCCTGCCTATTTTGTTTTGGTCGTTGATGAAGTGATCTCAAGATAAAAAGAAAATATTTATGACAAAAGTGGTATTGCAGGCTCATTAGAACAGTATGGCAAATTATCAGTTGTACAAGTGTTCTGAGAATCCAGTTTGTTTTTCAGGGGGTGGAGTGAACGGTGCCTTAAAGCGTTGTGCCATGTAAGTGAAGTTATTTTTAACCCTCTATTTTGTTTATTACTTCATAATTTATTTCCCCAGTGGAATAAGATAAGTGAGTTTTGTTTTTTTTTTTCTTGTCCATCTGGGTTTGTTCACTGGTGCCTTGGTTAAATGTTGAGTTTAAAAGTACTGCAGAGACTATTTGATTTCTGTGTTCCTTTTCACTGGAAGGAGTGATAGGTAAAATGCAAAAAAAGGTGACATATCAATGTCTCCTGTGTAGCTCTTCATCTTATATTGGAAAAGAAGGAATTTTTTTTTAACAAATATTTGATGATTTATGACTCCAGTTCAAAGGGAAATTTGGAAGAATCAATGCTAGAAACCATTTCTGGATGGAGAAAAGGATCTGTGTTCCTTCACTCTGAAGATGGGTGTAGGCAGGTCATTTCCCACACTTTTTTTTTTTTTTTAAATTATTATTTATTAGGAAGTGACAGGCAACAAAGTCATCATCCATCCCAGATAGTCAGTCTTTGCCTGGAGATTGGCTTTAGAGAGGGATCCACTCACCATACAAGTACCTCTCTTTTCTTTGTTGTTTCTGTATGTGTCCTTAAAGGTTTCAGATACTGGTTTTGCAGATACTGACTTCTGTGCAGGTATAAGTGGGTGTTTTCCCAAACAGCTTTTTTAAAACAGTGGGGATGGGATTTTGTAATGTCCCACCAGTTTTGTTTCTAACCACCCAGAAAATCGGCAAGTAAAAGCTCTGAGATTTTATTCTCCTGCAACACCTCAGCTGTCATATTCCATGTCCCTTTTCCAGAAAGTCACTTCTGCTCTTCTTAAGCCTTGAGTTTTTCCCCTCAGTGGGACTGCAAAATCTGCAAATATTTCTTGTAGGGATCTGAGTGCCTGCAGATAGACAGACATCTTACATCACAGACAAATGCCTGCCTGCAAGAGGTCTCTGATATACATTTTGAAAGCAGTATCCATTTCTTTCATAAAGGCTGATCTGTCCCATTTACGATGTATTTTCACTTATGTAAAACTTGCTGAAGCAATAATCATCCCTTTTAAAATTCTGCTGTCTATTCGCTTCTAAACCACTTGAATATTTTTCTCTGTCCAAGATCTAGGTAGCTCACTCCTGTGCTTGCTTTCATTTTTTAAAGTAACTAAGAGGCCCTCTGACTGTAATTCAGAGAAATACATGACTTCTGTAGCTTTAGTACTGCATTTTGTCTGGGTGAGCTGGTCCAACTCCATTGTGTTTTACAAGTGTTGCTGTTATTGTCAAGTAGACTGATGTTTAGGTCTGCCAATACAGTGCTTTATCTTCCTCCTTGAGTGTATTTGATAGCTTCACTGTCTTAAGTAGTGGCTGGAATAAGAATTGGCACCCTCTGGCTCAGAACTTATAGAATAACCCTATCTGGACCATTTTGTTCCCATTCAAGAAGTACTCATATACATCTCTGACCTGCTCTTACAGGTAAGAGGGGAATACAGGCACATTCTGGTGGTTGTTCTCCAATAGATTTTGTTTAATAGCCAACCTGAGACAGCTGAGACTAATTCAGGTTTACAAGATGTCACCCCATGAATTCTGAGGACAGTGCATTACTCTGACAAGTGTTTCCCATTTAGTCCCTTGTCTGCTACCAATCTCAGCCTAATTATCACCTGAATCTCAGGTTTTCCTTCCACATGCAATAGGGACAATGACTTGATACTTAGCACATGTTGAGATTTACTAATTCATGAGTTGACTAGGAAAATGGAGAGGCTTTATGGAGAAGAAAAATCTTGTATTACTATTTCTTGCATATTTTCTTAGATGTTTATTGCTAGAGAGATTAGTTTTATGTTATTAATCTGAAGCAGAAGTATTCTGTCAAGCCTGTCAAGAAAACTACTTAATGCAAGTGAGACTTGATTTATTCAATGAGATGCAGTGGGACTGATTCTGCCTTCACTGTGCACCTGCAAAGCATAGAGCACACCTAAGCACTGCACAAGAGTGGGTTTAACCTTCAGCTGGTGCAGCTGTTCTCTGGCTTTTCTAGCAGCTGCTTGAAAAGGTTGTGAGAAGGGTTGTGGGTCATATGCCTCCAAATCCAACCAGATCCTCTAGGAAACAGTATGTTAATGTTCAGATTCTGCCTCATTTTTCAGGAGTTCTCAGAAATGCAATGTCTGATGGATTATGAAGGCTGTGAGCCAATATTCTGACTTTATTTGCAATTTGATAGCAGCATGATAGCTTTCTCCAAGTAACAGCACAGGGAGAATGGAAATAAAGCATTCCAAAATGATGAATAAATATGAACAGTAGAATCCAGAATAGGAAAGTGCATACAAGGAAGATTAAGGAAGATGGATTATGTCTCAAGCTTTCACACTGAGTGGCTGCTGTGGCAGGAGTCCACCACAGCTCAGTCATGCATGGAGTCAGCACCACAATTTTCAGCAGCCTTTGTGTAGCTGCTCCTGCACAGGTACCGTGTACTGCCTTCTTAATTGTAACAGAAATATCCAAGTATGACTAAATTGCTCAAGACTGTGAATCAAGTAGTTCCACTGGCCTGAATACACCTACCAGGTAGGGTGGCTCTATCATTTTATAGAACACACTTCTCTCTAGGATCTCAGGCAAAATCAAAGCCTTTTGCTTCTTTGGCAGTAGAATTATTTTTCTGTCAACAATGCCTTGTAACATTGCTATTAACAATATATGGTCCTACTCCTTTCTTTTGGTACATCCTGACCAAACTGTGGACAACTGAACTGAACAGTTACAGAGACAGAAAAATTAAAAGTAAATTTCAAATAAAAGGATTTATTAAATAGTCCATTTCATAGCGTTATATCAATGCACAAGCAAAGTATAACTCCTGATACTTATTTCTTATGACAAAGAATAAGATGACCCTTTATAGATAAAATGAAAATAGCATTGAATTAACCCACTATTTTGTTGAAGGCCATAGTAAAATCCAGGGCTTGCAGGGGGAGACAAAATCATTCTTATTATAATTGCAAGGCTGTGATCTTGTCTGCTTAGATGCTATGGTGATAGACTCAAAATTTGCTTTCAGTAAATACAACATACTTTTTGCATAATATTGGTTTGACTGTTCCAGTAATTCTTCATCTCCTTGTGAAATTGTCTGCTAACGCAATGTTGAAATTGCCCATGGTTGTGTGGCTTTTTCAATGCTTTGCTTGATCATTTTATAACAGATCATGGTAAATTTGTTTTGGAATCCTATTAAGAAAGAAGTGGGGAGACTGAGCATTCATCATTATAAAAATCGCCAGTTTGTCTGAAGGTTCATTCACAAGTGCACATCTACCTTGTTAGTCTTCTGTTTATTTACCCTCGAGGGTACCTTTGCTCAAATTTTGTGCAAGTGCAGATATGCAATTTAATAAGTGTAGATAATGAAAGCCTTGAATTAATCAGATCTAATTAGAAAGTCACTTCTGATCTTCTGAAAACCCTGCTAGGGGTGAAGGCTTCATTCTGTCATGTGTCTAGTGGCAAAGACAGTTTGACTTTTCACCATGTCCAGTGGTACCTGCCTATGTCCTTCTGGCCCTCATCATAGCTGTATCAGTGTGATTGTTTGAGTGACTTAACTGGAACACAAATCAATGAAGTGAGCAAGGCTTATTAAAAAAATCCTCAAACTGTTTAATACTCTGTGCTGTTCTTTGGGTATGATCCAGTTCAGACTGCAGATCTGTGCACATTTGCATCAATACAGGGTATGGGAGGTAATCAGGGAGCATGGGGAAAACAAAAGGGAAATAATGAGATGTCCTTGAGGAAAAAAAGGACAGAACTGTGGCTATGTCATGTGGCAAGTCAGCATGCTGTCTTGCTGCTGGGGACACTAGATCCTGTGAATAAATTTGGTAATCTTGCCTAAGATGGGCCATTGCTGCAGGAGCATGGATGCTCTGCTACATTTTGATTGAAGAGAATAGCTCTTTATCCAAGAAACATGATCTCAACTGCTAAAATTGTTGGCAGGAAGGGGTGGAGGAATGTTGGTAAACAGTTCAATCAAATGAAAAATGAAAAAAATTTTAAATTTCGACCCATTACCTCTTACTGTTTTCATTCACAAGATGTAGAAATGAAGGACCCTCACTTCTCCCTTGTATCAGATGAGGCATTTATCTAGTAAATGTTAAGATCTCTGCTTGATTCAGAACAGCATTTTCACCTTTAAGTTTCACTGTGTTCTTGCCAGGCTGCAGGGTGTATTTTAACATTCTTTCCCTTCCACCCGCCCTAGCAGTTGAATTTAACCAAAAATAATTATGTATTGACTGAGATGGAGAGCAAATGTAAAGCTGCCCCCACTGCTGAGTTGTGACATACCCTGGGCCTCCCCAGCCTTGCTTTGGACCAGGCAGAGTGGGGACTGCAGTTTATCTCCACAGAATGTCTGAGAGCCCTCACCAGCAGGCTGTAAATTACACTGAGAGATCACACTTATTGGAGCACTATTTTTCATAGTATACCCATTATTTGACCCTAAACAGACTGGGTTTTCCCCCCTTTGCCCATCTATCTTTTGACATCTACCTTCCCCTTCCCCTTCCCCTTCCCCTTCCCCTTCCCCTTCCCCTTCCCCTTCCCCTTCCCCTTCCCCTTCCCCTTCCCCTTCCCCTTCCCCTTCCCCTTCCCCTTCCCCTTCCCCTTCCCCTTCCCCTTCCCCTTCCCCTTCCCCTTCCCCTTCCCCTTCCCCTTCCCCTTCCCCTTCCCCTTCCCCTTCCCCTTCCCCTTCCCCTTCCCCTTCCCCTTCCCCTTCCCCTTCCCCTTCCCCTTCCCCAAATAGATTGAAATGACATTGCTCTTAAATCAACTCAATATATCTTTTAGTGATTCTGTAATCTCACAAAGTTACTATATTGACCCAGCACAGTTTAAGACATGTTTGAGGCATTTTATTTTATCCTATAGGATATGTATGATAAAACATTACATAAAGAAATATAGGCCATATTAAGTAAACTAAGTACTCTGAGGCAACAAGTTATTGTACAGAGGGAATGTTTCTACATAGGATTCCCCAGAAGTTTCTTGTTACCTGACATTGTTGTATCAGAGATTTGGAGAAACTGTAAAATAATTGCGAAATTTGTAAATGAGATGAACAGCAAGGTAAGGTGAAAAGCAAGCTTAATGCTCCTGATGCATGAACTAAACACAGGCAGTAGTGAGGTGAGCTCTGTTCAAGTATGTGCACTGTAACACATCCAGGCATTGAGTCTGCTAAAAAACCAAAGCCATGCCTCATCATCATCCCATGTAGGATGAGGATACAGTATTTTGCAAAACCATGGCACTGAAAAGGAGGTTTCACCTTTGGGGTCCTATCCTTTGGAGTGGTTTTGCTTTTTACTATTACTCTGCACAGCCAAGCCTCAGAATGAAGACCTCAAGTGTGGATTGAGTTGTCTGACTTTTCAGTCCTTGACTTTGAAGGTTGCTGTGATGAGCCAAATGTGCAGAGGGCATATTGCTGACACTGCTTCTGTGAGCCTCAGGAGCTGAGCAAAACATAACATGCATATTTATTTTTCTCATTTAACATGCAACGAATAATTTAAATAAATTAAAATGCTAACACCTTAATGGCAAATCAATGAATTACTTAATGACAATAGATTCTTCTGTACCTTCTTTGTCTGCATTATTGCTGCATTACATCAAAACTACTTTTCTTAGAAAGGATATGAACTGAACTTACTTAGCAACAAAAAACCCAGCAGTTTCTTACTGTGAGAGTCTTGATGTTTCTGTCAGGGACCTTGATTCAGGGAAACATGATGGTTCAAGGTAGCCTTTGAGTGTCTGTACATCAAGCTTCTGTGGCAGGATGCTGTAGAGGGAGAGGTGAGGTTGGTTATGTGCCCAGTGTGTAGAAGGCTATACAAAACCAGTGAAAAAGAATTGCTGACATCCCACCTGAATTCTTAATGTTTTCTGAGTATTTTTGATACCTGGAAAAAAGGCATGGATGAGATCTGGCTTGTTTTCCCACCCTGTTATCACAAAATTAACTAATCAATAACTACAGTATTAACAACTTCAGAATAAAAAAAAATCTCGGACATCTGATTTTACTTGCAAATTAGTTCTCTTCACAGGAAAATGCAATGGTTTGTGTGCAAAACTGGCCTGATCTGAGAGTTAACTGGAGATACTTAATCCCTATTTTTGGACTTCAGGTCAGCCCTGTGGGACTAAGGAAGCCCTAAGGAAACCAGGGCCTCCATAACTTTTGTTGTTTCCCATAATCCTGAGCAAAATTCTTGGGAAATTCCCCCATCAGAAAACACAGTTTGGCTTACCTAGATGTTTCCCAGCCCATCTGATTTTCCTGATTTTACAGAAAAAGATTATGGTATCATCATCTTTTTTATTAGGAGGGAGCTTTTGATTCTAATGTACCATGTGGCCCTTGGCATGACATGAAGTGTTCATTAAAGAGGGTTGAACCAGAGACAGTAAAACTAAAGGACTTTCACATTAGCTACAGACCTCATTCTGGCATGGAGAAGTTGTGGGTTCTTCAGGTTCCTGAAGCTTTCTGACCAGCTTCTAGAGAGGCACAATCATGTGCAATAGGCCCTGTATCCTGCATCTGAAATTGATGTTTAAGGCACGTGTACATGGATGGATTTAGATGTTTTGGAGCTTGCTCTGTCTGTATTTGATGTGGTCTCAGTACAGCAGTGTGACAAACTGGTTATGTCCCATGGACAGGGCATCCTCAGAAAGAGCAGGCTATTGCCTCACATACTGCTGAGTATGTGCACTGTTATTGAGGAGGGGCTAATATATTGTAAATTTGCATTGTAAATTTGCTAGTTTACTTACCATAATATATCTCTCTATCAAAATTTATTGAATTTTGTGTAAAATAAAATACACAAATATCTATAGGTAGTAGTATCTATAAGGACATTTGACTGAGTTAAAAAATCCTGCATGGAATTCAGAGCACAGAACCTAGCCTGAATCCTTACAGAGTGGTGAATTTTTGCTGTGAGATAGGCTGATATTTACTGAACTTGCTTGTCATTTGCCTCTGACACATGGCAGACCATTTAAAAGAGAACCCTTTTGCAATTTGAGTACAGGATTGAGTGTTGTAACGTCAAGCATTATTGAAGTGGGCAGCCTCAGCTCATGCAGTATAGCAGAGATCCAAATGATCAGCAGACACAAGCTTTTTATATATGTACAGAGAGGTCAAAAAAATATTTCTAGAGAGGCAGAAGAGTGAAAGGACTGAAAGCAAACACTGAATGTAAATAAAAAGTTGTGCTTATGCAAAAAATAACAATTTCCACTAGGGAGGCAGCAGATAAAATTACTGGGATTTAGCAGCAAAAATGACTCCCAAACAATCACTGGGACTATTTGGTTTTTTTATAATCTCAGCTGTCCAAGCACTCTGTTTCTTCTCTAGAGGCTATTTTGTTCTGTGTGTAGCTATTGAATATTCTTTGAAGAAGAACCTCAGCAACCCATTTCCTGGTTGAATGCTCTCACCATATCTAGTAATCTCTTCCCTTCACCTGACCTGTATCATACTGAAGGAAAACTGGCAAAGTTATTTAAAAGGAAATACTTTAGCATGAGACAATTGGACTGCTTGGTCCCTTTAGGTGACCAGGAAAAGATCAAGTAGATGCTTTGGGAGACTTCATGTCCAATTTTCTCCTTCTGGCAGTAGCTATGGATGTTAATATAAAAGGGCAAGGTATGTAAAGGACCTGTTTGTTCAACATGACACATCCCAACTTGGAGGACAGATTTCTATCAAGGACAGAGGGGCTACTGAAGTTTTGAAAGAAAGTGGAATAGGAAGTCCTTCCCCTGCCAACAACTTCCAGTCAAATCTGGATTCATTTTCTGGTGGATCTGTTTTAAAAAGAAGGGGTGGGGCTTTATATAGGTGAAACTGGGTGATACATAAGGACCATTGCTACAAAAGGGCTCAGGTTAGAGCTAACATTATGTCAATGAATTCATGACAAAGCTTGCTTCCATCTGATGGCAGAAATTATTTAATGTCATTTGTCATTCTCACAATATCAGTGTGCATTTGAGATTTTGGAAGTCCTGTATTTTCCTGAGCAGGACAGCCTGAAGATTTTCAAAAATTTATTTTTATTTTTCTCTTTTCATTAAAAACAAACAAACCCACCGAAACTCAGGAGAACTAATTTTGGTCTAACTCAGGAGGTAGGTCAAGTTCTTTCCCTCTTAAAGACAGATAGCTCTTATTCCCTCATGAACATCTTCCTTCCTCTATATCAACTTTAGCAGCTACATATCCACAGCTTTCACTGTCCATTCGTTTGCTAGAATATAATGTTCCCTGGGTTTTTGGTACCACAGAGGTAATTTCAGATTCTCTTCATATCTCTGTCTGACTGTCTTTGAGTGTGTTAATGCTAATTTGGTCTGGAAAAATACCATCTGCATGCATGCTGTTGAATACCTAAAAAATATTTCTACTAAGATCAGTAAGTCATTGACCTAAGTAAAGTCACTAATATTAAGATTCTCATAAATATACCAGTGGCTTTTGTTACCTGCTTTAGTTTTTCAAATGTGAGTTCTATATACATATGAGATAACTAAACTGGACACTTTGTATAAGAGAAGCTAGAAGATTTATTTCCACAAATCTTACAATATTGGCTGTTTAGATTATTATAAATGAAGCTCCCTGGCACTAAAGGCTACACACGGCAGTAGAACATACTGATATTTTCTTTGTTTTTTAATTTAAATTAAGGTAGGGTACTTTCTTTCTCTTTTGCCTAATGCCTTTCCTCCTCAGAGTACTCCACTGTGTATGTTCACAGATGGGCTAATAATAATCACAAGGGTTGCCTATTTGTCACCCTGTCATTGGTTGCCAGAGATTCTTTATTTGTGCTACTAAAAATACACAAATAAAAAGCACCCTTTAGCTATTTAGTGATCCTCCTTGGAGGCCAATTTATTTTCCAGAGAGGAACTGAAAAATCAAGTTTTTTGAATCCTTAATAAGAACAAAGAATAAGAAACTTTCCTACATAATTGTACTTGATGTAGGTCTGCTTTCTCCAGTCCTGCCAACACACGCCAGCTATGCAATGTGTTTCCTTTCTTTATCCAAGGTAGGATATGAGGGAAATTAAGATCATAAATAAGCAATGAAGAATGAGTAACACAATGTGCTGACGGTTTGACAATAGCTTTACATACATCACCTCTGTGGTACAAAATCTTCTCCTTTTGAGCTTTTTAAAGGTAAAACTTTTTCCTGCTTTTGTCAACCAGGTGCTCTTGCTTTTCCTTTTCACACATTTCCAGCAATTCATCTACCACCCTCAACACTGAAACAACTGCTTGTATGTCATAGTATCACAGAATCTTAGGGATTGGAAGAGAGATCATCTAGTCCAACAATCCTGCTGGAGCAGGTTCACCTAGAGCAGGTTGCACGGGGTGGCGTCCAGGCAGATTTTTGAATGTCTGCAGAGATGGAGACTCCACCATTTATCAGGGCAGCTTGTTACAGTAGTCTGTTACCCTTATAATAAGGAAGTTTTTCCTTATGTTTAGGTTGAACCTCCTGAGTTCCAGTTGGTGACCCTTTCCCCTTGTCTTGTCACTAAGCACCACTGGAAAAAGTCTGGTCCCATCATCCTGACTGACACCCACCCTCTAGATACTTATAAGGCCAGCTCTCAGTATTTCCCTGCATGGTAGATGCTCCAGTTCTCTAATCACCTTAGTGGCTCAGTGTTGGATTCTTTCGAGTAGTTCCTTATCCTTTATGAACTGGGAAGCCTAGAATTTAATGCAGTTATTTCCCAGTAACAGTGTACCAGACATTGCAAGACAAGGTGTAATGATGCAAATGTAATCTCAGCTAAAACCTGAAGATATAGACCCAGGCAATTCTCCCAAGCAGGACTTACTTGGCAGCCTCTGCTTGACATCCAAGTTTTATCAAAAATAACCTTAGAGTTTTTCACTGATTAGAAGTTATGAAAACTTTCATATTTCTGATGCCAATACGTGTAGCAGTGGGTTCATAACTGTATGCTGAGTCAGCAGATTGGTGTCTTCAGAAGCAATAGTGCAGCAGGAATCAACCCCCTGTCAACACATGCCTTCTGTGGCTTTGTACAGAACACAAAGAAAGCTTTTGGGGCAGCAAATATATTTCTGTGTGCACACAGTGAATAGAAGAATGGAGCTGATCTTGGCTGATGATGACAGAAATAAGGAATTCTTACAGTGGCAGCCCATGTTACTTTTCTCTGTGGCTGGACTCATATAAAGTTTCATAGTTTTTCCACATCATGTTCATTTGCTGGAGCTGGCTATCTGGTACTCTTCCTTCTACTGCATTCTTTAAAAATTACTTCCTCTGGGAGCTTCTAGTAATAGAAAAAATATCCAAGATGAAATGGGAGCTAGCTAATTGGTAGAAATAAATAATACTATAAATAATAAATTAAATAATCCTGTTTTATCTCATTTTTCTCAGGCTTCATTTCTGTTATCTAGACTTGCTGGTATGTCTTCAGCTGGAAAATAGAGCTTAGCTTGATGAAAATGTACTTTTCCCATGGTTTACTACTGATCACTCATTATAATACATAAATATAGTCCATTTTCAGAGTTCTATCCCAGTAACAATCTGCTATTTGCACTCACACTGATGTGGCCATTTCACTCTGGGTTTGCTGTTCACAAGTGATAAAAGCCATTAATATTGCTCTGAAGTGGTTGACAGGCTCTTTTGTAATTTGCATGTCCCTTATTGGCATTGACTGACTTGGGGTTCAAGACAGGTACTCCTTCAGCTTCTGCAAGAGGCCTAATATTATTTACCCTAAATAGTACAGCTTTTTGCTAAATATAATGCTACAAAGAGAACCAAGTTCCTTGGATTCAAGAACCCGCAGAACTGTGAAAACCAATTGCCAGTTAGGCAAGCAAAAGAAGTCAAAAGACAAGTCAGCACCCTCCATCTCACACATAAAAAAACCAAGCAGGTAAATGTGGAGCACAGTCCTGTAGACTTAATCCTAAACTGCTTCTGTTTCACCCTGCTGAAAAGCACCACATGGAATGGGAAGCTGTACTGGGGATGCTGATTTCTGCCCCCAGGTTAGCAGACTGTGGCTTCTACTGAAATGCTGGATTCTTATGAAGACCATAAGCTATCTTTATGCAGTATTTTGAGTATGATATTTATAAAGTGCCATAAAAGGCTTTATAGTTTTGGGTCTTTATTCTGCTGTGTTACAGAAATTCAACAGACCTAAAAAATGAGATAGCTGGTCCCTTGAGGGCCAAAAAACCCATGATTTTTTTTTTTTTTTTTATGGCTATTAGTCACAGTTGCTCTGTTGCACATTGTCAATAAGTTCAGTAATAACAGAAAACTGCTGTTGAATCCTGTACAGTTTGTCCTTGGTATTTATTTGCTTTTGACTTTCAGGATAATCTTAAGCATGTGTCTAGAGAGGAGGTACCAAAAAATGCCAAGATAGTTCACCTGTAGTTTAACTGTTTTATTAAATTCAAATGCTACTGCAGTATTCCTTTTCTTCACCTCATCCAGCTTTTCTGTCCATCAGGGGGCTCCTTATTGCCTTAGCAATGTTTATTTTTATATACTTGCAGTATCAGTTTTTGGCATTGTTTGTGAGCTGCTCTGTGTGGGCACAGTTTTAGGTGTGTGTGCATGTGTGTGTGTGCTGATGGAGTCACTCAAATATGAAAAACTTGAAGTTAGTCTTGTAGTGAAGTTTGCAGCAGTTTGTACTGGCCAACCTGGGGCTCCTTGAAAATTTTTCTTAAACCTCAGTTGGGCTAAGAAGTCACTGAAGTGTTACTGGTTGCATGCCAGATTTACCTCCCACTAGTATCATTGTAGTGTGCTTTACTGATTCTTAGCATTCCGGTTTTCTCCAGCTTACTTCTTCATGCTTTCTTGTCTGTCTTTTCAAGAAACTTGGGGCTTTACTCTTCCTTGCTGCTCTCCAGCTTACAAGATACTGTCTGTATTTTCCCCCAGAAGAGGCTTGAGCAAAGGCTGCAATGGGTTTTATTTTCCTAGAGAGCCTTGTCTATGAATGCCTATGTTGTAAGGATTCATAATCTCTACTGAAGAAATGTGTGCTAGAGATATGATTATTTTCTTCTGTGTAAGCAAGACTGAGCACAGTTGAATTCTACTTTATTAACAATAAACCAGTATTACTGTAGTTTTAATATTGTATAGTCTGTGATATTAGAAGTTATATGAACTTTTAAGTCTTAAGTTCGAAGGTTCCAGTGCAGAAGATTTCTTTTTGCTGAAAAGAAGTTCCACACTTTTCTAGCTTTATTGGTAAATGGCATGTTTAGCTCTGAACTGTCACTGGGCAGAGGTGATGTATTAAGGCCATCACAGTGTTGTGGTTGTAAAAGACCAGGACAGCAAACAATGGGAGAATCTCAGGCACTAGCAATATTTGAGATGGATTGAGAGCTGTCTGTGTGACAGCACTCAGAGGGAGTTCACTCCTGCTGGAGGCCTGTAACCAGCAGTGTTGCCCAAGGGTCAATATTTAGTCCAATCTTGTACAACATGTTCATAAACAACCCCGACAAGGGGACAGAATGTATCTTCAGCAAGTCTGCTGATGATTCAAAACTGGGAGGGGTGGCTGACAGCCCAGAGGGCTGTGCTGCCATCCAGCATGACCTGGACAGGCTGGAGAGCTGGGCAGAGAAGAACTTGATGAGGTTCAACAAGAGCAAGTGTAGGGTCCTGCACCTGGGGAGGAAGAACCCCAGGCACCAGTATAGGTTACGGGTAGACATGCTGGAAATCAGTGCTGAGGAGAAGGATCTGCAATTCCTGAAAAACAGTAAATTATCCATGAGCCAGCAGTGTGTCCTTGTTGCCAGAAGGGCCAATGGAAGAAGAGTGGCCAGTAGGTGAAAAGAAGTCATTCTCACCCTCTACTCTGCCCTGGTGAGGCCACAACTGGAATACTGCATCCTGTTCTGGGCTCCCCGATTCAAGAGAGACAGAAAACTACTAGAGAGAGTCCAGCAGAGGGCAATGAGGATGACTGACATATTGGAGCATGTCTCTTTTGAGGAAAAGCTGAGAGAGCTGAGACTCTTGAGCCTGGGGAAGAGAAGGCTGAGGGGAGACCTTATTAATGTCTACAAGTATCTAAAAGGTGGGTGCAAGGAAGATGGAGTCAGGCTTTTCTCAGTAGTTCCAGTGACAGCATGAGGGGCAACAGGCACAAGCTGAAACATGGGAGGCTTCATTTAAACATAAGAAACAACTTTTTTACTATGAGGGTGACACTGGAACAGGCTGCCCAGGGAGGCTGTGGAGTCCCTTTCTCTGGAGATACTCAAAACCCACCTGGATGCAGTCCTGTGTAATGTGCTCTGGGTGATCCTGCTTTAGTGGGAGAGCTGGACTTGATGATCTCTAGAGGTCCCTTCCAGGTCTGACAGTTCTGATTCCAGTATCCACAACATTCGTTCAGCCACATGCATGTCTCCCCAGGGTTAAAGTGGTGGTGCTGTGCTGGGGGTTCCCCTTGCTCACCCAGGCAGAGTGATGGAAGAGAGCTTCCATCCTTGTGAGCTGAACAGGGAACATGGGGGTCACAGCAATGTGTTAGGGATGGGGAGAATCACAGAATGTTGGACGTTGGAAGGCACCTCAAGAGATCATCAAGTCCAATCCCTCTGCCAGAGCAGGACTACCTTGTGTAGGTCATACAGGAACATGTCCAAGTGGGGAAGCCAGAGAGAGGGAAGGGTAGTCTCAACTGTGTTGCAAACCCCTACCAGCAGCAGGTCTCAGCCCCCTGGTATGATCAGATTAACTGGAAACAAGAGTGAGAAAGAATTGAATCTTCCTGCAGCACCCCAAACCCCATGTCTTACAAACTTAACAGAGTTGTGGTACTTGGTGGAAGAAAAATCCAGTCCTGTGTGTGAGTCTGACAGTATCACCAAAAAGTAGATGACATTGTGCTTGACCAGTTAAGTATTTTTCATCATTGTTCTTATTGTGTGTTCAGAGATACTTGCAAGGCAGAATAGCTTCTTGGTCTATCATTGCTTCTTAGGCATGCTTCTGTGGGACTGAGACAGAATTCCTCCACATAGGCTACAGCAGTGTGTTTATGGCATAAGTAGTGAAGAAATGCCTGTAAGACACTTTTATACTTACCTTCCAGATGATTAGTTGGTTATTCCAGCCACAAGGCTCATTGAAGAGTGATCAGAAGGTAATTCACTATCAAGCTTTCTAGCAATATTAAGGTCAACTCCTGCAGAGGTCAGTTTACTTGAACAATGGGTGTGTTTTCAAAGGGTTACAGGTGGGTGCCCTGGTGATGGAGGATACAAAGAGGGCAGGTTTACCAAATGCCTTCTGTGTGTCTCTCTCTCTCTATACTGCTGGAGACTGTCCACAGGAGCTCCTGACCCCTGAGGCTTCAGAGGAAGTTGGGATAAAGGAAGAGTGTGCCTTGAGTGATGAGGACTGTTAGGGATCAGTTCAGTGATCTGGACATCCACAGATCTATGGGTCCTGATGGGATGCACACGCAGGTGTAGTGAAATGAGGCAGCAACCAGGTGCTGCTACTCAGCAGGCAGTGGGTGTGAGCCTGCATTCAGCCCACCTGTGCCTGGTTAGGGCTGGCCCCAACTGCGCAGGGGCAGAATCAGGAGGCCAATAAAAGGCCTGGCCTCCAGCACAAGCTCAGCTCACTTGCAGAGCAGGCCAGAGGAGAGGTTGGGTGAGTTGGGAGCACTAGCACTGACCCGGACTGACTGACCCTGAAGGCATCAGCTTCTGCCAGAGCACCGGTCTGACTTCAGAGAGTCATACCCCAAGAAAGGTTCGTCTTGCAACACGCAGGTGCTGAGGGAGCTGGTGGAAGTGATCACCATGTCACTGTCCATCAGCTGTGTTCAGTTCTGGGCACCTCACTGCAAGAGGGACACAGAAGTGCTGGGGAGTGTCCAGAGAAGGGCAACAAAGCTCATGAAGGGCCTGGAGCAGAAGTCCTGTGAGGAGCAGCTGAGGTTGTTCAGTCTGGAGAAGAGGAGGTGAGAGGAGACCTCATGGCTCTCTGCAGCTGCCTCAAGGGAGGATGGAGCAAGGAGGGAAACAGCCTCTGCTCCTTAGTGGACTGTGATAGGACCAGAGGGAATGGATGGAAGCTGTGCCAGGGGAGGTTTAGGCTGGATAGTAGGAAACATGTTTTTCTGAAAGGATTGTCAGACTTTGGAATACTCTGCCCAGGGCAGTGGTGGAGTTGTTTAAATACTCTGAGGGTATTTAACCAGCGTGTAGACTTGGTCCTTAGGGACATGGCTTAGTGTTGAACGTAGAGTGCTGGTCAAAGGTTGAACTGGGTGATCTTGAAGGCCTTCTCCAATCAAAGACATTCTGTGATTCTGGCATCTTTGATAGGTTGTGGGGAACAGGAGAGGTGTCTGAGGACTGGAGGAAAGCAAATGCCACTCCAGTCTACAAAAAGGGTAAGATGGAGGACTCTGGCAACTACAGACCAGACAGCCTCACCTCCATGGTGATGGAACAACTTATCCTTGGTGCCATCTCTAGGCATATCAAGGACAAGAGGGTCATTAGGAGTACTCAACATAGTTTTACCAAGGGGAAGTCATGTTTAACAAACCTGATAGCCTTTTATAAAGACATCACCAGGTGGATAGATGATGGTAATGCAGTGGATGTGGTTTATCTAGATTTCAGTAAAGCATTTTACACCATCTCCCACACCATCTCTGCAGCTAAACTAAGGAAATGTGGTCTGGATGGTCAGGTAGTGAGGTGGATGGTAAGCTGGTTAAAGGAAAAAAGTCAGAGAGTTGTGGTCAGTGGGACAGAGTCTAATTGGAGGCCTGTATCTAGTGGAGTCCCTCAGTGGTTGGTACTGGGACCAGTACTATTCAACATGTTCATCAGTGACCTGGATGAGGGAACGGAGTGTGGTCTCAGCAAGTTTGCTGGTGACACAAAACTGGGTGGGGTGGCTGACACCCCAGAGACTGTGCTGCCATTCAGAGGGACCTGGACAGCCTGAAGGGTTGGGTGGGGAGAAACTTAATGTATTACAACAAGGGCAAGTGTGAAGTCTTACATCTGGGAAAGCAGAACCCCAGGTACCAGTGTGGGTTGGGGACTGAGCTGTTGGAGAGCAGCACAGAGGAAAGGGACCTGGCGGTGCTGATGGATGGAAGGATGGCCATGAGCCAACAATGTGTCCTTGTGGCCAAGAAGGCCAATGGAATCCTGGGGTGCATTAGAAAGGGGGTGACTAGTAGGTGGAGAGAGGTTCTCTTCCCCCTCTATTCTGCTCTGGTGAGGCCACATCTGGAATATTGTGTCCAGTTCTGGGCCTGTCAGTTCCAGAAGGACTGGGAACTGCTTGAGAGAGTCCAGCACAGAGCCATAGAGATGATGGAGTGGAACATCTCCCTTATGAGGAAAGGCTGAGGGAGCTGGGGCTCTTCAGCTTGGAGGAGACTGAGGGGTGACCTCGTTAATGTTTACAAATAAAGGTTGAGTGTCAGGAGGATGGAACCAGGTTCATCTCAGTGATGTCTGATGGTACAACTAGGGGTAACAGATGCAAGTTGGAGCATAGGAGGTTCTATGTATACATAAGAAAAAGTTTTTTTCACTGTGAGGGTATCAGGTGACTGGAACAGGATGCCCAGTGGGGTTTGTGGAGTCTCTGGAGACATTCAAAACCCACCTGGATGCTTTCCTGTGTGACCTACACTAGGTGATCCTGGCAAGGGGGTTGGGCTTGATGATCTCTTGAGGTCCCTGCCAATCCCTAACATTGATATCTAAATTTCTGAAGCTTGTGTCCTGAGTAGCCATCGAATCTGAGGCCCAAGAAAATGCTGGTCAGGCTCTGAAACTGACTTGAACAGCTGGGCTCAGGATAAAACCGTATTATTTTCCATGGAGTTCACTGTAGCATAAAATAAAATTTAAAAAAATAGGTACATGTAACTAATGGGAAAGCTGTAAGACCATGGAGGACCAAACCACATATATTAGATCATGTACATGCTACCACCTTTCTGTTTTCAAAGCAAGCTTAGTATCAATGAGATTTCTGTTAAAAATCAGCAAGATTTCTAGGTCAGTGCATTTGTTGTGTTAACAGAGGTTGTTCTTTCTGCCACTTGAAGTCACAAAAAAAAGCTCACTGTCCTGCTTCCAGAAAAAATGTTGGAAAGCAAAGATTTTGGCAGATAGAGTGATTTTGGCACATACAGTTGCTGAGCCTCTCTAACTGTTTTTCTAGTGGGAGCCTCTGAAAGGGAGAGGAAACTACTTTGCTATAGACATAAGTAGAAATTAGTCTTTGTTTTCTATATCTCTTTATTTTGTGTGGGTGTAGGACAGCTCAATGAAGTGACATTTGGTGGGAGTTCCCATGTCTCTTATTCCTCCTGTCCAGCAAGAACTCTTTCTTCTTCATCACTTATTAATACATTTTGTCAGAGGACTTTGTTTTCAGGAAGAGCTGCCACCAGGATGCTCATTAGCTGCATGCAAGCATCCTTAGCTTGATTGTAGGGATGCCAGTTTCTTTTGTAACGGTGGCAATGGCTTTGAATAGTCTTTTTTTGGGATATGGGGAGCATTGACCATGTGTGATAGACTCTGTGAGGGGTCTAGCATGTAAGTTTCATGAGGAGAAGCTTTGGGAACTGAGGTTATTTAGTCTGGAGAGAAGGAGGCTGAGGGGAGACTTTATTGCTCTCTACAGCTAACTGAAGGGAGGTTGTAGAGAGGTGGGTGCTGGTGTCTTCTCCCAATTAACAAGCAGTAGAACAAGAGGAGATTACCTCAGTTTGTGCCAGGAGAGGTTTAGACTGGATATTAGGAAAAAGTTCTTTACTGAAAGTGTTGTCAAGCACTGGAACAGGCTGCCCAGGGAAGTGGTGGAGTCAGCATCCCTGGAGCTATTTAAAAAGGCACATGATTCAGTGGTGGACTTGGATGGTTACATCCCTTGTAGAAGATCAGCACAGGCTGAAACTCAAGGGAAGGCTGAATTTGGAATACAGTAAGCCCAGCAGTCTTGTTCCTAAATCCTTAACAAGGTTTATTTCTAGGAAAGGATTAATTTACCTTGCCTATGACACCTGAGAGTTTCAGAGAAGTTATACACTGAAAGATAGAGTAAGTTTCTGTGATCACATTTGGGTTTTTTTGTTTTGTTTTTAAATGTGTGTAATTGTTCTTTTACTGTCTCCCAATTTGATAAACTTTTTATTTACAGCCTTAGGAGTGTTGGATATCTTGTATACAGAGATAAGCAAATGATTGTAGCAGTGGCTTCTTAGTTGCAAGGCAGTGAAACATCATGATACCCATTTGTGGTGTGGCATGAATAGGGAACTGCTTAACACACTGTCCAACACCTTGACATTAGTATGAGTACATATTCAATTGCTTTATGCAACTGAAAGGACAAAAGGACTTTGCCAGATAAGCAAGAAATCCCAGAGCACTCTTACCAAGAACGTGATGTCAGTCCAGAAAGGGGTGGTGTATCTTGTTTTAATAATTCACCAAAGGGAAAAATTACAAACTCAGGATGGGTTAATTTCTGCCTCAAGGGATAGGCAAACTTCCATAAGAAGGTAGAGGGATAGTGTCTGCTAAGCAGATGTCCTATCTGAAGCAGGTGAAGATTTCAAAAATAATGATATGAAACTTGGACTGTTCTACTCCCTGAAGAATGAGAAGTCTTATTTGTGGCAGGGGTTTGTTGTAGAGATAGCTTTCTTGAAGATTACCTGCCAAATATTATCATAAATTATTTTTTAAAACAGCAAAGTGGGTCCTGGAAGTTTCCACAGTAGTATTCATGTTAAAACTTTCCTAAAATCAGAGGGCATAGATTTGTCAGTCTCATGGTGTTCTAGTGCCAGACACCTAGCTGTGGTCAGCATTTAGAGAAAATTCTTCTTCTCCAGAGGCTGGTCAGATTCTGGACACAACAGAGGATGACCTATACAGCTTGTGGATGGGGAAGAAGCAGCTCTTTCACCTGCCTGGAAGATCTCAGGTAGAGTAATATTGACTCTAAAGGCAGCTGATTCAGAGTATGATCACTGAGAGAGTGACATGGAGTCAGGAGACCCTGGAGCAGCTGTGGGGATCTCTGGAAAGGCGGATTTAGGAATCTTTGAACAGAGAGAAGCTGATGAAGCAAAAGCTGATGCCTCATAACATGGTGCAGTTCTCACTGTGCCAGCTAAAGGTCTGAGTTCCCCAGCTTTACCTTTTTGAAACTGTTGAGCATAAGGTAGGACTAGAGACATAATATTTTGCAACTTCTCCAAATGGCTCATGAGCCAGGATCAGGATATATAGAATTGAGATGGATTTATATAAGCAAAAATAGTAATCGTGTGCTGTTTCCTGTTTCTCAACTAGAAGACAGTCACAGCCTGAGGGAGCTGGAGTTGTCAAAGCCTCTCTTGGTGACCACTGCATCACTATGTAGTTAGTGACACACAGTGACACTTTGGTACCTCTGTCTTGCTGTGGTTGCCATACAGCCACTTTTGAAAAATCCCTTCTTTGTGAATGAAGATAGAGTGGGAGAATTTTAAAAATTAATATACTTGTTTTACTGGTTGGTTAAAAAAAAAAAAAAAAAAGCCATGAAAGACACTTGAGAATGAAGTAGAATAATCAAGCAACTCATTGATCTAAAGTTAATCTGCTGTAACTGCCTAAGCAAATGCTAAAAAAGCTCTCCTTTCCCTTGTTCTATAACTGAGGAAACATTTTCTGCCAATATCCTTCTAACACCAGCAGCCCTTGGCACTTTTGTCAAGCATGATCTGTGTTTGAACAGATCAAATGAATCTCATTTGTTGTTATTGTTTAAGATTAAGCTGTACTTATAGAATTACTGTGGCATTACTAGGGCAGTTTCCTAGAACAAAAATAGAATTTAAAAAAAAAAGCGGAAAGTCTGATTGTTTTTTGCTTTAAAGGTCACTACTTAAGTTTGCTTACTGTTCTTAGCAGTGAAATATACAATATTCTATTCTGCAAAGAGGCACCAAGGCGCTGTCTTTAAAACATTAGAATGGTTCTAATGTAGTATACAAGACAGTATATAAGACAGGTTCTGTGTAATACACAAAATATTCAGTATGTTTCCCAGATGCTTGGAAGGTGTGCTTCTGCACACCTGTAAAATAAGAGCAAGTTGTGCTTTTTAGCTTCAACTTCTGATATGAAGTCTGAACAACAATAAGCAGATCACTTGAACCAACTATCTGCTGCTCCACCTACAAAATACAGTTATTGAGTGCCTCATACTACCCAGGGAAGCCAGAAAAGGTATCTGTAGGTAAAATATTTTGGTTTTGACATGCTGGGATTCACATAAGCTGAATTTTGCTTTTGTGCTTTCACTAAAGGAAAGCATTTGAGGTAGATTTTTCTACCAAGCCATCAGAAGTCATAATTTTCTTAAAAGAAAACTCACCAGTCCTTTAAGTCATCTTGAAAATGTGCTATCTCTCACAACAATTTTTTTGTGGTCTTAGAGCAATTCAGGTTGGAAGAGAATGCAGGAGGTCCCCAGTCAAGCCTCTTGCTCAAAGCAAGGCTAAAACTGAATTCAGATCAGGTTGCTGAGCAGTTTAGTCCAGTCGGGATTTGAAATCCAAAAGCCAGCTCATCCTCTCTTGGCCCCTGTCCCACTGCTGTGTCATTCTCGCAGGGATTTTTTTCCCCCTCTGGTGTCTAGTCAGAGCCTTACCAACTCCAATTTATGCCCATGTCTGTTCTTCTCCCACTACACATCTCTGCCACAAGCTTGACTCCACCTCTCTGTCCCTTTCCCTGAGATGCTGAGGGCTGCTGTTAGGTGCCCCCAAGCCATCCCTTCCCTGGGCTGAAGAAGCCCCAATCCCACAGTCTCTCCTCACAGGGCAAGCATTCCTGCCTTGACCAGCTTGGTGGCCTCCCTCCAGTTAACTCTTGTTTTCCTTCTACTGGGCGTTACAAATTGGATCCAGTGGTCTAATGTTTGCTGAGTAAAGGGAATTAATCACTTCCATCAATCTGCTGGCTACGATCTTGATACAACCTGGGATGTTGTTTGCCATTTTCACAGCCCTGCTTGCCCATGCCCAGCCTGCTGCACCCCTGATCCCTCCCAGCAGAGTTTCTCCCTGGCCAGGCAGTACCCCTCCTTGGGTGCAGGACTTTTCATTTGTGCCTGTTGGATTTCATGAGGTTCCATTGGCTCCTCTCCATGGCCTGTCCTTGTCCTTCTGGATGGCAGCCCTGCCCTCTGGCATACCAGTTCTACCTCTTAGCTTAGTTTAGTTGTAGTCTAAATGCTGACTTTTACAACAAAACTTAGTCTAAATTGAAAAGTAAATCTAAGCACCATTGCTCTCTCTTCCTTCTCCTTGTAACTCCATTAATTTGCTGAATTTAGCATGAAAAGTTTTTTCAATGAGTTTAAGGAAATTCACTCATCTGAAAACCTTTCCCGTCTTTGTGTTTTCAGCAGTGAATAAACTTACTGCTCTGTCTCCTTTAGACCATGTCTACCTGCTGGATTATGACTTTCTCAGTTAAAAAGAGAAAAGGAAACAAGTATTAAATTCTTCTCTAACATAATTTCAAGGATAAAGTTCCAAAGAATATTTATTCTACAAAAAAAAGTCTGGAAAAAATTTGATATGTTGACTGAGGAAACTTTATTTCTCTGACTCTCTGAGCATTAGGTTGTGTCCCACTTGGTTTTAATATTTTTACTAGTTCTGTATTGCCTGGAGCTCAGCCACTGGTAAGATACTGGTAGAGATAATGCTTAAACCACACAGAGGATTTTAAAAAAAATTCAGTAAAGTATATCCCTGATGTTTAGCCAGCACATTGGAGAGTTATGTATTGGCAAAATCTTTGGCTTTTGACCCCAGAATAGCTATGGATTATGCTGAATTTTGCTTTCATGTTAAAAGTAAAGATGGGAGCATGCTAAAATCATGAATGCCACAGCATCCTGATGAACTCCCCAAACAAATGTAATTCACTACCAATCTTAAAATGTTATTCTACTCTAGAGAATGACTATTCAAAACAGGTCTGTATTTAATCAATAGGATACCTCCCCATGTACATTCAGACACATATAAAATCTGTTAGTGACAACATAATGGGGTTTATAGCTTTTTCCTTCTATTAGCGTTGCAGAACCAAATCAGCTTTGAGCAAGTTGGAATCTCCACCTTCCTACATTACGTCCACTGAAAATAATAATAGCTGGCACAGCACAGAGGCTTTTGGGCTCCTGAGTGCTATCAGTCATGGCACTGTTAACCCAGGCTTTGGTGAGTAACCTACCTTGACCACTGAAAGCACTGGGACAGCACAGCTTTTACTGGGACCATTTTTTCAGTGGACAGGTTTTTTGCTACTATGTGCACTGTACAAGGACAAGAGAAACCCACCTGGACTCACACTGTGTGGTAGTTGCAGGTTAGGAAATTATTGAAGTTTTCATTCTCCAGCTGCATCCTGTTGCTGCATTAATATAAAGTCTCACTATAATATGGGTAACAACTGATTTCTGTGCAGTAGAGTTACATTAAAAATTATGAGATATTGAAAATGGTGATGATTTGGACACTGACCTCTAACACCCACAAAACTGGATGGAAAAACAGAAGAGAACCTGTGTGCCTACAGCATTCTGATTTGTTTCTGTAGTTAATAAAGAATCTATGATACTGGAAATGCAGCATTACCTAGAAGAGAATGGAACTCAAGGGGAGGAAAAAAAAGGAAAAAGAAATAAAAAAGCCAAACAGACAGATTGCTCAGAATTTCATCTTAACTTTTTAAGATAATCTTGCTTATTTCATCCCAAATCAATTCTTATTGTCTGCTATCAAGGTTTTACAGAAATAGACTTAAAGTAGGAGCTTGGATTTTGATTACAGCACTGTGACTGATCTGTCAATGGTGCTAGGTCTGTGATAAATCCTTTCTGGATTACAATATAAGAGACATCATGCTCTGCAGTTACTGAATGTGAGCTAATACAGATCTCTTCAATTCAAGATTCAAGTCTGGATTCTGATTTTGCTTATCTTAAAAGTCAGGAGAGTTTGACTGAAGGGGTTTGACTTGGTTTCACTGGTAGTGGATGTAGGAAGCTTCCAGATCTAGCTGGTCATGGTGAAAGTGTCAGGTTAGGTGCTGCTGGAGACACAGAGGTCAGTGCCATAAGAAGCAGTACAGACTGCATTTCAGAATAGGAAACAGAGTATGGAAGGGAATTTCTTATGTTCCCACATAAAGTCTAGGATGCAATGTTCAGAAATCAGAATGACTACTTGCAGAATAAAACCGAGCCAGGAAGTGAATTTGCAGCTCAGCCCGTCTGTACAAGGAGATAATAATGTTAATTCCTGTGAGTAGCAAGTTGGATTCTGAATAACCTTGTGTAAGCAGGTGTACTCCAGAGATAGTGAGGAGCAGAAAAAGAGGATAATTATTATTTTTAGCAATGCAGTAAGGGCAAACTGGGTAAGTTAGCACTATTTCCAAGAAAGATGTTAGGTTGTGGGAGCACAAGCGTCTGAGATAGCCATTACTAATTGAAAGCTCTGCATGAGCTAGACAGAGGCAGGTTTCATCCACAGGAGAACAGACTCATTTCCTCCCTGTGAGAATCAGTCTGCTTCTATAGCCTACCATCTCTTTAATGTCCTTCAGGTGCTCTAGACCAAGCTTTGCCCTGGTGAGATGGAGCTGGCTGCTCAGTGCCCAGGGAGACCTCCCAGCAGAGCCAATGCTGAACCTGGTAGCAGCTCCCAGAGCCAAGAAAGCAATTCCCTCTCTCTGGTATTAGAAACCCCAGGCTTCCTGTGCTCAGGCACAGGACAGGCACAGGGATATAAAAAAAAACAGGGCAGGAGAGAGCCTGTCCCTAGTACTTCTCTTGATTAGAGGAAGGGAGGGGAAGATATATAGGAAAACTGATGCACATATGCCCTATTTCTGAAGACTGCTCCGAGCAGCCCAGAAGAATGCCTATAGGACATAAATGAGCAAAAAGCTGTAATGATTCTATGATTAATGGCATAGTGATACCCGAGGACAACCTGGGGGGAAGGAGAGGATGCCCTTGGTATTAAAATATCTTATCAGGGCTCTTATTGCCATCAGCATGTGGGATAAGTGTCATCATGAAAGACGACTCTGACCACCAAAATGTATGGGAGTTGCCTTGATGGCTAGATAGTGAAGTTAGTGACCTTGTGGTGAAAACCTTCTTACTATGCTCCATTCTTTTGCATCATCTGGTCATCTTTGTGTAATTTAGAAACTTTGTAAAACTGTTCATATCCTCTCTTTGCAAGCTGGCCCGGCAATTAAACCGAATGACAGATGCTCTCTAGTAATACCCCAAATCCTCACATGATGGTTTCTGTGATTGCTTATGTTCTCACTGACAGAAGGATATTAGGCAGGCCTTGGAAAAAGTTTATAAAACTGGTTGTTTCAAAGGACTTCTCCCAGATTGAAACCAGAAATCATGAAAAAGCTGAATATTCTTGCCTCCCTGATGGGACACAAACTTAGAGAGTGTCTCTCTACAGCTCCACACTTGCTGTATCAGCTTACTGCATTCAGTGATGGGCCAGCTGCTTTCACTGGAAGGCAGGTAAAGGTCAGATTACAAGCCAATCTTTTTTTTTTTGCAAATCAAAAGACAATGTGTTTTTCATTTTGAAACTCTCTGCCAGTGTTCTCAAGGCAGGTTATGGACATAAGGATCAGTGGCATCATCCTGGTGGGAAATCAGTCTGTTGTTCTAATCCCCAGTGTGTTGTGCTATATCTGACATACAACTCCCTCTCTGTCAATAAAAATAAATACCCATCTGAAGTTTGTAGCCAACAGAGAATTTCTTTCATCCGAATTTTTTATGAGTTTACCGTAGCTGTGATCATTCTGTTTAGCTCTTTATTAAATTGTCTAAAAGAAAATTTTATTCCAAACAGACTTCAGATTTGTTCTTGTTTATTCATTCAGTATGTGAAACTGAAAGGAGAGATCATGGAGTTTGCTGCAAAGCAGAAGTTCAGATTGCTGCTTGGATCCAGCACCTATTCAGTACCATGGACATTTGAAAGACCAACTGGTGCAGAGCTGGAGCACAACACAAAGAAACCAAACAAAATTTCTCATGCATTGAAATCTCTTTCCAGTAAACATTTGAGTAATTTCAAATTATTCATCAGCTGTGATCTGTCCATGAACAAACAGCCAACGAGTACTGCATTTTACACTGTTCCTTGCAAATAGTTTGCTTCCACTGTGGCTGAGATATGTGTCATTAAGAAGGCAACTGTCCTTTTTAAACAGGCTTTTTACCATTGCCATAGTAAAAACTGTATGTGAGGAGCAGAACAATAGAGTTTAAGATAAATTATATTTTTATAAAATTGCTTAGATATTCATAACAATATTTCCTGTTTCTTATCCAAGGAGTCCCAAGCCCAGTGAACATTACTTCCATTTTAGTAGCAGAAAAAACAAGGCAAAAGAAAAAAACGATGAATTTATTATAGATCCCAGTGCAGATCAGAATAGCTGGGGATGGAATTAGCTCTCTCAAGTTCCACTTCACTAAACAGTAACATTGGGATGATAAGTTTGGTGGGTTTTTTATTTATAATGGGTATTAATGCAGTGCTCGTCACAAAAGGTGCTGTATAACTCAAAAAAAATTCAACTTGCCTGTTTCCATAGAGGACTTACAATAGAGGTCTGTATAGTTGTCTTTTTCTGGATGCAGAAAATCAGGCATAGCAGTGGAAAAGCAGTGCAAGGCTCAGCAGTACTGTCTCAGCCTTTACTGGCCTCTCACAGTTTGTCAATCCTATAACCATCCCTTGATGATCTCCTTGATTATTGCTTGAGGACTGCTATTTGCAAGCACCTTATTCCTGGAGTACTTCTTGGGGAAAATCCATGGGAGAAAGCCTTCAAGAGTTGTCATCTGTCATGACAAGTTGCTTGTCCTGATGAGTCTTGTGCTGAGACCACATTATGATGACTGATGAGGCCATCTGGAGCAGTTAACTCAACCATTTGTAATCATCTCTCTTACAGGCCTTTGGGTAATCACTAGGAAATTCTTTTTGAACAGTGCAGGGTCTGGGGGCAAGAGAAGCAAAGTTATTTCTCTTTTGCAGAAAAGGCTTTAGATAGATATGAACAGAGAAAAATGAAAACCAAACATCCAGTACAAAATATCTTACTGTCCTTCTAGATATTCCTGCAAGGCTATTTTGGTTTATTTTTGCATAGATTAAAGCTCTATCCACATACTATCTCTGTTCACATGTGCAGATTTTCCCTCTCACAAAATTGAGTGAAGTCATTTGGCAGAGACAGGGCTGGATTACTGGAAGTGGGAAAATCTGTGTACAGGGAAACAGTAAATGTTGTTTTCTGTTCTAAACTTTGCTACCATTTTGCAGTATGAATTTGAGCAGATAGTTTAATCCCATGGTTTCTTAGTATTGTTACCAATATGAGATACCTAATTCTGCAACAAATCCATTATGTCCATTTTTTCCCCATGCAGTTCATGTCTTCTACTAGCTCTTTTACAGTTCCATAAGGAAACATAAATTTCAGCTCCTTATGGGCTGGCTTTTCAGCCCAGCCCTTCTCATCAATTTTGCCACATCTGAGGGAGACACTAGCAGTATGTAGGAATATGTAACAGAGAAAACAGCAAGCTCCTCTTTTCTCTGAGAGGCAGATGATAATAACCTGCTTCTTCCTACTCAGACTGTGTCTCTGAGAATTTGGATGGTTGTCCTTATATCAGAAGCCCAATGTAAGGCTGAGCAGGACTTCACATCAGCATGGAGATCTTCACATCAGCAGAGAGAACCTGGGCCATCCTGCCCCCCACACAGTTCCCTGCCCTGCGCTGCAGTACAGTCTTTTATATCACATAACAGAACCACTCTGGTGTCATCCAGCAGAAGATAGTGGTGCAGCTGTACAGTGGTAAAAAGCAAATGAAACAAACAAACAGGTTGCTTTACCTTAAGCAACACGAAATCTTGCACGGAAATTGACAGTAAAAGCACATTGGCATCTTTCCCAGTAAAGGGAACATTAAGTAGTTTTTACTTTTACTGCCAAGACATCTGTGTTTTAGATTAAAATAGTCATTTCACCCTTTTGGTATTTCTAGAAATAATGTAGCTTGCCTACTAACAACAAATGTCTAGTATTTTGTCTGGTACCAAAACACTGCACATTTGTTGCTATTCTGCAACACTATATATTAACAGAAATGCCTGATGCAGAAAATAAATGATTTTGGCTGTACAAACTGCAGGAAATTCATAACTGTCACTGGTTCACTGGTAGGGCTCCTATAATTTCTCAAAGGATCCACTCTGTCTTTTGATACAATAGGCATATTTTTAAAGTTTCTTCTTCTAAAATGCCATCTCTGGATTAAAAGGTATCAGAACCTTGTGATTCCATATATTTAAGCTGGACAAAGCCACTGAAGCTTCAATGACCTTTCTAAAAAATGAAGACATTTCCATCTGTCTGCATGGAACACTCAAAGCACTGTTTCTATGGGAGGCATCATTTGAAGATTTCTACATCTTCTGTACAAGAAATCTCCAGTTTTTACCTGAAGTACCTGTATTTTATTTTCCTTGTGGCCAGTTTTAAATGTGAAGGGGTGGGGATATCTGATTTTTAACAAAGCCCCTAGCTTGTCTGTCTATATGTGGGAGCATTATTGAGCCTTCTGCCAACATTATCTTTCACATGCACTTGTGGAGTAAGTACAGAATTTCCCTACTTTCAATTACTATTATTGCTTCTGTGAAAGCAGCAATACTGATAATAATGTGGAAAAAAGACATGTCACTGCTGTTGCTTTCTTGTAAACAACCAGTATTTACTGGCCAACATTGGCAGCTGGTATTGTTGAATGGTTCCAGGCAGGAAAACATGGCCTGTTTATGCCTGAGGTGGGCTTAGGCCAGGTGGTAGATGACTGACTGCTTCAGATATTGTTCCATGCTCTTTGAGCTGAAAGGATGGTGCACGTGTCCAAAAATCTTTTTTCACAAAGAAAGGGATATAGTATCAAATACAAGGAATGTGAATTCTGGGGGAAATCAGAATAAATCAGCTGGATTTCCAAATTAACTCAGGCTGAACCGGGACCTTTACGTTTTTTCTTGTGTCTGTACTAACTTTGTTTCCTCTCCATCCCCCATCCAAGTTCAGTGCTGCAGTACACCACAAAGACTCAAATCTGAACCAAAAAAACCCTTCAAATAATTATTCCTCAGCATTTAAAAGTTCAAGTAATTTTTGCATGTTTCTTTGTCCACTGACACTTAAGAAATGCAGTCAAAATTAAGAGCGTAGAATACGATACCTTGAAAACAAAAGAGACAGACCAAAAGGAAAATGGCTGAGAAAAATATGAGCTTTTATTAACATTCACAGGGACTACTGAGTTTCTGAGTCTCTTCAGTGTGTTGAAGTGATAACAGTGGTAACTGGATGTGTAAGTTCATATCCTCATTATGTTTTTAAGTGTGTATAGAGCAAGAGGTTGTTTCTGGGTTTGTTTCTTCTTCTGTAATCCCACTACTTAAAATTATGAAGCAAGTGTGCAAATCTGATGAGGGACTCCAACTGAGTGTATATGTTAAATATGGGAGAAGCTATACAGAAACTCAAAGTAAAGACACTATATGGTTTGGAGTCAATATTTGTAAGGAATTATTAAAACAGTGTCAAAACAACTATTTTTTTTTTGTTGTTGTTGAAAGCCTGACCATTATGCTTCTAGACATTATGCTAGCTGGGTATAGACCAAGGGAAAATTTGTGTAGTGGACTAATCTGAGACATGCCAACAATGGACACTGAGAATATGTGGGATCAGGGCCCCAGTTGTAAGATGATAATCATACTGGTATGACATATATAGTGGTATAGCAATCATGTTGGTAAGGAGCTGCTCTGACGTCCGAAGTGGATGACTCTGTAACAGAGGGGCCAGGATACGTCTAGGGGTCTGTCAAGCTGGCATTGGAAGGGCTCCTGATGACTGAGCCTGTGAATGGAGGAACTCTCTGATGTCAACACACATGCACTAAACATTACTACTGCCTCTCAGTTATTTTATTGGAGGGTTTTCTAAGATACAGTGGACAAATGCCACAGACAACAGTGGAAGGATCATTTTATTTTTACGAGCACAGAAAATACTCAGAACATCTGAAGCCTGAAGTATTTTAGTGGGCCTTAATAGAAAGGCTACCAATTTCACAGACTTTATTCTGTGCTTTTGTGTTGTCCTCAGTGTTTGGAGGTTTGTCTGTGCTGCAGAAAACATTTGGATATAATGGCTTCTTGTTTTCACTGGATGCCTGGTCAGTAATTCAGATTCATTAGTAATCAGTCTAATGACAAGAACAAATATTGACCTGTGTTTAAATACCATAGCCCCACAAAGGCACCACCCCAACACTTCTTTTCCATTTGTGATGCTAGAATACCTAAAAGCTGCTACATTGCACAAGCATCTAAAATTTAGAATATGTGTATGTACATGGAGCTCTGCTGCCAAAAGGTCTTTTTCTCCTCTGTTTAGCAAAGCTGCAGGCTAGGCAAGCCAGAGAAGTGCAACCCCAGGGTTTGGAACAGTTCAGTTACTCATGTTCAATCCTTAACTTTATGGTGCCCACTGAGCTATTTAATTGTGCTGTAAAAGATTCTTACAGCAAAAATCAGCCTACTGTTGGATTTTTTTAAAGGTTTGTTGTACACAGGCAGATGAGTAACAACTTTGAGCCATTCCTAGTCTGGTCTCTAACTGAGACCCTGAGCTCTTTATCAGCAATTCAATGCCTCTTAGTGGTGTCTTACTGGGAAGGTCGACAGCAACTACATAGCATCAGAGATGCAGTGATGTGCTCTAGATGGCAGTATATTTTAAAACTATATTAGTTCAGCTGGGTAGAACATCAGCTTGATCAATTTAATGTTTTGGGGTTTGTTTTTTTTTGGGGGGGGTGTTTGCTTTTTTCTTTTTTTTTTTTTTTATTTCTCTTTGCCTGTTTTAACAATAAATTTTTTAAAAGTTTAGATTTTACAATATACATATAGATTTTAAAAAACACATGTAGAATTCAAATAAAAGTAGCAAAGAAAATACTGTTTTCCCCTGAATTTTTAACAGGAAATTGTGGATTTTTTTTCCTGTAAGAGCAGCAACACAAAATACTTTGTTAATATTTTCCTGAGCAATGCCTTGGTAGAATTGTAATTCAGGTGTTTCACACTCCTACTCTTCCAGCCCCAAGGTCTGATGGTCAGACCACATCCCCCAGATGTAGCATAGAGTCCCTGCATCAGTAAATATCCACAGATGTGATAGGTAGAGGAAATGCCTAGCTAACAGAAAAGAATGAGTCTGTAGAGTAGATACTGATTGAATTAGTCAGTTTTGAGGCATTTAGATTTTTTCAACCAAAAGTTAATGTTCTCTGTGAAAAGGAGATGGAAAAAAATTTACATTGCTAACAGAAAAGAATTAAAAAAAAGTTTTAAATAAGCCTTACAAAGACAAAACCCAAGCCAAAACAAATATAGTAAGGGTCAGAAGGATAAGACTGCTGTTAAGTACAGTTTTATTAGCAACAAGTTTCATGTACATGAAGTGTGCACTATTTCCAAATATACTCATCAAGCATCTTCCAGTCAGTGCTGTTGATCATTCCTATTCCGTATGCATTATGTCTCTTCTAAAGCCCACTAGATGTAAATTTCTTCTCCGCAGCAATCCAGTACAGGTTTGGTCACGCACATACTATCATTTATTTGCACTCACAGGCTTTCAATACAACAGAAAATAATTATAACATAATGCATTACTGGATACTTTTCAAATGAAAAAGATAACCTTGACAGACTGTCAGCAAACATTTTCATACTTTAGAAAAGGCTTGTAAAAAGAAACCTTGGAGTATATCCACCCATTAGTGTGAATAAAGCTCACCGACTTTCAGGGTGAGAAACTCTGGAATGAACTTGCCCTTTGACATGTTCTCCAGCTGACTATAAACAGAATTTGAATTTTGGTTCTAAATGTCATTTACACAGTAATTTTTATGAGCATAGCAGCTGAGTCTATGGATTACTCACAAAGCATTTACTTGGGCTGTTTGTTGGTTTTGGTGCTACTTGATCACTTTGGTATAACACGTTCTTTGTGCTTTCATGGATGACTGAGTATGTTTGTAGATTTGAAAAGGTGAAAAATGAGTTTCTAAGAGGCTGTATGAGCACTGGTAATGTGATGGTAAGGATCAGCTGTGAATCTGAGACCTTATGGGGAATTCTCAGGCAATTTTTTTGTCATTTTTTACCCGATTGCATCCCTTTACCCCCCAAAACCTGAAACCAAGAACTTTTGTGGAGCCAGGAGTTCAGGAGTCCTTTATCAGGGACCTTGGAGGCATATGCTTCAGCTAGACAAAGGCAAGCCTTAACAATTTGCTGATCAAAGCCAGTGAGGACTTCATAAATGCCAGGGTCCTGAGAGCTCTTTTGCAAAATGGAGATCTGCCACCTCCCAGAATGGGAAAACGTAACTGTAAAATTCTTTCTGTGGAAAATTTCTACCTTTTACTTAGACCTGGAATAACCTTTTTCTGAAAATGTCAGGCTTCCCCAGAGACTGGAAAAATTCTGATTTAACTGAGGCTGTTTGTAAACACATCACTGTAATATTTGCTAATAACTACTGTATTGATTGCTCTTACAAACCAAAGCCACAAATACCACTAATGTTCATTTCTGATATTCACACAATCAAATACTAATGATTTTGAGATATTTTTCCAGATGTAGGTATAGCTGAAGATAATTTTTTATCTCACTAACTTACACATCTGTTGCAACTCTGAAATATAGCAGACAGGTGCATACAGGTTTGTAACCTCAGATTCACCACTGATTTACAGAACCGTAACAAGAACTTATCTCCCCAAGCATAAAGATGTTACATTGCCTACATTGGTTCTCAGTATGTTTTTAGTATTTTTCTTGGAAAACATTTTCTATCCTGTTCTGCTGCTAGGACACAAGTTTTATAAGGACCATCTCTGAGAAACTGGAAATAATGTGGCTTAGCAAAGTGAGAAATCTTATCCATTAAGTAATGAAGCAATATCCAAAGGCAGTAATAAACAATATTTCATTACATGTAGTTCCACTTTTTGGTTAAAAAGGAAAGGGGTGATTTGATAAAAATTCAATTACATTTCTGCACTCCATGGAACCTTAGAAAACTAGACAGTACTGGCTGAGGATATTTCTTCCAGAAAACGTGAAAAAGGAAGGAAATCCTGTTTGCTTTAAAACGGCACAAGTAGATAACTTTCATTGTTGTTCTGTTTTTATGTGAACAAGCAGGGTTATTCTACTAAAGAAGTATTTTTCATCAAAATAATACATAAATATTTTATTTAATGAATTTGTGGCCTTGAGGCTTGACTTCAGTACACATAAACCATTTTCTATTTTTTTAACAAAAGTCTTGGTGAGATGAATGAATTTCACATCCCCTAAGGAGATTCCTTTGCACAGCTTTATAAACAGAAATGTCAAATGTTCTCTTCAGGTGCATGTCTCTAGCTGTGATGGACTACCTTGTGTGAGGATTTGGCCCTGGATATTCCTTCAGACAGAAATATGAAAGAAACCTCTCTTGTACCTTGCCATACTTCTAGCTGATAAAAATGGAGCTGTCAGCTTCCATTATTTTTTTTAAAGGTTAGATTTACTGTTGACAAGTGACCAAGTACATGATACAAACAACTGAAATGGGAGGTTAGCATGTTTGAGAAGAAGGAGTCAAAATTTCCTCCGTGCTTTTTTGCTTCAGTCTTACTTGTTTTGGAGAAGGGAAAAAACATTATTTTGTAAAATGGTTGTAGTGTAGGTTACATCGTCCCTGCACAAGAAGCCTTTGTTTAGCCAATATAATCTGCAGTTACCTTTCTGGACATAAAATACCCTGGAGGTGGAAAAGGAAAGGTCTCTCTTCACTGTGAAATCATATCATTCCTCACCGTGAAGAGTAGCCTTTTGGCTATACAAAAGCCTTTTACCCAGAATCTTTCTGTGAAGATAATTTAATTGGGAAAGATTAATAACTTCTGATACAATCTTCTTGTCTTCAAGTTCAGACCAATAGCCCAAGCAAGTAATCTGAGATGAAGTTCCAAAATTAATTCTAATGAATGTAAGAAAAAAAGAGTTCTTAGGTTAAAATGAATATAACTGAATCCTTTTTGTTAATCAAAAATAGAGTAGAACTTTCAAATTTTTGTTACCTCTTAGGCACCTCTTGCTGCTGACAGAGGGGAGATTCGGGTGCCTAGACATCCCTGTCTGCTTCTCTTCAACTTGATTTTTTAGCTCAATTTATCATAGGTATTGCTGACAAAGGGAACATATCCACTTAGATGAGTCTGAAGGTAGACACAACTCCTGAGGAATGCCATGTGTAGAGCATTACAATTGGCACAGGCATTTTGCTGAAGGTGAGGGTTGCCAGGGAATTTGAAGTACTGCAGCTGATTTTTGTGTTACTGATTCCCAGATAAGGCTGTTTAGGGTAGTAGCAGTGATTTAATTTTGAGCTCAGGAACAGCAGTGATAGGGAGAGAAATGCATGGTGGGACTTCATCTCAGATGATCTTGCCATTGGAATAGAGATGGGGAACAAGTGAGTTTTTCAGGTTTTTAGGAAGTTTTCATAGAATTTTGACCCCACGGTGGCAGCTAAATGCATGACATCTGTATTTGCTTAGGTGTGTTGGGGTAGGTAGAGAGTCTCCAGAGTTCTTATCTGTGGGAGATTTGTGGTATGTGTTGAGGATATTAATTCATTCCCCACTTTGGAGAGTCACTGGGCACAGATGTTGATCAATTGACATCTCACATCAGGCAAAACACAAATTGCTTTTAAAAATAGCTCATTTCAGGAACTCATTTTGATTAATATTATTCTTTTATTTGTTTTATATTAGTATCAAAGTGAAGCACACTTGTAGGAAAAAATCTGCTTTTAGCAACTATTTCAACTATTGGAACAAAACCTGATGTTATTTATTATTATAAACCAGACATACCAGGGGCTACTGAAAGATTTGTCAACTGTGTCTTGATGTTTGAAAGAAAAAGCTAATTAAAATGTTAGCCCATAGTTACCTATCACTTCATCACTTACACTTGGAGGTAGAACACTAGGCCTGATATCCACCCTCATAAATCACTGGCTTCATCTTCTGTCACTACATTTCAGACAACAATAAGGCTATTTAGTTATTGTTGCATAGCTTAGCATAGGAACCAGGTTTAATTGAGCCATTAGGGATATTAAATTTCTTGCCATTCTAGAATGGCTCACAATATAGCATGAAGTCCACTTATCTTGAAGATTATTGCTCTAAATAATAACTAAGAGTTACAGGTCTTCCATAAGAATGTATTTTTTAATCTTGATTTTGCTATCATCATTTGGTTTATAGTAGTGTGCTAAAAATGAGATTGCACTGAGAACAAGAGAGTGCTCAACTAACACTTGGTATTTAAGCTTCTAACAAGTCTCTGAAAGTTTAAAGTTTTTCTTCAGTGGAGGTGGAAAGCAGAGCTAAGCAGAGCTTTAACAGGATCAAAGCAGTCTTTTCCCCAAGGCTTCAGCCATTTACATTGTTTACTATTATCCTCTTCAATGTATCTTTTATTATCCATTACTGCTTATCTGTTCAAAAGGGCATTTCTTCAGCACTCTGAATTAAGTATCAGTCTAAGTTAGTTAATTCCTATTGTTACAGAAGGCTTTACCAAACTTTTATTGGGAGGCATTATCAAATTGTTTTGATCTTATTATAGTGTATAGTGTTGCACCAAACAAAAAGAATTCAAATAAGCAAGTGTAGCATTCTTGACCAAAATATTATATAATAAAAATATATATTTATTTTCTTTCTGACCAACAAATTCTTGTGGCTTTTCTGAGAAATCAGAACATATCAGCAATCTAGAGGTTTATTTTCTTCCATCGAACAAACTTTCACACAGAATCACAGAATCTCTTTGGTTGGAAGAGACCTTCAAGATCATCCAGCCCAAACTTGGACCAACACTGTAAGCTCACCAATAAACCATGTCCCTAAGGACCAGGACCAGGTCCACACGCCTTTTAAATATGTCCAGGGATGGTGAGTCCACCACTGCCCTGGGCAGAGTTCCAATTCCAATGTTTGACAATCTTTTCAGTGAAAAAATGGTTCCTAATACCCAGCCTAAACCTCCTCTGGCAACACAAGTTCCAAAACGTCCGAACACGTGTTTTGCTTGTCTGTATTTTTACAATGTTAAATCTTACCTTTCTCCTCAGGACCTAAAACCAACAGAACCACCTGTTCTGGGTTGCTGTAGTATTCAAAAACTGAAACATTTGAGATGCATTAGGTTCTTGAACAGAGCTGGGTACACATCTTCCTGTTCCATGTATGAGATCTTCACATGATAAAAAAACTTTAAAACAACAAATTGAGGGACTAAAACGTCAAAGAGAACGTAGAATCCATGTGAGATTCACGTTCACAGTTTTTCTAGGTGATGATAATTTTGCCATATGAAGTGATTTATCTACCATGTCTCTGTGCACACACGTAACAGGAAGGAAAAACTGACCAAGAAGTAGTTGAATATTGGTGTTTATTGCATATGGTTGATAAAGCTGTTTAAGATCTTAGTGCTTGATTTGCAGTGTACAAATTCCTGTGTCATACATAATGTTTTTTTGTCTTTGTTTGTTTTTTTGTTTTTTGTTGTTGTGGTGGTTTTGTTTGTTTGTTTGTTGTTTTGATTTGTTTTTTGGTTTTTTGTTTTGGTTTGTTTTTTGGTTTTGGTTTTATTGAAAGGTCTGAGCACTTCCAATCTCCCAGCAAGCAGCCCTCTTGTTCCCTCTGGTTACTCTGCTTGGAACTTGACTTGGGTCATGAGAGATACATCCCCTTTCTTCACCCATGGAGGATGGCACAGTGAGTGGCATTTCTATGTTATCCTCAAGAGGCTATAACTGTCTAAGGTTATTGGTGTAATACTGGAGCAAAGCAATGCAAGTCAAATGATTCAAGATAAAATATTCATACTGTTATCCCCTGAGGGCACTGATAAGAATTACTGTCCCTTACCAGTTAACTCTGGGACTTTTATGCAGCCACAGGCCCAGGAGCCCCATTTCAGCCCAGCCTCAATCACCATCTCAATGGTGACCTTGGCTGTCCCAGCCTGCCCTCATCTCTGAACAATGTCCCAGACTGTAAATATTAGGGCACTGTGCTGGAATCCAGGGATATTATATAGAGAAAGGTGTATACCAAAGTTTTTTGGTGTTATTTTTTTGCCACCTTCTTTCATAACTCCCATCCCATTCAAAATCTGGGAATATGTTTTCATCTGTTCTCTGGTTTAATGGTAGCCATTCCACTGTGAAATACTGTGGTTGTAGTTAAGAGCAGAAGACATAAGGCAATATCTGATACGCAATCCAGAAAGTGACTGAAGTAGAATATATCTACTGTATATCTACTACCAGTCTCTATGAGAGGAGATAAGGTGCTGAGAGGCTAATAAGATTTACTCACCCCAAGCCTGTAATTATCTGCTTGAGGGAAATATTTGACCCAGCTATATGAAGGAGTCCCATATTTCTTTAAATTTATGTTGCAGCTTTTTATGTGTGCAATATATATTATTTTCACTGGCACACAATATCTGCTTCTAGCTGTTGTATGTGCTTGAATGATGAGGACACACCAATTTCATTTTGGAAGGGGCAGTAGTACAATCTTTTTTCCCTCACTTGGCTTTCTCAGAAGTTGCAAGAACGATTTTGAATTTATCCTTTATTACTTCTTTCTAAACTTTTTCAGTTTCTCAGTAATACCATTTGAAGGGAAGGCTTTGTTCTTAAAACCTGAAAGCATTGATTCCATCTGACAGCATCACATGGAGATAAATGAACAACATCTAAGCAAAAATGATTTACTATTATTTTAGCTGGTTGCACAAGACTGAATTCTACCATATTCCAACCATCTGTTTTGCAAGGAAAGGCAGGAGTTTGATGAGGCGCTGCACAAAATACAATCTTCGCCCAGGAAAAGTCTAAATTGTTTTTCTCCCCCAGCTGGTATAATTCAGGACACATATTTTGAAACTTGGAGAATCTTGAAGAAGGACTGGCATAACTTGTTTTTTTTCTAGCTTTGCACTTTAACATTTCCGAAAGTTGGCAGAAACCCCTTTACACTGAAAGGGTAACAGTAGCCCTCAAAGCCACTCAATTTAGACTGGAACACCACACAGCATCTGCTACTTCACACATGCAGTGTGCAGAGGACTGGGGTGGGTACATGGAACAGAGCCTGTAAGCATAGCCCAAGCCTAAAAGGGCAATTCTTAAAACTTTTCTGTATTCCTCTGCATATCTGCAGCTTATATGGACCTGAATTAGTAAACTTCTCAGGGATCTAAATTTCTGTCCAGAGATGTATGATGGATGATGATCCATCCATGATGGGGATGGAGGCTGCCTTTCAGCAGGTGATTATTGCATCTAGGTCTAACAGAGAAGGTCACACAGGGACTCAGCAGAACAAAGCAGAAGACAAAGTGAGAGCATCAAAGCTCTAGGAGAGTAACCTTGTTCCAGGACCACCCCTGCCTTCTGATTAAGTTGTTAATCCAAAATAACACAATAAATATTTAGCAGAAATAAGTCCCAGCAGTCCTTTGGTACTAGAGTGTTTTCCTCCTCTGTCTCAAGTTTTCCTTGCTGCTCCCAGCATAACTAAGATTACAGAGTGCTCTGTAAAACATCTATCAAAACTGTTTGCCTAATCATCTGGTGGGACCCATCTCATTAAGTGGCTGACATTGGTAGGTTGGGGAAATATTAGTTATCTTAATTACTTTTTTCCATATTCTGCTATTGGAAAAATCTCTTTGATTGAAAGTCTCAGTAAATTGAAATGTAGGGTCCCTCATCCTCTGCCAGACTAAGTTCCCCACTTTCACTCTGAATTAAAAATCCTGATGGGTAGCTCTAGTAGCTCATAGAATCATAAAATGCTTTGGGTTGACAGGGACCTTAAAAATCATCAAGTTCCAACCCCCCTGCATGGGCATGGAAACCTCCCACTAGACCATGTTTCTTAAAGCCCTCTCCAACCTGCCTTTAGACACTCCCAGTGATGGAGCCTCCACAGCTTTTTTCAGGTAGCTTGTTCCAGTGTCTTACTAACCTCACAGTGAAGAATTTCTTTCTCATATCTGATCTAAAGCTGCCATCTTTCAACCTAAGGCCATTACTCCTTGTCCTATCACTACATGAGCTTGTGAAAAGTCCCTCCCCAGATTTCTTGCAGGCCCCCACAGGTACTGGATGGCTGCTGTAAGGTCTCTCCAGAGCCTTCTCTTATCCAGAACAACCTCAACTCTCTGTTTGTCTTCACAGGAGAGGTGCTCCAGCCCTCTGATCATATTCCTGACCCTCCTCTGGACTCACTCCAATAGCTCTGTGCCCTTCCTGTGCTGGGGGCTCCAGAACTGGACAGGTACTCCAGTACTCCAGGTGGGGTCTCGGGAGAGCAGAGCAGTGATGTGTGAAAACAAACTTCACAACTCACGAAAGATTACAAAGCAGATGTGTTTGTTAACAGCTCGGGGTGCGAGGCGGATAGTTCCTTTCCAAGCTCACACACTGCAGCTAAATGCAAACAACTATTTATTACCCAAAGTTATACATATGTAGTACTGAAGCATTCATATACATACGAGAAGCAAGGTTATTAAAATCAGCTATTAACATAAGTCTCCATCCCTCTCCGCATGGGCACTGTCCCCTGGTAAATGTGAGTCTGGGTTTTCTCTAAGCTCATCAGCAGCACCTCCTGGTAGTCCTTTCATAAATCAGAGTTATCCTGCCTGGCCACATTCTTCCTGGCAACATCCCGTTGTTTCGTGTCAGAAAAGAGTCTCCAGGGCAAGTAGGGCTGGACCACTGTTATCTCAATCTACAGGATTGCTGGCTGATAGTTCTGAGGTTAGTCATTCATCCAAGAGGACAAAGCAGAGTTTTACTTCAATACCTTTCTATCATAAAATAACATAGTACATTAAATTTAATAAAGAATGTTTTACAGACATCACTAGAATCCAGTCTAAAAGTCCCCTGGCACAACTTGAGGCCATTTGCTCTTATTCTGACATGTTAGAAAGTTTAAACCTTTTTCATCAGTAGAGGGGGCGAATCACATCCCTTTATCTGCTGTTCAGCTTCTCATCAAACACCACCCTGAAGTCCTCCTCAGAGCTGTTTTACATCTCCACCGTCTGTATATGTGTTTGGGATTGTCCTGACTCAGGTGCAGAACCTTGTGCTTGATCTTGTTGATCTTCATGGAGTTCAATTCATGCAGTTCATTGCCCACCTCTTAAGTCTGTCAAAGTCCCTCTCGATGGCATCCCTAGGAAACAGAAGATGGCTTTTGCTTGTCAGCTCTCAATGTGCTGATCCTTTCAGCAGCTGCTGAACTTGGCTGTTCTGAAACAGTTTTGTGCAAGATACCGTAGTACTTCTCTCAGGCGGTGCCAAGACTTCTGCAATGGAGTTTTCAGGTTCTTTCCACCACCCCCGGCTCCCCCTCTGGAAGTTTGGTGGTTTGCATTTCAAAGTTAACTGGAGCTAAAACTCGTGGGGAAATCTGGTGTGTAACTTTTCCAGACTAAGACGAAAGTTTTTTTACCTGCGGGTCCTATTTGTAATCTAGCCCTTCTACCCCAGGGTCCTTCCCCGCCTCCCGCCCCCCTGACCTCTCCTGGTATTTTTCCACAGCTTTCCCATGATTTTTCCATCTTCCCTTCGTTAAGCAAAGTAGCTTCCTTTGCACATTCCTTTCTTATCAAGTTACATCATCTTCGCCACTTCTCACAGGGAAATAGCAGATTTGGCTACTAAAAATCAAGAGTGCTTTAAAATGTCTAGGAACAGCCAGATCAGCTGTGCATAATTATTCACATCTTTGATTTAATAGGTTCTAAAAGCATAATCCAAAGGTCCTACCATAAAAGTATATAGGACCATTCTCACTGCATATTTGATGCTTTGTGTCACAGCAGCAAGGTGTCACACTACTGATTTTTTCCTCTGGTAGGTCATGTGCAACTTGTTGAATTCAAGTAATCGTGTGCATGCATGCAAAATACCATTTCATTCATGTGAGTTAGATACCAGATAGATACTACTGACATGAAACTTAATGAGTAAACATTAAACAAAAGAGAAGATGCAGAGAAAAGAGGCACCAGCCAGACAATTTTTTAATGCACTTAATCGTTTTATAAACTTACAACAAATCAGACTATACACTGACATTTTGAGATTGATAAAGCTGTTACAGCTCTTGGCTCAGCATCACATAGTGAAATGTATGGTTAAGAACTAATTGTTACAATGAGTTCCTGTTTGGAAGGTTAGATAATGTCAGGAGAGGAATGAGGTGAATTTTGTCCTAGAGGAAAAATTAATCCATATTTTCTTTGTAAAAATACAGAAAAAGTGATATGCTACCTTCATGCAAAAATATCCCTTTTTCAATCTTAGAAGTACTCTGCCATAGTTTTGGAAATAGTCTTATGAATATAGTAAAGGAAAACTTCAATTAACATCAGTTATTCACATCAGCATAATAGGTCTGCTCCATATAAAACTGTAGATGCTGTCACCCCACAAATATATATATATACAAGACTTCTTGTTTAACAATTAGATGTTATTTTTGCCATGTGCAATGGTGCTGAAATCCAAGGGGAGGAAAATAATGGGAAAAACAGCATCTGCCTAGCTAAACTCAAAGCTTGAAGGCTGTGCTAAGCAAGAAAGAAAAAAAAAATCTTTTAGGGAGAAATTTTACTTTCTTTCAAGTTATTGTTTTCCTTATATCCTCTTTCATCTGTAGATAGTGTACCAATGAAAACTCAATCTATTTTCAATATTAAAATAATGTACAGTAAGACAACAAATGTCTTTTTTCCCTGGCTCTCAAGTATTCATTTTCTCTAGAGATCCCTCAGACTTCATGCAAGAGCCCCCTTGTATGAATTGTCAAAATATGACAGTTAATCCAACCACAGTTTTGTGCCAACTGGGGCAGGTTTTCTAACCATGACTGCTGGTAGGTACTTCAGTCTTTTAGCCTGAACTGGCATTAGAAATACTCTTTCATTTGTTGTTTTTGCTGTGTATATAGGGGGACACTTGGTGGACAAATATTTCTTGTGTGGAGAATGAGCTCTGTCACTTCTTAGAGCAGGAGAATGAAAATGAGAGCTGTTGATGGTGCTTCTCCCCACACCTTCTCCTTGCATTTCTTTTGAGTCTTGAGAGACTGCTTATAATTGATTGATGAAGGAGTCCTGTCCCTCTTCTTTGTAGCTTGATTTCCACTGAACAATGCAGCTGTCAAAGATTTTTGTGATGCAGTTCCTTGTGCGTACAGAGGAGCTGGGTAGAGATAAAGTATAACCTGTCATTTTAAAGAGTCTCTTAACAAATAAATGAACGGTTGTCTTATTGTGCATTCAGCCAGAGCTCCATACCCAGAGGATTAATTTAAATGCTGCTGACATTTAGAAGGAGGGCCCTGGGCTTCCCAGGGGCAAAGGCAGCTCACCCTGCACTGGTCCAGGCAGTCTGCCCTGGGGGGATTCCCTCTTTCCCTAGGGAGCAGGTGGAGGTATGGCTTCTGTGGGTACTGCTCCTCTAAAACTTTATTTCTTCAGAAGGCAGTGTAATATTAACAGCCCCATGGGAGGTTTTGAATTCAAGGTGATGATGAAGGGCTAAGTGGTGCTGGTGCAGCCAGCTCTGACCCTGCTTGGCAGGCAGTGCATCCCCACAGTACCAGGGACACCAGGAAGATGTGATGGCATTGAAACCTTCCATGCTTGCAGTGAGTTTTACGGAGCCCTCAGAGGCATGCACCTGTGTGGGCAAACAGGATGGGACCCTGGAGGTCTGCCTTCCCTGAGCCCAACCTGGACACCTACCATCATTCTCCATACGCTGGCTGGCTGAATGGACACATCCCTGCCCCACTGGTAAGGGTCCAGCTGCCTCTTCCTGCTCCAGTGTTTGGGTTTGATTGGGGATCTGTGCCAAGTCCAGTTCATGGGTCCTCTGGGGTAGCATGTGGGTGAGCCCTGGTGAGGCCACACCTCAAGAACTGTGTCCAGTTCTGGGCCCCTCAGTTCAGGAAGGTTATCGAGGTCCTGGAGCAGGTCCAAAGGAGGGCAACCAGGCTGGTGAAGGGAGTCCAGCACAAGTCCCGTGAGGAGAGGCTGAGGGAGCTGGGGGTGTTCAGCCTGGAGAAGAGGAGGCTCAGGGGAGACCTCATCGCTCTCTACAACTCCCTGAAAGGAGGCTGGAGCCAGGGGGGGGTTGGGCTCTTTTCCCAGGCAACTACAAGCAAGACAAGAGGGCATGGACTTAAGTTGTGCCAGGGGAAGTTTAAGTTAGATATTAGAATTTCTTTACCGAGAGGGTGATCAGACATTGGAATGGGCTGCGCAGGGAAGTAGTGGATTCTCCATCCACTGAGATATTTAAAAAGAGACTGGATGTGGCACTCAGTGCCATGGTCTGGTAACCACAGCGGTAGTGGATCAAGGGTTGGACTTGATGATCTCTGAGGTCCCTTCCAACCCAGCCAATTCTACGATTCTATGAGGCTGGCTGGCTGGGCACTGTGCAGGGAAGGGGGTCCCCACGACTTATCAGCTCTGAAGGAGCATCAGTAAACTCAAAGTAGAGAGAGAATAGGTGACCTCTTGCTGGTGCAGAGGAAGGTGATGAGCTAAATTAAGCTAAGTAGCTTTAAAATAAAAGGAGGTCCTTAATGAACACAGGCCATGTCTCAGAGCAGGGAGAGGAGCTGGTCTGCTGCTCAGCTGTTCAGCTCCTCTCCTCAACACTTCATTTGCATGTGAATGAGGAACACCTGGTGGGATGCACCCCAAAGCTATGCTGTACAGAGCAATGCCTTGGGGCTACTCTGGTGCTTCCCTTCCTCACCTCCCCTCTCATGCACTGACAGCTCCTGGAGTGCCACCCAATACCCCACAATTACTGTTGGTTGGCATTTGCTAGGAGTAGTAAGACTTGGAGCACCTGAGAGTGATTTATGTGTCATACTGTCCCCTGAAATGTGCCAATTTGCTCATTCTCAGTGCTGAGCAGTAGAAAGAAGTAGGTGAAAATCTCTCTTAAGGCTTTCTTTCTCAGCAAGAACATGGCAGTTAAACCTTGTTTTTCCTCTTTTAATTCACAGGACCACTGACACATTTTCCCTTTCCCTGTGTTTGTTTGTCTTTTTCCTGTGCCCTTCCATCCTGTGATGAATTCACTCATTTTAAATTGCTGCTGTACATCCAGTCTCAGAGTGGAAGGATTGCACTGGGCATCCATTTGGGGAGTTTCACTCCTTCCTTGTGCCAGTGAGGCAATGCTTTCTTCCAAGGGCCTGGTCTGTATTTGATGTTCCTTCTTCCATAAGGTCCTCCTGGGTGTTCAGCAGATTGCTGAGCTGACAGCCAGAGAGCACAGCCTCTTGTTTATGCTCCATTTGCAGAAAGAAATACTTATCACTGCAGGCTTCTTTGCATCACCCCACATGTGTAACCCCATGTTGGTGGACAGAAATTCAGTAGGGCCTGATGAGGCAATTGAAACCCTTAGATTGAATGCCCTGTGTCCTTTTCTATCCAGAGGCAATGGGGAAGGCTTTAGCAGCTGGCTCTGTCCTTAGGATTAATAACTGGAAAATCAATTTGTCATTTCCCTGTCATAAATTAAAAGCTTATATGCCTTATAACACAAGTATAATAGAGGTTAGTGGGTATTGATGGAGGTGTCAAAGTTTACCCAGCAGAGCACATCTCTACTGTACAATTTAAATTAGATCTCATCCACAAGGAATATCAGTCAATACTTGTATAAAAAAAGAAATCCTGAGCAAAAATATTTTATCTGTTTCTACTCTGCTGCTGTGACTATTGCTGCTGGAGGTAGGATGTTCTCAAGGGAGGCTGTGGTCCTGTTTTGATCAGTGTAAGTGACTTCTATATTGTGCATTTGTGTCTGCACATTAGACATGTTTTTTTTCATCTTTTCTGGATGATCTTTCAGGGTCCCATCCAACCCCTTTCTGTGATCCTGTGATAATGGCAGGTGATTTGTGTCAGCAATTCAAATATTGCTGAGGTTCTGTATTTGCAATGTATGGTCTCTATCAAAAGAAGCACAGACAGCCCTTTGAGGGAGGTGATACTCCCTCTCCCTCTACTCTGCTCTTGTGGGACCCCATCTGGAGTACTGTGTCCAGTTCTGGAGTCCCCAATGTAAGAAGGACATGGACCTCCTGGAACATGTCCAGAGGAGAGCCACTCAAATGATCAGAGGGCTGGAGCATCTCCCCTATGAAGACAGGCTGAAGAAGTTGGGGTTGTGCAGCCTGGAGAAAAGAAGGTTCCAAGGTGACCTTATAGCAACCTTCCAGTATCTGAAGGGGGCCTACAAGAAAGCTGGGGTAGGGCTTTTTTACATGGGTGTGTAGTGAGAGAACAAGGGGAAATGCTTTAAAACTCAGAGTGGAGATTTAGGTTAGACATTAGGAAGAAATTCTTTCCTGTGAGGGTGGTGAGACACTGGCACAGGTTGCCCAAGAAGTTGTGGCTGCCCCCTCCCTGGGAGTGTTCAAGGCCAGGCTGGATGGGGCCTTGAGCAACCTGGTCTGGTGAGAGGTGTCCCTGCCATGCAGGGGGTTAGAACAAGATGATCTTTAAGGTCCTTTCCAACTCAAACCATTCTATGATTCTATGGTTCTATGGTCTTATAGCAGCTACCACAACAAGAGCAGATATCGGTCAAAAGAAAAGGGTGTGTGGTGTATAACACTTTTTAAATGAAGTGTATTACATTGTCAGTATTGAAAAACATTGTCAAAGAAGGAAAACCTGAGGGTAGGAAGCTAAGCTTGGAAGGCTGGATCCTGTTTGCATAGGCTTTTCTGTGTTGCATCAGATAGAATTTCTTGGTCATAATTTCTTTGTACTGAATATGATAATAAGACTGAAAATTGTGTCTGATACAAGATTAATTTAAATGAGCCTATGAACAGTGCAGATATTTCAGTGATATGGGGGAACTATCAAGTTCTGTTAAAGATGCAGTATTTTCATTAAATCACAGACTGTATCAGATGTAAGATCCAACTAGTCTCCTCCTCTTTCCAGGAATAACCTGTTGTAAAGGCTTGACCATGACATGTTAGATCCTGTACACTTCACTTCCTACAAGGCTATTCATTGCAAGAGAAGGAAATGGTATTGCTACTTGCCTTTTACTTTCCCCACTTTGGTCAGAGGCTTTAGTTGTCTGCAGGAGTCATGAGACTAAATGCAATGACTGTTCCTCAATCACATACCCCAATTAAGTTGTCCCAGTTGTAGGTCAGAGGCCTGTTGTGTTAATGGCTCCACAGCTGATTGATACTCTCTTTTGAGCAGGAGGCTCTGGGAAGTGAGACTGAACAGGGTTGCTGAGGGGGCTATCAAGTGCTTGTAGGCAGCATAATCAGTGTCAGGGGTCAAGGGCTGGAGATGGAGAATGAGAGATCCTTGAGGATTTCCATGAAAGGTTTCTCTTCTTGGGTGTAAGAGAGCTCAAAAGGCTTCTGTTCCCAGCAGCTGAATGGGTGAGGAGTGGAATCAAATAGTGACTGCTGGAAAGTTCATGAAAATTTGATAGACTGATGGAGCAGGGAAGCCTACGAAGAATGAGAGAGTTGGTTTTAAATTGTTCCTCTTGTCGTGCGTTTTCCTTGGACTCAGCTTTCGTTTCCATTGTCCCATAGGTTCTTCCAAAAAAGTGTTTGCATGAGCTCTGTTTCTCCCCATTCCCCCTTTTTTTGGACAGTGCTTTGAAGCACGTACTACACAAGGTGTTCTTGGCAACTAAACTATACAGTAATGATGATATCTCTTCTCTAGTATAGAGTTGAGTGTTTCGTTGCTTTTTCATCTATTTGGTCTTCAATACAAAGGATAACAGACTAACACTTTATAGAGTTACAAAAAGGTTTTGTTTTTCTGTTTTTTTAAAGAACATCTAAGGGACTGGAGATAAGTGGAGTGTGCTTCATATGTAATGAAATTTATACTGATAGCATAGAGGTCTGAAGATGGTAGCAACTTGTGCATTCAAACTTAAGCAAATAAGTGTAATCCTCATTACTACTGCTTGTAGTAGTAATGGATTATGGACTACATAGATTGATATGGATTCCTTATATGCTTTCCATGGTGTTCTGAAGCATTCAAAATGCTGAGGGAATTATAAAGCACCCCATTTAGAAAATCAAATATAAACTGGATAAATAGTCTCTGCTCCTTCCAGCTTGCTGTTAAAAAGGCAAATTAGCTAGGAAAAGAATAGTGAGAGGGCAAGAGTATTAACCTTCAGATTAGAAAATATTGTATCACCAGGAGAATAGGCTGTATGACACTAATCTGTGCACACTAAGAAGAAATTAGATGCTTACTAGATAATGTAATTGAAGGTAGTTTTGTTTTTTTTAATTAGATTGTTTGACTAGTACCAATTGAGATTATTTCCTTCACTTGCATAGCTATGGCAGGATGGTAGACAGTGTAGAAAACTCCAAGGAGGAGCTGGATTTTTCAAATGAATCTTGCTTTTTCAGAAACATTGAATTAACTCAGAATCAGTCTGTTACTGAATATTGTTTTGAGTGCTGACTACAGTGACAAAAGCATATACATACAGTGCATTCCAGAAAATATATCAATCTGGATGATTAAAAGTAAAATCTGTGTATGTTATCAATACATGTTATGTTAAACAACTTGAATTATGGTGTGATAGTAAATTGGACACTGGGAAGTCAATCACAGTTGCACCAGCAGGGTAATTGGTTTCTGAAAGAGAAACATCTCAAAAAGAGATCCTCTTGTTGGAGGTAGATTCTGGCTGTAGTGCCTGGAGGCTGAAGTGTTGTGGCAGGAGATGAAGCTTTGCCTGCCTCAGTAAGGCATTTCAAAACCTGGGGCTGCTTTGCAGGGTACAGTTCCTATGGCTACCAGCACGTCCTGTATGTCCAGGATATATGACTTGCTTTGCAGAGCCTTGTGCTCACTGTGATGAAACATGGCTATGTTTGTAGTTTTCATAGTTGTTGTACTGTTAATGGTCCTAGTTGGATGTGAACTACCATCACAGGAGAGATGGGGTTTATGTCCCATTTTATCAGTTATTTCCTTTTCAGTCTAGATGATACCCTTCCCTGGTTTAGCTTGTGCTGTCCTTTTATTCTGTCTCGAATGGGAATTACTGGCTCTTGAGCCTTTCTCTTGATTTACTGCTATTTCCAGAATGAAATCTCTGTATGTGGTCCATTCCAGACACATTTCTGACTATTTATGGACTTTCTCCATGTCTTTCTACTTTGTTATGGAAAAAAGCAAGCCCTAACTTACTAGAGTATAAAATGAGTGTCTATATACCTTACAGCACAGAGGAAGCTGGATTTAATTAACTTGGTATGTTCAATGCCTGTTGTCTTTTTCCAGTGTTTCACTGCAATTTTGAATCTCCTTGTGAGCTGGAATATTCCATTACATCAAGAGATGAGGAAACCCCCAGCAATGCCTGGCTCAGGCTGAGTGCAGAGGAGATCTCACAGCTAAACATCCCGGATGGGCCAGAGAGAGATCACTCTGAGAATACACCCAAAGGTAAGATGATTACAGCAACATAATGACTCCATTGTAGTGGTTAGTTTTGTTTTTTTTTTAAAACCACCCTCTTTCTCACCCTCAAAATATCCCAAACTAAAAGACTCAAAACCCCATGCAAAGAAAAATATTCTCCTAAAATACTTAAGAAAGGTATAATCCTTTTACTGCCATGGGCAATGAGTGCAAACAATGTGACAAACAAAAGGAGTCATTCTGCACATGAAAAATCTGCTTTTGTCTAAAGGCAAACCACACTGTATGCAACGCAAAATGTCAAATATAGTAGTGTGAAAAATCTGAATCAGGCTGCCCTGTGCCCTAAATGGTATTTGGATGAGAACAATGCTATGGGGTCTTTAATTAATTAGAGTCATTCAGAGTTTGGAAGACATGAATAAAATAGTATCTAGTTTTACAGGTTCTAGGACCTGTTTATTGCTTGCTTATTTGAAGACCATTTTAGGTCTTCTTCTTGTGTTCAGGGCTTAAGTTTTCTGTTTAGTAAGAAAACAAAAACAGGTGTTGCCTGTAATGTAAGAAGAAAGTTTCTGTCTATGAAGAGATTTAAGAAGCCTGAGAACTGTGGAGTACAACAGACTTTTCTTCACTGGAAGCAAATCTGGTTTGTTGGAATTATTTTTCCTGCTCCTGAAACAGAAGTATATTTTGTTAGGATCATAAGTTCTCAAGATATTTTAATATGTATTTGTGCTCTTTTTTCCTGCTGTTTTTTACTTGAAACCTCTCCCAATAAGGGTTGGCTGGTGTTGATGGAGCTACAAAATGGATCTAGCAAATGGAAATGGGGGAGTTTCAAACTTTATCCAGGCAAACAAAGAGTTATAGGGAAGGACAACAAAGATTCTCAGGGATATGGAACAGTTTTCATGCTAGGAAAAACTAAACTAAAATATACAGGCAGCTTCTTTGTTCTGTTCGTGATGGCAGGACCTCGAGGTCTATAAATACGCACACTGAAGAGCAATGGGAAGCAGCTCTGAAGTTAGTGGGTGCCACATATAGAAAAAGCAAGAGAAGATAATTTTCATTAATAAAGTGTGGTAATAGGATGCATTAATTAATGTTATGGAGGCCACAAGTATACATAAATTTAAAGACAGGTCAGAGGAATTCTTGCAGAACGCATTCATCACTGGTTATTTAAATCAATAGTCTGTATACTGTTCCAGACACTAGAAGCCTCTTACACAAAATGCTACAAGTGAAAGGTTCCTTTTCCTAGTAGCCAGCATCAGAGAAGGCATTTGACTTTGCAGACCAGTAGTCTTTCTGTTTGTAACTGTTCTTATGTTCAGACAAATACTGAGGAAAAGTTTCAGTGTCACTTTTGTTCATTCTGCTTTCTCATCCTTATCAAAAGTATAGTACTCACAGAGCCATTATAAATTAAGTTTTAAGGCTCATTGCTTGAGAACTGATTCATCAGCAAACTGGGTCATTTTGGTGAGCTCTATGTCATGTGTAAAGCAGATGGACCACACTTGTGATGCATGCAAATATCTTCTAATTTCCACATCAAAGAACATGCATGTGCACACTAGAGTTCTTCCTACAAAGATCATATAAATTATCACTTTTGGAAAAGACCTCTAAGATCACTGAATTCAACTGTCAAAGATAAAGTTAAGTAAAGATTTGAGGTAAATCAGTGTTCGCTGTTGTCTTCCTTTTTCTTAAGTTCTAGTGCAAGCTGATTTCTGATGAAATTTAGCAGTTAACACCTTGTTTTATTGGGAAGAGTAGCTATCATTTTCCTGGACTGGATAAACAGTGGGGAAAACCTAGGAGGAGATAAATGTAATATTCTGGGTCAAGGGCCTGTCCAAGTTGCTATAGTGCTGCATCTTGTCAGTGTGTGTTTCTTCACACTGAAGTTATAGCTTCATCTCTATTCAGTTTTGTAGGTCTGTCAAAGCAGAAGGGGAGACTGTTGGCTGGCCCTGTAGCCCAAAACCAAGGGAGGTATTTGTTGATGATTTCCAGTTTCCTGTTGGGATAAAATTCCATTTGTAAGCCCAAAGTTTTGAGGTTTTTTCTTCATCTGAAATAGAGGCAATTTAGTTTGAAACTAGTGTTCTGCTATTTTCTTCCTTAAGAAAATTCTGAGAGGCTAGTTCCCCCAGTGTCAAACAGTGACAGGATTTATATTTGTGGGGTGCCAGGGTGGGTTGTTTAGGTTGTATCATTGTCTTGCTTGTTTGATTGAGTTATAAAAGTTATTAGGCATGTTGGACATAGCCAGTGGAAATTTTCTCTTAAGCCCCTCAGTAAGAGCTGTGTACGTCTGCAACTCATAAATGACTGTAACTCGTGTGTATAAAGACTCATTTGAAAATCAACACTTGGAGCTAGCATCTCTTTTTTTATATATCCCTTTAATTACAGCTGCTTGGCACAGATAGTTGTGTGGTCTGTTTCAGTCTGAAATAATTAAGCATGGTAATTCCAACCCCCACTGATTCCTGCAAATTGTACTTCCAATTATGTCAATCTTATTTCATCTCCTTTGCAGACAGTAATGCACAGAGATAAACAGAGAGCATAACGAGATTTTGGGTTGATTTAGCTCATCCTTGTCAGTTGGCTATCAAGTCGTGTAAAGACTTTGATAGAGACAAATGCCTTGGGTATGAATCATTGTGCTTTGTGTAAGTTTCTGTGAAAGGTTCAGTAGGAGATAAGTGGTAGATCAAAGACAGAAACTGGGAAAACATCTGTATTTTTGTCCCTGCAGCGGGATAGAGCTCAGTCTCATGGAATCAGAACAAATCAGCACTGATCAAGCTACTTAGAGGAAGAATTAGTTTCAGGTGTCTGTTGGTTACAGTCACCTCTCCACTCACTTGTCGTGTTCAGCATGTGGTGTCACACAAATCATCAATCTTCTGAACAGGGACAGGTGGTGAAGTGGAAAAGTTTGATACTAAATTATTCATGGTAAAAGATTGGAGGTCTGGGTTTGCGGGGAATTAAAAAAGCATCCTTAACTAGATAATACTAGAAGGTGAAATTTAGCATAGATTATTTGATTTGAGGTGGTGGGAAAAACATAGTTTGGCATACATAAGGACAGATTGTGAGGTGATTGTAATCATTTAAGCTGATTTTGGGATAATAATACATCTGTGAAAACATTATCTCAGTAGCAGTCACAAAGTAAATGTGATGCTAGGACTTGCTGGGAAGGTAGTAAAAAATAGGAACAACATGCTACAGTATAAATGTCTGAGGCAGCTGTACCTAGAATATAGCATTCTGTTCTGGTTCCCATGCATCAAAAATCATTTAATACAGCTGGGCAAGTTATTAAAGAGTGGAAACAAAGGTGATCTCAAGTATGTAATGTCTGTCTTTGAGGAATACTTAAATTATATTGGGCTATCTGAAGGAATACATGACAGAAATTTGTAAAATCTTTATAAAATATATATGAAGGGTTATAAACTCCTAAGACTTTATGCACTAAAAGAATGAGTACAGAAAGAATATTCATTATTTCTTTTAACAGAGAATTGAAAAGCATCAGGTAAATTCGTATATGTCAGGTTCAATACAAAAGGAGATCCTTCAGTATGTAACCAAGAGTAAAATTCTGGAACCTTTATCCACAGGGTATTGTTCATGCTATAACTGGAAAAAATGGGTGTGCAAGTAGACAGAATATATGGAGAGAAGAAAATTAGTTGCAGGTCCTAAATTCTCAAGCCTTTTCTGTTAGGAAGTCCTTGTGCAATAGACCCTTGAAGGCCAGGGGTGGGGTAATGCAGTTGTTGGCACTTCCTATTCATGTATTCTTTACTGTGTGTATCTACACCTGTTTTTAGAGCCAGACCGTCTGTAGCCAATGGATTTTTGGTCTGTGCTGGTAAGGTTGGTATGGTGATGTGTCCCTCCCTCACCTCCTACTGCATTTTTTTTCCCTTTGAAAAAGGAGACAAATACACTAAGGGTTTCAAATCAATTTGGACAGTGAAAGAAAAAGTACTATTTAAAGATTCAGTATTATTTGCTATTCTGCTAAAAGTTTGTGAATGGTATCAAACCACGCACAAATATTAGGTATTCCATAAGAAAATTGCAGGACTGTCTGTCTATAGAAATCTATAGAAGGACAGGACTGTCTGTCTATAGAAGGGAGGCTAACAAGGGACTCGGTGGTGGTTTTTTTGAAATTTAGTGCTAAAATGCTTCACTCTTCCCAATCTTGCATGTGGACCAGTGGGTGATACAATCACTAGTTTATCTATCAGGTAGGCTCTGCATCGTATGTGAAGATCTGCTGGAGGTACTGAGATTTCTAAGTCAAACTTATAGAACTTTCTGCAGGATCAGAGATTAAAGGTTAAAATTCCACTGATGTGCTTAAGATTGACAAGAAAACCTCCACAGTTGGGATCTGTATACCTGCAAATATACTACGGTCTATTTTAATGAAATGGGAGGAACTGGAGATCTTACAACTGTGGCAGTATTTCCAAAGGAGGCAAGTTAGCCCAGTTTGTGGTGAGAATGACAGAGCTGGTAGACCAAGGAATTTGTACTTTGCAACTGTTTGGATGCATTTGTCATGCTCAAGTGAAAGAGTCATGTGCCTTTCTGATAAACTTGAGGTGGATCAAACTAGCCGTAAGTTCTGTGCCTCTCAGCTCTTGATTCAGACCTGGGGTTTTCTGTATTTGAAGACATTTAGGATATAGCTCTGAGTAGCAGAAAGAGTGCCTTTCCAGAATTCACCTCTCCTGCTACCTCATTGCAGTCCTTGTATTTTCCTTCCTCCAGAGAGGCACTGGCTCAGCTTCTTGTCAGCAACATTGCATTACTGGGTTGCCCATGGGGTTGTGGAAGTTATAAATGTGGTTCTTGATCTGGGACCACAGTTGTGGCTTCCTTCCAAGTCAGATTTTACAAGGAAGAGGAAGCGAGAAACCACTAACAAGTTCAAAAATAACTTGAGGGGTGAAGGACCATCAGGAGATGGACCCAAAACAAGAACACATAAGCTTGATCCAGATACGTGCTTCATTATGTCAATGATCTGCTTCCAACCATAAAAGTTTTAAATTTGAAATATTAGAGGGTTGTCCACTCCTGACTATGGTGATGCAAATGCCTCCTGTTCTGAATCTTGTGTTTCTAGATAAAGCAAGTAAATTTCTGCTTCTGTTATCTGAAGATTTCAGGACCACAAAAATATACAACTACTTGATAAAAATTTCAGGTGAAGAGATAAGGTATGGTCCTTTGACCATACCAAGAGATAATGGTACCATCATTTCAAATGGACCACCATTTCAAATAAGAATAAAAAAACTAGCAAGCTACCCTGCAAATGTGAAAACCAATTGAGGCAATTCCTTAATGGAAAACATAGATTAAACTTCGATGAAGGTTGGCAGGAGAAGTGGGAAATGAATGAGGCAAGTTTCATAACCACTGATAAACTGAATCATTCATAACCACAGCTAATTCACTGATTAGCTGAAAAACTCTTACATAAGTTCTAAAATGAGAAATATCTGCATAGTGTGTTCATGTGGTTTTGATTTTTGTAATTATTCCTAAAGGGATGGAGCACACCAAAGGCACTGAGTGTATTAGCAAAACAGAGATAATGAACTGCAGGATTATAAAAAGGCTGTTGACTTTAATCCATGATTCCTCGGACAAAGAAGAGGCAGGTAATGAAAGATAATAAATAATATTTTGTTACAGGTAATCACTATTAAGAAAACAGTAGAGAATAAATTAATGTGGGCTTGCAAGTAAATAGTTGAGAAGTTATTTTTCATTCAGGATTCTTAAGCAGAAAAAAAAAAGTCTTTTAACACTTAAAATTCCACTGAAAATCTGAGGAAAAAATTTATCTGAAAAAGATAGCTATATACTAGAGTCAAGAAAAAAAGGCTAGAGAGAGTAGCTGTGCTCATGCTAGAAAGACAAATTTATTCCTTTACATAAATCAGTAAGACTGGTTTGATGATATACTTTTATCTCATAGAACTGATCTATCTTATGTGTCTTTTAAACAAGGCAGAGTTTTTCTTCTTTTCTTTAGCAAATCATTGCATAGAGTTTGAAATTTTGACAGGGTGGGTCTGAATAAAGCCCCCAAAATTGTCTTGTCAAGCAAATTTCTATTTTAGAAGAAAAATGTTTTTTAATTACTTTTGTCATGAAGTTGGCTTTGCCCATTTATTATTAATAAATCGTGGGATTTCCTACAGAGCATTTTGCTCTACACCACAGATCACCATCTCTGGCCATCATCTGGAGTCTTGCAAAGGCACATCAACAGCATAATGCAGGCTAGATCACAACTCCTTTTCATCTGTCACTGTAATTTTGCTTATCAGAGAAAAAGCCAAGCTGCAGAACTCTGGCATTGAATTTGAGCATCCGAAGGTTCAAGAATGATTTCAAGATGTTTATTCATATTGTTGCAGAAATAAAAGACCATGATATAGAGCATTATGGTGCAGGTTTAATTCCACTCTCAGTGTTTTTCTCAAAGAGGTGGAAATATTTGAGGAGGAACCAGAGAATCACAGAATCACAGAAAGTTAGGAGTTAGAAAGGACCTCGAATGATCAAGTCCAACTCTCCCCTACCAGAGCAGGGTCACCTACAGGAGGTCATTTAGGAACTCATCCAGGTGGGTTTTGAATGTCTCCAGGGAAGGAGACTTCACAGCCTCACTGGGCAGCCTGTTCAGTGCCCTGTCACCTTCACATTAAAAAAACTTCTTGTGTTTATATGGAACCTCCTATGCTCAAGCTTCCATCCATTGCCTCATGTCCTATCACTGGACATAACTGAGAATAGCCTGGCACCATCCTCCTGGCTCTCTCCTTTCATGTATTTATAAACATTAATGAGATCACCTCTCATTCTCCTCTCTCCAAGCTGAAGAGACGTCAGCCTTTCCTCATAAGGGAGATGTTCCACTCCCTTCATCATCTTGGAGGCTCTATACTGGACTCTTTCAAGTCCTTGAACGGAGAGGCCCAGAACTGGACACAATATTCTAGATGTGCCCTCCCTAGGGGAGAGTAGAGGGGGGGAGAACCTCTCTTGACCTACTTCTAATGCACCCCAGGATGCCATTGGCCTTCTTGGCCACAAGGGCACATTGCTGGCTCATGGTCATCATCTGACTGCCTTAAAACATTATAGCTTTTCAGGCTGCCAGCTGTGGATAGGGCAGGCGGTCGATTGATCCTGCATGTCAACAAGGTCACTTTATCACAGGTGAAAGTTTACTGTGACACACACAACCAGAAATTTTACATACTGAACCTTCTTAGACTGAGATAAAAGGAAACATCAATTTGGAAGCCCCATCACCTAAATACACATAAGTGCAAAACCATGCACAGGGCATTTCTAAGTGTGATTCAGTTAACCATCTTTGATCCCCTACAGAGTTGGTATTAGAGTAGCAACTTAGTCCAAACAGTAGCTTGACAACCTGTACTGCGAGCCTATAAAAAAAGTTCAGGAGGGAAGAAATGTTACATTTTATGAGCTTTTTTGCGATTTGAATATTTTTTTGAAGGGGGAGTTGGACTCACAATTTTATTTCTCTTCAGGATTATAAATCAATGGCAGGTAGCTGAGGGAAGAAATGAGGGGAGCAGCAAACTGGGTATGTCATAGAGAAACCATGGCATATTTGGTTACTGGGAATGCTCTGCTATAGGGCCAGTATCTGCTGTGTGACAATAAAATATGCAAAGAACATCTCTGTATTTCTGAGGACTACTCAAATCTTTACGGCATGTGCTTAAGGACTTTGTGAGACTGAAAAACAAGGCTTGTCTCTGCAGCATTGGGATCACATAATGTGTTATTTGTTTGATAGCATGTCATCTCTGCACTTTAGTAGCCACATTTATAGAAGGAGAACATATTTATAGAAGGACATCTTTCACAGGCACCAACACAGTGGTGTTTCTGCTTCTTTTCAGGTGTTGATAATAACCATAAGGATTTTATCCCTGCACCACCTTTGGACTGTAAAGTAATAGCACTTAGAACAGGAGATAATTGATGGGATTCTTTTTACAATCACTTTATAAAATTAAGAAAACTTTGCTGTTGAGGAATTTTCCCCCAGTAGACAGCAACTTAATATGGGGTTGTGACTTTGTAATAAATTTTAATTATTGTATAGTTAATAATGCTAAAAATAATAACTTCTTTGATATTAGTGATTGATTTGTGAAACCACTTGTAAATAATTGATCTTTTGTTCCCTAAAGGTTGTTCTGTTAGTGCTTTTTAAAGAAAAGAAAAAAAATCAATTCAGTAGCTAAAACAGACAATATAATGTGTCATAACAACGAGTATAACCATGGCTGGGTTTCTAACAGGGGTGTGTTCTAATAGTTAACCTAGGAAACTGGAAATCAGTATTTCTAGGTGGTTTTGCTATTCCATCACTAACTCAGTAGGAACATGATCACATCCAGCAGCTGTTTGGTCCCTCAGCTTGCCAATGAGCAAGACTCTTTAGTCAGCAGACTTCATCAAATATTGCAAAGCTAACAAGGATTAGTTCTGGTAGGGCTATTTTACAAAGGGAAAGTAGAAAACTACATCGTCCTGTTATTTTAAGAATACATGTGTTCAATTTACAGATGACAAGATGGCTTTTTTCCTGCACTGGTAACTAACTGTCAGTCCAGAAAAACAGTTTCTTCTGGAATTTTTTCCCCTGTTGTCAACAACAGAGGGTCCCCAGCTAGACCGTGGTGCATTCTGCTCTTCTGTTATTGAATAGAAACTGAGAGTTTTAATATTTGAAGTGGAGGAGCATCCTTCATAATTCCAAGAACGTGTCAGCCGTGTGGCATCACAGATTTAAATGGAATGTTAAAAGAAGCTTGTTTGCTTGCATGTATATTAAATAAGATGAGAAAGAACAAACCCCTTTAGGATCATTGTTTAGAGTAGGTTCACATTCTGTATGTTTGCAAAGTACTTTGAGTTCCATTAGAGGATAGGTGCTCTGAGCTAATATTCCTGTTCTGTGTGTGATAGTCATTGTGTTTCTTGGCAGTAATGGGGCAGGGAAGATGGATTATCATTAATGTCAGCAAATACAGTTTTAACAGTGTTAAACACATATCTTTGTGAAACTAAATGAGATTTTTCCTAACACAGCTACTGATTGGTATTCACTATGCATTTTGCAGGCTACCTCACTATACTTAAAGCAACAAACAATCACCAGGAGGAGTCAAGCAGACGCTGCATTCTCTATAATTACAAGCAATTTTCCAATTGAATTATCCTGTGATTTAATTCCTTAGCTTGCATCTGGAGAGCATCAGCAATGTGCAGCTGTTTTGGCTTTGAGAACTAAAAGTTGTTTTTGATGCATCAAGAATGGTCTTGCAGCAATGATGTCAGAAAGCAGTTAAATCCCAGCTCACTTCTGGATTAAAGTTTTACTTCCTATTTCTTGTTCTCTTAGCTTACCATCATGTTACAGGCCATGGGGCCAGTAGCATTTGTTTTTGGGGAGTTATGAATCCTAATTCAGAGTATGTTTAGTCACTGAACTGAAATTATATTACGATGGAACATGAAGTTTAATAGAACCATTCCAGAGTCAGTAAAGGCTGGAGGGATGGAAATTAAGGATAAATGATTTTAGTTTATACTTCTGGTGCAATTGTATAGCTGTGGTTTGTAAAAGAAAGAGATGGTAACTTGAAAAAGTACCCAGTGGAATAGGTATGACTTTTCCTATCACAGGGTTCTTTAGGCAGGCCAATATAAGAAGAGAATCTCAGTCATTTCTTTGTGAGTGAAGGGTGGACAAGTATTTAGACTGGATGTACTGTGTTGGGTTTTTTTTTTTTAATTAGAAAAAGAAACAGCAAGAATATAGAGAGCTTTGTGAGGTTGAGATTATCATCAGAGCTTTCAGAGTATTTTAGATTTCAGTGAAAATATATTATTTAAATTTAAAGTCCCAAAATCTGTTTGCTTGTTTGATTGGTTGGTGGGTTTTTTGGGGTGGTGTTGTTTATTTTTTTCATTAAGTATGAAGATTGTAGCTATGCATCTTAAGAATAAGAAAACACAGTGGTGTATTTTTGTAATTCCTTCAGGTTAATGAGAACATTTTTCAACTGTACTTAGTTAAACAATGGGGCAAAAAAGATGTGAAACTCATAAAGCACGCATTAAGTTTCTAGCTTCATGACCTCTAGATAGGTTAGTGAATGTCTAGGCCTTTGTTGTAAACAAATACCTTTTGTGAAGCTGTTGATATAATGGAAGGTTGATAAAATAAGTACTCACTTTATTAACTAGGTTGTTTTCATTTATTCAGATATCAAAAATAGTCTATTTTTGGAAATAAGATATTGTTATTATTATTTAATATAATTTAATTAATTAGTTAATCATAAATATGGTTTAAGAACTATCCATCCTGGAGCTGTTAATTATCCAAAGCTCTGAACATGGTTATGTGGCTACATATAAAAAATTGGCTAGTTTAAGAGTTCTGAGATCCTGCAGAGTCCTGTTCATGTGAAATGTGTGATGCTAATGATTAAGTTCTTTGAAAGTTTGGCTCTTTTCTCCCTTTATACTAAGTCAATGTAGCCCCTGGGTAACATCCTAAACAACCTTAAACACTACTGAAATTCACTGGTTTTTATATTTATCAAGAGACAGATCTGTTATTAGTATAGCTGCTTATGGAGGAAAGTAATTAAAGGAAATAATTTCCTTAATACCCAAGATATATTTATTTTACACTATAGTAAAAAGCTTCTAATTATAAAAATGATGGTGAATTTATTTGAACCTGGAATAGAAAACAATTTCTGTTTATATGTTGTCTATATTTTCAAAACATTCTAAAGATATTGGTTTGTAGAAGAGTTACTGTTTCAAAGTGTGTACACAGATCATCACAATTCTGGATCTGAATCACTTTCTCAAAGGCAATTTGTCTTTGATGAATGATAAATATTTTAGAGATTTACTTTCTTTGTTTTTTTGTGCTTTTTTTTTGGTTGGTTTTTTTTTGTTTCGGTTCTTTTTTTGTTTTTTTGGTTTTTTTGGCTATAGCAAAATAACTTCTGTGAGGCTGAATTGAATCTACAAAGAAACAGAGGGTCCAGTATTTTATCTTCTGTGCCTTAGAACAGAAGAAGGGGGGTTGGCAAGCTCCCCACTATAAACAATGTGATTTATAAACACCTTATAATGATAAGAACAAGTAGGTTCTGATTATATCTGAATAACATAAACATGATCGAATTTGCCTAATGGTTATATCTGGTTCATAATTTCTCCTTCCAGCGAGAATTGTTTTGTGCAGGTTTAATATAATCAGGACACTAAGGCAACGAGCAATTGAATTGCTTCTTGCAGAAGTTTCCATTGTTCTCTCCCAGAAAACAGTTCTGTAGTACTTGTCTGCTATAGAATTTCACGGTGTTACTTTTGTTCCTTAAAAGAGGGCTTAATTTGGACAAGCAGCAAATACCCTGAATTAACAATTTTATTCTCTTAAAGCTAAACAAATTTTCAGTTCTGTTCTATGGCTGGAGATGTCTTCCCCTGTTCCTATGTAAACCAAAGATTATAGTTGCAGTTGTGTTTGGAAGGACTCTGTGGGCAACTGAGGATTTGTCACAAGCTGAAGGGAGAAACTCCTGAAGGAGAAACAGTGAGAAAGACATAGGATTTTTGGATCAACCAGTGCAAGAATTTGAGTCACTGCCCCTACACAGTGTAGAGAAGACAGAAGCAGTGAGGTAATCATGGCTAGATTAGGACTGAGAGGTATTACTAATAGTTGAATAAAATCAGGAAGAATGCAATGCCTTTAGAACTGGAGTCCTGGAGGCAAAAACTGTAGCAGAAAATAAAAAATCTTTTACATGGAGTGTAGTAAGAATTTGTGTTCCAAGCAGAGGTTTTACTGGTTGGAAATGGAAGTAATAAGAGAGACTTGAAAGATTCTGTTAATTGCCACTACCATCAACTCCAAGTATGCTGAAGGTTTTCTGGAAGCGAGAAGATTTAAGCTTTTGCAGTTGTGGGAAACAGTGACAGTGCCTAACACAGAGTACTGCATACCAGTCCAGTCAGCTGTGTTTGAGAAAGTAAATCTGAATTGGGAATAGTTGTAGAAAAGGGCTCTTAGAATGGTGCTTAGGAAGCAGAGATCTTGCTACACGAGATGAGATTACAAAATGTCCCTTTTTATTCCATTTATGGAAAGTAGGTATTGAGACATAAATATATTTGAAGAAAGAAATGCGACTGTTGAATTACAGAAGAAAGCTGACCGAGGATGTTTCATTCCCCAAGCCTGTAGCACTGCATGGTGGAGTTGAAGCCAAAGTGCAGGACCCAACACTTGTTCTTATTGAACAAGTGGCCTCAGCCCATTGATCCAGCCTGTCCAGGTCCTTCTGTAGAGCCCTTCTACCCTCCGGCAGATCAACACTTCCACCCAGCTTGGTGTCATCTGCGAACTTACTAGGCTGCCTCTGTCCCCTTGTCAAAATAATTGATAAAGATATTGAACAGGAGTGGCTCCAGTACTGAGCTCTGGGGAACACCACATGTGAGCAGCTACCAAATGGGTTGGACTCCATTCACAATCAGTCTTTGACCCCAGCCATCCAGCCAGAGTTTGACCCATTATGGCATATAGACAGCCAGTCTTTTTATGAGGATGTCATAGTGAACAGTGTCAAAGGCTTTACTGAAGTCTGAAAGAATGTAATGGCTTGAGGGGTCCAGGCTAATTCTGTGGCACCAATGTGAGTACCTAGAGAGGGGATCTTCAGGACCCTGAAGGATCCAGGAAGGGGTGAAGAGAGGGGGGCTAGTGCTCCCTTCCATTTCCTTTGATACTCTGTAGAAGCCAGGAAGACAGAAAATCTGTCCCTTCCTGCTCCCTTCTTCCCTGCTGCTTCACTGTTCTTGGAGGTCTTGGAGAGAGGCTCCTGTTCTATTATCAGCTTGCCTTGTGCTCTGCAGAATTGAAATTCATCAGGTGCTGGGAAGAGCTGTGAACCCCTCTCACAAGCTGGCTCTGCCACAGGGAACTGTAGGATACATGTCACTGCCATCATTGAGATCAGGTTTTGCATATATTTATTCCTCATGCCATGTGTTACTGCCCTTTCCCTGTTCCAGTAAATCTGTTTGAGTTTTCATTTCAAGCCTATGTCTGTTTTCCTTTTGTCTTTCCTTGGGAAGGTGGAGAGAATTAACAGAGAGCAGTTCTGTTCTCTGGTTTTTAGTTCTTCCTGACCACTAAACTGAGAAAAAGAGTTAGGTATTTTCTCCTTAGAGAACAGAAATGGTGCAGTATTCCAATATTTAATGGGTAGCTACAGAAAAGAGGACAGGGGCTCAGTCTTCACAAGGAGCCACAGGGAGAAGGCAAGGAGCAACAGGTACAAGTTGCACTGGAGAAGGTTTCTTGTTGATCTAAGAAAGAATATTTTTTTTATGGTAAAAAAAGTTCAATGGAAGAACTTCCCCGTCACTGGGTGTTTTCAAGATGCAACTGGGCAGGGTGCTATGTAAATTCATCTAGGCTCTCTTTCATATAATCACAGAATTATTGAGAGTGGAAAAGACCTCCGAGATCATCAAGGCCAGCCTATGAACTAACCCTACCACCTCGGCTATACTCGGCACTAAGTACCACATCCAGTCTCTCCTTAAAAATCTCCAGAAATGGTGACCCCACCACTTCCCTGACCAGTCCATTCCAATGTCTGATCACCCTGTCTGTGAGGAAATGCATCTTAATATCCCACCTAAACCTTCCCTGGTGCAATTTCAGTCCATGCCCTCTCATGCTATCATGGGTTGCCTGGGAGAAGAGCCCCGCCTGGGAGAAGAACCCCCACCTGACTACACCCTCCCTTCTGGTAGTTGTAGAGAGTGATGAGATCCTCCCTGAGTCTCCCTCAAGCTAAACAACCCCAGCTCCCTCAGCCTCCCCTCATACAACTTTCCCTCTCATCCCTTCACAGCCTCGTTCCCTTCCTCTAGACCCACTCCAGCACCTCAATATCTTTCTTGAAGTGAGGGGCTCAGAGCTGTACACAGTACCAGTGCTGAGTACTGGGGGAGAATTTAATCCCAAGTCTTGATGGCCACACTGTTCCTGATCCAGGCCAGGATGCCATTGGCCTTCTGGGCCACCTGGGCACACTGCTGGCTCATGTTCAGCTGGTTGTCAGCCAGTATTCCCTGGTCCCTCTCTGCCTGGCTGCTCTCAGCCACTCTGTGCCCAGCCTGGAGCTCCCCATGGGATTATTGTGGCCGAAGTGTAGGATCTTGTACTTGATCTTGTTGAACTTCAAACCATTGGCTTCTGCCCATTGACTGAGCCTGTCCAGGTCATGCTGCACCATCTTCCTACTCTCCAGCAGATCAACACTCCCCCCACTTTGGTGTCGTCTGCGAGTTTACTAAAGGTAGACTTGATCCCCCCATCCAGGCCATCAGTAAAGATGTTGAATAGGACTGGGGTACACCACCCGTCACCAGACACCAACTGGATTCAGCACCATTCACCACCACTCTCTGGGCCCGGTCACCCAGTTTCTAACACAGCAAAGGGTGCACCTGTCCAAGCCAGGGACTTCCAGATTTTCCAGGAGGATGCTATGCGAGACTGTTCCAAAGGCTTTGCTGAAGTCAGGGCAAACCACATCCACAGCCTCCCCTCACTCACTAGGTGGGTCACCCAGTCATAGAAGGAGATGAGATTGGTCAGGCAGGACTTTCCTTTCCTAAACCCATGTTTTCTGGGCCTGATCCCCTGGTTGTCTTCATGCCACTTGATGGCACTCGGGATGATCTGCTCCATAGCCTTGCCAGGCACTGAGGTCAGGCTGACAGGCCTATAGTTCCCTGCATCTTCCTTCTGGCCCTTCTTGTGGATGGGCATCACAGTGGCCAACCTCTGGCATCTCTGCACTTAGCCAGGACTGGTGATACATGGAGAGCAGCTTAGCCAGTTCTTCCCCCAGCTCCCTCAGCATTCTGGGATGAATCCCTTCTGGCCCTATAGACTTCTGGGGATCTAAGTGGCACAGCAGGTCACTAACTACTTCCTCATGGATTATAGGAGGGGTAGTCTGCTCCCCATCCCTGTCTACCAGTTCAGAAGCCCAGCTGCCCTGAGTATAGCCACTCTTTTTTTTAAAGACTGAGACAAAGAAGGTGTTAAGTACCTCAGCCTTTTCCTTGTCTTCCATTACCATGTTCCCCCTCTCATACAATCAGGAATGAAGATTTTTCCTGACCCTTCTTTTGTTATCAATGTATTTATAAAAATATTTTTATTATCCTTAGCAGAGATGGCCAGATTAAGTTCTAACCGGGCTTTTGCATTTTTAATTCTCTTTCTATGTGACCTTACAATATACTAACAACACTTCCTGATTCACCTGCCCCTCTTTCCAAAGTTGATACACTTGTTTGTTTTGTTTTGTTTTTCTGAGTTCTTTCAAAAGCTCCCTCCTCAACCAGGCTATTCTTTTTTCACTCTGGCTCATTTTTCAGCACAAAGGAACAGCCTGCTCCTGCACCTTCATAATTTCATTCCTAAAGTACATGCAGCCTTCCTGGGCCCCTTTGTTTTTAAGGACTACTTCCCAGGGGACTCTCTGAACCAGCATCCTATTTAGACACAAAAAAGTCGGACAGTTGATCTCCTGAGGTCCCTTCCAACCTGCTATTTTTTCTAATTCAAATTTTAAATGGTTAAAGCACCTCAAGAACATTTTTCTCTGTGACAGTTTCTTGCCAATAAAAACCTGGACAGTTCATGCCAGCCCTCCTGAAGAGCATTCATAGCTGAATGTCTTTGTAATTTGTGTTAATATGTGGAGTTCTGTGCTTTCAGCCCTGAAAATTGTGTGTCACTCTTCAGTGATGACTAAAGTGATGAAATTTCTCTTGTTCATTTGTCCTAAAGTCTCAAAGTAGGAATCAGACCATTGCCCCTCACAATGTTAAGTTTAGAATGGAGGGGCAGTGAACTGAACAGAAAGCCACATAGCTCACCCATGTCAGCCTGAGATGAGAGTCAGACAGAAAAAAATATCCTAAATTACAGCATTTTACTTGAGCTGATTTTTCCAAATGTCTGTTTGAGCTATTGTCTTTGGAATTTATTAACTTTTATTGAGAACTATTCACTTAGAAAATTTAATCCTTGTGATGATATCAGCTGAAAAAAATTAAAATGTTCTAGAAACTGTATCTTTCTCCCTTAGAAAATTCAAGATCTTAATGTAAGTAATTATCCTGAATGAGCAAATAATAGATGTAGCCCTCAACACTCTGAACAGAATTAAATTATAGTAACTGGTTTGAGTGAACTAAACCTGTTTTTTTTTAAAATTCTTTTTAGAGCTGTAACGAGACAACTTAAAAATATATATACGAACTTCTATAGATGTCCTTTGGCCTACTAAAAGTTAGTTTTGTACACAGAACATACCCTAAGAGAAAAAATTTAGGAAAATATTAATTTCAGTCTAAAAATGAAGCTTCTAGTAAAGATCCTTTGAAGACAAGTTAAATAAAAGGGCTCTATGTTCCAGTTAACGTAGTTCATAAAAACATCAATCATCATTTGATAAATTAGTGCCTCAAAATGGGTTGACAAACACAGAAAGAATAATGCAGTAATTGCAGGAGGTCTGTGGGTACCAGATTGTTATGGCATTGAGATTATCAGCTAAATTAAATCTGATTAGTTTTATATGTTTTTTTAAATTTTTTCCTTAGAGTCTGAAAATGCGCCTCATTGTTAAACATGGTACCAACTTATGCAAAAGAGGAATGTGTCTTCCTCTGTTTTTTGAGTGGTATTTGTCCATGGAACAAGTACTTTATGAATTCTTGTGTGTAACAGCTTCTGCATTGATGGGTTTTAATCACCTTAAAGGCACAGCAAGTTGCATCTGATCTCTCTAAGGTGCATCTTATTATGTCATTCATCACCTTAGTAAGTTAGTAGAAATTGCAAAATCTATAGAGAGCTCTGACTGTTATAACAGATGTACTGGCAAGCTTAACTTTGCTTTAACCAAAACAAATAGAAGAAACTTCCCTAAACGTCTTTGATGTTTCTGCATGTCAACCATCCATATAATATGTAACATCAAAACTAGACTAGAGTTTTTAAAGAAGAATATTTATAATTAATGTTCCACTATCAAATTTGGCTGCAAGTCCCGAAATGTGATAATATTTTTTTTTCAATTTAATTTTCCTTCCCTGTCTTTAAATCCAGATAGAAATAAGTGGGTATGAAGCATATTATCTCAATTCAGTAGGAATTCAGACTTGTCTTTAGGGGTGGGTGAAAAAGTAGGGGAAAAATTAGCACTTCTTAACTTGTAGGAAATTTCTCTCATCCTATGGAATTTCATCACAGTGCCTCAGATTTAAAGGCCCTTAGACTTGCTTTATTATTTTGGTCATTGTAAGGAAATATGTTTAAGTGTCTGCGTATTTTACTGTTAGAGGAGCTTCATAAAATTAATCATCTGCTTGTGTAAATTGTTAGAAACAAAGTCAGAATCTCCTACAGGTGCTAGTTTGGAAAAGGCTGGGAGTTAAGAATGACTCAGTGAACTAATCCATGGGGACACCCTAATTTGGGAATGACAGTGACAGCATTTCTGATTTCCTTTGAGTCTGAAGGTGTAAGCTCTCGTGTCAAGAAACATATCATCACGTCTAACATATTGTTGCCAATGCTAATACTGTTCCATTGTCTTTGAGGGACTGGTGCAAAAAGCTCTCTAATGTGTAGGTATAGGATAAGCACCTAAAACCAACTTCCAGCCATGTCCAGCAGGGGTGACTTACATTGTCATAACCAAGCATTCATATCTCCCTAGAGTTGTGGATATTTGTGCCTTAATAAAAAGCTAGCTATAATACTCAAAACTTCATTGCAGGGAGTACCAGAACCTAATAGTGTGTTTTATTAAAGATTTTTCTTCTATCAGTTTTCAGACTAACAACTTTCATTGTCTAGACTTTTCCTCATTCTAATATTAATAGAGATCTATATAGCATACAGACAATTATAGTCTTCTTTATATAAAAAAAGAAAAAGAAAAGAAAAAAAGGATTACTAGAGGTATTAAAATATTTTTAAATCAGAATCTGACTCTCCTTTATCTCCATGGGACTGATATATCTAAGCACTGTTAGGTACTTAATAGCCTTTTAAAAAATCTTTCTAAGGCAGATGTGTACTATTTATTTATGCTTTTTATTTAAGCCTTTCAGATTATAATTGGGGTGTTTTGTACAAATGTGTCTTTACCTGGACAAAGTTTTTCACTGATTTGGTAGACAACTTATTTGAAAATTGGTTTGTGTTTTCTTTTTGAGTGAGGCTTGGCAAATCTGCTAAAATGCATTGTAATAATTTAATGTGTTATGAGCACTGGAGATCTGTGGTACTTCAAAAGCTTACTATTGAAGTGGCGTGGCTTAATTAACCTCAGAGACAAAAGAACATTTTCTTAGATCATGCTTTATTAACTGCTTTCAGAGAATACAGGTAAAGACCATTAATTGCTTTTTATGATCAATGGGGTTTTAGCTGGTCACACAGATTATGTAACTGGTACATAACTATGTAATTGATGATATATTTCTAACTGCTACACAAAACTTAATTATAACTGATAAAATCGGAGGCAAACGTGAGGAATTTCCTGGTAACAAAGCTGTCTTGGAAAGCTGGAACTCCTAGAAAATTAAAGTGTCCTCCCATTATTCTAAATAAAATATTCTTGGAAGGCACTGATGAGAGGGACAAGAAACTACATTTATTTATAAGCATAAATTATATATATATATATATATATAAGATATATATAAAAGTCAGCATTAAATAGCTGTAGGTAGAGTCCCACCTGTGCATTAACTGACTTCACAACTTTAGTGTTTCTCCATGGTTTTACAAAATGGGGGAACTGGAGGAAGACTGATAAGTAATGATTCCAGTCTACATGTCACACGTTTGCAAAACATGAAGAAATGTTGAAGGATGCTTTGAAGGCAGAAACCTAGAGCTTTGGTGACATCAAGATATGACCAAGTGCTGTGCCCAGCACTTAGGTATTCTCTAACTTTTCAGAGTATCAGAACTCACAAAATTTGGCATTCAGTTGCTCTAATTTTATCCAGTGGTTAGGAGCACACTCATTACATTGGGACCACAGAGAGGAATGAATCAACATGTGAGTCTTTTATGAGACAAGTAAATAAATCGCTGGAGATTACTGGGAATTGTTCCTAGTAATCTTGTTTACTGGTAAATGTTGTAGTCTGTAAAAGCATAAACATTTTCCTCTGCCATTACAAATTCATTAGTTTGCAGTTTACAGAGAAGCTGATAAAATACTAAATCGTGCAAGAACAAAGTTTATTTGCCATCAGTATGGTATCTATCTGACCAGAAAACATATTGTTTCTTTTTCTTGAAATTCTGTTTAAAAATATAAATAAATGTGTGTGTGTGTATGGATTTGTACCTAAACAGTAAGTTTCATAAATAGTACAAAGCAGAGAAGGTGACAACAGATTTCTGTTCTCTCATGTGAGACCAAACTGAACGTCTCAAGAGCTCCTCAAGAAAAGGAGGAAGTCAGCGAGTTTAGTTGGAATCTCAAACTGTGGACCCTTGTATCTGCTGCCATGGTGTGGGGCAACATTGTCAGGGGCCTGAGCAGCAGATTTATTGTGGAGGAAATGGCCTTTAGTACAAGAGCTGTGAATGTGCAAGTTTAGGATATCACAAATGGGAAAGGGGGCAATCCCTATCCTTTCAGTGGCACTAAATGAGTGTAGTGACTGCAAATGAACTGTTACAACAGCTCCTTTCTGGGAAGCTTCACTAGCACACTTTAGAACACATACAAAGGTGTGTGTATTTCAGACACACAAGTTAGGATAGAAGTGCTTTATATATCTAAAATGTAATAGGACATAATGAGGTTTGATTTTTTTTTCGTTTTGTTTGGGTTTTTTGTGGGTTTGGTTTGTTTTTTTTTTTTTAATGAAATAGCATGCCAAGGTTGTTTCATTAAAAAGAGACCCAGAAAACCTTGGATTCTAAAATCTGAGGTAAAACTGGATTTTCTGGAATCACTGCCTTTTCAGGGAATCAATGCAAAAAAGACTTGACATGAATAATTGATAGCGCTTAGTTTATATATATAACAGTAGTGTTTAAAATCTCTACCTGCACTCATAGATTCCATGTCCTTGGTATCTCTTTAAAAGATAAAACCCACATAACTTGTCTGTATGAAGTATCATCTTGCATGCTATGGAAAAAGAAGGTTCCTAAACGACATTATATTAAATTAATATAAAATGGCAGAAATGTAATAAATTTATGATCCAAGAGTAGAGTCAGTCACACTGGCTTGTTTTTGATGGAGGTGAAAAAAGTTTATGTAGCATTCTGCCAAGTAGAAGACTAGTTTGTTTTTTTTTTTTAATTCCACAAAATTTTCTCCACAGATTCAGAGAATCAGTGGTGCTGGAAAGGACCTCTAGATCATGTAGTCCAACCTCCTCCTAGAAAAGGAGTGCCTAGAGAGTACATTACGCAGGATTGCATCTAGGCGAGTTTTGAATGTCTCTACAGGAGACTTCACAAGCTGTCTGGTCAGTCTTTTCCAGTGCTCTGTCACCCACAAAGTAAAGAAATTTTCCCTCCTGTTCAGATGACTTGTCAAACAAGTTCAGGAAGCATCCTGGTTTCAAAAAGATTGCATGTTTTAGTTGGCTTGAATTGTTTCATTGAAGGTGTGCGTATCAGTCCTACTGCACTGGGGCATCCTGCGCTCTCCCAAGTAGTGTCCTACTCTGGCTTTTTGCAGCCAGTCTTTTGTCTGGAATGCATTCATCACAGTTGTTTTTTATGCTTATAATGCCTATTACTTGTTCTTGAATTGAACTGTATTTGCATCTTAATAACAATTTATAATGGTCTTTGATATTTTAGGTAGCTTGATAGGTTTCTGAGAGAAAGGCCGTTAAAATGCTTTAAAATCGTATCCTTTTTACAAAAGAGAAGCAGCCTTTTTAAAAGGGATTTTACATACTTTACAGAGAAATGGTATTAAAGGTATTGATTTGTTGTGGCTTTATTAACAACTCAGAAGTACACAATTCCACTTTTAATAGAGTTCTGCTTAGCAAATCATGGTGTCAACATTTTCAATTCCACATTTCAGCTCACTGGCCCCAAAATAAGAATGTATGTGGTGGCATATTCGCGATATGACAGGACTAAACTTGGAAAACCTGCAGAAATATTTTCATGAATATTATTTTTAGCAGAGAGCTCATGTATTGTTACGTTTTTTTCTTGGATATAATTGCATAGTCCCTTAATATTCCCTGTCTTTCCTAATGATTTATTTTCAGCCTAGAAGTGTCACACCTGCACTCTATTTGCATTTTTATAAATCTAGGCAGTACCACCTTAAAATATTCTTATCCTTGACTTGGGAATTTACTCTTAAGGTGTTGCCAGTCAGGGGCCAGGTACACTTCACAGGATTGGTGTAATGCATAGAATTTTAAATGTTTGGATATTGGTTGAGATCTTGGACTTTTCCCCCATGCCATGCTGCTGCATATATGACCATGTAAAGAAATTAAACCAACATTGTGATTTAAAGAACTTTTTGGATAATTGTCAGGGTTTTCTTAATGAGTAGAACATTCTTTGAAGTTTCTTTTGGGGACGATTGCTTTTAATGTTCTAATGTTTTTCTGTTTCCTTCCCCAGAATGTAGACTTAGCAGTCACCAGCAGTCTACTGGTTTCCTACAATAGGAGGTTCATATAGTCTGGGAGTTGTAGAAAGAGTCCTACTCATAGTCAGGAAGAGTACTGCAATATGATCAAGTCAGCCTCCAGAGAGATGGCCTTTGCAGGCAATTGTTTTAAACTTGGAAAACTTTCGAGTGACATGATTGTCTTGACATTTGATTTAACATAAGAGGTTCTTAAAACTCTTGTAAGTAGTTAAATATGATAGATACAATAAAAGTAAATTAATAACATTATATACAGAAGCAGCAGGGTGGTATATAGAGTAACAAAGCATTAAAATGAGTGAATAAGTTCAGATGAAAAGCTAGACCTTACATATCGTAATTGAACTTCACATCCTCTTCTCTAGACCTTTTGCTGAATAAGGTTACTGTCTCTAACAGTGCAACACAGCAGACTTTGGCCTTCTGGGGAAAGCTCCTTGGTGACATTGCTGAGAGTCTGTTTCTCATGGCCAGTAAGCTACTCTTTCATTGCTTGCAGGATAAGGAGTTTGGTTTTTCTTTATATGCCACAGATGATACTCCAGGGGAGCTAGGCAAGTGATCACATTATACATTATAAATCCAAGTTCTCATATTAATCATGTTTACTTCGGGCTTCTCCACCATTTTAGTGCATCTTTAGTCTTTTTCTTTGGACAGCCACAGTATTATACACATACTGTGAGACTGCTTTGTCTTACTGCTTTTGCCATAGCTTTTCATGTTGAAAAAGATAAAACCTTTAAGCTAAGTATCAATACTGATAGTATGCTTGTCTGGCAATTCCTCACAGGTGTCTAGAACATCATTCATCTTCTCAGCAGGTCATTGCTCTCAGATACTACATGGAATGGTATCAGTTGAAAATTAACCTATTCTAGTAAAAAGCATTTCCCTACAAAGGTGGCTTCCCCTGCCCTTTCCTTGTCCTGAGTGGCATAGACTGTAAAGACTATTCTTCATGGAGTCATGTTTGGTCATCTGTGGAAAACAGATCAATAGATTTTAAGGCCAAAGGAGACCATTAGGTCATCTGACCTCCTGTGTACATCATGTATAGAAATTGATCTAATAATCACTGTATTGATTTCAGTAAGTTATTTATTAAAATACACCTTAATGAGAGATGGCTAGTATTTGCTTTGCTTGCTGAGTTGAGTGGTAGAGTGTTCAAAGCACATTAAACATTGTCAAGGTCTCACATTAGATCAGTTGTTTGAAGAGAGAGGGTGAAAACATCAAGTTTCTGGTAATAGCAGTACATTACAATTGTAATTTATGGGGGAATCTCAACAGATTAAAAGACAGGAAAAGGGTTTTTGAGTTGGAAAGGTCATGTTCAGATTATTCTTTATACAGCAGTTATCCTAAAAACTAATTCATTACTTGGTTGAAAGTGTTTAGTTTTGGCTTATAGAAGAACAGTTTTAAAAGATGCCAAGTTCAGGACCTCTCTGTGTAAAAAGGTTTAGCTGATTCTTCCAGGTTCTGATGCCTAACTCAAAACTAGGTTGCTAATTTTGAGAGCTGTAGTCAGATACCAGCTCCCTGAATGTTCTGCATGACTATGTTCAAAGCCCAGTGCAATCCTGTTAGGGCAGTGAAGGTTGGGGCTCTCCCCATAGCTAGTGTCAATGACTGACTGCAGGTTCAGCTGACCCCAGATGTTGTGGGTATATCTTATTTGACATGACACTGACAGAACAAGGATCTTCATATGGTCACTATTGCCATGTTTTATTTCCTGCATATCATTTGGCTCTGAACCTTAATAAAGTGTAGGTTGCTTGTGCTGACTTTGTTTTTAATCAGTGATTTGACCTTCTATTTATGATTACCCTACCTTGAAACCAGCTGCAGACTGTATTGCCTATTGTTCTCCATGTATGTTGTACTGTGTCCAGTTCTGGGCCCCTCAGTTCAGGAAGGAGGTTGAGGTCCTGGAGCAGGTCCAAAGGAGGGCAACCAGGCTGGTGAAGGGACTCCAGCACAAGTCCTGTGAGGAGAGGCTGAGGGAGCTGGGGGTGTTCAGCCTGGAGAAGAGGAGGCTCAGGGGAGACCTCATCGCTCTCTACAACTCCCTGAAAGGAGGCTGGAGCCAGGGGGGGGTTGGGCTCTTTTCCCATAGGCAACTATCAGCAAGACAAGAGGGCAGGGTCTGAAGTTGTGCCAGGGGAGGTTTAGATTAGATGTTAGGAAGAAATTCTTCACGGAGAGGGTGATCAGACATTGGAATGGGCTGCCCAGGGAAGTAGTGGATTCTCCATCCCTGGAGATATTTAAAAAGAGACTGGATGTGGCACTCAGTGCCATGGTCTGGTAACCACAGCAGTAGTGGATCAGGGGTTGGACTTGATGATCTCAGAGGTCTCTTCCAACCCAGCCAATTCTATGATTCTATAGAAGGACCTAATCCCCTCTCCCTTGTGAAAATATGCTTACTTGGTAATCATCTCCTGCCTATCCTATTGTAATACTCATCAGTCAATTCTGAAGCAGTTTAACCTGTACCATGTTGATTCTCTGGTGTTCAGAATGTCAGGATAATATTTTCAAACTTTTTAAAAATACTGTTGTGATGCTGAAATTCTCTTGGAAATTCACTGATATTATTGGAGTTATTTAACATAAAACCTAATTTTAAAGAACTCCTTTAGCCATGTCTCTTACCGTGATTTGCTCAAAACTGTACTGTCATGAGTATTGCCTGAATTTACTAATAAAATACCTATAAATAATGAGTCACAGCTGAAATGCTAAACAGTTGCAAATATTTATCAAGCTGTCTTTTTTTATGTGTAGTACATGCTTTGGCACCTTAAAAAATAAGCTGTAATTGCTCTGACTAAAGACTATGTCTAAATCATTACTGAATATGTTGGTTTTAAAGCAGCAAAGTGCTGAGAAGGATGTGTGTCTGTGAACAGTTAGTTTAACACTGTTAGTGTTAAATTCTTGAAGTATTTGTCTAGGGGTTTCACACACCACATTTAACAGATATGTCACTAAGCTGGTCGGTGCTCTTGTAATTTTTATCATACAGTTCTCCCTTTTTTCCTTTGCTTCTCATTTCCTCCTACTGCTTCCATTTCCATGGAAGTGTTAAATACCTAATTATTTCATCTGATAGAATGAAATTAACACTTTCTGGAAGTTTTCAGCATTTTAATTAAACATGCAGATAGCTGAGGAGCAGTATATATTAATTTTTTTATTTGAAAAGTGGATAAAGTACATTAATCACTGAAAAAGATCTTGCCCTTGCTTTTCTTAATGGATTATATTAGTTATTAGATCATTACATTGAGTTCAAAGCACTCCCTCTTCATCTCATACTGTCATGTTGTTAATGCCACTCTCTTATGAAATACCTTTCCTTTTAGGCAATAATAAATTTTACCTCTCCTTCCTTCTTCTTTTCTCCCCAGAATCCACTTATTTGATTTGTTGTGTAACATTCAAGGAAAGGCCATGTTACCTGGCTGAGGAAATTGAGAAGAATGCAATTGAAATTAAACAGATAGGCTGTGAATTAGCTCTTCTGGTTCATATTCTGCTTTGATTTATATTATTTCAAATGCTTTTGAAGCACAAAAGATGTGCTAGTCTCTGGAAATTATCACTTAATCTCACTCCCCACCACTACCCTCCCTTCAAGGTTGACATTAGCTACTTAAGCAAAATTTGATTTATGCAATTGGCTGAGGCTTGTATTTGACACCTCTATCACTTTCCAGGGGGGTAACTTGAAACAAAACAAAGCTTCAGCATAGAAGCCAAAGACTTTGGTTGGGTCATATACTCTGAGCTACCCTGTCAGTCAGTCCTTGAAGTGGATTCATATCACATTAGCAAGGCAGTATGTGGAGACACTTTCTTAAATTTTAACCTATGTATCTGTTCTGAGAAAAGCAGTTGTTTTCATATTTTGAGCTGGGACACTGGCTGTAAATGCTGGATATCTATCAATCTCTCTGCAAAAAATACCGGATGGCAGTTTTAAAAAAATTTGTATTTTCCTTTCATACAGCTGAAAAATACACTCACACCACCCCAACAATTAAGCAACAAGAAAAGAGAAGAAAACAAAACTTGTAGCTGTGCATATGGCTGGAGGGACCAAACCAGTAATAGATCATGGGGTGCCTTGTAGAATGGGATCCTGGTAAAAAAGATTTTAAAGGAAAGCCTGCTGTCCAAGTTAAGATTAATATTCTCTACTCTGATTATTGTGAAGGAGAGATCTCCAGTAAGGAATAAGATAAACATCATGTTGTGAGCACTCTCTTAGAACATTGAATGGAGTTCTTTTATAAACACTATCTTAAGCCTGATGCTTGCCTAGCTAAAGTTTTCTATTTGAAATAGCTTATTTGTATTGAGGCTTAATCTTCCCCTTTCTGACTCCCCTTAGGACTGAGATTTGTTTTTTCTCTTTTCGTGCTCTGTGTCAACTGTTGCGTTCAGTAGGTCAATCCTAAAATGGAGGGTTGCCTGGTTGCCTCTTAAGAGTTCATGTCATCCAGGCAGAGGTGCATTTGCATTAAAGGGCAAACATAAAAGTTCAAACAGTGAATTAAGAATACTGAATTTGCTAAGATACACACTTATTAATCAGTTGAAAAGCAATCTATATTGTACACAAAAGTCATCAAATAATTTCTATTACAGAATATTTTTGTAAAAATTTTCAATCTGTTTGCAGATAATTCATGGCTAAAATATAGGATATTCTTATGTTTTTCAGCTGTAGCAATGTATACCTTAGCAATGCCTTTATAAAATGTGCTACAAAGACCACCTGTATTAAAAATAAAACAAGGTTCACCAGTTCTAGTGATACACCAGAGACAGATTTCATGATTCATGGGATCTTTAATAGAGTCATTTCCAGGATATTTATTCCTAGGAAAAGGAAGGATAAAATTAGTTAAAAACATTTACACACTGTTGTGGTTTAAACACAGTATGCAGTACCATACACACACACACAACCCTGTCCCCACAGTGGGATGGGGGGGAGAAGGGTAAGCTTTACTTTTAGCAAGATAAAAGTGAGATAACTTGAGGCTTGAGATAAAGACATTTTAATAGGTAAAGCAAAAGCTATGGACATAAGCAAAGAAAAACAAGGAACTCATTCACTACCCGTTGGCAGACAGGGCTTCAGCCATCTCCAGGAAAAAAGGACTCCATCATATGTAATGGTTACTTGGGAAGACAAATGCTGTGTCTCTGAACTTCTTCCTCTTCCTTCTTCCCCAGTTTTTATTCCTGAGCCATTTCCACATGCTGTGGGATATTCCTTTGGTCAACTGGGGTCAGCTGCCCCAGCTGTGTCTCCTGCCAGCTTTCTGTGAACCCCCAGCCTGCTCACTGTCAGGGTGGTTTGAGAAGCAAAAAATCCCTTGGCACTGTGTAAGTACTGCTCAGCAAGAACTAAAACATCTCTATATTATCAATGAAAACACCGTTTTTGTCACAAATCCAAAACATAGCCCCATACAAGTTACTATGAAGTCAAAAGCAGTGCACACACATTCTCTGTATGTGATCTTTCTCCTTGTTCTTTCCTAGAAGCAAGTGGTATCTATGTGTGAAGAGTGATGTAGTTAGTAGGCCTGCTATTTTCTGTACGAAAGTACATCTCAAAAGGGGAGAGGAAAAATGTGAATAATTCCTTTGCTTATAGAAGATAAAGATTGATTGTACTCAGGGCAGAAGTAAGGTAATTAGCTAGATATAGAAGAATGAAGGCTGAGATAAATGTGTCTTTGTTTTCTTATTACACAAAGGTATTAGTTTCACGTGGACCTTCATATGAAGGAGCTATGATAGGACACTAGTGCTTTTCCCTGTGAAATTGACGATTGTCTTATAATTCAAATCCTCTTTAAGTTCTGTCTGATACAGTGAGTGTTGGTGGGTGGGATCTTCCTAATCCATGTGAAATAATAACTGCATAGTTGGAGAAAGTGTCAGCATCTGTGAGAGGCTGCATCACTGATAAAACAGAAGAGCAGATACAGTTTGATTTTTTGGAAGCAGCTTGCGGAGGAGGTACTACATTAAAAGTGTGTGAATTATGAAAGCCAAAATTTACCAGCTGTGAAGGTTTTAGGATGATCTACATGAAATAAATAGCAGCTGCAAGGCTATTTCCGGCTGGGTATCCACATGGCAGAAATCCTCCATCGTAAATTGATAACACTGCTTGAAGTCTAGAGACCAAAGAACAAATTGTCACTGTTATTTCTATAAATCCATTATTATTCTGCATGCTATTATGCAGATGTTGCTACCTTTACTCAGAACTAAGCTCCCTAGAAAAGATGAAATATTTTTATTCTTTTGAGAAATGTTATATTTCAGAATTTTTTATTCTCCAAGTGTTTATGAACCTTGATCTTTTGTCAGCCTTCATCTCACCTGCACGAGGCATTACAAACTACAAATAGCAGGCTGATGTCAAACCCTTGATGACCCTTTAGCATTTCCAGCAATAGAATCAAGCTGAGTTTGCTGTATATTGCCCTCTTAATTTGAGGACTGCAAACCAAACTGTATAGCCATATTTTATGGCTTTGTATATCATTCCTCACCTCCCTATTTGGTGAGGCTTGGGTCATGTATTCTTTGTTTACTACAAAGTTGCTAGTTTTACTGTACAACTGTAACTCATTTCTACCTAGTAGTAGCAGGTTAGTATTTTCTCAAGAAAGCATTTACTGGGCTTGGTGGGCTCTGTGGTGATATAAAGTGACTACCACATTCTAGTGTTTGCTGTTTCCAAATAAAGGAAGACATAGTTCTCATACTGGCCTTAATATTATTTTCTATGCAAATTAAAAAAAAAATTACTGAAGACACTGCCCTATTTATTAGTGTGTAATTTGATTGTGGTCTGCAAGGGGTCTGTAGGATAGCAAGCAACAGTGCTGCCATCCAGGCAGTGCTTAGCTTCTGGCAGAGGCTTTGAATGTCAGATATCTCAAACCACAAAGGTCCTAAGATAACACATCTCAACTGTCTGTACTTGAATTCTGAATTAGAGCCCTGAGGGGAGGATGCTGGTGTCATGCATCTCACTAAACTTCTTGTCTCCATCTGCCTGTGTTCAGAGTTCCCATTCAGACAGTTTTCCTCCAAGAGTACATAGGTGAAAATGACTGCTGCACCTTTTCTCTTGAAGAGAGTCATGAGGGTGGTAGTTGTTTGCTGTTGAAGATGAGCCAAAAGAAGGCTTCTTTCCTGTTTCAGCAGTACTGCAGGAAAAAACAATTTATCAACTGTATCTAGAACAAGGGCTACAGCCATACTGAGACATAACTAAATTAAGTACCTTGATAGCTCATCTTCAGAGATGGAAATTGTTTGAAAGCCTCCTCAATCTGAAAGTCTTGGCAGTGCTCCTTTCAAAATCAGTTCTGCATTTGTAGTGAACAGAAAAAATGTTATTCCCTTCTTTAAATAACATTTCAGTAAAAAAACAAAACAAAACAAAACATTAAAAGCTTGCCAGTTAGGATGAAAATTATTGCCTGCAGGACCTGTAGAAGTGCATGCTGTCAAATATGACATATATGCACAAATACCTATGGGCTTATTAGTGCCTCCATAGTGATGTGCTGTTAGCAGTGTATTTCTACTGCACATGGCCCTGCAATATTTACCTTTATCTACAAGGAAAAGAGAAAGGAAGAGTTATTAAGTGAAGCTTGTTATCTTCAGTAAACTTTATCAACTCTCTTCTAATCATGTCATTACATCCCATAGCACATTTGCACTGTCTAGGAGTCAGGTTATTTAAAACATAGCAGTAAATACTATGTGGCTGGATGCCACAAGAAATAGAACCCTCTGTTTGCTCTTCATCGTTGTGTTACAGCTTACATGTCTGCTCACTCCACTAGCTTATTCCTAGGGGATGTTTATTTTCCATCCTCAAAAGAATTCTGTAAGATTGATTTAGAGACAGAAGTGATGCTTCAAAACAAGCATGGGTTTATTGAACTTAGATCATTTGACAGGTGGTCATAAGATTTTTTTAAAGTCAAAGAAAGCCAAATGTTGTCTGGGTTTAAATAACTTATGCTTTGCCACATGCTTTGGCAGCCTTGTGATAATCATAGAATAATTGAAAGTTAGGGGTTGGAAGGGACCTTGACAGATCATCCAGTCCATCCCCCCTGCCAGAGCAGGGTCACCTACAGCAGGTCACACAGGAACACATCCAGGTGGACCTCCCTAGGCAGCCTGTGCCAGTGCACTGTCACCCTCACAGTGAAAAAATTCTTCCTTATACTCACATGGAACCACCTGTGCTCCAGTTTATAACCATTGCCCCTTGTCCTATTATTAGTCACTCCTGAGAAAAACTTCACTCCATCCTTCTGGGACTCTCCCCTTACATACTTATAAATACTGATAAGGTTGAAGGGGAGGATAACCTCTCTCCACCTACTAGCCACCCCCCTTCTAATGCACCCCAGGATGCTATTGGCCTTCTTGGCCACAAGGGCACATTGTTGGCTCATGGCCATCCTTCCATCCACCAGCACCCCCAGGTCCCTTATCCCATCACTGCTCTCCAAGAACTCAGTCCCCAACCCATACTGCTACCTGGGGCTGTTTTTTCCCAGATGCAAGACTTTACACTTGCCCTTGTTACAATACATTACATTTATCCCTGCCCAACTCTCCACTCTGTCCAGGTCCCTCTGAATGGCAGCACAGCTTCTGGGGTGTCAGCCACTCCTCCCAGTTTTGTGTCATCAGCAAACTTGCTGATAGTACACTCTATTCCCTCATCCAGGTCATCAATAAATATGTTGAATAGCACTGGTCCCAGTACTGACCCTTGAGGGACTCCACTAGGAACAGACTTCCAACTGGACTCCATCCCACTGACTACAACCCTCTGGCTTCTATCCTTCAACCAGCTCCTGATCCACCTCTCTACCCAGTCATCCAGGCCACACTTCTTCAGGTTAGCTCCAAGGATGCTGTGGGAGATGGTGTCAATGCCTTACTGACATCAAGATAAACTCTGTCTGCTGCTCTGCCATCATCCATCCACCTGGTTACATCCTCACAGAAGGCTCTCAGGTTGTTCAGACATGACTTCCCCTTGGTAAAGCCATGTTGACTGCTCCTGATAAACTTCTTGTCCTTGATGTGCCTGGAGATAGCACCAAGAATGAGTTGTTCCATCACCTTTCCAGGGATGGAGGTGAGGGTGATCTTTCTTGCCTTTCTTGATTTCTGGAGGGACATTTGCTTTCATCCAGTCCTCATAATGCTTCCTATTCGGAAAGGAAGGCAACATAGTCATGCAAAGAAATCTGACCTGCAGATGAAATGCAAAATGTAAGCAAATTACATGAATGACATAAAAATTAGTTAACAGATCTTTCCTCTCTTAATAATATGGTTATTTACAACACAATTTTAGAAGCAGCCTTGTCAAAACTAAGTCCTAACTTTCCTTCTGGCTCTGTAGAAAACTGGTAACCTTTGTGAATTTAAAGACAATATGTGTGGTATCTCAGAAGTACTTTAAATTCACTGTTTAGTTTTGACTTTCATCTGTACCATACTGCATAAAACACTACACAACTTACCATAATACACAGGTTTGTGAAATAAGGTATTTCTACTAGTGCTTCACTAGCAGGTAAGTCATCTATTGTCAGAGTGAAAACTGAGAGCAAGGATAGTTGTGTTAAGGTAAGCCCTTCTGGGTGAGATCTTTGGCTTCTTTACTTCTATACCCCTTGCACATGCTATCTGATGTACCTGTTTTTTTCAGAAGGAATGTGCACTGTGTTTTTGCTGCAGAAGTCTAAGCACTGGGAGGCATTTAGTATTTAGTGCAGATGGAATGAGACAGCGCTGAGGTCAAAATCCACTGTATGTTTGCAATGCGGAAACCACATGAATTTCATTTACACCATGTCACGGTCCATAACTATTATTATTTTATATTTTGTTTAGGCAGAAATATTAGCCACTTTGCATACTCGCCGCACAAATTGCAAAAGTAACCAACTTGAAGATTTAAGCAAATTAAAACAGTTTATTTACGGGAAAAGAACACCCCAATGGTAATGGGTCTCAGGAAGGGGTTAATAGTGGGAGAAAAATCCAGGAAGACAGGTTTTTAAAACAGATTAATCACCCCTGAGAGAGAGCTTTTAAGAACAGAAAAGGAAAAGAAAGGGAACAGATTATAGGTTTCACTCTCCCAAGTCCCAGGAGAATCTCCTGAAGCCCATGGTGTGGAAGGAAGCAGTCTGAGTGCAAACAGAACCCCGGTACTGCTGCACTGATGCTGCCCATATTTTATCCTTTTTCCTCTGAATTTTATAGTAAAATATTTCTGCTTCTCATCAATCATGGCCAGAGATTACAATTTGATACCTGAGGCCTTCCCTTAGTATTCAGGCATTCCAAGAATTCCTTAGTTCTTGTGTTTGACACCTGTCTGGCAACTTGTATCAGCAGCCTTCTTGAATAGCATTTTATCTTGTCTCTTAGCATGTCGAAGGAGGGAGGTCTGTGCTGAAAATAACCTTATCTTTAGACAAAACAAATGGCACCAGACTCATGCCACCTTGGTTGTAATTTTGCTGATTCAATAGACAATTTTTTCCAATTTACTTCTGTGTCCATGACACACCACCTCAACAAAATGTCTCACTTTGGTTCTGATAATGATAGCCGGATCGTGATGAAGACTCACTGCAGCCATCAGCAGGAATTACTCTGTCAGGCAGACCCAACTTCTAAACTCTTGAGTGCCGTCCTGGTCTGTGTAAAAGCCACAATCCATTTCCAATTCACTCTGATGTTCCAATCCTTGTTCTGTTATCTCCAGCCCTACTGGAGGAGGGAGATAGTATTTTAACAAGACAGTAATTTGCTCATTCTAAAGTGAACAGAAAACACATAGAACAGAATTTATCACTTATGCTACATCATAGGGAAGTGAAAAGTTGGAATAATTAGAAGCAAGATAGATACACAAGTCATAACCTTCTTGCCATAACTATGCCTTTTTCTAGAAGTTACAATGTCAGTGAGCTAAAGGTAATTTGTTCAGAATGCCAAGAGAATTATAAGTTTGGCTATTGGATTTTTTTTCTTCTTAGGTAGTTTCAGTAAGTCTGAAAAGTCAATGTAGTGAAGGTAGTCAGATGAGCCTTGTATCACTGTGCAGATGCATCTCCACCCACCTCTCCCCCCCAGAATAATGTATGTGACTTCCTCAGTTTGATTTTGAAGCAGAAATGCTTGGTAAGGCTGTGATGAAATTTCAGAGACATTAAAATATTCTTTTCTGATGGTTCCACGAAGAAGAAAACATATAATTATTAGTGCGGATTAACCGAACTTCATGTAAAATTTCTCAGTTATAGATAAGGATTGTGCTGTCCAAATTTGTTACTTTTTAAGATATAAATTTATCTCTTGAGAAGTATTACTGATTTAAAGGGCATGCTGAAGGCAGGATTACAACATGTTAGATGATTGGCGTGCTCTGTTCAGTGGGCAGATCCCCGGTGGATGTGTTTTTTGCTTTTAAAGCAAGAGTTGTACAGCATTCATCCACAGCATTCATTGAGAGCTTGAACTTGTTTGCACTTGTCTGAAACCCATGTTGAAGACCCGTGGGTGTCTGCTTGCAAGAAAACTGGAAGGCTTGGTTGGCTGTTCTGGTAAAAACAGCCTCCTTATTTTTCTGGTCAGTTCATATATTCTAAGCCCCAAAGCAGAAAGTATGGAAGGCAGTGTGAAGAATAAGTAAAGAAGAAATGCCTCTTCGTCTGCAGAAATGGGATTTCTAAGTTAATCGCAGTAACAATATGAAACTGAAAAGAAGAGAGGAGAGACAAGAATTGTGGTTTGGTATTGTAGCAGAAATATTTTGAGATACATGTGCTGTAATGGTCACTGACATATCACTGACATGACTGACTCTCCTCTTTCTTTTCTTGTGTGCTGTTGTCACTGTCCATTCACAGCTGCCAGCTCTTGTTTTCCTCATTCTCTTTGACTCTTTCTAAGCAACTTTCTAAGGTGTTCTTTGTAAAGAGGTCTGGCCTACAGTGAGACTTCTAGGCCCCATAACAAAGTATTTAAATTGATCCATTGGTCTTCCTTGGTACACATTAAAGCAACTTAGGAGGAGATGACAACATAGTCTAGTGAGAGATTATACTGGGAAGGTGGAAGTACTCAGCGGTTTTCTTTTTCTGCATTTTCAGGCCAAGTCTGCTCCCAGGCTTTGGCATGTAGCATCATGGTTTCAGGAACGGGGCAGCCAACACTAAGTTATGGTCTGCTTAGAGAAATTAAATGCATTCAAATCCCTGTGACTGGGTAAACCCAAACGGGCTGTAAAACTAAACTGATGTCACTGTCAAAAATCTATGAGAAATCACTGCAACTGAAGAAGGTCTTTGACAACCTGAAAAGCCTACCATTTCTACAAAGGGCAAGATGGAAGGCTTGGAGAACTACAAGCTTGCCTGCCTCATATCAGTCCTTATCAAGAACATGGAATATGTCCTCTTGGACTCCATTCCTAAACAAGTAGAGGAGAAGAAAATAGCTGGAAATAGTCATCAGGGATTTGCCAAGGATAGGTCACCAGCCTGATGGTCTGCTGTGCCAAGTAAGTGGCTGTATGAACAACAGAGGACCATGGATTTCCTTCTCCTTGACTTTAGTAAAGCTTTGGGCACCACCATCCCCAGTACTCTTATGTGGGAGCAAAGGAGATCTTGGTAGGTGAACAGCCTGTTGGGCATCTTGGCTTGTCTGATGCTGTGAATGGCAGAGCTTTGCTCCAGAGGAACATTGGTAGACTAGAGAACTAGGTTAACAGGAGCCTTATGGAGATACCAGAAATGAGGTCTGCCCCTGGGAGAGTTCCTGCTGGTGCAACATCCCAGGCTGGGAAGCAGAGGCCTGAGTAGTCCCAGTCAAGAGGACCTGAGGATTACGGAAGACTCAACCCATCAAAAATAGGGTAGGCAGCCATTCAACCCGAAGTAAGATAGGAGGAAGGCAGCCAGCACTGAGGAAGTTACTATCCCAGCCTTCTTCATGGTGGTGAGGCCACACCTGCGTTTCTCTGTCTTCCCTCAGCTCCCTTTCCCAGATCAAGAGCTCTCTTCATCTGATATTGGTGACAGTCTTGCTTGGAGCAGAATGTTGGATGGAGACCTGTGGAGGGGCATTCCAGTTCACGAGGTGCAATAGTCCTGTTGTAAAAAAAGGGTGGGCAGGTCATTTCCTTCCTTGTGCTGGAAGGCCCTTCAGACATCAGAACTAATACCAGATAGCTGGAGTCCAGTCTACTGAGAACTGATCTTATCAGGACATGTAGCCTGCACCTCAACCATCCTACTTCTTTCCACCTTTGCCATTATCTTTATTTCTCAGACAAGGCAGATTAAATAGACTTTTAACTGAAGGGCTAACTTCAAGAAGCAGATGAAACCAGCTGTTTCAAATGAAAGTTGCTATTATAAATAATATTGTTGGCATTTGAGTAGACTAATAATTCTGTGTTTTGCCTGTTTTGACTGTGTTTTACTGCAAGGCCCTCATTTCTGTGTTACCTTTTCTGATTTGAAAAATGGACTTTTAGAGCCCTGAGGTCTAATCAGCTAATGTATGTGCAACATTTTGGATTTTAAAAAGGCTATCTACATGTGAAGTTTAACTGTGTTGTTAAAGAACACTTTTTATATCTGATCTTGAGACCCAGAGAAAAGTCATTATGTGTAAGTTTCTGGCCTTCCTTTTTTGTTGGTTGATACGGCATTTTTCAGCCTATCAGTCAATGTTCAGAGAAGCTCTAACCAATTGTTAAACCTAGGGAAAAGGGTCATTGTCTGCTCCTTGACAAGTGATATGTGGATGAAGCTTGCTTTTTCCTATACATGTGTGTCCAATAGGTTTTTTGAATGAGCAGAAGGAAACCAGCAGACAGTGTAGTTTTCATAGGAGAGCAGACCAGTTCTCAAAAGGTTTCTACCATTTGCACGTCTTTCTATCCTAAAATTGGTTTGCCAAGCCACTCTTCTCCCTTCTTATCCCTTCAGTGATGACCAAAGAAAGTGTAGAAAAGACAAGAAAGCTCTAGAGCTAAAAGATGAGTGGAGAGGGGTCTGCCAGACAAAACTGGCATGCCAAATTGATAGTGGAGAACTGATAACTGAGTTACTGAAATGCAGATTTGGGATGAAAGTGGAATGGAAACTAGAGGTGGAGGAAGGATGGCTGAGCCTCATGGTGGGATTTGTCAACAGATGATTTATTGCTATCAGGCATTCAACAGTCTCCGGATAGGTTCATTGTCTTTCCCAATACTTCTGGGGAGAGCTGGCCAACTAATCATCTGATACTGCATGCAATAATGTACACGTATGTATGTAGAAGAGAGGCTGACAAGGTCAGATTAAAATATATGAGACATTAAAAAACGCCTATCCTCAAGATTTTTCTTATTTATGTTATCTGTGGACCAATTTCATGATTCTCCGGTGGTCTGAGTTATGACTCTTGAGCACTTAAAGCTGATATAATGGCCACCTCCTCCATGTGGAGGATGTTGAATCCCAGCACAGAATGAAAAAGGAGGAGGACTACAACAGATAGATTTAATTAAGTGCCTTCTCTTTTGTCTTTCCTCATGTTACTTGCTACTTGTTTAATGTGATCTCTGACATTACTGAACTGTGAATTGTTCCAATACCCACTCTGTTCCAAGCATGTTTCTCTTCAGCTATTTGTGCATCAGAGTATTGTCAAACTTCTTAATTTTTAAGTTTCTAGCCTCCTGAGTGTAATCAAGTACAAACACTTGAGAGCAAAGTGGCAACTAGAGGCACAGCGTTAGGTTCTTTTCATACCCTCCCCCGAATTACTGCACACAATGTGAAGTACTGAACAGGCGTTTTGTCTTTTTTTATTGACACAACTACCTTCCTCTTAGCTTTCCCTTTAGATCTGTCTGTCTTGCTCCCGAGGATAGAAAATTCTTCCATCTGTCTCAGAACAGAGATTTCAAAGATAACTTGACATTTGCCTCTCTAAGCAGCAAAAGAGTATATTGGTTAATCAGCTGTGCAAGGCTGAATTATTTAAATACTCTTGTCATTGTCTGGGAAAGATTTTAATTTAAGCATTGAATTTAAAGTTTTTAATTAACCTACTATTTTTTTTCAGTTCAGTTCAGTGTTTTTCAGCTGGAAGCAAACACTGCTGACACATTTAGGAACTGAGCTGTAACAGCAAAAGGCTCTAACTCATGGAAGGCAGTACCTGGAGCTTTTGTTTTCTTCTTCCTCCTTCTGACTTTTTCCTTTTGAAAAACTGGATGTAAAATGCTTTGTGAGAAAAGCATCTTGCATTGCTGAATGTCTAAAGTAAGTTTGATGGTATTCAGCTTTCCATGTGAATATACTAGGGATTATTGGAATTTAAACTGCTGAATAGGAATAAAGTTTTATAATAGTGTTCCTTTGGACACTGTACCTGAGTTTAGGGAAGAAACAGGGGAAACCTACAAAAGAGCTGTGTGAAGGTCACTGCAAGGAGACTACTCCCTCTGCACGTAAGGTTTCAGGGTTGCCTCTAAGAAGACAGGTAAATTAATAAGGAAAATTTTAAGGAGGAAAGGGAGGACTCTTTCCTAACTTCAGGTTATGTTTCTGTAGAACTGCCGTGGTTCACAATGATCACGGGTTTTATATGAGTGAAGTCTTGGAATTTAAGAGAAATCATGTGTGGAAAATCAAATTTGTCTGACACCTTACTGAGAGGACAATATTTGACTTTTGATTTTGCTTAGATGGGTTATTTGCCTTCTTTATATTTAGGAACTGAAAAATATTTGATTAGGAGGTAATTTAAAAGACTCTTGACTTGCAGATCTCTGCTCTGATACCAATCTTGGACACAGGCTGCTTGCAGTTGTTTACTGTCTGCCTTAACTTTTCCATTTCTGAAATGTTTTACATGCCCACAAGAGTTAGTAGGAATTCATTAATGTTTCTGAATTGCTCTTGCATCATCTAGAGAAACATGCTTACATACCTGCTAAGTATTATAAATGAAATCTTGATTCTATTTAAGCTAATAGGAAGTACTCTGACTTCAAAAGAGTAAAGATATCATAAAATTACCATAATTAGATTGTTTTGTTCAGCTCCAAATTTTGTAATAATTCAAGGGCTGTTACCTTCATGAATTTTAAGTCAAATGCAAATTCAGCATGTTGCAAATCTTCTGGTGCTTATACAGTCACATTGCACTCAGCACTGGAGACTATTTACATTCTTAGTGTTCAGCACATTTCAGAGCCTTGATGAAGCAATTAGAAAATCTGTATAAATAAATCTAGGAAAAGTGTAACATTATATTTTGTTAATGTCACTCAGGTAGTGCCCAGCTCTTCCATGGCTTTTACAAACTACTGAACTTCTGCTATGAGAGTTTTGCTTGGAATGCTTAATTTGGAAGTTGAGTATAAAATGAAAAATCCCAAGACATCTCTGTGGGATGTTTTGTGATAGTAGTAGAAATGTTCTCTCCCGTCAGCATCTCTAAAGACTGTAAAACTTGCTTTAATTTTTTTTTCTCCTGTACGGTCCCCAACAGACATTGACTGTTAATACTGTTTACATCTGTCATTTAATATGCCAGTATATTTAACTTGTATGTGAAAGGTAATAAAATCCTTTAGTAGGAAGATGGAGTTTATGTTGAGAATAGCAATCTATCAGTTTTGCAAAGGATTGTTAAATTGCTGCTGGGAGCAGATTAAGTCAGCCTAGCTGTGTTTTGAGCCTTGCTTTTCAAGAATGTAAGTTAAAATAACAAAGCTATGGTTTTTGGTTATTAGAGAAGAAATCTGCTTGAAATGGCATGGGGACACTTTCATTTGTATCAAGTATCTGGATGTCTGCTCTGTGTGTATTATTGGCTTGAGTGTGTTTCTAAATATTTTTTTAAGTAGTACAAACTTCCCCCTTCACAAATTCTAATGGATGCCACTTTTGTAACTGTTTCTTATGTCCCATTGCCCTGTTTGATATTCTGTCTTCAGGATCTTACTAGATTGTGTGGTATCAAGTACTCAAGAACATCCCATGCTGGAAATCCTAGACCAGAGGTGAAACTTGAGGGGTTGCCTCCATGTGTTTGTACCAGAAGAGATTGTTGCTATTTCCTGCAGTGAAAGCTTTGCTGGAGAACCTTATTTGCAACTGAAGTTTCTCAGGCTGCTGTCTTTCTGGGCTGCAGCCACCTGTCCTAGACTGCTGCCTCCATAAAGTCAAAGTATGCAATAGGGTCCAGTGACCTCGCTGAGCATCATGAGGTTTTTTTTACCAGAACTTGACCTGGCTCTCATTTACCCTGAGACTGACTAGGAAGGATTTCAGGGTATAAGCATTTAGCAGGGAGCATTCAGAGCTATAGGGGAGTTACCAGATGACCAGTTTTTAAAGGGGTTATTGATAGGATACTAGGTTCTCACAGTTCCCAAGGCCAAGTGATGGTTCTTTCTTTTGAACATCTCAGCATTGCCTCAGCATTCTCTGTGGCATGAGTTTTAGATGGTTTATGCATTTGCATCAGACTAAAATATTGGGTCAAATACTGCAGGAATGATCTTCATTGCTGGTGTGGTTTTGAGTCTTACAAGTCCATAACCCTTCATTTGGATGCTTCTTTGGACAAGTGCTGTATTAACAGTGTATCTGTACAGGCATAGTACATTAGCATCAGTTTTCTTCTTGACAGATATGTCTTTTACCTCATTTGTTCCGAACAGTGTAACCTAAAGGTCTCCATCTCAAAACATCTTGCTACTAAGCTGATAAGCTAACCTTCCCTTTCCATAACATGAATGGTAAAATATTGTAAACAAGCTTCCAAGCTTCCAAAGATCAACTGCAAAAATGCAGTATATACTGCATTTTCCCATGCAGTTTATACTAATTTGTCTTGTGATATTCCTTTTATGTTAACTGCACTAATGCCCTGTTCTTAAGTATAAATATCTTTTCATGTATGTTTGTCTGAACTTACAGCAAGATGGCAGAGATGTTATCAAACACAGCACGTGAGGATCAGGAAAACTATTGTATTGTGACTGCAATGCAAAAATACATTGCAGGTATTAAAAATGGAGGGAAAAATATTATTAGAATCTAAGTACTATTGGTAGGGCTTTTCCAGAGTTTGTGAGTGTTTATAAGAAAGGTGGAAAATAAAATATTTGCAATTAGACTAGCAGTTTCTAAAAACATTACAGAACAATATCAGCTAGTAGGATTTCTGTCATATAATGCAAAACTGGTGTATTTATTGCAAAATACTGGCTGCTGTTGCCTCTGCAACCACATGGTTCTGCGTGATCATGATGAATGAGCCCAGGAAGCAGAAGTGCTAAGTACCTGCATCTGTGGCTATATATCTAGTTATGATGTGATTATTTTAACTGCATCTCTTTAATATCAGCATTGTGCTGTGCAGCCAGAGTCCATTTAAAACCTGTAGGGAAATACTCCTGAAATGACTCATTGGTGAACATCTTTCTGAAAAGCAAATTGAGTTCTGAACAGTAGAACATGATGCTGGCAGCATGTACCACGAAGGGGCCTTTCATCTCAGTTTATATCCCTTGACAGCGAGATACCAGCGTAAGTTTGTTTGAAGCTTTTTCTAGATATTCATCCAGGAAGATCCTGAGAGCCTCATTAGTACTGCAATATGATGGGGAGATTGTGCCTTTGAGGGAAGGGAGAAGTATAAAGATTTGTGCTCAAAATGTGAGCAGGCTGTACCTTACGTATTTCTGTGTGTTTCTTTAAGTACAAATGTTTTCTAGTTCTAAATATGTCACTAACACAATGCCAATGTCAAGAACACTGTTTTTGACAAGTATGTAAAAAATGGTGATTTTAAGTGTTTGTATGTAAGGGAAGCATGGTGGCTGACAGGAATCCAATTTCATTTTTAGCCCTTTATTATTACCCTGTTTGTGACCTGGGATAAATTGCCAAATCAGACATTTTCAAAGGGGATGTCTATGAGCATGAGTGCAAACCCCCTATTCTAAACCAGCATCTGACAGCGAGATATTCAAATCCATGTTCTTGACCCTCAGTTCAGTGGAGAAAAGTGGGAATCAACAAAGGACAATTCACCAGATCAATTTAAGGATGAGGTGAACCACCACGGGAGCTCAGAGTATCAGTTTGCACTTGATACTGAGATGAAGAGGATTCATGGCCCCTTCACAGGATTTCTTAGACACCCTAGATCTCAGCTGAGTCATGCTCAGTGATGGGGAAGATCATTCCTTTGAATATTCAGCATTGGTATTTTTAAAACCAAGCTCCTGCTTCTGCTTAGATTCATGCACACTGAAAAGTCCTGTTGAGCTTTAGTTTCACTGTCTGTGAAATTGTTCATCAGATCTGCATCTTTTAAGTATTAACAGACAGGCTTTATTACTGTATGCCTGAGGAAATGAAATCTTGTAATCTTGATTATCTGACCAGTCTTATTAGAATCTGTGGAATATCACAATTTTGCTTGCTTGAAGAGTTGGTCCTTTTTGTTTCCCTAACCACTCCTTTCATTTACCAACTACTCACCCCAGTGTGCTTGCTCTGTGGGCACTGGTAAATTGGTCAGCTGCTAAAAGGGAGTAACTTGATTTACCCGAAATGAGCAACACTGATGAAAATACATTACCTCTGTCCTACTGAATAAACCTCAGATTGTACTGAAATGAAGTTACACCAAGGGAGTCAATGTAGTGAATAATAATGAAGTGTTTAATGTGAATTAGCTGCACATAAAATGAATACATTAGAATGAATTGCTGAAGACATAAAATTCTGTCAGGCCTTTATCCAGACTCTCATGACTTAAAAATGCTGCACTCTTCTATTTATAGAAGAGCAAAAATAAAGCTGTTGAATTTGTGTTCTTTAGTTTGATGAGAAAAATAGAAATGAAGTATTATTTTAAACAATAAATATATACATATATTTTTGTCAGAGCTGTCAAAATCAGGATCGTACTGAACCAAGGCCATAATGTTTGGGTTTGGACCATGCCTGAGAGGTTACAGAGATGGGGATGAAGTCCAGGAACAACAGGTAGAAGAAAGTAACAATCTCAACCTAAAACTCCTTAATCACCTTCCTGGGCTTAACTTTGGAAGTCTCTTGGTTGATTGAGTTTTATTGTTACTCTTTGCCACTTCTTCCCGTCCTTAATATTCATGGCTTTTTCCACTTTGTAATTTTTCTTCTGGGAGTTAAATCTAAATGTAATTTTTGTTTTGGACAATCCAAAGGTGAGTTGAAAAGTTGCGTGCCTGGGAAGATCTTAATGGGTTTAATACAAAATGGGCAAACTTTCCAAACTAGTTGGCAAAGATAATCTTTGACTGACGTACGGAAGGGCTGCAGAGTGAGCAGTGGCATAAAAATTGTAAGTATTCAGCTGCAGTCTGTGAGGCTTTTTGGTTATGTTTTTGGGGTTGGTTTTGTTTTTTTGTTTGTTTGTTTGTTTTGATAATTTGGGGGTATTTTTGTTCTGAAATCTTTCTTGTTTTCTCATCTGTTCTAGGTTCATTTCTGTTTCTCAATGCATCAGAGAGGCCAAGCCCTGTCATCCTGAGCCCTTGGCTGAGAAGCAGCAGTGACCAATGCATAGTTCAAGTGGCTGTTTATAAGTTTTACCAGCAGAGAGGAGAATATATTGCTCGTGTCCTTCCCATTGATGAAAGCAGCATTGAAATCTTATCAGTGGAGAGTTCAGAGAAACTAGGGTAAGTCTCATCCTATCATGTGACTCACAGCTTGAGTTGGCAACAATCACTCCATGATATAGCAATACAGCCAAAAAATGCATGCTACACACCTACCAAGGGGAGCAGGGCACCACACCAAGTAGATATTTGTTTTGCATGGATCTAAGTTACTGTGGAAGCTGGAGTTTTTTGCTTATTTTATTATGCAAAGCATCAGCAAACTACTGGATCAATGTAAGAGTGAGTCTCTAACTTATCATCATCTTTATTCTTAGTGCTTGCAAGCACAGATATCCTAAATTTAAAGCTTTTATGTCTAATTTGCTGTATCTGATTTCTTCTTACTACTTCTTAAGTATACTATTGGGCTTAGAATATGTTACTACCGGGGAAAGCTTTTGATCTTTCAAGGGTGCAACTGTTTGAAATGTTTTATTCTTTTTGTGCAATTAATCTAGATTTTTGACAAGGTCTTAATTTCTCAGACTTCTTGTACATTCATTTAAATTTTGTTTAGCAGCAAAACAGCAGGAGCTGACCACAGTAAATATTTAAAAATGCAATAGTAGTGGAGTAACTTAGACTTGAAATTGGATATATGTGAAGCGAATGTTCTACCTGGGTCTATATACTTTTTTAATTTTTCACTTCTGCTGTGAAATATATTTTAGGAAGCATATTTTTACTAAGCATCTCAAATGTTTGTTTTCATGTGATAGTTTCTAGTAACAAGTCTTTCTGGCTTGTGCTTGTAAGAAGATGTGATTATCTGATTACTGTCTACAGCAATTCTGTATTTTGCAGTAGCAAAAGGAGAATGTGCAATAAAAAAACCTTACAGGAGATAACCTATCTCATAGAAACAGTTGACTAGTTGTAATTCTTCTGTAACATATGGCCTGTAAGAGTGAGGGGGAGAGCTTTTGTGTGGATTTGGATCACACATGGTTCCAGCAACATCATGTAAATTTTAAATCAGTGTTGGTGTCTGGAGAAAGGGGGACTGCAGCAGCTATCTTCTTCCTTAGCTCTTTGCAAATGCTGTGCTCTGTGTCAGAGCTAACACACATGCCCTGTGCAGTGCCTCCTGCATTGGCATTGTCACTGTTCCTTGGCACTTTCAGGGGAATACTGCTGTGTGTAAAATGCTTTGCTGTGATGCATGGAGGAGCTGTAACTTGGATCTGGGGACAGGCAGAAATGACCAGGAGTACAGGGAAGTGCCAAGTGTAAGGAGTCTTGAAGGGAAGGGAAAGGTAACTTCAGCTATGACAACAAGCCCTCTGCTGCAGGCAATATGGACAACTAAGTGTGCATTGCAGGTGGAGATTATCACCACAGTAAAAGAGGCTCTGTGCTTTTGAAGAAGGTGGCTTTGCTTATAGTTTGGCTATCCTTTACTCTAACAACTGCAGCCCAACAACACTCCTGCGATGCATAGGGTGGTGAGGTTGTGCCTGTGGCTTTAATCATTTTGTATGACTGACTCATTGGTACTCTGCATGCTACAAAATTTGCAGTTGGATCACCTGGCTGGTTCATTTTTTCCCCCTGGTCTTGCCTCTTCACTGTGAGAGGCAGTAGCTCTTCCAAAGCTCAGCAACACACAAAGGTTCTGATATTGTGTCTGCATAAATGTCCCATAGAGATAGTTAAGTACCTACTCTGATTGTACAGATTGCAGGCACAGATGATAGAGTAGCAGTTTGTTATCACTTACCCTGAACCTTCATTTCAGAATCTATGAGTGCTCTGCCTTTTGTTTGTAGCAATAATATTTGATTATCTGAGCTCTGGTAACAAACCATGCAAATTTGAATGTTGTAAAAGTCTTTTCTTTAAATAGCAATCAGAATAGCTGTTCAGAAATCAAGAATGATTCAGTAAAGTATTCAATGAACTAGCAATCCTACAGTGGAAATCTGTTTTGTTTAATATTTGAACTTTTCTTGGAAGTTGCAAAGAACTGTATAGTTTTGTAATGGATTCTTTGAGCATGCTATAACCAAATGATTTCTAAAATTTTATAAGGATTTTAGCTCTAGGCACAAAGTTATTGAATTCCTCAGTGATGAGCTTGTGCTGGAATTAAAAACAAAAGTTTCATGGGTAACACTTTGATTCAAAGCACCTTATATATTATTTTGCAAACACATATTGTAAAGCATGTGTAGTTCCCAGTGATTTCTATATGTGGTAGTGAGTCCATGCTGTTGCTGAAAACCAAGCTCATAGCAGGAAAAGTATGTTTTCATGAAACAAATGCATCTGAGGAGTGGTAAAGCAATGCGTTAATTCAAGGGTGGATTTTCTCATTTCTTGAACTATACACAATGTCTTTGTCAGTATCCTTGTCAGTATCTTTTTACTTTTTTTTTTTTTTTTTTTTAAAACCACATAACCTGAATTACATGTATTAATATCTTTTAAAGTCTTCACATTTCACCTACATTTACAAGAGGAAAGAGTAGATGCTATCAGGCATTACTATTTCATTCAGGGTGAAACCAGGCAAGTAAAGGTTATGGTTGGCAGCACTTGGAGATTCATTTAAGTAAATGTATGTTAAGTTATGAAATTGTATTGCTCTGGTAGAGACACCATAGCACCCAATATTTATTTATGTATTACCATTGTTCAGCTGTGTTGTGTTTGTGTGCAAAATACCAGATGTGATTTTGATTAACCCTCAGCAGGCATCGAGATTCAAAGGCAGAACTGGTGAGGTACTCTTTGCTCCTCTGGTCTCTTTCTAGGAAAAAAATAGCCCAATCCTATGGATTAGAGTTCTAGCAATTCCATGAGTGATCTATAGTCATTACAGAAATTGTTGTGTGGAAGATAGGTATCTGTGTTATTTTCTTACAGGACATATTTCACAACAGCTGATCTGTTGTGCATAAGCAGAAATCTAGCTAATACAAGATGCATTACGTACCAGTAGGATAGGGCAGATGGAACAGACTCCAGAAAGATTATGCCAGAAGTGATAACTGTAGATGGTTCCTGAGTGATGAAACAGCACAGGCCAGCAAAGAGATGCTTGTTTTGTACTATACAGAAACTGCCAAATACAGTAATAACTTTTCTACATTATATTTGCAACAATACTTACCACTCAGAAGAAAATTATTTCCTTGTTTAGTGGTTCAATGGAATGATATACCTTTTCTATTATTTTTTAAAGAGCAGAAAGGTCTTACTCTGTATTTATTCTATGGGTTTCGGCACACCTTGGGTTAGACTTTTTCTAATTTAATTCCTAGGCAATTGGTAGGGCTCCTTTATGGGGAACAACATATTACTATATTCTGTTAGAATTAGATTTGTTGCATTGTAGAGTTTCTAGAAGGTTTGACTTTGTGGATGTATTTTTAGGGTATGGTTAGTCTCTTCTGGCATCTCTTGCAATTCTGCTGTGTTTAACAAGCATCTACAAATGAGACAGAGTGAGAATCAGTGTGATGCCATCAATCCTATGTAATGGCAGAAGAGTTGTTTTAATTCCTGCCAGGGAGCACAGCACCTTCTGATTTATCACAAATTCCACTAGGTGAGCATACTGCCCTTTGCTATTTTTCTGCCTGTGCTTCTTCCTGCCTGTGAAGCACTTTGCAGAGCTTTTAATTTAAAACTCATGTACTATATTTATCAGCTAGTATTGCCAGTATATAAAAGCATTTTTCTGTCTTTTTTTTTTTTTTTTTGTCAAATAGCTACTTTTGTCTGCTTTGTAATTTTATTGTTTTCTCTGACACATCTGGTATGGTAGAAATTATATTCCTGTAACAAAATACTATGTCAAGGGCTCTTTTGTACTGGCAGTGGCAAACCATTAATGTCAGTGGCTAGTCTGGCAAAAACATGGTTTTGGGTTGACATCAACACCAAAGGCACAGGGTTTAGACAGGGTTGTCAGATCTGCTTTGTACCCTGCTTTATACAGCTTATTTCTTGTCTTGTGCATGGTGGAGGAAGGCTTTTCAACAGACTGTGCTGTGTAATGCTTGTTCTTAAAATGAACCAATATAGCAAAGACATGAAAATTTATGGCTTGCATGGTAGCCTTTTAGTATCTTGTATACAGAAATGAACTGTTCTCCCCAACACCTTTGGAAGTGCTTGCCTTTTCCCTACCTTTTTTTGCAAGAGTTGTGTTATTCTGATTTACTTTATAGACATTGAGTTCTCTGAATCACTGAGTACAGTTGCCAGATCATTATAAATGTCAGTTGTAACCTTATGATATTTGTTTCCTCCTATAGCAGGCTGAATAAATATAATTTTCTATTGGAAATTGAAGCAGTGAAGTTTGTTTATTGGATGTAATTGGAACTTTTCCTGATCATCCCTGGGTAGGTGTGCCATTCATACTGATGGTCTGAGGCCATAAAGACAGATTAAATAAAGTTCCTTTTGACAAGACAAAGCTGTTCTAATCTAGGACTTGAACCAGCAGCAACATCTGCTGTCCTTGATGAACTTCACATGAGGGTTAGACTGCAAAAGATCAATTCAAGTGTAAATCTTTCATGGGCCAATGAAGTTTGTAGTACTCTGCTTCATCTAGCAAGGAATACAAGCAGTACAGTAAATGAGACAAACTCAGCTTTTCCTTGTATTTGGAACAGTACCAGTGATGATGCCTTTACAACAGAACAAAGTTACTCTGAGGGGAAAATTTTATCAAAATATTTACATTCAAATACTTTTTAATAAAGTGGCCAAATAATCTGATTTTCTCCATCAGAAATAAAATACAAAGGGTAGAAAAACTTGCTGTGCAGTGAGCTTGCTGGAGATATTAAGATAACTTTAGTTAGAAGATTGCTGTCAGTAGGTTAAGTGCATAATACGTTATTGACCTGATTATTTTTAGGATGTCAAACATCCTAAGTGTGTCTAGCTAAATGTACTACTACACCAGAAGATAAAAACATAAGGTATATACATCTGGATATTGTCCTAGTTTGAATGGTAACAGTATTCTCAAATGTAGCAATTGTTTTTTACATCTCTGCTCTCTTCCTTTATAAAAGCCTGGCTCTCAGGAGACTGTGGTGTGGGGAAGTATGGCCAATTATTTTTGAAAATTCGAATCCATATCAAAAGCCATGATGACCATGATTTATTATTTCATGCCAGATGAGCTATTCAGAGGTCCATTTCTTGTAGGTCTCTAGATAACATCTGGCACAAGTTAAATAAAAAAAAACCCCAAAAACCAGTTGTGTGGGAACTTGGGGTCTTTTCAGTCCTTTAGGCAATTTCTCTAGGTCAAGGCTGGGGCATTTATGTGAACTGTTTGAAAGGGAGTTGGCATTGTTCCCGCTATTTCTGCTATAGATAAGGGATTTTGGTTTCCAGTATCAAGGCACTTGTAGTTCACAATACCTACTAAACCAGCCCGTCTCAAATGAGAGATACCATCAGCTTCAGTGTTTATCAACAATCAGACCACTATCAATTTTTAAATTGTTTTTGTTTGGTTTGGTTTTTTTTCAAGAACATCTTGCTCTCTTTTCACCTACTGCTTGCTGTCAGTATACTATGACAAAGGGGGAAAAAAACCCTGTAACATTTTTATTGACTTTTTTCCTTAATCATTTGAAAACAGGGACAGAAGTGTTGTCTTGAACAATAGAATTTCTGTCCTTCCATTCACTATTTTATCTCTTCTCACTTACTCCCAGGGCTCATTTGTTCTGTGCTCCCTCTAGCTCAACATACTACTCCCTTCAAGTTTTGTCTTCCAGGCTTGTCTTCTAAACAGGCTTTTTAGCTCCTCAACATGTCTCCTTCCATCTTCAGGCCTTGTCTCTTGCTCTTGTCCTGCTTGCTTTTGACTCACATATTCTTCTTCTTCACATATTCTGAGTCCAAAGTCTGGTGGAGGCACAGAGCAGCTTATTTGTGTGCCCAGTTCTCTTACTCCCTGCTGCAGCCCAGGATGAGTGCTGAATCTCATTGCACACCTAAGCCATCACTTCTGGAGGACACAAACATCAACCTGTTAAAGGCCTGCAAAGTGTCCTCATTGAGGTGAATTTTCGCAGAAAGGAGCACACAAATGGAGCAAGTAATTCTGTAATTCTCCAGTGGTGCTTATAGCACTAAGCACCCTGCTGAAGTAGGGGGTACTATACAGATGGACACAGTCAAGCATTAAAGTTAGAGATATCCTTATCAGACCATTAGTAGAGGTTGGTAGAAGTGAGGATGAGGGACTCTGCATTTGTGGCATTATTTTTACTAGAAGAGTGCCTGTTTTAATTGAGAGAAATAATGTTGATGTCTGAGTTTTCAGAGTCAAAGGGGTTCTGAGGTGTTAATGTGTTTCAAGTGAGTGGCCTATCATTCTTTGGAGAGCAGGCATAAATCCAGTTAATGTTGGCATATGCACAGAATCTAAATTCTGCAATTTTTGCAATGAGAAAAATTTGTAGAGGCAAAGTAAAGAGGGAAAAAATATTAATTATTCATAGGCTAGGAAAATTTTATCTCTGCGTGTTTCCCTGATTCCTTTATCTGATAATTCCAGTTTTGGAAAGCAACACTGGAAGACACAGATGCACCGAGTCTATTAATACATGGCTCTGTGGCTGGTGTCACCACCACATTTTTGTTTTTTGCAGTAATCGGATGACCAGCCTTGCTGGCATTGGATGGGATTGACCTTTCTCAAAACAAGAAGAGGGTCTTCACTCATGAGCTATCAAGGATCATTGACAGAGCTTTAAACTAGACTTGAAGGGGCTGCTGAATAATAGCAGGCTTGCACTTGACACACCAAGGTTAGAGAGATAGGGTACTAGCAAGGGCCCTTGGCCCTCATTGCTCTGAGACATGCTGGGTACACTGGAATACAGATTAAGTCTTACAGAGTTGAGGCAGAGGCTCCTGAGGTAATAGGAGGCAGCAGGGAAACACCAGTGAAATACCTCAAAGGAATTTAGGAGTGTTCATAGCATAGGCAACAAACAGGGGGAGATAGATGACAACATGGTGGTACAAAGCTACAACCTGGTTGCCATACTGAAACTGTAGTGATGAATCTCCTGACTGGAGTGCAGCTATCTGGCTGTTTAGAAAAGACAGACTAGGAAGGAGGGACAGAGGTCTTGTTCTCTACACCAAGAAATTGGTAGAGTATGAAGAGCTGTATCTGAAGAATAGTCATGAGCAGGCTGAAAGCTTATGGGTAAGAATTAGCCACTAGAGCTACTACAGGCTGCCTGATCAAGGCAAACCTATGAAAAGTCTTCTTACACCAGCCACAGAATGCAGCACAAGTCCTGGGAGTCCTGATGGACAACAGGATGACCAAGAGCCATTTATGTGCCCTTGTGGCCAAGAAGGTCAATGGCATCCTGGGGTGCATCAAGAAGAACGTGGCAAGCAAGCTGAGCGAGCTTATCCTCCTGCTCTGTCCTGCTTTGGTGAGTCCCCATCTGGAATACTGCATCCAGTTCTGGGTGCAGTTCATGAAGCTCAGCACAGCACCAGTAAATTGATTATGGGACTGAAGCATCCACCATATAAGGAAAGGCTGAGAGAACTGGATCTGTTCAGCCTGGAGAAGAGGAGACTGAGGGGGCATCTCACCAAGGCTTATAAATATTTAAAGGGCAAGTATCAGGGGAATGGGAGCAGATTCTTTTCAGTGGTGTCCAGTGACAGGACAAGGGGTAATTCTCACAAGCTGCAACACAGTGGGTTCAACCCAAACATAAGGAAAAACTTCTTTACTGTAAGGGTAACAGAGCTTTTGAACAGGCTGCTCAGAGAGTGATTGCAATTCTGTGCAACCTACTCTAGATGAACCTACTCTAGATGAACCTACTCTGATAGGGGGGTTGGACTAGATGATCTTCAGATCTTCAAACCCCTAAAATTCTGTGACTTTGTGATCTTATGTCATCTACCTTCACTTCTGTAAAACCTTTGACATGGTTCCTCATGATGTCCTTCTCTGTAAGTTGGAGAGAGATGGATTTTATGGGTGGGATTTTCTTGGATGAGGAATTGGTTCAATGGTCATGTACAGAGGTGGTGGTCAATGACTCAACATCCAGATGGACATCAGTGACAAGTGGTGTTCCTCAGGGGTCTGTATTGGGACCATTATGTTTATCTTCGTTAATGACAGACAGTGGGATTGAGTGCACTCAACACACCTGAGGGATGAGATTCCATCCACAGGGACCTGGAAAAGCTTGAGAAGTGGGACTGTGTGAATGCCTTGAGTTTCAGCAAGGCCAAGTGCATCTGGGTCAGGGCACCTCCTGGTATGAATACAGGCAGGAGGATGAAGGGTGCATCCCTAAGCAGCTCTGCAGAGAAGGATTTGGAGATACTGATGGATAAAAACATGTGCTTGCAGTTCACAAAGTTAATTGTATTTTAGGCTGTATCAAAAGCAGCGTGGCTGGTAAGTTGAGGGAGGTGTTTCTGTCCCTTTACTCCACTGTGGTGCGGCACCACCTGAAGTCCTGCATCCAGCTCTGAAGTACTCAGTATAGGAAAGACATAGTTATGTTGGAGCAGGTCCAGAGGAAGGCTGCAAAGATGATCAGAAGGTTGGAATAGCTCTCCTATGAAGAAAGAGCGGGAGAGTTGAGATTGTTCAGCCTGGAGAAGAGACAGCTTTTGGGAGACTTAACTGCAACTTTTCAGTACTTATAAGAGACCTATAAGAAAGATGGGAACAAACTTTTTAGCAGGGCCTGTTGCAGTATATTTAGACTAGATATAAGAAAGATTTTTTTTTTTACAGTGACAGTGGTGAAACTCTGGAATAGATTGCCCAGGGAGGTTGTAGATGCTCCATCCCTAGGAACATTCAAGGTCAGGTGGGACAGGGCCCTGAGCAACCTGTTTAGTAGGAGATGTCCCTGCTCACTGCAAGGGGGGTGGGCTAGATGGCCTTTAAAGGTTCCTTCCTAAGCAAAACTATTCTATGATTCTGTGATAACAATCACCACATGGGAGATAAATTTCTACCCCAGAGGGCACAGGCATTGCACAAACTCTTCCTGTGTTCTCTTCCCCTCGTAGCTCTCCTTATTGCGTTAATTCTTGCCAATCGTAAGACATGGATGGCTTTTTCTAACTGAATTGTGAACATTTCTTTCTCAGATTAATCACTACCCAATGCCAATTTCACATGTCTTTGATGCCTGGTTTTAATTGCCTTTAAGTAGGAAGCTTCAATGAACAGAAATTAAAATTGCAAAATCCTGATGTCTTTTTTAAAAATTGAGTTATTCACCTCCACCCTATGTTCTGGGAAAGATGTTGCAAGTAAGTGAAATGAGCTCTCCCTTTCTTTTGAATCTGGACTTTTCTTAGGAAGGAAACTGCTATTTAGAAACATGGAAACCCCCAGTACATAATGGAGTCTGAGGGATGTCATGGATGGGGCAAAAATGGGAATGAAGCACTTTGTATCCAACTGAAAACAACAAAAATAATTTAGGACAATTGCATTATTTCTTTTATACAGAAATTGTATCTGCCATGAAATGAGACTGTTTCAAGGGAGAAATTCAGTTTTCATTGTTTTCCCTTAGAGTAAGCTGGATGAAATATCGGTTTCTTGGACTGACCCTAAATATCTTCTTATTTATCTGTTTGGCATTACGGCAGATTTCATTTTTCTATGTCCTTTATCCCAGTTACTGTACTTTAGCCCTCCAATGAGATAGAATGTCTCCTCCAGCCACTATGTCGCATGCCATGGAGGTTGCATGACTTGAGGAGCATCATCATGAGTGCTGATGGGAAAACTCTTTATACAAAGAATAACAACACCATTTGAGTGTCCCTGTATTAATGTCCCATACAGCAGTATGGCATTACAAGAGTGCAACTGAATGATGGACTGACTCTGAGACAAGTACTGCAGGTTAGGTATATAAAGCAAAGTATGCTGATAAATGAGTATCTGTATTTTGCTTTAAAAACATAACTATGATGCTACTTTACAAATTGTTTGTGGTTTGTTTTGTGTTTTTTTTTTAAACAATGAATTATAACAGAAAAGCCAAAGAGTTCCATGTTTCCTCAGATTTAAGAGTAAAGTCACTTTTGTGGAGACAAATCACCCTCGTGTACGACAAGTTTACCAATTATAGAGTGAAAAAGAAGTTGTGTGTCAAATGGCTAGATTTCAAATATGAAATTCATTGCCTTTTACTGACTCCTTTTTTTTTTTTCTAGGACTGATATGACTGCTTTATTGCAGTATTGACTTTTTCTTAATGAGTTCTGCTTGTAGTCTCTGTAATAATTTATCCCATGATTATGCTCAGTTATTATATATTGACTGATAATAAAGTTTGTTTTACAAACAAGATTCATTGTAATGCAACTATTCAGTACCAGCACAGCAAGCTGTGATAATAATTTCTGCAGGTTAATGTCATTCTTTACTCAGCCATTGTTCAATTATTCATCAGAAAGTATCAAAGACATAGCTGTTATGGACTGTTTTTATATACAATTACCAATTTTGACCAAAATAGTTATTGAAGCTGAAGATCCACAGTTTGTTTGTAAGGAAGACAAGTTGGCAATGAGGCCAGTGGTTTTGGTCATCTTGTTAATTTGAAAGCCTTGCATTCCTCAAAACTGGAAGCATCTAATTTTTTGCTTTCAGCTGAAGTAGCTCCAAAACCTCTCCAGTCTTGCTTCTGAGCCACTCTTTGTACTTCCTGAGCTGTATTTGATGTTTGCTCTGTTCTGTATATGATATTCCTGGCTTCATTCTTTGTTGTCTCTCTCCCACACATGTGCATTATACTGTATACAGGAACTGGCATTTTCTCCCCCACTCCCTAAGAAGTTACTGTGCTCTCTCTTTCTTTTTGCTTGACTTTATATGGGGTGACTTTTTTGTTTGTTTGTTTATGGGCTGGTCATTTATTGTACACAGAATTTGTGTTTGTGAGAGAGACACACACACCTGCATACACAGGTACCTTCTGCTTTCTGACTCTCTTTCAACACTGATACTGTATTGTCTTACATCCTTCATCCTGTGATGTCTGCTGAAGGGTGGCTTTCCTCATCCTTACTCCTTTTTGGACAAGTCAGCATCATTATGTAAGATCTATCCATCTGATAGGGAATGCAATTCTAAAATTATTTTTTAATGGTGTAGAAGAGGCAAAAGCTCAATGTATTTTCAACCACCGAAGCAGAAGGAAGGAAGAGAGTGTTCTTCAGCTCATTAATCAGAATGAGAATGAGAAATGGAAACAGCTTCCAAGTCATTTACTATTTTCTCCAAAGTAAATCTGTCTAAATATTAGTGCACTGATGACAGTTAAAAAAAGGAGGTGGGGGAGGCATAAAATAAGCTTTGTCATTAGCTTGTCACACTCTATAGCAAAGTACATGAGAGACCAAAGATTTACACACTATAATGGAAACGAGGAATAAAAGTAGTTCCTACTACGTTCTGGAAATGGAACTTTCAGAGGAAAAACATTAACAGTATTTCACATTACAAATTATTATTGTATTTTCAACTATTGTTTCAAATGAGATTTGTGTGTATTATAGTGCAAGGAAAGAAAGATCCTGTTAGTATTTCTTCTGTAAGCAGAATTAAGATTTTATGCATCTGGCTATATCATTTCTGACCTATAAATTTAAGTTAATATTGTCACAGAATGATGTATTTATTGTCCCATTGATACCTGATGGACTTAAACATGTAGTTTAGTTACACTAATAGTAGCTTAATATATGAATCAGTTCACTTGCCCTGTGCTTAAAAGGAGGAAGGTATTCCAGTGAGAAAATGAGACTTCCTAGATATATCTATTAAGGGGTGGTTCCCCACACTGAATTTACAGACCTCATCTTGCAGAAGTTGAATATTACCAAATAACAGTATTTGTGCTTTGAGTGCAAATTATGTTTTTCCCACCATGCCTAGATAATATAAATTAATTAAATGCTTTGTTTCAACTGTCTCTACCTAGGAGGGATGTATTTTTGGAAAGCTGGTTAGTTTCATTGCCTTCTTACACTGTGATTACTTTTATGACCTTGCACTGCAGGTCACAGTTGCTTTTACAACACTTTGGAAGAAAGTTTAAATATCATTGGTAGTTTCTGTACTAACATGTTGTTAGCAGAAAGCTATTTTTGTGTTGTTAGAATGCTGGTTTTTTTCTTTACTCCTCTAACCCCCTTGCTAGAGTACAAAGTGTCCCTTCTTCATCCTCACCTACCATCCCCCCTTGACTGGAAAGCCAAGAAGTCCACCATTTAGCTCCCTGTGAGCTGAGTTTAGTCAGCTCTGACTGCATACCTCAGTTTCTGTTTTCTGATTTCTGATTTCTGAATGAAATTATCAATATGTACTTCAACTTTGGAATTTGGCTTCAAATACAAGTGAAATTGAGAAAGTAATCAATTTTCTTAGTCTTTTAGTTTCTAGTGTATAAATTCAAAAGTCTTAGAGACAATAGTTGTTCCAGAAGTGGTGTGCCTGGTTCTTTGCTCCACTGAACTGCAGAAAACTGTGTCTAGTGATAACTGGGTCCTATTTGCAATTTCTGCATTAGCTTATATAAAGGGCAGGAGGAAGAAATGGTGTTTTATTTTGAAGTTCTTCAGTTTGGCAGGCCATCATGCTGGCCTAAGATTAGATGGGGTCAAAGTAACATCTTAACACTTGGACTGACAGATCACTCTCAACTTACAGAAGACTTAGGCTGATGTTAGCAAATTCAAGAGATGCAGTTAACATTATTTGTTCTCTACTGTTACAATTACTGCTTTCTGGAAGCAGTACCCTGCTCACCTTTGTTGTCATCTGGCATAATGGGATGCTGGACATAAGTGCCTTGGAGAATACTCCAAAGAAGCATTAGGTAAAGCTTGCCTTTTAAATCATATGTGATGCTTGCGTTTATGCCTTAATGATGTTGCATAAAGGCAGTAGGATGTCTGATCCATTTTAGCAGCATTATTCTTTCATTTCTATTTATGCTAACATGTTAACAGTATCATTAACATCTTAGTGATATTATACCATAGTCTTATCAGAGTATTCTCAAAATGCTTCTTGTTGGAAGAGATTTGCTAAGTGCTTCATTGCTAGCCAGCAATGGTTCTAGCAAACCAGTGAAATATTCTGTAATTAAATGAAAGTAGTTATTTTTCCTTTTTCTTCTACTGAAATTTCTTTTCTTCTATTGAAATTGCAAGTCACCCCCAGGTTTCCTGCCTCTGTACTTAAAATGACAGAGATTTTTTTCCTCATCCTTATCACCTGACAGAGGATCTGGGCTACTCAATTTACTTTCAATCAAGATACAAGCTCAGAAATTTCTGGACAAATGAGGGTGATAGCGAGGCACTGTTGCAGAATGGGCAACTGAAGTGTTGATGTTGATTTGCCATGATGTTGCCCGTTCAAGGTGAGTTAATCTTGGAGTTCAGATGTCAATGAGGGCACCTTAGTTAGCACTGCAAAAGCCATACTGTGTATGGCATTCAACAAGACCAAGTGCTGTGCCCCACACTTTGGCCACAACAACCCCATGAGGAGCTCCAGGCTGGGCACAGAGTGGCTGAGAGCAGCCAGGCAGAGAGGGACCTGGGAGTCTGGATTGACAGGAAGCTGAACAGGAGCCAGCAGTGTGCCCAGGTGGCCAAGAAGGCCAATGGCATCCTGGCCTGGATCAGGAACAGCGTGGCCAGCAGGTCCAAGGAAGTGATTCTGCCCCTGTACTCAGCCCTGGTGAGGCCACACCTTGAGTATTGTGTCCAGTTCTGGGCCCCTCACTTCAAGACAGATATTGAGGTGCTGGAGTGGGTCCAGAGGAAGGGAACGAAGCTGTGAAGGGATGAGAGGGAAAGTTGTATGAGGGGAGGCTGAGGGAACTGGGGTTGTTTAGCCTGGGGGAGATTTAGGGAGGATCTCATCACTCTCTACAACTACCAGAAGGGAGGGTGTAGTCAGGTGGGGGTCGGGCTCTTCTCCCAGACAACTCATGACAGGATGAGATGGCATGGCCTTATGCTGCACTGGGGAAGGTTTAGGTGGGATATTAGGATGCATTTACTCACAGAGAGGGTGACCACACATTGGAATGGACTGCCCAGGGGAGTGGTAGAGTCACCATCCCTGCAGGTTTTTAAGGAGAGACTGGATGTGGCACTTAGTGCCATCCTATAGTCAATGTGGTGGTGGTGTCAGGTCACAGGCTAGGCTGGATTTCAGAGGTCCTTTCCAGCCTCAGTGATTCTGTGATTCTGTAATTTAATTATGTAGAGGAAATGTGGCTACTCAATCTATGGTGCAAGTACAGCATATTGCACAGGTGCTTATCAATGTCCAGATGTCTCAAAAAAGAGCAACTTTACTCAGAAAATAATCTGAGAAAGGTTTCTGTGTTAACTGCTTATTTCCTTCAATATTTTTAAAGTTTTAAAATTTGTTTTTTCCTGTTATGTTCATGAGTCCCCCCCTAAAAGGGAGATCAAAGCGGATGGTTATAAATAATCTGTTGTTTCATTAAAAATTACTCTTCAAATAACTACTTAATCTTATAAATTTGTTTATAATATTTGCAGGAAACACACATGGAGCAGGTACAACCTAAACCAAACAAATCTGATTTTAGAAGATACAATAGCTGCCGCAAACATACTTGTTTCTTTCTTCCATAGATGATAACCTGTCAAGTATATGTTCTGTAAGCCTGAACGATGCATATAAAGCACTTAAAGATGTTGACATATTGAAAAGTTTTATCGGGTGTGCATAGCATTAGTTAAGAGGAGCATGAAGTTCTAAATATTTATTAAATTAGTAGCTTATGGTGTATGTCTTAAGCTAGCATCAGGTCTTTTCAGTGCCCATTTCAAGACCTCTTGATGATGAATTTTCCCATAATCTGTCCCTCTCATAAGGGAGATGTTCCACTCCCTTAATCATCTTCGTGGCTCTGCACTGGACTCTCTCAAGCAGTTCTCTGTCCTTCTTGAACTGAAGGGCCCAGCACTGGACACAGTATTCCAGATACAGCCTCACTAGGCCAGAGGGAGAGGAGAACCTCAACCTCTCACACACACTTCTAATGCACCCCAGGATGCCATTGGCCTTCTTGGCCACAAGTGCACATTGTTGGCTCATGGTCCTGCAGAACTCCCAGGTCCCTTTCCTCTGTGCTGCTCTCCAACAGCTCAGTCCCCAACCTATACTGGTACTTGGGGTTGTTCTTTCCGAGATGTAAGATTTTACACTTGCCCTTGTTGTAATTCATTAAATTTCTCCTTGCCCAACTCTCCAGTCTGTCCAGGTCCCTGTGAAAGGCAGCCCAGCCTTCTGGGGTGCCAGCCACTCCACCCAGTTTTGTGTTGTCAGCAAACTTGCTGAGAGGACACTGTACCATCATCAAGGTCATTCATTGATAAAGATATTGAACAGGACTGGACCCAGCACTGATCCCTGGGGGACTCCACTAGTTATAGGTCTCCAGATGGACTCTGCACCATTGATCACTACTCTTTCAGTTCTGTTGTGTAACCAGTTCTTAATCCATCTCACTATCTATTCTTCTGTTCCACATTTCCTGAACTTGCTTACAAGGATGTTATGGGAGACTGTCAAAAGCCCTGCTAAGGCCAAGGTAGGCTACATCCACTGGTCTCCCTGCACTGGTCTGTAATTGCCTGGATCTTCCTTCTTGCTGTTTCTGAAGACTGGAGTGCCATTGGCTTTCCTCCAGTCCTCAGGCACCTCTCCTGTTTGCCATGATCTCTTGAAAATGATGGAGAGTGGTAGGGTGATAACATCAGCCAGCTCTCTCAGCACTCTTGGGTGCATCCCATCAGGGCCCATGGACCTGTGTATGTTCAGTTTGAGTAACTGATCTCTAACCCAGTCTTCACTGACCAGTGGTGACTCTTCCTTCCTCCAGGCTTTCTCCCTTGTATCAAGGGTTTGGAGTCATAGGAGTAAAGACTGAAGCAAAGGAGGTATTCAGCAACTCTGCCTTCTCTGCACCCTGTTATCAGGGCTCCTGCACCATTCAGCAGTGGGCCCACATTTTCCTCACTCTTACTTTTACAACTGATATACTTGAACAAGCTTTTCCTGTTTCCTTTTATTTCCTCTGCTATTTTGAGTTCTGAGAGGGCTTTGGCCATTCTTGTTGCCTTCCTGCACTCTCTATCAACATCGCTATAGTTGTCCCAAGTGACAAGTCCCTTCTTCCATGGGCTGTAATTTTCTTTTTTACATGAGACTTTCTTCAGAAGCTCCTTGCTGATCCCTGCAGGTCTCTTACCAACTCTACCTATTTTTTTACTCAAAAGAATGCACCAATCTTGAGCTTGAAAAAAGTGGTATTTAAAAACTGACCAACTTCTTGGGCTCCCTTCCCTTCCAGAGTCTTTGCCCATGCAATTCCTTCAAGTAGATCCTTAAAGAGTACTTGTCCTGCAGAAGTCGAGGGTTCTAGTCCTCCTTATTGCCCTTCTTTTTCCATGTAAAGTACTAAACTCCACCATGTCACGGTCACTGTCACCAAGGCTGTTCCCACCCTTAAGTCCCCCAATCAGACCTTTTTGTGAACCTCCAGCCTCGTCTTTGGAAGGTGGTGTGAGAAGCAGAAAATTCTTTGAGTTTCTGTAAGCACTGTTCATCAAGAACTAAAACATCTCTATATTATCCGCACTCTTTTTATTACAAATCCAAAACATAGCCTCATACATAGTAGCTATTACGAAGAAAATTAACTATTATATCCAAAACCAGCACAGTGGTGGTTTTTGACTTAATTTCTAACCCATTGTTAAGTTGCTGAATGCTTGCTCTGAAACTTGAAATATTTTTGTCATCATATTCTATATACCTTTTTTTTTTCCTCTGTATGAATGCTATTTGTTATGAGAGATTTTATTTGTTTAGTAATAGAGCAAATGTAGAGCAAGAGGTGGAATCAATTCACTATGAAACAGAGACATTTCTCTGTATGAAGTGAAACCTGCCCTAATTTTAAATTTTGGGTAAAGCATGACATAGAGATTTAAAAATCTCTGATTCCTAGAGAGAGAGCATAGTATTCTGCACCACCACTGAGGCTGGAAGTGTGCCTTGGGGCAGACTAGTGGAGGCTGGAAGACATACCTGTGATAATCTCATGTTTCATTATTATCCTCCATTTATCTTGCTATAGTGAGTGTAATCCCTCCAACAAGCTATCAGTGGTGATGATGGTGGACTCTTGCAAATCTGAATACAGGTTGACAGCACAAGTCAGGATGGTGACATAGAATATTTCCTTTTACTTGAAAAAGTTCTCTTCAGCTGCTTGGATATGCTCTTCGAACTGTTGGTCATAACCTTTGCTGTTGCCGTACATGAAAATATGGTAGTCCTCAGATGTACATAGCTGATATTTTTACAACGTAGGGAGGGTTAGATCAGACTTGGGACCACTGTCTAGCTGTGTGGTCCTGTTCCCTTTTGCACTCCTCTTTCTCCTAGCACAGGGAGTCTTCCCCTGTTAGAATAACAAATAAAACTCAGGAGACCAATAAATAAAACTTTAGGAGAACAGTCCTAAATATTCTGTGCCTAGACTCTGCTGCTATAAAGACTGTAAGAGTAACTCAGGTGTCAACTCAGTTTAACAAATATAACAATTACTGACATTCATCTCTCTCAGAAGTTGTTGATAGAAGTGCCATATCAATCCAGGTTCCCTTGAGCAGGACAAGTGTCAGGAAAGCCCAATTCTGGAAAGACAGCTAATACCAGTGGTGCAGAGATCCTGTTGTTAAGATTTAAATTTTGAAGTCTGCTGAGCTCTGTTTTTATTCTTTAGTGCTTTCTCACTCACCATTATCAGTTTTCTAATTGAGCATGATATTTAAGCATAAGTTGAATCTTCACAGCTCACACTGCTGGTGTTGAAAATTTCCATATTCTTACATACAAGTCACATGCAGTTTCTTCAGATCTCCAAGTCTTTGGTAATTAATTCATTCATAGTTCCTAACTGAATGAGTGGAGATGTCTCCATTTGTAAATCTTGTAGATTAAGTGTCCTTCCTTTCTACCATTTCCTTTCTCATTTGTAGTGTATAGTGTATGGATCTTCCATCTGTCATAGAATCAGAAAGGCATACAGCAATTTTGGAGGGCATTTAGATTTCTATGTTACGTTCTGCAGGCTTCCAAAAACTTGTTGAGCCAAGCACACAGCTGGTAGGGTTGTGCTGATATGCAGTATGACCTGCCCTGTTTTCCCATGTGGACTTGGAATGCTGGCCAAACATGGGAATTGGCCAGAATGTGAAAGCTGAGATTTGGCTTTAAGAGTTACTGGGAACACAGGATGGAGTAGAGCTTTCTCAGTCTAATATTGTGTTTCCAGGAGCAGAATAGGATTTTCAGATACTCTGCATTAGTTTGATGGTGGGTTATCTGTTTTTCTGCATCTTAGCTTTTATCCTATTTTTTCTCCAGTACTTTCTATAGCTAGTAAGTCTTTTAGGTCTTAAAAGAATTAGATTAATAAAAAATCAGGAAATAATCAGGAAAGTTTGTCATTAAATCATTTTTTATCTTTAATTGTTTTCAAAGCCAACATGAGCCAAATGAGTATCAACCTTGAGATACATTTCTGTCTGACTTGTAGCTGGGATTTGTCCATTCCAGTGGTGTTTGGGGTGAGGTGAGTATTGATCCCTCTTGCTGCTAACAGAAATCCCACCCTGAAATGAAAAACTTTTTTGAGATAGAGTTGCAATTGTGATTGGTATATTTCAATCACAGATTCTCTTCTGGTACATTTTCGTTTTCAGATGGAAATCTCTTTAGCCAGAAAATTCCCAACAGTGTCTTCTTAACAAAATCTTTTAAATAGTTTTACCATTAGATGCTATTACAAAGATCTAGTCCTTTTCTGGCCAGGTAGTTTTAATGCCATGTATTACAGCCGACAACGTCTTATTAGCATTGTTTTTCTCCTATCTTGTAATGTTCAGAAGTATGAGTAATCATTGTTAGGGTGGAAGGAGGCTTTGAGTTGTGACAATGGCTATAGCTGTGTGTTGATTTTATTAGGAGTGAGTAAATGTCTCTGCAAGTGAATTAACAGCTAAACCTTCTCTTGTTCTCCCAACATGACTCACTAGAGCATTTCTCTACACACTGCTGCCATCTCCCTCCCCAGTTGCTGCTTGGTTGGCAATAGTCTATCCATACACGTTATCCTCTCGGTGGCAGACAACTTTTGACACAGCGCTGATGCCACTGGTTTTCAGATTCTTGTGTGAGATTCCCTTGCAAAAAGATCTGACTCATAGAGCCCTCCTGAGATCCATTCCACACTAAATTGAATTCAACTAGCTCTTGGTGCTTGTTAGTGTCTTCTCTCTGACTGACTGGAATTTTTCTCATTAGTCTTGTAATTGTTTGAAATATTAGAAGTGCACAGAGTGTATCACAGATTTGTGTCGCTCCAGGGTCCTGATTACTTTTTATTCTAGGTTGATTTTTTTTTCTTTCCTTTCCGACTGTGTCTCCATGAAGAGTTGCAGAATATGTGGTCTCTACTTTACAGTGTGCCCTTAGTATGCAAAGGTTTCACCACTTACTTTCTTGCAATTTATCCTTTTGTAATATATTGTGCTCTCAGCTTTGTGTACAAGCAATGTATTCCAGTGCCATTGAGCCGTGAAGTAAATTTAGGTCTATTAATCCAGCTCTGTTGTTAACCTGCTGGATGATCCTAAGCAAGGCTTTTTATCTTTATTTCAAGATATTTTAGGACCTTGTTAAAGGTATGTAGTGCTGGACCACCCAAAGTAAACACATTTTTGGCTGCAGTGTTTTTTTGAAGAGTTTGAGCACTCATAAGTAGTTCTGAAATCAGGCCCTAATTAGGAATTACTTAATTTCATGAAAGCAGTCATAGGGCACTGTAAGCCACACCATTGTGTCTGCTTGAACTTCTGTTGGCCAGCTAGCAATGCCATTGGGGATTTTCACACATCACCACTTCCACAAGCTTCAATCTCACTGTTTGTTGAATGGTTCCTTACACAGATTCCCCAAGTTATAGAATCATAGAATCAGACGGGTTGGAAAAGGCCTCTGAGATCATCAAGTCCAACCCCTGATCCATTACCACTGTGGTTACCAGACCATGGTACCGAGTGCCACATCCAGTCTCTTCTTAAAAACCTCCAGGGACGGAGAATCCACCATCTCCCTGGGCAGCCCATTCCAATGCTTGATCACCCTCTCTGTAAAGAATTTATTCCTAACATCTAATCTAAACCTTCCCTGGCACAACTTCAGACCATGCCCTCTTGTCTTGCTGATAGTTGCCTATGGGAGAAGAGCCCAACCCCCCCTGGCTCCAGCCTCCTTTCAGGGAGTTGTAGAGAGCGATGAGGTCTCCCCTGAGCCTCCTCTTCTCCAGGCTGAACACCCCCAGCTCCCTTAGCCTCTCCTCACAGGACTTGTGCTGGAGTCCCTTCACCAGCCTGGTTGCCCTCCTTTGGACCTGCTCCAGGACCTCAATCTCCTTCCTGAACTGAGGGGCCCAGAACTGGACACAGGACTCGAGGTGTGGCCTCACCAGGGCTGAGTACAGGGGCAGAATCACTTCCCTGGACCTGCTGGCCACGCTGTTCCTGATCCAGGCCAGGATGCCATTGGCCTTCTTGGCCACCTGGGCACACTGCTGGCTCCTGTTCAGCTTCCTGTCAATCCAGACTCCCAGGTCCCTCTCTGCCTGGCTGCTCTCAGCCACTCTGTGCCCAGCCTGGAGCTCCCCATGGGGTTGTTGTGGCCAAAGTGCAGGACCCGGCACTTGGCCGTGTTGAACCTCATCCCCTTGGAATCAGCCCAACTCTCCAGTCTGTCCAGGTCCCTCTGCAGAGCCCTCCTGCCTTCCAGCTGATCTACACTCCCTCCCACTTTGGTGTCATCTGTGAATTTGCTGATGATGGACTCAATCACCTCATCTAAATCATCAATGAAGATATTAAACAGAACCAGGCCCAGCACTGATCCCTGGGGGACACCACTGGTGAGCGGCCGCCAATTAGATCAGCACCGTTCAGCACCACTCTCTGGGGGCCTCCAGCAGTTCCTAACCCAGCACAGAGTGCTCCTGTCTGAGCCCTGGGCTGACAGCTTTTTCAGGAGAATGCTGTGGGAGACGGTGTCAAAGGCTTTGCTGAAGTCCAGGTAGACCACATCCACAGCCTTCCCCTCATCCACCAGGCGGGTCACCCTATCATAAAAGGAGATCAGGCTGGTCAGACAGGACCTGCCCTTCCTGAACCTGTGCTGGCTGGGTCTGATCCCTTGTCCATCCTGTAGGTGCTGTGTGATTGCCCCCAGGATGATCTGCTCCATGACCTTGCCCGGCACTGAGGTCAGGCTGACAGGCCTGTAATTTCCTGGGTCCCCCTTTTGTCCTTTTTTATGGATTGGTGTGACATTCACCAACTTCCAATCATCTAGGACCTCCCCAGTGAGCCAGGACTGTTGGTAAATGATGGAGAGCAGCTTGGAGAGCTCTTCCACCAGCTCCCTCATCACCCTGGGGTGAATCCCATCTGTCCCATAGACTTGTGAGGATCCAAGTGGCTCAGCAGGTCACAGACTGTTCCCTTCAGGATTACAGGGGTGCTACTCAGCTTCCTATTTCTTTCTCCAAGCCCCAGAAGCCATCTGTCCTCAGGACAACAGTCTTCATGCTGAAAACTGAGGTAAAGAAGGTGTTAAATACCTCAGCCTTATCTCCTAAGCCTTTATCAGTTCTTGCCTTAAAGTCAAATTATGAACTCAAACTAATGGGGGTTTGTGAAAACATTGACCTAAATAAGCAAAAATCATATCAAAGCCCAGCTGGAGATGAATAAGTAGCAAAGGTACTCTAGGAGTACAAGAAAATTCAGCAGAAGTTTTTGTCCACTGGTAAAAGGAAAAGGCAAAAATAATTGGTATTTTTTTAACCTGAGCTTTCACAAGCAAAGCTTATCTGAGACCTATATGCATATAAGTGCATTTTAGAAAGAAGTTTAGGCCAGGCTGGTAAAAAAGTACCACACAGATACTCAGTCCCCCACCCCTCCACTTTTGGATAGCGGAGAGGAAATCCCAGTAAAACCTCATGGGTTTTGCTTACCAATTATGGTTCTGGGCAAAACAGACTTATCTTGGGGAAAAGAAAAAGAAAAATAGTTTAATTTATCATTCATTAAATCAAAATGTGTCAAAGAGAAAACAAAAAGCTAGAGCTTAAATACCCCACCCCACCCCTCCCTCCTTCCTGGGCCCAAGTTACTTTGCTCCCCATCTCTCTACCTCCAAGCAGCACAGGGAGTGGTGTTTATGCTCAGTTCACATCACACCTGGTTTTCTGCCACTGTCTCTGCTCTGGCATTTCACTCATCTCTGGTATCACCTCCTTCTCTCCTCTGCCTGCGGTCTTATAGCAGCCCCTTCTCTTTTTTGAATATGTAAATCTCAGAGGCTCATCCGTTGTCACTGATGGGCTCAGTCTTAACCAGAAGTGGAACTGGATTTTGGAGCCTGGGGAACCTTTTCCGCAGCTTCTCACAGGAGCCACCCCTGGGCCCCCTTCCCCGCTACCAAAACCTGTGCCACATCTGCCCAACACAAACGTGCAGCCAGCGTAAGAGGAACATGTCAGGAGCTGCTTATAGAAAGTGGATGTATTCAAATATATGGAAATGGGTGTGCCCAAGAATCCTGAAAAAGTAGGCTGATGTGTTTGTGGGGATGATGTATAATGTCTATGAATATTATGTAAAGTGGGAAGGAGGCTAGCAAATTCATGATTGAAAATAACAGGCCTGGGGAACTCATAAACCTCATTCCTGTCCCTGGAAAGGGCATGGTGCACATCATCTTAGAGTCTGTTGGACTAGGTGACTTACAGCCAAAATCTTTATGATTCTGTTGTCTAAAAATCGAACCTTAATCTCTGGTTTAATTTATTTCAGCTAAAGCTCTTGTTTTTTGTTCTCAGCTGTGTTCTCTTAAATGTTTTATACACATGATAGGCCTCAAACTGATGCCGTTCAGAGTCAAAACTCCTGTGAAGTTTCAAAAATATTAGGTAAGGTCTGAAGCTACGTGTTGCAACTTCAGTAGGTTTAATTGGTCTTTATTATCCTTGGCAAAATCAAAAGTAAATTTCTTTCTGTGAGATTCATCAAGTACCCAAGCCAAGAATAAATGCAGGGATTTTATCGTGTCACAGGGGTCAGAAAAGATTGATCTCTTTTCAGTTTACCGTGCTGTAAAATTCTTTTAATATGTTACAGCATTGGTTTTTTTAATCTCTTCCCAAAGATTGTGTAGTAGCTGTGTGCTAGAGACAGACTGCAGAACTAGCAAGATCAATAGTCTGGCGCATCAGATGATGTGCAAGTAGAAAAACACACACTACACTTTCAGAGCACAATGGAAACTTATTTACTACTACTTCAGGTATAAAAATATCAAGTTTAATTTATATGTTGCAGTTTCATATTGTTGCATGTTTCAACGTATACTTAAGCACTAGGAGCTCTGCAATGAGAAGGGTTTTTTCAGTTTCATGAGAAGGATATTGTTATTGGTGCTTGTACACTTTGATAATAGAGAAAACACGTACACATAAGTGTGATTGTATTTTCACAATAACATAATCTACAATAATTTGCTCTTTACCTAATCCAGTGAATATGTTTGGGAGAAATGCCAGAATTCGTGAAATGCCAGATGGAAAGTAAGACAGTGTAATCACATCAAAAAGGGTTTTCACATTCCGGGACTCTTTCTGTTAATACTAAATTACTGTCCTGGCAATGTCACAATGTAGTTCCTGAAGTTCTTGTCTCTTACATGTATATTTTACCATGGTATGGAGTGTCAGTGGATAAGGCAAGGTTAGGGCTCCTGTTATTTATATCAGAGCTCACCAGTCGAAAGTAATTAGTATTGTAATGGAGAGATTCACTGGAAAAGTTTGTGCCAAGGCTGATTTTCATCCTTATGCTTCACTCTTCCTGTATCCTTTAAATGCCTTACTAGTCTTCTGCTTTAGCACAGGCCTTGGTACAAGGCAGCCCACCTTCCTGCACTGGTGTTGTCTGCCTCAGCATCCCAGGGCTGCCAATGCTTGGGGCCCATCGGCCTCAGCCTGGGGCAGTGTTGTGGCACGGGACTGAGTCTTGCTAGCAAGCCCAACTGAGGGGGCAGGACTTTGAAGCAAGGTGTGCAAATGTCACCAAGTAAGATTTTGCATGTGCTGTGGATGAAGTTGTCATGCTATAGTCCACAGCTGACTGTGTAGGTGTGAGTTGTTTGTCCTCTTGACAGCGCAATTCAGGCAGGATTCTTGTGGGAGTTGCTGTACTGGAGCTGTGCCACCTCTTGGCTGGGAATGACTCAGACTGTCCAATTCCAGGCATAAACCTGCTGCAGGAGAGGAAAGGTACTGTTTCCCTGCCTCCTGTGCAACTTCAGTAAGAGAGTGTAGTGGCTTTACTTTTTGAAAATACAAACCCCAGCAAAACGAAACAAAAATGTCAGAAGCTCTGTGCTGTTATTGATTAGCTTCAGTGTGATACCATTGCTACTGGCTCTGTATTTATGATCCCTCCTACCCCATATATTGCAATTCTATCAGCAGCAGTAATCTGAGGTTGGAAACATGGGAGAAAATGCCCATAGGGTCAGTATGTCATTGTGGAGGAGAAGGACTCATTGTTGTGTTTTATCAAATCCTCAACAGCTTGGTCTACTGGGGAGAAATGTTTTTCCCTTACTGGTCTCTGGAATGCTGATATTCTTCAATCAGCGTGATCCCATGGTGTGCAACTGAATTGAGATTTGTATAGTGTGAACTGTCATCACAAAAGCATATTTGAGAATTGCCTGGAAAACTTGCCCCCTGAGGGGAGATGTTCACAGGATAAATGCATTCTCCAGCCTCCATCACCTTCAACACTAAGTCAAATGTTGCCATACTGAGTAAACCAAACTCTGCTGGGTAACTGCAAGCATACCAGTGGTCTTGTTGCCCCTACAGACAGGACTCTGGCTTCCTTAGCCATCATTCAAGGAAGGTCTGGCTTGATTTATCAAGGTTTTTTCTCTCCTTTTTACTAAGAAGCCTCAGGGAAATGTTTGAAGGTATAGATGCTCTTGGGCTGTAAATACATGCCCCTAGCACCGAGTTCTGCTAAAAAGATCTTTCCAGATGTGTTAGCAAAGTTTTGGTTTTCTTCTTGCATTGTTACAGAAGTGAGCAGATTTGAGACATTAAGTGAAAGGAAAGTTAATTCTCACACTGTGAATTTTGAAGAAGTGTATTATTTTTGTCACTCACTTCCCTAGCATATTTCAATTTGCAGCTCCAGAACCAGGAGGAGTAGGAGCTACCCAAGCATCTCTAACTAATGACTGCTTGAATTGGAGGTTAATTGTCAGATTACCTTAAAATATCTGTAATTTATAGTGATTATCAATGGAGAGTGAAGTTCTGGTTTAGGTTCTTGTATATGATTGTCTGTTCAAATTCTTTGTTTGTGTACCTAGTACTTTAAATTAGACCATGAGTTTTATAAAGCCTTCATACTAAATTTATCTCATTTCTTTTTATTATTCATATTTACACTCCCTAGTCCTCATAAATCATGTTTCTGGCTTGAAATAATATTGTTGGCAACTTATGTCAATTGGCCTTAAGCTTTTACAACCTTATCTCACATTTTTAAACCTTTCTTCCCCAAAGCAATGGTGACTAGAAACTTTTAAAGATAGTTATTTGACATTGAGAGAGCTATCAAATGCTGCAACACAAGAGGAAAGGCAGAGCATTTTGAAGATGTAGATGACTATGTACCTATTACATCCACTTTTAGAAATTATTTCTAAGTAGCTCTGTACAGAAATTGTCCCTCAGTAATTGCTCATCTTGGCATTCAAGCTTCCTTCTTGCTTATAGCTTGAAATATACGTTTTGGGTACAAATCAGGATTTCACATTTGAAAGCCTGGCTGAAATCTGTGATGCAATCAAGAGCATTATTTTGTCCTTATCATAACAGAGCTTAGTGCCAGCACTGTTGCTTATACTCTTCTAATGGAAGCCAAATACATTAAAGCCATGTTGTTATCCTCCATCTGCTAAGTTGAGTGCTGCTTGTGGTCTGCAGCCCAGTGTTTAGTTCAAGCATTGTATCAGATGTCATTGCCACAGTGCAACCCAGCACTTCATCTCTGCTGCTGTCAACACATGACTGCATCTGGCAAGACCTAATTTTCTACTTTAACAAAGTGTGCTTCATTTCTGTGTTAGCTCACAAATGGGAGTATATTTCAGGAACAGCATGGCCAGCAGGTCCAGGGAAGTGATTCTGCCCCTGTACTCAGCCCTGGTGAGGCCACAGCTCGAGTCCTGTGTCCAGTTCTGGGCCCCTCAGTTCAGGAAGGAGATTGAGGTCCTGGAGCAGGTCCAAAGGAGGGCAACCAGGCTGGTGAAGGGATCCAGCACAAGTCCTGTGAGGAGAGGCTGAGGGAGCTGGGGGTGTTCAGCCTGGAGAAGAGGAGGCTCAGGGGAGACCTCATCGCTCTCTACAACTCCCTGAAAGGAGGCTGGAGCCAGGGGGGGGTTGGGCTCTTCTCCCAGGCAACTTTCAACAAGACAAGAGGGCATGGACTTAAGTTGTGCCAGGGGAAGTTTAGGTTGGATATTAGAAAGAATTTCTTCATGGAGAGGGTCATCAGACATTGGAATGGACTTTCCAGTGAAGTAGTGGATTCTCCATCCTTGGAGATATTTAAAAAGAGACTGGATGTGGCACTCAGTGCCATGGTCTGGTAACCACAGCGGTAGTGGTCAAGGGTTGGACATGATGATCTCAGAGGTCCCTTCCAACCCAGCCAGTTCTATGATTCTATGATTCTATATTCTCACAGCATGAACCTTCTGGATCTTAATCCCAGGGATCTGGGATAATGTGGGAGGAGGACAAGTGTCTTGATACAGTGCTGTGGCTTTTAGGTATAATGGCAATACAAATACTTAAGTAATACTCCAAATGTTTCAGGTATTAAACTGAAGTTTACATTTATTTCCATGTGCTGTATAAGGACATACCAATTTAAGGACAACTTGCATTTTACTTTCCAGTTATCTGTCCAGTTATGTGGTTAAAAGTTCAAGCAGAACTTGGAAAGCAGCCAGCCTCCAACTATGACATGCAGCCATTTGTAAAGCTCTGGTTTTTTATTTTTTCAACAAAGTTGTGATAAATGCAATTACTCATTGATTAAAACTGAGTTAAACTTGTTTTCTCTTAACAGCCAGCAAAAACAAAGTTAGGCTGATTCTCTTATTCTTTTCACTTTGCAGCACTTGCATTGTTTATATTTTCCACCTGTAGAGCATTTTATGCTTCCTGTATTTATTTATCCCATAAATACACCTTTCCCCCACCCCTAACTTCCAGGAAGAAGAAAATTCAGTGTAAGTATCTGTATTCAGGGAGATGTGATATTAAATGTGATACATGAAATACATTACTCTAATAATCTCCTAAGTCTTTGCTTACTGGTTGTCAGATGATATTAGGCTACACTGTTAGCAGAATGTTTGATTTTTCATTCTGTGCAGCATCTCCTGTCTCACAGTGCAGCCTGATTCAAGCTGTAATGACTTAGCGTGCTATCTGAAGATGTGTTGACTCTGGTTACAAACACAAGAGGTGTGCAGTTTAAAACTACAAACAAGTGTTTGACTTTCTGTCCCTCTGAATAACCGCTGAAATCATAAGCTTTTTGCATAGGTACCAAGCCAGTATAAAGCTTATAAACATTTAGCCACTTTCTGCAGATATCCAAAACCAAGGCACAAAAAGCAGAGGGAATTTCCTAAGGCCTGAATGACAGCATTATTTTTTTCTTAGCTGGTTCTTTTATAGGTCTCTTTTTATCTTTGTTTTATTTGATTATCTTTTCAGTAATATTTTTCTTCTCCTTCAGACATTAAAGAAGGTACTGATAGGGTCTCAAAATCTTGGATCCAACCACTTGAACACATCAGTGTAAGAATATTGAATCCCTCTGAATTCCCCTTAAATGGGCCAAATATGCATGGTCGATGTGAACATCTTGAACACATGTCCAATTAAACTGAAGATGTTGTGTGCATAATAAGTTGCAATTCATCGTTCTGTTCAGCATTTCTAAAATTCACTGACTTTTAGTCAAAGCTGGTATCTTCATGGTTTAGGAACGTACTGCAGTAGAGCAGAGGAGAAATGAGCACGGCTTTCCGTGGTGCTAAGCTTTGGTAGTCTCAAAATGATGGATCTCAACATATTTGTAGTCAGCTTTACAGTGGAATAGGGAGCATATCACTTCTTTCCCTTGCTTTCCTGCTCTAACCACATCCTGTCAGCCTGAGGCTGCTTCCTTGGATTCTAATGGACAGGCCTTCTACTTGCATCACATTTTGCTGCCTTTGTAGATTACAATTCTATACATTCCAGGAGCTAAAGCTAAATTGGTACCTGGTTTGAAATGTCATTTCAAGAGATTCTTTGTGCTGCTTCCTTATGGTCATCAGTCTCAAGCAGCTTCACAGATAAGCATTCAAAATAGACTTTCATTCTTTTTTTTTTCTTTTGATAAATGTTTTATGTGAAAAGTAGATGAAGAGGAGATGATGTGATTCAAGTCATGCTAATGCAAGCGAAGTACCTAGCCTGGAGGAGTGGGCTATCAGCCATGCTAACCTGCAAGGGTGATGGAGAAAACTAGTTTCACCACACTGTAATTTTACTTGTTTGTATGCATATCCTACATATCTTCAGCTTTCCATCTATGGAAGTCTATGCTATTAACAATGCAAAGCCCTACAAATTTAAAAAAAATTTGGGAGTCAGAGGCTGGGCTGTGTAGTCACAATAGAGTTTACCCTGTTACCTGCTAAGAGAGGGAGCTTAATCAGAAGAAATAGCTAAACATTTTTTCTCCTGGCCTGTTTTTAGTGATCCCCTGGCATGCAGTGAATGAGTATTTAGCATGTAGCAAACTTCTCTAAAACCCCAAGGAATATATGGTTTGCCTTGAAGAGAACTGTAAGTAAAAACTACTCCCCAATCTGTAAGCAAAAGATTCTCACTCTAGTGGCCTGATTCATTGTAATATTTATGAACAGTAATTTAAGCACAGAAAAAAAGGGAAGGAGGAATTTTATCTATCTTTAAATTTTTCACCAGCATATTTAAGACAACAGTCTGGGACTTCAAAATACGTAAACTGCCTTCTAATTAAAGCAGTTCAATATACAAAGGCTTCCTGGTGCTGTAACTTCTAAGGTACAAGATGAATTTAATTATCCCCAAGGCAAAAATTACTTTTGGAGTGATGTAATTCTCCCCATACACAGAATAGTAGGGTTTACTGAACTGGGCCAGGCTTTAACAAGGCCTGTAACAGCAGTACTTCTTGTGACTCCTTGGAGTTAACCAAGTAAACATTTAAAAATCTCATTAGCAGGAAATGCATTATTATATTTTTGGTCAAGACTAATTTATTTTTAACAGGATTATTGAAGTGATATGAAATGCAGATTGTTTCTGCTCGGTATTAGACAAAACCTGCTCCCAGTGAGGCTGACCAAAATTCAGCATCATTATTTCTCTGCCTTATGCAGATGTATAGCACTGTCACGAGAATAACACTTCATTTTTTAACTCTTCCATAAGTAAAATGCTTTATTGCAAAGTGAGCCACCTCTCATTTGTTGTCATTTCTATTGCCTTTAAATTAGAACAAAACAAGGTGTTGAACATGTAAAATTGCCTAATAACAGCAATTATTTGATTTACTGTCATGTTGCCTTTTGAAATCAATTGGATTGTTTTCTGTATTTAGTGTTTAATAATCATACATCATAAGATTTTGCAGGAGCAGGGTCTGAGTTTCTTCAGAAACTTCAGAGCAGACTTTAGTTTTATTTTTTCTTTTAACTGTCAAACGCAAGCACAATATTTGTTCTTTCAAACCCTTTTGTACTATTGAAGCATGCCTTTTTTTAGTCAAAGATCTGAATATGGTTAAAAGTTAGACTCCTGCTGTTTTGTCATTCTGTAAAATGACCCGCAAAACCTTATTGACTGAAAATGTGCAGAGCCTGGAGCAAATACCATGTTTTAAAGTGTTGTACTACTGTCTTAAAATGACCAGTAGTTATATTGAAGGATGCCAGAATGTTCCATGTGCTGTGTTTATTTACTCTTTTCACTTTAATTAAGGAAGAAGCAGAGGGAGAGTTTTCTGAAGCTATGATTTCCCAGAGCTTTGGGAAGCAGGAGTGTATAGCAGCTGCTGAAGTCACTTATTGATTGAAGTGTTTGAATCCTATCTCTTTATGGGTCCTTCATGCATGACTGTTCCCGAGCTCTGTTAGTATTGTATTTGTTCATGCCAGATGATCATGGGAGAAATACCTTACCTAGTTACTTCTAGTAAAGTACTAGTTAAGTCTAGTACTTGCAGTACCTTGCAGTACAATAATAGTAACTGTGACCTTTATCACAAATGAAGAGGGTCAGACAAATTTCCATCTCTATTTTACAAACAGGAGTACTTCATCGGATTAACACACTTTAAAGAAATCTTTGTTTTAAACCTGAAGATGGAATGTATTTTAAGCCACTGATGCCACTGATGTGGTAAATATTTTGAAGGTCAAGAGGGCCTGTAGGAAGTTCTGAGCTATGTAAAATTTCTTTTCAAAGGTGTTTTCACAAAATGGTGTGCAGTTTGACCACAAGTTCATCTCTGACCATCCTATGAAAATTATTAATAAAGAACAGGTTATGTTGGACAATAGTGGTTTCTTTTATGTTTTGGTCTCCTTCTGAAAGTTTATGTAGCTGTTAGGGCACTCTCTAGTCTAATAAGAAGAGAGGTTAATCAAACTTTTTGGTATGTTTGCTTTCATTTGTAGTAGTTGTTTTTTCACTTTTCCATGGAAAACTATAGTAAGTAAAAAGCCACTTTTTTTTTTTTTTTTTCCTGGTAGAAGGGAATTAAACAGCAAAAAACACATGTACTTGTCCTGGCACTAAGTAAGTTACAAAATCCTAACATTTAAATTGATGATTATTTGCAAATCTGTAGAACAGCTTAGTAAAGTACTTCCCTGCATTTATGTTCATATTTTAAACTTGAAAAAATGAATTTTCCAATTCACTGTCTCTTAAATCATCTAATTATCAAATATGTACAATCATAAATTTATATTCAGGTTGGAAAGTTCCTCACCCTTTCCTCTTGCATCAGGAGGAACATATGTGCACACAATTCATCGCATCAAAAGTAAGAAGTATTGTGATTTCTTTTCCATTTAATGTTCAGAATTATGTGTAGTGTCCATATATGAAGACAGAAAAGAAGTATATTACACCTTTTGTTCCCAGGTATTCTGGATGAAAAAATAAAATAACACAGGCAGTTAACTAAAATCTCCCTAGGTTTGGATTGATGTAGTTTAGCTTTGTCTCAGTGTATTTTGAGATTAATTTGCTTGTTTATATACGGTGTTTATTAGAACCTCAAAGTGGTTAGTAAAGTTACTGGTCTAATGAAAGCAGATAAATGTTAATCTTGAGAATGCAGCAGAGGGAACAAGTCAGACAAAAACTAAGTCTGCAGTTTTAAATTTCATTTAATTTTATTTCTGCGGTGACATTTAATTTGAAGAATGTCTTACACGTTTCATTTTGTGATTATCTGTACTAGGTAGTTACTCCTCTCTGAAGAAGAAGAACTGTACTTCAAATCTTGTTTGAGCATCTTTAGGAAAAAAATGAGGTATGGCTGTATGAGACCTGTTCCAAGTGCAGGGTAGATTTTGGCACTGATGGAGATAGGAGACATGGAGAATAAATATTTTGTTTGACTTTATGTTGGAATGGAGCAAGAGGTAGAAGATGCAGAATGGAAAGAAAGTGTGGCAAGGGAGGCTGGTTTAAATCAGGTCTTAAAGAATGAGGAGAAATTACATCATTTTCAAGGTTAAATGTGCTCCCTGCCCTTCTCCCCAACAAGAAGCTTCAAACTCCAGAGATACATTCCAGTTAACAAAATTCCTCTCTGTGATTTCAGTTCAGTGGTTATTCTGATTCACCCCCCTTATCCAAGAGCAGATGAAGAGATCCACATAGACTTGTTTCTTGTACTTTTTGGGAGAAATGTGCAATACAAATCAACCACCTTCTTTATCCCTGTGGTCTAGTGCCCTAATTAGAATAGGATGGACCTTCTGGAATGAATTCTGGTTGGTTGGTTTTCAAAGGGGGGGGAACCGTAGTTAAATCTCACTTGTTTTTTGTCACTCTGTGCAAGACAGGAAATTTTGTATTTTTCAGTAATATCACTCTGGTAAAGTTGTCCCATCAATTGTTTTCTGGTATTCTATAGCCAAGGAACAAAACTGTTATATTTTTGAAAATGTGCATCTTAGGAGGGATTGGTATTTTAAACTGCATTGGGTTATCCTTTAGTGACACAAGGTGAATTTGCTGGTGGGAGACTTTCTTCATTGCAGCAAGCTTAGGTTGGGCAGCCTGGCAGAACATGCAGGCAATAACCTTGGAAATTGGAAAATTGTGTCTTTACAATTGGAAAAAAGTTCACTTTCAGAGGTTTGGTGTAGAAGAGGTGTTTTCCTCCTGTATATTGTCTGGTTACAGTCTTTTTAAGCTGTCAAGAGATAAGTTAAGAACTTAACATAGAAAAACATTTGTTTCTCACGCTCTTGTTTTTGTTCTTTCCTGGTTGCTATAATCTACAGATACATGCACATTCACAGATTATTACTGAAGAACAAAATTTAAAACTCATGAAGTGCCAGAATGTACAGTCTTAATTTTACCTCTTATAATTATATCTATTATGGCACAGTCTTTAATTATACGAATCATAGTATTTTTAGTACAAGATAATACTTGATTCATCACAGAGGATAGATGATGCTCACATGATGAGTAGCTATGCAATATTTTTTGCTCTCATTGTTCAGTTAATGCCTGTGTGGCTTATTTACTGAAATAATTCAACCTTGCTCAGAAGAAAAATGTTGTTCATTTCCTTATGTGTCTTATTCTTACAGTTTTGAATACTTCGCATACTGATGATCATGGTGTCATAAATCCTGTTTGTGTCACCATTTCCCGCTGGGGAGCTGATAAAAAAGGGCTTTCAAAAGTATTTACTGATTTTGAAGAGCCCAATTTTAAATGTGTATGAGCAGAATTACATTCTGTGACACTACATATTCAAAAAGTATCCCCCATATATTTCATTAGGACAGTGAAAAACTGTTGGAAATGCAATCTTTCTGCATACTTTCAAGCTTCCTGCCTTTCAAAGACACCTGCCTCCAAAAAACCCAAACAGCAAACTAGAACAAATAGCTAAACAGGGAATTTTTTAATGTGCTTTAGCAGAGGCAATTAGTTATGATAGAAGTCAGGCTGGGTAGGAATCTATCCTCAAGATATCCCAAAACTAAAATTCAAATTTTGGAAATACAGTGTTGAAAATACTAATAAGTCATTGTAGTACCTCTCTCTTCAGGTTCACGTTTTTTATCAGTAGGAAAAGGTCAGTATCGGGTGCATTAAAAAAATACTCCACCTCAATGGAATCCCTCAGTGTATATAACTGAGTGTACATTTGTTGTGTGTGCAACAGAGCAGAAATTTATTGAGGCATAATCTGTGGCAGAGGACAGACTGCTTTGACATACAATTATAGCAACCCCCTATCACACATTCCTTATTGTATTCTGCTTTTTGTTATATATCAGTTGGTGTTATATGTTTAGTTTGTGACTTAATGATGACACCAAGAACCCCAGGATGTTAAGGCAGAACACTCCCAAGTCAGAGAACCTGCAAATATATATTTTCCTAATATGTTCAAAGTGAAGGTCAAATGGTGGTATAAATTGCAGTGGTTTAGACACTTTCTTTGGGTTTAGATCAGCTTTTGAATTTCCCTGTGCTGCCCATGGAAACTCTTCTTTCTTAATACTTAAGTACATCATGCAAAAAGGAGCTTAACTTTAACAATATCCTAAGAGGGACCCATGAATACCTTCTGTCAGGTGATCTCTCCTAGACAGCATGGCACTGTGGTCAGAGCAGCTGTGACAGTTCTGTTTGGTATCATTTTCTCAGGAGTTGAGAAGTTCAGGAGAACGTAGTAAGAACCTTTTCCCTCTGTACTTCACAAAATCCTGCAAAGTAGAATGGACCTTTTTGCCCTTTCATCATTTTGTACCGAGAAAAATTAGGCTTTCATTGAAGACATGCATAAGGCACATTACATGAACTCCAGAAGAATAAATGCTTGGAATTGTCCAGCACAATTTTCAGGAGAGAACAGAAGAGCAATAGGAAAGTAATATAGACTTGAGCAAAAGCTGAAATAATGAATGTTGTTCTGTGTTTAAAACCCCTGAGAAAATTGAAGTCATCTGTCTTTACTTCACAGCCCCTGTGTACAGTGTCTCCTTGTATTGCCCACATCTGCAGTGATCTCTGGTACTCTGGAGTAACAGCAGTAATTCCTAGAGGGGACTTTACTTCTTTTTAATGCAACAGGTACTTAAGAAACAACATTAGAAGAGAATGTAGAACCCTGAGAGAATAAGATGGGTATGCTCTTGGGCTGATCCTCTTCAGAACTGCAGGGCTGTAACTGGATCCAAAATGAGACGAGCAAGTGTGTGGTCTTATCTCTTATCTCTGTATCACACAGATTTGGAGACGGAGCAGGAACAGGCAATGTGAAGGCAAACTGAGGCTCTCCTGAGAGCTGCTTTTCCTTCCCAAGGGCCTTTCTGTGCTTGCCTACAGCTGATGTATTGCTGATGGAGCCTTCCCTCCACTAACTGGTTTGGCACTAGGCCTTCTTGTTGCTGCTGTGCTAGCAGCAGCTCACTCCTGATCTCTTCAGCTTCTCTGCCTTCATTACATGTCACCTTAGTAGCACCCAGGGATCATGGCTGGCATTGAATTAGTTCAGTCTTTTAAAGGTATGTGGTGAGTACTTTTAAAGGGAATTTCAATTTTCTGCCCTTTCTGCCTGCCACTTTTGAAAGGAAGGGATAGGATTGTATTTCTGAGGCAAGAGAAAAGCAAACCCAAAACTTTCATTCTTTATCTAATCTTCTTGTAATGAAAGACAGGCTAGAGAGAAGAAAGGAAGAAAACAAACCCCCTGAGTAAAAACTTTATGTAGTTTCTCTGTTCCTCACAGAGATGTAAACTTTTCTTTTCCTTTCAAACTTTGGGCTGTTGTAAAAAGAGCATGACAAAGGCAAAGTCATAATTATATTTTCATACAAAATTAAAGAGTTGAAAGACAACTTTAGAGTGGTGACCCATTTTTCTGCTTCCTTACACCATCCAAGGGAAAGAGGAAGAAAAGAAGGAAAATGCTGGAGTGGAAAGAGACAGAAATAAAGGAAAGTACTGCTTCTGACAACCAGTAGAATTTTCATGTTATGATCTGGGAAGTTTGATGGAGTAAAACTTAAATTGTATTTTAGATAAGATCTCACAGGCAATAACAGTGTATATTAGAAGTAAAGCTCTGATTTCTCCTGGCAACAGTATCAGTCTGAATAACCAATATTGAAATCTCTATGAACTGGGATTGGTGGCTTCCAGGTGAATATCTCAATCAACAGAGCCTTTCTCAACCACTTGCTCGCTTTCTCCTTGCGTGTACTTAGTACATTATAATAAAATTAAGCAGGTAACACACAGGGGTGTATTTTGGATGCCCTCACATTTAAGACTTTGATTTGACCTTCTAAACTTAAAAAAGTGTTTTCAATTAAAGTTCTCTACTTTTTAGCCAGACTGTCTTTAGTAGGAACCAGCAATGCTTCAGAGTTTTGGGCAAGAAAGTTTTTTGAGAAACACTATTAGCACCTTTTGGACCTCAGGTAGCATCAGTGTAGTTGGATGAACAGAATCATTGTGGACCACAAATTAGAGTAGCTTAATTCTACGCCTGTGTTGAAAAGGACATGGGCAAAATAGATGTCACCTTCCCCTTTCTCAGTAAGAGGAATGATTCACATTCAAAGCCACTCAAAAAGTGGAATGACGATGTAGAGATATCTGTATTGTTAGTATTGCTTTTGTTCTTCCTGTTTTCCCTAAGAACTATTAAATTCCCAAACAATAAGTAGAAATGCATCTGTTAACATTATTAATCTAAGGATTTCCTTGAAAAGATATTTTCTTATAGGATAACCCCCGTTAGCTATTCAATTTGTACAGTACATTTTTTTCAGCCTTTCTTTGGTAGAACATAAAATACCAATTGAGCATTTGGCATTATGGCTTCTGGCAGACTTGGGAAACGATGGTCAACATTCAGTCCCATCCTCTTGCTCCAAAAATCTAAAAATCCAGTAACAACCAGTTTTATTTTGCTGTGTTATGTTGTTACTGTGCTGTGGAAGATTTTGCTGTTAAAACCACAGCACACCTTCTGCACTGAATTTCTCAGTGTTTTCTTTTCATGTTTAAAGATAAAACTAAAGGTAACAGTATGTGATCACCAGAGGGAAAACTGTTTCGATAGAAGAAAAAAATAAAATTAAAAGAATTCATCAACCTATGCTGTTTATTCTGAGGGAAGAAATGATGTAAAAATTTCATGATATAATCAAACCTTGAAAAGAGCAGAGAAACATTGTTTGATTGATGTCTTCAAGAGCTTTGTTTGGCAGCAAATTCACTCGTTGAACTGGACACTGACAGTATCAATTTTCTGGTTTTAGGCCACTGCCCTGAGGATTTAAGCAAGAGGTGTTAGAAAATGACATGTTCTAATGCTTTGTAAAAAACCAAAATTTCCTTTCATTCTGTCAAATCATAGTCACAGATACTGTGTGCGTTAACTAACTGTTGTGGCACTGGAGTGCATCCAGTGCCCTTTTCTGGAACTTTGTATGTCTCCCAGAGCTCTGCTTTGCAGCTTGATACACCAGTTACACCAAAGGGATTGGTAATCAGTGATGATTGGCAACAGAAGGTTTTTTGAACACAGAATTGTACAGACGAAAACATACCCAGCAAATGACCTCTCTGATATTTAATCATCTGACGGAGAGATGTGTTTACAGGGCTGGCTCTGAATTACCTACAAGGTTGTTTCTCAGAGAAAAGGCTTAAAAGAAAGTGCACACTAGTGACAGAAAGATACTGTCTCACTTAGAGCTAATTATCATCCTGAGAATGCTTTGTTTTTTCCACCAGGGTCTGGCACTTCACTGCACAAGAACTTTTTGCTCTGGGCTGGAGGAGTCTGATCTGCAAGTGCCTTATCAGAGAGCTTCAGGATACTGCTATTGTAAATCATAGATTGAAAATGATCTTGGAGGAATTTAGAAAGTGTCAAGGCTATGACTAATGTTGGTTTTCTGGTGTGTGTTGGGCACTTAAGAAGTGCTGTATAGATGTGGGAGGTATTGCAGTTAAGAGATTGATGTAGTTGATCCTGGGTCTTTTGCTAAGCTCAGGATCAGGTGATGTGCTGTTCCCTGGTGAACTAAATCAGAGTAACTGGAAGTTAAATAGAAAGTTCAAAACCTATATTCTGCTTCTGAAGAAAATAAAAGATTTTGAACACTCAATTATCTGTTCTACAGATGAAAAATTATTTTTGTCCAAAGGCTCTTTAGTTTGTCTTGAAATGAGTCAGTGAACTTGGTGTAACTCCTAATGAACCCAGGTGGGATTATCAAAAATATGAACATTTGTCTGACTCTTGTCCACTTGAAATTAGTGTGTTTATCCCTGACTTCATCTAGGATAAAGTTCAGCCTCAGCTCAGTGCCTGTTTTTGAGACATCTGCTCCATAGTTTGCAGTGCAAGTGGATAGGTAAAGGAAGAAATGCTGGATATGGACCTTGCTTTCTGATTCTTAGTAAACCACTGCTGTTCAGGTCTTAGCTGGGGCAGGTGAGTGGGCAGTCAGTAAATACTGATAGTGCTGCCTGTAGTACATAATCATTCTGAAGAGAACAGCCAGGCTTGTCAGTCCAACACAACCAAGATGAAAATGATGGAGGTAGACTGAGAATATTGTGTTGCTGCTTAAACAGGTTGCCACATCCAGTGTTTTGGCCTTAGACTACGTTTTCAGTGATCCTTTAGCAGAGTCTTGTGGTGAACTTCTGTGTGTTAAGTCTCTGTTTTCCCACTTTCATAATAAGTGGACATCATGAAGCTTTACTTAGTGATATGTTGAGGACTTCCAAGTGCGTTTCCCTGGCATCTCATGTTCAAAATCAGGGGATTATATCATGCTATGGTGCTCTGTTAAAATGTTAACAGATCTTCTCTCAGAAGTAAATACATTATGTTAGTGTATCAATATGGTCAGAGGAATAACACTAACTTGTATAGTGAGAGTTCAGTAAAATTGAATTTGTTTTGTTTGCCCACTCGATTGTGTGTTTGAAAAGAAATTCCCTCAAGAGAGGGATCACTGTGTATTTTTGAGCCAGTTCCTTTATTTTCTGTATAATCATTGCTCTCTGAGAACTTAGATGTTTGGCTTAGCAAGTTACAAGGCAAGTTCTTGAACTTACATGGTTAGCATCAGTGGGAATGAGATGTAACACATAGATTTACCATTTCTCTTGTTGCCATGGAACAATTATTTACATAGGACATTACCTGCTTGGAAATTAACATTTTGCATCCACCGAGCGCCTCAGGATACAAACTTGTCCCTGTGAAAGTAGGAGAGGAGAGAACGAGGTGCCTAATCTAAATCTTTCTTTTTCATGAAGTAGAAATTGCAAAACCTATAAACAGCAGAATGGGAATAGAGGAGTCGCTTGTACTTTGCCTACTCTGAAAGGGTTTTGTTCAGATTTGCAAAGCAAAATGAAAAATTTGAAAGGCTGAAACAGAAAATGACCAACTGCAACCAAAGCATTTGCTGCCTATTTGTTCTGAATATGCAATTGTCCTTGGTCTTTTAATTATAATCCATAAAGATGGCTCTGTTCCCTACCCACCCTTGGGCTTCCAGGAGCACCGTGTGCTTAGAGATTGGGTTGCTAATGCTATAATTGACACAGATACTCTGCTCTCTAAGTACTTTATTCATTCACCTTCAAAAATGTTGATGGACCTGTGTCATATTCTGGGCCTTTTCTATCAATGTGAATCTCAAACACAGCCACTTGCTAGATAGAACTAATGAAGAATTTGCTACAGCTTTGTTGTGTCGTATCAGTTTTTAAAAGGAGAAGGAAAAGGGGTGAGGGGGAGACTGCTTTTAGGCCATAAAGCTCTTTGGACTAAATTCAATTTACGTACAGGACCAGACATCCCAGTTATCTGTTATTCTCCATGACTTAAACTGCAAGTGAATGTAAAATATTACTAGGCCAAAAGGTCATAATTTTTACATTCTGCACTGATTTTTAAATTAGTGCATACAGAGAAGAGCCTCTGGGGATTGTGCTGTCCACAAGCAGAGCTCTGGAAGGGGTCCACACTAATTCCTGGAGGTCTCAGGCTAGTGGTTGCTCTGCAGCCCTTGTGTCTTGGGACTGAAGTGAAGGGGCTAAATTGGTGTTGCAGACCTTGTTAAAGCCTGAAAACCTTAAGCAACCAATAGAAGCTCAACTATACTCATAGCCTTTCTCAATACGTCTTACTTTACCTGTTGTTTTTCCTTGTCTTTGTATTCAAGTCATTTTAAAATTACTATCCAGAATTTTTAATCATGTCAGATTAATGCATCAGCAGTAAGTCATCCCAGTGTGAGGTAATGGCAAAGCTGGGATGCAGCTGGCAGTGGCTAACTTGGGTGTATTCATAGGGCTGTGGCAGAAATGGAGTTACTTATTGAAATGCAATCACTTGACTGCTCTGATCGAGTTTTAGCCTAATAGCATTTAGCTTCCTGCCCACTGCTCAGCTCAGTGCATCCTACAGACTCTGGCATCTCTAACCTCCTTGTGACTAGAATTCAATACATCCTGAGGCAGGATGCAAAAAGGGTCTCATAGAAAAAGGGTTGTGCAGGAGCATCTGAACTCTCAATTACCCAGGAGACGGTTCACCCAAGAACAAGCTGAAACTGCAGAAAAAAAGAGCTAGGAAGAGGCCAGGGAGTCAGTGGTTCATAGACTGTTTTTTATTCAACAATATTGATTGTTCTTGGCAGCTCCAAAGACTGAGAGCTTTGTGGTTATGTTTGTTAGGGAAAATTACAGGTCATTGTGAGACTTTGAGAGTCAATAAATCTGAATTTTGATTGAAAAGGCAAATCCTACTATGAATCATGGATTCTCAGGCAATTCACATGGGAAAGCGGTAAGGGAGGAAGGCAAGGGCTGAGAATTTTACCCCATCAGCCTGCAGCACTCAGCTTATGGTTATGTCCTGTTTAGGAGAGGAGGAATGGCAAGGAAATGGTCTTAGAAAATAGTACTCTGAAAAATCTTCTTGATGTGGCATGAAACAGATGAATTGTGTCAGGAATTGCAGTCTTGGTGTTGCTACCCTGTCTGGGTTGCCTGAAGGTGAGTTGACAATAGGTACTCCTACACAAACACTTTTTATACCTCCAGCCTTTGCTGTCTGAAGTGCTCAAAGGTTATTGCAGGTTCTTAAAGTAGAGCTCATCCTTGCTCAGAGTTTGATTTCTAAATTCAAAATAAGATTTAAGTCCAACTCCAGAAATTATGCCTGGATTGATCTGTCCTTTTTCACTGAACTGAATACTGTTAAGTTAGTTGAGCCTTACTATATCCTCAGGCACCAAGTATACTTTTTATACCTAAGTTCACAGAAATGTCACAGTGTTTCTAAAGTCACACTGGAATATCATAGCAGGGACTTTTCACACCATTTCTGCCTTGTGGGGGAATTGTGGAGCTGTTTTCTTTCCAATCTTTGACTAATACAGATGAGCTTGCAAGCGAGACTTGCTCTTTGAGGCTGAGCTCATGTTTCTGAGCTTTCCAGAACGCTGCAGTGCATTCTGTCCTTCACAGAATGCTGTCTAAAGGCAAGAGCTATCCCGGCACATGTTATTGAATTGCAATTACTGATGTAATTTAAAAATAAAGAAAAAAAAAAGACTACTTGAATTTGAAAAACAAGTTAATGTGATCCTGCAAAAAGCAGCTTTGGCAGGATTGCTGCACTTTGGGAATGCATGAAAAAGCCTAGGTATTTTCTGTATCAATAAACACTAAAGACAGTTGTCATGATTTCATGCTGTTTAATAATCACCATTCAAAATCACTTTCAATTTCATTGGCAATATTAACTCAAGTAAATTTACTTCTTGGTTTAGGTACCTTTTAATTTGACTGTGAGTAGACAGTAAATTATACTAGAAGATCTGTCTTATGGAGTCTGTTTTCTATGCATGTTCCTTGTCAAGGCTTTTCTTACGTTTATGTTTAAAGGAAGTATATATGCCAAGTGTTGAGACTAACAGGCAAATGTATGCCTTGCTAAATGCACATCCTTGTGCCTGGAGTTCTGGGGAGCTCAGGTTCTAGCCAGTGGATTAAGCTTGTATTTTAAGGCAATGGCTGATGTAGTCATCTGTTCTTGGCTTCACTTCTGGATATTCAGCATTGCCTGTTATGATTCTCTTTCTCAGAAATATCCAATACTAAATGAGGGAGATTAAATCCGTGGAACAGAAACAGGCTCAACACATCTGTCAAAAGTTAGTCCTGACCATAGGCAGCATTTCTTCTGTTTGGACCTACAAAGCAGATGTTTTTCTCATATATATTCCCCATGTGATAAGATAGTGAGGATATTGTTATCAGCTATGGTAGCAGTGCTGTGACTGCTGCATTGTCAAAAGTTGTGCACACCTCTTTCATGGTGTTTCTCTCTTTTTAAAGTTGACATTTCACCTGTAAATACTACAGTCTGGCTACTTTGTGATTAGCTCTGACAACTGTCATAGAATCATAAAGGTTGGAAAAGACCTCTAAGATCATCAAGTCAAACCATCTGCCCTACAACCCCTAACCACTAAACCATCACTATCACCTCATCTGCCCATCTTTCGAACACCTCCAGGGATGGTGCCTCCACCACCTCCCTGGGAAGCCTGTCCCAATGTTTGACCACTCCTTCTGTGAGTAATTTTTTTTTCTAATATCGAACCTGAACCTCCCCTGGCAGAGCTTGACCCCATTTCCTCTTGTCCTATTGCTGGTCACCAGGGAGAAGAAGCCAACACCTGTCTCACTACAACCTCCTTTCAGGTAGCTGTAGAGAGCAATGAGGTCTCCCCTCAGCCTCCTCTTCTCCAAGCTGAACAGCCCCAGTTCCCTCAGTCTCTCCTCATAAGGTCTGTTCTCCAGACCCCTAATCAGCTTGGTTGCCCTTCCCTGCACCCTCTCCAGCACCTCGATGTCCTTCTTACACTGCAGTGCCCAAAACTGCACACAGTGCTCAAGGTGTGGCCTCACTAAGGCAGAGTATAGGGGCAGGATCACCTCCCTGCTCCTGCTGGACACACTATTCCTGATGCAGGCCAGGATGGAGTTGGCCTTCTTGGCCACCTGGACACATTGTTGGCTCATGTTCAGCACCCCCAGGTCCCTCTCTGCTGGGCAGCTCTCCAGCCACTCCTCCCCAGGCCTGTAGCACTGCTGGGGGTTGTTGTGACCAAAGAGCAGGACCTGACATTTGGCCTTATTGAAACTCATGCAATTGGCCTCAGCCCATTGATCCAGCCTGTCCAGATCCCTCTGCAGAGCCTCCCTACCCTTGGGCAGATTGACACTCCCACTCCATTTAGTGTCATCTGCAAATTTACTGAGGGTTCACTCTATCCCCTCACCCAAATCATCAATAAATATGTTAAACAGGAGTGGCCCCATCACTGAGCCCTGGGGAACAACACTTGTGACCAGCCACTACCTGGATTTAACTCCATTCAGAACAACTCCTGGGACCCTGCAGTCCAACCAGTTCTTAATCGAGCAGAGTGTATGTGCATCCAAGCCATGAGCAGCCAACTTCTGCAGGAGAGTGCTGTGGGAAACTGTGTCAACAGGCTTGCTAAAGTCAAGGTAGAGAACATTCACAACCCTTCCCTTGTCCAATAAGTGGGTCATCCTGTCATAGAAGGAGATCAGGTTAGTCAAGCAGGACTTGCCCTTCATGACCCCATGCTGACTGGGCCTGATCACCTGGTTGTTCTGCATGTACCCCATAGTGGTACTCAGGATGATCTGCTCCATCTGCTTCCTTGGTGCTGAAGTCAAACTATCAGGCCTCTAATTTCCCAGATCACCCTTCCATCCCTTCTTTATATATGGGGGTTATGTTGGCAGTTTTACAATCTACTGCTACCTCTCCAGTCAGCCAGGACTGCTGATAAATGATGGAAAGTGGCTTGGTGAGCAGGACTGCCAGCTTTTTCAGCACTCTTGGGTGCATCCGATCCGACCCCATAGATTTGTGGACAGCTATATGGTACAGCAGGTCACTGACCATGTCCTCCTGGATTATGGGGGCATGACTCTGCTCCTGGTCCCTGTCCCCTAGCCCAAGGGTCTGGATTCCCTCAATATAACTACTAATAAAGGCTGAGGCAAGGAAGTCATTAAGCACCTCAGCCTTTTTCTCATCTTTTGTCACCATATTCTCTCCTGCATCTATAAGGTGATGAAGGGTCTCCATGGTCTTTCTTTTGTTAATATATTTAGAAAAGCTTTTTTTATTCTTAGGCCAGATTAATTTCTAGTTGGGCTTTGGACATTCTGATTCCCTCCCTGCATAGCCTCACAGCATTTTTGTAGTCTGCGAGTGACCTGCCCCTTCCTCCAAAGGTCATAAATTCTCTTTTTCTGCTTGAGAGCCAGCCAAAGCTTCCTGTTCATCCAGGCTGGTCCCCTGTGCTGCTGACTTGCCTTACAGCTCATGGGGATGGCCTGTTCCTGCACCTTCAAGACTTCCTCCTTGAAGAGCATCCTGCCTTCCTGGACGTCTATAACCTTCAGAAGACATTCCAACAGAATTCCATTAGGGTGCTGAAAAGGGTAAATCTTACCCTTCAGAAGTCCAGGGTAATAGTTTACTTACCCCACCTCCTGGCATGGCTAAGAACTGAGAACTCTGTCACTCCATGGTCACTGTGCCCAAGACATCCTCAACCATCACATCTCCTACCAGACCTTCCCTGTTCACAAAGAGCAGGTCTAGCAGGGCACCTTGCCTGGTTGGTTCACTCACCACCTGTTTTAGGAAGCTATCTTCAGCAGATTCTAGGAACCTTCCAAGAGTGTTTCCTCTCCGCTGTGTTGTAATTCCATCAGATGTCAGGGAAGATGAAATCCCCCACAAGGAAGAGGGCAAACCACTGTGAGATTTCACCCAGGTGTTTGTAGAACATTTCATCCGTGTCACTGCCATTGTTGGGAGATCTACAGCAGAGTCCCACAGAAATATCAGCCTTGTTGGCCTTACACAATCTTGACCCAAACAGACTCTACTTTGTCATCATTATAGTCTAGTTTTAGATATTCATAACAATTCTTAATATACAGGGCCACCCACCACCTCTCCTTCTTTGTCCATCCCTCCTGAAGTAGATGCTGGCCTCCCAAGATTCATTTCATAGAATCATAGAATTGGCTGGGTTGGAAGGGACCTCTGAGATCATCAAGTCCAACCCTTGACCACTACCGCTGTGGTTACCAGCCCATGGCACTGAGTGCCACATCCAGTCTCTTTTTAAATATCTCCAGAGACGGAGAATCCACTACTTCTCTGGGCAGCCCATTCCACTGCCTGACCACCCTCTCCATGAAGCAATTCTTTCTAATATCCAACCTAAACTTCCCCTGGCACAACTTGAGACCATGCCCTCTTGTCCTACTGAGAGCTGCCTGGGAGAAGAGCCCAACCCCCCCCTGGCTCCAGCCTCCTTTCAGGGAGTTGTAGAGAGCGATGAGGTCTCCCCTGAGCCTCCTCTTCTCCAGGCTGAACACCCCCAGCTCCCTCAGCCTCTCCTCACAGGACTTGTGCTGGAGTCCCTTCACCAGCCTGGTTGCCCTCCTTTGGACCTGCTCCAGGACCTCAATCTCCTTCCTGAACTGAGGGGCCCAGAACTGGACCCAGGACTCGAGGTGTGGCCTCACCAGGGCTGAGTACAGGGGCAATGTACTCCTTCCTATGAGTACAGTGACCAGGTGATTGTTTTAGTCTCTCTTTTTCTTTTCAACATATTTCTCTATTTAAAGTTGAGTCATAAAATTCAAAGGCTTCCTTCCCCAAGAGGGTGACTCTTAATACCTGCCACGTAAGCAATACGTACACAACCTTTCTGCATTCCAAGCTTCATTTTTCTCTGTTCAAGTCCTTTCTAATGAGTCACTTCTTTCAGAAGTCTGTTTGAAGGGAGCAAATTTTCTTTCATGCTACCCCTCACATTGCTCATGTGTAGACATTTTCTGTTGTACAGTTTTATCAGAGATTTTTAACTGCTATTTATTTTGCACTGTTTTATTTTTATTTACTTATATATTTTGCACTTCTTATGGCATATCCTATGTCTGATGCAATCAGATGCTTTCTCCTGTGTTGTATCCAAAGACTGTGAATAGCTGAGGTTATGGGAAAAAAGATGTTTACTCAGGATTATCTGCCAGCCTTTTTTGTTTCTGGGAATCTCTGAAATCTGATCAGGTTAGACACGAGGAAGGTCTCACCAGACAGCTTTTTATGGGGTTTGACCTGATCAATGGGTTTTAGGAACCTCTTACAGGAGTCTGGGATTGTCCTGCAGTGAGTGGACATTACTGTATACTCCTGTCTGGAGTATATGTTCTGTATATCCTTCTGACCCTTAAAATCCAAACTACCCTTCATCTAGTCCTTTGTCTTTCTTTGGATACACTGATGCCTGATTTGGAAGTCTAAGTTACTAAAGCTGTTAGATAATTGCAATATACCCCTAAAGGATACAGAGGGAAGCACAAATTTTCTCTAAAATAAAACCTTCCCTCTGATTGACTCTTTCAGGTTTTGAACCTAAAATCGTATTCCATCATACAGATGGTAAGCAGACACAGTATTTCACAATATTTCAGAATATATTCCTTCATCTGTGTTGTGAAGAGCCATTGCTGAGTGCTGAGGTCAAAATTCCAGTTTAATTGGTCTCCCAGAAATGGCTATTGAACCATATTGAGTCAGTTATTTCTGAAAATGTTGCCATTACTTTCCTCTCAAAAAGATATACTGTTTTTCTGAAACCTTGCCTGTACTTCACTGTAATTAATTTTTCTTTAAAAAAACCAAAACAAAACAACAAACCAAAAACCAAAACTTCCAGTATCTAAATAAAAAATGAAACCTACTCTTTGGCACAGCTAAGCAGTTCTGTACACTGGGTTGAAAGGAAGAAATTTTCTTCTAATCCTCAAAGACAATTAACTTATTCCCTGAAGCATGGAATTTAATTACCCTAATCAAAAGCAGCGTGATGCGGTGGACTAGGACACAGGAATAAGAATCAGGCATTTTAATCTCTGATCCTAGTTCTGCTATCTGGTTGTTGACTAAATGAGTTATATAACCTGCCTATACCTCCTTTTCACCCACATGAAAAATGAGATGTTTGATTTCCTTGCTAAGAGGCTGTGAGGTTTATATAAGCATCTAGAGATGTAATGGTTTGTATGGAATCTAAGTGTTATTGGGATTGCTTTGGCTTGCATGCTGCCAGTAGTTATTGCAATTTGGTTTCATTGAATGAAGTCTCATTTTTTGGCAGTGTTTGTTTCATTAAAGGAAGTGTAATCAAGCTCATATGCAAATAGGGAGAGGACTATGAGAGGAGGTGACACTGAAGAGCTATTGTGCAGTTTTGATGCAACATCTCAGATATAGTTACTAATTATACCATCCCAGGAGAGCCTCCAACTGTGTACTGCTCAAGAGGTGGAAGAAAGTCTTCTCCATCTTCATTGTTTAGCTGGGGAACAGAAAGGAAAGTTCAGTGCCAAATGAACATATTCCTCTGGGCAAGTTGTTTAGTTCTACTGTACTTGCAGCTGCAGCAGTCTCTTACTGGATTAGTCATGTCATGGCAGTAGGAAGATCCCCCAGAAAATCTCAGAAGTGTTTATTGGATGTGATGAAGTTCTGTTATTTAAAAAAACAACAATGCTTTCTCATGTCACAGCCTGACTTAGCCAGCAGAATTTTTATTAAGTTTCTTAGTACGCCTGTAGCATTAAGTTTACATTTCATAATGGTCAGTAACAAAAACTGTCCTATAAGCAACTCGATTACTCTTTCCACCAACATTTTAAAAAGGAAAACAGAGCTCTTAATAACCCTGACATTTAGTGGTTAGTATTTCAGAGCAAAGGTGACAGATTACTCAGTTGGAAATAAGTTTGTCCTTCACCAAACAGCATAATTTTACTGTCTGTCATTGAATACAATCTGTATTAAATTCCATTAATAGTTTCTAATTTGTAATCACAAGAGATAGATTTAGCTGTGAGGCTGCAGATCTTCAGTTACTTACCCAGTCCAATTCTTTACAGCACTTAAATGTAGATCAATAAATGTAGATCGGAGAATTTGCTTCAACCAAATCAAACCAGTAAAGATCAAACCAGATCTTTATAGCAATTGCTTTTCTACAAGATGCTCATGAAATTTATTTTTAAAAAGTATTATTTTTCACCCTATAGATGTTAACAGGAAAAATATTTTTTCTGTAGGCTTTATTTTCTGCAGTTTTCTCTCATAGAGTAGATGTGCTTTGGTCTTGTAGCATGCTATAAATAGAGGATGAGATGTCACCTGTGCAACTCCAGTAGCTTAATTGCAAATTTTCATTGTTATCCAAGAGTAAGTCTGACATTAAACTATCTTTTGTGGGCTACTTATGTCCCACTGAAACCTAAAGCAAGATTTGCCATATTGTGATATCTCCTCAGTTTTACAGTTCTCTGTAAAGTAGCTGTATGAAAGAACCAAGCATTTCAGTCCTAAAGGGAGGGTAGAGTTAGCTTACTTCCACATGAGGCAGCTGCAGTATGTATCCAAAATCCTGTGCTAGGCAAGTTAATTACATACTGTGTCTGAATTATTGGTCAAACATAGAATTACTGAGAATTTTATTGGAGGGTGCGTGTGTCTTATTAGTTTTATCTTCAATGTATTAAAAGAGTAAAAGGAAATAATATAATTGCAATTATTTAATCTTTTTTTTTTACAGCAAAAAAAATTGTGAAACCATCTTCTAAAGGCTTTCTGAGGGAAGAATGGGGAAGCATTCTTTGAAACAGTAACAGGGATGTTAAAGGTCTGATCCAGTGAAACTAACAAAGATCTTAACTATATTTACCAATCACCAACAGTAAAGTCTTACTTATGCAAAATGCCATAGTAAAGGATAAAAAGACGAATGTCATTATATCAGTAGAGGAGAATGTACACCCTTGATCTTTCTTTTATTAAATAGTATTATCTATGAGCAAAAGAGTTTGCATTGCAAAATTTCTGCATTGCACATCAAGAATTACTTCCTTTAATGATAAATATTTTTCATTAATATGCAATACTTTTATATACTTCCATTTTAAAAAGTAGATCCTTTTCAAGGCTATTATCATCATGCAGCAAATTTAATCCCTGGTGTCTTTTAAGTGAAGTAAACTGAAATGAAATTTCCATTGATAATTAATAGTAATTACAAGGCAGTGTATTGTATTGTTTGAGCTAAAGAAAAAAGAATTTACATAGCGTCCTATTTTTTTTTCCTCCTCCTCTCTCTTAGACATGTATTGGCAACATCTTGAAGACATTTTTCACTTTTCTATTTGCTGCTGCCTGAAAAGGTCTAGTCTGGTTCTTACTTTGTGCAGTACCCATTAATTGCTGAAGCAAAAGAAAGTCTGGGGCAGTGTGGAGGCTAGATTAAAACCTGAACAATTATGCAATGGCATGCAGGATGGAGAAATTCATCTAGTAAATGGAAAAAAAATCTCTTTTGAACTCTTACTGATAATTTTTAATTCTGCCTTTAACAGGGTTTCATTCTCAAAAATCAGCTTCAAATTTTTTCACTCCTTTTACTGTGCTGCAGGTGGATTTTGATGTGAGATACTATGATGCAGCTGCTATTATTGCTATTTGGTTTTGTAATTCACGAAAGTTTGCTGACCTTTTTTTCCAAAGAGTTAAGCTAAGTCCCTGCTGAGACATACAGCATTTTCCTCCTAGGCATACTGTGGTAAGTGTTGGCAAAAATATGAGGGTTTTAGGTGGGAGAGAGCCTGGAGAAATAAAATCACACCGTAACTCAACTTAGGCACGAAAAGTCTGTTAAATTCCAGAGGTTTGGGGTTTTGAGGTTTAGTTTGTTTGTTCAGTTGGTTGTGGGTTTTGGTTGGTTGGTTGGTTGGTTGGTTGGGGGTTTTTTTGGGGGGAGGGGTTTGTTTTGTGGTGAATGGAATCTAGGGAGCAAAACAGTTTGTATTCAAAAAGCTTTTTTATTAAGAGGAGGAGGTAGTTGGAAGTGCTTCTCTTCCCTCAACCTCCTGCCAATGACTGCTTAAAGCATACAGCCTGAATCATGACCTAGCAGGGGCCATGCACCTCTTCATTTCCCATATCGCAGCTCAGGTGCATTGAGCCCTCATTTACTGTATATAAGGCAAAAGCATTTAGGAGCTGGTTCATTTGCTAATTCTTTCCATATTCTTCCCGTATGTTGAAAACTTTTTCTTTCAGAATGGACACTACATGTGAGAAAACAGTGGCTTTATCAGAGCCAGACTGAGACTGTGTTCTGCGTTAAATTTATCGTAGATGCTCGTGCAAAGCAACAGTGTACTGTACTGAAGACTTAGATGGCAACACAGATGTCAGGCTGACTGATACCTCAGAAATTAACTCTACCTTCCAGATGCAGATAGATCTCTGGAGAATAGTCACAAAGATGACAGCTGTACTTGGGTTATCAAGACCGAAGTCCTAAGGCTTGCTGTAATCAAGCCTTTTGAAACGGTTCTTTAGCAAGACAAAAAGCATCCAATGTGTGTGTTAATTGGGTTCAAAATAGTTTATCCATGAAGACAGACAAGTGCAGAATGCTTGCACTCTGCCTGGCTTGAGATTTTAATTTTAATTGAGAGTTCTAGCACATTTTTTTTTTAATTCACTACCTCTAAGAGAGCATCCTGAATTGTATTTGCAATTAATTAATACTGTAATTACCCAGATAAGCATTCAAAATAGCACATGAAGCATTAGTGTATTGATTAGATTTAATCACGAATGTGTTCCTTCTGAAGCTACATGCTGCATGAACAGCCAAAGAGTGTCTAAACTATAAATATCTCTCGGAAATTAAGTTTCCATGAAAACTAGCTTATCACTTAAAACTGGGTAACTATATGTGAAAGAAAAGGTGGGGACCCAAACCTGGCATCTGGCAAACTGGGTCAGAGGTGTCAGCATTAAATGTGTAGGTTACAGAGAAGTACTCTGGCTTGTCCAGGATCTAACACTTAACCCTCGCAGGGCTGTACAAGGCCCAAGGTTGTTTCTACCATGCCTTCAGACATTGGAATGGGCTGCCCAGGGAAGTAGTGGATTCTCCGTCCCTGGAGATATTTAAAAAGAGACTGGATATGGCACTCAGTGCCATGGTCTGGTAACCACAGTGATAGTGGATCAAGGGTTGGACTTGATGATCTCTGAGGTCCCTTCCAACCCAGCCAATTCTATGATTCTGTGATTCATGTTAAGGAGTGTGAATGAATATACAGAAGGTCATTTGAAAATTCAGCCTTGTACTGTGTCCATGTTCTGTCAGCAGCATTTTCTGTTCTGAAGAAGAGCAATACAACATCATAACAGAAATGCTGGATGTTGCCTAGGCTTTCTTAAAGCAACGAACTCTCTCTAGAAATATATCCGGTTCTAAAGCCTAAAAATATTTGCATCTAGGATTTTGAGCTACTCTGTCACTGAAGATGGTGGTTTTAGTCATTTGCATCGAAATCTATGTGTATTGTAGATTCCAGATACCTGAGCCAAATTCTTACTTACTGTAACTTCAGAGAAGATGCTGTTGGGTGGATCTGCCCTGCTGTATCAAGACACAAAGCAGTGCCTAGACAATAGAATTTAGTGTGTTGCTTTACAGCACAAAGTGCTAAATTAATATGTTAAATAGTGGTCTTCTTTATTGCTTGAGGCAGGACCTAGAGAGGTCATTGTGGTTATTATGGACAATGTTATGGTTAAAAATAAGTTTTTGTGTTGAAGGCTGTGCAGAGATGATAGCTATGTGCACAGGAAGTGACTCTTTATCCTTGCAGTTGGCAGCTTACCAGTCTGATTCATCACAAGGTCGAGTGCTTGGAGGTTATGCAGAGGATAACAGGAGCAATCTCATATCTGCTGCTCTATGCTTTTGGGACCTAAGTTTCAAAGAATTTTACAATGGTTGAGGTTGGAAGGAACCTCTGAGATTGACTAGTCTGACTTCCTGATCAAGGCAGGGTGACCCAAGAGCCATATCCAGACAGGTTTTGAGTATCCTCAAGGCTGGACACTCCAAAAATTTTCTGGGCAACTTGTTTCAATGTTTAATCATCCTTCGAGTAAGCAGATTTTCTCTTGTGTTTATATGGAATTTCTTGTCTTTCAATCCAAGCAAATGTGCCTAGCACTTTTCTGAAAAGATCCTTCCTGAATCTTCCCCAGCCTAAACAATCCAATTTTCCATACCTCTTCTATGTTGAATGCTCAGGTTCCTTAATCATCTCTGTGGCTGTTTGCTGGGCTCTCTTCAGTAAGTCTGTCTCTTTCTTGTGATGGACAGTCCAGCACTTGACTCGGTGCACCATATGTTTCTCCCCATTGCTGGATAGAGTGAAGAAGCATCTCTTTGATCTGCTTTTCCCAGTGCAGCCATGGAAGCTACTGGCCTTCCTTGTCATTGAGGACACATTGCTAGCTTATGTTCAACGTGTTTTTCCCCCCAGGACCCTCAGGTTGTCTTCTGCAAAACTATTTTCCAGCCTGTGCTGGTGCATGGAGCTATTCCTTCCAAGAAGCAGCATTTTGCATTTTTCTTCGTTGAAGTTCATGGAATTTTTAGCCTGTAAAGGCCACTCTCAGTGGCAGCCCAACCATACAGTGCAGCAAACATTCTTCCAAATCTGGCCAAAACCTTGCTGATGGTGCAGCCTGTCCAATTATCCAGGTCATTAATGAAGACAGAAAATGTTACTAGCCTGCTCTGGCCTCAGACATATAACACTAGTAACTAGCCTCCAGTTGGACTTTCTGTGACTGATGATAACACTCTTTAAGCCTTGCACTTCAGCCAGTTTTCAATTTGTACTTCCATCAGTTTCTTGGTGAGGATGGGATGGGAAACAGCACTGAAAACCTTACTAAAGTTCAGATTCACTGCTCCCTCATCCACCAAGCTTATCATTTCAGCATGGAGACCTATCAAGCTGGTTAAACATGATTTCAGTATAAAGAGTTTCTCCACATTGTATTGCCACATTTATCTGAAAAGATGACTGAAGTAGCTTTTCTATTACCTTGCTAAAATGAAATCTAAAATTAGTTTTCTAAAATGTAGGCTACTAATATATATTTAGTAACGCTACTACTAATGCTTATCGGTTATGATGAAGTAGATCTTGCTGCTGCAAGGTAGCCTGTAGTACAGATATGTCGAAGAGTATGAGTCTGTTAAATTCAGGGTGTTGTAGGGAAAGGTCTGGAGATCAGAGTCAGATATAACAGAAATCAGTGTTAGGGGTTGGAAGGGACCTCAAGACATCATCAAATCCATCCCCCCTGCCAGAGAAGGACCACATAGTGTAGGTAACATATGAATGCATCCAGTTGAGTTTTGAAGGTCCCCAGAGAAGGACACTCTACAACCTCCCTGGGCAGCCTATTCCAGTGTTTTGTCACCTTCACAGTGAAAAAGCTTTTTCTTATGTTTACACAGAAACGCCTATGCTCCAACTTGCTTCCATTACCCTTTGTCCTATCATTGATCATCACTGAAAAGAGCCTGGCTCCATCCTCCTGACGCTCACCCTTTACATATTTGTAAACACTGATGAGGTCACCCCTCAGTCTCCTCTTCTCCAAGCTGAAGAGCCCCAGCTCCCTCAGCCTTTCCTCAGAAGGGAGATGTTCCACTCCTTTCATCATCTTGGTCGCTCTGCACTGGACACTCTCAAGCCATTCCAAGTCCTTCTGGAACTGAGGGGCCCAGAATTGGACACAATACTCCAAATGTGGCCTCACCAGAGTAGAGGAGAACCTCTCTCAACCTCCTAACCACTCCCCTTCAAATACAACTCAGGATGCCATTGGCCTTCTTGGCCACAAGTGCACATTGTTGACTTATGGTCATCCTTCTGTTTACTAGAACTTTCAAGTCCCTTTCCTCTGTGCTGGTCTCCAACAGCTCAGTCCCCAACCTATACTGACTGGTACCTGGGGTTATTCTTTCACAGATGCAAGACTTTACACTTGGCCTTGTTGTAATTCATTAAATTTCTCCTTGCCCAACTCTCTAGCCTGTCCAGGTCCCTGTGAAAGGCAGCCCAGCCTTCTGGGGTGCCAGCCACTCCACCCAGTTTTGTGTTGTCAGCAAACTTGCTGAGAAGACACTCTGTCCCATCATCAAGGTCATTCATTGATAAAGATGTTGAACAGGACTGGACCCCGCACTGATCCCTGGGGGACTCCACTAGTTATAGGTCTCCAGATGGACTTCTATTCCACATATCCTGAGCTTACTCAAGATGATGATATGGGAGACTGTATCAAAAGCCTTGCTAAGATCAAGCTAGCCTACATCCACTGGTCTCCTTTCCTCCTAACTTATTCAGTTACAGAATCATAGAAGGCCATTAGATTAGTCAAGCATTATTTGCCCTTGGTAAATCCATGCTGACTGCTCCTGATAACCTTTCTCTCTTCCATGTGCTTCGAGATGACCTCCAGAACAAGCTGCTCCGTCATTTGTCCAGGGAGGAAGGTGAGGCTGACTGGTCTGTAATTGCCTGGATCTTCCTTCTTGCCCTTTCTGAAGACTGGAGTGCCATTGGCTTTCCTCCAGTCCTCAGGCACCTCTCCTGTTTGCCATGATCTCTCGAAAATGATGGAGAGTGGTAGGGTGATAACATCAGCCAGCTCTCTCAACACTCTTGGGTGCATCCCATCAGGGCCCATGGACCTGTGTATGTTCAGTTTGAGTAACTGATCTCTAAGCCAGTCTTCACTGACCAGTGGTGACTCTTCCCTCCTCCAGGCTTTCTCTCTTGTATCAAGAGTCTGGAGTTCACAAGTGCTGGTCATAGGAGTAAAGACTGAAGCAAAGGAGGTATTCAGCAACTCTGCCATCTCTGCACCCTCTGTTATCAGGGCTCCTGCACCATTCAGCAGTGGGCCCACATTTTTCCCATTCTTACTTTTACAACTGATATATTTGAACAATCTTTTCCTGTTTCCTTTTATTTCCTCTGCTATTTTGAGTTCTGAGAGGGCTTTGGCCATTCTTGTTGCCTTCCTGCATTCTCTATCAACATCCCTATAGTTCTCCCAAGTGACAAGTCCCTTTTTCCATGGGCTGTAATTTTCTTTCTTCCACGAGACTTTCTTCAGAAGCTCCTTGCTGATCCCTGCAGGTCTGTTACCACCTCTACCTATTTTTTTACTCAAAAGAATGCACCAATCTTGAGCTTGAAAAAAGTGGTATTTAAAAACTGACCAACTTCTTGGGCTCCCTTCCCTTCCAGAGTCTTACCCCATGGAATTCCTGGAAGTACATCCTTAAAGAGTACAAAGTTTGTCCTGCAGAAGTCAAGGTTGACAAGAAGTCAACAAGTCTTGTCAACAAGAAGGGTTGTAGTCCTCCTTATTGCCCTTCTTCTTCCATGTAAAGTTCTAAATTCCACCATGTCACGGTCATTGTCTCCAATGTATTAAAACCTTAACATCCTCAACCAGACCTTTTTAATATAAGGTCCAGCAGTGCAACTCTCCTCAATGTTTCTTCAACTAGCTGCATCAGAAAGTTATCATCGATGCACTGCAAGAGCCTTTTGGACTGAATATGCCTGGATGGGTGGTCTTCCCAACAAATATCAGGGTGATTGAAATCACCCATAAGAACTAAGGAGTGTGATGTAGAAGCTACTTCTGACAACGATTTCACCCCCATTTGCATGTCCTTTAATTCTTACCTACAAGCTTTCAACCCCTTCCACCTCTCCCCCAGGCAGAACTTAGTACATTCCAGCTGTTCTCGCACCTAAAGAGCAACACCACCACGTCTCCTTGTTAGTCTGTCTTTCCTAAAGAGTACATAACAATCCATGAGCACATCCCAGCCATGGGAGCTGTTCCACCACGTTTCAGTGATTGCAATTATATCATAGCCATGCAACCTAACACACATCTCCCATCTCCTCCTGCGTATGCCCCATACTCCATGCATTGGTATATAAATATTTCAGAGAGGGAGTCAAGAAATTATTTTTAAATTTTGGCATCTGACCATCCCCAGCCACTTCCCTGGTTACTAACCTACTAGTGGGCTGTGTGGTTTTGCTGTCAAGTTTATTACCATTCCCCACCTTGAGTGGGGAGTCCATATTCTGCCACAACAGTAGAATGGACTGTTCCAAATTTGCCTGTGAGTCTCTGACAAATCCACCAGTTAGTGGTAAGGTGACCTGATTAGTGGGTGAGGGAATGGCAGTGGGTGTTGTCTACTGAGATTTTGTAAAGCTTTTGACAGAGTTTCCCACAGCCTTCTCGTGCAGAAATTCACTGTTCATGGCTTGGATGGGTGTACTGGGTAAAAAACTGATGGATGGACCCAAAGCATTGGGTTGGATGGAGTTCAGTCCAGTTGGCAGCAGGTCACAAGTGCTGTTCCCCAGGACTCATTACTGGGGCCAGGTCTCTTTAATATCTTTATCAGTGATATGGATGAGGGTATTGAGTGCACCCTCAGTAAGTTTGCAGATGACACCAAGTTGGGCAGGGGTATAAGATTCAACAAGGCTCAGTGTTGAATCTTGCACTTTGGTCACAATGGGGAAGAGTGGTGGCCTTGGCAGTGTGCCATGTTAATGGTTGGACTTGATAATTTTAAAGGTGTTTTCCAACCAAAATGGTTCCATCATTTTATTTTCATGTCTCTGAAAAAAGAAGATGATACTTGGGATTTCTTTTCACATGAATTGTTGAATCTCAGAAAACCTAATGTAGGAATTTATACCACAAAATATATTTTTTGAGTAATCTTGACTTGAGTCAAGTTTTCCTTTTCCAGTCTTCAATTGCCATGATAAAATATACCTGCTTGGCAACAGCTCTGGGAGTTAATAAAGTTTCTGTGGTAAACTATGAGAGGCCTGAGAATTCAGAACTAAAGTTATTGCACCAGTAACTCAGAAAAGCAATTCCTAAAACTTCTGAAACATTTATGCAGAGGGTTAGCAGTAGGACAGAAATGGAAATCATTGTTGAGAGCCACTGCATACTTGGAATTAAAATCCATCACTCTTCTGAAGCTGAGAACAATTTTCATGACATACAGCAGCTTCAGTATTTCATAACCAAAATTAAATCTAGGGTTGTTTTTTTTTACTATACTTGCAGGGAAGTTCAGATCCTATAATCCCTACAATATACCTAAGTTGAGGTGACATCAAAAGAAATATCAGAAACATACAGAAGTTAGGCATTTAAAATACTCTCAGTGCTTTATTTTATTAAATTTCAGTAGAAGCAGATTTATTGATTTGAGGAAGTGAAATGGAAAAGGAGTGGCAATGCCAACATCCATTCTCAAGTGGAACCTTGAACTCAGAAATCAGAGGATGATATATGGAAATGAAAATAACTGTAAACAAAGAAATGAAACTTAGCAGTTTAGTTTCACTCTTCTTGCTGGAAAAGGACAGAGAAAGAAACCTAGTAAATCATGAGTAAATCAAAACCATCATTTGCTTTTATGAGTTTCAGTTTGAACTGTGTCAGCAGGGTCTTTATACAACCCTTGGTTAGGACTTTTTTTAGGTCCTTAACATACCTGTTTGCAGCTTCCTTGAATGCTGGGAATTTTGTCATTTCAGAGAAACATAATGACACCACTGAGATAGTAGTCATGCCTGATGAGATAAACAGTATTTGTGTCTCTGGAGCAAAGAAAAGTCTCCTAACTGGTAGCATTATAGGGTTTGTGATTTGAGGTTCATCCATTCTGGTAGCAGGCACAAATGGTGGTTTCTTGGTACAAATGTCATATGCATATGCCATTATATTTCCCAGAATCATAGAAATAATAAAATTGGAAAAAACTCTTAAGATAAGCAAGTCCAGCCATCAACCCAACACCACCATGCCCTGTTCTGAAGTGCTATGTCCACATATTTTTTTAACAGCTCCAGAAATGGTGACCACCACTTCCTGGAGCAGCCCATTCCAGTGCCTGACCACTCTTTCAGTAAAGACTTTTTCCCTAATATCCAATCTAAACCTCCTCTAGCCCAACTTGAGGCTATTTCCTCTCATCTTATCATGTGGGAGAAGAGACTGATTCCCACTTCACTGCAGTCTTCTTTCAGGCAGTTGTAGAAAGCAGTAAGGTCTCCCCTCAGCTTCCTCTTCTCTGAACTAAACAATCCCAATGCCCTCAGCCACTCATCTATAAACTTATTGAAGGTGCACTCAATCTCCTCAACCAGATCATTAATGAAGATATTAAACATGACTGGTCCCAAAACTGAGCCCTTGCTTTAAGACTTGTACTCCAGACCCTTCAGCTTCATTGCTCTTCTCTGGACTCACTCCAGCACCTCAGTGAACTTTTCTAGTGAGGAACCCAGAACTGTACCTAGTATTCAAGGTGCAGCCTCACTAGTGCTGAGGACAGGGTAACAATCACATCCATAGTCCTGCTGGCCACACTGTGATGCAGGCCAGGATGCTGTTCACACTGATGGCTCCCATTCAGACAACTGTCAGCCAGCACCCCCAGGTCCTTCTCAGCCAGGCAGCTTTCCAGCCACTCTTCCCCAAGTCTGTTATGTTGCCTGGGGTTGTCATGACCAAAGTGCAGGATCCAGCACTTGGCCTTGTTGAACCTCATACAACTTACTTTGGCCCACTGATCCAGTCTGCCCAGGTCCTGCTGTAGAGCCTTCTTACCCTCAGGCACATCAGCACTCCTGCCTAGCTTGGTGTCATCTACAAACTTATTGAAGGTGCACTCAATCCCCTCAACCAGATCATTAATGAAGATATTAAACATGACTGGTCCCAAAACTGAGCCCTTGCTTTCAGAAGTGAGTCTTAACTTGATAACATTTTAATTTTAGCATTGTTCTGGAGAATGAGGTTGTTGTTATGGATGACGTATTTACTATGTGGTTTTATTTAGAATATGTTGCCCTCAAGAAAAGGCTGTTCTTATGTACAGCCTGAGTACAGGAACAAATCCATACACTGGGAGGTGACAGGGGTATTTGAAGTACTTACATTTTTGTAAGACCAATGAAAAATGTGTTGCCCCTGACCCACTACGTCAGCTAGAAATACGTACGGTCTTCCTCAGAAATGCTTATTATTCGCCTTCAAAAGCAATTTAAGGAAACACAATAAGCTGAACTGTAAAGAGTAGTTCCTAATAGGCTTTATTAGACCCCCATTGTCTTGTTTCACAAGTTACTGTACGCTACAAAGATGTGATTTTTTTCCCTTAGTGCTGCTTTTTTTCCTGTAACAGAAGAGATACATGGAAAACCAGATTAGTGGTGGTTTTTTTCCTGGTTTTACAGAATCTCTTGTTTCTGATCATGTTTATGGTTAGCAAGTAGGCATTTGAATAAACTGGGGTGAAAGGAGTGAACTCTGTATCACTGGTAAAGTAATACATGCCTCCTGGGAAGCAGCACTTCAAAAGTAGTGCCAACAAGTGGTTTTACTGGCAACTTGTCCCCAAGGATGAAAGGAGAAATGGGCCAGGGCATGGTATCATTGAAGTATTTTATTCCTCAAAGTTTTCCTTGCAGATTAGAATTCCAGTATATTGTGGAACAGATACTTACATTTTTACTGTCTAACTTTATATCTGTCTTGCTGGATACAGAACATCTAAAAGTCAAACGGGACGTGATGTGTAAGAGCTGTAGGTCTAGGAGTAGCTCTTGTGCTGGCTGAATAGTGTTTCAGGTGGAGCAGCAGACCCAGCTGATCAGAAGGGAGGAAATGGACATAAAAGACAGCCAGGCCTTGATGTCTCCTAGTATCTCAAACAATAAATTAAGCTTACAGAGACGTTGGATCTGATTTACTCTTGGCAACAAGCATACTAAGTTGAAACACGCTAGGAATGTGGATCTTAGTCATCAGGGCTGCTTACCCAGTTCCTTAGTTCCATGATTTACTTGGTGGGACTTTTGTTTGTTTGGGATGTCAAAGGGAGAAAGTGTGAGGAGAAAAGGCATGTTTTCATTGTAGTGTTTCATGCACTTGTTCCAGCCAGCCACATTAGAAGAAAACTCTTCCTTCATCAGTGATGCAGTGCTGGGAATTCTACTGATTGCACAAGCCCTAGAGACTGGCTTATTGCCTGAGTGACTAGAAGATTTTGCAGGTGAAAAGAAAGAGTGATATTTAGAGAGGGTGTGCATGTGAACTACAGATGTCACAGTTTGCTTTGCAAAAAAAGTCAAGTTGCTTTGAAACACCAGGAAGACATTGGTGAGGAATGTGGGAGGACAGAAGTGTGACCAAAGAGAGCAATAAGCTACTGTTTAGCTGGATTTTCCACACCTTAACTGACTGGAAACCTTGGTTCTTAGAAGCTTGCTCTGCAAAGTCTATGTGGAGGGAAAAGCCCATGAGGCACCAGGAAGGGAGCAAGGGCTGGGGTAGGAGGCACAGTATGACACTATGACAGCAGGCACAGGTGGAGCTGCTGCTCTGGGATATTTGATCCTTGTAATCTTTCTTACTGCTCTTATCTTTCTTTTCTCTTGCTATATGGTGAGACCAGCTGGGTGTTGCTTCAAAGGAGAATTGGACATCTAGAGAAACCATTTAGGATCTCACTGGAGTACCTTGCTAATGGGAACAAGAGCATAGCTGCTGTGGATTCCTTTGCAATGAAGAACTGCAGTACAGGTAACATTCTTTTTGCTTTTAGCTCATGGTCTTTTGATGCCTTTTTGGAGCACGATTTCTGGCTGCTAAGAACATTCACAGAATCAAAGCTCCTTGTCAAATCAATAATTTAAATAAATAAATTAGGGTTCCTTTCAGGGGAGAATTTTTTTAATATTGCCATAGAAGTTTTTAACATCTTGAAGGAAAGTGTTTTTAATTCTTTTTTCCCCTTTGGAAAATGCTTCTAGGAAAATTTCATTTTGGAGAACCACAATAGTATTCATCCTGGCTCTGCAGATGCCTATCCTGACAACTTCACTTTCTGCAGCAGAAAGTGCAATAGATGAGTGGTTTGGGAGAGATAGCTTGGCAGTTAACTTTTTGATGTTCCTGGTAACAAATCTCAGGGTTGTTGACTTTAAACAACTGTAGAGAACTTGGTTCTAATGAAGTCTGTCTGTCTCTGGCAATGTTCCAAAACAGTTACTGCTGAGTAACCCCTAATAGCTTAATGTAGTGCATGGAATTTTAATAATGGGTAAACTTAATGGTTTTGTTTTTTTTTTTTAATACAAGCTCTCTTATCAATTGAAGTATGTAAATTTAATGCTTCATGCCAGAAGCAGCTGCATTTTAGGACTGTCAGCTTTATGAAGCTTGTGAATCATACCAAAATCTTGAGATGCCATGTCAGTAAAGATGATTATTTATAGCATTTAACACATGACCTTTTGTTCATTTTATTTTTTTAGTACTGATGAGTTGAGTTGCATGTCCTTATTTTCAGTCTGCCTGGGGCAGGGAAATCTGGTGGAGAATATACATTATTTTGTTATTTACATTGCTCTCTACAAAGGCCACTCGTATTAAGGGTTGCACTGCCCATATGTAAGGGTGATCTTTACCTCTAACAAGGAACAGTGTTGATGTATGGAACACATCTTGGTATCTCCCCAAGGCTGAAAAAAAGTATTGCAACTCCCCCCCCAAAAAAAAGTGAATGGGACAGAAGTCATTCAAATCCACAGTGCTCTGGGAATTCACTGCAACAAATTTTATAACAGGCTAGAGATCACAGAATCATAGAAAGTCAGGGGTTGGAAGAGACCTCGAAAGATCATCCAGTCCACCTCCCCCTGCCAGAGCAGGGTCACCTATAGCAGGTCACACAGGAACACATCCAGGTGGGATTTGAATGTCTCCAGTGCCCTGTAACCTTCCCAGTGAAAAAATTCTTCCTAATATTTATATGAAACCACCCATGCTCCAGTTTATAACTGTTGCCCCTTGTCCTAATGTTAGTTACCACTGAGAAAAGTTTTACTCCATCCTCCTGGCACTCACATATTTATAAACATTAATGAGGTCACCCCTCAGTCTTCTTTTCTCCAAGCTGAAGAGCCCCAGCTCCCTCAGCCTTGCCTCAGAAGGGAGATGTTCCATTCCTTTGATCAACTCTATGGCTCTGTGCTGGACTCTCTCAAGCAGTTCCCAGTCCTTCTGGAACTGAGGGGCCCAGAACTGGACACAATATTCCAGATGTGGCCTCACCAGGGCAGAGTAGAGGGGGAGGAGAACCTCTCTCCACCTACTAACCACCCCCCCTCTAATGCACCCCAGGATGCCACTGGCCTTCTTGGCCACAAGGGCACATTGTTGGCTCATGGCCATCCTTCCATCCACCAGCACCCCCAGGTCCCTTTCCTCTGTGCTGCTCTCCAACAGCTCAGTCCCCAACCTATACCGGTACCTGGGGTTGTGCTTTCCCAGATGTAAGATTTTACACTTGTCCTTGTTGTAATTCATTAAATTTCTCCCTGCCCAACTCTCCAGTCTGTCCAGTTCCCCGTGAAAAGCAGCCCAGCCTTCTGGGGTGTCAGCCACCCCACATCCATTTGGGTGGGTGCTGAGAGCACAGTTTTCTTCCTCCGAGTGGCTCCCATCACTCCTTGAGTAATGGCAGCCCCTCAGCTCCCCCCGTTCCCCCTGCCCGTGGCCACAGCCCCGACCCCTCCCCGTTCCCTGTTTCCCGTTTCCCGCTCAGCTCAGCCCCCGAGCTCCCGGGTTCCTTCCCGCGGTTCTGGGCCGCTGCTCCCGAACCCCCCAGTACAGAACCATCTCGCCTCAGCCCCTGGGCTTGCCTGGGGTGTTGGCTCTCACCGCCGCTGCTAACACAGCTATTCGGCTCCCGTGAAAGTATGTGCATTCTTTTTTTGGGATGCTTGAAAAAGAGCCGTAGGCAAAGGACAATTATCTGAGTGTAAGGAAAATATTCCCTGGGTGAGCTCATACTGGTACCGGGCATCATTCTGCAGATGGCAGATGTAAGTTGCTGAGACTATTATAATACCCTGTGAGTAAAAAAGGAGGAACAAATCTCCCACTTTTTCTACATACTTGTCATAATTGGCTGCTCCCCTGCTCTGCTTACAGGACAGTGTATGAATAAAACCCCCAGGGAAGAAAAACCCTTGTTCTTTTTTCAGTTGGTTGAAACCAGTAAGCCTTTTGTACACAACTGAAGATATAATCCTCTGTGTCCCTTTACTAGAAAAGAAGGTGGTGATGAGCAGCTGAAGCACCTTAGGCTTGGAGGAAATAAGGAAAGCACTAAGGAGAGATCAATCTAAATCTAATTTTTCTGCAGCCTTTGGGCAGCATATCTGCTTGGATACCTTAATGTCATCGAAGCATCCAAAACATTGGGTGACTTTCGGAACAAAAGGTCTGAGAAACAAGTAACAGTAACAAGCCTTCGGCCTATTTTTTTCTACGCCTTTAAAAGAAGATTTACAAAGCTTAAAAATAAATAAGGGCACACAGACAATTTTAGGAAATTACGCTACCTTTTCCATGGGTGGATACAAGTTTGGATCTAAATTAGATGCCAACAGGGGCTTGAAGAAGGTAGACATTTGAAATGGACTTATCTTTGAGCATCATGAATTCCTTTTTTTGAGTTCTTTATTCATGGAAAAGATGAAACTTCCAGTGCATTTGAACTGAAAAAAAACACCCGAACAACAACCTGTTTGGGATTGAATGGGAATTACAATAAATGCAGATAAAAAGCCTAATTATTTTAAGTTCTTAGTTTAAAAGTCCTGTATTAATTTCTCATCTAAATAAAAAATTGTTGAATTGAACTGTAACTCTATCATTGCATTGTCTTAACTATACATTATTCTTTCTTCAGCAGTGCAACACACTAGAAAATCAGAATTGTCACTTGAATATCTTCACATTTCCCAATTCTCATCCTATAATTGGTCTTGATTGAGTTAACTTGATAGAAAAAAAACCAAAACTCTTGCAGATTAAGGGGCTTCATTTAGTTTGGAGTTGTTTTGGTTTTTCTGAGGAATGGTGGGGTTGGTTTTTTCATTTGGGTTGTTTTGGGTTTTATTAAGTACTCAGGATTGACCAAAACTGTATTTCATTCATCTCTTATCATTGCTGTAGTTCATCACCACCATTCTTCTCATGCACCTCATCCTCTGGCTTTAATTCTTTAAGGGCTTTCTAGCACTTGACGTGTGAAATGTTGGGGTTTTTTATAGAAAGTTTTCCTGAACCATAGGATTAGGATTTGATCAGAAAGCCCGTACAGTCACTGTGTGGACTTCTATAGGTTTTGGATTACAAATTGCAGAGAAAGAACATATTACTTTAGTAATACCTGTTAAGAATTTGTTCCTTCCACAACTAAAGTAATTGGTACAGTGGCATTTTATAGTTGATGATAATTTCTAGTAATAAAAAGAGAGTTAACTTCCTAATTAATATATTGTCTTACTAATGATATTTAATGGGTTTCTTACAGATTTTTATTGCAGTTGTAAATTAATTAATTCACTTACTTGTTACAAAAACGTCTTCATTAAAGCCCTCAGTTGTGAGCACAAGTAAATGACAAGACATTGTTTTACTTAGCAATGTTTGATTTACCAATTCTAAGTAACTGTTAAAGTAAGGGGTCAAATACTTCTAAAGTATGTTCAAGGTTTAATGATGCTCTGAGGATGTTTACAGCACTTATTTCAGACACTCAGCCTGTCCAAGAGGAAATTCTTAGCTTTCTAGTTCTGAAGCTCAGTAAGCAACATAAAAAGCATATTTATTTTGAAGGGAATCTGTGCTCTTGATTAAGTTAATGCTTCTGTCCACTCAGCATTAGGTTTTTTCAATAGATACTGAAAGTAGATAGAAGTACAATCATTGCCTTCAGAGCTGGTAAGTAGTTCTGTAATGATCTCATGTTTGTAATACATATGCACATTTCTGAAAGTTGAAATTAAGTTTGTACGAAAAGCAAAATCCTTGATCTACAGCAGAGGACATCTCAAGAAAGGAAAAAATTTGAAGACCTAGAGGTGATTTTACTGGAAAATGAGATAGTGAAGGAAGAGTAAAAGTATAGGCTTGCAACATGTATGAAGAAATAGGAACAACTGCCAGATATAATTTTTCATTATTCTGTTTGCTAAATAGTCTAGCAACATATTTATGAATCAGCTGCAGGAAATCAATAAAGGATTTCTCAAAAAAATGGGACTTATGTATCTGAATCATTACTATAATTATGATTTTGAGACAAAACATGAATATGTATTGTTTCAAGTTTTCCAGGTATGCTCACTTTCTGCACTTTGTCTTATAAAATCACCTGCTGATAGGATGTTGTGTTTAACTAAACTTAATGAAATACCCATGAGTCCTTTCTTAAAATGAATTCTTTATGCTTCCCACTGGAAAATTGCCTAGAGAAGTTAACCTTTTTCACACTGAGAAAAGAAATAGTATCAGCATACCTGATAGAATCATAGAACTGGCAGAGACCTCAGAAGATTGTCTGGTCCAACTGTTCTTGGGAAAGGGATCTTAGATCAAATTATCCATCTGCATCTTGAAAATTTCCAGTGATGGGGGCTCCACCACATCACTGCAAAGGTTGTTCCAGTGATATTTCTTACTCTAAAAAATTTAAACATGGGTTTCCAAATGAAGTCCCACACAGAAGAGTGACACAGTTACAGCTAATTTAGACATTAATAAGTAATTCATAAAAAATTGTATATAACTTTCAAGTATGTTTCACTTGTGTAAAATTGCAAGATATTTGCAGAAGTTTTATGAAGCGATTAACTTAATTGTGTCGATTTTTTGTTATTCATATTTGCTTAGTTGTAATTATGGAACAGTGGAAAGAGGACACATACCTTCAGTGGAACTGGGTCATTTTCTATGGTCTGTAGATCCACCACTGCCCAGAAATACAGGGAAACGGGTGCACACAAAAATGAGAAGAGTTTGTATTGTGTCACTGTTAAAAAACTAAAAAATAGACAAGATTTAAAAACAAAACAAAACAAAAAAAAAGTAGTCTTAAACTTCAGAAATAGTTGTCTCTTCTTGGGTTTAGAACAAACATTTACCACAATACTTACTGGGCCTATCCAGGAAGCTAGAGAATTTCCAGTGGTATTAATGCCAAGGTTAAAGAAGCCAAGCCAGGGCATAGATCCAGAGTTAACTGAAGTCAATGGGACTCATTTAGCATATTTGGATTATGTTCTGAATATACGTAATTTTATAAATAAATAAATAAATAGAGTTAAGCAGACTGAGACTGACTGCATCTGCCTTGGAGTAACCTGTGTTATTTATGCAGTTCCACTGAGCTGTTTTTCCTATGGGCCTAATTTCACTAAGTAGGCATTTGGAGAAGCCTTAATATTTTAAGAATATCTACCTCCAAATGCTTTGGCAACCACCTTCCTCTCCATTCACCTCTGCCTTCCTCTTGAGGAATCCTCATTGATTGTTGTAACTTCAGGTTATATGCCAAAAAAATCTCTAACCTGTTAGTGTTTTAATCCTGCAGAGATCTTGTGTTGGAGAAAAAACTGCTCTACGTCAGCTGTAGTGAAGGTATAAAGTAATTCCAAAGTGAAAATTATTTCAATTGTGATTTGTGCCCACGCAAGTAAAATAAATTTAATGCATTTGTTATGGGGCTGATCTTTGCTTCCATTTCTAATTTTTATCTTTTTTTTTTAATTAAGTTATAGTAAGGCTAGGTATTTAGTCTAAATATTGTTTCTGGAGAAGGCACAGTTTCTCTAGTAGTAACTTCTTACAGTAATTAATTGGTGATTATGCATTTCTTTTATTGACTGCGAACATCTACTTCTTGTGAAGACAGGTTTAGGTTATGCTAAACAATTTAATCTATTTAGAACAACACTGTACTCACCAAAGAGAGGGAAAGATGAACCTGAATATCTAGATCATTTAGTTCTCATAGGTCTGTCATACCTATGACATGGTATGTTGGTAAATGGGACCTGTTATTTTATTTACTAATCAACTGATAATATATTTGGGTTTTTAAGATATCAGGAGGGAGGGATAAAGGTTTAGATGGTGCCATAATGCTCATAAAGACAGTCTTTAGAGTTGTTGCATTCATAGAGGAGGTAGGAAGGCTGGAGTCTGCCACAGCAGAGACTGAATATGGGTGCTTCTTAGACAAAGTTACTGTCTTACCAGGGTAGGCAGGTCCATCTACTCTAATTCCAAAAAGGTTGGGTGATTTGGTTTAAGGAAAAGAACTGAGAAATCTCAGCCTTTGAAATCCAAAGTTTTAATAATAATCGAAAAAGAACAACCTACTCTTAAGCGGTGCTGGAAACTGATGGAGGCACAGTGCAAATCTCTCAGTTCTCCTGCAAATGTTGGAAGCTGTGGGTCTTAAGTACTTTTTTGACAGCTTGAAGAATTGGCCAATACATTATCTTTTTAATGCTGTATATGATTTTTATCCTGACCTTCTCCCTTAATTAAAGCCTATTTCAACAGGGGAGCCATTGATTCAGTGAAAGAAAATGAACTCTGTAATCTTCTTTCCCCAAACTGAACTTATTTTATTACTATTAATTGCTGCCACTTAGTTCTTGTGATATTTTAACTGCTTGGATTTATTGGAATTTATTGGATTTATTGAAACAATCATAGGATTCACTATTATCAGTTGGGAAATTAGGAAGACAACGATGATTTACAGATGACCCAATGATTTTAAACCACTATTACTCCAGACTCAGAGATTTATGCAAGTTGATTCCGTTGTGTTAGTAGATGACAGTCTATCTCTCCCTTCCTTTCTTCACCACGTTTTCAAAAGACTTCTAGTTGGTAAGAGATGGCATGCAGAACCTTGATTTTGCTAAAAAAAAGTTGGGGTAGTTTTGTTCTGAGTTTTGTTTTATATAGATCCATGAAGCTCCCTGTTACTGTGGGAAAGGTTTTTGATTTAAACAGGACTGATGTTTGAAGATACTGAGACCTGGCTATGTAACTTGATTCACATTTGTGAAGAATTACAGTGATCTTTAAGAAGAGGTGAGACACAGTGGGAAAACTTAGAAAGTCAGAACAGAAGAGGGAGATAATCAAGCAAAGAGAGGAGTCAGACAGAATGAGCATAAGAATAAATAAGAGAGGGAGAGATGAGGAAAGAAGAGATGGTGATAAACCAGTAACACTGAAAATAAATGACAGGGTGTCAGGAAGGAATAAGTGGTCTAAATATTGGAAATTATTAAAGAGTTCCACCAGTTAGACAGTGATTGAATAAACATTTACAATCCAAATAATTGACTAAGTAATCATACTTAATCTGATAGCCGCTCAGTCAACCAGAGTGAACTAAAATAAAGGATAATCTCTTGAGCCAGCAAAGAAACTAAGTGAGACTGGGGGAAAATACATGACTTGTGAAAATTTAATGAAATACATAAGGATTAATCAATTAACGTTTTAAATTATCAAATGCAAAGATAAATGTGTGGATGTCCAGGTGGAAGCTAGTCCCATTTTCTGACATGACTCAAAAAGGCCCAAAGAGTACTGGTGAGCAAAGTTGTGTTTGGAAGATGAAAAACAAGAATGAAGAAAGGATGGGACAAGAAGGAAAGATTATTTATGTGCACTTTCAGGTTGTGGAAGGCAAAATAATGTTTGCAGCAAGAACCTTGTTTTTCAAAAAGCGTGCATAGGTGTCATACATACAAATGCTGGATTCTGAGGTACCACTCTGTAGTAATGCAACACACAAAATATAGAGAAACGGTCTAATTCCTCCTATTTCTTTACCACATTGAAGACCTTCATAGATTTTGACTTGAGGCACTTCAGCACCTCAGACATTATCTTCTGAAGTATTCAAGTTCAGCTTTTTTGAGAGGTTTTGAGAGAACTATCTGAGAGGTCTCATTGCAAATCTGCTCCTGTCTTGCTCTAAATCCATCTCTTTGCTTTTCTTTTCCAAAATCTTCCTCTTTTTGCCTCAGGGAGCACTGCTTACTTTGTCCTGCTGTTCTGTTCCTGCATTTCCTGCTGCAGACAGCTTTTTTAACAAACAAATTGCTGCACCAGATCACAGACATTGTTTAATAATTCTGTACTCTATCTAGCCTAGGACAATCGTTGCATGTTGGTGCTAGCACTAATGCATACAATGACTCACTGCAATGGAACAACTAAAAGCAAAAAAAAAGCCCAAACCTTATAGTTCCAAGTCAAATCCATAATAAATTAATAGAAATGCCAACTGACTGAACCCAATGCATCAATTTTCCCTGAAAAATTTAAGAACCTGTAACAGAACCAAAATTTTCTGAAAAGGACTGCGTGCCCTGCCAACAAATGAGATTCTTTTATGATGTATTTGGAAACTCAAAACCAGAAGCTGCACATCAGAATCTCAGTGAAGATCATTAAACCTGTATGTTGTGATTTTTTTTGCTTTAAAGTCAAGAAATGATGGGGAGAGGAACTTTGAAAAGCTGCCAACTGACTTAAGAGCACAAAATAATGGGAACAGTGCTCCTTAATGCCCCAGGAATTTTCAAAAATGCCATCATTACTGAATTGCACTGAGGCATGCCTTCCACCTGCGAGTATGAGAACGGACAGACTGTGCACTGTTCTTCTATGGAAGCAGTTTTATGGGGTACCTTCATAAACAAGACATAAAGGGCTTTTATGAATTAAGTCTTTGAAAGCCCTGCTAGTACGGTATATTGATTCAAAAGTCACACACAGATGGCAACATCTTAGATTACTCAGTAGGTTTCATTATATTAAAAAAATTTCAAGAATGCCTTTTTTCCTCCCTCCTTTAAATGATTACCAGCTGAAGTGCTGAAGTTTTGTTCAACTGGGAGGCTGCAAGCACATAAATGAATCAGCTGGATTCTGGGTCCAATTCCAGATTGAAGTGTATTGTTCATGGGACTTGATTGATGGTATTATCAGCAAGTTTGTAAGCAAAATCAGTAGATTGGAAATGTTTTTTCAGATCTACATGGAAATATAATGTAATTAACTCTTACAGAGAGATTTATCATGTTCCAAAAATAATAGCAACGGTGTTTTTTTCCATTTGATGTGAACAGAGATGAGCAAAGCAACTATTTTGATACCTTAAAACTTGGAGGGTTCAGAGGCAACCTGTCTGGTTCTGTGCAAAGATAAGTTGCTACATCTAAACTGTTGGGATCTCAGCTGTTTTGAGCCATAATCTAGAGTCAGTGATTTTGCAGTCTACATCAGTGAATGTTCCATGCACTTACACCTAAATGATATGCTGGATTTTTAAGAAGTTATTTAGAACTGTAAGCAAAAACTGCATAAATCCAGCATCATGTTAGATGGTACAAAAACCCCACTGTGAATATGAAAAGAATGAAATTTTAATATTTCTGTAATATTATCGGTTTACTATTGATTTATAGGAATTCACTGTTAACCCTTTAAGCATGTCATGGAATAACAGTGTATGTACATGTGTTTATGAATAGATGTTAATGAAACCGTTGTGACAGCATTCACTCTTAGGTATGTATCAGTAATAAAACAACGGTAAAGTGACTCAACTGATCACACAAATTGCCAAGTGGCTCAGACAGCAAAGTAGCAGAAGTATTTACTGCATGTGAGCTATTTCCTGGAAGTAAAGGAAGTGACAGGACTAACTATGAAGATACTTGGGTGGACCTTCTGCTAGTGAAAGTCGTAAAGCACATTGCACACCATCCCATTACTTGTTGGAGCTTCAGCCACTTTGATCAGCTGAAGTTCTGCCACGATATATTTATCACAGCTTTTGAAAAAGGAGGAGCCTAGCAACAGTTTGGATAGGAAAATGACTGATTTGGACTTCAGTTTCTTTGTCATTGCTGGGATCTTTACAGCCAACAGAAGAGTTTGGTTTGGAAAACAGAAGAGTAGGGTAAAAGTTATAGGTGTGCCTTCAATGCAGGTAAAAGGCTGGAGCTGATGCTTAGTGTTTGCAATGATACATATTATTGTAAAGTTATATTGTTTTTTTTAAAAAATGGATTGCAAAATATATTTTATACAAAGTATATTTTCTAAAAATGTAACTTACAGCTGAATAAGACAAATGAGAAATCCAAAATAACATTTTCTCTCAAATGTTTAAAAAAGTTCTGTGCCAGATGTTTGACCTACTCTTCTTTGTGCAGTGCTTCACAGTAGTCTTCCATGCTTACAGTATTTGTTTTCTGTTTTCATCTAATTTCATTTTTGGAGCACATTAACTTTGTTTGTCCATAAGTGAAATCAGACAATATCTCATGCTTGGACAAGGCTATTCCTTCTCGTTCCCTTTAGTCATAAAACATTCCTGCGTATTTAATCTCACCACAAAATCTTTAGGGCAATTATTACCCCATATTAAGTTTACATTGTAGCAAGTAGTTTTCATCTTATTTGTTGATTTGCAGAATGAGTGCTAGTTTGTGACTTTATGTCCTTCCCCTTAAATTATAGTACATATGTCTTCTGTTATTATCAGCATCAGACATCAGACTTCTCTGTAAAGGACTGCAGTTGTCTTTCTCAAGTAGCATAGCAGTCAGAGCATTCTCTGCTTCATATTATATTTTTAACATTTCAAGTAAACAATATATTCCCTTGCTGGACAATTTGGGTAATTGCTGAAATGAAACCAAACTGTCATGACTGGGCAGGATGCTACCAAATGGAAGTCAGTCATGCAAAATTATTTGTTCTACGCTGCAAGCCCATGGTGATACAGTTTTGTAAATACTATAGAGGAATGCTTTACTGTTTCCCTTTATTCATATGGCTATAACATCTCATAGCAGTACTCACAAATCATTGAATCATAGAATGGTTTGGGTTGGAAAGGACCTTAAAGATCAACTAATTCCAACCTCCCTGCCATGGGCAAGAACCTTCCACTAAACAGAGTTGCTCAATGTGCCACCCAACCTGCTTTGGAAACTTCCAGGGTGAGGCATCCATAACTACCCTGGGCAACCTGTTCCAGTGTCTCGCCACCATCACAGTGAATCATTTCTTCCTAATATCTAGTCTAAATCATAGAATCCTAGAATCATCAATCAAAGTTGGAAAGGACCTTCAAGATCTTCAACTCCAACTATCAGTCTTCCACCACTGTAACCACTAAATCACCTCCCATAGTGCCACATCTCCCCATTTTTTGAACACCCCCAGGGACAGTAACCCCATCACCTCCCTAGGCAACATGTTCCAATGCTTTACCACTCTTTTGGTAAAGAAAGTTTTTCTAATATCCAATCTTAGTCTCTCCTGGCACAACTTGGGCCATTTCCTCTTGTCCTGTTCCTAGTCACTAGAGAGAATAGGCCAACACCCACCTGACTACAACTTCCTTTCATGTAGTTGTAGAGAGCAATAACATCTCCCCTCAGCCTCCTTTTCTGCATCTGAAGAGCCCCATATCCCTCAGCCTCTCCTTGTAAGTTCTGCAGACCCCCAAAATACCCTCTTTCAGTTTGAAATCAATACACCTCTCCCTATCACAATGTGCCTTTGTAAAAAGTCTCTCCCCAGATTTCCTTGTAGCCCCACCACGTACTGGAAGGCTGCTATAATGTCTCCCCAGATCCTTCTCGTGGCTGAACAACTCCAACGCTCTCAGTTAGATCATCTTGGTGGCCCTGGTATGACCAAAGCCCTTTGACTGTGCAGGAGTGGGTAAGCATTAGATTAGCTGGCACCTGGAATTAGTTAGGAGGAAATGGGAACCATTTTACATAGCCCTTTTATCAGTCTTAGAAATTAGAGAAGCAGTGAGTGAACAGAAGCAACAATAATATTGTGTCAGCAACAATAACCTACAGGTTACTGGTGCATCTCTAACAAGTCTAAGTTGAGCAGTTTGACTAATGAAATAGGGAAGAGTAGACTTGCTGTCAGTTTTTAGTTTTTACTTAATGCTAGGCGTTTCCTAAACTGTGACTGTGGCAATATAATTGAGTGCAGTATCTGGGGACTCCTTTTTAGAAATTGTGCTCATTCTGAAATTTACTTGGGCAGAGAGCTTGTCATGGCAGAGCTTTTCTGTTTGCTAGTTGGTGGCCAGCCACCAGTGGTGTCCCTCAGAGCTGTTTTGGGGCCAGTCTTGTTTAATACCTTTATTAATATCAATGAGCTGGGCAAGGGGATTGAGTGCATCCTCAGGAAGTTTGCAGACAACACTAAATGGGGTGAGTGTGTTGATGTGTCTGAGGGTAAGAAGGCTCTACAGGAGGACCTGGACAGGCTGGATCAGTGGGCCAAGGCCAGTTGTATGAAGTTCAATAAGACCAAGTGCCATGTCCTGCATATCAGTCACAACAACCCCAGGCAACACTACAGTCTTGGAGAAGAGTGGCTGGAAAGCTGCCTGGCAGAAAGTACCCAGGGGTGCTGGTGGACACCTGTCTGAACATGAGTCAGCAGTGTGCCCAGGTAGCCATGAAAGCCAACAGCATCCTGGCTTGTATCAGGGTTAGCATGGCCAGCAGGAATAGGGAAGTAATCGTGCTTCTGTACTCAGCACTGGTGAGGCCACACCTCAAATACTGTGTTCAGTTCTCTGTCACTCACTACAAGAACGACATTGAGGTGCTGGGAAGTGTCCAGAGGAGAGCTACCAAGCTGATGAGGGGCCTGGAGAACAAGTCATACATGGAGCAGCTGAGGGAACTGGGCATGTTTAGTTTGAAGAACAGGGGGCTGAGGGGAAACCTCATTGCCCTCTACAACTACCTGAAAGGAGGTTGCAGGGGGGTGGGTGCTGGCCTCTCCTCCCAAGCGAATGACAGGACCAGAGGGAATGGTCTAGAAGGGAGGTCTAGATTAGATACTTGAAAGAATTTATATACTGACAGAGTGGTCAGGCACTGGAACAGTCTGCCCACGGAGGTGGTTGAGCCACCATCCCTGGAGGTATATAAGAAACCTGTAGATGTGACATGCTCTAAGTGGCTGAGATTGTAGGGGTTTTGGTTTTTTGCTTGTTGCATGTGTGTATGGTTGGACTCAGTGATCTCAGAGGTCCTTTCCAACCACAACGATTCTCTGAATCTATGATTCTGTTTGCAGAAGGAATTTTGCTGTACTTGACCAGGTTCTACCAAGTTCTAGGTGTTCATAAAGATTGTGTAGGAATGGCATTAAAATGAAATGAAGACAGTTTCTTTTCCAGTTTACAAAGCCGAGCAATTGACTTTTCCTTATTCCTTTGTCTTGATATAGGACATACCTACATTCTGCTGATGCTAGCTGCTTTTTTAAACTTTTGAACAAAGGCCAGAAAATATTTTCAGTGGATATGAGTGAAAAAAAATCCTCTTCTGAGCTCCAACTTGCAAAGCTAATTCCCAAGCAGTTCAGCACAATTCTCAGTCTAGACCTCAACTGAACTGTCAGGGAATGAAATCTGTATAACAAACCAGTCATCTAATTCTTGTCATCACAGGATTCAATCTCCCTAGGCAAGATTTAGTTCAGACATTCAGATGCTTTGTTGCATGAAGTTAGACAAGGAGGTATTCATCTTTTTGACTTCAGTTATCTGAAAGTTAGGCATCATGTCAAAGCTAGTCTCTAGGGTCCCTCTGTAGTCAACAGAGAGAAAAAGAGGCACTTCAGAGAGCAATTTATTCCACCTTTAGCATCATATCATCATCAGAGTACCAGAAAGGGAATAATGCTTTGCTTGAAGAATTGTACCCTGGAATTTCTAACAGAACTATCTTTTAAAGCCAGTGGGTGCTTTAATACCTCTAATCTATAAAGTCTGCTCACCACTTCCTCACATTTAAATGAATAGTGGCTGGCTAGGAATCTTTAACAAACAGACTCTCTTTTGACCATCCTCAACACTCTGGTTAGCAAGTGAGATAAATCAATTTATAGTAATTATTTTGCAAGAGTTTATTCAGAGTCTGTTACAATAAACTCTAAAGAATATTAAGTGCCCGTTGAGTAAAAGATTAGTGGTGATATTCAGGAATACTTTACAATACCAGCATTACCAATAAAAGTTTCATCCATCCATCTTTGACAGGATGCTTCCAGTCAGAATTCTCTCTGTGCTAAAGCCACCAACTGTTCTGTTGACTCTGTATAAGTTATAAACTAGAAATCAGCTCTGAGTTTTTAGCCTATGTAGGTATTTTATGAGGGGGTCTAATAAAAAAACATAGTCATTTCATAGAAGATTCAGATACAGAAGTGTCTGGTTTGAAGTGGTAAAAGCAGAGTTATAGCCAAGAGCCTTCTAATGGAGCCCTGTATATATCATGTTGCTTCACTATATCCTTACAAAATAACTTTTTGTTTGGCTGTGGTTGTTGACCGCATTCCTTTATGGGAGACCTCAATGAAGGCTTTTTGAAAAATCTACATGAATTGAATTGCATTTGTACGTTGTATCCCATGATGCTTTCCAAAGGCTTGTAATACAAGCTCCACATTATTTTTCAGTTACTTTCTCATCAATATATGCAATTCTCTCTCTTGCATAATCTTGTTTATTGTTATTATCCTTGTGGACAACTCTGTCACTTCTGTTTCAGCAGAGGTGATAATTCAGTCCCTTAATAAAACCTTTAACAGTGTTGCTTCTAAATGAGGTTAAGATCTATAATATGTGCAGCATTTGCCAAGAGCCTTAATTTTTCCTCATTCTTCATGGATATCTGGTTATATTCAGGAGTTGGTTATTTCAAATCACGTTCCTGGAGATCACAGAATTCTTACCTGAATTTCAACTGACAAGACATTTTAGGTATAATGTACCACTGAGAATCATCAGGGAATTTCTATTTTTGTATGCTACTGTTATCAATGTTTTTCTTTACCAAGAAAATTTAAACAGGAATGTTTTTTTCTGACAAAATACTGTAGCAAGTTTGGGTTGTGGGTTTTTTTGTTTGTTTGTTTTTTATATGTTCCTTGTGTTTTAATAATTTTAAATAGTCTTCTACAACAAAAAGCTGCTATGATTTCCTGTAAGTAAACATTCTTTTACCATCAGCTTTGATTTAAATAAGTGTCTCTATTGTGTAGCTCTAAACTGAAAGAGAATTTCCTCTGTGCTTGACCATACTAGCAGTCTTTTTTTTTTTCCTTTTACATTCATCATATTTTAGAAGCAGGTGAACTGAATATCTCAGATCAAGACCAGGCTGTGCTAATGACATCGTTTTCCCAAATCTGCAAAGGTAATGGGAATTAGTAGTAGTCTCAGTAGTGTGCCCTCTTTAGAGAAGGGAAAGGTGCTGCTTCTTTCATAAATTGTTTTACATGGAATAATAAGGATACTATCATGTCTCAGAATTATCTAATGTATTAGAATACATTTTTTTTAAAGCAACTAGATCACAGCCACTGAGTTGCTCCTGTAGCTTGTAGCACCACTGTATGTGGCTTTTCTCCTCTAGCCCTTAAGCAGGTCAGAAGAGTCTGATATTTTAATGCAGTCCAGAGAGCAGCTGCCGTTTGAAAATTAGAAAGGTTGACATAGAAGCCTTGCGTTGTTGTGTCCTTACCTGTCTGGCTTTTACTGGAATAAACTAGAGCCTACTCATACATGCTGCTTCATCAGTGGATTAGAAGGGAAAGTGGTCCTGAACAGATGGAAGCACTAACCTCTCCAGGCAATGCAGCTGGAGGAGTGTATGTCTGCCTGTGACAAGAAGGCACTTATTTGTGCCACAGCTGCAAATAACAGCACACTTTCCTTGCAGTCAAGTTTAACTCATTAGTGTTGCCAGCTGGGAGCTGAAGTGTCATTAAAAAGGCTAGAATCTTGCATTGCCTGGGATTTGTGGAGGTGAGTACCTTCACTGTCTGAATTTGTGACTGTATTGTTGAAAGTACCTGGGAGCTGTTGACTCATGGAGAGTCACAGCTGTAGAAAAGCACAAGAGGAACTGTTTACAGTTGTTGGACCAAATCTCAAGGTCCTTCTGTGGCATTTTTTCCTGCTGTTTCTTCAAGCAGCAGTTACTCCTATGTGCTGAGAATAAGGTTAGAATCATAGAATTTTCAGGGTTGGAAGTAACCTTTAAGATCATCTAGTTCCAACCTCCCTGGCTTGGGCAGGGACACCTCCCACTAAGATCAGGTTGCTCAGAGCCCCTTCCATCCTGGCCTTAAAATCTTCTAGGGATGGGGTTTCCACCACCTCTCTGGGCAGCCTGTTCCAGTGTCTCACCACCCTCATGGTGAAGAACTTCTTCCTAACATATAATCTAAATATACCCACGTCTAGTTTGTATCCATTCCCCGTAGTCCTATAGCTACCCAACATCCTAAAAAGTCCCTCACCAGCTTTCTTGTAGGACCCTTCAGATACTGGAAGGCTACAATAAAGCCTCCTCAGAGCCTTTTCCTGTCCACATTGAATAACCCCAACTCTCTCACTCTACCTTCACAGGAGAGGTGCTCCAGCCCTCTGATCATCCTCATGGCCCTTCTCTGGACACACTCCAGCACATCCATGTCCCTCCTGTAACAGGGGCTCCAGAACTGGATGCAGTACTCCAGGTGGGGTCTCACGAGAGCAGAGCAGAGGGGGAGAATCACTTCCCTCGACCTGCTGGCCACACTTCTCTTGATGCAGCCAAGCATCTGCTTGGCTTTCTGGGCTGGAAGTTTAGACTGAGTGCTCATGTTGAACTTCTGATCCACCAGCACTCTCAAGTCCTTTTCCTCAGGGCTGCTCTCAAGCCACTCACTGCTCAGCCTATATCAGTGCTTGGGATTGCCCTGACCCAGATGCAGGACCTTGCACTTGGTCTTGTTGAACTTCATGAGGTAGGCATGGGCCCACCTCTCCAGCCTGTCAAGGTCGAGAAACAGAGACACAGAGAAAGAAAGAGATGAAGAAAGAGGAGATAGAAAAGATATCAGCACTCTTGGAACCAGCAGTGATCTCAGCATGATTTTGTGGTCATTAAATGGTTGGTGCATGCACCAAGAGCTTTGAGTCTGCCCCTTTTGTGCTACCTTGCCCCTCCCCTCCTGGGTGAGGCTTGGCCTAGTTTCTGCACTCATGTTGGATTCTGGAATGCTCCAGAAATTAGTCAGTGGGTCATGGGGGTCCAGGTGGTCGCTTGCCTCAGCTCAGCTGGGTTGACTGAGCAATGTCTGTTATTTTCATGCATGCTCTTTGTCCTTAAACAGAAACATGGTCTTTCACAAGATGGCACTTGGCCTCTGCAGAGCTCCTCTTGCCTGCCACTGTTCCTTATCAGTGTCCCCCTTATCAGGGTGGCTACCAAAAGAGGGGCTCCCCTTGCAAAAACAATATCCTATTATCAGGGTGGCTACTGAACAAGGAGCTCTCCTTGAGAAAACGGTGTCCAGATGGCTTATCAAATAAGGCCCCCACCCAAGTGAAATGTCCGGTTTGTCACAACAGCAATTTTGAGTCTATTACTAATTTCAGGCCTCTACAGTCCAGTCTTGGTGCCAGGAGGTTTCTATTACTGTTTTCCACTACAATGAAAAGCAATTTTGACGTAAATTTGGGAAATCTGAGCAGTTCTAATAGTATGAAGTACTCCAGTGACAAAGTCCAGAGGTAATTTTGGTCAGAAATTGGAAGTCTCTACTCATAATCTCATCCTAGAGCTGTAACAGATACTCAGTGCTTCATGTACAAAAAATGTATTGACTTATATGGCATCAAAAATTGTCTGACACCACAAATACAATGTTTATACACATATATATTAGCACTACGTATAATATTAGCACTACGTATAATATTAGCACTACGTATAATATTAGCACTACGTATAATATTAGCACTACGTATAATATTAGCACTACGTATAATATTAGCACTACGTATAATATTAGCACTACGTATAATATTAGCACTACGTATATTTGTATGTGTATATATACACGTATGTTGCAAGACGAACCTTTCTTGGGGTATGACGCTCTGAAGTCAGACCGGTGCTCTGGCAGAAGCTGATGCCTTCAGGGTCAGTCAGTCTGGGTCAGTGCTGGTGCTCCCAACTCACCCAACCTCTCCTCTGGCCTGCTCTGCAAGTGAGCTGAGCTTGTGCTGGAGGCCAGGCCTTTTATTGGCCTCCTGATCCTGCCCCTGCGCAGTTGGGCCCAGCCCTAACCAGGCACAGGTGGGCTGAATGCAGGCTCACACCCACTGCCTGCTGAGTAGCAGCACCTGGGTGTTGCCTCATTTCACTACACACGTATATACACAAATATATACACACACACGTATACATAGTGCTCATGTGAAACTGCAAGAACAGATGGTTGTTTTTAACTGCTCTCCAGCTCTAATGTTCCCACAGTTAAATCTGTGTTTTGCTAGTATTTCTGTGGTTTAATACATGCCATTGAGGGAATGTTGTCGGTCCTGTCAGTGTTAATATGGTGAAAAAGTTGTTGTTTCTTTGGTGCAGTGTCTGAGTGAGTAGATTTCAGGGGACAGTACCAAGCTGAAATGACCCTGCACTTCCTCAGGCAGATGCTGTATTAGCATGTGGTAATGACTCAAGTGATTCCATCATCCTCCATGATGGTGATTAGCATGTAGTAATACACTCAGTATAGCCTTTGACTTCAGAGCCTCCATGTGTTGCATAAGCATAAGCAGCATCTTCATTTTTTTTATTCTAGTGGGACACACCTTCTCAACATTCCCGTCAAATTCATGAAGTAAGCATTCTGACAAAAAAAAACCAAACCAAAAAAAACCCCTACAAATTTTAAGATCTTTTCCCTGGGCTTTGTTGGGTTTGGGGTTTTTTGTGGGGTTTTTTTGTTCGGTTGGTTTTGGTTTTGTTTTGGATTATTTTTTTTTTTTGGTGGTTTTGTTTTGGTTTTTGTTGTTGTTTTTTTTGAAACTATGTTAAAAGACATAAAGGAGGAATGAAATATCTGAAATGAAACAAATTTTGAACAAGTTTCCTGGAGCCAACCAATTCTTTATTTCAGGTCAAATAAAATCTTCTGGACAGATGCTGAGCAAACATTTTCCTTCTACAGGGGATATTTTCATTTTCAATAGCTCTTAAAAATGACAGGGTTTTTTTTCACTGTGTAAACAATATATGCTATTCACATAGTGTGAGTTCTAAACAGTAGCAAGGCCACATATTCCCCACAAAGTGTTCTTTCTTTCTGTCATGGACAGTGAGACGGAAGCTTGAAGAAGCGATGTCTTGTCCAAGGTCACAGCATAAAAGACATTTTGGAAGCCCTGTTTTGTACTCAGTCCTTGATTATTTAATTCTTTCTTCTCTTAGCCAGTAATTGGGAAAAGGATGCCAGGATTTTTATTTATGAGGTCTTGTTGGAGAAGCTGGTAACTTAGCCATGATCTGTCTAGAACAGGCCTAGTGACTTCTCTGAAGTACATTTCACTTCTACTTTTTGTTAGCAGAGACCAACCATGGTGTCCAGAGACCATCCCAGCAGGATTGTCACTGGAGTGAACAGAAAAGGGAGGGTAAAATAGGTATAGGATGGATGTATTCTCACAGTTCAGGGAAGACTTGAACTGCTACTGTCTGTGCTGCAACTGCTTTGTATACAGGGGGGCAATAATTTGGATTTGCTACCCTGTCTTTGCCAACTCTTAGTTTGTTTGGCTGTCGTGCCATTCTGCGGAAAACCATTCAGAGAATGCAGTTCTGCTGTTGCCTATGAAGCCCTGCTGCTCTGTATGCAGAGCTACTGAGATTTCTGATTATCTTACCTCCTGTGGGACACTGGATCTATATTGGATGCTATGGCAAAACCCTTTTATCATCTTTGTGACAACTCATTGACAGACTCTTTAAAATTATATTACTGACTAAAAAGCAGTGGTAATTACCTGTGGGGATAGGAAGGAAGAAAGGAAGGAAGGAAGGATGGACAGACATGGTCAAAGCAGAGTTGAGAGCCTTTACTGGAACTACTTCCACTAAGAGTCATGCTGATGTTCAAGAAATCCTGGGAAAGAAGGCATTTTTCTTCGTCTAAGTACAAATTCCAGGGCAGGTGATTTTGTTGATAGCAGTTCACTAAGCTATCTCAGTGTTGATTCTGCATGCTCTCTGTGCTACATTCTGGACTTCGGGGTCTTCTGGTCATGAAGAGTAGATGGCTGGTGACATGCTGGTGAACTGTGTCCACATCCTATTAAGCTGAATCCCCAGCAGGCCTGGAAGTCAGCTTTTTTAACCACTTCCTTTGTAAAAAATATATGGCAGTTATCCAGCGTCTCTGCACGTGGTGTAACTTATCTATACCCCAGAGGGGACCATGGGCAGCTTAGGATGAATGGAAGAACAAATACAGAGCAACTCACAGTAAAGAGCAGGATGATTCGGTTCCCTAAGATGTCTGACCTCCCCAAGATGGCCACTGCTCAGAGAAAAGGCTTGAAAAAATGTCTGTAAAAATAAACGTGAGTCATTATTTGGTCTTTTAGATTGATACTTCAAGACCAAGTGTAGGCACATGCCAATGTAAAGCACCTTTTTTGTCTCCCTTAGTCTATTTTATGGACAAAATAATACTTGGTTGTTCTTTTGTATTATTCGGTGTGTTTCTGCTGTTGAGTGAGTCCTGTTCAGTACAGCTTGTTAACTGCAACCCTCTCCTAAATTGAAGGGTTATTTTTACTATGTTCTTTCAAACTGTGCCACAACCCAGAAGATCTTTGGTGGACAGTATACTGAATTTCATCATTTCCCAAAACTGGCTTATATTTCTCTTTGTAGTTCCTCATTGTTGTGGTTTAGGCTCAGCCTGCGACCAAGAACCATATATCCACTCCTTAACCCCTCCCACCCTCTACTATAGGACAGGGAGGACAAAACCAAATTTAGAGGTTTATGGGTCTGGGCAAGGACAGGGAGTGTTTCACTCCCTCATTATGTGGGGTGGAGGAGGCTGATGGGGTGGGGGGTGGGGGAGGCTTCCACCAGCTTCTTACAGGAGCCACCCCATGAGCCCCGTCCCCCAAAAGCCCACCACACCAACCCAAAAATACCTTGTTGTTTGTGATTCCAAGTCAGTATGCATATACAACTGGGTTAGGTTCTAGATATAATTTCCATTTGCTCTGCTCCTCCCTCTGGATTCCACATAATTGCTTGCCACAAAACCAGATTAACCCCACTTATTTTGATGCAAGGCTATCAACCCCTGATTCGTATTCTCTTGCTAGTACTTGTTTTGTACCCAAATATTGCCATTTGCTAGATATTGATGAAGAATGAGCAGTAAGCATTGTGTCCTCCTACTTCTCTATTTTAATAATTTTTAGTTATAAAGGATTTGAGTGCTAGAAAGAGAAACATTTGCACGGTACAAATGGATTTATCTAGAGTCAACAAGGTGTTACAGTTTGCTGAAACCTGTTTAGCTGGGGAAAATATTTTACATAATAAAAGCAGTAGCAAATTTGTGAGAGCTTGATACTATTGGTGATAATAGTTATAAGATTAATTTATGGCCATCTGAATTGTTTATCAAAATGGGGGGAAGAGCGCTTATAAGTACCTTGAAGGGGAGGATGCACTTAGCAAAAAGCCTGTTGCCACAGTGTATATAAAGACATATTTAGGGTTGGCATACATTTTATGGTGACAGATATGAAGATTAGAACTCTAGAAGAAATTGCTGTCAGTTCTGAGTAACTGTGAAAAATCTTCTGTGAGTTTAATTGCACAGTCTACTCATTGAAAGGTAAGGATCCTAAAGATAATCTAGATTCAGAAAGAGACAGACATGTTCTGTCTCCTTGATCTGTACACATAGCTACTATATTAAGATTCCTATTACAGTATTAAAAAATTGTAAAAACCATTTTAATATTATTTAACTTTTATATAGCTATTTTACTGAGGCTTGTAACCCACTATCTCATCCTCAGGGCATGGTAATTCTGAGTAATGATACTGATCAGCTCTTATAGTTCTCTCTGCACCTCATTATATGTTTGGGAAAGAGATACTGTAGGAAAAGATTTAACTAAAGCGTTTTTTACCATGCCACAAGACAGTAGAGAGACTGCATGAAACCCAAGTGATCGTCTTGGAATTGTAAGGTCATCCATTCTTTTGTTTTTCCCCTAAACATACCTTGGTTTACACAGAGCTAATCAAGGCATCTTTCTTTTTTTCTGTAAGCATCCAATTAGTAAGTCTTCATGCTAGCAGAAATCCTTCAGCAAAGATATAAACTCTGAAAAGGTGTCTTCTCCAGGCTTTTTTTGATTTTGAGGGCCATTGACCTTCAGCAGCTTTTCTCCTAGGATAATTTTGTTTGAGTGGAGCAAGGTTTTGAAGCACATCCTGATACACAAGAGCAAAGAAGTTCTGCTTCCACGTCCCTTTGGATTGGCATCAAAGTACTGACATGAACACAGGCTTTAGTGCATCATAGTGTTGGACTTGATGGTCTTAGAGGTCTTTTCCAACCTTAATGATTCTATGGCTCAGCTGGAACAGTCACCAGTGAGCCATACAATCAACATATACTGCTGTTAGGGATGTGTGGAGGATAACACTTGGTAAACACTGCAGCTTTTCCTTTGGCTTCCCTAGAGCTGAAAGCTGGATAGCCTCCCAGTGGCAAACTTATTATGTATCACCAGCACTATTGCTTTCCTTCAAAGCCAAGTGCTCATGTGCAAATTTTACTTTGCTTTGGTTTTGAATTTTTGAGTTATTGTTGCTCAGTTTTTAAAGAAAGTGGAAATTAGTTACTTGATGACCATTTTTTTTCCATTCACACAACTGCACAGCTTTGTAGAGACTGGCAAAGTGGAAAGAAGCACAACGTGAAACTTTGTTCCCCATAAAACTCCTTCTTCTACCTGGAACAGCTACTTCTCTTCCCCTAGGTGTCTACTGCTTTGCCACAGTAGAGCATTCATTCAGCTGTTGGTGTGAGGATCCATCACTGCACCCTACTGAAAGGGACCTCCTAGTGCTTGTGATTGTGCTGCTTTGTGATATTCCACTCAGCTCCCCCAGCAACTGGTCTGCAGATAAGGCCATAAACCTTAATTTAATACTACTGATAGCTAAAGGAGAGATACGGCTTTAAACAGTTAAAGAAACAAAATTACATTTTAGAAATGAAAAATACGATGCCTATCTAAAATGGTAGTTGGATACCATTAAGTTTCATACCTCTGTTTTTGTTCTTCATTACATTACAGGTACAAGAAGTACAAATGTACCTCAGCTGATTGACTTGGTAGTGCTAAAAGGGCATGACTGAGAGATTACTGAGATGCTAACACTGTGAGGTTCAGAGAGAAGCTGTATCTGACCTGTCTGAAATAAGCCCTTGATAAGCCAAACATTATTCTTCAGTCTCTTCTTTAGGTGCTTTTTTTCTTGAATCTGGGCAACTTCAATTTGGCAGAGGTTTAAACAATGGCTACAGAGTTCTCTGGTTTGGGCAATTTAAAGTCTCATTGTGTTTAAAATGTTAGTGATGTTTTCCTCGATGTGGTGCTTTTAAGAAATAATGGGGAAAAAGTCTACTCTATGTAGTCACAGCATTACTTATGCTTGGAACTGGAGATTCTGAACAAGCAAAGCTAGAATTTACTTGAGTCATTGGAAGTAGCTGTGAACCTTCTAGGAAGAAAACTGTGAAAATTTACATGTGTTGCCTATTTAAACAACTCTTAATGTTTACCCAAAAGAAGCACACATGAAGTTTGGAAGCATTATTTACATGACATGTCACCAGTAGCATTGTTTTGTTTCACACTCAGTTCCATATCTGATGTTGAGAGTGGACCAGTGTCAAATCTGATCCTGTTGTCTATAAGTAATCTTAGATATCTTAACCACCTCTTGATTTTGTCAGTGTCCACCTCATGTGGCAAGCAAGATTCATTTTCTAGTGAGCTAGCAATCAGTCTGGCAGGCACTTCCTTTGGGTCAGGTTGCTGGCTGATAAAAGCTGATCTCCTAGCCCATTCACACCCAGAGAGGTCTGCTGGGAATGGCAGAGCTAATAATAGAAGGGTGAGCATTTTTATTCTCTCTCTCCAAGCTTTGTACTTTGAAAAATGCACAGAAAATCACATGAAAGATTGTTGTGGTATTTTTTAATCCAGTTGCTTACTACTAGAGATGTACCAGTCACTGCTTTTAGGAGGGATGTGAAAGCTGGGAAGTTTTGTTCATATGTTTTGTGTGGGTTTGTGGTGTTTTTTTAATCTCATGAAGATGCAGTGGTACCTGAGAGAAAAGGAAATCAAATAGAAAATGAAGTCTGATATTGAAACAAGGGCAACAAAAAGCAGTGAAAAGAAATTAGGTTTGGGAATTACTGTACCTCACTGCATTGTCCTAAGTTAGGATGTTCATATTTAAGAATGAAAATTTTAAAGATCTGTTGTGCTAGATGTATTTATAAAAAAAAAAAAAAAAGTCTAATGACTATGCAAACACAGTGGTTAATAGGTATTTGGTTTTAATTTTCTGTTTCTTTTGGCCACTTTCAATTTTGTGTATACCTCAGAATATGTAGGTATAAATGCATGCTCAAAGATATACTTCCTTCATATCATTTGCTGCTGATGATGTTTACTTGCCTGATATTGATTTTTGGATGTGCTGTTGGTGCTTCTTACTGATAAGTTAGCAAATCAGCGGAGAAAATATGTATGATACCATGAGCCCTAATAAAAACAAAAAAGCAGCTAGATTTTATGCAAGATTAATATGGGTAAATATTGTCATGTTATTTATTGTGCTCAGCAACCATTTCCTGTCTTGGGAGTTATGAAAATAAATATTAGCTCCTCAGTCAGCTTACCTAATTGAAAAATGAGAGAGCATGAAATATCTCTGACTTTCTCATCCCACACTCTTCACTATATTTGTAGGGAAGTTGGTTGTTGCTATAAATCCAGGAAAGCTACATCACACCAACACTGAAGCTGGGAAATCATTCAGTCAAAAAGTAGGGAAAGTAATTAGATCTGATCAAAAGCATTCCCAAGAATACACAGAGGGCCTGACTAATCAAAATGCTGTCAGGCTCTGTAGAAGGTTCATGCTACTGAAAAATGGTAGTGAGCAAGTGTCCTCTCCTCAGAAGTGCTATGAAGCTTACTTAAGTGTATGCAATCATACTGGCATTTGGCAAGGCTGAAGGAACAGAAGTTTTATAATTTGCATACTAAGCATACTTTGCCTTGAAACAGCAAAGCAGAGATAGAGAACATATTAGAAGTGAGCTGGCTAGATTATTGACACAAGTGAGTCCCAAAACAGTACATTTCTACTTGAGTTTCCCACCCAACATTTTATATTTGTTTGAATTCAAATGTTATCAAATTTCTTAAGTTTATGACAACAATTAGTTATTTGTTTAAACTTCTTAAGTTTGTATTTCCATCCCAGGATTGTATTGAAACCTTTGTTCTGTGAGATATTTTGGCATTTTTACTTTATGGTTAGGTAACAAATTAATTGATAAAATATTGATATTTTTTGTGAAATGAAAGATCTATGTGTCTCTTATGAACAAGATTTTTCACCTTGGACTAGCTCACTGTGGAAGTGCTGTCCCCTTAGCGTTCAGGGCAGGGGGTTCCCCTTCAATAGGAAGGTATTTACTATCCTCTGTCCTGCCTTCATCTGATATAAAGCCCTGTCTCTTTTGTACCAAAATATATTCAGACTGCATTGTGAAGACAGAGTATATAATTTCATTACAGGTTTTTTCATGGCTCGGTTATCATGACATCTTTGTTCCTTACAAATGAGACATGAACATCGTAGATCTCTTGTGATGGGTTTATTCCCAACTTATAGTATAGGAAGTGAAGTAAGAAGATTAAAGCCAATTTATTTAACTGAAAAAGTGGGCAAGCTTTCAGGCATGTACAAATTTTGTCTGTATCAGACAATCTAACAAAAAGAGATCACCTTCTCCTACATTTATGGCTTCACTTGCATCGTTTGGTAATGACAGCAACAAAAACAATGTTGTTACAAAGATTAAAGCCAGGAATTATGAAATGTGACAAATTTTGTCTGGCTGGTGTGAGAAACCGTGAGTCCAAGCATTTTTGGAGGGCATTGTGTTTTACAAGTATCTCTCTCACTGGTCTCGTTTGCAGCTGCAACCATTTGGCTTCTTTGCAGATCTGAATATGGGTGTTCTGAAGTGGGTGGCTAGAAAATAAGGGCAGTGGAGCTTATTGTGAAAATTTTAATTTATGTGATCATGTTGGAGTTCAATGGCCATTTGTCAAGGATTACTTCAGTTCCCTTAAACACAAACTCATCTTAGTCTTCTTTCACTTTCCTACCTCCTTTATTTCATGCCTTCTAATTTCTCTAGTGGTGGAAGCAGTATTTATGACTCGTATCAATAGAAAATTTACTTTGTCCTGGAATGTGGATACCTCAGCACCAAATGTGCGACAAGCCTTCAAATTTCTGCACTGCTATAAGACTGGAGGGCTGGAGATGAAGAGTGAGGAAATAATGGGCCCATCAGAAATGGCAAGTCACAGAAAAATCAATAATTAGAAACTTCTCAAAATTCTATCATTTTATAGCTAGGATAATGTTCTTTGTTTCATACAACATTTGAAATTCCCCAAGTACTCTCTTTTTAAGTATCTCTGAGTCAAGTCCTTCACCTCAAACCAGCTGGAATTGAGAAGATAATGACAAATACTTGTGACAGATAAGCACTGTCAGTGAGGTTGCACAATACATGATTTTTAGTCGCACTTAGTGGAGAATGTTAGACTATAGCAGTAACCTATTAGAAAATATTATTTAAGAGGTATAATTAAAAGGAAAGTTTCTCTTTTTTTGAGGTGTAGTACATACAGTGAGATAAGCATGGTGGAGTTCTATGGGCAGATAATTCTTACTACATGTGTGCATTTAAAAATAGTTATTTTTCACTATGTGTGCATACCAAGTCTTGCCCCAATAACTGTTGGGAGTCAATTTATCTGTGTTCAGCCCAGATAGCTGCTTTTTGGTTGAGCATGCATGAGGGTGCATGTTCATTCTGCATCTTTGCCATTTCTGTTTATCCTTTTTTGCAGAATAGAAATGACAGGGGTTTTAAGAACAACGAAGTACTGTCCTATTAAGTGTTCTTATTTTGATGTGTGCTGGATGGAAGATCTTTACCTGACTCTTGGTCCCAAAGGCTTCCAGTAGTATAAAAATTATGGCCTGAGAAACTAGAGGTAACAGGTGAAGGTGTCATTATGTTCAGCTAGATTAATCCTGCAGAATAATTAGCAGCTTAGCCAGTTACCAAGGTAAGGGATATCTTTGGAAATGCCTCAAAGAATATCACTCTTTCCTCCTACCTGTGATTACAGTAAGGTGAAGGTTCCCATTTTGCACTGAGCAAACATCACAAATGTGCCCATTCCTGGACATATTCCTCAGAGATAGATAACCCAGAATTTGCCAGTGCACTTCAATTTCTGTGCTGATCAAGGGAAGAGAGAAGAAGAAATAAAGTTGGAGAAATTCTACTGAGAAGTGAAATATATCCCCTTTGGCCCCACAGTCTGAGCAGTTAACTTGCTTATTATACTTTAGACTAATCCACATAATTTTCACCTTTCATGCTGATCTACTGCATGGGAATTTAAGTTCAAAAGCATAAGCAGTTAAGAGCCCAGTTTGTCATTTGTGTTCAGGTTCTGGTGCTGAATTTGAACACTGCCAAGGCTGGACTGCATTCAGTTTCTACCTGTTGAGGCAGAAAGTCAGCACTTTTTCACCATGGAATTGTTTGTTTCTCCCTCCCTTCAATTTAGAGTCTGAAATGGCATTTGTTTAATATTGCTGTTTAAATAATGATTTATAGGACTCCAAGCCAGCTGTGGTACAGCTTAATGACTGCTGTAATTTATGAATGCCACTGGCTACATAAACACTGCTGTAAATATAAAGAATGTCTCTCACAAATTTTACTTGGATACTTATTTGGTGCTATTCATTTTTCTTTCCTTACATGTCTTCTGTGTGTGAGTTGAGACCACTTGACTTAGCGATCCAGGTCATTCTTACCTTGACAGGAGTGGTTTAGGATGATAAAAAGGAAAGGATCAAATATCTATTTTTTTTATAAAATACTTGAATTAAAAATTAAACTTCCTTGAGCTTGAATGCAAACAATTCCGTCAAGCAGCCCATTAAAGGGTCATTTGTGTTTGGGCTTTTTTTTGTTATTTATTTGCTTTACAAGTTCATCATCTCCTTTATTCAATTCATTTTACCTTTGTGTACACAGTAATCATAAACCAGCTTAGGTTGGAAGGGACCTTAGAGATCATCCACTCCAACCCTCCTGCCATGGGTAGGGATGTCTCTCAACTAGACAAGGTTGCTCAAAGCCTCATCCAGGCTGACCCTGACCACCTCGAGGGAGGGGGTATCCACAACTCTGGGCAATCTATTCCATCCTTGTACTGAAAAACTTCTGCCTAAGATCTAGGCTAAACCTGTTCTTCTTCAGTTTAAAACCATTTCCCCCTGTCCTATCACTCTTATGAAAAGTAACTCTCCAGCCTTCCTCTAGGTTCCCTACTGGTATTGGTTAGCAGTTTTAAAGTCTCCCTGGAGTCTTCTCTTCTCCAGGCTGTACAATCCCAGCTCCCTCAGCCTCTCTTCATAGCAGAGGTGCTCCAGCCCCTGGATCATCTTTGTGGCCTTCCGTGGACTCATTCCAACAGATCTATGTCCTTGTGGTGGGGACACCAGAACTGAATGCAGTATTTGAAGTGGGGCCTCGCAAGAGCAGAGTAGAGGGGAAGAATCAACTCTTTGGATCTGCTGGCCACTCCTCTCTTGACACACCCTAGGATACAGTTGGCCTTCTGGGCTGTATGGGCACATTACCAACTCATGTTGAGCTTCTCATCAGTCAACATCCAAAAGTTCTCTTCAGGGCTACTCTCAGCCCACTCTGTACTCAGCTTGTAATTATGCCTGGGACTGCCCCAACCCTAGACACAGGACCTTGCACTTGGACTTATTGAACCTCATGCAGTTTGCACTGGCCCATTTCTCAAGCCTGCTAAGGTCCCCCTGGATGACATCCCTTCTCATGTGTATCAGAGCTGTAACTCTGTCATAGAAGGCCACCAGATGAATCAGGTATGATTTGCCCTTTGTAAAGCCATGTTGGCTGTCAGCAATCAGCTCTTTGTTTTTCATGTGCCTTAGTACAGATACCCGGAGGAACTGCTCCATGATTTTACCTGGCACAGAGGTGAAACTGACTGGCCTGTAGTTCCCTGGCTTTTCTTTGCTCCTCTGTTAAAAATGGGGGTTACATTTCCCCTTTTCCAATCTGTGGGAACTTCTTCAGACTGCCACAACTTCTCAAATAATGTGGCTTGTGGCCTAACAGCATCAGCCACCAGTTCCTACAGACTTATTAACCTATAGATTGTGGGAGGAAGGGGTGGCCACTTGGGAGGAATATAAGACTGTTCTCCAAGAATGCAGAGAGGCAACTAGGAAGCTAGAGGCTCCTTGGAATTAAACCTTGAAGGAGAGATTAAGGACAACAGGAAGGGCTTCTTCAAATACATAGCAGATAAAACTAACACTAGAGACAATGTAGGCACTGCTGAGTGAGGTGGGTGCCCTGGTGTCCTGATTTGGGCAAGGATAGAGCTGCTTCTGGTGACAGAGGATATAAAGAAGGTGGAATAGCTGAATGCCTTCTTTGCTCCTTTGTATACATCTGGAGGATGTCCTCAGGAGCCCCAGGCCCCTAAGGCCACTGAGGAAGTCAGGGTAAAGGATGAGTTTGCCTTGGTTGATGAGGTCTGAGCTAAGGATCAGTTAATGAGGCTGGACATCCATAAATCCATGGGTCCTGATGGGATGCACCCATGGGTGCTGAGGGAACTGTCAGATGTCATTGCTGGGCTGCTCTCCATCATCTTTGTCAAGTCATTGGGAACAGGAGAGGTGCCTGAGGACTGGAGGAAAGCAAATGTCACTCCAGAATTCAAGAAAGAGGACCTGGGTAACTACAAAGCAGTCAGCCTCACCTCCATCCCTGGAAAGGTGATGGAGCAACTTCACAATCTCATGCAGTACAATTCAATATATTTATTGATGACCTGGATGAGGGACTAGAGTGTACTATCAGCAAGTTTGCTGATGACACAAAACTGTGTGGAGTGGCTGACACCTCAGAGGCTGTGCTGCCATTCAGAAGGACCTGGACAAAGTGGAGAGTTGGGCAGGGAGAAATTTAACGTATTACAAGAGCAAATGTAAAGTCTTCCATCTGGGAAAGCACAACCCCAGGTACCAGTAAGGGTTGGGGACTGAGCTGTTGGAGAGCAGCACAGGGGAAAGGGACCTGGGGGTACTGGTGGATGGAAGGATGACCATGAGCCAACAATGTGCCCTTGTGGCCAAGAAGGCCAGTGGCATCCTGGGGTGCATTAGAGGGGGGGTGGCTAGTAGGTGGAGAGAGGTTCTCCTCCCCCTCTACTCTGCCCTGGTGAGGCCACATCTGGAATATTGTGTCCAGTTCTGGGCCCCTCAGTTCTAGAAGGACTGGGAACTGTTTGAGAGGGTCCAGTGCAGAGCCACAGAGATGATCAAAGGAATGGAACATCTCCCTTCTGAGGCAAGGCTGAGGGAGCTGGGGCTCTTCAGCTTGGAGAAAAGAAGACTAAGGGGTGACCTCATTAATGTTTATAAATATGTAGGGGACAAGTCCCAGGAGGATGAAGTAAAGCTTTTCTCAGGGGTGACTAATAATAGGACAAAAGGCAACGGTTATAAACTGGAGCATGAGTGGTTTCATATAAATATTAGGAAGAATTTTTTCATTGTGAGGGTGACAGGGCAATAGAACAGGCTGCCCAGGGAGGCTGTGGAGTCTCCTTCTCTGGAGACATTCAGAGTCCACCTGGATGTGTTCCTGTGTGACCTGCTATAGGTGACCCTGCTCTGGCAGGGGGGGTTGGACTGGATGATCTTTCGAGGTCCCTTCCAACCCATAACTTTCTATGATTCTATGATTCCTTCAGGACCCATGTATCTCATCAGGTCCCATGGACTTGTGCACTGTCAGGTTTTCTAGGTGTTCCCGGGTGTGATCTTCACTTACCTAGTCTGGTTATTCACTCTCCCAGACCCAGCCATTTCCATCTGTGACTTGGGTGGTGTGGCCCAAGAAAGCAAGAATACAGGAGACAGGAATAAATCATGCGTGGTCACTGAGCTCTGCCATTCCCCAGGCAGCAGCTTTGTGATTTGTGTTCTGTAACCTATACAAGGAGCATGTATATATGTGCCTAATGCAAATCTGAGCTAATTGAAGCTCTGTCTCCGCAGAGATGAATGACCATGTAAATCTGCCACTTTGTTTTGGAGGAAAAGCTCCTGGAATTGCTTGATACCTAGTTGCTGCTGACGGTTTTTAAATAACATAGTCAGTTGCCTCCAGGAGATTTGTGCTTCTGAGCTGCAACAAACACACCTGGGAAGATAGTAGGTGCTCTTGCATGCCTTGGTTCCATTATAATTAGTGTTAATTAAGTCATGTGCTTGGAAAACTGAGTACCTTTGCAAAGTGAAAATTAATTGAGTAAACAAAAAATTCCATTGCCTACAATAACTCCTCCTCAGAATATCTGCATATGGCATCTCAGAGGTGCTGGAATGAAACACAGAGATTGCTGAAAACATCAGAGTTAAACTGAGTAGGACATGAAAGCTGGGAATAAATGTGGGCATTTCTTCAAAAACATGTGTGGGGTAATTCAGAAAGACAAAAATACTTCTGAATTTGGTTAGGACTTAGGCATTTTAAGAGTTGTGATGTTACCAACCTTATGAAAGCACTCTGGGCCTTGTCTCTGAATTTTTCTTGAAGTGGTGCTTCCAGCAATATGGTGCCATATAGTTCCATTACATACTCCTAGGAGATGTGGTCACCTACTGAGTTACCAGAGTTGCCTCTTATGTTTTCTACCATCCACTGGCACACTAACCTGAATCTGCTGTGACTGGCTTGTGGCATGCAAAGAGCTTTGCTTCTAATATAAGGAAGGCTCTTAGCAGTGTCTCTAGGAGTGCATTTTTGCAAGGAGCACAGGAAGGCCAAGGAAGATATCTTCTCATGGCCTCATGCACTTACCAAGAGGCCTGCAGAAATTGTTAGCAATCAGCTCTGAGTCACTTGGTCTATTTTTTTTCTGCAGAGCTCTACTCTGTAGTCAGGCTTGACCCTGACTGAAATAGAAGTGCACTGTGCAGCCTGTATGTAGCAAGCCAGAATTGCTCTAAGGCAGTAAAAAACCATCAAGCTGACAGTAACACAGAACACCCTTTTCAGGAGCCAAGGTCCTTTATTAGAAAGGTTTGGCATGTATTCCCCCCACTCCTGAACTGATTTGCACCATAAAATAAGCTTGAAGGGAAATAGTGGTTGTTTTCCTACATGCTTCATTAATTTTTGTTTTTGTCAGGCAATATAAATAAAAGTATCAAGTGCGCATCTAATTGAATCACCAGTGATTCCCAACTCCCTGTGGTACCAGAGAACATGATGTAGCTGTGCTGTTCAGCAAGCATGGATGAGTTAGCCAAACAAAGGCTCACTGTGCCCAGAGGCTTTGGTTTAATCTTGAGCATATACCCATTTAATATGAGACAGGGCAGGAGCTGTTGCAGTGGGGAATTCACAGTACAAACCTCTCTGTACTTCTAGGATTGTTTTAGGGGCTTGTTTTAGGAGTGGCGAGCTGGAAGCACATCTCTGCATAGAGTCAGGAAGGTTTTGGTGAACTGCATCAACACCCAGATTTTTGTGGAAGGGACTCTTAAAATCCTCAAGCTTGGCCTCCTCCATACATACTGCCTAAGATGTTGCTGAATTAAGTCCTGCCTCCTCCCAGTGGCTGATCTGGAGCAAGTGTCTCTTAGGAAGAAGTTTGGTTCGGTTTGTAATTATCTCACTTGGCTGCAATCAAAAATTTTGGGATGAGAGAATTTCTACAATAAAAAAAAATTATACCCATCCAGCTGGATGATCTCTGTCTTCTCAGCTGTCAAGGGAATCAAGTGCCTCCAGAAATTCACAGTACTAAGGGACAAGTACTCAAAACAATTTCTGAATGGATGATACCAGTCTCTGATTGTGATATTCATTTACCTAATTTCCTCAGAGCTGGCTCCTTTCCTAGCTGGGTTTTGCTGCTTGGAATAGGTAAAATTATTTAGTGATGTTCAGATCTTGGTAGGCATTATTTACTGTGGGCTCCATGCCTCAAGGGAAAGGGAGTGCAGGATGCAGGAGCAGGAATTGGATATAGAAGAGAAAGAAAACTACAAGGAGAGATCAGACTGTGTACTATCTTGCAGAGAGACTATGACATGATACATTCAAGTCATAGGTTGACAGGAGGGTGTGATGAAAGGTTGTGTTTTTTCCAGACAATACCACCGTGTTATTCCTAAGCTAGACAGAGAGGATATCAGTCTTCAGAAGTGTCAGTCATTCCAGCATTAAATTCATACACAGTCACAAATCTATTATGAGTATGGTGTTGTCCTTGAGAAATATCACAGAGCAAGCTGCAGGATTTCAACCCTCTTTTTAAGGGTCAAAGATGCCTTCTAAGTTAAAACACCAGAAATGTTTGGGGAAGAGAAGTTTTCTGTTAGGTAGACTGTTAGATGTTTGACAAGATAAAACAGGTCAAACAAAATAAAATAATTACTTTATCAAGTAATGATTGGATTGAGCAGATTTCACAGTGTGTTTTCCCCTTCAGTGTTATTCAGCATCCTATGACCTATTGGTTGAGAGGAAGAAAATTCAGTAATTTTAAGTGGGTTTTGTTTTCTTTTTCCTCTAGGATATGCTTCTGGCTCAAAAATGGCCCTGGAGGGTTCCTTCAGCTGCTGGAATGGAACAGCAATCAGACTGGGACAGGCATGTGACTTCATCAGGGACTGCATCAAGGGAGAAGATGAGGGAGATATATGCAGTGAGTAAATTCCAGCCCCCAGGCTTCATCCTCCTTTCCCCAAAACATTGATTGTTTTGCATTTTTATGCCTAAGACTTTAGGCTTAAGACCTAAGACACTAGGACTTACTTGGTACTATCAGAACACCAGTAACCTCTGCAATACATGCAGTTTCTCTGTGTGTCTGCCTGGAGCCCACTGTTTAGTATGTTGCTGCACCCACCTGCAGCGGGTTCTTAAGATGCTCCTAGTGATTCATCTTCTACAAAGTCCTGATTAAAATGCAAAGGAAGCACAGCCAGTATAGCTAGATATCTTCCAGAATTGCAAAGTGTGTGGTTTCTTAGACCTTTTAATCAAAATGTATTGCAGCATGTGGCAGAAGGGAGAGGAATGAGGAGACATATAAAATGAGGCATTACTAGACCCAGTAGCTTGTCTTTTACCAGTTCCTGTGTCTTTGTAATTCCTCTTGTTTTCTACCCTCTCTAGCAACCAGTGGTCTAGTACTGACAGAATATAGATATAGAATAGAAAACAGAATATAGATAGCAGCCTGAGTTTTGTGAAAACTTGCTGTGCCTGACTACTTTGTATTTGTGCTGCATAAGCAAGATACTTTTAAAGGACCTTCCTTTAATCTCCTTGAGGATGCTTATCTCTTTTTCTGTACATCTATATGTTCTACTTCCAATGTCTTCTCCTTTGCCAGTCTACAGAAAGTTAGGAGTGGTGGCTTGTCAACTGTATAGTTATCTTCAGGGCAAGTGTATCAAGAAAAATAATTGTAGAGAGTTCATTATTTAAGAGTGTAAAGAGTGTTTCAGCTAATCTAGGCTATGGACTTTTGTTGACAGAGCTGTGTTGATTTGCTATTAAAAAAACCATTTCCCTGACCAAAACACCAGTCCTGGAAAAAGTCTTTGAAATAGAAGAGGCACTTATTATCAGTTTAGATTTCATATGCTAGAGCAGAGGAGAATCTGGGTAATTCCAACAAGCTGTGTTGACATATGTACTGTCTAGACTAACAGACCATTGATGTTTGTAGTCTGAACTTAAGTAACACACAACTTCTAGCAGACTCCAGTTCTGTGCTGCTAACAAAGAATTAAAGCAACAGATTTAATCGGTGTGGAGACCAGTGGTTTGACCTGAGGTCATTTCGTAAACTAGTTAAAAGCTTGAAATGATACAGCTCTCCATAATGTTAGATGCTGCCACAACTGGAAATTGTATTCAGAAACAACACATGCTCAGTGAACAATAACTTTCAGAGGAACAGTGTCATCACTGTGCACTTTGTATCTTCTTAAAACCAATAAGCCTCCATATTAGTAGCACTGAAACCTTTTTCTTGCCTAAGAGATTTAAAACAGAGCTCTAAAACCTCATAATGTTATTTCTATTGTCTTCTACATTTTATTAAAAAATACATAGTAAACTGTGAAAATCAGTAAGTTGAATGCATTTTCATTTTATTAGAAGTAGAGATATGTATTATTTACTATATATCCAGATACACTGTTGTGTCTTTCTGCTATAAGTGGCTCTGCCTTGTGAGGGGGTCTTGCCTATACCAGTGAGAGCAGCAGAGCTCACAGGTTGGAGTTCTACCAATCATGGATGCAAATTAAATACCACCCTAGGATGGGGCAGGCCTAGAGGAACAGGCTTACCTTTTATTTTTAAATATCAAGTGCACTTCTGGCTGGTGCCCTGTCCATATTCACACACCAGAAGGCTGGATCTGCTTTTGTCCCTAGCCACCACTACCCTGTATTCCGTGATGAGCCAACTGGTAAAGTGACCGATCCCTCTCTCTCACATAGGGTATCCACAGAGGCTGAAGGGTGTGCTTTTTCCCCATCCATGCAGCATTCATCTGTAGACATTTGCATAAAGCTGTATAGAACTTAGAGCTGTGTCAGCAAAGAATGTTCTGAGAATGTGAATGAGAATATGTAAAAAGCAGAATGTATTTAAATACCTATTTAGCAGAGCATCACTCCCTACCTTGAGAAGACCACATAGCTTGCTTTCAAGCACTGGTACTGGGAATGAGAGTTCTTGCTATCTGCCAAAAGGCCTGAAAAGCACTATCCAAGGAACATAAATGACTGGCTTGCCTTAGCAAGGGTGTGAGTTGTCACTGTGTCAGCTTGTCCACAAACAAACCTGTTCAATTCTGTGACCGATTTCTCTGCTTTTGTCTCCTTTACTGGGTTGATTATTGTTGTCATAAGACTTCTTACTTAAAACAGAGAAATTATGTGATGTTTTAGATGTCAGTGACATCTGTGTGGCAACTCAACACAAAACATGTCATCTTTCAACATCTTTGGCTGTCATTTTGCTCCTGAGTAACACAGATGTTTTCATCAGCTTCTTGCAAATGTGGCAAAAAGTGATTCAGATATATAAAGCAGAGGAAAGGGTTTCCCAAATGCTTTTGCTTACACAAAAGAGCTGTCAGAAAAAGATGCTCAAAACTGATAAAAACTGAGCTAAAAAAAAAAAAAAAAAAAATCAAAACTGAGCTTTTGAAATTACCATTAACCAAAGGCTTCTATCTTCGAGTGTCAAGATCTTGTTTATTTTTTTTCCTTTCAGTCTTTTGTCTGTGCAGGTACTAAATGTTTTCGCTGAAAAAAAAAAATCTCCCTAATGCCAACTGTTTGTTAACATCTCTTTGCTTATCAATAGCCAATGAAATGTCATGGTGCTTGTTCTGCATGCAACCAATTAGTCTGTGTAAAGAGTGTAAAACCAGAGTGGTGACCCCTAGAGAAAAGCATGTTACTGTTTGAGTCATAATCAAATACTCTTGCAGGAGCAAAATACAGCTTCGAAGAGGCAGATGTGGAACTAGATGCCTAACTGTGTTGATCAGGGATCAGACATACAGATTTACCAGACTGATGGAAGTGTCACACTGGAAATTATTTTGCAGAAGTATACTTTGCAGACACACATTAGGACTTCAGATTGTGGTGTTCCTGTGTCTTTGCTAGTAAATTGCTATTTTTATGGATTATAGCTTACTGCAAAAGCAAAATAAGACAGTTCCTCTTGTTGTAATAGGGAATCATGTATGCAATATATCTGGTATGGTACAAGACAGAGGTGAAAACTCACATTATTTACTAATACAGATTGGCAGAGCTCTGCCTACAGAAAGGGGGACTTTGTTTCAGTAGTTCTGTACTTGTCTTTTTAGTTAAGAGTATCTTGGATTTTGAGGGAGCCAGGCTAATTTTATGGTACCTATAAAAGGACCAAAAGGAAGTGTCTTGAAGTGATCCAGAAGGGGAGGAACAGAGAGGCTTTACTGCAAGGGACCCTCAGATACTTGTCTCTATGATCATTGAGATAGTGTTGTGTATATATATTCATATATATTTGTTCCTCATCCCATGTGTTACTATCTCTTCCCTGTTGCAATAAACCTCTTCCAGTTTTAACTTCCAGTCTTCAGGTCTCCCTTTCTAATAAGAGAGAATTCCCCACCTACCTTTCCTTGGGAGGGTGAAGGGAGGAAACAGAGAACAATTCTGTTCTCTGTTTTTTTTCTCACCCTGACTACTAAACCAAGACAAAGGCTTACTCAAATCTCTCCTGAGGTTGGTCTTCCACATTTTATATATGTTAGCTGAAACAGCGATCTAAAGTAATGTCCTCCATTTCAAATAAATCTCATAACCACTGGGTTATAGGGTAATTTTCACTCTTTGCCTCATTTCTTTGAATATTTAAGGTTGTTAAACACATTGACAGATGAGATAAGCAAGACTAAAATCTGATTCATGAAAGGAGTGACTAAGGCTGTGCTATGTGGTTGGACGACTGTGTGCATGAACATATCTGTCAAAAGATCAGATGCCAGCTAGAATAGGAATCTATGAAGTTTGAATTTGTGATAACATGAGGAAGGGACCAAAAAAGCATAGGTAATTAATCCTACAGGGGAGGGTTTGATTTTGAGGAAAAAATGCATGAAGAAACCACTGGATTTATTTATTTCATAATGACATAAATGCATGCAGAGTCTCCCTGCAAGCAAAATGAATTAGCAACCTGTTCCCATGTCGTGCTCTCTTATGGTTCCTGTCTTGCATACACTAATGCTTTTGCTTCTCTCTGGATCAAAAGCAGTACCTCTAGCAATAAATTCTAACCTATGGCAGTTCTGAACTCAGCAAAGCCTTCTAGCATTACAGCATATTTTCCCTTTTATACTTTATTTCTGTTAGAATTTGGCAGACCAATTTTACTAGCATAGAGGTAGCCATTGAAATAAACTCATGTTTAAGAGTCATATGCTTCTCTTAAGTTATTTGAGTAGATGATCTTTTGCCTTCTGAGATTTCCTCCTACATTTGGTAAAGGTCCATATATACCAGAGGAGACTTTTATGCTTGTGTCTTTTGTATGTCTGGAATTTTACCCAAAAGATTAAATGGTAGAGCCTGGTTGATTTACACCTAGCTTCATAATAAATTAATTTGTAGAGGAGGAATAAAATTTTCTGGAAAAGTAATAGCTTTTTATTTATGCCCTTGCTTTTTCATTGACAGAGCTTTTTCTGACCTCCAGGAAGAGATTCTCACTTAGATGGTTCCTACTGCTGCTCTGACTTGTTTATGTCATCCTAGATAGCATGTGGCCATGAGATGGATTCAGTTGGAAACCAAGCCAAGCTGTTTCAACAGGAATTAAGGACACATTATAATATGTCATTTTCTTTGTATCCCAGCCCCAGGCTATGCAATGAAATATAATCAAGTTCTTTAGAGAGGTAAAAAACAAGAAAGCAACTCTACACTTAAAAGTTCCACATCTGAAGATGAGGTTGAATCAATCTGGAGATTTTTTTAAAAGGAAAAACTTAAATGTTATAACTCCAGTACAGGTTTTGATCTCATAAAGAATTTGAATGCTTGCATAAAATAGCAACAAAACATGTCTCTCTTCTCCATGTCAGGTTCCAGGTTCAAATTTATCCCTACTGGAAAGATTTATTTCAGTTTTCTCTGTGAAAAGAGTTATGATCCAGGCTCCTATAAAATCAAATAGTTGTGGCCTAAACCCTGCAGTTGTGTTCTCCAGCTGTTTTCTCAGGAGAGACCACTGACAGCTAATTGCCTTTTGAGCAGTGAGTCAAAGATGAGGCTCTGTGAGCAGATGTATAATTGATGTGCAGTCTCAGCCAGGGGGTTCTGCTGATATTTAAACATTTAAAATTATCTGAGGGATGGATTCTGATGCGTCACTTCATAGATTGAACATTTCAGAGGGAAAAATTCCTAATAATCTCAACAAAATCTGAGTTCAGGAGTCCCATCTTCTCATAGAGAAGCTAGTGAAATTTCCTCTATGACATGACCAGCACATCCTCTAGTTCTAGAAAATTTTAATCTATACTGCATTTTGAAAGTGAAATAATTGTCCGATTTTGACAACTGAAAGGAAAATCCATTTTCCTCCATATGGGAGTATATGATGTGATTGCACATGAAATTTCATTTTTATCTTGCAATTTGAAATACATTTTTTGTCATTTTCCTCTTTTAAAAAAACAAACAAAAAAAAACAACCAGAGAAACCTCCACTCAAAACCAATTGACAACCCCCCCACGCAAAAAAAACCCAAAAAACAAAAAAACAAACCCAAAACCGAAAAAACAAAGATAGAAGAACAGTGAAGTTAAAAAAAAAAACATGGGCTAAACAGGTCTTTAATTCAGATTTGAGTACAAAATTATATAGGAACTCTGAGAAGTCAGGAATATAATCATACATTTTATGGATACATCTGTTCATCACAGCAGTTTTTCCTGGTTTATTGGAAGAAGGGCCATCCCCACTGAGCAAGCGTGCTCAGGGGCTTTGTACTGCCAGCCCCAAGAACTGGTTAGTCTAAATAGCAAGGTAAAATGAATAGTTGCTCTTCCTTAGTTCTCTTCTGGCATCTTTAATGCCTCATGTAACTATATTAAAAGGACATCTTTTTCTGCCAGGTTAGCTTTATGTTTTACCCTTTTCATCATAAAACCCAATTTGTGCCCTCTTGCTACTGGGAAGCCTTCTGGCACCTGGCAGAGGTACCTGAGGCACCTTAGCTCCAGAATCTACATTAGAGATCATCAGTGATTCACTAAAAGAGAAAATCCTGTTATTGTGGATGTAATTTTACATGGTGTTTACAAGGTTCATTTTCTGCTTAGGTTGCTTAATAAGTACAAAGTCTGGCTTCGTGTTTAACAAGAAGAATGTAAAGGTATAACTAGACAACTGTAGAAACTAAGGAGGCAGTAAGTGTTTACTGAGGATGATGGGGAAAAATATTTCAAGAGTTTTGAAGGAAATCTGTGACTTGTGGTCTGGCAGATGATGCTCATCTACGATATGTAAGTCTATGTCTGAGGGTAAGAGGAGCACTGCTTTGCACCCTTTGTAAAACCTTGGAATGTAAGTAGAGAAGGAGATGAAGAAGGCATGAAATTACCTTCTGCTTTGAATGAGATGACTATTACTTTAAAACTGGTTAATTTGTCTTATGTTATACTCGTTAATGTATCTTTATCATTCAGAACTGGAAATTTCCTGAAATCCCAAGCTGGTGACAGAATGAATGGGTATCAAAGCCTGAAAGTCTGGCTTAAAATAAACTATGCTTTCATCCCCCCATCTCAACAAAAAGATTCAGTGCTTTACCTGAGGCAGCATCAGGACTCATGGAGAGAACAGGTTGTATTGTGAGCTGGGCTGACTAGAGAAATAGGGGAGTCATATTAAGAACTTATCTCTCTTCAAGCTTTCCCTCCATGGGGCTGCAGAAGCAGCTGTTAGGAAAGCCATTTCCAAGGCCACATCCTTGAGTGGATTTAAACTTGTATTTAGGAGAACACATAGTGTACACTAGGAAGTGTCCTCTCTCTTGGATGCATCAAAATGTGGGGGGAGTCAGTCACAGTCTGGGGGTTTTTCCTTTGCCACAATCCTCCCCATGGTCAGGCATGTGCATGACTACACAAAAGGACTGAGTAGTTGTGAGGGTTCCTGCATGCCCTGAACAACCTGGTCAGCATGGTCACTGCAGCTTCTCTGTATGCTCTCTCTCAGGAGTCTCCTCCTCAGCTCACCTGGGTTCTTCTATATGTATGTGTGTGTGTGTGTGTTTCCCTCTTGCAGAAAATCTTCCTTCTGGCTTTTATTGTTCTTTCGAAGAAGGAGACTGTGGCTGGATGCAGGGCTCTTCTGCATCCCATCCTTCTCCGTGGCGGATTGGAAGCCCAGACCACAACCATTTTCCTCCAGTAGAAGGTGTGTGAGAGTAAAAATAGTAAGTGCACAGTATGAACAGTTGAATTGAAAAAATGATTCATATAAAGTGGGGAGAGGGATGTTTTCTTATGTTCTTACATGTTCAACCTCCAGTGAAACAAAAGCCATCTTTCTGCTCTAAGTGCATTGAGCAAAAGACTGTCCTGCTCACTTTCTGTCTTGAGAGTATAGACTAATACTTCAGGTCTCCACAACTGGCACCAGATACTAATCCTGATCCTTTATTAATAGTTTCACATCAAGTATTCATCCTGCATGACCTTACTCCATACTGATCTGATTTTTAATTTCTGATTTTCCTATTTTCCTCCTCTGATTGTCTGTTCTGCTTCTTTTTTCCACTTCTCATTTCCTAATCTTTCTTCTCTTTGCTCCACTGTCTCTTTGACTTCCTCTTCTGTAAGGGAGGAAAAACACCAACCACCAGTACAGATTAGGGGAGGTCCTGCTGGAAAGCAGTTCCATGGAGAAAGACCTTTGAGTCCTCCTGGACAGTAAATTCTCCATGAATCAACAGTGTGCCCTTGTGGCCAAGAGGGCCATTGATATCCTAGGGTGCATCAGGAAAAGTGTGTCCAGCAGATCTAAGGAGGTTTTCCTCCTCTTTTACTCTGCCCTGGTGACACCACACCTGGAAACATACAGTTTTGGGGTCCACAAGAGAGACAGGGATCTACTGGAGAGAGCCCAATGGAGAATTACAAGGATGATTAAGGGAGTGGAACATCTCTACTATGAAGAAAGACTGAGAGAAACTGGGGCTGTTTAGCCTTGAGAAAAGTAGGCTAAGAGGGGACCTTATTAATATCTATAAATATCTGAGGGGTGGGTGTCAAGAGGATTAGAGCAGTCTCTTTTCAGTGATGCCCAGTAATAGGACAAGGAAGAATGCATTTAAACTAGAACATAGGAAGTTCCACCTCAAAATGAGGAGAAACTTCTTTACCGTGAGGGTGACAGAGCACTGGAACAGGCTGCCCAGAGAAGTTGTGGAGCCTCCTCTGTAGACTCAAAATCCACCTGGATGCATTCCTGTGTGGCCTGCCCTAGGTGATCCTGCTTTGACAGGGGGGTTGGATTAGATGATCTCTAGAGGTCCCTTCCAACTCCTTACATTCTACAATTCTGTGTATAATTACTCCATACTTGCCAGACTGCAGTGGTTCACTTCTAATTTTTCTCATACAAACAACTGAAGGTTTATACCTTGAGGATTGAACTGGTGAAGTTTTTTCAACCAATGAACTACTGGTTGAATTTTGTCAGACAGGATGCCTGCCAGGATAAACTTACTCGTAATGCAATAATTGGAGGTGTTTATTGCTGAGGCACAGAAGATAAAGGGATACAAAAGTGGGATTCTCTACTGTTGTGTGAACTGCTATAGGCTACAGTGCATTTATGTCATCTGATGGCTCAGCATACAGTATTAGAGACCACAAAGTCATGGAAGTATAGGAAAACATGAAGGCAAAGAGCCAGAAAGGGTACTGTGAGGAGCTGACAAGAAACTGCTGATGATTCATCATTTGCCTATGCTGTACAGGTGATTTCAATGAAAGCTCAAATAAGTGGGCTTTAAGGAGTAGTACCTTCATGAGCTGGAGGGCAGAAGACAAAATGGTGCAAATATATACTTCTTCTTGTAGAGCTTCCAGAAAAAATCCTGGTATTACTACTCCGCTTATTCCTCTTTTTATAGAAAATTATTAAAGGAGCAGAGGCCTTCAGCTGCATTAATAATCCTCTTGGTGGCATCTTGCCACAGCTGTATTTTGGTTTGGGGTTGGCCAAGGTAAATACTCTCTTTCAAGTTACTTTTCATTCCTAAAAGATTCATTTTGTTATTCAGGAAAGCCTTCATCCTTCAACGAGGATGAATCTGAAGTTATGGAGGAACAGAAAATGTAGGGAGAAGGTAGACAGACTCCCTAAATTTATTTCCTGAGTATGTTTGTTAGGTGAAGCTACCTCCTTAATAATTTGAAATAGCCTGGAATTCTCTTTTATAGGAGCTACTTGCCACAGGCTCTGGGGAGGTTTCACTAGCCCTGAAACCAGAAGGTGAGTGCTGCAGTTTGACCTTCTTTCTGCTCTTTTATCCAGGTTGTGCACTTCTCCTTAACACTAGCAAAGTACCAGCAGTAACAAACACTGTCATGACCAGCACTGTATTTCCAGCTCCTTTGAGGAATTCCCCCTGCAAGGCAAGTCTCAATGCTCTCTCCTTTTTTTGCAATTTATAGAATCTTTTTTGTCTGTCTGACCCTGTTTCTCAAATAGAGGCACTAGGTCAGTAGCACAGCAACCACCTTCTCTAAATGGCTTATCTCTAGTGGGTTATCTATAAGATACACTAATTTAATGCCACTGTGTACAGGGGAAGGATATGTTTAGATTCTTGAGCTGCCACAAAATGTGCTCTGAAAAGCTTGAAACATTTTGTCCTCATTATGTGGCCTCACATTATGTATTGCATCTTCATAATTAGGCATATGTGCTGTAAAGGTAGGGCAGCCAGTATTACATAAATGCAAAGAAGCAGCAGCATACTGCAAGAACAAACATTATATTTGCAAGATTCAAGATAAAACGGGCTTTATGACTGCCCCTGAGCTGCTCAGAAAATACAGTGCATGCTTTCTCTATCTGGGATTTGTGCTGGCAGATCTTCATCATGGTGCATCTCAAGCCTACCAGTATACCACAGTTTAGGCCCAGCTGGCATCTGCTCCTCATACTGCCCCCCCTTCCTCACCTTCACCCCCACAAACACACACTGTGGGATAGGGAGAAGAAAATCCAACTAAAAGCTTATGAATCAAGAAGACTGGGAGGTTTTCACTTATCAATTATTGTCACAATTAAAACAGACTCAACTTGTGGAAAAAAAAAAAAAATCAGAACAGGTGAAAGAGAAAATAAGACCTTAAATACCTCCTCCCCCCACCCTCCCTTCTTCCTGGGGCCAAATTACTTTACTCCTGCCTCCCCGCAAGCAGGGGACAGGGTGTGGGGTATTAGATCAGTTCACTACACATTAATTCTGCCACCCCTCCTCCTCAGAGGGAGGACTCCTCACAGCTATCCCCCCACTCCAAAGAGGACTCCCTGCCATGGGAGAGAGTCCTTCATGAACCCCTACAACATGAGTCTGTTCCATGAGCTGCAGGCCATAAGAAACAGACTGCTCCAGCACAGGCTTCCCATAGACCTACAGCTTACTACAGAACAGTCACCTCCCCTGGCATGGAGTCCTCTACGTCTGCAGATCTACATGTGCATCACCATGATCCTCCATGGCTGCAGATCCATGTCTGCCACACCATGGTCCTTCACAGGCTGCTCCACCATGCTTCTCCACGGGCTGAAGGGAAATCTCTGCTCGGGCACCTCCTCCCCCTCCTTCCTCAAAGACCTTGGTATCTCTGCTCCAGCATTGCTCTCACTGCCCCTTCTCATCTCCCTGCAGGTCTTTTTCGGTTCATATTTTCCCCTTCTTGGATACATTTCTTGCAGATGTCAATCCACCTTTGCTAATCTTCTCCATCTTGGCCAAAGGTGGGGAAAAAACTGGAGCTGGGGGTAGCTTCCAGCAGCTTCTCACAGAAGCCACCCGTGTCCCCCCTCCACCACTGAAACCCCTCTGCACTAACCCCAAAACCCAGTCCTCAAGTAAGCCTGGTTCATAGGCGCACTGAAGTTAACACCAGCAGAGACAAAGTCATGTAGAATGGAAACATGTTCTTACTTGAGCAGAGAAATTGTTAACAATCATAAGACACCAGCTCAAGCAAGTCTATCAAGATTTGCCAACCCTATACAAATGGCTGTCATTTCTGAGTCTGTTGTACTTAGCCATTAAACTGCAGATTACAGAAAGATGACCTGTCTTCATCTTTTTACTCTAGTCTGTAGCTTCACAGATTATTTTCTCAGTGATAGGATTTATGGACTTAAGACTTAATTTATTGATTTAAGGTTTAATGATGCATTAGGAAGTTCTCTGTAAGGAAAGTACTTAGAAGATGCTGTTTCAAGTTCAAGATGTCTTTCAGGTTTAGTTTGGTTCACTTCTGTTGAATATTTCAGTTCATATAGCAAAATGTATCTGTTTTACTCTCTAGATAAATTAATGTTCTTTAGAAAATACATTCTACTGTGTTTTGTATATGTCCTTTTTGTGACAAAGGCATATGTAGGTTCTTAATATTTTAAGATATTGTTCTGCTACGGACCAACAAGAGCAAGCGTTTTTCATAATCCACCTGACACAGGAGTCAGAGTGAACGAAGTGAATGATTTCCCAATATGTGTGGGGTTTTTCTTGTGTATACAACAGTGCCAATAATTAAACTTGCTTAGGGGGAGAAGGTGCCATGTATTTCACCTGCTTACATGCCATCCCACCTGTCACTCCCCTTGGCACTTAGAAGGCATCTCAACACATCCAGCATTGTAGCTGTTGGTAGTAAGGAGTGAAGGAGTTTGGCAAGTCTCTTATCTCTTGCCTTTTCATATAGTGTAAAAGCTTCTCTTCTCAATGAGCCCCTGGTGGTTTCAAATTCTATTTTACTGGAACAATCTGTCTGCAAGCAGGATAATTTAATTCCACTTTTTAGCACAATGCAAGAAGAGAAAGGAGTTATTCCCCCCCTATACACTTATTCCTCCAATGGGTGCCAACAAACTTACAGTAAAATTATAGTCAGAAAAGAGGCTGTGAAAATACCATAATGCTGTCCTGTATTTATTCACCCTCAGTCACTTTCCAATTGAACTGATGGGACTGAATGTACTGCCCTGGCTTGTTCGGCTTGCTCAGCTTTCACCCCTGCTCTGTGTGCAGGACTTAATCAAAGGCTTGCATATTCTGGAAGCTCTGAAAGCCAGCAGACATCCCCAATTTGCTAATGATATTGACTCCTCTCCCTGCTGTGTGGATGGTCTGGGGCACTACTAGGCACACTCTTTACTGGAGCTACTATTTTTTCCCATTATCCCTTAAATTGCTTTTGTTTTTTATCCAGTCACATGTAGACAGTTACACCCATCATAGCAGATGCTGGGACCTGCTTTTTAGCCTGAGGTGTACATAGGAACTACAGTGTCAGGGGCTGTACCTGCTGCACTTTTATTTACCAAGCTGAAGGATTCTGGGGTTTGTCCAGAATGTCCTTGGAACCAAGACCTGATGCTGATAAAGCAGCAGTTAAGCAGTCTGTGGTGGATGCCAGCCACAAGGTTTGCTAATGCTTCAGGCTTGTGTTTACCCCTCAGCCTGTCTGTTTAATCTTCCCCTGTAACAGACTGCCAATGGAGACAACTGAACAGTCTCAAAAAAGGACTGCTAATGCACTTAAAGACTCCAGGCCTCTTAGTGCAGGACAAGTGTGACCCTCCATCCCGATGCTCTCCCCATCTTGAAAGTGGTCACCAGGGGTGTGCTGGGCTGCTTGCAGACTGTGCTCCTATGGTTTCCAATGCTCTGTGTGAGGCTCTTGTTAACCTGAAAAGGGGAAAAATCAGCCTGACCTGCTCTGTACTGCCCCACAGGCATTGAATGATGAGAAGAGAGTAAAAACACATGCAGGAGATGCAGTAACAAGCACAGGCTGTATTTTCCCATGCATGTTTGAGATTGTTCCTAATCTGCCTCACACTTTCTGTATAGCTTTGTATTACACTTTGTTCCTGTTTGTTTTGAGCAGCTTTATATTTTCATTTTCTTTGTTCTTCAGTGCTTTTGGCAGGTCAGAGTGGTCAGCTTGTGATGCTTCCCTTTGTTCTTGGTTCAGTTAGGTCATCTTTTTGTTGTTTTACTGAATCTTGGTTAGAGTATCCTGGCTTCAAAGAATCTCTGTTGTTTGCAGTCCTGACAGTCTTCATTATCTTTTCATGTTGCATATTAGGTAGAGTCCTTTGCTGATTTACCCATTAACTGTGTGTTTAAAACACAGCATATGTGGTAGAGAGAAACCATGGCATTTCTAAATCTTGGGAGAATGCAGGAAGTAGTACACATAGTCTATGAGGAGATGTTCCACTATGCAGAGGTAGCCAGAAAAGGGGAGACACAACAAGAAGCTTGTGAAATGCTTCAGAAATCAAACTGAGTCACAGTAATCAAGAGTGAAAATCTTTTAACACACGTGTAAAAATTCCTTGTAAACAAAGCCTGTGTACTTCAGCATAGGAATATACATACATACAGAGTGAAGAACCAGTTGTAACAGTGGGCTGATTTAAAGGCAGAATTTTTAGAGCTTGAGCAATAAAACACAGTATTATCCAAACCTTCTCTTCATGTTATGATTCTTCCTTCTCTGGGTGGGAATCACTTGGCCTCCAAAAGGCCAAAAGGGCAAAGAGGATTAGGAGGTAGTTAGACATTTCCTCATTTTGAAAATTATGACTGTTTCTTCTTTGTGAAAGCCACTTCAGATACATGAGAAGTCTTGAGACTGGTTTTTAGAAAGACAGTGTGTCACAGCTTAATGCTGAGCCAGTAATTAACTGAATGACAGATGCTCTCTATTAAGCCCCCTCCTTTCCCTCATAAAGAAAGGAGAGAGAATAAGGGAGAAATTTATAGTCTGGAAACTAAACTACAGAGCTTTAATGAAAACAGTAATGATAAAAAAAAGGAAAAATTATTAAATATATACAAATATACACAAAACAATACCACATTCCCACTTCCTCCCAATAACACATCACCACCAAGGCTGCAGGGCAGCCCTGGAAAAGTCCCAGGCTGGGCTGCTGGAGTCAGCAGCACCTGGGAGCTGGAGGCAGGAGCACATGGATTAATGAGGGCACAGATTGGGACCATAGGCAGACAAATGGACTGAATCCTCCCAGGATGTCAAAGAAGGAAGCAGAAAGAAAGGGGTTTGACCCTCGTGATCCCCCAAATTTATACTGAGTATGATGCGTATGGGGTGGAATACTCTGGTCAATTTTGGTCATTTATCTTGTCCTCTCCTCCCTAAAGGAAGGTCGCAGGTGTAACCACTTTGCTCCCTTTCTCTTTCTAGAGCATCAGATGTCCCTCAGAACTGAGCAGTGGCCTTGGTTCTGGATAGCATTCTCTATCTGTAACTATAAACAATGAGCATTTTCAGTCCAAGAAGCAGACACTGACTGAGAAACTTGCTGTTAATTTCAGCAAGTGCAGCTACTTAGAAGAGACTTAACTGAAAATTACAAGATAGAGTTTTAGCTCTGTCCTGTCCCAAACTAGGACATTGTGCTTTGCTCAGCACAAAGGAATCTGTGATAGACCTTAGTGTTCTATATCTGAGAAGTAAAAGTCATGCAAGCAGTTTTGGTGTAGACTATAATAGAGAAGGAGAATAAAAAGAGGTGGTTTTGTCTGGATGTTGACTTGTAATTAGCCTTACGTGTTCTTGCATGCATCCACAAAAGAAGGGGACTCATTTCAAGAGGGACTGCATTGTGATTTGGAGCCAGATTATTTAAATTTTCTGTTAGATCCTGGGTCAAACACTTTAAAGTGATTTTATAAAAGTAAACTTAAGTAAGAAATAATGTGAAAATAAATAGCACGAGAATCTCTTCATGTGAAATACAAGTTATCTCATGCCTGCCTAGGTGTTTTAAAGCTATGTGATCAGATCAGTTCATTATAATTTTATTATTAAGTAAGGTTTTAGCATGCACATTTGACTCTTAAGAAACAACAGAGGAGCAAGCAGACTGCATGATACACTGATCATGCCTAGTTGTTAATCTGGCCAAAGAACAGGAAGACTTTTTGGTCATCCTTCTTGCTCATAAGAGTCCAACTCTTAAGTTGCTGAGCCTATTAGATGTCTTTGTGTGTATTGTTGTTTGCAACCATTTTTTATTTCTAGTAAGAAAATATTGCCAATGTGATAAACTTCATGCCCCAAATGTAGCTCATATTCAAGTACAAAACTTGGCAAAGCTGTCTGAAGCTGTTGTCTAATTCTGTGTAAACTATGTTCCAACTTGCAGATTTTGTTGGTGTTAAATGATGAGGTGTTTTCCAAGCTTCCTTAATGCCTGACGTACATTTAATAGATCAGTGCATTGACATCTGAAAACATCTCCTACTGTTCCCTGCCCAGTGAAGAAGACCTAAGACAAGAGCTATGTTTTGTAAAAAATTAGTGTCTGTGTTTGAAAAAAATCCACAGTTTCTGGTGAGGAACAGTTTGAGCAATTTCTTTGAGTAAATATTATGTTATTGTTAAGGATCAGGTGGTTTTGTTCTTGGACTAATTGGCTGTCCTGTTTGTCAGTTCAGAAATTCCACAAATACAGAGGCCAAGGTGATTCTCAGAAGGCATCTTTGCAGATGGTATTTGCAGTTCAGTGCATGTGGCCATCTGACTCAAGTTCTTCCTCAATGCGCTCCGTGTTTCTCATAAGCTCTCTCTCCCTTTAATTTTCCCCAAATCAATTTAGAGCATTTAATTTACTGAGTCTGTGGGTTTACATATGAACAGCTAATTGCCAGCTACAGTGGGTTCTGAAGCTGGAAAGCAAGGTGTCATTGAGCCAATGTCTACATGCAATGCTTAATTGATTTCTCAGTGATGTTTCTAGCTTTGGAATATTTTGCTGCTGGTTTAACAGAGAGGGAGATGTTTGATATAGCATGTTAGGTGTATGCCACAAACAGCCCTGATTCAGTTTTTTCCAAATCTGCCACTGCAGTACTGACAGGACTCATCATGTCTGTAGTACCATCTGCCATTATTGATGCCATATTCTGTAGAATGAATGCCAGCCCCATTTGGAAGTCTTTACTATGGCATCCAGCTCATCATCTGCTCTGGTTGACTTTAGCAGGTGTGAAAAAAAACAGGACTGCCCTGCTATGAAGCTTAGAAACCATGGAAATCTCAGCCAAAAATACCCATTTGGAGACAGAGCCAGTCGATTCACTGAAGCCAGGTCATTAGAGTTGGCATATTGCACTTTGCCAGCGAGCTGATCTCCCACATCTGATGCCAACTATGTCTTTCCTTCAAACAGCTGACGTGTACAAAGGCATCTATTCCAACCATCAATTGCTTCAGCTTTTGCTCTAGTGTTATATTAATAGCTATCAAAGGCTTACTCTTTTCTCACTTCCGATCTTGTAGATATTGCCTCTTACTGTCTGGCAGCTCTCCAGAAGAGACAGAGGTCTGGAAGGTCCTGTATAGTAGGAGCTTCAGGGCTTTGCATCTCAAATATTGAAGTTGCTCCAACTTACCTGTATGAGAATTTTCACATAGTACACCATGGTAGAGTTGAAATAGGGTCCTAAAAGTGCTTCACATGTGGACCCTCAGTAAGAGTTGTTCTCCCTGCTCTAGGTTGAGTGCTTTAAGTGTCCACTGGCATTCCTAAGTTGTTAAAAATAAAACAAACAAAAAAATGAAATCTGGACCGTATTTCTAATTTAGGTAAATTACCTAAGTGAGTGTGAGAGGTATTCTAATGTATTTAAGGGAGAGCAGTCTTCACTGTAATTTCAGTAGTAGTATTTCTTAGGCACTTCAAAGTGTAAAATGCCCAACAGATTATTTAATCTTGATTGTCCATTGACATTAAGACCATGTATGCACTAAGAGTTAGGAGCAGCTGTGCATGTCATGTCTGAAGGCATCAGCCTCCTACACCTTAAACCTTTGGCAGCAGCTGCTTCCATGATTGTTTTGAACTTGTGGGTGAGAACTCAACCATCCCCCAGCTGCTTCCCTGCCATCTCTTTGTATTGTATCAGAAGCAGTTCTTTGCAGTCCTCATCAGCTGTGTTTTTTTCACTCCATTGTCTGCAAAGTGAAAAACCTCACAATTCATCCTATGGTTTCCATTTTCTGACATTATGGAAAAAGATGTGGGACTCCACAAGTTCTTTCCTGGACTTGGTGTGAGAATGAGCTGGTAGTCAGACTTGAAAAGTGCTATGTCCCTAGAAGTGCTGTGGTCTGGTAGTGATGTAAGGGTTAATATAAAATGCCTGCTAGTAGTTGTCTAGTGGTCATATTGGCCTGTTAGAAGCTAACATAGAATGCTTGTTTAATAGAAGGGAAGTAATTTAGAAACAATACCAACACTTCTGTCCTTTTGAGCCCTAATTCAACTTGTCTGACAAGACACACTTTTATCATAAGACAGGAGCAGCAAGCAAAACCTAGCAGCTTTGTTTTATGCTAAGAAATGAATATGAATGTTCTATGCTATCAAAGCAAGAAAATAATGTTATCAGGTATTCCTGTATAAAACATATTTAATTTCTAGCATCCCGATTTAGTTGTTGGCTTTGAAGGGTTAAAAACTAGAGGGCTACTTTTTTACATTCATGAGTGCTAGATACACTGCTGAACACATTCTTATGTCCAAAAATTCTGTGTTAATGTAACTTCAGCAAACTCATTTGTTCAGCAATCTCACCTCTACTGGTTATTGAGATGACACCCAGCTCCTGCATGCAATATATATGTGTATTTTAATTATGCTCTTTATCAACAAAGAGCTAGCTCTTCTTCCCGAGAAAATCAGAAGACTATATTAATATAATATGGATTCTGAGACTAGCCTGATGTAGAAGGGATTGTTTTTCTTTTAATACAGTGAGTAAAAATCATAAAATGAGAACTACATGAAATAATTTTGCACAGGGGATAAATACATAAAATGAGAACTACATGAAATAATTTTGCACAGGGGATAAATACATAGAAATGGTCTCAATTATATTAAACATAACAAAAATGTTAGAAAACTGATTCCCTAAGGTATTTTAATTAATAAAAATCCTCATTATTACTGGAGTTGAATTGGAAATTCTGTAGAAACTTGGAAGGAGGCAAAGAAAAAATTGAGTTTTGAAAAGAGTATCTGGGGGATAAGGGTGTGATTACTAGTGAATCAAGGGTTTTGTGATTAGAAAACAATGAAGTGAAAGAAGACTTGGACATTTTTTTTAACTTTTGCATAATGTTTGTGATGTTTAATCTCATATGTTCTTTTTCTTCTAGCTACGAATGTCATGGCTCATCCATGGTGTCTTGCTGGGAAATATCTCTCTTGTGCTGGTCGAGAACAAGACAGGAAAAGAACAGAGACAGACTTTCTGGCATTCAGATCACAGTGAAACTTTGGGAATATGGCAGTGGATGATCTTGCCTCTCCCAGATATACTGGATAGGTATGAATCTCCTCATCATTATCCTTCATAGTGATCAGTCATTTCATCACTAGTTACCTGGCAATGAAAATGGCCTACATCAGTCACAGAAGTGGTTCCCTCAGGGAGAGGAAGCACTTTGTCTCTGGGAGGTATCTTTTGTTACAGGTGGGGAATGAAAACAACTGAGTAATTAGAGAAAAGCTCCAGTCCTGAGTGGTGGTCTTGGTTCGCAGACTGGGTCAGTGGGTGGTCGACAGCAAGGTGCTTAAAATCATGTCTCTCCATTTTTTTGATTGGAAATGATAATTCCCCTCACATACTGTTCACGTAGCATGTTTGATCCTCTTTTGTGGTTTGCTAGAGTTGCACGTGAGCTCCATAGTTACATTTTTTTCTGGGTACCAAAGTCTGCAGTACCTCTGCCTGAGGAGGGAGATGGGAGATGGGAATGAGAATGAGAATGGGAGAATAACCTGCTAAAGATCAGACAAGGATGCATCTGAACACCTATGCATTAGCTGCAGCAAGCAGCTCATCCCAATAAAGGGCTGCCTCAGTTATGACTGTATTCTGGCTCTAAGCATAGGGGGTTTATCTGGTAGCATATGTTTAATCTGGTAGAATATGCTTATTTAAAGAGCGTTGGTTTAGCTGCTTTGTACAAGTCAGCTTTAAGGAAATACTCTGTTGCTCATTGTTTACTTTTTGGAAATGTTCTGGCTTATGCTGTTTATAGAGAAGATAGAAACATATTTCTCCTCCAGCTGCCCTGGCCCTTAGGCTATAAGAGGCATCTGTAGTTAGTGTAATGAACAATGTGTCCTTTGTCTTTTTGGAAATTTGTGCCCTAGAAATAATGGATTTCATTAAGGGATAATTTGCCTCATAAGACAGTTGAACAAATGTATGAATATGTCTCTTATTTTGCTGGCTCTTGGGGATGCATGTAGGCTGCAAATACAACCAGGACACTGCTAATGCTTTGGTCTTGAATGCATAATTAATGTGTGTGTGTGTGTAAAGATTTTTAAAATGTTAGCATTATGTTTACTGCGCTGTCACTGCTGAAGCACCATTTGGTAAAATACCTTGTTGGTTCATTCCATTTGGCTGTTTCCTTTGAAGAATGGTATATTTTGCCATTATTACTTACGTGATTTATTTTCTAATGGTGCCAGGGTGATGTTTTGTACCTGAATTATTCTGTACTATTGCTTTCCTTGAAATTTTCTCTAGCTGCACAGTCAGACAGAAAACACTTTTAGGAGCTAGGCTAGCAGCAGTTCACGTGGAATCAAAGATCCAACTGATACAGGGTGCTGACTCTTATGCATAATGTGCTGATACTCTTACTTCCCTATTACTTACAGAGAAGGACAGCTGGGTTCACTGCAGGGATGGAGTTTCTTGGAGCTTAAGATAGGAAGGGAAAACTTCGAAGTTTTATCATTTCTTGAAAAGTTTTCTTATTTATTCCCAGAAAGTTCAGTACTTTAATGATTGTTTTTTCTAAGATTGGTTTAGTTGAAACCAGTCCTTCTTGGGAAGGAAGTAATCTCCAGTGAGACCTGGAAATACTGCAGGCATCTTTCTCAATGTCCTGAAGCCTATTTCTGAGGAAATCTGGACTGATACACAAATTAGGAAGGAAGTCTCTGCAAGTATACAACAAAATGGTAGTGGGGAGACTGTAGTATTTATACTTTGGAGATAAATGACAGTTCTGTAATAGTATTTAATTAATGATAACACAATGCTGGTGCTGCTGAAAGATTACTGTGTCTTTTTCTAATTAGTTCTGATATGGGAGCACCAGCTGGGAGGGTCTCTGTTAGAAGCATATTATGGATATTCCTACAGAAGGAGCTAAAACTTTACATCACCTCCCAGAAGTTCTTGAATAAAGCACACCAGTGTACTAGTTCCACACAAAATTAGGCATTCCATTGTGATTGGGAATCTGAATGGAAATCTCATTAATAACAAGATAACATGCATTAAACTGCTCAAAGTATGCTTGTTGAAAAGCTGCTTAACCATTATTTCCATGTTTGGCTTATAGCACTTCAAAGAATCATTAGAAAGGCTTCAAATAAATCAGATCAGCTTTATCTTTAGAAGCAGAGATTTAAAAAATATTTTATATCCCTCTGGCTGTTGGGAGAAGTTATATTTTGTCAGAATATCACAGAACATTTCAGGTGATTTGGCAGGAACAGAAAGTAGGGAGAGGTATAACAAAGACACTAAGCTGGGACTGAGTGATGTTAGTTGAATTTCTGGCACTGTGTTAGCCTGGGCAACCCTAGGCACATATTTAATTTCTAAGAGTATGATGAGGAAAGGATTGTCTTCTTCCCTCCCATATGATCCTTAGGAAAGCATCCAGTTGAAAGTTCACCATGTGCGAGTTCTTCCCTTTGCCATGTGGACTTTAAAGAGGCTGAAGTCCTGGCTTTCTACAACTGCCTAAAGTCAGCTATTCATCCTTTTTCTAGGATGTGTGGGCAAAACAGTCTTTACAATTGGCACATATGATGTAGAAGTTAAAAGAGCTGTAAACCAATTATAACTTATCAGTATCTTCTAGGGGGCTAGGGGGAGGAAGAGCAAAGGGCCTGGTGAAGGATATGCCATCAAAGCAGCTACAAAGCAGCCAGCTGTAGGCAAGAGCTCCTTCAGCTGTGCAAGGATCAGATTGTGACAAAAGGCAAAGTCTTCAGACATGGCATATTTTAACTTACCACTTAAATACACTCAACAGTAACTAATAATGCTTACTATACCTCATTTGGCCCCCATGGAGCTACCTACCCGTCCCTGAAGGACACCTTATCTGCAAATCAGGTAATCTGCACAGATTAGTGAAAGCTATGGAACTGTTCATTTTTACTTACTGGAATTTACACATTAATGCAATATTAAGGTATTCAGATTAAGAGTAGTGTAGAGAACTGTGTTATGGTTTTGTTGGGGTTTTTTTTTGTGGAAAATTACTATTTGTTTTCCCATTTTAAGTGATGAGCCTGTTGAGAACTGTTCGTTTTTAACTTGACAGAAATGCGAGTAGGAAAGCTCTGTGGTAGTTGATTTGGCTTGCTTTTTTTCCCCTAGATTTGTTTTTAGTATGTAAATGTTAGTTTAAATTTTAATAATGGTCATGCAATTGTGACAGCAAGAGCAAACAGAAGCCTGATGTAATTGAAGATGAGTGATTTGCGTAGCCAATAATGAGACATTGTTTTACCTTAACAATATGATTAAGGTATATCATGTACATAAATCACAAGCACATGTAACAAAGTAATTCTCTGGAGCTCTTTGTAGGATGATGCTTATTATAACCAACCCACTTAGCAACTGTTTTTTCTTGGAAGTGTAAAACGTGGAAAAGGATTAGCTGTAATAAGGTGAAGCCTGGCTGGAAAATTAATACTTTAACAAACCAATTCTAATTCTCTTTATTTCTGCTCCCTCGATGAAGCTGAGGTCAGCCATGTGGAATAATATGTAGACATGTTCTGTGGGTCCATCTACGACATGGCTGGCACTGCCTGGAAGTGGACTCTGCATGAGCCAGATAATGTCTTTTAGGGCCTATATTCTCTACTAAATCTGTCTGTTTCTTTAAATATTTCGTTGTAATTTCTGTGAGAGGAGCATTTTTACAAATGGCATGTATAAATAGCAACCTGTCTAAATTCATTCGAGTCTTCTGGTAGAAGAAGATTGTATAGAGATATAAAAGGAATACAAATATGTCTGCTGGTTAAGAAGGTTCCTTGGCATGCTTCCTTTTTAAGTGTATTTTTTTGCCATTACAAAGTCTAGGTTTGTAGCCAGTCTTAAGTAGTAATGACCAGATAGCAGAAGGGGTATTGAGACAAGGAGGTTACTTGAGTTCCCTAGAAACTAAATTTTTAGTCGTAAATAGCAGCACCATTTGCTTTGTCAATGATAGCAAAACTAGGTTGTGCCCTTTTAATAGGACAGCACATTGAGAATATTAAAAACAATTTTCTGTTGGTCCCATTGTGCTCAGAATGCTTTAAAACTGTTTTCTTTCTGATGACCTCTTGAACACCAACAGAGGAATTTTACTGTGTTGGAAGAGAAAAATGTGACTTACCTGAAAGGCTCGGTCTGTATGTGACCTTCTGGAGGAAGACAGCAAAGTCTACAACCTTAAGTTATCCCAGAAGGGAATATTCTGTTGGCAGTAAGTCAAAATTCATGTTCAGGTTATTATACTTTCTTTCTTCAAACTGGCTTCTTTACCTGTTTGAGTCCTTCTGGCTCACCGGATTTTTATGAACTACATTGGTGCTCATCTTTTTTTTTGTCTGCATATCAAAGTGGGATCCTCTTTCGGTCCTTGGGAGTGAGACACTTTATTCTGTCTGGCTATTTCAAATCATAAGAGCAGCTCTAATCATAATGGCAGCTAAAGCAGCTGGGGAACCTCCAATTCACTGCTGCAGTAAAAAGAGCAGTAAAAAGAAGTTGTCTCATAGTCATACAGCTCTGCTGCATTTCTAGCACTTGTGACTTCCGATTTTTTTTTTTTTTTCTAGTAAGTGTCTGGGCATCAGGTCTCCCATCAAGGAAATACAAGTAAAGTTTTTGTCAAACTTCTGTACCCAGAGACCTGTTTGTCTGCTGTTATTCCTGAACTTTTTTTCCACTCTGCTATGAAGAAACAGGAACCCTCCACACAAGCTAGACATAAGTCTCCCTACACATTACCACTTATGTATTCATTGGTCACATTTACACCCAGAACTCTTTATTCTTTCTGTTGCTCCAGAAATGTGGTCCTACATTACTTTGTTAAAAGAAGAATGAGGCTTTTCTGCTCTGTAGCACTAACTATCCTGATGCCCTCTGAAATGAAGTTATTCTACTGATGGCTGTTCTGTTCATCCGGAAAAGGGGGTTTAGTGACAGTGTGTTAAGAGCACCTGTGACAGATTTTGTACGTGTATGTTTTCAGCATGGTTGCCTTTAATAACACCTTTGAATCTCAACCTTTATTAGTGGCTTTTAGATAACTTCCTGCATAGCAGTTCTGTCACCCTAACTGAGTTTGGTTAACATGCTTATATTTCTCCACATGGTCTCATTCCACCTAAGTATGTCATTTATCCCAAAAAGTAAGTATTCCTTTGTGAAGTGAGCTAACAATGAATTTGTAACAAAGAAGTTAATGGGAATCTGGATGTAATAAGGGTTAGTGACCTGAAACTTCTCTGTTCTGTAAGTACCTTGGTCTCTAGCAGGTTCAGCTTTAATTATTTTAGCTAGGTAGAGGGACAAATCAATTCCATCAGGGGCAAAATTTCACAGGTTATGAAGTGGAATCTGTACGTACAGGCATGCTGTGATCGTGTCCCTGCATGGGGCATTGTCTACAAAGGAGATTAACATTCAGTCTAAGTTAATCCCGGTCTTCATCATAAAAAGAAAAAAAAAATGATTATATGTCTTTCTAAAATATGGCATAAAGACAGCTGCCTGAGTCCAGCTAATAGAAACCTGACCTGTCTGTATGAGCTGGGGACAATATTTAGGTGGAATTAAGAGTTGTTACTGGAGGGAGGCAGCTGTACCTGAAGAATTTGCACAAAATCAGCTTTCTGAGGTCTTCAGTTCAAGGAGAATGTTTTTTATTTCCCTCCAAATAGAAAAGGATGTTGTACACCCAAAAGCTAACATTTCTGTGCAATGAAGATCTAAGGATAGAAGGCATAAGGAAAAGTTTGTCCTCATGGAGGGTAACCAGCATAACTATAGGGGTATTTTCCTATTTTTACTTAATTTCCCTCTTTAAAAATTTGATGGGAACCAGTCTTCTGTTAGGATGAAGAAAAAATAAAAAAAAAGTGAGCAAAAAGAACAAACTCAGCAGAAAATCTAGGATGTGATGAAGCTCAAATACTGATCACACTTAAACCCCAAGATGTAAAGATCCTGAGGAATGGGGAAGATTAAAGGCCAGAAGCTTTGTTGTTAGCCTGTTTCTGTCAGATTTAACTGAGTTGGGTTGTGCTTCATTCTACCTTTCAAGGAGCTGTTCATCTGGATTCAGATTTCACAGATTTGGCCAAACAAATAAACAAGCTCATTTTTTATGTCTGCTGCCATTTCTTATCTGTGACTCTGATATCTTTGACCAGAGGTTTTTGAATTTGTGTAAAACTTGTGTCCTGACAGCTGAGCTGCTGTTCCTCAAAGGGGAGATTTGAATTAGAGCTTTTTTGTGCACCTACTAAAGCATTTCCTATCTGTATCAAACAGATTTATTTTTTTTTTCTCAGCTGGTGCCCAGCCCTGGGGGATGTAACTTGTACTTCCCAATTTTCATACATCTAAGGAACTTTTATTATAGCTGAGCTCTTGGGGTCAAGTAGGACAAAGAAGAGACAGATAGTAGCAGTTTCCACCAGTCTTCAAGTAATTTTTTTTTTTTTAATATCCAAGCCATTAAAGCCTTTTGTAGCAGCCATATTTTCAATCCTGTGAAGAAATCAATTTTTCAAACACAGATTTATCTGATAAGGATTTGGATTCCATGTGAGGAACTTTCAAGGAATTATTAAACTGGTTTTGCTGCTCCTATGTAATTGCCTTCAGGAATACTCTTTCATGGCCATCCACCATAGCATCTTTGCTTGCAGTGAATATATCTACAGAGTGCTGTATCTGTGCTCTATCAGTGCCCACTGAAGCACTGGATGTGCAGCCAGCATACCCCACTTTGATCTGTGCAAAAATAGCAGTGAGATGCTCCCCCCTCCAGCATTTTACTGAGTCACTGCAATAACATTCACTTCTGTTTTTTCAGTATCAGCTTTCACCAGAGTCAAAGGAGTTATTTCATTGATTTCAAGGATAAAACAGAAATTAAAAAGAAAGGAGGGGGCAATGGAACGAGAGTGTCTGGGGTTTTTTTCCCATCTCACTGATGTGTGACATTTCCAACTTCAGTTTTGATTAAATTTCCCTTAATTAGTCCATTAAGCTAAAATCACCAAAGCTAATAATTGACATGTTGGTTAACTGATGATCTTGTTTCAGTGGAATTTGAAAGACATTATATTTCTAAATTAATAGTAGCATTAATCTTGAGAAGAGAAAAAGATGAACTATTTGTTGCAGAAATGCTGGTCTCGAGAGATCTGTACTGAAGCTGCATTCATGTTAGAAAAAAAATCAGACTAATAGACAACCAGAGCAGCACTGATGGTCCTAGCAGTGATTGACATTCACATGATTTTTCTATTTTGGTGGAATTTCTGTCATTTTTTTCCAGTTCTCCTGTGGGTAAAATCAACATGGCTGTTTCTTACTTGAACAAACTGTAAATAAAATCCAACCTATGGCATTCTTTTATGGGCACATTAGATTCCATTTCCACCTTCCTGCTTCCTGGAGGCTACAGCAGCACACAAGGATGGAGAGAGAAACTTCTGCTGACTATTCCCATAGTCTGTAATTAACAGCAGGTCCTGGTTCTCCATAGCACACCAGGCTGTTACCTGTGGTGGTACAGCACCTCTTTCACATATGGTTCAGTCCTCTCTGCTGCTGGCACAGTAACATACAGGAAAATGTAGATCAGAGCCCGTTTTGACTGTGCAACAGCTTTTTTTTAAGACTTTTATGGCATGTCTTGAACTGAACAGCTTATGTTTATGCTAGAACTTGTGATTTCGTTTGAAGTGTTGTGAGATGTCAGCTGTGGAACAAACAGGGAGGAGTCAGGAGGAAGTCAGCTTAACATCCAAGGGTTTTATGCTCCTTCTAGTTCTCCTAATCGGAGGAGAATTCTCCTCCAGTTCTCCTCCACAGTGGGTTTCAGGCTCACTAACCAAGAACTGTAAGGCTTCTGGCAATGTCAGACTGCAGTTGCACTTTATGTGGATTGGGAAGGCAAAAAATACACCTTTGTGATCTTCTGATTTGTTTGGATGGAGTTGCTGATTTTTGAGCTGATAGAGATTGATCATTTAGCAAGGAAAAATGTTTTGAATTTCCTTTGGTGCTAGGGATACTCTTTCTTCGCCATATTCACCATTTTTTGTGTAAATCACCTGCTGTTTCTTAGCTGCTGTTGATGTCTTTAGAATATAAAAACTGCATTTTAGAATATAAAAAGTGCATTTTAGAAAAGCCCCTTCATATATCCAGTGCATATCTCCATGGAGCAAGAAATTCAGCATTGAAGTGTCATTGTTTTATTTCACCGGGAAAAAAAAAAAAAAAAAAAAAAAAAAAAAAAAGAAGAGGGAGCATAGTTACTATATCAACTCCCTTCTGTTGTGAACAGACTGTGTTCCGTCCTAAACCCTCTACATCTTTCAGGGACTGCCACAATCTTTCTCTGAAATTTTGTGCTTTTGTTAGGTCAGCTTTTCTTACACTGGACCCATCTATAGCTTAGCAAGAACTCCAGCTGCAGAAGAAGACAACATCTCAATCTAGATAGACCCCAAGGATATATCTGTCTGTTGAGGCTGTTTTAGCTTTTGCCAAATTTCAGTGTTATCACTGATAGTGAAAGCTGCACTGTATTTGAGAACATCAGAGGTGGTTATGTTTGCTGACAGTCATATGGCTGAAAAAGGCAAAACTCCTGTGGCAAAACACAGAGAGCATGCTGCATGTACATCCTAAAGTTAATGTACACACAAGCAGAGAAGGTTCACTTGAACTTTGTTTTGTGTGGTTGATTAGTTGGTTAAGGAGAGGTAGATTTTAAAAAACAGTAGGAGACAAAACTAATGTAAGCATACTGATAACAGATGAAAAGCTGAGAGAAAATATTTTCAACCCAGTACAATGCATAAAGGGCTGGAGTCTCTGAGAATAAAAGACCTGAAAAATACTTAGTTCTGCCATCAGATTCTCATCTAACCTGCAACACCTGCAAGAATTCACATTCTGGCTAAGCCCCTTTATCTAAAAGCTAGAGCTGGAACCAGCAGCCATAGATCTGTATTAAAGTGACCCATGAATTGCTTAACGTTTGCTGGTGTAAAGCATCACAACACAACAGTGAATGAGGTTTAAATAATATTTTGTATTCTCTTGAAACTTATTTTACAGCATTTGATAGTTTCATGGTTTTACAGTCTTAATGCAACCTCTCAGCATTGTATCTTGTTTCTGAGCCATGATTAGCTGCTTTGAGAAATTGTTCTCCTTCCTAAGCAGAGTACTATGATTTCATATGGCAGGTATGTATCAGGAGAACATGAACTTACTAAGCTAAGAGAAATGTGGTAATGCACCAAATTAATGTCTGGTCAATATACTATCAGATTTGAAGTATTTGACTGTGGTTTATTTTTTTTCTTTCCATTGACTTGTAATATCACTGAGGGTGAATTTACAGTGATCTTACTTCTGGTAATGTAGGAGTGGCAGAAATTCCTGGCAAAAGCCAGCTGAGAATGTGAAAGTGGTTTAAGACAAATCTGGTCAGCTTCTACAAAGAGAAAATGAGTTCTGCTCTTCCTGTGGTACTCAGTGCCTGTTCCTCTCTTTTGTGACTGCTAGGACCGTTTCACATACTTTGACACCTAGAGGTTGGATCTAAATTTGTTTCCGCCTTTGACTGCAGTTCCTTTTAGAAACTTCAAATTACTTCAGTAGCCCCCGCCTACTTATTTTTCTTAACACTTTAAATTCCTTGTGAGAATAAAGCACTTAGGTGTTTGATTATTTTGTGTGCCAGAAGTCATAAGAATTTACATTTTGTCCTGACAGGCACACACATACTTGCACCCGCTTCAGGTTGTATGCCTCTGGGGGACTGTATTCTTTTTTCTCTCTACCTATATTCATGTATAGCTGTCCTCCTCAGCGTTTTTTGCTAGTTCAAGGTAAGGATAATTTCTATATCAACTTAATATTTTTATATGTGAAAAGAAAAGTTCTTTTTCCCCATTCTAAAACTTCTTTAATTGCAAAGAGCTCTGAGTTTTGTCTCTTCAAAATAATTCACTCTGTCCTTCCTGTCTGTGCAGGTTTTGGTTTCAGATCATTGCTTCATGGGAAGAAGGATCTGATGCCATTATTGCTTTTGACAATATCTCCCTTAGTCTGGACTGTTATTTAACAAGTAAGTTTTCCCTTTGTCTGCAAGTAACCTGTCTTTTATTTGCCATACAATTGAAATCTGGAAAGTGGTTGAAACTGTGGGAAAGGGATCGGCTGATGTTATCTTCAAAAGACTCTTGAAATGTGCAGGTATGTTTCTGAAATAATGGTGCTTAGATGGAGACCATTCAAATAAAAACCTTATTAGTGGAGCCAGTCAGTGAACAGGTTCAGAGTTTGGCAGTAAATGGGTATTAAGACATACAGTGTGGGAGTGTCAGCTTCCAGGTGAGACAGTAGCATCATCTGTCCACCCAAGCTGATGCAGAAGCTGAGCTGTGATTATAGAATTCCACATGACCTGGTTTGCTGTGTGACAGTTATCAGAATGAATGAGAGTTGGACTCTGACTAGGGAAAGACAGGCATCCTGTGATTGACACTAGCTTTGCAATAACACTGGGCACAATACTCCAGTTAAATTGGAACAAGGTTATTTTGTTTGGGATGACGTGCACTTAAGTCTGAATCAGAAAACGGGATCTTTTCACTCTCTCCAACTCTTGGTAAACATTTGGATTGTGATCCAGAATTTATGATGGACTGGCCTTTAGAATATGCCCAATCTGTACCTCTGCCACCAGATTTCACCCCATTTAAGATTTTTATTGAACATTTGTGCCTGGCTCATATTTCTCAATCTAATGACAGTGGATTTCTTAATTTGTTCAGTGACCTGTTACTCTATACCTCAAACCAACAATTTATAGCAATCTGGAGGATTGCTGCTCTGACAACATGAAACTGAAAACTTGGGTTGGGCAGTAGAACTTAAGTGTGTTCTTTCATCTTGTAAACTCGAAGCTGCAACCTCTGTACCCCCGTTCAGACTGAAAACCTTTAAAGCACTTTTTCATCCATCAGCAGTCAGGATGTTTCATCTGCTTTGTGTTATGTTAATTTGCATTGGCTTGGGCTATGAGTCTTTCCATTTACCTAGTGATACTGCTTGCTTTCCATGCCTAAATACAATGTACCTCAGGCTCCAGTATTCTCAACAGGTCTTAAAATTAGGCTGTAATTTAAAAAAAAAAAAAAAAAAAAAAAAAAAAAAAAAAAAAAAAAAAGCTGTAATTAAAAATTAAAATTAGCCATTTGCTGCTCCCTAAAAGAGAAACTTTCTAGCAGTTGTCTGTATTACATATTTCTGCTTTGTGTCTTTGTTCACTTGATGGTTTGTCCACTACTCATTTCTGTTTATTTTTCTTTTGTCATGCTTCCCATAACAGCCATGAAAAGTCAATCTGCACTTTCCTTTTGATAGTGTTATATCCTGTGACTGAAGTCTGTTATATTCATCAAAGAAGTCTTCAGCCCTTAATTCAGCTTCAGTTATGGATTATATACTGTCTCAGCCATCCTCAATGATAAACCAATCTGTGACTTCTTGTTTTCTAGTCAATGGAGAAAAGATACCTCAAAGAACCACTCTAGACTCAAGCAACTTGGTCACCAATAGAGGTGGCCAGAAGAAGTTTGGATGGGAACAAAAACTCCTGGGAAATCTCCAAACCAACTCTGCACCAATTTCTGGTTCAGCAGGTAACTGTCTGCTCTGAGAAGCATTTTCAGTCAGGAGAGAGTTCAGTCAGCTAGTACAGATTTTGGTTAGATATGGCCAAACACAGGAGTATGTTTCCTTTTTTTTTTTTTTACCAAGGCCTTTGCTCAGAGCTTCTCCCAAGTCTTAGAAACAAAACAAAACAACTCAACTCAAGCTCTGGAAAGCAATTTAGTTTAGCTGTTAACTGGATTTTGATTGCAAGCTGAAACAGAAGGAGCCGCTTCTTGAAGTAAAATGTGCTTTTAAACTTTAAATCAGGTTTGCTTGTTGTCATGGCCATTTAAAAATAGACAGAAATCAAAGTGAAGTGTCCAAACTGACAGACTCTAGTATGGGGGAACCTTAACACCTGTCTCTAGTTAATATAGGCTTGGTTTGAAATAACACAGCTTTGCTTTTTCAGTAATATTTTCATTGCCCATTTGAAATAGTACAGCATTGGACTTTGCCTTAAAAACATGATTTTTAATTAGTTAGAAATGTCAGTGTTCAATGTTATTTCAAGTATGAAAGCTCTGTCCCCCAGCTGCCCTTTCAAGCTTAACTGTAGTTACATGGGCCAAATAGATGCAAGATTTTCATTCTCACATCACTGTCTCCCAAATGTTTGTCTCTTCCCTCTCTCCAGCTTTCCCAGACATTCATAATAGCTGTTTTGAGACCTACACATGCATTTCTATTTCAGTCTGCTTCCTTCCCTCCTTGCCAGCTTCATTTCTTTATTTGATTCAGGTGGCCACAACCTCCAGCCTACCTGGGGAAGCAAGGCTGACCATGAAAATGAGGACTGGCCACAGGAGAGAGAAGCACTTGCTCTAACTGCTACCCTCAGCACTATGTGCAGCTGCTTCTCTCTTAGTACCTGCCAATTTGAAATACCACCCCTCCTAAAGTAGGAAACAGGGATGTGGTTGGTATATGCCTCATTTAATTTGTCCATAAGAACAAGGATTTGTTCCTTCTGCCTTCTTCTCTGGGTATCAGGTTGCCTCGGGAAATTGTGGGTGCCCCTTTCCTGGAAGTGTTCAAGGCCAGATTGGATCAGACTTTGAACAACTTGATCTAGTGGGAAGTATCCCTCACCCATGCAGGAGGGTTGGAGCTAGATGATTTTCTAGGTCCCTGCCAATCAAAACCACTCTATGATTTTCAAAAGATTTCTTTGAGTGTGTTCTCTTCTAGGTTGTTTTTCACTTTGGTGTTGGCAGTGTGCTGTTGGACTACTGCATGTTTAACTACTTCAGTTATAGTGTTAGCTCTGATACTAACAGCAGTCTAGTCAGCGTGGTCAAAAGCTCCACACAGTCTTCAAAGCCTTCCTTGAAAAGCTGGATGTGTTAGCCCACTCTGTGCTAGCACAGCTGGTGGTACCTGAAGGCCCCTGTGAAGCATTTTTTGGCAGATGAGGCTGATGGTACAATCTTCAGTGTAGGCCAAGAGTTGCCATCAAGTGGAGATTATTGGTATTTTATGTGCTGAGTATCGTACAGAAAAAAAAGTGCAGAAGCACTGAGAGGAGTTTCAGAATGAGACAGTGGGAATGAGCCCATATGAGAGGATGCAGGACTGTATGAATCCATGCTTCAGCTGCAGAAGTTGTATCCAAGTTCTTTTACAGATGTTGTATGTGAGCCTGGGCTGGTCAGGTTGGTGTAATTTCTAAAAATTCTAAAAAAGACCCTCATGTCCTCTTTACAAATCATTTGAAGTGTACCTTTTGATATCTGTATCCCTGTTTCCTGCCTGTAACTGGGGCCACCTTTTGCTTTCAAGTACTGCTCTTAGGTCAGTGATCTTGTGGTAGGATCCATACTCAGGTGCAGATATGGATTTCTGTCTTTTGCATAGCCACTTACGTGGTGTCAATGCCTTAGTTCCCTAAGGCAGATGTACATTTCCTTCCAGGGTACCTACTGCTTTAGTAACACAATGGCCTGAAGTTTGAACGCAATGCTAAATGTAAAGTGGGTGTAGGTTTCTTCAGTAATTTTATTACTTCCTACTTCTCACTGAAATTATGGAATATCTTCTAGTTCTTCTGCTCCTTTCCTATCTGAGGAATTCCATTTAAAGAAATGCTTGGATAGTAGAAATAGTGGGAATAAAACTGCATAAGAGGAGGTCACCCAGGTACTTTGAGCAATTCAAAGAATTTGTTATGAACTTGGGGTGAAAATTCAACACAATTCCTATGGTACCTACGTCAGCTTGCCTAATTTCTGGCCTTGATCCTTCGTTCTGTTCATGTTCTATGGAAAACTATCTCCAGCCCTTGAAGTCTGAAATAACTCCTACAGGAATTTTCTCCTTTTTGTACTCTTGATGTAGACAGGGCAGAAATCAGAGAAGATAAGATGCAGCTTGCAGTGGGAAGTCATTGCATTTCTGGGGGTCTCCACAGCACTAAATCACCCTCTTCTTTTGTGTGGCTGAGTCCTGGCTCTCAGTAGATACTACAGATGCTTTGTTTGGTCCCTGGGATGTGCATTTTACTCAGCTTTAATCTTGTTTCTTTCTGCATCCTGTAATGCATTTAAGAAACTGCAGGCTGATTCTGTCAAGGCCTTTACTTTGATGGCCACGTATTTACTGTCGTGGAAATGAACAAACAGCATCAGTAGCACCCTTAAGTCCCAAATACCACACTGACCAGTATGAGCTCAGACAAAAGTAACTACAGCTAGTGTGATCTTTGGCTTATGTGATGGATCACAGGCTATAATATTTCTTCTCTAAGAAATCATATTAAAACAAAGAGCTGTGTTCCTATAGCTGAGAAGACAACAGGACAATAAAATGTCTCCAAGAGTCCTCAAGCCAGCTCAACCTACACAGCAGGAAGTACAATCTGAAAGACAGGTGCCACTTTGTTTATGTGTCAGTAAATCCAAAGCTCCATTGCTTTCAAAGAGAACAACCTCTCATATTCACCTGTTGGTCTTGCCTGTGCTTGGAAATCCATTTTCAAGAGCAGTGATAGTCATCACCACCAGCTTCTCTGTCCTCCCTATTCTCAGGCCCTGTACCCAGTAGATTATTTCAGCCTTGCCATAGCTTATTATGGCTTGGCATGCCTCCAGGATATGTACACTGAAGGTTCAAAACACATAATGGAGCCACGTTGTGAAAGATCCTAAAGCCTCCAGGAATCTATTAACCACCATCATGTGTCACACATGGGGTGCTGGACACACTATGTAGAGAATAAGACCCAAAATGTTTGGAACTATTGTGGTGGGATTGCTCTCTCAAGTTTCTTAACCATGACCAGGACTAACACAGTAAGATTCTTGTAGATTTCAAGTCTGTTTCTTGCAGTAAAGCAGCCATGGGACAGAGGATCATCAGGCAATACAGATGCTTTCCTTTTCAATTCATTAATGACATGTTACTTGCTGACATGACAGCTTCTTGCTGAAAGGTTGCAGGTGAAACTTAATTCTAAAAGAAGCCTGAAGAAAAGTTGTAAGAAAATCTGCATATAGCAGGATTGAAACAAGTTCAGTAGAACTAGAATCAGTGCAGATCTGTGCAGTTTATTTTGATGTAAACCAAGCTTACTTTGGCTTCAGTTTTACATTGATTAGGTATTAGTTTAAGCAAAACTGAAAGCTGCTCAACCATAGCATTTCTCTAAAAGAATTTAAGTACCAATTAAAAAGTCAATTTATATCAAACCAATGCTATTTCCTTTTACAGACAAGGCCAGAATATGGGGAATTCAAGCACAGAAAGATACAGTAACAATAATGAGAAACTCTAGGTAAACAAATTACTATCATGGAAACTGGAGGAGACAAAATAGGATCCTCAGTAGGCAATAGGAGATAATTGGCAGAGCAATCAAGATTTAATTATACATTTCTGTTGCTCCTGAATAGGCTGTAAATACCATGAGGATAGCTTTCTCATCTTTCCCACTGACAACTTACTCATGTCAGATCACAAAATGATGTGTTCTGAAATGTACAAAACATGAACCTTTTTCCCCCTCAAATCTTGCATTGTTTTGCCCCATCTGATCTACATATTCACCATCCATTGTATGACCATGGTTTCTTGCATGGAAACTGTCATCAAATTACTTACTCATCCAGACTCAATTACTGTTTTCCTTCAGCTCCAGTTTCTTCCTCACAATGCTTCGTGGTTGCATGGGTTTTGTCTTTTGCAGCAGGGAGAGTCCTCTTACCAGTACTTACAAGTCTGTTTCTCAGAAGAACTCTGAGTCACATTAGTTAATCAGATGAAGGAGCTGAAAGTGAATGAGTATTAAGTAAAAGAAAATTACATTTGGTTGCTCTTTGTGTGCAATTATACTAACTGAACTGTTGGCATAATTCAATAAAGGTATTTGCAGAATTGTATTTTTGAAGTAAGCATCAATTAACACAGTGAATAACAGTTCACTGCCCACCTCTCAACAAAAGTAGCATCCTGAACAGTGATAGAAAGTGTTCAGAGGCAGATGGCGGGATGTCAGATTATGTAGGCATGAATTCCTTTATTGCAGTGTGTACACAATTGCAGTGTACTCTCTGTGGGATTGAAAATAGCAAAGATACAGTGCTGAAAATCAACATAGTACCAGATCCCAACATTGCAAAGTTGAACTGGTATAAATACTCTCCACAGTTAATCATTCTGTTGAAATAAAGAGGGTAATGCACACATTTTGGACCTACATTTTAGAGCTGCCCACTCTTAAGAATAGCAGTTTAAATTGTGAAGAAACTGCTGTAAATCTCAGGAAAGGTTTTGTAATAATTTTCTCCACCCAACTTGATCTTTATTGTACAACATGCATTTCTAGTATACTTTGTAATTGTCAACAAATTCCAAAAAGTTAGTGGCATGTCTTACTTGACACATGATGAAAGACTCCAGCTATGTTTTTGGAACACAAAAGAAAAGATAAATCTTTTTTTTTTCATGCTGCTTGTTAGTTTCTGCTTCCAGAAGGCAGTAAAAAAAAACAGCACGAAAAAAAAACCAAAGCCAAAACCAAAACAAAAATGTCGTCATTGCTGTTTAAAAATGCTCTTGCCCTGTTATGCTGACCACAGATAATTTCCTACAAAGGAGCACTCATAGTATTCACTTTACATGGACACTTAAAAAAAATATGAAGCATGAATCAAGCTTTGAGTATTTCCTTGAAATGATACTCAGAATCAACCTGTCACACATTTGTCATCACCAAAGATGCTCTTCTAGACCTGAAAAACATGTCCAGTTGTTGCAACGTGACCCTCATGTAGAAAATTTATTTAAAGGGATTAAATCAAAAATTTAAGGCTTAACCATAGCAGGAGATTGCACATGCTGTAGTCTGTCCTAGGTTTTATCACTTCCAGTTTTCCATTTTGAGTGTGTCTTGTTTTGGGCTTATTGTCCCCTTGAAGGTCATCTGCTTCTACCTTTGGGAATGTGTTTGATGTTTCACCATAGACATCCAAATGGCTTCTTATTGTTCCAAGCAAAGACATTTACCTGCATGCTTTAAACATATGTTTCCATGCAGGTGGCTTAGCCCACTGGGGTATTGCAATATTAAATCAGTGTGATAGCTGACAGAATGGGTCTCTTATTTTCTGTTTTATGTGGTATTTTGCTTTGATTTTGAGGTGTTTGTTTGTTGCAAGAGTAAACATAAGTAATGTCTGGTGCAGGACTGTCTATATAAGAGCTACTGAAGCATTTTGCTTTCAAAACTTTTAGACCTTAGTTTCTTAGATGCTTATCCCCCCTTATCTGTGTTTTGGGGGAACACTGGAGGCAGAGGATGGCAGGAGAACACTTCCATTTGCTATCCACTAATTTTAAGATTGTATATTGCCACTTAACTGCAGAAGAGTTGGAGAAATAAGTAAAATTAAGTATGTAAGTATCCATATAGTTGTGATGGCTTTCAGAAGCTGTAGACAAAAAGCAGTCAGATATTGTGATACATAGCACAATGCATCTCTTAAGAGAATTTTATATTGGTTTTGGCTAAAACCTCAGGGGCCATGTTCTTCTCTTCATCTAACAAGAAAGAGTGAATAAAAAGAAGAGCTACTTGATCTTTGGATGTTCAAATCATGCCTTGTATATGTCCTCATTTCAGATCACTGGTTATTCACAACATGTGGTGCCAGTGGACCCTATGGCCCCACTCAGAGCCAGTGCAACAATGCCTACAGGAACTCCAACCTCAGTGTGATTGTAGGAGCTGAAGGGATTCTCCAAGGCATTCAGATCTGGAGAGTGCCAGCAACCAACACATACAGGTAAGGGAAACATCTCTGATTGTTTGCAGATACATGCTAGGCATATCTGAAGTATATTCAGAAGTTTGGCTGCATCTGCTCAGGATTTACTTCTCATTGATCCTGTGATTTATAGCCTTTCCAGTCTCAGATCTGTTGGTTGCAACTTTCTGGTGAAAGGGAGAAGAAGGAAAAGCAATAATCTGAAGCAGACAAACCTTCAGACTAGTTACAAGTTGCAAGACCTCTGTAAGTAGCTGAAAACCAGGTGGTTTGACCTCCCCAGGCCAAAGGACATATGTAATCCTATACATTATATGTTGAATTCTGGAATCAGAATGAGTTTTCCCACTCTTCACCTGGTATAGGAGGCCCAGTCATATGTCAGCATTTCTTATGGGACAATTTCCATAAAATTTTGCTCAGCATCTTGTCTTTTTTGAATCTAGGTATGGTAAGTTGAGTCTGTAAGTTTGGCTCACCACTGTAGAATTGCTTTTGGAAGCCAGCTACATAAATGTAAAGTTCTGTGATACTGAGGGTTCTAATACTTAAATCCCCCCGTGGAGTTATTTTTAAAGGGAGATGATTGGATAAAGTACAGTGCAACTTAATCAGATTTCACCAAGCATTTTTTCACTTTTCATTTCTTGGGAAAAGAAGTACAATCAAAGTTAGTTCACTGTATCTGAATGGTAACATCAAGCTGTTACGTGCATCAATGTGTGAGCAAAATTGTCAGTTAAATCAGTGAAAGTCTAGTAGTAGTTTTTTAATCCAACATTCCCTATTGAAACCAATGATGCTATAATGGATTTCATAGCAGAACATTCTACTGAAGGCTTCTAACAAATTTAAGTTAAAATTTACTGTCACCTTTTTTTTTTCTTCTTTTTATTGAAAAAAAATATTTGTATTGAGGATATCTGTCAGTCTTTAACATTAATCTACTGCAAAGCAATTTTTAAAAACTGTCTGCTCTCAAGTTCTGGCTAAGTGCCTATTACTACAAGGATTGATGTTAATGAAAAAAGCATTAATGATATTTTATCCAGCTATCAAAAATGAGTTGCATGAAGTGAATAGATTTTTTTCAAGACTGGCATTCAGTAAATACTGTTATAAAATATAACCAAAAGGAGAAGAGCAATAAACTTACAACATTGCCATTTCTTTAATACCACAGCCCAAGAAGAGACAGAATTCCAGTGCAACTGTAGACTGGTTTTTGCTACACAATACAAACCACAGATCCTCCAGAGTGGACTTATTTAAGTCCTGTAAATGACCTAAAAGACTTTTAGGTTCTGTAATAGATCTCTAATGACATTCATAACCTATATATAAATGAATGATACTCTCTTCTGCATCTCTTAAGGCTATAGTAGAGAATTCACAGCTTGGGGGAAAGACAAGACAATTACAGCCTTAAATGAACTTGACATCTTCCTGATTCTGGGCTGCTGAAGGGGTATCAGAGTCCCTCTGTATAGCATAGCCCCAGGAAAATGTCAAGTTGCAATTTCCATGCCAGGGCTTCCCAGAGTCTGGACCTTGCCTGTATTTAGCTCTCCCCTACAGGCCTGCTGCACTATAGATCCTGTAATTTAGCCTGATAGCCATCTCCAGTATTCCTGACCCAGAGATAAAATCCTCCAGCTGGCTGTTGGGCTCTTGAGAAAGCAGTAGTACTGTCATATCAATGCATTTTACACTGTGTAATGTAGACCAGCGAGTTACATTCCTGATAATTGCATAAGAAGGATATAGATAGTGTAAACAGGAGGTAGAATATGCATTATTAAAATGCAAAGACATAAAGCTCAACTTTCCACAAAACTCTCCTAGCACAGGATAACCACACCTAGAAAACCTCACCATCTGTGAAAGTCTGGACAGGCTGCTGCATACAGTTGGCAGCTTCATTTGAAGACTGGAGTCCTGAATGCTCCAATTCTGATATGGACAAAAATCATCTGGTTTGCTTACATGGGACTGCACATTGTATAACAATGCCTCATGCAATGAAGAATAATATTTTTCTTTCATTCTAAGCATTCAGAAGGTCTTGTCATCCCATATCTAGGCCTATGATCAAATATGAGATAATCATTGTCATCACAGAATGGTTTGTGTTGGAAGGAACCTCAAAGATCTTCTAGATCCAACCTCTCTGCATGGGCAGGGACACCTCCCACTAGATCAGGTTGCTCAAAGCCCCATCCAACCTGGCCTTGAGCACTTTCAGTGATGAGGAATCACAACCTCCCAGGGCAACCTGTTCCAGTGTCTCACCACCTTCATAGTAAAGAATTTCTTTCTAATATCTAGCCAAAATCTCCCCTCTTCTACTTTAAACCCATTGCCCCTTGTCCTATCATTACCTGCCCTTCTGAAAAGTCCCCCTCCAGCTTTCTTGTAAGCCCCCTCCAGGTACTGAAAGGCTGCTGTATGATCTCCTTGGACTCTCCTCCAGGCTGAACAACCCCAGTTCTCTCAGCCTGTCTTCATGGGAAAGGTTTTCCAGCCCTCTGATCATCTTTGTGGCCCTCCTCTGGACTTGATCCAGCAGCTCCATAGCCGCCTTATACTAGGGGCTGCAGAACTGGACATAGTATTCCAAGTGGGGTCTCATGAGAGCAGAGTAGAGAGGGAGAATCACCTCCCTTTATCTGCTGGCCAAACTTCTTTTGATGCATCCCAGGCTACAGTTGGCCTTCTGGACTGCAAGTGGACATTTCCAGCTCATGTCAAGCTTCTCATCAACCAATACCCCTGAGTCCTTTTCCTCAGAGATGTTTTCAATCCAGCGTCCATCCAGCCTGTCTCCATGTGTGGCATTGCTCCAGCCAGGTGCACAACCTTGAACTTGGCCTTGTTGAACTTTGGGAAGTTTGCACGAGCTCGCCTCTCAAGCCTGTCAAGGTCCTTCTGGATAGCATCCCTTCCCTCCAGTGTGTCAGCCTCACTGCACAGTTTGGTGTTCTGAGCAAACTTGCTGAGGGTGCTCTCAGTTCCACTGCTATATTGCAGGCAAAAATGTTTAACAGTGCCAGTCCAATACTGACCCTTGAGGAGCACCACTTGAGACTGGTGTCCATTTTGACACTGAGCCATTGACCACAACTGTTTGAATGTGACCATCCAGCCTGTTCCTTATCCACCAAGTGGTCCATCCTTCAAATCCATATTTTTCCAGTTTAGTAACCAGGATGTCATGCAGTGGCCACCATAGGAGCACAGCACAGAAGGACACAAAATGGTGTCCTAAACTGGCCAGTCTAGGCACTGCATTTTCTCATATTTTCTGAACTAGCTCTAATGTTTCCCATGACCTGTCTACCAGGAGGTAGTTTTTTTTTTTTCTTTAGCCCCAGTTTACACAGCTGGTTCTTGCTGCTCATCCTCATCTTTCCTAAAGTCACGGTTTACTTTTTCAGTTCCTGCAAGTATCACAGTAAAAGAAGAGGAAGTCAGTGAAAGCTGCTCAGTATTCTGGTTATATCTGCTCAGGGAGGCCTGAATCTTTCTTCAGAGACAATATGATTAAATAAAAGTTGTGCCTCAGGAAAGGGTTCCTGCTAAAACTTGAAGTCAAGATAACCCATCCTTTAAAATAATAATAAATAAGGAATTACTGCTGCTTGAGCCTATTGGGTTTTATTTCTCTGCAGCCTTTGAATGAGGCCAAAATGGGCTCTTCTGAACTTCCTGACATCATTGCCTGTATGGAAAATCTGTTCATTCACAGAAAAATATGGCCCCTAATTGCATCCAATTAGCCATTCCAGCTTGCTGTGACTGATAGTGTACCTCATTAACCATTACAAAATTCTATTGCAAATCTATTCAGTCTTCAGGTTCATGCAGCATATGTTCATGGTAGCCCAGTGCTGCATCCACCACTTTTTCTGCTGGCTTCAGTGTAGCCTTGCTGAGGAATGATTGCTTTGGTTATCAGCGGTGACATGAACATAATCATGTCACATTGTGGGGAACTAATGTGCTTTATGAGGTATTTGGTGCTCAGTAGTGGTTGCTTTGATGCTGGCAGCCTGGGAGCAGTATCACAAGGTGAGTTCTTCATGCTAATCATTAAGGTAAGTTGCTGGCTGAAAGTGAATTGGCTTCAGAGCCTCTCCAGGGTGCTCATGCACTGGTTCATTCTGCTTACAGCCTGTTTGCATGCAGGGGTGTGCTGGGCAGAGACACACCAGGTGCTATGGGAAAGGAGTAAAAGCAGAACCTCAGCCCTCAGGTATTGTGATTAGATTAATTACTGTCCGGTCTTCAGGGCACAGCACTGTGACACTGTGTACAATTCAGTTGTGCAAAACACTCAGTGCTCAGAAGTAGCTTTTGCTACCTTCCACCTACCTGGAAAAATTCAGATGCCAGACTCTTGTTTTCTTTTTTCCTGCAGCATCTCAGGCTATGGAGCTGCTGGTGGGAAAGGAGGGAAAAACACCATGGTGCGGTCCCATGGCGTGTCTGTGCTGGGAATTTTTGACCTCCAGAAGGATGATACTTTGTATATCTTGGTGGGACAGCAAGGCGAAGATGCTTGTCCTAGTGTAAGTGATTGCCCTTTCTGCTTTGCCTTAATCCCTTCTATAAATCCATGAAGTTTTGCCTGCTTACAGAGAAAATCATTGTCCTTGAGGTGCTTGGGTTGTTTGGTTCAAGGGATAGCTACAGTTTTGCTGGGAGGGCATTAGTGTGAAAAGATGAAATACCACATCACTGCCCTCACTTCCTCTTCAACATTCAGGCCTCATTGTATTTCTGACCAATGGTTGCTGCAAATACCAGAAAAAGTGCAACTTCCACTCTTGCAGACATGACAATCAATTAATCATTTAATTAATCATTAATCATTCTTTGGAGGATGAGGGAACAGGAGATGCTTATGGAGGAAACTAAGTATTATCCGATGAAATTTCACCTACAGGTTTGAGCTCGACATTTCAATGCTGTGCATTTCTCAGCTGTTGATGCCTGGCATCCAAGAGATGAAAGCTTAGCAGTCTGTTACAGCAGAGAAAGGTTGAAAGACATAGACAGGGAAAAGGTATTCTCGAAGCTTGGTACTAAAGTAAATAATGTTAAAACTGGAATTATACATACCTACAAATGAACTGTTAATATGAAGCCTTTTCAAAATAAGAAATACTCTAACTCAAACTTCCATCTAACATCTATAATGAGACATTACAGCTGATTGTAATATATGGACTCATTAAATTTCAGGCCACTGTAATCTTAGAATTTATTGAGTGCTAATGTAATTCTTTCATTGCAGCAAAGAGATTGCATTAACTTGTAGAAAGGACTTTTACTAGATTGGTTCGTAATCGGTTATGTCCTTGACATGAATGATTTTTTTAAAAATTCAATTGTAATTAGTGGTTCCTTTGGGTCACTGACTGTCATTTTATTAATCATCCCCACCCAACTCCATATCAACTAAGGAGAAGGAAGACCAGGGAAAGGAAGATTGTTTAGTTCCATAGGAAATTCTGCATGCACAAAATGGATGCCATTTGTTCTCCAACACATTTTATGGTCAACAGAATAGTCTGTAACTTGAGGATGCATTTATCAGGTCCATCTTTGAATGAAAGTACAAATGTCAAATAGGAGTGGGAGGTCAATCCTGCTATAACAATCATTTGTGCCTTTTTGTGTTAGTGTTTTTCACATATTGAGTTCAGTGTGCACAAGATACTGTTACTAAGATGGGACATACACAGTAAAATAAGATAGAAGCAAAGCTTACAACTTAGAAATACAGCAGAGTCCTGATTGTCATGCACTTTAGTGCTCCAATTTAAAACCAAAGTTAGGTCATAGTACAGAAGTATTTATAAATGATGGTTTAATGTTGTGTTTGAAATCAGTGAATTCAGTGCTTTGCCTGCTTAAGGTTCATTTTGTGATAACTGATGATAGGGAAAAGTGCTGAGTAGGAAATATGGAAGCTTTTTAGTGAGGTGTTTTCTTTAACATCAGGTCAACATTACAATCAAAGGTGGGACTGCAGCTGTTTTAGTAATCTTTGAACTAGCAAGTACTGCTAATTACAGTAAAATTGCTGCTACAACATAAGCACTAGATCAACATCAAAACTTACTTGAAGTCTAGATAGCTCATGAACCACCATTGCCTCTTAGTTCTGGCTAGATGTGTGTTGACTGCCTGGCCCCAGCTGTTGGGACACTGAAAAACAAGTAAAGAAACTTTGATTCTCTCTGTATCACATCAGCTGTTGCATAACATGGGGCAAGTCACATCATTACTGAGTTATTCCCCTGCCCTGATTGTGAAATACAGATATAGCTAATGCTGGGAAGTATTTGCAGTATTTGCTACATCTTGTACACTAAACATTTATGGAACTGGTTTACACAATAATAGATATCAGCACTGATCTTGCTTCAAAATTAAAATGGCAAGAAATCTTATAAAGATTGAAGTAAAAGCCAAGATTCTCCTAAAGAGCATTCACTTGCTTCTGCTTATGCAGTTTCACTGGAGAACAATTTATTGTTTGGGATGAAGAGTCTACAAGGTCTGTGAGTATACAAGGACATAGATATTTTTTACCAGAATTCAAAACTGGTCGTCTTTTTGCAGACTAATGAAGTTATACAGAAAGTCTGCATTGGGGAGAACAATGTGATTGAAGAAGAGATACGTGTGAACAGAAGTGTCAATGAATGGGCAGGAGGAGGTGGAGGTGGAGGAGGTGCAACTTACATATTTAAGGTATGGAAACATAGTTCCTGTGCACCTCAGCATGAATGCATCCTGACACTTGCCTCTACTTTCGCAGCCTGAAATATCTGAGAACCCTTTATACACCTCTGAGGAAGGGTTGACAAAGTGATCTCCAGTTATCCTTCATTTCAAGTCAACAGCTGTAGTGAGCTGAGTTGATCCCTCACACTTAGGATTGCTACGTGGTGTAACCACACTTGCTTCAGTGGCTTGGAGTTTCCTTTGCAGGCAAAATAGTTTGAATTGATTTTTTTCAATGGAAGCTGAGATCCTGAAAGGTAATTCTACAGCAAAGGGTAAACTCCCCAGGACTTTTTTCAAGTCTCTTATTGTAGAACATTAGATTTCAGCTACACATCTGGCCTAAGGAATGCAATGACAGGAAATGTTGAGGATAGCCTGTGTGTTTTATGTTAGGAACTCTATACCTAGGGACAACTGATCTTTTCTGTCATGTGCTATCTGAGATAGTATTCATTCCAAACACTGGTTTCAGGTGTAAAAAAGATGTTTAGATCACCCAGCTTCTACATAATTCTACAAAACTGTGCATGCTCAGACAGCTTCCAGTGTAGCAGTCCTTTACTAGTGAAGATACTATATTGCACTATATAGATCAGTGGTCCTTAGCTATTTCAGTTGATGAAAGTCACCACACAAAAATATTATAAGACATCAGCACTGTGGGTACAATTCATAGAGCTTCTGATGCCACTGTTGGCTGTTGCAGAACTTGGTAGGACCAGTGCTATTCATCAGTCTTTTGGATGTGAATGCATGAATAATGCAATGGTAATTTTTAGTGTTGGACAGTTTAGGTGCCTGTTTATTGCAACATGTAGTAACTAGCATGTGGTCAAACTTCTGTCTGTATATCTGACTCAGTGTGAGCACTGCCCTTGTTTTTGAATTTGTTAAGATGGAGAATGGAGAACCAGTCCCCTTGATAATTGCAGCAGGAGGTGGTGGCAGGGCCTACAGGGCCAAAACAGACATGTTTCATCCAGAAAGACTGGAGAATGATTCCTCCATTCCGGGGTTGAATGGAAATTCAGGAGCTGCAGGTAAGGAAAGTTTTTTTTTTTAAAGAAAACCTTTGTGAATATTGTGCTCCTGGATTCCTCCTCAGAAGGAGGTGAGGCAAAACATTAAAACACAGTTCAGGGAGAACATGGAATTATAAGAAATGCAAATAGGAAATACCCACAGTGCAGGACACTTGGCTTAAATAAGTGTCAGAGGTGGTATAGCCACAGCAATTACAACAGTCTCACAAAGTAATGTAGTACCTCTCATAAGAGTTTGCTTTTTGATGTGGGAGTTTGCAGTGCCTATGTGGCCATCCTGCTTCCTGCACTATTTAGCACTCTTTAGACATACTCCTAGTTTCCTGGCTTATGCAGAAAGAGCATAATTGCACCCTGGCTACAAGTCTCTGGGAAGAGACCTTGGACTGAACAACCAGCAGAGCTGAAAGTGAGTCAGAGGTGAGTGTGCTGTGTTGAGAGTGGGACTGGGGCATGTTTCCAGATCCCTTCCACTAAATCCCTTTTTTGCCACTTAGAAACTGACCTAGGGTTTTTTTCAAAAGGTTGCTTTTTTGGTTTGGGTTTTTGTTTTGTTTTGTTTGGGGTTTTTTTGCAAAGAGGAAGGGAAGGCTCTTTAAGCGAGAAAAAAAGTGGTTGGGAAGTAGGCAGTGTCCATGCACAGTAGGTGAAAAGAGGTGCAGTAGATAAATATGGTTAAAAGCCCTAGAGAATAGTCACTATAGCACATCCCTTTTTCTAACCAAGGCATGAGATTCTTACTTTCGGCTGTGGTGCTGAAATGCTTGTTCTGCAGATCCCTGCAGTATTTTTTACACAAAAATACCTCTTCCTGTGCCTTTTCTTTTAACTGCAGGTGGTGGAGGTGGCTGGGATGATAACACTTCCTTCCTGTGGTCAGGAAAATCCTTGCTGGAAGGTGCTACTGGAGGAAGATCCTGCCCCCAGGCCATGAAGAAGTGGGGGTGGGAGACAAGAGGGGGTTTCGGAGGGGGTGGAGGGGGGTGCTCCTCAGGTGGAGGAGGCGGAGGATATATAGGTAAAGTGGCTTCATGTTCAAGGTGTCCCTTCCCCTCCTTTAGTGCTAATGATCAGCAAAATGCTGATAGAGAATTTTCCTGTAGCTAGCATATTTGAATGTTATGTACTAGTATGTCTGTGTGTTTCCTTTTTATGTCATTTAGCCCTTGAACAAATAGCCAGGTGTCAGTCCTTCAGCTGTAATCCTGGCTCTGCACTCTGCAAAAAGAGCCATCAAGATCTTGCTGTGATTTTTGAGCCTCTTGTTTTAGGGTTATAGTGCTGAAGAAGGGGCGGCCACAGGCTATGTTCTCCCATTGCCAGAACGTGTTTTGAGGACTTTGGTCCTTGAGACTGGCAGAGGCTTTATGCCAGGGGAAAGATGCAGCTTCCCCTACCCTGCTGTGGGTGTGCCTTGATCCTGCACAGGGGGCAGAGGATCAGACTGCCAGCCAGGACCCCTCTTAACAACAGTGGTTGACTTGGTGACTTCAGTCACCAAGAAGCTAATTTCATATGCTACAGGTCTCAGGACAGCTGTCAGATGGTATTATGTTGGTTGTAACTGGTGTGGGCCAGGTTCAAGATCTCCAGCTCATAATCTCTTGGGCCACATAGTTTCCAGTTGCACTGTGGTGGACTTTTTAACCCCTGGTTCTCCACAGCTTAAATGATAGACTAGAAATTCTGAGAGGAACCAATGATTTTAAATTATTAAGTGCATGTTTTGTACCAGTGTTATTGTGTAATGCGTCTTTTTTCAACAGAATGACTCCCATGACGTAATTTTAATTCCACTGAGGATGGTTAAAGATGAAAAGCAATTTTTGGATGGGGTGGGGGAATCTTTGCATGCTTGTGGTACTATATGTGTGGCCCATACTGTGCTTCTAACATGTTCCATATATTGCACATACATTGCTCCTGGTATGTTCTGTATGCCCAAATAGAGCATAAATCACAAATGAACAACTCATAAATTCCTTCAGCTCCTAGACCACTCTGCTTTCAGGGGGCAAAGGAGAGGAAGGATATCAAACTATTCATTCCCTTTTCTGATGCAGCACATACCCTCTACTTGATCAGGAAGGGTACTGAGCTTAGCTCTTGGGTATTGCTCTTTTCACAGTCTCTTGGTCACATTAATTTTAAGAAGAGCTTATATTTTTTCCCAGAATCTAAATGGTTAAAGATGAAATTTCTGCATTAAGGTGTGCCTTAGTTTGCAATAGTCTGCCAAAAACGGAGCTAAGAAATTGATGATCATAAGCTGCTGCTATTAAACTAAGGTTCTAGAGATAGAAGACCAGTGGTTTATGCCACAACTCAGCAAAGTCTTCCCTACATGTTAAATACTTTGTTTTATTCTCCTTTCTTATTTGGATGCCTCCCTAAATATACTGAAGTCATGCATGTTGCAATGTTTATCTGCATTTTAGTGCTAATGAGCCTCAGTCTGCTAAGGTAACTTCTGGTTTGATGTAGGTGGCAATGCTGCAGTGGACAATGACCCAGAGATGGATGGGGAGGATGGTGTGTCCTTTATTAATCCAATTGGTATTTTATACACTCCAGCACTTAAAGGTATTCATGTGGTCAGAAGTCTTCTCCTGTATTTATTTCATGTTAAGAATCATGTGCATCTGCAGGACACTTTAAAAGTCTTTAGGTTGCAGCTTAGTGTCATTGTGAACATGAGAAGACAAAGATAGCATAACAAAGGACAATGGAGAATAAGCAGCAATGGTAGAAAAAAAACAGGTGGTGAGAACATAGAGGCTATTAGAAAGCAATTCCCAAAATACATTCTGCCAGCCTACGGAATAATTTTGGCTAAAGAAAGGGGTAAAAGAACATCATAGATCAGATAATATAGGAAAGAAGCAGACAAAAGTACCTGATATTGAGTAAAAACATGTTCCTTAGAGCACTCTTCAGCAAAGTATCCATGCTGAACCAGGGAATTTCTAGAGAAAGCAGTGCAGTACTGCCCAGCTGTGCATGGGTGTGATAAATCCTGCCATTCCAGTATGTGTCTGCCCAAAAGTCAGTGTATTAAATATGTTTGTGATGTGTTCAAAAAATACTAAAAAAATGTGTTTGCTTTAAAAAGTTTTCTTTAGAACAGCCAGAAGTATTTTCAAATACAGATGGACTCTGGCCTGATAAATTCAACCAGAAAGTTTTGAAAGCATTGCAGTGTTTGATCTCAGAGGGAGTAAACACCAGGAAAGAGAAGATTCAGCCTCATGGACCACGTGAAAGGGCAGGTTTCCATTAGGTTTCACGGGAGCCTCCTTTCTAACCTGATAGGGCTATCTGCTAAAGAGCCAGTGCACCTCAACTGCAGTGGGGCTAATTTAGCTGGTGGCTATTTTATACATTAGAATAGGACAGAAGCCTTGAAAGGTGGGGAGAAATCACTACTTAAATGGGGCCCACCCTGCCCCATCTGGCAATTGTGACTGCCATGTCCCTTGTTTCTCTTGAGTGTCTGAGGGAAATGTGTGAATGATCTTTATAGTAATTAACACAGCTTCTTTCATCCATTGCCTAGTGACAGAGGGGCATGGAGAGGTGGATATTAGGCTGCATCTTAACTGCAGTCACTGTGAGATGGACGAGTGCCATGTTGATCTTGAGACTCAAAAAGTCATTTGCTTTTGTGAGCCAGGCACAGAGTTGGCTGAGGATGGTGTGTCTTGCATAGGTAAGTAGATGTATGGGGTAGCATGTGAAACAGAAAATATGTGGTAAAAATCTGTAGCTGAGACTTTCATTTAGCCTGAAAGCCTTATCTGGTCTTTTTCTCAAAACTAGCTTCTGTTGCATGTTACTTTCTTTCCTGCTGGTATATGGTATAATAATTTTACAGGGTTATTTTGCTACGATATAGGCACATCAGTGCAGAGGCATTGGTGTGCTTTACAGTATGCAAAGTATGACATACTGGGCGTCACTGAGGAGAGTCAGTTTTGTATCTGGTTGTGTTGATGCTCATTTTCTTCTCTGAAATAATGAGTTTACTCACTGAAGGAATTTTCTACCTAAACTTACCTCCTGTTAAGAACCAAAAAAATGTATGAGGTGAAGAAAAATGCAGTTCCTGTGGATTTGGACATGTAAGGTGAATTTGGAGACTCTATAGGAAATTTCTGAGGAAAACTGAAGATAGTGCCTGCACTTGGAAGTGCACTTTAAAAGCCACGTTCTCAGAGCTCCATTACTAGGTTTCCTTCATATTTACATATGATTATTATATACATATATGTATATTATATATGTATGTATATATACATATGAATATATTTTTATATATGTATATTTTTATATATATGAATAAATAGCAATATATATTAAATATAAAAGTATCTTCAGGATTTCAGGATCCTGCTCTCAGCTGTGTCACTTGCATATTAAAACTGTTCTGTATTTCTACCATTTCCAAATGTAAAATGGTTTAAAAGTATGATGACTTTGCCAGGGTGAAGTAAACCCTGGATGGTCATTGCATGCCCTGTGGTCCCAAGTGAGGATGCAGTTTGCACTACACTTACTGTTACCAAGTTTTTCTGCCTGGATTACATGCATTTTGGAGATGATACATTGCAGTCCTACTTTTGATTTGACAGTGATTGCAGCACTTTAACCCTGGCAATGTAATGTTCTTTCCACCTCCTGCCCCTGGTTTTTATGGCCTTGTTTTCATACCTAGGGAGGGTACATTTAATTTTTTGATAGCAAACCATCTGTTTTAATAGCTTGATATTAACTGAGAGAAGTGAAACAATGAGGTACTAAAGGTCACTGGTCCTGAGAATTGATCATGCCAGAGGTTGCTGCTACAGTGTAGGAACAGTAAATGGAAGGAAGAGCAGAAAAATGTCTGAAAAAAAGTGGATGCCAGAGATCATTTCAAACATATAATTCCTTCTTCTCCTGCTTCTGTTACAGCTGAGCCAGTGGTTCATCTCCCTCTCTCCTTGGTCTTGTCTGTAGTGACATCAGCATTGGTGGCTGCTTTGATTTTGGCCTTTTCAGGAATCATGATAGGTGAGTGTTTCTATGCAAAAGATATTTTCATATAAGGGCTGGATCTGAGACAGGGATAATTGGCCCCCATGAGGCAAAAGGATTCAAGTTTTTAGCTACTGCTGTATTTAATGACACCTCCCCACATACATACCTTATCTTCACATTTCAGTAATGTTTTCTCACCACAATGACCAACTTGAGGAGGTTTCAGCAACTGACTGCATCTAAAAAGAGACAGGATTAGTTGTGTTGTGGTGTAAGGCTGCCAGAACAGAGCTGCCACTGGTTTTGTGAATTGTTGGTGCATCGTGTCTAAAACAAAGCTGCTTTATTTGTGTACCTATATACAGATTTAGATTCTTAATGTATGACATTTAAGCTTGAAATTCTCACATAGGTTCCCCTTTTATAAGCTGCTTCTTACTAGGATATGGGTAGTTTCAGCATCTTTATTTGAAATTCTAGAAGGTATTTTTCACCCTTTCATTTTCCTATTTTAAACAATTGGTCACCTGCATTCAACTGCAAGCAGAATATATTTGAATCAATTCAAAGCAGCCAGGGATCCAAACCACAGCTCTGCCACTTTCCTTTGTCCATACTGTGTATACTGTGGGGGAGGGATGTACCCAGAGCAGCAAATGGCAACTATTAAATTAGATTTGTGCAGCTGTTTCAGTTTTAAGATTTCAGAAGTTGTCACTTGCACACACATGGTCCTGCACGTATGGTCCTTTAAAATTACAAATTACTTCTCGGGGAGTGGAAGAGTGTAATCCTCTTTCCATCCAAGTAGCCTATCATTGCCATCTCAGGAAAGAGCAGCAATTAAAAAAATCAAAGCAAATGCAATAAGGAGGAAAATGGAGGACAGAAAGGCTTTGTGGATAGCTCATTACATCTGTCTGCCTTTGCCACTGCCTGTTTACCCATTAAATTCTAACCCTGAGCAACATCTGCTGGAGAAGATGCAATAATTATTGCTGTGGCAGTCTTAGGGTTCAAGCCAGCTCCCACAGAAATCAATATTAAGGGTAATAGTGGTTTAGCCTGCTTATGATTGGCATCTTGCTTTGAAAAAAATACTGCAATATCAATTACTATTTCAAAGAATATCCACAGGAAGCCTTCTTTCAAGATGTGATCTCTAATGATGATTCAGAAGTATCAGTTAAGTGATTCAAGAAATGCAATGCTGTGGTAAACTGATTTCAAATTCAGTCCAGATCTGTTCTTTAGAAACATGAACTTTTGCAAAATGAGCTAGTTTTATGTACAATGTGTTATTCTGGAGTAACAGTTTAGTCTGTTCATTTTGAACACTATGATGCGACAACTGATTTCAAGTTATAGTCACTTCTGTGTGGTTTATTAAAGTTTCTTATACCCCAACTCCCTCAATTTTGGTCCAGTTAAAATAAACCAAACAAAAAAACTCCACAACTCTCACAAGTCAGAACTGTGAAATCAGAGATCTCTGCAAGTGAAATTCATTTTACTTCTTCCAAACAGTTCATGAGCAATCTTGTTTCTTCATAAGATGTGTAAATCAAAAGTTCCTGGGTAGCTTCAGATTGCATTTTCTCTCTGTACTTATTTGATGTACAGAAATATCACAATGTCACTGTCTGGTTTTGAAATATGGCCACACAGCAAACTCCAACGAGATGTGCTACAGGGCTGCTGTCCTATTCCAAAGTCAACCTCTGTCTGGGTTACTGTGTTCTCCATATTCAGTGTATCGTCGGAAGCATCAGGAGCTCCAAGCCATGCAGATGGAGTTACAGAGCCCAGAATATAAACTGAGCAAGCTGCGTACCTCCACTATCATGACAGACTACAATCCCAACTACTGCTTTGCAGGAAAGACCACATCTGTTAGTGATCTCAAAGAGGTGCCTCGAAAAAACATCTCCCTCATCCGGTAATTTCACCTTTGCCTTTGCCATGCTTCACACCACACACTTGCATATAATGATTGTTTTACACTGATGTGAATTCTGTTCTTCATGCAGGTGCATGAAAATTCTCATGCACTTTTAGACTCATACCCCTTTTCATAAGAACAACGTAAAGCTGTTCAGTAACAGTAAAAAACAGTAAACAGTAGTTATGCTTGTGTGAAGGGAACTACACTTTGGCAGTCTCCTTAGCCTATTATGAGGAGAGGCTGAGGGAGCTGGGGGTGTTCAGCCTGGAGAAGAGGAGGCTCAGGGGAGACCTCATCGCTCTCTACAACTCCCTGAAAGGAGGCTGGAGCCAGGGGGGGGTTGGGCTCTTCTCCCAGGCAGCTCTCAGGAGGACAAGAGGGCATGGACTTAAGCTCTGCCAGGGGAGGTTTAGGTTAGATATTAGGAAAAAATTCTTTATGGAGAGGGTGATCAGACATTGGAATGGGCTGCTCAGGGAAGCAGTGGATTCTCCATCCCTGGAGATATTTAAAGAGACTGGATGTGGCACTCAGTGCCATGGTCTGGTAACCACAGCGGTAGTGGATCAAGGGTTGGACTTGATGATCTCTGAGGTCCCTTCCAATCCAGCCGATTCTATGATTAGAGATGCAGTGTTAATCTGGGATTATGCGAGGAACTGAAAAGTCATCACCAGTAATTTAGACACATCTTTTGCAGACTGTGTGATGAATGGCCCATTCTTTTACTCACGGATGAAATCTTGGGAAGGCTGAGGCTTGTAGGAGGCTCTTTTAATGTCCTTGGCAAATGTGGTGACATCTTTAAATACAGGAAAAGCAACAGGTTTGAGACAGCTGAACAATATTAAAAGAACAGGAGTATAAAGGCAGCAGGATAGTCATGTCTAGATCAGAACTTCTGGAAAATTTGAAATAGCTTTCTAAGAAAAACTTGAAAATTCAGAGTCTTTCCCACCTTGCTTTACTGCAGGATACAGTGCATGCCACTTGTGCGTGTGACATTACCCTGGTACCATGCAGTTTTACACAAAAATTGATTAAGTGGAAGCAAGAGAGCTTCAAAGAGACTAGGGAGCTTACAGTGCTAAAGATTATGATGCTCAGAGCAGTCTGCAATGGCAGTGTACAATGTTTTGCTGTCTCTTATCTCATCCCCCTTAGCTGCACATCTTGCTGGTCTGCTTCTAGAAATTTTCAGTGTACCCTGTGCTGCTGCTGCCTTTGTTACGTAGGTTCTAAAAGGACTTCTGAAGTGTGGCAAGCTGCAGAAAGCAAAAATTATAGCTAGGAATTTATAAGGGCAGGAAAGGTATGCATTTTGAAAGGGTGACTTATGAGTTTTAGACATCTGTTTTACACCCACGGTTTGTAATAGGTTGGTAAGGCATAGCCAAAAAATGGTGTCCCAAGCTGATACCTACAAAATGTTATTATTAGAATTGTTTGAGTCATAGGCAATACACTATCACTGCCTAGACTGGTCTTTATCCTGGCAAAATTACAGACAGAACTTAAGCAATAACAGAGCAGACTGTCCTTAGCCACACCTGTTTAACAGGCAGAAGGGCAGCAGCCCTGCAAAAACAACTCACAGATAAACTAAAGAGCAGAATAAGTGCAGCTCTCAGGCCAGACCTGGCTCTACCAGGAAAGTGTGTGTTTATAGAAGAGTCTTATTGAGGGGCCTTTTACCTGGCCTGAGATGCAGGAATGTCTCTCAGAGGTTCAAACTACTACTGGCCAACATGCAGCCCATGCAAGCAGGGTTAAGAGAGACCTAGGATCTGGGATGCAGCCTCATTTTCTGCCAGAGTTCACTGTGTTGTTATGATATCACCTTTGTGGTACAGCCATTGTTGTACCAGTTGAGTTAACATTTAGCAAGTGAACAGGCAGGTATGCAAAATCTGCATCATAATGATTTGCTGTGTGTTTACCTTTTTCTTGTACCCTTATTAAAAATAAAACTGTAAATTTCATAATATAATCAATGCAAGAAACAATTTTCAGCATGAATTCCTAAAGGCAAGAGCTTTACAGTGCACTAAAACCATCACTTGCTGGATAAGATGCTTATCCAGAATCACAAAATAAATCAGGAAAAGATCTCGGTTTAGAATGAAGGTCCTCTGAAAACTTCCTAGCACTTCTTAATTTCTTCTTCAATGCTTTATTTAATGGTGATGCATAAACATTATGGGAGCTGTTAATGTTTTCAAGGTTTGGGAACGCCAAGACTCAAGACCTATCTTTATTGACCTGACACCAAAGCCATAGAAGAGTGTTGTCCATTACACACTGCAGTGCCAGCAGCATGATTTCACTGGAGACTGTTTACCTTTGAGGATTTCTTTCTCTACAAAGTAAATACACTGTAGGTCCAGGAAAGGTCACACCAAGGTCTGGTTTTCTGCTTAGTGGGAGGAGTGGTATTGTCACTATCAATATCCAGTTCACCCTGTTTCACTGCCGTAAAAAAAAATTGGCCCATTCTGTGAGCTGTGTCCACAGTGTTATAATGTGTATTCACTGAAGTAAAACCTTCTTGTCTTCTCTGGTCTGTCCAGGGGTTTGGGCCACGGAGCCTTTGGTGAGGTATATGAAGGTCAGGTGGCAGGGATCCCCAGCGACCCCACTCCCTTGCAGGTGGCTGTGAAAGTAAGTGACAGCATACGGGTTATCATGATGGTTTCATGCACTTTTTCACCCAAGAGTTCCAATATATTATAAAAATGAAGATGAATTAAGCATTACCATACTGCTTACCAAAGGATGTGGCTAGAAAGGTTGCTTCACCTGTTTTAAAACTTGAATCCATCATAGCCATGATACAACTCGTGGCATATGCACTTGAGCCTATTAAGAGGTTTGTAAGTAGTAAATAGTCAAAGATTTCTCCTACAGCTGCAGCAGACTGCAGATACAAGAAATAAATCCATCCTGTCTGTCCTCCACATGCTACACCTGGTTTTGTATAACTTGTCCAAAACCTCTGAGTCAGGGGCCAAAAGTCTACACAAGGCCAAGAGCAGCTAGAGCATACATCAGAGAGCCTGCAGGTAGGACATGGCTGTTTTTTCAGGCATCTTAACACTCCATTCCGTGATGGATGTGTACTGGGTATGAAGAGAAATCCTGAGACACTGGTAGGGTTCTCCAGGTCTTCATCAGCCTAGGTAGCTTGTTTTCTCATGGAGGTTACATAGCAGCTCAGTTCTGCTGGTGGTTGTAGTTCATAATCTTGCTGAGAGGGTCATAGTCTTGCATTGAACTGTCTGGGAGTTCAGGAAGTGCAGTTCTCCTCCCTCTATACAGTAGAATCCCAAATAGTGGGCAGTCTTACCTGTGCACTTTGAGCTATTTCATTTGCTGGGAGGAAGATGACAGAAGCACCAATGGGCCATGTGTTCTAATCTGTACCTTTCAACAGACTTCCCAGTCTAGTTTAATAATGGTTTAGCTATTATCTTGGAGTGAAGTTTCTTTCAGAGGAACAGTGATTCTATAATTGCTGCAGACAACATTGGTGGTTTTTATTCTGTCAGGTGTTCTACATCTATAAGTTTAAATATATTCTCCTTGTCAATCTGTTCTTTCTTTCCAGACACTGCCAGAAGTGTGTTCGGAGCAAGATGAGCTGGACTTCCTCATGGAAGCTCTCATTATTAGGTGTGTATGAATAAGATGAACAAGCACTTATGTAGTCTTGCATCCCAGCACTGTAAGGAGAAAAGATGCTTTGAGAGATGTTGTCCATGCAGCACATCTATACAGTAGTTCTAGCACACAGCTGTCAGTATTTTACAAAGATGACAGGCATTATTTTTATATTCTCCTTACAAATGAAGAAACTGATGAGCAAGGGCTGAATTTTCAAGAGAGTCCACAGTGGTTTTCATTATCCAAATTGACAATCTTTAGACCCAGTTTTCACAAATTAAAATAGGATCTTTTGTTTTCTGTTGTTGATCAGAATATGAGGTAAAAAGAAACAATAGGAGTTTGGGTTAGACTACTCAAAATTAACAAGTGTCATTGATTTAATGCTGCTGTCAAGTCACATCTCACTGACTGAATCCTAGAATCTACAGAAATGGTTTCCTCATCCCATTGAAGTCTGGAGAAATAAGTAAATATTAGAGGCTAGACTTTGTGGAATACCTCTTCTGCTATCAGACATTCTCTGTTTCATGAGAGTCCTAAGTTTTGCCCTAGCCCAAAAAGGATGCAGAATATGGGAGGTGGAAAAGCAGCCAAAAGCCACTCCTTCCCCACCTCTGTTTCCGCACTATAGAGACAGACACAAAGCGCAGAGGTAGTACCTTAGCCTCATCCAGCTTCCCTGCCTTTGAGATTTGTTACTTACTGTAGAAAGAAAAAAAAAAAACCAAACAAACATTCCCAGCAGCAAAACATTTTGACTCTTTTCTGCAGTTGTGCTTTTTGGATCAAAGCTGATTCATAATTGAGTCTGCCTCTCTCCACAGCAAGTTCAACCACCAGAATATTGTGCGCTGTATCGGGGTGAGCTTGCAGGCACTGCCTCGTTTCATCCTGCTGGAGCTAATGGCTGGAGGTGACCTGAAGTCATTTCTGAGAGAGACACGGCCTAGACCGGTAAGAAAACAGAAAATTTAATTTTATTTAGGAAGCTGCTGCTGCCAGGCAAATACGTAACTGTAAGAGAGGTGCATTTCTGTGAATAGCTGTTTGACATTGACGAGAAGACAATCTGGCCTAGAGCTGTTGACTAAATAACAAATAACTTTAGTCCAGAGTTTTAAAGATTTTTCAACAAAAATCAGCATCAATGCAAAATGACAGTGAGTTGGAAATGCATAAGAAATAAATTACGACTTCTAGAGAGGAATCTATACTTCAGAAGAATAAAGTTTGCTCTGAGTCCATGGATCAGAAAGGCATCCAGGTGTTGAAGTTTAACACCAGAGCCCAGATGCATCCTTTGGCTCTACATTTCTGTGACATATTACAAGAGAGACACAAATTGGCTCTAGTAGATAAAAGCAAGATTCTTCCTCAAGGCATCTGGAAACAGATTGGCTTTGTATTTTTGCCTTGGGGTCTGGTTTTCAGACATATACAGTGATTTGTGTTCCCCAGGAGCATTACAGTCTTGGATAGATTGCAATAAAGTAGCTCCTGCCTAGATAAGAACACTATGCATCCAGAAAGTCAAGATGTTTGAAACCTAAGCAAGCAGCTTTTATAAAGAGCAGTTGGTTTTCTGTAGGACCTGGAGGTGCTCTTGCCAGCTCACACAAATGGGATAAACTTGGTGGTAGGTGAATGAGGAAATTAATGTTTTGCAATGTGGGCTTCTCTCTCAGTGCAGAGCAAAATGGCATTGGCAAAGTATGCTGCCTGGCAGGTGTTCTGTTCAAAATTATCAGGACAGGCTGTGCCAAATGTTTGAAGTGAAAGGATGGCGCAGGGAAAGGGTATCCATCATTTTACAGTGTAAGCATCTTTTTGTCTTACCAAATTAGAGAGAGAAGCCAGATCAGTAAAGATAAGGCTCTGTGAGGAAGCACTAAGAAATTACTCCTGAACAGAAGTCATTTTTGCCTACTTGCAGTAAAATAAACCAGTTGCTTTTGTGCATAAACCAGTTGCTTTTCAGCCCCTAATCTTCATAGGATGCAGTCATGGGAGCCTTCTGATCTGAAGGGTTTCTTTCTGTTTGCCCCTACCTCAGTCACAAGTTCATCCCGTGTGTGACAGCTTCCATTTCTGTTAGTGGTAGCTCTGTGCAACCCTTATGAAAGTTAATGTCAGAAGAAATGGATGATTTGACCCAGACATAAATTACTTCTTTGCTGTTTCTCTTTCTGCCTTCATAACCTCTCCTTCTTTTCCCCTTTTTTCATTCTTTCTTTTGTGATCTGTATGAGGTCATCTGAGACTGACCATAACTACCACTATGCACAGGGGCTGTTCCTAGAACCTTGGATACCTCCCCAGTTCCTGCATTTAAGTTGAACTTGGTCCCAGACATGGGACCACGTTGCTTGTTTTCTGCCCTGTCCCATGCCTGAGAAAGATGAAGCAGGTGGGCAGCTGCAAGCTTAAACTGATTCAGGAAAACAGTTTCTAGTCCCTCTGACAGTTGAGTGTCTGGTGACAGCCTGACTGTGTGCAGACACAAATCCACATGTTTCTGCTGTACTTGTAACACCTTCCCTTGTCCTTGCCTTGCTCTGCTTCTGCTGCCATCCCATGAGGTGGGTGCCTGTCAATGATGACAGGGAAATTTGTTGTCCAGTTGCTGGGGCAGCTTCTGAGGTGCTAATGGCACTTGTGTGTGCTGAGAAATCAGCCTCCGAGGCACATGCTTGACTTCTCACTCAGAAACTGTGAGGTCAGGAGACTGACTTGGTGATGAGAGATGAGATGTCTGCAGGGCACTGTGCTCTGAAGTACAGGACCCATCTGTGGAAGTGGATTTACCCTCTGTGTATACTTGAGGTGTGACAGTCTTTATACATAAGGCCCATGGCTCAGTACTGCTGGCTGTATCTTTGCAATGCTGTTAATGAACCCTAAGCTGCTTTGTTCCTCCTGTTGTTCATTCAGGGAAGACAGGCAGAAAGCAGGCATAGCAGACTGGATCCAGCTTTCCAGGCCCATTAAAGGAAAGACAAGGAGCAGTGCAGAGTAAACAGGCTTCTATGAGCTTTGCTTCAAAAAGAATTAATTGAGCACACAAGACCTAGGTGATTGACTGAGACAAATGTACTGCTTACTGTTGCAGTAAGCATCATATTAAGTACTTCTGTGATTCCCTATTTTCTTTCCAGTTTTGTATTTTCCAGATGATATCCTTTCTATGTTGTCTTTCACACCTACTTCTGCATTCAGCCTGATAGTAGAAGAGAGAAGATTTATTTGTTCATCCTCTTACCTTCATCCCCCAGCTGCTTTCCTCACTTCCTAGCTAATAGCTTCAAATTAATTTTCCAGTTTCAGTCAAATTTGATCCAGTTGTCAAAGGCATTAATATGTTTCAGGAACAAGAAAACACCACACTAGAGTGACCACTGAGCAAAATAGTTGTCTTGTTTGGTTTGCCACTGCCCAGCAAGAAACTGTGACTTGGAGCAAGACACACATATACAGCTGTGTGTTAAAGCATGGGTGGCAGCAGGGCAAATGATGGAGGAGAAAGTGAATCAAGGAAAGGAGGAACTTAATACATTATAAGGGCATAAAGTGGGAAGCTAGAGCTGCCACAGGAGACACGGAATCCAACTTAATGAGAGATCAAGATACTGCCAGCACAAGTTATTTCATGCTGTTCATCTGTGTTCTTCATGTATATAATGAAAGCAATGTTCAGCTAAAATGTAGTGATTCTTCTGTACTAACTAACCAAGAATGATGGTATGTGTATAAGCCAAATGTTCATCCAATGTCACTGATACAATACCAGTGACTTTTGTTGAACATTGTCAGTTTATTCCTGCCAGGTTTACTCTGCAAGCTTCAGTTTCAAACTTCTCTATGGGTCTAGGATTTACAGTCCTGAAGTGTTTCTTTGTCTCATTTCTAAATAAAGCTTCACATCTATTACAGAATTATGCCTTTCTCCTCATCTGGAGAGAGGCAGTCTGATAGATTCAGAAATGCCTGAAACTGGAGCCTTCACTCATGATGAGCATTGAAGAACTGTCCATTCTGGGAAGTTCAGTGCTGATCTTTCTCACACACATCACAGCAATCAAAGAACAACTCTGGAAGATAAGTCATATATGGATAAATTATTCTCCTCCTTTGTGTTGTGCAGCTTGTTGCACAGAGCAGTGATTACACTGAACAATACATAGAATTTAATTCACCTTTAGTGAGACTCAGCCTCGCTTGGGGATATGTCACATCAGTTCTTTGAGCAGGAGTGCATTGCAGCTGGCATTGTCCGTTCATCTGGGGAGAAAAATCTGTAAAGTTCATCCTTTGGTGTCTCAAGGCTGCTCCCCTTGCAAAATGAATCCCAACCCTTCATTTTTCAAACAAATTACATAGCTAGGTGGGCAGTGTTTAGCCAAATAAATTGTGGAAAGAATATGTTCAAAGAGGGGAAGGAAGAGAAAAAAAGACAAAAGTAGACAAAAGCTATGCTGTTCAAATCAGATTGTAGCTTTAGCTTACTGACTTCCTTGCAGCACAGCTCAGGTGTGGAATCTATTGCATAGTAAGGAACTGCGCTTTTTACTTGGTTTTCAGTTCAGGTTTCTGACCCTTGCTCAGAAGATGGGGGAATTGGTAGATTGAGATACTAATTTCCCATTGGTTGTGCCCTAAAAGGGGAAAAAAAGGCATCTGTATCCTTTGTTACTGTAGCCATCTTGTGTAGCTGTTAAGTCAATTTAAGTCATAAAGGTAAAAAAGATTATTTATCCCTCTCCACAAAAGGAGGGGACAGAGGAAGGTCCTTATGTATGTATCTGCAATGAACCATACTGTGTAAATAACAAAATATGGACAGTTTGGGGGTTTATGGCTGGAAGAGACAGGCTTTGTTCACACAGAGTTACATGATTTTTCATTTTTTTCATCAGGGAAGTGTTGAGGCCAGGTTTATCCTAATCTGTTCTGAAGACATGAGGAGTTTTTCAGTTTTTACCAGCCAGTGGCCACTGTTTCACTACTGTCTGCTACCTGCTGTAGGGCCTGGACATATTTCCAATCCTGGTTAGAAGTGGTGTAGCTCAGATGGGATGGTCAGCACAGCATTACATCAGTCTGGAGATGTATTCCATCACAACAGATGGGCTGGCAGAGCCAGCAGTCCCTAACCCTGGAGGACCAGTGCTGGTTTTGCATCAGTGAGAGAGACCCATGGGTATGTGTGCCTTGTGAATACTTGCCAGAATGGTAGGTTTCAAAAGAGAGAGCTAGAAGGTGGACTAGTTTGGTCGAGTAACTAAGGCCACTGAGCTAGCAAATGGCTGCTGTGGAATAAGTAGTCACTGCCACTCAGTTGTTTGTCATCACTCTGCTGGCAGCAATGATTTCCTCCTTCCCACAGGACTGGCCACAGTGATCACTGATTCACAGCTCAGTGCAGAAGCTGATGGTTTGTCTTCAGAGGCCAGCAAATGTGAGCCTGCACTGAGCCCTTTCCACTAAATCGTCTGGCTTCTGCTAGCAAGGGCTATAGACTTCATCAGAGGGGCAGGACAAGGAGTTGGCAGTCTTAGTCTTCCATAGCCATTGGCTACACAAACCCACGTAAGTGCTCTGAGGGGCAAGATAAAGCCTACACAGATGCAGAGGAAGGAAAGAGAAAATGTGACTCATGGCATTATACAAAATGTCATTCTCATTGTTCAAGGTGGCTTTAGAAAGGAGCTAGCAATAATACAAAGAAACTGAGAAAGGACCAGTTCATGCTACAGATCTCATAAAAAAAATATCAGGCTGAAAATTCAGAAGCATCTCCCCTGGCAACTGAGGGAAATTCTTACACGGGCATCCCAGTGGAGCTGGAAAGTCAGATTCAGCTGTTCTGATCCTGTCCCTGAGACTTGTATGACGTTGTGCCTGCACATCCTTTGCGTGGTTCATGAATACAAACTCCCTCTTGCGCATTTTTACAGTCCATTTGTGTATTACCATCTGATCTACATCACTTGTTGGAGCAGTCCCAAGGCTATACCAATGACAAATCATGTCATATTCTCGCTTTTAACCCACTGTTGTCCCTTGTATCTTGGCAGAATCAGCCCTCCTCCCTTTCCATGCTGGACTTGCTCCACGTGGCTCGTGACATTGCTTGTGGGTGTCAATACCTGGAGGAGAACCACTTCATTCACAGGTGGGTGAATGCATCCATATCGGCATGGGCATGGCTTTTGTAGAGGCCAGCACAGACTCCTAATGCCCTTGGTGATATATTTATGTGCTGCTGCACTCTAGTGGCTGCATACCTTTAAATAAGGTTGACAAAATCAGACTAGTAGAAGCAATCAACAGAAAGGCTGATGTAGATCAGGTTGCAGAGGACTGTAGTTTTGCCAAAGAGGGCAAAGAGAGACCTCTATCTAATTGTCTGCACTTGTGCAGCCTTTTTGGCTAATCTGCAAGTGGAAACACAATCTTGTGACAAAAGTCTTCAGACCTAGTGCCTTTCTGTTCATTCTGGAACCCTTTTCTTATCTCTCTCAAAGGATGGCTGTACAAGTACAGCAAGTGCAACACCTAATGACAGTTGTTGCCTGATCCTGCAGAACAGGGTGTTTGGCAAGTGTCCAAAAGTCTGCCCATAGCATTATGTAGAGATGAACAGAGTGAGACTGTAGTTCACTCTTCTGAAAGTCTTACACACAAGCTATGCCACCATGTTACTCAGATCTCAAGGTTAGGGTTAGGGTAAAGCTGGAGCTTTGTCTACATACACAGGACTGAAGGCTGATGCCTTCAGACTTCAGAGCAATACGTGAATAAGCATGCTGGTAACAGGTCAGTGGATCATTCCTCAGACAGCTTGGTGTTCAGACTAGTACATTGTTAAAGTCAGCCCTACTGCTTGAAACTCCTTAGAAACTTAAAAATAGCTTCTGGGATGAAGGGAGGCTCACAAGAGGCCTTTCCTTTCAGCTAGAATATGATACATGAAGTTTAAAGTGGAAATGTTAAAGAGCAGAACTGGTTCTGCTGTTGGGGTAGGTTGGAATTGGGACATCACATAAAAACTGACTCATCTGGCTAGTGTGGGCTCTCTACAGCTCAGGAAACTAGGCACTATTCTGTTTTCTTCTCAGTTGCAAAATTGTTGAATGATTAAGTGCTTCTTTTATTTCTGTTGCTTTCCTTCTCTTTTCTTTTAGGGATATTGCTGCCAGGAACTGCCTCCTTACCTGTCGAGGGCCTGGGAGAGTGGCCAAAATTGGAGACTTTGGAATGGCTCGGGATATATACAGGTAGCAGAGTTAAGCCTAGAGTACCTGCAAGTGGAAGCTTCCTAAAATGAGGGAGAAACTGTCTGTGAAGGAGAGCAGGCTCATATGGTGCTCTGCATAACCCTAATAAGAATAGGGCGGAGAGATCCTGCAATGAGGAATCTCCCCTAATGCTTTTTTCATGTTTGCCTTCATCTGTAGCTTAACTGTACTCCGTAGGCTTTTCTCACTCCTGACACCTTTCTTCTGGGTAATGAAGTCTAATGGCCTTGGAAGGCATTTTCCTCCCTCTTGTACTCTGTCCTCAGTTTCTCATCTTTACTTTCTCCACATTGAATGGCATAGATGTGCCCTTTTGTTTTGTGGTCCCAAATCAGCCTGAGTCTTAATTTCTCTCCTTGATACTACCTCTGCCCCTGTGGCTTGGAAGTATCAGTAAATCTCAATTTACTGCAGATGAAGGAGCCAGGTGCAGAGGAAGGTCAGGAAAATGTAATCACCCAAATTGGAATTCAGCCAGGACACAGGGTTAATGACTCTGCACTTGCAAGAAGTGCCAGAAAATCTTTAATGACCACAAGCAGTGAGGGCTGCAGTTTGATTTCTCATCTTCCAGATAACACCTCCTGAAGTGTAATACCTTGTCCTGCTGTGCTGAGGAATTGATTTGCCTCTGACTCGGAGGAAGGAATGCCTTGTACTCAGTTACCCACGCTGTTTGTTCCAGTGCCTTGCCTTCTTTTTTTCCTGCTTGGGGATTCTCCTGTGCAATCACCAAACCAAGCTGGGCTCTGCTTAGCTTGAGATCTGACGGCACCACAGCCTGAGGATGCAAACAGAGTGCTGCCTTCAAAGGCCCAAGTGGATCAGAGCTGCCCTTTTTTTTTTTCCCTTCCTCTCTCTCCCTTCACAAAGAGCATCCACTCTGCCCCACTGGCAGATGGGAGTCTGCTGGGACAAAGTAGCATCTGTCACAAACAATCAGCAGAACCAGCTGCCAAGATGAACACTTTGGTGCTGAGATTTTAAAGGTGCCTTTGAAATTTACACGTGTTTCTGTGTCTAGGAATATTCTTCCAATGCTCTGGCTGTGTAGCTGCAAATTTTGATACCAGATTGCATGAGCAACCTTCTGCATCTGCCAGCACAGGATTTGGGGCTTGTAGGTTTTATTTTAAATTATAAAAATACTAAATGAGGAATGTACTTCTGTCTCAGAGGCACAGGAGGTGTTTTTTGTACTCCGCCTCCAGCTCTAATGGCCAAGCATCCTCCTCAACCTCTGGTTCTCACTAAGTTTTGGATTTCACTTGTAGTGCTTTAGACTTCAAACATATGACACAGGTTTTGTTTATTTTTGGTGGAGATGCTTATGGTGACCATGTGTGGGGGTGAGGTGGAGATCTTGCTATGGCTGAAAAGTGCAGGAGGATGGCTCTGCCATCAGTAGTTTTTTGTGTGTAATTCACTAGACGTATGCACACAGATAAGGATAGCTCGGATTCACCAGATCAGGCCTAATGCAAGGGAAATCAGAGCAGTCCTGTGGTCTGCCCATCTCCACTGTTTTAGTGAGATGGAGCAGATTTCTTCAGCATTTTCTCTGCCATACTGTTTTGCCTGAATTAGTCTCTCTCCTGGCTCATAATTTTAGTACTTGTAATTATAAAAATCCCAAATTAATTACATTTTCTGGTATCTTGGCTGATTCATCGTCCTGTTTGTTCTTCACAGAGCCAGCTACTATCGGAAGGGTGGGTGTGCAATGTTGCCTGTCAAATGGATGCCTCCTGAGGCTTTCATGGAAGGGATATTTACATCAAAAACAGACACATGGTATGCTTCTGTTCATTCACTCTGTCCATTCTATCTGTCTATCTATTGTAACCTCTTTTATGAAGTGTGAATATACTGTAAAAAGCACATGTTCTTTTTAATTTCTTCTTTACTAAAAAAGCAAACTGGGTCTTTCAGAGCCATTAATCTCGGAGGACAGAAGGGAACACAAAGATAAGACCTGTGCAGAGAGGGGTGCAGCAGGGAAGGAAGATTGAGATGCAGGTGCTGCTTTGCTGCTGCAGTGAGGAGAGCATTATTTCCACACGGAGAAAAGCAGCAGGCAGGATCCATTCTGCCAGTGGAGAAGAAGGGCATCATTTATCATGGCTTTCATTTTTCTCCTGGCCTGCAGCAGCACTGTCAACCCTTGAGTTGCCAGTGGCCAGAGGAGGGGGAGGAAGATTGAGAGAGCAGGAGGCAAGAGCTCGGCATGCACATCAAGGGGAAGGGGCTGGTGTTCAGCTCCTGAGCAAGCCCCAGCAGGGGGAGGCACAGGGTCACACAGCTGAGCTGCTGCCTGTCGAGGCACCAAGCACAGGGGTTTCCCATTACTGCACATAGCTCGTCACAGTTTTAATCAACAAGAAGGTGATTCTGGGGGAAAATCGTGCCTGATAAACTTTGCGGCCTTCTCTGAAGAGGTCACAGCATCAACAGAGAAGGGAGGAGCAACTGACATCATTCACCTGGACCTGAGCAAAGCCTTCGACACAGTCCCGCATGGCATCCTGGTCTCCAAGCTGGTAAAACCTGGGTTTGATGGATGGACCACTTGGTGGATTAAGAACTGGCTTGATGGTCACACCCAAAGAGTGGCTGTCAATGGGTCCAGTAACAAGTGGAGTCCCTCAAAGATCAGTGTTGGGACGTTGTTTAGCATCTTTGTTGGTGACATGGACAGCGGTAATGAGTGCATCCTCAGCAAATTTGCTAATGATGCCATGTTGTGTGGTGCAGCTGACACACTGCAGGGAAGGGATGCCATCCAGAGGGACTTTGACAGGCTGGAGAGGTGGGCCCATTCCTACCTCATGAAGTTCAACAAGACCAAGTGCAGGGTCCTGCATCTGGGTCAGGGCAATCCCAAGCACTGATATAGGCTGAGCAGTGAGTGGCTTGAGAGCAGCCCTGAGGAAAAGGACTTGGGAGTGCTGGTGGATGAGAAGTTCAACATGAGCCATCAGTCTACACTTCCAGCCCAGAAAGCCAAGCAGATATTTGGCTGCATCAAGAGGAGTGTGGCCAGCAGGTCGAGGGAAGTGATTCTCCCCCTCTGCTCTGCTCTCGTGAGACCCCACCTGGAGTACTGCATCCAGTTCTGGAGCCCCTGTTACAGGAGGGACATGGATGTGCTGGAGTGTGTCCAGAGAAGGGCCACGAGGATGATCAGCTCTCCTGTGAAGACAGAGTGAGAGAGTTGGGTTTATGCAGTCTGGAGAGGAGAAGGCTCTGAGGAGACCTTATTGTAGACTTCCAGTATCTGAAGGGTCCTACAAGAAAGGTGGTGAGGGACTTTTTAGGGTGTTGGGTAGTGACAGGACTAGGGACAATGGTTTCAAACCAGAAGAGGATAGATTTAGATCAGATATTATGAAGGAGTTCTTCACCATGAGGGTGGTGAGACACTAGAACAGGTTGCCAAGAGAGGTGGTGGAAGCCCCATCCCTGGAAGTTTTTAAGGTCAGGCTGGACGGGGCAACCTGATCCTAGTGGCAGGTATCTCTGCCCACGGCAGGGGGGTTGGAACTAGATGATCTTAAAGGTCACTTCCAACCCTGAAAATTCCATGATTCTGTGATTTCCAAGCAGCTGACCAGATAAATGTTTTGGAGTAGGCCCTGTCCCAGCCGTTGTTTCCAAGGCTTTGCAGGCAACACCACACAGGCCTAGAACTTTTAGTTTTAGCTGGGGAATGGTTTTGTTATAGTCTGAGCTAGAGGTGGAGTCTATGGGGCCCAGAGCAGCAGTGAGGATTCACTGGCATGTTATTTCATTTTGGGAAGCTTAATTGAGAAAAGTTTCTCATAAGTGATCAGGCCAGTGCTCCACTTAGCTCTGTCTCCAGAACTGGCTGGTGTCTCAGAAAACTTTGACTTGTTAAATTTAGTTGAACAGTGCTGAGTACAAGGGCAAAGCAACCAACCAGATTTACCTACCTATATCCTAAACTTCCCTCACTTAACAGTCACAGTTCATGAAATGATTCAAAGTCTACTGTTAAATCTGTGCAGCTTATTTATATCTGAATGCTGCAGCAGTGATTTCCACAAGGTGCCGTGTACAGACTGCAAAGAGCAATGCTGATGGAATTTCATCTAAGGGCATTGTCCCTCTGTGACTGTCATTCCTGTATCCTTCACTTTGTTTTTACTTCTTTTCTGCATTCAGGTCCTTTGGCATATTGCTGTGGGAGATATTCTCTTTGGGATACATGCCCTACCCTAGCAAAAGTAACCAGGAGGTTCTGGAGTTTGTAACCAATGGAGGAAGAATGGATCCACCTAAAAACTGCCCTGGCCCTGTGTATGAGATTTTTACTTTCATATTCATACAAATTATGTTCTGGTTTGAATGCTGTTCTCTAGTCAGAAGTCAATCACTATTAAGATTGATCTTACCTTGGCTGATCAACCTGATGAATTTAAGTACCACTTACTTCTTTACTAGTTAGTTTTTCTCTGTGCTTTGGAGAAGAATTCAGTCTCAGATAAGCCATGAAACCACAAGTACCTAAGGTTTCACACAGGTAGGGAAAAATGGGCTTCATTATCTATAGCCCTGCCTACTACCTCTAATGAATTACCCAAAGGACTTCAGGTGGGTGGGTTATTTCTCTGATGTGCTGTGAATTTCACCCCACTGGTGGCCACATTTCTGTTGCTACCAGGACTCCAGGGCAAGCAGAGCACTCTTCTTTATTAAAGTGTTCATGGTTTCAAGGCTGCAGCATCCAGCTGCTGTGTACCACCAGGATCAACCATCTGAGCACCTCCTGTTCTGCTCTTTCAGTTACCGCATTATGACCCAGTGTTGGCAGCATCAGCCTGAAGACAGACCAAATTTTGCCATCATCCTGGAGAGGATTGAGTACTGCACTCAGGTATCAGTGATCATTTGTCTTGAATGAGAGGCGTGGAGAGGGTTGATGTTGAGCAGCAGTTTAAGTGAACCAGAGCATGAGATGGGATGGCAATGCTGCATTAGTGTTGTCAACAGTCCAGGGAAACTGGTGTGAGCCTGGGACCAGTGTCTGGGATATTTACCTCCTAAGGTTGTTGATCCTTTTTGCCAAGACACAAGCTTATATAGAGCTTTATAGTTGAATAGAAGACTGGTTGCTCTGCTTCTGCTTCTAAAGACACAGATTCTAACAAGCAAGAGAGACAAGACAGGCGGGCACCCATATACACATCGTGTGCTTCATGTCAACCACTACATGGTTTTTAATCAAGTCCAAGTGTGCATGATGATAGCAGGCTGTGAGAAATTCTTGGTTTTCTCTCTGGTAGGATCCAGATGTCATCAACACTGCATTGCCAGTAGAATATGGCCCATCAGCTGAGGAGGAGGAGAAGGTAGTGATGCGTCCTGACAATCCAGAAAAAATTCCTCCTCTCTTGGTCTCAACACATCAAGACAGAAAGGATGACAAGCAAACTCTGCCATCTCCACCACCCCTGCCATCAGCCATCACTACTGGAAAACCTCTAGGGAAAGTGGGAGCCTTGGAACCATCAGTCCCAGGGAAGGTGGAGTCAACCTCAATGGGGGGACATATCAACATGGCCTATGCCCAGTCCAATCCCCCTTCTGAGCTGCACAAAAAACGGGGCTCTAGGAACAAGCCCACCAACCTTTGGAATCCCACCTATGGTTCCTGGTTTGCGGAGAAGCAGGCAAGCAAAAACAGTTCTCCACTGGAGAAAGAGATGCCTGGGAAAGAGAATTTGGGACAGAAAGGAAACTGTACTGTGGGACCCAACATTATAACTGGCAGGCTGCCAGGCTCCTCTCTGCTATTAGAGCCATCTTCCCTAACAGCAAGTGTTAAAGAAGTGCCTCTCTTTAGGCTCCGCCACTTCCCCTGTGGAAATGTCAACTATGGATACCAGCAGCAGGGCTTACCCTTGGAAGCCTCCACACCACCTTGTGCTAGCAGTTACGAGGACCCTGTCCTCAGAAACAAGAGCCACATAACCCAGCAGGGGCCATGAGAGCCCTCTGCCCTCTTGACTTTCTCCCCTGTGGCCCCTGGGCCTTGAAGAGATGTCCTGTTACCCAATACACCACAAGCAAGGGATCTGACAGCATCACTTTCTATTTTGTGCCAACTATCTCCAAAAGTCCTACCCCTGAAGCTGTAATTTCAGTTAATCCAGGAGGCTTCAAATACACCAGAGCCCCAAATACAATAACAGAAACAAGAGGGAGGGAGGATACAGGAAACATGTCAACTGCAAGGCCCAGCTGCTGTTGCACCATCTCATATGCATGATTGCTGTCATGGATTTCCTGTGAGCTTTTCTCAGTTGCGTCTTCTCTGCTTAAGTGTAAAGCTGTGGCTCACTGCTGTGAGTGTTTCATGTCTGGGGTTTTCAGTGCCAAAATTGTGGTTGCTGTGGAATGCCTGGAGGTCTCCTGCAGCTGGAAGAGATTGTAGTGGGACTGGGGAGAACGTTGAAATGGAAAAAGGATACACCAGCATCGAATGGTGATGCAATGGCACATTCCCAAGTTTGTGTTGCAGCTACAGTCCAGTCTTTGTAAGTCCTTGAATGCACAGCTGTTATGGGGGTGCTGGCAGGGCAATAGAAGGACATCTGCATCACTTGAAACAGAGAAAAGAGGAAGCACAGGATATGGGTGTAGATACTGCGGGTCATTCTGTGCTGGGGAGAGGGGGGTGTTGTTTGGCTGAGGCTTTTCTTTTATTTTTCCTGTGCTTAAGCACTAAAACTGAGTAACACCCTTTAAAATTCCTTCCCACCTACAAAAGTACCCATGTTCTTAGTAAGGAACTTGTGTCAAGTGGAACCAAGGTGAAGTCTTAAAGGACAACAGACGTGAGAGAAACTTCTACCATGCCCTGAAAATGGACAGCCACCTGCATACCTCAGAGATTTACAATAGCCTTTGACATATCCTATCAAGCAAGAGCATAAAGGCTTAAGACTACATCATGCTACAATCCAGATGCTAGATACTGTATTTGAAGGGTTTATAGTCCTTGTTCCTAAAACAAAATATGTGTATGAGAGTGGTTTAAAGACAAACACTGCACTGACTCATTTTGTACACCTTGTGCATGAAAAATATTCCAGTTAACTGTATTGTCAAAACATAGATGTAGAAAGTAATTCTTCTGTAAAGGTACGCATTAGTAACTTCAATGTAGGTTTGCAAGGAGCTGTTTTAGCATGAATGCTATTCAAAAAGGGGTGCCTATTTCCATAGAAATGGGTGTACTGAAGCATCAGCAAAGGAATGTGAAGGTGTTCTTCAGTCTGAGCCTCTTTGTTTCAGTGAAGTGATTCTGAACCTGGTCCTGGATCCAGACATTGAGGTAAGCTTCCTATCTTCATAAGGATACAAACCAGAATGCCTGTTTACATATTCCTAACCTTTGGAACAGAAATAAGAAATAAGAGTGTTTGGTTTGGGCCACCACTCTTGTAAAAAAACATTAGAAGAGAGAGGCAATGTGCTTTCCTAACCTGCATTTCTGACATCTCTGATATGCAGAACTAAAAATCTTTTTTAGGCTAATGCAAAATTTTGTGTTGTCATGTGCTCATGTGCTGGCAAACTTGAGTCAGGAGCTACTCCAAATTTCATGTTCTGCTGCTGCTTTGTGAAAGCTTCTTTAGCTTGAGCTAATAGAATATTTGTGATCTGTGAGATTATTAGGCTTGCAGCTCTAGTCATGAAATAGCCACTAGAGAAGAGATTCTGTCTAGCGTAGGACTAGGTTAACATCATACTGGTCCCTCTATTTCTAGCTCAGTAAACTCAGTGAGGTAGTTCTTTAGAGCCTCAGGAAAGCAGATTAATTCAGGAGGTAAGCACTATCAGAACACTTTCTTACACTAGTGTATTATTCACAAATAATAGAAATTTTCATTTAAATATTCCAGTTTTTCTCATTTTCAAAAGGCCTGAAGCTCTACATTGTTTTATTTAGCTCTTCTTTGCATAGAAGCACACTCCAATTTTTGCTGCCCTGCCTCTCAGGTGTTCCTGAGGAGAGAATATGACATGCATACTGATGAGTTCTTCTTAAAGAATGCATAAGAACAAAAAGTTGCAAAGTTAAAGGTCTTTGACTAGCAGAAACGATTAATTTTGAGTCTGGAGCAGCAGCTCTGCTGCTCAAATGCAGCTGCCAGGTTATGATGTGAAAAGTAGCATTTCTAAAGAAGCTTTAAAAGCACAAGCAGCAAGAGACAATTTTAAGTTTGTAGGAGTGAAGGGAGGGAGGCTTTCCCCAGCCGTGACACTACTGCAGTCACTGCTCTGCAACTTCTGCTGTGCAGTCGTATAACACAGAAGTTGTATTGTCCACAGAAGTGGAATACATGAAGAGATAATTCTGGTCAAAGGAAATGATGAATTGGTACTCTGAAATTCTCCAGTCTGAGGGGTATGGTGCATTGAGATCTACACTGTTCAGCACCAACAATTGTTTTAAGCAGCTCCAGTGTAAAATGTTTTGTTGTGGGTGGGGCTTTCTTGTTTGCTTGGGATTTTTTTTGTTTCTTTTTTTTTTTTAACAAACATAACTCTTGGAATTCAGAGGTATTCCAAGAAATCTACTTTCAGCTTATTTTTAATGTATAAAACCCCATAACATCTCCAAGCTTTTCCACAGCATGCATTTAGTTTGGCACTCCTGTGTGCTGTGCTAAGCACAGTAACCCTGTTTCCAAAAAATATTTTGTCAGTATTGATGCTAATCAGATCTTGCCACTCAGAAGCAAGGCTTGGAGCATTTGCCTGTCCTCTCTTAGAAAACAAGTAATGCCATTAGCCAAATTATTTTGATGGATTGATTTCCTGGACCAAAGGGTGCTCTGCTTCTTGTGTGCATTGCATTGCTTAACTTCAGTGTCCATCCTGTTGCCAAAGCATTGCCAGGATTTCAGTGACAGTGCAAGATTTCATTTATATCCCTGGGATGATGTACTAAAGCTTTTCTTAATGATACCTGTTTCCCTGTCTCTAACATAGCAAGTCACACATGGGGCCTATCAAATACTCCACTGCCTCCAACTGCTGAAGGGTTGACAGAAAAGATGTAACATTTAACCAGTAAGCTTGTGAGAGATGAAGTTGCCAGGCAGGTTTGCCCTGGGCTGACAAATAGCTCAGGTTCCTTTGGTAAGGTAGGAGAGAAGCTTCTGAAGCTGCTTTCCCAGGGCCAGTCCAGGCAGAGAGAGACAACTTAAGGGAAACTTAAGTTTTGTGTGTCGGATAAAGCTAACAATCTGCAGCTTAGAGGCTGTAGACTCTGTGTGTGTGTAAAACAAGCCAAATAATTCACTCAATGGACTTGTAAGGAAAGTGGCTTAAATTCTGTACAGGAAAGTACTTTCTTATTTTTATTGATTTAATTCATGTTAGCATTTTTCTTACAGCATATGGAAATGTTCATGTGTATGTATTCCAATTTCTAGCAGTTCCCTTCTAGCACATTTTCTACAGATGTACACCATTAGCAAGAGCATTCTGTCTAGTCGTGAACTAGGAATTTATTATTTCTGTGCCTAGAAAGATGCAGCTGTTAGTTCTTAGCCCTGCAGTGAACAGAAAGTGCTTAAGTCACCATGAGCTCAACAAACCTGACGTGGAAATCCCAAGTTCCCTTATTAAGCCCCTCCATGATAGGTTTAGTGTGTTGCAGGAGGAAAAAAAAAATCAAGTAACAGTAATGCTCTTATCCATTTTTTTCCATGACATGTTATTTTAAAATATGGTATATCCTGGTTTTTAAAACTATTAACCTTTTCCATTGGCAACATTTACATTCTGGTCTTACATCTTCCTCACTCTACAGTGGAAAAGTGGGAAGCAATCTACAGGATGTAAAGCATGACTGAGAAAATCCTGTGCTACCACTCTTTCACTCTGAAAATTGCTTATTTCCATTTGAATGGTATGTGTTTCCTATACATGTTAGATAGGTTTCTGAATTCTGTAAGCTGCAGAAGATAAACCAGGTTGGGCTGCCTGTTAATCTACCTTTCCAGTTACCTTTTCATCTTCCTTTTTGCTACTGAATCTTGTTTCTCTATCATGTGCCTGGAAATCACCAGCGAGGAAAGAACTATGGTTGGTGCTGCTTCCTTAAGGAGCAGTGGGACTTTGCTGGAGTGAGAAAAAGAGGTACAGATAAGACAGGTCAAAAGCATGAGGGCTGTACTTATTTGGCAGAGTCAGCCTTTTGCAGTGGTGTAAAATCACAGGTCCATTTGCTCCCCTGAGATTGAGAGAAGCTGCAGCACCACTGGATTTACCCACTGCATGATGTAAGGTCTGAACGAGGCTGTGAAGGATTTAACTTTGCATGTCTGCTCCTGTTACCAAGCCTGTCTTTTGGGAAAAAAGAACCTTGACATAAGAATAGCATAAAACAGCAGCAAAGCCGTCACCATTTATCTGTTCTAAAGTTATCTCCCTCACAGGAAAATGTCCAATTTGTCTGCATCTGGCTTCTTTTAGTAACAAAATATCATCACAGGAGTGTCTGTCTCATGTACAGCAGTTTGTGTAGCATTGCTTATAGAGGAAGGGCCTGTGCATTTCAGGGATACTATGAAGAAAAAATACTAATATATGGTCATTGAATATTTTGTATTGAATAGTGTATTTGTATTGTAAACAAGTGTAGTGAACCACAAGGCATGAAGACAAATAAAATCACTATATCTGGCTTTCTCCATGTTGGGCTGTGTAATGATTGGTTCAGTGTCAGAGGGAGGTCTCTGAACATCAATTTTTACTTGGTAAAGTTACAAAAGTACTGAGGTACATGCCACATAAAGCAGTCAGTGTGGTGTTAAAGAGCCAGCCACATTTCTGGCTGGCAAGAGTGTGTTTAGGGCTTGTTTGCACTGCAGTTGTCATACCTCCAAGTTTATTACAAAGAAAGGTGCCATTCCACCTATTATAAACCACCAAGGTTGGCTTTTACCAACAGGAAGCTGACCAGAATAAAAAGAGAAAAAAAAAAGGTCCGTTGTTGAAAAGAGTATTTTGGGGTTTTAATTCCTAAATGTATAAATCCTAAGAAGCATTTTTCTTTTCTTTGAGTCTGGACATGGACTTTGAGTTGATTGAACTACAAGCTGTATCCTCTCCACACCACTCCTATGATACAGGTAGATAGATGCTTTTCTTTAAATTAGGACTGACTCATAATTAAGCCTTGGTCCCTTTCACTTACTTAGCCATATACTCATTCTTCTGCAGGATAGTGCTGATTTAGTCAACAAGACTTTTTGCCTGAGCAGGTATCCAGCAGGCTCTGATTTCCATTTTTTCCAGACTTGTCTGTCCACAGTTAGGAAAGAAAAAGGGTGCAGGTGGGTACTTGCTATATGGTTCTAATGGATACAACTACAGTTTCTACCTGGTGTAAGAGTCATGATGTAAATTCTGGACTTGACACCTCTGCAACACTCTCAGAGGTGGAAGAACTAACTTGACAGAGAAACTAGGCCACGTATTGTAAATCTGCAGTGCCAGTTTTGGGTCCTGGGGCCTCAGATCTGGTGGAACAGCAACAATTTAACAGCACAGGCTCCCTGCCCAGAAAACCATTACTGTCAACATCTGCAAAGCAATCCCTGACTTTCAGTCCCTAACTGGACTGAACTCACTAGAAATCCCCATCCTGGGACACCTGATGATTAAGTCATCCTCCTTCTCCTGTCACACCTGTGACCCCTCCTTTCCAGCCAATGTCCAATAAAGCTGACAAGTTTTAATTGCTGAAAGGAGTGAAGAAGTACATTTTCTGAAACCAGACCTGAGACATGCTGTCAAACAAGGACCAGCCTCAAAGTCTGCCCCAGAACAGCAAAGAATTGCTGGACACCATCTGCTAATTTAGTTATCAACCAGGTAATACTTTATTCATGTGGCTTATAGAGACGTTGAGAATAATTTGTGTTCTTCCTAACCAGTCTGGGCCGTGATTATACAGACCTCAGCACAGCACCTAATTACAAATGTAAAAGTGTCATTTATTTTCAGAATTTTTTTGAAGACACAAAGTGACATCCTCTAGGAGTTGCAGAAAAGGATTATGGCATTTTACCTCGGATTTAGGGAAGCACAAATCCTTTCACATCACCAATTTTAAGACAGCCATCAGCAATCCTTTCTGGAATGGAGGGACATTTAACTTCTGTTTCCCACCACGTGAATTTACAGTGCTGCTAACTTTCTGGCAGAAGATTCTCCATGCTACCAAAACAGCTCTGTCCTGGTAACAGTCCTGACAGAATGAGAGAATTGGGGTTATTCAGCCTGGAGAAGAAAAAACTCTGGAGAGATGTTATAGCAGCCTTCCAGTACCTGCAGAGGATAAAGGAAGGCTGGGGAAGGACTTTTTACAAGGGCACAAAGTGATCAAACAGGGGGAAATCGTTTCAAGCTGGAAGAAGGTAGATACAGGTTAGACATTAGGAAGAAATATTTTAGTGTGAGGGTGGTGAGACTGGGGAACAGGTTGCTCAGGGAAGCTGTGGCTGCCCACTCCTGGAAATGTTCAAGGCCAGGCTGGATGGAGCTTTGGGCAACCAGGGCTAGTGGGAGGTGTCCCTGCCCAGGGCAGGGGGGTTGGAACTAGATAATGTCTAAGGTTCCTTCCAGCCCCAAACCATTCTGTGATTCTACAAGTTAATGAAACTCTTTTGCCAGCTCTTCACCAGGGTTTCATTTTACTAATACCTGCAAGAAACAGATGCAAGAAACAGATATTTTACAAAGAAAAGTTCAGTATATCACTGAATATCTGCATCTTCAAATATAAAGCCTCTTTTTTTTACATTCAAAATTTACAACTTTTATATTAAAAAAAAAAAATCTCAAGTTAGACTACAATATGCATTACCTTAAATACAGTTGTGGAAAAATAGCTACAGCAATATTTAGAAGCTAGCAGCAGCAGAATTCTGCCTAAAAATAGGATATTATGATGTAATTTTAAAGTGTCATTTGTTCAAGCAAATCATTTAAGAATAAAAACATTGTTCCTGGAACACAAAACCATCCTGATAAGATAATGTTTACATATGCTGAGCAATTAAAATACATTATACAATTAAAACATGAACAAAATATTAGATTTTTTAAAAGGCTGATATGCAAATATGGTCACATCAAGGTGTGTTACAATACTGTACCTAAGCTACCCTTAATTTATGATAAGACTTTTACAAGAAATTTATATAGAAAGCTGTGCAGAAGGAAACAAGCAGCTACCACAAACAAATCAAATTAGTTAATACCAAATTATTTAATGCCTAAAAACCCTGCATGTACTCCATACCACTGGGTATGAATTCCCTGTTACCCTGCTGTATTTATACAGACAATATTTTTTATGAGGGTCTTACATGTAGTTCCTCTCTAGATTTATTTGTCAAGTGATACTTGTAACCTGTAGCACACCAAACAAAAAAAGAAATGAAAGTAAGTTCTCCAGGAGTGTGCAAAGTGCATTATTTTAAAGAGTGCTGTTTCTACATAGCTCTTTCTAAGAAGGCATATATCAAAAAGTGCTTTTTACTTTACAGACTGACATGCAGCATATTTGTAAATCAAAATTTGTCAATCAAAAAAAGGCTCTTGATTTAATAGAATTTCTGCTGTTCACTAGGATAACCACAAATACTTGTATTTATCAGCCCTTTTGTGTTCTGGAGGATAGAACAGGAGGGAGAAAGAAGAGGAGGGATCTGAATGATAAATTTAAAAATACATCACAACTGCTTGCAAAAGCAGTTTTATTTTGGTTTTTTTTTTTCATTTTATTGCTAACAGCTGGTATTGGAATTGACAAAGTGCCCAGTAACCAGACTAATGTCACTCATTAACCACCTCCTCTGTCAAAAGCAGGCAATGCGTATTTGAGTTCATTACTACAGGGAGGAAAATCACTTAAATACTGCATGAATCACAAAGCAACTTTAGAGAACATTGGAGATACATTCTCTAACTGGAACATTATTCAAATAATAAAGCATCTCAAACCCAAGATGCTTTTGCAATAACCTTCCCAGGCAGGGCTGTTTTACTTTGAGAAAGAGAACAGTGCTTCCACTTCTTAATGCAACTGAACTTTTTAAAAAACTATATGGTTATTTTATATATATATATATATATATTAAAATATATATTCTTTATACACACACATACATACATATTTATGTAAAATGCAAGTGCAGATATAATAATGTCAAAATAAGCTGGCATTCTAGATGGGGTCTTGTGTGCTTTAAATCCTACTCTATGAGTGTATTGTGGCTCAGCAAATATCATCCACAAGTTTTGCCCCATTAATGCCACGATAGGTCACCCTGCTGGGTCGAACTAAGACCCCGTGGTTCTGCTTACAGGTGAAATAGCGCCTCTGCCCCACAGAACCATCATTCTTCCCCTTGGCACTTCTGAGTTCAAGCCCAAGCCAGATCCCTGGTGCAAAGTCTGCAGGCCCAATGTATCTGATTGTCCCCATTTCATTGGAGCTGGTGAGAAGAACCTGAGAGCCTTCATGCAGCTTCACTGGCCCCTCAGTGCTGGCTGTAGTGGTATTGCTCCAGCTGCGCTGTAACACGGAGCTCTTGGATCTAGTTAGGAAAAAAAGGAAAAAAAAAACCAAACTCGAAAGCCTCTACAAAATGCCCAGGGCAAATCTGCGATTCAGTGAAGTGCACGGAAACAAAACCACTCAACTCCCTTTAAAAAAAAATATTAAATAAAATAATTGGTTTGATCTCAGGTCACTAGCCAAACATGCAGTGATACTAACAATCTAGTATATACGGCAGTCTGAAATACTTGAAAATTCCCAGGAGCTACAGTATTTGCTGTAGGTGATAATATTGGTACATTAAGCAGTACAAAGCATTTTATTTGGGGCTTCAAAGTGTTTATCCAAAACAGCATTTAACGTGCAAGAGTCAATCAGGATCACCAGGACAAAGTGAAGTCCATTAACAAGGCCCCCTGAACTTCACCCAGCTGTGTGAAAATACAAGAATTTGGAAAATATGCAGAGATGAGCACCTGGAAAACAATTTCAATGCCAGCCTGAATCCAAGGATTTTCCTGGATACTCCTGGAAAAATAGTCTACTATTAGGCTGTTTTGTAAGAAAAAAAAAATGAACTAGTGGTCTAGATATTACAGATCCACTGAAGCTAACAGCCAGCCCACCCAAACATTTTAAACTCAAGACACTCACCTAACAAAGGAGTTTCTTCTGTTTATCTCCTTTTGTGAGGATGCAGAAGTGGTGCTCAGACTGCGTCTAAAACCTAAGTGAAAAGGTTAATAAGCTCAGTAGGACACCTTAAAAAAAACCAAAGAAAACAACAAAACACCACAAAACAAACACTTTGTAAATGTATATACTGCTTTTATTACACTTACTATACATTGTCCCCTCCAAATAGGAAATTAACTGAAAAATCTCATAGAACTTGGTGCCCATACCATGTTCAAATTTTCAGAGAGGACAGAAATGAAATTAAACAAACCAAACAATGGTAATTTGAAGCAGCCTTTTTATAAAATGCTTAGGTAAGGAAAAATAAAATAACTGTTTCCAAGTATCTCACAGAAGGTTTAGTAAATTCATATGAACCTCCCTAACAGCAATCTCTTCATCAATGTCAGTTCAGATTAAGAAGCATGTTCAATTTATGGTTAACTCTGACTGGAACCCAGTAGTAAGGGAAGAGTGTCAACAATCTTAATTCTGACGATTATTTCTTGCAGTATAGAGTTAATAAAAGCATAGTACTCTACAGTTCCTTCTATAGGCTACATTTTTAGGAAGGGGCCAGCCAGACTATTTACTGGCATTTCGGTTCCTTGAAAATCTCTTTTGGTCTGAGAAGTGGGCTTTGTGCAGTAAGGTTGTAGAATGGTATCCTGCTGTAGGCTACCTAAGCCAAATCACAGTGTCTTACACTCCTACCTGGAAACGGGTGATTTATTTTATTTGATGATGTCTCCGTGAGAGAATCCAGAGAACCTGTTAGTCTGAAAAGCAGTAACACAATGAGGAAGTAATTTCAACTGAACTGCTGGAATACTTCTGTTCTTATTCTTTCACCTCTACATCCAGCCCCCACGAGACACTAACATTTCAGTCATAATAAGGCAGATATGTAAGAAGCACCAGGAGCAAACTGGTCCATTCAAGTAGCTTGCCTTTTACTCAGCAAGAGAGCATGTATAATATTGAGGCAAGTTCTTTAACAGCTTGGCTAAGCTAGGATATTTAGGGAAAGAAAAACAAAAACATGTCTGGAAGAGTAAATAGATACAAATAAAGGAGGAAACCACACAGTATTCCTCAGATGTTCTTCCTGAAACCTAAACCTACAAACAAAGTGGTGGATGCTTTGGTTCCTATACACAGTTAGCTGGAAAAGAGAACAGTATTTCCAGGCATGTCAAAGGGCAACTTTCTTTTATAACCAAATTTAGCTCAGCTCAGCAGGGTTGGGTCATGAAAGTAAGGTTTAATGAACACAGATCATATCAGACACAGAGGACCTTGAATGAAAATACTTGAAGTGGGTACAAGTGAAACAGAGGGAGCTGCATTTCTAATTTATGCTCTGCTTTCAAAAAGCTGATCTAAAACCCACCCAATTTTAAATGGAATTATAAACTTCCATTAGCAGATGAAAACATTTATTTCTTCTACATCCACTGCAAAACTCTTTCCCACTGGAAATATAATGAGAAAGCATTTTGCAGCACAAACCTTACAACATCTTCAATGCTTACCTCTGTACACGAGATGGTGGTGCAAATACACCATATCTAGGAAGACAACTGAAGTACTGAACACCTCCCACGGAACCATCATTCTTCCCATGAGGTTTGTCCAACTCAATTCCACACCAGAACCCTACATTTCAAAACAGTGAAATCATGGTATTTAAAAAAACAAAACAAAACAGAAAAAAACCAAAACAAAACACACCACAGGCTTTTCTTTATCTAGACAGTTGGTACAATTGGCCTTCACCCACATCAAAGAATACAGTTTCTAGTTAGAAACTTAGATAATAACAATAGATATAAATTTAAAAATAACTGCTTATAATATGATGTGAAAAATTATATCATAATAAATCTAAATATAATTACCTCAGCATTTTAATATGCTTTCAAGAAAATTGACATTTTCATTAGTAAAGAAAAGGTAAAACCCTAGAGATATATATACATAAGGGCATATACACACTTAAGCCAAATTGAACACTGCTGATGACCATATGCTTTATGCATCATCTGACATCATCAACAGTAAATTTTAAATTTTTATACCAATTTATTCTTTCACTCTATCTAACAAGTTATAATTAATACAAATTGCAAGGCTGGTTTTATGATATTGAGAGAAAGGTGTAAGAATCATAACTGGCCAGCAATTCATCTCATACAGAATGCTTGACCATTCATAACCTGTGATAAATGTGAGCTAATTATGTAAAGGTGCTAAATTTCCTACATCATTAGCAGTCCTTATGCTATCCATCCCCAAAAGATTCAAAATATTATTCAAGTCAGTTGGTACTAAGGCACTGGATAAAATGGTAATTCCAATTATCAGATCAATAAATACAGGAATGACAGCTTATGAATTAGAAGGGTTCAGTACATGAGAAGTTCTCCCTTTCCTGTTTTTGGAATTAAATAAAGATCTGCATCGCAGCAGGAGAAATAAAGTTCTGGTAATTTCCAGAGCTTTGATACATATTAAGATTGGAATAATTAAAAATGCATTTGTTACATTTTTTATAAATTACTGGTCCTGCAAATGAAGATTTGTGGCTGTCCCACTCTCACTACTTAAAATGCCATGTTTTCCTCTGAAAAAAATAATTTTTCCTTAACCTGGGGGAAACGGAGGAGACTTAAGTGTCTAACAGCTTTCTGATTTTATATTTGTTACAGTAATTTATAAAAGCAGACCCTTCCTCACTGTTTACTTTGTAAGTAACAATGTGAGGGTAAGAATGATCACAGGAAAGTGCAGAATCAGTTAATGACAATAATTTAAGCAAGCACTGTCTACAGTGAAACTGGGGAAAGGAGTGAGAGTGAAAAAAGGTCCTAGCTGTCATTCCAACTTTTTTTTTACATATTGATGCCACCAAGCGTCAAGAAAGAGTATTGCTGCTTACCTATCAAAATAGACCTCCTTTAAACTAACTACTTAACACCAATACATAGCAACTGCTTTTGCATTACTCTTGCAATAAGAAGATTATAGGTAAGGTAATAAAGAACACAGAATTTGAATACAAAGATTGATTACTCAAAAATTAGTTTCCATCATTTATAACAGCTTGATTCTGTTTGAAAACACCTGGCTTCAACGTAATGTAGTTTTTAGCAAGGGGAAGGAAAAGGGAAGCTGAAGAGAATGATGAGAAAACTGTAACAGTTTGGGTATTTGGGGGATGCTCATAACTTTGCATCTGTCCTATGACCTAAAGGTTTGATAGTCAAGAATTAAATGCTCACAATTACCCTCTTAAAGATGCCAGGAAGAGGCAAGTACATAAGAGTACCAGTATTGCAAGAGATGAGCTGTGCCAGAAAGACTCACTAAAAAAAGGAAGGAATAAAGACACACATTCTCAATAAACCATAAAGTACTTTGGAAATGAAATTGTGGGACTTCAACCTACCAGATGTCTCCTGGAAATATAACAGCAGAGAGGAGACAGGCTTAGGAGCTTCTTGAGTGCATGGAAGATAACATCCTGACACAGCTGATAAGTCAGCCCACCAGGGCAAGTGCCTTGCTAGATCTGCTGTTCACAAACAGGGAATGACTGGGGGGAGATGTGGTGGTCGGAGGCCATCTCAGACCACAAAATGTTTAAATTCTCAATCCTTAGTCAGCAAACCATGATAACAGACAACAAAAAAAGAGTTTTTACAAACACAGTAACAATAAAAAAGAGCCAGGGAGAATCTCCATCCTTCATTGGATGCACGGGGGGAACTGTAACTGAGGAGGAGGAAAAGACTGATGTACTTAATGCTTTCTTTGCCTCTGTCGTTAGTAGTCTACCCCCAGGGTAGTCACCTCACGAGATGGAAAATAATAATGGAAAGCATCACAATCCCTAAAAATCCAGGATGAAGCAGTGAATGACCTGCTACATCACCTAGACACCCATAAGTCTATGGAGCTGGATGGGATCCACCCAAGAGTAAGCTGGCAGAGGAGCTCCCCAAGCCTCTCTCCATTATCATCAACAGACAACAGGGCAGATCCCAGATGACTGAAGGCTTGCCAGTGTGACACACATCTACAAGAGAGGCTGTAAGGAGGATCTGGGGAACTACAGGCCTGTCAGTCTGACCTTGGCAATCAGGGAAAATTATGGAGAGGTTCCTTTCTAGTATGCTCACATGGCAAGTCCAGGACAGGCAGGGGATCAGGCCCAGCCTGCATGGGTTCAGGGAAGGCTGGTCCCCTTTCACCAACCTGATCTCTTTCTATGACCCGGTGACCCACATAGTGGATGAGGGAAAGGCTGTGGACATTGTCTACCTGGACTGTAGTAAAGCCTTTGACGTAATGTTCCACAACATTCTCCTAGAGAAGCTGGCAGCTCGTGGTCTTAGACAGCTGTTCTTTTTGCTGGGTTAGAAACTGGTTGTATGAGTGGGCCCAGAGAGTTGTGGTGAACAGAGTATAATCCAGTTGGCAGTGGGTCACCAGTGGTGTTCCCCAGGGGTGTTTTGGGGCCTGTCTTGTGTAATATCTTTATCAACAATCAAGATGAGAGGATTGAGTGCTTCCTCAGCAGCACTCTGTGTTGTTTGCAGACAATACCAAGTTGGATGCAAGTGATGATCTGCTTGAGGGTAGGAAGGCTCTGCAGAGGGATCTGAACAGATGGGTCAGTGGGCTGAGGCTTATGAGGTTTAACAAGCCCAAATGCCAGGTCCTGCATTTCAGTCACAACCCCATGCAATGCTACAGGTCTGAGGAAGAGCAGCTGGAAAGCTGCCAGGAAGAAAAAGAACCCTAGGTTGTTGGTTGACACCCAGCTGAGTATGAGCCGTCAGCGTGCCCAGGTAGCCAAGAAGGCCAACAGCATCCAACAACATCCTGCATCAGAAGTATTGTGGCCAGCAGGAGTAGGGAAGTGATTGTGCCTCTGTACCTGGCACTGATGAGGCTGCACCTTGAGTACTGTGTTCAGTTCTGGGCCCCTCAATACAGGAAGGACCCCAGGTTTCTGGAGCATGTCCAAAGAAGAGCAACCAAGCTGGTGACAGCTTTAGAGAACAACTCTGACGAATAATGGCTGAGGGTACAGGGATTGTTTAGTTTTGAGAAGAGAAGGTTGAGGGGAGACATCACTGCTCTCTAGAGATACCTGAAGGAGGTTGCAGTGAGGTGGTATCTGGCCTTGTCTCAAGTAAATAATAATAGGACTAGAGGAAATGGCCTGAAGTTGAACCAGAAGAGGGTGGTACTAGATATGAGGAAGAATTTCTTTAATGAAAGAGTAGTCAGGCACTAGAATGAGCTGCCCAGGGAGGTGGTGAAGTCACAGTCCCTGGAGATATTAAAAAAAAACAACATGTAGATAGGGTACTTCAGGACACCTATAACTTCAACATTGAAATACTGCCTCCTAATTAAGCTTTGTTAGTGGACAATTAAAGTCACTTACTTTTATTTTTTCCCTGGCAATTGCAAAGAAGCATAGGAGAGAGAAAGAACTTTGAAACAAACTAGTAAAGTTAGAATTTTTTTTTCTGAAGGGAGTAAAAAAAAAAAAAAGCAGTTCTTTTAATATTCATGTGCCCACATATAGGATATTCCATATTAATTCTACAACATACAAAGCGTAGAGCAAATACCTGGTGCAAATTTTGTTGTCCCACAAAATCTAACAGTGCCTATTCTCTGTCCTACCACCAGTACTCTGTCTCCAACATGAATTTCTCCTTGATCAACAGGATTTTTCCTTGTGGTCAGAGAACTAGACAACCCTGTTCAACAGAAGAAAAAGATCTAAAATTAGTAACATTATTCCTTTAGAATTTAATAAAGTCTTAAAAAGTGAGCCAAATGATTGGTTAAGTGGGGTATCTTACACAGTGTACGTTCAACACGTGGCAACATACTGCAAATTTCACTTAGACAAAGAATTGCTTTGCTTTAGCATGAAAACTGTGAACTACAGACTTTTCTCTGCATTTGAAAGGTGCAGTGACCAAATACATGGAGCTTTCTCTCGAAGATGTTCTTCAAAGCTTTTTAAAAACTGACAAACTTGAGTTTATGACTAAACTACTTCCCAAGTGTCCTTCTTGAACTATCTCAGATTCTGAAGCAACACAAATATTCAATACAGCAGTAAACTTCAAACTGCAAAAGCACAACTCAATAATCCAGACCATACCAGCACTGGTTTTGGATGAGGCAGAAGACACTCGAGTCACTGCCTTTTTATTGCTACAAGTTGAGTTCCGCTTCTTGCAGTAATTCTGTTTGCCTTCCAAGGAAGTACTGGAAGAGGAAGAGCTGCTGTACACAGGAAAACCTGGAAGATATTAATGTAAGTATTCCTTCAGAGAAAATATTCAGAAAAGGACAGATTATGCAGAAGTGAAAGCTTCTGTAAGAAGATAGTTACCTGTTCTCTGTAGTGAGCAGAATACAAAGTAAAGAGCCAAAACTGAGGTTAAGCAGCATTTACAGACACCTGTCAGGAATGGCATAGGTACATCTGACCCTGCCTTGGGAATAAGGTGATAGTGCTGGGAGAGGTCTCCAAAAGCCCCACCTTTGTTACTCTGCAAAAGTTTTTCTTAACAGTCCCAAGCATATTTCATAAAATATGGGAGCCTCAGTAAAGAGAGATTATACTTTCAGCCTCCAACCTATTAAAGACCTGATGAGAAATGGAAGGAAAGTGATACTGGGTGAGTCAATTATTGTCTGGATTAAAGCCTACTATATTCCATTGCATACTGTATTAATATTAAAATCTGTACTGTGAAGTAAAAAAAGGAAATAAATAATTTATGTCTCTATTAGCAAACCCTGATATCTAAGGTCTCCAGTAAGATTTATGTTCAGTCTTCCACCTTCCTTTTCAAGGCTGTCCCCAGTTCTCCCCTTTCCTGCCACCTTATACTCAAGGTAAGTCATGTCTATGCCTCGGTTACTCAATGTGAAAAAATTAATATAATAACTAATATAATATTGCTTTTTATACTTTCCAGAGTTTTGAGCAGCTTAATTCATAATTTTTTTTAGAAAGCACTTTAATATCAGCACAGGATTAGTGTGTTCAATAAAATTTAATCCTCCAATTTGGCAAAACAGTAAAGAAATGCAGAAAAGCAAATACAATGAGTCACAGCACAAGCTCAGATATCTGGGAACAGAAATCTAAAGACTCTAAGATATTGGCTGCAGCTATGCTACAATTAAGTAAATGTAAATTACTAAATAAATTGTTACTTAAAAGGCAAAATTCAACACCAAGTCCAGGGTATAAACATATTTGTGCACTTGTGAACACATGCAAGTCTGTACTTAGAAGTGAGTCCAGCAATGGATTAGCTCAAGGTCAGCATTTCTACCTGAATGCCACAGCTGCTGATGCAGAAACTGAAAGGAATTAAACCTCCCATTAAAGGCTTTGTTGTCTGGGAAGTCAAGGAGGAGCAAAAGGGACTTCAGCAGGTCCTACAATCTATTCCTCTTCCATCAGGTAAAAAAACTCTGTATTTTTTCCTACACTCCTGCCAGGTAAGGGTTTGACCCCTAACTCACCAATCAGGGACATCTTGGGACTTCCTCAGCAATATATTACCACATTATCGTCTGTAATGTTACAAGGTTTTTCCCCCTGATATAAAACCTAAATTACCACAGTTTTAGCTCCAGAGTTCTTAACTCTCATTACACATGCAGACTGTGTTATACTGCTCTCATATCTGAAAGCTTCCTGTTCTATCCCTTTAATCTTCTGTCTATTTAATCACACAATCACAAATTCCTACAGTCCCTTCTCCTAAGTTATGTTTTATACCTCTAGTTATTGTGGTGCATTCTCTTTATTTTCTCCAGTTGATTCATATTCATTGTGGATATCATATTTGATCCATCAAATTGAGATGCTGTACCGCCAATTAATTTCCTTGTGTGACAAGAAGCTGAAGAATAAAGCCATTAAGTGACCTTCATGAAAAAATGTCAGAAACCTCTGTCTACAGAAGTTCTTTAGCTCACCTCTGAACAAGTTTCACACAGGACAGCGCTTAAATATTTGGAACTAGTCTTTTCCCAAAGTCTGTTCCTCACAACTGTTCACTGGTAGAGGATATAAAAGTTTGCTTTCCTTTGAAAAGAATATATTTACAGTCACACTTAAATCATTACAAAGAAACATTGCTTTTACCAACGCTTGTAGTATGATTTTATAGACAAAACCTCAAAGGACACCTGATTTTTACCGTTTGTTAAAGACAGCCCTGAAAGTGAGGTCCCTTGATATTTAAAGGTCAGCCCAAAAAATATTGATGCAGTAGAAGTCACTATCCAATTCTGAAACTAGATAATTGCAGAGAATGATTCATAAGTAAAAGGAATTTTTCAATTTTTATGGTGTGTATATGTGACTTTTACAGAAGTAAGGCAATGGTACTTTTTCCTCTGCCCTACAATTTTCCTCAACATGTTATGGAACAACAAAAAAAATAGTTCTGTTACCATCTTTTGCAGATCCAGTTTTTTCCTTTTTAGCAGCCATCAAGTCTGTTTCAGAAACACTGTCTTTTTTTGCCATGTTTAGGCCTATAAGAAGAATATATAAAATTAAAAACATACATTCTAACAATGAACAATAATTTTACAGGCGAGCCACATAAACAGTGTGACAAATTTGCAGATCAGTGGATACATGGATAAAATCAATGAAGCAGTGACATTCTTTAGACTCTTGATAAATGGTTGAAGATTGCAAAAATGTTTTGATGGATAAGCACATGCTAAGCCCCTTAACACATTAAAACAGTCCAAACTATCTTGCCAAAAAATAAACAAATTGTCTCAAAAATATTAATGCTTATATTGTAGGAGTCTTACTTCACTCTAACATTTTCAGCTATTATGTACACGATATTCACTTTTCTAGTAGTTAAGGCATCCTATTCTCTAGTATTAATTCCACAATTTCTGCCTTAAAGTTTTGAGAGACTACAAATAATGAAGTGTGCCAATATGATTTGTAAGAGCCTCGCTCTTAGAGTAGCAATGTTGTGATATCCATATGAACTAGTATTGCCACATAAATTGTAATTTATGAATAGTCAAACTGCATTTCTGGTAGTTTTTTACCCTAATTCAATGAAGAATAAGCTTATCTATGATCTATTCCCTCCCAGTCATGAAAGAAGAATCACATCTTGGCTTAATTCAATTTCAGGGACTGAACTAGTGTACAAATATATTGTATTTTCCAAATTTTATGATTTAGCAAATCATCAGAGCAAAAAAACAGTGTTCATGACTGACAATACATTTCTCAAATTGATCACAGTAATTCTTTTTCTAAAAATGTGAAAAAGACCCATCACCATCAGTCTGATGGATGACTCAAATCCAGTAGAAATGAATCAAATTTGAAAATCTCTATATAGCTTATAACCATACCTGAAAAAGCACTTAATTTTTCTTGGATCATTACAAACCAACGTAATTCCTATTGCAGAAATGATGTTTAAGGAAAAGAAATATAATCTGGTGATGCACATAAACACTGCAAAACCAAGTTCTGCCTCTGCAGCTTTATGCTCCCACTCTATGCAGTGAGCCAGCCAGGTACATTAATTCTAATGGACCTTTCAACACAAGGACATCTTACAGCTGAATCTTCCAGAACATCTTGGCAGCTTCCAGATTACTGTTATTGGATGTAAGTTCTACTGGTGAGATGATGCATAACCTTTTTTTTTTTTTTTTTTTTTTTTCCCTACCTGAAGCTAGAATCAAATAGTTAAAATTTACAAAGATACAAATGCTACTTTATGACAGCTTATGACTTATGACTAAACTGTCTGGTACACACCATCTGTGACAAAGGAAGCAGTCCTTTCTGTTAGCATTTAATGAGTTACAAACAGTTCACAACAAACCGCATCAAACATGGAGAAAATGTTTTACAGAAAAATTCAGCTCCTAAGCACTATTCCTAACAAACCAATTATTGTGAAATGCTTTTTTTGCAGGATGTCCATTTATAAATAGCTTAAATCTTGTGCTAATTGTAAATACATATAATTCAGGTTTACTTCCCTCTCAATCTATGTAGAGAAGAGTTACATAAATCATCCAAAATGCTGCCAAAATGCAACTCTTCTATCAGTCTGGCACATTGTTTATATCCTGTATATCACTGGTAAAGTCTGCAGTGTGTTTGGCTGCTTGAGTAAATCCAGTGAGAACGTCTGCACACTTTTCAGCCCTTAAATTGTGCTGAATGAGTCACCTGAACAGGATTTGAAAGGTAAAAGAAGTGTTAATGTCTATGTTTAATGGCATAATTATTCAGCTAGCCAGAGATGGCTGCACAGCCTGGAACCTGCAGACAGAAAGGGTGCATCATGCTTTCTTCACAAGGTGGGAACTTACACAGAACAATTAAAGAACTTAAACTCCCTGGCTCCCTTAAGAGCCAGGGACTGAGACAAAACTCCAAACAGTAGACCCAGGCCATATTACAAGGACATCCTTCCTATTCTAATTTGCCTCTGGTTTTACTCAGATTAAAGAGCAGATAAAACACAACCAGTTAGGTAGTTACTTGATCATTTTGCCAGAAAACAAGTTGCTCCAATTGCTATACATATATTTTACATACATGTATATAGAATAGTTTCTAGATTTTCACCAAGATGTTTCAAGTTACTCAGGAAGATCTTAGTGAATGAAATGATGTTAAGTTTAGACATGTAACGGATACAACAGCCAACCAGAAATTACTTTAAAGGCTTAAGAATAAATGTTGTGGTGAACTTTTTTTTAAAGAATATATGAAGACATCTATTAGTACATCAGATCACTATAATTACTAAGCAACTATACACAACATCATTCCAGTACTTGTTTAAAGACTATTGAATTTATATACTAATAATAGAAATACTAAAGCAAACACAGTTAAATATCACCTTCTCATCTTAAGTGATGAAATCATTCCAAACAAGTATCTTAATACCAAGATCTACAAGGTTAGTGCTAATTCTTGAAGATTAGTACCTAAATCTGGTCTCAATATACAAGAAAACACTCACCAGAATTCACTTTGGAAGTTATGTGTGTCATATCTTTTTTCTTGGATTTGACCAAAGATGAAGATCGAATGGAAGAACTTCGTGCAGAGATTTTTTTGTGACTGGAAGCCTTGCTTATTTTAGAAAGAGGTGCAAAGATACCTGGAGAGAAAATTTTATGTGCCAAAAAAGGGCCATGAGTAATATTAATACAAAAATACTTTCTGGCTACTGTCTCTGATTAATTTACTTAGGTTTTTCTTCAGCCACAATTATGCTATGCTGTCAAAGCACTTGAAAAATAGGAAGGACTAGCTCAAATGAACAGTGAAACCAAAAGGCTGATAAAGCAACTTGAACAGAGTAATTCAGAAAGTCAGTAAAACTAATGATCAGAATCTTTGTCCTAAAGATAATATCCTGTCTCTATCATTACAAAACCCAAGACTTTTTAATGATGATTGTTCACAAAATACCAATTAAAATACCTCAAGCTGTTAGTCAAAAAGCTACAGCTGTGAATCTCTTACAAGAAAGGCAAAACAGGTAAAGAAATATAGCCATTATTGTTGCAACACAGACAGCTTCAAAAAATACAGATGGAAAACCAGTAAAAGAGTATTATTGCACAGTTTCAAGAAAATAGCTAGAAATAATCAGAAATTTTGACTGGCAGTGGTTTTGCAAATATTTTGGCCAGCAGACTAGGAAAAGCTAAAAGAAAACAAACAAAGAAAGCATTAAAAAGGAAAGCAACATAATTTGTTCTTTTTTCATTCTCCCAAAATGTTCATTTATTCCAACATTGTTTTTAAAATAGAGGTTCTAAAGAAAAAAAAAAAAAAAGTAAGAAAATAATTAAAGTTTATACCATATTTCGGAGCACATTTGAAGTACTGGACTTTTCCAACACTTCCATTGTTCTTTCCTTCTGGTTCATCCAGTTCTATGCCAGCCCACTGGCCACTGGCAAATTCTGTTGTGCCACAAAATCTTAATGTACCAACCTAGAGCAGAAAGCATCACAGAATTATTTTACTAAGCAAGCATGGTTTATGAGAACATATGATTATGAAGGTTATATGAGAGGTTATCAGGAAGTCATCTCCAAGCTTTCATCAGAACAGAGAAATACAAACATAATCATCTCCCTTGATTATTTACATTTTATGTTTCAATGCTAGTCAATGCATGTTCTAAAAGGTCCTTCTGCATATATTTTTTACTGAACAAAAGCAGTAGCTATCAGCAGATCTCATAAGAGACAAGAATTAAACACTAAGCACCACAATGCAACTCCAAGTCAGCAAGGTAAAGGAGTATATGCCTAATGACAAGTTTTACTTTCAGTGTCTTTCACACCACCAGTTCCAGAACGATGGTTAGATATCTTGCTGAACTGCAGATTCCACAGAAACACTATGTAAAACAATTTATATATATATATATGTGTGTGTGTGCATAATTATGTATATATTACATGTATGTATATATTTAAATTAAATAAACATATTGCAAAGGTTAAAGGGTAAACTTCAGAGCATACTTTCTTTGGAAAAAAATAGTAAAGTCTTTTATTCCCTTCTTACGAATAAAAAAAATTTTAAAAGCCAGCAAGTGTTATAACTTTCTTTTGATGTTTCAAAATATAGTATGTAGACCCTGTGCAGTTAAGCATATTAAAGAGACTGGATGTGGCACTCAGTGCCATAGTCTAGTAACTGCAGCAGTGGTGGTCAAGGGTTGGACCTGATGATCTCTGAGGTCCCTTCCAACCCAGCCGATTCTATGATTCTATGATAAGAATATGAAGACAGACCAGTCTTGCTGGTAGACCTCAGTCTCTAGAAACATACACTGTAAGTTCACACAGTTCATACCAACAAAGGAGGAATAACAGAGATGCATTTAACCCTATTTAAATTAATTTGTTTGATTTTTAAAATTAGTTTTAATAAGAAAACCTTTGATCTTTCATTTGCTCAGTTTTCATTATCTCATGTGACTTTAATACTATTAGTTCATTTTTTAATATGACTTCACTGACTAATCATTACTATAAAATATTCCAGCTGCTCTTTTTTAATATTCTGTAAAGAAATAAACATGATCCAGAGCCTGTTCTTCCTTTACTCTGAAGATATCCTTTAAATTGCTTGTTACAGGCAGGTACCTCACACTAATCTAGACACACATTTTTTAGCTACCAACCCAGAGATCAAATCATCCAGAGAAAGCTCCAAGGAGCTGACCTGTTTCCTCCCCCCTCCAGGCTCCAAGCAAAATTACACTTTCCAAGCAGAGGGAAGGGACCAGCATCTTAAACTTGAAGTGGAGATTAAAGCTGCAATTTTCACAAGCCCTTGGACTTGTGCAGGCCAAGAGCAGAGGGTATCTTGCTCATGAGAAACATGGCTGGAACAGGAGAAAAGTTTTCTTCCAGCTACTGGTTTCCATGCACTCAGGTTTCAAAGAGTGTCCATTCTTGTTACATGCAATCTAGCAGAGTACCCCCAAACCATGAACACAGAAACACCTGCTTACACAGCTTTCTACCCTGGAGGACAACTAGAATCACAGGTGCAGTAGGAATCAAGAGAGGAATCCTATTTCCCCTCTGGCTCTACTGTGATTGGCTTTCAAAGCCAAAGTATCATTAAAGCTGATACATTAGGAGACCACAGATGCAGAAAAGAGAACAGAAATCCATAAACATTGCTCATAAAAATCATCCAAGTGGTGGTTGTGAATTGGGCATAATTTGCATCATCCTGTTCTCACATTTGTAAGTATTGAGAGAGAGGGGAAGATAGGGCTGGGATCAACTTTTCCATTCAGACAAACTGAGAAAGCAGGTGGGAAACAAGGAGGGAGTAATGTAGAACAGCTCCTCACCTACAAAGGAAGAGAGGAAAGCATGTGTGGGAAAGGAAGACCAAAAAGCAATCCTCCTTCCCACCTGCTGTACAATAGCTTCAGCTCCATTAAAAAAAAAAGCTATCTGCAAAGTCCTACTGGCCTTTGGCAACAGAATAACAGGTTCCAGCAACGTCTTAAATAACATTGTAACAGGAGACTCAATAAAAACAAAACAAACAAACAAACAAAAAACAAACAACAACAACAAAAAACAAACAAAAAAAACCCACCACCACCTCAGGAAGTTCCATCCATACACAGTAAGCACATTACAATGTAAACAGTTCTGTGGGCCTTACTTTGAGGAAAATTACACAAGAGGGCTAATTTCTTCATTTCTTGCTATTAAACCTCCATTACCTTCCAGTTACATTATCTCCCCTTGCTTACACTGTGCAATAGCTTTCTGTAAAAGAAACTTCCATGAACTTCCTAACATCTTTAAAGAACAAGCTGCTACCTTCCTGTACATACTTCAGTTAAGACACCTTCTGCATAGCTAATGATTTCTTAACTTTTCCTGACCCAACTGCAAGAATACACCAGATGAAAATGCAGAACTGAAGTTGTTCTGCATTCTCAGTAGGGTTCACTTTAGAACACTTCAGTTGTGATAATTACAAATCTGAACTTACATTAGAAAAATTATTAAAGGTAACAATACTCAAGTGTAAAATTTTGCTTGCAAATGCCTTCAATATTTAGCAGAAAGATATCTGAAATACATAAACGAGTCCTAAAACTCTTAAATCATTTCAGAGCCCTTGCCATCATGGCAAATAAAAGGACTATAATATCAACATTGCATTTTTTAAATATATTATTAAAAACATCTCTACAAAGGTAGTTCTTAAAAGCTGTTCATGTTTGAGCTGGACTAGTATTACTTTCATTCTTACACTTTCACAGAACCATGTAACAACCCTGGTGGTACAGCACTGCTTCAAAGATTTTAGCTGCATTGCACCACTGAAATTGGGTTACTATAGGCTAAGTAGAAAGAAAGTTTTCTTTTACCCCGCCTGGAAACTACCGGGTGTAATTCACAAATGCATACTCATATTTGAGCACTAGGTAACTCATAGTAATCTGTACATTTTACCATCTTTTTGATGTGACGGCAAAAGTGATAATAACTGAGTCATGCTGATGTACTAGGAGAGTGTTGGAAAATTGTTTACAGATACAAAATGCAAACTGTGCCTGTTAAAACAGCTTTTCATAGTAGTGACTGTCTTTAATGCATAACTGTTCAACTAATGCTCATTACTCCGTATCTGTAGCCAGATCCTTACTGCCTTCCAGGGTTCACACATTCCAGAAAGTGTTTTAGACCCTCAAAATAGAGGCATGCCTTCAAAGGCTGAAAGAAATTGACTGTCCAGAAATTAAGAGGGCAGTATCAAGTTCCTCATCATACCTTCTGTCCTGAAATAACAATGCGATCTCCCAGTTTCAGGCCAAGTGATGAAAGCATAGCCTTGCCTGTGACATGCCCATGGTTTGGAATTATGGCTTTTGAGATGTCACATGAGAGAGACACTGCATCCAGCAATATCTGCTTGATTTCTTTTGCACTGGCTGCTGCATCTGCCATTTCCAGTGGCATATCTACCGGATCAGGAACAACATCTGCTGGAATCTGGCCTTTGTCGTTCTGTAGAAACATAACATTGCACAGGATTTAAAGTTGTGACAAGATAAACCTTATCAGGCAAAACCATAGCAGATAATCAAGTTCTTAACCCTCTTCATTACATATTTTTCCTAAAATATAAACATCTATAGAAACATCCACATTTTCAAATAAGGATGCCAAAACATCCTTAGATATATAAACCAACATTTACAGTTTCTTATTTTCAAAAATGCTAAGTTACCAAGATTTTTAATAGTCACAACACATGAAAAGACCACCTGTATGTATCTGTGCACCTGTACACAGATTTAGAAAAGTAAGTAATAATTCTGGTCTGTCATGCAAAGCTAATTATCTCCCAAAGAATTTACCCAGTGTTTAGTTTATTCTTTGATGAAGCTTATTCCAGGTGTTAGATAGAATTAATTAATATATGTTGCATGTATGGAATACACAAATTTGATGTTTCACATACATACTTGAACACATCTGTTCAGGTTTATTTGAATATAGTCTATTCCACGAGAGATGAAATAGGGATAGGGTCCTTTTGAAACAATTCCCATTCTCATAAAGCAGTGATTATGATTCCTCACACATCCCAAGTGACATTCACCTAGGCCAGAGTCATTAGAGCACCAGCTCACCTAGAGGTAACCTTCACTCAAAGCAAATACAGTACTGGATTGTCAGGATGCCACAGTGGCAAATTCTATCTGGTCTTTCTTAAGCAAAGGTATTTGCATGGAACACCACTTATCTGCTAATTATCCAAAAGTTTGTGGAAAAATAATTCTCAGTCTTCCAAATGTGTCTCAGCTGAGATTCTCACCTCAAAAATTACCAGAAGCATAAAGAGGGAATGACACAGTGCAAGACTGCCTTTGCTGTTTCCTTTTGGAAAACTTACTAAAAGGTCAACCTTTCCTTAGCCCCCTATAAATCTCATTTCTTAGAAAACCATAACCCTTACTCAGCATTTACTGTCTGTTTTCCTCATATAAGCAAACTCCACACTAACCTACAGTAAAGTTCTGACCAGAGACTAAAGACTTAAACACATACTACTCCTGAAAAATCTCGTTATTCTGGAAGTAAAAAGGTCAGCCCCAGTCATGTCACAGTGCCTCAAAAACAGGATATAACTGGGTTGAAATTGAGCCAGGGGCTTGTTTTGAGTTTCCAGTCATCACATTAGCCATTGTTTAGGTCACACCAGTCCTACAATTAGGCACACATGCAAATCTCTGTGCCAACATAAGACAGAGGCCGAGCAGAAGCAAAAAGGAAAATGTGGGCACAGTGGCACAGGATTGCTTTTCTCGAGGGCAGATACATCTATTGCCTGCTCAGAATGCCTGTCAAACTACACTGCAGTATTCCCTGTGACAGACTCATACACCTGCCATGCAATCTGAAACATGTACATGCACTCTAAAAAACGAGGCAAAGAAGCAAAATAGTGTTTTTAAGACACAGATTAAATATTATAAAAAACTGTATGAACAATTATGTTCCAAAAGATATCGCACCACAAAGTGCTACATAAAATAACTTTTGAGTGCCATTAATTATAATTTTTACTTTAAAAAGTTATTTTGAAAATGGAGAACTGAGATACAGCTAAACAAAACTAAAACACCCAAACAAAAAGCCAACCGAGAAATCCCCACTACAAAAAAAAAGCACACCAAAGAAAAAAGAAAAAAAACCCAAACCCCACCCAAATCTGAAAAACAATCAAAACCCCAAGATTTGTGGCTAGACACATATAGCAGCACTTCAATCTATAACTCAAGCCTATTACTTGGTTAGCAAGCAGTGCCATTAATGTTTCTTCATTATCAGTTACTTATTCAAAGTTTACTGCTAAGCAATAGACTGCATTTCTGAAGGTCACAAATCGCATTCCTCTATTTCTGAAAAGATCCACCACCCCCATGACAACTGTTGCAAGACACAAACAAGTATTAACAAATCAAAGCTCAAGCAACACGAACATCATCTTGAAAGCTATTTCTAATGAACTAAACTATGACATAAAAACACAAACTTGAACACAGAAGTATGACAAAGCATACAAAATCATCCACTACTTTAATAAATATCTTTTCTGTGGCACTATCCATCTATGTAACACATGTTTAGATAACAAAAATCTTCAACAGTCTGTTCAATTTTTCCATGTACTTTTTTCACTTTCTGGTGAATCTACAACCTAACTCCTTACCCTGAAGGCAGGATTTGCTCCATGTTCCAGTAAACACTTGACAGCTCCTGTACACAGGTTAAATGCAGCAATGTGCAAAGCTGTTCCAAAATCAAAATCACTGCAAGTGGCATCCACATCTGCAATTAAACATCACATGTGAGGTCAGAATTCTGTTACATGAACATTTCACCCTACAGATTCCATGAGAGGACATGAATTTTTACAGTTTATGTTAACATTTATAGGGAGACACCACAATTTGTCTAATATACAGAAACATCATTAAACGCATGTGAGAAGTAATTATACATAGAGTATCAACCTTGTCTTCATCTGTTTATTCATCCCATAAACCAATCTGAAGGATGACCATCTACTTTCATTTACTTTATAACACTGATGTCTTAATTGCAAAATTGTTGCTATTTAGAATGCCCAATCTACCATGCTAAGATTAACACATTAGAAACTTTAGATTTGCATGTTGTAAACCAATGTTTCCAAATAAATTACAATTTGTTGCTTCAAGATATCAAATGAGAAGAATTTTCAACCAGCAAAACCAATTAATTTTCTGCTTCATATTGATTTAATTACCAATGGCCAAGAACGAAGTAAGACCCAGTGATTTTTATAATTTGTTTCCAAAGAGTCACACTTGGATGAGTCTTGCACTGATAGCTTGGGAAATAAAGCACTCACTACAGGAGATTTAGAATAATATACACATTTCCAACAGTTGTTCTCTTTTGATGTGGTATGAAGTTATTATTGTTCCAAATGATTGGAGTTTCAATGCCTATTTAGTCTTTGGCTGCTCTCCTAAACTATGAGTCATGTCAGTTTGAGTCAATTATGTACATGACTGTTAATTAAAAATGCCAGCTGATTTAATACACAAACCAAAAGCCAACAGGTATTAGCAATAATGCTCCAGTTTGAAATACTAGTGAGGAACATAAAGCTTACCACTTCAAAGCTGTACAGTCTCCCATGAGTCTCCATCCCAAAAACCACTAGTCTGTCTCACAATTTGATAAACAAAGCATATCCCAACTCTATCAACATCCTTATATAGTGATACTAAATTAGTACTTTGGAGACAAATAAAACATCACCAGATATAGAAGGTACAGAAATATACATTTCTGTATAGATATTTCAGCATACCAATAAAGATTGACTCCGATTTTTATAAAGATCAAATATAATAAATATTGGATAAAATTTTAATAATTTTGCAGCTGCATTAACAAATACAAACTTAGCTATTTTAAATGTAATGGCCACATGTGAAAAAAGACAGCGTTCACATGATGCAATCATAAGAGCAGATAGGTATGTAGATATCAAATTATATATTACATATTATATAGATTATATATCTAATGGCAGAAGAACATTATCACTTTAAGACTGAACAGAAGCTGTGAAGTTGTATACAATGATTGAAACTTCCATGTTTAATTAGTAAGACCAAGTAATCAAGTATCTATTTTCTGAATGCACAGGAAAAAATTTGCAGAAATACTGATCAGCTACAGAGTCAGCAATATTTGCATAAACTCCTAATTTTAAAAGTAACCGATGTGTAGAATTTTTTACTTTATTAGACTAGTGTGACTTTCCCAGACTTCAAAGCTTCATGCTTGGACTTTTTAAAGTTTCCTTATACCCCTGTTCTAGTTCTAAGTTAGCACAGTACCTAGTTGCAAAAAGAAACAGATTTATATCAAAGGTTACCCATTAACTACACTCAAACTGTCTAGGGGAAATTAATACCCAGCAATGGTCCATCATTAATAACCCATAGAGGTTACAGCGATTGCCTAATGCCACCACACATTTCTAATCCTTAAACCCTTAATTTTTATATTTAAAACCTCTAGAAACCTAAGAAATCTAGCTCTATTCTAGCAATTGAGGCGTAAATCTGTATGAAGAATTTCACTGCAGAGCATCACAAGTGAGAAAGTTTAGCAGTAAATCAAAAGGAAATATCTCTGGTACTCGCTGTTTCATAATCACAGAATTCCCTGATTCCCTGCCTGTCCTGGATTTGCCATGTGAGTGCACTAGAAATGAACCTCTCCACAGTCTTCCCTGATTCTGAGGTCAGGCTGACAGGACTGCAGTTCCGCCTGTCCTCCTTCTGGTAGATGGGTGTAACAGTGGCAAGACTCCAGTCACCTGGAACCTCCCCTGTTGACCAAGACTGTTAAAAAGGGATGGGTGTCTCAGAGTCAGTAAATCACTGTCTTGAAAAGCTATTTATACATGAAAAACCATGTTTGATCCAGTTCACTACAGAATCAGCCAAGACATATTTGTCTTCTTTGTATGTCCTCCCTTCTCTGCAAACTGCCTGACAAAGTACAGAACTACAATTATTCTTCCTGTTAATTCAGACCACCCATTCTCTTCATCTCACTGGGCAAATATTTTTTAAACATTTTCCAAGATAAAAAAATTATCTGTTCATCCAAGAGTTGCCAGCTGTCAAGGCATTTAACCAGAGGAGTCTGCTTAGAAATCTGAGCAAATTCCAACCCTTCTGTAAGCACTGCACAGGAGGAGATGAAAATACCAAATGAAAATGAGGTTTGAAAGTAGACCTAACCTGCTGATTTAAATTATGGATACCAGACTGTTGAAATGTGACATGGATTTAACCACTGTGCAGTCTTATTTTGTCTTTTGTTACCAACCTAAACTTGTAACCTCTTAAGCATGTCATACCAAGATCAGCCCTGTTTAACAACTACCTCCATGATGGTTCAAGACATGGTAAGCAAGCCTTGTGTCCTCAGAAACCTATCAGCTTTGCAGAAGCTTGAGACAATCTCTAGCAACAACTAGCTAAAAAGGGCATTAATCATTTTGCAAAATGGCACAATCAGAAGAATATTCAGTAGATCGAATAAACATTTGCACAATTTTAGTATTAAAATTGCTTACTGGTATTGACATCCTGACCACAGTAGGAACAAATTGTACTGGTTGAGAATATCTTCTGTATTTCCATTTGCATTAGCATAAGTAGGGCTCTAAATACCACTCCTTCATATTATCATTCCAAAAGGCATTCTCTATTTATGACAAGCACTAAAGTCAAACTGTTCCTTACACGTGACCTTCTAGATAGCTGTGAAGTGAGAAGAATAAGCATATCAAAGTTGCTTCAGTCACTAGTTTACTATTGCCAAATCCCCACTTTGGCTTTACTCTTCTCCCAGCATTCAAAAAATACTTCTCAATGTTTACAAATTCTTAAAAATCCAAAGAATTTACCAGAATAGTTACATCTTTGGTTTTATGCATACATTCTCTTAGTCCTCAACAACCTAGAATAAACCTGTTTGCTTTCTGTTCTACTAAATATATCTCTACCTGAATATACCTAAATATATCTCTATGCTGTACAAAACTCAAGTTTAAAAGCCAGCAATGGAATCAGTGCATTTAACCACAACAAAGGATACTTTAAGAGAAAATTAAATCAGTGAGACTGACTAAAAGAATAAAATAGAAGTTATGTATAAGTAAAGTTATGTATTTATGGATAAACAAACCCCACACTTAAAGACCACAATACACCAGCTTAGGGTCAACAGAATAACAAGACACAGACAACTACTGAAAGAGACAACTATAGAAACAAAAATAACAATGACTACCTTTTGGCTTTGCATTTTTCAAAATAACACTAATAAGTTCTGGAACATCAAAGTAGGCAGCATAATGCAAGGAATTCATATTTGTCCAGCGACTGCGTAAACTTGTATCAGCACCCAAATCAATAAGCTGTGTTGCAAATTTTACAGCAGTTTCAACATCACCTGAAAGGTATATTATGCATTAGAGATTTATTGGACTTCAAAAAAACATGAATATGCTTATGTGTAACACATAATGTAGGCTAAACCACCAAAGCTCACAACAGAACAATTACTATGACTTTCTTTTAAGAATTAGGATGCAGAAATTTTTGCCTTATATCAAAAAGGGATGAAATCTCTACTATAGTATAACACCACTACCTGCTTATTGTCAAAAATGTCACCTGTCAAAACCAAGTATATTAGTATCTGATGGAAGAAAAAGAAAAATTGCACATCAGAGGGGTGAAGTTTATATTAGAAGATCTACCTACATCAGAAAAGCCAACCAAACAAGAAAGTAGCATAACACAGGAAAACTAGTATGGTATTCACAGCTAAATATGTTCTTATTTCTAGTAATGATGACCATAATATTGCAAACAAAGACTATTGTGTTCCAAGATGATGAAGATGGGAAAATAAAAACCAAACTAGCTGGTCACCTAAATGTTCTTGTTTAATTGATGTAAGACAACTGTCAACATCTTAGTTTGCAATAAGAAACAGTCTTTGCTACATTAATACACCTTTGAACTGGTAGTGTCATTTTTAACACCACTAACTCAAATTACCCCCAACTCACATAGTGGTAACTAAGCTACAATGTTGTACCTTCCCTTCTGATGGCAACTAGAAGAGACAAAACCAAGCTCTAATAAGGAATATCCTGGAGGGAAAAATTCTGTAACAGTCAGTCAGATGAGCCTTTGTGAATTAATTAGGTTTCCACAACTATAATGACATTTCTTTACTCACCAATACCATGAGCCCCTGATTTGCAAGTGTAATGCAAGAGAGTCATATCAGTCAGTCCATCTCTGTCATTCACATTGCAACCCCTTTTAATGATCTGAGAGAAAAATGGAAAACAACATTTTAGCTCTGACGTCAGTATTATCAGGAAGTCACTTCAGATATATTGACTCCTGGATTCATTTCAAAGGTTAATAGCAAAGAAGTCACCCAACATAGACTGTTAACTACAAAACTGAGCAACATGCACAAAAGCATTAAATAGTAGTATATGAAAATTGTTAACCTTCATTGCTTACAGATTTTAAAGCTTCTTTGTATTATTACTTCTAACATGCTGAAAAGCTAACTGCTTAACTGAACAACAGGTCAGAGACATGAACCCTCTCCTCTTGCTCTTTGATCTCTCAACAATTCTACATCTCCCTCCCCATAAAAAAAGCCCCCAGTTATACAATAGGAAGACTCCTTACTATACCTCCCCAACTATCTATAAAAGTCTGTAATCAAGAAGAAGAAAAATAAGAAAGTAGAATGGAATAATGAAATAGGGAATAATAACCCCCAGAAACAAGGGTGTCCAGAAAGCAGCCTACCGCAGTTTGCATAAAGAGATTTCAGTTCCTAACTCATTTTGTGCCTTGAAAACATTGTCCTGAAGGTTAGCATTCACTGCCACTTCATGTATTTCTGGTTACAGCTAAAAAGAAAACTGAAACACTGAGGTGAAAGCTATCTAAACAACTGCTCTGAGAAGAAACATTGTTCCTACCATCTATCTGAATGTACTGAATTTTTATCCATCCACTTTCTCTTTCTAAATGAAAGCAGATGATCCCCCCTCCCCTACTCTGCTCTGCTCTCGTAAGACCACACCTGGAATACTATGTCCAGTTCTAGAGCCCCCAAGACATGTGTTGGACCAAGTTCAGAGGAGTGCCACAAAGATTATCAGAAGGCTGTAACTCCCCTCCCGTGAGAACAGGCTTAGAGAGTTGGGATGTTCAGCCCAGAGAAGAGAAGGCTCTGGGCACACATAATAGCAGCCTTCCAATACATGAGGGGACCTTACAAGAAAGCTGTGCAGGGACTTTTCACAAAGGCATGTAGTGATAGGACAAGAAGTAATGGTTTTAAACCAGAAGAGGGTAGATTTAAACTAGCCATAAAGAAGAAATTCTTCACTGTGACCATGGTGAGACACTGGAACAGACTGCGCAGACAAGCTGGGGAGGCCCCATCCCTGGAAGTGTTCAAGGTCACACTGGCCAGAGCTTGGAAGAACCCCTCCATCTAGTGGAAGATGTCCCAGCCCACGCAGGGAGGTTGGAACCAGATGATCTTTAAGGTCTCTTCCAACTAAGACCATTGTATGATTCTATGACGTGGAATACAAGGCACTGCTCAGTTAAAAGGCAGAAACCATATCTGTATTTAGGACTATTTCTGCTTCTGAACGAACTGGTGTTATTTATCATCAACACAGTATTTCTTTACCACTTGAAAGCATTCGAGGACCTTTGTTTATATCTCACCTCCTTCCCAATAATATCAATATTCTGCTGGACCTGTGGAACCCACTGCCTTAAGATAGCAAACAATTCAGAAACTGATGTTTCAGGGTTGAAGAGTATTTCTTGGCATTCTGCATCATTTGGATCGAAGAAGGAAAACTCTGTTAAAAAAAGGAGTTATTAGGTATCATTCTAAATTTCATGTGCATCTAGTTTTTCAAACTGAGGGGTAGAGGGGAGTCACTTCACTACTACACTGGAAAATCAGAATGTTGAATTACTTTATAAAATCTTCTTTATCATCTGGTCTACTTCTCCTTTAGTAGTAAGGTATTGCTTGTATTTCTGAAAAAGCCAAACCAGCAACCAACACAATGGTAGTGCAAGACTGATTTTAAGTTTAGGCAAGGACTAACAGAGACATGTAGTGATTATGTTAATGGGGATTGACTTTTGCTTCAAGCTAGACAAAGACTGTTGATTCTAAACTGTTCCAAAGCACAGACAAGTTACTTGATCTCACGGTGTTTAAACACGTACATGATTTCTCCATGTGCTATAAAACATGTCTTTTCCTTCTTCTCTCATCACAGTTTACATAAAACATGCCAAAATATAAACACGTGCACAAATCAAGGAGGCAATCTATAGCCTCCATTATTTTCAGGTATTTCATGAATATCTGTCCCAGTCACAAGTATCAGTCATGAATATCAGTCCCAGCTGGTGGCAGCTGCAGGTAACAGCCTGCCAACAAACCAAGATCAAAAAAAAAAAACAAAACAAACCTTTAAAGATTTTATACCCATGTTGCTTCAAGCAAGACAAATTATAGGTATAAAGAACACACGATTAAAGTATGATATTTCGTGTTACCTACAAATGTATGTGTCTATATGTACACTAACTATGTTTTACATCTGTGGAATTACTTCTAGCTCTGGAAAATTAAATCAAAGAATCCAGATAGCAATCGCTATTAGAAGAGGGAATCGAAGCACAGTCTACTCATCAGCAAATGACTGACTGAATCATGGAAAACACTAAATTTTTACCCCTGCAGCAGCTATCAGGGAGCTGCCTTTTAAAACTGCTTCAAATAAATGTACAATGACAGTTCACATCAATCACAGATACAGACATACAGGTCAAGTAAAATAGAGCAACAGCCATCTAAGTGCATACACACAACATGGTATAAACCATGTCATGATGAATCATCATCTTTTCCTCAAAAAAAGGAGCATAACACACCTTCAGACTGGATTAACAGATAAAAGAACAGATGAACTCTGGATAACCAAAAATCAAGCTCCATATAACTGCACTGCCTTGATCTAACAAGAACAAAAGAGGAGACAAATTCACCAATATTTAGCACAAATTTTTAGTTGCACCTAGCATGTAAAAAAACCACATCCCTCATCTCCCAACACTACACAAGGCAGGCTTTTTACCTGTGTTCCATGCATTGACACAGTTCCACCAATTTAACTGTTAGCATTAAACTTTCACATAAACCACAGTTATCTATTGCTGAAATCTATCAAGTAAACAAAAAACTACCCAACAACATTCATGAACTTACAAAAATGCACGGTTCTGACTCTACCAGAAAGATTTCTAGCTACAAACCTGAACCAAATTATGTATCAGAAATCATCTCTAATAAACAGACTTAAAATCAGCATGCTTGGGTAAAAAAATGAGAATATACTAAGCACAATCATCATTAGTGCTTAACAGGTGATCAGCTGTAATGTTTCCAAACCAAAGAAATGATAGAGAAAATCTGTTAGCACAAAAAGTACCATGAAAGGTTGACAGAGGTATCTAGATACTTCAAAATGTTACTTTCTCTGCTTCTATCTTTCACATGCATTGATTACAGTGCTCAAGTGTATTAAGGAAAAATAAATATACTCAATGAAGTGAACAAGAATCTTTGTCTGTTGTGGTTTTACCTTCTTTATCCAGATTCAGTGATATTACTGTTACACAGGTGACCTTGACCTCCTATAAAGGGAATTTTTTTATTCAATGGGTAGGCACCGACCAAGCAGGACAGGTAGTAGTGATATTGTAGTGTTATCAGAAGATGCCACAACACAACAATGTTTAAAGAAGGAGGAATAAAAAAATTTTCAACACAGAGTAAAGCAGAATAGAAAAAATCATGGCAATACTTACAATAGGACAGGACAGGCAAGATATGAGTACCAGGCTAAACCCTGTTTGTGTGCTATACACGTGTACAAACATGTGTTTGTGTACTATAGCTATATCTCTTATGGGATTGTTAAGATTTACAGCCTGTGGTAATACATCAAATGGGTCTCAAGAATGCTGTGTCTACCAAAGACAAAACATTGCAGGTATTTATTTTTCTTGAAAACAGCTAATTGCTGTAATCAATGCAGGGGAAAAATAAGAGGTGGAGGCAGCAATTTTAAGGTTTATAAATGTTATTAACATCCTCTGCAATGTCCAAAGGCACTATAATTGTATGAAGATCTTTCCCTACAGCGATATTTAAAGGAAAAGTATAATTCTAGAGGTATTAAATGTGATGTAAACGCTTAACTAAATTTAATTACTGCAATTTTACATAAAATCAAACTATCCTGTTCTGCATTGAGATGTACAAAACTGACCAAGATCTGAACACACACAGAAGAAATGGTTAGAAAGAAAATACATTAAAATCTATGCAGTAGGAAAAACAGAAAAAGCATGGGTCTTCATCTTTCATTTCCTTTAAAAAAATAATAGAAAATTCATTTAAGAAGTACTAGCCTTTTTCTGAAAAGAAGGAATAAATTAAGAGTTGATAGCTTTTCTTTAAAATTATTATTCAAATCTATTCTCTGCTGATTGCAAATTAATTTTCAGTTAAAAGTACATACCACAGTCTAAAGGCATTGGAGCTGCAGCAACAGAAAAAGTAACAGATGTTTCACAGTTTGGGAATAAGAATCGATCTCTTTCGATGAAGGAATTTCCTTCTAATGAAGGTTCTGTGATATCCTCTATGGTCATCTTCTAGAAAGCCACTTTAGAAGGGAAGAAAAGTAATAAATTACCACCTTAGAAATACTTTGGATTAGTTCTATTGTAGTAAGATACAATGTGCAATGAGTCTAAAATCCTTCCTCTATGCAAACAAACTATTACTATGGTCACATTCTACAAATTAATACAGTCAATTCGTAGAGTATGGTGTCAAGGTCAGGCAACTTTCAGTTTTTATTTCATTATGAAACTTGCATGTTATCATATGAAAAAGTGATATTTCTCCCCAGCTTTCTGCTTAAGCAGTAGTGAAAATAATAATGCTATAATTAGCACCTTCACAGTGATAATGATGTACTGTGTTTTTTGAAAAAGTGAAACATCAGAGCAAGAACATGCTACCAGCTACCACTTTCTTCTCTTTTTAAGTTTTTAGCATTTCAATCTTCCCACACAAAGCTGCAGACAATTAATCACCAAGTGATTCACCACTGGTCTCCTGATTCCATACCAGCTCCCTGCCTTGTTCTCCCCACTATGTTTTAAAAGATCGTAGATACCACAGTGCTGCAACCTTCACCCTGCTGCTGTTTCCAGTCCGCTTTTCAGGCCTTAGAGCAACCTAAGAGAAAGAACAAATGCAATGCAATCATTACAGTGACATTTTCTAACAACCAGGCCAATTTACATTCTAGGTACAGAGAGCATTCTAAGATCAGAGGAAAGCTGACTACGTCTGAGACGTCTACTTGGGCAAATACTGTAAGAAACAAAAAAATAATTATTCTCAGTAGAAACAGGCATTATTGCACTATTGGAGACTACATGTCACAGTTGAAAACCTGAAATTTTGTATTTTCAATTTTCATGCTCAAATACTCAGGGTAAAAGCAGTGCTTCTACTAAACAACCTAATTTTTTTTATTCTGAAGATTGCTATACAGTGCTCTTTACTCCGAAATTTGTTTAGTCACTTTGCTTGAGGTAAAGAATTAACAGAGCTTCAAGGAATGTTTGTTTTTATTGTAAATAATCTATACATATGAGTAAACAGAAAAAACAGCATAGTCTGGTTTTAAGACTTATTTTGGGGTTTGTATCTTACAACAGGCTATGTGTGTAATTTATTCTAGTATTCTGCCAAATACATTTGTCACACTATTGGTGAAACTCACATCCTAATACAAAAGGCATTTTTGGATGATAAATGCTAATCGAAGTCAATAAAAAAAAAAACTCCCTTTCTTGCACACAATGCACAATTCATCCTGTTCTCAACTTGGAAAATCGGTTTGCATAAAATGCTCATTTTCTCCAAGTAGTTTATTTTCTCAGTCTTATGCAGTCCAAGCTGTACAAAAGCTTATTATTTCTTATACTTTTCTTATGTATTATTTCTTATACAGTCTTAAGCTGTACAAAAGCATGTGCTGGCACAAAAAGAAGATCAAGGAGAAGGCAACTGGGACAGGCAGGGCTATTTCTTCCCATGGCATTATTAAATTGCATTGGTTTAAACATAGATTCAACAAAGCCAAAAATATCATCAATCATTTCAATTACTATTTTCATCCAGTCAAGAAAATTTAACAGTTTACATTCTGCATGGTTTTATACTCAGAGTCATCATAAGCATGACAGCAACAGCTTTCTTGTATGAGGTACAAGAAGGTCTCTTAATCTGCAAGTCACTAATTACATTTAAGAGCAGCAGTGAAACAAATATCCAACTATTTGATATTTGTTCAGAGGCCAGGCAAAGCTTTGTAAAACGCGAATCTACAGCGTTGTTTCTCAGGTAGTTATCAGACACTAATGAAATGCACAAAGGAACAATTGTTATGCATGAGTATAGAAGAGATAATAGCTGAACCTGTCAAGTCAGAAAAAGACAATAAAAGAATGAGAAGATTTTTGCACAGTGCTGTTACAACACTGAGGAAACAAAAGAAAAACAATTAAAAGTAGCCAGACCTGACTGAGCAGATCGTAATGAAGAGTAGCAGGTGAGATTTGTAAAGCATGTTGACACAAGTTGCTGAAACTAGAAATTAACAGACATGTAAACATAAATACCAAAAAGACTTCCACACAGAACAGGAGACCAAATGGAACAGAATGTGTGTTTGCAATTATCTGGGTCATCTTTTATTCTGAGGGATGGAAAATACACTGTCACAAAGGGGAAAAGAATTCAGCACACAAACTACCGAAGTAAAGCAGGCCGTGAAACAACCTATGTTGCTGTGTAGGTGACATGAAGGCCCCTGTGCTACAATGCCTATGCCAACTCAACTCTGTAAAGAATGGCTTCACATGTTGACACTAATGTCCTAGCTTAAGTGTGCACATTGTGGGATTTTAATTTGTATCTAAAAATATTTTACTGTGTCACAACACAATACTGAACCATGCAATATGAAGGCAACATATTCTGCACCTGTGACTACCTCCAGAAGCTGCTAGCTCAGACATTAACAACCAGTGAAAGTCAAACACACGTGCCTAGAAAGAAAGACAAAATGAAAAGTGAAAAACTCTAAACTATTTCAAAGAAAGGGGAAAGACAAACAGACACTGTCCTCATACTGACTTCAGTTCTGAGCAAAAGCACAATGTCCTGCATTATTCGTAATATCCAAGATATACAGGCTCAGGTAAGGAAGTCCTGATGAAAGGGAATGGAAGGTCTTCAGGGAGAGCAATGATTTCCATACAGAGAAACTACCACACAAAGCATATCTTAGCTCAGCAGGGCACATCATGATTACTATTTGCCAGCCATACATTCTTCTAACTAAATTAAATCTGAGAACAAAAAATAGAAATATCACAGAGGAAAAAAAAAATACAAAGAGTTGTATAATATAGGATTTGACTTTTTTTCATACTGAATATATTGTAATTTGCAATTTGTGTTAAAGCATGACTAAAAATTTCCTGCAAGCGCTATAAAAATAACTTGCAAATGCACTTCAATAATGAAATACAATTGCGTGCTAGGGCCTTGACAGCGGAGCTTGTGATGCTATTTTTGACAATAACCATGTATACGGCCCACTTACTGCATACTCATATATGGTTAAGAATTAAAACTAAGTTCAGAGAAGGAGACTCCTGCACACACACTACCTCTGCCATCACACCTACAGCAGAGGTCTGGTAGGCTCAAGACAGGTTTTCCTACTGGTGTGTGGGGCCTTCTTGGAACACTGCATTTGTTTTTGGGCAGCTGAAGGGAAGCTTTTGGGAAGCCAGGTTTGAAAGCTGTCCCACTTGGCCCCGCTCCTCCCAAGCTCCCCCAGCAGAGAGCCGGGTACAGCCCAGACACCAACACGGAGGCGTTGCCAGCAAACCCCAACCCCGGGGGACTCGGCCGCCACCTCAGCGAGCTGCGACCGCATCGCCATCCACCGCAACCCCCTTCCCATCCCCCTCCCTTCCCATTCCCCTTCCCCACACGGGGCTGCCGCTTTGACCCCTTGCCCTACGCTGTCTGCCCATCCGGGTGTCCGCACATGGGGGAGGGGGGATCAGGGGCGAACCCAGGCCGCCTGACCCCCCCTTCCCGGCAGCCGTTCCGGGGGAAGGGAAGGCACCAGGTGCCGGTTCTGGTTCGTAGCGGGTGAGGGGGGGGGAGGAAGGAAGAGAGGGGAGAAGAAGGAGGGGGAAAGAAGGAAGGGGGAGAAGGAGGAGAGGGGGTGGGCAGAATGAGAAAGGGGGGGGGGGGGAAGAATGAGAAGGACGGGGTTAGAAAGAGAAGGAGGGGGAGAATGAAAAGGGGAGGGGGGCAGAATGAAAAGGGGAGGGGGGCAGAATGAAAAGGGGAGGGGGCAGAATGAAAAGGGGAGGGGGCAGAATGAAAAGGGGAGGGGGGAGAGTGAAAAGGGGAGGGGGCAGAATGAAAAGGGGAGGGGGGGAGAATGAAAAGGGGAGGGGGGGAGAATGAAAAGGGGAGGGGGCAGAATGAGAAAGGGAGGGAGAATGAGAAAGGGGAAGAATGAGAAGAGGGGAGGGAAGAATGAGAAGGAGGGAAGAAGGGGGCGAGACCCCGGCCCTACCTGCTCTCGGCGGGGAGAGCGCAGCCCGCCCGCCCGCCCTGGGGCCCCCCGCCCGCAGCTGAAGATCAGACAGGCCCCAGCCTCAGCCCTGGCCACGGCTCGGCTCCGCCCCTCCCCACACCTACCAATCAGAAGCCAGCACCTCTCCCTGGTGGCCCCGCCCCTCCCCACACCCACCAATCGGCGGGCAGCACCTCCGTGGTGGCCCCGCCCCCCGGTGTGTCAGCGGGAGAGGTCGGGGGTGAGGGCGGGAGCGCCGCGCAGGTGCCTGAAGCAGGGGGTGCGGGGACGCGGGTGGCTTCACAGCGGTTACCAAATCATCAGCGCCGGGGTAAAAGTCCCAGAATCACAGAATGTCGGGCTGGAAGGCACCTAAAGGATCATTTGTTCCAACCCTTCTGGGCAGGAGCGTGGATCTTACCTTGTACTGCCCAGCCTCCGGCGCTGCGGACTCCCTGGGGACATTGTTCCAAGGTCTTCTGTTCTCATCATGAAAAAATTTTCGTCTGGTGTCAAATCGGGACACATAATCACAATATTTTTGTGTTCAATATGCATCACTATCAAGTAAATATAACTGATGTTTATAACCAATTTTTGTTCTTGTTTTTTTCCAGTAATAGTATTAATTGTATAAGGGAGGCAGGATAAATAATGGGAATGGCAAGTGGAAATTACCTCAAATGAAGTACTGGAAAACTCAAGAGCTGTATGTGTGCTCGGATCCCATGGACCTGAAAACTGATGGAACACTGAGCTGCAGTTGTGCTAGTAAATGTGGTAACAGATGGCCACAGAAAAATTAAGGTAATTCTTCCAGTTCTCAGACATTTTCCATACTTTGGAAAAGGCAAAGAAAAGGAAGATTACCAATTACATCCTGAGATATTATTCTTGGAACTAACCTTTGTTTCAGGTTTTCCTTCACTGATTTTGGCAGGAAAAAAAACCTTGAAAACTGATGACACAAAGAAAAACAGGAAGAAGTGCTGTTAAAAAGACGTGAACTAATAAAAGATGAACAGGATCATCTCATGGAAGTGAGTGAGGAAGAAGAAGATGCAATTGTATTTGACAGTTACAAAATTAACATCATTACCAATGCAATGCAATGGCATTAAAAAAAAAAAAAAAAAACAAAACAAGCAAACACTTGTCTTTGTTTGCATAACTGGAGTGTTGTGGCAGGGAAGTAGGCATGCCAGCAGGTCTGCTATCCCCTTGGGAGGTTGCACACAGTTCTAACCACCCTTTTTCAGCAGGAGGCAGATAATCCAGCTCTTCAGAGATTATTTGCCTGCACAGTAAAAAGCAAAACAAAACAAACAAAAAAACTCCAATCTATTTTAGGAAGCTACCAGAGCGTGGCTTGTTTAATGCTGGAGAGCAAAAGCTGAGACAGAGGGTATGGTTGCCATCTGCCATAAACCATGGAAAATCGTGTGTGAACAAAATTATGTGTAAAGACTTTTATGCAAACACCACAAAAAAGCATCTTGCATTCTAGAACATCCTTCTGGTTGGAGCACTAAAGGGAAAACACCCAAGAGTTTTATCTCAGAGTGAATCCTGTTACTTAGTTCTGCAATTGCAAAGGAGACTTGACACCTTTGCCTGACAAAACCCCTGTATGTCCTGACTTGCACCCCTGGGCCCTGCAATGGAAGATTTTTTTTTTAATATTTAAACTTCATTCTGCACCGTTTCATAATATCTTTGTCAGCCACTCCTATGTGCCAGGATGTGAGTTGAAATAAAAGTCTGTTCAGCCTCTCCTGCCTAACTCATTTGGTGCTGCCATGGGCTGCAGAGTTGCTGAGCACCTGGAGAATTCAAAATAATGGGCTGCAGAAGCTCTGACCACCTTGAGAGGAAGATGAGGAAACAAACCTTGTGAGCAACAAGCAGGTTTTAACTAAAATATTATTTCACTTCTTTTTTCTCCTGTGGGCTGAAACAGGGGATTATTAACCAGTTCAATCATCTACACAAGTTTATGTGTCAGAGAAAAGGGATCATTTAAATGGCTTTGGAAGACACTGAAACTTCAAGTCAAGCCACTTTAGAACAAGAATTAGGGCAGCAGAGAGGTTCTGAAAGTGACCACACGAATACACCACTTTCAGTGTGGCTTTGTTTCAGCAAACATGTTCAAAAGACAATGGATACTCCTCCAGGAGCTACCCTCAGAGATGGGTGTGAAACAAGGAGTTGTGTAACTAACCTCAGACATCTCTCTCTTGCAACAAAGGCTTCTGCTCCTTGCCAGTCTTTCCACCCCTGCCAATTATCTCCTGAGGTACATGCCACCCTTCCTTCTCCAAGCATCAGCCAGCACCCCAACATGTAATTTGCCCTTTGCAGTGTCTGCTGAGGCATACCAGCCCCCACTCCTCAAGTTACATCTCCCATTTCTGGATCCACAGCCTCCAACATAGCACTTCACCAACAGCCACTCTCATTAATGAGCCTCTCTCATTAGTGCCCAGGCAGTGAAAGGAGATCATCCTCTCTCCAGAGTCAATGTCTGCTCCACACACATGCATGCATTAGGACTCACCCCAGGATGGCTGCCTTGGCACACCAAACTGCCAGGCAGAAGCTTTTTATCTTCAAGTTTTAATCTGTTAATGAATAATGGCAAGGAAGTCACTTTTATTAAAAAACAAATTTATCACAAGACACTCAGAGAAAGGAAAAACTTAAGTTTCATTTACTTTTTTTTTTTAATCTGAAATTTAATAGTTTATATCCACTAGATGCAGACACCATCTTGACAATACATGCAAAACAAAACTTATTCTACAAATGCTTTTATGTAGTTTGGATTTTCAGGCTTGGAAGCTATCTAGAAGAGAAAAAAAATACTTTCCACAAATGATCACCTGAGGGGAAAAAAAAAAAAAAAAAAAAAAAAAAAGCCTTGTTTGGAAGACTTAGAAGGAAAAAGTAAACAGCATGTCACTTGCAAGTATGAGAATTTTTGAAGACTTTCAAGACAGAAATTTAACAGACATCTCTAATCCATCTGGTTTTGAGTGTTACTCTCCAGTGGGTACATAATAGGACAAGGTCACATTTCTCTTCGTTAAAGAGTACTTAATGGCATTTCCATACCTGTTCAAATTGTTTCCCTTTAAAAAGTCTTCAAAATACAGTCTCTTCCTTCACATCTCTGCATTCAACATTATGTTGTTTTTGCAACAGGGGCCAAAAAGAGGGACAGGTACCAAGTCCTCTTGCCTCCCAATATAGTGCAAAAAAAAAAAAAAAATCTGCTTTATAAATACAACATGGGTGCTGACTGGCTGGTGCCTGCTTACTCTAATGAGCTTTAAATCTTATTTGTAGCAGACATCTGTCAAGACAGAAGTAAGGCACACAAGTCCTCTTCATCCATTAGCTCTAAATCCAGCAGAGATTTCACTCTTCTTTTTTGAATCAAAGAAGAAAACCTGAATTGGAATGTATAATGGAACAGTGCACAACTTCTAGAGCAGATCCTAGGCACTAAACACATGAGATTTTGAGGCAAACAATGAAAACTGAGAACAAAACTGGGATTGTGATGGAAAACTCATGAGAAAAAAGCCAGCCTGCAGTTCGGGATGAAACTGTGAGTTTGATTCTTTGTTGTGTTTTCCCTAATTCACCTGGATTTTTACTCAAAAACAAAACCAGAGACAGAGAAAAGATGGGCTGCACACCCTCTCACAGTGAGCTTGCTAATACTATTGCAAGAACTGGTCTGAGGGGTTTGAATAAACCCAAAAGGATTTTGCATATTGATCCAGGAGATAAAGGAATACCTATGCTGGTTAAAGGTTCATCTTGCTACAATTCTGATGAACTCCATCAATATGGGAGAGAATACGTGGGAGAAAAGGAGGATAAACCGTCAGAGCAGGACAAAAATGATAATTTGCTGTTATCTTCCAAGGATCATTCAGATAGCCAGATTTCCCGGGAAGACAAAATTGAGAGGACAGCAATAGATGCTGAAGTTGTTATGTCTGAACTGATTGAGTCTCAAAAACACATCACTGAGGCCATACAGATCAGAAAGCAAAACTCCTGTGAATCAGAAGCATCAGCTTTTATTTGGGATGACAAGAATGAAAGCAATGCAAAGCAAATGCCAAAGAAAGGAAAGAAGCAAAAAAATCATAAATTGGAAAAGCAAGGTCGACATAGAAAAATTAAAGAAAAGTCCCTTTTGGCCCCTTGTGAGACAGAGGAAAAGGTAGATTTCCCAGAAGTGCTTGTTAAGGCTCATCAGAGTGCATATGCCTTCTTAAATCCCAACCTCTCTAAGTATGAAACTATAATTCACATGGCCAGCCAGGCTACCCAAACTCAGCTCTTCATACAGCAAATGGTAGGCTTCCTCATGCTTTGCTTTGATGAAATCAACCAGCTCCTAGAAGAAATTGCCAGTGATGGGGAAAATCTTCTCAAAGATGTAGGTGGGAATCTGGCATGGCCAGTTGAAAAAGGTGATTTGAAAGAGCACCCCGATCTTCTGCAACAACTACTGCAATACACAGTCAATAAAATGAAGTTACTGAGTGGGACGCTGGCCTTGCTCACCTCCGATGCCTTGCAGGAGACATCCAGATATCTGCAGTCTGCTGCAAGCAAATTGGAAGGAAAACTGAAAGCAAAGCAAAGCTTTGATGAACGTCTGCTAAAAACAGTGAGGCTGCTTGAAGCCTCAGCAGTGGGACGCTCTCAGTCCCATGGTGATGACAGAACTCTCTGTTCTGAGGACAGTGGCATTGGCGTGGACAGTGAATCCCTCAAAGAGTTCAGTGCTTTCAGCCAGCACGGAGGACAGGCAAGCTATGATTCCTACCCACATGGACATCTGACCCAAGAGCATGCCAGAACACTGGAGCATGTGCATGATGGCACAGTGTCACCGAGCACAGCTGCATCCCATGACTGTGCACTTGAAAGGCATTTTACAGATATATTTTGTTCAGCCATGCGAAGCAGGGGAGCAGATTCTTGTCAGGGCAGAGTACCAGAAGGTGCTTCTGCCATGCCTCAATATGCATTCCTGAGGAAAAGCCATTCTTATAATTCCTTCCAGTCTGACTCTACTCAGGAAGATGAACATTTCAAAGTCTGTGAATCAACACATTTCCCTTCTGATTATGATGATGATGAAGGAAGCACCCTAGGGGAAGATGATGACAACACAAGTTTATCAGACGTGGGGAAGGATGATCAGCCAAAGAGGCCCTTGTCTTCACCTGCAGTCACTGATAACATACAAAGGCAGTCCATCAAGAGGGCAGAGAATGCAGAAACAGAGGAAATTATTCTGAAGATGAAAGATGCCATCAGTGAAAAAATCAAGTTTGTCCCAGCTAAATCTGGGCATAAGGAATGGATAGAGGATGAGAGTGGAAGAGCAGTCCTGACAACAAGACCCAGTACAGCAACAGGCAGCCAGAAAACCTTCAGGAAACAAAGACGGTCCAGGTCAGAGGAGTCCCTCAGAAGCCAGGCAGAGGACCCAACCCTCCTAGAGCTTCAAAGAACTCAAAAAGAGCTGAGCAAAAGGCTGGAAATGTTTTATGAAAAGAAGGATACAGATAACAACCCAGAGCCTTGGGAGTCAAGAAGAGCACCCTGTCTGCAGGATGAGCAAATTACATCCAGGTCCTCTAGAAAACTGAGGGCCTGCCTTTCAAAAAATTTCAGCATCCTGCCTAACCAGGATAAAGTCCCTTTGTTCCCAATTGATCAAAATCCTGCCCATCAGCTGAATCAGAAAAGAGGCAGGAAGCCTTTTAGAGCTACTGTGCCCACTCAGGAGACATCAGAAAGCAAAGAAAAGGAGCCTCCTGCAACAAAAACATCCAGTGGCAGCATCTGTGCCCCTCGACAGTCTGTCAAAAAGCTTATTGAAACATTCAGTCCTTCTGATGATCTTGTGAAAGTTGCACCTTTAAGATCTTTAGGGCCAATCAAGTGCATCAGAAAATTTGAACTTCCAGTCATCCCGTCGACCATTCTGTTCCAGAGAGGCCTGGCACCTTTAAATCTTAAGCATCGCATTTCACCAGTAGAAGAAACAAACCCTTCAAACAGCAATGGAGTTCCCTCAAACTTTCCAAATGCCCTTTCTGCACCAGCTGAAGAATTAAAGGACACAAAGGAAGAGACTGAGGAGGACATTGAGAATCTGCCCCCCCCACCATCCGCAATGCTAATGGACACTTTTTTTGACTTACCTGAGCCTGAAGAAACTTCAAGAATAGAAGGAAACTCTTCAGAAGATGCCAAAAATCCTGTACAAACAGAACTTCATGCTACTAAGAGATCAAAAGTTTCCCCCAAAATTAAAGCCTCCCTTCAGTCCATTGATTTATTGCCAAGTAAAAATATCAACAGACCTACTGTGATCACTAACAAAGGTCTCAGGAATACTGGATCAGGGGAGGAGAAGTCAAAAAGGTACTCTCTAGAGCTGAACCCTACAAATGTGCGCATCCCTAGCCAGGAGGAGATATTGGCAACCCAGAGGAAAGAGGCTGCAGATTTGTACAAGCAAACCCACAAAATTATTCCTCTTCAAAATCCCAGCGGGGTGTCAAAATCAGGCAGCAGCAGCTCAGAGAGCAAAGAGCCTAGTTCACCTGCGACTTCAGTACAATCTCAGAAGCATAGTTCTCCCAGTTCACCCAGGAGAAATGAAAAAGGGTCAGCATTTGCCAGGAAGGTCTGCCCAACAAGAACTCCTCCTTCTCCACCAATTGAGAAACGTTTTTTCAGCCCGCCAACTTACCACCGGCACTCTCTGCAGGCTTTGAGCAATCCACAGCCCAGCTCGCCCACCATGCAGAGGAAACCCAGTCCCCTCTCTAGCCCCAGGATGCCCAGCCCACCTTTGCAGAAGAAGCTGCCCTCTCCGCCACCAGGGCGAAAGCCACTCAGCCCTCCTGCAGGGCACAAGCAAAGCTCCCCAGCCTGCAGCCGAGACCCAAGCCCCCCTCCATTTCTCATCACCCCCTCTCCACCAACCTCCCCATCCCGCTTCCACAAGGGGCTGAGAGCTGGGCTGGATGCTGGGGAGGAGCACCACCTCTCCTCCTCCAGAAGGAGCAGCAATGTCCGTTCGATTTTTTGCCGAGCCACTTCTTCCTTATTTGAAGCCAGACCTTCACTGGAACCCAACAAACCTGCTGCAGAGGTGACCAGCCAGCCTGAAGCTTTACCACTTTCCCAAAAGAGCAGCCTGCTTTTCCAGCACCCTGGAGACAGGACCAGAAAGCTGTCCCTGGGTGATGCCAGTCCTCAGCAATTGCTGAGAAGTTTTTCTGACTGCCAACCAGGGGTCCAGTTCCATCTTCCAGCTCCTGCAGCAGCTGCCAGTGAACCCATGCTTTACCAGGCAAGGTAAGAAACTTTCTGCTTTGGGCCAAGAAAGCGCAGCTTTGCATTGGGTTCCCAAACTTTTCATGGGAATTTAATGTTGTTAAGAGATTGCCCAACAATGTGGCCTGTTCATGTGCAGAACAGATGGCTGGGCAAAGACAACACTATAGGTGGACAAGATGATCACTACAGGTTCCTTCCTACTGAAATATTCTAGTCTAGCCCAGCCTAGCCTATTCTATCTTGCTTCAGATTTCAGTAGGCTACCAGTTAGAATAAAGGGAAGAATTCCCTCTCCATGACTTGCTCACATCAGCCACCCCAGGGAAAATTCAGTGCTGTTTTTATGGCGCAGAACTCCCCTTATTTGCATGGGTGCTAAAGGACTCCACATTCAATTCTTAAAAGCTCTGAAGTAACACTCAGGTTATAAATGGATAGGCTTGCACCAAGTGGAAGGGTATCATTCCTAACATCAGCCTCTAAGCCAGTAGACTGTTCAGCTGAAATCTGTACTAGAATGTTTCAAATCATCTGGCAAGAATGGCAGACAGATAATGGGTAGGCAAGGATCTGTATGGACATAACTAGGGCTTGAAATTTCGAGCTTCTCATTTAGGCTTTCAGATTCAGGTGCTGATTTCAAGGCTGAAGGATCCACAGCCCAACCCCACTTTTTAAAGTAGAAAAACCTCTCATGGCTGCTGAAGATTCATCGCTCTGAAAAAATCAGTTTAAAGAAACTGAAGCATCAACACACACAATTCCATATTTGCAGCCATTGGTTTCAAAACCATTCTGGTTTTATAAAATCTGCTCTTAGCTTTGAATTTTCTCTACCACTTTTAAAAAAATAAAAATCACAAAATCAGCCAGGAAATAGAAATGGCTATTTGGGAACTCTCAAGATCAAGCAGCCTGGAGGTACAAAATGTTGTTATTATAGTTTCTTAGCAGGATGTTTAAGTCTATTAAGCTCTAAGCTACAAGAGGATTAACACCTTTCTCAAGTAAACTTTATTCAAGTGAGGAGTAGTTTCACTCTTGCCACAGAACAGTTGAAATCATATGACTTGTCCCCATGAATAGGGATTGCAATACAAAACCCTAATAGGAAATAAAAGTGCACTTGTAATTGCACAATTGGACAAGCAGTCCATTGCAAGTATAGGGACAGTTGTAGATACTGAAGTCAAATGTCAAGAGTATATTTCCTCTTCAAAGACAGAATGAGGACTAAGTTTGCCACATTGCCAATGCATGCAAAAAACACTGAGAAATACAAATAATTTTGTAATTCCTAGTTCTAACACTGCACTATATTCTGGCATTTGAAGATTTCCTAAAAGTCCTGTTCATTGTTGCTGAGTTTCCTCTCATTGTTGTGTTCTCTATGATGTCAGCTTTGTCTACTTCATTATTCTAGCCATGTCTGCATCTGGTCTCAAATTTACAAACCATTCCCACCCAGCTGTCAGTCTCCTTTCTTTCATTCCTTCCCTCGTCCTTTTTTTTTCCCAGGAAGGGGAGACAGAGACACTCCTGTAATAGCATCACTCTTATAGGTAAAACGTTTTGCAAATCAGTGAGTTGGACAGTTTCTCCCATGCTCTCAAACTCCAGGATATATTGCTCCACTTCTTCTGTGCCCAATTAAAACATCCATTTTCTGACAAACAGATTGCTAAAGATAGTCCATCAAGGGTGTGTACAAGCAACATGTTCCTTGTAAGGTAGCAAAATCCCCTCTCCCACCCAGCCCATTTTAGCAGAAACACCAAAAAAAGGTGACTTCCACCTCATCTTGCCAGCTAGCATTACCAGGCATCAAATGCCAGCGTTGTGTGCAAATTTGCATGTCTCGTGCATAATCACTGCTTTTGTAGAAGGCTCTTTTCCCAAGGACATCTCCTGCCTATCCCATGCTCTAAGGGATATCAGTACTTAGAACACTGTTAGCCCAAACTAGAGCTGGGGGTTAGTATTAGGGTAGCTGGGCAAGAGTTTCACTTTCATATTTTGGAGCTCAAATACAACTCAATACAACTGGTTCACACCAGGACAATCTGTGGATGGACAGACTGAGCTAATTGGTTTCTAAGCCTGATCATTTGACAGCAATCAGCAGTTATTGGCATCTTATGAAGACATAACCATGATTAAGTAGGAGGATTAAATGCTCTTGCCTGTAAGATGTTGTTCAAGGCAGCTTGAGGATGGATTGGGTTGACTGAATCAGGCCCAAAGCAAGTAGCCCAAGTGACACCTTCCACAACTGGGGAATATTTGATTCTGCATTAGTTTTATGACTGGTTGTGTGTCATAAATATCTTCATTCAGCAGTTCAAAGCAGTAAAGTACTGTAAGTCAGAATAGGAACATAACAGTTTCTTTGTAGTTGAAAGCTAATTGAGTTTAGCAGCATACATCGTTTACACTTTAATTAGTTACAGCAACATAGGGCACATTTCAGCATGAAGGCCCATATTCATGACTAATGCCACTGCTATCATCAGTCTTCAATCATAAAATCCCTGTGTCCCCAGAGGTTGCCAGTGTGACTCAGGAACATAAATCACACTTTCTGTGTCCCAATTCTTATGTCTCCAGAGTGTAGATTTATAGCACCAGAATACACATCCCACAGTCATGTTGGCATACTCAGAAATCACTGTAACCATGCCAAGCAGGTGTATAACAGGGGTAAGACCTTCCCTCCAGTAGAGTTGGGAACAAAACACTTCACTCAGATTTGTTTCTATCTGCAAGTGAATCCAGATTCACATGGAGCCCCTGTTAAACATACAAAATTTTTGTTTCCCAAGATAATCTGAAGAGGGGACAGTACAGTCCATTTAGCATCACAAAAATAAAATCTGGACAGTGCATATAAAGACTGTGTATACAGGAAGAGGGCAGGGAATGACAGTAGTGTGCAGCATTTTGTGTTTTATGGGTTAATATGGTATAATCAGCACTCTTTTAAAAAGTCACAATTCATTAGCCTCTTAACTTAAGCATCTTTCCTTCTACAGCTTGGAAGAGAGCCCTAGAAAAGCAGATGACTCTTGGAACAGCCCTTGTACTCCTGAAATGAAAGAGTCTAAGAGATCCACTTCCCACCCTGAGCTTTATGTTGTAGGCCAGGGGCTGCAGAGAGACTAATGGCAAAAGTACCCACCAAGGCAGAGGCACTAGCAAGGCTTTAGTCCCTGAAGAGAGGAAGCAAGCCCCCAAAATGTGGCTTCACTTTTTGGAAAACAGTATCACGGCATATCAGGTTTTTATCATGAAAAAAAACAATCCAATGAAAGTCATCTGCTTCTCCTTTCATGGTTCGACTGAAAGATCTACGCTGAACAGAAGAAACTTTGCAGCTGGGTGAGTCTGAGGCAAATTGCCTTGATATAGGACCTATACCCAAGTCCTTTGTTTCACTGTTTAGATAAAGGAGTAAAAAAAAACTATCAGAAACTACCATTACTTGATATGCTATTTATTTAAGATAGCATCACAGTTTCAGTCATGTAAAAAGCAGCTGTTGCAGCATCTCCTGGGGGGAAGTAACATCCTTAACCAATTGAGTTTTCTTGCAAAAACATCAATGGCATAATCAAAGAAAAATCTCTTCACTAAGTGGGTAGAACACAAGCAGACAGAATTAGGTCAAATATAAGCTAAAACAAAATAACTAATTCTAAGGGAATAAAATTAGGGATCTTAAAAATCTCAAAAAAGCTTTGATCTTCTAAATCACCTCTAATTATCATGTAATCTCATCACCTCTAGTTCCTAAGGTGCAAGTCTTAATCCTGATTAGTTTTGTAATAGCCCAATCAAATAATATTATAAATCCTGAGAAACCTGAGGACATGTATCTTTCTTCATAAAAGAAGATAATACTGCCACTGAGAATCCTGTTCTCCCCAAAACAGGTTTATATTCTGATTTATGCAGTTTGAAGGCATTTATTGTAATTTCACTGAATAGTCCAGATAGTCTTGTTAACAAACACAGAAGTTATTTATAGTTGATTAATCCTAGGCTTTTACAGTACCCACTGGAACAGTTTCAGAATTTACTGGCTCTTGTTCACATAATTTATTATCCCAATTAAGACGCAACTTCAGTGTAATTTAATGAATTTAGTTTGACATGTTTTCATATTTAGTTCAAAGCATGACCCAGAAAGTAGCCCTTTTTTTGTAAGAATACTTCGGGGTTGTTTTTTACAATTTTCATGATGGTGGCATCTTGGCACTTTATCTTGGCACAGGATTTTTAACCCTTCCTGTCCACCATCATGGTGGGAGAACCGAGGTTTTTCTTATTCTCTACAAGGGACACTTCTGGATATGAACTCTTAAGTTTTAGTCTAGCGCCTTAATCGCAACCACCCCTTAATATTTTCAGTGCCATTTTATGCCACAAAGACAAGGAAACTGTAATTGCTATGGTTAAGGTGGGGTTCGAATATAAAGAAGTAAGTTGCAGAGAATAGATGGGTTTGTGAAGTGTTTGTGTGCTTAAGGTGGCAAAGCAGTCATACTCGTTGTGAACAGCTCAGATATCTCAACAGATCCACTTTCTAATCCCTCAGACAGGTGCACCATCCCATATCAAGTTGGAAAGTCACCCAGGAAGATACTGCAAAGATCATAAGCAGGGCAAACTCTGCAGGCCAGTCTTCCCCCTCATCTGAAGTGTAGTTCCCTCCCAACTGCATAAAATACTAATACATCTTTTGCATGTATTTTGGGTTTGTTTGTTCTTCTGGCAGTAACCTCACAGAATAGAAACAAACTGGCAATACAAAAGCAGAAAACTGGCACTTTGCATGCCTAAATGTAGCTCTCTAGATGAAAAAGTAAGAGTGGGAGAACTCAGCTATGATAATTTTATTTTTTTACGGTTTCAAGCTGCAGTTTACCAGCATCCACTGGTGGTGATAAGTATTTACTTAGCATCCAAGGACCTGTGGTGCAAGAGCTACAGCAGCACATGAAACAAAACTTCATTTCAGCAATCAAGCTGGAAACCTCCTCACACATGTGCTAGCTAGACGTGGACAAAGCATCTTTCAAAAAAAAAAAAAACCAAAAAAACCCCAAACAAACAAACAAACAAAAAAACCCCAAAACCAAACAGACAAAAACCACACAAGCAAACAAAAAACAAACAAGGGACCCCTGAAGATATGGTACATGAACTGGCATCCTACCAGCATCTCTCTCAGCTTTGACTAAAGCAAGAGTTGTCAGGACACCCACTACAACACAACCCCACCTTAACACTGCAGCTGCTGAGGGATTCTGATGTTGCCTTGTGGATGGTGCAGCAAAACATGTTGTGTTCAAGAAACAGAGCTTCAGAGCTTCTCCAGGAGCGATCTACAAGTTTGTATCATGAACTTGTGACTACATACAGCTAACAGATTCTCTTTGGTACAGTTAATGTACAGAACTCTTTCAAATAAGGTGTTTATCTTCAGTTTGTATTGCAAGCATGAGATTAATAGTAACTATAGTATGCAGTATGATAGTTTGGGTCACCACTTTTTTTTTGTTTTTTACATTACAGGTATTTTGGAGCAAAACTTCCATTTTTCATGAATAAAATATTTATAGAATACAATTGTTTTATAAGACTGTTTTCAACTCTAAGGCTTATTTTTTACTGATGCAAATAAATCAGAGTTTTTATATACTGAGTATGAGTTTGATCTCTCTTACATTCTGTATGCAGCTTCCTTAAATCTTAGCCCAATGTTATACTATTTATTCCTTCTTTAGTGCACTAACAATTGTCTTGTGCTATAAAAAGTCTATTTACTTCCGTCCTCTCCTCCCCAGCACAATCTGGTCTTGTTTTGTATTTTACTGGTACATCAATTAATCTAGGTTGCATTTCCATTCAGCAAACATGCCTTTTTTATGCTACAAATTCTAGCCTGGATCGTGACAAAACAGCATCTGTTGGCTGTGCTTCCACCTCTTCCCTGCCCCAACCTAATCTTAAACTAGCTGTCGGTTTTCTACTCAGAGCCCCTGTGTACAACCAGAGCTAACTGGAGCACGAGGCAGTGGTTTTGTCCTGTGGGTTAAAATCAGAGTGCACCTGCTGCAGTGGTGTCTTATTGCAGAGGGGTTGAAAAGTGAAGCACTATCAGTTTTCCAGCCAGGACTCCATAGCTTCAAAAACAGAAGCTAACAGCTCTGTGTTGCACTTTATCTGCAGACCTTTAATCAGCTGGCAGCTGGCCTTGCTTACAGTGACACTGCTCAAATCTCAAACCTTTAATAAACTTGCTTTAATACACTGCTTGTTTGCCTTGAGGCATAGATGAATTCAGCATATAGAAATTAAAGAGAAGCTGAAAACTTTCAGTGTTACAGGCTGCCCTTCAGTTATTACTGTGGCAAAGAGCTAGATTAGGCTTTTCAACAGAAAAAAAAGCCACCAAAAAAACCACAGCACAAGACGTGTGGTAAACATTTAGATGCTCAGGGTGTCGGCAGCCTCTCTATTCCCAACACATGATGAAGCTTGTTGTAACCTCTTCAGAGGTTGTTCATGACCCAGCAAAAATTGGAAGGTTCTTTAAATAGAGTGTTAATAACTTTACAAGTCCTTTGGTAGGTTTAATTCGGACTCCTTGCAGCGTAAAGGAGACTAGGACTTGTGGGAGCTTTTCCATTCTTTGCATAATGCTTCCCAGGAGACTGACATGCTCCAGAAATACAAAGCAACAGTGCTTGGGGCTGACCACTTCCAAGCCACCCATATGGGGATAGAAAGCCAGTCCTGTAAAAAAGGAAGGGGGAAACTAGACAGGGATGGATCCAATTATGACAAGTTTTCTGTCTCAAATTTTCTTTTCCTCCTAAATTTGCGTAACACTGAGCCAAGACCCAAGATATATCCAGATTTAGTTTTGTAAGACAAGTATCTACCACTACTCCAAAGCATCATCAGGAGAACCATGTGTCATCCACACTTGTTTCTTACCATGTCTGAAGACAGAGGCACATTCTCTGATAACCCCAACACAGATCCTCCAGGCAGATGGGTTGTGCTCTCTCCCTCTCTGCTTCCTCATTCAATCCAATTCCACATTCCCAGTGCTTCCAAGGCCCATCCCTTACTTTCTATGTCAAAATATATATCTATACATCTCTCACTTTCTAAGTATGTACATAAATATATTGTTTGCCTTTTAACAGTTCAAACATTAAAAAAATACTTCCTATTATATTTAAAAGCCTACAAGAAAAACATACTATGCCTATCTCTAACTATAAACTCTCTCAAGTAAAACTCATTCTTCAAACACAAAGAATAAAACCAATGCTAGAGCCACATCCAGCCTTGACTCTCCCCCTTCCCACGCAGCACGTCTCCATCAGCTTCACTGAGCACTCCACTCCTTCCCTTCTGATTCAGGTCCAATATGATCCAAAATGTCCTGGAGGTTCTTCGCCACATGCTGAGGCTGCTTGGCAGCAGCTTCCTTCAGTGTGGAGCCCATCACTTGGTAGAGGCTCTTCACAAGCTTGGCCACCACAGCCCGAACGTTGCCACTGCGGACAGGCAGGGCTCTGTTTCCCAGGAAATACCAGAGGGCAGGCAGGACGTAGCGCTTGACAGTTTGGGGTTTCCAGGGATAAACACGTCCCACAAGCACTGCTGGGCATAACAGAGAAGTTTGGTTAACAACCTGTATATAAACAAGCACCTACCCTTGAGTTTGGGTTCTGGAGAGGCTTTTCTGGCTAACATCAGCAAGCACAAAGAGCCCGAGGATCTGGAATTGGGCAACACTGGCTGACCATCCACTGAACACAACAACTGACCTCTGAGGACCTTCATTTCTCCAAAGCAGAGGCTTCTTTACTATTACCAACATCAAAAATGTCAAAGCGTTGTTTATTTCCACTAAGAAGTTGTCTAAACCAGGTGATGAAGGTTTTGAACTGCAGCTTACAGGGATAATTGTAAGATTGCTAATAAAAAGGATGATTACTTCTTCCTGACCTTCAAGGAAAAATGCCAAAATTCCAATTTGTCAGTTCCCTTTGCTCAGAGGCACACAGCAAACAGCAGTACTATACCACACTTCAGAACTCCAGCCCACAAAAGATGTGACCTGCTTGACAGTTTTCTTAGAAACACCAGTGACTCACTGATGTCTTTGGCAGAATGGTCTAAGCCAAGCTTTTTTCCTGTCATGCTTGGTGCCTTCTAATGAACAGCTGTTTCCAGCTTCAGAATGTCTTAGATAATTACCCAGATCCCACTGCCATGGCATCGGAGCAATTGCCCTCACAATCTTCCCTCAAATAGGGAAACAAGAGAGAGAAAAATCTTACACAGGGGGCTGAAATCTAAGCAGAACCCAAGCACCCTCTTGTTCTCTTGGAAGTTGGCTCTCAGCTCAGGTTCTGAACTGAATTCTATTTAAAAGCAAACAAAAATTTACTGAAGGCTCCCCTGCATGGCAGATTTTGCCGAGAGATCAAAATCCAAAATGATCTGGAGACAGAGTTCATATTTTCTGTTCAGTGGAAATGTCATGCAGTAACCTTCTGTAGTCTGTGGAGAAGGAACCTTGCTTTTCTCTATGCTGTTAATCTAGCACCAGTGACCAACATTGTAAAAGTACCTAAACTCTATTCTGGTAAACAAGAGAGGGATTACAGTACCTATTTTAAAATGAGAGTCATGCGGAGTTTAAATACTATTGAGCACAGTGGTCACTACAGAGCTTCAGAAGCAGAAGAGTTGTCTGTTCCCACTAAATTCCCCAGACAACATCTACTGCCTCTAATGTAATCTTGTCTCCCTTCCAGTGTTTTGTTTGAAAATAAAATTAAAGTAGCCCTAAAATTACATTCTCTGAATGAATTCTCTGAAATGCTCTGAATCCAACGTCATTCCTGCAGGACGGGCAGGGAGCCCCAGGGGGTTGGGCTGACTGCCTGCTTCTGCCCTTCTCCCCCAAACCCTGCCTTGCACAAAACCCTTGTCTGTAGTATATGTGTTCAAGTGCCACCTATGCTATGACCCACAGGCTCTGCAGGATTCAGCCTCAGAAGTTTCCAAGAGGAGAACAGGAATCCTGTGCTGAGGAAACCAGGCAAAGCCCTGCCAAATCCACCTGGGATGTGTAATTTGCAGGAGGGACACGCTCAGGACCTTCTGGTGTTGGATGAGCTACTGCAGTGTCTGTTAGAAGCAGAGAGGAGCTGAGGCAGGAGGTACCTGAGAGAGATCCTGTGACATCCAGCAGAGCCTGGCCACTGAGGAAACACACTCGGTTGGCAAAGAGTTGCAGCAGCAATGAGGTGTCTGAAAGACAAACATTTATTGTAAGGAAAAAAAGGAAGGAAAGAGGAAGGTGAGGGATGGAAGGGAGGGAAGAAGGGAGGGAGAGAAAGAGAAAGGGCGAAAAGAGAGGAAAAAGAGAAAAGAAAGAGAGGAAAGAGCAAGGGAGACAGGGAGAAAGAGAGACAGAGAGAGAGACAGGGACAGAGAGACGGGAAGGGAAGGGAAGGGAAGGGAAGGGAAGGGAAGGGAAGGGAAGACGGAAGGGAAGGGAAGGGAAGGGAAGGGAAGGGAAGGGAAGGGAAGGGAAGGGAAGGGAAGGGAAGGGAAGGGAAGGGAAGGGAAGGGAAGGGAAGGGAAGGGAAGGGAAGGGAAGGGAAGGGAAGGGAAGGGAAGGGAAGGGAAGGGAAGGGAAGGGAAGGGAAGGGAAGGGAAGGGAAGGGAAGGGAAGGGAAGGGAAGGGGAGGGGAGGGGAGGGGAGGGGAGGAGAGGGGAGGGAGGGAGGGAGGGAGGGAGGGATTCAGTGTTCACTCAGATCCACGATTGAAGAGCCACAGCTGAAGAGTATCAATGTCAGAGGTCAGCCTTACCTAGGTGACTAATAAATGCTTCCAGTGCCTTCACAGCTGCAGTGTAAATGCCTGAGTGTTTTGAGTTCAGGTTATTACAGACTGCTGTCACCAGAGAGTCCATCACAGGAGTTGAGGCACCCCTGAGGATGGGTGTCATGAGGGTCAGCACCTCCAGCGCCTTCTTGGTCACGTTCTTGTGGCAATCAGTAAGTGTCAGGACAAAAGCATCAATAATCTGTAAAGTAAACAAGCACCATGAAAGCTGGATTAAAACCTCTTTGTGTCAACAAGGGATGGAGAATCAAATAGCCAACCTTGGGAATGGAGCGAATGGGAAAGGAGCAGTAGAGATGCCCTACATACCTCACCAATGTTCTTCAAAATGAACTGAGGTTTGTTTTGGCAGTCATCTTGGAGGAGCACCAGTCCCCTCATTCGTGCTTGAAAATCCTGGGTTGCCAGGAGTTTGGAAAGATTCAGGAGCTGCTCAGTCTCTCCCATGGTGCAAAGTGATGGGCGATGGACTCTCTGACTGGGTAATTTGGGGCAAGACCTCAAATTGAAAAAAAAATAAAATGAAAAAATAAATAAAACCTTTTGGTGATTATATGAAACAGTGAGGAAAACATCTTGAGGAGACTTGTGGGGGCTTCAGCTAGATCCTGATCTGAAAGCAGCTTTCATCTCATGGCAATCATTACAGGAGACAATCTGCAAATAAAGTTATTGCTTGTGCTTACTCAGGAAAACCAAGACACTGAGGATGGGGTTCATCTATCTTCACATATCGTTCCAGGTACTCAGATAATAGCAGCCTGGTTGAAATTACTTTTCCCAAGTCAAACAGAAGAGACATGACCCTTTCACAGCTCCACAAAGCTATCCTTGCCACTGGAATGGATCTCCTGAGCTACAACCAGTGGTTGTCTCTTCCTCTTTCAGTTTTTGTGGAAAACCCTCCAATGAAGTTGTCTTCAGCCCAGTAGATATTTCTTATCAGAGTTGATGCCTGGGGCCAGGAAACAATCTCTGGTAAAGCTTGTCTCCACCAGAAAGATTTTACTGAGGAAGGAAGAAACAAGTAAAGCTTGTCACCTGCTTTCTCAGATAGAACAAAAGTGGTCAGTACCCTTCAGCAGAAGGCAAGTTGTTCTGGGACACCTTCAGGTTGCTGTTCTTCAGCTTCCTGGGGTCCCTGGCAGGTAGAGGTTGACATTTAAGGTCTTCTGACCCCTACAGATACAGAGAAAAAACATGAATTATAAAAAATAAATAGGAAATTACTTGTTTAAAACACAAGCCATAACCAGGGTCACAGCTACCAAGAAAGGCCTAGCAAAACACTTCATGTCTTAGTGAGGGAAACAGGCCAGAGTTTCAGTGATGTCTAGAGATAAAACCAGTTTCTCCTACTTCCCTTTCCTGTTGGTGGCTGGAATTCAAAACACACAGACACTTGATATCGAACCATACTAGTTCCTTCCCTGTATGCAAAGAAACAGGCTAAGGATCAACAGTTCATTCCCAGGAGTAAAACAATCCAGTGGAATAAGAATGAGAGAAAGATTGTGTATGTTTAAATTCAAGTTACCAATCTCTGTACTTCCATAAAGGAGATATTTCTCCTCCCAAACACTTACTTTCTTCTTAAGTGTTTCCATAATTTCTACCAGGTCACGTGATGGGACAGACTGTGCCAAATACCAATCAAATTTTGGATGACTCATCAATAGAGTCAGCATCTTCCGTCCGTAACTCCTAACACAGGAAAAAGAGAAAGGAATGACTGCTTTTTCTACAGATTACTGCTGTCTTTTCTCCTTTTGTGAATAACACAGAGGAAAAGTGTTAAAGATATTTTAATTTTGTCACGTGTAATATCTTTATGAGAAGGCATTACCCATTCAGCAAAGAGGGAGCTTTGGCTCCGCATACTGCCACTGCACAATGCTGCCAGCTGAACTCAAGAGGCAAGAGGAGAACAGAGGGCAACAGGAAAATACAATGTCACTGCAATTATGGGTATGTTTCTGGTTGAAGACAGATAGAATTTTTTTTGGAGAGTCTCAAGTAAAAGTTTTTGCGACAATTCAATGACGACCAGTGGTCAACACTTAATGGTTTAAATCGTTAAAATTAAGATTTTTAACACTTAAATGGTTAACACTTACTGCACACATAAGACCAAACAGAATTGCTGACTCATCTGACCTCAGCTGATCTGAATTAAAAATCCTCCAAGTACAGGACTTTGTATAGGGCCCTTCTTGCCACACAACCAAGCAGACATTTCCCCAGACGCCATCATCCACACCGTGAAATAACTTCCGAAATACTCACTTTCCCTTCCACTTCTTTTGTGCCTCTGTCATTTCTAAGCAGACATCAAACAGTTTTCAAGCGTTAGGAGGTGGAATAAAGCTCCTCACCTTGTGTCCTGATGGCAGTCCTGAGCAAGCTTTACCAGGGTGCCCAGCAGCCCCTCAGTACTCTCGCAGGGGCCTGACAGGAGCTTCTCGGCTCCCAAGCGCTCCACCAAGGTCAGGAGGTGTTTGGCTGCACACCTCCGCACCAGGACGTGGCGGTGCCTGGAAACAAGAGAACAAAGACTGGGGCAGAGGGAAGAGGAGGGACAGAAGCACAGCCCTTGGGCATAGCACTGGGAAAGCACCTGTAAAGTGGGTCCCCATCTCAAAGCCAACAGCCTGCACCTACTTGAGGAGAAAACAGAGCTCTGAGGACACACTGGTCAGACAGACCTCGCAGCAGGAGCTGTGCCTGCTGAGCAGGTCCTGCTGCACCCAGTCAGTTCTCCTCCACATACTCAGCCTCCCACCAGTCACTTTCCTTATTTCTCAAGTTAATGGCTTGAGGATGGTGTGTGGTTTTTCCCAGTGTCTCTGTGGTTATCAGCACTGGGAACATCGAAGGGAGCCCCACTGCCAGAATTGTCACTCTCACTCTTCCTTCAAAGCCAAGAGGCTGCTATCTCCAGGAAGGGAGCAAAGCTGATGAAAGAATCTAGTCCCTGAGGTTACAGAAGGTGCAGGAGAAAGGACCCTTCCCTCCCAACTTTCCCTTTCTGCCTCCCATCCCTTCCCCCTACCCACACAGTTTAAGGTGAGGGATATCACTAAAAGCAGAGTGACATACTGGACTCCATTAGCTATGAGAGCACTCATTGCTCGTGCAGGTGTCACGTTCACCACCATCATTTCCAACGACTCGTTGGCGGCTTCCTGAAGGAACTTGTTGGAATCCCCCATCTTCTGGAGCAAGGCACAAGCAATCCCATCCACCCTTGGGTCCATTTGCTTCTTCAGGCTCCTGAAGAGCTCTCCAAGAGTGCGAATTGCAAAGCCAGACACCTTCGAGCGCAGGCTGTCCACCTGTGGAAGTCACCAGGAGAAGCTCAAGAATCACCTTGGGAAGAAAAGGCAAAAGGCCCAGGAAAGAACATGACTTCTCACGGTGTCCTGGTGGAACATAAGAGCACAGTAAGGGCAGAAGACCACAAGCCCAGAAACACACCCTGACACCAACTTCTCCTCTGGCCTCAGGGCAAAGCAGCGATTCTTTCTGCCAGACTTAGTTCTGCCTCTTAATAAAAATGAACAACCTCTGAAAGCAGCATCTGGCACTGCACTGAAATGAAAGCTGAAAGATGTCTCTGCAAATCAGAGCGTACAACAGAGAAGTAGTTCCCTCAGAAATTTAAAAGGGATAAAAAATCAGATAAACTAAGCTGAAAGGGCATCTTCTAACCCCCAGCCCAGAGGAGGACACTCTGACTCCAGCATGTGTTAGCAGAAAGCTTTGAGGACTTGCACCTCCTTAGCAGTTTGGGCAGACCAAAAGCAAAAGGAGAGAATAATTCCCTCTTCTTACCCATCCCCAGAGGGAAGATGAAAGGGGAATACAGGCAAGAGACTTAGAGTTAGAAATTTAAAATCTGGAAACTGATTTACTAGAACAGGGGGATGGAATGAACAAAACGACAAAAATACAAAGGTATACAAATATATCTGCAACCCGATGTCGATGCCGGCGGGGCTGGGTGCCTGAGGGCCCCTCGGGGCAGGGCCGACTCAGGAGGGGGCTCCACGGCTCTTCCCAGCACCCGATGGATGCGGATTCTGAAGAGCACCTGGCGAGCTGGGGGTAAAGGAGCGCAGGGGAACAGCAGCGAAGCGAGGAGAGGAGCGGCAGAAAGAGAGGAGGGGCTGCGGTCTGCCTGAGCTTTAGAGAGGATGGGCAGGCAATGGGGGGCCCAATGATGGGCTAAAAGGACTGATTCCAATGGAAATGGGTTAAATCTTACTGTCTTCTGCAAGCAAAGAAAGATGTAATCTTTGGCAGTTGTGTAGAAAGAGGTAATAAAGGTTGTGTTGTAATAAGATGGGTAATAGAGGTGTTGGAAAAACAAGGCCTGGAAGTAGTAATGAAGGCAGACACTGGGTAGCCATGTAAAGAAACAAGCACACACCTACTCTCTGCCTCATGTGCAAGGTATCTAATTAAGCACCCTGCTCTTACCTCTCTGGTAATTGCCAAGGAAACCTCACAAAGCCTATGAAGAAGGACTTCGGAGTGGTAGACAGCCAGAGATCTGATGCTGAGGAGTCCCTTCACCTTCTGCTCCCTGAAAGGCAATTAGCAACAAAGGCTGATTTCTCTCTCCACCCAAGAACTGGGCAGCATCCTCTGAAATCAGCAGGGTGGCAGCTCAAGCAAACACATGGAGATTCTTCCCATAGAGCACTTGATTAACTCATGGAAGTCCTTGCCACAGGATGGTGTGGCCGTCAAAAGTGCACATAAATCCAAAAGGTAAACAGATGTGGATGAGGTGATTCATGTCTATTAAAGAAGACAGCCTTTCTGAAATCTCTGGCATGTGAAGCCCCTCTCTTGCTCCTTCCTGGAAACTGGGAGACTGTGTCACGTTTGTGTTTCTTGCCCCTTCTCTGTAACCTGAGATACAGCCTTCTCTGAAGGCAGTGAGAGTCTGCTCTACCATTCCGTAGCTGAATTTGCCCTCTGCAACTCAGTCGTGTTGTTCTGTCCCTGCCATAGAAAAAAGGTTTCCACATCTGGGCAAGAGCAGCCAAAATGCTGAGACAATCCGTGCTTAAAAATGCACCCACAGCAGCAATATGTTGTTTGAAAGCAGTTAAAAACTGTCCTTTTCAGGACTTTCTTCATGAAGAACCTGAGCTACACAAAGGCACGTGATGCAGTCCCTGCTCACCAGGGCTGCCAGGCCAGTGTGGGGACCCATGCACAGGGCTGTACCTGAGTGTAACCCTGACCCCTTACACCCACAGCAGCTCTCTGCACCTCACAGGGCACCAAACTGGAACGGGGAAGGAAAAGGGGAGACGGGCCAAACACGGTGATTACACAAGCAGATACATCATGGGAGATTTTTCATGGTTATCCCAGTGCAAATGGAGTCCTAGTGAGCTCATGCTGACCCAGAAAACAAAAAAACAACCCATAGCAGATGAAATGTTTAGTTTTCTCCTATCTGTGTCTAATTTCCGAACATTGCTTCAGGAGGAATGACAGGCTGAGCAACTCTGCACCACCAGGAAACAGCCAGGAACATCTTTACATCTAGAGAGATGCTACAGACCAAGGAAAATAAAGGCTGCTTTCCCATTTTTATGATGTGACTGCTTTGAAGTGGTTTCACTTGTTCTCTCTGCACATCTGGGCTGCCTGGAGTCAGAGGCACCAGAAGAAAATGTTTCTAACTTGCCTTACACTGAGAGGGAGAAAGGGTGCAGAGGGGGCTTTCTTACCAGTCGTCGCTTCGGAGCAACTTCAGTGCCTCGAGCAGCATCTGCTGGGGGTGAGAGAAGGGTCTGGCTTCCCAGCCATACCCACGCTCTGCCTCCACTCCAGACTCCTGGGAGTCCAGAGCATTGCTTGGCATGGAGTTCACTGCAAGGAGAGGGTCAGGCATGAGCATTGTATACCCCTGGGCACTGCACCCCACCACTGAGCAGGCTGCACAAAGGAGAGATGGGAATTACTATTACACTTCAGGCCTCTGCTTTTCTTTGGCAAGCAGAAATAAAGCCTATTTGAACTGACACTCCAATGCAGCTGTAGCAGCCTTTCTGTATCCTTTCAAAGACATTTACAACACTATGCAAATACGAAGCAAGTGAGCAGAAAGACCCACATCTGTAGCAACCACTTACTTTCTCTGGCTGCATTTCTACGGTCAGCACTTAGTTTAGGGAGATGCCAGGGCTTTCCTCTCTCCCTCTGTCCCTGGAAAAGATCCATCTCTTTCACGTGCTTCTGGTGTATTTTCTTCGGAGGTGACTTGGACAGGGAAATGTGAATCTAGTTGCAATGAAAACACATCATGAAGCATAAAGAGAAAGACAGAAACAATACGCAGCCCCTCCTCAGGAACAGGGTGGCAGAGTGCCATTGCCTTCAATGCACCTCCATATGTATAATTTGGTGTACTTGCACCCGCTTCTCACTTCCTTGCTTCTGAGTGACTCGGGTGCTCTCTGAGAACACCAATCCAAAAAAGGAGTAGTGGAAAAACATTTTTGAGAAACATTGGTCTTAATGAATCGGAAAAATGAGAGAGGACTGTGAGAGGGTTAGTAAGGTAGCCAAGGAAAAGCAAGCTCTCCCATTTTATTTCCAGCCTTGCTTCCACTCAATGTTATAATGTTTACTACAATCATTATACATCAAGAATTCTCCTTAAATAATCTTAGCACCATCCCCTAAGCAGTGACTTCAGCACCAGTGAAAATGCTGAAGCAGGTGCTCCATGGCTGTCAAATGTATTCCCCAGAGAATCTGCTCCTCAGGAAAGGAAGCCTCTGATTTTCAGTGACATTTGTGCGAAGCACTGAACTGTCACTGAGAGGGACACCTGCTCCTCCATCCTCAGTCCTTACCCTTCCACTGCTGTCCTTCAAGTCCCTTGGGGGGCAACACCTCACAAGCTGATCCAGTACCTGAAGGGGGCCTACAGGAGGGCCAGAGAGGGACTGTTTACCAAGGCCTGGAGTGACAGGATGAGGGGCAATGGTTTTACATTAGAGGAGAGTCCATTCAGACTGCATCTTAGGAACAAGTTCTTTAACATGAGAGTAGTGGAAAAATGGAAGAGGTTGGCCAGGGAGGTAGTTGAGGCCTCATCCCTGGAGATACTCAAGGTAAGGCTCGACAAGGCTCTGAGCAACCTGATCTCCTTGAGGATGTCCCTGCTTGATGCAGGGGGCTTGGACTGTATGACCCTTAAAGGTACTTTCCACCCCAAACCACTCTATGGTTCCATTCCTCTGTCATCCATCTCCTCAGCCTGACTGAGAGGGAGCTCTGTCCCTGGGGACACAGGTAGCCCTCCAGCTCCTGCCATTCCTGACTTCTTGCCGGAGTCATTTTCACTGCATCACTAGAGCACCAGTGACTGGACCAACGCTGCATATTCAACCCCTTTCCAACCTCACCTTCTTCTTCAGTGCTCCAACTGCTGCCACAGAACTGCAAGTTTGAATCAATCCTTCTGCCTCACAGACCTGAATATCTGGATTTGCATTCCAGAATGCTCCCATGGTAGACAGAAGCTGTAGCGTGGTACCTACCTTCAAAATAAGGACAGTACGAGTGGCTCCAATGGCGTGTGAGATGTGGGGAGGACAAAGCAGACACCCGTTCTCCAGCGGAGACAGAACGCGTCTGTAGCAACCTGTAGTGGTGGACTCTGCAGTGGTTGGTTTGACCTCATAGTGTTCTGTGTGGTTCCAGAACATGGAAGTTCCAGCACTTGCATTCCAGAACTTGGACAGCTGAACATTCTACAAATCTGCATGTCTTCCACAAGCTGCCCGTCAAGGCCCACACCATTTCTTTCCTCTCCTTTCATGGTGCAGAAAACCCACAATGCTCTCTAGAATTTTACAATGTTGACTAAGTAGATGCTTTCGAAAAGTAATGCAGGTTTGGAAAGCCCTTTTGTTCTGTAATTGCCACTTAGTTTTGGGTGGGGTTTTGTTGTTTTTTTGACTTCTTAAACAAAGATAATACTAGAACACAATTGATCAATAGGGATTGTAACTAAAAGTTTCGACGTTGTGTTAGATGTCCCAGTAATTAGTGGGCTTACTTCACTGCTTGTTTCTGTAGGATGCAAATTGTCCTACCAAGCCTACTCCTTTGAACTGTTTCACTGTTACAGGCGTTTATTCCCTGCTTACTTTCCTTCAGAGCACACCCAAACCCCATAGAAACATGTCCTGCATCACGACCTTTCTGACCATGCCTCTTCCTGAAAATTCCAGTTTAGACACACTGTGCTTCCCTGCCCCTTGTCCTTACAAATATCTTCCCTATTACCAACCCTCCAAGGCTGGGGTCTCGCTTGTACAGCAGGAAGAGGAAGCTGCTGCACTTGCAGGCATCTCCAGGGTCTCCTGCTCAGTGCTTTGAAGGCAGCTTTTGTGCACGCTCTGCCTCCCTGCTCCAAGGAGCATTCCTGGGCACTGGCACTGCCGATGAAGGCAAACGTCCTCCAGGAAAAGGCTGTGGGAACTGCAACAAGCCCTGACTGAACAAGTCTCCAGTCTGTTGCCGCCCTTGACCTGCTGGAAAATCATCCTGGGGTGCCATGGTGGGGGAGACAAGGAGCTCTCTGCAGAGGAGTGTCTACTCCAAGTGCTGCTGGTTGCTGGGCCTGATCCAGCTGCCTGTGGCTTTCCCTGCAGCATTAGGAACCTACATGGAAAAAGAACAGGGGTAATGCATGTGACAGCCACCCATCCCTGGCATAGCCCTGCCTGCATAGGATTCCTGCGAGGGAAAAAGTTACCAACTCTTTCTCTCAGATTTTATTGCTTTATGGGAGGGACGCGTGCACCAAGCAACTTCCAATAGAGCACAGAAAAAGCAGCCCCTCTGCCTGGCCCTCCATGGCTGCGGCTCCACATCTGCTCCACTGGGATCCTTCAGGGACTGCTCCACTGTGCTCCTCCATGGGTTGCAGGGGGACAGCCTGACATCTCACCACGGGATGTAGGGAAAACCCGCCTGGTGGATGAGGGGAAGGCTGTGGATGTGGTCTGCCTGGACTTCAGCAAAGCCTTTGACACCGTCTCCCACAGCATTCTCCTGAAAAAGCTGTCAGCCCAGGGCTCAGACAGGAGCACTCTGTGCTGGGTTAGGAACTGCTGGAGGCCCCCAGAGAGTGGTGCTGAACGATGCTGATCCAACTGGCGGCCTCTCGCCAGTGGTGTCCCCCAGGGATCAGTGTTGGGCCTGGTTCTGTTTAATATCTTCAGAGATAATTTAGATGAGGGGATTGAGTCCACCATTAGTACATTTGCAGATGACACCAAGTTGGGGGGGAGTGTGGATCAGCTGGAAGGCAGGAGGGCTCTGCAGAGGGACCTGGACAGACTGGAGAGTTGGGCTGATTCCAAGGGGATGAGGTTCAACACGGCCAAGTGCCGGGTCCTGCACTTTGGGCACAACAACCCCATGGGGAGCTCCAGGCTGGGCACAGAGTGGCTGAGAGCAGCCAGGCAGAGAGGGACCTGGGAGTCTGGATTGACAGGAAGCTGAACAGGAGCCAGCAGTGTGCCCAGGTGGCCAAGAAGGCCAATGGCATCCTGGCCTGGATCAGGAACAGCGTGGCCAGCAGGTCCAGGGAAGTGATTCTGCCCCTGTACTCAGCCCTGGTGAGGCCACAGCTCGAGTCCTGTGTCCAGTTCTGGGCCCCTCAGTTCAGGAAGGAGATTGAGGTCCTGGAGCAGGTCCAAAGGAGGGCAACCAGGCTGGTGAAGGGACTCCAGCACAAGTCCTGTGAGGAGAGGCTGAGGGAGCTGGGGGTGTTCAGCCTGGAGAAGAGGAGGCTCAGGGGAGACCTCATCGCTCTCTACAACTCCCTGAAAGGAGGCTGGAGCCAGGGGGGGGTTGGGCTCTTCTCCCAGGCAGCCCTCAGTAGGACAAGAGGGCATGGACTTAAGCTCTGCCTAGGGAAGTTTAGATTAGATGTTAGGAAGAAATTCTTTCCTGAGAGGGTAATCAGGCACTGGAATGTGGCACTTGTGATAGTGTAGATTGTTCTTTGTTCATTTAACCTGAGGGTAGTTTTGAATGTTAAAGGGACCTTTTGTTATGGAATTTTGATGTTTGGAAAGGGAAATGTTATGTTTGTAAAGTAAGTTGCTGCGGGGTGTACTTGAGATAGGTGACTGAGGGGGTTAGGGAATCACTTCTGAGGAGTCTGTTTCTAGGGGAGATCTTGTGGCGCCAAACACGAACGCATGCGTCTGGTAACCGCGGTGGTACAGGGACAAGGGTTGGACTTGATGATCTCAGAGGTGATTTCCAACCCAGACGATTCTGTGATTCTGTGAAAAATCTCTGCTCAGCCACCTCCTGCCCTTCTTTCCTCACTGACCTTGGTGTGTGTCTGCTTCAGCATTGCTCTCCTCTCTGCTATCACTCTCTTGCCTGCCCTTGCTCTCTCCTCCTCCTCTCCTCTGCCCTGAGGTCTTGTAGCACCTCATTTCCCCTTCCTGAATACCTTAATCCCAGAGGCACATCCATTGTCACTGAAGGCCTCAACATGAGCCAGAGGTGGAGCAGGGCACTTTGGAGCCAGGGGAGCTTTCAGCACCTTCTCACAGGACACATGCCTGGGCCTCCTCTCCCACTACCAAAACTGACACCACATAAATCTAGAACAAAAACTTGATACAGGACCTCTTAAGTTCATTGTCTGGTAAAGATGTAAATAAATGCAGAGGTCCAGCCTGCAAGGGCACCTCCAGAGCCACCAGCCTCATTTAGTTGGGAGGGGGCTCTTGCCTGGCAAAACAGGAGCATGTTTGTTTGCGCTGGATGATACTGAAAATAAAAAGCTGCCAGAATAATACGGCAATCAAAGCAACACAAAACATAGGAGTTGCACAATTATATGGATATAAAATTCATAATTAATTTTTATTCTTGAAATAACGTAATACCATTTGAATATTTGCACTGACTGAGATGTGTCAATACAAAGCAGTTTCTCAGCCTAATATCCTATATATACTGACGGTATAAACAGAGGACTGTTGTGCAAAAGTGTTTCCAGGCACAGGTGTGTGCACAGACGTGCATCCATCTCTAGAGGAAGCTGCAGAAGCAGCTCTCCAATTACAAGGGATGTGAAATTTCAGATTGTGCCTGAGAACGTGGGCTTAACTGCAGTGCCAGCTGCTGGTCATCTATGTCCTTTCCAGGACTAGGCAGTGGGGAGTGACAGACCTGTGCATCTTGTAGCCTTCACAGCAGTCTCCAGAGGGGACAGAGGTTCAGAGAAAATCTAATTTAAACTGGAGTGGTTTTCTCACCTTTTTCTCACCTTTGCCTCACTATCAGAGGCAGTAGCACAATGTCAGCTGCCAGACATTCCATAGCAATTCACCTGATTTTATTCCAATCATCACTCTATTTAACAAGGATAAAAATAGTCACCTCAGTGCAGGCCCCTTTCCTCTGCTTGAGAGAGGAACTTCTGATTCCCAAGCTCAACTTTAACCTTTTCAAGAACAAATTCCACCAGAGTCACCTCATTACACTGCATGGCCCAGCAAGAGAGACTTGTAAACAGGCCAAGTGTTAGCTTGGAACCTATGGCATACACTGGCACATACAGCGAGCTGCACGTCCTCTGATAATCCCAGCACAGAACCTCCAGGCAGGTGGGTTGTGCTCTCTCCCTCTCTGCTTCCTCATTCAATCCAATTCCACATTCCCAGTGCTTCCAAGGCCCATCCCTTACTTTCTAAGTCAAAATATATAACTATACATCTCTCACTTTCTAACTATGTACATAAATATATTGTTTTCACAGTTAGAACATTAGAAAAATACTTCCTATTATATTTAAAAGCCTACAAGAAAAACATACTATGCCTATCTCTAACTATAAACTCTCTCAAGTAAAACCGGTTCTTCAAACACAAAGAATAAAACCAATGCTAGAGCCACATCCAGCCTTGACTCTCCCCCTTCCCACGCAGCACGTCTCCATCAGCTTCACTGAGCACTCCACTCCTTCCCTTCTCATTCAGGTCCCAAATGGTCCAAAATGTCCTGGAGGTTCTTCGCCACATGCTGAGGCTGCTTGGCAGCAGCTTCCTTCAGTGTGGAGCCCATCACTTGGTCGAGGCTCTTCACAAGCTTGGCCACCACAGCCCGAACGTTGCCACTGCGGACAGGCAGGGCTCTGTTTCCCAGGAAATACCAGAGGGCAGGCAGGACGTAGCGCTTGACAGTTTGGGGTTTCCGGGGATAAACACGTCCCACAAGCACTGCTGGGCATAACAGAGAAGTTTGGTTAACAACCTGCACGTAAACAAGCACCTACCTTGAGTTTTGGCTCTGGAGAGGCTTTTCTGGCTAATATCAGCAAGCACAAAGAGCCCGAGGATCTGGAATTGGGCAACACTGGCTGACCATCCACTGAACACAACAACTGACCTCTGAGGACCTTCATTTCTCCAAAGCAGAGGCTTCTTTACTATTACCAACATCAAAAATGTCAAAGCGTTGTTTATTTCCACTAAGAAGTTGTCTAAACCAGGTGATGAAGGTTTTGAACTGCAGCTTACAGGGATAATTGTAAGATTGCTAATAAAAAGGATGATTACTTCTTCCTGACCTTCAAGGAAAAATGCCAAAATTCCAATTTGTCAGTTCCCTTTGCTCAGAGGCACACAGCAAACAGCAGTACTATACCACACTTCAGAACTCCAGCCCACAAAAGATGTGACCTGCTTGACAGTTTTCTTAGAAACACCAGTGACTCACTGATGTCTCTGGCAGAATGGTCTAAGCCAAGCTTTTTTCCTGTCATGCTTGGTGCCTTCTAATGAACAGCTGTTTCCAGCTTCAGAATGTCTTAGATAATTACCCAGATCCCACTGCCATGGCATCAGAGCAATTGCCCTCACAATCTTCCCTCAAATAGGGAAACAAGAGAGAGAAAAATCTTACACAGGGGGCTGAAATCTAAGCAGAACCCAAGCACCCTCTTGTTCTCTTGGAAGTTGGCTCTCAGCTCAGGTTCTGAACTGAATTCTATTTAAAAGCAAACAAAAATTTACTGAAGGCTCCCCTGCATGGCAGATTTTGCCGAGAGATCAAAATCCAAAATGATCTGGAGACAGAGTTCATATTTTCTGTTCAGTGGAAATGTCATGCAGTAACCTTCTGTAGTCTGTGGAGAAGGAACCTTGCTTTTCTCTATGCTGTTAATCTAGCACCAGTGACCAACATTGTAAAAGTACCTAAAATCTATTCTGGTAAACAAGAGAGGGATTACAGTACCTATTTTAAAATGAGAGTCATGCGGAGTTTAAATACTATTGAGCACAGTGGTCACTACAGAGCTTCAGAAGCAGAAGAGTTGTCTGTTCCCACTAAATTCCCCAGACAACATCTACTCCCTCTAATGTAATCTTGTCTCCCTTCCAGTGTTTTGTTTGAAAATAAAATTAAAGTAGCCCTAAAATTACATTCTCTGAATGAATTCTCTGAAATGCTCTGAATCCAACATCATTCCTGCAGGACGGGCAGGGAGCCCCAGGGGGTTGGACTGACTGCCTGCTTCTGCCCTTCTCCCCCAAACCCTGCCTTGCACAAAACCCTTGTCTGTAGTATATGTGTTCAAGTGCCACCTATGCTATGACCCACAGGCTCTGCAGGATTGAGCCTCAGAAGTTTCCAAGAGGAGAACAGGAATCCTGTGCTGAGGAAACCAGGCAAAGCCCTGCCAAATCCACCTGGGATGTGTAATTTGCAGGAGGGACACGCTCAGGACCTTCTGGTGTTGGATGAGCTACTGCAGTGTCTGTTAGAAGCAGAGAGGAGCTGAGGCAGGAGGTACCTGAGAGAGATCCTGTGACATCCAGCAGAGCCTGGCCACTGAGGAAACACACTCGGTTGGCAAAGAGTTGCAGCAGCAATGAGGTGTCTGAAAGACAAACATTTATTGTAAGGAAAAAAAGGAAGGAAAGAGGGAGGTGAGGGATGGAAGGGAGGGAAGAAGGGAGGGACAGAAAGAGAAAGGGCGAAAAGAGAGGAAAAAGAGAAAAGAAAGAGAGGAAAGAGCAAGGGAGACAGGGAGAAAGAGAGACAGAGAGAGAGACAGGGATAAAGAGACGGGAAGGGAAGGGAAGGGGAAGGGAAGGGAAGGGAAGGGAAGGGAAGGGAAGGGAAGGGAAGGGAAGGGAAGGGAAGGGAAGGGAAGGGAAGGGAAGGGAAGGGAAGGGAAGGGAAGGGAAGGGAAGGGAAGGGAAGGGAAGGGAAGGGAAGGGAAGGGAAGGGAAGGGAAGGGAAGGGAAGGGAAGGGAAGGGAAGGGAAGGGAGGGAGGGATTCAGTGTTCACTCAGATCCACGATTGAAGAGCCACAGCTGAAGAGAGTCAATGTCAGAGGTCAGCCTTACCTAGGTGACTAATAAATGCTTCCAGTGCCGTCACAGCTGCAGTGTAAATGCCTGAGTGTTTTGAGTTCAGGTTATTACAGACTGCTGTCACCAGAGAGTCCATCACAGGAGTTGAGGCACCCCTGAGGATGGGTGTCATGAGGGTCAGCACCTCCAGCGCCTTCTTGGTCACATTCTTGTGGCAATCAGTAAGTGTCAGGACAAAAGCATCAATAATCTGTAAAGAAAACAAGCACCATGAAAGCTGGATTAAAACCTCTTTGTGTCAACAAGGGATGGAGAATCAAATAGCCAACCTTGGGAATGGAGCGAATGGGAAAGGAGCAGTAGAGATGCCCTACATACCTCACCAATGTTCTTCAAAATGAACTGAGGTTTGTTTTGGCAGTCATCCTGGAGGAGCACCAGTCCCCTCATTCGTGCTTGAAAATCCTGGGCTGCCAGGAGTTTGGAAAGATTCAGGAGCTGTTCAGTCTCTCCCATGGTGCAAAGTGATGGGCGATGGACTCTCTGACTGGGTAATTTGGGGCAAGACCTCAAATTGAAAAAAAAATAAAATAAAAAAATAAATAAAACCTTTTGGTGATTATATGAAACAGTGAGGAAAACATCTTGAGGAGACTTGTGGGGGCTTCAGCTAGATCCTGATCTGAAAGCAGCTTTCATCTCATGGCAATCATTACAGGAGACAATCTGCAAATAAAGTTATTGCTTGTGCTTACTCAGGAAAACCAAGACACTGAGGATGGGGTTCATCTATCTTCACATATCATTCCAGGTACTCAGATAATAGCACCCTGGTTGAAATTACTTTTCCCAAGTCAAACAGAAGAGACATGACCCTTTCACAGCTCCACAAAGCTATCCTTGCCACTGGAATGGATCTCCTGCTCTGCAACCAGTGGTTGTCTCTTCCTCTTTCAGTTTTTGTGGAAAACCCTCCAATGAAGTTGTCTTCAGCCCAGTAGATATTTCTTATCAGAGTTGATGCCTGGGGCCAGGAAACAATCTCTGGTAAAGCTTGTCTCCACCAGAAAGATTTTACTGAGGAAGGAAGAAACAAGTAAAACTTGTCACCTGCTTTCTCAGATAGAACAAAAGTGGTCAGTACCCTTCAGCAGAAGGCAAGTTGTTCTGGGACACCTTCAGGTTGCTGTTCTTAGGCTTCCTGGGGTCCCTGGCAGGTAGAGGTTGACATTTAAGGTCTTCTGACACCTACAGATAGAGAGAAAAAACATGAATTGTAAAAAATAAATAGGAAATTACTTGTTTAAAACACAAGTCATAACCAGGGTCACAGCTACCAAGAAAGGCCTAGCAAAACACTTCATGACTTAGTGAGGGAAACAGGCCAGAGTTTCAGTGATGTCTAGAGATAAAACCCGTTTCTCCTACTTCCCTTTCCTGTTGGTGGCTGAAATTCAAAACACACAGACACTTGATATCGAACCATACTAGTTCCTTCCCTGTATGCAAAGAAACAGGCTAAGGATCAACAGTTCATTCCCAGGAGTAAAACAATCCAGTGGAATAAGAATGAGAGAAAGATTGTGTATGTTTAAATTCAAATTACCAATCTCTATACTTCCATAAAGGAGATATTTCTCCTGCCAAACACTTACTTTCTTCTTAAGTGTTTCCATAATTTCTACCAGGTCACGTGATGGGACAGACTGTGCCAAATACCAATCAAATTTTGGATGACTCATCAATAGAGTCAGCATCTTCCGTCCGTAACTCCTAACACAGGAAAAAGAGAAAGGAATGACTGCTTTTTCTACAGATTACTGCTGTCTTTTCTCCCTTTGTGAATATACAGAGGAAAAGTGTTAAAGATATTTTAATTTTGTCACATGTAATATCTTTATGAGAAGGCATTACCCATTCAGCAAAGAGGGAGCTTTGGCTCCGCATACTGCCACTGCACAATGCTGCCAGCTGAACTCAAGAGGCAAGAGGAGAACAGAGGGCAACAGGAAAATACAATGTCACTGCAATTATGGGTGTGTTTCTGGTTGAAGACAGATGGAATTTTTTTTGGAGAGTCTCAAGTAAAAGTTTTTGCGACAATTCAATGACGACCAGTGGTCAACACTTAATGGTTTAAATCGTTAAAATTAAGATTTTTAACACTTAAATGGTTAACACTTAACTGCACACATAAGACCAAACAGAATTGCTGACTCATCTGACCTCAGCTGATCTGAATTAAAAATCCTCCAAGTACAGGACTTTGTATAGGGCCCTTCTTGCCATACAACCAAGCAGACATTTCCCCAGACGCCATCATCCACACCGTGAAATAACTTCCGAAATACTCACTTTCCCTTCCACTTCTTTTGTGCCTCTGTCATTTCTAAGCAGACATCAAACAGTTTTCAAGCGTTAGGAGGTGGAATAAAGCTCCTCACCTTGTGTCCTGATGGCAGTCCTGAGCAAGCTTTACCAGGGTGCCCAGCAGCCCCTCAGTACTCTCGCAGGGGCCTGACAGGAGCTTCTCGGCTCCCAAGCGCTCCACCAAGGTCAGGAGGTGTTTGGCTGCACACCTCCGCACCAGGACGTGGCGGTGCCTGGAAACAAGAGAACAAAGACTGGGGCAGAGGGAAGAGGAGGGACAGAAGCACAGCCCTTGGGCATAGCACTGGGAAAGCACCTGTAAAGTGGGTCCCCATCTCAAAGCCAACAGCCTGCACCTACTTGAGGAGAAAACAGAGCTCTGAGGACACACTGGTCAGACAGACCTCGCAGCAGGAGCTGTGCCTGCTGAGCAGGTCCTGCTGCACCCAGTCAGTTCTCCTCCACATACTCTGCCTCCCACCAGTCACTTTCCTTATTTCTCAAGTTAATGGCTTGAGGATGGTGTGTGGTTTTTCCCAGTGTCTCTGTGGTTATCAGCACTGGGAACATCGAAGGGAGCCCCACTGCCAGAATTGTCACTCTCACTCTTCCTTCAAAGCCAAGAGGCTGCTATCTCCAGGAAGGGAGCAAAGCTGATGAAAGAATCTAGTCCCTGAGGTTACAGAAGGTGCAGGAGAAAGGACCCTTCCCTCCCAACTTTCCCTTTCTGCCTCCCATCCCTTCCCCCTACCCACACAGTTTAAGGTGAGGGATATCACTAAAAGCAGAGTGACATACTGGACTCCATTAGCTATGAGAGCACTCATTGCTCGTGCAGGTGTCACGTTCACCACCATCATTTCCAACGACTCGTTGGCGGCTTCCTGAAGGAACTTGTTGGAATCCCCCATCTTCTGGAGCAAGGCACAAGCAATCCCATCCACCCTTGGGTCCATTTGCTTCTTCAGGCTCCTGAAGAGCTCTCCAAGAGTGCGAATTGCAAAGCCAGACACCTTCGAGCGCAGGCTGTCCACCTGTGGAAGTCACCAGGAGAAGCTCAAGAATCACCTTGGGGAGAAAAGGCAAAAGGCCCAGGAAAGAACATGACTTCTCACGGTGTCCTGGTGGAACATAAGAGCACAGTAAGGGCAGAAGACCACAAGCCCAGAAACACACCCTGACACCAACTTCTCCTCTGGCCTCAGGGCAAAGCAGCGATTCTTTCTGCCAGACTTAGTTCTCCTCTTAATAAAAATGAACAACCTCTGAAAGCAGCATCTGGCACTGCACTGAAATGAAAGCTGAAAGATGTCTCTGCAAATCAGAGCATACAACAGAGAAGTAGTTCCCTCAGAAATTTAAAAGGGATAAAAAATCAGATAAACTAAGCTGAAAGGGCATCTTCTAACCCCCAGCCCAGAGGAGGACACTCTGACTCCAGCATGTGTGAGCAGAAAGCTTTGAGGACTTGCACCTCCTTAGCAGTTTGGGCAGACCAAAAGCAAAAGGAGAGAATAATTCCCTCTTCTTACCCATCCCCAGCAGAAAGATGAAAGGGGAATACAGGCAAGAGACTTAGAGTTAGAAATTTAAAAACTGGAAACTGATTTACTAGAACAGGGGGATGGAATGAACAAAACGACAAAAATACAAAGGTATACAAATATATCTGCAACCCGATGTCGATGCCGGCAGGGCTGGGTGCCTGAGGGCCCCTCGGGGCAGGGCCGACTCAGGAGGGGGCTCCACGGCTCTTCCCAGCACCCGATGGATGCGGATTCTGAAGAGCACCTGGCGAGCTGGGGGTAAAGGAGCGCAGGGGAACAGCAGCGAAGCGAGGAGAGGAGCGGCAGAAAGAGAGGAGGGGCTGCGGTCTGCCTGAGCTTTAGAGAGGATGGGCAGGCAATGGGGGGCCCAATGATGGGCTAAAAGGACTGATTCCAATGGAAATGGGTTAAATCTTACTGTCTTCTGCAAGCAAAGAAAGATGTAATCTTTGGCAGTTGTGTAGAAAGAGGTAATAAAGGTTGTGTTGTAATAAGATGGGTAATAGAGGTGTTGGAAAAACGAGGCCTGGAAGTAGTAATGAAGGCAGACACTGGGTAGCCATGTAAAGAAACAAGCACACACCTACTCTCTGCCTCATGTGCAAGGTATCTAATTAAGCACCCTGCTCTTACCTCTCTGGTAATTGCCAAGGAAACCTCACAAAGCCTATGAAGAAGGACTTTGGAGTGGTAGACAGCCAGAGATCTGATGCTGAGGAGTCCCTTCACCTTCTGCTCCCTGAAAGGCAATTAGCAACAAAGGCTGATTTCTCTCTCCACCCAAGAACTGGGCAGCATCCTCTGAAATCAGCAGGGTGGCAGCTCAAGCAAACACATGGAGATTCTTCCCATAGAGCACTTGATTAACTCATGGAAGTCCTTGCCACAGGATGGTGTGGCCGTCAAAAGTGCACATAAATCCAAAAGGTAAACAGATGTGGATGAGGTGATTCATGTCTATTAAAGAAGACAGCCTTTCTGAAATCTCTGGCATGTGAAGCCCCTCTCTTGCTCCTTCCTGGAAACTGGGAGACTATGTCATGTTTGTGTTTCTTGCCTCTTCTCTGTAACCTGAGATACAGCCTTCTCTGAAGGCAGTGAGAGTCTGCTCTACCATTCCGTAGCTGAATTTGCCCTCTGCAACTCAGTCGTGTTGTTCTGCCCCTGCCATAGAAAAAAGGTTTCCACATCTGGGTAAGAGCAGCCAAAATGCTGAGACAATCCGTGCTTAAAAATGCACCCACAGCAGCAATATGTTGTTTGAAAGCAGTTAAAAACTGTCCTTTTCAGGACTTTCTTCATGAAGAACCTGAGCTACACAAAGGCACGTGATGCAGTCCCTGCTCACCAGGGCTGCCAGGCCAGTGTGGGGACCCATGCACAGGGCTGTACCTAAGTGTAACCCTGACCCCTTACACCCACAGCAGCTCTCTGCACCTCACAGGGCACCAAACTGGAACGGGGAAGGAAAAGGGGAGACGGGCCAAACACGGTGATTACACAAGCAGATACATCATGGGAGATTTTTCATGGTTATCCCAGTGCAAATGGAGTCCTAGTGAGCTCATGCTGACCCAGAAAACAAAAAAACAACCCATAGCAGATGAAATGTTTAGTTTTCTCCTATCTGTGTCTAATTTCCGAACATTGCTTCAGGAGAAATGACAGGCTGAGCAACTCTGCACCACCAGGAAACAGCCAGGAACATCTTTACATCTAGAGAGATGCTACAGACCAAGGAAAATAAAGGCTGCTTTCCCATTTTTATGATGTGACTGCTTTGAAGTGGTTTCACTTGTTCTCTCTGCACATCTGGGCTGCCTGGAGTCAGAGGCACCAGAAGAAAATGTTTCTAACTTGCCTTACACTGAGAGGGAGAAAGGGTGCAGAGGGGGCTTTCTTACCAGTCGTCGCTTCGGAGCAACTTCAGTGCCTCGAGCAGCATCTGCTGGGGGTGAGAGAAGGGTCTGGCTTCCCAGCCATACCCACGCTCTGCCTCCACTCCAGACTCCTGGGAGTCCAGAGCATTGCTTGGCATGGAGTTCACTGCAAGGAGAGGGTCAGGCATGAGCATTGTATACCCCTGGGCACTGCACCCCACCACTGAGCAGGCTGCACAAAGGAGAGATGGGAATTACTATTACACTTCAGGCCTCTGCTTTTCTTTGGCAAGCAGAAATAAAGCCTATTTGAACTGACACTCCAATGCAGCTGTAGCAGCCTTCCTGTATCCTTTCAAAGACATTTACAACACTATGCAAATACGAAGCAAGTGAGCAGAAAGACCCACATCTGTAGCAACCACTTACTTTCTCTGGCTGCATTTCTACGGTCAGCACTTAGTTTAGGGAGATGCCAGGGCTTTCCTCTCTCCCTCTGTCCCTGGAAAAGATCCATCTCTTTCAAGTGCTTCTGGTGTATTTTCCTCTGAGGTGACTTGGACAGGGAAATGTGAATCTAGTTGCAATGAAAACACATCATGAAGCATAAAGAGAAAGACACAAACAATACGCAGCCCCTCCTCAGGAACAGGGTGGCAGAGTGCCATTGTCTTCAATGCACCTCCATATGTATAATTTGGTGTACTTGCACCCGCTTCTCACTTCCTTGCTTCTGAGCGACTCAGGTGCTCTCTGAGAACACCAATCCAAAAAAGGAGGAGTGGAAAAACATTTTTGAGAAACATTGGTCTTAATGAATCGGAAAAATGAGAGAGGATTGTGAGAGGGTTAGTAAGGTAGCCAAGGAAAAGCAAGCTCTCCCATTTCATTTCCAGCCTTGCTTACACTCAATGTTATAATGTTTACTATAATCTTTATACCTCAAGAATTCTCCTTAAATAATCTTAGCACCATCCCCTAAGCAGTGACTTCAGCACCAGTGAAAATGCTGAAGCAGGTGCTCCATGGCTGTCAAATGTATTCCCCGGAGAATCTGCTCCTCAGGAAAGGAAGCCTCTTATTTTCAGTGACATTTTTGGTAAGCACTGAACTGTCACTGAGAAGGACACCTGCTCCTCCATCCTCAGTCCTTACCCTTCCACTGCTGTCCTTCAAGTCCCTTGGGGGGCAACACCTCACAAGCTGATCCAGTACCTGAAGGGGGCCTACAGGAGGGCCAGAGAGGGACTGTTTACAAAGGCCTGGAGTGACAGGATGAGGGGCAATGGTTTTACATTAGAGGAGAGTCCATTCAGACTGCATCTTAGGAACAAGTTCTTTATCATGAGAGTAGTGGAAAAATGGAAGAGGTTGGCCAGGGAGGTAGTTGAGGCCTCATCCCTGGAGATACTCAAGGTGAGGCTCGACAAGGCTCTGAGCAACCTCATCTCCTTGAGGATGTCCCTGCTTGATGCAGGGGGCTTGGACTGTATGACCCTTAAAGGTACTTTCCACCCCAAACCACTCTATGGTTCCATTCCTCTGTCATCCATCTCCTCAGCCTGACTGAGAGGGAGCTCTGTCCTCCAGCTCCTGCCATTCCTGACTTCTTGCCGGAGTCATTTTCACTGCATCACTAGAGCACCAGTGACTGGGCTCTGGGGTGAAGTATTCAAGGTGGTTTTAATCATTAAGAAAATCAGTTGGATTTTATTTTTCATAACAGCAGCATCAGTTTAATTCTGCTGAACAGCACTGAGGTAGCAAGCCATGAGAGATACATTGAATAGGTAACAGGAGGAAAGAAATTCTCATTTCAGGCCTTGGCTTATGTGAAGACTGCCAGTAAAAACACACACAGTGATGCTGGTATTTCTGGAAAGCAGAAAAAAATCTCAGTACGTGGACAGACCTCTGGTCAGCCACCTGCTTTGACAGAGTCAGTGAATGAAGACTAACCTTCAAGGATCAGTTCTCCATGAAACATATATAGTTTTTAAAAAAGAATTTTTTTTTTTTTTAATTGTATGTGGCCAACGCTGCATATTCAACCCCTTTCCAACCTCACCTTCTTCTTCAGTGCTCCAACTGCTGCCACAGAACTGCAAGTTTGAATCAATCCTTCTGCCTCACAGACCTGAATATCTGGGTTTGCATTCCAGAATGCTCCCACGGTAGACAGAAGCTGTAGCGTGGTACCTACCTTCAAAATAAGGACAGTACGAGTGGCTCCAATGGCGTGTGAGATGTGGGGAGGACAAAGCAGACACCCGTTCTCCAGCGGAGACAGAACGCGTCTGTAGCAACCTGTAGTGGTGGACTCTGCAGTGGTTGGTTTGACCTCATAGTGTTCTGTGTGGTTCCAGAACATGGAAGTTCCAGCACTTGCATTCCAGAACTTGGACAGCTGAACATTCTACAAATCTGCATGTCTTCCACAAGCTGCCCGTCAAGGCCCACACCATTTCTTTCCTCTCCTTCCATGGTGCAGAAAACCCACAATGCTCCCTAGAATTTTACAATGTTGACTAAGTAGATGCTTTCCAAAAGTAATGCAGGTTTGAAAAGCCCTTTTGTTCTGTAATTGCCACTTAGTTTTGGGTGGGGTTTTCTTGGTTTTTTGACTTCTTGAACACAGATAATACTAGAACACAATTAATCAATAGGGATTGTAACTAAAAGTTTCTACTTTGCATTAGATGTCCCAGTAATTAGTGGGCTTACTTCACTGCTTGTTTCTATAGGATGCAAATTGTCCTACCAAGCCTACTCCTTTGAACTGTTTCACTGTTACAGGCGTTTATTCCCTGCTTACTTTCCTTCAGAGCACACCCAAACCCCACAGAAACATGTCCTGCATCACGACCTTTCGGACCATGGCTGTTCCTGAAAATTCCAGCTTAGACACACTGTGCTTCCCTGCCCGTTGTCCTTGCAAATATCTTCCCCATTACCAACCCTCCAAGGCTGGGGTCTCGCTTGTACAGCAGGAAGAGGAAGCTGCTGCACTTGCAGGCATCTCCAGGGTCTCCTGCTCAGTGCTTTGAAGGCAGCTTTTGTGCACGCTCTGCCTCCCTGCTCCAAGGAGCATTCCTGGGCACTGGCACTGCCGATGAAGGCAAACGTCCTCCAGGAAAAGGCTGTGGGAACTGCAGCAAGCCCTGACTGAACAAGTCTCCAGTCTGTTGCTGCCCTTGACCTGCTGGAAAATCATCCTGGGGTGCCATGGTGGGGGAGACAAGGAGCTCTCTGCAGAGGAGTGTCTACTCCAAGTGCTGCTGGTTGCTGGGCCTGATCCCGCTGCCTGTGGCTTTCCCTGCAGCATTAGGAACCTACATGGAAAAAGAACAGGGGCAGTGCATGTGACAGCCACCCATCCCTGGCATAGCCCTGCCTGCAGGGGTTCCTGCGAGGGAAAAAGTTGTCAACTCTTTCTCTCAGATTTTATTTCTTTATGGGAGGCACGTGTGCACCAAGCAACTTCCAATAGAGCACAGAAAAAGCAGCCCCTCTGCCTGGCCCTCCATGGCTGCGGTTCCACTTCTGCTCCAGCTGGATCCTTCAGGGACTGCTCCACTGTGCTCCTCCATGGGTTGCAGGGGGACAGCCTGACATCTCACCACGGGATGTAGGGAAAACCCGCCTGGTGGATGAGGGTGGTGTCCCCCAGGGATCAGTGTTGGACCCAGTTCTGTTTAATATCTTCAGAGAGGATTTAGATGAGGGGATTGAGTCCACCATTAGTACATTTGCAGATGACACCAAGTTGGGGGGGGGAGTGTGGATCAGCTGGAAGGCAGGAGGGCTCTGCAGAGGGACCTGGACAGGCTGGAGAGTTGGGCTGATTCCAAGGGGATGAGGTTCAACACGGCCAAGTGCCGGGTCCTGCACTTTGGCCACAACAACCCCATGGGGAGCTCCAGGCTGGGCACAGAGTGGCTGAGAGCAGCCAGGCAGAGAGGGACCTGGGAGTCTGGATTGACAGGAAGCTGAACAGGAGCCAGCAGTGTGCCCAGGTGGCCAAGAAGGCCAATGGCATCCTGGCCTGGATCAGGAACAGCGTGGCCAGCAGGTCCAGGGAAGTGATTCTGCCCCTGTACTCAGCCCTGGTGAGGCCACAGCTCGAGTCCTGTGTCCAGTTCTGGGCCCCTCAGTTCAGGAAGGAGATTGAGGTCCTGGAGCAGGTCCAAAGGAGGGCAACCAGGCTGGTGAAGGGACTCCAGCACAAGTCCTGTGAGGAGAGGCTGAGGGAGCTGGGGGTGTTCAGCCTGGAGAAGAGGAGGCTCAGGGGAGACCTCATCGCTCTCTACAACTCCCTGAAAGGAGGCTGGAGCCAGGGGGGGTTGGGCTCTTCTCCCAGGCAGCTCTCAGGAGGACAAGAGGGCATGGACTTAAGCTCTGCCAGGGGAGGTTTACATTAGATGTGAGGAAGAAATTCTTTCCTGAGAGGGTAATCAGGCACTGGAATGTGGCACTTGTGATAGATAGTGTAGATTGTTCTTTGTTCATTTAACCTGAGGGTAGTTTTGAATGTTAAAGGGACCTTTTGTTATGGAATTTTGATGTTTGGAAAGGGAAATGTTATGTTTGTAAAATAAGTTGCTGCAGGGTGTACCTGAGATAGGTGACTGAGGGGGTTAGGGAATCACTTTTGAGGAGTCTGTTTCTAGGGGAGATCTTGTGGCGCCAAACACGAACGCATGCACTTTCTAAAACCTTGTCTATCCCAGAGCCTGTACTGATAGAGTGGATTGTTCTGACCCAGGTGCAGGACCATGCACTTGGTCTGTTGAATCTCATGAGGTTCACCGGGACCCAGCTGCAATTTGTCCAGGTCCTTCTGGATGACATCCAAGCCTTCTGGCTTATCAATACCATGACTCAGTTTGGTATAGAGTAACTCTGTGAGGATTCCTAAATTAGTCTGTAGAGAATGCACCCTTTGTAAAAGTTATTTTAAAGGAAAAAGGGGCAGTAAGAATGTCTTACTCCATATGGACACCTGCTTTAATAAACCGCTTGTTTTAATACACTGCTTGTTTGCCTTGAGGCATAGATGAATTCAGCATATAGAAATTAAAGAGAAGCTGAAAACTTTCAGTGTTACAGGCTGCCCTTCAGTTATTACTGTGGCAAAGAGCTAGATTAGGCTTTTCAACAGAAAAAAAAGCCACCAAAAAAACCACAGCACAAGACGTGTGGTAAACATTTAGATGCTCAGGGTGTCGGCAGCCTCTCTATTCCCAACACATGATGAAGCTTGTTGTAACCTCTTAAGAGGTTGTTCATGACCCAGCAAAAATTGGAAGGTTCTTTAAATAGAGTGTTAATAACTTTACAAGTCCTTTGGTAGGTTTAATTCAGACTCCTTGCAGCGTAAAGGAGACTAGGACTTGTGGGAGCTTTTCCATTCTTTGCATAATGCTTCCCAGGAGACTGACATGCTCCAGAAATACAAAGCAACAGTGCTTGGGGCTGACCACTTCCAAGCCACCCATATGGGGATAGAAAGCCAGTCCTGTAAAAAAGGAAGGGGGAAACTAGACAGGGATGGATCCAATTATGACAAGTTTTCTGTCTCAAATTTTCTTTTCCTCCTAAATTTGCGTAACACTGAGCCAAGACCCAAGATATATCCAGATTTAGTTTTGTAAGGCAAGTATCTACCACTACTCCAAAGCATCATCAGGAGAACCATGTGTCATCCACACTTGTTTCTTACCATGTCTGAAGACAGAGGCACATTCTCTGATAACCCCAACACAGAACCTCCAGGCAGATGGGTTGTGCTCTCTCCCTCTCTGCTTCCTCATTCAATCCAATTCCACATTCCCAGTGCTTCCAAGGCCCATCCCTTACTTTCTATGTCAAAATATATATCTATACATCTCTCACTTTCTAAGTATGTACATAAATATATTGTTTGCCTTTTAACAGTTCAAACATTAAAAAAATACTTCCTATTATATTTAAAAGCCTACAAGAAAAACATACTATGCCTACTTCTAACTATAAACTCTCTCAACCAGTTCTTCAAGCACAAAGAATAAAACCAATGCTAGAGCCACATCCAGCCTTGACTCTCCCCCTTCCCACGCAGCACGTCTCCATCAGCTTCACTGAGCACTCCACTCCTTCCCTTCTGATTCAGGTCCCAAATGGTCCAAAATGTCCTGGAGGTTCTTCGCCACATGCTGAGGCTGCTTGGCAGCAGCTTCCTTCAGTGTGGAGCCCATCACTTGGTCGAGGCTCTTCACAAGCTTGGCCACCACAGCCCGAACGTTGCCACTGCGGACAGGCAGGGCTCTGTTTCCCAGGAAATACCAGAGGGCAGGCAGGACGTAGCGCTTGACAGTTTGGGGTTTCCGGGGATAAACACGTCCCACAAGCACTGCTGGGCATAACAGAGAAATTTGGTTAACAACCTGTATGTAAACAAGCACCTACCCTTGAGTTTTGGTTCTGGAGAGGCTTTTCTGGCTAATATCAGCAAGCACAAAGAGCCCGAGGATCTGGAATTGGGCAACACTGGCTGACCATCCACTGAACACAACAACTGACCTCTGAGGACCTTCATTTCTCCAAACCAGAAGCTTCTTTACTATTACCAATGGCAAAAATGTCAAAGCGTTGTTTATTTCCACTAAGAAGTTGTCTAAACCAGGTGATGAAGGTTTTGAACTGCAGCTTACAGGGATAATTGTAAGATTGCTAATAAAAAGGATGATTACTTCTTCCTGACCTTCAAGGAAAAATGCCAAAATTCCAATTTGTCAGTTCCCTTTGCTCAGAGGCACACAGCAAACAGCAGTACTATACCACACTTCAGAACTCCAGCCCACAAAAGATGTGACCTGCTTGACAGTTTTCTTAGAAACACCAGTGACTCACTGATGTCTCTGGCAGAATGGTCTAAGCCAAGCTTTTTTCCTGTCATACTTGGTGGCTTCTAATGAACAGCTGTTTCCAGCTTCAGAATGTCTTAGATAATTACCCAGATCCCACTGCCATGGCATCGGAGCAATTGCCCTCACAATCTTCCCTCAAATAGGGAAACAAGAGAGAGAAAAACCTTACAGAGGGGGCTGAAATCTAAGCAGAACCCAAGCACCCTCTCGTTCTCTTGGAAGTTGGCTCTCAGCTCAGGTTCTGAACTGAATTCTATTTAAAAGCAAACAAAAATTTACTGAAGGCTCCCCTGCATGGCAGATTTTGCCGAGAGATCAAAATCCGAAATGATCTGGAGACAGAGTTCATATTTTCTGTTCAGTGGAAATGTTATGCAGTAACCTTCTGTAGTCTGTAGAGAAGGAACCTTGCTTTTCTCTATGCTGTTAATCTAGCACCAGTGACCAACACTGTAAAAGTACCTAAACTCTATTCTGGTAAACAAGAGAGGGATTACAGTACCTATTTTAAAATGAGAGTCATGCGGAGTTTAAATACTATTGAGCACAGTGGTCACTACAGAGCTTCAGAAGCAGAAGAGTTGTCTGTTCCCACTAAATTCCCCAGACAACATCTACTCCCTCTAATGTAATACCGTCTCCCTTCCAGTGTTTTGTTTGAAAATGAAATTAAAATAGCCCTAAAATTACCTTCTCTGAATGAATTCTCTGAAATGCTCTGAATCCAACGTCATTCCTGCAGGACGGGCAGGGAGCCCCAGGGGATTGGGCTGACTGCCTGCTTCTGCCCTTCTGCCCCAAACCCTGCCTTGCACAAAACCCTTGTCTGTAGTATATGTGTTCAAGTGCCACCTATGCTATGACCCACAGGCTCTGCAGGATTGAGCCTCAGAAGTTTCCAAGAGGAGAACAGGAATCCTGTGCTGAGGAAACCAGGCAAAGCCCTGCCAAATCCACCTGGGATGTGTAATTTGCAGGAGGGACACGCTCAGGACCTTCTGGTGTTGGATGAGCTACTGCAGTGTCTGTTAGAAGCAGAGAGGAGCTGAGGCAGGAGGTACCTGAGAGAGATCCTGTGACATCCAGCAGAGCCTGGCCACTGAGGAAACACACTCGGTTGGCAAAGAGTTGCAGCAGCAATGAGGTGTCTGAAAGACAAACATTTATTTGTGCTCATTCTTCTGGGATTATAAAGAAAAAAAGGAAGGAAAGTGGGAGGTGAGGGATGGAAGGGAGGGAGGGAGGCAGGGAGGGAGGGAGGGAGGGAGAGAAAGAGAAAGGGCGAAAGGCGAGGAAAGAGAGGAAAGAGAAAGGCAGACAGGGAGAAAGAGAGAGAGAGAGAGAGACAGAATGGAAGGGAAGGAAGAGACGAAGAGAGGGAGGAAGGGAAGGGAAGGGAAGGGAAGGGAAGGGAAGGGAAGGGAAGGGAAGGGAAGGGAAGGGAAGGGAAGGGGAGGGGAGGGGAGGGGAGGGGAGGGGAGGGGAGGGGAGGGGAGGGGAGGGGAGGGGAGGGGAGGGGAGGGGAGGGGAGGGGAGGGGAGGGGAGGGGAGGGGAGGGGAGGGGAGGGGAGGGGAGGGAAGGGAAGGGAAGGGAAGGGAAGGGAAGGGAAGGGAAGGGAAGGGAAGGGAAGGGAAGGGAAGGGAAGGGAAGGGAAGGGAAGGGAAGGGAAGGGAAGGGAAGGGAAGGGAAGGGAAGGGAAGGGAAGGGAAGGGAAGGGAAGGGAAGGGAAGGGAAGGGAAGGGAAGGGAAGGGAAGGGAAGGGAAGGGAAGGGAAGAAGGAAGGGAAGGGAAAAAGGAAGGAAGGAAGGAAGGAAGGAAGGAAGGAAGGAAGGAAGGAAGGAAGGAAGGAAGGAAGGAAGGAAGGAAGGAAGGAAGGAAGGAAGGAAGGAAGGAAGGAAGGAAAAGGAAGGAAGGAAGGAAGGAAGGAAGGAAGGAAGGAAGGAAGGAAGGAAGGAAGGAAGGAAGGAAGGAAGGAAGGAAGGAAGGAAGGAAAAGGAAGGAAGGAAGGAAAAGGAAGGAAGGAAGGAAGGAAGGAAGGAAGGAAGGAAGGAAGGAAGGAAGGAAGGAAGGAAGGAAGGAAGGAAGGAAGGAAGGAAGGAAGGAAGGAAGGAAGGAAGGAAGGAAGGAAGGAAGGAAGGAAGGAAGGAAGGAAGGAAGGAAAAGGAAGGAAGGAAGGAAAGGGAGGGAGGGAGGGAGGGAGGAAGGGAGGGAGGGAGGGAATAAAGGGAGGAAGGAAGGGAGGAAGGAAGGGAGGGAGGGAGGGATTCAGTGTTCACTCAGATCCACGCTTGAAGAGCCGCAGCTGAAGAGAGTCAATGTCAGAGGTCAGCCTTACCTAGGTGACTAATAAATGCTTCCAGTGCCGTCACAGCTGCAGTGTAAATGCCTGAGTGTTTTGAGTTCAGGTTATTACAGACTGCTGTCACCAGAGAGTCCATCACAGGAGTTGAGGCACCCCTGAGGATGGGTGTCATGAGGGTCAGCACCTCCAGCGCCTTCTTGGTCACATTCTTGTGGCAATCAGTAAGTGTCAGGACAAAAGCATCAATAATCTGTAAAGTAAACAAGCACCATGAAAGCTGGATTAAAACCTCTTTGTGTCAACAAGGGATGGAGAATCAAATAGCCAGGCTTGGGAATGGAGCGAATGGGAAAGGAGCAGTAGAGATGCCCTACATACCTCACCAATGTTCTTCAAAATGAACTGAGGTTTGTTTTGGCAGTCATCCTGGAGGAGCACCAGTCCCCTCATTCGTGCTTGAAAATCCTGGGCTGCCAGGAGTTTGGAAAGATTCAGGAGCTGCTCAGTCTCTCCCATGGTGCAAAGTGATGGGCGATGGACTCTCTGACTGGGTAATTTGGGGCAAGACCTCAAATTGAAAAAAAAATAAAATAAAAAAATAAATAAAACCTTTTGGTGATTATATGAAACAGTGAGGAAAACATCTTGAGGAGACTTGTGGGGGCTTCAGCTAGATCCTGATCTGAAAGCAGCTTTCATCTCATGGCAATCATTACAGGAGACAATCTGCAAATAAAGTTATTGCTTGTGCTTACTCAGGAAAACCAAGACACTGAGGATGGGGTTCATCTATCTTCACATATCATTCCAGGTACTCAGATAATAGCACCCTGGTTGAAATTACTTTTCCCAAGTCAAACAGAAGAGACATGACCCTTTCACAATCTCCACAAAGCTATCCTTGCCACTGGAATGGATCTCCTGCTCTGCAACCAGTGGTTGTCTCTTCCTCTTTCAGTTTTTGTGGAAAACCCTCCAATGAAGTTGTCTTCAGCCCAGTAGATATTTCTTATCAGAGTTGATGCCTGGGGCCAGGAAACAATCTCTGGTAAAGCTTGTCTCCACCAGAAAGATTTTACTGAGGAAGGAAGAAACAAGTAAAACTTGTCACCCGCTTTCTCAGATAGAACAAAAGTGGTCAGTACCCTTCAGCAGAAGGCAAGTTGTTCTGAGACACCTTCAGGTTGCTGTTCTTAGGCTTCCTGGGGTCCCTGGCAGGTAGAGGTTGACATTTAAGGTCTTCTGACCCCTACAGATACAGAGAAAAAACATGAATCATAAAAAATAAATAGGAAATTACTTGTTTAAAACACAAGTCATAACCAGGGTCACAGCTACCAAGAAAGGCCTAGCAAAACACTTCATGTCTTAGTGAGGGAAACAGGCCAGAGTTTCAGTGATGTCTAGAGATAAAACCAGTTTCCCATACTTCCCTTTCCTGTTGGTGGCTGGAATTCAAAACACACAGACACTTGATTTCGAACCATACTAGTTCCTTCCCTGTATGCAAAGAAACAGGCTAAGGATCAACAGTTCATTCCCAGGAGTAAAGCAATCCAGTGGAATAAGAATGAGAGAAAGATTGTGTATGTTTAAATTCAAATTACCAATCTCTGTACTTCCATAAAGGAGATATTTCTCCTGCCAAACACTTACTTTCTTCTTAAGTGTTTCCATAATTTCTACCAGGTCACGTGATGGGACAGACTGTGCCAAATACCAATCAAATTTTGGATGACTCATCAATAGAGTCAGCATCTTCCGTCCGTAACTCCTAACACAGGAAAAAGAGAAAGGAATGACTGCTTTTTCTACAGATTACTGCTGTCTTTTCTCCTTTTGTGAATAACACAGAGGAAAAGTGTTAAAGATATTTTAATTTTGTCACGTGTAGTATCTTTATGAGAAGGCATTACCCATTCAGCAAAGAGGGAGCTTTGGCTCCGCATACTGCTACTGCACAATGCTGCCAGCTGAACTCAAGAGGCAAGAGGAGAACAGAGGGCAACAGGAAAATACAATGTCACTGCAATTATGGGTGTGTTTCTGGTTGAAGACAGATGGAATTTTTTTTGGAGAGTCTCAAGTAAAAGTTTTTGCGACAATTCAATGACGACCAGTGGTCAACACTTAATGGTTTAAATCGTTAAAATTAAGATTTTTAACACTTAAATGGTTAACACTTAACTACACACATAAGACCAAACAGAATTGCTGACTCATCTGACCTCAGCTGATCTGAATTAAAAAACCTGCAAGTACAGGACTTTGTATAGGGCCCTTCTTGCCATACAACCAAGCAGACATTTCCCCAGACGCCATCATCCACACCGTGAAATAACTTCCGAAATACTCACTTTCCCTTCCACTTCTTTTGTGCCTCTGTCATTTCTAAGCAGACATCAAACAGTTTTCAAGCGTTAGGAGGTGGAATAAAGCTCCTCACCTTGTGTCCTGATGGCAGTCCTGAGCAAGCTTTACCAGGGTGCCCAGCAGCCCCTCAGTACTCTCGCAGGGGCCTGACAGGAGCTTCTCGGCTCCCAAGCGCTCCACCAAGGTCAGGAGGTGTTTGGCTGCACACCTCCGCACCAGGACGTGGCGGTGCCTGGAAACAAGAGAACAAAGACTGGGGCAGAGGGAAGAGGAGGGACAGAAGCACAGCCCTTGGGCATAGCACTGGGAAAGCACCTGTAAAGTGGGTCCCCATCTCAAAGCCAACAGCCTGCACCCGCTTGAGGAGAAAACAGAGCTCTGAGGACACACTGGTCAGACAGACCTCGCAGCAGGAGCTGTGCCTGCTGAGCAGGTCCTGCTGCACCCAGTCAGTTCTCCTCCACATACTCTGCCTCCCACCAGTCACTTTCCTTATTTCTCAAGTTAATGGCTTGAGGATGGTGTGTGGTTTTTCCCAGTGTCTCTGTGGTTATCAGCACTGGGAACATCGAAGGGAACCCACTGCTAGAATTGCCACTCTCACTCTTCCTTCAAAGCCACGAGGCTATCTCCACCCTTTGCAGGAACTGTCACTTCCCCATCATTCACCACATCTAGGCAGTGCTGACAGACTGTCAGAACAAACAGGCTGCAGTAAGGCAGAAGCAGATGACAAGAGGAAGGGAGCAAAGCTGATGAAAGAATCTAATCCCTGAGGTTACAGAAGGTGCAGGAGAAAGGACCCTTCCCTCCCAACTTTCCCTTTCTGCCTCCCATCCCTTCCCCCTACCCACACAGTTTAAGGTGAGGGATATCACTAAAAGCAGAGTGACATACTGGACTCCATTAGCTATGAGAGCACTCATTGCTCGTGCAGGTGTCACGTTCAGCACCATCATTTCCAACGACTCGTTGGCGGCTTCCTGAAGGAACTTGTTGGAATCCCCCATCTTCTGGAGCAAGGCACAAGCAATCCCATCCACCCTTGGGTCCATTTGCTTCTTCAGGCTCCTGAAGAGCTCTCCAAGAGTGCGAATTGCAAAGCCAGACACCTTCGAGCGCAGGCTGTCCACCTGTGGAAGTCACCAGGAGAAGCTCAAGAATCACCTTGGGAAGAAAAGGCAAAAGGCCCAGGAAAGAACATGACTTCTCACGGTGTCCTGGTGGAACATAAGAGCACAGTAAGGGCAGAAGACCACAAGCCCAGAAACACACCCTGACACCAACTTCTCCTCTGGCCTCAGGGCAAAGCAGCGATTCTTTCTGCCAGACTTAGTTCTGCCTCTTAATAAAAATGAACAACCTCTGAAAGCAGCATCTGGCACTGCACTGAAATGAAAGCTGAAAGATGTCTCTGCAAATCAGAGCGTACAACAGAGAAGAACTAGTTCCCTCAGAAATTTAAAAGGGATAAAAAATCAGATAAACTAAGCTGAAAGGGCATCTTCTAATCCCCAGCCCAGAGGAGGACACTCTGACTCCAGCATGTGTTAGCAGAAAGCTTTGAGGACTTGTACCTCCTTAGCAGTTTGGGCAGACCAAAAGCAAAAGGAGAGAATAATTCCCTCTTCTTACCCATCCCCAGAGGGAAGATGAAAGGGGAATACAGGCAAGAGACTTAGAGTTCGAAATTTAAAATCTGGAAACTGATTTACTAGAACAGGGGAATGGAATGAACAAAACGACAAAAATACAAAGGTATACAAATATATCTGCAACCCGATGTCGATGCCGGCGGGGCTGGGTGCCTGAGGGCCCCTCGGGGCAGGGCCGACTCAGGAGGGGGCTCCACGGCTCTTCCCAGCACCCGATGGATGCGGATTCTGAAGAGCACCTGGCGAGCTGGGGGTAAAGGAGCGCAGGGGAACAGCAGCGAAGCGAGGAGAGGAGCGGCAGAAAGAGAGGAGGGGCTGCGGTCTGCCTGAGCTTTAGAGAGGATGGGCAGGCAATGGGAGGCAATATTGACTCCTCTGTGCTCCCCCCCTCTCAGACTCTGAATGCCCTCCTGCTTTAGTTTGTCAGATGCAAACTGTGACAAGAGCCCGACAGTAAAAACGGCAGTCAGGCCTCCAGCAGCATTAAATATGGGCTATAAGGACTGATTCCAATGGAAATGGGTTGAGTCTTACTGTCTTCTGAAAGCAAGGAAAGATGTCATCTTTGGCAGTTGTGTAGAAAGAGGTAATAAAGGTTGTGTTGTAGTAAGATGGGTAATAGAGGTGTTGGAAAAACAAGGCCTGGAAGTAGTAATGAAGGCAGACACTGGGTAGCCATGTAAAGAAACAAGCACACACCTACTCTCTGCCTCATGTGCAAGGTATCTAATTAAGCACCCTGCTCTTACCTCTCTGGTAATTGCCAAGGAAACCTCACAAAGCCTATGAAGAAGGACTTCGGAGTGGTAGACAGCCAGAGATCTGATGTTGAGGAGTCCCTTCACCTTCTGCTCCCTGAAAGGCAATTAGCAACAAAGGCTGATTTCTCTCTCCACCCAAGAACTGGGCAGCATCCTCTGAAATCAGCAGGGTGGCAGCTCAAGCAAACACATGGAGATTCTTCCCATAGAGCACTTGATTAACTCATGGAAGTCCTTGCCACAGGATGGTGTGGCCGTCAAAAGTGCACATAAATCCAAAAGGTAAACAGATGTGGATGAGGTGATTCATGTCTATTAAAGAAGACAGCCTTTCTGAAATCTCTGGCATGTGAAGCCCCTCTCTTGCTGCTTCCTGGAAACTGGGAGACTGTGTCACGTTTGTGTTTCTTGCCTCTTCTCTGTAACCTGAGATACAGCCTTCTCTGAATGCAGTGAGGGTCTGCTCTACCATTCCGTAGCTGAATTTGCCCTCTGCAACTCAGTTGTGTTGTTCTGTCCCTGCCATAGAAAAAAGGTTTCCACATCTGGGCAAGAGCAGCCAAAATGCTGAGACAATCCGTGCTTAAAAATGCACCCACAGCAGCAATATGTTGTTTGAAAGCAGTTAAAAACTGTCCTTTTCAGGACTTTCTTCATGAAGAACCTGAGCTACACAAAGGCACGTGATGCAGTCCCTGCTCACCAGGGCTGCCAGGCCAGTGTGGGGACCCATGCACAGGGCTGTACCTGAGTGTAACCCTGACCCCTTACACCCACAGCAGCTCTCTGCACCTCACAGGGCACCAAACTGGAATGGGGAAGGAAAAGGGGAGACGAGCCAAACACGGTGATCACACAAGCAGATACATCATGGGAGATTTTTCATGGTTATCCCAGTGCAAATGGAGTCCTAGTGAGCTCATGCTGACCCAGAAAACAAAAAAACAACCCATAGCAGATGAAATGTGTAGTCTTCTCCTATCTGTGTCTCATTTCAGAACATTGCTTCAGGAGAAATGACAGGCTGAGCAACTCTGCACCACCAGGAAACAGCCAGGAACATCTTTACATCTAGAGAGATGCTACAGACCAAGGAAAATAAAGGCTGCTTTCCCATTTTTATGATGTGACTGCTTTGAAGTGGTTTCACTTGTTCTCTTTGGACATCTGGGCTGCCTGGAGTCAGAGGCACCAGAAGAAAATGTTTCTAACTTGCCTTACACTGAGAGGGAGAAAGGGTGCAGAGGGGGCTTTCTTACCAGTCGTCGCTTCGGAGCAACTTCAGTGCCTCGAGCAGCATCTGCTGGGGGTGAGAGAAGGGTCTGGCTTCCCAGCCATACCCACGCTCTGCCTCCACTCCAGACTCCTGGGAGTCCAGAGCATTGCTTGGCATGGAGTTCACTGCAAGGAGAGGGTCAGGCATGAGCATTGTATACCCCTGGGCACTGCACCCCACCACTGAGCAGGCTGCACAAAGGAGAGATGGGAATTACTATTACACTTCAGGCCTCTGCTTTTCTTTGGCAAGCAGAAATAAAGCCTATTTGAACTGACACTCCAATGCAGCTGTAGCAGCCTTCCTGTATCCTTTCAAAGACATTTACAACACTATGCAAATACGAAGCAAGTGAGCAGAAAGACCCACATCTGTAGCAACCACTTACTTTCTCTGGCTGCATTTCTACGGTCAGCACTTAGTTTAGGGAGATGCCAGGGCTTTCCTCTCTCCCTCTGTCCCTGGAAAAGATCCATCTCTTTCAAGTGCTTCAGGTGTATTTTCCTCTGCGGTGACTTGGACAGGGAAATGTGAATCTAGTTGCAATGAAAACACATCATGAAGCATAAAGAGAGAGACAGAAACAATACGCAGCCCCTTCTCAGGAACAGGGTGGCAGAGTGCCATTGTCTTTAATGCACCTCCATATGTATAATTTGGTGTACTTGTACCCGCTTCTCACTTCCTTGCTTCTGAGTGACTCGGGTGCTCTCTGAGAACACCAATCCAAAAAAGGAGTAATGGAAAAACATTTTTGAGAAACATTGGTCTTAATGAATCGGAAAAATGAGAGAGGACTGTGAGAGGGTTAGTAAGGTAGCCAAGGAAAAGCAAGCTCTGCCATTTTATTTCCAGCCTTGCTTACACTCAATGTTATAATGTTTACTATAATCTTTATACCTCAAGAATTCTCCTTAAATAATCTTAGCACCATCCCCTAAGCAGTGACTTCAGCACCAGTGAAAATGCTGAAGCAGGTGCTCCATGGCTGTCAAATGTATTCCCTGGAGAATCTGCTCCTCAGGAAAGGAAGCCTCTGATTTTCAGTGACATTTGTGCGAAGCACTGAACTGTCACTGAGAAGGACACCTGCTCCTCCATCCTCAGTCCTTACCCTTCCACTGCTGTCCTTCAAGTCCCTTGGGGGGCAACACCTCACAAGCTGATCCAGTACCTGAAGGGGGCCTACAGGAGGGCCAGAGAGGGACTGTTTACAAAGGCCTGGAGTGACAGGATGAGGGGCAATGGTTTTACATTAGAGGAGAGTCCATTCAGACTGCATCTTAGGAACAAGTTCTTTATCATGAGAGTAGTGGAAAAATGGAAGAGGTTGGCCAGGGAGGTAGTTGAGGCCTCATCCCTGGAGATACTCAAGGTGAGGCTCGACAAGGCTCTGAGCAACCTGATCTCCTTGAGGATGTCCCTGCTTGATGCAGGGGGCTTGGACTGTATGACCCTTAAAGGTACTTTCCACCCCAAACCACTCTATGGTTCCATTCCTCTGCCATCCATCTCCTCAGCCTGACTGAGAGGGAGCTCTGTCCCTGGGGACACAGGTAGCCCTCCAGCTCCTGCCATTCCTGACTTCTTGCCGGAGTCATTTTCACTGCATCACTAGAGCACCAGTGACTGGGCTCTGGGGTGAAGTATTCAAGGTGGTTTTAATCATTAAGAAAATCAGTTGGATTTTATTTTTCATAACAACAGCATCAGTTTAATTCTGCTGAACAGCACTGAGGTAGCAAGCCATGAGAGATACATTGAATAGGTAACAGGAGGAAAGAAATTCTCATTTCAGGCCTTGGCTTATGTGAAGACTGCCAGTAAAAACACACACAGTGATGCTGGTATTTCTGGAAAGCAGAAAAAAATCTCAGTACGTGGACAGACCTCTGGTCAGCCACCTGCTTTGACAGAGTCAGTGAATGAAGACTAACCTTCAACGATCAGTTCTCCATGAAATATATATAGTTTTTAAAAAAGAATTATTTTTTTTTTTAATTGTATGTGGCCAACGTTGCATATTCAACCCCTTTCCAACCTCACCTTCTTCTTCAGTGCTCCAACTGCTGCCACAGAACTGCAAGTTTGAATCAATCCTTCTGCCTCACAGACCTGAATATCTGGGTTTGCATTCCAGAATGCTCCCACGGTAGACAGAAGCTGTAGCGTGGTACCTACCTTCAAAATAAGGACAGTACGAGTGGCTCCAATGGCGTGTGAGATGTGGGGAGGACAAAGCAGACACCCGTTCTCCAGCGGAGACAGAACGCGTCTGTAGCAACCTGTAGTGGTGGACTCTGCAGTGGTTGGTTTGACCTCATAGTGTTCTGTGTGGTTCCAGAACATGGAAGTTCCAGCACTTGCATTCCAGAACTTGGACAGCTGAACATTCTACAAATCTGCATGTCTTCCACAAGCTGCCCGTCAAGGCCCACACCATTTCTTTCCTCTCCTTCCATGGTGCAGAAAACCCACAATGCTCCCCAGAATTTTACAATGTTGACTAAGTAGATGCTTTCCAAAAGTAATGCAGGTTTGAAAAGCCCTTTTGGTCTGTAATTGCCACTTAGTTTTGGGTGGGGTTTTCTTGGTTTTTTGACTTCTTGAACACAGATAATACTAGAACACAATTAATCAATAGGGATTGTAACTAAAAGTTTCTACTTTGCATTAGATGTCCCAGTAATTAGTGGGCTTACTTCACTGCTTGTTTCTGTAGGATGCAAATTGTCCTACCAAGCCTACTCCTTTGAACTGTTTCACTGTTACAGGCGTTTATTCCCTGCTTACTTTCCTTCAGAGCACACCCAAACCCCACAGAAACATGTCCTGCATCACGACCTTTCGGACCATGGCTGTTCCTGAAAATTCCAGCTTAGACACACTGTGCTTCCCTGCCCCTTGTCCTTGCAAATATCTTCCCCATTACCAACCCTCCAAGGCTGGGCTCTCGCTTGTACAGCAGGAAGAGGAAGCTGCTGCACTTGCAGGCATCTCCAGGGTCTCCTGCTCAGTGCTTTGAAGGCAGCTTTTGTGCACGCTCTGCCTCCCTGCTCCAAGGAGCATTCCTGGGCACTGGCACTGCCGATGAAGGCAAACATCCTCCAGGAAAAGGCTGTGGGAACTGCAGCAAGCCCTGACTGAACAAGTCTCCAGTCTCTTGCGGCCCTTGACCTGCTGGAAAATCATCCTGGGGTGCCATGGTGGGGGAGACAAGGAGCTCTCTGCAGAGGAGTGTCTACTCCAAGTGCTGCTGGTTGCTGGGCCTGATCCAGCTGCCTGTGGCTTTCCCTGCAGCATTAGGAACCTACATGGAAAAAGAACAGGGGCAGTGCATGTGACAGCCACCCATCCCTGGCATAGCCCTGCCTGCAGGGGTTCCTGCGAGGGAAACTGCCCAGTGCAGGTGGGGTTAAAACAACATAACAATATATTTAAGCTATACATTTTTCTAAGATTCTAAACAATCATGGCCATGAAGTCCAAACACTGGAGGAAGACTGCTGTTGGCATAGTACATAGTATAGTATAGTAATACATACTATACTCTACTACACAATATTCAATTGTATAGTATATAATGGTGGAGATAAAGCTCTTTCTCATGTTTTGGGGTATAAAAGTAGCTCCTGCATTTCAGGAAATGCAGCTTGCTTTGTGGAATACCACGCTGCTCCCTTTTCTGCACAGAACTGCATATTTTGTTGACATCTTAATCATCCCAGTGTGTGGAGCAGCTAATTGCACACTGGGTGACAGACCCTGCCTTCAGGACAACACTAATGGAGTTTTAGGCAGTGTTATACTGTGCAATGTATTATGAGATTAAGTGTAGTTTATCCTTAGCATAGCATAAGCACTTTAGGTTAGTGCTATAGCAAAATATGTCACGTTACAGATTCAGCCTCTCCTTATCAGTTTGGGTGCTTCCACTTCCAAACTCTATAGAGGTTTCTTCTAGACACAGGACTTTTGCTTCTTTAAATGTATTAACCTATTTCGTCTGGCCTCACTGAGAGGTAGTAGGTAATTTTGCAGAGATAGGAGGTCAGGATGGTGAGCAAGCAGTAAAATTCCTATAATTGTTAGTGAGTACAGAAGGATACTGGCATGGACTGCTTTTGAAAATCTACTCAGAGTTGCAGTCATAATCAGCACCTTGAAGTAATATACCCTCAGATTTAGTCAAACCATGGTCCGTGTCTTGAAATGTTAGGCCAGCTGTTTGTCAGCTCACATCAGTTTTTTCTGAAAGCATTTTCCCTAGAAATAGAGGGCTCGTCTCCCTCAGTGCGTTCCTCTTAAGCTCTCATAGGGACAGGGAACTCTATCCCATATTCCTATATGAAGCCATCCCTGAGGGACACTAAAATACATTGCCTGGTCAGTATTTTTTCCTGGTGGGGCTTTGCATGCTGCTTCACACATCTTTCATAAAGGCACAAACCAGCTCCAAGAAATCTGAGTACAGCAGGTTTCCACAAACAGCTGCGTAAATTCAAGATAAGTGCAGCTGAGCATCCTCAGGGCTCTGTCCTGTTCCTGTGTAATCATCAGGCAGGGAAATTCTCGGTGACCTGAAACAATTTCGTTCAGCAGCAACATGGAATCAAAGTGTTGTATTGAAAGTTTTCTTTATGAGTAACAAGCATTGGGAGCATGAGGTGCAGGGCTCACATGCAGCAGGACCATGTCCTCTAATAAGATTGTTAATTGCTCTTTATTCCATTTTATTACTCTTATGTCTACTCTATTAAAGTTCTTAGTGCTGTAAGTACCTTGAAATACAGCGGGTTCCACTGCTCCAAACTTATTCCCTGTTCTTTACAGTACTTTAACACCTCTGTATTTTTCCTGGCCTAAGCCCAATCCATTTAAATCCCTAGAGCACCCACATGTCCACAGGTTGATATCTGCTAAATATAGGGGCTGTCTTTCATCTGACCTGCTGCTCAGAGACCCACAGGGTCTGTTTTTCAATACCTGGCAGCACCTACCTTGGATGAGCCGGAGGCCACAAGGAGGTGAAACTAAGTCTTGTCTCTGCAACAACACCTCAGTGCTTACAGGGAAGAGTTGCCAGATGTGAACACCAACACAGTGGAGCTGGCTGACGAAGCCTTTCCATGGTTTGGCTCACTCACCTGGCAGGAAACACCATGTTTCCCGACTGCTATCACTTCCAACATCCAAAAGTGAACAAAGCTGAAGAATAGCATGAAAAGTGGATGCTCTACCAATTTGTAGAGTTTCATATATTTAGTAATAAAACCTTTTGAAAACCGAGGCTATCCTGGAGCCAGGTTTTTTGCCTGAGTGATGTTACTTTGGGACTGGGCATTTAATCATAGAATCATAGCCTCATAGAATTGGCGGGGTTGGAAGGGACCTCAGAGATCATCAAGTCCAACCCGTGACCACGACGGCTGCAGTTATTAGACTATGGCACTGAGTGCCACATCCAGTCTCTTTTTAAACATCTCCAGGGACGGAGAATCCACTACTTCCCTGGGCAGCCCATTCCAATGCCTGATCACCCTCTCTGTAAAGAATTTTTTCCTAATATCTAATCTAAACCTCCCCTGGCAGAGCTTAAGTCCATGTCCTCTTGTCCTCCTGAGAGCTGCCTGGGAGAAGAGCCCAACCCCCCCCTGGCTCCAGCCTCCTTTCAGGGAGTTGTAGAGAGCGATGAGGTCTCCCCTGAGCCTCCTCTTCTCCAGGCTGAACACCCCCAGCTCCCTCAGCCTCTCCTCACAGGACTTGTGCTGGAGTCCCTTCACCAGCCTGGTTGCCCTCCTTTGGACCTGCTCCAGGACCTCAATCTCCTTCCTGAACTGAGGGGCCCAGAACTGGACACAGGACTCGAGCTGTGGCCTCACCAGGGCTGAGTACAGGGGCAGAATCACTTCCCTGGACCTGCTGGCCATGCTGTTCCTGATCCAGGCCAGGATGCCATTGGCCTTCTTGGCCACCTGGGCACACTGCTGGCTCCTGTTCAGCTTCCTGTCAATCCAGACTCCCAGGTCCCTCTCTGCCTGGCTGCTCTCAGCCACTCTGTGCCCAGCCTGGAGCTCCCCATGGGGTTGTTGTGGCCAAAGTGCAGGACCCGGCACTTGGCCGTGTTGAACCTCATCCCCTTGGAATCAGCCCAACTCTCCAGCCTGTCCAGGTCCCTCTGCAGAGCCCTCCTGCCTTCCAGCTGATCCACACTCCCCCCCAGCTTAGTGTCATCTGTGAATTTGCTGATGATGGACTCTATCCCCTCATCTAAATCATCAATGAAGATATTAAACAGAACCAGGCCCAGCACTGATCCCTGGGGGACACCACTAGTGAGAGGCTTCCAATTGGATCAGCACCGTTCAGCACCACTCTCTGGGGGCCTCCAGCAGTTCCTAACCCAGCACAGAGTGCTCCTGTCTGAGCCCTGGGCTGACAGCTTTTTCAGGAGAATGCTGTGGGAGACGGTGTCAAAGGCTTTGCTGAAGTCCAGGTAGATCACATCCCCAGCCTTCCCCTCATCCACCAGGCGGGTCCCCTGATGATAAAAGGAGATCAGGTTGGTCAGACAGGACCTGCCCTTCCTGAACCCGTGCTGGCTGAGTCTGATCCCTTGCCCATCGAGAGCCTGTGAGCTCACTCAAGTTGGTTTCTCCACTCTTTGCCTGGACTAAAATTATTCCACTTGTTTCCCCCCTGCTTTGGAGGGAGGTACCAAGGTTAAACTTTGCAAACCACTGTGATTTAAACACCCCAAATAAAAGATATACAGATTCTGATATATACATGGTATGCTGGGGGAATGGTAACAGTTGGACACTGTGATCTTAGAGGTCTTTTCCAACTGTAACAATTCTGTGATTTTGTGATTTTAACCACTGGCAAGAGCAGACTTGATTATCATCCTGAAGGAATAAACTGGCCCCCCAAGAGCCATATAACACAGACCTAAAGCTTATCAGAATTTCAGAATATTGGTGCGATTTAGAACCTCTTTGGTTCTACCTGGAAAATAACAATGTGAGAAGGATCAAAGGTGCATAGTTTTGCTTTTTGGCCCCCCTAGGGGCAAGGGGAACTCGAGCAGGACCTGAGGGAGGACTTGCCTTTTTGCCCACACACAGCAGCAGGGGCAGCCCTGGGACCCTGAGGGCAGCACCTGAGCCAGGGGAAGAACTCTGACTCTGCCTTCGAGGGCATGGTAGAGGACAGGCCATCTCTCTTCTTATGAAGAGGAGCTTTTCTGTCAGCAAACCAGCCTGTCTGCTCTCCAGGTCCCACCTGTCCTTCTCTACACTCCTTCCATCTGTCACCACAAGCATTGCTCTTCTTCCACACCTCCCAGTCTTAAATGACACCCAAACTCTCCAGTACACAGCTAGAGTCACCCAGAAGCAGCTTTACTCTTGGCAGCTATAGGACAACTTTTTGAAACAAGTTTTGAAAAGAGAAAGATAAAAGGAAAAGTTACCAACTCTTTCTCTCAGATTTTATTGCTTTATGGGAGGCACGCGTGCACCAAGCAACTTCCAATAGAGCACAGAAAAAGCAGCCCCTCTGCCTGGCTCCTTGCAGCCCCCATTGGAACACCACCTTGCTGAGAAAGCAACAGTTCACAAAACAGGGCTATCCACCAACCTCCTTCACAAACACGCATCTCCTTCACTTTGAAAAACTAGCTCCACGTTGTTAAGCTGGTAATCCCCCCAGGATCTTTTAAGCCCTGCAGCAGGTTGCCTCCCACAAGGGAATGAGGATTTCTTCTGCTCTGGATCCTGTGTTTCCAAAGCTGGAAGCAGGGATGGCTGTTTGTCAAGCCATCTCCAGGAGGACAGTAGGCTCCCCCTTCCAGGTGTACGAGCTCAGGAGGCAAACAGTGTCACATGCCAGGAATAAACAAGACTGCGTAGCAACCATTTCTCTAAAGAAATCTTGAGCTTGAGATGCAAGGAATATCTTTTGCCTGCAGGGCTGGCAGGCAGTTCCCTGGGTGCTGCAGCCCTAAGGACCTGAGGGACCTCAACAGCACCCAGAGCTTCAGGCAGGAACACACCCTGAACTGCAACACGTTCCTAGTCCCTCCTTGCCTTCTCAGCCACTGTATGAAAATCATCCCTAAAGCTGAGCACAATGTACATGCAAACAGCAAAGTATCCATCTGCTGCAAACTTATAAAAGGGAGGGGAAGGTTTGAATACTTTTGCTGCAGGTTTTCATGACATCTCTGTGTGGTAAATTGCTTAGCTAGGCAGCATTGCCTTGGAGCCTTGCTTTGTTACATCCGTGTAAATCCATGCCGGCCCTACAGAAAGCACTGTGTTTAGGCAAGATTAATAATTCCTTCAGCCTAGGTCTCTCCAAGATGGCATAGTCACAGTCACTGCAAAGTGCCATTAAACTGGAATTCTCTACCACCTCCATTACAAATACCTTTTATCTCTCCCCTGTGCCTTAGATAATTATGCAAAATATAACACAGAGGTAAAATTTTGGTTTGGTACTGTGCATGCTTTGTTGTTATTATGCTCACTCCCAAAAACTACTTTAAAATGTAAAAATACCATTTTCACCATATCCATGTCTAGTTTGGAAATCTTTCATAACAAGGTCATTGCTTGCTGTTTTTATTTAAAAATATGTACACAAAAAGCGAGAGAAATTTTGTCCAGAGGTGCAAGGAGTACATGAGGTTCCCTGTTAACCATGAGCCTGTCTTTACAATTCCTTGGATGGAGGGAGTCCACATGAATATTATGAAAAAAGGAAATCAGACACTAAGCTATTGTACCTAACCTGCATACAAACAGATAAGCGAGAAGGATTTTTTAGCTGTAAAAATGAGCAATAATTCAGCTCCTACAGGCTACAAAACCAAACCAAACCAACCAACCAACCAAAACCCTCAGAAAATCATCTGCAGGAGTTAGCAATCCTCCAACTAGCACAGGCTGTGCATGGACCCTGTTATGATTGTAGAGGTGACTGTCACCTCACTTGGTTAAAGAAGCAGCAAAGCCAAAGGGAAGCATCTTCCTGTCACTGCCAAGACATCTGACTGGTACTGGCACTGTAGACATAAAGGATTCAGTCTTACAATGAGTCACCTTAAAACATGAAATTTTCTCAGATTCTCATGAAATTCTCTCCAAGGCTGAGTAATCAAATATGCAAGAAAATAACAACTTTATGTACCACAGAGCTGCAGAAAATTAGTTGACTGCAGCAAGTGTGAATCCAAATGTGACATCCCTTGCAAGAAACAGAATTCTCCCAAATGAGGCAGCAGACTGCCCCCAGACTGCAGCCCTGCTTTAGACCTTAGGAGCCACCAAAAAAAATCTGCCTCAGCTGTGTTGCAGGCTTCAGACAAGACTTAATCTATTCCAGCTCCTGTCTAAGCAAGCATAGGTGAAATCCTGCTTGTATGCATTTCTCTATGTTTTCTTTTAAGTCAATAAATCCTTTAAGGTGAGAAATTGTGTCTCCCTACATATGTGTTCATCATTTAATAGAGCTGACACAGCTGTCAGCTTGGGACATTGCCATAAAATAGCAGTGCCAGCAGCTCTTGAAAGGTTGTTCCCTTTAGCTAAGGGGCCAGCAGTGAGCTACTGGCTCAGCTCTAGAGGAAAAGGTTGAACAAAAGTTCAAGTTGGTGCAGACACTGACCCAACATCAATGAAGGAAGAGTTGGTATATCAGCTATTACAGGAGACTGACCCATAGAGATCCATGAGTCCAGATGCCATCTACTCCAGGGTGTGGAGAGAGCTGGCTGCTGTTGTTGTGAAGCTGCTCTCCATAACCTTTGAGAAGTCGTGGAGTAACCCGCTTGGCTGATGCAGGGAGAGCAGTGGACACCATCTACCTGGGCTTTTCCAAGGTTTTTGACACAGTTCCCCACAGCCCCCTCCTGGAGAAACTGACTCAGCATTGCCTGGACAAGTGGTCTGTGTGGTGGGTGGGGAACTGGGTGACCATATCCAGAGGGTGACAGTAAATCATTCATCCTCCAACTGGCAACGGGTCACAAGTGGAGTCCCCCAGGGACCAATATTGTGCCTGATGCTGTTTAACACCATAAGCAACCTGGCTGTTGGGATCAAGAGCTCCCTGATGAAGTTCTCTGATGACACCAAGGTGAGTGGAGAGGTTGACACCCCAGAAGGGAGAGCCACCCTCCATGATGACTTAGACTGAAGAGGTGGGCTAATAGGAACTTTATGAAGTTCACTGTAGGGAAGTGCAAGGTATTGCACCTGGGAACACATAACCCAGGACTGCAGTTCAGACTGGGAGCCATTTGGCTAGAAAGCAGCCTTGAGGAAAGGGATCTGGGAGTCCTAGTGGACAACAGGCTGAATGTGGGCAAAGAGTGTGCTGCAGCTGCAAGGAAAGCCAACAGGATGCTGGGCTGCATCAGCAACGGCATCACCAGCAGAGACAAAGAAATCATCATCCCACTCTACTTGGTGCATGTCAGACCACAGCTGGAGGATTCAATTCAGTTTTGGTCCTTGCTGTACAAAAAGGATTCAGACAGGCTGGAGAGGGTCCAGAGAAGGGCCACGAGGATGATCAGAGGGCTGGAGCACCTCTCCTATGAAGACAGAGAGAGAGCTGAGGTTATTCAGTCTTGAGAGGAAAAGGCTCTGAGGAGACCTTATTGTAGCCTTCCAGTATCTGAAGGGGGCCTACAAGAAAGCTGCTGAGGGACTTTTTAGGGTGTTGGGTTATAGTCCTCCCCTAGTTATAGGACGAGGGGAGACTAGATTAGATATTAGGAAGAAGTTCTGCACCATGAGGGTGGTGAGACACTGGAACAGGCTGCCCAGAGAGGTGGTGGAATCCCCATCCCTGAAGTTTTTAAGGCCAGGCTGGAAGGGGCTCTGAGCAACCTGATCCTATTGGGAGGTGTTCCTGCCCATGGCAGCAGCGTTCGAACTAGATGATGTTAAAGGTCTATTCCAACCCTGAAAATTCCATGATTCTATGGTAATTTCCCACAGTAACTGTTACCATAGCTGTAAGTCAGTTATTGTTGTGTCCCACTCTCACCCCCAGTCCCTCCATTGGCCAGCAGCTGATTATAAAGAATGGTTTACTACATGTTAGAAAGCCTGACAAACACATAAACCTGCTCCTTCTGAAATGTGTCATCAGGTACCAAAGCACTGTTGACTGTTTTCTTGCAGGGGCTTTGGGAAGCCACTAAAATAACCAACTAATATAGCCTAATGTTGATAAAAGCAAACAAGTCATCAAAATCACAAATGCAGAGATAAGGGGGTTCCTAAGATTCTGTATGAAGTAACCATTGTGGGAAGAACCTAGAAACAACTCCCTCCCCTCTAAGCCCCCACAGACTTGAGTCCCTGAGAGTACTAAGGCCTTGTGTCATCACGAGACAGCCTGAACTACAACTTGGCCATTAAGTTATGCACCGTCCCCATAATTTTCAATTGCAGCTTCCAGATATCTACATGCTGATGTTTCCAGTAACCAAGAATTTTGTAAGAACCAGTTGTGCATCCTAAATCTTTCCTTCTTTCTTCCCCTTGCACATCCTCTTCTACCCTCTCTCCAACTGCACATTTTGCTTTTGCTTGCTGCTTCTTAACCATTGTAATTGAGATATTTTGGGACAAAGAAGTCATTAGCAAAAGTATGTTAAAGGATGAATCACTAAAGTTTTTGCTTTGTTTTGTTTTTAACCAATTAAATCACTTCCCACAGCATGCAGAGAGATCAAGAGCAAAATAGCCATACTGCAAATTTCATGGCAGAAATTTTGATAAAGGTGCACATCCCACATGGGCAGCTCTTATTCCCCTACCCAACTTCTGAGAAGATGAAACACTGAAATATTTAGTGAGAGGCAACAAGGACCTATTGCACCACGTCCTGGTGTAGTACTAAGTCTCTTTGGAAGTGGGACCATAGCAAAAGGTGGCAAAGGGAGCGAGCCCTGTGACAGGAGGATGCAGTTAGCAACAAGGGGCTCACACCACCTTCAAAGACACACGGAATTTTTGTGGAGCTGGAGTGACACCCGCGGGCTATCCAGGGCATTGCGTTATTTCACATCCAAAGTTTATTGCCTTCTGTCACCTGGAAACAAGTCCAGCACCACATGAAAAACAGTGAACAAAACTCTCTAACACTGTGCAGTGGAGCCTGGACACTCCTAGGAATAGGACACAATACTTTTTAGGCAAATAAAAACAAAAGTACACCTCAGATTGCACCCGACTGACTGCATAGATATGGAGGTTTGTTCTGGACACAACTTGTGCTTTCTTCACAAACCATCACCGAGCCTCTGCTGTTCCCAACAAGCAGCCACTCAGCCCTCCTTACTCTCTTCATTGCTTCAAAACTACCAGGCAGGATTAGGGCTGCAAGGGGGGACCTAACCACATTTCCAGTCTCTTTCTTCACCCAGTGATGCATCTCTGGAAGACACAAACAGCTTTGTCATCAGCTGTCTGTGACCTTGGCCTTGCAGATGTCGAGTTGTAAGAGTTAGAAAATGCACAGAATAACCAGTTATCAGCTCTAGGGTGAGGGAAATTTTTGGAATAAGCCTTCTTGGTTGAAGATGATTCGGGCAGGGAGCTCAGAGGACAATGTGACCCTGCTGCTGTAACACCAGAGTAGGAAACCAGAACTTGTACCCCTGCTACCAGGTTGCTATCTGATACTGAAACAGATTTTGCAGAATCTCCACATCAATGAAACCAAAGTGTGAACAAAATGGTTTTGAAATGCCCCTCCTATTCCTGCTTCCACAGCTGCACTCCTGGAAGAGGTTGCTGGTAATGGTAAGGATGGACACACGTAATGCACACCTTACTGGTGCAGTGGGGAGTGGTGACAGGTTTCCAGTGCCACCATCCACATAACCCAACAGTGTCACGTTACAAAGAGCTGCTCTTTCACCTCAACCCAGGGCTCCTGCTTCAGCTGCTGGAACAGGTACATACAGGTCCTTGCACAACCAGAACACACCTGTTACTCCACACCCCAAAAGCTCAGCAGAACTGCACTAATCATAGATGCAATGGACCTTCATTCACATCCCTATTTTGCCTGATTTGAAGACTGCCTTCATGGAGTAACACCAATACCAGTTAAAAACTTGTACATCAGTGCAGCCTGTTTGGTAGCTTGTGTGAGTATAGTGTGCAAGTGTTTACACACTAATCTCAGAAGTCAAATTATCTCAGAAATACAATAAACCCCCAGCTTTGCAAATCATTAACACGAAAATTTACTGTCAGTTAAAACCCTAAAGGGCTGGAAGCCTCAACTGCTGCCTTTCTACCCCCAGCTCTCCAAAGACAGAACGTGTCTCTTCAGCCTTGCCAGTGATACAATCCTATAGGCCTCCAGATAATGCTGCAACCCCTAATGCAGTCCCCAAGCAGGGGAGAAACCAATTGGTAGGACTGAAAGTAGCGAGCCAAGAAATCTGTAAACAGCAGATGCTTTGCAGAACACACTAACATTTTAGGGTGACTTCCTCCTCCACTGGACATCCATTTTCTACAAACAGCATTGCACTCTTAACCTCCATCCACAGCTACCTAAGGTTTCTCTCCAACAAACACCACAGGACAGGTACTTGGTAAAGGAGATGTATATTTATTCACTTTACAAAGAGGGTGGTATTTAGTTGCAACAGCTCCATTTGTAGACAAATATATTCTTGTACATTATAGTGGTGAATTTACCTTGTTTTGCTCTTAAAAAGGTGTTTGTGTCACTTCAGCTTCCATTAGCTGAGCAAAGAGTTGTCCTCATTCTGCCACCGAGATATTAAAAATATAGCTGTATGCTATGTATTCACAAGCATTCACCTTCTCATCTCCCTGTGTTACTTCCCTCTCCCCACCTAATTCATCAGTCTATCCCCTGGGTTAGCATTAAACTTATATACAGCCTCCATTAAAACAAAGCTAGGAGTCCTTTTGAAGCACAAGAAAAGTCTTTGATTTTTACATATAAAAGTTGAGTTCAAATTTGTTTAAAAAAAAAGAAAAAAGCCATTTTTAAGTCAGGTTGGCATTTAGATATTTGCCAAGGCATGGCTAAACCAACAGAGGAGGGGGGAAGAAAATAATTTCAGTAGAGAATTTAAATATTACAAAAATAACTTTTTTTTTCCTGTTTTGTTTTTCTTTAAAAATTCAGCAGGATGCCCACTTGCTAACTGAAGCATGGAAAGAAGGTATAGACCAGACCGGTTGTCTTGGATCCTTGAATATCTGAAACAAATTCCAGGTGATGCTGAACCAAGTTTACCACACAAACAGAGGTGGCAGATTTATTTCACTTTAGATACAAATGCACGTCCACATGACAGGCATAATCTGACCATAAGGTGGAAGAAATGTTTCTATAAGCGCAGGGAAATAGGGTGAGAGAAGGCTGGCATGATTAAACATTCTGGATTCAGAAATGCACAGTGCCCTATGTGTGCCTCTGCACATGGGCTGTGCATGGGTCTGCACTCTCTGTATGCAAATATGGCATCTCTCAGAAAGATGATCCAGAATTAGTTCGGTGGCCGACTCATTTAAATTGTTAAAATTACTCTTTCGTGCTGTTATTCTTCTTCACTTTCATTCTCTGGTTCCAAGTCAGAATCACCATTGATTTCTTTTTCAACAGTCATGTGCTGTTCATCAGATTGTTCCTCTTTTTCTTCATCTTCATCCCAGTTTTCCTGGGGAAAAAACACAGAGGAATGTTTTAACCACTGACAGTCACACAGTATCTGTTACAAGCAAATGGGAGAAGATTTGATTGAACTCCACTTACATCAGAGTCTTTATCTGCAATCATCTCATCATCTGAGCCTTCCTCCTCTGAGGATTCTGCAGAGAAAACATCATCAATTGTGCAAGCAAAGCCCAACCCCATATGCTGCTACATCTCCAAACTATTTCAATTCCAAAACTAAATCTACCTCAAGAGTAAGCTGATCAACATGACTTAGGAACAAGTCACTTCTGTTTCAATTATACAGTATGAAGTTGTCCACTACCTTGACATCCTGTTGAGTGAAATGTGAAAGTGAGAGCAGCTAACACTAGGAATTTGAAGTCGACAGCTAAGGAGTCTACTAGGGCAACCAGACTGGTGAAGGGACTTGAGCACAGGCCCTATGAAGAGAGACTGAGAGAGCTGGGGCTGTTCAGCCTGAAGAAGAGGAGGCTCAGGGGAGACCTCATTGCTCTCTACAACTACCTGAAAGGAGGCTGTAGCGAGGTGGGAGTTGGACTATTTTCCCAGATGACTTTCAACAAAACAAGAGGACACAGTCTTAAGTTGTGTCAGGGGAGATTTAGGTTGGATATTAGAAAGAATTTCTTCACAGAGAGGGTGATCAGGCAATGGAATGGTCTGCCCGGTGAGGTGGTAGATTCTCCGTCCCTGGAGACATTTAAAAAAAGACTGGATGTGGCACTCAGTGCCATGGTCTAGCAACTGTGCTCCGGTGGGTCAAGGGTTGGACTTGATGATCTCTGAGGTCCCTTCCAACCCGGCTAATTCTATGATTCTATGATTCTACTGAATGTCAAATTAACTGATTCTTCAATTTGTGAAGAAGGAACGGGAGGGAATGAAAGGAAATAAAGGGGTGGGGAGCAGAGGAGAGTTTCATGTTATACCTAGCCTACAGCACTTACCATCCTCATATACCAGCTTTGCAGTCTGATTAACCTCTGTTGCATCCTGGACTGTTTCTGATGCTGCAACCTGAACAAAATTTGCAGATTAGCCTTAGATGAAATCACATATTTTAATCTTAAAAGTCAGCATAACTCACAGCAATGTCAATGAAATCTACATCAAGCTTAAGACACAATAATTTATTATAACAGCCAAAAAGTTACACAGAATAAAGTAAAATTTAAGAGGCACCTGGTCATTAAGTGGCTCAGTACCTCCTTACAAGATCTTCAGATTAGTAGATGTATTTGACAAGAAAAAAATGTGTAATGGTTCCAGTGAGCACAGACTGAGTAGACAGTCAGTCCAGGTAAGACAGACTAGGTGGAATCAAGTGTGCTGCTTTAAGTGTTATCAGCATAGCTGTACAGCAGCTGTATTGAGTCCCTGATGACAAGGCCCATCAGATGTAATCACAACAGGAAGTTAAATCTGCAAATAATACTCCTAAATATCATGTTCTTCAGTTGGAACTCACCTGGGTGACAAGAATGAAGAGTCTTCCATGCAGACGGGAAAGCTTTTGCAAAGTTTTTACTCTGCTCTCCATTAACTGGTATAGCATTCCCAGCTGAGGAATAAGGTCTGGCAACTTGGGAGAAGAGAGGAATGAAGACAAATGAAGCTGTTAACCAAAATACCACAAATGTCTCATTTTGAAATTTTTAAACTACCTTTGTACATTCGGGGCAAGCAACCCTTGCTCACATTATTCTAGAGAGAAGAGACTGCTGAGGTTTACAGAAAACACCTACACAGCCTGATCAATTAGTATTTAACCATGTTTAGAAACACACTTACTTTCAAAACATGGTTTTCTTACACTACTTTTCCTTTCCACAGTCACTCCCATCAGCAGGTATCAAATCACTATCCTAAAAGCTGTGTAAATGGGAACTGGATAGGCAGTGTACAAATGCAGCCTCAGCAACACATGCAAATTCTGACACTTAGCAGTTCTAGAATAAATGGGAGAGTGGAATGCCAAAATGCCTTTTTTTAACTGAGCTAAAGTACTTTTTTATCTATCACTTGTAAGGCAAGGTTAGACTTCAAGCCAGAAGGTACATCATTATTTGTGCCACGTTTGGCATACCTTCACCCTATAAATTTAACAATGCCCACAACAGTCTCCAAATGAGCATCACAACAGCAAGACAAATTTAGCTCTCTAAGATTTAGCAGCACAGGCTGTATCACTCTTTGACAGTAACTTTGCTCCCTAACTCCCACAGGCATGACATAACTTATGTTGGTTTGACTTTTGGAGGACTATAATTGTGCCAAGAATGACTAAGACAAACAATTTATAACCCACATCCAGCAATTTGGCAAAAGTGGCCAGAGTATAGCCCTCTGTACATTGATTTCAGCAGTACCATATGTGGACCGCAGGAGACATCACTGAAGTAAGGTCATACAAATATTTAAGCATTTAGTTTTAGTTATGTGCATTAGCATTAGTGCCAAATACTTACTGTGGAAAGGTAGGATGCATGTAGAGTAAAAACAGACTTCAGCCATCGAACCATTAGGGAGGCACTGAAAAATAGAAGCAAATTCTATGAAAGCAATACTGGCTGAGAAGCCATCCATTTCACATTCTAGATTCTGAATAGTTGTATGGGAAGTGCTCTGTTTTCGTTATATAAAAAGATAAATGCAGACAAAAAACAGTTTGGCTACCCAGATGATGATATACCTAGGTAAGTGATTTGTTAGGAAAAGAATAAACATTTCAGTGAGGGATTAAATCAGACATGTTGAGGGGGCTGGTATCTTCTATTTGAGGTTTTAACTAACAAAATATCAAAGCATGCTACTTTTCTCTGCCTACAATGAAAGAATTTTCAGTTTAAAAAAAAAAACAAACAACAACACACACACAAAACCACAAACAAAACCAAAACCAAACAAACCAAACAAACCCCCACAGCTACTCTCAGCAAAGCTATCCTTACTGACATGTAACAACATGGGGAAGAGGGGAGAACTGATTTTGTTATTATTAAACACAACACCAAGTTATGTCTAAATGTATTTGGTAATTAAACCAAACAACTTATACATCTGATAATTGGTTTATTTTATATGTTGATTTTAGGTCTGCAGTGTCAATAGTCTGAGAATTCAAATATGTTCTCAGGGTTATATGCTTAATTCAGCTATCCTTTTCCCTTTTAAATTTCACTTCAGCCACCCTGACAGAGCACTAACCTAATAAAAGTTCCTCTTTGCACCCACAGTCAGGTGAGATTTTTTACTTCAAGATGCTGTTTAATTACAGTTATTATGGAACTCAATCTCATAGGTGGAAAGAGGGACCCTAACACACAAACTAAAAAAGTTTCAGGTGAATTAAACCAAAGTTGAGCTGTCTCTTACCTGTATGGGTTGCCCTGCAATCTCTTTGTGAGCTAAAAGGACAAAAATAGTCAGCATTAAGTAACAAACACATTAATTTAGTAGCAGGATGTTTACATCTGTGTGACAGCCACAATATTGCAGTGGAAAGGTCTCCATGCATTAACCACTGCCAGGCTCCAGAATAATTACATTGCTGGTTCTACCATCTTTATACACAGGCTAGTAACTTGCAGATGGTGAATTTCATTATTACAATAACTGGAACTCTTAATAGGAAATAAATCCACAGAAACATAAAGCTGGCAGGAATACATAGATGGAAATCCCATTGTTTCTATGTCTCTGTGTATCTGCTTAGTAGAGCAGCTGTTTTAAGGTGGACAAGTTGGGGAAACAAGTGAGGAATGCAGTATAAGGTAAAGGCTATTTCACAGAACTAATCTCAAGCTCTGGAGAAGATTGGTACATGAAGATCTGTCCATTCACTGAGATTATAGAGTCAAACACTTGCACTTAAGATTCTTTGACAAAAACCCTAGAGAAGAAACACTTACCTCATTAACCTAAGTCTAAGGAGGTGTCCCAAAACATGCTTAAAGGAAGTTCAAACATTCAAAAGCAGGCCAGCTGCATAGTTCATTAAACATGAGTACTACAAATAAAAACTAAATCTTACTTGTGGCCAGCATATTAAAACACAAGAGAAATCTAACCATTAACTTATATTATAGAGTGTCATTCACCTAAGAAGAGCAAATAACTGATACTCAGATTAAACAAATTATTGTCAAGAAAAGATTCATCATTAAAATATTTCTGTCCAAATACAGATTTCATTTAATATCACTAAATAAGCAGTTCAGAAGCCAATTCCCTTTTATAATTATTACTAAGTGATGTTGCAAAGCTTCAGTATAGCAACTGGGCTTCTCAGCTATCTTGAAAAGAAGAAATTGCCCTTCATATTTCCTATTGCTAGCTAAACTCACTGCTGTGAGTTTACATTCTATTTGTCTTTTAGGTTCATGTAACTCACTCTGGCTAGCACTGCTACTTTCATATTTCAAATTATCATCTGCTTTAATAGTTTAAAAAAAGATGTAAATGGTAATTGTTTCCCATAGACTAAAGAAGCTTTAGCTTAACCTCCTCCTTTTGTTTTCCCCAGGTAGTAATTTCAGATAATATTATATGATCTAATCTTCTTCATGGTTTTGACAGAGACACTTTGTCCTTTGGTTAAGCTTCAGACAAAGAAGATAAAAGCATATTCGAAATAAATCTAGAAACAATTCTTGTCATGTAAAACTACCAAACAAATTTCATTGGTAAAAACAAAGAGGCGTATTCTGAATTTTTCTCCATCTAAAAAGCAAACTTGATGTGGCTTGTATAACAGTACAAGCAGTGCAATCTCTTACCTCATGTAGCAGTGGAATGACAGCATGTATAGGCATTCTGGCTACTGTGTTCTTTATTACACTTTCCTTTCTCGTGTTAAGCACTCTCTGTTAAAATGGAGAAATGTGATTAGAGAATTACTGAGTTTTAACATGTATATAAGCAATGAGCACGATAAAAATTTCTGGCACTGAATGTCTTTTTTTACACTAAGATGAAGATTACACGTAGAAGAAGATTTACTATGAATAGGAGTTCTGTTTTTCAAGACAGGAACAATTACCAAAACAAGACAGTTAATCCATCCACATCCCAAGCAATCTCGCATTGCCTTTGGCCAACCCATCTCATGTTAGAAATGAAGCACCACAGGCACACTAAAATTCCCTTGCTATTTTGTGAGCTTGACTTCTGTGGAGAAATGCCTTTCAGCAGTATCTGTGACAAGTAATCTCTAATCAGGAATAAAGTCTTAAGATTTAATTTTCCTGCCCCAAAACTATTCTTGCCTTCTAGTCCAACTGAGACAGGAAGCTTTTCAAGCAAACTGCTGTCATCAATACATTCTTCAAACAGCATCTAGTTGGAAACTACACACCCAGGAGACTATGCATAGGTTATGCTTCAGCTCAAGCTAAAGGGAAGATGGCTGCATCAGTAACATGTTTTGTAAGACATCTGAACTGCGACATAACAGATTTATCATAAAATAAAAAGTCTCAAAGGCCTGAAAGGTCATGGACTGACTCAGAAAGCGAGGTAGATAGCAATAAAAACCTAATACCGTTATTGTGATTTGTAATACCACTGCCTTAAGCAGCAAATCAGCAAAAAGCAGACAGAAGAAGCCTCCCCAGCTTTCAGGAAAAGCTCTCCCCACAAGTCTTTCTTGTAACACTTACATTTAGGATTTCTGCATCGTTGCTTTCCAAGCCTTGAACCAAAAGTACAGCAAAACTATCTGTTTGTGGAAGGCCACCTGGACTTTTTAGTTTGCTCACATCAATATCCAATGCCCCCAGGCGCTCTTCAATGCTTTCCTGCAGATGGTAAGCAACAGAAGTGCTGTTTCAGTACAGTTTCTCAGACACATCAGCTGGAGGCAAAGTACCTAACCTACCGTGTTCCCTGAGACTGCTGGCAAATTACACAAATGTTGCATACTTTGAAATGTACTGACAAAGAACAGCTTGAGAAAGAAGATTAAGTTTTGACTGAAAAGCAGTACTATAGCTTAGCAGAGAGACAGACAGAAGAGTGTGACAAAGTTCTGCAGAAACATGGCAAAAATAATCACAGGGCTTTAATGAGGAGAAGGTTTTCTTTCATACAAAAAGATGGTTTCATTGACCTTGCTCTCATGCCAAAACAAGCTTAAGTTCACCTGAAGAAGTTATAATCATGTTTTGTGATTTTAGTTTCCCTATTATTGCTCTTTAAAAAAAAAAGCATTTACCTCTGTCTCTCCTGGTTTCCTCTTGTTTTTCTTATTCTCCTTTCCTGAGGATGGAATTTTGACAGCTGTACTATGCCCTGGAATGCCAGGCACTAGAACTTTGGTGTCCAAGTTCACAACAGGCGTCTTTACCTAGTAGACACATAGCCACATCTGCATGAATTGCTAGTATCTTGAGCTTTCTTTCAGTTCAAAATACTGATTTTATTCTGAGACTCTCGCATACATGTCAGAACCAACCGACCACAACCCATTTTCATGACATACAGACCAGGAAAATCCTACATTTTTAAGAGAAATTAGTAACATCGAGCAACAGTCATCTAGGTTTCATAATTAACTAATGAAACAGACTCTTTGGAATCACTGTGAATAGTTTTTCTTATAAGTTTGTTCCATAGCACCCAGCAAGCTGGATCCAAAACCAAATACTTTGATGTTTGTTAGCAACAGATACCATATGTACCAATAGTGCCAATTTTCTTCTAGGATTGCTCAGATGCAGAACTCAGTAGTCTGAATTAGGCTATGATCCTGATGACAAAGTGGGCAACTTTGTTATACTAAACAAATTATGGTATGCACCCTCAATGACTGTAAAGGAGATCAAAAGTTAAAGACAATTTAATATTCAATAAACAGTTGTTCCCCTGATGTAAAGGCATATGCCACTTCCAGAATGTCACTAATGCTACCTACTGCTTGCCGAAGGCTTTTTAACCACAGCTGTTCTGTGCAGCCCAAATTCTTTACTTGTGGGAGACCTGCTGAGTGCCCAATGAAGTGATACGAACAAAATCTACTATTGTGAGCAGTGCCAATTCCATATGCTGTGTGTAAAAGTAGAAAAAAAATGATTCTGTGGTTGAAGAATTTTGTTTTTAGAAAAGCAATGGTGTTAAAATACTACCTTCTTTGCCCACCACACTAATCACTGACCTTCTCCCACATGGCATGCTCAGACAGCCAAGAGAAAGGAGTCTTCACTGGAATTCAGCAAAAAGCGAAACCAGGATAGGTATCATCACCACATGCCAGGGAGTTCCAGCACCTCTCACTGCATTTCATTTCTGCTACCCAACAGCTCCAGGACAGAAGGTTCACAAAACTTAAGTCTGGCTGATTAAGCACCAGATTCCATGAGTAGCTTGAGGGTTAGAAAAACAGTGCTGTCTGCTCTCTTCACTGCTATTGCAAGTTTTTCCAGTCTTAAAGGCTCTGAATATGCACATGGATTAATAACTTCACAGATTGACTCTAAAACCCCCAAGGGATCCTGCAGGACAGAAAAGGGTGGCAAGTGGGCTCGATGGATACTGTTGCTATCTAAGTCCCCAGCTCATAATTCCAGAGGTGCCACATCCGGGTGAGGACAGCCTCCTCAAGAAACAGCCCAAAGGACATGCCCTTTAAGGCTCCATGACATGTTATTCAGACTTTGAAACAGTCATCCCAACTTCAACCCAAACCATCAGGGTCAAAAGAGGCTCTACAAACCAACAGACCCTAGGGGAAGGACTGATCTCAGGCAGAAAAGAAACCATCGGCCAGTCCTGTCTGTCAGGCAGACCTACTGGGAACAGGACTTGCTGCTATCTACAGGGGGGTAACAGTGTGAGAGACCATACACACAGCAGCCAAGAAATGCAATTTATGCACAGCTGCCCGAGTGCTATGGATATCTGTAGCTATAACAGCAGCTGTGAGCAAGTCCATCCAGAAATCCAACATCATTTAAAAAGAGAGCAATGAATTATACCATTTTCCAAACAATACAAAGAGCAACAAAAAACCAAAACAAAACACAAAACAAAAAAACCCACATTTCATGCAAAGCTCACCTTTGTTAGAGCAACATCTGTTTTAAGTGACAACACCTTCTGGATGTCCCTTACCAAACACACATGAGGTTCAGTGGTGTTCAGCGACTATAAAGACAGGAACAAAACCATTTAATATATATCAGATTCCCCCATGTGATTATGCTAATGAAAAACAGGAACAAATTCTGAGGTATTTGTACCTCAGAACTTTTTTTCACTCTAGAACAGCAGCTGTATTGCACATTTTGCCTTTTGTAACTCTATCTCTATGCCCTCCACACAGAAGCAGCTCACACAAATAACTAAAACAGTGTTAAAAAGTTTCAATTGCCTAACTCATTAACAGCTGAAATGGCAAAAAATAATGTCAAGTTGTAATGCCAGCAATATTGTAAAGTTGTATTTTAACTGAAAGAATACAAATTGCCTTTCAAAAGAGCTCAGGGGGAACAGTCAGAGAGCCCCAAAAAGGCAGAGGAATAAGCTTTGTCCCAGTATACAATTTCAAAAAAGTAAAAAAAAAAAAGAAACTTTAAAATTCCCTCCAGCTGAGAGCTGTATGCAGTCCATATTACAAAATTCAAAACTTCTCCAGTAGGTTTACATACCACTTTCTCTATGATGGGCTGCAAGGTGTTTCCATACACAAGCAGCAGAGACTGTTTGTCTGTGCAAAATGCAGCTGCTAGAATAGGGACTGGTTTTGGTGTGGAGTCCCCATCACTTCCAGGCGTTGCTATCTGGATAGTACAGTTTGATGTTAAGGGTTTTTTGCAATAACTGAAAAAAAAGGAATGAAAAAATTCAAGACGTTTAACTTAAACACTTGAATATTTTGCAAATATAAGCACCTTTGACTAGAAGGTCCTCATCAAACTCAGCCAGTTTACAGCTTTTACAGATGACTGAGATGAGGCAGAGACACACAAGATCACAAGCAACACTTAGCTACCAATGTGCAGCACAGCTGCCAACAAGTAAGCTGTCCAAAAATGTGTCCAATAGCACAAGAAAAGGAATGAGCTGGAACATGGTTTGTGAACAGATGCAGGAGCTCAAATGCAGCATCACTGAACTGAACTTAGCCTTACAGTAATCCCACACCTTTCCCAAAGGCACCCTCAAGATGGATCCTAACTTACCCATTTAAGATATGTTCAAATAAATGCAACTGCCCATCTCTGCACACAACTGCTAACTTCACAGGCTGAAAGAAGGCACAGTAAAGAATTCCAGTTAGCTAAAAGGACAAATCTCCCATAAGTTGCATGGTTACATTTTGATTTCTTTCAGTAACTAAACACATTAATTATATAACTAAATTTGTAAGGAAGATCAGACACTAACATCTCATGAACACTTAGTAAAATTATTAGGAGACAAAAGGATAACTCCTGATTGTAAATTATTGTATTACTACTAATGTATCAAAACACTTTGGACAGTGGCAGACACATGTCATCACAGGCAGCAAAGTTCCAAAAATAAGGTACCTAACAAGTCTAGAGGCACAGACCTTACAAAGACACTGACACTATGCTTAGATGAAAACAGCTGAGATGAGTACTCTGAGCAGTTAAGTGACAGGTGTACATTAAAGAATACTCTTATTGCCAATACATGCAGTTAGGAGGGCACAACTGGGAACACTAGAAAATATAGCATGAAACAGCATCTAGAGGCAGCAGAAGAAAAATGTTCTAAAATAACTACTAAAACAGTTTATGAATGTTTTACACGCAGACATTTTTTGCAATACAACTACTTTGAAAGATTTGTACACCCTGACACTGAGAGACTTGGGGAATGCACACTGCTACTTCAGACTCGTTAAAGATGAGTTAATTGAAAACACAGTTACACTGCCAAAGCCACATGATAACAGAATAAACAGGACCATACCCAAAGTACATTTTTAGAAAGGTTTTTTTTTGTGTTCTTTACTGCCAAGTTCTAATAGCCATTTTCAGTACTAATTTACTCTAAATAGGAAACAACTGACATTTCCACTGTAACAAGCAAAATTTCTGAGCACTGAATTTGCCCTTACCAGATTTGAAAATTAGTATTTTGAACTACTGGCTCTATAAACGCACCTGTAATAAATATCCTCATGCCCATGAACTGGCATTCAGATCTCATTTCTGCATAACAGAATTAAAATACAAACCAAGCTTCTTTCTTTACACCCTTAAATGAAAACTGGTGAGACAGCTGAAGATTTTTAAATATATTTGGTTATAAACTCTTGGTCCTACCTCTTCTTTGACTTCTGATACAGTTAGGTCAACAAAAGTTGGTTCATCTGTTACTGTGAAAGACATCACAGCATTCTTTTCTTTCCTATCTGATCTTATCTGCCTGGAAGACAAACAGTACATGCTATTAACCACAGCACAAAAAGCACTCTTTCCACCAGAAAAGCATTAGAAAGCCTATAAATTCTCAGCAAGTGTGGTAGTATGTATCCCACCCAAAATTAATCACACTCAAATTTCAGCTTTCAGCTTAGAAAGTGTTCTAAATTCCAAGTGCAAAATTACTTCCAAACCCAATTTAACAAGTGGACCTAGTGTAAACTTACAGTAAAGTGTAAAGAACAAACAAGTCTGTTATACCTTATGTTTGTGGCACACATTTGTGATTTAAACAGCAATGTTCAACATGTTCAGACAAAGCCAAAGATATTCACATCATCATTCAACAATCAGCAAGTTGGAAGCATCACTGCATTTCTCCAGACTGCCTCTTCTGTTTAGCTCTCTGGTTTAACCACAGAGTTCAGGACATGGTAATTGAGTCTATCTTCAATATTGATCATAATCTTCAAGTTAAAAATTATGAAAAGCTTACATACCAAACACTAAGTAATCGGTCATGTATAGCTCCAGACAAGAAATAAAGTCCAGTAATTCCATCAAAAGGTTTATTTTCATTCATAGGTTTCACTGTGGTAAATATTAGTGATGACACTGATGTAGCGTGGCCTGTGAAATGCTAAAACAAAAAAAAGGAATCTTTCTATGATTGCCAGAAGCAGTCATATGGCAAAAATGAAAACATTAGTTAACAAAGAGCATTAGGAAAGATTCAAGTGTTACCAAGTCAACAAGGACATTTCAGTGTTTTTTTTTTCACTAGTGATCAGTTTCCTTGCATTTCTGTATTTCAAGGAAATTTTTTCTGACCCTCCAGATATCCAGATTTTATCAAAATTTTAAAAGTTAAATGGAGAATCAAAGGCAAATTCAGTGGGACTAAGTCCATGCAAAAGAAATCACATCCACCTGTATTACTGTTGTTGTCAGAAAACACTTCTCCCTGCCCCCTGCCATCCCCCCTGCAATTTTACACTTTAGTTTTTCCAATGAAACTAGTTATAATTTTATTCTCAACGGTAAGAGAAATATACAGGTGTGCTGACACACAAAGTCTGTTCAAAACCCTGACCCAAAAAAACCAACTGTTTTTTCAATTTACTTTTGTAAATTGTAGTTTTGGCCATCATAGGATGCAGACATACATGGTAATTGCCACGTGCCAACAAGTCCATAGTAGGAATACACGTGTACACACTTACCTGAGAGCAAGCATCAGGAGAGTCAGAGATTAGCTGCATCCTATCTGCTAACAGGCAAGAGAACAGGACTGCATTTACAGAAAAGCTAAAACATGGAATTTGCCCAGCTCTGAGCCCTCCTCATCAAACAAGGATTTTGCTCCTCTACCTTCCAAGTGATTCAACAGCAAAACTGTTATCAATTGCATAAAGTTTAGCAAAGAAACTTGGAGGAACTCATTATAAGTCAGGGAGCTCATGCCCAAACACATCACCAATAACTAACAGTGGTGAACTAAGATCTCCCCCTGGAAGGGTATCAGAAAGGGACACAGTGAGAAAGGGCAGCAACCATTTTTCTGCTGCAGGCTTGAGAAAGGACGCTGGTAGCATGCTCAGACACAGCCAAGGAATTTAATGTCATCATTCAACTCTCAGCAAGTTGAAACCACAGTTAAGGCTATCATCATAGCTACAGCTTCCAGCAATCCCAAAATTGCCAACTGTCTCCTCACATCCAATGAAATTTTCAGATGTCCTATCAGGAAACACTAGATATGTATAAATTTTTTTGCATCTAGTTTAGCAAAGTTACTTACTCTATATACTTCTTTGGTCTCCAGGTCCCACAGTTTTATAGTTCTACCAGCTGACAGCAGCATTTTCCCATCTGGACTAATGCAAAGAGAGGTGACACTGCTATTGTCGCCTTTCCATTTGCTAGGATTTGGATGGAGGATTTTCATACAATGGGAGAAAGATGAAGAAACAGAAAAAACAATATTAATTGGTATAATCTCAAAATCCACATCAACCATGCTGGAAAGATTAAGGCAAAAATCAATTAAAAAAAATTTGTCAAAGATAAGCTCAAAATTACTCTGTTTCTGTTTCTCTCCTTCAAATTAGTTTACACAAAAACACAGGAACTCAAAAATTTAAAGCTATTTAATACTGAACAACTCTTGACTTTTTTTAGTATTTGCCTATTCTGTTCTGAATTCTTCTGTCAAAGTTCTCTGCTACTCCACATACAGTAAAAGGAGCCATAGCAAGACTCCTCTTTGCACAGTATGGGGCAGGAACATAGAGTAATACCCAAGACAAAGCAGGGCAGGAAAAAATACCATATTTCCTGAGAAAACAGCATGACTTGGATCCACCTCAAGTACCTGTACTTGAACACATACCCTATGGGATACAAACAGGGTGAATTAGCTTCAGAACTTTGATCTCACTGGGATCACAAAGAAAAACCAGTGAAACAGACTGCAAGACATGAATGCTGCAATAAATAGACCTTTAGTAAAAGCCCTTATCATAGAATCATAGAATTGGCTGGGTTGGAAGGGACCTCAGAGATCATCAAGTCCAACCCTTGACCAGTCCCCTTCAGCAAGGACATGCCATAAAGGCAGAAAGGAGAGAGGTTTCTCCAGTAGAGAACTTACAGGCAATGTGGGCACCTACTGCAAATTGTCAAATTACAAAAACAAAGAGATAAATCTTTATAATCCCATGCCGTGGTTCTTCTAAGGTGCTTTAACCACACCAACTGCTGGAAGGGCAGAAGGGCAGCCCTGATGGGCAAAAAGTATACCTAAAGACTGCTAGCAAGTGTTTTTCTTGATGCAAGTCATGTAGAACCAACTATGGAAGACGCTTTACTGGATCAGCTACTGAAAAAAACCCAGAGAATGAGTAAGGGATGTGATGGTTGATGACAACCTCAGGCTAGAGCAAGGCAATAGATCTAAAAAGCCTGGAAAACAAACAAGTTAAACAGAATGACAACTCTGGAGTTCAGATGAGCAGACTGCAACTTGTTCAGAGAACTGACTGACAGGATGCCACTGGAGGCTGCCCTGAAAGGCAGAAGGGCTCAAGAAAGATAGCTGCTCTTCCAAGATATCCTCCTCAAAGGAAAGAAATAGTCCATGCCAATGAGCATAAACCACCATGTATTGCAGAAAATTGCTTTGGCCAAGTAGGTCACTCCAGACTCAACTCAAGAACACAAAAAAGAAGTATAGAGAAGGTGAAAGTGGGGACAGGATATCCACAGGAATAAAAAGGTATGGCCTCAGCAAGCAGGGAAAGAATTAACCAAAGCTCAGCTGGTGTTCAAACCACCAGCAGTAAAGAATCTACAGTATGATGATGACTGGGGAAAGTGTGGACCTCCTGCTCAATGGTGTAGAGACTCTTTCAGTACACAGAAAAGGACAAAGCACTGAAGAGCAAAGCCTCCCATGTTACCAAATCTAGTGCCAGAGTCAGAGGAGGAAATCCCTCCCCACAGTAAAGAGAGATCAAATTAGGGATCACAACAGCAAGCAGAACACATGCAACTCTTAAAGACAGAATGGGATACTCCCAGAAGTGCTGAGGCCAGTGTACAAGACTACACTATCATTCCGAGTGGCCATGTAGCTCAAGAGAAGTTTCTGATTACTTGAAAAGAAAAAAAAAAAAAAAGATGAAATGTATCCAACAAGGAGAATTCAGGAAACAACAGGGAAGGTTGCAAATCCATCTGGAAGCCATTTCCAGGCACATAAGAGTCAAAAAAGTAATGAGGCACAGCTAATATAGACTTAAAAATGGCAAATCATGTCTAACCAATCTCACTGCCATCTTAATAAGGCAACTGTTTTGGTAGAATAAAGGAGAGCTGCATATGCTATTTATCTCAATTTCAGCAATGCTTTTGAAAATGTCCAACAGTTACCCTACAAATAAGTTAGAGATATATAGACTGAATGGATAGACTTGTAAGAAAGGATAAGAACTGGATGGGTCACTGAGCTTAGGAAGTTGTGATCACTGATACAAAGTCCAGCTGATGGCCAGTTACTGGTGTCACTCCCTAAGGATAACTCAACACTGTTGAACACCCTCAGTAACTGCCCACTCCTCCTTAATGGCACTCCAACAGGACAGAATGGACACAAAACAAGTTCACATTCAATATCAAATTAGGAGGAGCAGTTGATGCACTGAAGGGCAGGGCTGTTACTCAGCATCAGCTCAGCAGGGTTAAGAAACAGACTGTCAGAATCTTAAACCTCAAAGGAAATTGTCTTGCATGTGGAATGAAAAAAACCCAGCACAGGCTGGGGACATAAGGCAAGAAAGCAACTTTGCAGAAAAAATGAGCTTAAAGCTCTCACAGTCAAATTGAAAAAGAGGTAGCAGTCAATCCTTGTGGCAATGAAGTCAATGGGATAGTGATTTCCATTAGCTAGAGCGTGGCCAGTGGGTCAAGCAAAGTAATTTACCGGTTCTGTGCAATACTTTTGAAACTGCATCTGAGTCCTGCTGGGGACAGTACAAGAAGGCCAATGACACAGTGGAGTAAATCCAGTGGAGAGACAGCAAGGTGGCTTAGGGACTAAAGCATGTAATGCAAGAGGAAAAGCTGAGGGAACCAGGCCTGTTCAATCTTGAGAACAGAAGGCCAGAGAGATATTTTAGAGCCATCCACTTTACACAAGGTCTCATTTAATACAATCTAATGATGCATCTCTTTTCTAGGGCTACTGTGCACTGCCCACACCATCTTTAAGAAAACCAGTAGAGCTGCAGTAAGAGTAACAACACAGTGGGCAATGTTAAAGAAGTAACAGCATAAAAGGTCAGTCAAGGTGCCATCACACACCAGGCTTTTATTGCAGTAAACCAGCCAGAATCATTAAGGGAAATCTTGGATTCTCCTTTAAAAGTTCAAAAACAGTTTGACCTTATTATAAAAGAAAGTAAATGCCTATACCAGGCATTTTGCTACTCTGCACTAAGCTCTGTTTTGCTCAAGAGTACTTTAAACAGCAGCAGCCTGCTCAGGCAGCCAAGTGGAACTGTCCTCACTACACATCAGTAGAGAGCGAAACCAAATGGGTATCATCACAGCAAGGCCACTTGAGCAAAGCCAGGAGTCTGTAACTGCTATAATTAGGATGAGGCATTCCACTGTATGCTTCCCTGTATTTCTAAGGATATTTTCTAGAATTTTTCTTTTCAGCATAACAAAAGTGACTACAAGCTAAAAATTAGCACGGAGGGACCCAAATCCCACTCAGGGCAGTTAGTCTTACATCTAGTCTTTCCAATACACACAAGGACAAAAGCTAAGTATGAGAAATACTCTTTTACCCCTTAATTCAATCACCTCCAGTCTCTGAAAAGCAATAGCCAACAGACAATTTTGTAGAGTGGGCACAAAGCCTGTGTAGCAGAGTGCAGCATTTCCAACAGGGAAATTCTGTAAAGGAGGAAACACACAAGTACCAAAAAATTTGAGCAAAAATGGACATCACATACCACTTCACTTTGCAGGTCTGTGTGTTCCATTCCACAATGTGTTTGTCCTCTGAACAGCTATACAAGCAGCAGTTGTCCTGATGCCACCTCACACAATTTACTCTATTGTCATGACCACCATCCTACAAAAAAGGTAAAAGACGGTCAGCTCATCAAAGAACAAATAAGCCTTCACTACTGAGTCTTCCCCACACCAACAACGGGAACCAGGCGCTTTTTTGAGAACTAAATTTAAATCATGGGCAACTTGAAGAGACAGTGTGCTTTTAAAAGACCAAGATTAATATGCAGTTGAGCAAGTTATCAAGAGAGTTCATATTTCGCTGTATGCACGTAAGTATTTGAATTAATTCTTGTTCTAGCACTTCAGGCTTAAGAAAAAAATTGTCCCATTCACTATATTTATACACACAGTTAAACAATGCTAACACTATAAAATCAGAGCAAAGGAAAGGTGAGCACAGATATCTTGCTGGTAGCCACCTAAGAGACTGTTAGCTTAAGAACACTCAGAGATGAGTATCCTTTCCTTTGTAATCAGTATTCAAGAGTGAGATATCAGATCAGAAGACCCTACACAAGGGGGTATGATTCAACTCTTTTAACAACCAAAATCTCTGCAGCTCAAACTTACACTTTAAAAATTTATAAAAACATTTCCTGGAGTTCATAAAACTTCACTATTAGAATTGGTACCAGCCAGCCCAGAGTACTCCCTGAACTATCACTGCAAATCAGCTTCAAGCAGAACAAAATACATCATAGCAAAATATTCTGTTCATAAGTACAGCTAAAAGTGACAGCTCTTTTTCGAGTAGGAATAATCTTTTAATTTAATCTATGTGTAGAACACCAGTACTCACCAAATGATATCCCATATTCTGTTCCTACAGAAGAGCAGCGTTTACAAACCAATTGAAACTGTAAATTTTAACCTAAAACTCTTATTTTGATCATAGTTTTCAAGTATAAATACAGCTTTTCTGTAAAACAGTTGTTACTTGTCAGCTAGTGTCATTTGCATGCAGCACAATTTTAAGATGTCACTGCTTTCCCCTCATTCACATACATTGTGCTACACAAATGTCCTACACCCAACTGAGAGTTTAGAAGCCCAAGTATCTCAGATATTGCAGTCATTCATACAGGATTATTTTGCTTGTTTTGTAACCTAAGACTAAAACCGAGGTACTAAGGAGTAACAGGGAAGTTACCAATGAGAAAGGCAAACTTTGAAAATCAGCATATCCCATCTGAGAAAGATCATATGCTGAGAGGACTCAAAACTTTCCACAAGAGAGGTAATTTTACATCTGTTCAGAAGACTTTATCACCATGACACCGTTCCTAGAGTAACTGAGCACTTCACTCCATCCCTCCTTTCCCACAGTACAGTGCAGGAACTGAGGGCACAACATGGCCACAGAGGACTCAACTCTCCAGTTAGGCATTTCACTATCACTGTTATTTTTAATGTAAAATAGCAATTCCACACACAATGCATGGATTCGCATTGTACACGGATGATGCATTAACTTCAAAATAAAGATTTCTTAATGTGTATATACTGCCAACAATAGAAAAAGCACCACCTGAGAATTTCCAATCACCTGAACAATTGCATTTCTATTTGTATATGCAGCTATTACGAGAAAAAAAGAAAAAAAAAATCCAAATAACTAGGTTACAATTTTTGAGCTGCAGAAAGAACAGCATAAACTGACTGCATAAGCCATCAGTATTAGGCAGCATGTGATGAAGACTATCACTTACTAGCTTGCTCTGTAATTCTCCTTTTACTGTGCTGTACAACAAAATGCTACCAACTGCTGTACCAATAGCCAGGACATCTGACTGTTTGTCCACTTCTGCAACTTCAGATTTCCGTTTTTTCCTCTGCGGGCCATCCTGGAAAATTGAAAAGAAAAAAGTGTGAAATGAATTAGCCTGATCAGCTATTTTCAGTGTTAAGGCAGAGGAGAAAAAATACCAAACTGTATGTTTGGGACCCAGTCAGCCAGCACAGACTTAAGACACTGAAGTGCTCAGCAACCTACGGACTCATCCTGTACCTCCATGTGCAAGGTAGCAATGTTGCCATGAGCCACTTGGGAACATTTGTTGGAGTCCATTTTACTAGCCTAGCAACCACATCGCTGTGGGGAAAAATACACATTCAAGTTTTTCAGGGAGTTCATGTCTCATGGACAGAGGTAGAAATCAGAACACTTCACACACAAAATGGAAAGGCTTGATCAAGAATCATCAGTTTGTTTTTTCTCAAAAGCTACTGAGAAGAGTCTCACAAATTTTAAGCATTCATAATGCCTCTTAAAAAAGGAAGTGCTATCCCACTCAGCAGAGGGTACCAATCTAAGACTTAAGACTTTTAAGACTTAAAGCTTTGTGCTCTGCCCAAGTCCTGGTGTTGGGAACCAGAGATTGTCCTATGATCAGGCAATTCTTAAACTTTTGCCCTCTTGCTTTTCAAGTGCTACCAATTACTTCGAGGTGGGATTTCACTTCATCTCCCTTAACCAAACACCAGTGAGCACAGCAGTCATTTGGAAGGAGTAAAACCAGCTCTTAAGCATGTGAAACAAAAGTAAAGAGAGCCATCAAAAGCCAGTACATTTGTTCTCTTTGGGTTAATTCTACATAACTAATCATACACACATACAAAAGAAAAGCAAACAAAAAACCCGAAAACACTGTTCAAAGACTGCAGAAGAAAAAAATAATCCCTAATGTTACTGTTTTTTAATTTAGACTTGGGTAACTCTCTTTACATTTGTTACATCACAACAAAACAATCTCTCCAACCTAAAAAAAAAGATATATATATATATATATATATACACACACACACAAGCCAATGCTTTCTCTACATGAGAGAGAGATTTTCTCGGATGAGCAGACAGAAGAAGCCAAAGGAGATTGATAATATCTGAGCAATTAGCTTTGTGCAATTTCCATGTGATGTAGCTAATGTCACATAACATACATAACACAGTGAAGGAAAATAATTTTTACTCAAGCCCAGAGATAAAATGGCAATTAGGATTTCAGAGTTTTCAGCATAACTAAGATCCGTGAGTTCAACAATGTAGGATAAATTACTTTGGTTCTTTGAAGGAGGTCTTTCTTTTCCTCAGTATTTAACTCAGACAATACCTTCTGCAGAGAAGAGTGTTTTGGTTTAGGCCAATAAATACCAAAATGCCATATAGATACTTTTACATCAACAGCAGTCTTTCGGAAAAAAAAAAAAAAAGATTACATTGCTGTTTTATTGCAAGCATTTAGGCTTCATTTTTCCTGGGAAGGCGCTGAGAAGCCATTACAGTAGCAAAGCAGAAGCAAGCAAACCTACCAAGTTTTCAGATAATACATGAGAAAAGACTCAACAAGTTCAATTTTTGGTAGCAATGCCAACTACGTCACCTTGAAACTGCTGCCTGATATGCAAAGACAAGGAACACACAGCCAGTGAAAATGCAAGTACATTTTGTGTGTTTTCTGGTACTTTTTGATCCGTTTATGTAGTTTTACCGATTACCTCACACACCACCGCTGCAAAGCAAAACCATAATTAAGAACAGATTTTATTCTCTTCTCTTGCATAGATCTTTAAAACTTGTTCCCCCTCCATTTCAGTTTGTTATGACCAATTGCCCTTGGAACAACTGAAAGGTACAACAAAACTCCCACAGAAGTTCACAGTTATCTCCAGTGTCAAGAAAAAATCCAGAGGCAATGAACTCTTTTCCAATTATTTTTTCACATCTATTTCTTTACTGACCACCCTCTATCAGCATTATTAGCTGGACATTTTGTCAGAAGAAATACCAGTGGAAAATTCAGACACCTATTAATGTTGTAGATGATTTGAAAAATACACTTTAAAATAATAAAATAAAATACAAAAAAAAACTTCCATCCAACTTCTCTACCCTGCATTAGTACACAGACAGACTGCCAACTGCAGTAGAGATCCATGTGGGACTCGCTTGTGGGTCAGGGTCTTAACCATAAGAGCACTCTGGTCTTAAGGTCTTAAATATAAGAGGACAGGACAGCTGAACTATACCAAGTACCAGTTTCCATTTCATCTGTTTCAGACTTATGGCACCTCAAGCTTATTTAGCTTTCAACTTCGCCTGAAAAAAAAAAGCAGTGTTTTGATTAGATGGTTAAAATAAGTTATTTGTAAAGAAACTCTGCACCCATTTTTCCGTAATGTTCTTACTGGACGTAGGTCAGCCACTGAGACTTTCAGAAAAAACCTGAAGTCTTCTCTGCTGCTCTTATGTGATGTATAGCACTTAAAACACAGAAATAGGAGGAAGCCTAAAGAGTCTTCAAGAGTTGAAGATGACAGAGCAGTTGCAGCTCATTAGGAAGAAAGTGCAAGAAGGCATTTTGAAAGTTGGTGGTCCACATACTCTTGCTCAAGGCACTTCATGGAGCAGGAGCTGGTGCACACTGGAAGCAGGAAGCACTGACACTACAAGCATGTGTGCAGGGAACATCCCAATAAGCCACCATCATCATTTCCTGGGCCTGCAATTCAAAACTTGATTCCTAATAATTCCCCTAACAATTCCCACATGGCCTTCATTCACATGGCAACAGTCCAAACCCTATTTATTTTAGATGTAACTCAGCCAAGTACCACTTATAGGTATCTACTGGCACAGTTTTACTCTTAAATACCAGATGCTAGTACTACAGAGATGTCAACTCTTCATGGAAAAAAAAAAGACTGAATTATGGCAGGAAAAAAAAGATATTCTGTAAAATATATTTGGCAGAACAATCACATCTTAAATTCTTTAGTTCAGCCTACAGACAAACCAATAAATTACAAATTTTATAGCATAACTACTGCAAGAAATGGTTTATTTTCAAGCTCCACTTGAAAATGCACCAACTTTCAAGCAGTGAACAGAATTCAAGCTAATGGAGTAAGTAGGAAGCAGTGAGAGGAAGACAAATGTTGTCTCATTTAGTCCATTTTCCTTATATCCATAAACCAGGTTAAACTGGGGCCTCTGTGGGGTTTACTAGTGTATCTCTACAAAAGGTTTACTTTCTAAAAGCCACTCAGAAACCTCCTGTGCTTGACTTATGGCACCACAACAGTGCACTATGGAAGTTTTTTTACACAGGACAGATTAACCCCATTTTCAGTTCACTGAGAAGTGAAGAAGGTTCTCCTCAACCCTGAGATTAAAGCATGTACCCTTTCTTCTTCAAAGTTACGTGCCTAACAAACAGGTCAAGGCCAATCTAAAACTAGCCTTCTCTGCTGCATTCCTCAAATGTTCATGCCATTTTCAAATTTTGCCATTTCATATTTATCCACGGGATTACATATTTTCTTGGGAAATGGTATGTTCTAGCTAAAGAAAATAAAATTACTTCATCATAAAGAGAATTAAAAGGTACCTTACTGACTATACTCCTGATGTTTTCCGGTTGAATGCTCACCTGAGGTGAAGTTAAATAAAACAAATTCAAGGTGGATAACACCAGAGCCACCTAATGCATGCTCTGAATAAAGCTGCTGAACCCCTTCTCGCAGGGTGCCTGAGCTCGGAATACGTGTCCCAGGCAGCATAACAGTTTCCTGGATATACTCCCAAGGGCAAGGAAGCTCGGGGAGCTGCTGCCTTTACTGGAATGTGAGCTGTCCATAAGGTAAGTGGACGCACAGCAGCCGACCTGTTCTGCAGCATTATCTTTTCGATTAAGGTGAGACGTGCCATGAAGTTATGCAGCACTTCCTTCATCACGGAAGGTTTCTTCCTTATAAATTTTACGCTTTCCCTTGAGAGCCCCCCCTTTTTTAAGTAACAAAAAGTAAAAAGTCTCCAGTACTGCTTCCTCCACCAACACGTGGAATTTGCCTTACGAAAAGCAATCCGAGGATGCTTCTCTGAGAGGGGAGGATTCTCCTTCGCACGCTCCACGCCAGGGGATGTCACGCGTGGACATGCTACAAGGAACACGGAGAGAGGGAGGGAGGAAGGAAGAACGTAGGGTTTGTGGCAGAACCCTGCGAAGCTCCGCTCCTCCCCACGGGACCCGTAATCCCGTGCCCTCACCGGGACAATCCGTATCCGTTCCCCGGCCGGCCCGGCCACGCCGACCCCCGCCACATGGCGCCGGGAGGGCGGGGTGAAGCCGAGAAGGCCGTGACCACGCATCGCAGCTGCCGCCGTCTCCATCCCACCCCGTCTCCTTTGCCCGGTGCGCCCCATCCCCCCCTCCTCTCCCCTCCCCCCTGCCCCTACCTTGCAGAGAGGCGGGCGGCCCCCCGGCGGGGCCCAGGCCAGGCAGGTACAGGCAGCGCTGAGGTGTGCGGAGGGCACGTACTCGTGTTGCAAGCGGCTGTTCGCCGTCTCCCACACCCGCAGGCGCCCATCCGAGCTGGAGATGGCGAAGAACCGGCGGTCGCGGGGGGAGAAGGCGCAAAGGGCCGCGGCCGCCTCCCCGCCGCACGCTGCCGCCGCCATTGCGCTCCCTCGCCGGGCCCCTCCGCCTCGGCGCATGCACCGCCCGCGTGCTCGGGGCCGGCGCCTGCGCCGCGCGCCGCGGTGACGCCATCAGGGGAGCGCGGGACGCAGGCGCCCGGTGGGAGCGGCGGAGCGGCCCCCGATGCCGGGCTGGGGCGGGCTGCGGAGGGCTCTCTCCTCCGCCCTCTCCGCCGGCAATGGGGCGGCCTCCGGCGGGAGGCCCCGGGGACGGGTGTGGGGGACGTCGCTGTCGCCGCTGGAGCGGGTGAGGCGGCTGCTGCCGCCGGAAGAAGGGGCGGAACTGGAGCGATGCGTGGCGGCCCTGCGAGCTCCCCCTGAGAAGGCGGAAGCGGCCCAGCCTGAGGCGCTTCCCGAGGCGGCGGGAAGGCGGCCCGGTCCTTTCCGCCCCGGGGAGCTGGCGCTGGCGGAGATGCGGAGGAAGAACAACAGAACTCTGAAGGTGTTATGTCGTCTGGCAGAGGGGTCGGTGTTGGCCGGCCCTGGCGGCGTCCTGCCTCACCGCCACATCATCGGGCAGCTGCCCGGGCAGATGCTCTCCACGTCGGCCGGGGCGCGGGTGCTGCTGAGGCGGCCTTCGCTGGAGGAGTACGTCCTGCTGATGCCGCGGGGGCCCACCATCGCCTACCCCAAGGTACCAGCACCTCACTGAGCTGGCTGGTGAATGAGAGGTCACCGACCGTATCTCACCCTTAGTTTTCAACCCTCGTAATGTGCCGTGTTTTTCTCACCCGTAGGATATAAGTGCCATGTTAATGATGATGGATGTCCACCCAGGAGACACAGTTTTGGAAACTGGCAGCGGGTCTGGCGCTATGAGCTTGTTTCTGTCAAGAGCAGGTGAGAACCTGTTTTTGCAAAAAACAGAAGCAGTGCTTACCACACATTATTTTTCTCTTGACCACATACTTAAATCAGTTCTTAGAAGTTTTGTTGTAGTTCACATGTTCATATATAGTTCGTAGACTTAGAGGAAAAACTACATCTATGACAAAGAATGTTCAGGGACTGCAAAGTGTTTAGACTATTCTTAGGCTTCAGTCATTATTATTGTTGGCTTGGGCTTAACTGTACTAGACCCATTCTCCAGCCTCTTGCCCTTCTCAGTTTCGATGACCAACATGAATAATCAGATCTCCAGAAATGCAAAACATGGTTATGTAGATGTACACTGTTATTTTTTCATGTTACAGCTAGACTGGTTTGATCTAGGTCTCGGTGCTTGAAAAGGTAGAGCCCGTGCAGTCAGTGATATAAGTGAGGCTGAAACCTCACCCTTCATCTTTCATTTGTAGGCATCCATTAGTGGACTATACTTAAGAGTAACTTGACTTATGGGCTCCATATAGAGCAATTTCCTTAAGAAAAAATACCAACAAACCCACAGCTGTTTGCTGTAACTACTTTTACACACACCTGAAAAATAAAAAGGACCTTTTGAATTTATTTTTCTATATTTTTAAAAATATATTTCTGCTATATCTTCCCTGCAATGTTAAAAGACTTTTGAGGGTAAAGATAGGAACTTCATCATGGATCATCGTTAATAGATACAGCAGAAAAACACAAGTTGTGTACCCTGAAGACTTGTGTTCAAAGTTGGCATTTGTGGGCACCTCACCATCAGAGTAACTGGATATCTGGAGGTGCCAGCAGTGGTCACTGAACCTGAGAAGCAGCCTGTATCCTGAGCTTCCATGAAACCCCAGGATTTCTTTTTTAGTGTTTCCCAATGTTTGTTGAAAAGCAGCACTATATACTATGCTGTCTTTGTAAAATTGTTAGAGATGGGCTGTCTTAGTGGTTGCACTCTGTATCAGTCAACAGTTCAAGGCAGAAAACATCTCAGCACTCCCAGTTAGAGCCAGCCAGGTATCCAGGGTAGGTGGTGCTTCCTCTTACAATGTGGTGAGGGAGACAAGTTCTTTTTGTTCAAATCCATTAAATAGCCTGAGAACTTCAGTTTAGTTTTCAGCAAATATGTTACCAGTGCCATTAACCCAACCTTGTTCTGGGATGCCAGGTGATAGCTGTCATGGTTTCACACTGGCCTGGCTGAATAACAGATTTAAACCGAATAACAGATTTATATATTAATCTCTCTCTCCTCACTGATAGAGAAAAGAGAGAGAATAAGGAAGAGAGACTTATGGGTTGGAAACTAAACTACACAACTTTAATGAAACAGTAATGATAAATAGGAAAAATTACTAAGTATATACAGATATACAAGAAAATTGAAACCACATTCCTCCTGCCTTTCCTCCAATGACTCTCACATCACCACCAAGGCTGCAGGGCAGCCCTGGGAAAGTCCAGGCTGGACTCCTGGAGTCGGGAGCTGGAGGCAGGAACACACAGATTCAGGCTGGCACGGATCAGGACCACGGGCAGATGGATGGACAGAATCCTCCCAGGATGCCGAAGGAAGCAGGGAGGGCAGGAAGAAGGGAAGAAGCAGGAAGTGTTTGACCCTTGTGATCCCTCAAATTTATACCAAGTATGACGTGTATGGGATGGAATACTCTGTTTGGTCAATTCTGGCATCGATCTTGTCCGGTCCTCCCCAAAGGAGGGTTTCAGGTGGGACCTCCTTGCTCCTTCTGGAAGGTAAAATGTTCCTCAGAGCTGAGCAGTGTCCTTGGCTCTGCATGCCAGTCTCTGGCAGTAACTATAAACATCGAGTGTTATCAGTCCTAGAAGCAGACACTGTCTGAGAAACTTGCTGTTAATTTCAGCAAGTGCAGCTACTTACAAGAGACTTAGCTGAAAGCAAAAGTACAAACCAGAAAATCACCTTTATCCTGGCCCAAAGCAGGACATTCTGCTGAAGAACTAGGAATGGTTTCTCTTAAGTGAATGCTACAAACTAAAGTGCTGACACCCATCAGGAGCTTAAATTTGGTGAGGACATGTAAGCAACAGGAAAGGGAATCTGCAGGTTCCCTTAGTGAGAGAAACGGAGCAATGTGTTCTTAGTGCTTTGGTTTAGCTGCAGTAATCTCTGCCTGGCATGCTAATTCAGTTGAAAATGTGTATTTTAATGATGGTTAAAATTCTGCCCCAAGATCACTCCACTGCAGGTGGTCTTGTTTTGTATTGGGCCCAGGTTCTGAGGTCAGCAACTGTCCTGCTCTTCACCCCCTGCAATGTTTTTGCCTCTTACTGCTGTTCCTTAGTTCTTTCCAATCATCTTTCTTCAGTGACCTAGGTTTTTCTGTATTTCATTGACAGGATTTTGGTGATAGTGGGGTATTATCCTCAAAGTAATCATTGCTGCTATGGGGGCTAAGAAGCTCACAGAACAGAAGACAAAAGTCAGCACTTCTGTATCCAGAGATGCATTTGGGGAGAGGGAAAGTAAGAGTCACTAGGTTTTCCCATCTTCCCATATATGCAGATCCTAAATCTGAAGATTGAATACCTGATAATGGCTAAGGCAAGAGTTAGCTTCTGCTAAATACAGCAAATTATTTTCTGCCAAGAGTCCACTGTATGTATTTCATACCTCCACACGTGGACTTAGAGATTATTCCTCCTTTTTCAATGTGAGGAGGAAAGAAAGAAATTTACTGAACCAAATGCCAACAGTGTTAATCACATCTTAACACAATTTGGTGCTGACCCAGAAAATCATGGGTTCAATGTGCTCTTTACTAATGGTGACTAATTTTGCCACCATGTAATACAGTGATAACCAAGCAAGAAAAATAGCTGCTATGCAGGTAAATGCTGGATTTTAAATCTAGTGGACACATTACCAAGCTCCATGTAAGTATTTAATTTCCAAAATTCTCATAGGTGTAACAAATTTCATTAATCCCTTCTTTTAATGTTCTTGTTTTATTTTATTTCCATTCCTCTAATATTTCACAGAAACTACTGATCTGCAACACATCACAGTTAATACAGTGTTAAGAATGGGACATTTGCCATGACTTTAAGATCTTTGAGAACTAGAAAATATGATGTATGCAAACTTGATGTACAGAAGCTTTACAATAATGAAGGGGTTTGCTTAGCTGTTTAACCAGTTATCCTTTTTACTGCAGTCAGTTTCAAAATGCAGGAAACTTTTAGAATGAGCAGAGGAAGAAGTAAAACTGACCCCAACATGAACACTTTTATTCTTCTATTAGTTCCAAACTGATGATCTTGAATAGTAAAGAATTGATGCTGTCATTCTACAACTGTTTAAGATGATCAGAGGTGACACTGCTGAAGCCCTCCTTTCTTAAGTGTTGGTTCTGATCTCTGTCTCATCCAGGGTGAGATAGATCAGGGAAGGACTGCCAAGAAATCCATCTCTTTTGTTCAGAGAATGGGTTTGCAGTGGGATAACATAGGTGAGGGTAGAAGCCTGGTGACTCCAACCTAAAATGGCTTTAGAAGTCACAGAACTTCACCTGCTGAGTGGTGAGGGGGGGCCCTTAGGCACCTATCCCTGCCAGCATTGAGATAGGGTTGTGTATATATTTGTATTTTTGTTCTTTACCCCTTCTGTTATTGCCTTTCCCCTGTGCTAGTAAATCTGTTTGTTTTTTGATTTCCAACTCCAAGTCTCCAGTCTTTATTCCCCTTTTATCTTCCCTTTGCGGGGTGGTAATAGAGAATAATTTTCCCCTCTGGTTTTTGGTGCATCCAAACTGCTAAGCCGTGACACAGGTAATTAAAAGAATTTATTACATTTAGAAACAATAACTGGAAAATAACAGAAGCCTGTGTAAATCACAGAGTAGACTTGAAATCTTGTCTAAGGATCTCAGCTCAGTGAGCAGGGATGTGGTTTTCTCACCCTTTTCCCAAACCCTAAGAAGGAACAAGTGTAGGAAGAACAGTGCATGGAAAACAGCAAAACTTTGTGAAAAAAATTAAACCCTGCAGCTTCAGCCCTTGGTAACAAGGCTGAAAGTCACTGTCAACTTTATAGCACCTGCAAGTAGTGACCAGTATGGCAGCTGTCTCAGCTTGTACATTTGGTGGCAGTCGGGAGACAAGCATAGATTTACAGGTGCTCAGGTTGTCTTTTGCTGCAAGAGTTGCTTCAGAACATCTTAAGAACAGTTGGTACTACTATAACTGTGCTTTACTCCATCTGTAGATTGATGGGTTTCAGTCTCTGAAAGGATAATCTGCATATATTTTTTCTAAATGTAAAGAAAAAATTAAACACTAACAGTTTCATATGTAATTATTTCCTAAAGGAAAGCTGAGATTTAAAGGTGTACTTCTTTTATTCATTATGCCACTTTCTTCTAAATTCTTTGTTACTGTGGAGGGAAAAGTCTAGTATCCTTTATTTATTTTCAGTTGGGCCCAAAGGACGTGTTCTAAGTTATGAAATCAGAGATGATCATCATAATTTAGCTAAGAAGAATTACAGGCACTGGCGTGCTGCATGGAAAATAGGACATATGGAAGAGTGGCCAGATAATGTGGATTTCATTCTTAAAGACATTTCAACAGCTGCTGCAGACATGGAATCTTTAACACTCGACGCAGTAAGTCCAAGACCCCCCATTTGACATTTATCTTTTCCACATAAATAAATAAAATAAATAAAGAACTCCAGTGTTTATGCTAACATTTCCCATCTGTAGTTAATAAAAACTCAGATCCTCATCAATGAAAGAAACATTGCAATTTTTTTTTGTCAGATTACAAGTATTTGCAAGGGTGCAGTTACAGGTTCCCAGGTGAAAGCGTGATATGGCTTAAGTACAGAAATACTACAGTTAATCACTGCTATCTTGTAAGCAAATATAAACCTAGTTTCTTGCATTTTGGAGAAATTAATATTTTTTATCTAAGATACATGTTTCAAACATAAGAAAAATACACAAGCTTACTGAAAATATATCTAAATACTTCACTATCAGCAACATAGAACACACAATGTAATTGAGGCCTAAGTAGTGTAAGGAATTGCTTGCTCTCCTGTCCTGCTTTGTAAAGGGAGGCATGCTGAGGAAAACAGCTCTTCCATGTAGAGCAGACAAACCACTCTAGATTAATGCTTTAAACAAACAATTGTGTTAAATGTTTTGATCAAAGAAAGAATGTCTATAGCATAAAATATAATTTTTAAAAACTTTTAACAATCCACAGGAAGCATCAGATATTGCATGTCCCATTGTTTTACAGTTTGAATAGTGTTCTAGCAGAGGATGGATAAAAAACCAGTTTTCTAAATCTTGAAACAAACAACAAGCTAGCCATTGAGACTGTAATATCTTTTTGTGATAAAGATACACTTGAACTTTTGGGGGATTTTTTACATTTGAAAACTACATATCCAAATGTACTAGTAAATGTAGTCTTCCAAAAGCATTAATGTTACAGAATTTATTTAAGAGGAGTTTTAGCATCAACACAGGACTGCTACATTGGTGAAATGCTACTTGTTTTAATAAAAAATCATTTGGGAGTAGCAAGGACTGTGTTTGTAAATGTGTGGACCTCGGCTTTCTCTAAGGTTTTGAAAGGCAGTAATAAAACTGGTTTGTGATTGCATACTGCTCTTGTATGCATTTATTTTCCATAGAAAAGCTGCTTTTTAAAGCACTGCTACAGAAAAATCTAAGAGATGTATATTAATATTTATTGGGAAAAAACATATTTATCTTTCCCTTGCAGGTAGTTCTGGATATGCTTAACCCTCAGTCTGCTCTACCTATTGTATACCAAGGTCTGAAACAGGGTGGTGTGTGTGCTGTGTATTTAGCAAAGTAAGTCTTTAATTCTGGCCCATATGCATTTATTCACGCATCACCTAGCAAAATCAAACATCTTTTGAAATATAACACCCGCATTAATAAATTAATTTTAAAAATCTCCCCCCCCCCATTTAATTTTTTTTACGGAGTTGCACTCAGTATGAATTACATTTGGCTGAATCCTTTGGCCTTTACTTTGCAGATGTTCTTATATGATAACTTAGTGACATCCTCAAAAAAAAAGTGTTTTTTCCAATTTACTTGGTCAGGTTGCTAGCTCCTTTCCCTTATAATTGAAGGACTTGGGTATCACCACGGGTGAAGAATGTAACAAAGGCAGTAGAATTGTGACTAACTGTATCATTTGAAATTTCTAAATACTGCTTTATCCTTTGCATTGCTTCAAAAGCATCACACAGGTTATTCACCTTTTAGACGGAATACGGACCTGTAAGCTCCCTTTTTTGTGTGAAAGGATCATTGAGGTAACTTACAGAAATTGGTTGGTACTCCCTGCTAAAATTAAGAATTTCAAATCAAACCAAATGTTGGAAACTCAAGAAAATATTGAAGAAGCACCTGACAAGGAATATGAAGAAAGTTACAATCAGGATGAAGTAGTTCTTAAGGAAAGTGAATACAATGGTAAGAATATTATTCCTGATGAGATGTCCTAATACTGCAATTTGATAATCCAAGGGTATGAGGAAAGCAAGGTTTGTAGGAAAATAGTGCTTTTTCTTAGGTCAGCTGAGGCTGTTGTGAAGAATAGGCAAGCTTCTGGACGGCCTAAAACTTGTCAGTTTTGAAAGGGGAGATACTGTTATTTAAATTCAAATATTAAACTAGATTAAATAGAAAATAACTTGCAATCTGCAAACAAAGAATGACTGCCCTTCTACAACTACTGTGTTCAATTTTTTAATAAAATTCAGCTCTCTATACTAGTCCTGTAGCTGCTTCAAAGGACCCTGATGGGTTTCATTCCACAGAGGAAATATTACCAGGGTGCTGTTTTGTAATCCTGCTGTTCTGGCAAACCCCAAAAAGATGCCTTATACTAGTACAAATTTCCAAAATCCATAGTATAGCAAAGAGGTCTGAATGTATTAACAGGTGACCAAAAAATGCCTTTAACAGAAGCAAAAAAAGAAAAAGAAAAAAAAAGAAAAAAGTCAGGGAAAAATAATCCGTGCACACTGACAGATCTATTCTGCATGCATGTTTTAAACTTGTTGGAAATAATAAAAATTTACTTCCCACAGAATCACTTTCTAACTGTGCTGAAGCCTACAGCTCAGTGCCTTACGTTGCTAGACCATCTTATTGGCAGGAAGGTCATTCAGGTGAGACACTTGGAAAATTGTGGGTTTTATCTTAAATGTTTAGTGGTTTATTTTCAAAACTATTTTATTTTTGTACTAGCATCTGAGATGTTACTGTATCATGAAATATGAACTTATAATAATAAATTCATAATTGCATATTGAAATACTGATACAGTAATTTTTGTTTTTTAATTAGCATTCCTTACCAAGCTGAGAAAGTTTGGACCACTTCTTTCTTGAGGTTGCCAAGACGTTACCGGCTAATGTGAGCATTGTATCAGAATAAAATAAAATGTTATAAAGTAGATGCTACGTTTGTAGGTTGTGTAACTTAAGTAATGGCTGCTTTGATTTCTATTGCATATTAAGTTAGAAACTCCACAGAATATTTAAAGGGAAGGTTTTAACAGAATCAATAGGTATGATGTTGGGATGCAAGAAAAGTTGTTCCAAAAAGCACAATATTAGTTTCTGTCTCATCGGGTGTATTTCATTCTTCACTGCTTGTAAACCAGTCCATGGATTTGTCTTGGTTCAAGGTGCTACCTCGTCTCCTTTGGCTGGACAGGCTCTGACAGTCTACCAGAAATAAAGAGGGGAAAAAAAAAAACTGGTAAGAATCTAATGGATCAAAGTCTGCCCTTTGAAATGCAAGTGAAGAAGGTTCTGACTTCACCGCCTACCACCCGGTAGCTATCAATTTCTTTAAGAACAATGTTCTTACAGCACAAATGCAAGAGAAAGTGAAAATTAAATATGCACAGCTTTATCAAAGTAGTATTCAGTCAAGAAAAAGACAAATTGTTGACATGTATAGTTTTGGTTCACCTCCAGCACCCATGATGAAAGTTGTCAGGTTACTTGTGAACTTTAATATATATATGAAACATTCTCCACTGGTCAAAAATAAACACAATTTTTTTCTGACCTCTATCACATATGAATAGCAAGATCTCTCAAGTAAAAATAGGTTTAAAATTAAGTATTTCAGATTCTCAAGTCTTCACATAAGCATGTGATGATGTTTAACACATTAAGTACATTAACTGACATGTTGTAGACACCTGCCTTGTTCTGTATCTCAAGGAAATTGGAAATGCCAGATTTTTCCAAGTTGAGGGACCCTTGAAAATCACAGTTATGCTGAAGCTGTCAAAAGCACAACCCTACTGTAGTAGTAAAAATTTGGATATGAGTGAGAACATATGCAAATAAAAACAGCTATAACTAACAAACCCTGTATTAAATATGTATCCTAAGAACTCTGTGGTAGCTAAGCACAGGGAAGTGGCTCTGCAGAGCAGAGGCCTTATACTGCTCCCCCAGGATGTTCACATCTCAATGTGTTTCCACTCCTAGTAAATGAAACAAGTGTTTGCCCCATAGCGATTGCATGTAATGAAGGCTTCTGATACAAAGGCTCAAGGTGCTATTTTGAGTAGATTAACATGCCAAGATTCAATTACATAAAGCAATTTTCACAATAAACTCTTGTATTGTTTTCCATTTGAACCCCAAGGAAATTTTTGTATAAACTCTGTGAACACTTGAGAACTTGAAGGAAAATATGAATTGTGATTTAACATATGCCCAAGCTGATGACAACTGAGCAGACTGCCCTTGCTAAAAGCAGTGCTCCCAAGAAGTGCCCTTTAGCTCATGGAACACACACACTTAACTCACAACAACGCACCAGTATTTTTACTGTTTCTCATAGCCAGTCATGGGTGTTTAAGCCAGGATTATTTATTTAATTTATAATGCAAAAATTGTAATAAATTCTTACATAGACTGGGATGCAACTCAAAATCTACCATAATAGATAAAGGTAATTTGAGCAGACTTGCAACATCTTTAGGTTGCAAGTTATACTTCTAGAAAGTCATGAAACAATGTGAAAATGAAATTATTGCAATACAAGCACACGTCTGCCAGGGAACTGTTTTTGTAATAAGGATCTCTGCTCACAGAGAGATCATGTCTTGTCACACCAAGGACACATTAGTCCCTACAGTAGTCTGAAGGGCAAATAATGGCCTCATTTAACTAAATGAAAATTATTTGCAGTACTAAACTATACCTTGGACATGATAGAAAGGAGAGTCAATGAGCATTTCTTCAGTTGGAAAGGTGTCCTTCAAATTCTGGGCTGTCTGTAATTCCATCTCCAGAGTGCTAGTAGATGAGGAGGAAGATGATGATAATCCTAGCTGTACAAATCTTCCTTTCTTACCACAAAGCAGGCAGGCTGTAGGAGTAGCACGAGGTCCTTGGGGCAGCTGTACTTCATGATTGTAGTTTCTCACAGCTCCACTATGGTGAACTGAACGTTCTCGCTGCCATACATAATGTGTTGGAGCAATAGCCATCACCTGTCAAAACAGCTGTTAATCAGAAACCATAAAAATAACAGGGGAACACAGAGCTGAAAAAAGGGTTATCTAATTTATGTATGGCAGATGATTAATACTGCCTAGCTACAGTGGGTATCACTTTATCTCTTGTCTCATTAGAAAGTTTGCTACTTTAGACACAAGTTATGAATTAGATGTGGAAACACAATTTACAGCCCCATATATTCCTGTGAATGATCACAAATGCCAGATTGTGCTGTGAATACTGAATTGAAAATGGTGTTTTTTAGTAACTAACAAACTAGACAGATCTTCTGGTTCACACGATTACTGAACTGATGACCAAGGGAAGCTGGGAGGTTGTGCTGAGAAAAGCATTCAGCACTTCCCTTTTGTCCTTTTACTTTTCCTATAAACACAGAGTGTTGTCCCCAGATAAGATTCTAGAATAAATGAAATTCTTTTTTACCAGCTGTAGTGAACATTATTTTCTTAGAACAAGACAGTGCTTTTTCAGACAGATACATTCCACCTGAAAAGCGAGGACTGGTTTTTTTTCCCTTCCTAATATATTTATAAAATGTAGGTTGTAATACTGCATTAGCAGTAGAGAATGTTAAAAGTGTGACCTTCTGAGGTTTGTTTTAAAAGCAGTGAAAAACCTTTACCATAAAGTCTATTGAAGTTATATCTTTTAATTTTGAAAGGGTTAAAATTTCACCTGAGGTGCTACCATTTTTATTTTTATTTAAGGGTTTTACTTAAATATTTGCTTAAATATTGTAAAACAAAAAGTTATTTCTGAAGTGAATCAAGTAAGGTTGGACCAGATGATCCTTGAGGTCCCTTCCAACCTGACATTGTATGACTCTATGAAACAAGCAATGGTAAATTTTAAATAAAACAGTAAATATTCCAGTCAATAAAAACTTTGCAGTTTGCAGTTGTATAATACTATACTTTCCATTAAAAGCACAGTTTAAAAGAATGTATTTTAAATACAGAAAAAAAACGCAGGGTGGATAAATGGACTGTTACATTTAAACTGAAACTTTTCTTTCCCATGGCTTGTCGAAATGCTTCTGGGAAGAAATTACTTGTATAGAGCTGGACTGTTAATTGGTATAAATTATTGCAGTTTCAGCATCTACAGTAGTAAAACCCTCCCTACCTCTTCACAGCAGCGTCTGCTTACAATAGCCCTGTAGTCAATTCTACTCCACAGTTGATCTCTTAAAGTTAAGAAATCAGGGAAGCGCTTTCTCCAAGTTTTTCCCAAAGCCCATGGGAAAATGTCATACTTTGATTCTTCATCATCTTCTTCAACTGTATTTGCCAGATACCTTCAAATATACGAGCTTGTGTCTGTAAATGTTCAATCTTAAATCACTGTATTAGTATGATTTCTAACATTAAAATACATAAGTAGTTCTCCTTCCCATTATGGTGAGAAAAACAGCAACAAAAACCAGCCTTCCCTCTAGAGTACAGTATTTTCTTAATTAGAAAGTCCCATATGTATCCCTTGGTTAAATACAAACTTAACTTGAGCTGTTACAAAAATTCCTTTATGCTGGAGTCTCCTAAATGAGAGGATGTGCAAGAACTAACACATCCGGACAGCTTTCTCTAAACTGGCACTAAAATGAAAAGTTTCTGACTGATTTCTAAATAAAGCTTAAAACTATCTTCTGAAATCTCTAAGCTTTAAATTTTCTATTCCATGGGCTATAACTATGCTTAGAAAATAATGTCACTCACATTATATTAGCAGCAGACAACTAAATACAGGTCTACTTTCACATATGAAAGTAGAAATGAAAAACTTATGAAAAACTTAAATTATTTTCTTTGTATCCATATTTCTCTTCACTATGTGCTGGTTTTGGTTCTGGGCTGTCTTCTCAGGCAACAAGAAAACACTTATTTCCTGTGGATCCACCTAGTACTAAATTCCTGTAAATCATATCTGAAAAAAATGTTTACTTTTATATGTCCTCCCTAGTTTTCCCACTTTCTCCCAATTACCTAAATATTCCCTCTAGTTGCAATCTCACCAGACCCTTCATCCCTTTCTAATCCTCTTGCTCTTCTGGCCTGGCTTTTCTCCCTTCAGTGTGCAGCCAGATGGCTTCCTCCTCCATGCACTATGGACACTACCCAGAATACCATTCACAAGAGAAGAAACAGACATCTTTCTCCCACACTAGTGTGTAAATCAGAGCACTAATACCTGAGCACCGTAACACTATGAAAGAAAATCATGAATCCTGCTTTAAGTATAGCCAAATATTAATAGATTACATAGGCTTGGTTAAGGCAGATTGCTGATTGCACCTCTGTTTAAAAGTAGAGAAATTTTAGAACTGCTCAAAAAATTATCAGAAACTCTTAAGTAACAGCCAACATAAATTATGGTTACAGAGATTTAATACAAAGTTACCCCCAAAGTGTGATTCATGATGAAGTATTTTGGTACAAATTACTTTAAGGCTGGCAAAGATATAAAATAGTGTTTTATGACAGGAAGTGTGAGCCATGTGTATGTTGCCATGTATTGTCCTGCATTTCTTGTTAGGCATAAAAAATCTAACAGATTTAGACTGGTAGGCAGAATGCCATGCTATATATCATTGCCTTAATGTAAACATCCCCTCACTGCTGCTCAAGCTTGAGCCAGAATGCTGAGTTTGTACTTCTTATATATAGTATGTAGGTTATGTTTCTATGCTAGCAAACCAGATAATTTAAAAGTACTTACAGAGCAACAAAGAAATTGGATCTGGTATACTCATTTATTGTGAAGTTAGCCCTCTTGAAATAAACGAAAGTCATTGCCAAGAGATACTGTTTTAAAATGTAAAATGAAGTATCATTATTTCAGTATGTAACTTCCTAAAATGCTTCACACATTTATCTTGCAGCAAGGTGCTTTGAAATATACTTGCCTTGTCTGCAATTTTACAACAAGAGTCCATCCAAAGAAAGTCTTGTATTAGATCATCATCTGCAACAAAAGAAAGCTGTAGCATTTCAAACACCAAAATTGTTTTTTGTTAGAAAGTATTTGTAAATAAACAGCACATGATCCTTTTATTAAACCAAATAAACAAAAAAGAAGCTAAATCCACCAGCAGAAACTGATGGGAGAAAGAGATGAGGTGTGAAAAAAATTAAGCACCAGAAGACGACAAACTACAAGAAAGGCAAGGTGGAAAATCTAGTGACTGCATTTTGTTCATTCTCAGTGAATGTGAAAGGAAGGTGAAAAATGGCCAGTATTTTCTATTTATGTGACTCCTTCCTGCATTGAGTTCATCTAATAACACACAGTTATTTCTGAGGTATTACAGAATGTTGAGATCTCTGCATCTTGATTACCTGACAGCCTTTGTAAGCCAATACTTGCTTTATTATTTGTGGTCAGTGTATCACAGTCTGTGAGCACGCAATATATAATGTTTACCACAGACTCTGATTCTCTCTGTATGCAAGATTATATAGTGACCAAATGTAATCTTCCACTATTACTTAATATTTTCACTAAATTAAATACAAAACTTGATATGAAAGAAACAGCAGTGCAAAAGAGATGCTACAATTCAGATTTTCTTCCCATTCCACTTCTCCCCCTAAATGTTTGTTCCCACAATAAGAAACATGTTTATAAGACTGGAAGTCCAGCCTTTTTTAAACCTGATGTAATAGAAGATGTAAATTGTTTTAAATGTATTTGTTAAAATACAAGAGAAAATAGAAAGGAAAGGGATCATAAAAGTATCATACCACCTTTGTTTCATTTGTAATTTAAAAAGGTACTTTTCATCAGTTTGGTAGCCTTTCAGGGATCTTTAACTTAAGCATTAAATAAATACACAACTAAAATATAACAACTGTAAAATAACTCCTAAAATTACTGAGTTTAGAAAATGTAGATGCTTAATGGTTTTCTACTGTCTCATCAAACACTGATAACTGTCATTATTAACCTACCAAATAATTTAAAGAAAGCTGTCATTTCCTGACGCTGAATAACTAGACATGGTCCCTTTGAACATTTATACTTATGAGTAGGAACCTTTTTTTCACCACCTTCTTCATTGCCTTTAAAAGTAGACCGCTTTACTCTATTAAGGGTTTTTTGCTGATGTGATCCAGATGCACTCGATTTTAAATGAAGAGAGATGGTGGGAGATGTCTGACACACCAGATTGTGTCTCATTTTGGTAAGTAAAGATTCCTGTTTAAAAAAAAGAAGAAAGAAATTAACTACAAAAAATACTTAGAAACTTTGAAATTTCTCAAAAAGTGGAGGGTTTTGTTTTTTTTTTAATAGCTTTCTTTGTTCATGTTAAGTATTTCAGTAGAGCTTGTCTGTCAGGTGATATAAAAATTTTATCAGTACTACCGAGTCTTGTGCCCTAAGCTAACTATGTAGATTTCTTTTAGTTCTGATTTGATTCCACTGCCTTTTTCAGTAGAAGTGGCCTTCGATCTTTCTTTTGCCATTCAAAATTCTGTAAAAAGGGAAAAAATCTTTTTCATAAAAAGTTGCTTATCAAGTTTGATAAAGTTGGCAGATCCTTGTAGCCCTACACGCTTAATTTTACCAAAGAATCTCCAGTTCTCCCCTCCAATTTGTGACAGTGTATGTTTAAAAGAACATCAGTAGGATTAATGCAACGCATCCACAATTCAGAAGCTTATTCCTCGAGTAGGCCATGCCCTGAAGGCATAAGCAAGCAAACAAACGTGAGGTGTTTGGAAAACCAAACAGATATCATCAGAGTGAGGAAAGGCCGGAGAGTAACAAGTGACTTCTTCAGTAGGTCCCTTCACAGAGCATAGGGCTGCCTGAGACAGGCTCACAGCAGCCTGCCTGCCTCTGCCCCTCCATATTAAAACAAAAAAAGACCCTAAAGTATGGATGAGATTACGCTCTTCAGGCTCCCAGCGAGTGAGCCCGGGCGCCGCGCCGATCCGGAGCTGCCCCTCAGCCGCCCCGCTCCCTGTCCCCTCACACCGCCGCGCCCCTCACAGCCAATCCCAGCGAGGCCGAGAAGCCGCCTCAGCCAATCAGATTGTGGGATACGCCCGCCCCTCCCCGCCTCCCGCCGCCTGAGGGCGCGGGGCTGTGCCCGGCAGCCAATCAGAGGAGGGCGCCAGAGGGCGGGCTCATGGCGCTTTCGTCTCTCTGCAGCCAGCGGGGGCGGTGGTGATGGCGATGGCGCCGCGCTGTCTTCCCGCCTCTCCGAACCGCAGAGATCTGACCGTAGCTCCCTGCCGTGTCGCCACCCTGTCCGGGCGTTCGTTCAGTGCCCACAAGAGGAGTGGGGCCGCGTCGCCTGGGCGCCCGGCTTTGCCTTGCAAGGCGAAGAGAGCCCCGGTCCCGGTGTGGCCGGTGGCTCCGGGCGTGGCGGCATCGGGATGTGGCTCTGTCCTAGTGCCACACTGCCCTGGCATCCTGAGGGAATCCTCGGTGTGGATGGGTGCAGAGCCGGTGCAGTGTGAGGTGTCTGTGGCCCAGCATCCCGCCTTTGCCACGCTGCTTTCCTGCCTCTGCCACCCCCTGTTCTCCGGCTGGGCTCGACTTGTCTGCCTAACAAACAGCACTAAAAAAGCTTCCTTAGCACATCTACCCAGGATGGTAAACATCTTCACATCAGATAGATGTGAGGTTGTGAGGCAGCAGACATGGAACTTCAAAGATTATTAAAAATACAAGTGCAGGATATCTGGCTGTAAATTTTCCTCACGAGCAGCCAATGCCTATAGTATCACGCAATTAGATTAAGGCAGTTTATTGAAAGTTAATAAGAATGAAACACTCCCTTCACTAGTAAGACTTAGTGTGAAATCTTACCATTGTCTTTTGTTTTAAGAGCTAAAGATTCTAGAAAGACAGCAAGGAATACATCAAACTTGTTTCCCCCTATACAGGCCAATTAAAGTGTAATTGAGTTCATTGTTACGGTCATGAGAAGCCTTTCTACTCCTTCCTTGTCCATTATTAGTAAGTTGATAGATGTCTTTATTTAGGTGCTCTGAGCTAGTGAGTGTATTCAAGGCAAGATAATAGTCAAGTTTTTGATCATGTACTCCAGAGAGAGAGAAAAGTGGGCAATGTACAAACTAGCAACATCCCTTATAGAACTGGGTGAAATCAAGAAACTTGGCAGCAGGCCAGAGATAATACAAACACTTATCAGTTTGGCAAAAGTTGATTCTTTGATGTGCTCTCTTCATGTATATGTATTCAGGTTGGATTACCTTGCACTGAATCATTCTTTATTTTTGCATAACTTTTCATCTAGGGAACTCAAAGCACTCTTCAGTTAATTACCATTCATTTGCTAACTGGGGAAAACAAAGGAGAAGTTACAGAAATTTCCACATAGCCATCTAAATCATTCAGATTAGGAAACAAGTTACTGTCATTTTTTTACCCTACTGCAAAACATAAAACTGCAATTGTAATTGTGAAATACATGCTTTCTTATTCTTTACAACTTCGCATTTCTATTCCTTGGCTTACCAATTAAAAAAGAACAACCAACCACAAAACCCCCCAAAGCTAACAAGATAGACCTTTATCCCCACAGAGCTTTCCAAGGTTGGTATGTTTTTCCCTGCAGCTTTCCCCTTTCTGAAATATTTTTTGAGCAGGTGGTTCTACAACTACATATTAAAAGACTTTTTTTTTTTTTTTTTTTTTTAATTCTTCAAAAATCTGTTACAATCAGACTCAGCATTTGTGACTCTCTAAGCCCCCCTGTAATGTGTCTTTCCTCCCCGGGCTCTGCTCTGATACACACCAGATCAAGGACCTTGGCCCAGACTCTGAAGAAATTTGAGCTGTGAGAATCAGCTGTGCAAAAGACTACAACTTTACCTTTTTCTTCCAAGACTCTGCAACTTCAGGTAGGATTGCTGAGATGGAGCTGAATCAAGGATTCCACCTGGAAACATGGAAAAACAGAAATGAGAAAAGGTTGATGCTAAACACTGTGACAATAAGGACAGAATTTTACTTGACTCTCAGTCTTCTGCAGGATATAGTGGACTTAACTGGTTCTTAACTTTATTAGCAACAGTTTTCAGAAGACTGTTGAACAGTTCCTCCAAGAATATCTGGAAGAATGTAGCTTTCTGATTTCCAAGTAGGTTTCTGGACATAAGGGGGCACTGCTTCACCAGCAGCAATTTAAACTGAGCCAAGGCAGTGTTTGTCTACACTGGATTTCATGTTGTACTGCATTCCTAATGCTTCCTAGAGGTGGATGTTAAGTCAGTTTATCTACTCTTCATCTCTATATGTTACTACAGCTTGAACTGATTTATATATATAAATATATACACATATATATATATATATATATATAAATAATGATCAAGACCTGGGTTTGAAAGACCTGTGACTTATCTTATTTTGGGAAAAAAAAAAAAAAAAAGTTTCAATAAATGCACTGGAACTCAAGTATATGAGAGATGTAGTTACATGGCTACCCAGAAGATAGTCCAAAAAGGCAGATGCAGAGTAGTTTGTTTCTTTTAAACGAAAAAAATAGCTTAAATGTTTTCACTGATGGAGTTGTTTACAGATTAAGAAGCATCACTGAAGAAAAACACGGGGCTAGAATGTTAATAAATTATATTGAGGATATAAATACTTAAAAAATATTTTTTTAATAATTCTGAGGTAGGAAAACAAATTACTTTGGCATCTGATCATCTCTCCAGTGAACTTTTTGTCATTTAGAAAGAGAGCACCTGGGATGTCTTTTCAAAGTCATGTAGAACCCTTGGTCCTTTTAAATAGAGATCATTGTTAATAATAAAATAGGTATTTTTCAGTCATAGACTTTTCCTAATCATTGCAGAGTGTGAAATAGAAGGGGAAAAAAAAAAGTCTCTCCTTTACAGATGAAGCCTGACCTTGTTGGGGCAAACGGAGTCTCTCAATCAAGTATTTCTAGATGAAATGCACACAGGCTGAGAGCTTGATTCTTAAAGGCCATAACCAAACTGAAGCATTTATCTAAACAGCAAACTCTGGACATGCTGTTAAGTCTTTCAGAATAAAGGGTGTAGCAAGTCAGACAAGTTTTAGTATATTAAAAGGAACGGATAAACCACCCAAAGCCACATCTATCACCAGAAACCTGTTTTTTATGTGGGAAGAGAGTAAGAATTCACATGTGTGAAACAAATCACTACAGCATCATAGTGCCTGGGCTAGGACTAAGTATGACAAACTGAATATGGCTTACCTGTTTGCTGCTTGAGGTAGTGAAGTGAGGACAGTGGAAAGGTGCCTGAAGCTAAATCCTTGCTTTAGACAAATGTTACAATATGATTAGAACTACAAATGGCCCAGTGCCACTTATGGGTATGTCACTGATGGGTGAACAGACAGGAAAATTGGTTTCAGCTTTTTTTTTACCTGAAAAGAACTTCTAAGCATTCAGCAGGGTTTTCTAATACTTAAGTCAATGAATTCTCAAGTACTGAGAAATAAGGAACAGGAGTGTACTGACAAGACTAATACAGGAAAGTGGCAAAAAAATGTGAAGGCTGCCAGCAAACACAGAACATGTTTAAACATGCTGCTTCTACATACTTCAAAACAGGCCAGTGCTCTGCAGCAGCAAATCTACATAAAGTACTGGGAACATGGACTGATATACTCTGCATTAACTTAACTAACACAAAACAGACAATGGAAGCCTTTGAGATTTATTTTTAAGAACTGCCCCTTTGCTGGTTGTAAATAAAACAAAGTAGTTTCATCTGAAGAGTTTAAATTACTTTGTCAAAATAGATCAGGAGATAGACTACATTAGGTCTTCACCATACTCTCACAAAATGGCAAGTCATCAATGATCCATCAACTCTCAGTGTTAAAGGGAAAGGAAATGAACTGTACAGTACTCTATAAGTGGGTTTGGGTTTTTTTTTTTCAAACTTCTGACATCATCCACCGTATTCTAACTTAAAAGGCACTGGAGGTTTTGTGTTGCATTGGTGAATATATAATAACCATGGTTATTTGCTACCCAGTTGTGCCCATGCTGTTTCTTCATGCTGTGTTGTGCAAAGAGCACTAATAGGCAGAACTCCTCTGTACCACCATAAGCCTGGAGCCATTTGTTCCAGGTGCCAGGAGCACCAGGCTTCCTGAGACACAGGTGCAGGAGCAAGGAGCAGGTGTGTGTCAGCCATGCCCAGGGTGTTGCCACTCTACTGCACCTGCACCAAGGGGCTGAAGAGCCAACATTCACATTGGAAAACACAAACTCTTCACCTTGTATTTTTCTCCTTTTTTTTTTTTTGCCTCAGAAACAACCAGGAAAACCTAGACTTAAAAAATCTTTGTGATGAAAATGTAGCTAAGCCAATAAAACTTCAATAATTTTACTTAAAAACAAAACAACAACAAAAAACCACATTTGAAAATATTCAGTTTGAATCTAGTGAAAAACACATGCATAGTCTCAATGAGGTAATGTGTATGTACACATTAGTACACAAAACCACAAAAGATCTATGCAACTTATTATGCAGGAAATAGATCTACTATTTTATCTAGGGAGATGAAAAGTATAAAAACTTTGGTCCTTTTAAAAATGTCCTAGTTCTTTTCCTGAAGGCAACTTCAGCATTTCCTAAATAATACCCATCTGAATGAATAAAGAACACCTGGCCACTTTTGAACTCCAGCTGGCTTATTCTGTAACTGGGCAAAACAAGTACATTGCACCAAATCCTTCTCATCCCATTTTCAAATTCCAAAACTAAGATAATTTAGATTTACCTCTCAGTATACGGGTCACATAATTCAGATCACAAAATCTTTCAAACTCAGGGTATCTATTTATTCTCTGCTTTTACACTGCTGAACACAACTGAATCTTTGTTCAGAACCACAGCCCCTACAATACGGAACAATAGTAGTAAGTAAGACACAACAATTTCTCTATTGTTAAAAGCCTTATTTTTGGCGTGGCATTCAGAAGACTCACTCCATGAAAGGATTAATCAAGACTAATGTAGCTATATATGTCTGAAGTAAGGCAAAAATATTTTCATATGCAAGTAGTTTGGCTCCAGTCCCCCCATACTGCTCAGAAAAAAACGATATCAGTTTCAGTAGTGGGAAGGTAGAACTTCAAGGACAGCCCTTTGGAGATTAAAACAAGTTAAAATGTAAACTGGAAAGAATCTGGAGGTTTTTGTTTTTTTATTCACTCCCATCCAATGATCCAGGCTGCACAGAGTTAAATTAGAGTTGCCACAGTTTGTTAAACATTGAATGCCCCTCCCTAGTAGCAATGGGCTCTATAATTACTCCACAGCAGGTCAAAAAGTGTTCTTGTTTCTCTGACTTCAGCGATCACAAGTTGTAAACGTTCTATCAAGCAGAGGTTCAAGCAATAAAATGACTAATACAAGGGCTGTAAATTAAAGTGCAAAGAGAAAGAGATGAACTTTGGTAACAGCTATTGCTAAGTGAAATAATAAGGGAAATTCATGAACTAGGAATGTAGTTAAAACACAAAAGCAGTTTATTTCAGTGAGGAAAATAATAGCATTCTGTGAGCTCTGGAACACCTAGCTTTCTTAACCTCACTCTCTGCTGTCCTGTGTGTTACACTAAATTGTGTTTATGGGTGAGATTTTTCCTGCTCAGCTCAGGGGTGTATTTATTCATCTTTGCTTGGGTTATTGCAACACACACAAGTCAGAGTGAGGCAAGAGTGGGCGGGGATTTAGAGCATGCTAGCTGCTCCATGGACACTGCCTGTGTGCATGTTGTGGTCCTGTTTACACTGAGGAATAAATGTTTTCTACTTTTTGCTGAGCACAAAGGTTGTTACTGTGGCTTAGCTGACACACTAAATCCACATCCTAGTGACCCATACATATAGACAAGCTTCATAGTGACCCATACATATAGACAAGTCTGGCACAAGCAAATTTAATGGCAGACACCTTCAAGTTGTGAGGAAAGTACTTTATGTGCCTTTTGATAACACCATACTAAGAGATTGGAAAATCATCTCTCTATAACCATTTGCTCTGGTTCTGCCTACAGCACAGAGATGTTGTCATGTAATAAAACATGCTAAGCGCCATTTAAGACTCTCCCAAATGCTTTTGAAGAAGTGTTTTGATGAAGTTCCATCTGTATATTCTTTCACAGAGAATGGCTAAAAAGAAAAAAAAGAATCTAATATGCCAGAATTTAAACAATTTTAGTGTAAACGGAGCATCTCTTCCTACAGGTTCCAATACTCCGTTTTCATCTCAGCCCTTTCCAAACACTACCAAACCAATGAGTATTGGGAGGGACTGGGCACAGTATGGAATTAGTACACTTGCCTCCCTGCTACCAGGTAGTCTGGATGAAGGTTTATTAATCTTTTTACATCTAATGCTGCCATAGAGATACATTCTCAAGTAAAGACAAGGATGAAAAGCCTGTTACTGACCCCACCCACTGGAGTTAAGGCAGAGAGGTGAGAGGATGCCACAACGAATCAGACAGGCTGGTTTCTATAATCCTCAAAGATGCAAATAGAACATTCATTGGTTGCATGAGCATTTCTCTCCTGTGGCTACACCCTGTCTAGTTTTATGAACCTCTGAACCAAGAGCCCCTTACCTGATAGTACATATTCTTACTTTCAAAGTTCTCCAGCCCAGTAGAGAACCAAGTTGTGGGCTTCCGAAGCTGAGAGCACTGCCTCTGAACGGATTTCCATATCCAATGTAAATGACAAATTCAGCAAAATAGATGGTTACATTATAAACTGTGTTCATAGTAAAAAAAAAATAAAAAAATTCATAATCTAGAAACAGAAATAATCAGAAGGTGCTAAGTAGCTTTATGGTGTTCAGAAGTAGTTAGACACTCAGCCTAGCAGAAAGACATGACTGTTTTTTAATTTTTCTTACTGGCTCAATATTTGACCAGCTCCATGTGGCCAAAACATGTAAGTTATCTGTGCCCGTAAATGTTCTCATTATTCAAATCAGTTCTTTGTTATACAGTGGTTTTCAAACCTGCAGGTAAAAAAAAACTAAGCAGTAGCACTTTTATTACACTTTGAGCAGCAGCATACATCAGTTTGCAAAGGCCTGGAATCTTCAGAAACACATAATGGACAAGGTACTGTATATAATTTCTCAATACTGTCTTCTTGCAGGCCTTTCAAGGCTTCCTTCTATGCAGAAGGTACAGTCTGCAAAAGAAAATTAACCCAAACATTCTAAAACTGTTCTAATAATAAGTTCCTTAGCAACCCTATAATATAGATAGATAATATAGCAATGTCTACAGTAAAAAAAGCTATTGACACTTTTGAGCATAGGACTGTTTCTGGTTGTTTTAACTTTGCCGGCCTTAACCAGATAAAAGTCATCACAAATTTTCAAAAATCATTGATCTTTTGGAAAACACTAGGAAGATTATGTTTTGTAATTTGTAATACTACATGACATACTTTCTAGTGACAAGACTTTAGTTATCTCAGGAGGCTATACCCAAAACTGATCAGGTTTGCAGCCTCTGAAAAATCTCATCTAGACCTAGATTGCCAAATACTCCAATGGCACTGATCAGGCTCTCTCCACTCATCTCTCTGATCTGCTGACCACAGTGCATGTCACAGCCCCACCTTGCATGTTTCCTGATACTTCAGGAGTGACTCAGACATCCTTGCAACTTTCCCTGAAAGCAGACTTTGTCCCTTTTCTGTGCCTGGGGAGTACCACAAAGCCCAATTACCCAGTTTCTAAGGAAGACCTGGAAATGACCCTGTAAAGGCCTAGGCCAGATCCCAGTGTCACACTAATTCTTACTGACTTCAGAAGAAGATGGATTTATCTCCTTGGGCCTGATCCTCATTTCACTGAAGAGAACAGAGGATCTCCCACTGGCATCAGCACCTCTTAATTAGTGAAATGAACATTATTCAACAAACAGATCTGGAGCATATGTAAATTATGACAGTTGAAAAATACAAATAAAAAACCCATTATTTTTTCCTCTTTGCCATATGATAGAGTTGGTAATGTGTTTGTAGCATTTAAATTATAATTCATCTGAGCTGTAATTATGCTTTAATAAGTGCAAAGCACAACTACCTACTCTGCACTGCCTAATCAGCATTCAGCTATTTGATAAGAATAGGTACCTCCAACACTTGATAAAATTATCCTGTTTATAAGTCTTACCTTTAGAGCTGTACATTGAGGGAAGTTTACATAGAAAAGCCTTTAATAAGGTCACCTATTCCAGCACACAGAGTTACATATCGCCACAAAAGGCACAAAAAAGACATTGCCTTCCAACCCCTGAAACAAGGTATCTGTGTAACGGAGCTACTCTAATACTTGGGCTCTTCTAGCTTTTTAACAATATGCCTGTGTTAGTGGCTTTAATTCCAGGGAGAAGCTTCCCTCCGAATAACCTGGAAAAAGGGCAAGATTTATGGTATTGTGAATTGTCCTTCATTTCCACTGGTTTTCTGAGGAAGAGAAGCTGTGTAGAACAACTTTCTCTCCTTTTAAAGTACTGAGTAAGGCTTAAGCAAATTCTTCAGATTTGAAAACCTGGGAAAACTGAATCAGCTCTTTATTAGATTCTGCAAATTGGAGCCAAATGAAATGCTTACATTACAAAAATCAATACGATGCACCTACCTTTGCACCACATTTATGATATGGCTTTCTACAGGTGATAACAATTTGTGAAAAATACGTGTTACAGTAAAAACAAAACACTGTAAGAGGCTTCTTTCACTCACACAAATACCCTAAGACCATTTAACCCTCAGACACTTAAGGTTATGACTATTTTTTGTACACTGACAGCAAAGACCCATCTGGTGTTTAGAGGTGATTGAAGAAGCGGTGGTACTGCAAGCAGCAGCTGCTGTGAAATTTCAATATTGCAGACTAAGCCTTGGATTTTTAAACCTAGGCACCAAAGTTTATTTATAAAACACAAATGCCAGGAGAACAAGGAACACTAGCAGGTACCCACCTTATTCTGTTCTTCTACATTTTTATTTACTTATTTACTAAAGGCAAATGCCCACCATAAAATTTACTGTTCTGTACGATCAAGGTGATTCGATAATGACAGGGTAACTCTCTGATCACAAACCATTATATTCACATAGAAAACAAGCTTTACAATAAGGCAGGTATTTCTAAGCTTATTGAACTTGCTCATCTTTCTGAAGAATGCCATCGTTTGACTTTAAAGTCCTCTCAAGTTTTCACATTGCTAAGATTGTGCTCTTAGTTTGAGTCTTTGACAAGTGTATCAAATGAGTATTAAAAAGTCACACAAGACCACCAGAAGAAATAAAGATAATGTTGGGAGTCGAATTTGGGCTGTACCAGGAGCAGACCCAAAAAACCCCCCAGACCTGAGACATCACAACACAATTTTAGCTGTGCACTGTAGACAACAGTAAATACAAAATGAAAGATACAACAGAACCACAGCTGCTCAGTGACAAAACCACAGATAGCTAGTTTGCACTTAAATCTTAGAACACGCAAAGGCTTGAAGCAATTTCGTTGACTGAGGTCTGCATATACAAAAGTGGCAACAAGTTCTTATTGTACATAAGCACTGGTAAGAAGTTTAAAGACTCTGGAAATGCTGTTGATTTCTCATAAATGCAGGAACAGACTTAAGAGGGATGTCTTTCTGGTTTTCTCTTCTAAAATAACTTGTTTTTCTAGGGCACTAATATGTCTTTCAGAAAGATCTGCACATATTTTAACTGAATTAATGAACTCAAAAAAAGCTTCAGGAGGTATTTTCACTGTACTTACGCCTTTCTCCTTCCATTTTGGCGTTGCTTTTGTACTTTGGAAAGCCATTTTAAAGCCTACCCAGGCTTTCCTGTTTTCTCCTCAGCAACCTTGTAAAGCTCCCTCACTACCTGCCCTGTTGTAGGTTTCCACAAAGCTCTGCTGCTCAGAGACAAAGCACCCTACTCTACATTTTTCTGAACAAGTGTAGATACTGCAGCACCACAAGGCAGTCCTACAGTGACCTAGCATGTGCTGTAGCAAACCAGCACAAAGATCTTTAATAAATAGTGTATTCTATATCTAATAGTGTTCTGTTTTTTCTTAAATTATCTGAGGCATTATCAGGATTTATTTTAAACATGAAATCCTCACTGAGGAGCTCAAAGGGTATCACAAAACAAACTGTAAAGTGTGATTATTTATTACTGGCTCTCAGCTTGCTGTGGGATTGACCCGTGGCTACTTGCCCGCAGAGAGCAGACAAAACACTCTCCACCTGTCCTGAAGGAAAGGAGTCGCAAGGCCTGGCGGCCACAAGGCCAGGACAGAGCCCTCGGGGCTTCCAGCCCCCGGGACTACGGCGTCCCCGGCCCTCTGAAGGTGACCGGTGGGAGCGGGAAGCCCCGAGCTTTGTTCCCCCGGCCCCGTGTGTCACCCTACGGGGTGGCCTCCCCCACTGTAAAAGCCAACACGCCCGGGAGATTCCCCCGGTGACTAACAGTTTCTTCTCGACGGGGGGGGCGGCGGCAGCTCTCCCCCAGCTCCCCGGCGCCGCCCCCTCCTTCCAGCGACGGCCTCATCCCACAGCCCCTCCAGCGCGGGCGGGGCAGTTTCACAGCCCTATTATGGGAACAGGCCGCACCTGGGCTACCCCACACCTCCTCCTTCCTTCCTTCCCTCCCTCAACCCTACGGAAGAGACTATACTTAGGACGAGACGAAAGCGGAGACACGCCCTGCCCTGTCCCATCCAGTTTCACCCAGGTGCAGGTGCAAAGGGAGAGGGCGGTGGTTTAACAGCGCGCCCGGATGGCCCAGGGGGAGGAGTCACTGCCGCCGCCACCCCCTGCGCGTCCCAGGTGTAACCGGAGCCGGGAGGGTGCGGCGAAGCCACCACCACCTGCGGAACCTGTCGAGCAGCTCACTCGGGCTCGCCGTTCGCGCACGTAGCGCTCAGTCTCCTCCGTCCGCGCTCCGGGGGACTCTTTCTCTGGCCTCTCCGCCAGCTCTCCGCGCCCCGCCACCGGCCCGAGTCATGAAGCCGCTCTACGGGGTTGCGCTCCTGCTGCTCTGCGCCGTCGCCTGCGCCCAGGACAGTAGTGAGTACCCGCACCCCCTTGTCTGCCCCACACCGCACCCCTTCCTCCTCCCAGTTAGGGGGGCCCCGGCCCTGGGATCCCCCCTTGCCGCCTCTCTCGCCCTCCGCCGGCTGCAGAGCGGCCCCATCGCTCGCTCCCTCCCTTCCGTGTGGCGCTACAGAACGGCGCCTCCTTTCTGCCTGGGGCGCGGGGCCGCTGGCGAGCGGGGGTGAGGAGGGAGTGAGGCGTGAAGGAGGCAGAGGTGCCCCGGCAGCCCGCGGAATGGGCCCCTGGGGAGCCCGGGCGCCACCAAGGAAATCCTTGCCCTTCTCTAGGGGAGGGCGGGTGGCCAGGTGGGAAGCGGTGTCCGGCTCCGCCCGGTGAGGGGCGGCTTTGTCTTTGCTTCCTGCCCGCGGAGCCGCGGGTGGCGGTGCCCCCAGGCGCCCGGCTCCCTGCCCCGCAGCGCCCTTGCTCCCAGCCCCGCTTCCCTTCCAGCATGCAACTGCCGGAAGAACAAACGTGTGACCGACTGCAGGATGTCCAACGGCGTCTGCTGGTGCAAGTCGCTCGGCTCCACCGCATCCGTGAACTGCGAGACTTGTGAGTGATAAACGCGTGTGAGCCCCTGCGGGGTCTGGGCTCTGGTACGGGGCCGCAGGGAAAAGTGGCAGCTCAACTTGAAAGGCAGCGTGTGAAAAGAGCAGCGAGTTCCCAGCAAACTTGTAGCAAGGAAGGAAAGAAAGCTTCTTCCTCGTCGTCCTAGTCATGCGGTGATGGAAGATAAGCACTTAGGATTCGTGCTGTGTAGCTTGTGTGGATGTGCCTACTCTTACCCTGATGGCTTCCCCATCCCTCTTAATTTTTAGCTTCCCTTTAAGCACGTAGCGTGACTTTTGTTCTACAAATCCAGTGGCCAGTGAGCCTTGTCTCAGGTTCTTACTCTTGGTTCAAGCTCAACCAAGCTGTAGATCCTATGGCCGAATGAAATTGAAGGTGGCTTGGCTTATCAACTTCAGAAGTTGATATGCCACTGTTGCTTCCTGCACCTACTTGGTAGATGCCTGCTCTTCCTTGTAATGAATTAAAATGTAATTGCTTCTGATGCAACCTTGAGTTTTTACAGACTAAGAGCTCTGTATGACACGAATTTTGGTTATTTTTAGTGACTTCAAAATGCCTGTTGATGAAAGCAGAAATGTCACACTCAAAATCGGGTCGTCGTGGGAAACCAAAAGATGCATTTGAAGATACTGATGGCCTTTATGATCCCGAGTGTGAAAATAATGGAGTTTTCAAGGCAAAGCAGTGCAATGGAACGACCTGTTGGTGTGTGAATACAGCTGGTGTTAGAAGAACTGACAAACATGATGCAGACTTAAAGTGCAATCAATTAGTCAGAACAACGTAAGTCTTTCAACAGGGTGTGTTGTGACATGAAAACATTCCTGTATTAGGCTCTGTGTTACAGAGGATTTATGTGTGAATGAAGATGGAGCAATAAATGATAGTTCACAGCTTTTGGTTTTTTTTTTTCTTGAGTAATAAGGAGACACTGAAAGGTTGTGGAGGAGAGTCTTTGAATTTTTTTTTTCTTGTTGCTCTGTTTGGTTTTTTTCCTTGGGGTTAGATTTTTAGCATGTGTTGTTACATGGCATGTGCTTTAACAGTATTCATTGTGCTTTCCTATTACTTCAGGTGGATTATCATTGAAATGAAACACCGTGAGAGAAACTCTCCTCTGAACACTGAATCTTTAAAGAAGTAAGTGATGAGAGTAACACATCATTGCATTGTCTGAGTGTGCCCCTAGATATCAAATGTATATCTAAAGAATCATTTAAAAGCACTTTCAAGCCTGTGAACTCATTTCCAAGACATCTTAGAAGTGACATGCCAGTCCGTGATTGAATTGCTTTAATTTTAATTGGAAATAATTTACTGCTAATTAAATTAACTTCTATTGAAAATTGATTGCTACTCGTTTTTTATCATGTCATTATGCTGAAAGACATGGACAGTAAAGCAGTGAAATTGTCCCAAAATTAAGCTAACAAAGATGACAGAGGAACTACATAGATGGAGCAGGAGAAGAACAATGGTTTAGCTATTTTTTGGCTGAAAGAAAATCATCTTTGTATCAGAGGTCATATGGCAAGAAAAATGTGCTTGTAGAAGGTACTAGAGTTTTTTCCCCACTGGAACAAAAGCTGCTGTTCTCAACTTCCACTTCTGAACTCAAACCTGTTCAAATTCTTCTCTCTTAACACTGCAGTAACATGTATTTTTCAGTAGGTGCATCTTCTGTTAAAAATTAACAGAACTCTAGCATAACTTCAAAGTGGAATTGTATTTGGTTTGGTTGGGATGGAGTTAATTTTCTTGGTAGCAGTTGTTATGGTGCTGTGTTTTAGACTGGTGACCAAAATGGTTTTGATCAGTTGCCAGCATTTTAGCTTTTGCTGAACAGTGCTTTCATAGTGTCAGGGCCTTCTCAGACTCTTAACTCTGCTGCCCCAGTGAGTAAATTGGGGGGTGGGCAAGAGATTGGGAAGGGTACACAGCACAAATGGTTGACTCAGACTGACCCAAGAGATGACCCATATTGAATGATGTCATGCTCAGCAATAAATACGTGGGGAGTTTTTCCTAAGTAGCCATTACTGGAGATTGGCTGGGCATTGGTCTGCTAGTGGCAAGTAATTGCTTTTGCATCACTTCAGGTTTTTTATTTTCCCTTTCATTTACTAGACTGTCTTTACCTATGAGGTGGTTTGGGGTTTTTTTGTTTGTTTGTGAGGGGTTTTTTGTTGTTGTTTTTATTTATTTTCTTTTGTTCTTATTCTTTTCCCAGCCCTGTCAGGGAAAAGTGAGTGTCTAGGTGAGGCTTCTATCTGGGGTCAGCCCACTGACGAGAGACTGCAGGAAAAAAAGCAATTATACTAGGCTTCCCTACGTCTGAAAATAGATGTGTAAAATAGTATTGTCTTTTTATACCAGCAATGTCTTTTATACCCTTACAGGTTCTTCAAGGATACAATTAGCAGTCGTTACATGCTGGATGGACGCTATATAAGTAGTGTTCTGGTAAGAGGCACATAATTTTAAATAAAGTATCAGAATTTTATGTTGTGAAAACTCATTTTACTAATGCAGAACAGGATGAATCCTTTTAGAAGTTCTCAAAATAGTGACACTTAATGAGCAGCTAGCTATATCTAAACTGAACTACTGAGAAATTATGCACTACCTCAGTCTGAATTCTTACTTGCTTCGCTAAAAAGTAGAATTTGAATCATGCTGTAAACAGTTGGCTTGAGAACAAGTACCATAAACTTAATTAGTATGCAAGTTCACAAGTTGAATCATAATATTTTTTTGTGCATTTGATAGCTGGATTTAAACTAACCCCTTTGAATACTGTACTATATTTGCAGTATGAAAAACCTTACATAACTATTGATTTGAAGCAAAATTCTTCAGACAAATCTCCTGGAGATGTGGATATAGCTGATGTGGCCTACTACTTCGAAAAAGATGTAAGTTTGTCATGGATAAGGTGCCTAAGTTTGTATGGGTATATTGTATTGCATTCAGTAAGTAGTCTTACCATGTAGTGACTAAAACAAGATGAACTATTGATGTGCCTGGTGTGGTGTCTATTACAATGTCAACTAGCAAGTCTCCTTTTCCTGTCTGTTCTTAGGTAAAAAATGACTCCATCTTTCAAAATGACAACCTAAATGTCAGCTTTGATAATGAAGCACTGCATTTTGAGAAGACAGTGGTCTACTATGTTGATGAAATCGCACCGGAGTTTTCCATGAAGTCTCTGACTCCTGGCCTTATTGCTGTCATTGTAGTAGTAGTAATAGCAATAATTGCTGCAATTGTTGTTTTGGTAAGTTTTAACAAAGCTGCCATGAAGAACAGGTAACAGTGTGATTTGGGAATTAACATCATACCAGGGTAATTGTACTCTTGTGGAAACAGGTTTTTTGGGTTTGTGGGGTTTATTGTTTTTTGGTTTTTTGAGACATGAAAAGTGGGAAAGAGGTGATGGACATATAGTCTCTGTTTTGTGTTCCAACTAAAGGGTGTTGCCTGGAAAATTAAGGTATATGAAAAACTTGAGGTGAAGCAAGTACCTGTCTTGCCTCCTGGTAGTTGAGAGCAACAGTTTCTCATGTACCTACCTTTCGAAGGATAAGGAGGAGACAGCTTCAAGTTGATAGTTTGAAGTCACAGCTAGATAAAGTTACATGTAAGTCAAGGCTTAATTGAAACTTGAAATTATTCTGTTTACAGGTTCTGACAAGGAGGAGGAAAGGGAAGTACGTGAAAGCAGAGGTACTTAATTTCTGTTTATGGTGTATGTTTGGGGAAAAGGTTGGCCAGAATCCAGCAACTCAAGTTTGGTGTGGGTTAGAAGCTTGCTTTGGGTGCTTCAGATATGGTGAAGGAGACAAAGTATGGAAATTTACTAACTAATTTTTTTTCTACATATAATTGGCCATGTTCATTCTGCACTACATTCAAAAGCAACTGGTGATGTGCTTTGTATGCTAGGCATAGGGGGGCAGTGCTGACAGCAAGTACTATTTTTGCATATCTACAGCAAGGGCTGTATCAGCAACAGGAGATTTACATAAGGCTTGCATTTTCTGTTGAGTACAATAACAAACAGTACAGTGCATGCTGTTTCACCTTGAGCCATAGAGCTCAGGAATTTGGATGATGTAGCCAAGTAGTAAAGTCTGCTCCCTGCATACCCCAACATCTGCTGTGGTTTTTTTTTTTTTTAAATAATAATAAGCTGAAGTGATCTTCGCATGTTTGCATCATGTAACACTTTCAGTGTTACATCAGATCCCCTTTTTCATCTTTTTTTCATCTGGGATATTGAATCCTACTTGGGTCTTATGTTGAGAAGTAGGGCAAATGTTGATCTCCCTGTATCTTCTCCCTTGCAGGTAAAAGAAATGAATGAAATGCGTAGAGGGCTGAATGCGTAATTAAATCAGATGAAGACAAAGTAAGATGCAAACAAGAAGGCAGCAGAAACATTGGAAGCATGGGTCTTAACTCATTAAATATTCCTTCTGAAAGGGAGGCAATTGTGCTCAATTAATGATTGCTAATCTAACCACCAAGACTGGTAACCATGCTATTACTTTTACTATTTGTTGATAGTTAAATCTTAAGTGCCCCATCTCAAGTTAAATTTAATTATTGCTCTCTGATTTATTTTTTTTTTAATTTTTTTAATGATTAAATTAGTTGACTACTGCTGTTACTAGGGTTTTGGAGCATACATGCTTAAATGGTTATTTTAGCCTTGTGGGAGGTTTATTGAAAATGATAGGTTTTGTAACCATATTGTAATAAGACTGTCTCCTGTGTCACTGAATTATGATGTTTTTATGGTTGGTTGTACATATTTGAAGTTGCTGTAACTTTTTTTATAACTTGAATTAATAAAACTGAAATAGGCTTCTAATTCTTCCATGTTGAAATGATGATGCCAAGTTACACTGCTGAATTTTAATACTTCCTTAAAGCAAGCAACCTCAGCACAAGTGAAAATATCCTAGAACTCCAATTAACAAAGTTTGTATTAGCCATCTACTATCTAAATAACATGATTTTTTTTCTTAAAGCTGTGAAAAGGATGTTTTATCCTATTTCCCCCTCTTTATGTGCATCAGGAGCAAAATAAAATATGGATTGTTTGTATAAAAAAACCCATATGCTGTGACTGTAGTAATTTCAGGAATGTATAGACAGATCTTTCAGATGCTTCCTAAGTATAATAAAACAGGCCTCTAATCTACAAAAACTTCTAGCAGGGCTGGGAAGGGGTAGACTTGGCATCTGATGCTGGAACTCTGGAAGATCTGTTACACCAGGACCTTGACTTGCATAGATACCTATTGCAAAGCTGCTGCAGAGCTAGAATCTGTTTCTGCTCTTACTACCCTTCAGTGAATTATTGTTAGTGTTTGCTCATGAAGGCTGATCAGACTTCCACAGCCTATCTACCCCCCAGAGCTTTGGATAAGAGAGCTGGTTTTGGCAGTCAGTAATTTAAGTGATGGATATTGGCTAGCAAGTAAACTTGTAGTCTGCCTGCTTTATCTGATTTATAAAGGAAATGCTGTAAGTTGCCAAAGAAATAATGAGGTACAAGAGAAGGAACTGAGTAACAAATCTTATTAGTAATGTGTTTGTTTCAACCCTCTTGCTTAAAACAGGACAAGTAGGATAAATTACTGAGAAAGTAGTCCACATGCTGCATGTATAAAATTACATGTGAAAGAAACACCATTAGAGATCTTGTGTCTGACTGCTTACATATAACAGGGAAGTTACTGGAGTGTACTCTGGTCTAACAGGTCACCAGTATACCTGCCTTAAAACAAGGAGGTAGCTGATGTATGTGTAGCTGTGTTGGTTGTTGAAAAGGAGAACTGCAGTTCTCTTGGGTCTTATAGTATCTGGTGTGATGAACTTAGGTGTGTGTACTGAGCTGCTACAGCCCCCAGGTGTACCAGTTTTCTCTTGAGTCTGCAGCATGTTTTCAGAAGTGAAGACATACACACCGGTTGATGATCAAGTTGCTACTTCTGCAAAGTACAAAAATCCTGACACTGGAAATTTACCCTTTGCAGATTTGTCAGCCATAGCTTCTCTAGGACAGTCTCTCCCTCTGGCAGTATGCAGGCGATTGGCTGAGGTATGCTGAATTTCATACAAATCAGTGTATTCTACATCCTGCAGCTTTATTGTGCTGTACAGGTTTTCTTTATAGCTAGAAGAGGCTAATGTGCTGAAATAAAAGTTTGTATAGGCAAGTGCAAATCTTACTACTTTATTATTACACTAACATATGTATTATTACCACTGAGCAAAATGAAATGTTTGTGCAATTATGACTTTTTAGATTATATACAAATAACATATTTCAGAAAGCATGCCCAATACAGTATCTAAAATTTTCTTACAGATACCTAAGTAATCCCTACGTGTAGTTTTCACAACTACAAAATTAAATCATACCAAGTTTGGTAAAAGAAAAAACATTGGTTTTGAACCATGTATATTTATATCCTCACCTGCTGGATTTTTATTGCCATCATATAGAATGACTTTGGATTATAAAGACTGCTTGGAACAGCCAAAAAAACATTCCAGGAGACTAAAAATACTTCCAGCTCCACTGCCCAAATGTACAACTGCTTGTTACTGAATTCTAGCATCTACCCAGAAAGGCTACAGTCTTGTATTACTTGCAATTGTCCATAGCTGGGCATACAGGCAGGCAGGCATGCTGTAAGTATGCCTCATCTGCTGGGGGTAGTTGCAGAGTTTTTTGCTAAAAGTTGTCCTTCTTGCCTTAAGCAGTGACATGGAATGGTGTGTAATCTTAAAGGCCTCATTTACCAGCTTGTAAAAAACAGTAAAAACTTGATACAGGTAAGCAGTGTTTTTTTGTCTGATAAACCCTAGGTGCACCACAGAATCTTTTTGTGTTCAGGTGTCTGCAAAATAGAGTATGGCTGTGCCAAATTGATCTGAGTCAAAAAAGTGCATAAAAGAAAGTTAAGAGGTCCTTAACAAGGCAACAACCACGTTTTATGTCTCCAAACATATTAACTAAATATTCTTATCTTGATAATATTTTTTCTGCTGCATTATACATATACACTCACACCTGTCTACGGCAAAATTTTCTGGTGGCATTTCACAAAAGCATTAGACCTGCCACTGATCACACCTAAATTATTTTTCAAAGTTTAATTAATATTTATTATTTATTCTTTTTTCCTGTAGAGTGGTTAAAGGGCACCCATTTTCTTAACTGAAAACCCATTGCAACTTTTCTGTGTATGTTATTTATGCGTAAGAAGGCAACAAAATTAATTAAGGTTTAGGTTGGCATCCATTCCTATCTGACATTGAGCACAGCAATTGCAGTCACTTTTTCATTCCAGTCACTCCTAGTAGGCAGGGGTGAAAGCAGGAAGCACCCTGTTAGCAACAGAATGATGAAGCAACCAAGCCTGGCAACAGGAATGTGGTCCCCTTCCAGAGTTAGGCCCGTGTAGATCAGTCAGTGCATCGAGCTGACTTGGAAGAACAGATGAAGAAGCTGAGGAAAGGTGTTTGATCCAGTGGTATTTTGTGCAAGAGATGTCAAACATAAATATTTTTCATGGGCTGTGGTTGCCATGTGAAGAGCGTTAGCTGCCACTTAAGGTGGTGGCTTTGTGTAAATGGGAGCCTGCAGCCCAGCAGAGCTGCCTTGAGCAAACTGCAGAATGAAGAGGTGTAACCAGCCAGAGGACAGAGAAGGAAGCACTGCAGTGTGCAGCGATTACATCTTAGCAGACATAGCAGCTGGTTTCCAACTCAAACTAGCAGAGGAAGTTAAAGGAAACGAGAGGAACATCTTCAAATATATCAGTAGTAAAAGGAAGAATAGGGAAAATGTGGGGCCACTGCTGAATGGTGCAGGAGCCCTGATAACAGAGGGTGCAGAGAAGGCAGAGTTGCTGAATATCTTCTTTGTTTCAGTCTTTACTCCTAGGACCAGCACTGTGAACTCCAGACCCTGGACTTAAGAGAAAAAGCCTGGAGGATGTAAGACTCACCACTGGTCAGTGAAGGCTGGGTTAGAGATCAGTTACTCAAACTGAACATACACAGGTCCATGGGCCCTGATGGGATGCACCCAAGAGTGTTGAGAGAGCTGGCTGATGTTATCACCCTACCACTCTCCATCATTTTTGAGAGATCATGGCAAACAGGAGAGGTGCCTGAGGCCTGGAGGAAAGCCAATGGCACTCCAGTCTTCAGAAACAGCAAGAAGGAAGATCCAGGCAATTACAGACCAGTCAGCCTCACCTCCATCCCTGGAGAAATGGCAGAGCAGCTTGTTCTGGAGGTCATCTCTAAGCACATGGAAGAGAGGAAGGTTATCAGGAGTAGTGAGCATGGATTTACCAAGGGCAAATCATGTCTGAATAATCTGATGGACGCTTATGATGTTGTGACTGAATGGGCAGAAGCAGGGAGACCAGTGGATGTAGTCTAGCTTGACCTTAGCAGGGCTTTTGATACAGTCTCCCATAACATCCTGAGAAAACTCAGGAAATGTAGAAGAGTCTGCAGTGATACAGATTAAGAACTGGCTATGCCCAAAGAGTGGTGATCAATGGTGCAGAGTCCAGCTGGAGATCTGGGATTGGAGTCCCCCAAGGATCAGTGCTGGGTCCAGTCCTGTTCATATCTTTATCAATGACCTCGAGGATGGGACAGAGTGTCTTCTCAGCAAGTTTGTGATGACACAAAACTGGGTGGAGTGGCTGACACCTCAGAGGCTGTGCTGCCATTCAGAGGGACCTGGACAGGCTAGAGAGTTGGGCAGGGAGAAATTTAATTAAATACAACAAAAGCAAGTGCAGAATCTTACATCTGGGTAGGAACAAGCCCAAGTACCTGTACAGGTTGGGGACTGAGCTGTTGGAGAGCAGTGAAGGGGAAAGGGACCTGGGGGTACTGGTGGATGGAAGGATGGCCATGAGCCAACAATGTGCCCTTGTGGCCAAGAAGGCCAGTGGCATCTTGGGGTGCATTAGAATGGGATGGGGGGCTAGTAGGTCAAGAGAAGTTCTCTTCCTCCTCTACTCTGCCCTGGTGAGGCCACATCTGGAATGTTGTGTCCAGTTCTGGGCCCCTCAGCTCAAGAACAGGGAACTGCTTGAGAGAGTCCAGCACAGAGCAACCAGGATGATGAAGGGAGTGGAACATCTCCCCTGTGAGGAAAAGCTGAGGGAGCTGGGGCTCTGTGGGGGCACAACCAGCGCCTGGCAAAACCTTCAGACTGACGTATCAGGGTGGTAAAAGGAAGTGTGAAAACTTCAAGTAGTCCTCATATGGGCCTCCAGGGGCTTTTTGGAAAGCACCCAGGGACACCAAGAAATATTAAAGATTTAACATTGATTTACCATGCTGAAATAAGGGAGAAGTCAGGTGAGAAATCTGTGGAAAGAGTCCCAGGGACAGGCCAGGAGGGAGAAAAGAAGGCACATAAAATCCAAGACATATTTTGCTGTAGATTATAGGGTGCAGGCAGCTTAACTGGGGTACAAAAAGTGTGACTTGGAACTGACTGGAAAGAAAGAAAGTGGTGTGAGCCAAGAGAAGTTTCCATGAATTTGAATCAGCTTGATTTAGCTGATGAAACTTGGAATTTCCTGTTTTTCCTAAACAGCTGTGGTCACTGAATGAAAGATTGTCAGCTATACTGCTCCTATTCCTTTGTGTCTTCACATGAGAAGGAAAACAAAACAAAACAAAACTGCTTAGGACTGTGCAAGGAAAAGATCACAAAAAAACCCCCCACGAAACTACTCTGGGCATGGGGACCAGCATATAACCCGGCTCAAGACTGCTCTGAGCACTGTCTGAGCCCTTTCTGTCCATGAACTCTTGAGTGAGGCAGGAGTGAACCCCTTAGGCAAGGCAAGTGAGAGTTGCTTTCTCTGTGCCCATGGAGGCACATGGGGTGTCTAGACATTATTCCTCCCCTGTAAGCAGAGAAGGGCTGTTACCCTCCACTCTTCTTGTTCCTGGTAAAGTGACAGCTCTGCTCTCAGGCCGTGTTACAGAATTTGCCTTCCGGCAATCTATGAAGATCCTCAGCTCATTGAGCCCTAAAGGTTCAAGGAGGTTCAATGCTCCCGGACACTCCACAGGACACTCTCCTAATGGAGAAAGCGGAGTGATCCGGCTCGCTGGAGCTCCTTTTCTCCTCAGGAAAGGCCTGGGTCGCGCGATGAGACCTGCGCACTGCGGTTTTGGCGTGCAGTTGTGCACAAACACGCAACTCCGATCACCGCAGGGGTCTCGGCGCTGAGGTTACGGCAGCATCGATCCCTGGCAACGCGCCCGCCGCTCCGCCGACCACCCAGAGGCCTCAGCTAGGCCCGGGCGGACGCAGTTGCCATGGCAGCGTACGGCACGCAGGAAGGCCCAACCCGCCCCGCTCCGCAACGGACGCAGACGCCCTCCAGGGGCGGTGCGGTGCGGGGTGTGCGTGCGTGACGTGCTAGGCCGCTCCGGGCAGGGATTGGGCGCTGCCCGCGCGCGCGCGGCGGCGTGTGGCGGGAGGCGGCAGCATGGCGGTGGAGCCGCCGCGGGATGCGGTATGGCCGGAGGGCGCGGGGACCGAGGCGGGCTTCGTGCGCGCCGTCCTCTCGCTGCCCGAGAAGCCCGACACCACCGTGCGCTTCTTCGAGCGTGGCGACTACTACACGGTGCACGGCCCCGACGCGCGGCTGGCTGCCCGCGAGCTTTTCCGCACCCGCGCCGTCATCCGCCAGCTGGCGGGAGCACCGGGTGGGTTGTGGGGCGGGGGAAAGCCAGACCCGGCGGCCTGAGGGGCGGCCTGAGGGGGGGATAGCGCTGCCCGAGCGGGCGGCGGGTTGGAGCCTTCCCCACCCTGCCGGAGCCGCGCTGAGGATGGAAGGAAGGGCCGGGCCGTGCCGGGCCTCCGGTGTCCCGAGGGGAGCGGGGGAAGGAGGGAGCGGGAGGGGCGGGTGTCGGTGAACAGCAGCGGCGTCTCTGTAGCGGGGAAGCGCTGGCTTCCAGAGGGTCCCTCGGGCCGGGAGGGTGAGTGTTTCCGCGGTCAGTCGTGGCGTTCCTTTACATCGGCTCCATCGGAGGTCAGCTCCCCGCAGGGTATGCTTCAGTGATGGGGATCTCGTCAGGGAGAGAGGGGTTCTGTTCCCTGCCCTAGGGCACTGGGGTGCTGGAGCCGGCAGCCTTAGGGATTAGAGGTTGCTTTTCCCTGCAGTGGTGAGTGCGGGAAGCGGGGCGAGAAGAGGTCTTCGGGTTTAATGCTTGCTTTGGTTTGCTTCGAAGTGAGCACAACTGAATGCAAATCGTTATTCTTCAGACTCTTGCAGATCTGCAGTAATTAGCAGCCATTCTGAGGATGATGCCTGTGACAGATGTAGGTGTACAAATGTAGGAACGTAGAATCATAGAATTGGCGGGGTTGGAAGGGACCTCAGAGATCATCAAGTCCAACCCGTGACCACGACGGCTGCAGTTATTAGACTATGGCACTGAGTGCCACATCCAGTCTCTTTTTAAACATCTCCAGGGACGGAGAATCCACTACTTCCCTGGGCAGCCCATTCCATTGCCTGATCACCCTCTCCGTGAAGAAATTCTTTCTAATATCTAACCTAAATCTCCCCTGACAACTTAAGACTGTGTCCTCTTGTCTTGTTGAAAGTCGTCTGGGAAAAGAGTCCAACTCCCACCTGGCTCCAGCCTCCTTTCAGGTAGTTGTAGAGAGCGATGAGGTCTCCCCTGAGCCTCCTCTTCTTCAGGCTGAACACCCCCAGCTCTCTCAGTCTCTCTCCATAGGGCCTGTGCTTGAGTCCCTTCACCAGCCTGGTTGCCCTAACGTAGCTACAGCATGCAGCTGAGTGTACAAATACACTGTGTGTGTCTTTACCTAAGTTCGTACTGCAGGACTGTCAGAGGTGGATAGGTAGTTGAGCACAAAATGTTGCAGAAGCTAACAACACGATGTTTTTCCAGAGTACTGGCAGATTGCCCTTTGTGAAAATGATTGCATGACATCTGTGATAACTGAGGGTTGGGCTCATACAATTCTATAGTGCAGGCACTAGGAACTTCATGCTTGACTACTGGTGATCTGCAGAAGTAAATAATATTGAATTACATATTGCATAAGGTTTCTCTTCTGTCCACCCCCTGTTGCTTCTTATTTATCTCTTGGTATGATATGGTGGTGCTTGCAGATGTTGATTTGTGAAGAGGAGAGAAAATGAAAAAATCCTTTTTAATGTCAACCCATAAATTCTCCTGGATGTAGAAGTTTGCTCTTTGACATCTTTAACATAAAGAGAGGAAGAGATTCAAATCTCATTAAGGTGTGCTACTGAAAAGAGGGATGTCATAATCCCTGTCTATTGCTTGTGACTTATATGTCATCTAGCCCTCATGTATCTGACACCAGTGTGGGTTAATTTGACTTGTCAATCTGTCAGAGAGCTTGATATACTCACCCAACACCTCAATTTGTTCAGTAGTGGAATTACCTTATTCTGTAAATATGTTGGTGCAAAGGGTGGCACAGGAGGTGGGGAGATAGGCACAGTATTGTTCCTCCTAGCATGGAACTACGTTCAACTGCCTGCACCCTTGCAGGAACAGAAGCAAGAAACACTAGGAAGGTTCTAAGGCTTTAATATAAACTTTCAGACTTTTTTTGAGAATGTTTTTTTATAGCATATATTGGGTAAGAGGAAAATGTCATGGCAGGTGTGTCATGCCATCTTCTGAGTGCAAATAGGATGACAGTCTGTTCTGTCAGCAGGCCTTCCTGAAGGCTCTTCCTGGGGATTTTCATGACAGTAAATAAACTTCATGAACAGTTACCTTGTAATTTTCTTTTTTTCTCTTTTTGTAGGAGCTCAGAAGCTTGAGAGTGTTGTGCTTAGTAAAATGAACTTTGAGTCTTTTGTGAGAGATCTGCTTCTGGTTCGTCATTACAGAGTTGAAGTTTACAAGAACAAAGCAGGGAGTAAATCTATCAAAGAAAATGACTGGTATTTAGCATACAAGGTACACTTTTCAACCTTTTTTTGTAATTATGACATTACAATAAGGAAAAAAACCCCAATAAAAACCAAAACTATAGCTCTTTCTTGAGACCCTCAGCTAGAAGTTGTGTGATTTTCAGGGACTGACATTGGTGGTAAATTGTAAATTTATGGTAAATCAATTTGATGATGGTAAATCAAATTGATGGTGATAAATTATGCAATGCAGTCTGTCATATATCTCTGTATTTTTGACTGCTCTAAGGCTGGAAGAGCATGTTCCGTATCTTTGCCGTATGCTGAGAAATAAGGGAAACCTGAAGTAGTTCACTTTGTGAGATGATTTGTAAACTTTAATGGTTAAAAAAATATAATACCTGTATGTTTCATAGTAATGGACTGTTCAATACTTAATTATATCACTTGTTGTCCTTTTTAAAGAAAAAAAAAGTATGTGTGTATGCAGATTTTTTAATATTTCTTTTCTAAATAGGGTTCTCCAGGAAATCTTGCCCAGTTTGAGGAAGTCCTCTTTGCCAACAGTGATATGTCAACAGCCATTGGGGTTGTGGGAATTAAGCTCTCTACTGCTAATGGTCAAAGAGTAGTAGGTGTGGGGTATGTCGACACTACTCTGAGAAAATTGAGTGTCTGTGAGTTTCCAGATAATGATCAGTTCTCAAACCTTGAAGCTCTACTGGTTCAGCTGGGACCGAAGGAGTGTGTGCTGCCAGGAGGAGAGACTGCAGGAGAGATGGGAAAATTACGACAAGTAAGGGAACCATTGTGGCTTACAGTTGGACAAAACTATCTAAAAAGCTGTGTTCTAGTTTATTAGCTAAGCTCCCTGTTTTATGGAAAAAGGGAGGAGTGATACATTAACCATTTACTCAAGTTTTGATTAAACATACAAAATGTATTGTCCATTGACCCGTTTGCATTTTAATCAGCAAAAGTGGTTCTAAGGGTAAAATCTTGTCTGTCATTCGTTACTCTGTAAGCTAGCAATAAAGAAATATCTCTTCAGGGCTTATTTCTACATGGTGAACATCTTCCCCTGAATATTGAAAGGAATTGATACCTGTGTGTGTTTATGGACAACAGGTCATTCAGAGGAGTGGAATCCTGATTACAGACAGGAAGAAGGCGGATTTCACAACAAAAGATATTGTTCAGGATCTCAATCACTTGTTAAAATCAAAAAAAGAAGAAATGAATAGCGCAGCATTACCAGAGATGGAAAAGCAGGTGAGCACAGAGCAGTGCAATGTGCTGCTATGTTTTTTGGAGTGATATTAGTACCTGTTGTGAACCTGTTGTGATGTCCTCTACCCTTGCTTGTCCTGTTTTATGATGGATTTCCACACTTAGGGAAAAATATATTTTACAACACATGGTACATGCTACATTCCTGCTGAAGTGTTTAGACTTTGATTATTTTGCATTACAAGAAAATTAGTATTTGAAAACTTACGTAATGTTTATGATGTTTTTGTGTTTTATATGGTCTTAAGGCTCAAGCATATGATTTAGTGCCTTCATGTGAACTGAGCATGTTTCTTCTTAGCCGCAGATAAGGGTCATTTTCTTGAGATAAACATGTTTTAATTTTTTTTTTAATGCCCTTCACTGCTGATGCTCACTGCATATGTAAGGTACAGAGTTATTCTCCCTTAATGCGTGATTTCATAACAGGTTAAAATTGTTTTAAGTGTGTAGCAGCTGAACAAGTCTGTCGTGCCTCTCCCTCTCCTGTGCTGGCACTAGCATTTATAAGGCCATGCAGTGAGTCAGATCAGGTCCTTGTTCTGGCTGAAAACTAACCCTGAAACCATTCCCTGAGATGATCCATGATATCTCAATTTTTTTGCAATAACATGTTTGTGTTCCTAAGCCAGAAACATCCTGATAACAGCTTTAGAAAACTAGCAAGCCATGTACTTTAAATTTTGTTTATGAGATTATGCAAATGTTCGATTAGTTGTTCTTGCACCTACCTAGAAAGATGTGGCAGTGTTATTGAATGTCCCTATGAAAATGGAGTTTTGTCAAACAGAATGAATCTCTCATAGCCTGACTGGAGTAAACATGGCTCAGTGTCTTCCTTGATAGTGATTTTCTAGGGGCAATTATCAAATACTCCTCAATTCAGGAGTGTTTCTAACCAGAATTTGGTGTGTGTTTGTCTGTCTTTTTTTTTTTTTTTTTTTTTTTAATTTCAGGTTGCTGTTTCATCTTTGTCAGCCATTATCAAATTTTTAGAGTTGCTTTCAGATGAGTCTAATTTTGGACAATTTGAACTGACTACTTTTGATCTTAGTCAATACATGGTTCTTGATAATGCAGCTGTTCAAGCCCTCAATCTCTTTCAGGTACGTATTTTGCAATATACTTAGCTGCTTGATAAGTAGCCTGACCAGTCACAACTCCCCAGATCCTAATTAATGACAGGGAATGAAGCAAAAAGTGTATTTCTCTCAGGCTTCATGGAGATATTCTAGGAAATTCAACACGGTCTTAGCTACATCCCTTTATAAGTCCTTGCAGGTGTTAGGTGCTTTGTGGTATGAAAGCGGTCACAAAGGTGTTGTGAGCTTTGGAATAAGGGGTTTGCCTTGTAGTAGGAAGCTGTGTTGCAGCTTATGCGGTGAGCTGTCTGTGGGGAGGTTTTAGGGCAGGCACTAAAGCAAAGGGAAAATATTTTTTTAATTTGATTTGCTCTCTGAGGTATGTAGGTAAAGTTCTTCTGGTGCAGCAGATGAAGTTGACTGTATGAAGCTGTAGGCTTCCAACTTAGGTGTGCTGATGTAGGTTGTTTGTGTATAATGTACTTACTCTTGACACTTTTTAGCATTCAGAAGTTTTTCTTTTTCATATTTAAGATTGTCCAGAACACTGAAAATAGGCACATCCACTTTTTAGAGATTAGGTTTCCCAGGCATTAAATGTATTACTGTACCTTCTCACTTCATTAATTTCCCTGTTGTGGTGGTGCTAGTTCTACATCCCAGTGTTTACAGGCATTCAAACCTGCTCCTGGTTGAATGCTTGCCTGCTGTTATAATTGCTGATGTTCTTGGCTAGAGAGGGTTGATTTTTATTTCAAAGCTAAGAGTTGAACCAAACTTTTTTGCTGTTTTTCAATTCAAACAAGATCTCAGCTTCTTAGCTGTTTGTACACAACCCAAAAAACCTAAGAAAATGCCCAAAAGGCTGTTTTTAAGTCCAGTTAATATTAAACCTGCCAATTGTAGATAGTAAACTATACTCTGAACAGAGTAAGTTTAGAGATGTTTATAGTACTCCAGGTGATCTGGGCAAGCTTGAAAAAATTTGGAAAACTGTTCTCTTCAATTACCTCATTCTGTTGTGTTCATGTCTCTTCCATGCAGCACTCCCCAAAGATTTCCAGCCCTTGAACCCAAGTCCTGTTTCTTACTGCTTCTTTTGATGGACAGGACCTCTATGTTTTGACCTTAAAAAGGGCAAACTAGCAAGTATCTATGTATATATTAACTTTCCCTAGTCAAAGGGCAGCCTGCCCAGTGACTAGGTACATTTCTAACTTTCCTGTTCAGTCAGGAGTAGTTCCAAAATAGCCATATCTGTCCTTGTTCACCATATTCCAGGAACCAGATGCTTCAATGTTGTGCTATTTAATTTGGATTTTTTGATGGGTGCCAAGTTGAATACAGGAAAAAATACCAAGCTTTCCTTGGTAGCAAAGTTGAGTGCCATTCAATCGGTGTCTTTAAACCTCACAAACTTCTTTTTTCTTTTTCTCTCCAGAGTTCTGTGGAAAATGCTAATGCTGCACAGTCTCTAGCTGGTTTACTAAATAAATGCAGAACCCCTCAAGGACAAAGACTAGTTAATCAGTGGATCAAACAACCACTTATGGACAAAAATAGAATTGAAGAAAGGTAAGTGTTATGTGTGGGATAGATGTCCACAAGTTGGTAGCTATTTTATAGAAGGCTCCTTCTCAAGCACAATATATCACAATCAAGAAATAATGGTGGTGGTGATCTTTTGCTATCCTGTAACAAACTGTAGTTAGTGCAGAAGGTGTTTTATCTAAAATTTGACTGATTACTATTGGATTAAATGCTTTTTACAGTTATGACATTATGAAGAGGGGGTATGATAAGTTTAGATGGTCAAAGGATTAATGCTACAGGCTAAGGCAGTGTAGCACCAGCTTGTTAACTATTACTGTAGATGCTCAAGCTGTATAATATTTTTGTCACTTTGTTTACCCATGCCAAAAAAACCTGCACAAAATCCCATAACAACAACAAAATGCCCTCCAGATAATCTAGCAGCAGTGACCTTTTCATATTTCAAGAAAAAAATATCTTTGGTTGCAGTGGGGCACTCTTATTATGCCTTGTCTAGATATTGTGGTCCAAATATGCACGGTCTTTCCTACTACTTCCTGTCACCATGCCTCTATCCTGCTGGTAAACAGCAGCATTGGTTGATACAAAATCGTAGAGAAACTGGCAGATCTTTGCTGAGAACATACTGCTAAGTCATTCAGAAAGGAAAACTGCAAAGTCTGCATGCCTACAGAGTGCCTGTGTATCTCTTGATTATGTTCACTATGCAAACAAAACTCGCCTAAATGTAGCTCTATTCAGATAATCTAAAAACAAACTTCAGGGAGCTCAAGTGAATGGCAGGTTAATGCATTGCAAAATGTTATGTTAAGATGTGTCTTAAAGTTCAGAAAACTGAATTTAACTTTTATATCTTCTTTATGGCTCATACTTCAGATAAAGCATTGCAGATCTGTGTTTTCTGCTGTTGGCCTTTAGCACAGATCACTGCTACTAACAAAAAAGAAATCTTGTCTTGGGCAAATTGGTGTTCAAAGAAATTATGCAAACAGTAGTTTGCTCTATAGATTTCTGGAGAATTACTTGCTCTGCTTCTCCAATAACATTTTTTACTTTTCTATACATTTGCAAAACGGTGCCTAGTAACTTGATAACCTAGAAGTGTTATTACTGTTACAGTTAAATATTTGTCCCCAGCTTTATTGAATATTTATTTTTATTGTTAAGTTAGTTTTAAGATTTTGAAAGTTAGTACTTCCGTTTGTAGTTTTCTTTTGTCAAAGTAAACACTGGAAATTTTAACTTTTGTATCAGACTTACTTGCTCATTATCTTACATTAGAATTCCTGTAAGTTTGGAGGAGGGACAGTGTTTTAGTTCTAATGGTGCAGTTAAATTATAAGCAGAAAATGTAACTTGACCTGTTTTGTAAAGCCTTATGCTCATCTCTGCATTTTATGTTGCAATTCTGAATGGCTCATGTTGATAGCATTTAGGAAAAGCTGTGTTTAAATAAGGAGGAGTGTAATACAATGGAGTAAAGCTCTTAGTGAAGCTTATAAAGGTTGGAGTAGCCAGGTGGTAAAAGGTTGAAAGTGGTCCACAGATAAGCTCCTGTGTCTTGCCCAGCCACAGAATCATCAGGGTTGCAATTATTAACAGTAGGGTTTTTTAACCTGTACTTACAGACACTGAAATATTAGTAACGTTTTTCAGTTTATTCAGCAGTGTGGCTAAGCCTTCACTAAAGTGCATCTTGCTTTCAAGTACTGCTTTGGTGAATATAATCCTTTGTCTTTGGAATAAAAGCAATGTATATTACTAGTAAACTGGTGGTGTGTCATCTTCCCCATCTTAAAGCTCTGACCTTTTAAAATCCAATGGAACAAGCATAATTAGAGAAGCTATTAGAGGGACTGATGAGATATACTAACAAATTCGAGTATTTTTGGAAAGATTTGCTATTGCCAAATTTTCTATAAGCACAACTATATGTTGTGGCTGTTTAAGAATTACTAACTATAATTTAGAGCATATAGATTGAGAAGGAAATATCTGGACTTACTTTATTTTACTGTTCATAGAAAAGCAGAGCTTCCATTGTTGTTAATGTGGATTACTGATTATTTCTAAGTTTGAAGTATGCTCCATTAAAGCATCTCATTTAACACTAAGCAGTGCAAACTTCTTGCCAAACTAGGCTAAACTAACCAGGTTGGGCTGATGTTAGATGACAGTGTTTTAGAGTAAGTCTGTTGTTTTGCTTATTCAGAAGATATTTAACTTTTATTCCCACAGTGCTGAATTGTGTGTCTGTTTATTAAAAAAACTTTTCTGATTAGACTCTTGCAAACCTCTGCTGAGACCTGCAGGTGGTGCAAATCATCTTCTGGAACTAAGTGGATCGTCTTTCACGAGTGTGTAATCTGCAGTGTGTTAACATGTGTGGATAAATAGAACACTGTGTTATGTCACTAGTCCATATTAACCATAGATACAGTAACAACACAAATTATTTTACATGGTATATATGCTTCAGATAAAATAATATTAACCTACTGGAACAGCTCCTAGTGAAATCTGAGAAGACAAGGGTTCCTGATACTTGTTGATCTTGAAAGATGCGGGGTTCTGGCCATGTCTGGCTGGTTTTCCATCATTAAAAAAGTAATTATTAGTCATGAGTATAAAAGATACAGCCTTACTTCTCCCATGTAGTGTGTACAGAAGGCATCTACAGAAGGTTCTTGCTCCTTGCCTTATATTCAGCAAGTTTTTGAAATTAAAGTTGCAGACACGGGAAGTGCAAATATATTAATTATGTAGCATAATTGTAATACATCAAGCAACTTCAGTTTTTAGTCTTTGTTTTTCAGATACTGAAAAGTCTGAGAATGTGGCAGAATATACTGTAGTGCTTGTTACACCCTGAGAAGGGAACACATGCTGAATATGTTTAATTTTTTTCAGTTTTGAGGGGAAACTCTATCTCTACAGCACTAATACAAAGTTCCAGTTGATCTTAGTCCTTTGTGCATGCTGTGGCCAAACCCCTCAGACTTCTATGTCCTGTAGTAGTAAAGGTGTAGGGGTCTCAGACTACAGGGACAGCAAGGTGCAGGGGGCTTACAGTGGGGACCTGCAGCATACCTGCTCAGTCAAGATGAAGAGGTGGACGAAGCCACCCTGAGACTACAGGAAGAAACATAATTGTAGGCCCTGACTCTTGGAAGGTTGGAGCCACCCTGGCACCTGCTGGAGTGAAGCATGGTACTTGCTCTTAGCAAGTTCTGGCAGACAAGTCAGATAAATGGGAGTCAGCCACGTGTCAGTGTGACTTTGCAGCAGCAAAGACAGACCATGCACTGGGCTCCAGCTCTCAGAATAGTTTGAGGAACATGATTTTTCACATCGGCTTGGTAGTGATGTGGCTCTGTCTTGGGTACTTCAATCCAGTGTGGGTCTGTGGGAATTTGTGGTACAGGTAGATGGACAAACAGGAGTCAGTCCAGTGGAAAGGCACGGGGCAGGATTGTGGCCTGCAGCACATGGAGTATGAGGAGACATGGAGGGAGCTGGTTTTGTAGCCTGGAGAAGATGACTGATGGGTAGACCTAACTGCTGGTTTCATCAGCCACATGGGTGGGAGCTGTAGGGAAGGTGAAACTGGGTGCTTTCTTGCAGAGGCGCAACAAAAAAAAACAGGCACAAGCTGCAACAAAGGCCTTTGTAATGGTCATACTGTGGAATGTGTGCTCAGACAAATAGAGGGATCTCTGTTCTTTTTCAGTATTAAATGGAAATTAGCCCTGTTTTGAGCGAAGGCTGGAACTAGAGGGAACCACAGATCGTTCTTTGGTAGATTTTTAATTTATTTCTTTTCTTCCTAACTTGCAGCTGTCCCTGCAAAGCATTGCAGATAGGCTGTGTTGCTTCTGTCATTGTGGTTACCAGCTCTGAAAAAACCTTCAGTACTTTTCCAAGTTCAGGTCAGAACTTCTCCACAGCGACTAACTTACACCAGGCAGTTAAATTAGTAGGTGGTGACCTGCATCCTCAGTAAGGGAGAAGAGAATGTGGCCATTCTGGCTTAATCAAAATGCACTTTAAAGGCCGAGTGCCCCTAATGCCTGTAAAGAAGCTTCTGAAATACCAGTTGAATCTGAAGACAGAAATGTAATTTCTTATTGTCATGCAGATTATGATGCAAGGAATATTTCTTGTGATAGAAGTTGTCATTCCAGTGACATGAAAGTAGTGTTGGATTCCCAGTAAGCCTTTACAAATGTTAGAAGAATGTGACCTTTGTCCCCTAGAGAGTGTTTGGAGCTTGAAGCTCTCAATGCTGCTTTAACCCTTTCCCTGCCCTTCACCTATGTTTTCTATAATCAGAACTACTGGATCCCCTGTGTTTTCATTTGGTATTACTTGTAAAACTGAAGTTGATAGTGCTGTCTAGAAACCTTAAACAAAAACAAAAGCTTTACTAGTCTAGCACATTATTACACAAGTCATCTTTAGGAGGGATCCCAGGTGCTTGAAACACATTACAAAGTTTAGATTCTTGTGTTGCAAGAGACCTATTTTGACTTTTCTTATTTGAAGAGAGAACAGGGGGATGTAAATAAAAACTGAAAAATGTAACCCTGAAAAAAAGCTCCTTTCATGGTATCTTCAGGTGCAGGAAAGACAATGTTGCTGTTAGAGCTAGGGAAGTGCCTAAAAGCTGTGTGTATTCTGTGATATAGCTAAGTAATTTGTCTTATAGGTCAAGAATCAGCAATCAGCATTGCAAATCTATAAATTGTAGGTGACAGTCAGTGGTGCAGCACAGGAGTGGATACTGATAGTATCTTCTGGATATATTTCACTACATCTTGATAAGTCCTCACTTGGTACAAAATAAATAGGATTAAGATTTTAATCAGTTTCTTCATGTGAATTTTGAGGCTTAAGTGAAATAAAAATTAAACTAAAATTTAGTTAGAGCTGTCAAGCCAGTTTTCAGATTTTTATATCACAAATAATTAACTGCTCTTTGTTGAGGGAATGTGAATCTGTAGCTGCCGTACTATTCTTTTGCACTCAGCCTGCCAAAAGGAGGTGGATGGCAATTGCTGCAGCAGTTAAATTTTATGTAGAATCTGTGCTTAATTATTCAGGATTTTTTAAAAATCACAACTATAAGCTAATGAAGTTCCAGTCAAAGAGGGAATGATACACTCTGTGGCCACATGAAAACTTCCACATGAAAAATGTGGAAGTGTGCAAAGCTCTGTGTTGTCACAGTGTCCTTCATGTTGACTATTTTGAACATTGTATACGGGAATATGGTATATTCTTAATGCAAGAACAGTGAACATACTATTTCAAATCAGTTTAATTTATAATCACAAACACTGGAAAGGTGGCATATTAGAAAACTTCTAAGGAAGCTCTTTGCAAGATGCTTTTGTCTTGACATGTAATTTAATTTTATTTAGCATGTATAAGGTTTGTGAAAGTATTTTGTTTCATTTACATGCAGATTGAAGTTTCTTCTCTATACAGACTGAATGCAAATAAACTTTTGTACAGCAGAGAAATAGAACTTGTTCAGTATGCTCAGTCTTCACAAGCTTAAGGAAAGACACAGGTTAGCAATTTAAAAGAATATTAGTGTTGGAGTGTAGTGAACATCTTTATTTTAATAATGTGTGGAAACTTAGAAGGAATAAAACACTTAAAAAATATAAATAATGTAAATATCTTTTCTCAGCTGTCTCTGATCTTTGAAGGCCATGCAATAAATTTTGTTTTATCACTGGATCCCAAAATGCAATATTTAACTACAAATGAAGACTGGCACAAAACCTCTGCATTATGCTGAGAAGGAGTCAAAGCTGCTTTCCATCTTTGGTTTCTCTGGAAGATTTTGGATTGGGGCAGTTTCACTGTATCTGGTTTATAAACTTGCCCATGACTGCACAGTACTTGATGAGCTCTTGCTCTGTTGTCTCTGTTCTTTTTTAAAATACAAAAAATGGGTGTTTATTATCTCTTCTGAAAAGGTGGACATTTGTCTTCCAGAAGCCTGAATACTGTGTTGATAGAATGGCAATGTTCAGACAAAGTATTGTGAAACTGGTTGTTCTTGTCTTTATTTAAATTAGATTATTTTTGCCTCCATGTCACTGGCACTTGCTCATACTAGCTGCTTTAGGTAGGATTTCCTTGGTCTTCAGCAGCTGGAATTCAATATGAAGGTTTTTTGTTTGTTTTGGACTCTTAGGCATCGTGCAGCAGGCTGTCACACCAAGTTCTTTCATAATTGGGTAGCACAATAACAAGATAAAAGTGTAGTCATGCTTCCCTGACTGGATTGTCACCAGTTCCATTGTTAATGGCACTAGCACTGGTGTTTGTTGTAGCTACTTTGTTCATATTTTGTTGGGGAATTTAGTTTGCTAAAATAATCAAGGGTGTAATGTTGTTTTGCATCCAATCCAGTAAAACTAGGCAGTTGCCAAAAGAAGCAATCCCAATTCTCCTTTCTGGTGTTCAGCTCCTGCTGCTCCCTTTTTTTTTTGTCTCATAGCTACAGAAGGATTTCATTTGGCTTGTTCATCTGATGAAAACTAATCCATGAAAAAGGTAGGACAATTGGCATCTGAAATGAATCCTTTTGCTTCTCTGCAGCTGATCCATGACCTTCTGTCATCATAAATTATGATAAAATGAGAAGATTAACATTTTCTTAGGTGCAAATCCAGTAATATCAGAAGTCAGTTCTTCAAATTTAATGATCTCACTTGTTAGTGTTTTTTTTTTTTCTTGGTATCTGGACATTTTTAAAATTTAAGCTAATTAATTTGTATTCTGAGTTGGATTACCAAACATGCTTACAGGAGGGTGAATTCCATATCTGCCTATCCTCTGATTGGAAAAGTGTCTGAAACTGCAATGGAACTGCTCACTACCATTGCTCAATAAACCCTCTGCCCTTCTGACAAAGTCACTACAAAGATGAAAATTCACTGTGAATATGAGTGTTTTTAGCTCCTGTGGAAGACAGACCATGGAAATTTGATGGAAAATACTGTATGCATGAAAATAAATGAATAAACCAAGTTTCTTGTAACACCGAGGAGACCAAAAACATGTCTGTGATGAAGTGCTTAGGATATACTTAGAGAATTTTGTTTTATGAAATATCCTCTTATCACTTGAATTTTCCTTGAGGGTAAGAAACTGTTTAGTCCAACAAGATTGTGGAGGTTTTTGAGGTGGGAGAGAACTTGGTGTGTTAAACATACTATTTTGGAAATCAAACTTTGCTGATGGATCTTCAGTATATTTTCTCTTCAGTGAGCATGCATGTTTAAAAGTTTGGAAGAGTTTTTATAATTTTGTAAATCAGCAGGTTGCTGTAAGGTTTTTTTCCCTTTCCCAACCTTTTCTATGAAGTTGTTTGATTTGTTAAGGGTGATATTTTTATTATTGCTTAACTAATAAATTGGAGGAAGGGTGAACCAAATATAAATAGTGCTGTTATGTAAAACTCTAGGCTGAATGACAGTTCTCAGTAATAATTAAAAAGTAAACTTCATACTCTTCTTTAGGAAACATAGCTTTTGAGAAACATAAGTGAAGTTCTATTTTACTTTTCTAGACCTTTCACAGCTGACTATTACTGTAAGTGATACAGTTAATATACCCAGGGTGTGGAATTAAAAGCCAGTGGGTTTTATTTTTGGCTGTGATTGGCTTTATCATGTCTGTGTATGAAAGTTTCTGCAGTACTAGACAGGACAATACTTTTTTCTTTTAAGTATTTGAATATTTTTAGGCCCCAAGCCTTGTAAAACAGAGTTCGTTTGCCATGGGCCTGTGGAGTTTTCCCAGCTAAAAGTGAGCCATCAGCAGGACCCAGTAAGAGGGGGATTATGATATAGGCCTCTTTGGGTCTCTGCTGGACTTAAGGGAATGGGTGGACTTAAGGGAAGCAGTGGGGCTCTCTACAAGCTGTAGTCATCCACTGCCTGTAGAAATGCTACTGAACATTGCTCTAAATCCCAGCCTGTGGCTCTTGGCTGTGTGAAGAGATAGGTCTGTGAGGGTGCCATCAGGAATGTTGCCAGCCTTGCCTTACAAATGAAGAAAAAATGTTTCCTTTCTCCTTCTCTCACTTCCTTGTGCAGAATTTGTGTGCATGCATCAGAGCCCTGGGGTTCTGTGCTTTGATGTGCTTTTTACTTAAGAGGAGGGAAAGCAGAGTGCTGCTTGTGTGTTGCTGCTTTTATTGCATATGCTTCAGAATTATGTCAGGTGCTCTCTGTTCCTCAGGGTATAAAAACTGCTGTTTCAGCACTCTGCTTCAGGAGCAAGATCCTAAGTGGTATCTTGCTGGTGAGGATTAGACCTAAGATTTTATTTTTCTGCTGAAGAATTGTCTTCTTACTTACCATGCCTAATCTACTGGGGTTGGAAAATGTTTAAATGTACAAATTATTGGTAACCTATTCCAGAATATATGAGACTGCAGTATTTTTGGGAAAAAACCCAACACATTATATTGGAGTCAATGGTGCTTTTCCTGATTATCTTGTTTTGTTTTTTATTCTGACCTCATTAGCTTGCAGCCTCACAGGCCGTATAAACTGTTCCAATGTTACATGTTTGCTATAGAAAAGATTATTTTCTACCCAGTACCCTGCTATAATCTCAGGGCTTTAATTTATTATCTCTAGGCTTTGACAAAAGACTGAAATGGTAAATACACCTAAGGCTGGGAAAAAGACTTACTTCTCTGATACATACTAATTATGTATTGTGTAAATGTAACTGATGTAGGGGAGTAAATGCTGATTATTTGGAAGAATGCATTTATTGAATTTAAACATCTGTAAGTGAATTGTTCAGAGGTTGCAAATCTCTAGTATTGTTTTCACAGTAGGACAGTTTGGGGACTAACCAGGAAAATTAGAAAAGGCAGGTGACTGATGTTTGGGTATGTCTTTCTCTTACCTTGCTTTATCTTCCAGTTTAAACAGCAGGGAGCTGTTTGTCCAGCTGCTTAATGGCACCCTTTGTGCACCCACTGCTCTGAAAGTATATGTAATGTGATTCCTGTGGCTCCTCTAGGCTCTAAACTGCCCTTCAAGCCTTAAGCTTCAAGGTGCAAGAAATAGCATCCTTGTGGTTGCTTCATATGCATTTGAGATTAGAAGACAGTAGTAGTGAGTTCAGTCAAAAGATGTGCCCTGTAATGGTGGAATGAAGGCCAGTTTCTAGTGCTAAGTATATCCAAAGGGCATCAGATACTTGCCTGGAGATCCCTTGATTTAGTTCACTTCTAACTTGAAAGTATGGTAGGGTGGGGAAGCAATACTACTTCACAGCTTTTGTAGTGCCAGTGCTGGTTTCTGCCATTTTCTGTCTTTGTGGGATTGTGGCTTTAGGGCATGATTTTCCTAGGCAGCATAAGCTAACATTAAGGTACAGCTCATCTTATTCACAGCTGGCAGAGCCACCCCAAAGGGAGGTAGTTCTGGGGAGCCTGACAGGTGGAAAGCTAACACAGCCACAGCAAACAAAGATGTGTGTTAAAAGGAGGGGGCTGCAACTGGGACCATCATCTTCAGTGTCAGCCTGGGGTGTCTGTAGCTACCTTTACCAGGCTGCCAAATTTAGTTCCACCATGCTCTTGAAAGCTGAGCAGTTGTCAAGCTGTACCAAAGAGCCACATCATACTTGGTCTCCATTACTTTTTTGTTTGCACAGAAGAAAAGTATTGAAACTCTGGGTCCAGAACTGTGAATCATTTCAAACTCTTCTAAGAAGCTAGGAACATTATTGGAGAACAAGGATTGCTATAATTTCTGTGGAATGTTGTCTTTAAGAATGTGAACATTACAGGTGGATTGTAAGATGTATCATTGTGGGGTTTTTTGTTCCTGGTTTGCTGTTTCTGTTAATTACTCTGTTATACAATATATCTTCATTGCTAGAATCCTGCAATTTCACAGGCCCCACATAAAACTATAGTACTCTTTAGATACTGAGTTGAGGATGTATATATAATGTTGTACTACTTTGCAGTCATCTTGAATTTTTTGTTATTTAATCAAGCTGCAACAAGAAACATGAACAGGTTGCAGGTTTGGGCAAGAGCTGGTGAGAAAGGAAACTTGAGCCATTTAGTGTGAAGGGGAATACATGTGAACGTGCGTGGTGCTTTTTTTTGTCAGAATAGAAAGCAGCTTTGCTTACCTAGGCACAAGGCTATTTTAGAGGCCTGTTGGGATCAGCTGAGTTGTCTGTTTCTATACTACAGGTCCTTGTGCATGCACACATATTTGGAGAGTTGAAAGCGATCTTACTCAGACTTGAGATACTCAGACATAAGATTTTGGACCCTAAAGATAAGGTAGCAGGTAAAGAAATTGTAGCAGTTTCATTAAAAAACAGCAGGGTTTCACTGCCTTGCTTCTCTCTCATGTGAGAGAGTATGTGCATAACTCATTCAGATGTGCATAACTCATCCAGAGAGCAATGTTTGGAGTGGCTGATGAAATACAAACCTGGATTCTGGTCTTTTGTTTTCAAAGTACTGAAAGAACTGGTGCTTATGGTGTGTCCCCTCCAAGGCTGCTGTTGCTGCTTGGGTCAATACTGCCATCAGCTGGAGGCTTGCTGCCAGAAATCAGGCAACTTCTGTCTGCACTCTGTCCGGTGAAAGCCAAATGTCTAAACTAGGTGGGGGACTAAAAATGATCAGTGACAATAAACCTATGGTCTGTGAGTGAAGTAAAGTTACTTTGGGTGGTATCTGTCTCTCTAAGGCTGCTGTGCTGGTTCCTTATTCCTCAGGTTTTGTGTTTTTATTTCACAATTTTTTGCAAAGATTGCACCAGTTTCTTAATAAAATCTTGTGTGCATTCCTAAGCACTTCTAAAAGCATGTGTGGGTTGTTTAGGTCTTTTATGTTGTTATTTCTTTGTGCTTGACTAAGAAATTTTGGGTGTTATATTCGTAAATTCATGTAACAACTTTGATTGTATTAGGCAAAATTACCTTGGTTGGTCAGTATGATTTTTATGCTGCTAAGATTTGGGCTGCAGTAAAGTCCTCCTCACTATCAGGCTTCAGATAACTGATTTAGGCTCCTGCGGGCCCATTTTAGGGGCCTGTCTTAATAATTCAAAGGTTACTGGGGTTCTTTGTCATGGAAAGAACTTTGCAAATTTAAGGTAATGCTTACCTGAGGATGGATTTTCATTGATTTTTGTGATAGAGATGATGATTTCTAGCGAAAAATTTGATCGCTGGTGTCACGGTTTAAATTTTGATTTTTGACCTTCTTGAAAGGTGGTGCATGACTCTGTAGATTATTACCTTTTTCTGGTGATTCCTGTAGGATTAGAAAAGAATACTTTCTCAATTTCATATGTCTGGGTAATGCATGTCCAGGAAGAGTTTACCTCAGCTACATTTTCATTCTGCTAAAATCTGTATACAGACCAGATTTGATTAATGTTTTCCTCTTAACTTAAACTTTTTATATCTGCCTCTGTAAAAGCCTAGAAATACAATTAAACCCTCCTGACAACTGTGTTGTGGCAGTATAGAGCACAATAACCTTAAAATTATGATGAAAAATGCTGCATAGATGTAGGAAAGGAAGAAGCAATATTTATGTCAGATGAGATGTAAACCTTGATAAGACAAGCATTGTGATGAGACTTGTGAAAGTGTGTTCCTTTTACTGGATTGAAAACAGATTTTTGTAGTATTTTTTTATGTGGAGTGTTAGTCTTTCGTGTATTAATGCTATGTCCAGGAGTTGTGTCTTATCAACAATAAAACATAGGAAAGGATGAAACGCTTTTGGTTAGATTCCAGAATATCCAACAGAAACTTGGAAATAGGTTGCATTTTTTCTTCTCACTTGAAGAGCACACTAGGCCTAGGTTTCCTTGTTTATTGCACAGAATGCAAAACTGGCAAATACCTAGGGTTTTCCATAGCAAGTTCAAGAAAACTACTTGTGTTGGTTTTCATTTTTCAGCAACTATTAGCTGAAACTTTGCTGTTTTTGTGGTTTAATTTGCAAATTAAAATAACTGTCTTGAAACAAAGATTTTGTTTATGCTCTAGTGTGGTTTCATTAGTTAGAATTCCTGTTTCTGTTCTCTTGAATGTGCTGTCTTAGCGGAAAGCTTTACCTTATTTTCCTTTCCCTTTTGGCTGTGTTGCCCGATGTTGTCAGCTGTTGTTTGATTAAATTTTCTTGGGGTTTTTAGTTTTTTCTTCTGTGTTGTTTTTTGGTTTTTGTTTTTTTTTCCTTAAGAAAGCTTTATATTAAAACCAACCTGTTATTTGATTTCATTATTACTTCTGAGCATTAGGCATGGCTTATAGTTGAATACTTCTAGCATGAAGCCCTTTCTATTCAGCAGCCTTTCATATTCTTACCATGGAAATTGTTACACAACATGTGGCTGACATAACAAACTTGTCAGCCTTTTATTCGTGATTGTCAAATGTATGGGGGAGGGGGAAGATATATCAGTAGTAGGAAGGTCATGAGATGTTAGCTTAATTAGCATGATTTTGGCAGAAGAAAATTGTGCCATGTTGATTTGTGAACTCCTTGAACATGTCATTGTTGTGGACAAAGGATTTAAAAAAAAACAGAATAAATTAGAGCTTTCAAAATGGTTTTGACAAGTTCTTCTCCAACAGGCTGTTGAGCCAGCTGAGGGAGCTAAAAATGCCCAAGTTGCTTGGTTCCTGTGAGGAGGAACGAGTTGGCAGATACTGCCCCTAGTTTCAGTGAGTTCTGACAGGGCTTGATACTTTGAGGGGAGGATCTTCAGAAGGTATTTTTTCCTTCTGTAATCCCTGGGGATAGTAAGGCAGGCATTTGACTTATATTTAAGCTGTTTAATTGTATTGGGTGTCTTTGTTAGGTTGTGTTGGTTTTTTTTTTTTTTCATTTGTTTTTTGGTACTAAAAAAACATCTGGTCTTTCAAGAGTGTGTCTGGTCACTGGTTGCTGCCAGTGTTTTGAGAAAGGTTTGTGATGCGGGTCTTAGGTCAGAGTCAGCTAGCTAAATTGTGGGGATTTTTAATAAAGATAGCAAGGTATTTGCTGTGACAGAAAAATTTAATGACTTATTCCTCCAGAATATTTAAAAGAAGCATAAAAGATAGAAAATGTGCTCAGAAATACTAACAGGGATCAGAATTGGAAATCATTTGAATGTTACAGTATTACTTACACAAGTCTTTTCTGCATTCCTGTTGTAGGTATCTTAAGTAAATTCCTGTCTACTTCTCACAAGCTGTGCATACTTGCTGAAACTTTAACTTATCTTTTAGAGATACTCTGTATTTCCCGTCCTTTTTGGTAATGGAGCGCCATTATGGGTCAGAGATGTCTATTTTTAAACTGATTTATTAAGGCAATAGTTGAATGGATATCTGTAGAGCTAGGATTCTTGTCCTTTTATTTTGTTCAGTGTAAGAGAAGGTTCACTAGAGTGCTGTGGACAACATTTTCTGCAACAGAGGGACATTCCTTTTCTTGCATTACTTTGACAAAGACTTTGGTTCTTTACTGCTAATTGGCTGAGTCAGTGTACCGTGTTAACATCTATGTACTGTTTTAAGTGTTTAGCATTCTCTGCAGACCACTGCATATAGAGATTACTACTTTCAAAATGACAAAAAAAGGTAATTTCCAATGCTGTTCGCAAATATTCTTGTTATTGAAACGGCAACTTTCTACTATTAAGCAAAACAGTAAAAATAACTGGTGAAAGCTTTTCTTTCTCTGCTTGCATGTCTCTAAATGAAATTAACACCTCTGCCAAAGCCAAGATACTGATAGTTAGCATGTTAATGTGACTAACCAGAAATCAACACAGCATAACATGTGGAGGTCTGTGAAGGGAACAGAATTCTTCCTTTATTCCTGAAGTGTCACCAAAGACTGCTGAACTCTGGCATTTCAAAATGAACAGTATCTAACTTTTTTCATTTAACTGCAAGTGCAAAGTAATGCAAAATATGTGAAGATGACAACATCAGCTGGTGCAAAAAAGAAAGCAAGAAATGTATGAAAGGTCCCTTACATTCTACTGAGAAAAATGTAATTTAGTGCTCTGTCACTTCTCATAAGAGATTTATGCTTGCTGCCAGCACTTAAAGAATATTTATTTCACATTTTAAAAAAATATACAACCACCAAAATGTCAAGAAGCAGCAGCAAAGGCATTCTGAAGGGAAGACAAGCCAAGGAGAGACAGTGCCCTTGTTGATAAGGACACAGTCTTCCAATACCTGCAATACCAGAGTACATCTGTTGACAGTAACTAGCTTCAGCCAGCAGTCTGCAGGCAAATCCATAGTGATGATCTGAAGTGTGGTAAGGAAGTCAAGTCAACAGGTCACAGTTGTATCAGTGGGATACATGGCCAGGCATAGCTGCAGTATAGTTCAGTAGAAAATCAAGGACAAGTGCAGCTTGAATGCATCTCTTGACTGAAGATGGGGAGGCCCCAGACAAGGCTTCCTACACCTCTTTCTTATACAGCTCTTCACAGTGTTTTTACTGGTAGGATTTGCCTTCTGGAATCCCTAGTGCCTGAAACCAGTGGCTAAGTCTGGAGGAAAGAAGGTACAGCCTCATTAGAGGAAGATCAGGCTAGCAAACATTTAAACAAATTGGCTACACACAAGTCTGTGAGCCCCAAGGAATGCACCCACAAGCGCTGAGGTAGATGAACAAAGTCATTGTCAACCTGTCTTGATTGTCTGAGAAAGGCCATGATGGTTGGAGGAGTCTTCTGAAGACAGGAGTGGCATTAGCTTTCTTCCAGTCCTCAAGAAAGACAAAAAGTCCAGGGAATAACAGGCTGGTCAGCCTCATCTTCATCCTTAAGAAGGTGACTGAGCAAATAATCCCGTAGAGCGTATCTAAATGCACTAATGGCAGGATTGTGATTGGAAGTAGTTGACATGGATTTACAAAGAGAAAATTATGCCTGATGATGAACTTCATAGCCTTCTACAATAAAATGACAGGGTTGTTGGGTAGTGGGAGACCAGTGAATATTGTTTATCTTTGCTTCAGCAGGCTTTTGTCAGTGTCTCCCATCACATCTGATGAAGTACAGACTAGATAAGTAGACAGTGTGGTAGACTGGAAACTAGCTGAACCGCCAGGCTCAAAAGATTGTGATTGTGGGTATGATGTCCAGTTACTAGGGAAGTATCCCAGGAGTTGATACCGGAGCTGCCCTTAGAGATACCCAGAATGTGACTGGACAGAGTCCTGGGCAAGCTGACTTTAGCTGAGCCTTCTCTGATCAAAGCAGTTGGAGTAGTCAGTGTCCAGAGGTGCCTTTCAACCTCAAGGATTCTGATTCTGTGATCCAGGGTTGAACAGCTGCACAGTATCAATGTTGACTCTGACCACAGGCAGATGAATTTTGCCAAAAGTAGTTTTTTTCCTACACTGTGGGCTTTTCCTACTTAATATGTGTTCTTTCATAGACTACTGGATGGCTTCTTCTATGGTGCAGAGAAAAGATTAATCTTAAAGTAGATTCTCAACTTGGACATATGTACAGAAGAGATGTTGGCATTTGTGCTTGGAACATTTTCACTCTGTTGCTGTTCATTAGATACCCCAACTCTTAATTACAGAAGCATGACATAGGCTAAATACCCTTGCTTTCTCAGCTCATGCTTTGTCCTGGTTTCATTTGTTCTTTTATCAATAAAGTTGGCTGATGGATACGGCCATAGAGAAAGGATATATAGAACTTGCCAGATAAAGGTTTTCATTTCATTAGTGACATAAAAGAATTATAGACCTTGTCATGCTAATCATTGGTATGAACTTCTTATTTAGGTTGAATTTGGTTGAAGCTTTTGTAGTGGATCCAGAGCTACGTCAGTGCCTTCAAGAAGATCTCTTACGTCGCTTCCCAGATCTTAACCGTCAGGCAAAGAAATTTCAGAGACAAGCAGCAAACTTACAAGACTGTTACCGAATGTATCAAGCTATTAATCAGCTGCCTAATGTGGTACAAGCACTAGAAAAACATGAAGGTAATGCTTCCCCTGTCTATTTTTGATGTTTTATTCTGTATTGATGATGCAAAGAGATAGTGCATAAACTTCCAGAGTTTACTTTTTACATGTTTAATGTAGGAAGACGTATGAATTTGAAATGAGCTGAATTTTTTAAATACTGAAAAATAAACCTAGCCAAATCTTTACATGAAAAAGCTTTCCAGTTAGTGTGTAGCTGAAATACTTCAACTGTTGGATGATGGCCTGGTAACCTGAGCAGAGTCTTCTGAGAGTTCAACATACTCCTCAATGACATGGATGAAGGGTGTGTGTACACACGTCAGGTTTTTTGATGATACAAAGCTGGAAAGAGTGGCTGATGCACTAGAAGGCTGGGCTGCCATTCAGGGGGACCTGGACAGGCTGGAGTGTTGGGCAGAGGGGAACCTAATGAAGTTCAACACAGGCAAGTGTAGGTCCTGCATCTGGCAAGGAATAACCCTGTGCACCAGTACAGGTTAGGGTTAACCTAATGGAAAGTAGCTCTGTGAAGAAGGATCTGGGAGTCCTGGTGGGTAACAAGTTAACCATAAGCCTGCAGTGTACCCTTATGGACAGCAATACCAGTGGCATCCTGGGGTATATTAAGAGGAGTGTGGCCAGCAGGTTTAGGGAGGTCATCCTTCCCCTCTACACTGCCCTAGTGAGGGCACATCTGGAATACTGTGTCCAGTTCTGGGCTCCTCGGTACAAGAAAGACAAGGAACTACTGGACAGAGTCCAGCAGAGGGCTGTGAGGCTGATTACCACATTGGAGCATCTCTCCTATGAGAGAAGGCTGAGGGACCTGGGTCTTTTTAGCCTGGAGAAGAGTGAGAGAGGATCTTATCTTACCAATATTTATAAATATCTAGAAGGCAGATGTCAAGAGACTCTTTTCAGTAGTGCCCAGTGACAGGGTGAGGTACAAAAAGCTCAAACTGGAGCACAGGAAGTTCAATTTGAACACGAGGGAAAAAACTTACTTTAGAAGGTGACAGAGCACTGGAAAACGCTGATGAGAGGTTGTGGAGTCTCCTTCTTTGGAGAAATATTCAAAACCTGTCTGGACATGATCCTCTGTAACCTGTTCTGGGTGAGCCTGCTATAGCACAGGGGTTGGTCTGGTTGACCTCCAGAGATCCCTTCCAACCCCTGGCACTCTGATTAGTGTCAGCATAACAGGGGAATGATTCAATGCATCAATAGCAGTCCTGCTACTTTCTGACACCTGTTGGAAAGTGTATTTTTGTAGAACCCCATTAATTTGTTTGTTAATCTTTTTGCATGAAACAAGCACCAAGCCTTATTGCCTCTGTTTGAGTAGACAGTAATATTACTCAGCATCTTATGCTTTTCTGTAGAGTAGTTCCATGACTTCAACTAATGCAACTTACCTTCTAAAATATTAATCTTAAGTTAATTTTTGGTTGCTGTCTGTGTTATTTCCGGAACCAGTTAGGATCTAAAACTGAGGAGGAACTGGCAGATACAAATGTATTTTTTTAAGAGCTGTGCAATTCTTTAGCTGTCTCAGTCATATCCCTTTGGCTTTTTCAGAGTCTAAGTTATCTTAGCCTTAGCATTGAGCTCTTGGTTTTCCATCTTAAAATGAGATACTAGTTTGAAATGCTCACTTCCTGTCTTTCCTTCTTTTTCTATTTGTTTTAATTTGGATCAACATAGTTTCTGTGACATAATATTGGTGTAGGAAAGCAATTTTTAGAAGCTTTGAGGAGCAAGCTGTGTAAGGCAAACTGCAAAGCTCACCATATGGAAAATTAATAGACCGCAGAAGGTTCTTGTTGTTTTACTCATGCATCATTTAGCCTTTGTAGGGCATTTATCAGCTATGTATCTAAGGTAATTTACAATAAATTAAATTTATTATTTTTATTTGTATTCCTGTGCGCTTGCTTGAAGTACAGCAATGATCTGGTAATTTTGAACCTGTGTGTGGCAGATTCCAACTGGATCTGATAATTTTCCTGTCTACAAAATCTTTTAACTCGTCAAGAGGTGGGAGATCAAAAAAGTTTTTTAACCATTCTGAGTATGAAGCTTGAGAGCTTCATTTTCTCATTAATGGATATGGGGAGATAAAGCAACTTCACTATGAAGTGATCAGCTTTTCAGTATGGAGCACTGCTTTGTTGAGATGCTTGTTTTCATGGATAATGAAAACTGAGGAGAGGGTAGGGAGTGAAGATGAGTTTTTTATTCTTTACATATAAAAGCCTGCATAAGACTGGAAAGGACTCTTGAGTCATCAAGTCATTTTGCTATTGCTGGCAAGAGAGACCAGTTGTTCATTACTCAAATTGCTGAGGCATAAAATCTAAGTACTTAAAAATGTCTGTCTTCAAGAAGCTGCTCAAGCATTTGCCTGCTCATCTTGGACTGACACTCTTTATTTTAACCCTGTAAATATGCAGAATACAGGAATTGTATGCTGGCTTCCAGGTATATTTTTACCATGTTGAATATCCCCTTTCTGCTTTTGGAAACCTTTTATTGCATTTTCCAATACTGTTCTTTCCATGGCTGTTGCACTAGTGTGTTACAGCTATGCTGTGATTGAACTTGGCTGTTTGCCATCTGTTGTCATTTGCAGCTGTTTATTCCCCTACTCATAATGGAAATCAGTTTATGTATCAATAAATGCATCATCTTACTGTTAAACTTTACTTCATTTCTATTAGCCCACTTTTCAAGGTCAGTTATGTTCCTGATATATTTCTTTCCAATTTAATCTTCTCATAGCTTTTATATTGCATAATTAGTGAACTTTATAAGTGGACTTCTTTTGCGTATTCATACCATTAATTCACATATCTTAAAAAGATAGATGCTTTTATGAGTCTTGGAGGAGCTGTATTGCTGTATTGCTGATGTCCTTCCAGCTTACTCATCTTCTGCAAGTCTGTGATGTCCTTTTTATCTGCCTTCTGATCATTGTATTAATTGTGAATACTGCGACTTAGCATCCCATGTGACACCATATTGAAAGCATTAGGAGACCCCAGCTTAGGTCTACAGATTTTCCTTAGTCTTAGGAAGTCAGTTATCTCAAATGTTTCATGTATGATCCACCTCCATTAAACCTGTACTCTATTTTATCCCGGTTTCTGTTATGCTCCTTGTTCTTTCCTCATTGTTTTTTCTAAGTCCTTTTGTACCATAAAAATGACTGGTTTAAGTATATTTAGTCATTGAGATTTGTCTGTTTTCTCCTGATACAATAATGTCAGTTTTCATATTTCTTTTTGCTGACAAACTAATTATATAATATTTCAAGTTCAAAGATTAGGGTTTGATTTTTCATTTATACAACATTTTAAACCCTATTAATAGTAAAGGCCTTAGTGCCCATAATCATCACTTAGCTGTGCTTCAGTAAGTAAATTATGGTTTAAACTAAAAACTGTATCTGGGAGTAAATCGTTAACTTAAATGCAAATAATACTGAATAGGTGCAAAAGTGTTTGGTTTGTTTTGTTTTTTTTTACCATGCATTTCTGTATGAGTTTAGGAATGTTAGTGCAAGACAAGATGGAGGTTAATTTAGAATTTTTCAATGGTATTTCTTTCTCAAATTCCCTTAATACTGTGTTACGTTTTTAAGAAAAGCATACACATACAACTTCTATGAATCCTCAGTATTCACCAAACACACACTATTTAATTTCCTTCTTGCATTGGACATAGAATAAGAAGTTGGACTGAAAGAGTAAATCAGTGTATCATTTAGAACCATGTAATAAATATATATAAATGCAACAGTATTTTCTTTTCTTAGTAAGTTTATGGTTTCTAATTTTTGAATGTGGCATCTTCTGTTGGGGTCTGGAGATACACTCTTCAAACTTAAATAATTAAATGGTGTCATTAAACATCCCTTCTTACTCCTTTAAAAAAAAAATCATTGTAATCACCAATTCAAGTTCAAGCACAATGATTTTTCATTGATTCAAGAATACTGAACATCATTTCATCGTGTGTACCATGCACTCTGTCAGCTGGTGCATTGGTAACTCGTCCACTCTAAAGAACAAACATGAAACTTTCCTGCTCTTCAGTCTCTTTCTTCTTTCCTTCTGCCTTGTATTTTCTAGGTTGGTTTAGATATGTCTGCTTACAGGAGGGAAAACCAAAAAGATGTGACAGAGCAAGAGATTTAGAAGAAAAAGCAAGCTGTCAGGTGTCTTTGAGTTTTGAACAGATTTTTAGTCATCAGGAGAATCTATTTTTATAAATTCAGTAATATCTCAGCAACATGTAATATTTTTCTCTAATAGATACTAATCGGTTGCAAGCTGTAACTTGAAAAGATTGGGAGACTGGAGAAGCAAAAAGGCACAGGAAAAAAGGAAATAAACCAACCTTTTCCTTTCTACTTGAGCTGAGAGAGATTCCATTGGGTTATCATGTCCTCACTCTGTAACTTTTATAAATTTGTATGGCAGTTTTTCTTAGGAAAGATATGGAATTTTCCCCTAGTCTGGTAAGAAATTGGGAGTATCTGGAATATCCAGAGCTTAATTTTGTTTCTCTGTTTCTCTGTTAATGTGCAGAGTCGAACCTGTAAATATCAGAGGCACGTTTTAAATCTGTATGTAATCCAGTGACAATAAGTTCATTGCCTTTGAACAGGAGGAAGTAAAAAGGAGGGCTTTTGGATTCTCTCATTTCCTGCCCATACTCTATAGGGATGGGGAAAGTCAGCAGCTCTGCCTTCCTTCCACTTGCTGCTGGCTGGGCTGGTGACCTTTACCACCAGCTTGCCACAAACCTGTCAGAGCCCATGTCTATTGGCTTCGGTGTGTCTGTATGTATATCTATCTGTTGATATCTATATGTATTTGTATATATTTGTATTCTTTGTTAGTTTATTCCTTACGTTATTATCTTTCCCTTGTGTTAGTAAATCTGTATCCAGTTGTTTTCAGTCTTCAACTTAGTCTTTATTCCCCTTTTATCTTCCCTTTTGGTGGTGAGGGGAGGGGAAATGGAGAGGAATTCTGTCTTTAGGTTTGTGGTCCGCCCAGACTGCTAAGCCATGACAGAATAATTGGTCCCTGACATGGGGCTCAAATTTTTATTTTTTTTTAAATTGAAATATTGAAAAGCTGGAAATTGAAAAAAAGAAAAATGGGTTTCAAAATGGCAGGGGTGAAAGACTTGTATACCACCTTCTTGAATTTACTCATCCATGCATGTTGTTTTCTATGGTACCATCTTCCAGTCATGTTAGTTTATCCTGTTAAAACAGTGATTTGTATGCGAATTAGTTCGGTTGGGAATTTGACTGGGAAATTTGGGGGCTCTTTGGTGAGTGCATTCACTGTGCAAAATGATTCTGCTCCTTTCTGTGGCGGGTTCGACTCGACAGAGTTTGGAGGCCTGGGTGATGGTTGGTGTTACTTGTTTGGGTTATCCCTGTGCCTGAATGTGTTCCAGGGGTGGTTCAATGTGAAAGCTGTACCCGCTGCCTCTGCTCCTGCTGCTGCCCCTGCCACTGATGCCAGGGACTCCTCTCCCAGTGGCTCTGAACCGGCCCTTGTCACCCCTGTCACAACCCCGCAGAAAGCGGGTAAAGAATTTGGAGCGCCCGGAGAGAGGTGATGATGATCCAGAGACTGAGACAATAGGAAACCCTGATCAGCAAGAGAGTCTTCCCGAGGCAGGAACAACACTGGAGAGTGATTCGGACCCTGAGATAATTGTCCAATCTCTGTCTCTGAAAGAGAATTTTAAGAAAATTCTCTCACCCTCATCCTTGTGATGAGGGTGAATCACTGCCTACAGGGATGCTGCGGGGCTGAGAGGCGGCAGCTGGGATCATTATCCAGAGGTGGGGGCATTGATAAGGTAATTGGGAGAAAAGTGGTACTGAGAGTCTTTGGAAACGCCTTTTGTCTGTGGTAAAAAGGCGATATCCTTTTAAGGAGGAAATCGAATGTCACCCTGTTAGATGGAGCACTGTGGAAAGAGACATCAAATATCAGAGAGCTGGCAGTTTGAGAGATCATCTGTGGTGATGGAGAAACACCTGAGGATCTTGATGAGGTAACACCCCTTGCTGGCCCCAGCAGATGAGTCTCCAACCCAGCTGTGAGTTAAGGAAGTAACAGTGAGAGTCTGTGTTGCCACACAAACCCTTCTGTTCAGTGTGGGTGCTGTACCCAACATTAGAGGGGCCCTGCCTACAGCTAGGTGGAGGAGAGGGATAATTGAGATTACTGGAACGTGTGGATTCAGTGGCCTGGCACAGCAGATCATAAAAGGAGATCAGGTTGGTCAGACAGGACCTGCCCTTCTTGAACCCATGTGGGCTGGGTCTGATCCCTTGTCCATCCTGTAGGTGCTGTGTGATTGCCCCCAGGATGATCTGCTCCATGACCTTGCCAGGCACTGAGGTCAGGCTGACAGGTCTGTAGTTTCCTGGATCCTCCTTCCAGCCCTTTTTGTGGATTGACGTGACATTCGCCAGCTCAATCAGACCCTTTACATAGAGTGCATAGGGATAAAGTCCCTGTTGTGAGTGAAAAGAACCTGTTTGGATCTCTTCTGCTTTGGGCAAAGATAACCCATCCATAGGGTTGTTTCTGCTCAAGGTCCAGGACAAACTTGGTGGGCTATGCAGGAAGATGGGGAAGTCCATTGTGTACCACAGGGGAACTTAACTCTAGCCGAGAGTATTTAGTTTCACTTTGTACAGATTTAATTGTTATATAATAGTGATTAGTTGTATTAAGTGGTTTTTTCCCCAGGATAATGCAGTGATGTCCAAGAGTCTTAGGAGGAGTTGGCAGCATATGAGGGCATGAACCCTGACAGACCCTGTACCTTCTGTCTTTCTTTGAGAAAGTGCCATGATGAGCATCTGCAGCCTGGAATTAACAAAAATCTTGTTTAAAGACAGGGCACCACTGGGTGAATGAGTATGGAGAGAAAGAGGATGGAATAAGGGGTGGAATGTCACTGTTTGAACAGGAGGAAGTAAAGAAGGAGGGCTTTTGGGCTCTGAGAGCTCTGAGAGGGGCAGAACACAAAGGGAGGGATCTATTCCCTCTCATTTCCTGCCCATACTCTATGAAGATGGGCAAAGTCAGCAGCTCCTCACTCTTTTCTTTCCACTTGCTCTTGGCTGGGCTGCTGACCTTTACTACCAGCTCACCATGTGCTCATCGGAGCCCCTATCTATGGGGTTGTGTTATATATGTATTTCTATTATTTACTTTATCCCTTATGTTATTACCTTTCCCTTGTGTTAGTAAATCTGTATCCAGTTGTTTTCAGTTTCCAACTTAGTCTCCAGTCTTTATTCCTCTTTTATCTTCCCTTTTTTTGGGGGGAGAGGGGGGGAGGAATAGAGAGGAATTCTGTCTTTACATTTGTGGTCTGCCCAAACTGCTAAGCTATGACATTCGTAGTACTGGAGTCTCTTTGAGGCATTTTGTGTAAATCATGTAAATAATGCAAATCATTCTGCAATTAAATCGTAATTTGAAGTCACTGCAAAGATGTAAACATTCATTTACTGACAGAGTATTTTCACAGCTGACTGCTGGGTAGGTGCTTATTTGCAGGCCTGAAGAAAATTTTTTTTTCAAAACTGTCAATACCTGTACAAGCTGTATCAACTGCAAACTGCATTTTGCTTTCAAAATGTACAGCATTCTAAGGATTTCCAGCCAGCATGTGTGCTATGCAATTATAGTTCATGCTGCAGACTGCTAGCAAAATACATTGGAAGAAACATTTAATTTTGATGATTTCTTGTTTAGTGGTAGGATCAGTAACTATAAAGATTTAGTTGGAGTCGGTGGTCTTTTCTTTTTTAGGGAAAAGAAGACCAAAACATGTACACCTCAATTTCTATTTATGTCTATATAGTAACCTACTAAATATTCCCAGATGTTGTTTTTTTTTTGAATTAATAAAACTTAAAAGCTCTGAGCATGGATGATGATTAGACTTCCTCTTTATATCTGGAAAATTGCTGTTGAATACTTCTTTACCAAAGCCATTTCAGTGCTTTACGTAGAAGAATAGATAATGTTCAGACAGCAGATTTACTTTCAAACTGTTGTTTTTCTGTGCTTCTATGCATAATGGAAGGGACTTAATACTACCAGATATGAACTAAGATTACAGAACAGGTGCAAACTGAATCAGAATAGAAAGCAGATAACGCTAATTTTAGAAAAAGGTAGTGCATGTGTCAGTGAAATAGTAAGACCAAATATTAATAAAAATTAATCAACTATATTGTGCTGTTTATCTTGGATAAGTGAATTCTGGTAAAGTTTTGGCATTTCGTGAGTGATAATTTTTTTTGTTTTCTCTAACAGGACCTCACCAGATGTTGTTGTTGGCAGTGTTTATAACACCTCTTAATGATATCTACTCTGACTTCTCAAAGTTTCTGGAAATGATAGAAACAACATTGGACATGGATAAGGTATGGGTGGGTGTGTGGGAGGGAGTTTTCTTACCAGTTTAAGTTTCTTATTGAACCTTGCAGTCTGCTCTACTCTTAATTTAATTGATCATCTATAATAAGTAATGGTAATTTATGAAGACTGTTATTAGCATAGCCATTGAATTTCAAGAGGATATTCACCCTCTGCCTGAAATCATCTAGCCAAGGAAAAAATGCTTTGGGTACATGGATGCTGTGGACCTGAAACTATACAGTTTTTACATACTTGTCTGCTTCTGTGAAGTTCATTAGACAGGGTTATAGTTGTTTGAATTAAGTCTTCATAGCAGTTTGCCTCTCTGAAAAATTACTGATCTAGGTATAAAGAGAGACATTACATTGCAGTATAAAGACATTTCTCACTAGAAAGAAAGATACTACAATTATCATAGCCTTGCATCTACACTTTCATAACAAATATTCCTGATGATAGGACTAGGCTTGCAAAGCATTTTTTTCAGATTAAAAGAAGATTGGAAGGAATATTCCTTTTTCTTAAATCTATATGCCGGGTCCTGCACTTTGGCCACAGCAACCCCATGCAGCGCTACAGACTGGGGACAGAGTGGTTGGAGAGCAGCCAGGCAGAAAGGGACCTGGGAGTCTGGATTGACAGGAAGCTGAACATGAGCCAGCAGTGTGCCCAGGTGGCCAAGAAGGCCAATGGCATCCTGGCCTGTATCAGAAACAGTGTCACCAGCAGGTCCAAGGAGGTGATTCTGCCCCTGTACTCAGCCCTGGTGAGGCCACACCTCGAGTACTGTGTTCGGTTCTGGGCCCCTCAGTTCAAGAAGGATATTGAGGTCCTCGAACAGGTCCAGAGGAGGGCAACCAAGCTGGTGAAGGGACTCGAACACAGATCCTACGAGGAGAGGCTGAGGGAGCTGGGGCTGTTCAGCCTGGAGAAGAGGAGGCTCAGGGGAGACCTCATTGCCCTCTACAACTACCTGAAAGGAGGATGGAGCCAGGCGGGGGTTGGTCTCTTTTCCCAGGCAACTCTCAGTAAGACAAGAGGGCATGGTCTTAAATTGTGCCGGGGTAAGTTCAGACTGGATATTAGAAAGAATTTTTTCACAGAAAGGGTGATCAGACATTGGAACGGGCTGCCTGGGGAGGTGGTGGACTCTTCGTCCCTGGAGATATTTAAAAAGAGACTGGATGTGGCACTCAGTGCCGTGGTCTAGTGACTGTGGTGGTAATTGATCAAGGGTTGGACTCGATGATCTCTGAGGTCCCTTCCAACCCAGCCTATTCTATGATTCTATGATATTGAAAAGAAGAAGGGATGATTATAAATGACTGATTTATTGTTTAGTGTAAAACATTTAGGATACAAGCAAAAACTCTAACTGTTGTTTAACTGGGTGAGACAATGCCAAGGTTTTTGGTGAGTTTTGTACGTAATTTTTCCTACTTCATTGGTTAGGAAATTGTTGAGATGCATTTTGAAATGTACGTGCTTGGTTAGAAATGTGTTTATTGTTCCCTTTTTAATAAGATGTTTCAATCATTTTGGGAAACCTGGGAAGCTGACTGCAGAAATATGAGATCCACCTAACCATGTTCCAGGCACGGTACTAAGAGAAGAAGGTGTTGAACTTAAATTAAAATCTTAAGATTTTGAACATGCGTATTTTTCTTGAAAGGCAGAAAGACTCCTATATATGGACTCAACAACTGTGTTTTACTGTTTAAGGAGAAACTGATTGACATGTTGCTGTAATTTGTGATATATGCTATGGAAGAAATTTATATCTTTAAGCTAGTTACAGAGCATCGGTTGATTTAGTTTGTATGCCTTGAGACTGTGGTTTTTTTAAAACTAACAGCTCCTCTAAGCCTTCACCCTTCATAGTCCATCTCTTTGAGTTTCTTTTTGGCTTCTACTTTACAAATGTTTTGTTGTCCATCTAAATAGAGTAACAAGTCAGTTATTTTTAATTAAATCCTAGAGAATCCAGTATGTCAGAATTGTGGGTTTTTTCCCCCTGCTGTTTACTACATTAATTTAAACTTTGAACATTCTTGTCAGAGTAGCCCCGAGCAAAAACTTGCATTAAAAAAATGCAGCGTGCTTAGTAGAACAAAAGGGAATGTGTAGCTGCTGCTTAGCCATATTGCATTGGGGGATTTGATTTCATTATAACCCTTTGCATGACTCTTTTCAGTTAAAGGTTACATTGAGAGTGAAGATGGTAGCAAGATTGTTCAGACCAATCTGTTGCATGTCTGTTGCATTCCTTAATCTCTGAAGCAAATTTAACATTTAAATTTAATTTAATTAGATTTAAATTAATTTCAACAATTGGTATATTAGTGGAATGTCAAAATGAAATGCTGAGCATTTTAATTTTTCTTTTGTGGAGATGAGAGTCAGTAGAGTTCACTAGTATTTCCTTCCATTTTTCTGTTGAGGGATAGCCTTAGTTCACCATAACTGGAGACAGATTTATTAGGTACAAAGCACCAAGAACTTCAAATACCACATCTCTGTTTATGCTTGTCCTGCCAGATTGTTGGCAGAAGTGAAAAGCAAAAGTTTGCTTTAAATGACTTACCTAATCATAACAGATACTTCTGTAGGAGGAGCACATCCTGAGAGGAACATTGGAGGGTAATATAGTTGTGAGTGTCTGATGTTTTTATGTATTTAGTATCACTAGTTTTTGGTATTTTTAGTAAACCATAATAATTTTAATTCCTTAGCAGTTTATCTGAACTTTTACTTTTTAAACGGTTTGTGTTCACTTGATCACATTTGGCTTTCACTTGGATAGTGCGTTCAAGTGAAGCAGTTCTGATTGTCCCATAGAAACTAGGGAGAGTAAGGCAGTATACTAGAAGCTGTCTTCAAACCTGGATCTTACACATTTTTAAATTTAGATTTTTAGGCTGGGATAGTGGCTGCTGGATGTCCTAAAGAGGAGTATCTACACCTGGAAAAGCCACCAGGCACTTACCCTCGTGCTGGAGTGCTTGGTGTGCAGTGAACTGGTTCTTGGGCTTCTGCAGTTCCTAACTCAGACTATTAATGTAAATTGAAGGTGGAGTAATTTTACTTTAGTGTTTCTGTAATGAAACTTCACAGCAATTTAGGCTTTACTTCTTGCACAGTGTCAGCTTTTAGGTTCATTTGTCACCACACATCTATTGAAGCTGTAATGAAGTTAGCAATAAACACATGAAACTAACTTCATGACTCCTGGACTGAGCAGTGGGTGGGGCAGTAAAATAATATTTTTATAGATTATCAGGTGTATATTTTGATGTATAATTTTCAGTTTATAAGACATGTATGGATCTTTGCTTGCAGGGAAATGAAAGCATGTCTGCAGTGAGGAGTCCCCAAAGGGTGGAAACAGGGCATAGTTTTGGTTCTAGCCAGCATCTCTGAGACTGCAGGCCAGGTGAAGGCTCGAACCCACAGCCAGTCTGGGTTCCCTGCTGGGGCTTCCAGTGCATTGGGGGTCCTTGGCAGTGTTACCTTCCTTATCTTGAGGTTATGGAATTTCTTCAGTTTATTCCAGGCTTTAAATAATTCTTGGAAGCTGTGAAACAAAATTACTTTTCACCTGACTGTCAACATTGGTTGTTTCAGGAAGTCATTCGTGACAAAGGCTGGCATGGTGGCATTTGCATCCCAGCCTTTCCAGTTTATGTTCAGATCCAGGATTTTGCCCTACAAAATCAGGAATGGTCTTTCCTGCTGTATGTTCTGTTGTGAACATTTGTTACTGTTCTTTTTGCAGAATTAAGGGAATGGAAGGAGCCAGGCTTTATACAGGGAATGAATTTGTTCATACCCTTTTCTTAATGCATGCAAATGTCAAGGTGGTCTTTAAAATCTTGTAATCCATTATTTTATGGTGTCCACATCTCTGGTTAAGCAACTGGAGACCTTTGACACTGCAGTGTTTGCATACAGCACTACTGGAACCAAAATGTCAGGCTGAGTGAAATGCCTTGCAATGCTGGAAATGACAATTCCAAAGAGAACAGATACAAACACTTCAGTTTTCCATGATCCAGCTTCTGTGGAAGATCAAATTATCTGTTTGGAAAGGTCATTCTCAGAGTAAAATAGCAATCCTTTGGATATACGTTACGATAATGCAATTTCTTCATATGTTAGACTTGTCCCCCCATTCAAAATTAAAACTGTGTAAGCCCTGTTGCTTTCATCTCCAGATTTTTGTAATTTCAAGATCTTTGTCCCAAGATGCTGCAAAAGCTGGGAGTCTTCTGTCTAACACTTCTAAAATTCTTTTGATGCATTGCATGTTTCAAGTGCATCTTGTGCTTTGTAAAAGATGTATGTGGTTCTTGCAATTATTGTTCCTGTTGCTCTATGATTTCTGGAGTGATACGTTCATTGTCTGGAAAGGAGTAAAAGAACCATAAACCTCCCTTTCTCTTGCTAGCATATACTTGTGAGTAAATGTGAAGTTGTATGTAAACCACAGTCTTGTTTTAGTGTGTTTTGGAAAGTATTTGGAGCTGCTTTGTGTTAAACAGTGCAGGTAATTCATAGATAGAGGAAGGTTCGTAGAAGTGGTTTCCTCCTTTAATTAGATGAAATATGTTACTAATATAAAATCCGATGCTTAGTTTCCATTTTGGACAACAGAGCAAATATTCTGGTGATTATAGAAGTTTCTGTATCATAAATCAGGTTTGTTTTATGTAGCAGTTAAGAGTTGTGCTTGCACATTAAACATGAGTCTTGTAAGGTCATTAGAAACCCGTCAGTACAAAGGTGGAGAAGAGAGAGAAAAAGATGAAATGCAATTTACTTCATTTGTGCCTCTGAAAATGTAGCTTGAAAGGAAATAAATATGCTTTTCAACTCAAAATAGCTGGGTTGAATTCGAGTGGGATTTTTTATGATACTGTGTAGTCTCCTTCTGTAACCTCTTATTTGTAGTTTGAAACAGGAATTACTGTTTCAGAAACATCTATTTCCAAGGACTTCTTTTGAAACATCCCATTCTTGTACATTGTCTTGATTAGTTTTATAAATCAGGGCTTGAATACAGGTTATGTATTTTATGTACATACAATTTAAGTGGCCCTACTTTCCTTTTTTTCCTCCCTACTTCTTAGTTATTTTTATGCAAAGAAGCATGCAGACAACTCCATTTCAAAATAATGGAGTCTGTTAAATTGTTATATTTTGTTTGTATAAAATATATTATTTGAGAAAACAAATGTTTGAGCTGTATTTGGTTTGTAGTTGAATCAGATAACAATATTACAAACAGCATTGTATTACAAAATTATATATATAAGTATATATATGTAAATTGAATAAGTGGTGAAGTAAATTCATGTCACTGTATATGATGTATGTAGGAAGAAGTATTTTTTTGCCCATGTTCATATGAATTTTTTCTTGTATTTTCCCTAGGTGGAGAACCATGAATTTCTTGTAAAGGCTTCTTTTGATCCTAATTTGACAGAATTAAGAGAGAAGATGAATGAACTGGAAGAAAAAATGCAGTCCTTTTTAAAGAGTGCAGCCAAAGAACTAGGTAGGTTATGAAACTACTTTGGATTGTTTCCTCGCTTGTTAAATGTTTTGAGATCAAGTGTTGAAAATTAGTATAAAGAAGTTAAAGGATTTTGTATTGTTTATTACTAGTTTGGGGTGTCTTCAGTTGTCGCAATACAGTCTGAATACTGAGTGATTTTTGGGTTGTAACTTGGCTTTTTTTTTTTTAAGGATGGAGTTACATCCATCCATTACATCCAGAAATTACCATGTATGTTGGAACATCTTGCAGAATTAATTTTGTAGAACTGTAACTCATCTGACTCTTGGCTAAGCCTTTTAATGTCTTTCAGAACATGTGTTGAAACTTTTCTGTTTTATAAATTCCCCTGTGCATAATCCTGAGTGTTCAGTGAGGACACGGTAATTTTGTTTTGAAATTCTTTTCCGATGTAATGTGTAAGCAAATAAGACACTTAAAGAATTCATTACTCTGTGTAAAAAAGGATCACCTGTGCTGTGCTCACATCCTTAATGCAGAATATCCTTGCAGTGTGCCATAAGCATTTTTCACATTGCTGGATAATCTGTAGCAATACAGTATCGTGAACCTGATTGGAATATGCAATTTGAAAGCATATGAAAGAAAGACCACAGAATTAATTAGTAAATTTATATTAGGTCTGGGTATTTTTCATACCTGTGCAGAACCAAAGTAAGTTTACTGAATAGTTTATCTAAGAGGCTACATCATACAAACTGGGGATTAGTGAGCAGAAATAGCACAGACTGCAGAATTTTTTATAACAAAGTTATTCTTGGTTTTTTTGTGTTTGTTTGGGGTTTTTTGTTTGGGTTTTTTTTTTTCATTTTTTTTCCTTTTTAATCTGAAAGGTTTGGAAGCTGGCAAGAGTATCAAACTGGAGACAAATTCACAGTTTGGACATCACTTTCGAATAACTTGCAAAGAGGAAAAAGTTCTCCGTAACAATCCAAAATATGGAATAATCGATACACAGAAGAATGGTGTAAAATTTACTAACAGGTATGAGATCATCTTTGTAGGTTTTCAAGCCTGTTGTGAAAGAAAAAATTGTTCCTTTCTGCATTATTATACCAATAAACTGATTTCCCTACATCCTGAATGGCTGAATTTTCACCTTTTTAATTGGCTTACAGATTGACGTTGAACAAGACTGGCATGAAGGAGGAGCAGTCATACAGTTTCTTTTAGAAGCTAAATTCTCTGCTAGTTTTTCCAGCTGTTAGGTACTTTTGGTCCTTTGAGTTGTGCTAGTTTCTCTGGCTTACCTGCACCCTGTAGTATAACTGCAATCACAGTCAGTGTTTATACAGACACTTTCATAAGCTGCAATAAGAAAAGAGCTGTTTTATATTTATCACCAAATATGACATGGAGCAGTTTTGTTGGTTATTATCTTTTCCTTATTCCTAACAACAGTGTCATTTCTGTTGATCCTATATATTGTACTTCATTCTGTGTCTGTATAGATTAAGCAATTTAAAGATTTTAATATTTAGGCTAATTGCATTGATGCTGTTTCAGTGTCTCTCTTTCTGGACAACAATTGTGTTGCAGGTCAGCCATGCTGATTTTTTAACTCTCCTAGAGCAAGGACTATATCAGTCACCACACATTTCTCTTTCTGTAATTCATTATTTTTACACAGAGCAAACAAAGTAAAAAGTTCCATATGCAGAATCAGGTAATAACTTAGGTTGGAGGGAACCTCTCTTGAGGTTAACACCTCAGTTAAAGCAGAGGCACCTTGGAAATCAGATCCTCACTCAAAGTGAGATGCAGGATCTCAAGACCTTGCCCAGATGCCCATCTTCCAACCATCCTTCACAGCCTGATGGGACACAAGTTCCAGTGCTGAACCACTCTTTGTGAAAATCTCCTTAGACAGATCTAATGAAAATTTTCCTTGGAGAAGCTTGGATTTTTAGTTATCTCCTTCTTTTGCTGTGCATCTCTTAAGAAGAGTCTGGCTTATATCAACCTGTACAGGCATCTCTCAGCCTGTTCTTGTATGCCATCTGCTCCAGGTCCAAATCTGTGCTGGCCATCTGCTCCAGGTTTGTTCTTAATTACACTGGGAAGACAAAACCAGAGACAGCACTGCAGGTGTGGTCTCCAAAGTGCTCAGGAGAGGGCAAGAATGATTTCCTTGGACATGCAGGTTATGTTCTTGCTTGTGCAGCCAGTATGCACTTTACCTTTCTGCCCCAAGGGCACACTACTGGTTCACGTTTAGCTGCCTATCTGCTGGATTCCCCAACTTTTTAATGAACAGTCTGTAGTGTTGCATGGAGTTATTTTATCCCAGGTGCAGGACTTTGCACTTGTCTGTATTGAAATTCTTGTCGACCTCTTTCTGTAGATCTATGATTGTAGGTATCCCAATGAACAGCAACTCTGTCCTCCAGTGTACTGGCAGCTCCCTTTAATATTGTTCACAACCTTGCTCAGAATGCATTCAGTACCCTCATTCAGGTTGTTAATCAAGGCATAGAGAGCATCAGCACAGCATCAGCTGTGGTATCAAACCTAAGGAATGCTGCTAATAATTAGCCACTAATTGGACTCAATCCCCTCACTGCCAATGGCAGGTCCAGGAAAGTCTTTAAGTCTCCTGCATGTGTTATATACAGAAGGGTAAAAATAGCAGAGATTAATAACGTTGCACAGTCTGTTTCAGGCAAATCACGTTGCTAGCACTTTATGTGTAACAGTTCCTGCTTAGTTTCCAAGAAATTAGTTTATTCAGAGAGCTCTTGATTGATAGCCATGTATGAGGAGCACTGCCTGCTGGCAAGGTTGGTTTCAAACCAGTGTTATTATTAATGGTGATTGTTTCTGTTAATCACTCACTTTAATAAGTAATAAATCCTTTGCTTAGAAGAGGGGGGCAAACCTATTAGTTCAGACCAACCAATATGTTAACATATTTTGCACTGGCTTACTTAAATGAACAAAGTGTAAACCTTAACTACATTTTGTTTTAACATTTATGCAGAGGATACTTTTTCAAAACATTCCTGAAATTTAAAGCTTTATTGGTTCTAAATTTATGTTATGAATCTAAACATGATGATAAAGTTAGGCTTTTCTGTAATTGAGAAGATGGTACTTAGAACCTCTGCTGTGTCATCTGCTACTTTCCCTTAGGGAAGAATCCCATGGATCACTAGAAAAACAGACTTCTCTGTGCTTAGTTAAGTTATAGTTGCTTTGGTAGATGGTACAGAAACCACAATGCTGACTTCTGCTTTAAGTGTGGGTGCACTGCTTGGGTGTGTTTCATATTCAGACCTGCAGACTCTGTTCCATGTTCAGAGTTGAGCTTGGAAAGAATAAATACTTTTTTATGCTCTTGATTTCAACTTACCTTTTTCTGGAGGCTAGAACCTGTTCTTGGTGACAGTAGTTCACTGAGGTTTCTACTGAATGAAAGCAGTCAATGCCTTCAGCTCTGATAAGCCTGCTGTAGGATTCTGGGCTAATTACAGTTTCTTAGCAGCAATTCTCCTCTGCCAGTTCTGTAATGTGCCAGATCTTGTTGCAAAATGGCCAGAAATTCAGCCTTAAGAACAAATCCTTAATTTGTAGCATGTCTGTACAAAACAACTACTGTAAGATTTTTAAGACTGTCTTCTGAGGAGAGGAAATCCCAGCTTCTGTGTTTTGTTCACAGCAAACTGAGCTCCGTCAATGATGAATATACAAAGAGCAGAGAAGAGTATGAAGAGGCTCAAGATGCAATTGTTAAGGAAATCATTAATATTGCTTCAGGTGAGTATGTCAATCTTGATGTGTATCACATTCTGGAATTTGGGAAGACTTGCAGTTATTTGTGGGTCCTTCTATTGAGAAGAATCGTAATGTTCCCCAAGGAATTAGCATGGAAAATAAGGTCTGGCTTTTAGACAGTTGTTGAAAGTTTAAAATATGTTACCTTTTGTAGTCAGACCCTTTCCTGGCCTTGCTACAAATATGCAGTGGTGGGATATGTGCAAATACTAATCCCATAAAAGGGACAAAAATATGCCCATAAAAGCCATATGGCCATGTCCTCCACCTGCCTCCCTGACTGTGAGCATCCACACCAAAACAGCAGACAAGGTAAAGGACAACAGAGAGCTGAGGTAACGGGACCTGAGATCTGTGAAGGATGATGAAGAGAGAATGTTGGTATTCAATGTAAGATCAAGTTAGTCATGGCTTATATAGTACAATAAAAAAATTACTGTTTTCCTAATCAGTTCTCATATATTTTACTCCAAGAGTGCCTTCATGCAGCACATTCTTTACTACCACTCAACAAAGGGAGAAGAGAAAAGGAAGAGTTTGGGTTAGAGGATTCTCTAAATGTGATCTCTCCCAAAGGCACTAGTTCCACCGGTACAAATCTTAGTTCTTTGAAAAAGAGAAGTGGAAAGTGAAAATACTAATTCATATTAAGCTCAGGGTAAATGTATTAAAGAGAAAAAGGCACTTTTTGATCTGATGTATTTAATATATTTGAGTGCATATTAAGCTGTGGTGGAAGTCTTCATAAGCTTTGATCTGCTGTCATGATAAGGAATTTGCCAGTGTATTGGAACATCAATAGCTTATCAGATTTTTTTGTTTTTGTTTAAAGTCCTGGTAATTTTCAGGTGGTGTTTTTTGTGTTTAGCATGTTAAGATTTGAGTATTTATGTGCAAAACTAATTATTATGTAGCAAGATTAGCTTCAGCATGTCATCTGTAAATGCCTAGAATGCTTTAAAAAGTCTTTTGCTACTGCTTACAGCTTCTGTGGTGTGCAGTCATGGACTTAGAAGTATATATGTGTATTTAAAAAGCATTTTACTTCCCCAAGTGGTGGCAACTTAATGAAGAAGAGTGGATTATGTGTGTAATTCTTGAATGAAAGTTACTTAAAGTCCTCTTAATGATCTCTACCTATCTGTTTACAGGTAGGACACTTTCTGCAGGTCACTGCTCACCTCTTCTGATACATGCATCCCATTTGCAGGTTTTAAGTGCCTCACCTCTGCAGACTCATTTCTGTCTTTTATCCCCTTCACTGAAAAAAACCCAAATATCAAAACATAAAAACTGGTACTGAGGATTCTGGGACAGCTGGTCTGGTTGCCTGTTATCACAGACACTGTGTCTTACAGACCTTTCCATACTATCATTCACACAAATGAAATGGTTGCTGTGTCTGAATTGTCAGTGCTGTTTCTCTATTGTCTTTACTTGTGTGAACATCAAAATACAGTGTATTACTGAGGAAGAAAATTTACTAGGTTTCCAGCTGCCTTGCCTTTGTGAACTTTTGCCTTCCCATAATTAAATCAGCTGTTGCTCATTGTCCAGTGTTAGGGTAAAGCAATCAACATGGCCTCACTTGTTCCTAATCTGGAGAAATCTCCATTGTAGTTAAAGCATGGAAACTTCAGGATTACATCTTAGACTCACAGAAAGTGACTGTTGTCTTGAGCAAAATGGATTTTTAATGAGCATAATTAATTTAATGAGCTCAGTGTAGGCTTTAAGATATGTTTTCATCGAGAACAAAAAAACTACTGTTCTGAATTTGTATCTCCAATCAAAACCAGGTTATGCGGAACCGATACAGACGATGAATGATGTGATAGCTCAGTTAGATGCAATTGTCAGTTTTGCTCACGTGTCAAATGGAGCACCAGTGCCCTATGTGCGTCCTCTCATTCTGGAAAAGGGACAAGGAAGGATTTTGCTGAAAGGTGCCAGACATCCTTGCATCGAAGTGCAAGATGAGGTGGCCTTCATCCCCAATGACATTACATTTGAAAAGGGCAAGCAGATGTTCCACATTGTTACTGGTAAAGTTTCTGTTCTCTTTTATAAATTGTCATTTATGTTTTACATGTCTTGAGTATTTCCAGTAATAATTTCTTTTAAAAAAACACCCAACGATAAACAAACAAACCAACGGACCAATAAAACTGTCAACAAAGGACGATCAGCCTAGCAAGTTAATCAGTCATGTTTCTCCTTGGGGATAAGATTTAGCTCTGCAAAAGAAGGGAGGTTATTTGTAAGATATTGTTATTTATTATGTTAAAAAAGAAAGTATCCACAATGTTGTAAGATGCTTCTTTTGATGATGGATATTTTACGTGCTTATGCACCTACAGACATATTTGTTGTCTTCCAAACTAATAGTCATTGAACTAGTTCTTCTAATTGTAGATGCAGGGCACTTTTTGAGAATGTGTTGACTTTAGAAATAGTTATTTGGGAAGAAGAGGGAGACTGCTAGAACAGCAGGAAGTAAGAAATTTGGCCTTCCTTAATATATGTATTTTTTACCTTAGTGAATGTAACTCCACAAGACAGGCAACCCCAGGAGCTGAAGAACCTAAAATTGCTTAAATGATTTAGAAAATTCTACTAGGCATCAACTGTGGCTAAATAGGAATCTTTTGTAGGGAAGATTTTAAGCAATCTCTCTGTTTATGGGCTTTTTTGTTTGTTTAGTGTTAAAGTGAATTTTAAAAGCAAAATGTTTTATGACTACCCTTTATTCCATATTCTTTGCTGTAATTAAGATAATTTTATAACACTGGAAAGTATTTCTAGTGTTTATGCATTAAATTTAATTTTGATTTCAATCCAGATATGCTTGGCTTACATTGTGAGTGGTGAAGATCTGAAATTAGAGAAGGATTAATGAGCACTTACAACATAATCAAGGAGAAAAACAAAAAGTCTGAATCAGTGCTTGGAAACATGCTTGTTTTTCTGCTTAGCAAAAGCATAAAATTGTTTTTAATTATAAGTTTTCTGGAAAATACTTTTTATTTTATTTTTAGATAATTGTATTCAGATAAAATTAACTTCTTAATATCTGTTTTTGCTGATTCAGAACCCCTTTAGATTTTCATTTAAATCCACCATTAGCTTGTACCCAGTGTGTAACTAATCTAATTAATTTTTACAGGCAAACTGCAATTGTTGTTTGAGGTGAAAATGAATTATTTTCATTTTTAAGCAGCAATACTGATGACTTTTCTAGATGACTGCTTATACTTCTGGAACGTCCCAAAACTTAGGAACCCCCTAACACTCTCCAGTCACCTTTCTTTTGAAAAAACAGCAGTCAATAAGACATGTGAGCAAGCCTTAGTAGTAGTGGAACTATTTGTTGTACCTGTTAGACAAGTTAGGCAAGTCTCCCACTCTTTCCTGGCAAGAGAGTAATAAGTTTAAGCATTCTTTGTTTTGGTTTAGAACCTGTTCTCCTTTGAAAGAACTCTAGACTTGTAAAAGATGATGGGTTTTAAGTAATTTTCAAAATTTCTTCTTTAGGCCCCAACATGGGGGGAAAATCAACGTACATCCGACAGACAGGTGTGATTGTTCTTATGGCCCAAATTGGCTGTTTTGTACCTTGTGATTCTGCAGAAATAACTATTGTGGATTGTATCTTGGCTCGAGTGGGAGCTGGAGACAGTCAGCTGAAAGGTGTGTCTACTTTTATGGCTGAAATGCTAGAAACTGCATCAATACTTCGGTAAGTATTACTTGGTTTTGTTCATTGGGATGAGACGTGCTTTAAGATGCATTTAGGATTTCCATTCATGTAGGATCTCAGTGCAGGATCTCAAGTCCTTTTTAGTAGGCTCACAATTTTGTGAAGCTTCCGTTTATTTAAGTGATCCTGTAAAGCTGCTACAAAGAGACCAAAGTCTAAATGGGAGAAAGTAGCTAATTTGAAATTATCTGTGTGACGCTGTTTGTGCACCTTGTTCATATGTTGTTACCTAAATAGGAAAGGTCTTTTGCCTCTTTTATGCTGTACTTTTACACCATAGTGTGTGGTACTCCAATATCCAGAGTTCATACTCTTCTCTAATATTATAACATCCTCTTCTCTTTTTAGGGCAGCATCTGAAAACTCCCTGATAATCATTGACGAGCTGGGACGAGGAACTTCGACATATGATGGCTTTGGCTTAGCATGGGCTATTTCAGAATATATTGCTAGCAAAATCTGTGCTTTCTGTATGTTTGCTACACATTTTCATGAACTAACAGCTCTTGCTGACCAGGTTCCAACAGTAAATAACCTCCACGTTACTGCTCTGACCAGTGATGACACACTGACGATGCTTTATCGTGTCAAGGAAGGTAAGACTCTGTAAATGGTGGGGAACAGAGTAAACTTGATGTTGCACTGAGAGAGGAAGGAATGGAAATTAGTGGAAAAGACAGATATTTTGAATGTCAAATTGCAGTCTTAGGGTTTACAGCAGACAAGTTGTTCTCTATCCATAGAGAGTGTGTATAACAGAAGCTCGCTCTGCATGTGAACACAGTTGGTGATGGTGATGATGATTCTGTAAGACTTCTGGGTTATTTCTGCCACTCCAGTTGATGCTTTTGAGGCCTTTCTCTAATGGCACCTTAGTAAAACAAAATGTAGCCTGTTGTTTTGTTAGTGTAAGATAAGCGAGATGTATTTTAATTAAAATCCTTTATTGGGTCCAGTTATTGCTTTTGGTATTACATTAGAATATTTTTAATTGCGCACAAATTTCATTTGTTACTGCAGTAAGTAGTTTCTTCTGCTTCTCTGTGTCCCCAGTTATTTGTTCTTGCACCCTTCAGCAGGAGCTTATTTTAAGCTAGAAAAAGATCTGTGTAACTGTGGCTTGCAAAGTATGGTCATGCATGGCATTCTAGTTGTAAACTACAGTGACTTTTGTTGCTTCTGTTGGAGCATTTCAGTCAGATTTTTCTGGACTGCGATTATGAATTTAAAATGTGAGCAGAGTACTCTTAAACCGTATTTTCACCTAAACTTCCTTAATTTTTGTATTCTGAGTTACACAGTGAAAGATTGGCTTAGGTGATGCTCAGATGGATAGAATGTGGATACTGTAGAACACTGGCTATATTGAATCAGATCAACAATTTATTGTGTGTGGTGGTTTTGTCTTAAAGAAGGAATAACTGTTTGAGAAATTAAGCTATTATCTTTACTAAGAGAACTACCAAGTATCATCCATCCTTATTAAGGCCAAGGAGCTATTCCATGTCTCGCATCTCAAGTTCTGGTGACTGATGTTTATATCTTTTTAGTTTAGGATTTAGTCTTACATGTGCAGTTGCTGAATTTCATTCCTAGTTTTAAAAACTTCTGTCACTTTGATACAATACCAAATACTTGCTTTCACTTGCCTATTTCCTCCAAACAGCTCTGCCTTTCATGCTCAGTGCATATTCTGAATGTGTTGTCTTGGAACTCTCTCTGGTATTTCCTGATTTCTTCAGCTAAGTTAAGACTTCTGAGTACATTCCTTCTGACATACAGTGTTCTGAAAAAAATGTCATGTACTGTCCAATTATTAAATTCTACTGTTATGCTTTAAAAGATATTTTAATAATAGGCAGAGGCTATTACCATGCCATTAAGTATCATTTAGATAACTGGTAAATGCATTTTTATTATATCTAGATCAGAGCCTCACTCAAATGGTACTGTGCTAGTTTTATTCTTATATGCTACTAATTGTCTATTTTTCGCTCATTTCTTCTGGTTTTAAATCCATTACATGACTTCATCTGTTACTCTTTGATTTACTTGTATAGTCTCTTCTAATTCTATATTCCCCTATGGCTACAGCTTTGCAATTAGCTTCCAGCTACTTTACTATCAAGCCAGGAGGCTGTTCAAATAAGGGGAGCAAAAGGATGACCAGAAGTACTGCTCTTCTCTGGCTTTACTAGGAATCTACTTAGGGGTAGTCAGAAAAATCTCAGGCTGCCATGATCTTGTTTCTCTTAACTCTGTGTCCTTTTCTTTTGAGGCCTTTATTTCTTAGAAATGGCTTCTCTTCTCCTCTGTTGGTGCACTTTTCCTAGGCAGTGCCCAGGCTTTGCTTCTGAGTATTAATCCAATGTGCTGTGACCCTGCTAACCAGCTTGTTCAAGTGGAGAGGCAGTGCCTATGGTTCTTGTGTAGACTGCCATCTCCCATCTTCTCCAGCACATGTTAAGCTCCTTTCACTAAGTGACTCAGAGCCCTCTGAGTGTTTTGCTCAAATCAGTGCTTAAAATATGAGTTAGGGTGTATGGGAACTGAAAAGAAGTATGGTCATAAATTGCTTCAAGCATCCATTGAAAGTGTTGAGTATTTTCAGTGTAGTGAGAGCTGACAATGTACAGTATCTTCAAACAAGCCATCTTTATGTGCCTTAGTGGGAAGTAAGGTACCCTAAAAATAAGCCTTCTAACTTCTGATGTCTAAATATTTTGGAATCACAACTTTTATAATAAAATGGGGTTCTCCACGGCAATTCTCTCTTCAGTCCCTCCCCTCTCCTTTTTTTTCTAACCAATGTTAACACTAAACAGTCTGGGTCCTTGTGAAAACTCCAGGAGCCTGGTTTCAAATTTTTCTTCAAATCTTCAAGATTTGCCATTTTAGTCATACGCAACTTTTCTTTGTCATGCAGTATCTTTTTCATTTGATCCATTTTCTTTGAAGTGCTATTGAGCACAGAGGTACAATAGCTTGTACTTATCTACTTAAACCTCTGTCAGATGAGATAAAACATTATGAAATCTTCATCTTAAAGTGGTCTCAATTTGGATGCCTTTTATCTAGGTTTTTGCATTTAGTGTTGTGCTCTTTCCTTTTTGGCTGAGTTATGTTCAGGTAAGGATTTAAGTATAGGCTACAGATACAGCTGTGTTTTGAAACAAATAACAGATTTCACATCACTTGAAATATATAACTGATATAATGTATGTATGATATACATGTAAATGTATAATCCTTTGCTGAGGATTCTCTCAACAGAGGCCTGAATTAGCTTTGTATCTGGAGAGTTGTGTGTTTTTAATATAAAGTCAAGAAAGCTAATTTTCACTTAAAAATCTTAGTTTCCTTTAAGAAACCTGAGAGATTACAAGGTAAATAAAACAGAAAAAAAATCTAAATGCTGAGTTTTCCTTTACCTTTTTTTCAGTTACCCAGTAGTTAATATATGATTAGTTATCATTTTATATGTATAACTCATAACATGTACAACTCAACTCATAACATTCATAACTCCTTTCTGGAGACCAGAAATAAAAGGATGTAGTAATATTTGTGGGTGGCCATTCAGGTTTATGATGATAAATGAATGGAGTTTGCAGATTGTAACAGGGGTTTTGACACTGAAGTGAAAATTATGTCATCTGACTATGCATAATTGACATATTTTCAGCAGTTGTGAGACCTTTTTCTTTGTTTACCAAAGAAATTATTATTAATTGAAATAAGGGTAAGGTTAAAGTTGAAAGGTTGTTGTATGATTAAAAGATTTTCCCTGGAGACTAGGGAGTTAAGTGGTACTGATGCAAAGGAGGAGGAGTATTGAGAATGCAGCAATCTAAATATATTTTTTTATATATATATCCACATATATATATATACACACACATATGTATTCTTGTAAATACAGAAAAATGTGCGATGTATGCAAAAAATATAAATGGTGCAAATTACCATCCTCTACAGACTGTGCTGAAGTACTTTAAAAACTGTGAATTTCATTCAAGTACTAGAGGGAATTTTTTTCTGCCTGGAGAGTTTTAACTTCCGTTCTGAAACATTTTTGGAGCTGTGCAATTACTGCTCTAAGAGAGCCTAATTAAGTAAAAGCATATTCTTTAGTTCATGTTATCATGTATAGTCCAAAAGGTAAGTCAGGAAGTGTTGGGAGAACCAAATGTTGTCACACAGTTAATTCTCCAGAACAGCTGTTATAAGCTTCTTCATATAATCCCTTCATAGCTGTGTTACCTCTTGAGAATTCTTTACTGGTTGTTTTTCTCTGCATCCAGGTGTCTGTGATCAGAGTTTTGGAATTCATGTAGCAGAGTTGGCAGCTTTCCCCAAACATGTTATAGAAAGTGCAAGAGAGAAAGCATTGGAGCTGGAGGAGTTTCAAAACATTGGCAAGTCCACTGAATCTGAAGGAGAACCACCAGCCAAGAAATTCTACAGAGAAAGAGAGGTTTGCTGTCAGAAATGCTTTTTTTTTTTAAGTTTGTGAAACTGGAATCACCCAAGGAAAGTAGTTTTAGGATTCAAATTCCACCAAAGCTCGAGGACAATTAACTATAATCTAATTTTTCTATTAAAAAATGTTCCGGCTATGGAGTCCACTAGGAGTGGAAAAGATATTCAAGGATAGTGGATTTTGGTTTAGATCCATTTCAAGTTAACATAAGCAAGAATATATCTAAAAACCTGGTAATGAGAATGAAACTGTTTTCTTCTTAAAGAATAATGATCAGCAGTTAGTGTGACTGGCATAATATTGTTCATAAAAGGGACCATGTCTCTATAGGTTCTGTAGGGTTTTCTTCATGCCATTGAACCTAGCCCACGAAATTGTTTGTGTTCATGGCTTTTGGCTACTTAGTTTATATGCAATATTTCTTCCAACTTAAGCTGTAGCTTTTGTATTACTTGTTGTTTAGATTATTCTTGTGTCTGCAGATGGGTTGCACATAGTTTTGTGCTCCCTCATTTCAGGGCACATTAGTGCTCATTTCTTGAACCTGGCCATGAACAGGTAAGATCTGTTCAGATCAGAGAAAAACCAAGTACACAGCTTTCTCCTTTGTGCTCTTCCATGTCCTGTCAGTACTAAGATATCTCATATATTGAAGGGTCTGACTGTTTGGACCTGGAATGTCTGATTTACAGCTGTCATAAATTTCTTCCCAGTTCACACATGAAAATTTTTGCTTGTTTCTCTCTACTTAATTGTGTCTACTGCAGAAATCCTGAATACTATTCATTGAAATGTTTGTTATTGCTGTTCAATTCAGATTGTTTAGAAGTTTCACTTTGCCTGTTTGTGTAAAAGCATATGCATAAAGCTTAATTTTCATCTGTTCACCATGGTGATGGCCACTCTCCAGTTGCTTAGTTACAATTTGTTCTTTCCTTTGCATATTGAAACATTGGGTTTGATTTTCAGTTCCTTTGAAAAGTAATGTTTGGGTAATATTGCCACACTGCTGCTTTTGTTGCTAGCAATCCTCAGGTTATGTGGTTGGGTACAGGAGTTAAATGTGGAACACATAGAAACTCTCAGTGTTAAATATTGTATTTCTAGTGATTAGCTTATGCTTTTTGCTGTTGGATTGAAAGATATCCTTTCTGTTTCTTTTCCTTCTCCTAATATTTTAGGAAGGCGAAAAGATAATTCAAGATTTTCTTTGTCAAGTGAAAGTACTACCCCTAACAGATATGTCAGAAGAAGACATCAAAATCAAGCTGAAGGAGCTGAGAAACAATGTGTTGGAAAAGAACAACAGCTTTGTGAATGAAATAATATCCCGAACGAAAGTTACGTCATGAAAGGTGTGAAAACAGGATACAGCTCCTGAAGTGTTTTTTGCATTGCAAGAACTATATTTTTTTTTGTCTTGTACCTTTTATACTTTGTTAATTATACTGATTTATGTAGTCTTTTTTTTTCTTGGACTGTAATTATTTCGTAAACAATTCTGAGCACATTCTGTGCCAGATTTATTTAGTTGTGATTATTGAGTTATTTTGGAAGTTTTCAATAAAATGTGTTTTCAGTAGTGAAAGACTGACTGACTTTTGCAAACGAAATGCATCATGTTTCACCAAGAGAGTGTGCTGGAAAGTGTAACAGTTCAGATGGCATACAGCTACCACAGCCTCAAAAGCAACAGCTCATACACAAAACCTTTGTCCAGTACCATGATTCTTCCATTTTGCATTATGCAATTAAATTAATTAGTTCAGTGAAGTTTTGGTGATGCTGTATTAGAAAATACATTAGGAAAAAGCATCTAATCTAAATGATTTTTTCCAGAAGTTTTGCACGTATGGGTTTGAGGGTGACTTTGGTTTTGGTGCTTTGTTTTTTTGTGTGTGATTGGTAATGCTTGAGTCAAATGTACTACAGGCCTACTCTTCATGCCTGAGTGGTCATATCTCGTGTGTTCTTTGGTGGTTTTGTAATGTAAGCAGGGGCTGGGGTGAAGTTACAGTTTAACAGGAACTTTCAAGTTCCTCATAATTTGTGAGGTCCATTCACAAAGAAAGAATGTGTAGATATTTTATCTGATGTCCTTCTTGAACTGAGACATTTTGAAAGCACAGAGATACAAATTTATATGCTCCTTGAAATTAAGCATTTTAAATAGTAGCTCTAGAACACTTATTTTTAAAACTGTCAGTGTTGAAAGTTTATTGGGAAAAGGTGTTTATCACATGAGATTATAGGAATAAAGTCATGCTGAAGATGCCATGCAAACTCTTCCTGTTTTCAGAGATAGCATCAGTGGGTGTGTGCTGGGGGCAGCAGTGCTGTGTTTAAGCTGTGCTGTCGCTCTGCGTCAGGAGTTAATGTGTTGCAGTGATCTGCATTTAAACATTACAATAGTCATAAAAGAGGTGTGGTGTTCAGCTTGCTGTTGGTTAACATTTGTGTGTAGTTGGAATAGAATCTGGACACCCTCTAGGTAGATAATTCTCAACAGAAGAAAATAAAGGTTTGCTTGAAAGGTTTGGATTCTGTCTAATACCTTTTTGATCTTTAAATTAGAATGCATTCTACTTATAAAGACAAAAGCAGACTTAGATGGACCAATAGCACAGTTGGTACATGTATTCAGTATCTGTCTCTGGAAAAGTGTGTGAATGGAAAAATCTGTTACATAATGTAATGAAAAATAGAGCTGTTTTTGCAAATTCAGTTGGTTCAAGCACAAGCTATCAACAAATTCAGTATTATAGATAAAATGTACAATAAGAGTCAATTTAGAGCATCAAATACAGCACTGGCACATCATTTGTATTGGATCAAACTGCTTTAACTGTTGCTAGAATCAGGTAGTTCTTCTAAGGGACTGGAATGGTGAGTACTTACACCTCTTACATGCCTTTCTACATAGGCTGAGATTCCTGGTCTGGTGAAAGATGCCCTTTGCTCAGTCTTGTCCTTAACCATGTGAACAGACATAAAACCATTGGTGTTTTCTAGGAACTTCTGTTTTTGACTTGAAGTTGTGTTGAACTTTCAGTGTATTTAGCACTCTTAGTCAAGGAATTCCTCACTGAGGTGCCACCTGCAAGAGGGACTTCTTTACTTTGAACCAGATTCCTAGTTTCACTTACTACCATTTGTTTCTATTCTTTTTTCCACTCTGGAAATGGTGCATCAGTACAGCATGTCTGCAGTAGGCTGACAAAAAGCTGATTTTATTTGTTGGATGCTGATGCAGCTGCTCCAGTATAACCAGATTTGCCCATCTCTGAGGGGGAAATCGATGCTTGTGTGCATTATTTGGGAGTGATGGGGTACCCTGACTGGACCAGCTACAGGCAGCACCTTCTCTGTGCCTCAAAAAGGGAGTTATGCATCTACAACAACAAGGACTCCGTTTTTCTTATGCCCTTCAACACTCAGAAGGAAGAAAAGTGCAAATTAATGGGATTTTAACACCCCTCTTTTCAACTATTTTCTACACTACACTTCCCCCTGCCTCCCACCCTCAAGTGCACTGCTGTTGCCGGATGTAGACAAGAGAGGATGAGGCAGAGTTTAGTCTCCATATGTCAGTGCTACTTGCAAACTGGGTTACAGTGTGATTTCATGTGAGCTGGTTTAAGTTTAGCTTTTTGTTCAGTAACATACCTATGGGACAGGAGCCATTCTAGAACTTGTCTGGATATCACAGGGCTATGTCAAGAATGCAGATTATCAAAGCTTGAGGACAAAATAAGAGCACTAATTGTCAGCCTTGAATAAAGATGCAAGTTTCTCTTTGAGACAGTTTGGCACTAAATGCTTACTGCAGGTGAGGTCTTTTTAGTCTGTGCATTTGGCTGTTCATCTATAGGGCTCTTTAATAATGCATTAGATGGGGTGAAAGGAAAGAGCAGAAATGAACAGACACTGAAGGAATTATTTTCCGGTGATAACTTCACTGTACAGCTCTTAGTGATCAGGAGCAGCTGGTAACCAACCTGATGAAAACATGCTGGGTTTATCCCTTGGGTTGTGGTCAAAAGCAGGTGAGTTGGTTGGTGGTCAGGAGGCTGCAGCTACTTTTGGGTGGACCCTTAGGGATCAAGATGGTTTGTGAATCCAGGGAGGGCAGACTGTCAGCTCTGGGACTCAGCTCTGGCTATTGGTTACTTGCAGCTGTATGTTCATCTCAAGTAATAAATTCTGTCAGTAAGTGACTCTGTACTTCAGTTCCAGTGGAGGAAGGAGATGGTTATGGAATCAGAAGCAGCAGGAACATGACCAGGATGAATCCTTGCCCACTGGCAGTTGCACTGAATTTGGCTTGGGAATGTCAGACCTTCAGATGTCTGCTCAAGGGAAGCAGGCCTGTTGCTGGCCAGAGCTTTGAAAGTAATGACAGTGGATGTAGGTGTTTCAGGTTGGTAACTACACTGTAAGCAACTGGGAAGGGAAGCCTGCATGATAGCTCATTGCTTTGCTGGAGGAGAAGCTGCCTTTGCAGCTTAGGTGAAGTCTAGAATCACGTGAGCAGTTTGGTCTGATTTGGTGGAAAATTAGGTTGACAGTTTAAACTGTATTTTCTGGCACTTAATGAATTTCAAACACATAACCAGTACATAAGATGGGAAATTTCTAATTCTACAAAACCATGTTCTGCAGTGTGACAGATTTATTTGAGAAATCAGGGGAGGGCAGTTGTTGCTTGGCATCCAAAGTAGCATGGGGGCACGCATCAAACTCTGTGTCTAGCTGACTGGGAACACGGAAAACAAATGGCTGTAGGAGGCTGAAGCCTTAAAAGACAGATATGCTGTCATCTTCTGAGTTGGCTGCAACACTTGCAGGTAGAACTTGCCTCTTCATGGTGCCTGTTTGCAGTTGCCTCAGGTGTTCCTTGCCCAGCTTTGCAGTCACTTTTACTACCCTGTTGTCTTCCCCTACTTCTGCCAGGTGCCTGCATTGTTCCTATATGCAGGGGAGCACCTTGTATTGCTACATTTAATGTATGTGTGTGTGATAGCTTAGCTATCAGCAATGCTTTTTATCCTTTGTGTGGGGTGGGATAGAGGTAGATAACGTCACTGCCTGTGCTGCTTTGCCAGTCAAGTTGAGAGGGAGCAACCTCTGCTGTTGAAGAGGGAAATAACAATTTCTAATAATTTTCAGTGCATGCTAGGACTTAACCTCCTGACATGCTGTCTCCTGACCAGCTGCCTTTAGCTGTAGCTAAAGGACAAAATACCATGAAGCAGATGGCAAATTGTGTTTGTTCAGCAACCGGAACGTGTGGCTCTTCTAGAGGTGAGAAAATGTATATGCATTTTTGCTATCATGGGAGTAGGTGTCCTGGTGCCTGAGTTGAGATGTTGGGTACTTGTGGCATTTTCCAAAAGGATGTCACTGCAGGGATGGTTGGACACCTGAAAACAGCTGTGCTAATCTGAGGGAAAAACTGAGAATAAATAGTCTGTGCCTACAAGAACAGTTCTGCTGCTGGTCTGCCTGGTCCTGCTGTGTACTGCAAGTCCTTGCTTGTCAGATACTTGTTGTAGGAGCCCTGGTCCCTTACACAAGTTCTCCTTTTTCCACAGGGGCTCTTGGGGATGCTATTTCAGTGATCCTATGGCCACTCACATTTTTTTCTAGTAATAATAAAGTAATTTTCTAGTAATAATAAACCCACATGTTTGAGCAGGCAGTAGGCTGTCAGCACTGTAAAACACATGCATGGCTGGGTAGCTTGCTTAAGATATTCAGTCTTTTGAGAGGAGAGAGTGGTCTTCTCCCAACACTGCCAATGCTGAAGGCATTGCTGGATGCTGCTTTGCAGCTCTGGGTACAGCAAAGCCAAATCACAGTTCAGCAAAGCAGCAGCTAGAGTGGAGCTAAACCAGCTCTAGCTAACCTGAGCCTTATTTCTAGTCATCTGATGGTACATTTTCACTTGTAGTAGCATTTTAATGGCTTTTAAAATTTTCTCTTCCCCAGGAAGGAAATAAATTACCAAAAGGGAATTTTTGCAGAAGTCCCCTTTCTATGCTGCAGGGTCTGGATTTCAAGCACAATGTATTGATGCAACACTGGTTAAGAGAAAACTGCAGTGCTGTTTAACTTTCTGCTGTAGAGAGATGACAGCTCTCTGTAATCTTTGTAAGAGATGTGCTTTTCCAGGGTGAATCAGAAGAGGTGCATATGTAAATGTTTTTCTTTTCCTGAGATTAGACTGACTGTTGATTTTTGATTCATGGATCCATGCTAATGCTGTTGTGCACTGAGTAGTTTTCAATGGTTTAATCTCGAGTGTGGTTTGTAGATAAAGTGTAGATATCTTACCAGAAACATCTTAAACCAAATTTCAGTTTTACTGTGGGTTTTGTTTGTTTGTTTTGTTTTTTTAAGATATTGCAGCCATGCAACAAGAACTGACCTCCATCAGTGGCTAGATGCTCATTTATTCTGTGCACATGAGAGATAAGAAAACCATTCAAGATTTCACTGTACTTCCCATGTATCCTAAGGAATGCACTTAGGAGCTTTCTTTTTTTGTTTGCCCTGTCTAAGGTAACCTGGTTGAGGTGCCAAGCTGCTTGAAGATGTTTTATGTGAACAAAAGGGGTTTTTTGGGAGTACAGTTACCAGTTCAATAATCTGATGTTTGTAGATAGCTCCTAAAAACTTCCTCTTTGGTTCTTCCAGGAGAACAAGGTGGCATATGAGGTGTGCCTGGTATGAACCACGGAGCTGTTGCATCCACCCCAGGAGCTGTGGGTATGGCACCCAGCCAGTCTCCCTGCAGGGAGGGTTCTGGCCACCAATGCATTGCATAGTGGCCACTGGGCTGTCTGCCCAGTAACAGTGTCTGTGGATGCTACCAGACACCACATGAATGGAGCAAACCCATCTGAAGGGATCCAGGAGTAACTGGTTCAGCTAATGCTTTAGGGAGCAGTAGGGTCACCTGATTTTTTTTTCTTTAAATTCAGGTTTCTATACCTGCCAGCACGCTCACCACTACCTTTTTACAGATCTTGAAGGCATTGTGTAGCACGGTCCCTGGAATCAGCCTGCCACTGGCTTGGCACAGAGCTGATCTTCAACCCAACAGAGGTTTGGACATGTCTCTTGGTTCAGGTTTAATTAAGAGGGCTGTAAGTATGGGTCAACAAATGTGTTTGCATCAGGGTGGCTCTGAAGCCCTGTACCATGTGAGCAAACCAAGTGGAGTGCTCTGGGGGCATGTGCAGAAGTAGCTTAATTTCATCCTTCAAAGTTATCCTCCCACAGGGCTGAATTTCTGTGGATCCATAGGAGTTATACTCCTAGCTCCTACTGTGGTTTGGAAGACCCTTAATAGGAAATTTCGTTTTTTCCTGCCTTAAACTCTCTACTGGACAAGACCTTCTTGGTTAATTGAAAGAAATGTTAAAAGAAGGAAGTCAGTAGTAAAATAAGCCTGTGAAGCATGCACAACCATAGGACTCTTGACTTCTTAAGAAAATTCTCGCTGTAATTTACTGTAAATGCAGCAATGTGAGCAAATGGGGCAGGGAGCAGGAAGGAGATCCTGCAAGTAGAGGTTCATGGAGAGCAGGTGTCTCAAGCTCCTCACAGAAGCAATGCTGGCACAGAGAACCTGGAACCATCCATCTTAATTAAATTACGTATTGATCTCCCACTCAAATATAACAAATCCCACTGCTTCAGAATTGTAAGCCAGACACAACAACACAGCAGTGGCTTTGACAACTGTATAGATAATCCATTTCCTGTCCCTTGCTGCTCTTCACAGAGTCAGAGGAGGTGGCATGTTGTAGCAGTCACATAGCTGAATATCTGGTTAAGTGGAAATTAATAATTCTTTGTGTCCTAAGGCTGTGATGCTTCATCTAAACGTACTGTGCAAGTGGGACAGACCAGCTACATGCACTGCACAATGCAATGAAACCTCCTTCTTTTGTATTTTTTACTCATCCCACCTGGTTTGGTGGCAGAGCTAATTTTCTGTACTGTCATTTTGCTTTCAGCTAAGTCTCTTCTAAGTAGCTGTACTTGGTGAAATAAACAGCAAGTTTCTCAGTCAGTGTCTGCTTCTAGGACTGATAACACTCAATGTTTATAGTTATGGCTAGGAAATGGTATGCAGAGCCAAGGCCACTGCTCAGCTCTGAGGAATATCTTATGCTCCAGAAAGAGAAAGGGATTAAAGGGGTCACACCTGCAACCCTTCTTTCAGAAGCGACAGACAAGACAGGTGACAAAAATTGATGAAATAGATTATTCCATCCCATACATGTCATACTCTGCATAAATTTGAGGGTCCATGAGGGCCAAACCCCTTTCCTTCTTTGCTTCTTTCTGCTTGCTTTGGCATCTTGAAGCCTCAGTGGTGATGTGTTATTGGGGGGGGAGAAACGTGATTTTTTTTTCTGTATACTTGAAAATATTTAATTCTTTATTTGTTTATATTTAATTTATTATTATTATTATTATTACTGTTTCATTAAAGCTGTGTAGTTTAGTTTCCAACTCATACGTTTCTCTCCCTTATTCTCTTTCCTTTCTTTATCAGGGAGGGGTGGGAGATTAATAGATATTAATAAAGAGCATCTGTCATTCAGTTAATTGCTGGCTCAACCTTAAACCATGACACCATGCTTGCTGGAGCTGTTTTCCCCATCTACTGCCTGTGAAGAGCTGCATTGTTGGTGCTGGATGGTAAAATTGGTTTTCTTATACTCAGGATCTGCTCCTCTGCACCGGGAAACCTTGTTGCAGCAAAGCTCAGCAGCCAAGGGATTCACCAACACTGGCTGTGTTTTCTGCTGACCTGTTTCACATCTTTCCAGGTTGCCTTCATCTGCTGGCACAAGGCTGCTGTGCTGGAGCTGAGCTGCCCAGAGGAATGTGAGCTTTTAGCTGCCAGTCCAGCTTGGGTCCATCTATGCAGCCAGGGCCTGGGTACCAACTCTGGGAAGGCACCTCCTCACATCCCTTCAAATCACCCCTGGGTGCTCTCAGGTGTATTTTCTCACCTCCAAACACCCATCTAACCATCTAAATAAGGATAACAATGATCCCCGTTTCCAATTGCTTAGCTGCTGATCAGGTCCTGGAGCATTAAAAAAAAAAAAAAAAGAAAAAAAAGTTTAATAGTGCTACAAATAGCTTTCATGCTCTGCAAAGGGGAGCTCAGCTCTAGTACAGCTGATCACTTGCATGACTTGGGGATGGGTGACAGAAACAGCTGGGGCTCAGTCTGCTGGGTGGTATAAATACAAACCAGCAACTTCTGGCTTTGACTGCAGTGAAACACACTGCAGGAAATTGCAGCTTATCTTTAAAATTGCTGTAGCTCTTCTAAAAGAGCTGGTCTTTGGGGCTTCAGTTTGTTGGCTGGGAAAGGCAATGAAAGTGGTGAGGGTTCTAGAGCATAAGTCTTCTGAGGAGCACCTGAGGAAACTGAGATTGTTTATTCTGGAGCAAAGGAGGCTGTAGAGAGGTGAGAGTTTGACTCCCAGTTAATGAGCTACAAAACAAAAGGAAATGGCCTCAAGTTGTGCCAGAGGAGGTTTAGATTGGATATTAAGAAAAATGTTTTTACTGAAAGGTTTGTCAGGCTGAAGGGTTGTTTACTGAAGAGGCTGCCCAGGGAACTGGTGGAGCCACTGTCTCTGGAGGTATTTACAAGACCTGTAGATGTAGTGCTCAGGGAGATGGTGTCCTTGGTAACGGTTGGACTTCATGATCTTGAAGGTCTTTTCCAGCCAAGATGATTCCATGATTTTACCTGTGGATATAACCTCTACCTCTGTTATGGGTCACTGACGTGTTATAAATCTGCCTAAGTATGATCTTGATCCAAATGGGGAAACTGATTTTCAAAAATGGATCACAACACATCTGGTCTGTAGGGAAAAGGAAAGTAAAAGCAACCTCCATAACCATCCTTCAGGGTGGTCTTAGGAAATCATCACAGTTCTGCAGTGTCACATGCCTTGCCTAGCTTTGAGGTAGGATTTGATACTTTTGGTTACCAAAACAATGGGTGCTCTTCTTTGCTTCTCCTGAAGTTGTCTTCCCAAATGCAGCGTGTAGCTTTGTGTTCTATCAAATATGTGTGTAAAGGAATGACCTGAATTCCTCTTTTTTTAGCACTGTGGAATCTGAGAATCTGATAAGGAAACAGGGAGGTGAGGACATCTCATCTGAGGGGGGTGCATGCCCAAACTGCAGTGCACAAATGGAGCACCACAGTGTTCTCACTTCATGTTGCATTGTTGGCTCAGTTTTGCTGCAGTGGGAGTTAATGACAAAACTCGTATCAATTTCAATAGAGCAGGATGAGGTCACTGCATGTCCATGTGCTATTTTAATTTTTACTTCCCCATGTACTGAAAATAGAAGCTCTGAAGCCTTTTGAGACTTAAACCCAAAGGCTGAGGTGTGGGGCTGCAGCATCCCTGCCTAGGCTTTTGCTGCAGGGGACTGGTGGGTGGAAACCAGCCAAAAGCAGCCTAACAGGAGTAATGAGTCCCAGCTTAAGTGTACCCAAAAAATCAGTAGTCCCCACTTTAACATGGACTGAGTGGACAAAACTGGATAAACTGTTTGGGAAGACATTGGTTATCCAATTCATAGTGGAAAAGGATATGAATCCCAACAGGGATTGTTGTTGATGTCTTGAAAGGAGACAGGCTCTTCACCTCCCTCCAAAGCAGGACCAGTCCCTGCTGTGGGTGACAGCACCTTTAATTAAAACCACTTGGGTGTCACACTTGTCCCTGTACTCAACCCTTTTCTGGGGAGAGCAGTAGCTATTTTACTTTGTATTTTTAGCAGCTTGCAACTCTATGCATTCTCCAGCTAGAAGTGCCCATCGATATTACATTACAGTGTCAATAACTGGATTTGCTGAGCAGCAGGCCAAGAAAATCCACATGGATTTGTTACTCTGCTCTCCCTATGGACCATTTTAATTGCTGTAGAGAAAACCTTTGTGCTTTGAATTAAACCCTGCACCACTCAAAAAGGCACAATATTGCATACTCAGAGAGTCTCACATCCTCAAATGTGAGACTCTCCTCACATTTGCAGTGTCCACAGAATCCCAGAATGGTTTAGGTTGGGAGAGACCTCCAAGAAAATCCAGTCCAACCTTTGACCACCTGGCAGGTGCTTTGAAAACATTCACAACAAATTTTCTGCCCACACAAGAAAGCACTGAACCAGGCAGAGACAAGCTCTCTGAAGGATGATGCTGACTGGTGGCTCCCAGAGCTGCAGATATTGTGTATTAAACATCGTTGGGGTACTGGAAAGATACCAGTGGGCATAGGGCTGGTGTTAATAACACTCAGTTGCAGTTCCTGGAGTTTGAAAAGACTTTAGAACAATAATGATTGACAACACTGAGTGATGCAGTGGACATATCCTGTCATGACTATATGGGGTGCTACCAGTTCTGCCTTGGATGTATCAAAGTCGGCTCTGGTTCTGGGAAACTTTCCTTCACCCCTGGATACTTGTGGGTACCAACACTAGCTTAGAATGATTTGCAGAGGATGTTTTTCTCCTAGCAGCTTATGAAGACTCTCCATGTCATGGCACCAGATTTTCATCAGCAGTGGGAAAATGGAGATGGTGTCTGCCACTGAGTAGCAGGCAAAGTGCTGCTGCAAACTGCAGTGTCACCCTGAACACCAGGGTCCTGCCAATGCACCAGCCCTCCTCACCTCTTGTTGAGCTAAGACAATTTCTTTAAAACCCTTAATCAAATTATGTTTTTTAAAAAAATTGCTTCCAAGTGTCCTCTGCTCGAGTTATTACATATTTATTTGGTTGAAGGGCAGCCAGGAACACTTCTTTGGGCACCAGTGCCAAACCATCCTCTGCTTGTAGACGGACAGGATGCCATTAGTGCTCTAGTTACTGCCTCAGGGCTGGTTATGGAACTGAAATGGAGCTGAGCAGGGCTGTGGCTGCTCTGTGAAGCTCTCAGGCATCTCAGCTGTGTGAGCCATACCTGGGGCCCTGCAGTGCTGCAGAGGATGCAGGTGTTCAGGATCCTCTGCTCAGGGCTTGGGTTCTGAGGTGGCCTGCAGGTCTGTTCAGAGTGGGGGGCAGGAAGGGGGGAGATGGCTAAAACATCCCAGGCAATGTGCTGTGGTGCTCCTGGCCATCTCTGCTAGAAGCCCTGACAGAAGGACTGCTGTGATGCACCTCAGAGTCCTCATATCCAGCCCAAATCCCCACAGAGGCACCCAGGTATCACCAGATGTGGCTTAAAGGAAGTCAAAAGCTCCGCTCAGACCCTGTGCAGGGACGCATGTGACCCCTGTGCATCACAGTGTATGACGAGCATGTGTTACCAGCTTATCCACAGCACCACCACAGCATCAAAAGCTGTATTTTCCACTGTGGAGGTGCACGGGGTGTGTGTGAGCCCTCTCTGATGGTACTCAGTGGCCACACAGCTCTCCACTGTCTGTGCAGAAAAGCAAGCAAAAGCACACGTGACATGAGGCAGAATTTTGCACTGTTGATTTTTCCCCTTGATTTTGGAAAAGAAACTGATATGCTTGAGAAAGAAAGTGGTTTTGATTTTTGTAGCAACTTTCAGCACTATCTATCTGTTCACAGACCCAGATTTTTACATATTTTTACAGCAAAGCAGTGTAGATGAAAATGCATTCAAGTTGGGATGTAGCATAAAAAGCTATTGAAAATTAGCCCATTGACTTTTCAATGCTTAGGTACAAAGTGAAAGTGAAGTAAATCCTAGGACAGCTTTTAGAAGTACTGAGGGATGCAGCTTTGTTTTCATTGGCAGTTTCAAAACCTAGAGCTATGGGGTTTTTTTAACCTGCTTTGATAAATGGATGTTTTGTTAAAATCTCACTCAGCTGAGCTGTTTTCTGACCCCTACGTCCTAATTCTGACAACTTTGTGATAAGAGGACTTATTCCTGTCAGCTTTATACAGGGCAACATCTGCTTTTTGGCTCTTTCATTTGCTTTTAATAATACTCTTAAGTCTTCAGTGCTGTTGCCTGATGTCTGGCTTTACCAGCTTTGTCTGCACAAGGTAGCCAGGCTGTCTGGCTGCTCCAGCCCCAGTGGATGCTCCAGAAGCCAAGCAGTGAGCCCTGCTCCACTTGCAGCTGTGTGGAGCACCAGGTTTGGCAAAAGATTTGGAAAATGCCAAATACTCTATTTCTGTTGAAGCCAAGGTGCTTGAGATTTATACAGCTGGGACTCTCATAATCTTGAAGGGGAATCACACAGCAAAATGTGCTGCCTAAAACAGATCTGAACCTCAAGGATCTGCTGTTAATTCCTGCACAATTCTGTGTTAGGATGGACAAGTTCTTGACTCTCTGATGTCTGAGTTTCTGCATATACAATCATAGAATCATTTCAGTTGAAAAAAAGCCACCTTAAGATCATTGAGTAACATACATGAAATGAGGATTCCAAAAGTTTCTCATTCAGTGGCTTGAGAAGAAACTTATGGCTTGGAAATCAAAGGCACTAGCAGTACCAGTGACAGAAGGAGGTAAAGACTAAGAGTATCCAATTCATCCACAGGCTCCTCCTTATTGGTAATGCTTTGAGGAGTTAGAAAAAAAGTGATTGCCCTTCAGATGGAAAGTCAGTAAAAATTATGCTTGAGGGTTCATTTTTTTCTCTACAGAGCTGCGGATACAGACTATAACTGCCTGCAAATTATCTTTAATATAAGGTAATTTCTGCTTAAACCATCTTGCAGATCTCAAAGATATGCTAACATTTGCCATTATCTGCTAGATTTACATAGGAATATTTAATTTATTCTTTAATATCACAGCTGATGGTCCTGAGAGGTTGTTTAATTATGCCTGCATTTTGGAAGATGAGAGATAAAAATAAATACTGGCACAAATCAAGACTTTACTTGCAGTCATGAAGAGCTGAGAGCAAATGTTCAGTATCATTATATGGATATGAACAATCTCATTCAATATTGGCTTGGTCCTCTACAACTGATGATTTGCAGAGATTTAGTGGGTGTTTCTCTCTCGGTATATTTCAGAATAATAGCTTTGATTTTGCATTGTCAGTACAGTTGATGTAATGAGATATATAGTTGCAGCTCCTGGCACAGGCCCAGCTCTGGCCAGGGATGCAGAGAAGACTTCAGACCCTGCCTGACTGGAGTAGGGGTGAGCTAGGGAGAGCATAAAACATGTGGATAAACCAAAGTCACCCTTCTCATTACCTCAGAGAAGATGCCCTGGGTTCAGTCTCTCCATTGATTTTATCACTTATATTATCATGTCAAAGTTAAGCTTCTGTAGTGTGTTAGTTTTCCTTCCCTGGACACCACAGGTTAGCAGAAATCCCTCGTTTGAAAAACACACCCAAATTCCCACATAGTTTCTACTAAGAGCAGAAACTTCACTATGTGAAGTAGTCTTTCTGAGTGACTTGGAGTCACTTGTCCCATGCAGGTCCCCAGGAAGGGGCATGGATGGCCACTGGTCAGTCCCTGGCTCAAGGAGGATGGAGAGCTTATCTCCAATGCAGAGAGAAGATCTGAGGGACAGCACAGAACCTGTGTGCCAGAAGGACACTTTTACTGCTCTGTCAGTACCCAAGTGCCTCTAGTGCATATGTGTGGCCTGGGTATGGTATGTGACAGGAGATCAAACCATACTGAAGGCAAAGAACTCCAATTAGATGGCTACTCTTATCAAAGCAAACATAAGTGAATCAGTTACAGATGCATTTGATCCATTCCGCTGGGGTTTTGCTATTACTTTCTCTTGTTTACCGGGTGCATAAGGAGGTCAGATTGATGTCCTTGCTTAAGTGTTATTGCACATGTGTTATTTTGCCAACTGATTGACATTTAGGTTATGGACATCTGGTCATAAAACACACGTCCATCTGTGTACCTGCAGCAGTTGGGGTCAGGGAATAGGGTTGCTTCTCTTTCTTTATCACTCATGCTGAAAGAGAACATATATCCCCAATAATTTGCCATTGCTCCAGGATGGAGTCACTCAGCCATCTCTCTTGGTGTAAGCATGATGTGTTGTGTTATTTTATGCAGAAGATAGCACAGGAAATTAGATTTCTCTGCAAGCACATCTCTCCCTGGGCACACAAATGTGTTGCTTCAAGTTCTGCTCACTCAGCTTGCTACTAAAACACAGTAGTGCTATGAAGGGAAGCAGGCTGTGAATCTTGGAGGTGAGAATTGCAGCCAAATCTTCTCTATTTTGATGGTATTTAACATCTTTTTTACATGGTCTCTGTCACGTTCTCTGACACGTTCTCTCTCTTCTGGAAAGGGTTCTAAGCACCAGGGACCTTCCATCTCTGTTGCAGGAGGACTGGCAGCCTCATGTTTAATAGCTGTGATACTCAAATATCAAGCAGTTCCAAAATAAAGGGTTTCATCACAGCATTAAAACCTTCCCACACAATGACTGGAGGGTGACAATCTAAATATAAATCTAGACTTTGAAAACAAAAAACCAAAACTGATTTCACTCACATATATACACCTTCATCTGACTTTGAAGAGGAGTTAGCAGGCACATCTGACAGCATAATAAACTTACATGTTTCTTGTGGGAGTTCATTTCCTACAAAAACTCTTAAGTGCCTTGTTTCCTTGGCACTCAGCTATTTAAACCTGCAATCCTAATAGGATATGAACTGGTTTTAATTATCTCCAGTGACAGCATTTTGTCCTTTGAAGGAGTCACTTGGGGAGTGGAGAGGGGAGGTTTAGTGCAAATGTGAGGGATTGATTGATTTTTAGATCCAGTGCAGTAATCAGCTCAGCTGCAGAGGTTTTGGTCACCAGTTTCAGCAGGTCACAAGATCTCACACTGCTTTTGGGAGAATAAAGCAGTAGAAAGCAAATAGGAGACCTGGAAACAGGCAGAAGAATAACTGGGGCAAAAGATCAACTGAACCTGACAAAGGCAAAAAGACAAACAGGGACCATGGTGAGGGCTTTAATAGCTTCTACACCACATTTCAAGGTTATTTCAGGTGAAACCTTTTTTTGGCTCAGTCATTTAAATAGCTTCATTTCTACCAAAATAACTGGTTATGTGACTGAACTGGATTTTAACCTTTATGTAATCTCCCTGCATAATGAAATAGTTGCACAACATGCACTTTCTGGATAAGGTATAGGCTTGTGAAAGAGATGATAGTGTGTGTCTGGCTATCTGACCAACTGGCACTGGATGTGGAAGAAAATTCAGAACCAGGAAAATGAAACAGCAGTACACTTAGTCCAAACATTTTGCAGGTCATTGGTTGGAAATATGGAAAACTGTATGCAATTAAAACCCCAGTTCATGCTGTATAAGGTCTAATGAGTTGTCTGTAACTGCCTCATCAGGTATGTATCAACTCCTCCTACAGGGTTTTATCCATCATCCTTGCTCCTCTTGAAACTAAGGCTATGTCTCCTGCTGCATCTCCGTGACCTGGGAGCAGGATGGGGTATCTGAAGTGCATGTGTTCCCACAGTGGGGGACACTGGAAAGGAGGGAAGCTGGTGTGGCACAGCAGTGACAGGCTGGTGGACAGCCTGAATGCCAGTACAGGTGTGTAGCTGGATCCTGGTGAGACACTTGGGAGCTTGAGACAGGTCCATTATCCCTGTAATGTAATTACTTTGTAGAGGAACACAATAAAAATAAAAATGAAAATAGAAATAAAAATAGCCTCCATGTGAGGGCTGGATCCTGCTGCAGTAAGTGGCTGAAACAAGAGAAGTCAACCCAGCTGGTTGTCTTATTCTTATCTTGTGATACACACCAGAGATGGATGTTTTCTCAGTGATCTTTTGCCTGTGCCAGGATGAGTCCCTTGAAAAATCTCAGGAGCACTTGAGGGAGCTGCCAGAACTGCCCATCCAGGTGAGTTTTCTCTTCCCCTTATTTGCTTCGCTGTCCTCTTGGAGAGCAGAACTCAGTATTGGTTTTCCCCCTCAGCTGATGAGTCGATGCAGATGGTGGTTCCTCCAGGAATGGGATATGTTTGCAAACAAGGAAGGTACCAGAACAGTAACATCAAAATGGGGTGCTGTAGAAAGCATAACTGTAATTTTAAAAAAAAGGTATTTTCTGTAAACCTGAATATTGATCAGATTTGTAGGGTTTTACCTGTAGGGAAAATTTCCATCACATGATGGAGATTTACGGTTGGAATTCTGAAGAAATTGAAATCTTCTGAAAATCTTAACTTCTTGGAAGGATGTGAGACCTTGAATAAATCACAGGGGAACTGGTACTCCCAGCTGCAGCATCTTTGAGGACCTCTAGTATCAGTGGAGTAAGTGCTGAACAGCCAACAGCTTCCCTTTCCCCTGGCTGGCCCAACATAATTGCTTGTGACTGCAATTCCTCAGCCCTTAGCCAGGAAAATAATTTGTGTGCCTTTAAGCAAGCAGGGGCTGTCGAACCAGTGCTTGCAAGTTGTGTGCTTGGCTGGGATACTGCAGCAGCTGGTGCCATCCAGAGCAGGCACCCAGCACCAGCTCTCACTGGGACTTGCTTTAACTGGCTAGGAAAATGGGGACAGCAACCTGGGTTTGGGATGAGTTTATAAACCAGAAAGGTTTGCACTTAAGGTCCTTGTTTGTAGCCAGACTACCAACCCTCCATGTTTGGTGCAGTGACATTTCCCTGTTTGCACTGTGATTGATTCTTAAAGCACCTTGCTAGTCAATACCAACATTTCCAGGATTCATCTTAATACCTCGGGCAGATGGATCCTATTGATTGGAATGGAAACTGGGGAGAGAATATAAAGGTAGCTCTTTATAACTGTTTATAGAGCAAACAGTTTCCACCTGCTTCCTGTTTTACTGTAAAGCAAAGGAACAGGTCAGTTGCAAACTTTAGTAGCTGACCATCAAGTACATGAAGAAGTATGTCACACTAGTTACTATCCTCCCCAGCTCTGCTCAGCCATACCAAGTTCCATCAGCATCTGGGCACCTCTGGAGTGTTCTCTTACAGCTCCATGGCCTCCAAGCAGCACATTTTGGAGAGGATTTCTCAGCCAGATGGTGCCCCATACTCACAAGAAGAGAGTACTTTCAAAAACATCCCAGGCAACATTTTTTCTCTTCTTTATTTCAAAGGTCTTTATAATATCATAATTGCAGCAGTCCAAACATCAACTGGAATTTTACATACTCCCAGATGTACAGAATTCATACTCGGTCATGGATCATAGCATTAAAACCAAGCAGGAATGTTCCCCTAACCCCATCGGTGGGTTCTTCCATGGTCTCAGTAAGTACCAGCTCTCCACATCCTCTGCCAACACCTCTGCACCACTTTGCAGCATGGCTCCATATCAACCATCTCTGCCTCTGTGGTCCAGAATGATGCTTCTGTGAACGAATAGGTGCCAAGCCCAAAATATCAATTTTTGTTTGCAAACTGTATCTAATGTACCAGTAGAAATGTGATCTGTATTTCATTGGCTTAGTGTATGGCTTTTAGTCATCTTCATTCAAAGATCTTTTGGTGAAAAAATCCTGAGATGACATAAAAAAAGGGACCAAACGTGCCATTTTCCATGGCCAGCACCCCCGCCTGCCAGGTGATGCTCTCCTGAACCCAAACTTCTCCTGATGCCAGGGAAGCAGCTGGCTGCTCCAGACAGGCAGTTCTGCTTACAACTTTTGCATGTGAGCTCATCACTGTCTCATTTAGGATTATTTTGCTTTTCTGATGATATTGGTGCTTTTCTATGCTGATATTGGATGGGTGATCTTTCTTTCTTTCTTTCTTTTTTTTTTTTTTTTTTTTTCCCCCCCCACAGCTGCCTGAAGGTCAGCTATCAAATGGATTCAATGATCAGCACAGGGAAATCGAATATCATGACATCTCATGGTGTGCAGACTGTGAATAATGAGCTACACCCTTTTGATCATTAAAACAGAAAATGCTCTCTGTACTCTCTGTATTTTTTGATGATTTTACACCAGAAGGCAGCACTGCCAATGATTTACACCATTTCCCTGGAAGTACTTTCACTGGCTGCAGAGCAGTGGTGGGATGGATACCATGCTGGGAAAAGCTTGGCTGGAGGAGGTAGCTGTAGGCTGCATGATATTCAGCTCCTCTCCAAAAAACAGAGACACTTTGTGACATGTACATGTTCTGCTGGGGTCTGGAACATTATTCATGGTCTCTGGCCCACTGGTATGCTCAAATGTGGGGATGGACACAACTCTACCCCTGAGTGCTATTCAGACCACGGCATGCCCTGAAGTACATTTTGTTTTCACAGAGATAAAGAAAATACAAGCCTTGACTACCTCAGTGTTGCCAGAAATGGAGGTTTTCCATCAGGATGCAGTTGCATTGAGCACTAGAAATGAATGCTATGGGTATTTTGTGCTACATGCCTAAGATTTAGGATTCAGTTGTATATTTTAGCATTATACTTTCTCTTCAGAGCACCCCTTTTGTTGCTTTACTGTACTTGTAGGATGGTAAGATGATTTTTCCCTCTTTTACCGCTAAAGATCTCTTAACAAATCTAACCAGACTTGATAATGGATTAATCTTGTAATATTTATATATTCTGTCATCATACAGAAAGGCTTAACTAATTATAGAATCATAGAATGGTTAGGGTTGGAAGGGACCTTAAAGATCATTAGGATTAACCCCCTTACTTGGGCAGGGATACCTCCCACTAGACCAGGTTGAACAAGGTCTCATACACCCTAGCTTTAAACATTGCCAGGGAAGGGCCATCATCAACCTTCCTAGGCAACATATTCCACTGTTTTACTACCCTCATGGTGAAGGATTTTTTCCAAATATCTAACCTAAATCTACCCCCTTTCAGTTTAAAGCCATTACCCCTTGTCCTATCACTACTATCTCTGGTGAAAATCCCACCCCAGCTTTCCTCTAGGCCCCCTTCATGTACTGTAAGGTCTCCCCAGAGCCAGGCTGAATAGCCCCAAGTCTCTCAGTCTGTCTTCATAGCAGAGCTGCTCCAGCCCTTTGATCATCTTTGTGGCACTTCTCTGGACCCTCTCCAACAGGTCTGTATCTTTCCTGTGTTGGGGGCTCCAAAGCTGCATGCAGTATTCCAGGTGGGATCTCACAAGAGCAGAGGGGCAGAATCCCCTGCCTCTCCCTGCTGGCCCTGCTGCTTTTGATGCAGCCCAGGATCCTCTTGGCCTTTTGGGCTGTGAGCATTCACTGACAGCTCATGTTGAGCTACTCATCTACTAACACTCCCAAGTCCTTTCCCTCAGGACTGCTGAGGATTCATTCTCCCCCCAGCCTTTATTTGTGCCTGGGTTGCACCAGCCCAGAATCACAGAAGCATCCAGGTTGGAAAGGACCTCTGAGCTCATCAGGTCCAACCCTTAATCCATTACCACTGTGGTTACCAGACCATGGCACTGAGTGCCACATCCAGTCTCTTCTTAAAAACCTCCTCCTCCATCACCTCCCTGGGCAGCCCATTCCAATGCCTGATCACCCTCTCTGTAAAGAATTTCTTCCTAATATCCAACCTAAACCTCCCCTGGCAGAGCTTAAGTCCATGTCCTCTTGTCCTCCTGAGAGCTGCCTGGGAAAAGAGCCCAACCCCCCCCTGGCTCCAGCCTCCTTTCAGGGAGTTGTAGAGAGCGATGAGGTCTCCCCTGAGCCTCCTCTTCTCCAGGCTGAACACCCCCAGCTCCCTCAGTCTCTCCTCACAGGACTTGTGCTGGAGTCCCTTCACCAGCCTGGTTGCCCTCCTTTGGACCTGCTCCAGGACCTCAATCTCCTTCCTGAACTGAGGGGCCCAGAACTGGACACAGGACTCGAGCTGTGGCCTCACCAGGGCTGAGTACAGGGGCAGAATCACTTCCCTGGACCTGCTGGCCACGCTGTTCCTGATCCAGGCCAGGATGCCATTGGCCTTCTTGGCCACCTGGGCACACTGCTGGCTCCTGTTCAGCTTCCTGTCAATCCAGACTCCCAGGTCCCTCTCTGCCTGGCTGCTCTCAGCCACTCTGTGCCCAGCCTGGAGCTCCCCATGGGGTTGTTGTGGCCAAAGTGCAGGACCCGGCACTTGGCCGTGTTGAACCTCATCCCCTTGGAATCAGCCCAACTCTCCAGTCTGTCCAGGTCCCTCTGCAGAGCCCTCCTGCCTTCCAGCTGATCCACACTCCCCCCCAGCTTAGTGTCATCTGCAAATTTGCTGATGTGCAGGACTTGGTGCTTGGCCATGTTGAACTTCAAGGCAGATAGAATCTGGTGCAGAGGCTGAGTGCAAAATGAGTCAATAACTGCACCTATGTCTCAAACGTTCCAGTTTAGGGAACAATCCAGGATTCAAAGCTGGACAGAAACTGTCTAGCACTGGCTATGGCACTGAGCTGTGCTTCTCACGAGTGGGTTGGTATAACATCAGTCTCTCTTTTTATTTTATTATACCTTGACAATTCAGGCAGCAATGCTGTTAGCCCTGGTTCCAGGGCAGGGGCAGATGGGTATGATGCCTGAAAACAAAGCCCTTCCTCAGTAGTTGCAGTGGGCTGAGGTGATGGCAAACTATGTCCTGAGGCACCCTGAAGAGAACAGCCTATTAGTGCCCAGCCCAGATGCTTTAAAAGCCCCAGCAGAAACTCCCATCATCAGAACCAACCTTCAAAATAACATCTTTGGGTACCAGGAGCCAGGAAATTATCTTTAATGCTGTAGCTATTTACCAGTGGTCTTTTTGATACAAGTGATCAGAAGTGAGTAGATTTCTGTTATTTATGTTTCTTTGCCTGAATTAGAAACCCATTACCATGCCCTTAGTTTGTAATTGCCAAACAGATAGAAAATATTCAATTTTTAAAGATTTGTACATATAACTGTGTTTGCAGCAATCTAGTAGTCTTAGTTTTATCCCTTTAGAATCTCTGCTAAAAGGAGTGAAAGTACCAGTCTTTTTCCAATGCCATTTACAGCCTTCCAACTTTCTTTCAAAAAGTTTAAATGAATTAGATAAAATGGGCAAATAAACCAGGAAGGAATTCTTACATAAAACTTTATATTTAGCATCTTCCACTGAGTACATGTCAAGGATTTTTGTTAGTAGTAAAAATATTCAGTCTGCTAATTCCAACCATGACAAATGTTTTCGACTCATAATTCAGATTTTACAGAACAACTCTTAAAATAAAAAACTTCAGAAAAATGTTTTATTTTGGTCCATCTAGGAACATTTGCTGGTTGATTTGGTGGTGGTAATATTTCATCCCGTTGCAATAAATGCAAATGGGAAAGTGACACCAACCAGAAAACAGCAGAGAACAAGTCACTTCTTTTGTAATTCACACTTAGTGAACTACAGACGTAAACTAATACAAAAGACAGTGGAATTAAATTAATTATTAATGTTTGTAGGAGATAATAATGCCAACTCCACTAAAGATATCTTAGCTGTGCGCCTTTAAAAATAAATAAAATTAAGCAGGAATACCTTTGAGTACATATATAATCATTGAAGTCATCTTAAAATGGCTTGAAATTTGGAACTAATATTTTTGCAGAGAGCATACAACAAGGTAATATTCTAGTAAGTTAAAAATGTATCTGTATATGTGAAGCGATGGGGGTTTTTTGTGAGTGTGTGTGTAAATAAACAATATCTACATCATACCAGAGAAAAAACCCTGGAACAGTTTTCAGATGTTGTGCATTCAAATACTCAGGTTTTACAATAAAATTGGAATTGAATTTTTACACTACATAAACTGTACAGCCTATGGATGGTGGCTATAAGCAAAAATTTTTGGAACATATTTCAGGGAATATCACTGAGACAAAATTAGGAAATCATAATCACTGAGAAAACACCTGGTGTTTTAATAGCACATTGTCAGAAATATAAGTAATATTTTTCCAAATTGTTTTCTGTATATTGTTATAAGCATTAATATTGCATTGGCACACTGCCTTAGTTTGTGAAGGACAAAGGGATTACGGGAACATCTTTATGTTTTTTCAATGGTCAGATAAAACCTCAGCTGCTGGGGGGTCCTAATCCTGGGAACACTTGGGATGATGATTTTACACAATTTCAGACCCACCTACACCCTCATGCCCCGTGCTTCCTTGCACTGAGCCCAGGCACAACACGGCAGGGGGATGGAGAGGCCAGAGGAGTGGGAATCAGCACCCACGATGTACCCATCACTGGAAGGGATTAGCATGGCTGATCTGGGAGTAGTAGGCTGTGTGATTGTCTTCCCTAAATCAGCCTTTGATGGTGTTCACCTCCTGACTGAAGTGTGGGTGGTGAGTGATGTGCGGCTGCTCTCTCTTCCCTCTTTGTCTGACAAAACACTTTTCAGATGATGTAGCTGAGCCTGTGATGCATCAAGGGCTACCTGGGGCTGTGACAATGTCTCACCATTTTGTGATGGGTATGGAGAGCAAAGCAAGTCTTTGGTTTTCTGCTGCATTTGCTGGAAATTGCTTTTGAGCCTCTCTCTTTACCCACAATTTTCATTGCTTGGTAACAGCACACTTGCAGTACCTTGAGGAAAGCTTTTTTTTCCCCTCATGTTAAACTGCAGTATTTAGGGGAATTGCTTTGGGTTTTTTGGGTTTTTTTGTGGTTTTTGTTTTTTTGTTTTTTTCCTTGGTTTAGACATATTATATATTCCAATATTTTAAAATATTATAATTAAAGGGTGGATGTTACCCATTTAATAAACAAAAAGAGTAAGAAAAAAAGGCTTGTGTCTTTATTGGTAGCTGCATTCGGACTGTGGACATGTAAACTGAAGTGATCCTTCCCCTCTGACATTGCTACTATTTATAATGTATAGTAAATTGCTCACTGTGCATACATTAATATGCATATCTCACAAGTCAAACAGCAGTGGAATTGGCCATACCTTCATACATTTTCAACAAGATGCTCTTTAAAGGTCCCTTTCCAACCCAAACTGTTCTATGATTCTATGATAATGCTTGTTTTGATAGCATCAGTATTCATGAAAACAGAATATGAGCTCAAATGTGGAAGTATTCACAGAAAAAATTTGCATATTCATTATACAATGTGCAATGCACTCTTCATTAGTTATTTTTTGTGAGTCAAATATTAATATACCCTAATTGGTTTTATTATGCAACATAACATTCATTGTATTATTTAACTGTAACATTGAAAATGTGTGCTGGTTTGGAAAGTCATATTAGTAATCCAATTAGAGCAGGAGCCATATCCACAGATGTCTTAGCAATCAGCAAAGTATGATTTTATTTAGATTATCTCTGAACATTCATTGTAATGATTAGTCACTAAATATTTTTCAAGTGAAAGGTTAGAAAAACATGAAAAAGTGAGAATGGTCCCATTGGTAGAGCTAATTTCCATACAGTTATAAATTCATCCTACACACAAGCCTGCATGCTTGCTGCATGGTCTGCACTGCTGTTCGAGTCCTCTCAGTAGCAAGTCAAAACATGACTGAAACACAGGTTGTGATATAACCAAATTTTCATCCACATAAAGCTGGGGAGAAGAGATCAAGGGTCAGCTTTAACATGATTCTTATAGCTCTCTTGTCTTCCATCAGGTATTTTTGCTGCAATTAAAGCTGGCAATTGGGCAGCTGAATAGCAAGCACATGTCAAAGAGGCACCATTAGCCTTTTAACATACCTTCTTTCTACTGCTAGTTGTGTCCACTGTTTCAAAGCCCCAACCACTGCGTGAAGCACCTCTGTACATTTTGCTAAGAGTAATGGGAATTACTTGTACAATGCTGCTTCTGCACAGAGACAGGCAAACTATGGCCTCACCCTTCAGAAAATTCCATCTATGACTGAGGTCAACAGGATTACTTCTCTGAACATTTATACTGTCTGAAGGACATCCTTTGCATTGCAAGCAAATAAAAGGTGACTTGAAGTTTGTGCACAAAATGAGAAGTGTTTGCAGATGGGAAGGAACCAAAGAAAACACAGCACCTACAAGATGGGCAAGAGATCAGACCCAGCCAGCACGGGTTCAGGAAGGGCAGGTCCTGTCTGACCAACCTGATCTCCTTTTATCATCAGGGGACCCGCCTGGTGGATGAGGGGAAGGCTGTGGATGCAGTCTACCTGGACTTCAGCAAAGCCTTTGACACCGTCTCCCACAGCATTCTCCTGAAGAAGCTGTCAGCCCAGGGCTCAGACAGGGGCACTCTGTGCTGGGTTAGGAACTGCTGGAGGCCCCCAGAGAGTGGTGCTGAACGGTGCTGATCCAACTGGCAGACGCTCACCAGTGGTGTCCCCCAGGGATCAGTGTTGGGCCCGGTTCTGTTTAATATCTTCATTGATGATTTAGATGAGGGGATAGAGTCCATCATCAGCAAATTCACAGATGACGCTAAGCTGGGGGGAGTGTGGATCAGCTGGAAGGCAGGAGGGCTCTGCAGAGGGACCTGGACAGACTGGAGAGTTGGGCTGATTCCAATGGGATGAGGTTCAACACGGCCAAGTGCCGGGTCCTGCACTTTGGCCACAACAACCCCATGGGGAGCTCCAGGCTGGGCACAGAGTGGCTGAGAGCAGCCAGGCAGAGAGGGACCTGGGAGTCTGGATTGACAGGAAGCTGAACAGGAGCCAGCAGTGTGCCCAGGTGGCCAAGAAGGCCAATGGCATCCTGGCCTGGCTCAGGAACAGCGTGGCCAGCAGGTCCAGGGAAGTGATTCTGCCCCTGTACTCAGCCCTGGTGAGGCCACAGCTCGAGTCCTGTGTCCAGTTCTGGGCCCCTCAGTTCAGGAAGGAGATTGAGGTCCTGGAGCAGGTCCAAAGGAGGGCAACCAGGCTGGTGAAGGGACTCCAGCACAGACCCTATGAGGAGAGGCTGAGGGAGCTGGGGGTGTTCAGCCTGGAGAAGAGGAGGCTCAGGGGAGACCTCATCGCTCTCTACAACTCCCTGAAAGGAGGCTGGAGCCAGGGGGGGGGTTGGGCTCTTTTCCCAGGCAGCAATCAGCAAGACAAGAGGGCATGGACTTAAGCTCTGCCAGGGGAGGTTTAGGTTAGATATTAGAAAAAAATCTTTACAGAGAGGGTGATCAGGCATTGGAATGGGCTGCCCAGGGAAGTAGTGGATTCTCCATCCCTGGAGATATTTAAAAAGAGACTGGATGTGGCACTCAGTGCCATGCTCTGGTAACCGCAGCGGTAGTGGATCAAGGGTTGGACTTGATGATCTCTGAGGTCCCTTCCAACCCAGCCAATTCTATGATTCTATGAAAATCAGATGACACCTCAGTGTGACTCAAACTTTGTCTGAGACACATGGAACAAAGACAGACCCTAAGAAGTAAATGCAGTGACTTGGTGAACACTAGAGGTTTCACGTGAAATTGTTCCTTGTTCTGCCCTGAGATCCAGGGGAAAGAGAAGATGTTGCTTGAATTTGGTCACTATCCTTAATTAATTTCTATTTAAATTTTAACTCTCATCTGCAAGATATTAGTGTCCTGGTTTGAGAGGACCAGGATAAAAAACTACCTGTGGTTATACTGACCCAAAACTGTCTGGGATACCAACAGCAACTGCTGGCCTGTTAGTGTGCCTGTTACAGTGGGGCGAGCAGCTGTGCCCATGGGCAGGGAAGAGCATGGAACAATCACAGCATTCCTTCCTATGGGGCTCATTTTTAAATGCCTCTCATGAGAGCCCCCACTTGGCCTCTCTGGCTGCTGTGCTGGCAAGACTGGGGTCTATTTGCTTGTCATTGTTCCCGATGATGTTCCTGCTGCTGCTCATTTCCCTACTGGAGAAGAAATTCACTCACTGTCACCCTCTCCTGCATTCCTAATTAGGACTGGCTTGGCTGCTCAAAGGTTGCTGCTGACTGTCAGTGGGACACTGGACTTGGGCACCCCCATCTGCTGCTAAGTCCAGTGTAGGACTTCTATTTGTGTGTATTTGTAACTCACCACCATTCACCATTATCACTACCATTCACCATCATTATTACTACTTCATTAAACTGATCCCAGTTTTTTCTTCCAACCTTGAAGTCTCCATCCCTTATTCCCTTTTTTATTCTCCCCGGGGAGGGCAGTGGGGGAATAACAGAGAGCATCTCTCTCCTAGTTACTGGCTAAATCCATGACAATTACCATGTGTGCCAGGTCAACACAGGATGGAAGTGTGAACACAGTTTGGAGGTGTGAACACATGCTGGAGGTCTGAACAGCTCATGCCTGTGTAATCATTGCCCTCAATAGGCATTGTGTCAGAGAAGTCCAGCATCTGTAGCTTTCTGATGCTCCTCTTCTCAGGTTCTGACAGCAAAAGACCCATTTGGGGCACAAGGTCTCAGCTCCCTCCTGTGCTGCCTGTAGAGCTGCTCTGCAGGCAGCTGAGATGTCTGGCTCAGTGCCAGCTAGGAGTCACAGAGGCTCTTTTGCAGGGTGGTGTATAGGGTGTTGTATCAGGGAAGGTGAGCTTTTAAATCCTAAATTAATTGCTCTTTTTTTCAAGGCTGTCCATAAACAAAACCTGGGAAAAAAAAAAACCCAAACATTTCAAGAATGTAATACAGCTCCCAAATTACCTGAAAAGAAAGTGCAGTCTAGTGCAGTGTGCTTTCACTGTCCTGCTCTCTTCCTTCAGTTTCATTCTGATTTCTTGTGCTTCAGCCTGTGTATTGCAGGTATCTGCTTTGTCTGTGAAATGAAATACCAAGAGGAATTGCACTTGGTGCAACTGGTTCACGGTTAGAGTTTGATTCACAAAAGGAGCAGGCTGCCCTAGGAATCCTGAGTTGGACCATGCACAATAAAAGAGAGGAGTCAGGTGCTCACGGCTGACAAGTTTAAAGAGAAGTTGTCATAAAAAAAAGTTAAGGGAAGAACAGGAAGGACTAGGAAAGACTGATCTCAAATCTCCTATATTGTCTCATATTGTACTCATGCACAGGGATGATGGGTGTCCAGCTGGTGCTAGTAGGCAGTAGAGATTTGGAGTTTGGTTTTCATGCATCCTTTGGCTACTGAGTATGAGGGAACTCTCCTTGTGAGAGCCAGTTCTGTAATTGTGCTCTGAACCCTCTCATAAAGTGGCCTTTCTGAGCCAGATTTTTATGGGACTTGGATATGAGCTGAGGTTCCCTGTGGCTGAGTTCTGGGGATACATGCTTCAAAAGAAAGAGGGCCACTTGTAAGAAACAGAGCATGCACTTTATACACCTCTGAGGCAAAGAATGAAGTTTAGCAGGGATCTTTGGGAGTAAAGAAACATTAGAGCTAAGTTCACAGAGTAGCAATCAGATGTTCAAATCCCTTAAGGAACGCAGCTATGTGAGCCAATCCAACTCCCTCTGGAGTTAACAGGAACTACAAAGGGTCCTGCAATGGCACTGCTGTGCCCAGTGGTACCAAAGAGACTCAGAAACATTTAAATCTTATTACAATAGACTCTGTGTCTTGCCTTTGCCTGGACTCAAAGTCCAGAAAAAGTACAGAAATAGCAGAGGAGGTATGTACAATTTCGTATTACTTCACTGTATTTCCCAGGCAGGAATAGGTAGTTTGAAGCCAATTTATAAACATTTAAACAGGTTCTTAATCATAGTTATAATATTTGTCCTTTAAAAAAAAATACTGAAAAAATAAACCCCCATAATTTGTATATTTGTTATCAGAACAACACAGTTCTTGAGCTCACAGAATGTTAATGCATTTGAATATGTTTTTATGAATAAAATTATAAACCTAAGTAATTTTGCTGTGGCTTGGGATCCTATCTTTTCAAACTCCTAGGGCCTTTGGTAGAGAGCACAACTGCTTTGATTTATGTATCACTTCACACAGCGGGGTCAGTTCTTACGAGTAGTGATGGCAAGTGTGCCAAGAGAGGTACCAACCCTAGGAGAGGTCTAGCTGCAAAAAGAGAGCAGCTTCCCATACACACCCTTAATAAAGAAACAAATAAATTATCATAATTAAAGAGATTTACCTGTGATGGTAATTTGGGGAAAAGCACAAATTTTTATTCTTTTGGTTCCTTGCTTCTGCTGTTTCCAAAAATGGTCCCTGAAGGCCTGGAAGTCGCCTTCCTGAACAAAGCCTTTGCAGTCAGTCTTTGAATTTTTCCCAGAACATGACTTCCACACCTTGCTTAAATTTTACCTTCAAATTAGAACCATCAAACACTTTGGGACCTCTATTTGCTTTTTCAAAGGGCAACTTAAACACAGCATCTGAGATGAAGTGCACAGACAGGCCCAGAGCTACATAGACTGAAGTGGGTCAATACCACCAGGGAATCTCCTGCCAGTCAAATAACTCTTGAATGTGGTCTCTGCACATACTCTTAAATATAGATCTGTATCAGGTAGACACAGAACACAAACATCATTGAGTGTTTCTGGCCAAATGCATTTTTCTAAAAGTTATAACTGTGTTTATAGTATGATACAGATCCATATGTGATGGCTTGTCTGCTGCTCTGGTTCCCTCTCCTTCAGGCAAAAGATCTAAGCATTGCCTTGCTTCAGCTGGCAGACTCAGGGGTGCAAAACCTTGAATTAAAAGTCACTTTTCTGATGGTAAATTGCCAAAGGTTTTGCACTACTACAAATCTAGAGGAAAGCAAACTGATGGATACCACAAACCCATGCAAAACAAAGTAAATAAACAACAGAGTAAAATATCTATCTGAAACTTCATGGAAATATTTTCAAGCATTTCTAATACTCCCAGGATCCTTTCATCATCTTTTTCAATTTATTCAGCAATCAACCTAGTACTCAGGATCTTGCCTATAATTACCAATTTTTTTTCAAGAGCTTTAAAAAGCTTTCAAGAGCTGACCATTGTCTCTTCTCAGAATTCAAGCTTAATTTGCTGAAATCAGAAGCCTTTTTATTACCTTCAGAGCACTAAAGAAGTTTCACAGAGTAGAGAATTTAGAGAAATGACTCAGAGCTTCGCACAAACTTCTGAAAGAGGTTTGGAGTAGTTCCTATGCACCTATTTGTCGTGCCAAATTAGACACATAGAACAAGTTTGCTTGAAGATGCTTCTGGTTCTTCAGTGGTTTGGGCTAGCACAGGTTAAACATGATCAGAGAGAAGCAACAGCTTTAGGCCAATTTATGACTAATTTATGACTTCAATACCAATGATTTGGGGAAAGCCAAATTCTGGGGAAGCTCTAAAGCAATGTTCTTCTGTATAACCTTTACAAGTACAGGATTTGGCCCCCCAAACAATGGCAAAGAAATAATTTGCATGCATCTGCAACAATATTGCAGAGGTCAAAGATGCAAACTTAGGACAGCAGAGAGTCTACATTCATTTAGCTACTTACTTTAATTCAAAAGTAACTAAATAAGCATTTCAGTAGTGATGCAAACATTTGGCATCAGAGGTGTGTAATGGCTTCTCTTGCCTTAAATTAAGGTAGTAACAAAGCAGACAATTGTCTGTTTTCAGTAATTCTGTGGGTAGGAATAGTTTTTGCTCATTTATCATCATTCTTGATAATCCCCTAACTTTTAAGAGATAGGTAGCAGGTATTGTTTCAGACAAGACTGGTTTAAAAACAATACTCAGCCCTGTGAATTCAGCCATTTGATCCTCTACCATCCAAGTCAGTAGGATTATTCAAGTGAAGCACAGTCACACCAAAGCTGGAGTAACTGCAGTCTCCTCTGTGTATGTTACACACAGGCCTGCTATGAGGAATTGCTCAAGAGCATTGCATACAGAGCTCAGGGCCAGATCCAGACATCAACAAATGGTGAAATACTGGTTTAGCCAAATCTCATAAACCCCAAGTTTGAATCTGGAGCTGAACTTGCACATTTTAACCCAGAGTTTGGTTTCAGGCTATGTTCTTAATGACATGTTAGTTCTGACATCATTGTAACCACACACTGTTCTTCTATAACTGCATCCAAGACATCCAAGCCTCTTCCAAAAAACCCCTTTGAGGAAAGCTGTAACATTACAGTAAGGTGTAACTGCATATTAAAGAAGACTTATTAAACCCCCCAGAAACTAAAATGCGGAACACCCAATGAATACCAAGGCTGTCTCTGCATTTAAAACTTTACAGTAGTTTGCAGTGATAATTCCACCTTAATGACAATTTAATTTTTATTAAAGAAACAAAAGGAATTTCAAAAACTCTACCTAGAATCACTTGTTTCTGCCAAGCGGTTGTTCATGATGGCGAGAGCACCCACCCCTGCGGAGAAACCATTTTGTCTTGTATTGATACACACATTCCTGGGGTAGCCATTGGCTGTCTCAGACAACTGCTTTTGCAATATGGCCAGGGAGACTTTATTCGATGCTGTGAGCTCCCTCATGGAGATCATCTCTCCGGAGAGCCTCCTCCCCTCTGTGTCACTGTCGTACTGTCCATCAGCATCCGCTGAGATGTTCTGCCGATGTAGACGGGCTCCTGGGGTGATGGCATTGCGACGTCCCAGACGGGCACTTGATTTATGGCACTTTGGGCAACATCTGCATTTGAATTTTTTCAATACCCAGTTCAAAACTTGCTTGATTACAATTGAGATGACATTAAAAAGAGAGTATATGCAACATACCCCCATTAATATAAATACGAAGTTTCCAAATCTGTATAATCCCTGATTTTGGTACGCAGCGTTTTGGCTGCTAACCAAATCTCCAAAGCCAATGGTGCTGAAGGTGACAAAGCAATAGTACAAGGAGTCAACATAGTTCCATCCTTCCACCGCTGTGTACATTGCAGAGGCGCAGCAGGAAAGGGTGATAGCAAAAATTCCCAGAATCAGCATCACGTGGTAAACGGATGGCTTCCACCCCGCAAGGCTGCTCACCTCCGACACAGCTGTCCCCCTTTGGAAATTGGGAGGTAGGAGACCACTTCTTCGCAGCTGTCTCTCATGGCAAGCTTTCATGATGAATGCCAGGAGAGAGATGATACGCTCCAAGAAGAGGTTGAAGAAAAGGATAGTCCCAGCACACCCAAAAAGGCCATAAACGATGAGGAAAACTTTTCCAGCCACAGTTGCTGGTGTAGTCATCCCAAAACCTAAATGACAAATAATTAGCATTAATGACATGGTTTTTTATGTGTAAGCTGAGGGTGTATGAAACCTAACAAAAGTCCCATCTCACTGGACAAGTAGAGTGCTATTGCTAAGTCAGTTCAGGCCAACAAAAAAACCAACTTTTCTAATGAATGAAGACCGCACTAGAGCACTCAACAAGATGGTCAGCACTCAGGAAAGCAAAAACCATCCTCACAGAGATGAAAGGTAGTATTAACAGAGAACATGACTTTCTAAATGCAGATGGAAGCGTTCCTGAGCCCAGAATATGAGATGAGGTGAAGAGGACATTTCCCTTCTCCAACATGTGTGAGCCAGTACAGCCTGATGGAAGGTGTAAACTCTGCTGACAAACTGTAACCCAGCATAATGCTATTGTTACCAAGAGATGACAATACCACTGTCCCTGGGAAGATGTAAGATTTCAGGTTGTATAGCAGAAAAAACCTACAACCACTTCCCAAAGATTAAATACTGTTTTAAAAATAACAGTACTTTAAAGTCTTAACCAAATCCCAACTGTGCTTGGCCCACTGGATATAACCACAGAAGAAAGAAAAGCCATGGCCCTGTCACTGGTGAGCTTAGCTCCACTGCACAGCCACCTGGCAGACTGGGAGCACTAGGATCTGCAGACTGATAATTACAGCAGGAAAAACACTGCCACACAGGTTAATGGAGAAAGTGGAGTATACAAACTCTGGAAAGATCCAGCAGCATTATTAATTTACCTCTTGAATTGTCCTTTGACATTACCTTATCACTCCCACAACTACCCAAAAGGAGGTTGTAGTGAAGTGGGGGTTGGTCTCTTCCCACAAATAACGAGCGAAGGAACAAGAGCATATGACCTCAAGTTATGCCTGAGGAGGTTTAGGTTGGATATTAGGAAAAATTTCTTTACTGAAAGCGTTGTCAGACACAGAAGAGGCTGGAGTCACCATCTCTGGAGGTATTTACAAGACAGGTAGACTTAGTGGTTGGGGACATGGTTTAGTAGTGGACATGGCAGTGCGACATTAAAATTTATTGAACTTGAGAACATTAAAGGTCTTTTCCAAACAAAATGATTCTATGAGTAATAATTTTATATATAAACAGTAATGCCTTGTAGGTTTGGAGGCTTACATAATAACAACATGGATCTTAAATTTGTAATAAACACAGTAAGTTTGCTTCACATTTTTTGCCGATACTAGTTATTTTATGAAATGGAATTATATATATATTTCACATAATACCTGAAGAAGATTCTTCTGAAACTCAATTCTGTGGGTATTGCCCTTGTTCTGCTATTCTTCTCTGTGAAGATGTTTAATGGTTCAATAAGAAGCCATATTGACGGGACTGAGATAACTGCCCTGTCCCACAAATAAAAAAACACATCTAACCTAAATTAACAGTTCATGAAAAATCCACAAGCTGAAATTTCTTTACCTTACTGTTCAAGAAAGTGCTGAGCAAGTAACATATCCAGGGAGATATATATCAACATCAGAGCACATCAGTGAAAGTTTGCAAAGAAAAGGAAACTTTTACTTTTAGCATAGACTATAATGACATCCTTAAATACAGTTTCCTATCATGACATGCCTTTAAATAACAACAGGAAAACAATCTCTCTGTATGAGCTCAGTTTGCTGACTGGAATTTATTGATTTATTTTTGCAATGTCTGCATTTTTTTTTGGTAACTTTTTAATGCTACCTTCTGTCCTGGTTTGGGACATGATAAAACTAATATTCTGTCTTGTCATTTTACTTTCAGCTAAGTCTAAGTCAAGCTGCACTTGCTGAAAGTAACAGCAAGTTTCTCAGTCAGTGTCTGTTTCCAGGACTGATAACACTCTATATTTATAGTTATGGCTAGAGAATCGTATGCAGAGCCAAGGCCACTGCTCAGCTCTGAGGAACATCTGATGCTCTAGAAAGAGAGTAAAGGGGTCACACCCACAACCATCCTTTAGGAGGAACAGACAAGCCAGGTGACAAAAATTGACCATCGCATCATCCTTGACATAAATTTGAGAGATCACGAGAGTCAAACCTCTTTGCCCATCACTCTTCCCTCTGGCTCTTCTTCACCTGTCCCTCTTTGCTTCGGCATCCTGGGAGGTTTCTGTTTGTCTGCCTATGGTCCTGATCCGTGCCAGCCTGAATCTGTGTGTTCCTGCCTCCAGCTCCCGACTGCTGCTGACTCCAGGAGTCCAGCCTGGACTTTCCCAGGGCTGCCCTGCAGCCTCGGTGGTGACGTGAGAGTTATTGGGGAAAAAGGGGGAGGAACGTGGTATCAATTTTCCGTGTATTTGTATCTGTTTAATTATTTTTCCTATTTATCATTACTGCTTCATTAAAGCTGTGTAGTTTAGTTTCCAACCCATAAGTCTCTCTCCCTTATTTTCTCTCCTTTCTTTATCAGGAAGGGGAGGGAGGTTAATAGTAGGTATCTGTCATTCACATAATTGCCGTCCCAGCATTAAACTGTGACACCTTCTTATTTCATTTATAGAGAATTTCACATCTGTTCATAAATGAATGCAAATGCTTATAGCAAGTAAACTTGGAAATATCTTTTCAGTGGCATAAAGATGCCTGAGGAATGAGGAACAGATTTGACATGCTTGGAAACAGCTGTGTGACAGCAATTCAAACTGTATTGCATCATCAGTATTGTCACCATGGAAACAGTCTTTTCTGTAAAAGACAGTGAAAAATTTGAATAGTATTACCAGAAAATAAAAAAATTCCAAAGGGGTCACTAGATTTTTTTTTTTTCTGGACCCATGGTCTCTCCATTTTGTCGTGATATAAGAGCAGCTTTGAGCAGTTCTCCCAAAGCCTGCCTTAGGTTTCCAGGTTTCCATGAGAGAATTCTGTGAAATTCCTATCAGTTCCTCATCTTCTGTGGGGTGGAACTGTCACCTGGGTCAGACTAGGGGTGTATGGAGCCTTCTCATTAGATAATGAATATACACTGAAAGTTGGGGACCCTGCTCCACTTGCCATCTGGGGATAACAGCTTGTTATGGAGAAGGCATCTGTTTGCTCATGCCTTGTCAGCAAAGCATTTCAATAGAATCATAGAATCACAGAATCATAGAATGATTTGGGTTGGAAGGAACCTTAAAGATCATCTAGTTCCATCTCCCCTGCATGGACAGGGACACCTCCCAATAGACCAAGTTGCTCCAAGTACCATCCAACTTGCCCTTGAACACTTCAGCGATGGGGCTACCCAACACTTCTCTGGGCTGCCTGTTCCAGTGTCTCACCTCATAGCGAACAATTTCCTCCCAATGCCTAATTTAAATCTCCCCGCTTTCAGTTTTAAGCCATTATCCCTTGTTCTTTAGCTACATGCCCTTACAAGAAGCCCCTCCCCAGCATTCCTCTAAGCTCACTTCAGGTACTGGAAGGTTGCTATAAGATCTCCCCAGAGTGGTCTCCAGGCTGAACAACCCCAACTTCACAGGAGAGGTGCTCCTGCCCTCTGATCATTGTTGTAGCTGTCCTCTGGACTCACTCCAACAGCTTTATGTCCTTCCTCTGTTGAAGGCTCCACAACTGGACACAGTACTCTAGGCAGAGTCTTACAAGACCTGAGGCAGAGAATTACCTCCCTTGATCTGATGGCCAGGATCTTTTTGATGAAGTCCCAGGCTACAGTTGGCTTTCTGGGCTGCAAGCACACATTACCAGCTCAAATTGACCTTCTCATCAACCAACACTCCTAAATCCTTCTCATAGCTGTTTTCAGTCCAGTTCTGCCCATCCTGTATTTGTGCTTGGAATTGCTTGGACACAAGTACAGAACCTCGCACTTGGCCTTGTTGAACTTTGTGCCGTTTGCACGAGCCCATCTCTCAACCCTGTAAAGGTCCTTCTGGATGGCATCTCTTCCCTCCAGCATGTTGACTTCACAACAAAGTTTGGTGCTGAGGGTGCACTTGATTCCACTGTCCATGTCACCAACAAAGATGCAGCTGTGGTCTGATACTGACCCTTGAGTGAACGCCACTCACAACTTGTCTCCATTTTGACACTGAGCCACTGACCTTTACTCTTCGAGTGAGACCATCCAGCCAGTTCCTTATCCATGAGTGGTTCATCCATCAAATACATACCATTCCAGTTTAGGTACCAGAATGTGTGTGGGACAGTGTTGAACACTTTGCACAGGTCCAGGTAGATGACATGAGTTCCACTGATGTTGTGACCTGCCTTCATAACAAGCTGCCACATTTGTCAGGGAGGATTTGCCCCTGGTGAAGCCATGTTGGCTGTCACCAATCACCTCTTTATTTTCCTTGCGTGCTTCACAGCAAGCATGTGAACATCACTATAAAAATGAATGGGTTTATTGTCACACATATTTAATAATAAAATAAAAAAAAAAGAGGTAGTGATGGTTTGGATCAAGGATCAAGTTGGAAAAACACTAGAGCTTTTTAGCATTTTCTGGTGATCGTTCATGAGAAGTGTTAAAGTTTTGTGGTTTTGATGCAGTTTGTTCAAGCACGGTTTAAGACATGCATAAAACCAGCAAAAAGCAAGCCCAAGCAGATGACAGTAAGCTCAAGCCAACACATAGCAGATAGAATTGTGCTCATGCATTCTTCATATGGGGCCTTCCCTTGCTAGCAGTGCTTGGCCCCTTGGCACCACCTGGACCACAAGGGATTCATGCTGGTGTGTTGTGTATGACATGTCTGAGCTCAGCCCCTGCTCAAGGCTAAGTACAGCATCATGTCTGGGTGAAAAGAACTTGTCCAGAACTACCTGTGCTTCTGAGACAGTACAAGGAAAGAAGAACAATGGGGTGCTCTGCATTTTCACAGCTCTGACATATATTGTATAGGTGCCTTGGAGATATTTTTGTCTGGCTCAGACAGTATTTCAACCTCCCTTAATCTAATTATGTCCCACTCTGACACGCCACTTCAGAGACGGGCTTTATGGCAGCATTAATTTCAGCAGTTTGATACTTCTCCCTAAAGAAACATAATTTGTTAAAGCCAAGTTGACACTTAAATAACATTTACCCTTCAGCAGCCTCTCATGGTTAAGTGCTGGCAACTACTGAGTTCCTGATTTGTGTAATAGGCTATGTGGTTATTATTCCACTCATCTAGACTTTTAATTTACTTAAGATGGTGTTGGATTCAAGAGGTAGTACAACTCTATAAACTTGTGAAGACTTATGTGCCTTGTGATATGTTTCCTGTTGCTCTTCCTTTCTTGTCTTTTCCCAATCTTCCAACAGGTAAAAGAGAGAGCTGGTACCAGAAAAGAAGGAATAACAGCTTTAGTACCTGTGAGCTCTTCTCTCAGGCCAGTCAGTTTGGTGATTACCTTTTCTTACTAGATTCTGAGATTGAAGGGGTTGACAATTTTCCGGTAAAGATATATTTAACTGGAGATGGAGTAAAGGTGTTGGTCACCTTGGAAATGGAACACAAAAAAGTCTTCCAGCCTCTTCTATGGCATCATGTGTCCCTGCTTCTTTCATCCAGACCATCATCTCTTCTTACAGAGACATCCTGCCATGGGACTTGGCTGACAGAGCAAGTCACCAGGACTGAGCAATCATTTTAAATCCAAGAGTGAAGATCATGGGAGTAGCATCACCTCTGTAACATCTTAATAATCTAGTTATATCTAAAGGAATAAAAATAAACTAAAATTGTTGAATATAACTTTTTAAACAAATGATTTATCAGAAAAAAAAAACCCAAAACCCAGAATGCTGCTTCCACAGATAAAGAAATCCTTACATAATAAAGACTATGCTCTATCAGGGCTAGTCCCCAAGAGATGTGGATTACAGAACACAGGCACATAAGATAAAAGCAACCAATTTTGTTTAACATCTGTTGCACAGTTGTTTTAGTTTAAGCCTAAAATTCAGTGTTTGGATTCTTGTGCTTCCTTCAACCTCTTTTCCACCTGTTAGCCTTTCATCGTTATTGTCCCTGACAGAGTGGTACGTGTATATTTCACAACCACCTCTCATTTATTATATTCCTTACCACATCCAGAAACAGTTGCCTTGGATACAAGGTCACAGCTCAGAGACGATAAAACCATTGCAGATGGAAACCTGCTGCTTCAGCCAGCACTTTTACCCATGGAGACAGAATATGAGGCAGTTCTCCCACCTGGCTTTTCATTTTCAGCCCACAGATGAAAAACTTACTTTTCTTTTAACATCTTTGTGAGCCCACTTTATTAATATACTCTTCTTGGGCTCAAACAGGAATTTTTTTTAGAGTTTTTCCATTGCCAGAGCCCTTAATATAAAAATTGATGCACAAGCACATTTGATCTTTTGCAGATTACTATCAAAGCTCCTGAACAGTGATGATCTGTAAGTCTGAAGACATGAGATGCCACTGCAGCTTTTAGGGCTGGCCTAACCTGTACCATACACAAGCTTACAGCCCTTGGTGACTCATGTCCTGGAAGAGATAACCCATGGAGAAAAAAATAAATGACTGTGCATTGATTCTCTGTCTATGTATCTATCTACATATGTATGTATGTATGTCTATCCACCCATCTATCCACCTATCCATCCTTCCATCCATAAGCAGGATATAAGCAGACTCTTTCTGAAATTTCCTAATTTCAGTAACTTTAGTAAAATTCTTTTAACACAGACTTGTTCTCCCCAAAGCCGACAGTAAATAGATGGTCAGAGGTCCTGTAAATTTGCTCAGTAAACCAAGGCTTTTTTTTTTTCCCCCTAGCTCCTATTACTGTTCAGTACACAAAAATGTGCATACATTGACCCAATCCAAAAGAAACCTTGAGAAAAGATACCCAGTCTGTTCTATGACCTGAAAGAGCATCATGATAAACTCAATGAACATAGCTAAAAACTATCCAGGTCACTGTTATTGCCCCTTGTTACATCTCCACCACTGCAACATCAGTCAGGTGTCTGAAACAACTGCTGTGCCAAAGGAGCCACACAGTGGTGACATAATAGATGCAGGAAATTTTAATTGAACACTAAAAAGTTTCAATGAGCTGCAGGCAATTATTAAAGGCTTTCCATAGTACCAGTTTTATTCTGTTTATACACAACTGTGATCAGGCTATTGGCTATCTGAAATGCTGCTACACATAACATCAGTGAACAGCAGAACCAAGCACCTTCAGCATTTCTCTGATGCTTGTGATTTAAAACACAGCCAAAAAGGTCATGACCACATTTTAATTCCTCTGTAAAGATCAGTGCTTTTTTTTTTTTTAAAAAAAAAAAAAAAAATATAGAATTGTCAGCCTAAACCAATCTAAGATTCCCTGGGGCAAAAAAAAAAAAAAAAAGTATTAAGTTGGCAACCATGACGATAAATCCCTAGAGGCCAACAAATACTTGTTCATGAAGGGTATGAAAAGAGATCGAGAGGTACAAATATCTTTCTGCAGAGGTGAATGACAAACCTAAAATTATGCCCAAAAGTGACTCAGGTGAGGCTGAGAGGCAGGGCTAGGCAGCAGTGCCTTGTGCCCATGGCTGTGAGGCAACAGGGCAACTCCACCAGGCAAAGGATGCCAGGATGCCTCAGCTCCTCTGGCAACCACTGGTGGGCAAAGGGCTTGTATCCCTACAGGCATCCCTGGAGAGCAGAGTGATGCTGAGAGGGTCTGCCCCATGGCAGGAGTCACCTTCAGCAAGGAGAAGCATGACAGAGAGGTGCTGGAGGCTGTGATCTTCAAGGTGAAGAGGGGACTTGGGTTCTCTGGAGAGGAAATTTTGGAGGGCAGGTGTTGGGGAGGGATTTCCTCTGGTAGGAAAGGGACACGGCTGGGAAGCTGAAAGGAAACTTCTGCCTCCTGAGGATGGGAATTGCTCTACATGCAAGGTACTTGCAGTGTGGAGGTGCAGCTGTGTGAGGCTGATGCCTGGCTGCATTGGCAGGCAGGTGAGGAGGGGACCCCATGTCCTACTGAAAACTGTGCCATATGACAGAGCTGGAACAATGTATTTAGGGTGAAAGATATGCCAGACCTATGAGAGGAGTAATGGTGAGGTTTCTTCTCAGAAACATCAAGTGTTACCACCACCTTGACAGGGATCTAAGGCATTATCAGTACACCCTTAAGATCTCCCAGGAAAGGGGAGAGGAATAACCTCCTCAAAACCTGGCTACTTGTGTACATTTACCTTCTCCATGCAGCAGGTTTCCCAAGCATTCTCTACACTGACACCTTCTAGTTGAACTTTCCAAGAAAGGCCTTCAGTTTCTAGTGAGAACTCAGCAAGCATATTTACCAGGTCAAGTGGCCCAACTTTTGTAAATCTGAGTGATAAATGACCCTTAAAAAGAGAAATGCTGAGGCTTCAGCTTCACCTGCAGCAGCAGTACTCTTGCTCTATTCATGTATCAGAAGTAGGGAAGCTTTTCTTTTGCAGTTGTACAGCATGTTGCCCTTTCTGTGTAAGACAGGGAATAACAAAGGTTAACCAAAAAACCCCATCCCTGCTCGCTACTAAATACCACTATTGTAAATACATAGCCTGATAAATATAGGAGGAGGCTGATCATCTGGTCTGGACAAGCTGCTTTGCCACAGAACTAAGAAAAGAAAGAAGCAAGAAAGTGTTTCTAAATCAGTTTTACAGCTCCCTGGCTGAGGCTGGCTAATCCTCTACGTGCCTTTTACAAACAGGGACTGACCTGGACCACCAGTGTCCCTAGCAAAGCAGTAGCACTGACCTGAGGGAGGTCTTGCTAAGCAGTCCCCCTAAAGAGGGAATGTATGGGTAGGGTCATGAGTTTGAGGCTGGAAATCTTTAGCAAGCTTATGTTTGGGTTTTCTGGTTAACCCTACTGCATCAGGACACAGTTTCTAACAAGTCACAGGTTCCTCTCCTAAAAGACGATCTTGATTTGTTGGTTACTCTGCCCCTTGGCATGCTTGTTAAATGTGAAGAATATGAGTCAGTGTTGGCTAAATTAGTGCTAAATCAACTTACAAAAGAAAACTTCTAGTGACAGCAGGATGCTCTTTCTTTTGGTTGCAGTCTGTCTCTTTGTGAACTGACCTAAGCTAGTCCAGACCTACTTCTCACAGCTGTCTCCACACCTCATGATCAAAGAGTCCTATATCTAGTTCCTTTCCTTTCATTTCCTTTCCCCGTTCCTTTCCTTTAATTTCTCTTTTCCTTTCCTCTCCTTTTTCCTCTCCTCTCCTCTCCTCTCTTTTCCTTTCCTTAACAGCTGGGTGAAAACCATTTTAGTATAACCTTTTCTGAAACCATATTCATGTTAATAATGTAAAAATACAGCCCACAAGCTCCTCAGTTGCTTAAGTTATATTACTGTGAAAAAAACCCTTCCTTGCACTGGAAGCTTAATGGTCTTTAAAATCATGCCTTAACTGCTGTCGGAGCCATATCAAACTCGTGCTCACATTTTGAGGTTGTGTTCAGAAGAATCTGCCTTGGCTTACTGCACTCCTGAACTTCAGCTAAAACATTGAGGTTTCTGAGACATTATCAGGCAGAGGAAACTTCCCTGAATTTAGAGTAACTATTTTCAAAATTCTGCCAAAACCAAAAGCATTATACCCAAGAAATACACAAACTCTGTCTCAGTAACCAGGGTTATACAACAATAGGACAAGAAGTAATGGTTTTAAGCTGAAAGATGGTAGACTTAGATTAGACGTTAGGAAGAAATTCTTCAATGTGAGGGTGATCAGACACTGGAACAGGTTGCCCAGAGAAGATGTGGATGCCACCTCTGTTCAAGGCCAGGTTGGATAGGGCTTTTGAGAAACCTGATCTAGTTAGAGGTGCCCTGAGTAGGCCCATGGCAGGAGGGTTGGAATGAGATGATCTTTTATGTTGCCTTCCAACCCAAACCAGCCTGTGATTCTGTAGGGCACAGCTCACAGACCCCAGGAACAGTCAGTTCTTCTCTTTTGAGATATGTCCACTATCTAAAGCTGTACACTGCCTTCTCTAACATTTCTGCAGTTTTCAAGAAGCTGATGGTACTGTTACTGGTGAACTTTGATTCAAAAGTTCACTTCTTTTGCAATCTTAATTTTTCAATCTTGTTTTCCTAATTTTTTTGAGGAATTTTTTTTGTGCGTGGATAATCATGTATCTAAGCAACGCTCTGACATGAAAAAGCCCTGTAATTTCAAATGCAGTGTTTCAAATATTAGCATTCACACCTGCTTTTGCTGTTTATTGAAACTTGCAGTCGCATTTCAGATGCCTGAGTAGACACAAGGTTAAGCAAATATGTCATTATTCTGAACTGCAAGGAAAAAAGAATAATCCAAATTTTTTTATATTCTTGAGACATGATAGGCTTTGAACCCACACTTGCATGTGTAATGCCACTCCAATACCAGTACATCTCAGAATATTTCTCCTTTCAGGCTAAGAAATAGCATCATCTGAATTTCACAAGTGATCTGGTGAATGTCGTATTTCCCCACAAGAGAAATCTGATGAAAGAACATGTCTCTCCTGGGCTTTCCTAAACCTTACAGATGGAAACTCCTGTAAAATGGTTAAATCATGGGCTTATCTTTTGACTGGCTAAAACAACAGACTTGCAGCACTTTTTTCTGCTTTTGGTATTTGTGCAGGTATCTAGAGAACATCTATTTTTAAAGAGTTGTCTCAGTCTCTGCTTTATAATCAGCCTATAAAGGTGGACCTGTAGGTCAAAAAGAACCTAAGCACACAGGGAAAAATCTTTTATACTGTTTGGACATTTTTTCCCAAAATTCTGTGCAAACTTCCACAATTACAATTTGATGAAAAAACCATGACAAATCTACCTCAGCTTTTTAATCATCTAGATATGTCATTTAGACAAAAGCAGAGCAACAAATGCCATCTACCTAGGCCTGTGCAAAGTGTTTGACACTGTCCCACATGATATTCTGATCTATCTCTAAACTGGAATGAAATAGATTCAATGGATGGACCACTCATTGGGTAAGGAACTGGATGGATGGTGTGAGTTGTGATCAGTGGCTCAGTGTCCAAATGGAGATGTGTGATGAGTGCTGTTCCTCAACTGTTGGTACTCAGACCAGTGCTGTTTAATATCTTTGCCAGCAACATGGACAGTGGAATCAAATGCATCCTCAGCAAGTTTGCTGAAGACACCAAATTGTGTGAAGTCAACACACTGGAAGGAAGGGATGCCATCCAGAGGGACCTTGACAGGTTTGAGAAGTGGACTTGTGCAAACTGCATGAAGTTCAACAAGGCCAAGTGCAAGGTTCTGCACCCGGGATGAGGCAATCCCATGCATGAATACAGATTGGGAGGAGAAAGGATTGAGGACATCCCTGAGGAGAAGGGCTTGGGGGTGGTGCTGGACCAGGAGCTCAGCATGAGCCATCAATGTGTGCTTGCAGCTCAGAAAGCCAACCAGGTCCTGGGCTGCATCAAAAGAAGCACAGACAGCCCATTGTCCTGGTTTAGGCCAGGATAAAGGTGATTTTCTGGTTTGTGCTTTTGCTTTTAGCTAAGTCTCTTGTAAGTAGTTGCACTTGCTGGGGTTAACAGCAAGTTTCTCAGACACTGTCTGCTTCTAGGACTGATAACACTCCATGTTTATAGTTACAGCTAGAAACTGTTATGCAGAGCCAAGGACACTGCTCAGCTCTCAGGAACATTTTGCTTTCCAGAAGGAGCAACGAGGTCCCACCTGAAACCCTCCTTTGGGGAGGACCGGACAAGATAGATGCCAGAATTAACCAAACAGAGTATTCCATCCCATACACGTCATACTCGGTATAAATTTGAGGGATCACAAGGGTCAAACTCTCTCTCTACTCCTTCCTGCCCTCCCTGCTTCCTTCGGTATCCTGAGAGGATTCCATCCGTCCTGGTGCCTGTGGTCCTGATCCGTGCCAGCCTGAATCTGTGTGTTCCTGCCCCCAGCTCCTGACTGCTGCCGACTCCAGGAGTCCAGCCTGGACTTTCCCAGGGCTGCCCTGCAGCCTCGGTGGTGACGTGAGAGTATTGGGGAAAGGGGGGAGGAACGTGGGATCAACTTTCCTGTATATTTGTATATTTGTATATATTTAGTAATTTTTCCTATTTTATCATTATTGTTTCATTAAAGTTCTGTAGTTTAGTTTCCAACCCATAAGCCTCTCTTCCTTATTCTCTCTCTTTCCTTTATCAGAGGAGAGAGAGATTAATATATAAATCTGTTTCTCGGTTTAAATCTGTTGTTTTGCCAGGCCAGGGTTAAACCGTGACACCCATTGAGGGAGGTGATTCTCCCTTTCTGCTCTGCTCTTGTGAGACCCCACCTGGAGTCCCCAGGATAAGAGGGACATAGAGATCCTGAAATACGTCCAGAGGAGAGACACTAAAAATGGTCAGAGGGCTGGTGCACCTTCCCTGTGAAGACAGGCTGAAGAAGTTGGGGTTGTTCAGCCTAGAGAAAAGAAGGCTCCAAGGTGTCCTTCCAATATCTGAAGGGGGCCGATGAGAAAGCTGGGGTAGGGCTTTTTACATGGGTGTGTAGTGAGAGGACAGGGAGAAATGGTTTCAAACTTGAAGAGGAGAGAGTTAGGTTAGACATAGGAAGAAATTCTTTAATTTGATGCTGGTGAGACACTGGAACAGGTTGCCCAAGAAGTTGTGGCTGCCCCCTCCCTGGAAGTGTTCAAGGCCAGGCTGGATGGGGCCTTGAGCAACCTGGTCTGGTGGGAGGTGTCCCTGACCATGCAGGGGGGCTGGAACTGCATGATCTTTAAGATTCCTTCCAACCAAAACCATTTTGTGAGTCACTTATTTAAAAACATTCCATGTGAAAGAGCACAAGCAAATTCTGAACTATGTTTTAGTTCAGCAATCTCTTGTAATTCATTCAAGAAGGCACAAAGACCAAATTTTAAGGACTGTAATAAAAATATAAGGTGGTAAGACTGCTCACCTACCAGCTATTTCTCATTTTCTATTTCTGCATTTCACTCTACCTTCCTTAGTATGCATTTCTCTTTTAAATTTAATGATACTGAACAACTCCGCCACTTCACCAAGATAATTCTGAGCTTCTGATTTTATCTTAGATTTTCCTGGTCTTTGCAGTTCTTCCAGTACCAGTTTTTGTAAATGGACAACACATTTTATCACGTAAGTTCTTTCCCCCACTTCCCACTAAAATTGCCATTTGGACTGAAGATCTTCAAGTTGCAGTAATTTGCATCATCAGAGGCTTGAAGCAGACTCACCTCCATATGCGCTGACCATGAGTGACACTATATTTTTTATGTAACCTCATGAGACAAATATATTGCTTGCAAAATACTCAGTCTGAGCAAAGAGATGACAGAATATTCAATAATGAATAACCAAAAGGATTCTATCATACCTTCTTTTAATTGATATGTACTGAATTAGTTTCTCATCCAATTCTCACATGGGCAAATTTCTCTTAATTCTCTTTCTGCCTTGATTAAATTTGCCTGCCTAAGACTTGAGAATGAATGCTAACATTTGACCCATCATTTCTAAAGAGAAAGAAACTGCAAGTCAGCAAGTTTAAAGTTCATTGAGAAATCACTGGGGGGTTATAATTGTTATCAAGGTATTCCAACTTTTGTCATCAATGTGTAAGGAGCACTAATTATGGATTTTTAAACACAAGCAATGGCAGTGCCTCACCCATGTAAGGAATCTCTTATGTTAATATCAAACCATTCAATTTCTTATCGTACTGCACACCAAAGCTTTAATTACTTGAAAAGGCTGCTAATGCTTTTCCTCATCTCATGCAATTAAGATTTAATTTTCATTCTGCTCGATTCAAGAGAGATTGCACTGAAACCTCCCAATGCCTATAGCTCGGTGTGCCACCCATGGCCATCAACCCACTAAGCTCAGAGGTAATATTTCTTACAGTAGTGTAATGTACCACTAAATGCTGCTAACATCAGACCTACATTTGTTTCATAAACTCAGCATGCCAATACAATGAGTAAGGTGGGATTTCTTAAAGCTTGCTCTTTATATTGGTCTGCTATTGACTCTGGCAGAAGCTGGCTACTGAGGAGCTACATACTTAAACATACTTGATTTGTCTTGATTGTTGTGCAATTGCCTCTGAGCTTATAATTGTGTTTGATTTTTACTTAAATGTTTCTATTCACAGAAGGTTTGAGTATCACTTCTAAGATTTATTGCACTCAATAAGAGAACTCCCATGATTCAGATGTTCATCACCATGAACCCTAGGCTTTGTTCTTACCTCTCTCTACCTTCTCTCAGAATGCACTCAGATACGCAGCTGGGGCTGACACACTATAAAAACTGTCTCTTTTGATAAAGGTAAGCAAGGCTCAGATGGTTAAAGGCTATGTTTCCAATAACAATAGACTGCCTTCATACTGAAAATTGCAGATGAAATGTTCTGGTTCGGTTTTCTGTTACTCTTAGTCTGATGCTACTATAGCAAGAAGTAAAATTCTTATATACTTCAATAGCTGAAAAGATAAGGTAATACTGTGTTCATTACAAGAAATGACATTGTATTTTCTAGCAAACACCAAGAGTGGATATTGTTACATGAAGTGAACTGCCAACAAATCCATGCTAGAATTGGCTTCCTCTTCTCTCTGCAAGGAAGAGCAATTAAAGTTTGTTGAAAAGCAAGACCGTGCTTGCAAAGATGAACCACCAGAAAAAGTGAGATAAAATTACAAATTGTTTATGATCTGTGCCAAACGGAAGACAATCAGAGATGTGAGAAAGATTTAGACTGAAAAAAGAAATGGGGATCAATAGCAGGATTAACATTAAAGAAGGATGTATGTCATTAGGAGTAGAAAGAAACTGTAAAGCTTTACTTTTGACTTGGCACAGAAATATTCAGAATATAAAGCAAACAAATAATCAGTAGAGGAGTGAATACTTCCAGTTGGGAGGGAGGTGGTGGAAATTAAGAGTGCCTGGGAAAGGCAGGTGATGAGGGAGTGTTAGATAAGAGAGAAGGGGAAGGGGAAAAGGAAAGGGACAGGGGAAGGGGAAGCAGAAGAGGAAGGTGGGGAGCAGGAGGGGGGGAAAGGAAGGGGAAGGGAAAAGTGAAAGGGAAAACCTCCCAAAGGGGAATGGCAGAAGCTAGGGACTGGCCAGGCTCTATGGGAACACAGTCCATAGGGATCCAGGAAGGATTTTGAACTATGAGCCCATAGGAAACAGGGCAGCTACTAAGCCCAGTAATGATGATCTCTAACTGCCATTGCAGGCACAGTAACTGGTTTATGGAGAGGTTGTTTGGTAATAGGGACTGACTGGCTGGAGCCACACATGTGACCCCCACAGACAGGGAGCTGTCAAAGAGGTATTTTGACCCACTAGTGTTTGGTTTGCAATCATATCTCCAGGCTCTTGTAAATGCACAGGGAACTGAAATACAGGTATTTGCTGCCCAGCAGGAATATCACAGAAAACTGAATGTCATGCTAGGCAGGAGGTATGTACCCACTAAGGAGATATTGTTCCTTCAATTACCTGAACTAGAGGGACCCTGAAAGCTGCAAAGATGGAGAATCCTTGACTACAAACTCAATTTTGTCTTTGTTTTAAACCTGAACCATTACACAGTAAATCAATATAAAACTACTTCTGACTTCTGACATGCAGGAACATATCTCATATGATGCCAGGAAGCTACTTTATTCCCTGATGTTATAGATAGGCTTCATTTTTTGAATGACTGTTCTGAGGTGCTGCATTCACTTCTGAGACCCCAGGTCACAGTGCTCCAGCTGAGCACTTCAAAGTTCAGATGCACAGAGAAAAGAAGTACAATTCTGTCAGCCCCTGGCTTCATGTATACAGCCATAAACCCCCCAAATAATATATATAAATATCCATTATACTGATGTGTTTTGAAACAGAGGGTTTGATAGATAGAGTTTAATATTTAAGAAACCTCACTCTTAGATTAAGGAATATGAGCTGATGTGTTCTGTAAAAATCACTATAGCTAACCAATGCATGGTAATGGCTTCACTTTCTGGGTCTAGATCAGTCCTACAGGAGGAGGTAAACCCTAAGCATTACTGCGACTGATTAAAATAATACTTTTAGAAAACTGTCTTTTAAAAAGGGATTTATTTAAAGTACTGGGGTTCCCCTCTCCCACCTTTTAGAATAAAAATGCAATAACTTTAGGATAAAAATTATTTAATTTCAATCCTTCCTTGAGGACACCTCAAGTCACCTATGTAATTACATGGATGTACTCCAAGTAAAGCTTTCTGTTGTTGCTCTCAAGTACAAGAAGGCAAGCTGTGATTTAGATTACTTTTCTGCTTGGAGCACCCAACCTATGCCCAAAGATTCCAGAAATTCCTGTCAGTGGTACCTAAAGAAGTTCATGCTCCCATGAAGCTAACGCAAGTAGAAAACATTGCTACAGTGAGAAAAATCACTGAAGGATTACTTCTCTCCACAGAAATATGTTGATCAGTGACTTCCTGACCTCTGAGCCTCTTCCTCTCCATTCTTTATCAAGACTACCAGGATGAGAAAATAACTTTCAGATATTCACCAGCCCAGTGATCAAAACATCACAAACACCTAAAGAATCAGATCTGGCCACAGCAAACCAAGCTGAAACACACTGTCATGCTTGCTGCAGACTGCAGGCAGGCTGGCAAAGATAAGTACCCTCAAGTACCCTGATGCTGCAGCTTAATAATACTGCTTGCTCTCACAAATGCTTTCTCATTTGTTTTATTTGTTTTTTGTTAGTTTGTTGTGGGTTTTTTGTGTTTTTTTTTTTAACTTCAAGAATGTGATCTTTGGAGTTACATGCCTCCTAATTTGAACCTTCTGCAGAAGCTGCCTGTATAATTCTCAGAGTATTGCAGAGCTCTGAGAAAACACAACAAAGGTGCTGCTCAGGTGCACACTCTGGTTTGCACTGGCTGTACCGAGTGTGAAACTGTGTTCACAGAGAGCAGAAAGCCAGAACCTTCCCCAGATGCAGCTCAAATTCATATCCTGAAATATACTGATGAAGGAGACAGGACAAATACATTTTCCTCTTAAAGCCTTGAGACAAACTTATTTGTTTATTGCCAAATGTCCATGTGAAGTGCTGTTCTTGGGAAGGTTCATTCCCTGGCTCCTAGCACTGCAGTCCAACACCTGACTGTGCACTTGCTGAGCTGTCTGCCTTTTGTGTGTTACTTCCAGGCAACAGCCTTCAGCACATTTTGACTGCCAGATTTTCTAAAGACTACAACCCAGAGCCACAGGAGATTTTAGAAGTGAATGGTTATGGTGCCTATGTTGTGGAGTACAAGCAGAAATGATGTGCTAGATATGCTGGGGCTAGAGTACCCAGAGAGAAGGGGGTCTAACTCAGCCAATATCCTGAGCAAGAAGAGCACAGCTGCCAGGAGCCAGACAGCTGGCAGAAAGTATCAAATGTTTTTTCTCCCATTATATGGCCTCTCTTCATGTGATTTCCAAGACAGAGCTGTTCCCTATCTCTTTGAGATAACAGCAGAGAAGAGCATGCCCCATCCCTTTGGGTGGAGCTCTTAGGCCACAGAAACTGAGTCATTAAACAGGATACCTTAGGGATAACAAAAGGATGAATAGTTTTGCTGACCCCCATTCACCATGCCCTCAACACCTGTAGCCCTTGCACAGCTGTAGAGAAGGAAGGCCCTTTGCAGAGTTTCTTCCCTTCTCAAGGCATCTATGACCCACACACACTCCATCCCAAAACCAGCTATCCACAGAAAGGATGCTTCTAAAAAATATTACATTAAAAATAACTTTAATGTACTATACTACTTCTTTTGACCTAATTTTTAGTGCCTGGTATGGATTTATATAAAGTAATTGTACCACTGGATTTTCCAAAGGGTTTTGAAACATGCAATAGCAGGATTAACACTAAAGAAGGATGCATGTCATTAGGAGTAGAAAGAAACTGTAAAGCTTTACTTTTGACTTCTTTGGTAGCCATTAACTTGAAAGACTGCAAAGGCACAAAAATATTCAAAATATAAAGCAAACAAATAATCAGTAGAGGAGTGAATGCTTCCAGTTGGGAGGGAGGTGGTAGAAATTAAGAGTGCCTGGGAAAGGCAGGTGATGAGGGAGTGTTAAATAAGAGGGAAGGGGAAGGGGAAAAGGAAAGGGACAGGGGAAGCTTCTTACATATTAGAAGCTTCAAGTCCAAATTTAGTAAGAAGCTGCTGTCTCAATATGTATACCTAATGTTTATTCTAATATTTAAGAGAGGAAAAAGCCCAGATACAGGGTCTCAAGTTATGGATGGAGTCAGAAATTCAGAGCTGTAGGCATCCTGGAACTGCCTTACACAGCAGGCAGAAATAATTTGTGCTGCTCGAGTGTGATGCTGCTCTATTGAAACATTTCAGAAGAAGAAAACTGGTCTGAGTTACAGTTTTCTTTTTGTGTGTAACAAAAGCGTCGGGAATTATTTGGGGGTGGAGGAAGGGAAGGGGTGGAAAGGAGGTAGGGGAGGTAAGGGAAGGGAAAGAGGAGGGAGGAAAGGAAAGGAAAGGAAAGGAAAGGAAAGGAAAGGAAAGGAAAGGAAAGGAAAGGAAAGGAAAGGAAAGGAAAGGAAAGGAAAGGAAAGGAAAGGAAAGGAAAGGAAAGGAAAGGAAAGGAAAGGAAAGGAAAGGAAAGGAAAGGAAAGGAAAGGAAAGGAAAGGAAAGGAAAGGAAAGGAAAGGAAAGGAAAGGAAAGGAAAGGAAAGGAAAGGAAAGGAAAGGAAAGGAAAGGAACTCAGCTGAAAAATGAAGTCTACTAGCTGCTCCTTAAAGAAAGCAGTATAAGAGTAATAATAGATGCATATGACCAAATTACATTTTGGAGTGCAAAATAATGACTGAATAAATGGTGTAGACTGAAAGAAAGCAATCAGAAATTAGATTGAATAATTTTCTTACATAGCTTCAAAAATCAAGGTGTGTCTACTGAGAAACAGGCTCAACATTTCATTATCCAACCACAAAAAAAATTCAGTAATAAAAAATGAATGCTCAGTGTAATCAAAAAGGTATTTTATGGATAGTAAGCCACTCGCTTTGTGGGCTATTCAGGAAAATGCTTTAAGATTAATCTCAACATTTCATTTTAACTCTCTCATTTCTTAAAGACCCCACCAACCTGTTTCTCCCTCACAGTGTTCCACTGCATCCCTGTGTAATTAGGGAAGATGCAGAACTGTAGCCAGGGAAATACAGGAAGCAAAACACCTAATGAAGGGGAGCTGCTTGGATGGAGCAGTTTCACAGAATCACAGACTGGTTTAGGTTGGCAGGAACCTTAAAGGACATCTTGTTCCAAACTCCCTGTATGGTCAGGGACACCTTCCACTAGACCAGGTTACTCCAAGCCCCATCCTGCCTGGCCTTGAACACTATCAGGGAGGGGGCATCCAGAGCTGCTCTGGGCAACTCGTTTCAGTGTCTCACCACCCTCATCGTGAAGATTTTTTTCCTAATATTTATAACCTAAATCTACCTTCTCAAGGTATAACCTAAATATACCAAGCCCAACTGTGCTTAGCCCTTGTGGTCACAGAACTGGAGTCTTGCTACCTCTGTTCAGCTTACACAAACCCCAGGAAAACTTGCAACCCTGTCCCTGTGTTTCAATGCCTGAATATGAAGGACTAACTGGTGAGAACAGAGTGAGGACTTGAAAAGACCCAGCAAGTCTTCTGTAAGTTGGAATCCTCATGGACAGAGGATAATAGACAGGAGGCTGAGTAACTTTTGTGTTATATACCCTTGACAGACACGGTGCTGTTTGTTAAGCAGTGATTAAGGAAGCTTTCCAATGCATCGCTAGGATAGGAGCATGTTTAGCTGGAATAATAAAGTTGCTTTGACACATGTAACAGATGAAGTTGTTGAGGAAAGCAAGCTGTTTTGACTCTAGATGTCTGATAGTTCTTGGTGAGATTGAATAGATAGCATTCTCCTTGTCAATGATCTGTGACACAGAGGCAAGTGAAATTGCTCTGAACCAGGATAATATGGTGTTTGAGCTGACAGGGGAATCAAAGGTGCTCCAGTGAAGTAAGTACAGAACTGAGCTGTCTGGGAGGAAACCGGGGGACCACAAAACCATGGCTCTGGAACTGCTCCCTGAGGTGACATTTTGATGTCTACCATTTGGTTTCTACACTGTGACTGCATGAGAAAGCCTTGTGCATGTTTCATTTTAAGTACAGCTTTTGATTTGCAGTGGTATAACGAGTTAACTCGCTGGGTTATTTTTTTTTTTTTTTCACTTTTGCTGGACAAATGCGGCTGCCCATAATAACTAAACACAACTGTGTGTGGTGGAAGAAGCCTTGCCCATGGAGAAGCTGCTGAGCTCACTGAGGGCTTTGTCTCTCTACAAGCTGCATCAGTCTGAAGAGGCAAGCGAGAAGTGCCGAGGTGGGGGCAGCATTTCCTCTTCTCCTGAAGGAGCTGTACACCTAGATGGTAAAAGCTCTGCTTTACCACCTAGATGAGGTGCAATAGCCTCTGAATGCTGGCAGTCCAGGAGATGCTGGTCCTGCCAGGGCTGTGCAGCTCGACACCTCCCACACTGTGGCTCTGACATGGCCCAAGGGCACGGCTCAGCTTCACTTCAATCCACCTTCTGATGTGTCTCTTCACTCAGAGCAAAATCTTGCTCTTCAGCAGGCTCACCAAAATCATGCTAAGTACAACTCCAGAAGGACTACCAGGGAGTAGACTAAGAGAAGGTACTACTCAGGTGAAAGCTTGGCAGAGTCTGGCATCTGTTGTAGCCTGGGAAAAACAACAGCCTCCCTCTCACACAGGAGAAATGTAGATATTACTGGCTATGAAGAGGCAGTGGTGCCCAAGGCTGCATGATGGGAATATGAGAAACACTGTTCTCAGTTATGACATTTACACCTGTCATGGCTTCAAAAAATACCCACTGAGCTTGTTCCCTCTGCACAGATACAAATGACTCCATAGGGCAATGGAGATGCAAATGAATGCTTGCAAATGAAGAGGAAACATTAAATATCAATGACCACAGAGAGGAGAAGCCAGGGCTGGAGGAGCAGAGAATGGATGTGTGTTTACACATCGCCAGAAGATTTCTCTGTTTTCTACAGTAGGTGTAAGGGAAGAATCAGTATGTTAACATAGTGATTTCTTTACCCATCCACTCAGGTCAGTCATAATGATGTCTTAAAAATACATGTTCTTATTATAAAGGTCTAATAAAATGGTATTTTAATGCTTGGACTATTAAGTATACTTGAAAATAAAAAGTTAACAATTATTAAGTGAAAAAGTAACAATACTTGGCAACACTCCTGTATACACAACTCTATTACAGAGATTAATCACTATTGATAAAACATTTTCCAAACCTAATGCTTGTAAGCACAACAATGATCAGTGCATTTCTTCCTCTCTAATAAAGTGAAAACATGGCATCTGTGCTCAAAACCCCAAGACAATTGGCTTGTTACAAAACTTAGGAAGTGGCAGACAGAGAAAATCAGTAAGATTTCTGTGTGCAGGGCCAAGACTTTTCAAGCAATATTCCAAGAGTCACAGATAGCCATAGCTTTACTTCAAGGAAATCTCTCATAGGATGGTTTTTAATTATGCTTTTAGAGTAAAGAATGGTAATTTTAGCGTAAAAAAAAAAAAAAATCCTCCCCTCAAAACTCACCATTTGCTCATAAAGTGCTGTTCTTCCTGAACACCTATTGGATATAAATAACTGCAGTCAGCTGTAGGCAGCAATGTACTGAGAATGTTTATTATGGTACTGCTAGAATACACGGCTTTGTGTAGCTTATGTCTTTATTCCCAAAGGCCGGCAGTTAAAAAACCAGCTTCGGTATCAGCTGTCAGGCACCGCGAAAGCCTGGCTGTACTCTCAGCATCCCCAGTATACCGCTGCCTATCAGCCCGCGCCTCGCCGGTAACGCTCTGCGACCACCCGGAGCATCCCGCCGCGGGCAGGGGGACAGGCAGGGCTTCTCCACCAAACAGGCGGGGCTGAAGCTCAACCAAACAACCGCACAGCCCGCAGCCAAAGTTTTCTGGGGATGGAGAGGGGGGGATGTTCCGCCGCGGCCGGCCCGGACACCGCCTGCCGCCACGGCCAGCGGTCCTGCGGCCCCCGAGGCTTCGGACGGCCGGGAAGGCGGCGGGAACGCTGCCCTCTGGGGTGAGGGATGAGGGGGGACAGGGAGCGGGTAACCCCCTTCGGGTGCCAAGGCCGCCAGTAGCCATAGCAACGCGGCAGCCGCTCTCCCCAAACTTCGGTCGCTATAACGATGGGGCCGGGGCTGCAGCCTCCCCCGGGGCCGTCGGGGCGGCGCTCACCTATGGTGGAGACGACAGTGCCCACGAAGTAGAAGGCTCCAGGGAAGTCCCACCGGGGCCGCAGGGCGTCGACGCGGATGCCCGCGGCCATGGCCGCCTCGTAGCTCCGCAGGAAGGCGCGTAACTCCGGCAAGCTGATGTTGAAGATGCGGCTGAAGTTGTGGAGGGTCCGATTCCAGCGCAGCTGCGCCGCCGCCTCCGACGGGCTCTCGAGGGCTGAGAAGACGGTGGCGCCGACGCTGAGGTACGCGGCGATGAGGGCGGCCAGGAGCAGGAACCGCCCGTTGTCCTCGTTGAGGGGCGCCAGGCGCCGCCGGCGGCAAGACCCCGCCGCCCCCCGCGGGGGCATCATCTGATGTGCGGCGGGGCGGGCGCGGCGGGCGGTGGGTGGCCCCCGGCGCGGGCCTCGGAGCCCGGCGAAGCGGCGGCGGCTTCGCTGCAGGGGCCGCGGCTCTGAGTCATCCCCCGGCGGGGCCGCCCGCCCGACTGGCGGCAGTGCCCCGGGGCAGCCGGCCTCGCCCGCCCGCCCTCAGCCCGGCGCCCCGGGGCCGTGGGCTGCTGCGGCGCGGCCTCGCCGGCGGGCCCCGGCCCGCTCCCTCTGGCCATGCGGGGCGGCGGCGGCGGCCCCGCCGCGGGGGAGACCGCCGCGGGGAGGCGGAGGCTTCGCGCGGCGCCCGGTCGACGGAGGGCGGGAACGTGAGGCGCGGCCCCCGCGGAGCCGCATCCCCGGTGGGAAGGTGCCCCCGGCCCCGCTACAGTCGCCGCCCGCCAGCGCCGGGGCGCCGTCGCCGCTGCCGCGCCCTCAGCGTGCCGCCACGCTCGGCCCCGGGGAGGAACAGGGCGTGGCGGCCCTGCCCCTGCCCTGCCCCTGCCCTGCCCCTGCCCTGTCCCTTCCCTGCCCTGCCCCTTCCCTGCCCCTGCCCCTGCCCTGCCCCTGCCCTGCCCCTGCCCTGCCCCTGCCCTGCCCCTTCCCTGTCCCTTCCCTGCCCCTGCCCTGTCCCTGCCCTGTCCCTGCCCTGCCCCTGCCCCTTCCCTGCCCCCGCCCTGCCCCTGCCCTGCCCCTTCCCTGTCCCTTCCCTGTCCCTTCCCTGCCCTGCCCCTGCCCTGCCCCTTCCCTGTCCCTTCCCTGCCCTGTCCCTTCCCTGCCCTGTCCCTTCCCTGTCCCTTCTCTGTCCCTTCCCTGCCCCTTCCCTGCCCCTTCCCTGCCCTTCCCTGCCCCTGCCCTGTCCCTGCCCTGTCCCTGCCCTGTCCCTGTCCCTGCCCCTGCCCTGTCCCTGCCCTGCCCTGCCCTTGCCCTATCCCTGCCCTGTCCCTGCCCTGCCCTGTTCCTGTCCCTGCCCTGCCCCTGCCCTGCCCCTGCCCTGCCCTGCCCCGTCCCTTCCCTGCCCTGCCCTGTCCCTTCTCTGTCCCTTCCCTGTCCCTGCCCTGTCCCTTCCCTGTCCCTTCCCTGTCCCTGCCCCTGCCCTGTCCCTTCTCTGTCCCTTCCCTGTCCCTGCCCTGTCCCTTCCCTGTCCCTGCCCTGTCCCTTCCCTGCCCCTGCCCCTTCCCTGTCCCTGCCCCTGCCCTGTCCCTGCCCTGCCTCTGCCCTGCCCCTGCCCCTGCCCTGTCCCTGCCCTGCCCCTTCCCTACCCCTGCCCCTGCCCTATCCCTCGCCCTGCTTTGCCTCGCCTCTGCCTTGCTCTGCCCTGCCCTGCCCTGCCCTGCTTTGCCTGCCTTCTTTGCCCTACCTTGCCCTACCTGCCCATCCCATCCCATCCCATCCCATCCCATCCCATCCCATCCTTGCCCTGCCGGTCGCTCGCTCCCCAGGTCTCTGCTCCCCACTCGGGCACTTGTTCCAAGACAAACAGGGAAGAAGGAATACGCCAGCTAAGGAGAAAGGGAAAGGGAAGCCAAGGGGCAGGGAAGGGACAGGGCAGGGGCAGGGCAGGGGCAGGGACAGGGCAGGGGCAGGGCAGGGACAGGGACAGGGCAGGGGCAGGGACAGGGAAGGGGCAGGGCAGGGGCAGGGCAGGGACAGGGCAGGGACAGGGCAGGGCAGGGCAGGGAAGGGACAGAGAAGGGACAGGGCAGGGACAGGGACAGGGAAGGGACAGGGAAGGGCAGGGACGGGGCAGGGACGGGGCAGGGCAGGGCACACGCCGGGGAAGGGGACACACGGGAAAGGCTGCCGGCCCCTCGGCATGTCTGCGATGTGCCCCTCGTGGCGGAGGTTTTTGTTTTATTTTGTTTTGGTTTTTGCTTTAAAACCCACTCTCGCTGCCCGGTGGTAAGAGAGGAGGTTTTGAGAGAGCTGGTGGTGGTCGGTGGGGCACTAATTAACTGATTTTGTAGATTTCTAGGCGCACAGATTTTTGTTTCTGATCTCACTCCAGTTTCTGGGTTGCATGAAGTTAGATCTAAGAAAATTATAAATTCTGTTTTGGGCTCCCAAATGCCCGTTTGATCTTAGCCTGAGAGGTGGGGTTTTTTGTGGTTTTTTTTGTTTGTTTGTTTGCTTTTGGGGTTTTTTTGTTTGTTGTTTGTTTTTGTTTGTTTGTTGGTTGGTTGGTTTTTTGGTTTTTTTGGTTTTTTTGTTTTTTTCCCTTTCTCCTTAGCTGGCGTATTCCTTCTTCCCTGTTTGTCTTGGAACAAACACTATATCCTTTCTTACCCATTAGGCTGCAGTAAGAACTGCAGTCCTTTCCTGAGAGACTTGTAGTAAATAATAACAATCAGGGGAAAAAAAGGGAATTCACACTGAAGTATTGCAAAGAGAATGGAATGATGTTAGTCCTGCAAACAAGTGTGCAGGGGATGACAAGGAAAGATCCAGGCTTGGATAAGCAAGTATTTCTCCCCCCCCAAATTGCAGCTGCCAATGTCAGCCTCACTTGGGTTTTTTCCTGGTTTATTTTTTTAATGTGTCTTAATTTGATTTACTTTGGGTTTTTTTGTGTTTGTTTGTTAGAACTACCTGAAGGGAGGTTGTAGCCAGGTGGGGCTCAGACTCTTCTCTCAGGTAACTCGTGACAGGACAAGAGGCCATGGCCTGAATCTGCACCTGGGGAGGTTTAGGTTGGATATCAGGAAACACTTCCTCGTGGAAAGGGTGATCTGGCAGTGGAATGGACTTCCCAGGGAAATGGTGGAGTCACCATCCCTGCAGTTTTTTTAAGGAGAGACTGGATGTGGCACATGCTATAGCTGATGTGGTGGTGTTAAGCCATAGGCTGGACTTGATGATCTCAGAGGTCCTTTCCAGCCTCAATAATTCTGTGACTCTGTTTTTAACATAGGGTTTGTATTTTTTTGTCCAGGAAAACCCTTGCTGCCTCTAGGTAGCTACTTGAATCCCTTTAAAAAAATGGAAATTTACTGTATTTAGGACTTCTCCATAGCTGTTCTTCACACGTTTATTTCTGGTTTTGGATCTGAGAGATTTTGCTCTGCCCTGAGATTTCATGTATTGGCAGTTACTTTCTGTACAGATCCTTAACAGGAGAATTACCCTTCTTCCTAATTGACCATTCATATTTGCCACACGAAAGTCAATTGGGTTGGCACCTATGCTACCAAGTAAAAGGGCTTTCCTGGGAGAATACCACAGATGAAATGCAACATCTTGGCTTACACAATACGTGAATATCATGTTCTGATGCCACTAACACGTTTAAACTTTGCTTTGTGCCACTAGTGCTTTCTTACTAAAGCATGTTGTTAAACAGAGGTGGAAGTGTTCAGAAGCATCATAGGTTTCCAACCTTGATGTTGTGCTCAAGGGGACCAATGTCATGCAACCCTTAAGAAAAAAAGTGGCTTCTATTTCAAAGTATTGGTTGTGTCCTGTTATAAATACTACACCCAAATCAAAATAAAATTATTAAACCAATAAATCACAAGCTTAATAGCTGTGGGGAATAATGGCAGATCTCAAGGACAAAAGAAGTGGAAAAACTCCAGGAAAGTATAGCAGACCTAATCAAAAGCCCATTGAAATTAATGAAAATCTCCTAAGGATATGGATCATTTAGTACTGATGGCTATAAATAGAATTATAATTTCCACTATGGTAATCCAGGAATGATTATGTGCAGTCCACTGTGTCAGATGCTGTAAATCTAAGCTAATTTAGGTAGAAAACACACACAGAAATACACATACATTGAAATTATGCTACCATAGATGGATATTGGCATTTGGATTCCTTTTATTTATGTTTGTATAGTAAATAATTATGAATTTTTTTTCTGTTGAAAATGTTAAAAAATTAGTGTCCTGAGCTGAGCAATTTCAGCTGCTCTCAAAGGCCAATGATGTTCTTCATGGAAGATAGAAAAGTTTGTGTAACTCATATTCTCATCATGCTATGCATTCTCCCCTCTTGGCTGGTGGTTGGGCCATGGATGAAGACTGAAAAATTGACTGCTTTCTTGGGTGACAAGAGTGAATATTTTCCAAGAAATAGAAGTTGTGTCACTCTGGAGTCTGCAGTGACCTCTTTGGACATGTCTTGCCTATGAAAGGGTAACACTGGTGGCACACTGAGTAGCTTGAAAAATCATATAATAGATACAAAAATGTACTGGTAACATTCTCTGAAGAAAAAAAACCCTAAGCTTAAGCAGCAAGGAACATGATTTAGCTCTTCAGCATGGACTAGACAACATTTCGAGCATAACTAATTCATGGTTTCTAAGAATTAGAGCTGTTGACACATTTTCAAAATGTTTTGACAACTCATTTCAGCAGGATTTTTTTACTCAGTCTTGAAAATTTGTCTCGGTTTTGGAAAAATGCTTCATCTTTATGGTTATAAAGCTGGGGAGTGAAAGAAATGCCCATACTTTTTGTTTGTTTGTTTGTTTGTTTTTGTTAAACTCTTGCAGAAATGCATGATCCTTTCAAAGGAAAATAGCTCTTGGAAAAATTTCACTAGCTGGATACAAGTCCTCCACAGCTTCAAGACTTTGGCTTAAAGGAAGGTCCTGATTTTGTTGGTGTTATCCAGATATTGGTTTGTTTGAGGAAATGTCCTGAAGCTGCTGTTGCATCTCTGCTTGAAGAAAACTCCTAAAGGCAGTAATTCGGTTAAATAAATGGTGTTTTTATAGATTTGATTGATTAATTGAATAAAGTCTCCAATCATGTGGCCAAAATATTACCATCTTTATAAATGTTTGTCTGGTTTTGTTTTTGTTTTGTTTTGTTTTGCTTTGTTTCATTTTTAAGCTTATGGTCAACTGTAAATCTTATTTTATGCTAAAACTGGACTCCTGCCCTTTGGGTACCCAGCCTCCTTCTTTTGTATGCATGGCCCCAGCCATTTTGCCAGGAGGTTGGTAGTCATGAAGCAATTATTTTATTAATCAGACACTGATGTTTATATTATTAGCTTGGTTGTTTAAAGTGAAGCTCATGCAAAGAAATGAGATGCATTCATTAAATGTTTAATTAAGCCATTGTCTGAAAATAGGCCATAGCACTGAACAGCATGCCTCATTATTAAAGACTAAAGTTTAATACTGTATTTTTAAATCTTAAAATCTGAGTTACTGTTAATCCTTCCAAGGGGACAGTTCTTTTTTTCAGTTTTGAGTAAAATCCTTAAATTCTCAACCACTGTGTGACTTACAAACATGTTAGCAGGACTGCTTCTTTGGACTTCATAGATACCAAGACATCCAGAACTGGACTCTTGTTTGCATCACAAGCTTCACTCATACTTGTCCCCATTGGATTTTCAGCAAATAGCTGCTAAGAAAAAAAAACCCAATCATGTAGGTAGTTTAGGAGCTTTTTACCACTATATTGGCCTGGAGATGTCTCAAGTAATTACTTGGAAGTGTCTCATGCCATGTAAAACATGCCATAGGGTCTCTGACCTGAAATGTACAACTAGTTTGGAGTCGCTGGATGTATTTTTCTGCCTTGACAGTGACCAAAGACAAATGATAGATCTGGAAATGCCACTGCTGCTGGCATTAATGTGCAGATGTTTTTGTGCTGCTCTTAATACAGACCAGTACAGTTTAGTTTTTGATCTATAATGTTTGCTAGGAGAATCACTTTTCAATGAGTGTCCTTATGGTTAGTCTGGCTGCTCAACAAACAGCACAAGCAGTGAGATGGCCCTCCTCTTCACTTTCACCTCCTACCAGATTTAAGGGGACAGTCTCTTCTTTGGTATTATTTTGCAATTCTAAGGTACAGGTGAGGTAATCTGTAGTTGATGCAATCAGAGTGTTGCTTGAATTGTGAGTGCATTCAGTCATGATGTATAACATATATGAATATACCAATTTTCTAAGTTAGAAGTGTGGATACTTTGGGATGGAGTATGCATTCTTCCTGGTACCCTACTTAGCACAATGACAGATCAAGACAGTGAAAAATATACTAACCACAAAGTATTAGGGAAAATGTATGTGTTTCCATGAATCCTTAGATATTTGACTTAGGTCTAACTGCAAGGGAATGCTAAGCTGTATCGAAACAGGAGTACTGTTAACTTAAAGTTGTGGTTTTACGAGAAGTATATTTCTATGGGTTTAAAACAAACAGAAAACAATTTCTGTGTTTTTCCTGATAGTTTATGAATAGTTATGCAACTGCCTTTTTATTTTTTTTATTTTTTTTTCCAAGGCCTGGTGATAATCTGACTATGCTTTCTCACTTTCACTGTTCTCTATGAGAAAGTGAGAATAATCTAATTAGCCATTCAGCCCTAACAATTACATGTAATATAAGTATGATGAATAGCCAGTTTCAGAAGGCCTCATTCTGTGTAGTGGTCTGAGCATCCTGAGCACATTTACATGTTGTCACTTGATAGTAATGTCAATGGAAGCTAAAGGCACTTGGCATCTTGTGCAGTTTGTTCTGTATTCAGTTTACTTATTTTCATGTCAGTCTTTGGTGCTATGAAACTTGACATTTTATGGTCAAACCTTCCACTCTGGTGAGTCATGTTCTTTCTGCATTTGTTTGCTGTTTTTTTATTATATTTTTGTTTGGTTGGTTTTTTTACTTTGTTTTCTTTCATTTTTTGTTTGTTTGTTTGTTTTGTATTACTGCTATGTTCATGGAAATCTCAGTCTGTGTCTCGGCATGCAAAGGATTTTTTAATGCTTTTTCATGGTGGAAAGACTGTGTTCTGCAACTCACAAAGAAGCAGCTCTGTAGTATTTTTTAGACCCTACAAAGGATAATTTCCAGGTACAGAAACCACTGTCAAGTTCATGTAGACTATTAGGCAACAAACCAGTCACCTTTTTGGGTTTTTTTGGATCTCACCTTGTTCAGCATGACCAGGGGTAGGCCTTTCAGAAGAGATCTGCATCCTTCAGGCCTCCAAGTGAATGGTCAAAAGGACTGAATAACCAGTCTTGCAGCAAAAGTGTGGCAGCATCCTGCCATTTCTCTTGACAGTACTTTGGAGGAAAGAGAAAAAGGTCTTCTTAAATCTCTGTATTGACATGAGACAGGTGGCCCCTGTATTCAAAGGAAGGTTGAAGTTCATGGATGGACAGATGCATGGATGGATGGATGGATGGACGCAGGGACCTGTGGAATGGAATTGGTGCAGTTCCTAAGTAACCTGCATCCTCCAAAGCCATGCTTGCCTGTGTACCAAAGAGCTGCAGGGAGCTTGCCAGGAAGAAAAGTAATTGTACAGTGTGATTTGGAAAATGATTCTGTTTAAGAACTGCTATTTTTGAAGGACTACTTTCAGCTGGAATCCACTCTGCAGTGTCTTCCCAGAAGCACTTGACTTGCTGCAGCAGAGCATGGTGCAGAGGGGAGGAGAATTGTCTGTCTGGGAGCTGGGAGCCCTAAACCTCATGGTGACATGGAGAAAATAATTCCTGTGAATGGGTCCTTCTCCTGCTTCACTTCCCATCCTGCATTTGGCAAGTGAGTGTTTTAACCTAGCTGGCTTGACTGACACAACAAATTTAAGTGCCCACCCTCCCTAAGGACTTGGGAAATGGGACTGGTAGGCAGATGAAGTTTCAAGACAGGAAAGCCTACTTTATCTTGTTGACATAGAACCAAAGGACAGCTTGAGGAATTATGAAGCAAATTGTCAAATACACACATTTTTCATGCCATCTGAAGACATACTGTATGTATTTTAAAGACCCTGTGGCTACATCTTTCACAAATCTCTCCAGCAAGAGGCACTGAAATGAAACCTACTAAGCTGGCACACACTCCATCATTTCAAGACTTTACAGTAGTGCAGGACAGGCAGCATTTCATCACAGCACTGAAGAATGTGTTGGCAACCCTTTTGTCCTGCTAGATTTTCTTTCTAGGGTGAGAAGCTGCAGATAGTGATCCTGTGATGACTGCACCTGAGATTTACCAACAAACAGGTTAAAATATCCCTTCCACTCTAGATTTGCTCCTCTTGTTTCATTCAGGTAGGTGTTGGGTGATAGTCCTCTGAGGTTTCCATAAACAGATTCTACTTGTGACTAAGCAACTTCATACAAATTGCTCTGTTCTTGAGGACACATGGAGTCAAAGTGTATAGCTGAAGACTATACTTCAGGTCCCATATAGGTATCAGGACTGCTCACTGGTGATGGTTTTTGGAAGCATTAGGATTTACCACAGCAATGCTTCACCCATGGTTCCTGTGAGTGACTGGCTGGTGGATTTCTCAGGCAGTGGATGAAGCCCAGCTAAGATGTATGTGAGTGTATGTGTGCACAAAGATACAAAACAAAGTAATAATTTCACTTAAATAAAAGAAAAAAGCTGATCCTCAAGATGAACTTTGTCAGTGTGTCCATCCAACTGATGGCAGTGCTGTGTTGCACTCGACCTTTCTATGGTTGGACTTTGTTTCGCAGATCCAAAACAAAATAAATTTTAATGTTACACCGGACCTTAACAGTGACCAGCTTTACACAAGGTCTCATTTTCATCCCCAGATCTCACTTCTGTTAAAAATGTCTAAGAAGTGGAAGCCTGGATCATTTTCCAAGTTGCTTCCCTGCTCCTCTTCACCTTCTGACCTGCAGCAGATGAGTAGCCCAGTGTCCAGCTGCATGGGAAAGCTCTGAGATCTAGCAACCAGGTCCCCAAGCAAATGAAGGCCACGTACCTCCCCTGCTTTGCTGGCATCCAGCAGGGAGTGTGCCAGCTCCTCCATGGGGTCAGCCAAGTCTTGCCCAGACACTGCCCCCCAAGACTGTGATTCAGTGTGAGAGAGGGAGAAATTATGGGAAAAGGGGGCTTATTGTTGTGCTGCTTAGTTACTGTTTCTTTATGAATATTTGTGTGTGAAGAGATGTTATAGTAGATTCTATGCCTGAGAGGATGAGGAACATAAAAGGCAACTTTTATATCTCTTTTCCCAGGCAACTACCAGCCAGACAAGAGAGCATGGTCCTAAGTTGTGCCGGGGGAGGTTTAGGTTGGATATTAGAAAGAATTTCTTTACGGAGAAGGTGATCAGACATTGGAATGGGCTGCCCAGGGAAGTAGTTGATTCTCCATCCCTGGAGATATTTAAAAAGAGACTGGATGTGGCACTCAGTGCCATGGGCTGGTAACTGCAGCGGTAGTGGATCAAGGGTTGGACTTGATGATCTCTGAGGTCCCTTCCAACCCAGCCGATTCTATGATTCTATGATTCAATGTATGATCTTTGGAACAAATGCTAAACTCTGCTAGTAAGCAGAAGTTAAAGAAAGAGCATGAAGGTGAGGAGTACTCCCTTTTACAGCTGTCCACTCCTGCTTCAAAAGTGGTGAGCAAGTGGAATGTATAAAACTTAAGAAAAAAAAAAATCCAGTTTGCTATGTAGTGGGTTTTAAAGGACTTGTCTTTCCAGATTAATAATTTCTGTTATTTATAGCCACATTAAAGATCTTCTATGTGTAATACCAATAGATTCTTTTGGCCTGTTATGCAAGAGGGACAAGTGCTGTGGTCTTCTTTAGCCTGGAAATGAATTTCAGCCTCTCTAGGTTTCCTGTTCTTAGAGTTGGCCACTGCCCATATTTATCAGGGCACTAGTGGAAAATTGCATGAAGCTGTTTGGCAGCATTTCACAGTCATTTTATAAATGAGCAGTCAAAGCAAGGGAAAGTGATTAAACGTTTTACAGGGGATTTAATCCACTGTAGGTGTACTGTGACCAATGGTGTCACCTTGGTTTTAGGTGCTGGGTTATAATTTAGCCTATAATACTCACTTAACAGGTGAAATGCATCAGTGGAAACAAAAAATAAAAACACACAATACTGTATTGAAAACTAGCTACATTGTGAACTGTAGGTAAGAAAAACCTGAGGTAAGGAGTAAAAGGGAGCATAAAAGAATGGCTAGGCAAAAGATGCGTAAAGCTGGACACTTTAGAAGTGAAGTAAATAATGGTAACTCTGAGGGCTTGCTGTGATGGAGCAATCACTTCTGTAGCTTTGCATGTCTGAGAAGCACAGGAGAGAGGGATGGAGAATCGAAAAGAGCACAGGCTATCTTAAAAGGTTTTCTGAAAGCTCCATCAGCCTTACTGTCCTCTCAAAAGAATTTCCTCTATCTGTAGAGTCCATGGGACCCAAAGTCCCTTTGGGTTGGTTAACTTTCAGTTAAATGAGATCAATAGTCAGAATGGTCCAGCAAGAGGCTGGAAAGTTTTCAAGCATTTCTTGCCACACTGTAGTTTTCTTCTCTAAATCAGAGGGTCAGTGGGCTAACAGACAACATTTTGGGGAGAGGATATCTGTCCCTCTTGAAGGCAAGCTGCAGCTGACCATCGAGCCTCCCTGGCAGGCAGTCCCTGGGACTCGAAGCTGGATCTCAAGGTGTGGTCATGTCAATTTGTCTGTGCCTCTGTGTCTGGCTCAGCCCATGTGCCACCCACTGCCACTGGGCTGCCAGATGCTGACTCCTGGTCTAACAGCCAGGTCATCTGTCTCAGGATTAGAAAATATGGGGTTTTTTTCACCAGCTTTGTCCTGATATATTGCATCACCTTGATCCAATGATTCTCTTCCATTTGCCTTACTTACCCTTTCAACCTTGGTCATGTTTCTTAGGTTGAGAAATATTCCAGCATAGAGTTTCTTTTATTTTAATGCATTACCATGGCTCAACTGGAGATGTAATGATATTATTGGTGGGATTATGGCAAGATTCCCATCATCCATGAAAGAAATTAAGAACATCCTGCTAGTGTGAGAATCATTTTACTGGGGACACCTTGTCATGGTGATAATGATATAAAGGCATAAAACTCTGCTATGAAAAATATGTGTGCTCTAGCAAGCAGGCTTCACTCCTGTCCAAATGCCAGTGTGGCTTATTATTTTATAATGAACTTAAATATATTTGTGCTCTGTAAAGTAGAGTGTACTGACTTAATTTGTGTTTTATGATCAAATTTCTAAATTTCATATCTTTTGTTTTTGAAGTAGTGATCAGGGATTTAGCTGAATAAGACCCATTAATATCAATACAGCTAACTCCCAGAGTCCTCTCTTAGAGGCTATTTAATACATAACAACATGGAATTTCACCTCCCTCTATGTCTCTGCAGGAAAAAAAGTAGTGATAGCTAATCTGAAGGCAAGCACACGTTTTATTAGTGCTTTTCAAAGCAATAAGCATTTTTATTACTTTGCATTATTCCTGCTGATGAACAACAGGCAATGTTTAACATAGAGATCAAATAGCTGCTTTTTTTTTTTGTCTGGGCTGGGGAAAATAACAAGACAATCCCAGTCAAGAAAACAGATTATTATTAATTTGATGTCAATTCACTGTGCTGACTGTTGACCTTCTTGCTTTAGAGAACTGGTATGCACTAAGTTAGGGAGATACTTCTTCGTGAAATATTATTAGAAATGGAATGTTCACTTTTCTAGATGAAATTTTCTGGGTTTGCTTCCTTCCTCACATATAAAGAAGAATATACTGTTGAGAATGAGAACAGAGAAAAAAAAACGTTTTCCAGGCAAAAGATGTGGACTTTAGACTTTCATTGTCATTACAAACCATGTATTCTGACTTTCATCTCAACCATTAAATTTGTCTCTGTGCCTTCCACTACTAAAAGACAAAATTCACATCTTAAATAATCATTGTTCATCTTGTTACTGTCATTCTTGTCACTCAAAATGGAACAATGTGAGGATGATCCTGGATCCACTAGATCTCCCAAAGTGCCACATCTACCCATTTTTTTAGTATCCCCAGGGATGGTGACCCCACTACGTCCCTGGGCAAGCTGATTCAATGCTTCACCACTCTTTTGGTGAAGAAATTTTTCCTAATATCCAGTATGAACCCCCCCTTGTTCATGTTGGAACCAGTGACTTTGATAGTCACTAGAGAGAAGAGGCCAACACCTGCCTCACTACAACTTCCTTTCAGGTAGTTATAAGGAGCAATGAGGTCTCCCCTCAGCCTCCTCCTCTCCAGGCTGAACAGCCCCAGCCTCATAAGGTCTGTTCTCCAGACCCCTAATCAGCTTGGTTGCCCTTCCCTGCACCCTCTCCAGCACCTCGATGTCCTTCTTACACTGCAGTGCCCAAAACTGCACACAGTGCTCAAGGTGTGGCCTCACTAAGGCAGAGTATAGGGGCAGGATCACCTCCCTGCTCCTGCTGGACACACTGTTCCTGATGCAGGCCAGGATGGAGTTGGCCTTCTTGGCCACCTGGACACACTCCTGGCTCATGTTCATCCAGCTGTCAGTCAGCACCCCCAGGTCCCTCTCTGCTGGGCAGCTCTCCAGCCACTCCTCCCCAAGCCTGTAGCACTGCTGGGGGTTGTTGTGGCCAAAGAGCAGGACCTGACATTTGGCCTTATTGAAACTCATGCAATTGGCCTCAGCCCATTGATCCAGCCTGTCCAGATCCCTCTGCAGAGCCTCCCTACCCTCAGGAAGAGCGACACAGCCACCCAGCTTAGTGTCATCTGCAGACTTACTAAGGGTGCACTCTATCCCCTACTAACATCAATAACAATGTTAAACAGGAGTGGCCCCAGCACTGAGCCCAGGGGGACACCACTCATGACTTCCCACTAGCTCTTTGGACCTGGCCATCCAACCAGTTTTTAATCCAGTGAAGGGTATGCACATCCAAGCCATGAGCAGCCAGCTTCTCCAGGAGAATGCTCCAGGAAACTATGTCAAAGGCCTTGCTAAAGTCAAGGTAAAGAACATCCACAACACTTCCCTTATCCAATACGTGGGTCACCCTGTCATAGTAGGAGATCAGGTTAGTAAAACAGGACCTGCACTTCATGACCCCATGCTGACTGGGCCTGATCACCTGGTTGTTCTGCATGTACCCCATAATGATACTCATGATGATCTCTTCCATCAACTGCTCTGGTACCAAAGTCAAACTAACAGGCCTGTAATTTCCCAGATCATCTTTCTGTCCTTTCTTATATATGGGGTTTATGTTGGCTGATTTCCCATCTGCTGGTACCTCTCCAGTCAGCCAGGACTGCTGGTAAATGATGGAAAGTGGCTTGATGAGCATCCCCACTGGTTCTTTCAGCACTCTTGGGTGCATTCCATCCAGCCCCGTATATTGTGTAGCAGGTCACTGAATATCTCCTCCTGGATTGTGAGGAGCTCATTCTTCTCCTGTTCCCTGCTTTCTTCTAGCTTAGGGAGCTGGATTCCTTCTATATAACTGGTCCTGTTACTGAAGACTGGGGCAAAAAATTCATTAAGCACCTAAATGTTCTGTAGTGATCTAAAATATGGTGGTTTTGTTTGCTTTTGTTTATTTTATGAAAACTTACTGCTGACTTCAGTGGCCTTGACAGACATGAGCTTCTAATGTAGAGTGCATTTACAACACTGGCAGCAAGAAGAGCTATCTGATGGAGCAAGCTCTCTGTGCTTTCAATTTCTACATTTGTCTTGGTTTAAACAAGTGGAAAGGAAATAGTTAATGATTAAACTTAACAGATAATGCTGTTTATAGCTGCCAAACACATTAAAATTGGTTTTTTTATGTGCAGTAACTTTATGCATCCAAGGATTCTTCTTGTGTACAGAAACAACCAGTATTTTATTCCCAGCTACAGGCAGTAGCATGGGAGTCCTGTATTTGTCCAAACACGGGCTTTGAAATCTTACTTCTGTTCTTTCTTGGCATTGCTTTTCCAAATTAAAAGTTATTTAGACTGAAAATATATCCTTCGGCTGTGTACGTGGAAAGCATGAAAGCCACAGGTCAAGGAGTGTCAGTTAAATAAACTGGCATAGGAAACTAAATAATGCCAGGGAGGAATTAGCCACAAAACTTTACTCAGAATTTTGTGCTACTTTTGCTATTCAGATAGTTGGCCACATCAGTTCCTGGCATCTGAAATATCACCTCTGGCTCAAATATTTTAATGCAAGGTTTTTGCTCCTGCCTGCTGTGAGGTGTTTGCAAACACTCGGAGCAAATACAAAACTGCAAAGTGCTCTTTCAAATGAATTCAAAGTTATAATTTTGAAAGATGCGTTGCAAAAGATTTGTTATTTTAGGACATCAGGTACCCTTTCATAAGGTGTTGATGATACAAGTGCTCATTATTATTATTGGCAGGACAGAAGTAGCTTGATGGGATGAAGGACAGGCATGGGTCTTTGCAATTTCCTTCGCCTTACATTGTCTGATGTGAACCAGAAGGGGTGACCCTTTATTTCAAAATTAACTGTGATGACTATGTGAATCATTGCTATGGACACTGAGGCTGATTATTTGCTCTCCTGAACCTTTCCTTGACAACTTATTTCCAAATCTATAGAACATATTATTACTAATTTGTTCAGGGAAAGGATTGCTCCCAACAGAGAAGAACAAGGATGTTGTTTCATTGAATTCTATTGTTCTTTGCCACTGCATGACAATCTCAGCTGCTAAATTTTTAGTTTGTAATGCACACTAGAGCTTAATGGTTAAGGAATAATGCTCCATAATAGGCATTTAAATTGAAGTTTTAATGTGCATAAATTATGGCAGTTATAATCAGTGTACTATATATTTTTATTACTATGAGCAAGGACATTATTTATAGGAAATCAAGTTAGATTTTAGGGTGGGAACCATAAAGAACCTTCTTTCACTTGATTAACTATAAGCAACTCCAACACAGTCAGTGAAAGGATGTTACAAAAAGCAGGATCAGAGCTTTCTCCTCCATCTTTACTGAGCACATCTGCCTTCCTGGACATCATTTATATATTCTGGTAGTTCACAGAAGATTTTAATGGCTGCTGAATGTGTGGCTGTTGCAACAAGCCCTAAAATACAGTCAGATTTTTATGCTTAACCAAATCCCCAATGTTTCTCAGGTTTCTCAGTATCTGAGAACACAACATGGAGTCTTGTATCACTGTTATTTTTTCAGAAAGAAGAACAGAAGCTATAACTGCCTTTCAGATATCTGATCATCTAAGAATCCCCTCTAGTCAGGGGAGTATTTCAAGGAAAAAAAGAACTTGAGTTGACCTTTCAGAAGCAGAAAAAGTGTGTTCCTAATGAATAATGCCTCATTTAGGCTTTTATTTTTTTTAGAGGAAATAATTTATTGATAAACATTGATACTGGAACTAAGCAACTAGACTGGCTTCAGGTGAGTTCTAAACTGACCTGTTTGTACAGAAAATGGGAACTAGAATGATGGGAATTTCATTCCACTGTATGTAGAGGAGACCAAGAAAATTGTTATTTCTGAGTGAAAACTGCCTTTTTTGCAGTGTAAGGAGGATTAAGCCACAATGCAACAAGATCATTAAAATGTCATGAAATAATAAAAAAAGCCTATCAGTGATTCCACAAAATGTCTCTGAATGCCTACAGAATTTTGCTAGACAAAGCTTGCAGAATTAACTGGAAACATTGTTCCTAATGATCAATCCTCAACAAAAAAATCACCTGATTTTCTGGCATACCAAAGGACCAAAAGTTCAGAAACTCTGGCAAAACCTTTTTTCTGATTCAGACTGGTACCTGTGGCTCTGAGAAAGACTAGTTCAAACACAATTTGAACAATTTTGTGAAGGGAGGTATACTGCCTGCTATAGGATACCTAAGTCCTAACAAAATCAACATGCAGCTGCCAGGAAAGGGAGACAAAATCCCTGATGCCTTAATAAAATTATGAAATGTTAAAGCTGTCTTGATGAATACTTTGTTCTGATTCTTAATTAATTGGGACATTGTCTCTTAGGACCAGGGAGCACCATCAAATAAAAGTAGAATTCCATCTCATTATTTTCCTGAGAAGCACAAGACATTGTGTCTAACTCAAGGAAGTCTTTGAAAAGACATCTAGTCTTCATTTCAATACTTTTGTAAGTTGCAGTTATTTATCATGCCTGAAATTTAAAAACATATATCTATTTTCTGATTTGGATTTGCCTGGCTCTACTTCCCAGACATTGGTTCTTGTGTCATACTTACTATTTGACTTCGTGTTTAATATTTACTATTTGTTCTTTGTGAAAGAGTTTATTAACCAAACACTTCTTGTTGGGTTTTTTTTTTTTTTTTTCCATTTAAATGTGACAGCTTATCAACTCAGTTTTTAGAGTAGTCCTCAGCCTCCTGGAGCTAAATTTCACTCTGGAGTCCTTTGTACTGTGGCTTTACATTTGCAGAGTTGAGCTTTTCTTGACTTCATCCTAGACCTTTGTCTAAGAAATAGAGGAAAATGGGGGAAAATTAAGAGAGGAAACATGAAACACAAGGAGAGATGTCAGAAGCACTAAATCCTTGGTGCTGGCTGATGCTGTGTCCCAATGCCTGCCAGGACTGGGGCACAGATGGAGCTTCACACCTTGAACTGGAGAGTTTTTAGAAAGAAGAAGAGGGCCCACTAGGGATTACAAGGGAGTGATAGAAAATCTTTAGAAAAGATAACCATGTTGTCCGAGGGCAAATTTATTCCTGTGTTTTTTCCCCAACATTCTATTCAAACAAGGAAGTGAAAAATTAATATAATTATCTTTTTTTTGCCAGTGATTTACATCTTAGTTAAAAACCAGCAGCAAGCACAATAATGCACTCTGCCTCTGTCAAATAATGAAAAAAAAAAAGAGAGAGAGAGAGATACAAATCACATTGCAACCACAGAAAATCCCATTTTATAAATAAGGAAAACCACGTGAAGAAGGGAAACTGTTTCATGACTTGCTCTCCGATGTATAAATTGCTACATGTAAGATACATAAACTGCAAGAAGAATTAAAAGACACTGAAAATTTAGGGAGAATGCAAAAAGACACCCTAAGGAGACAGACTGCCAAACTGGTCCCAGCTTACGGAGTGACCTGCAACCATTCAGAAATGGAAAGACAAACTATTCTTAAAGAAATGGCATCTGTTGGGAGGTGCAGCAGTGGAAGTGGTTGGGGGGTCCCCTTGCAGCAGTTTCCAGGTGGGATGGTTGGTGGCCCTTTTCCTGCTGCACATGTGACAGTGGTCCCAGACAGACCTGCAGGAACTTCGTATGCTTGGAAGCTCTGTCTGTCTGCTAAGCTGTGCTGAGAGGAAGGAGATCTGTGTGGCTCTGTTAAATCAGAGTGCCTGATGGTGGTGACCCAAATTTGTGTTCTTCACTCACCAATAAACACTGAGTCAAGATAGTTGTCTATTTCTAGTCTGCAAAGCAGTGTGCTGGGCATTTAACAACAGACAGCACACCTTTTGGGAGACAGAGACGTTCTTGTACAAAAAACAGTAACACAGGAGTACGTGACTGGTTACCAATGATTCATCTACCCCTCCTAACTAATACACATCTAAGCTCATGTTTAAAATACTTAGGAAAGTTCCCAATTTAACACACTTATTATTCACAAAGGGATGTGATTTTTAGCATCAAAATTAGCTAAGGTAACTAGAGCTTACATCTTCATCCATTCTATCAGCTACCATTAAGTACCCAATCTTGGTCAATTTTTCATTCTATTACAGGTCTGCTTCTAGACAATAGTTAACCTTGAAATATGGTCTTGGGCATCCAGCCACAGGGACCCTCCACTGTTGTGATTTGAAAAACAGAAATTGTCATGGTGGCTCAGTTTGTAAATCTTTACCTACTAACATCAGTGGCAGTTCCAAGGGGGTTGCATGAACTTTGAAGAACCTTCAGAATTAATGCATGTTGACTGTAGTTTAGATGCTAATAACTTTCCCCAACCTGTCTGTTTTTCAAAAGGTTCACAGCATATGCCTTTTCTCACAGGTGCCATGCAGTTACTTACTTTTCTTGCAGAGCACTGGGGTAAAGGAAAAAAGCACTGTTCATAGGAAAAGCATCTGAAATTTAAAAATGTAAACAAAGTGATTTTGCCAGCCTCTCATTCTTGGAAATATAATAAAAAAAATAAAAATAAAAAAAAAAAAAAAGAAAAAAGAAAAAAGAAAAAAGAAAAAAGAAGTGAAATAGAGGGGCGTAAGGCTGTTCTTATTTGTTTTCTTAGGTGCTCAGAGTGATTGACTTTGTGAACCCCCTCCTTAGACCATGCCCTCTGCCTATAGTACAGAGTTGAGGTGGTGCTGTGCTTTGGGCATCTCTGGAGTGTTCGCATCCAAGCTGGTGCCTGGAACTCAGCTCCATGTAGCTGTTCCCCCTTGGGAGCATTGTTTTGGGTGACAGTGGCTACGTGTCCTCTGGACCTCAACCCCTACCACCCTGTGGTGCTGCACAGTGCAGGGGGGGTGTTTTAGGTTGGGCTGGGGCCTGGGAGGCACTTGTGCAGCTCAGTCTGTGGTGGGAAGGCTTGTCCCTTGTCCACAACTCTGAGGAGCTGATAGTGGGAATCACTTCTGCCTCCCTGTTGGACTTGACATGTTCACAGAGCAGTGACTGACTTCATAATTCCGGGAAACATCTCAAGCAATGGAAGAGAATAGAAATTCACTGATAGCGTGTTCACATTTTTTTGGTCAAGATTAAAAAGCTATTTGGAATTAAATTTGGAAAAAAAATATTTCAAGCCTTCTTTTTTTCTTCTCTCCTCCTCTTCCATCTGTCCCATCTTTCCTGCAGAAAAAAATAAAATAAAATCACTGCACAATTTATGGGGACAGACCTGCAGGAGGAGCTTGGAATTAGTTTTGTTGCTGAAATAAAGAATGGAAAAGTTCTTTAAAATTTGCCATCTACTTATAAAATGCAAGACTTATGATTTATTTGTCTTCCCTTTCTTATTAACCTTTTGTCAGCCCCTCCAGATTCATTAAAGGGAATAAAAAGGTTTCCTTTCTCTGTCTTCTTTTTATGAGGACTGTGGGACAGCATTTTATTGATGTTTCTCTGCAACATAAAAGAAGTTGAAATAGACTTACAAAACAAAATAGGCCCTATAAGGAGCATCAGCTCTCACTGCCTTTGTGATAAAACTATGTGATTTACTTTCAAATAATAAAGTAAGAAAAAAGGATTCACATGTATCTTTATTTAGTAGATGTGTCCTTCAGGAGTTAGGAATCACTGATAACAGTTGCTTGGAACATGCTTGGCCTGTGTCTGGACAAGGATTCTGTATGAAAGCTAGTATTTGAATTTGGTGTAGTCAGAAACTTCCTCTTCAGCTGGAGAGGAAATAAAAATTCTAAAAAATTAATTGAAGACAAGAAAAATGTACTTCTTAGTGGAATTAAACTTCTGCTTGCACAGAGTAGTTGGTCAGCTGTAACCCTCCATCTGCAGTCCCTGAGCTGTGACCCTCTCCAGTCCCACTCCCTATGAATACTTTACTCCTTCTGCAGGTAGCACTGGATTAGCATTCAGTGGGGCTTGAAATCACTCATTGTCCTTTACATATATTTGAAATTGAGAAAGACCTCGGACTTGGGTATTTCAGTGTCAAGAAATATTGCCAATTACAAAAGATTTTCTTCCTAAATTTGATCCATTCGTCTCTGTTTTTTACCTTCTTTCTTTCTCACCCAAAGCTATCCTGAATAATTGTGCATTTTTAAAATGTACATCTTAGACAATTTATTGTAAGTAGTTATCATGTTCCCTCATATACTGCCATTAATCTTCCAAGCTGATGTTTGTAGAGTCCTGTCTGGACAAGCTTTGGGACAGATTGCTTCTTCCCTGTACTTGAAGCTGCTTTTGGTATAGCTATCTGTAATTTCTCTCTATTTCAATGAATTTAGGACTTTTCCAATGTATTTCTGTCTTCACTCATTTTGGGAATTTCCTTGCTGATCTTTAGCTCATCAGTAGAGAAGATAGAAAGTGGATAATCTAAATCTTTTCATTCCACGTGGTAGGTAACTAATATTAGCTATGTATCAGCCTCAAGGTGAAGGTCATAAATGTTGCTTGTCTTTGGGACACTTTGCCAAGTGACGGGTCAAAGCGATCATCATGGAAATCCTTCTCTTTTCAGCTGGCCCATGAAAACACAGCCCTGTTCCCTTTCCTTAGTTGCTGCCATTCTTAGTAGAAGAAATCTGTCAGTTCTGTGAGGGGACTTTATTATCCGGGTTTTAAACTTCTAGCATTACTCTTCTCTCTGTAGATATTCAGTTCTGCTGAACACCTGGACTGCAGAAGAAGACTGAGAATTAATCTGATATTTTCACAGTCTGATTAGGCTACAGATCTCTGTCCACAAACAGCATTTTTGCTGAAGGCATGTCCTGCTCCAGGAGCAAAAGCTGGAGCAAGGAGCCAGGCTGCCAGCAAAAGGGCTTTGTGGAAATACAAAGCTGACTGATTTGCAGCGTTAGGGGGGGCAAGGGAGTATTTGGGTGGGAAAGAAGGTGAGGAAATGGATAAGAGGCATTATCTGCAAAATCAGGATGGGAATGAGGGGGATAAGATACCGCTTTAAAAATCAAGTGTTTTTAAAAGACATTATTTAGCTGTCAAGTGAATTATGGAGGAGAAGGGGAGATGATTCATTACATGCATCATAGAGACGGGACACAAAGGATTAGAAATGCTGTTTGAGACATAAAGCTTTCACAAAACAGGGAAAGAGTAATGATCTTGTTTTTGTTGTGCTGTCTTCACGCTGACAAAATTCTAATTTAAAAAAAAAAAAAAAGAAAAAAAGAAAAAAAGGAAAAACATTATGAGCCAAATATAAAGAGCTCTTAGATTGTGTGTGTTTGCTTCTGTGATGGTGTTGATGATACGTAAGACAGTCTGATAACTGTCTGTCAGAGATGTAGACAAGCCTCGTGCTTTATAGGAGCCTAGGAAATCTTCAACAAAAAGTTTAAACTTCAACATAAAGTTTATTCCTACTGATTGATTTCTAGGTGTTTTTAATTGCTACTTCAGCATCCTCTGTTCGTCTAGCACAAATATCCAGTGACTTGCAAGGAATGGCAGTGTGATTATAGCTTCTTACGAGAGGAGGGCTACATTTCCTGTGTCTGAACTGCATCTAAACTTAAGCACAGAGTCATGAAATGCTGCTGTGAAAAGAGGCTTGTCTGCCTCTTCCCCCTACTCTTCTGAGTCACACATGTGCAAAATCATCCAGCATTTACCCGCTGCGCTTTGGAGGAACATCCTGAGGCCACCTCTGCTGGCAATTTAATTCTATCACTTCATATTTATTATCACTTGGACAGCTTCACTGAATGAAGGGAATGCTTTTAAAAAAAAAAAAAAAAAGAAAAAAAAGTTGCATTTTAGTTACCAGAACACTAAGTACTGCTTTTTTACAACACTTAGAACAAAGAATGTAATACATAAGCTCAAATCCCTTCTATGAGCAAAATTCAAAACTCAAAGGAGCACTCCTAATTCTGCAAGCTCTAAGCAACCAGAAGTGTTTTACATTCAGGGCTCATAAGAAGGCAATATAACAATGCAGTGCCCTGTGCTCTTTTGAGCCATTCACTTATTTGAATCACGCTTATGTGATTCACATATGCTGAGTGAAAATGCAGATCTGACTTGCTGACTATTGTTTGTTTTTTTTTTTTCATTCTACCTCATTTCCCATTTTTATTAATTCACTCCCTTCATTTGCTTAACAATATATTTGTCTCAGTTTCCAAATTGAAATTCAGGAAGGGAAGGATGTATTAAGTACCCAACCAATATATAACGTTTGTGACACATGAATGAAACACCAAAAAGACAACTAGATACATATAAAAAAATTATTCTAAGCAATTTGAAGGCTAAATGTAAAGAGATTTTTTTCAAACGTAGCTTATACTTGCTCCACCGATGCTCTCATAAAGTTCACGACTTTCTTTTTTTCATGAGTTCCAGATAACTTTAATTAAAGTGGAAAATTTTATTAGCAGTTCCTAAGTTCCTAACCTTCATCTTAGGGCTGCACTATACAATTAAGCTAATTTATTAAAGCATTTTTCTAAAAATTACCTGTTTCTTCCTGTAGTATATTCTCATTCTTGTCAGGCATTGAAGCAATTTCCTCCTCACTAGCATTTTTGAGCCCCAATATTGCATAAAAACAAAACACAAAATATTTCTAAGCTTGAGCCATAAGAAACTTCAGCAGATCCTTTTTCCACCACAAAAGTTTCTCTTTAGCCCAGTCTTTTAATATTTACTCTTTAAGTAGGTCCTCTCTCTACTAACTAGCCTCATGCTAAGCTGCTAATATTAAGAGTCTTTTCCAACCAAAACAATGCCATGATTCTATGATTCTATAAAGATAAGGTAGAGTACATCATGTTTCAGAAAAAAAAAAATCAATCTCTAATTTAGGAAAGAAACCAAGTTTATCTTCAGTAATTTTATTCTCTACTGCACACCTCTTTGCGTGGTCCCTGGGTTTCACAGAATCACAGAATTTCTCGGGTTGGAAAAGTCTTCTAAGATCTTCCAGTCCACCCTTTAACCTAACTCTGCTAGCATATTTCTACCAGCTCACTGCTAAAATGTGTTCCTAAGCAGTGTATATATGTGATTTTTAAACACATTCAGGGATGGCGATTCAACCACTTCCCAGGGCAGCCCCTTGCAGTGCTTAATAATCTTTTCTGTAAATATTTTTTTCCTTCTAACCTAACCCTCCATTTCCCTCCCTCCCCAACCCCACACCCCCCAACATAATTTGAAGCCATTTCCTTTCATTGTATCCCAAGTTACTAGTGAGAACACAACCTTCTGTAAAGAGGGAAAAGGTCTTCTCTAAGGCTCCTCCTCTTCAGATTAAACAACCTCAGTTCTCTTAGCTGCTCTTCACAAGGTTTGTTGTCAAGATCCTTCATCAGCTTGGTTGCCCTTCTCTGAACTTGATCCAGCACCCCAATGCCTTTCCTGTATTGGGATGACCAGAACTGAAGCCAGTACTCAAGGTGAGGCCTCATCAGTGCTGGGTGATCACAACAAGGGGTTGATCACTTCCCTAGTCCTGATGACCACACTAGTTCTGATACAAACCAGAATGTCATTGGCCTTCTTGGATACCTTGGCACACTCTGGCTCATATTCAGCCATCTCTCCATCAACACACCCAGGTCTCTTTCTGCTGGGCAGTTTTCCATCTACTCATCCTCAAGCCTGTAGCACTGCATGGGATTTTGGCCCAAGTTCAGAACCAGACATTGGTTCGTGTTGAAGCTAATACTATTGGCCTTGGCTTATTGATCCAGCCTGTCCAGGTCCCTCTGTAGACTCTTCCTACCCTCGAGCAGCATTCCCACCCAACTTAGTATCATCTGCAAACTTACTGAGGTTGCACTCTACCCCCTTGTCAAGATCACTGATAAAGATATTAAACAGGAGTGAGCCCTGGAGTGAGCCCTGGGGAACACTGCTTGTTACTGGCCACCAACTGGATTGAACTCCATTCACCACCACTCTTTGGGCCTGGCTATTCAGCCAGTATTTGACTCAGCAGAGTGTACGCCTGTCCAAGACTTGGGCAGCCAGTTTTTTTCATGAGGATATTGTGGGCAGCAGTGTAAAGGGCTTCACTGAAGACCAGGTTGACTACAGCCTTTGCCTCATACAATTGGTGGGTCACTTTGTTCATCAAGCAGGACCTTCCTTTCATGAACCCATGCTCACTGGGCCTGATTGCCTCATTGTTCTGTAGCCTGTATACACTGGCACTTGAGTTGATCTGTTCCATAACCTTCCCTGGCATCGAGGTCAGACTGACAGGTCTGCAGTTCTGCAGACCCTCTTTCTGCCCCTTCTTGAAGACAGGCATCACATTTGCTGACTTCCACTCCTTCTGCCTCCTTTCCAGTGGGTTGGCACTGGGCTGGGCTGGCAGCCCCACTGCAGCATGGTCTTGATCTGTTCTTATGCCAGAAGCAGTGTCAGCATCAGCCTTGCAGGTGACACTGCCCTGGTGCCATGGTAGGAATAGCAGCTTACTTCAATAACTGAGCACTTCCAAAGTCTCCAAAGTCTTGTGTTTTTAATGAAGACTATGAGAAAAAGCAAGAATTTTATCCAGTGCCAGTCTTCTCCAAGGCCAAGTACTGAGTCCTGAAATTAGATCCCAACAACTTCATGCAATGCTTCACGGCTGAGGAAGAATCATAGAATGGCTTGGTTTAGAAGGGACCTTAAAGACCATCTAATTCCAAATCCCTTGAACAAGCAGGGACACCTTCCACTAGACCAGGTTGCTCAAAGTCCTATCCTACCTGGCCCTGAACACTTCCAGGGAGGACACATCCACAGCTTCTCTGGGCAACCTGTTCCAGGGTCTCACCCCCTTCACAGTGAAGAATTTCTTCCTAATGTCTAACCTCATTCTCCCCTCTTCCAGTTTAAAATCATTTCCCCTTATCCCATCTCTATATGCCCTTATTTAAAGTCCCTCTCCAGCTTACATGTGTGCCCCCTTTAAGTACTGGAAAGCTGCCCAGAGGAAAATGACCCAGGGGTATTTATCAACAGTCATCTGACTATGAGCCAGCAGAGTGCCCAAGTGGCCAAGAAGGCCAAGAACATCCTGGCTTTTATCCAAAAAAGTGTGGCCAGCAGGACTAGGGAAGTGGTTGTTCCCCTGTACTCAGCACTGGGGAGGTTGTTGTATTCAGTTTTGGGTCTCTCAGTTCTCAAGAAATTGAGATACTGGAGCAAGTACAAAGGCAGCAAAGCTGTCAACAAAAGCAACAAAGCTGGTGAAGAGTCTAGAGCACAAGTCTTATGAGGGAAAGCAGAGTGAAGTGCCAATAGTTAGTATGGAGGAGAGAAGGCTGAGAGGAGATCCTATCCCTCCCTAAAACCACCTGAAAGAAGGTTGTAGCCAAGTGGGGGTCAGTCTCCCAAATAACAAGTGATAGGACAAGAGGAAACGTCCTCATTGTGCCAGGGAAAGTTTAGATTGGATCTTGAAAGAAACATTTTCACTGAAGTCAGTGTGGAAATCCAAAATATCAGGTGCAGCTGACACTGTGCCTTGGTTGTCCCAACCCCTTCATTTTCAAGCAACTTTTCCTTAATGTAGTTCATTAGAAGCAGAAGGCAATTAATTCCAGGTGGTGCTACTCAGTTTAAAATGTCCATTCAAAGGGAAAGGCTCTTTCCCAATTCATGATTTTCCACTGCAACTTAAAATATTGCCAGTAACATAATAATGAAGCTAGGAAAGGTGTGTAGAAGGGCAGCTGAGTGGTCATAGATATTTAACAGTGTCCCAGGCAGGAGAAATCACAGAATCACAGAATCATCCAGGTTGGAAAGGAACTCTGAAATCATCAAGTCCAGCCCTTGACCCACTATCACCGTGGTTACCAGACCATGGCATTGAGTGCCACATCCAGTCTCTGAAACAAGCTATGGCTCCTCAGCACCAGGAGGAGATGGCAGGAACAAAATGAGAAGTCAGTAACACAGGGAAGGTTTATTTGCTGATCCTTTTACAGCAGTGTAATGAGGCATCCAACAAAATTACTGGGTGGCAGGTTTAAAATTAAAATAATGAAGTATTAGTTCATATGGTTTGTAATTCAGTTGCAGAACTCATTAAGGCTGGCCACCAGAGACCCATCATTCAAATGGCTTCAAGAAGAAATTAGCTCATTCAGGACAGAGAGGTCTGCCAGGGCTTATTGAACACACAGAGGTGGTGACACAGAGATGTGTTTGGGAGCCATGGACCTGGTGTTTTGGATGGACTATTGCTGTGTGTGCCTCTGGTTCTTATTCCATTCTGTAAAGCACTCGCCACCAGCAGCTACCAGAGAAATATTTGGTCTGATCCAGTGCAGCTATTACTATGTAAGAACTCCCCAGCTGAGGTCAGGAAGGTGACATTAAGCACTACATGTCCCTTTACAAATAATCAGCCTCCGTTACATGTGCAGAAGAGGGCTGGGCCGTATTCAGGAATACAGAAACTCAGATAATGCACTTAATGGACCTGCCCAAAAATATAAGTAAAAGAGGGGGGTTAAACAGAAGGACTTTTCTCATCTCAGTCTTGTGATTCAGATTATGACAAATAGCTTTTAAAATAACAGTAGAGGATACAGTCTTTCATCAGGAGGGAAGCCCAAGCTGGTATTTTCAAGATGAGATATAGATGCCTTAGTTTGGTTTCTCAGGGGCAATGCTGTCCATCCCTCTGATGTTCTGATTATATCCCTTAAACAGCATCTATCACCAAGCATGGGGAGGAATGACCAGTTGTTTTCAGATGAGAAGACATATGAATTCCCAAGTGGTCTCACTGGTTTATAAATAATGTGGGGCACTTCCTTTTTTGTAAAGGACAACAGCTTTTTAGGAACCATTACAGTTACAGCTGTTGAAAATATATGCAGAATAACAAGGTTGGTAGAAGGTTTCCAGACCCTTGCATTTTGCAATCCAACATTCTCATTTCTGAAAGATGGGATGGATTGGTGGGAGTTTCGTGAGTTAAAGCCTTTTACATTTTTCCTCTGTTGCAAGAGGCATTTGCATTATTGTCATGCAATTAATATTATTATGGCACTCTTGTGCACCATAGTGAGAGCAGAGGCAGAACTTCTCCATATGGTGTCAGGAATGTGAGTTTTGTTCTGCTGAATATATGTGTGGGGTGTAAGGTAGCTGATCAGGTACGTTTTTTTTCCAATCTTACACAATGTTCAGTGTTGTCGCAGAGCAGGTGCAAAGTACTTGATGATAGAACAGTAAAACAAATTTTATAATATTTACAAATCACAGAGGAAATAAGTGCCTTTTAATGTAGGATAATACAAATATATTCAGTAATTCTGATCATCCCTCTTCCCTGATTGAGACCACCTGGCTTTTATATTTTGGAAGAGAGGGAGTGATCAGACATGCTTTCAGTGGAGCTGTAGACCATGCTGCTTTATGGCTGATTATCCATCCATAAATCAGGACAGCAAATTCTGCTTTCCTTTTCATATTCACACAGTCCATTTATTTCTAATCTTAATTTTCTAAATACTTAGGTTTCCAGCCGCATTTTTAAAGTAGAAGAAACCAGTCCAGAATGCAATATCTCTGCAGTCTTAAACATGTGTATGTTTTGTAGCATCAGTGCCTACCCCAAGGTACCAGTGTTGTCCCAAAAAGCTGGGTCCTTCCCCTGGTGTGCAAAAAACCAATCCACACATAGAGCAGAGATTACATCAATATCCAGTTCTGCACAGGAAGGGAAGCTAGGTGTATTCCACAAAGCAAGCTCATCTTCCCAAAACATAGAAGCTAGTTTAATACACAGAAACATGTAAAATTACTTGATCTCTAATTATATTCTATCACTATACATGACTGGTTAACTATTTTTTTTCTTTCATTTAAAGTGACAGCGCTTAAAGATTTCACTATGCATGCTCAGATGGGTCCCTATCGGGGCAGAGCAGAGGGGGGAGATGACCTCCCTTGATCTGCTTGCCACTCTTCTTATTGCACCCCAGGATGCCATTGGCCTTTTTGGCCACAAGGGCACATTGCTGGCTCATGGTCATCCTGTTGTCCACAGGACTCCCAGATCTTTTCCCTCTGAGCTGCTTTCTAGCAGGTCAGCCCCTAACCTGTACTGGTGGATGGGTTATCCCATGAGTAGGTGCAGTACCCTACTCTCCCTTGCTGAACCTCATGTAGTTTCTTTCTGACCAGTTCTCCAACCTGTCGAGGTCACAGCACATGGCAGCACAGCCCTCTGGTGTGTCAGCCACTCCTCTCAGTTTTATATCATCAGTGAACTTCCTAAGCATATTCTCTGTCCCCTCATCCAGGTCACTGATGTATATGTTGAGCTACACCAGACCCAGAATTGACCCCTGGGGAACACCTCTTGCTACAGGTCTCCAGCTCGACCCTGTGCCATTGATCACAACCTTTTGAACTTTGTCACTCAACCAGATCTCAGTGCACCTCACTGTACACTCATCTAACCCACAATTCCTGGATTTCTTAATGAGGATGTTATGGGGGACAGTGTCAAAAGCCTTGCTGAATGACTTCAGGGAGAATACATCTGCTCCTCTCCCCTACTCTATCCAGCCAGTTATGATGTCATAGAAGGCTATCAGATTGGTCAAGAATGATTTGCTCTTGGTGAATCCATGTTGACCAATCCCAACAACGTTCTTCCACCTCTTTAAGGATGACTTCCAGAATGATTTGTTCCATTACCTTGCCAAGGACAGAGGTGAGACTAACTGGTTTATAGTTTCCTGGGTCATCCTTCTTGCTGTTTTTGAAGACTGGATTGATATTGGCCTTTCTCCAGTCTTCAGGCATCTCTCCTGTTCCCCATGGCCTTTCAAAGCTGATGAAGACTGTCCTAGCAATAACATCTGCTGGTTCTCTCAACATTCATGGGTGTATCCCATTGGGGCCTATGGATTTATGGATGCACAGTTTGGCCAGGTGGTCTCCAACATGGTCCTCTCCTACTGAGAGAAAGTCTTCCTCTCTCCAGACCTTTCCCCTTATCTCCAAAGTCTGGGATTCATGAGGGTTGGCTTTAGTAGTGAAGACAAGAGCCAAGAAGGCATTCAGCAACTGCACCCCTCTCTATGTCTTCTAACACTAGGGCACTCACCTCATTCATCAATAGGCCTACATTTTTCTGTGTTTGCAATTTTCTGTTGATATACTGAAAAAAACCTCTTCTTGTTCTCTTTTACCATGATGGCCATGCTGATTTCTACTTGGGCTTTGACCCTTCTCATTTTCCCCCTGCATAACTTCACTATGTCTTTGTAGTCCTCATAAGTTGCCAGCTTCCTTTTCCAAAGGCCATAAACTTTCCTTTTAATTCTGAGTTCCAGCCAAAGCTCTTCTTCCCCACTGTCTAGTCTTTTGGGACATGCGGATAACTAGCCTTCCTGGGCTCCTTTGCCCTTCAGGACTGACTCCCAAGGGACACTCTCAACCATACTTGAAACAGGCCAAAATCTGCCCCTGGGAAGTCCACTGTGGCAGTTCTGCTCTCTCCTCCTTACTTCTTCAGGAACTGAAAACTCTGTCATTTCATGATTACCACACCCAAGACAGCCTTCAACCTTTGCTCCTTCTTTTACATCCTGCTGACTCAGGATTTGAATTTTTTTTTTCAGAACAAGTACCAGCATTTTCCAACCAGTTTGTCCCATCCTCCCTCCTGGCCTTGGAAAATTTTTGAATCTGAAACACAGAAGCTGGAGAAGGATTTCTGATTGTGTCGGGAAAAGCTTTTTATTTTTCAATATAAATGTTTCTAATTTAGATTTACTGCTTTCCAGTCTAAGAAGGTTTAAAAATAATGTGAATATGCAGCTATGAACCCTCCTTCCACATATCTGGGGCAACTGAAATTCAGGGTTAGCAAGCAGTTCTTCATAGCTTTTGATTTACCTTGGGAGGAGCACTCATAAACACTCATAAATATCCACTTCAGCAGGAAAAAGATTTCCATGAATATGAAAAAGAACCTCAGTTTGCAGGAACTGCATAGCATCTGTGCTGTGTTGATTATGCCATTGCATTTAAGAGTTACCTGCGTTAAGGTTTTGAGAGTGGTACAGTCTTACCTTGATTTAAAGATAGTACATCCCCACCAAGTCTGTAGTTAGACCTTACACCGTGGAACCGTGTGCAATAAATGATCTGTGAAAATGACTTAATTTCTTGGCTTATATGCTCCTATGAGACACTAAAGTAACTGGAAGAGACCACCACCTAAAAATCACTGATGTAAAGATTTGTATCATTAGTCTTTGGGGGACATGATAAGTTTTTTTGGGACATGACACCTCTTAACAAGGCATCTGCAATGAGAAGAGAGGGAGAAAGGTGAGAATTGTTCTGTGTGTTCATTTAAGGATTCTTTCAATTAATAAAATACAACACCCTGAGGTAATGTGTAATTCAGAAGTGTTAAAAAAATTCAGAATACATCTTTCAATAGTTTCTAACAGTTTTTTAGTTTAGTATCCCTGGGGAGATGCCTCATACCTTACTTATTGATGTAGTGTTTGTGATAGTTCCAGTGCTCTTCCCTGCTCGGCATTTCTAAATCTATTTATTTGTACAATGCACATACTCTTGTTATTTCTGTTACATGCCATTCCAGTGTAAATAAATATTATTCATTTCAGCTAACTGAAATCCAAACACTATTTTATATTAGATATGGCTACTAATTTTCAGTGGTTACTTTTCCTTCTTATTAGCATTGTTGGTGTCCTTAAACATTTCTCACATTAATATGAGGTCATTAAAATCCAGAGTGGTATAACATGAGCAGCCAGAACTGGAGCTCATCATGGAAGAGAGCAGTTTGCCAGAACCGGCTCCTTGATTCTAAGCACTGCCACTTGTCCCCCAAGCACCCTTTAGGCTGTGCCTAACCCCAGGGAGGGATATAGCCCTGCAGCTGATACAGTTGGCTGGCACAGACAGTCCTCTGCACATCTTCTCATCCTCTCCCATTACTTGTTTTTGCACTAGTTGTTTTCTGCATTGATATACATCAACTACATTAATTTTTTTAAGGATTTCCGCATTGGGCTGCATTGACTGCAAAGTGCTTTGAGATCCCAACCAGAATGGAGATTCACTCCGCTGTGTTTCTCCCACCCTCTGTACCCCTGGGCACAGTTAACACCTCATAAATGCTAAGCAGTGGCAGGTCTGGAAGGTACTCTGCAGATCCAAAGAAGCTGAACAAAACATTTGTATTGCAAATAGTTCTAGTGATTATCATATTTAAATAAATGGTGTGAAGTGCCAGTTAGGGACTGCGTTAGCTCTTCTCTGCCATGAATTTGCTCCTCTTTACCACACAAATCTAAAACTGCAAGGGAACAATAATTTCTTACCAACCCAGAAAGCCTTCTGCTCTTAATATGAATGTTTTTGGTTTTCTCACTAAAGCTGCCACCATCCATTAGAGTCATCATTACTGGGCCATGGTGGGATTTGAACTAATCATTACAATTTACAAAATGGTTAGGAGCCAAAAAACTTTTAGGAGCAGATGAATCGTGAAGGCGTGCTCAGGGGACAAGAGTTTCCAAGCAAACTTACTGGTGATTGATGGAGGAGGAAGATAGTTTGAAAGAGGAGCTCATGCTCTGATTAATAAGAGAGGACTATTTTGATCTGCAATAAATGAAGGAGTAGCCTGAGGTGTTTTGAACTTTCTCAACAAGCAGGAAAGGCAGAGAGAGGCACAAGAGAAGACAGTCAGCCAGGCATCAGCCCATTACCCACAATTTTTTTAATTACTGAATGGACAGAAGAACAGAGAAGACCATTCCCTGGTGCAAAGTCAGAGCATGCCAGTTTTACCCCTCTTTCCATTTCCCTCTCCAAGTACTTCCTCACACCAAGTTATGCTTCGAACACCCACGTGCACACTGATGATTGAGAGTTCATGTATTTGGTTGAAGGGGTTTTAATCAGGGTCCTGTTGTGGCTTTGTACACAAATTTACTGCTCCTCTACAGGCAGCATCCATCAGCATTGTGTCTCTTTGCTGACACACCATGCCCCTGCATCAGCTATAGTGTGCAATGTGTTGTGTTTTAGCACCAGTCAGGAGCACAGTTTCAACTGTCCGTGAGCCTTACAATATTCTGTTCATATTCTTTAAGCTGGAAGAATCAGCCCTTGAGATAGGAGGCTATGGAAGAGCTTCTCAGCCAGCTGGAGCACAGGGCTGTTGGAGGAATGTCTGGAGTTGGTGCAGCTGCAAGCAGACCTCCTGCCAAATCTCAAATCCAGGTTTCAAGAATACATAAGTTACCCTATTCTCTCAAGTTCACAAAAATTTAATTTTGTACCCCAAATAAGTCTCTAATTGGCCAAATCTGCTGAGCTTGCTTTTTTAAAAATTTAATTCCATTTCTAATGTGAACAACTCACATTAGTGTGAGTTCTATGTGAGTGTTCTATGTGAACAACTGTGAAATGTATCTCTGAGTCTAGGGTTAAGCTAGACTGATGTACTGGGAGAAAACTGACGTGTGACTTGGTACTTGTTTTGGGGATTTGCTGAAATTGGAAAAAAAATCCAAAATAATTTGTGCAGCCTACACACACGATTTTGTAAATTCCTTATTTAGAAGGCTTATACAGGAAACCACCAAAGCTGCATTGTAGAGAAGTTTCGAGAGTACAAACCCAGTGATAATAAGAGGGTGACCTGGTAGTGTATTGCTGAGCAGGATGTGCTCGGAAGAGGCAAAGCACTTACTTGCCTTGGAAGCTCAGAACTGGTACAGTGACTATAGTAAAAAAACCTTTGTGCTAAAATTAGAAAATTACAAGTGGCTTTCTGTCATTTACTCTTTACCCCAGAGCAAAACTGAGCTCAGAGGGCTACCCATGAGGCATAGATGTTTCTCGAAAAATTCTTAGGGCAGTGCTGCAGCATTTATTGGAAAGAAAGTAGTCTGACTCTTGCAGAATGAGCTCAGCTAGCTAAAATGTTCAGTGCCAATCACATGAGTCAATTTTATAATTAGATATACTTGTTACTTTGACACTATTCTTCAGTTGGACAGCATAATAACCATTGCTGTTTACCAGATGCCACTGTATGACATAGATCACTGCCAGGGGCACTTTTAGTGCTTTTACACAAGAAAGTTTAAAGGGGTTTGGACACATAGAGGTTGCTGTACAAAAGAGAGTCAGTACAGAGAGGCAGTACAGAGTTTGGGAGGTCAAGGTCTTTCTGCCCAACACTGACCAGATAAAGCTGGGTTTGGATTGCACTATGGTGTTGAGGATACCCTCAAAAAGGAAAAAACTGCCCCACTTGCTCTCCTGGTTTGTAGATATTGCCAGATTTCATGCCAGTTCTCCTAAGGACCCTGTAAAATATATGGCTCTCCATGAAAAGCAAGACCACATTGAAGAGAAGATCTTTTAAAGGCCTTTGAAAAGCATTGCTCTTTCTGATAATAAATGACCATCATGCAAAGCCCTCACAAAGGTGGGACATAACTTTAGAAATACACGATGAATCTGCATTATCCCTGCAGGTTCCAGCAAGGAAATGGTGCCAAGGGGATGGGTAGACGAGAGACTTTGAAAACTTACCCAATGTCTCTACTGACAGAGATGGCTTTGAAGGGACCTCTGGCCTTTTCATACCAGAAACCTCTCATCCTGCCCATGGAGAAGTCTGTTGTAGTCTCCATCTCTTTGGGAACCATCTTTGTCTTGATGCTTCTTAGCCTGAATCCTACAGTGTCCTGGCATGGATGGCGTGCCTCGGAGGGATCCAGCTGCTTCCTACTGCTTTGGCACCATGTCTGCTGGATGCTGTTCTGAGACCTGGGACACAGCTGGGTTGACTGTCTCATGGGTTGGTATTGACTGCTGCAGGGGCAGGACAGTTTGCATGACCCAGGGCAAGTATGTGTCAGGCTCAAATTCCACTTCAAGTGAAAACCCAAGGAGGAAATGCCTTGAGACCTGTCTCTGGCGGGAGGAGTAGACAACTGTGAGCTGACAGCAGAGCACCAAGAAATAGGCAAGCAGGCTGACACACCTCATTAACAATGAAAATTCTTCTAACAAAGGCAGAGAGAAGTTTTATCTCTACTGCTTAGGGGCAAAGTGGAGAGAGGGAATCAGAAACATGATGCAAAATTTCTCCTAATTTTAATATAATTGAGAGAAAGACCCCAAAGCCATCCTCATGTATCATGCACAGAAGTGACATGGTCTCACTAGAACTGGGCTTTCAGGGGAGCAGGACTGGGGCCTTTGTGCATTGCTTGTGTCAGCAGTGGGAGTAGCTCGGGCGGAGATTGAACCAAGTCCTGCAGAAGTTCCAAGCTGCTGAGGAAACTTGCTCCTGAGATCAGCACTGGTGGAAAGCCTTCTCACAAAGGATGATGAAAAGCTCACAGAGGTGGTGGTGTGGCATGGAGCAACTTTGGGGTCACATGGGGTTGCGTAGAAAAAGATAACTTAATCCTGCTTGTAATGCAAAGTAAATTCAATTCAATTTCCCTGTGATGGTGTAGTCAGATCCAGAGCCAGGCAGGAGAAAATGCTTGTCAGGGTGATAAACATTTTTATGCTCAGCCACCAATATTGTCACAATATCCTTCCAAAGACTGTTCTTCAGGTGACCAATCACCTACAGCTCTTTAGAGCAGGAAACATGGTTCTGCAGTTTTTATCTACATTAATAATCCTTACTCAAGAGGAACAAGGCCTGGGAGATGGCCCCAGTGACAGCCAGAACCTCTGATGGCTGGGATGCTCCTCAAGCAAGGGTGTTGGAGGTGTCAAGCAGGGACACAGGTATTGAAGAAACAGTCCTACCAAGGACTCCCTCTGCTTCTCTTCTGCACATCATATGAGGATTAGAACACTAGTTTTCCTGTAAAAGCCTGAGCTAAATGCAGCAGCATCCTGTGTCAAAAAAGTAAGGCTGGAAGAGAGCTCTTTCTATCATAATTTTAGGCCATTCTTTTGAGAAGCAAAGAGAAACAGACAGGGAAAGGTAAATAAGAGGTGGTCATTTTTAAAAGAAAGTGGTTATATATGAGTCACAGAACTACTCTTTATTAAAAGAAATAAATCAATTCTTTGAGCACCTAAGAATCAACATGAATCTCTCTACAAGCTCCTGTTTGGTGTGTATTTTAAGACCAGAACAGTTTCTATTTTTTATAATCTTTTTTTGCCAATACTTTGGGCTGCACAGGCAAACCCATTTCAGTTCATCTTGCCAGGATTTATAGCTGCACTAAGTCTTTCAGGGAATAGCCATCAAGGCCTCCAGAAAATATGCAGTGACATGGAGTAGATAGTGCATCAAATCCACAGAGAGGAGGTGACATGATACTTTCCCTGGTATCCTTGTGAAAACAACATGGAAAAGACAGAAACATTTGCAGATTGCATTGTGAATGCTATGGAAAATGTACCAGACAAAACATGAAATTTTCTTGGAAATCAAAATCCCTCATTAAAATTTAATGTTTACAGAGATGCTGGAACCATCCCCAGTGGGATGTTATTAGACAGGCTGTAATAAATGTATTTTCCATGTTCTAAAGGCTAGACCAACAGAGTAGCATTTCTGAATTGTAGTTGTATGGTGTCCTGAGCTATACTGAATGTAAAAAAGCCAACATCCATAGATACCTGCTGGAGGAACAGATCCATGGCTGTTACTGTGGATAATGCCTGCAAGCCAGCTCAGTCACTTCTCTCTGCTGATCCATCCTTGGTCCTGACACACTGAATTATCTCAAGGAGAAGGAAAAATTCTACCAATTAAAAAACCTTCTCCAGTGGTGGAATCTCAGCATTAAGTTCTTCAAAACAACACAGATACAACAAATAAAAGCTATTAATATGTCAGTGCTGAATGTATGTGTTTTCTGGTTTCCTAATAAGCCAGTGACAATTGTCAGAGTTCTATTTTTTATCTATGTATCCAAGTTGCAGATTTCAAATATATAGTGTTGCACAAATACATGTTTTCTCAATTGAAATATCTTGTTGACTGGCTGTGTTTTTTTAGTATTTTATTATACTACTAATAAAAATACAGTATTTTATTAGTATTTTATTATACTGATAAAAGCAGTGTAGGACCATATGTTCATCTGAGCCAGCTGCTAGTGTGGGTGGTTTTTCTGAACTGGATGCTGTAGGTAGCACTAGCAATGCAGCTGACATTGAAGTCAAGCTGCCTTTATTCTCTTTTGGCTCCAGTGGTAGCTTTTTGATTAAGATGGAGGAATTTGCCAATCTGTAGGACTGTCAAATACTAAGCTGTGCTGGATTTATTTAACTTCATGAATACACTACTGCGACCAGAATGCCCCTAAAAAGCCCTTCCCTAATCTGCCAGAATGCTGTGGATGACACATCTCTTACATCTAATGCACAGTTGTGATTGGTGTATGGGATCTGTCATTGGCACATCCTTTGTTGAGTAGGTAGAGCTGAAGTATTTACTTGAGCCACATAAATGCCTTGCTAATAATGAGTTTCAATGAGTTTAATTTCAGTCCTAGTATTACTCAGTAGCAGTGCCCTTAAAAAAGGTTTGATGAGGTAAATAACATTTTTTATTTACTGTTGTGATGTTACCTGTCTGACGCTTTAGCTGCTGTAAATTAACACATGCTATCCTGTAGCATATTTCCAATATTTCCAACAGGAAGAACTCACAGTTTCAAGGTTATAATAACTGGTATATGGTCCTCTTTTCACATAATGTTATTTAAATTCCTACATTTCCTGCTCGAGCTCTAAGTTCAGTGGTGGCACAATTACAGAGTGGGTGACAATATATACTGTGTACCTTAAATCAGTGAGTTTGATCAAGGATGCCTATTAAATAGCAAATGAGAGGAAATCTATCATGAAATAGTGAGGACTTACTTGGCTTGCTACAAGTAGATTGAGTATATTTATTTCTCACCTCGCTTTATTTTCCAGTTCCTTGGCTGATTAAAGATGGCAGAAGTTGGTAAATGCTTAATTTGATTTGGGCTGTGTTTCCCAGCATTGTGGACACAAGTGACCAGTTTGCAGAAACACTCTCTTTCTGTATGTTAATTGGTTTGCTAGATGAAATCATAATACTCCTGAATACAGGGGGCACACGTGGGATTTCTTTTCTCTTCTGAATTTTAATATATTTAATTTTCAGTACTCGTGTGTCAAAACAGACTTGCAGTCTGGAAGGTCTGATCTTAAGTCCATTCCTGGGGCAGGAAGAGCACGGGAGGTAACAGCTTGAAGTTTACCATGCCACCACCCTGGCATGGCTCTTCCCTGTCACACGAGCAGATGTGGTTGCAGAAGACTTGCTTCTCCCAGCTATGCTGTTCCCCATGTTCAGCTGCCCTGATCAGTACCAGATGTGTAAGGGTTTTAGCAGTGGCAATGGACTGAGATTGCTCCATACATTTCACAGGGGTCGAGTGTAAGCTGGCAGCAACATTCTGGCAATGGCAAACATCACCAGGGAAATTACATCTCAATCTTCTGTCCCACCAGCATGGATCAACACCTTTTTCTAAAAAGATCACGTGATATATCTCTTTATTTTTTCTTTTCTAAGTGTTTGATATTTTGTTTGTTTGTTTGTTTTGTTTGTTTGGTTTTTGTTATTTTGTTCCCCTTAGTAACACTAAGTGCAGATTCAGCCGTATTCCTTAGATGTATGGGAGGAAGAGCTCTGAAACCTTGAACATGATCTTGTGTTGTTCTCTAGGATCAGGGTGATGCCCTTCTGCAGAAGCATGCCTTGTGTTTTTTTATTTCTGGCAGCTGCAGGGGGAACTCATTGGGAATCTGGTTTCTGCACCTAAAAGAAATTCAGACTGAGTCCAGCTGCTCTCCAGTAGAAAGACCTTCTTCAGTGCTACTGAGAGCAGACCCTAAGTGCTCTAACTTGGTTGGAGACAACAGCAAAGACAAGAGTTTTATTTCTTGTCTCAGTGTTATGCAATCAATTTAGTGAATTTCTTGTCAAAATAAGATTCATGTTGACACCTATGAGCACACATTGTCAGCTTTCCATAGTGTCTTATACCTCGTGAAGAAACTGCATTTTTGATGGATAGTTAACTTTAGTTATTTTTCAGAAGTTAGACAGTATGTTGTGACTTCCTTCTTCCCAGCTTTTTCTCCTCATTACTTTTGTTGATTGCTTTCTTCTTAGCCAGTTAACTTTTTAGCAGCTAGCTTTGAAAAACTGTTTGAACTGGTGCTCAATTGTCCTTCTATTTATTTTTGTCAGAGATTAAAAACAGGAGTTTCGAGCATCTCCTCTTGGGAAACTACTGAGAGGAAAAGCAAATATTGCTGCTGTGAAAAGGTTGTGTTTACTGGCTTTTGAAGTGGAAGAAAGTCCATTTCTGTACCTGTGCAAAGTGTAGCCATAAATGAGATTATCCCAGAGGAAGGTATTGGCTCTCCTCCAAGTGCTGGAATGGGAGCTGGAAGGAGGAGGGTCTGCAGCTTGCTTATGGTGGTGACCCATCTCATGTGAATGTTTCTTTGAGCCCTCTCCTCTGCTGACCCCCACCCCTTTCCTCTAGTCTTATGTAGGAATATGAAAATCTGCAGGGTGGTGGACAATTTGTTTTCACCTGCAATGACTGAGCTTCAGGAGACTCTCTGCTGTGGGAGCTGCAGCAGTGCTGAGCCATTAGTGAGCCAGTTTATGTAAGATTGTGGGGTAACTTCAGCTTCAGCCTGCTGGATTAAATTCTGTTTTTAGTTAAACGAATGATATGTAACTAAAGAAACCATCCCACAGGGTTTTTATAGAAGAGAGAACTGGAACACTACAGACACATGAAGACAAAGATGCTCAAGATGTCTTAATGAAAAGATCTTTCACATGTCAAATTAAATGTAATGTATGCTGTTACAGCCACATAGCTTATATAAGGAGGGAACATTTTGTATCTTATTTACTAATATGTCACGAGTGCAAAAATTGCTCAGTAGTTCAAAGCAAGTCGATGTATTTCTCCTAGTAAAACCAGCAGTGACACCTAGATCCTATTTTCAGTTCTGATTCCATGGTAGCATATAGTGACACTAAATGTTATCATACCTCTGGCTGTCCTTAGCTATGCTTGTGCCATGCAGATGCTTTGTGGGGTGAAGATGTCTGTGGGTTCGAGGTGCAACAGAATTTCTGTATATTGTATAAAAAATGGGACTATGGACTATATTAAAAAATATTTTAATGTTTTATTTTGTTCTGTTGTCTTTTCATGCATGAGAATTTCTAACAGCTGCTATTTGGCATATGTCCTTTGTGAAGATTACATTCATCTGAAAAAAATCTTGTATATTTACGATCAAGGAAAATGAAGCATCACCTCAAATTCAGAACAGTGAATATTAAGTTTGCAGAGTAACTCTGTCACCACCAGCAAACTCAGCAGGTGTGTTCAGGAAGGCTGACATCTGAATGTTGTCATGACATTAAAAAAATATTAAAAAATATCCCCAAATAATTATTTTCTGTGATTTATATGCTTGTTAAATATTATTCTAATATGAAATATATCACATCTGACATATCACAGCTTAGAGATATTATTCAGTTACCTTGACACTTCTGGACACTGCATATAGAAGAACCTGGAAATGAAAAGGGGGCTCAAGTGTAGCAGATGCTTTCATTGACTGAGTAAAGAGTAAAGCAGCATTGTTGGAAAGCAGGTCCAACTTCCATCAAACACCGTCAAGCAAGAGTCTGGGTGCATCATGGACAAGTATTTTTAAAATCTAGTCAGTGACATTAATTCTCCCATTCCAGAGTAACTTTAATGGATGCAGGTAACCTGAGAGGGGTTTGCTGCCTGTTATGTCGGTGCCCTAGTTACTTGTGATGGATTAGCCAAGACTTGTTTGCAGAAGTGACACTTGCAAGAATATCACTCCTGTGATATTCAAATCTGTTTTTTGCTATTTATATGCCAGAGAGCTAGAGCTTTTGTGGAGTGCTAATATGCTTCTATATTTATGGAGGGTTTCTCCATTGAGACTGTGAGTCTACATAGTGTTCTGCAGGTAGGCAGCAGTGCTGCACACCCACAAGAGATTCAGCAAAAGCTCAGAACCCATGCAGAAACCTAGGGAATACCAGTGTAGCCTTGGCATTTCACTAACATGGCTGCATGGTTTCTGATCCATTCAGTGTGCAGGATAAATTCACTCACCCTTAGGTGCACCCAGCTGGGCAGGCCTGCCATCTCTGGGTTCCTCTTCATGATGGGATAGTTAGTCTCATCTGTTTTAGCACTCTTGCAAACCTATTTCCCTTTGGACTACTTTGGGCTTCCTTTTGATCAGCTAGCAGGACCCAAGCAGGTCAGGAGAAGATCTGCTAAGATGATGAAGGGAAGTGAAAACTTATCACACAAGAAAAGGTGAAATGTGGTTTTCTTAGTTTGGCAGAACAGGGATGAGAGAAAACATGAGTGTTGCTTATAAACAAACCAGGCAAACAAACACCTCAGAAAGGTCAGAGCTCTTCTGTGTAAAGCAAGTCACTGCAGAGTCCAGAGCAGAACCTGTGTCTCAAGACGTGTTTCAACCCTTATGTGTCACACAACTCACCCTTCCCTGCCCCATGATCTGAAGTCCTTTTTTTTCCCATCCAGATGAGACAGTAACAGGTTGGTCCCAGGAAACATGAAGTGCAAGTTTTGTGTGGAATTCAAACAAAACTGTAATTTTTTTTTTTAACATTTGCATTATTTGCAGTTATTCTAAAACTCAAACTAATTTCTGTAAAATTACAGGGTGTCATTTTTAAATCTCATCATTCAGAAGATAGTAATACTAAGTATGTTTCAGAGTTATCATCAGCCAGTAGAGAAGGAGAAAGCTGAGAGGGCACAAACCCTTTCCAGTACGTGTATATTTTTTCACTGAAGAGCAGAGGGGGGGAAAAAAAATTGCCACTCTGCTGGACAACTCCCAGATGTTATTGCTCTTGGCTGCAGAATTTAGCCCCTCGTGTATTTTATCACTTGAGGTTTGATGATTCTAAAATGAGTGAGACCTTAAATTCAGCAGCCAGGTCAACATGCACCATTCCCTTTTACAGGGACAAGTCCACAGAAATGCTGCAGGATTTTCTACATTCCTGCCATGTTCTTGCTGGGAAATATTTGTCATGTGGAGTCCCACCACCTCCAGTGCAGAGCCAAGTTCCAAACCCTTCTGGGAGTGAAGTATGACCAATAAGTTCCACACTGTTGTCCATTTTTCTGAAGCAGACAGAGGCTTCCAGGTGTCCATGGGAGGGTCCAGCAACTTCTGGATCCTTGATGTGCTTGTCCTAAATATGTGCAATGAGGTAAAGTTAGGTAGGTGTGGGAAGGGTTATCACCAGGAAAGCTGCAGTGTGGGTGGAATAGGGAATGGACTATGAGCTGGCACTGCTAAAATGTCTCAGCTGAAACTGTAACCAGCAATTTGCTGTGCTGCTTGTCTTGATGTATTTGTAGGAAGGAAAAATTACTCAATAAAGATATTTGGTTTGTTTCTTGACAGGGTATGGCACTCTACACTGCTAGATGTATCCAAGCATTTTTTCTGTCAGCTCAGTTAAGATGAACTCTGCAATGCCATGTGCCACATGCAGAATACTGAATAATTCCTACTGCAAACACATGATGTGATTTCAAGGTAACAGTGTGAAATTTGATGGCTTAGCTTTCACTACCATTTGAAAGCTTGAAATATTAACAAAAATCAAGCCTTTTACTGAGACTTCTGCAGCTAAGCCTTGCTCAGAAGGCTTTAAGAGATATGGTTGTGTTTTTAAATTCCTTCTATGGTAAGAAAGGAGCCCAAGAAAGCAATCCAAAATATTCCTTTGAGAAGCATTAAAACTACAACAAGAAGAAAACACAGGATTTATTAGAAAAGTTGTAGGACCTTGCATAATTGAACAAAAATATCCTGCTTTCAGGACCTGCCTCCAGCTCCCCTGCCAAAACAAAATTAATCTAAGATGATGGTCTTTGTTCCTGCTAAGTAATCAGGAAAGAAAGGGTGCATGTATAAACTGAAGCAGGTTTGCTGAGTAAGTCAGGTCTGCCTAGCACTCACAAGGTATCTGGGATATTCTTGAATTCATCGCAGCAGTGCTGTGACCACATTCTAGCTGATTCAATGTAGGAGTCTTTAAAATCACCACCCCTTCTCTCCTGGAGACATCTCCATCCCCTCCCAAAGCAGCTGAAGCAGTAATGTGAATCTTAAATGACCTCTGACAATAGTGTTGGAATTAATAGCCATGCAATATTAAAGCAGGGTCTTCTACTGCAATTTGGTAGGGATGCTTTGCCCAACTACTAATCAGCTAAGGATGATTGGCAAAACCTTATGACTCCAGAGAAGCTGATCAAGTTACAGAGGAGAAACTTATCTGTGATTCCTTGTCCTGACGAGATGAGCTAGTGACAGTGCTTTCACCTGGGAGATGCTATAGCTTTAAAATTTGCTCTGGCACTTCTAATGCTTGCCAGGAAAATGTAAAGCATTTTGGTCACATGCTTAATTTTCTGAAGCTGCTAAAGTGAGCAGCACTGCTGCTCTGCCATTTAGTGGATAAATCTACTAGCAAATTATAGTTCTACACCTAGGAATAACTGGTGCTTGGCATGAGCTGTATGAGACACAGTGCTGGACCTTCTAGATCACAGGGCATGGAGGAAACATTACACTTTGCTGACCTAATGTTAAAATGGTTCAATCTGATTTTGAACTAAATTGCTCCTCCTTGCCACTTTGGCAATATTTTAGGGCATCAGTCTCCTCAGGATGGAGTATGTAGAGGTGAAGTCTTGAAAGTTAAAACACAACTTGATGACAAGCTGGAAGGTTGGTGGGGTGCTGTAACTGTGTTTCAAGCAAGACTCGAGTCTAGGTGGACATTTTCTAACTCAGTTCCTGGGCATACTTAGCCCACTACCCTTTCTAATATCCACAGAACATCTATTTACCCCACTTTGTTGTGTCTCCTCAGTATACTGTAGTAAATGTATTTTGCATTGTTACCCAAATTAACTCTTAATTCAGAGTAAGGGCAGAAGAAATTCAAATTCTCTGAGGTATTACACAAATGTCTGCACCAAGGAAGTGGCAGCAGAAGAGATTATCAATGTGGTTGTTTCTTTAAGGCATCATTATCACTGACAACTCTGTTATGCTACTGAATAAATAATTTCTTCCACTGTTAATAAAATTTAGGATGTAATTTATCTACTTGCTATAGATGTATTTATCTACTTGCTATATATGACTCCAAGCATGAAATAGAACATATGGTAAATGTGGTATGACATTATCTGTTGCCCTTTATTCTTCAAATAGAAATCAGTCTCATAAATATTAAACTTTTCCTAATATGTGAGCAATCGGTTGGTACTGAATATTTAGAAGCTCTGAACAGGTGTTATGGACCTTCTGGAAATACTAGCTGTTATAACCTTTTAAAATTCTTTCTGATCTATTGAATTTATAGTCCTTAGACTTAATTGTGGTCTAAAGAGAAGGAAGTTCTTCACATGTTTTCTGTTCACATGTTCATAGATGCCAAGCATGCTCTCCTCATGTCACAGCCTGTAAACAGAGCATTTCCTTTGTGCTACATCACCTCTCTGCTGACTGAAGTTTTCACCCAATTTTGACCTTACACCCTTGTGGCTATAACTACTTATATTTTTTTCAGAACTACTTTTGCAGACACTCAATGAAAATGTTTTCTTTCATTCTGTAATTTTTCTGCCCTCAGTGATATTTGTGGATGAAATTGGACTTTTATTCCCGTAGGAGCTGAGGCGAAGACTACTTCCAGCAAATCATACTAACAGATTTATTTTTATTCCTCCTCCAATCTCTCTCACGTAACTTTATAAAGGATGCATTTCAAACCAGCACGGTCAGTGTTCCCAACAGAACCACTTTTATATCTCACCTTCATCTGACCAAAGTGGAGCTGAGCACACCATGGACCTCACCTACAAGGCCCACCACCAAAAACAGAGTGGGTGAGTAAGAGGACAAGTGGCTGGGAAGGAAACACCAGCCTGTTAGCCAGCAGCTGAGCTTAAATTAGCTATAAAACTGCAGGAGTAGAGCCAATATTTTGTATTAGTATTAATGTTGAATGAATCGTCTCATTTTTTAATCTCCCTTTCCTCAAAATATTCAAAATTAATTTTTGAATTAATATCAGGACATAGTATAAAGTGCTTCTAATATTTCCTCTTTTTGGTCTCTGACATTTCTTAAAGATATTTGCTATTGTTCCCATGAGGCTGTGAATATGCTCACAGATCCTTGATAATAGAGATATTGACCTTTGTGTTTCTGCCTTGTCAGTAGCATGACTTTACTGTTGTGAGTTGACCTCAAAAAGGGCCAACTGCAAGTGTAGCCACAAAGAACAAAGGTGAGAAAATAAAGGCAAGCTTTAAAATAGATGAACACATCACCAATCACTGCTGCTTCTCAACCTTGGCATTTGCAGGAACTCCACTCAAAGTACTCACTCACTCAAAGGAGTGTTTGGTAGTCTTGTAATTCACTGTTATCTTTACTGCAAGAGTGGTTTTACATGTAAAAACGTAGACTAATCAAAACCATTGTGTTTTCTCTCTGCAGCATTCCCATTTCCTAGCTGACAGAACCATTTGTCATACGTTGTCAATGTTGGCCCTCATTGCTTTCAGAACACATATTTACAGCCAGTAAGGTGTCCCCTCTCTATTAAACATGTGCCTTATCTCAGAGTTGCTTCAATAGACTCCTCTCATCTCTACTGAATTCTGCACTGCACTTCACATTTCATCATCTCTACGATGTTCTTTCCCAGATGCAAGACTTTATACTTGCCCTTGTTATAATACATTAAATATCTCCCTGCCCAACTCTCCACTCTGTCCATGTCCCTCTGAATGGCAGCACAGCCTTCTGGGGTGTCAGCCACTCCTTCCAGTTTTATGTCAACAGGAAACTTGCTGATAGTACACTCTATTCCCTCATCCAGGTCATCAATAAATATATTGAATAGCACTGGTCCCAGTACTGACCCTTGAGGGACTCCACTAGAAACAGACTTCCAAATGGACTCCATCCCATTGACTACAACTCTGGCTTCTGTCCTTCAACCAGCTCCCAATCCACCTCACTACACTACACTACGATCAACCAGGCCACACTCCTTCAGTTTAGCTCCAAGGATGCTGTGCGAGATGGTGTCAATGCCTTACTGACATCAAGATAAACTCTGTCTGCTGCTCTGCATCATCCATCCACCTGGTTACATCCTCATAGAAGGCTCTCAGGTTGGTCAGACATGACTTCCCCTTGGTAAATCCATGTTGACTGCTCCTGATAAGCCTCTTGTCCTTGATGTGCCTGGACACAGCACCAAGAATGAGTTGTTCCATCACCTTTTCAGGGATGGAGATGAGGCTGACCAGTCTGTCGTTACCTGGGTCCTATTTCTTGCCTTTCTTGAATTCTGGAGTGACATTTGCTTTCCTCCAGTCCTCAGGCACCTCTCCTGTTCCCAGTGACTTCACAAAGATGATGGAGAGCAGCCTAGCAATGACATCCAACAGTTTCCTCAACACTCATGGCTACATCCCATCAGGACCCATGGATTTATGGATGTCCAGCCTCATTAACTGATCCTTAGCCCAGCCCTCATCAACCAAGGCAAACTCATCCTTCACCCTGACTTCCTCAGTGGCCTTAGGGTCCTGGGGCTCCTGAGGACATCCTCCAGATGTATACACAGGTGCAAAGGCAGCATTCAGCTATTCTGCCTTCTTTGTATGCTGTCACCAGGGCACCCACCTCACTCAGCAGTGCCTACATTGCCTCTGGTGTTAGTTTTATCTGCTATGTATTTGAAGAAGCCCTTCCTGTTGTCCTTAATGTCTCCTGCAAGGTTTAATTCCAAGGAGGCTTTAGCTTTCCTGGTTGCCTCTCTGCATTCTCAGACAACAGTTGTCTGTTGTCAGCTCCCGAGTGGCCACCCCTTCCTTCCACAATCTATAGGTTCTCCTCTTCCATTTGAGCTTACCTAGCAGTTCCCTGTTCAACCATAGTGGTCTCCTACTTCCCTTTCTTGATTTCCTTCCCATTAGGATGCATCAGTCCTGAGCTTGGAACAAGTGGTCCCTGAATATTAACCAACCATCCTGGGCCCCCCTACCCTCCAGTACCCTCTCCCATAGGATTTCCCCCAGCAAATGTTTATAGATGGCAAAGTTGAACTTTCTGAAGTTCAGGGCTGTGATTCTACTTGGAATCCTGTTTCTCCCACACAAGATCCTGAACTCCACCATCTCATGGTCACTACATCCAAGGTTGCCCTCAACCTTCACTGCTTCAACCAGGCCCTCCTTGTTGGTTAGGACAAGATCCAGCAATGCTCCACTCCTAGTTGTTTCCTCCACCAATTACATCAAGAAGTTATCATCAGTGCACTGGAGGAACCTCCTGGACTGGGCATGGCTGCTGAGTGGGCCTTCCAGCAAATATCTGGGTAGTTAAAAACTCCCATGAGAAGCAGGGCCTGTGATCATGAGGCTGCTACCAGCTGCCTGTAGAAGGCCTCATCAACTTCCTCATTCTGATCAGGTGGCCTCTAAGAGACACCCACCACAGCATCCCCCACATTACCCTGCCCCTTAATTCTAACTCACAAACTCTAAACTTGATCCTCATAATCATGTGAATCTTGGAGGGGGAAAAAAAAAAAAATCATATTTTCACTCCCCTTTGGGTGGGCTTCATTGATGAAAGCTCTTTCAAAGAATGACTAAGAAAGAAAAGAAAGCTGAAAATTAAACTCTCCAGTTGATTATGATAAATTCATATATTGTGTATCAGGATGCTGAGAGTGTCCTGAAACAGAGCAATGAGACTTAATGGTGACAAACCAACATGCTAAACATGTCTGTATTGTAAAATATATAATTAGAAACTTTTATTTAAAACACATTTTATTAATTAATTAAATAACAGGAATTAATAAAAAAGCTTGGTAAATAACTTGAATAAGCAAGGAGGTTATGCCATTCGAAGGCAATGCCCTTCAGAAAAAAGTTCATTCTATAAGTGTTCCATCTCATGATTAAAATAGTTTTGGTTAATGGAGGGTTTTGCAATTCACGAGTAAAGCATTTTGAGTAACTTAATCAAAAATGAGCAAAGCTTCTTTTGCAATAACTTGAAAATGCCAGGATGCCAGTGCCTTACAGCGGGACCTAGAGAGGTTAGACCAATGGGCCAGGGTTAATTGTGTGAGGTTTAACAAGGCCAAATGCCAGGTCTTGTGCCTGGGTTATAACAACCCCATGGGCAGCTACAGACCTGGGAAGTGTGGTTAGAGAGCTGTAAGTTGGAAAGGGACCTGGGGGTGTTGATTGACAGTCAACTTAATATGAGTCAGCAGTGTGCTCAGGTGTCCAAGAAGCCCAATGGCATCCTGGCTTGTATTAGGAACATTGTGGCCAGCAGGAATAGGGAGGTGATCATCCCTCTGTACTCAGCTCTGGTGAGGCTGCACCTTGAGCACTGTGTTCAGTTCTGGGCACCTCACTGCAAGAGGGACACAGAAGTGCTGGGGAGTGTCCAGAGAAGGGCAACAAAGCTGATGAAGGGCCTGGAGCAGAAGTCTTGTGAGGAGCAGCTGAGGTTGTTCAGTCTGGAGAAGAGGAGGTGAGAGGAGACCTCATGGCTCTCTGCAGCTGCCTCAAGGGAGGATGGAGCAAGGAGGGAAACAGCCTCTGCTCCTTAGTGGACTGTGATAGGACCAGAGGGAATGGATGTAAGCTGTGCCAGGGGAGGTTTAGGCTGGATGTTAGGAAAAATTTTTTCACTGAGCGGGTTGTCAGTCATTGGAATGGCCTGCCCAGGACAGTGGTGGAGTCACCGTCCCTGGAGGCATTTAAAAGGCCTTTGGACCTGGTCCTTAGGGACATGGTTTAGTAGTTAGCTTATGGTGTTGGTCAAAGGTTGGACTGAATGATCTTGGAGGTCTCTTCCAACCTAAAACATTTGGTGACTCTATGGTTCCCTGGAAAGGGACCTCTCCAGGCAGTTCTTCCATCTGCACAATCCAGCAAGAAGCTGCTCTTTCTCACAGAGTACACAATACTAATGCAACCAGGAAGACTATTTGCATTCACCCCAAAAACCTCAAGATGATGGGCTTCCACTATACCTTGCTGCACTGTCTCCTGTCACTCTCACCACTTAAGAAAGTCAGCTGGCAGACGACAAAATGCTGATGGAAGGAAGAAGGGGCAGAAGTTCAGCTGCTGCATCTACCTTTACTGGAAGATGCTCAGCTGAAGCAGTCAGTCTGGTCTGAAGTATATTAATATTCTTTCTTTCTTGTGGGATAGGAGATCAGCTCCTATGCTCCCAGACAGCAATTTTTCTGTAATTTGTAAGTCAGAACAAAACTAGTATTTCCTTGTGGTTCTGGTAACATCTCTGTTAATAGATGAAGACATTTGGAGAAATTAATATTCAGCCCCAACAGTCAGTGTCTTTTAAATAATCTAGTCTGCTTCTATTCCTTTAAATATACTCGCATTATTCACAGACATAACAGTAACCCCATGACTTCAGTGCTATCTTATACTGTAATGAATTCATAACAATTTAGTTCTGGGGGCTTGTGGTTTAGTTGAGACCTGAAAAGACTCAGTAATTCTTGCTTTTGTCACCTCAGCAGCAGCAAAATACATCTGAGCATGGAGCAAAAAACTGTGCTGTATAAGCTACTCTGAGTTCCTTACTAAGCTGTCTACCACAGAATATTTTGGGTTATCTTCCATATCTTTGCACCAGTTTTAAGCACCTAAACCATGGCCTAAGGGTGATCATTGTGCCTGACTTCATTCCTTAGGCACAGCAGATTGCTTTGCAGCAAGTATAAAACTCAGCAGTACAGAATCAAACATTTCCTTGGAGACTGCACTGTGGCTGCAGAACAGATTTGTGCAAAAAACTAAGTGCCATCTGAAATTCAGTGGCTCTATTCTGAAAGTAAGGGGTTCTTCAAGGTGATTTTTTTCCTAATAACATCACATACCACAGCAAGAAATTTATCTGTGCAGTGCATGGCCAATGAAAACTGTGTGTGCATTTTTAAGAAAGGAAGTAACTACAAGTGATGGTATCAAAGGGCTTAGATATTAGTAATTATTATCAGTGGCATAAAAAGCCAAAGCAAAACAGAATGGGTGTCACCCAAACTTTTCATGTCTGTCCTTGTTTTACTCTTCAGAACTCTTCTGTTATGTAGAGGTAGAAAAGGGAATCACTCTGATGTTTCCCTTGGTATTTTCTGTGAATTAGATACACTTCAGTACATACATGATTCACCTTTAAATGTTTTTGTCTACCCAAGTCACGGATGCTGTGAATACTTGGCACACAGCCAGAGAAATGGGACCCAGCCTGAACAACGTGGAACTTTGGGAGAGACTGCTGGGTCACCGAGACTACACACAAAACCTGGCTCATGCAAAACTTCATTTTACTATGCAAAACATAGCTTATGGTAGTACTGGGGTATGTAGTTGCATGGGAAACAGGAAGAATATATTTATTCTATCTTACAGGCCTTCCTACTTATAATTTTGCAACAGCTTTCATTGTTTTATTGGAACAGTGAATGTTTTGAAATAGTTTCACAGCAATAGTCAGCACATTTAGATTATATGGTTGTAACTGTGATATACTACATAGGATTTTTACTGCTTTTCAAGATGAGTAATTTTTTTCTCCTGAGTTCATGATTTCTCTTGATGGAAAAGTGCTTTGGCATTATTTAATTTCTCACCTTTTAAGGATGGCTCTCCCAGAGCTGCACTGCACTTCTGCATTAAAAATTAAAAATGGAAAGGGAAGATAGGCAGATTTCAGGGCTTGCTCTGACATTAGCAGTGAAAACAGCAGGCAGATATCTGACATTTCTCTTCAGAAAAGGAGAGTTACAGCAGCTTTGTAGGCATAACAAGAGCAATACAGATGGGAACCACAACTTCTAATTGCTCTGCTTCGTAAACCAGACTTTGATGTATGTGCTGCCTGTGTGAAGGCTGTAAGATTTTTTTTTTGTAGGTATGGTAAGTTACAAGTGAAAGGAAAAAAGCAGCAAAATCTTGTTTGAAAAGAGTTTTTGTGTTTTACTATACTAGCTTTGGAGACACACCTTCATACTGTCACTTAATTACATAAAACTTAGGTGTGTAATAATTGTAATTATCCTTTGTTAGAAAATATCTCACTTAACTGACTAATTTATATTCACATTAATATTCCACTGTCTTCTTATCAGCCCACTTTGTTTTAAACAGGAAACATTTCATATGGTGAGGGATTAAAATAATTGCTGAGTGAGAAAATCCTTGACGATTTCGGTTGCATGGTGTGAAATGGAAAAAGTATAACATTTCCTTCAGAGTGATTTTCACATTAAAAAATGGCAATTTGATGAAACCTAAGTATTTGGAGCAAATACATTAACAGCAGCCAGAGCCTCCTGCAGAGAGTGAAAACGTTCTCTTCTCTGGTTGCCCTACTACCCTGATGCTAGAGGGAAAGGTTTGCAGTCACCCTGGGTCCTGCAAGGTCTCTGCCCGTCTTTGAATAATTTGTTTATTTAAAGCAGCCTTGTTTCCTTAGAAATCATGCAGGGCATGTTACTTTTTCCTTGTATGGTACTACTGAAATAAATATGAATCTTTATTCCACAATGAATCTTTATTCCACAATAGAAAGACTTACGTTAGTTATTTCTGCTGCTCGTGCCAATGTAAGTAATGCCTGAGGCTGAATGTACATGCATAAGTGAGCTAACAAATGGTATATAATATCTCTGTTAGGTGGAGTCATTATTCTTTGCTCGTGTCAGCAGCAACAGATCTGCTTACACGGGGTGAGCATGTCAGGGAGCTGATGACAAATCTCTGTGGATATGCCTAGCCTCAGAATCAGGTTTCTCTTCTGAGGGATATTTAAAAGAGAACAAACAAATCAAGTGATTTAAGAAGAATCACAAATGTATGTGAGACAATCAGGTTAGGAAAGTGTGTGATACCTGCCCAGGTATTTCAACAGGAAATGTTACTTTGCAGCAACTTTGGAATTTAGATAAGAAAAGCGTGCACTTTTTGTGCAAAAAAGTATGGAACTGGTTTTCTTTTGACTTAACAAAAATCTGTGCTGTACAGCAAGTCATGAAGAATTGCAACAAATACATGAGGGAATGAATGCAAATAACTTTTCCAAATTATGCTTATGCTAGAAATTAGCCCAATATTCAGTTTTGCTTTGGCTGTGCAAAATAGGAGACATCTTAGAAAGTATTAGTTTCAATGTTTTTTCTCTCCAGTGTGAAAACAACTCCTTTATTTGCATCTGTTTTAAAATATTCCCACTCTGAAACTGCTTTTGCGCTTTGCTTCATACCCATGGGGGATACTTAGGGCAGTTGTGAAAGCATTAGTGAAAATGAAAACATAACTTTGACTGTAAGAATCAAGATAGCCTGTTACTGTGAACTGCTAACTCTGCACCACCTGAAGTGCTTGTTTGCTAACTCAGCAAAAGGGGAGTTAGTTGTACCTATTGCCAGAACAATTCCTACACATGGAAATTTACCTATTGAAAATCACTGGAGAGCACGAAAAAATGAGGAAGGATGTTAGGACTAATTGAAATGAACCATCACAAAGCAGTTTTATTCCCCAGCCTGAGGGAGGCTGGAGAAAGACTTTAAAAATCTGTGCATTGCAAACAAGAGCAGCTTATTCTTGCCTATTGAGGGCAGTAGAATCTGTGCTCTTCCAAGAAGTAGCATGGTTGAGTGGGGAGAGTGTCAGGCACTGTTCTGAGCTGATTCGGTGTCAGTCCTGGTGGCTGGGAAGGAGTGCCCCAGGGGTGACTCAGGTAAGGAGCTTCTGAAGAGCTCTCCCTGCTCCAAAACGCCCGACCCCGCCTCAGACCATGAGTCAACAAAAAAAGATGTGCTCGATTAACATATTGAAGAAGGGGAAACGCCCTGTGATTAAGAGGAGAGGGAGCTGAGAGAGAGATGAGGGCAGAGGAGAGATGAGAGTGAGCAGCTCCTGGAGAGAGATTGCCTTGCCAGGACAGTGGGAGAACCTGTTGCAGCAGCAGCCCTGGACAGGCTGGGCCACTGGGCCAAGGTCAACAAAGCCAAGTGCTAGGTCTTGAACTTTGGTCACAACAACCCCTACAGGACCAGGGAGGAGGGTCTGGAAAGCTTCCAGGCAGAAAAGGGCCTGAGGGTGCCGGTCAACACCAAGCTGAGTGTGAGCCAGCAGCGTGCCCAGGTGGCCAAGAAGGCCAACAGCATCCTGGCCTGTATCAGGAACAGTGTGGCCAACAGGAGAGAGAAGTGATTGTGTGCCTCTACTCAGCACTGGTGAGGCCACACTTTGAGTGCTGTGTCCACTTCTGGGCCTGTGTGAGTCTGCCCTCACTGATTTGTAATTGTCTCAAAGGAGCAATTTTAAAATGAATAGCCCTGGCTAGGGTGGAGGACCTGGCTGGCCAGAGCTGAGCAGGGGGTGACACCTCGGGATATGATAAGACCTGGGTGGAGACTGCTCCCCTTTTCTGAGCACCAGCCTGCAGTGCTGGGTGGTCCCCCCTGGCACAACTGAGCCACCTTGATTGTACTTGCCAAGAACCTGGCTAAGGGGGCTCGAACAGTGCAGGGAATAGTGCCTGGAAGAAGATAAGAACTGATGACTGGGTGGAGACTACTCCCCTGTCCTCAGGGCCAGCCTGCAATGCTGGGATGCCCCTGGAGTCATGATTATGTGCCTGGCTAAAGTGGCTGGAACAGAGGAGGAATGGCACCTGGAAGAAGATAAGAATTGATGACGGGGTGGAGGACTACACCCTTCTGCTCCCCTCTGGGCAGCCTGTCTTCCAATGAACCTGGCTGACTGACAGCTGCCCCTTCGGAACAAAAGGGACTCAGGGGGATATATGGCTGTTCATGCTGTGGCTGTTTTGTTCTCTCTTGACCCACTGCCGTTCTGCATCGGACCCGGTCCAGAATCAGCGTCATCCTGAAGAAACTCGCTGGACAGCTGGACCCCTGGTGGTGACTTTCCCTCTCTCTTTCATTCTTCCCACTTTCTTACCCTTTATTTCTCCACTTTTCTCTCTCATTATTTCTTACCACTTTCTTACCACTTCTCTCTCTCTCATATTTTCTTTTCCTCTCTCCCTCTTTTGCCTGGCTCTATATTTTTGCCTGTGTCAACTGTCAAATAAAATCTGCTTGCACCCGACCCTTTCTACGGTTGGACTTTGTTTGGCGGATACAAAACAAAAATAAATTTTAATGTTACTCGGACTGTAACAGGGCCCCTCACTAAAAGAAAGGTGCTGGAGTGAGTTAGCAGAAGGGCAACCAAGATGGTGAAGGGTCTGGAGAACAAGTCCTGTAAGAAGAAGCTGAGGAAACTGGAAATGTTTACTCTGGAGAAGAGGAGTGTGAGAGGAGACATTATTGCTCTCTACAGCAATCTGAAAGGAGGTTGTGGGGAGGTGGGTGCCGGCCTCTTCTATCAAGTAAATAATGATAGACCAGAGGAAATGGCCTGAAGCTGCACCAGGGGAGGTTTAGACTAAATGCGAGGAAAAACTTCTTTACTGAGAGAGTAGTTAGGCATTGGAATGAGCTGCCCAGGGACACAATGGAATCAGCATCCTTGGAAGTATTTAAAACCATGGAGATGAGGCACTTCAGGACATGCTCTTGTGGGTGATACAGATATTGATACATGTATATTTTGTTGGGGGGGGGGGATGTTGCAGTTGGATGCAGTGATCTTAGAGGTCTTCTCCAGCTCTGACAATTACGCAATCATGATATTTTTTCAGCAGTTCTATTTCTCAAACCTAAGTTTTGATTAATCCATCTTGCCATTATATAAAAGAATTTTTTAGTCTTTATTTTATTGTCTACATCTGGTTTCAATATTATTCTAGGTAGCAGAGTAAGTTTAACTAAGGTTTAATTACAAGAGTTGAACTAAAGTTTAATTAGTTTCTGGTGTAAGGCTATATGACTCCAGCTATTCATGCTAAGTCTAGTCATTATGTTGAGCAGTTTCCAGTTTGCCAAAATCTTAAGCATTTTTACATCAATTCTGATATTCCTTTGATCAATCTATTTATATTCCACAGAGTGTTTGTGCCTGGCTTTAGCAGAGGACAGTGTGAGTGGTGTCTGTGTACAGTGAGAGCAGGTGAATGATTTACGGTGCCTGCTGACAGAGCTCAAGGAAGAGGTGGAGAGGCTGAGAAGCATTGGGGAAAGTGAAGGGGAAATTGACTGCTGGCCCTTTCTCCCCAAAAGAAGTTCAGCAGGAGACAGTGAAGCACATCAAGCAGATGGAGGAAACCAAGTAGATGGGGGGAATGGAAACAGGGCCCTGACTGGAGAAGTAAAAGAATCCTCTCCTGACTCCTGTCACCACCCTGGGTGCCCCTAAAGAACAGGTATGGAATTTGGTAGATGACGGTCAAGAGGAAGATCTGTCTGCAGGGTCTCCTGGTTGCACCCCACCTACCAGACAGATTACATCCTCAGCCATAAATTAAAAAGAAGGGTAGTAGTAATTGGTGACTCCCTTCTGAGGGGAACTGAAGGCTCTGTATGCTGACTGGACCCATCCCACAGGGAGTTCTGATGCCTTCCCGGGGCCCGGGTGAGGGATGTTAGTAGGAGACTCCCCACAGGGAGTCTTCCCTACAGGGAAGTGATTCTGCCCCTGTACTCAGCCCTGGTGAGGCCACACCTCGAGTCCTGTGTCCAGTTCTGGGCCCCTCAGTTCAGGAAGGAGATTGAGGTCCTGGAGCAGGTCCAAAGGAGGGCAACCAGGCTGGTGAAGGGACTCCAGCACAAGTCCTGTGAGGAGAGGCTGAGGGAGCTGGGGGTGTTCAGCCTGGAGAAGAGGAGGCTCAGGGGAGACCTCATTGCTCTATACAACTAAAAAGAAGAAAACATTTATTAGATATCCTTACCCTTGCAAGCTGTTGTAAATGGGCGTTTAATATTAAGTAACCAACATGCAAAATTAGAGTGGTTTTAGTACAGTTGTTCTATCTTGTTATCTTGTGATCGTACTTTAACTCTGCCAAGATCATTTCAGTTCTCACTATGCATTCACTCAGTTCCTCCCACCTGAAGTCACCTGACAACTGAATCAGCTAATGTCTTCTTCTATCATATAGGCTGTTAATGAAAATATTAAATTATGCCAGGCACTATGCAATGAGAATGGTAGCAATGAGAATGGTATCAATTATTGTTATTAAATGCTTTAAATAAAATATCGATAATTCAAGGGATCACTTTTCTGGGTGTAACATCAGTTAATCTGGAATTTAGGATGCTATTACCAGATTTTTTCAACCATGGTGCATGAAGTGGTTTGTCAGTATATAGTTCTCTCTGTGCTCAGCTCTCCTTTAGTCCCACCACCTCCAGCACATGTGAGTGCTACAGTGGCTCCACACCTGCAACAAGGATCCATCTCATTAGGGACTTATTATGGAGCAGTACAAGGATGGAGCCGAGGATGACAAATAGATGCAATCTCCCATGGATCCTCAGATGCAGATGACATACAAAGCTGCTATGCTGCAACTTCAGCTGCCCTATTGCCCCACAGGAAAGGGCAGCTAAGGCAGCAGCCTGGATCCACTGCAGTGGTTCTAGCCATTCTTTTGCAAGCCTCTGTAGCATTGCCTGGGGTTGTTGTGGCCCAATTCTGGGACCCAACACTTGGTCTTGTTGGGCTTGGCCCACTAATCCAGCCTGTCCATGTCCTGCTGTAGAGTCTTCTTACCCTCAGGCAGATCCAAACTCCCTCCCAACTTAGTATCATCTGCAAAATGGCACTCAGGATGATCTATTCCATAACCTTCCCCAGCACTGAGGTCAGACCGACAGGTCTGTAGTTCCCTGGGTTTTCATTTCAGCCCTTCTTGTAGATGGGGGTCACATTTGGCAATTTCCAGTCTATTGAGACCTCCCCAGTTAGCCAGCACTGCTGGTAAATGATAGAAAGTGGCATGGTGAGCACTTCTGACAGCTTCTTCAATATTTTGGGGTATATCTCATCTGGCCCCATAGAGTTGTATATGTCTAAGTGGTGCAGTTAGTTACTACTCCATCTCCACTTGGATTATGGGGGCTTCAAACTGTTCCTCATCCCTGCCTTCCAGCTCTGGAGGGTGGGTATCCAGTGATTAAATGTTCCTGTTACTAAAGACTGAGACAAACAAGGCATAAAGTATCTCAGCCTTCTCCCCATCCCTAATTACTATGTGGCCCAAGCATCCAATAAGAGACAGAGGTTCTCCTTAGTTCTTCTTTTGTTGTTAAGACATTTATAGAAGCTTTTCTTCGCATCCTTGACATCTGTAGCCAGACTGATTTCAAGTTGGGTTTGGCCCTTCTGATTCTCTCCCTCATGACATCTCTGTAAGGAAGGGCACAGTCATGATCACAAAGGGAAAACTGTTCAGCCCAGAAAAGAGGAGGCTCCAAGGTGACCTTCCAATACCTGAAGAGTGCCTACAGGAAAGCTGGGGTAGGGCTTTTTACACAGGTGTGCAGTGAGAGGACAAGGGGAAATGGTTTAAAACTTGATGAGGGGAAATTTAGGATAGACATTAGGAGGACATTAGGAGGGTGGTGAGAAACTGGCACAGGTTGCCCAGGGAAGCTGTGGCTGCCCCCTCCCTGGAAGTGTTCAAGGCCAGGCTGGATGGGGCCTTGAGCAACCTGATCTAGTGGGAGGTGTCCCTGCCCATGCAGGGGGTTTGGAACTAAATGATCTTTAAGGTCCCTTCCAATCCAAAACTTTCCGTGATTCTAGGATTCTATGAATTTACAATTTATCTTTAGTATATTTTCACATAAACATAAACACACCTATGGCACACAAATACAATTTTTTTCTTCCCTTTTTCAATGGTTTCTAAATCTCTTATACTCAGAACTTCCGGAACTGAAATTCTTGTCTATGGTTTGTTCTGTACCCTTCACACAATGAATTATGGCATTTTCAAAGTGGAATTCATGAGATAGAAACTGTTTAGCAAAGCTGTAAGACAGTGTTTTCTCTACAGATATTTGTTGCTAGAATTTAAAGAAAAATCCTTTGGGTTCCACTGTGCCAAGAGGCTTAATACCCTGCCACACTTTCTCCTATATTTAAAAATTAATGACTTGTATTTGCAATGCATCTTGCATTAGAACATTCTTGCTCACAATTAGTTCCTTGTAGCCTCTCTCAGTGATGCACTTTCCTTTAATTCTGATGATGATCCAATTCTCAGACTCCACTGAAACTTAAAGTAATTGAGAATTAATTTGGTTTTTTTCACAAGGTGATTTATTCAGTCCTACTAAGCATTTGTTCCAGCTGGTATCTTCTGTTCTTATATATATATTTATATATATATATTGTGTATATATATATATATATAAATACATATTTAAATACAGAGCTATCTATCTATACAGGCATATATATATATGAGAATATATATGCTGTTAATTAGCTGTTGCAATACGAGATGACCTTCAGAACAAGCTGTTTGCTTACTGAGATTCATTCCATTAGGCTGAAATGAATCTGGACCAAGGAATTCATACTTAAAGTACATATTTCACTTTGGATAGTGTTATTTTGGCAGCTTCTTCAGAAAGTCTGTTTGTTGTTCATGCCAATGCTACCTTCAACCTAACAAAGGCAAAGGATGTATTGATCAGGCAAGAAAACGAAAGTAATTTTGTTAGATTGTAAAGACATCTAGTATTGGGGCAAAGTAACTGATATGTCTTGCCTTGACTGAAGCCTAGTCATGCTTTGTAAATTATCATTTCCCAGTTCCCTGAATTTATTTCCAATTTTAGCCCACTGAGCTAGACATCCCACTGCCTTTTCTGATGTGGCAGACTTAAAACACTGTTGTTCAAACTCAGAAGAGTCCTGCTTTGTCCTTACTGCAATAACTGCACAAGGTGAAAAGCTACTGACCCAAATTGATTTTTTAGACATGCTTGATACCAGTGGGTAATTCCACTCAAGAAGATGTGCCAGCATGTGCCTAATTTAACTGATACAGGCTCATGAAGGGCTCATTCATTGCTAGCACTGATACTTCCCAAATTAATGTATTCTAGCAAATCCTAGAAGCTCCTTCTGATTTTCTTTGTGAAAAAATTCACTTTTTCATCTTTCTCTCTCATTCTGTAGGTTTCTTTTCACTGTGTTTGGTCTGCAAATGAGCCAGACTTCCTTTTGCTGCTGAACTGAGGTCACTTGCCTGGATTGCCATCACTGCCCTGAGATACTCCCAGCTATGTTGATGCTGTATGAGCAAGGATGAAGTAGGACTGACAAAATATCCTGCATGTCTTTGCCCTGTGGACTGTGGTCCCCTGTAACACTCATGATTTACCAAGTCACCTGCAGGCTGCAGTCCTTGCTTTTGGGGAGAGGCTTTGGAGAGGGCAGTGCAGGGTAGGGGACAGGATGTCAGGCAGATGTAGGTTTGGCTTCCAGCCTTGTTGTGATGATTTTGAGGGCCTGGGGACCAAGCTCCTTGTGACACCCATAAAAACTGGAGGGACAGAGTTCTGGATAGTTTTACCCTGTCTTTTTGTCCATCCAGTTAACCAACACACATTAAATATATGCACATATTAACTGTCAATACTTTTTTAGGCTATGCTAAGGAAGCATGAGTACCAAGCCCACAAACATATAAATATAAATCAACAAAAACTTGAGGAAAGGGAAAAGGGACAGTGTTTATGAGCTTTTTTTTTTTTTTTTCCCTGCTTCCAGAAGCAGAATTTTAAAGGACTAATTTGGTGAATAAACTTGTAGAAAACTTAGATATGCTGGAATATTAATTTCGAAAGGTTAATATTTAAACTGCTTTTGAATCTTTGAACACCGGTGGGAACATAGTGGGAGAAGTTATTTGCATCGATACCATTTTCAAATTCACAATTTCCTTGGCAATCTTTTAATTTCCAGTTCATGAAGTAATGTGAAACATCACTTTTACCTTCATTAAGATGTTTGTAGCTTTCTGAAATTACCTGACCACAACCTCTTTAAAAATAATATAAACATTATTCTAAAGTTAAATTACCTTGAACTGCACTAAAATAAATGACTGCAGCTACATCCCAATCTGCTTTGCTGCCCAGACATCAGCATCTTGTGAGCACTTGAAGGAGAGAAATAGAGAGATGCTATAAATTACTGGTTTAAGAATCATGGTTCTTCAGATTTGGAATACCCTGGATCTCTAAAAGGCTGTTAATACCAGCAAAGTCTAAACTTTGTTGTCATGTGCTCTCTGATGCTCAAAAATTCAAGGCAAATATCAGCATCTTCTCTCTTCAAATGCTGCTTTTACAAGTGAGTTTTCTGAAGACTGTGATTTCTGTCATGGTTTACTAGTCTGTCCCTGTAAGAATAGCTCTTTCGTGGGCAGCAGAGACAGGCTTCACTATCAATGGATTTGGAACAGCATGGGTCACTTTGTTTTCCTCTTTTTTTTTTTTCTTTTCAGTGTAACAAATTTAAAATCCCAGCTGAACATTTCTTTAAATGTTGCCAAACACTGGTACATGTACAAAGCATAAATTAAAAAGCTGGATCAGTACTTTTTCTGTATGGTGATGATCAGAAAACTCTTTTCCAAGGTATTTTAAAATGCAAAATCTATATTTAAAAAATGCTATACATGATACCTTTTGATACATTAGAGGAGGGTTTTTTATTTTTGTCTAATAAACAGAGTCTCTTCTAAAGGAAAACAAATATGTCTGTAACTGTCTTCTGGCACCGACCAAAAATAAACTCTGCTGTCCCTTGGTAAAGTCCGATGCCATATATCTTCTTCTCAAAGATTTTTTTTTCCCAAGCATAAGAAATAGAATTTCAAGAACACCCAGTATTATGATATTAATTCCGATTTATGATGACCTGGAGAAAGCTGATGCTCAGCCACAAGGGATTTAACAGACAGACCTATTAGCTCCATGACTGCAGGTAAGTGATTAGTAATAGCTGCCATAAAGAGCCTGAGTCCAGCAGTTCTGCTAATTGCTTCAGAGAGGTGCTTTATCAATAGCAGTCTTGCAAACACAAGTTGAAACTCCAAGAGGGGATGGATAAGCCAAGTAGGAAGCATCCAACTCCCCTAGGTGATGCAAAGGTTTTCTAATGCCTGTGCTCTTAGTCCATTGGGTGCCCTGCTGTGGTGCCCTTAACAGGGTTCATGGATGGAGTATAAGCATCAGATGGAAGAGTGACACATGTTGTGAACACTGTCCTGGGGAGAGAGCTCCTCTGCAGCCTGGAGTTGTCTGGGGAGAGGACTGGGCAGTGTCTAGTACTGAGTCCATCAAGTAAGGAGGCAGCCTGAAAGAAAATCATGTTTTTAAGTCGTCTGAAAAGACAGTGAAATGGTGGTAATCCAAAATAGGAAGCACAGGCCCCTTGCTCAGCAGTGTAGGGGTCCCATTTCTTTATCTGCAGCATGGTATTAGGAGCAGAGGAATGGAGCTGCAGGAGGCCAGAAGCGTCAGGAATTCAGACTACTCCCTTGTTCTTTCAGCTGATTGAGAAACTTCTCCCTGGTATTAACTGGCAAAGGGGAAGAAGCAAACCATAGGTTGGTGGGTGAGTACAAAACAAGTAGCAAGAGGAGATCTTTGCAGGGCAAAGTATAGTGCTGGAGAAAGAATAGTGCTGGAGCAATTATAGTTCTGCCCATATGTCCCTCTCCATGCTGTTCTTTTCTCCCTCAGTGTACCAGCAAGTTCATAGTCCTTTTGTTTACAGGCAGGCTAGTATTGGCTACAGAGAGTGAGGTGGCCAGACCTGTAGTATATTTTTTAGGGGACCATGAACCTGCAGCTGAGTTTGATTTCAGCAGGATAAAGAATCTTAATAAGGCTTTTACTACCTTTAATACATGCTAGAAAACACAGTTGACATTGTAGGTGCCAAGGAATAGGCTTACTACAGCTTGAAGATAACTTTCTGAAATATTCAAATATGGAATATCAGAGTCTCAGATAGCTTCATTGCAATGCTGGCTATATTTAACCATAAAACCTCAAGAAAATGTCAAAGACGACATTACAGTAGGAAATACTGCTTTTCTCAAGAACTGTATATATGTGGCCTAAGCAGACACATCATTTTCTTCTGGACCACCAGATGCTGTAGAAAATGTCATTTTATAACATAGACCCTGCAGTCTGATAGTACAGCATTTAGATAGATTCATGACCCTGTAAAATGAATCATTACTTGCACAAAAATCCATACCATCTTCTTGGCTTAATATAGTAGTGAAATAAATATTTCCAAGATTACACCAGAGGAACAGATTGGAAATTATGACAAAGAATGAGCATTTATAGCTTTCCTGAATAGGATTTCTCATGTCTGATCTGCAATTAAGACTGGATATAGTAGGCTTAAGCTGGCTTTGTAAACTAATGAAGAACTTATAGCAGAATAGTGGCTGTTCATTTAGCCTGGCTCTGTCCTGCAATACCATTTCCTGATCTTGTTGATGTGGAAGAACACACATTTGGTGCTCTGTGCTTCTGGAGGTGGCATGTCTTCACACTTCCTTTGAAGACTTAGCACTATACTTTACAGAGTAGTAGAAACAAAAGCCTGCAACATAAACTATCAACATTATTTGGGAGATCCTGTTCCAAAGCAGAGTCTCAAAGTTCAGCCCCACAAAAAGGCTCATAGTCAGCTCTCTGAAGCTCAGAACTAAGACCCAAAGCATGCATGACACATCTTCCTTTACTTGAAGCTAGTTTGTCAAGGTAAATATTTAAATATTTTGAAATACAAAATAGGTATCAAAACCAAACGTCCACCATACTAATAGACAAATCCAACATGTAACCTTTACTTGAAAGACTTACATATGGATTTGGAAGTTTGTGTGGGAGGCCAAGGCACACCTGCACACTTTATCACAAGCAGTAATAATAAGCTATTGGATATTTGACTTGATGAATAGACTAACATTGTATATTTTTATATATCAGCTGTTTGTTAAATCAATGCACAATATAAAAGAGAAACCACTTGTCTCTTAGAAATACTGTCTTGCTTCTCTCCCAGGTCCAATCCCCTTTTACTACCTGGGCTATTCGAATAGCTAAAAATAACAGTAAGTGGGGGTATAAACATTTTTCAGGCAGCTCTTTTGTTCTTATTCAAAGTGCCTGCTGCCTCTGCTTGTTGTCTGTGGCACTGAAATTATGAGGTGTCCTCACTCTCATAGTTGCTCCCAGAATAAGATGAGGTAACCTTCAGAGATGTGTTGTCCCACATTTGGGTCCTTCACTTGGTGTTCAGAAAGCTGATAAACACACCAAATTGAGATATTTGTCTTTATTTCTGCTCTGCAGGGCAGGGTGCCTGATTTAACATCAGTCAGCACATGTTTTGGGAGACAGGGAGAGCCTTGTACAGAGAACAGTAACAGGAAAATCACAACAAAGTACATGATTCATCTACCCCTCCAAACTATACACAGGCATGTTAGCTCATTTTTAAAACATTTTTGGAGGTTGGGAGGTTAACAAGCTCATTATTCAGAAAGGGCTGTATTTTTTAGCATTGAAATTAGCTAAAGTAATTGGAGGTTATATTTTCATCCTACCAGCATCAGCTACCAGTAAGTTCTTACTCGATCTTGGTCATTTTTCTTTCCTGTTACAGAGCCTGCATCTAAGCAATAGTTTGCCACAAAACGTGGTCTCAGGAATCTGACTATGGGGACCTATGGTTCTTATTGTTATGGTATCAAAATAGAGATTGTTATGGCTGTTCAGTTTGTGAATTTCACCTACCAACATCAGATGGGCTCAATGCCATCGCTCTCCAATGGAGGTGAATCCTATCAACCCCAGGGAAAGATGGGGTAGGTCTGGCTTGGGACTGAAAGGCAGAGTTGTTTAGCAGGGAGATACATCCAAGGTGCTTTAACTAAAGGGCCATGGCAGCCTTATGGTGTTTACTCTATGTTGAGAGCCTTTGAGAGTCCTTGAAGGGTATTTTGGGTTCTAGACAATTTGTGCCTTGTGATGCTGCAGCTGAAGGGCTGTAGGTACTTGAAGCAGCCTGAAATTGCCCCTGCAGCTGGAACTGCACCTCTGGATCTGAGTGCAGTTAATGCTTGGAGTCAGGTGTAGTAGGGAGACAGGGGACACACAAGTGTGAGGCCACCAACAATGGCTGAGTAAATGGAATGGCTATGGAGTTGCAAGGAACAGAAAAAAGAAAAAAGAAAAAAAAGGCAAAATTCAAAAATTGAGACTAGAAAGATGTGTGTGGACATACAAGACGGCAGAAATATAGTATACACAGGAGGGTAGTGCCAGGGAAGCAAGTGGAGGAGGACAGGAGTGTGTGCATTGAAAGCATGGGGTAATGTGACCAGTGCAGCAGCTTCTCCCATCTCAAGTGAAAGTTATAGGGTAGCAGGGAGCACTGGAGCTGCACTTGACTAGGTTTTCTCTGAACAACAATGCCAACAGTCGATGAAAAACAATGCTGAATTTTCAATAAAGAGAAAAGGCAGTTTGGGAATCGTGAGCTGAAATGACCTAAACTCATGGGATTAGTAAAGATGTAACACAGCTGCAGCAGTCTTGTGCATGGAAAGAAAAACAGCTCTGAACACAAATGTGCCTTTGGAATGGGTGTCACAGCTGTGAACCGAGTCCAGTTCAAACTCTTTCTTTAAGCAAGGATTAGATTCCTTCCACTTAATACTAACCATCAGATTCCCAGAGAGGGAATTCCCAGATTGCCCTGAGAGGGCAAAAAATATATTTTGTAAGGTTTTCAAAAAGCTCTATGTAGCTGATAGTGAGGCAGCTGTTGCTTAGCAGTCTAGGTCTCCAACAAAACACAAAAATTCCCTTTGAGTAGAGCTGAGATTAGCATTTGCATTCATTTGTCGACTCAAGTATTCCCATATTCTGGAAGGTAATGTACTTTAGTGGCCATTGCTGACTTGGAAAATTAACTTCTACTAAAATAATGGAGCTGTCTACCCATGGGAGAGAGCAAAAATGTAGAGGGCAGAATTGCCCTGCAAAATAGATTTGTCTTGTGGCGCTTATTTTACAGTATATCAGAGTGACCCCAGTTCTCACTTTGCTCAAACCTCCTTTGAATTAGCTTTTCCATAAAAATGGACCCTGGTATACAGCATTATACACAGATGTAACTGTATTTTATAAAGTGCTTAAGTAGTTTCTTCTCTACAGATCGGGGGAAGTGAGATAGGAGGGTCAGGACTTTACTGTTTAATATGTCTCTTCTCCCACTCATGGTCATAGACCAACAGGTGTCGAATTGGAACAAACAGCTTGAACAGATGACTTGTACACCACTTGTAACACCTGGCAGATGAACAAGCAGTTAGTAATGGTCTTCTGGGGGAGCTGTCAGTCAACCCCATCAGGCAGCACCGCTTATCTACATAATTACCTAAGCCACCATGGTGTAATGCATACTCAAATAATTTTGCATCTTCTATTTTCTGTATTGTCTCCCTCCCCCGCCTTTAAACTCTTTATGGCAAGGAGCATCTCAGCATTTCTAGTCTGCTACAGTACATGCATGCTTCTTGCATTTTTGATGGTTAATGAATTGACTTTGCTTTTTAATTGGTTAAAGTAATAATTAAGGCCATGACATCAAGACAAGAAGGGTCTCTGGAAATTCTAGATCAGTTCACTGATGTGCGCAATTCAGATAAATCAGTGAAGTCTTCCCAGTATTGCTTTTGTTTAGCTGCATACCAACTGATACGGGAGATATATGTGGTCTTGCTAAAACTGATGTGTTCTCCATCTCTTAGCAATATGTGAAAAGCATCTCTTTCTGACTACAAACTAATCTCAGTGAATTGATACTGTTTTGTGTATGGTAGAAGCCACTTAAAAATAACATCTAAGCAGCTCAGAAATGAACAGTGCTGGCAACACCTTTAAAGAAGATCAGTAACCTTTCCCTTTTAAGTGTGAAACTGTCTTCTTCACCACATCACACAGGAAGTCTGCTGCAACACAAGATCATGAAGCTGCACTGCTGAACCATTTCTTCTGAGAAGAATATTTCACGAAATGCCAAATCCATAAGCAAACATAAAAAAATAGGGGAGACCAATCCTGTTACTGTCCCTGGTGAGATCTGGGGCTGTATAAACACATTCTATTTTGGCCCTAAAATTAAACTTAGAGCTTCTCTGGTGTATTGTTTGCTGATTAGTGTATTACAGTTGTGGGGAAACATGGTCACTACAATGTGTGCACTGGGTGGAAATAACTTTTTTGCCCAACAGCTGCATTTATCTTAATTGCCTCTTAATTGCCTGCCTTGTGTGTCTTCACCTTTTAGCTGCACGATAGTCAGTGACCTAGTTGCTACAGTATGGAAAAATGCATTTATGAAAGACACTTCTAACAGGCTGGATAGAGCACTGTCCCATTCACTGAGGAATGCAGTCAAAGAAGCAAAGAAGCAAAGAAACCAAAACTGCTTGAAATATCACATGAGTCTACTTTGAGCTCTCTGGTTTGTATATCAATGACATTTTCCCTGCACTGACATACCTAATTCTCAGCTTGGCCTGAAGAGATTTAGGAGATCCCCAGTCAAATTGAAAATATAGGAGCTTCTTCAGAGGCAAGCATAAATGGTTTATTCTCCCAGCTGGCTCCTTTCTATCTCAACAGCATCACAGGGTGCTGCCAAAGATGACCCTTGCTTTGGGAAGCAAGCCCTAGAGCTACTTCCCGTCATCTCTAGACAATGTGTAAATTGTATCATCAAACTAAATTAAAAATATTCCAACTCTTCATCCTGCATATTTGGTCTGTATTACTCTTTCCCCTTACACCTTTAAGAAGCCACACACACCCAATACTATTTAATCTGTTTTTTCAGGGAACAGAGATCCGTGCAAGGGATTAACTATCGAATTGTATTTCTAGCTTGCAGTATTATCAATATCATGTCACATATCTCACTTTAAGAAAAGGACATGCATTACAGGAATGTAAACTTAAATTATCTGTTTAGAAGAATATTCGGATTGCAAAACCTCAAAGTCAGGAAGAGTTGGAACCGGTGCTGCCCAGACAAGTTTGGTTTTTGGTTTTTTTTTTTCCCTTTTTTTCCCCTAGACAATTTATCTTATATTACACTTATTTGTCTTGGAAGCTTCTCTTGCCACAAAATTGAGTTGAAAATCCATGCAGGGAGGGATTCCAGTTAAAATCCAATTTTTTTTCATTTGCTGTTTCACATCTTCATTTTTAGGCCTCAATTCCTTTTTCTTGCGCCATGCACTTCTGGAATCTGTTGCTTTAAACTTTACAGTTGGATAGAGTGAAAGTTAGACACCTTTATCCAGAGCACAGCTGGATGGACCTTGTGGGAGGAGGCTTGTGAGAAGAAGTTTAAGATTTCCCCAGGCCATGATGCCTAACAAAATTAAAGCATATGAAATAGCCTCCTGGCATTGGGTTTATCTCACCATTAAAGACGTGGGATGGAAAATAAAGAAGATAAACAGAGTATTTCTAACTCCTATATGCAATTAGATGATTGGGTACTGCAGGAGCACCCTACTTTCTCACACTGAAAACTCCTACCAAAGAGAAATTGCTGCTGATGAGATGCATTTAGCACTGCTGCTGACAGTGGAAATAAATCAGGTAACAGATATCCATTGCTAACACAGAAAGCAGGAGCCAGGCAGGACCTTCTCCCTGCTAGCCTTTGCACTGGAGATTCTGCATTGAAGGCCAGACACACCTGCAGCAAAAAAGTGCCCCAACCTCCACTTTTCTCAAATCAAATCCACTGCTCATTATTGTGCACCTAAGCTACCACTTCTGATCGCCAAATTATTACAGGAGATGAGCAGCATGCTTCCATCAGAGCAGGATGCTCCCAGAATTAGCATCATTACAAGACACCTTTTATGGTTTATTATTGGTATATTATACTGCTTTGTTGCTGGCACACTTCAAGCCAATGCAGTAACTGGCTAGATGACCCATCCTCAAGAAAAAAAACAATGGAACAAATTTGTATGTGGGAGGGTTCAAGGTCCAGTTTTTGAAAGGAGATAAATGCCTCATAATTTTATTGACTGTCATGAAACACAGAAAATCTCAGCATTCTTTGTCACTTTGCCCTACATAGTCAATTATTTAGGTAGAATTAAGTTACATTTGCAAAGCTGCTATTACTATCAGCTGAAATAAGCTGAAAGAAGCACTACTGGCAGTCAAGAGACCTTTCAGAAAGAGAACTTACTTTTTATTTGACACGAAGAAACACTTCTTAATTAACCCAGCTGTCTCTACTCAGTGCTTTTGATACATTCTACTGTTCTGGAAAAAGGTTGTAAAAATGATGCTTTTTTTCCCCATAAACTTTCCTATTGAAGTGTTTATGCATCTGCAACATTTACACAGAAATATTGAAATTAAATAAATAAATCCCTTCCCTGCTCCAAACAAATAATTCTAATAAAGCCCTAGAGGTCATTATCCTCAAAGCATTACCAATGCAGGAGTTCAGTTTAAAACCATGAAAATGAAGCCTGGTTATGGAAACTGTAGTTATTTTGTGGCCTGCATGCACTCAACTGTGGAAAAATTGCAGCGCATCATAGCCTCCTGCCTCATCAGGTTTGCCCTTGAAAGATTTGGAAATAGACAGTTTGGCATGACATGATTTTATAAAAAACCAAAACAAGTGGGCAGGCAGGAAGTGAGATTTGTGCAAACTCATCATGGTACTGCCAAAATAAACACAACTGATTGCTGCAGAACATTCTGCCAAAAATTAAGGATAAGCCTCAACTGGAGGCAAAATGAAAGAAATGCAAGCCAGGAAGGGACAGTGCACAGCATGCCTAAGGCAGAACTCTTCAAAGTGAATGGGCATTACAGTAAGGTCTTTCCCACAGCTCAGCGAAGAGCTGACAGGAAAGGCATCCCTCAAGTGTGGGGACACAGAAGCTTTGCTGACACAGGCAGTTTCATCTGGCTCCAGTAAGAGCCTCAGAAGGATCTGCAGCCACCCATAAACATCTCCAGCTTTAATCTTCAGCCCTGGGTGCTCAGGACAAATATTGGGCACTCAGAAGGCTGCTGGTGGGTGTGAGTCTGGACCCTGCTTTTTGCATATGTAAATCTACCACAGGCATGTGTTTCTCCTCTTCACCCCTCCAGATTTTCAGAGTTGTATTTGATGATCCCTATGAGTCCCTTGCAACTTGAGATATTCTGTGGCTCTGTGATTCCCTGACCAATTTTGCTTAACCATTTATGTGACTCAAACTTCCAACTTTGCCACCTGAGGCTTTCCAGAGTTCTGCTGGTTCTCCCTGATTTGTCTCTTTCTCCAGATCTGACATCAAACTGTGGAATAGGTGAGATTACAGCACGAGGAAGGAAGTGAAGTCCACAAAAGCTTTGGGCCTAGAAAAAGCAGCATTATCTGAGGGCACCTTCAGTCACCACCTGGTTCTGGTTGTATAGTGTAGACTTGCTACCTTTGACAAATGGGAGGCTGTAAGGAGTGAGTTTAATGGCTTGCAAATAACATTTCCACTCCTCTTAAGATCACGATCACCTCCAGTGGTGATGGCACATGCAGGTAGAGAGCACAATTTCTCAACACTGTGTTCAGTGTTGAAGAAACAGGTTACATTTTCACTTACACAGTGAAGAAGCAGGCCAGCAGCCTCCGAATAAGGCTGAGCTCAGTAAAGGAGAAGATATAAGATCTGAATGGGCAGTTAGGATATTGATCCCATGCTGAGACAGTTCCATCTAAGGGGTATGCATCTATAAGCCAGAGACAAACCTGCCTTCTAGAGGGGTTTTGGCTAGAGCCCAAGTGTTGTACACCATTGCATTTTGACAAAGACAGCTTCATCATTAGGTAAGGGATGCCTGGAGTTCCCTTCCTGATCTACCTCTCCATGTAAGTAACCAGGAATAATAATAACCATATAAGTCATCCAGGAAAACATAACACTGTAAAATGAAAGCAAATCCGAACCTTGCAGGTTGCCAAAACAGTCTCCCCAGTACAGAGAAGATGAAAGACTAAAGGAAGAACTTAGTACAGGGGGTGAGTTTTGGGGAGCAATATCAGCAGGTGGAGTGCAATGAAAAGGCAGCAAGTACTTTCCTGATGAGCTCAGGGAACATCCGTGCTTGTAGGCAAAAACAATAGTGTAGCAGCAGTACATGATGGATGTTACAGAAAATGTAGTTAGCACATCTCTGTACACACTCCAGGAGATAGTCATAGCATTAAAAACGTAGAAATTTTGTCAAGGAAAACTCGATCCAGAAATATAGGATTACAAGTTATTAGAAAGGATTCAGTGTTTTTTCCACAGGTTGCCCTTAATTGCAGCATGCTTCCAGGTTTTGTTTAACATACAAATCTAAAATTAGGAAGATCCACTCTGGGAGATGTAATCCCAGGAAGGATTAGGGCAGCTACTGACTCATCAGTGGCAAACTACAGGTCCTGAGGACTTTGTGAGATCCATCAAACCCCAGGAAACTACAAGGTATAGTTTAATCATTTAGATATCAGCTAAGGACTCCAAAGGATGCACATATTTGTTCAGCTCTGAAACACTCTTAAACTGCTTCTATTATGGATTTAATGAGAAAACAGGGGAAAAGTACTGCAGTCCTTGCTGGGGAAAAGTCAGTAAGGTGCCTCTGGATTGTGTTATCATTCAAGATATGAAGTATCTTAATGGGAAGAGTCTCCTGGGCACAGGAAAGCAGCACTACTGGAAGCCTAGCAGAACAACAACAAAAAAATAATGAAACAAAATTTGTCCTTAGCCTCCAAGTGTTAAATAGACTGATGGGCTAGGTACTTCCTCACTCCCTGAAGCCAACCTGTTCTTCCCCACTTGGCCTTTTTTGTATGCATTTTCTTAGTAGCCATCTGAGCCTTCTACTGGTCTCTATGCAGAATTCCAGGTACAAGCTGGAAAATCAAAGAGTTCAGGGATTCCCAAAGATGATATTTTCATGGCAACAGGTAAAAAAACTGTACTCCACTGCCTAATTATGCAGCAGAATGGGTAAATAGAAAACATTGCAATTTAGATGTTACCCTGGCAGTTTTGTGCTGAACTGCTGTATGCAAATTATGATTCTGTGAATACAGAAAGCAAATAAAAGCAAATGTAAAAGAAGAAAGGTAGATATATAAAATCAAGACTAGAGATTATCCCAATGAAATGCTAAGAAGGAAACTACTAATTCTGATACTGTTTTGCCTTGCCTAAATTCCATGACTATATTTGAAGAAGGGTTTAGAAATTTGTGGGCTGAAATGCACAGGGATAAAATCCAAGTGCATGCCCTCTCATTATCTTACTCATGGCTATGAAATAGCTCAATCTACAGAAGGCATTTAGATGTGATTGTAAGAGCTCGAGTTGTTTTTCTTGCCCTTCTGCACATAGAACCCCAGGTCTCTGTCTTGTTCCCCTGATATTTTCTGTTGCCAAAACTGATTTAACTAAAGCAAACCTGACCTGAGCTGCATTACTCTTTGCCAAACTTCAGACTAACTAAACTAGACTACTTATATTCTAATAATGATCATTTACCATCTCCTGCATTTCTTGAACACAGTGCAATGCCCAGGTGTTGTGAAAGAGCTGGGATGAAAAGACAGGGCTATCCCATGGACAGGCCCTTAAACTCAGGCTGCCTAGCCCAGATAGTTGTGTCCCTCAGCCCAGGGAAAGAGCCCAAGTAAATGGTGGAAGGAAAGGAGAATTCAAAGCCATGTTTGGGCTGGGTGCCATCGGATGCACTGTATTCACCCTAATTTTACTTGCAGTGGGAAGATGGAAGGATGGGTGATATTTGGGTAGAGAACCAAAGTGCAGGGGAGAATATGTGGTGTTTCCACATGTCCAATTTCCCTGTTCAACTTCCTCTGGCCCTTCTGGCCCCCAGACTTCCAACCTTTCTGCTGCCATTACAGCCTGCTCAGCCTGAGGCATAGGAGCAGTGGCAGCAGGAATTCCAGAAGTTCTGGTGTATTTGCCTCCTCTTTATACCCCTCATATGGGCACAGGGTGCATACCTTTCTTTCCCTGTCCTCCATATGACCCTACCACCTGTCTGCCCAGGGGAAATCAGCAAGACTTCATTGCTCAGGAGATGAATGCCCAGGGGGGATCTGGCCCAGGATGCAAGAAACATGTTGGGTTCTTCTTGCTGTCAGGAGCAGTGTCAGCTGTCCCACTGGTAAGCTCTGTCTCAATCAGGTTCAAGAAGTGCTTGACAGAACAGTCATCCTGTCATGGAGATGGCATGCTACATTTCCCTGTAGTCAGGCTCTAGCCGACAAGCAGAATCATCCTGGATGTGGCAACCACAGTCCCAGAGCAATAGCCAGCACTTACTAGGATGTCACTAGGAAAGAAGTTGGCAGGGCCAGAGAGATATATTGGTAAAAATATATTTGGCAGTTAACAAGAAGTAAGACAAAACCCTACTTTACGCATCACTCTTTGGCCACATATCCTTAAAAGAGCAGGAGGCCCCACAGCAGGCATTTGCTGAAATCACCCTCAGGGGGTCCAAGTACAAAATCCAGGTCACTGGATTTGATACTGAGTCCTGTTCAGTCCTGGAAAAAAATGAGGAATAGGAAGTATGACCATGCTTTCCATCAAGGATATAATTGAGTGTTAAATTAAACAAATACATGAAGATAAGGAGTGAGACAACTTGTAGGTGCATCACACTCATCTCAGCTTCCATCCAAGAAATTCATCAAAGAGAGAGGGCTGATGAAGCTACACTTTATTTTTTTACTCCACTTTCTCTTTTTAGTTATATTCTCAGTGTCTGTGATACATAAGAGTTCATTGGAAAGATATGTTTACTGTATTGGATCTTACCTGTCAAGTGTGCTCTGGTCAAGGTGTGTTGGCAAAGATAACAGGCAACTAAGTATTATGTTGCCATTGCATTTTAACTATCAAACTCATTTTTTGAAACTCCCTGAAATGTGTAATTCTGTCCTCATAGCCTTCAGTTTCATTCTGAAGGCACTGAAGTAGGTAATCTTAAGTATGACACAAGCTTTTGGATTATATGAAAAAAAGAAAAAAATTCATAATCAATAGGAAAGCTAGAAAGGAGAACTCATAATGGTAGAGAAATATGGAGTAGAAGCTGAGGGGAAGGGAATTTGTATTGAATGTCAGTGATAATAAATCCCAGGAGAGGAAAAGTGAATGTTATTTGCAGAACTTCTTCTATTCTAAGTTTGTGTATGTCACCCCTGATGTAGGGTAAAACACTTGATGTCCTTTTGACATTCTCTAAGTTAATACCATCTGATGGTAAATGAAATGTCTGGAAGACCTGGGCTTCTTGCAAAGACTTTTAATGAGTCATCACAACCTTCTTGCCAGATTTCTGAATCCTGAATGCTTCCATGAGGGCAGAGATCCCAGCATAACAGTCTATCCAGCTTTGGATATGATGTTTATGATGTATTTTCACTGTAGCCATTGTGACACCACTGATAGCAAAGCTCTGCAAACTGGCTGTGGAACGGTGAAATCAGACTGAGAAAACATAAGAATTTTAAATGATGGTTTTTAACTCTTCCCTAAGGCACTACACACAGTACATCATATACTCATTGCTGTTTTTCATCACAGATGGTTAACTTTATATTTTAGCAATTTGTAAAATCTCTGAAATACATTAATTCCCTTTTTCTCAGTGCCTAAAAACTCTGGAGAATCTGCTTCAAAATGTTATTTTGCCTAGTAGTTTAAAGTCCTAGCTATAGTATGCTGATCTCCTCAACATGAAATGGAGACAGTAACTCCATGAACAGAAGGGCTGCAGTTCTCTGCCTATCATTAGTGCCTGTCACTTCTTCATTAAACTGTCTGTGAGCATAAGACAAATAGACTTCATCCTGTCAAAGAGGCAGAAGGTAAAATAATAATTTTTCATCCAATGAATTTGTTGATTAATGGACATTCATTCAATTTATAGGACTAAGAATTGGAATAGACAAGAAAGGTAGCAGTTTAAAATATCACTTTCCTACATCTGGAAGTCAGGTGTCTGTGAGCCATTAGCCTGTGTAAACATTCAGAGAGTGATGGTTCCTGGCATGGGCCATGACACAGTCACCCCCAGACACCTTGGGAAAATCAAAAGTTATCAAGCAGTCCATCAGCTGCAGGTTCCAATCTGTAATGTCAAGGCTGAAGCACAATGGATATGAGAGGGCACAGGACATCTAAACTGGTGTTGCATCTCTTTTGTAGTCAAAAATCTTCATTTTCCACTGATATTTCTCTCGCTGAGTACCATTCTGTACTTCTCAGAGTGCATAATTTTTAACTGTAAAGGTCCAAAGCTGCTGAAATGTGTGTAGGCAGCAAGATCAAATCTTTCTATGAAAACACATTGACTTCACAGATGAGGAGAGAATAAAGACAAAAGATATAAAACAATGGGCACATTTATTAACATGATTTTTAAAATGTAAAGCTAAAAGTATGTTTTGTAAAAATATTTTTTTGATACATTAAGCATATTCAGAGACAAGACCTACATAAGGACTGCACTTAATTTTTAGTCCACAGGTAGAAAATCAGGAGGTAGAAAATCAGGCAAAGAGGATAGAATCATGGGGAAAGGATGCCAGGTATTAAGTGAGTTAACACTGAGGAGTAAAAATGTATAATAATCATCCTCCAGTAGAAAATTAACATTTGGGATGACAGAAGCTAATGTGTTAGGATTGCTGAAAGCATCTTTATTCTGTTTAATTTAATGAGTGACCAAAAGCACAGCTGGTTTCAAGTCATCCTTTGTTCTCAAGGGAGACCTAAAGCAGTATATCATTAAAACACTTAGACAGTTTTTAATTGCCTGAAAGATTATATGTTTTTCCATCTGTCTGATAAAGCACATTTTTTCTCTTTATCGTTCTCAGTGCTTCTCTTAGACCAACAGTACTACTGATGGTGTTTTAAAACACTTGGTGTTGAAATAACCTGAAATAAACAGTGTGAGAAATATAAGAATTCTGAAAATCAGGGGAAAAACGTAGCTTTATTCTGTGGCAGTTAACAGGAAAAGAAATTCAATAGGCAAGTTAAACTATATTTCCCTGAAAATCACAAGATTTATTGTTCTTGTAGCAAGATAAAAACTGTTCAAAAGAATGGCACACCTTACAGATGCACAATATGTGAGATCCTAAACATCTGTAGAGCTCTTGGGCTCAGCCGTATTCCAACTCCACACTAGGACATGATGTAAGGATCCAACATCATCCTAAGCAGAAAGTGGCTGAGTGTGCAGGGTTTGCAGATCTAAGTTGTTTTGCTGTCTTCTGAAAGAATAAAATCCTTTTACTTCATGTGCTGTGTCCATAGGGTTTTGCACTATTTCACATTGTATTTCAAAATTGATTTTCTTCTGTTCTGTTTGCACAAGTTCCAGTTTTAGCACTGGAAATCTAATAAGCAAAGGCAGAGGGAGGTGAATCATGGCTACAGCTCCCGTCTCAGTTTTCATAATGTATGATGCTTCACAAAATGAAGGCTTCTATCCCAGAGCCTCTGGAAGTTCTTCCCCCCTTTGCCCTGATCCTGTATATTTACAGATTGGGAATAGACTCTGCTGGGCAAGAAATTAAATGTAGCACTGATAGTAAAAAAAATCACAACAGATAGTCATGACCATCATACAAGCTTCAGAGAATAAAGAGCTTCCCACTGATAGAAATTATCTACTAGAATACTTCTTTAAGTTTTGAAGCTTAAGACAAGAGTGGGACTAACCCTATCGTGGTACTTATAAACTCAGACTTAGTAGAACTTACACAGCAGCTATGTGAGAATCTGAGAAGGTATACTCTGCTCCTAAACAAGTGATTTAATTAAATGCAAATAAGGTCTAAGAGGTATCAGAAGCATGCAGTCATAATCTCCTCATCTAGCAGTTCATATTAATAACTCTCAGAGAGCATTTTTAATGCTTTTATTCACTCGTGCTCACTTTTTTGTGTGTGATATATTCCCATTATACGTCTCTCTGTATGCAGCTAGCAAGTTCTGAATTATTATGATGCTACTCAAATTCTGTTTGGGGAATATGAACCAGGTCTAGCAAATCAAAACAGTGAGGGATTGACTCTCTCTGTCCAGTGGAAGCTATCAGAGGACTAGAAATCCTAGCCCCTAAAATTCTCTGTAAGTTTAAAATGTAACCCTCAAAGAATATGTTTGGACTTGCTGGGTGAGTAATATTTATGTGTGAACTACATTTATTTGCCCTGTCTATCACATAGATTGGCTACCAATCCTGTCTCTAAAATATTATTGCAATCCTGTCTCTAAACTATATATTGCACCCTTACAAAAAGCATGGCTTGAACCATATTATGAATTATATATTAGAAGACCTACCTAGTAACTCCTTCTTAGAAGATAACAAAATAGAAACAAGTATCAGTTTTAATATAGAAGGAAATTATTGTTTCAAATTGATTCTATTAATGTATAGTATTAAGAGAATTAGGCCTGTTCTGTAAAGTGTTGTAAAATTCTGTAAAATATTAAACCAAATCACTTTTCCCCTATAAAACTGATACTTCTTTTTTTTAGGTGACCAACAATCTACACTGTGGTCCCTGCCTTTACCTTTTACAAGTTCTTTAACCCACTTTCCTGAAAGAATTAAACTGAAATGACTCTATGCAATGCAATGTAAAACAGAGATAATAGTTTAAGAATTTTAACACCTGTTTTGGTGAAGTTAGACTGTCAGCACTCAGTAACACTAGGTATGAATCTGAAAGAACTCTCTACGCTAAAAAAAAAAAAAAAATGCTTTCAGCAGGAGCTTCCTTATTGTGGCATAGCATATGGCAGCACCATGTAAAAAAAAAGGAGAGTGAATATTGTGTTCCTTGAAACCTTTGGTCTCTTGCCTTACTGAACAGCCAGGCAGTGTGAACTCCTAACACTGCTGGGCATGTGCAGAATTCCATCCAGGAAACCAAAGTCTGTGGAACATCCTCTGGAAGAGGGGCTCAGCCCAGAGCTGCCAGTCTGGGGTTCTGTGAACTGGAATGCTTCAGAAGCATCTAAGCTGACAGAGTCTCATGCACAGGCAAGGCTTTACCCAGGTTTGCAATCCCTGGGCTGTTTAAATGACTTAAAATAATGTTAGTTCTTGCACTAATAGTGCTGTTCTTCCCTAGGAACATTAAGGGAATACAGTAAACCCTTCAGTAATTTTATGGCCAAGGCAGTATGATACAGTTATTTTGGGCTTCATCTCACAGTGCCGTACGATTATATCAGAATCTGCATTTTCATAAAAAAAGAAATGCCCTTACAGAAAACATTAAAGGAGGAATAAAAGCTCTAAAATATGAAACTGATGCAATGTCAGCTGCCTGAGGACCTGAAACCAGTCTAAAGAGACTGATGCACTGTGATATGCTTGAGAGCCTGAGATGTGCTCTAAAGAGTGTAAACTCCAGCATGCATCTGCATTTCATAATTATCCCTGAATCCACAGTCCCAGGGAAGCTGGTGACAACCATCCTTGCAAAGAGCAATGAAAGGGCAGGAACAGATAATCGTGGTAAGCCCTGCCTACTCACTAAGTCACTGTGCCTTTCACATTAATGTAGATATTATAGGTTATCCTACTCTGAGAAAAATAAAAGGTTCCTATTTTCCTCTGCTGCTTTCACTGGTTGAGTAGAACTAAGACAGAAGGCTACTGAGTGGGGAGTCATGAAAGGCTTGTTGGCAATACATGTGGGCTCTCAATTACCTTACTCCAGCCACTGTCTATTGGGAAGGTAATTTAATAGGAGGATGTAAAACATGGATGTAATGCAAAATAATGTTGAAACTTCATTAATGTTGTATAGCTTGATAAACTTTTATTTTCCTGCGTAATGAGGCCTGGAAGTATGCATGGGAATAAAGGAAAGAGAGGAATCTGTTGGGAAACAGTGTTGAACAATTATACAGTTATGAATAGAGCAGAAAAATGGATGGGATTCTGCAGAAAATTAGCATTAATTAAGCCCATTCTTCCTTTTGAGCTGTATCATGTTATCAGTCTGCTTTACTCTTTTTTTATAGAATTGGCTTATCTCCATTTTTACAACTCACTTATGTGGTATGACTGGAGGCATCATCTGGCCTTTCAGCATTTGTTACTATTTTCATCTGTTAAGTAATTCAAGTATTTTTATAATTAATAAAGGTTTTTAAGTGTGGGGTTTTTTTCCCCTGTTTGTGCAAAACAGTTTTAATTGCTCAGCTGCTAATCAGCTAACAGTAGTTGGTTTGAATCTCTGTGATCTGACAGTGTATTTTCAAGGAACTAAAAATATGCACATTTCTGATTTACTAGAAATAACCATGACATTTAGCTGACTGAGGACTCTATCCCACAGTGAACTTAATGCAACCTTTGGTATACTACTGGCTTTCAGAGTAATGAAAAACTTTACAGGCTGCTAAAAGAAAATAGAACTGAAGAAAAAATCATGATAAAGCATCTGGAATACAAATAAGAAGAGAAATAGATCTCATATGCATTTGTTTTACACATTTTTTAATCTCTCTCATTAGCCTCATTTCTGTGGCAATGTTTCTGAAGAAGCTGAAAAAAAAATGTTCCGAACTTTATTGTGGTTTTAAAGTAATGAAGGAAACAAGTTGACAAATAAATAAATAGACAAAAAATAAAAGCAGAAAAAAGGGAAACTGGAGAGTAGGCCATAGCCAGATTTGCTGCTGTGGCTTCAGTTGAGTAAGAATTGAAGCTGCTCATTGCCACCTCCCCCTTAATGTTACTGCCTCTCCAAGATCTGCAGTCATAGCTGAATATGCAGATTTGAGTTGTGTTATCTGACTTTAGAGACTTTTCAAATGTGCAACCCTGCCAAGAACTACAAAGCCAGCACTGCTGCAGGGGCAGTGGAATCCACCCAGGGGTCTACCTTGTGATAGTAATACCAATAACTCAGCTCAGCTGCTGGGAGAACACTTCTGACCAGCTAAATTTGTGTCAGTCCAACACCAGTTTTTTACTACTGAAATTAAGAGCAGAATGTGATGTGTGGGAGTGAATGTGCATCAATTTGGAGGAAAAGAAAATGAAGAAGGAAAACCTAAGAGATACAAAACCGAAATGAGGCAGGATCTGGCTGAGATATATAAACCATCTGTACTGTGCATCAGTGGAGCAACAAGGACCTACAGCAATACAAGCTTCAAGGCCATATGGAACAGGATGCAGAATGCAACACTTCCCTTATAATAAAAGACCTGTTCCAGAGGAGTCTTTGGTAGTGATCTGTCCTGCATGGGCTGTTAGTGAGTGCTCAGGTGCATCTCAGGTGAAGGTTGTTTTTTGGGTTTTTTTCACTTCAAAAGCTATGAGAAACACCTTACTCCTTTTGCCAGATCAGTATTTCCACCCTAAGATGTAGCTTGAGTCTGCAAAGCAATCTTGGCTTTTGTCTGCCTGAGTGTGGATCTCACAGCTTTGTCGACAAACTGTGAAATCTCTCATTTCACTCACCACAGAGGAGTGTGAATGAAGGTGCTGGGGTGAGGCTTGGAGATCACTTGAGTAGGAAGTCTTGCAGATGTGACATTCTCAGAAAGAACTGTTCTGGTGGGGGAAACAACCAGTGACTGTTCTCTCAAAAGCCAGTCCAATTGTGGGAGGGTGCTTAGCATCGAGCTGGTCCCCAGCACAATAATCCCATAAATCCAAAGATGTTAATGGAATAAAGAGCTTGTTTTTATAACTTGGGAGCCCCCTGTGGATGCAGATTTGGCAGCAGCATCTGACTTCATGTTCCAGAAATCCCTCAAATAGCTTTATGGTGGAGAACAGAGTTATAACAGATCTTTATGCCTTTGATATGTATTTTTCACCATAAATCCCAGTATCTTTTGTCATTTCCTACAGGCTTGTGGATTGGGTTTGGTTGTCTTAGTCATATAAAGACTCTGCAGCTTATTTTTCCATGTAATTGTGCCCTCAATACACATTTGCTTTTATCTTCTACAGACAGTATTTGCACCCCAGGGGCAGTCAAAGCATCTGACATTGTGGGACTGCTTTTACACCAAGAAGGTAGGTGTACTGTGCCAGCCCAATCTTTTTCCACTGGAGTTACTCATCATTATTTATGAAGGAATCAGTACTTTTGTAATTGGCTTCCACAGTTATGAGACTTCTCAGCACAATACAGCTTTGAGCTATCATTTGGACAGGGCTGGTGACTCAGACAGGAGTGTGTCTTTCCTAAATTCTCAGTTTATTCTGTATCTAAAAAAGCACCACAGAAGGGACTGCCAGTGTCTCTCAGAAAGGACTTCTGAGAAGTGACAGTAAAATTCATCCTTTATAGCAAAAATTAACATGATCACATCACTAACTGTCACCCTACAACTTTCACACACAATGTCAGCAGAAAGTTTGTCCTTGCCCCTATAAAATACAGGCAACATGAGAAAAGTTTAGACTATGCCCAGCTCCCATGTGGAGCTCTCATGTGGAGCTGCCATGTTGGTAAGCAATTCCCAACACTTTTCTGCTCCCTAGTTGTAAAACCCCTCAGTCTGGTACTGAACCCTCCTGCCCCAGGGAGGCAGCTCTGCTAAGCTACTTCTAGTATCACAGGAATTGACCAGTGCATACTTCACTGAAAATTAGGCATATAAGAATAGAAAAACATCTCTGATGGGTCCAACTGCTGGAGCCATGCAGAGCAAGTGCTTTATCTCCAGCACTGGCAATAGGAAAGGCCATTTAAGGAGATCACCTGAGCTTGGCCACTTTCTGCAGCACATTCCCACAGTATCCACAACTGCTGGATTGCCAGTGTTAGCAGGTAAGTCCATTTTGTGTCTGCAGAGGCAGATACAGACAGTTTGCCTCTGCCTTTTTGGAGCCTGCTGAGACATCAGAACAACAATGTCCTGGGGCAGCAAGTTCCAGAAGCTGAAACCATGTTATGTAGTACAGTAAATCTTTCTATTTCTTGAAACTCATCTCCTGCTAGTTTCAAGTGACCCTCAGCTCATAGCCAGACTTGGTGAACAACAGTTCCCCATTCAGCTGATTGTGACTTTGTAAACCCCAGTTATATCACACTTCACCTTCTCCTCCCCACATCAAACAGTGCCAGACTTTTGGTCTCTCTGTGCAAGACAGTAGCTCCATCCTTTGAACATCTCATTGCCAACTATAATGTCTTTCTGCCTGTGTCAAGGACCATGGAACCAGACCTGTCTGCATGCAGTGTGCAAGCTGTGGTTTTGTTCAAGTCCTCCACAGTGACCCTGAGGTGCCTCCTGTTTTGTTGTCAGAACCCTTCCTGATGGTGCACTAAAAGTATTTTTTTGCTTTTTACCGATGATTTCAGGTGGCAGCAGGAGACTCTTCCCAAGTACTCTAAGTGCCTGTTCTAAACACAATATTATATAAGTGTGACTTAGATATACTAACTATACTTTTACCTGCACTGAAGCACACCTGCCACCTTTTTGATCTCTCACTCAGTTCCTTATTGTCAAGGCATCTTTTGATTGCTGATCTCCATAGATTTGGTGATCTTACTGTCTGCTGCCCTCTCCAGGTCACTGTTGAAAATGTTGAATGCAAACAGTCTCAGCCCCCAGCGAGGCGCTGCTATTGACTCTTCTCCACCCTAAAAAAATAATTTTATTTTTCTTCTTGCATCTTACCCTGCAATCAGATTTCAGACCATGAAAGGATCTTTCCTCCAACCCCATGAAAATGTAATTTCCTTAGCATCTTGTCATGAGGAATCTCATTAAAGCCTTTTTGAAAATCCACCAGCAATCTTTCCTCTATGTCACAAAAACCTCCTTGTCCTTGTAAATCACCAGTGTATAGAGTTACTGCATGAGAAATAAACACACTTACTGTTGACTTCAGAATTAAGAGCAGCGCTAAGTTGTATACTTTTATTCCTCAATTACATTGTGCAATGAATGTTCCGTGTTCCTCTTCCATGTCATATATCTGTAGGTTAAGTGGAAGATCCTATTTGTAAATATGCCAAAATCAAGCTGCATTTTGTATACTGGTAGCTCAGAGAATTTTCTAAAATGAAATATGAGGAAATATATTCTTCCTTGAAATAAAGAAGCTGAACAAATACTTTTGAAAGATAATTGTTTAAGAAGAAGAAAAACATGCTGTTTCATACTGATCAATATGGAATGTAACAATTATTGGGTCAAAATTATTAGGATCTGCTCCATAATATTGCCATGCACAGAGGTGAGACTGACTGCCCTATAGTTTGCTGGGTTTTCCTTTGTTCCTTTTTTGAAAATGGGGGTTATGTTTCCCCTCTTCCAGTCAATGGGAACATTACCTGAATGCCATGACTTTTTCAAATGGAAAAACAGCTTTTCAACTTCATCTGCCAGTACTGTCAGAAGCTGCTGATGGACCTCATCAGGTAGCATGGACGTGTGCACTTTCAGGTTCTTTAGATGGTCTCAAAACTGCTCTTCTCCTACAGTGGGCAGATCTTCCTTCTCCCAGTCTCTGCCAGTGCCTTCTGCAGCTTGGGTGGTGGGGCCAGAGCCCTTTCTAGTGAAGACTGAGGCAAAAAAGTCATTGAGTACTTCAGCCTTCTTTATATCCTGCATGACCAGGTCTCCTGTTTCCTTCTGGAGAGGGACTGCATTTTCTCTGGTCTTTATATCAGTGATACACCTGTAGAAACTTGGCCTGATTTAATTCTATCTGGGCTTTGGCTTTCCCAGCTAACCTCATCCCTGGCTGCTCAGACAACTTCTTTGTACTCCTCCAAGGCTACCTGACCTTGCTTCCACCCTCTGTAGTCTTTATTTTACACCTAAGAGTGGCCAGGAGCTTCTTGTTCATCTGTGCAGGTCTTCTGGCATTCCTGCCTGCCTTCCTCTTTCTTGGGATCCATTGCTCCTGGACTTGGATGAGGTGATCCTTGATTATTGTCCATCCCTCTTAGGCTCCTCTCTCTCCAGTATTTTATCCCATGATACCCTACCAAGCACTGACTGAAGAGGTCAAAGTCTGCTGATGTCCAAGGTAGTGAGCTTGCTTTGTACCCTCTTTGTTGCCCTAAAGATCCTGAATTCTACCATTGCATTGTCACTGCAGCCAAGGCTACCCTTAAGCTTCATGTTGTCCTCCAGCCCACCCTTGTTGTTGAGAACAAGGTCCTGCACAGCACCTTTTCTCATCGGTTTGTCTCCCATTTGTAGAAGGAAACTCCAGGAACTTCCTGCATTGATGATGCCCTGCTGCATTGTTCCTCAGCAGATGTTAGGGTTGAAACCTTCCATGAGTACCAGGGCCTGTAATCAAAAACCTGCTCTTATCTGTCTACAGAGGGCCTTATCTGCTCAGCCTTACTGGTCAGGTTGCCTGTAGCAGGCCCTCACTGTGATATTACCATCAGCAAAGATTCACAGTTATACATCTCTCTGGCTACAAAAAAAAAAAACAGCTGAGGTCTGACTCAGTGGATGGATCCAGCATGGACAGTATGAAACGCAAAGCTCCATGCCATAGCAAAACAGAACACCTCACCCCATGTCACCTTATCCTTGTCCTGATCCACACCTTCCTCAGAAAAACAACTTCTGGAAGAAATTTCCAAGATTTAGGGCCAATGTCACTTGGCAGGAGATGGCAAAAGTCATTGCTAGGCTGCTCTCCATCATCTGTGGTAAGTCGCAGGGAACAGGAGAGGTGCCTGAGGACTGGAGGACAGCAAATGTCACTCCAGAATTCAAAAGGTGTAAAAAGGAGGACCCGAGTAACTGTAGACCAGTCAGACTCACCTCCATCCCTGGAAAGGTGATGGAATAACTGATCTTCAGCACTGTCTCTAGGCACACCAAGGACAAAAGGGTCATTAAGAGTACTCACTATGGTTTTACCAAGGGGAAGTCATGTTTAACCAACCCGATAGCCTTTTATGAGGACATAACCAGGTGGATAAATGATGGAAATGCAGTGGATGTGGTTTATCTAGATTTCAGTAAAGCATGTGATATTGTCTCCCACAGCATCCTTCCAGCTAAAGGGAGGAAATGTGGTATGGATGATCAGGTAGTGAGGTGGATGGTGAATTGTTAAAGGGAAGAAGTCAGAGAGTTGTGGCCAATGGGACAGACTAGTTGGAAGTCTCTTTCTAGTGTAGTCCCTCGGGGGTAGGACTTGGAATCAGTACTGTTCAATATATTTATTGATGACCTGGCTGAGGGAGTAGAGTGTACAATCAGCAAGTTTGATGAAGACACAAAACTGGGGGGAGTGGCTGGCACCCCAGAGGCTGTGCTGCCATTAAGAGGGACCTGGACAGACTGGAGAGTTGGGCAGGGAGAAATTTAATGTATTACAACAAGGGTAAGTGAGAAGTTTTGCATCTGGGAAAGAACAACCCCAGGTACCAGTATGGGTTGGGGACTGAGCTGTTGGAGAGCAGCACAGAGGAAAGGGACCTGGGGGTGCTGGTGGATGGAAGGATGGCCATGAGCCAACAATGTGCCCTTGTGGCCAAGAAGGCCAGTGGCATCCTGGGGTGCATTAGAGGGGGGGTGACTAGTAGGTGGAGAGATGTTCTCTTCCTCCTTTACTCTGCCCTGGTGGGGCCACATCTGGAATACTGTGTCCAGTTCTGGGCCCCTCAGTTCAAGAACAGGGAACTGCTTGAAAGACCCCAGCACAGAGCAACCAGGATGAAGAAGGGAGTGGAACATCTCCCCTGTGAGGAAAGGCTGAGGGAGCTGGGGCTCTTTGGCTTATAGGAGACTGAGGGGCAACCTCATTGTCTATAAATATGTAAAGCTGAGTTTCAGGAGGATGGAGTCAGGCTCTTCTCAGTGATGTCCAATTGTTGGGGTTTCTGTGTAAAGAACGGCCATATAGGCCATATACTGAACAAGCCAGGAGAAATGCTGGTAGTATTAAACAGTGTTATTTGTTTAGACAATACTGTTTTACAAACTTATGCTGATTTAGCTCTAGTATTAAACAACGCTGTTTCATAAAAGACAATGTGGTTTTATAAATCATGCTGAGATAAAGGACCTTGACGCCAGATGCAAGGTCAACTGCAAAGTTACAAAAAAGATGAGCTACGTGCAGAAGATAGAAGCTGGAGACAGAAACCTGGCGCCAGCAAATTAGTCGACCAAAACAGCCTTATGGAATCTGTGTGTGGACATTGCTAACTAACCAATAAGCTTGAATGTCAGGAGTGTGATCACCGCATGATAACCAATCACGGAATGCCATGTATTTAGTAAAGATGCACTTGTCAGTATATAACTGAGCTAATTACGTGTAATGAAGAGAGCATTGACCTTACCTCTATGAGGATCATCTTTGACTCTGCGCCGCAACCTGGGACTCCCCGTTAAAGTATTTTCCCCGACATCAAATGACAGGTGTTGTGACCTATCCACCCTGTGGTCAATGTAACTTATTTTTTGGATCCCGCAAGAACAAAGTCCAACCACAAAGGATCAGGTCCAAACAGAGTTTTATTTGGTGGATAATAAATACCACAAGCAATACCCAGTAAAGATTTAGCAAATACATCAGGAGAGAAAAAGAGACAAAGAGAGGTAAGAGTATCAACAGCTGAGGATCCTATGACATCCTGATGGTCCTTCTTGCTGGGGTGGTGGGCCAGTCCTAGGCAGGCCAGCAGTCCAGTCCTAGGTGGCAATGAATGAATTCATCAGTCATTCCTTATATAGCCCTGGAGTTTCCCTGTGCTCCTGTGGCAGACCTCTGCCCACACAATTCAACATCCAAGTGAAAAGTAGGAGTGGTGTCCCTCAAGGGTCTGAATGGGCACTAATTGTATTTTGTATCTTCATTAATGACATAGCCAATAAGGTCAAGTGCATGGTCTTGCACTTAAGTCAGGGCAATCAGTACAGGCTGGGGGATGGAGGGATTGAGAGCAGCCCTGCAGAGAAAAGCTTGGGGATATTGGAGCGTGAGAATTACAGAATTATTGAGGCTGGAAAAGACCTCTCAGATCATCAAGTCCAGCCTATGACCTAACACCACCACATCTGTCAGACCATGGCACTAAGTGCCCACCCAGCCTTTCCTTAAATACCTGCAGGGATGCTGACTCCACCCCTTCCCCGGGGAGTCCATTCAAATGCCTGATCACCCTCTCCATGAGGAAGTGCTTCCTGATATCCAACCTAAACCTCCCCTGATGCAGCCATGCCCTTTCGTCCTGTCTCTGGATGCCTGGGAGCTGAGAAGTTGTAGATGAGCTGGCACTGTGTGCTCGGAGGCCAGAAAGCCCAATGTATCCTGGGCTGCATCAGAAGAAGTGTGGGCAGCAGACTGAAGGGGGTGATTCTGCCACTCTACTCCACTCTGGTGAGATCCCACCTGGAGACCTGCACCCAGCTCTGGAGTCCTCAGCAGGAGAAAGACATGGATCTGCTGGAGCATGTCCAGAGCAGGGCTGCAAAAATGGTCAGAGGAACAGAGCACCTCTCCTATGAAGAAATCCTGAGAGAGTTGCTTAGTCTGGAGAAAACATTATTTTGGCCTTTCAACTTAGAAATGTATGGAAAATAAGGAGAGAGACTTTTTAGCAGGGCCTCTAGTGACAGGACAAGGGGCAACAGTTTTAAACTGAAAGAGGGTATATTTAGGTGGAATATAAGGAAGTAATTGTTTATGGTGACGGTGGTGAGATGGTGGAACAGATCGCCCTGAGAAGGCAATCACTTTCATCACTGGAAGTACTGCAAAGTTAGATGGGGCTTTGAGCAACCTGATCTAGGGAAATGTCCCTGCCCATGGCAGGGGGGATAGATTAGATGATCTTTAAAGGTCCCTTCCAGCTTGGACAGTTCTGTGGCTCTATGATACAGACACTATAGGTCTACATCCTGGTCAGCGAGAGCACTGCCTCTGCACCCTTGCTCCTGCTACTCCCTAAGCCAGTTTGCTCCTGGCTGTACCTGGCAAGTTCAAGAACAAGATCCCTCGCCTGAGGAATGACCCTTCCTGTCAAATGTTTCTTTCCAAGAATATCAGAGATAGCAAACACTATAGAATATAAACAACCAGACACATTGCCTCGTGTACTTTGCTGTTCTGTTGTGGTTATTGTTCAAGGTATCCTTCTTGATTTACAGTATTCCATTTTTCTCAGAAAGACCTCAAAATTATGTGGCTAGAATTTCCCTTATCCTGACATCTAACAAGACAGAAATTATTGATTCCAGACTCTAGAGGAAAGCTTAGCTAGAGTAAAGAAACATTGCACTGCAAACTGGCTCTTGGACACTGCGTAATTTTCCATATCAGCTGTGGAGAAGCTACTGTATAATGTAGTAATGGTATATCCAAAGTTGTTTCAGTTTCAACAATTCTGTGATATTATTTTGACAGAAGCCAAATCCTTGCCATTTCCAGTGTTCCTAGAATGGAAACTGTTCAGAACCCCTTATGGAGTGCTTTAAGGCACAGTTGAAGGCTGTGTGGGAGTATTTGCTGCATAGGCATTGGCAAGGGGAGGGGAGGAAAAGAATTAAGATAAATACAGCACTTCTTGGTATTAAGACGAGTTTGGTGTAAAGTCTGCACTACAGCAACTTAACAGTTCACTATGGCTTTCTCTTTTAAGTAGGATACTAGAAAACAGAAGAGGGAAGGACAGAGTTGTTTATAACGTTTTCAGTAGTGTCACCTTTTATAAACTCCCTACAACTTCAAGGACTTTGATGATTTAATTACTCTATAACCTAACCTGTTGAAATTGATTAAAAAATGAGGGGATCTTTTAATAGAATTTGCTAGAGAGAAACTGAAAACCATGTCATAAAAGCCCCCTCTGTGTGAATGGCTTCACAGGCATGTGTGGATGGAGAAACAGGTATCAGAAAAGAGCTGGTTGAAGAGAGGGAAAGAGCACACCAAGCAGTAGTAGCATGTGGAAGTCTGGCAAGAACCAATAAGCTCCAGAGACCATCAGTCATGCTGAATCCATAAAAACTGATAAATGCTGAACAGTGAGACTGCCAAATCTGTCCAAATCCACTAACATCAACCATAGATTGTATAACCCAGGCTACATGCAAATCTACAAGATTATCTATATTTGTTTCTCTATCTATCTATCTACTTAAAATACAATCATACACGTATGTAGATACAATAAAACACATCACATGGAGGGACTTCCTGAACACCACCTCAGGGTGCCTGATACTTAAATACATGCCACCGTTTTAAGTTATATCTGGAGTAGGTCTCCCAACCAGGTTCCACCTGGGTAGCAGTTCACATTTGTGAAATGTGTGAGGATTTAAGTGAATGCAGTGTGCAATGAGTCCCCAATTTGCTGAGGGCCTTGCTATTAATAACAGCATAATAGAAAGCTAACTGGTAAATACTGATGTGATCCGTGTTTCCCTCAGCCTGATCCCACCAGAGAAAAGGGGATGTACAAAAACCCAGCACTGCAAAGTTTAACTCATAGTTTTGTGGATATCAGAGTGTGGAACTACCCCAGTCTAAGGGTGGTGGCCTGACATGGGACCCAGATTTTCTAAAACACAGAGAGGCACATTGGCAATGTGGTATTTCTCAAGTGGCCATCACCACAAAAGCAGGAATGCCCAGCCCCAGACATGGGGACACCACAGACCTGGAGAACTGTTGCCATTGCATGGGACAAATTAAAAACCTGCAAAACAAAGTATTAATCTTCTCACAGGTGTAGACTCCAGGTTCCTTGCTCAAGCTTTTGGACCATATGATCTGTAAATCCTAGAACCACAGTCTCTTTTCCAGACCTCCATGCTTGTGCCAAATCAGTAACATGCAGTAATTTTCTTCCAGTGTTCTAGGAGTGACTCACATCCTGCTGCTGCCAGCCTGCAGAAAGCCCAAAGCAACCAAAACAGTCCCCAACACCAAAGTGACTTCTGTGGCACTGATACCATGTTGGCTCAGGAGGCCACCAAATTCAGACAACCATTCAGGATTTTCTGCCATTTCCACTGCTCTTATGAACTAGCAAGTAAACTCATGGGAGAAGCTACTCAAAACAGGATTAATCTTTAAAGACTGGGCCTGCTTTCAGCATTCTCCTCAGTTTTTCCCCTCCCTGCTTCAGCCCGTCTCTGTGCTTTTATCTGCCAGATGGATGATCAGAGTGTAATTTTCCAGTCATAAATTTAAGTAGGGCTACCTATTTCCTGCAAATAACTGACAAAACCGTGCCATACATTTGTGCAGGTGCCATCCTGGGGAATTTTTCTGACAGGAACAGCAATACTTGCCGAGGGGGTGATCCTGCAGCCTGTTCCACGTCACAGAGCATGTTATTTGGAATCCCCTGGACTATTGTCAGGAAACTAAATGCAGTTATTTTTCTACTTTTTTTTTTTTTTACTTTTTTTTTTTTTTTTTTTTTTTTAAGGTGTGTGTAGCTAAGGACATATCAAATTGGAACAGCAATACTTGCTTGAGAGGGTGATCTTGCAGCCTGTTCCACATCACAGAGCATGTTATTTGGAATCCCCTGGACTATTGTCAGGAAACTAAATGCGCTTATTTTTCTATTTCTACCTTTTTTTTTTTTTTTTTTTTTTTTTGAGGTGTGTGCAGCTAAGGACATATCAAATTGTTTATGAAAGCTACAGAGGATATGTTAAACGGAAATGATGCTTTGAAATTAAACAGAAAAAACCTCCCGAAATGAACATGCTTTTAAAATCCTTCAGTACCGTCTAGGCTTGCGTGACCTCTTGTGGTCAAATCCCTGTCATGCGGTTCCACTTAAATCGCTGTGAGAGCGAGCATGACATTCTTGGCTACTTGTACTGAGAGGTAGGAGGTATTTTGGCTAAAATATTTGAAGGCAACTTTAGAAAAAACTATGCAATAAGTAAGAAAAAACTATGGGGAGAGCAGAGATAAAGGATCCTATTATTTAGCTGCCATTTCTTAGCTTTATTGTGGATCTGCCCGTAAAGCTGGCTGAAAGGCACCACCTTCAAGCAGCTCCTCCAAGCTTCTCCTCTTCCCAGAGAGCTGCTCCAGAGGTGGGAAGTTCTCCAGCGCGGGTGCCACAGCTCCCCCTTCCCTGAGGTCTGTGATACACGTTGATGAATTTGTATTCCTGTAATGTATGTTGATGAATTTATATTCCTAACCAAGTAGAATTCAGGAAAAGAATTAAATGAGTAAGAACTAAATATCAGTAAAAAATAGAGTAAACCCCTAATACTACTAACTCCTGTTAGCCAAAGGCTAACTAGGCACCAAAGGAATGCAAACACCTACACAAAACCCCCCCACAAAGATGTCACAACAAACAGATAAGAGACAATGGTGATGGTCAAAGGCTGATACCGTCTTGTAACAACACAATGGAGTCAGCAGAGGAGTCAGCAGAACCAAGAAAGGTAAAAGTCCAAGCCTGATGAAGACTCCTTACTTACCCCTTGAAGACCCCAATACATCTCCCCAAAAAGAAGACTCCGCCTAGATTCCACCCAGACTCCACCTATTATGAATATTATAATGAAATGAATATGTATAGAATTGTACTCAATATAAGAGAATGTCAGAGCTTTGATCGGTGTGCGTGAGGGATTGGGATTCTGCTCGTCCCCCGCACCCAGCGCTGCCTTGCTTACTGCAATTTTATTAATTAAACCAAGCTACTAAAGAGAACATTGAGTCTTGATCAGTGGTCATTTTTATAACAGGTCCTAGTGGGAAAAACTCCATCTCGACATTTATTGTAACAACCACTGTGGCCGCACTCCGGACAAGGGGCAGGGGTCGAAGCGCAGCGGTTGCTTAGCTCAGACCTTGCCGTGAGCTACAGAACTCGGAGAAGAACAGACCGCCCCACCACGGAGCGGAGCGGCCCGACGGAAGGCAGGAGAGGCAGCCCTGAGGCGACAAAAGCCCTCAGCCAGCGGCGGGAAGCGGGGTGGCGGGAAGCGGGGTGGCGGGAAGCAAGGGGGCGGGAAGCAAGGGGGCGGGAAGCGTGAATGTGGGAAGCGGAGGGGGCAGGAAGCCCAGGGCAGACGCAATTGGAGGAGCAGCTCCGGTGGCCGGGCTGCCGAGGGGGCGGTGGAGCGGATCTGGGCGGGAGAGATCCCCGCAACGCCCCTTCAGCCCTTCCCGCCAGCGGCGGCCGCGGAGCAGCCGGGGAGGGGGCGGGGCGGGGCGGGTTTGGGCCGCGCTTAGGCCGCGCTTGGCCCGCGCTGGCTGCCGGTCGCGGTTCCCGCCGTGGCCATGTCGCGGCAAAGCACTCTGCTCCGCTTCTTCCCCAAGGCCGCCCCGGAGCCTCCTCGGGCGGCTGCACCCGCCCCTGCCCCTACTCCCTCTCCCCCGCAGGCCGCCGCGGGGACCCGCCGCCGCGCTTCGGGCCAACAGAATGGCCGCCAGTCCGCCAGCCCCCCCGCCGGTGCGGCTAGCAACGGGACAGCGGGCAGATCGGCGGCCCGGCGCAGGGAGGGGAAGGACGGGGAGGACGGCGCGGCTGCCAAGGCTCCCGGGTACCCAGCGCGGGGGAGGGGAAACGGCGGGAGCGCGGCCTGCGTGAGGGGATGGGGGGGCGGGTGTGGGAGCGGCAGCGCCGCGGGGACGTTTTGCGGGAGCGGTGGCTGCCGTCGCGGTTGGAGCACCCCACGGGACCTGTGGGGTCCCCGTCCTCCCTCCCCCCTCCGACTCTGTCAGACGGTGGCCGCCCGCCGCCGCCTGGGCCTGCCGGGGCCTTCCCGGCCCGGGGTGGGGGGGGGGTGGGGGTGCGGGGGATGGCGGTGAAAAGTGACCCAAGCCTCACGCCGCGGCGGCCGCCGGCGGTGGCTGCTCCGCTCGGGCAGCGCTCGCCGGAGCCTCTGTTTGTCTGTCTGTCTGTCTGTCTGTCTGAACTACCGGCCCGGGGGTGACGAGCCTTGGGGCCGGGCAGGCGAGCGCTGCCGCCGGCTTCCCCTGTGCCGGGGTGTGGGGCGGCGGGAGGGGGGGTCCCGGTGCAGCAGCGCCGACAGCTGCGGGGGGAAAGGGACCTTATCTTTAGTTTTCCTCGCTTTGATATCCCACGTGTTGTCTCCGTGGTTTCTTATGGAGTTAATGTCCTGGTCATCAGCTGACCGAGTGTCGCTGATGGCTGGGTTGCAGCCCACGGGAACGTCAGGGATGGAGCCCGGTAGTGGCTCTGTTAAAGTCTCCGGAGAGAAGCAGAGAGCAAATAAAGGCTGCATCAGGTGGTTTGCAGTGGAGACAGGCTTTTTGTTTATTAATCTATTTTTTGTAGCTGGAGGGTATTTTGATTCTTACTCATTTCCTCTAGATGCTGTGTTGACAATCAGTCTCTACAGGAAAACTTGTCTTAATGAATGACTGTAATACTGTACCCTTCCTGTGATATTTCTCTTGTAGTTACTGCTTGGTTGGACCCAGTTACTCTTCCCAACCTTTACAAAATCCATTAAGAGTCCATGTACACGTGGATCACTGGCCCTGCTGGGCAGAGAGGTTGGACAAGGTGACACCCAGAGGTCCCTCCCAACCTCGACCAGTCTTTTGTGACTCAGAGTAGGGATCAGGTAGCACCTGGAAGAGTAAATCAGGAGACCCATTTTAAGAGAAGTAGTGATAGAGGTGAACTATGTAATTCAGGTTGCACCACCTAGTGAAGCCTTCTAACACCTTCAGTGGGCAAGCTGCTCAGAAGTAGCGTGCAGTTATGTTCTAGATGTTTATGCTCCATAAGTTACACATCTGTTGTCTTTGCAGTGTCTCCTGTGAATATTCACCTGGTGACGTGGTTTGGGCCAAGATGGAAGGTTATCCTTGGTGGCCATGTCTCATATACAACCATCCGACTGAAAAAACAATTGTCAGAGGAAAAGGAAAATCCACTCGTGTCCATGTGCAGTTTTTTGATGATAGCCCTACGAGGGGCTGGGTCAGTATTAAATATGTGAGGCCATATAGAGGTAAGAAATTTAAATAAAGCTTTTTGAAATTGAAATATGCCACTTGTTTTGGGAAAATAGCCATGGAGTATAGGATATGGTAGTCCTCATGGAGAAAGAGCAGCAAAACAAAGATTAATATTGCATGGAAAAGCATGTTCTGTGCTTTGTAAGTGACAAGACAAGTTTTTGAGGGTTACAGATAGATTTATGATTATACAGTTCTTTGAACATAAAACACTAAGCCCTCTAATTTGTTAGATTAGAATGCAAACTGAAAGCTTGCTTGTGTTTTTTTTTCCTCATCAATATAAAAGAGATCTAAAAGATAAATCCATTATTTCAGGTTAGGACAGTGCACAAGTCCTAATAAGGAATGTCAAACCTAAGGAGGACAAACCACAGTTTGTCCATAATCAAAAGACTAGTAGCAGAATGTTTGTTAGGTAACTAAGATTAATTCTACTATGATGTTATTTCTTTTAAGCAGTGCAGCACAGTTTTGTTAATAAAGTATGTAACTTGAGAATTCAGTGTTTTTTAGGGTAGTGCTCATAGTTACAGAGCATAGTTGCTTTTTGTAATTTTTGAATAAGTGACTTAGGTAACTAGTGAAAATCAAATGTAATAAAGAATTAAAACAACATTTTACATAATAAATTTCTCACGTTAATAAAGGTGATGTTTTCAGTGTAACAACTGAATTTAAACAGTTTCTTCTTTACAACTCAGAGTTTCATCTCATGTAGTCATGTAGTCTTTTTTTACCTTATTTATATTTAAGTATGGCTTAAGTGCAGTACGTTTAGTTTTAAATTAAAATGGCAATGTTATTACCATAAGCATTAGCATAGTTTAATGCAAATAAATTGGTCTGTCGTTTATGTGTAACTTCCCTGAAGGTATTCTTAAAGAATCAAATGTAATTTAACAGCTTGCAGTTGTACTTAGAAGCAAATACAGGTAAGGAGAATGGAGCTGTTTACCAAATGAAAGAAAGAAAAAAAAAAAAAGTGGTGAGAATGACCTCTAAAAGCACAGGATGGTAGATAACAATGCTGCTTGTCTGAATACATCTAGAAGTAAGCATAAAGAACTGGCTAAATGTGAGGCTAGCTTCAATTTTTGACAAAATTATTCATGGTTTTACAGGTTCATCAGATGAGGGGATGCTGAAGGGAGGTATGTTTTACAGTACAAAGCCTGAGATTAAACGAGCAATGACGCTTGCGGATGATGCGATGAGTAAAGATAAAACCCAGCGGCTTGAACTGGCAGTGTGCAGGGACCCCTCAGACACCGAGGAGGAAGAGGAAGAAATGGAGGTAGATTTTTTAGATATTTTTATTTTTTTAATTGCTGTCATTTTCAGGAATAATGCTAGAACTTAGAAATTGCCTCCTGGAGCTAAGCAGGGAATATCCTGTGGTTCCCTGGTGCTGTGATTACAGCTTATCCGCTTTTATTCATGCGTCCACGTGTGTCCTTGTTTCTTTTTCTGTACTGCCTCTGTTGTCAGGTCATACGCTGCTGTCTTACCTTTTCTAGGTGGAAAGACAAATCTAGTATCTCTTCAGTGTTCTGTATGGTAAGGCTTGACCTCAAAACTTAGTTAACTTCTCTATAAAGTATATAATCCCTCTTCACTGATCACTCTCGTTAGGCTGGATTACCCACTTTGTCACTCATAAATTTAGTGCTGCATTTCTGGTGCATCTTTTGATCTTCTCTATCTGCTATTCATATTACATGTCCCCCTAAGTTCTAAATTGGAAGTTTTAATTTCTCATAATATAGAAATGTCTAACTTTCAGAGTGTTTGTTATAAGGCATTCAATTGGAGCCTGTCCTCATCTGACAGAGCAGCACTGTACACTGTACTTTTAACACCAGTCTCTTGGTGAGGTAATTAAAAATAGATTTTTATTTTGTTGTATTGATGATGTATTGTGAATGATTCAAATATTATTTCAGTTGCCACCACATGCACTGGAATAAATTATTTTGGAAAGGCATGAGTAACGTGTGAATGGGATAGTGGTTTTCCTTACCTCCTCTGTCAGCATAGCCCATCTGCTCTTCATCCAGGGTCATGTTGACCCAAGGGACAGCTGCCACTCCAAGCATTGTGCTATGTTTGTGGCAACAGTGCAGTGGACACTGGTGCTTTACAGTCCCTCCATTGCTGTTTTTCTCCAGCTCCAGTGCTGGAGTTCTTCAAGTGTCAAGCTGAAAGGGCAAATAGTTTCTTTTCTTTCTTCTACACATGCACAATCTTCTGAAATGTTACTATAAATTAGTAGTCTCTGCTATCCTTTTCGTGGGTAGAAATAGATAATTAACTCAAAAAAGAAAATAATGGGCAAAATTCACATAGGCTAGTACAGAAAGGCTGCAAAAACCAATGATGTTTCTGACATATGTAAGCAGGAAAACATTTCAGCACAGTTAGCTTATGGAGGCATTCTCCTTTGCTGAATTTCATATACCATATGCTTTTTGTCCAGTTTATATGTTTTGTACATCAGTCTCAATTTTGAAAATCACGAATGATGCTGTAAAGAATACAAATAGGGGTAATTATGCCACTGGCTGGTGTCAGTTTCTTACATGAAAAAAAAATTAATTCTGTGAATTAATTAAGGTAAACTGAATTGGCTGTGACTCTTCTGTCTCCTGCTAGAAGTGTTATTGGTACTGCATTGCTGCACATTTTTGTGTGTGTGTTTGTAGCATCAATACTTTACTTTTTGTACCCAGAAGTTTTTAAAGGTTAATTAATTTTTCAGCAGACGAGTGAAAGTGCCTCAGGTGACAGTGATGACTACAATAGTGAGGAGGATATGAAGGAGAATAAGAAGCGAGCAACGAGCAGTGAAAGTGCCGTAAAAGTGAAACGAAGAAGAGTGTTGGATTCTGACAGTGATCACGATGGTTCTGACACCGAGTTCAAGCCTGATGTGAAAGAAGCAGCAAGCAGTGAGGAAGCTAGTAGTGGGGTGGATGAAAATGAATCTGCTGACACAGAGACAGACTCGGAGAGTGTTGCAGAAAGTCCCGTGAAAGTGCCTTCTAAACGAAAGAGAAGAGGGACAAGCAAGCCTGCTAAAAGGAGTAGCTCAGAAAAGGAATGTTCTGAAATGCCCAAAAGACCAGTAACTCTTTCTTCAGAAGCCAAGTCTAAGCTAACTTCGTTTGCAGCACCTGAAACTTTTGAATCTCAAGCAAATGCTTGCAGTGGAGGCACCGGTGAATTTGCAGTTTGGGAACATGAAAAGCTTGATTGGCTACAGGAAGGGAAAAAAAAAGATGTACACAGGAGACGGCAGGGTGACCCTGATTATGACCCATGTACTCTCTATGTACCTGAGAACTATCTCAACAAGTGTACGCCAGGAATGAGGAGGTGGTGGCAGCTGAAAAGTCAAAACTTTGATGCTGTGATTTTCTACAAAGTTGGAAAATTCTATGAGTTGTATCATATGGATGCAGTCACTGGTGTAAATGAATTGGGCCTGATCTTCATGAAAGGTACTTGGGCTCATTCAGGTTTTCCAGAAACTGCATTTGGCAGATTCTCTGATGTTCTAGTGCAGAAGGGCTACAAGGTTGCCCGTGTTGAACAAACAGAAACTCCTGAAATGATGGAAGCGCGCTGCAAGGCAATGGCCCACCCAACAAGATTTGACAGGGTTGTACACCGAGAAATATGCAGAATCATTACCAAAGGCACTCAGACATACAGCATTCTGGATTGTGATCCTTCTGAGAACCATAACAAATACCTCCTCTGTGTTAAGGAGAAAGATGCTTCCTCTGGACAGCGTGTTTATGGGGTCTGCTTTGTTGACACATCAGTGGGCAAGTTTTATGTAGGCCAGTTCTCAGATGACCGGCACTGTTCAAGGTTTAGGACTTTAGTAGCACATTACACTCCTGTGCAGGTGCTGTATGAGAAGGGGAACCTGTCTGTGGATACACAGAAGATACTGAAGGGCTCACTTGTTTCTTGCATTCAGGAAGGGCTGATCTCTGGTTCACAGTTCTGGAATGCATCTAAAACGCTAAAAGTCCTTCTTGAAGAGGGATACTTCAAGGAGAAGCAGAACTCTGAAGGATGTTTTCTGCCCTCTGTAATCAAATCTCTGACTTCAGAGAGTGACTCACTGGGATTAACTCCTGGTGAAAACGGTGAATTAGCTTTGTCAGCTCTTGGGGGATGTGTCTTCTATCTCAAGAAGTGTCTGATTGATCAGGAGCTGTTATCACTGGCAAACTTTGAGGAGTATGTCCCTGTGGATATTAGTACTGCAAAAAATGTGAGCTCATACAGTTTCTTTGCCAAAACTGACCAGCGGATGGTGCTGGATGGAGTCACCCTGATGAACTTGGAAGTCCTGCAGAACAGAACCAATGGAACCACAGAAGGTACTTTGTTGGAAAGGATTGATTCTTGTTGTACACCATTTGGGAAGCGACTTCTGAAACAGTGGCTCTGCGCTCCACTTTGTAACCCTAAATCCATCAGTGATCGTTTAGATGCTGTTGAGGACCTTTTGGCAGTGCCACATAAAATGACTGAAGTTTGTGAGCACCTGAAGAAACTTCCTGACCTTGAAAGGTTACTCAGCAAAATTCACAGTATTGGATCACCACTTAAAAGTCAGAACCATCCTGACAGCAGGGCCATCTTTTATGAAGAAGTCAAATACAGCAAAAAAAAAATTGCTGACTTTTTGTCTGCACTGGAGGGGTTTAAAGTAATGAATGAAATTGTTGCTATCATGGAAGAAATTGCCAGTGAATTCAAATCCAAAGTCCTTAAGCAGATAGCCACTCGCAAAGCCAAAAATCTGGGTGGTCACTTCCCAGACTTGAGTGCAGAGCTGAAAAGGTGGGATACTGCTTTTGATCATAACCAGGCTCGAAAGACAGGAGTGATTACTCCAAAGGCAGGGTTTGACCCCGATTACGATAAAGCACTTCAGGATATTAAAGCTACTGAGGAAGATCTTAACAGCTACCTGGATAAGCAACGCAAACTGCTTGGATCCAAATCCTTGCTGTACTGGGGGGTAGGCAAAAACCGGTACCAAATGGAAATTCCAGAAAGTGCAATATCACGTAATTTACCTGCAGAATACCAGTTGAAGTCGAGCAGGAAGGGATATAAACGCTACTGGACCAAGGAGATTGAGAAGATGCTGGCTTCACTGGTGAATGCGGAAGAGCGCAGAGACGCAGCGCTAAAAGACTGCATGAGGCGTTTATTTTACAACTTTGATAAAAATAGCAAAGCCTGGAGGACAGCTGTGGAATGCATTGCTGTGTTAGGTAAGAAGTTTCCTTCATTTTGACATACAATACAAGTAGTACATCATAGTGAACGATGAAATCTCATCTGGATAAGCAAAGAAGGCTTGTTGCCAGCTCCTAATTTGTATTTTTAAAACTGATTGTGGTAAAAGCACTGATTATTAATAAACAGTGGTGGACTGTTTCCCTTCTGACAGTAAATGGCAGAAGAGGTGGGTCGCTGAGTCTTGGTGTTTGCAAGACATCTCTCTTTTCATTTCTGGTGAGTGGCTGTAGGTGTGCAGCTGAGTATTCCTCACAGTTCAGTGTAGCCTGGTGGGTCTCCCACTCTGTCTGTCATTCGTCTGCATGGATTTGTAGCTTCTTAGTAAATTAAGGCAGTGATGCAGATGGAGGTATAAAAATTTAATGTGCTAGTCATCTCTTTTACCTCTGAGCAGACTGCTTTGTCAGTGGCCTTGAAAAATATAAAAAAATGGTCACTGTCAGTGCTTTGAAGAAGGTAGTCTTGTAGGAACGTTCTTCTTTGTAAGAAGACTTCCCCAAATCTTGCATAAATTTCCAGGTGGAATAGTCTCCTGTATTCCCTTCTTGTGATTTGCATACTCTTGTACTCTGAATTACCTACTAGCAGGAGGCACTCTGAGATGTCTTTGCTGCAAGGTAAAATAAAAGCATTGTCTGAATGCCACTGCAGCAGAAACGGGGAAGGGACTGGCAGATGGGGAGCGTTGTCTATGAAAGAATTCTGAGTGGGCTGAGAGAGATGGGAAGCAGGCACGTTAGCCAGGGTAAGTACTGAAAATCCAGGGGGAGGGATGAGCTTTTAGGTGTAGCTGTAATAAAGTCTCTAAAATCATGTAACATGGTCTCACTTCTGTAGGTAATCAGTTTTTAGGACCTTAGAGCTAGGCTAATTGAGTGGGTTTCGTGCTGCTTTCAATAGAATTTTGATACTTACACTGGCAATTTTCAATCAGTATTTATCATTATTAACAAAGAAATTCACTGTCACAGAAGCTTATTTCGTCTTTACTTATCCCAAGTGGAAGAAAGCAGTATTTTATACATGTAAGTTTAGAAATAGCTTTTAAAGTGAAATGACATAAATTAAAAACTAGAGAGGATTTTTAATCTTATGTCAATAGAACCTGGAAGGATAGAGGAATGGCATTGTGAGTATCTCCACCTTTTATTCCTGGAGTACTTTTTGGGTATTTTCTGTAACAAGAAAATTGAATAAAAATGGAAAATTGTTCCAGTGAGTAAATGCATTCCAGGGAATGAGTAAAGAAAGGTGAAAGTGTGACTTACTGGAATTTCTCTGTGTCTTCCAGATGTCTTGATGTCCCTTGCTAACTACAGTCAAGATGGTGATGGACCGCTGTGCCGACCTGCAGTTGTACTGCCTGTGGATAGTGCTCCTCCCTTCCTAGAACTTCAACATTCACGCCACCCATGCATTACAAAAACTCTCTTTGGGGATGATTTTATTCCTAATGACATTATGATAGGCACGAAAAATGAAAATTGCAGTAGTGAAGCTTCCTGTGTGTTAGTAACTGGCCCGAATATGGGTGGCAAATCTACGCTGATGAGACAGGTGATTGACTGTCTACCCAATGTTCCATGGTACCTCTCTTTGGCATAAAGAAATGATATGACTTAACTAAACAAACATCAAAGGATGTCCCAGCATGGGTCTTCAGGGTGTGATTGCTCCAGGACAGCAATTAGACTGTAAAGGCAAATAAAATCTGGCAGAAAATGCCCATGTTTAGATAGCAGATTTTCTACTCACTTGTAGAGTAAGTTTTACTTCTCTTATGAGTGATGGTTGGCAAAAAGTGAGGTTATCTTATATTGTTTTCAAGTAGCCTTATCCAGCACATGACATCCTCTTGCAAAAGATGCAAAGATGCTTTTACAGGTTGAACAAGGTGAAAACAGATCAGGGGCAACTGGGAAAACAACTGAGCATTGCTTTAAAAACACTGCTTGCTATGATAACTTGTGTTTTGAAGGTTTTCAGAATAGTTTAGACCTACTTGAGATGAGTACTGCAGCCTGGAGCTGTTGAAACAGTCGGAAGCCCTGTGTGGTCTGGTATTTGTTTTAGGGGAAATACAGTTTAATACCTTCATTCCTTATGTGGAACCGAGATTCCAAGCCCATAGGGAAAATTTTTTAATCTTTGTTCTGCAGGCTGGTCTCCTGGTTATAATGGCTCAACTGGGTTGCTACGTACCTGCTGAAGTCTGCAGGCTCACACCAATTGACAGAGTATTTACACGGCTTGGAGCCTCAGACAGAATTATGTCAGGTGAGTTTCTGAAATCCAGATGCCCTAATTCCTTTACCACTGAGTGAGTTTCTTTTCTTGCTTTAAGTGGCAAGTTGGAGAGGGACAGTCTGTGGATTTCACAGGGAGAGCTGGGCAATTAATTTGGTGTCTCTCATTGTTCAGAGTGGAAGCAGGATTATGCAGTTATGCTTGATTTGTTTGATATGCTTATCCTCCATTAATTTGGGCAGACACATAGGGACACTTTTTAATGATTTTTAATCGTAAAAGCTTGCCTTCCAGCTGGATGCAAGCCTGAGGAATATCTTTTGGGGTATTTTATAGTTGATTGTATTCTACTTACACAGGTATCTTTTTCTAAGTGTTCTAGAATTGGAAGGTGATGTTCAGGTAGCTGTTGGAGTTGTTTTTGTACAGAACGTGTGCATTATGTCTGAAATAAATTTCTTCAGATGATAATGAAAGACAGGCTTCCTTCTAGAAAGGAGTTGTTGACAATTGTTGGGAGTATTTTGTTTCCTTCTTGGAAAGGAAGACAGGTGGAGGATGACACAAAGTGGAATGGGAAAGTCTGGCTTTGGTGGTAGGCGAAGTGTGGCAGGGCTAGAAAAACAAAGTATTTGTTTTAGTAATAAAAGTAACATCACAGTTGAGGTGGGTGTATATTTTCTGAGATCTGAAAACTGTGGGTCAGTGGATATGAAAGTGGATACTGAACTTGTTGCACGGGACTTTGGAAATTAATCACTTAGTTCTTATCTTAAAAAATATCTACACTTTCCCAAATTGAGGCTTTTCTTAGTAGTCATACTATTTTAAGTCTTTATTTGCTCATATATTTTTAAGTATTTATGGTAGAAATAAAAACTGTCCTTTTTGCTAGAGAGAGATGGTCAAGAAAAAAGTGCAGCATTTTCAACTTTTTTTCTATGAACGGAGATATATTTTTTTCTCTTTCAAATATGTGCAGAAATCCTTTAACACTTTGCATCACAAGACTGAGCACTGCTTTGAAATTTGTTCTTGAGGCATAAGTTTCCACACTGCATAAAAACCTAAGCACAGAGCAGGTTGTACCACAGCAGTCATTTGAGTTGGATGTCAACAGGGTGTTTATGAAGTAAATTTTAAGTAATATAATATTAAATTGCCTATAAAATTGTAGGGATTTATTTTCTAAAGTGAATAAATGGTTATTTTGAAACATTGTTAAAAATATTTAATGCTGAAGACTTATTTAAACAGATGCAGAAAACCTGGATTGCTGGACACAATAATCCATGTTGAAAAATTTAGAGAATAGCAGTGCTTATGCAGTGTGAGTACAGGAATACCTGCCTGCACTGGAGTAACATTAATTGCTGCAGCATGTGATTATATGTGATGAACCTTACAAAGACCTAGTAAATCTGGACTACATATATGTATATAGTAAATCTGGACTTCATATCATGTGCATGGGTCTGGATGTACTGATTGCTTGTAATCTGCTAAAAAACAATGTAGGGTCTAAAACTCAAGCCTTGTATTATCTGGGTTGCTGGAACTCCTGTAAGATGTTCAATCCTTAGCAGCAGTTTATTTCTTTTTATTTCACTCGAGTACATAGTACTGCTGGCTTAATTATCTGAATAACTGATTGCCTTATGACATCAGCAACCAAGCCAGTAAGACTGTAGTCTCTCTGCTTGCTTTTTCACACTGAATAGCCACGTGTTTTAAGCTTGCTTTCCCCAAGAAGGGGAAAAAGATTTTCCCCCAGTTGTGTCTTTTGTGCCCTCTTGTCCAGTGGGTACACATAACCAGTGCTGTTAAAAGTAGACAGATAAGGTGGCCTAAAACTTATTTGCTAAATTAATTGTACTTGTGCCCATGTCTGTACTCATAGGGAACCAAAATCTGCCTTTCCTGGCAAATCGGAATCCTTTTGTTTTCATGCTGAAAAAAGGTTGTATGTTTTCATGGTTAGTTTTTGTCAAAATTCATTTTGGCTTGACTGAGGCTCAGGTGCACATTTAATCCGGTTTTAGTTGTGCTTTTCTTATATTTGAAAAATAGTAATTCATGGCTTTTGTTTCCTTTAAAGGTGAAAGTACCTTTTTTGTTGAATTGAGTGAGACATCTAGCATTCTCCAGCATGCAACAGAGCACTCCCTTGTTCTTGTGGATGAACTAGGTAATTAATTATTTTATAATAGATGGAAATTAAATCCAAGATTAAAAATTATCTGTTGGGCTGTTTAAATGGCAATCAAGTACACAGGGGTAACTATCTTGATGTTGCTAGTGTGTGGTGGACTGTATCTACAGAAATCTCTCTAAACCATGTATGTTTTTATAACATACATGGGAGCTAATACAACACCCTATACCCCCATCTATTTTTAGCTGCATTTTCTTGCTTTTCTTTGTGTAATTATTTGCAGCAAACCTTGAACAAGCCAGGAGCAAGACTCCAGCAAAAGACATTTGTGCTCCTTTCAGTGCAGAAGAGTGTGTGATTGTTGGAGTGGAAATACTTGGGTTACTTCACCCTGATGCTGGTGGCTCTTGCTGTTGTTTATCAGTCTTCCTCACAGCAAGGAGGGAGAGCAACACACAATTTATTGACACAAACAATGCATTGTATTTGTCTTTGCTTTCCCCTTTCCTCTCCAGGCAGAGGGACAGCTACCTTTGATGGAACAGCTATAGCCAGTGCCGTTGTGAAAGAACTTGCAGAGAAAATCCAGTGTCGGACGCTGTTCTCCACACACTACCACTCACTGGTGGAGGATTATTCACACAATGCAGCTGTGAGGCTTGGTCACATGGTATGTGTGAGCTGTAACACCCCTATTGTGGGCACTGATGTATAGGATTATTTTTAAAGGATAGGCAGACCTCATGCTGTGCATGTTTTTCTGAACTCTTACGCCCAAAGTCTCAGAGGTGCCTTGAGAAAAAGATGTGATTTTTCATGGATTTATTAATCTGTAACTTCTACACACTGACTGGTAACTTTCTCTCTCTAGGCTTGTATGGTTGAAAATGAGAGTGAAGATCCAAGCCAGGAAACAATCACCTTCCTTTATAAGTTCATTGAAGGAGCATGTCCAAAGAGCTATGGCTTCAATGCAGCAAGACTTGCCAATATCCCAGAGGAGGTTATTCAGAAGGGGCACAGAAAAGCAAAAGAGTTTGAAAAAATGACCATTTCACTGAGAGCATTTAGGTAAGGCTTTTCAGGTTTAACTTGCACATCGCTTAGTGGGCATCTTGTTAACATTTAGAGAGGCTTTTGCTCATAGTCTTGTGAGCAGAGGGGGAAGTTAAAACTATTTTAATGAATACCAAATGTATTTCACAGGTGGTGGGGAATTAGTAAAGCCTGACTACACAATGGCAGATATGATGACTAATGTGGTATTTTTAAGCCTTGGGTCACTGTGCTGGCTAGTCTCTAGGGCTAAGACCTTTAATTTGCAGAGGTGCTGGGCTGGCTGCAGGTGGGGTGCTGTAGTAATACTGGAATCCCCAGTGGTTGCCTCTGCATCAGGCACCGAGGGCCCCTGGCAGCCCCCTACACCAGAAATGAAATGGCATCCATGTCTTGTAAAGCTGTACAGGTAACACAGAGCTTGGGCCCTGTCCTCTGTGTCTCTCCCATAAAGCTGACTTCAGTGTTCTCCTTAGGTATCTGTGCCTGGTGGTGGATGGTGCAACACGTGATGCAAATGCTGTTCAGAAACTTGCCACTATGATCAATCAGCTGTAAGAACACAAGTGGTTTTGTACTGACGGTTTCTCAAAAAGGTTGTATCAGACAACATTATGATCTAATAAACTTTATTTTTTAAAAATGACCATTTTTCCATTGTCTTTCCTAGGAAATTAAACCCTTTAATTCATACCTACTCTCTACATAATGGTTATTGAGTACTCCACAATATATTAAGTCTAGATGTTATGGTACATGCATACACTTTCAGGCTGTTGATTACCCACTGTCACCAATACACATAAATGGAAAAAAGCTATGAAACTGTATAGGGCTGTATATATACTTGTCTCAGCTTCATTAGAGCAGGAAATTGCTGTGATTTCCAGCAGATTATGTAAGTAATGTCCGGACTGTTCAAAAAAAACTATGAACAGAGTAAAGTACAAGACTGTTTTGAGGAGACTTTCTACTGTGTACTTTAAAACATAGTATAATTTCATTCACAAAACTTAGTTACATGGGTACTTTGTTTTATAGTGCATTATAGTCTAGGAAGTCTCATTAAAACACTCACTTTTTTTGTTAGGGTGGTTTGAGTACAGACTTGCTGGGGCAGGAAAGGAGATTATTCTAACTTCAGAGGACACCAGAAAAATTGCTGGATATAATTTAAGATTAGTGTTTTCTCTTTCATAGAAAGAACGTACATACTGGGACATGAGTACAGGTACAGCAAGTCTAGGTGTGCTAACAAAACAGGACACATTCAAGTACAATAAGATTTTTTTTGCTTGAAATTAGAAACAAACTACATGAGATTAAAGCATTAAAATCATATTTCTCAATCTGAATAAATGTTAAAAAATCAAAAGAAATGCAGAAGTGCTAGCTCACATTTTTTACCATGTTACAAAAGCAATTGGTACCCATGTCCATAAAGGCAGCAACAAAGAATGCTGCTTGTCTACAGAATAGTACTACTGCAAATTGGACTGCGTTTCAATGCTACTTGTAAAAACACCAGCTTTCAGAAGTTGGTATCTGTACAAAATTGCAGCTTATTTTTCTTCACTTCTGTCCCTTCAAAGTCTTTTGTTTACACAGTAATGCTAAAACGCCCAGTTCTGTTATCCTGAGTCAACATATTGCCACTTTCTTTTTTGGTAGGTTGAGCTCCATAGTGTCAACACCTCACACATCCACTTTAATACAGTCTCTTTCTGCAGAAATGGGCAAGTATAACTTCCTCCAAAAAAAAAGTTTTAACAGTTATGATATTAGAATGGCAGGACTTTCTTTCTGAAAGGAATTCAGTTGTGCTGCAATGTATTAGATTCTATAGGTGGAGCAGAGTCATATAGTGTATCTGTATCATGTGTAGGTTCTCCAGCAAGTGTACAGGGATTAGACAGTGTTCCAGCACCACAGTCACAGAAAAACCTAGGAAGAAAGAGAGTTCTTTAGTTTCTACTTTACTTGTGTTGTAAAAATTGCTCAACATACTTGTCTGACACATACCTATCATGTCTAATGAATTCTACATCATGTCCTTGATGGCACTTCTTAATGCAGTTCACACATATGGCATTACGGTCTGTGGTGTTGCAGGTGTGACATCTAAAGCAAAATGCATCAGGTTAGGCATCAATCAGCAACTTGATAAGCTAAGGAGAGTGCTTGGGGGTGATGTGGGGGAAGGAAAGCACCAAAGAAAGGATGTGTGCCTTAAACTTAAGAATTTGGCAAGAACTTAAGATTTCATGGCATGCTTTTGGTTGCCTGTTTTGAAAAATGTAGTTCTGTCGTGTAATCCCATAGGCTCAGGTTCACAGAAACAACATTTTCCTCAAGCCCACAGTAAATTCCAAGACAACAGGAACTTTTTAAACTTTTTTCCTCAGCTGAGGAAAAGCACACGTGCGTTAACAGACATAGCAACTGTGTTTAGAAGTCTTGATTGTTTACTTGGAAACTTAGCCGTGGGTGACAGAAAGAACCTGTTACCTGTAGAAGTCATGCATTGGGTAGCTGGTGTAACTTGATATCTTATATAAACACTGGCCTCTACTGACAGCTTTTTCTATAGCATCTTGATTGTTCATTATTTTGTTATCTGTTGGGGAAGAAAAAAGCCAAAAAACTAATCATATCCGGATCAACGACTTTTTTTTTTTTCCATGTGTTAAAGCAGAAGGCCTCCCCCCTTTTTAAAAGCTAAATGCTTTAGGAATGCTTAGTTCTATGCCTGCATTTTGGTGTTGGCATGTAAGCATATCAAATACTCAATACCAGATTACAAGGAAGATGCTCAGTCAGTGCAGTACACTCTTCAGATCAGAAAGAATACTCCTCTCTGCACACGATGCATAAAGTAGCTGATAAGCCTTCATTTAAACAATATTTGTTAATGGGCTTGTGAATAAATTATTAGAGAAACAAGCCTCCTGTATCAGGCTTAAGTTTTCTATTGAGAAATCTGAAACCCCAATGTTTGAAAGCTTCTGGTCTATTGTAAGGACTTATACACATTCCTGAGAGAGCAGAAAAGCATGGCTCTTCCCCCAGGGGAGTTTTAAGAATAAGGCACCTTCCAACACAACAGAAGTTAGAATTAGGTCTGACCACCTCCAGCAATTAAAAGACATGTCCAAGGCATTGTGAATTTGATAATCCTCTCTGTTAATTCAACTGCTAAATCTTCTGTCAAGTCCCAAAGTCCACCTCAAAATTTTTTCTGCTCCAAGTAGCATCACAGCACTGACAGAAGCAGTCAAGTGAGCCCTGGAGCCCTGAAGCTCCTGGAGCCAGGCCTTCTGCTCTAAATGGTGTAAATAATACAAGGGAAAAAGCATTAAAAAAGTAGAGCCAAGTAGGTAAAACATGCAAACAGGTTTTTTGTTCTAGAATAACATCCTGAAGCTGTCTGGTATTCAAACCATCATCTTGTCCAAGAGGATCATGTCTTGTGCACGCTTCCCCACTATACAGGGGAATTTTATGTGAAACTTCCTATTTTAATTTTAAAAGTTGATACGGAATTGGGAATATTCATGCTTTTAGACCCCAAAAGCCAAATGAGACATATTTCTTTACTGGACAGTTGTTTTCAGATGTGTGACTTTCCACTATACTAACTTAGAACTGGAATTTGAGATGGGACAAAGACCCAAATTTTGAGCTAATAACATAGTTTTAACATAACAGGAAAGCCATATGGTAACAAAACTTTAAGTGACCCTTGAAACTCTGTCTGTGTAAAAATCTAAGACAGCTTAAGCTTGGCTTATTTCAGCTAAAACCCAGTTACTCAGCTTAAGGTGGTACCAAATCCGAGCCAAAAAAAGAGAAAAAATGGCACAATAAACCCAAAACCCAGCACCAAGTAAGAAAATGCAAAGTGAATGATCTACCAATGAGAGCTCAGGCTCACCTTTCATCGTGACATTGACACCAGATGCTAGAAATAAACCTCCAAAACGGTTGTTGAAAATTTGATTACCTTCTAATGTTGCAGTGGCATGATTTGTTATTTCAATACCTTTATTGGGTATGGGGAACAAAGAAAAGAAAAGAAAGTGGGAAAGTTAATTCCTTGGTGATTGTGCATTTGTACCTCTCTCATGACCTATTGTTTGTTCATTTTTTAAACCACTCTGGGGGAAAAAGAAAAATGTACTATAAATTGCTATAAATCTGAGGTTCAAATATTTCTTTGAGTCCCTTCAAAGAGCTGCAGCTGGCATGCATGGTTTCTGGTAGTAACAATACACTACTGGTTTATCTGATAATGAAATAGTACAATGATGTATTTTCAAGGGATAAGATTTTTTGGTGCTTAAAGCTGTCATCTTCATGTATATTTTAAAGTTCTTGTGCACATACCTTTCCCTTTAAAAATATCTTTTTTTAAAGTTCTCAAGATGGGCACCTAAAATTCACTTCTTTAAATCTTAGCTTTTATCAGTAACCTGTGTCTTCCAAGTCATTTGTCCAGGACTGTTCTTGACAGCAACCTATCCTTCCCCCCCACCACACTGAAACAACACCTTTAGAGGCTCTTCTCAGAACACTTGCTTCTTCTGAAAGAAAGATGGGAGAAAACTCAAGAATGTAGTTTTAGTTGAAATGGCATGGAATGAAAGATGTATGTAACTGTGATCATTAAACAGCAAAAATGCACAAAAATTACTAATAAACATTCTTATGTCTTTTGGGGTACGAAATGCTCGTTTTAACAAATTTTCAAGTTTGTGGAGTGAGAAAGTTGAACTTCAGATGTAATTCAGAACCCTTTAAAATGTATATTTGCCATCTCTTAGGTTTTAAAGCAGTGATGTAATATTCCAACCAGCAGATCAACTGTAAATATGTCCTAGACAACTTTATAAATTACTTCTAAAATAAAATAACAAGAAAGTACTTCGCAGAAAAATGAGAAGGCGGAATACACGTTGCTCATCAACATACTAGTAATTCCAGAGATTGCTGTAAAGATGTTCAGGCTACATTTCTGAATTCTCAAATAATTTATAGAATACACTAAAGATATCCCAGTCTGTGTTAAAATGTCTAAATACTGTGGAGTAAAGAAACTCTAAGTTAGTTTTGTGAAGAGCTTACTCTAAGCTCTAATGCTTCAAAATTTAAACAACACAAACCTGCGGCAAATCCATCGAATATTCGATTTTTCCTTAGCACGGGGTGGCTATTGGTGCTGATAAGAACACCAGCTTGAGCATTCCTGAAGATATCATTCTCTTCCAGAAGACCTACAACAGACCAAAGGCGACATATGAACTTGCTAATGTTTCCTTACCTGTAACCATTCTTTGAAATATTATCAAAATATCTCGGGTATCATCATTCTGCTAATTCTTTTGATTTGGGGAATATTTACCAACAGCACTGAAGTTAGTGACAGAAGTTTAAAGTCATTCTCGGTGTACAGTCATGTCATATTTTTGCAGTATACAAAAAAGAATTTGAGATTGTATGCACCATTACAGAAAGCTTTTATTTGTGAGGAAACACTAAGTCTTTTCACTTTGAAAAGTTTTTTTCAGTTTTTCCAACCACTGCATGTTCTTGTCTTCTAAAACAGGCAGCCTGGCAAAGCAAAGCTTAACTTGCATTTTTGCTATTGTGGGACAGGATTACTTTAAAATGCTCAACTTAAAATTAAAACTCATTTCCAGCAAGTGATTATCTATAAAAAAATCAAAAGATGCTATCAGGACACACAAGAGTCAGGAGATTTCTGAAAAGGACAACTTTAAAATTTACAAATATACAGGAGATTCCTTAAAGATTTTTTTTTTCCCTAAATCTTTGACAATTGGTAGAATCTGAGCTGTTCAAATACATGACTTTGGCAACATGACCTGAGTTCAACATTGCCCTTTCAGTCAAATGGCAAAGCTCACAAAAGCAGGTGGGATAAAGGGACTGTCCTAAGCAGCAATCTAACAGTTTTCTTGGATGAGATTATCTCTCTGCCTCACACAGTCTGCAGTATTATTGATTTAATTAAGACTAAAAAGCATCAGTCTATGGTAATTTTATTTCATTACTATTTTTTATTACTTCAGGAGACAAGAGCTAGGTTTCTAAGAGCACTTCTAAAAGGACACTACTGACTCTGAAATTAAACTCTTATCCAGAATAATCAGTATATGCCAGTAAGGGAAAAAACTACCTCTTCCCCCATTAAATATACAGATGCCTCCATCTCTTCCATCATGGATTTTATTTCTTCTTAGTGTAGGATTACTGTCTGTTTTAATCCATACACCAGCCATTGCATTATCAAAAATTTCATTGTCTTCTATAAATCCAAGCCCTAAAATTGAAGGAAGGGTGGAAAAAAAATAAAATCAAAAAGGATAATAAATGGGAAGAGGTAATATTGCAGAATACAAACAATATGGGATAAATATGAAAAACAAACCTACCAGAATTATAGACAAGAATACCACCATTCTGACCACCCCAGATCTTGTTGCGTCTAATTTTGGGGTTGCTTCCAGTTCTAGAGAGAAATGTAAGCAAAAAAGACATTGAAAACAATTTTCTCTGTCCCAAGGACAAATGTTTAGAACACCTCTACAAAAGTGCCCCATAGATCTCACCGCTTAAACATCTCACTAAAATATGGTTACTTCCAAAAGGCAAACATACGTAGCTTTACAGACTTCAAGGACCACACATTCTAGGGAATTATCCAGGCTGTATTAGCAATAATTTTCTTCTAAGCTGAAGCAGAGGATATTTTGACATAAATGATTGAAGAAAAAAAAAAAGCAAGCTATTTTTAGAAACAGAGTTACAGGAACAGTTAAAAAGGCACAAAGGAGCACAAAACAAGCAACTTCTGCTTTGACATAAAATCAGAATACGTTTTACCTTATCTGAACCCCTGAGTACATGTGATTATAGATGTCATTGTCTTCTAATACGCCATGTCCGTTGTCGTAAAAATAAACTCCAACCTAGCAGATCAAGAATTAAATTATTAGGTCCTACATAAGGGAAGAACTTTCTTCTCTATGGCATCCTTGCAATCACAAAAGCAAAACTCACCTGTTTCCCACTGTGTATTCTGTTTCTCCTCAAGACTGGAGTGCTCCCTGTTGTCACCCAGACCCCAGCCAAAGTATTGCTGTAAACTTCGTTTTCCTCAATCACACCTTGTCCTTTTTCATGCTAAATTCAAGACAATTTAAGAGTTGAGGAAAGCAGGTAACTGCCAATACTGTCTTTCTGGCTGTACCCATCCGTCCCAAAAATGGCTTCTTTAAAATAATTTTTTTCTGAGTACCTATTTTCACTTTTTTTCTACATAACTGTAAATTGTGAATCTGAATGTTTGCCATGACATGAAGAACATTCTGCATGTAAATACAAGACTCTGCAGTGTTATTTGCAAATCCCTGCTAAGTGTTGGTAGAAGAGGTACTTCCCCCCCAGTGCCATGAAATTAGATAAAAACTGTGGTGCCTGGCACTTAAACATATACCCACCCCTGTCCACCAGACTGACAAAAAAATAGCATGTTTTTTCTTTACCACGTGTCTGAACTTAAAAGTAAAGCAACAGTATTGCTGGTCAGGGTAAGCTCTTCTGGTTACATTTACAGCAGGAATAGAAGACTCTGCACATCAGCACCTTTAGCTGAACCTTAGGTATTTTGTCAGAAAGACACACAAATATTTCTCAGATTATAATATTGCTTAAGGAAACCTGATAGCTCTCCCAGTTCAGTTAGCAGAGCCCTTGTACAGGCTGGAAATTGTGTTTTATTCCTCACTTTTATAATACCTGACTGTAAAGCAATTGCAATGTGTATCACCCTGAAGGCAAAAAAAAATACATTTTCTCAGGTTAGTGGTAAATACATTACACTCAAAAAAGCTGAACACATTTCTAATTGATGTTGGTTTTGGTTTTTTTAATGACAAACTACATGAAAACTAAGTCTTTGAAGATATTTTAACCAAGAAATAGTGAAATTCTGTCATTTATCCCATTTTTTTCCCATCTGGAACAAAAATAATTGAGTGACATAAAAACTTTCATCTTTTAAATACTAGCATAGCCTATTACAGTTAATCTAGTTTGTAACATAGAAAATTCACTTTAATGGCAATCAAACATTTTCCAATGCTCACATGAAGAGAAAGCAAGTTTGTATGCCTGTTTGTAGGTAGTACTTACTACATAAATTCCACCATGTTGACCATCATGAATCTTGTTGTGTCTCACTATGGGACAGCTGTTTGTTCGAATCTGTATTCCTGCTAATGCATTACCTGTTAATAAAAATATTACTTAATAGAACTTAAATACTCTTTTTTTTTCAGAATTCAAGATGTGATAAGCAATTCAGCTTACCATAAATGTCATTTCCCTCAATAAGGCCTCTTCCATCACCAAAGATATAAACACCACCTTGATTCCCATTAAAAATTGCATTGCCCCTAAGAAACAAAGTATCCACAGTATGAAATTATTATAATACACTTGTACAATTTTATACATGTATGTAGCATCTAAGACTGTACAATATTCATATCTAAAATAGAGAATTTATGTTCTGTAGCTTTGAGAAACACATCCTTCAAAATATACGTGCTAATTAAAAATACATTTCAACTAAACCCAAAGCAATCTTATTCTTAGATCTACAGGAGTATTTACAGTTAATTATAATTACATGAAATATAATCGGACCTTTCCCATCCCCACCAAATCTGTTCTTCTAAGTAGTAAAATAACAATGAGAAAAACAGTACCTTATTGTTGGGTCACTGTTTGAGGTAATCCAAACACCTGCAAAATTGTTTGCATAGATTTTGTTCTCTATGAATTGTCCTCTTCCTTTTTCATGAACATAGATTCCTCCAGTCTGGCCGTGATGGATTTCACACCGAACTACTGTTGGATTGGCATAGGCTTTCACTTCAAAACCTGCTATCCTGTTTCTATGTATGTTGCAGCTTTCAAAATAGCCCTTAAGACACAAAATATCCAGTTTCTTGTAAAAGTTCTTTATAAAATAGAAGGCTTTTTCCCAGCCTTCCCCCCCAATACAATAAATTGAAAAGAAACAGTAAAAAAATTTGAAATACTTAAGTACTTAATAGCAGTTTAAAACACTTATTGCCAGTGTATCTTTCTTTCTGCAAAATAAAACACTGTTTCAAAGACACTCTGTTCTCATTTCTATTTATTACTACCCACAGAACACCAAGAAAGAAATGGCAACTCTGGATATAGAGCCTCGAAGAGGACTGAATATAAGATGTCCTTATTAGCTCCTATTGATAAGACTCCTTTCAAAGGCCATAAAGCCCACAGGTCCATATAAAAAGGATAGTGCTACAGAGAAAACTGCCTACTTATTTCCAGACCCCAAACCATGTCTCTTTGGTGAGAATGTGATTTATTTAGGAAGAATTCTCCTAAATTTATTTGAAACAACTGGATACATATGGATGTGGGAGATGAGTAATCTTTCCAGGGCTTGATTTTTCTGAGTGGCCAACCAGTAAACTCCCCCCATCCTCTCCCCATTTTTTAAATGGGGTATTTAGACACTATGATAACATTCACTTTCAGAGAGGAACAGAAAAGGTACCTGTAGATTATTTGTACTCTGCCCACTAGCTCCTAGATACTGTAATATCACTGGACAGAAAAGTAGAAGTGTCTAATATTCAAAAAGCATAAAATGGAGCCTTCACAATGATTGCTCTTCTACCTTCTCGAAAAAAGTTGGACCATCAATTCAGATGAAACAGAAAATTTACTGTAAGCCCCTGTGAAGGAAATCCTTCTCAAAAGGGAATAATCTGTATGTCAGATTCCTTTATAAGGCTGACTGCTGGGTCAGAAAATCAAGGCCTTCTGCGAGGTAAGATCAAATAACATTCAATATTCATGAAGCAAAGCTGCATTAAAGGATCCAATCCACCTCAAGCAGAGTCATCTGAACTGCTGACTTTGAGCTGATGCAGTTAAACCCAGTGTATTTCTGTACTTGTTGAGATAACATCTGAAGAGACTTGTGTAATTATTAAACTGAATGATTTAAAAAAAAAAAAAAAAAAAAAAGGCTACTCCACAGTCCTAAGGGACCATCTCATTTCCAGACTACTTATTTCCTATGTCCTTCTCTGTTGAAACCAACACCTTCTTTGGCACAAATTCACCCCTTAGGGAGAAGGGCTAAACTTATCTCAGTCTTGAAGATGCCCTCAGACAATCCCTGGTATCTTTTCCCACCTCCACAGCCTCTCCCCTGCAAAAGGCACTGTTGTGCCTTTTAAACTACATCCTCTCAAAGATGTTGTCCCTTTTGATTTTTTTAATTTTTACTTTATATTTATGTCAGGCAGATGAAGCACAGAGCCTTTACAAAGCCCCTGCCAGGCTTTGCCTCCCTATTAAGGTCAGGAAGGTCAATACTCTTCCTCTACACAGATCAATTGTAAGCATTATACTGCCTCCACCATTTTCTAAGAATAACTTTCATGTGTGGTGGGTATTGTGTTTTGTGAGGGTTTCTGGTTGTAATCCATGAAATAGTAGCAGAAGAACCTGGAGGATGCAGCACCTGGCAGTGATTAGTAAGAAAAAGAGGCTGGTGTAATTAATACAGAGGAAGTAATGTGGAAAAATAACACAAGCTTACCAAAAAACCCAACCAAGAGTAAGGAGACTCAAAATACCTTAGCAGTAGCTTTCTGCTTGAAAAATCCTGAATATTAAAAAGTAGTACACCAAATTTATTTAAAAACCAGGCAAATCATTAGCCATGGGCATGATGACAGCTACAATGACAAAAAGCATGGGCAAGAAAACATTGCTGCAGCCTGTTAAGTGAGCAAAGAAAGTAATCACAAACAGAAAAACCCCATAGTAATGATAATGTTGATGTTTCTATACAATACTTATTGTGCTGAAAAAGCTGATGTGGTGACAAAGACAGATTCCTGCACAGCTGGACAAGCTCAAAAGACTTTTTTACATCTAGACTACCTCAGTAATTTGAAATTGATGGGTTTTTTCTTTGCTTTCTGCATTTTATCTAGTCTAACAAATACTGCTTTAAAGTAAGTCAGGGTTAAAACTTGTAACTGCTAAGAATTTGTTCAGTGTTTTTCTTCAATACATTTTTCCCCATATATTTATTTATAAAGTCCTTTTTTTCTTTTTCTGTCTCAAAGATCATTACAGAACATTACAGAAACAATATGGGCATTTCAAAAAAGAAAGGAAAAAAGAAAAAGATATAATTATGCAAGCTTTAACAATTCCTAGCAGTGGTCAATGGCTTGATGTCCAAATGAAGTCCAGTGATGAGTAGAATTCCTCAAATCTCAGTGCTGGGGCTGGCAGTTTTTAACATCTTTGTTGGAAACAGGGACAGTGGGCTTGAGTGCACCCGCAGCAAGTTCTCTGCTGACCCAGAGAACACTGCATGGTGTGGCTGACAGGCTGGGAGGAGGGGATGCCATCCCGAGGGGCCCTGACAGGCTGGAGATGAGGGCCCGTGCAAGCTGCATGAACTTCAACAAGGCCAAGAGCAAGGTTTTGCACCTGGATCGGGGCAATCCCAAGCACAAATACAGGTTGTGTGGAGAATGGGTTGAGAACAGCCCTAAGGAAAAGGACTTGGGGATGCTGCTTGAGGTAAAGCTCAGCAGAAGTTGGTAATGTGAGCTTGCAGCCCACAGCACATTATACAGCACTGCATCCAGGCAGGTTTTGAGTATCTTCAGAAAAGGAGATTCTACAACCTTCCAGGGCTGCCTGTTCCAGTGCCTTGTCACCTCCATAGTAAAGAATTTTTTTTATATTTAAGTGGAATTTCCTATGTTCCAGCTTGTGCCCGTTGCCCCTCATCCTGTCACCGGGAACTACTGAGAAGAGTCTGGCTCCATCTTCCTTGCACCCACCCTTTGGGTATCTGTAGACTTTAGCCAGATGTCCCCTCAGCTTTCTCTTCTTCAGGTTAAAAAGTCTCATCTCTCTCAGACTTTCCTCATATGAGATGCCCCAGTCCTCCAATCATCTTTGTTGTCCTCTGCAGGACTCTAATTATGCTTATTCTTAAAGTAAATTGTAACTTCTCTACTGTTTGCATACAACTACTAAGTGATTTATTTGATTTATGACAAATGTCTGGTAATTCACCTCTAGCAACTGTCAAGAGATGTCAGTGTAAGGCACTGAGGGCTGCACAGGACATTCTCCATTTTTAATTCCTGTTTGTTAAACATTTCACACAAGCACGGAGGCAAATGTCAGAATATTGCCAATTTACAAAAAAGAGGTTAAATTTCTACAAGTATCAAAACAAATAAAAGCCTGAGAGCATGGAACTGTAAAACAAAGCACTCTTGAACCTTTCAGAGCCAGCACTCAAGGGCAGAAACCCAAAAGAAATGTGGGAAAAGAATGTGTAGGGTAGGAATTCAGAACTGGAATGTACTTATTCCATTTCAGAGTCACAAGAAATGAAAACAATTTTTTAAAAAAGCAAAAAGCTGAATAAAAACAAACAAAAAACAAACCAGAAAAAAAGTAACAGAAGAGAAGGGAAAGAATTGAACATAGAAAATCCATCACTTCATTTATGTACGTAGATCTTGTATCTGAAAGATATCATGTCACTTTATTAAAGAGAATGTAAATATTGCCAATGATGTAATTTCATCAGCTCTATCACTGTCATGATACAGAACAGAGGATCTTGCCAAAAGCAGACTTTGAGATGGATGGGTGGTGGTGGAAAAATCTTTCAAAGGGTTTTATGACTAAGAAAGATTTAAATAATATTTGCAGCCAAGATAAATACTATTCACATGTTTTCTTTAATGTGCTGGTGTTTTCTTTAAGCAAAAAAAAAGAAACCTACTTCTGTTCCATTTTGCTTGTTATTACAAAGTGATCACTGCATTATAACAGGCACTCCATTAGTAAGAAAACCGATCAAATATACTTTTATTTAGAACAAATCAAGTGAATTCTGGCTGAGGTTTTTTTGTTTTGGGTGGGGTTTTTTTAGTTGTAAGTATTTCAATACTCACATAGTAATATTTATGCTTCAGTACTTAAGGAAGAAGCAGCTCCTAGCCAGACTTGCCAATTAACCCTGAAGCCTACATACAGACATCTCCCCTCCAGGAGTTACTGAAGCACTTTCCTTTACCAGCTTTTCTGTAGTTGAAATGATTTCATTACATGTTTCCAAGCCTGTTTAAGTCTTGAGTGAATTTATGGATATATTTATCCCCTGAAGTGGATTACGAGTGCTTATACAATGTCAATACAGCTTAAAGGACGCAGTATCGGTGTCCAAAGAACTAGATAAAGATGATGTCTTAAGTTTGCCACTACTCTTTGCAAAATGGCCAATTACACTTAGAGAGAATATAACATGATGTATATAAAACTGTCAGAAGACTCTTAGAAGGCCATTATTCTGGGCTTGTATAGTCTTTCCTAGCACAAAATAAATATGCTCCTTAGGATGTAACTAAGAGAGTGGTGCAGAGGCAGCTAACAGGGCAGAATCCCACCATGTTTGACCTTCCACTGGCAAGATGATTTTACATCAGCAACAAAAATAACAGCACTCTGTGACCTGTTTACCTTCCACTGAGACCAGGAAACTGCATATCAAAAAGCTACAAGTACTGAACTGCTCCCTATCTTCCCAGCAACTTGGTTGGAAAGGAGAAAAGCCTCACTACTTTGTACCCATAGTGGATTTTCTGTGAATACTCTTTCCAGGTTGTGAACACTCACCAAGAACCCAAACAGATTTGGGTTAGAACTAGGTCAACAGAATAATTACCTACCAGGGAAGGAAAAAAATATCTACAGTTAAGCAAGCTTAAACCTACCTCATCAGGGATCAAAATATCAAACTTTGAAAACCTTCTGCTTCTCTTCTTACCCATGATAAAACTACATGTTTTGTGTTTTGTATTGTTCTTCCTGAAAGCTTACTACATTATGTATTAGCTATAATTGCATTATCTTTCACCAAAATTATGGAATTTTTTTTACCCAAATAAATGTTTTATTAAAAGAATTATTTTATTCAGCAGGCATCTGAGACAAGTCTCCCAACACGTACCACACAGTGCAGAAAGTTCTCATGTAGAAATTTAGTATGAAAGCTATAGCAATTTAGTACCCAAATTAATAAATATTTTATTTATTAGTAAATTTACTTGAAAATTGTGGAAGATACTTTTCCTTGGAGCAAGCATCAAATGAGTTGAAGTTACAAATGAATGTCTAGCGTAGTTACATGTTTGAACATACTAAATTGGGGGTGGGGGTATTTACAGCAAGATCAAATACATAAGGGATATGGAAGGGACAGTGGATCCAAGGGTCAGAAGATGAAGTGAGAAAACTAAAATGAGAAAATAGAGATTCAGTCTACACCCAAGTTATGTCTCCAAAAGTGTGACTTGGGACTCATTTTTTCTTCATTTAGTCAAAGCCATTAGTGTCTAAAGCTTGCATTTTTACAAGTATTTTTTACACAGATTGCTGATTTTTCTCAGGGACTAAAAAGATGATCTATCAGAAAGACTACCACTAAGATGATAAAAGACATTTGCTTATAAGGAACATCTGTTGGTATAACTAATCAGCTCTAATTATGGTCCTGCCAAAACCAGGCCTAATGTATATTTAGCCATAGCTAGGCAAAAAGTGTATCAAGAAGTAAGGCTATGACTAAAATGCATTAAGGGGAATTTGCACCTGTATCCCTGAGTACATGAAAAATGCACTGGTTTGGCTGACCTCATTCTTCATCATCATTCTGAAATGAAGTTTGTTAAAGTAAGGTTTTTATTACAACAGCAGCAGCAGAGCACCAGAGAATAGGTTTCTATTTATTTACCTACACCCAAAGCAACTGATTGTCTAGTTTAGTATTTTCTACCCCCAAAGTTATAGGCAATTCATTTCATGTCCTGCAGTATTGAACACCCACAGCAAGATAATAAAATTCTCTGGTATCCTTGCAACCACAAGAGACAATCTTCAATCATGCTGATTTTGAAAATCACACCTGATCTGACAGTGAACAGCAGTAATAACTTCAGCATCCCTTACACTTTGACATTTAGTTCACCATGCCCTGATCACATTTTGTACTTAGGTGTGTAATTTTCACAGAATCATGCAACAGATATCTTCAACTAGGATCAGGCTACACAGAGCCCCATCCAACCTCATCTTGAATGTTTTCAGGGATGGGGCACCTGTCACCTCTCTGGGCAACCTGTTGCACTACTGTCATCCAAAAAACTCCTTCCTTATATCTAGTCTGAATCTACCTTTTATTTTTGTTTGTTTAAAACCTATTACCCCTGTCACAACAGGCCCTGCTAAAACGTTTGTCATCTTTCTTATGTCACCTTTAAGTACTGAATGGTGGCAATAAGGTTTTCCCAGAGCCTTCTATTTTCCAGCCTGAACAACCCAAACTCTCAGCCTTTCCTCGTAGAAGAAGTGTTCCAGCCCCCTCCTTATCCAATAATTTCTGTGGCCCTCCACATATAGACCTGCTCCAACAGATCTATGTCTTTCCTGTGCCGAGGACTCCTAAGATGGATGCAGGACTCCAGGTGGAGCCTCCCAAGAGCAGAGCAGAGGGGGAGGATCACCTCCCTTGACTTGCTGTCCACGCTTGTTTTAACACAGTCCAGGAGATGGTTTTCTGGCTGTGAGTACACATTGCTGTCTCATGTGCAGCTTCTCATCCAGCAGTACCCCAGGTGCTTCTCAGCAGGGCTGCTCTCCATCACTTCATTCCCAAGCTTATTGTGATACTGGAAGTTACCTCAACCCAGGTGCAGGACCTTGCACTTGGCTGTGCTAAACTTCTCAAGGACTTAATGGGCCCACTCCTCCAGTATGACCAGGTCCCTCTGGATGGCATCCCATCCCTCCACTTGTCAATCCCACCACTCAGCTTGGTGTTGTCTGAAAAATCTGCTGAGGGTGCACTCAATCCCAGTGTGTCACTGAAGAAGATACAGTATAGGTTCCAGTATGGACCCCTGAGAGACATCGCTTGTTATTACCTTCAGCTGAACATTAAGTCACTGACCATCAGCCTCTGGGTGTGACTATCCAACCAATTCCTCATTCACCAAACTCTTCACCCATCAAATCCATATCTCTCCAATTTAAAGAAGGATTTTGTTGGTGACTGTGTCAAAGGCCTTACAGAAGTCCAGATGGATGGCATCTGTAGCTCTTCCCTTGTCCACTGATGTACTCACTTCATCATAGAATGCCACTAAGATGGTAAGGCAGGACATGGTCTTGGTGAAACTATGCTTGCTGTTTTGAATCACTTCCTTGCCCTCCATGAGCCCTCACAAAGCTTCTAGAAGGGTCTGTTCCATGGTCTTCCCAGGCATAGAGTTGAGGCTAATAGGTTGCTAATTCCCAGGGTCCTCATTTCCACCCTTTTTAAAACTGGGTGCAATGTTTTCCTTTTACACTCACCAGGGGCTTCACCTGACTGCTGTGACTTCTCAGATACCATGGAGAGAAACTAAGCAACTTCACCAGCAAATTCCCTCAGGACTCTGGGATGCATCTCGTCCCACAGACTTATATATGTTCAAGCTCCTCAGGTCATGAACCTGATCTTCCCTTATGGGGCTGCTGCCCCAGTCCCTGCCTTGCAGGCTAGAGGTTGCCAGTGAAGACCAAGGCAAAAATGTTGTTGAATACTTCAGCCTTTTCCCCATCCACTGTTACCCAGTCTTACCCATCAGGGTGGGGGGTGGGGAACACTTTCTTTGACCTTCCTTTTCTGGCTGACACACATGTAGAAGCCCTTCTTATTATTCTTTGCATCCCTTGCTAAGTCCAGCTCCTTCCTGACCCTGTCCCTACTAAACCAGTCAAGAGTCCCTATACTCTTCCCAGGATACCTGTCCCTGCTTCCACTGCCTAAGCATTTCCTTCTTGCCATTTAATTTGACCAGCGTATCTCAAGTCAGCCAGGTCAGTCTTTTGCCTTCCTTCCCTGATTTCTTACACTTGGAAATCAAGAGCTCTTGTGCTTCATGGGAAGCATCCTCTAAGATCTTCCATTTTAAGAGTGATTAGAAAAAAAACTGATCACTTTGCCAGGTGGGTGGGGGAAATTAGAACTTTGTAATTGAAGCAAGAAAAAAGGTTATTCGGCACTGTTTGGAAGACATGCAGAATATTTTGCTAAAAAAAAGACTGGTAAATAATCATCCTCTAATTCAAGGCAAAAATTCATTCTACTTAATTCATAGGCTATACAGATGGATTACTCATTACTTTACAGGTACAAAGAAGTTATTAACTTTATCCTACAGAAACAAACATTTTTATAAAAAAAGGCCTGAATTCTGAAACAAAATTCTACAGGGAACTCCATTGTAGAAATGCCCTATGCCCCAGAAACTGGAGATACTTAAAAATTAAATTACGTTCTTGATGAAGACTTAGTCTTACCCCGTTTTAAAGATTTAATGTTAAAGTCTTCCAGAACCTTTTGTGTCGTTTTAAAAGAATGAAGCAATAGTGTAAATATAAGCCTACCATTTACAGAATCACAGAATTTATAAAATTTACACCCTATTTCAAGAGGTGTTTTGTGACTGCAACACAATTCAATGTAACAGGCTGCCAAACAATTGCAAAAAGCTTGCTTAAACTTTTTTCAGTGAAAGTTAGATTTGAATTGAAGGTGACTTCTGAAGGCCAAGAGAAGAATAGTAGGTGTATTTTAAAATATCTGGTCACATGTAAAAGCATGTTTTCTGAAACACTTCTTCAAAGACAGGAAAAATTTGAAGACTTTACCTCTGTAACATCTAGATCGATTACTTCAAAAGAAAATGTATACTTTACCATGCCATGGTCAAAAGTAAATACGCCAACATCACGTCCATGATGAATGTGATTGCGTCTGATAATGGGATTTCCATGGTTTTTAACCCAAATCCCTGCTAAAGCATTATTGGAGATCTCATTGTCTTCGTATATTCCCTGGGAATAAATGTATAAGTTAAGATGGGAATCATGAACAGTATCAATTTAATAAAAGCAAAGAAATTGATATTAAAAAATACCTGTGCGTGGTCTGTAATGTAAAGTCCAACATTTTCACAGTCACTGATGTTACAGTGTTTGATAGTAGGACAAGCTCCCTGGCCACTAACACATACTGCAGAGCCAACTGGAAGAAAACAGTACAGTTACCATAGCTTCAAAGCACAGGGTATTTATAAATAGTCTAGCAGTGCTTTTGCAAGAAAAGTGAGTGTGAGTTGATATTTTAGAAAGATTCAGCACATACAGTTCCAGAGCACTGCAAGACACAGGGAGAAAAATACTAATTTAATAATTTTACAGAGAGAAAAGAACACGAGGTAGGAGCTGCTTTAAAATCACGCTGCCAAGGTTTCACAGTTGTGTATGATTGGCAGAACAGACAATAGTTTATATATTAATTCATGATCATGATAGTTCTCACTCATTTAGTTTTCTGCCTCAGCATCACTGTATACTGACTGCTTACAACAAAGGGCAAAAGATTTATTTTAAAATTCTATGCTATTTATTGCCTTATTTTACTTCCCTTTAAACTTTCATGAACCAGTACTTCAAGGAGCCCCCCCAAAATAATAATTCTGTGGCATATGAAGACAAATTGTCCTACTAAAGATGAGCAGGAGACAAACAACACAATCTCAAGTACAGAAATAGCTATCAGAAACCAAAAGGTCTTTTCCCAGCTGAATTACTTGCTGCAGCTTTTCAGGTAATACTCTGGTAGCTGAAATCACACAGAAGACAAATTCTTTTCAGGCAACTAGGAAACAAAATACCCAGGACTTCATCTGATCAGCTGAATTTCTTTATTTCCATGAAGTATGAAAACATTAAATTCTGCAGCCACTAAAAATCAACATTAGATTCATAGTGATTTCAGAAAGGTAAGGCCTCCTATCAGGGTGTCTGGCCTACAAAACACACATCTTTCCTGCAATTAAACATGACTAAATAAGCAAGCCAGTACACACTCTATTAGAAAGTTTTCATATTACCTTCTAGCGTAGTACCACAAAGGCTACGCTTTAAAAATTCATAAGACTCATTTACAGAGCTCTTTAAAAAAAAAAACAAAAAACCTTAAAGAAATTATTTTGATGACATAGTATGACCTTATGAATAATACAGGCTATAATAATTCCCTAAATTAATTCCTGCTTCAATTATAGTAGCAGAACTTCAGCACATATCTTTTAGAAACATATTTGATTTTAATTTGAGTGCAAAACCACCAGAAAGCTTGTTAGCCAGTTATATAGTTGTTACCATGTTAATCTGCACTTTAATTGCTCATCTAAATTCTTCCAGCTTTAGTACCCAGTTACTGATTATCTTGATAACAGTGTATGCCATACCCAATGCATGCATGTATTTAGTGCAAGCAATTTATTCCTTTAGCCTTCTCCTTAATAACATTAACAAATTGCAGTCAGTATGTTTTTCATCACAACTGAATTTTTTTGCTTTATTTTTAGGAGTTCTCATTGAACCACTTCTAAATTTTCAACACGTTGCTATGGACACAAGGAGAATGCACTTTATTCTGGAACAGAGCTAAGCAGAGGCATAATGCAGTTTGTACTTCTGCTCAATAATCCCACAGGTATAACTAAGGATCACATCAGTTCTTTTGGCCACTTAAGTACACGGGAGTTCATATTTAGCTGTTTACTCACAATTACTCTTTAAGCTTTTCCCAAGAATCCAGCTTCCAAGGAGAAAGGTTTATCACTTAAAACTAGGAACAAAAGTGAGTTGTAGGTACGACTTCACACTTGTCCACACGAATGTGAATATTGTTTAGGAGTCCACCTTCCAAAAAGGGCACAGCAAACCATCCCCATTGTCATTTACAATACATGAAGTCAAGAGTTCATCTTTGAAACAGCCACCAAAAAAACCATTTAAATAACCCCGAAAGTGATTTTTCATCTATTTAATGTCTCTCCCAGTAGTTCTGTAACATTCTAGTGTCTTAAGGCACTATACGTTGAAGCAAAATATTTAAAAATATCAATGTCATTATACTGGGACTGCTACCTTGTTTTAGTCAAAGAAAGCAATAAAAAATGCTAGCAGTGTGATGCAACCATTACAACATCCTGTAAATAGACACAAATTCACTTCAGTGATAAATCTGACTGACCAAACCTCTGCACTTACTACCTCACTGTTCTGCTCAGGATCAGCAGGCAGTATACTTGCCATACTCCATCCTGTTCAGTCTCCCCAACCCTGTCCCACCTCCTCCCCATCTCAACCACACTTCAAGTTACTGTTGATACAGAATAGGAATTCAGAAGATTTTCTGGTCAGTTCTTTTTTAAACTCCTGTATGATTTTAGAATGTCTATTTTTACATCTCTTTAACCCCATCCATGGTTACTGTAAAGAGCAGAACGTATTTCATTATCCCTCCAGGGTATGAGCACATTTATCTCTCCTGCCTATTCTCATAAAATATGGAACAAAAATTACACAACACTTTGCCATTCAAATTTTTCCACTCTATGATGGATCAGCATCACTACTGGAACTCCCTTTGCTCCCCAAGTTAAGGCACAAGCACTGTATCTTGTAGACAGATGTTATACCTTTTCTTGTTTTATCAAGTGCTTTCAGGGGAGTAGGGGGATATTTTGTTGGGGTGTTTGTATTTTGGGGGGAAGTCCCATAGTTGCCTGCAATTGCTAGTTTCCTGTTTATTAGGAATAGTAATATTAATTAATACCTCTCATTTTTTGTATTCCACAAGGGCTTTTACTACCCTTTCCTCTACCTCTTTTATGGAAGAAATATTAAATTTTTAGTAACTCAGTGTGATGTTCTAAAAGAGTAACTCTACAATGTTTTGCTTGTTTGAATAAAAGTAGTATTTATTCTGACTCAGTTCACTGGACTTCATTATTTATTGTGTGAAGTTGGTCCTTTCAGAGTACTAAGCACAGGTGTTACTGTTTTAAGCTTTATTTTGTTTACTCAGAATATAATGATTACACACAGTTAAGCAAGAAGGCACACTGCCAACCACTACTTCTTTTATCTATCAAGGTGAAGACTAATAACATTTTTCCTCTACAAGAGATGCAACAGACCCTCTAGCTTCAGCATACTGCCATTTAAACTTCATTTTAAAATATTCCAAAGATGCTTTGGACTGGCAGGAAGAGACCTCCAGTTTAAATCACTCACACTTACAGAGGTCCCATCATTACTTATTATCTACATTAAGAACTTCACATATGACATAATGTAGAAATATGCTATAATGTAATTAGGAGCTCTACAGAAAGGTTACCAAGCTTGTGCTAGGAAAGACATTTTGAATGATTATGGATCAATATTTCAGAGGTGTAAATGACTTGGAAACCAAACATGCTTTTTTTGGCAGAGTGCCAATCTTCCTTTTTACACACACTCAGTGCTTCCTGAGTAGGTAATAGCAAGGCTTGACAAGATTTAAAAAAAAAAATTAAAAAAAAAAAAAATCAATTGAAATTAATAATCAGTAAGTGATCATAGTACAGCCTACAGACAGTCACCAAAATTGACCAGAAATTTTACATTTGGAGAAGAGAATCAACAATTCAATGCAGGAAACATTAAGAAACCCAGAGAGCAGAAGTCCAAAATTCTCAGAAATCATCTTCTGTAGTTAAAAGTAGTTGTGAAAAACATTCTCAAAGCCTAATTTTAATTAAAAATGTTAACAAAAACATCAAGACTTACTAGCTTATCTATAAGCAGGTTTCAATATGTAGCTATGCAGCTCTTCAAACTGCTTTTATGACCAAGTTGAATGTGGTCCAAGAAACTAATGCTTCTCATTTGTTCTCAGCGTCCCCAATCCTGGTATATAGGAATTTCCAGAAAAAATTTTCTTCATATACTTCAGCTTCTCAGTATTTAGCATTATATAAAGAAATCAAAATACTGAGAGAAGCTAGCTGTCCTTTGTTCCCCTAATTTTTAACACTTCCACATACTAACTCATATGTTGACAATAAAGCAGATGGTGATACAAAGCATAGAGCTGCCTAGACCAAAAGTAATGTTTCATAGCCTGAAAGTCCAAAAAAGAGCCTATCATCCTCTACATGTCACAGACATGGGATCCTTACATTGTTCTTATTACAGTTCCCTGCAGAGTTCCCCCCTCCACAGTTCACACCAGGAAAGTGTAGTTTTTATATCTAGTTGAAGATGTCTTTATTTTCTTGCCTTTACATGAGCAGAGCAACCTTTATGCACACACAGCCTGTTGTGTAGATTTATTCCTTTTCACTACCTGAACTTGTATCTAAAGTTCACAAGGCCATTTCCATGCAAAGAGTCAACATCTTAATTCTTTTGTACCTCTTCTTTCTGACATTCCATTGCATTGAGTTATGCTCAAACAAATTAAACTATCCATGTCTTGTGTCTAGACTGCACATTGCCATGTATTCAGCCAGTGACTGTGAACTGCCACACAGCCTCTCAATTCCACTGCCTCTGGCCCTTTCTTTCCTGAATCTAGACTTCCAATGTTTCCAAAATCTGGCAATATAAATTAATCCTTATCTCTGATGAACGATGAGTCTAAGCTTTCTACACTATGCCTGTCTAGCTAGGAATCCATACTTTCAGTATGTCAAATCATTCCACTCTTTATAGAAAGTGAACTAGGATTAGCAGTTACAGCTCATGATTGTTTTAATATCATCAGTCTCAATACTGCAATTAATCCAATGAATGGGAACATCTACATGGCACCTGACCTGCTGGCAAGTGATAGGGTGGAACTTCCCACAGGGGGAAAAGGGTTCTTGTCCAGAAGCTGGTGGGGTTCAAAGAGGGCTTTAGACTAGGTTTTAAGGGGGAAGGAGATGAGCCATAGGGTGGCAAAGCAATGTTAGAGGTGAAACCAATAGCGCACCTCAAGTACATCTACACCAATGCATGCAGCATGGGCAAAATATAGGAGGAGCTAGAAGCCACTGACTGACAAGATAGCTATGACATAGTCATCATCATAGAAAACATGGTGGGATGACTGCAATGGATGGCTATAGGCTCTTCAGAAAGGACAGACAGGAAAGGAGAGGCAGTGGGGTGGCTCTGTGTGTTAGGGAGTGTTTTGATTGTCTAGAGCTTGGTAACAGTGATGATAAGGTCAAGTGTTTATACATAAGGCTGAGGAGGAAGGTGAATAAGGCAGATACCCTGTTGGGAGTCTGTTACAAACCATCCAACCAGGACAAGGAGGGAGACAAAGCATTCTACAAGCATCTAGTGGATATGTTACAATCGCTACCCCTTGTTCTGGCAGGGGAATTCAACCTGCTGGATGACTGCTGGAAATCTGATATAGCAGAGAGGAGACAGGTTAGGTGGTTCCTCAAGTGTATGGAAGATAACCTCCTGACACAGCTGGTAAGTGACCCTGCCAGAAGAAGTGGCTTGCTAGATCTGCTGTTCACAAACACAGAAGGACAGGTGGGAGATGTGGTGGTCGGAGGCTGTCTGGGCTTAGTGACCATGAAATTGTTAACATTCTTGATGCTCAGTGAAATGAGGAGAGTTAGCAAAACCTCCACTATGGACTTTCAGAGCACAGACTTCAGCCTGTTCAGGACACTGGTTGAGGGAGTGCCTTGGGAGACAGTCCTAAAGGACAAAGGGGTCCAGAAAGGCTGGATACCCTTCAACAAGAAAATTTTAAAAGCACAGGAGGAGGCTGTCCCCACGTGCTGCAAAATGAGATGGTGAGGAAGATGACTGGCCTGGCTGAATAGGGAGCTTTTGCACGGACTCAAGAAGAAAAAAGGAGAGTTTACCTGTTCTGGAAGAAGGGGCAAGCATCTCAGGATTAAGCACGGGGATCTCATTAAGTCATGTAGAGTAAAAACTAGAAGGATAAAGCCCAGACAGTGCTCAATCTGGCCACTGCTTTAAGGGACAGTAAAAAAAGAGTTTTCACAAATACAGTAAGAATAAAAAGAGCCAAGGAGAATCTCCATCCCTTACTGGAGGCAGAGGGGGTCGAGAGGAGAATATTATAGCCAAGGATGAGGAAAAGGCTGATACTCTGCACTTTCTTTGACTCCAGCTTTATTAGTAAGACCAGCTACCTCCAGGGTATTAAGCCCCCAGAGCTGGGAGACAAGGAGAGAGAACATAGACAGGTGTACTCTTTACTGGGTTAAAAACTGTCTGTATGGCCAAGACAGACATTGAGGTGTTGGAATGTGTTCAGAGAAGGGCAACTAAACTGGTGAAGGGGCTGCTGAACAAGTCCTGTGAAGAAAGGCTGTGGGAATTGGGATAGTTCAGTTTGGAGAAGAGGAAGCTGAGAGGAGATCTCATTTTATCTACAACTACCTGAATTAGGCTGTGGGGAGGTGGCCATTGGCCTCTTCTCTCAAGTAAGGATAGCACTAGAGGAAATGGCCTCAAGTATAAGGAAGATTTTCTTTACTGAGAGAGTAATCAGGTGCAGGAACAGGCTGCCCAGGGAGGTGGTAGAGTCACCATCTCTGGAGGTATTAAAAAACATAGATGTTGCACTTTAGGAAATACTGTAGTGGGCATGGACAGTTTCTGCATTGACAGTTGGACATGGTCATCTTAGAGATCTTTTCCAACCATGACCATTCAGTGATTCTGTAAAAGAATCATGGGAATCTTGATGGAAATTGTGTGACTCTTTCAAATGCCCCCTCCTTCCAGATGCAAACTTTGATGCACACACACACACACACACACACATACATACACCTCCCATCCCCCCCAAAGCTATGAAAGTTCATAGAAACTGTCACTTTTCAGGTTTTAAACTGAATTCCAGAGACTCCAAACTGATTCAACTAGAAAACCAAGTATACAGGATCACAAAGGTATTGGGCACAAAGAAGTCACCGTAGTAATGCCATTTTAAGACAAAAAAGGCTTGAAGACCTGTATTAAAAGCCTACATCAAAAACTGAAACATGCCAAATAGTGATTATAATCAATTTTTGTGCTGCTTCCATGTACACTGGTTAGTTTAATAACTTTTAAAACAGTGTCAATGTCAAACAATAAAACACCCACTAACCTGTACAAGTACTTCGAATGACACAGTGATCTATAATTGGACTGCAGTTCACTGTAATCTCTAAGCAGTGGTGTGCATTGTGGTGCTGAGCAGATTTGTCATCAGGGTTGAACTGAAAAAGGAAAATCAAAAGAAATGTTGTATTTATTTAATTAAATTGAAAATATTAAAAGCTCTGCTGAAGCTCGAGATTCTTACCCTGATTGTCATATATCCAACATAGGCATCTTCAGAACCCTCCATAAAAACGAAGGTGGAATCTCTAGTGTTTTCTATTATAACTTTATCTGCTACTTTTCCAGGTGCTGTAAAGACATTTATTAAGTTATTGAAAAAAATTCTCAGACTTACGCAACTCTGTTCAAAGCAACAAAGGAAAAGGAACACTATTCTTGGCATGTCATGACAGAAGAATCTTAAAACAGAAAGTTTCAAAGACAATGCAGAAACTAATCTTTAACTACGACAATCTTGCACCTATTTAATATCTAGTACCAAGAGAAAAACCTCTTGCACGGGGCTATTTTTTTACTGATACTTATTATGAATTGAATTAACAGTTTAAACATGGATATCACTCTACAGAGACTGTAATTCTGTTACTAAGCACAGTTTATTTTGGTACTCTAAAGCTTTTATTAAAACAAAAGATATACATTCTATCACTAATTTGAACCAATGTAAACAAATTCTCAGTAATCTGCCCATGACCTACAAGTGACCTCTCCCAGTTCTCAGATGTAAGATTCAGAGTTTTGAATTGATATACTCATTATTATTCAGAAGAAAATCTTGTAAAACTAGTCTGAAATATACTTCTGGAAGTCTGTACAGAAGGTTTTTAGATGGTTCATTTTTTAAGCTCCTATAATGTTCAATTTGATTTCCTGTGCTAACAGCAAGGCTCTGCTCTATTCTTTATCCCTCAGTCCAAGGGAAGGGATTTCCATTATTACGGAAATTATTATTATTGTTGCCAGCAGAGGGAGCAAGCGTTCACAAGAGTCTTACATTGGTATAAATTCACTAATACTCATTCACAAGCAAGATAGTTTACATGATGCAGAATCACACATTAAATATGTAAGACAGAAGAAGCCTTCCTCACCACACAGAATATAAATATGGAAGATTCGCATATTAGAGCAAATAACTTATCTGAAAGAAATTTCAAACCATTCCCAACTCAAGACACACAAATAAGAAGATATTTGCCCTAAATTCTGTATTTTATTGAAGAGCCTTCACACACGATTTCTCACAAGCAGATATTTTTCTGTTGTCTGTTGATACCAGTACAGGCAAGTGGTATGTCCTGTTCTTTATCACCATGGCAGAAAGGTGCCAGTCAAAATGAAGCAACATTTACATCATTCTCCAGCTTCTTCTCAATATCTAAAAGCTAGATCTCTACTTTAGTTACTGCAGCTGCAAGTATTTTAAGGTAGTCAAGCTCTTCTGCATACCACAATTCACTTAGTAGTAGATAACTAAAAAAGGCTTTCATGAGACTTGTATCATGATACAAAATCTTTTTCTGTAGCCTGGTAAATATTTGTTTATGTTCAACATAGTACAAATTCACTGGCATACGAACACCAGTATAGCTCAGCATCTGGGAAAGAATGGCACCACAGTTTTGCAGGTGAACCAAAACCAAAAAACAAAATCAAGGCCTTAATGGGAAACAAAATAGCCCTAAATTAATATCACAACTGTGTTGCCTCTTAGGGGAGCGAAGAAAAATTTCACTTCCCACTGGATGCTCTGAAACACTATCAAACAAAGCAGAGAGATTTGTGGAATTGTGCTAGGACATGTTTGCCATGCACTTGGATGAGGTTCTCTATAAACATCTTCCTCTCAGAAAATGAGTTACCATACAGGTCTCTTATTTCAGCAGGTCACAGAATGCACAATATGTGAAGACTTCTAATTTTAGATCCCCCTCAGGAAATGGCTGAGGAGGGGCCTTGCTCAGACACTGGGTCTCATTCTAAATGCAAAGAAATGCTTTGCAACATCCTACTGAATCTTTGCAGAAGAATTAATCAGAGATATGTCTGTATTTCAGCTTTTGCTTTAGACCACTTTAGACAAGAGAAAGGGGAAAAAAAGGCCACTAATCTCATAACCAAGCAACACATAGTTTCCAAGGAGTCTGTATGCTGAAGTCTAAAGGAGGCATTTTCTGTGGGATCAGAATTCATACTCAGTTTAAGGACCAAGATGAGATCATTCAGAAATAATTTCACAGAAAGCTTATGATTAGGGACCACATAAAGAATTAAAAGTTAACTGGATGTTGCCCAAAAATTCTTTATTCCTCAAAAGGAACAATACAATTTCACACTTCAGAGCATTAACTGAAAAATACCAATTCTACATTAAATAATTGTGACTCTCTTCAGTCAGATCAAGTAAAAATGCAGTCTTCTGGATCTTGCAGTCTTCAAAATCTAAAGCAAAAACCACTGCTCTAAACTAGTGCAAAATAAAATTTTCAATTCAAAGATGCAAAACAGCTATCTAAAGCAGAATTCAGGCATTTTAAAGTTCTATTGAACTCAAAAGTAAAAAATATCTCATTATGACAGTCTTTACCAATTTAGGATTTTGTATGCTTAAAATTACAAGATTTCTTACTGTTTTTACTAAATTTTCTTGATTGGAAAATCCTTTTATAATACCTGTTTCAGTTACGTGCATTTAAGTAAAATGGAAAATAAAGTGGGGAAAATGAAGGATCTATCTTCCAAAACACAGGGAAAAAACTCCACGTTTGATGAAGAGTGTGAGATCAGGACATGTCTGTAAAACTGCTGAAACTCAGCTATTAAGATCAGAGACTCTGTGTCTTGAATGAACTGAGCAGTCCATTGAAAGCTCAGTCCTGCAGTAATTCTGTGACACCCTCTCCCCAACCCTGGAAAACAGATTCCTTTAAGAAATGAGTAGGTATTTCTGTCCACTGAACCAGATGCATCAATTTCTTAGATGATTTCTACTTCTGCTTCTTTCTTGACAATTCTGAAAGCCACGGTACTAATAGTACCTCCTCAAAGGCTTCCTTCTGAACCTGATTCTAGGTTTAAGGAAAGAAACAAATAACCCCAAAACTAAACATAACAAATCTAAAATACCAAGCATCATTCTGTAAGAACATTTTGCTTATAATTAGAAGTAGAAGCTTCAAAAATGTTCTAGGTATGCAAAGTTGCATTTCTAGTAATGTTGTGGTTCTTCAGAAGTCAGAAGAAACTACTAAAGAAATTTCAGTAGAACTGTGGAGGGATTTGGTGATGCCTTAAATCCAACCCTTCTGAAAAGCAAGACAGACCAGAGGATAGTCAGAAAAAAAAAATCTACCAAGGCCTAGTGGTTCACTTTATTTTTTTCCAGAAAATGAAAATTCACTTCCTCTATAATGTTACTCACCATTCAGCAGATAAAGTCTGAGGACACCAAGAGTCAACAGTGCCAGAAATTTTAGTAATATTATCTAGCATACCTGGATTCCTCTTGGAGGTTTTGATCCTCAAGACAGCTATTTTGTAACAAAAACACACAACACTGGTCCACTTGGGAGGAATATGAGGCTATTGTCTGAGAATGCAGAGAGGCAACTAGGAAACTAAAGCCTCCTGGGAATTAAACCTTGCAAGAGAGATTAAGGACAACAGGAAGGGCTTCTTCAAACACATAGCAGATAAAACTAACACTAGAGAAAAGTTAGGCACTGCTGAATGAGCTGAGTGCTCTGGTCTCCTGGTTTGGGACAGAACAGAGCTGCCTCTGGTGACAGAGGATATAAAGAAGGTGGAATTGCTGAATGCTTTCCTTGCCTCTGTGTAAACATCTCCTCCTCTGTGAGGAGGATGTCCTCAGAAGCTCCAGGCCCTTAAAGCCACTGAGGAAATCAGGGTAAAGGATGAGTTTGCCTTGGTTGATGAGGGCTGGGCTAAGGATCAGTTAATGAGGCTGGACACCCATAAATCCATGGGTCCTGATGGGATGCACCCATGGGTGCTGAGGGAACTGTCGGATGTCATTGCTGGGCTGCTCTCCATCATCTTTGTCAAGTCATTGGGAACAGGAGAGGTGCCTGAGGACTGGAGGAAAGCAAATGTCACTCCAGAATTCAAGAAATAGGACCCAGGTAACTACAGACTGGCCAGCCACACCTCCATCCCTGGAAAGGTGATGGAACAACTCATTCTTGGTGCTGTGTCCAGGCACATCAAGGACAAGAGGCTTATCAGGAGCAGTCAACATGGCTTTACCAAGGGGAAGTCATGTCTGACCAAGCTGAGAGCCTTCTGTGAGGATGTAACCAGGTGGATGGATGATGGCAGAGCAGCAGACAGAGTTTATCTTGATGTCAGTAAGGCATTGACACCATCTCCCACAGCATCCTTGGAGCTGAAGTGAAGAAGCATGGCCTGGATGATCGGGTAGTGAGGTGGATCAGGAGCTGGTTGAAGGATAGAAGTCAGAGAGCTGTAGGCAATGGGATGGAGTCCATTTGGAAGTCTGTTTCTAGTGGAGACCCTCAAGGGTCAGTACTGAGACCAGTACTATTCAATATATTTATTGATGACCTGGATGAGGGAATTGAGTGTACTATCAGCAAGTTTGCTGATGACACAAAACTGGGAGGAGTGGCTGACACCCCAGAGGCTGTGCTGCCTTTCAGAGGGACATGGACAGACTCGAGGGTTGGGTAGGAATAAATTTAATGTATTACAACAAGGGCAAGTGAGAAGTCTTGCATCTGGGAAAGAACAACCCCAGGTACCAGTACGGGTTGGGGACTGAGCTGTTGGAAAGCAGCACAGAGGAAAGGGACCTGGGGGTGCTGGTGGATGGAAGGATGGCCATGAGCCAACAATGTGCCCTTGTGGCCAAGAAGGCCAGTGGCATCCTGGGGTGCATTAGAAGGGGGGTGGTTAGTAGGTCAAGAGAGGTTCTCGTCCCCTTCTACTCTGCTCTGGTGAGGCCACATCTGGAATATTGTGTCCAGTTGTGGGCCCCTCAGTTCCAGCAGGACCGGGAACTGCTTGAAAGAGTCCAGCACAGAGTAACCAAGATGATGAAGGGAGTGGAACATCTCCCCTATGAGGAAAGGCTGAGGGAGCTGGGGCTCTTCAGCTTGGAGGAGAACGAGAGGTGACTTCATTAATGTTTATAAATACGTAAGGGGTGAGTGCCAGGAGGACAGAGTCAAGTTTTTTTCAGGGGTGACTAACAATAGGACAAGGGACAACGATTACAAACTGGACCATAGGTGGTTCTGTATAAGGAAGAATTTTTTCGCTGAGTGTGACAGAGCACTGGCACAGGCTGCCCAGGGAGGTTGGAGTCTCCTTCCCTGGAGACATTCAAAGCCCAACTGGATGTGTTCCTGGGTGACCTGCTGTAGGTTACTCTGCTTTGGCAGGGGAGGTTGGACTAGATAAACTTCAGAGGTCCCTTCTAAGCCTTAACCTATGATAACACAGATTCTTAAACAACTGTAGTTAAGATAACAGTTTTTCTGAACAACCTAGGCTAATAGCAACGTAAGCGAAAGCAGAGGGCCTTTCAAAACTTAAAATGAGCCAGAGAACATGCAGAAGTTAATCCAGGTATTAATGGTGTCCTTTCAAGTTTCATGAAATAACTGAGAAACTTCCTTCAGTCAGTTCATCCATTTTTATCTCTGGATTTTAAACACTTCACGAATACCAATTGCTCTATTTGAACAGGTATCTATTACTGTCATCCCCTAAATGAAAAAGAAGTCAGGGTATTTTGTGATTTGTGTAAGGCCATATCTGCATTAACAAGCACTGCAGCATAACAGGAGTGGTACTACTGACTGAAACAGCACAGGGGATCAGACATCCATACCACCTGCTGCAGGACAGGGAGGGCAGAAGACACCGACTTTGGACTAGTCCTAGCCTGGTCCCTTTGACTGAGCACACACCAGCTACTGGAGTGCAATAAGAGTATTCCAGGACCATGTCTCTCAGATTAGTCTCATGCAAAGTTAATCCATTTTGAGCTCCAAAGTCTCTACAATACAAACTAAAGCACTAGAAGTGGTAATGTTTAGGATCCTAGCTTCAGAAATGCTGTTGTGAACTGACAAACTAGCACACTAGTGCAGCTGCATCTTGCAAATACACAGGGACAAGGTCTACAAACTTAACACTGGAACTACCAAACTGCACTGCTCAAAACCAGTGCACTGCTCCCACTGCCAAGGTGGCAAAATTGAATTAACAAGTGCCAGAATTGGTTTACCCAAGAACATAACAGAAAAGACACCTAAAAAAGGAGGACTTTTTTAAAAAAACAAATAAACATCAGAAACACCAAACCAAAACAACCAAAAACAAAAAACAAAACACCCCAAAAAAACCCAAACCCACAAAAGCATAAGACATCCACAAAAACCCACAAAAAAACCCCAAAATAAATACACATGCCCACAAAACCAACAAAAAACCCCAAAGCAAAACAAAACAAAAAAACCCAAAAAAACCCAAACCAAAACCACCACCACCAAACCAAATACCCAGTCACACAGATCAATAGTATCTCAGAAAAAGCAGGCAGAACACAATTCACCCCAAAGTGACTATAGGAGCAATAGGTCTGAGACCTCTTAACCAAGATCCCTACCAGACATTAATAGAGTCTGAATTCTTACCACATTATCATGCTACTTGGGATTATTTGCATGCTCAAGGAAACAGCAAAAGGCAAGGAAAGCAAACAGCTCCACAAGTACCACCATTTTTGTAGCCAGGTCTATTATATTAACTTCCTCAATCTTTCCTATTCTGAAAGTCTTATTTCCTACTCCATAAAGGTTCTTCTAAAGAAGAACAGTTGGGAGATTAATAGAGAAACTAACTCCAGTCTCCGAATCTTTCTGCCGGATGCTCTCATTTTCTTCCTTGAGATGGTATTATAATGCTGAAGAAAATGGGACAGAACTAATTTGGGATTGCTCCCACTGCTGGATTCTACTCTGGAGATATTTCATATATAAACAGATTTCATAAGACCCACATGAAAATTTCAGATGCAGTCATGTAAGTGTAAGTATACTTTCTGACAAATTCAAAATTTTTTCTCTTAACAGAATAAAAAATCCAGTAACAGATATAAATTAATAGATATCTAAAAATAGATATAAATCCAATAACAATAAAAATCCAAGCACTAACCGACAATCATACTTTAGTCAGAAGCATCAGCTACTTTTTAGTTGGTGACACTTGTACAGAAAACATTTACCAGAATGATGAAGGAAGGCATTTATACTGGATATTTAATACAACAGAATATGTTTGTAATTAAGGTAGAAATTAACATAAGTCATACTGGGAGATAAAGATGTCTTTAGTTTAAATACCTGCACCAATCATGGTGATTGGAGATTCTATATATATCCATTCATCAGTATATATACCAGAGTGAACAAAGATAAGTCCATCAAAATGAGCTTCCTGAACTCCACCAAGAGCATCTTCAATGGTGTCATAATACTAGAAGAAATTGGAGAAGTTTAGAGCCAAATATCAGTTCAGAGATATATATAAATATTCTTAAGAATTGCTACAAAAACATACCAACATATTTTCTCTTCCTTTGTATCTTGCAGGATTACTGTAGAAGTGCTCAGCAAAGCCTGGCTTTACGTGTGCTCCTTTGTACTGAAACAAGGAAAATAGTTTATAAGCATGCAGATAGGTGGATCCAAGTGCACAGGATCTAGTAATCCTCTAATTCACAAGCCATGTGTTGACACCAGTTTGTTTTAGGAACTGAAGACCTGCCATGTTAGGCCTCCCATTTGAAATGGCAACACCAAAAGAAGCCTGAGCCCAAGAGCATGATCAACAAAACCAAGAAAGCTAACCTACTTACATGCCTAGGAGCCTCTTAAGTGACTGAAAGGTGTGTATACCTCATCCACTCCAAAACAGATGTTATTTCCAACTTTTGATTTTCAAGCAACTTGCAACAAAACAAACTGCATTTATATGGTGAGGGAAAAAGAATCCTATACCTTCACTTTTGACTGAGTACTGAACAAATAAGAATTTATCCTCAAAAAGACTCAGAATTCCATTGACCAGATACATACTGCATATACTGAACTTGATATTTATTTCCCTTATAGTTTTCAAATATCATGTCCAGCCATTCTTACACTACCTGGGACACTTTGGATCAGAGGTTCAATCACAAGCCTTAAAGGTAACATCTGTAGCTCCAGCCACATCAGCTCTAAAGCACTATTTGAGCTCAAATGCTATTGTCAATACATTGTTTGGTTTACTAGAGGAAGATGCATATTAAATCTGATAACCAGCACGCACATTGGTTAATAATACATTACAAAACCAGTATATTTGAAGTTAATTGAAAGCCACAGACCAGGACAATCTCTTCCACAGGATTGTAGTGATGCAAAACATGAAGAAAAACCAAGACAGAAGAGCTGGAGGCTCAAGTGGAGACCATTATGTGTCTCCCTGAAGTGTGCCTCAAGATGGATAATAACTCCAGATATCCTCCTAATGTGTAACACAATAAAGGGATCTCTCCCCACCTCTTCAGTCCCATCATCTTATTTAAAGTCTAAAACCAAAATAATAACTATTGCCAGCCACATTTCAGAAGTTGGAGTATTTACCTTTAAAAAACATCTTTAAATTATACTATAAATGAATACTACTGTTACCAGTTGCTGAAAGCTTTCTTTCCAGGGATTGGGATGTTCATATTCTTCTGGATTAATCTGATAAAATTTTCCAGGTTCAGGATGCATCATTGGACGAGTGTACTCAAATACTTCCATATACAATCTTTTCCTGAGCAGAAGGAGAAAAAAAATTAAAAGTCAGTGTACTTCTGATTACTCTTCCATTTATATATGTTAAAAATAAGGGTTTTTCAAACAGCATTTGCCAGTTTGTGACAGTGGATTTGACCAAGATCAGGACCAAACACTTCAAAACACTTTTTCTGTTGGACTGATTTCGGTGCTTTACTAAAAAAAGTTTTGACATGTTTATCAGGATCTAAGCAAATGACTTCTCAACATGCAACTTCCATAAAGAAATTTCAGCAGTTACAATACTTAAGGATTCAGAGTCTAACTATATATTAACTACAGCATCACTTTTAACACTTAAAAAATGCAGTAGCATAAGAATAACAACATTTAAGACAAAGCTTGCCACCAACTCTTCCCCACCTCCCCAACCAATGCTACAGGCATCTTACTGCTCTCTAAAACTACACCAAGGGAAGATGTAGAGAGGCTGGTGCTGGTCTCTTCTCCCAAGTAACTAGTGACAGCAAGAGAGGAAATTTACATTTTGCCAGTGGAGTTTTAGGTTAGATATTAGGAAAAATTTCTTTACTGAAAGAGTGGTGAGGCATTGGAATGGGCTGACCAGGGAAGTGGTGGAGTTGCCATCCCTGGAGGTTTTCAAGAAGCATTTACATGTAGAGCTTCAGGATATGGTTTAGTGGTTGTGACAGCTGAATTACGGTCAGAATCAATCTTGAAGGTCTTTTTCTACCTTAATGATTATATGATTCTATGATTAAAAAGGCTGAAGAAATGCATTCAATGAGAACAAATGATGCACTGTATTTCACAAAGAGTTCACCAGTGGACAGATTACAATGACTAAAAAGAAGAAAATAGCACATGAAGCACACAAGAATTGGGATTCTTTTGATTAGTGCCAAAATACAAATAATTGCAGTGTCTGAGCCTGCTGATATGAAGCCCAGACTTACAAGATGCCTCTGAATCTAAGTTGTCGTAATTCATCTGCCAAGACATCCCCAAAACTGTCCTTAGAAGGGTAGAGAAAGAAAGAAAAAAAAAGAAAAAAAAAGAAAAAATCCCACAAACCCACATCCAAATATATTTGTGATGATACACTCAGATTTTATTATTTTTCTTTTATTCTTAATCTTCATTCAGAAAAACCAAAGCCAAAGAAACTTTTTTTTTCTCTTATTACAAATTACAAATCTAGATCCCATTTATGCAGGCTCTTAATAACCCAGGATTCATATAACAAAATTAAAAGTATCTAACTAACACTAGACAAAACTTGTACTTAAGGTTAAGAAACGTGTTGTTTCTTTTGCATAAAACAACACAATCCCCACAGAAGCCTAAAAAAAGATGGAAAGAAGAAAAAGAGTCTTTACTGAATGAACATCTCACAGACTTTTTAAAAATAGCCATTAATAAACTAGTAGCTACACTACTGGAGAATCAAATGCCCTACTGTTTAACAGATATAAACAGATGTTCATAGATAACACATACAACTTAAGGAAACCTGACATATTAAAACACAATTGGTTTTAATTCAATTAATTGCAACCTGTATTTAAATTTTTCTGATGTACAGGTATCTCATGCAGCACATTTCTTAAGGTACTGAAGAACAGCTTTTCACTTACCACAAAATTGGATCATTAGCAAGCTCACTGAAGCGTTTGCACACACAAGCTGCTCTGCAGAGATCCTGCTCCAGCAGGTAGGAGAAGATCTTCAGAACCACTTCATCCGGTAACTTTTCCTGAAGATACTGTTCTGCAGGTGCTGCTATTAAATAGCAATTTACAAAAGATTTGACATATTTAGTCAGCACAAATTCTGACCAAAACAGATCACCAACTTGCTATTTGAAAGATTCCCATTTTACATGCCCGTGATCTCACAAAACAAAAATAAAACAACCAACCCAACAAAACAACCTTCTTTAATTAGATTTAATGTAAATCTAAAGGCAACAAAGAGGTAAGTGATTGACCCTGGAGCCAAGGAGAAGTTTTAGACTTCAAGTCCTCTTTCCAAACTTTTTAGTTCACCTTTTCTATTGGAGGACCCAACCTGCATACAACTGCAGACATTAAGTATTGAAGTATTACACATCCACATTAACTGTGCATGTTCCAGATATACTGTCTCCTCACTGCTTCTAGCTCCAATGTGGTTCAGTTAAACCACATTATCCCTGTAATAATAATAACCTAGTCACAAGTCAGAAACTCCATAAATGTTTTCAAACACAAAATAACTTATTAAGAAATAGTTTCTGTCTGGAAAACAACTAGTAAAACTTCCTTGTTCTCCCACAGTGAACACATTAGGAAAAAGGATGTCTGGGATGCAGGAAAACAGCAGCCAACAATAATTCCAAAGTCTTCACCTACCATTCACTCTCATTTATGTTCTCTTTTTAAAGAAAAAAATCTAAGACAGAAGTGTTAGCCCTGTCAGATGTTATTTCTTAAGAGACATTTAAGAAAGTGTCATTCTCACATCACTCCATGGAAACCAGAATGTACTTTGTTAAACCCCTGCTCTTGTGCACACGTGCACTCTACATGGGACAGTTCATACAAGAAACCCAAACCTGAAATTTGTTTTCTCATGAGACCCTTCTGTGGCAGGTATCCTCACAGCAGGAGTGCACAAGTCAATTGTTTGGTTATTGTCTTGAGGATCCTTTCTCAGGCAGAAACGTACAGAACAGCTTCTGAAGTTTAGAGGATTTGTATGCAAAGCATTAAAAGCTCCTGCTACATTCACAATGAAATTACAACTGTCTAATGCCCCTTGCATTAACCATTTTATCCTACAATATCTGAAGCCAGGGAGCAACAGGATCTTGATTTTGGCTACTACAGGAAGACTACTAAAGAGGTTCTTATAAAGATGACTTCCTAAGCTTGAGGGAATACCATTCTGAAAAACACATACATAAAAAAAACCCCAGAATAAAACAAAACAAACACAAAACAAAAATTCCAAACAAATACAAAAACACACGCACACAAAAAAAAGAAAGATACAAATAAGCCCCAATTCACCCTTGGCAGAGCAGCACAAACAAGCTAGAAGACTGGGAAGACATCAACTGCAAAGGACCAGAACTGTGGTTTTTACAAAGATGCTAAACTGTGGTCTACAGACCACATCATCAGACCCTGGGTACTAAGTGATAATTGATTTTAAAAGTTTTTCCACAGTATACTGTGGACACCTGTGGTCAGACGAGTGAGCAGAAATTCTGAAATATTACTGACTTTGCAGTGACTTTCCTTAAGTCTGTTCCTGTTGTACCATTGTATGAATGCCACGCTGGTGGCATATCACAAACACTGATTTTCTCTAAGATTCTAGGAAGGCATTTACCCAATTGACTGATGGCTGCTTGCAACAGTAACACAGCTTACAGTCATAAGCTGTACATGCCAGTAAGCCAAGCAAAACCTCTGCTGTACAGAAGGGATGAGTCTCACTATTCCACATGTCCATAGCTATTTGCTCCCAAAGTACCCTTTAGTTTGGACAGAATAAACCAAATTTTTTTCCTTATCCTTACCCATCCTCATCCAAACCCACTGTTTTATGGATCAGCTCCTTGTACTTTACTGCAAGATAAAGAAGTGCTAGCATGGATAAGAGGAGGAGATAGGAATTAATGTCCAAAAGCTAGCCAGAACAGTGGCCTTATGCAGCACTATTATTAATGCCAAATTAAAAACTTATTTTTATTTAAAAACAAAAAAAACCTTCCCAGCCAGGCTGAAGCCAGTGAGTTAGCAAAATTAATAAAATGTAAGTAGTCTCCAAAGGCCTTATGCTCAAGAGACACTTGAGGTGCCCAGAGTCTGAGAAGCATATACCAGCAGCCCATCAGATGAGTGTGGCTGGGCATCACCAAAACACATTACATGCACAATCAATGCTGCTTTTTTAAAAAGGTCCTTTTCCACTTGACACAGAAAGGTTCCTTCCTGTGCCAAGCAGGCAGCAGCAATTCATTCTACAGTCCTAATTACCCTTGAAATGCATCATAGGATAATTGGACCATGCTTGGTTCATCTTTTTCTGGTAGCTTTCCAGTTACATATGGAGATACAGTCTTCTACTCTTACAAGCTGAGATGCGATGCTGTAAACCCTCACAAGGCTGCCACAACCTGTCTTCTCCTTTTAACACACAAATCCCTGAGGCACATGATTCAATCTTCTTTCAAGATAATTAGTTGCTCCCTGAGAAAAATCTTGCTTCCTTTAAGTTAATGTATGTTAGGATCTTGATCAATGTTTTTATTGAAGAGGGCAGTTCACTAGTGTAGTGCCTCCTAATGGTCAGGAGTTCATACAATCATTTTCCTCCCTAAGCCCTATCCCATTTAAATTAGATTGCCCTTCTGCTCAGTTAAGGAGTTAATTTAAGATTTACCCACTCAAACCAGTGATATACCAATTACTAGGTAAAATCTTCCACTAATATTTGCAAAAGCTAATTCATAGAATCATAGAATTTTCAGGGTTGGAAGTGACCTTTAAGATCATCTAGTTCCAACCCCCTGCCATGGGCAGGAACACCTCCCAGTAGGATCAGGTTGCTCAGGGCCCCATCCAGCCTGGCCTTAAAAACTTCCAGGGATGGGGCTTCTACCACCTCTCTGGGCAACCTGTTCCAGTGTTTCACCACCCTCATGGTGAAGAACTTCTACCTAATATTCAATCTACATCTTCCCTCCTCTAGTTTGAACCCATTCCCCCTAGTCCTATCACTACCTAACATCCTAAAAAGCCCCTCACCAGCATTCTTGTAGACTGCTGGTCTACAACAGCAGACCAGCTATTGCAGATACTTGAAGGCTAAAATAAAGTTTCCTTGAATCCTTCTCTTCTCCAGACTGCATAACCCCAACTCTCTCACTCTGTCTTCACAGGAGAGGTGCTCCAGCCCTCTGATCATCTTTGTGGCCCTTCTCTGGGCACTCTCCAGCACATCCATGTCCCTTTGTAAAAGGGGCTCCAGAACTGGATGCAGTACTCCAGATGTAGTCTAACAAGAGCAGAGTGGAGGGGGATTAATTTCTTAATGTGACTTAATTAACTTCTTAATGTGACTTAAGAATCCTCTAGGTCCAAGAGGACTCCATGTTTCCTTTTATAAATTCACATTTTGGGTACCCTCTAGTAACCTGTCAAAGCAACGATTCAGTATGTTCTTTCTAGTTTATAAAAATAAACTGAGACAGTTTTAAAAGGTCTGACTGGCCACAAAATTGGAAATATTCACGTGCTGCTACTCCTGACAGTTTTATGCCTATTGACAAAGTGACAGTAGAGTACAGGAGAATCTTGTTAAAAAGAAAAAAAAAATCCACCACCACCACCAAAAAATTTTGGCAGCTTTCCAAATAAAACAGACAAGAATGAAAATAAAACCCAAGCGCAACAGGTCATCACCAATCTTTACTTTGCTGTTGAACTATTTATGATTTTAATGAAGTGTTAATATATCAGACAATAGAAAATTAGCAACACAGCTGGTTATGACATTCTGCTTCCACAGGCTATGTGTGAGGCTAATTAAGCTTCAGCTGTGATCTTCTGGTAAGAAACTAGTATAACAACAAGACAAAGGCAAGGAAAGCTGCCTGAAAGTGAATTACCTTCTTTCTACAAAGACCAAGAATGCCAATCCATGAATCCTCAACTGCAAATTATGTCTACTATGGTGACAATTTTTGTCTATTTAGGTGGAGTAGATTGAGACAAATAGCTTTTGTTTCATAAGGATGGATTTAGTAAAAGTATTCTCTTGTTAGGAAGTAGAAATATGTCAACAAGCATAGCATGCAGTGTTCCTGGAAAATTATCTTATATAAATCAGTAATTAAAAAATAAATTTTAAAAGGCAGTGAGTTCTGTGAACTATAAGTTGTGCATGTACCTCAGGTACAGAGCAATCAACGAGTGATGAAGAAACCTGGACTCTCAGTATCTAATTCAGCTCTGTAGTTCAGTGAAAGTAACTACTTGCCTCTGAAGTCTTCCCCAAGACTGTTAAAAGTTAGCAAAAACTGCCCAGTACAAAAAAAAGTTATTCACATAAGGTGATCTTAAAGCAAGAAAGGAAAAAAAACCTACACAGTAATAAACAAAAAGTACATCAAATGATTTAAATCCTGGATTAAAATTATATGACAAGTGATCCAGAAGACTAAAGTATCCTATTAAGCAAAAGCATACATTTACAGTAAGGCAATATAAGGAAGCAGAATATACTGAAGTTAAATCTTTCTGTAAATCAAGAAACAATTTTTTAGCATTTGATACAAATATTTGTCTGAATATGATCTAAAAGACGTAAATGTTTTCTACAGAGTCACTTGTGATATACGCAACACAGCTTCATCACACTTGTTTTGTATCTAAATTTTTGGTTTCTTTGTCTCCTGTAGTTTACTTGCATTCTACCAGTTTAAGTGAAAAACTGTTTACATATTTTCTACAGTGTCTTGCTTTCTCATCAAGATTCATTCATTAATCTTTCTGTCTCAGGATTGAAGAACTCATTGTCCACTGCGGACACCACTGGAGGACAGGGTTACAAACAGAAAAAACCAGCACATCAATATTTAAAAATTCTAATGTGTTCTTTTTGACAGTATCTGAGACTGATTTTTTTTCCCTACCATTTGAAATAGCAACCCTTCCTCAGCACCACTAATTTGGAAATCATTATTAAAATGAGGAACACTCTTCTGTATTTCCAGCCACTGGTTCCACTCCAGTTGGAAACTACAATTGACTGGCACTTCTCCTTTTATCTCTGCCAAATATTCCTCAACACAGAGTCCACACAAGAAATAACAGCTCTCCACCAAGATGTTTTCCTATGCTTCCAGTCCTATGCCTTCATTTCACCTCCCGTTCTAAAATAAACAGCTATACATTCCAGATAACAATATATAATCCCCACTGATGACAATCCAGAAAGTCTCGTGCTTACACATTCAGTCACAACAACCATTATCATCTATGCAAGCAAAAAACAGGGAAAAAAAAATATCACTGCAATCAATACTTGCACAAATTGAGAGGAGTATCTCAAGAGCTCAAAGGGGAAAAGAAAAATTAGCCAACCATCCCTAGTGGGAAAGAGATTAGTAGAAAATGGATTGAGAAGGACACTCCCTTGTTAGATTGGGACTGGTTTGCACACAGTCCTAAAAGTACAATTTTAAAATCATTGTTTACAGTTCATCTGGTAATTCCATGCTGGAGAAGCCTCCGCAATCCGATACTTTCCCCGCATGAGCTCAAGAATGTAACAAAAAGGAATGTGCAGTGAAAGTGGGGATAACTGCTTTGGAAATTACTGTCATTCATGCTGGAATTTGTACCATGGGCCTCAAGTAGTTACATACCTTCCCTAAAAGAAGGTGCTGAATAAAAGTATAATGTGTGACCCTGAAGAAGAACTAGAGAACTGTCAAGGGAAACCAAGTCTATGGTAACACCATTTTGCACAAGGCTTCAGATATCAAATCAGAAGTGGAAATGAAGTGAAATGACATAGGTTCAAGTTCAGTTAGTCCTGGCTAGGTCAAGTATTTAAATCTGAGGTTAAACAACTCAAACAACTGGTGAAACTAAAAGAAATAATAATCAAAGGAGGGTGGGAGGGGGAATAAAACAAAGGGGGAAAAAGACAGAGGGCTTGAAAGAAAAAAAAAAAAGATCAGGTGAGAAGCCAAGAGGAGCAGACTTCCAACATGAGAAATGTGAATGGACCAAAGCCTTGTGCCACCTGCTCAGTTTTAATTCACAATGCTAGGAGACAGGGACTAAAGAAAAAAACAAAAAAAACCCCAAAAAAACCAAACCAAAACCAACAAGAAACCCACACAAATCCAAAACCAAACAGAACACCAAAAACAAACAAACAAAAAACCAAAAACAAAGAAATAAAATAAAAAAAAGAAACATTGCCAATTCAATGGGAGTTAGCAAGCACTGCTGTTGATTTTAGAAGGAAAAGTGACAGCAGACCTCCTGGAACTAACGAATGTGTCAGGAGACAAAAGGGTAACAGCAGGATTGACAAATGACATTAAAAAAAGAACAAGTACAATATGTGTGTATATAAATGTGTGTGCACAAATGAAAAATCCATCCATACACACAATATTATATGCACATGTATTGCACGTGTGTATTATACAATGTACACATATCATATATATGTGAAATATATGTACAGACACTGTTACATGTATGTATGTACATATATGTGGTGTTTTTATTTAAAAACACACATAAACTCTCTCCCTCTCTCCACAATGAAGTTCTGTAAGTACACATCCAAACTACCTCTAAACAATTTACTGGAACAACACATGAATATGATAAATGGCAACTAAGTCCAGTCAGAACGCTGCCCCATTGCAGTATTACTGCTTCTAGCAGTAGCTTGGATACAGCCACACAGCACTTAAGAGGAGAATAAAAACCAAACAAAACCAAATCAAAAACAAACAAACAAAAAACCCAACAAACATGCATTCAATGAAGCAGGCAGACTGAAAGACTAGATTCTCAAAATCAGATTAAAATCGTGCTTTCACATTTGAATTTCAGAACAACTTCATAGCTGTTTTTTCACTACTGTTTCTTAGTTGGGAGGACACACAGGAAAAATAAGTTCAGAGGTGTTGTCTCCATGCAAGATGTCTACACCCCTTCTCTCCCACCCCCTTTTTTGTAAAATAAGTTATTACCTGATAAATCCTGGGATTTTCCAGATACTCTAGCACGTTTAGCTCGGTGACCAAAGTTTTCAGTAGCTGAAGTGGAGGCACCCTTTAATGAAATAAATAAGAATTAGTTCAGTCATTAGGTAACTTATGAAAAGTACTGATTGGCTTCCTATTCTTGAAACAGTGAATTTACTTTAAAATTAAAAATAAAGTTACCTCCATACTGCTCTTTGTAGGGCAAGCTGTTCTTTTAGGTAGAAGAGTTTTTCTGCGAAGTTGGTATGGACTATTTTGTGCACCAGGACCTGATTCTTCTGCAACCATATCTGCAGGTACATCATCATCTGTCAACAACAACAACAAAATTTAATTAGAATTGTAACTTTGTTTTATACCAGAAATATGCTATTTATTTTTCAGATAAATACATCCAGTCAGGAGGTTGGAGAGAAAGTTCTAGACCACAGAGGATTTCTAGTGAAAAATCAGAATATATATACATAAAATTTCAAGAGAAAGTACATATGAATTAACTAATGTTGTTTATACATATATATATACAAAACACCTGTACCAAAAAATGTTTAAAAAGCCAAGGAAAAAAATAACTTAAAAAAAAAAACAAACAAACTTGGGTTTTTGGTTTCTCTGCAAGCACATAATTCATTACCTCATTAGCTCAAATTTTTCACCTAACACTATTAGCATAACAAGGAACACTAGTGTTTCAATTATTAACCAGATGTTTTCAATAAGTCCTTTAGTATGAATGGCATTTAGTACAAAAGTCAAGGCAGAGTTTTCCACAAATATTTCAGGGAGCATTACATAGCTGCAGAAGGTTACTGATCCCGGAGCAGACCCATTGCATACTATCAGTTTAGTTACCTGATGTTATCCATTTCTTTTAAGCACTGATCAAAAATGCCAAAACAATTTAACAAGATATCATCAGGTGCAAAACAGGAGCCACTAAAGAGTTCCCAGCCTTTCCTCACACACCAGAGCAGAAAAGGAGCTGTGGCTCTACAGCAGGGATTCAGGCAGTCACCAACAGCAACAATCCTCTCTTCCAGCAAAACACCCAAAGGTATTCAAATACTGTACCATGTATCTACTATGCATCCCTTATTTTTGTTTAAGATCTGATACAATGTGATTTCTGTTGCTAATGTCCCCCAGAACTATGCTGCTCAAGAATTTTAAGTGTCTTGTCTTAAGCTCATTCCCTTATTTTGCACTGAAGACATAAAATGACTGTCAGAACAGCTGGGTTTTTTCCCCCTGTTCTGGATGGTCGGTACGACAGTTCAAGATTGCCACATGAAACACAGCAGAAGCAAAGAAGGGGTGAGGGGGGTACAAAAATCAAAGCACACAATTTTGCTCCTTTGATAGGTGATGAAAAGGCAGAGACAAACCCCAGTCACATCCTTAGAAGTGGCCCGTGGAGGCCACTAAGGGCAGAACATTTTCAGCTGGAAAGAGAAGGCAGAAGCCTATGGGGGAAAATGGAAGTAAAGGTCAGTTGGCTGAAACAGTGAAGGACTGGCTAAGCAGAAAAGAAATGTATGGGTTTTTTTGCAGTTGATTTAGGAGGATGGCAGGAATACTGCTTGAATATTGCTTTTCTAGAACGGATGACATTAAGGGACATGCACACATTCACACAGATTCACAGCACGTAGTAGAAGAATTAACATCTTCCTTTTTCCATGTGTGGGGCAAGGAAGATTGAGAGAAAGGCAGCAGGGCAAAGCACAAATCCACACAGTCCTTGGAAGCAGAAGGGTGCCTAGAGAACACATTTGCCAAGGTACCAACCACTGCTGAGCAATCCCAGTCAGGAGGTACCAGTCTGTGCAGTGCTGCATCTCCTGCCAGCAGCTAACATCCTGCAAGAGCAGCTCAGGAACCAAGAGACTCCAGTCTGGCCCTAACCTGAACCTCCTCACTGTGTGCAGGTAAATTGCTGCCTGTAGAAGGATAACAAGAGTCAGGTGACTTAGAGGACTTCTTTGCCACTTGCAGTTTTTGTCAAACTTCTCAAAGCCAACTTCTACATAGATTTACTTTATTTCAGGAACAACCGATAGTATTTTTAATTTTTTATTTTTTTTTTATCAAAAGCAGCCAGTGTAGTTGCTGTCAAGTGAAACAAGATCAGGAAACCTGAAAGCCTTAAGTCATCTCTTACAGAAGCAGCCTCAGTGCTTTTTAGCCTTCTGGATCTTCAACTGTGAGCTCTGAGCACACTGCACCAACTACAGCCCTCGCCTTCAGAGAAGTACTCCTAAGGAAGGAGCATTTCCTCAAGATAGCACATTACCCTTCCTGAGCAAGGAACATGACAACACTCAGCACAGACTGAGAAGTCCAAGAGCTGTATTTTGAAAATACTCCCAAAAACACACCCACTGATGTAACAGATCAATACCTGCTTTAAAGCAGAAAAAAGTTTTAAAATACTAAATCTCAGTGCCTCCAAAGCATTTAAAAAACCCCTATTTTAAAGCATAACAGTATCAGGCATCGCATCTAACATCGTATTTATGATGTTAACACATTATAACTGCATCTGCTGATGGTAAAGTATAAAAATCCATAAACAAATTGGGGAGTGTGTACGTGTAATATTAACATTCTCATATAAACACTCACTGAAATAACTGCCAGATAATGTCACAGTTTTAAAAACTGCTGATCTATTGAGCTAGTTAAGATATTAAATTAAGCTGAGACTGCTCACAAGTAAACATTTATCTGAATATTTTATACCAATTTTATTGTACAGCAAGATAAAATAATTTCAAACAAAATCATGTTTATTGAAAACTAAAGCCTTAGTGACACCAGCTAAACCTAGGGTTTGGGTCAAAACCTAGACTTAAATTAAGAAGTATCTTATCAGATAGTTCAAAACAGCTCATGAAACCCCCACTGTAACATTACAAACTTTAACATCCACAGAAGATCAGTAAGCACAAACACTTCCAGGAGGGAAAGACAAATAAGGTTCATCTGCCACTCTGTCAGCTACTATAAACAAAACTGTCTTGCAATTCCACAAATACTATGAAGTGTGTACTTTCAAGTGCTTACATTAAAAAGTACATAATTAACTTCTTTTGTTGTTTCACGAAGACACTAAGTGACAGAAAAGTGACAAGAGACTGTCCAGAATGTATCACAGAATGTCAGGTTGGAAGTGACCCCAGGGATCATCTGGTCCAACCCTTCTAACATTACTGTTTGTATGATATGTCCCAGCACCCCAAAGAGCCAAGACTTAAAACCTTCCAAAGTGGGGGAATCCTCCACTTCCCCTGGGAGACCATTCCTATGTCTGAATGGTAAAAAAATAATGGTCAAAAAAACAATACACACAGATCACCTAGAGAAACTTAATCATGCCCATACCATTATCTTTACAAAAACACATGCAAATGGTTTCACTTTGACCTTACATGTGTTCAGATATATTTCCAAGAGTCACCTTAAATATTAATGACAATTCTTGTGAAGACAGCAACATTGACAGAAGACAAAAAGGGAGGTTTCAAGGGAGACAGCTCATACACTAATCTGTAGGGTTTAATAACTTAATTTTAACACTGAAATTCACGTTTTTTTCTATATTCTCAAAACAGGGAAGGCGGAACAAGACATGATTTGTAGTCAAGGGAGGCAAAGTGCTGGGGGTGGCAGGTACTCCTAGTAGGACACAGCACTGAAATTGTTCCTATAGAACTGAGGAAAAAAAGTGAGAAACATAACCAACTAGTTTAAACAAAATAGAGAAATATGTATAAAATTGGAAGTACGTCTAGAACACCACCTCTAAAACATGAAGTTAACCTATCTGAATGCAGTGATGATTCAACTTGCATATCAAACACGTTGCAAAAGTAACAAATATTTATCATGGTGTCTCAAGCAGCACTGGTGCAAATTCAGAACGAAATAAAATATTAAGACAAAAAAAAAAAAAACAACAAAACCCCAACAACCCAGCACCAATCTTCATAATCAGAAGAAAATCTGAGAAATGCAAACAAAATGTGAACTGATAGAGCTCAGTTGCTCTATCAACTGAGTGGAGTTGAAACTTGCCATGTATCTGGGGGAACACAGAACAGGCAAACTGCTCGCATCGGAGGACAGCTCCAACTACCTTGCTGCTGGATTACCTTAAAATTGCAGTGGAGAAGAAAACGTGACACAGATTGAAGACAGCAGAAAAGGAAGGTATACACAAAATATAGCAATAATGGAAAAACAACTTAGAGGAGAAATATAATGCAGAAGTTCTGTATTTGCACGTACTCTAACTGCAAAACCATGGACTAATTGTCAGCCCAAAAAAAGGACACCTTCACCCACTGTTTTGTTTTAAGCAGCAAAATCTCTGGGAGTGAGCTGTCAAATAAATGCATGTGACAGTCATACTATGTCCCTGCAAACACTTCCAACAAGTGGCTGACCTGAAAGATATGGAGTACAGAAATGGTACCTTCTACTCTGTATCTCAGAGTAAAAGTTTCTTGAACGAGTAGAAGCTTTCCCATTGACTCAGGGAAGCTTTCAAGGGTTAGTTTAAATTATGGACAGAAGGGTGCTTTTGAAATGGAGACCATTTTCTATTGAGAGCTACCTAAATACCTCTCTGAAGCAAAAGCCACCAGAAGAAATACCACCATAAAAAACAAAACAAAAAACCCAAAACCAAACCACAAAAAGACATAAAACCAAAACAAACAAAAAACCCCCCTACAACCTGAACTACAAAGCAAAACAATCAAGAAAACCCACTAAACACCCCAAAGTAACACAAACAAACAAGTTGACAGGCAAAGTTCCCTGAGCACAGATCCAGCATGTCCTAATGACAAGACCACACTGGTGGTCTTTCACTGAAGTTCTAGTTCCCCAAAACATACTTTAAAAAAAAAAAAGCACTAAAAAACCCACAAAAACAAGAACAAAAAATACAGGATGCATGTATACAACTGCCTTCATTTTATGCTTATTAAAAAAAAAAACAACTTATATTAAAAGAAGCAGCTATAAGTTCATTTACCACTAAAGAGAGACTTCAATAAATACTGCAAATACTGTAAAACGTAAGCCCCATTTTTAAAAAGGGAAAGAAGGATGAACCAGGGAACTACAGGGCACTCAGTCTCACCTCTGTGCCCAGTAAGATCATGGAGCAGACCCTCCTGGATGCACTGCTGAGGCAGAAGAATAACAAAAAGGCAACTTGGTATATAATCAGCACAGCTTCAACAAGGACAAATTGTGCCTGACAAACCTGATTTCCTTCTATAGGAAGGTCATATCAATAAACAAGGGAAGAGCAACTGATATCATTTACCTTGACCTGAGCAAAGCCTTCAGCACTGTCCTACAATACACCCTGGTTTCCATGCTGGTAAAATATGGGTCCAATGAATGAGCAACTGGGTGATTAGAGAACTGGCTTGATGGCTGCATCCACAGGGTGGCTGTCAAAGCTTCCCTGTCCAAGGGGAGGCCAGTGATAAGTGGAATCCCCCAGGGATCAGTACTGGGACCAATTCTGTTTAACATCTTCAGCAGCAACATGGAAAATGGCACTGAGTGCACTCTCAGCACATTTGCTGATAACACCAAGTTGTGCAGTGTGGGTGACACACTGGAGGGAAGGGATGCCATCCAGAGGGACCTTGACAGGCTGGAGAGGTGGGCCCATGCCTGCCTCATGAAGTTCAACAAGACCAAGTGCAAGGTCCTACATCTGGGTCAGGGCAATCCCAAGCACTGATATAGGCTGAGCAGTGAGTGGCTTGAGAGCAGCCCTGAGGAAAAGGACTTGGGAGTGCTGGTGGATGAGAAGCTCTACATGAGCCATCAGTCTACACTTCCAGCCCAGAAAGCTGCAAGTCTCTTGTGAGACCCCACCTGGAGTACTGTGTCCAGTTCTGGAGCCCCTATTACAAGGAAGATACAGATCTGCTGGAGTGTGTCCAGAGAAGGGCCATGAGGATGATCAGAGGGCTGGAGCACCTCTCCTGTGAAGACAGACTGAGAGAGTTGGGGGTACTCAGTCTGGAGAAGACTGAGACCTTACTGTAGCCTTTCACTATCTTAAAGGGGCCTAGAAGAAAGCTGGTGAGGGAGTCTTCTGGATCTCAGGTAGTGGTAGGACTAGGGGGAATGGCTACAAACTAGAGGTGGGTATATTTAGATTGTATGTTAGGAAGAAGTTCTTCACCATGAGGGTGGTGAGACACTGGAACAGGCTGCCCAGAGGGGTGGTAGAAGCCCCATCCCTGGAACTTTAAGGCCAGGCTGGATGGGGTTCTGAGCAACCTGATCCTACTGGGAGGTGTTCCTGCTCATGGCAGGGGGGTTGGAACTAGATGATCTTAAAGGTCCCTTCCAACCCTGAAAATTCCATGATTCTATGGTACTGTAATATATTTTAAAATATCATTACAGAAAGAAACCCTTTGGTATTTTCCAAGCAATATCCAAAGCAGCTTGACTCACAAAGATAAAATCTGAGATTTTTGTATGGTTCTGATGGCACAGGTCAAAAAGAAGGATTATTCTCTGACAGGAGTCAAGGCTGTCTGCAACTGGAAAAGACCCAGTAAGACAAAGATTGAGAGACAGATCTCCACTCAGAATAGCAGACTTTCAGCTTGGAAAGGGGACAGATCTAACAAAAAAAATGTATGCTTTCTTAAATGCTAAATAAATATCAGAATTACTGAGCACCATATGGAATAAAGAGATTCTGCCTTCTGTGAAGTAACAATAAGACACAATAACCATTATGGGCTATTAGAATATTTTAAATATACATATGATACCTTACTCATAATAAACCAAAGATACATAACAATATGCAGGCTTATTGTAATTTGAATCTCTTTATTTGGTAAACAAAATGTGGAATACCTAATCTTTTCCTGTATGCATCTTTTGTTCATAAATAGAGGAAAAATATAAAATTCTGCTTTAAGCTAAAAGTCTATATAGTTGTCTAGAGCAAAACTGAAAAAACACATCACCCCTCACCAAAAGAAGCAAAAAGCACCTTTTTAGAATTTACATTTTAATCTTCTAAACAGCAACCCCTGAATGAGACAACTTGTACTCTTTGGAAATAGGTCATGCAGTCATGATAGCTTAGAATAGTAAGAATAGATCACTGGCCAGCTGTGTATTTGCTCAAGAGATCATGTTTTACAACACATTTAAATATATTTTCTACAAGAAGTAATTACTACTATCTACATAAAAAGTTTTGTAAGCCTCATTATTTTTCATGTTATTCTTAGAATCTAATGGAAATTAACGTTTATCTAAGAATATGACCTCTTCTCCTCAGCACATTGTGAACACCACTAAAGCAAACCTCACACAAGTCACCCACAGGATAAAAACACCTCCTCAAAGGTCTGTTAGGTCCACTAGCACCCTCAAAATGTTGCATACTAAAATCCAGCTTATGCATATGAGGCAAAAACTTAATTTCTTCAAGTTGTCACAAAGCAGACAAAATAAAAGGAGACAATTAGGAAAGATAAACTGGCTGCAAGCCCAAAACTTGTCCCCAGTTGTATTTCTTTAAAAATTATAAGCCCTCACAGCTACTCACATCTCAACCTCATTCACTAGGGGAGTTCATAGTCTAAAACCATCTATCACAAAACCCATGTGTGAACACTAATTAAAAAACCCTCCAGGCACCATGAAGAATAGTTTCCTTTTCAGAAGCCAGGAGCAGAAAGTGGCAACTAGGATTTGATGAAAAATTCTAGTTTTCTTTCCACAAATACCACCACCCCAAAATTATATTTAACACCAGGTTAAACTGACTTAACATTGACTTCCTAAAAAAAAAAAAAACAAAAAAACATTAACGTGCCTATTTTTATAGATATACAGAATAATTGTAGAAGAGCCTGCATACCTGAACTACTTGTTAGGTAATTCATTTTAGAAAAGGAAGGAAAACCAATCCTCTTGGAACAAGAAGCTCTACAAATCAGCACCAGCATGTTTCAAACAATAGTACTGACAAACTAGAATAAGGAGATAGATCTTTACTATCTTTTAAAACTACATTGTTTTCCCAAATGCCTGATAAATGTATTACAGCATCATCTATAACATTTAGCCAACCTATAAACAAATCTCCAGGTGGCTGTTTTGCAAGTATTTCATTAAGAGAACTTCACTTCCTGCTTAATAGGCAGCTTGTCTCCTGCTCTGAAAAGCCTTCATTGAGAAGAGACAAGGATCTCTTTTTGGGTGCATTCCTCACTAATAAAGCAATACTTTCAAACTTGTGGCCTTGATGCTACAGTGAAAAAGCTGCTCAAGTAGATTTTAAAGGTTCAAGAATAGAATGTTACACAGCCTTTCCTGTGCAGCGCTTAAGAGCCTTTCCTCATGACATTTCTGAGTGATATTAAAGAAAATAGACATTATTTCTACAAGCTGATTTTTGTTTCTATTTTGCCCACTGACTCAAGTTTCCAGCTAGGATGAATTTAATTAAAATTTCTACCTGATCTTACTGCTTCATTTGTTAGAATGGTCAAGTTACCATTCTCGAAGGTCATGTTCCTCTGGCTGAACTACAGCAACTGGAATCTCATTAAAAAAGCAAAGCCACTGATAGTAATAAAAACACAGTGAAAAAGGTCCAAGTATTCCCATGTTATTTCTGATCAACCACCACTTTTAAGCAGTACTTCAAGGTACCTGAAATGCAGGGAGAAGGCAACCCAGTGACCACACCCTTGGAACTACTGTGATGAAAAATACCACCAAACAAAAAATACAAAAAACCTTTTTCTTCCTCTTCCTCCCTACAAAAATCCCACCTTACCAGGAGACTGCATCTCAGACAGGAGGAAAGGATAGATTCTCCAGTAGGAATACCAAAAAGACCACAACACATACAGTTTGGTGCCACAGAGCAACTGCTGAATCAAGCAGTCACTGGCACTTAAAACACATCATAGACCTTGCTCTTCTTAGCTATGATGTTACCAAAATGGCTGGGCATTGACAGGATGAAAACCATCCACTGAAACTTAAGAGTGGGAAGAGGGCAGACTCTGGATGGGTTCAGCTAGGACAATTAAGTAAATTTGTCTTACGGAATTTCCATTAAGGCAACCCAGTATTTCAATCTTGTCTGACTGCCTGGCTCATGCAAGATTTTCTGAGAAAAATGTCAGAGCCAGCACATGTCAAATAAATACAAGATATTTGTGAGGACAGATTACTTCTAGTAAGCAGGGAGTAGCTGAGCTATGAAGCAGAAACATTCCATTCTTGAATTAAAGTAAGTCCGGATATTCTTGATACCCCTTAAACTCCATGAAGAATGAATCAGAACTTAATAAAAACAGAAATTTAGGAACTTCTGGTTCTTCATTCACACCTTCAGCACTGCTGGAACTTGACAACGAGCATGATTTTCTTATTTTTTTATTTATTTACACCATTTGAGTTTCTGGTATCTTTGAAAAAATAAAGAGAAAACCACAGTATGGGTATCAATAAGTGCAGTGAGAATGCAGAGATTTCAGTTAATACACCTGTGATTTACACTTCAGATTTTTCTACGGCCCACAACTAATCCTCTTGTAGAGTTTTTTCTGTGATAAATATGCAGCTAAGAGAAACTTTGCTCAGAAAAACATGGCTCCCCCTTGAAAGGGCGGGAAAGTTTATGTGTAATAAAACAATCCACATAGCTACAGGTCTCATTATAACTAAGCACTATTGCAATTATTCAAGCGTAACTCCAGTAAAACATAATTTCAGAGTATGATCATTTCACCAAATTTTCAGGAAATTAAACCTTCCCACAGATTTCTTTGCCATAAGCCACATCTGCAGAGTATTGTTAAAATACAGACAGGAAAAAAAGATATGCAATGCCTACTGCTAAGAGCAGTAGCACATTTGGAGATACTTGCCATGCAAAGCCATCTGCCTTACCCGGACTCTACATCAGAAGTGACTGACATCTATCAATACATTGGCCCAGCTGGAACCTAGTTATGTCAAGAAGCAGTTTTGATATACTAAACTAGGAATTTCCTAAGGTTCTTCAGAATTAAAAGTTTTTAAAATGTCTATCATGACAAAAAAAGGCAGTCATGTCTTGTAGTGGCAAAAAAACTAAGGAGGGGAAAAAAAAAGGCAACCAAGATGAAGAGCCAAATAGTTCTTTCTGTGTGCTGGGAGGCAAGGATGGTACAGTCAGTATTACTGCATCCAAGAATGTAGCAAGAGGAGGAAAAAGTACATTAGTACTTCAAAGCTTACTGCACTTGGCTGCCTTTCTTCCCATTCTGTACTCTCCTATCATGTTGTATCAGAGGAAGAAATAAAAATAATAATAAAAATTAGGAACCTTCAATTAAGCACTTGATGTGATTTAATGTAAACAGAAGAGGCTCACCAAAAAAATCTTAACTTGGTTCTTGACTTTTTACAGATCCAGTACATCAGACATAAAATAATGCAAACCAATTACCCATGAAGCAGTTTTCTGGAGAAATCCCTACCAGTATAGTTGGGCAAATACATAGAGCACCAAGCAAAGTTTCCATGTCATGTTCAGCTGCAGTGGCAATTTGCAGTGTCCATTAGCCTAAGAGGCAGAAGAGGAACACCAAATGGTCCAGAGATAAAAAGTTCAACCTTGCAACTTTGACAGTTGGGAAATAAGAACACCTTCAGATAATACTACTCATAATTTTGAATATGCAAGAGCACATCACTAGAAAAAGACAACTTTGAACTCCAAAAGGTAAAATATGAATTCTGCTACCTCTTTTGGCTATTTGCCCTAACTTAAGTGTTACAGTGATATTAAACATACATGCTGCTTTCTTTGCCACCCAAGTACTACAACTGTCACTTCCACACATATATCAAATGTTAGAGCTAAAATGAAACAAAACAAAACCAAAACCAACACCAAACCAGTGACCTCACCCCCCAAAAAACCTCCCATGAAGTGCCATTATATAAAGAACATGATTAGCAACTGTACACTGAAAACATGAACTACAGCTTGGGGATGAAAAAAATGTTAAGTCATTAGATCCTCCCAAAATATTGTTCTTTTGTTCACCAAAAAGACAGAGCTGTTATTACAGTATATAGTTATTTCCAACCTGACTTTCAGCAAGGCTATTATGTAATAACTATGCCAGAAATACACAAACACACAAAAAGAATGCAAGCATTTACTATCCTTGGATCAGTCAGTAGTGTGTTGTTTTTCATGTACTTTGCAGCAAGGTTGAATTTTGAAAGACCAACTGTGGCAATATTTGCATGCAGTCAGACATTTCTGATCATTATTCCAAAAAGTTCTCAAAAAAATTATTCCAATTATTCTATTACTTGAATTACAAACTGTATCGTGTCTGACAAAAGAAGGAAAGCATAGTTCTGTTTAGCTTCAGGGAAATGACTGTGAGAGAACAGTACGTGAAACTGTAGTAAAACCAAGCATCACTTATTTTCCAGCATACAGGTTATTAACATGGGTTAAGAAAACTCTCACCAAACTGTCATCACAATAAAACACCAGTGTAGTAGGTAACTTCTGATTCAAACCTGAATTTGTTAAGAGCTACAGTACAAATAAAAAGTTGCTATCAACATCAAATACTCCAGTACCAAGATGCTTTGAGCAACAGAAAAGCAAACCCTATACAAAGAACAACTACCCATTTTTCAACCTTCTACTCTGGGAGCTACAACTAAATAGGTTTTCTAGCAAATTTTACAGTATTAATACATTGTATAAATACAAAGTGGAAGAACATGACTATTTCCAATGTTGCAACCTGTTGCAAAACAAACATCAGAAAAGCTGGAAACAGTTTTGTATGACATGTGTAAGGAAATTGCTGCACAGGGAGGACTCTGTTCTTCCTTGCCCTGTAGAGTAAGGATCTCCTAAGCACCCCATTCCAGCAGCTACTGCTCCTGGACAACTGGGGGGAAAAATAACCACCACTACCATCTAATTTTTTATTAGAAAACCAAATGGTATAGTTTTGATATCCAAGTTTCTAACGTTTGTCATGTCTCTCCTTCTAAACAGAACTTCTTAAAAACCATGTTTATTTTTAAAGACAACAAATCTTACAGCTAACCACTCTGTCAATTCTATACACATTAGTGACCCAGCCCTTTCCACAAAAATTAATAACCAACTACACTAATTGCAGACATGATTTTTTTTTCTGAGAAATTCTCAAATAAAATGCAATGGCAGCTTAAATTAAGATGTGTTTTGCAGTGAATGCTCTCAAATTTAAAACTCTGCAGATGATGCCCTGTATGACAGTGATCTATTTCCAACTACTGACAATTTCATTAAAACACAAAGCAAAATAAAACAAACTAGCTTCTTTTCTCAGCATCTTGCAACTATTTTTCTCATGGTCCCAATCTGGCTACAGCTCTGCTTATACTAAACGATGTGGAAACACTGTCTGAAAAGAAGCAAAACAAAAAAAAAAGCAAAACAGCAAAACCACGCCAAAACAACAACCAACACAAACCTCCTTTTAATTTTTTCTAATAAAGGAGATGCTTGGTATTTGCATTTCAAGTTTATTCAAACAATATCAAGGAACTATAAAATTCATGTAGACCATGTAAGCTCAGTTACCAAAGAGTGAATGCAAGTCACAAAACAGAGGAACTATTAATTTTTCATATCGTATAAAATATCCAGAAGTGCTGGAAGCCTTCAGAGTGTGTTTTCCTCACTCCACTGCCTTTTCTGTACAGTCCTTCTGTATAGCTACAGCAGACTCCTGAACTTTTCCTTTTCTTAAGGATGTCCTTATCATGCATCTGAACTCCCATTTTGCTTAGTTTCCACAGTTCCAGATAGTCATCCATTTCAGACCAGATAAAAAGGATAATTTTTTAATTTTAATATTAATTTATTAATATTTATATATTATTTACTTTATCATATATATTGCATGGTTTATGCACTATATATTAATATAGAAATATATATAATTTATTATTTTGTTGTAATTTATTCCATACCCATTTTAACGTCCTGATCCACCACACTTCCTCCAATCTCTCTCTGAGTAACTCTCTGTAAGGTACATTTCTATTTAAAAACGTTATTTTATAATATTGTGCTTTACTGCAAAAGCCGTTTAAACATATGCAACAAAAAGCAATAGGGAAATGGTATGACTGGAGACAAAGTCCAGTAACATAACCCCTTCCAGGCTCCCAAAGCCCTTCACTGTACACAGCAATGCTGTGTTGTGAGCCACTGAAACATAAGACTGCAAAAGCCATAAGAAATAACCCTGATGCCAGAAGGACACAAGGACCTAAAGAGAAAGAAGTGTTCTTTATCCCCGTATCAAAAAATTAAAGATTATCTAGAAAACTGTTCACCTTAATACCAACTTTATTTATGTCAGGATAGTTCCATCACTGTCCTTCTGCCTCATATTTTGTCTCAAGCATATTCACAAAGCAGGGCATTTAGAGACCAAGACACTTTGGAGAGTCAGTGGACAAAACACATGAAGAAGAAACGTAACAGGAAGTGAGTGATTCATAATTATTTCACTTACATCTCCTGATTTTTTTTTCCAGAGGAAAAATGGGGGGGCGGGGAGAAGGAAAAAATCAAGAATACTGAAAACTGTCAAGATTTGCCTTAGCATCTGCCCCATGAGAAGGTTCCTATCCATCCCATGACTAGTGCTGACTCCCCTTCTTCCCCTATGATCCCACAAGCCTACAGTTTGATCCTATTCATTTCAGTACCTCTCAGTGTTGAGGAAGTTAAACAAATACATACAAAAGAGAAATGCAGGTGTTTGCATATGCATAGCTGTCAAGCCAGTCTTTGGTATCTATACCAAAATATATCAAAAGAAGAGTCACAGGTGTACAGCCCTGGAACAGTTCCAAACACACTGATCCACCAGAAGTGATAAAACACTTCTCATTTAGCCAAACTAATTTTACTTAGTACATCAACAGATTAGGTCTGTATGTACAATACCTCAGCTGAGAAGGGATACCACTTCAGAGTATTAATTTATTGTGGGTTTTATGTCATCTGACTATATTTTGAAAAGGTTGCAGGAATAGAATATTAACATTAAGAAGGAACATCATATTACAAACAAGACAGATTGCTAACAAAATTCTCAGATAAATATAGTATGACAGTCTTACAGATAATTCTCTCTTCTGGAAGACAAACTGCTCAAATATTATTGAAAATAAAAACAAAAACCTCTTTGGTCCAAAGCACTTAGCTCACAGTTCTGTACTAGTAAAGTGAGAAAGTATTTAAACACTGGAAATACATAACAGAAAATACAAAACTCTGTCTGGACATAAGAAGGTTGTGGTTTGTTGTTTTGGTTTGGTTGTTTTGTTTTGTTTTTTTAATATGAAAGCAACTGAGCACTGGCACAGATTACCTGGAGAGTTTGTGGAGCCTCCAAACCCTGTGAGCCCTTCCCAAGGCAGCCATGTCTTTGCTAACACGGCTTATTTGAGTTAAAGTAAGATAAAAACTAAAATCAGCACAAGAGGTTGTTCCATCAATTTTTGAAGGCTGATCTAAGTAAGCTCGGACTGCCCATGCAGTCATTAGAGGGAGAAGTCACCATCAGACAATGATTCATTCACTCCTTGACTCCAGCATTCTCATCAGGCAGGTAACAGCTCTCCCATTCCTGCCCAACATATCAAGACATATCAAGTATTTCCCCTTTAGATTTTCTATTAAACTAGCAAAATATACTTCATTAGCAGTAATTTTTTTATGAAGGAATATTTCAGCTTAAAGGAAAACATCCTCAGAATAGTAATTTAAAGATTTGGTTACAAGTACCAAAAACTCCCTTCTCTCAGACTTCCACAACATATATATTATCTCATTCCTTCCCAAATGATTTCATCATTTTCCTGAACCAGGGTTTGAGGAAAAAAAACCTATCACCATTACCAAGCATTTTGACCAGGAGTTAGGTTGTAACACATCAGAGTACTTCTACACACTTGACCAGGCAAGTGAAATACCACCAAGCCTTTACAAACACCCAGTGTTTATTTAATAGCAACCAGCTAAAGGGGCTAGCAGCCAATCAGGTATTTGTAAGACTTCCTCACCTTTCCACATTAAAGACTTTTCCAAAAGACAGAGGTATTTGTGTTTTCCCTGGAAGGAGGACATAAACACAACTATGCAGAAATAAAGAAACTACTTCATGATTGTGTGATCTCACTGATCAAACTTTAATTAAAACAAAAGCTTTTATTATAGTGGTGTAGCAAATATTTATCCCTTACAGCTACACAGTTGAGAAAGGAAGCAAAATAGAAACCAAAAAATCAAACAGATCTTCCTTAAGACAAGTAAGATTGCAAAATGAAGTGATGGTGGGAGAAGAGAGCAGGGATAAGCTCTGATCTCTCTTCAGAAGTAATGCCTGCTGGGGCAAAGGAGCCCAAAATATTTTCACTACTGTACATCATCTTTGTACAAATCTGTAAATATCCTCCCAGTACAAAACAAGATCATGTATTATTTTTCACATGTAATTGTATCAGGCTCTCAGTGTTTGAAAAAACATTTTTAAAAGTGAAGTGCAAATTCATGGTTTTAAAGATCTTTTCAACTGTAAATTGAAACATGCTAGAACACACATTGGCTGAACACATTGAAAAACTTACCTACTAGACAAGATCACACTAGCTAGAAAACAATAATAATAATATAATCAACCTTCTACACCTTCACTTTATATTACAGTTAATTGCTAGAAGTGAAGCCACACATAATCCCTGTCCTTTATAATGTTCTCAAACTAAAGAATCTACAGACTGCACTAAGATGGTTATATAACATCAGCAAATTCAATTTATTTTCCTGGCCCTATTTTCTGTCAGTCTTTGTAATCATCTTGGTTTCAGCTTCCTTCACCAAGTCATCCTGCCACAGTTCCACCCATTCTGAATTTACTGATCTGACACACCTGTACTCAATTGTTCTACTCACTAATTTGCAATAGCACCTGGAGACACAGCCAAGTTAGTCATCCCAAACACTTAAAACAAAGGGAAAAAACTCAAATTAACCCTAGGAGCTCCCTAACATGGTTGTAAGCAGGACTAGAAGAGGAAGAAGCAAGACACAAAAAGTAATCACATTAAGTTTGTTTCCATGTATCAACTGTGCAGTGTTTTGGGGTTATGTGAATAAAGTTCACATCTCTGTCTGCTGGCTTGCTTACTGTCACCTCTTCTGCTAGCTGATCATCTGGGATGATGGTCACATAGTTTAACAACTGTGCCCTCAATGACTACTGATGAAGTCAATCTAGAACTGGATGCTGGCATTTTGAGATACTCTACCTGAGTCATAAACACAAATGATTAATGTCTTCCAAAAGTAGGCAGGGAGGGTTTACAAGACATTGCTGCTCATCTTCTTTGAACTGCTGCTTGTTTCAGACACCACTGCTATGCAGCTGGGGTAGAACAAGGATTTTCCATGAACTTCTTTGAATTTAAATACCACTTTCCTTCACCAAACTTGCAAATTAGACAGTCATGCTCATCACTGTGCTATAGGAATTTTGAAAGAATGGCCACTTTTTCCCTCTATTTCAAACATAACTAAAGCACCTTGATGCTGTACAAGTATACATGTGTTTCAGAAACATACCATGCCCAGAAGGTCTTTGGGCAGCAGTTAAACTTGAAAATATACAGCCCATGGCTTCTCTATGCTCCCAAGTAAGAGCTGGTACTGTTCAAACCATGTGAAACCTAAGGTTTCCAACCAGCAACACTAGAAGGCAGGTTACTTCAGATTACAGAAATACAGATTACACCTTGAAGAAGCCTGTCACTGTACAGTAGCTGACTGACAGGTTTTTTTTCCCTTACATGTCAGAGCATATGCTGACAACTGATGACTTACAAGTAAGGAGCATCAGTAAAGTCATGCCTGAAAAACTATAAAGCTTATATCAGAATCAGTGTGGCCAGTAGGGAAGCCATCATTCACCAGTACTTGGCACTGGTGAGGCTGCACCTCTAGTACTACATTCAGTTTAGCACATCTCAGTTTAGGACACACTAAGGTCCAAAGAGCAACTAAGCTGGTGAAGGGTCTGAAAAACAAACCTTGTGAGGTTAAGAGAACTGGCACTGTTAAATCTTAAGAGGAGGAGGCCAAGGGAAGACTTTATTTCTCTCTAAACTACTGGAGAAAAGGTTCTAGAGTATGTGTGGGGTGTGTCACTCATCTCTCACTAGCAACTAGCAATAGGACACGAGGAAATGGTTCCAAGTTGCACCAGGAGAGGTTTAGGTTGCTAAGAAAAGCTTCTTTACAGAAATGGTTATTAAGCAATGGAATGGGCTGCCCAGGGAAGTGGTTGAATCACCATCCCTGAATGTTTTGAAAAACTGGATAGATATGGTGCTTAGGGACATGGTTTAGCAGAGGGCTGGCAGAACTAGGTCAGCGGAGTTAAGCTGGACTGAATGATCTTGCGTGTCTTTTTCCAACCTAAATGATTCCATGATTCTATCAAACCACGCTGTTATCTTTGAAGCATAATACTTCGAAGTCAGTGAATTATCTTGTGTCGGTGCTGTGTGAATTTCTGATACTGGCACAATATAAAAAACAGGTCAGAGCCTGAAATATGATGGAAAGTTACTTTATTTGCAGTGGATGAGCACAATGCACACTAGTAGCAGACATATGTACTGCACTATCTGCAGTGATATTCTGGGAAAATATGATGATAGCTGTAAGTGTCCAGTCAGAACCCTAAATTAACAAATAAACAAAACTGAAATATCACCATGGATATTTATTTCCATTAACAAACATCTCTCAGGTATGTTTTCAAAGTATGAAAAAAAATATATTTCCAGGAAAAAAACATGTTCCACTTTATACTGCAGGCTCTCTAAGAACTTACAAGAGGTAGCCTTTGGTGAAGGAAGGTTCAAATACATCTGTCACAAAATAAAATCTATGCCTGTGTGTAGGTAATAAAAAAAAAAGAATCTTGAATACTGTAAAGAGAGCCCAGTCATTTTGCTCCTGTGTTTTCACCTTTCCTACATTATTTGATCCTGGAGATATGCAATGGGAAGACTAGTCAATGCCAGCAATTTAGTTTCAATCCAGTACTAACCATTATTTTTAGAGACAAGGTGTTTTTATAAATGTCTGTATTTCAACGAAAGCCACTCTAAAGTGTTTTATGTTTTCCCTGAGGAAAACCCTTCATGCAAAGCATCTACAGACTGATGATACTATACAGCCAATCCATATGCTGCATCCAACTTCTTGGCAGACTTATGGCCTACCATAGGACAGCATGAGTGGAATGCAGCCTCAGGTCAACTGATCACAAGTTTCAAATCCTACACATGCACAGCCCATTTGGAAGCTTAAAAAGCCCATGTTACACAATTACATTCATCCACTCTGTTATGTTAAATTTGAGGTGCAAGCAGAGCCACAAGCAGATTACATATCACTAAATACGCAAAGAAAATAATCCTTCCAGAGTTGTTCTTAAATTACAAATGTTCAAAACATTTTAGTGATATATTTTGTGCACTCAAAGTATGCCACATGGGTCACGAACACAGTTAAATGCAGCCTACTAAAATGAGTGGATATTTTTCTCCACTGAGCTAAAATATACATGTCAACTACTAATTGTATTCCATTCAAAACAGCACTAGATCTCTGGTTCATTGTTTGCTTTTCCTCTAGCAAAACAAGGATATTCTAAGTGTTCTAATATGTTGTAAAGAATATTTAATAGAGCAAAGCTCAAAGCACTTGTTTCCCCCTATATTTTGGTTAAGCACATGGAATATTAGCCATCTTTGTTATATTAATGCTCAACATAGCCACAAATATTGTCGTAAGATGTATTCTAAACAACTGTCAGACTGAATTCCAATTTTAAAAACAAGCTTTTGCTATAGACTGACAAACATTGTGTTAAAAATGCCAGTATATTTAGAAGTCACATCTAATTTTTACTATTTGAGAAAAAAAAAAAAAAAAAAAAAAAGATATTTTAAGATTAATTCTTTAAAAATTAACATCCAGCATGCATGTCTCACCATTCTGAAGTTCACGTTTTTATAAAAAGGCTGCAGGACAGGACACCTGCCCTGAGCCAGGACACTTGCTTGAACTTGATTCTCCTCTACATCTCCCAGACTTAGTTGCAGAATTATAAAACTCTCTCCTTGCAGTTGCCCATTAGCCTCTGTAGACACAGCTGTGAATGGATACAAGCCTTTTTTCCAGCAGAAAAATCATCTGCCTCACTTCCATGAAGTATTCAAAGGTCTCTAGTTTCCAAATATCTACACCTATTTTTTTTATCCAAGCATGCACATACAGCACATGCAAAATAAGACAGCTATAACAATGAAGACAGTGAAAGCAGATAAAATAGCATAAACAGAAATATGAAACAGGAGGGACACCAACCAAGTAAGCAACCCAACAGTCAAGGGAATTCATCAATACGAGTACTGTGACATTTCCTCTCCTACTGAGAAGCATGCAAGACCTGAATTCTTATGCAAGAATAATAGCAGACATATTAAGTCGGAAATGGAAAAAAAAAAATACCAAACAAAAGCAACACAAGAAAACAGTAGCCTTTCAGGTTATGTATTAAATTAAATATATTGGACCTCTACACCTATTGCATTAAAAAAAAAACAAACATTAAAAATGTAACTAGTGTCTAGTACACCCCCTCAATTTTCCTGGATGGGGGATGGAACGAGAGAAATTCTTATAAATCCTTATAAGAATTCTTTTTAAAACTTATAAATTCTATTTGTTAGTAATTTATGTAGTTTTGGCTATTCATATTTATTCCCAAACCTCCTACCCTCAAAGAACCAAGTTCTGCTGGTGCTAGGTAACATCTTTGTGTCATACCAATACCTTAACTGATAGGTGGTCAATATATCAGCCCACACTACTCAAAACAGAAAAAGTACCTATGAAGGAACCACGTATGAGAAACAGTCCACAAGGAACCCTAGGCCTTGCATACAAGGAAGAGGCTGACAGCTCCTTTAAGCAACATACATCTATTACTTTTAATTAAACATATAGAGAAGAAATTCAAATATATTTCAGCTCCCATCTAGTACACAGCAATAACATATTATAGACTTTCCAGATCAAGTGAACTAGTCAAATGCACATGCCAGAAATAAAAATTAAACATTAAGTATTTATAACAACCTAGATTGGGAGAATAAAAGTCATATTTAGAGCTTAGACTAAATTTACTGCTGGGCAGCAAACTGTTGAATACGTATAATTAAGCATACACAAAACAGTGTTACGCTAACAAGACTTTAAGAGCAGCAGTTAAGTAAAGGCTAAAACCATCTTTCACTACAGAAACTCTTCTGCATTCTAAGGGTGAGAACCATTTATGCTCTACATGGTGCCATCTATTATTCAGAAAATGTCAGCATTCCTTCAAGTAAAAAAAAAGAGTCGTGAGATAACATAAGTTTTGAAAAATTTGTTAATAATATTTCACACTTGAGAGCTGCTGCACTCAAACTTAAAAAGTAAAATAAGTCACATGCATTTCAAAAACAAACTCCAGTTTGGTTATTTCAGCCAAGATTTCAGGCAAGAGAAAAAAACCTTTTAAAAATCTTTTGTATTCTTTAGAAAACATATGGAAAAGGATAGATGTTTTCCTTTAACAAAAAGTAACATATTGTGGCTGAAGATCTGCAGACCTTCAGTAACAACAGTGTTGGGGATGAAAGAAAATAATTAAAAAAAAAAAAAAAAGACACAGCAATGAGGTTGCCGATGACTTGAGTGCCAAAAAAGATTTGGTTTGGTGCCCTTTGAAGACAGATACAGAGCTGCAGATATTTCATGTTCTATAAAGTCAAACAAACCTGACTGTGAATTAATTGTTCACTATAAATACAGAAGAGTACCAGATTCCCAAAAATGAAGAGACTTGAAATAAAAAGAAGGGGAGGAAAAAGCCATCCCACCACCACATTCTCCCCACTCATCGCTACAGGTTACACTGGAGACATGAGACAGATGTGTATTAAGACACAAGTTAAAGAAACAATGCAAAGTAATACCACAACTCTACAGTCTCTCTCTACAGAATGGGACAGACTCAGACAAGACAAAATTTGCTAACACAAAGCTGCCTCTAATGTATCTGTGAAGGAAGTATGGTGCAAAAATAAAGATCAAAATCAAGCCAACGAAGCCATGGACTTGACAATCTCAACATACAAACAGTATCAGGTAAATCCTTTACCAGAAATAAAATAATTCCAACAGAACAAATTTTTGAAGTTCTACTGAGATTTTGCAAGTATAAACAAGTACAATAGCTTGTCAGTGACCATTTCTTCTACTTGCCAAAAAAAAAAAACCCAAAACACCTGGGAAGAAATAGTTACAAATGGTTTTGTGTTTTGTTTTTTTTTTTAAATCAACTACATTTTTCAGATTGAAAATTACAGAGAACTACATATAATTTCCTGGAAATCTGAAGCAATTATTAAAGACAAATGCTTCCACCACATCTGAAAGGAAAAAAATTTCCCATGACATAATTTAGCAGGACAGCTCTACAGAAAATTTTAATTCCAGACTCTTCCATGAGCTGCATGTAGCAATGAGGAGATGCTTCAGACATGTCCTACATACAGTATGTCCCTAAGACTCCAACCTTAATAGCCTGGGGGTACTGCCAATTATTTCTAAAGATTGGAAAGGCACAACTAACACTGAAAAAGATTCTGAGACCAAACCAGTGTTTCATCCCATCACAAAGTCAAAAAATGTATGTTGTACATAGTCCCTTTAGCAGTCTCAGGTCATGCTAGAGTGGGAGAAGTGGGCAGAGTGCATGCATGCAAGCTACCCTTAAATAGGTTTTTTTTTTTAGAGCAGTCAGCAGTTGGTTTATGTTAGAACAGATGATCACCTGCACCAGTCCAGATTATGACTGAGAACTGAGAACACAGTAGTATGTTTTCCCTCTACCCCCAGCATATCAGCTGGCTGCATGGGATGAACAAGTAATAGCAGTTATGCAAGAGTCAACAAAAATGCTATCCGAGGCTCCCTAAGATTTCATGAAAATTTGAAAAAACAAAACCAAAAAAGCCAACTAACCAAACAAAAAGAGAAGGAACAGCAGCCCCTCTTCCAATGAAAATATTCAAAGCATTTCCAAGCAAAAGCCGTATTTTGTTTATATGCTAACTGCAGTGTTTTCTCCAACTACTCATTTTCCCAACAAGTACCTTGCATAAACCCAAGTAGTCTTCCTCAATTCAAATTATGTTATTAGTGTTTTTTCTCTCTGTGCTCACAGAAATGTGTCCATATGATCAAAACCATTCAGAGTGCCCATGTCCTTACTCAAGAATTTGTAAGAAACATTTTGTAAGGAAATAGTGGAAAATCTAACTAAGTGAATCTTGTGCATTATCCTTTCTGTAGGTTGTTTCTCAATTCCTTCAGTGTTTGTGCTTTCACAATATAACACTGCATTTTAGCAAGAAGGTATGATTTTCTTGTAACATAGGCATGGTCCAGTTCAGTGCAACCACAGGCACACCTATGGCTTCACAATTCCACCGCATTGGTGTATCTCAAACCCTCAAAAAACAGTTTATAAGGAACACAAAATTCAAATTATACAAATGCAGTTTGTTCTTGCAGAAATGCCCTCTGTTAATCTTGGAATTTTTAACCTTAATTGCACAATTAAGGCAACCCCTACTCTCTCACTTACCCACAAATAAGGGCTCAGAATGACACGTGGTGGCAAATTTAAAGAAAAAAAAAAAAGCCTGCCAGCTGAAGCAAGCCTCAACCCTGCCAGCTGCCCCTTAAAATACAAATTGTTGCCCTGATGACAGATGGTTGCACACCTCATGTGGCAATTCAAGAGAGGCTCTGATTTTCAGCCCAGCATAATTAAGCCAGCCAACTGCAATTCCTGTTTACCTTAACATGCTGCCCTGAAAGCACCATCACCACAACCATATTTTGAGCTATTCAGCCATCCTTGCCTTGGACAAGGATCAGCTGGGAGCACAGTACAAATGACAACTAAGAGCAACAACTCCGATTCCAACCATCCAGTTTTCATCCTGGGACGAGCTGAGCACTGAAATAAAGTCTAGAAAACAAAATGGATATTGTACCAAGGTGTGGTGTGTTGAAACACAGACTCCCTGTATCTCCAAAGGATCACTGCTTTTGCTCCAAGGTCTTTTGCAGCGTTGCTGGTCTCATAACATCTTCACCAATTCCCACACCAAGGGAGACTGCATAGTTCATAACTAAACTGCCAACCACAAGAACTCAATAGCTTTGCCATAGATGTGGTTGCATGACAAAGTTAAACCAACTTAAAACACTGCCAGAGAGGAGTGTGCTTTTCCCACCAGCTCCCACACCCAACAGCCAGTGACTGTACACTGTCACGGGTGCACTGTCACTACCAAGAAAGGAAAAAGCAAAGCACCTCTGTGAAAATCCTTTTTGGTGGCCATCTGCAACTACACTGCATAAGCCAATGGTGAAACCATGCCTAAGGACTTCCCTGGTGATGCTGGGCAGGTCATGTCATTTCTTTATGCTTTCATTTCCCACAACTGAAGTCGGAACAACAGTTCTTCACATCCCAGGTGTGCAACGAGGACAGCAACAGACACAACCGAAAACCTCCATGACACAACAGTACTGCAAAACAAACATCCAAATCTGTAAAATCTTCACCAGTACCTGAAAAGATTCTAAGCCATCACTAAAATCAGTGTAAGGAACATCAGGATAAGAGACATTTCCCATATTTGCTGCAACCTCAACGCAAGAAATTCAGGTAGAAGGAAGGGGTTAATGTTGAGTGCATGGATAAGTATGTTTTTACATCACTTGATGTAAGCTTGAACAGTTCTTTCCCAAGTCAACTTTTTAGCATATACAAATCTATGGACTTCAGTGAAGCGAACTGTAAATCAGGAGCCTTCTGGATCAGAAACCTCTGCTTATTCTCACTCCACCTACTGCATTACTGTTACTAGAAATACTGAAAGAGGAAACAAAGAACCATTGAATTACTCTCACTTTGAAGGAAAAAAACATTAAATGTGTACACATACATCCGAGTCTATTCTTAAAAGAAAGACACTACTAAAAGTAATTTCTTGACTCAAAGCCCTGAGATCATGAAGTCTTTTACAGAGACCCTCACTGACAGAAATTTTGCCTAGATGGGGAGACTTCACCTTCTAGGTTTGGAGAAAGGCATACCTAATAATTTTGTCTCCATATACATGCAAAATATCTGATGATGGGGAGGAAGAACCATGCCTTGGGAGGAAACATATCACTTAAACTAACCTTCTCCTTTTTCATTTATGTAGGGTTTTTTTAAAGACCTATAAAACCAACACAAGCAGGATTTGTGACACTAAGTTCTCAAATCTTGCTATTCTGATCCTCTATGTCCCTTTCTCAAACCGTATTTTGATTTCACAAACTAGAGGAATAAAAATTCTTTTTCTATAATATAACTGGCCACTTCTGCTGTCCCAAGGAATCTGGGAGAAAAGACAAAGTACATATCCCGTAAATCTTACAAAGAAAATTTAACTAGGCTTAAGCAGCTTCCCCAGCCACCATAATATAAGCTTTCTGCCAACAGGACCCAGCACACAAATATTAATAAAAATCATGGTGAGTGTTTAACATAAAGCCTACACACATAATTTTATTGACACACAAATATTAAGATTATAATTTATTGATATCTCCATCAAAACATCAAAGATAACAGACCACTTCTTCAGTTTTCCTTACTATTTCATACTCAGTCATTAAACTTGTTCATTATGAAAGTGGCAAATATTTCCACCGACAGAAACAGCTTAAAAATTCTGACTTCCCCAGTCATTACAGCACCAGTTTAACAGGCTCAATTTGGTAGTTCAGAGGAATTCTGGAGGCCCAACTTTGCTGCTAAGGAAAAAAGCATTAGGGTGGCACCTGAAGTATATTTAGTCTGAAAAATCACTGTGTTCAACTCACCCTGGTATCAGCATTCTCAGTGTTTCAGCTACTGTTCACAGTTTCATATGGTTGTATACCGTTTCTAAATCTTGCACTAAAAAATACACTGCACCTCATAGCACTCTTTGTGATATGGTCGCTAACATCACTGAAATACATAAAACAAAACTATGCAGACAGTCTTCTGGGATTTACCCAAGAACATGGTAACAAATCCATTCTTAGAGTATTAGTGGGTGGCAGGTATTACTTGGTAGGCCCTTCAAATACAGAAGTTAAAAATCATGATGTTTCCATACACTACCTGTTTTTAACTTTCACAGATTCAGGCTGGCACGGATCAGGACCACAGGGAGATGGATGGACAAAATCCTCCCAGGATGCCAAAGCAATCAGCATAAAAGCAACAAACAGCAGAGTGCATGCTCTGATCTATGCTCAGATTTTTTCTTGAAAAAATGTTACCCAGAAAAGCATAGGTTGAAAAACTCATCAAGTAAATGTAAGACCTGATATTTTTACTATCACATAATATCAGTAGCAAAATTTTCAAATAATTTTTTTAAAATTTATTTTCCATTCTTTTTATCCCATATTATCCACATTTTTACAAATAAACTAACACTTACTTTATACTTAGTTTTTCTTCTCAGCAGAATTATGGAAACTACAGCTGACAGCTATATTAAAGCAAGAAGTCCCTAAAAGATAAAGTGCTTACTTTAATGTCAGCATGACCAATTCTTTTAAAATTACATTATTATTTTGATTCTTCCTGAAAATCAGAATAACTTTGGCATTTAAAAAATAGATTTAGATGAAACTGAGCTGTCAGAAAACATTTTTTCCTGTTAACACTTTTAATGTTAACAAGCTCAGTTGTTCAAACATCGCTTCAACAAAACTAGAAATCCAGCATCACAAGGACACACACAGCAATAACTTTATCTTCAGACCTGAGTTTCATTTGACACTTTGTCACGGTTAACACTGGCCCAGCAATTAAACCGAGTAACAGATGCTCTCTATTAACACCCCTCCCCTCCCTGATAAAGAAAGGAGAGAGAATAAGGGAGAGAGACTTACGGGTTGAAAACTAAACTACACAACTTTAATGAAACAGTAATGATAAACAGCAAAAATTACTAAACAAACATATACAAATATACAGGAAAATTGATCCCACGTTCCTCCCCCCTTTCCCCAGTAACTCTCACGTCACCACCGAGGCTGCAGGGCAGCCCTGGGAAAGTCCAGGCTGGAATCCTGGAGTCAGCAGCAGTCGGGAGCTGGAGGCAGGAACACACAGATTCAGGCTGGGAGGGATCAGGACCACAGGCAGAGGGATGGACAGAATCCTCCCAGGATGCCAAAGCAAACAGGGACAGGCAAAGAAGAGGCAGCAGGAAGGGAAGGAAAGAAGGGGTTTGACCCTCGTGATCCCTCAGATTTATACTGAGTATGACGTGTATGGGATGGAATACTCTGTTTGGTCAATTTTGGCCATCTATCTTGTCTGTTCCTCCCCAAAGGAGGGCTTCAGGTGTGACCTTTTTATTCCTTCTCTCCTTCTGGAGGGCAAAATATTCCTCAGAACTGAGCAGTGTCCTTGGTTCTGCATCCAGCTGTAACTATAAACATTGAGTGTTATCAGTCCTATAAGCAGACACTGTTTGAGAAACTTGCTGTTAATTTCAGCAAGTGCAGCTACTTACAAGCGACTTAGCTGAAAGCAAAAGTACAAGACAGAAAATTACCTTTATCCTGGCCCAAACCAGGACACACTTACTGAACATAATCAGGTATGACTTTTTCAGCTACTTAAACCATTTAAATTAGGGTAAAATCTGACAATGCCAAGCATCCATACTGATATTGTCAAGTAAGTCTACCAGCAGATTATCAATCACAAGCTGCTGATCAATGAGCAGCTGCTGGTAAGAAATTTGTCAAGAAATGAAAGGGTCTAAACTCATTACCAAAGGCCACCTGAAGTCATTCAGGTATTGCCCGTTATCACAATGACACCCATTCTTCTCCTAATCATCCAGACAGCAACAGTAGCCCAAAGCTCTTATCTCCTCCCTTCCCACTGATGCTTAGCTAGCCAAATGACTACACAACTTGTGTTGCAGGACACAAGGTCTCTCAACAACATTCTGAAGCATACGCCTTAGAGGCTCAATTACAGTATGGCTTTGCTGAGTAAAAAAATGGAGCCAGAGAGGAAGCTCCAAAATGGATCGAAATAAAATGGTTGTTCCGTGATAGAAAAGCCATCACTCTTGTCATATATTGCAACCACCTACAGTCTTGCAACTTCCAAGGCCATAAAGGATGGAACTAAGCTATATCCTGTCCCTATCCACAATTTCAGCTTGGGTGGCTGCAGTCAATACAGGTCAAAGTGGAGCAAGTGAAATTCCAGAGTAAACTCTGGTTTATATTGAAAAAGTGATCTTCAGTGACTGTTGAAGAAGGTGAAGGGGCATTACAATTCAGCCAAAAAAAGTCACAGATCTTAACATCTTCACAGTAAGGTGAAGTGTCACATTTTACCAAAGATTAATGTAGTACTCACAAAGTTGCTGTCCTTTATCCTACAAAACAGCAAGAATTCAGGAAATAGCAAACATTAATCTGAACAGCTACTACACATAATTTAAATTGATGATCCAACAGCATTCAAGTTATCTTTCTGGTCCCTTGCTTTCCCAGCAGCCAGGAAAGTTTATTTAGCCAAAAAGCATTTATTTGGTCTCCAGGTCTTAGAAAAATTATTGAAATCAGAAGCTTTCACTTCACAAGCACCAAGTTTTCTCTAAAGGCTTGCTGACAAACTTTCACCACTATTTTTCACATGCGTACACGTCCGCACCAAAGCCTACATCTTAATAAGACTGAAATACAAGTAAAAAAGGGGTCACACTTTTCACTCAGTTTCTGAAGTACAAGAAGCTTGGAAACTGGTGATTTTACACATTCTAAACACATTCTAAAAAACTCTCATTGGTCGAGAAAAGAATGAGAAATGGAAGGAAGCTGTATTTATTTGGTCACATACACATAGCGCCAGTAGTGGAGTAATTAACTAACCACGATTCATCTGTGGAAAAATGGGAAATGAATCAGACTGAAAAGGCTGTTCTAAGTTTCATTTTGGAAGCCTTAGACATCAGGTAAGGCAGCAACACAGGGTGACAATATCTGACTACTGGGAAGTATTTTTCCATATACATTTAAACAATATTTATATTTTTATTAATTACTGATGAACCAAACACCCCGCAGCTGTACATTTACTGCTTTAAAATCAAATTTCAATTAAGAACTAAGCACCAAAAAGGAAATAAATTGTTCAACCTTTCAGATCAATTCAAATCAAATTCAAGTGCCATTTGTGGTCACTGGAAATCTTTGAGCAAGGCAGAATTTCAGTGGGCTCTGAATCAGAACATCCAAAAGCATTACTGAAGTGTTAGAATTATTTTAATTAGATAGCATCTTCTGAAAGAACTTGAAATAAGGCTTTCTTTAAAAACAGGAAGCATGCCAAGATACTGTGAAATAAATAAATTTGGGGGTATTTCAAAATACGCTAATAAAGTTTCCTTAAGTCTTGCTAAAGAAAAATGCACCTGGTCATTGTAACATCCGACTGATTCTCAGGGTAGCATCTTTATAGTATTCATTCCTTCAGGAAGGCATTGTCTCAGAACAGCAACAATACAGGAAACTGTGGTGAAGTCTTCATCTCACTGTTGTGTAGATACACCCAAACTAGCTTGGGGACAGAAACTGCATTATTGCTTTAGCGAAAGCACTCTGGCAGGTCTAACAATCTGTACTGAGAACTGAGTACCTTGAAAGAGCACAATGAAAGAGGGTCAAGCAAACTCAAATTACCTTCCTTTTGCCACAGACTAAGAGCATACACATGCACAATTACTGTGAATCAGACACCACAGATCAGCTGACATATGGCAACCTGTCATCCTACAATAACCAGTCCAAATGCAAAGATGGCTTAAAATTTAGACTGGCTTCAACTCACTTCTCTTAAGAAAGCAAGAGGCTAAACCTTGGAATCTTTGCTTCTAGATGTGTAAAAAGAAACAGAGGACAACCCACAAATCAGAGCCCTTAAGGCAAACAGTCTGTTTCCAAACACTACAAACTGGGATTAACAAAAGGAAATAGTTACTGTAACATGACCTATTCATGCTAACCAGTCCTTTGGTATAAAAGCATGCACAAAGCATGATGGCAAAACCCAAGCTTTTGCTTCACAACCCGATTCCCAGGACTGCTGGTTTCTCCATGCTGTGTTTGGGAGCTAGGAATTTAAGAGTTCTCTGGAATATCAGGATTAGTCTTCCAGTGGTCTGCAGATGGAATAATTCTTTTACTATTCACCCTCAGTATTTTTCTAGCTTAAGAGGAATTTCTCTTAAGAGAGGGAATTTTTGAAACCCGTTTTCACTAATAATTGCAAAACAAACAAGTCTAATCCACACACCTACCAAGTTCAGTGAAGTCAAGCAGGACAGAAAAGCTAAGAAAAAAAGGGATCAGCTGAATCAGTTGTTTGGAAGACTGTCATGCAAGAAGGCAAACACTACTATTATTTTGATGTTGGAATACTAGTATTAGAATTATATTTCTATGTGTTTTTGCTGAATAAACTGAGTAGACTCAAGAAAATATAGCCACTTACCAGAAACAAACACAGGAGCCTCTGCAACAATTTTTCTTGTCAGAAAACAACAATGGGGCAGTTTGAGCTCCTAGAACAACACAGTGCCTGAACTCTCACATTTAATGCATCAGGAGGGACCTGACAACCTGGCAATGGAATAGAAACTGCAGCTTCCTGTTACAACTAAAAGTAGGTTTCATTGTACATATCACAGAACATATTATAGAACAGAGCAGCATTTTGACAGCTCTTCTCCAATGGAGAAAACCATCACCATTCACCCTGCTCAGCTCCAGTCTCATACAACAGCCAAACTGATCTGATGGTTATTTGTGGGGATGAGGTCCCAGTTCCTTCCTTCCACTCCCAACTGCACACCTGATGACCACTTCTCTTACACACTAACTCTGCAGTTGGTTAGTTCCAAGAGCTAAACCCGCAAGTAACTATTCAGGATGTTCTGGATGCTTAGTTGCCATGGTCATCAGGTTTAGGTAACTACAAGTTACAGTGCTAGGCTTGCAATGCAAGGTAAGAGCATGGGGCAAGAAGCTGGAATACAAGAATTATGCCTTGCTCCAGCATCCAGGCTCTAAAGTTATCAAGATGCAACCAAAGGAAATATCTCAGAGGAGAGCATAAAAAAAACAGAGCCTAAAAACCCGTTGAAAGAACTGTATGTCTTACAAATGTTTATTTGCTGCTTGTCTGTGTCCTCCCACCTTCTATGTATGGATGAACATCACCTTAAGAACAGGCAACATTACAACCAGCAGAACTTCCAGTTATTGAGAAGAACCACAATAACCGCTATGAACCTTATCTTTGAAGCAACATTCCAGATTCAGAAATTTTAATCAGCTTAAAAGGTTCACTAAACTTTCTAATAGGAAGTACAATTTAAATTAATAGGAGATTGCTCTAGAGTATCATCTTTACGTAGAATTTACATCCAGATGTAAATTCTCAATTTACAATTCTCTCCTAATTTTACAAGGATTCAAATCTTTTTTCTATTTTTTCAAGTGGCAATCTACTATAAAGGCAGCATGTTGATAGATGTACTGTTTCACAGTATGTTTTAGTTTGATTTCTTCTCCCTGACCCCCCTCCCTATTCCATCAAGAACTAAAAGATTCAGACTAAAATCCTAGGCCACAGTGAAATACTGCAGTTTAGTACCATGATCAATACTAAAAATCACCAAGGATGCTTCCCCTCCTATTCAAGCGCTTAAGAGAGAAACAAACACAACAAGCAGAAGTACTTAACAACCAGAAAACATGAGAGGATTCTTTAACGACAAAGTCAACTGAACAAACCTTTCATTTTCTCAACTCCTGTTCCTTCGGTCATGTCCTTCTTTCTTCTTTGCTTTTATTGTCCATAGATTGCACAGTTCTAATTTACTTTCCCTGTATCATCTGTTATAATATATGGGACTAAATATATTGAGTCAGCACAATTTAGAAATCTTAGAAAAGCACAGTACCTCCTCTTCCTAGCACACCAAACAGTTCATAGCCTCAAGCTGTAAGACAAAATTTAAGTACTACCACAGGTGACCCACATTGCAACACACCTGGTGCATACCCTCTCTCTTTACAGAGAGTGACCCAGAGTGGAAGGTGGGCCAAATGAGTTCTGGATGCCATCTGGGCTCCCCAGTACCACAGTGCATGTGCAGAGTACATGTGCTTAACCCGCTGAATAAACACAGGTGCAGCAGTCACTCTGCATTGGCAGAATAAATTCAGCACTTGCTAGGCACACCAGACTTACCAGTGCTGGTGAGGAAACTGCAAAAGTAAAACAAGCTTCAAGCACCTTACGTTTATTATGCTTGATGCCCTGCACACCTGCAGTAAAAGCCTGACATACAGCCTGGGCAGCTTTGGTTTAATCTTTGACTGTGATTCTCCCAGGAAACACCAGAGCTGGGGGGACACACAGAGCATAAACTTCCTCCAAAGCAGAAAGGTATCAAATAGAACAATGTATGAGACTTCATTACTTCTTTACTTAAACCACTGGGCTTCAAGTTTTTGTAACACAAACAAAATATAAAAAAGATTTAGTATTTCTGGGAAAGTGTAACATGTTAATAGTCTTATAAATGATCAAAATAAACCACAACTACAGGAAATGAACATTACACTATGCACCACAAACAAATATACTTAATTTTCATATCTTCAGATCAGACAGAAAGTTTTAGCACAAATTATGCACTTGTCCTACATGAAGGACAACAGAGATACCCAGAAATTCCTTTATACTCATGATGCAGAATCAGGCTTTGGCAAAGAGGAGCTACACTTCAAGTACCAATTCTAGAAATCCTTAAGTTTTATCTGTAAGGTCGACTTTAGAAAATTTCCACTGGAGAAACAAGGCAATACATCTCCCTATGTAAAGCTATGTTGTTCCAAACTAGGGACTCTCTTTTAAGGAATATGGAAAAGTCAGAAATAGATTTCTTTCCACCTGTAGCATCTGCTGCATGACTTCTTGATTCCTTGCCATAAAGGATGACCCTACAAAAACTGAAACTAGTTTACTTATTTTGATCAAAGTCTGGACATTTGCTTCAAATTAAAAGTTATTTAATCTAGCTACTGTTGCAGCCCAGCACACACTAATATAAGCCTATATTAAGGCGCATGTGTTTTAAAAAATAAATATAATAATGCATGTGCTTACATATATGTACTTGAAATAGTGCCAAACAAAGACTCCTTAACTTTCCTGAGATAAATATCTCAACATTACAAAATTCAAGCACTGTGAGCAAGAAATCTACGGGAGCTTAGTTTCTACATGTCTGTGTCTTAGACTAACCTGCTTTTTCTCCCAGTACTTCAAACCCTCACATCCCCTACACAGACAAATGACTAATTCAATTACCTTGTGTGCTGACAGGCCAGCTGGTTGCTGCTCCTTGGCATGGCTAAGGAGGGTAAGTTATAAATGTGTTTCCCTCATTGTCTTCTTTCTCTGACCAGCACAAACCTTAAAAACTTCACAAGCATTTTTCAGATCTGGTTGAAATGAGCTAACAGATTCAGAAGTGACAGGCAGACTGTATAGCTGTTTAAGTCTTGTATTCTTTGGAAAATAGACTGGGGTGAGAGGGGGAAGCAGACTTGCAAGGTAGGTTTACAGGCTGTACTGTACTACTCCAAAAGTATTAACACATCTTAACCCAATCCACATTGAACTGCCACAGTCCCACCACACCCACAGGCATTCAGTGTTATCCCTTCCCTTGCATCGACACTTGTGCTAAAAATCAAACTGCGGGGGGAGGAGGGGAGAAGGGGGAGGAAAGCTGCCTTTTGGCTCAGGCAGCTTGGAGCCAGCACACTGCCTTGTCACATGGACACTGCTACCACGTAAAAGGAACGCGCAGGATTGTGACAGACACAGCTGCCATAGTGCTACATGTTTGCTACTGAAGAGTATGCAAGATCCAGTCCTAAAAACACTTAATATTGGACTTAAAACTCAGAACTTTAATAGTACCATATCCAATAATGTGTTGACATTGCACTAATGCAATTATTGTTTTGAAAAAAACAGAAACAATGAAAAAAATATCATGATGGCTCTGAGGTTGACTGGTTTAGCTCCACTCTGGACAAGATTTTTTATTTTTCTTTTATATATATATATATATATATATACACACATATATATATATATTTACATGCATAAGTGGTCAACCTTGCCTTCTTCATAAAACTGTAGCCAAAACTATATCCTAAAGGAAAAAAAGAACAGTACTATAAGCAAACACAGGAATATTTAAATACAGACATCATCCAGTCCAGATTTCCTTGTGGGCAGACCACTGTCCCAAGCAAAATGAAAGGACTCATCTACTGAATGGTAGGACCTATCTACCCTTCATGCAGAATTCCAAAGCCACAGCATAAACCTCTGGCAGCCCCAATGGTGATTGAGTGGAGATCAGCAAGGAGAAGGTAAAACAGAAGTAGCATACTGTAACCAGAGTGGCTTATTTAGATGGAGGGAGGTGTGAACAGCAGAACATAAGGCAAAACATCTTGGGAAGTATATCCTGATGACATTTTATCTTGGCTGCACGACACAGTGAGTCTGGGGGGAATTTTTTTTTTTTCTGCAATAACTTATGATCTCACTTCCCCACTAATCAAAATCCAGGTATACAACCATTGTTTATCAATGTACAATACAGATAGCATGATTATGTATTCAGTAGATCTATTCATACTACATATACAAAATACATTAAAATAAGAATAATTTCATAGTACAAAACACAGCTCTATTACTTTTAAACCCTTACGAGGAACCCTCAGTGGTGGATTTTTATAGACACTTTTTTCCTAGTGATCTATTTATTAATAAAAAGAATCAGAGCTTGATTCTTATCCAGTGGTGAAAATCTAACAGCTGTTACATGGTTGCAAAGCACTGTCTACTTACGCAGCATTAAATAATAAACAAAGCTTAAGACCCGGTACACGTTTTACTAAGCAATCTACTTTAATGATATGAAACAAAAATAAGTTCCCAAGATTACCTATGTGCTACATTATCAACTCTGTTTCATGATATTTGTACTTTTAATTACTGTGTTGTAACATGAAGAAGGAAATAAATTAAGAGTAACAAAGAATAATTTTCATTTAATCACAGCTGCACTCTCACATTATCTAATAACAATTTTAAAATGAAATTTCAATCTGACTTGAATAGAAACATTCTTAATAACCTACACTGCTTCTTTTGTACAGCTTTTTTTAAGGTGACCTGCATTGTTTGGGAATAAAGGTGAAAAAAGTCACCACTGACTTGTGTGATACAGTCTAACTCAAGTATATTGGCCTATTAATGTTACTCATCATGCTTTAACAGCCCTGCACAAAGTGATCAAAGTCACAGGCAAAACTGGCATTAGCTTCCAGAGATAGTGGATCAGAGCTTGGAAGTTCTGAGACAGGAATAGGATCTCCGGTATAGACACCCCAATCGTACATGTAACAAAAGACCTTAATGCCATCGATACATCTCTGGGCAAGTCAGACCTAGTACAAATGACCTTCAAAAATGCAAAGAAAAAAGCTAGCAGTGATCCATATGGAACAGTAATTTCATCTAACTGTGGAACTTGATCTTATTACAATTTTATCATCACTGAGTGGTAAACAGCAATGAGCAGTGTAAAAAACCAATAAAAAATAGGTGCAGAGTTCCACAAAATGTCAGTGTGAAACAAACTGCAGCCTAATGTTTTCACAGAAAAAGTTTCTGCCTGAATATTTGGCAAAATTAATAACACATGAACAGTTCGAGACAGGCAGTCCAATGTAAAACTGAATAATCAGAGCATTTAATCTATAAGAACACCTTTCCAGGTGCCTTTCATAAGCTACATTTTCAACTGGTTGAAAGAAAAAGTAAACTGGGAGGTCAAAAAAGAATCTTTGTTCTGTATATGGTGTATTGATGATTACAATCCTCAGTACGTGGAATTGCGTAGATCTTTTCAATGTGTTTTTGTTTTGTTAAGTTTTTTACTGGCTTTGTTGTTTTGGTTTTTTATGTTTTTAAATGTTAGTATACCAGAGAAGTCATATTAATTATATAATTACTAAATATTTTGGAAGGTTTACACAAGACCCATAATTGGGCATAAGACATCACATCCTCTGGTTACATACACAGCAATCTGGTCTGGGTAACATTCTTTGCTCTGACCAATGTGTGCTGGGGGGGGCGGGGGAAAGGGAGGAGGAGGAATGGAGAATAAAAAAATACTTCCTCAGATTAAATTTTCTTAATTCACTTAAAATGTTTTGATTCCATAAAACACACTAAAATATTCATCACAATGCATCTCCGTAGTTAAAATACCTTTTTCTTCATGTGATATCCTAGATATTCAAACAAAAGACATTCAGATGACAATGAGGGGTTTTGTTATTTTAAAAAGACATTTGTACAGCTAAAACTGCACCACAGATCAGTCCCCTTTATCACGCCAGAGTTGTGACAGCCAATGCATAAAAAATTAAAATCCAATCCACCAGATAAGACATGCAAAATGTCTCCTCCAATCCCACCCCCATTTCGCCTTCAAAAAAAAAAAAAAAAAAAAAAAAAAATTAAAAAAAAAAAAAAAAAAACAACCCAGCACTAACAAAAAACGCCAGCCCAGCAAACCGGGAGCACACGCACACCCGCACCCCCGGGAGCGGGAGCGGGAGCCATCGCTGGGGCAGCAGTGCCAGGGCTGAGGGACCCCCACACCCCGCAGCCCGGCACTCGCCACCCCGCTCCGGGCTCCATGAGGGAAGGAATCATCCCCACCTCACCGCTTCCTCATCCCCTCAGACAATGGTGCTTTCCCCCATTATCTCCAAATTGTCAACATTTTAACGCTAGGCCCAGGCCCCAGCGGCGCGGCCAGACCGAGGCACCGGGTTCCGGAGCCCCCATTCTGTTCCGCCTGGCTCGGGGCCGCCGGGTGCCGCGGCGCGGGGAGGGGGCGGTGGGGGAGGAGAGGGGCGGTGTGGCGGAGGTAAATAAATGGCTGATCGGCCGCGGCCCGCGCCACCCTGCCGGGCGCCGTAACCGAAGCTCGGTCGCCGAACTGCGCAGCAAACGCTGGGGGCCGCGGAGGCTCGGCGAGACCCGAGCCGCCGCCCCCGGACACCATTTCGCCGACGGTAGAGGGGAAGGTGTCGGCGCAAGTTGCCCGGTACCGGCGTCTCCCCTACCCCTCCGCCGTCCCGCAGCCGCTCTCCCCTCGTCACCTCTCCCCTCCGCCGGCCCGGGGGCCCAGCCCGCCGCTCCCCGTCGGTAGGCACTAGCTCTCCCGGGAGAAGGCGGTTCGCCTCCCCGCCGCCCCCGGGGACGGGGCGGGGGTTTCGGGGAGCCTTCGCCCCTTTCCGTCCCGCGGGGTCGGCGGCGATCGGCTCCCCCCTCCCCAGCAAGCATGGGAGCGCGGCCGGCGAAGAGGCCGAGCCCCCGCCTCCTTCCCCGCTCGGCGGCAGGGCCCAGCGGCCCCGAGTCGAGGCAGAGCCCAAGCCAAACAAAGCGCGGCCTGAGCGGGAGCCAAGGGTGAAGCAGCCTGGGCTTTTCCTGCCGGTGCCCGGCTGGGCGCGGCGGGGCCCAGCGCCGCCGGCGAACCCCGCGCAGGCCCCTGTTCGGCGCGGCGGCGCCTGACTTACCCCGATCCCCGGCGGCGGCGGCGGCGTTGTTTCTCTCCTGCTGCTGCTGCACCGGGCGCGGCCTGGACACTCGCCTGGGTCTCCTGTTGGCGGCTCGGACCGAGTTCATTTGCCGACTCGTGTGGGTGGCGGTAGGGGAGGGGGGCAATCCTCCGGTAACCGGTACCTGGTCGGGGAGGAGGGAGAAGGAGGGAGCCCCGGAGCGGCCGCCTCACAGCAGCGGGAAGCGGGGAAGGCGGAGGGGAGGGGGGGGGGGGGGAGGAGGTCTCCGGGCGGGGGTCCCACCACCGCTGATGCCGTCTCCGCGCCGCCTCGCTCGAGAGGCAGAGGAGCCGCTGGCTCTCCCGAGCGTTGGCTGTAAGGGACGTTCGCGCCGCGACCCCCCTCCCCGGCCCCCCCGAAAACCCCTCTCTTAAAGGAACCCCGCGGTCCTGCCCGTCTCAAGCCCGTCGCTGCTCCGTGGCAGGAGGAGCCATTGACACTGCCAGAGACACACACTCACGGGGATGCAGCGGCTGGCGGCCGCGCTCCGCCAATCGCCGCCTCCCACACAGCCGGGCTGCGGCGGCTCCGCCAATCCCCGTGCCGCTTCTATGAGGAGGGGCGGGCGAACTGCGCGGCGCGGGGTGGGCGTCGTGAGGAGGATATAAAGGTCGGGCTGCGGGTATGGGGGGAAGGGCGGTGGCCGCGCAGGGGACGGGTTGCGTGGGGCAGTGCGAGCGGTAATGGCGGGCGGCGGCGTCAGGAGGGGCCTCGGCGTCACGTCCCACCGGATCTGCCTGAGGCTGGCGGGCCGGAGAGCCGGCGAGGCGGTTCGGTGAGGGCAGCCTGAGTCCCTGTCACCGGCCGGCCCGCACTACGGGTGCCGCCGGGACATCCGCGGAGCCTGCCCACCCGCGGGCAGCCAGGTGGGAGAGCAGCCGGAGAGAGAGGGAGGGAGGGAGGGAGGGAGGGAGGAAGGGCACGAGTGTCCTCCCGCGAAGCCGTGGCGGTATGGGGGGAGGGAGGGAGGGAGGGCGGCGGCGACCCGTACCGTGTGTGTGTCCCGTGCCTTGGTAACCTCGGGCGTGGGCTGCGTTGCGGAGCGTCGGGAGCCGGGGAGCCCGCGTGTTTTGGTTTCCACGCACTGGCCGCTTGTCTCCCGGCTGGTTGTCAACAACTCTCCTCGAGGATGTCATCTATTCCGTCGTCGGTGTCCGCGCTCGCGTTTCCATTACCTTTTGCTAATGCAATAAATACCCTGTTTTTCTTGGGCCGGCGATTTAAACAGTGTGTAAGTGTTCTTGGTGTGTTTGTCACATTGGTGCTCAGCTGGGGGCCCCAGAGTAGGGAAAGATTCAGTTCTGCTCTTTTTCCTTTTCAGAAGGCACTTAATAAAAGGGATGGCAAAAGCCCAGCAATAAGGAAAATCCCCTTTCCTTGCAGGGTTGCTAAGGAATCCGCTTCTGGGGCGGCAAAGGTGGGTTTGTGGTGAGTGCTACTGAAAGGGCACTTGGAGGCTCTGAAAGTAGGGTCTGTGTCCATGCCAGAAAAGCAAAAGTGTTATCTACTGTAAAATGTAAATAAATAGTTGTGATTAAAAACCCGTTAGGTAGGAGCTTGTTGAAAGCTGACAAATGAAGCAATAATTTGCTTAAAAACAAACCAGCACAGAAACAGCTTTAAAAATATTTGGGTTCTTCCGAAGTAAATTACAGTAAAATTGTACTTTTGAGTTCGTATCAAGCTAGAAATAAATGCATTAGAAATCTTATAGTAGGTGTTAGAGAACACTTCTTAAACTTACCGTGTTGTGGCCTGGAGGAGTGACTGGAGAAATGGTAAAGGATTGTCTTCCATGCCTTAGAAAAGTAGTTCATGCTGCTTTCTCTAATAGTAGGGGAAAAAAATAATAAAGTTAGTGTCTTGTGATATGGAAAGAGAATAAATGTCATTCTGTTTACATTCAGTTTCTGTTAAAACAATTACTGAACACTCCATAAAGCTACACAATTACAGGTACATATCATAAGAATATTTTTTCTTTTAATAGAGGCATTGTGTTACTATGTTTCAGTTCTTGATTGAGAACACACCAAATAACTGTCAAAATCACTGTGTTAAGGATTTTTACATAGTTGAAAACCTATTATCTTTAAAATACAGTATTTTATTTAGTTTAATTGCATTTCTGTTCATCTGTTCTAGTTGTGCTCTCATCACCCAAGATGGCAACAAAGACAGATCACAACCAAATGAATTCTTAGTGTTAAAAGGTTACCTGCAGTTGCTCAGTATTAGCATACTCCTAACTTTTAGTAATTTGTCTGAATCTTTGAAAATCTTCAAGGTGAATGACAAGCTAATTTTCACATAAAACATAAAAGAAATGTAAGGATTTTGATATGAGAATAAAACTTGAATTGGAGCAGGCTTTAGACTTTCTTAAAGTCTTTAACTAGTTTGAAACCAAATGATCCTTTGGCCTTTAAAAAAAAAAAAAAACACAAAAATCCCCAACAGTTTTTGTAATTGGTTTCTTAAGGTGGTAATTTGTGTTAAGGACATGATGGTGGGAGTCTCCCAAAACGTCCTGTAGGTGGGGAAAAGGTGAGTCTATGTGTAAGCATGTCCAATATGTGGTCTCACCAACTTAAACAAAATGCATTGACAGCAATCTGTAGAAGATGATGCAGGAGTTTCTGAAAAATGCTCTAAATTAATATGATAACTTCACATGCTGAGTGAGACAAACTTGATTAAGTTATGAAATAAATTACTGTGAGAAAAAGGGATACCTGTAAACATTTCTTGGTAGGTTACAAAGCGTGGAATAGAGTAATAGTTACAGTGCTCTTGTCTAATATTCTTCATTGCATTTTAGAAGGGTAGACATGAGAAGGGCTGAAGACTCATCTGAACAGCTTTGAATGGAATGTTACATGTTTCTGCTTTGTGACAATTGGGACTTGATGATAACTTCGGTTTCGTAGGTCAATCTTTAAATTGTTAGACTTTAACATCCCATGCCTCTGTTGCCTCTGAGAGGAAAAACTGTTCTATGATGGAAATGACACAGTCCAAATTAATATTAAAGTCTTAATTGTATTGATGACTGTGGAAGTACTTTAAGCCATCCTGTATGGTGCAGTAATAAACTTGTGGTTGCGTTTTATACTAGCATAATAATTTTACCTTTGTCAAGACAGCTTTTTCGTTCTTTAAATTGAGCAGAGAGTAAATGGAAAGTGGAACTGAACTATACTGAGATTTTTTTACATAATTGTCTCCAATATAAGTGCTTGCTAGACTCGTTAGGTTGGCCACAACCTTTTGGTGACCCATGAGCAGCATTAGGAACAGAAAGATGTAAGACCAGGGTGAAGAGTTTACTTGCACCATTTACAGCATAATCAGTTTGAGGAGTTGTCAAGTGCTAGCTCATCATACAAGACTGGAATCCAAGCTGAAACGTGGTTCTAATGTGTATGCATTTACATGTTAATCATGCTTGGTTCTCTATGTACAAAAGAAGTGGCTGCTGCTTTGAAGAGATCACTTTACTGCATGGAGGAAAGGCTGCCACAGAATGCTTAGTGATAGCAACAGTAACTTGTTAATTACGTTAACATAGAATAGTTAGAGCTTTGTAGCTAACAAGGCAACTTCATAGAAAAAGTGCAGGTTATAATGGAGAAAATACTGATATAGGGCTTTGTATTTGTGAGGGTGATATGCAGAGACAGAATCATGATTTTTATTCTGCTGAGTTTCTCTGAAGTGAAGAAGATAATTAAAACAAAGATCCCTTCAAGGGAGTGCATCTGTTGAATATTCATTTCCTAGAATCCTAGTATAGAATAGAGGAGAGACTAGAGATGGTGTGGCCACAGAATAAGCAAGAAGGGGAAATGGGTGTGGGGCAGGGTAAACTGTTAAGTCAGCAAGACTGATTCAGGCCAGGGTGATCTGCTGAAATTACCACTATTTTATTCCCTTCATTGTACACATACACTAGGAACCTGAAAAGCTCTGTTTCAGAGACTGCTAGAAACACTTTGAATGTGGGACAGATTCATGTAAATCATGATACTTACTTGCCCTGAGTATGTAAGTATTGCTTTAACAGTTGATCAGAATAAGTCTAGGGTAATGGATTTCAGTGGCTGGTGATCTGTGGATTACTACTGCTAGGGCATTCATAAAATCCACATCTTCTGAAACCTAGCTTGATGTTAGCTGGCCTTAGTGGGTTGCCTTCTGGGTAAATGTCTGTGGCTGGGATGTTTTCTGTTGCTGTACCAACCTGGTTTCTATAGAAAGAGTAAAGAACATGGGTTGGGGAATTGTGTCTGCTTTCCTAGAAGCTCACCTGTCTGTTGTAACATGTTTATCTAACGTGTTCATTTTGATTCTGCCCTAACAGAAGCTCTCTGGAAGCCTGAATGGTACTTCAGTTATTATTTCTTAAAAATAAAATTTAGGTGCTAAAAAAAAGGCCTGGAGGGATGGTGTCTTGAGTTTGAAAGCATTATTGGCTGTCTTGGTAGAAGTACTATAACTAGATAGACACATACACATCACCTGCCCATGGATTTTGGGGAAGTATTTTGGGGAGGGAGGAGGAGGGTATGAAACTCCTTCCATCTCAGGGATGTCAGCTAATAGGGACAAATGCCTAGTCGTATCCTTTTTCGTCACTGTTCAAGGAAGGAGGCAGGGGCTGGGAGTGGTCCTGTGAGCTGTTATCACAGAGCTCTGGGTGCCAGCCTCTGGCAAGGATGTGGCACAGGAACTAACCTGTTGGCTTTTGAGAGTCCACAGCAAGCTTGCAGTGGGGCTGGGTGATATGGTTGTGTATCTTGATGTGTTGTATATGGGAGCATGTGGTAAATGGGCTCAATAATTACCTTTGTGTCAATGGAATTCTGAAAAAAAAATGGTGTGTTGAGTCTCAGCTGTATATCAGGAGTGTAACAGTTCTGGAGCTCAGAGTGAAAGGAGCAACATTTACACACTTACATGAAGCATGAATGGCAATTTTAGGATAGCACTGGGGTGGAGATGTTGCTGTGCAGACCAGTGTACAGTCAATAACATGAATTCACATTGTAAAGTGGCTGACATCTCTTGCATGTGATGATGGAACTGTCTCAAGCATTGAATCTATGTTTTCCAGCAACACCCACTGCCCTCCACTGATGTTCCCAAACTAGGTCCTCTGGACTGTACTGAATTTAGATGTTTCATATAGTCTGAACTGACACAAAGTTTGATTGCTAAAATTAAAATGTGTTTTTTACTAATCACATAATTTTGTGAGTAGCCTGTCAAAATACCATATTCTCTGGAATGAACTGTCTGGACACTTAATGCTGAGATACTATTTTTACTTGGTGTTTGCATTCAACGTTTGCTTCTTAGTATTCCTTTTTGAGCATGAATGTACAGAGATGATAACATGTGCTAGACATTATACTTGTTCCTCTCAAGTCTGTGGCTCAGACTGTGGAATTTTCCCCAGATCTTGTTAGTTTCTAGTTTTAATTAGCTTTGGACTCGATTTTTATTTCTTAGTGTCTACTTTTGTTTTGCTCATTGCTTCAGCAGTATGTTGATAGGACAATTTAGAGCTGGGGTTTCCTACCCATAAGTGTGGCCAGTGTTCTGCCTTGGTGTAGATACAGCCTGAGTAAATCTTTGAACATAGTTAATTGTGCCAGACCCCAAAGAACAAAAGTTTACAAGAAGTACCTCCAATACAAAAAAAAAAAATTCTACCAAGAGGCTGGGCTTGTACGAGGGCCTGCCTCCAGATTTAAACCTACCAAAGGAAAAAAATGCTTATTTAGGAAAATTTTTCCCTGGTTTGGGGGATAGTTCTCCCCTAGAAAACTAAATGGGATTCTGAGCTCCCCATTATAAAGCACTTATGCTCTCTGATGCTTATCCAAGACAGATCTAGAGGGGCCAGAGCAGGAGCAGTTAAGGATGCTTTGCTTCAATTGAGCTAAATCTGAAATGAGCACCAGAAATACCAGATTTATCTTTCAATGTGTCAGATTGCTGGTGGAATTGTAGAGCATCCAAAGGATACTTACCAGTTGGGATTTGGTAGCTTCATGCAGAAGAAGGTAGGCTGTGAGAAGTAATCTTTCAGTCCTGGAGACAAGAAGCTGAAAGCATCTGGAGTCTCACCATCAGCACATAAATACATGTGGGGCAAGCAGGTGAGTATAGGAGCTCTTGGCATTATCTGACAATTGTACCCTACTGACAACTGATCTTCTTTACTGGTGGGAGCAAGTTCTTCGTGCTAAAAAGAGAGAATACGAGGCATATTACAGTTTTTGCTTCCCTGTCTGGTAGACCAATGTAATTTTAAATGTCCTGCTCCAAAACTGTATTCTATTTTACAGTTCTTGAGTTCTTTCAGTACAGAAAGGTTGTGAAATTAATTCCCATGAGCCCACCAGAAAAAGAAACAAAAAAAAACCAACAACAACAACAAAACAAACAAACAAAAAACCAAAACCCACCAATTTATCCTATGTGTACACCTTGTCAGTTTGCTCTCCATGCTGGGCAGTTAGAAGAGAGGAGTCTGTCCATTTCACAGCCTCAGTTGGATCTCTCAATGTGACTTAACCTGATGAATGGAAGTGAAAAGGTCTGGTTGTCCTTGTGACACAATACTTCCTCAGAATGTTTTTTTTAAATGCCCTGTGCAGTTAGAGTCTAAACTGTCATTGCCATTAAGAAGCAATCCTGCTCTTTAAAAGCATCTTTTTTGCTGTGTCTCCCCTGCCCTCTATTCTGCCAAGTAACATTTATGCAGCAGCACAGTTAGGCAGATGAAGGAGGTAATCCAACTGAAAAGTAATCCAGCTGAAAGCACAGGTATTTGTCAGGCATATGTGCAGGTGTTAGTGCAGAGAAGTATTGGGAAAGGATGGTCCCTGTGTGGTAGAGGACACTTGTACACCAGTTTCCTTACTTTGGTCCTGAAAGCATGCCACCTGCACTTCCCTGGGCCTTTGGGTGAAAGTCACCTTTAATTAGATATATTTTACTGGAGTGCACTCAGACATAGCTGCTTTCTGTGTTGTCTGCTGCTGCTGAAGCACTGCCTTGTGTTTCTTGACTGAGCTATCCATTTAAGCATGTCTGTAAAAGATGACCAAATCTCACAGTGAGTATACACAAGGTGATGTAATTATTTTAAGCAGCTTGTTTCTCTTCACTGCTATATGAGGGTGATGCTGGATGTTGCCTTCCAGAAGCTTTGGATTTCCACTGCTGAGGGCAAGAGGCAGGTAAGTTGTCAAGGAATGTCTTCTAGGTCAACACCTACCATGAACCCAGTAATCTGTTTTTTCTGGTTATCCTCACAGTGAGGAGTTTTCTGTTCCTATTAGCATTCCATTTTATGTGTAAGCATATTCATACCTCAGAGCCAGCTAATTGACAGCAGAAAGTATTTCACAAATGATAACTTAGACAAAATACATACCATGCTACAGGTATCTCTGTCTTAATCCTTGCTCAGCTGTCATCCTAAATTATTCCAGATCTAGAAGGTTTTCCTGTCCCATCCTTATCGCATCAAAGGCTTGGTTGTGATCTGTCTTCCCAATCACTGTTTCTCTGGTGAGCTCTGAACTCTGTTCTCTTGTCCTCAGTGGGTCCAAAACTTCTCCAAACTACTATTCTTGATGCCTTTCACTATGGTATGGCTACTTGAGGCATAGTCCTTAAACCTCCATCCATCTTCAGACTCCAGGACACGGAGTAAAGGTGATTCTGTGTGGAATATTAACTTACTTCACTTTGAGGGTGATAGTCTTTGTAATGAGCCTTGAACATTTACCAGCAGGTAGGTAATCTGGAGGTGATGGGTGTGTGGTTCCTAAGGTGAGTGTTCTTAAGGTGAATGGTAGGTTTCATGCCTGGAAGACTGAAGGATTTTGCAGTTGAAGGGAACCGAGTGCTTGCATTGGTTCCTTAGCAATGTGTGTGGTATATGCTCCATAGGTATGTATTCTCTTATCTTGATGTATGTCACCTAGCATGAGAACTTAAATACCAGAAGATATGTAACCTTTTCATTAATGTGAAGGACATGAAAACAGGAATCCACCCAATTTAACTGATAACAGCTCTGCTGTATGTGGCAAATTATTCCATCATTTTTGTTCTGACAAGCAGGGATGGAGATCATCCATTCAGAAGAATGTGTGTGGAAATGAGATCAATAGCATTGTAAAATTCTCTCCACTGACTATTGGTGATGAGCATCAGTGTGATCTCAGCTTTAAACAAATTTATGTAGTATAAATGTGTATTCACTGTAATGACAGCTTAAAAAACAACTGTTTCAAATCTGTTAAATGAAGTCTGTTTTCCTCCACTTGTCTATGTCCAGTTCTACCAACACAGATTTACTGAGTCACTAAAAGTCTTATCTCATTCCTCAGCTTAATTTTTTTAATGTTTTTTTTTCATAGCACAGCAGAAGAAGAAAATGGAAAATCAAGATTGTAATGTCTTTTCAGGTCTCATCTCAGATGAGAAGGAAAACTTGAGTAAGACAAGACCAGTCTAATATTTTATGTTATTTTCCTCTTGGGTTTGGGATAAAGAGAAGTGATGTGTCTGCTGTTCTCTGCATACAGGTTACTGATAGTCACTGCAACTCCACATTTGAGGCAGGTAGACTAGCTGTTGCTTAAAAGTTTATAGATGTTCAACCTTCATTGTTAGTAATCTTAATTTCTTGACTTTAAGATCTTTCTTATAGATCTGGTAATGTTATTACTGTGTCTGATTAAATGGATGACTTTGTAATGTTGCTTGGCAAAACAAGGTACATTTTGATTCAAAGTGTTGGGGTTTTTGTGGGAGTTCTTGTTTGTTTGTTCAGATTTACATCTGTGTAGATAGCATTACTTTTGTGAACCATTTTCAGCATAGACTAGCATAGAAAGATTGCTCACTTAAAAAAATTGAGCCCAGCATTTCAGTTCATTTTTTTTTTCAGTGATACATAATGCAGAAAGCAAATGAGACAAAGAAAAAGCATCAAATAAAATTTTCTTTATGTAAATTACATTCCAAATACTTGCATTAGTCAGTGATGGGTTGTGGAAGCCCACTGCTGGGATTTTGCATGGTTCTGAACATGTTTGGGTGGACTGGGGAGGTTCAACTATCACAGCAATGGTTTCCACAGCCTGCATGAGTGTCTTGACAGCTAACTATGTTCTGTTACAAGACACTGTGTTGTATGTATAGTTAATATTTCCATATTCACCCTGTAAGGTGTGGGAGAAAGAAGGTAGCAGTCTGATCTATGAGTCAAATTTCTTGAAGGTGTGGGAGAGTAGTTAGTGAAGGAACAGAAAAAGAAGATTGGGGAATGGAATGCTTGGCATTGGTTTTAATTAGAATCATCCTGTTCATCACTCATATCATGAGATACAAAGGGGAAAATACTCATTACTGCAGCACACTCAGAGGGGAAAATTCTGTATTATAGCTTGTGAGCTATTCTAATTGGCCTGCCAAATATAATTTAATTGAACTACAGACCTTATTCCAACAGTATTTCCTTTATTGTAGTGCATGAGAGATTTACAACTGGTATTCTATTTGTCCCTAATCTGTCTGCAGTGTGTGTGTAATGCTTTCATCTAAAATTCATGCTACAGTTAATTCAGAATTAAACTTAGCAGTTACTTCTGATGGGCAAAATATTCATAAAGCCCAATCAATAAGGCTGTCTGTGAACACAAGCCTTCTTGTGCCTTTCCCCTTAAAAGAGTACGAAGATGGCACTTGTATTATGGTCATGTTGTAAACCATGAAAGGAAGTTGACTGCTGACTTGGAGAGCTCAGAGCTGAAGGTTTTTTTGGGGGCACGTTGTTCCTAGGAGGAACCAGCCATTGAACATTTCTGCTAACCTATTTGGTGTGGTGCTGTGACGTGAGGAGAGGTATGTGTTACCTGTGACTGTGGAGTGACCTATGGCCTCTCCATTCCAGCAGTTCAAACCAAATGCAAGTTTGCTGCTGCCACCAAGCTGTGTGGTAAGGCTGACACACTAAGGGAAGGGTTGCCATCCAGAGGGACATTGACAGGCTTGAGAGGTGGGCTTGTATAAACTGCATGAAGTTCAACAAGGCCAAAAGTGAGGTCTTGGCACCTGGGTAAGGACAATTCCAAACAGAAATACAGGTTGGGTTGAGATTGGATTGAAAACAGCTCTGAGGAGGTCTTGGGAGTGATGGTTGATAAGCAAAACATGAGCTGGCAGTGTGCATTTTCAGATCAGAAAGCCAGCCGTATCCTGGGCTGCATCAAAAGAAGCATGGCCAGCAGGTCCAGGGAGGTGACTCTTCCCTTCTACTCCACTCTCATGAGACCCCACTGGGAATACTATGTCCAGCTCTGGAGCCCCCAACACAGGAAGGGTGTGGAGCTCTTGGAGCAAGTCCAGGGGGCCACAGAGATGCTCAGAGAGCTGGAGCACCTCTTCTGCAAAGACAGTTGGAGAGTTGGGGTTATTCAGCTTGGAGAAGAGAAGGCTCTGAGGAGACCTTATAGCAGCCTTCCAGTATCTGGAGGGGGCAAAAAAGCAAGCTGGGGAGGGACTTTCTACAAGGGCAGGTAGTGAGAGCATAATGGGCTTTAAATTTAAGTTTAATAATTTAAAGCATAAGGGCTTTAAATTGGAAAGAGGGTAGATTTAGAGTAGACATTAGGAAGAAATTCTCTTCTATGAGGGAAGTAACACAACATGCAGAAACAGGTTGCCCGCAGAATCTGTGGAGGCCTGAGCATCAAAGTGTTGAAGTCCAGCTTGGATGGGGCTTTGAGCAACCTGGTGGCAGAGGAGGTGGGGACAAGGTGATGTTTAAGGTACCTTGTAACCCAAATCATTCTCCAAGTCTATGAAATTAAGTGACTGATGCTTTTCATGTGTTACTGTAAATGAGATTAGAATCTGCTGCTCCTGGATTTAATTCACTGGCAGTATCTTTATTTTCTAGAGCATTTGGCCTGTGATGTGAAACATGCAGTATATTTAAGGCTTTAACCTTACTAAACAAAGTAAAACAGTCTGAGAACCTTCTATGTGAGAAGGGGAAAAGTCTCAGGTTGAAATTCAGATTGCACTACATTTTAAAACACCATAAATACCAGGATAAGTGGATACAAGTGATCCTTTCCCAGTTGATACACAAGACTTTTCTCACTTTACATGAATGTCTCTGTGTAGACTCTAGCTCCGTATGAATACATTTTTTTTTTGCTTCTGACTGAAAAATATCAGATATTTCAGGTTAAGTATTTCAAAGTACTATCAAGCTGCCAGATGTCTTACCTAAGAACAGTGGTAGAGAACATATTTCTTTCCTTTTCTAAAATCACAGTAAGGCGGTTTTGACATTATTCCATTGAGGTCATCAAAATTTATATAAGCTATTGTACTACGAGGCAAGACATTGAATGATGTGTGAGTATAATTTACTCTTCTTTTATGTTGTGCCTTCGTGAGGTGCTGACTTCTTCAGTACATTAATTTTTTGCAATGAATATTCTGGCATAATGAGGGTAAAAATGACCCAAAAAATGACAAAAAAAGTTACAAAGAGCAGTCAGAATGAGGCTTGTGGATGAGGGATGTGAAATAAACTGATGTAGCAGCAAGAAGTTTGCTTATATGCCCTTTTGCAGGTTTGATGTCCTAAAAAGCAAGCTGTGGAAGTGGTGTTGGTTCATGCAGAGGCAGCATCATTATGTCCTAAGTATGTGCCATTGAAAGAAAGAACAGTTTGGGCAAAATATCCGTACCTGTTGCAGGTGAAGTCGAAGAGGTAGTCACCTCTGCTGTATCTAATATGTGATTGCTTCTGTGCTCTGTACTTCAGGGTGGATAACTAACCAGTAAAGATATGGTGTGCTTGACTAATATGCAGACAAATAAGAAAAAGAAGTTAGTTGATCTGTCAGATTGCTTCCAGGCAGTAGAGTTTAAACAACTTGTCAAGTATTTGTTGGATCTTAAAACCTTTTCTAAGAGCTTTTCCTAGTTCATAAAGAAAATAAATGTGAAATCAATAATGGTATTTAAAAATTCACCAAACAATTCCAATCCAGAGAAAGTCTCACTTTCAGATTGCCACTAATACAACAGAGTGGAAAAAAACCATGGAGAACTGACTTAATGATAAACAAAAGAGTGCAGATGGAAGGTACAGTGAAGATGCTTTCAGAAGCAAACAGGAGGATGTCCTGCCTGCTCCCTGCTCCCTTGTGAAAACAAATCTCTAAACAGCCAGTGGGCATCAGCTTGCAAAACTCCTTTTCTTGAAGATGCAGTCTAGATGCTATGCTGACTTCCAGTTAAAGAATAGAAACTGGTATGAACAGCAAGAAAAACATTTGAGATAATGGTGAAAATATCCTGTTCACAGAAACAGAAAAGTAAGTTTTCTGTGATGTGTTACAACAGTAAGACCTGATGGGCATAAAACAACGAAGAGGAAACATTTCTACTATCTTAAAAAAACAAAACAAACAAAAAAAAAAAACACAAAAAAACAAGGATCATTGTGAAAATGAGGACAAGAAAGCCATGTTTTTAGATTTGTTTGGTAACTTATATTTGGGGTCTGGTGGTCTTTGGGGATTGCCTGAGCTGCTGCACCCAAGTGCGAGGTTCAGAGAGTTTGCTCAGAATTGGTGTGTCCAGACACCTATGGCCACGCTCTCTCAGTGGCATTCTGATTTTAGTGTGCTACTTTATAATCACTTTATTACTTAAGGTGATTTCTAGTTTGGGGGATTCACATCTCATGCTTTCCGAAGCTTTTCTCTGCACTTCAGAGTTAGACGTTCATGTTTCTTCTTAGGTTAAAATTAAGATTTGCAGGGAAGCTTTTGACTCCCTGTGAGCTGAAGCTGTGGCTTCAACTAGCAGAAAGATTCGTGATAAAATTGGCACAATTATACTGCTTTAAGCATTTTTGGAGACATACATTTTTCCTGCTTCTGGAAGCAGTCCCATACATGTCTCATGATTATTCACTTGAGTCATGGTTGCAGAATTGAGTTTTTGGTGGTTTGGGTTCCCTGATTCCTACAATGTGTGCTCATTGTGTTTAAAGTGCAAATTCTACTAGAAGTCCTGCCTGTTTTTAAACAGAGGTTTTGTTTTCCCAAACCCCAGTGTTTTCAATTTAAACTGAATTGCTTCTTGACTTAAAAGAATGTTTGGTCAAAATGAGATCTCTCCAAGGACGAAGAGACAAAAAAAAAAAAAAAACAAACCATAAAAATAAACTGGACAGGGCACAACTGCTGTTAAAAGTTTGATGGGTGTTTATTCTTTTCTTGTGCTTTTCACCAGTGATATTTTTGCAATATTAGTCACTAGGTGGTGCTCTCTTACACGGTCTCCTTTATTCTTGTTCCCAGGATGCGAATAACCCGGGTTCAAAGTTTTAATCCAGAGTAGTTTGCAAGGAAATGATAGGAGTGGTAATGCTAGACAGCAACATCTCCTGCCTGTTTGGTCTGGAGTGAATTTTTAGAATAAAATTGTTCTAGGGAGCCTGGGTATTATTATTTTGGCTGAGATTCATGAAATGAGAGATTGCCTTAATTCATTGAATACTGGAGATGGTCTGAAAATGGTTGACATTTCTCAGTTCTTTTCCTAAATTTTCCACAAAGCTTCTGGAACATTTGAATTAGCTGCCTATTAAGTCAGTTCAGCTTTCAGGCAAGGAAATTTGTTTTCTTCTTCCTCACTTGTATTTTTACAAGAAGTAAGAACAAGATCAGGCAGATGGAATGAAAAAACCGTGAAGGAATTGCAACATCAGAATCTTTAAAATACTGGTTAAAAAACTGAAAACAGTAATTGCATAGCTCCCGACTCTAAATTTCAGAGAGCTTCAAAAAGGCCATTTTAGTTTTTAAAAATGCTGCATTTATTCAAAGAGGGATGAGAATTAAAAACATTGATAAGCTCTACTAAGAGTTTTCATATGGAATCTATTTTCAGCCACATACCAGAAAATATCTTTGTTTGTTTTTTTGAATGAGATGGTAATCTTGGAATGACTTTGCATGTATCAGAGCCTTTTAAGTCTGCTATTGTGCTTCTAGTCAGATCCTTTCCACTCACTTCTTTTTTTCTGTTGGCCTCTTGCAAACTCACCCCAGGGCAAAGTTCACATTTATTTTTTGCAGGCACGAGGGTTTCCCCTTTCAGGGGTACGCTTTGGCTTTATGCCATAGAAGCTGAGCATAAATTAATGCCAGCTCTAATAGTCTGCAATAAACTTTCTTGTGGTTTCTTCTTCTTAATAGTTAACCTACAATTTGCAAATTAACTTGTTAGCAATTCAGAGGCCTTGGATTCTTACACTGTTTAGTCAGATGAAATGGCTTAGTGGGGTTTTTTGCATCACCAATATTGGCATTTGTCTCAGTGTTGGTGTTTTTACTAAATGTGGTGTTCACGTTTTACTAAGCTTCCTGCTTCATCAGTAATTTAATGTTAGAATACTGCTTTCTCAGGAAAAAAAAAAAAAAAAAAAGCTCTTGTATCTGCAGTTGTGAAGTTGGAAAACATGAGTGCAGTGTGCCCAAAAAAACCACAATGAAAAGAAATTTATTTCTCTTGAAATGTCATGATTTTTCTGTTTTTGGTATTAACAATATTGTAGCATTTAAATTGTCTGAAATACATCTTATTTTAACTTGTCCTGGGGTGTTCCAACTTGATTTAGATATATTTGATAGGCAAGAAAGCAAGTGTTCCATTACTACCTGGCATCCTCTGGAGAACTGTAAGCATCTCCCTTAATAGGGATCTAGTTTATACACTTACCCTATATAAACTCATCAGTTTCAAAACAAGATTTAATGTCACTAGAGCATGTCATTGTCATGAAGTCAAGAGGTTTTGTCCAGGGAATTCAGGATGTCTTTATACTTATTTTTGTAAGCACATGGCATCAGAAGGATTTATGCATTTCAAGAAAAGGAAAAAAAAAATCTCCCCAATATAGAACTGCTTAGATTTCCTTGGTAGTCTTCTAGTGTATGAGCCAGTGCTTTGTTTCCTGGTAGTTACAATGCTTATATAGATCTCTCTCTAAAATCTTTCAAGATACCTCCTAAAAGAACATGGAGTCTACATGGCAACAAATAGTTTTATTGATTTGTTTACAGGGTAGCCTCTTTGCCTTTACAAGATGTAGTCAGTTGCTTTGCATTAATCCTCATAAACTACAGCGAGAATCTTGTTTTTCCAGAGAAGGATCTGAACAGTAACCCCATCACTGCTTTGAAGTCTTCCCTGATAGACAAGGATGAAGCTTGAGGTGTTAAAATGACTTGAGAGGGATGTGACCTTTAAGTGACTGAGGATCTGATGGAGTGGGTTTGTATCACAGTGCTAGGGATCACAGAATTGTCGCATTGGGAAAAGACCTCTAAGACTGTCAAGTCCAACCATCTGCCCAGGAAAAGACAGCATGCCCAATAGAGCATTTCTAGAAGTGCTACATGGTTTTTGAGGACCTTCAGGGATGGTGACTCCACTGCTTCCCTGGGCAGCTCCTTCCAGTGACTGAGGACTCTTTCAGTAAAGAAATTGTTCCTAATATCCAATCTAAACCTTCTCTAGCACAACTTGAGGACATTTCCTCTTGTTCCTGCTTGTTTAGTAGAAGAGACCAACCTCCACTTCACTACAACTTTCTTTCAAGCAGCTGTAGAGAGCAATAAGGTCTCCCCTCAGCTTTGTTTGCTCCTGATTAAACATCCCCAGTTCTCTCAGCTGCTCTTCAAGAGTCTTGTGCTCCAGACCTTTCACCAGCTTTCTTGCCCTTCTCTTGACATACTCCAGCACCTCAATGTCCTTCTTGTATTGAGGGGCCCAGAACTGAACACAGTACTTAAGGTGCAGCCTCATCAGTGCTGAGTACAGTTCATTTCTCTTCTACTGCTGGCCACACTGTTCCTGATACAGGCCAGGATGCTATTGGCCTTCTTGGCCACCTGGGCACACTGTTGGCTCATATTCAACCATATGTCACTCAACCACCCCCAGGTCCTTTTCTGCCTGGCAGCTTTCCAGGCACTGTCTGTAGCACTGTCTCCAGTTGTTGTGACTGAAATGCAGGACCCAGAACTTGGCTTTGTTAAGCCTCATATAGTTGGCTTCAGCCCATCAATTCAACCTGTCCAGATCCTTCTGCAAAGCTTTCCTACTGTCAAGCTGATCAATACTCCCACACAACTTGGTGTTGTCTGCAAACTTGCTGAGAAGCCCTCAATCCCCTCACCTAGATAATTGCTAAAGATACTGAACAAGACAAAACAGAAGCTTGAGGGACATGGCTGGTGACCAGCCATCAGCTGGCTTTCATTCTGTTCACCACAACTCTCTGGGCCTGCCCGTACAGCCAGTTTTTTTACCCAGCAAAGAGTACAGCTGTCTATACCATCAGCTGCCAGCTTCTATAGGAGAGTGTTGTGGAACATTATGTCAAAGGCTTTACTACAGTCCAGGCAGACAGTGTCCACAGCCTTTCCCTTGCCCACTAGGCAGGTCACCTGGTCACAGAAGGAGACCAGGATGGTCGAGCAGGACCAGCCTTTCCTGAACCCATCCAGGCTGGGCCTGATGCCCTGCCTGTCCTGTACTTGCCATGTGAGTGAACTCAAGATGAACCTCTCCATAATTTTTCCAGGCACTGATGCTAGGTTGGCAGGCCTGTAGTTCCCCAGATCCTCCTTCCAGACCATCTTGTAGATAGGTGTTACAATGGCAAGCCTCCAGTCATCTGGGACCTCCCCAGCTAACCAAGACTGCTGATAAATGATGGAGAGGTTTGGTGAGCTCCTCTGGCAGCTCCCTCAATACTCTCAGGTGGATCCCATCCAGCCCCATAGACTGGTGAGTGGCTTAAGTGCCATAGCAGCTCATTCACTCCTTCCTCCTGGATTCAGAGGCGAAGTTTTGTTCTGCTCTCCATCCTTATCTTCCAGCTCAGAAAGGACTGCGGATGGAAGTGGGGCTGATCTAGAGCTGCACATAACTGCAAAATGTATCTGAAAGCTGGGGAGAAGCCAGGAGGCTGTGCTGGGCAGTGTATATTTTCCCAGTATCATTGCAGGAGATTGGGAAACATGCTGTGATGGGCAAAGGGGTTTTTATCTTTGTAAATTGATGCTCATATAGATCTTAAAGAGAATGAGCTAGAGATTTTCTCTATGGTATTTTGATTCCAAGAGAGACAGTGGCCATGATAAGCAGCAAAGAAACAAGACTTACTGTGATTCTCAAGGAAACTATTTCAGCCAAAGAAATAGAAGGTGCAGCAAGACAAATTAGAGGATGTGGAATAAGAGAGGATAAATTCAGATCACATAGCAGATAAGGGTGTTCTGAAAGTGCAGTATACTCTTTTAGGAACATACAAAAGAACCACACTGTCAGTCTTCATGACATGGCACATTTTTGGACATGTAACCTCCTTACTGTAGCACCTCTGTTACTGCACTCTCCTGTTGTATAGATGTGTTTTAAACAAAAACAGTGAACACATAAACATATTTTTATTGAAGAGTAGGATGAATGAAAGATGTTTAAAATAAACCTGGGGTTTTTTTGTTTTTGTGTTTGTTTTTTTTTTACAGTGACAGAATCTGTGGCATAATGTAAGATATAGAGAAAAGTTCTGAAATTTGCAATGAGAACAAAGATCAGCTGTCATAACGAGCAGATAATGCTTGATTGCGTCAAAAACAGAGATCCTCCAGATCAATCTGCACAGCCCCTATGAAAATAAACAAGGAAAAATAATTTTGGAGTAGTTAAAGTATTTGAGAGGTATACAGTGACAAACCACAAGATAAGAGAAAGGTCTCAGAGATTAACTGGTACAGAACAGTTATTTTTGCCTTTTCTCTGATCAGTTTCCTTCCATTGCCCTGCCTCTTTCTTTCAATTTTTTGTAATATGTATGCCAAGAACTTTATTTCCAGTGAGCCAGTTCAGGCAGAGGTTGAGCAGATATCCAGTGAGCAGCCTTTGGTAAATCAAGTAGGAATGTAGAGGTAGAAATAGAAATGAGTGGAATAGGCTGAAAATGCCTGTATAACTGAGAGGTTTTACTTATTAAGTCCCACAGCTGCAGCATGGCAACAGGAATGTGACATATTGCTGATGTAGGGGGATGTGCTGGGGAAATTATGAGGTGTAGATCAAATCTTATGAAAGAAAATCAGATTAATTGGAACCCTGTCTAATGTTTCTGATTAATTTAAAACTCAATCTTATTTCTAGAAAGGAGTGCTTAAGAGAGTGGAGACACTTGGATACAAACATATCTTCCAAACCATTTGGAATTCACTCTAGTAAGAGTGATTTTTGACTGAGCTTTATGTCAGGCTAAATTTTAAAGCAATATGCCAGTCAATACAGACCTGTAGGAAAGGAAACCAAACCGAACCCTACTGGTTCCTGATAGCTATATATTGCATCAATCAGTCCACTTATCACAATATCTCAGCATCTCATCAGTGTAGCTTCAAAATTTCTATAAATCTAAAATCGGTTTAAAGGGTCAAAATCAACTTCTTAAAAAAATTCAGAATCTTTGAGCCTGTTCCTAGGGAAAGTTACCCTACATACAGTAGGTAAAGATGTATGGTTTTTTCCTGATCTTTTTATTTATTAAATACATCTTTCTCAGGCACATGAACCAGCACAAAACCAAATATAAAATTCATATAATAAGACAATGAAAAACAGAGCAACTTCCATGACTCTTCTAGCTGCAAGTTTTTCTATTTTTCATTCACTTACGCTGTTCTCAATGTCTTTTTGCCTAGAGAGAAAAGCAGGATATATAATGCACCAAGAGAGAAAAAATCTCAATCCTTGCCACCCTAAGGTGAAAGTTGAAAGAAAATCATCTCCCAATACATCCTCATTCATGATTATTTTAGTCTAATCTACTCAGATTTTATGTATTTTTAGTATATCTTCAGCATCATAGTGTTTGAGCATTACCTCCTACAGCCCACATATGGAAAGAAATGTTCTTGTATGTGGCTGGTACATATTCAGGAATAAATGAGGAAGACAGGAATATGTCTGAATTGCTAATGATATCTTTAATGCTTGCAAGCATTTTCTCAAGAAACATAATGTTCTGATCTTGCATCAGCAAGGTCCACACCTTAGGTTCGAGTGCTGCTGAATGACAAATGAGGAGCAAAATGCATGCACCATTTTCACCCAATCTGCTTATTCCTGTAATAAAGTAAGCACAAGGAGCATGCGTGCCTTGGCTGCAGAAATGCCTGTGAAGCAGCTATGAGGATGCTTAGTGGCATCCTCATGGGAATCTTCACAGTCCCACTCACAGAATGGAACTCACTACATGGAAAAGTTATATCCAGATAGGGTCAGGGGGAGAGATGTGAAATACAAACCCATAGAAACTTCCATTGTTCATGGAATAATTTTTATACCTTGCGTGTTATTAGCATGCTAAATACAGGAGTAAATGTATCCTACCTTTTTAATAGGCTCCATGCATCTGTGAAAGAAGCAGCCCTATCCAGTCATTTTCCTAACGAATCCTGAACAACAGAGAGGAGGTTGGGCTCTATAATGCCATGCTGATAAGCAATATAATATTCTTGTGTTTCAGTGCTCTTCTGTCAGGTGTCTAACTTGGTGCTTCCCCTTTTGACTTTCTCATCTTTTCTACCTCCTCTTCATCCTCTCTTCTATCTCATCTCTTCTATCTCATCTTCCTCATTTCTTCTATATATATATAACTTAAGTTTTTAAGTGCTAAATTAAGAGCCTACCTTTTTCTTCCTCTCACACACCCATTTGAAAGGAAGGATGCTAATTTACTAGTTCAGGCTTTTTAGTGCTTCAACTTATGCTCAGATAGTGATACTGACCACTAGGGTCATCAGCTGTGCCAGCTGAAATGAAGTATGTAACCTTGAGGAGTGAAGTACTCCAGAGGAGCCAGTATTGCAATAATAAAATTATTGATACATATGTTTAGAAATGCCTTGAATCACGTTAGTTACCGTTCCGTAAAAGTTGGCACATCTACAGTGGTGGTTACTAAATAATCTTACACTTTCCTAACTTGATTCAACAGACTATGTGTCTTAGATTTTATTACCTTTAAGGAAGTACACACTGTTTTTTCAGCACTCTACCCTTTAAAAATATCTCATACAAAGGACAAATGACAATAAACTGAAATTTTGTGGCCTTGTCTTCTAACAGCTGAGTGCCCTACCCAGCATACGTATAAGCAGATGCTTACTCCATCCTTTTGGGCATAGAGGAAGTCTGAGGAGATTCTAAATGTGAATTGCTTTATTACCACATATATATGAGTCCCCAGTTCAGGATGTGCAGCCAACATGCAAGGCAATTCCTTCATGTAGGAATCCTAGCTGAGCATCTCTGTCTGCTTCCCAAGAGACTGTTTCCATTTATCTCTAAAAAGTTTTCAATGTTTAGCAATGGGCTTGTTTTCAGCAATTTCTGCATAATCAGTTACACAAATGGGGACATTTTTACTTTTTTAACCTCTTTTATTTCCTATCAATTACTATAGCTTCATTCTGACACCTTGTAGGGCATCCCTCAAGAGTACTGTGTTTCACACATGCTTTTCTCTGAATAAAAGAAAGATTTTTAATAATTTGTTTTGGTAGCTCAGAGCTGTCTGGCTCTAGTTCTACTGCACCTTTTCCTTTCAATTGCTTCAGATTTACAAGCAATATGCCACTAGTAACATAGGAAGTCTGCAGTCACTTCCAGCCTGTTCTTAGCACTGCCTACAGATTGATGCAAATTGGCACATTTGAAGCCCAGGCAGACAGCAGCTGTGTATTCCAGTGGCATTTCCTTCTAAAATTTTCTGCACAGAAGAGGAGCTTGAAAAAAACATGAAATGAAGTAATAGTTTGGGGAGAAATCCAATTCCAACCCCAGAGGCAATACTACACTAAGCTATAAATCTTATCTGTATCTCAAGAAAGAATAAAACACTTCTGACTTGCTAGCTCTGTCCCTACAGCTGGGTAGGTGCCTGCAGACCTTCCCTCCTCATTGATATCAGAGACCTATTTGACCCTGCTGCAATTCCCTTTCGGTGTATGTTCCAGGTGTTCTTTTCCATGGAAACCAGGACACTGTTGAAGAAGGATGATAGAATAGATGCTCTGTACCTTATTTCAAACTGAAATGGCTTTAGGACTTGAGCAGAAAACACCAGAGCCAAACAGAGCTTTTTTTTTGGGTTGGTTTTTTTTTCAGCTTGCTAGGTATCCAGTAGTTTCAGGCAATCATACAGTGTCTGCTGAAAAAAACAGTCTCAAAAATCTCAAAGCATCAATATCGGAGAGTTGCTCTTAAACTGGGGGAAAACAGAGACTTAAAACTAGTTGTTGGTGCAAAGTCACAGACAGTTATGAAGCTTTGAGGTAGCAATGCCTCCCATCTAATTCCAGCACAATATTTCAGTCAGCTTTGCAAAAGGTGACTGAACAACAGGTGAGTGAACAACAGTTATTCAGTAACAGAAAATACTGATATCTACTGTGCCAGCATGTCAGTATTGGAAGGGCATTATCTGCTTGATTTAATTCCTGAGACCCCAAGTGGGGTTTGTTTATTGACTATTCCTTTTCAATAAGAATAGGGCTGCCTCTAAATCTCCCATTAAAACACTGGTTTTGAGTTAAAAAAAATGTAGTTTCTGCCATACTCTAACAGCCTATCAACTCACTAACAACTCTTTCATCAGGAGCTATTTAAAAAAAAAAAAAAAAAAGTCTTGCTTTTAGGGTTACATAACCTAAGTTTACTGTCCTTCAGTGCATGGAGCTAACCCAAAAAGTGGAAATCTGAGTTGCTTCTCTGTGAGGCCAGCAGGGAGCTGCCCCCACTGCCTTCCAGATTCCCTGTCCCAACTACTGCTTCAGCAGCAAAATGTACTTTTCTGGCTGGGCTGGGACAAAGAGCCTGCTGTATGCAGCATGTGTCAGTGACATTTTAGGAGAAGGAGTCCTATGTGGGAGGCCAGACCAGAGAGTAGGCACAGAAACCCAAGCTTCAGCTCTCAGGGGACGTGGCTTCCCTGCAAAGTGAGATGAAAATTAACCTTGAGCTGTCTCAAAATAAAAGGCTGAAGGATTTTTCTTTCCCATCTCCCTTCCATATGACACGTGTTATTTTCTTGCCAGTATCTTTAAGTTTTCACTTCCTCTACCCACTACTGTCTGTCCTGTTTCAGAGAAAATGGAGGAAAAAGAACTGCAAATGGAAAATGTCCCCTTGTTTCTACCCACCTCTTCCCCACATACTTTGGTAAAACAAACAACTGCACATCTTATATCCCCCTTTATAAGCCCAGATTGCTTCTCTTAATGCTTTCTCTAGTGATTTCAGTTATGCTTTTTTGTTCAGGCAGTAATAAAATACTTCACATTTAAAAGCCACAAATTATTGCTTCCATTTTGTCAAAAAGATGGGGCTTTTTCCAGGTTTAGAAATAGACTCAAATCTGCCAAGTTTTGTCAGACATTACCTTCCTGTAACAAGAAATATTCATACTTCTTGGATACTTCTTGGATTAAAGAGAAAGAGGGAAAGCAACCAGTCAAATGCCTTCTTTAAGAGGGAAGGTTCTGTATTTTTTCGGGTGAAGTTAAGCGGGAGGAAGAATATGGAAAGACATAATAAAAAAGAAAAAAGCAGACAGAAAATACCTAGCAGAGGGACAATCTGAGTTTATAGCTGCTATCAGATTCTGCCTGTCTTACTCATGTAGTTCAATCCCCATTGATTTCTGGAAGTTCCTCACAGGGTAAGCTAATTTTTACCGTAAATAAGGATTACCAAATCTTGTCCTTGAGAAGTAGGAGTCAGCATGCTGGTATCAACTCAACTGCTGCATTCCCGACAGGCAAGGCTGCTCAAGTCAGGGTTAATTAGCTGATTCCTTAGAGTGGAAGTGTTGTGGAAGAGGACAGTCATTATCATTTATACTCATTCTAAAATGATGGATTTCAACTCCCTCTCCATCGTGTCTTAGAGAGAGAGATCTGCTAAAGGAGGATGACAGATCTTTGTGAAATGGTCTTGAATTCTGCAAGATACTCATTGTTTAAGTTGTATAGTGTTTAAGTTGAGTGTAAGATGAGGTACAATATGAGAGGCAATAATGCATACATTCTTTATTCCAGAATATTTTCTAAGCTTGCAGGATACAAAACCTCATCATTACTGGGTAACTTGCTCACTTTTCATGTCAACTTTTTCTACCTAGCACACTCCAAAGTTCAGAAAAGAAATGTTGATTTGAATTCTTCCATGGTGCATCCTAGTAACACTTTAGAATTATTGTCATGGTGTCTGAATTCTGGGGTTAGATCCAGTCTTGCTGCCAGGAGGCAATGATGCAGACACAGGCTGCAGCTGTGGTCTCTGAAGGGACCTGGCTATGTATTTTTTCCCTGTGTCTTGCAGTGCTTGAAGATGCTAATTTGTTCAGCTTTTTCCTCTGTTCATTAACGTGTTCTGTCCTTAAAAATTAAGCTTTTAAAAATAGTAGTATGTATGGTCTGTGTGGAAGACTACTCACAAGCAGGTGCTTGAGGTGGGAAGGCTTTTCTGCAGGGGTTCCACATGTTGTCAGTGAGTCACTCAGTGGCAGTTTCCACTGAGGTCCCTTTGCTCTTGGAAGTGACATTTACTCTGACATGTGCCAGCTGTGCAATCTACCTATCCCTGCAAAGTGCAAGTAGTAACATAAATGCATATTAGGATACTGTCTATTAGGTCTTTATCTGAAATAGTGGATGTTCCAGCTGAGGCAAACAAATAGTGTTGATTTACACTGGCTTAAGGATTTGGCCCATGATGATTTCTTTATACACTTCTTAGAGGAGCTGCAAACCAGGTAGTTCAGGCTTTTCCTGGAACATGGCTAGTAATCCTGTCCAACCATGACTAATGACTACTCTGTGATTCTGTAATTGTATGTTTAGACTGACTAATAATAATGTTGGAGAATCTCAGAAATTGCTCTGCTGGATAGCTGGGTTCCTCAAGTAAGAGTTACTCAGTTCAATGCTCCATCCCAGGCCTGCTCCTCAGATACATCCTGACCAGTCTGCTTTTTGAAGGAGGTACTGTACCAGCTACATCCATGCTATGCTGTGTATTGCTGTGTCGTGTATTGTATTGTATCTCCCCACCTCATGTTACTTCTACTACCTCCAGTAAACACTCACATGCCTGAATGTCCATGTACAGGCACAGATGCATACATGCAGAACCTGATCCTGCTTCTTAATTATCTTAGCCCAATTCCAAGTTTTTCTGCTTCCTGATGAAGAATGAAAAACTGTATTATTGCTGTTTTATTTCACCAGCCTCTCAAGTAAAGAAATTATGGTACATCTGAGAACAAATAAGATAGATTGATAGTTACACCTCCTTCTTTAATTAGCCAGCTACAGGATCTCTGGAGACAAGGGAAGGGAATAAGATTTTACCATGAGGAGAGTAATGGAAATTCTTTCTTGTGTGTCCTTTCTTTTCTGTATGTTCTGACAGAGATTGAACCCTTTGGTGATGTGTGTTGTAATTACAACTGCCCTGATCATGCTATATCAATGGTTTCCATGACCTTCGCTCAATGATTATGCAACAGAGCACTGTAAATAATCTTCTCAACAGACTTTCCATTTAGGTAAGTATAACCACTTCTTTGTAAGAACCCAGGCCTTATGTACAGAAACAAGAAGTCTGCTGCATGATAATGAGAGCAACACGGTATTTGGGATGAAAAAGCCCCTCAGACATATGGAAAGCTATCATATATTGGTGTTTGGAAGCTGAACATCATTAATTTGCACAAAGTGCACAGCAATCCTCAGCAAAAAGGTGATAAAGTGTAAAATATTATTTTTAGCTACATTATGGAGTGCAGCTTTCCTTGTCCTTTACTTAATGGACTCTTGAGTCTCTCTGTGCCTGGCTGCAGTGACACTTGGCAATGCTGCAGTCACTACCTGGCAATGTTTCTGCAGGCTCTGTATATCAGGGACTGTTCTTCTCCTTACTGGCTCTCTGATCAATGTGACTTGCAGTCCAGTTTTTCTACACCCTTGGTAATAAAGCATGTAGTGCTAGTTCCTTGCAATTCATCAGAATGAAGGGGAGTAAATGCATTCTGCTTGCTACAAGTAAATCACGTTATGGAGATGAGGAATCAAATGGTTTTGTGTCTGCAGGTATGTATGTGCATAAGTTTGCATGCTGATTCCATCAAGTGTAGGTATCCTCTCTTGGCTTTGCTAGCTGGGCTGCAGGAGATATAAAAGAGATTGGCTGTGATAGCAATGGTTGTGTCCAGTGAGCTAGAGTAAATTTAAGATGTAGCATATTTGCTAATGCCAAATCTGTTCTCTTGGCTTTTTTTACTTCATCTGAGAATTACTTTCCCTTCTTATTCATCTCAGAATGATCAACAATATCCCTCTCATAAGACAACTCTTTGGTGTGTCTCTAGACCAAGTAATCAGAAACTTTCAAATGATCTCTCTGAAACCTTGAATATAAGACCTTAGGCTGCTAAATTATTATTACTGTATATGAGGGACTCACACTATCTTGTTTTTGCTCCAAAGATTTTACAAGTATTCTTCAAGCATTGTACTTTCTCCTCTCCATAGTAACAAAAGAATGGTTATTTTTGTATATTTGTTAGGGATGTAGTTATTATTCACTGAATTAACTTGGAAAGCAATATTTCACATAGAATAATTATGAATATGTATTTACTTGAATAAGGTGTTGATTTCGCTTGAATTCTGCACGCTGTTTCTTAGGCAAATATGTTAATGGTTTCTGTGTGAAAATTATTTTATTTTGGGCTTGTCAGACTAACTAACATAGTGATCCAAATCTAGAAAATTTTCCCATCAAAGGGCAAGGGACAGTAAACACCATCTGCAGCATGATAAATCCCAATGAGATGTAAGGAAAAGAGCTTCAAATTGGAGATGATCAAGCACTAGAATAGATGGAGAGGATGTAGTATCTCCATGCTTGAATCAAAACCTACCTGGATAAGGCCCTGAAAAACCTCATCTCACTTCAAAGTTGGCTTTATCTTGATCAGGGGTATGGACCAGAGACATGAAGGCTCCTTTCCAGCTTAATTTATCATGAGTTTATGGCAAACCCTTTCAGGGAATTTTGCACTTGGAAAAGTACTCCTTTTATCTGTATTTCTGATATCTTTCATGCTTCAGTAAATTCCACCAAACAGGCATCCAACAAATGGAATTTTGCCAACAAAAGTAGTGCCGAGACTCATTTGTATCATGACAGTCTGTCTATGAATTTGTAATTGTGTAATTCTATCAGCTGACTGGGCCCATACCTACGGATCTCTCTAGCTGAATATGAAACCCTTCTCGTGCTTAATCTAGAAGCTGTGGTGGATGCAAACTCTGCTCGTCACTGACCAGCCACATATCAGAGCTCTTGTGTTTCCAACCTGCCCGGCTGCACTCAGCAGGCTGTGCAACCCCCCACGTGTGTGAAGATATGGGATGGATGCTCTTCAGTGTGTCCATCAAAGGGCCAAACATACAACCTAAGTGTCTCCCACATTGCTTGAAGATGGAGAAATATACACAGAAGTTCCAAGCTAACCTGACTCTGAATCAATGGGAATGTTTGATTCAGTGACAGCAAGATTTCACAGTTCCCCTCCCTTAAACATACAAATCCTAGGGCAACATTTAATGCAAAAATAAACTAGGTAAGCAGATTTACACCAAAACACTAATTGGTTTTGGTCTTTTTCTTTTCTGAAATGTGAATGAGGCAATTCTTGCGAACTGAATGTAATAGTTCATTCATTCCTGATGATGAACCAGACAACATATATAACCAGACAACAACCATATTGATGTGAATTTGCATGCGGCATCTATTCTTCTAATTCTGTGGCTGATGTGATAAAGCATGCATAGAAAAGTCCTCCAAACTCTTGAAGAATCTTTCTTAAGCCCCCCAAACACTATTTTAACTTCTGCATGTATGAAAAATGAATGTATTAGAAAAATAAAAAGTGAGGTTAGCTACACTGTACAAGATTTTTCAGCATTGCTCTACTAATGTAACTAATTAAATACAAGATGTATTGCTTGCCATTTCCTGGAATGAAAAAATAAGCTGTTGATTCTTAATGTGCTATTCCAATTATGGTTATAATATCCAGAATTGAGTCTGTCTTTAACAAAAAGCTCACTTGGAATTAAACAGTTCAACAAAACTAATAATGATACCATATGGGCCTATGTTTGGCATGAAGAAGTGTGTGAAAGGAAACATTTTCAACCAGAATTTTGAATGATTTATAAAAGTTCTTGAGAGATTTTTCACTAGAAATGATGCTCTTTCAACTGTGCATTTGGAGCTCACAAAGGAAGTGACACTCACTGAGTGAAAATCTTGATATTGGTGAAAAACACCCATATATTCACAAGCAGAGGTTTCTGAAATAGAACAATTTAAAGCTCTAGCAAAGCCAGGTTCTCAAGACGCTCATGGTGCCTTATTTCCCTATTAGTAAAAGAGGAGTAGCAGTTCCTCACCTTGAAAAGGTACTGAAAGTAAGAAATGGTTTGTGATTTGTGGGGTGGATAGATATCATGGTATGGATACATCTAGCAATATGTTGAGAATAAAAGAAACTTCTCCTAGCAAGTTAAACATTTGGTTAGGTCTGGGAGAAACAAAACACTGGACCAAGATGAGAGAGGTCTATGTTTGACAGCAATTATTTTAGTGTCTAGTGCTGGGCAGACTTGGGACTATTTGATAGAAGCAGTAGCAGAGTTACAAGGTCTTATCCAAAAGCAAACCTTATCTTACTCCACTGACTAATTGGCTGTCTTTTCCACAGCATCTCTGTTACATCCACAAAGTATTTACTAGATACTTACAATGCAAGTCAGCAGCTGGAGTTAGAAAAAAAGAGTTAGCATCATGTGGTCAATCAACCTCTTTACTGGTCACTATGATTCATGGATTATATTAAACAAATGAACAAGGAAACAGATTACTCACATTTCATGTGCCACACTAAATCTATTATTAATAAGCAGATGGGTATCTCACTGCCTTGTACTCTGTTACCAACTTGTGAGAATAATGAACAACAAAGCAGAAATTAATAACCTGCCCCAAACTGCTTTTTTACCAGTTATGTTATTAGCCTTGTGTCAATTAACAAAAATTACAGCCATTTGCATCTTGCTGCTTCTGATTTACAGCCCATTCCTTGGTCAAGACTTTAGTGAGGTTGTCTTTTTTTTAGGGGGGGGTTGGACAGACAGGGGGATGACAACATATGGCTTCTGTCTCAGACTACATCCAGTCGCAGCCTGCAGATTTTGCTTCTTTTTTTTTTTCTTTTTTTCCAAAGCCTGAGAGACTCCTACAGTGCAGCTAGCTCCCAAATTCCACAGAACCTTCCTCCTTGCCAAATTTCTCTGTTTTATTTCAATTTCCCCTTCCTTTACTCCACCATCTTAACACTTTCTGTTTGCTAAAGTCAGACTGTCTTTGCACATAAGACTACCCCGTTATTCTTAATTTCTGGGCCCAGGTTCACCAAATCTGTTTGGAGATGACAGTTACTCTGCACACACAACTTGCTTTCCTATCAGTGGTCCTGAGACTTACATCAGACTCCTGAGAGCTTATCCTTTTTAACGAATAAATTACAGTCTTATTTACCTGTTTTAAGATGTTAATGAAGTGTTCCACAGGCAATTAATTGGATTGCAATACTTCCTTGAGCTATCACATGCTAAAAAGCACGTGACATTTTCCTGTGAGTGTCATGCTCCTTGTTATATTTTAAAGGCAGGTGCAGCATTATTAGGAATTTTATTTATTAATTCTAGTTAATGAAAACAACTGAGAGTGAACCTTTATTGTTTCATTTTTAATTCCATCTTAGTGTGTCAGCAGTATATCTCTACTTCCTATTAACTGTAAATTTAAGAAACATCAAAATGGCTTCCTTTCACTTTCTGAATTTTCCAGGCCTTCAGTTCTTTTCCCTTCACTTCTGCGTTCATGACCTTGGGAAAAAAAAAAACAACCAACCAACCTTGTAGCCTGTGTGTTTAATCTAGGAGGGTTTTCTTTTTTGTCCATGTACACTAAGGCAAGTTCTGGCACCCTGCATACCCCAGAGCACAGCACCCTCCAGGTTGTGCTTGCTGCTGTCTTCTGCCTCCAGAGCTATGGCTACAGACACTGCTTCCCCTTCACCCTCATCATTAATTTATCCCCTTTAAAAGGGTTAACAATGTTGCTCTGTTCCTTTTTGTTCTTCCTTGGTCTGTGCTCTTTTGCAAAAGTGAATAGGTAGTCAATCTGATCATGCACTTTTTCTTCTCTGCACTTTTCTTTTCCTTCAGTTGTCTCTGAATTGCGTCATGTTGTCTATAGCTTCATAACTTTTCCAGTTGTTCAGAGTGCTCAGATGAATCTGACTTTCTAGTGTTTAAACCAAGACTCATCCAAGTGAATGGAAAAATTCACTTCCATGAAAAATTCCATCACTCAGTATCTGGGTCTCATAAACTTGGCTTACTTCTCCAAAGCTTTGTACCTTTTGTATAATTATTTATAACTTTGAAAAGTCAGTACTAGGAGGAAGTTTTCATAAATATTGGCCAAATATCAAGGTTTCACACCTCTTCTGCATAGGTGTAAATGAGCTGGAAACCCCAGAATATCTGTTGTACTACATAAAATAATAGCAGTGTTTTGGAGTTCATGTTGGGCTTAGGCAGGAAAAAGCAAAGCACCAGTAACTGCCTAGGAAATGTAGGGAGAAAAGCCAAACCTCATAAACATTTCCTTTCAAAGAAAATAGGTTTTGAAACAATATAAATAAAGACCCTACCAAAACCATATTGTTCTTCTGTGAAAGGAACATCAAGGATGGGGGGATTTTTTCCGTTTAGAAAATAAACCAGACTGTGAAAAAGCAACCAAAACCTATCAGAAGCAAAGCTCTTGGGACAAGAATAGGAACAACAAAATGATTTTTTTTGTTGTTGTTTTTTGTTTTTTTTTTTAGGATTGTAGAAACCGTCCATGAAATATTTTGCATTTTAGAGGTCTCATTTTCTGACAAAAGATCAGTTTCAACAGAGAATTTTCAACCTATTCTTTTTTACATGCTTCTGCAAAATTGCAGAAATAGTTAGGGTTACCCTAACCCTAACCTTTCTTTATGGAAGTAACACTGTATTCTAGTAAACTGCTTGGAAAAATAGAACCTAGCTGTTCTCTCTTGCTAAGAGGCACAGCCTTCCTGCCTCCTGCCTGACTGAGCCCATGATAAAGGTACAAGTTGAGACTTGAATCCCGCAAGACCCTCTGGCAGGCTGGATTGTTTTTTGCTTACTGAAAGCTGTGTTATAACAGAATTTGCAGTCTGCATAGGCATATGTTATTTCATTTTCAGGATATATCCTTTGCAACACCTTTCAGTCTTGCGACTTGAGTTCTTAGCTTGAGTTCCCTACCAAATGGGAAAGGAAAGGGAAGTTCCCAGCCCATTCCTTGGCTATGGTCTCTATCAAAACCTTGCTGCAGCAATGGCAAGACCCCAAAGAGAAATTAAAATTAGGAGAGAGGCTCTACTTCTAAGGCAAACCCGGGGCCACTAAGTACCTGGGTATATGGGCACAACATGCCTGGGTTAAAGAAAAAGCTACAAGCTCAAACCGGTTGTTTATTGATACAGTTTTTCTTCTTAGAAATGCGAATTTGCGGCAGGACCACATGTATTTCTGGTGTGCTGGTGTTTGAAGGAACTGGCAGATTGTAAAACCCACTAGGAAGTGAAGTTCACTTCTGCTTTCCTGGTTGCCTAGGTGATTAACATGAGATAAATACAGTTCTTCCTATGTCTATTCTTAAATCCTTAAGACAAAGGGTTTTCTAAAAGACTTTGCGTTGAAGACGTGAAGGTGTTTCGACAGGCAGATTTCACAAGAATCGGGCCCTCCTCCTTTCCTTTTCCTTGCACCACATTTCTGCTGTGAAGGTCACCTTCCAGTCCCTTGCTCAGATGGGGCCGGGAGTGGCTGTCCCTGAGGGCAGCTGAGTTCACCGTGGTGTCTGCCTGCATGTAAAGCTCCTGATAGTTAAAAATACCAAGTCATATATAATTATCTTCAGTGCCCTTAACACCCCGTAAGCCTTGGAACAGCCGAGGGTGGTTGTCCGTGAGATAAGAGCAGATTGCTGGGCTGGAAATCCTGGAATACCAGGGCTCTGCCTCTGGCGTCGGCACCGGGCTGTGCCACCCTGAGCTGGTTAACTCGTTTCTAATCCTCCTCTTACTTTTCCTCTGTCGTCTCTATTTCGAGAGCAAGTCCTTTGTCACAGGGATTGTCTCTTGCTGAGTGTTTGCAAAATGCACAGCACAGTAGGCCGCGGTCTCTGCTGATTGCTCCAAAATTCAGAGCCTTCGGATCAGACTTCGGAAGGCATTGTCGGGTGAGATGGCTTCAGAAAGCCCTGTTCTGCTGTGTTTTAATAGAATCATAGAATCAGCTGGCTTGGAAAGGACCTCTGAGACCATCAAGTCCAACCCTTGATCCACTACCGCTGCGGTTACCAGCCCATGGCACTGAGTGCCACATCCAGTCTCTTTTTAAATATCTCCAGGGATGGAGAATCCACTGCTTCCCTGGGCAGCCCATCCCAATGCCTGATCACCCTCTCCGTGAAGAAATTCTTTCTAATGTCCAACCTAAACTTCCCCTGGCACAACTTGAGACCATGTCCTCTTGTCTTGTTGAAAGTTGCCTGGAAAAAAAGACCAACCCCCCCCTGGCTACACCCTCCTTTCAGGGAGTTGTAGAGAGCTTACTTCTGCTTTCTGAGGACCTCGAGCATCAACGCGAGACAGGGAAATGATGTTGCCCTTGTTCGACAGAACAGGAAACAGAAGTACAGAAATGAGTGTCTCTGTTAATCTGGTTTATAGAGCAACCAGGTTTGTTGTGGGGTTTTTGGCTGGTTTGTTTTGGTTTGCTTCCCTTTTTCTCTCCCCAAATTCAGTAATATAAAGAGGCAAAACATTTTTTAAAATGAAAAATTCCCACCGTATCTTCAAGCTTTTACCTTCTGCTTCCTCTTCCCTGGCTGTCAGAAGCTACCAAATATACAAGTATGTGCTTCCTTTAAGATCTTCACTTTCTTCCATACTTGCTGACCACTAGAAGCTCTCCGGGGACGACTGGAGCAAACCTTAGAAACCTTAGTTGTGCAAAAAGGTCTCTTCTTTACAGAGGCAGCTACTGAACACGTTTGTCATACTTAATCCATGCTGATGTTAGAAATACCTGCATACACCTAGCTCTATTTAGAATTAGGCTTATTTTTGTCAGACTTCCACATCCACACATTGATAGTAATCTGATTTTATTTATTTATTCATTTACCAAGTTTTTGACTGGGAAACAAAAGGAATATCACCCTTCATATAATCTTGCAGTTCCATGGTGGAGGAGACAAATTAGACTAAGGTCTATTTAGAAGATGAGCAAATTTGAGGGACTACTGTACAATTTGTCTGGCTCCTACAGAATTCAGAGATGAGGCTGGAGGGATGGAGCTGGTGAGCTGGTGCTGCTTGTGCCAGAGCAGCCCATTACCTGAGTGCTGCCTGGAGAGGGAAATCATTCTTCTCGGGGCCAAAACCTTCTCATTACCCTGCATGATGAAGCAGAGAGCTGCCTTCTCCATTTTGTGCCTTGTGCGTGTATTTGGAGCTGCTTTAAAAAAGAAGTTTAAAAAAAAAAACACAAAAAACAAAACAAACAAACAAAAAAACCCCGATAGAAGTTATTTCAGACATGTTTCCTGGGTGGTGTTTGGTTTTGGTATTTTATCCAAAGTGGAAAGGCACGAAGCAGATGCTGCCCTGGCTGCAGCATGATGTTTCCCTGGCTGGCAGGGACACCTAGTGGGTAGGGCAATGTCTGCCGGTGGAGACAGTGAAAAAAACGCTCTTTTGACTTCCCACCAAGGGCAATATTTCATCTTCTGAGTCATGTTTGTGCCTCATTGACCCTCATGTTATCCCTTGGAATTAACACAGAGCTGAGGGGTTTACAGTCAAACCTTCAAGGAATGGTGATTGTAATGTGAGAAGGTGAGCTGAGCAGTGTTACCTAAATTACCTAACAGGAAACACTGCCAGGCTAGCTCTTGTGTGCCTTATGCTTTTGAAGCCTGTTACAGTCATAATAACACCTACACTGCCTATATGTAAAAGCTGACTCTGTGTTGGCATGATTCATCTCTGTCTGCTGTTATGCATTTGATGGGGTATTGCATTGGGACCACTTTTATTGTATTGCAAACACCTACAAAATGACATTTGCTCCTGTTCTTAGTGGGATGGCTTCAGGAGAAGTAACAGGAAGCCTGAAGAGATAGGCAGTGTGATTATCCATCCCCTAAAAAAACGGGGGTGTTGCTTGATGTCAGGGCAGAACCAAATTTGTCCTGCCTCCTCATGGGTCGTGGCACAAACCAGGCTTTTTTGTGGTTTTGTTTGTTTGTTTGTTTATTTAGGATAAGTACTTTTCCTCTGCAAACTACAAAATATAGAGGCTCAGGAGGTGCATTCTCCCCCTCCCACTCTGGGGACATAGACCCTGGAGTGGCTCTTAGACTTAAGAATTGAATATTAATTTAATATTCTGAATCAGAAACATACCATCTAAATAGCAGAAAGCAGTTATGCTCTGGACATTTTGAAATCACCTTCTTCTGATGCAATTATGTGGTAGTGGTGAAATCGATATGGTTATTAAGTCCTTTTCTTTTTTTTTCATGTTTTACCAGGAAATCAGTTTTAGGATTAATAGACACTTCCATAATTTCTGTCCTATGTGTTATATTGAGGAATGTCTACACCATCAGCAAGCATTTTTGTTGTGCTGATCCTGCACTCAAAGTTAAACAGAGGTACAGAGCTTTTTTATTTTTCTCCTGGACTCTCAGCACAAATTGAGTGGCTTATTTCTCATCAGTTCATTAAAGAAGATGACTTAATGCTCATTAATTTAAATTAATACATTCAGAGGAGGCAGTAAAAACTGCTTCTTATGACATAGCATTGATACTGTTTTGCTGTTTTGTAGCAGGGCATAAATATCTGATGAGGGGAAGAAACAGTAGACAATATATTTAAGACTTTTGGCACTAGTAACTGGAATCCTCACATATAAGCTAGCAAAATTAAGTTTATGCAAAACTATGATTATCAGTGTTTATACAAATAGATGAAAGAACTCTCAAAGTATTATTGCAAATGACTCAATGTCAAACTAGAAGTAAGTTTCAGGAGAGTATTCTGAGCAGCTGTGCTGAGATCTTCAGGACTGATTTTATTTATTATTTTTATTAGTGATTTGGAGGATAAATATAGAGTACACTTACAAAATTTGCTCAATCTCACAGAGAGAATCAGAATGAAAAATGATAAATTGAAGAGATCATCTCAGATCAACAAGATGAAGTTCACTAATGACAAGTATGAAGTGCTACAAGGAAGATGGAGATATCAAATGCATAAATACAAAATGGCAAATAATTAGCTTGAAGTCAATATGAGAAAATGATCTTGTGTGTATAGTGCTTCATAAATTAAATATGACTCAACAATGTGATTATGCTGGAAAAATCACTAATCCCACCTGGAGTTCTGTTAATAGAAGTGTTGTGTATAGAAGAGGAGAGATTGTGCAGGCGTCAGGCTGGGTGCCTGCATCTCCTTAATTGCAGTCTGGGATGTTGTCCTGTCCATCACCTTCCAGACCTTCCCTTTCCCTACTCCCCAGGCCCTTTCTCCATCCACAGCCATTCCTTTCTGGCTTCCTCCATGGAGGCTTCTTTACCTCTTCTTCCCTTTGTAAAAAAATTGTCTATACTCTTGCTGCCTGGCATCATACTTTCTTATGGAAATAAATGATTGGTCATGCCAGGGAAGGTTTCCACACAGGTCTTAGAGGAACTTATGATCCCATATAGGCAGCACATGCTGCTTAGAGGAAGCTCACAGGGATTCTGCTGAGGGAGGCACATGCTTCTGCAAATGGGCTGGCTTGGGGCAGCTGTGGTCTGAGCCAAGGGAATGCCATGCTTGCACAGTGCAAGTGTGTCACTAACAGAAGCATCTCAGTTAAAATGGGAAATAAATGCTAAAAAAAAAAAAAGAAAAAAGAGACAATCCCCTCAGAATTATCACTATCCCAGGCAAGAGAATAAAGTGCCTCATTTTTTTATTACAGAGAAAGGTTTTTCTTGTGGGTCTTTTGGGTCTGTTTTCTTTTACTTGGTTTGTTTGGGTTTTTTTTAATTACTTTTTTTCTTTTTAGATCATCCAGGATTTATTACTGCCCAGGACCATCCACACTGCACCATGTGACAACCAAGGGAGAGGTGCCACTGACCATATCCTGGAGCTTGTCACATATCACCAGCACTGTCACAGTGGACAGTGTATTGAGGTTAAATGTCCTCCTTCTGTCACTTTTATGGATGTGAGGGCAGGAACAGTCAGCCATAACTAGCAAAAAAAAATAATTTATGCTTCAGAAATCGCACAGTGATCATCACCTAAAGACTGTGGGGGTTTGGGTAGCCACTAGATGGCAAACTTTAATTTTTGAATTCTGGAGCTCCTGGTCTCTAGCCATGTGGTACCAGGTCTGGGGGCTCAGACACAAGCTACTGGGGTTCAGCGAGCTCTGCAGCAGCCCCACTTCTTGAACACCACCTGCCCAAAAGTTTCTGTGTGAGCACGCTGCTCCCACGCACAAATTAACCTTCAGATCTTTCCCCAGGTACCACTTTCCCCAAAGCAGGGACCCAGCAGCTCTCCTGGGGTTCTTCTCTGCAAGGTGGCTCCCAAGAACATGGGAGATGGACACCCGGGTGTTTACTTAGGCTTGGGAAAGGGATGGGGCTCTCCCATGTCTCACTGGCAGCTAAAGAACCACTCCTCTTTCTCCTCCAAACATGTTTTTTCTCCCTTTCTTGGACAGGGGCCAGAGCTGGATATGCTGGAGAACAGAGGCACTTTTCAAGGCTCAAGACACTGTATAGGGTGGGAAAAAAGCTTTTCTGCTCTTCTCTCCCTGATGATTATCTCAGAAAGCATTAAGAGGTAAGCTAAGAAAGCGACTCTACCAAACACAGTCTTCTCCAGATTTTTATCCATCCCTGAGGAAATGGGCACAAACTGCAAATCAAAGTGGTGCTAGCAATGCAAGCAGCCTCAGGTCTTGCTAGTCCTTGCCATATTATGAGAAGTAGTGAAATAGTCACTCTTTCCCATTGGATAGGCCAGCTTCCTTCATGAGAGATGGTGTAGCATCCCTCTGCAATCCTGGAGAGCTCCAAAGGGCCTCATTTCCAGGCTGGTATTTATAGGGTCACAAGGTGATTGATTTTGTCAGCATTTTTTCATGGTGTCAACAATTCAAATGAGGTCATCTTTGACAACTTTCAGCGTGAGCTTGTGATTTGAGCAGTCGGGTCTCGGGTATGGTTCCCAGACAACAAAGTTGAGTACAGTTAGGGAGTACCTGATCACTCCAACTCACTGCATTTGCATTAAGACAAGAAGGTCTTGTTCCAACTCACTGCCCCAGTAGGCAAGGTCAGAAAGTTCCAGATTGTATCAGCCTACAGCATTTGCTGTTGAAAAAAGAGGAACTTTGGGCCCACCACCCTTGCAACCAAAGCAGGAACAATGTTGACCAGTGTTGACATTGCAGTGTGGCCCAGTGAGTGGGTTTTTGCACCACCACAGTACTATTAGCACATAAAGTTTTCTAGATATTTTACGGAACTCTAATATTACCTTCATTTGCTTATGAATTTAACAAAATTATTCATCTTCCCTGTCAGCCATGCAGGTTGCCTTACTTTAATCAGTAAATTTATGTCAGTGCAGAGGCATCTTGGTGTAAAGAGGTATCTTGCTGGATACTCAGAAAGTCAAGCCCAAGTCTGAGATATATGCTCCTCTGTACAGAAATGAACTGTTAGGTCATTTTTCTCAGGTCTAAGGCCAAGAGCTGACCTTATGAACAACACTGCTTCTAACATGGGGACTGCAAGATGTTTCAATGGGATACATCACATTTCCTGCACAAAAACAGTCAATAAAAGAAGTGGGCTCATGCAAACTGCATGAAGTTCAACAAGGCCAAGTGCAAGGTTCTGCACCTGGGATGAGGCAATCCCATGCATGAATACAGGTTGGGAGGAGAAAGGCTGAAGGACAGCCCTGAGGAGAAGGGCTTGGGGGTGGTGATGGACCAGAAGCACAACATGAACCATCATTGTACACTTGAAGCTCAGAAAGCCAACCAGGTCCTGGGCTGCATCAAAAGAAGCACAGACAGCCCTTTGAAGGAGGTGATTCTCCCCCTCTGCTCTGCTCTTGTGAGACCCCATCTGGTGTACTGTGTCCAGTTCTGGAGTCCCCAGGACCAGATGGACATAGAGCTCCTGGAACATGTCCAGAGGAGAGCAACACAGATAATCAGAGGGCTGAAGCATCTTCCCTATGAAGACAGGCTGAGGAAGCTGGGGTTGTTCAGCCCAGAGAAGAGAAGGCTCTGAGGTGACTTTACAGTATCTTTCCAATAGCTGGAGGGGGGCTACAAAAAAGCTGGGGTAGGGCTTTTTGCACAGGTGTGTAATGAGAGGACAAGGGGAAATGGTTTAAAATGAAGAGAGGAGATATAGGTTAGATATTAGGAGAAAATTCTTTACTGTGAGGGTGGTGAGACACTGGCATAGGTTGCTCAGGGAAGATGTGGCTGCTCCCTCCCTGGAAGTGTTCAAGGCCAGGCTGGATGGGGCCTTGAGCAATATGGCCTAGTGATAAGTGTCCCTGCCCATGCAGGGGGAATGGAACTAGATGATCTTTAAGGTCTCTTCCAGCCCAAACCATTCTATGACTCTATTGCTTATTACATCCAGCAGGCATAAAAAAGAAAACTGGAAAGACTGATTTGGTATTCAAATTCTATATTCATATTTAACAGAGGAGGGCTAGTTTGGGGAAGGGTGAGGCTGTACATCCTTTCTTTTCAGTGTGAGGAAAGCATCAGGTAATTACATAAAGACAGGGTTTGATTTGTTTCATTTTGATCCTTTCTTGTTCGATGTGCTTACCTGTAGCGAAGATGAGCATGGAGGAGTCAAAATAGCTACCTGCCTTACCCTAGGACCTGTAGCAACTTGGGACACAATGCCTGGGAAAAATTGTTGGGGTGTTAATGGTTCTTTAACAACAAAAAAGCATTCACTGTGTGAGCGAAGAAAGTTTCATGTAAGGGGTGAGCGTTCCCACTCACTCAGGATCTCACCAACATGACTGGCACAGCCTGGAGCTCTGACCATCCAAAATATCAGGGAGAGGGAAACTTTTCAGGCTCTCTTCTTACATATAAGGAAGGAAAGAAGTTCACAATCCAGTTTCAAAAATATCCTTTTCCTTCCAAGTTAACTATAATCACCTTCTGTTCAAGGAGAAGATGTCTGAAATGTAATCTGTCCACTAGAAACTGCAACCTTAAAGAGTGCAGCTCAGCCAGTGAGAAAGTATCCAGGGAAGGATACTTGGTAACCATGTCTTGTAAGCAGCTGATTATCTGACAGCTCATTCATTATTGCTGAAAGATGCTAATTGTGAGAGACAGAACGGCTCATGGAGCTGGCTCTGCTTCCTGGACCTGTGGTCAGGTAAAATGTCACTGCTGTTCCTCAGCATTTCATAGCTTTTGTGAAGTGTGCTTGTCACAAACTGCTTCCCACTGGATAAATAGCTGGAAAGCAAAATCTGCCACCAGCAGCATTGAGAGATCTGTTATCCAAGGTCCAGCATGTTCCAGATTATTCTGTATTTCTACATTAATGCTTGTTCTACCACCTTAGTGTTGAGGCTCACTGAAAAAATGCATTTAGCCAGAGGAAGGAGCACCCAGGTTGCTCCACGTAGTAATCCTCGGAGGGATGCTGTGACAATCCAGTATCAATTACCCTGTTTCACCCTAGGGTTTGGGGGATGATTTTGTCTTTGGACCAGATGATCCTTGAGGTCCCTTCCAACCTAGTAGTCTGGGATTCTTTTGTTTTTCTAACAATGGCACTTGCAGCAGAGATCTGGTATGTAGAGAGGCCCCTGAGTGCTAGAGCAATGCAATTGATTGTATGGTACCTCCAGATCCAGCACACTAGCAGCTTGCTCTACACAGCAGATGCCTCTCTTCATGCTGCCCACCAAATTTTTTGGCACACTGTTAGGTGTTATGTGTTATACTGAATCCAGGCCTTTAGACAAACTTTGCAGCTCAGACCCACTTCTTGCAGAATTTGACATGGGGTAAAGAATTGTTGAAAACAAGAAGGGCATTCCCCTGAATTGGTGTCTATAAGCATTTTTAATTAACAGCTATCAACTCCTGGGTATTTAGGGCCAGCAGAAACACTGGTGGAACAAATCCATTGAACCTTTAAGTAAGGCTTCCCAGATCTTTAATTTCTTAATGAACTTCTATCGTTCCCCTCAGCAGGAATCACATAGTAGTGCTCAACTGAGCACTTGCAACTGTAGCTTATCAGAAGTATTAAGTGTTAAATTATATTATTATTTTTTCTCAAATTGCCAAATAAGAACAATTTTACTTGCTACAGACCAGTTTCCTGTCACCCTGCATATCATGCAAACAAATTCCTGGCATAATATAAGCCCAGATATTTTTTTTTAAAAAAAAAAAGAAAAAAAAATTAGTACTGGATGGAGAAAAGGGAATAATTTTTTTAATTTTTCAAATTTCTTTTGTCCTTACTCAGAACAAAGTAATATTTTAAGCTTGAAAATCTCTTCATGAAAGGGATTTAATTTTTCCATGTGTTCTTCCTGACATATCTTATACTTGTGATGTTTTAATTTTCAATAACTATTTAATGTCAGATTCCTGAGGTGGTGGAGAATAAAAGAAATCAAACCAGTAATACTGGTTGTTGTGTTTCAAAGTGCTGTGTTAGTATTCCAACCATTCCCTTTGTGCAGCAGATTTGTAAAAAAAATTAACTTTGAATGAAAAGCTGGTTTTATGAAAACCACTAATTGCTAATGCAAAAGGTACATGGTATTTGGGCTTACACAGGAAGACAATCAAAATCCTTTGCAAGTAATCTTTAACGTTTAGCTTTAAACTTCTCCATCATGAGTCTGTAAAAATGCAACATCCTTAATTATTTTTCCATGTCCTGTGTTAAGTACAATGTATTGTACTTTAAAAAAAAAAAAAAAAAAGCTTTTCCTTTTTAGAATAGTACCATTTAACTCCTGCTCTGCCTACCCTCCCCCACGCCAGTTAATAGTCATATGTGGAGCATGAAACAGGGAACATCTGGTTTTGATCTCAAGCTGGTATAAATTGGGAGTTAATCCATGGAATCGGTTGTGTGACAATGGGAGAAAATGGTTGGGAGATTAGAATTAAGGCTTCTGTTTCTAGGAAGACTCAGTGAAGATCATATAGGTAGCTGTTTTCCTGGAGAGATGCTTCAGAGCTTCTCAGAGGTTTATTTTGATAATTATTTTAAAATACATTGAAGTGGGGAAAAAAGTTGAAAAAATTATATTTCTAGTTCTAGTTGCTTTAAGTGGTATCTTAAGGTTGAGCACAAAACAACCATACATAAATAGTCGAAAACAGTCCACGTCTTGTTGCCATGACAATGCCCTACTTATAACACATTAAGCTGATTCATGTCTTTTCTCACCTCACTGTTAATAAATTATGTTGGCTGATGAGAATTAAACCAGCTGGAAGAGCTAGTGAGTGTAAGCAGAAAATTAATTTGCCACTTAACTGTCCTTTAGGGGAATCACCCTCTAAATAATATACGTAAAATGGTAGGAATAGGTTGAATTAGCAAATCTTTGTTTCTTTTTAATACTGATGTATCACATCTCATTGCTGTACCAGCAGGAGCTGGCACAGCCCTGATCCTGATGCAGGCAGCAATACCCATTCCAGTTGGCGGTGGATGAGTGATGCAGAGGCTCCTCTACTCCCTCAGTGAAGATTATACAGGAATAAGTCTTTAAAACTGATTGTTTTGTCATTTTAAGTGTAGGCTATTTGGCCAATAGCTGCTGAAGCACATCACCTGCAATCCAACATCTTTATGTTAAAGTGATGCACCCTGCCTGTGGAGGATTAGAAGGACCACTCAGCTGATGTGTGAATAGGGTTTATGCAGGTTGAAGTGCAAAGAGTTCAGGTGAAAGTGAGCACTGGTCAACAGTGATCAGAGGTTAAGCTTCTAAAGGTGTATTCACAGTGAAAAGGATTTTCTCCAATTTCTGTTTACATTTAAGAATGGTAATGGTAGAATGGAATAAATAAATGTTCGTAACAGCAGCATTTAACAGAAAACAGCTGTCCTTCATTCAGACCTACTTTCTATACTCACTTGAAGTTAATAAATACAACAGCTGAAGCTGGACCTCTGTATTGGAGGACTTTCTGAGCCACAAGTATATGGCCCTTGAAAAACAGCAAATGCTTGGGGTTTGGGACCTGAAATCTGAGAAACACTAACTGAATTCTACTTCTTAATATTCTGTGATTTTCAAGAATTTGCTCAAGCACAGCATTTGATTGCTCTCGCTCCTTTTTTTCTCTGCTGACTTTTTGCATTCTTCAGTGGTTTCAGTTTTTTCTTAGCTATTAATCAAATGCAAATTTTCTTTGGCCTTGCACCTTGTCTTGAGTTTACCAAAGAAACATTGCCTGAACAATATCACCTGAGAAAGCCAAATTAGTCACTCAGAATAGCCTGGCTAAAGTAAGCCCTCTTCCTTTGGATTCCTAGTTTCATCTGGTTTTTTCAGTGACATGAAAAATCATTGTTGCTTGGCACTCACTCAGCTATCAAAATTCTGTTGACACAGACACAGACTTTGAGAAAATTTCCAATAGGTAATGGCATATTTTTCTAAATTTATCATATTGGAGATGACTTCAGCAACACCTTTCTGGTCAATAATAAATAGAGCAATAATGAACAAGCTCTGCACATCCAGACTTAAGAGCAACATAATAGATCCATGATACTTGGTTATGAGAGCTGCAACACCCACTGTCCTTCTTATTACAGAAACTGTACCAAATAAACATGATCCAGAAGTTAAAGCTGCATGTTTTGGTTTTTTTATCAAGTATATGTCATAAATAATTTTTAAAATTTTCCATGGTGCTTGACATTCTTAAGAGCAAATATCTCCTAAGAAACTTAACATTACTCCCTTATACTACAGACAGGAATGAAGAGCTGAGTGCTCTGTGCTTTGGAAAGTGCAACCAACTTTTCCATATTTTCCTGAAAACACTCTTCGGGTTGTCTTGTGCATGACACTTCATGCAAAAATTGACCTACTCTCCCTGGGTATAAAATGTTTGTGATCTTCAACTTCCAACTGCAGTGAACTCACTGTTGTCAAATGGCTTTCTTGGAAAGCAATCTCCTGGGTTATCACAGAGTTGCCTCGATATTTGCCTTTTGATGGTCCCACAAGTGTAGACTCATTTCCAAGTGACACTGGTTTATTCTTCTACAGCAGCAATAATTTGCAAAGACACCCTTTGTCCTCAGATGAGGTATCAGGTTTAAGTCCTGTCCTTAGAACTGACCATTCCTCTTCTGCAGAGGAATGTGAGGGGAAAAGAGGGGCAGGAGTCAGCCCTGCAGGAACTCTGGTCTGGAATCCCTCATCCTCCTTACCTAGCATCCATGTGGGAAGGCCATCACTATGTATTCCTCTTTTCCTGCTCCTTTTCAGTCCTTTCTGGTTCTGTAGTCTTCCTTTGCAAAGATGAGCCAAGAGAATGCCAAACATGCATACTCTTGGCACCTCCTCACTGCCACTACATTAATTCCGACTGGAAAAGAGATAAAAGAGGTACCCCAGCCCTAGCTCTTCTCAATTAAATGATGCTTGGACTGTATGTTCAATTTTCCTTTCACACTGCTCTGAAACAGAATCTCCCCCATCTTATATATACGTACACACACAGTCAAACTGAGGCATGATTAACAGTTTCTTAATATTTTGAATTTTAATCCATGAATTTCTGTATATGGTCCCTGAGAGGCTGTTGGAGGAGATCCAGTGGCTTATTCTTAATTTTGCTTTCATCATCATAAAATAACTCTGCCTTGCTTTGGGTAGGAGTGTTGGCAGGCTGCTACTGCACAGCACAGCTGGAGAGCTGGAGTGTGCAGCTTCAGTGCTGGTGGTTCCATGGGGATAAATTCTGCCAGCATCAATAGGTTTGGCCTCTTACTGTCTAGGTGCTCCTTTCACAGCAGGAAAATAGCCTAAATTACTATATGGATTTAGCAATTCAAAAGCGTGTCTGTGCATCTTACCCAAAAGCTTTTGAGCTGTGGGGAAGGTGTGTGCTCACATTGGGAACTCCAGCTTTTTTTCTATATGCAATGCTAAACTCTGTCTTGTTCAATTTCTGTAATGCTCTGTGCCCATCTTCTCCATAGCAGCATTAATGTTTTTTTCCTTTTATTCCACACCAGCAGATTGGATCCTGGTGAAGAGGATGGACTGCTCTAAAATGCCTTTTTCCTATCTTTATTGGACAAGGCATGAGGGCAGCTAAGAGATCTTAGTTAGCAGAGCAGCTTTGAGTCCACAAAGCTGGAATTCCTACTTTTCTTGTAATGTCAAGGCACGATACAGATTTTTATACTTAAGATTTTTATCTATGGTGAATTTATTGCCAATTAGTACTGCTGCCTACTTGGAACTAAGGAAAAATTAACACATGTGAGTGCTGCAGGAACTTTGCCTTAAGATATGCTCAGGAGTTACTGAAAATGGTAAGAACCAACACAAAGCTAATTTTCAGCCTTTCAAACATGGCATTAATAGTTGGCATTTAGTATGCACCCTACTTTTACTTTTCTCTCTCCTGTTTTGCTTTATGACACAAATATTAATGATCCAAGGTGACAACACACATGAAACAAAAACCCAGTTCTCAAATAAGACAGGTGAGTGCCACCTCCTCTCCCCCACTACCATCATCCACTCTGACCTGCCAGAGCATCACATAATCTTAAAAAACTGCCTCCTCCAATACAGCTGAGCAGATTTGTGTCAGCTGAATGACCCTCTCATGCAGCTTGGTGTGTATGAAAGTCCATGGATTTCATGGGCTGGAGCTGAAGAAAGGTGGTAAGCCATTTCCATGTCTTCATTTGACTATTTTCCCTACTTAAAAATACAAGTGAGAAGACATTTTGTTACTTATTCTTGGGTTACTTCTAAAGCTGGTATTTTGCAACTTCTGAGAAACAGTGTTCCAGAAAATGTCTATGCAGCTTCTGCTGGAGCCTTATTGTGGTGGGCTGGAAAAAAACAATGACAGAAAGGGCTTTATAATGTGAATGGACTGTGTTTCAGAACAGGTATTTCCTTTTGCATATACTGAAAATAAAAAAAAATACTAGTCCTCTCCCCTCCCCCATCTTGGTTTGCAGCCTCCATAATCTGCCCTTATGCTACTGGTTTGAATGAAGTGTCCCACTTACCACATCTCGGATGTCTGGGAAGTCTTTATTATTCTCCTGAAAGCTCTTGTCCACATGCATCTCTGAAAGAGGGAGGTGTTGGGCTGACAGTCTATGGATAGACTTGCCATCTTCTGTCCATTTCACTAAGTAATAAAAGCAAAGCAAAAAAACACTGCACTCAGCTAAATGACACTTAACACAAGGATTTCTGACTTATCACAGAGGCTCATTCTAAAAACCATTTTATATATAATGTTGGGGGGGGGGTTCTGTGTTATTCTAGTTCATTTTTGTGGTAGTGATTCTCTCCTTCAGTTCCTACTTTATGTATTTCTGTTTTAAGTTGAAACACTTCTGTATTTCAATTTTGTGGAATTAGATTTACAGCTGGTATATTTTGGCTTTTCCTCATTTCCTGCAGTAAACCAGTGTACAGTTTTCTTAAAGGAAATTATATTAAAGCAACCACAAAACTGTATAAACGTAGGAACAAATTGTTCATTAGCGGCTTTGTAGACAGGTATCTTAAAACAGACTGTGCTAGTAACACAACATTACCTCCAAGTGGTTTTCGTGTCAAATAATGCAGAAGAAAAGCCAGTTTTCAGATAACTTTTCATATGTAGAAACAGCTGGGCTCAAAATTACCAAACTGAGGTGTTTTAGCTCAGTGCAAGCAATGATTTTTTATCTAATGTGCCAATAATGTGGTAGTTGTACTCATTCATCAGAAATACTAATGCTTTTGAAATGACCTTTTGTTTTCTGAGATACAGTACCAGGGGGATTTCAGCAGCTAGTTTTCAGATATGAACAGTATGGTTGAAGATGATTACTTTAGCCCTTAGAACAAGTTGTCTTAATATTTTCCGAGTTCTGTGTGCATCTTGCATTAGAAGTTACCAACAAGCAACTGATAGCGTAGCCACCATGTCAGCAAGTGTCTCATCTTGCTTGCTAAGGAATAAGTGGATGTCTTCTCTTCAGTGGTTAGAAGAAAACCCAAATCTCCTGCTTTGCCATGCTTTGTTGTCTTAGTCTTTGTGTGGTAGAGAACCTCTTACCAGTGCAATTTATGACCTCCTTAAGAGTTTCACAACCTTCATTCCCGTTATTTACAGTCACACGGCATGGATGTGGCAGGGACAGTCTATCATCCTTTGAACAGGAGGAAATAAAGCAGATTCTGGGCTTTCAGAATCTGGGAGGGGTGGAACACAAGGGGAGGGGCCTATTCCATCCCATTTCCTGCCCATCTTCAAAAGATGGGGAAGGCCAGGCAGCTCCTTCTCTTTTCTTTCCTCATGCTGCTGTCTGCTCTGCTCTTCCCTTGCGCTTCCTTATCGCCAGCGTGCCACGTGCTTGTCAGAGCCCTTATCTATTGGGCTGTGTGTGTGGGTACATATATACTTCTTTATATTTGTATTCTTTGTTACTTTATCCCCTATGTTCTTACTTTTCCCCTGTTAGTAAACACAGTTGTTTTCATTTTCCAGCTTAAAATCTCAAGTCTTTATTCTTCTTTTATCTTCCCTTGGGAGGCGGGAGGAGGGGAATGGAGAGGAATTATGTCCTTAGGTTTGTGGTCAGCCCAGACTGTTAAGCCGTGGCACAGCCATAGCTTTCTTAGTAAGAAGTACTCTAGGGAAGTGTGACATTTCTGACTATTTAAATGTAGGAGGAACCATAACTAGACGATGATTAGCTCCTCCAGAATTACAAGCCACAACAGAGTTTAAGTTTAGATCCATGGGACTTTGCAATGTTTTTGCCTGGAGACTTTATGGCAGTCATTTTTTCCATCTTTGAAGATTTTTACAGTAAAGGTAGTTGCATCAAGATACAGGCTCTGGGGAATGCCAAAAGCTATGCAGAGTGATTTGTGGCTCCAAATTTTTTTAGTCTTTTCCTTTTTTAGGGGGTGGCAATGTCTTTCATCATGCAGAGCAGGGGAAACATAACACAAGGCAGAATCCAGGGAGAAAGGCATAGCTGGAATAACTGTAACTAATATCAAGCTCAGCATTTGGCCTCTGGTGAATAACCCTGTTACCTAAGGCAGACTCTGCCTGTTGGTAAACAGCAGCAGGACTAGGACCCCAGAGAGAAACGGAGACAACTAGAAGGGCCCCAGCTTGGTTGGCAATTCCAGACCACTGATAGTGCTGTCAATGGGTCTGTAACCCTACAAGGGACCCCAAAATCTCCACTCAAGCCAACGTGGGCACTGCAAGACACTGAAAGGTATTTTAAAGTCAGCACTCATTCGAGTGTCCTGCTTGTCCTTTCTTGTAATAAAGATTATACTGAAAGATGGGACCTAGAGGTCTCTTTCCCTGATCTGGGCTCGTTGCTGTGACAAAATCCATACAGTGGCCAATATACCTTCCTGTTTGCCTTTTTGTTGTTGTCAACAGTATTAACTCTTACTGAACACAAAAAAATCATATATTCATTCACTATGCATATATCCATACCTTACTGCTGTAGAGTGAGACAGTATTTTAATATGCATATGGTACTTATTGCTGTGAACAATCCTGGCTGTGCTTCAGCTGTTTCGATTAAGAATTCAGGATATTATCTGTCTTCTGACAGGTAGGTTTGGCTCTTCTGCTTAGCATTAAACATGAAACTTAAACCAAATATTGATTGATTAAAAGGACACGCTGGCTGCACATCAGCAGCAAAACCTTTGCCAGGACTTTTTCTTACAGACCTAAGGTGTTTGCTGCAGTTCTTTCATCTCAGAGCTAGATTGGTGACAGTAGTGATTTTAGTTAACTTTAAACACTGGCATTTAAGAGACTGGTCTGGGGAAGGAGGGACAGCCTTGGCAGCTCAGGTTCACTCTTCACTGCAGTGCTGCTATGGTGCTGTTCAGAAACTCAAGACAAAAAACCCTCTCCCTCTGAGTATACTCTCATAGATGATACCCCCCTGGTCCAGCATATCTCATGCTTTAAAAAGTTACAGGGATGGGCTCCCAGTGGTTTACCCTTTTTGGGGTTGCAAGTGACACTTAATTTGAGAATCTGCTAACATTTATTGCAAGCTCCACTGTTTCAGAAGCCAAATCAGGCCAGTCAGAGGAGTGACACATGGGTGCAGCTGTCTCTGTGGCTGTCATTGTGGCTGTGTCTGCAATGCATCAGTGACTGTGCTGCCACTTGGACCCTCCTGTGTATGTGCTGACAACTTCATGCATGTGCTGGGTGAAAAGCAGAAGACACAGAAGGCTCAACAGTTACATTTTAGCAGTCTAAGTCTGTCTTGGGATATGAAAAAATTAATGTTCTGAGGGGTTTTTTTGACAGTAATCTGATTTTCTTTGGATTATAGAAATATTTCGGTTGAAAAAGACCTGTAAGATATTTGAGTCCAACTGTATGTCTAACACTGCCAAGTTCACCACTAAACCATGTCCCTAAGCACCATGTCTTTTTAATACCTCCAGGGAAATAGTTTTCCTGGGCAGACTGTTCCAATGGTTGACAATACTCTTGGTGAAGAAATTTTCCAAATTCTTAACCTCCCCTGGGACAATTTTGTCCGTTCTGTAAGGTGGGATAGGGTCACAGAAATGTTTACAAATTGCTGTTTTAGGAACTTTATTTCCAATAACCATTTTAATTTATTTTGCATTTTGAACATATACTGGGCATAATTTAAATGGCTTAAATCAGCCTACAACTGGCCCACTGCTTGTTTTTTTTCTCCATATTTGAAAATCTCAGTAAACTACTTCTCTATGGCAATGCATCCTTTGTGTGCCCTAGTGAAATTTTGCTAAACCCCCACAGCATCTTGAGACTAGTTCAGAAATCATGAGACTGTTTTTAACAGATTAGATCTCTTTTTATTTTGTCTGTGTTTTTAAGAGGTCTTTTTGATGCATTTGGGTCATGTTTTAAAGCTTTGTTGTGCAACCATGAGGGCTAAAATCTTTTAGAAAAGCTGGAATTTTGGGTCACCAGTTCAAACCACCGAATATGCAAGATATATAAGGTAATTGTGAAAGTTGCTGGTTCTTCTAGTATTCTCCCAAAGTATATTTTTATAGTAACCTGTCCCTGCATTGTGTTTGTTTGTTTGTTTGTTCATTTTATTCTAATCAATCTTGTATTTATTTTCACATATTGCTTTTGAACACAGAACATATGTGCAATCCATGACCACTGTAGATTTCATGAGGAATTTGGAATAAATATTTCCATGTTTATTAAGAACTGTTTGTTTTTCTTTACCTCCCTTCCCTGGGGCTATCACTTCAAAATCCTCTCTACATGTGGCCGATCCAAATGCTATGTAATCCTTTTGATGCAGTTTGGTTCAATTTGAATCACCAAAGCACTTTGTGTGCTTTTAACCTCCATACTGCAAGCCACACCTGTAGGGGGGCTGTAAATCTAATTTTGATGCATAATGGTGGCAACAAGCAGGTGACTTATGGAGTTAGTGTCAGCTGCTCCACTAATTACTGTAGGAAAGTGATGCCATCATCTCAGATGAAAATGTCTAACTCCAGCCTACAAAGCAGTTTCAGCACACTAATTCTGTCAATGCTCCATTACTGTTTCATTTGAGCTGCATAGTCCATCTCTCAAAGTGATGTAGTAAATTCCCAACTAGTTCCAGAGCTGGAAAAATGTACAGACAAAAATATTATTGAATACATTATTGGACATTATTTTCTGTTGGGCTTTCTTTGTTTCTTGAATTTTATTTAGACAGATCTTTCCTGGTAATGCAGCTTATAGTAGCCTTAATCCTCCACTCTGCCTTGAAGGGAGTTATATGCTTCCCAAAAATTCATGGATATGGATCTGATCCCTCTGCTTCTCAGATACCAAAAGATTAAATGAGAATATAAAGCTACATTATTGCAATACCTTAAAACTTATCAGGGTCTTGGAAAACATGGCAGTGGCAGGCCCTACCAACACTCTCAAACACTGAGGCAGAGCAAAGTCTTGAAACAGCTGGGTAGGTATTCTTGGGCTTGAGATCATGCAAACTTCTCTATGCATGAAATCTTTACAACAGCTTCAGCTGATGAGAAGTGCCCTGAGCATAACTGAGCACTGTATAATAGTAAATGTCATGAGGATAACAGAGATGTGATTCTATCCTGTCTTACACCCAAGGTCCCCACTAAAGACACAGGCATGTGCAAAATGTCCTGTCTTCCTAAGACGGAATATTCTTAATCTGTTTTCTTCCTGCTGAAAGATCCTTGCACTGGCATCTTTAGAGTTTCCTTAGGTTTCATCCAATCACCTTCACTGTCATTCCTTATGAAGCTCACATATGTCTCCTTTAAGATACATACATTATTTCAGAACTTACCAATGAACAAAAGGCTTTTGAAAAGCAGAAGAAAATGCATTGGGAGTTTCTGGCTGGCCTGGTTTGCAAAGGAGCTGTGCACTCTAAAGGCAATGTAGTCATCATAATAGATTCATAAAAATGGTGAGGTGTCTGAGCTTCCTTTATGGATTCCCTGTTCACTTGTTAGCTCACCTGCAGAGGCTCTTGAAAAACATTGTAAAAGTTGTAAGTGGAAGGTAATATGAAATATCTTGGGCAGATATATAGCTCAGCTTTAGCACTGGGCAGCACTGAAGGCATTGGGCAGCTGAGCTTTGGGGGAGCTGGGGGAACAGCAAGGGCTGTTTCTTGCAGGAGCATCATGTGGCTGCTACCCCAGGCACTACTCACCTGATACTCCCTCTGTGCCCTGGCCATGGGATCTCTGAGAGCTGAAATTCCCTTGTACTGAGTATTATGGAGTTTATGCCTAAATATTCATTTCAGGTTGCTTTTATCTTTCCCTTCAGTTTGTTTTAAATACATGGACTATATATAAGTATAATAAATCATTCTATGACTTAACTATAATACAAATGCCATAATGCACAGAACCTATTGCTTACAGCACACTTATCCCACATATCCATAGCAATGTTTCTTCAGTCTTTTTTGCTATGAACTAAAAAAAAACCCTTCTCCTTCTAAAAAGAGGATAATTATAAAAAATGATCATCTGAGTGGGGCTATTTTGTCAGTGCCTAGGAACCAGTGAAGTGAATGCTTACAGATGAGGTTGAAATATAGCCCTAATAATCATCATACTATGAAATGGGTATATTCATATAGATATGGTTAAACATCTCATGTTTGAGGGTGAGTTAGTGTCAGAATAAATAAATACTGTGATATAGTCTTGGTTTCATCTCTTTTTGATTATATATTATGCAACACAAGGTGTTTACTATCTTTCATAACACAGTGTGATTAATGTATGTCTAGATAACTGCATCTCTGTTTCCCATATGGAATGAACTCCATGACATATATCTGTACAAGCCCAGCAGATCACATACTTTCAAAGAGCCAGGGAAAACACTGAAAGACTGGCATGAAATTGGGCCTCCTTCTGCCAGACAAGAGCCCGTGCCTTTATTTCACTGTTTCACAAGGCTGCCTTGGCTGGGCTCTGCTGGGCTGCCTTCTGGCAGATGGCTGATTACCATAAAGAGGAGCCAGCCTGGTGTGGCCACCGTGCTGCTGATCCAGGCACAACCAAGCTCAACGCAGCTGTAGCCAAGCACGTGAAAGGGGCGTTCGTCTTCCCATCCACACCAGGTCTGACCTTCCATAAGGAAAACTGCTGGTGTCACTTGGAGCAGATGGTGAACAGGAGCTTGGTAAAAAAGCAGTAGTGGTGTTTTTTAAAAACTCCCGTCTTCAGCTCTTTGTGGGCCGGAATCATGGGACCAGGATATCCCCCTTTCTCCTTGTTCAAAAGGTGAGCTGCTGCACCCATGATGTGGGGTTGAAAATGTGAAATTTTCACATTTAAGCTCCCGCTTAAGAAATTGTCAGTGTGGCTTTGTGATGTGCTGAGCTTAACAAATAATATAGATGAAATATATGCGGTCATCTTGTCTGCTTTACTGTTGAACGTGACCGAAGTACCCAGCAGAAAAATCAAATGTTCAAAGTGCAGTGGTCATAGGGGGCCCTTTGCACTCAGACAAGATGCTGCACATGTGGATAACTCACTGGCTGTAGGGCAACTGCAAATGAGAGATCAATAAACTCACACTTGTCAAGAGTTCAGTCATTCTCACGAGCCTCTTAAATCCATTGCATTGTAGTTAACAAATTTGACCTGAGTGAAGAATCAAATGTGTTAGTTTTGCTTCATTTTCCAGAAGGAGGAGGTGAAGGTGTTCAAGCAGAAGGTGGGCATCACTCTAGGATGAACTGGGGAATCTGGCTGTACAGCTCCTGTCAGGGTATGAACCCTTGCTATGGAAATTCCTGTATCAACTGCTGTGTTACCCATACCTACCCATGGGAATTTCTGTGCATAGCTGAGGTGACTCCTGACTGCACCTGGGCTCACAAGAACAAATGGTGGCAGGGCTGGTTGAGGCAGGGGCTGAGCCTTTCTCTGCTCTGAAGGGAAAGGACTGGGAGAGACAATGAAAACTTAAATTAATGGAAGTGACAAGAAGGGTGTTTTAATGGGTTTTGGGGGAAAGCTGAAACCTGTGGGAAGTTTTCATCAGTGTAGAAGCTCTTGTTGCTGAGGTTACTAATCCAGGTGAGAGAAAATCAGCTGTGTGCTAGTGGCCAACCTGCTTGAAAGCCCTAGACCTGTGAATTTCCAGGCACAGCACAGCCTCGCATTTAGATGTTTATACTTCTGCTAGCCTTCTCTGAGCTTGCATTAATTTTCCAGACATGTGGTCTGGTTTCTGTGTTCATACTTGTCACCAAGAAGCATCCTGACAGGGACAGCATTGGCAAGAGCAGTTATTCGTCCCAGCAAAACATGTGAGGTGCAGAGGAGGAGCCAAGAAAGAGCTCTAGGTAGATATTGTCAGCCCTAACTATTAGCAGGTTGTTTTATTTCTAAAGGAGCATAACAAGCCCATATTTACCACCGATAGCTATTCAGCATTTATGTGTGTTTTGTTGTGGCAACCTAAACATATGTGTCCCATATATATATCCAGGGTTGTAAAAAGACGAATTAAAAGAAATGTAATAGCACATGGTGACAGTAAGTGAAACACTGACTTGCCTCTGTGAAGAGCAGAATAAAGGATGACTGTTTCAAGTACAGCACCAGTCATCTGCAGCAGTGGAAATGGGATTTCTATGGAGTTAAATTCACACATCCCAGAGTCATAGGTGTTTCCATCCTAGTGGATGGCATGAGTGCCCATTACAACTCTCCTCTTTGGAGTCTTCCAGCCTTGCTTTCATAGTGAAGTAACCTTTCTTGTATGTGATGGTGCTTCTTCCAGGTTTTTCAGTAGGGGACAGTTCATTTATCCCAAGGAGCAGCAAAGTGTGCCAGGGACTTTGTCCCCCCTCTGCCTTGCATGCACCCAAACAGAGCCTGACTGCTTCATATTTGCTATTTGGTGTCACCTGGCTCCTTCATAGTAATGGGGTGTCTGGGCCTAAAACCCTGAGCGTTTAAACCTGCTGGAACAGTTAAAATACAGCACCAGAACATAGCACTCACCAGACTATTCACTCCTGCCCATGTAGTTTTCTGACACCAGTTCTATTATGTGCGTTTAGGGAAGAGCTCTTTGTGCCTTCAGCCTTAATTGTGGCTGTTAAACACCATTCTTATGTTACTCAGTTTAACAGCTTGTCCTTAAAATGAGTTCAGCCACAGCAATGCCCACTGGAATGCAAACCCAGGGCAAATGGCAGTGCTGGGAGCTGCTGCTGCTTGCAGCCACGTAAGTAGTTGGCCCTGAATGGAGCACTTGGAAGCAATCGTTTTTGCTAATCAAATAGAAAGTGTTCAGACTGATTGTCAGGTTTCACCTGATCTCAAGGCAGGCTGTTACTCACCCCTTATCAATGCGCTGCTTTTGATTGAAATCTGTCTCTCCTTTTTCTCTTCACCCCCCCATCCCCCTCACCATTTTCCTTGCTGGACATACAAGACAATGGAAGGGACAGGGCCACACTGCTCTTCTGCAGACAAGAAGCTAATTGTTTAAAAACAACGTGTCATTCAAGACCATGGGAGACTGGGGACAGTGGCAGGAGCATGAATATACAAAAGTGCCTACTGTTAAGGCAACAGCTTTAAGTGTTTAAATTCAAATCACATTCCCATTTGAGGTTCAAATTTATAGCAAGAAAATACACACAAGGGTTTCAGTGTTTTATATAAATTTCATTAAACTTCTCAGGGTATTCCTGATGGCAGCACATCAGAGCTGAGTGCAAGGGAATCTCTTTCCTTGCTGTGTGAAGCAAAAATATTTAGAAAGTTTATTTTAGTTTGGTTTGATGTGTTACATGTTAGTAAATAGAACAGCCTGTTATATCTAGGCTCTGGTTTTCTGATTATGAGCTTAGCCCTTGGCTCAAAATGTGATTGTTCTTGGAGCTTTGCCTTGAGCTGAAGGGCTCATATGTGAGGAGGAAGAGGAGGGACCAAGCTAAAAATAAAGTGAAACAAAATGCTGTTTATTGCTGTGTAGTAGATAATGCTTTCCTAGATGTCTCAGTAGCCCCATCCTTGTAGGCAATGTGGACTGGCAGTTTGTTTTCACATGCAAGAGGTGAATATCCCTTACTGCCTTCCTAGGATTTTCTTTTGTGCTCTTAAGGTATTTGCTGACGCAGGTCACAGCAACAGCAAGAGAAAAGGCCTCCACTTTCCATTACACATCAGGCAAAGAACATTTGCATCTCTGATGTAAGAGGCATATAAAGTTTCCTCACTCCTTCGTGTTCTTCAGTGTGACTCTCTGGTGCCTGCTCCTGCTGTGGCCCTGTACTGATGGGAGATGCTGAGAACCACGTGGGCTTTATTTGGTAGACTACAGCATGCAATACCTACACATGCACACTCCACCCAGAACAACACCTGGACTGAAAGCACTCTCTTTCTCCATTTATTTAGCCAGCTCCACAATTGGGCACCCCATGAAGCTCTGAAGACTGCAGATGTAAGGTGGTAAAAGAGGTGTTTCTGCACCAAGGGCAGCAATGCCCACCACTGGATTTTGTGCATGCAGGAGCTGAGCAGATTGCTCATGGGAATGATGAGAATAACCCCAATTAAATCAAACGAGCTGTAAACTAGGGGTGCTAGTTATCCTGCCATTAGTCAGGATTTAGAAAGAAAATTCTTTTGTACAGAACATACCTTCCTTGCCTGTTTTAGGGCTTTGACTACATGCCACTAAACCCTTTGCTGTGACACCCTGTTGGTGCTGGATACTAGGCTAAAAGTGGGATTGGCTCAGTGCATAGATTACCCTATTTGAATATAGGTGCCACAGAGACAGGTAACGTATTTGGACATTCAAATATTTTCTATGAAAATCAGTCGGCTGAGGTTAACTTTAACCAGTTTGTCAACATTCACCACGCCACGGAAAAATCACAGAAGCCTCATCCTCTCCATTCATGCTTGTCTTTTACTGATAAAACAATCCTGCTGCTTTAGAAGTTCAAAGAAAAAGATAAAGAGTTTCTGTCAGCAATGTGGTTTTAGTCAGGTTGTTGTGAATAGTTTACGTGTGGTATCAAGAACATAAGGTGCTCAATATCCAAAATATTTGAACAAGCAGAACACCTGAACCATTTAAAATTTGGGTTTTGCATCCCAGTAATGAAGTACAGTGCATCTTTAGATGTTTAAGAGACCTATTAATAATTATATTTCTCAGGGTGAGTAAAATATGGAGCACTGATGATGTCTCTGGGATCCTTTCCCAATATGTAATTTTTGCACACATGAAGTGGGTCAGTTGTTACCTCCTGAGGATCCAACCAGGGTATCTGCGTGCAAAATCCACAGATCTGGTGTATTATTAGCACATCCTGTTTCTTCTTTTAGGGCAGTTAATTGGGAAGGTGAAGCAAAGCTGTCTTTCCCTGAATCCCTAAAACCCCACAGGTCTATTTCCCTTTGCAGTAATAACTGATAGCATGTAGTCAGATTGCCTCTGAGAGCAGTGTGTTCTTAAAATGCAGGCACTTAAGTACTGGTTTTGTGAGGAGTGGCAGTAAAGGGCAGACAGGTAAGTCTCTTGTGCAGAAACCTCAGCCTGGGCACAGCTGCTCAGTTGCCAAATGCAGATGTTTTGCATTCATGAGTGTGCTTCGAGCCTATGAGGACTCTCAAGTCCTCCTCATAACTGGGAAAAGGGCTTGTGCCACCAAAGCGATGGATGATTTTTCTTCTTGCATGTGGAGTTGCTTTAATTAAAGACACAATTTCTTCTTTAAAAATTTGTCTCACTTAGTGGACAGAATGCAGTGGCAGTTTTGCTATCATTCAGGTAGGTAAAGTGCAGGAACTGTGCGTCCCAGTCCTGTGTCTGTGACTTTTCTAGGAACTGGGGGGTGAAAGAAAGACCCCTGAAGCAACACCTACCACCACTTCTTTCAGCAATTAAGGCATTTGAATTCTGTCTTCTGGTGCATTTGGTGCCTCTCTGACTACCAAACTTTAAACCACTTTCTTCCCATTAGCTATTGCTTGTTTCATCTGTGCTGACAAAAGCAAAGAGCTACTGGCCAGGTGGGGTTCCCTTGTTGGATCCTCCCCTGTAGTCACTGGGAGTGCAGGTCACAGGGATAGTGCTGTTTGCACGTGGCCTGGCACAACTCTCCCTGGATGTAGGGTGAGGATGTGGTTCATGCACTGGCCTTTCTCCCCTTTGCCATCAAGTCACAGTGACTCACTTTTCCACCCAGCCACCACAAGAGAGGTGGGTTTGGGTTAGCCCAAGGGTTTGGACCCTCATTTGAGGGTTTTGGGAAAAAAAAAAAAAAAAAAAAGTAAGAATACAGAAACAAGACAAGTTGTGCTGAGGGCTTGCTACCCCTCACTGCCTGAGATCTGTGCTGAGATCAGCCACTGGCTGCTGGAGAAGATAGTGAACACTGTTGTTAGCACTGAGGGGAGCAAATTACAATTACAAGGAAATATCCTGCATCAAGCCAAACCTCAAAACCAAAACAGGAATGGAGATGGCATCTGGAAGTGCATGCTGAGTCTGGGTGAGCTAGACATCAGGCACCCAAGCTGCACAGGTAGAAATCAGAAGTGTTGCTTTTTTGAGTCCCCTGAAGGCCTTGTCTTGCTCAAAGTGCAAGGACAGATCCACCCAGCTCAAAGTCTGCAAGATGTAACTCTTGAAAAACAAAGGCAGTGGGCTTTGTTCCTTCTGTGAAGTAACTCGGCAGCTTCATTGTATCTCTGGAGTAGCAGCATGGATGAAGTTGGCTTCATTGTTTAACCTTATCATCAAGACGGTTATAAACACCAGTGATAAACTAAATGTTGTGATACTCCTAATCTGATTTGATTTTCTCCAATTTTCTTTTTATTTAAAAAAAATAATAAATTTTGTCATCATTCTCCTTGCTCACCTTTCTCTCAGGGAATCAAATGTATCTCCTACTTCTGGTTTTATTACTGAGTGATGCTACAGAAGATGATTAAAAGTTTTCAAACTGGCAGCTCCAGTAGTATCACTTTTGTTGCACAAAGTATGTGATGGATATTGAGAACACATTCAACCGGTTGTTTGCCTTGTTTGATTTATGTGGTACAACTAATGTAATAACATCTTTGCAAATTACATTAACTATGCCTTTCTCTTGTAAGGAAAGGGAAAGAAGAGTTTTTTTAAGAATATAACAGCAATGATTTCTCATGTCCCATACTTATCAATGCTCATACCAATTATCACATCAGTAAAAACTTGAAAGAACATTTCCCTGTTACAGTCATCACTGAGCATACATGGTTGTAGTTGCTGAAAATGTGCTTTCTACGTTAACACATCTTAGTAAATGTCAAAAGAATTTAGTTAAGAGAATCTTGTCTTTTTCAAGCAACAACTGTGTTATTGTTAACCACAGCAGTGATAAAGAAGTGAACTTGCTTCTCAGGTCATGGTTCAAATTCTTCTTTCAAGATGATTATCTGAATTTGCTCCTGTTGATTGTTACAGATTTTAAATTTGTATTGTCGTATAAGTGATTAGGGTTTGGCTTAGCAACAAACAATTGGTTGGAAAACATTTAAAGCTAGGGATATATTAATATGATTAAGAGGATGTGTGAGGAGCTGTTTCAAACTGTCGGGAGCAGACAGATCTGGTTTCTTCAGTAAGTACAAACAGTATATTTGCATCCACATCTAAGGACAGTGACCCAGGGGTGGCTAAAGGCTACTGTATAGACATTTTTGTTGGTAGAAATTTGTCAGCAAAGACTGGAGTAGAGAGAGCCTATAGTGGTAAAAATAATCTTTTTCCTAGAGACCTAAAAATGCCCCAATTAATACAGTAAAAAGGCTATACTGCTGCTGTGAGTTGGGGGCTATTTTGTCAGCATTGCTCCACCAGTGGGAATGCATTTCTCCTGTCCTTGTGGCTCATTGTAGAAGCCTGGCACTGCTCAGTTACCCTGAGACCCATGTGGATTTGGCTGTGCAGAGGCACACAGCAAAATGCTCCTGGAGAAAGCACCAATTGGCATGTTACACTGTGGGGTATCTGTTTGTCCTTAGTGTGATCACTGGGACAGGTTTTAGCCTTTCAGTATGAAGTTCTGCCTAGTAATATGAAAGACAAGCTCTTTGTCTGCAGTTTCTTCAGTATTTTAATCCAGCATCCTCTGCCACCACGGCAGTCCCACCGCCCTCCTACCTCTGTGCCCTTCTACCCCATGTTTCATAGCAATTGCATGTTATGTCAAAATAAGCAGAAAATAATTCCGGTTCTTCCCAGGTCACAAATTGAGACCTGCAGTCTGATTTGCCCACACAGAACCTGAGTGCTGTTGTTTGCTCCCAGAAACACAATTTATTTCTTTTCAGGAAGGGACGGTGAAGGTGCTTGGCCCAAGGGAAGAGCTGGGGGCTCTGCAACACTTCGGTATGCCTGGATGTGCTATAGTATCAACCAGAAAAAGCCTAGATAAATGTAACCCCTTACATCTCACCTGCTCTCTTCTTAGCAGATATTTTGCTTTTTTATTATAGGGGGGTAAAAAATAAACAAATTTATATTTTTACATAATCGGTGACAGCATAGCTTCAGGGACTTCCTGGGAATCACAATATTTGGTTGTAAAAACAAGCAAAAGGACAACTCCAGTGGTTCGGGGCTATTCTTTGCACTTTTACCTCATGTTTTAACCAGTCACCAGCTGTCATTGCATTCAGTTTGCGATGATCTCTGTAATTAATTTTAATTAAAGCATATTTAATTTAAATGTTGAAAAGTTTTTTTCATGTTGCTGCACAGTGCCAATATTCATGTATAATAGAACACCACTCACATGCAATTTTGCAGTTTGGTGTTGACTCATGCAGTGCCTGCTAGCTTAGCCACACTTAGAAAATTCAAAATGTGCTCTTGCAGGTAGGTTGCAGTGAATGCCAGTACAATGATTACATAAGGAAGAGGAATCTGCTGTTGTGCATAGCTGCAATTTTGTGAAATACCACATCACACGTGTCCTTGCATATGGCAATAGGCTTTTATGACATACTGTGAATTGATTTTTCTGTGCCCCTATCAATCTGTTCCATGATGATCTCAGTTTGAGGTGGCAATGCAGGATGGACAAGGCTTTGATCCACACTTCCAGAAATCTTTGTGACACTGGCCATTTAACTGGCAAATTTATCTCCTCATTTTCCAAATTGGAGCCATCCTGAAACAGTCACTGGCTCCCAGCAGCTGCCAGCCCTGACTGCTGTGGCATTTACTTTTGGGAAACTGAAGAACAATTAATACAGATACAATTGACTTGAGAGTCAGAAACATTTGATATGGTAATAAAAGTGTTCCTGGCAGAAAAGTAGCAGCCAGCTTAATAGCTAATTAGCTTTACTGTCACTGAGAGGTATCTATACACTTCTGTGGAAATTGCCTGCAGGGTTAAAGTAAATGGTTTTGTCCCCTTCCCACCTCATATTAGGCTTACATACAAATCAGAAAGCAAGGAAGTGTATAAAGGTGTGATGCTACTGATTTGTTTATGAAAATACTTAGATTTAGTAGAAAATGAAATTGAAGCAGTTCTTCTACATATTTGAAACATTCTAACAATTGTATAAACCAAGTAAATTATTTACTGTAAAAATATTCATATAAGCAGATCTCTGTGTCTAGGTAAGATTGCAAATAATATTAATCGGAAAATGTATTGTTTCTCTTCCTGAAATTTACTGCCACCTTGAACTTTTATTTCTCATGGTAATCTTTTGTCAAGCACATAGCAAATAAATAACATGGGTGGTGTAAACATAGCTGTGTGATAAGGAAGTTTAAAAAGATTTGGCAATGCCTTTTGGGGGGGTCTTTTTGTTTCTCAGATGAAGAGAGGTTCCTTCTTATCTGTACAAGCCTGTGTTGTCTCAGCCAACAGTTCACCTCTGTTTTGCAGATTTTAGCCACATGAATAAGTTCCAGTTCCACTTTCCTATTGCCACTGATTTTCAAAAGGGAGCAGGCATAATCAAGGATACCCAGTGCTACCATTATTATTGATAAACCAAATGAGAATGAAGTTGAAAAAGCTCTTTAATGGCCCTCTGGAAGATAGTGTTTAACTCCTGGTGTCGGGATGAAAAATACACTTTTTTTCTACAGCCTGGAAAGCCTCCAATGTTAATCTGCATTAGAACTGCTGAACAAACCAGACTTTGAGATTAAGCCAGAAGACTAATTCCTACTTTCCAGCCACAACCTCCTTCCTCCTGGAAAAAGAACATGAGCCAAAAAAACCCTGAGCATCATGACTGGCCTTTGCTGTTGACTGCCAGGGCCCTGAGTGCACCTATTGCCTTGCTGGGACCACCTGGTCCTTCCTGGGACCCTCATGCACCCCATTCCCACCCTGGCTGCTCCTCACTTGCTGATGGAATGTCCCCATCTGGTCATGGGTCTACGATGTGAAGCCACTTCTCTCATCACCAAGCTGATTCCTGGCACAGCCACCCACCTTCATCTCTTAGGCAACTCATCCTATCTCTCTTTGTTAGAAAGCAAAGTTTGGTTTGGATCAGAGTACTTCATTTTCAGTACAACCGAGAGACTTGCTAGCATTTGTCACACAGAAATAGTCTTTACAAAGAAAGATGTTTGGATCTTGTACAATGAACAGGGTGACCTTTACTCAAATGCTACTCAATTATATATCAGTAAACAAGTAAATCAGGTTCAAGAAAAAAGCAGGGGGTGCTCCATGTAAGAAGTGATGGACCTTAGGAAGTCTTTACTAAAGGGTGGTGTCTGGATGCAAGATGGTTTTTTTATCTCAAAGGGAAGATGAAGAAGTACATGGAGGACAGACCCTTTGGTTGCAGACAAAGAGCACCAAACTCAGGAAGCCCTTCAGCTGATGTAAGCAGAGGTTGGGGTAATATTAGAGGGTAGAAGGATGACATATGCTTGTGCTGCTCCTGCCCTCCTCTTGCTGTCCATTTATGGCCACAGCTAGGTACAGAACTGTGGGCCTTTGCAGGAAGAAATTATTTTTCTGTAAGAGTGGTGAGACACTTAAGCAGGTTTCCTTGGGAAGCTGTGGATGCTCCATTACTGGAGGTGTTCAAGGGCAGATTGGATGGGGCATTAAGCCACCTGGTCTAGTGGAAGGCATCCACTAGAAGGCAGGGGTTTGGAACTAGGTGGTCTAGAAATTCCCTTCCAACCCAGTCCATTCTATGATTCTACTCTGGTACATTCCTCAGAGCCTGAGTTTGAGCTAAATTATGCTGCTGATAATCTGCAGTGATTTTGAAAAGATTGAGAGACAATAGAGGAAGGACATAGGAAGCAACACACTGAATAGGCAGAGTGCCACCAGGATTGTTAGCAAAAGTGCAGGTGCTTTGCAGAGGAGGGTTGTGTTGGTGTTGACTTCTCTGAAGATAAGTTACAATGGGTTTTATAGCAACTGCTCCTGTGCCAGGGAAGAAAGACCTCTAAAAAGACCTCGGCCAATGGTTACTGTCCGAGGTAACATTAAAATTTATTTTTGTTTTGGATACGTGAAACAAAGTCCAACCATAAAAAGGTCGAGTGCAAGCAGATTTTATTTGACAATTGATACAGGATAGATATGGAGCAAGGCGAAAGAGGGAAGATGAAAAGAAGATATAAGAGAGAGAGAGGGAAAATAGTAAGAAAGTGGTAAGAAAGAAGGAGAGAGAAAAGTGTAGGAAAAGGGTAAGATAGTGGGAAAAATGAGAGGGAAAGTCACCACCAGGGGTCCAGCTGTCCAGCGAGTTTCTTCAGGATGATGCTGATTCTGGACCGGGTCCGATGCAGAACGGCAGTGGGTCAAGAGACAACAAAATAGCCACAGCATGGACAGCCATATATACTCCTGAGTTCCTTTTGTTCCGAAGGGGCAGCTGTCAGTCATCCAGGTTCCTTGGAAGACAGGCTGCCCAGAGGGGAGCAGAAGGGTGTAGTCCCCCACCCCGTCATCAATTCTTATCTTCTTCCAGGTGCCATTCCTCCTCTGTTCCAGCCACTTTAGCCAGGCACATAATCATGCCTCCAGGGACATCCCAGAATTGCAGGCTGGCCCTGAGGACAGGGGAGTAGTCTCCACCCAGTCATCTTATCTTCTTCCTGGCACCATCCTTACTCTGTTCCAGCCCCCTTAGCCAGGTTCTTGGCAAGTACAACGGAGGTGGCTCAGTCGTGCCTGGAGGGACCACCCAGCATTGCAGGCTGGTGCTCAGAGAAGAGGAGACGTCTCCACCCAGAAGACCTTATCACATCCCGAGGTGTCACCTCCTGCTCAGTTGTGGCCAGACAAGTTCTCCACCCTACCCAGGGCTATTCATTTTAAAATTGCTTCCTTTGAGGCAATTATAAATCAGTGGTCAGAACCACACACCAGTAATGGTGGGAGTGCAGGCTCAGGGTGACAGAGAGAAAAGATGCTGGAATCTGAACTCACAAACTCCAGAAAGGGCAGACTCTATCATCTTAAACTGAGGAAGATGCCCAGAAAAATCCTGGAAAGTTTACTCAAATGAGGATTACCATGATTGAGCCCAACCATGTCTCACTACTCTTCTTCACTGTCTTGTATGTCCAGATAATCTAACTTGAACGTAGCCCCCTCTTTTGCTGGACTTCAAGCATACATAAAACAAATTAGATTTTCAATATTTAAATATACTCTTACAGTTAAATTATATATCTGCAATACATATATATATGCATATATATTTACATACAAAATACAAGTCTGGATACATTGTACATGAATATATATATATATTCACAGACATTCAATAAACTTCAAAACATGGAAGATATTTAGAAGTAGAATACAATCAGTTACAATCAGTAACTCACAGCGTTTCTGGAAACCTCATATGAGGGTACCCCTGAATATGTAGGATAGTCCAGCTCAGGAACATCCCCTTTGATATTTTGAGTGGCATACATAAAAAACTTATTGCAATGATTAAAGACTTATAAATTGCTGATGATGATGCTACATTTAAATGTGGAAATTGCTTGCTAAGTGTAACACTGACTGTTTTGAAAACAGTAATTTTAGGAACTCTGATATCTGGCAGCAGCAAAGTCAAAGACGTTAATTACACCTTGGATCACTTCAAACATTTGCTCTAGTGGAAGACAGAGAAAGCCTTTCTCTCCCAGATAGCTTTGAGTTTTAGACAATTCTGAATTACTTGGATTTTTACAGGTGAATGAAAGATCAGGGCACAAAGGCCATTACTAGAGCCAGAGTGCAGAACCACCCCTCCAGCAGGGGCACTCACATAGGACCCACCACCAGCTCTCAACTCAGCAAGCAGCTTTATTTCATTGGCTGAAATTAGTCTTACACCAGAAAAAGCAAATTAAATTCTGGTTGTTAAAAATTACTTTTTCTCAAGCATGTAGATGTGATGTTGCTGATGAAAGTAAATTTTTTTACGACAATGGGTAACAGATGGAAATAAATGTCTTCTGACAAGGGGCAGATATGCACAGCTCAGGGCTGGGGCACTGTTTTGGTTCTTCATCCATGGCACGAGCTCCATGAAAACTGGCCTCTTAAGAAGGGCTTTGCTTGCAAATTATGCCCTGGGGGAGCCTCTATGTCTCCTCCCACTCTATCTCCTCTCCCAAGCTCTGGAAAGGGCTTTGGGACCCCTGCCCAGGCATATGTCAATTATCAGTTGAATTTGCAGTAATGATCTCCAATTCAGGTTTTTTGTTGTTTTTGGTTTTGTTTTGTTTTGTTTTGTTTTTCCTCCCCACAGATTCGTACAAGAGAAAACCACTTTATTTCTTAAAAGTAAAATTGAAAAAGTTGTATTAGCCAATCAGAGTAGTTGAAAAGCTTAAGTTTAACATGAGGAAGCAATAACAAATCTGTGGAAACAATAACAAATAACAATAATAATGAAAAAACAACAACAAAAAAACCAATAAAAACAAATAATAATAACCTCCTGCAGAAGTTATTCTCCCCCTTTTAAGCCTGGGACCACTGCCATGTGGGACCTGCTCGCAGAGGTGGTGGGGCAGGAAGCAAGCAAACCCTGCCCTATCTATTAACCCCTGGTGTGTGCCCATCTGAACATCGGGGGGGGGGGGGGGAGTGAGGGTGGAATTCAAACCTGGTGTTAAGCTCCCAACTTCACAAAAAACATCTGTCCTCTACAGATCAAAATCACAAAATCATCCACTCCATCCCAGCAAGCCAGCTGTTGGTACATTAAAACCTCGATAATCCATGAACAGTGGGTATTGTGAATGTACCTGAAAGGACTGGGTGTGAGAGAAAAGGCTTCCTGTACTCAACCGGGACCATTTGTAGCATAAGGTTTGCTGACTGAAGTAAGTATATGAGCATACCAACCAAACAAAATGCTACATGACCATTATGCTGCCCTTTATCATCTGGAAGACACCTTCCTGAATGCCACAGAGAAATATACCAGCTGGTGTGGAATGGTCTTTCTTATCTCCAAATAAGACCATAATCAACAGAACATCTGAGTCCACGTTTATTTCCAGGACCTCATCCATCTCCCGCTCTGACTCATGAGATTTTATCCAGAGTCAGGGCACTGAAAAGGACAAGTTTTGTTCCCAAGCTGTGCATTTCACAGCTGATCCTTCAGCCCAGCACATCCTGGACAGGCAATGAAAGGATGAAAGAGTATTTTTTTTCTACAGCATAAAGACCATTTCATTCACCCTTCTCACCCGTGCCTTTTTATCCTCTGAGTGATGGCAAGGTCACAGGTTGATACTTTCAACTACTTGGTATGCCTTTATTTCATTTCTACACATCAGCCCCTCAGAAACTGATAGCAGTACCCATGCCAGCCCTGAGACACCTGGTGATGAGGATTTCAGAGTTCATTAGCTGAAAAAGAAAGTTTAGCAAAAGTGGGGTTTTGGCTATTGAAGACAGTGCATCAACCAGACACAAGGTCTTTGACCATTATCTTCCTCGTATTTTTAGCCAGGGAGCCTGTTTGAAATCCTTGACTGGAACAGGCTTTGAGTTTTTCAGTTTGGTGCTGGAATATCATCCATGTGAGAGTGTCTTTTCTTAGTTTGCTTTAAAAGTTGGTTGAGAATTAATTTGCAGACAGCAAACCATTTCTTGTACAAATGCACAATTTCTTTGTCTTGTACAAAGACCACATATCTTGAGTTTTCGTTGAATGAAGAGATTGTTGAGAAACTTCACTCAGGAATGGAGGACAATTCAGACAAAGGGTAATTTACCTGCAGAATCAGGCTGCAAATCCACAATTATCAGTGTACCTGGAGTCTCAAACCATCTGGGCCCTAGACAAAGAGGATCAGGAAATCAACACTGCTCTCCCTATGGGCTCTTATCATATCATGAAGTCACTGGAACTGATAACTTGGACTCCATGGGTCAATGCTTTGATACTAGTGGTGATGTAATTCTGTGACATAAAAGCATTTCACATAGGCCCTCATGTGTATCATATATAAAAAATAGCTAAGAAATATTCACTCCTGCTTGCCCATTCATAATTCCACTTTTTGTCTTGATTTTTTTTCCCCTTTATATATTTTCACAAACACTTTGAACCTCATAAGAATGAAGTGCCAGTTCCATATGCAATCTTCCCATCCTATCTGAGTTCCCTTGAATTATGGATTATGGGCAATGAAGGAGAAGAGGCAGGAGAGGAAGGAGAGACAGGGAGCTATGCATGCTTGTTTGAGCCATCCACTTACTGCCATCATAATCCCCATCAGTGCCATTCCTGTTCTCACTGTTTCTTGTCCAAAAAACAATGCATTCATCACCAAAAGCTGCATATGGAGACAGGTGGTCCTTTCCTCAGATCTGAGGAGCATCTGTTTACTTGCCTATGAAGTACAGAGGTAAACTAAAGCAGTTGGTAAGCTGATCATTGTCACCCTTTGGCTTGTGCACAGCAGTCTTTAGTTTGTGAATATTCTGTGCAAAAGGGGACATTGAGAGAGCACCTCCTACAGCCATCCTGCCAGCAAGAGACTTGGAGGGAGTGTGCATTCCTCTTGCTTTGGGGATGGACACTAGGATGGCATCAATTCAGGCCCACTGGCCTGTGTAAGGTGAGTGAAACAAACATCTGAAAGCAGAGCCACAGCTCTTCTGCATTGCTCCTAATTCAGTCCAAAACAAGATGGCAGGATGCAAAACTTTTCAGGAATTATTTCAGAGCTGAACACCAGCCCTCCGCTGTGAATTGGTGAGATGCTATTCATCTGTCAGTCCCTCCCCACATCATTCCCTGTATCTATTAGAGGAGATTATAATAACCAACTACCTCAGACAGCATTTTGAAGTTAATGCTTGAAGGTCTTTGGATTAAAAATAGGCTAAATTAAAGCTTTATATGAGAAGTAAAGCTATAACATACAGTAAGATGAGGGGCTAGATTTCAGCTTTTTCATTGGGCTTTAAGTCATAGAATCATAGAATGTTAGGTTGGAAGGGACCTCAAGGATCATCTGGTCCAACCCTTCTAATATTATTGTCCCAGCACCCCATCAAGCTGAGACTTAAAACTTTCCAAAGTGGGGGAATCCTCCACTTCCCCTGGGAGACCATTCCAATGTCTGACTGTCCTCATAATGAAAAAGTTTCCCCCTGCGCTCAACTGGAATCTTCCCAGGAGCAACTTGTACCCATTGCCCCTCGTCCTCTCCATGTGACTTCTTGTAAACAGGGAGTTTCCATCTTCTTTGTAGCTGCCCTTTTGGAACATTGTAATAAGGACTCCCCCAAGCCTTCTCTTCTCAAGGCTGAACAAACCCACTTTTCTCAGCCTCTCATATGTCAGGTTCTCCAGTCCTCTGATCATCCTCGTGGCCCTACTCTGGACCCTCTCCAGCCTGTCTGCATCCTTTTTGTACAGCAAGGACCAAAACTGGACTCAATGCTCCAGGTGTGGTCTGACATGTACCAAGTAGAGCAGGATGATGACTTTCTTGTCTCTGCTGGTGATGCCCTTGCTGATGCAGCCCAGCATCCTGTTGGCTTTCCTTGCAGCTGCAGCACACTCTTTGCCCATGTTGAGCCTGTTCCCCACCAAGACCCCCAGGTCCCTTTCCTCAAGGCTGCTCTCTAGCCAAGTGGATCCCAGTCTGAACTGCACTCCTGGGTTACGTGTTCCCAGGTGCAAATAAATTCAACTACTGCATAATACGTGGTCACAGTTTGAAAGTCAACTGTTAAACAAGCAAGTACTCTTCTAATCATAACAAAAAGAGAGCTCCACAACACAAGGTGAAAATAACAAGAAAGCAAACAGAACACACCATTTATTGAGTTCTTTATTATCCAAGATACCTTTTAATGGAGGAAAGGTAATGAGTGTCTGTCATTGCTCTTATCTCTCCAAAGGCAGTATGCACATATTGTAAAAAACAGTTTCTTAATTTTCTGCTTGAAAAGATCATTGTGAAAAAAAAAAAAAAAGTGTCAGGGAGTGGAGGTCATGCTGATTTATCAGCAATTAAACCTGCAGGATTTCTGCACTCTTTCAGAAACAAAATGTCTCTGGGTAATTCAGCCTGGCAGGTTACATAGTGGGCTATCTAATAAAAGGCATAAATCTTTTTGTTTCTGCACAATGGAAACAATTACTTGGTGTTATTTAGGAAATTGCTGGGGTTTTATAAGGTATTCTGTATAACCTGTGAAGAGATGGAGGTAAGTTATCTCTTAAAACTGTGAGATTCTTTCCAATAGTAAAAATGCTGAGTTTATTTCTCACTCCTTGTTGAGGACAGAATTTCCTCTTGCTTAAGAGTAAATAAATGATGATGCTAAATCATAACCCAAATGAATTGTTAGGGAAGGTTTGTTTTAGTTTATTCCATGGCTGATTTTTTTGTTCTTGAGTAGGTACTTCTGTGTGAGCTTTCAAAACATTCTTCAGCCATTAGATGATCAGGATCACTTTTGGTGGCAATTTTCAAGCTGTATTATATAGAAGTTTGAAAAAAAAAATGTCAGAGCTAAATTGCCAATATGTTCACTATTCAGTTTTGTCAGAACCACCTCAAAAAGGCCTAGGCTTGCATCATTTACTGAGCTGGCATAGGCTATACCAAACAACCAGATGCAAGTATGATTGATATTTCCACCAAAGTGTTTCCCGGCACAGAAATAATCTCACACTCTTTCTGATACAGATACCTTCTGAGCTTTGTACATGGTTTTGGATAACCAATATTGTATAGTCTGAATATTTTGATGGTGATTCAACACCTTTATTTCAGTTCTTAGACAAACAACATGCAGTGTTGGAGGGCTATCGGAACCAGCCCCTAACATCTTCCCATTCAGTGCAGTGACTTTGGTTGCATGGATGGAAAAACATTGAATTATAATTTTGGCTGAACAATATTGCCCCTAAGACTTCCTTTGTGTTTACGTGCTTGTCTGAGCTCTGTATCTACTCTGCAGAGATATTCAGCAGAGAAGAATGGGTCTCAAGAGATGTCCACTGACCCTCACTCAGACTTACGAGGAAGTGTTGAGGGGGCAGAGGGGGCAAAGCAGAGAACATATTCAGGCCCTAAAATGAGGCACTTTGGACCAGTCTGTAGAATACTACAACCAGATCTCAACTATCAGTTCAGCACTGAGTCCCATTTAGGATGCAGCAAGAGATGAAAGAGCAAATGTGGCAAGCAGCAGGACTGCGGGAATAGAAATGCTACAAATCATGCATTGTACAGTATCCCTCTTGTCTAGGGCAAGGGAAGAGATCACATGCTGGGCTAGCCTGGTGGTAGGAAAGAATAAAGTAGGAGACATTCCCAGAAGAAACCACAAGCAGAAAGCTATGCTATGGCAGCTGAGTCAGTTATCACTTCAAACAACATGCCAATGCAAATCAGAGATGCTGCTTGTAACAAGAAGTCCAAGAAGAAGCAGGTGTCCAACCAGTGCTGGACCAGTGTTTCTTTCACAGCATCCCTGGGCAGAAATAAGTCAGCACCCTGTCTTGCTCCTCTGGAGGAGACAACACCATTCCTGGCTGGTTTAACCTGACAAATGTTTCTTATGCTACCTTTCTGCAGGGTGATACACCAGTTGTTGGTCACCGGAATCAAAGTGCCTGTGGTTTCATGACGCAAAGTACTGAGGCAGTAAAAGCCGTCCTGACAGTTCACATGTGACAGAAATCCCAGCATGGTAACTGGGGCTCACTGGATCTGGTATCACATGTTCATGTCATGGGATCTCGAGCATTTGCCCTTCTGCTTTTTAGCAGTTTAATCCTTGGCCTTCCCCACTCTCCATGCTCTTGGGTCACACCTGGGAGCACTGACCACGCACAGTGCTTTAGATGACAAGATGGGTGGCTGGCTTGGGTGAGGAGGTACTTACATAGTGAGAGGTGGCACAGATTGTGTCAGGCTGATAGAGCCCGTGGAGAGTCCCTGCTGTGCCCTCTCCACTCAGGAAAGGCATGTTTCAGCTGCTGGGAGGAGAGTTTCATCTTCCCAGTGGGATTGTTTGCCACAAACCAGGTCTGGATGACCCCCCCTTTATGCCTTGGGAAAGCCTTATGTATGTATAAATGCCATCTGCCATCAACATCTAGTATCAGAAAAAGAAAGAAATGTCTGAGGATGTTGACTCTGATGTGGGAGAGGTGGAAAGGCCTATTTTCTGCTCAGAGCAGAAAAAAATCACAACCTCAAAATGCTTCTTTTTTATTTATTTTCCTTGCATTTCACCACCTGTGGTGAGTGCAAGACAAGTGGTTCTGTTGTTGTACCCTGAAGGGGAGAGGACAGCCAGCCTCTGGCAGAAACAAGGCAGGAGCTGGGGAGGACAGCTGCAGGGATGAGAGCAGCCTTGGCAAAGCAGGCACAAAGTGTCCTTGATTGGGCAGTACCTTCAAGGGCAGCCCTGGAGCCAGGCCAGGAGGCACCAGCAGCCTCTGCTGAGTCTGTCTTGGCTCTGAGCAGGAGGTGACAAGAGGGGGGTGGAGGGTAGCTCCTGCCACCTCCTCAGCACCTGCCCCCATTTCTGCAGCCCATCTCCCCTGCCTCTCCTGCCTTGGAGGACCTCAGGAGGAGCTGCAGGAACATCCTGGGGAGCCACATGGAGACCTGTGCTGTAGCATTCTGCCTCAGGTCTGTCCCATGTATTTTAAAGGTCTGTGTTGGGAAATAGCAACATGTCCTTGTCATATTTATTGCATGAGTTCTGCTTTGCTCGGTTGCTGTTTTGATGTAGGTTTCCTTCTTTAGCTCTGGTGCTTATCCTACCTGCAGTAGGAGGTGAGGTGGAGTAAGAAGGAGACCAAGGCTGGCAGGTGGGCTGGCATGTGGAACAGGGTAAATTGCAGAAAATAATGGTTCATTCCCTTCAACCAGAAATGTGGGAACAAGCAGCTTCCAGGGATTTTGCACAAAGCAGCTTGTCAGGGTTTTCTCCACACCATGTCTTCTCAGAGGTGAGAAGATGTGCTGCAGCATAAAACTGTAGCCTTTGCTCTCCATCCGATGCTGTTGTTCACAGCTCTCCATCACTTGCTTCCTGTTGCTCTCACAAACCATGTGCAGGATTTAGTACATAAAATGGAGCATGGTAAGGAAGCAGGGATGAAACTTGGTGTGGGCACTGACTGAATTCCTCAGTCGTCCAGCAGCTGCCTGAGCATTAAATGAAGGCATCTTCATGCTGGTGGATATTGCCAGTCAGGAGCCAGTACAGACAACAAGGAGAGCAGGCAAACATCAGGAGTGGTGTTACTGCCCCCTTGAAGACACAAAAAGTCCTGAGGTAGAAAACTGTCCCTGCCTGTTAACAAAGGTTGCATACCCTCCTGTCTCTCTGTGTGTTTAGTGGGGACTGGGAGAGCCTGGAGCCTCGGAGTGTCCCAACTCCTACGAGAGCTGCAGGTGCAGATCCTGGCTGATGCTGAGGACAGGGGGGAAATGAAGCAGTGCCCCAGGGTGCAGACAGCCCTGGCAGGAATGCAATGGGTTTTGCAGGGCTGTTCCTGGAGTGGTGCCTGGCAGGAAAGTGAAAAACCTTGAGGAGGGACCCACCACCTTTGGTGTAATGCTAGGAATGACAGAGCATATATCTGTGACACTTGCCTGTCCTTTATGTGCTACCTGAACTGGCAGTGCCCACTCAAAATACTCTGTGCTCTGGCAGAGCTGGATCAGCTCCGTGTCCTTCAACATCTCACAGACCAGCTGCAAAACTCCAACTATATGTGTTCCTCTAGAAGATGTAAATTCTACCTTTGGCACATTATCCAGATGAGTATGATATAAGGTGGTGTCCTGTTTTATTCTGGGACAGAATCAGAGAACCAATTTCCTATTCATGAAAGCAACATTTCTGAGAAGACTGCAGATTCAGTGGGAACAAACCTGATAAGGCATTCTGTCTTAGTTTGTGGCCAGCCATGGTACGTGGGTTTCCATAGTGCCCAAGGTCTTTAGCAGCTTCGAGTTAGCCAGGTGCTAAAGCTAAGAGGAGCAAAAACCAGAGCAGCTAATCCCAAGCTGGGCAACAGAAGTATTCCCTACTATAAACTTCATGTTCACTATAAACAGGAAAGTTTGCAGGGGACAAGTCCCTTTCCTCAAGTCACCACCCTTGGAGAGTCTCGCCTGTCCTTCTGCTCCTGAGGTCTGCTCTCAATTGCTGTGACCATCTTGCTTTTGCTGGAGTTCACAGTGTTTGATGAGCATAACTTTGTCTGCTTTATATTAGCATTGATATTACTTTTTATTACTATTTCAGTAAATCTGTTTCCATTTCAACCCACAGGTTTTTTCTAATTTCCCTTCTTGAGTGGGGAGGGGTTATTGGGTGGTAGAACAACTGATTAAATTAAGACAGGTTTAAAGCCCAAAGAGCCTGCTGTGGGCGTGTTGAGCAGTAGAGAGCACCAAGGAAGATGAAGGTGGCAACATTTTTCAGTAGGTGTAGAAACATTTTATTTCATTTGAAGTGTTATGCTACACCCTGGTTTAAATACAACGCCCATTCAAAGGCCAAGTTTTATTTTTTGTTTCCTTGAGGGGGATGGCAACTTCAGGGCACTTACAGCTTTTATCTTTTTAGGTTTTGTTTGGTTTGGGTTTTTTTCTTCCACTAAAATATAAAGGGTGAGAGTATATACATTCCTGCTGAACTCAGATTGCATCATTAAAGCATAAATGGAAAAAAAAAATCTATGAGCAGCTCCACTTTAAAAGCCAAGGTGTAAATGCAATCAAGGAGCAAAAGTGGATGAACCCTCGGCAGCCTACACTGAACCTTTCATATGATGTATTGAAGCTGAATGGATTAAGGATTCAAATATTGCTCTCTAAGCCTTCTTGGCTAGGCAAAAGGTAAAGCAACACACCCTGATTCCAACAGGCAAACATCCATCAGTTTGAGCCCCTGATGATGAGGGGAGGCCCTCTGGAGCAGCTGAGGTGCAGCAGCTAGCAAGGCAAGCTGCAGTGCAGGCTTCCTGGGAGGCAAAGGAATGGCAATTGAGGCAAAAGAGCCTCTTAAGGGCAAAGCATTGCTGGTACCTACAGTGCTAGGTCTGTTTTTAAGGGTTTAGGAATGGAGGGTTCTTTCAGCATTAGATGGCTTTAATGATAACATAATTAATACAAGTGCACTTCTATTGTTCACCGAGAGGGTAGGAAGGGCCTGGATGACTTCTGAAGCTGCAGGAAGAAAAACAAAAAGGTGAGTGAATAAAAATGGATTCAATCAGTGGAAATTAGGCAGGAAAATTGCTGAGACAATTTTATTTTGGTCAAAACAGTGTGGCTGGAGTCTCTGAAGCTGGTTGTGCTTCATGGCATAGCAAAAGGAGCCTGTGTATGCTAGGCTGAGCCTCTTCACCACTGGATTTGATCCTGTGCCCTTGAGAGAATATTCTGCTTGCTATAACTCTAGGCCCAATTCTTTCTTGTCTTAAAAAATCCAAGAAGTTTTTCTCTGGACTGAAATTATTTCCAGATTAAAAAAAAACAAAAACAAACAAAAACACAACTTGTTCCTGCTAATGTGGAGCTGGGAAATTTGCTGGAAACATGTCCCCATCATCACTTATAAATAAAATTACTGCAGCGCATCACGAGGCACTCAAAAGCCATGTCCTTCAGAAGGCAAGGAAGCCTTGGAAGGGCAAATAAACTTTTGCAGTGACAGATTGGCTGCAAAAGAAAATTTCTTCCTCCAAATGACTTCCAGAGGTCCTCTTAATTACATTGTAAAACTGCAAATGTATGCAAGACTGTAAAACCCCACTAAGCAAATAGCAAAGTTCTCGCCCTGAAAAGCTTAGAGCCAAAGGCACGAGTAGAGTACAATGTGTTACAAGGCAGAGCAAACACGGTGGTGGCTTCATCTTTGTGAAGATAATCCCCCCCCCCACCAAAAAAAAAAAAAAAAAAAAAAAAAAAAAAAAGGTAAGAAGGCTTCATGGCATGGGAAAAATTATAAACACGTGGCAGTGCACGGGAAGTGAAACTAAGAGGCGGGTTTATATTTTAAATCGGTTTGTTGTGTTGTTGCGGTTTGTGTTTTTTTGTTTGGTTGTTTTTTTTGTGTGGGTTGTTTATTTGTTTGTTTGTTGGGGGGGGGAGGGAGGGGTGTTGTTTGGTTTGTTTTTTGTTTTGTTTTGGGTTTTTTGGGGGGGGTGTTTGTAGTATGGCAACTTTTCCCAGCCGGCGAGGATGCTCGAGGTGAGATGAGCAGCCTGGAAACCCATCGTGGCCCGCTCCGGACGAGGGTGCTGCGACGGTACCAGGCACGTCCACCCCGCAGGGCCGAAGAGGCTGTGCGGGTAGGCGGTACCGGAGAGGGGAGGAGGGTAGGGGGGGGTGTAGGGGGTGGTGTTCCCGGTTGCCATGGGGAGGAGGGGAGGGCGGTGCCGCCGCCACTGCGCAGGGAGCAGCTGCTCCCTGACGCATCCCCCCGCTGCCATATTGTGTCCGCGCTGCCGGCCGCACGGATCCATGACCGCGGTGAGTGGACCCGGCGCTTCTCCTCCTCCTCCTCCCCCCCGTCACTCCCTCCTCCTCACGCCTGCTTTTGTTGCTTTCCCTCCCTTTTTTTCTTACCGTAGTTTTTTGAGGTTTTTGGTGTTTCGGGGGTTGGGTGGGTTTTTATTTGTTGTTTGTTTTTAAGGTTTTCGTGGGGGTGGGGGGTCCCGCTGATGCTGAGGGGGTAGCCGATGCCCCTCACGCGTGGAGGTGGGGAAGTGACCACCTCCTTCCCGCCCGCCTCCCTCCAGGGGACAACGCGCCGCGGCGGCTCCTCCTCTTCAGCCCGTCTGGAAGACCGTGCGTGGGGAGGGGGATGGACGCGCTGCGTGGGGAACTCCCCCCTCCCCCCTCCCCACGGGGTACCGAGCTGGGCCACCCCCTCCCAGCACCCTCTTCCCCCGCAGCTCCACCTCCCGGCGGAGCTTCCGTCTGTCCGTCAGCCCGCGGGTTTTCCCCTCTCGGAATGACCTCCCCGGGCAGCGCAGGCCCGCGCTGCTTGAGGCGCTCCCCACTGAGGTGACGGGGGTGGGGTCTGCCCCGGAGCCTCGCCGTGCCCCTCACCTCCTCCTGGTCAGCCCTCCAGCGCTGTATTTAACTCAATAAACACCCTCGGAGGGGGTCATTCCGGCGTGCCCCGTGCTCCCCGAATTGTTGGGGAACCCCCACAGCCGGGCGCAAAGGGTCTGAGGTGAGGGGGGAGTGGGAAGGCGCCTTACAGGTGTCCAGCGTTTTGGGGTGAAACGCTGGAAACTGCTCCTGAGGTGATGGAGGCAAAGCTGGGATCTACACGTGGTCCCTCGGAGTTTCTCGGGTTTTTGGGTGTTTTTTTCTTTTGTGTGGAGTCGGGCGAGGAAGCAGCTGCTGAGCGACAGCATCCGACTGACTGCTTGGCTTAGTCCTGCTCAGACACACAAATATTCCTGCTTTCCCAGCTTCTGTGGGAGCGGAAGCTGGCTTTTTGTTCCTAAAGATTTGGATTCTGACAAGGCCTGAAGAGTAAAGAGGACAAGGAATAAAATCAGAAAATAAAGAGTAACCTTGACCAGGGCCCAGGAAACTCACCTTTCTGCCTTGGTGCCTGCCTAGGGCTGGACATATACCACATGAGGAGTTAAAAATTTTGAATTATGCTGGACTCAAATGCTTGATTAGGTTTGTCACTAACCTGTGAAATCAAGAGAATTATGTATAGAATACACTACATGTATATGCTCACTCCAAATCTTACTGTTGGTGGACATGTGTTTAGATGGACTTAGGTAGTGGGTGAGTTGTAATGTATCAGTGTGCAAAGCACTACTGCTGTGTTTCTTGGTTTGGGGTCTTTTTTATCTCCTAGAAGTATATTGTCACACTACATCCATGCAAGATAAATTAAGCTGGTGTTATGCCAGAAAACTTGAACTAGTTTGATGCTGTCTTTTTCTTCTTAGCAGGTGCCCACTCATATTTTCTAAGGTCTGCAGAAGATAACTGGACACATCAGCTCTGGACTGAAAGCTGTATGGTAGAGCAGTTAATGTGGCACAAAGCTCCAGCTAATGAACTGAGCTGAGTGCCAGGGTATGTTATTATTGAGCTCTGCTGCAGCAGTCCAATTGCTGTCAAGGCTCACTGTGTCCAGCTGCATGACTTGTGTAGAAATAGGGAGGAGAGGGTAATTCTCACTTTGTATGTCTGAGCTGCATAAAATATGCACAGGACTTTTCTGTACTTTTAGTATTTCTTCCTTCCCCAGATGCTGAGCAGTGCCACTGTACACAGTGTTTGCACTTGGCAAGTGTGGTCGAGATGCTTCTGCGTTGTCTCTAGATGCTGCTCTGCCCCCCCCATGTCACTTCAGTTCATAGAATCATAGAATCGGCTGGGTTGGAAGGGACCTCAGAGATCATCATGTCCAACCCTTGATAGACTACCGCTGCAGTTACCAGCCCATGGCACTGAGTGCCACATTCAGTCTTTTTTTAAATATCTCCAGGGACGGAGAATCCACCACTTCCCTGGGCAGCCCATTCCAATGTCTGATCACCCTCTCAGTAAAGAAATTCTTTCTAATGTCCAACCTAAACTTCCCCTGGCACAACTTAAGACCATGCCCTCTTGCTGATAGTTGCCTGGGAGAAGAGCCCAACCCCCCCCTGGCTCCAGCCTCCTTTCAGGGAGTTGTAGAGAGCGATGAGGTCTCCCCTGAGCCTCCTCTTCTCCAGGCTGAACACCCCCAGCTCCCTCAGTCTCTCCTCATAGGATCTCTGCTCAAGTCCCTTCACCAGCCTGGTTGCCCTCCTTTGGACCTGCTCCAGGACCTCAATCTCCTTCCTGAACTGAGGGGCCCAGAACTGGACACAGGACTCGAGGTGTGACACCAGGCTCAGGGCTCTTGGGGGCTTTGCTGGCACAGAACATGGCTGATGTCTTTGTTGTCAGTGTCTTGCCCAGAGGATGAAGTTGGTTGAGCCCTTTGGGTGCTGTGGCCGAGGTTGTACTGCAGGAGTTCCACAGGGATTGCTCAGCCCAGAAGTAAGCTGTTTTACACTTGGAGGAGCCTGCTTGAGGAGCCTTCCTGTGTCCTCTGGAGAGCTCAGGCTGGAAGGTACCAGCATTGCTGTTGACTGTCTCAGTGTCAGAACATGCCAGTCCAGTGTGTAATGGAGCAGATAGAGGGGTATGTAATGGTCCTGTTGGACTGCCTGTCAAGTGACTTTAGTGTTTGGTAAAGAAGACAGGCTTAGGGCCAAATCAAACTCATTTTTACCATGTATATTAACCGTAGGCTCTGTACCTTCAAGGCATGTGGCTTGAAAACCTGACATGTTGAGCAAACTCTTTTGGTGAATGAGAGTTTGGCACCTGAAGATGCTGCATATAGATTTAGTTTGAAGTGATCAGAAAGCGATGCAGTTCTTGCACAGAAACATTGGTTCCCATACAAAGAGTGGAATTTCTGGTGCTGTTTTCTCTAGGATTGTAATTCTGCCTTCCTTCCCCATCATCATTCCTTGACTTCTCTTTGTTGGGGTTCAAAGGAGCTGGTATTTGTGGGAGGAAATATCTCAGGTAATCAGTTAATTTTTTTTCTAAATACGGATTTGTGTTACCTTATCAGGACGAGGCAGACAATGGGATTATAGCTGTTGGAGTGACAGAAGGTAGGAATGTTGGCAGGAGTGATGGTGTACCTACAGCTGCCATTGCTGTGCATCTCTTATGCCTTTCCCTTCAACGGGGCAGTCTTACTGCACTGCTGTTCTGCAGAAGGAGCTGTGTGAAATATGGCTTTGCTTTCCTGGCTGGAAAGGAATGCAGAACAGCATTTAGTCCCCATAAGTAAAAGGGACTGTCAGCAGTACAGTTGGATACTCAGTACCTTTTTGAACAGGTGTAAACTCTGCCCATTTTATTGCATTTTCTTTTAATGGCTCTTGCTGTTCCTCCCCACCTTTAAATGAGGCGCATTGTGTATAAGCTTATATACAGGATGTCACTGCACTGACTGTAACCTTTTTGAGGGAAGTAGATGGGGGCAGTGAGTGTCTCATCCTTGCACGTGTGCCTTGACACTCACTTGACAACTGGTGTTGGGCAACTTCCTGCTCTGAGATGCTGCTGTCAGCAGCACTTGGTGACTCAGAGCAGCGCCCAGCTCATCTCTTGACAAGTGCACACTTGCAGTCTGCAAACCTCGTCCGTGTCCCAGCACAGCAACTGAAAGGGTCTCTTTCAGGGCGTGGTGTGTCTCTCCCCAGATCCAGCAGCTTCCTCAACTCCCAGAAAAGACACCCTGAGGTGAAGGGTGTCTTGTGGAAAATCTGGAGATGCTGCTGTGTTTGTTTGCTGTCATATTACATGTGCCTTCTAACTTAGTGCACTCTGTGTGATGATGAAGTCTCCACCCCACCTTTGCTCTGAGGTACTTGCAAAATAAAATTTCTGTCAAGTGGGAGACAATTCACCTGTGCTTTGGTAATAAATTATGTTGTATGGAAGAAGTGCTGTCTGATGTCAGCCAGCATCCTTATGACCCTATTTACTCTGATTCCTCCCTGTGAAGCCCTATGGCTTTAGAAACACAAGGGTTGGGTCACAGTCACTTTTGGAGAGTGGAGTGCTCCTCAGTAACGAGCTCCTGGAGGTTTCCATGGTCAGGAGTCAGGGAGACTAGATATTGTGGCTGGGGTAGAAATACCTGTGTGACTGATTGCTGGAGTACCAGGACTATTTTGAGAAGTCTGGAATCTGTACAGATAAGAAGATATATGACAAAAGTCAATGATGTGGATTTTCTTTCCCCTAACGTGTTCAAATTTTTTCCTGCCATGTTCAGACCCTCCCTATGTTTTCTTCCAAGATTTGAATTTGTTAGGGGTGCCATTAAACAGGCTATTGCTGCTGCAGAAATCACCCTCCACCCCAGCTTTTCCACATCCTCAGTGAGGATTAGATTCTAAATTGGGAATGTTTTCACCCTGTTCCTGCTGACAGAAAATCCAAATAAGCTATAGTTGGGTCAGCAATACCCACCTGTGTGGGCTGCCTCACAGGATGGCAGTTGTGGTCTAAGGTGCCTGAACTTGCTGATGAGGTGGGTTTGAAAGGCAGGGCAGGGCTGAGACCAGGTCTGCAGCCTCGTGTGCAGACCTTCCTCTGTGGTCTGTGACAAACCTGGCCTCCCTGCCTTACAGCCACAAACACACTCACCTCAGTGTGCCTTTGAATGGCAGCATCAGGTATCTTTGACTTCACCAGCACAGCTGATGTTTTCTATCTGTTGAGAGCTGGGTGAATGGTACACTGGTGATGCTGCTCAGTCCTTGAGTTCTTTGGTTTGTGCATTTTGGTATCCCACCAGTGTGCATCATGAGAGTCATCATCATGATTTTCTTCTGGACTTTGTGATTTGTGTGACTAGGTGTATTCCCAAAGCTCTTCTGGAGAAGCTTGTCTTATTACCTCACACAGGCTTTGCTGCTTTTGATTATTTTCAGTGCATCTGTATCTTGTAGTGTGTAGCTACTTTTAATTCCTGGTTCATCTATGGTCCCCTACTTGCTTTCTTTTTAACACTCTCACTGAATAGTGTTGTGCTTAGATTTGGGACAAGTATATGGTTGTCTAAAAGATAATTACAGGATGCAGAGAGAGATCAGTGACTGGAAAAGTTTCACAAAGTAAAGCTGAGTGAGTAGGAGCTGGGAAGCTTCCTGCCAAGTAGCAGCAGTGATTGCTCATCCCTCATCCTCTGGCCTGTGAGGACCATCACCAGACCAGTTATTGGCCAGTTTGGTTTTCTTTAGGAATGCTGAGTCATCAAAGTATGAACGAGTATGCTTTGGGGCTTTAGACCTTGCAATATGAGAGGTGTCAAATGGCATCATGAATTTCTACAGTCTAGTTTTGCTAGCATAGCATAGTTTCTTCTGTGTTTAGAGAAACTTGTGTGTTCTGTTGCCTTCCATCTGAAGTGTACCTCAACACACAGACCCTGTATGATTAAATTGGGCCATTGTTCTCTACAAGAAACCTACTTTGTCCAGTTGTTCAAGGTGGGCTTATGACACAGAGGAAAATACAATTTTATCCTATGACCATTATGAGCAGGGGGACAATTCTGATATAAAGTAATTTTGAAACAGAAGTTCAACAGTTGTAGAGCAAACCCAAGATCGAGTTGGCCAGGAGGTCAGTGCAGTGAAGAGCATTGCTTTGCTGTTCTTAAGACTCTGGAGGAAAACTTTTTTTGGGTGCAGGAGCTGGGGAACAGCAGTTGGTGTCAGTTTTGCAATTGCAAAGTTGTACTGGTAAAGTGGCAGTGGCTTTGTGCTCCAGCTCTGACTCTGTTTTCAGATTAAATCTTGCAGAAGAGTCACTTGGGGAGAAGCTTTAAATTACTGGTTTTCAGCTGAAAATGAGGAATTTTTGTATTTTAAGGCTGAAGAAGGAAGAAAAGCAGGGGGGAAAAGAGAACATTAAGTTGGTAAATTGACACTGACACCAGCTGAAAATGTAGCTATGTTATCTTCTGTTTCAAGAGGGTGGTCGAGAAATATGTGGAAGGGTTACCCTGGAAAGGGAATTGGTATCAGAATTATTTTGCAAGGCATTTGCTTATGAAGCCATTTGCTCATGGCTCATTTGTGAACATAGTTATGGCTTACATTTTTACATTTTTTCTTTTTTTTTTTTTCTTCACGTTTTAGTCCATTTAGCAAGTGATGTACTGAATTTAAGGAACATGACATGGAGGCATCTTGAAGGATGGTATTGGCAGTAAAGCATTTTTCTAAAAATTACATTCCCTGTAACTTCCCCCCACTCCTGTTTCTCTGACACGAGAGATTTTCCTAATAGTTTAGATTTCACTGCTGTGATTTTGGTTTTTTTTCACTTACCAGTTTTCATGTGCATGTTTTAAATCTGAGGTATAGGGAACCCAGCCCATCAGCAATTGCAGCCTTTGGAAAGGCTTCAAAGTTTCAAACTTCCCCCAGCCAGTGCTGGAATAAATGTCCCAAAGGCCAGGCACAGTGTCTAGGTTGGGGTCTGGGCCTGTCCATGAGCTGACATATAATTTTTGTTTTGGATATTTATTTAAATTACAAAACCCTTTTGTTTTTGTCTGTATGTGTACTCTTTAGATCCCAGATGTTTGAACCAGAGAAGAACCAATTCTCCTTTCAGTAATTTTGCTTTTCAGTTAAGTCTCTTAGTGCCTGTGCTTTCTGAAGTTTATGACATTTTTCAGACAGTGTCTTTTTAAAAAATTAGGAATGCTCAAGGTTTGTAGTTTTTGCAGAGGTAACAGTAGGAGTGGTATGTAGAAAGGCTCTTGCTTATACATACTCTAATAGAAACCAAGATCACTGCTAAATTTTTTATGTATCATAAGTGAAAGGGTGTAAAAGGGCTATACCTGCAGGGAGGAGGGGAAAGGACAGGTGACCCAAAACTAACCAGCAATGTATTCCATCCCATATGTGTCATGCTTACTGTAAAACTAAGGCATCATGAGGGTCAAGTGCTCTTCTTCCATGGCTGGTGCCCAAGGAGGACTCTGTTCTTTTGTCTTCAATCCTGATCCATATGATACTGAATTCAGTAACTGGTTTCAGTAACCTGCTGCTGAGTCCAGTCTGGGACTTTCCTGATGTCCGTGCTGCAGTGGTAGTGGTGACATGATGACATGATCATCATTGGGGAGCTAGATACTGGTTTTGTATTTATGCGTTTATATTTCATTATTTTCTCATTAATATTTTCTTACTATTTGTTTGTTCTTACTGGTTGGTTAAAGCTGTTTTAAGAGAGCATTGTCAGTAGCCAGCCCAGCCTTAAACCTTTGACAGAGGGAGGCTTGGAAGTATTTCAGTGAATACCTGGAAACCCTCACTTCTCTTTTGAGCCTACCAATGCCACCTTTAAAAAGAAACCCCTGAGCTATGGACAAGCTGTCTGGTCCTTGGTTGTTTCAGGGGTTTTTTGTTTTGGTTTGGTTTTTTTCAGGCTGGCTTGGAGAAGTCAGTAATAGCCTTTTTAATGTTTGTGTGTTTTTTAAGCAATTATTTCCACCATCTTTACAAGCCAAGAGGAGTGGGAAGGGCCAGTCCTCCCCAGCTGTGGGAGGTGCATCTCTGGGATGCCTTTTGTCACCAGGAGTACAGCTGCTCTCTTGTCTCCTCCCCAGAGGACAGGTCCCAGCTTGCTGAAATCTATGGCCGGGAGGCAGTTTTGTCCCCAGGAGACTGTAATGCATTTAGTTGTCTTGGATACGTGACATCATATACTGCTGTAATCAAATATAGGCCTTTTGCAGGGGTGGGTGGCAGGGGTTTCAGGCTGACCTCTGTCTGAGGTGGGCAGGGGATGGAGCAAGGCAGCTTCAGACAAAGGAGATGAAGGGCAGAGGAAAATGTTAAGTTAATGGAGGTGAGGGGGAGGAAATGGTCTGGTGTCAAAGCTTTCTGGTCAAGCAGATGTGGTCCTTTTTATCAATGAGTTCTTACTAGTTGTGCCTAGATATTTTCATTGCTCTTTCCTCTGGTGCACAAAACCTTCTAGCTGGACCTGTGTTGTGTTCATGCTGGCTTGGAAGTCTGTCCGGAACTTCTGTGGGCTAGGGGTGGAGTGACATTTATTTGTGTAATTCTTGGGATGTTTTAACAACACAATACCTACATGGATGGTATTTTAAATGCCATCAATGTCAATACGCTTCCTGTAAATGCAAAGGAATATAAAAAATAGTAGAAGATTTAGCTATTGCATGCAAAAAGCATGTGCCCATCTTTCAAAATACTCTCTCAGAGCCTGTGTATGTTATGTTAGTACTTAAGTTGTGTGTGTGTGTAGCAAATGGCCCAGTTCTGTAACTAAGGCTTCATGGCCTGACTTTGTTGCAGACTGCAGCTGCAAAGCTGCTCTCATTAAAGTGTGATATCCAAAAGAGGCAATTTTTAGCTATTAAAATCATATTCTACCTCTCATATTTATACAGAGCATGGTTAGATTTTTTGTTGTTGTTAATTTTTATTTTTTAAATCTGGAGGGAAATTACTCTACTGTTATCAGGTTTCAGGTCTTCCCATGACTAGCACAGGTGACTCACTGGCTGGTCCTACAGGCATAAATAGGTGTGTGTTTAGTTGTAGAGGAGGTTGTCCTAACCTGGGGCACTGGGGTGGTGCAGATGCCAAATTGCATCTTTCATCTGATGCCACTGGAGAGAGAAGAAGGGTCAAGCAGCAGCTCTGCTCATGCAGTAACTTGGAACAGAAGAGGCTATGGCATCTTTTAACAAAAAGTCTGAATTCTTTCCTACCGGGTTGGTGAGCCCAGGTATGGTGACCATAGTACTAAAATGACAACTGCGCACTGTTTCCTGCAGTACCACTTGGTTTTGGGTAAAATCACTTTTGGTGGGATGGAGGTATCTGCTACAGCTTTTTTGTTCCCTGGGCCTGGATTCTGCTAGAGCTTAAAATTCTTCAAGAAGGGCTGCTGTAAAAAAGCATGCCTCCCTGCTTACCTGAAGGTATGCATAAGTGGTCTTCTGGTGTTGTTGAACAGTTGGCCTGTTAAAGCAGCCTTGTCTTCAAAAATTGCTCATTCATCAAAGCATTTGCTTCTGTAGCAGCACATAGTGGTGCTCAAGGTCTTCTGTCAAAATTAAGTCATAGCTGGGGATGTCTATGGGGTGTGCAAACCTGGTTTAACCCCAGGTGCACTCTGCTAGGCTGAGGACTTTCCAGCCTCCATTATCATTCCCAAACTTGGCTCTCCAGTGTGTTGGGAAGAAGATTGCTTCTGTCCTCTTAGGGCTTCTCTGAACCTGACTGCCATTTGAATTTATGTGCAGCCTTAATCAGCCCCTTTGGACCTGGGCTCTGCTGTCCTGGTAGCAAGCAGCCTGGGAGAGCAGGACTTCACTGGGCTTTGGGTACTGGACCCGTGTTTTTGGGAGGGGAGGTCCTCTCCTGGCTTTTCCTTGCTCTCCTGAGTGATGCCAAAAATCCCAAGACTGCTGCAAAGAAGGTTGTCTCTCTCACCTTGTTTGTGATGTGCCCCGACTTTTATTTAAGCAACCTTGATGGAGTTTTCAGCCTTTTAATCTTCTTACCCTAGAATCATAGTCCTCTGTCTCTTATTACCGTGCAAAATAACAGGCACCTCGGCTGCAGTACTTGAGGAGTGGATGTGTTGTTTGGCTTTTCTTCTGAAGGTACTTGCTTCAGGATGCTTCAGTTCCTTGATTTGGATTCCTGATGCATCCAAAGGCTTAGGCTTTGAATACTTTGGCTTTCAGTTGCAAGTGTTAATACTAATTAACAGCAGTGTGATGTGTTACTGTGTACTTACTGGTATGGCAAAGCACAGGGTTTAGAGTGTAAACTGCTGCACATTTTTCAGAGGTGTGCTTAAAGCATGTTATTTCTACATTTGCATGTCTGGAGGTTGCCTTCCTACTCTGCCCGTGGGTCTGGGGCTGTCCCCAGAGGAACTTCACAGAGTCTCTGGGCATTCAACATGCCAGGTTAAATGGTTGCCATCTGCCATCCTCCTAGAAGTGCCTTGTAGATGCCACAGGGAGCCTGTCTCAGCAGCTGAGCAGGTGTGTGCCATTTGGAAATTGATTCCTTGCAAGGATTTTGCTACCCCTGGAGTAGCTGAAGAGGCAGGGAAGATGGCAGTAAGGGACTAAAGAAGTGGAAAATAAATTTCACTGCAGTGCTCATGTACACTCAGCCTTGCTTTGCTGCTAGGTTTCCCTGTCCCCTCCCTGCCTGTTCCATAGAAGTGCTGCTAAGGAAGCGTGGCTGGGAGAACTGTGAAGAGGTAGTCATAGTGGCCACCTCTAACCTTGTTTGCATCAATCCTCCCACCTGGTAACAGTGAGAAATGTTAGGAAAAATCTGAAGTTCCAAATGTATACAGTTTTATCTTTCTTATCTCTGTCTCCTCCCATTCCTCTTTACTGTGGCTTTCCTGCTTGGTCATGCTTGTCCACAAAACCCTGCGAGCCTACAGTAAAAATGGCTTTGGTGCATCCCGTGACCCTTACAGGAAATATTAAACCCCAAATATAATACGAAATATTAAACCCCAAATACCATTAAGTGGTGTAATTAAAACCAAGGGCTTGGTAGCTGTGTTCTCACAGTTCCATCAGCTTCCAGCCAAGCAGAGCACACATGGAGGGAAAGAAATTAGGAATTCTGGATATTTTTGGAGGGAGTTTGGATTAAGTTTTTGAATTCAGAATTACAAGTTTGCATGAATGAAGAAGGGGCTTTGGACAGCATTCAAGCTGACCACTTGTGTGCTTTCAGATATGCTCCAGTGGCACTGCTGTTGCTCCCCACCAGGTTTCCACAGGCAGAAAGCTGTGCAGTCTCAGATGAGTAGTATAGAGACAATCCTATGGCTTCATGGCCCTTGAGCATTTGGGAAGTGAGATCCTATGGGCTGCATGGCCCTTGGGTGTTTGAGAGGTGCTGAGATCCAGAGGTCCACATAGCCCTTGGGTGCTTGAGAAGTGAGACAGACATAAACACATCTATCTGTTGATGGGCCCCATCTGTGGGATATGCCTGGAAGTTGTGGTGGCTGTTCCTTGTCAAGGGGAAGGGTGAGCTTCTGATGGCTTTGCAGGCCTTTGCAGTAGGAAAGCTGCCACTGTTGGTTTCTTCTTCAGACTGATGCAGTAGCAGGCCAGAGCAAGCTGGGCAGAATTAGAGGTTACAGTATTCTGAGATCAAGCAAAGCAAGAGGGAGCTGGGGTTGTTCAGCCTGGAGAAGAGAGGGCTCTGAGGAGACCCAATAGTGACCTTCCAGTATCTGAAAGGGACCCACAGGAAGGCTGGAGAGGGACTGTTTGCAAGGGCATGTAGTGATAGGATGAGGGGCAATGGTTTTAAATTAGAGTAGATTTAGATTGGATGTTAGGAAGGAGTTCTTTACCATGAGGGTAGTAGAAAAATGGAACAGGTTGCCCAGGGAGGTAGTTGAGGCCTCATCCCCGGAGATACTCAAGGTGAGGCTCGACAAAGCTCTAAGCAACCTGATCTTGAGGATGTCCCTGCTTTATGCAGGGGGGTGGACTAGATGAACTTTAGAGGTTCCTTCCAACCCAAATTATTCTATGATTCTAAGTGCCAATTAAATAAGTTAATAAGTTTTTCTTCCCTCTGTATTTTGAGAAAACTGTGAGTGTACCCAGGCCGTATTTTTGTTGTAAACCAGACTATTTACCCCATTTCACCAAAGGAATAACTAGTGAGCTAAAACTTGCACGTGTGAGTGTGTTCTTGATCTCAGTGCTGACTGAAAAGATTTGCAAAGGGATATTTAATGCAACATCAACCCAGCACTAAAATTACTAATACATTTTTGAGAGGTATAAGCTAGTACAAAGCTGGCTAAAGATGCTCTGAAGGAGGAGGTAAAGTTAATCATTGTAAGGAAAACGGTGCTACTCATGTTTTAGCAGAATTGGGGTTTTTCTCACTGTATGGATTTTATCACTAACTCTTTGTTTGCTTGGGGTTTTTTAAGGGTTGAAAAAGTAACCTAAGCATATGGATGTGTTTAAAGCCAGAAATTACTGACTGCCAATATAAATCTGCTTTGATGACTTGGGGGAGAAGTAAATTATATGGAGGGAAAAGTTATTTTTGACCAGTTATTTGAGCAGTTCACTTTGCTTTATTTATTTACTTATTTATTTATTTATTTTTAAATTACTGAGCTGGTAGCTAATCATGCCCATCCCTGTAATTAAATAGAAAATTTGGAGATGGTTTCCAGCACTGGAACTTGTAAGCAAAGCTGTAGGTATTGCTGTCAAAACAGCTTTGCAATAGCTGGTGCAAGTGTATGAGCAGATGAAGAGAAAAGAAATGGCTGGTGGGAAACCCAGTGTGTTTTCTGGGGGAGGCACAAATTCAGTACCCCACACCTGCCTGGCATGAGGCAGGGCTCTGTCTCCTGTTCAGGAGCACAAAATGGATGTTTCCTGGGGCCTTTCTGTGTCACTTTATCATGTCACTATCTTGCACATTGCTCCCCTCCTCCAAAATTAGGAGGCTGGGCAGATGCATCTCCGGGCAGGCTGGGCAGTGGAATTGCATGGACACTGTGAGGTGGTCAGGATGGAGCCAGCTGACAGCCTGGGTTTGTAGGTGGGACAGCCACCCACAAGCTGTGAACAAGCTGGCCAACTACTTGCCTCTGCTTTGTAGGAAAGATGCAAGTGTGTGAAGTGTGTGTGAGTAAAACTGTTGCAAGGAAATGTCCAGTAACTCCATGGAGCTGCCTGGTGAAGTATGATACGGAACCTCTCCTACTCTTGCAATGGAGCTCTTGCAGTAGGAGCCTGAGTATAAAACCAGAATGATAGATGGATAACACATGTACTGGGACAGGGAGCTGGGCTGGTTTGGGTTTATTTTATTTGGTGGCTTTTTTGTGTTGGGTTTATTTATTCTTATTATATTTTTACAGTTAGTACAAACTGCAGATTTACTGGTGAGCTGCATCCATATTCAGGGTGCCTTTTATAGTGGGCTTTATGTATGTGTGTCTGTGTGTGTAAATATGTATCTTGAGTGGTTTTTTTGGGCTGTATTTCTGGTACAGCTATATTGGCCAAAGCTGTAGGTGCAGTGAAGCTTTAACTTGGTCACACCAGCAGTCAAAACAGCTGTTAGCATAACATAGTTTGCTAGATAGGACTCCTTTTAAAACTCTGTGAGCCAGAAGGTGCTTTTTGTTTGTGTAATGCTTCTACACCATGGGTAGCCTTTTAGACCATGCATTTTGGGTGGCAGTTTTTAATATATATATATATTTGTATTTTATATGTATTTTTTCATTTAGATAAAGGTTCAAAGCAAGTGATTACCCATTATTGCTGCAGCAGGTCTGAGGTGTCACCCCAGCAGATGGTCCCTTCTCACCAAAAGCTGGTCCCACCACACTCTGCTCTGCAGGGAAGCCTGTATTAGAGCAGCAAGAAGCCCTTGCAGGAGGGGAAAGAAGGTCTTTTGGACCTGGGAAGCTCCATGGAGCCCAGCTGATGAACTGATGGGGTGGCCAGATCCTTCCCTGATGGAAAGAGGAGAGGCAGTATTTGGGAATGACTGTGACTTGTAGGGGGTTGTAAAGGCTGTGCAGAGACCACAGTATCACTTTACATTGTTGTAAGTTTTGCAACTTACTTTTTACTCTTTGGGCACCAGTGCCAAAATCTTATCAATAGGGTCAATTTACAATGTGAGTATGACTGTTAAGGTCGTCTTCAGATTTCAGATATTGACATCAAAATATCCGTTATTTCTGTACTGAAGTTGGCGTTTCAGGATAGATACAGCAGTTTCCAAGTGCTTTCTGTAAGTTCTGGTTATAAGCCAGGAGGAGTTAAAACATGCTCATGAGATTACTGGGGGGCTCTCATCAGTGACTGCAGTATTCTATCGTGGTGTTGGGATGGTACAGCTCTTCATTTGGGTTTGGTGGGCTGCTTCTGAACATTATTTTGAAGGTTTGCATTGGTTAGCTGATGTGGTGGTGTTAGGTCACAGGCTGGACTTGATCTCAGAGGTCAACCTTTCCAGCCTCAGTGATTCTGTGATTTCTGACCATCTCCTTCATTGCAGACCAATAAAGCTAAATGGGTCCAGTCACTGGAATGACTCCGGATAAGAAAGCTGAAACACCAGGAGCAGAAAAAGCTGCAGGACTGCATCAGTGTCATGGGATGGGAAGCTTGCCCAATGCAGGCAATGCCAGCAGGCCTAAGGCCACTGTGGTGGACAGAGATTCAGCAGACGACGAGCTCACAAATTTGAACTGGCTACATGAGAGCACTAATCTGCTAACAAAGTTCAGCCTCGGAAGTGAGGGTCTTCCCATTGTTAGCCCCTTATATGACATTGAGGGCGACAGCGTGCCATCCTTCTCACCATCCTGCTACCAGAACCCTGAAAAAAAATCCTCCACTTCCAAACCCCCTTACTCTTTCAGCCTTCTCATCTACATGGCCATCGAGCATTCCCCCAACAAGAGCCTGCCAGTCAAAGAAATCTACAGCTGGATCCTGGAGCGCTTCCCGTACTTTGCCACAGCACCCACTGGCTGGAAGAACTCAGTCCGACACAACCTCTCCTTGAACAAGTGTTTCCGAAAGGTGGAGAGAAGCCATGGCAAGGTGAGACCTGGTGGGAGGGAGGGAGTGCTTCAAGTTTGAAATTCAGGGGGAAAGCTTTGTTGTTCTCAGGGAGTTCTCGGTTTCACTTTTTTTGCCCTCCACATTCTCTAATGCTTTATATGCAGGGATGGTTTGGAAATGCCACTTCTGAGAAATCACAGGATGATAAAAGCCTCTTGGTTTTGTAATTTAATACTGACCTGGGTAGACCTAGCTGTAATGCATCTTTTAGAAAGCTGCCTAACATGCTGTTTGCAAAGGACTCTGCTTCCACATAATTTCTTTAGCCTTCAATAACCAGGCTGAAAATTCATCTATCTGAGGATCTCTTTTTGCTGCTTAAACTTGTGCCGGCTCTACTTTCCTATGCTGAAATTTCAGAGTGTGGTCCTCCATCCCAGTTTTCCCAGCACAGACATGGCTATGATTGCACTGGGCAGCAGAAGAGATCCCAGAGTTGCCAAGCAGCTTCCCTGCTGGCCTGGCATGGGTGTTGCCTGTTTGGGTGCAGGTGCAGTGTTCTGCAGGGTGCTGTTGCTTGCAGGCATGCTGTTTCTGTGTGGCTGAGTCTTCCTCAGTCTCAAAACTGTCCTGAATATTAAACTGACATTTTAACCTGTGATCTTCTCTTGTGCTTAGCACAGCTCTATCTTTTGAATAATCATCTTAATTCTTACATTCAATATCTCTTTAATATCTGTCATAATATGTGTGTGTCTGTGTGGTGCAGACACCAGCTTCACTACTTAAAAGCCAAGGTTACTCCTTTTCTGTACAAATTATTTCTTCAGATTTATATCATTTTACTAGTGACTTCCTCTCTCCCTCTCCCATTTCCCATCCATTCCTCAAAGCCAGCTCTGACCTAAAGAAACCAACAAACCACATACCAAAAGTCAACAAACAGATCTTGGCCCACTGGGAGGTCAACCCAAGTGCCAACAGGCTTGTTATCAGAAATACATGCAATGCCTGGTGTGTGTGTCAGCCCCCACTTTAGATGGAGGTCCTGGAGCTGAGTGTGCATCACCACTTCTCAGTATCCCTACTTTTACATAAAGCTGTAAAGATGTTACTTTCCAAAGCAACAACCTTGCCCTGAAAAAAAATAATATTTTTTTTACAGTTCTGTGGCAAGCCTAAAAACTCCCCCATAGTGGAGTCTTGTTGAGTTTTGGGGTGGGCTTTTAATGTGGCTCCAAGGGCTGCAATGGAATAACTGAGTTGCTGAGAGCTGTGACTGTGTCACAGGACAAGACCTGAACATCAACTGCAGCCTGTCACAGGTGTCACAGGTGCCCTTAAGGGACAGGGTGGCTCTGGGAAGGGAGACATGAGTTTCAGAGAACTGAAGTAGGGAAATCTCCTTAAATGGTGTTTAGGTTCCTTCTGTCTCCATATCTGCCCCTTAAGCTTCTTTCCATCCTGAAAACCCTCACCACTTAGGAGTTAGCAGTCAAAACTTGTGTCTTGACATGTGGGTGGCAGGAGGCTGAGGCTGCCTGGTGCAATACTGACTCTGCCAGTATTGCTGGGCTCCAGGCTGCTGAAGAAAAGTCAAAGTATGGCTTGTGGCTAGAAAGAACACCTCTAGCAAGAAAAACAAACTCGAGTAGGTACCACCACTACCAGTAAGGTGATGGTGACGGGCCCTGTCAGCATATTCTCAAGGCTCTAGAGGCTGTACAACTTTCTAATTCTTAAGAACACAAACTGCATTCACAAAAAGAAACCAAAACAAAAAAACACAAGCAAACAAAAAAAACCAAAACAAAACACCACGCTGCAAAAAAGTGCTTCTTGACATTTTGCCAAAGCTTCCCTCTTTTCAACACACAGTAGTTAAATCTTTACTCTCTCCCCTGCTTAAAAAAAAGACCATGTCAGGGGTATTGCTCTAAATGCTCACCCCTTTGGATGAGCTCCTCAGGTGTCTTGCAGAGAGTGATAGTAGCTTGCAAGCTTGTCTTGTTCATGATATTGCTTGTAATCATCGACTAGCAATGCCTTGAGGTGCTTCTCTGAGAGGCTAAGATAATTTTCTACTTTTGTTCATTTTTTCTTTGTTAATAGTATCTTAATTGTGTCTGTAAAGGAGCATGTAGTCAGCTTCCTTCTGTCCCAAGTGCCCCTGAAAGCAGAAGTGTCTATGGTGTGTTGCATGAGAGGAGCATGTTTTATTCTGTAACAGCAGAGTAAGAAGGGTTTTAAAGCATTTCAAATTAATCTGTGCTCTCATATTGGAAAAGTGTAAATACCTGACAGAAGAGGAAGGTCAGTGCTCCACCATCCTGGGGCAGGCTGCTTTCTGACATCTCCCTGGGTGTTGCTGTCAGTCATCAGAACTCGGAGGTCTGGCAGCAAGAGCAGGAAGAATCCTTCCTCGTGTTTGCCATAACGCTAATATTTTCCTTTGGACTTCACATTTTGAAGTGAATCTCCTGGTTTTCCCCCGACTTACTCACATGAACTGGCACTGCAGGGAGTTTCAAAACACACAAACTGGGTTGATCTCATGCTAACCTGGCAGAGGTGTTGCAGCAGTATGCTTGCTGTGCCCTGACTGCTTCCAGATGTTGTCCTGAAGACCCTGCTGTAGCAGATGGGAAGTTAAAAAAAAAAACCAACCCAAGGCACATGCAGGTGATCTCCCAGCACCAACTTTCTTGTTCTGCAGAGCTGTTTCCACCAAGCTGCACCACGCTGTGCTGTAGCCATAGCTGTGAATGGTCCTTCTGTTTGCACATATAATTGTAGCAGATTGCTAAATCTGATGACCTTCACCTTTCCAGTTGTAGCAGGCTGTTGGTGTTCTGGAGTCTAGCAGGGCATTCAGCAGAGGCTGAGGGAAGGCTGTCCTTCCTTGGATTGCTGAAAAATGCTGTGTGTTATGGTAGTTTTTGCATGAGTTGAAGGGTACTGAGGGGAAAGTAACTGCTTTGAGATGTCTTATGAGCCAGCACTGTAGCTGAGAGGAAGAACTCACGCCATGGAAACTGGATGTATGTGTGTCAAATCCATGCTAAAACATACATTACCCTTTTTGTATTCATGTACTGTGATACTGATGTATCTAAGTGGTTAGTCAAGGTGTACACCTGGTGTTACACTTATGAGCTGAAATACCCTTTCTTATTAGAGTTGTAGTTGAGCTCATATCTGCAGTCACCAGACACATGAGATTTTAGTGGTTCTCCAGTAAAGGTGGTTGGGAGCTGGAGACATTGCTTGAGTTGGTCCCTGGGACATCTGCCTGTCTTCCAGTATAGCTCTGTGGCCCTGATGCCCCGGAAAATATGAAGGTGTGATTGCAGGCTAGTGATCCTTAGAAGACATGGTTTATGCTCTTTGCATCTTAAGTATTGTCACACAGTCTTGGGCTGAGGGCAAGAGAAGTCTGCAGTGGTGTTTATTTAAGGGAGCAATGCCTGACACACAGCATGGGAGGAACTGGAGTGAACAGAGGTTTGGAGTTGGAAGCCCTGAAGAGTCTCCCTGCTCTTTGCTGGATTTGTTTCTACAATTGTGGGGTTGGGGATTTTTTATTAATTAATACCACTGGAGAGAAAATGTGCAAAGAGGTGCAAGTGGTATCTGCATCAAGCATCAGTTTGGCCCTGCTGCTGCCACCTCTGGAGGTCAGGGTAGAGGGGAACAGGATTTGAATATCTTCCAACAGGTCTCCTTTTATTCATCATCATAGCTATGTGTTTTAGGGTTTTTTTTTTATTCTTTCAGTGTTCACTTTTTTTTTTTTGGGGGGGGGGGGGAGGGGCAGGGAGGGAGCAGGAGATGGTGCTGGCTTCACTGCCAGCAGAGGAGGGACTATGGTGGGGTGTTGGTAAAGGACAAGACTGCACCATGGGGGGCATCTTGTTCTCAACACATGTTGCTGTGATCAAGCTCTGGAATGCTGGAGGCTGGAAACTTACTGTTGCTGTGAAATAGTCTAGTGCTTCCAAAGGTAGGAATTATTTTCCCAGTTATCTTTATCTGAATAAATGAAATCCTGTAACTCAGATAAGTAATGTTAGAAAGATGCAGAAGAGATGACAGACCAAAAAATCATCTCAGAACAGTTCACCTGCCCCTTCATTGTGAGGTGGAGGGTCAAAATGGTCTAGTCCTCTGCCCTGACTCTTGAGGGATGTTACAGTAGATGGTAAATTAAAATTACACCTATGTTTCAGCTAGCAGTAATAGTAATCTCCAGAGGTGCCTTAGCATTTTGGATCACCTTGGCTTTGCCTTTGCTAGGAGAAATGGCACTGTCTGTTGCTGTGGTGGTTTTAAAGGTGGATGTATATGTTTTATGGGGTTTTCAGCTCCATTTGTGCACAGCTTTCTCCTAAAGTGTTTCACTCATTTCAGATGTGTGTTGGTTCTCCACTGTGTGTCTTTGATAAGCATTAGGTGTGAGCAGCAGGGTCCACACAAGCAGCCCCATGAGCATCATCTCTGTAGTACAAATGATGGTGTATGAAAGTGCATGGTTTCACTTTACACTTAATCCAATCTTACTATCCAAAGAAATCACCCTGTTTATCACCTCTTGCATTGGACTGAGTGTCTGTATGACTTCAGGATGTCCCCTGACTGTTGCAGTGCCCACACAAAATCACTTTATTGTGTTATCAGGGTAACAGACTAACCCAATTCCGGCTGTAGTCCACAGCAGAACTGGACTGAGTGTCAAACGTTAATGGGGGGCTCACCTAAAGTAGCAAATAAAATAGTGTAAAGCAGAGATGTGCTGATCCAGGGAGTTCCTGAGGCAAAGAGCCTCAAAGCTACCAAGAAGGAGGAAGAAAAAGCCAGTCAGACAGGGGCTTTTACAGAGGAAAAGCAATGAGCCAGCTGGCTGGCCAGGGAGAGGGTCTGGCTCCTGGAGAGGTATAGGGAATGATCAGTGCATTATTCTGTCACGGAGATGATGGATAGAGCCAGTTGGGAGGAGACTCCCTTTTAGTACCTAACTGGCTAAATCATCCTGCCTGTCACCACAGTGAAGGAATTTGCTGTTTCATTAAAGGTAAGCTTGATATATATATCTTCCAGGCTGTGCTCACTTTTAGCATTAAAAGATTAAGATAAGAAAGACTGAGGTTACAAAAAAAACCCAAAAAACCCCAAACCCCAAACCAAGAGATGCTGCAGTTCAGAGATCTTTTTGAAATGCAGTGGCTTCAACTAAAATTACAGAGCAGCATCTCTGTTTCTCATCTGGAGCTCTCCCTGATTTGATTTGTCTCTACTGATAGCAAAAGATTTCCTCTTTTCAGGAAAAGTCTCACGATTTAAACAGGACCACAGAATTACACGCTTTGTAGGTGCTTTTCAGTCTTAAATAAGACATCCATAAAATGGGGTTAATACCCCCTTGAAAGTGTCTGGAGGAGGCCAGCTGACCTCTGTAGGCTTTCCTATAGAGAGATATTCCCATGCAGGTGTAGAGCTGCCCCAGCCTTCTGCCATCTGCATGACCACACCTGTAACATTTGAGTCACCCAAAAAACCTGACACTGCTACTTGTAGAGCTGTTAGCTGATCTATCAGGTCAAAGATTATAGAATTGTTTTAGCTTTTCCTATTTAATTTTCCTCTTTATGGTGCAAGAAGTAGTAGGCTTGAAAACCATCTTTTTTCTTTATAGAGTAAGTATGTGAAGAAATCCTTGAGAAGAGCAGGAGGTGCTTTACCTTGCTTTACTTTTGACATACAAAATTTCATATCAAGATGGACTAGTACAACGGTGTTTATATTATTAGGGGCATCAAGAGCACAAAAATTAGGTTTTTAGGTTTTGAAAATGTGGGAATAACCTATTTTGTAGCAAAATTATTTGACAGGGTGGTGTGAAGTTAAATGAGCAGGTAGCTATATCTAAGCAAAGGGGAAAGCACTTTGTTTTTTTACTTAGAAACCTGTTAATCAGAAGACTATTGATCTACTCACTGATATCTGGAAAGACACATTTACGTGTGTTTACAAAATGTTAAATAAGGTTTACAGCTTTCAGTGGATGAACATGAATGGAAATGGGCCTTTAGAGGAGGAGCAATGGAGAGCCTATCCCAAGCTGCAAGACTTCTGCTTCTGTACCATATAGAAGGGTCTTGGGACCACAGACTCAGTCTGGGAGTATCTGCTTTCCATGCAGGCAATGGAGCTACCTGAGGATGATGTACATCAGCTGTAAAGCAGGGGATGCCAACATCATTGCATTGTGCTGTGTCTTGGGAATACGAAATTAGGAATGACTGTAACAGCCTGGCCCCCAAATTTTTCTAATTTATATTTGCCCCACTCTAATTTTCAGCTTTCTAATTTTTCTTGCAGGTGAATGGAAAAGGTTCATTATGGTGTGTTGATCCTGAGTATAAACCTAATCTTGTCCAAGCACTGAAAAAGCAGCCTTTTCCCTCAGCACTTGCATTTTATACTCCGCCAGCATCACCACCAAGGTAGGTGAATTTTCTCATCTGAGTAGGGTGTGCAGTTCCCTTACTCCACCTGGCAGAGGAAATTAATGTGTGGTTGTTGATGTGTTACTGGCTGCCACCTGAGAGAATTCAAGCCAGGCTTCGGTGGGACCTGCTTGGTGAGGCAGGAAGATGTAATAAGCTCAGGCTTCCCAGGTGCCAGATCTGGGGTTTGTGTCCCAGTTGTCTTCATGGCTGTGGTAGAATTTAAGAGAAGAGGTTGGGGCTGTGCTGGATGCTTCCTGGTGAGCCCCATTTCTCTGGAAGGTAGGCAGTCATAGGAATTGGAACAAAATCCTGGTGCTGTTAGCTTGGAAGGAGGTGTGTGTCTTCTCCTGTTAGTCACTCATCATATATATCAAATGTATATATTTGGCAGTGTTGTCAAAAACAATCAACTTTTCTACAACCTGAAGTGCTTAGAGAGGCTGGATGAAGAGGGGTGTTTTTCTCTAAGCATTATGCAGTGGGAATGGGAAGAACAATCTTGACCATAAACCCACTCTGAGGTGGAGCATGGAAGATTTCAGCAATCCAGGCATGTATGTATTACAACACATTGTAAGATTAGGCAGTAGATTTTGGAGAATTGGAAGTCAATATCATATGTTCTTAGTAGAGGAAGAAGAATGGCATATGGGTCAACCTGAAGAGGTGGGACAGAGAGGATGGAGACAAAAATCAGAGAACACATGGCTGTTGGGGAGCTTGGTTGTTAGATAGGCATGTGGCTGCTTTATCTAGTTCAGCAAAGAATTTGGATGAGATAAGAGATAATTAAGGTCTCTGTACATTGCCCTCTGCCTTAAGCTTACTGTCATAATGAACAAGATGTAAAACTGGTAACATTGAGCAGTCCTTTCTAAGGGTCCAGTGAACATTGACCCTAAGAGCTGGCTCCTTGTGGAAGCCTGAGCTGTCTGGCAGCTGCTGAATGCGTGGAGTGGACTCTTCCAGGTGGGCTTGTCACCTACAAGATGTAAAAGCTGTCCCTTACCTTCCAACTCTCCTGCTCTGCTAAGGTTCATCACGGGCTTGAGTGAGCCAGGAAGAAGTGTTCTGTTTTCCAGCTTTCTGGTGGAGCCAGGAGCATTATTAAATTGGAAAGTATGAGATGACTGGTGATATTGTCAGCTTTGGTTTATGGAAACAAAGATTGTTGAAACTACTGTAATTACACTGTCAGTGGTAATTTTTTTATAAGCATTATTGTTTCTGCATAAGGGCATGGACCTTCTGTTTCTGAGTATGACTTGAGTGAACCTTTAGTCCTTGAAAGCTTTGTTAACACTGTGTCTCTGTCAACATGGTCAAATTTTTAAATTTAGAGATTAATATGGATCAAAAGGTATCTCTGAATGTTGTCTGTGCAGCTAGAGGTGCAGAGGGTCAGGACAAACTCAGCCTAGAGCAGCTTGTTCAGAGCCTTTTCCAGTTAAGCTTTTAATATCTCCAAGGTCTTCAAGATTACTCTAACAATACAAGCACTGAAGTATGGTTTACCCAGCTTGGATAAATGGAGCATAATGAATTTAGGTGTAGGGAAGGAGAAATTTTAGATGAATACTAAAGTACTTGCAAGATCAGGACTTCAATTTGAAGCTGTTTTCAATAACTTTTTCACTGAAGGACTAGTCACACTTGCCAGCAATCACAATTACAAGAAAATTCTGGTCTTAATGAAGACATACAGTAAAACTCCCACCAGCTTCAATATGTGAAGGATTTTGCAGTGCTTGTATTTAAGGATGACAAAATAAACCCAACATTTTAAGATACTTGATTTCTCACTAATGGCACCTGGTTTATTTTCCTTTAATAATAAACATCACTTGTATAACTTTTGGTCATACACAGGAAAACAGATTGTTTTTTCCCTTTCCACATTTAAAAATTCTTGGATTAGATTTCAGTTCTGGCTTAATTTTAGGGAAGGGTCCCCAAGGACGCCTTGTGCATGGATAGAAAGAGAAAGCCCAGACACACAGCTGGAGAGGGGCTGGAAGGACTGAGTATCTACAGAGTGATGCTAGAATTTGGCTGAGAGAGTCTCTGAATTTTCCTGTGGGAGGGCTTGTGTTCTTACAGTGTTTTCACAGGGAATATGCCCACCATTCAGCAGCATTTGAAAATTAAATTTAAGGAGTTACTTTTAGCAGAAGCTTTCCAAATCTGTAATCTGTGTCTAGATAATCTGAAACGTGCATTATCATAGATGATTGGCACCACTGATGCATTTGATTTCTGTACATCTTGTTCAACAAGTTGGTGCAAGGCCCCTAGCTGTGTTGTTTCTAGTACTGCTGTTATATCCCTGTGCTCTGGGGACAGGCAGGGTCTTCATCTTGCAAATACCTTATGCATGTTCGTCACTTGTCTTAATTAATACTAAGCATTAATTTGCTGTAGGAAAGCTCTGTGTGGGTATGATTCTGGAGGGTTCTGACCTCAGACAAAAGGATGAAGGTGTTTAGCATCTCTGTACAATTTACCTGCAGGCTGTAGAACCAGCAAATCTACTGCTCTCCTTGTGACTTTTAGTTATTTTAATTTTTTTCCTCCATTTTTGGATCTGTTCCCTTTGTACTCCATCATACATTTCCCCCTCCCCGACCTCCCCCCCCAAGGAAAACATACCAGAATTAATGTGAGTTTTGCAGATGTTTGTTTTCAAGTGCACTGAATCTTTTGCCCCCATCATTTATTACATGGGAAGATACTTCAATATTCTTTTCAGTAGCTTTTTCCACCAGTGCCAGAGAGGCTGCAGTGCTGCAAGAGCTCCTTACACAGCTCAAATAATGTATTTCAAGGCACCTTGCCTTGATTTTTTTTTTATTTTTCTTTCCCCTCCTACATTGTGCGAACCTTTGGAAGTGTTGCTGACAGCCAGCTGAGTTTGGATAATAAGATGGCAGGTTGGAGCAGCTGGAGTATTAAATAGGAATCCCTCATAAATAGCAGATCTCAGGGTTGTTAAGATGTGTGCAGCCACAGCACCTGTCAGTGAAAAATATTTTTTTCAAAATTTAACTAGGAGCATGAAGATTTTAGTTTTTAAAAGATGGGTTAAAAACTGAGGTAATTGTTTGGGGGTTAATTAATGACCTAGGCCAGTAGTTTTATTAAATAAAATTTTAAAAAGGGAAAAAAAAAGCACTTAGCAGCTGTGTGATTTTGGGGTGGCATATGTGGCTGTGTCTCATTTTGGAAAGCAGAGATGCCTGTAATTATAGAGAACATAGATGGCTGACACATCTTAATGCTAGAAGTCACACCATTAATCCTGTGAGGTTGCTGTACAGGTTGGACTTGAAAATTATGCTCGGCACCCTTTGAATTTTTCTAGCAGTACAATAAAAGGTGGGACACTGCTATGTTTCATGCAATTTTAATAGTCATGCATTGTGTCTGTTGTATTTGTTACTTTTTGCTAGTACCTTTAAAATGAACTAGTTAGGGATGGGTGTGCAGTAGAAAATAATGTGAGGCTTTTAACTTGAATGCCCCAGCTTCAGATATCTTGGCTTGGGTTTGGTTCTTCCCTGCTTTTTTGCAGGACACTACTTTTTGTTTGTTTGGTTGGTTTTGTGGGGTTTTTTGGTTTTTGGTTTTGTTAATCTCCCACCACCTCTTGGAAGAGCAGATGTACACAACTGGTCCTTGCCTATTCTTTTGCTCCTGAGCTCTAAGCATTCCTATATAAGCTAATGTTTTGTTTACATGTAGGTTTTGATTGCTGAAAAACACATATCTTTGTCCAAAATCCAGTTTAAAGTACATAAAATCGGTAGAAATTATTATCTCTTGCCAGCAAGACTTACGCTTAGTGTGTGTGTGTTTGGGGATGTTTTCCAAATGCTGATAATTGCTATGTAAACCATCAACTGATGTGTCAAGCCATTTACTGAGGGCAATAGAAATTGCACACCAAACTGTGGTGATTGACTTTTTTCTTACCTTTGTATGATCATGGTGTTGTGTCTACTGTACTTTGTACAAGTAATTTGGCTAATCAGGGCTTGGCTTTGACCTGTTCAATATCTTTTCCAGTAGATCAGCATCACCTCACTACCTAACTTCAGTTCTTCAGCAGACCCATGGCCGATCTCTCAAAGGTAAACACTAAAGTTTCTTTTGCTCTGATCCCTGGTTTTAGTCACATGAATGCACTGAAGCCCAAGTGATGTGTACAGACCTGCTCTGGAGAGTCCCCTAGATTACACAGAAACCTTGATGTAGTAGGACAAATGCTCATTATGTTAGTCACTTGTGTATTAAATTTAAATCCATAGATGAATCTCAAGATGTAAAAGGAGTCATCTTGTTCTGGCTGCAACATATATAGCAGACACATCACTCCCAAATGTGACCTACTTGAAGAATTAATAGTTCTTTAATACTTAAAGAATTAACAGAAAGCTAATCTGAAAGTCATATACCTCTGCACTAGTTTTATTCATTACCAAGAACTCAGAACAGAAGGCAGGAAAGTGTAAATGTTAAAACTTGTGGAATGTGGCCATAGAAGTACCTTAAAGTTGGTTGTTTGATACAGGTGGCTGGGACAGCATGACAGAATTTGCAGGGGAAATTGGAAGATTTGGGGGAGTGTGGTACTCTTCACTTATTCGCCAAAAATTTTGGCTCAAGCTAGTGTTGTTGTCAATGTAGTTGGTCAGGAAGTCCGAAGTACGGTATATTAACCCAGTTAACCTGGGTTAAAAATAGCCTCATTATGTCTGTTTAGTTTAGGGTATCACCTTAAAAATTGCAAAAATATACATTTTAACTCTGGGAGAGGGGAGTAGGATGAGTTTAATACATGCACTCTAAATACAGGTCTTCATACCATAGGCTGCAGTGCTCCTCAACCAAGTTTGTATCCCTCAGTGTTTCCTGTGCAAGTAATGAAGCAGGCACAGGAAAACCCCAAGTCCTATCTACAACCCAAAGCTTCTCTGCTATATAGATGCTATCGTAACCCTAGTCACCCAAACTTGGTGGAGAAGGATTGGATTGGACCAAGTCATTCTTAAAATATTACTGTGAATGAGTGATCCCTTCAAGGCATGGCAGGAACTTGGTATCCTGACACATTTCCCCATCTAGCAAGTTAAATGTAGTTGTCTGTAGATGATGTTTCAGAAACTGCCCACTCCTCCTGGGTGTCCCTACAATAGCTGGCACTGCTGTTAGGGCAGTTGTTCAGCCCCTGGAAACCTGCTTGAGGGGTCAGATAATCACCAGTAGTAGTGTGCAAGCTGAGAGGGGATGTCAGCATCCCCAGACAGACAAACCCAGAGTGGTATTGCTGCTGAAAAAGGTTTGGGGTTTATTTGTTGTTTATTTTCAGGGAATCCCTGCTGAAGTGCAGCATTGCTGTCTTTTTCTCATTTCCCTTTCCTCAGCCCACAGGGATATACCTGCTCTTGCATGTTTGAATGAGCATTAGAGTAATAATAAAGACTTGGCCAGAATTTTATCCTAGGGATTTCTGCTTTTGTTTTCCATGAAAAAAAACCCAAAACAACAGCCAGCCAGATTCAGATTTTAAAAAACCAACCAACAAACAAATAAAATATAAACAAAAAACCCCAACAAAACTAAAAAAAAATAGTTTAAGATGGAAATCTGTTTTGGAAATCTGTTTTTCATTGGCAAAAGGAAGTAGTGACAGCTGTTGAATACAAGATGGTTGCTTCATTTTCCCAGATGTACTTTCTAAAAAGTTTTCTTCATTTTAAAACATTTTGGTTGGTCTTGGTACCAGGAGGGAGCGAGGAAGCATGCTGGGATATTACAGCATTTTTGTAGAAGAAGCCTGTTGTGCACAGGTCTTGTACCTCAGTAAGAAAGCTTAATCCACCAAAGGTTTGTCCTTGTCAAAAATAGTAATTTTTTTTTTTTTTTTTAAGTCTGAAAAGTGAGTTGTGCTAAATTTTTAAAGGACTGGTTCCAAGAAAAAGTGAGGATGTGTTAATTTGTTGTAGAGAATTGTTGTTAGAGGTCTATGAAAAGGGGAATAAAAGGCCACCAACAAAGTGAGACTTCAGCAGACATCCAGCTCTCTGGTTTTGCTAGTGCAGCAGGCTTTGAGGTGGGAAGGTGCTTTTATTTTTCAGCCACAAACTAGGATACTAGGTGCTGCTGGAGTCTTCCATATATTGTCTTCCATGTACATATGTACGTGCATGCACCTTGAATGTGGTGTTTTGTGCTAAAACGCTAAAGTTTTAGAGAGAGATTGCCATCTCATTGCTCCCCTTTTGCCTGGTTAGTCCACCATATATGTAAATATTCTTAAATATTTCTCTCCTGTATAAGTAGAGAAATATATAGCCTGTCTTTCCATCATCCAGAGATGAAGTGAGCAAAGGATGACCTTGGACTTCCTCTTTTCTAAAAGTGCATGTGTCCCGAAATGAGTGGGAAAGAGGTGCCTGTTTCCTTTTCTCACCATCCTGGTTAGAATTGTTAGTCTTTGCCAAAATATCCTCAAGGTGCCCTTTTTGAGATGTAATCAATCCATTCCATGTAGCAAAGGATGGCATTTAACATCAGCACTTGTGACTGTAGCTAAAAGCAACTCGGTTCACCTAAATCTTTTAAGGTGGATATTTATTATTTAGATCCCCATGCTTTCTAGATTGAGAAGTTCAGTGCTATTTCTCCCTGGTCTTCTTGATTTCTTCCATTTGACTTGCTGTTAGTGTGTGAAAAACACTGCTGGAGAATTGAGCTGTACTGAATTAGTGCTGCATTAATGGATGCATTAGTTCCTCAGGCTTCCTTTTTCACATCACCAGGGTAAGAAGCTGCTGAGATACTTTGATGTGCCATATGTGTAATCTTTCTCAACCTATACGAGCAAAAGTCTCTTGTTGATAAGTAAAGGAACAGAATTGTCATACAAATGTCTAATTAATGTTGCTGATTCTTGGCTTCAGCTTTGGGAAGTGTAATGTGAGAATTCAACTTTTGAATATCACAGTTATGATGTGAGACAATTCTGTAACCATAGAGCACTGTGTCAGAGTCAGGCTCTGTTTAAATTCGTACACTTCCCTCCCCCTTTCTTCATTGTAGGCAAATATATGCAGATATATATTTTCTTATATGATCTAAGGACCTCATTTTGTTAGGCTTGCCTGAAATCTAATGTTTTCAATCTTCTCTTTCACAGAATCTGATATTGATGCTGCTACTGCAATGATGCTGTTAAATACTTCCATTCAGCAAGGAATGTTGGACTGTAAGCATAAGCCGTTTTACTCTGTTTTTCTTCTCTACTCAGTAGCTAAATGTTTTGAATATAAAGTTTCAGGAAACAAGTATGGTCTAGTTTCCAAATAGTAAAAGAAGTCAAGAAGCAATTCTGATTTGATAATTCTTTCTGCTGGCATCACAGAGTTTCACAGAACCACTTTCTTTTCTTTTTCCCCAGCTAATTTTGTCCACAGTATATTATAACTCTTAAATGCTAATATTCAGCTTACTTTGCAGTCAGCCAGCTGTAGCGTGCTCATTTTGTAGGTGATCTCACTGGAATATTTGCTTACTGAAGGATTTTGTTTTGAACAGGTGAGAAACCTCAACCTCTGAAGACGACATCTAAGAAAAGGAGTTACGGCAGCGCCTTCGATCCTCCCAGTTCCATCAGTCTACAAGAAAAAGATCCTGTGGCCACCAGTATTGATCCAAAGGAGGATCACAACTACAGTGCCAGCAGCATGGGTTCCCAGCGCTGTGCATCAAGGTCCAGCATGTCTTCCTTGTCCTCCCTTGATGAGGTGTATGAATTTATCTCCAAGACCAGCCACGATGGCAGCGATGGCAGCGAAGGCTTTCACAGTGAAGTGGATACAGATGTTGACTATGAAGATGATCCTCTTGGAGACAGTGGCTATGCATCACAACCTTGTGTAGATACCTCTGAGGAAAGTCAGCCTAGCGACAAAGTGTTCAAGGAGTTGTGTCAAGAAATTGATGAGGAGTTGAAAGAAGCAGCAGGGTCTCTGCTCCACCTTGCTGGAATCCAAACGTGCTTGAGTTCCTTAATAAGTACTGCAAAGACCCACTGTCACAAGCAAAGAAAAAAATAGTATGTTTCTCAGTGTTGAATATATACATATATTTTTTTTAATTGTGGCAATACTCTTCTACTTTTACCCTTCACAAGGGAGATCAAAGCCATAAGAGGACTCATTGCTTTTTTATTTTTGGCGCTAGCTATAATTTAGCCATTTATTTTTAAATCACTGCCTAAAGATAAAAAAATATTTAATCTTCTCAAACTAGAAGAGTTGCATGACTTGTGAAAACCTGAAAGCATACTTCTTAATTATCACTTTTTTGTTTCTTTCCTTTTTAATAGTTGATTCATTTTTTTCCCAGAGATATGCTCGTTCAGATGCACACTGTGGTTCATATTTACATTTCTGCTGGCCCCATCTGCAGAATTGAATTTTGCACAGTCTGAGGGCTCTGACTTCCATGTAAAGAAGTAAACGGGAGGAGAAAATTGAAAGAAAGGAAGGAAAAAAAAACTTGGCATTGGTTGCCTCCTCCCTCTCTTTGCTCTTCTGAGGCAGGTCCCATGGAAATGCTTTTGAAGTAGTTCCAAGTAGCTGCCTATCAGACACAGTGGTCTATCTGACAAAGTGGCTGAAACCTGTAGCACTCTAGGAGCTGCTTTTAGCAAGATGTGAAGTACCCCCAGAAAACAGGGTACAAGAGGTAGCAGAAGTGGGTACCTCTCACAGTTTTCTTTTTTTCCCCTCCTTTCCCCAAGTCTGCCGGTCAGATTCCTAGAGGACAACAGTCATGGGTTGGGTTTTTTTTTCATCTTAAGACAAATTGTCTTTTTTTTGGGGAGGGAGAGGGAAGAGGGTGTTCTTTTCATGCAGATGCAACACGTGCACACACGCACCTTCGATGTAGCCAACAGTGAAAGCTGTCACTTGCCAAGTTTGATGTTGTCCTTGTGTTCCCACCACTGTTGATGCATAGTAGCTGTGCAGTCCTACAACACCTACAGTTCTGCTCCCTTACACCGATTCAGTGGGTAAAAAGAATCCAAGAGTTGTTGTTGGTGGCCATATGGACAAGGTGGAGGCTTCAGGTGGCCTTGGTGGTAAAGGCCTGCTGAAAAGCAAACATCTTGCCCCATAATCTTACACAAAGTAGAATAGCTTCCTTTTTGATTTGTGAACCCTGAATTGCTTTGCAGGGGGTTTTACCCCTTTTCCCTCAATGCTTACTTGTTTTGGCCCATGGGCTGTCCATGCCTTTTGTTTCCCAGATCATGGTGCCTTGTGCAGTACGAGTGCTATCAGCCTCCTGCTGCATCCAGGGCATCTCTTGAGCAAGGCAAGCCTTCAGTTTAGGATGGAACATTGTAGTTCAAGAGGACCTCTCTGTTATGGGAAGATATTCCTTCACAATTCATTCTTGCAATAAAAGAATCTCTTTATAGTTTCCAGACATCTTTTGGCCAAAAATGTTTTTGTGTTATGCTAAGCTTTTTCCCCTCTTTTCCTTTTTTATTTTTCTTTTAAAATCAGTGGTGAATGCTTACATCTTGTAGATGATAGTGCTTTTTTTAAAGTTTTCTGTTCACAAATGGGTAAGCATTTCTGTTGGAGTGGGCTTTAACAGTACTGTAAGCATAACTATGCCTTAAGTATGTTGCAGAACCATATACAACTATCAAAAGCTGTCTTTCCTGTTTCCAAAAGATAGCATGATGTGCCATAAATGTTCTCCCTAATGTGCAAAACTATTGCTTTCAGCAGGTGTTGGGCAAGCTGGTTGAAAATTAAAAGCAGAGCCACCTAGGAAGCCAGTGTGCACTGTTTTGGTCCTTGAAAACAGTTCTGTATCAGCCAAAAGTTGACCTTTCCCTAGCAGGGTATTTTTCTGGCTATTTGGAGGCCTTTCCTAGACCAGTGTGTTGTTCTGGGTTTGTTTTTTTTTTTTTTCATAAACTGTCTACACTAAATATGAACACAGCCATCCTGCTGCCGATGTGTTCCTCTGAGAGCCTGTTCCATTCCCTTTTGAACAGTGGTGGTGCTCCTCCTTACTCAATGGCTGTTGAATCAAGGCTTAATCATTTGAGTTTCTGCTTTGGAATTTAAAGCCAATATTCTTTTTTTTAAAGCACAAACATTATAAAAAATAAGTCCTGGTTTGCGTGTTTGTTTTTTCCCCAAGTACTTCAGTTTTAAGAATGATTTAATTTATTTTAGGAAGGGAAGATAAGTACTCTGTTGCACTCCTGCTTTGTGTGGGCACCTGTTGGCTTTTAGCCATGACAGGGCAGTGTGTGCAGATGTGTATGTCTTCTGGATATCACAAGTGGTGCATTAGACAATTAGATCTGATATTGGATGTGTTACTGATGGATGGCAGGGGTAAAACTTGCTATTTAAAGGAAAACTAAGTACCGGTGCAGTGGTTCTTAGGATTTTGGGATGTGGAGATGTGAAGGATTAGTGGAACTCCTTTTGCCTCATGTGTTGCTCTTAAACCTTGATGGAAAACTGCAAAGGGCAGAGTTTGTGTCAATGCAAAACCAAGGATACAGCTCCACAGAAACACCTTGCTAGCAATCTGGGATTTTGCTGAGTGCCATGATTGCAGTTTCACACTGTTGAAGAGGGGTGCTGTCTGGCTCCTGCTGAAGGTGGTTGCAGCTTTTCTGTAACTTACAGTGAAAGCCAGATCAAGGTCCAAGGACTCTGGAAGCTGTGGTCCCAGTCTGCTCCTTGGTTTGGTTCTAAATTTTTTTTTTGCCTCAGATAAAATTTGAGAATGTTAATACTTACTAGAACTGTGGCTGTTGTGCTGTTAACCCTGAAGTTGGTCATAATGACTTCAGCATATCTGAAGGGATGGGATTGGGATTCTAACAGTGCATTTAATTACCACATGCAACAAGCAATAAAACCATAGTAATAAAAAGTTGGTGGTGAAAGTTGCATCTATCCTTACAGCTTTTAGCCTGGGAGAACTGGAATTGTGGAAGAGAGGCCACAGTCTCCATGCTTTGCCATCTTCCATCTCATCCCTCCAGAAGAAGAAGGCAGCCTATCTGTGCCCCTGCCATACCCCACCACATTGTCCCACACCTGTGCCTGCATGTTTGGCAGGCAAAGGCTGAGAGCTCAGTTGCAGAGCATCCCTCTTGGCAGTGGGAGAAGAGCTGCCCTTTCTTCCATTTACACTCAGTTTGGGTTGGTTTGCCACCTCAGCTAGAGACCATGGTGTATATAGTATAAATGGAGTATAATTAAAAGTTATTTTGATTGATTGGTTTTGGGTTTGTTGGTTTTTTTTTTTTAGTGATATATGTAAAATGTTCATGCCAATGGTTGACTCAGATATATATTAGCAAGAAAAGTATTAATGAACCACATTCAACTCTGTAAGTACAGTGAAGAAGTGTATGAGACTTGTGTGCAAGGGAGGCTGCTCGATCACATCAGATGTGAACGCTGTACAAACCTATACTGGCCTTTCAGATTCTGATACTACACTACTGCTTTTGCAGAAGTCACATCAAATGTTTAAAATCCAGCTGTCAAATGGAAATTGTATGGTTTGCAACTTTTCATCAGCCTGAAAAGTACAAGCTTTGGTTAAAGCAGTTTACACTCATACATGTTAATAATGGTGTAGTCAAAATATTTATTGAAAGAAAAGGTAAAATATTTTAAATGTTGCACCTGCCATTATATTTTAAAGCACATTCTTTACACCTAACTGCCAGTGCCATTACCAAGTCTGTTTTATAAATGTACATTTCTTCAAACTAAAAAGTGCATAATTGAAAGTATTATGTTACTGCCATATAGTGAGATAAAACATTTTATAATTACCAATTCATTTTTAACTATTATTTATTTAAAAGTTAATTGTAAGAATGCTTTCTGATCAAATGAAACACAGAGTTGTTTTTAAACCGTTCCTGTTAGCTCATTTCTAATGTAGCATAAGCAACGTCCTTGGGTTTGTTTAGAATAATTTTGCCAGTAGGTGACCAGCTCTAACCCTTTTTCCTCCAGTTTAATCCTTTACCCCTTTTAAAGACGATTTACAGAAGTTTAGTTTTTTGTATGCTAATCTGTTAATTAAAAATGTTTATAAAGTTTATTTTTACCAAAGAGATGCAATTCATTATGACAAAATATTGCAGAATAAACTTTGTTTTATAACATTTGTGATTTTTCTGCCCACGTTTTTCATTCAGATGATCAAAGGGGCTTTTCTAAAATAAACAGCATTGCAAACAGAAAGCAGTGTGTTCTCTTTTTATTTACAGACTTGGTGTCAGACGGTGCTCCAAGTCCCCTCCCATGCCATTTAAATCTCTTCCACGAGACCAGGCTAGTGTAAAAAGCCAAAGATGTAATTCATGGTAGGTTTCAGCTTGGTTAAGACTGTTGCATGCATGTGCCCGTCATCTGTACAGCAAGAAAATTCTGTCAATTCCCAGCAAGATTTGCTTACAGTCAGGCTCACCCATAGCTGGCCTGTTATATTTGAAGAGTATCTTATCAAGGCCAAGATGTCACCACTTTAATCTGGAAGCTGAGGTATGTTTTGACATTTTGGGAACTGGTGAAATACTGCTGCAAGCCTTTTGTCTTGTGTAAAGCATTTGTTTAAACAGAAATACCTTGAATCTTTTCCTGATGTGTTTGTTTGCAGCTCTCTATCTGCATCACTGTGGATAAGGTGCTTGCATGATACTCGGAGATCAACAGCATAATACAAGATAGGTAATTTTAAAAATGTGTTGCTGGATAGAATTAAAACACATAGGTGGGAACACCCCCTTATTCATCTAGGGGGAATTAAATACTCCCCACCCCACTTTCCACTTGCCTCAGCTTGTGCTCAGGCCAGCTTTCCCCTTGAGTGCATGCACGTACGTAAGCCCTGCCAGTGCCTGAGAGGCAGAAGAACCAGAGGAGGGAAAAAAGATATGACATGATGCTTATCTCTTTGAAGCACACGTTGTTCCATTTCTTCTCTTTTTTATTTTTTTAACCTAATAGTATCGCTGAGTTAAGTTTCCTCTGAAGGATAATGGGAATACAATTTCTTTTGCAATACTTAAAGCAATAAGATATATGTCAATAAAGACTTCATGACCATGTCAAATAATATTGAAATCAGAAATTACAGAATGCACTATAAACCCCCTTTGATTTAGCATTCATCTTAATATATGGATAAGAGAACAACTGCTCTCATGAGTTTGAACAAAATCACAGCTATGTATCATAGGTTAATGATATCCTTCTAATTGTTAATATATTGTGCTAAGACACCTTCAAGTTAATTGTTAAGTTTCCCAGGGGTGTTTTCCTCTGTTACTACTTTGCTGGAAATTACCCTCTGCATGGAGCCACAACTCCCAAAATAAAGCATTAACTGAAGCAATTACCACTTATACCATCTGTATTTTAAGGACATTTGTTGAGGAAATACGTAATAGGTAGATTTATTTTGCAAAAAAGGCTGTTTAAATTAGACACAGAATATGGATACACCTTCACAGATGTTGAGTGTCCACATGCCTGAAAGTGTCCCTAGTTTTAGTAGTCTGAGAAAATATACTATCTGGCATGCTTTGAGGTAATCACATAGCAGTGTTAGTCCAGCAACATTGCTGTGAACTTTCCCAGAGTGCTTGGACAGAGAAACTCTTTTCCCTGTTCCTACCTGTGAGAGTCATTTCTGCACCTAAGGCAGCAGAGCAGTATTGCCCCTGCTCAATTTTTGAATCTTCAGCTGTGTTTCTTGTTATCCCTTTTCTTCCAGAAGGCTCTGTGGAAAGCTTCCTGCTCTTACAACTAAAAACTACTTATAGCTAATGTAAGATTATTAACTACCTTCTGCCACTCTTAGTTTAAACAGCTCTTTGGTAAACATCAGAGTGTTTTCCTATTGCAATAGTACAAGAGCAATAATTTTCCTCCTTAGGTTCTTACTAAACAAGCCAAGACTAATTGGTTTCCATTTGGAAGATTCGATCTTCATCGTCTTAATCACTTCTCTATACATCAATTCCAGTTTCAATTCAGCCTGCTGGCATGTGAATGACAAGATCTACAGATGCTCCTGTAGAGTGCTGGTGCTTTTTGGAACCTGGCCTTAATATCTTCCCTGGCTTTTGCAACACAGCTCTTGCTTGATATGTGTCCTAGGCTTGTCATGGCCTTCTCCACAGTTGTATACAGTCAACAAACCTTGTGATCAACTAATATGTCCATGTCTTGGTTCTCTTTTCATCTCTGCCAAACAATGAGGCCCCAGTTGGCAGAAAAATTTTTAGACCTGGAACTTGATTTTGTGAGATTTGTCCTGATCCTGACTCTTCATAATTTCTCATAGGAGCCTTCTTGCTCACCAAGAACTCTCTTTTGGCCAGCCTCTCCACATAAAGGAAGAAGGAGGGCAAGATTTGTGAGCCATGAGACTTCATCAATGCATGTTGCTGTTCCATTCATTTTACTGATTTTTTTTTTTTTTAAGAAAAAGTGGAGACAGGTCAAAGGTGTCTTTGCCTCATGTCTTAAAAGGATATACTATCTCTGCCACCCTATTTCATTTGAATCATCGGAGTGACTACCCTCAACCAAGTACTTGCCTGTGTTCTTTCAGTCTCAGAGAAGGACATCCAGTTTCCTCATACTAGGTATGTCTGTCTGAGTGTTGCTCATATGTTGCTTGCCATCATCTCCATTTCCATGTTATCTTTACTTTCCAAGCCTTAAAAGGACAGCATACTAGCTTGGACTCAATACCTAATTAATGTATCCATTCCAAAGACATTGGCAGCAGTTAAACCTTTGGGTATTTTCTTGTCTAGATAGGCAGGCTGGTCCTTACCAGACTGAAGCACTATCCCAGAAGCATTGATGTACTTAAGTGCTTTGCAGTTGGCAGGCAGAAGTTTAGAAAGATGTCTGTAAGTGCCTGTATCAACCTTTACACAGCATCACTTTCAAAAATAGATTTTGTGCCACACAGGCTTTTTTTTTTTTTTTTTTTTTTTTAATTTAATTAACTTTGTGCCTTGGTTTCTTACTAAGATCCAGTAGGTTCTCAGTTCTTTAAAATGCCAAAAGTAACAAACTACATTTTCAGTTATTTTCAGTAAGGGCTATGTTTTATTCTCTCATAATTTTTGTGTGTTTATTCTAAACAGCTGCTAGAGTTTTCTGAATACACAGTTGGACCTCCCAAATTACAGGCATTTTGCTTTTCTTTTGGCTCAGTAATCTGAAGAGATCAGAAATCCATGTGTTGATTTGGGCTATAGTGTGCTGGCTGAAATGTCTGAATGCTTCACATAGATTCTGCAATACCTTCTATAGGGCAAGGTATACCCACAGCTGAGCCATTTCAAACAAAAAGATGTCTCCTTAAATATCCAGTGGATACCAAAACCTGGTTATTAACTCACGTGTGATTGTGGTGCATACTATCTTAAAAAATTAATACAACTGTGATGCGTGATGTCACCTTGACCCAATCATAACCCATTTTCTGTGAGCATAGTGTTAACTCCCCAGAGAAGCATCCACTGAGTGATGGCAGCATCCCATGCAGCTGTTGCTAAGCAACAAGGTTTGGCTTTCAGCAGGATCTAATGTTAAAGTATTTAACCCTAGATCTGTCAAGGCTCATTATTTCAGATGTGGTTGTTAATCCCCACTTTTTCGTATCCAGCTTCATCAATATCCTGGTTCTAGTAGCATTGCTGGTTTATTTATCATATATGGTGGCTCATAATGAGGAAAAGCACAAGCATTGCTGGTAGATCTTGTTTCCAAATTTAATTTTAGTGTGACTTAGATACAGAAATACGTGATGCAATTCAAAGTGGAAAACAGTGCATTGTCATTCTGTGAATCTTGCTTTCTTTGCTGGCTTGCACAAGTGGCTTGCACCTGCTTTCCCTCTAAGGAATGCTGGTTTTCAGATGAATGAATGCTTATGGGTGGGTAGCTGGCAGTAACAATGAACCTTTAATTTTTATTAAGTGTCCTCTTACTTCTGGTTGAATTTCATCTAGGTTAAACAGCTTGTTATCTAAACCCATTAAATTAAGTAAACTACTGTAGTTTTGACATTTAGGGTTTTTTTTAATACTGGAAAACCTCAACTATTTTGATTCAGTACATACAGTATTTACAGATCATGATTAAGTTCTATAGAGAGCTGTTAGGTGGTTTATTTGTTGTTGTGTTTTGTCTGGGGTTTTAAAAATAGTTTTCTTCATTTTCTTTCTTTCTAAAGTGTAGAGGCCTGGAAGCCTGCTCCCATATTTTACAAAAAAGAGAAAATATTTCTGACTAACTGTTCCATTACTTGAGTAATTACCACAGATGTCCCTGTAAGTGCATTCAAGTTCATTGCTACATTGCTAGCTTCTTACAGGTATGTGGTATTTCACTCAGCTGAAATAATGCTGAGTATCACGATCACATAGGAAAATAAAAGAAAAATAAAGTCTGTCTCAGCCTCATAATCCCTCCTCAGATTCCTCCTTCCCCTTCCACAGATAAGTTTCAAAACTGACACCATGTTGCCCCTCATGCTGTTTCTCCTTTTCAGCTCATACTAATCTGCAAGACAAACCTGTCTGTGTCAAGACACTTTTTCAGCAGTCAGTTTCATCATAATACCCCCCTGCTGCCTTTTGATCCTCCTGGGGCACCCTCCCCTTCCACTGCTTCAAGTTCACATTTCCCATCGCTGGGATGGTGATGTATCATGAATTGTTTATCACTTTTTCATTCCACATGGCACGGTGTGCCTTCTCCTTGTGCTCTGTTGGTGAGGAGCCCTGCCCCACCTCTCCTCCATCCCTCTTTTTTTTTTCCATGACAGTCTCTACACACCTCGCTTTAGCTCATACCAAAAGTCCACATTATTTCTAAAGGTGCCACAATATTTTTTAAAATAAAAATGACAAATGCTTATGAACAGAAATAGTTCTGATTCAGATGTTTCCTCACCTACTGGTAAATCTGCCAGATGTCTCTCCTATCTCCACTCCTTTGTCTGTCTTGGCAGATTTGAGAAAATTGAGACAAACCCATGCCATCTTTGCTGCTGGTAACAGTTCCTCATTTGGTGATGTTACTCACATGGGCAAGTCAGGACCTTATTTAAAGGCTTGCAGGTCTGTGCCCACAATTAGTACACCTGAGGAGCATCCACTTCTCACTGTGTAATCTTCATAGCATTCCTTCTCAATTCAGTCTCTTATCTTTATTTTTCTTTCTCCAGCAAACACTCAAGATTGTAGAATCAGAATGAAGGTAGTCTTAGCTGGGCCAATGTAGATGGATAGACCTTCAACAAAAGATGGCAGGACTAGGGAAGGGTCTCTTCATCCCATTGTTCTGGAAGAGGGGGGTATTCTGCATTAAAAAAAAAAAAAAAAAAAAAAAAAAAAAAAAAAAAAAAAAAAAAAAAAAAACCAAAACAAAGAAAAAAAAAACCAAAAAAAAAAAGAGGAAAGAAAAAAACTTCTTCAGCTCGTAATGAGTTCTGCTGTTTTATGGAGCAAATATTAGTAAGGATTTGCTGTGAAGATACAGAAGTTGCTGCTGTTGCATCAAGGACAGGTATGCATCAAGGGCAGGTATGTGTTGCACTTGAGTGGAATATGAGCTGCAAAATCAACCCTGAATTATCAGAGGCAGCTAGCTGCCTGCTCAGTATTTCCATCTTCTCATTCTCAGCAATTTGTTTTTACACAAAGGCACCACTGCCCTGGCCAAACACACACACCATATAGATGAGTCAAGCTATTTATCCTATGGGCTGGGAAAGAAACACGTTTACATTTCTATTTTTAAATGCTACAGAAACACTGATATGATGATGAAGACTACAAATAGTGGAAATAAATTGTTCTGTAAAGTGCATATCTATACATGTATCATATTTTCTCTTGACTACTTGTTTTTCTATTAGATTTTGAAAGAGGTGAAAGGTTATGTCACAAACTGTTTGTTACAAGGTCACCATGAGAAATGATGAGTGCATATCCTGAAGCATGTTGTATCCTGCTGTTCATACTTGCTGTTGCTAAGACAGCAGAAACAAACCACTAGGTTAGGGTGTTGGTAGCTTCCAAGGATGTGGTTTATGCATTGCCTGTGATAGTCTGATGACTGAAGATGGCTCCCTTCCAATAATTTTTTGATATTTTCTGGGCCTTAGAAACCCTTTTGTTGTGAATAAGTGTAAGCATGTAAGTAATGACAATGAAGTTTATTTTCCCAAAGCACAGAAAACATCCTGGATGATTAAAAGTATATCCTTTGTTTATTTCTCTACCTGCACCTATTTCACAGGGCAATCGAGTACAAATTCTGACTAAACAGCAAGAGGGGAAGTCACTGTTTGAGGAGGGAACAGAGAATAAATGAGCTTGAAAATAGAACATACTGAAGCAACCACTGTAATTCTTAAATAGTTTGCCTTGAGAAAGTACCTAAAATTTAACACCCATTAGCTGCTGAGCACAGACATAAGAGCAGTTTCTGTTCCACTGCATATCCTTTGCTCTCCATTCTCCCCAGAGAAAGCCCACAAGAGAAGCAAAAATGCCATGACCCTGGTAAGGAATTTCTTTACTCAACACATCATGTTTCAGCTTGCATTAAGTCCTGCTGCTGTAATGAGTACTGATATTCATGTGGGTGGGTACAAAAGGTAGTATTTTGGGGATCCTATAGCAACTACCCCACGGCTGGTATTCCACTCAATCCTCTGACTCTGAAGTTCTGCTGACAGGATCAGCCCTTTCCAATGACAGGAATGCTTAGTCACTGACAGGGAAGCATTACAACACCATGCAGTGTGCACCTCCCCTGTGCAGTGCCTGGACAACCTTGCTCTCTAGGAAGAGAAGAGTATTAAGAAAGTACTTGAGAGGGAACAGCCCAACAAATACAGCTGAATGAAGGGGAAATAGCACTGCAGCTGCCATGCCAAATTAAAAGGATCTGAGAATGTCCTATGAGAAAGTTTTATAACAAAACAAGTCACATAATTTGGGGAACTCTGACTCCAGCCTCTTGTCAAACATTACCATGGAATGGTGATCAATTACAACGTTTTATGTCCCCGACATTATAGGGACCCCAGGTCCACGTGAAACTGGGTAAGAGACAGGACCACTTTAAAATGTAACAGCCTGGGCTGAAGCTTCAAATACACGGAAGTAAAGCTGATGAGCCTAAAAGCCCTGCAGCCAGCTCTCATCCCTGCAGCCTTTAAACTGTGAGAGCACCCATCTTCTGATTCACCCCACCCACTTGCATTTTAAGGACACTGGCATTACCTTCTATGATAAATGCCCTGTATAGTGTACCTTTGGGTCTTGCCATTCTAGATGAATGCAGGCAAACAAATTCTGCATTCCTCTAGCCTGAATGCTGGCTGCCCAGCCAGAAACACCCTTGTTACCAGTGGGAAAACAATTCATTTGATACAACTAGGTACTGTAATTCCCCCAGCTCCCTTTCTCAGCTCTCAGCTGTGAAACCCCTCTGCTAGGATCTGCTGCACCAGATACAAGGAGAAAATTTTATCACAAAAGCATCTTTAAACATAGCAAAAACCAGTACTACTATATTTTGCAAAATATTTTAAAACAATTTCAATCTAATGTTTAATGAAAGACATACCCTAGAAAATGCAAACCCAAAAATACAGGCTAAGAATCAAATGTGTATTTTTCTAATAATTTTCTGGTATAAATTTTACTACACTGATGTGAAGATATACCATGCAAGGTAGGCTGCTGTTAGCCCTGGTGTGCTGAACAGAAATTGCAAACTCCATTTACCTCACTAAGAACTTCCTTAGGGAATAGAAAATGGAGTGGAAGGAGTAGTCTGTTGTGGCTCTAATGTAAAAAACCCATACAGCTTCCTTATTTCTTATTCCAGTACTGCTATTTAAACCTTTCTGCTCATGCAGAGCAGCAACAAGATCATTTGGATGAATAGTGACAATATGAGCTTTGCTTTTCCCCCCCTTTTAGATTTCTTTAAAATGTGCAGTGTATGTTCTTGGCAATATGCATCAGCAACATGTCCTTCAACATTAAGACTTCCCGTGGAGATACAAACATATGCAGCAATCTGGCCACCATATCCTATTTAGTTCTTGCCAACTACACTACACTAGTGGGATGAGCAAAATAATAGCATCCACCATCAAAGCCTCAAGACTAAGAAAAAGCATTAGCTTATATTCAGGCACCTACTGTCTACTCCTACTTAAAGGAAACAATGAGAACTGAAGGTAAGAAAATTATGATTTAGCACCTCTAGCACTACCCACTACTGAGGAAAGGCTATGAAGACACCATGATGAAATGAAGTGGAAAAAAATGATACCATGGAAACTGAACAATAATAATAATTTGCTCTCACATCTTTATCCCAGCCCAGGAATCACCAGATGCCCAGCCTATACTGGTGAAGTACCATCACATTTTTGCCGTATGATACTTTTCCTTACACATCTGTTTCCAGTCATTTTCAGAAACAAAAGCCTGCATTGGCTGGATATCCGACGGGACCAAATGCATCTATTACGATGTCTTTAGATTCTGCTTAAAGAGTGCTGATGATGTTTACACATTTCAATGTCTGGCAAATCTGAGGATAAAGAAGAAGGAAATAGGAGGTAATTAGCACAGCCTAAGTGATCTCTAAAGGAGGACGGGTGAATGATGGAGAAGCTGAAAGGCAGCTCTGGAAACAAAGGGACCGACAGGCTGGAGACATCAGAGCAGGGCTTCCCGCCGGGAACCACGGGGCTCACACCCCCAAAACGACTCCGAGAGCCCGGGATTCCTTTCCGCAGTCACTGCAGGGGCACAGGGCTGCTCCCGCATGAGGATGGAATGGCACCCAGGGCAGGAGGAGGGGACAAGTGCTGGCACTGCCTCAGCCCCTCCCTGCCGCTCACCAACCCTGGGTGTGATACACGTTGATGAATTTGTATTCCTGTAATGGATGTTGATGAATTTATATTCCTAGCCAAGTAAAATTCAGGAAAAGAATTAAATGAGTAAGAACTAAATATCAGTAAAAAATAGAGTAAACCCCTAATATTACTAACTCCTGTTAGCCAAAGGCTAACTAGGCACCAAAGGAATGCAAACACCTACACAAAACCCCCCCACAAAGATGTCACAACAAACAGATAAGAGACAATGGTGATGGTCAAAGTCTGATACCGTCTTGCAACAACACAATGGAGTCAGCAGAGGAGTCAGCAGAACCAAGAAAGGTAAAAGTCCAAGCCTGATGAAGACTTCTTACTTCCTCCAAAGACCCCCTGAAGACCTCAATACATCTCCCAAAAAAAGAAGACTCCGCCTAGATTCCACCCAGACTCCACCTATTATGAATATTATAATGAAATGAATGTGCATAGAACTGTACTCAATATAAGAGAATGTCAGAGCTTTGATCGGTGTGCGTGAGGGATTGGGATTCTGCTCGCCCCCCGCACCCAGCGCTGCCTTGCTTACTGCAATTTTATTAATTAAACCAAGCTACTAAAGAGAACATTGAGTCTTGATCAGTGGTCATTTTTCTAACAGTGGGCAAGCATTTCGCTGCTTTTTGTTTGATTTATCCACCTCGCACGGAGCTGCAAAAGCCGCATTCGCCTCAGGTCCGGTGGGTGCCACCTGCCTGCCCTTAGCCAGCAGCTGCGGTGCCCTCTGACGCCGTCACACACGCAGCCTCCTCCCCCCCCAGGCTGCTGACCGGCCCCAGGCCTCACCCCCTCCCCGGCCGACACAGCCCCAGCTGCGCCAACCGCAGCCCTAGGCCCGGGGACGGGACTCCCCCTAGCGACAGCCCAGCCACGGCCGGGAGACACGCTGCCCAGCTCGGGGATGGCGCCGGGAAACCGCGATCGGCGGCCAGGACACCGCTATCCGCCACCGGGTCACCGGGATCCGCCACCGGGTCACCGGGAAGGCTGCCCGCGCCCTCCGCCTCCCGCCGAGGAGAGGGCTTCCGCGCGCGGCCGATGCTTTTTGGGTGGGGCAGGGCCCCGTAGCCTCGAGGCCGCGCAGGGCCCGGCAGCCGTCACTATGGCAACAGAGGCGGCCTCGACCGCCCCGATTGTGTCGGGTGGCCCAGCCTCCCCCCGCCCCTTTTTCCGCTCCCGCCCCTTTCTCCGCTCCCTCTCCTTTTTCCGCTCCCTCTCCTTTTTCCGCTCCCGCCCCTTTCTCCGCTCCCGCCCCTTTTTCCGCCCCCGCCCCCTTTAGGCCCCTCCTTACCCCCGTGCCTCCATCTTGGAAGTTGCGCCAAGATGGTGGCGCCGGCGGCTTAACCCCCGCCCCTTCCCCCTCCCCATGGCGTCGGGGCCGCCGTGCTGACGCCTGAACCCGGAAGTGCGTCTTCCCTGGGCGGGCGCTTGGGGCACGGCGGCTGCGTTACCGCCGGGGGGTTCCGGCGGCGAGGGGATGGCGGCCGCCGCGGAGCTGCAGGCGAAGTACCAGAAGCTGGCGCAGGAGTACTCCAAGGTATCAGGCGCCAGCGCCCGGCCCCCGTGCTCCGCTTCCCGCCCAGCGCTCTGAGGGGACGGGGCGTTCCCCCCTCTCCCTGCGGGGCTCTCCCTGCCCGGGGCTGCTGTGCCCGGGAGCCGCTGTGGGGCTGCGGGGTCCGGAGCTCTCCCGCTGCCTTCGGTGCTTGTGCTCCAGCTGAGCGGGGCTGGTCAGAGCCGAAACGTTGGTCTTCCTGGCGGCCTGAAGCATTTGGGGCCCGAAGGCCGCTTCCTCTGGAGGTGAAGTGAAACTTGGGCAGAGAGGTGCGGGTTCGCAGGTGATGCCGGGTGCGGGCTCGGCACGGCGGCGTCAGGTGCGGAGTGACCTCGGCTGCAAAGCATTCAGCGGGACAAGTCATGGTTTGGGCTGCAGCAGGGGGGTGAAAGTCGCTGTGCTTCCCCTGACTTCTTCACTCCTCAGGCAGGCGTGAGGCTAAGGGAGTTCTCGGTGTGAGCATCTTGGGTTTCTCTCTTACACCCAGACTGGATGTGGGGATTCAGTGGTGTCAGGAGTGCTTGTACTGATGGAGGAAGGGAGGACACTTGAGTCCACATTTGCCCTCTGGCCGTTCCCCTTCTGCAGTTGCCCTGAGAGTCTGTTCTTCCCCTTTCTCCTGCTATATTTAGTAGTATTTGCAGACTTTTGGCCTATAAAGATTGCTTTTCCTTTTCAAAGTGCTTGAGATAATTTCTTAAATGGTGAAGCCTTGGTTAATACAGAACTTTGCATTCTTGTTCTTTTACTAAAAGGAAGAGGAAACTGTTGGTCTTAAATGGCATAGTTCTTAAGTAATCTTGGGCAAGAAAGCTGGGGGTTTTTGTAGCCTAGTTTAAAAGTGTTTGGCACAAAGCACTTGGCTGTTTTTGATACTTTTCCTTGGATCACAGAACAGTGCATCTTTAAATACTACTCTCTTTGAAACTGCTCTAGAAGAAAAACATGCAGAATCAAAATTTTTTACAGATAGATTTATTTTTTTTACTGCTTCCACAAGATTGTATTAAGAAAACTCTAGGTCACAGAGGTCATATTTCTTGTTGCTTTCTACAGAGGCTCTGATGTATTTTACAGATTAAAAATGGCTCAGGTTCAGTTCTGTATTTCTTTTATGAAGTTTGTACTAGCTGTTGAATATGCTCCCTTTAATTTTACCTATAGATCCTTACTGAGTACATACATTGCATTGAACTAACTAAACTGCATGCTACCTTTACTTTGGAGACTTGCAACTGGGAGACCGTGTAAAGTTACCTGATTTGCTGCTTGATTTGTGAATGAAACATTGCAATGTGGATCTTTAGGCTATCCAGATGCTGGATTCTCTTTCTTTTAGTATCCTGGTGCTCAAAAGCTTTCTTTGAACTTCATCTTGCAACTTACAGCCTGTGATGTTTTCTTGGTTCTTTGTGGGATCTGGTTTTTTGGTCTCATCCGCCTTCTTGGTCAGCAGCCTCAGGGCACTGTGGGACCCCATTTGCAGTTAAGTGTCCTTTTTTGTGTGAATGATCAGCTTGTTCCACTGGCTCTTTATTGTGTGCAGGTAGAAACAGAGTAGTCGTGGAAGGCTATTTGCCTTTTTACATAAAGCCAAGGAGAGAAATAGACAAGAGCTTGGTAGACTCAAGAAGTGCCAAGGGAAGCACTTGTCAAAGGATTGCTTTCCCTCTGTGTTCTCAGAGCACTCCAGAAAAAAAGCTGAGTGTTTTCAGAGTCTCTTAATCCCTTGGAACTGCATTTTCTGGCTCTCACACAACCCTAATGTAGTAGTCAAAAAGCTCTTTAAACTCATGGCAGCCTTTGGTGGGTCACACTTAGCTAAGGTATCTCAATGCAGCATGACTGAGCTAGTTTGTTCTGTGTTCCATTGTTGCACCTGATATGTTCCTGCATTAGTAACTGTGGCAGAAAAAAAGATGTAGAAAAGTACTGCATTGCTTTTTCTTGCTAGGGATGCCCTGTGCTGCAGAGTCTTTCTGTGGTGCTCTTGCAAGTTTCTTCTCTGTGCCTGAGCAGCACAGTGGAAATACTGCAGGGCAAAAACCTGTGCTTAAGAAATGTCAACTGACTTTTGACCTTTCAAATATAGTCAGTTGTCAGACTGAAAAGGTTAGCCATTGCTGTTTGGAATTGAATTATGCCAGAAGTATTCCCAACACTATACAAACCCTTTTAATTTATATCTGCAACAGCTGGACTCAGACATGTCAAATGAATACAAACTGCCAGTGAAGAAACCAGGATTCGAGCAGTTATCAAGGAATGGGAAGATGGAACTGTTGGTATCCTCATTACTGCAGGGTAGAGGAATTCTGAGAAGAGAGTGGGAAATAAATTTCTTGAGTATCACCTTTCACCATAGTGATTTTTAGCTAAGATTTGTGAACTTATAAGTAAGTCTTAGAGGACTTTTTTCTGTTTTTTTAATCTGTTTTCCTGACATAATTATCAAGCTGTCCTCTCTGGATCATCAGCTGCTACCAGTAATATTTTTGCATTAGAATATAGTTAAGCTCTACTTGAACTGAGGCAGATTTTGACTGTATTTTGAACTCTGCCTAAGTTCTAGAATCAGTCATGTACAGTTCTGGGGAGGAGAGCAGAGAGACAGAAATAGCACTGAAAATGAGCAAGAACTTGATTAGTAAAGGAAGAAGTTGCACCTTCTCAGTATCTGTTCACTGTTCTTCAAACTTTAACTATATTTAAGTAACTGATCTTCCAAGATATTTATTACAAGTTATGTTCTCTTTAACCAGTATGTCCAGATATTGGAAAAACTTCTAGTTTCTTGGTAACTCATGATATGAACTGGATGTATTTTTCAACGTGATACCACTACTGTCTATCTGGACAGAATCTTTCACAATGTGTGTGCATCTGGTGCTCTCATGAGAAGACAGGATGTGGTATGCACATTCTAAAAAATGGCTTTTAATTTTTTCTTTTGTCTTGCATAGTTACTGGCTTTTCTTATTTTTCAGCTTCGAGCTCAAAACCAAGTATTGAAAAAAGGAGTCGTAGATGAGCAAGCAAACTCCGCTTCTTTGAAGGTAATCTCTAAAACCTGTGTCAGATGTATTAAGCTGGACAAAATAGGTAAATGGGAATACTTTACTCAGAATATTGTGATTAAAAGAATGAAGAAGACACTTGAGTAAGATTTCTGTTCTGCAGTTAAACTTCATTGTTCTCTGTAGGTGCTGACTTTGTAAAAGTCGAAGATCACTTCTTGATGATGAATTTATAGAATGAAGTACCTATTTGAGTGTGATCTGTGGGCAGCTCAAGGAAGTGAAATTTAGTTTTTAGTTTCAAAGCAATACTTTGTCTCCTCAGACAGTGAAAAAAGCAATTTTTAAATGTGTTCTTATGATACTGCTTGTTAAATGCATGTGTAAAAGTAAGTGTGAAAGTTTTAAAATGAAACTCTTTGGTCATTCAGGAGCAACTAAAAATGAAGGATCAGTCACTGAGAAAACTGCAACAAGAAATGGACAGCTTGACCTTCCGAAATCAGCAGCTTGCCAAACGGGTGGAGTTACTTCAAGATGAACTTGCACTAAGTGAAGCTAGAGGCAAGAAGAACAAGGTATGTGCTGAAGGCAAAAAACTGTGCTTAGTGGATATCTGCTTCTCACCTGTCAGTGTCTCATCCTCATTTCTAGTAGTAGTTACTGGATGTCAAGGGGTAAGCTCAATGTTTTTATCAGAGATTGTGTTATTAACTGATGTTAGTGAAAATTCCCACAAAGCAGATACTGATACATAAAATATATGCTAAGTAGTTTCGTACTTTTCACTCTAGTGCGTCAGCTAATTGATGCTGTATTGATATGTCCTAGGTATTTATTAGGTGTTCAAACAGCTGGGAAAGATCTTGGGGCTCTGTGATTAGCCTGGTGTATTAGGAAAAAGACTGACCACTATTCATTTCCTAACCCCACCTCCTTGTTTTGTAATTTTCATGTCAATGGTTAACTCTTCAGCCTATGATTATAGCTTTTTTACTAGGCCCTTATGTAACTCTTGGAAAGTGCTTCATATTTCTAGTGTTATTTTAAAATGACAGAATAATTTCGGTACTAAATCTTTCTGTGCGAAAATGCTTTCTGATTAAACCTGCTTATACTGTGATCTGTCTGGGGCAGCCATATCTTCTGATGATAATGGCAGAATTTCAGGAGTGGTATGTCTGGAATTGAATAATCTCAAACATCCTTTGCTTCCTTTATCTTGAGGAAACCCTTCATGATTACTGTTACCTTTTATTGTTAGCTCTCAAACCACTGTAGCTATCAAGACTGACATTAACAAATTCATTCAACTGATTAGTAATATGGTCATCTTTAGTTTTTCCCCCTCATGCATTTTCTTGATATCCATTTCCTTGACAAGCATACTGGCTCTGACTTAATTCACTTTGATGCACAAATAATTTGTTTTTTAAAATTCAGATTGCTCCTTCTGTTCTTTTATTTCATGTTATCTAACTGACTGCTTCATTAGACATGTTTCCAAATTTTGAAGGACTGCAGCCTTGCTTGGGTAGCTTTGCAGACCGTTGGTACTGAGTTTCTTTCTTGTTCAGCTGTTGGAATGCAGTTCTGTATTTCTTTCATGAAGTTTGTTGAATATGCTCCCTTTAGTTTTACCTATAGATCCTTACTGAGTATATACATTGCATTGAACATACCCCTATTAAACTGCATGCTGCCTTTACTTAGGAGACTTGCAATTGGGAGACCATGTGAATCACATCTAAAGCCATTTAGATTAAGGCTTAGGTAGGTGATCTGTGTCAGACTGCAATACTTTTAGAAGGAGGACTGCATATGCCTGTATCTTGGGTGTTGTTCATAGGTTAACATAAAATGCAGAGGTGGTTTAGCTCTCCTAACTGTCCCGAACACTTGAAGTTCAGTGTTAAGGTTAAACATAAACAGTCTCCCTTTTATCTGGTGATGGTACTACCTTTGTTTTGGAAAAGCAGAGAGGCTGTGTAGGATTCACTGGTTGTCTCGAGTGTTTTGGATGAAATGCGTGAAAAATGAGGAAGGAACTGGCAGAGACATGCATGTACACTCAGGGAAGTTTGTGGATATTAAAGACACTGTGTTTTCCAGTGCTGCTTTGTGCTACAGCTTGCCATAGCACTTTCAGTGGTTATTCCTGGTCCCTGTTTACCAGGACAGCTTACATCTGCACAGTTGCTGGGAAATGTGCCTTGCACACAGCTCCAAAACCAAATCAGCCTGTGTGCACAGGGTTTGAGTTATGAGTTGCTGTCACTGCTGTCACAGTTGAGTTTGGCTGCGTGGCCAAATAGGCACCTGCACATAAAGAAATGTCCTGTGTTTGTGAATGTGGTGCTGGAGTAGATGCTTTCCTGAGTCCTTATTGGATGAGTGTTCTGCTGCTTTACTGTAACTGGTGTGAAGGAAAAGTGCTGCCTTTAGGCTCAAGCTGTGTGCAATATGCATACCTTTTGATGTGGTGTATACTTGCATGCCTTTACTGGGAATTAGCAATGTGTAGTATTTTCAGATACTTGGCAATGGTCTTTGGGATGCCCTCAGAGACTTGGAGATAATGGCTGAATTTTCTTTGTTTTAGAAAAGTGCAGAATCCTCATCTCAGTTGAGTCAAGAGCAGAAAAGTGTCTTCAGTGAAGATCTTCAGAAGAAGATAGAAGAGAATGAACGATTACATATACTTGTGAGTGAAACTTTTTTAGCCTTTCCATTTAGTTCAGAAAACTGGTCAAATGAACAAAGAGAGAGAAGATTAAATGGCTTCTGAAAACTAATGAGTCTAGAAGCTTAGTTGTATGAAAACCAGTAGATTAGATTGAATGGCTTGTTTATAAAAAAGTTCACTGGGCAAATTAGAAATATTTTTACTTTAGATTAAAACACTATGTAGGATAACTTGCATAATATGTATGTTTTCGTATTTAGATATTTTACTTTTGGTGACACTGAGGTACTCTACTGAAAATAGCCATATAGTTGATACTGGCTGCAAACTTATTTTTAGTTCACTGTTTCAGAATTGCCTTAAAGCTCAAAATATTTTCTTTAAGTTGCTGTAATTAATTCAGGGATTACTTTAGAAATTACACTGTTGCTTTAGAAAGCTTGAAGAAAAATCAGGGCAAGTATAATTTTTCAGGTACATGCTGTTAGTCAGCAGTGGATTTAAAGTATGTTTGGTGCTACAAAACTTTAATAAGCACAAAGTACTTAATTCCTGAATGTTTTCTTTGTAAAGACTATCATGAAATTTCTCTTTTTCTGAGAACTAGTACTTGTTATTAGCCTGGACTTGCTAATTAAGTTGTTGTAACTCTTAGGACTCGATTCTGTAGTAAAATGAAGCTTTCATCTGATCTCTCAATTTCTTTTAGTTCTTTGAAGCAGATGAGCAGCACAAACGTTTAGAAGCAGAGCTGCGGACTAGACTTGAGGTTCTGGAAACTGATGCTGCTCAGCATCAGGCTGTGGTGGACAGTTTAACAAGGAAATACATGGATACCATAGAAAAGCTGCAGAATGATAAAGCCAAATTAGAAGTAAGGAGTTTTTATCTTACTTGCAAGTATGAAAAATTTTGAAATGAAATGTCTTGCTGTGTCAGTACTTACATTGTGAGATTATCTTCTTGCATAAAGATCAAGTCTCAGACACTAGAAAGAGAAGCTAAGGACTGTAGGCTTCGAACCGAAGAATGGTAAGTGTTTTTATTTAATATACTGAAAAGCTAATTTTAAGAAATAACTGCTGTAAAAAAGCAACTGCATTAATTTAGACAATAATACTTTAAAAGATAACTGATACAGTTCAAAATACTGGGCAACAGCACATTAACACCAAGACTCTGCATGCAGACCCCTTTTCTTCTGAGTATGTAACTAGACAATCAGTTCCTCAGGTTCAAATTTTAGTAAGAGTGTTTCAGTTGTCCAGCTATTTTAAATAGCTGTGAGGTTGATGAAAGCTTCAATAATTTATTTGTTATGCTGTGGAAAGTAAAGTTTTTAAAAACTGCTTCTAAAAATAAAGCTTGGGTGCAGTATGCAGGGACAACAGACTGAAGGGGTTTTCAAAATTTACCTCTCCACTGCAAAAAAACCCATCTTGAACAATTGCTTTTGCTTCAGGTATAACACACTCAGAATATTTAAAGTTTTTGTTGAAGAATTGTATTGTTAGTTTTGGTATATCTTCATTGTATTTGAAGAAAAGTTGTAGAAAAAAGGAATGAGTTGAGGACTTTGGGACAAGTCAGAGTGCTCTTGTCTTAAGTTCATGTTTAAGGTACATTTTTAAAAGATGAATATGCAGTATATATCTCTAGTGTACTGGATAAAATACAGAATGAATAATGAGATGAAAAGTTTGTTCTTTCAAATGGTAACCTAAAGTGTGTGTGTGTATACATAACTAAACACACCTTGAAGTATATATTTTAATTATTTTGATAGATGCAGAGATACTCAAACTCCAATAACTCCTCTAATGCAGGTCAGGGTTTTACTAAGACTGAATTGCAAACAAAGATGAAAGTTGTGTTCTGCTGATGTTTGTTTCTAGTGGTGTTTGAGATACAGTGTAGCGTTAATCTGATACTATTCAGTTCAGAGCTCCTCTGTCCTGTTCTATGATGACTGAGTGAATAGCAGCATTGTGAGAAATTAACCCTAACATTTAGGAAGGGTTGCTTTTTAAAAATAATAAAGCCTGACACTTCTTTATTTTGAACAATGAAATAACTATCCAATGAGCACATGAGAGAAGACTTCATAGACTCATAGAATGGTTTGGTTTGGAAAGGAACTTAAAGATCATCCAGTTCCAACACCCTCTGCCATGGGCAATTACACCTCTCACTAGACCAGGTTGCTCAAAGCCCCATCCAGCCTGCTCTTTGAATCCTTCCAGGACGTGTTCCATACACGTCCTCAGCTTCTCTGGGCACCCAGCACCTTCAAGAGTACTACTCTTCTGTTTTTCCCACTCTTTTAGGGGAAGGGACCCATTAATGGACTTGATTATCTCAGATCTTTATCAACCAGTTTCTTCATATCTTGCTTGTCTACTTTGGATTATTCTTCCCTGTTAGTTCTGATAAATTTCTTTGTATTAAATGTTTTTGTAAAAAAGGAAAAAACCTGTCACTTTGGCACTTTCGCCCTACCCTCTGGTATATGTGCAGGAGTTCTAGATTTCAAACTGGAAGTAAAATAGTGAAGAATTTGGGGTCCTAAATTGGGCAACATGTGGAATTTGGTCTGAATCAATACGCAGTAGTCTTTGTTGACATTTTTATCTGATGGTGGAGTATGTTACTGTTCATCTCAAGATTCTATACTAATTATATTGGTAACCCTAATAACTTTGGTTCACATCTGTATACACAGTCAAATGCAAGTGAAGCAGATATACAGAAAAATCTCTTGAGAATGTATCAGAAACATAATTTCCAAGTCTTTTGAGAATGGGTCTATCACAGCAATGTTTAAATATGGGGCTTTGAAAAGCTTGTGAGGTATTTTTTATAATGATGTGACATTATCAACTATTTGCTACTTGCCTATTATAACACTGGATATGTAGTAACTAGCTTAAAGACCTTTCTGAATTCTTGTTCAAATTCCAGTAGAAAATAGTATCTTCCTATAGCTTATAGAACAACTGTAGAATTGGAAAAAAATATAAAGAAGTTCATTGCATTTGATAGAGATTAAAAGACAATGTCATACATTAAAAATTGCACAAAGGATGGAAATTATTCCTACTGTCTTATATCTGACTTCTAGAAAGAGACAGATACCTGTTCTGCTCAAGGAATGGTGAGCTTCACTGGTGATGATAGAGATTAAATTTTAAAGGTTTACAATATGTGTGTGTGTGGTTTTTCGTTTGTCTTTTTATTATTTAGCCAGCAACAGTTAAAGAATCTTCAAGCAGCTTTGGGCAGTAGACTGGAAGAATCTCTATGCATAATCAATGAAAAAGTACCTTTTAATGATACAAGTACGTATTGCCTTGGCCTGGGTTTCTTGTTTAATTTTGGGTATCTGTCTGGTGAAAGTACTCTATAAATTAAAATAAATTCACTGTAAGACATGATGGACAGCTGAACAGACACTTGGAGATAATTATGATAAGTATGATACTAGTTATCACCTTGTTTAGTAATTTAAAATATCAAGGTCATATATCAAATGAAAATTAGAACTTCTGAAGACTTTTGAGTAATTTGCCTCTTGTCTTGCTTTGTATTGGGAGAATATTCTGAAAGATGGAGAAATACTGTCAATTTACTGATTTCTTCACAAAAATGTCTATAGTTACTCATTTCAGAGTATTATTCTTATGCTGTGTATATTCAAAATTGCAGTAAGTTAAGATGGGGGTCATTTGTCTTTTCAGGAAACCCTTTGAATTTGAAGAATTTTACCTGCAGCAACTTCAAAAGAATTTTTTTTTTCCTCCTTCCTTTTCAACTGCTACTAAATAAACTGAAGTACAGAGCATACCATGAACTTAAGAGTGCTAGTTGTTGCATTGCTTTAGTACCAGCATCAGTTAGTAAATAGTTTGAACATGGGGTTGTACTTGGCAGGCAGCACTCTGCTCCTCTGTGGCAATGAGACTAAGAGGATCTGTAATAGCTGAAAATAGTGAGGAAGGAGCAGGGAAATGAAAACAGACACAAACTGTTGAATTCCTTGTAGGTTTCATTGGAATCTTTGCATTTTTCATTCAGTTTAGAGCTTGATGACAAAAACTTTTAATAGCCTTAGATTCTCCAAAAGCTGATCTGGTAGGGTGAGCCTTCCAGTTTCTCTACTGGGTTGGCAATTCAGTAAGTCTTGTCTTGGAATCACAAGGTCATGTTCTCTTTGGGAAATGCTGACTCTCTCAGCATGCTGTGCTTAGGTGTTAGGGCCTTGAGTTGATACCCTTTGCATTTCACTCCTGTCACAAAGATCACTTTACCTGGCATATGCTGCCTGTTTCTACTTCTTTAGCTTTTTTAATTTTATTTTTTTTTTTTTTTTTTTAAACAGATGGTTATTTTAGTGAGAACTTTGATGCAAATAATTTATCTTCTCACTCAGTGGCCATAGCATAATGATTTTGCTAAGAAAACACTGCAAATAGTGAACAGCTCTTTAGTGACAGAAGGATGGGATAAACACAGGAGATGCTGTGGATTCCAAATGTCTTGCTATAGCCTCTGTAGATGGTTTTAATTGTGCAACTAACACCTGGCTCTAGTTTCAATAACATTCGAGTTTCTTGTTGACTGCTAAACATGATTTTGAGACAGGAAAGATAAAAATGTTTTTTGGAATATTTATGTATGACTAGGATTTGTTCATTTTTGGACAATGTTTTTTGTTACAAATGCAACAACCTCTTCCCCTGTGTTAGCTGCTAAATGTGAATGGTACCAAAGAAGAGACTGTAGATTTTCTTTGTGTGCAAGTTTTAAGTGGAAGTGGTTAGTATTCCATTTAACTGAGGATGGATGTGATACTTTTTAAATCTGTCAGACTTTGTAAGCTGCTCTCAAGGTACAAATACTCTTCTACCTATTTAAAAATTGTGCCTGTTTGTAATTCAGTAATCAGTCTGGTTGCTTTGTAACTAATGGAATGCTAAAATATGTGGAGAGCACATTTTAAATTATCAACAAATCAAGTACATACAGCAGCTTTTTCTTTAAATGTGCAAACTATTAAAAATACTTCTGTTATTTGACAGTCCCAGCAATGTTATTTCCATATAATCTTAAAATTTCAATCTTAAGAATCTTTTTTTTGTTTTAAAGATTTCCAGTCTTGCTAGTGATGAATACTGCTCTGTTTTTGCAAGAGGATTCGGTTCTTACCTATAAAATTCAGGGTGTTCAAATGGTTAAGTCTGATTTACAATCTGAGGCAAGTAAGGTTTTTCCCTCTAGCTGGTCACAGTAACAGTTCTTAAGTGAGGATGTTTAAGCCTGCTTTATGAAGCCAGTATCTTTTTAGTTAGCATTACTTACATGAATTGTGATATTACTGCAATGAAATCCTGTATTTAAAAAAATAAATCGCTGTTTACCAATAAGTGTATCTTAAAAAAAGTATTTAATAATTGCATTTAACTTAATTTTGTTCTGTAGGATCTAATCGATACAATGCTCTGAATGTACCATTACACAACAGAAGATACCAGGTAGGCACTTTTTCTGACTTCATATATAAAGATACAACTTTCTACACAGGTAGTGATTAAAACCACTTTAGTGACCCAAAATTGCAGAATCTAGCCCATCTTACTACTACATATTTCCAGGAAAATTATGTGCACAGAGCCTCTGTGCTTTTCAGAGGTAGTGTATGCTGTTCTTGCAGCAAGGAGCCAAGCTGTCTGCTCACCTCACTTCACCCCAGAGTTCATTGATTGACTAGTGGCTGATGATCATGTGTGCCTTTCTAAAAATAATGGCAAAAAGGTTTAATATTTATCTCTCAGGTACTGCAGGTAACTGAGTTGCTTAGTAAAATATGTAAGCTAGAACTTTTCTGAAGTTTGCTAAAACCACATTAATTTCGATGTTTTAAGCTTTTTTGTTGAAAAAAGGTAGTTTTGGTATCTTAAGCTTCTTGAGCTTTGTCAGTCACGTAACTTGAGCCCCAAAGAATGTTTACCTCAAGCTATACATTGGTCTGTATGCTTGAGTACTATATTAGTTAATATTGTTACTGTTTTTGTTTTACTGTAATTTCACCAATTTCCTTGGTAATCTGGTTTACTTAGTATTAAAAAATATTAGTTTTTCTGTGAATAGCTACATTTAGTAAGACATCTTGATGCAGTCAAGATTTTCCTGTTATGCAACCACTGAGGATGGGTTCCGTAGCACTCAGTGGTTTTACTCTTTGCATGTATAATATATCTTGAATCTTCAAGTTAGTGATGTCAAATAGCTGCTTTATCCTTTCTTCAGCAGTGCTTGTAAGGAGACCTTGTTCCTTATATGTATGCTGTGGAAACAGGTGATCTATCACCAGTTTTATTACGGAAGTAGCCTTAAATCAGCCTGGTGCCAAGTACTAGGAATATCTGAATAACTGCTGAGAGAGTTTCTCCCTGTACAGTTTTCTGCTAGCACTATGTCAGTGAGTCTTACACTTCAAAACCTGCAGTCTTGAAAATGCTCCAGGACATATTTTTGACTGGTTTTGCCAGTGGAGGCAATGCTAGTGTACTAGTACAGGCTGCAGCGTGAGGAACAGCAGAACAGTAATACTGTCTGTTTTCCTTCCTTGCATAGCTAATCAACATACACAATCTAACTACAATGACTGCATTTATTTATCAGGAATGCATACCATTCCTGATCCATAATCAAGATTCATTCAATGGAACACTTCATTGAAGCAATAGGAATACATCTCTGAATGACAAGTCATCCTTGGCTGAAATGTCAGTGTAGCCTAATTCTCCTATGATAGAGTAAATCACAGCAGAGTATGGTTTTCTTTCCTGTTGCCTTTGCTTTTTTCAGAATGTTATATTTTGGTTTAATTTCTTGGATACTTTCCTACTGCACTAAAGCCACAGAACATCCTTATTCATGAGCAGCAGCTTGTTTCTGTCCAGGTGGGAGAATAAGATTTGAGTGTCACTGGCTAGAGAAGCAGACACTTTTTATCCTGGAAGAAAACCTCATTGGTTTTTACTAGTTAAATTAAGTTTCTTTGCAGCCAGGCGTTAGAAAGTTTTCACTATCATCACAGTGGAAGAACTGAGCTCTTGCTAGCAATTAGTCTTACTGGTCTTCAGGAATCCTAATTTCAAAGATAGTTTCTGTACGTGTTCCTGTGGCCTGTAGCTTGAGAAATTAATCAAGGCATAACCTGATGTATGAAATAAAAATGTATTTTGTCATCACAGAAAAACAGCTGAGTGGCATTGTAATTGTTTGTTGAATAAAATTTTTAAATTAAGTTAAAAGATAATTGCTGCTAAATCATTGATATTATTTTTTCATTCAGTCATAGAATTCTTTTCTGTTTTAAATAGGTACATGTCAAATATAATGATTTTATAACTGTTTTTACAGCTGAAGTTGCGAGACCTTGCTGGCCAGGCACTGGCTTTTGTTCAGGAATTTGTAACAGCTCTGTTAAACTTCCATACGTACACTGAGCAGAAGGTACAGATCTTTCCTGTTGATTCTGCAACAGATACTATATCACCATTAAATCAGAAGGTAAATCTTGCAGATTTCAGCTACAAGTATATTCAGTTGTGTAGACTTAAGTGAGTGAATGATCTTTGTCATGCAGTTTTCTTTACCACCTTGTCTGGAATGCTGTGAGTGTTTTCTGTGAGGCAGCCTTTCCTGCATGTGAAGTCTTTTCCATTGTGTGAATTCTCAATGTGGGCAAAGGTATACCTGCCAAGAATACTTTTCCCTTCTGCCTTTGCTGCAAGAGCACTATAATAGTCAAATCAAAGCTTTAATTAAGCACTTTAACAGCAAAGTGTATTTTTCAAAAGTTCAGCTAGCTTGTTTTAAAATACACAAATATTGCACTGCTACATAGATGCTTGTTTTAGTTATTGCACTAGGGGATGTGAGATGTTGAGACAGAAGGTCATGTGTTAATTGTATTGAAAAAACCTGGATGTTAGGTAGGTTTAGAAGAAGAGAACTTGTACTTAGTTCCCTTGTCAAAAAACAACTTCATAGTCTGATTTTGGCTATTGATTTAAAGACCTTTCCTTTAAGTGTTCTCGAAGCTTCAGGTATGTAAAGCACATTGAAATTATTGAGGAACCTGACCTGTCTCTTCTCATGCATCTCTATGGGAAGACCTTTCTGAGAATATCATTCAGAGTTAAGCTGCATCTTTTGGATTTTTCCTTCCATGCCATGAAGCACAGAAAATAACTTTGTGCACAAGAATTTGTGTGACAATGTATATATGTCTGCTTTGCAATACAACTGCTTTAACATCAGAATTGTTGACTTCATACTGTAAGTGGACCTGTGTTTGTTTAAGTTGCTGGACGACAGTATTTTCTGATTCAGTTTATAATTTCAATTTAGTAGTTTATCAGACTCAGACTTAAACTACAATAATAGGTGACTTGCATCTATCAAATGACCTCTGTTTGTAGTGTCAATTGTAATTATCACAAAAAGTTTCCTATTCTTGAGAAGATCTCCTTTTGTCTCTTTGAAAGCAACAAATATGCTTGTGAAGATGTTTATCCACTGGAGAAATCCCACTCTACCTACTTTTCTGGTTGTTGCAACTATTAGAATTAAGAATACACTTTTACAGAGGTTCAGAATAGATCTTAGTTTAAGACTAATGTTTTCTTGCTCCTGCCACCAAGCAAACTCAAAATGGCACATCCTTCTTGTGAAAACTGTGGCTTTGTCATCTTCCAAATACTTTGGGGCAGGAACTGTGTCTTCTTATTTATGTGGCTCATTGTGGTGATAAGATTCTACCAATACTACTGCAGCTTACACTAAAAGAATAAAATCAGATTTCTCACTTGGCATTTCCCACACATCTTTTAATGTCTGGTTAACACTTTGTTGCTTTTCAGCAGAGGTACCTTCTCAGCTGAAACATGCAACTTCATCAGAGCTGTAACTTCATTCTCCTTTCTGTTAATTGACTTTGATTTAATAGTTCAGCTTTTGTTGTCATAATTATGTCTCTTGTGTATTCATGGCCCAATTACTGCAGTGCACACTATCTCTCAGGGCTTTTGCCATGACTTTACAGCAGCAAAAAATCTTTTCATCAGTGGCTGAAGCTGCTGTTGCTGCTGTATTTTTGATTAATTTATCTATTTGGTTGGCAAGTGTTCTCAGCGTGATATTAGCTTCTCCACTGGGTGGTTCAAAAACCTCCTCTTAGTGCAGTAGAGAAAATAAGTCAAGCATCAGGTAGTAGCTTAGCACACTTCCACTGATCTATTTTTCCCCAACTCCAGGTCTTGTCTGGCGCTTTCAAGCTATTTTCCCCACCAAACACTCAAAGTAGATGTGGACAATTTCCTTCCAGGTTCAAGTATTCCTTTTCTCTTTAAGTGTTGGATTGCTGGGTTCTGCTGGGTCTTCAGCATTGTGCCAGATAACTCCAGTCCTCTCTCTTACAACACATTCAGGAGCATTCTGCATGTGTTATTTCTTCCTCCTTAGATTTAGGAATTTTCCCTAATTCCAGCCAGATTTGTGCATGCATGAATGAGAGCTTGGCATCTCTCTTCTATTTTTAACACTGTGTTGCTGCTAATTCTACAAGAAATACTTAAAATTTCTCATACCCTGTTTGCCTGGAATCTTTAGCTACTCTTGTGGTATAAATAATCAAAGGTGAAGGTGACTTTCTGTGGGGTAAAATAAAAAACAAGATCACTTTTGACTACCTATATCAGTCTGGAAAAAACTTTGTAATACTGTGGTATCAAAATTGAAAGCTGCCTGTACTGTTATGTTTTTCTTGTATGCAAGAATATACACTTGTTTTCAGGTATGATTTTTTTGAAGGTGAAACTAGAATTTAATTAGGCAATTTTAGTTCTGTGAGACCTTAGTTTCATAGTTGCCCAAACCTGTCATAGTTTTTGAAAGCAAGAGTTCTCATTTTGATTAATTCATTTGCATTGGCATGGGCATGCTTTTACACATGTTGAAAACTGGACTGGGTACAGATGAAAATGAAAATGAATCTCTTGCTCTCAGTTTTAACTCAGTTCTTCAGTACTTCACACAGCATAGCTTTGCAAATGTTTGTGCTGATGCATAAGAAAAGGGCTGATAGGCAAACAAAGCTGGAGGGAAGGTTGGATAGATTCTGATAGCTTAATCATGCATGGATCTAGCCTTAATTTGATGGAATGGAGCAAGGAAAGCAAGAATGTTTCAACTTAAAAAGCAGGGGGTTCATATGCTGTGCCTGGCAGTTAAAATCAGAGAGGGTGCTGTGGCAAAGCCCTAAATGAGGTTTTGTCTGGATGTCCACTGTAAGCTTTACTGCTGCTCACTTTACCTCAAGGTGTGTATTTGTGTCCTGTAGAAGAAGTTGCTGTACATCACTTGACTTCTGCATCTTGCTACAGACGTCCTGAGGGTCCTTTAAAAGGCCAAGTGCTGTGCTAAAGTGGACACTTTATTTGTTGTCTTCAAACAGTTTGCAAGAACCTTCAGCAAACACCATTTTATAATCTCTCTTTACTCAGTTTTCACAGCATCTTCATGAAAATGCTTCGTATGTTCGCCCTCTAGAGGAAGGAATGCTTCAGTTGTTTGCGAGTATTACAGAAGACACTGTGACAGTCCTGGTAAGAGGACTGTCTTATTATTAGTATTGAAATACTAATTTTATGTATTTGTACATAAAATTATTTGTAGTATTGAAAAAGATTTTTACAGAACAAAAATACCTATGTGTTGTTTTTCCTTCCAGGAAACAGCTGTGAAATTGAAGGCCTTCTCAGAACATTTAGCTTCCTACTTACATTTTCAAAGAAAGATTCTTCCTTACCAGTTAAAAAGGTACTTACGATGTAATAATAGAGGGGAATGCCTGCAAGTTAAATACTAGATAAACCCTTCAAACACTCTTGCTTCAAAGGAAAAACTTTTAAAATTGTTGTTGCCTGATAGTTTTTGAGCCTTTAGAATATGCATGTTTATTTTCATCTGGGCGTTAGAGCTAAAACCATGTTTCTTAAAGCATTTTTCCCCCCCGTCACAAATGAGACTTCAATGAATGCTGCATAGATTTTTAGTGTTTCTTAATGCCAGTCAGTAGCATTGACACTTATTTTATAATACACTGAAACTTTTAATTTCTTGAGCCTGTCCAAAGATTACTTATCATGGAGTAAATATAGGAATGTAGTAAAACTTGACCAGATGCACATCCCTTCTGCAATGAAAGTATTTGTTTCTGAGTTGAAGGGAGGTCAAATATATGTACAAAGGACTGCTTAAAAAGAGATTCTGGATTAAGGAAAAAGAAAGAACTTGTTTTATGCTGCCTTTATGCCTTTCATACCTCCAGCTTCTTAGGAAGCAAGGAATAAACTATTTGTGGTAGAGGAAGAAGTCTTTAAAATGACTTAATCAATTCCTTTCTCTGAGTGTAAACTATTCCTGGCTTCTAACTGAAACTCCTAATTAGGAGGGTGGATAGTATGCATGTGTTGCTAAATTATTCTGGTATATTAACCTTTCTAAAATAAATGCCTTGTCCGTTGTTGCTTTGGATTGAGGATGTAAAGAACACTGGTTACCTACTCCAAAACTCATGAACTTTTTTTTTTTAGTGTAATTGCTCTCTTTTAAAAAAATAATTCATATATTCCTAGTTTGGAAGAAGAGTGTGCGTCTTCTCTTTGCACAGCTGCTTTGAGAGCTAAGAATATGGAGCTACACAGAGACATGAAAAGGTTGACTGCAGTCTTTGAGAAGCTACACACATATGTTAGTCTCCTTGCATTACCAAGTAAGTGCCAGTTCTGGCTCAGTTTGTTACATTGCACCTAGAAGCTGTAGTTTTTCCTTTTGGACCAATTAAAAAAAAAATAAAAACAAAATAAATGAAGTAAACCAACCCTTCCAAAACCCCACCACACTGAAAAACCACACAGACAAAAATATCACCTTATGACAGAGTAAACAAGGTTAAAGCCCTGTTGTAGCTACAATCTAAACTATGGGGCAGGGGAGTTCTCCAGTATGCTCTCTCATGTTGGACCCTCTTTGATCCAGGCTGGGAGAGTGAGTGTGCCATAGAGTGTTACTTTAGTGCTTTGTGCTCTGCCTTCTGGATAAGCATGGGCATGGTTCAGGCCTGGAAGTAACCTAACAGGCACAGGTATCACATTTTAGATAGTCATAGTTAACCATAGGTTTTTATAATATGATTTACATCTTCATTCATCTATTAATAATGAAATTGTTAATGAACTACATTCCATTACTAATTATCACTTTCAGGTCCTCTCATTCTCCTGAACTACAGCTCTCGTGGTAATGACTAAATAAAATCTGGTAAAAGAGTGTGTATGTATGTGGGGAAATCATATCCAAATGCATACTGTAAATAATAAGAGGAAATGGTAATTGCATGGTGCAGGTTATTTTAGTCTTCACTTTTCATAAGGACTCAGGTGGTCCTTCCTGCAGCAGTGAGCTTGTAAAACTGCATGCTTAATTGCTGTTTGAGGCCAAAAGAGCTGATACAAACAGAATAAAATTCAGGGAGCATGGAAATCTTTACTTGCCTTCTCTGTCAAAATTTGGTGTGTATGTATACAGCTAATAACAAAGGAGGGGAAAGTTGAAGTAAATGAATATGTTACAATTCCTTAGTTCTAAAGATTATGCCCCGTGCAAATATTTCTACTAGGTGGAAATGGGATGATTTTTCAAAGATACCTTTTTTATTCATGGTTAAATCTTATTTTTTTTTTTCTTTCTACCTGTTACTTTTAGGTACAAAACCAGAAGGACTTCTTAGGACAAATTACAACTTGGTGTTTGCAAACATTGCCACAAGTCTTCATGGATTTCATGACATTTTAAAAGGTGAGAGTACAGGAATAGTGGTATGTTTCAGCACTGCTTTTTTCTGTTTAACATAGCACACATGCACTCTCTGCAACAATGCTAGAGGTGTACTATGTGAAAAATCTGGTTTGCTTTGCCTTGACAAACTAAGATAAGAAACTAAACTGCTAACTACTTCTTTTGGACATGCATGCATATTTTGGCACTCCTCCATTGTGTTACTTTTGTTTCTTTAAGTTACTGGGATATGTATTTGTGGCACTAAATATTCCTGAGCAGTACCACCTTAGTTACAGACCTTGGTTGCTCTAGTGGAACAAGCATACAGAATGGAATACCATCAAAGATACATATTTTTGTCCACTTCTGCACTGTCGACCTAGTATCTGCCTTTAAAGTGGACTTTTCCTTTACAGTTTTTAAGTTGGTTGAATACATAACCAAAGCTTACAAAGAAGTCTGATTTCCTTTTGAAACTTCATCCTTGAAAGTGGATTACCTTCCTTTTATTGAAAAGACATGATGGTACATTTTCACTGAAGTGCTGTCTGATTTAAACCTGGGAGTTTTAGAATACTGATATTTCTCTATAGCCTAGAATTTTCCGAAACATGTAACTGTTTCCAGGGAGAATATAACCCATATAGGTAAATTAATTTGATACTAGTCAGACTTCTGTAATTTTAAGCTAAATGTTTTTATTTCTTCTAGTATTTTAGTAATATCAATTCTGCAGTGTCCCTTTAAAAAAACCCTACTTATTAGACATTGTATCACAAACAAAATGGGACACCAAATCAAGTGTTGTGTAACATAGGTAAGTTTATTGATGAATACCTTCTATCTCTTAATATAGATACTATGATGTAAAACCAACCCAACATATACTTTATGAAAAAAATAAGTAGAAGCAAAGTACTGAAGACAACTGTCAATGATTCATTAGCCAGCAAAAGAAATGTTGTACTTAGCACCTTGCATTCCCATACTTGAGAATGTTTGCTGTGTCACTTCTGTCCTCCCTTTCCTCCGACCCCAGAATTTCTGGTGGTGATGGTGTGGGTTGTCTCTGTTCTGTAGCACTAGTACTTTATTGCAAAATATGTTCAAAAGGTTCACTTGTCAAATGATATTTTTTTTAAACTAGTCGAAGTGGACATATTTGTTCTTGGGTGATAATACTTGAGCAAAAGCACAGAGATAAATACAAACACATTTGGGTGCTTTTGGTATTAACTAGTGTATTTAAGATATTTTGGGGAATGACTTTCAAAAAGTTTTGTAGTTTTTTTGTCTCTGAAGTCTCTTAATTGTGCCTGAAAGGATTTCAGGATATATGAAGTGGCACTATAAATTTTGGTTGTCTTTTAGATTTGCACCGACAATTAAAAATATTTTTTCCTTCTAAGTCTTATAAGCTTATGACTCTCATATTAAACATTATTTAAAATTCTGCCTGTAGTGTCCTGATGTGAAGAAATGGAAAGTATACTTATGAAATGAGGTGGTAATGCAATGTAAGTTTGGATGACATTTAGCTAAGATTTCAGGGATACAGAGTGCACTTAAATATGTACCTTTATTCTGCCTTGTGTAACAGACAATGTCTATTCCTTATGATTCTGTGCTGATGATCACAACCAGTTGTCCAAGGCAGTTATACCAAAGAACTAAGAGTATCCAGAACAAACTTTATTAGATCTTACTTGAAGAGGGGATGTTTGAAGCCTGAGGTCATAAAGTGAATTTGAAAAAGGATGCTTAACTAGACAAAAAATTAATTTGACAAAGATGTGTGTTTTTTATTTCTAGAGATTTCCAAGCACTACACTCAGAAAGCTACATTAGAGCAAGACCTTCCAACTGCCACACAGAAACTCATAACTACCAATGACTGTATTTTATCCTCTCTTGTGGCTTTAATAAATGGAGTGGGCAAGGTAATGGATCTTTTTGTTTTAGTACAATGCCCTAACTTGTCCAGGTTTCTTTTCTTCTTCTTTTTAAAAAAAATTAAAAACAAAAATTTAAAATCATAGATGAATTCTTTGGAAAAATCCAGGTGTGGCTCTGATAATTCATAGTATTGTGGTTGCTCTAAGGTATTTTCAGATTACATGGCAAAGCCAAAAGAATGGGTGATAAAAGCAGATACTGTGAAAAGAATGCTTTGCATTAATGAGGTCAAAGAGCTTCTGCTTTTTTGAATTTCTTGTTAAGTCCAGTTTCACTGAATACTTGGTTTTGTCTCAAAAGAGTAGTTGCTCTTATGAATCTTTCTGGTCAACTTTATTTTAAAAAGTTACTTTTCTTGGTGTGTCTAGATTGCCTCCTTCTTTAGCAACAACTTGGATCACTTCACTGCTTCACTGAGCTATGGCCCTAAAGGAGGAGCAGAGTTCATCAACCCTCTTTCAGCTGAGTGCATGCTGCAGTACAAGAAAAAGGCAGTTGCTTACATAAAGTCTTTAAAGAAGGTTTGTTCATCTAGTATGCTTGCACAGAGAAACAAACACAGTTCTGTTTGATAGTTGGTTATGCCAAAGAGAATACAAACTAAGGATTTTCAGTATTTGGAATGGATGAGACAGTTTGAATGAGAATCTTTGGCAGAGCAAATGGAACCCTTAGAGTGATAATGCTATTGAAAAATTTAGAGAGCATAGTCACTTTCACAACTGAGCCAATTCTGCCATTACCCGTTTCCACTAATTATTTCTGTGTCAAGACTCCAATGAGGAGAAGGTAGCTGGCCATTTAAATTTCCTCCCATATTCACTAGGAATATGGGATGAATATTATTTTTATACTTGCATTCACTGGAAGAATCTGGAGAGTAACAGAAAAAAGAAAAGAAGTTGAAATGGAGGTATGCTGAACCAAGGGACTGAACACTGCCAGATCTGCCTGTTGTCTCCATTAGAATTATAATTAAATGATGCTGTGCTTAATACTTTTCATTAAGCCACTTCACTGCAATGTCTGTAAAGCAGACCTTAAAAAGCATTTAACTCCTGGAGTTTTCTGAGCTCTTTCTAGTCATGAGCATTTTGGATTGTTATTTTCTGTAAGCTCAAACCATTTTTTCTTCTGTGGCAAATGCTTCAAAGATGTTTTTCTTCCCTTAAGTAAGGAGGGCAATAAGAAAATAAATGTAGACATATTTTGATGTTTCTTGTATCCTTCTGCAGCCTTGTGCAGATTCTGTGCCTTATGAAGAGGCTTTGGCCAATCGCAGAGTTCTTCTGAGTTCCACAGAAAGTAGAGAAGGTCTTGCACAACAGGTATCATGGTATAAATTTTACTAACATACATGACAGACTATTTTATAAAGGCAAAGCAGTATCAAATAATCTCCATGTTTGCATGTGTGGATATTTATACTGAATATTTTTTATGAGGCATATACTGAAGCTTAAAATGAGACTGTAGATGTTTTATTTGTAGAGTTTTGAAAGTTAAAACTTAACCTTGTTAGGCTGGGTTATCCTAGACTTGTTCTTCTGAATCTGTAGAATGTACATGTAGTTATGTTATAAGAGACAGTATTATGCTATTAATGTCTTAATTTATAAATATCAGAAATCTTTAATTCCAATTTCTAATGTTATGTACTTTTTGGAGTGCTTTTTTGAACTTTGCACCATTTATTAGGACTAGCTAAGACCAGCAATGTTTTAGTTATAGTCTTTTAAGGTAGAGTTAATTGATTATAGTATATAATTATTGAAGTGTGCCTGTAGTTTTTTTCTGAAGGTGAGGAGGAGGGGAATTAAATGGTATGTGGAAGGCTTATGCCCATCTCATGTGAAAAGACTGACTTATGCTAAAACTTCCTCATTTGCTTGAATGTTCTGACTGTGCTTTAGTCACAGTCATTGAACTTTTATAGAAGAAAAAGGCTTCATTGTAGGTTTATTCCTTTTTTTAATGGTAGTGGCCAATATTCAAACTATATTAATAAAGATGAGATGAATCTCAACAGAAATGTGGTGTGTACTGTTCCATAGTTGATTTCTTATCTGGACAAGTGGGTTCTTCTGTCTGTGTGAGTGGAGAGCAGCTGGGAAGGGAGTGATGGTTTCTTTTGATAGCATAGGACAAGACAAAACTAGTGCCAGGCACACTTATTTCAAGTTTTCATTAAATTCTTCCCTGCTTTTGTTTTCATGCAATAGCGTATTAACAGTTCTACAAGCTGTGACTTTGTGATGTACGTTTCAGATTAATTAAATAACGTGGTCATTTTTGACGCAACCACAGTTAAACACAGTTTGAATCAGTATTTGGTTACTTGCTGCATTATTCATTAGCTATTTTTAATGGTTTAAAATAATACTGTCTTCAGATACTGTTCTGTGTGGATGTCCCCTAGTCCTTGTGTTCAATAACCTGGATTATAAACTTTCTCTTCTAAAGGTCCAGCAAAGTCTGGAAAAAATTGCAAAACTTGAACAAGAGAAAGAACACTGGATGTTAGAGGCTCAGCTAGCTAAAATAAAGCTAGAGAAAGAAAACCAAAAACCAAAGAATTCTTTTAGTGGACATTTAACTGAAAATACACAGGAGCACTCTGTTTTGCCAAATGTAGCTGAACAAAAGAAGGAAACAACAGAAAAGAGTCCAAGGGAACCTATTAAAAGTACTAGTCTGGTAAGTGCCCTCTTTCCTCCAGTAGAGAAAAATCCACTTTCTTTAGCAGCAGTACTGCTTGATCAGTGGGACAGTAATAATTAAAGCTTTTGACTGTTTTGAAATGCATTCACAATTGTATTTTCAAAACTGCTTGCTAAATATGTTCTGCAAAGTCTGAAACCATCTTGGCTCTTCAGACTTTGGTTTCTTCAGTATCACTGAGACATTGTTACTGAGATCTGTACTTGTATGACTGAGGAGGAAAAAACACATGCTTAACTAATGGATTTTTCTGACTCTGTAGTCAGGACAGCTTGCAAGTGCATACTTCAGGTTGACTTTGACTTTCCAGTACTTTTGACATCTGTAGATATGTTAAAGCAAATGGAAGTAGGTAATGAGTATTTTTAAATGGGCTTAAAAACTTAGTACAAATTAGTGCAGTATTAACTTGATTTTAACTTGAATCCATTCAAGTTCTCAGTGCTCTCAAGTAGCACCAATTTTTAAATAACCTTCATAGGCATGTAAAACTCTAGGCTCAACAATTCCATTTGGATAATGTGTGCATACTCTCCTTGCTCTTCTCTGTTGGGTAAATATCTTTACTTTTTATTGCTAGTGTAAATGAAGTTGGCCTTTTCCCTGAATTGCCACTTCTGAAGTGGTATTAACAGGCATGTCACATGTAAGAAATAATCCACTTAGCTCAGCACTCTGAGTTCTTCTCTTCCCCCCCCTGCTTCCCTGATCCAAGATAAAATGATGTGTGGATTACTTTGAAATCCTAAGTTTTTAAGTAAACTGTCACCTTAAGATTTTGGCTCTGTGTGTGGTCTGTTAGGCGTTTGAGGAGGGTGTATTTTTCTAGCCATACAGCTCAATTTAACTCACAGGTCAACATACTGTGTAAATATTTCCCATAAACTTTAGTCTCTCGTCCTGTTGAGGTCACAAAAACCTCTTGACTCACTAAGAAGATATACTTCCATGAAGCTAGTTATTGACACACATCCCTCTGCTAGAGTTCTGTTAGTGCTTCACTAAACTGTCAATATAATTTACTAGTCAAACTGGAAAGAAACAATTTTGGAAGTTACTTATGAAATCCAAAATGGGTTTCTTTATTCCTTCGACACCTGAAGCAGAGATGATTTGCAGCTGTGGTATTTATTTTTTGCAGTATTTGTTTAAATGTGTTTTCTTCCTTGTTCTAGGTTGGAATGTTGACTATAACTACTGATAATGAAAAGGTAATCTGTTTCAAACGTTATCAAAGTACATCTGGTAATTCTGATTCTGTTAAATTTATGCGATTACCCTATAGTATTCTTCGTAATTTGGAGTGAGTCACCCATGCAGTCTGTACACTATGTTTTAAAGTTTCAAGAAGTACATGGATTTCTTAATTTTCTTGTTTAGTGAACTGTTCTGTTTTATTAAATATGCAGTTTGGAGCAGTATGAGCTGTGGTTTAGGTCTGCTCTCTGCAATTTGAGGAAAACCTTGGTCTGTTTTTACTTAAGTAAACCTAACTGCATTCCACATCTCAATTCTTAATTTTTGAGGAACAGCTCAAGATGCAAAAAAGTCACTGACTGTAGTGCCTGCAGTTCAGCATTTAAGTACAGGCTATTCCAAACTAGAGGTCATACTGAAAGAAACTTGGGACTAGTTCTCAGACTTAATGTCAGCTCTTCATGTAGCACTTGCTATAGTGCAAAACTTGGCCCAGAAAGAACTTAGCAAAATAAGATTCAGTGCTTTCTCTTTTCTGATGCTCCAGGGCTCTGATGTATGCTTTAGTTTACTCCCTTTTTTCTTCTAAAACTATTATCAAAAAGGGGGTGGGAGCCAGATAATAACTGATACAGCTTCTTAAAATCTACTGCATAATGCTGAACTTGAAGGTAGTGAAAAGTGATGGGAAAGCTGCCTCCAGTAGGCTACTCTGTAGCATACAGTAAACTGGTGAGTTGGTTTCTTTTATGCAGTAAAATAAATAGTACTGAGTATTGTAATTTTCTGAAATTCAGTTATGCAAAGGATTTCTTCCTTATTGGGAAAATTCAGTAAGTTTTTATGTAGGTGACAGCAGTCTGTTTCTGCAGTGGCTCTTTGTCAGAGACTTTGTTAAATCAAGTGAAGTTCTTGCATCTTCAGTCACCTCTTTGTCCTTTAAGGAAACCTGACACTTAATAGTCACCATCAGGGTGATGAATTGCAAAGTGACTGTTGGAGGTGAGTGGAAGATTTGTTAAGGAGTGACATAACAGAATGTGATGGCAAAGTTCACTGTATTACTGTGTGGAAGGGGCATGTAGGTGTTGGAAATGGATGGGGGTGATTTATACAGGTATCAAGGGAAATGATTAATACAGGGATACAGGAGACTGAGTCAAGGACAGATTGGAGTGATTTGCAAAGTATTAGGGAAAAAGGCCCTTTCATTGAATCATGAGGTTCAGAGTGGACTGCCTTACTTTCTAAGCTCCTTCTCACAGGAGTCTGGGTGCAGCTGAATTCACTCCTAGTACAAGACTTGGTCAGTGATTTACAACTAAGGAGTTTAAGTGTAGGAATTTCAGTGTAGTGTGTAATACAGAGTTAGGGGTCTGGTGTGATTTGGAATAGCAGTAAATTAAGATTCCTCGACAATATTATAAACAAATCACAAATTAAATTATTTGAATTTCTAATAGCTTAATCAATAATCAATCTCGGAATTGTCATGGTTGGGGAAGGACTCCAAGATCATCATGTCTGTCAACCCAAGGAAAAAAAAAAACAAAAAACCAGAAAAACCCAACAAAGCCCCCCCGAAGCAAAAGTACAAGAAAAAACTCAAAAAAACCCCACCATCCCTCTAGAGCATGTCCTGAAGTGTCTCATCTACATGATTTTTAAACACCTCCAGGAATGGTGACTTCACCACCTTCCTGGGCAGCCTGTTTCAGCACCTGACTAAAGAATCAGTTACAATCAATACAGAGGTTCAAATAAAAATCTAACAGTTTCTAAACTAAATTGTACACAAACACACACATACAGATACAGAAGTTAATGTGTTAACAGGTCAAATTTTGGTATTTAATCTCATGGAAGAAGTGGCATTCCTCCCCCTGATTATCCAGTGGAGTCAAATCATATCAGCCCTATAAAGAGGGATTTTTTTTCCCCCATACTTAAGAGAAGTGGCCAGCTACTTACTTTTTCAGTCATCTAAACCAGCTGCCTTTGTGAGACATGTGATGCTGGCCACAGTTTGGTGCAGTTCTAGGGAACTCCAAAGAGACTTCCTCTTTAAGACCAGTATTTATAGGATCCCAAGATGATTGGCTTTGGTTAGTACTTTTGCATGATAGCCATGATTTGGTAATTTTGGCAACTTTCAGAGTGGGCCTATGTTCTGAGCAGAAGGGGTCTAAGGTGTATTCAGAAAATGAAGTTTCAGGATAGGATTAGGGAATGCCCAATTGCCCCAAGTTGCTGTGTTTGCATTAGGACAAAAAGGTACCAAATTATCTAGATTTGGTGCTTCAGCAGGCAAGATCAGAACATGATGGATGGTACCAGCATGCTGCACTTGCTATTGAAACGAGCAATGTTAGGTCCACTGCCCTTGTAACTAAAGCAAGAACAATATTGGCTGATGTTGCCAAGTGGCTCAGTGAATTGGGAGTCTGCACCACCACAGTCATGTGCTGTAATTTGTCTGTTGTATTTGGGGAACTTAATGCTTTTGGGTAGAGCAGCTCAGGAGGGAAGAAGGTAAGTCAGTACAGAGGGCAGTGTTCTGAAGCAGGTATTCAGTCTATTAAACATAAATATCTGTCTTAATTTTTTGCTTTGTTAGGCTCCAGATGGTGAGTCTCGTGAAGACCTGATAAAAAATCACTATATGGCGAGGATAGCAGAGCTTACATCTCATCTGCAGCTTGCTGACAGCAAATCAGTACACTTTCATGCTGAGGTGAGCATGCAGACAGTGTCTGTACTGTAAACAGTAAATCCCTTTTGGAACTTGCCACAGGCAAGTGTTATGACAGTGGGTTTAAATATATGGAACGTAATGTTTTGTAAAAATAAGTTTCTGCATTATGGTTTTTTGGTTATGTATACATGAAAATGGATCATGTATAACGGCTGCATTTATTTTATATTTTTAATGAGTGGTTTTGCAGCCTTTTCCTGACTGTAGCAAGAAGTACAATGTTTGCTTGAACAAACCTTTTATAGATTTGTTCATATAAGCAGAGGCAGCTGGCTTTAGTTGCCAAGCTAGTTTTGCCTTCATCTTAAAATGATGCTGATATCATTTGTATCATGAAGTGGGGAAAACAGCTCCCCTCCCAGAAGTTAGTTCTTGGGGGTAAATTATACTTGAGTTCAAGGAATAACAGAACAATTTGCATTGCAAATGATGAGGTAATTTTTTTGGAAAGTAGTGACTGTTTTCATTTGTGTAGTTACCTAGTATGGAATATACCAAGCTTCAGGCTGACAGAGCTAATAGCCTTAAATACTTTAAAAATAGATTACATAGTATGGAGGAACCATCTGGAACCATCTTTCTCTGATATTTGGTCACTGTGTGAAGTGAATTGTTCATGTTGCTTTTTACTTATCAATATTTTCTAGCAGTAATAAGAAAAATTTACAAGATTTAAAGGATTGGTAATATCATAATGCTGTAAAACGAAACAAAATGTAATTAACTGTTCTGTGAACTTTGCATTTAAAAGTGTGCACAAGCATTGTGTTTCTTGAAATCTAAGGATTACAGAAAGATGGAAAGATACAAAGCAATCAGTTTTCACTGAGGTATAAAAAGGTATCACAAGGCAGTATTTTGGAACTAACTTGCCTCCTTTCTACCCTGCCTGTCCTGTTCTGGTTGACAGTGTCGAGCGCTTGCCAAAAGACTGTCTTTAGCAGAAAAATCCAAGGAATTGCTTACAGAAGAGCTGAAACTAGCAAGTCAAAACATCAGTAGATTACAGGCAAGTATAATGTTAAATGATTGAATACATCCATTTCTTAATTGTGTGTAAGAGAAAGCTGGAGGAGAGAAATTAGAGCATTGAGCATGGTCATACCTGTAACAGGTAAAAGGTATGTGATCCCTTAGTTATATGATGTAAAAACTTTGGTACGTAGAGAAGAGATTTAAATAGTACTCTTAATATTCTAAGTATTAAATTGAAGCAGAATGTACTTGAAAGGAAAAGACTGTAGCAGCCAACCAAGCTTTTCTTTTATCACATTTGATGTCAAGGCATTTTATGATTTTTTTTTTTTTTTAATGTCAAAAGGTGTGGTTTTTCTTGCTTTCCCGTGTGGCTTATTTGCCTCTGAAAGGGGAGGATTGCTTTGTGTGCAGCCAGTGCTTTCATCTGGTCCTCAGTTAGGTGTGATGCTGGCAAGGCTGACTACTCATCAGTCCATTGAACTTTGAACAGGACTAGGAAAGTGATGAAAGTAGTTTCCTAGATGATACATTGAATTCTTAATCTTTTCTAGCACCCGGGATTGAAAGTCTTAGAAATGCTAGGGTGTTTTTTTTGAGATGGATAGCTTAATATTAAGCAAAATTAAGTTGGAATAACCTTTAAAAAGGTGTCATTAGCAGTAGATAATAAACTCTTATGCGAGACATCCAGTGACTGTCTTGCCCTTTTGTTCTTCTCCTGCATCCACCTCAGGAAAGAACCAATAGTAAAATAAAGTATATATAAATATTGAGTGCTTAAATGGCTTTGTGTTTGAGTCATAATTAGTTCATAACTTTATTCCTTACCTGTCTGAGATACCTTAAATGTTCCATACAGTGAATGTAATGGTGCACACTTAAAAGAATTGTTGATAAACACAGAGTGCTCTTTTGATTTGTTCCTTGTTTAACAAATTCCACAATCATTATGAATGTTAAATTCCAATCACATATTAAACTTCTTAAGAAAAGATAGCAGTCATGCCATTGATATGTTTAGTAGTCTGCATAATATTGAGTTATATAATTTTTTAGGTTGGAAAGGTCCTCTGCTGGTAATTTGGTTCACTTCTTACGTCAGAGCAAAGATTTCAGATCAAGCTGTTGAATCTGGAATTTCCTGTCCAGCCATGCTGGCCCTCTGCCACAATCACTTACTGCTTATGTAATCCTAAATATTGGACTGCTCTTTCCTCTGTCCTTGATCCTTCAGCTTGCCTGTGCCCCTTTAAATTCCTGGGTACTTTTTACCTGGGATCTTGCAAAGCAGATGTTGCAAAAGCCTGAATCTACTCTTCTTAAATACAGTGTTGTAAAGCATCTTCCTTGCTTCCCTCAGAATCTTAAATTCCACTAGCTCATGGTTGCTTCAGCTAAGGCTATCACTGGCTTTCACATCCCTGACCATCTTTTCCTTATTTGTGAGGAGTGGGTCCAGCAGAGAGCCTCTTTTAGGCCTATTGTTCAGTGGTATTAGGAAGTTCTTCATTATACTCAAAGAGAACTCCTGAACTGTTTGCATTCCATGTTGTTGCCCTCCAGGAGGTGTCCGAGTAGTTAAAATCACTCATGAGGATCAGCATATGGAATTGATGCTTATAGCAGATGTCTGCCCTTGTTCTCCTCTGATCCCTACCTATGAATTCTTAATTGTCTTCAAAACACTCCTTCTCATAAAACATTATTTCTCACCCTATATTCTGTTGTTCCTAAAGTGTCTGTATCCCCTCATTGCTGCATTGTAGTCACAAACAGTATCCTACCATAGCTCTCTAATCCCAGGGAGACTAGCTCTGCAACTGCATGTGGATTTCTGATTCCTTCAGCTCTGTGTGCCATTAATTTTAATTTTCAGGCCAGGCAGGTTAAACCCTATAAAATTTATTTGTTTCATGGCTGGAAGCAGTGCTGAGAAACTTACCTGTTAGTGTTCTATGTAAGCCATAAAAATTGAGGGAAAAGTTTATAAAGGAAACAGCAAAAAGGAACAGACCATGTATGGGACTTCAGGTGAAAGAAAAATAGCTACTTAATTTGTTTCAGAAAGTTGGTTTTTTTCAATGTTTTAGCTTAATTTAAGCTTAATAGCTTAATTCAGCATCAGAAGTGTAGCTTAGTATGTGGAGAAAGAAGTTGGCTGCTTTGCCAGTTGTCATTAATATTGAACAGAAGCTTCTGATCGTTTTTCTTCCCTTAGGATGAGTTGATGACTACAAAGAGAAGTTATGAGGATCAGTTAAGTATGATGAGTGACCATCTCTGCAGTATGAATGAAACCTTAACTAAACAAAGGGAAGAAATTGATACACTAAAGATGACTAGTAAGGTAAGCTGCTGGGTGTTGACATCAGGCATTCTTTGCAGCCTGGGGTCTGTGGGGTTGCATTTGGTACTCTTGCAGTACTGCTCTTTAACAAACTAGTCCACAAGCTATTGTACTTATCCTTGTACAACTGGAAAGAAGGCTCCCGACCAGGATGGGTGAGGCTTTGAGCATCCAGGTCTAGTGGAATGTGTCCCTGCTGATTCAGGGGGGCTGGAACTTTAATGATCTTTAAGGTCCCTTCCAACCAAAACCATTTTATAAAGCTAGACCAGCATGTTTCAATAAAGAAGAAATGCTTGCAAAACTTACGTGTGGGAAAGAACACTTTGTGTCACTGCTTCAAAGTGGGCTTCCAAAGTGTACTCTCTGATGGAAGATAAGCACCTTTTTTTTGTTTTATATATGGTGGAAATGGAACTATTTGCAAATCCAGCTAGTGATGCTGCATACTTACGATAAACTTATTGGTAGGAGTGTCCTCTCTGTGCTCCTAACTTTGTTTTTGGCATCTATACTTTTTCTCTATTTCGATATTCTAGTTTGTCTTTCATATATAAGAATGAAAAAGTTACTGCTTACATTTTTCTGTCAACATAAAATGCTATCTTAAATTATTTGCCATGAAATTAGTCTACTCATTTACCAGAAAAAAGTTTTTAACTTATCATAATCTTATTTTAACTTATCATAATCTTATTTATGAAAAATACAGAAGTCTTCTCTTTTGAGCAGTTGGTGACTAAACCATTGTATATCTTACTCTGACAATTCTAGGGAGAAAAAGGTCTTGCAAAGGCCTTTGCCCTTCACTTTTCTGGCTGTGAAACTAATAAACTAGCATTATTGTCCTTAGTTGTGGAATATATGGAAGCAGATTTCACTGAAGGGTTAAGGTTCCATGATGGTAATTTTTATTTTTTAGAGCTAGCTCCCGCTCCTCTCCCTGTATAGAACTGTTTTTCTTCAGCTGTCTGAAAGTTTTGACTTGGCATTGTAATCTTTACAATTAGAGTATAAGCTCTTGTGTTTTTAAAGGAAAGCTGTTGGCTGCATACTAACCCATAGCACTTTGTGTTTTTTAGAAAACATTCTGTGGTGTTTTTCAGTTATCATATTTAGATTTATCTCAGATTTGAAGTGATATGCTGTCTGTAAGAAGGTAGCTCAGCATCTCACAATGGCATTTTCACAGCAATTTTCAAATGTTACCAAAACTATGAATATTCTGTATAGAGGAAGTTAAATTTGTTTTGGAACAAAATGATAGAGTAGGGGGTTGATTTCGATTTGAGGCAATTACTCTATGAGGTTTATATTTGAAATACCACTTTAGGGGTGAATTTTGATTTTACTTGTCTTCACCACCCTTACGGTGTTAGTGGTGTTAATTCAATTGGGTGTCTTGGAACATAATTCAAATGCCTTTTTTTCCACAAGTTTCAATTGCAGTAATAAGGTACATTTGTGCTTGCTTGCAAAACGGTACTGGTGTACTTATTTGAAATATTTGGCATTTTCCTCTGGTATAGCTGCAAAAGTAGAGGGGTTATCAGAGCAAGCAGTTACAAGCTTCTATTAAAAACTTACGGAAAGTTTATTTTCAGTTTGACTGTTCTTTTGTTTGCTGCAGGTATAAATTATCAGACATCAGATTTTTTATGAAGTTTTGATACACTTTCTTACCTGAATTATGTTCTGTTCACTTGTTTCTTGTTGCAGGGAAATTCTAAAAAGAACAAAAATCGATAGCTTCCAGCTAATCAGCTGTCTTCAGAAGCTGCTGCTGCACAGGATGCAGTTAATGAACATCCATTGTCCAATTCCTGTTTGTTACAGGAAGGAGAGGTCGTATTTGGTATAGTACAAACTGCTTTGGTGCTGTAAATGGCTTTAAAATATTTAGAACTTGTAACAGATAAACCAGAACTTAATGTTGGCTGTAAACCAGGAAAAACACACTCTGTGGATAATTTATATAGTAATTACCTTCCGTTTTTACTGTGCACTTTTCAAAACTAAGTTTTAATTTCATGTAATAACTTCAGATTTTGTATATTTTCAAATATGATCTGCATTAACAAATTTGGATCAGTGATGCAGTTGACTGTGTTTGAGTTATATGTTAAACTGTCAACAAGTCTACATTCCTTTACTTGTAACAGCTTAAAAATTAATTTTGGGACTTTTTTGGCTGTGAAAGTTTTGCTGTTAATGTGAATATCTTTATCCTGTTCTCTGAACTTCTGAATTAATTGGAATTGTGGCTTTAAATTGTTTCTATAAATTCACACAATAAATGGGATCACTGTTTCATTGTAGATTGCAATAGTGGAAACTTTTGCTGAATGTATTTGGCACTTTGAATTTTCAAGTAAAGAGCACAAATAGCTGAACTGCGATACTTTTGTGAAATTGCTTTAAGCCTTGACTTAGGCATTTTGTTTACACTTACACGTATGTGTATTGGTTGAAACAGCTGTTTAAAACTGGAGGAAATTGTGATGGTAATTTGCCCCAAAATCGTGAAGATATATATATGTGGGTAGAATAGATCAGCTTGCTGTGCTCTCTTATGGTTAAGAAGAATATGAAATATGTAGATGTCAACACTAAATTTGCAAAAAATCTTAATGGAATTAAGTCCTGACAGATTCACTGAGAGTATGCACATGGCTTCTACTATGTTTTAGAAAGTTTTTGAACATAAGGCCTTTCCTGAGAATTTTTTTAAAGTGAAGTTTGATACCATGAGTTCACAGCATTGATCTTTAAATTTTTCTTGATCAAATGCTGTGTTGCTCCACACTTTCCACTGATTTCTGTTCCATAATTTGAATTGTGGCACTTGTCTCTTAAGGGTTTACTCTGATAACATCTGTGTTGATATGTATTACTAGTAGGTAATAATAAAATCAACTACATGAAACCAGTTTGACTTTTCTCCTGATTCTGGTTATACCCAGGCTGCACAATGTGGGATTGCAGTGAGATGTTAACATCCTGGTGAGGTGAGCTTTAATTAAACCAGGCTAGTTACTTATTTAGTAGTGCTTCTTTTTGTTTGAGCCAGGTTGCATTTCTGTACCTAATGCTGCAGTGTTGCAAAGTACATTGAGTCACGTTAGCATTTCTCACCTTCTTGTCTGCTCAAAAGCAAACAGGAATCTGATCTGTATTGAACATAACTGTGGGACTGGTCTGTTACCATCTTTCTTTTTAGTGACAAAATGGAGTGTATCATGAAAATGGAGAGGAGATGGGGGGAGCCTGCATTCTTAATTTCTTACTTTCCTAGGTATCGTAGTACCATCCTGAATTAACAGCTACATGGTGGCACTGATGGGAGTTGAGAAGCATGTACTTTCTAACAGTTTTACTGAAGCAGCTACAGCTTCTGTTTCTTTTAGGGTTGGAAGCTGCTTGCTTTCTTCCAATTCTTTTGAAACTGCCTTTTCTGAGGACTTTCATCTTGCAGTGAAAGTATCAATGCATTTATCTCATTTTACTTCTCTGAATCAAGTTGCTGAACTTCTTACTAGTGCTACTTCTCATAGGTGGCTGCATTCAGAAAATGTTTTTGCTTGTGCTTTGAAGACCATTTAAAAATGTGCGTTAAAAAAGTTAAATGGATCTGTTTCTCAGATTATTTTTACAACAGAGTATAGCCCCAACATCAAAACTGGAATTAATATAGAATGTATAGGTGCTTGGATACAATTCCAAGTATGTGTTAGTTTATCAGCACTTCTTGTTGCAGGATCTATATAGAAATGCATTTGGGTGTCCCTCTCACCTCTCAGCAGTAAACATATTCAGGAAGAGAAAAATTTAATCACTTATGCTGCCTTCAGTTTCTCAAGGATGTATTTTCAAGTAAGTCTATACAAAACAGTCTGTATGGATTATTATGGAATGCATAAAACTCGGGCAAGTAAATTGTACTAATACTGGAATTTACAAAAATTTGCAGTGTGAATCCTTGACTTCTTAGTTGATTAATCACGAAACCAATGACAAACTGTTGAATATTAAGAAAATCTTCAGAACAACTGTTTTTACAGTGTAAAATCAGAGTTAGAGAAAATTCCTAATGCTGTTTAGTTTTTTTAATGGACAGTTTGTTGTAGCACAAGTTACTAAAGCATTTTTAGAATGCTTTAAAGGAATACATAATCATAATACTTCATCATAATGTTGAGCACCTCATAAATAATCTCTTAAATGACCAGTTCAGATAACAGCACTATTTCCTGTTAATGCTTCTAGTAACTGGATCTTCAAAATTTCTTTCTGAACGTTTTATTAAAACAATATTAGCACAGTCAAAGATTTCAAATTGTGTAGCTGTCTTAGATTTCTGAAAATACATCCCCAGTAGCTATTCTGTTTGTTTAAAATAAAGCTTTAACCAAAAATGAATGGAACTTCAAGTCTGCCCTTTTAAGAATTACTGCTTCCTAAGCTTTGAAAGTACTGGAGAAGCACGAAATACTTTGGCTATTTTATAAGGCCGTAAGCCTTACAGATCTGACATTTATTTCCCTGCCTGAAAGATTAACTTCTAAAACAGGCAGATGAAACTGACATTGTCATAAGCTGTGCAACGGTGTTATCTCACTGGTGTTTAAATAATGTGATTATTGTTACATATATAACTATACCTCTGAGATTTAAATACTTAAAATCTTAAGTGTTGTTTTTTAAATGGTCATGTTTGTAATGTCTTTTGCTAATTCCTTCAGATTAAGTCTTAACCAGCTCAACATTTCAGTAATAGTGGTGCCAGGCTCTTCATGTGATTTAGTAACACTCCAAGCAGCATTGGTATCAAGACTAAAACTTTGCTTTCCTGTCTTTGTTGAAATGTTATTTTTAAAGGTAATTTTCCCTTTTTACCAAGCCAAGCTTTTAACTTGTAAACCTATTGCTCTTGCTGCTCTAGCTTCCATCATTAACAGATGATTTTAGTTTTTGGTGGGGAAGGGTCTTTGGCCCAGCATGTTTTGTTGAATGCCAACTTTCAGCACAGCAGCAGGGGCCTGTCACTTAAACAGTGCTCACTACACCTCCAAATAATAGATTTGCTCCTACATCCAAGGCATCAGTTGCAAACAGGAGAGGAAATAAACTTTTTATTCATGTGTCACCTATCATGAGACTAGAGAAGTTGTTTACTGACTTGGATGAACAATATGAATGCTCCCTTTTACCCCCCTTTTTTTCTCCCTCCCCCCTTTTTTTCTCCCTCCCCCCTTTTTTTCTCCCTCCCCCCTTTTTTTCTCCCTCCCCCCTTTTTTTCTCCCTCCCCCCTTTTTTTCTCCCTCCCCCCTTTTTTTCTCCCTCCCCCCTTTCTTTTTCTCCCTCCCCCCTTTCTTTTTCTCCCTCCCCCCTTTCCCTTTCTCCCTCCCCCCTTTCCCTTTCTCCCTCCCCCCTTTTTTTCTCCCTCCCCCCTTTTTTTCTCCCTCCCCCCTTTTTTTCTCCCTCCCCCCTTTTTTTCTCCCTCCCCCCTTTTTTTCTCCCTCCCCCCTTTTTTTCTCCCTCCCCCCTTTTTTTCTCCCTCCCCCCTTTTTTTCTCCCTCCCCCCTTTTTTTCTCCCTCCCCCCTTTTTTTCTCCCCCCCCTTTTTTCTCCCCCCCCTTTTTTCTCCCCCCCCTTTTTTCCCCCCCCTTTTTTCCCCCCCCTTTTTCTCCCCCCCCTTTTTTCTCCCCCCCCTTTTTTCTCCCCCCCCTTTTTTCTCCCCCCCCTTTTTTCTCCCCCCCCTTTTTTCTCCCCCCCCTTTTTTCTCCCCCCCTTTTTTCTCCCCCCCTTTTTTCTCCCCTCCTTTTTTCTCCCCTCCTTTTTCCTCCCCCCTCTTTTTTCTCCCCCCCCCTCTTTTTTCTCCCCCCCCCTCTTTTTTCTCCCCCCCCTCTTTTTTCTCCCCCCCCCTCTTTTTTCTCCCCCCCTCTCTTTTTCTTCCCCCCCCCCTCTTTTTTCTCCCCCCCCTCTTTTTTCTCCCCCCCCTCTTTTTTCTCCCACCCCCTCTTTTTCCTCCCCCCCTCTCTTTTCCCCCCCCCCCCCTCCCTCTTTTCCCTCCTCTCCTTTCCCCCTTCCCCCCCCTCCGTTCTCTCTTACTCAGCATTTTTTGCTTCTGTTACTACTTTTAGTATTCCAGTGAATTAAAGCTGTGTTTGTTTAGGAGAGGCCATGTTTGTTGACTCATTCCTGAACATTCCTTTTAATCAGAGAGTCAGAAACTTGGTTTAACTATAATTGTGTCTGCAAAAGCGGTAGCTTGGTTACTGGTGGGGAGAGAGAATTCTTTCAGGGAACTATATAACCCAGGTCTGACTGGGGCTATGAAATCCCCCAAATGGAAACTTGCCTGGGGGCAGTTCCCATGTCTGCCTCTGCTGTCTGTAGGCAGCTTTAGACCTGTCAAGGCTCATTCAAAATCACTCAAGTGCAAATACTTGCACTGCTGCAATACTGAGGTTCTGTAGTTAAGCTGCAAAAGTAGAATCGCATGATTCTTCTGGGCTCAAAATGCAGGTCAAGCTAACACACTAACAGGCCTTTAAGAATTTTAAACTTTTTATAGGTAAAATTACAAAGATAATAGCAGCTGTCATGATTTCTCTGTACTGGTTTTAAGGCTATTGTATCCTTCAAGTCCAAAACCTCATAGAGAGATGAGATCTTAACTAATGAAGTAGCCCTTGAAATCCAGGCCTGGTGTCAAAATTGTATTTCTAGTCTCCCATAAACAGCACAGCTTAGTCATGAGATGGGTTAAAACCACAAAATCGAATAAACACAAAAATGAGGAACAGCAAATATTTACCTTGGGGAGGAGGGGAATAAATTTTATGAAAAGTTTCTTCTGAGATGTGGAAAATCTGGTTTATTTTCAGTTGAAACAATTAGGCAAGAGTAATTTTCTCTTAGATTATTGATCTAGCTCAGAAGGTAAAGATCGTTTGAAGCCAACAAGCAGCCTCTCACAAAAAGAATGTGACTGCTAAATTTTGATAACCAATTGACATTTAGTGAATATACAGTACTGAAATAGTGAATATACTGAACTTACGAGGTTTTATTAACTAGCAATAGCACTAAGTGAAAAACTGAGAGGAAGAGTTCTTTTGACTTTTTGGTGTGAATTCTCAGTTGAGATGGACTTTGGCGGAAATTTGTTGCTAAAATAAAAGACAAAGTATCAAAATAAGTCTAGAAATAAGTTCTCTTCTGTCTCCAACTAAGAATATTTGGTTTTGATAAGATATGAACTGTTTTCATTTTTGACAACACAGTAATAAACTAGATCTTTTATAAAAGAGGTAATATACTACAAATCATGTTAAGATCAACAAGATCAATGTAAACAGACTTTGTTAGCATTATAAATATTGTTTAATAACTGCCTGTAGCAATGTATAATACTTTGTGAAATACTCTTCAAACTGTATTTACAGTAGAAATAATAGTTCAGATTTGTTTTGCAAATGCTATACATTACAGCAAAATTATATTAAGGAATTGAAAACCTTGGGACCGAATTAGATTTTTTTTTTTTATTTCCCTCTGCTGCTTGAGTTAATATTGCACTGAATTCTTTTGGGGGAGAGAAAATGGTAGCAGAATTTACTGGAGAACAATAATCTTGAGTTGAAACTGCAAACACTTTTCTCAGCAAAGTAAAATACCTGATCTATTTTTAAACAACTGCTGACTTTGATAAAGTGATATGAGAAATTTATAGCCTTCCCACTTAACTTGAAAACCATTAAAAAGGGCTAATGTGGAAGCTAACAGGAAGAAAGATTTATTGAGTGCAGGAGTACACAATAGACTGAAAGACTCTTTTTAGAACAGTATTAGACAGTATTAGAAAGTATTCCTGGTTTTCTGGAGTTTCAGCAGAAGAGCCTCTTGTTCTCTTTTTTTTAACCCTCTTGTCCTCTTTGCCAAGAAGTTTGTTGTGTCCTCGGAGAAGGCAGAAGATTCGCTGGGATGGAATTCCATCGGGAAGAGGTTGGGATGAGGTTCTGGTACCTCCAGGGCTGCATGCTGGGATGATGGTGACATGCTAAGCCATCTAACAGCCCTGCCTGCCAGGGCTGGGGCTTTGCTGTCTGAGCCTGGAGGCCTAGCACTGGCAGTTCTGAAGAAACCTGTTAAAAGAGAGAAAAATGAACATGTAACGATACATTGGCTTGCAAGTTCCACATTAAATTATGGTGACAAAATCCCAGGCTTTCAGAATACCACACCACTGCACTTTCTCTCCCTTTTGTCTATGTAGGAGATCCTTAAATCCTTCTTGTGTGAACTGTTGATGTCCCTTACATGACACAGAGATGAAAATGTGACCAAAAGCAATGTTCTGTCAGAAGCTGGTAGGCAGCAAGGCCTCAGGTGAAATTGTGTTGGCTAACTATATTGGGCACTAGATTTTTTTAAAAATTAAGATAATAAAAACAGATTTGGATTTTTTTTAAAACCAAGAAAGGCCATTTCTTTTCCTAGTGCAGTTCTTGTAATGGTATTAAGCTTGCAATTGCTTGCAGAGGAATTTATTTCTGTGCAAACTGTATTGAATACTTCTATTGCAAATGCAGACAGCCAGAGCCTGAAAAATATTTAATTAGTTGGACTTCTTAATTTTCAGAGAAGCAGGACAAATGAAAGCAATTTACAAAAGCACATCCTTCCTTGTTCTCTTCGAAATACAAGATAAAGTTTAACAACACAAAAAGCAATGGAGCTGAAATGAACAGATGGTGTTTACAAAGAATTCTGGATGTATTAAACAGGAGACAGGAGCTCATGGCTCTAAGTGAGCTGTCACTGTTACTGATAGCTTCTCATATAGGCAATTGGAATATCTGCAGTCTGGCAACTTTGCTCCATGCTCCTGGGAAAACTCAGAGAGGTCTTCATCCTGCCTGTTCTATTTATGTGTTGTGGCCTTTTTGGAGCAGACTTCCCACATGATACCATGTTAGGTGTACTTTAGAGAAAAAAGGATAAGAGGGAATTGGACAACATGACTGCATTATGCTGTTGGTAATTGAGCCATTTGCCAAGTCTCATGCTGTGTTTCTTTGAAGGAATTTGTCTCTCCAGAGGAACTCTGAAGGGTAAGGTAACTTGTCCTCTCTTGGAGCTGGGAAGTGTTTGGTCTGAGAGGGAAAGAACTCTGTGTGAACAGGTGAACAGAGGGTGCAAGACCTGGCCTAGACATGGTCCTGCAACAATACAGCTTGTTTTTTTCCATAGCCTTGCTAGTTTTTAAGAAGCCTTTTCCAGGAAGGTTTTTCTCTAGAGTTGAGTCTCATAGAATCACAGAATGCCAGGTTGGAAGGGACCTCAAGGATCATCTGGTACCACCTTTCTGGGCAGGAACACAGTGTAGATGAAACAACCCAAGACCTTGTCAAGCTGAGCCTCAAAAGGGCCCATTGTGGGAGAATCCACCACTTCCCTGGGGAGCTTATTCCTGTGTGTTTCTGGCTGTTTCTCATGTGAAAATTTTTCTTCTGGTGCCCAGTCGGGATCTTCTCAGGAGTAGCTTGTGCACGTTTTACCCTTGGTCTTTTCCATGTGACTCCTTGTAATTAGGGACTCTCCATCTTGGTAGGAACTCTTTAAGTACAGGACCACTGTAATACGGTCTCCCCTTAGTTTTCTCTCCAGACTGAACAAACACAGTTCTGAGTCATTCACTGCGAGTCTTGCCTTCATTAAAACACTTATTATTACTTTTTTTTCCTCTGTCGTGTCTCTTTCCTTGGAACACGAACGTTTGGACACCAAGCAATCCTCGTTTCTTTTTTTTTTTTTTTTTTTTTTGGTGTGGTTTTTTTTGTGTTTTTGTTTTTTTCACAGCCTTTCCTCTCTTTCTCAGTTCTCGAAGGGGGATGCTCCCCCCGGCCTGCTCCGGCGGGTGGCCAGGAGAGGGGGCTGGGAGGAGAGGGGAGGGAAGGGGAAGGGAAGGGGGGCCCCGTTCCCGCCCGGCCCCGTTCCCGCCCCGCCCCGCCGGTGTCCGGTGCTGCCTCTGCCGATGGCGGCGGCGGGACCGGGATCGTGACGGTGACGGTGACGGGCGGGTAAGGAGCTGCGGGCCCGGAACGGAGTTGGGCCGGTTCTGTCCGCGTCTGGGGAGGCTGCTCCCGGGGAGCGGGGTCTTGGGGGTGCGGAAGGGAGCGGGAAGTGGAGAGGAGGGGAGGTGAGGTGGTTGAGGCTTTAACACAAGTCCCGGCTTGAAAGGGGCCGGTGGATGGGGCTGCTTTGGTTTCCATAGATAATGTGATTTTTAAAAAAATAAAAACACTTGGCTCTTTCTTATTTCTTTTTCTTTTTTTTTTTTTTTTTTTTTTTTTTTTTTTTTTTTCCCCAATTTTTTTTCTTTTTATTCTCTTTTGTTCCTTTCCCGCTTTACTTTCTTCTCTTTTTCTCCCTCTTCGGTTTTTTTTTTTGTTTTTTTTTTTTTTTTTAAAAAGAGGGCTGGCTTTACTCGCGGTAGCCACAGCTTGGAACCCTTGCGGAACTCGGTGGAATTTGGGTGACGAGCATCCCCCAAGATGAAGTTCCCATGACTTTTGCTCTATTAGGGAGGAGACCGGGGAGAGCAAGAAGTTTTTTTTTTCTGTTGTTTAATACTGAAATGAATTCCTGGAGCCTTTCTCGTATTTTCTAATGGTTCAGCTGGTTAAAACTCTGCACGTAGGCTCACAGCGTTTGCAGTCAGTGCTGCAGAAACCCCTCCTGGGGCTCAGGGCTTTGGGAAAACAACCGGAGTGGATGCTGAGAGATGTTTCCCTCCAGGGCTGGATTTACTGTCTGGACTTACCCTTTGTGCAAACTCTAGAGGTGGTGTTTCCAGCTCTGTAGGTGAGAAAGAATATTGAAAGTTTTCTCTTTATCTTTTTTGTTGTTGTTGTTGTTTTTTTTTAAACAAGTACTCACTGAAGGGGTGACTTTGAGCGAGTTGTTGTTTGTTGTTTTTTTTTTTTTTTTACAAAAAGGAGGTTTTCTGATACTGCTGGCAAGTAAGAGCACTTCTGAAATATGCTAGGGAAAATGCTGACTACGGTATTTTTTAGGAGCCCATCAGAAGTTAAGGCTAAGTCTGCACTTACCTTCCGTGACAAGGATGTTTTGTTTCTGTTTTTTTTTTTTTTTCTGAAGTGGAGCGTGCCTGAAACCCTCACAGATTTCTCTGCAAATAGGCTTACACTTTTTTTGGTTTTTTTTGGGGGGGGAAGAGTTTTAGCGACTGTCTGGGAAGGAAGGGGGAGGGAACAGAAGTATTGGAGCCTGAGCTCTTGTGGAGCTCTTCAATGTGAACTGTTTGTTTTGCTGTTAATTCACTTTTCTGGATGTGGAGCCTGAAACTTTTCGAAGCTCAGAGGAGAAAAGGAGAGCTGAAGGCAAAATGCTGAGCTGTCTGGTTTAGTGCACTGAAAGCACACCTGCCATGAGTAAGTTTTAGGAGAAAAGATTAGATTAGCTGCTTTCTTAACTCTGTATGAGCAGAGGAGAGTTTAGAGCTGCACTGGGTAACAAGTTGCAGTTGATCACAGGAATAGTTTATACAAGAGAGAGCATGGCTGGAGATTAAACTTCACTAATGTTGGAGCTGTAAATTGCACCACTGGGAAATTCTGCTCAGAGACAGGGAAGAGGTCCTTGTTTCATGCTCAGATTTCATTATTCTCCTTCTCTCCATCTCCTTTTGCACAGGTAAAGAATGTTATTTTCTGTCACTTTAAAAGTTATTGGGATTTATAAGCTGAATGGGCCAAACAGAAGGCTGCTATCCACTGAGATCCAAACAGGCTGGAGAGCTGGGCAGAGGTGAACCTCATGAAGTTCTATAAGGACAAATGTAGAGTCCTGCATCTGGGTAGGAATAACACCAGGCACCAGTACAGATTAGGGGAGGTCCTGCTGGAAAGCAGCTCCATGGAGAAAGACCTTGGAGTCCTAGTGGACAGGAAATTATCCATGGATCAACAATGTGCCCTTGTGGCCATACAGGGCCAATGGTATCCTGGAGTGCATCAGGAAAAGTGTGTCCAGCAGATGGAGGGAGGTTCCCCTCTGCACTGGGGAGACCACACCTGAAATACTGTATCCAGTTTTGGGCTCCCCACTTTGAGGGAGGCAGGGATCCACTGGAGAGAGTCCAATGGAGAACTGAGGGAATTGGGGCAGTTTAGCCTTGAGAAAAGAAGGCTGGGAGGGGATCTTATATTAATGTTTATAAATACCTGAGGGGTGGGTGTCAAGAGGAAGGGGCCAGTCTTTTTTTGGTGGTGCTCAGTAACAGGAAAAGGAATCAAGGGTTTAAGCTAGAACATAGGAAGTTCCAAATCAACACGAGGAGAAACTTCTTTACTGTGGAGGTGACAGAGCACTGGAACAGGCTGCCCAGAGAGGTGGTGGAGTCTCCTCTGGAGACTTTCAAAACCTGCTTGGCTGTGTTCCTGTGTGGCCTGCCCTAGGTGATCCTGCTTTGGCAGGGGGGTTGGACTACATGATCTCTAGAGGTCCCTTCCAACCCCTAATGTTTTAAGTTTCTATTAATTTTTTGATACTGCTGCACAAATCCAGATCTCTAAGTAGGAAAGTAATGTAAACTTTTGTGTTTTCTAGTGTGTGAATGTTAACTCCAACATCAAGTGGTCCTGGTTACATCAATAGTGACACATTATGATGTACAGTGTTTACTTCATGTTTTGGTAAACAGGATTCCTCTAGTCTACTGCTTATGTTTTTGACCAGTAATAAACACAAGCTGAAGTCTTTTGGTTCAGAAAGTCAGGCTGCCCTCACATCATCTTTTGGAGAGGAACCCAAATGATGTTTTTTTTTGGGTGACTGCATTATGAATTATACCTTCTGACATAACTGTCATCAGTTACTATTAAAAATAACCTCTATCTAAAGAAAAAAGAAGGATTCAATTTTGACTGTCCTTCTCATTAATGCTGGTATTCTTACAAGAGTTGAAGGCTGTGAGAAGGAAAGTAACCCACAGCTAAGGAGAGAATTATTCTGTCAGAAAGTGTTATTGCTATCTGTTAGGCAGTACTTTTTGGTTTAGAAGAGTGTCTGTGCTTGCTTACTGGGCGCTAAAGCATGAGGTAGTTTTAAATGTGGTTTTAAAAAACTGACTCTGAATGTTCAAACATAAAATGTAAGGAGAGCATTATATTGGTCAGTGAATATGCTAAATATATCATTTTCATTAGCTTCCTGCTTTTTATTGTTCACTGATGAGATGAGTGGGCAACAGTTTGCAAGAGTTTTTGAAGTGTACTTTCGCAATATGTGTTCTTCATGGCATTTCATCCATCACTTCCTTTGAACACTGCAAACACCACCAGGTTTAAATTTGTTCCCGACTGTGACTTGTTTAGCATTTTGACATGTGATCTGTGTGCCAAAGCATTCAGGCCTTCTTTTTTTTTTTTTTTCTTTTTTTTTCCCCATGAGGGCTGCTTAGTCCTTAAAAAAAAAAAGCTGTTGAATTTACAGAAGCAGGACAGCCACCCGTAACTGCATTTCTGCTGCTTGGTGTCATACTATAAATCTCTGCCTCTGTTCAGACGAGGGAGGATGGAGGGGTATGGGATGGGTTACACTCATTGCCAGAGCCCTCTACAGTGCTGCCATGACCAGAGTACTTTTCCATGATGTTTGTGTCCTCCTAATAGTAACGTGTCCTAAACACAGTTAATAATTGCTTCAGAAGATGCAGTAACATTCCATTAACTTAGTGACCTGCAGAAGTACTGTAAATAAAAAGAGATTTATCTTCTTGTCTCTTCCAGGTCAGAGCACAATGCTAAAAGCTTCTTGGCTTATTTTTGTTTCATTTCGTTTGTAATTTAAAAAAAAGACCCAACATTCTGAGCAGTATAATGTCAGGCAGTGTCCATGGACACTTTACATGAGACTATTCTGCAGCTGTCTGTTGTCTTTCTGCAATCTGCCTACAGAGTGTGAGTTATGCAGTCACTATGGTGATACTGAAGAGGAGTGTTATTCAGAGAGGATAAAGCAGGACTGTCTGAATAAACTGAATGGGAGTGGGAACAGAAGCACCGTTCAGGGGTGCAGTGGCATCCCCTCCATCTTCTAACTGAAGGGTTTCATTTGTAGGAAGAAGAAAGGCCCTGTGGAAAGATGTGTTGTATTTATGAAAGAAACATGCATATGTACATTAGGGCAGATGTGTGTGCAGAAGTGGATTAAAAATTATTCACATATCTTGTCTAACTAGATAATAGGAAGAAATTAAGTGTCATGGCAGAGAGTACTGAATCAAAAGCTCGTCTCCAGCTACAAAACCATTTAAGGATCATAGGCTTGCAAGGAGCACTTTCTAACATTAAAAAAAGAAAAAAAAGTTTTCCCAATCCACAGATACATGTAAACGTTTTGTTTTGAGAAGATCCAGTCACATCTTGCAGTCACATCTTAAACACAAGTGTGTTAGAAGGCACCGTGATACCCAGGAAGGAAGAGAAAATCCACTGAATAGTTTATATTGATTTGATCAGCTTTTTATTATTTCTTCTAGGAAAAGAGACTTTTCTTCTGTTAAAGATGTTCAGTACAACATTGAGAACTTTTTTGTGGTCCATTCAAGTCAGTAAAAATGCCTTTGATGCCGGATTGTGTCCCCTTGAGTTTTTTCCTGGCTGATCACTGCCAGCAAATGAGGCATGAGCATGGGTACTCCCCATCCTGCCATCTCAGTTACCAACCTGGAATCCAAAGAAGTACAGAAGCTTGTGCTACCAGACATAGCTTACTGAGACCTGGCACAGTCCCTCACCTTCCCAGATGGGAAGTTCACCTTCTGAGCAGAAAAGTAGTTGATATTTGAGACAGGAGTCTTCTGTGTCTCTTCTGGAGGAACTGACTGAGAAGCTAGAATTGATGGACCCAAGAAAAGTGCTTGTGTTGAGTACTGCTGTTTACCATTCTTGTAGTTACACCTGATGGTATGCCAGAGATAAGGGCCTTTTGTTGTCACTATTTTCACATTTTTACACTTAAAAAAAAAAACCCAAACAAACAGGTTACATGTACCTGATACCATCGTTATTATCCAGAATTGGTGGTGTGATGACAGGATGTGGTTGCATCTTGAAACAAAATAGTTACATGTACATGTGGATTAGGAAAATGTTTTATTTTTTCTTATATGTTAGAAAGTAGTTGTTGCAAGCCTGTGATGCTGAAATGTTTTGTGGCTGGAGATGGGTTTTTGACTGACTTCTCTGTGCTGTTGCTTTAATTGATTCATGTGTTTTGTGTGTCTGAATATGGGCTAAGGCACACCAAGAAGGACAGGAATTCCTACAAGTAACTTCATGGTTCCCTTCAGGTGAGCAAGGTGGCTGTTGGTACCAGGACTTCCATGGTTTTTGTAGCTCAGTGCTTGGCTGTGTGCACTGGGAGAGGGGCTCCTCTGTAACTTCCTCAGGTGGCTTCAGGTCTCCATTCTCGTAACTTTCCCCATGACACTTTAATTAGCTTTCTGTGTGTTTATATTATCTCATTCTGTCAGTTAGATTAGTGATAATAAACTCCGCAGAAAAGCCTGGAGAGGAATGGTGGTGGGGATCCCAGGTGACTGTGTTGTAGTAATTTATTAAAATCTCTCCGTTCCCGTAGGAAGCATTTTTAGCCTATAAAACCTACAGGAACTTCACATGAAATGCTGTCTCTGGGTTTTCCTACTTTGATCTCTATTCCCAACCAAGAAAATACTGAAGGAACAATCTGGGCTGACTCACCTGTGGTGGTGTGACCACTGGAGCAGGGTGAGGAAGGGTGGGAGTTGGAGCTTACAGTTATTTGGGAGATCGGTTGAAACTGATCATGTTACACACAAGACTGGTCATGCATCATGCATGCTGCTTTTTTTTTTTTTTTTTTTGAGGCAGCTTTGAAATGAGTTTACATCTGAGTGTTTGGGAAGGTCTCCTAGAAGGGATCTAGACATAAAATGGAGTTTCTTTACTGTGTGTAGTTGCTGAGGTCTGGGTGATTATTCCATGGCAAAGATGGGAATTAAGAAGAGCCACGCTGAATTTTCATATAACCTGGAAGGTCTTCACTGTGTAACCTCCATCTGTTGTGAGCAAGAAGAGCTACTTTGTTGAGGAAGACCTATTCCAACAACTGTCCACTAGCCTAGAAAAGTGATCAAAGGTGTGAACCTGGCAGTACTGCTGCTTTTATTATCTTATGAGACTTTCCCATAGGCTTTCTTTCCTGTGTGAGTCTCATATGTGCTGCAGCTTTTAAAGCATGAGATGTGACTCTGAGAGGCAAAGGAACAGACATTTCTTCAGGATTTATTTGTCAAGTCCCTGTGGGCAGCATCCTTTCGGAGCACTGGATGCTCTCCTGTAGTCATCAGTATTCACCCTTGTGGTGGGTCCCCCACATCCCAAACTGTGACACCATCCTCTCTAGAGACTGTTTCAGCCTCCGCCCTATCCTTTTCCCCAGTGAGGAAAGTAAGCATTGTCTCTGCTTGGGAACACGGTGTGATGTACTGTGTGATAACCCTTAAAAATGGGGTTTTCATACTTGTGCATGTGAGTACCAATCACTTTATTTGTTAACTCCCCTTTGATTCCCAGCAGAAACAAGCAATAGCAAGAGGCATATGCATAAGTTTTGCCTGACTTTGGTCTGGGGATGTGCATGCTGTCAAGAGCATTGCAATCTTGAATTCCTTCAGCCCCCAGAGCCAATAGTAAAGAATTCCAAATTAAACAGATTAGCTGCGAGCTCCAAACTTCTCCCAGCTGTGCCTGTGCCCCAGAGAGCAAGCAATGTAAATACAAGTTCACATTACACTTTGAAGTCAGTGTATATTTTTGACTGTTACACCACCAGTTATTTTCCAAAAGTAATGAAATGAATAATGCACTGGGAGACTTCATCCATGTATATATCCCAAATAAAAGCAAAAGCCAAGACATTCCTACTTCCATTCAGTTGTGCCTTTTGCTTACGTTAATTTCAGTGGTGCAGCTTGGAGAACTTTTTTATTTCTTCTAGGAGACATCAAGCAGACTTAAATAAAAGTGCAGCCATATGTAGACTCAAAAAGAAATTTGAGGCAAATGAGTATATATCAAGCACTAATTGGTATAGAAAGTATTCTTCAAGGTTTTTTGCACAGTTAAGTAATAAAACAGGGATACAAAGAATATGGCTGAAATAAATGTACAGAAATAAATCTGTCATATTTCACTTGGATATCTCAAGGGCTTACAAATGTTTAGGTTTTTTATATACCATATGTGCTTTATTGCTTAAACTGCAAAGGATTTGTACTTTCTTGTGAGACTATTATACTTCATGGCCAAATGCTTGAAAAATTGTCTACATATTTGTACAAGAAATAGTGACTGATATAATTATGGGACAGCTTCACCACAGCGTGCACAGTATGCAGAGTTTTGCATTAAATTTCTGCATAGCCTGTGTACAACAGATGATGTTGTTCTTGGAAATATAATTGATGGATAGTTGTGTGGGGGTTCATGGTTGTTCTGGAAGAGTGGAAATACTATGATGACTACACATTGTCCACAAAGGGAGTAGCTCGTATGAAGGGATCAGCTTATTTTGAAGGCTTTACTTAACTATTTTGAGTTAAAACTACTATTAGTAGTTTTTTTACTAGTTTTTTACTAGTAGTAAAAACTACTTTTACTTAACTATTTACTTAACTATTTTACCTACGCTTCATGTAGGTAAATATGGGCTTTTTGAGCTTGAAGCAATCTGCAAGGTTGATATTTGCCCAGTAAGACCCCATTGTGGATTTTACTTGTGTATTACAAGGGAAATTTATTTAGAGGATGTATAGTTTAATAGTTTGAAGCCACAATGGCATCTGGAGCTAAAGGCAGTAAGGAACATATTTGTAAAATTACACTTTTCTGTGTATTTTGGAATGCAGTACTGTCTATAAATATCTCATTTACTTGCCCTATGCTTTGCAGAAGGGCAAAGGGTTTTTTTCCTGCCATGTCCCATTGGATGACCTCGTCCTCCTCCAATATTTTAAAAAAAGACCTTTGTGTTTAAACATAAAACATGGAACTGTTGAAGTGAGTCTAGAGAAAGGGCCATGAAGATAATCCAATGGCTGGAGCCCATCTCCTATGAAGTCAGGCTGAGAGCTTGGGGTTGTTCAGCCTGGAGAAGAAAAGGTTCCAGGGAGATCTTATAGCAGCCTTTCAGTATCTGAAGAGGCTACAGGAAAGCTGGGAAGAGACTTTTTACAAGGGCATGTAGTGGTAAGATGAAGGAAAACAGTTTTAAAGCAAAAGAGTAGATTTAGGTTTGACACTGGAGGAAATTCTATACTGTGAGGGTGGTGAGACCCTGGAACAAGTTGCCCACAGAAGCTGTGGAATCCCATTCCTGGAAGCCTTCAAGGGCAGGTTGGATGGGGCTTTGAGCAACTTGGTCTAGTGGGAGGTGTTCCTGTCTGTGGAAGGGGGGTTGGAAGTTGATGAGCTTTAAAAGGTACCTTCCAACCCAAACCATTCTATGATTCTGGGAATCCAGAGGGATGTTAAGGGTTTTAGCTGCTGCCAAATGTCAGGGAAGACCCAGGGAGTGAGATGCTCAGGAGGTTCACTCATGGACTGTGCTGATTTGGATGCTGCTTTGTCCCTGCTGCATAGGAGGTGATGCAAGGCAACTCCATCAGGATACTGGGGGACACTGGTGGAGGACGAGCCAGCACTCTCAGCTAGCAGAGCACCAAGCCATACCTGTATTAAAAGTACTGAAGTCAATAGCTTGAATGGCACCTTGGAGTGAATAGGCTGACAGTATTCCACAGCAAGGTACAAAAGTTGAGCCATATTTTTGCTGCAGGTTTGATCTGGGATTTTCAGATCAACAAAGGACCAAGTAAAAGCAATAGTCTATACAATTTCTCAATAATAAGATAGGATTTCTCTTCCTCACATCCTTGAGGTACTAAAATGAAGAAATTAAGCCAGAACTACAGTTCATTAAATGCTGAGGGACTGAGTTAATCTGATAAACAGAAGATTGTTTTCAGGCAGAAAAGGATAAACTGAGTTGCAGGTTTTGGGTTCACTGGAATATTTCTGCATTTAAGAACACTGTTATTTCAGCCAACTATTTTGTTTGCAGTTTCCGTTTTCTAAAAAGGGTATTTCGTGTCACATATCTGAATGAGATCCACACGTGTTTGTAATTTAAATGTTATGGGCTGCATAAAATATGTAGTAAGAGATGTCAATAGCATCTTGTATAATTTTTCTTTCCCAAAGCATTTGGGTTGCATTTACGTGGGTCCCGTGGGAGCTTTTGGGAGTCAAAACACATCTCCCCTAAAGCCTGAGTTTATTGCCATTTGGAGGAAGAATATCCTCATTCTTCGGAAGGAATTTGGAACACTTTTTAGAACGAAGAAGAACTTGAGAGAAATTACGAATTTATGGTGTTGTGCAAATGGAAAAGCATCAGAGAAAGCTACACGAAGTAGCGTAAGGCTATAAATGTTTTTTCTTTTCCTTTTAAATACTGCATGAATGATCCTGCCCATGACACACGAGACATTGCATTTCCTTTTATTAGCATGACATTATAAAAACAGCTTTAAAAATCCATTTGGATTTTCCCCTCCATTCCTAGTCGTGGATTTTGGGGATCAGTGAGCAATAGCAGGGTAATTGCTAAATGTTTCTACACTTACTTCTTTCATCGATGTTTTTGTTTACATCAGTATAAATTTTTTGTTTTATTTTTTTGCAAAACACATTTCTGAAAAAGTAATGAAAGGTGAAATCTGTGGTCCCTGATGGTTATGTGAAGGGTTGTATAACTAACTGCAGATGAGAACTTAATTTATGGACTGAAGTTAAATATTTGGCAGGTGTATTTCAAACATCCTTTGGGTTTGTAACCAGAAAAAAAAAACCTGCTGAGTAATCTGTAATGTCACATTTTAAAAAAGGGAATAGCAGCAGACATTGGGGAAAAATAAATCAACATCTGGAAATAATAAAGGACACTGAATAACCTCATGGCTGATGAAGAAGACAAGCAGGTTTCAGAAAGTGTTCTTTACTGTAAAACAACACTGCCATTTACTTACGTTCCCATTTTGTGTTTTCTCCTTCACTCATGCATCTCAGTGTTCTGTGGTTTGCCCCATGCCACGGGGCAGTGGTGCAGTGTGAGGCTGCTGCATTTGCTGCCATTTCTGCTGAGCTTCACCCATCCCTTTGCACCACCCCAGCACCTCTCTGGAGAGGAGGGCTTCCTCTCCCCTTTCTCAGCCAGGTTTTGTCTCTCCCTGACAGTTGCTTATTTCTTGTAAACTCCCAAGGAGTTTCTAATAGCAGCCTCCCAATCTAGAAACAAAATCTCCCAACTCCCAATCTAGAAATATTCATTATATACTGCTGAAAGAGTAGTGCCAGCAGCCAGAGGGAAAGGAGGAGAAGGGTGTGGAACAGGAGGAAAAAATTATGACCAAGTCAGAGACCAAATAGCTGTGATTTTTCTTTCCATTGCTACAGTGTTTTGATGAAATGATTGTGTGGGTGAAGTTGTGTAGTGTACCGCACACTGGTAGTTGTGTGTGTCGGAGCTATGGCAGTAATTTATAAGTTGTTTGTTCCTTTCTGTCAGTCTGTAAGTGGAGAGGAGGGTCCTTATAAAAATCTAGCACAGTGCAAATAATTTTACTGAACAAAAGGGTTGAGAGTTCAAAAAATAATGAAGGATCAGAGTCCTCCTCCACTGCAAGCTGTTGTTTGCTCTGCTGCAGAGTGCCGTGCCATGGTTTATGGTGCTTTCTTAATGGCTATAAGCTGGCCAAGAAATAGTGGGGAGATGTTAAAAATGATGATTTGTAGCATAAGATTTCATTTGACTGAACTCTGGCATCTCTAGAAATGAACTGTTCTCTAAACATAGATAAAGAATGGCTTTTGGGGTGACATGATTATATACTGTAGTGCTGTGCAATTAATAAACAGTCTCACTGTGGCTGTCTGCTTCAAGTCATTGTTATTTAACCTTAATTAACAGAGTACCATACATACAGGTGATTTTCTCTGTAAGAACTCAGCCTTTCTTGTGCTTTCAGGCAAACAGGAGTGTGTTGTAACATAACAAGAATAAATTTTTATCAAATGAATGATGCTTATATGTGCCCTGTGGTGCTTCATTGTGCCTGATTCCTCCTCAGTCATTAGCAATTTATTGCTCACTACTTCATCAGTCAGGAGCAGTGGTGGAAAAAACTTTGTGGACAACATACATAAGGATACAGTGAGCATTTACATTTCTGTGCATGATTTAAAACCACCAAGGCAATATTAATTCTTTACTGAGTGCAGTCCTGCTCTGAGGACATCTAGCTGAGCCCTTTACCAAAGGTACTTTAATGAAGTGTAGTTCATTAATTGGTTTAAAGAACTTTACTTTTGTTTCATCAGTGTTTTATCTTGGGTAGGTGCTTGCAGTCTACCCTGCAGAGATGCACCGTTCATCTTCAGGGCTAACTTTCTTGTTTATAAATCTACTGCTTTTCCCCATCTCTAACATGTGCAGTCTCTTAAGAGCGTAAATCAGGGTTGAAGGAACTGAAATGAAGCAATTCCTGCCAAGGTCTGGAAAACATCTGGGACTAATCTGTGCATCCTGCTCCTGGCAGGAGGCATCTCAGATAGCAGCATGGAGCAGGCGATGAGTTGCAGGTCAGTTCTGGTGGCTACAACACACTTCTCACTGCCTCTCGCCTGGGGATGTTCATGCAGTTGCCATGTCACCTCTGGCCATTGGAGGAGGAGAATGTCTGGCTTGGAGAGACCTCAGGATGTGGCCACTCATTGCACACGTTGTCTTGTAGGGATGGTTTTGTGCTGATGGCTGTAGTATGTGTACCTTTGCCATCTGCACTGGGATGCTGCTGCTTCTCATCCAAAATAAAGTAATCCCCTTGCACCCTCCTAATTATTATTATTTTTTTTTTTTGGAAACAGCTGCACAACTCTCAGTAAAACAGTGTTTTCTTCCGTGGAGGGAAGGAGGGGAAACCTCATTTGAAGCAGGGGCCTTCATATGAGGAAAATCTCTGCCCATATCACAAACTACACATGAGCTGCATAGTTTGAAGTATTATGCAAGCCATCCTGTATGGCCGTGGGACTTACTGCTTTCTCTGGTCTAGAGGCTGCATACATCAGATCCTCTGAGCTGCCCATAAAGCTCAGATCTCCCTTAGATCCCCAGTCCAGGAAAACATCAGGGATTAATGGACACTTTATCTGTTTCTACATGGCTGTCTCAGATTGTATAGGTAAAATACAAAGTGCACTGGATTTGTGAACTGCATGCACATTTTAAAATTTTCATTGTTTGAATGTTAAGAGGGTTGGGTTTCTTCATTTTGACTATCAAGAAAATTTATTTCTGCTCATGTCTGTTGTTTCTTTGTAGATGTTTTGTGGGTGATACATGTGAAAGTGCCTCAAGTTTCTCCTACAAGATGTGTTCCACAAATCCAGCAAATTGGGTCACCTTTGATGATGAGCCACTCTTCCAGTCACCTCAGAAATCAATTGATAATCAGAGTAGTTGTAAAGCAAATGGCCTTAAACTCAATCTCTCTGGTGTGCATGAGTCTTCAAGTAGGTCATCTTCTACAGGTAGCACTCCACTCTCATCTCCTGTAGTTGACTTATACCTGAGTCCTGGACCCCCCAGTAACTCTCCACTTACTACACCTACCAGAGACTACCCAGTAAGTCCGTGCATCCCGAAGCCTGGGATTCACATCCTTTGTCCCATCCCTGAATGGCCATCTAACATTAAACTTCTTCCATCACATGGGATTTGCCCATCCCTGACTGCTCAGAAACCCAGCAGCCTTTCTTTGAACACTTCACCTAGTGACCATCTGGTTAAGATTGCAATCTCCAAATCAAGAGATGAAGGAAGCCCTAATCCACCAGGAAGCTGTGAGGAGTTAGGAGAGCTGTCATCGGCACTGGGGCGCTTCCCATACTTCCAGAGTGACTGTGTTTTTTCCAGTCCCTGTTGGACAGAAGGATGCTCACTCAGCACATCACCAGCTAATGTTAGCACGTATAGGAAGGACAAAGCTCTCAACAGGACCATCTGTCATCCTAAAGACAAAGAGACTTGCCATGATCAGAAAAGCCTTAACCAGGGCTCCTACAGCTACATCTGTGAGAGGCTTGAACACCTGCAAGCTGATGGCTGCAATGCCGTGGGAAGCCCACCCATCTCCAATGCTCACTCGTGGCACAAGGTCTCCTCTGCTGTCCCACGCAGCCTCTTCAAGAGCCAGAAAGCAGATGGGTGGCCATTCATGCTGAGGATTCCTGAAAAAAAGAACATGATGTCGTCTCGGCAGTGGGGCCCTATTTACCTTAGTGTCCTAGCCGGAGGTGTGCTGCAGATGTATTATGAAAAGGGCCTGGAGAAACCTTTCAAGGAATTCCAGCTGCAGCCACACTGCAAGCTGTCCGAACCCAAATTAGAGAGCTATAATGTCTCAGGAAAAATTCATACCGTGAAGATTGAATGCGTGTCTTACACAGAGAAAAGGAGGTATCATCCCAAAGCTGAAGTGATCCATGAGCCGGAGGTTGAGCAGATGTTAAAGCTGGGCACCACAGATTATAATGACTTCACTGATTTCCTTGTAACAGTTGAGGAAGAGCTTATGAAACTTCCTACGGTTTCTAGACAAAAGAGGAATTATGAAGAGCAAGAAATTACTCTGGAAATAGTGGATAACTTTTGGGGGAAAGTCACTAAGGCAGAAGGAAAACTGGTTGAAAGTGCTGTCATCACACACATTTACTGCTTGTGTTTTGTGAATGGAAATGCTGACTGCTTTCTCACCTTGAATGACCTGGAGCTCCAGAGGAGGGATGAGCGTTACTTTGAGAAGGAGGAGGAGAAAAAATGGATCAATATTCTCGATTGCCATTTCCACAACTGTGTCAAAGTGCAGGAATTTGAACAATTACGAATCATTAAGTTTACACCTCCAGATGCCTATAGGCTGGAACTGATGCGTTTCAGGACACAGTATCATGGGCAAGACCTTCCCTTTTCTTTGAAGGCTGCAGTAGTAGTTCAGGGGGCATACGTTGAACTTCAGGCATTTATAAACATGTCTTCAGCTGCTCTGGCCCCAGCCCATTTGCTGTCTGTGAAATACTGTGAAAATATTATGATACACTTTCCTGTTCCCACGCAGTGGGTCAAAGCTCTTTGGACCATGAACCTCCAACGTCAGAAGTCCCTAAAAGCAAAAATGAATAGGAGAGCCTGCCTTGGCTCTTTACATGAGGTTGAATCTGATCCCATAATACAAGTCTCGGTTGGAACGGCAAAATATGAGAGTGCTTACAGGGCTGTTGTGTGGAAGATAGACAGGCTTCCAGATAAAAACTCAAGTAAATAATCTGCACTATGAAATGATGGGCTTGGGTGCACAGTTTCACTGATTTAATGCTTGTGTAACTCCATCGACTTCGGTGGCTTGGATTTATATCTGTGGAATTTTACCTTTTGTGAAAAAGATAATACAGCCTTATTTATCTGTTTTTTAAGCACATTTTCCTAACTTATTTGATGGAAGTGGGTGTTTTATTGTCAGTAGTTGTAAGGCTGTGGTGTCATGGAAGCGGATCTCATAATTCTGAGTAAACCTCAAATCTGTAATAAGAGGGAAAGGGTATATGGTTCATGTATACCAACCAAGCAGTGGTAGGTGGGAAGCAAACACTGGTAGGTAAAATGCTTTGCTCACTCAGTATCATGCAGTTAGTAGAAAAGGTAGTGGTGTAACTGTTGCATATTGGCTTTCTAGTGTAAGTTAAGAATTGGTAGGCAGGATACATAACTACATGGTATTCCAGTCAAGCTTGCTGAAGCAAGGTGAGTGCCCTTTTGCAAAGGCTGCTGCCTTCTGTTTCAGTTTGTGCACTGAGATTGTACGTTCACAGCAGAAATTGCACTAAGAAAAAATGCCTTCCAGTTTATTCTTCCTTCTGCTTTGTGGTGGTACCTCACTAAAACTGGCAGCAGTAAAACCAGCTAAGTTTTATAGTCATGCATATGGGAGTTGCTAATGTCCAACTAAATAAAACAGTTATTTTCCTTAATTTGATTAAAATAAGATTTTTTTTTTTGAAGTATAAAGATACGTTTTGAAATTCTAGTTCTTAGTATGTTAGAAGGTTAGTAGCCCTATATAGGACTTTTTAAAAGACATAAAATTCTTGACAAATATATTGTTCTGCTTCAAGTTCTGTAGAGTAAAGGCACTTGATCCTTCCCCTGGCTGTGCATTATGTATGTTTGAGATTTCAGGGATCTGTGTAAGATAAGGGGATCTTTTAAAGTATTTTGCCTGAAATATCTGTAAAATCTGTACTTTTAAGAAGGAGGTAAGTGGTACTAAATGGATTGGGCTAGCATTGTAGTATCCTAACTTATCTGCTTACACCTGTATAGGTGAGGGTCCTCGTTCAAAACTATGAGAAAAAAGAGCAAAGGCAAAAATGACCCTGGAGGATATATTTTCCTCATTTTTAACTGATTATAAATTATATTTAGTCTGATCTGCTGTTTAGATAATTGTGACTTTTTCTTTTTTACACTTTTGTATTTGATACTTGAATTCTGATTGATATTTCAGTGGTAGAGGTAAGAGATTGACAGAAACACTGAGGCAGGAGAAAAGAAAAAGAGTAAATTATCCTGAGCCTATATGTGGAATAGATTGCTTTTGGTATTAAAACAGCATTTAAAAGCATCCCATATCAGCATGCTTATGTTGTAAAAGTATGAATTATTGTGTGGCTACTGGCAGCCTAGGGCTAGTATTTTTACTAATGATGGTGCATGGAAATACTGTCCCTTTTGGGGACAAGATTGGGTCTTGCTTAGGCATTGAGGTCTCAGTCCTTAAGAGCAATTTTGAGCAATTTTGCTTTCCAGTTTCTGCTGGTGGCATACTGTGGGAGGAGCAGCACAAACACTGCTGTGGTGAGGTTCAGAAATGACATCGTGTGAATGCTGTATCTGTTATTCCCCCTTTTCTTCTTTGGAAAAAAGCTGTGGTCAGCTGGGACCTGTGGCTAATGCCATATGGTTCCTCCTGAATTGGCTGAGCCCTCCCTTTGGCTTGCTGCTTGTTCCCTGGGTATCTCACACTCTGCTGGGAGAAGATGCCAAGTGATGGGCAGCAGGAGATGCAGCATCAGCTGCCAGACTGACACAGGGCAGGGAGCTAAGCCAGAATTTATGGGTAGGGCAGAGAGACAACACAGAGAGGGAAGGTAAGGTAGGCAGTAAGGGAGTATGGAAAGGGTTGAAGTGACTGGAAAACGGACAGGGCAGGCAGAAATGTTGATGGGTAGACATGGAAGAACGAGTGAGTAGAAGAATATTCTTCAGATCTTCAAAATCGAGGTCTTCCTCACCTCAAACAGTGTTCAGTCCTGGACCCATTATTACAAGAAGGATATGGGAGTACTGGAGTGAGTCCAGAGAAGGGCAGCAAAGCTGGTGAAGGGTCTGGAGAACAAGTCTTGCAAAGAGCAGCTGAGGGAACTGAGATTGTGTAGACTGAAGAAAAAAAGGGTCTGTACAACTACTTGAAAGGAGGTTGTTGTGAGGTGGGTGTGGGTCTCTTCTCCCTCCAGTGTGCCAGGATTGGATATTAGGAAAAAATTCTTCCCTGAAAGGGTTGTCAGGCCACTGAAGCTGTCCACAGAAGTGGTGCAGATTTTTTAAAAAAATCTGTAGATGTTGTGCTTAGAGACATGGTTTAGTGGTGGACTTCACAGTACTGGGTTAATGGTTGGACCTGATGATCTTAAAGATCTTTTCCAACCTGAATATTTCTATAATCCAGTGCTGGATTAATTGTTGAACTTTGTGATTGTAAAGGTCTTTTCCAGCCTAAATAATTCTGTGATTCTAACATCTGTAAATATGTGTGTCATGCACGCTGGGCTTCAGGGATTTGCACTGTGCTGCTGTGACCCATTTGTTTTTCCAGTGCTTAGCAGGACTGAGTGTTTGGATAGATTTTAATATTCTTTGCTATTTAATGTATGTTTACTTCTGCAAAATTAAGTCAGCATTTGAGTCAGGCAATTTTAAACATTATAAATCTTCCAAAGTCTTTAATTCCCTGCGGTTTGTTCACCTTGAAGATTTGAGGTGCACAATTAACTTCAGATTTATGCTATTTAAAAGGAAGAACCACTTTTGGTGGCATTCTACAGCCTTACAGTATTTTTTATCAGTAGATTAAACTTTGCCATTTGAATAATTCCTCCGGCTGACATCTGGAAAATTGTTTGTATCCCTGAAATGTTCATGCACTTGAAAAAACAGTTTGGTAGAAATACTGCCTGGCCAAATTTAAACCTATCAGATTTTCTGTACACAGTTCAGAGTTTAAAAATAGAGTTGTCCCAAGGTATGCCAAAAATCTGGAGGCTGTCAAACTAATAGAAATATGTAAACTTTCATAATACGTTTACCCCAGGGAGAAAAATATGCCAAGGCTTTTGCTTTCAAAAAGCCTTTGTCCAAGGGTTTTAAAACAAAACAAGTTATGTTGTGACTCCATTTATAGACCTCAAAATATGTTAGTATCCACTGGGTCCTGCTTGGTGGTTCCTTGGAAGAATGCTGGGCAAGAGAAGTCTGTGAGAGTGGCAAGATATCCCAGATTTTTAAAAGGTGCCTGTTATAATTTAGATATAGAAATGGAAAATTTGGAGCCCGAGTGTTAGCATTATAATGTTGGATAACCGGAGCCACGGGAGACGAGTCTCATGCTATCATGGTCAACAAGTCTCAACTTTATTGAACATTCATGGCATTTTTATAAGGTGCAGGTTACAAAGCTAAGCTTATAATTGGTCCGTAGCTACTGACGTAATTGTAGCTAGGCGGCGCCTTGCGGTTTCTAGAACTTTACACACTGACCAGCTGCATGTTGTCGTGCCCCCTGTCACGTAGCCACTCCCCTGCAAAACTCTCCACACTTCCCCCGTTTTCTTTAGCTAACATTACTGTCTTGCTACTTGCAAAAGCTGATACTATCATTTTTTGAATGCATTGCAATACACAAGGCAAAAGCAAAAGTAAAATAACTATTACTATTATGACAAAAAGAGCTTTCTCTAGAAGGGAAATTAACCAAGGATTCAGCCCAAAAGACGCCAACCAGGAGGTAAAGGGATCAGAGGTCATTTGGAGTTTTTGCATATTATCTCTAAGGGTAGCCAACTGTCGGTGGATTGAATTTGAATGGTCTGACAAGTTCATGCAGCACATGCCCTCGAATTCCTCACAGCCATGGCCATGAGCCAAAAGTAAGAAATCTATTGCTGCACGATTTTGGAGCACAGCATGTCGAATCCCTTCCACATCCTCAGCTAGTTCGCTAAGGATCTGGGATGTAATGTTGATTTGTTTTCCTGTCCAGCATGCTAATTTAGTTAATTGGGTTAAGGCTTGGACGGAAGCTACTCCAGGGGCAAAAAGGCTGGCAAGAACTCTTTCTGCTCTGTCCCATAATACTATGTTGTTATCGCAGTCCGGTCCCAGTTGCTGGGCTCGGGCTGCCCTCTTATGCCGCAATTGTGTACGATTTTGGCCAATTAAAGAGGCGATGCTAGGGACAAACATTGTCAGACGGCCTATGTAACAGGGGCCACCCTTAGGATATGCAGGTATTCCCTGCCATGCCCGATCTCCACAGATTAGAAAGTATCCCTCTGGGAGTTCACCTATTTTGGTGGAAACATTGTTAACCCTCGTGTGGTCTTTTAAGCAATAGAATGAAACATTGTAAAAACGGGTGGGGGAAAGGTCTGCAGGGGATCCCTGAATGTTATTACTATAAGAATAAGGAAAACTAAAACAATAATTAGCAGGGGTAGAGCCGAGCAAATTAAGTTCTTGTATATAAGTAACATTTTTGTAGCAAGGACTATCATACCTTTCCTCTCTTTTTGGACACCCTTGGTAATTTCTTATAATGCCGGGGCTATCATTGGCAGGTACGCCAATAAGGCAGGTCCTAAAGGGGTCCGAAGGGGTAGCTAAGGAGAGACATACACTATGTTGTCCTGTTTTGTTGGCCCAAGTGACCCACATGTTTTGTCTTTCTTCTATTTTCCCTATCGTTTCCCAAGGGACGACAATACCTACGACACTGCACAAACCTATGACAAGTATCATCCCATTCCTGGGGCTCCACTTGCCATGTAGTAGGAACATGAACATTTTTCCCACAAACAGATTCTAACAACACCGAATTAATACTTGCAAAAAGTTGTTCCACAGTATGCTGCAATTGCTGTTTAAGAAACCTTAACAAAAGATCTTCCTTATTTTCTACTTCGCGTATAGCCAAGGGAAAGGGTTCCTCCGCCCAAACAACCTGAGCGTGAGGAGGATCTTGCTTTCCCTTAACCAAAGCGCACGTTAAGCAGCAAAAGGTGACTCGTAAGTTACGCTGAGAAATCCAAAGTTCCTTGTGACACACCCCACACCGCAATTTTACCCAAGCAAAATGTTCGCAGGAAGAACAGACGATGCAATAGGAAGGTAGCCTGTATCTGTTCTGCAGAGAGTCCAAGGAGGGGATAATATGAGTCGTCACTTCCTCTTCGGTGTCAAAGGAGAGGTCAATCTGGAATCTCTGCGATACCGGGGCCAGCAGGGGTCTCAGCGCCGTCTGGAGTCGGTGTCGTCTCCGGGCCAGTGGACTGTTCATGGCGGAGGTGTCGACGGGTTTGTAGAAGGGCCAAGCGTAGGCCGCGCGCTTCTTGGAGAGCAGCTCCTTGAGGATCCCGTTGCAGTATTTGAGCTGTTCGGATAATTTTCCCCTTTTTGGAGGTTTGGTGCTGCTGGGAATCGGGTAAATCTTTCCTGGGGGGTTTGATGGGGCGGCCGCTCTCCCGGCGAGCAGGGATTTTGGCGGCTTTGGCCTCCAGCAGCGTGGCCGAGGGGGAAGATTCCCCGCTGGTGGCGATGATGGCGGTGGTGGTGGGGGTGGGAGTGTCCGCTTTCCGCTTCACCCCCTTCTTCTTGGCCAGGGGTGGTGTAGGAGGCACCACGGGCATGATGGGAGCAGCAGGAGGAGGGGGAGCAGCAGCAGGAGGGGCGGTGACAGGCGGGACGTTGGCAGTGATGGTTGGCACATGGGTGGCAGCAATGACGGGCGTCTGGGACACGGCCGGAGGGACGCTCTGGAATGGGGCCGGCGGGGAGATGGAGGACACGGCCACTGCTTGCTGAGCTCCTGCACTCTGTGTGCCTGCTGCTGGCTTGCGACCTTTGCCTTTAGGAACTGGGGGTAACAACTCAACTTCCTCTTGAGGCATCTGGGAAACCTTCTGCAGAAATATCTTCTCCAGAGCTTGGGCCATGAGGACAGTGTCATCTGTGGGCTTGTTATAAATGTAACAATTTGTAAACATGGTGTTGAAATCCTGCATACACTCACTGGCACTCCAGTAATAGTTATGTTCCAGGCGCTTCTTGATGGTCCCCATGTCCATGGGGTGCTGCCAGGTCCAGTCCGAGGCTGCCAGGGGTTGCTGGGGAGAGTCGGGGCATTTTCCACACCAAACTCCTGTGGCGTTACACTCGCGGCGAATGTGACCTTGGCGGCCGTAGCGAAAACATTTCATGCGGCCTCCTGGTGTTCCAGGTCGGCGCTGCGATGAGGTAGTTTGGAGGGGTGCAAGGGCTGCCAAAACCTGACTTTGAGCTTTGGCCTGGTTGTCTATACAGTCCCCTATCTTTTGTAAGGCCTGGACTAAAAAGATTTGATTGCTTGCAGGCATTGCTGCAGCCTTATCCAAAATATCTTGGACTGTCCAATTGCCTGGGGCTGTGGCTATTAATGAACGAGTGATGGGATTACCGTTCTGAATAATAACCTGTTTAACAAGGGCATCCTGTACGTGATCTGTGATACCTGCCTTGGTCAAAGCATTTATGATCTTATCTACAAAGGTCCCAAGAGGTTCCTCACGACCCTGTTTAATTCCCATATACATGGGGATTCCTCCAGGCTCGCGGACCTTTTGCATTGCCCTTTTGGCAACTGCCATGACCTCCCTGAGCTTTTCCACCCCTAGTGCCACTTGACGTTCTATAAGAAAATATTTTCCTTCACCCATGAGCTCATCTATTGTAATGCCATGTAAAGGGTCTCCTCGCTGGCGCCGTTGGGCGGCGCTATTAGCTGCCTCTTCCCTCCATCGGCTCTCAAATGTTAATTTCTGATGGGGGGTGTATATGAGGCGAATTATTCCCTTAATGTCGGCAGGGAGTAAAACGGCCGAATTAAACAAGTAATCAATCATCTGCCTTGCAGGCTCACTAGTGACTCCGAATTGTACTACAGTGGCCCGTAGCTGCGCTAACAGCTTCCAATCAAGCTGTGTGATCTGGGCGCGTAAAGCGCCATCTGGCCCGTCCCCGTTAAAAACAACAGGGAACGCCAAAGGGGACGAGTGATCTTGTGCCGCCTCGACCAAGGCGAGGTCACAGTTCTCGATCCCCTGTCTCGCGAGGCTAGCCCATAGTTCCCGTCTCTTCTCTGCTGCGGCCTCCGCGAGGTCCGAAGCAGCTCCGAGGAGCGGCTTCGTGGCATCGGGGGGGGGGCGGCGCAGTGAGATTGTAACCCGACGGGTGCGCATGCTCAAGGGGTGACAAAAATGGCGCGGGCGGGGACCTTGGTGCGGGCACTTCAACCGAGGTAAAAACAGGGGGGGTTTGGCGCGGAGGGATCGGGGGGACTTGGCGCAGAGGGGTCGGTAATTGTGTAATTTAAATTTTTCGCGTGAGCCTGACGGGCATTGTCCGCGGCCCGTCTCTCTGCCTGCGACATTAAGAGTTCATGCTGTACGACCTTCCACAACTTACTCACTTTTTTAGCTATTTTATCATCATCTAGGACTAACTCCCAGAGCCGGTCGCCATAGCGGCGCCACTCGTGTAAATCGTGAACTGAGTGTGGGTCGCTAAAGAAACCGTGAGATGTTGCATGTTTTAAAAGGTGCGGAAGGTCCTTATCTAGGTCTAAATCTTTAATGCCCCGTTTTTTAAGAAACGCGGTAAATAAATCATACGCTGCTTGCCTGTCCATCGTGACGGTACCGTTGCAACCCCCCAAGCTTCGGCAGCGCGTAGCGGCGGAGATCACCGATGTAATCCTCCGGGCGTGTCGGGCGGTTTAAGCCTTACGCCGTCTTCTGGGCGCGTCGGGCGGGGAAAGCCTTACGCCTGCAGATAGACCTGCACCCAACGTAGCTCTAAGAAAGGGTAGGTCCCTGTTCGGGCGCCAAATGTTGGATAACCGGAGCCACGGGAGACGAGTCTCATGCTATCATGGTCAACAAGTCTCAACTTTATTGAACATTCATGGCATTTTTATAAGGTGCAGGTTACAAAGCTAAGCTTATAATTGGTCCGTAGCTACTGACGTAATTGTAGCTAGGCGGCGCCTTGCGGTTTCTAGAACTTTACACACTGACCAGCTGCATGTTGTCGTGCCCCCTGTCACGTAGCCACTCCCCTGCAAAACTCTCCACATTATTTTAAAAAAAAAAAAAAAAAAGCTGTAGATTTTGAAGGGTTGATCCAATGAAATTTCTGCAGATCACATCTACATTTGTGAAATCTAGGCCCCTAGCAACTTTCAGCTTCCTCAGCAACCTTCAGCTGCCTCTTTTTTTGTTTTCTAAACTGCCCAGGTGGAAACTCCAAGCCCTCACTTTGTCAGGTGGGCTTCATCTCTGCCCAGCCACCTCCTTCTGGCATCAGCATCACTGCCAGCTGCCTGTTGGTACCCACTCCCCTATTTCCTATGCATTTCTCCCAGAAGGTAGGGTAAATACTCCCATTTAAACATAGCTGCAGGGGTAAATCCATACTTAGAGATTGCTGATTTTTTCATGTTCAAAATAAGACTTTCAGAACTGGACCTATTTTGGCACAGATTACTACTTAACTGCTTAACTAAAATAACTAGCACACTTTTTTGGCCTAAGTTTCTTGGCTTCATGAGCCTTTCTCAGGTCAAGGTTGTTTGCATGCTACTCATGCAGGTGAACTAGGGATAAGTAGTGTGAGAAAACACAGCAACATTAGATTATTAATTGTTTGTGAAGTGCTATATGAATATTGAATGATAGTTTGAATCCAGTTTCATAGTTTTACTTTTTTGCCTTTTTTTGATGTTATTTTTCAGAGAAAGAGAGCAAGAATTTGGAACACTGTTAGGAGATAAGAGCCAAATTTTCAGATGTAAAGCAGGAAAAGCTTAGATCTCTGAATTTGCAGAGTCATAACAAGTTGCATAGATACCTTAACCCCAGGCTTCTGTCTCCTATGTTAGTTAGTAAGAGCTCAGTTATCTCCCAGAATTACCTGCTTCCCTTCCAGGAGGGATACAGTTCCATCAGGCCAGATTGTCATGTCTCCATGATGCCTGATAGGCCACATTTTATACTACCTTTTTTCTTTTCTGGCTGACATCTTGCTTATTCAGCACTATAGGTTTGTTTTTTTTTTTTTTGCAAAAGGATCTTGTACATGCATTCTTTCTTCCAAATCCAGTGTTTCACACTGCAGAGATGTCAAGGACTGGCCAAGACTGGTGAAAACTAAGGCAATGCTCATTGTCTTCTGAAGTGTTGGATGAACACTTCCATCATCTGACAGCCAACAAGAAGTTGCTTCATGGTTCTGTCACTGCCCAGCAGTAGGCAGAGGAACTTCTCTGCAAGTGGTGAGTACCTCCTTCTGACATTGATGTTGGTACAGCAGGCAGATGGGCTGGGGGGAACACTGTGATTTGGGAGTAAGCAAAAGGGTCTGGTGGAGGCTGCTCCAGAGGACCCAGGGCATTAGTCTTACCCAGATCCCAAAGCTATAATCTCTGCCTTTGCAGGTTACCACTTGGGAGAAAGAAAGGACCCCAGGACTCATCAGATCTCAACACCAAGACCACATCATGGGTGTGGGTTAGCTGGAATATAAACTCAGATTTTTTTGTATGGGACTGAACCACACCATTGCCATATCTAATGCAGGAACCTTTAGCAGCAGGCCAAAACATGTGGCCTATTTATGCCTGGGCTCAAGTGGATATCTGCCATGCAACATTTACCATACCTTTCCAGAAAACATCCAAGCAGTGGTTATTTCTGGCTTCCCTTTCTCAGAAGACAAAATAATTTCCCAGACAATTCCCATTGCTACTTGTTCCCATCCAAACACTACCCTCTCTCCCACAACAGGAAGATGCTGTATTTGATCTCTAAAAGCCTTTAGATTAACACCCTTTTCCTCCAGACTCCAGACAAGGTGCTACTGCTCTTGGACAAACCCTTTCGCCTCAGATCCTTGGTCAGCCTCAGAGGTGCAGCGTGCCAGTTTCCTGGCCAGGGCATGATGTGCCATCCTAATATTGCAACTTCTGCAATGAAGGACCCTTCACTTGTGTCTGACGTTGTCCAGTCTCTGCATCCCAGCCCAGCAAACAGCACAAAGGGCAAGTCAAGTATGTGTGTTGCCAAACACCACCACTAGATTGGAGCAGGTCCTGGGAGCCACAAGGAGCACAGCTTGGGCGGGCTGTGGTCCCACAGAGGGGGTGACATCTCACAGTTTGGCTGTGGAATGAAGTGTTGCCTCTGGTCCCCTTCACCCACTGGTGTTGCTGTCACCACAACTATTTCTGGAATGATGGCAGATTCAAGGGTGTGGAGAGGCCCATCCCAACAGGGTGCTTGTTCCACTGTGTCCAGGAAGTCTTGAAGAGGAACCATGAACCAAAAGAATATTAGTGCAGGAGAGATGGGGTTGGACCAGGAACAGATTGTGGAGGAGTCCTGTGTCACAGAATCAGAGAATCATCCAGGTTGGAAAGGACTTCGAGATCATCAAGTCCAACCCTTAATTCACTACCACTGTGATTACCAGACCATGGTACTGAATGCCACATCCAGTCTCTTCTTAGAAACCTCCAGGGACGGGGAATCCACCACCTCCCTGGGCAGCCCATTCCAATGTCTGATCACCCTCTCTTAAAGAATTTCTTCCTAACATCTAATCTAAAGCTCCCCTCGCCGAGCTTAAGTCCATGCCCTGTTGTCCTACTGAGAGCTGCCTGGGAGAAGAGCCCAACCCCCCCCTGGCTCCAGCCTCCTTTCAGGGAGTTGTAGAGAGCGATGAGGTCTCCCCTGAGCCTCCTCTTCTCCAGACTGAACAACTCCAAGGGTTGTTGCAGAGGTGTAGAAATCTGCCTGTTACTGTACGTGTCGAATTGACATCTCGTCCAACTTCCTTCTCAAAGAGCTGGCACTTGGTTGTAATACTTGTTTCTGACTGTGTTCCCTCCTCTATTTCAGTAATAAAGTGCTGAGTGGTATAGTTTTACCTGTCTCTGTGTATTGTATGCATCCTGAGATTTTTGCCACATGCTTTGTTCCTGGAATTACACTCCTTTGCTTAAGACCTTTATGTCTTTTGCAGGCTGAGTATCTTGGTGCTATAATGCCCTGTAGTGTGTTTTGAGGTGTGATCAGTGTTTTGCCCATGCTGGTAGCATTGATTTAACACAAATTGCAGTTGGTATGTCCTGCTCCACCCCAGTAGGCAGCTTTGCCATATAGCTGCCTGGTGACTCTTGACTCTGACCCTGAATCATGTTCAAATGAAGTAACTTGTAGTCTTTTCCATAAAAAGGAGGTGATGTTACTGCTGCTTTTCCTCATGGGCCATGATTTCACAGAATGATTTGGGTGGTGGTTGTAAGTTTTTAACTGCTTGTGGATTGTAAAGCATTATGCTTTACTGGTGAGGCAGGTAGGTTGCAAAGTCTTCAGGGAGGGTGAGGGTTTTCCAAGAGGGTTTTCCATCTGATCTCTGGCATGTCCTGCTTGGTTAGGTTTCCTTCCTTCTGCAAGTCTTGGTGATGGCCATTTCTGGGCAACCCCTTCTCCCTGCTCACCTTAGAGGTGCTATTGTAGTGAATCTATTTAGGGGAGCTTCATTCCCCAGACCAGTACCTGCACATATTTTGTTGCAGTGGTCCCTACCATTCACTATCATGGATCTGCCTTTGCATGTAAGTGTGCAAATTGTATTACCTCTTCCTACAATTTCTGTAACCAGTTCCTTATGAACATGTACTAGAGTTGTGTTTTTGCAGACAGAAAAAGCTAGTCCCATTTGGGAATGGTTGCTGGCTCTCCATCACAATACACATTTATTTAAAGACTTCTGGTAGATTTCGTGGCCTGTGGCTAATACTCATCCATGGTGCAGGACTGGTTGCTGTGCTTACAACATTTTTGTCAGAAATCCAGTTCAAGTTTTTGCTGAACGTTACAAGTAGCTATGTGAAAAGGCAGCATTTGTGATAAGGATTGAATGTAATGTACTGCTGGAAGCAAACCTGCAAGGGTGGCTTGTTAATCAGCCACTTGGAAAGTTCTTGGTGAAGGAATGCACTTGTCCAGTGACATGCCCTTTGTCCAGAGTGGTGGCTGTAAATGCTGCAGTATTTCTGTATGCAGGCCTTTGGGGTCATCCAAACAGAGAGAACACTTGCAGTCAGCAAACAGCTTTTTAAGCTACTGATTTTTGTTGTTCCATTGTAAACATGGAAAAAAGGAGTAACAAAAAGAGTAGGAGACCTAACCTTGTCTTAAGTTTAGTGGTGATAATCCAAAGGACACTTCCTTTCTCCTCTTCATCTTCCTTCCCTTATCTCGTATTCCAGTCAAGTTTTAACTGTACTGCTGACTGTAACAGTAAGGAAAAGGGAAGTAATTACTAATTATTGCATAATTAGTAAAAAATAATAAACTGTGAAATGTTTTAGTGAGTATGATTAAGACAAGCATGACTTTTGTGCTCTTTAAGCATTGATTTTTGGAGACCCACTGACTGTGCTCATCTTGGAATAAAATCTGGAGGACTTTTTAATGTACTGGACTTTTCCTGTGAAATCAGAGAAGTGCGTTTGACACAAGTCTGCCCATCGGACTGCTCAAATATAAAGTGTCCCCTAAAGTCAGACCTTTCTCAGGCAGGCTGTGAGGCATGTTGCAGGGAAAACCTGCAGCACAGACCAGAGGATGGACCCAACCCAAGGCTTCCAGGAGCAATGGAGACCTAGCTTGTTTCTTCTATTTTGGCTTATGAAATGCCTGTGAGCCTGTGGATGTGGAGTGTTATGGGTATATACATTTTTCCCATGGGATGGATAAAGCTCAGTGTATGTCAACTCCATCTTCAGTATTTCCTTTATTTCAGCACAAAATTGATTCATGCCATCAGAGAAAGTGGGTGCATAAAGAATGGCACTTTTTTGCTTGAACTTTGAGGTGCTGTTCAGTATAATGGATGAAAGCTAAATATACACTGCCAGGCTTGTCTTTGACAAAATATGACCAATCCTTTTTCTGCTTTTTTCTGTCTGCAGCCTAATAGAAGTTAGTTGTCTATGGTCATTCTTAAAATCCTGGAGAGGAGGAAAAGAACACAATTACAGCTTTTTGCCCTGAAGAATTTGGAGAGGAGGCTGCAATATAAAGGATTATTATATTATATTATATTGTATTATGTTATGTTATACTATATTATGTTATTACATCACAAGCCACATGTTATATATATCACATATCATACTGCTTTCATACACATAGTGAGTCTGCAGACACGTGTTTCTTTGTAAAGTAGGCTTTTACCCTAATATTCCTGTGTGCTAGGAGAAGGACAAATGTTTTCCCTTAGTATTGCCACACAGAAGAAATGCTTAAGCAAGTGGTTTCTAGTTTTTAAGGTTGTATTGAAGTAATTTAGAGTATGCTGCACTGTATGGGAGTCTTTCATGACGGCTTTACAACATGCCAGTTATTTCAGTAATACTTTCGTTTGGAAGAAATGGGGTATGTTCTTTTCCCATAACAAACCAATCCAGAAATGGAGTGTGGGTAGCCCTTATCCTAGCAGCTGGGATATATGTTGTTTGAGCTGCATCATTATCTTCCTGCCATAGACATAGAGTAATAAAGGATGTTACACAAGGAAGCTGTTGTACTTGCAATAAACAAAGCAAAATTCCTGCAGCAGAGAGGTCCTGAAAGAGTGGTTGTTGGACACAGGGAAGCATCTCTGCCTTGGCTCCAGTGGGGTCTTCCAATTTTTATTTTCCTACTAGATTTAGAAATGCGTTTTTAAATGAAAACTGATATTCTTCTCTAATAATCTAAATTTAGCAACCAATCCCAAAGTGTGTAATACTGTTCTCTTAATCAGAAGAGGATCTGGTAAATTTTTTGCAAATTAATTAGTAAAATTAACAATTCAGTGATTGTGAAAAGTGTGTAGAACCAGAGAAACAGTGGGTAAGGGGGTGCCTTTTGCCCAGGTGGTAAAATATTATAGATAGAATAATCTTATATCATAAAGACTGCAATAATAAAAGCAGTACTGCAGTAATAAAAGATAGTGCTGTGCTCTCTTGCCGGCATGTTAACCTTGCACTGCAAACAAAGGAAATATAATTAACTGATGGTGGTTTTTTCTTTTTTTTTTTTTGCTTTTCCAAGGTTCAGACCATCCACACAGCCTGTCTTACAAGCTGGAACTTGGATCAGACCAGGAAATCCCATCTGATTGGTACCCATTTGCTACTGTCCAGTTTGTCATTCATGATACCTGTGCCTCAGGAACAGAAGTCAAGTCACTGGGCATAGAGAGTGATCTGCAGCCCCAGAAACATGTGGTTCATAAAGCTTTTTACAATTGCCAGGTATTTTCAGGGCTATTCTTTCAGTGTTTTCATCTTCCTCCTCCCCACTCCCCATACTGTCTTTGCAAAGCAACTATGCTTTTTATTGTCACCATAACTTGCATACACTTGTGGTAGTGGCTTTGAGCAAAAGAATCATTAAAAAATAATTCCTTGTCTGATGAAAGACAGTTCTGAAAAATAGAACTGCAAATGCATCATTGTTTTTCTTCAGCTGAGCTGGTTTTGGGAGTAGTGATTTTGAAATCTGTTTGGTCTGTAAATGTTCTGATTCTGTGTCAAGGTTTTAATTTGTTCTTTTGCTGCAGTTCACAATGTCAGTGCCCAAGTATTTGTTAATTCTACCTGTTCTGTTTTGTTTTTTGTTTTGTTTTCTGACTGCAGGTTGAAATTGAAAAGAAATGGATTAGACTTGATGGAGAAGATCCAGATAAGGCTGGCAACTGCTTAATGCAGTAAAAGAGAACAGGAGGCATTCTTGTCGGGTATTAGTAGGAATCAATCTACGTAAGAAATTCTATTTTTAGAAGAACAGCAGTGACCTACTTTAGGATAAACTTTATTAGTGCTTCTAGGTTTGATTCTGCAGATGAGTACTGATTTGACTGGTCTGTGTTCAAGTAAACTTCCTGTTCCCTCCCCAACACTTTATAGGTTCACTGACAGTAATCTCTTCAGCAAAAAAACATATGGCAAATGTGACTGAAATTTCTGTGCCAGCGTTAGACAAATCTTTTTCAGTACTACAGCAAGTGAGATAAAGGGCAGATTGTCAGCAAGCATGAATCAGTCCAGGCTCATTTTATTTAATGAAGCTTTGAGAGTTTGCATCAGTGGAGTGTTTTCCCCAGAAACTGAAGAAATGGCTTGTTGCTACCATTTGCTCTGTGTCTCCTTTAGGATGCAAGTTCCAGATGTTAGTTTGGAAACTGCAGGAGCTGTTGCTTTGAATAACTTTTAAGATGGTCTTTCCATGCATGCAAAGGGAGATATTTTTATGCTACTGGCTCTGAGGGCATTTTCTGTGGAGAAACAATGCAGGAATGAGCAAGAGAAGCGAAGCAGTGACACTTCAGCAGGCAGCTTGAGCTACTGACTCTCTATTAATGTGCTAGCAGTGTTTTGAAAAAATTATTGGTATTTAGGGTAAGGTTTTAATGCTTCCCCTCAGCCATTATCCCCTCTGTAATTTTCTGCAGGCTGTAATTCCAGCTCTGAAAAAATCCGATAAATTAAAAAAAATGCTTCTGATACTTAGTTATTTTTTTTCTGCAGTTTTCCTAAAATTATCCTTAATTCAAACTGAAATTAGTGGAGAAGGAAAATATAGTAATGCACTGCCTCACTTTACATTTTGTCACAGCTTGTAAGTGTTTATATGAACACTGTGTAAATATACAGATAAATGTTATTCCCCGGAAGTAGAAATATAGGGGACATGCACTGAGAAAATCACCATTCTGAGGAAACAGAAGGCCATAAAATGAACCTACTTCATCACAATAAACTTTTCCTCCCATTTGGAAGCTGAGAATGAAATGGGTAATAGATTCTATAATAAGTCCTGAGGGCAGGTTTTTTTATGGGTATAGCATTGCCAAAGCCCCAACAAGACTATTATGGCATTTTGGCTTCTCTATATATTGCTTTTTATTAGTGGATTATATTATTATAAATCTAAGGAAGTATTTGAGCATAACAGTGATCCAAGTATGTCTCAGCTGTTGCATCCTCCATTGATGTTTTGACTTGAAGAAGCCTTCAGCACCTTCGAGCCATGTTTGGTTTATTTTATTCATATTTAATTTTGGTTTATGGACTTCAGATGAACCAAGGGGTGCAGTGTGTGCTCTGACAAAATATTTATACCCAGCATAATGGCAGAGCTCTGCATTTTGCTGAAGTCCATAGTTACAGCTATGGTATCTATTAACTTCACTTGGTAAGGTAAAAGAAATGAAATGTGTTGCAGATACTTGAATTAACCTGTGTCTGAAGCTGACTTTTCTGATTAATTCAGGAAATCTGTTAGCAGTGGTTACTGTCCAAAGCCTGCCTTGCCTGACTGACTCCTGTTTTTCTGTTAAGGAGGGACAACCAGGCTGTTCTGGTACTCTTTTCTCCTGGGCATTTGGTACCTGGTGGTGTTACAGGTCCTGCAGAAGCAAAGGCTGCTTTTCTTCTGCCAGGCATCTGCTGTATCTCAGGATGTGTTCGAGAAGCCCATGTAGTGTTAAAGTGTTTTATCCTGACCTCTCAAGGTACAGGATACTGTTTGGAATGGCCTAAGTGATGAACAGCCACATTACAAGTCTTCTTTCCTGCCAGTGAATCTGTGTTATATCTGGTATGGTGCAAGTGATCATTCAGCCTTATTGAACTCGTTAACTTAAAAAGGTCAAGCTACAGCTTTATCTATGTGCAGACCCTTGGATTTCCATCTGAGGCCTGCATTACTTGCCATTAACTTTAGTTGGAATTGGATCAGTATCACAGGGAATTAATTCCACAGAAATATTGTATACAGACAGGAGCTTACTAAGCCTGACAATTAGTGCAGCCTAAGGCTGAATAATTACCCTGTTCAGTCTCCAATTGATGTATGTATGCATCGGTCTCAGAATATTTAAAAATAGACTGAACTTTAATTAAAGAAAGCGTAGGTTGTGTGACTATTTTTCCCCATCACATTATTCTGTTGCAGTGTGCTAAATCAGAAATACCCTGGTTTTCCCTTTCTAATTTTTATATTTCTTCTGCAATCTCTGGTGTCCTTTGAGTACAACCTACTGAGCAAATATTCTCTGTTTTCTGTGAAGGCTACAGCAGGTGATAGTGGGGAAACATACTGATTCTTTAGAAATGAGGGCTGTAAGTATTTTAACTGTAATTCTGGAGGGGAATGGAGCTGGGGAGCACTTGCTATAAGCTGTTTTGATGCTCAGTGTCCAGATAGCAGGACTGTGAGCTTTAAATAACCCATGAGGTGGCATCATCATTGTGCAAGAAACCAGGTTCCATCTCACCTCTGCCTACCCACAGCTGGTGCCTGCAGACCCTGAAATGCTTCCAAGTGATTTTGTCACTTCAGATGCTGATAGTTCACTAATATTTAATACAGGGCAGTATTCAGATATTGTCAGTGTTTCCTTCACAAAGGAGGGATATTTTATATTTTAACAGGAAATCAATGAGAACAGCTATTTTTGTAGTGTGTTTGCCTTATTTACAAAGTCTTGTATTTTTTGAAACTGACAAAGTTTATCTTTGTGTTCATCTTTCTCATACTAATTGTATCACTGTAGGTAAATGGTACTTGATGTAATTTTGGATTCAAACACCCATTGAAGTCAATGGAAGTCCTTTTAACTGACAAAATGGGATCTGCATCAAAGTGGCTAAGAATAAAGGAGAGGCAAAAAAAATATGAAAGGAATAGTGGTAATGGGTAGAAAAAAAAAACTAAAACCAACACAAAAACCAACACTTGGAAGATTCTGAAAACCAAACTGTAGAAGATTCTTGATGTTATTAAGTAAGGAACCTGCAATGCTTGCTTATTCCAACCAGAAAAAAAGCAGAAGAAAGGAAAATGTGTTTTTAAGTGTCAGAGCTGTTTGTAGTGATAGGGGATGATGGGTCTGTCTGCCCCTGTGTAGCAGCTCTCAAGAAATGAGGATGATGTTGTATTCCATTGAACTTGATGCCAAGCCACTGTCATCTTTATGCTTGCTTTTTACCCCCTGATTCCATATTAATTGTCCAGAAGTAGTTTACATCTGAAAACATGTTTTCACATGTTGCTTTCAGTTGCGTTTATTTTACTTGACAAACTTCTTAGGTGCAGTATTGGTGCCCACACCTCTATTTTACATTTATTTGTCTTTTTGTTGACTAAACACAGTAACTAACTGCTGCAGTTAGATTTCCTAGCTGTATTTAGTGGAAAATCTAATGTTATTTGGGTCTTTTGTCATATAAGTATAAACAGATCATGCTGATAATCTTGTAATAACACTTTGTAGATTGCATAGTGATTAAAAAAATAAAGTTGTATTTCAAACTAGCGTTTTCTTATCCCCTCACTAGAAATCTATCAAGCTTGTTTTACACTGTAGTTAACTTTCATCTTGCCTCACCAGACAGGGCAGTTCTAATCTGTGTGTGAGTGGGGGACATCACTCCTCATCTTAGATAAAGCTGGTTGCAGAAAGCTGAACATAGCCCTATATTACACTAATGTTACATTCTGGCAGGCTCTTTTCCTGCCTTATTTGCATAACAATAGTAAGGGAAAAATACAGTGGATTTTCCTATTGAGTACTACCTCCAATCTCTCTGGAATATTTCAATATAATGTAGTGACAACAGCTCAAGACTTCCACAGATTTCAAAGTCTGTTCTTGAAATGAACTCCTACTAGGGAAATAGTGAAACTTCTGTGGAGAAGTGCGAGAATAATGCAGAGCTTTGTGGGGCAGCATTCAAAGAATCAGCATAAAGTATAAAATAGCCACTCCACTTGTCCTGTGCTGCTGTCTCGGTAGCAAACCAGGCGGTTTTTTTGGGAAATAGAGTTAGCATCCATTTTCACCTCACTGGTGTTCTGTCCTTCAGTGAGCACCTGCAAATGGAGAGCAGGTGTAGCAGTATAGTCCCTTTCCAAAGCATAAGCAGATAGCTATATGTAAAAGTATCAGTGAAAAATATTAATCAGATACATGAAAAACTGAGGTGTAAATTGCTAGACTGCAAGTGAAAACATGAAAGCATTTATTTTGGGGACAGTTTCCTAGTATGTGCTATGTCTAGCATGTGCTATTTTACCGCTATGCAATTTCCTTAGTGAAAACAACCTGTATTTTTTTACAGTAACACTCATGATGCATTGTAAGTTAGGCTCAAACTGAAGCTGACAGAATTAAAAGAAAGCATCATCTCAAATTCTGCTTTTCCATCCCACAAAACCCAGTGTGATTGATGAGGTGTTTCTGGTTATAGGTAGCATTACATTGCAGTGTGATGGCATTTTTAGTTTAGTGTAGAATAAATTTCATTTCCATTCTGATATTCAACAATAAAAGCCCAAGGGAAAAACATCTGAAGTGGGGACATTGAGGGTGGAAGGGACACACATCTGTGTGGGCTGGTGCTGGAGGAAAGAGGGGGGGGCCAGGGAGTGAGTAGAGAGCTGGCAGAAGTTACAAGCAGTGAGCAGAGCTTGTCAGGAAGTGTTGAGAAGAGCTGTGTAAGTCAAGGGGGAAAGCTTACTTATAAAAGAGACTGAAACAGAAGAGTGGTGAGGAACTCGTGCAGAGAAGGTCATGCACAACCTTCTGGTCTTTAAACTGGAACAATATGGATTTGATGGATGGACCACTCATTGGATAAGGAACTGGCTGTATGCTCACACCCATGGAGTTGTGATTGGGAGTGTCGAAATGGAGATGTGATGAGTGGTGTTCCTTGAGGGCTGGCACTCAGACCAATGCTGTTTAACATCTCCATCAGCAACATGGACAGTGGCATCAAGTGCACCCTCAGCAGGTTTGCTGACAACATGAAGCTGTGTGGTGTGGCTGACATGCTGGAGGGGAGGGCTGCTACCCAGAGGCATACTGACAGGCTCGAGAAGTGGGTTCATGCAAAGTGCATGAAGTTCAACAAAGCCAAGTACAGGTTGGGAGGAGAAAGGCTCAAGGGCAGCTCTGTGGAGAAGGACTTGGGGATGCTGCTGGACAAGAAGCTTAACATGAGCCATCAATGTGTGCTTGCAGCTCAGAAAGCCAACTGTGTCCTGGGCTGCATCAAAAGAAGCACAGACAACTGGTCAAGGGAGGTGATTCTCCCCTTCTGCTCTGCTCTTGTGAGACCTCACCTGGAGTACTGTGTCCAGTTCTGGAGTCCCCAACAGAGGAAGGACATAGAGCTCCTTGTGCATGTTCAGAGGAGAGCCACAGAAATTATCAGAGTCCTGATCCACCTCCCCATGAAGACAGGCTGAGAAAATTGGGATTGTTCAGCCCGGAGAAGAGGCTTCAAGGTGACCTTATGGCAGCTTTCCTGAAGGAGGCCTACAAGAAAGCTAGGATAGGACTTACTGCAGGGGTGTGTAGCAAGAGAACAAGGGGCAACAGTTTAAAACTTCAAGAGAGGAGATTATAGATTAGATATTACGAAGAAATTCTTTAGTACAAGGGTGGCAAGACACTGGAACAGGTTGCCCAAGGAAGCAGTGGAAGCCTCATCCCTGGCAGTATTGAAGGGCAGACTGTGTCCCTGCCCATGGCAGAAGGGTTTGTGGATCTTTAATGTCCCTTCCAACCTTTAGCCATTCTATGATTCTAAGTGTCTTTGAGGAAAGCTACCGAATACAAAGTTGCAAGTAGCTGCAGGGGGGAAACAACTGCATGCTCTCCTAGAGGTGCAGAGCAGGAGGAGCTGGGAGCAGCTGAAGGGAGTAGGTGGGCAGAGCCACAGGACACAGGCAAGTTGGCTGTGGGACTGAGGTGCCCTACAAGCTGAGATGATGCCTGCTCACAGCATGCTGCAGCTCAGGGCAGTGCTGTGCCAGGCAGCTATCCCTGCTTACACATACTATGTGGTGCCATTACATTCCAAGCAGAAGGACTCTCTCAGTCTGTCCTAAACATCCCAGCATCACATCGGTGTGGCTGTCAGAAACCTGCCTTAGTGGGCAGGAAGATCTTTCTCATGCAAGGGACCAATAGCACAGTTGTGCTATAGGAGATGCAATGAAATTGTTATATAAACCCCAGCAGTGAAACAGGAAGGCTTTCGACCAAGAACATAGGCATTAGTCTGATGGTGCCCACAGGTATGCTACTGCTGTAACCTTGCTGGGCTGTTCTCTAGGGAGGGACCTTTACCTCTCCAGTCATCTGTAAGGTGAAGTAGATTTTACTGCCTAAAAGTAAGTGCTGACAGCAGGATTTAGAAGCACTTCATTTGAAAGGGAAGGAGCCATCCACTGCCTGCAGAGAAAAGGCTGTTTTAGCCCCCTTCATGGAAAACCATTACTGAGTATCTTTGCTGCTAATTGTGTAGCTTTAATGCCAAAAGGGGTGTGCAGAAGACCTGCTTCAGGTAGAACTGAAAAAAAAAAAAAAACCCAAACCAACCAACAAATAGACAAAAAAACAGGAAAGCAAAAAAGGTGTGTTCAGTCCTTTAAGGCAGTAGGAGCACAATCACGTTTGCTCAGAAAGGGAAACTCAGAAAAATGACCTTGAGCAAATATTGGGGTCCTCACATAAATGCTTCCAATGCTGGTTAGTCTTCCATGCTTGTTAGTTCCCATACATCTGAATTATTCTTTAGTGAACTGTTACCAATTAGGCAGTAAAAAGGAGAACCTGACTGAAAAGCTGTGCTTCAACCTGTCTCTGAGAGTCCCTTGCTAGATAATTCTAGTGGTATGGCTGGTGCTGCGAAACTGCTGGTGAAAGGGGCTACTGTGGTTGCTCAGCTTGTGTCCTCTCCAGATTACCAGTGCAAAGCTACACAGAGCAAATGGGCCTTGACCAAAACATGCAGCTTTACTCTTATTTAACTTTGCACTAAAGCTGCTGGACTTCGGCAATTGTGTGCTCAACTGTGAGCTTCCAGCAGCTAATTCAGCTAAGGAGGAATGATGCTGCTGGCATTTACCCCCCCGCTGCACCCCACTTCTGTGCAGTTCTGCATCCTCCTGTACTATTCCCTCTCCACAGGAGCAGGTAAGTGGCAATCACAGGCAGGAAAGGAGGGGGCTGGGATTTCAATCACTGAGGAAGGGGGATAAAACAAGATGGCAGGGAAAGGTCTGAAGAAAGTAACAAGGGCAAAGGCAGTAGAGAAGGCGGGAGGGAGCTGGACTGTGGCAGGGAACTGCCAGGGAAACAAGGCAGGCAGCAAGGAAGGTGAGGGAACAGGAGATGAGCACTGAGCTGGGCACCTGGAAGTAGGGACAAGAATAAGGACAGTGAAGTAGCTGGTGGCTGCTAGTTTCCTTTGAGGCTTTCTCTTCACATAAGGCATATGTATCAGGGTCAGTATTTAGGCGAGGCAAGGCTTATTTCATCCTTAACTAGGCTTACTCATAGCACACAAGTCTCTGGGGTTGTAGAGGAGCTAAGAGATACAGCACAATTCAGTCTGTTCAATCAATTGAGGTTACCATTTTTATAAAGCAGTTTGTACAGGTCAGAGCTCTTCTTATGCCACCCAATATCCTGAAGAATTGTCATTAAATTGAATTAAAGGACAGCTCTTTCTATGGCTGCTCTGATAAAATGGTTTAGATCAAGTAAAAAAAAAAAAAGAGAAAGGCCCTTGAAAAAACAGGAATCAAGAGGAACAAATCACAGTGTTATCTGTTTCAGAGCTTCAACAGAAATGCTGTTACCTATAACAAAATCACGCTATTAATAAAATTAATTATGAGAGTAGAGTATTGTATCTCCAGGAGTCAACGCCTGAAAACAAAGGCACCTTGTTAGAGAATATTCCAGTTAGAGAAAATTCCAGTTCTGTTTGTGTAAAGGCATCTCCACGAGGACTGCCCAGATTCTGCAAGCAGAATAACTATTTTTATTCGGAAAGAAAGGCAAGATGGTATTTGTAAAGTGTGTCTTGAGAAAGAATTCTGCAATCCACAGCAGCAATGCCGGATTTAAACAGAAGAGGGCATTCATTACCAAGCATCTGAGCTTGCTGAGGGCCCTCTGTTTCTAGGGGGAAGGCATTTGAAAATGGAAATTTTTACTGATTAATAAAGGTTCATAATCCAAAAATAAATCTTTTCTAAACATCATGTACCAAGAGAAATATAAATAATTACAAATTTAAACCTGTCCCGCAAACGACTATTTGAAATGCCCTTAAGCAGCTCTATCTCAAATGCTGACAAAACCCTGAAAAGTCAGGAGGGTTTGAACAGCACGCTAATCCTTTTGATAGCCAGATTTCTAAAAATCTTGTAAGCTATTAAAGACACCAGATCAGGGAGAGCTGGCTTAGAAGCTGACCTAAGATTGACAAAATCTGGATGCTGTTCTTGTCAGCCATTTGTGAGCTTGAGCAAGATCTCTGGTGCATCTGTGCCTATGCTTTCTTCTCCTCAAAGAAGAGTTAAATGTTGGAAATTCCATAAGCATGAAAAACATGAAAATCTTGCACTTTATACTGCAGGACACTGATACTGGGTTAAGATCACCAGTATCAAAGCTTGCCACTTAGTATGTGTGATGCTGCCCACAGATATTTTAATATATTTTTCTTGTTCAAATGAGATTGAATATTTTCAGTATATACCAGGCTATCTCATCCTGACACTACACAGTGCTTGGATGAAAAGACACCTTCCCAGATAATTTGTAAAATAAATGATATAAAGTGTGTTGCTAGACCTCAGATGAAATTGTTAGCAGGAAGCACCCTCTGCACCTCCCTGTTGAGCCTGGAAAGTTTTGTCCCCAGCAACAGCTGTGTGCTATCAGTAGGCTTAGTCTGCTGTTCCTTGCATGAAGGGAGCTGGCACACTGACCTTGGTGATGGAGTTTTGGTATTCACTGGCAACACACTCATTATCATTTTACAACACATGGTATGCCCACAGTGCCTTGTGCTGGTGGGATGTGCTAAGTATGTGCAAATACCAGAAGTGTAGGTGAAGATCATTTGCTTTGATCTGCAAATTTTCATGTGGACATAGCAAATGTAGCCTGACCACTATCTGAAACAGCTGAGAAATTTGGTTTTATCAAGCTCTCCAACCTCCCTCTCTTTTTGAAGTTAAGCATACAAATTGTTCCAATTTCAAGGCACTTTGTAATCTCTAGACAAACAAACAATGGCAGAAAGCTGTGAACTCATTTATAAAACTTCTTTCTGCACAGAAAGGTGGAACCTTTCTAAAACTGTTGTGGAGTATGCTGGCAGATAGATGGCTCAGCATAAAGTTTTTCTCTCTCATAAATTCCAGCCAGCTGCAAATTCTCCACCTTCATTCAGGGCCTGGTGAGATACTCCTGATATCTCTACAACCATGACAGGTCCAACCAGACAGAAGAATAATGATGCTCTTGGTATGCACTCTCACAGACAGTTTCAAATGACCTGTGCTTCAAAAAAAAATGTTTTATTGTTTAAATTATTCTATAAGCAAAGCAACATGTGTTGGTTTTCCTCATGATGATATGGGGCATGCAGAACAGGCGAATCTGCAATTGCTGTTTAATCTGCAGTTGCTCTTTGAGACCTAGACAGTGTCATTGAACATATTTTTCTGCAGAGCAAAATTACTTCAATAGGAAATCACATTTGTCTCACTAGTGAAAATGCAACTTACAATATTATTATAGATGTTGTTTTTTTTTTTTTTTTTTAATCGTGTTGGTCTGTCAGTTCAATAACAATCTTTTAATTCTTCAGGATATGTGAGACAAAATTAAAAATTAAAGCTTAACGGGCAAGTCTTCTCTTTACAAGCCAGATAGCACTGGAACTATGTTGTAAAGGGAATGGAAAGGAATAGTAAAGCAGAAGGAAAAGGATGTTCTATATTCTCAGAATCATCAGGCTAACACCAACCCATTTACAGACAGAAGGTTTATAAAGGCAAAAATATATATTCTGCTACATATATTAGATCAATGAGCATTTTTCTTGACAAGTAGCTGCTAAACTGGTAGATTTCCATATTAACATATGAACAGATCGCTGCAAATGTAAATCAGTTTCAGTAATTCTATCTGTAGTTTTAATTGCTGCTACCTCAGTGGTAGTTTCAGCTATCTGTTTATGAAATAATAATGACTCCAGAGTTTATTAGAGCAAAATAATACGCTTTTATGACCAGCTTTCCGAGATATATTTTCGCAATAGGGACCAACAGTGGTTCTCGTCCCTCCCGTCCACCAGACAAAGCCTCCTCCACGCGCAGAAGCTGAAGCTTCCGCCTACAGCTCAGGGTCCCAGCTGCAACGCGGGCCCCTCGGCTGGTTTATGGTCCCTCTTTTTCGTCTCGGAAGCTGAAAATTTCCGTAGTTAGTAACCAGAACCGCGTTACTCCCCGATGTTCAGCAAATCCCTCAGTTCCCAGCTTCAGAGAGGAAATCAGGGAGCAAGGCGCAGGGAGGCGCGGGCGGTGCCGGCGGCGGGCAGGCCCGGTCGCCATGGCAACGGCGCCTTAAGGCGGGAGAGGCGGCCTGATGGCGGCAGCCGCCATGGCGCACGTCAGCCCCATGGTGAGGGACCGCGGCGCCGGGCCTGCTCCCGACCGTCCCGCGGAGCGTAGCTGGGTCTGACAGCCCCTCCGGGGAAGGGAAGGGAAGGGGGAGTGAATGGGGCCGGGCGAGGAACGGGGAAGGTGTCGCCCTGCCGTGTCCCTTGGGAGGTCTTTGGAAGCTCCTGGCGCGGGAAGCCCAGGGGTGACTTCAAAAGACTGTAGTTCGGGGCTAGGGTTGTTTAAAAAAAACATTTTATGCGTAAAAGCATTATGGCCGAGGTTGGTGCGAGCCACCGGGTGGCTCCAGGATGCAGGCTTAATGGTGCCAGGGAGTGAGGGGCGGCCTCCATTCCTCTCTGGCGTTCAGCTGCTGCCGCCTCTCCTTCCCGGGAATGCAGCTGATCCTCCAGGTGACAGGAATCCCAGGGAAGCCTTGGAGGCTTCGTTTTAAAGCGTGCTTTGGGCTTCGCGGGCATAGGGTGTTGATAATCCCCTCCCTGCCACGAAAACTGAAGTTTGTTTGCTCCTGGGCCTTTAAGGTGTTGACATGGATGGCCTGGTTCTGGGAAAGGACTGCCAGGGTGAAAAGGAAGGAAACTGGAGTACAGTGATGTTTGCACTGTAACCATTTGTCTCAAATTTGGAAGCATGTAGTGTTTGAGTTTTACAGTTGCTATGTACAGTTTTTATGTAATCTTGGGGAGAGGCAGAGGCCTGTTGAAAGGCTGAAACTCATTTTCTCTTCTGGATTAACAGGCAAAGCAGCTGGTTAACAGCCTAGACAACATAGTTTAGTGTAGTGCTGCAAGATGTTTTTTTTGTTTGTTTGTTTGTTTTGCTATGTTTTGTTTTTTTTCCCCAACTTGTCTTCCTGCTATCGTGGAATGTACATAGGAATACTTGAAGATCTCTAACCTCCCATAAGATATCATACATTAGTACAGTTATTTTAAAATAGTGCCATAGCTGATATGCCAAATGCTGATAGCTTTTTGCAAGAAGTGGAACTTGTTATTTCTTAATAACTTCATTTATTTTTTTAAAATTGTTTATCACTTCAGTTTAGAACAACTTTAGAGTAATAAAATATTAACTTGATGCTAAGTTAGAAAAATATAAATTAATATCTTGGAGTCTTAACATTTTAAGTTTTCCTAAAAATCTCAGCTTCATTTTTCACCTTGTGTAGACTATCCTGGTGGTAATGATAGTTAAGATTAATAAGCTTTAAATTTTTGGAAGTTAAGTCTTACACTTGCATCTGAGTGGATGAATCTTGAAATTTGTGTGTGTCTGTTGTCCAGGTTCTGACTGGAGAGTTAGTATTTAATCACTGACTTGGGCAGAAGAAGAAATAAAATGTTGTGGTGGAGCACTATTGCAATGTAGGATGAATAATATGTATTGGTAACTGTAGTGTTAAAATGTCTACAACTACTATACTGTACATCATTAAACTTATTACCACAAAAAAAAAATCTGATGCTTCTTGCAGTTACTTACACTGTGTTTGTCATAATTGGTGTACTTGATTTTTAGTAGCTTGTATTGTTTTTTAAGCCTTTTAAGTTAGGGGTGATGACACTGTAACGATATTAAATCGTAAATGTCAGTGTTAAGCTGACATTTTAGACATCCTTTGATGTTTGAAAATACAGAACAGCAAGTGTTTGTGTAATGTTTTTATGATTTTCTTAAGCATTTCTGTAGTCCATAGAATCCAACAATTTGAGGCTCAAATCCAGTATTTTTACAGGGATGTCTGTTCACAGAGGTGTCAGATATAAGAGTGAGTGCACCTGACACAATATTCAGTTTGTTCACTGGTCAGTTGGTAACAGTAGTTTATGCAGCAAGATGAGGCTTTATGCTATCATTTCAAATTACTTGTTGTTCATCTTGAAAATCTTTTGTGATTGTTTGGGTGTGTTTTTTCTGTGTGTGTGTGTTTTTTTGTTTGTTTGATGGTTTTGTTTTTTTCTTTTTTTTAATATAGCATAAATTATACAAGTCCATTATTGAAGATGTGATTGAAAGTCTGTGGGAACTCTTTGCAGAAGAGGGTGTAGAGGAACAGGTTCTGAAAGACTTGAAACAGGTTTGTTGGATTTCTCTGCATTAATAGAAGTTGTGTATCTTTTTTCTTTTGAGATGGAGTAAATGTCTGTTTGCCCTAACTTAGATCTACAAACATCCTGCAAATGAGGTATTTGGCTGCTGGAAGTCAAAATTCATTAGTAATTGTTACAGTGTTTGTTGGGTGGAATCAGTCAAGGAAAAAAAAAAACCAAGAAAGACCTGATTATCATATTAGGTGTGTGTTTATTTTTGAAGCTGACATATGTTGACCTTAATAATAATCTTTCTGCAGCTTTGGGAAACCAAGGTGATGCAGTCTAAAGCAACAGAAGGCTTCTTCAGACATAGCCACCATTGTCCACAGTTTACTCTGCAGCTGCCACACAATTTTCAACACGTTCTGCAGGCTTCAGCAGGTCAGATGTTTTTGAACACAACAGATTCAATTTAAGAATAGCTCAGTGATGCAGGAATCTTTTTGGAAGATTTGAAAGTGCTGTAATAGTCTTGCTTCATGATGCTTATGAGTATACTTAGCATGATGGGGAATAGTGATTATTTGACCAATAAGTTAAACTTTATAAACTAGCACCCAGTCATGCCTTCTCAATTAAATCCAGATGACCACTGTGGTAGTGTTAATGCTAGAGCATAATGCTCAGCTGAGGCTTCTCCCCATGTGAGAGGCCATTTCCTTTCCCCACAATGGAAAAAAAACCACAATATATGAAATGTTTTAGTGAAATTGTATGTCACTGAGTGCTTCAAGGTTGGGCAACATTTTTTGTTGTAGTTTGTTTGTTGGGCTTTTTTTTCCCCTCCCAGTCTTCATAGTTAAATGCACTCTTTTTGGAGACAGATCTTTTAATTATTCGAGGTGGCTAAAGGAAATAAAGGAGATTGGGGTTTGCTTGTTACTTTACTGGGAGCTTTATATTTAATGACTTTATATTTAATGAACTTCACCTTCTTGCTCTTTATTTTTGGAAGGGCAATACTAAGGCAAAACAATCTGTTGAAGCCAGTGAATTATTTTTTTAAATGGGATTTTAATTATTATGTGGCAAGAGTAATTAGGGCTATATAAATTTGCCACATTGATTTATATAATAAATAGAAATGGCATGAGTAATTTTCACAGTGCAACTTAAACAGATCAAGTAGTTAAATATTAATATTTTTAAAACAAACAAACAAATCTCCATGACCAGCTTTTAGCAAAAAAAATGTGTCCAAAAATTGATGTTGTTCATAAAGTGGCTTTTTTTTTTTTTTTTTTTAATAGCTTCTTTAGTCATCCCAGCTGGCAGAGGCTTTCCACATTTCATGACAGCAGACCTGGTATGTAGGTCTAATGACATTTTATTTCAATTTTGATTATTCTGAATTCTAAATAATTTCATTTCTCAGTTGTTAACAGGCTTAAGGGGATGCAAGTATTAAGTACTTTCTAGTAATAGGTGCTTTAGCTGAAGAAATTAAGTGCTGTTTGTTGTTGCTTCTTCTAGCCCTCCTTTTTTTTTATTTTTAATTTTTTTTTATTTTTTATTTATTTAATGAAAGCCATACACAAGTTCAGAGTCTGCAGAGTGGGGGGCTGTACCTGCTGCTTTGGTTGAGCAGTGGAAAAGAATGGGAATGTACTGATTGGTTTTTGTCATCAGTGCAGCCAGAAGAATGTTGAGAGACATGACTGTATTTAGCCCATAGGATGGAAATGCACACCCATGGATCTTTTCTTCTTTGTTTTATTACTGTATGTTAAAATAATGCATGGTTGGGAAACGCTAGCACTGCTGAAGCTGAGAGAAGTGTTATCTGCAAGGCATAGAAATAATCCTCAATAAAGTGTTTTTGGAGTTGACCAGTAGTTGACTCTAGGCAGGGCAGAATTTGTTTGGCTAGGAGAGGTGTTACTAGTTGTCATTATTCTTTTAACAAAAAAGGAATGTGATAACTGGAAAATCTGAAACACCGGGGGCAAGTCATTAGCCTGTCAATACAGAATATTCTTTATCTAAATCTCTACAAAGTCTGAAGCAACTCTGCTTCAAGTAAGATGAAAAGGCCTTCATCATGTTTCACCTGTATATGTTATGTGTGACATTTAGGCCCCCAGGAGAAAAAGCATGCACTGTTTCTTAATAAAATTCTTGTGTATCTAGGGTGCTTTGCGAGCAGATGCAACTCTTACTCTTCCTCCAACTATTACTTACCCTGTGCATGTACCAGCTGGAGTGACACTACAGACAGCATCTGGTAAGATTAAAGAGGAGATGTAAAATGTTACTGTGCATTGACTGTGCATTGATACTGAAAGATGGTCCCAAGTACAGCAGATAAAACAAATGTGAAATTAAAGGATAGATGGGTGGAGCCACCTAACCTCCTCTTCCTTTAAAATTGCTGCATGGGGGAAGTAATTAGATTGATTAGTGTGTCAGCTGTGTACATTTGCAAGACCCATTAACATGGGCTGCCAGGTGATGCCATTTTCTTGCTTTACAACTCTTTGCAAATATGTTCCTTCATCAGTTGAGATAATAGGTATTTCCTCCTGGTTTATGAGGGACAGTCTTCTATGTTTTAAAAAGGCAAAGATGTGGTGCTTCAGAATCAAATTGATTTCCTATTCAAGTAAAATCCAACCATTCATAAACCTTTTTTACTCACACTCTTTTGCTGATAAAACTGCCTGTACTGCTTGTACCAAAATGTGCTTGTACTGCTCAGGATACGATGAGTAGAAAGCTTATTTTAGTCATAGCTTGACTTTTCTCAAAACAGCTGTCATCTTTGAGACACTCATTTCAGGTATACTTCCTAAGCTTTTGAGACCTATAGGCTGGTATCAGCGACTCTGCTTTGTGAGGAAGCATGTGTGTGGAGAAAAGAATTATTAAATAAAATTGGGTACTTAGCTCTGGAATCTTAATTCTAATAGTGATAATAATAAATTTAAAAATTCAGTATTTAGAGTGGTTTTCATACAGTGAGAGGACAGATAAACTAAGGTTGGTTTTTTTGGTGTTTTTTTTTGTTGTTGTTTTTTTTTTTTTTGTTTGTTTGTTTTTTTTTTTTTAACTAAACCAGGAAGGCTTTTTTTAGAAGGCATACCTAAATGTTCTTAAAGGAGTGAACTATCCCTATGGATATGGGATAGTTTACTGTTTCATTTTGCTTTCCTTAGTTTTGAAATTACACAGAAACAAATTTAAAACAAGGTTTTCCTTTTTTTTTTTTTTTTAAAAAAAAATCTAACCCCCCAAAATGGGTATTAAACATGCAGGAAGCTCTGACTCAAAAAGCTTCTGAACGCTTAATTTTCAAAGGCTGAAATTGTGCTGGGGAAGGTACTGCTTTATAAATGCCCTGTTTGTCATAGTTTGCTCGAGTATTTGCTATTGGTTATTATTGGTAAGGGGACAGTGGCTTGGATGAACCTGTAGTTTAACCTGTTGAAGGAGTTTAAACTCTTTTCTTTTCAGGGCAGCTTTATAAGGTAAATGTGCCTGTTGTGGTTACACAGGCATCAGGTGATCCAAGTACTCTACATCAGCCTGTTCAGCAGATATTTCACCCACTTGGGCAACCTCCAGTTCTGCAATCCAGTGTTGCCCAGGTGAATGCATCTTCTGCCCAGGCAGCTGCTGAAACACTACATACCCCGGAGACTGCTGCCCAACAGACCATAGTAAATCAACCAAATGTCATGGAAAAAAACCACCGTGAGAACTCTGTCAATACTACATTTGTCCAGCAGCCTTCTGAGTGTCAGCAGCAGCTTGCAACTAGCAGAGTGTTTAATCAGCATGCAGACTCAACAGAAAACCCCCATCAGGGCAATCTTCACACAGCTGTGTTTACTCCAGAATCCCCTGAAGGGTTTTCTCCTACAGAATCCTTGGCAAGCAACTCGAGCAGTGTACTGCTGGATGTGGAGGGGGTGATAGACATTGAGCCTCTGGAGTCAGTGCAACAGCAGGTGTCTGATGATATCATTGACCTGATTATCATGGGCAAGAGCTTGGATGAAAATACTGTTCCCAAAGATCAGGACAGCACTGCTACCTCTAACAAAGTAAGACCATTTATTTCTCGGCTGGTGAAAACACATCTGTTGGAGGTGGTTGGTTGAAGTATCAGCAGAGGTGTGATCAAACACATCTGTAAGTGACACATAGCACATCTAACTTATAATAACAAGAACTGTAATTTTAACTTCATTTTTGAGCTTGTTTTGAATAGCGGTAACTGCTTATTTTTTCAGTAAGAATTTGTTACAAACGTTGCTGAAATACCTGGACTAAAAACCTCAGTCTAAAAATGCTAATGGATAGCTACAATGTATTCTTAGACATATTGACAAATTCAGTGTCATTCTGAGGCTGAATCTGCATGTGAGTACTGGCCAGTTCTTGGCAAATTGCTTATATAGTGTTGGCTCGGATTACTTAACCTGTAATTTGTGAAGAACATCTAACTTGCATTGAGAATGCACGGTAAGTATGAAAAGTCAGATTAAGTGTGTGAAAATCTGCTGGAAGTAAACGTGTTTTCTTGGGAAAAACTAGAATTCAGCTAGAGCTGTGTGGAAAACTTGAATGATTTTAATTAACAAGCCACTTTCCTGACCTCATCTAATTTTTGCTCCAGAAATGAATTGCAGATGTCTTAAGTTCAGTCTGGCTTGCTGACTTTGAATCGTACTGCTTTTATGTGATTGAGGTAAATTTAACAAATGCAAATTCAATGACAGTAATGACAAATTAGTGTAAATAGAAAGCATGTTATGTTGTTTATCTGAACTTTGATGGCAGGACGGTGAAGACTGTCTAGTAAGTATGTAAGGTCAAAACAAAGTGTTATTTTCTTGAACTAGAAAGTGTATGTGGATGTGAAGTAAGTGCTACAATAAATTTTTAATGAGAAACTGAAGATGGCTGAAAGCTTAAAGCCCTTTTATGCTCCTGTGAATGCTTAGTTTAGGAGCTCTACCCCTTTTATAAACAGTAACTTGAAGTACTGGAATATATACTATCTCTCAGTCTTTTAGATCTTATTTCAACAAAGCATTTTGCTTGAGGTGAGGGAACGGGATGAGTTAATCATGAGTGTCATTAAAAAATGAAAAATTATATTTTTGGGGATGAGGAAATAGGTAAATTTCCTTTTTTTTGTTTTTGTTTTGTTTTTGGAATTATTTTTGCAAGAGAAGATCAAGCTGGGCTTTAGAATATCTGTTTCTTAATAAGTTGTTTGAATACGGTAGTGTTTAAAGAATAGTCTATGAGGATGCCATTTTATATTGCTGAGGAATATTTGGCATGGATTCCATTTAAGGTCAGGTATAAGAACAAGATTTGCAAATGTGCTTGGGGCTTACAAGTAGGGCAGAGCTCAAAACTCATTTTAGTGCTGCAATCTTGTTGTTTTATTAAACAAAAATTCCAGGCATTTGTACTGAACAATGAAAATGATGTGGTGTTAATTCACAAGCTGTCTCTGGTCTCTTTTATTTCCTGTCAGATGGAACCTACTGAGCAGATGGAATCTAATTTACAATCAGAGAAGGGTTTCTGCAGTGATATTGAAGGCATAATTCAGCTAGATGGAACTGGTGATGTTTCTCCCAAGGAAGAAATACTACGTATGGAAGATAAAGAAGAGAATGAATTCATTGGCATTATTGAATCAGAGGATCTAAAAGTTCTGGAGGATGAGGAAGATGAGGAAGAAGGTGACAGTATTTCAAACACAGAGTCTATCAGCAGTGGTGGTGATAATGAAGACCCCCAAATAGATATAGTTGAGGAGGTAATTTACTTTTAAGCCTTGTGAAGCACAGTACAATAGTTTATCTTGACTGTTAAATTGTTGGACTGAGAACAGTTCTTGGTAAGTTGATTGCAGAGAATGTATAGTTCAGTTACATACCCCTTGAGACAGGAGATATTACTGAGAAATTACTTGAGAGTTCATTATGAGGAGCATGGATAAATGAAAGATGTTGAGATGTGATCTGATAATTGGATGAATTAAACCCCTTAACTGCCATAATTAAGGTTCTGTAGTAAAAGCCTGGTCTCACTGAACTGGAGTTCTGCTTTTTATTTAGGTAAGACTGGGATACAACTTCAGGTTTCTTTTCCTTCTGAAGGACAAGGAATGAGAGAAGAAAATAATGTTGATACAAGTACCTGTGTTTCCTAGGACAAAGCTTTTCTTAAGGATGTGCAATTTTGTATCTCAGAGATTCAGGACAGAATCAACTTGTAGCACCTGGACTTCAAATAAATAGCAGTTGATTAGTATTCCAGTTACTGGGGTCAGCTTTGTCAGTTGGCAGTCTTTCCTTTTGACCTGGCAACCTTTATTGTTCTGTGTGTGTTTAATGTGACGTATATTTGATGCTATTTGGAAAGAAAGTATAAAATACAATTTTTATCTCTAGGACCCCTTAAATTCTGGGGATGATGTCAGTGAACAGGATGCTCCAGACTTGTTTGATACTGACAATGTGATAGTTTGCCAGTATGACAAGGTACAGTATATAGTTTTATCTTTGTCCCCTAATCATTCTAAATAATCTCCAGTAAATCCATGTCTGGCCTAATATTAGTGCCTTTTAAAGAAAGTCTGATGCTGTAATAATTAAATATTTAAAAATTATGTGTTTAGCCAACAATAGTCAGAAGACTTTGCCATTTTCTGAAATGAATGCAATCAGTGATTCATAATGTCCTATTAAAGGAAAAGGAAAGGGCACCAGATCTTTCAAAATTGAGTTGTAAAGCTACAAAAACATATGCATTTCCATAACTTGTAACATTAATGGTCCATGGATGTATGGGTGCATTTTCAGCTACGAAATAAGAGTCTTTGAGATGGGTAAAAGAAAGAGGAGTTCTCTGTACTTTTATATTTGTTGTCTTTGAAGTGCTTCCTGAGATATTTTCTTACCAGAATTCTGTTGTCTTCAAAGGAAAACAGCTGTTAAGGGACATTTTGTCTTTCTTCATTTTAATGTTTAATATTCAACCTTATTTTGAACTATAAGATCTGATGTAGTTTTGGACACCTATGTGAATAGTTTAAAAGATGAGAAAAGTGCATAGCATGGTTTAAAACAAATGTGGAAAAATATGTCAGTAGTTTGCTTAAGAATGTACTTTGGCTTTTAGTCTTCCAAGTGATGAGTGATAATTTTCTTATGTGTGTCTTCAACGAGGCCTGCCTTATCAGTGAGTGCATTTTAGGAAATGGTGAGCTGCTAAGAAAATTGTCTTTACTAAAGTGTAACTGATTAAGAGTTTCTGAAACTAGTTATTTTGGAAAGTGTAATTATATGGATGGGTGTAGAAAATCCATCTGAAATTTAACCATTGTGCTTGTATTGTATTGAAAAGGTACACAAAGTTTTGAAGCTTAGTATGATGTTACAGATGCTGTAGGTAGTGGATATTGTTCTGTACAGAATTTTTTTCTATAATAAGCTGAGAAAAACTGAAAATTTTTAAAAACTGCTGGGAAGTTCAGTATTGGACATGTCTATAGGAAATTTAAGGTCAAAATTACCATTGACAGAAGTTTGTAGAAGATGTTGAGAGCTTCCTTTAATAAAGTATGTATGCCTAGTAGAAAGTAGAGGGAAATAGTTACCTTTTTAATTACCTTGTTACCTATGAAAAAAGCCATATGCAACATGACTGTGCTGTTTCTTTTGACTTTTTTCCCTTCCCTTTTCTTTCTGGTCTTGAAAATAGACTGTATGATGCTTGATACCCAAAGAATTTTCTAGAGATGCTTAAAATGTTGTCTTTTAGTATTAAGCAAGGTAAGGTAATTTTGCAAGCCTTTAAAAAGAAACAGAACATGCAAATTCCAATTGCTTGAGTGGCAGCATATGCTTTTGAGCAAAGTTTTCCTACTTTTAGCCTTATCTTAATGCTGCTTTGCACACAAAACTGCTTTGCAATGTGTATGGGAAAAGGAAACCACTGCATTTCTGTGGTTTGCATACCTGCTTGCCAGGTGCAGTGTATTTTGGGACTGATACACTAACGAAATTGCTATATTATCATCTTGATTGTCTTGCAACAGTATTGTTTTCCTGCCTACGTTCACACAGCTAAGTTTGGCTTTTTCTTTCTTCTTTTTTTTCCTTTTATTTGCGCTTTGTTCATGTTTTGGATTTTAAAAGGAAAACAAGTTTTTTAGAACAAGTATTTGTTGGTCTAATATGTATTTAGAGGACATTGATTTTTTTTTTTTTTTTTTTAATCAGATACATCGAAGTAAGAACAAATGGAAATTTTACTTAAAAGATGGAGTAATGTCCTTCAAGGGAAAAGACCACGTGTTTGCAAAAGCCATTGGAGATGCAGAGTGGTGACATCTCACTGAAAGTATGTGCTTTAAGGCTGTGGCATTATTCTGTTATGAACTTCCTGTGAAACTACTAGACTTTCTATTTTTTTGCCACTGAAAAAACACCACAAAACAAACACCTAAAATACAACAACAAGCTCTGTTAAAAAATATTCAAAATCCATGGTTAAGTTTGTACATATTAATAACACTGTATGGTTAACTACTATAGTCTTTTCTATGCTTGTTATTTCATTACTGTTCTGTGTAAGAAACATAATTGGAATGAATAGCTTGAAAGTCTGAAATGTTGAATCTGTCCATAATTTGAGAAAGTCATAGACTACTAGCTAATTATATTCAAGTAATTTTCAGTTCTGTATGTTTTCTTTCCAGCTTTTAAAATAAGAGCTCGGGGATGACTTGAAATATAAAAACTACACTGTTTGTGATAATTATTTCTTTTCAAAGGCTGCTGAGTTTAAAAAAAGAAAAAAACCCACCCAAACACAGCAACATCTGTGCAAGTCTGAAACCTATGGCTGCTTCAGCTGTGTGTTTCTTTCACACTTTTACTTCCTCCGTTGTTGTTTTTTTGTTGTTGCTCTGTTTGTGGGTATTTGGCTTCATTTTAAAGGCAGGTGCACCTTCCATGTAAATCAGGAAATGCAGTGGAAGACCCTCGAGCTCTTAGTATGCATTATTGTTTATTCTATAACTTCTATATCTACTGAGATGCAATGAATAGTGAGATCTAACATTAAAATGGGATTTATTTGTACTGTAAATGCAAAATCATTTAATTTTGCTTCTGTACATATCCATTGCATTCTAGGGCTACAGACCAGTAAGCTGTAAATGATACAAATTGTGCACAATAATAAAATGTCATTGCATGTACATTTCTAGGAGAGTTGTTTTTGTATTCTCCAAATATATTGCTTAAAGAAATGTGTACAAGCCATGTGTGTGACAGTAACACACCCTGCCATGAGAACTGCTTTCCCAGCAGTCCTCAACATTAGATTTTTGCTTGCTCTTCTAAAAAAAGAGGTAAAAATCTTCTGTGTTTCTTGTAGTGCAATATTGGAAACTAAATGGTAAGGCCTCAGACGGGCTGACTCAGAACAGGATAATCCTGCTAGAAGGGCAATGCTACATGCAAGGGTGGGCACCTCTTCTCCTGACTGTTTCCTTTACATCTTCTGAAAGAAGACATCATGAGACATCTTGGTTATGTCTGCTTCCTGGGAGGATGCAGAGGCCTTGAGAAGAAAGGGAAAATTAAAGGGGAGAGTCGGAGAGGAGGAATCTGTGGAAGCACTGTGTGTGGGGAAACAACCCTTGTTCATCATAGTACAAACTCTTGTACTGATGGCATAAATGATAGAGATGCTTCCCTCAGGGGGTAGGCTTTTAATAGCTATTGAGTTTCTTGCATGCTTTTTTTTTTTTTTTTGACATATATGCTGCTGTTCTGTATATAAAACAGGATAATAAACTATAGGGCCTGACCAGAGTGCAGCATTTTTTGTCTTTTATAGTTACTGCTGCAGGGATATAAAGAATTATGTATTCAGAGACAGTTAAAAATATTACAGTGTATTTCTTTTTTCCCATTCAGCTGACTTGCAGCTGCACTGATGGTACACTTCAGACCCATAAACCCACAGGAAATGCAGCTCTTGCCACGTGATGGATGCTTTTAGATTCCAGCTCTCTTGCAGTCTCTGAGGTGTTCATGCTTCATAAATGTGTACATTTCAAACTGTGGGAGCATCTTCAAATTGGGCCAGCATAGTGATGCTTCAGAACAGACTGGAAGCAAAGTTAGTGTGGAACAGAAATCCCTGGGACCTGCCTGGACCATTCACTAAGCATCACATCATCACTGGGTGTTGCTTCTGAGGATAAGGATCTGTTTTCACCAGCCACTATAAAATGAAGTCTCTAAGGTCTACCTGATTTTTATCCAGTTTTAAAGATGGGCAGCTTTTACCTCTTTGTTGAATCTTTCTGCTTGTGGTGTTAAAGACTCCCTCTACATGAAAGTGAGGAGCCAGAGCTTTGATCATTCTTATGCCTGTCCATCTCTCCTTGTCCCCTTTCAGACTGAATGGGTGCTGAGAGGTGAGGGATAAAAGTACTAGAGGAAGAATTCTGCTACCCCTTATCTTTTCAAAGCTTTACTAATTCATACCTATTACATACCTTCCATCTATTGGCTGCTTCTGCCTGTTGATTCCATTCTTGAAGCTTCTAATGCTTTGATGTTTTGGAAATTAATTCTTATGGTAGCTTCCTCCGACCTCTGTGCAGTCCAAGTATGAGCATCCATTTATAGACTACACATTGGGCATTGGAAGTATTTTTTTTAATACTGGCCTCTTACCTCTCAAACTTCTTTTAAGATTAAATAGTTGAGCATGAGGGATATTTTTAATCCACTTCAGCTTTTCAAAAGTTGTGTGCTATCAGTAATTAAAATCTCAAAGGACTGTTTGCCATCTTTCCTCCTGAAGCTTTGCTGACATACATAGCTGGCTGTTCCTTGTGCTCAAAGCTGACCTGCATCAAAAGGGATACTGAAGATGGCTTAGCTAAGCCATAAAGTATCCCCTGGGTTTTCATTTAGTTGCACCTAGAACCTTCTTGATACAAAGGAACCTTGATGTGGGGTCCATCCACTGCCTTCTTGAACTATCCAATATAGAAGCTTTAGGGACTGGAGTAGGCTTTTGCTCTTGCTATCTCAGCCCTTCCCTTATGTGAGAAAATTGGTACTGATTTCATAACACTGCAGGTCCACTGGCTCCTTCCAGGCTACATTGTAGATATTCCTGAGCAGTGTTTGCAGTGGTTATTCCAGTTCAGAGCAATGGACTGCCTATATCTGGACTTCTGCAGTAGGACTGACTTTCATTTTCTTCTGTGTAAGCATACAAGATTTACCCAACATTTTGTTTCCACTGTTCTTGAATGAGCATTGGCAAAGAATGACAATTTTGAATAAGACATTTACAACTAAAAATAGCTTGAGTCAGGATTTTTCATACTGGATAAATGTTTCTTACTAAAATATAAGTTCAGTTAGCAAATAATTGTAGCCTATGCCATTACTCTTGCATGTAGTTTCCTCAAAATATTATGTGGTAGGTGAATGGGAAGGCTGTACACGCAATCTCTTGTCCTTTTGAAACGTACTGTAAGTAAATGAGTTTTATTGCCCACTTAAGGCATTGGTTTTTGCCACATCCTACATCATGTGCAGGACCCTTCCATGGACTGTCTAAAGAAATGAGTCTTGAAAATCACTTTTGAGATAGGTGACAGAGGAGCCTTAGGTCACGTAGATTTTTTTTCACCAATGTCTTTTGTTTCTGTTATAAATTTCCTGAAGTAGTTCTGTTTGCTCATCTGCTCAGCTCAGGAGCAGGTGTGTATAAAGAGGTGTATGGAATTTTTACTGCTTCCTAAACTGTACAGTTTTATGTCTCCTGTGTTCTCATTCCTGCTTTTTTTACGCACCTGTATGAACTGATTGTGAGTATAGCTGTGCTTTTATACTGATCAAAATAATGGTATTAGGCTGAAGGTAAAAGAGGGTCAGAGATGTTATTTCTAATTAATATGACTACAAGGTAATAATAAACCATTCCTAGTACAAAAAGAATCTCTTCAATTAAAGTGAAGCAAATTTAATTTGCAGTGCAGTGTTGTGGCAACAAGAAGTATGCTATGGAACACAGACTTTTACTCTTGCTGTCAAAGTTGAAAGCAAAGGACTTGGCTGAGAAGGAAAATGTAAGAGTTGAAGTCATTGCCATAATACCATTAGGTATGAGAGTCTGTATTCTCGATGGCTGTGACTGTTCTAGAATAAGCACAGATCTTGCACAGCTGCAGTGCTCTGCTGAGTGCAGGGGAGGTGCTTATTGTCCCAGCAGAGAGGATCTGTCTTCAGATACTCTATCATCTACAGGATGTGATCTAAGATTCTAAAACTTCAGCTACAAGCCCAAATAAAATGGATTTGCTTTATCTCCTGTGAACCAAAACGTGCTGTGCGTTGGTCTCAAGCTGCAATGTTGGTTTGATGAAATGCAAGGACTTGCATGTTCCTCCCCTCAGAGGCAATGTAATGAACTAGTTGAGAATAAGCCTCCTAAGAAGAGGCTCGATCTGCAGTCTGCAGCTTTTGCATCTGTTGTTGTCCACAGGACTCTGAACATTCCAATACCTAAGCCCCTCATTTTCAGGAGACCAGGCAGTACAGTGGCCTCCATAGGATGTGCTTGGGGCAGACTCCTCTAGGGATCCTGCTTGGCATTCAGTATAATCTGGAGCCTGTCACTCACTCAGTAGAGATAATTTGTCCCATAAAATGCAGGCAACAGCTTGCACATCTGAATCTCCAACATCAATAGTGTGGTGTTGGCTTATGTCATGTGAACTGTATAAGGGTGACAGCTTATTTGCCACTGACAGATTAAATATGCTGCAATAACAAAGGAATGCTCAATTCTTACTTAAATTAGGAACATTGCCCACAAGCCTTCATCTCCTTAGCATCAGGCTAAATAGTGCCTGGCATCAGGCAAATAGCATCAGGCATCACAGTGAAAAAAACATAAATTTTAATGGGAGATCACAGTCACTGTGGAGTGGAGTTGGACTATGAGTGCTGAGGAGTCCCCTGTGTATCCCAAATGCCACTGGCACTGGTGGTGCTGGAGAGTAGGCAGATGAAAATAACTTGTGAGACTGTCCCAGGAGAGAAAAACAGGCAGCAAGCACTTGCCTGTGCAGGCAGCAGCTGTCCTGCTGCTGAGAAGGAGCCTTTACAGCTTATGTGATCTGTGTGTCTGCATGTATGATAAAAGAAATACAGTCCTGTGGGCAGCAGGTGGAGTTTTACAGCAATTGCATCTCTTGTGATTTCCAGATCACTCATAGTTGTATACGGATTAATTTTTTTAAAGTAAATTACATATTGGCTCAGACTAAGATCTAATGAAAACTGCAAAATTACTAGTTACCAAGGTTCGGCAGGTCAGCTTTTCTCCTTGGTGACATCTTTATAACCTACTGCTTGAACACTTCTTTAATTGGGAGTAGGTGTCTGTGTAGTTGGAAGCTTCTGTTGATGAAATGAAGGGAGGCATCTAATTTAGTGACCCTTTTTTTAACCTAATGATGCCAGCAAAGCTGACAGAGGTGGAAAAGGAAGGTATGAATCACAGCAGACAGGCTTAAAATATCCCATAGAAGCCAATCTAGAGAGAATAGAGACTACAATCACCCGTTAACTTCTAGAGCACCCTGACTACTCCTGGGCATCCTTTGTTCCCCCTGAAGAAGAGTTTTCCCTAATAATCACCTTCCATACGTATTTCAAAAGAAAGAAAGAGAAAATATAATTCTGGACATCATAACAGGTTTGTTGCATAAGAATTATTGATTGGCATTTTTATTTATTGTGAACATTTCAAGACAGTATAAAATACTTCCTAGCCCCTAGAATAATTACAGCTGGACTTGCAAAGTATTACATCTACTTGCACTTTGGTTTAATTTTCGTTGTAAGATGTCTTGTCTTGTACTGCAGGGTATGGCTTCTCTAATGCTGACAAGAGCAGCAGGGCTTGTGAGGCTTTGCTGGGGCCTGTGGCTGGGGTGCCATTCTTGCAGTTGGAGGTATAAGCTGAGAAATAGTTCATCCTGTAAAGCTCTGCTCGGCTCTTACAGCAACCAAACCTGCTCATCAGCAGAAAGAAATCCCTCTGAAAGGCTTTGGTGAAGATGGCGTACAGAAATGGGTTTGCACAAGAGTTTACGGGATAAAATAAAACCAGCAAGATCTTGGAGTTTGTCACCGTGATCAGAGGCACTTTAAAGGCAGCAGATATGGCAAAAAAGGAGATGGGGGCCATGCAGGTAAAATCCGTGAAGATCAGTATCGCCATTTTCTTGGCGACCTTGGTGTCTTTATTGGCAGCTACCAGCTCTGGGTTCTGAACAGCTACGTAAATCTTAATGTAGCAAGCACAAATGACAATGAAGGCAACAACATTGAGCACTAAGATCAGCAGTATGTAGGCTTGGGAAAGACCCGTTTCGATATCCATAGGTAAACAGATGCTGACCTTCATGTAACTGCTGACCCCTAGGAGAGGCAGTCCTGCTATTAGAATGGAGAACACCCACCCCCCCAGCATGATGGGCACAGCGTGCCTCAGCCGTAGCTTTCTGTCCAGCTGCATGGCGTAGGTGATGGTGTGCCAGCGCTCCACAGTGATCACCGTGAGCGTGTACACCGAGAGCTCGCTTGCAAAGACGGTGAAGAAGCCAGCAGTGCTGCAGCCACTGCCTGTTTGCCAGTCGATGGCGTGGTTGTAGTACTGACCGCTCGTCTGGGCATCCACGGAAGCGATCAGCAGCAGGTAGAGGCCCATGCAAAAATCGGCAAAGGAGAGGTTGCACATGAGGAAGCGAGGAACAGTGAGCTTGTAATGGCTCGTTATGAGAACCAGGAGAACGGTGAAGTTGCCAGCAATGGCGAGGATGTTTATAAACCAGATGATGACTCTGAGGAAGCTGTATCCCAGGATGTCTTCACAGGGATTAAATGCGTCTGGCTCTGGGGTGCAGGTGAGTGTCTTAGGCTGACAAAAGTCATACTCAAAGTCGAAGCCGGTCATTTCGCTGTCATCAAAAATGGTTGAGTAGCTGTAAGGAGAGGTTTCTTCATCTGCCGCAAATGGGTACATGCTCTTTTCTGCTGACCACAGTGATGTGTTGTACGAGTCATCTCTGTAACTATTAAAAAAATAACCCTCCACAAATAGAAGTGAACTACTTGTTATGTGCTTCTTGCAGTCTTTTGTAATATATAACAGATAACTGTTGTTTTAAACCAGCTTCTTCCTAAATGCTTTCCTGCATGGTTTTTACATGTAATGAAACCTTGTAAAGATGCCTTTTGTTTGGGCCACTGCCTTGGAGAGCAGCAGAGGTCAGTCATACCCACAGAAATGCTTACTTATAAAACTTACTTAATTTAAGTACCCTATTTTGATTGCTTTGTCAGCAGCCATCTTTGTCATGCTGCCAGTAGACTGCAGTTCAGTAACACTCTTAACTGATGGATTATAGGTTTGATCCATATAGGTTTATCAGACAGTTACAGAAGCCAAACTAAAATAACCTAGAGGGAGGTAAGGATGCACAGTTAAAATCCTTGGGAAACACACTCGCCAAAGTCCTGAGGCTATGTATGACTTGGGAAGTGCTGAGGAATTCAGTGTTTGCAGTATTATATAGTGAGGGGTTGAAGTGCATAGTTAATTAGATAATGTTGATGACTTCAAATATATTAAGTAGAGACTGGACCCACTGCCCAATTATAAATGTTTTTAGATGTTTAGAGTAGTTCTCTAATCTCCCAGTCATCAATAGTATGGGAAGAAGAAATATTTTAAAAACAAGCATCACAGTCCCTTCTGATTCCCTGCCAGAACACGTACCTATTTCACAACTGTCCAGTCATCCCAACTGTGAATGTTTGGTGGGCAAACACTCTGCAGTATGAGACCTGGGAAGCCTCTCTGCTCAGGACAACTCTTCAGAAAACTGGTAGCTTTGTGCTAACTTAAAATGCATGCTCAAACTTCCATGTCTGCTGAAGCATGTATGTTAAACTATTTTTTTGGAGTAGGGTGTTACCTTGCAAATAAAACTGAGCTGCTTATCAGCTATTCCTCTTGGGCAAATAACCTCCCAAATGTGTCATCCTAAGTATTCTCTCCTGTCTTTGTTTCAGCTGGAATAAAGCTAATTCTGTTCCTACTAGCTGGTATAGTGCTGTGTTTTGGATTCAAGGTGCTAATAATGTTGATAACACATTGATGTTTTAGTTGATATGAAGCAATGTTTATATTAAGTCAGGGTCTCTTTAGCTTCTGATACTGCCCTGCCAGCAGAGGCAAAGAGTGCAAAGAAGCTGGGAGGGGACACAGAAATGACAGCTGACCCAAACAGGCAAAAGGGGTATTCCATACCACATGATGTCATGGCCAGTATGTAGTTGGTGGCCAGGGGACACTGTGGCTTGGAGACTGGCTGGGCATCAGTCAGCAGGTGATGAGCAATTGTATTGTGCTTCACTTGTTTTGTGTATTCTATTATTATGATTATTTTTCCTTTCTTTTCTGCCCTATTAATCTTTCTCAGCCCACTAGTTTTAGTTTTTCTTAATTCTTGCCCCCATCCTATTGGGAGAGAGGAGTGTGGTGCCAAATTGCTAGCTGGGGTTAAACCACAGTATCTCCCTACATTAAAAACTGCCCCATGTCTTGCTTTTACTTGCCTGGCATCAACTGGAAGAGCAGGGAATATGTTTGACTCTTTATTAATAAAAATTGAGTGTGATTTTCTGTAAGGTAAACATGTGCAAGTTTTTTTTTTTTTTTCCCACTCATAATAACTTGGGATTGTCAGTTGATTTGTGATGTGGTTTCCAAACTTTTCAACTTGCAGCCTTTTAGCCTCATGATTCATGACCTTATTTCCATTTGCTTAATGTAATGTCTGCTCAGAGAATTGCTGGGATTGACACCGAAGCAAAAAGCTTCAGGAGCCAATAGACTGGTCAGAGTATTTAATGCACAGCAGGAGTGCAACAGATGCTAATCCAAAGCAGGGGAATTACTCTGTCATAGGCATCGATGCTCTATAATCATATTTCTCACTGGGGTGTCACTTCACTTGCCTTCATAATGTGATATAATGCTGTGTTTACCTCCTTGCCTCATCTTGCTTCTCCCAACAGACACCCCTGATAGAGACAAGATATTCTTGATCCTGTTGAGTGCCTGGACTTTGCTTTTTTGTAGTTCTGAAGTACTTAAGTTTTGCAATTAGGAACAGAGTGGACAGGACTAAATGAAGCTGTCAAAACTCTGCAGGCTGGCAGTAGATGAGAAGTGGTGACAGGAGAATCAAAACAGCTGTTGCTTTAGAAAAGGCTGAATAAAAACAAGCAGCAAGTGTAGGAGGCCTCACCAGCCAGCAAACAGGATAACATCCAAGGAAGGCAGTATCTCAATGGTTCAGTCATGTTTCAGCTTCATTTAGCTGTTGGAATTTTGTGACCATAACCTTATTTTTTTAGACTTTGCAATGCTCTGACCCCCACCTCAGGGCTAAAGAGAAGTCCCAAGGTCACCCTTAGGGATAGCTAGCTGCAAATCCTTACATTTCTCCATTAACTACTGGTTTAAATCCCGTGTCATCCAGCATGGGCAACACCACAGTTTTCATGTTAGCCTTTTACACTGTCCCACTGGACACTATTAAACAGAGTTGTGATGATATGGGAAGACATATTTAGAAGAGTCAGACCAATTGCATGGGGTCATCACACTTCTAATTCAGGGACCCTGTTTTTCCTGTGTGAAGATACTGACATACTGTCTTCAAAATATCCTTTCTCTAGTAAAAAAAAAATAATACTAACAGTAGCAGCTCTCTGAATCACAAAAACAACAGAAATTATCTCTGGACATGAAAAGTCTCCATGTAGGCCATTAACTTCCTTAAATATTTAATCACTGTTTTGAAAGTCTTTCACAAATTCAGACGAGAAGCTGGAGTGATGAGTAAAGCTCATGAAATTATATTTTTTCTTTCCTTTTGAACAGCAGAATCACAAATCTTGGATTAGTGATAGCAAAATTTCCATGTTGCAACTTGTAAGGGGGACTGAACAGCCAGAAAAAGACATGCTGTTCTAGGAAAAACCACAAAAACAGCAGGAAGGGGAGGTGCATATTTGCTACTCCCAGTATCTGTACGCAGAGATGTACTTACGCTACTTCGTTTGCTGGTTTCCTCATGGTGCTTTCACACTCCTTGGAGAAGTTGTCAAAAATAGAAAGCATTGGATTTTGCCTGAAAGAAAGATAAAAAAAAGTTTGGTTTGAGTCTGAATTTTGGTCAGATTCTTATCTTATCTGCAACTGATCTTCACAGACTTATAAGGTATGGCAGAGTTGGCCTTACAGCAGTGTGAACATTGCTGTAGACAAGCAGGGCAGGAGAAGGCTTCAAATCCTGTGACAGTAGGCAGTACCTCATGGTGGGCATGAGGGTGGCCTTTCAGCTTGGCTGTTGTTTATGACGTAGTTTTTTTAATAGTGAAATAACTTTTGTGGAATTAAAAGGTGTGTTTTGCCTTATGAAATTTTGTCTCAAAGTAGGCCGGATTCTCCACCACTATGAATGGTATAAGCTGAGAACTACATATTAACAAATCCTGTGAAGCTGGCCTGATACTCTCTTTTAAAAACTGACATATTTGGCAAAATGTCTGGTTCTGGGACTTTGAACATATGGGTCAGGTACTCTACCAGTGTGAGCAGAATTGGCTTCATCTGACCTCTTAGCTGTGACAGTAGAAAGAGCCAACAAAAGCACCAAGTTCTTTTGTGTACTGTTAGGAGAATTGGACACCTGCAAATTATTCAGAGTTTAATGTATAATGACATAAATAAGATACCAATCTAAGCCCATATGTGATGCTTATAACTAAGAGAATGGCAACAGAAGTTGTTTTTTCTTATAATGTTTTGTAGATGTGGTATAACCTTCACCTTCTCCTTAATGTCCTCCACCAGTCCCTCTTGTTGATACTGACTATTGTTATCTGATACCATTGGAATTAAACAGAGTAAACTCCTTCTGTAGGCTTGTGTCAGGTCCTTATTTTGGTGGGTAACTGAGTGTCTGCATTTTCTACTAGGTCATCATGTCACCTAAACAACTTGCTATTGATGGATGGACATCTATCTTCCATGTGCCAGTTGTCTTTTTTATTGATACCAAGAAAAATATAAGCTTTAAGCAAACTTAGAATAACGTTCCTGCTGGCAGATCTTGGGCACAGAATGAGATCCATTTCTGTTCTAAATAAATAGAAATAATTTTCTTGGCTCTAGCAGATATCTGTTGTTCCATGCAAGGCACAGCTTCCTTGCAACTGGAATAAGGATAATCAGACCTCATTTACTGAAGAAAGCAGATTTGTCGTTTCAAAACTTCTGAAGTACTGTGATACAATAATGGGCTATTCAGACTTACTTTCCTGTCCTTAGATTTCGAAAGGCACAGCAGTGGCTGGGATATGTCAGAACAGCTTCCAGAAGACTGCTGAATTTATCCAGTGGTGGCAATCTCTTTAACGAGTAAGATGATGTTGCATTTAAGACTTGAATGGCCTCAAGCCCGTAACTAGGCAGGAACTCTAGTGCTGTTGAAGAAATATCCCTGCAAAATAAAGACAGAGTTCTCTTTTCTTTTCATACACACAAAAATACTACCAAAGCATGACAGTAGGTAACAGTGACTCTTTTTCAAAGGTCTAAATCTGCAAAGCCACTTCAGCACGTGATACCCAGTTCAGAAACATTGTCTGTGAAACTATAGTTTCGCAGTGGGGTAAGAGCATCCCCACGGCCCAGGAACCGTGGTGAGGCAAGGAGCTCACTTTTTCCTGGGGAAACAATATCCACTGCTCCAAAGGATGTGCCCTGACCCCTCTGAAAGCCACTGTGCACAAAGTGAAGGATGGCTTCATAGAACAAAGAAAGTCAAAAAAGTTGGGTCAGTCTGACTCTCCAGCCAGCTAGTAGGTAGGATACCCTCCTAGATCTCTGCTTGGCTCTGAAGGGCTGTTCCAATTGTTTTAATGAAATGGTTATTAATGAAAATACATAAAAGAATCCACCATTCTTGCCACAACAAACTTAAGCAGTTTGGCATAGAGTAACTTCAGATGGGCTGTTTGTGTAAGGAAAGGCCATTGATATGACTTAAGATTTTCAGAGTCAGGCCATTAAACAGAGGAAAAAAGGCTATGGTTGTGAAAGTCATTATTAGTAATGCCATATACTGTAAAGCACCAATAAAGGGAACAAAATGGCACGTGCAGCACAGAGAGCTATTTACAGAACCACCCATTGTGTTTTATTGAATGGAGTTACAGCCAAGTGCAGCCCTCCAGCTGATTAATAATGCATGAGGAGGCTAATAATGTGTTTTATTCATCACAGGCTTAAAGACTGTAATCAACTAGTTCACTTTTATAACCAAATTATGAATTAGTATATTGTAAAAACATACTCATCCTTCCAAAAGACAGGTCACTTGGCAATGTCAGATACAACAGAAGTAAATCAAAGGTGAAAATATAAGGGGCAGAGGTTGATGCCAGTGCTAGAACTGGTCGTGGTACAAACTGAGTCTTCTGCCCTGAAATTTTATGGCATCTTTTTGACTTGTTTCCATTTTACAAGTGCAGGGTAAGAGATTAAGTCTCCTTGCAGACTCAGAGCCTGTGTTTGCTGAGATGAGGCCACCCACGTAGCGCAGCACAGTTCCCATGGGACACCCATACACCCATGCTATGGATCAGTGAAAACTTACAGGACGTCTGGCCCTGTGGCCCCTCTCAGGGCTTCGTTGTGGATCCGCCTGAGGTTCTTATTGTCCTTCAGGATTCTGTGGAATCAAACATTAACTCCTTATGTCTCTGTTTTAAAACAACCTTTGTGGTTTCTTCTTCCCACCTATTTCTTCATGAACCTCTCCCCCACCACAGTGGTTGCTGTTGCAGTATCTGGCCTGAGAGCATTTGTATTTCACATGTGACCTGTCCCTCTGCTGAGGCCATCAGACCATTATCACCTACACTTAATTCTGGCCATCCAATTTCTTCTGACTTATGCCAGGAACAACCATGCTGGTTCCTTCACTGCAGCAGAAGCATACAAAAATGCAGCACAAGTTTTGCCCAAACCAGGACGCTATTCCAAAGCATTTGAGAGTAATTTAAAAGATATCGATGTTTCCAGCATAAAATCTATATTTCTGAATTTAGGCTACCATTTCAAGCTTTCCACTATTGCTGCTAAGTTTAGGCATTTATTAGGTTTTATTAAAACTGATAAGCTTTTCTCATAGAAACTGCAGCACTCTAAAGGACAATATTTTAGGAAAAACAGTAAGTGCTGCAGGATTAACAACCAAGTTGCAATGACCCTGGTACATGCAGTTTTCTAATGGGCATCAGGACATGCAAGCCAATGCCAGCTAAAGGAAGAGGCTTTGACTATATTTGAACTATTGCTTACTGTTTAAAAAGCTCTGAGGAGGAGAAAGATACTCACAATTGATTCAGTTTTGTCCCATTGAAGGCATGGCTGTGGATATCTTCAAATCCATTTTTATATAATTTGCTGAAGATTAAAAAAACATGTAAGGAAAAAAGATTTGGAAAAGGCAAGATGCTGTTATGTACTACAGGTTTCAAATCTTAGTGCTTCATTCACTTTAATGATTAGAGGATCAGACTTGTAAAGCACATAGGTAACTACTGCTCTAACTGTAAATCGAAAATTAAGATAAAGTTGTAGCTTTGATATTCTAAGCACCTTCCTGCTGAAGAGAACTTCTGCTTATGCATAGCTCCTTCCTTCTTCCAAGGGGCTCACCTGTGCCTACCTTGGGCTCTGGTCCAGAAACATGCTGTTAGTTCAGGTAACTTCCTGGCACACAGACAACAACCTGATGCAGAAGCCCTGGATTTTGTGGTGTTAGCATATGTAAATGGAACGCTGCAACGGCCAGAGAGATGTCAGATGCAAAGCAATTCTTAAAGCCCAGAAGGTACTGCTGGATGGCAGACCCTCTGGGGATAAACACATCTTCCAGAAGCCTAAGAGGCCGATTTGCAGAGAGGCAGGGGTGAGTTGGGCATCATCCAGCAGCCAGTGAGCTACCAGCTCCTCCAAAATACTGCTCTCTGGCTTGATTTGTCCTGTGGAAACCTCACTGTCCATTGTGCTGCACAGGGACACTTGGTGCCACCCTGGGTTCTGGATTCCCCATCCTAGGGTCAGACAACTAAAGGGTGATCTCTGAGGCACCGGATGCCCAGCTCTTGTCTTTTCTAAGGAAATATAACCTATAGGTCTGATTTCACTAAGAAACATCTATTTGTGATATTAGGTTCATGTTTCCAATATGATTTTGATATAATAATTTGTATATAATATTTTTTTCTTTAATAGGAGGCCTTAATAGAAAATATGGTGCCATTTATAAATTAAACAATATTTTTGTTGTTGCTTTTACACTTGTTTTTGGAAGCACATAAACTGGGGCTGTGGAACCTGCTCCTGAAAAAATCTGGAAGTGTGGGGAGTGCCTGGCTACAATTGATACAAGAAGGGGTCTATCTTAGCACAGTGCTGAAATTAGTAACTTCCTTAAAAACCATTGATAGACAGGATAAATTTCCCCATCCACAGGACACAGTAACTGTTGGAAAAACTGAATCCCTTGCTTGTAGTGCAAAGCATGTTTCACCATGCTACAACAGGAATTACTTCAGCTAGTCACAGTTAATGCCATGAGGTGGAGTAAACATGTAGCTCTGTTAGGAAACTACTGATAAGGCAATTCTTTTCTTTTTGTGGCAAGCCCCCTATCACAAAAGAATGGGAGAAAAATGATTGTTGACTGTTTCCTGGCTGAGTTAGACTCACTCCTATTTAATACACTTTGGGTTTACAGTGAAATTTCTAAGTACCTTCCTCCACCTCTGGGATGTTAATTTTCTTGCATCATTCACAGAATCATAAATCTGCTCCAGTTATTTTGTGAATTTGCTGGTAGGGGAGAGGCTTTTAAGATTAAATGTTGCCCTCACCTAAGCAATTGGTGCACTTTAACATTGTGTAGGAGCAGCCTTCGGTCACATTTATGCTCAGATCCCCTAATGGTTTCAGAATGTATTGGGCAATACATAAAATCTGTGCCACAATTACTGTCGTGTTGATACATCAGCCTGATGAAGAGCCCAGTCAGCTGCAGAACCTGCCTGTACAAAACAAAGCTCCTCATTTGGATGTGTACAGCCTTTTGAGTATCAGTCTGGCCCATAAAGGCTGACTTTACTGGTGCCCAAAGGCTGGCTGTACTGGTGCCCAAACTGATGTTTGTGCCTACAACACAAAGCAGATGGCTGGCTGCTCCCCTCTGTTGCTCAGCTGGTCCTTCCTCAGGAGATCTCCATTTCATCCACCTCCTGCAGAGAGCCTTGGTTTGCAATTTTTTTTTCCCTATTTCAGCACTTCTTTGTGGAACTTCTTGTGAGGACAAGGGTGCTGCAAAATCCATACATGGTTTTTGCTCTGCTGGCAGCTGATACCTCCCCTTGGCTTTCTGCTGCTTTTTGGATTCCTCAGATGGGGCATCTCACTTAGTATCAAGCCCACCAGTCTCACAGGTGGTTGTAGCAATGAATCCAGGATTTGTTAAAGGGGAAATCTTGGTGTGGAGACTTTTTCTCTTTTCTCCCTCTTCAGAGGAATCCTGTGCAAGCTGAAGCTCAGCAGAGCTAGATCAGTAGTATCAGTCTGGTCTGTCCCTGAAAGCACTAGTTCAAGAAACCTCATCCCTGAGGGAAAGAGCTGGCATCCAGCACAACTTTTGGATGAGGATTTGGATTCCTCCTCCTGTTTTCTTTCCTAATTTAAGTTGGCTTCTGGATGAAACCCTGCTCTTCAGCTTGAAGAACACCCCTCTATTTCCTAAGCATTTAAAATTCAGCTCACAATACTGATATAAATCGAATAGGGTTTAATTTCAATATTTTTATAACATCAACCTTCTTTCCTCAAGCAAAAGGAACTGGAGCTAGATTTATCTTACTCACAGTGTCAATGATTCATTGTTCATTCCCTGGAAAGCATTTTGTGGTATAGTTGTCATATGCAAGTTATCACAGAGTTCCCTTTGGAAAGAAAATAAATAATTAATTAGTTTTAAAAAAATAATTTTTGTTAGTGATCCAGGAACAAGATGGAAAGGATTCACAGCTGGCTTAGGCTGGGTCTCTACTTACAGAATGAAATGAGCTTCTAATGAGAAGATCTGTGTCAGATCTGGAAATTGTCTTATTCCAGTATTACAGATGCTCCTAGAGAAAAACACAAGAAAATGCTCTTTCAAATGCTCCTATTTGCAGGAGAAAAAATTACCAGAATGGATGCAATAAGAAACTAACGTGATAGATATGGATTTGCCAGTTTATTAAAAGGTAAATGACAAATATAACATTTTAAAATTAGGCTCCATTTGTTTTTTCTAAGACCTGTACGTTTTAAGTTTTAAGCATTGTCCTGTAGAAGCAGCAAATGTTCTCCCTAGATGAAGCACAAGTAGAAGATTTTATTTACTCCTTTCGTATAGTACCTTGTCTATCTGAAAGCTTTATTCTAGAAATAAGCACTTAGCAGAATTAATTAGAATTAACTTGCAGACTTTACTACTGTTTTGTCTGTAACTGCTCTGCCCTGAGTTATTTTATTTTCTTGCCTATTGGAAGACCTGACTACCGGTTATCTGCCCATTAAAGCTAATGTAACTAAGGTATGTAGTTTTAGTGTACTGTAATGCAAACCCCATCTTTTTAATACTCCCTTTTGTTATTTGTCCACTCCTTCAAAGGAAAAAGAAAAAAAAAAGGCAAACAGGAAAGAAACAGAAATTTTCCTTACAAGTATTTTAGCCTTGGAAGGTTTCTGAATGCTCCGTCTTCGATGTGAAGCAAATTTTTCGTGTTCACGATTAATCTGTAATGAGGGAAAAATATCTCAGTATGACAACTGTTATGCATTTGGGAGGATCCTGGATTTTGCTGGTGATTTGCCTTGTCAGATAACAGCAAAGTGTACATTATGGCAGAAGCACCTCCTGCTGTGAACAAGTTTTCTGAAAATGCACCATAAATTTATTTTTAAGCATTATTAGTAATAAAAAATGGCCTGTAATTGTTAGGTAGCCCACAAACAACAGCAGCTCTTGAATTCCCACATTTCACTGAGCTGAGATGATCTGGTCTGGATATCCTGGTCACTAGTGGGATTTAGCATTTTTCTGTCTTCTGCTGATTCTTTGGAACACGTTTCAGGGCTCTGTGCCTAACACACAGCTTCTGCTCCACCACAGGGGCTCAGAGGCATGACAGTGCCACCATCACATGGCTGTGCCTCCAACAGGATGTCTTGGAGGTGGGGCTGAGCGAGGACCTGAGGCTCTGTGCAGATCCTTGCCTGCAGTCTGTGCCTGGTCCTTGCGCTGCAGTCAGAACTCTGCCATCATCCCTTGCTTCCATCATGTTGCTGATGATCTGCCTAGCCAAGAAAGGCAGCTCCATGGATATTTTAACTCTTACAGCACCACGGTCTTTATCAGAGCAGTGGAGAACAGCACCTGATGCCTGCTTAGATCTGCAGAAACTGGGAGACGGAGATAAGCGTGTGAGAACTACAGTTTCATATTTGTGAGAAATACCGAGCGGTCACTCAGAAAATGAGTCCTCTCAATCAAGAAGCACTTTCTGCAGGTATAGTTTCTGGTAAACCTGTATGTTTTTATAAAAGTCCAATAGCCCTAGCCCAGCTCAGGATTTATAAAATTCGAAGATTTTAGTGTATGAACTTGCAACAATGATTCAAATCCAAGAACTACGTTGAGCCGACCTACCCTGAGCACACAATCAAAGTGGTTGTGAGTGCAGCTTTGGACATCATACAGTGTAAGGCATGTAGAGCATTCAAGATTCAAAAAGATTTTCTTGCTATACTCCTGTAGCTCTTCAGTGGTTTTGCCTAGGTTTTTTGGTTTGGGTAAACAACAGGCAGATGACAAACTATCCCTAATCTAATGGATAATCAATACCTGGGGGGTACTGGTCAACAGCCAGCTGAATGTGAGCCAGTAGTGTGCCCAGGTGTCCAGGAAGGTCAAGAACATCCTGGCCTGCAACAGGAATAGTGTGGTCAACAGGACTAAGGAAGTCATTGTCCCCTTGTACTCAGCACTAGTGAGGCTGCGCCTTGAGTACTCTCTTCTGTTTTAGGTCCCTCACTACAAGGACATTGAGGTGCTGGAGAGTGTCCAACGAAGGGCAAGAAAGGTGGTGAGGGGTCTGGAGCACAAGTCTCCTGAAGAGCAGCTGGGAGAACTGGGATAGTTTAATCTGGAGCAAAGGAGGCTCTCTACAGCTATCTGAACAGATAGGTGTGGGTTGGTCTGCTCCTGCATAGCTATAGAAAAGAGGAAATGGCTTTGTGTTGTGCCAGAGGAAGTTTAGAATGGTTATTAGGAAAAATCTATTAACTGAAAGGGTTGTCAGGCACTGAAACAGTCCCCAGGGAAGTGGTAGAGTCACCATTCCTGGAGGTATTTTAAAGACATGTAGATGTGGGGCTTTGGGATATGGTTTAGTGGTGGACTTGGCAGTTCTGGGCTAATGGTTGGACTTGATGATCTCAAAGGTCTTTTACAAAAAAAATCATTATATAGTTCTAAATCCTTTATGACTTCCCTAAACTCACCACTGAGCCCAGAGGAAGCTGGACCCAATCAGAGGGGGGCAGCTCTGTACCTCTTGCTTATGTGAGCAAGTAACTGGCTTCTAGGGAGTTCACATATAAGAAAAAAAAATGAAAAAGACTTATTTATCCTCACTTATAGCCACTTGCTGCTCATGCTGTATGAAAAAAGCAGTAATGAGATACTGAATCAGATTTATAGTTTCCAATTTCACTAAATATTTCAGAGTATTCTCCTGGTCATTGCTTTAACTCTCTCTCTCTCAGATGCTTGTGCTATGGAGGTCAAGTTTTAAACCAGGACATGTTCTGTTTGATTAATATTTTAGTGCTCAAAAGAAGAGCTATGCATACTAAGCAGCAGTATTTAAATACTTTACGCCTTTGAAAAAAGGAATCTTCAAAAAGGAAGATATTTGTCATCTGTTGTCTCAAATTGTTTCCCCACTTAAAAAGCTCGACAGTGCTGGCAGAAGTAGATACAGAGCTCCATTCCCATCACTGAGCATGCTGCAAGCAGTGGGACTTTCTACACATGGCTGTCTTTACTTGATTTACATCTCCAAGGCTAGACCATACTGAGTGCTTGCTATTTTATATGGTACATTGGAGAGAAATGTTTCTTGTTACAGATCTAACCCAAAGCCAGCTGAAATATAAGAGGAAGATTTGGTCTGAGAATACTTCTCTGCAGACTGTTTACTCCTTGATGATCCAAAATCATGACATTGATCCTTTTTTTTAACAGATGCTTACATTTCAGACAGAGTGGGAAGGCTGTCAAATGCGCTCACTTCGATCCTCTCCAGGGAGTCACTCTGAGAGATTTCACTGTAATGAAGAAGGAAGACACAAAGCAATACATCAGCGGTAGGGCACCTGAAATCAGCTTTCCACTTTGTATTTTCTTCTTTTCTACACAGCTGTTCAAGCCCCCAAACCAATTCTTGTTTGGCAGCAGTGTCAGTGCCCCACCATGGACATGTCAAGAGCAGGTGCCACTAGGGTTTAAGAGGGACCAGCCTTTTGGTGTCACTAGAGGTACAGCAGTACCTCTGGAACAGCCAATCTCCATTTTCTCAGTAAATTGTAGGTCAGGTAGCGAATCAGAACCTGGACTAATGTAAACAGAGTGGGCCCAAGCCTGTGAGCCTTTTGTTTCTGTCATTGGTCCTGATTAGTGAATTTATTTGCCTGGGAAAGGATGCAGATAATATTCAACGGTGCTTGACACTCTGTTATTAAGTCAGAGTGATGGTCATCTAACTCACAGATGGAGAAATACACAAATATATGAATATACATTCTGTGCATTTTATGAATAATTTTTTGATTTGGTTGCCATTTTCATTAAACACATGCAAAATGAAAGGCAGTGGCTCTTTTCCATCATTACACTGACCAACATGACTGTTTCTGTAGCCACTGTTGGATTTTGATGTGCTGCTGCCCCTGTTCCATGCATCTAGTTAATAATAACTGATGTTGAATATAGAGAAAAAATTCCACTTGTTTGATAATTGCTAAAGGCTTCCTAGTGTAAGATCTATGAAGTTACACAAAATTGACTCCAGGAAGTATAAACTATATATTGATGCATATATAGGGGATATGTCTTCAAAACAGTGTTTTCTCTGGGCAGAGCTGACTGAAAGTGCACACAAGCTAAACCTAATATTATATGCTGTCAAGAAAAAAAGTATTTTCTAAATTACTGGAATGTATCTACAAAACCACTGTGTATTGTCACAGTCATAAGTTACCTTATTTCAATTAAAATTACAAGAAAGCAATTGCTACTGATATTGATATAAAACCCCTTAGACCATAATGAATTATTCTCTTCATTTGTAGTGGCAAAGGAGGATGCAGACCAGAAATCATATATTAAACATGTGCTTTCTTACATAAATAGAATTTTTTCCATAATCATGATTTCTGGAGATTAGTATTTTTGCTATTGTTTAAATGAAAGGTGGATGTAGAACAAGTAGCCTGCTGATCCTCAGAGACTCATGGGCTGGGAGGGATGTGCCTGCTCACAGACCTTAAAGACTTTTTAAGGTCTGGGGTCTGAAACAGTCCTTCCACAGGTTCTTCCCTCCTGACAGCCACTGTCTTACCATTTACGTATATTGGAATGATATGGCAATGAGAATAATTTATCATCTGATTTGCAGATGGTGATGAATTTTCAAATAGATGATTTAGAGATTTGTAATTGAAAAATATGCATTTTTCGAAGTAACACTAAATCTCAATGAAATTATGAAGTGTTCTATTGCTTCACTTCAAACAAATACATTGATTTCTATGCTTATAATTTAGAGAGACATTAAAACAGACACAAAGGAATCAATTAAATTCTCTTTATGGAAGGGAAAATGTCAATAAGCAGAACAGACTCTGTGAAGAATAGTATATGCATGCAGTTTGGGAAAATTTAACCTCAAGTCATACAGGTATGAGAAACTTTGTAGATTTCATTTGTCTCCATCTAAAAGTAGTAAGTACTCATTAATCATTCAGATGCAAGTGAATGCAAGAATACAGTGCCATTGGGTTGAGTTAGAATACTTCCTGGCACTGGAGTGCATGCAACTGTGTTTAGCTTATTTTGTATTGCTAGAGATAGAAGAATACAGTATTTATAATTTGGCCAGTACTGTTTAATGAATGAGCACTAAAAACTAAACTAGTCCAGCTGAGTATATGCTGGCATTTGCATCACTCTCATCCTTCCAGTCTTTGCCTTCAAGGATGCACCATGAATGTGTTTCTCACTTCAGCTTTTTGTTTCTTTGAAAATAAATTATGTAACATCTTATGTATATTAAAATATCTGATACACTAAATGCTTGTCATAGGTGAAGAGAAGCATACAAACTGCAGCTTGAAAAGAAAGAAGAATCACTTGTGCTTAAGTTCTGGAGGAGTCCATTCCCCTGTTCTGCATTGCACTCGTGCAACTTTGTGCTTTACAGACCCCTTGCTAAAATAAAAAAATATTAACTACCAGAGGCTCAAACCTGACATCTTTCAGAAATAAGGATGAAAGCAGTCAGATGAGTCTCATGCTCTGAGTCCTTCATATAAAATCAAAGACAAAGAAAGAGAAGCAACACAGGCCCAGTGTGCAAAATTACAGCTCTTGTAAACCAGAAGATGCAAGAAAGAGTTTAGCACTACAGATCCCCTGCCAAACTTACCTTTTGGTACAAAACACCAAAGAAGTATCTTATCTGAGGACTACATAAATGTATAATCACAGAATGGTATAGCTATCATGGGAAGGATAATGTTTTATGATAGATATCTATCCCTTCTGCACCTATCATAATTTATTAAACTGTATCCAGTTCTCTCCAACATGCTTAATATTTCATCATGTGATATGTGAAACACAGAAAATCACACCTTTTCAAAGAATCTTTTCTATGCTGCTTACAAGAAAAGAAAAACAATGTTCATCCTTCCCCAGTGGATTTTTTTCATCAACAGTATGCTTTAGCAACATATTTTCATGGTATTGTAAAAATCTGTTATTTGGGATGGAGGTTTATAATAAATTTTCTAGCAAGAAATTAGGGAAAGCCTATGAAAAACTTACATGATGAAGGCATCTCTAAGTCCTTCAAACGCGTGTGATGGGATGACTTTTACAGGCAGGTGAGTAAATGATCTGAAAAACAGAGGGGAGACAACGATTGTAAGTCATGGGGGGGTCCTTGTTTACTGATTGTACCATTATGATGGGCAGAAAAACAAAAAAGCATAAAGCCACTTTATTTTGCCTCCAGGCTCCTGTTCTTCTGAGAACCATCCTTCTTACCATTGATCTCAGCTAATTGGAATTCAAAGGATATTGGGTCAGCTCCTCAACAGCACAAATCTGACACTAATCACTGTCAAATCAATAATAATTATTACTTATTAAACCAAATTAATAGCCTGATGGAAGTTGTCTACTACATTCACAGCCAAAGGAAGTTTTAGGCTATTTAAAGTAAGTTCCTCAAAAAAAGTTGCTTTTGAGTAATGCTTTTTCTCTCTAAAATAGTATCTTTGCATTCTCTCAGCAATATCCCTGTAACGTGCTCTCACTATAGACAAGACTAAAAAGATCGGAATTAGGCTTGATGTGATGGATTTTTGCATTTTGTGAGTCTCTTTTTGTATGTTTGTGGGTTGTATTTTTTTTCTTCCTTCTGTTTTCTTCATAAATTGCATCCATATGGTTAGTTGATGAAAAGCAAATGTATATATTACTATTCAATTTGTTAATTACTCTAACTGGGAAGTTATTAATTATGTGGGAGACAGAGCTGCATTTTACAAGTCTACTCCATACTTGAATCACACTGCTTTTAGCAGTCACTTTATCTAGCCATGACCATACTCTTCTGATAAGGGCCATAGGAAAATATTTAACATATTTCAAGACATTATCTCTGTGCAAACAGATAATTGCTCCATTTTGCTTTATAATTAATAATATCTAGTCAGAGACTTGTTTCCCATCCTTTAACCCCCCCCTTCAAGGATTTTTGACTGATATGTTTCTGTGCTATTCATATTACCTGCTTTATTTTCCCTTGTTGTCAAAACAGGAAATTTGTAGTGATGTTCCAAATGCATGATTTGGGCAAACAATATAGTTCCCTTGCCCCCTTGATTCTTTGTCAGTAAACTAGGATTAACAATGATTCCCTATCTAATATGACGTAAGGATATATATGTGTTAGGTCATACCTGTTCCTAGAAAGATGCATGTTGTGTTTTGTGTGAGTTTTGGTTAAATCAGAAGTGAAATTAAGTTGTGTATCTTGAAAAATGTATTTGTCTTCTGAGGGGCCAGACAAATGGAGATAATACTGTAGAAGGGCTTGAACTCTGAGACAAATGAAAAACAGCTTCAGGAAGAAAAAAAAATAGGAGACAAGAAATTATTGCTATATAACCCTGGCAACAGGAGCCTTTTGATAACTTCACCATCACCTAGGGCTTTTGCAAAACACTTTGCCAAAAAACCTTTGTCATTTACAAAACAAATAGAAGTGTGTCTGAAAGCACAAAAAATAAAAACCAGTGCTTGGATCTTAATTACATCAAAATCTTCAGCCCCAAAGCCTCCTACCTGCCTACAACATGCCAGTGAGCAGCACGGTGGTTGTAAATTCCCATCATGTGAGGCTCAGAGCCTTTGGCAACGGTGCTCTGAGCTCAGCCACCTCAGCTATGTCATTAAATTTAAGTGAGATGACCCAGCACTTTTATTATATACTGTAGTTTAACTGTATGATTGTACTTAAGCCATTCTATATTTCAGCTTCATTGGTTCTGCTTTTTAATTCTCATGAGTTCACCTTAATAGCTGGAACTGTGAACTCATCTTCATTGGCATTATCTTGTTCAAAAGTATTTTGCAAAACAGCAAGAACAAAGGTAAAAGGCAATTCATAACCTGCCTTCTCTCTTCATCCTCCAAATACTGGTGCAGCAGGCACAGGTACTTCCACATCAATAAAGATACCTCAAATTCACCAAAAAGGTGAATGTTCTCATCCCTACTGTCCACCTTACATTTGCGGTATGTATCCCAAATCCTGCCTGTGCTAAAGTGAAATATCTTGATTTAGATTCCTCTTTCTATATTCATAGCACATTTTGAAGAAGATCCTTTAGATTGCTGAGCACAGTCATGGAATCATAGAATAATTTGGGTTGGAAAGAACCTATAAAGTTAATTTAGCCCTCATCAACCCCCCTACAGTAAGCAGAGTCATCCTCAAAGGTTGCTAATGGCAACCTTTGCCTTGTCGACTGATGTAGTCACTCCATTGTAGAAAGCGACTAGGTTGGTCAGACAGTATTTGCCTGTAGTAAAGCCATGCTGGCTGTCATGAATTACTTCCCTGTCCTCCATGTGCCTTAGCATGTCTTCTAGGAGGATTTGTTCCATGATTATTTCCAGGCCTCACAGAGCTGAGCCTGACAGGTCAGTAGTTCTCAGGGTCCTCCTTTCCACTCTTTTGAAAAATGGGCATGATGTTTCCTTTCTTCCAGTCACCAGGGACTTCACCTGACTTCCATGACTTTTCAAGTATCATGGAGAGGGGCTTGGCAACCACATCTGCCAGTTCCCTCATGACTCTGGGATGCATCTCACCAGGTCCCATGGACTTGTATATCTTCAGGTTCCTCAGATGGTCGTGAACCTTTTCTCCACTTGCAGTGGGGGAGAGGACTTTGTCTCTCTGGTCTCCATTTTGTGGGCCATCAACATGAGAGCCATGACAAGAGAGGTTGCCAGTGAAGACTGAAGCAAAGAAGTTGTTGAGAATTTCAGCCTTCTCATTGTCTGTTGTTACCGGTTCATCACTATGGCTCATCAGGGAGAGTATGCTTTCTTTCACCTTCCTTTTCTGCTTTACATACCTTTAGAAGCCCTTCTTACTTTTTCTTTATATCTCTTCCCAAGTTCAGTTCTATCTGTGCCTTGGCCTTCCTGACCTCATCCCTACACAACTGGGCAACTTCCCTATACTCTTCCCAGGATACCTGTCCCCTTTTCCACTGCCTGTGTAGGTCCATCTTGCCTTTTAGTTTGATCAGCAGGTCTTGACTCAGCCATGCTGGTCTCTTTCCTTCCTTGCCCAATTTCCTACACCTGGGGATTGAGATCTCTTCTGCCCTATACAAAGCATCCTTAAAGATCTGCCAATTCTGTTCTGCTCCCTTGTCCCTGAGGACCATATCCCATGGGGTCCTATTTACTAACTCCTTGAAGAGCTGGAAGTTTGCTTTCCTAAAATTTAGAGTCCTGACTATGCTTCTCATCTGTCTTGTGCCCCATAGGACAGTGAACTGCCTGTGTATATGTATAAGCATTTAGGTTAATACAGTTCTGAACTGCTTGTTGCAGACTTAATATTCTTTCTAACGTGCAGAGTAAAGTGAAGCCTTATCTCACGTGTCTCTGCTATTGAACATGACTGATGTCTTTGATAGCACACAATGAAACTCAAGCAGGTACTAGCAGGAATTAAATATTGATTTCTTTCTGATGGCACTCAGACTGTGACACTCAGATATCACCAGTTATTTATCTCTCAGAGCTGAGGAAGCTTTTGTGAAGAAAAAAAAAAAAAAGAAAGAAAGAAAGTAAGAAGAAACTGGGTTTTACAAAGCTACAAAGCTTTTATACATCTAACTTGCCCATACTACTAGCCTGACTTCTATAGAGCATTAAAGGAGGGGCACATTCATCTTTAATACAAGTTAGAAGGGTTTGAAAGAGTGTTGTTAGTTACAGGATGAACTTTTGCACTTTTAAGAAGAAACATAATGTTTCTTTCATAGTTAATACATCACAAGTTGTGTGCTCATACTCAGTTCTGCCATTAAGCAGCTGACACTGCTGCAGCTCCGGGTAATTGCGAGACTTCTCATCATTGGAGAAGGGATGGGCAGAAAGGAGTGGGGAGCCAGCCAGCCCTCCTGGCAGTCACTAGCCCTCAGCAGTTCTGTAAATCAAGCTGGGTTTTCAGAGTATATCATTCTAGGCAGTAAGGTTCGAAATGGCTGGGCTAAATATGTGTGAGACTCTTCTAGACTGACCAAATTCTATCCTTGCTTGGTAGCTAGAATACAGTCCTCTCTTCAGCTAGCATTTGTTTCCTGTGGCTTTGGTTTCAAATTTTCAAGTGAGTGGATTTTTCAGTATGGTTATTTTCCTGTCACTAGGAATACTGAGGACAACAGAAATCACGAGAACAAATCCTCTTCTGGTTCCCCTGCTGGGAATGTATAGACGAAGCAGCAAGAGCTCTCCTGAAAAATGTTCATGGGGCAGTCTATCTCAAGGATAAAGTGGCGTGGCATAAAACCACTATTGTCCTTTTTTTTTTTTTTTTTTGCTTCTGAGATACAGCAGAGGCAACTTAACTAGACAACAACTTTTATCTGCTAAAAGATAAGCTTCTTCTCCTGCACTAGCAAATAGACACAAACTCCAAGAGAATTTTGAGAAGTCTAAATGCCCAAAGACCTCAGGACAACTTGCAATTGTTTAGATAAGGAATCAAAGCTCAAGCCCACTCATGTTGCTGGACAAAATCTCTGTGTTACAGAATTTGCTATTTTAAACAAGTGATTAGTTGAACTGATAATAAATTTTAAAAGACAATACAGGCCCTATAGCAATAGGTATGAATGTGTTTCTGTGGTATCCTTGGACCTAATTGAGAAAGACCTGGAATACTGATTAAAACTAACACTGAAACCACAACATTTTCCTATGATTTTCATCAGCCTCTGGAGGCAACGTAAAGTTTTAGCATTGATTTTTAAAGCCCTGTATGTTGGATTTTATCTACCTGTAATGTGAACTATGATGCTCCATGTATCACATAAGCAGCTGGGGTATTTCCTGCTAGCAATACATTGCCTCCTATGAAAGACACTTGGGCCTGAAACTGACTGCTTCTGTCAATCCAGAAGAGCCAAATATGCCCTCAGTGATGAGGCAGAACTGCATACTTGTTCAGCCTTTAGCCACAAATTTTTGGATTTGATGCCTCCTTACGTGCCAATACCTGGAACACACTAAGGCACAGAGGAGTGAATGTCACTATGAAATGAGGCTTTTTAAAGAGTAGAAAGGTATTAGGTATCAAATGCCTGTTACTGTATAGCTAGAGTTAGTAGAGTTGGGTGCCTACCCATTTAGATTTCACTAAAAAACCCAAAAGTACATCTGAGTCTTCAAATCATGTTTTGTTTCAAAATACAGTGTATTGAAGATTGCTTTTATGTTGTGGCTATGAAGATGCATAGATGCTATAGCCAAAATGGCATACAAAGTTGTCTGGATAACTGAGCTTCTATAGTGTATGTCTAACATCCAAATTAAAAACAGAGGCCTGGGAAAAATTTGGTCAATTCAGGACTGTATAAAACACATCACTATGCAACCTCTCAGAAGTCTAATAATTTTGAAAACTGTTCCATCAGTAATATGACATGGCAAGAATAACACAGATAAAGAAAAACGGCCTACAGGATATATATTTGGGATATAACAAATTATCAAAAGTACATTTGGAATCAAGGCTCATTACAGCATCAGAGCACGAATTGCTAAGGTATAGCTGGAGTTACACATTGGTGGTTTTTTTTTCTTGACTGACCATACTAATAAAAGGACTTTTCTGAGGTCTGCCTTGTGTGTTATAGTGGCACCAAGAGAAGGATGTGAGTATCCCAGGAACTGTGCTGGGACAACCTAGTGCAGAAGTTTTTTCCCAAATTATCAGTGTTCTTGCAAGCACTATACTGCAACTCCTCTGATACATGGAGGTACAGATGTGATGATGAGGGGACAAAAGTAACTTTCTCTGGCTTTATCTGTCATACACAGAGCTGTACAGGGGGAGAAGAGAACAAGAAAGACTGGTAAAGTATGGAGAAGGATTTAGTACTAAGAAAGCTGGAAAATCTGTATCAGAGGGGAAAGAGTGAGGGGAAGACAAGAGCTAAGCAGATAAGAAGACATTATGAAAATCAAAGGCAAAGGTGAAAGGACGGGAGGCTTAATAAGTAAAAAGAGCAAGAATACATGTACACCTCTAGTGTTAGTGACCACATTAACTGCTACAGCTCTGCAATTGTATGATAAATGCAAGCTTTCTATTTAAAACAAAACAAAACCCACAAAGAAATGTAAATTTAATAGTTGTTTCAGGTTCAGTATAAATCAGTCAAATTGACCTGGAAGCAGAAGGAGTTGGACTTGTCTGCAAGTGCAGAATGAAAGACAAGAATTTTTTTGACACCTAAGTGTAAATATTTATTATGTGCAGGTATTTGTACTAGTATTGGGCAGAATCCTGGTTGAATCATTTCCAATTGTAAAGCTGGTTTCTACAGCCACCCTAATAGTTGGACTTTATGTACATTGATAGAGATTAAGTATTATATTGAAGGTTGAAGAGAAAAATTACCCTTATTTTGCCCATCATTTAGCTCTGTTGATCCAAGTGAAGCACAAATGGCACTAGCTATAAGCCCATTATCTGTCTTAACCTGATAACCAAGATGGATGTAGTTTCTTATTGGGGTGAGAGGTGGAAAAATGAAAACTAAATGCGTAAAAAACAACAAAAAAATGATATAAATTTAGAGCTCTTGATAATCTGCCTGGGTTGTGATGTGCATCACCCCAATAAACATGCTAGATCCCTGCAAAAACTAACTTTCCAATCTGCCTCTGCTGCTGCAGGGTTCCTCAGTGTGGCTGATTCATTGCCTGCTCTGCCTGGGTATAAACACCAGGGAAGAAACATGCTTGTTGCAACAACTGCAGAAAGTTTCTCCAGCATGCATGGACTCCCTTTCTATGACACTAAGAACACTAAGAACACATAGAAATGGGGTGGAAACAAATTCAGGACAGAGATTTTTCTAAAAACTTACCTTAGAGGAATGATTTACATGGATTTAGATTCATACTAATTAGTATTTCTTGCTAATACTCATTCTTGAGATAGGGAGAAGGAAAATAGGAGATCGGGGATAGTATCATCCCTGGAGAATTTCAAGAGCATGTTACATTTACAAACAAAACAGAAGAAAATGGAAAACACCAGGCTTTGTTACCAAAAGGAGCATAATAGAAAACCTCAGCTCAATTCAAGCACAGATAACCAGGGGTATCTTAGAAATGGCAACTATGCTGTTGTTTTTGTTTTGCTTTTTTTTTTTTTTTTAATTCCGTATTTTGACACCACAATTGTTTAGATCAGTGCTGTAACTGAAGCTGTAAACAACACAACAACTCCTGAATACCCAAGTATATGAACTATGTGCTCTGGTTTTGCTAGATCATCAGCTTGGAGTAAGGTGTAGGAAAGATGAATGTGATTCCTTGTTGTAATTTAGTTGTGATTCCCAGAGAAGCATTAGGCAGAAAGCTAGATGAACCACTTAACAAAGAATCAAACTGCTGTCAAAGCTCACAGCAGCTTTTTTTGCCACCAGAGAGTAAAAAAAAGATTACTCACTAACTTGTCAATGGATTGGACCTAGAAAAGAGGCAACGAGCACTGCTGAGAAGAATGTTACACATTAATATAGGTGTATATATAGGCGTATACACATTAATAAAGCATAAAACTGCAGAAGTTTTGTGAAGTTCTTCAAAAGAAGTTGTGAGAACTCAGTCTGATTTGTGAAAGAAAAAAGCCAAACAATCCCAGAACTCGCAGAAGGTTTCAGATCAAACCTTTTATGAGGTTTCATTAAAGTTAACCATGCCGCTGCAAGGTGCTCTTTTTGGAATAGTAAAGGCAGGTTTTGCCTTCTGCCACTGCGAGACGATGTAGAAAGTTCCACAGCTGTACCACAGCCCCGCGTGTTACTGGTTTGAGCTCCTGGTATTTTTTACCCATGGAGAAAAGATCCCGAAAAGATGTGTCTCCTCTTCCCCAGGAGATCACACCGCCTCCGGGTGCCCGGGCTCCCAATTCCCAGGCAGGCTTCAAACCCCGAAGTTTTCCATCCCCAAGCACACCACCTCTTATCACCTCCGCGGGATCGGCGATGCTCAAAAAAGCTCCAGCCGAGCCGGGAGAGCGCAGGGCGGTGAGCAAGTCACCTCCGTTCCGCGGGGCGCGGACTCCCGGCCCGCCCAGCAGGCCCAGAGCAATGGCTCGCTCCCGCCGCCGGTGCCCCCTGCCCGTCCCACCTCTCGTGTAACAGCATCACCCCCACCTCTCACTCCGCGTTACGCGCCCCGCGGTACTTACGCGCGGGCGGGCGCGGGCAGCGCCCCCGGTGGCGGCGGGGGGCAGCGCAGGGCGCCCTGGCTGCAGGCGCAGCGCGGAGGGCAGCGTCCGCCCGCCCCGTCGGAGGGCAGCGGCGACAGCAGCAGCAGCAGCGGGAGCAGGAGGGGCACCGGCCCGGGCACCATGGCCGCCCCGCTCTGCCTCTCACCTCTGCCCGCCCGCAGCCCCCGGGACGCAGCCGGCGCCCCCGGCTCCTCCCGCCCCCGCCCCGGGGCGGGATCGCCGCCCTCCACCGCGGGGGAGCCGAGCCACGGCCCCCCGGGCTTTCCGGAGCGCGGTTGTGTCGTTACTGAGGAAATGTGGATGCAAAACCGACGGGTGGGCAGAGAAAACTTTCTCTTGGTTTTCAGGAGCTCTGAAACCGGCTCCGTCCCCGCGGTCCCCTCCCAGGAGGGCCAGGAGCAGAAGCGATGTTCTTCGTTCCCAGACGTGGTACCTGACCATGGCACCGGACTAAAGTACATCCCCGGCACTGCATCAGGCTGCACTGCATGCGGGCTGAGGAGCTGCTGAGATGTGGGGAATCTGGGCCCTGGAAATTCCTGTTTATCTGGCTATAAATTCTTATCAGAGCCTGTGTCTGGAAGAAAATACGTCCTTTCTAGAAAATGTTCCCTTAACGGCGTAAATGCTTATTGCATGGGTACAGCAGCCTTGTTACTGGATGGGAGTGGATGGGATACAAGCATCCCTGTCAAATGCTCTCTGATGATTCCATGCAGAGATACTGTACTGCTGATAAGGGATTATAATTTGTGGTCTGGGTGATCTAAAAGAGGCATCTCAGGGTGTGTGACTTTTACTTTATGACCAATGATACCCTCTGCGTGGAAGAAGTATTCATGTTCTTAGAACTACTTACCTTCCCACATCATTCATTTTGTAAGACACTGTTCCAGGCAACTATCCTTATTGCTGTTATTATTATCTATTATTACTACAACTAGAGTTTCTGGTAGCTATAGCTAGAAATCAGGACCCTCTTTATGGGAAGTGATGGAGGAAACCACCCCCCAAAGAGATAATTGCTCCCCAGAGTTGGATTTGAAAACTACATAGAAGGCTATGGTTACGTTGTCAAAAGCTACTGGTATCTTTTCCTGTATCCAGGAAAAAGTCAAATTGGTGGGAATGACCCATCACAACATGAGTTTTGCCTAAGAGGATTCTTCCAACTGTGGCTTTACAATCACAGAATCAAATAGTAAATCCTTTTACAGGTTTCAGAGTTTAGAACTAAAATGTGAGACAGGAATGAGGTGTGTTAGACATGGGTGCTGGGTCCAGAGGTATCCCTGTACTCTCACTGGGGCCTGGGGGTGATGATAGCAAGTGCTGAGAACTGCTACAGTCTGGTTTCAACAGCATGACCTGCTGCTGGGCACCTGCTGTGTCCATCTGGATTGGGAACTGGAACAAAATTTCATGCGGCAGAGTAGGGTGGCAAAATCCTGGTTTGTTTTCCCTCTCAAGAGCACTACCATCTGCTCAGCCTTCTTCCTTCAGCATCATCTGCTCCACTTTAGCAGAAAGTTATGTTGTTTTTTATTCTGACCTTGCAGTTGTCATGAGGTGCACACCATCACTTTATTCTGCTCTGCTTGGCAGACCCTTTTTCTCCACCACTACAGCAGGGTTATTCTGATGGGTGGTCTAGCTAATTCGAGCTAGCACTGTCTTTATAATGATCTGTCCTCCTCCTCTCCACTTCTCCATCATCTTTGATATCAAGGGAAATGGTGGGGCCATGAGAGTCACCTGACACCATGTCACCTGACAAATGTAGGGTAACTTTGGTAAGTCCTCCTCATGAGAAGCGTGATTTCCTTGAGGTCTGTCTATACACTACTCCTGATCCTTTCCCAACACTCCTCTGACAGTATTATGACTGCTAGCACACTTCTGGTGTCCTGCAGCATGGTTTCCTGTGGAAGGAGCAATCCATAAGGAAACATCTGAGTGTATTCTTGTGTTGTTTACATGTACTTGTATGTTGATTTGGGAATGCAACAGCCAGAAGGTAAATTAAGGAAGCCCCTTCTCAAGACTCCTGAGCCTGTGGCTCCCAATGAGCAGTTCAGTTCCTGAACTGGCTGCATGCTGACTTTATGTCAGGAAGCAAAATCTCTGTTGCTTATCAGATAGCTTATCTGTACACGTCTATACTCCCAAAGTCAGTCAAAACAGCACATCTTTAAAAAATAATTTGTTTCCCAAGTCAGCTTGAAAGAGCATGAAAGAGCAGCACCTCTGAGTGACACCTGCTGTCACTCTGTGCCTGGCAGGTGGTGTGGTTTGCCTGCCTTATCTGCAACATTTGGCAGTTTGCAGGCTTTTTCTGATGCTCAGATGCCTCTGAGGATATTACTAGAAGAGGTATTAGAGCAGCGTGTGGTGTTTGTGGCCATGTCTACTTTTTTAGGTGCAGTGACTGGCCAGGAGTGCCAGAGTGGTGGCACTGCTGTGCCTGTGTCTCAAACAGGTGGCTGATCAAGCCTGGGGGCTGGGAAAGGTGCAGAATTTCATGCTGGAGCCCAGTGGCTTGGAGCTGGTTTGGGTATGAGCTGCAGTTATATCTTTGGTAGGAATGCCAATATACCACAGGCTGTAAGAGAAATCTTCTTTTCCTTATCTTCAGTATTTCATCCTCCAAGTGCCAGCTGCCATGCGGTGTTTCATGATTTAAGACTCAACAAGGGCTAGATTTGTGCTAATAACAAGACATATCAGATCCCTGAGCCTTGCCTTCCTGCTTTCATCAAGTTTGTCAGAGGACAGTAGATCTTCACACTTATCTGTGTAGTTGTAAAGAAATTTGTTATTTTTGCAACTTTATGTCCATGTTTATAATGTATATATCTTGCAATTGACTGCAAAAAAACCCATTTAATAATTTGCAACAATATGCATCCTTAATTGCAATTAGGCCACTAATCTACGTTTAGACCACTAGTTCACCTAAGCTGTCACAGGGAATATTGTACATGTTGTTGGGAAAACAAAATTTACAACCCCCTCACGAGCACCTGTCTCTGAGACTTCCTTCTCAGAAACTATCATCGAGAGGTATTAGCCATATAGAGAGAGAGTACTTGATGCCCTAATATTTTTAACATTCCTAAATTTGCACTGTGAGCAAAAAAGTTTTATTTCTGATGGAAAGACACAGTCATTAGTAAATCTTGCACATATGGTCTTGAATTAATATCTATCCCAAATGAAGTACTAATTATGCATAGATATAGACATATATGCACATGGTGTTAACCTAAATTGTCATATGCAGGAAAAACATCAATTCAGATACGGAGGAGCCTTATACAACTCTGTAACTAGACATATAAATAATTTTACATCTGCATTCATATATGTCTTAGTAATAATAACAGTAAGGACTGGCATGTATTTTACAGTTCAGGGGATCATCTTTTTTCTGACAGTACTTAAATGGGAGCTTAACTTTGATGTGTTGAAGTTTGACTGAATTCACAAGGAATTAAAGACTTCCCTGATCTTATTCTTCTGCTCAATCGCTGACATACACAGGGACTGCTGTACAGATGTTGGAGAGCTTTCCTGAATCCTTGCCTCAAGGCTGCTGTGCAGAAGTGGATATGAGCCCTTTCTGCACACAAAATTTGCAGGAGTGATAAGGGCCAGGAGGACTGCAGCTGTAGGTTGTAGGTTTGTTCTGCACGGGCAAAAAATGTAAACAGGAAAACCCCTCAGTCCTGACTCCATCAGATCTCCCACTGATCTGAAATGTGGGGTTGACAGAGCAAGGACTGAGAGATTTGACTCAGAGAATCTGGTACAAGGTTTCTCATTTTGACATCTAAGAGAAGAGCTGAAACCTGTTGGAACACTACTCAAAAGCATCCCACAACTTGTGCTCAGGGTAGACCCTGTTTAGGCCAATTATTCTAATTTACTGTGTTTCCCTCTCTTTCTCCATATTTTAATCTTAACATGCCTTTTTACAGTTCCTTAGAGAAGTAGTGCCAGTGGAATACTCATGTGTAGAAAAAATAGCTTTCAAGATACAGAACGCAGCTAATTACAATGTTACAATTAGCTGAATGCCCTTAGCAGAGTCCAAGGGGGAGAAATGATAGTGCAGCATCTGCTACACCATATGCTTTTCTAGTTTCCAGAAGATAACAGTGGGCATGTATGCTGCCATGGACTGTGATTTCTGCCTGAAGAACGGAGCAGCCTGCAGATGCTCCGGAATTTTTTCCACCCAAACTCCACATCTGATGCTGCATACATCTGTCATGTGGAATTATTCTTTCTGGGCTTTGGACTCCTTCATGCAGACAGACTTGTAAGGATGCAATATCTCATATCTCATCATTATACTTCATCCTAAGGGCATGTGTTGTACGAAAACCAGTATAGAGGTATGAGGCACTATGGTATGGCATGAGTCTGTGCTCAGCTCTGAGGTGCTTCTCTTTGTTCACTCAATTACCACCTAAAACAGATGAACTACTGCTTTCTGCATGTTATTCATTTTTTTTTCCTTCTTTTTTATTTTATTGTGCTGAAGCTGAAGTGCTCTGTGTACTGTTTAGTGAACTAAACCTAAGATGGTTCATTATTTTCTATCCTATAGACTGCCTTTGCTTTGTCCAAAACATCCCAGAATAGTTGTTGTAGGCCTGCCAATATACTGCCCAGCGTGCTGAACTATGACAATTACAGCTAAAATAGAACTGACAATGACTGAAACAGCTTAGTCAAAATACTACTTTGAATTGAATGAAAACCTTCTGCTTCTTTTTATTAGTGTTGTTTTTTAATCACATTTTTAACATTTCACTGTCTTTTGGCTTGAGCAGGCTGAGAGCTCCAAGGAGAAGTGCTTTTGTAAAGACATTATTTTAAAATATGTCCCTACAGTCACAAAGCAGCAGGTCATAACTCACTTTGGACCATGTCTATCCTCCTAAGTGCTGAAATAGGAAGGTTTGTTTATATGAAGTGCCTCTTATTTAGCCAATTACTTAATTATTGATTCATTCTTCCCAGTTTGTTCTGATCTATGGCAGCTTCTGATAAAAACAAAAAAACCCCGAACAAACAACAAAGAAACAAAAAAAACCCCAACACTGTTAGGTAGGGCTGTGGCCAAGGCATATAAACATGTGATTTATCTCCAGTAGAGCCTGGAGAAAGGATGCTGAGAGAGAAAGAAGACTCTTGCTCCTCTGTAAGCAGTTGGCAAATTCTGACTCTGGTTAGGTGCTTGTTTCTACTAGTGTAGCTCTGCCCTGGGGCTTGACTGTGTGTGCTTTTAACATAGTGCTAGAGCTGTCAGTCCTTCATGAATTTGATGTCATGTGGCTAGTGCATCCACCTCTAGGAATCAGAGGACTGTGGCCACCTTGTCAGCATTCTGTGTCCTTATGTGGGGGGCTGTGAGCCTGATGGGGAGTTAGCCCTGGGGTCTCAGTGGTGAAAACAAAGTTGCCATGGAGGGAAATAGTAAATTAGGGGAGTTGGAGGAGTGGGGATTTTTCTCACTTGAGCTGTACTATTAATTCTTCGATGGATGCACCATTTAGGTCTCGTGTATAAACTGTACATGAGCATACACTTGCAGGTGTGAAATGAGGCTACTGGGGCTCCCTGTGGGCAAGAATGTCTGAGTGCCTGGAAAGGGCACTGAGCTGAAAAGACAGCCTGTGGATTTATACAGGTACATGTTATACAGAAAAAATGTTACAGCTGAATAAGGTTTGAAGTAGGATGAGCTGTAAGCTTTACTCACTAAATGGCAAAACCTGTGGTCTTTGATCTGGTAATGCCAATGTTGGTTGGATCATAAATCCAATATTGAAGTACAATGTAGTTTTCCACTCCCTCTTCCAAAGGCTTTTTCTCACATTCTTATTTATCTTTTATCTGTCGTCCCAAAATGTCAAAAGAGGATGATTCAGCCATTCACAATCAAATTTGAGCCTGATTCCTCTGTCACTTTTAGCATGCATTATGCACTGATTTATAAATTATTTTAAAATACATGAAAGCCATCATGATAAATGAAGAAAGCTCTCCACTTCAAAGTGCATGTTTGATGCTTACCTTGTTGAATTCAGGAAGAAGGGATTATTAAATATATAAAAGCTGTCTATTTATCAGGAACATAAAAACTCTCCAAGGGAAATAAAATCTGTTGTGCTTTGCTGCTGTAATTTCAGAGCCAAATTATTTCATTTATAATAGCATAGATTTGAATTTTATTGAACTCTGGGTTAACATCGCTGCAAACGAGCTAAAAATGTAACTTCTGAAGTTCATGAGGAAAGAAAAAGTTTTGCACCTGACCCTGTTCATTTTAGCTATGTGTATGTTCTTACTGACTCTGGGCTTTGGCATGTCACACTGGAAAAAAAAATCCGTGGCATATTTGATCTCTTTTTAATGGTCCGAGTCAGAATGGGTATTTTTGATTCTAATGGAAGATGTGGACAGATTGGTAAAATTCCACTGGGGTTTCTCGGCTCTGCCATTCCCATGATATTTGAATACTGCATGAAAAATACTGGCATGCTGCCTAGATCCTGAGGTTTTGTTTCAAGTATCTCATGGATTTTTCAGGTTCAAAAGGGCTTCAATTACATTTCGTTACACTTGCTACATGATACAGGCCAGCTTGTGGGCATCTGAAAATGCTGGAAAAGAGAGAGTCTAAAAGGACTGCAGTAATTTCTATAATTAAATATTGGTTTAATAGTTAATATTAGTTCATTACATGAGAATGGTAGCTCACTTGCTGATAAAAAGATTAGAACTGCCCACACTGAATAGATTAAAAAATTACTATGCTTTGGTGAATGTTATGAAGTGCGTTAGAATTTTTTTTTTTTTTTTTTTTTTCTGGGAGTTCATTAAAGTAAAAGTTCTTAAAAAACCCAAATACATTTAGACTTTGAAGGAAAAAATAACTCCAAATCTTCTTGTTCATTTCAGGAAGTAGTAGTGTTAGCCATCCTCAGCTCATTCACTCTCTTACCTCTTCCACTGACATCCAATAGGTTTACAGTATTTCAAGATCAGTATTTCCAAGGGTAGTTCTGCAGGATGTTGTGTAGTTGGCTATCAGTCAGAATATGCTTTAATACTGATAAAGCATCTAGGTATGTTTTCTGCTCATCCTTACAAGACTTAGAAAGTATACAGCTATACAGCTTTAAAAATTTTTTATTTTTTCCCCAGCTCAACATCAAATTAATGGAGTTTGCTTAGTTAACAGCTAGAACAATACTGCGTTTTTAGAGGAAATGCATGTATGTTGTATTGTGAGGCTAGAATGAGATACATGAATGTTTTCAACCATCTTGACAACCAGACTATCTCCCTGAATATACAGGGCCTCATAGCCTTAAAGGAAGATTATTTTATAAAACTTTTTAATGATTACTGGCAGAAATACAAGGAAAAAGAGACATTTTGATTGATAACAGCATGAAGTGACACAAATCAAGTTCTAAATGGCAGGCACTGCTACTTTGTGATTAGCTTTATACTCCTCTTTTTCTTTGTTCAGCAGTATTTTACTGGTGTAGATAAGGAGTTAGCATAATGCTTGGGAATAGGCCCAGAATGTGACTGTCTCCAGTTCTTCCATGTCTCACCCGTGTTCAGCTGTGACATATATTTTTTGCAAAAGACAATAGTATCACCTGAGGTTGAAGAGCTGGAGTTGACACCAAACTACTCTGCCTAGTGTTTACCTATTTGCATCTAGCTGCATCTATCTCCAAAGTTTGGTTTGTAAGCTTCTTGTAAAGCTCATGGAAAGAACTGGACACCTTGAAAAAAGCTATCCCAAATTATGTAAACTATAAAAAAACATCCAGAGCAAATTTGCAAATCCCTACAGCTGTCATTTGAGTGGAGGAATTCTTGGGTTGGTTGTTTTCTATTTGTTTTGGTTTTTTCCCAAAGAGTTTCCATAGGGGGAAGAATTGCTACTGTCTATAAGGGGAAGGAAGTTTGGGTTTGGACCCTTTCCTGTTCCAAGGGGATTCAGATTTGTACTTTTTCACCTTCCAGATGAGTGGTGCTGCACCTGGTTGGGGCTCACCCTGGTTGGGTAAGCTGCTGCCTTGCAGGATGGAAGGTAAGAAGTAATTTTTCTTCTGTGATTTAGTTTGCTATAACTTTTGGCTGCTCTTATTTTTCTTCATAATTTCTCACTCAGATTAGCTGAGGAGTCTTTGCTGATGTGACATTATTGCTACTCCCTATATTTATTATTGCTAATGTCCTTCTAAGATGTTAATAACTTCACCCATTTGTGTCTGGAACATTTGTCTGCAAGATTTTTGTATGTCTGAAATGAAAATTCCAGATATTTGTTGATTTAATGATGAAAAAATTTCCACTTAAATCTGTTCACTATCTTCTCCAACAGACTTTGCTGTTTCCCTTAGTTTCTAAGGGTTTGAAAATCTGGACTCCTGATAGGGACTTCCCATCCTTCTTCATGAGAACCAAATGAGATCCTAAGCACTTACTGCAGGGCTATGGTCTGTGAATAACATTCAGATAATTGCCTTTCCTAATAAGCAGGGAGATGGTGTGCTGGGTAGGTGCTGCATGTGCATCCAAAGGGTTATCAGTCTCAGTCCTGCGGAAGGCAATGGCAAAACTTTCCTCTTACAAGCTTGCTATAGCTGTAGAGTAATATGGTTACAGCTCCTTAATTAGCTCTTTACTGGCATTTGTGCTATTTATAATATACTTGTGTTTATTAGTTACCTGTTAGATAACTGGGGCAAACCGCTTGATGTTGGTGTTTGAAGCAGGTAGTGGTGGGTGCCACTGGAGGATGCTTGGGTTGTTGGAGGTACCACACGTCTCCCAGGCACACTGAGACTTGACTGCTTAGTTTACCATCAGGCTATGCTCCTACCTGTCATTCCATTAAGTTTAGCCTACTGTGGAAGAAAGTAAGTTTTTGCAGGCTCATCAGGGCCAGAGTCTTCTTTGAATACAAGCCAAAAGAGGATAAAAGCAAGTCCTTGGGTAACGGCTCACATCACCAAAGCCCAGTGAAATGAGGAGGGACTACAGATGACATCTTGAGTCAGCATTTCTGATTAATTACTTGTTATGATTGGACCTCATTGTCTACTTTTATGTATTTATTTTTTGAGACATCCTACTGCTCTTCTTGATCTCTCTGATGTGTACAACCTCTCAAGTGCACTTTCTCTGATGTGCTCCCGATCCTGTCCCTTGGCCATCTCTGAGTTTTAGAAGTTACTCTTCTAAAGAGTCCCAAAGACAACCCTTGCGGTTGTGCCAGCAGAACTTGTGCTTCAGCTAGGACTTTTTTTCATCTAGAATTCATCCTTCAGCTAGGCTGAGTCCCACTGTTCCTTCCTGGCTCACTGGGGACATCCCGGATGACTGGAAGCTGGCGAATGTCACGCCCATCCACAAAAAGGGCTGGAAGGAGGACCCGGGAAACTCCAGGCCTGTCAGCCTGACCTCAGTGCCTGGCAGGGTTATGGAGCAGATCATCCTGGGGGCAATCACACAGCACCTGCAGGATGGACAAGGGATCAGACCCAGCCAGCATGGGTTCAGGAAGGGCAGGTCCTGTCTGACCAACCTGATCTCCTTTTATGATCGGGTGACCTGCCTGGTGGATGAGGGGAAGGCTGTGGATGCAGTCTGCCTGGACTTCAGCAAAGCCTTTGACACCGTCTCCCACAGCATTCTCCTGAAAAAGCTGTCAGCCCAGGGCTCAGACAGGAGCACTCTGTGCTGGGTTAGGAACTGCTGGAGGCCCCCAGAGAGTGGTGCTGAACGGTGCTGATGCAGTTGGCAGATGCTCGCCAGTGGTGTCCCCCAGGGATCAGTGTTGGGCCCAGTTCTGTTTAATATCTTCACTGATGATTTGGATGAAGGGATTGAGTCCATCAACAGCAAATTCACAGATGACACTAAGCTGGGGGGGAGTGTGGATCAGCTGGAAGGCAGGAGGGCTCTGCAGAGGGACCTGGACAGACTGGAGAGTTGGGCTGATTCCAAGGGGATGAGGTTCAACACGGCCAAGTGCCGGGTCCTGCACTTTGGCCACAACAACCCCATGGGGAGCTCCAGGCTGGGCACAGAGTGGCTGAGAGCAGCCAGGCAGAGAGGGACCTGGGAGTCTGGATTGACAGGAAGCTGAACAGGAGCCAGCAGTGTGCCCAGGTGGCCAAGAAGGCCAATGGCATCCTGGCCTGGATCAGGAACAGCGTGGCCAGCAGGTCCAGGGAAGGGATTCTGCCCCTGTACTCAGCCCTGGTGAGGCCACACCTCGAGTCCTGTGTCCAGTTCTGGGCCCCTCAGTTCAGGAAGGAGATTGAGGTCCTGGAGCAGGTCCAAAGGAGGGCAACCAGGCTGGTGAAGGGACTCCAGCACAAGTCCTGTGAGGAGAGGCTGAGGGAGCTGGGGGTGTTCAGCCTGGAGAAGAGGAGGCTCAGGGGAGACCTCATCGCTCTCTACAACTCCCTGAAAGGAGGCTGGAGCCAGGGGGGGGTTGGTCTCTTTTCCCAGGCAGCTCTCAGCAAGACAAGAGGGCATGGTCTCAAGTTGTGCTAGGGAAGGTCTAGGTTAGATATTAGAAAGAATTTCTTTACAGAGAGGCTGATCAGATATTGGAATGGGCTGCCCAGGGAAGTAGTGGATTCTCCGTCCCTGGAGATATTTAAAAAGAGACTGGATGTGGCACTCAGTGCCATGCTCTGGTAACCACAGCGGTAGTGGATCAAGGGTTGGATTGATGATCTCAGAGGTGCCTTCCAACCCAGCCGATTCTGTGGTTCTATGATTCTATGATTCCCTGACCCTGCCAGCCCAAGATACCCAGCAGACCAGGTCTCTGAGCCCAGGGAGGCTCTCCCAGTTAACTCACTGCCTGGCAGACTGCTACCTGTCCCTGGCATCCACTGCAGGACCTGCTGTAGCTCTGCTGCAGTCCTGCCATGGCTCTTGCTGTCTCAGTCTTGCATGGAGAAGCATGTGTGGAGGGGAAGGGGAACTGGGAAGAGCCCTGGCTCAGCCAGAAAGCAAATGCTTCATGCCCAGATCACACAGTGAGAGCCCTTTGGCTCAACTCTCCTGTCTCCACCTCATTCCTTTTTGGCTCAAAGTAAGTGTTGGACTGTACACAGCACTGTCAGAGAGGTGAATATTTTCCAGATAAAAAATGAAGCAGAATATGAATGAGAGAAATATCTGAAAGATATTTCCTGGAGCTTCCCCTACTTTCCTTTTTCTCCTCCTTCTCTCAGGTGTGCTATGCCCCTTCCTGAGGGCAGCAGACCACAAGATCCTAATTTTTCTTTGCTGTTAAGACAGAATGTCTTGGTGTGATTGCTGCACATGGTAGTGTGTGATAGCAGTGTGGGATGCTGGTTGCTTTATGCAGGAACTTTGGCTGCTTTGGTTTAAAATTAACAGGAACGGGGTGAACTGCTTGTGAGTTTGTACATAATTGCTGCAGCTTTTTAAATTAAATTCATTCAACACATTCTTTTTTTTTGAAAAACGTAGAGGTCAAGATAGTCTCTTTCCACATCTTTCTTCATTAATTTTGAGCTGCATGTTGTTCAGATGAGTAACTGAGAAAAAAAGAAGTTAATAGTCTCTTAAAAAAAAGCTTTGGTGCTTTGAACTATATGTAATAAATAAGTAAATAAGTGGTTGACTAAATCCTAAAAGAAGGAGAAAACATTCAATACTCCTCATGTATCCATGGGACCTTTGAATAAACTTGTATTCTAAAGAAAGAGGCTCACAATGAAAATAAATGTGAATATTTTAATTTGTGATAAATAAAACTAAAGGAGAAGAGTGTTTTCAGTTCTGAGCTATTTAAATTTATGACTATTTGCTAAGAGAGGAGTACTCTAATAACAAGAAGTGATCGCCTTTTGAATTTATCCCTGATGTCCATAGTGCCTTTCAGTTATTGAAATAGCATGGATGTGAGCAAAAAACAAGTTGAATGTAATCAAAGGACTGAAGTTAATTGTATGTATTAATCCCCGTGAGCCTAGAGACTTTTGAGTTTGTTAACCTGTAGAGTAAAATCTCCTGTCCTGTAGACCTCTGCTGAAGAGCTAAATACTTGCTGAAGCTTCTACACAAGATGGGTGTATCTGTTATCTTCCATTTCTTGCTTCCCCACAGACAAAGCAGTCAAATCCAACTCTTAAGTTCAGTTACTCCAAGTTCACATAGCAGTCAGTGGAAGGGTGGAACTTTTCCCAGGGGTTTGTCATATATCACTCTTTAAATGTGATTTTTCTTCTGTATAATAACTGATGTGGTTTAGGTGTGCAAAAGAAACCTGTTTGAATTGAATGAAACTTCCTTTTGAGCACCTACTTTTTCAAAAAGTACTAGTTTAATCAATGGGCTTGGTGCCAACCCACATCTAACCAGATTGTCCTCGTGCCAATGACAAGCCAAAGTCAAGGCAGATGGCTTGTGATAAACAGCTTGCAGAATTGGGAATCAAAAAGAACAGCAGGCATTTTTCACTGGTTTGGAAAGGCTCAGTCTTACTTTAGAAATTCTGTTTCAGAACAGAAGCACAAGCTGCTTTGGGAGAAGAAAATAGGTCTCAGGATATTCAGTCTGCTCTGCTTAACACCTTGGAATGTCATGGGAGAGCTGCAGAAAGAACCCAGGAGTGGTTTTATTTTGTTAGTTACACACACCAAAGGTGCAAGGGGAAGAGCCCTCTGTCATCTCAAATTCAGTTAATGTGGACATAACCCTATCCATTTCTCAAAAGACCATTTCATGTCAGAGCAATGTTAGTGTAGATGACAAGTTATCACAGATGGCAGTATGGTCAGATCTGTGGGCTGACTGGAGAACCTAACTCCTCATATGTCCAGTCATGGTCTGACTGTGGTGAGTGCTGAGAGGCACCTAAAAATTTGCAAGCATAGTTCATTTGCACTGAAATCAACAGCACTTGATATAGCCCAGGATATTGGTTTATCTGAAATTGAAGAATTTTCTGAAGTCTCAATAGTACATCCAAATGAAACTTTGGTCCAAATTCAATATCTAATTTCCTCTCTCCTTTCTCTTCTCATTAACACTAAACTTGTACAATAAGGTACAAAGTCTGTGGCATGGGGTTAGGCTTTAGATATGTTTAGCTTTTCAAGAGTGAGAAATGTGCACGGCAGAAATGTGAAGACATTGCAAAAAAAATATAAATAACTAACTCCTAATAACTTGCACCATTCACTGTCTCTGCATTATATTTGTGACCCTGTCACATTCAAGTTGGTGGTCGCAGGACTGCAGCTAGAACAGCAAGGTGTTCCTGAAAATAGATCTTACAACTGTGGATCTATTGTTTCCACAATGCTATTGAGATAAATCTAACATCATCAGTGCCTAAATAGATAGAAAAACAGTAAAAAACTTTTACATAGTGCTTCTACATTTGGTACTTCTAGTACTTTCCAGTCCTTAAAGCATCCTCCTTCTTATGACAGTGTTGCTGAATATGAAGAGCTGAGACATCCAGAAGTCAAGTTGCTTGTGTAAGGCACATGGGAGTTCAGGTTATGATGATTTAATCACTGGTCCCTCCTTCTTTCACAGGGAGAAATAGATTTTTGGGTTTGTCATTTGTAATTTGAGTGCTCAACTTTGTACCTGCAGATATGATTTGACAAGGAACATATTAAAAGCTGAAAGTGCTGCAATACATTCAAGTCTTCAGAGTAACCCAATGATTCATCTGGTTCTCATATTCTAAACTTCCCACTTCGGTTTTTGGATTAAGAACCTGGTGTTTAGATAATGATAATAATAAGATTAGAAAATTATAATTAGATAATTTTCTGGCCAGCAGCCCAGAATCTTAAATCCCTACTTGATGATATTGGTATTTGTGTTTTTGCACAGGTAAAACATCCACTGATGGAAAGAAAACCTGCCCAAATTAAGGTAGTGGACAGCTCTAGCTATTTGTCTGCAGCAGTAAACTCTAACAAGCTGTCTTATGCCTGCACATGTGTCTGTTCTGCAGTAGCAAATTGTGTAACCATAAGGACAAATTCTGCACCTTAGTATACTTGGTTCTCTCAAGTGAGTCTCCTTCACTCCTTCAACTGAAATACTGAGTCAAGGCACAAGTGAGATCACACTTATACACCATGTTGTAGTGTTACTATTGCAGTAAGAAAAACTCATCCTGCTGTTTCTGTAAGACAGCATTCAGTATGTATCTAGATTTAAATAATCTAAATCCATTCTAAATTTTGCTAAGGGGGAAGTTTTGATTTCTTGTGTGCCTTTGACTGACTTGATTTTTTTTTTCTTTTGCCTTTTTGTCATAGCACAAAATTTGCAAATGAAGGCAAGAGTTTAACAGTTTTATCTTTTCAAGGTTTTTATTTTGCATAGAGACTTCACAGAGCAACATGCCTTAATTAATGGAAAGCAAGAATAGATTGCATAAACTCCCAATGAATATTGTCTTAACAAATTAAATCTGATTTAATGCTTTAAGCCAAAGAAATATTTGCATAGCTAATGAAACTGATTAACTTAGAATTAATTTGCAATGTTTAGTCATAGGGCTTAAAACTAAAGTGATGTTAGTAATGTGTTGATTATTATTAGTACTCAAGATAATCAGGCTTGCTAGATGATTAAATGTAAATACCTAGTAAAAAATTGGTTTAGATTAATAAACAGTTTCAAATAGTAAAATGCCCCATGATGATAAAATGAAATCAAGGAGTGTTAACTGTACAAGTAGAGGTTAAGAAATGTGGGGAAAGCACAAGTTCCCTCTTGTCTGCTGCAAGCAGGTGAAAAACTGCTTTTTTTTTTTACTTTCCTTTGACCTGCTAATGATTTATTTGTCATCTGTGTTACACTTGTTCCTGGGAACAGTCAGTATGGGCCAGGGACCCTTCGTACTGGAGTGCTGTACAGACAGAAATGGGTGAGCTCACAGAAGTGTGGATGGGAACCAATGAGTTGAGGCATCATTGGGCAGGGAAGAGGAGATAGTTTGTGAATCATTGTTCACCTTGTGACCTTGGTTCACCAGCAGCCCAACCCTAACTGCAACTATTTTTCTTTTTTTTTTTAATTTTTTTTTTTAATGATTTTTTTAATGACTAGGAAACTCCTACACATCAAAGCCCTAGAGGGGCTTTATTGGAGAAAGTATGTGCTTAAAAGTGAAATGGTCATCGTGCTAAGAGCTCTATCACTGCCTTGTATGAATGCAGATCTTGCCAGTGAGTGTCCTGACAGAGGTGATAGAAAAATAATCTTCATGTGGAAAACAAAGGGTCTGGAAAACAAAGCAAGTAGTTGGTATTTGAGAGGGCTGGAGAGATATCCACTAATGTACTTTTTCTATTCCATTGTCTGTAGGCTTAATCAGTCTCTAGGGCAGCCACTGGAGTGATCATCCACACTGTACCATTTTTTGGGGTCTTCATGGGGTTTCTCTGAAGTCTGGTGTGGCTGTAGCTCTGTAGAAGTGTTCTGGGCTTAGCCAGCACATCTGGCCAGATGGCCCCGGGGATGGCAGGGTACTGCTGGCTGTCTCAGCTCAAGCTGGGAACTCCCTGGGACACCCTTACCCTCCTGCCCTGCTGTGGCAGGTTGGTCCCTCTCTGTGGGCATCAAGTGAGGGGGAAAATCTGTATAGAAGAACCTAGCCCTTAGATTTCTGGATGTTTGATTTAAACATCAACATATAAATCTTATCTTTATGTCCAAATAAATAGGTTTCATGGCATATTAAAATAGTAAAATTCTGGTTGTAAATCTGATTTTTATAGTACTTAAAGTTCTTACTTCATAGTGCTATTTATTGCTTAAAATTGCCTATTCAAACTGGGTTCTTTTGTGCTTTGAATTCTCATAGAGTGAGAGTCATATCAGAGTTGACTAGACAATTTCTTCACTTGGTTATGATAATGTAAACACCAATTAAATTATTGTACAAGTTTGTTTTCAAACAGCTGTGAGCAGAATTTGACCCAGAGAATCATCAGTTGACTCCACATTGGCACATTGTTATGTTTTGTCTATGAATTAGGAGAAGAATCATAAATCAACTTTTTTTTCACCAAGAAAAAGCCTGGGATTGTGTGGCCTGAAGCCGTTTAAGTAAGAGTTGCTTTTCTGTGTGAGTTTCACAGACAGTTTCTCAGGATGGAGAATCTACAGAGCTTGTAGACAAAAAAGACAACTCTGGGGGAGCACAGATTCCCTATTCTGGATCCTCTGAGGAAGTTGCTTGCTTTTTCCAGCTGACCACTGTGGCCAAGGCACTGGAGTCTACAAGCTCATGTGAGTTCTCCTTATCCACTTCACTGTGAAGTCTGTAGTAAGCTTCACCTATGGGGCCAAAGGAAAACCACGGGTTTTTGCTTCAGATTCTAAAGCAGGAACGTGCAGCAAAAAGGTAACAAATAGCACATGCTGATGCAGACACAGTGGTTGTTTGCTCTCTCTATGCATTTCTTTGCTGTTACACTATTTGCTTTGTGTGCTGTTACATCTCCTCCTTAATGCTTTAGTGGCTTGGTCTCACCCCCCCCGTGACTTCTGCCTTCTTGCTGTCTGAAGATGTGCGTGGTGTGGATGTTTATTTCTTTTTTATTTTTTTTCCCTCAATGCTTGTGAGTTATAATACTACCTCTGTTATGCTTGGTGCGATCTCATGATAGCTACAAGAGGAAAGCTAAATTTAACTGAACTCTGAGCAATAATTCCTCCACAATAATCCAGTGTGCTGCCACTCCTTCCAGTATCTTGGGGCCCCTTTCCTAGAGGATAGCATCCCTATTTCCTCATAATTCATTGGGATCCATGGCTGCCAGTACGTAAATAGCATAAACAGGTTTTTTTTTTTGACTCATCAGTAATGTTATGCAGTTCTGTAATCTCTAATTTATCAGGTGCACTGGTCCCTGCTGTATCAGGTAGGTGCACTTCTTGATCTGTATATCAGTCTTTAGAGGTGACAGCAGTATATTCCCAGATAATGTGAATGGATTCGTGGGATGTTTCAGGATCTGGTGGTTTTGTTTGCTGCAGTTTTTAAATGTACGTGAAGAGTGACTGTAGCTTAATCAGGAGAAGGAAGTACATCCTGGTGTGAAGGCAAATGACCCAGATTACTTGGCCATGTTGCATGGCTCTGCCAGACACTTTGTTGTAGTCATTGAAAGTCATTTGAATTATTTCCTTTTGTCAAATGAGGGTAATCCTTGTTGCCATCCATCTTGGTGTTTTTATGTTATGATTTTTTAAAGTAGCCTCTGTGATGACACCCTGGTCTCTGCTTGGGTATTCTAGGTGCTGCTGAAAAAAATAATGTGGCTTGCATTCATCATGTCACAAGTCCCACCAGCTTCTCTATGTTCCAGGATTTTGCTGAGGGCTATGTGAAGGGCTGGGGTGAAGAGGGTGCCAGGAGTCACTTGTGAGCCCTGAGGAAGCACCATATGGGGTAACTCTTCTCCGTGGCAGAGCATCATATTCATAATATACCATGATGACATGGTGTGTATATATATATATATATATATGTAAACCCACATCTAAACACACATATTAAGCTCCCAAGGAATATTCAGATTTATTTGTTCCAGTAAAAATCAAAAGGAACCATAACAAAATCAGTTTAATACAAGGCAGAATCGGGCCCACTGCCAGGTTCAAGATACTGTCATATTCAGGATAACTCTGTACTGACAATGTTATTAGAAAGAACCTCCTCCATTGCCTCTATTACTGGATTAAAAAGCTCTATCCTTACCCTGTGTTTAGTGCAAGAGAACAATGTTTATAACATGAGACTTTCCTGCTTATTTTGTAATAGTATTCTTGGTCAGCATCTCTTGATGTTTTACAACAAAATTGAAAGTCCATTTAAGTGATATATTACACTACAGCCTGGATCATAAGCACAAGTGAACAGATTATCTGGGAAGATTTAAACTGGGAGGACAGTCATGATAAAGTCTAACTGAAATTCATTGCACTTCACAGATGGAAAAGATAAAAAAAGTTCATAAGCACACAGCAGGCAATGAAAATCCTAAATTATCAAGATGCAATCAAATACTGTTGCAGGGTGCCATATAAATGTCTTGGAAAAAAAAATAATTCATTCTCTGAAAGAGAGATGAAAACTGGGCTTGGTGACCAGCCATTTTCTGAAAATATTCCAGACACCTGTCCCCGGAGGGACAGCTTAGGGAAGCCAGTGTGGTCACATTTGGGTGGACAGTGAATGGAGACTGACTGTAAAGGTACTTTGTGTTGCCAAAACTGACACAGACCTGCAGACTGAGGAGCGTGTATTCTGATAGCACCAAGCAGAAAATAAATCACATGAAGCTTTTCTGCAAATTATTTCACTAGAAAAGGAGTAAATGTCAGCATTTTAAGATTCATGTTCTTTAGCTTTTATGGTTTGCTTCCTGCCTGCTCTCAAATCCTCTCTGGGGCTAGAGGCTTATTTTGTAAACAGCAGGTTGAAAAATAAATCAGGTATTGAAAGGCTTGCCACTTAGTCAGTTGAAATGACAACGTGAAATTGAAAAGGAACAAAACCAGAAGTCACTGGCAAGGGGCATGGACTAGTAAATTTAGAGTAAGGGGTAGTTTTCAGAGCTCTGATGTGCCCACAGAGTACAGAAAAGCAGGGCATGGCTGGCAGAGAAGCTTGAAGGAGAAATGGTTGTCAAACCCTTGAGTTTCTGAAAGAAATTTTTGGAATTCTGGAGGGAGTTAATGCTAATAAAGCTTTTCCAGGTAATGCTGGCACAAGATCTTAATTCTGCTCCTTAATTAGGAGTCCGTTTGCTTAATGAGGAACTCTCCTTACAAACTGGTAAACTGCCATAGTGATCTTGATTTTGGTACAAGTTTATTGTGCTAGCCAGGAGTAACTCACCCAGTCAGTGAAGTTGGTGTCTAAAATCAGCACCGTATCTGACTCAGAGCTGTTGGCTTCATTGTCCAGTTTTGTTGCAAGCCAGATTTTGAGGTCCAGGAAAATGAAACAAGCTTAACATGCAAGGTTTAAAAAAAAAAACAAACACAAGAATCTATCTTTAGTCCTGAGTAACTTGTGCTTTACTATTTTGTGTGTTAAGCACTGAAGTCACCCAAAATAGCATTGTTCTTGCAGGAACCTGCAAAGGCCTGCCTAGATGTATCATGTTCAGAGAAGAAATCTACCTTCACAGGTAAAATTTAACAGTTACTGTCCAGCTTTGATTTTGCTCTGGGAACATAGGAATTGAAGTGCCGCCTGCTATCAGTTTTCTCTCGTCCTCTATACAAGCCACATCAAGTTCTGTCTTTGTAAAGGCTTGTCTCTAACTTGTTACTGCTTATACAAGGGTGAAATAAGAGGCTGAAATGTTTTCTTGCTTTGTGACCTCTTCACTAGCCTAAAAAAAAAAAGAAAAATAATTTGATGCCGCTCTTTTATCCTTCTTCTTAAATTTCCAGACAAAAGATTGGAATGTTTTGTTGAATTCTGGACAGATTTTAACCACAGTGCAAATGTATATAATGATCAAAAAGATCATGTAAACAACTGTGCTGACATCTGTGTTAAATGATGCCTGTATTCTGACTGCCAGTTGGTTGGGTATTGACTTTGTGTAAATAAATACAAAGTTCTTTCCAAAACCTGCCTGTTAGTTTTCTGTGGAGCACAGTTCCCTCTTTTATGTGGACATCCATTACATGTGCCACATAGAAATTCAGACTAGATATTCCTGTTGCATTTGTTTTCCTTATGTGAAGGTATATAACGGATTCTGTGTTTTTTTGATGTTATACTTACATGTTATCAGTGGGGCTTGCCCCCATCTGTCTGGCACCCAAAGATTAGAGGTGGCCTTTATGCTAGCTGGTAGCATAGCAGTTCTCAGAAAACAAGCAAAAAGATAGCATGGCAATGGCATGGAAGTAGAAATTCTAATAGCTGTAATTTTACTGCCTAGTATACTTTTGGCTATTTGGTGCATCTGCAGCTTTCTTGCCAGTCAAGTGTGTTATTGTCAAAATGTAGACAGGCAGAGGTTTACCTTGAAACTTAACTCCTTATACCTGAGTCATAAGATACTTCCCATGAAGCGTAGCTGTAGTTCACAGTAAAGTTGGTTTATGTTGCCAAAGGTGAAGAGATCTTTGACATGAATGACAGTTTAAATCTGTGTTTTTATGATGTGTGCAAAAAAGGACTTGAGCACAAATTTGGTAAAAATAAATAATAGTTAAAAGCTGCTATCTATAAAAAGTTTGTAATTTTTAGTTGAAATAAATTGGATTTTCATTTCAGATGTTTATTACTCATAGTGAAATAGATTTATGCACTTGGTAAAGATCCATATAGCAATCATGAACCCCCTGCTAGTATCTGCTACCTGAATACTGATGGTATGTCAAAACATCAAAATCATGCACTTCAAAATGAAGTCTGCAGGAGGAATGTGTTTGCCTGGCAGTGTTTGCTTCTAGGGAATGTGCTTCAGAGGTAGATGAGAAAGTTCTGGTCTTACTGCTGCAGGCAAATACAAATTGCAAAGGGCACAACAATAAACAGGCAAAGCAGGCTGAGACACAATTTCTTTCTGTATTTAAATGGGAGACTGTAAAATTTCATGCTTGTGTTTGTGTATGCTTTGGTGGATGTGGAGGTTTTGTTTGATAAAATTTAAGGAAGATAAGGCAGTAGCTGAGAGTCGATGTGGTTGGATCTTGTTTCTACAGAGCTGTTGATTTTATTAATGACGTAAATTTGCACTATTGTCCCATGGTCATTCTGGTTTTGGTAGTCCAGATTTTTGGCATTGTGGAGGTTAGATAGTTTCCAGGGAGGAAGGTGGCTGATGACTGTACTGAGTGGCTGATAAAAATATTTCTTTCCTGACAGATGAGCAGAGTTCTTGCCTGTACTGGCTTCACAGTGCCTGTGGTTTCTTATCAAGTATTTGGTAGGTTGGAGGGTGACAAGGCTATTTTCTTCCTGGATGATGGCTCTGGTAATGACATGAAGAACATATTTTCCAAGCTGCTTTTTGCCTTACTGTCACCATTGTCTTCCCATTCGCCACCCTTTTCTAAGGTAGTGTATATGGAGCTGTGCTTTGCAAAAATGGTCCTCCATGTGCAGAACTCCAATATTTTTTCCTTTCTGGGCAGTTAAAGCATGTAGGAATGAGGTTTACTTCCTGCTTGCTGCACGGGAAACATGTTGAATTCACTGCTGCAGGAACTGCCTGGAGTCAGATTTAAGAAAAATAATAAATCTTGGATATTCGATGCCCATAATGTGATGCTCATTTCCATGTGCTGGAATTGGATTGGGATAGTAACAGTTCATTTTTCATCTTTAAAGTTATGTGCTTTATCAGGAAAGCTAAGTGAGTGAAAACACAAGCTAATGTATTACATCAGGTTTATACTCATTTCTTGCAAGTGTCCTTTTGCAGATGTCCAGAGTAGAGTCCTTGCTCATTAACAAAGGGAGTAGCAAGAGAGCCTGGCCCCTTGCAAGTGGTATCCACTTTGCTTTTGAGCATTTTAACATTTTTATTGCTAAGGGCAGGATAGTGGGAGAAAGAGTTCAGCAAACCCTATTTCTCACTGATGTCTTTTTCAAGTAATTAGAGCATTTCAATTTGCTTCACAGTATATTTTTTTTTCTGAAATATTATGAACTAGAGAGCATATTGACTGGAATAAAATAGCTACTAATCTTCTGAAACTAATGTTTAATCAGTGATGGAAAGAAAGTAACTAACTAAAAAGCTTCATGTAGCTAATTAAATAAAGCTGGCTATTCTACTGGAAACAGTTAATGAACCTGAAGTAATAGAATAATTTTCAGAATACTAAAGAAGGAAAAAAGTGATTACTTATTTAAGACTAAATAATTACAACGTATTCTTTACTATAAAAGGTTATAGATGCCAAAGACTAAATAACCATTATGCTTCTGATTCTTCATAAAAGGGTATTTTGCATGAGTTATTACATTTGATATCTAGAGTGTACTGAATTTTCTTCTTTAGAATAATCTCCAATGAGCTCTAAAGGAATTTACCTCCCTTGGTGCCTCTTATTATTCTCATTTTTAGGGACTTGCAGTATTTGATTGCCCTTAAAATCATCCTTGATTGTATTAACTGTGCAGAAGGGATGAAGTAGAATGATTCCGAACACGGTGGCAATGACTGAGCTAAACCCTGCAGTCTGCTCCCTTGCTGAAATGCTGGTGGGACAAAGGAGTTTGGCCTCAGGGGCAGAAAACCTTCCTCTCAGCTGGAGTTCAGCTTGTCTCTGAAATGTTTCCCATCTCTTCCATTTCAAGATTATAGGCAAAAGGGGAATTTCTCTGAGAATGGCACTCTGTAGCCTCATTACCCTGCAAGGTCTAGCAACTTCCATTTGTGGAAAAGAGTTGTCATAATGCTGGGCATTTTGGAAAATCCTGCCTGGCTCTGTCCTAATAATCACTGTATTTTTTTTTTTTACTCTGAAAAGCTAGCGTGCAAGGTGGTTAACAAAACTAAAACACCAAAATCCCTGAGCTGGGAGTGAAGCTCACGCAGAGCTGCTGTCCCAGCCAGTTCCAGATAAATGACCTTTATTTGCAAGGCACATCCCAGAGGAAGGGGCAGAGCAGAACAGACTGTCCTGGGAAGCATCCCTGAAGGAAAGTACTGGTGTGCCTGCTCTTGCATCCCAGCCAGCACTGGCACTGTGGCACCCTTTGCTGCCCTTCTTTATGATTTGAGAATCACCCCTGCACCCTGCAGCCTCTGCACCACCCTAGGGAAGGGTTTTGCTGTCTTGTGAAGTCTCTTTGGTGAGGTGGGAAGGCTCCCAGCTTCTCCTGCTCCCCAGTGTCCACCTCTGCTGGGGTCCAGGTCAGTTTTGGGGGGCAGAACCCCAAAAGCTGTGAATATGGGGAGGGAGAGGAACTAGATTTCTACCTGCCTTCTGCGCCTGACTCAGCTCCAGAGCTGCAAAGGACAAAACACATCCTCTTCTTTCACTCCTTTCACTTATCTGAGTTATATTCAGCACACCACACCACACGCTCTCACTGAAGGGTCCTTTAATGTTGCCAAGAGCAGCCATCCTAAATGTGGGTCTGACTGGTATGATAATTCGAATAAACATCTCAGCCATTCAAAATTGTATCTTGCACTTGAGAGAGACATGCTGAGGACACAGAGAAATGCTAGATTTAATTAGGCTTTTACAATGTGACACATCTAATATACCATCACTGCTCTAAAAAAGTCTCTGTTTCTGTATAATTAAATTTGTTATAGTAGTACTATTCAATTAAATACGTGTCAGCACTGGGAACAATTAAAATAAGTTTATGCACTTTCAGGGAACCCCTATAGCAAGATATGCAAAATATCATACAATAAAATGAAAAATTAAACCCTTGGTGGGTCTGAGCTGCTGCATGTAAGAAATTTGATAAAAAGAATTTCAACAAAGTAGGAATTTTACAATGTAGCGAATAGTCTGTTCTGCCTCAAAGGTAACATCCCATGTCCTTTGGATCCTTGACATCAGAAGGAGAATCCAGATGGATGTAAACCTTCATGCTAATATGTGATATTTATCCCTGAAAAAAAGTCTTTTTTTTAAGCCCCAAATAGAAGTGAATATCACCCAGAACAAAGTATACATAGATGAGGAGAAAAAAATATGTCTATTCTGAATAGTCTCTGAGCAATCTCAATCAAGAGTCTTTCTGCTCATAGGACTTAGTGTCTGATATCTGAAGTCCAATTTGATTTTAGGTTATAGTTTGTATGGTAACATAAGCAGTGATGCTTTTTTAACTAGAACAAAATGCATAGATTTTATTGCATATTAAAACCCATTTCAACATTGCATTCAGCACAGAGTTTTTACTGTGTTTCCCCCACTGTCTCAGTATAAATAAGCAGCCTTGAAATGAACATCAAAACTAAATGGCATTGAATATAATGAAACAACATTGAGTCTAATGAAGCAGAATTGCTATGTAAACAGGGTTGCTTTTATCTCATTGGAATTTTTATGTCCTTGCATGTCTCAGCTACATTTTTGTAACCTGATTCTTAGGAAATGTCTGATATCTTTTAATGATTGTTAACAGAGACCAAGACAGCGCTGTAACATGTAAAAATAATATTGGATTTGCTGTTTTAGAAGCAAAATGTTTGTCTTCCTCACCTTATTACCAGGGGCTGGCTGTAAAACTTTGTAACCTCAAAATGCCAATAGGTCTCCTAAGAAGAAGGGGTTACTCACAGTCAAGTGTCAGGTGAAAATGTCACATGGAAGGTCCCTGACTGTGAGCATGCAAACCCTTTAATTATGTCTTTTAATATCTTTGTCCAGATACCAGCAGCAATGACACAAGCAATAACAACGTAAAACTTTCTTTGGATTGAGAGCTGTGCTAAAGTTTTTACTTTTCTGCCTAGCAGAAGTTGTACCAGGTCTCTAGCTGCCCTTCTTCTGCTGGGGAAGGGTTCAGTACCCAGCCCCTGCCTGTCCATCTGCCTGTCATCACCTCAGGCTCTTGGAGGAGCTCTGAGGAAGTTCACGGTTCTTCCAGCACAAAGAAAAATGACTAGTAAAGACCTTTTTATTATCAACTTCTTTTGACTTTGTACTTGTAAGTCAAACAATTCAATGTTTCTTCTAGTGCCTGAATGCCCAGATTGCCCAGAGAGGTGGTGGAGGCCCCATACCCGGAAACATTCAAGTTAAGGCTTAATGGGGTTTTGAACAAACTGATCTGGTTAAAGAAGGCCCTGTTCACAGTAGGGAGTTTGGAATAGATGACCTTTAAAGATCTCTGCTAAGCCAAAGCATTCTATGATTTCCCTTTCTTACTGATATGTGCTTTTGGGCCTTTTGAACGAGAACTCAAAATCCAGCCTTTCGAGTTAATGTGCACCAAATCCTCATATAGTCACGGGGTGGCACAGATGCATGTGATTTAAGGCTCCTATTCATCTGTGTTGAACATGGATATATTCTGATAGTGCACCGATACATGAGGACCTTTCAAATTCCCCACAGCTCACTTGAGCTTAGAGCCAGATGATGGCAAGCTAAATTAATGATTTTCGTCTGAAACACAGTCATTGGAAGAAACAGAAAGAAACAACTATGGTAACAATTGCCCTAAACTATCCTTCTCTCCTAGTAGATTCTTCATTTAAAATACCATCACCCACTGCTAAATATTGCAGTTGTGTTGCTGTTCCTAAACCTCTTTAAGCGTTTTGGGGGTTTTCTGCCAAGAATTTCTGTTTCACTAAATAGTCCTCCTAGATTTCTGACCCATTGCTTCACTATGTGCATTGCCTTTTAATGGGAATGGGTCATGGAAGAGGTAAGCATGAAATTTCACTTACCATTGCATTTATTAAAGGCTGAGGATGCAGACTTAAAACTCATTCTTCTTCAGTCAAGTATTGCATCAGCTCTGCTTGAGAAATATGCATCTATTAGGTGGGCTTTCTCTTCCTCTCCCATGGGTTGTTGAATCTGCAGTCAGAAATTTAGGGGACTGGATATCTCTCCCAACTTCCAAATACTGAAAAAACCTCAAAGAAATGTAGCACATAACTGAAATCACATAAAGTCTAGGTATGAGAAATAAAGCTTCTGACATCTCCTTTTCACTACAAAGATGGTAACAAGAATGGAAAATGTCACAAGAGCACTTAATTTATGTTCAGTCTTCTATAATTATCTAGTCTTTGCTTTGGGCTCCCCTTTTCCTAGATAACTTTTAGGACAAGGTGGGCTTGGCTTTTAATGGTCTAATAAATACAAGTAATAGCCTGTGATTTGTTTAATAATTTGAACTGAAAGTTCAAGGGTAGGAAGATTAAAAAGTCATTGAGGGAAATGCTCTTGGTAAAAGCCATGTCTTGCTGGAAGTAACACACTTTCTTAAGTAAGCATAAAATCAGTTTAAGAAGGCTCCCAGCCCAAATTAATGCAGAAAGGAGAATAATGTCAGTGCCTGGATGCCCCAAGCTGCAGAAGGGCAAGTGAAATGAAAAACGAGGCAGGGAAATTATATCCAGGATTTCCCATAAGATCTCTGCAGCACTGATTAGGATTTTCTGGAAGTGTTTTTTGAGCACATGTAGAAAACCTGTCTGAAAGTCAGCAGGACTAAAACAATGATTGCAATGCTCTTGAACCTAATCTTTGTAGTTTGACTTTTGCTAATTAAATTGAAGATTTTCATGATGTTCTGAGATGTATAATAGCCTATGCAGTACCTGGTACCCTTTTTTGTGTATGGACCCTGAGACTGGGAATTTGGTTCAGATAACCCCATTTTGAACAAATATCTTAGTACAAAAAAGTGTGTCAAGCTTATTGCAGCTACACCTTTGTGAGGGCAATGCAGTAGTGTGTTTAAAGGCACATATGGTTGTGTACAATGATTGCAATATATGCTGAGGGTCTGTCATCAAGCCCTTCTGTCTTCTCATCTGATGGCAAAAAATGTTGTTCCTACTGCATGTGTTACAGCATAACAAAATGGGCTGAAATTTGCATGGCCAATTCAAAAGATGTTTTGCTAAGACCCTCTACCTCAGCTTTGAAAGTAAATATGTCATGGTACTGACTTTTCATGTATGGGGATGCCTGTGCACACCCTGAATTTTCTGTCTGCACTTTGACACTTTAATGCTTCTTTCCATCACCTCAATGCCTGCACCACGTGCAAGGAAATTACCATGCCAGCAGCTCATCACTGGCTGGAGCTCTGCTTGCAAAGCCCCAGCTGAGACTAAATCATGGGCATTTTATGAACAGCAGCCTGCTGCCAAACAGTAGTCTTCAATTCCAACTTCTGCATCCATTGCAGCTTTTCTCCTGTCCCAAGTCTGAGAATCACCCTTTCCCCTCTCTTTTTCTTTCCTCTGGTTTCCCTGCCCATGGCAGGAGAGTTGGTGCTAGGTTATCTTTAAGGTTCCTTAAACCTTTCTGTGATTCTACAATCATGTCTGCAAATATCTTGAAATATGCTGTTAATTTTGTGTATTTCTTCTGAGTCACAATATGGGATGCATTCCTCTAAAATGTCTTCTCTCTGTTATGGCAAACAGGCTGAGCAGAGGTCTGATGAGGGTTTCTAATTGTGTGTTTGGTAAGTAGAAGGTTATCCTTTTAATCATTTTGGTGGAAGGATGTGAGTGTGAGGTATACAGACTGGAATGTAATTAGGTTTAATGTACATTTGAGGGTAAAGATAAACCTTTTGTAGCTCTGGTGAGCCAGGAAGGACAATCTGGCTGCAGAGGGCTGAGAGCTTCAGACAAAGAGCTGTCTTCAGTGCTGCCATGGGTCAGCTGGAGACAGCAGAAAGGCATCATGTGTGACTGGTGCTGCAAGTGTGGTTAATGTCAAGTGTGGTATTTTCTCTTAGTGTTAAAGGTGGAAATACATTGTACCTGTAATTATCATTGTCGAACTTTAAAATGTAACTGCAACAGTGCTAGGTCGTTCTGACCTTCTGCAGTGGAAAGAGAAAACACTATTTAGTACGTCTTTTATAGTCTCTTAACAACATTTTTTTTTCCCCTGTGATGTTCTGAGCAGTTAAACCAGCCCTCCCACAGAGTAGGATCATGCTCTTCTTATTTAGTTGCAGAAAATGTTTATCATATAGGATGGGAATTCACACAGTCAATCTTCATGCTAATAATTCTTTGCTGGAAGCTATTTACTACCAAAATTTCTGAAATTTTCTTAGAGAGCCACATCCAAAGGAGTAATTCACTTGCATTTTAAAAAAACACAACAACAAAGAACAAACTAAACAAAAACCTAAATACTGAACACTGAAAAAGTTGGAGTGCCTCAGATTAGATGGGTAAAAAGATAAACAAGTACTCAGAAATTGTCTTCTTCATTGGGGCTTCTCTTTTAATCCCCAGAGATCAAATTCTAGATGAAATAATTTGCCTGAGCCTTTGTTTGCTCTTGTTCTACCATTTAAATCATGGACCTCTGATGATTTACATTCAGTCTGTTGCAGTGGTTTCATTAGAGTTAGCTCTGATTTACACCAGGACCTGTGGCTGTGCCTGGGGTGTGCAGCTCCCTTTGTACCAAGAGTGGAGTCTCCACAGAAGGTTTCAGTAATCATATTCTCATATGCAGTGTGGAAAATTTTGCCCTTTTTCCGTTGCACAGAGCTACTAGATTTTATGTTATTTAGAAATTATGAAGCCCTGTTGAGTCAGAACCTGCCTTTTCAGGTGGGTTTTTTTGGTATGAAATAGAAATTTTATTTTTTAGATTGCTAAATTTAGCTCTAACAAGCAAACAATTACATTCCTGTTTCTGATTATGACACATACTTTTCTAGAACATTTCTCCTACTGATAAAAGAGGAGAGCTTTGATTTAGCTATGAAATTTCTGGTGTCTGTCTGATGTTCCACTGCTTCCCCAGAACACTGCAGTCTGCACACGGGGTAAAAAAGATAAACCCAAAGAATCATCACTGGGATCCAGCATAGTTAAATGTGCTGCATATTTGCAGAGGAAATTAATACCAAAAAGAAAAATCACCACCACCTACAACTTACCCCCATGGCGACATCCTGTGGTGTGACAGCAAAGGGACTGGTGGGGTGAGATACACCACCATCAGGCTTGTATAAAAACTTCTGTGTATGCTAAAGGTCTTCATGTCCAAGGTCCAACTGAGGTTTTGTCCTCCTTTTTCAGCACAGAGGAGGATCACCTCTGGATGTGTGAGAGCCTTGAACTTCTTGTGCTCTGTGGTCATTCTGACTATGCTTACACAGCAGTTATAGAAAGTACATAGAGAGTCATTCCAGTTCGACTTTGAGGGAGTCTGAGAAAAGTAACAATGATTTTTGTGGTGTTGTGGTTTTTGTTTTTGTTTTCTATTTAAAAAAAGGGAAAAGTCATGTAAAGCTGTTTCTAGTTTCGGGCATGTCTCTTCAGAAAGGCAGATACAACACAACTGAACAGGGATCAGGTTGTTCTGGAAAGGAAATAGAAATTTGCTTTCAAAGGTATATCTGGTATACAGATGCAGCACTACTCACCTCTGCTGTGCTGTATATGTCATTTGCTTTCCAGAATTAAACAGCTTCAGGTTTGAGTCACCCTCCATTAAGCTGAACAAAATGAAAATGACAACACGTATAGAATGTGTTGATATGGGCCCTAAACTGGAAAACAAAGAGTATCAAGCTTTCCTTTTTGATGCACATTGAAAGAAAGGATCTATTTAGTAAAGTGGGGAATTTAGAGGACTTGGTCTTTCACATTGCTTTCTGTATTAGGAAAAAGCACCAGACAACAACAACAAAAATTGATCTCTGTTGACTGAGATTTGCTTCTTGACTTGTTTCTGATGTTACGGTTATCTCTTATTGCTCTTGTTTTTTACTGATCATGTTCAGCACTCAAAAGCTGATGAAAGCTGCAAATCTGATTCCCAGGAGGAAATGTAGTAACTTAAATCAGAATTATCTGGGACATCAGCATGTGCAATTCAGTGCCCGAGGGGGAGGTGGGGGGTGGGTTTCAGCCCTTCTTACCAGCTGACTGCAGTGTATTTTGTGGGAGATGGAAGAAAGGTGGGAGGAGAGGGCTTCTCATAAGGTATTACGGATTGTAGCCAGGAGGGGAGGACTGTTAGGGCAGCTGCTTTTGGAACCTGAGCTGTGCCTGCAGTCTCACTGCTACCTCTTTATTGGATTCCCTCCTCCTCACTCCTTCCAGATTCCTGCTGCAGGAGAGTGCACAGAAGGTGGGAGGTCTGGCCATCAAAAGGCATCTGGGAAGCTAAGGCTACAGGCAAATGATGTTAAATTGTGAATTTGATGGCATCTGCTCAGGAATGTGCTAGGGGCTCCTTCTGAGCCCAGGCAGGTGGGAGGGGGGGTGGCCTGTGGGCAGGTGCTGTGGAGGATACCTCTGTGTGCTGTTTTCCAAAGCTTGTAGCACACTGGCTGTGGAGGCTTCTTTGAATAATACCAAAGAGGTATTACATAACAAAGAGTTATAATCACCAAAGAGGATGATGGCACAGAGATGTGCCCCACTGATGCACATTACCTTGTCCCCATAGTGACATGCTACCTCCCAATACGATGACAAAGGCATAGAGGTAAATAGTCAGGTTATCCATTTAAACCAAATACTGGATCCTGTTTGTTGTTCTGCAACATAAAGTGGAACAGTGATGGAAAGTCACTGCAGCCTCATGGAGTCGTGGGCACAAGAGTAGATCTCCATTCTGAATAATGATTGCTGTCACTAAAAAAGGGGCATTTAAATGTTTTAAATACCCATTTTGTAATTGTTAGAGTTTTCAGGTTGCACAATAGGACTGACTAATGTGCACCCCAGGTGTGCCGGAGGCTCACGTTTATTACACACACTGTGCACCCATTAATCAGCAGCATGACACCGTCTGTCATGCTGTATTGCTTAATTACATTGTCTTCCTCTACCCAAGGCTTCTGTGTATTGTGCAAAGCCATAAATACTCCAAGAGCCCCATTTCCACTGAAATCGATAGGGGTTTTTGTCAATTGTACTGGGATGAGAGCAGGACTTCGCTGTAAAATTAAAGTAAGGCAGATGCAGCTAACAGGGACTTTCAAGTGGAAAGAGGGACAGCAAAGGACACATGAATTATGAAAGATCAAACTCAAAAGGGATCTGAAAAGATTACAGCATAAACTGGGAAATGTTAAAGGAGGCATAAGAGTAGCAACGGTAGAAGGTAAAATGAAAATTGAACAAGAGATAAAAATAAATAAAAGAGACTTCAAGTGGATAAAGAATAAGAAGTGAAAGAGGCAACAGGGATTCTGCAAAATGGAAAGGGTAATTTTGTAACAGAAGCAGCAGACATTGTTGAATAAATAAATTAATGATATGTCTGTTCTCATAGAGGAGAATGGGAGAAATTCAGTACATCAGAAACAAAACCATTCCTGGGGCAGGGCAAGGGACATCCATATGAGGATCAAGGACAGGGAGAACAAGAATAAGCCCACCACTGAGGTATGAGTGCTGGGCACACATTTCTGGTTTCTGTGGATTTGCTCTGTGATAGATAACTGGCCTGTTTATCTCTCTGTCCTTCAGCCCAGGTGGTGGTGGTCTCCTAGGACAACATTTGTTCCTTTTTGTCCAGCAGTTCAGTGGGATACAGGACCTGAATGAGGATCTATTCTGCTTCTGCATCACTACAGTTCCTACTCACCACAAAGAACCAGCATCCCTGCGCCACAAGAATAACTGAAATGTCAGGAAAGTTAGACCAGAAAAACAACAAGCCCTATTATGTTGACTTTTGTCAGTCATACTTTTTGCTTTTATCCTGTAGAATATATTTCCACAATAGATATTTGGCAATGGCTTAGTCAGTCCAGCCTTAAGTGTCCACCAACTGCCCGTGACAGAAATCTGTTTTACTGTATAATAACAAAGAAAGGTCTTCTGAGAATTGCTTTAATGGGTAAATTAGCACTCAGGCAGTTTATGAATACAGTGGATGGCAGGGTTTGGAGATGTATTGGTCATTTGGCTTTCTCTTGTTTTTAATACATGTTAAATGGTGCAGAATAAGGGAGAATGTGTCAAATCTGAATGGATGAAACAATTTAATTTAAGCAGGCTTTAATCCTAGGGTGTGTAATTTTTTCATCAGTCAAGAACTACTGAACCTGGGCCTTCACCTCTTTGCCATCTAGTTAATACTAGGAAGAAATGTGAAAAACTGAAGCATATTAGAAAAAATTGTGACAAAAGAATGAGATTATAGCTGCAGAAATCAAATATATTAATATCTAGATTAAGGAATAAAAAATATTCCTGAATCTTATAGGTTAAAGTAGCAAGTGCTAAAAACTAATTTGGCAAGCATACAATCTCAGTATCTCTGATTCTCTACAAATTAAGGGTAAATAATGAGGCAGGCAATAATGGAAGTATTTCAGGGGAATAAATGAGGATTTGTTGGGTGGGAATGAAGAGAAAGACAGAAAAAATGGAAAAGGAAAAGTCCAAGCCTTACAGGCTCCTTCTGGTACTTGGAGAGCAAACAAAAAAAGATCCTGTGTGGATCTTAATGGAGGATGAGCCCAGGAACCACTTAGCTTTAAAGCCTTGATGCCGGAATATTTTAGGACTACATTGCCCTTTCTTTTTCACCTGTGTTAAAACAGTGTGAGAAGTCCCTCTCTAGCTGGATGGGGAGCAGTTCTGGGTCAAGCCAGGGAAGAGAGGCACTCTGACTGTAATGTGCCTGTGATGCTTTGGCCCCCATGAGATGGGGAGGGTTTGCCCTCCCACCTCCCCCCGTGGGACCCTGCTGACTGTTGGCACAGGGATGCTCCTAGGCAGAGACATCAGCTCCAGAGGTGGCAAAGCACTTGATGTAGAGATAAAATGATAAAAGGAGCCAGTACCACCACATTACTTCAGGATGGGTCTGTAAATACAAGCAAATACAAGCCCGGTTTTATCACCTTTTACTGCCATGTCAAAAGATTCATGCCTTCCTAGGGGATGCAATTCTTAATGCCAGTGCTGATTTAGGCTAATTTTTGCATTTTAATCTTGTGTAGTTACAAATGACACTATCCGTAACCCAACTTTGGGTAGAAATGAACCTGAGAAAAGAGGCCTCTTGCAGTTTATTTGCTTTGCATTTAGTTCAGCTGCTGCCATCCCAATGCTTACAATTCACCCCACCCTAAAAAAGAGAGAGAGGCACAAACTTAAAAGCTGATATTGAATTAAAGCTCTTGCCTTTTTAGGGAAAAAATTTATCTCACTTTCTAAGCATGTAATTAAGAAATATATAAAGGTGCAATTATATGTTGATTTTTTTATACCCTGGCTCTCTGATTCAATCAACACTATTAAGCTCTGTCCAGCTGTTAATTTGAAAAGTGCCTTTCAAATACAGACCGAAGACTTACATGAAGCCCTGGACACAGTCCTCTTCTGCATCTGGTAGAGATATCAGCCCCAGCTGTGGGGCCATGCAAGGAGGCTGGAACTGGGATGAAACATTTGTCTGGCCCTGGGAGAGCTCATCCAGTTCAACTCACTGAGATAGTGAGTTTCAGCCCCACTATGTCCTCAGGGTGCTTTGCATCCACCTTCACCCCACTGCCACATGGGTGATGGGGAGAACCTACCCATGTCTCATCTGCCAGAACATTTTTCCTTCATGGGCAACACTGCAGCTTCGTATCTTATGGTTAATGTCAAAGGTGAGCAGCAAGCAGAAGGTCCTTCAGGCCCTGTGGATACCTGCAGAGTAAGCATAAATCTCTAGTATGCCATTACCATTTTTCTCTCCTAAGTTATTCCTTCACTGTGGATGAGGAAGTATTAGACTAAGCATGTAATTTACCTGCTTAAAAAAGCACAAAGCACAAAGAACTGCTTATAGTTTTCGGAGTACTTTTTTTTTTTTTTTAAATCAGTAATAAATCTTTCATAAAACTAAGGCATTGACATTGCATCTCTGTTAGGGTAATTTACTCCCCACCAGTAATTTTGACTTCATTTGTTCTACATGGAGTGATATTTTAATCATTCTTTCAGTGCTTATTGATGAGGGTTTGCTGCAAAAGATGAGAATATTAGTTTAAAATTATCCCTTGTGAGTTTTAAACAATAAAAAGGAAGTGAACAGTCTCAAACAAATTAAGAAATGTAATAGGCTTAATAAAGGGCTGATATTTTATCCAATGTACAAAATGACTGCAAGGCTCTCTGTGGTGGGGTTGTACATACTCTTACCAAACAAACTATGTTGTTTGGGTTTTTTTTAATTGAAGAAGCACAAATCTTCACCCTCTCTAAAGTAAAGGATGAATGAGAGAAACGATTTTTATTTTGACCAGTCATAAAATGTATTACTTTAACTCGAGGACCTTATAAAAACTGTGCTTTATTCTTATACCTATTGCTTGGGAATAATTTGCATTTTCTGCACCCACCCATTTCTGGACCTACCCACCTGGTTGCTAAGCTTTCCTCTCATTAACTCTTGGCTCTTCCTTGACAAGTGGGGGGATAACTTTTGAAGAAGAAGATTTATTATCTGTCAGGTCAGAGGCAGTGGAGTGTTTTCCTCTTACACTAGGATCTCTGCAAACCTGCAAGATAAAAAAGGGCATCCTTGAATGCTGAAATTTCAGCTTCGAATAACAAGCTACATGTTTTTTTGACCAAATATGACACAGTCTACAGACCCCACTATGAATATTATGTTAAGTGGTGATCAGCCAGACTGAACAAAGAAAAATCACTGTGCCAAATGCTTTAGAACACTGAAGTGTCTCAGAGGTTTGAGATCTTAGTCATCTTTCACTCAGTGAGAAAACAGGTAGCCACATACTAAAAAGATAAATAAATTACAGAGCATTTTTATAGGTCTTTCCCAGGCACGGAAGAAGATGTGTCCTTTTGGCAAATATTTCAGCTAAAAAGATGTTCTTCTGGGTAGTAACTGAACAGCTGCTTGCAATTGGTTCTTCAAGAACACTGATGAAAGTTGCTCTTCTATGGGTGACAGAAACAGCTGAGATTTGGAGTGTGCCTGCTCTGAGAAGCATAAAAGAGCCAGGCATGGAAACCAGATCCCTTCTTAAATCCCTGCCTGGGGCTGGGGGTTTTGTGTAGGTTTGTTCTACTCTTTTTTTTGCCTTTAATCATGGACACATGTTTCAGTGTCTTGTTAAACAGTATCTGAATTGTAGCCCGTAATTGTGCATGCACCCATAAACGGTACTTATCCATACACTTGGATGCACCTGTACATAAATACATACAAACTTGGCACCAGCTGTTCTGCTTTGGCTGGTTTCCCTCTTGCCCTGCCAAGCTGCAAAAGCTGGTGCTTTGGCCTTCTGCACAATTTGTGAGGTTTGCTAAATTCAGAATTGCCCGGGATTTAAGGCCCTATTTGAGTGTAAAATGTGATTTGTTACAGTGAAGTGACTTTTTATCTGGCTGGTACACCTTTCTTTCAATTTACTTGATAAATGTGCAGTGTCAGCCTGGTCACAGGCGTTTCACTTGTGATCCAAGAAATCTTAGAAGCCAATATAAAATTATTCACTCTTTCTGCTGTCTACGGACCACTCAGTTGCTGTTTTATACTGCACATGGATGCAGTGAGGCATGGTCTCTGGGCAGTGTGAGTGGTTAGAGGTCTCATGCTCACAATGCCAGCTGCACATTTTGGCTGGACAAGGACCAGTCATCACCAGAGGGGTAGGAGCTGGGAGGAGCAGCATTGTGTTTGATATTCCCCACTCAAGCTGCATGAGAAAACGTTTATCTGTGTCCTTTGTGTCTGGGTTCAAGTATGAAGCTTTGTGTTGGTTTAATGATATCTGTTTACTTTGTGTAGGCACTGTGAGGCTTAATTAAATGTTTATGTATATGTTTTGAGAGGGCTGTATGGAAAGCAGTGCAGAAAAGCTACATATAAATTCTTCTGTTGATTCACTTTATCATGCCATGGTATAAATAGCTTAATCATGTGGGGGCTCAAAGCCTGTTTCATTGAACTGAAAAACAATACTGATGCTTGTGAGATGGCCAAACATCACACATTTCTAATGTCCAGAAAACTTGGTCTCTGTTGGTTGCAAAATAGAGTATTGCAGTTCTCCAAATCTTTTCCTCCATTATTTTTTCTGTAGTAATACATAACAAGAAAATATTTGCCAGTTATTCCATGTGCTACTTTAATTTAATTAATTTCTTTCTGATTTGATCAGAAGGCCTATAAATTGTGCTTGTGTATTTCTGTGAAAGTCTTAAATGGAAAGAATCAGTTTGGCTTTATTTGCCAAAGGTTGGACCTCAGCGTACACATGCTGACAGCAATAAGATGCTCATTATCCAGCCAGTGCCAGCTATACAGATAGGAAGGTGCTTCTGGATCAGCTGTGGTACTGATGGGCTATCCCCAAGGGTTTAATTCTCATACTTTCATTTTCTTGCTCTATTTTTAGTTGCTACTAACTTTAAAAGCATTTTTTTGCATGAGGAAGTATTATGCATGGCATCGACACCTTATTATTGGATGGTTTTGCCAGTTGGCTGAAGCTCAAAAGTCTTTACAACTTAGGCTAAAGCATTAAAAATGTCTTTTAATAACTAATCTGAAAGGAAAATCAAGTGAATGGCTTTTAGGCCCATCTCTTGATGCATCTTTGCAGAGAAAGAATAGTTTCACTAATGGATTATAGAATTTTATTTAAATGAAAAAGAAAGAAGTAAACCTCTTAGTTTTTTTTATTATTTTTTTTTTTTAAAAACTCTTCTTATTGAAATGAGCAGAAGCACACTTTGAAATGCAAGGAAGTTATTTCCTCATTTCTTGAAGTCGGTCCCTCAGTTTTCTTCTGTGTTCTCTGGTTTTGGATGGGTGATAACTTCAGACTTTCCACAGCCTGTTTCCTGATGGACTCCTTTACCATGGGTGCTGTAAGGGTGATATTTATGTGCCTCCACATGCTGACTATAGCTCGAGATATCTATTAGAGTGGGTTTACAGTGTGAGTTACAGCTTGCAGGAGGCTTTGTGGAAAATTGCAAGAAGATTAGAATGAGTGTTTCTAACCAGCTCATTTGGTCCCTAGGATGGGTTAGGTAAATGCAGGCTGGGATGGACAGTTCCTCTGTGCCCTGGCTTGGGAGGGCAGGGGAGAGAGGGGTCTCCTTCTGCAGATCATAAGGCAGTCAGAGTTTGTGTGTTGGTGTAAACATCAACACCAAGATTCAGATCTAAAGACAGAGGTGCAATGGTAGTTTACCTGGGACTTTTTGGTTATTGTATGAGACACAGAGCCCAAGATTTTGGAAGAGGAGGACCTTTTTTTTTGTGGTGCAGATAAAGAGACATGTTAGAGGAGAATTTTTGACGTGTTTTATCACCCAGTCTCAAGGGATCAAAGTCCATTAACCTATTTCCAACCAAATATTCAAGAAAGGTTTTTAGTTACTTCTGAATATTTAAGCCAAACAAATATTGGCTTGTAGGCATGCTCATTTTCTTAGTGCTAACACCTTCCTCCTTGATACATGCACTCAGTCCTGCACTTTTCATCAGATAGTATCAAAACCTTTCAAATAAATATTATATGTGATTGTGCAATGCTCTAATTTCTGCCTTTAGTAGAAAATCATGACACTTTTAACAGGGGAAACTTTTTTTTTTTCTGTTTTTCAAATAAAAAAAATGAGGAATGGTATATGTTACTGATTCAGTATGGGCTAGAGGACAGATACCAGGCATGCCCTGTGCTCCAGAACAGGAAATGCTTTTCTTTTTTAAGGTCTATGCAGCATCATGTGGTGAACTGGAAGTGGAAATGTTGAAGTGGCTTCCCCTGAGTGCGACAGCTGAGTCTGTAATATCTCAATGAATCTGAAAATAATAAAACTAGAAACAAGGCCTCCAAGCTATGGGCAATTTGGTATATGGTGGGTACTGGCTCTCCTATAGAACCCTTGTTTCAGGATCTACTGGACTCCCCAGCTGCTACAGCAGAGGTGGATGGATCCATGATGAACTAAACACAGAGGTGAAAGAGAGAAAGAAAGACAGTGAAACCTGGAGGAATGTTGTGTGATGTGCCATCAAAGCTGGCTTGCTTATCCAAATTGTACTGGCAGAAAGAGTAAAGACAACAGGATTTTGCCTAGGTCTTATATTACAATCTGGAAAAAAATGTAAGTTGCCTCTCATGTCTGTTTCATCAGGAACATGGGGCAAAAAATACTCCAAGAGAAATAGTACAGGTTGTGAAACAGCAGTCATGACCTCTAAAACATGCTAAAACATGGGCTAAACACCACTGTTAGTCATTATGGTCCTCAGTAAAAGAAATTTTCTTCTGAGAGATGGCAGCTTAAAATATGAGGTCTTGACCTTCAATTTGAATCCCTCAAGGAAGACCTTTCTGTCAGCCTGAACACCTTTGATTTCAATAGCACTCTATGGTTCTGGACAGTCCAGCTGTGGGTTTAGATTCCTATTACACATGGCCATTGTAGCTTTTCATACATTTTGATTAAAAAAGATCCTTAAAGTCAGGTGATTTTTTTTTGTTGTTCATATTTCTCCCTCTTCTGCATAATTCTTGATCTCATATTTTCTTATCTTTCTTAGATGATTGCAGACACTGGCTTTTATTTTTGAAACATGTAATAGAAATAAACACAACAGTGTAGTAAACTGAACTCCACAAGTAGTTTCAGGCTGGAGAATCTCTCAGCATCTTCCCGTTTAAGGGTATAGCTCCACTTGACCCATGAGGACATTTTTATTTGTGTCTGTAGATGATGGCAACTAAGGCAGTTTTAGAGTATTCCATGACACTTTTAGCACCTGTAAATACTCCTTACATTGTTTTTTTTTTCCTGTGGCACAGCTGCTTATCTCACCTCTAAAGGTGGATAAAAAGCCCTCGGGAATGATAACTCCACCGAAGAATAAATTTTGGAGGGAAATCATCCACTGACTTTGTCATTTGCCTTGACTCTGCAGCTTGAAATGACTTAATTATTCAAAAGCAGAAGAATGTAAGTCACATCTGTCTTTGTTTCTTCCTATAAAGCAAATCTTCTCTGTAAATTTTCATGTGTGACCACTATAAATAATTTCCGGTCTCTCTGATTTTCTCTCTCTCTTTTTTTTTTTTTTTTTTTTTTTATTTAGACGTTTTAGACACAACAGAATTCATCTAAATTGAGGTCTCATCAGCTAACTCAGAACAGATTGATCAGTCTACTCATGCAGTGATCGAGGAGTATACACCCTTTCCAGTGCTTCAGACATGTATCTAGAAAAATAATATTGCAGTTAAACAGCCTCATCAACATGAACACTGAAAAAACTCTGCTGTATTTGTTCCTGTTAGGAAAAATGGAATGTTCAGTGTTTCCTCATGCACACATGTAGCTGGCAAGGGGGACAGGAGGGCAGGTGATTCTTCAATGTGTTTAGAGACACAAACCCTATATCCCTTCCCATCATCACATCAGCAGACACCTTCTCTCTCTGTTTCTTCAGAAGAGGTGAAATAATATTTGTTACAGTACTAGCTGATTTTTTTTTTTAATTCTCTGTGAGAAATATGTGAAGCAGTAGGGAACTGAGAGTTTTTCTGATGGATTACAAATGTACTTTGGCCAGAACATTTAAGCACATAATGGCATTTGCTTTTAGGGACTTCAAAAGGAATAACAAGAACCCTACATCCCTAAGAGAAAATTCGTATTTTGATTGCTTGGGAATGAGGTATATAATCTTTCACCTGCTACAAATAGTCAGTATTTTCAAATAGTTATTTAATATCTGTGAAAAATACTGAAAAGAAAAAAAAAAGGGGGGGGGGGGGAAAGAGAGAGAAAAAGAAAAAATAGTAATCATTGTTTCTTAGCAGGAGTTTTAAACACAGTAAACCATGTGGTGGTGCTAAAGTTACAAAAGATGAATCCTTGCAGATCCACTCTCATAAAATGTACAGAATGTGGCCAGATGAGATATGACAACAAGTGCAAATTACAGCAATGGCAAACCAGTAAACGTGGAAATCTGAGTAAATCAGTAATTTCAAATCTATTTGCCAAACTGTGTTTATCCTCTACAAAAGCTCATGATCTCGGCAGGAAGCACTTCAGAGCTATCTCAGCAGGGCTTTTACTGGGTGGAGTTAAGGACCAGGATATTCCACAGCAGCTTTTTTTTGCAGTCATTAAAGCTTTTCTTCCAGCCTAATTAAAATGAACACTGATGGTACCTTTTTTTTTTTTTTTTTTTGTTTTTTTGTTTTTTTTGTTTGTTTGGTTGGTTTTTTGGGTTTTTTTTTGGTTTTTTTTCGTTTTTTTTTTCATGTTTTTGTTTTTGTTTTTGTTTTTTTAAATTAAACCACCCACTCCCCACTTCAAAACTGCTACATGGAAGACACTGAGCACTTCTGGTTTAGCAGTAAAAAATTGGTTGCGATATTTTGCTTGCTCCTTTATTTATCATCCCTAAATTACATGGGTATCTTGGTATTTTGCAAGAAAAAGAGTATTTTGTAGAGGTGTTAGGTTATTCTTTATCCCCTGTGGCTTCAGCAGTACAATCTTAGCAATTTCCATGCAGTCCCTCTTGTGTGTGACAGTGCAGGATTTGTCCTGCAATATGCAATCTTTTCCTGCTTATTCTTTCTTGCCTACATTCCTCAAGTTGTCAAAGTGCTCTGTTTAATGGTGAAGTCTATAAGAGATCAAGGCTAGAATTATACAATTTTTTCTTTTTCTTTTTTTTTTTTTTTTTTTTTTCCCCTTGATCAAGCACCTCAGTGCTTATAAGCACCTCAGTGAAGCCCTAGATTCATGAGCTCCTTACAGAGGTCCTCAGTAATGAGAGCTGACATGGGCTTGTTCAAATATATTCTGTGACTAGGGTAGAATAATCACAGATTTTGAATCACATTCAAAATCTATGTTTAGCATTCGTTTACAGGCTCACAAAGAGAAACACTATAGGTGCCATCCCCTAATTTGTACCACTCCACGAACAATTTCCTTGTCTCAACATTTCACTTTGGGTTTGGTAGATAGAAGCTAAAGATCTGAGAGCAGACCTGTTTCTTAGATTTCCTGCATAACCTTGGACCAATTACTAAATCTCTGAGTATCAGTTTTTCCTTCTGTACAGTGGTGACTACAATTCCTGTCATGAAGGTACCTCAGGCTAAGCAGATTGAGATGTGGATGGAATATGTTATGGAAGAATCTAGGTCTTAACACACTATTAATTTCCAGTAGCTTCACCAGAAGATTTCCTTTTTTGCTGTCTGTCTTCCCTCTGTCTCCTCTCTTGTTAAGGTAAGCAAGATCCAGTAATACTTCATAAGCTCTTTCAAGGTGGAGCATGTAGGAAGGTTTTACTTGGATTCCCCCTGTATGCTATTTGTGATTTCATGTACTCCTGCCATATCCTTTTCACTCCCCTCTTTTCCAGACTAACAGCAATACTGTAATGCTGTTGGTCTGTGCTGGGAGCAGATCCTGTGTCTGTGGTCAGCCTGGATGCCCTTTTCTGAGTGCTTCCCATGGACTTTTCCTAAGAGATGGCCTAGAAATTCATATAGTCTTCCAGATATGAGGGAAACAAATATTTCTAAACTGGCATAGTGATGTTTCTATTCTATTATTTCCTAATAATTTACATATTCTGAGTTATTTATCTACCTCTAGATAATACTGAACTATATTTTCATCAGTTATTTATGAGTGCACCCTCAGCAGATTTTCAGATTACAGCCACCTGAATGGTGTAAGTGACATGACTGAAAGACATGATGCTTTCCAGAGGGACTTGGGCAGGCCTGAGGAGTGGGCCCTTCATGAAGTTCAAAGAGGCCAAGTACAAGTTTTGCATCTGTGGTGGGGCAACCACCAGTATCAAGACAGGCTGGAGGATGAAGGGGTTTAGAGCAGCTCTGCAGAGAAAGACTTGAGGGTAGTAGTAGGAGAACAGCTGGACATGAGGCTTCAGTGTTCTCTCAGAGCTCACAAAACCAACCATATCCTGGTCTGCATGGACAACAGATTAAGGAAGATGGTTCTGCCCCTATACTCTGCTCTCATGAGACCCCATCTGGAGTCCTGTGTCCAGTTTAGGAGCCCTCAGTCCAGCAAGGACACAGACCTCTTGGAATGGGTCCAAAGTAGGGCCACAAAAATAATTGGAGGGATGGAAGACCTCCTGTGATGAAAGGCCAATAGACTTGGGGTTGTTCAGCCTGGAGAAGAGAAGGCTCTGGGGACACCTTATTGTGACTTTAATATTTAAAGGGGGCTCAGAAGAAAGATGGAGATAGACTTTTCAGTAGGACATGTATGACAGGACAAGGGCTAATGGTTTCAAACTAAAAAGGATAGACTCAGACTATATATAAGGAAGACATTTTTTACCATAAGGGTAGTGAAACACTGGAACAGGTTGCCCAGGAACGTGGCAGATGCCTCATCCCTGGGAACATTCAAAGTCATGTTGGACGGGGCTCTGAGCAACCTAACACAGTTGAAAATGACCCTGCTTATTTCAGGGGACTTGGATTAAATGACCTTGAGAGGTCCTTTCCAAAAATTACATGTTTCTATGATCTGTGATCTACTAAGAACCCAGTATCTTTCTCCCCATAGTAATAGGCATAAGCTCAGCTCCGAGACTGTTTTATAAGTGAAGCTATGATTGTGGGTTATTTTCTAGCCATATACTTTGACCTACATGTATCAACACTGCATTTAATCTGTCATTTTATTGCTCACTCAGTCTCGTGAGGTCTTCATAGATGAAGGGTCTTCATAGATGATTCACCCTTAATACTCTGAATACTTTAGTTTTTTTCAAAACTTATCACTTCTTATCACAGTTTCTTCAATAAGCTGCCAATCCATTGCCTTTTTAGATCTCTACCTCAAGACCCCTTCTCTCCTTCTTCCCTGCCTTTCCCAGAGCATTTATGCATGTGTTGGACAGCACAGAGCCCAGCCCAGTTCCCTTGAGAGCTTCCCTAGTGACTTCTTCCTCTTGACTGATCTGACGGTTTAACCATGCCTTTTGTCTTCTGTCCCTTAATCAGCTATTAATTCAAACAAAGGGTTTCATTCTTATGCAATGACATCTTAGTTTCCTTAAAAGACTGTGGAGAGAGACTTTGTTATAGGTCAGTAGGAAAGTAGATTATACCAATGGACTGTCCTTGTGATTGTTGCTGCCTTCAAAGAGTTTCAGTGGGAGATTTGTTTAATATTGAAGCTGAATACATGGTATTGCAGAAATATCATTTCTTAACACCTGCTTTAGTAGGGTCTTCTTAATTTTTCTTCTTATACTAGTGTCTTTTTTTCACACTTGAAGACCACTGCAGACATGCAGTTATCACTTTGGGTGCCCTGTGGACACCTGGCTTCTTATCTTGTGTGTTTCCTTCTACAGTTCCAGCTCTACTTTTTGCAAGGTCCCCCACATCTTGCCCATCTTCCTTCCTGGTGAGGAGCTCCAAACATCACTTCAGGAGGGAGTGGACTACACTGGGTAAAAAGAGGTATTGCTTTGGGGCTTGCTTGTTTTAAATGAAGACAATGAGAACTTTCCTGTAATTATTGACTATCTATGTTTCCCACATAAACAGTGACATGGCATAATGTCATCACCTGGCTGTAGTCCAAAATAATATCTCAGATGCTGATCAGTCACTGATATTTCAGAAGACAGCACAAGAAATCTGTCTGTGTGCATAAACTCTGCAGGTTAGCAATTTCTTCTAATACATGGCCCAAGCTGTTGCAAATATTTTTATTTGTCTGAAGAAGTAAGTGGGAAGGGGAACAGGATCTTCTGTAACTGTAAAATACTGTGCATAAGCCTGATCCCAAGAAAACCATACATCTTCTGGAAAGGTGGTGCTTATGACTTCAATAGATTCTCTAGATCATTAAGTAAAGTGGAAAATCTCAGAATATTTTAGGTCTTATCATACCAAGCACATGGACATGTTTATTATTAAAGAAAAAGTGCTTATATATTCCTTTTGTGTACCTACATGCAGATTTTTAGTTATAATCTCATTAAATAGGTACAAAGAAGGGCCTCCAACACACCAAATCACTGATTTCTTAGAGGGCTGCTTTCTTTAGGGTTTTCTAGCTAACCTTATATACTTTGACCAACAGTGAGAAACCTACATGTGAGTAATTTTTTAGTCAAAGATTTAATAAAAAACTGAACTGAAAAGCCTAACCATTGTTTCATTCCTATTTGACTCTATTAAAATAAAAGCATGTCCAGGATGCTTCATTTCCCTATCTTTCCTTTAACATAGAGTAGCAATTCCTCATAATTTCTTGGGTAGAATCGAAATCTTTAACTGGAGCCAGATCAGACCTTTGATACTTTTCACCATCCCATTTCCAAGTTTCCTTTAAATTCCATTTCACTGATCCATCATTATTTCTCTTCCATGGGAATACTTAGCTACATATATGGACTTAATTCTCCCTTCCTTGCTCGAACAGATCACCTCTTTAAATTGATGAGATGCAAGAGTAAGCAAACCAAAAGGAAGTTATAAAATCGAGTCCATCTCTGGCTTGTGAGTGCCAGGCACTGTATTAACACTTGCTGTTTGCTGCAATGCAAATTTTCATTCTGTTCCCACACAGGGCCAGCATTTGGCTTCAGCTGTGCCATCCTCCCAGTCCTGAGCCATGGGGACCCCACTTTGCTCCCTCGCAACACTCGTTCCTCAGCAGCCCCAAAGCATTTCTATTATAGAGCTGGAAGGTGCCTCCTCTATTTCTATGCTATGTATTCAAACAGCCACTGACTTGTAAGCTCCTGGATTTATTTTTAGCCATGAATACATATTAATAATGCAGAGTTTGGTATTGCTGAATACAGTAATAACACTTGTCTCACTTGTGTTGCTTTAATTGGAGACAGCCCTGACACAGGCTTCTCTGAAATGCATCTCTCTGGCTGGGCTGGGAAAGATGTTTGCTTGGCTTCACTGGTGTGATGGGACACTGGGACAGAAGAAAGGGACGATGATTTCAGGCTGCTAACACAATAGATTCTGCTTATTCTTCAGTGCAAGCCTAAAGGCCAAGCCCTCAACCCACTGAAGTTAATGGAAGGATTCCTGTTGTTTCGCTCAGCTTTGGATCAAGCCCTGTTCAAAAGCATGATTTTTCAGTAGGTTAAAAAGAATACATTACCTTTCATTTTTTAGATTTTATTTGTTTAAATCTAAAGAATTAGAGCATGGACATACCATTGCCAACCCACCTATGATGATATAATGAGAGTGAAGAAGTTTAGAGAAAAGTCAGATGAAAAGATTTGGAAAAATAATTAATTTACACAAACCCACATTCCTAGGGTGACTGAAACTATTCATGAGTATGTGGTGAATTAAAAAAAAAATAGGCTGGGCAAAGGAAGTAGTGAGGGGTATGTCCTTAAAATAAATTGTTAGAAAAATAGGGTTGAACATTTTTTAATGCATTTCATTTAGAAATGTAGCTTGATGAAATTAAAACATGGTAAAGCACACATTGGCTTTACATCAAGTACACCATAACAAACACTTCCCCTGTCCCAAAATAGTTGTTTTGCCTCCTTCCCCAGTTTCCTAACATAGCAATCAGATGAAGACGAGTTTAATTGCCCAGCTGTGATTGTAAGGAAAGTATTCAAACATGGCAATTGCAGTTGCCTCCTTTATGACTGAGAAAGAGGAGGGAGTCATATCCACTCCCATTAACTGGTAGGCTACTCATTTTTTGCTACTTATTATAGAGAGCAACATGCATGGATATTTCTGTTTAATTGAATGAAGTTCTGAGGGTGTTTTTTGATTCCTGCATCTTTCATCCTTAGTGTCAGAATTTTCAACACTTGCCGGGTAGAAGGAAGGTGTTTTCATCTCCTGGCTCTCCTGAAAGGCACATTGTTTATTACACCTGGATAAAAATTAAGCAGTCTGACTTTGTTGTGATAAAGAAAATGAGAGTGAGCTTTGCTATAGGAATAAAAGCTCCCTGAGGCTGGAAGGACTACCTCCAGGGGTATGCACAGCAAAGAGGGAATGTGAACACGTAAAAAAGAAGGTGGCATTCTCATGGACCCAAAGGGCTCTTGGACCTTCTGTTGAGCCATAGCTCAACACTGCTATAGCATGCCCTTGATATTAGTGGAGGCATAACATGTCCATTAACATCACCCTTGCTGTGTGGGGTGGATCCTGCCTCTGTCACTGTCTCTCACCCCACGTGTGACATATTTAGAGCAGGTCAGTCCTCTGCCAGTGTCTACAGCAGATACTTAAGAAAACATTTTTTTAGAAAAAATATAATTATATACTTAACAAAATTTCAGTAATCAGCAAGATAGTGATGTAGGCTGCCTCCCAATCCTCAGAGTTAATACTCTCAGATAAAATTTTTACCAAGGATTTGTCTGCTCAGATCCATTTATACCTTTAGCGTTTTCACCATCCTGTGGAAATGAGGTCTGTACTTCAATTATGGAGTTGTGTGAAGACAATGTTTCCTTCTCTGCTTTAAGCACACTGTCTAATACTTTTATTAGGTGCTCTCCAGTTCCTGGATTATGAGAAATAGTTGTTAGTCTTTCCGTATTTGCTTTCTTATGGCTAAACATGGTTGCCAATCTTAACGTCCTGTAAATTCTCCCTCTGTCATCCATTCACATCACAATGAGAATTTTCATTTGACTGAGTATATAAATAATTTTCCTTCAGGAAGAGGCATGTAAATGAAAATGGATGTGTATTTTCCCAGCTTTAGATGTGATGCTCTGAGAGGAGAATAGTGCAGAATACATTTCTTCGGGAATATGGTTAACAGCTTCACTTCTGACCTCACAAACCAGTTTAATCTAGGGGACAGAACTCAGGAAGTCTTTAGACTATCATTGTACAAAGCATCAGATGAAGGAAAGGCAAAGATCATGTTTTCACTTCTGTGCAAAGCCGTTGCCAGCAATATTTGAAAGTCAGCTCTGGTGTCTTGTGTGTGGAACAGGTAAAGAGCATCTAATCTGGGTTAGACTTGATAGGGAAACACTCAGAGGAGCAACCCAGTCACCTGAATTTGATTGATACTTTGGATGATTAAATCTCTGTGACTTGTGGCCCATCTTTGCAAACTGAAATAACATCTTTTCACCCCATTCTGGTGCTGAGAAAATCCAGGTGGGTGGATGGATGTGTGAGAGCTAGAGACAGGGAAGGGATCACAGGCTCTCATGCCTTGTGCTATTACTCCTGTTTGGAGATTTCCTCACACGACAGGCTGAAACTTGGTGTTGCTTTGTGTTCACTTCAATGTCTCTAGCATTAGGTTATGTAAAGTGGAAGATTTTCAATAAAAGAGACCAGGCATACGCAGTGTCAGCTGGTTCACCTGCTCTGAACTTTTGCAGGAGTGGAAAGAGAGGGTCAAATGTTTTTAGGAAGAGAGGGGGGCTGTGGTACCTCATGAGAGACCTCTGAGCCCTGTGGTCTCACATACCTGGGAAAATAACACTCTGCTCTTCTTCCTCTCTTTTGTGAAGAGCTTGACCCCATAAATGTGTTCTAGCTGTCTTCAGGGAATGCAAATGAGGAGCAATGAGATTGCTGATCCCAGTGTGCTTGAATAGAAATAATAACATAAATTGTAGCTATGTTGACAATATTTTGTGTGATTGGTGATGTTTTAGGATAGATAGACAAGTGTTTCTGGTTATGAACATACACAAAATTCATTGTAATGACTTTGTATGAGTCTAGACTCTTCAGGGTAGGATTTTCTGGTTGAACAGCAAACGTCATGCCATTGGCTCATGTTTTCATTAAATGTGGGATAGTATCACTAAGAGAGATAACACTGCACAACTCACTGAGTTTAAACAGTCTGACAAAAGCCTTTAAAGATAGCAGTACGTCATATGTATGAGAATATGAGGTTTTTTTCCAGCATCTCCCAGTTCCCCACTTGACATCTGGGACATTTCCAGGGTCACAGCATAGTAACCAATAAACCCTGATGTGGTTCAGAAGACATTTCAAAAAGAACACTTGTGACAAGGGACACATGTTAACCTCCAGCTGATTGCAGAGAAAAGTCTCTTATCTTTTTAAAATCTATTAGGAAACTAAGAAAAAGTTTCAGAGACATTATTTTCCTGCAAAATGCAACACTGGAGAAAGGATGCAACTTTTTAAAGCACATCTATTCTACCACAGTTGAGTTGTGTCACTTCTAAATGCCCTGGAATAGCCTGCTCTCACCCAAACCATCATTAAATTATGAGTATTAATGGGATTTGCAAGGGTGCATACACGAGGAAATACTCTGTCTCTCTCTGCTCATTTCCTCCATGATCACACTGTCTCTGCACACTGAGTGCTTTATTGGCAACAGCTATTTTTCATTTGAGATATGTAAAGCTGTGTTTACAGTACAACAGTTTTAATTACAGACACCACAGTGATAAAAGAGAAGGAAAGAAGGGGGTACTCCAAAACTGCATGCCTTTCTCTCTGATCATCAGGACTTCCATCAGTTTCCTCAGAATTGCTCCTTAAAGGAAAGGAATGTACATAAATACATAATATGAGATTTAATTACCTAAACTGCATCAAAACTATATGTTTCCATGACTGATGTCCTCCCTGGAGTCATGATAATCATCTGACAGAAAAAGAGGCCACTAATTAGTAGAGAAAGTAAATTATAATCATGCATGGCAACATCCACTCTAATGGAGGTAGAAAGTGCTTGTATTCATCTTGCAAGAAAGAGCCCCTAAGGACTAGGTCTGCAAGACAGACCCCAAAAAGCAAGGATACAGAGCCAAAAGCCCTGAGCCCATGCCTAAAGCTCTGTTCCAGAGATCTATCAGTTCCTAAGGCCCTTGCTCTCGGTAGAGCAGAGGTAAAACTTGCCCTGCTGCTTATATGTGAGATTTAGGGCTACGTTTTAAGAAAACCAAACGCAACCTTCCAAAAACCTTTTAAGGCATGGAGGTGTGTTTGCTCCACTGCAGAGCAGAAGCAGATTTTTGAGAGCACAAAAGCACCTCTAGGTCAGAGAAAGAGTTTCCCTCACAGGTTTACTTATGAAACATTTCCCAGTTATGAGGCAGTGTTGTGTCTCTGGGTACTCTGGGAGAGAGGGCTCACGCTCAAAACATTCTTTTCTGTAGGTTCAGTTTGCATGACTTTTCCTTGTATTTTGTAGTTGATTAGTTTAGATTCATGCAATTAGTGTAACTAAGTGTTACTATGAATTTTAGTGCAAATTCATGTAATCATATATTTACAATGTGTAATTAGGTAATTACAACATGTAATTCACAATAATGTCATTGCACAATTCTGATTAAATTAAAAAAAAAAAAAAAGAGAGATATCGAGGCACATGGAATGGATAATCTCTAAAGATAAATCTTTTGGAATGTCTTTTGGAACTCCTTTCCAAGTGACCCAACCCCTACGATTTCCCATATGGAACTGGGACTCTGAGAAAATCTGATTTTATCAAAGAAACACATTTCCTTATCTCACTGTGGCCAGCTGAAAAAACATGTTTACCCTGCACTTCCGTTTTCTGTTCTCATTTCTATGTACATACTTTAAAAGAAAAGAATACAAAAAAAGAGCTCAAATGAAACATACCAAGAGTTAGCAGCAGCAGCAGGAATATCTGTAATGCAAAGTAACAGAGAGATTTATATTTTGGAATTGTAATGATTAGTGCTTCATTTTATTGAATCCATTTTTCCATGCAATATTTAGTCTCAGAGCAGAGCATTTAAAATGCAGCAATTAAGTGCCTTTATATGTTGATGCATCTCTGAGGACCAAAACTGAAATAAATGGTTTTGCCTGTGGATACTTTGAGGAAATCTTCTGGGTGATGAAAATTTCATTTCAGCATCAACAGTAAATTTAGCTGAACACCTTCATGACTGCCATAGCAGCTTAAGGCTGCAGCTGGGACACCCGTGTGTGTGCATGGCCACAAAGTCCACTGTGGTGTGTTCATAGATACTGTTCATCCCTGTGGCTGAGGACTAAATAAATGGAGCCTGTTGTGTTTTCTAGATGTCTCCTCAATATATCGAGGCTTTTGGTCGATGGATGTGGTGGAAAAACAAAAGGTTTCTCTCATATTAACGTAGCAAACTAGTTGCCATGTCCCAATGTATTAGCATACAAACCCCCAGTTTTAGGAATTTGTAATATCCCAGTAAGCATTCCTTCCCTTTTACAGGACCACAAAGGTCCCTTAGAAATACCTAAATCTCACATTAAGTTATATTTAATCCATTATACCGTGGCAGATTTTTCAAGGATCTAAGCAAATAATTATTAATGTCTGGGCTGCCTTGCAGCCTCATTTCTACCAAGCCACGGACCTACAAAGTACAACATACTGAAACTTCTTGTTCTTTTGGAGCAAACGTGGCTCAAATTTTATTTCAAGTTATCCCCCAGCTGAAAGGAAATAAGTTGAAAAATAGTCAAGCACTACAGAATTTAATTTTTAGTCTGATGACCCTGGATAGAAAAGCTACAAGGGGACATTGAATCATCTATGCATCAAAGCCATATTTTCCTCACCTCTGTAGAAGTTCTATAGCCAAGGAGTAAAGTATTTCATGAGCACAAAAGGGGCCTAGACTATGAGCTGTCCTTAGAGTCTTGTGGGTCTTTGGGCATTGCCCAGCTTCTGTTGCCAAGCTGATGATGAAAATGAAGGTGCATCAGTGAAACTTCATACCACCTTTGTTTAAAATGATGTGAACTCCAAACAGGCATGGAGCCAGCAGAGGAGTTTTGATGAAGGGCCGTGTCATACCTTGCTCCACGTTGGCAGATTGCCACTGCAATCAACACCTTCTCACAACTAACACCTTCCTGAACTGCAGATGCATGAGCTTTGAACTAAGTCAAACCTGACTGTAAGTCCTCTTGGCTTGCCAAGGAAAATAAGGCTGAACTTCACAACAATTGCATTAAGAACCATCCTGAAGAAATAGCTTTCCACTTTGGTTTCCAAACAGTTTACTCTTCTCTACCCTTGAAACAAGTATTTGAGATAAATCTGAGCTTGTTTTCAATCATGGTTGAAAATTAATCATGAGCAGGGCCAGAAGCAGAGCATAAGAACTGCTGAAAAACAGAAAAAAAGATAAGGTCTTTAGCTGGGGGATTCTGCCCCGTAAAGCCAATTGGAAAAATAAGTTAATTCGCTAACCACCTAATACACACAACTGTCGCTGATGCAAGAAGAATTTGTGCCATTAGTTTCCCTGAATGGCTACGAATACCATGAAAATATCCTCTCCACAGATGGGAGAATAAATTCTGTAGCTCTGCTATGAAATAAATGTGGATGCTACCAAATAAAGAGCAGGTTTGTGCATAGATTCTGTAAAAAACAGTCTGTGATGCCTGGCTGTGAACCAAGTCAAAGCACAGTAAAGCAAGTCAAAAGAAGATTGTTTAGATCTAAAAAGGGTTAGGTGCCTGGGGAGGATTTGGAATAAAAATAAATAGATGTAATTGAAATAAGGAGAAAGCACATCTTTTGACAGCAGAAATACATGTTAAAATAGGAGCAAGATAGGGTCTACTACCAATACCTGGAATTGCTTTTTCAAAATACATTAGAGTCCTTCAAAAATGTCTGTAAAGGAAAAAAGATTATGAGGATGGCTTTATCATTAGAAAAAAAGGAATATTAAAAGACCTCAGTTGGGTCTGAATAAAAGAGATAAATTTCAAGTAAACTGGTGTGGAGCTTATCCCATGGTTTGGTTGGCCATAATAAAGTCAGTGAGGGAATAAGCTGTATGATTTACAGGCAGTAAGCTTCTGTAAAATTTACAAACTGCTCTTATAAAGTGTCACCTTTTATGATGCATACCACTCAGCCAGTATATATAAAAGGCACTGCAATGGAAAGAGTAGTAAAGGCAAAGCAATCTCCTCTCCTACCTGGCTAACTACCTTTTCTGCTTTTAAAGCAGTAGCAGAGAGCTACAATCCAATGATCCTGATGCTAGGTTTATTCTCATTAACTTTTCTGTTTGTGTAGGTACATTTGGCCTTGCCATTATTAATAGAAAATTTAGGGTGCTTTAAACGCAACAGATTTTTGTAAGATGCTCATGGATGAACAGAACACGACTCCTCCCACCCTGCTCAGTTTTTACATGAAAATAGGGCTTTTGATAGATTTGGTTAATTTTCTGTTTTCTCTGATTTAATTTTCTCTGATTTAATTGCTCTGTCTACAGCTATGCAAGGCTTAGACATGACAGACCTTAGGAACCCATAGCCAAAATCAACCTTTTTTGTGAAGTTCTGAGTTTCCAGAGAATTTAAGCCTTGGGAGCTCAACATTTGTTTCCAACTTGAGTAGTTAGATCTAGAAAACTTCCAATAACCTCCCTAAAGGAGTCAAATCTGTTGAAAAGCTTTGCTGGAAGGGTGACAGGATTTCTCATTGCACCTTTCAGATGAGTCCAGGTGTCTTATGTGGGGATCATTCTGGATTGTGTTACTAGTTTTTTGGTCAGCCTGGCCAGTGTGATTGACACTGTTGCCTCCAATCTAAGAGAAAATTTCCAATATTGTTCTTATTTCAGCACTGGCAAAGAAAATACACTTTGAATTACGATTCTAAAAGGGCTGTGTTCTGGAAATTTAGCAAAATAAATCAATAATTGTGGTGATAAAACTGCAGTTTAATGGTAGCTGTTATAGTAAAACAACAGTCAGCATATAGCTAATTTACCACCCTTTGCCCATGGTGTCTAGTTTATTCGGACAGATTCATTGTTACCTTCGTTTAATCTACTTCTCTTTAGCACAGCCTCCATCACTGTAAGTTTAAGATAAGGTCTTTACAATTTTACTGCACACAAAAGAATTGATTTTATATGTATTGCCAGCTAGCAAAATATTTAAGTTTGAATTGTCCATAAACAGAACAACAAATGGAGTTTAGGAAGCATCTCTTTTGTGGAGCTGGATGAGCCTCATCAACTTCGTCAAAGAAGTGTGTCTGAGATGGTGAGTCCTATGGCAGCAAATCTGAGTAAAATCCAGAATTGCATGTTGTGCAATGGGTAGTAACTCATAAACTGATTTATGTTCCTAATAAATCTGTATTTAAGTAATTCAGAGCTATAAGGTAGGGGAGTACAGGAATAGGGGAGAATTTAAGGCATCTTGGAAGAAGCAATTTCATGTTATATCTATAAAGCAAAATACAGATGAAATGTCATGCTAGTACAACTTTACAGCTTCTGATACTAAGAATTAAAGGATGGGATAATTTTTTCATCACTGACTTTTATGGAAATACTTTGACTTATGGTGGGTTGAGTCACACATGAGTTAGATTGTTATAGAGCCAGGACCTTACATGCAAGGGGAACAGTGAATAAATGCAGTAAAATAAGTGGCATTTAAAAACCAAACAAACACCCCCCCCAACCAGACAAAAAACAAACAACAAGAAAAAAAAACTTCAAATGGAGAAATGGTGTGGCTTTTCACCAACAAGAGTTCAATAAGAACTTGATTATTAAATGTTCCTTTCCTCTCATTGATATTAATAACTTTCCAGGCCGTGAAGCTTTCTGGCAGTCATGTACACACAGAGATTGCTTTTTCTCACATCATGCTTCTCAGGTTGTGCCATTGCATTTCTCTATAAAAATATAGTGGGCAAGAGATCAGACTTAGTGAGTGCTGTGTCTGATCTGGGCCAGCAGGAACTGCATGGGAAAGGATGTGCTGAGTGAGGGAGGTGGCAAAGTTTGGACACACAGAGGTCGCAAAGAGGGAAAAGCATCGATGGGCATTTGCAGCTGCCATTTCTTCCTGCAGAATATTTTTTTCCTCATGCCAGCTAGAATTCAGAATTTTTCAATGAATTTTTTTTTTTCCTGGCCTATGTATTTGAGTGTGATCACTGATAGCCAGAAACATGTTAAATCTTGTAAAAGCACTTACAGCAATTTGTGCAGCTGTCAGATGAGCTTATAAAGCACAAGATTAATATCACTGCTCCACAGATTAAGTGACTGAAATCAGAATTGCAAGGAGAGACTTTGTCAGGACTAAAAATAGAGAAAAAGCCTGCAAGACTCTTTTTGCATAAAGCCATCCCTCTTCTGCAAATGTGCATGCATACTCCTGTTGAAATCAACCCCAGCCCTTTTACTGGTTTTAATGAATCAGAACACAGGCCATGAGCATCTGTTCCTTCAGGTCTGTCTCCTGCATTAATATCCAATTAGATTTACTTCTCCATCTTATGTTAATTGCTTGACAATAAAATATTTGAGCAAATCCAGTTTTTCCCATTAGAATATTTTAAATTAAGGATGCATATATCTATAGAATTACATTATCTCACAGCAAATCAAAAAGTTGGCAAATATTTTTTACAAATAGAGGTTGTTAGAATGACAAAGAAAAATCTTAGCATACGTTGAATGTTTTCTCTGTGTGTAGCATTATTCTACCAAAAATCTTTGGACCATGGCTATACTCCATTAGCAGCAGTGGACCTGGTACATGCTTTCTTAGAATCACTTCTGTTTTCCTCCTCATTTCTGTCAGTTTGAGTATTCAATAGTATTCAGTTGTACCAGATATCAGACTTGGTACTTATTTCCAAACTATAGGAGACAGCAGTTTTGGAAAGTCATATTTGTGGTTTCAATGGCCACAAACAGTTTTAGGTGTGATGGAATCACATCTGATATAATTGTTTCCTTTTCACCTGCTTATATTACTATTTATAAGTCCCCTTCCTGCAAAAGGAAAAGTTAGAGAATTAGATTGCATCTCTAAGTCTAGTGAATTGCCTTTCTGTGCAATATGTATGTGCCTGTATACTATTTTTCCACCAGCTTTTTGGTATCTTCAGTGCAGAGAAGAGGGGTGCTCAAGGAAGGAGAAGATGCTCAGTAGTGCCATTTTTCTCCAGGTGTATTCCCATGGAGTATTTGCACACACCATTCAAACTTTCCTCAGAAAACAATTATTAATAACCTCCTGGGCTCTCCTTTGCTATATGTATTTATTTTTACACCATTCACAAGGACCTCTATCAACTCAATTATAGATCAGACTGTCTTAATTAATCTAATAAAATACTTTTGATTTTCCTGAAGACTCAGAGATGCACAGAAGCAGCAAGGTTTCACCCTCTGGGTATAAAAAGAGCTGTTAATTAATAATGGGATATCTCAGCTATTTAGATGGTAGGGTGTTATTTATGGCTTTAAATACATTTGTCCAAGTAAATTTCCTTTAAAATTCCTTTGAACATTTTTGAGGGCTGGGCTACGATGAGGTCCATGCCAGTAGCCCTGTCCATAACTGAACATCCAGGCTACGAGCATCAGGAAATTCCTCTTCCTGAGGCTTTCAGAGTTACCTGTCAGAGGGATGCAGGTGTGTGTGCTGTGCATCCACATGCAACTGTATCTGACAGATGTGGTTGGAAATCATCTCACAGCTTCACAAATCAGGGTACCTTCTGCACAATGAGGGATTAGCTGTCTGTGGGGACCCTTGTTACTTTGGTGCCTTGATGTTTCAGTACTGTGTATCTGCTCAGTTTTCCTTTCAGCTTTGGAGCCCAGCTCCAGATAAGGATGGGACAATCTAAAGATACTTGAGTGGAATTTAAATTAATATACTGGGATCATCGAGTCCCATTATATATTAATACATTAAATTGATATATGTGGCCCATTTGGCATACCATGGATCAAGGTACCTGCATGTGAACTCAAAAATAGTTTTGAAAATTACATACATCTTGATAGGTTGGCAGGGTTTTAAAACAGCATGTTGGAAGAATAAAAGTGCCTCTTGATAAGTGTTTTCTTGGCATTCTGTGTTCAGTGCTCAGTGAGTATCTCCTGATGGCTAGCTCACTCAAAGCTATTGCAAAAACCTTTCCCAAATAAACACCCTGAACACTGCTGAACTTGTAAAGAAATTGTGAGTTTATATGATTATTATGGGGCCATGCAGTGTGGGAAATCAAGAGACTGGATTGTCCCAGGGACTGATACCCCTCTGGAAGAAACCTCTCTGTCAGACTTTCTGGTCAACACTTCATTACATCTGATGGACCATAAGACCCATTTTTGCAAGTTTGACACAATTTGAGATTACATTAGAGATGGCTTTGAGTAGTGTATTATGGAAAAAAAAGGGAGGATAATGAGGTTCATATTAGAGACACGTTTGCTAGATTCTGCTTCTTACAGGAGTATCCTGGACAGCTGTTGCTTAAACACATCTACATGTATTCTTACCAAGCATCGATGCAACATGGGTTTTGTACCCACCCAAAAATCAAGAAGCACAGCATTAGGTGGCATGGCCTCAGTCCAGTGTCTTCAGCCCATCCAGCCTCATGCTGGCTCAGAAATAACTTTTGGGAGGCTTTGAATGTTTTATGTGAAAGATATATTAAATATACCTAGGAGGGGGAAAAGCAAAAGGCTGAATTATTCTGGGACCTGCAAAAATGCTATTCAAGTGTCCAAGGAGTGCTGTGGTATCCTGAATTAAACCAGAAGAAAAGGTCAGTTTTAGCATGGCTGATGGGTCTCAGACACTGCCTAATAATGCCTCTTGCTCCTGTGCAAGGAGTTAATTTTCTCAGTCTAGGAGAAGTGAGGAAGAATACCTCAACAGCAACTTTTTCACAAAGTGGCCAGATTATCCACTGAGGTGACTGAAGCACCTTCCCAAAATTTTGTGACCATCTCTTCTACAAAGGGTTAAGACGGATGAGTTGTTAAGATGCCTTAGAAAAATGACTGGAGGCTCAGAAAGAAAACTGAGAATCTGTGTCAGGTATCACCTGTTCAAGAGGTAAGCACTTGTTTTTTTTCCCCAAGAATGGGATTTTGCTAAGCTTTCATGCTAGCCAGTGGAAGGAGCAGCTGTTTCTATTAGTGACAAAGAAATTAGTCAAGTAGCTGGTGATTTGCCTTCTGAGAGTGCCCCTGTACATCATGGATGGTCTCATGAGAAACATTTAATTTTCATAGTCATCAGTAATAATTTGGATCAAACTTGTGAACAGTTACAGCTTCTAAAAAAGCACATCATTATCTGATAACTTATAAAGAGTAGTGTAGATAGAGTTGTGGATGATAACCAATCAGAATTTCTAACAAAAGACAATTAGTGCTAAAACAGAAATAATAAAATTCAAAACTTATTTTTTGAGACCCTGACACTATCAGCCTTGTGACTAACTATAAAAGGGTTCTGCACATAGTTCCTCTCTTTCATTTTTCAGTGTTAGAGGTGATAACTATCTCAAAGGTAATAAAGGAGCACTTACTTGCAGTTACATAGCAATAATATGGGTACACTTGCAGGATTTTCATTTTTAATGTCTTATTTAGTGAGCTACAATCCAGGAAGATTGATTAGATTAAGGAAAGGGGAGGAATACTAATGAGGATCAGCTCTTCCAGGTGATTCAATTTGGGATGCATTTTGTGGGCTAGCCCATCACCAAGAAAACCCCATTGAACTTCATCCTTGAGACAGCAAGATCTGTCTTCTGCAGGACATGGTAGAGTGGGATCCTCCTGTAGTACAGATGTTCATACAGATGCAGTACAGCCTGTTAAACCAACCCAACTCCCTGGTGTTCTGAGTGCTGGTAGTGTCTGGAAACGTGCCCAGCTGGCAGCTCATGGTGATAGGAGCAGACACGTGATGGTTCTCCTGTTGTTCCAGCTCACCTGAACAAGTGGGTAAATACAGATCTTCTGCTCCAAATAGGCTTGTCAAATGGCTCCAGCTGCATTTTGAGCCACAGTCAGTGCCAAGGAATTTGCAGAAGAAAATGTGAGACATTAGTACCTTTGGTAGAATTAGGTGGACAACTATCTGGCAGACAATCCTGGTCTGGCATCACGCTGAAAAGCATGCTGTGCCCATATTTTTTGGAAAAAATATATGATATTTGCATCCACAGATTTTTGCAGCCATTACCCCACTGAAATGAGAGGGATTCTCTGTGAATATATTATTCAATTATATGTATTTTCAGTCCAAGTTAAATGTCTGTAATTTTTTGTTTATTTCAGATAAGTCAGCCCCAGTGTTTCCTGTTACCTTTGTGTAACAGAACAGGTACCTTAAATGGTGCTGTTTCTGGCTTCTGGTTGGGAAATTTAAAATTCTTAAATGGGACATTAGGAGATTGTATTGATAAATAATCACATATACGCTTGTTTGCAGGCTGAATATTTTCTTGTGGGGATAAATGGTTGCTTGCATGAGAACAATCCTTTTACACAAATTTGTGCAGACAAATCTTTCTTGTAGCTAATACATTGTGGGAAATCAACATGGCTGCCATGAACAGCTGTTACAAATATAAATGCATGTGCTTGATAATTCTCAGGATATCTGAATTTCAACTAAATGCAGTGGCAGTCCTTGAAGAATGATATTTTTAAAAAATAATTCACTGTGTATACAAAGCCTGCATTTTATTTTCATTTAGCTTTACATTCCTTTGGTTTATTTTTCTGGTGCATGGGAGATATGAAAGCATATTATTGGCTGTATCTTAACAAGCAGGGATGTAATTCTGGGAGTGGTGGGAGAGCTCGACTTATGCCATGACTTGAACTGAGCTTGAACACAGAGCTTGAACTGTGGCAGAGCCTCTGGTTATCCAGTTCTTTCCAATCATCCCTGAAAAAGGCAGAAAGTAAGAAGGGTATTGTATGAACAGGACAGGGGGACAAGCACTTTCTCACACCCTGTGATCCTGGCAGCACTACCAGAAGCCCCACTGAAGGGAGATGACCCCACCTCTGAACAGCCCTGGAGAAGAACTCATAGTGCATCCCACCAAAATGTATAGCATAACTGTGAGAAAAACTTTGAAAAGGGGAGCAATATGCTGCTCTTCCTCAAGGAGCCTGTCTCCTAAAGGGACATTAAATGTCTTTGGAATTTTTTACTACTATTCCAGCTTGCAATTCTCTTCACATATAGCTTCAGTCCCTAAATAGCATCTTAAAGGTCTAAAAATCAGAACCCCTCCTGCTGGCATAATAAGATTTGTTTCCTGCTTATTTGAATGTGCATGTTTACAGAATTGGGGCTGGGAGCAGAGGGCAAAGTGAGATGATGGCAAGCTGAAGTTTACCCATTTTCTGGATAAACTTCTGGAAACGCAAATTTATTGGAATAGCAAAATTATTGCTATACAATCATGAGGAAGCTGCATATTCAGAAACCCTGGTGGAGTTACCTTTGTGAGAACACATATATTCAAAGATTAAAAGAACAATAAATGGGGTCATTCCTCTCATGGCATTGAAATTCATTTGAGATGATGGACTTGAATGCATGTTTGTCAAATACAGATAATGCTCAGCTACACTGTAAATCATAGAATACCACTGCTTGTGCACACAGATGTTTCATGAAAAAGATATGCTAATGCCACTTCTGCTTGATTTAATCAGCTATATTCAGCCTTACACTGAATGTCTACTTCATAGTGGACTGAACTTGTGTAATTTAACATGTCTTTCCTTATTAGATGTGGATTTGATTTGGCTTGAGGCAGAGGTGTGAGAACAGGTCAGGCAGGAAGCTATCTCAGAACCTGAAGGTTTAGGTTTAATTAACTTATTTTTAGGTTCTATCAAATTTAAGCAGTCTATCCTTTCTGTCTGTACTTATAGACCTGAAAAAGATGATGACCTGAGCTCATATTATAAGTCAGGGCTTTAACCATCTCCTGCAATAGCTGTGGTTTTACTAATACCTAAAAATTTAATTAAAAGGTTGAGGGAGATGGCTGCTAATTTATAATCACACTGAAGAAGTAGTGATCAGAGAGTTCATGGCCGTTTATTTTCCCTCTAATAAATATTTATCCTGGGTGGTTCTTCTAGGGGCTCAGACATTGGGTGGGTGCCCATAGGGCCTTGACACTGAGTGTGGGTGAGTTTTAAGAGCACTGGGTTTATGACTGAACTTGATCCTCTTTCACCACTATCTCTGGTGCACGGCTGAAGCCTCCTACATCCTCCAAAGTGGTTATTGCTCTGTGAAGAGAAAGTGTCTGCCTGCCTGCATCACTGCTGTGCTATTTCTGCAGCTGCTTTTCAGCCTGTAAGTCTTCTCCAATTATGGGTCACTTGGTCCTCAGGACTAGAACAAGAAGCCCCTGCCTAAATGAACCCCGGAAAGTGTTTGGGTAAGCCCTGGACAGAGCTTAAACACCTGGAGAGCAGATCTGGTGGGCATTGTAAGGTGTACACAACAGCTATAATTTTCCAGGAGTCAGGAGAATAAACATATCCATCCTCTTGAAAACAAACTGGGAAGGTGGTGAATGGGAACTGATATACCTAGAAAAGAATGAAGTAAGATGGATCTGAAGCTTTGGCTACAAAGTGAAATATTCAGTTCTGTTTAAGAAAAAAAGAATTTGAACTCGGTATAATTTTGGCTGAAATTCTCTCTGCTCTTGGAGGAGGTTAAGTGGGAAAACTACATTCTGTTTAGAGGTACAAGAATGTCAGAAAACTGCCTGTTGTGAGGGCATGTAGCTAGGAAAGTGCTGAATTTTCTCTTTTTGGATAGCAGCCTTGTAAAGCTAAGGAGGAAAACTGCTGAATGCACTGGGTTTTTCATATGTTAGAACTAGGAATAAAAGAGGGCTGCAGAGAGGGACTAGAGGATACTGACTTTTCCCCCTTGAGTGCTGCCTCACCTGGTGTGAGTCCTGCAGTATTTTGCTTCCAGAGTTATGGCTCAGTTGTTTTGTTGGGTGTTTTCTTTGTGTGAACAAAGCTTCACAGGAGGAAACCCTAAAGGATTTTGGTTTAGCCAGTTAGGTGCAATAGGTTGAGAAGAGCCAGAGGTGGTCTCCAAACTGTTAGAGAGAAACTGTTGAGAATAAAAGTGAAGCATTTTTTGATATAATTATCTTCTGAATTCATTCTTTTAAAACATTTTAAACATCAACCCTAATGTTAATTGACTCACAGCTGAGTGGCATGATGAGTGAGTGCCTCTTTCTTGGCACCCTGAACAGATGCTACCTTCTTTCTACCAGGTATTATAAACAGATTCAACCTGTTCCTTGATAATGTGAGAGAAACACACCTTCTGTATTCCCTGGCAAAATGTGGAGATGCCACTTGCTCCATGCTCACTATCACAAGCAAAGACCTGGCACATGCTTTCTGCCTTGTATCAGCAATGGAAATTGGACATTGCCATTTATTTCAGAAACATTCTCATGTTTAGATGCATATGATCCCTCATTTTTTCTCCAAAATTGGTAGTAGAAGCAATCATAACAGCAATAGTATCAGTGCTGTACTTGTGCCTGGAAGAACATTGTAAGATCTGGTCATGAGGCTGCTGAAATTTTCTGTAAATAAAACTCAGGAAAGGTGCCAGCTGAGGTTAGGTAATTCTTCATTATTTACCTTGGCTTGTGAATTAAATTTACGATAGTGTTCATACAAAGCTTGAAAAATCTGTGAGTGTTTTGATCATGGGTTCTTGCTCTTTGGGAGATTTGCTTTCCTCTTCAAATAGCTGATCAGCTGGTGGACAAGAGGAATTCAGACTGGAGAGACACCCTAATGCTACAGATGTTGGCTGGAAAGAGCAATTAGTGCCCCCTTTGTGGCAAATGTGTGAAACCTATAAGTTTTGCTAATGCTACAATTAAAAGCTTCATTGGATATTGCTCTAAAAGTCTGGAGAGCAAATCAGTGTCCTAGAAGTTTTTTACTGTTCTGTGAAATGCTGTGAGGGTGATAGAATTCATCAGGGATTTTCTTCAAGCACAAGGTCCTCACTTTCAGTCACATCCGTGAGATGAGCAAGAACCAACCTTTGTTTACAATGCACATGTATTAGTCCTGAATGCTGTTCCAGAGTGAAATTTCCCAGCCAGTACTTTCAACTACATGTATAATTTTGTACTTCTCCATAGCTCCCCCTTCTCTGTCAGGCAATAAAGCCCTTTGTTATCTGTCCTCACTTTCATGAGTGACATATCTTACCCTTATTATCTCTCACTGAGGTATTGCTTCTGCTTCTCTCCTGCCCATGGCAGCAGCCTCCAATACCTCTGCCTTAACATTGCAAACACTTCCACATCTTCTACCATGTTGCCTTTCATGATTGAATAAAATTCCTGTAAAAATTCATAAAAACTCTCCCTTTTAAAAACTCTCCCGGGCCAAATACCCACAAGAAACCCCTTGATAACATCCCATTGGGTGTAGAGGCTGCTGCTTCTTGCAATGACAGAGAGAACCTCACTTTTTTCTCCCATCAAGCGACACAGTTTTATATTGCCTGCTTTTCATTTCCTAGCTGAATGGGAGAATTTTGATATTTCTGTGGCCAGAGAGAGCTTGAGAAGTCTCCATGGCGTCTCCTACAGAAGTATTTGCCAGAGGAACCTCTTCTGTGCAGCATGAGAACCTAAAAAAGAGTAGCAGCTCAGAAGGATGGTGCATGTTTGCCTTGTCTGAGCTAAGACAAAATGGTTTCAATTTTTTTTTCCATTGGCAAGTTAAAATTCCCCATCAGCTGTTTCCAGCTTTCCACTTCTAGAGAGTTGTTACACTTAGGATCTAGGCCCTCTAAACTACTGATAAAGTTTTCATTTAAAGCATTTGTGATGTTAGTGGAACAATGTTATTCCAGGCAACAAGTGTCCAGCAAACCATGTGGGTAAAACAGCCCAGCAGACAGACTTTCTAAAGGATGCAGGCATCTATTTGAGCAAGTTCTCAGGCACATCAAACTGCCACATAAGATTTCCATGATAAGCTGGCATGATATTAAAATTCTGGGCAACTATAGCTTTCCACTCTGCTGACAATTTATTGGGAATTGCATAGAGCCTCTGCTCCAGGCCACTGCTTTATCTTAACATGACCTGACAGACAGTACCCAGTGTTGTGTGTCACAACACAAAACACCACACAGTGCATCTGAAGGGAGAAAGGGGCAATCCTGGGAATAAAAATACTTTTTAAAGGTTTTACAGGAAAGAGGAGTCTTTATTCAAGCTCCAGATTGGGGTATTTGGCTATGATTGTCCTCTACATCCTCATGAAATTGGGGATGTGCATCCCGTGTGAAAACTACCAGCACTACCATCCTTCACCATGGATGACCAAATCTCTTGCTCGGCTTATGGCAGCACATTGACATTGTGAGTCTGGGTGACAACTGCCAGTGCATCACACACAGAGCACTTGGCAAGAACAGCAATTCTCTACCTGTGGTGCACTATTTACGAGCTCAGAAATTTTCCCTGCTGAGACAAAGTTGATTCACCTGAGGGTCCATTTATATTCTTGTACTTTCCCAGGGTCCTCCCACAAGACCCTCCCAAGTTTCTCCCACCAGGGTCTGGTGTTTTTCCACTGTTTTTCAGTAATTTTCCACCATCCCTTTTGGTAAACATGTCACTTTATTAGCACATTCCTTTCTTATCACCCACACTATCTTCACTACTTCCCACATCTACCTGGATTCATATGATTTTCAAATTGAAACTCATCTCTAACCTTTTCTTCTGCCACTTCAAATATAAATTGTACTTAAACTATACTTCCTAATTTAATTTGGAAATAATATAGATCTTGAGCTTCTCCCCACATAATCAGGACTTCTTGTGTTGAGTCAGGAAAGAACTGTGCCCAGAAAGTTTGGCACAACTGCCTTCTTTGTGTATGAAACATCTACCTGTATTTCAGACAACTTTATAACTTATTTTGCTCTTCCTTTCTCTACTCCTTTACTCACAGTGCTACACAGACTAAAAACTCACAAAGCTTAATGTGTGAATAAAACTTTTTCATTATGCTCTTTTGCAGCAGGTTTCAAGTTAGATCAAAGAATAAGAGACTTCACTGACATTGCCCAGTGTCTCAGAGAGCTTGGGTCATAGAATTGTTTTGGTTGGAAAAGACCTTTAAGATCATCAAGTCCAACCATTAACCCAGCACTACCACGTCCACCACTAAACCATGTCCCTAAACAACAGTTCCTCCCAGAGGGTCCATTCCTGTAAATATCACATTTTTGGAAACTGAGGCATACAGATAAGCAAATGTCAGCTGGCCTACCTGAACCTGGCAGGGGCAAGCACATCAACTGCATTCACAGCATCAGAAGCAGTTGCATTCCATTGTGAGTAGATACTTTGAAATGTGAAATGATCCAGGAAAGTCACAGCCTCCTGCCTGGCCCCTGTGTGAATGAAGTTGTTGGTGTGTCCCTGGGGAGAACTGGTGTGCCTTTGCTCACTTTACTGTTCCAGTGTATGGTCTGTGCCGATAGAAGAACATAGAGCTTTTGTGTCTGAGGGATGGCCTGCTGCTAGGTGGGAGGTGATCACAGACTGTCAGTGTAATTACAGTGGGGAAAGTGCAGCAGCAAGTAGCCTTGCATGCAAAAGGCTGCAAGGGCTGTAAGAGGGGCAGAGGCCTCTACAGTTTAGCAGCTGCGTGCTCTAGCTGTGCAGAAGGTGAAGTGGTAGCCTACAGGATGGAGCTGTTGGCTCCTGATAGGTTCAGTTCAAAAGGAAAATCACAGTAAAGTTGTAAAAGAATGCAGAGGCATCATTCAGACAGAGTGGAGTTAAGGTTTTATGTGGATTTACGGTAATTCACAAATTTCTCATTTTCAAGACTCTGCTTTTCCTGAATTGGAAAGTTCTATCAGCTGTCCTTAGTTCTTCACTTTGCAATTCTGTTCCTCCTTCTGTCTGGTGGGAACGAAAGCATTAATTATAGGATTATACAGGAACCTCTAGTCACCCTCCTTATTTTCAATTCATGTTTAGACGTGGATGAGAGATCCCTTGCTCCTGGAAGGTAGGGGGTGTGTCTCTACTCCATGTAGTGTGTACAGTCCCATGTCCATGTGCATAATCCTATATCTGGGGCCAATCAGATCGGCCCTTACTTCTGACCCCTATATAACTGGGATTGGTTCTCTATAGGTAAACACCACCAGGTGTCCAGTAATAAGTTATGTTTGTGTGTGGTGGCGGGGGTGTGGTCACAGAAGCACTATATAAGTAATGAAACTGCGTAATAAAGTTCAAAGCTTGATTATCAATCATATTGATGGTTCGAGTTCTCCCTCGTTGCACCCAACAATCTCTCTCACTTATGAGTGTTTTGACCTTCTTCTATTTATAGTCTACAGGTAGTGAATTCGATGCCATGATCGCTCATAGACCAGTTTCTCCATCACAGCATTGGGAAGTCCTACCTATTTTATTAGAAGAATGTACTGGTAACTTGTATTGATACAGCTCACTCCCTGCCCACCTCTTGCATCCCCTTCCCACATCCCTGCTCTCATCCTGAGACGTGTCTCATCCTTGGCTAGAGGGGTTCATCTGGTCCTAAAAACAGCATTCCTTGTTCCTTCCTAAGAGAAATATGCAATAGCTAGGATAAATGCTGGATGATTAGGGCTCTAATTGGAAATGTGGTTTGGTTGTTCATGTGCATAAGAAAATATTTGCAGCATTCATTCATGGAGGAGCATGGGGATTCATTCATGGAGGGCTTGTGTGCTGAGAACTTCTGCTTTCAACAGGTTCAGTGTTGGGTAATCTCTGCCCCTCCTTGTGGAGGCCTTTGGCCTTTAAACTGAATTTTTTTCAGGGTTATGTGGTGTGCCACATTTGACTCCACCTCACGTAGTGAGCTGAGTAAGAAGAGCCCATGTTTGCCTGATGCAGCTGTTTCAAGCAGTTCTCCTCCTTTCACCTCAGAGATCTTCTTCACCCCTCTCCTTCCCCTCTAACCATTGCCTGGGGCTGTACCAGCTGTCACATTTGGGTGTCTCTATCTTTTGCATAATTTCAGGCCAATGGGGTTGGTGGAGGCTTCAGTTCTGTGACTTCCAGCTCCTGTGCATATGGGAAAGGCTTTTCCAGATCAAAAACTGTGGGGCTTCAAGGATGGGGGTCTGGGACTTTCCAGAGGTTGGGAATGCACCATGTCCAGTGAACATACAGGACACATGAAAAAACAATGTCACATGGCTACACTTTTCCAAGTCTGGCTTGGAACAGGGACCAGAAACCTCCTGGGACTCAAGGACACCTAAGTTCCAGTCACAAAAGAAAACCCCATTCTTCAGCTCATCTGGCAGAGGAAAATAGAGCATGGAAGTTGTGATGCTGTTATTCTTCCTACCTTGCTTGGCTACCTACCCTCTCATTATTTGTGACATCTTATTACCCTTACCTGCTCTGATCTTTTTTGTCTTTACATGTCCCATTTCCTCCTTGTCCCTGTCCCATTTTCCCCCCTTCCCCTTCCTTTTTTTCCCTAATCCCTCCCTGCAAGCATTTGCATGTATCTGTCACTCTGAAAAGACTTCTAAGCATCTTCTGTTCTTCTCAGATCACAGGTCCCCAAGATAAAAATACTATAATAAAACTCTTTCTGACAGACTCAGGTGGCAGCAACATTCATTTTTCTTTTTCAGGCTTCTGCCAACTCTTCTGGCAGTCTGACACTTCCTGGATGTAGGTCAGATTTGGTGGCTACTTCATGTCCCCTCAAGCTACCCAGTGGACGTGAAATCTGGCAGGGTAGACAGCCTTTCAGCTACTTGGCCTACACATGCACTATGCAATTGGTTTGATATATGAGCATGAACCTCTGTCTTTATCTCTCCATGGAGCTTAACTCTTCAGTGGATGTTGTTGGAAATGGTGCTGTCTCCAGGTACATCACAGATGCCATTGACAGAAGTAACTGTTGCTTGATTCCATTACATGGGAAGTGCAAGAGTATGTGGAAACCTCCTAAAAATGTTTGGGCTGTCATGGTAACTGATGGACAGGATGGTGCCTGACTGCCTAATTGTGCTGTGCATGGGGTAAGCAATGAGCAGTGCTGTGCTGCACCACACAGCTCTGTCCTGTGAAGAGGAGCATCTGCAGAGAGTGAGGTATACTAAAAAAGAAGCAAAATGAATGTAAGGGCACAGGGGAGAGATACTTAAAATCTATAGGAAAGGTTATCCTGAAGAACACTGATATTCACCTGGCAGAGTGCAAATCTTAACAAATGAAGCAATTATGCCTTGAGAAGAATTTAGACACCTTCACATAGAAACGTCTGGATAAATAATGCTCCAAGAACAGGTTAATGCTGTTCCCTAGCCCCTACTGAAGTGTCTTTATTCCTACTATAAAAGTATCTTAAATTAATCTGACACAATCTTACCATTTTAAATAATTCTAAATAAGGCAAAAGTTATTAATGTTGGCTGTTGTCCAAAGACAATGAATCTGTTCCTCATTTGCTGGCCTAAAACCTCCAGCTCATCTCTGCTTAGATTTTCTAGGATTTCTTGGCCATCTAATTGCCTCTTTTTAACCTGTCTAATGCTACACTGACACGTTTTTGGCATCTGTCTTACTGTATGATAAATTGATAATTATCCTTATCGTATTCCACATATGAGAGAAACTATATGATATCTAAGCCTTCTGCATCTATACCTGTATCTGTTTGTTCTTGCATGCTTACATATTATTCTTAAACCTACTAAGAGAGGTGTGATTAAAGGATGGCTCTATACTGCTGAGGAGCCAGGCCACTGAAGATATTCTCACAACTTGTTTGATACTCAGGTTGATAGTTCAGCTGCTCTCTAACATCTCCAGATGGAGCTCAAACTCTTCCTTGTACAGCCCCTAAGTAAACTAAATTAACACCTAAGCACTCTGAATACTGAGACTGCAACAGAGAGGTTATACCCCATAACTTGGTTAATGCATCTTGCTTATCTCTTGTAACTGGTTTTTTGCTGTAGTGGTACTTGTTAGGCTCACTAACTGAGCAAGGTGTTGGCTTTGGGATGGTTTTACAGTCCCCATGGAAAGACAACAGTTCTTGATGCTAAAATCAGTGGAGTGGAGTGGAGTGGAGTTAAATGTCCCATCACAGGGTATGTGGAGCCAGAAATGGTGATAGAGTTCTCTCTTTAAATTGAGTGTTTGGGTGGGCACATCTGTTTCCCAAGGAGGAGCCTCAGGATAAATCCCTAGCTTTGCTGGTCTTGAAAGAATGTTTAGAGACCATGCCTAAGCCTTTACCAGTGTGATAATTTAGCACAAATTAAGCCAATTAACTGAAGCAATAAAATCTGAGGTAGAGGCACTCAGACAATGTTCCTGACTGTTGATGAAAATGAAATAGACTAAAAAACCTTAATTATTTCAGCTCTTAGAAGTTAAGCAAAATACATCCTACTTAATAGCTTTTTCAAACTAGATAACAGTAGATAATAAGAGCTATGGGATAGTGAACCTGAAAATGAATGTCATCAATAAACCCAAGATGGCAGGACAAAGCCTCGTTCTCTGCATCTCAGAAGTAGCAAATTCTTTATCTAACATATAGAGGTGCAAGGGCCGTGCATAACTGATCTTCAGGACAGAGGAGACAAAGAATCATACTCCTGAGCAAAATTTAATTGCTCTAAAATTAAGTCCCTATTTATTCATATTAGTTTATAACTCAATTTCATATTCTTGATCTGAGTAGTTATCAATAAAATGGTGTATGATTGAACATAGCTTTGACACCAAAACCTGTGCATGTGGTATTGCTGACAGTGAAGTACTTTCTTCTATGGCTGGTTAGAGCATTAATCCGTGGACTAAGACATGTCACCATCTTGTCACATTTGCTTGCTTTGAGAAAGAGAAGCAACTTTGGTTCCCTCTGAACTCAGTGGGAAGAAATGGTACCCGTGGGCTGTATGTAAGGGAGGGATAAAATTCCAGGGCTGGATGGAATGGTGTGACAAAAGGTTGGATGCTGGCTGCACCTTGTTATTTAGTGTGTTCATTACACATACGGGAAAACACTGGAATTAAAGCTAACATACAGTGAGTGCACACTGAGTGGAATTGCTATGAATATTGCTCTAGCAGCTGGTTGAAGGAGAGCAATTCTGCCAGTTAAAAGAAAGCTGCTCCCAGTTCTTCCTCTCTTACTGCCTTCTCTCTATTTCCACACATGGCTCAAGTTTTTGTTACTTTATGCTCTTTTTTTGAATCCATAATTTTTTTCTTGTCTTTACTCCCTTCCCCCCCCTCGTGCCTCATTTTTTGTTCTTCATTATTTTCTTTCCTCTTCTTTTTCCCTGATGTGCAGTTCTTTGGTTGTCACACATACCACTTCACTACCTTTGTCCCCTGTAGCTCATTTGCAGGTCACCTATTCCTTCCCACTGAACATCTGTTCCTTTGTGATTCCCCATCTCCTTATTGTCCACACAACAGTAATGAACATCTGCCACCATGTCCAGAAAACATTTTAGATGAAACAGTGGCATACAAAGGAGCACAGGATCCTCCTTGGCTGGCTGCTCAGTCATTCAGCTTCTGCTCTGGTGGGATGGAAATGGGCAGGCAGAGCGAACAGGATGAAGATAACTCAGAAAGCCCTCCCCTCAGGACATCCCTGGAGATGGGGAAAGCAGTGCTGTTTGCTTCTCCCTGTTTCTATATTCTCCTGTAAGCATTTGCTCTTGGCTGCTGCCAGAGGTAATGAGCTGCGTGGTCCTTTGGTTGGCCCTAGCCAGGCCAGCTTCAGGTCTGCCTGTGAGAGGGCAATAGAGTTGTGCTGTAAAAGTGCTCAAGGAGGGACACCTTCTCCTCTGGATGGGTCTTAAGCTTTCAGTGAATCATGCTACTTCTTCCTCAGTGGCAGGAAGAATCAGATTCTGATTGCCTGGAGATTTGCACAAGCATTTTCTGGTGCAAACATACAAAGTTTATCTGCAGCTCTTTTTAGATTAGGGGAACAATTCTGCATGTGCACCATGAACTAATAGAAAAGGAGAAAGTAAAATGAATAGCACAATTCTCTAATCTGTTTCCAAGCATCTAAACTTAGTCTTCCTCTGCTTTTGCTTGCTGATCACTTGCAAGATAGACTTTCACCATCAACAGCCCTAGTCCTTGGTTCTGACATGCTTTGTCCTCTGCTCAGGGCTGATCAGCTCCAGCAGCAAGGGGCAGGTGGCAGCAGTGCTGTGGTCAGATGGAGAGGAAGATGCATGTGATGCTGCACTTTTGGGTTACTTAACTGTTTGTCAGGGTATTATTAAACACTTTGCTTCTTTGTTCACACCTTCTGCTCCTGTCCCTGGGAGTTGCAGATGTGCCACTGCTTACAGTGCAGAACAAGTAGCTGTGTCTTGTTATGGGAGGTGCCCATTGAGATCAAATTTGCATGGGTGCAAACATGTGAGGCTATATGGCATCACATAATGAGTCAGTTCATGTGAGGGTGATGGAGCACTGGAACAGGCTGCTCAGAGAGGTTGTGGAGTCTCCATCTCTAGAATTTTTCAAGACCTGCCAATTCTTGTGTAACCTGCCCTAGGTGATCCTGCTTTGACAGGGGGGTTGTCAAACCAGGTCCTGGTTTGACAGAGGGTCAGTGATATCTAGGGGTTCCTTCTAACCCCTACCATTAAATGTTTATACGATCCTATGTAACAAGAATGCAGCAGCAGAAAAATTAAGATCTAAAATATACTTGTGATTATTTTAAAGAAACCTGTGGTATATTAAAAAGAAAAGAATAGATTTACCAGATCTTGTTTCTAACCTACTAAGGTCCACCCTGTTTCCATTTCAAATGTTTCCCAAAGCAGCCTTCAGTAAGTGCTGAACTATCTGCAAAAGAGAAATCTATCACCTACACAGCCAGCAGCAGGCACCTTGATCCCAAACGGGGATATGGATATAAAACCAGACCTTTTTGGCAGAAAAACAGGCATCAGGAGTAACGTGGTGAGCAGGATGTGACAGCAACCCTTTCTCTGACCACTGGAATCAGCCAGCATGTCTGCTTTGGTTGGCCACTACTTGCTGCAGCCTCTACAAACTCTCCTCCAGTCTTTCTGCTTTGCAGTGAGAGAGAGAAAAACAACTTGTGCCAGCTTATTTGGCTCCTTGATAATCTAATTCTGTCCAGCCACTGCATATTTTTCTTTCACAGAATTGCTCTGTGTGCCCAAGAGCTAACCTATTGCTGCCCAAACCATGGTACTTTGAGGTGTCTCTGTTTGGGTTTGATTGCCTGTCCACTAATGATGCCGTGTTTTACATCCTCTCTCTTGCTTGGGGACCATGTGCTGAATAGAAGATACAGGAACTGGACTTCATTGCAAAGGTTTGGTTTGGTGTTTTTGTTTTTTGGGGTTTTTTTTCCAATAATCACCTAAAGAGTAGATTCTGGCTGAATGTTTAGTCTATTGACTAAAACTGCTTTCCTTCCAGAGGAAAGTCACACACCAAGTACTTAAAAATAAGCTTATAGCCACTGCAGTGATAATCGGATTTTAGAACTCAGCAGTCATCATTTTGTCTACACTGAGAATAATAGACAGGTAAGAAAATAGCTTGACTGTACCTCTCTATTCCAGCCAGCAAAAAGGATTCACTTACCTTCAACAGGAATTTCCAATAAATCTATATTCAGTAGCCTTTAGTAGTCTATCACTTGACGAAATTACTTTGTGAATGCACAAGAAAATCTGACAGTGATATATGTAAGGACATTTAATTTTCAGTGGCCATATTACGAACAAAAATGATCAAACAAACAAACAAAAAAAAAGCCTTCAAGGAGCAGACAGAAGGGCTCTGTCTCTGATCTCATTGCCAAGTCTTAACAGTGGTAGATGCCTTTTTACATTAGCAAAATAATTTGTTTATATGGATAGATAGGAGACGACCTCTTTATTCCACAGGTCTGTTTCGCTTCTCCCACACTTCCCTTAAAATGGATGATTTTCCTTAAATAAACCTTTTTTTTTTGGTTTTTTAGATAATTTTTTTTCATTAAGTCTAGTTGAGTTCTAGTATCAGAGATAGAAATTTGTTAATGAAAAAAGAGAACCAATTATGTGTGTGACATAAGATGGAAAAACTATTGTTATCTTGGCCAGAACAAAATATTCCCCTCAGCAGCCTGTGATTTCCCCTGTGTCATCTCTCATTTATGTTTGGAAAGCTAAAATTGTGCTGTTTCTCATACAGAGGAAAATCTTCATGCTGGTCGTCAAGTCTCTGTGGGTTCCTGATGGTTATTATATACTCCTCTGACATGGTTGAAGATTCAGTCCTATTTTTAGAGGTAAGGAAGCGACTAGAATTTGCTAGAGGATTATAGTTTAAAGTGTTTGATGTGCTCATATGTGTGTTCTTATGACTGGGTATTTTGCTTATTCTCTCATTGTCTTCACTTTACCTGGGAAAACTGTCTGTCCTTGCATGTCCCTTTGCTTTTCTCTCTTTTAATTGTGTGTGTTTATTAGATTTCACCTCTGAAGGACCCCTTAAAGAAAGGGGTTTTTCATATCCTAGTTAAAAGGTGTTTCCCTTTTATCATTCAGCTAAGGCTGAAATACAATGTGAGCACTCCTGTGTGCTACTCTTTATATATGATGTCATTAGAGTTTGTTTCAGAAGAGCAAACACTCTGCAAAGCTTTCAGGATACTTATCTAGCAAACACTGTCACTTAGATACAGCTGGAGTCCAATCTGATGCCTTAAATTCTAGCCTCACAGAAAGATAATGCTTTTAATCAGAAAAGTGAGACAAGTTGTAAGAGCTTGCTCACAGTATCTGTCAGTAGGGAACTGGAGTGAAATCAGGACAAAGACTAAGTCTTTGTTTCCAAAGATGCTTGTTTCTTGAGCCACAAAGGTTTATTCAGAGCAGAATTAGGCAAAAGAAAGGAGATCAAGGGGGAGCATATTCTGTAATTGCTTGTACCTGGTAACTGTGGCACCTTTGCTCACAGTCTATAGAAAATGTGAGGTAGTGGGTTCTCAGCTATAGACAAGCAGGTGGCAAAAGTGTGGGCAGGGGTGGATGCTACAGAAGTGCTGGTGTGGAATGGATACTCTCTTTAGCTCCCTACTAGTGTCTTGAACATCTGTCCTGCTGATTTACTAAGGAAGAGGTGGAAGCAGATGTGCTAACAAAGCTGCTACAAAGTGTTGGAGCATCTGGGCTCATCAGCTGTGATGGGGATTATTGGCCAAATTGTTTTTCTGCTTCTTGGAGGGCACCCCTAAAGTTTTGCAGAAAAGTTGTCAGTCAAGGGAATTTGGAAATAGTTGATTAACTTGGTCTGCTGATGGGCTTCTAACTCCATCTGATATTTATAACATGATATTCCTGGTTCACATTCAACAGACAGAATTGCTCATTGCATTAAAAGCAGCACATTTACATTTATGATTGTGAATTCCTAATATTTTCTTAAAAATAAACAGCTCAATATGCAACTCAGATATTTGAAGTAAACGCAAAAGCGTAGTAACATTCATAAGCTTGATAAAATTCTGCTGGAGTTAAACATTTCCTCACTCTCACTGTATAAATGGGTGTATAGGGAAGAACCATCCTTACAATTTAAAAGAAGCAACATTCTGGGAGACAAGATAACGATAATTTTAGCAGTTATAGCTTTAAATATAACAAATACCATTGATCTTAAAGCCTAGTTTTAGCTTTCTATAAAAATATAAATTTTAATTGGCTTTGAATAAAAGGCAAATCAAAAGACATCCTATTCTTAAAACCCAGCTAGGTTTTAGGTATGAATTCAGTAGCCTGTATCTGAAATGATAATTCTTATATAAACTACCCATAATGATTAAAATTCATTCCTGAACCTCACTGCCTTAATCTTCACAGTAGTTTTTAGCGATATGGAGAAGTAGCAAAAGTGCTTATAACCCATACCTCATTAAGTACACTCGGTTTTTAAGACCTTATGCATTCAAAATTTATGCACTTCTCAGATGTAAAGAGATGGAGTTTTTATGTCAGATGGAACTCCACTATATACCTACATCAAGTAAAAAAGTCTCAGCATAAGACAAAATCAAGTCCAAATGAGACCTATAAGCACTTCACACCTAATGATAAAAGCAGTGTTCAGTGGAAAATGTCCCTCTCACAGAAGGACTTGTCAAAGATATAATCAGTGAAGCAGGGCAGAAGCAGTGTACACAGCTATTCAAAAACCCTGTTTCTGGTCAAAGACTTTAGACATTGTGCTGTCAGACTTTTCCTTGGGTTTTTGAATGAGGCTTAGCCTGAAAAGCAGCTATATGGCTCTTAGGCCACAGTTGCATGAGAGGTAGAAATTGAAGATGTGAAGACAGAGAGGAAAAATCATAGTGTGCCTGGATGCTCTCACTCAGGAGTTTTAAGTAGCTGTAGATCTCTGTAGTTTATGCCTCAGAGAATTAAATTATAGTGAGCTAAAGACTCTGATGCACAAATTCTGGTGATTCATATTGGGAAGATTTAACTGATCAGCAGGATGTTCTCGCCTCTAGCTGGAGACCTCTTCCATCAGGGTCATAACTTGGCCTGCCTTCAGCTTCTCTGCAGTGCTGCAGATATCACTATGTTTTATTAATTGCTTGCACAAGCAATTGGAGTTTGGATTAACTCTCGAGCTGATGAACAGTGGCACCAGGAATTAGACCTGCCCTTTCTCCTGCACATTTGCTTTGGTGACAGAAATAAGTGGGGAAGACAGGCAAGTGGAAAAGGCAGTGTCTTCTGTCATGCCAGCTAAATCTTGCAGAGCCTGTGTGTTAGGACCCTGAAGCCATCTTAGTATCTTTTTGCAGATTGAATGTGCTTTGAATTATGTGCCTAACCTTTTGCAAGCAGCAGGTTTGCCTTGACCTTCCTGAGTATGTCTGTGTGTAAACAGGTGGATAAAAAGGGGTCTTCTTCCCTGAAGAGACAAGCAGAAGAGGAAGGATTGCTGAGCAACCTGTTACCTGGTGGTACCTTAGGAGCACTTGTGCGGGAATGAAAAGGTATTTTTGCTTCTGGCTGGTTATGTTGCCTGGTTTTCTTACTGAAGTTGTAAGCCCGAGTCTAGGCAGGGGTGCTGAGTGACAAAAGATCTGTACTATCCACTTGAAGAAAAAAATATGCCAGCATGAGATAGGTGATGAACCCCATAGGGGAAGTTCAGAAGCGGCTGAACCACTGTGTATCAAAGGAAGTGAAATAAAAAGGACTGAGGGCATGAATAGGTTTCTATGTGACGACCTTGAGTGGCTCTCCTGCTGGCAGTGTCAGGATAAGGGGATGCTGTGGCTGTGCTCCCCAGGCTAGCAGGAGTTTCCCATGGAGGGACCTGGGCTGGCCACTGCTGGAGGGTTCAGTGGCAGAAGACAGGATGACTCTTCACTGCTTCTGCAGGTCAGGAACAGGAAAAAAACAGACTGAAAAGTTAAAAGCAACCATTGAGGCCACAAGACTGCCCTAAGTTAGTTCTTATTTGAATTATTAGTGAAACCAAGCCAATCCCTCCCCTTTTAATGCAACACTTTCCTGTGATGGAGAATCCAATTACCCTTTGTAAAATAGACCAGTGATTAAGTACAAACATTGTTTAAAAACAGCACTGAGTTTCGAGCCTCATTTCTTCTAGCTTTAGGTTCCAGTCAGTTGATCTTTGATGCATTTGACAGCAGATAACAGACTGAGATCTGCTCAAATTCTTCTTCTCCAGGTAGGAGTTTTTGGGACCTGTCCAAATAACCCCTCAGACCTGATGTGATAAGTAGCTTGAGCTCCTGGTGCTGGTGGATTTTATATTTTCTTTCAAATCCCTCCGTTATTCTTAGGAAATTTATTGGAATCTTTTATAAGTTTTTAGAGCTTTATAAGTTTTTTTGAGTGACAGATGCAGCTCTTCCATCACAGATGGCTGTCTTATATGCAGAGAAAATCTAAGCTCCCTACTTCTATCAATGCTCTTTAACTATACATCTAATGACTACATTTATCCAGGGCCACAGTGCTGTACTAAGAACTCACACTAAAGTGGCTATCTGCAAATCTGTCCTGGTGAAGATAATATTTGCCTACATTAGAAAAGCAGGGGAAGATTTATTTCTCTGCTGCCTTAGAATGCAAATACTTTTTCTTGGTAGCTCTGCTAAAATATGCAGGTTGCTGTTTCCCTCAGTCAGGGAGCCAGGCTCTCTAGCCCATCTAATATTCTGCAGTGACACGATCATGTTTTCCCATGTAAAGATTAGGAATCTGATTTTTGCAAGTATGATGCGTCCCACACTTGATCTATGGACAAAACAAAGAATTTATGTAGACTTGTAAATGCCAAGGGAGCAGAGGGAAACACACCACAACAACTGGCACTGCTCTTGCTTGATGTCTCCCAATGGCTTTATTATCAGGACTAGACACATTGTCAAATTTCCCCTCACTTGCAGAAAAAATTGAGAAAATTAGACAATATATCCCTGAAGGCTGCAAGCCCGGAGCTAATCTCTATAGCTCATCCCAAGGCTGTGCAGGACCACCCAAGGAACAACAGTTTGTGAAAGCAAAATAGTCAGCATGAAGTTTATTTATAACACCAGAGAGACCTGGGGGAACAGTGCTTAGGAGAGGGAAGAGCTCTCTGTACAGGTTCATATATTAGAGAATGAATGTTTAGTCCTTCATATCTCTACTTATGCTGTGAGTTTTGATCATGACAAGGTGGCTTGCCCATAACCTGCAAATATTAGAGGAAAAGCAGGTTGTATCCTGGAGGTTGTATCCCTTAACATCCCAGGGAAACAATGTGATTGATAGGTCTGGAGACATTTCTTATGTGCTAGCAGTGAATTACACAAATAGTTGTAAGCAAAACCAGCATGGTTAATGTAATGGCTATATGTCACCATGCTATAATGGACATACAAAAGAGCCTTCTGCTCTGGGTGGACTTGGAAGGAGGAAGGGTCCTTGGGATTAAGCACCATAGGATGTAGACTGGAGGCATGAAGATGCAGAAGAAAGTACATTTAAAAAGGGCATGACTCTCCATACCATTATTTTTAAGTGTCTCTTCAATGACAAAGGGCGCATGTGTTGGCACTGCAGACCTGTGGTTGACAGCACACGGGAGGGGGTGAGAGGAGGGTACAATGCAGGAGGGCTGGAAGGTGTGTGAGATGTCTTGGATCTAAGACAGCTGCCCATCTGGATGTGGCACTCAGTGCCATGGTCTGGTAACCACAGAGGTAGTGGATCAAGGGTTGGACTTGATCCCAGAGGTCTTTTCCAACCCAGATGATTCTATGATTCCATCTTCTAGGGAGTTACCTGACTAAAGTGACCACAAGCATTTTAAACCAGCATACAAATGAGAGCTAATTAAGCGACACTAACACCGCACATTTGCTCTAGTCATATTACTTAATGTCAATATTACAACAATGTAAATAACCAAACCACCAAGGTATTTAGGAGAAGCAATCCTTCAACAGCCTTTCTGCCAACATAAGAAGCTTGGGTAATAAACAATAGGAATTACACATTGCCATCTGTGGAAAGACATTGGATATGTTCAGGAGTAGTGAAGGCTGGTTGGAAAATCAAGATAGCCAGAGTGCTCAAATACCAGCCCCAGCCTCTAAATAGGGTAATAGGGGTGCGTGTATGTTTTGGTATTGTGGTAGACTGGGAGGAGCTCTCTGTGTCAAAGATGCCATAAAGTGTTTATTTCTAAAAGGCTTAGAGCTCTTACATGTTGATGATCACAAACAGAAGGGCCGTAAGACAGTGACTGAAAGGAGGAGAATGAGGGAAGTCAAAAGACCTTTGTAGGTTACCAAGAGCATTCCCTTATAATCTAAATGTGATAAGTAGAGGGAATGGGCAGAGGAAGTCAATTTTTTGAGCACATGTACATTGTTCCACTCACACCATAATCTCAGCATTTCAAAAATGGTTGGTAGATTTCTAAGATGAAAAACTCATTTTATATATCATTAAGAAAACTCTTTACTGGATTTTATTCTCTTGGATAAAGTAATGTGGTTCCTTCAAAAGAAAGTAAAAAACAGTGTCAAAATGTGAGTGATCAAACCCAACTGCATTTGCTGTTACTAACTAGAAGACAGATATATCCAGCAATCTCTCTCTCCCTCACTTCCTCTTGCTCTGAAAAAGGATAATTCTCAAAAGGCAAAACCACAGTGAGTAAAATTGAAACACCAGAGCACAAAGGATAATAGAAAATTCTTCAAGAAAAGCTTAGTAAATTTCAAGCCCCTGCAGTTCAGCAGTCACGGAAGAAACAAACCATATTGTGGTGGAGATTAGAAATGAGAGCAGCAATTATATATATGAAACCAAAGCCATGCATGCATGTTTATGCACATTCCCATATAGCAAATTGGAGTGTGAGGCTTTTAAATTCAACAGAAAATTTAGAAATTTGATAAAAGAGGCTAAAGACAGTGCTTAACTGCCTAAACCTCTTTGTTTCAAATAATTTCCTTAAATGTATGAGAAACAGATGAAACCTTAGCATTGGTTTAGGGAGACTCATAGACAAGGATGATAAAAGTATCAATCTTTATACTAAAAAAATAAAATTATTACGATGATGCTGTTTGAGTCACGATAGTTTAAACATTTCAGAAAAGCAAATTTGGCAGGACGTGATAAAATTTTTCATTAGACTTGTTATCATAAGATCAAAACTATCCGCTAGTCTAATAAAGATATTAACTCTCCCTGAAATCTTTGCCCCAGTATTGTTCAATAATTGTTCTGTGGTCAGAGAGAATCAGAATGATGGTCTCAGAGTGGTAACAAACACTTTTTCTTCTGTTCCTAATTAGGGAGGATGTTGAACAGTGACAGATGAATCTCAGGACTACAGTGTTTGTATCCAGGAGCACAGGAAGCATTGCCTGAGGTAATTATGAACTGCTTGCACATTTCTAGCAAGTCTTGGAAAACAAGGGCTGAGGGGTGGCAGAGCTAATACTATACCACAATTTAAAAGGGTAAAAATGGAAGACAATCCATAAGTAATTAATAGCAGAAGAATTGCTGTAGTTTTATGAAACATCAGTTTGCTCAGCTTAACGATGTCAACACAGTATATTTTGATTTCTGCAAAACAGTTGGAATCTCCCATATTGATGAAAAGATTTGCAGTCTGCAAATATCATGGTGGGCCCTTATTAGGTGGATCATATGCCAATAAATCTTCTGAACTGAAAATTTTAACTGTGAATGGAAAGCTGATATCCAAAGGAGAGTATGTCTGTCTGTTCTCCACAAGGACTGATTTCAGTACTGGTTTAACACTAGTGCTATTCAGCAATCATTCTTTATTATTTAGCAATTTTATAAATGATTTGGATTAAACATCACCATGTAGAGCTTGCAGTAATGCTCAAACTGGTGGAACTGCCAATAATATTGGCAAATATGCAACGTGATGTGTCTAGAGAGGATGATCCTGATGGGTCAGATTCTATGATTCATGACAGGCCTCACATTAACAGCATTTTATCTTCCAACATAGTCCTGAGATCTTTTCAGGGCTTATAGCATGAGGTATTGTGAACATGTGTACCAGCTGGGCTGCTGAGGTGGAGGATGCAGAGCTTAAGTGTAGAGAGGAGGGGCTGTCAAGCGTGAACGGTGATGTAGCAGTAGCTCTCTGCGGAGAGGTGTGGTTAACATTGCACTGCACCCCATCCTGATATCCTGACTGTGAAGTGCTGAAAAATTGGAGAGGATTCAGAAAAGAGCAACTAGGTTATGTGCAAATCTGAAAACATGCCCTGAGGATAGTAAGCCTGCAGTGGAAGTGAGATATTAATCAGAAGGTCCCAACCATTCACTGTTTAGGCAGCTTCAAAGGACTAATTTTTATTTTTCAACAGAGACAGTAAAGGTGTTATTATGTCTTTTTTTAATAAGGTCATGCTAAGTCTATACAAGGTAAAGAGATGATCTGTTTCTTGCATATGTCTACCTAGAGAAGAAGATGATTCTGGCAAAAGCCAGATCTGTAATGCAGAAGGAAAAAAAAGTAAGAACAGAGATAGGAGAGATATTCAGGAGCAGACATAAATAGATAAATGCACTATTTTTTATTTTTTTAAACTTAGAGATAACCACACATCTAGGCTTTTCATATTGGGGTCCCTATGTTGCTTAGATTTCTAACCACACTCAGCTAACTTACCTTGGGACTTGGCATTAATGCACCAGAACCATAGGCTTTTTGCAGATGATGCTGGGTGAGCTGGTCTGTGTTGTGTAGACAGTACTGTCAGAATTTCTTTCCTGGCCTGCAAATCTTAGCAGTGAGGAATGTCTCATCAGCTTAAATGAGAAGGGGCTTCAACTTGAAGAGGTGAAGAAGCTGAGTTGAAAACCTGTGGGAACCTGCTGGGAGTATTGACTTAAGGGAAGTTGAGAGCGTCCATATGGTGGATGAAAAATTTCATTTGTACAGCTGTTTAAACTGACAGAATCACATTAATTTTTTTCCCCCTCCTCCAGAATTCTAATGATCTTGTACAGCTTTAACTTTGCCATTATAAAATCATTACATATGATTCTATGATTCTTTCTTAGGAACGCAAATGCTCAACTTAGAAATCTCAAAAAACCTTTACAATCTGCAATAACAGTGTCTCGATGCTAAAAGCTGCAGAACACTCATCTAGCTTTTATGAAACCAAACCCTTAGGCAAAACTCATAAAAAAAAAAGAAAAAAAAAAAAAGAAAAAAGAAAAAAACCCAAGTAATTGGAAAAGGATGATTTCATTTCGAAGTACTTCACTTTTTGAAGTACTTCACTTTTTGCTATATAGTAAAATATATGTTGCTGTAATCTATGCCTGTATTCACAAACAGAATCTAAAAGGAGATAATATCATGCAAAGAGCACAGTGGCTTGATACATTTACTATTACCATACACTTGCAGAATCCAAATGAAACAAGAGTCCTTTGAATTCCATGTAAATAAATATGTATTTTAATAGCACTTAATGTCAGCTCATAAAGGGAAGCATGCTAGGGGAGTTCTTTAAAAGAAGATTACACTCTCTGCAAAATCCTTTCCTAGAAAGTGATTGAAAAGAAATATGAGCTTAAAAAATATAATCTCCGGCATAGGAAAGTCTCAGTTCCATTTTGTTCTTTCTCCTTTAGGAAAGTGGAAAGGTATTATTATGGCATATCAATCAATTTTGTTAGCATCTTTATTGTCTAATATTATCACTGTGTACATACTGATAATTCCTCCACATATTGTTTACCTTACTAGGTAAACAATTTTATCAGTCCCTGCTTCCTCCATGTAAAAGTTATCAAAAAAAGGTGTGTGTCTTGAATAATGCATGCACACAAAGCAGTTGGTGATACTTCAACATTATCCACCACTGACAAAATCTGTGAAAAATGTAAAGAACAGAAGGTCCCTCTCATTTGGGTAGCATAACCTCATGATCTTAGCCATAGTCAGTAGTACACCTTGTTGGCTTTGCCCTCAAACTCTATGAGTAACTTTCAGGAGAAGTGTGTTGTAATATGATGTATGAAGAATAAACTATAGTTGAAATGAGCAACTAAAAAACCCTGTACTTTACCACAAATCTTCTGTCAGACTCTGGTTTTGTTCAGAGTTCAGAACTGTTCAGATCTTGGGTTTCACCTGCATTCTCCAGAGGTGAAGAGGCAAGGTCAAAACTATGAGTGGTTGTCCCAGCATCTCTTTTGGCTCTTACATCTCATTCAACTCTTACACTGACTGCTTGCTTAGCCTGAAATAGCCAATAGTGAATCAACAGTGACATAGAGGAAGGTGGTACTGCAAGGAACCAACGCTATCTTCACGACTGATTCCTCCCCATCACATGTTTTAAGCACTGTATTATGAAGAACCACTGAACAACCCTTGCATGTACCTTTCCTTTCCTCACAAGCTATAAAATAAAATCAAGAAATGAGCTAAAATACTAAAACCTCCGAATACAGTGTACCAGTGGACAGATGAGGATGTTTCCAATATCCCAAGTCTTGCAAAGTGAGGTTTAGTTGGAATTGTTAGGAAGATTCAGATTGTTAGGAAGTAGGCCTTACCAAGCAACAAAGAAGACGGAAGCAAATAAACTAAGTCAGATGAGAAATAATGATCACTGTAAACTGATCTGGAGAAAAACTGTTTCAAGTCCAAACTAGATGATGAGTTTGACCCTGAACAAATGAGGGTAAGAAGCCAGCTGGGCATCTAGAGTAGTGGTGGGATAATGTCACTGAGCACACAGTATACTGTGTTCTGTGAACAAGTCCTTGGGCTTCAGAAGGAAGCTGAAAAGCCCAGCTCTTCAGGAACAAAAGATCCCCAGATTCTCTGTCCAAGTACTCCCAGAGATTTCAGGCATATGTAAATGCAGAATAAATAAAGCACAAACAAGCTTTATTTATGGACAAGCTCCAAACAACTCCCTGGCTTGCAAATACTGTGAAACTGGAGGTCTCAGGACTGCTATGGCAATCCTGTTTTAATCCCTTCTTTATACAAGCCCTTCCATAAATTTAACGTCCTCATTTTAAAACAATGGGAGGTCCAAACTCCCATTATTTTGTATGAAGACTGTCTCAAAGTTTCCTTTTTTTAGTTAATCAGAGCCTTTTTCCCTATTTCCATTCTAAATTTGTTCTTGATGAATTCACATCCATTGGATTTTGTACCAGTATTTTTCTTCATAGAATCAGAGAATATCTTAGGTTTGAAGGGACCTTAGAGATTATCTGCTCCAACCTCCGTGCAATGGGCAGGGATGCCTCTCATCTAGATGAGGTTTCTTAAGGCCACATCCAACTTGGCCTTGAACACTTCCAGGGAGGGGGCATCCACAATGTCTCTGGGCATTCTGTTCCAGAGTCTCATCACCCTCATACTGAAGAATTTCTTCCTAATATCCAGTCTAAATCTATTTTCCTTCAGTTTAAAACCATTTCCCTTGTCCTGTTGCTGGACACTTATGAAAAGTCCCTCTCCAGCTTTCCTGTATGTTCCCTTTGGGTATTGGAAAGCAGCTATAAGGTCTTCCCGGAGTCTTCTAGTCTTCAGGTTGAACAATTCCAACTCCTCCAGCCTGTCCTTGTATCAGAGATCATCTTTCTGGCCCTCCTCTGGACTCATTCCAACAGATCTATGTCCTTCCTATGGTGAGGACACCAGAACTAGACACAGTACTTTAGGTGAAATCTCACGAGTACAGAGTAAAAGGGGAGAATCACCTCTCTTGTTCTGTTGACCATACTCCTCTTGATGCATCCTAGGATATGGTTTGCGTTCCAAGCTGCATGAGTTTCGGGAAGAGCGCAAAGAAAAATAGAGACTGAGACAAAACCCAGGATGGTTGAAGCACAGCTCTCACTTTATTGATTACCACACACCATTATATAGAGCCTCAAAGGGAAGTGCTTGAAAGAGTCCAGCGCAGAGCTACTAAGATGATTAATGGAGTGGAACATCTCCCTTATGAGGAAAGGCTGAGGGAGCTGGGTCTCTTTAGTTTGGAGAAAAGGAGACTGAGGGGTGACCTCATCAATGTTTTCAAATATGTAAGGGGTGAGTGCCAGGGAGATGGAGTTAGGCTTTTCTCAGTGGTGACCAGCGATAGGACAAGGGATAATGGGTGTAAATTGAAGCATAGGAGGTTCAAGTTGAATATCAGAAAAAATTTTTTTACTGTAAGGGTGACAGAGCCCTGGAACAGGCTGCCCAGGGGGGTTGTGGAGTCTCCTTCACTGGAGACATTCAAAACCCGCCTGGACACGTTCCTGGGCGATGTACTCTAGGTGGCCCTGCTCTGGCAGGGGGGGTTGGACTAGATGATCTTTCGAGGTCCCTTCCAACCCCTAGGATTCTATGATTCTATGAAAGGCCATGCCTCTTTAGATAAGGTAATATAAGCATATTGCTGATTGGTACAGCACATTCTTCATATGCCACAGGTCATTATCTAACTGGCTAAATGCAATTGTTTATGTGCTGTCTATGTGATGCTTTCCCATCCTGTTATTCTTCTTTTCTGCGGCCAACTCCCTTATCTTTTGCCTGTAGCTGATCTTTTAATAACCTTGCAGCTGGGCCTCAAGGCCCTTAGCTCACTCTGGCTAAAGCTAGATAGTCAGGATTGCTGACATGTCCATTTTCTTCCAAAAACTCTCCAACACACGAATGCACTCCCAGATCATGTTGAGCTTCTTACTGATCAGCATCCTCAGGTCCTTCTCTTCAGGGCTACTCTCAACCCACTCTGTACTCAGCTTGTAATTGTGCCTGGGGTTGGTCTGACCCAGGGGAAGGACCTTGCACTTGGACTTGTGGAATCCCATGCAGTTGACACTGGCCCATTTCTCAGGCCTGTTATGGTCCCTCTGGATGGCATCCCTTCCCTCAAGTGAATCCACCACGCCACACAGCTTGGTGTCATAGGGAAACCTATAGAGGGTGCATTCAGTGCCATTTTCCATGTTGCTAACAAAAATATTAAACAGCAGTGGACCCAGAACAGACCCCCTTGGGAACTCCACTTGTTACTGGAACTTAAACAATTACTCTTTTCTTGATGTGAAGTTTCAGTTTCAATTATAAATATTCATGATCATGTGCTTTTGAAAAACAGAATTTGGACAGCCCACATCTTCTGGCACCAAGAAGTAACTGCTGATTGACTGCAGCTACTTCTGGAATTTAGATATTATGGTTTTTTTTGCCTAGTACTGTTGAAACATTCAAACCATCTCATGACAGACCTCTTGCAAGTTAGAAGTGAGAATATGATATAAATGGGACCAAGATTAACATTTCAGAGACCTGGTCTCCCTAGGCACATGCAACATCCTATCTGCACTAGAGTTTTAGAGCAGAACCAGAGTGTGTTTCGAAATTAATCTCCTGACCTTCCCTCTTCACTCCACTTGTGGTTACCACTGTGGAGTAGCCTTGAGCTACATGGAGTTTTCAGAGCAAAGTAGGGGCATGCACCTAATGCACTCTGTTCACTCTCCTTTTGGGTGTTGTGAAGTGCACATAAATATGCTGCTGGACCTCTGGTCTTCAGATGTTCCTCCCTGCAGTTCCACCTCTCTCTGGGCTGTGCTACCTGATAAGCCTTAGGTGTCCTGCATAAACTACAGCAGGTGGATTCAAGAATCTGTGCCCCATCCTTGACATCTGTAAAACAGGGCTAAATTGTGTTTTTTCTTGAGGTTGTTAGAATTACCAGTGACTTGTGCCATGTACGTAAAGCAGTAGCAACTTTTATATCCTTTTCATTTTTTGTGGCATCAGAAATTACCCGTTGCTCTTAATTAACAACAAACTGGGTAAAGGAAGGAAAAAAGTCACAGACAAGGAATTTACTGAAAACATGCTTTTGAAGAACTAAAAACAATAAGATGTTTTATTTGAATTTTGTAACTATTTTTGAAAGGAAAGAGTCTTTTGATATTTTGTATTACTTTTAAAAATTCCCACAACACATAATTTTTCATTTAAATGAATACAAATTTTATTTTAAAACATAAGACCTAATTATATAACAGAAGATCAACACATCCATATCAGAAAGATTTGCTTTTAGGTAAAATATGCCATTTTTTTACTTCATCCAGGATATACATTTTCTAGCGTTTTTCTTATTTTTCAGGTAAAACTCTACATTTTCTCGTCTAAAATAAATTTCTCATGAGTTTACCGAACAATCACAAAACTGAGATGAAAGAAAAAATCTGTTAATTCCCAAGCTAGCCAACAAAATAATGACAACCAGCAAAATAAACTGAGAGTGAGATTACTTTATCAACAAAAATCCCCACGTAACATCAATATTCAGTGCAAGCCTCACATGGCTGCTCTATATCGCTGGATTGCAGCTTTGGATCCTAGAACAGTACTTTGTGCACTAATACATCATTAATGTGTCTCCCTTTGCCTCAGAGCTGGCAGAGCATCTCTGCAGAGCATCTCTGATTGAGACTACAAGATGTGGAAGAAGGGAAGAAGGGTTTGCAACTTAGTGAAGCCCTGGCTTGGGATGTCCCTCCAGTGTAGTCACTATAAACAACTAAATTCTGAATATATGCACATATTTAAAGCATTCCTCTTTTCACTCACTTAGACTCAGTTAACAGCATGAATGAAATCTTTTAGTACAGTTTGATAATATTTCCAAGTTAAGCCATTTTCTTTCTTTCTTTTTCTTTTTTTTCTTTTTCTCTTGTCTTGTGTTGAGAAACAAAGACAAATATAACTGATATTTTTTCTTTTAGTTGTTGTGGTTTCAAATAAATAACTGGCTTCTACCCAGCAGTGATGAAGACTTTCCATCAAACTCAAAAGTCATATGAAACTCAACTGGTTGCTGGTTCTTGACTAGCTCCATCAGGATTTTCTTTGACATTATTAGCAACTGCAAATCTTCAGCAGAAAATAGCAAATGGAATAATTTAGCTGCCTCTGGAGCAGAACAAATTTTCTGTGTCAGAAGCTCATTGATTTGTTTCATGACTATTAATAAAAGTCACAAGGTAAATATTCTGGTATTGCATTTGCCTGGGCTTTTATGCAGGAGCTGGCAGAAATAGTCTCAGTGCCAGTTCCTGCTAGACACTTCTTAATGTACTAGATTCTTTATTTTCTTACTGTTTTTAGACTCCCAGGGGGCTGAATGTAAAAGGCTGCTCAGGTCTGTAAGACTCAATTCGCCAACTTGCCTCCAGGAAGGGACACACTGATAAAATGCAGGGGGACAAGTAATTAATACAAGATTAGATGCGATAGAGCATCTGTCATATTCTAGAAGAAAAGCAATAATGTAATGTGTAGCCATATTTTCAAAAAAGGCTTTTTGCAAAAATTGGTTTTGTTGGGTTTAGCTAGGGGAAACAGTGCTGGGTGGAGCTGGACATCTCACACTGCAGTTCTGCTTTGTGCCAGCATCAGTTATTTTTATTTCATCCTTGAGGGAGCAAATCAGCTGGGGAGCCTTGAGCTAGCCCTGAGAAGAATATTATCTTCTAGCAACCTGTAAAGAGCTGTGTATCTAATGGGCAACTGGATTGTTTTGTCCTGATTTACACGTGATTTAGGCAATGAGTTGCATAGATTTTCTCCTTTGCAGGGTTAAGATTAACCCCCTACTCTGATCATTTGCTGATGTGATAGTCTGCATATTAATATAATAATTCATATGTATCTTGAAAGCTTCAGTGATGGAGGATGGCTCTTTATTTTCAAAACTTCCTCACTCTTACAAGATCAATGACAGGAAGGAGATAATAAGGAATAAAACCGTATACTCTAAGACCAAAGCACATTTTATATTTCAGATATTTCTTTTCTCATTATCTAATGAAATTCAGGCACTCCCACTGGAATCAGTCTCCAGTCTTCTCTAGGAAAGGCAGAAAACGACGGTAATTCCATTTTGCATCCAGATTTTCCTAGTAAACAAAAAAAGTTCATTCCTCAACAAAAATGCATGCTCAGTAACACCATTTTCAGGAAGGAATAAATATTTTACAGGGAAGAGCCTCTGTTTATAGATACAGCTCTAATGGGAGCAGCCAGCCCCTTTCTTCCTCAGAGACTGACTTCGCTCTTCCATCGTATTTTGCTGCTGCTGGCAATCCACTGAACATTTTCCTTGAAGCCTCATGGTTCATTGTTGTGTATCTGGTGCTTTCAGTGGGAAAAAACATTCCCCTGGCACCTTTCCCTTCTGGATGTCAAAATGCACTGATGAGTTGTGCAATTTGCTTTGCAGGATATCTCCCTTCTGGAACATAATATTACACTTACTCTAGTAGTGTGGTGGGTGTTTGGAGTTCATGCTGAGCAGAATGCTTGCATACATTCCCTCCCTGAGATTTCAGACAACCATGACAACCTTTCCAAGAATAACTACGGGAACATGGTGGTTTTTGAAGTTTCATTTTGTGAGGAGTGTGCTGCCAATTTAATATCCAGACTTTTCTCTTTTTTTTTTTTTTTTTCCCAGAAAAATGATCTTTTATATCATTAACATTCATAATGTGTGAACATGCCAGCCCAATATAAGACATTTAAATTATTGACCCTTGACTATATAACAGTGACATAGCTAGCAATTCAGAAATGTTATTCCTGTATTATTTTTTCAAATATAAACTTGTTTTCCTATTATCAAAGATTTAATACAAATTTCTCAGCAAATTGCCATACAGTATCCAGTGCCATTAAATCAATCAAGGATAAATCTTTAAAGAGCATCACCACTGCAACCCTTTTAAACTGCCTGTATGCAAAACTCAGAGAACAGAAACAGAAAGAGAAACAAAACAACGTTTGAAGGAGAAGGTGGCAGAAGTTATATCAAGATGAATATCTGCCTTTTTCCTGTGAGTGAATCTCTTCTCTAAGACTCCTGTAAGGGTTTGCTTACGTGTGCAGCACTGTCTGCAGTTTCTCATCTGGTATTAAAGTGTACTTACTCCTGTTTGCTTCAACAGCACTGCCAGTAGAAATGAAATCTGGGCATAATTACTGAAGGTGACTTAGGAATTTAAGTTCTAATCACATTTTAAGGAAAGATATAGCATTGAAGGAGGGTGGAATGCACTTACTGTGCAAGACTTGTACCATGATAATTCCTTAGAAAACCCTTGATATCAGCATCAGGGAACACAGTGTGCTTACTCTAACAGAAATTGCATGCAGGGTGGAGCGGAGTGGAGACATTGCAACCAGGCTCTTTGGTAACATTGGGATCCAAAGGTACTGTGGGACTAATATGCTGAATATTTGATCCTTTAGGCCAACAGTCTGCCACCACAAAATAACATCATTTAGGGGAACTTTGCTCATTATAATCTCATTATAATACCAAAGCACACCTCCGTCCAAAAGGGTACCCACCTTCCAGGTGTGACCACCCATCACTGAGCTTAAGCTCTTAATTTTCTCTAGTCTATACCTTTAAAAATAAAGTGAGAGAACTTTGCACCAATCATGATTAAGTTATGTATAACTAGAGTCACCCAGGCTCCACCTGTAAAGTAAAATGGTATAAAAGTGGTTTAAGGATGTTAGGGAAGATACTATCACAGGGAATACTCCATACTCCTGATCTCTGGGATTGGTTGACAGACTGAGACTCTCTTCCTCTCCATAGGCATGCCTTTGAGTAAGATTTGAATACTTGAGCATCTCAGGTGCCTCCTTAGGAAGCTTATAAACCTTATAGAGTCACTTCATAACAACACATTCGTGGACAGGCTGTATTGCTTATATCCTTAGTATTTGCATGTGCTTTGCAGGCAGTGAATTTATTATCTAAATGAACTTGTGCATCTGTTGCTTCAATAAATTACACTATTCATTAATCTAGCTGTAAGAGTTCTCCTTGAATGTGACCAAACCTGTTAAGAGTGCCCAAGCTAGTTCATGTTAAGCACAACTAGAGGGATAGTTAGTACTGCGTTTGGAATTGTGAGAGTTCAGGATATGTACTGAAATCGACTGTACTATTAATGCTGAACTGGATATCACTAAGGACCTAAGGCCAGCTCCCCCTGTCCCCTCAGGTATCTGAGGACAAACCAGAATGCAAGGGCATTTATTTTCTGCCAAAGTGCTTTGTCTTTTAAAGCAACAGAAAAATTTGCATCTCCAATAGGACTGTCATGGATAAACAGCTGCAAAAATATATGTGTCCCTCCCCAGACAGAAGTTTTAGAAAGCTCAGAGGTTTTAGAAAGATGGAAAAGGTAATGATATAATTTGCAAAAGGCTGCGCCTGTTCAGAAGTTTCTTATCAAGACAGGAAAAATAAAAATAAAAAGGAGCAGGACCTAAAGAAGAAATGGAAGTCAAAAAGGCAGCTGAATTAATACCGTGTTTGAAAATGGAGCAGCTACAAAAACAGTTACAGGAAGAAATGAGGAAAAGCCAGTAGATGGAAGAAAAAGTTAGTGATGCTTATGCATCCCCATCCCATTGACATTGAACAAATTAAGAAATTGATTGCTATCCCCTGAAGACTGGCATGATTATATTTAGACTGATTTAGATAGTTCAGATGAAAATAACTCTCCATTTGTTTGAATCTCTGCAGTATATCAAACCAGTAGAAAGTGCCAGACCATGGGGTGGTGGGATACTATACCAAAAAAATTACAACATACAATCTGATCCAAATAGCTAATTTTCAGGAATGTTATGGCAGCAAACCAGAACATGTTTCCTTGTTTCCCTTAGATTCCTGGGAATATGAGGCTAGACCCATCATTAGAGCAGAATACATTCTGATTTCACTTGGTCCTGGATAGCTATTGATAAAACTTCCTATAGATACAAGAGCACAAATTTCAATACTAACTTCAATACTAAGACAACAGACATAGTATAGTTTCTCCTACGACCCTAATTATGGTCAGTGATCTGACTCAACTCAGTTATAGCTTTTTATTTTTAAAATTTATTTATTTATTTATTTTTTCATACTATGCAGCTTCCAGTTGCTGTTGACATGCATAGAGTAATAAAAGCTGAGCACTGTGCTTACAAATGGTAGAAATTCAGTATCACCTGCCTGTGTCAAGGTCCCTCTGATGGGCTTACAGGGCTAGCTAGGGGTCATGGTGAGCACAGTGAACATTTCCTCTGGTTCCCTCTCCTTCTGCTATGTCAAACTTGAATGTGCACTCTGAAGAGCCTCATGGTCCTTTGCTCTCAAAGCCCCAGGAGATGCTGGGCACCTTGGTGCTTTCATACAGGTGGGACACAATGTTTCCATCATCCTGAACTGCTAGAAATTCTTCATATTTCTGTGGCACAAGGTGGAACATTTCCATTGGCAGCAGAGAAGGTGGAGTCAACACAAAACTTTGTTGCACACTTTGTCCTCTCCCTGATCAGTTATGTCCCACAGACAAAAAAACAGTGGAACAACATGGACAAGGTCACAGGGATTGAGGTGGAAGGAGCTGGCTTCTCCCATCCCAACCTGCCAGCACCCTTGCATTTTTATCATGCTTTTTTGAGATAGGCTTTTTGCTGTTGTCCTTAAGGCAAGAGTATTTCTCAGCACAGACATGATGTAACGCTTCTTTTTTCCCTTCAGAGAGAAAGAAGGAGTTACAGTCTGTACTTTAACAATATCTCTGCAGTTAAATAACTCATTCTGCAGCTGTCTGTGAGAGCATCTTGCAATGTCAGTCTTGGAGTAACTAATTTTTCAGAGAAGGAGACTCCCTGGCAGAGAAATGACCTTGGATGAGGGAAGCAGCCAAGAGACTGCTTGCGGTTGTGCTGGGGGCTGCTTTTCCCACTGTTTTGCCACCTGGGAGTGATGACTGATACAGGCAAAACCTCACCCCAAAGTGTACTATGAGCAGAGGCAGAGCCAAGTACCATGTCCCTGGCTCCTTATGATGGCCCTGTCCTAAGCAGCTTGTTCCTCTGGCTCCATGGCTCTCTTCTGAGTCAGAAGTTGCAGCAGGAGAGAACTGCAGAGCCTTACCATTTTTGCCCTCTGTAGGGAATTTCAGACATTTCCCAAGGATGAAAAATGTTGCATCCTGGGGAAGGATGCCCCTTTCCAGCACCATGTAAGCCTGAGGTGCACAAGACAAATGTTGGACTAGTCAGCATGTCTCTAGGCAATGGGCATCACTGATAAGTCAAAACATCCATTGATGCTCAGCAGCTTGAAACAGTCATTGATGTCAGTGGCATGTTTTCCACAGACCAAGGCATGGGTGAGCTCCTCGTGCACCCTCATGTTTCCCAGCATGTTGCACATGCCCTTCAAGGGTGCTGCTCACCCACCTCTTTGGTGCTGTGCACCTCTGTCATTTAGCCTGCCTCTTGGCCTCTAGGTATGCTTGTCATTTATAGGCCAGCTTTCCTGGCCTTAGGCTCTGATGTATTCCCATAGGCAAAACATCTGATTTCAAGGTTCAAAAGTTTTATTTTGCTCAAAAAACTTCTGTCAGCTCCCACTGCTCAGCCCTGGTTTTCATGTCCTTCTCTGAGCCCAAGCCTCCAGCATTAAAGCCTTTTGAATAAGCACAGAGCAAGACCAGAATTTATTAGCGTTTTTATTATTTCACTTCCACAAAGTGAGTGTTGTGAAAGCCCGTCACAATAAATTCCTCTGAGATCTGATGGCCTGCACCTGATCAAAGATATTAGGGAAGCAGAGTGCTCAGCAAGTGCTTGCAGCAAGCACATGTGTGCCAGGAGTGCCATCATCCCCAAGGACTGATGTGGAGGAGAATAAAAGGAGACCAGAATTGTCCTGACAGCAGCCAGCATGTGAGAGTTGCTATGGAAAAGGGACTGTATGTTGATTGGGTTTTTTTTATATACCATACCTAAAAGCTTTGCAAAATCTGAATTTCTCTGGTGTAATGACCACGTTTCCTGAGGTGGATTTGCTAATTCATAATATTTTTTCCAGTGGAACTGGTTTGTAAACAAAAACCTTCCTTACTTTCCAAGAAGGAAAAATAAATCAGAAGTCAGAAATGATCTGTGGTCTGAGCATCTGCATAACCCACTAGATTTTACTTCAAAACAATCTCTCATGTGCCAGTACCTGCATCCGCTGCAGAAAAGCTTCTACTATTTGTCCAAACTGGCTCAAGAGGAGCTTGACAAAACTTAAAGAGTATATGCTGTTCTTTATCTTAAAAGCAACAAGTCAGACCTTTTTTCTTTTTTTTTTTTTTTTCCTCTTGAGTACCATGTGCACTGTTCCATTATGCCATTTTAAACTCTTACATTCTTCCACTAGATGAACCAGAAAAAACTCTGAGTGGAAAAGCTTACCCCTAAGGGAAGAAGTCTGAAGGAAGAGAATAACAATTTCTTCACCCTCAGTCATGGCAAAAGAAAGCTGTCCAGAAAAATTTGGTGAGGCTGCAGGTGTGAGAAAAGAGAAAGCAATATTCACTGCTCTGAAAGAACAACCAAACAACCTTTAAATTCATACCTGGTATGATGCATGGGTTGAGTCTAAAAGGCAGAGCAATCATGTTATAAAAAATGCTGGCAGCTAAAACAGAAACAGATACTGGGGAGCAGTGGTGGCTAACAGCATCCCATTCATATGTGAACCAGTGGATGCTCCAGAAATTCAGGACAGCTGCTTTATGCTTTCAGAGAAAACGGAAGCTTTTAATATGGATAGGTTGAAAATTGATATTGTATGCAACTGGGAGTTACTCCCACTAAAGGAAATGTTTAGGAAACCTTGATGAATCATCACAAGAACAAAATTAGCACGTAGTCACAAAACACTGGTGCTGAGAGATCATGGTTGCATTGCACTAGCTCGCCCCATCCTCTGGCCTCACCAAACCCAGCTGGCAAGAGCTGGTAAGCAATGGGGACAAGCCACCTCCAAGTCCCCACCTGAAGATGCTCTGTCCTTCCTCTTTGTCTGCAGGGCTTGCTGTACAAAGAACTAGGGAACACGAAGATGGAAAAAAAAGAAGTATGTTTGCAACAATTGCTCAGCAATTGGCACTTCTGGTTTCTGGCAGAGCTGTTAGCACTGCAAGTGGTGTCTTGTGACTTGCCAGACAAGCTGCTTTCTCCTGCTCTGACCAAATGGATGCTTTAGCTTTTAAAGTGCTACATGTGGAGAATATGTGGGCTTGGGGTAGAACCAGAGGGGCTAGTACCTCTCCCCTCCAAAAGCCAGGGCCAGCCCTTAAGTAGCTGTCAGGCTCTACTTGCTCCACAGACCCTTCAGATCATTCCACTGAGTAATATTCAAACACCATCTTTTATGTCCTGGCTCTTAAGAAGTACCAAGAACAATGCAGTACCAAAGCACAACATGTATATTTCTCCAGCTCTATTCTTTCTTCTTTGCTTATCATACACATTTGCACTAAAAAGACTGCCACTAGAACAAAGGAGTTGCACAAAATGGAGAGCAGGGAAGCTCCAGCCCTCTGTCTGTGCTCCTCCATGCAGCCCAGCAATCTGTTTTGTTGTAATGCCTGCACAAAAGGTGGGATGATACAAACTCAGTTATTTCACATGTTTTTTTCTGCAAGTTACTCTGATGTGACACGTGATCAAAAGCAATTCTGCGAAAGCACTGAAGTCTTGCACTTGTTTTACAGTGCCTAATATGCTGCCTGGGGAAAGCATGTCTTGCATATACATGTACAAATTTCCCAGGCTGTGCAGCTCCAGTGACTTCTGAGGAGTGGAGAAGAAGCTTGAATTAGTCCTCAGACAGTCTTGCCTTGGTTGATTTTTGGATCACCCAGGGAGCAGTGAGGGAAGGGGTCCCAGCACACTTGTCACCTTGCAGACACAAGGTGGAAAAGGAATTTACTTCCTCACTAGTGGAGGCATTAGTACCACATGCAGACACAGGAAGTACCCGAGAGTGTCAAATGGAATGGTCATTGCAGACAGGCTTTTTGGAGGTAGTAAATATTTGGTTAGAAATGGATTTGTTTAATGATAACCTAAAGGAAAGATGGAAAGAAAGCCCCGAGGTGATAAGATAGTGGGGGAATTGCATTCAGCAGTAGTAAAAGTGATGCTTGGTGATGAAACAAGTAATTTTGCATGTATATGTGCAAGTTCATCTGTAATTCAGCAGAGGAGCTCGTTTGGTTTCTTTCTAGGTAAGAATATACACAGAATCCCAGAAGGAGTGGCCAGCCCAGCTGCTTGACTGTTGAGAAGACAGAAGATTTTGTGGGCTCTCTCCTGCCCTCTCATCACCTTCCAGCCCTTCAACCACCCTATGCAGAGGGGACGGGGTTTACTTGGAGAGGCTGGGAGCTGAGACACTCAACTCCAATTCACCTTCCCCTTAACCAGGCTTTCTTCCCTTTATTTTTTTGTTCCATGCAGCTAGAGCAGGCAGGAGCTCAGGTGACTCAGTAGTCTGTTTACCTCCTTTCTGGGAATTTCAACTCAAAAAACCCTATCCTTATCCCAGGTAACAGGCAACAGTTGCCTACTTTTCAGGGAAGAATTTACCATGTTTTTTATTTTTTTTTTCCCTCTTTTAAACAGCATGTTGCTCTGGTGCTATTCTGTGATGTAGAGCCAAAAGGGCACACAAACAAATATGTGTTAGGAGTAGCTGGGGGTGATGGGGCAAGCATGGCCACTTTTTCATGGGTGAAAGGCAAGCAGTCCCTCTTCAATATGCAATTCACTGCAGTGCAGAGGGCAAATACTGAACTTACATATCCTGTTTGCCCTGCTTTAGAAGTCATTTATTGTGGAAATAGACCTTATGCTGGTTCTCTGAACAGTGATGAATATTAGTCTCAGTGCACAGGAGGCCCAGCTTAGGGAAATTAAACACTATTTTTCTATGAGCCTTCTCACTGCAAATTTTTCGCTCCCCTCATAAGAATTATCTGTATAGTCTAATTTTAAGCAAGAGAAATTTAAATCTGTCTCTTCCCTTCCTCCTTCCTCAACCCTGTTACTTCCATTTGCCGACACTAAAAATGAGTTAAACCCTCTGAAAGCCTCATTGGGACTCTCTCCTCACACCAGCCATCTTCTCTTTGCTGGATGAAGACCATAGGACATGGAAGATTTTGCCCTATCTGGGTGCAGCCTTAAAACAAATTGTACTACTTCTGAAATATGGCAAAAGCTCCTTCTAAGTGCTTTATTGTATTTTGCTTTCCTGGACTCTATCCCTCCCTCCCTTTCTCATTTGTAATTCTCCTTACTCTGCTAGCAGTGAGTGCTTCTCCAGGCTTGCCCCTCAAACACCTTTTTATTCTCATAGTCTTTTGGGAGGGGGAGAAAATCATGAGAGTAAGGACACCACTGGGTACCAGTCTTTGCATAATTAAAATAGGGCAGATGATTATCTTATCTCATGCAAAACTATGCACCCCTCCCCCAAATACTTTTCAGAGACTAAAAGGATGCTAAAAACTTGAATCTTCAAAGATCTCCCTATGAATGTCCATGCATCCTGACTGATGCATGATGACCTGATTCCTTAGATCCCTCTGAAGATTTCTGCCTACATTCTCCACTATTACCTACATGAAGCTTATAACTGGAGCTTTGAAAGAGTGAGGAAAGTGTGGAAATTGCAACAACTCGGGGTGCAAAGGAACCATGTGGTATGCCAACAGCCTCAGCTTGCTCACAGCCTTAAGCATTGCCATCTGTGTCTTCTTGGCAAGAGGATGCCAGAGAGAGCACTGCTGTCTCTCACCTTTTTAAGAAGCGACACGGGATCTTTAATTAGAAAAGAAATAACCAGGAGCCTCTTGGGCTGTGACTCACATGGGACCCTTCACAGAAAGAAAATAAATTAACTGTTCCTAAAGAGGAAACGAGCTAAAGGATTCCTGGATGGTTATTTTCCAGAAATTAGGTCAGGCCTAATTAGTTGCATAATTTGTTGCCTGATTACCTAACTAATTAACTGCTAGTGACCTTTTTAAACTTGTGGTGACAATTGGATGCATATTTCACAGAACAAGTCCCACTGTACTTTACAGACCACAGCTCCAATACTGTGAATTCTGGGACATAGTTTATCAATGGTGAAGCTCCCCTGCAATGCTATGGGATACATGGAGGTCTATCTAAAGCAACAAGGGGAGGGGCCAGATTGTAATTATATATGGTGTGATTTGGCCTCATTTGAGGTCTTGGGGCAAAGACAAGACAGTTTTGAATACAGGTTGTCTGTTTCTTCCCTTTAAGGATGGGAGGAAACATAACTTCAAGGCTGGCCCTCATGGACAAAAGCATGGATAAACTTTGAAACAGGTCTAACTCTTATAATGAGGGCAATCAGAATGAGAGTTCACTTTGGAGGAGTGGAGAAGGGTGATGCTTGCCTAGTTAACACTGCTACACAAAGGAGAGAGAAACTGAGACCAAAGGCACTACTGAGCTGGTGACTTCATTGGCTGTGAGCTATAGGACAGGTGCTGAAGCTGGGCACTGGTTACAATGGTGTTAAATATGTGGAAAAATATTCTGTAGGCAGAGTGTTACCACGAGATAGACCTCACCTGTATATGAAAAAATAGAATATTGACACCCTGAAAGCTTTTTCAGTGACTAATGAGTATTTCAGTTGGGACTCTGTTGGAATCAGTACAAAAAAGATGCCACAATCCAAAGTAGAAGGAAAACTGATGCTAAAAGCAGTGGTGTTGCCAGTAACAGTCATTGAAGGAAGAAGAACAAGTAGCCCAAGAGAAAGGCAATATCAGGTAGCAAGTGAAACTGAAGCTGCTGGAAAAGCCCTCAAACCTTGGTTAATTTAACATGGTGGTAAATGCACTGCCAGAGATATGCCACCTCTAGAAAAAAGTCTAACTCTACTCAATCTTTCACCTAGTCCATCCCTAATTTGGGTGTACTTTTTCAACTTTTGATGGTCCCACTTTCTCCAGACCATGTTTCCTCCCTTCCCCCAGCATGCTCACGGATGCCTCATGCCACCAAGCGTTGCCATCTGTGGGGCAAGGCAGAGCTGCAGCTGACAATGGGAGGAAGGAAAACTCTGAATCAACTTTGTAAAAAATAAGGTGTGTCTTTTCCATAAAATGTCTAGTGAATGTGCAGGAGGCAGGGAGATGGGTCTATGTGTTTCATCTGATTTATTGAAGTCAGCTGGCCTGAACGGTGACTATTTCAGAGCAGAATGTTTTCAGCTTGGAAAAGGGCCAGTTGTCTTCACAAGTCACTCACACTTGTGACAAGCAAAATAGGAGATAAAAACTGGAAGGCAGCATACAAGGACATATGTATGCCAGCACACAGAGAGCTCTGAGCAGACTTCTGATATTCCAACTATGGATTCATGTAGAAATATTTCTACAGAACATGTAATCTGTTCATACATGACTAGAGGTAAAGGCAGAGCATTTCTAAGCACAGGCAGCATGAGCATTCGTCATGGAAAGGACCAAGATGGTAAAGCTGAGGCAATTAAGAGACAAGAGGACAGGTGTCCAAGGGACACATACCTGTCCATACAGAGTAGGAAAGAAAAGAAGAAGAAACTGGGAGCATTTAAAGATAGTTAGGCATTTGTAGCTCACAAGTGACACACAGAATTGCAATGCAAAGGTGTAGGTGAAAAGTGGAGCCTGGCTGGACACTAGAGGATCTGCTATTTTCTTTTTTCCAGAGACAGCGTATGCATGTTATTTAGATCTACCTTTTGCTTTTTCTCTTTAGCAGAGTTACTTAGCAATGAAAAAAAACATGTGACCTGAACTTCCTTTTAGGTTTTTCTCTCCGTATGATTTTCTCATGCAAATTTCTCTTGCTTGTTCCCTGGGAACTATACTTCAGTCGAAATGACTCCTTTAATGCAGATTTTGAGCATTGGATATTTGGATGACTCATCAGGAAAATCCATATTCCTCCATCCTGCCCTGCAGTCTTCCACCCACTCATAAATATAGCACATGCCCATGTGTGAATTGCTCTCACTGTGATCCTTTATAATTTTTCCTCTTTTTTTTTTTTTCTTTTTTTTTTGAAGTGGTTGAGACTTGCTGCAGGTGTCCAGGCTGGGGTAACAAAGATCCAGGTAACACATGGCAAGCTCTGCATTAGACAGGAAAAAGAAAAGACAACATTTTAGTTACAATAAGGTTAAGTGAAGCATTCATTTGATGTGTTAGGCCTGGAAACATATTTTTGCCTCCTCAACATAATTTCTCTTGCAAAAAACAATGCTTTACAAAAGGTTTTCAGTGGAATTGAGGGGTAAGGGACAGAGGATCCCCTGCAGTTATTTAACAATTGAAATCCATTCCTGTGTACTTTCATGCCTTATTAAAGGTCACCTACTGGTCGGTGAAGAACTGTTAATGAAGAATTTAATTATCCAGATGACAGCTATAAAATCCGACTCCTGTTCTTGAATATTTTAAAGTATCAAGGCGCATATTTTAAAATATGTGCTTCTAAATGTATACTTAGATCAAAAACTCACTCTGGAGAAGAGTATATAAGTGCAATTAACATCTGCATACACAATGGGATATTACACATGCCTGTATTAAAGATGCAAATGGATGAGGAGGTTTGTATATGCTAACTTGACCATCTGAACCAGACTCACCTTTCATTTTTTTTTATTTTTATTTGAGGACAGATGGTTAAATTATTCCTTGAGGACAAATAATTTTGTTTAATTAACTCTTCTTAACAACAAAGCTGCATAAATTAAATGTTAGATTATCTGCCAGGTACTCAGTGGAATGATTAGAAGGGGATCTACAGGAAAGAAATGTGGTCAAATGATTTGAAGGCTTGCTAAATGAGATGCAAGCCTCACCTTGCATACTTAGCAAGCTCAAATGTAGACCTGCCTTCTAATGAGCAAATCTTGCTTGTTATAACTGTGTAACCCGCAGAACAACATTGTAAAGAAAATAGCTTATGGTTAATTTTTTCTTCTGAGTCAAGTTTCTTCTTTTATTGATGATTTTGGCCAGCTGCTCCCATTACCTTTACCTGTGGTGGCAATTTTTGTGATGTGGCCTTTGGTCCTCCAAGCTGAAGTGGCTACATTTCACACTTCCCATCACAACAGCAGATAATGTGTTTCTTGGGGAGGTCAGTTAGGGGTTCTCAAAGTCCATGCCTGAAAAAGTGATGCTTCCATCAGACAGAAGAAGCTGTTTATTGTGTCCTCAAAAGCAGCCAATTCTGCCATCATAGTCTCTTTATGCCACTCTGACAATGTCAACATAAGGGGAAAGAAAGCCATAATTCTTTATTTGGACAATTTAAGGGGCTTGGTGGAGATGGAAATGCAAGGGTCACATAAAGGTAGGGAAGACAACCAGAAGGCACTACAATATTGTAGACTGTCTGATATCCTTTGGAGTGAGCTAGCAACAGGCTTCAACTTGGAGCAAGTCTGAGGTTTCTCCTGTGAGTCAGAGCAAGCCTTTGACTCAGAGTCTTTGGTACCCCTGGCCTATCTCTCCTACACACACATGCACACACAGACACACCCTTGTCTGGACAAAAAAATCAATAAAAGAGAGCTTTGAAGCCCCTAGCTAAAAAAGAAACAAACAACCCACCAAAGAAAATCAGGCTGCATTGCATAAGATGAACCATTTATCTATATATTAAAATGAAGAAAAGCTCCTATCAAAGTTCTGTCAATGGTTTGTCTTATTTCACAAGAAATGTGCTTTAATAAATGAGATTGGTTAAAACAAAGACAGGTCAGTGCTGCTAGATTATCTGTTTGAGAGCTTTCAAACATACTTTTCTGTGCTTTGTTAACACCCTGGGAGGCTGCAGGAGGGTTTTCTTTGCAGAGTATCTAATCAGCCCAATTTCATTTGCAGGTCACAGTGACCTGACTGTGGAGGCTGTGCTGCACAAATGGAGCTCTCCAGATAAGCACAAACATTTATTGCATACTTCGTCAGCATATCTCTGGCCATACACTTGTTCTCAAGGCCCTTAGTTTTGATATTGGTTTTATTAAAATAGATTTCAGAAAGGGGAATGTAAAAGAGTTTAAAGATTACACTCATAAACATATTGGTCAGTGATGAGAAAAAACACACCAGACACCAGCAGGCATTTTTTTTCACAAGTGTGTATAAGCTGTATCTTGCTTTTTTTTTTTTCTTTTTTTCCTTTTATTTTTTTCCTTATCCCGCTTCCTTCAAATTAAAAAAAACACTTTAAAAAATTACTATAAACAGACCAATGTCCCACCTAGGGAAATATACATGTCTTACAATGCCCCTGACAATTTGGAGGATGCTTAAAATTAAAATCCAAAAATAATGAACACCAAGGACATATGAGGACTACAGAAGGATGCATTTGTCTTGGCAACCACCTCAACAATTTCTCAGCTTTGGAGCTGTTGCCACAGCCTGAGCTACCCCCAGAACTCCTTCACTGCACCTGTGGGCAGGATGACTTATGCCTCAAGTATCTCTGTGCTGTTCTACTAGGAATGAGGCCACATGCAGATTCCAGTTGCTATCCAAGTATTATCTCTTTTCTCCACTGGAGGAGGCATTGTGGGCTCGACAGCCTCCTCCTGCCAGTCCTGGTCTCACTCTGGCTACAGGACACAACCCTGCAAGGTCTCTTCTCAGGGGTTTTAATTTGTCAAGCGTATTTAACTGGGTCCTGACAATTATCTGGGCAATGGTTTTGCATGAAGCAGATGGGCTGTATCAAGCTCACATGCCTGACATAGCTGTGAGAGGATTTATGGAACTGGCTTCTAGACTATGCCTATACTGTGTCCAGTTATGGTATGCCCCCTGTAAGAAGGACATAGATCTTTTGGAATGAGTCCAGAGGAGGCCCACAAGGATGATCCAGGGGCTTGAGCCCCTCTTCTACAAGGAGAGGCTAAAGAACCTGGGATTGTTCAGCCTGGAGAAGAGAAGACTCCAGGAGGACCCTATAGCTGCCTTCTGATACCAGAAGGGAACCTACAGGAAGGCTGGAGAGGGACTTTTCATAAGTGTCCAGCAATAGGGAAAGGGGAGGTGGTTTTAAACTGATGGAGAATAGATTTAGACTTCTTAAGGAGAAGTTCTTCCGTGTGAGGGTGCTGAGACTATGGAACAGACTGCCCAGGAAAGTTGTGGATGCCCCCTCCCAGGAGGTGTTCAAGGCCAAGATGGATGAGGCTTTGAGCAGTCTTATCTAGGTGAGTGGTGTCCATGCCCATTGTAGGGAGACTGGAGTAGATGATCTCTAAGGCTCTTTCCAACCTAAGCCGTTCTATGGTTCCTGAACAGCCAGATCTCATCCTGTTGCCTTTGCAAATCATTAGGGCCCAGACAAACAGGTGTGATGCACTGTAAGGATTTGCCCCATTCATCACCAAAAATGGTCTAATATTTGCTAAAGAACATCCTTTAATTTTTGATGTAACAATAGATTCAGGAATTATTTTATTTATTTATTTATTTATTATTTTTATAATGCAACTAGAATATTTGTCATTTTGGAACATCGTCATTCAGATGTGTCCTCCATGATGGGCTTTAATGGCAGCACACCAGCACAATGTATATGACATAGAGCATTTGTGAATTAGTGAGTAGTTAGAACAGTTTGTCAGATATGTATTATTCTGTTTTACTTTTTCATTTTTCCTTCTCCTGGATCTTGGAGGGTGTGTTACTTGTGTTAAATAGTGAAATTTGCCCTCCCCAAAACACACTGTCTTTGATCTCCCTTGTTTTATGCACAAGGGAGCTGATGTTTCCTTCCCTGGTTAGGACTGAATGATTAATCATCTCCTGTAGGTATTCACACTAGGTTCAGATGCTGAAATGTGAAGCTGATGGCAAAAACTATGGATAGAACCATCAAGATCTGGCACTGAAATCTGTGGAGTAGTAGGCAGGAAATTTTCAAAGCACATCACATTTAATCATGAAGGCTCCGAAGGTTTATAATCTTATGGGGCAAAACCATGAATTTTTTGTGAGGGAGGAATGAAGGCCAGACTTCCTGTACTGGTGTCTTCTTTAAACCCACATACTTACACAAATATCCACCCACCTAAACATACCCACACACATGTAGGAATGAGAATACCCTACCCAACCCTAAATCTTTGTTGTGACTTGGAATGATTAAGCCTCACAAAGTTTGATAGTATAATCATACAAAAGTTCTTATGTTCATTATATGTTATTCAAAAACCCTATAAAATCAGGAAATCTTGATTAAGTTTTTTTTTTTTATTATTTTTTTTATTTCAACATATGCAGAGTATTTTTTCGTTCAGATCTTTCAATATACTTAGTCTCATGGAATTGTTTTGGTTGGAAAAGACCTTTAAGGTCACAGGCTATCCCTTCAATTTGATCTGTCATCTGATAAATGTACACATGAAGGATTTAGGGTTTTTTTAGAAAGGAAAGGACAAATAGACTATTAGGATGTCATAAAAGCTTTTAGGCATTGTCCCTTACACAGTCCAGAAAGTGCAACACAACCTGTCTCAGGTATCACATACGGTGAGCACATATGGTGAGCACCTCACCATACCCAAAGGGTCCAGACATACAAAAGTGATTTCAGCTCAACTTCGTGAGGGCAGCTTGAGAAACATTCCCCTTATGATGAAGGGTTTCTCCTGCTCTCATTCTTGCTATTTCTCACCTTGAAAACAAACTCCAAACCAAACTCCTTGATCCAAAGCCAGATGAACTCTGGTTCTCTGAGTCTGCAAATCTACATGTGCCCAAATCCTACCCAACGAGACACTTTTGTGAAGAGTAAGGCAGTTCCCTGCAGTGTGAAAAAGCAAAAATCAGTATAGCTGGTGATGCCCCCTGCCTTTCTGCTGTGGTCAACAGAAATGGAAGCCACAGAAGATATTGTCATTCCTAGTCAGTCTTTGATGAAGAAGAGCTTAAAGTTGGCCTTCTGTCTCCTTTAAACCCAGGAGACAGGATTAATGAAAAGAGATAATTATCTGTAATTTTTATAATATGCTTCCCAGGAAAAAAATTAATGCTACATATTTTTTTCTTTCAACTGTGCATAACCACTACTTGATTCTCCATAAGCAGCTAATATCTTCCTAGAATGAAAGGAATTTCTGCTTGAATTGTGGGAGATACCAGTTTAAAATCTTTATTTCTTGAGACAATTCTACAAGGATGCTTTGGCATATACTGAAGTTTTGGTTTTTGTCCTTCAAGAACATGTGAAGCTGGTGTCTCATCTCTTGTGGCTGTCCACTGAACAAAAATAGCAAAGTGGAAATATTTTTTTTCTCTTAAATAATTATACAGGCTAGGCTGAAGCAATTATTCAAATTCACAATGAAAGTGATTATCACACTGCCTCAGACACAAATTCATGCAAGCATGTCAGTTCAAGTGATTCAGAGGAACCAATGAATAAATAGTCCCATCACTTTTTTTTGATGCAGGAGGGCAATATCCATTTCTCATGTGGAAGATAGGAGCAGATGAGGAGGTCTCTGTTCTGTAAATCTGGGCTTGCATTTCGCAGCACCCAAACTTGCTCAACAGAACAAAGAAATCCCTGCGGAAAGTCTTTGTAAAAATGGCATAGAGAAAAGGGTTAGCACAGGAATTGATGGGGTAAAACAAAACCAGAAGTATCTTGGATTTGGACACTGTGATTAGAGGAACCTTGAGTGAGGCTGATATTGCAAAAAAAGATATGGGTGCCATGCAGAGGAAGTCTGTGAAGATCAGTATGGCCATGCGCTTGGCAATCTTGGTGTCACTGTTTGAAGAGATGACATTGGGGTTTCTCACAGTAAAGTAGATGCAGATGTAGCAGGTACATATAATCACAAATGCGAGTACATTCAACACTAAAAGGAATATAACATAAGCCTGAGAAAATGGTGTTTCTATATCCATGGGCAAACAGATGCTGACCTTCATGTAGCTGCTGACTCCAAATATGGGAAGCAGTGCCACTGTGAAAGCAAACATCCATCCAAAGATCATTATAATCACAGCATGATGAAATCGAACCTTGCGGTCCAGTTGCATGGCGTAGGTGATGGTGTGCCACCTCTCCAGAGTGATCACAGTCAGTGTGTAGACTGAGAGTTCACTTGCAAACACTGTAAAAAATCCTGCAGCATTGCATCCTGACCCAGTTTGCCAGTCTATGGCATAGTTGTAATACTGACTTTTCGTCTGGATATCTACAGATGCGATAAACAACAAATAGATACCTATGCAGAGATCTGCAAACGCAAGATTGCACATTAGAAAACGAGGTACAGTGAATTTGTATTGACTACTTATTAAAATAATGAGGACAACAGTGTTCCCAGTGATAGCTAAAATACTGATAAACCATATCAGGACTCTCAGAATGGTGTATCCCATGATATCTTCACATGGATTGAAAGCATCAGGTTTAGGTGAGCAGGCTACATTAACGATTTCATTGCATAAACCATAGTCAAATTCACTCTCTGCTGGGTCAAATCCTGTGCTGTAATTGGAAATATAATCTTCATCTGCAGATAGTCTTTGTATCTTGTTGCCATGCTGCTGATCAAGGTCTTGCTTGGCCTGAGGCATGCTACATATTGGATGTAATTCAGTGCTGAAATTGTAAAAAGAGTAGTGTTAGAAACTAAGAGACACAACACAAACCATACACTAAACAAGAAAACACCTAGCTTTAATAATAAGTTCAGTTTTTCTGATTAACTGGTTATATAGAATAGCCTGAAGCTTGAAATTAATAATCTGGTTGATCCCCATTTATAAAATATTGCATGAAAGTGCAAATGATTTGCAAGCATCTTAAAATGTAAGGGAAAGGAAAACCTGATGTTTGTTTACAAGCAAGCATGATGTGGTTATCAACATGGGCAGGCACATTCTGTAAGAAGTTTTCTTTATTTCAACCGAATTTCTCCCATCACCTGTCACTGATAAGTTGATTCTTGCATGAAGGAAACACTTGCTGATCAGTTTCTACATAAGACTGAACTGTGAAGAATGAGTAATTTCAGCTGTGCCCATAAAGACTTTGCATAATAGCAATAATGCTACTGTTTCTTAATATTACTCTCAAATTCCCTTTTTACTGATGTTTTTGGCTGTCATTGTCCCATATTCAGTCTTGTAACTCCTTCAGGGCACAGAACAACTCTACTTTGTTCAATTCATCCTTAGTATCCCATATAATATCAGTAACTGGCCATTAACACAAATAAATCAAATTAATAAGTTCATACAGTGTTCCAGATAATCTCTAGAAGTCAGACACCAACACAGATACAAAAACAAGACAGGGTAGAACATTTTGCTTAAAAACTGTTTTCCAAAGAAAATGGATTTGAAACCATGTTAAATGACACGAAACGAAGCCAAACCAAATGAAACCACTGAACAAATGCAATATTTTTGTAGAAACTGTAGTCACTTTGTTTCTGTGAGAAAATCTTTTAAAATCATTTTACATACTTTAGAAAAAAGGTAAGTAATTTAGAAAAGGTACTTAAAAGAAATAAAGAAAAAGTATTTCAAGAATAAATGTCTTTGAAGTTAAAATTAGTATTTTTTGACAGTTGTGTGTTTGGCTTTATTTCCTAGAGGATGAACTCTATGTCCTTCTTCTCCATGCCTAGACCAAAAGAGGAAACATGTTTTGACTGAGATAATAGAAAGATGATAAGCTCTGTCAAGCTAAGAAATACCAAGGTGTGTTAACAAGAAATGAAGGATCATACTGCTTCTCCTAGACCACCTTTGAAGTTTGGTGTCCCAAAAGCTTGCATACATAGCTTTAAATAAAATGGATCCATACCTAATCTGAGTTAGGGAATAAAAAAGCTGACAGTATATTACAAAATCAGCACAGCTCAGGCTCACTTGCAGTGTAGTTGGTGAAAAACTGTCTAGGCAAGTTAGACTGAAATTGTTGGACTATTGGTAACATCTTAAAAAGGAAGGCTCTTTTTTGTAACCTAATTTTACCCTTTGACTTTGTGGACTCAATATGTCTTCCAAAAATCAAGTTTAAAAGATCTGCAAGAAAGGAAAACTAATGAAGGCCCAGAACCAGAAGGTGAGGGACATTTCCTATGAGGTACTGATCATCCTCTACTATTATAAATATTTTTTATTTTACCTGTCAACTGAGACAGAAATCTGATTTTCTGTGAGGTCAAGTATGCACTATGGAGGTCACCATAGCAATAACAAGGCATTACATTTTGCTCCCTTGTGTTCTGCTCGCATAAGGATAAATGAGGGGGCCAGTGTATTGATCAATATATCAACAGTTCTCTAGCTGAAAGAGAATATAGGTTTCCAAGGAGCGATAACAGGAGAGTAAGTCCCTCAGTTTTGAGTGCAACAGGCACTCAAGGGCACTGAAAGCTACTGCAATAGGTAACTCTTCATAAAGCTACTGAGAAAAATGTTTTTATCCAGTCACTTCTCAGCCACGAGTTAAAAATAAACTTTTTCCCAAATTATGAACACATGAAAGCTAAATCTGTCCCCTGGTAAGACTGCTATGTAAGGCCAAAGAAGTATTTTTTATTACTACAATTTAGTCATTCTTGGATCACTTTACAGTCAGCAGTTCCAAATAAAATCAGGTTCCCCTGGCGTTAGTTTCTTTGTTCCAAGGATGAGTGGTGAGGAGTCTCCTGGCTGGTTATGAGTGCCAATGGGCAGTTTCAGGCTCCTGAGAAAAGGAGATGTGTTCTCTGGTACTGACTGGCTGCTTACCAGCTCTTAGCTCTGGGAAATTTGCCCTTTGTGTACATTCAGAGCAACAAACTACAACTTTTTTTGGCAAGGGATGATGCTTGCTCCTTTTGGAGGCAGTAGGTATGGTAACATAGTTCACAGAAGGCCAATTGCATCCTAGGTTGCATCAAAAGAATCATGGCGTATTGCATACAGTTCTGGAGCCCTCAATACAGAAAGGACATGAATCTGATGGAGTGTGCCCAGAGGAGGGCTACAAAAATGATCAGGGGGCTGGAACACCTCTCGGAAGACAGGATGAGGGAGCTGGGGTGTGGTCATCCTGGAGAAGAGAAGGCTCTGGGGAGACCTAATAGTGACCTTCCAGTATCTGAAGGGGAGCTACAGGAAGGCTGGAGAGGGACTGTTTATAAGGGCTTGTAGTGACAGGACAAGGGGCAATGGTTTTAAATTAGAGAAAAGTAGATTTTGATTGGATGTTAGGAAAAAAATCTTTACCAATAAGGGTGGTTGAAAAATGGAACAGATTACACAGGGAGGTACTTGAGGCCTCATCCCTGGAGATATTCAAGGTGAAGCTTGATGGGACTCTGAGCAACCTCACTTAGTTGAGGGTGTCCCTGCTTACTGCATGGGGACTGGACTAGATGACCTTTAGTGGTCCCTTCTAACCCAAATTATTCTGTGTTTCTGTGGTGCTACTAGTTTTTAATCTATATGTAACCCTCTGTTACTGTTTAACATCGCTTTGCTCAGGTAAACCCTCTGACAAACAAACTAGGGAAAGAGCAACTTAAATAGTAACAATAAAATTGGCAGTGCGCTGACAAAAATAAACAAAATTTACTGCCTTTGTACCAGTGGTTGTTTTACGCACTTCATCTGGATCCAGAGTAGGTTCTGTGCTAAGCCTGATCTCAAAAGAATCATCCTCACAGAAACATGACATCAAGTGAGTTGTGAGCAACTGATACTATGTTCTCATGAGACAAGCCCCAAACATGATTCCTGATGCTGCCAAGTCTTTTTTAAAAAGTACGATTTCAAGTGACACATCATCCAAAGAATAATGATCAATGTAAGGACAGAGTCAGATCAATGTCATTCTTCTAGGCACAAGGTGATCTTTATGTCAAAGAAAGCTGAAAGCTTGCTGAAGTTCATAATGTTCTATGTCAAGTTGAGTGTTTTAACATCCAGCCTCTGCTCTATCCACAGTTCAAGGATATTGTTTTCCAGTCTCAGAAAAATATGAGGGAAGTTCAATTTGTCCTAAAAAGTAGTTTACTGTGTGTTAGGCCAGCATCAGAATATTACAATGTGATAAACTTACAGATCATTATTTATCAGACAATTCTTTGTGGAATGAAGGAAAAAAAAATTAAAATCCTATCGTTTAATTTGTGTCAGTGCGGCAGACCTGTGCTTCATGCAACAGCCTCCAAAATTCAGAAAGCACAAACTTTAACAAGTTTAAGCCTTCTGTTATCATAACAGAGCCTATTTCCTGGTGCAAGCAGGTTTGGAAGAGGTGACTTGCTACGATTCACTATCCTATTTTATCTAAGACTCTCAAATGCTGCAAAAGAGAGAGGAAATCTTACATATACATGGCAATCAGAATGGGGCCACACATCCCTCTCTTCATGCCTTCTCAGATTTCCCATGTGAACATCAGCTGCTGCCATGATCCTTAGGAACTTCTCGGGGTGACAAGGAATCCTTCTTATCATCCCTGGGCTAGCTGGAATCATTCTGAGACCCAAACAGCCATGGGAGAGCAGCAGTTGCACAGCACATCAGGTCACATCATGGGTGTCACCACCCCAAGTAGTGCCTGCTGCACTGACCTAGGCACAGCTCTCACCAAAGAGGTTGTACACCTGGTGTCACCAAGCACTGCAAACTAGTACTAAACTAGTAAGAACATAATATTAAATGAATCAAGAGGCCTTCAGTACACCCTCAGCTTGTGTGATCTATCAAGAAACCTGCTTTGAAATGAAGGTGGGTGTAACTATTGTATGTGTGACTAACCTCTATTAAGTGTACAGAAATATTACTGTTATTCAAACTGAAGCAAATACATCCATTTTCTCTTTTTATGATGGAGGGAGGATATCAGTCTTCCACCAATTTCAGTACAAGACACATGACTGTGTGAAAGAAACTACCATTTTAATTATGTTTTAAAGCAGTTAACAGGATAAGTTGATGTAAATAATTGCTTCTAATAATTTTGCATTTATGATTAATATTTTTTGAAAGCTACATCTGATAACTATTAAATCATACATAGATACATTCAACTTCGTTCCATTGGCCAGGGTGATACAGTTCACTTGCACGTTTATTCAAGTAACCATACATCATATAAAGAAGAGCATCACCAACTTTCATACTATTTCTTACCATTACGTTACACCTGGTACTTTAGGGGGCCATGAAGTCATGACCAGAGACTTGCCCCACAGGTAGCCCCACCACTGAATGGTGCTCCAGCCCAGCTTGTTGGTCATCCATGATTGGGTTAGGTGAGTTCTGCACAGTTTGTAGGCATTTCTTTGCAAAATTGCACTTGCTCAGGATGTGGAAATGGCTCTCAGTGTGCCCCTTGGCTTCTTACCTGGCAGGGCAGAGGCTTCTGACAGTGGGGCTTTTCTAAGGGGTAAATGAGTGCTGTGGGCTTCATTTGCCTGGGGCAAGTGTGTTATAGTCTCATAGATTTGTTTGGGTTGGAAAAGACCTTTGGGATCATAAAGTCCAACCGTTAACCTAACATTACCAAGTCCACCAATCAACCGTGCCCCTAAGTGCCACAATTTCAAGTTTTTTACATACCTTCAGGGATAGTGACTCAATGGCTTCCCTGGGCAGCCTGTTCCAGTGTGAGAAAAGAATTTTCCATGGAAGTTATTTAAAGAAGAGACTAGACACTGAAAGTTTACCAAAAGATCCGGACCATTTCCTCCCTTAGCTTTCCTTCAATAGTAACTCTTAGTTTGTATTTGAAATTTCCAGTTGCCTAATTTAAGGGGTAGATTCTGGGATTTTGGTCCTGATTTAGTCCAAGAAGTCCAGAAGCCAAGTACCTTGAGAAATATAAACCACAGTGATATCAAGGTCCCTCTGCAGATTCATGGCTACACATACTTCCATTAGACTCTTCGGCAAATACCACTTTGCCACCAGTGCCAGAAGGACTGGAGCCATTTTTACTTAGCAAGGTACCAAGAACTATGTCTCCATATGCCTGCAGAAATATGTGAAAATGTCTCCTGATGATAAGCCACCTTATCAAAGTTTAGCATTTTAAATGAAAAATAGACAATGGGTGTTGAATTCCTTCCTATATCACTGCAGTCTTCATGATCATACTGGCACTGTTCACAAAGCTAGTTTTGCAAAGATATATTTATGCCATATTTATGTCATATTTATTACCTATCAACACAAACTAAGACCAGTTATTTTTCATTATTTGGTGACAGTACAATGCTAAAAGTAAAATAAATGGCTATTATAAATATTGAAATCGAAGCTACTAAATATCTATTATAAGTATTAAAATAGAAGCTACTAATAGTTAATACTTTCTCTGCATGGCTTTACCTTTCTTGGAAGCTTTAGGCAACTTCTGAAAACAACGTCCTGAAATGTAACACTGATCCATACCTTTTTTTCTGCCATGGAGAATTCCATGTCTTGGGGGACAACCAATAAAGGAAGAACTTTGAACAATAACAGGGGTTTCCGTAGGTACCAGTTCCTCATGTTTTCCAGTGACAGATTCTGAAGGTTCAGTAGCTAGTTAATGTATACACTTAAAGTCTATCTGAGCAGCTGAAAAATGCTTAATGAGAATCAGATACCTGCAGTCTCAGTGATGTTTGAAGTTTCACTTATACTTGCTAATGGAAAATTAAACCAAGCACTGAAAATTACTTTGGGAGTCTAAAAAAGCACTCCAACATCACACACCCCTCTTCTGATCTGGGAAGGGGTCTGCTCTAGGTTAACCATTTCAGAAATCCCATCCAGAAGTGTTGTGTAGGTGGGCTAGACAGCACATCTGTGATGCTTGGTTGGACAGTGTTTCAACATCTGTGTTGCTTTCTGAGAGTTTAAGATCCCTCAGTGGTCCTGTTACCCTTCCAAATTGATGGCCAAGTAGTGACCACCTTTTCTGCAAACAGCTTTGCCTCCAGCTACCTCCTGAAAAGTTCTCAAACTTTTCCTGTTGAATGCCTTCAGCATGGTTCCAAGCTGGTCCTGGATGGCAAGTCCCAGTGAAGATGGATCTATGACAGGCTGGGGCTAGAGCCTCAGCTATAGAAAATGATGATGCTAACACAGCTATCACATTCATTAATGTCTTGCAATGGAGAGGCAGTGCATTGTGGAACATGCATAAACTGGTATGTATTGTATAAGTATTTATTTATATTGATATACCTACCTGAACACACCTTTTCTATCCCAATTTTGAGCAACTTTATTGAATTCACTATCAAGTGCTGAGAAGCACCGAAAAAAAAAAAATGACAACACTTACTTTTGTCTTTTCCAGTTTGTAAATGCACAGCAATGGCTAGGATAGGTGAAGTTTGCCTCAATCAAAGATCTAAATTTGCTTAAATCAGGAAGCTTTTTTAAATTGTATGTAGACCTTGCTCTTAGCTTCTTAATGAGTTCTAATCCATGGCTTGGCAGGAAACTGATTCTTGTCCTTGAAATATCCCTTTAAGAAAACACATGAACATTTTGGTAAAAGGCAAATTTACTTCTGCTTGACAGTGGTCAGGTGTTTTAGACTGTCACGCTCATTTCTTTCTGGAAAGAGATCAATTGGAAATCTATGCTTAAAACAGGATCTGGGGGTGAGCTAGGTATTTCTCCAGGAAACCTGAACTAATAACTGCCGAAAATCAAGTGCTGTTAATCTGATCTGAGAAAAAAAAAAAAAAAAAAACAAACAAAAGAAAATAAATCTCCCACCTCTATGAATAAGAATTAGCAATGACATAAACCAACACTGCCATATGATTCTGGGTTTAGTAAACACCCAGTAAATGCTCCAACCACCCCAGAATACTGTTACAGGATAAAAAATGCTGATGAAAACACAACATAAGTTTTTTACACGAATGTCACATCATGCTAGATGGCTGTGGCAAAGGCAATAAACACAAAGAGAGAAGCCCACAGGGATGCACAGGTGTGAGGATAGGTTGTGGATATCAGGTTTTGTACTCATTAGTAAGATAAAGTGAACTGAGAGAGGGGTGACACAGTTCAAACTGTGAGGAACAAAAACAACAAAACATTTTCAGAGGTTTAAAAAAAGAGCACAGACTGAAATGAAGAAAGGGGGCAACATTGCAGGAGGTTAGGAGAGATGTTTATATGGAAGACAGTTACTGAGTGGGACAGCCTGTCATGGGCAGCAATGGAAATGGCAGCTAAGAACATAGTAAAGAGAGCATTAGCAAGGATTTTAAAAAGAAGATGATTCTACACACACTAAATCTTGACTTAGGGACCAGGGATGCTCCATCTCCAGACTAAGGGATAATCAGAAATCCAGAGTGTAATATATGGTACAAAAAGTCCCCATATTTCCCTCACTAGGGCACAAACTGCATCCCTTAGCTTGTGAGAGCAGAAGAGCATGTTTCTTTCCCATAGACCAACAGTAAAATGGACTATGGAAAATCACTGTGTCTTCCCTTAGCCCCTGATCTCCTCTGGTTTGAGACTGACCCAGGATGCAGTGCTTGCTGAGGCTGCTCTACTCGTTATTCATTGAGAAAATAAAGGAATTTTCCCTAATCACAGAACTGGACTGACAATACATGTAAGTTTTTCCATGCCCCCTACACTGTACAGATTTCAATTCATTCATAACAGTATGGTATCAAGACAACATATTATTTGATCTCTATTACTCAACACTCACAAACTGTTTTTATTATTGTCTTAATGCAGTAGAGTGGTGTCATGTGAGGAAGAGACCAGGTTTTAGCAGCCTGTAATAAACTTTAAACAGTTACTTTGTACTATATGGATATGTTCCCTCTATTCTCCATCTTAAGAAACAAAATCAATACTGAGAAATGGCTTTGTTTTAACTCATGGTCTCTAGCTTATGGATGATCATGTCTAACAAACTCATAGCTAATAAAGCAGATACTGGTGATGGGAAAGGTGATCTTTGTGTCCATGCTGTGCCCACAGGTGGAGGTTTTTAATCCAGACTCTGAAGGAATGCACCACCTTCAACAACTGGACCATGACCATTATGGGTCAATGATTTCCACAAGAGAAAGTGCAGTCCTAATGTACAGTATAGTGACAGATGAGTAAGAAGGCTCTTCTTTCATGATCTCAGTCAGGCTAAAAAGGTAATTTTCCATCCATAGAACATCAGATGTACTGGTAATACTGTAAAACTTTGCACACAAATAGTTCAGCGTTAGAAATTGAACTACCAAATGAATGTGAAGAACAGCAAAATCAACTTGAGAAACCTCCAGTCACAGCTTGCAAAGAAAATGCATTTAATTTTTGCTACAAGAAAGAATGCTTTTGCAAGTAAACATCAAGGATATTACTGCTGAAAAGATGTTCCACTGTCAGCCTTTTCCAAAAAGGTACGGTACTTTGAGAATGCGATGGAAATGAAGAAGAGAGCAGTAACCCATAATGTAACTCTTCATACCATAGGTTCACTGACCATCACAATGGGGAAAAAAGACCTTCAGAAGAGCTCTGATCTGAACTCAATCTTAACCAGGCTTTTGTCTCCTTCCTTACTTTTATTCCTATCCACTGACACCTGTGTGTAAAATATTTCAACAGATTCACTGTCGCCTTTCTACCTTTACTGGGGGACTCCTATCTCTCTCTGGGCATCTAGAGAGCCTCTATCTTTCTCAAGAGAGAAAGTCTCTAAGGAAGTGGTGAGACAAAAATTTACTCCCAAGTCTCTGATGCAGTTCTTAGGTGTCGTAGCTTGTGCTCAGAAACACCAGCAGTTGTGTGCAGCCACAGGCACTCAGATCCCACTGAAAACTGTCTTGAGGTAATGGTGACTGAGATCCATGAGCACCTTGCTGATGAGTTCTCTGCTCCTGAGATCTTGCTTTCCCTCTTATCACCCACCAAAGGGATCCTGCTGCAACTGTGTGATATATCCCATACCCATCCTTACAGGGAATGAGGCATCCCAATCCCTGTTCCTTTAAGGTAGGGATCTTATCTTTAGAATTAAGCTTCAGGGCTGCAGGGACAGATCTTCAGAGGTAAGCAATTCAGATTTAAGCAATGAGAATCCACTCATCTATTGCTGGTTTTGCTCACACAAAATACTAATAGCGTTTTTCTCAGGAAAATATGTGGCAGAACTACTCTCTTAGAGAGCTTAATCAACTGTGGACAGGAATCTGAATCTAAAGCCCTGGAATTAAATACTTCCAAAAACTTGAGGACAAAGTGAAAAGACATAGATCTAGACTGAAATTTCAGACACAGATTCAATTTTTTTTAATACTCAGAACTGCACTACCACTTTTGAACTCCAGATTTTGTGAGATGTTGAAAGGCAGACTGGCATTTACAGGCTCTCCTCTCTTATCTATGGAGTTAAAAGTAAGAAAAATAACAACTGAACATTACTTACAAAACAACAGGCCCATTGGCTCCTTGGAAGACCTCATTTGGTAATGTTTCTAGGTTGTGATTATCACTTAGATTTCTGAAAAACACAATTATACTGATGCTAAAACAGTCTGAGGTTAAAAAAAACTTAAGAAGTTACTACCTTCTAATAATTGCTTTTCAGAATAGTAAGAAACAGAAATAGTTACAGCTCATCCAGGTAGGTTCCATTGAATGCATGATTTTCAATTTCCCGAATCCCATTTTTATTTAGCCATCTGCAATAGAGAAAAACAAAAAAAGAAATAGTTGTGTTCTTATTTGAGCTTTATAAATAAAATGCATGTAATTTGAATCAGTAAAAGCATTCTCAAGCAAATAAAAGTATTAACTGAATATGCAAAGAATGAAATTTCTGTGAATAGCAGCTGGTAAGATCCAAATAATTGGAGAAAGGTTTTTGACAGTACAGATGAGGATAGGGCCAATGAGCACTGCCACCAGAGATAATAGCTATAGTAAGTTTCTGAAGTGAGGGCAGAGCTGACAAAGATGCTGGGTCTGTTCATGGCTCCCCTGGGAGGGATGTAGCCAAGTAAATGGGGCTGTTCCAGATTCATCCCAGGATGCATGAGACCAGCATCTTTCCTGCTGGGGCTGTCAGTGGTGCTTAGTTTTACTTCTTTTAAAACATTGGGCCATGGATTAACATTTGCCAGTTATCAGAAAAACAAAGACAGTTGTCTTCTGTGGTCTCATGTCTCATTGGGACATGTGGAGGAGGGAGGTTGACTGTCACCAAGTTGGGAAGAAGGGCAGGAACATGGTAGCAGCAGTGTCAAACTGTCTGGGAAGTGGCTGACTGCTCCTATGTCCACTGCCTTGACAAATCTTCCTCCCTGTCTGCTCCTCTGCCTCAGCCTCATCTCCCTGGGTTCCATCCCCTGAGAGGAGATGGGTAGTGAACTTGGGAAGCAAAGCTCCTGGGGGCTTTCTGCCAAGTTTTTACTGTAGTGCATTAACTAATTAATGTTTAATGTCCTTCCGTCTCTTCCCTTCATGGTCATAAAAATTTACATTTTGGGTCAGTTATATTTATCATTGTTACGATGAAATCTTTCATCTCACTTTAAGCATCACTGCACCTCATGTCCTCCTCAACAGGCAACGACAGGTCTGATTGACGGTAAAAATGGCATGATTTAATTAAACCATCAGCAAATCTGGATGTTTTTTTTCTAATTCACACTGAAAGCTGAGCATGAAAATGCACTTATCTAAAGTCTGAGGTGGTGAGCTAAGGTCAGCACAACAATCAGTTCTGGGTCTAGCTCAAACGATTACTCTTTTGACCCTGACAGGCAGATGTACATAACTCCATGACTATAATGTCTGTCAGGTCAGATCAGGAGAACTGTCACCATCCTCTTCAATTGTAAGCACCATTAGACATGTGTGAGCAAGCACAGAGGAGAGACATGTCTCTGCTTACAGCATTTAAAACATTTATTATATTACATTATATTGATCTTACCCATTTATAGCTGCCAAGCTGATATATATGCTTTTAATCACAATATTAGCAATTGCTCCATTGTCTCAAATATTCCAATAATAAGGCACTCGGATACTAAGGTTGCAAAATCAGAGTCAGTGGTGCTATGCAGGGTGGGCTGTACACTCTTGTCACCTGTCTAATGGTATTGAAGTAATAAAAAGAGCAAAAAAAAACCAAACAAACCAAAAACCTAAATCCAAAGATGTCATTATGTTTCATGTAGATAAATTTTGATTGAGAAAAGTTCTCCCCTTGCTTGGACCAGAATCCTCACTGGCAATGGAGGCAGAGATCCAGAACTTGGGCATATGGGCTTTTATTCACTATTTCACAGCTATAGCAGAATTTTAAAAACACACTTTAAAATTCACTTGGTGGAGGAGGACACTGCCCCTGAGGTATTATTTACACCCTGTTTCAGGGCAGGGAAACTGTACTTTAGGCTCTAAGTGTCACGCAGATTTGGAAGCAAGGTGAATTTCTTCCATATATTCCTAACACTTCTCTACCAAATATATCTGAGGTTCCAGCTTGTTTTGATCTCATTCACAGTGTAAGATCAGTTGCAATCCAAGTTACTGCCATAAACAGGCTTGTAGTCTGTCACAGCTAAACCTGCTAAAATTTGATGTCTCCAGAAGCAGGGATTCAATGTGTTCTGGTCACTATTTGTGTTTTTGACAAGCCTAATTTCCCTTTCCTTCTTTTTTTTTTTTTTTTTTTTTTTTTTTTTCCCCTGTGACAGTAAACGGTAACTCTATTGCATTGCATAGTGACTTCAGTTTTGTATAAATACCAGCAAATTTGGGTCACATATCTTTTAAATACCTCCAGAGATGGTGACTCCACCGCTTCCCTGACCAGCCCATAACAGTGCCTGACAACTTTTTAGTGAGGAGGTTTTTCCTAATATCCATCTAATATCCTCAGCACAACTTGAGGCCATTTCCTCTTGTCCTATTTCTTGTTAACTGGGAGAAGACACCAACCCCCACCTCATTTCATTCTCCTGGTGGACATCTTCAGGAGATATTCACAGGGAATAATTGTGACAGCAGGGCAGTGGGGAAATGCTGCACAAACAGGGTGGGCACATGCTGTTGAAGCAGGACAGAGAGGTCAAATCACAGTAAAAATATGTAATATTTATCTCATCTCTTAGTGGTATTATGGAAATAAATACAGTACTTGCTGTGCAGTGTTCTGAAAAAGTCCCACCTGAGCAGCAAATAAACCTCCTGGGAGAAAAAATATTACATTTAGAGTACTGTGACTGAATATATATCTGAGAAAATGGTATGTGTGTTTAAAACTTCAGGGAACCTGACATAGTCAAGAGCTTCTGCATAACTGATAGGAGGAAAGGGGAGATAAGTTAAGTGACTTGTTACTGGCCTCTCCTCAAATATTGATGATCTGACCTCGCTCCCACTAAAATCAAAGTCAGCCCGATCAGTCAATCAGATCTTGCTTGTCTGCTTTGGTATGCAAGGGAAAATGCACACACACAGTGGGAAATTTTTCCGGTCTGGCCACTGGCATGGTGAAATGAAGGTAACTTGTTAACAAGCAAAGAGTACATTTTGATGCACCAACAGAAAGGATCAAAGAAGATGTATAGTTCATTAAAAAACATCACTGTTCAAGACAAATGTAGAGTCATGTAACCATATAGCTTGAAACTGCATTTTGAACCAGACTGTATCAGTGCATTAACACTGTGAACAAATATACTGCATTTCCACAACATCTACATATATTTTACCTGACTAGTAAATGTCTTTGAATGATGTGTCTGACTGTAAATATTTATGAGTTATGCCATCCATTTGAACATAATTTGTATCATGTGGAACTGTTGTTGTAACTGGAATACATTTAACTCTGGCATCAGTAATTACTAAATTTGCTTTATGCTGTGCTTCTAAAGTAGAGAGCAGGATTAGAATAGAACAGAAAATAAACAAAAAACAGGAATGCATTTATTTTCATGGCAGAAAAACTTAACACAGAGATCTCATGGGTAAGGGAGAAGTCTAAAACCTCAAAATTAAATTGGAAGTATATAAAATAATGCCCATCCCCTGATATCCTTGACCTTATTCTGGACAAGAAATGACCTAATGAGGACAATAATGGATTTGCTATGTCTTACTCACAGAATCACACTTTCAGAACTCAGGCCCATGAATGAATTTCTTTTGATTGTACGTATATTGATATTGTCCTGAATATCTCTGCAAAATAAAACACAAGAGAAATGACATATTTTTATATTTCCGTGTGCCTTTAAATATGAAATGCTATTTCAAATGCAGTATTTTTCCTAATAGTCAGTTTGAGGAGCTATTTTAGACAAAAGGTGATGACTTATGTTTTTAAGACATTTTGTCTGCAGAATTTGAACCTTCCTGGTAAATAAGCCTGGAGAAAACACTACTATCCCTCCCACACTTTTCTCTCAAATAGCCTGAAGCCATTAAAATGTATAAATGCTTGAGTCTTATTATCCTGACCTTGATGAAGTTGTTCCTCCAGCAAACACACTAGAAAGAAAATGCAAGCTGAGTGGCTTCTAGGCCATCCCTTCTTGCAAGCTCCCAGCCAGAATCAGGAAAAGTCATTTGCTTTTTTGGCCAGATTCAGCAGGGTACCTACCAGCCCATGAATCATTCTGCTGCCAACGTCAACAGGCTTGCTTATCAGCTTTGTATGTAGTTAAAACCTAAGACATAGGGTCCTTGTCAATGCAGTTTGTAGAACTGTCAAGGAGGCACTTTAGAAGTTTTGATGGATGTGAGAAAAGGAAAGGCAGATATATGTTGAGTTGCTTGCTCAAAATAGGCCTCAAAGAAGTTGAACAGTATGACATAATTTAAACTGGGGATATGATTGTTTTCATAATGTTTCTGTTGGAAAGCATGGAATGAAATGAATTACCTGCAAAGCTTGAAATTAAGTGTAATTCCAAAATTATCTCATGCAGGCAGATGAATATGTCCACAACTCTGCATTAAATGACATTTGATCAGAGGATTCATCCTGCAAACTGAGGTCAGCAGAGGAAGGAATAGGCAGGGAGCAGAACCCATAGAAATGAAGTGTACCTCCCTGCGAAGAATCTGGCAAGCTTTTTGTAAACATCCATGACCTGTCAAGATATACCTTTGGGACATAAATATTGGCACAACTGAAGCCAATGGGAATTTTCTTATTGACCTCTGTGTGGCCAGGGCTTGAAACAAGGTCTAGTTGGGGGTCCTAAGTAGTATCAAGGCCCAGTTATTACAGGAAAGTGAGGAATTTCACCCGAAAAAAACCCAACCTCTTTCTCAGTACGACACAGTAATTAAAATCTAGTTAAGACTAATGATAAACATGAAGGCAGGCAGCAGGAAGGCTCTGTAGCTCTGTATCTGTTGCATTTACTTGATGGTTCTCAAAATTATGTATGGTTCTCAAAATTATGTATGCCAACTGTATTACAGAAATTTATTTCTTATGTTATTTGAGCGTATGCTGCGTTCAGCAGCCCTCATCCATGTTTTGTATGCATTTTTTTTTATATTAATGAACACTGCTAAGAGAATTGCAGGATTAATGTTTCTACAGCTTGAAATCTTCTAATAAAAAATTTGAACATTCAGAACTTTGCCTGTGCATTGACAATATATCTTGTCCAATGGAAGAGAAGACATAGTTGCTCATTTCCTGGGGTTTCTGCTTTCATTTATTGAAAGCTGCTGACTGAAGAATTTCTGTTGAGATTGTTTTCAGTGAAAAAAACTCTAGTTTTTGCTGAGATAGCAATTTTTTTCAGAGAAATGGAACCTTTTTACAGAAAAAAAACCCTGCTCTCGCACAAAATTTGCTACAAATGGTTTTTGTCTGTTGGCATTGGAATTATTCATAGAAAAATAGAATTCATTCACCGGACTGCCATAGCATGGTAGAGATATCTCTGTGGGGATTTTTTTTTTTTTAATTATTTATTTTTTCTCTGTGATGTTGCCACCTCTCCTTGGAAAATCACTCTGAGATCAGCAACATTTCCCATGCAGGATGAAGAACTGTCACCAGGTGGCAACATATTTCCACTGCTACGAGCCTGGATTGACTTTCAGCTGGTGAAAAAGGAGTAAAATGATGTCATCCATTCCCTGGGCCATCCAGGCACATACTCATAATTTAGCTAGGGGAAGAGTGGTCTGTAAAGTGCAAGCTATAGGGCTGTGTAGGATGGATACCTGTCTACAAAATTATGATGCAAAACACTACTGTAAAACTAATAAACAAACACAAGGGAAATCATGTCTTGAAAGGTTTTGTTGGAGAGGCAGAACATTCAAAGGGAGGTGTTAAAAAGTGAAAAGGAGGCTTTAAAACTTACAGTAAAACTTTCTGGAAAGAGTGTACCTTATGGAGAGCAGGTAAAATCCGAAGGCCAGTGTTTGATATTAACCTAAGGGGGAGAACAGATGAAGATTATTTGCTCTGTCCCACAAACAAAACAAAAATTAAAAAAAGAAGAAAGAACAGTGTACTTAAAATGGTAGCCTCAAAAGTCAGAATTTAGTCACAGATGCAGGGCTGCACTCACAGGAAACTTGACTCTGTAACCTAAAAAACCATTTTTTTTGAGAAACCCTACCTTGGCTAGTAACATGGTACCTCCTGAGGTCCAGTATTAATTTCCCAACCTTATTCTAAGAAATCAATTGCAGTGACACAGGATAATTATTTTGAGAGTAGCTCTTTAAAAGTATCAACTCACTTACCACAATTTTAAATTTCTACTGTATTAAAGAATATATTAATTCCTCTGGAAATAACATTATTTCATGAAAGTAAGAGACAATTTCCAATAGCAAGGAAAGGAACACAGGGGAACATTTCAGCAACTTGTATGGCTGGAAATGAGCCTAGGTCACCATATTTAAACTACCTCCAGCCTCCCAACAGTTAAAGCACCTCTGGCCTCTGTGTTGCAGTTACTGTCCCTGAAATTATCCCAGAAATGATGACTCTAAAGGGCAACCTTGTGCCCGCTGCCAGTGAGGAAGCAGGGCCACAAGTATCCACAGAGATGTACCACATCTAATTTAAGCAGATTGTGTTATCTACAGCAGTAGCAAAGGCAGGAGGAGCATCACATTGTCATTCATCAGAACGTGGCTGGTGGCTGTTGATGGCTGTAAGGAGGGCTAAGCAAAGGAGGGAGGAGGAGATGGACAGGCTGGAAAATTTTCCCAGCCACCAAAATATCTCATTAGTATGCTGATACTATCAAAAAAAGAGAAAATTTGGGTTTTTGAAAGAATAGTTATCTCTTTGTATTTTTAATATGTGAGATGCTAGAGAAGTTAACCTTTCAATGAGAATGTTAGTCCCTTAAGAAAAAACATTAGTAGTATATGGAAAGTATTTTCTATCCTGGCACTTCAAAAGAACAATGTTCTTTCACTCCTGCATGTGATTTTTTTTTTTACATAGTTTCATTCCTGAATAATTGAATGGTGATGAAAAGCACTGATTGAGGATGGAATAAAATAACAGCATTCATTTGATTCTTGTTATATACTTAGTTTATTTCAGGATATACACAAGCTTTTAGGTGTCATAAACTGAACTGAAACCGAACACCTACACATGGCAACTAGATCCTATGTTTAGGTACCCAATGTGACACACAGGTCATTCACTCTATAAGTATTGTTCTGGGCTCCATGAGGTGATATCTGGATATCCTCAGATGCTCAGATAGAAAATGAAACTTATTATCTGTCTCAGAGCAAAAAGAAATGCATTATATGCAGAAAAAAAAAGGGGGGGGTTATTCAAGAAACTAATTTGGGAAAGCTGCTGAATTTCACAACTGTTGCATCTCAGGAGTGGTCTGGATTTGCATTAGCTTAAAAATAACAGCTGTCACATATGACCAAGAAAGCTCTACAGAAACTCCATCGAAAAACTTACATATAGCAAAATGCATACATATTACATATAGTAAAATACAAAGCATGTTTAATGAAGCATATGTATTTGACACGGTCCTTGTTATTTAAAGTAAGTACTTCTGCACTTACACTTTGTGAAAGGAGAATTAGAAGCAATAGAAGAACCTGCAACTTCCCCCTTACAGTAGTTTAAAATACACTCTCTAAACTACTGGAGAAATACAAGGTTTTAGTTGAAAGCCTCTTAATTTTCAAGGAGTCTTGCATTCATTGATGCTAAAACTTCATGAAGTTCTTTTTATGAGCCATTTTAAAAATACAAATTACGGCACACTTTTTCTTAGAGGGCAAATGAATAATCAGAAGCTGCCAGATAGTGTTTGGATACTGCAAGAGAGAGAAGACAAGAGAAGTTTCCTTTTCTTTAGTACTTTCTCAAGGAAATCTCTATCCTCAAGTTGCAGTAATGAAAGATGATGGTACTATATATAACATATAGTACTCAAATGCTGCTTTCAATGGCAGCATACTCCTAACATCAAGATGCCAAACTCTTTAGCATAGCTTTCACTATACATGAGTGAAGAAAGCTGTTCATGCCCAATGATGATGATGCCATAGTCCTGATCTTTCCAGTAATCTCAAAGCATTCAGGGTTCAATTTGTACTCATGTCTACTGAGCAGCAGTGTCTGCTCTCTTGTACTTGTGTCAAATGAGATGAAAGGTAGAGCATCTTTGACAAATTGTTATGTATTGAAGTAATCTACAGGTGGTACAAAGCACTGGTTGCACAGAGGAACAGAATGATGTTTAGTAGCAGGAGAGGGTGTTCTTTTAATTAATTGTGGAAAAGGAACAAAAAAAAAATATTTATCTAAACTGCACCCTAGATCTTCCCTCTCTTTTTATTCAACCAGAAAGTCTCCAGGCGCCTTTAAGTGGATAATCTTGTTAGTATGTATAAAATCCAATTTACTGAATATCTTTCCTGCAGGACAGTTTTGTCAATATATTTACCGTATAATGTATACATACATAGTAGCCCCACTTAAAATAAGTGTCCTCTTTAATCTGTGTCATAACTGAGTCCTCCTTGACATGCACAAACAGCTCAGTAAGAACTTGATTTTCAGAAGCTGATGGCTGCTTTCCAAACCATTAATTGTCTTTCTGAAAAGACTTTCTTCAGACAACACATAAGAAAACAGTACCAGGATCGGCAGAGAAAAAAAAGTCTTTCAGAAATTAATTCCTGGAAGATTCTGCCTGCTTATCTACAGATATAGCAACATGCCTGCATTTTTTATGTCCCAAATTGGTAGGAGCTCCTCTGACAAAACTGAGAATACAATTTACCTCATCATCATATTTTGTGTATTTTCTAAACTGCAAGCTCAAAGTGGGCAGAGATAAAACCAACATCACTCAGAAAGTGTTATATTTGTGTGGCCTTTAATGTGGTTACTGGTTACTTTATATTCCCATTGAGCCTGACTCCAGCAAGAGGTTCCTTGGACTCACATGTCCCACCCTTCTAGGCTAAATCAAATCTATAATCCTCAATGCCCACTTCTGGGGTAAGGTCTTTAACCATGTGCAAAAAGGAAGGAATGAAGCATCACTGATTTTTGTTGAAAAGCCAACTCTACTCAAAGGGTCAGCAGTTCTGTGGACTTTCATAGAATCATAGAATGGCTTGGACTGAATGGGATAAAACTCACCCTTTTGCAACCTAAATTTCCCCTCCTCCAATAACCCATCTGTATGACCTCAAAATTGGTCTGAAATGAGTGTTATATTTAAAATTTTATATCTTAGGCTGACATTGCTTAATACAGGACATCTTTGACACATCCTTAAAAAAAAACACAGGTTACACATGAGAACTAATTTCGTAAAGAAAATAGGTTTGAGAAGCCATGACTACATTATTAAACTGACAATACCACAGCTCTCCCTAATGAGAGCCAGATAAATAATCTTGTACCTATGAAAAGGTCAGTAAGTTACCCTTTATAAGCGTCTGTTTGGCAAGTATCCAAGAAGACCAATTAACAGTTCTCTTCACTGCTCCTGAAAGGATGGTGAGAAAGGTAAGATTGCCTTTTCTAGAAGTTTAAGAGTATTTCAGAATTGCAATTTTTAAGCAATTTTTCCCTTTTTTAAAAAATTTTTTTATTTTTTTTATTTATTTATTTTTTTTTATTCCATACTGGTAATGATGAATTAGGAGACAGAGGGAGTGGGGTGAGCAGGAAATGTGTTTGTACCTAGGATGACAGGGGGAAAAGCATATCTATGTTCAACAGCTAGTGGCTGTAACAAGATCATGGAGTTGATGAGAGGACTGACAAGGATAACCAGAGCTTCTGGTTAGTTCCTATTATTTATTAGCTCCTGCCCATAAATAAGACCTAGTGGCTATGCTTCCATTTCTGAAGCAGCACAGAAAGAGCCTTGCAAGCAATGTATTGTGAAGGTATTAAAGTGATGGATTATGGTGCTTCAGTCTTAGGCATTAACACTGAGTAATTTTTCTCAGGCATATATATATACATTTAAACTGTCAATAAATACATATTTTTCTGTGAGATCTTGTGAACTGTGCTATAACTGTTCTGATGCAGCCATGGAGTTATTGTGAGGAATCGGACCGTGTGTCTCAAACTCTGTGGGAATGTCACCATGTCTGGAAGCTTCAGAAGAACCACAACGAGTGCAACAATGTGCAGATGTACCTAAGTCCCTTGGCTTTGGCATACTGGTTGCAGATGGCTCTTGCTATACCTTTCACAGAGCTATGGGTGTACCTGTGCCAGCTGTTCTGACTGGTGGGCTGGACCAGGAAGAGTCTGCAGCAGATGGTTGGGCCACTGACATTTCTGAGTCTGAGTCTTCATTTCCATCTCTGCTGCCCTGATGTGGGCTGTGTTTGGGAAGCTGGCACAGACCCCAGCTGGGGAGAAGATACACCACATGGGCAACAGGAATGTGTCCCAGTGAGACCAGCATTGGGTTTGTTTTTCCAGCTACATACAACTACGTATGTGGTTGGATAGAATCTCCTAATGTGTTTTATGCTATTTATGAAATAAATTGCTGTTCCCTCCTAACTTACAGCAATTAGTGGGAGAATTAGGATGTGATATACAAAGGTTTGTTAGTTGCCCTTTGAGACCTTAAAAGTTTTATAATTTCTCAAGTAGCCATTGATAGCATTTCTATCCACACAGATGCTTAGCCCTATTCTGAATTATTTTAACCTATAGTTCCACATGGTTATAATCTTTTACTTTTATATTCATAGAATCGTAAAATCACAGAATTGTTTGGGTTGGAAGAGACCTTAAAGATCATTGAGTTACAATACCCCTGCAAGGGCAGGTACAACTCCCACTAGATCAGATTGCTCAAAGTCCCATCCAATCTCTCCCATCCAAACTATCTCCCACTTTCTGGGATGAGGAATCCACAGCCTCCATGGGCAACCTCCTCCAGTCTCTCACCACCCTCACACTAAATAATTTCTTCCTTGTGTTTAACCTAAATCTACACTCTTTCAGTTTAAATCCATTATCTCTTGTCCTATTGCTACTACCCCTACTAGAAAAGTCCTTTCCATCTTTCTTTTAGGCCCTCCTTATTTGTGTTTATGTATGGCTGCTGTAAATTGTCCCTGGAACCTCCTCTTTTCCATGTTGAACAACCCCAACTATCTCAGCCTGTCTTCAGAGGAGAAGTGATCATCTGATAATTTTCATGGCCCTTCGCTGGAACTGCACCAACAGCTCAGTGTCCTTCCTGTGTTGGGGGCTCCAGAACTGGACACAGTATTCTAGGTGGGGTATCATGACTGGATAATCCACAGTGGCAGTGGAGTAGATGGGGAGAATAATTTCCCTTGACCTGCTGGCCATGCTTCTTTTTGATTCAACCCAGGATATGATTGCCTTTCTTGGCTGCAAGTGCATATTGCCAACTCACGTTGAGCTTCTCATCGACCAACACCCTTCTCCTTCCCGACCAACAGTCCCTCTCCTTGGGGCTGTTCTCAATCCATTCTCCAGCAAAGCTGTATTTATGCTTGGAATTTCCCTGGCCTGGGTACAGGATCTTACACTTGTCCTCATTGAAGTTCATGAGGTTGGTGCCCACCTCTCAAGCCTGTCAAGGTCCCTCTAGATGGCCTCCTTCCCCTCCAATGTGCTGATACTTTCTGCTTTTTGTTGATTGTGGAAAAAAGCCCCCAAACTGAACACAAAACTCATCAATCCAGTAATTCCCTGAGCATCTTGCCTTATAGATTTGTTAGTTGACACTTCCTTGTAAGCCATAGAAAGGTGAAGACCAAGATTGGATTACCTTCACCAGCTGACATTTTGTAGCCTTCCATCAAGGTTTCTGCTTCCTCATTAAGTTAACAGTCCTGTTCTTTAGAAGAGCAAAAGTCTCAGCTTTTTCAAGGAAGGGTTTCTAAAAGCACCAGTGAGTGAAACAAGGGGATAGAGAAAATGGCAGTTTTCCTTACAGAAATGTGCCAAGAGAGTGCACAAAGCTATGGCTATATATAGAGCGAGTGACTTGAGTATGATGTAACTCACACCCAGTTCACTGCTGTGTGGAAGGCTCCTGCAGGGAGTTTGGGTTCTGCTCATAATCCCTGTGTTGTGGGTTGATGTAGGAGTGAAGCCAGATGTGTTGCAATGATTTAACCCTAGCACATCTACCTCAGACCTTGGTGTTAACATCATCTGTTCCCATGCTCCTAGCCAGGAAGCCTGCACCTATTGTACTACTTATGGACAGATATAATTGTACTTTTTTTTGCCTCCTAAAATGAAGGCAAAGAGGTGATGTAGCATAAATCCATTAGTGGAGTAAACACAGATTTTATAACTTTAAATGAGAGAAGATCTTTGTCATAAGAATTAATGTGAACTAAGCGGCCATGAAAAAAAAATCAGAGGAAATTTTCTAGTCACTAAATCATTGAGTGTCTGGTAAAGTATCTCCTGGAGAAAAAAAAATAGAGAAAGCAGAGAACAGTGGAGAACATCAAGAATGTCCCATGTTATTCATGGAGTGGAGCCAGTTAGAAATGGGTTACAGTAGCCTTGAAAGTATCTTCCAGTGCCATATACCCACAAAAGAGAAAATCTTAAGAATACCCAAAAGATATTTTCTTCTGTTTTTAGCTAGTAAGTAAACGTATCTGAAAATGAATGGGGGCTGTTTAGTTAGACAAACAGTCCTCTGTATTTTGAATATGGTTTGGGCTGCTGCAGCCAACCTTTTGTACAGGTAGGATCTCTGAGTGAGCCAACGCACATGGAAGCACAGAATGACAATTGTTCCAAAAAGGAAGCATACACTTACATAAAAAGAAAAAATTCCACTAGTTCAGATATTTGAAGTTGGGATTTACCTTTTCCTCATGACCTATTATTTCTGTGTCCCACATTAAAAAAAAAAAAAATGAAAAAACCAACACTCACAATAATGTGTTCATTAGTGGGTTCACATTTCTTGTTGCATTTTGTACGACATAAATGTGCTCTCATTCTTTCTACCCATATGCACACCTGACAACTATATTATCCATAGCAGCTTCTTCGAGGGATTTTATAGGGGCTAAACAAATGCTTTGGTTTTATCCATAGGCAGACAGAATTACTCAAAGACAGTAGTCACCACAGAATAACTCAGGCTTGAAAAGGAAGAAAAAAGGCATATGTTTTGTCCTCATGAAAATGCAAACATAAAGATTTATTTCCTTTCTGTCAAGATAAAATCTGTGTTTCAGTTATGCACATAAAAAATTTAAAGTTTATCAAGGTGCCTGGTGATTTTGATAAAGCTGATGTAGGTCAAAATACTTTGGGGGTAGGGAGGTTGGGGTGTTAAACACTCATTAGCTTACTGGGAGCTATGCTTATTAGACCACTAAGTTGATTTCATCCCATTTTTAAGAAGTATCTAATCAGAAAATCAAGCATTTAGGTACTCAAATGCAGAAATTATGTTCAGCCTTCTTGGATAAGTAAGGAAAAGAAGGCTTCTTGGATGAGTAAGGCTTCTTGTATAGGTAATGAAAATGAGACTGGGTAATTGTGCTCAAGTCATGGGCATACAAAAGTTAAGTTAATGTCCTTTTGGGTTTATATGCTGCTGTTCAGCAAAGAGCACTGTGTGGGTTTGTTTAAACTACAGTAATTAAAACCAGCTACTCTTAAACGGAGTTCATTGGACTTCACTGAGGTTTTGATACAAAGGAGAGATTATTAGTCATGTTAACATCACATGCTAAAAATCTGTGAGAATATTTTTGGGTAACAGTTTATTTTAAAGAATAATTCAATTATCTCTGAATTTTGATGGTGACCTCATGGGAGCAGATGTGGCACAGTTAAGCAAACAGCATTCTTAAAGAGGCTGGCTAATGAAATAAAGTTATAACATACAACAGTAAGCTTGTATAGTAGACATTTAATCATGTCACATCAAGCGCTAATGGAAAACATTGCTATAGCACTGCAATTGCTAAAAAAGAGAGGATCTGAATGTCTAAGACCATGTCTGTGAAATTTTAAAAAAAACCATAGAAAATAGAGATGAGAGACAGTTTTGTCCCAGAGCTGTTGAGAGAAATTTCAGCCAAGACCTATTCTTATAGATATAAAAGAGGCCCAACTCCTTTTCTTATAGCTCAGTTTCAGCCTGCTACTTAAAAAGGCTCAGGGGTCTCATTTGTGGGCTGTTCCATGGAGGATGCTATCTTCAGCTTTTCTGGGGTCTGTGTTAAGGCCTGAGTTGACAGTGTGCAAACAGTAGCAAGGAGATGACATTATTCTGTCTTATGACAAGAAGTGCTCAGCACAGGTTGCATAGAAACACATCTGTATCATTCTGAATGACCACAGTACTTGCAAAGAGCAAAAGATCTTACAAATATCTGAGGTTTGGAAGGTGTTGAAAAGCATCTTGATCAATGTACACGAGGTTGTTGGCCTTCTCAATTCTTCTGCAAAGAGAAAATGAAACATCAGAGGAAATACGTTAATATATTGATATTAAAATATTTGTTGTAGCCCCATGATGTAGTGGTACTATACACTGATATTTTCTTTTTGACAGCAGGAGATCTTCACAGTTGCAAGAAGCAGCCTGCCACAGAACAGCAGACGTCACTACCTTCAGTCATATGTGGTTTGAGGGTGACCAGGGAGAGAAAAGGACATCTAGATAGGTAGATGGAAAAGGCAAAGGGAGATTTCAAATGTCCCTGTATCACTATGAATTCTTCAGCTCTTACCTGAACCAAGCTTCAAAAACTTTAATACTTGCCTGTAATGAATCTTTGTAATTATGTCCTTTGAATTCAGATTGCTCATTACTTACATTTCATGTAGTTGGGGAAGGTTGGAAAACACATTTGCTTCTATGACCTCCAAGACATCATTCTGTGAGACCTCTCTGAAAAATAATTTAAAAGTCAAGATATTTCAAGCCATAGTGTAGCAGAGAATGGACAAGTGAAAAATTCACGAGGAACTTCTTCCTAGATTACTGACGAATTTTAAAACCAAGGTGGATATCAGATAAGAAAACAGATTCTGGAAACAATGCTGAGCTGCTACCAAGGCAAACATCAATCATCAGGAACAGATATCTTCTGAGGCTGATGTTTGTAACTGTAATGACAACCTGGCACTTCCCAGGGTATTAGAAGCCAGGGTCTAAACATTACTTTCCACTGAATCTCGGACATCACTAATTAATGATAGATTTAATAAAATCTTTTAACTCTTTGAAGAAAACAGAGTGAAATGTGACTGAAATATAAACAGCGAAAAAGCTCCCAAGAAGTGTGACACAACCTCAGCAGTAGGACATGCTGCTGTCTTGATTCAATGTAACAGAGATTAAAATTAAAACACCAGCAGACACATCCTTACTGTCAGGAGCTGGAGACCACAGATGTGAAGAAATCTTCCATACCTTGGAAAAAACCCTATTTGATCTCTTCTGTGTATTGTTAATACCCACTTACAGTCACAGGACTACAGAATAGAAATATTTGTTTTTTTGTTATCAACAAACCAGAATGCATCTCCTGTGGGTCCAAAGTATGTATTTCGTTGCTTTCTTAATCTGTGAGGTGGCAAAGTCTCTAGTGTAATTAAAAACTCAGGAGTTCTTCTGATGAATCAAGAGGGAATTACTGCAGTGCAGCCTATCCTAATTACATCTCTCATGCTGGCAGTGACCAGGAAAGTCAAGGCAAAGACAACTAAGTCAAAAGATTTCCCCCTCAGCAATTTTTTGTAAAGTGTATAAAAAGGTAATTTCCAAGGCTGAGGTCAACTGTAAAAAGCAAAAATTGTAATATAGCTATAGTTTGGGGATAGTGTGCTGTTGCATTGGTTTTTTTAGCAAGGTAACTTGATAAATCTCCCTCTACTCTGCTCTCATGAGACCCCACCTGTAGTACAGGTCTGGGCATCCCAGCATAGCAAGGACATGGAGCTATTGGAGTGAGTCCAGAGGAGGGCCATGAAGGTGATCAGTGGGCTGGAGCACCTCTGCTATGAAGATGGACTGAGGAAGTTGAGGTTGTTCAGCCTGGCTGAGAGGGCTCCAAGGAAACCTTAGAGCAGCCTCTCAGGACAGGGGAGAATGATTTCAAACTGGAAGAGGGCAGATTTAGCTTAGACAATAGGAAGAAGCTCAACATATTCAGTGGAACAGGTAGCCCAGAGAGGTTGTGGATGCCACCTCCCTGGAAGTTATCAAAGACCAGGCTGGATTGGGCTTTCAGCAACCTGGTCTAGTGGGAGATGTCCCTGCCAAAGGCAGGGGGATTGGGACTAGATGATCTTTAAGGTCCCTTCCAACCCAAAACATTCTGTGATTCTACAAACTGTGTACATCTTTGGAATTAAACCTTGGATAAATAGTCAGACTGTAAATCAATGAGCACTTGTCCTGGATATATTGTTCTTTTGTCATTTTGATGGTTACAAATAGATCTGAACAGGCATGAGGTAAACAATAGATTATAATGATAGATTCACAGTCAAAAAAATAAACACAAACATTATTACAATATAAAAAGTATTCCCCTTCCTTCTGACTAACAGCTGAACAGTACCTAACAAATTATTTGCCCATATAAGATGAACAAAAGAAGATAAGCCTTGCAAAAGAAGATAAATTGTTCTTATGACCTTTCCACTTTAAAAAACACCTCAGTGGTTTGATATTTTTTAGTTTAACAAGAGTCTCTCTCTTCCATTTCTTCATGATTTTTTACAGAAAAAATCCACATCTCCATTGCTCTGGAAGCTAGAGAACAAGAAAATACAAGTATGTGAGGACTGATAATTGGTGTGGGGTAGGGTGCAGTGAGCACTGTGTTTGTTTAGCAGCAATGAAACACCAGGTCACATGTGAACATGTTTCTCTCTAGTGTTTAGTTTCCAACAGCAACAAAATTCTTCAACTGAGACTGGGATTCTTTCACACCATGGAAAGTATGCCGTTGTTGCAAGGAATGCTGCATTGGAAAGCTGCATTTTAAAAAATTCCTATTATCTTTCTGTTTTCTTTTAAAATGATGCATTGTAAGGCACGTGGTAGAAGCAATCAGCCCCTGTGCTGTATTTGTATGGCAGTACAATATACTTGCTTAGCTGCAGTCTAGAAGATTTAGCAACATGGGAGATGTCTCAGACTTCTAAAATTTGATTTGGTATTGCTTGTGCTCCTTTTGGGGGATCAGCAGTGTATTTGCCACTTCTCACAATCTAAAAATCAGTTGTCTAGAAAACAAATTCAGAACATTTAATACCAAGAAATCTATCTAGCTAGAAAAGATTTCATGGCACTAAATATCTCAGGAAAAAAAGTTGCAGATTTGTTGCCTTAAACAGGCAAAAGAAAAAATAATTATTAAGAGACCATAATATAGTAGCAACCTTATTCAACAGATAGAACTATTGAGAGTAATAATTTTTTTATGATCCCATGTGCTACATAACTTTGGAAATACTTGGACAGTGCACCTCTTGTAATGAAATGATTAAAACTGACTCTTTCTGAATCAGGAGAGTGTTTATCACTCCAAAGATAGAGATGGGTTATGGCCTGTGTTTTGGTTCAGGAAATGGATGATAAAGATCTGATAAAAGAAGTGCACAAGTGGGCCACAACTCTTTCGAAGGCTTTGGGAGTGCATGGTTAAGGAAGAAAAAAAGAGAGGTAAGAATATAGGAATCTATAAATTGTTTTTAAAGATTAAGTTTTAACTTAATTAACATTAATTAACACTTGTATGAGGGAAGTGTTTCAGATATTTGGGAAAAGTCTGGACTGTCATTCTAATATTCCTTCCTATTCACAGGTACAAAGGTGACAGTAGTTTTTTCAGCATATAGTGAAAATCTGTCCATTTAAAGTTATTTTTGCTGGCTTGGAGCTCAGGCAAGCAACTACTACAGCTGTTGTGATTATGAGCCTCTCAAGATAAGTAAAGGAAACAAGAGGGAATGTTGTGAATGGCAGAAGGCTGTAACCCTTCTAGTGCTGGGCTTCATCCTCTGTGTTCACGGGAGTTCAGTGGGTGAAGGAAAAGGACACCTTTTGTCCCCAGTAATGAATTGTGCATCCTCTGCTACAGACTCTGGGAAATTCAGTTGGTGATGATCTTTACTCATCATCATTCTTTAGAGATGAATCTCAGTTTACAGTACTAACGTGCTGTTTTCTGACAGAAGGACATTGCTATTCTTGTCTTTGGGGATGTCCTTATACCTGTTACCTCTGTCATTCAGATAAGAAGGATAAATTAAAAAAAAAATCATTCAATTTAGGAGATCAGTCACACACTGCATTCAAGCCAAATAAGTCTGGGATTTGGTTGCATAACTTGCACGAACAATTTATTTGTAAACTGGCAAAAATGCATGCCCTGCTCATGAAAAGCCCAAAGAAGACTCTTGGACACAGGTATTATCTCTGGCATTACAAGTACAAACAAAGTGTGCTCACATCAAACAATCAGCTCAGCAGGCTCAGATGCCTGTAGAGGAGAGTATATAATACCTGCAGCAGCAGCTACAAACAGAGAAAGGGTACTGCTGGCTAGTATTTGTGCAAGTGGTTTGTCTCACAGTGTAAATACAAACAGATGATTGCTCATAATGCATATCCTATTCCATGTCATCACAAGGAAAGATGGGACTGTTATTATGTTGTTTGCTTGTAATGAATGATATTATTATCTCTAGTGCTAGCTATCACAGCAAATCCAGATGGCAATTTGGGAATCATTTCTAGTGCATGCAGGATTTTGAATGGATGGTATGTGAAATAACCAGAGGCAATTTCTTAAAAAACCCTAAATCTCCAAACCCCCAAACCACCCAGTGGTTGCAAAGTGCTTAGTCGTGTGCCCAAGCTTAGTTGCCACAGTATGCACTACTCTATTGAAATCAACAGTGATCCTCAAAAACATCAATCGCTTACTGAAACACAGCCTAAAAAAGGAAAAACTATTCAGTAAAATTGTTTGTATTTTATTTCAAAGAGAATGTAAGATTTTAAGGTATGACAACATAACATGACTAAAGAATTTCCTCTAATTTGTCACGAACATAGCAAACTGTAAACATAAGCTGGGAGGAAGTGTGGACCAACTGGAAGGCAGGAGGGCTCTGCAGAGGGACCTGGACAGACTGGAGAGTTGGGCGGATTCCAACGGGATGAGGTTCAACACGGCCAAGTGCCGGGTCCTGCACTTTGGCCACAACAACCCCATGGGGAGCTCCAGGCTGGGCACAGAGTGGCTGAGAGCAGTCAGGCAGAGAGGGACCTGGGAGTCTGGATTGACAGAAAGCTGAACAGGAGCCAGCAGTGTGCCCAGGTGGCCAAGAAGGCCAATGGCATCCTGGCCTGGATCAGGAACAGCGTGGCCAGCAGGTCCAGGGAAGTGATTCTGCCCCTGTACTCAGCCCTGGTGAGGCCACAGCTCGAGTCCTGTGTCCAGTTCTGGGCCCCTCAGTTTAAGAAGGATGTCGAGGTCCTGGAACAGGTCCAAAGGAGGGCAACCAGGCTGGTGAAGGGACTCCAGCACAAGTCCTGTGAGGAGAGGCTGAGGGAGCTGGGGGTGTTCAGCCTGGAGAAGAGGAGGCTCAGGGGAGACCTCATTGCTCTCTACAACTCCCTGAAAGGAGGCTGTAGCGAGGTGGGAGTTGGACTCTTTTCCCAGACGACTTTCAACAAAACAAGAGGACACAGTCTTAAGTTGTGTCAGGGGAGATTTAGGTTGGATATTAGAAAGAATTTCTTCACGGAGAGGGTGATCAGGCAATGGAATGGTCTGCCCGGTGAGGTGGTAGATTCTCCGTCCCTGGAGACATTTAAAAAAAGACTGGATGTGGCACTCAGTGCCATGGTCTAGCAACTGCTCCGGTGGATCAAGGGTTGGACTTGATGATCTCTGAGGTCCCTTCCAACCCGGCTAATTCTATGATTCTATGATAATTGCATATTCACAAGCAGCTGACTGCTGTGTATCATTGCCATGGGTGACAGCCAGAACCAATGACAGGAGGGAGATAGAAAAGGAAGAGGAAGAGGAAGGTGCTGGCTAGTGGTAGTACAGGCTTAGCTGGGTTTAAGCTGCCTGCAAAGCTGCCCTTAGGCAAGGCTAGGGATACATCTTCATGACATCTGTGACAGCGCCCAGTGTGAAGCCTTGTAAGTATTCCTCTTCAAACCAGCTGTGCTCAACATGGAACCCATAAAAATCAAGATGCATTGAAATGGCCTTTTAAACAATTCTATTAACAAGGAATTCATAGTTCATGGCAGTTTCTTTGTAGTTCTCTAAAAAAAAAATATCTCTTAGGCTAATCAAAGTCTTATGGCAAAAGCAGGACTGTACTAAACTCACAAACTAATGGTCTTGCAGATGAGTGATCTTGCAGTTCAAAACAATGAAAAAGTAAAAGACAGGGCATTTATATGGCTTTTCTGAAAAAAATTTCTTTCAGGATCAGAGGGAGGCACACAGACAGGGATAAGGTTATTTTTACCCCGCTGGGAAATGTCCCTACTTAAAACAAAATATGTGTATGTGTATATAGACAGATACAGAAGTTTAACATAGATGAGTAAGTGGAAAATTGCGAGAAAAGTATATGCATGACAGAAGACCAGCTCAGAGGCAGACGACAGCATCAGTCCCTTACAGAGAGCCCAGGGACTTTTACTCTCAAGCAAGACCAGCAGCAGGAATGACATAGAGAAACTGATGCCCAACCGGGGACCACAGTAAATGTGGCATTTCTGGATTTTTGGACTTCATTTATTTGTGTCAGACCAGCAGAGGGGGCTGCCCTGTGCGTAGAGGTTTCTCAGACACCTTCCCCACAGACATTGGGTGTGGTGTGATAGGATAATTTCCCCCCTCTCCAGATGCTCTGTCCTCCTCTGTAGAGCTGAGTGCAACCGAATCTCTGCAAACTCCCGCAGCTTTCATTATATTCTCTTCCAGAGCAGGTATATGAATGGGCTATAAACTTGATCTGGTCACCGTATATTTCATGTGATACATCATCACTGGGTCTTCCAGCCTTTTATCCTCAGCCTTTAGGACAGTTGTTTGTGGCATAAATTATCTTTGGATTTCTTGTGAACAATTTTTTTCACTTTATAGGTATCTGCAATTAGCAGTGGTACAGGAGGTATCAGATACTGATTCCCAAGAGCAGGTGGACACACTGGGCTCTCTGCACTGGGACAAATCAATAGCTTCACAGTGATTTTAGGGAAAAGAGAGAAAAAAAGGCTAAATCTTTTCCCTTATATAAATACTCTTTAGATTAATTTTCCAGGTCAGCTTTATGTGATGGTTTGACTGATGCCACAATTTATGTCAAGCTTAAGGATTAGCAATCATGTGGTGTCAGGCAATCCTGCCCAGTGCTCACTGGATAACCACCCCTGGGAACAGCCAGTTTGTGATGTGTCTGAACTAAAAAATTAAACACCTGGCTACCTCTGTCTTCATGTTGTAAATGAAGGAACTCTTATTTTTTTTAGTTTGATCAGAAACAAGTCAGTCTGAAATATTTTGAAAAGTTCAAAACAACAAAATGTTACTACATTGATTTAAACAGGTGACAAAAGAAAAGCTATTTTTTCTTAAAAGTATTAGAGACTTTTGACCTTTTAAAAATAGATAGTTGACACTTTCCCCTGTCACTTTCTTTGTGAACATGAAATATCTGTCTCCCTACCATGATTTATTGAACATGAGAGGGTTACAGACTAATATATCCTAGAAGTTATTAACATTTCAAAAACAAATTCAAGCACTGACTGATCTCATAATCGTTTTATTTTTCTGAAGATAAACACATATGTTGTACTGACCTTACTAAATAAATGGGATAACCATTTGACTAAGTGATTATTAATACTGACTTCACCTTTAGAGCAAAATAGTGCATATGTAAGTCTTTGAAGGAGTCTATCAGGAGGCACCAATATTGTGTCTTCCTTCCTTCTCCAAGGGGCATGACACCCTCATTGATTCTCAAATAAATCAATGCAGGCATGGGAAAAATAAAATGCAAATTTCTGTACAGCAGACAGAAGCAAAGGGGATTTTATTTCTGTCTGTGCTTGAGCACCATGCCAGTAATCCAGATGAAGCCTGTTGAGAGTTTAGTTGCATCAAATTAACTGTCCATGTAACAGTTTTAAATTGGTCTCTCTAATGTGAAGAAGCATGTGATTAGTCTGCAGACTTGGAACCAATAATGACCGGATACAACAGCAGAAGCTGCATCATTATAAGAATTGATTTTATAATCAGTGCAATTTGGGTGGATAGATGTGTCCTCATACTGCAGCACTAAGGGGATGTATTACACTAGTTTTAGTTTATTGCCAGCAAAGCAGAAAATGTATGAAGCTTGGTAAAGTCAAGAGAGCAAGGACTGAGTATTTGTAGGAAATGGAAGCTTTCCACAGAAATGCTGACTTCATGGAAGCAGCCCGGAGAGATGGGGTGTGGAATTCAGTGCCCTCCAGCTCTGGGGGCAGACATACTTGCTGCTCCCTATATTTGGGCATCACTGCATTTTACCTTTGACTATGACAGCTTGTAGGGAAGGCAGAAATATGTCTCTGAGAAGGGATACCCCCCCTAGCGATGAAACTTCTTTCTTAGACACCATGGATTCCTGAGAATCTTGAGACTATGCTGGTAGACAATGATAGTTGTTCAGCTGAGGAACAGACCTTCTTGTTCAGAAATACTGACACAAGCTTCATGTCCATATCATAACTCCTTCCATGGAAATAGGCTAGCAGCATTTATTGCCACTTACATTTTATTACAAAGCTTTTGGCTTTGATAGCCAGCATATGATGAGTAGTATTATTAAGATGATCTCGGGTAGTTAGAAGATTACATTTGGGATATGTGGGGTTTTTCCATAGAAGCAGACATGTACTGAACAAGCCATGTTTGGGAATGCATCAACAAACTTAACTTTGTCATGAGAATAACACCGGAGCTAGCTTTCTAGCAAAACAAGATAACAGAGTAATGGCAAGGGAAAAACATTTTCAATCCAGGATGGCCCTCAACATGGGCATGGACAATAACTTTAAACCAATTAGCTTATAAATTAGAAGCAAGTGAGGAGAGTGTTAACCAATCACTTAATGCCATGCATATAACACAGATAAGAGAAAAGTATATATTCTGTGTTAGTGAACTCAATAAACGAGATTTTGCTTGTTGATCATAGTGGTCCATGTTTGGCAGTTTCTCCGAGCCCTCTCGCAACAGGGATACACTGAGGAGAGCAGCTGAGTGAGGAAGAGGGGAAAATAGTTTCTGAGGAAAAACTACAGGCATGTTGTTTTGTCCAACTGTCTTGGATTGGGAGAACATGAGGCTTCCAGGACACCCTAGTGACAGCCTTTCCAAGTAGACCATCTTGAAGGAGATATTCCCAGACCCTTCAACAAGACAGTTTTGAAATCATAAAATCATGGAATGGCTAGAGTTGGAAGGGACCTTAAAGATCATCTAGTTCCAACCCCTGCATGGGCAGGGACACCTCCCACCAGACCAGGTTGCTGAAGGCCCCACCCAACCTCATCTTGAAAACTGCCAGGGAGGGTGACAGCCATAACTTCCTTGGGCTACCTGTTCCAGTGTCTCACCACCCTCACAAGAAAGAATATCTTCCTGATGTCTAACCTAAGTCTCCTGTCTTCAAGTTTTAAAGCATTTCCACTCCTCCTCTCATTACACACCCATGTAAAAAGCCCTACCCTGGCTTTCTTGTAGGTCTCCTTCAGATCTTGGAAGGCTGCTATAAGGTCACCTCAGAGAGTCCTCTTCTGTGGGCTGAACAACCCCAGCTTCTTCATCCTATCTTCATAGGAGAAGTGCTTCAGCCCTCTGATCATTTTTGTGGCTCTCTGGACACATTCCAAGAACTCTATGTCCTTATGTTGGAGACACCAGAACTGGACACAGTACTCCAGGTGGGGTCTCACCAAGAGCAGAGTAAGGGAGGATGAATCACCTCCCTTGACTGACTGTCTGTGCTTCTTCTGATGTTCTTTGATGAAATTCTTTAAGGAAGAACACATGCACAAGAGATTTCACTGGAGTACAGCTCATTACTAACTCCAGTGCATTACAGAAACAGGAAGACCCAGAATAGCAAGTGCCTCAGATATGCACATTCAAACTTTTTAGCTAAGAGGGAAAATTGTGAAAATATCCCTTACCCCTCAAGACTGGTGATGCGTTGCAAGTTTGGGTTGCTGCAGCTGGCTTTTGAAAGCACCCAGAACTGAGGTCTTGACCCTATAAACTCTAATCCCTGCATTTTGTCTTGAGGCTCAGCCAAGACCTTGCTGCATAAATATTTGCATGATTGGACCCTACCTGGAAAAGGGATCTTATGCTTCCAAAGTTAAAACAAAACCTCTGCCTTGTAGCAGACTACCAGAGAAAGCACGTAGACCAGCAAGAAACTACTGAGTTGTAATCTTTACAAAACAAGTGTTATTTCTCTGATATAAATATTTTTCTCTGATATATATATTTCTCTATATATAAACTGAAAAAATTTAACATTAAACCCAAATCTACAGATACCTAATTGGAGGATGCAGAGATGACATATCATACAAAATGGGAATTACATACAATCCTTACCCCTTTTGCCAAGTGTCTAATAGCAGCAAAGAAGAGTCTGATTGAATACATCTTATTTAACAAATAACTGAGCAGATATCCTTTATGAAACCCTGGAATATTGCATGCTTCCAGGTGAGTTTTTCTGACACAAATAACCCTCCTCACCTGCAAACACTGCAAGTCTTAATAGGAGGAAGGGAAAATGTCCTAAAACTTGGGCCAAAAACTAACCTTTTAATATGTTTCTATGTTTGTGTATATGCACATGGTATTCTAATAAAGGCAATAAAAATAATAGATCCATGGACACACAGCAGTGCTTACTCCCTAATCTCAGCAAGCAGCAGCCTTTCTGCACCTCTAGCCCCTTTACAAGGAGATCACTCGTATTCCAGGGAGGGCTTCTGCCAGAAACAGGCTGTGCAACTCAGTCTTGTAGAAATGTGAGACAAAAAAAGGATTCCTGTTATCATCATCTGCTGTAGTGCTCTAATAAGAAAGTCCTCAGACTGGACTCAGCTCTTTGCTGTGGAGCCCTCAGTATGGATCCCAGAGGAGTCTCCCTAGGAATGAGACAAAATGGTTGAGAACCCAAGGGTACTGGACACTTGAGAATGACCTGCTTGTTTCTTCTAAGTAAGAGCACTTTGATATCCCTGGGAGCCCTTTTCCACACTATCCTGGGTCATATATGGCTGGGGACATAGGTAGAAGCTGGAACTAGAGATGGTGAAAAAAAACAGTTCTTCCTCATTCATCAAGAGAAAAAAGTAAGAGGAATCTTCCTCCCCAGCCACAGTGCTTGAACAAGGAGGCTGGATGAGAAACATGGTCTGAATTTTAAAAATTATGTTTTCCTTTAAAGTTGCTATGTCTATTCCTTTGCTACACTGTATTGCATATCCTCATGGTATTTTTCCTTCTGGCTTCTCCTACTGATGTAAACAAACTGGAACCTAGTGTTTTCACAACACACATGCCTGGAAATAAACTTTTTGTGTCCAGAAAAACACTTGAAAAAAATACTATTAGTGTGGGGGGGGCGAAGGGGGTTAGGGGTGGGAGGGTGGAAATTCCTGAATTGATCACAGGCCACAGAAGTCACCATTTGAAATAGTCATGTTGGCAAAAACACTTAAAAATAAAATAAAATTTTAAAATCCATAATTTCTGATTATTATTTTTGCTTTAGTTAAGACTGAAGTTGATTTCAGACTCTGTAGCAGAAGGCATGGAAATCCATTTTTTTTAGTATACATTTTGTTATATATTAGTATACATTTTAGAGGAGTGAACAATTTCCTGTAATTTTAAATGGGTATTGCCTCTGGAAATTACACACCTCAATATACAAAAGGACACAGAAGTTCCCAACCTTGAAGGCAATCCTGTGAGAATAATTTAGCTTTCAGATTTAAGGGAATATTTTGTGTATGTTAAGTACTGAATTAAAATCTAAAAGTCAACTGCTATATTGTTTCATCCATCAGACTGAAAACAAAACAGATATTTTAGAATATTTCAACGGGAAAATGAATAAACAAATATAACACATATTACAGGACATGATCCAAGCTCCCTCTGAAAGATGTTCTACCTTGAAGTTATTCAAATGTCTAAGTATATGGTCTGCATCACTGGAGAGAACATTTTTCTTACATACAGAAAGACACATACTTTACAGCAAACAGAAGGCAACCATCAGTACAAGTACACACATCATTCTTCTACACAAAGGTAATAGGGTTTCATTATATTCTTTCTGTTAGTTTGGAGATGGCTCTGCAGGATGGCTCTGGTGAAGAGTCCCCTGGGAAACCATTGTGTCCCATGATCAGGTGGGAGACTTGGGTAAGGAAGGTTTGGCAGCAGATAAGTACAAGGGCTTTTGATTTGTGTTTTTCCTGGGGCTAAATTATGAGTAAAATGAAGGGGATACTTCAAAATATCCTGGATGTTTTGGTTTCATTGTTGGAGTAATTTTATTCTAAGTTGATGCTAATTAATTTAAACATACTTCTATCTTTTTTCCTCCTTTATTATTTTATTTTAAGTGGCACACTCTTCTTAGTAATCAATGCTATATCTTATTTTCAGCTAAATGAAATAATCTCTGTGAGTATAAAAGTCCCAAGAAGCCATAGAGAGAATACTCCACTATTTCTGAGACCAGTTAAAAGAGATTCATGCTACACAGTGGATACATTTCTGCTCACTTTTTTCCTCATGTGCTGCTGGAGCAGATTTAAGGACTTTCACCCACTGAAGACCAAGAGGGGTAGAGAAACATTTGCTTGGATATGAGCTGAACTCAGTACCTTCCTATCTCCCATCCATTGCCTCACTCTCTTATATCCTCTTCCTCCTTAAAGATGTGCAGATGGAGGCTCATTAGGAGAGCTAAGATTTGTGCATGACATGATTCTAGTTAGTTAGTAAGGTGCCTGAGTAGGAGAAGGAAGACCCTCATTAAATAGGGAAGAATGGCCTTGGTTTTCCTTTGGGTCACATTTAGGTAAAAATTAGGGGGAAAAGCTCTATTAGATGTGACTGGCAAAATCCTACATTTCTCCACAGATGAGGCAGAGCACAGAAAAAGCAATTTAGCTTTCCCACAGTGCTCCACAAAGGAGTGTGGTTGCTCACTGAGACACCAGTTCTGGGTGCTTTCAAAAGCCAGCTGCAGCAACCCAAACTTGCAGTGAATCACCACATCCTGAGGGCACAGGCTGAGATCACCCTCTCATGGTACACAAGCCACCAACCTACCCATGTGAAAATAAACCCTTCAGCAGACACATGCAGACTGGATAAAACAAGTGACCTAGAAATTTGAGGGGTTCCAAGTCCTATTACTCTCTTACCTGAATCATCCTCCTGCTAGATGAAGCTTTTGTGACATATCTTGTGTGGGCTGCAGGTTGGGGAGGAGGTACAAAACAACACAAAGTCTGCTTTGCCATTTGGCCCTAAAATCATGCAAAACTCACTCAACAGACAAATATAAAAACAAAATTACTACAAAAGAAGAAAATGTGGTGGCAAGGGAAAAAACTTCCTTGTTGCATATTTTATCTTCGTTTGGATTCCAGAAAAATTCTGAATGAATTACATTTTAAAATTTGTTTAACTATGCTGACAGTCACCATGCACCAGTGGTTTTAGCAGCATTTTGACTTTGTATGTATGACTCGAGAATTACCATAGCAACTTGCTTCCTAATTAGCCTTCAGTTGCTAACCATCAATAAAACTAGACAAGGTCAGTGCTGGAGTAAGCTATAGTTTTTTTTAAAGGCTACCGAGAGTTAACAATGGCAAGAAGAGGAGGTAAGAGCTCCAGGATGATTTTCCCCAAAGGGTGGTCACTGTTCTGCTATTCCTCAGTCTCCTATGAACAGAAAAAGTTGTGGCAAATAAGAGCTTTGCCACTTGCCTGCCTTCAAAAAGCTTTTAATCTGCCAACAAATTCACAAAATACGGAGAACAGAAGCATCCTTAGATCTACAGATAAAAAGACACCTTACTGTCACATTGCTGGGACTGATACTGCCTGCGCATCACCCAAATCAAGCATAAATATGTCATAGATTTTTGTGAATATAGCTACATCTGAAATCAATCTCTCTGTATGAGAAGGATTTCTGAAACTTGGAATAAGGTGAAGCCAGCCTGTTCACAGGAAGGAGCTCCCTAGGATTTAAGCCTGTGTATCTCAGCTGAGGTCCCATTAGGAAGTCCTCTCTGTAGTGACCTGATCAATTGCCCATCACTAGCACTATTTCCCCCTTATTTTTACAGCTTGTTTCATCTGCTAACATATTATCTCTTATCCTTAAAGCACAGTGCCTGGCAGCACAGTATGATGAAAATGTAATGTGCTATCCAGAGGTACAGTACATGCTGGGTTCAGGGAATATAAAACGTTGTCCTTGGTATAGACAGATGAAAGCTTATGAAAAGTCACTTTACTTGTTAGCATGTTTAAGCTACCAAGAAACAACAGGCAAACCCAAGCTTATTTTTAAATAAATAGTGTGTGTTGTCATTTATGGCTAGGCAAGTGGCTGTTGCAGATGAACTGTGATCCATTTGCTTGCCTCTTTAAAAATGGGATGCCTCTTGGCTCTCTACTCCCTCCACAGGTTACCTCTTCACTGTGAGTGTGCCTTCAGCTAGTTTAATTCCGTCCCCATATAAAATTCTTCACTATTCCTTGTTTTAATTGAGAAACTTCAGACCACAAAGACAACATGGAGACACCATTCCAGGAGTTTGAGATGAGCAGCCCATTATTCACTAGGTGAATTTCTCCTCAGAGGAGGAGATTTCATAATAGTTCCAGAAACTTTCTCTTGAACATCCTCCCTCAGCAACTGGCATCAGCAGCTCCCAGATGCCAGGTTCTAATCTGGGAAAACCACTGGGCTGTCTCTGTCCCCAGACAGCTCCTAATCCTCTGCATTGGGTATTACACAGAACAAACAGTGGTCACAAGGAATCTAGTTTTACACCTGGGATGGGCTGGGGCCAGAGGTGTCTTTGTCAGAAAAAACAAAATGCAGATCGCTGATAATAGTAAATGGTCAGCTGCCTCTACACTGAGCAAAGCAGCCATCAAAATTTTGATTAAATCCTCATCAATCTTTTGGCATAATAGAAAAAAATGCCATACAATACAACACTGTCAAAGAATCAACATCTCTGTCTTAGAAAATAAATGTATTGGCTTCATCTCAATATTTCTCTTCTGCAAATGCTGGGGCTTTTATCAGCATTTGTATTCCAATGGGAGATAGTCCTTTGTTGCCATGTGCCACTTCCACTAACATTATTTCTAAAATAAACAGAAGAGCTAGATAAAATTAATACAGGAATGTGTTTCTGAAATCCTGAAAATTAACTGCAACTTCTGATTTGGTGTCACCCTTCCATTGTCTAACAAATAATATATTTAGTAATGGCAACAGTAAATATTCAAGGAAATCCCATGTAGAGCAAATCAGGCAGAATTTCAAGTAGGTCACATCTTTTGCACTCACTCATTCACTGGTATAGCTACCTACACAGAAAAGAGTAATTGAAAAAAATCCCATAAAAACCTGTTTTCTCATGAAAAATGAACTTTCCTTTCTAATTCATGCATTTTTAAATTTTCTTTTATATAGCAGCACTTTTAAAAGCAAATGCAGAAGCTGGATATATCAGGAAGGAGATGGCACTATAATGCCTCTAGGGACATATCCTGACCCAAATTTCCACAGAGTCCCATCAATACAGCTCTGTGGTGCATCAGGAGCCCTGGGCCCTCACCAGCCTCAAATAGAGGTGCTATGTCATCTGAACAGCCAAGTGAAATGAGACTGCGCCAATTCTGAATGTTTTTTATCAGAATTGCTTTATTATATTTCACACAAAAATGTAGACTGCTTAAATTTTTTTGGTAGAAAGAAGTCCTTTTATAATAATCTTATTAGAACTCTTAAAAAATATTTTTTGATGACTATAATGCGGCTTACTTTTATTAATTGTGTTTGAATCTTAATTTTGCATTTATTGTTCTATTTTCAAGTCAATATATTTTATTCTGAATTCTATACATATTCTTGGGAGTTAATATGTAATTAATATATAAGAGAGAATTTTTAAAGCCAAATTATTTAGGGATATTGAAACTGAATATATTTATTTTATCAAGAAAATGGCAACTATTTAAATAAGATCAATATTCTGAAACATCATGTGAGAAGAACCACCTTTTGTAATGAGTGTGCTATGAGTTACATTTGAAATTGTAAAACATAATTGGAATCAGCAGTTCTCAGTTCTGATATAGATACATTAGTTTAATAAATGTATAACTCAGACATCTTAAGAAAAGATTTATTTGTCTTAGCAAATATGTATATTTATATTTACAAAGTCATTTAGTTGCTCACTGATTCTACTTTGAAAGTACAAGAATATAATAATAAAATACAATTTGAAACCTCCTTTACTTCAAAAGAGTGAAGCTTCTGTAAGGAAGAGATTGAAACTAAACAAGTGACAGATTTTGAGGAAAAAATTTTGACTCTTCCAGCATCCATCTTACATTTTACTACATTGTTTATGGCCTGTCTCAAAACAAAAAAACCACCTGAAAGCATCTGAGATGAATCTCAGAAATCTGGCCAGTGAGCAGGCATATCAGCCTGTTCATTATGCATATCTCAGAGGAGAAAAGAAGGAATGTTATAGTATGAATTCTGCACTATGGGATAACTTTTAATTTTGAGGCTCTTAGTTACGTTTTCCAGTTGCAAAAATCAGCTTCATGCCTCTGGTGCAAGGACCTACAGTAGAGGTAAAAGTTGCAAAACTGAATGAGTCGGAGAAAGCAAATATCTGCACGCACAACCCCAGCATGCCAAGCCTGCAGCCCCTGGCCAGCATCCTATTCTAGTGGTGGTAGAGTGGTGAAGTTTTGGTAGCACTGTAAGAGAAACAAGCCTATTGATAAATTAACTTAATAATTGAGAAAAAAAAAAATCCTAATAATTCCTAAAGTTTTCATTTAGAGATTTTTTTTTGACCACTGGAGTGAGACCAGTTTAAGAACTGGAAATTTCACCCTCAAATCTCATTTTGAATATATGAGGCTACCTCAGACCACACTTTAAGATATGGAAAAGAGCTGCCCTAATACATTCTGCACTTAGTTTTATCTATTTATTGTGGAAGAGAGGAAAGAGAGGAAGAGAGAAAAACATTGGATTTAAATGTCCTCCTAAAGAATGGGATCTCAAACAATCATTTGCTCACATTTTGTCTTTTCTCAGTTTAGGTAATCTGAATACAGTGTCACTGAGGAGAGGGATTAAAACATTTAGTACACATTCAGGCAAGAGGATATCCCACTTGTAGCTTTACCTGCCTCTGACAGCTGAAATGTGGGGACCTGAAATGTTGCTGGAGATGAATGGTTTTTACATTAAATACTTCAGTCTCTAATGCTGACTTCATACCAATGCAATTAACAAATAAAGATTCTCCTGACAGTTCATTACCACAAAGTTCATTCTTGTGCAACAAGAGGAGGTAATGAAAAAATGCATTTTCTATTCTTTTTCTTTCTAAATCTATTTTATGAAAGAAAGCACCAAGATACCAAGCCATGCAGAAAGAATTATGGAATACTTTCTTTCTTGTACTTGAACATGTTTCAATTAAAATATGCAAATATTAGCTTGATTTTCTGGGAGATTTTAAATAGAAAAGTTAGCAAATGTTGATATGGATGCTACGAATGGATTTTACATTTCCTAGCTTCTTCTTTTAAAGGTTCTTACTTGATTTGAAATTTTGTTCCTCTCCAGCATTAGCAGAATATTGGATCAGGTTATCTATTTACTGATATCCAAAGCTGTAATTAAAATCTCTGCTCTTTGACATCATCAGTGAGTTACTGACATGCATAAAAACCTTCTAGTTCACTTTTTTGTAATTGTGCAAGGAACAATAACAGTAAGAAGTGTAAGATCTCTTACACAGGAAAACTTTGTCAGGGAAAAGCAGAATACCAAGTGACAATGTAGCAAAATTTTTACAGACTACAGTAAAACGCACAAATCTTCATTAGTTCCTTATTGTACCACAGGGCATAACTTCTACTTTCAAGAAATAAACTGATTTAAGAACACACTACACTTGCTATGCATTCATACCAAACACTTAGGTTTGCTGTCCAGGATATTTGCAAAGGCTGCAGGAGGGTCATCTGCAGTAATGGCACCCCTATAAGAAACAAATGTCCCCAAGCCTCTTATGGCCACAGTGAGAGAGAGCAACATGACACTGCTTTGCCCAGCTTCTCCACTGACAGTGTCTTACAGGACCCCTGGACAAGCTCACATAGCTGTTTGCCTTTCAAATCCCATTTGGGGGAACTCCTTTCCAGGGATACAGTGCAGAGATGAGCAAATGAAGGCTGACACCTCAGATGTTGTTGGACTAAGGAATGTGTAGAGCATGTAAAGCCAAGAATAAGCTTTTTTTACATGGTTTTGCTGCTGAACCAGAGGCCTGAAGTGCAAGCAACCCCTCCAGTGTAGAAAAGACATGGTTCAAAACCACTGATCACCATCAAGAGCAGACAGTCAACTGGGCTGGGGGGGCATCTGGGACTTCTAAGTTCACCCACAGGAACCAGGAAGGCTCTGGTGGTGGTTCACTGCCTAACCACCAAACTGTGGCAGCTGAGTGGCCTTCGCTGTCTCACACAGGATTAGGCTAGGCAAACAGGGAAATAAAATATTAAAATATTTATTCTTTGGGATGTCAGAATCACAGGATTATTTAGGCTGAAAAAGACCTCTGAGATCATCAAGTCCAGCCTATGACTTAACACCACCACATGGCTATAGGATGGCACTAATGCTACATCCAGTCTCAACTTAAACACCTGCAGGGATGGTGACTCCACCACTTCCCTGGCCAGTCCATTCCATTATGGGCTGAACTTTGAATTTGAGTGAGCTGGTTGCTCACTTCAATGATTTTGAACTGTAGTCGTCTGTTCCCTGAGATAAAACACATTCACAGACTAATTTAAAAGTATTAATTAGCATACTTATTTTCATGCTCTGCCCTTAAGATACATAAGAAGCTACACATAAGTTTCTATAATGTAAATTAGAATATAATATCCAAGGAGCTGCACCTTGAGAATATAACCTAGAGTCTTTATTGCCAAAGTATGATTGTTACTTGGTTCATTATGAATTGTGGTACACATAATGCATCATGTCCCCTCTTAGGGGGATGATATTGTGATGTGAATAAATATTTTTGTAAACATGCACTATTTAACTTACATATCACAGCAGATCCTTCAAATCTGTTTTTCCTTCTGTCAAAAAACCCCTGGCAACAACCAAACAACAATTTTACCCAAATGATACAACAAAGGTAGAAAGCAACTCCTGCCTAGAACCAATTTGTCTTGGTCATGTTGAATCTTAGCCATTTCCTCAAAATAGCTATAATGATCTTATTTAGTCACAGTCTTTTGCATACCAAATTAGGCAGCACAGAATACACTGAGCAAGAAAAATTGGAGAAGCTGCAAAATACTGACCAGCTTTCTTGGTAGCATAAGACACAGACTGCTCATACTTAGGTGATCATGTGTTTTCCGTCTCCCCCCTTCTTTTCCATCTACTTCGACTGTGTGCTGTCAAGTGTTACAGAATCACACAATGAGGCTGAATTAAACTGATTTCAGGAGCAGATGGAGTGATGGACATCCTTAGCCATTTGCCAGCCCAGGCAGCTTTGATGGCTACTGCTGAGGAAAGTCTGAAGGGTGAATCAGCCAATTTTCCAGGTTTTTAAAACCTGCTATAGTGAAAACTTGTTACTATGTCAGCTTCTTCTGCTGAGACTATTACAATCAAGCCAAGAGCTTTGCTCCTTCCCCACTCACAGAACACAAACCTTGATTCAGCAATGTACTTCAGCATATGCCTCAAAATACTCTATTGAGTGGCCTCCATTTCAGTTTAGATAAAACATAAAGGTTTCAAATAGTTTGATCTGTATAAATCAATTGAAAGTGTCTTTTAGCTGATAAATGCAAACAGGAAAGATTTCAGTCTCATACATCATGTTCATTGTATCTGAATAAAATTTGAATAAAAGATGGTGCTTGTGTAACTGGATCAGATCAGCAATATTTGTTCATATGAATGGATCAACAGTCTCAGAAAAAAAATAAAAGCCAATGCACCAAGTGGTTAAATAATATTACTTCAGACTGTCTCTCCTCCAAATCAAGCACTTTCAATGCAGGTTGAAGATGACGTAGCAGCTGCAGAACAAGCTGAATTGATTTAGCCAGGTATGTGCCTGCATGGGGCAGATTTTTAATTTAGTAACTGGAGGCTAAGTTAGTTCTGCGAGTGTAAACAGGTTGGTAAAACAGGAGTCCAGATGAGCTGCCACGTTCCACTTACATAAGACAAAGGAACAGACTAAACATTTAGTGTGAATAACTGATCTACCTCCCTGAATGACTATTTTTAAAATTAACATGAAGCCAGAGCTGTACAGAAGTCAGAGAGCTGCTAGCAACAAGCTGGTTAGGTTCTTCCTTGGGTCTGTGGGTTTCTGAAGTAGTTTTCTATAAGAAAATTTGAATTGCAGCTTTAGTAAGAGAAATCTCAGGTATTTAGATGTTGCAACTTTAAAGGTTTATCTAAGAAGAAAAGAAGAACTTTCTCCTAGAACATACACATAGAAAGTTATTTCTCTTCGTGACAGTCTGCAGAATAGATGTTCCAAGTTTGTTTGGGTTTTTTTGATTTTTCTTGTTTGTTTGTTTTTCAGAATCCAAATTGATTTAAATAGATAAGAATAGTGTAACAAGCTAGAAATGGTTCAATGGTCTCGCCTTCTTTCAAAAAATTTAAATATGGCAAATGTACTCCAGTGCAAATTTAGCCAAATAAAATTACAGTCTGTATTTTGCCAATTTTTTTTTTAAAAATCAGATGAAAATCAAAATATTTTGGCTTGGTAACTAAAACTGGAACTTCATAAGGCAGGGCCCATCAGGTGTTCCATGCTGACATTTCCATGTCACACTACTTTTTTCCACTATGATTCATGGTCATTAGTGTCCATTCTGGAAAGTCCTTGGGGAGTCCAAGTGGGAAATAAAAACTTTCCGGGGTCCTGTGACTGAAGCCTGGTTGGAAGTACCTTTAAGTATTTGAGATTTCATGGCGAAATACACCTGTTCAAAGCTCTCAGATGTTCAGGTGTTTAAGAAGAGACTAAAATGTATAGAGAAAGCAGGAGCACTTAAAAGTGTTATTGAATTATTTTTCTTTGAAAATGAGAAATTTTCACGAACTGTATTCAAAAGCCTTCATATAATTTGAATGCAAATACAACAGCATTATGATTCTCATGGAGGACTCATCTCTAAATTAATTTGTACTCAACCAGCTCATTCCCTGTGAATGATTCCAAAGACCACTATTTCCTGCCAGTGTATGGATTTTAAAACTTACCCTATTCTCAGAGACACAGTTAGAAATGATCTAGTAAGAATCATGTGTAAAGATACACAAGACTAAATATGATAATGTTTTTCTTCAATAGCACAGTCAGGAAAGATTAACACTCTTTTCAGTTTTAGTCTATTTGGTTCTAGGTGAGCATATACATAAACTACATTGAAGTATCTCATTTGTATACTTGAGGTTGTCCACATGTTACCACATGGAGGTATCACATTATTAATAGCTGTTTTCCTCAAATAGACTATAGTTTGGTTTATCTTTCTTTTTGTTCACGATCTTTAAATAGTAGAAAAGCTTTCATACAAAGGCTGCATTTTAATATGCAAATCCATCATTTGATTACACACTTTTTTTGTCCCTACATTATCATGAATACTTCTGATGAATGTTTTATGGGTTAGGTTTAGGATTTGTGAGCTATTTCAAATTTTATCTGTTTGCCTTATCATCTGCAAATACTGTATCTTTGTTGATGTTGATTGATCTCATTTGCATATTTATAACACTTTTATTTTCAAGGATGTTTTGCTATAAACTGTCTGTCCCCATTTCTCCTCCACATACTAATAGTACATAGATATATTTTCTAATTGAGCTAATTTCCATACATTATTTTTTAGGCTAATAATAAATAACCACTTAGAGGCATCCTATTCACTTTTGATCAGTACCTTCATACCTATCTGACATACAGTTTTGAAGTAAAGAACACCAGGAGTGGTTTATAACATGCTTGATAGTCCAGAGAGCTCAGTAATTTTCCACAAGGATGGAGTAGGCTAAAAGGATCCCTATAGGACAGGGGGGAAACAAGTGCCAACAAAGCTGGCGATATAGAGATGATCTTACACCTAACTGGTAACTCTTGGCCGCAATATGTAAGACTTTAATTCTCTTTTCTCAAGAGAAATGACCCTTTACAGTGGTGTTTTAGTTATGAGATTCTGGATTCATGAGTGGGCTGCAGCAACTGGAGGCTTTTAATGCATGCAATGTGGCAATAGAAGACTCCCAAGCCTACAGTGGTGCCCTGAAATGGATCTCAGGCTTCAGAAAAGGCCAGTTGTCAGCTGAGCTTGACCAATCACTACTGACTAGCAGAAACTTGTTCTTCATCCATCAGTCCTTCTCTATGTTCAAAATCCTTTCCCTTTCCTCATCGTACCTGCCGTTATGTACACCTTCTTGCAAAATGTCTGATTTATGCAAGAATATGAGGAAAAGGGTAGAAATTATGCTGAAAAATGTTGTCAATTGATTCCTTTTTAGTTGTGCTGTGAAAAAGGTACTACTTTAAGTGTATTTCCCAAGTCCCACACAGACTCCTCCTAGATGAGCAGCAGATTGTGTTCCTCTTCTGTCAAGGTGCAAATGTGGGTATATTTTGAAACAAAATGCTGTGATTTGCTCATATATGAAATATTTCAAAAACATCATACATGTCCCAGAATAGATCTGGTTGGACAGACTGTAAAAATTTCTGATGCTAGCACCAGTTAACTCACACAATTTCGTTGCTAAAGAATAGTAGGAAATGTATTACTATGGAGTTTTCCTTCCAGTATACTGATGGATGAATATATGAGGTGCTCATATTTATGTCTCCAGACTTATCTCTAAAATTCATAGACATTAGATACCTCCACTTTTTATGTACTAAGATATTGGGATCTATCTCCCATAATAAATTTCTCTTATGCATCCTGCCAGCTGACTCTGAACATGTGAAAAGCAATCTTACTTATTCATTAATGAAAGAAAATTGGCTGTCCTGATTTGAACAGGGTTCTTTCCTCCCTCATCTTCCACTGATTTATTCCAATCTATTACAAAATTCTCAAAATAATAAATTTAATGTGATCTTCTACTGTGTCAGTGTGTTTATTAATTGCAAGGACATTCCACGCTGAGCCATCATTTTGATGAGGACTGCCCTCTTGCTATTAAAAAATTTATTTAAATCAACAACGTTATGACAACAGCAGCATGATCTTAAAAGAAAATTTTCTTTTTTTTTTTTTTTGTTTGTTTTAAAAAGAAAGATGAAATTAGATGAAGCTCTGAGGTAGGGGTGTTAACAGTAAAAGTAGGTACAACCAGAAACTGCGGTTTTGAGAAAAATAGCTGTTTTCTAGTAAAAATTGATAGAATACATACATCTTCTCTAGGTCACTAAGTCCTGCGAAAACTCCTCTTGGAATGACTCTCATCTTGGTGAGCACAAATCTCCTGAAAACAGAGAAAATTGAGTGATTATTCACTATTCACCACATAGGACTGTGTGGTAGTCTTGTCAGCACAGCAGAGGCCTTTATCACACGTACAAGGACAGCCTCCAGGCTTCAGCATCTCAGTACAGCTGTAATGTTCAGAGGCTTCGTGGGACTCCAAGTGCCTGCCCAGACCAAAATTACAGCACAGCACTTGGCTGCTTAGCATCTGGGATGCCCAGGGGAAATAGCATCCATCAGTAGTTTCCATTTCCCTCTTTGCTTCAGTAAGAAAGCCAGTCCTGGACGATGCAGCTTTTCTGTGAGCTGGAAGGAGATACCATCTTTCTCATCTTGACCTCTCTTTTGAGAGATGCTTGAGTACAGGATGAAGCAACCCTGTGGAGCCAGACAGGTGAGTTGCTTAAACAAAGTTGTAAGGTGGTACCTGAATGCTCATGCAAGATAAGCCTTAACCTGCTGCACTGATAATTTGAGTCAGCTACTATCTCCCATCAGTGCAGCTTTAATATACTATATTGCTTCTCAATCTGCCCTCGAATTAGCTCATAATGTGCCACAAAGTTAGGACTTTCAAATACACAACTTAAGCACAGATGCACTAAACCAACATTTTAATAATTTTTAAGGGTCATGGAATATGCTTTATGAAGAAAAAAAAACATTTATAGTATCATATAAGTTCTTTTCTTTCACACCTATATTCATGTGTAGGTAATGAGCAAAACTGCATATATTAACATGATCTGCTCATTAAGATCTGTGCTTCACATGATCCACTTATACATGCCAGGTCAAGCAAGTGTTCCTGAGAAAGTCCACAGAGATTTTGTAGGGATAAATATTACCTTTTTGTATTTTCTGCTGAGAATTAAAGTTGTATTCGAACTCCCAACAGACAAGATAAGCAAGTTATCAGATAATACCAGTTCTACTGAATGATAGCCAAGAAGAAAAATAATATATATTTTTGAAAAATATCACTGTTCTTCATACTAGTATATTGCCCTGTGATACAGTTTCTTAGTCTATTTTCCTACGGAAATGGGAAGGAATTGTTTTCTGAATTACTATGGAAGTTTTTTCTTCATTTAGAATGCCTGTTGGAGCTTCTCTCATTTTTATCATCTCATAACTAGTGTTACATATCTTCCTGGGAGCATCTTTCAGTTCCTGCCTGTGCCACATTATGGTAATGCCTGTGGAAGGACAGAAATGGGAAATCAGACTGGTATTATCTTCTGCATAGGTCTGCAAATTTTAACACAATATCTCAAAAGTAGAGACTTTTTTTTACTGTTCATATGAAGTATCCTTACAATCCAAATCTATTTTTTATTACAGCAGATTAGCGTAGAATTTTCACAGGAGATTATAATGTTTAATAAATGTCATAGAGAATGATTATTATCCTGATATAATATCACATTGAAAGGTAACTATTTTTAAAATTTTAAGTCTTTAAGGGAATCTATTCCCTTATTTACATTTCCAAATAGGAGTTAATATTTACTTAAGCAGGAAAAAGTTGATACACATACCTGCCCCTACCTCTGGAGATGTCATTGTTACTACACTGAAAGTGAATCTAGCCCCACATTTTTTAAAACGTTGAAATTTATGGTATCCTCAGTCCTGACATATGATAAAGTCAATTTGGTATTTTATTATTCTTGTACTATCAGTAATGCTAGTCAGAAAGAGTTTCAACACTCTGTCTCACAAGAATTACAGTACTGAGATCATTATGCAAATGTTAGAAGGATTAAAGAGCTTCCAGAAAAGGCCTATCCTGGATTAGGCAATTTGTGAAGCACTACTGAAAACATGGTTGGTGTAATGCATGCAAAGCTATGTCTGTGCTTTCAGAGTGCAGCCAGAGTGCAGTACAATGGATCTTTGCAGAACACCCAGCAGGCTTAGTGCTACAAAGCTGAACCATCAGAAAACTCTTTAACTTTGATCTGCTTTGAAGCCTTTCCTAAACTCTCCTTTGTAGAAACACACGTCTAGTTTTGGAGCCCTAGAAAGCTGGCTCTGTCTGAAAAGCCACCTATGATTTTTTTTTTTTTTATTGCAGTGTTCTAAAATGAACCCTCTCTGAATGTGCAGATCATCAGGACATTTCCAGTATTTTAATTAAGCAGTGGCCTACACCATGCTTCGCCACAATAAGAATTTTCATCCTGATTCCAAAACTAATTAAAAAAGGGATCCTCATTCATAGATGAGGCTACCTGAATAAGGAAAGCCATAAGAACATACAAGTAAAAATCAGACCTTGAGCGTCTTTGTTGAAAACTCTCTCTCCTGCTTAATAAGACACCAGAATTCAGCAGCCATGTGTCTAGTGCCCCGGAGCAGTTAAAACAAAATTGAGATTTAATAGCTGAAGTCTCACATTCCATTTTAAAAAATTAAGGTTAATTGTTTCTAAACATCCCTGAGTAGGCTAATAAAGTCAGGCTTAATGGTGTAACGAACACTGAAAATTAGCATCAGCTACTTGTTGAGATATCAACTGTATAATTAATAGAAATCTATTATAAGTAGCTAAATGCTATATTGACAATAAATCTCACCAATTAGGCTTCAAGAAGCATTCTGTACTTAACTTGAGATACTGGCTGTTCAGTACCAATTCTTTCTGACCTACATGGAGAAAATAATTGAAAAGCATTTCCTCGGATTGTTGCTGGCATTATTTTAAAATCAAAGAAATTAATACAACCCACCTTCCTCCAAGCACATTTTATGCCAAGACAAATGAGTAAAAAACCCCATCCTTAAAAAAACATGCACTTAATGGCATATGCAGTATTTGGTCCTGAAAAATTATGTTAGCACTTAGGCACCAAGGAGAACACTGAAAAGCCTAAACAAAACTTAGCTATTTATTTGTGAAATCATGTATTTTGCATATTGATCAATGAGTTCTCAGACCCTGGTCCCCCTAGCTTATTCTTGTACAATTATCAAATTGCACCTCTTTGGTGCAAATTTTCCACCACAACTTACTCCTGCAATGCACTGGTGCCTTCTCCTTCCAGCCCCTTTCCTTGGCAACCACACCCCAACACTGGGAAAAACTTTGCACAACAAAGGACTGCACTGATTATCAGAAATTAGATTACTTTAAAAAAAAAATAATTTCTGCTTCATAAAGTGTGGCTGCATTTAGGTATTTCAAAAGACTTTAATTTCTCAGATCTACTTAAGTCACACACAGATAATCAGAAAATAGGCACATTGTAGAATTATCTTCCCTTGCTCATGTAAATTGCAATTTCATTATGTTAAAATGAACTATATCAAGCAGATATTATAAAATGTATAAATTAAGGATGAATGGAAAATAAAACAAAAAGAAAAAGAAAAAAAAAATCAGTGACCATAATGCTAAATAACTAGATTTGGTTCCAAAGAAATATATGTGATGTGGTATTGAAGACTATGTTACTTTAATTTCTGATCTAATGGACTGATGATATCATCTTTTAATCCTCTGTAACAATGTGTATTTTGTCAAACAAAGTTTTACAGTGAAATTTAATTACTCTTTGTAGCTTTTTGTTGTTTCTTTGGTTTTGCTTTTTGCTTTAGAGATATGGTGGAGGTTCAAGCACCAGCAACACAGGGGTCTTTGTTTTACCTGAGAAGACAAAAAGATACCATGAGCTTTCTAGTATACCGTTGATTTAATATAAAAATAAAAAAATGATGGAAGCTGTTAAGCTGAATCATTTTGTCCCTCAATTTCTGTTCTGATTGTCACTGATATGAATAATGAGCTTACTGTGATTCAATATAAATTTATCAAGAACATTTGTAAGCCTCCAGCTCATTGAAATGGGTTCACATTGCCATATAATTTCAGTAGGACTAAGGTTTAGTTCTGGCAAATGTCTTACCATGAAGGAACATATGTAGATATAAGTGAACATTTTTCCTAATCAGCTACCTAAGTGGAAGTTTTCCATACAGTATTAAGCAGTTTGTAGCTCCTTTCACAGATCGCTGTGGTTTCCCCTTCCTAACAGTGAGGAGCCCAAACCTCATAAACTGGATGCTAAAACATGAAGCTTCAAAAAGCATGAAGGTAACCCCCCAAAACTGATTTATTTACTTTCTGATTTGATACTCTTTACAGTGCATTCATAACATGCTGCAAAGCTATTTTCAACACTAATGAGTCTTTAATTTAAAAACAGAGGAAGATTTATATTAGTTGCCTCAATTCCAGGGAGTGCTGAGGTTGGGACATCATAAGGCTGAGAGGCTGGAGACTTGGGCAGAGAGAAACCATATGAGGTTCAACAGGGGCAAGTGTAGGGAACCCAGGGAGAAATAACCCCATGGATAGATTAGGGGCTGATCTGCTAGAAAGCAGTTCAGAGGAAAAAGACCTGGGAGTCCTGGTGGACAACAGGATGACCATGAGCCAGCAATGTGCCCCTGTGGACATGAAGGCCAATGGCATTCTGGGGTGCAACAAGAAGGTTCTCCTCCTCCTTTGTTTTGCCCTGCCCTGGTGAGGCCCCATCTGGAATACTGTGTGAAGTTCTGGGCTCCCCAGTTCATGAATGACAAAGAACTACTGGAGAGAGCCCAAATCAGAGCCATTAAGATGATTAGAGGACTGGAGCAACTCCCATAGGAGGAAAGGAAGAGGAGACTGAGATGGGATCTCATCAATGCTTACATTTATCTAAAGGGCAGGTGTCAGGAGGATGGGATTAGGCTTTTTTCAGTGGTGTCCAGTGACATGACAAGGGTCAATGATAACAAACTGGAAAACAAAAGGCTCAACCAAAACATAAGGAAAAACTTCAATATTGTATAGGGAACAAAGCACTGCAACAGTGCAGCCAGAGAGGTTGCGGAGTCTCCTCTGGAGTCATTAAAAAAACTTCCTGGACACCAGCCTGTGCAACTTACTCTAGGTGAACCTGCTCTGGCAGGGCAGGTTGGACTTGAAGATCTCCACAGGTCCCTTTGAGCCCCTGTCATTCTGTGATTCTGTGATTCTTTGAATGGCACTGTCAGTGACAAAACACTGCTCCCACCATCCTACTGGCTTGTCTTTCCAGAGAGTTATGGCATTATCTAAAGGAAAAAAAAGCCCAAGCGAAATATTTTTACAGTAATGTCTATGTATGTAACTAGAGATTAATTTCAAAAAGAAGATCCTGATGGCACAGGCATGCTTGAATAATGGATGAAGAACTTTGCAATTAATTTTTTCAACTGAGACATGATTCATGCAGTTGAGAGTCTGAGAGGCCACAATACTTTACATGTAAAGTAAACATTTAAACTGGTTTACAAGAGACAGATCCTATTTTCTTGCTTATATACACAGTCTGTCCTGAAGTATCCAATCACTTCATTCACCTGCTAATTCCATTGAAATGGAATCTGCTCATTCCCATCCAATGCTTGTGAAAGGTTATCTGGAAGGGACAGCTGTTTTTATTTTTTCTTTTGTGGCATAACAAAAGCAGGTAAACATGAGTATTCCAAGGAAAAGTTAGGCAATATACATTTTATGGACAAGACAGAAGCAAAATACCCCCTCCTGAGATTCAGAATGTAGTGGGCCTAGCTAGGAGAGAGTTAATTTTGCTCATGCCAGCTCATACAGTGCTGTGGTTTAGATTTGTGACTGAAACCATACTGATAACACACTAATTTTCTAGCTTTTGCTGAACAGTGTTTGGAACAGCATCAAGGTCATCCCTGTTTTTCACTTTTGCTTCTGAAGTGAATAGCCTGGGGTGTGGGCCTTAGGCTGTGAGGGACACAACTGGGCAGGTGAATCCAACTAACCTGGAAGATCTTTCATGTTGTGTAACAGCATGCTCAGGAATACAAGGGAAAACTATTTTTTTCTGAGACTGAAAAAAAAAAAAATCTGGAAAGGCACATATCCTACTGTCAGTTATGCTGCTTGCGAATCTTTCCAGGTCTGGGAGTGATGTAAGGGGTATCTCTGAGAAAGAAAATATTTTGGTTTGTGTGCTATTAAACAACACAGTGTAAAAAGTAAATACAGCTTGATAAAGTTATTGGCAATGCCCATCTGCTTTGCAGGTCTGAATCTAAAAGCTGTAGTGGCTAGTGAAAAATTAGTCCTTCATCCTTACAAGTGCCTTCCCTTGAAAATATTTTTGTTTTCTGTTTTATTAGATTAATCATAGCATCATAGAATCCTGGAATGGCTTAGGTTGGAAGGAACCTTAGAATCCAACCTACTTCGAAGTCCCTGCCATAGAAAGAGACACCTTTCATTTAGACATGGTTGCTCAAGGCCTCATTCAGTCTGGCCCTCAACAATTCCAGGCAGAAGGCATCCACAACTTCTCTGTGCAATCTGTTCTAGAGTCTCACCAGCCTCGTACTAAAGAACTTTTCCTAATAACTTACTGTCCTAACATATTAAAAGAATAATGACTAGTACTGATGGCATACTTGTTCTGTATTTAATGACTACTTGCTCGGTGTAATACTGCCAACCAGACATGAAAAGCTGAAGGAAGCATTTTCAGATCACACATCTGAGGTCCTGTTGGCATTTCACTAGAAGAGGACCCACAATGCCGTAACATGGATAACAAAATGCCCATTTCCTCAGCTGAACTCTGGTGCTGGTCACACAGGCATACCAAAAAGTTACTGTAGGATTTGTTTTCCCCCCAGGACCTTGCTTAAGTCAGCTAGTAAGTTGCACACAGTGCCCCTCAGCAGTTAACAGCTGATAAAACGAGATAAGGAAGGACAGAAAATTGTGAGGAAAAAAAAAATCATCATCTAAAAGACTGCAAAAGTGGTCAAGCAACATGCTTGTGAAGCTTACTCTCCTTCCCCCTTTCCCTTAGTTTTCCAAAAGCATGGTATGTTTAGTCTCAGCATTGATATCCTTTTCATTTCTGGACAAAGCATACGCTGTCTTCAGTGACACTGTACGTGGCCACAGGACACCACAGATAGCTCCCTTCTGAGGTCACACCTGCAGGCAGTTAAAAATAAAGCTCCAAGGTACTTTTAAATACCTCTGGTTGAACAGGGTGAGATGAATCTGGAGGTGGGTGCTTAAATGAGAAAAAAAAGAAGATGGCGAAAAATAAAATATAAGATTGCAAAATTCCCAATCAGAAAAAGAGATATAACATCAGGACTTTTACTCAAGCTCAGATGTTTAATGATCTATGTATAGTGCAGTGATTTCATTGTACTTAGGCTGGGTTTCCCTATGCTGAGATAAAACTGGAGAAAAACACAGTTGTGACTATTCAAAGTAATTGCCTGTGCATGTTAACCCATTTTACAAAGTGTCTGACATCTATGTTGAAGCTTTAGGTGCAAGTATCAGTAATGCACAAAATATGTATCAAATACATATGCCATGTGCCCTGAGCAGACTTCCTGCAAAGCATCCTCTGACACAAGGACCTTAGTCCCATCAGTGGCTGGGGGTAGCTGCAAGTCAAAGGACCAAGTTTGTGTCCCTTGCCACAGATAAAGTAGATGCCAAAACAACACCATCTTGGCAGGAGGGATCTCCTCCTTTCTTTCAGCTTGCCCAGAGCTTTTGCAAAGCGAGACAAAGCTGGAGCTCTGGATTCCTCCACATAGAGAAAAAATGCACAATTTGCAACAGCGAACAAGTCCTCTTTAGGACTACCATCAGAATTACAGTTATGTTAGCATCTGAAAAGAGCTTAACTGCTAGCAATGAGTTACCCACAAAAAAGCCCAGCAGCAAGCTTGGAAGCACAGCTAAAATTGCTTCTATTACTGTCAAAGGCAAGCTGTGAAAAGTGTTTTGTGTAAGATAAATAGCATAAGCGAATGAAGTTATCCCATCTTGGTTACAGAGAACAAGAACATACTGAAGGCTTTATTTTTATAAATAGCTTTATTTTTATTGGTATTGATTGCACTGTAAGATGCTACACTACTTGTAGGAAAGCACATCCTTGTTCCTCACAGCTTATTCACATGGACCTCTGAGAAACATACAGCATGTAATAAATGTGCAGCTTCCTTAAAATCTGACCTTAATATCTGCAACCATCTTTATGGTGAGGAGCCATTAAAAATTCATACACTCTGAGAACATTCCTAGTATTGCATATATTTCTATTGATATCCCTGCATACTGTCCTAACAAAAGGAGCAATGTTTTTTTCATTCTTGCACAAAAGCCCTTCTACTTTGTTTTCTTTCCTGTGGGCAACTTGTCAAGGCAAATAGAGTTACGGAAAATGTCCACAGTCCATCCAGATGGGGGCTTTTCAGGTATTGTCTTCAAAACTTTTATGCTCTCTTTTGATTCACAGGAAGAATAGACATCCTGCTCACACACAGAGCTATGTCAACTCTTCACCTGACCCAAGGATGTATAAAAAAATATCTTATTCCACATCAGGGAGAGAACAGTGATTTGTTCATTGGGTGAGGTCATGGCAGAAAAGTGGCAGCATTTCTTTGTGTGTAGTGTTTTTACCTCTAAAACCTAAGGACTTCCTATGTTGGCAGACCTGCTGGGTATGATGCTATTTTTATTGTCTGACATAAGTTGTCCAGTGACAACATTCCTTAAGCTCTTGGTTGGATGCCTTAGTGAAGGCAAAAGAGAAGCTTTCCTGAAATATCACAGAATATTAACAAAATAAAAAGAAAGATACTCACTGTTGCATTCCTGAATTAGCACACAGAGCCTAACAAGTAACAGGGTCCTCACCAAGTATTTTTACCAATTTGGATAAATCCAAAGGCTTGTCTGAAGTTGTGATGAGACAGCTGATGCCAGAGCAGTCAGAAACCATTTAAGAAAAAGCACTTGAAGACTTAATTGTACTTTTTTTCCCCTCTTGATCTGAGTATGAGTTTTGTAAAAGTAAATATTCTCTCTTCATGCTGTGTTTGAAAGAGCAATGTGGGTGCCAAACACAGCTAACTCAACTGAGAGTCTTGGGAAAGAATCATCTCCTGAATGAAGCATCCAGGTTGCAAATGGCACGTACTTCACTGCTCTCAGGGCACTAGCTAGACTTGTGCTAACATAATTATACAGAAATACAGAAATATGCTGGGCCTATGCTCTATGCTCCCACTTCTATCCCACTGTGGAAAATGGAACGTTTCCTTCTTTTTAGATACTGAAGTGCACATTGAAATTGTTAATATTTATGTTCTGGAGTAACACTAAAAGTGAAAAAGGAGAACGATCTCCACCTTTTGTTACTTTAGCACCATGCAAGGAAGTAGAACCTCCTGTTCCTCTCTTATGGTCACGTCTTCCTCTAACCCAAATGTCTCCCCTATTTACACAGGGATAGAAGCTGGCTTCTAGAATTTCTGCTGCTTGTGCAAGAGGATGAACCACACAGCACACTGAGAATGGGAGCACCCATGAGATTAACATGAGCAACAGGCTCCTGAGTACATAAGAGAGCTCTTGATCCTCATGCTGTAATACACTTTGCACATTTAATTCAAGTCTGTAAACATTCCTCTTTACTGCCATTGCTCAACATGCATTTGTACATCACTCCTGCTCTTCTTAGCTGCACAGTTTCCATGTCAAGAACTTTTCTCAGCTCATCTATTAGTGACTGCTGAGGGAAACATTCACAGGGATATGAATTGCAGGTAGATGGACACATTCAATTTCATCCTGCACTCTCCGGAGAGGATCTCTTCTTCCTCACAGTTTTTCTCTGTTATTGAGATCTCTTCCCCACAGACATCAGCAGTTTCATAAAAAGGGAATGACAAAGCAAGGAGTCTTTATTACTTCTTCTTGTACTAAAAAAAAAAAAAAAAAGGTTATGTTTTCCTATTATTTTAGCAAGGATTAGTTTGCCACTGCAAATGATGAATTTATCTATCTACCCTTCACTAGACATGTATTTTCTTTTAGATGTTAAAATTATGTTCTTGAATAAATAAAGCACAGCAGCTGGCATACCAGTGTACTTAAAACTCCTAGATATTCTATTTTCTTTAAGATTTGACAAATCTCTTCCCACTCCCACACAGGGCACAGCTTGCATTGATATCAAGCATAGCTCTTTAATGTGTCTGAAAAAGAAAATTGCTTCAGAAAGGTTCCAGCTTGACCACACTGGCAACTGAAACACTAGCTCATTTTTGTAGAATAAAGATGTGCTTAGTGCTTTCACCTTCAGAGTGCTTCCTGGACATTAGTCCACCCTGAAGCACCCAAAAATAGTAAACATCTGCTTCAAAAGAGTGACAGAAAAGTGAAATAGAGAGTGGAGAAACTTGACCTGCTTGTGGAACAGCAGCAAGTTATGAAAGACCTCTCAGAGTGAGCTTAGCAGTCATGCCTGGGAAAATATATTCTTTGTAAAATCTAACCTCAGTGGATGAAACCTGGACTCTGTCTCCTTTCTACACATGCTTCCTCCCATCAGCTCCCTTGAATGGATGATGTTATCAGCTCTCTAAATGACTGTGATAGGCATCTTTCTGCGTAAAATTGGATAAAAACTGACTGGAAGAAACAATGATATATATATAACAGTGAAGGAAGGTCATGAACATCATCTCATGGAGGCCTGTATGGGGCCTGCATGCCACAGTCATCAGCAGTCTGGAAGGAGAGTGAGGGATAAGGTGACAAACATATATGATGGGCAGGGTAGTAAGACAAGAGCTGGCTGAGAAGACTTGAAAAACAGCAGCAGTTCATACTTCACAAAACTCAATGATGAAAATCCTTGCTACAGGACAATGTGGATGGTAGACATTCAAGAAGAAATTGATGAGTACAGGAAAGCAAATTATGTTAATAGGGTTGACTACCAAGATACCCCTCTACTCAACCTGTCCCAGAGCCAGGCAGAGGTGTGGAGCTATAGATCTCCCTCTTAAGACACTCATCAGAGCAGCAAATAACCAGCACTGCAGCCAGCCTGGGGCAGCTCTGCCAAAATGAGAATACATACTCAGATCAGCAAAAGCAAGCACCACCTATTCTGGCTCTCTGAAACAGATGATCTTTGTCTAGAATGAAACATTGAAGTATTCTTCAATAATTGATAGCTAGTGCAAGTTTTTGTAAATTGCAGAAGGGGATGGTCCTTATCTTAAGTTAATTCAAAGATAGCCCCTTTCCTGTGCCAGAAGATCAAAAGGTAAAACTGAATCAGGGATAATTTCAGCGCTGCATTCAGACTCCTATTTCATTGCATATTATTGGCTCTGCGAGACTTTTCCAAAAATAAATATAACAAGAACACTTCAGCAATTTTTAATGATAAAAATATTTAAAAACTGTTTCAGCTCCCCACAAATTCTTTTGCTAGGTCATTTTGATAACCCTTGTAAAATAAAGGGAAATGCACTGCCACTGCAAATTATCATGTTGTCTTTTACTGTCCTCACCACCCCCACTTTGGGAGGTGGACTACAAAGCACACTGAGGCTCATAACACTCTCAATGCTTAAAGGGTTTGTGTCACTTCTTTGTTGCACTCTTCTTCTTAAACTCACCACCTCCTTTAGAATCTTAAAAAACCAAAACCAAACAAACCAAACAAAAAAACATCTGTTCAATTGATCTTTGAATAGAGAGGGTGCAGTTCTGTTCCTGTTCATCAAAAAATTGAATGAGTATAGGGAAAGGTAAAGAGGATGGAAATAAGGCTGATCAATGTGTCTTCTATAGAGGGAAGAACAAATATGGCTAGGACTTTTCAGAATGAAAAGCTCAAAGGGGTGCTAGAGGTTAATAATCCAGAGATGTTATCCAAGGACAAATGGTTTATCAGCTCTTCCAGTGAAAAAAACTAGAGGAGAGTCCAGGCATAACTAAATTCAAAACAAACAAGAGAACCTGACTCTTGAATATGGACTCCTGAATATGGACTATCAGAACTCCTCCATGCATCTTGCCTGGATGCAAGAAGCTGATGTGGGCTCACAGGTAGAATATAAAAGCAATTTGAGAAGAGATAAATTAGGGCTACTAAACAAACCACAAGAATTTCTAGCAATCCTGTGGGATGGAATTAATTGGAGGTTGGAGGATTATTGTGATAATACATCTTAAACAGTTTCCCTGTTCTTACTTTACCCTTAGCAGCTCTTAAGAATCACTGTGGTACATAGGAAACTTGATCCATCTTGCCATAACCATGGCTTATATTGCAGAGAGAGAGCAAGCAAAAGAGGGCCTCTCTTCCTATAGAGGAAAAACGAATCATCACCTGCTTCTGATGGGCTATGCTTCTGCTTGGAGGCAGGGGATTGTGGAAAGAGGATCTAGCATGCCCTTGATTGCTGCTGGTGATCTAAGTTTGAGCTGTTTACCATTCACAGAAGATCCTTGCTGGGCTATACAAATCTCTGTCAAGCTTTGGGGTAAAATTGCATGGTAAACAAACTGAGGGACTCTGCCTTCTTACCCCATCCAAAGAGATGTGATTTTGCTTACATGCTGGTTGTAGCAAGTATTTAATCAATACTCTACCTGTGGCTGTCAAGTCAAAACAAAGATATCTTCCAACTACACTACATACGGCATTTCTAATCTACAAAGAAATAGTCAATTATACTGACCCCATCTTTCTGTGTCCATTTTGATTCTAATGTGCAATGTTTTTAAAATCAGACCAGGGGTTTGGAGACTATTACCCTATGCCTCTTTTCTTCATAACAAGGATTCTAACTGATAGTTATGGCATATTAAAGGAGAAAACACAGGCTTTCTACTGTGAGGATGACTAAGCTGATCGCAGGATAAATTAAGAACAGAAAGTGAGGTTTTTTTTTTTTCCCTGTGGAAAGAAAATGTTATAGCAGCAGAGAGATACCCATGATAACATGATATGCAGTTCCTGAGCAAACAGGACACCCGGAGGGATTTTAACCAGCTAAAGAGTTTGAAGGTTGAAGATTTAAACAACTGTATTAAACCAAGGGGAGGAAGGCTACAACAGCATCACCAGTAAAATACCAGTATGTCACTGAATGCTTAAGTAACCAGTAAGTTACCAGAAGTAAGAAAAACCCCTCCACCAGTAATTATTGATCATCAGCTAGAGACTCAGATCCAAGTTTGTGCTAAAAGGTGCCTAGCTCTCTAAGGTCCTATTTTTAATCTCTTTTTAATACTAAGAGCTTTATTTGACGTCTCTAAATCTGAATATAGGTGTTTATTTTTAGAGATCTATCCCCCAGTCCTTAGACAAACCTGTGCTTCCCAGGAAGAATTAAGGAAAAGATCTCCCCTGCTGGTCCTTTTTTTGGGCACACGGTGAGTCATATTAACTGAATATATGTCAGGTAGATGTTCCTGAGCTCACTTCATAGATTAGAAAAAGGAATCTAGACACCCCTTGCTCTGACTGGAGGTGTGAAATTACTGCTTTTTTTTTTTTTTTTTTTTTTTTTTTTTTTTTTTTCTAGAGAGGCACAGAGGAAAAAAAAACCAAACCAAAAATAAGAAGAAACACAGAACAGAATTCAGCTTGAAAACAGTAAAATAAATCAACAGCAAATGGATCAGACTGCTTTAGATCAGACTGCCTGGAGCAGCCTGATCTGGAACTGCAGAGCACTCAGGGCTTGTGTTTTTAAAATTGGTTTTAATAAATAGAATCAATAGCTCAAATTATGAAGAAGGAAAAAAACACAGGTCAAATTGATCAAGGATGTAGCTTATCATTATAAGCAAGGGCTGCCTTCTCTTGTCTGAAAGAGAGAAAGTGGCAGAAGAATCCATGTGAAACTTTTCAGTATCTCTCCCAGAACAGTTGTACAGAGTTGTACAGAGCCTGAAAATGCTCCTGATTATCCAAAGAGAAACACAGCCAACCTTTCTTTTTCCTTTACCCAGACGGACAAAAAAATTAAAATAATAAATAAATTAGGAAATTAGTTCTTTGTCCTGAGATAAACACAGGAACCCACAGGGAGGACAGAACTAGCACAGACTCTCCTTCATTGTATGTGGGATTTTATACTTAGGTGAAGAGATCCTTGGTCGAATTGGTCAAATCAGGGGACTACGCCTGTCCACGTATTAGATTAGCAAGAGGTGTTGGAGAGTGTTCAGGAATTCTCATTTCCTGGAATAGTCAGCCAAGTATTATTCACTGGAGAGGAGTGAGGGGAGAATCCCTAACTGCAATCAGGTTTTATGCAATGAGAGGGAGGATTTGCACACAGGCACCTTCTTTTCCTCTTTGTGATTATTTGTTCTGTTTTGTTTTTTTTTTTTCCAGAGGGACTTTGCTCTGGGGAAGCTGCTTGGTCTCACTCCACAGTCAGTTTTGCTGACACAGGGCTGGGTGACAGAGGATCCAAGTTGGAGCACTGCCATTGAAGTGCCCACTCCACATGGGGTGCCTTTGCCTGGGCTCACAGCTGCTCAGGGAAAGGGATGCTCACAGAAAGGGATGGACCCCAGCACTGTTGTGTCAGTGTCAAGGTAAAGCACATAGACACAGCACCTAGACACGCTTGCTACACTACACAACACCTAAAATGGTAGGGAAAATGGAGAATCCCATCTGTCTCCTTACTTGGGGTAATAGGGTGATGACTCTATTTTAGAAAAGCTTGTTTTGATTAACAGTGGCCTCCTTCCCCAGTAATGAAACCCAGGAAAAGCATATTGCAATTTGAAATAGCTTTCAAAACTTCAGTAGGACCCCAGGTCCCCACCACTGGGCCTGCATGTGGAGGGTTTGTACTGTTCATCACCACGATACCACCATGAGCTCCTCTTTCATCACAGGGGCTTTGTCCCAGACACCTACATCATCTGTAGCCCTGGAGCACAAGTGCTGCACAGGACAGTAGAGCCCTTCTCTCCCCCCACCTCCAACATGACTTTTTGGTTAAAGTTAAGCCAAGTACAAACTACAAGCACTGAACTTATTTTATCAATTACAACATATCTGAAGATGTTTCTGGCACAATTCATGACATTATAGAGGTGTGAGAACAATGTTTGGTGCTGATAACCTGTACGACAGAGGCACTAGTCAAAGTCTTTAACGTGCTCCACTGATGAACATAATTCAAAGCCTATCTTGAACAGCCTTCCATCTTGCTACTGGTAGTTCAGAGAATTTTTAATCTTCTAGGACACAATATCAAACATCTGATGGAAAATTCAGTGTAAAAACTTAAGTAGTTTTTATTACATTTCAATCAGAAGTAGATTTCATAATATTTTATAGCAAGCAGTCCTTTTGCCAGAAGACCCAGAAACCTCTTGGCCAAAGCAGTCAGGGGTTAACTGGAAGTCTGATAAAATAAACAAAATGCCAATTAAGGTTCAAGTGTAGATGAAGTTATTTTCTATTCAGTGAGAAAGAATTGATTTTCCCAGCAGTGCCTCTTACACTGTAATGATTATTGCACATAAGACAACTTAAGAAAATGATGGCAAAGCAAATTAGATGGGCTGCAGATCATTGGCTTATCTTGACTGCTCACCTTGAAGACAGAGTTAGGGGACCATAATATACAGTCCTGGATATCAGGGTGCTTGAAATCTCTGCTCTCCTTCTACTTTCCCGATTTTCATATTAAAATTTCAAAACAGAAATAAACATTTCCAGCAGGGATAAAGCAAAAAGCAGCACATCATGCCAGTGTAAGGACATCTGCTTAATTAAAAACAATGATAATTTGCTGTGACAGAAGATAATTAAAGGAGTATAAACTGCATAAGAATTTGGCTGCATTCATTTTATATACACAACTACTCATGAGTCATTTGAGAAAAATGTTGCCGTGGCTCCTCAGCTTTTGCTAGCTGACACTTCAATACTGATGACCAAATGATAAAGCAATAGGCTGAGCTGACTGTTATGGTACAATCTAACAGAAATTAATAGGGATTCTTGCACTGATTTTTCAGTGTGTAATGGGTAGACCTCTTATTGCATGCATAAACCTGAATAATGGGAACAGAGGTTAACGAAGCAGCGACAAAACGATAATCTCTTTATGTGGAAATGGAATTGTCCCAATCAGAGTTTGTAACAAAAAAATTAATTGGCCTTACATTCTTCTCTGGTGACATTCACAATCAGCCAGTGTACTGTACATTACGTGCTGCACACCTTATCTAACTGATAGAATTTGCTGCAAGAAGCTTGGTTAACAATATTTAGTTTTGCTCTGGGGCCAGCAGAAACGACAGTCAGCATCATCACTGAACCTAAAATGTCATTGTGAATTTTCAAACACACAGAGAATTGTTACGTTGTTTCAAAGCTCTGCATCATTACTTTACATTATTCTAATAGCAGCTTCCTTGCAGGTTCTGATTGTTTTGCTCTCTTTTACATGCTAAAAAGTCTCAAGTTTAAAAGATGAGATGTCTGTGCAAAAGTAAGAGAATTAATGAATTTTGAAGTTGATTACTTTGTTGGGAAAATGCACCACTAATTTATACCCCTTGACCTTCTGGGCTAGACTTGAAGCTTGTTATTTCATCCCTTCCTATTATTTCATTGTACTGACCAATCTCTCCCTCCACCACCCCATCCTCCCACCTTTTTTTTTTGTTGTTTTTTTTTTTTTTTTATAATGTAACATCCATAATTTTTCTTGCAAATTGTTCAAAGGGTAGGGCTGATAATGGTCATTCTCTCTCACTCCCTCAGATTAAGGCACACTTTTGGAGAAAATGAACATTTGTTCTGTGTTTAAGAATTGTGAAGTACGTTAAATGGAGCAAGTCCAGAGGAGGGCCATGAAGATGATCAGAAGTCTGGAACACTTCTCTTTATGAAGACAGGCTGAGACAGTTGGGATTGTTCAACCTGGAAAAGAGGAGAAGAATTCTTCTGGGAAGAATTTAAAGCAGCCTTTCAGTCTATAAAGGAGGCCTACAAGAAAGACAGGGACAGATGTTTTAGTAGGGCCTTGTAGTGACAAGGTAATGGTTTTAAACTGGAAGAGGGTAGATTTCTTTGTGTGAGGGTAGTGAGAGACAGGAACAGGTTTTCCGGGGAGGCTGTAGATGCCTCATTCCTGGAAGTGTTAAAGGAGAGATATTAGATGTGGCTTTGAGCAACCTGGTCTAGTGGGAGACATCCCTTCCCATGCAGGAACATTGGAACTAGATGACTTTTAAGGTCCATTTCAACCTAAATCATTCTATGATTCTATGTTTATTTTCTAGGCATTTTTTATAAGACTGCAATGTTTAAAAAATTATTTTATGTTACTTTTGAAAAAAGTTGCAATTTCTATAAGTGCTACTATTACCATTGTGCATAAAAAAAAAAAAGTATTCAGGACTCATTTATGGAGTTAGAGAAGAGCAAATAACATGCAATGAAAGTATAGAAAGCCACAACCAACATATTGTCTGCCTTTGAATATGGTTTCTGATTTTCCTGCCTCCTTCACTCAAGGGTAATCCTCTGAAACACGCAGATGTTTCATCTGATTATCCCTTTATCTGGCAGAAGGGCCCTTTGACATAGTGAGTATTGTTATTTCAGCACTGAGATAGCAGGGTATGGTTATTGACACCGCTGGTGTCATCAGTTTGACACTGCTTTTTTCCTGAAAGTGTTTTCCATCACCACCTCTTCAGTAAGGTCAACAAGGGGGAAGTTCATTCAGATGACCATGTAATCCAACTATAACTTGGAAGTAGGCTGTTAGGCAGTCTAGCAGAGGAACATGGTCATTGGGTTCTGTTACAGCAGCTGCTGAAATACAGATCCTGCTGTTGTTAAAGGATTTTCCAACTGGGATGAACTCAGCTTCATGAAAACTCCTACCCTGACACCATACTTGATGATGAATGTGAAATTTAGACCTCTATATGGTCTGGCTGCATCTTTTTCCTTCTCTGGAGCATTTGAAGAAAAGGAGTTGAGATCATATCAAAGATTTAGGCTTCTGGGACTTGTGGGCTTCCAGCACTGTGCCAGCATAAATCAGTTGAGTTTAGACTAAAACCTCTGAGTATTTCTGTGCGACATGGGCTGAAACCTGAAAATGTTCAGATAACTAGGATGCTGCCATAAGGTGTTTTAAGGGATCATATAAACTCCTTTATATGATGAACACTGTAATGATGGGCTCTAGCTAGCAAGTGAGGCACTATTGTTAATAAAAACAGCAACCTTCCATCTCTTCAAATGAGAGCTCAGCAAGCTTTCTGTGGAATGCAGAAAATCTTCAAGGAGACGTAAGCAGGAACTTCTGAAGCACCCCCTGCCTCATTCCCTAATTTAGCTGATAACCACCACTACGTGTGCTCACCCTGGAGGACACTACACAGATGAATCTATACCTAGAATCAAGGACACCTCTTGGCAGCCTGTTGTGAAAGGGGAAAAAAAAAATATTTCAAAGCCTTCACCAAAGAGCCAGTCTCCCAGTTTTCTAGAACTGTTATAGTTTCTTCCATACAGCATTCAAGCTTCTGACTGACAAAAAAAATGACAAAGCAATAGGTGCTGGTGAGGCCACAGCTCGAGTCCTGTGTCCAGTTCTGGGCCCCTCAGTTCAGGAAGGAGATTGAGGTCCTGGAGCAGGTCCAAAGGAGGGCAACCAGGCTGGTGAAGGGACTCCAGCACAAGTCCTGTGAGGAGAGGCTGAGGGAGCTGGGGGTGTTCAGCCTGGAGAAGAGGAGGCTCAGGGGAGACCTCATCGCTCTCTACAACTCCCTGAAAGGAGGCTGGAGCCAGGGGGGGGTTGGGCTCTTTTCCCAGGCAACTTTCAACAAGGCAAGAGGGCATGGTCTCAAGTTGTGCCAGGGGAGGTTTAGGTTGGATATCAGAAAGAATTTCTTTACGGAGAGAGTGATCAGACATTGGAATGTGCTGCCCAGGAAGTAGTGGATTCTCCATCCCTGGAGATATTTAAAAAGAGACTGGATGTGGCACTCAGTGCCATGGTCTGGTAACCACAGCAGTAGTGGTCAAGGGTTGGACTTGATGATCTCAGAGGTCCCTTCCAACCCAGCCAATTCTATGATTCTATGATTCTGAGGCTATAAGGCTACAACATTGTCACCACCAGACCAGGGCATCAGTATGTCCAAGGGCAAGCACTCTTGGATAGTCATTTTATGGGTACTCGTCCCTCTGTGCCCAGCCCATGCAGCGTTTCTGTCAAATCCTGGATGGACACACTCCTAATTCTAGGCTAAAGACCTCAAAAAAAAAAATCTGATTTCTTAGGTGTGGGCCATGCAGCCTGTTCATCCACACCGATATAACAGTAGCTACATTAATACAGTACATAAAAAAATATTTATGTAGATGCATCATTCAGGTACTGTGAAGGCTTTTAGCTAAGGAGATAAGTTAAATTCATAAAATGGTGCAAACCTTCAAGCTAGTTACCTTCATAGCAGCCATACTTCCATACTGACCAGAACAGAGCCAACAATCAGCCCTAATTGAAATGCCCACAAAAATCTCCACCTCAGCTTTCTATAAATTACTGGCTATAACATTACTGTGAAATGCTACTCTTCTAATATACTGACAGAAATTGATACAAGTATAAAAATTCAGGAAGTGGAAAAGTTGCAGAGTTGCCATGTCAATAAAGATATATATTAGAGGAGAAAAAACCCCCATGCATTACTTGAATATTAAAAAATTGTAAAGCTGTGACTTTGTACTGCCTTATTTAGGAGATTCAAAGCAGAAGGCCTGTTTCATGCTGCTGAGAATAAAGCCTTCCTGCTATGAGAAACAGTTATTAAAATATGAATGTGAAAGAAGGAATTTTATTTATTTTGTTTTTAACAGGGAAATATTTTGCTGCAGGAGTGGCAATTCACAGTCTGGTACACAAGGTCTTGAAGGTGCTACAGTCTCTGATAAACCATTGATTTGCTACCCTCTAGTCTTGGGAAATTGCTCATTAATTACATCCTATGGATTTGCTTTTTCTGTAATAGAAAAAAATGTTTACATACTTAACAGGAATGTTGTGAAATCTGTTAATATTTATAGAAAACTTCGTGAGACCAAAGAAAATCTTACCATTGCCATATGGTTAATTAAAACAATTAAAATCTGCCTTAATAATTTAAAATACATTTGAACAGTTGGCTACCTCTTTCATTTGTGCTTTCAACACCCATTTTATTTTTCCCTAGAGTAGTTCCCTGTCTATTGCAAAAGCACAAAATCCTGAATCTGCAAATACACACAGATGAGTAGTTTTGCACCTGCAATGTGTCCCACTGGAAGGCAGCAGAGCTGCTTGGGCAAGCAATTAGGATATGTATCCTGTGGAATCAAACTCGAGATTTTCTTGTAGGGTATTTCCTCACAGGGGCCAATAGCACCAATTTCAAAGGACTGAAGAATGAGGCCTGGGCTTCATCTGCCATGGCAACAGCATACTGCAGGCAGGAAATTATAGCTCCTGGGATTCAGGTAGAGTGTATATTTCCCCAAAGCAGTAATTCTACCTAGAGAGAGAGAGAGTTATGCTGCTGGAGCATTTCTTGTTTTGCTGTCTTTTTCTGACACAGTCTGTACTTCCTTTATAACTCTCCACTTGCCAAAAAAAGAAAAGCAAAAATTTCCATAGCAGCTCTCTTTGCTGATGAAAATTCTGGGGACAAGATAAGGTTTTTGGCATCAACACGCTCTCTTCCTGTTGCAGGGGGGTTAACAGCCCCTCTTCTTATATCTTGCTTGTTCAGAAATTTCTGTATGTCTCTAAGTATTTATGCTGTGCAACTGGACTCTGAGGAAAGACTCTTCAGAATTATCAGAAGGAAAAAATGGATTTGTCCCATCTGTTCTTTTATTTGCATCTGTGGAGAGTCTGGAGGTGCCAGAGAAAGCAGCACAGGCTGTGCTGCCTCTGCTGAAGGCAGATTTGCTTTCCTGTCTTGGTGAGTGTCAGTGGCTGTCACAGACGCGAATCAGTCTAGTCATTGTGCATTACTATTCCAAATTAAAAGAATGATTAGCTAATCATCAGTTTGACACTATATTCTCTCCTTTCTCCACTCGCAAACAAAAGGTGAAACACTGAAAAATTGGAATTCTTCCCCACTGCATGTTTATACATGCAGTGTTTTTGGAAAAACACTGAAGATTTGCAGATTTCTTACAAATATTTAAAAATCAATTCCAATTAGCTGGCTTTATTCAGACAAGGAAAGTACATCCTCATGTGTACTATAGGGAAACTGTATTTCAGTAGGACCTTTACGAGAGCAATACTCCATTGACATTCACAAAAGAGGATTTCAAGGAAAATGTGCTAAATGCTGGATAGTAACTGCATTCTTGATTAAGTGAGTGGACAGAGGTGAAACTTCCAGCCTGCAGCTCACCCAGTGGGTGTATGTTTAAAATTAAGGCTGCCCTGTCTATAGCAAGTTCTGAATACGTTACAGTCAATGGCAAAACAAACACAGAAGTTCAGAAAGTTCAATATACTCATGAAAAACTGAGACTGGTTAATTTGAATTGGGTTGAACACTGTTTTCATCTCACTTGGAAACATATCTCCCTGCCACTATAATAGCAACCTGTAAATTCTCCTCTAGCTTAACCAGGATCAAATGCATCTGAGTGGTTTGATAAGGTAAGGAGAGATAAGAAGCATCTGTACCTGCCAGGCTCAGCTCCTGAAGCACCTAAAGCATTTTGGAAGAAAACATAAAGCAAAAGCAAACAAATCAAGAGTTTTCTGACCCTAGACCCCCTAAATCAAGAAAGTTGCACCAGAGTAAAGGCAGAAATTAGGGTCCTTATTACAGTGTATGCAAGACAACTAGAAGGAATTAATTTCTTACTGGTCTCTGAAATTCAGGCTTAACTCTATTGTATAATTTGAAATAAGCTTCATTTTAATGACTTAAATTTCACTGCTAATAAAAGCAGACCAATCAAACTACAGGCAAAGAGTGTGAAATAATTTACAGGTTCTGCCTGAAAAGGTGAAGGTCTTAAACAAAGAAAAGTGACTTTTCCCACACAAGCGCATGCACCTCTATGTATTAAACTATATAGATTTCCATGAAAAATAATACCTGTCTTCTGTTCCCAAAGGATCTTGTTTACCAAACACACACAGTAATTTTACTAATCTGCTACAGCCAGAATGAACAACATGTGGCGGAAAGAGATGACCACCATCAGACAGGGAAAATGAACTTAGTTCTTTCCACTGAAGTTAATGAAGCTATGACACTTTAAATTAGCTGTGAACATTCCCCAATTATCTTTAGACTTGCCCGCATAAGGACGCTCAGGAAAGTTAAGCAAAGCTAACTAAAATGCCACAAAGTAAGAAAAGAGTGAGGCATATTGAATTTATATGAATTTATTTTGCTGCTCAGGTTAGGTGATGAGCAGGTTGGTTTATTTTTCTTTGTCCATTAATCCTTTTTTTCTTTGCAGAATGCCTCTGCTGCACATAAACTGCTGGTAGTGAGAACATCTATCCCCTTTTAGGTGGATTTTCACTTTTCAAACTCTCCTAGATTAAAATTATATGAAACAAGATTTAAATGGGAACATACCCAAGATGAAGACACTATATTCAAGGCAAGAAAATGTGACACCTACAAATGAAGGGAAGCAAAGCTGGCAAGTCCCAGGAACCTATTTTTCCTGGTGGGGATGTGACATGGGCCCTCTGTTTTTTGTGGGTGTGTGAGAGACAGAGGCTGCCAGAAAAGCCAGACCTTGTACATCAGGAGACTCTCTCTGCAGCAGACCCCATTGAAAGTTATCAGCTGGCATAGACCCTCTCAGTGCTGCATACAAACAAAATCAAGTCTTGGCTTTCCCCAGGTTTCCCTGCAAACGGTTTAGTGATTTAAGAAATGATATATATGCACATTCACTTCAAACATGCTTTAGGCATATAAATACACATCTATATATCTGCATAACCATAGATATTTTATAGAGGCATCAAGCAACAGTCATGATAAGTCAGGTGAAAGTCATGTTATTGCCATGAGTAAGCCAGCAAAGGCTACTGCACTGCAAATCAACTCCTACTGTGTGCAGCATACCTCCTTGTGCTGAAAAGCTCATGAAACTTTAGAATCTGGGTGTTTCTATAGAGATATATATTCGGTAATTTATACTAGTCGAGGACTTGCCCTGCAGAGTTTATTATCCTTTAGTGTAAATTTCTTCCATTTCTTTTTTTTTTTCTTTCTCTTATGCTTTTTTTATTCTCCCAATGAAAATCTCTAATAAAGAATGCACACGCATTGTACCATTCCACTTATATATATCCAGTCATCGTACAGAAACTTCTATAGCTTTCTGCTTCAAAGTATGAGCTGATCATAAAGGTAGGAAGAGAAGGATGTATCACTAACCGAAGACTTTTTTATACCCTAACAGGAGCAAAGTTGGTTTTTAAAAAAACACACTAACCAACAAGCTTTAGATAGCATGCAGTATATTCTCAATATGCACTGCTGTGCAAATATTCTCATTCTCTTCTGATAATACGAGGCTTTAGTGGTTAACTATATGATTAACCACTATAAGACAGGGACTAGAAAGCTTCATGGGTCTTCATTTTGTTAGCCTGCTTTTTCCTATCCACACCTTGTCTTTCTTACATTAAGGCCAGGCCACTAGTGCAACCACCTGAGCAAGAACTGTAATTTTCTGCAGGTTTCAATGTAATTTCAACTCTAAGTGTGAAAGCATAAAAAAATTCCTAATTTCAGCTGTCAGTAATAGTGTTGCATTTACTGTTCTCATCATTTGCAGCTTCTGTCTCAGGGAAGAACATAACACAGGGACTCAGTGCATAACACAGAACTTGTTATTTCAGAGAAAGCTCTGTTTTAGTGGTTAGACACCTACTCAGCCTTGACTTGATAGTTTAAAATAAATATCCTTGAGCAATTGTACAAAAATACCTATTTAGAGAGCAAGTAAAAAAATCCTGTGGTTTATAGTTTGCAAATGCTTGGGAGAAAACACTATGTAAAATGCCTCCAAACGGCTCTAACAATAACTAATCCGGCTAGTGAAACCAGAGATTAGTTTTTAAAATATAAAACACCACACAATAAAGCCTAGACTTTATTTATTTTACCTGAAGTTTCCTAGATAGCACTTTGACAGCTGGGGGCCAATTGATGGACCCCCTTTGTCATAAATTATTTCACTTGTCTCTGTTAGTGCTTTCTAAAACTGTCACCAGCCGCAGCCTCTGGCAAGTTAACACATTAAATAGTTCCTTTTAATTAGCTGAGTCACATATCCAAGTTTTCAAGTTTTTTTTTTACTGCCCAAACAGTTGCACCCAGATGCTGGGGTAGAGCTCCCTATTTCCCTGGGATATTGTAAAAGCAACGTGAAGCCATGCTGAGATGAGAAACCCAAAAGTAAGGAAGGGTGCTTTAAGAGAATGAGTAAGCTTTTCCCTGCATTTTGAGCTATACTCCTGGTGGATATTGATATGTTTCTGCCTAAAGTAATTTGCTAAATATTAAGAAGGATTGCTTCTATTCTGAGAAGTCACTTTTATTAGAATTATTTTCTCAATTAAAGATCTCTAGTGTTTAAATGAAATGTTAAGTGAAATACTCAGTGAATACTAGAAATGACATGGCCTTATGATGGATTTTAAAACTGTTTGAAATCTTCAAGGACTAAACTGCTGTAGGTAACTACTGACTTGCACCCCGTTTTTCACTCTGTCAGGCAATTAATAATTAATACTTTGATACAGATGAACCTATGTTTCCCATCTGAAATTTTGGCCTCTGGTTTCTCGTGGATTACCTCCAGAGTTGTAAATCATTCATCTACATTGCTCACAGGCATTTGGGTATCCAAAAAAAAAAAAAAAAAAAAAGCCAAAAATTCTTCCTTCCAAATCCTCTTCCAGACAAAGGTTACATAGGAAAACAGCTAACAGCCACAGCCTCCCCAGCAAATACCTGGGGCATGCCAGATGCACAGCATCTGTAGATCTGTAGGCAGCCATGCACGGCCCAAACTGTAACTCTTGTCTCATGAGATTTGGGCTTGAAAGTAAAAAAAAAAAAAAATCAATATGTCAGTGAGAAGAGCATCAAAACCTCATGTTTTCTGATCCCTGCTCTGTTTCCACATGGTAAGTAAAAACTGAATTCCTTCACACTACAAGACTGCAAGCTCTCTCTATCACTATCCTTGCTGAAACAGATGCTTATCCAACCAGGAGCAAAACCTCACATATGCCACAGAGCTCACACTTCTTGTGGAGTGTAAGCTCTCACTGTCAAAAGTCCAGCACAAAGAAACCTGGCAATATATATACTAGTGGACAGCCCTCAAGTGAAAAAAAAAAAAAAAAAAAAAAAAAAAGTAAAAAAATAATAAGCCATGGCAAAGAGCAGAGACAATGGTTGTAGTGGGCAATATTTTTACCTTTATCATGAAGTTTTTTACTAAGTACCAGAGATGGCTGCCATATACCACTGTCCCAACTTAAGAAACATCTGTAGTGAAACAGAAACATATAGCTACAGGAGAAGTGCTGGGGGATTGCCAGACTCCTCCAAAGCTTTCACTGACATGTTATTCAGCATCTAAAAGGCAATAGGAAAGGATGCTAAGATAGCTTAAGAAAACTATCAAGACCACATAAAAGAAGGTGAAGAGCTCTAAGAGTACTGAAGAACCCCCTTTTGACTCATTGAGGCTTTTTGAAAAAGCATAAAGCCAGCTTCTGGCGTTACCAAGAGTGCATTTGCAATAGCACCTGGAGCGGTAAAGTCTATGTTAGCCACCTGAATCACCCCGCTGGGCACTCAATGGAGACATGCATAGGGAAACACCTTTCTAGAGTCCCCCTTTGACCGTGAAAAGAAAATTTCAAGGTTTAGATGTCAGTGAATAGCTCTTCAGCTAATGTATCTGATTTTAGAAACACTCACATTTGGTGTATTCAAAGCAGTTGCACATTATTTTTACGTATAAAATATTAAGCCATGCTGAAATCAGTTCCCAGGCTCGACTCATTGAATTACCTCCTGAGGAACCAAAAGTTAGTGTAAGTGAAAAGAGAGTCAACTCAATAGATTTGAAGTCCAATATTTGCACAATGTTGCCAGATGAAAGGATTCATCACACAGTGTGTGTGGGGTTGTACTCAGTGATCTCAGAGGTCCTTTCCAATCATGAGTCTGTGATTCTGTGATTCAATGTTTTCAGCTACAATAAGATTGTAGTCCGCCTGTTTCAGAGAACACTCATTCATGGTGAGCAGCAACCTGCAAATTAACTTCCACAACAAACCCATAAAAAGTTAACAAGGATCTGCTGTGAACAAATTGTATTTTGTAACAGGTGCTATTTGGTGGTAGAAAACTCTGCTTTTTCACAGAAATAATTACAAAGTGCTTTTGATTAATCCTTAGAAGGCAGACCTTAGCTGTGTAATCTAAAGAAACAATCAAGGCAAAGTTAAACAAAATTAGGAGTATACGCCTGAAGCATGGCTCTACATGGGATTTAGTGGACCTAAATCACAGATGGATTATTTTTCTCTCTAGCTGTGAGAATGATTTAAACTTTTACTGACCTTCCATGGTCAATCCAGATGTTTTCCTCAAGTTTTCACCAAAGTCTCCTTATTCAGAGAGCATAACAACTCCTCCTTCTGAACAAAACAAAATAAAACTTCTGCCACAGGAAAACTGTGGCATAGTGGCCTTGGGAAAGGGGTGTATTTTTCCAACTAGTGACACATCATTCTTCATTGCATACTCCCTCAAACTTGCCACAGCATTTATTAATCAAAGAGTTTTTCCAGGACTGCTCCTTTTTTTGGTTTTAGGTTATAATGATGTCAGATCTTTGTGGATGTAGACAATGGGTTGCATAATTTTCTTTAAAAAAATTGAAATTAAAACAATTGCTTGCACAATTACATATTTGCCATTGCATAAGCATTTTTTCTTGTCTGTGCTACTGACACAGAAAGCAGCTGTCATTGTTTGTTAAAACAAAACATTGATTGTTGAAAGTTACTTTGCAGAAAATGGAGAGAAGCTTTATGATAGAGAAAACCTTTCCTCCGGTAACACAGTATGGTATCTTTATGTTGTTCACTCTTTTCAACTGCAGTAGTGCTGCTCCTCTGTTGGAGGAGGAATGCTCTCTGAATGGTTATCAGAGTCCTTTCTGTAATGCCTTCAAGATTTCAAAAGGAAAACATTAAGTTGCTTCTTGGCAAACAAGCACAAACCTTTGGAAAGCTCCCACAGCACGAACACAAAAGCTTATTATCAACTTGTTCGGGGCAGACGAGTTACACTGCGTGTTTCCACAATGCTAAAACAAGCTGTAAAGAAAGCTTAGACTTTATGCTTCAAATCACTGTCACAGCACCAATGAAGCTTGTTTAAAATTTAGTCTGTGCTTTGCATTATAATGTACCATACCTTTTCTTAGCAAAGACCTTAAAATATGCACGATCAGAATAACAGAGAGGAGCTTCAAGACGTAATTAAGCGAGTGTTGGAGGGTGCACTGTGCTTTCCAAACAGCTGCTGTGTCTCCCTAGTGACTCCCTACAAACCCGACCCTTGGCTTGCCAAGCAGCAGCTTGTTTTGAGACCCAGCTATAAGGTTGCTGCTCACAGCTCACAGAATTCCCATTCCTTACTTACAGTTCAGTGGTGTTGGCGGGGATGTCCCGGGGAACCTGGACCACCTTGCTCTCCTGACAAATGAAAACCCTGCCCACACAGTGGCAGGTTTGGTGCTGGCATCCCCAGCAGCCTGCCAGGAAACCCAACAAGCAGGCAAGGACTGGAGACATCTCTGACTTCACATCTGTGCCCGTCTCCTTCACCTCAACCCCCTGAATGGAAGATCCGCCCCAAAAGCTGGGAAGAGCCACGTGGCTCAAGGGGAAGAATTCTCAGCAAGTTTCAGTTCATAGCTCCAGATCCTTTATGGCCTTAGAGCAAAGATGGAGATGAACAATGATGATTTCCCATGAGGAAAGTATTCTATATTTAAAGTGGTGGCAATACCAAAGGCCCCAGCTAGATTAAGAAGGGTGCTTCTGGTGCACTGGGTATCTGCACTGGGAAAAGGTCCTCCCTTCTCAGCTTGGATATTTTTCATGTCTTATTTGGTCTGACCAAGGGATAACAAAACATTTTTAGTTTCTACAGTCCGGGAACTTGTGTCCCTGAAGGAGAGGCACTATTAATGCTTCCCTTCATGGATCCAAGAGCCCCTGCCCTAGTGTTGCTCCTGGGAAAAGAAATGTGTTATTTTTTTAACAGGGTATATAATCTATTTGATAGGTTAAGAGCCATACAGACCTAAAGCCAGAGCTAAACAACACAAGTTTATTTTCAATTATGATTATTCTTTGTGTGCTTGTCTATTCATCTCCTCTTTATTTTGGCACCTTTGTAGGAATCCAAAGAGGAGAAAATACCACAATCCCAGTAGTCCCTGTGGACTGGTAATCTAATTTCATCATCTGGAAAAAACTCCAGAAATATGAAGAATGACTATTTGTCACAAAATTGGAGGAAAACAGCTTCAAGAATAGCATCATAAGACCTGCATGCTGAGTCCTGTCTTTGAGTCCTTGTTTGTTTTGTTTCCTTTTTTACTGACCTAAAATATCTTTCTTGTTAAAAATGTTAATTCTGGATGGAAGGAACCTTGCTTAATTTTTCTGTCACTGAGTAGTGCTGCACCACACTGTCATCTGAAATTAGGGTTTTTCTGTAACTCATGTGAAATAAGAACTCGAGATATAAAGCTGATAGTGGTATTTTGATTTGGGATTTTTATAGAGATTTTAAGGCATGTGCCTTTTAAGTCAGTGCTGGAGCTGGATTGCCATGGGTAATTGTACTTAACTTTACTGATGTTTAGTCCTTCACATTCCTTGAAAGGATTTTAATCTTGTTAGTTTTTTTGCTTGGTTGTTTTTTGGTTTGTTTTAATTGTTCTTGTCCCATAATCAAAACGCATAAACAATGAGACACAAGAAGCATTTTCTCTGAAATGTGCTGGCTGAAAGAGTCTACCATTCACATCTTTAAAATAAGCACAAAAATGTAGCTTGTTGAGAGCAGTGCAGGGGGTAAACTCATGTCTCCATAGACCTGTCCCAGCTATGCAGTATGTGCCAGGAGCAAGAATCTGCCTCGTGGAGATGGTTGACTGTGATGCTTTGCCATAGAGATACATACTATTTAAGAATAAATGTAGTGGTGATGGTGTTTTCAGATATTTATAACAGCCTTTGACTCTCTTTGCAGAAGAACTATGCTCCAGCTGGCAAATTGGTCTTGAGAGTGTAAACTGTTTTCCTGAGTAAGGAAACAGAGTTTTCCCCAAACCCAAGCACTAAAACAACAGACAAGCAATTAAGTGATTTATGACAGATACTCAAGGATGATTCTATAGATTATGTAATTAGATGGCTTCTGGCATAGACAGATAGGTTATATGGTTACAAGGGGATCCTTTTCAAGACCATAGTAAAGGAGTTTGTTTGATAGGACTGGCCTCTAAAGTCTAATTCTGCAAGCTCTGAGCCAGTGGAATTCCTTCACAGAGTTAAGCTTTTTTGCTCTTCTGATAATTTCCAGAAAGTAGGTTCTTCCTATGGGTTTACAGGCAACAATATCATCTATTCTCCTGGTGTCCACGCTATGATCAGAAAAAGGTGCTTTCTGTCTAGAAAAGCTTGCAATGTGAGATGTTACAGATTGATGCCTAAGAAGAAATTAATAAGAGGAAGTTTGAACCATCATTGATTTATCTTTTGTGAATGACCAACTTGGGTTTTAAAACAGCAGATCTGATAAAAATAGAATGTCTTAAGTTTCTTTCCAGAAATTGTCTTTCTGAGCAGAATTAGGTTTTTGCTTCATCTTTTTTTCCATGAATGAGGATTACTTTTAAATATACTCAAATAGCTAGACCTAGATGTGCACATAAAACATTAAACCAGTCCAACAAAAGCAGTAGATTATTACTCTCCTAGTTTTTTCAGCCAGCTGCTCGCATGCAGGTTTAAACTCAAGTGTGAAATGGAGACAGAAAATTAGCCACCAGAGGGAGTGCATTCACTCGAGAAAACACACAAGGAGGGGATTAAACATTGTATGGAATTAGGCTCATGCAGCTTTCCTGTGACTGTCTGGCTTCAAAACTTGGCCATGATTAGTTCCCTTTTTAAATGACACCTCTGCAGACCCCAGTGCAGTTTGCTGCATGGCATGGTGCTTAATGCACCAAACACTGACCACACCGTGTCTGCTGCTTTCCTCCTGTCACTCCCCCAACCCCTGCTTTTTAAAACTTAATTATCAGCTGCTGCAAATGGCCCTACCTACCTGTTTGGCCCCAGGGCAGAAGGGCCTCAAACACTTCTGAGGTTTATGTTAACACTTCTCAGCAGTGAGCATGTGCTTGTGTTTTGAATTATTATGTTCTTCATTTCACTTTCCCTCAATCCTTTTGTGGCTTTGATGGCTGATAAGCTCCCACACAGCCTTATGATTTTTCATAGGCAATCTGAGGATATGAGAAGCTCATGTATTTATGGACCATTGGAAACATATGCAAGCAAAACACAGAAGTCAGAGAACAGTCTTTGCCACCACAACTAGTACTGCACCCTGGGCCTGGGTCTGTTCATACCCAGCAGATAATAAAAGACACAGCCCATCTGCTAGGTTTGTCACATGTCAGTAGAAGCACAGTTATAGAATTTTTCTTTGCACTGTCCATGAGTGAGTTTTAATAGAACAAAATAATAGAACAAGGGACGCCAAAGCCTGCTCAGAATCACATTTTGCATCAAATATTCTTCCTCAATATCTTTCCCAGACACCAAAATTTATCTTAAGGCCAGAGATGACAGTCAAGAGAAACCTTGCCTAACTGTTGTGTCAAGTAGATCTTCCCAAGGACAACAAGAACCACCCACTGTTCATATTAGTGCCAGTAGAATCCCTCGGGGACAAATGCAAAACCCCAAACCTGGGAAGGGTAAATCCCCTGCAGTGATACAGGCTGGATGCTGCCTGGCCAGAAAGCAGCTCTGCTGATAAATTGAGAGGAGTGGTTATTCCCCTTTATTCAGCACTTTTTAGACAGCACTGCAACCCATCTGGGATCCCCAGTAAAAGAAAGACATGATTTAACTCTGGGGAGTTCAAGGTCTGAGCTGAGCTGGTCAGGGCAGCATGAGCTGAAGCTGCCAGACCAGAACTTCTTCAGTATGGGGAAGGAATGGCCTGTGGGGACCTAATGGCATCCCCCAGCACCTATGAGGAGGTGAATAAGAGGAGGACCCAGGCTCATTGAAGAGGTGCAGGGTGGGAAAACAAGAGGCAAAAAGCATCAGTTGACACGGGAGACTTTCAGACTGACTATGAGGAGATGATTTTTTACCTTGAGGACAGTCAAGCAATGGCCCAGGTTTCTAGAATGGCTGTGCAGGCTCCTTTCATGGAAGGTTAAAAGCCCAGCCTGAATAAGCCCCTGAGCAACGTGGTCTGACCTCACAGATAACCTCACTTTAAGCAGGAGGTGGGATCAGAGATCTCATGCAGACCCTTTGTGACCTGAATTCTTTTGTTATTCTACTTATGGCTCAGAAATAAATCTCCCTGGGATGTTTTAAATAGAGAGTGATTATTCACACTTTTTCTCCAAACTACACTGCTACTTGCTTTTGAGTATGGTTACAATATACTACTCAGCTATTAGTCTTTAATCCAAAAATAGATAAAAATAAATAAAATAAATAAATAAAAACTGGATGAAAAAATAGGCTTGCAATGCTACCTGTCTACCATTTCATGTTCATGAACCTGACATCCAGGATGCTATGTAGCTTAGCAGTAAACTTAAAATTCTTACTGAAATTCAAGAGGTCATTAATACTATTAAGTACAATTTATTATGAAATAAAGTGCATTAAAGAAACTTTAACCTAATGATGATTCTATGACATTTTGTGTAATTAGCACCTCCTATTAAAAAAGGGCAGCCTGGCAGAGCATACATGAGGAATTTTAAGGACTGAAGCACAGAGATTACCAGTAAAGAGAAAACCTGTTTAACTCTTCTATGACTTAGAACTTGTCCACAGACACTGCTAACAACATGTTGTGTTGCCACAGTAACTATATTTTCTGAAATTCATTTAGATTGAATAAGCATTTCAGGCACTGAGGTACATTAAAGAGATCTAAAATAGAAACATCTTTGCAGCATACCACAGGTCGCTCAACTTTCTATTTCTTATGTCTTATTTTCAGGGTACTCTGAAATGCATAGCACTCTGTCCTTTCTTTTCTTAGACTCATACTGCTTAGAAGAAATCATCTCCTGAAATGGTGAAAAGGATGAGCTCAGCCCTGACTGATACATGAAACACTAAATATCCTTAAGGGAAATTAATTTTATTCTGACACTTAATAAAAAAAAATTTTAAAAGGGAGAGTTAAGAATGACGAATTAGCATTTGGAAAGACCACTGCTAAAGAGGATGTAAATTACTAACTAATCCCTGTAGCAGACTGACAAAAAAGGAGAAGAAAAAAAATGAAAGCACTGTGCTTTAATAATCACTGTAAATTATTATTATTTATAGAGAAAGACCAAATAAGTGTCTCAATTATTTCCAGGGGTTATAGTGTGTTGAATACTTCTTACCTTCTTAACAGGTAGGCTAAATTAACTGCCTGGGGTGATAAGTAGGAGCCAAAGATTCACTGAGTCATTTTATAGCACTATACAGTGAGAATGAATATTGTACCTAAAGTATCCCTAGAGGGTATCCACAGAATCACAGAATGTTAGGAATCGGAAGGTATCTCTAGCGATCTTCTGGTCCAACACCCTGCCAAAACCTGTTCACCTAGAGTAAGCTGCACATGATGAATTTTGAATGTCTCCAGAGGAGACTCCACAACCCCTCTGGGCAGCCTAGTCCACTGTTCTGTTCCCTATACAGTATGGAAGATTTTCTTTATGTTTTGGTTCAACCATTTGTGTTCCAGTTTGTGACCACTGTCCCTTGTCCTGTCCCTGGACACCACAGAAAAAAGTCTTATCATCCTGACATTTGCCCTGTATATAAATTGATGAGGTACCATCTTCTCCAGGCTGAACACACCCAGCTCTCTCAGCCTTTCCCCATATGGTAGGTGCTCCAGTCCCCTGATCATCTTAGTGTCTCTGAGTTGGACTCTCCCCAGTAGTTCCTTGTTCTTGAAATGGGGAGCCCAGAACTGCACACAGTATTCCAGATGGGGCCTCACCAGGGCAAAACAGAGGAGGAGGAGAACCTTCTTGTTGCACCCCAGGGTGCCATTGGCCTTCACGTCCACAAGAGCACATTGCTGGCTCATGGTCATCCTGTTGTCCCAGGTCTTTTTCCTCTGAGCCGCTTTCTAGCAGGCCAGCCCCTAATCCATCCATGGAGTTATTTCTCCCTAGGTTCCCTACACTTGTTGAACCTCATGTGGTTTCTCTCCTCCCAGTTCTTCAGCCTGTCCAGATCACTCCGGATGGCAGAACAGCCCTCTGGTGTGTTAGCCACTCCTACCAGTTTTATGTCATCAGCAAACTCGATGGGGGTAGGCTCTAATCACTTCGTCATTGATGAATATATTGAACAGAACTGGATGCAGTGCCAAACCCTGGGGAACACCACTTATTACAGGCCTCTGATTAGACTCTATACCACTAATCAGAACCCTCTGAGCTCTATCTTTGAGCTAGTTTTCAGTTCACCCCACTGTTCATTCATCTAACCCACACTTCCTAAGCTTTCCTAGCAGGATGCTGTGAGAGGTGGTGTCAAAAGTCTTGCTCAGGTCAAGGTAGACAATGTCCACTACCCTCCCCTCATTTATACGTCCAATGATGCCATTGTAGAAGGCTATCAGGTTAGTCAGACATGATTTCCCCTTGGTGAAGCTATGATGACTATTTCTGACAATTTTATTTTCTTCCACATGCTTTGAAATGATGCTCAGAATGAGCTGATCAACCATCTTTTGAGAGATGGAAGTGCAGCTGACTGGCCTGTCATTTTCTGGTCTTCCTTCTTGACCTTTTTGAGGACTGGAGTGACACTGTTTTTCCTCCAGTTCTCGGGCACCTTGCCTTTTCTCCAGGACCTTTAAGAGATGATGGAGAGTGGCCCAGCAATGACTTCTGCCAGCTCCTTCAGCACACATGGTTGTTTATCACATCAGGACCCGTGGAATTCTGGGTGTCCAGTTTACTTAATTGAACTCTAGCTTGATCCTCCTCAACCAAGGGGAAGTCTTACTTGTTCCAGACTCTCTGTTACCTCCAAATTCTGGGTCTCCTTAGGGCTGACCTGAGCAGTAAAGACTCATTCTGTATGTACTGGTGTGCAAGAATTTCAGAGGGAGTTATGCATATAGTTCTCATCTTTCAGGGGTGATAGGCCTTCTGATTCTCCAAAATACTAGTATGCTGCCCCACAAGTGCTGAGCTGCTACACCCAGCTGCATCCCCACACCCAGTTACATCCCCACACCCCTTCAAAAATATTTTAAAGCACTCTAATGAGCCCTGCTAACTCTTGTCCTAGAAGTCTTCTCCTCTTTATGATAGCTTTTCTCATCTGTTGTTAGCCAACATGGTGCCTTGTAAATCACGCAATGGTTGTAGAACCCAAAGTCCTGATCATTAGCACCAGGCTTGTCGCAAGACATTGATCTGCTGGCTCTTACTGTTTACCCCCTCATCATTCCCCACAACTGGTGGGATAGAGGTGAAGAGGACTTGTGCTCCCAATCCCTTGACCAGTTTTACCAAGACATGTAATCCTTCTTCATTGCCTTTGGACTTCTTACTACTTCATCACTGCCTAACTGAAAGATCAAAAGGGATGATAGTCAAGGGCCCCACTAGGGAAGGAAATTTCTTCTTTACATGGTTAACCTGGGCCCCAAGGAGGCAGCAGACTTCCCTATGTCCAATCCAGCAGGTCCAATCTAAATATCAGGCCTTATGCTCCCCTCAGAAGCAAGTTTCCTATGACAGCGACCTATCTTTTATTCTTTACTGGGGAGGCTTTGATGCAGGGCATCTAGAACATCCCAGGCTGGAATATCTATCATCCTCACCATTTTCCTCTTCCTCTTACAGAGCACTCTATCTGTTTTACCATGGCACCTGGGAGGGTGGGGTAGTGGCTGGGCAAACACACTTGCAGCGCCGGCTGCGCCCAGCAGGAACTTTCAGGTTTTTACCGACTCTCCTTGAAGCTTTCACAGCAAATAAAAATAATAAAAAATACATAGTTTACTTCATTGAGTGACTGTTGTGAAGCTACATTAAAACCTAAATATTGATCTGACCTGCAACAACCATTTTCCTCTTACAGTGTTCTCTGCTTTTCCCACTGGGACCCTTAATTGCTGAACAGTATTCTCTTCCACAAACAGATGCACTTAAATTAATACAATTATTTATGGAACAAGGTTCTGCTAAACATGACTTAGAAATTCAGAATCTACCCTTTGGGGTATAAAATAATAAAAAAATTACATATGCACTTAAATGTAAGCAAATGAAGATTGAAAATGAAGATGCAACCAGGTCTTGGCAAGAGAAAAGTAGATTTCAGTTTCTTCAGCAAGCTTGAATTGGTGTTATAAGACTGTTCAATGATAGTTTCCTCCTTGGAATAGTTTTTCTTTCTGCCAGGAAGCAGGTTATTGCACAGAAGTTGTCAGAGGAGCCCATAATTCTTGATCTGCCTGCAAGTGCTTTCAGTGCACAAGGAGCAGATCAGTCACAGCTCTCTGTAAAGGGAGGAGAATAAGGTCCTGCTGTTGCTCTTAAAGCAAAGAAAGAAAAGGCAGATAAACTAATGAGATTCTGTATAATGAAAAAGAAGCTTCTCCATCTCTCTAGGTACTTTATAGTCCTCATTACCATGTTCACAAAGCACCTTGCAATTCTAATACCCATTTTTCCCTGTCTCTATATCACAGATAGATGTCTACCTTAATTTTAGAGATGCTGCTGGTTAATTATCAGGGGAACCTACAGCACGTCCCCATCCACAGTAGTGGGTGCATCCACCCAGGTCCAGAGCAGAGAACCCTGGAGACAGATCCCTGGGAAGTACAGGTCTGCCAATACAAGTTTCTGCCCACAGCCATGAGCCCAAGCCAGGAAGATGTATTTTGGTGTCCCACACTGTAAACCTAGATGTAGAACCACTGACTTTGAGGAATACTTTGTGCCCCTGTATGTGACACTGGTGAGGACACAACTTGAGTTCTGTATTCAGTTCTGTGTCTCTCACTGCAAGAAAGACATCGAGTTGCTTGAGTGAGTTCAGAAAAGGCCAACCAACATACTGAAGGGTCTGGAAAACAAGTCCTGTGAGGAAAGGCTGAGAGAATTGGGAATGTTTAGTTTGGAGAAGAGGTGGCTGAGAGAAGACCTTATCACTCTTTTCAACTATGTGAAAAGAGGTTTTAGAGAGGGGGGTGCTGGCCTCTTCTTTCAAGTAAATAATGATAGCACAAGAGGAAATGGACTGAAGTTGCCCTAGGGGAGGTTGATTAGATATTAAGAAGAATTTCTTTACTGAGAGAGTAATTAGGTGCTGGAACAGACTGCCCAGAGAGGTGGAGGAATCACCATCCCTGGAAGTATTTAACAAGTGTGTGGGTGAGGCACTGCAGGACATGCTCTAGTGGGCATGGTGATATAGATATTGATAAATATATTTTATATATTTTACTGGGGGAGTGAGAGGATGTTGACAGTTGGAAGCCATGATCTGAGAGGTCTTTTCCATCTGTGACAATTCAGTGATTTCCCCAGGCCCACAGCTGCTTTTGGCATCTGCTCAGTGCTCCTGTGCTAGTCTAGCTGTGACCCAGCAATGAAGAAGGAGTCATGCTTCCTGTGCCCTGGGGTACTCACTGGCATCCGTCAGGGGAAGCTTGAGGAAGGACAAAGATGTACTGAGGTTACCCCTTATGTTCTAGTCAAGACTTCAGCCCCCCCTTGTCTCTAGAGCTCCATCACACCTGATATTTACATAGAACTTATCTGTTATTCAAAGGCTTCAAACAAATTTTATGTTAAATTCCCAACATATGTATAGCTACCCAAATTGAAAGTGGGTCAGTGTACCAGAAGATCTTGACCTGTGTAGGTAAAAAACTGGTTTGTTTTAGCTCACCCACCCTGACAGATTACATGTCTTCCATTCAGAAAGATCTCTCTGGCTGCTGCCACACTTGTGATGATGCTGAAATATGGTTGATTGAAAAGTTAGAGGAGAAAAGTGGTATTTATCCAAAAAAAGTTTAAATCTTTTGAATACTGTAAACAAAATAGAAAAGTTGTGCTTCACCAACATATTTCACTTTTCTGTCCTGTACTACAATTTTCCTTATCTTTTCACTCACACAACATGTTCTATCATGATATAGTTTATCAGTACCTGACACATTTTATTGTTCTACATCTTTCTGAGATGAAAAAAAACCAAATGCCTTTTGAACAAATCAGACAACTTTAGGCACAACAGTCCAAACCCAAGCTTCCTGTAGAAAGCTGCAAGACTATTTTACCTTCCATTATCATCTTTCTTTGCTATTTTTAAGATGGACTGAAAAGGTAAAGCACGAACTCAAATGCTGCCAAACCAAGTTATCAAGATCCTTGGCTACTTATTGCTGGACCAGGTGAAGTTCAATAGGCCTAGAGACAAAGCTCACAGGTGAGTTTTTGCACTGTCTCTCTTATATTTCCATGGTATTTTACAAGTTCTGCATGTGCACCAAGCTGAGCAGAAATCTCATTAGGATTAGTTCACATCCACTTCTGGCCAGTCTTAAATCAGTCCTGATTGGGTTGGTATGTGGGTAAAGTGACCTTGTCTCTGTTTGCAGAACGATGTGTGGTGTGCCCTTGGAGACAGAGGGCCATGTTGCCAGCCTTGAGAAGATTACTGATGCTTGTCTAAATACAAAGCAAAAGAAAAGTGCTTTGTGTCCTCTCAAACCCCAGCAGCTTTGGGAAGTAGAAAGAAGGCCTCTGGCAATGTGTGGATACCCTCTTACAGAATGCTTAAAGGTTGGAATTTTCCTCGTAAATTCCCCACCCCGGCATAATCTTCTAAACCTGGGTTTGCAGTTCTGTCCTCAGGATGCAGTTACACTTGTTTGAGACTCTGCATGAGCAAAGCAATTTCTATCTGCTTAGGGTACAGGGCTGCTGTTGGAACCAATTTAAGTCATTCATCCTTTCCATGCATGACAGTGTAACCATAAGGGTGAAAGAAGTATTTATTCCTAAACTATATTGACATTCACCAAACTCTCAAGGTTTTCTATTTTGCCTTTATGTCCCACAGCCCCTATAAACATTTCATCATCTATGCAAAAAACACCAAGCAGACCTGATTCCACCAACAGATCCCTTGAGCTAGTGCTAATATGCCATTTATATCATTTGAAGATGAATGTGACAATAAAAAAAAGGAAAAGTATCAATAGCATTTAACTGACGCTATGGAATATGAAAGGATATAAGTGAGAAGGAGCCAGGTCATGTTTTCCTTGATTTCAGTGTAGCTAAGCAGGAGCACCACTGCTGAAGATTTGGCTTGCAAAAGTACAGATGAGTACCTTGCCTCTGGATCAGAGCAGCAACAGTGAGGCATTAAAAGGCAGCAAATCTCAGAGAATGGTGTTACGAATGTATTGCAGGGCTCTAATATAATCAGCTTTTATGGAGAGTTTTCCATCACTTGCTCTTAAGGCCTAATTGCAAGGCGTTATCTGACCAAACAGTATATGAAGTAGCATGTAATAATGATTTCCCTCAGGTTGTGCAGCCCACAGATGAGAAGCTTTTCTTAACCTCACTTGAGTCAAGGAGCAGTTACAGTTGAGTCATTAAGCCACTGGTCACCTTAATGTATCTCAACTCAAATTCATTATAGGAGTGAAATGCTATCAAATGCTAGCAGTGGCAGTGAACTGTGGGAGGAGGACTAAATTTTGAATGAAAGAGAAAATTAATAAAAAGGACTGTCTGAGGAAAAAGAACACATGAAGAAATAAAAAATCTTTAACTTCTGCATGGTGATTATGCAACCCTGATGCGTGCTGCCATAACAAGAGACACACCTATGCCTAAAGAAAGGAGCTGAATAACAATTGAGGTACATAAGCCACTATAAAGCTGTATAAAATTTTGGGGGAACAGAAGCCCGGCCAAAATGTATGCTTCAGATGGGGTACTTGGCCAAATCTAAAGATAGCAGCATCTGACAGACTAGCAGAAAGTCTTCCAGCTCCTGGGGAAAAATTATGTCAGCTCTACCAGAAAAAAACTCTCAAGGCTGATCATGGCCAGTGTTCACGCTTTGACATCCTACTACAAACCTGGGCTCTTTTTATTGATAGACCACAGCTGTCATAGGGAGCATTCTCCAACGTATGTAGGAGAAAGTGACATTTCTGCCATGTATGAAGGTGACAGCACCAAAGTTAAGCCTTGCATCTGTAAATAGTTTCTGTTTAATCTTTTTTCTTCTTCTTTGTCTCCAACTGATCTGTCTGTGGACAATGTGGCACATTTCTGGCAGCAGGACAAGGCAGAGGAGTAATCACTGTCTGCTCTTGCACAGTCTTCAGATCCTATGACAAGATTAGAGTGCCAAATTCAAATGTTTCTCGGATACAAAACTCTGAATCCAATCAACTCTGCAAAGAGCTTGAAACAATAGATCACACAGTCCCAGCTTTACTCACCTTCTTGGCTCACTCTAATTCTGAAGCCAGATGTCACTCTCAGATTGGACCAGCCATGGCACAGCATGGGGCAAGGTCAAGCCTGATGCACAGAAATGTCCAACATTCATCTCTTCTTTTTATTTTTAAGTACTTCTTCTCAGGAAGAGGAGGGAAAATGGCTTGTAGAGGATTATTAACTCTTGAAACATCATTAGGTAGGAGGGGAAATGACCACACTTGGCCAAATCCTTGTACCCTTTAACAATAAAGATATTCCTTAGAATGCATCACTGTTAGTGACTGTCCTATGGAGCTGATGACAGTGACTCCACTGTGCTGAGAGGAATCATAGAGGCAGTAATGGTGGCAAACACAATTATACTGGTTAGCTTTAGCTCTAGGTAAGTGATAACCTATTGCAAAATCCAAATGCCAGTCACACAGGAAGTCTAAGAGAACTCAAGACTCTAGTAGTTGAGTTACTAATGGCAACATGTAAATGTATTAACCACTTTAAATGTACTCCAGCCAAAAGAATGGGTGCAATGTCAATCCTTAAGAAAATGTTCCAGAGAGACATGGGGAATCACAGGTCTGTAATCATGATAGTAACACCAGGCAAATTAGCAGAAGCTGTGTTAAGGATGTAGCTACAGAGCATGGAAAAATACCAGACTTCTAAGGAACTGCAAAAGGAAACCCTGCCTTACAGATCCTTGCAGAAAAGGGGGATCTAGTTGATAGAGTCTATGTGTATTTCCAACAGGTTTTTGACAAAGTCCTTCATCAAGGGCTTTAAAGAAAGACAAATAGCTGTGGAAGAAATAGAACAATTCTGACCGGAACCAAAAAACCCCCCCCCAAAAAACAACCTAGGACACAGGCGTCAAAGTGAAGAGGCTGTAAGAAAGAGATGTTTTAGAAGAATTTGGTACAAAACTACAAAAAAAAAAAAGGATTGGCATGGAAGTTTTGGATGGGAATCAACGTTTTTACTATTTCTTTCATTCTAAGAACTACAGGGCATCAAATGAGGCCAGGAGAGATGTTTTCTTAACACAACAGATATCAGAACTGTGTAATCCCTTCTTAAAGTATATTGTGGGTGCAAGAGCAGACAGCAGTTCAAGGAAAGATTGTATGATTACCTGGAAGACAGATGATTCAGAGCTGCTAAATAAACAAGCAACAAGAAACTTAGGACATCCCCAGAGATGTAGGAAGTTGGGGCTGAGGGAATATTAGGAGAATACACATACATTTGCCTGCTTTTCCTATTTAAGTGTCCATTTATGACCACTCTTGGAACCAGAATACAGAATTCTTGGTGTGAACATTGTCACCAGTTTTAGGCACTTGGGACACTACAATGGCCAATCATGACTTAAAGAGAGAGCTTTCTACAATAACTGAGGACCTTCTATTATGTTAATTGGAATACTTTATCTATGTTAATCTTCTGAGTCTTCTCCCTGACATACTTACTGTCTTGTAAAGAAGTTATAACACTGAAATACCTTATACTGGTAATTCTGGAAATGGGAGAAAGTTTCTAGTAGTTAGCTCTTGAGTAGTATATCCCTACTGCCTCCAGATTCATGTAAGGACAGTGGTTCACTCCTAAGAGCTGAAATCATTGTTTGCCAAGTACATGCCTAATTTTATGTATTGGAATTGTTTCACACTTATCAAAATAACAACTCATGCTTAAACTTGGATACTTGCTTGAGAATATTTCTCAGTTAAGCGCTTCCACTGGCAAGGGATGGCTTCATGTGTTTTGAATAAATGCATCAAAGAAGTTTCTTTTTCTTTCTCCTTTGTTAAGCTTATCTACTTCTGAGCACCTACAACTGAAAGACCACCTCTGGTCCCTCACTGCATGGAGTGAGCAAAAGCAAAAAAGATGTTTCTTTGATCATTCATGTCAAGTTTTTAGCAAAAAAAAGGAAACAAGATCACCTGAATTCAGATGTGGAACAACCACAGTCCTGCCTTAACCAAAATTTCCAGAAAAATATCATGAGCATAGAAATCATCAAAGAAAAATTCAGTTATTAAACACACCATTATATGTGTCTCCTGTCCTATGTTTCATACAGACACACAGTGCTATAAGACTTTTCTACTCTGGTAGAAAAATTAATTTGCAAATTGTCTGTGCTTTGGAGGTTTTAGCAAAATTTCTCTGTTCAGTGAAGAATGGAGATAAAATGCAAAAAATATGGGTTTTTTTGGGCAGAATTAGTTTGTCAAAAGCTCTATGAACTGCAGAATTATGTGAAAGAAAAAGCCTTAGCAAGTAAAATGTTCAGAGGCAAATGCCTCAATTCAATACTTCTGGTTCATTTAAACGTTATGATTTTTACCTTTTCATAATGATTCACTGAATTCTAGTGGTTCCACAAAATAATGTACTGATAGAAGTCTGTATAGAAACAGTATGTGAACTACTATATTTCCCCACAGAGCTCTGCATTTTCCTCCGAGTCCTGCTACATACCTAATATTCATACCATTTGCCAAGCCTTAACAGGAGTCAGCTACTGTGATATTCTATGGTTCTTTTGTTCATTAATATTTATTTTGTATTTTTTGTTTTGTTTTGTTTTGTTTTAGCCTAATTTTTACTTAGTTAAGTCTAGGAGATTTTGTCAATAAATGATGATGTTATTTTTGCGTACATGGCACTCCTCACCCTTGTGCGTCTAACAACTGTGTTAGCATAATGCTATCAAGCCACAGCCTCTGGGAAACTCTAAAAACCACTTTGCATGTAAAATCAAAATGTTTCTAAGGGTGCTTCAACTTCTAAAAGTCTCCTATGACTTAGATACATCAAGGTAGTTTTGTTCCCTGAAACCAAGTTGTTCAAGATTTTCCAGTAGGAATGAGAAGTTCCAATTGAATGCAGCTGCAAATCCTCTTAAGAGAACTGCATGAGGAACATGCAGAGGATTACACTCATTTTTCCTTGGACTCTAATGCCTACTGCCACAAGCAGGCTTACTTGCATTAAAGCTTGCCAGATAATGCAAGAAATGTCACAGCTGGTGGTAGATACCAACAAAAAAGTTGATGTAGACCACTGTACACTGTTTGCTGAGCATCTGTTGCTTTCAGCTATGTTTTATGATCTCGTAGGAGGACAATAATTCAAGAGTCCTTGGAAGTGGGGAGAAAGGATGTCTTTGCTTGGAAAGAGCTAAGTATGCTCCAAGAGAGAAGTGTGACCATGCAAGGTTTGGCAGCAGCAGCAAAGCTGGAGACCTGCAGCACCCAGGTGATGCAGCAGGAGATGGGAATCAACCAGTCCATCTCCAGAAGAGACAGAAAGAGACCCAGGACACAAAAGAGGGTGGACAGGGTTTGCTGCCATTTGTAAAGTTACAGAAACCGAGCCTAGATATCCAGATCAATTTGTAAGTTCAAAGGGCACCTAATAACCGTGTATAAGACTTTTAAATTTCTTCTCTGTTTATCCTACTTACTTTGATATTTCTCTATTAAAAAAATAAAAATGATAAATTAATTTTTAATAAAATCTGCCTTTTACATTGTCAATATTTTTGTTTCCACCTCCTTTGAGACCTTCCCACTATCACAGATGCTCAAAGCCCTGGCCAGCTGGAGATCCCATCTCCCAGGGGCTGCAGTATCTCTGTTTCAGCAGTTAAAACACTCAGTCATCTGCCCATGGGGCTAAGCATCACAAAAATGATCAAAGATGCATGTTGCTGCCTCCATTTTGGGCCATTTCACTCCTGAACTTTGCATGCTCAATATTTTTTCTCTTCTGTGGAGCTGCCTTAGACAGTCGTGAGCTGATGGAGTTGGTTTGAACATGAACTGAAACTGAGTTTCTGTGTACTGGAGGTAGGCCTTGACAAAGAATCACATAATGAGGGAACATGATCAAAAAATGAGCACACTAGAAAGAGAGGCAGAATGAAAAGGAAGGGTGGTAGCAAAGGGTAAATGTTGAGACTCCTCAAAATAAACGTATCATCAGGATTAGCAGTTTCTAATAAATTCGGTGATTCTATTTAGCAGTGGAAATTCTGTTTGCAGCTTGGCATTCCAGGGCTTACATAATTTATACTCTATTATTTGATAATGTATTGAAGCAGGTTGTTGTCTTTGGCACCATCAAAGCTGTCTGCTAATTCACTGCTTAACCTTCTCTGCTTGAGTGTAAAATGGAAAGGTGTGATGCAGGGCACACTGTGGCAGTTTCAAAAGTGGCTTAGTGTTCAGACAGTTTGATTTGAATGAATCTCACCACTGAACTATGGTTTTAATTATATGTTTGGAAAAAAGTAACAAAGAGGTGGTAAAGCAATGTTTTAAGAGTCTGACAGATTTCTGTTTTTTTTTTGATTCTCAGTCAACTGTCATTTTATAACCTAGCTAGTGAAAATGTCCCAGGATTAGTATGTAACTGGACACATTTTACTTCTCTCCCATACCTGTGAATCACCAATGCAGCCAAAGGTGTCCTGGGTGTCCAGAGTGTTCATTCCTGAGGAGATATGCTTATTGCCAGAGCACAAATGGGAATATGGACTCTGCTTGTACATACAGGCATTTACAAAAGTGTTTTACTTTCTGGATATTGGAAAAAACCCAAAGAGTTTGCTTTCAATTTTCAGAGAAGCTAAAAATATAAATGAAAGGGAAATTATCCAGAAGATAGGAAACCACCATGAAAACCATGCAGAAATAGCAATTCTCGAGAACTCTCTGCTTATAGCATGCCCTGTAGTAAGCTGTGAGGGGACAACCTCTGTATGCCACAAAATCACACAACAAAAAGTCAAACATGAATGATTGACTTTTAAGCACCAGCAGATTCCTACTGACTTTGCCTTGGACTGCAAGACTAGGTACTCTATTTGCAGATATAGAAGAAAAAAGAACCAAAACCCTACAAAAGCAAAACAAAAAATAAACAAACAAACAAAGAAAAAACCCCAAACCAACCAAACAAAAAACCCAAGCCAAACAAATCAACTAAACAAACAAAAAACCAACCAACCAAACAAAAAACTCCACAAAAAAGCCAAACAAAAACCCCTCCAAAACTACATTACTCTGCTGGTTCAGGCTTACAGAAGGAAGCACACAAAAGTTTGCACGAGGTGGCAGATCTGTCACACATCCCTCTCAGGCTCCACCTGACAATCAGCACTGCATCCACTGCTGTTCAGCTGCTCCAAATCAAAAGTACATTCCAATATTACTTTCTCTTTTTTTGTTTCATTTTGTGTTTAATCTGGTAGAAAAGTATGTAGAACAAAGTAATGAGAGAGGCAAGGAAAATTTAAATTTCTTGTTAATGTGAAAGTCATTGAAAGTTCTATTTAATTAGAGATGCCTGGTAGGGGCATGACATGGAAAAGACTACATTGTTGCAGGGTTTTCTTGATTCTTCTTTCCCTAAGCTTGAGTTTTCTCTTCCCTCATGATTAATTTTTGTATTTTAGACAAACTGTTGTGAGCCACAAATACATGTTAACTGGAACCGATCAAGGACAAAATGAATAATTAGCCATCTGAAGATCATCTATATTGATATAGACTTTGTAGCAAAGATTTTTTTTTTTCTGATGTTACTGCCACCCCGTTTCAGCTGCATTCACATGTAGCAAGAGTGCTGCTCTGTTTCTAAACTGGCATATCCCAGCAGAATTCCTCACCTTTTTTTTTTTTTTTTTTTTTTTTTTTTTTTTTTTTTAATTTTTTTTTCCCAATGTTTCTGATCTTAAACAGAATGAATTATTCACAAAGAATTTCATACATCTTCAAAACATTTCTGTTGAATGAAACTGCATATTTAATTTTTTTTCCACATCTACAAGGAGAAACAATAATTTGAATTGTTGAAGATAATGAATCCCAAGCAGCTCTCTACATATTGCTACATTCCCCCCTATTTTTTGTCAGGCCTGTTCCCAGGTCAGCACTACTTTGGCACAAAACCTTAAATTTTCATAGCTCGCTATATTGCATCTATTTTGTGATAGCAGTATCAGAATTTTAAGACTCAAAACAAACAAACAAACAGTAAAAGGCTGAATAAGACATGAGAATTCTCCAGTCAATCAAAGAAAAGCTGCAAGTTACCAAACACAGGTAACTCAATGAACACAGAATGGAAGTATAGTAAAGAAGTGAACTCTGTCATTTTTGTTGAACCTCTTTTTAAGTTCTCTGTTTAAGATATACATAACCTCTACAACTGCAATTTAAAAAATGAACAAAACCAACAAATTTCAGCATTGAGTTAAAAAAATTTGAAATTCTTAAATGTTTGAGGTTTTTCTATTAACAGTGCTCAATCCATCATATTGTGGTTTTGTTTGTCTGTTTCACTCCTCTTTGGCTTAGGTTTCTGAGAATGACACAGAATAATAAATCTATCACAGACCTACATAACCATCCTACCCATGTGTATTTTAACTGCCATGCCTTAAAAAGAAAAGTATTCTCCTTTACAGGACTAGTGTAAAGAACATTTTATGTTTGTGTGGTTCTCATTCATTGAGGCCCTGAGATCAGTGAATTTTGTGTTGTGCATATAACAAATGTTGTAGTTGTGTATTAACCATTTCCTGGAAACTTTTGGCCTAAAAGTTTAATATAACAAAATTCTTGAAACATTTTTGGACTTTTGGATCTCAAAAACTTTGTTATGTTTTCTATTATATCAAAAGTGTATTTTAAAAATACTGGTTTAGACTGTCAGCATTCACCCTTGAAGCTGAGCAGTACTGATGTGCACAAAAGGGACAAGGTCAAAAAAGTAGCCATTTCTTGCACAACTTGCTTGAACAGCAGCATTTCTCAGGGGAGAAAGCTCAGTCCTCTACGCACTATCAAGCTCCAAACTCATCTGAAAAACAAGTTCCCTTCTCAGTCAGGGCGGTTTTTTTCATTATGGACACATTTCATACAAAGTTGGAGGGACGAGTATCAAGACTTTGCTACTCTAGTAGACAAAGAATATACCACCTAATCCCAACCACTTACTATAGCTAAAACAGATAATGATGTCCAGGAAACACCTTACAGAGATTTTAATAAGTGATGGTTATACATTACTGAAGGTCTATATGCTTCCTACACCTCAATCCAATATCCAGACTCCCTCTTAACAAACAGATTTAAAATCCTTGCTGTTAAAAGGTGGGGTTTTCTCAGTAGGTGAGAGAAGAGAAGGAAAATTTTCCCAGAACAGAAAGATGATAACAGCATAAAACTCTCTTATGTCATAAGCCAACTTGTTGTATGCAAAAAGTGGTGTAAGTAGTCTAGTAAGATCCATTTTAGACAGAGAAGATGTGGCATTGAGTGACTCAGACCTTTGGTCATGCTGGATTTCTAACAAAGAATCTGACACAAATATAAACTCAGGGAAAACAAAGTCTTTATGCAATACTAGAGATGTCTTCTAAATATAAAGAACTAAAATGGGGAGAGGGTGGTTTAGCTAATACTTTGGGAACAACAAAAAGGAAAACTGAAATAAACACCATTGCCAAGAACAATAGTTGAAACACCAGAGGTCCAACACAAGTGCTGAAGGAGCACTGTGATCTCAAATAAACTAAGCCAGAAGAGACTTAAAATGTACCTACACAAAAAAATAAGTAGTGGGAATTTTAACTTCAGAACTGAAAAGTTTCTGTGGTGTTGGAGATGACTCTTTACCAGCCTAGAATCCTATCTATGAGTTTGTTGAGAGGACAGTGCTTCCAGGGCAAACAGTAAATCCTAGAATATTGGATGGATTTGAGGGTGTAGTCAGGCATTGAAATGGACTGCCCAGGAAGGCGATGGAGTCACCATCCCTGAAAGTATTTAAAAACCGTGTAGATAAGGCACTTCAGGACATGCTCTAGTGGGTGATACAGATATTGATCAATGTATTTTACTTAGGGGGGATGTTGACAGTTGGACACAGTGATTTTAGAGGTCTTTTCCAACTGTGGTGATTCTGTGATTTAGTTGCAGGGGAGGGACCCAGGGGTGGCTCCTGTGAGAAGTTGCTGAAAGCTCTCCCAGCTTCAAAAATTAGACCCCACCTCTGGCCACGGCCAAGCCCATCAGATGCTGTAAGAGCTCAGACCAGAGGAGAGGGGAAGGTGAGACAGCATCACCAGAGGTGGGAATAATATCCAAGCAGAGATACCAAGGTCAGTGAGGAAGGAGGGGAAGAAAGTATCTGAGCAGAGGTTCTCCAGCAGCTTGTGGTCAAATGGGAGCTGTCCCCCTGAGTAGCATGGTGAAACAACACGTGAGGGATCATGGTGGAGCAGATGTGTATCTGCAGCCATGGAGATCCATGGTGGGGCAGACGTGACCTGAAGCTGTGAAGGACCCTGTGCCAGGGGAGGTGACTGTTCCCAAAGCAGCCATGAGTGTTGGCAGCATGCATCGGAGCAGCTCAGCTTCTGAGGGACAGCACCTGGGGGAAGGGGCTCATGTTGGAGGGGTTTGTGAAGGATTCTCTCCTGTGGGAAGGACCCCATATTGGAGCAGGGGAAGAATGTGAGTAATCCTTCTCCCTGAGGAGGAAGGAGTGGCAGAAAACCACGTGTGATGGATGCACCATAAAGCCAACTCTTTGTGTCTGTGTGGTGCTGTGGAGGAGAGGAGGTAGAGATAGTGGGGACAAAGTAATTTGGGCCCAGGAAGAAGGGAGGGGTGGGGTCAGGTATTTTAGCTTTGAGGTGTTTTTTGTTTGTTTGTTTGTGTGTTTTGTTTTTTTTTTTCTCTTTTTCCTGTTTTCATTTAATTAATAATAAATTAAATTTATTTTTTCCCCAAGTTGTGCATTTTGCTGTGACCAATTTTCAATGTTGGTCCTTGTTTGGACCCAAAATTTTCTCCTCCCTATCTCACAGTGCAGGGAATGAAGATGTAGGGTGGTAAGGAGAGTGTTACAACTGTTTGCTGCAGAAAAGTTTCCCAGAGGCACAAAGAAAGGCATCAGAACCTTTCCTGGGCTAACTTACTACAGTTGTGGCACCTTCACAAACAGATTTCTTCACAAATGACCCATTTAGTTTTACAAGCCTACAGACCATTTGAGACCTAAATAGTGTGGGAATGCTCACTGCTGATACTGCATGTTCATCTTGCATGAAGGCAGCATGATTTTGCAATGTGTCTTTCACTGGTACAAAATCCCTTTTATTATAAATTGGGGTGTAATCTTACTAGGATTTCCAAGATTTAGAAGTTACATTGTTAATATTTATTGACAATTCATATTGAAGTGGCTTCTGGCATTCATTGGCTTTTTGGCTGCCTCAGTGTTGAATTATAACTGATAAGCATTTTTCTCTTTTTTCTTTTATTTATTATTTTAGATTAAATTCTTAGTTGATTAATAACAACCATGACTGTATACATTAGAAACAAATAAACTTCAGGCCTTTCGTGGAGTGGTAATTAAAGGAACCATTAGATAAATCACAAATGCATGTGGGACCTAGCATGGAGTCATGGAAGAAAGATGGTGAAAGAAATTAACTGATTTATTCAGGCTAAAGAGCCTGCAAAACTTCACAATAGTGAAAAAACTGTTTGGGATTTTCAAAACCCAGTTTGGGTTTGGGTAGTTTGGGTATGTTTTCAAAAAACATAATCTAGTAAGTACAACCATAAATTGTTATTTTAGTTTGCTATAACATCTTTACACTTCTTGAAGCAGGATTCAGACCATGCTCATGTCACTCTTGGGCTAAAATACATGCATGTGTTTTGAAGATAGCTAGATAAGCAACTTCAGTCAGAACACTCATGATCTCTCTTGGTGAGTATGTGTTTGAATTCACATCACATTTTATGTTTGCACGTTAAAGATTTGTTTTAATAAGTTTGTCAAATCACAGTCTCCTGTACTTAACCATTACATCATCACAATGAAGCAATGCTGCATGGGTCATGCCATCTTCCTTGCTTGACATTGCAGAGAACATGGGAATCTGAGAGTCTCACAGAAATCTGTTTTACGCTGCACCAACTTTGAACTTCTTCTCATGGTATAATGTGGTTCCCATGCACTAACTCGTTTCTAGAAGTTATAACAGAAACATCTTAAAAATTCAATTTCTAAGAGCTATCCTTCCCAGCTGAACATAGTAACCCTCAATAACTGAGCATTAGCACAATGATGACTTCATATATATACAAAGCAACACCATGAAACAAATACATATGAAAAAATTTGATACTCTATTAGTTTGGAGATGTTCTGCATGGAGACCTGAAGGCTCCTCCTGATTGCTGACCAGTAATGATGTAATGAACAAATCCATTTGTAATGAACAAATCTTGCCCTGTTCCTTGGAGCTCAGTATGTTTAATTATACATTAGAACAAGACACAAGTAAAGAATAATCCATGCTATCCATTAAAAAAAAATCTCTTTGACTTTACTCAACCAATATGTTTCTTTCCTGTCATTATTTCCTTTAATTTGTTATCTGAATATTTCTCTTATTACAGAAATAGGAACAAGTTGGTACAATCAGTTTTCCTTTGTATTAATGCAATTTGTGATCATAAAAATAAAAAAGTAGTAAAGGTTTGGGTCATCAAACAAACGTGTTGGATACTTGGGCCACATCAGTATTGCATTTCCCAACCCACAACCATGGCACGTCAGAGTTTTGGAGGTGACAAGTTTTCCTAATCAAGCCTGACTCTCCTTCAGGGGGTTTGCAAATATTTGGCAGGTACATTGGAAGAAAACATATTAGAAGAGGAGGCCTTAGCCTTGACTGATAAAGCCTTTTGCTCTGACTGGTTGCTGCTCCCTGCTGTTGGTGTTGTATGAAAGAATGGCCACCAGGAAAAAGAAAACAACTTGTGTGAATTCAGACAGATAAAATGTCTGGATAGAATAAGCATTTGACATGACATCCCCTCTGTTTTATACGACTTATAAGTTTATGTTTCAACTGGACAAGATTATGCAAGGAACATGAGTAAGAAATTACATAATAGAAATACAGTAATTCATTATCATAATTTAGGAAAAAAACACTGAAATGTCAGATAGCAAAGGAAACAAATTGTTTTCTTGTTACCGTGAAGTTGACTTTCTTGACAGAACCTTCTATTGATCACAATCTTCTTCAGACAAGAGGAATCAGATCCTCTTCTTGGGACAACAAAATGATACATAAAAATATTTTCTTTCTTCTCAAGAACAAAATCTTACTATTCCTTTTCACTTTAGGAACACTGACAATACATTAATTTTGAGAATCTTTTTTTCCCTCAAGTGCTGGGTGAGCACAGTACGAAGGAATTTATTCATTAGCCTGTGGAAAAAAGCATTTTTTTCAAGCGAGGGGGCAACACCTCCTGCAGAGCTATGAAATAAAATGAGACAGAGATGCTGAACTCTTATCAACACTGCCACTTGAGAGTCCTGCCACGTGAAATTATTCTCTTAGGTAAAATAGAAAGGTTTTTTTTTTGTTTTTTTTGTTCTTTTTCCAGTTTATTTCTTTTGGCAATTTGTTTAAAGTTAGCAAAATACTTTCTGTAACCACAGCTTTTAAGCAGAGATTTGTGTTGACTCACGCTGGTAACAATTGTTCCTCAGGCTTAGTCACAGAAATAATTTTCCCAAGGACTGAGATTGAGCAAAGACAGGCCCCAGGCTCTGGCATGTTCTCCTCACTCTTTGAACGTGTCACACAAACATCCCTCTCCTAAAAGTGACCATCCAGAAGCAGGGATGGCTCAGCAGGATGTGTTCATGCCACAGCAGCACAGTTTTATTAAGTTACTGATGAATTTAAATACCCAACAACAAAGATCAAGTGCTGCAAGTGTGAGCTGGAGGTATCTATGTCACATTAACTGACTACCACAGCTACAGAGAATCAACAGGTGCCAGGAGCATCTACACCAATACAGCCTGTTTGGCTGGAGGATGTTTTTTGGAGAGCTCACTCACCATAACTCACTTCACCCTGAAATTAGCCTTTTCACATTCCTCCTTCTCCCTTTAAAGTAAATGGTGTCTATCTGCCAAGGAGTAGTTGCAAATAATGAGAATGTAATAGACTTTGCAGAGACTGTGGGTGACCAATTGGCTGTATCTGTGAGGAAAGCAAAAGGACCCTCCCAGGCTCTGTTAACAGAGATATTCCAATACAGATTAATATAAAAGCTATTCTGGAGCATATTCTGCAAGATAGGATATATAAACACATTAATATGTAGACAGACATTATTTTGCTTACTTCTGTATTTCTCCTTGATAATTGATTTGTTCTGAATTTTACTGACATTTTGGTAAATTTTGCAACTTACCGATTAAAAAATCAAACACAAATATATTCTCAATATATACCAGATGCCCAGTCCTGAATACATTCTTTTTATTGGGAAAATGCAGGCATAAATTGAGATTACGAAGTGGGTGAGGCTTACAAAGAAATAAATGAACCATTTTTACCTTTTAATCAAAGCAGAATACTTACTGATGGAATGTAAATTTTACTTGTTTTTTAACAAGCCATGAGAAGCATGCTTTTAATAGCTGTTCATATCCTTCTACCTCACACCATGCCAAGGAAAAAAAAAGTTTTGAACACCATTTGATGTGCTTATAAAATGGAAAATCTATTTTCTAAACTGCTGGTGAGCACTGACACAGAATGCATTCCTAACAAAGAGAAAGGTGAAGATTTGGGGTTTTTAGATTTTTTTTTTTTGTTGTTGTTTAATTGTATGACTGCAGTATGGCATTCTGGTGGTTTCAATGGTAAGTCATTAAAAAAAGCAGAATTTAAAGAACCTCTCATTCTCCTCTCAGATCATCTTTGCCATGCAGCTACTTACTATATCTTGATTGACAAGTGCAAAATAAATTTGCCTTAGTAACCTAGCCACAGTTGCTTAGGTCTTTGTGACAAAATCTTATTTAGCCATGTGCTGCTTGAACTCCAGGGCAGGTGTCAAAGATAAAGGAAAAGCACTTGTGAGAGCTATAAAAATTGGATGTGCTTGTACTCCTCCTCTCCCAGCTTCTTCTCTCCTCACTGCAGTTATACAGTCTGTGGAGATACATGTTCTCTGAGGAGCAGAGAATATTTCTGTAGCCAGCATCCCTGCTCTCCTGAGCCAGCTGTGTCACAAGTCATTCCACATGCTGCTGCTCTGATGGTGTCAGTGGATTGCAAGGAGATTAAATGTGAGCAAAAAGCTAATTATAACTAAAATTCTAATTCTTTCCAATGCTTTTTTAAAATTTATTTATTTTCTAAAAATTATTATTGTTGTTATATAAAACTCTCTCTACCTGCTGACAGTGCTTGCAGTTTTTCTTCTTTTACCCCTGTTTTGATGCGTGCCTTCAAATTTCACCTGCTGTAATGAGTAAAATCTGCCCAGCCTTCTCTGAACCACTTGAAGTAATACTGAATGATGAATTGCTGGGATTGCCAGGGTTTGTTATATCTTTCAAGCTGATGAAAGTAACTGTGCAATCTTAGTCTTTCATTTTTCATTTCCTGCAGCTGTGATCAAGACTAGAAGGACCTTGGTAAGCAGGCCTGGGGGTCAGTTTCCAATACTTGTGCTATTAACAAATGAGGACACCTTCAAAGACTCTACAGTGGCTTTCAAAGGAAACAGACACAATTTTTAAGGTTGCTATAGAAATGTTTAGCAAGGTGCAAATACATGCTGCAGAGCCAGTTTACCAAGAAATAAATATTGATTGGGATGGAGCTTACATACTTACACTATTTCATTGCATGGATTTTATAGATGACATTTTAGAAGGTTAATATATTCATCTCCTCTACTCCTGAGTCAGAAAACCACAGACTCAAGTATTAGGGTCTGCTCATATATACTGAGTGAAGGTAATTTTGATAGACAACTATAAAACTACTTAAAATGGTAATAACAATGTAAAAGTGCCTTTCAAAAAAATAGGTTGTGTCATATTCTTGTTAACCTTAAGGCATTGATAACAGGAATATAGAATTCTGGTCTATAGAAATTTTAAAATTAAGATTAGGAAAGCAAATTTTAAAACAACTTGCCTCTTTTTCTCTTTCATGCAGTCCTATCAAGTAGATGTTCTCAGACACACAGAGTACACAGTATAGATTCCCAAAGGTACAGATTGTGTAGTACAATAAGCTCATAATTTAGCTATTGAAAGTACAAAAAGGGATTGCTTCAGTTTTTAAAAGAAGCATTATACAACTTGTCAGGTAGAGATAGGACCCTATAAAGATTACTAGCTGAATGTTATTTTTAAAGTTTATCTACTGTACATCACCTGTTTTCTTATTGCGCTTTGCACTTTTAGCAAGAAATGTAACAACATATCCTGAAAAATGCTCTACAGATGCTTGTGTTCCCCACAAGCAAACTGCCTACTAAATACTCTGTTTCTACCACCTGAAATGCCACATATCTGAGTCAAAATTAGAGATGGGCAGACTGATTCAGATTAAAATTAAATTCCATCTTAACTTTGCTGCAGAACTTGGAAACCAAAGGAGATTTGTCAGTCTATGGTGAGGACTCTAAAGTTCTCACCTCAATGCTTGCAGAAATTTTTGATTTCTCCCCTGACTTAAAAATGGACTACCTTGCTGGAGGCCACTGGCATTGAATCTCAGATGAGGGTGGGAAGAGAGAACACCTGAGCCTCCTCCTCCCCAAATTTTGGCTTAGAATCATAGAATCATAGAATTGGCTGGGTTGGAAGGGACCTCAGAGATCGTCAAGTCCAACCCTTGATCCACTACCGCTGCGGTTACCAGACCATGGCACTGAGTGCCACATCCAGTCTCTTTTTAAATATCTCCAGGGATGGAGAATCCACTACTTTCCCAGGCAGCCCATTCCAATCTCTGATCACCCTCTCCGTGAAGAAATTCTTTATAATGTTCAACCTAAACTTCCCCTGGCACAACTTAAGTCCATGCTCTCTTGTCCTCCTGAGAGCTGCCTGGGAGAAGAGCCCAACCCCCCCCTGGCTCCAGCCTCCTTTCAGGGAGTTGTAGAGAGCGATGAGGTCTCCCCTGAGCCTCCTCTTCTCCAGGCTGAACACCCCCAGCTCCCTCAGCCTCTCCTCACAGGACTTGTGCTGGAGTCCCTTCACCAGCCTGGTTGCCCTCCTTTGGACCTGCTCCAGGACCTCAATCTCCTTCCTGAACTGAGGGGCCCAGAACTGGACACAGGACTCGAGCTGTGGCCTCACCAGGGCTGAGTACAGGGGCAGAATCACTTCCCTGGACCTGCTGGCCACGCTGTTCCTGATCCAGGCCAGGATGCCATTGGCCTTCTTGGCCACCTGGGCACACTGCTGGCTCCTGTTCAGCTTCCTGTCAATCCAGACTCCCAGGTCCCTCTCTGCCTGGCTGCTCTCAGCCACTCTGTGCCCAGCTCTGTGCCCAGGCTTGATTAAGGCAAAAGAAGAGAAGGCCACGGGAGAGCTCGTTCCCCTCCTCTCCTTTCAAGAGAAGGAGAGACAGGAGCATTACACAGGAGCACCAACTCATCCACAATGCCCAAGTACCCTGCTACTAGCAGAGAAGGTGCCCAAATGTGCAAGTTTCTAGATGAGAGCATACCTAGTGATAAAACGCACACACTCTGCTACGCAAGGCATAACATCAGGGTGGCAATAATTTTGTAGAAAGGGCAATGAGGCTGAACATACAGACATGGGCAAAGTTTGGTGGGTGGGATATGAATCACCTAAATGAATCACTGTTATCAACAAGTCAGTGAAAAGATCTCCATCAGTGTTCACTTGCACCAAAACCCAGGGCATTTCTTGACACCTTCTGGTGTCTGCTACATAACTCAAATTGACTACTTACATTTTCTACATTCTAATCTAAATATGACATAAAAAATAATTTATTATCATACATTTCACTTTTATCATCCCATTGTGACATTCAGCTCTTCTAGTTCTAACTGCCCATAAGTCCAGTGAGACCAATCATTCTCTACTGACAGATCCATTTTAAGAAAGAAAAGAGAAAATCTTTCATATGCCATGTGATATAGGCACATTGAAAAAGTTCCATCTTCATGACAGTCTTCCAGCAGGCAGGTGCTCAAGAAAATGGATCCCATGCTAACCTTGGACTGAGCCATGTCCAGAAGCAAATAAAAACTGAACCTGATTTTCAAAAGAGTCTTGTTGTACTGCACAGGAGCTGACACTGAGAACTTGTGCAACCCCCTGTGAGCTGGATGAGCTTTTCGAGGCTAGTGATGAAGCACACTGACCATGATTTTCATGCTTATATTAGTGAAAGAAAAGTTAGCAATCCAACAATTGACATATATCTTTAGTACCTTTGGTTTGGTTTAACATGACCACTAAAAGCAAGGTCTCAACATGTTGAAGTAACTTAAGCTCTACCTCTAAGCATGAGTCAATGTAGATGTAATACATGTTACCCGCTTCCTCAGCCAGAACTCTTCTTCTCAGTCTTCTGGGATTATAGCGGGAAAATAAACACCAGCAATCTTCCTTCTCTTTCTGGAAAAGTGAATATTAATGCTGATGGTAAATCTTCTGCAATGCAAGTGTGGCACAATCACATCAAGTCCAAGCAGAAACTCGGGACACATGAATGTGAGAGGGCAAGGTTCCACAGGCTTTTGGTTTTGAAATTCTGTCTTCTTATTAACCACTTCAGTAATATGTTACCTGAATTATGTTAAGAAATTATTCCCTGTGAATTCATCAGGCTATTTTAAGAGTCTGGTGGAGTGTGTGTGAATGGGTGGTTCAGAGGAATGAATTCAGAGAAAAAATGTTTTAGTACTCTAAACTTTCCTTAGCCAAAATGAAAGAAACCAAAAAGGTTATTTTGGCCTTGTCAGTTTTCACAGAAAAAGCATAAGGACTTACCTAACGAAAATATAAAATAATTTCAAGTCTTTGGGAGGTGTCATGACTTTCATAATTTCCAAGGGGTGTATATTTTACTTCCAGGGACTGGTATTTCCATGCATGCCCAAAATTTGATAATAGCAGATACATACATGAATATATCTATGACAAGAGAGAGAAATAGGTTGCTACAGCTGTAATCTTCTAAATACTCCCAAAACATTTTGTTTGCTTGAGAGACAGCAATGGCTGATGACAGAAATGGGTTTTAGCAGCTTCATAAACTGCTTATTTGCAAGCAGCACAGGAGTCTGAACTCAGTTCTGGCTGATCAAAAGTTTTCCTTTTGTTTAATCTGCAATACAAATTATAGACTTTATTAGCCTAGAACACTTACTAGCAAGGAGAAAAAGCAGGAATGCTACCATTACCACTGAAGTTTTGAAAAAAAATTCAAATCTATAGAAAAATATTTTGAAGAGACTCCTTTAGATATAGTGAAGAAGAATATAAAAATTCTACCTTCTATATCTGAGAATGAATCTGTAAGACAAGTGATGTATCACAACATTAGATGCTGCAGAAAAGTGAGGGAAAAAACATGACTGGACAAAACAAGATCTCAATAACTCTGTGTTAGGTGCTGGTGGATGCTGAATCCTGCCATATCACTGGGTGTTTAAGACTAAGTCCCTATACATACTCTGTAATTGAATGTCAAGAAAAATGAAAATATATTGGTTTATTGCTACTGTTCATTGATTTATCAGAGTGATTTATTGTCATTGGACATGAAGACCCACAAATCATGTTGCTGACACCACCAGCTGCCTTAAGTAGGTTGTCAGTTCATGACATTAAAGGTAATGGATGGTGATTATTTTACTGTAATGGGTTTAATCAGTGCTTTGAATGACTTAGCAGTCATGTCATAGTATAGCCAACTCATCATTCATCAAGGCAGCATTTTGTTTACCAACATCATCTATAATTCATTTGATTGTTGACAATCATCAGCAAATACCTCTCAGGTTAAGTTTTATCAGAAATGAAAACCTACACAGCTGCAGCATACTAACTAACCCCACAGTTTACAACCAGAGGAGAAAGACTGAAAGTTGTTTGTTTCTTCTCTCAGAGAACTGGAACTGTCAGCCCAAAGAGGCACTGCCAGTCAAGGCTACATTCCCATGAGCTGCTCTCAGTCCAGCACTAGGATTTACATTTTTTTAAAACACACAATACTTGTTCTGTTGTATTTGAATGCTCAGAGAAACACTTTAACTCAGTGTTCAACAGAAGGTTTGGCTTATTTTAGAAAAAAGAAGTGCTACCAACCTGTTGTGTGTTCCCAACTGATGAACAGATATAAGCATAACCTGCCTGATTTTCTCTCTCTGAATGGGGTGAGGTTGAATCCTATGCTTATTTGTATTATGATGAAATTAATTGTGTATAACTCCAGATTCATAAAAGTGCTTGTTAACTTTATGGAAAAAGGTACAGTGTTAAAAGCATCATGGTGGTATCATCTTAAGGCAGGCCTTTACATCATTTTTTATATTATGTTTTCTATGGCTAGGCACAAGATGCAAATTGCATAAAATGTTTCATATTAATCTGACAGCTTAATTACACGCAAGGGTAATTATCCAAACAAGCTGATAGAAACTTTCTAAAACTCCAGTAGCTTTTGTGATAGCTTTTAGTGACAACTTTTATGACATGGCATCATAGATATCAACTTTGATATTCACTTAACTGATCTGCTGGTCCACAGACAGACAGCTCCTTTAGATGTAGCAAAAGAAAAGTACCAAAGCTCTGCCTTTCAAACCTGAGAAAGACCCTAGCTGAGTAAAAGACAAGCAGTGGAAGTTCTGGGTACCTTAACTGAAAACAATATAATTTCAAAGTTTTGTTAGAATCTTTTATATTTCAAAACCATACTTGATTATAGTAAAGAAATATTTAAGAGACCTATAGAAATGGTGTATATAGAAAAGACATTTGAAAAGAATATTCACATTAAGAATAATCCCCTCTCCCTTAGTCCATACTCTACATTTGGTCTACAACTCTTAGAACTATGAGAAATTAATGCATTTTGCACATAGGTGGACCAATTTTTGAAAGCTCGAGGAGGATAAAGTAACTTATAAAAATTAAAGTTCTCTTCAAAGTCAACAGCAAACACAAGCCGGTGTTTCAGTCAAAAGACTAAACTAGAAGTGGCTGATGTGGGAAAAAAAAACGTTTAAAACACAGATGAAAATACTGTTACACCCTGCTTCTTCAGGAGAAAATGTAAGAGCACATGTATAAGCAATCACACTCACTTTGTCATCAAATTCATCAGAAGATACCATGAAATAATGAATGGAGTAAGGTATCACACACTTTAGTAATATCCTGGCAATATTCAAGAAATTACTTTTATTCCAGTTAAGAGGAGATTAAATAGCCTACTAAGGATTTCCTTCAACCCTAATAGTCTTTCACATGTAAAAGTGAAACGGAAGTGAATAGGGAGAACAGATAAAGATTGATACATAGACTAACAAATGTCATTATGATATAACAGAAAGATACCAATTCCAATTAAAAAGCAAGATGAGAGAAACCATCCTTATTTAGTAATGTTTGTTTAATCATTTTATAAGCAATCAATATTAGTGTCAGACAGTGAGTAAAAATCAACCCCCAAAAAAGTTGATATAAGGCATTGAATATTTAGTGCTTTCACAGAAGAAGATCTTGAAATCTGAAATACTACATTTATTAACATCATGAGAGTTATGTATGATTTTGTTAGGAGAACGTCCTAATTCAGTCAGACTTTATGTTCTTACAAAATTGTTGCCTAAATACCTTGTTAGAAATTGCAGGATTCTGACACTGGATGTCTTCATGGAACGGCTTTTTCCCAAAAGTATTGTTTGCTCAAAACATCCTATATGTTTTTGATGAACTCAGCAACTCCTGTGATAAATGAACCTAGGCATATTTATCTACAGATATAAGTCTCTGTATTTAGTACATTAAAGTGAAGTTTAAACCTGAAGTTTAAATGCTGTGAAGATCAGGCTTGGGCTGATTTAGCAGGTAATAGGGTACCTCGTCAGAAAGGTGTGATGACATTCACCAAAATATGCTATCTAAAAAGTAGTTGCTAGATCTTAGAATAAATGAAGCAAACCTGAAATACATGCAGAGAGTATCCCATTTAGAGAAGCTCAGTATTTGGTATATCCTTAAATATTTTCTTGATGAAACCTGTTTTTGGGGGAGTTTTTTTTTTTTTTTTATTTTTTTTTTTTTTTAATTTTGTGATAGTTTTGGTATTGATTTTTATATGAACTGGCTGTACATCCAAACTCTAATCTACTTCTTGCCAGCAAAATCTTCTGCGATAGACATTCCTTTTCATCCCTGCAGCCACCTGCCATTACCCTTTTCTCAGACAAATGTATTTGTAAAAACCCACCTCTTTAAATATGAAGAACATGCCATCTATACAGTCAGACAGCATGTGCCTAACAATTTTCTTTATTATTATTTCCAACACAGTGAACCAGCATGTAGTGTCCTTTTAAAGAGGTGTTTTCAAGATGTTCTATTGATGTCAGTAGCAACACTGGGCAAAACAAATGAGGGACATTAATAACAAGTACCTTCACAGAATTGTTCTCATACCATTCTGATTTCAGCATATTCACAGATATTTGGGAGAAACCATGTAAACAAAAAGTGAACTATGAATACTATGTCTAGGTTTGAAATTAATGTCTATCTAAGGTGACATGCCTCAGATATCTGAGGTGGCAAAAAGCTGTGTTGAAGTCAATCCTGAGTAATAAACATCTCCAGTGGTGTGAGTACCAAAGATATATCAGCACTGCAGCCAGCAAGTTATTATCAGCATACTGAACCCATGCTGCTGGCTCTTCATTTATACTCATGTTTCATCACGTTGCCAAAGAGTTGTGGGGGAGATGAAATCCCTTGGCATGGGATTGATTGAAGTATTGATTGAAGAAGGAGATAATTCACATGCCAATATTGTTAACCATTTCATTTTTTCTTGTGAAGGAAGGGAACGAGAATAACAAATCACAGTGGAAAGTACATTCAAGCTTTCAGCAAACCAAAGGAATTAAGCACGGGAAGCTATACCTGGCTGAAGAAAATGGGGAAAGGCACATTAGGAAGCCAAATCTGAAAATCATAATACAGACAGGCAAAAGGGATTTTAAAGATCAAATTACAAAAGGCAAAGATTTTTTTCAAAAGAATATATCGGTAGTAGTGCATTTGCCAAAGAGTTTATAGAAGCAGTAACTTCTGGACTGTGGTTTCAGAGAACTGAAACCCATTATTTCTGTTTGTAGGAAAGAACTAACAAAGGTGGCACAGAAATTCTTTACAAGAGAAAAGTCACAGAAACTGCCTCAATGCAAAATATAAACATGGAAGGTGTAAGAACAGAAATAGTAACACTCCAGTAAGAGTCCTGAAAGAAATTACACATGAAAGTACTCACTTAAACAGACTTCAGTTGAGACACATGGATTTTTGAGGATTTTTAATGGGATTAATGGAAAACAGGGGAGGGTTCAGAACAGCAAATCTGACTTCTTATAGCAAGTGAACTGTTAAAAATTTTAATAAAGAAGTAGCAGACACACTAATAAATACAATGCAGAATAAGCCAAGACACAAAGTCATGTCTCATGAGGGTATTCAGGATCTCTGTAAGAGATGATAAATAGGGATGAGAGCACTGCAATTGATTTGATATACTTGGATTTCCAGCAAGGTTTTGACAAGGCTTCTCACCAAATGCTCTTAAAAAATTTAAACTATATGGAACTACAAGAAAGATCTTCTACAGGATAAATGACTTGTTAAAGGTACAATATAAAATATAAGAATGAATAGCTATTATTCATAAAATAGGAAAGTTAAACTGTGGGCCCATATGAATCCCTTTCAACATATTTAAAGCTTAGAAAAGGAGTGAATAGAAGGATGACACCATTTCTTCATGATTCAGAATTAATCAGGGTACTAAAAATGAACACTGACTACAACAAGTAGCAGAATGATCCCACAATACTGACTAATGAGGCAATCAATCAATGTCATATGAAATTTAAAGCACCGCATTGAGGGAAAAAACAGTTTCTTTACATGTATTTATTAATGTACCCTAAATTATCTCTCAACATTCAGGAAAGATCTTGGAGTCATTATGGATAATTCTTTGAAAACATCATTTCATGGCTCAGGGGCAGTGAGCAAGGAAAACAGAATGGTAGGAATCTTTAAGGAAGAATGAAAAACAACAGCAAAAACATTGTTATGCCACTTTATAAACCTATGGTGTTCCCACAGCTTGAATACTGCATGCCTTGCTAGGCACCCTTTCCTCTAAAAGGATAGAGCAGCAGAACAAAAACAGATAAGGGCAACCATGACTTTCTAAATTTGGAAAACAATGACCTAGGAAAGATAACAGTAGTATGCAAAAATAAGGAATGTCATTGCAAAGATGTTCAGAGAACAAACTATTAATTATGTCCCAGATTGTTCTGGTGCTTCCTACTTTCTGTTTTATCAGGCAGAAGTTTTAAAACTAGGAAAAATAAAACAGGTTGATCTTTTTGACCATGATTTGTAACTAAAATGCCAAAACTCATTGCCAAGGACACTGTGGGAGCCATCTGTATAAACAGGTTTACAAAACTAAACCAAAACCAAAACCACCACAAAACACAAAAACAATAGATAAATTAATGGAAGGAATGACCTATAACAGCCAGAAAGATGTGACTACAACATCAAGCTTCATCTGTAGGTCAAAATCCAAAAACAGCCAGAAGCTGAGGAAGTGCTGTGAGAAGTGTTATCATGTATTTGTTCTGCTCTTCTGCTTTTTTTACAAGTATCTTCTCCTGAACAGTATCAGAAAAACCCCACAAAGCTACCTGGACCAATGGTCATCAGTAGCAAGAGATATTCTTGTGTTGCTTGTCTGTAAAGCGGTTGACATCAAGACGCAGATTCGAATTTAAGATAAAAGAACAGCTAGGTCCTGTTTTTTGTTTCATTGTTTTCTTTTTTACTAACTTTGCATGGTTTTGTCTCCTGTCCATTTAGACATTATTATCTTACTCATCCCTTTAATCTGCAAGTAAAACTCATCTTACTCATTTTTTTTACTCTGGACATATAAAACACAACACTCTTCTTTACGTCTTCTATTCATGATGTGATGTCTCCCATTTTGTATTTAGGCCTCATACTTGTAGAGAAGTTGATCTTTTTAAACCTAAGTCTGAATTAACCTGAGTATGTTCTAGGCAGTTAGATACAGTCTTGAGGAAAAAAGACAGCCTAGAAACTAAGAGTTTTTAATAGTTCATCTCTTAGGATTACAAAAATATACTCAAAATTGCACAGAGTTCAGAGTGAGGACTTGGAATTCAAAAATTGTCACATTCCCATCCTATCATGGCATTGTAAACCACCTACTTCCTCTGTAATAAGCCTTAACCATTTTGCTTTCACTCAAATCTTCCCTTTTCCAGTTGCAAAAGGCTAAATTATAAGCTTCTCAGTCTACTTGAAACATGGTTGTACAATGCAAGAAGTATAGGGATTGAAACCCTGATTGGAACCTATAATGTAACTAAAATAATAATTCAAGTTTGACAAAATGTTGTAGTGGTGCTCCCCCATAGGATTCCCTGCAGGTTTCTATACTTACATGAAGCTCCTCATAAAAAATATATATAAGGTATGAAACGAAAGAGGATAAATATTTTTTTCCATTCTTTGGTGTCTTCTACATGCAGCAAGGATCTTAACCCTGTTGAGGAGACATACTTGAAAACTGAGTCCTAATTTCCTCTGTATCAATACATATAATCTCAAGATGTTGTCTTGACATCATTAAAGTGAGGAAAACATGAAGGTCCATCAAGACCTCAAAAGTGTCTTTTGCAGTGTAAGTCATCCTAACTGGAGGCAGAAACTCTTAGTTAGCCCAGATCATGTGGAATCTGCCTTGCACTTTAGACTATTTTTTAGTGCCTAATTTGAGAGAGGAGAATGACAGTACTTTTTGCACCCCAGAGAACCATCCATTCAAGTTCAGTGATGACTCAAACTGAATGAGGACAAAGTGAGCTGAAATAGCAAGGGAATCTTTTAAAACAGCTGGAGGAAGCTCCTACTCCATCCTTCATGGAAAATATGATTTTTCCTTGTTTATGTGAATTTGGTTACAGTGACTTCACCAAGTCTGCAAGAAGCCCTGCCTGGATTAATAAGAACACAGTGGCAAAAAGAAACATATTCTTCCTTTGGTTTTTATCTCCTGCAAAACATCATGAGAGTTTCAAATCCAAGCAATCAATGTGAAGGAGAATAGAGCATAAGAAACCTAGGGGATTATTGTCTCAGAAATGGCTCTACTTTCCCTACATTTCAATAATGAGGCAACAACCTTAAGGAACATATCAGAGTGATCAGCATGGTGTAAAGGAGAAAGTGATTTGATACTGGTAAAAAATTATTATTAATTTTATATGGTATAGAAGGGAGAGATAGAAAGAAGGAAAAGAGAAAACTCTTTTTGCAAATAGTTTTCTTAAGCCTAATGGTGTAGGATCTGTCTTTTAAAATCTGAACTTAACACTACTATTCTGCACTGAAAAAATTAAATGCAATGAAAACTGTCAAAAGTCAAATGTATTCTTGAAAAAATGCAGTGTATAAGTTCAATGCAAATGAGAGGTCATTTTCTAAGAAAAGGAAAACTCAACTCTAAAGCATGTTGTTCATATGCTGTTTAAAAGTTATTAAGGTAAACCATGTTCTGCAAATCCTTTTTTCACCCGTTTCTTGATGGTTAAATACAGCTGAAGATTTACTTCTAAAATGCATACAAAAGTAATTTACTCTTCAGTATGAAGGAGAGTGAAATTCTGAATCTTTTTGATCATAAAGACATACCTTAGTGTGAAATATATGTCAGATGTTTAGATTCAGAGGGTCTGGGATTTTGGGTCAAATTCTGTCACCAAAATTGTTTTTCTTTATATGAACCATTTTTAAAAGTCTTTTATCAAATTCCCTCTGAAAGCATTTTAAATGTGTTGGTGCTAGCTTAGCTATTTTCTTTTCACTTTCACCCCACTGCGCATATGTCAGAATTATATAAAAATCTGCTACACTATTAATATAAATTTCTCATAATATCTACTTCAAGAATGCTTAAATAGCAGCTAGTTAAAGTATCAAACACAGCAAAAGCAGAGACTACTGCTATCATTGCAGACTAGCAGTGATTTTGGTTTCGGTCCTTAATGATATTAAAACTTGAAAGAAAATTGTCACTGTCCCTCTGTTCAGGTAGTGTATGCAGTCCATACTAAGAGTTATGCCAAAGCAAGAAACTTTCATGTTTCAGAAATTCAATTTTCTCAAACCCAAAATTTTTGGGGAAGGAATTTCATGGGAAGTTTTGAAGACTTGCTTCTTTTTTAAAAAAGCAACAAACAGAAAACAAAAAAACCAATAAAAAAAACAACCCCAGAATGAAAAAAGTTAGTGACATATCAACATTCACCATTAAGAGAAAAACAGGCTGAAAACAGCTCTGCCTAGAAATACAGGGTCCTTCAGAAGCAACTCATGGTCTAACCCAATTTTTAGAAGAGATTCAGCATTCAAACTCATTTAGAACCTATGACAGCACGGACGACAGGCTTTAATGACTTGAAAAACCTGGGGCATACAGTGCACTAGCCACCATTATCCATCTGCACAACCGGGGTGACAGGAGGGGAACAGTCTGAAAGCAAAAACATCTGTGTGAGTAAATTCAAGCATATGCTAAAAAGTCACCTGATAGCTAACCTCAAAGAAGTCCAAATTTGAAACAAATATGATATATGTTCAACTCAAATGCCTAAAAATTTCCTCTCTTTTCAAATATGGTTATTATGCTATATATTAGGACACAAACATAACAGCAATCTCAAAATGTCCTTGTTCCCTTTTTAAATGTAACATTTATTCTGTTCTGTTGATTTTGTTCATCTCTGAGCTGGAATTTAAGAGTAGATTAGATCACTTTAGAGCTTTTGTTACTATGGTAACACTGCGCTGCAGTTATATTTCTTCACCTCCAATCTTGATTTTGAGGTGATTGGTTATATTTATTTCTGTCCTTTACAGGATCTCAATGTGACAGAAAAGCAACTGGTAGAAGAAAAATGCTAGCATAATCTCCCACCTTAAGGTGGGCAGTCCATACCAGTTGATTAGTGCTGATGGTTAAGTGTGCTGTGGGTTAAACCTACTCACTTTTCAGGGCTTTAAGTTCTCAGTTAAATTAAGTTACAGATGAGTAAAGTTTGTGGTGCTCTCCCTTGGATCTCCTCTCTGAACAGCTTAGAAACAGTATGGCACTATACAGATATTCTAAGAAGAGACCAGATCCAGTTCTGATGAGATTTAACATACAACACAGTGGCAGAAAACCAATCAAGCAGCATCAACCAGATCTTACTCTATTCTCTAAACAACCTTCTTCCTCATCAAAGCTGAGGTCCATGCTACAGAAATTTCCTGTACATTAAGACTACAAGACTTGAAGACTGTCCCCAGCCAGCCCAGTACTTCCATGGGCAGCTCAAGGAGGCTGCATTGTACCTGGCTTTCTTGGGCACCTTTGATGATGACTGAATATTCAAAAAAAAACAACTTCACAGATGGGACTAGCAGCAGGGCATATTAAAACAAGCATTTGACATTTTCGCCTAGACGCATATTAAGTTGCTTGTAATTTTGGTATGATGAAGTTTTAAGATAGGATGATGATCATATAAGATGGTTTAAGAGTAGGGGGCTTTATTTTCTCAGTCTTTCTCTGGAGAAGATAAAGGTTTCTAAGACAAAGTAGCCTACATAAAGATAGCCTCCTGCACAAAATTGCCCTTCTGAGGCAGAGCTAAGAAAACTCAGCTAAGAAAACTCAGAAAACTCCTAAAGAAATTTAAGGCTATTTTCTTATTAAACTATGATTACTATTGTCAGTAGTCCCCTTTAGGCTTTAATACTAGGCTGATTTTTTAATGCGAAGTTTCAAGAACAATATTTAGGCAATTTCCAGTGTAGAATTACAGAAGAATCACGGTGCTGTTCTGAGAAAATCAAGTAGAATTCTATCAACTGAGGAACCTGTAAAATCTATAGCTCACACACAGAGGGAAGACCACCATTTTTGAAAGATAAACATCTCCAAAATAAATCCTCTCTCCACGGTCAAACTAAAGTCTCAACTCTCAACCTTCATTCTGAAGAGAGCAACTTGCACTGAGCATCTTCTCTGAGCTCCTACCTGCTTCCAAAAGCACGTGCAAAAGCCTTTGCTGTAGATAGCAGAAAGGATTAATTAATTTCTAATTAGGGAATACATTACATTAGCCTAATTCTACCAACAACCACAGGGTGGCGATCATGTTCTGTGTCTGCAAATTAATGGCTGTTGGATGGCAAGGTCACTTTGTGAAAATAAATGTCATGTACGTCCTCTCGAAGGAGATTCTTCTGATTCCTTTTCCTAATGCTGAAGAATTGCAGAATTCATCACATCCCTCCTGAACCTGATTTTCTTTGCCATAAATCTAAATCTGCACTCTTAGCTGATTTTGTCTGTTGGTCTTGTTTCATTTTTTATCCCTTTTGTCAAAGAGTCCAATGAAAATTATTGCATGATGTCATGCTAGCATTCATTTCAACTCAGTAATCATTTCAAAGTTTGCAGGCTACCTCTCATAAAGATATCTGATTGAACTGTAACTGAACTGGTAAACATTAAACTGCATATCAAGTAGCATAACTCATTCCAGTGGCTCACTAAAGCTTCACTGGGTTTGTCCTTGAGGCAATGAAAGTAACTACTTAATATTTCACCATCTCTTTGATCATTTTAATAACATTTAGTTTCCAAAGAACATGAGCGGAAATGTAACATCTGTTTGTCAGAAAAAAAGTACAGTTTTATTTTGGTCTTGTGTTTTTTTTTAACCTACTCCTTCCAGTGAGATTGGTTGATACATAAAGACAACAGGTATTCACATAGAAACCAGAAGCTATTCCAAAGGATCCAGTTAATCTGCAGTAGTAAAAACAGCAAAATAATAAAACTTAGGAAATGATTCAGAGCACAATAACAGCCATGGTTGCATTCAGCAGTTAACAGAGGGCGGACTTGCAAAGCCCTGATCACAGCTGGAGATGAAGGAAACATTATTTGGGTATTAAATTACATTGGCAATTTCTTGATAAGAAAACAATTTGATTTGTCTTTAATTGATGTGATCCATTGTCTGGCTGTAAACACCCTCAGATCCACCTGGAAGAACTCATGCCAACTTTGTACAGGACCAAACAAACACACAAGAGAAGACAAGAGGAGAAGCGGACTCAAGGTATTCTCTCTGCCTGGGTTTTCCAATTTGATTATAAAATAAAAATATATTAGCACCTAGGTAGGCAGACAAAAGTTTATAGATAAAGTAGGCCATGCTGATCTTGATGGAGTGAGAGAACCTGTCTAGAATAAAGATGATTATGCCCTAAAGGAAAAAAAAAAAAAATGGGCAGCTTATTTAGGATGCAAATATTTTGACATTTATTCCATGTTTTACTTGGCAGCAACAGCAGAAATAGCTCATATCCTTCCTGTACCACTTGACAGAGACCTTAGCAGGAAGAGACAAAACTACTGAAACCACATGGGCTTGATGTAGTACCACCAGGCAGCAATCTTTGGAGAGAATGACGTGCCTTTATTTGATCTGAGGGCTAATTCAGAGCTGTGATAATCCAGGCACCTCAATTCTATGGCCAGAGTATGATGTATGCTAGTATAGCAAAATTTAGGTAGACAAATCCAGTTCCGTCCCAAAACCAGGCAAAAAGATTCAGTCTTTCCTGGTCTGTGCTTTGAAGCACCAGATTCATGGTTTTGGTGAGTGCTAACAGGCTCTTGGGGAAGATCTCATAGACAACATCACTGAGCCCTATCCATATGTGAATTAAACGTCCTGCATCATTGATGGAGCATTGGTGGAAATTCTCTCCCAGCTTCCCTGATGAACAAAGGCAATCACTACTTTTAATCACTGCTTCATCTAGAGGTTTTCAGTGCTTGCTGGGTTGGGGTCACTCTTCCACAATAAGAAAGAAAATTGAGAGTTTGACTTTCTCTCCCCATTTAGTAGCATTTTTGTTTTGTAAAGAAGTAGAAAAGAATCTGCCTTCCAATATTTATTCTCTTTTAAAGTCCATTTCACTTTTTGGTTGTGTGTTCCCTAATTTAGGAAAATAAATTTCTATTCATGTTTTGTTTTTGCAGCTAATTAAAAAAAAAAAAAAAAGGATGCTGAAGAAAGAATAACAGGATTTTTATAGTAGTCTTTAGATGATAAAAATATTTAAAGTGGCAGCTGATCATATTAAAAAAAAAATTCTCAAAATCAAAGGTAATCTGAATGAGACATATTTGGGTTTAAACTGTAAGTGTTGTATGCTGAGTTGATGATGCTTTTTCTGATGTGTACACAGCTTTCAGTGACAGATCACACTCAATGAATTAGGCACCAAAATGTGAAACATTTATCTCAGAGGCCTATATACATATAAATTAGGTTTACCAAAATAGAGAGAGATGGTTTAGTCTGTTGATCCCCTGATTTTCAGAAGTCAAGAGGTTAAGGTGATTTTATGCTGCTTTGTTTCTAACATCTTGAGGCATGAGGCTGACAAGTCCATCTGCAGTAATGCACTTAGCCACAGGCAATGTGGTCTTCTTACTTTTTACATTGCTTAGATGTTTCATGAGAGTAAAAAATAAGATTAGCTGCAAGAAGCTAAATGCATGACCCTACACTTGTGGTGTTATGCTCCATACACCAGAGGAATGTTAATCTACTAACCTAGATTTAATAGCCTCTAAAGGCTGAAGTATCAAAGAAGTTCCACCTCTGAGACAAATTTTTGTTCCTCAATAAACATGCACTGTTGTGCCATTCAAAAGAATGAGAAAAACTCTTCAAGAAGAATATTATGGGCCAAATCAGCTCATGTGTGGAGTAGCATGGACGAAATGAAACATCCTCTCCTACTGAACCGAAGGTGTGATTCAATGTCTAAATTTTATGCTCAGTTGGCATAAATTACTATGGTTTAAATAAAATTAATTATTATTATGTGTTTCCTTTCATAATCTTTGAATTTGGACTAAAATTACAGCCCACTGTGGTTTCAAAAGAAAACCTTAGTACCATAATTTATGGTTAAAATCTTTGCCTCCCTCTCATTAGTGCCTCCAGGTATAAGACCACCCTTCTGTTGTCAGGATCACCTCTCTCCTTTCCTCTCAAGACTATAATTTTGGGCTTCCAAGTCCATGGTGATTTGCTGTGATTACTCCAAGAAGCTAATCTTGCCTTTGTGTTCTCTCTAAGGAGCAATAATAGGAGGGCAAGTGGACAAACATTAGCTTTCAGAACGATCTGTGTCTTCCTGTGTTACAGAAAAAGAGTTAAAAGAGAAAATATATTATGAAAAAAAAATAATCCAGATTTATGCTACATTTACCAGCTATCATCATCCATTAGGTATCCTAATGTATACAGACACAAAGTCATCTAGTTCAGCATGCCAGCCTCCACCTCCTTGTTAGCCTTCTCTCATTTCATATCAGGAAAGGCTCTTTGTACCCTTTTTTTTTTGGTTTGTTTTTTTGACTGCTTTCTTGAACTGAGCAAACAAATACATCCAGCTTTCTTCTAAAGGAATAACTTTCACCAGATTTTTTGACCCACAGACTGATTAAAAAAATATTCACAGACTGATTTAACTACTTGTTTGTCTTAACAGCCAAGGGCAGGCAAAGAGCACAAATATACATATTACACAGAGCACTAACAAAATCTTGTTTTTCTGTGTCTTCTATCATGTATTATTACATTTGCCTCCTTAAGCTACATTACTTGAGATGACGACCTTCCAAAAACAGTGTCTAGGGTGTAAAAGCTTGTCTTTGTGTGCCAGGTTTGTTATGATGTTTTCAACAGTTGCCTGCATTTATACTGAGATGTTCAAAATATAGCTGAGAGAAACTCTGCTTTACCTCTAAAATATTCAAGGTGTTGTTGTCATAGTCTCCTCACATCTCTTTGACATGGGGGAGTTTTAATCTGTCTGAAGTGTGAATGAATGAGTGAAAAAAACCCAAATCAAAACTATCTACAGTTTAGGTTTCACTGTATTTACAGAGTTGGTGAATTTTCAGGATGTTTGACAAGCTTTGTCTGAACTTGATGCTGCTAAAGAAACTTGAACTGTAGCAGCATTCCCTCTTTTTCTCCCTCTCTCCTAGGCCAGTGTCTTTATTACTAAAAAAAGTAAGAACATCACTCAACAGACACATTGATGCTTTTATATCAATCAATGTAGCTGTCTCCTGAATTATCCATTTCAGAGGATGTTTTACTAACAGATGGTAAGCCCTGGTATATTAGAAGTCCAATGTTCATTTGGCACAGAAACTCTGCTGAAATGAAAGAGACTTCAGTGGGTCTTTAAACTTGGAGGTTCAGTCAGTTCAATGAGTCTTGGTATGTAACATGCAACAGAAAATGCAGGAGCTGTCTGGTCCAGGAATATAATTTTTTTCATATCTGCTAAGGTACCAAACCATGTAGACCTTCCAATATGGACCTAGCCCAATCAGCCCCTGTTTAGAAGCAAATAATGTCAATAAATAATGTCTCTTCAAACACTAGGTAGAGCAATGTTTCATTCTATGTTCATTCTATATGTTCCAGCATTAGTACACGTACCAACTGTGCCTTTTTACTCGTCCTTCAGATATACTGTGCACTGGTATACGGGCACATTTTTTTTTCTTCTTACTGAGGAAGAACTCTTACTGGACCAGAGGGATTTTTATCCAAATAATGAAAATATCACAGCAAGTTCATGATATCATATTTCACAAGTGGTACTTTCAGAGGTCAGTTACTGTAAAATATGCTTTGCTGGGTTGAAGGGCTTATACTATAGGGAATAATTTTGGATTGACATCTAAAAAAAAAAAAAAAAAAGCATGTCTAGGTTAAAGACAAGTTGCTTCATAGACAGCAGACCTTTAAAAATGTTACATTAATACTAAAAATATATACTGGGGCCTAAGTGCACAAATGGTTTCTACAAAGACAACCATTTATTTCACTGCAGATACCTTATAATAGGGAGACCTATAGTCAGCTCTGTAAGGCCTCACTTTCATCTTCACTGTGCTTCCCTTACAAGTAAGAGTATTATACTCAGAACTGAATGTGCATTACCTAGATCAGGGACTTACATGGTGTAGAGAGCCTTTGTACAGATATTTAGTCATAAATACTGTCATTATAGAGAGGCACAAGTGCTTTCATTTTAGGGAATAATGCACCTGCTGCAGGCCAGTACAGTTATTTAAAGCTTATACCACAGCAATCCACACTTGACCCAGAGGATACATTCCAGCTGTCCAAGCTGAAGTTATATCTGTCCATGTTCCGCAGGTCTATAATGAAAAAGAGGAATGGATTTGGTCATTCAACCATGTCATATATTCTGTATTTAAACTCAGCAAAAAGCACTTGAAACTGATAATGAATAAAGCCCAGATTTCAGGTTCAGTACTGTACATCAAGCAGGCTACTTATCATCACTTCTCTTAATTTACTTCAAGAATGGGAAGAACTTACTCATCTCTTTTGCATATTTTTGCCTTTAAGAACAAGGCCAAGTGAGTGCTGATATAGTCCAGAAACATGCAGCACACAGTGAGATGGCTCACTGCTGTTGGCCTTCAGAATAGCTCTTTATTCTATCAACATTTCTACATCTAGTAAGTGTCTGGAGAAAAGAAAGATCTCAGTAAACTGCCAGTCACTAAATACAAAAAGAAAAAATAAAACATGAAAAAAAAATTAAAAGAAAGTGCATAAGTACTTCAGTGTAAACCAAACTGAACATAGTCAATACCTTAGCTGAACTGCCAGGACTTTTGGTTGGAATACATTAGCAGGCCATAAGAAACATCAGATTTTTAAGCAGTGTTGCTTTAGTCCCAGCATACAAATACTGACTTTCATAGCCTCTTTCTGTGAGCTAATCCCCCTGTTATTTTTGCATCTCTCATTCCTGCATCTTCTAAATTTGAATCGTGTTTTATATGTTTTAGCATGTAATGTCAAATAAAGATTTAAAAGGCTCCTGAAGTCTCACAAAAGGCTCTATCTTTATTCAGAGTTTCTTAAGTAGTAAATTCTCAAAGGAATAACTGCAACTCATCCCAGAAAACTGCAGTTCTGCCACTGCCTGATGGGCTGTGGACAGGGATGAAGTATTGTTATTCCAGGTAACTGGGGCACCTTGTAAAGGAAAACACCAGCATTTTAGTAAAAAAAAATAAAAAATAAAAAAATCAGACTTGATTGCTGAATGATGCACCTTGCTTTCATTTTATGGTGCCTGCAGAATTTCTATTCTGGCTTCATTTTATGTTACCCACAACTTTCTAACAGTGCAAAGACCCTTCTCCCTTCTGTTCTGCCCCACCCCCTTTAAATGAAGCAACATTTTTACGTATTTTAGGATTAGCTAAGAAAAGATGGAAAAATATTATTCACTCATACAGAAATTTTAACACTTTATCACATCTCATGCAAGCAGGGCATTGTTGAGCAGGGCAATTTACAAGCCTTGACTTCCTCGTGATTCTTATCCCTGAGGATTAGAGGATGCTATTACTTTGTTGATCACAAAATACCCCTGACCTGAATTACGAATTAGATCTGTCATGGCTTGTAAGTTTGCAAGTATGGTTTAAAATCTTATTCCTGTAATAAAGTTGTTAAAGCTATAAAGAGGAAAGATGAGCTTTTTTCTACTACTATCCCAAGACAGGAGAGGCTGCACTCCTGCAGAGTGAGCTTGCATGGGTGAGAGGAGGCAAAGTGCAGTAAGACCATGCCTCTTGTTTATTTCTATTTCTCTTATTTCCATCTGAATAAAGCTACAAATAATATGATGTTGACCACTCTTAATACAAAAGGCAGAACAATCAGACCAACTACCTTAAGAAAAACTTCTGCTGTTTGTAACAGTGACAATATGTGTGTATATATATATACATATATAACAAACAGGTAATTAACGTAGGACTGGGTGGAAATTGCACTGCATTATTCTGCAATAAGGCAAAAACATTTAACTTATGGAGCATGGTTTCTTTTTTTTTTTCATTAAAATTACTTAACTGTATTGACAAGATCTATGGAGATAATTTTGTGCTGTAAAGTTAGTGCTGAATTTGCAGTGAAGTATGAACTTTTCAATCAATTTGCATTGCTTGCTTCCAATAATTTGCTGATCTGTTGCCTCAATGGCACAACAATTTCCTTTTGAAAGTAGAATCTTACTATACAACTTTAAGACATTGTGATAAAAATCCCTTTCACCTCATTTTTGACATCCTGTGAAAAACTAAACCTATTCAATTCAAGTGCATTCATTACACACCTGAAAAGAAACCACTGATAATTCCACTATGTTCTGTTTGCAATTTGCATTCACTGGCAATGTAAATTCACATATGTCTCACTGTAAGACTCAGTAATTCATCTATGGATTAATAAACATTAACAGAAGCAAGGACTGAGAGTATAAAATTACTACAACAAATAAAAGGACAAGCTACTGTTCTATTAACAAGTTGTTTGCAGAGGCATTTTGAAGTTCTGGTTTTGATTTTTCATTTTTCTCCACAGCCCCTCGAAAGGTAAAAAGGAGGTTGATACTTCAATTATTTTATGACAGGAGAATTTCTCTAGTGTTGCCTAATATTTTATTGTAGAAGAAGGCCAGTTAGCATTGGCAAAGCACTGCTGCTTTGATTTTTTTTGTAAGAAAGGCATAATTTCTATGGTCATAAATAAATGTAGGTTGTAAAGGTATGGCATAGGAACGCCTTCATTTCAAGCAATAACTATCCATGTGTATTGCCAGATGAACAGCCATGGAGTAACCCATCTACTGAACACAAAGCAGTAGCACTGCAAACCTCTACTGTGTCCTGTCAATCAGACATCCACTCCTATATGCTGATGATAATATAGTTACTACCCTTGATTATAGGCATGTCAATAAAAGGAGAATTTGGACCACACACATCTCAATTTGAGCAGAGTCAATGTATATAGTTATTGAGTTTCATTTCCTACCATTATTTGTTAAGCTACAGATAAAATTGGAGTTTCAACTGTTTCATCAAACCAAATCTCACCTTTAAGGGCTTATAAGAAATTCTGTTATATGGAAGATACCACTTATCTCTTCATCTGTTTGTTGCCCAGCAAACTAACCCTCTTCAGGCTCATTCATAGTCTAAGACATATGTTTTATACTTTGTATTTAAGTGCTGAAATGTTGTCATCCCATTGCTGAAGCAGCAGTTTTCAAAAACATTTGTGAAGAAAAAAAATACTTTTTGAATTAAGCTCTGTTTACCAACATTATATTTAATTAGTGGAATTACGAGACAGTTTAATTATAACCAGCTATGCAAGTTAACCAAGTATTTATGAAATAATCTCAGGTTCAAATGCACTTTCTTCCCTTTTTCCCGACACAAAGTACAGCAGTGCAACCCTGAAGTGTACACTATGGCATTGCTGTAAAAGCGTTTTCTTTGGATGAAAGCTGGTGAGAAGAACTGATGTAGCAACAAAGGGCCATCCCTTGCAAACCCAGAACAGAGGTTCACAGGAGATATGCTGAAGAAAAGGGTTGCTGATTCAAGAACATTTTCAGGTATTAACCACCTGCAGTCTGAATTTATCAGCCCAGGAAAATACAATAACTTACAGATGCCCTGTTGGCCAAAATGAATGCATTTGTGATATAGTAGCCAGTCTGACTGTGGTACTTATTTTGGTTAATGTGAGACCACATTTAAATTATAAAGTTATTTCACAATTCAAAGCTTAGTGCCTAGAGCTACTTTCTGTGCTATAGAAAGCTACACTGTGATTTGCATGAAGAATAATACCTGTACTGTTTACAGAGAAGGGCTAGAGACAGCTCTGCTCACTACCACCCGCAGGCACTGAAAATTAGATCGAGTACATGCTTAATAATTTACGAGGGAAATGGAACAGCTACAATAACAAAAAAAAAAACCAAAACACAAAACCCTCAAAAAAAACGAGAGAGAAAAAAGTAAAGGTTTTACTAGATTAAAACTATGCTATGAATAATGCAATAAGCTGCAAGAGTGTCAAACATAATCTCTTTTTGACCAAACCCTAGAGAAGCAGTTTCTCAAACAAAACCCCTCATTTGCCAGGAGAGACATTTTTGCTTGCTGGCTACTTGAAAACAATTAGTAAGAGTAAATCCAACTGCAAGCTGAAACTCAGCTTCTAGAAAAGAAATACAAATGAACTTTGATTAAAGCACTGTGCTCAATTGTTGTATTATTTCTATATGACATCCCTAGGTAGGAAAGTGATTGGTAATTCTTTTGCTTTGATTTAGTACATGGGGTTGATTTGGTCAAGCCGTAAAGTACCTCAGAGACCACCAGGTGTTTGCCATTGATCACCAGCTGCCTCGTAAGCACAGCTTTCCAGCTGGGCTCCTTTCCCTCCATGATTAGAAGCACTTACAGGGAAGGCACATTTTAGTCTACTTGTAACACAAGCTGCTTCACCATGGGTGATAATGCTTATGACAAGAGCTGGGTGAAATTTTTCTTCCAGCGGGCTTCTGGGGAACATCAGGATAGTACCTAAAGGAATCTGAGAAAGTATGAGCAAACCTGGTGGAATAAATAAATAAATACTTATTGCTGCTTAACTTGTTTGCTTCCTTATTAGTTCAGTTGTTCAATAAACGTAAAATAAATTTAACGTGAACTAAAGCTAATAGGGATCACAAATGTACTCTGCGTTTAAATGCACCATGTTCTGCAATAAGAGGTGTCTGATATACCTGCTTCATTTTACAAATAAACCACCAAAATTAATTAACTAAATTACAATAATTTAGAGATTACTCTCTTTCCATTTTACCTTTATATTAAAGGCAAGATTTTTCTTATCAGATTAGCTTACTTTAGGATATACAAATCCTTGTAAAATAACTGTATCCCAGGACATAAGAGGCACTAACATCCAATGATGCCTAACATCCAGAGGCTTGGTATCACACACATAACAGACCACAGGGGGATAAGCAACTTATTTTTATTAATGCTACCATTTTGACTTTGAAAGCCGTTCTTCACATATTCTTGAGTATCAACACACTGTGCCTGCCAAAAAGCAATCAACCACTTCTTGCATTTGCTACTTTGCACTTCTCATAGATGCTTACAGGAACATTTCAGACTCAGACAATCATGAACGCTATGTTTCCAAAACATGCTGGATGAATTTTGCCCAGTTTGAGCAACAGCTTCTGGTGATGTGTACTCCCAAAAACATCCCTACAAAGAAAACCATTTTAGGAATGCTGCTGGAATCATGCAGAGAAGCAGTGAGGGAACTGGTCTTGGGAGTCCCCCAAGGTGGGAGACCCTGACCCCTGCAGAGAACTTGGTGGAAGTACCAGTCACTGTTCATCTGCTACGGACAAGGAAAATAAGAAACCTGTCTCATATAATTTCATTTGCATGTTATAAAGCTTCGAATAAAAGACTTGCTAAGCCTTACTTCTACTATGCCTGCCTTGTATTCCTGAGCTTTTCTGCCTGTACCTTTCCCAAGATGACTGTTGTGATCACCTCCCTTTCAGACAGGACCATATGGGAAACCCACCAACTATGTATTGCAAGAAAGGATGATTTAGGTTTTAAGAACAAGTGCAAATAGTTATAATCTCCCATGAACATTGATGTATTGATCAGCAGCCTTCTTGAAGAAAAAATTAGAGAGAAAATCTAAGCAGGAATTAATCTCATCCATGTTTCCATGTCACCCCAAATTACTTCAGGTAGGCTGTCTCCTAATATCCAAGCACAGAATTAAACATATTACAGAGTCTCTAACCAAAGCCTAGATGCTTGTGCAAATCTGTGAATAATACTCTTCCATCTTGCTCTCCTGAGTGACACTGGCAAAGGTGCTCACCAAGGATACAGCCTGCAACACCAGCACCACCAGCACATTACCAACAACAAACCCAGCCGGTGCAAGCAATGTTGGATTGATGTTACCTACACCAAGAGCTTTTGCTAGCATTTCTAAGCAGGCCAGGATAAGCAGTAGGGGTGTTTTCACACCTCTTTTGTTGTTTCAAAGCTCTTTGCACAAGTGCTGAAGCAGCAAAACTGGAGCAGTTCTCCAGCTCCAGTCTTGTTCATCTGACCAAACAAATTTTAGTACTCCCCAGAGGTGCAGACATAGTGTCTTGGCTTGTTTCCTTACCACATCCAAACATCAGCGTTAAATAACCTAAAAGCAAAGTCTTCCTGTTCTCCTAGGCACTCATGCCCTCCTGGTAGTATGTCCCCCACCATCACACCCACTGGGGTCACATAAGGCTAACAGCAGATACAGGATTGCTGTAACACAAATCATCACCTTCATGCAAGCCTTCACAACTGCTATGCAAAAAAATAAAGTAATAAAGTGATAAAATCACATTTTCCTAGCTCAATAAAAAAGGAAGAAAGGAAAAACCTAGTAGGATTTGTGTAAATTATGACAGACACAAGCACGCTTGGAGACAATGCATTTTAATTCTGTTAAATACAAGCCTCTGTGCTTTGTCTTAAGTCAGTGTCCAAATATTGGGCTACCACAACATTTCTAGTGGTTTCTATATTGTGTATGAAATAATTTGTACATTTTGCCTTTAGCACTCTCTGATCTACTTATATTTTGCCAAGCAGCAGTTTATAGTAAGAGGTCCCCACAGCAGTTAACCTAGTTTAGGAAGTTAATGCTGCAACTGTAAAAGAGGAAAAACCAAGTGCTCAAAAGAGACCTGAATTTAATTTTTGCTGGGTGGCATGGTTTACCAGAAAAAAAGGTTTTCTTCACCTGGTTTCACCCTTTAAAAATATAAAAATCTCTTCATTTCAGGTGCATGCACTAGACAAAAAAAAAAAAAGAAACCAAACAAACTTTTGCAACCTATGTGAGTTTGTAGTGATGAATGAGACAGTTTAGGTAGAATCAGTATCCATGTCCAGTCTCTACAACTTCAGGAGGTTTGGGAAAGAAAACCACAAAACATATAAAACCCAAATAAAGGCCACTGAGAGCCCTTCTCATTTCCTGTGAGTACGTAAGAGCCTGGAGGTGTAGGAATGAATTAGGTAAAAATTAATAGCTTTTTTATTTTGAACTAGTGAACATATCACCCAGAGCTAGAAAAACAAGAACATTTAATTTCATTTAAATAACAAAATAATACCCTAAACGAAACCCAAGAAAGGTGGATGTTAGTTAGAAAGCAGTCAAGCTGTGTCTTGGAGATAGATGATACCTTTTCTACAGTTTAAAAACTGGCTTTAGTAGTGAATAGTGAAGCAAAGAAGGCATTTAATAACTCCACCTTCCCAGTGTGCCCACGAGGGCACCCACCTCATCATGGGGTGCATTAGAAAGGGGTTAGTAGGTCAAGAGAGGTTCTCCTCCCCCTCTACTCTGCCCTGGTGAGGCTGCATCTGGGATATTGTGTCCAGTTCTGGGCCCCTCTGTTCCAGCAGGACCGGGAACTGCTTGAGAGAGCAGAGTGCTGCACAGGACTTGGTCACTGCACAGAGTTACCAGGATGATGAAGGGAGTGGAGCATCTCCCTTATGAGGAAAGGCTGAGGGAGCTGGAGAAGCTTGGAGAAGAGGAGACTGAGGGGTGACCTCATTAATGTTTATAAATATGGAAGGGGTGAGTGCCAGGAGGATGGAGTAAAGCTTTTCTTAGGGATGACCAACAATAGGACAAGGGGCAATGGTTATAAACTGGAGCACAGGCAGTTCCAGATAAATAATAGGAAGAATTCTTTCACTGTGAGTGTGACAGGGCACTGGAACAGGCTGTCCAGGGAGGCTGTGGAGTCTCATCCCCTGGAAATATTCAAAGCCCACCTGGACATGTTCCTGTGTGGCCTCCTGTAGGTGACTCTGCTTTGGCAGGCTGGTGGAATAGATGATCTTTTGAGGTCCCTTCCAGCCCCTAACTTTCTATAATTCTATGATTAAGTGTGAAAAGATCTCAGGTTTCACAGCTCTGGGTAGTCACAAATTTTAGACTACAAACTGTTGTGAGATTTACCAGAGCTGCAGAAACTAGTGCCTAATTGGTCTAGGCTGTGCTCTGAGCCTGGCATGTATATTTGGTACATGATGATTTAAATCTGATTTCTCATATTTGGTATTGCAGGTCGTGCTTAAGTAAATTCCTCCCTGTGGGCCCTAATTCAGAATAAAATCACTGAATTTCATGATTGATGGAAAAACTGATATGCAAATGGTAAAAACAACATTTCTTGTTTTCATTTGTTATTTTTATTGAATTAGTACCCAAAAGCTCCATCTGGGATTAGGCTCTGACTACTACTGTTGTTGTATGGATTGTTCAGTGATGTTTCATTCCAATATAAATATATGTATGTGAGGAATCCTTGCTTTCCTGGAAAACATTTAACAGAATTATAATAGGATTAATTGTAGTAAAAATTTGAATTGAACAAGGTCCTTTCACAATGTCCTGTTGTTTTCTTATTTTTATTTTTTGTTATTCTTTTGTTTTACCATTTCCAGAGAACATTTTAAGTAGCGTAAGTCAGGATGCCTTAAACTAGAAGGATCCTAAGATGAAACATGTAGCAACATTGCTTTGCTAAGCCCATTTTCTCTCTGAAAATGAACAGACAGTGGTGTCTTGAACTCTACCCTCAACAAGAATTAGGTTTGCAGTTCTCAGTCCCAGAAGAAAGAGGCACACCACAGCCTCAGTGCTGACATCATTTGGTCAGTTACAGTGCTGTAGTAATTTAATCACTTCAGCAAGAGAACCATGAAAGATTAGCCCTTTTGGGTTTTGCTTTCTTTGTTGTTTCTTTCTGTTTTACTGTTAGTGGACAAGGTGCAACAGGCCTGGAGAGACGAGGGGAAAAAAAAACCCACAAACTTTTTCCTAGGAAGGTCCAGATATTATGTCATTAGCCATGACATTTTCAGGGCAAACACAGTCCTGGTTCTCCTTGACCGCACAGCATTCTGCATGGCAAAAGCCTCGATGGATCCAAAAGCCATAGCTAGGCTGTAGCTGTGTGCATGAATTGATGGCACCCTTACTTTTTCTCTCATTCTTTGTCTTGAGTCTGTTCCTGTCAGTCACCAATGACAGCAGATTAGAAAAAGGGGTGTTTAGCAACAAACAAAACCTAATGCTCAGGTTTAGTTCCAAAGACACTGTTAGGATAGCTGGGGCTCATCTTTTCCACTAGCAATATTACATAAACTCTCTTTGCCAGAACATAGGCATGAGATTTGGATAAAGGCCAGACAGATAATTGCATTGCAGCTTATTAAAATTTTAAAGCTACGTCAATTGGAGGGCAGCCTTAGTGTTAAACATACCATGATTAAAAATCTGCCACCCCTTCTTGACTTCTGGAGTTATTGAAAGGATATGTACAATAACCCAGACGTAAGCAGGGCCAGACTACAGATGCCATCAGGAACAAGGCAGTAGCAGGGGAAGGAGAGTGTGTTTTTATACATCTCTACAACAGGCAGTCAGAGCAGTGGTCCTTACACCACTTGTGCATGCATTGTAGTTGTCAAGTAACAAACAAGCCTTTTCATGGCAAGGGCAATGGAAGACCAAAGCCATCACTACACCAACCACCTACTGCATCTGCAAAGAAAACTAGGAGCAGCAATCCTCCCCCTGCATCTATCCGGTCTCTAGGGGCTCTACAATAGTACAGGCTTTATGAACTGGGAAAAAAATTCAGCTCAGCTTGAGAGCCACCATAGCACAAAAGCCCTGTAGGGAATATGTGGCTGCAATATTCACTTTCTTACTGCAGTTATCCTTCAGCATTATGCTTGAATTTTTCTCTACCCAATTTTCTTCCTTCTGTTTCCAAACCAGAAGACTCTTTGAATACAGCATATTCCTGCTCTTCTCCCCAGGTAAAGCATCATATAAAGCTGTTTTTTCTGGTTTCCTCTCCTCCAGTAACCAGATATCATGGTTAACAACTTGCTGTCACAAGGCCTGAGGGGTATGGAAGGACTGCAACTGTGACATTTAATTCTTGTGCTTCACTACTGCAATAGGCACTATGGAAAATGAACTTGTTTGTACAGGGACACGTTGAGTTCAGAGTGGCAATTCCCATCTCCCAAGACAGGGCTGGTCCTGGCTGGGTAGATCTGAGGACCGTGCAAAAAGTTTAGGTTTGTCTGGACAGCACTGTATGCAAAGCCATAGGAAAGGTCCTTACAAAAAATATTTTCCTCTACATAAATATGCCTGCATACCATATTAATTATGCAGCAATTAAAATCACTCCACTTTAAGATTCTTCATTTAAAACATCTGCAAAAGCAGTAACCACCACGAGGTGTTTTTCAGAGAATACACTTTTGTGGAAGCCACTGTGAAAGACAACTCATGTATAAATTTTGGACCTTGCAGTACTGAAAGAGGTTTTATTCAGAAAATACAGTTAAGGATGGCGTGTTGGAAAGGTGAGCAGGAAAGCAAATCCTATTTCAGCCAGCAGTACTATTTGTCTGAACTGAGCAAAAGTTAAATAAGGTTTTCCTAGTGAACCAGGAGGAGGGTAGCTAAGGATCAATGGTCAGAGGATTAATCCTAATGGAACTGGTGGATAACTCTCCATGCATCAACAACAGGCTCCAAACTATCTTAATCAGTAAGTTTGCACTAACCCCGCTGCAACTATAAATACTATTAACCATGGTGAGGTAATTACACATTTTCAGAGCAGATTATACCCTTATTTCTTGCACATTTCTATTGGCATAGAAGCATTGCAGTCTTGAGTGTGAACTGGGGCTGCTCCATGGTGAGATTAGCTACCATTTTCATCAAAAGGGACACTCAGCTCTCATGTTACATGTCTTGTGCTGGTTTACTTCCTCCTAATGATGAGGTGCTATTTCATCTCCTCATATGATACATCACAGACATAGATAGGGCCCCTCAAAATATACCCTAGTCCAGATAAGGATATTGATTACTGAAAAAAAGGAGGAGGGAGAAAAGTTAACGAAAAAAACCAAACCAAACCAAACCAAAAAAAAATCCCAAACAAAAAAAACCAACCAAACAAAAAAACCAACCAAACAAAAAAAAGCAAAATAAGGCCGTCTACTGTCTTTAAGTTCAAGACTTCAGAGCAGCAAGCCCTTTGAGGACAAGCAGAGAACTATCCAGTAACAGCTTCTGTATTGCAATTGGATTCTTCACGTCAAAGCAAACATCTCCATAAACAGAAGTTTACTTCAGTACTAGAGATGGCATGCTCATTATCACTAATTTCACACAGACCAATATCATAGCTCCTCTAAAAACCGTTTTTTGACTCTGGGATCATACATGATTCCATTTATTTATCCCTGAAGTACAGGGAAACTAGAACTTCCTGGAGCTAGAGAGGTTTGTCACTCCCCCTCAGCAAGAGAGAATCAGAGGTGTTACTGCATCTACAAACATGGGGGTGCTTGCATATAATGGTGACCACAGAAATGGGTCTTCCCAGAGACAACCCAGACAGATCCACTTACTGCCTTCAGCAATTTGAGTCTGGAATGATACCAGTGGCACAAAATTCTCACTGTAACTATTTAAAAAGTCACTGAAACTCTTACAAAGGAAAAACTCTTTCAGTCTTCAAGTGCAAAAAATGTTACCATTATAGGAAGGAGCTTGTACACCTCAAATTGACATGGCTTTAGAGGCTGTTGCTAAATCTGAGCAAGACTGAGACACATATCCTTGAAGGAGACAAAGCTTTGAGAGTGAATTAATAAGTGAAAACTTCCATCAAAGTAATTTCATGGCAGGTGGGTGAATTTTGCACCTGCCTATCCAGAGCTGTTCCAAAACCATCTTATAGCTCCTTGCTCTACAGCTAATGAAACTGCCTCACTCTTGTCACTTGACAAGAGCCCACAGAAATTTCATATGGACAGCCCAGGCTGAATTGTCTTGATAACTGAAAGAAAAGAGACATGAGAGATAGAAATGTAGGCTTCCTACAGATAGTTGCACCTCTGAGGTCTTGTGTGATCTCATATGAAGGTTTCATTTGTCCTGAGCGAGTTTTTTTGTTTTTTTTTTTTAGCAGATACTTTAGTACAGAAAAAACATTAATTACAGAGGCCAAAGATATATTCTTGTATGAATTTGAATGAAAACCAAGGTACCTTAAGTCAATTATACAATGGTGCAGAACACCACAACGAAGCACATAAAAGCAAACTTTCTTCATTATTTGAAACAACCAGGGACAGTTCCTTTTGAATGGAAAACACAACCTAAAATGACATGCAAGTTCTTGAAGATTTTTTGCTTATCAGTAGCACAGTAACATCAAATAAATAGATAGGAACTAATTTGTTTGATTTATAATTTGATTATTTTTACATGCTTTTACCAAAGAATCATAGAATCATAGAATCAGCTGGGTTGGAAGGGACTTCAGAGATCATCAAGTCCAACCCTTGACCACTACCACTGCAGTTACCAGAGCATGGTACTGAGTGCCACATCCAGTATCTTTTTAAATATCTCCAGGGACGGAGAATCCACTACTTCCCTGGGCAGCACATTCCAATGTCTGATCACCCTCTCCGTAAAGAAATTCTTTCTAATATCCAACCTAAACCTCCCCTGGCAGAGCTTAAGTCCATGCCCTCTTGTCCTCCTGAGAGCTGCCTGGGAGAAGAGCCCAACCCCCCCCCTGGCTCCAGCCTCCTTTCAGGGAGTTGTAGAGAGCGATGAGGTCTCCCCTGAGCCTCCTCTTCTCCAGGCTGAACACCCCCAGCTCCCTCAGCCTCTCCTCACAGGACTTGTGCTGGAGTCCCTTCACCAGTCTGGTTGCCCTCCTTTGGACCTGCTCCAGGACCTCAATCTCCTTCCTGAACTGAGGGGCCCAGAACTGGACACAGGACTCGAGCTGTGGCCTCACCAGGGCTGAGTACAGGGGCAGAATCACTTCCCTGGACCTGCTGGCCACGCTGTTCCTGATCCAGGCCAGGATGCCATTGGCCTTCTTGGCCACCTGGGCACACTGCTGGCTCCTGTTCAGCTTCCTGTCAATCCAGACTCCTAGGTCCCTCTCTGCCTGGCTGCTCTCAGCCACTCTGTGCCCAGCCTGGAGCTCCCCATGGGGTTGTTGTGGCCGAATATAAAATATAAAATATATATAAATAAATATATATATAAAATATAAAGAAAATACCTTTCAGGAATCAGTTGCTTGCTGAGATTTCATTAGAGCTATTCAGTAATTTTTGATGTTTATTATCAGATCCACCATGACTATAGGAAGGTATTGAGGGAGAAGGACAGTGATGAGTGCAAAAAAAAGTGTGAGGGTTTTGATAATCACAAGCCTTCCACATGTTTTTGTTTCTAGGCATGAAAATTGGAATCTGAAGGTTTCAAGTGGATGAAAGTAAACACACAGTGATAAGCAAGTGAAAACAGCAGAGATGCAACTTTACATGTGAACCTGTTCCATGACCAAACACCTTGGGACTCAAATCATAAGCACTTAAAATGAGAATGAGTGAGCAAGATAATTCAGAGAGCATCTATTCCCATGAGCTATAAAGAAGGTTTTTGTTTGCTTGCTTGCTTGTTTTTTGACAAAACTCATTACGGGGAAACGTAAGTCACAACTTCCCTACTGATTATTAGAGGAGAGCAAGGAAGGGCATGTCTGTTCTCTGTTCAATGATCCATGCGAGTAAAGCAATATCCATAGCAGGCAAACCTGGACTGTAAGAAGCTGAAATGTCCAGCACATCAAACATTTTTAAATTAATATAGTTAGGGCTGAATCAAGGTGATCTGTGAAGCCTGCTCCAAAAGCCTTTCTCTTGGGAAACACAAAAGTACATTTGAAAAAATGAATAAATGTTTCTGTAAATGTTACAGCTATAATTTTTATTCCCTAAACTAGAAAGGCTTGGACTATATCAAATCTCTATATAATATAAAACTTGATAATGGTCTGGATGTTCTTGATCACCTTTTTGAAATTAGAAAGAATATTAAACTTTGTATTTACTCTTTTTCTATATGTAACACATTAAAAAGACCAATTTTTACACTTTTTACCAAAAGAGGTGCATTATTTCTAGGAGCAAGATGTAGCTGATCATGGTGCCAGATGCCTCCAATAATAGGAACAGGTTTTCCTGCTGCTGAAGATTTTTTGCAGTAAATTTTTAGCCTGTCTGGGGGCTGCTCACCTCTTTTACGTATGTAGAGGATATTATGCCCTGCAGCAGTCATCCAACAGTCTCAACACTTTCAAGGTACTATATAAAGATTTGAAACTCATTAGGATATGGAAGGAAATAGAGGCTCTTGTAGAGAGATATCCAGGAGTGGTGGTAACATGTAAAACTTCAGAGGATGATCACAGGCAGCCCCACTGTTCAAACACAGAACTGTCTTTGAAAAGGGTAAATCTCATTTGTGCAGGAGGCAGACTTCCTTGAGGAACTTTCCACTGTTATCGGGTACAGACCTGCAGCATCAATACTTTCCACTCTGTCACGAGCTTCAACACTTTCTGCACACTTCCAAGAGAAAAACAAATTTCAACCTGCCTTAATTAATTGGACAAATGCATACCATACAGAAATCTAATAAAGCCCAGGCAAATAGAGGAAAGAAGAGAGGGAGAAGTCCATGTAATGGGTGTCAGTGACATCTCTCAGTGCTCTGTTGAAAGGCTCACGTGCTGTGGTAGCAGATGCTGTACCAGAGCCAGAAGTCTGAGACAAGAGAGGGTGCCAGTATTTCTCTGCTTTGGAGAAGATGAAAAAAATTAGCAATTCTGATCCTTGTCTTTTCAGCCAGGGGAGGGGAGGAATAGAGATACCAGCAGGGAAATAATTCTATGACATCTTTCTTCTGTTGTTCAACTGTTTCTGTTTCCAGGAACATAAGAGGGATGAAGACAGCACTGGCCTGTTAAAATCAGACTGTAAATTAAATAGTAAACTTTTTCATCTCATCTTCTTTCCACTTTTGGGACTTTTTGTTTTGTTCAACTAAAGATCTGAATTCTTTAAGATTCCTACTCGTTTACTTCTATTAGCACGTTCAGCCCTTAAGCATTTAAGGGCAAGTGTCCCTAAACTGTATTCATCAGGGTACACCTTGCTGTAAGCCAGGATTTTTCACTAAATCACAAAGATTTATAGAACAGCATTTAGGGGCCTCTGGATCCCAGCCTCTGCTCCTGTGGGAAACAAAATATTCAACCACAGTTTTTGAGAGGGACAAGCTGCAACATTCTGATATCATAATTTAGGGCACTCTTTAAGTGAGAACATGAAATTTGCAAGCATTTTTTTTTTTTTTTATGCCTTCCATACCATTAATCTAGCCAGAAAAAAAAAAATTGGAATAATAAAGTGTTTTTCTTTGGAAACAATTTCCTTGCTTAGATGCTTCTGTCTTACTAACTCTGCCTTTGTCATGTCTACTGTAAGATGCATGTGAAAAATTTCACCTTGCTCTAAATATTGCTCTTTTGTTGCAAGTTACATGTGGGAATAACAGAAATAATATAAAAGGGTCACAGGCATCAATGCATAGATCAGCTTAATTCTGCTACTACTTGTTTGATGCACATTTGGTTTTATTCCTTGTTACTTATGCTTTTGTGATTATCCCTTCCTCCAAAAAAATGATGTATCCTGCACCTGTACAATAGCCCACCAGAGAGATTTTCTCTGGCTATACCCAAAATTACAGGAATGGACATGTTGCTGCACAGGAAAAGCAGCATCTAGGAGAGAATTACAAAGCCTTTGACAAGGTAATGGCCTTTTTCTTCTTATTTTTTTTTTCAATATTTGAAAAGTAAGCATGCTTCTCTCTTTAGTATTACCAAGTAATGAATAACCTAAGCTCTTGCTTTGTACAATACTGTCTGCTTAAGTCTCTGCTTCATTATATCCATGTGAGTATGTATGCACAAAAATATTCTACTAGATTTTTATTGAAATATGTGCTAGTAACAAACCATCAGAACTGCCACTGCTTTGAGAATTTCCATTCTCTTTCTTTTCCTCATATTTTCATTTTCTTCCAGGAAACCTATAACAAATGTCTTTGGAACTTCATTTGTTCCTCAGATTTTCTGCAACTGTTTTATCTGCACACAAATTTGTCCTCTCCTCTGCCTTATGGGGTAAAAGTCCTTCACCACATTTTCTTCACTGAATGCCCAAAAGCTCGCCTTAGCCCATGGTGGAAATTGGTTCTTTAGAAAGATCTGCCTTTGCAACAGGTAGAACACTTTTATAGCAACACAGTTCAGCACCAGAAATGAAAGATTAAGAGACAACAAGCAAGAACAAATGACTTGGAATCTGAAAGAAAGCTCAAAGCCAGAACTCCATTAAATGGCAGAGCTCAAGTAAACTTAAGATGGAGCACAAAAAACATTGATATAAACTGTAAAAAGCATGTGTACACCACTGGAAATCAACCATAATCCTCAGAACTTTCCCATGGTCCTTACTATTATAATCTAAATATCCCCAGTGTTATTCCATTAATGCATTATCAAGTACAGCAGTTCTGGGGGTTTTATGTTGAAACTTAGCTGTTGTGTTAATTGAGACCAACAATAATTTGATCATTTGTGTTTCTTAGATTCTAGCAACAGAAAACAGTGGGGAAATGAAAGCTGGGGATAATTGTTTTTTAACCTGCAAAATTATTTCTATGAGCTAAAAAAAAAAAGAAAAGAAAAAAAGAAAAGAGTTCTACCCTTACAGCAGGACTATGCTGTAGGAGATAAGGGCAGAGTTTTCACCTTTTTAAGGAAGTGTGAAATGAGGACAAAGGGAACATGGATTTTCACACTAAAATCTCAAATTCCTTTTGCATAGCTTTGTAGTTTCTGACATTTTTTTAATGTCATATCAAGTTTTTTACCTGATGAGCTAGTAAAATCTTGTTCTAAGCAAAAAATCCTGAATGCATCTATATTTCCTTGTTCTGGGCCACACAGGACATTTGGAAGCACTTGTCTCTGTTGCCTCTGTTTTCCCCCCTTTCCAACACTTTAAACCTGATAAACAGGACTTAAAACACACTGTCAGAGATCTGTGCTCCCTTACCTGTAGCTACAGAGCCATTCAGTTGTCTTGGTTCCTGTTATTCCTGTAAGAGCAATCAAACCTGCTGATAGCAGCTGTCTGCAGACTACAGCACAGTCCTGCTTGCCATAAAGCAAACGTGTGCTACTGATTCCTGGAAGCATGGACAATTAGGATAAACTGACACCCGAGCAACCAAGAGATTACACCCTTCAGGACTTGACTCCTGTTCAGGTAACACTACACATCTTAGATCTTCCCAGTGTGGGATCTCATTTCAGTATTAGAAATACAGTCAGAAGGAAGGTCAGATGATGCCAGTAGGCAGTGACTTGCAGATATTCCCAAAACACAAGAGAACATAGAATTAGTGATGGAAAGAAACAATAAACAAGACAGTTGACCTCAGACATAATGTGGATGACTTTTGAAATAGGAGCAAAGCTCTTTGGGAGATGACAGGTTGGGGTGGCAGTCTGGATTGTAGCTTCTTAGGCATAAGGCAGAGACAGCGAAGATGTGAAGGGGTCAAGAAACAAGTCTGAAAAAAACAGAGCTCTCACATGAAGAATATTCAAGGAGAGAAGCAACACTACTCAAGAGAACTGCAAAGGAAAATGGATGTTGAAAGGGTTGAAAAAGCAGAAAGGTTCAAATTTAGATGGTCCCTGTCCAGGTGTGTAGGGTTTTGCCAACTTCTGCCGCCTGCTCTAAGTCTGCAGTTGCATTCACAGTCTGCAACCAAGACACAAACCAATCCCTAAGGATTTCCTGTTTCCCTAGATGGCAGCATACTGTTCCTGGTGATTAGGGCTGAAAGTTTGGAATCAACCTCATTTTGATGCATTTCTTTAAACAAGGTGTTATGGCATTTTACTTTTTGTGCTCTACTGGTATTTGCTTGGCCCAGGGTGTGGGGGGGTGTGGCATATCACAGGTAATACCATTACGGAATTAACACATGTAATTATAGATAAGAATAAGAATAATAATCTTGAAGCCATTTGCCCATATATGTAACCTCAGTCTAAAACTTCTTGAAGTTCCTCTGGGCATTCATGGCTGAGCCCATAACTGGGTGGTTCCACATGGTGGTCAGGAATCACTCCACCAAATTTGTTTTCAGTCCAAGCTACAGGGAATTAATAAATTGCTGAAACTGCATAGATGGCAATATACAGGAAGAAAGAAGAGGTTACAACTATTGCATGGGCTTGGAAAAAGAATGCTGTGCTTTCAGCAAGTATGAATACCTCAATCTGTAGCCTGTCTTCTGAGTTTTGCAAGATCACTCACAGTTGGTGTTGGAAACAGAAAACGATTGCTGTGGGATAGAAATCAGACAGAACATAGCATAGAACATATTACCAGACTGAAAATAGCTTTCCATTTAGATATTTTCCATGGGTGGTAAAGAGGGGTAATGGACTATGACTGACATGTATGTGACTTCTAAAAGCTTACAACTAGCTTGTAAGACCCTGGGAACATTCTTCTCTGCACAGTAATATAGAAATAACATAATTTTTAAAAATAGTTCTCCATTCATGAAAGCAAAAGGAAAGAAAAACTAGGTAGACAGGGAGTAGGAAATCAGTGATTTAAATACAAAGTCTTATTGACATTTTTGCGTACATGATCTATCACTGTTTACATTGTAGACAACATAGAATTTTTGCAATGGGTAAAACTGATCAGGAAAAAAATGCAAAGATTACACAAGATGATATCTGTTGCCTCAGATTCTGGTTGGTGTCTGAAAATTGACTTTTTTTTCACTTTCCAGTCAACGAAAATTAAGGTGCTTAATAGGATAATGAGATAGAGTGGTAGCAAGGAAGATGAGAGTATATGTTCATTTATTTATTTATTTATATGAATATTGTGAAGTGTTCAATATATTTTCTGAAACAAGTAGCCCAGGGGGGTTGTGGATGCCCCCTCCCTGGAAAAGTTCAAGGCCAGGCTGGACGGGACTGTGAGCAACCTGGTCTAGTGGGAAGCATCCCTGCCCATGCAGGGGGTTTGGATCTACATGATCCTTAAGGTACCTTCCAACCCAAAACAGTCTGTGATTTTATAATAATTAAATGATTGAGGCATGCATTCACCATGTAATTTAATTAGCACTTATGGTAGATACTATAAAAATATTTCTAATATAAGTTTTCTATTACATGCAATTATAAACAGTGTGCTTCTTTATAATAGCAAACTGACCAGAAGACAGCCCTATAGTGAATACAATGCAACTTAAAATTCACTTGAGGGATTAGATGTACATCGAAAAGTGCAAATTCTATTTGTCAGTCCTGAAAAGTACATGAGGCAGGTCTCTCTGAAGGGATAAAGTATTTGTCATTATAGATCTCGAAATTATTCTAAAATTTATTATGAAGCAGATTGAGTAGATACATAGGTAATCACTATCTACTTTATTTCCTTAAACTTTTAAATCAAAATAACTAATACTAGTGAATAGCCAATCTTGTTTCCATGTTATTTTGTTAGAAATCTGGTTTTCCCCAGGAAAGGAAAACTCAGTTTTAGTGGCTGACCCAGTGATCACTGATGAAACTCTAGGAAACAGTCCTTATAAATTCACTGGATTTTACTTCATGCCCTCCTCTGGTCTGTCTTCAGATCAGCAGTCACAGACTCATGACTTCATTTGCACTACAATTGACTGTAAAAAATAAAAAAAAACATTTCACAGCTTCTATGAATGTGCCTTTTCCTTTACAATTATTATCCTGGGAAGCAGACGGTACATCTGCTATCACCAGTGAAAATAAAAAGATGTTCTTTTCCAGCTGGAATGGCACATGTGACCTGCAAGCTTTGTGCATGTGCAGGACCACCTTTTTGTTGTGTCAATAATCAGCACTGCTCAGCAAACAAGTGTGCTGCAAAATGGGCTCCTATCTGGAAGTAGGACACATAATAATCTGTGTAACACAATAGTTTTCATAGTAGGTGAAAATGTTGACTACAACTGCAGCATTTAAAAAAACAAAAGCAAAAACAAACAAAAAACCAAAAAAAACACAGAGGATTTAAAAAAGTAATTATTTCAGCAAAACAGTTTCATATGAATGGAATCAATTACATCACTCTTTGCACAATAACTCCATAAAGCCACTTCCTAGACATGTACCGAAAAAGAGGGTGAACGGCAAGGGTCTTGACTGAACACTTGGCACAATCAGATTTGGTATAGGTTCATAATATCACTTAAAATTAGATCACTACATAAGATATGATGTTGCTTATTCTGAGTATTAGTAATGTATATCACTGTACTACTTTATAGTTTGAGAACATCGTTTTGGGAGAGGCTGATGGTGGGAGAGGCTACTAATACAATTTGGAATGGGTGAAGTCATAGCAGAGGGAGATGTTGTTTTGGTCGAATTATGTATAGGATGCTGACAGTCAAAATAAAGTTCAGCTTAACTTAACCTGTCACTGTTAATGATATTCAAGGACACTTTGGGTTTTCTTACAGTTAATATAAGATGATAATTATGATTTCTCCTTCTCAAGCACACATAAACTTTGACCAAACTATGTTAAATCAGATGATCTGAGCAGCCCATCTCATCAACATAAATGGGGGGCAAGAGCATTAAAACCTCTACAAGCTTTTTATTATTCAATTCTACATGCTCCATAAGGTAGTCGTGTTCTTCCACTGAAGCCACTGTCCATTTGACAATTACAGATAAGGGATTTCTAAAAAGGCTCATATTCTAGCTCTATCCCCGGCTTTAAAATATTGAAGCAGAGGTAATTAAGATTAATAGAATGCAGAGTTTCTACAATTACGATATACTCTACAACATAATGTTTATTCATAGAAGAAAGAACAGTGCATCAATAATTATGACCCAAACCATTCATTGTAATTAAAAATCAGATCCTATTAAATATCCTGTACACATTGCTGGGCATGAGGGATACCCTTCTGTCTAGACAATTTTTTTTTCCTGAAGGAGAACTGTGAGTCACCCCGGAGCTTTGATCAACACATCCAAAGTGTAAACAAATATTTCCTGAAAAAGAAAATTCTTAGCACTTGTCATAACATAATTACAGCTCATCAAGTTTCAAATTACAACAGTCCCCTCCTGGAAATTTCCTAAATCCAGATCCCATACTGCTGTATTCCACAGCTGGTATGGTAAAGTCTAGCAGCTGGAGCTGCAGTTACCCAAAACCACTCCATTCCCAGCAAATGGCTCAGACCTAATTGCCACAGCTGCCCTTACCCAGCCTTAGCAGACAATAAAAAAAGTAATTTTGTTCCAAGGGTTACCACAGAGGAATGACCTTAAATAAGCAGATGAGAAGGGGCAATGCCCACAGGAGACCTTAGGAGTACAGCGGGTGTTAGGTTGGAACACAGGAATTTTGAAAGGAAAAATCAAATTACTATTAAGTTATGTGCTCTACTCTGTAAGCTCCTGGATGAAAGGCTGAAGTGTATGAACAAACAACCATACACTCATGCAGAGGATTACAATAATTTTGAAGGAATAGAATCTGAAATCCAAGGATTTTGAGCAATGGAAATTCATTTGCATAGTTACCGTGGGCTTCAGCAGTCAAAAGTTTTCCATAGCTGGTTGCTGTCATTCTGGATACCAGACCTTCTGGAGGAATGGATCATTGTTAGTAGACTCACTATCTATTTGGAGTGAAAAGTTACATTGGAATTCCGCATCGGAATGATTTTTAGAAGAAGCTGCCTTAAATAGTAATCAGGTAGAAACTGGTGTTTTTCTAAAGTCAAGAATTATTCAGAAGTCCCTGTTATGCTACACTGCTTTTCTAAACAAGGATTATTCTGACATAAGAGAAATGAGAGAATCACATGGGTAAAATTACAGAATTTCAGGCTGCCAAAATGCCAGATTAAAATAAACTTGCTGTAGTTGACTTGGAATTTTTTCCCCCCACTACCCTCAAATCAAGAGAGGAAGATTGACTTCCATGTATGTAACTGATAATACCCAAACCATTTTCCCTAACACTAAAGAAAAATCACATATCTTCAGAAGCTTAAAAGGGATTTTTAAAGAAGAAAGATAAAGACACAGAATGAAAAGACATTTGAAAGATTAAATTACCATTTAAAGATGTCAAAAAGTGAATATATGTAAAATGAGTTTCTCAATTTCTTTATGGAGCCGTCAATAAGAGCAGGTCTGTTTTTTCCTCCTTTGACTGTTTGAAATATGGATTTTTTCCTTATGATACAATTATTAATTTTGGTGTTCATTTAAAATTCATAACCCTTAAAATGGTAATATTTTTCGTTTGTATACTCATACGAAGAATAAAATACCTCTTGAGTAGTTCAGACAGTCACAGAGTATTCAGTAAATGCAGATAGTGTTTTTATTCATTCATTCACTGTCAATACTTGCAAACACCTTGCTTTTTCCCTCACTGACACACCTATAGTCATAACTGAACCTTTCATGGTTGTTTTCCTCTAAATACTGCAAATACATTGCACTAGGAGGCAATGATGGTTTTGTGCTCTTAGTTCACATTCCTTGATAAATGTTTTTTCTTCAAATGAAGATATTTGAACTTGATTTTAACAGAGTTTAGGCATATATGTAACTAAAGAGCCCCAGTCCATGCTAAGATCCAAAACATGGACATTCATGGCATGACCCCACCAGACTATCTCACATTTGGCTACTGCAATCTTGCACCTTCTCTGAAGCACCCGAGATTAATTCTAACTGGTGATCCAGCCTGCATACTCAGCTGTAAAGCAGTCAGTTTGGTCGAAGAGTCTGAAATTCAAGAAATACTCTGCACTACCTTGGGCGCAGCACTTGTTGGGGTAAATGAGCCCTGGAATACCCTTTGCAGTCCTGGTCTTCTAATGAACACTCTGGCAGCATCCCTCATCTCAGCCTATAACAAGACCTTAGTGCATACCCTATTCCCACATGCCATGCTTTTTTCTTCCAGAAAGAAAGTAATTTGGGATGGAAGAGCTGTGAACACAATATGCCCTGCTCACCACCCAAATCTACTTAACCTAAGAGTGGGCCAAGCTATAGGGCACAGTTAAACTTGAAAATAGATTTGAAGTGAAGAAATTATTGCCAAAACAGATGCAACACCAGGCAGGAGTTAAAAAAGCTCTATGTTAGCAGAACAGAACCTGCTGGTATTTTCCTAAGGATATTCATATATATTAAAAAAAAAAAAAAAAACAAAGCCAAAAAAATCCAAAATACAACCAAACAACCCTAAGCCACCAAACAAACCAAAAACCCCACAAGCAAACTTTGAATTTCCTTCCTCTGTGACTTGTGGCAATCTAGCCATATTACAACAGAGCAGTGTTTGGTCTAGTATGCCTTGATATTCAGCAGACAACCACAGATCACAGCCTGTTCTTGGATACCTAAGGCATCTCTCAGTACCTACCTCATTTTCTAGTATTAGTAGAGTCTTGAGTTTTACCAAGGTAACTCTGTACAGAAATACAATATCTCACCATCACACTTGGAATATATACAAGAGGGCAGGTGCATGGACAGGTCAGGAGCAGTGAATGAAGAAGTGAAGAACTTATCTTCCTTTGCCTCCAAAACCTTTTTTTGAAATTACATCTTTGTAGTAGTGTCTTCCACAAAATCAATGGAGAGTATTCCTGCAAGACACCAGCATATCTTTAAGACCTTCACTTTTCAAATAAATGCTTATGTAAGCATTCACTAAAGCCTCAGAAATCAGAACAGAGTTACTGATAGAGTTCAGAAGAGGTCACTAAACAATAGACAGGTAGCTCTTTAGATTAAATATTTAACAGTGGGTAGATCACAAGAAGATAACAGAGCAGATAGAGGATAGCATTAAAGACACGAAGACAAACTTTGAAAATAAATTTGAAAAGCAATGCTAAATACAATGCTTTTTCCAATACTAAAGATTAAGAGATCAAGGAAAGGGAAAATTAGAACATTACAGACCAGAATGATAAACTGAATCACTTAGGATGGCAAAATGCCTGAAAAATTGCATTATTTCATTCTCAATACATTTGCAACAGGGAATGATAAAAAGTGGACTTTCACATAGCATCAGATCTAGAGGTACGTAAGGCTACAAATAGGAAGATAGTTTACTGCAAAAACCTCTAAATTGAATGTATGTCAGAAATCTAACACATGCCTGTGCCACATGCTACATACCTGTGATCAGAGGCAGCAACAAAGTCCTTGTATTTTGTGCTTTATTACCCCTTATTAAGCTGTATTTCTGTTAGTCTCTGATGTAGGATGACACATACATTGTGCTATGTCAGGTCATGTCAAGTCCCATCAAGTCATATGATGTAACACAGCCTGATAGGATCGGACACGGTGCACATTAGTGTCAATGGAGAAAGCCTAAATGCCAAGACTTTCTCGAGAAATACACTCCGTGTGCTAGTGCACATCAAGACACAGATGTGGCTTTATTCTCTAGATCTGCAAAACTACCAGTCATGGAAAGCTGTAGAGTTCCAGAGAGATGGAAAAATAACTTTCATAAAACTCGTTCTGCAGATGCGGACAGCTACTGGCATTCATGTCCAGAGCTACCAAACAGTGCAGAGACCCTATGAATTAAGAAAACCCAGCATGTTGGATGACTTTATTTGCAAGACTGTTAAAATAATCCCACGGAGCTCTGCAATATGTGTGGCAGTAGAAACAGCTGATCAGTTGTACTTCAGATCAAGATGAACTTCTCTTCTCCCCTATCCTTGTTTCTGCTATTCATTGATATTTCACCATTAGCACCAAGGGGTTTTTTTTAAACTTTTATTGAGGGTAAGCATCTTCTTCTTATGGCAAGTTACTGACTACTCAAGCAAACACATTTTCCAGCCACTTTTTAAGAACCAGTTGGAAAGGATCAAAGGTGAATTTTGGCCTCACAATGATCTATTCACACAGAACAGTTTAAATGCAAGCAATATATTTCTGTCATCCAGACAGATGACAAAATGTCAGTTGCTTTTATCAATTGTTTCAGTACCTCCTGTCAGCTGCTATCAATCATTGAAATAAACACTATAAATAAAACTGCATAGGCAAATGGCTGCCAAATAAACCAAAGGTTAAGCACATGTCACCTGGCATGCAATTTCATGCCAATGGTTATTTTGATCAGAGGCTTAAATTCAAAGTGAATGCAAAGCTTTAGCCAGAGAGGAGGCAAGGTACATCATGATAAATACACATAGGTTTTGGTTTTTTTTTTTTAATATGCCTAGCAGCAAAGCATCCCTTGGCCACCTCAGTCTCACCATCTGGTTGACTGTACACAGCAACATGCTCCTGAAACCTGCCCTGTGCCCACACACCAGAGCAAAACCTCACTCTTGTCTTGGGTTGTACAAAGAGAGAGAGAGGAACATGAATTAGACACACAGAGGGTGGCACGACTAAAGGGCACAGGCAGCTTGGCTGGTTCTGCGGACCACAAAGGTCAGATGTGATGGGAGAAGGAATCTGGTGTAGGTATTGCCCAGATGATGCCCTATCTGACTTGCAGACCCACAAAGCACACTCCCCAGCAGCTCTGATTGTCCCCTCAGACCTCCTGCAACATCCTGGGGTTCCCACCATACTGAGAAGACTTGTCCCAAGCCCTCTATTATATACTCACAAGACTAGGGTCAGGGATAAGAGATTGCCCATAAAAGCTGCAGGAGACATTTCTTACTTTCACAACCAGTAACATTTGTGCATTGAAGGGGCAAGAAAGACCAGAGCCCCATGTGTGGCAGAAAGTCAAGGTGGAAATTTTTGGTGGAGGAAAAGAAAAAAAAAAAAAAGAAGATAAAAAAGGATCTTTTATAAGTTCCTTATTTTTTAAACTTCTAGGAGAAGTGGTGTGTGGAAAAGGTGAGACAACTAATTCCAAGAACATAAGCAAGGGTATGAGTTTATAGAACAATACAATACGTATGCTAGAAACATAATGATACACTCATCATCCATCAAGTTCTCCTCTCCTAACTCCTTAGATGTGAGTCCTGGCACAAAAAGATATATGTACCTCTTTCCTTCCTGCCACCACATGAGACATCTTTCCACTATCATGTAGTCAGCACAGAAATACACAAAAAGGAAATGGTTGGATAGCACCATCATTCTAAAGCAAGGTGAGTGTTATAACAGCTAAACTGTAGAGACAAGTTGCAAACCTATTTGCAGAAAGCAAATCGTAAATGCAGATTGCCATTTTTTTCTTCATTTTAAGTCCCATGCATATTGTGTTTCCACCTTGCAAGTTAATGTGTAGTTATTCGCTGAGTTGCCAACTGTCTTTTAAATTCTTACAGATGTTCTTGCATATCTGCCAAACTAAAAAATAAAAATATCCTGTAGAGTATGATAAGGATCTATTGTTGTTGTGGAGATTGATGCAGTTGTGCAGAAACTCTACAGTAAAACAGTTGTAATATCCCACTTAATATTATGAGGATTACCAAACTGTACTGATTTCAGAGGCTTCCCCCCACTCTTTCTCTTTTCAGGTTGAAAAGTGTGTAACTCTTTGGGAACTGTTTAAATGTCAGTGGCATCAGATTTTAAAGTGGCACTGCACAGTTGTGCAGCTGCAGCTAGAGGCTGCAAGAATCCAGAGAAGCAATATTTTTTCTGTGGGATGACTAGTTCTTGGATGTTAGGAAAGATGACTAATAGTCAGTGCTCACATCTTGACCCCAGCAGGGTTAAGTAAATTATGGTCCTTGAGTGTCTCAGAAGAGAATTCCACTAAACACTCTTGAAAGTAACAGCACCTAGAGGCAGGGGGAGAATAGTTTGAACACTCATCACCAAAGACGAGGTTTTTTTTCATAGGAAAAGATATGAAATCAAGACTAAGACTGAGTGTGGAGCAGACCTGCCTTTTAGTTTCATCAGAACCAAAGAACAACAATTCTCGTCAGTCCTACAGCTCTGCTAAAGGATGAGGTAAAGAAGAATGTTGCACAATCATAAAGGACACTGATAACAAAAGGACAGGAATTATGACATAAAAAATCTGCTGCGTGGCTCTATCTTAATCCAATGATTATTGCATTTCAAGGAGGAGAATAAGCACAACTCTGGGTTTGGTTCATAGTTGGAGAGATGTGGAAGATACCTCCTGCAGAGCCAAGGAGTCTTCCAGAAGTACAGATTATCCAGCAGATAGCTAAACTCAGATGTGTCCTGGAAATGATGTAGTCCATGGAGAGTTTACAATTGCTCTTAGTAACTTGGGTTCCCTTGACATGACCAATCTTCTGGCGATTTACAGCTTCTATGAAACCCAGTATCTACTCCAAAGACTATAATATTCAACCAAGATTCATATAGCTTTTTAGAAGCAAGCCCACTTACACCCTGCAATTGGTGCAGCTGATGGGAGTGAGCCAGGAGGGCTTGGAAAGCTCACAGTACCACAGAAAAATTCAGTCCTGAGTCCTTAACTGACACAGGCACATTTTTGGTGCATCTATCTGACTGTTGTATGTGGAGGCATTCATTAGGCAGAACCAGCACCATGCTGCCCTTGATGAAAATGTGTTTGGCTTTGCTTCAACAGTATCATTTTTGGCAGGGTTCCTTTGACCCATCTAAGTGCAGGTTTGGAGAAGAGACACCTCAGTCTGTGTCTGCTGGACAAGGGAAAAGCCAAATTCCCTTTTTCATGGATAATCTCGCTGATGATTATTACTTTTACCTTTTGCCTGTAAAATGAGTGAAATCCCGGTCTTGTGGAAACCAGTGTCAAAACTCTTACTGATTTCACTAGAGCCAAGGTTTCTCTGTTTTTTCAGATGTTTTGTATTCCAAACTTGCCAATTTCATTCCCTCAGACTTCTGCAGCATTAGCTACTTAATAGAGAGGGACATGCCATATTGCATTTGACAGAGATTTCCCCCAGTGTCCTGATCATGAATCATCATTCAACATCCTAGTTCCATTTGCTAATAGCAAATGAAGTTGCCTGACATGGATTGCATATTATGTCATGTTATTTATGTCAGGTCAAAATTTGATGCCAGAATTGCTAATTGGAAGCTCTGCCACTGTCAGTTTTTTCCTCTAGGCAGACTGGCAGGAAACATGAAATAGAAAATGGAACTGTCTCACCTATCCATACTTGGTGTGACCCTTCTTCCTTTAGAAAAATTCCCCATCTTGCTCACTCCTTCCACTCCCTCACTGCCATCTTAGAGCCCAAGTGAAACTTGTTGCTGTATTTTGGGAGGATGGAGTGATGGTAGCAGTAGGCAGCAAGGGAGCCACAGTCTCTCAGGAGTCCTACAAGAAAGGCAACCAGCCAAGTCCAGAGCTCCAATCCCAAGGAGGAAGCCCAGGTGTTAGGCACATCTGGCACTTGCAGCTGCCAGAACAGGAGGAAGAACAGGGCTTTCCAGATGCTCACCTCAAAGCCAAATCACAATTATTTTCCTAAACGTTTAAGAACATACTTCTTCTCTTAGAAAAGGGGCATGGTTCAGATATCATCATGTTGGGTGTACAATCTGTCTCTTGTCCAAAGACTGACTGGTGTGCCATATGGGGGCTCCCTTTTTGAGTGTACCAATTACCAGTGAGATTCAAGAATAACCCAGAGAGCAAAACAGAGTTTCTGATACCAAATATTATTCAAACCTCATGTCCATCCTCCATCAGGACCATCCCAATGAACTTTTTCTGTTTATATACAATGTATTTACATGATGAGTTCCAGAGTGAATTAAAAGTTTACCTATAAGTGCTCCCTGGAATGTGTCTAATTCCTTCATATCCTTTTAACAGAAGGGGATAACTAAAGGTTTTGAGCTGAAAAATATTTTTATTTTTGGAAATTTAATTATTAAAAAGACAATGATTAAGAAATAATCTTTATCCTTTGTCACTAGTACAGTCTCTCTCCCCATGCTGGTAATGAAATTCCATACAATTGAGGACTTAATCCAATAACTAAACAAATCTTTTTATATTTAACAGAGAATATTATAAATAGAGATATATATAAATTATATTTATATATATTTATAAATAGAGAATATTATAAATAAACAGAGAATAATATAAATATTATTTACTTATAAAACGTAAAATTAAAGTACATAAAATTTTAATTCTTATTCGTTTTAATTGGTCTATATCAGTTACAGTATAAGAACACTTTTACTCCAATTTACAATTTTATCTTTTGCATTGGTTTTCATTAAGACATTAAATTAAAAGAGATCATTATTAAAGGATTGTCAGTGAACCAAGCAGGGAGCGATTGTTACAATTGTTAAGTGCACGTCAAGAAAATTGTTCTCATAGACTCAACTGAGGAAATTATTGGTGGGTGGAGAAAAAGGGGTCTGGAAAATTCCACACAACACTTTACAAATATCTGTTGGACCTAATATCTGATATAATAAGAAAGACAAAAAAATAAAAAAACAAAAAAAAACATTAACAAGACAAAATCCATTCTCATCTTCCAGACAGCATAATTGATGATCTATGAGGAAAGGGAAAATATGTACCTGACATGGAGAACATTATAGAATATGACAGCTTTAATTTTTTTAAAAAAAATTATTTCAAAAATGTTTAATTTACACTCATAAATAAAAATAATAATGGTTTTACTGAGAGCCTAGGGCCAGAGGAATGCTAACAGGCAGCAGTAGGGAGTTTTGGACCATGACAGACAGAAACAAGGCAATAAAAACTTGAAATCATTCCAGCCAGACATGATTCTTCATTCCAAGATCAAGAAATTGTGTGAATGTCATTAAATATGCATATTAGATAGTTAAATGAAGGTTGGGAATAAGACTTACAGCCAGACAGGACCTGTGGAACCAGGGCTCAGGCAGATGTCATTGCATTGATTATACTTTGGCAATATGTCAGGCACTATTAAAAAATAAATTAAAGAAAGCTCAACACATTGCCTAAATATAATCACCACAGTGACACCTGTCCAAATGTGCATGTGCCTGAAGCCACCAGTGCCCAAGGTGGTCCTGGTATGTCACTGGGTGTTAATTCTAAAATTAACTATGCTTTCAGGAAGGTGGGATATATGTGACAGGCTGTGCAGCAGACAGAAGCAGATCCAGTCTGGATTTTTCACCCTCACAGTTAACCCCTTCTCTTCTGAGAAAAATTCTGCACTTTCACCATCACCATACCCTGAGTGGGGTAGGGATACAAGCTACCTGAAAGACCTAATAATTTTAGTATCCATTTTAGTATTTAAGAGCTTAAGAATGGATGAGCTGAAATACTGTTGAGATTTAAGTTTACTCTGACTGGTTTTACTCTTAACACCTTAAATGGCAAAGACAGCTAAAACTGCACCCTTATCTTAGACAGACACGGAAATTAATGCAGTACTGATGATATTACTGCACTTACCTATAATTTAATTTCTAATAATAAATGTATACATTTCAAATACATAGCAGTCCTAGAAATGCTGCCTTACTGTAACAAGAAATGCCTTAAAAAGCTGTTGCTCTTCTTATTCCCTGGGTAGAGACAGTGGGAACTGTGGAGTTGTCACAACTGTAATGACAACCTGAAAACTTATACACAAAAGAATTGTGTTAACTGTGCATATATATCTATGAAGCACAGGGCTTGCCAGCATAACTTCCTTTATTAAAAAGAGAACTTAATACAGAATGGAAAAGCCATTACAGTTGTCTCTGTTAGGGAATGCTGCTCCAAAATAAAGAGAATCACCCTCTGCCCCAAATCACCCGTCACTGCTAGAGAGTGGCATGTGGGAATGCTCCATTCAACAGACAGTAAGGCAATACATTATGTGTAATGGAGAAGAAAAAGATAGTGAAACTACACAGCAATTCCAGGGCGAACAGGAATGGTAAGAAACAGAAGGAATCATATGGTAGAGCCAGAAATTCAGTAAAAAGTTTGGGCTGAAGAGGAAGAAGAAAGTGAAAGCCCACGGGAACATAAGACCAGAGTAGATTGAAATTAAGCAAAGTGAAATAATAATAGTAATTATTTTAAAATAATCTAGGTATGATGTTAAATATAACTAAAACTAGAACTTTCTAAAAAGATCATCTTCAGGCAAGTAATTGTCACACAGTATCGGGAAGCTGACATAAAGGACTTCAAGATCACACTAAAGCTCCTGTTAAGAATGCCACCACAGCTTTGCGATGAGTGTCATCTCATGGTATACTTACTGTCTATAAATTCTTGGTTTGGACACAATGAAGTAGGCTTTGACAACGTGCTGGAGCGCACTGTTGCAGGTTTTCAGTAAGGTCTGTGTGCCCTGCTAGGGTTCTGGGTCACAAAACACTAGATATGAGCTAAGATTAATAGATGCAGGACAGTCATCTCAACTTCTGACTGCAGTCAGTGTGAGCAGATAAAACATTTTATAGATGGAATATACCCTGGAACTTGTGTAATTTTTCCTTACTGAAAGTTCTCAGACATCTCATATTACTTGGAAATATGACACAGGGAGTAGAAAGAGGGCGCCAGTATGAGAAAATGTTTGGACAGTTTAATAAGCCAAATGTGGCATTCATTTGGAGTTAATGTTACTGACATGGAGGACTGAATCAAAGCTTTAACTTATTTTCATCATGCATTTGCAACTTTTTGCAATATTTAAGATGTGGGATGATGCTCTCCTTACAGACAGTTCCTTTTCACCAAAGTCCTACTGGATGCAGATTTTATCAATGAAAAAGGACATCCCTTATCAGTCTGACAGCTGGGTCACATCCTACAAACACCCCCTGATGATCTGTCTTTGTGTAGAGCATCAGGTATTGATGTGGCAGGACAGTAAAATTTGTACTTCTGCTGCATAAGCTGTATTTGTCCAGACAAAATCTTTTGGTCTTCAAGATCACTACAGGCATGACATATTTAAGGGTATTTAGTTCCTTGAAAAACATAAATAAAAGTACTGCCATGTCTTCCCTTCTCCCCAGCCTCTCTTAATGGAAAGATACATCTCTTTTGGTATCATGGATCTCTATGGATTGGTTTAAACAAGGACTTTTCTCTCATGGTGTTTATTTATGAAGCACTGAACACACAGGATCTCTTAACCCACATAGCTTTTTGCCAAAAGAATTTAAGAATTCCTACCAATTACTGCTTATTCAATTACTCACGTATTAATGATTACAGCTTGTCTGTGGTCCATGCCAGAGATAACTTACATGCAGAGAACTAGAAGTACTTCCCTTTCTTAGTTTTTTATTTTTTTAAAATACAATCTTGCCACATTGGGGCTGCATTTGAATATTGTCTAACGATACCTACAGTGTCAGCAGATAAAAGTAAAGTCTGCCATTCTTTTTTCACCTACTCTACAAGCAGGTTATGACCTATTCAATAGCAAAGACAGGGCACAATGAGCCATACAGAACAAACAAGGCTGTTTCTATAGTAATTGCATCTAATCTTGTATTACTGAACATACAGTCACTGAGACTGAGTAAATTGAATAAACAGAACTTGTCTTTTTGTGGAGCCAATATACACTTTGTGCATGTTTTACAGCTGCAGCCCTATGAGGTCAGCAGGGTATCTGTTAAGAAATTGTATTTGTCTACTTACATAGCATCTTTTGTGGCTCAGACTTTTGAATAGTGCACTGCCATAGGTGCATTGCTACTACACTACTTATATAACTGAAATACATAAATACATAAGTAATGCAAATGGTCCAGAATTTTTTGACCAGTCCCTAAAAAAATTTCAGTAAAAATTCTCACTTTTTCCCTTTTGTGTGTCATCTTATAACATGCACATATAAGAGGAGGATATATAAATTGTAACCAGTGTCACTAAGCCAAAAGGTCTCCAAATCTAATGAGGTCAAGTATTTATCATACTCTCTGTGAGGTTACATTTAAGCTAACAAGCCATGCTGAAATAATTCTTCCTAGCAGTAAGAAAACCTACAGGGGCTGAGCTGTACATGGCAGACTACAGAGAAATTTTTGTCTTTGTAAACGGGCAAGTAAATTTTAGTTCTTTCAGTTGCATTTTTCCCTTCACTGAGTTAATTTTTCTCCAGGACCTAGTGGTGGCTTGACTGAAAAGTTGAATGGCAAATGAATAGAAGGTAGTTTATGTTTGTTAGGATAATAAACTCCTAGCAGGTAGGTAGCAGGAGCAGGTGCTCCCAGTTTGCACTCTTGCTTTATAAGAAGGATGTGTAGATCTTCCTCCTTGTGGTGATGCAGTCCACCTGTTCACTGAGCCACACTGCAATATCAGCATCAGCCAACATGATGCTTGCGTTAGTTTCAAGGGCAGTGGGCCTAACATTGTTCTTGTTCCAACAGCAAAAGCTTCCATACATCAAGTCCTGATCTTGTCTACTGGAGCACTGAGTCGAGATAAGATGGTACCTTTTAGTCCTCATGCACACACAGTGACCTGGGGCAATTAGGTACTCTCTAATCATACCTGAAACTCTGTGTGAAGAAAATGTACCTGAGACCTTGCCTGCTCGAAACACAGGCCCACTCTGAATGTTGCCAAAGAATACCTAACATGAACTGTGGTCATCATAGAAAAGCACTGACCAAAATTCATCTTCGGATCCTATAAATATTGGTCTTAAAGAAGGAGGCTGTGTGGAGCTCTCTAGGATCGTACTGAGCTGCAGCCTGCATCACATGTGTCTCACAAAGGAAGCTGGTTCATCTGATTGAATGGGTAAATAGAAGGTCACTTCTCCTGGGAACAGGGGAAAATCGGATATATAATGGTATAATTTGGTATCCGGCTGCACCTGGACTCCTCTCTGAGAAGGAGGTTAGATAGCAAGGGGGTCCAGTCTGGACCTCATGACTCAATGTCAGGGTCTTCTTCATTCTTTTCCCCGATCTCTATGAAAATCACTCCAGCCTGCCCTTGACTTAGTCTCCCCTATCCCAGTATAAATAGTTGCCCTGGATTCCCATATAAATAATTTCCAACCCCTACACTCCCCTTCCACATAGTAAGTAATAACATGAACTTTGCCATCTAATTCTCTTAGGTCACGTTTTCATAAATCTATATTAAAGATCACCTTTTCCTGACACATTTGTTGGTAATTCTTTAAGTGACCTTAAGATTTTCCATTCTCATCTGCAAAACTCATCTCCCCCAAGTGAGACCTCTCTCAGTTTCATCATTAGAAAGAGAGCTACTAGTTCACCTCTAACTGATCATATATATGCATACAAATATATATACATTCTCAACATAAGACCTAACACTTGCTAAAAAGAATGCCTCATCTATATAACTTAAACAGGGACAGAGAGAATAAAGTGACTCCATATACTGAATTCTTTATTCTACTCTCCATCTTCAATAGTGCAAAGTGCTTCAGATCAAACTGGCTTTCAGAACAACTCACTTTCTTTGCTGGTATTAAAGTTTAAAATATAGAGGGTGCAGATGACACTGCATAAGAAAACAAAATCTATAACTGGATGCTAATCTTGAAACTTCATCTGGCAAAATGAATTTAAATGGCAGAGGACTGTAAAGGTACCATATAAAATCCACCAGTAGTCATTTTACTGCTTGAATCCTAATGGGGTTTCTTCTTCTTTTTTGCATTTATGTAAGTTCTTCAAAGATTTATTCTTTCAATTATCAATCAAAAGAACTCATAAAAGATAGAGTCGGTGGACCATGAAAGATCAGAGCTCTCTGCTATGGTGCACACTTGGCAGGCCCTGTGAATTAAGCAACCCCTTTTGACACCAATCATTGGTCCAAATGCTGGCTGACAAAATAAGCTGTTTACCATGAACTACTTTGACTTTTAAATATATATATATAAAGAAACAACCCTTCCACATACACCCCACAGTCCCCACAAAACCCCATATTGTCCAGATTTTAGTTAAGATTAAGGAAGTAATGATTGATTATTAAATCTTATTTATGGGAACACAGGAATTTAAGTAAATGAAAACTGAAAGGTAAAGGCTAGTGGGATTTTTCTACATCATTTTTCTTTTTAGTAAAAAACCCCAAAGTTTAGTAATGTTATAGTATCCTCTGCATAAATTTAGTCTAAGACTTACTTAAACATATATTCAAGCAATGTTTAATCTACATATTTAATTTGGGAAATTTTTCTATGTTTTCTATTAAGCAGTCCTTATTTTCTTTCTTGAATTTCAACATAGCAATTAAGGATGTTAGATTGAAACATAGGACTACCCTTTTTACTTAAAGGCTAAGTGCCAAGACTGTTTTTACGGGATACTCGAGTTCAATGCCTACATTTAAACATATTTGATTGGATTTTGGCTTGCCCAGGGAAGGAGATTGTATATTGTTTTCCTTTTTCTGATGCAAGTCTAGTATTTTCCATGGAGGATGAATCCTTGAAGAATACTCAGAGTATCAGAATGGCTGAGAAATTTCCATCTCTGGAAATCGCCTACTCCACTCTCCTGCTCAAAACAAGGTCAGCTAAAGGGCAGGGCTGTTGGGTTTTGAACATCTCCAAGGACTGAGACTCCACAATCTCTCTAGACAACGTGCTCCAGTGCTTCTTTATATACTAGCTCCTCTTCCAGGCATTCAATACATAATTTGAAATGTCTAACAAGGACATTTCAAAAGCCAGTTGACAGTAACTTGATTAGCTGTTATTTTTAATGGTTGTCTAGGAGCTTCATGGATACTCGTCAGTTGTTTTGTTATGAATTCCTACCTAAAACCTGCAAATATATGTAAAAGATGGTCAAGTGTTTGAACTCACTAACTTTTGGAAATGCCCAGGGATGTATATATTTTCTGTACATCACCTTCTTGTCTCATAAAACACACAATACCTCCACAAGCCAAGAAAAAAAAAATAAAAAATCTGGCACTACGCAGTGTTTCAGAATCCAACAGAAAGTAGCACCTTATGGATTAGAAAATTATTTTCTGTGGCCATGTCCACAGTGCTGGAGGCATCGCAGCACAGACTCTTGCACTAGCAACATCTTTGCAAGCTATCAGTGCAGCTATCCTGCTTTTTGATGGGAGCTGGCAGCTCAACTTGGCATTGCACCATTGTACCATGTCACTGGTACAACTCAGCAGAAAAAAGCTCCAGGTTGAGTGAGCCACCATGATGCTTCATTGAGCAGTGGAGACTTGCTCATCCACACCAGCATTCCCCCACAGGCTCCTTATCCCACAAACCCTCTTGCCTACTTTCCTGAAAAGTCTGCCTTGAAATAAATCTACTTGCTTTCTGAAGACATTACCTCTTGGTTTGCTAATAAGAGAGTGATAATTATAGGAATTTTCATGTCCCTATTTGCAGTTCTGCCTTATACGATCCTGGTCGGAACCACAAACCTTGGTTTCTTTCACTGTGCCAGGCACAGAGCTGTCATGAATGTGATTCCAACCTCACTTAACAAATCCTTCCAATGGGAGACAATAGAAATCTTGAAGAGGGACTGTGGTATGGTAAACATAGCACTGGACAGGGACTTGGAAGATTTGGTTGTTACTTAATTTCCCTATACCTATCTTTCTTTCCTTATTTATTCAGTTCATAAAGTCAACAAGTCATTCCTAACCATGCACTATGCATATCAGCTTCACAAACATAAAATAGTCAGACTCAGTATTATTTCAATAAAAATGTTTATTATTAAGACAGTAAAAAATTCTCAACTATATAACATGAGGAAACAGCAAATATCTGAAAAAAAAAAAAAAAGAATTTTATCATGAAGTCCATTTACAGAATTTTTTCTCTTGGTAACTGGTGTCATAATATCTGCCCTGTCTAATGATAGGCTTTGCTACTTACAAAGGCTCCACTCCATATTTATGTTCCTTTTTCCCCCAGGAAGATTTTTAAAGAGCTATTTTATCTAAATGTGCCAGAGAAAAGCAATGCTTTAACTTCATCACATTAACTGGTTTCTAAAGTAATACATTTTTTTAAAATTAGTTTTTAGATAATGGAAGCCTTTTTCCTTTCCTGGAGAAGAATAGGAAGAAACCATCATATTTTTTTTTCACTACTTTTTTGGCTGGCATTTTCCCCCTATTTTATTGTTTGGAGCATCATTACTTATGATATGGCAGGCAACATATTGCTGTATTAACAAGGTCACTCAGTCACAAAATCCCATTAGTGTTGAAAATGACTGAACTGAGTTGTGTAGTGACAAATAAGGCAAGTTCTCACCTTGCGTACAGAAGGTCCCAGGCTCAAATTTATACAATGTGGAAGTAGGAGAAAATGCATCCACAGCTCAGGGGGGGCTGAAGAAAAGGTTTGAAAACAGACTTAAAAGAAAGATGGAGATGGACTTCATAGAGGGGCATGTAGTAATACAACAAAGGGGAACAATTTCAATATGAAAGAGGGTAGATTCAGATTATATATTATCAAGAAATTCTTCACTATGGTGGTGGTGAGACACTGGAAAAGATTGTCCAGAGAAGTTGTGGCTGCCCCATCCCTGGAACTGTTCAAGATAGGGTTGGATGAGGCTTTGAGCAACCTGGTCTAGTGGAAGATGTCCTTGCCCATGGAAGGGGGGTTGGAACTAAACGATCTTAAAGGTCTCTTCCAACTCAAATAATTTTGGGACTCTGTGATAACTCATGGCCATTGTACACAACTGGCCCAGAGATATTTCTCAACTTTCCTACCTAAACAAGGAAAATGCAATAAATAAGTATCTTATTTTGAGCTACATCTACAAAACCCCTATAAGTAAACATAAATGCTACAGAAAAATCAGATAAGCAACCCTCTTTCAATGTTTGTGTATGATAAAAGTACTGTCAAAGATTTTATCTCAAGGAATGCATCAAGCAAGAGATCCATAATTCAGTTAAAGCAGGTCTTATACAAAAGCTCTGCCATCACATGGAAAGATTAGACAGCAACTTCTTGGGCACAGCCATGAGCAGAGGTCTCATCTGAGCTGGCAGCAAACCTCTTCAAACTACAATTCCTTCCATGCCTCCTCCTGGCTCTGGCATTTACCACCAACTCAGGACAGAATTCTCCTGCACTGGAGAGGAGGGACAGGAGCCCCTGCTGCCGAGCTGTGCCTCAAGGGAACTGCATTCCCCAAAACCCCAAGCCCTGGGGAAGCTGGAGGGATAGGAAGGGGTGGGTGGTTTCACTCCAGTGCAGGTTTGTAATTAAACAGCAGGCACTGCAAAGAATAGTTAAATTGTTAATAATTCAATGTGGAAACATACTGGATTAAACCCTCCTGCAGCCCTGCTTTCGTCTTAAAAATTCGAAAATTCCATGAGCTGAGTAACTCATGAAAAAAAAAAATGGTCATGGTCTTTATCAGGAAAAGGTGAAAAAGGTAATCTGTCTTTACTCAAGCCTTTGTCATATCACTATTCCCTACAAATTTTCAAGAAATTTCCCAGCAACAGACAGGCAGCTTCTTTTGTCTTGTTGAAAAACATAAGAATTCTCATTAGAAATATATGTTATATTAATCCTTTAGTTTGTTTTAAAATATGTTCTTGTGAAAAATATTTTAACTATAGCTGTCACTCAGCTAAACATGAATATTTACTGGGGTAAAAAAAAAAAATTCTGCAAAATATGATCCCTATCTTGAAAAGCACTTTGTAATTGTCAAATCCTACAGATTCCATCTGAAAACTATTTCAGAGACATGGTCCAGCAAGTCCAGTGGGAACCTCAAAACTGAAGAAAACCTACCTACCACTAGCATGCTCATCTCTCAAATGTAAATAAAGAGATAAGACTACCTGGTTCAAGACTGAAGTTTTCTACAGAATGTTCCACCCTAGTATCTCACTGAACTTTACTTTCAAAGAAATAAGGCTTGATATGGTCCTATGACCTCTCCATTTAGCACAGAAAGAAACCAGTTCCAATGGACACTAAAAGATGCACTCTGAAACCTTTCTGCTCCCTTGAGACTCAATCAAAATTTTAAATTTTCAGCACTTGGGATTTTGATTGTGTTTTGGTTTTTTTGTTGTTGTTTGGGTTTTGTTGAGTTTTGTTGTTTTTGTTGTTGTTGTTTTCAATAAATTATGGTGATTACATGCATTATTCAGAAGCAGCCCACTGGGAAACAAGAAATCTCTACTTGCCAAACTCACTAGGCATGAGCTGCTTCAGGTGTAGACATGGACAGAAGGATGTGCTGGATGGTGATATAGAGGGAGGCATAGACTAGGTCACATTGTGAGCCTCACATCGGGACACATGAACAGCATCTCACCGAGAGGCATCCAGATGAGCATACTTATCCAGCTGCAGCAAAAGCTGCACTGAATAGTGTATTCTCACTTCTGCTTTTAGGAGTAGGCAGAGTTAGGTGAAAGAAGAAAAGCTAATGTCTGAGGAAAGGCTGGGAATAGAATATAAAACCTCTGGTTCCCTCAGGGTTCCCTGCTGCTCCATCCATTCTCATCTGGTGATACTAAAGATTCTTTATTAAGGCTGGTGTTTGCACAGGCTGGACATGGTTGCAGATGCTGTACAAACTCAAGTGAAACACAGAAAGTTCTTTCCATTTATTAATGCTCAGCTGAAGCATTTTAGTAGCATTATCCATTCCATGCCCAAACTTTGCAGGCACAGCTGGCCTTCCACTAAGAAAGGAAATATTTCCATCTCAAAGACACAATCGTCTTATGAACTGTCCCAAATTCTTAAGATAGTTTTAAGGCACATGCTCACTTCAAAGAAACATTAGCACCCTTATAAATGAATCAGGTGATGTGCATGACCTGTAATGGTAGCAGCTCAGAGTCTTAATAAGAACCCATGCAACCCACAAAGGAATTGATTTTCATTAGATGCCTACTTAATGCTCAAGGAAAACACGATAATGAATGCAACTTGGCATTCCAGACACTGCCCCTTATGTTCTTAAGATATTTACATTGAAATATATTTCAAGTTTAAAGAATTGATTCATAGAATCGTAGAATCATAGAATGGTCTGGGTTGGAAGGGACCTTAAAGATCACTTAGTTCCAACCCCCCCTGCATGGAAAAGGACACTTCCCATTGGGTCAGGTTGCTCAAGGCCCCATCCAAACTGGCTTTGAACTCTTACAGGGAGGACGCATGTACAACTTCCCTGGGCAACCTATTCCAGTGTATCACCACCCTCACAGGAAAGAAGGCCCGGAAAGATGATCCGGGGAACTATAGACCTGTCAGTTTGACCTCAGAGACAGAAAAGGTTATGGAGCAGATCATCTTGAGTACCATCACATGGTACATACAAGACAATCAGGTGTTCAGGCCCAGTCAGCATGGGTTTATGAAAGGTAGGTCCTGTCTGACTGACCTGATCTCCTATAACAAGATGACTCACCTAGTGGATAAGGGAACAGCTGTGAACATTGTCTATCTGGACTTTAGTAAAGCTTTTCACACTGTCTCTCACAGAATTATTCTTCAGAAACTTTTGGCACATGGCTTGGATAAATACACCCTGAGTTGGATAAAAAATTGGCTGGATGGTCATGCTGAAAGAGTGGTAGTGAATGGAACTAAATCTGACCGGAGACCTGTCATGAGTGGTGTCACCCAGGGTTCAGTTCTGGGGTCTGTTCTCATTAATATCTTCATTAGTGGTTTGGATGAGGCAATTGAGCATACCCTCAGTAAATGTGCAGATAACACTAAACGAGGTGGCTGTGTCGATCTGCTGGAGGGTGAGAAAGCTTTACAGTGGGACCTAGAGAGGTTAGACCAATGGGCCAAGGTTAATTGTGTGAGGTTTAACAAGGCCAAATGCCAGGTCTTGTGCCTGGGTTATAACAACCCCATGGTAAGTTACAGACTTGGGGAAGTGTGGTTAGAGAGCTGTAAGTTGGAAAGGGAGTTGGGGGTGTTGGTTGACAGTCAACTTAATATGAGTTGGCAGTGTGTGCAGGTGGCAAATGCCAGTGGCATCCTGGCTTGTATTAGGAACACTGTGGCCAGCAGGAATAGGGAGGTGATCATCCCTCTGTACTCAGCTCTGGTGAGGCTGCACCTTGAGCACTGTGTTCAGGTCTGGGCACCTCACTGTAAGAGGGACACAGAAGTGCTGGGGAGTGTCCAGAGAAGGGCAACAAAGCTCATGAAGGGCCTGGAGCAGAAGTCCTGTGAGGAGCAGCTGAGGGAGCTGGGGCTGTTTTGTCTGGAGAAGAGGAGGTGAGAGGAGACCTCATGGCTCTCTGCAGCTGCCTCAAGGGAGGATGGAGCAAGGAGGGAAACAGCCTCTGCTCCTTAGTGGACTGTGATAGGACCAGAAGGAATGGAAGCTGTGCCAGGGGAGGTTTAGGCTGGATGTTAGGAAACATTTTTTTCACTGAGAGAGCTGTCAGGCATTGGAATGTCCTGCCCAGGACAGTGGTGAAGTCACCATCCCTGGAGGCATTTAAAAGGCTTGGGACCTGGCACTTAGGGACATGGTTTAGTAGTTAATTTATGGTGTTGGTCAAAGGATGTACTGGATGATCTTAGAGGTCTCTTCTAAACATTCTGTGATTCTTTGGGTGGGACGATCCAGCTAGTTTTTTATCCTAGGTGCAGTCCACCCATCGAATCCGTATTGTTCCAGTTTAGAGATGAGAATGTTATGCGGGACAGTGTCGAATGCTTTGCACAGGTCCAGGTAGATGTTGTCTGTTGCTCTGCTGTTGTCCACTGAGGTTGTGGCCCCATCATAAAAGGCCACCAAATTAGGAAGGACTTGCCCTTAGTGAAGCCATGTTGGCTGTCACCAATCCCCCCTTTGTTATCCATATGCCTTAGCAGAGCCCTCAGTGGGAGGATCTTCCTTTTCCCAGTTTCTGCCTTTGCCTTCCATAACATGGAGGGTGCGATCAGAATCCTTGCTGGTAAAGACAGAGGTAAAGTAGTCACTGAGTACTTTGGCTTTCTCTGTTTCTTGGGTGACCAGGCCTCCCATTTCCTTCTGGAGTGCGACCATATTTTCACCAGTCTTCATCTTATTGACATATCTAGAGCAACATTTTTTGTTGCCTTAACCTCCCTTGCCAGATCTAATTCTCTCTGTGCTTTTGCTTCCCTAACCTGATCTCCTGATCTCTTGTTTCTCTGACTACTTCTCTGTACTTCTCCCAGGGTATCTGTCCTTGCTTCTATCCTCAGTAAACTTTGTTTTTACACCTAAGTGTGTCCAGGAGCTCCTTGCTCATCCACACAGACCACCTGGCACTCCTGCCTTCCTTCTTCTTCATCAGGACACATTACTCCAGGGCATGAGAAGGTGACCATTGAATATGGACCAGCTTACCTGGGCTCCCCTCCCAGCCATGGCTTTGCCCCATTCTACCCTACCAAGCAGATCTTTAAATAGACCAAAGTCTATCCTTTTAAAATCAAGTGCCATCAACTTAGTTCACACTTTTCTTTCTGCCCTAAGGGTCTTGAATTCTACAGTGTCATGGTCACTGCAGCCTTGTCTCCCGTTGATACTTACATTTCTCACTAGCCCATCTCTATTGGTGAGAACAAGGTCTAGCAAAGCTCCTTTCCTGGAGTTTCCTCTACCAGTTGGAGGAGGATGTTGCACTCAGTGAACTCAAGGAACTTTCTAAAATTCTGGTCCTTTGCTGTGTTGATGTAGATGACCATGTCTTGTGGGTGCAAACAGCTCCTACCTGTCTGATGAACTCCTCATCCACTTGGTCATCCTGACTGAGTGGCCTGTAGCAACCCCCTGCTATGATATCTCTTGCAAAGAGAAGTAAATTTAATGCAATAGAGATGACATTTTAAACAAGAATTAAGCCCTAATTCTGGTTACATCAGTTCAAGTTTGGCCCTTGGCAGTTCCATTGGAGAAGAAAATTAAAAACACCCCCCCCCCCCCCCGAGAACCTTGGGAATTATCTAAAAGCTTTTCACTTCAGAGGTATTTAGATACGTAATTCATATGGGCTACCAGAGGGTATATCTGGGCAACTCACACTTCTGATCAGTAGAGTGGGAGAGATGTTACATGGAGAGTGATAGTCTCACACAGGAAGTCAGACTGTAAATGGAACTCTGCATTACACACTCCATGGGGTAGGGGCCATTTTTTGTGGTATGTTTGTTATGGTCTCTGAGAATTTATTTATATATTTTTTACACTGTCTGTAAGGAGTGATTTTCTCCAAGTTCTGGGAGATGCCAGGATCGCTAAAATGCCATACCAGTTGCAGCTGGAGATGCAGAACCAATAGGTACTCGAAAAAATGTCCATTACTAGGACGTAGAACTGGGAGTGTGCTGAGGGCAGCAGTCTCCTGTCTGCTCAGATACCTAATGCCCTACAGAAAGGCAACTTGGGACTCCAATGGGAGCCAATGCAGCTCATTACCTTGTGAAAATCAGACTCCCTGATTTGACCTCACTGGTCAGAGCTGAGGTCATGGCATCCTGCTTCTTCCCTTTTGTCTCAGGATACATCAGTGATGCACAAGACAGAATAAAAGTACTTGTAATGGGACTTTGGAGGGCCACTCAGAGGTACAGATTCCCACCTTCCTAAACAAAATCTGCAAAAAGGGCAGGTATATTTTTTAAAAAACATTCAACCTAATTGACACAATATAAATAATAGTTCTTCCTTGCCTTATAATTTCAGGATGCCAAAATTTTTGGCTGAATGTGTTTAAACATGAAATTGAGGTTAAAGTAGCTTTTGAAAGAAATGTCCAATTAGCCTCCTTTTCTGACATTTATTTTTCCTGAAATTAGATTTTATTTACAAAACTTGTGCTGTGGGATATCTTTTCTCCACAGTCAGTCATTGCTAGTGACCAAAGGACACACAGAAAGTTCATACAATTCTTTTCTCTCTTACCATCCCACAAGGCAAACTACGATCTCTTTCAAAAGCATTGCTTGCAGAAAAGCAGGGATTTTGTGAAAGATGGAGGCAAAAATAATAATTGCCTTTTGCCACTTTAGTGACAGCTCCAATAGCAGCAAATGTTATTGTGAAGAAGGAAAAAAGCCTCCCACTGTCAATCCCATCAGTCCTGAAGCCAGCTCAGTCTTTGCTGTTTGTACCACCTTTCTTTCCCAGTAAAGTCCAGGGAGGATAGAGAGGCATCGTCTCCAGTAGAACGATTATGGAAAGGTCAGAGAAGATTACAATCACCAGCAAAATTAAGTGGAGCAGTAAAAGTGATCCCTGTAGGAGTGAAATCTTTCAGATCCTGGAAAGGAAGGGAGGAGAGATCAATAATAACAAACAAGAGGTGAACTTTTCTCCAAAATATCTGATTTGAAGACAAAGGTTGCGCTATTAGATGCTGATTTCATGTCTTAGAAATAATAGGTTAGGCAAAATCATATATTTGCCATCCATAATAGAATATTGCTTCTTTTTTCCTCCCAGACTGCCAAACAAATTCTGAGTCAAAATAGACCATGTGGCAACTTCAGGTCACCGTAATTCTCTTTAATTCCTTTTCTTGTCAAAAGTCATGATATCAAAGCTGCCCTTTTGTTCCTCTTAATTCTATAAAACACACTCCCTGTCTCCAAGCTTCCCTTTCTCCTCATGCAAAGATGAAGAATAATTCAGAGACTTGGGCTCAGAGATATCTATAATGATGATCTGAACCTGAAGGATCAATGGAGACTTCTTTGCACAGCCCTACAGAAAGCCTGTATTTACCTGGGAGGTGGAGGGGTGTCATGTAAATGTTAATCAGGCTCTGCAGCATAATCCATGACAACAGCTAAAAAGAATGTTTCAGATTGCACCAATTTTTTCACACAATATGATAATTTTGAGGACAGCTTGAACTCTCAGTTCCTGTATAAACCTGTAATTACTGAAAGCCATGGGTAACTACACATTTTGCATTTAATATCTACAGGCCCAAACCTAGAAAAAGCTCAGACTGGAAATGAGCTGAACAGCCCAGCTTTAGCTCTTAGTTTTGCAGGGCTTCACAAAATAAGAGATGTCTTCTCTCCATTCTCTGAGACCCAGGAACTGCCCAGTTTGTTCCATGTCTGTTCTGGACTTTGCAAAGAAATATACCTACCAGTTCTCTTCAAATACATAGCCAGCTGCAAGGAAATATTGCTTGCATCCAAGGTTGTCTTGAATGGCTAAAGTATGTCTCTTCTCTGTCTTAGGGGAACTTAAACCTGTCTTTCCTACAGGGATGCATTTTTTCTGTTGTGAGGTAAAAGGAGACACCTTTCCCATGGACACCACTTAGTGATTTAAAGTTGGAACGTAATTCATGTTGTTCTCCTGGGAGACAGCTGGGGCTAAACTTTGTTCATTTCTAGAAAGACACATGTAGTTGAACAGTTGGTGGGTTTTGTTTTTTACATCTTATAATCTCTAACTATATAATTTCTAAGTAGATTTATGATACATTATTTCTTAATGGCCCATTTCTTTTGTTACAGACCATATGAGATCACCACAACACCAAAACTTATATGGCACTGAATTAGAGAGCACTTGTTTATCATTCTCCATTCATCAGACATTCCCAATATGATGAGAATAAGCACAAAAATAAGTATCCACAGTCTCAAGTTTTACTAGTGGTTTAGAACAAGCTTACAAGAGAAAAGTTTTAGTCCAGAAAGGCAGAAGATAAGAAAAGTCACTCTGGTCATTGTCCTCTTGTTCCTTGGAGGTATATGCAGTACAGCAGCCAGCAGTGACTCACAGCCCTATAATTATTTCAAGTCTTATCATATTACAAAATGTCATTCCATTGTTTTTACAGTTTTGTGTCCACCAGTGCCTAGCAGGTTTTTTCTCCAAACCAGAGCCCCACAATTACAGGCACTGGTTGCACCATGTGGGTCACCATTGTGTGTTGTAATCTGGAGAAGAGAAGCACCGACTTCTTGTAATTCTCACTGGGAAACTGGAAGCACAGTCTGACCTTGAGAATTTTCTTGGATGAAACAATGAACGTTTTCAGTTCTAAGAAAACAAGGTAACAAAAATGAAAGTTCCTCTGAGGAACATCAGCATTGTCAACATGAAGCCATCATTACTAAAGCTTTAATATTCACAGTATTGTCAAGAGTTGGTAAGAGAACACTTCCTAAAGCAGAGGAAAATAAAACCAAACACTGCTTTGGATTTACTTACTACAGAAAGATCTGAACATAAACCAGAATGCAGATTTTGACAGCATGCAGTCGTCATCTCAGGATCCAGTATTGAGTTTGACCCTAGATAAAATTTTTTCGATATTTTAAAATAACCTTTAAAACAGGATCACATTTATGAGTTTCTTTCTCCAGTTCTTCTCAGAAAGTTGTATAGAAACTGCCTTTTAAAAATCTTTTCTTGTTAATAATGACAAGCTGAGATACCCTGTAGTGACTGTGAGAACAGGTGCTTTCAGAATAAAACATCAAACATCATGAGCCTTGCCAACAAGGCACTCTGCTTCTCAAGCAAATAACAAATCAGTCATAGAGCAGGGAATTAAACCAACAAACCCCAGTTCTCACTAGCCTTTTAAATCTTTGGACGAACTGCTTCTCAAACATGAAAGCTGCCTGCTTCTGGATGGCATCACTAAAACTTTGTTGAACAACAAGTTCCCATGTTACACAAGCCTTTGATACTAAGTGGTCCCACAGAAGACCATAAAAGTTGGTGTCAAATTGTCAGGTGATCAAGGCTTTAAAATCTAAATTAAGATTTATATCACATAATCACAGAATTATCAGAGTTGGAAGGGACCTCTAGAGATCATCTAGTCCAGCTCCCACACTAAAACAGGTTCACCCAGAGCACATTACACAGGACTGAATCCAGAAGAGTTTTAAGTATCTCCAGAGAAGGGGACTCCACAGTCTCCCTGGGCAGACTGTTCCACTGACTTGTCACCTTCATGGAAAAGAAGTTGATTCTTATTATTAAATGGAGCTTCCAATGTTCCATTGCACCAGCTGCCCCTCGTCCTGGCACTCATCCAGTCTTCTCCAGGCTAACAAGCCCCAGCTCTCTTAGACTTTCCTCATAGGAAAGATGCTCCAATCCCCCAGTCATTTTTGTCATCCTCCTCTGGATTATCTCTAGTAGTTTTCTGTCTCTCTTGAACTAGGCAGTCAAGAACTGAATGCAGTATTCCATCTGTGGCCTCACCAGGGCAGAGTAGAGGGGGAGGAACACCTCTCTTGACCTACTGGCCACACTCTTTTTTATGCATGCTAGGATTCCATTTGCCTTCCTGGCATGAGTTTCAATAAGGCCAAATGTCAGGTCCTGCTCTTTGGTCTCAACAACCCCCAGCACTTGTGCAGGTTTGGGGAGGAGTGGCTGGAGAGCTGCCCAGCAGAGAGGGACCTGGGGGTGCTGAACATGAGCCAACAATGTGTCCAGGTGGCCAAGAAGGCCAGCTCCATCCTGGCCTGCATCAGGAATAGTGTGTCCAGCAGGAGCAGGGAGGTGATCCTGCCCCTATACTCTGCCTTAGTGAGGCCACACCTTGAGCACTGTGTGCAGTTTTGGGCACTGCAGTGTAAGAAGGACATCGAGGTGCTGGAGAGGGTGCAGGGAAGGGCAACCAAGGGTCTGGAGAACAGACCTTATGAGGAGAGACTGAGGGAACTGGGGCTGTTCAGCTTGGAGAAGAGGAGGCTGAGGGGAGATCTCATTGCTCTTTACAGCTACCTGAAAGAAGGGTGTAGTGAGACAGATGTTGGCCTCTTCTCCATGATGACCAGCAATAGGACAAGAGGAAATGGGGTAAAGCTCCACCAGGGTAGGTTTGGGTTGGATATTAGGAAAAACTTCTTCACAGAGTGGTGAGCCATTGGAACAGACTGCCCAGGGGGGTGGTGGGGGCACCATCCCAGGGGGTGTTCAAAAGACGGATTTATGAAGAGCTACAATGGATGGTTTAGTGGTTAGGGGCTGTAGGGTGGACAGTTGGGATCGATGACCTTAAAGGTCCTTTCAAACCTTGATGATTCCATGATTCTATGATCACTCCCCTCAGTCTTGAGGATACAGAAGTGCTGTAAGCCTTGCACAATGCAAAGTTGTTTTCGAACCATGAATAGTAGACACGATAAAAATGTATTCAAGAAAAAAAGTTTCCTAGTGACCAGTAAAGCAAAAATAAATGGTTCTGGCTGTTAATTTCTAGCAGTTATCAACCTTTTCTGGCATTATTAAAATTCTAAAGTGATACATGTGTCCTCAGTTGTGTTGCAATCCAGAAACAGCTTAGAAAAATAGCAAGACCCTTCTTTCTTACTGTTCATAAAATATACAAACACAAGTGTCTCTTATTCTAAATTTGTAATAATTGCAAAGCAGTTAATTTATTACATGCTTATTCATTTTATTAAATGCTTCTTTTGCTTTCAAAACAAGAGCTTCTGACCTAGGGATTTATATAAAGAAGATGTTGTCTTTACTGTTTTAATATACCTTAACTATATAATTGCTGAAATGTTTCCTCCTCAATATTTAATATTCCTGTACCCATGAGTCTATACTTAATCAGATCATGTGCAACTCAAAGCATGCACAAAGACAAGGCAAAATCAGGAAAACATACTATTTGCTTAAGAAAAAGACAAAACAAGTACCTCAAACTGAAACCACAGTGACAAATATTTAGACAATCATTAATGTCAAAACTGTATTTCCCAGAGTGAAATTCTACCACAACTACCTCGAAGTGAGCCATGCTATCCCTTTAACTTCACCAGGGCCAACATTTCATTCCCTGTGACTTTCAGTGAGGAGAGGATGAGAGCACAGAACAGAAAGATCATTAAAATTAAATTTTCCTGATATCCACCATCTTATGATCTCCACCAATACTTCTTATCAACTGCATTGTAATTAATTGTTGAAATATCCTATTACATGCAGGACAAATCTTCCCAGATGCATCCATTTAAGAAGAAAATTTAGGAACTGGCACAAGTTCGCTTGTCTTGACATGCTTTACCTTTTTTGATTTATTTTTAATCATGCACATCTCCTTTTTTTCTGATACCTTTCATCCCTTGTTCCATATTCCTTCCTCTCAGGGAACTCATGATGACAGTAGAGACTGCATGGCAGCAGGAGGAATGAAAGGCTTATTTCAAAGTTGCTCTGTTCTTTTGTGTGTGTGTGGTTTTGTTAAGTACATACTGTATTTCTGAAATCCAGCTAGGAAAACCTAGAAAAGTCTTCCAATTATAATCCTTGATATTTCCCCTGAAGCCAAACCAAAGCCCCTTTGAACTAAAAAAAATGTCTTTAAAAAATGAGAAGGGCAAGACCTGAACTTTTCTACCTGTAGTTTTCTAGTCCAAGATTAGAGTTGGGGTTTGGTCTTTTTTTCCATCCTCCTTCAGGAAGAAATACGCTGATTTTTAATACAATTTTTTTAGCTAATCCATCTTTCCTTTTTATCCTCTGTAGTGAATTCCTTCACCAATCATTTGAGCATTATTTAAGTTATATGTCTACATCAAAAGTAGCTGCTTCTCTGCCACACGTTTGTTGGCTGTGCAGAGGAGGAAAATAAGATTTGCAGTGCTTCTTGTAAAAAAATCCCATTGTCACAGGCATGTTTATTGATTGATTTTCCCAAGTATGTAAGTCATGGATTAGCCTTTATTCACGTTATAACCAGTTTCCATTAGAAAGTCAATGCCTTATGAGGCACAGGGAGATCCACTATGTGTGTATTCATCTGGTGTTCCCCCCAGTGACTCCATGGTGGGGTTGCAGGGTGACTTCAGAGAGAAGATTCTCTCTCTCATTCATTATTCTTGCTTACGTGGTAGCTAAATGGGCTTCCTGGAGCTCCCTCAGGTGCTGCTTGTAAGAAGATCATTATATTTGAGACTGTGTACATGTTGGTAAGCGTAATTGCTTTAATGCAGGTGGTTTGGAAAACTTACAGGTAACATAAATGTGAGTCTTCTAGCATGAAGAATCATAAGAAGGTGAGGAAAGAGTTTAGTGTGCAGAAAGGGAATCATTCAATTTTTTCTGATAGGCTTTCATATGTATATGAAGAAAAGCAGTCCAGCTTCCTGTATCTTTTAAAATAGCACACATTACATAAAACCTCTTGCCTTTCTGTTTGATCTATGGCTTAAAACATAATATTATTCTCAGAAACTGAAATAAAAGGGCAATATAAATACTGAGATACTGTCTTCTGGGAGCAGGACAGCAATGCAACTTCCATTTTCATAATTCCCCAACCCAAAGTACAGTTTATCAAATTCATTCTCATGTTGTATTTAACAATTAAACTGAGTGAAACACATTCAAGTGAAATAATGTTCAGCATTCTAATTCGAGGTCTGTGTGTGGACAAGTAATGATGCATTTTGCTTAATTGCTTCACACTTAGTCCTGTTTTTAACACCTCTCCAGCAAATTAGACAAGATCTCCAATGTGTTACTGGAGTTGTGTCAAAGATCATATATTAACTGCTTTGTACGCAAAAGTCCTGAAGCTACACAGAAGACAGACTGGACCAGAGTGAGGGGAAAAGCTTCTGAGAGGAAGTCTTAATACTGAAATTAAGAACAGACATTCCTAATGCAGAAGCACTCAAAGGCCTCAACCAGAATAAGTTCCTTGCTTTATCCAGGAGAGGTTGGATTGGTTAAAGTAGAAGCATAAATCTTTACTTTTGAGTGCCCCCAGCATCACAGAGCTACAAGGTAAGCAGCAAAGTCCTCAGCCAACTGCTCAAGTTGTTTCAGCATTCTTAATAAAATTTTATCATCAGTCTCTAGCTGATCGAATGCCTTTCTGACACACAAAGAGTACCAATATGTAGAAGACTCTGGACAGCAACTTTTCAGGCACAAAGCCCTGAGTATCACCGTTTTTACCCATGTGGTGGCTCTAGCACTTCTTCACCTCCCAGACACATTGCAAAGTTGCACACACTTCAGCTGAAGGGCAATAAGGTACTGTGGTTTCAAGAGCCATGTAGGTGGCACAGCTGGTTTGTGATGGATGCATCTGTGAAAGCCAGAGTTTAAAGATAAAAATTCAAGAGAAGAGTAAGAGAATATTTTTTTTTGGCAGATATAACACTGCCTGAACAGAAGAATTCCCATATTTCTCCCTCAAATTCCCAAAACACAGGATTGGGAGCTCGGTAGAAGGTTCCTAATCAGCTTTCACAGGGATGTCATTGTGTTCTGGGCTATCTCCTTATTTCTCATTGAGAGGCAAGAACTTTTGGACAACAGGCTAGCACTGCTTTTGCAATGGTCACCCAAGGAGATCTGAGGATGATTTGTGTTGGCTTACTTGGCATGGAAAAAAGCCACTATATATGTTCTCTTTTGGATAAGGGATGAGCTATCACTGTGATAGTCAAAGCATCTTTTCTGGACATGGTGAATGATGTGGAACAGCTCAAACACTTTATGGCCACCACCAAAGGGACACAAAAGTCTCTGAGGTCAATTGTATGGTATTTAACAAGGTCAAGTGCTGGGTCCTGCACTTCAGTCACGACTACCCTATGCAACATTACAGGTGTGGGCAAGAGAGGCTGGAAAGCTGCTCGTCTGACAAGTACTTGGGAATGCTGGTTGGCAGGCAGCTGAATATGAGCCAGCAGTGTGCCCAGGTGGCCAAGAAGGCCAACAACATCCTGGCTTGTATCAGAAATATCATGACAAGAAGGAATAGGAAGGTGATTATCCCACTGTACTTGGCACCAATGAGGCCACACCTTGAGTACTGTGTTCAGTAGTGGACCCTCAGTACAAGAAGGATATTGAGTTGATAGTGGATGTCCAGAGAAGAGCAATGAAGCTGGTAAAGGGTCTGAAGCACAAGTCTTGTGAGGAACGGCTGAAGGAATTGGAGTCACGTAGTTTAGAGAAGAAGAGGCTGAGGGAGACCCTATTGCTCTCTAGAACCACTTGGAATGATCGTGAGGTGGGGGTTGGCCTCTTCTGGCATGTAATTAGTGATAGGACAAGAGGAAATGGACTCAAGTTGAGCTATCAGAGGTTTAAACTGAATATTTAGAAAAAATTATTTTGGAAAGAGCGGTCAGGTATTGGAACAGGCTGCCTAGGGAAGCAGCATAGTCACCATCACTGGAGGTATTCAAAAAAGGTGTGGATATGGCATTCATGACATGGTTTAACTGACATTGTGGTGTTGAATTGATGGTTGGACTTGATGATCTTAGAGGTCTTTTCCGACCTTAATGATTCTATGATTCAACGAATTAAATTACCCACATTTTCAGGTATAGAAAAAAGGGACACTTCCTTGTTAGCTTGGCATTGACAAGCAATTTCCTCCACTTAGCAAGCAATATCTCCATGAGAGGTAAGCCTAGTGGAAGCTTTCAAGCTGTCTGTTGTAAGGTATGCATTTCAAAAGAATATGTATTTTAGCAAGTACAAATTAAAATAATTTTATGTAGGAAAAAAGCCACTGTGACAGCAAAAAAAAGCTGACTGCCATTCAGAAGCACATCTCTTCATGCTGGTATTGATTGACTGATTCATTTGACATGTAGAAGTGATATTAAGAGGGTAAGGACTCCTATAGAGATGAATAGACACTCTCAACTTCAGAATGCATCTCAAAAGCAACCAGAGATATCCCATCACAACTAAACCCAACCACATCAGATCCTCAGCCTTTCAATTGTCACTTCCCTACTGCCTCACTAATTTGAGGGGCTGTCAGAGTGGGGAGGTTAGACTGAATTCTGTGCTGTGTCTTGACTTGAGAATGTGCCTTGACTCAGACTCTGTTTAATTCAGACTGAGAAGAGTGGAGGTACTTTCAGACTAGGTGGCGAAAGCTTCTGAAGTATGCCAACACTTGGCCCATCTTTCTTCACTATTTTTAATCAAGGAGACTCCAATTCAAATTACCTCTTCTGATCACAGCTAAGACTAAAATTGTAAGAAAACCAGGAGAATGTCAGTACCGAGATGTGGATAGGTATATACATATTTGCTAATGTAAGCACATCTCCTGAAACAGCCTGAAGATGCTTTGAGGTCACAATTTTTTACCAACACAGACAAAACACTGAATGACTGAATGTTACCAATAACATTATTTGACTTGAAAGAGCAAGACTGAGTTTTTCACATCCACCCAGCAATGCACTTAATGTGAAATCAACTCTTGTAATGCCATTGAATGTAACTTATGCAAAAATTGCTTGCTTATGCCATAGTTTTCCCTTTGAAACTCTGTGGTGCTCGAACTGATAATGTTCAACTTGAAGTCTTGTGACTATTATGCATTATTACTTGCCAGCTGGGAGACTTGGCAAGAGAACACATTTCCATCTTCATAAACTTAGCACTTCACATCAAGGAGAGGATGCGAGCTTGTCAACTTGACACTTGTAGTGCAATCTCTTTAAAATTGGCCCTTAGAAATTATTACAATATGACTGGAAGCTCTTCACAGTCATATAAACAGGATCCATCAGATTCAGCTGTACAAAAAAGTCAAAAGGTACTGATTGTGTCCTTTCACCTAAATCAGTACTGTCACATTTACTTACCAGTACTTACAGGATGTTAGTGAAATGTCTTTACCATCTGTTTTGGTTCACATATACATCAGTTGAAGGATTCTTTCATTTTATCTTTACTGAAGCTGTCCTTCAATTAACACAGAATTTTTCTAGCTTGCTAGATATTTTTAAAGTTACGAATATGTGTCACACTAGTGTCCAAGCTTTAGGAAATGCTTTCACCTCATTAAATTAAGTGGAGACTTGTCATATGTTCATTGGAAAGGTAGGATTTTATTTTAAGCCCAGAAATACTTAGAATTCTAAGGGAAAGTATCAGAAGTGCTTTAAAATATTTGACAGGTTTTTAAGGATAAATACAAATTCCAAATACTTTCTCCTACTAAAAGAGTCCATGTGGCTACATAAATGATAAAAGATAAAACATGAAAAATAAGAATTTGGCACTTCAAAGAAGAATAAAATCAGAACACACTTAAAGTCTCATAGTCCTTTGAACTGGTATGCTTAACCTATTACTAATTTACATATTAACTCAGGTAGAGAAGAGAAAGTTTTATGTCATTTTCAGTATCCATATCTCAGGAAATCTCACAGAAAATACAGAAGCCTGTGAATCAAGAGGATGCGCCCACCCTAAAGGCAAAAACCATCTGCCAGATATTCCCTGCACCATCACTGTCTGTTATAACCAAGGAGATCTTAATTCCAATACTTCACATCGCAAAAGTATCACACAAGGCAGTAGACATATTTTGGTATTTTGTGCTCAGATCATCTACAATTTTATAGATTCATACCCACACCAGCAATTTACATAAAACATTATTTCCATAACAGGTATGATTTCTTAAATGAATTGCAAACGCATAACAGCATACAGACTAACTGCAATTATAAAATTGTACAAGGACCACTTCTGTGCACAAAAAGAGCTGCAAAAACCTACAGAACCAAAAAATAAGAGTGTAATTGCCATGCAAAATATAAACTTTGACAGCATCTCTGGCCACTTGAGACAGTTCCCAACAGTTTCAGGTGAAAAACAGAAATCTAACATCAAAGAGATAGCCATCTTTTCATCTAATTACTTACTCTCATTTTATTAGCTCTCTGCTAACTGAGTTGCATAAGCCATTCCACTGCATGAGAAGTATCTGTAGCCATGGAAATATTTTTTTTCTCTGAAAGCATACTTGCTCAGTTCATGAAAAATGTATAATTCTCCCTGGCAAAGCAGTGGGGATATTGGAGGTTTGAAGTATGTAGATCGAGCACAGCTTATAACTTTAACACAGTGTGGGAGAAAAAAAAATAAAGTGAAAAAGTTCTCTAGTCCTGGGGGAGTCCTGGTACAGCTCTTGGCTGAAGGCAATCCTGACAGCAAGGTTTGCCTGGAGCCAAGGTGGACAACTTGTTTTGCCTTTCTCTGTGCTTGGCATGCCCAGGGAGACAAAGGATCTGGTGTAGTCCCATTGCTGCTTTTCTGCCTCTGCCCTTTTGGAAGAGCTGACACCTGGAGGCAGGTGAAGAGGAATCAGTTGCTTTACTCATCCAAAATTCAAGGAGCAGTGCCTCCAGAGGAATATGTGGAAATGGCACCTGCTGCCTTCATGTAGGAATGACCCTAGTCTAGGATCTTTGTCACTTAGTTCTGTAAATTTGGGTACTAACTATGAACTAGTAGAGTTTTGGACACTAGTGACTTTTTTCCCCTTCTTTTTCCTAGCAAAAGAAAAAGCTAAGAATGCTAGCCTTTATGCCAAATATTTTCAAGCAACAGCAAAACACATAGTACATTTGATAATTCTATTGTGTTTCAAGATTGACTCTGGCAGGAGATTCCACAATATGAATTACATGGCAATAAAGTTGCAACCTCCCAGCAGACCTAGTTTTGTTCTTAAATGGGTGATTCTAAACTCCTTTGCAGTACCTGGGGTGGGGGGAGAGGGGGAGGAGGGGAGAAGGGAGGGGGACGGGAAAGCAGTGACATTTCCTCAGAGTTGAGCCAAAACATCTGCATCCTACAGAAGATTACTTTTTCTCCAGTTTTCCACAAATCTCATTCCACTGGACTTGGCTGTTGATATAGCAAACAGGACATTTACTGCAGGTGAAGTGATGACTGTACAGATCACAGCAATATGCAAATTCCAGATGCACATAAAAATTTCTGTTTTGTTTACATCACTTCATGTCACCAACAAATTTATTAATGCATTTATTGAATGAGGCACCTGTGACTTGTCAAAGTTAACTTTTCATGGCAGGCAACACAGAATATCATTCTTGGCTATCATGAGTGGACTGCAGTTAAAGGCCATGTCAGGTTGAGCTCATCGAAATTCAAGTGTCCATTATAAAGATGCAGTTTTTTACATTTCAAGAGCAATTGCTAAATTCTGGGATTGCTGCACTCTCCAAAGAATCAACAATTTACTATTTAAGCAAATACTGTAGTAGACCAAGAGTCAAACCGAGATCCTGATTATTAATTACCCTGCAGCTTTAAGGATTACAGCTCACTACAACTACGTGAAAGGAGGTTGTAGTGAGCTAGAGGCAAGTCTCTCCTCCCATGTAACTGGTGATAGAACAAGAGACCATGGCCTCAGGTTGCACCAGGGAAGGTTTAGATTGGACATTAGAAAAAATTTCTTTACTGAACAAGTGCTCAAGCATTGGAACACACTGCCCAAGGAAGTGGTGTAGTCACAGTTCCTGGAGGTGTTTAAAAAACACGTGGATGTGGCACTTCAGGACATGGTTTAGTTGGCATGGTGACATTTCATTGATGGTTTTAAATGATGATTTTAAAGGTCTTTTCCAACCTAAATGATTCTATGAGTCTAGGAAAAACTCAATACCAATCAGTGTGTTACACATGTAAGTAAGTAAAGGGATTTATACCTGCCTTACTTCTGCTCAAGTATCTAATTAAGAATGGATGTGAGGACCAATTTTCACTTTACTCTCTGTCCCAGGCGGACTCCTGGGCAGGGTCTGTCCACAGCACCCCCTAACCTGTGGGGAGATCTCTTGTCTCTGTAAAATGCACCCCAACTCAATTCCTACAACTTGTACATTGCTTTTTCCTGTAGGAAGTCACTGTGGGGAAGGGATAGTGCACACTCAGGTCCTGCTAGAGCATGGAGTCAAGCTATGGCAAGGGTGGACACCTGAATCACAGTTTATACACATCCTCTATAGAGAGCCAGTGAGATATCATGACTTCCACTTCATCCATGGCTTCACCTGGATACAAGTTTTTCAGTGATGGAAAAGACATCAAACACCTAAGTGTTTTATTTTAGGCTGGACTAGGAGGAGAAGGGTCTGTGTCCACTTGAAGAGAATGCTATTGCTCTTTGAGTTCAGCTGCTCTGAGTGAAATATGTATAATGGCTCCACCTCCTTAGACAAGGGCACCTAGGCAAATAAAACAGTTTATTAGAAAACAGGGGCATTTGGGGTTCAGAACAGAAATAACTTGTGATTTCCCCAAAAGACCTCATGCTAGTGCTGGGTAGGGACTAATTCCTCCTTCTGACAGACAGGAACAAAACATGGGCTGAAATGTTGACAGCTTTTTTGAGGGAACCTCTAATTTCCTGTAGATCGAAGCAAGCTCACAGGGCGTCGGAGCAAGCTGCTGCTGGTGAGCTGTGATTTCTCCTCCTCCAGATAAACAGTTATTCAACTAAACACAACTATGCAAACAAAAAGAGTTGAGCATAGGTACGATCATGATAAGAGATTTACCAATAAAAAATGGGACTTTTAAAATCTTTCAAAAGAGCTGAGAAAGTATTCAAGAGGAAACATGCACTTTACTTTAGTATAATTTTCTCCCATTATCCTTCAGCCTTTGTCCTGCTGATGGGGATGCCACTACATGGACAAACACACTCCTCCTTTCTCCTAGCTGTAATTCTGGTAAGGATGCAGTTCTTCCTGCAAAGTAGCAGTAAATCTAGATTGGACCTTCTAAATCCTTGGCTGAAACAAAAAATACTCTTTTTGCCACATGCAGAAGTTGTGAAAATAGTAAGGGCTGATGTCCATTCAAACACAGCATGGAACAGATTGCTCTGCAGTCTGTAACCTATGAAAGCATGCAGCAGACATCGCATTTGGGAAGCATAAAACCTCTTGTAGTCTCACTTTTTTGACTACTGAGCTGGCAACTGACTAGAAAACACACAGCAGCAAAGCAGAGAAGGGAAAAGAGGTGCAAGACAGAACTGAATATGATGCCATACACGGTACCTTTGTAAACCACTTCTTCCCCTGCATGGCACAGCCTTAAGCGTAGATATTTTCTTCACTAGCTGTATTTCTTCTGCATCCTTTTGTCCTACTGTATAGTATCCAAGCATTTGGATATTTTTCAATAACGACTATGCACTTAGTACTAATCATGGTGGATTTTATCTCTTGATCTTTTTTAACTTCCCTTAATTTCTCCTCTTGTTTATGACTGGGTCAGCTGTAATTGTTATATTGATTTTATATTTTTCTATCTGCAATTTATCAGTAGTGTCTTTCATTTGCAATTGCTCTCAACTGCAGGAACAGTCTGAATGAATCAGAATTAGGTCTAGTTACAGCTGAGCTGTGGAAACCTGCTGAGCCATCATAACTAGAACCCTGGATCCCAGAAACTGTCATAAATAAAAGCCATTATGAATAATACCTCATGCCACTTCTGACTGTGAGCATATGGCAGGAAAAGAACTACTTTATGCACCTATTTGAATGTTAATACAAGGAGCTTTTCTCTGATGTTGCACAAAAACATCAGTTTCTAGTTATTGAATAGTAAGATTTCTAAATTCTGCTTCAAAGCTTCAGTATGCCTCCCTCCTCCTGCCTGTGAATTGAAAATCCAGACCCAGTGTGAGGGAGAATTTCTTTTCTATCAGAAAAGCAGGAGATATGGTGAGGATAGCTCAGGCTCGTGACTCTACAGGGCTGAGTGAAGTGCAGGAATCTTCATCCCCTTTCTGAGGCAAGTTTATCCTGGGAAAAACTAGCCAAATCACATGCAGGATAAGTGATGCAAATGAAGTAAATAAAATATATTAATGCAAATCTGAAGATGGAAGGAAGCAGGGAGGAAGCAAGCTGAGAGCAGGAGAAGTGGAGCAGAAGGAAAAGGGATCTCTGAACTGAAGCCTGGAGCACAGGAGTGAGAGGGGTACATGCAATCATCTGCCTGCAGCCTCCTGCTGTCCTAGGCAATAAGACTTAATAGGCTCCTAATTAATACATCAATTTCTAACCTAAAAGCAAGTTACAGGAGCTGTGCAATCTTTACTACAGGAAATCTCTCATAAAGGCTCTGCTTCTGTTCTAATTTGAAAGTATTGTTGTGCCAACCCTGTAATTTCTACTCAAAATGCTCTACTCCCCTCCTTCCCCCTTCCTTACACTCTTCTTGTCTGGTAAATCTGTAGATGACAGTCATATCTTCTCTCAACCATTGCTTTTTCTTGCCTGAAGAAACCACACTTTCAATTTTCTTTCATACGATGGGCTTCTAAGACCATTAAAACCTTCTTTTTGCTCATCCCATCTTAAGTTAATTTTTGTGAGATTATACACAGAGATCCACAGTATTTCAGATAAGGTCATAGCAGACTGGAAATCACCACACTAAAACCAGAACATAGTAACTTATGACCCCAATGAGCTTTTTCAGTTACCTCTGTAGCTGACTAAAACACATGACCTTGGCTTCTCTGCTCCCAGTTGAAGCACCAGTTAATGCCTAGAGTTCTTGTTCATTGTCCCAAAGTGCATAACTTTGCATTTTATACTATGTTCTGTTCCACGTTTATATAATTCCTGATCTCAAGGTCATCTAATTATTTCTATGTAATATGGTAATTCACATTTTTATTGCTAGTATGTCCCACATTTGTGCCATCAGGAAAAAAAAAAATCATTCCAACTTTTGGTATTGAGGTCATTAATGAAAGTATTAAATCAGATTATGCCCTAATCTGATAATTGTACTTCACTAGACACCTCTTGTTTCCCTTTCAGTTCAGACTTTTCACGTTTTTCTCTGAGCCAACTACCACCATCACTTTATAATTCTTATACATAAGCCTCCATCTTAATTAAACTAAGTTACTCTAAATTTAACTAATATTTTTCCATCTAGCACATCAGTAGATGTTTTACAGAAACCTGGAACACTCTTCCCACATATACTTTTTCCATACCTTAGAAATGGGGAAGACCAAGCCAGGTCTGAGTATCCTGCAATCATACAGATGTGTTGCAGCTACACTACCAGGAAGATGAAACAGCTCAGGGGGCAGGAGGAGAAGACAAAAAAAATTATGCAATTAGCTCTGCTTGTCAGCAGACTCAGTGTACCAATCAGGTTTCTAATTCAGCCTTCTTCACATCCTACATCATGAGGTTGGGAAGGCAAACTTGTCCTTTATTGTCCCCTTGTCTTTTATTCTCCTCCCTCATAGAATCATAGAATGTCAGGTTGGAAGGGACATCAAGGATCATTTGGTCCAACCTTTCTACTATTATTGTTTATATCAGATGTCAGCTCTCTGTCAATTTGAGACTTAAAACTTTTCAGGTGAGGGAATCCACCACTTCCCCTGGGAGACCATTCTAATGTCTGACTGTCCTCACATTGAAAAATTTTCCTCTTGTGTTCAAGCAGAATCTCCCAAGGAGCAACTTGTGCCCATTGCCCCTTGTCTTACCCATGTGACTCCTGGTAAACAGGGAGTCTCTATCTTCTTTGTAGCTGCCCTTTAAAAACTGGAACATTGTAATAAGGACTCCCCTAAGTCTTCTCTTCTCAAGGCTGAACAAACCCAGTCTTCTCAACCTTTCATATGGCAGGTTCTCCAGACCTATGATCATCCTCGTTGCCTTTCTCTGGACCCTCTCCAGCCAGTCCGCATCTTTTTTGTACAGCAAGAACCAAAACTGGACTCAATATTCCAGGTGTGGTCTGACATGCAGCCAAGTAGAACAGGATGATGATTTCTTTGTCTCTGCTGGTGATGCCCTTGTTGATGCAGCCCAGCATCCTGTTGGCTTTCCTTGCAGCTGCAGCACACTCTTTGCCCACATTGAGCCTGTTGTCCACTGAGACCCCCAGGTCCCTTTCCTCAAGGCTGCTCTCTAGCCAAGTGGCTCCCAGTCTGAACTGCACTCCTGGGTTATGTGTTCCCAGGTGCAATACCTTGCACTTCCCTACACTGAACTTCATAAAGTTCCTATTAGCCCACCTCTTCAGTCTAAGTCAAATTGGAAGGTGGCTCTCCCTTCTGGGGTGTCAACCTCTCCACTCACCTTGGTGTCATCAGTGAAATTCATCAGGGTACTCTTGATCCCAACAGCCAGGTTGCCTATGAAGGTATTAAGCAGCATTGGGACCAATATATATTCCTGGGGGATTCCACTTGTGACCCATTGTTGTTGGATGGTGAACAATTTACCATCACCCTCTGGGTATGGTCTGTCAGAGCGTTCCCCACCCACCACACAGACCACTTATCCAGGCCATGCTAAGTCAACTTCTCCAGGAGGGGACTCTGGGGAACTGTATCAAAAGCCTTTAGAAAGTCCAGGTAGGTGATGGCCATCACTCACCCTGCATCAACCAAGCAGGTTACTTTGTCATAGAAGGTAATCAGATTTTTTAGGCATGATTTGCCCCTGATAAATCCATGTTGGCTTTTCCTGATCACATGTTTCAATTGATTTGTGATAGTCCTAGGGAGGATTCAGTCCATGACTTTCCCAGGGACTGAAGTGAGTCGTGTCAACAGATATGTCTGCAAGAAGATACCTTTGAATATTCCCCCCCTAAAATCAAGTTTTCCAGAATGGGCAAGAGATCAAGCAGTTCAGCTTGGACAAGACTTCTTCCCATGAATACACATATATGTGTTTTGAAAGCATCTTTCTTACTGTGTGCAACAATAATTCCTGAAACAGCACTCTTGAAAATTATTTGCTCATTGCAAATGCAGCAAAGGAAGGCTTTTTACTGAATCCATATTGGGAGAGTAATATGCATGTTAAATGGAAAAATAATGGGTCTGATATATGCATGTGCAAAATAAGCCCTTTTGTATACTGCACATCAAGTGAACTACAGAGCTTGTGACTGCTAATTTTCATTTGCCAAAACAGTTATGATTTATGGAGTCCTGCTTTATGCTTTTCTCATCTATGACTCAGACTTACTGGTATTCTGTATTGGAGTTAATGCTATCTTATGTTTGAGCATTATATGAAACCCTTTAAAAAGATAGCATAGAAGGAGATTAGTTTCTTTGTTCAAGGTAGACTATCAGCACATTTGGAGCCATTTACAGCTGCAATGTTGGAGTCTGGGGCTAATCTCGTGTTACCTGTACCACTAAGGACACAACTGACACTTGGCCAGCACATGTGGACTTATTAGGAACTATAAATATACCTTTCTGTTCCAAAGCTCCATGTTCCCTTTTTACCCTTCCTGTATGACTTTGTATTTTTGTAATACTATGTTCCTGGACACACACCAGCTATACTTGTGATACTCCCAGCAAAGTTTGATCCAGACTTCAGTAGGATAGGTTTTCAAGTACCATGGGGTCTTGGAAAGGGTCTGAGATACTTATTTCCTCTTTTTGTTTCATGGATGATGCTGTTGTTAGCATAATGTAGGCTCTAATATGACAAGAAACAGAGAAAGGTTAAATGGTGAACTTAATCTCACAATCAGTGCCTTTTCATTTCATTCTTTATTAAAAAGGTCATCTGTAATTAAGGTGCTTACTTATTTAAACACCTATAGAGATAAGGAAAAATTATCTCTCTGAGAAATGCCATGAATACTTAGATAACGATAAGCTATGTGTTTTCCAAATGGCTGACTCTAATTAAATTTGTCCTAAGGTACTTTTACAGAACTGGCTGAAGCAGTCACAGACTGCCTAGCTATTATCTGTAAGAATTTCAGGAAAATAGATGGAAGCCCAAAAGATGGCAAAAGGATAAAACTAGTGCTCCTTTACCATAAGTAGAAAAGAGAATATTATAGACCACACAATTTCAGCACTTGGTGAAATAGTGAAATAACAGTCACACAATGTAGAAGCAATTAAAAGAAAAATAAGAAAAGACTTTCCAAATATAAGGCAAATGCTGGGAAATTCTGGGAATGTACACCATTCAGCTGTACATTTTAATTAAGTAAAATTTAATAATTTATTTTTTTTTTAAAGGAAAAAATAAGTCTTATTTGAGCCTCAAAATTACAGTCTCAGGTCTTGAACTTATTATCCACTTCAGAAGCTTGTACTTTTTGAGTAATTTATACTTCATTTTGACATGTCCATCATTTTTTAGTTGGATGTATGCTGCTATCCAAAATCCATTATTTGTGCCGTGAATTACATAATTCTTATTATTTACTTATAGTGTGGTAAAATTTGACACATCTTTGTTGGCTTTATTTCTAATTTTCACTTTCCAATAAAGGAACCTGGACCTAAATACATTAACTTAATATTTTAATGATGAATTGGTTAACAATTATGGGTGCTTAGAGACTGTTTTTGTAACGTGCTACTGTATTGAGAAGTATACTGAAATGTTGTCCAATCTTTACCAAGTAGTCATGAAAACATGACTTATTTCGGACTAGTTTTATCAGGCAATTATTGATAGCTGTATAATGAACGCCAGGAAAAGGATTCAACTGCTTCTTTCAAACCATCCTTGTCATGTGGTGTAACCAAAAGAACCAATATTCTTTCAGTGACTGCTTAAATGACAGAAGAAATCCCTACCAGAGCTAACTGGGAGGCCTTCTCCCCCCCTAAAGCAATCATTGTTCAAGTGTATTATTAAACACTCATATGTCCATGACTCAAGATTATTCTGCACGTTTTGAAGGTTGTAGCACTGCTTCATCTCAAATGAGTGCAGCACAATGTAGTAAAGAGAAAAAAACAAACAAACCACACTTGGAAGGAAAGCAGTGGTTCAAGATGAAATTAAATTAGCTTTTTTTTTTTTTTTTCCTAGCAGTGGTAATTCTCCATCCCATGTTACCACACTGTCCAAAGCCATAGCAAAACCACGTTTGAAATGGAATTTCAAATAAAATCTAGAAAGTAGTTTTAATATCATCAAATGAAAAAACAAAACAAAACAAAAAAACACAAAAGCAGGGAGCTATATGTCATTTTGAAAAATAAGACCATGATATCTGACTACCTGCTTTACCACCAATAGCTGCTATCACTAGCTAGAAAATTATTAATCAATCACAGATTTATTCAGCTTCACATTTTGAACAACATCTAAGCATATTTGTGAAATGCATCACCAAGAAGCCATCTGTGCATTTTCAACTATATTATTTATATTTCACAAAACTAAGCGGCTGTTTTTCTGTGATTTTTCTGAGCCTTTAAAATTGGCTTTCGAGATCCAAAGCCACTGAGGCTATAGAACATAAAACACAAAGTGTCTATTTCTACGTTTGCCTGAAAGCATGATGATGAGAAAAGCTTACAAGATGCACAGAGAAATTCCTGGTACAGTTATGTCTTCACAATCTCAATTAGAAATAAAAGTAATTGCCAGGATTCTTTTGAAATCAGCTTAATTGTCCAAAGTCACTCCTCCCATTAGAAAGGGTCTGATAGTAAAGGTAGGAAAGCAAACCTGATCTCCCGATAAGGAAAGCAATAAGACAATATATTAAAAATAATTATTATTTCTAATTCTATTAGGGTGAAAAGCTTAGGTTAATACTGAGCCTATATTATATGGGTAAATAATTGAAAGAAATGGCATTTTATCTCCTGTGTACTACATTTCCAAGCACATATGTGTTGTATTTACTGGAGGGCAGATAATATTTATGTTGAATACAGAAAGTAACAGTGAGTCACTAAATCTGAGATTTTGTTCATTGTTGCTGCCTGAACCAATATAAGCCATTTTGATTAAAATGGTAATGCATACCTCAATACACGCAAGTATAACATGCGCTTTAAACACTATATTCTGCAATTAGTTACATTTCATCTCAATATAATACATTCCTCTTTATTGTAGAAAAGAAACTGTTCTTTGTTGTTGTTGCTTCACAACACACAATAGGGGTGCAGCTTTAAGAGACTAGATATAGGTGGGAAGCTTAGGAGGAATAAAGAGTAATTGTGTCTTTTGATAAAATCACAAGATCACAGAATAATTCCAGCTGGGACATGGGAAGGTTTCTAGTCTAACATCTTGCTCAAAGTCAGATCAACACGATTTCAGACCAAGATGCCCAGGGCTTTGTCCAGTCAGAGCCTGAAAACCTCCATGAATGGAGAGACCATGACTTCTCTGTGCAGATTCTTGCTGTGTTTGTCTACCTTTACAGGGCAAGTGATCCTACCAGAATCATCTCAGTGACTTCCCCTAAACTCCCTTCTGTTCCCTGAGGTCTTTCTTGTACTTGGGAGTCCCCAGTTTGCATGCAGTGCTATAGATGGGGCCTAATGAGTTTTTAAATCCAACCACTTTCTCCTTCATATTCCCAAAAATGTCTTCTGAGAGGATTTGTTCCTAGAAACAAAGCAAGTACAATGACCTGTATTTTCTGTGGTCATCCTTCTTGCTATTTTTAAAGACTGGTGAGACACAGCTGTCTCACACCAAAGGGTTTGCTCCCCTCAGCTTCAGGGTCTACACTGCTACCTGCCTCCCTCAGTCCTGCCATTTCACAATCACTGCACTCAAGGCTGCCATTGATTATCACATCCTCAAGAAGATCCTGTGAGCTGCAGATCACAGCTGGCAATCTAACTTAGCACCAGCATTAAGAACTTACCCAACACACTCCAGACACTCCTCATATTGCTTGTCTCCCAGTGTGCCACCCTTCCAGGCAGGGAGAATATTTTCCTATAAGGACCTGGGTGTGTGATCTGCAAATTTCCTCAGAATGCTCAAGAAGGACTTAATTCCTTTGTATGCTTACATCCCAACCTGTTTCCTCATTTAAATACAAACTGTTACCATCAAAGCTCATGTATTCTGTTTAAAGTCCTCCTTACCAGAGTGCCAAGCTTCTTCATTCACCATCTCAATTGACTATGCATCCAGCTGTTATCTTGCAGGATGTGTCAACTCTTACCCAAATTTTTCCCCCCACCTCTTGGATCAAGGAGGGCTAACCAGGTCCTTCACTTGCACCCCTAAAGCTCTGCAGTCACTCTTGATTCATTCCACACCAGCGATGGCAGTAGCATTGCTGCTTATGGTTGCATATAGAATACAGGGCAATAGCCCAAGAACCAGAGCAGAAAACGAGAGAGTAATTTTAGCCTTGAGTATCCAAGTAATCAGAGCAGCAGCAGCAGGTTAAGATGTGGTCTGAATGAATGGCAAAAATCACACTGGCTAGAGCAAGGGAAAACTTCATCCTGGCTGTTTGTAGTTTTAGGCCTACTCCCTGCTGGTTTTGACTGTGCCAGGTGTAGTCCAAAGTTATGGTCGTCCTGAAAAAGGCTAAGGCAGAGCCAGCACCACTGGAAACAGGAAACCTTGGCAGGGCTCCCCGGAGCAGGGTTTGGGGCACTCTTGAGACCAGCACTCCTGCCACAATCACATTTTGGCCAGGAAAATTGTTAACACTGCAGTGAGCTAACACTCAGATAAAATTTTTAAAAGCACTTTGTCATTTAGGCTCACGCAAAATCTTGTTCTCACAAGTAACATATTCTGGGGCCATAATGTAATATTAAAATAATCAAGTTTATTACCTGCTCATTTTAATTAAATGCTTATACGTTTTCCCTAGAGGAAGAAAATTTTAACATTAAACAATTTAATTTGAAGTAAATGGGCCTCTAAAACATGTATCATTTACTCTGATTTGATTTACCCTGCACAGAAGATTCCTATTCATAAAGTATTAATACAACTTAGACCAATTAGATAAGTTTCACTTGTGTCCTTCTTCAAATCTTTAGGCTCTCCCATCTGTCAAAAATATTCAGGCTGCTGAATGATAAAGCCTTGTTGCTATGGCAATTAGTTGCATTACCTAGGTGACAGTGCTGGCATGATGTCACCACTAAAGTGATCTAACTCCCGAAATATTTTTAGTGTCTGCTGCAGATGGACCACAGTAAAAAAAGACCACTTATCAACAGTCCAAAATACTCACAGGTGATAGGAAGGAAGGTGCAGCTTGATCACTGTTGGTACTACCTGGAGAAGTACAGGTTAAGAGCAGAGTATACAAGTGGATCATCTTCATTCAGCAGTGCTACCAGAGAATGACAAGCAAACATAAGCAAGAATTAAAAAAAAACACCAAACAAAACAAAACAAAAAATTGCTCCCACCACATCACTCTTCTAATTCACTTGAATAACATAAAGGTGCACTCCGTGGATGTATGCATTTGCATATTTTAAGCTTTGGTATGGATATTTATGTAGTATTTAGTCACACTTCACTAAGAGTTAGGGTCCCATCGTACCAGGAACTGTCCAGGCAAACAAAATATTTGTTAGCCTATGCCCTCCTCCCTGAGCTTAGACATGGAGATTCAGGTGATGATGATGCAAGAATTTGTTGCTGCTATTTTCCTGGTTATCTAATTTATGAAAGCTTTTTATCTCCTAGCCATGCTAATTCCTAGAGCCCACAGTGCAACTGAAGCCCACAGGTCACAAATCTGGAGGCAAATAAAAGAACAAGGATGATAATATCTGTTATATTGTGGGGGTTTTCTCTTCCCTTGGCTTTGCCTCAGATTTCTTGGGCATCTTGAAGTTAGCTGTTGCTACTTGCATAATTAGCAACTGGATTGCATCTGCTTTGGCCAGGGAATCTGTGTAAAATGAGACAGGATTTCTCTTCTACTTCTTGCTCAGATTAAACTCCATGTTTTGGAAACTAGCCAGGGAACCAGTAGTTACAGGAACACACATAGCTGTGTTAATGCAGATGAAGTACTTCATTAATCTTTAAGTGTTCAGACTGATCAACAAAAATGTTATTTGCACTGTCGCATACACTAGGTCTCCTCTTCCCCTGCCAGGCTAGTTTATAAGCAACTAATTACAACCAAGTGAGGAATTTGCAGCAAAAACCAATGAGAGGGAATCTCTTTTTTTTTTTTTTTTTTTTTTTTTTTTTCTGATGAGCAATTGCTCCCAAAACAAATAAATTACTAGTCTACTCATTATTAAAAATTATGAGGCTATGCTTACAGCAGTGGTCTTTGATCCATTAACCACCTTGGTTAGCCATATAAATCATAACAGATGAATGCTAGTTACTAAACATTACAATTTGTCTCTTCCATCACTTCCCCCTGCCCCTCAGACTTTGTCAGGAAAGCTATGTCCTGCTTGTATATCAGTAGCCACTCTTTGGTCATCCTTTCTTTCCAAGTATCCATTGATACAAATCATATTTGTGGCAAACGTCTGAACTTTCCTAGTTCAACATGTAGCTCATGCCCTCCTTGATGTTCCCTGCCTGACATGCTACCATTGCAAAGCTGAAAAAGACCCATAGCAATAATGTAATAATGTCACTGGAGGGGAGGGAGGGGGAGGGGGGAGAAAAAAAGGAAAGAGCTTCTTTGATGAAGATGCAGGCTGACTTTACAGTTGTAGGGACTGCACTACCCTTACTCCAAATTGTCAACAAACCGCCAGAGGAATCCTACACAGAGACACACTACTAACATGGTCAAAGGTCACATCAGTAATTTCTCTGTCAGAGGGATTTGTATTTCATATTGGTCTTCTGCTGAGACATGGAAGTAAATTAACGCTGGTGACATGACCTTTACTTGCTGGCCTGAGCATCTTCATTAGGGCTGAAGAAGAACATTGTTTTCTACCAGAAGCCACAGCAAGCCTGTCTTTTGCTAAGCTGCCCATGCCTTATTTCTTATTTCTTATTATTTCTTATTTCTATTTGATAGCACATTGATACTCAGCTCTCTGAACATTCTCTGACTTTCTGCTTCACTGACAATGAGCACAGATGAGATGTCAGCAGCCCACATTGCTGAAGATCCACATAAGTAGCTTGGCAGCACAGTTCAAGAGGTGAGTGAGGTCACACAATGTTCACCTTGAGCATCTGTGAAAAACATCTGCAGTTTGACTAAATGGCTTTCGATGAACCACTGAGAACTAGAACAAGGATTACCATATGCAGCTGAGACAGGGGAAATATTAAAGCTCACTTATGAACAGTCACAGGACCCACCTAAAACTAGTATAATAGAAGTTTACCTAATCTAGCTGCTCAGTTAACAATTTTCTTACCACTCTGAGATACCCAGGACTCTTGCATTTTGGGGACATCAGCATTTATGTGGGGTTTGGCAGACCTCTCCTTCTCAGTGCCCCAAGATGTGTACACTGTATCTTCCACTTTATTCTGACTAAACATCTGTGTTGGATTAATGACAAGCTTCATTAGATTGCATATTGAAAGGTAGAGGCAAACATTCAAGTAAGAGCTTTATCCTGTAGGTAGAGAAGACCTTTCAATTTCCTAGATATCTTTCTTCAAGCTCCAGGAGGCATTTTTGGCCTGTGCTGTATGTTGATTCTTGGCTTCATCAGTGTAACCCTGAGGCAGATACTGAATGACTGTGTATTTAGGAAAGAAAGTGACTGCCCCAACAGGTGGCAAATTCAAATAACCTTTCCTCATTACACAAAAAGGTGTGCAGAAACATACAATAGCATCTGCTAAGTCAAGAACCCAAGGATCATTTAACAAATAAATAACACTCAGCTACCCAACATTGCGCTGTGAAGCAGCTTAGTTTATGAGCTAAAAATCACACTCTCCAGCCAAGAAAACCCAAACCACCAACATTTAGAAAAAACATCTAGTTAGGTAGGAAATAAGTTGCTCAAGCAAGAACTGGTCAGGGCATCATCTATGAGGACTGAGAGTTATAAGAAAATAAATTGCAACTGGTCAGGAACTCCATGTTTTATCAGTTGTCAGTAAATTGATCAGTAAATGGTTACTACTGTATGTATTTGGACCTATGTATGCTTCATGTGTGATAAATTTTAGCTTAGAGAAAAGCATTTAAAAGGCTGCTAACTGTTACAAAACCGTGTGACAAATTAAATCCCCCCTATCCTTACACCTTGCTATGGTGAACTCATTAAAAGCAACCAAGAATACTGTCTAGCTCCTGTCATGAGGGAGACACTTTCTACAGAAGGAAACCTCAACTCATCAAAAGTAATATCCTCTGAAGAACAGCTTGCAGCAGTAGTACCTATGTTACAGAGGTAAGCACACCCAGTTTGTACACAGTAGTTTATACATAATACCCGTAATATACTAGTTACACAGAACATGCTCAAACTGGACAGGGTAAAGCCTTAAAAATCCATAAATACATACCTTAAAATCCATAAATACAAACCTTAAAAACACTATGGATTTGCTTTCAGCAAAATTAAGAAAAGGCAATCTTTTAGTTTTTCCTTAGAGGCATCTTCACACAAGCTTTGCAGTTATCATATTAGTGCAGGCACAAGCATATCAGAAACTATCAGCTTTAATATAGGCTTGCTTTATTTATTTTAAGCTTGTGTTGATGTTGGAGGAATATAGTGGGAAACATTCTGGTATAAATTTCCTATGAACTGTTCCTGATTTTCCAAGATGCCTAAGGTACTCATTGATTCTTCCCTCAAATACAATACCTCAAAAACTGACATAGCAGAAACATTATGTCATCCAGTATCAATTTAGAAAAAATGTAAAATGTATGCAGCATCGACAGAAATGCCTTTAAACCCACAGTTCATGTTACCCTTGGTAACCAGTACTGCCATGCTCTAACATATGAGTATTTAAGGCTTGTTAGAAAACTGCAGCTCTGACTATTTAGGACATACATATACGGGCACAGATCCATTACCCTAAAAAGTATGTATTTGCAAATAGCGCATTTTCAACCACAGCCATTTTATTTATTATTTGATTGAAGAAAAATATTTCCTTTATTTAATAGTTCTACAGGTCAGCTTATGACAAGCACTTAGAAACACAAAGATGTTTTGTTTATGGTACAAACTCACAAAAATCCGTTTTTTAGCTAGGGGGCGAAGATCAACTATTTCAGCTGATAATTTTCCAGTTCATAGGAAGTGGTCAGCTCTGCAACTGCTGTATTTTTTGCCTGTGTACATTTCTCTCTGGGAGACTGAACTCTGCCACCAGTGGTGCCAGTCATTTGCTGTTTGGTTTAGTGATGTCCCCCAGAGAGGACCTGAAGACTTGACTCTTTCTCAAAGACAGCATCTTTTTTGGGTTAAATTTACAAAAATAGATTTCTTCAGCTGGACATCAGCTGAATGGACAGGTCCCACATAGCAGAGAGAAAATCCTCTTTTCCAGTTTCCTCTTTATGCTACAGCACAGAAACAGATGTACTGATAAAAGTAGGACTACTTTTTAAGGAGGTAAGGGCTCGTTTTCTCCTTAACCAAAGAGATAAATAAGAGCCAGCACTCCCTTCCTATGTTTCCTCATCTCTTTTTTCATTTGTAATCCTCCTGCATAGTGCAAATTGCTGTATATTTGCTCGTGCTTCCCCACTGCCCAACAGTCACATCAATTACAAAGGGAGAAAAGAAAATGAAACTGCTTTTTTCTTCTCGAGCCATAATCTTCAACAAATCTCAACTATTCTTGCTACTAAGATGTGCCTTGGCTTCCTTGCTCTCACTCAATACAATCTGTTCGTATCCAAGGACAAAAACATCCCTTTTGTTACTAAGAAGTGGCCTTGTAGAGCTCTCAAGTTCCTGAGGGAGTTCAGCTTCACAGAAGATTAATTTTCTTGCTGAGGAATATCCTATTGTGACATCCATGTTTTTCCTGTCTTTTTAAAATGTAAAGAGCAAGAAGTAACACGGAGATTACTAACTATATCTAAAAATAGTGAATTGTTCACTATATTAATATGTATCTTTAGAAGTCAACACTGCTGCACGCTACTCACAAGTATTCCCAGAGTCTCTCACCTTTACCACCTGCAAGACACTTCAATATTGTAAGACTCAACCCTGAAACACAGTTTTAAAAAATATTTCTGACAGTCTGCCTCACTCATATCAGCATCTTTTCACAGCACAAACAGCCTTAGTGACTTTAGGTACACCCAGTGAACTATGCTCTGGACACACTGTGTTTCTATGAACCATTACTCAAGGCCACCAAAAGCAACAGAAAGACAAGAGGGACTGAAGGCCATGTTTGCTCTAGAAAGTTTGTTAAAGTCGTGAGTATAGTTCTGCATTTTCTTCACATGCACAGCATACACATGGAAAGAAATCTGCTTGACCTTCCCCTGAGAAAAAAGAGGATCATTCTGGTGCCATTACAAATGGAAGCCTGATTGATATTTGCTTTTGCAATCGAAGGAGAACTTGGTTTTAGTTCACCAGTATTCAGAAAGTCAGGGGTTTTGCTCAGCTGAATGGCTATGAAAGGAAATTTAGACCAGAAAGAGGAGAGAGGTGGTTGGAATATAAACAGCATGGGAAAAAAAAAAAAAAGTAATGTGAAATCACAACTCTTATTTTAATATCATATTAGCCCTTGCTTTGAGGAGTGGAAACTGAGTGGGCACAGCTTGTCGGAGGGTAACAGTAAAATTAGAGTATTGGTTGTGCGCCAAAATAACCAATCTAAATAATTTAACTCCCTTTCTTCATTCAATGTAAGCAGTTTCAACTATTTTGAGCACTCATTTCCCCCTCTTTTGTCCATCCAGGATTCTTAAAATTAAAGCATGAGAGACTATTAAGTGTGACTGAAAGTGTCCAAGTAGGTGGCCCCACCTTACACATCAACAGATGCTCAGAGCATTTGACAGCTTATCAGCACATTAAAAATAATATGACTGTAGTTGTTGCCTGCCACTTTTCTTTGTTACAGTCTGGGTTCATAATGTATTTTTTTTTTGTCTCCAGAGTATCCTCCTTAAACTGATTGATCTTTAAATGCAGAAAAAAGGTCCACTAATACAATTTCACCATCATTTTCAGAGCTATTTAACTGTGAACCCTGATGTGTGAATTGATGTGTGAGCACCTCATCTGGCAATTTCTAAGTAAAATATTTCAGTTGGCAAATTTAGTTAACCAGTGTATAGTTAGAATATGAAAAAGGAACTTAATTCATAGAGTACATAAGACTTCTAATATAATGCTTTGCATTCTAACAACAAAGACCAAGTCTTGAATCTTAATTTCTTTGTGTTTAATCAGGAAGTCCACAAGAATTACTGTTATATGTATATAACCTAGATCAACTATGATTTTTTAATATAATCGGAATCAATCCTTCCTCCCCCCTTGCAATGTGATATTTTTCTGCTCTGCACAAGAAGTAATGAATTAACACAAGCTGCTGAAGTCCACTCAGTAAATATTTTCACCAACATAAAAATAAATTAAAAATAAACCACCTTTATTTTAGTTAGTCTATTAAATTCAGTATGTATTAATATGAAAGAGGAGGACACATAGAATAGTTGATTCATCATGACTCTCAGTATTATGGTGGCAATTATGGAAAAAATCTTTACAGCAGCATTCTTTCATGTATTAGTTGATCATTAGTACTCATTTATTAAAACAGGATTTTTAAGTATGCATGAGAAGTAATGACAAAAGGACAAAATAATAATAAAAAAATGGGTTTGGAGAGCATAAAATTAAAGGAGAAAATGAGAACATAGTCTGAACTAATTATTACAAAAAGACTTACATAAAGAGTACCTGGATTAGTCAATAACATGAACTGTTTTAGTCCACTTGGTTTTAAGATATTTTATCATCACTGCTTACTTCCATAGAAAAGCGAGGAGGTTGTGGAAACTCTACAGAAGACATAAGAATAAGTTACAATCAGAACAAGAACGTAACTGAACATGTGGAAGGAAAGGAGTACTAGAAAATAGTAAACTCTGAAGAACACATTTTACATTAGAACATAACTTGCAAAATGGTACCAGAAACTGTATTTATCTGTGGCTTTAAAAGAAAGACTTACAAATTATTTTATCTCAATTTAAAGTACAGAGCTCAATTTACAGGTAAAAAATATGGGTTATGGTCAGTACTGGAATCTAAGCAGGGTGGTTTGGGTATTTTTTTCCAAATGCCTACTCTACCAACAGTAGTGAAGTTTTTTTAATTTTATTTTATTTTTATTTTTATTTTTTTTTAATTATTATTATTTTTATCCATTCTACTGATCAGCCACTGCTGGCAGAATGTGTTCTGTGACAATGCTCAGTACAATGCCAGTCTCCTCCCAGCCTGGAAGAGAACCACCACTTCCAACAGACAAAATAGCCCCTGTGACTCAAAACCTTGTGTCCAGCAGAGGACATAAACATGAGCAAAAAATGCTAGAACAAGATATGATGCTCCCCTACAGTACTGTCCCCCAAGCTGCCACTCATGCAACTTCCTCCTCAGGATGCTGGTGTCTTTTGGAGTTAGCAGCTCCATGGCAGTGTTCCATTTCTCTGGAAAATTGCTGTGGCTGTCCAAGAGCTGTGTTGCTAATAGGTAGAAGGCTACTACAAGCTGACCTTTGCTGTAACAGATATAATTAAATTTTAAAAAGGGACCACAGCACTCAGAGATTTTCCTATAAAATATCTGCCTTTTAAAATAGAACTATAAAATAATGAAAATAAGATTAAAAGAAAAAATAAAAAATGCTGTCATGGTTTAGGCCTAGCTGGTATCAACCAGGTCTCAGCTCACTCAGGCCCCCATCCCCTACCATGTGATAAGGAGAAAATGCCACGGAAAACTCATGAATTGAGGCAAGGACACAGAAGTTTTCACTCCCTCGTTATGGTCACAGCCAAAACAGATACGGTCAGCTTGGGGAGAAAGAAAAAAATCGATTTAATTAATCAGAAAAGGAGAAAGAAGAAACAAGACCCAGCCTAAATATATTCCTCCCCTCACCCCTCCCTTCTTCCCAGGGGGGATTTTAAGATCTGTATTCTGGGGAAAAAGGGTTGGTGGCAGGGTTTTGAGTGTGGGTGCTTTCAGGTTCTTAAAAAAACAAACAAACAAACAAACAAAAAACAAAAGAAAACCACACTAAACCAACTTATCTCAAGAAAGTACTGAAGTGATGTTGAGAGAAAAAAATAAAAACACCCCACACTGATCAGAGTTAGGAAATCAGGTAGCAAATAACAGTTTAAAGCAAGTTATGATGTGGTACAATAGCTGTTAAAATCTTAGAACAAGCAGACAAAATAGTTCAGCAAGATGCTAAAGCTACTCTGGACCGTTAAAAGGGAGTGAAGTCAAACACTGAACAGCTAAGTTATGAAGAAGAAAAGGAGTTAAACAAAGAAAAATTTATTTCCACACAAAACACAGTTAAGGAAAAGTAATACTTCTTCATCTGGATGTAGGATGGAAAAAATATTGGAGAATACTACACCAGTGACTGCTCCACTCCCTTGCTTACAGTCAAAAGAAGATGGAACTGGATAGAATCTGCCAGGATTCTGATATCAAGTTTATATTATTGTGAGTACCATTTTAATTAATTCACCAATCTTAGAGTTCAGCTTTTTTGCCTCTACTACTCCAGCTGCAGGCCATCCAGCATGCTTTTAGGCCAGCATTTTCCTTAACTAATTCCTCTTTCTGCAACTCACATCCCTCCCCAGCGGTTGTTTTCTGAGCAGAACAAGGCCACTTGCCTGATACAGGTTCTCCATTCCTACAGCCCCTTCTTCTCATTTTTCCATAATGAATTTCTAATGAACACTCATGACAAGCTTCAGATGCTACTCCAGATATTGAAGTTTCTCCAAGCTGCGAAATCTTCCAATCACATTTGGGTCTTTTTGCACTTTGTTTAGTGTTATTAGTGCATGAACTTTCATGATCTTGTGTGCAATTATTTCATTCCCAACTAATGCACCTAAGCTGCATTCCAGAGATGTCTGAGTATGCTTTGGCATTCATTTAACTCAAGCACTGAACAAACCGCGTAAGGGGCTCTTTCTCTCTCATCTACAAAGTTATTGCTGTCTGATGAGTGACACCAGAACAATACTTCATATAAGAAACATCCAAGTGAAGCTACTGATTAATGCAGACGCTATGAAGACAAAAAAACATCAGAATTTGGCAGAAATAACTTTGTCATTAAGCAATTCAATCTCTAAGTGACAAAATGATTTGCAGATCACTGCACTGACTTCTCTGCTTTTCCTTCTTACACCCCAGCACATTATGAACAAGATTGTCATTTGAGATCTTTTTCTTGCTTCTCATCTTACATCACAAGTTTATCAGAAGGCTTCTGTCATCTTCTTGCAAACACAGGAGTAAGAGGTTTGGATCCAACCCCAATTCAAACATTGTAAAATGCAGTAGAAATGGAGCTGTTAATCATGGTGAAAAAGCACAACACAGCATAAGGAGAAATTAAATGAAAACATGCAGCTCAGCTGGAGATCTGGAGATATCTTAAGGAGAGAGATGGTCAGACAAGAATGAAGGAGACCCTTATCCTAACTTCACACACTTAAAGACTTGTGGCATGGGTATAAAGCATTTTCAAGTCCTATTCTTTCTGTTTGGCTTGGCTGGGGAAAAATTAACATGGGAGTACACAACTACACTCACTGCAGTGAAGCCAGGCTGCACAGGACTCAACAGAGTAGCTATGCAATGTCACAAAACTTACTAAATGGGAAACTCACCTGAACAAGGTGAAGATATTTTAGAAAAAAGTGGAGGCAAGCCCAGAAAAATGTTCTCCAAATAGTGTCTTCTAGTTGTTAAAAAATATAAAATAGACTCTCATCCAGGAATACAAGGGTCTTGTCTGCAATGAGATTAGCTCTTTGTGGGCAAATAACAGAGTCTTCCTTTGAAGTGGGCTGAACATATCTCTAAGGTAAATACCTTTCCTCTTGTAGTGAGCATCATAATTTTCATTAGGCTCCGTTGCTGAAAATTTTGAGCTAGCCAATGATCACAGTTGCTCATGCATTGAATGTATCATCACTGTGCCAGTACTGACCCAAGACAGAGCATCTGTCATTCCAGGGATAGGAATGCTATGATTATGAGCAACAAGTTATTTAATACAATGATAAGCTAAAGAACAAAAGTTATGAACCACCAGCACCAGGATATAAGGCTTGAAAGGGACAAATAAACTGTCAGTGGTATAAATATTCCAAAGATCCTGTTTAAAGAAAAATAAAATCCAATATTTTCCCCATAGGAGGGGATACTATGAAAATACTCTGTTCATACAGTTAAGAAGTATGTGTAGTTAGGGATGTTTACATCCACAGCATCCCTCAGTGGGAGAGTTTCCCCCCGTGCACGTCCATGACTCCACTGCAGTCACACATTCATTAACCCAGAATGGCTGCTTTTGCTCTCCTTCTGCAGGCTGTGATTAATGTGTTTGCCTTGAAAAGCAAGCTGTTCTGTGCCGTCAGAACACTGAAGGTGTGCTTTAAAAGTGCATATGGTTCTCAAAAGCTTTACAGCATATTTTGCCATACCTGGTCCAACAGTGTGAGTCCACGTCCCCTTACAGACCTGCCTGCTCCTATTGACATTACACATGACTTGATTCCTTTGCTAAAGAGGCTTCTACCATTGTTCTACAATGCACCTAGCTACACAAATTCTAGAAATAAACACAAATATCAACAAAAGCAGCCTTATTATCAGACATGTTAAAAAATGTACAACTCTCAGTTACCATATAGAAAAATCACATGTCTAGGTGCCTAACTTCTAAGTATCTAAAATTTTTTTCTTAATTATTTGCTGGAAAGCCTTTGATCTGCAATATTATTTTTTGAGTTATATTCTAAGGGACTCTTTGCTATCTTTCAGATGATCAGATCTCTATTCTGCAGATCCGGGCTCAGGGTGTGTGTTGGTCTCTGAAAACCCATTTCTGTATCAGATGATTCATTTTCTGCAGATGATGAGGTACATGTGCAGCCACCAATAAAACACACCCACTCATAATTTCTTACCTAATTGCTACATTTATAAGTTTCTCATATGGAAATCTACTGGTTGTTTTCCATACAGGTGCAGCCTCAGCTTCTCTGCAACAGAGAACTCACATGTGAAGATGAGCAAAACATTGCTCATTTTAGGTTTGCTTAAAATCAAATACTTCTGAAGAATCTGTCATCCTGAACTAATTGATAGTGTAGGGCTTTAGACAGTAGAAGGACATAGCCCTCTTTGTGGTCTGCACATATAAAGTACAAAAAAAGTAATTTTTTAAATTAAAAAAAGTAATCTCTGGTCAGGGTCCAGAGGGTGGTGCTGAATGGTGCTGCATCCAACTGGCAGCTGCTCATCAGTGGTGTCCCCCAGGGATCAGTGCTGGGCCCGGTTCTGTTTAATATCTTCATTGATGATTTAGATGAGAGGATTGAGTCCATCATCAGCAAATTCACAGATGACACCAAAGTGGGAGGGAGTGTAGATCAGCTGGAAGGCAGGAGGGCTCTGCAGAGGGACCTGGACAGACTGGAGAGTTGGGCTGATTCCAAGGGGATGAGGTTCAACACAGCCAAGTGCCGGGTCCTGCACTTTGGCCACAACAACCCCATGGGGAGCTCCAGGCTGGGCACAGAGTGGCTGAGAGCAGCCAGGCAGAGAGGGACCTGGGAGTCTGGATTGACAGGAAGCTGAACAGGAGCCAGCAGTGTGCCCAGGTGGCCAAGAAGGCCAATGGCATCCTGGCCTGGATCAGGAACAGCGTGGCCAGCAGGTCCAGGGAAGTGATTCTGCCCCTGTACTCAGCCCTGGTGAGGCCACAGCTCGAGTCCTGTGTCCAGTTCTGGGCCCCTCAGTTCAGGAAGGAGATTGAGGTCCTGGAGCAGGTCCAAAGGAGGGCAACCAGGCTGGTGAAGGGACTCCAGCACAAGTCCTGTGAGGAGAGGCTGAGGGAGCTGGGGGTGTTCAGCCTGGAGAAGAGGAGGCTCAGGGGAGACCTCATCGCTCTCTACAACTCCCTGAAAGGAGGCTGGAGCCAGGGGGGGGTTGGGCTCTTCTCCCAGGCAGCTCTCAGGAGGACAAGAGGGCATGGACTTAAGGTCTGCCAGGGGAGGTTTAGGTTGGATATTAGAAAGAAATTCTTTACAGAGAGGGTGATCAGACATTGGAATGGGCTACAGGGAGGTGGTGGATTCTCTGTCCCTGGAAGTTTTAAGAAGAGACTGGATGTGGCACTCAGTGCCATGGTCTGGTAACCGCAGCGGTAGTGGATCAGGGGTTGGACTTGATGATCTCAGAGGTGCTTTCCAACCGGACGAATCTGTGATTATGTAATTGGCAGCAAGCTTATCTAGAGATTAAAGGTAAGCTCCAAATGGGTGGAAATTCCATCACTGCCCATAACAGTTATTTTTTCCCTAGTCACATTTTTACTGCTACTTTAGTTTCTTACAAGTAAAACTGTTTAACAGCCACACATTTAAAACCAAACCAAACCAAAACAAAACAGAAGACATATTAGAAAAATCAGACTACTTCATCTACAACAGTGCCTACAGAGCTGTATATCTTAAAGGCCCAGATTTATGAGGCAGAAACATTGCTTAAGGCAGTTTTCAAGAATAGGTACAGGAGGCGGAGATTACAGACGGGAGGGTATTGTGGTTAAAGGTTATAAAACTGCATTTACACAGTCCTCTTCAATAGCTACAGAATTAACTTAGCTATTTCAGGAAAAGGACAATTACAAAATCATCAGTGCTGCAGAGACATGGGGGAAAAGGAACTTTTTTTTTTCAGTGAAACTCCTGTCAAAATGGAAAACAGACAATTTATGTAGAGGTATCAGAGACAAAGTTTCATCTATAGAAACTTCAGTTTATAAGCAGACTGTGGGAGAAGGAGAGAGGACGAGGTGTAAGAAATTTAACATGCTTTCCAGGCACAGACTGTGACAGTACTGTTCTCACCTCCTAAAGCCCGTGAATGAAAGGTATTGAAGATTCAAGAATTTTTCTCATAGCAGTGGGTGGCCTAGTCCCAAAATCCAGCTGCCTTTCAGTATGAGACAGCTGAAATCATCTTCACATACACAAGATCTATGATATTATGCAGATTATATCACACATACAAGCTCTAGGTAGTTTTTCTCCTGATGTAATTGACCCCTTGTCCAAGCTAAGCGCATGTCCTGTCACAAAATACCCCAGGAATACCCCAAAAATAAACCAAGTTGTTGAACAAATTTAAATAGCCATTTTCTCTCCCTTTCTAACTTTAATCTACTTCAGACTTCTTGCAGTGTTGACCTGAAGCTCAGCTTTTTTTCCAGAAAAACAGAAAAGGAGAGATAACATGAAGACATGTCAGTCCAGGTTCCTACTTGATTACTTGACACAAATAAGACAGGACTGTCAAGGTATTTTCACATATTGTAAAGCAAATGGATAACCCTTAGAGATGTCCCTCCTGAATTAAACATGGAGATGTTGGGGCAATATGGCAAGCACCAGCTCCTTCCTTCCTTCCTTCCTTCCTTCCTTCCTTCCTTCCTTCCTTCCTTCCTTCCTTCCTTCCTTCCTTCCTTCCTTCCTTCCTTCCTTCCTTCCTTCCTTCCTTCCTTCCTTCCTTCCTTCCTTCCTTCCTTCCTCCCTTCCTTCCTCCCTCCCTCCCTTCCCTCCCTCCCTCCCTCCCTCCCTCCCTCCCTCCCTCCCTCTTTCACACTTTCTTCTCTTTCTCCTTTCTTTCGCTTTCTCTCCTTCTTTCTTTCGCTTTCTCTCCTTCTTTTTTTCCTCTTTCTCTCCTTCTTTTTTTCCTCTCTTTCTTTCTGTCTTTCCTCTTTTCTCTCTTTTCTCCCTTTTTCTTTCCCTCCCTCCCTCCCCAGCTGAGCTTCTCACCAACCAGCACCCCCGAGTCCTTTTCCTCAGGAGAGCACTCAATCCATTCTCTGCCCAGCCTGGATTGTGTTAGGGATTCCTCCAATCCATGGGTAGGACCTTCTACTTGGTCTTGTTGAACTTCATGTGCTTTGGATGGGCCTACCTCTCAAGCCTGTCAAGGTCCCCCTAGATGGCCTCTCTTCCCTCCAGTATTTTGATCAGTGTAAGAAACAGATAAATAAAACTTAGGGCAAGGCTATCAATAGTCAATGCAACAGAGTAAACACACATGCTGCCTATGTAACCACAATCTGTGCAGTTAGCCACTTCTTCTTCAACACTGACCAGAATAGGTTTCCCTCAGAGGAAAATCCCCTTATGAAGTAGTTACACCAGAGCAGTCAGTCTCTTAAAATCCTTCTGGTTATGCCAAGAGGTCTCATGTCAGAAGATTTATATCCCCTTCCTTGTGGCTTATTTCTATAGTCTGCAAGGTTACAGTTTGGAAATCTTTGCTACCTAAACCAGCTGTCTGTTATTTCCTCTCAAAACACCATTGGGATGAGCATCAGAGGCAGTACATGCTTTTTCCCTACATACCTTCTCACTTGTGTTACTTTGGTTTTACCAGTTTCCCTCTTGGATCTGTGCTGTGTGACAAGGTAAAAAAATAACAAAAAAACCTGTTGATGCTACCATCTATCTACTGTACACTATCCTAAGGTCCCCTTCTTTTCACCTCTTTCTCTTCAGTTAAGAGTTCAATTACACCTACAAGAGACTTCTGGTAACACCAAATATTTTCCTTGTTTGGCTTTGCAGACCCTCAATATTCCTTTATAACACTGAAAGTTCTTGTAATTTCTGTAAAAAGTCTTTACACCAAAAAGCTGTTTCACCAGAGTTTAGTTTTTCAAATTATTTCTTTATCATTTACTTAATTGCATGAGAGAATCAGTGCACAGGCTTCCAATGCTTCTCCTAACATCCACCCCTCAATGCAGTGGTTCTGCAGAAATTTAGTGGAAACAGCTTATTACTTAGTGATACCGGTATTAGTCATGTTAGCTTTTTTATGCACTGGTAATCTAAAATGGGTATGGTATGAGTGCTGCACCTCCATCTGTGTCTATATGATGTGCTTATGATTTAAAGGGTGTCTAAATCAGGCTTTAAGGGACTAATCATGGATACTTACTCTAAAAAAACAGAATTAAAAAGTTACTATTTCACTTAGTATTTAGGATCGGTCTTTTTAGCAACTCCCCGACTGCAATATACCATTATTCTTTCAAATATTTTCAAACTTTGAATGAGGCCATCACCTAAAGATCCCATCCACTTTAGACACCAAGTATAGGAGGGGGAAAACATTCTCATTTGGGCACCTAGTCCTTCAGAAGAGTAGCTGGAAGCCAAGTATTACAAGAGCTTCATTTAGATGCTGAAGTAGGATATGAGCTCTTTTGAAAATCACATACTTAGTGGGAAAATCTATAAGCATTCAGTTCAGTAGGAATTATCATCTTTGTTAGGAAAGACACATTTGTTTTACTAGACAAAACAGCAATCGTTTAACTGTTTTTCTCATGGCAAGAAATCCCATGTTCCATGAATTTATGAAAGCATGACCAAATCCTGTATGCTTTATCTTCCCTCTGTATTTGCTGGATGAAGGAAACAGGTAATGTTTGCAACAGGGCAGAAGACAACTGAAAAGCTGATGCCAAGCTTGCAGATTTCAAATATAAGGATATTGTTAAGGGGTGTGTTAGTTCAGCAGGAGTAACTGAAGTCTGAAGACTAAAAATATCAGCTGAAAGAAGACCTTACATAAAGCCTGTGGTATTCTGTTAAACTGTTTCTACTCAACTGATGCTATTAGGATTGTACTTTGATCATTGCTACTAAGATCTTCGGTGTATTGAGCAGTTTCCTTAGTTAGGGAAACATTCAGCATCTGTGAAGTGTCATTTATATATTACATACTTAGCAAGTAAATATTGATTTATTGGTATAGTAGGTTCTTAAATAGAGTACTTCAACCGCATGTACATCCAACTCTGATTTATCTACTACCCTGTGGGAGAGGTAAGGGAGCATAGCTCATGCAACTGAAGTAGTGTTTGCTGCATGCTGGGTTTTGAAAAAACCTTGTACTTCTACAACCTCTGCAAATAACGAACAGAATTCATTGCTGAAAATTTCTCATAACATATTTTCCAGTAATAAACTTGTCCCAAATACAAGTCTGACCATACTCTGCCCACATGCAATACCTTGCCCTTACCAAGATATCCTATTAAGTAACAGTTGAACTTCTTGAGGCTGGTGCATAATCTTCGAGGAACAAAACTGCCAACCCTTACTATTTTACAGAGTTTCATATGCTATCTACTGTTTCCTCCTAAGACCATAAACCTGAGAATATCACACACACTCCCACACATCCAAACACATCTTTCTTTTTAATTATGTTTCTAGCCCTAGTGATTACAGATTGGCTTGGAACTGGAAACCCTGCACATCCCAAAATATCAATACCAACCCAAGAGTAATCTTAGGATCTTCTCACATGCTGAGGGAGGAGGAGACTTGGGAACATTTCTGGTAGGCAAAGTTTACCACCTTGCAGCTTATGCAACATCTCTGACTCACTTGCTGCAACACATCTGCCCGGATGCCTCTGGCAGCACCATCAGAGGTGAGGAGAGGAAAATGCCACCAGGGAAACAGGGGCTGCAAAACTAACCTGGAAGCAGAGATGAAAGCTGAGGAGGACCTGGAAGCTGCCTAGGAAGGACCGGCCTCCTGCAAAGACGGATCACAACAAGCCTTTCTGGAGGCTTTATGCTGAAACACCACCCATGGTTCCTTAAACGATTTGCAGGCAGCATCAGCTTGGATGAATTCAGAGCACCGAGGCTGGAAATGCAATCCACTAAAACCATTTGTAGTGACTGGCCATCAGCACTGTAGATGCCATTACAGCCAATGTCTCAGCTTGCTTAAGCTGCCTTTTATTTTCTAGCACAGTTAAATAATGGGAAAACTGTCCTCTAGTTTGCATTTATTGAAATATAATTTAAAATATTTACTTTCACACATTTTTCTGGCAGCAGAACATATTATGGTTTGGGGTATTTTTTTGTGATTTTTAATTCTTTTTTTAAAGCCAGAGTCTTTAACAAATTAGCAATGTTAATGAGAGGAATGTTAACTACTTGAATAAACATAAGCCATGAAAGAAGTGAAAAATTAAACTTTATCCTCTTGTGAAAGCTGGAGATAATTTCATATCTGTGGGAGGTGCTGACTGCCCAATGTTTGCTTAAACATGTTATTTAAAGTGTCTTATAAATGCTGTTCCCTCATAGCATTAAGCATCACCATTACTGTAGCCATCAGAGATATTTTTATAGTGAATGGAGGGCAGCACATGCATTCTTACTCAATTCATTACAAGAGTAGAGGAAAATAATGACAAAAAAATCATGAATGTGCAACATTTCTGTGATGCAGAATATGAATGGCCAGAAAGGCCAAGCTATATGTCCACCATTTCAGACCACCCTACTTGGTTACTGCATGAATCAAAGGTACACATGGATCTTCTTTTCATGATCATGATCATCCCTGAAAAATAAACAAGTACCAACAGCCTCAGTCAGCCCTTAAGTGTAGAGATAAAAAAAACCCACCAAAAAACCCAAAACAAAAGAAAACAAAAAAACCACCAAAAGCAGCTCAAAATATAATAAAGTGGGTGGGAGTACATCTGCCTTTGTAAAAAATAAAATAAAAATCACCCTGATGAAAAAAAATGGCATCCATACTAATACTGCCACAAGCAAAACTGTAGAACTGTGACCTAAGAATAAACATCAATCTCTTCTACATTGCTGTAGCCTCATTGGGATCACTGTATTTATTAACTACTAAATTTTTCCCATATATCATTTGCTACCACTACTTCATACTTTGCCCTCTATGAGGTCAAAATTTTAAGGCTTACCATAAAAATAAATGAACAAATAAATAAATAAAAAAATATCAGAAAAATATTTGTTTCTCAGTCATTCCAAAACAAAAAGGGTGGTCCCATCCCATATCCTCTTACCTTGGCCTGTGCCTGGAAAGTGAGGATTCATCCAGCTCCACCAAAACTGAACACTCCACCTCTCCCCAGCTTGTAGGAACCAAGACCATACAGCCACCACCATCAGATGATGCTCAAAGCCTTGGTAGCAGCATAGTACAGCATTTATAGAAGAGGTTCAGCCATCTGCAGTCCTGCTTCCAGCCCAGATGCCCTTTAGCAGGCACAGCTACTACCTCTGAACACACTAAGTACATCCCCAAGTCAAGAGACACCAAGATATGACTGTGAGTAGATGAAACTGGAGCAGCTAATTCACCCTAGTAATTCCAGTAAATGCTAAAAGAATATAATCCCTCTTCTGTTCATCTTTGTTCATGGCTGGATTTAAAGCACAAAGTAATCAGATCAGGTCATGGCTATGGTACTTGTTGTACAACAGTTAGTTATTACTGAAGCCATTCTGGGTCACAGGTGTTGTGATAAAGCTTTTGTTTATCATGCATTCACAACACTTTTTTTGAGTGTGAATTAAACCCAGATGCAAGGTGGACTCAGAAAACATCAGGTCTAACAGTTTTAAAGAGGTCAAATAAGATTGCCTCAAAAGGTTAGAGAAAAGAACTAAATTTATGATTCTAGCCAGGTTCAGGCAGGATGAATTGTTTTCAGATGTGTTTGTTTTCAGATGTAACAGCAAATTTTAAATACTCATAGCTGTTTGTAAATTTAGGCAAGAGCTATAAATCTCTTACTTTCATTTGTCAGTTCAGTTAGGTTCCAGTTCTGCAGCTTTACTCAAATATTTGGCAGGATTATACTTCTTCATTTTATATCCTAATCTGACCATTATAGCAACTAATTTATTTGTGTGTAAATTAATTATCTTTAGCTGTTCTGCATCCTTGGTGCTCTCAGAATACTTTATCTCCAGATATTTAAATTTTTCACTCTTCTGCATTTGAATGATTGCTCTTTACATAGATTGCTGTCACAGAAGTGTTTCTTAACTTGTAGCATCTGCAGTCAGAGCTATTATTTTATTTCAATACATTGTCTGGCCAAGGGGACAGAACCCCGTGACTTTGACCTCCCATCCTTAGGGCTCACATTCAGAAGCTGTTATTTTCTCACCAATGCTAATGAAGCTCCTCTGCTCTTTTCTTCTATTGATTCCTTCTCCTGTTCTACCACTATTCACAAGGCAGATTCTTCCCTTGATCCTCTCAAGGCACCTTTAATTCCTTTATTTCTATTTTAAAATCCTGCCAAGCAACCGCTGGGAGATTCAAGTTGAGGGAGAACCTACTTCCTTTCTTTTTTAGTGCCACTGATAGCAACATGAGTTTCAAAGCTGAACTGTGTGGAGTCTAGGTTTTACCCATACCTGCAATATATATTTAAGCTATATCCTAAATCCTTATGGGAACTAAACCACCCACCCCAGCAGCACAAAGTAGGAGCAGGTTTGGCCTCCACTGCCCCAGCTCTTCTACCAATTTTCCCCCAGCCCCTGGGTACTCCCCTGCCACATACATCATTCTCCCACTATACAGCAATTGCAGAGTACATGCATAATTTCTTATTTAACTTTTTCCCCGTATCACCTTTCTTAGATCTCTTTAGCTGCTCCAATATTTGTAAAAGTATAATGATCTATACTGTTATTTGGATAACAGAAGCTTTTCACATTAAGTTCTTGTCTTTAATGTAGACAAGTGTATTTGTGTCTTAGAGGAAAACAGCATCCCCCACATCTTCTTTTTCCAGATTTTCTAAAACTACTAAGCCTTAAAATAAAACAACATATCATTAGATAACAGCTGCCCGAATTTGCTGCTAAGAGACTGGAATTCTGTCTGGAGACATGGAAAAATATATTCTGCAAAGAAGGAAATGAATCTGTAAGAGACTTCATTTGGCACTATGACAAAAGTTCTTTATTCCCGTCACAAATTTCAAGCTTCCCATACAATTTTTTTAAAATAAAAAAAAAAATAATAATTTATAATGTACTGTAGTAAGGCAAAACTACAATTGCCAGATGGTATCTTAAATAATACAAAACTCACTGCACTCAGCTACTGATCCTTGAGAAAGCCACCACACCTCTCCCCTTTTTAATACTTCTTTTGCCTACTTTCTTTCAGAACTGGTTCCATCCTAGGTAATAACCCCTTCCTGTTTTGATTCAATACTAAGCATTGCCTTCTCTCTGAAGTGGGACCATAGATGCTACTTCCCAATTTGAACGTATTTCAAGGGTGAGAGAAAGATGACTGAGAATTTTGTGAGATGATGGGGTGGAGGGTTCAAGTTGGGTCTGGCCAATCTTGCAGTATTATCAGTTATTCCTGCTTGCTCTGAAGTTCTTTCTTGAAGACTTTTGCAAAAATCACACAGCTAATCCTCAGTGTGAGTTTACAGAAAACATGCATCACCCCCACAGTGAATAGCAATGTGAATTTAAATCATCCACTGAGAAATTTGTAGGCTCTGGGTGAAAGCTTGAAGTCTGATGAAGGAGTTGAGCAGTGGTAGGGATCTTCTGGCTGTACTGACCCTGCTCCCCTTGCTCATCACTCCCCTGTAGCAACCCTGCTGTGTGTTGACTGCCTTTCCTGAGACAAGGCTGCAGGACACGTCCAATTTACACTGCAGACACTGCTCCCCCCTGATGGAGGTGGCAGTGAAGACTGTTCAGAGCAAGGAGAATATTCTACATGCATCCCTCATGGTGCCCATACAGATTTGGGAAAGTTAGAAACAGGAGATAAGTGCCACCGGAGCTGATTGCAGACACAGAAAGAAAAAGAATGAGCAGGTCTGCAGCTGCAGAGGGCAACAGGGAGCTTGAGCTCACAACAGAGAACATTAAAGTCAATGCTTCATCCTGACCAGCTGATATCTACAGCATCCTGCCACATGTGCCTTCTATTTTGGTAGCTCACACAAGAGTTTCTTACAGTAAGTCTTCCTCAGTAATGAACTATACAGGAAGGAGAACAGTTTCTACATGTATTGTGTTTCTGTTTTTATAAGCTTCTGAAATTGTGCCAAAAAGCCCCAAAACAACACCCAGTTCCCCCACAACCTACAGATAGGTGAGGTCTTGGAAGCAAGAAAATGCCAGTACAACCATCAGTACAACCTTAATTTGGCCTTCTTATCATTATATAATACACGAGTCTTTAAATTATGATATACATCTGGGATCTCTTTGGATGGCTTGGGTTTTTTCTGAACACACAACGGCATGCAACCTTTCTACTACGTAGACATACTACAGATTGTACACCTATGTCCCAGAATATGATTATTTGTGTGTATTTCAATCATGTAAGCAAAACTACTTTGCAGGCTGAAAATACATCCCAAAAAGCACACTGATTTGCCTACTGGCAATACCCCTCAATAGAAGCTCTATAAAAAGACTTCCAGCCAACTAACTCACCCACATGTCAACCAAGGAGTAATTCTGCTGTGTTCTGAGTACTTGTTCTGCTTCCTTGCTGACAAGCACCAGAAGCAGGGACAGAAAATGCCCTAAAACACAGGCTGTAGACCCTGAATCTTTCAGTTTAATCCTCAAGATAGAAAGAGAGGATGAATCAGTGAACCTCTGCTTTTGACAGGAAAATTGTAAGCAAGCCAACATGAACACACCAAGTATGAGTTACCTGCTGTTTATGTCAAATCACATTTGCTCCATTATTGCAGGCAATATAAACACAGGACATGGCACAGCTTCCTCACATTGGTCCAATGCACAGAGATGTATCTTACAGGGACACATAAGTCTAGAATCATTCCTTCAAGTGCTAACAATCTTTCCCTAGCTCCTTTCATTATTCTGCTCAGAGACAACACCCACCCAGACATTAAACACCGGTTCTTTTTCTATAATTATGAAGAGGGTTTTTATATATTTTTTTTTCATCTTTGGGGCTTCATGCATGCTTATAATCACAAGTTCAGGTCTAAAAGGTACACATTTGCTTACAAAATCAAGTTGGCACTCCTCTCTACTTAGGATTTGGAGAATAATAAAATCTTCCCAGGGAGCATTTAAACATGTATTATCTGCCAGTGCTAATTTTTCGTAAACACTGGAATGTTTATTAAAGACAGACAATACAATTTGGAAATATTCAGCAGCTAGCTAGTAATAGCCAAAACCATCACCTTTGGCACTTCATCTGCAAGTGTTTAATGATGAAAATATCCAAGTTAAAGGAGCCTAATCAGAGAGAGAAGTTCCCACATACTTTTCTGCTCTTAAATATTTAGATCATATAAATACATCAGACATTTAGACTTTTAAAAGTACAGCCTAACTACACCTTTGCCTTCAATTCTGCACTGCCACAAAATGTTGCCTTCATCCACCTGCTGGCAAAAGCATCTGCAATTCAGGGGGAGACCAGAACACCCTGTGCCCTCACTGTGTTGCTAACACCAGCTCTCACGGCACCTCTCTCTTTCTTTTCTTGTTTTCTCCTTTCCCTTCTACCCCTGTTTGGCACAGTCCAGGCCCAGTTATTGCTACTTCTTACACAAACTATGAGGAATTGCATTGATGCAAGAATTCATATCGTCCACCTGAGGTCAGCCTGGTGAACTGCAGGGTTAGCATTTTTGGCAGGCAGAATTTCCCTGTGCTATCACCATTTCTACCCTCCGTGCAGCTTTTGCAGTAACATAGTCTCCATATCAGCTCTCACACACTGACACCAGGAAATGATGAAATCAGTGCTGGGTGCTGCAAGAGACTCAACAGCATCTCTTCAGCTGCCTGTTTCTGCTCAGCAAGGAGCTGCCCAGAGGGAGGCTTCAGATGGCTACAGGACCTTTAAACATAACCCTACCTCTCCAGAAGAAAGATCCTCCTTGTCCTTGCTGCCTCTCACTCACATTTCAGCTCATTATCCAGCACTTCCACAGCAAGACATTGGAGACTCTCCCTTCCTTCATGGCATTACTAGTTAAAATATGCTGTCATTTAAACCATGGAAACAACAGTATTTCATTACTGCTTCTTTTGAAAATTAAGTGAATTACAAGAAATACTACTTTAATTGAAAACTCCTCTCAGATCTATAGCACCAATAGCTCCTTTTCTTTAGATTTCTTCCCACAAGCTCACACATTGCAGAGATTAGCAGACAATGCAGAATTGTCTGAAAGCATGTTGGCAGGAAACAGTTAGTGTCAAATTAGCCAAGTTAACATGATAGATTGTGATAAATTGAATACTTGAGGTACTACGTGCTTGAACTCTGTGATGCTGTGTATCACAGCAAATCTACTTCCTAAAACCTCTAACTGGGTGATTTCATCCATATAAAAATGCTACTAACATGCCTCATCTTGTTGCCAGACAGTTTCTTATACTCTTGAGCAGCTATCAAACATATGGGGTTTATGCTGCTGAAAGCCTTTGTAAATCATGCTGTAAAACCTATGGGTTATATTTGGCTATAGACATGTCTTCAGCTGATGTCAATTGTTGTAGCTGCCTTGATGTCAGAGCCAAGATTATTTACAGCAGCTGAGCATCTCTCCTGCTGTGCTCAGCACTTACAAAAGTAGGCAAATGAGATGTGGTTTTGATTTAGGTTTAAGAGGACTGTTAAGCAGAACCTGGGCTTCAGAAAGTAAAGCCAGCCTGTCGCACTTTTTAAAGATACCTACCATTTGTCTCACCCTCTGGAAGGAGATGACAACCACCTTTAGTAGGAGCTCTAGGACAACGTTGAATCCTCTCACCCACTTCCCTGTGCAGTCAGTAATGAGAGCACACACTGCAACTCACCTGGCCTGAGGAGGGAAACTTGGGCCAGCTCCTGCCTTGCAAAGATGGACAGGAATGCCTCCTGAACTGCCATGACAGGACTTCAGGAATCTTCTTCCTTTCCACTGGGAAGGGTTTAATACCAGTAGGGTTACCAATGGTGAGCCTCCTTGTTATGATCCACCCTACTGGTTGATGTAATTTATAATTCAGATCAGTGAGAACGAAGTCCAAACATGAAGGGTAGGGTGGAAAGCAGAAAGTTTTATTTGACCAGGAACACAGACAAGGTGAAATAACCTGATGAAGATATGGCAAATACCTTGTGAGGCAAAGAGAGAGATGTGGAAAGAGAGGGAGAGAAGGGTGTTGAGAGGGAGAAGTGGGGTGTTGGTGGAGAGAGAAAGAGGGAGAAAGGTCTCAATTATCTTGAGAAAAGTATCAAGAGAGAGAGATGGATTCTGAGATGTCCAGTGATCTTTCTTCTTGAGGTGGTGGCCCAGTGCAAGGCGGCCATGAATGAACACACCGGTGTCCCTTCCATGTCCTGGACTTTCCTGCCACTCAGGTGGCTGATTCGGACTTTGGGAATGTTGCCCATTTCACCCCTGATTGAAAGTACTGGAGCGTATTGTCTGGACAGGCCCTCCCCCAGCCCAACAACAGTCAGCCCCAGTTTGCCAGGGGCACCATCTCACTGCAGCTCCATCTGGGTGAGGCCCCTCACCTGACTTTTTCAGTACACCCAACCTTCCTTTTACCAAATCGTCATTTGAGGCAAAGAAAATTCCACTGAATGGAACCTCCTGCTCCTCCACAGCTTCTGCAAAGCTGCACAGATGAGTGCAGGTGCACAAGAGGGATCTTAACTATCCTGTTAACTGCTTGCCCCTCCATAAAGCCAAGGCTCCTTTTCCATTGCAGATGTGCTACATGTGCCTTTGACAACTGGTGCTTGAAACATTTAATCTGGATCCATTCCTCTATGTCCTTTTGAAATTTTTCTTTACCCATCTCCTATATACCAATTAGCAAGTAATTGCTGAAAGGTATGGAACAGATTTAACATTTTTCCCACAGGTTTAAGTCCATTAATTAATAACGAAATAGTTCTAGCTCTCAAAATATTGCTTTTCTATTTTTAGGTTTTTTGGATAACGTTTATAATTGCACCTGAGCTTGTTTCCAAAGCCCCTTCTTAACCAAAGCTTTAGACATCTCCCTCATAATATTAAAATATTTGCACTGCTGCACTACTTATAATAGAGGTTTTTGCAACTCCCACCCTATAGTTTTATAAGGCAACCCAATAAAAAGACAGGCAAAAAATGTAAAGCACATCATAACAGGCTGGCATCTGAAGAACCTAAATCCTTTCCTGAAGGAAGCACTAGAACTCACAGGGTTAAATGTTATTTTTCAGACAACCTTGTTATGCATCCCACACCTTAGAACTTAACAGACATGAAAGGGGTTAGGTAGATATAAATATAGTACATAAAGCGCAGTATTAATTTTAGTATAAATTATGTTACAGACTGTCAACATTCAGCCTGGCACAATTGCTATGCAGCTACAATATCTGGGGGGGGACAGGGGGAGGAAAGTGTCAGGATGGTCTCATTTGTCTCCTGCAAATAGGTAATTTGAAATTAAATTTTGTATTAACTCCACCCTAGGATTTGGAGAGTCTCTGTCAGAATGTGTTATTTCTGAAAGCTCTTATGCAAAGTTTTTGAGCTGCATCATTATGGCTTCTGCATTAGGAAGTGGCACCACTTTGTGGAGCTCCTTGTGGGAGTGTAATGGGTTGTCTGGGAGATGCCTGTACTGCATCACCCACCAAGGGTAGCTTCTCCTTGTTTAACAATGTTTTCGGAAGGTATTTGCAACTTAGGGGCTTCTTAGTTTTATTTCTGTTTTAACAGTTCTAAGAGCTTAACAGTTCTTTCATTTAAAGGAGAAGAAACAAAAAAAGAGAGACAGAAAATACAGTTTCCTATTTCTTTTTAGTGCCATTTAATGTGCATCCTGCTAAGGCAACAATCATCCCAGCATGAACTGACTGGAAGGAGCAGTGGGTAGCTGGCTGGCTGGCAGGCAGGGTTCAGGTTGGATAAAATAGAAATAAGACAAGGATTACTGTATAGAGTAAACCCAAGCAGGGGATCTTGCTTGCATGCCCACCCACATTTTTAAAGTTCTTAATTTTTGAATGGTTGGGCCCCTCAGCTCAGGGTATAAAAACTCCAGTGGACCCTAGAAGGGGAACAAACCAAGCTTCTCTCCTGGTCTCTGTTACAAAGATTGCACAAGACCAAAAAATTGCTCCTAAATTACAGCTTGTACCAAGGCCCAATTATCTTCCCTGTCTCTGGTCCTTGCAGGCAAATTTCAGTAGCACCTGGGAGGAGAAGCAGAAGCAGCTTCTGTCCAAGAGGGACAGGAAAGATAATTTTGCAACATAATCTCTGTACCTACCCACCTGCCCACACACCACCCACCTCCCCCATGCCCACCCCCAAGATGCTTCCAGATGTGACTCACATCTGCCTACAGGCTCACCAGCAGCTGCTTCCAAGCCAAGACTAAGGGTGGAAGCTGAAATGCTACCATAAAGCTTTTTCTTTTACAGATACCAGTCCACTGGAAAAGTGTAGTCTATTACTTGTACATATATGCATCAGTTTTGAAATTCTGAGCTCAGGTCTTAATTTAAAGGCAGACATATATGAAAAAAAACACAAGGAACAAAAACACTCAAAGGCAAGATTTATTTTAAAAACAGCATTTTTATTTTACCAACTAAAGGAACCATATATTAGTATAAGCTTTGATGACTGTGGGAAAGCTTGCTAGAAAAACTCTAATGACAAGCATTTGTGGTATAAACTAGGTTTCAAACCCTGTACGTGTCAGCCAAAATAATGCATGTGCAAACTCATTACTATCCAAATCAAATTGCAGAGCTGTGTTTTGAACTTAGGACTTTGGAAAAACTAGATTATAGACTCAAATTCCACCTTCTATTTTGCCTTCAGCAAGAAATCCCGCAATAGTATTTTCCAAAGAAATTCTATTATCACTGCAGTTTGAGGCCAGGTTTACTGTTGCTTCACTAACCCACTGAAGGCATTTTGTGAACTTTGCAAAAAATTACAAACAAAATTACAAAAAATTACAAAGAAATAGGGAAAGGCAGAATTCTTTCAAAAAGCATGTTTTTTGAGCTATTTGAGCACAAGTATATCTGCAAATTAGAAGTTGTTTAACAGTTTAATAACAGTTTAATTTTGAACAAAGGAAGTCAAAAGAATAGAACAGACAGGCCAACTTTTGATATTTTGATAAGTGATACTAAGCTGATATTAACTTTTCCTTGAAACCACTTCTCCATAAGTTATGTACCTTAATATTAAGTCATACATATACTAAGTAGTACCAGCTTCATTCATTTCATTAGGAAAAAATTTTCTGCCAGCAGAAGAAAACTAAGTGCTGGTGACCCACACCGCAATCTCTGTTCAGTAGGACTCCTGAAGTTCTCCTGTATCTTTATGTCAGGCAATAATGTTATTTTACTCAACTTTCTACACCATAAACAACACAATATTTAAACTGTAGGACATATATTGCACTGCAGTGGTAATAAAGTGCCTATCTGGACTATTTTCTGGCAAGAAAACCCTACCAACCAACCACCAAAAAATCCTATCTTCTGTTATTGCTGGGAGTCTCAACTCAATATATTACTTCCACCTTGATAAGTCACTTCCCTTACAGCACAGCTTTACCCTTTCCCTAGCAACTGAGACAATTTAAGACATGCCCACTCTTCTCCCCCTCCCTCTTCTTGTTTTTTATTATTCCTTCAGCTGTGCTACTTCAGCAGGGTCAGTGGAGAGCCCTGCCATCAGGCCAGCAAGGCACTGTGGACTTCAGGGGAAAAGAAACCCTCCCCAAATCCCACATCCTCACTTCTAAACCAGAAGTGATACTGTTGCCAGGATAAGCCCCCTCCCCACTAACTTGGCTGCTGACCCATGCACACAAACCCAAGGGCTAAGGAGGAAGGGAGGACTCACTATTTCCCCTCCTGCCAGAGGAGTTTACTTTCCCCACAGATTTTGTGGTCTCTGCTATCAAATAACCCATCACAGGCACAAAAAAAAAAAAAAAAAAAAAAGAAAAAAAAAAAAAAGAAAAAAAATGCAATAACGCAAGAATGCAATAAATAAATAAATAAATAAATGCAATAAATAAATGCTGGGACAAATGTAGCAGTGTCTCACAAATCTGAGCTCCTTAAGGCTGGAGCAGTAGAAAGTTACAACGATGCATTTTTTTAAGAGCAAGTACACAGTCTCCTGACACACAATTAAATCTTTTCCCTGTAAATTAGCACCTTGGGACCAAACACAACAAAAGCAACCAGACTTTGAAACTGAACTTAACAAGTCAGAGAAATTCCTGCAGTACCACACAGCAGGCTTACTAAGCAAACTGCCAGATAACAGGTCCCAGGACACCTCAAAGTACTCTGCATTTTGGTAATAAGAGAGGCAGCTGTGACTCTGCAGCTACCTACCTCAGACACAGAAGTGCCTGCAGCCCCCAGGAAGCAATTGCATGGGGAGAAAAGCAAGAGAGGATTTTGCCTGGAGGAGCATCCCCCTGTCCTACCCCATAGAATTTAAAGAGCCCATAGGCACCTTCTGGGCAGGCCATAAGGCAGGTGGTGACAATTAAGAGGATCTCCAGTTTTACTCATGCTTTTTTGGTGGGATTAGGTTGATTGCAGCCTTGCACTTCTCTTTGGCTGCTTTGATATCCCCCTCCTTGTGGAAAACCTACAGCCTTCCCTGACGGGGACTGCACACAGGACTGCAGACTGGGCAGGAATTCTAGTCTTATGTGGTGGCACCACTCACTTCTCTGAAAGGCAGATGTTGGAAGCCATTTCAGATAATTGCCTTTTTATCCTATCAAAGGAATAACACTTGGAATGTTCACTGAAAGAAAAATACAGGAGCACGATAAGCCACCGATCTCTTTTACCTTTATATCTCAATTTAGTGTTAAGATTGGGTGACACAGAGGTAAATCCCTCCTTTCTTTCTTCCTCAACTCAGGATGCAGCAGTTTTGCCCTCAGAAAGCCCAGGTTAACTCCCTAGTTCACCACAGACTGGGATAAGTGCCATCAATGGCATCTACCAATGCACTCTGCGAATCTGGTGTTAGGATTATCGAGAGTAAGGGGGCAGTTTTCAGCCCTAAGTCCTATGCTAGGACACAGCACATGACCCAAAACGACAGCAGCTTTCACTGTGGCTGTCAAACAACTGCAGAAGGACCTATTTTGCACAGCTCCAGTCATAGCGAGACACCTTATATCAGAAAACATTTACAACTCTTTGTCAGTCATCAGCATCAGCCTGACTTAGAGGCATGTGCCAAGCTTTAGGCAAGAAAAAGAAAGAACAGAAAGCTGAACTTGCTGGGATACTCAAGATGGTGAGATGAAGAAGCAAGAGTGCATCACAGGATTTCAGGTTAACCAGTGACTACTTGGGAGAAACCACAGATACTTTAGGTATTTGTTGTCTTGCTCATGAAGTGGAATAAATACATCACTAGCACGGTGTTGTTGTTGGGCATGCATTTTGTTCACATGCATTTACCTCTCTGAGGCAATGAGAACAAGCACATCTAGTTCAAAGTTTGTCTGGTAGCTCTGGAAGAAAGACTTACGGCACTGTTGTGCCCACACACTGCTTAGAAAATAGCCCAGCCATGGGGTTAAGTCCTGACTGCCAGCAGGAGAAACCCAGAACCATTTGCTCACTCACTCACTTGCTGAGCAAAATGTTGGGAGATGAAAACAGAGCCTTTTCCCAGAGCTTTTTAAAAAAGTATTTTCAATCAGAGGGGAACATTAACTTGTGCCCCCTGAGGACCAAAGCAAGTCCTCCCAGGGGAGCACAGTAATGAAGAGGGAAAGCTTGGGGTTCTTCACCAGCTTAGTCAAAGCAGGTAGACACAACCTTTCTGTTGAGCCACTGCAGAGATGGCATCACTTACCCTGTGCAAGGGCAACAGCCATGGGCAATAGCTCTTTCCCTCTTCTCTGCCTTGAGGCAGTGGGTCAAAGCTGTTTGATAGACATGCACTCTTGTCTGCAGGCCAGCACAAATCGGTCTTCAAAATACACTGCATGGCTTCATTTAAGACAGGTTGCAATGGCAATCCACTAGAGAGACAGACTACAACATAATTAAAATGCTCTGTTAATTTTGATTAAGCTCATCGCACTGGCAAACCTGCTGAATCTAGGAAAGTGTTTATTGCTGGGATTCCTATGTTTTTTTGGTTTCCTTTTAAGCAAAAAACCCAGTCAGATTGCAAACCAGCAAGCAGCTAAGTGATCCTGATGAGCTTCTCAAGTTTCCACAGTTTGCAGTCAGCTCAGCATAAGCCCATCTTACTCCTGAATATTGGATATTGTTTCCAGTTGGTCATGCAGGACATGAAGACAACAAATTACCAAGACAAGAGCCCCACCTGTCAGTCCTGTCCTCTGCTACACACTGGCTTTCACAGAAATAACATGTGAATTGCAAACGAGACACAAAGGATGTGAGACAGCAACTCTAGACAGGATTTTTTTTGTACTGAGTAACTGCAAGGCCAGCCTTTTTTAAACTACCTTCCATCCCTGTATGGATCATGCTGCTACAGAAATTACAAAGATAGGGAACATTTTCTCAGGCAAACAGTCATAACACAAAACAAAGAAGAAGCACCAGGTACAGAATTTAATAGAAAATGTAGGTCATGTTAAAAAATACTATCAGGAGCATGTAGAGAATATCGTACTTCTATAGTAAGCTATGTTTTAATGAAAATTAATTACACCCATATTTCAAGTATTAGTTTTCCTTTCTGTTGTCTCAGGTCTTTGGTGTCACATCTGGGACATCTTGGCCCTGATACCTGTAAACACTGATCACCTCCAGCATGATCACAACCATCAGGAACTGCCCACTGAAATGAAGCCTTTGGTATTTAAAAGCAGTGCCTGGAAACTATGGTAGCCAAATCAGGTTGCTGCTGTTTAAAATGTAATTTCTCAGGAAATTTAGCTTCAAAAGCAACTTGCAGTTCAACCGTTTGGTAATCAGCAAAGGACTTAGGCAGGCCCTTTATCACCTTCCTTGAAATGGATGCAAGCTGCCAGTATCACAGTTAAGAGCAACTTTTGAGTTATGCTGGGTGATGTGCACTGGAATGGCTTTCTGGGACATGATATCCCACTCAGGACTGGTGCTGGCCCAGCAAGAGGCATGTGCCAGCAGCAGTGCTGAACCTAGAGACTTGGCTTCACCCACTTGTTTCTGAGCTCCGTCCCTGGCAGCTTCAGCTCACACCTGACCTATGGGAGAGATTGTCCCCTGGCAGGTACAGAAAGTCCTATAGAAAGTACTGTAGAGAAAGGAGAGGGTAAGTGAGTTTATTTGTACAACTGCAAGTCTATATTCTGTCTTGTCTTCAGGATGAGAAAACAGGTGGCTATTGTAGGTATACCTGTAATCTCCAATGAAAGGGCCAGCAGAGACACAACAATAATTCTTGATTGGTGGTAGCAATGAAGGGCAATCACAGAAAGAGTAAAGAAAAACCACTGCAAGCATATCTCATTTTCTATTTTAGTTTACATTCTAAGGGGGATTTGACATAAGGAAAAAATTTCACACATTTGTTTCAGAACAAAAGTTTAATTTCATACCCTGAAATAGAATACTGATTGCTCAAACCATGTATTTTCCAATAAATAGCCCACCTATGGGCCAGACAAATGTTCACAGGCAAAACTGCAATGTCTCTCAATTGTATCTCTCACTTCTCTCACCATCTCTCATTTTACATTCATTATAACTTCAGGAATCTCAATACCACTATTATTGCTTCTGGATTCTATTATCTACATTTGAAGATAAATTTTGTACAACTAAGGAGAATGTTTAGAACAAAGAATTCTCAAAAATTTATTATAGGAGAAAAGGTCACAGCAGATATGAAGGTCAATTCAGAATATATTTTATGTTTATTTCAATCCTAAGGTATCAAAAGGTGTAGAGGGAAAATTATTTCCCTTTGCTTTTACATATTTCTTCGTCAAGGAGCTAGGGAAGATCATAATGACCAGGCATCTTAGTATCACTGGAAAAAAAGTTTTCCAGGAGGCCAGAATGGAGGAGGTAATTTTATTTTTAAAAATATTGAGGGGTCAGACATCCATCACAGATAATTTGCAGGGAAGCAAAGGTTCCTGTAAATGTGTCTCTAGAAGTCTCAGATGTTGGAGCTTCTTTCAGCTACCCAGAATCTCACTCTGCTCCTACTACATAATGGTGAATACGGGAACTTTGACACTTCCCACACCTTTATTTATGCCAAGCAAATAATGGCTATGCAGGTAAGTAATTAATGGCCCTAGGGAAGTCAAATCATGTATTTCCTGGCCATCAGGTTTTGCAGCTTCCAGAGAACAAACAGGGATTGAGCTGAGCCCCTGAACGTGAGGTGCAGGGAAGCCCATCTTATGTACTGCACCTGCAGAAATGGACACTTTCATAACATACTATTTTTCTTTCTCCAATATGTTCTCTAAAAATATGGGGCGTATAATTGCCAGTGAAGTCTTGCTATACCTCACTTTGCCAAGGCAGACAAAAGCCCCAAAGCTCCCATAAAAATTAAATCAAGACAAACTGTGCTCCAAATCCCCAGAAAACAAGAAAAACATTGGAAAAGAGAAACGTAATCCATTTGGATCCTATGTTGCTGTAGGACCAAGTTTTTATGTTTTGATGGAAACTGATGGCTTGTAACGCCAGCATGTGATCAATACAATTTCCCAAAAACATGAACTGTAGTTCAGAATAACTGCATCACTGTTGCTGCATGATGTTTACAGAATTTCCATGGTGCTGTGCCTGAATGTTTAACATGTAATGATCTGAGTGCAGTGGATCCAGTTTAAAATATTCTTTTTGTATGCAAGATAACACCTTCCACCTGTGTTTGCTTTTTCACAAGGCCTAAAAATGTAAATGTGGTTTAGAGAAGCTACTTGCTAAATATTCAGCTAAAGCAGTTTGTTCCAAACAGAGACAGATTTTTTTATGGGTCTGTACTAAGATGTAACATAATGTCCTATTATGTAAGCAATACTGTCAACATATCCGTTGTGCCAGGATCTTCTATGCTATAAGAAGAAACAATTTCTCTTATTTCTTCTTGCTTTTCCTACAGAGGGATATACTAGGGTCTGGAGATAGATAGATAGTTATTGCTTCTGGAATGGAACACAAAAAGCTTCACAGTTCTTTCAGCAAACTAAAATTAAAGACATTTCACACTAAAAAGATTACACAGGAAATAACATACAATGATATAGCTGCTGAGCTGTTAGTGCTACAGCAGTAGACATAGCTCAGTGTTAGTCCTCCTGTTAAAAATACTTCATTGTTAATTACTTGGGTATTAAGATCTCTTTATTATGTGTACATTATCTAGCATGACACCCATTGGCAGCTGGGCACTTGTTATTGCCATTTTGCAGCTGTGGCATGGCATTTATCAAGTAGATTTGTCATAGTGCTTGTTGCAAGTTATATTGCTCCTTTGAATGCTTTTACTTGTCCCTTTTGTCCAACTAATGGCAAAATTCACCTTGTATTTCTCATACAAGGGTCACTAGACCAAGCTTCATCCCTCCCAGAACATACCTGATGACAGATTGCTGACAGAAAGTTTCCTAGGGCAGAACTTTTTGTGACCAAGGCTTGCAGGATGATGTCCCTGACTCTCAACACAGAATCATAATGGAAAGACCTTTATACAACAGTGTGTTTTAGAGAGGTTCCCTATTCTGAATGGAATGTGAAGAAACCCAGTTAGATGGCAGGATACTGAACATAGATGAGTGGGGTGTGTGGTCCTCACCAGAGAACCCAAGCATCATGGACATTAACACACCTGGAGGTGGGCAGCCATTGTATACAATATACAATACAAGTCATGAACAAAAGCAGAGAGAGATCCCTGCCTGTCTAAAATACACCTGGGAGGCTCTCAGCAAAGCAGGGAACAGCCACTCAGCCTCCCAGCTTGGGCACAGCAGTGTTGCTCTGCAAGATGGATGGTTGTCAGTGCCTCATGCTCAGGTTTTGTTTACAGCTGCAATCAGCACTGTACTGAAATGCCTCCTTGTGTAGGTTCAGCAGACACAGCCCCAGTGCTGGCTGCACATCCAGTTTCAGGCAGAAGGGTTGGCCTTGTTATATTTGTCCTAAGGGAGATTTGTGCCAACTGCTTAAGTTAATGTTATCAGTTTGGGGAATATTTACTGAAAGCAACAAAATCAACTTGTCTTCTTGTACAGTCACTGTGGCAGGTAGCCATACATACAATCACTGAGGCAGCCAGTAACTACAGGTATGATGTCCTGAATTATGAAATTAATATTGCTCCTTTGGATTTTGGTTGATCACATTTACTATTGTGAAAAATTCTGTAATCAGCCCCAGTAATACTGTTACGCTGCTTTTGATGAGATCATATAGATGAAGAAAAAGCTTATCCTTCCTGACAAGAAATGTAAGAAATGAAAAAAAAAGGGTTTTGGTTTGATATTGCAAATACTGAATTGCTTTATTTAGTGAAATTCCCCATGGAAATACAATGTAAGTTTCTGGCAGTTCTAAGGAGGGAATGTAAATAAGGAGGTATGTAAATAAATTTATAACTGACCCCCCCACACACACAACTGAATTTAAAAGTCTTGGTTTTCCAGCTGATCAAAGAGAAGCAACTTTCATGATCCTTGCCCAGCAGACTGGAGTAGGCAGCCCTTCCTAGAAGACAGTGGGTTTATTTAACATGGCTGCCATCTATAGTGGTGGCAGAGTTCATTTTCCCTACAAATTTCAGTTAGTATTTATCTGACAAAAGATAAAAATTAATAAATGCAGCAATTCTTTGCAGAGTATAGCAGAAAAGCAGCACTAATGAAGTAAATTAGCCTGAATGAGGGTTAAAATACCAGACCTGGTTCTCCACACACCCCCTTTAATCTTCCAAAAGATGCAGTCCCTCTCTGTATTTTGCATGAGGAGCTGGATAACACTCAAGGGGCACCATGCTATGCTAGCAGAAATGTCTGTGAAAGCCAACCTGAGGGTGAGGTGGTTGCAGACCTCCTCCATGGGGCTCTGCTCCCTTGCTCTTCAACTGGTGAGCAGACAGCATTCTTGGCTGCTGGTTTCTGAGCTTCAGTAGGGCCAGTTTGATAGGAGACTGGGATCTACCTTAATGATAAAAAGTAACAGGATGACTAGGTAATAGCAGTAGTTCTTGCCATTTCAAATCAATTTAAAGGATCTCACAAATTCCTATATGTTATAAACAAACACCTCAGTCTCCTGTGTATATATGGGGGGAAAAATCTGGAAAAAGATGTGATAGTTTAGGATTTCGGATGACAAGCAGTTTATTTCAAAAATGTATTTCTCTGTTCTATTTGTAAATCTTTTAAGATTTACAAAACAAGGCAGTTTAAATGACTCAGCTCACCCATTTTTTAGGTTACTACAAGGATAAACAACAACATGCTGTGTTTTAGGGGGAATAGATACCACTGAAATAGAATCATAGAATCGGCTGGGTTGGAAGGGACCTCTGAGATCAAGTCCAACCCTTATATACACACTATTCAAGGTGAATAAATATGCTTTAATTCCATCTTCCCAGAGCTTTGCCTATGGATGGAGTCCAAGCATGTAAAATTTCATCCTCTGTATATTTGCCAATATTATAAGCACCTAAACAAGGTCTTTTTTTGTGATAATGATGCAACATACATCTAACTTATGCTATATATACGGTAAATAAACTGAGTTAGGAGTATTAATAAATTCTCTTCTTGTCTATATATGTACTTGGACAAAATTAAGACAATTACAGCTTTAGACTGAAAATGGAATGTTGACTCTGAACACTTAAGTGTAACGGACCTGGCTAACAACAACTTGTCTATAGTTCAAATTTACCCAAGCTGAAAGTCATGTGTTTAGTTTTGGTTTTCCGACTGATGTTTGCAGGTTTCTTCCCATGCAACGAATCAGTAGGCCCCGGTCCATTTCCAAAAGCACAATGATGCGCAGCATGGAGACAGCAGTCCCAGTTTCAAAGCCTGCCAAGTCCCCCTATATTCCCTGCATGCTGCTCTCATGCACACTTGCTAATTTTTTCCCCAGTTTCCTCCAAACATGCACCAAGACTGTTGTGGGATGCAGTGAGAATTTTTGGTGAGGCCAAACAGCGTGCAGTGAGAGCACAGTGGAAGCCAGGCAGCAAAGCCAGATCCTCTGAGCTTTTCTCTTTACCTTTCAGTCTTGCAGCAGTTGACCTTCCATGCTGCCTTCTCCCTTCAAGCTCTCATGCCTCGCCCTCCAGCTACACAGTTTACAAGTCACTGGACTGTGAAATAGCTCTTTTTTTCATTCATGTCCCCTTGACAAGTTGTGATGCAGGCATAGAGGAGAGGGGCTGCGCCGGCATTGGTGAGAACTTTTTTTTCTCTCCTGGCCTTGCTGAGGGAAATATTCCCCACCAGCAATGTAGAGGGAAAGGAGCAGGGCATGACCAGCCCCAGCCAAGCCTCAGAGTAACAAAGGGACCCAAGAAAGAGGGAGAAAGCTTCGTGCTCCCATGTGCCTGGCCTAGGAACACATATGTATCCTTCAGGAAGGAGATTGAGGTCCTGGAGCAGGTCCAAAGGAGGGCAACCAGGCTGGTGAAGGGACTCCAGCACAAGTCCTGTGAGGAGAGGCTGAGGGAGCTGGGGGTGTTCAGCCTGGAGAAGAGGAGGCTCAGGGGAGACCTCATCGCTCTCTACAACTCCCTGAAAGGAGGCTGGAGCCAGGGGGAGGTTGGTCTCTTTTCCCAGGCAACTTTCAAAAAGACAAGAGGGCATGGACTTAAGTTGTGCCAAGGGAAGTTTAGATTGAATATTAGAAAGAATTTCTTTACGAAGAGGGTGATCAGACATTGGAATGGGCTGCCCAGGGAAGTAGTGGATTCTCTGTCCCTGGAGATATTTAAAAAGAGACTGGATGTGGCACTCAGTGCCATGGTCTGGTAACTGCAGCGGTAGTGGTCAAGGGTTGGACTTGATGATCTCTGAAGTCTCTTCCAACCCAGCCAATTCTATGATTCTATGATTCTATGAAATGCTGTTGGGTGCAACTATCCTTTTGTGCTGCTCTGACTACTCCTATGTGGTGGCAGGAGCTCCCAGGACCTGGAGAGGCTGAGGAAATTGCTCTGGGCATGGATTCAGCTCTCCTGCTCCCTCCCATCCCCTTTGTTTTTCCCACCCAAGCAGCTAAGGGCAGGGGGAGGGTCTCTCCCATTGCTGCTCACCCGGTGTTCTCTCCTTCCCACAGGGGAGGGGATGTGCTGGCCATGTTCCCCAACACGAAGGGAACAACTATTTCTAGGCAGTGCCTTACCCAACCAGGTTGATGCTACCTCCAGGACCTTGGGGAGGAACTAGAAGAAAGCTTTTCTTTGCTTCTCTTCATTTCTCTGCCACAGACCTGACCACCCGTGGGTGCCCAGGATGGGCTACGTGGCCAGAGGAGTGCAGGAGGACCTGGCCCCCGTGCAAATGGTTAGACCCATAGGATGGGTCATAGGATGACCTAGGATGCTGCTGACCTCCTGGGTGAGAGAGTCCAGCTCCCTGTAGTCAGCAGAAAACAGAGTTAATGACCTGTTCTTGCCTCATTAGTTGAATGTTTAGGCAGCTGGTTTTGACAGAGTAGGAAAAGCTTGAAACTTCTGTTCAGTATCCGATGTTGAAGAGGCCTTATGTCTACAGGGATTTTAGTCTAGCACTTTTGATGAGCCCTACATTCACCTCCAATAAATATGTATCTTTGCTCTTGTAGAAATTATACCGAAAGGAACTTTGAGGAAACCTTTGATAACTTTTCCCTTGCTTAAAAACACCCCCTTTGGTTGACAGGGTGATATCAAGACTTCAAATTGGAGCTAGTGAAATGTTCAGATCAAAAAGGGTGAATTTATCTTAACAGTAATCTATATCTGCTATGTCAGATGCTGTGCTGCAGCATGTCCTGCTGTGTACAGTATGCCACTTATAGAGCAATGATAAACCTTTATAGATAGTGCCTAATACAAAGTGTTTACCAGAATATAGATTGCTGTGAGACATAGTTAAAAGTAAGAGATCAGAAGAGATCAGGGTGGATGACCATTTGTGAGGAGGCCAGTGATGCTTTCTTGTTGGGTTTTACTTTTTTTTTTTTTTTTTCTTTTTTTTTTCCAGTAGCATCTAGGTGCAATAAAATATCAGAATAACAAAAATTGCTATAGCAACAAAGTCTGTTCTCCTAATGGAGGCTTTGTATAACAGCCAACTGCCACTAGGACTTGAAGGGTAAGGAATAAAATCCATCACAAAAGCAGGAAAAGGAAAAGCATTAAAAATTCAGATGTTATTGATCCATGATTTATGTTTACTTACAACCCACCTCCGGATGATCTAGAGCACTTTTAGCACTTCCCTGCTCCTATATAGTGCTAAATACAAAAATTTTCAGGAACTCAGAAAAACAGTAGTAGGAATGACCTATTAGTGGTAATATAATGATACAGATTTACATTGAGCAATAGTACTATATGTACAAATATTAGGAATGATTAGATTATAGAAGCCCTGGGAGACCACAGATAAAATAGGAGTTAAGCATGATCTGATGCCAATATACAGCAAGAGACTCTCCCTCCTGTCAAGAAGATTCACAATGATAAAAAAAAACAACAAAACCACAGTGAGGGGGAAGCTCCAGTGAAATAAAGTGACAAGTTTAGGATCACTCAGCAACATCAGAACCAGAATGCAGGTTTCCAGTGCTCCTCTCACTGTCCATCAGCTATTAAAATTGTCCAGAAAGATAACTGCAACGTTAACTCTGAAACATTCCTGCAGAGTGTGGGCTACGTATACAAGGAAACGGGTTTGTATCTGAGTTCACTGTGATTATTAAACTATCCGAGATAGTTTAACAGTTTAATAACTAAACTATCCCAGATAACGACTGCAACCAAAAAGTCTTCATCTTTACCAGGGCACTAAGACCATCTTTCCTTTCTTTGCTTTCTTCTGCTGCTCAGACTGGGTACCAGTCACAAAGCAAGGACTGGCAAAAGTCCTCATATGGCATCTCTGGAGAAAGAAAAAAGAGAAAACAGGTTAAGCTGGCCAAATTACAGCTAGTTTTCTCTGCTTCTGACATGATGAAGAATCAAACACCTTCAAAAATGTTTTACACTGACAGAGCAGCCCTTGTCCTTTGTGATAATGCTATCTCATGTTATATAGACCCTCAAATTTTAATCTATAAATCTATATATCTATATATCTATATTAAGAGGAAATCCTTCTGCAGATGAACAAACTGAAACACCGGGGAAAGAAGCATCAAGTTCTGAAGAGTCCTGCCTATCTGGTTGAGTCTTTGGATACTCAGGACAGGAAAGTGCTGATGTATGTACCAAAGCAGGAAAACTGGAAGGCTCTTTTAAAAGATTTCTCTCCCCACAGAGAAAATATTTTCTGGCATATCTTTGCAATGGAGCTTGTTATATGTTGTCCTATTTATAACTCACAGGTCACCATAACAAGCAAGCTCCTCAGAGGTAGGAAAGAGAATGTGATTTGAATAGAGATGCATATCACAGTTCGACATTCCCACTCTGGCTATAATTTATAACAAATTGTAGCAGCATAGGTCAGTCAATAAGGGGCATTCTGCAGAAAATAAAAATGAATAAATGAAAATTTCCTTATGTGTATGAAAGGCTTCTTTTTTTTTTTTTTAATGCTTAAAGAGAAAAGTGTTTTAGGCTCACATCTTACTAAACTAAGTGGCAAGTCCCATTTTACAAAATGGTTTCTGCTATTCTGACTTTCTTAAACAAGAGATTGTTTCAAATGATACAAAATTCAGGAAAAGAAAAGATGACTGACTAATGAAGGATTCATGTTATTTCAAAATTACGGAATGAAACACCTCAGAAATTTACCATCAGAACAAAAAATCACATTGGATTTTCCTGTAGACAGCAGAGATCATCTTAGGTTAAAGTCATGCCAATGAGAATCAGCCTAAGCAGACCAGACAGCATCTCCAGCATCTCTTTGGGTGGGATAGGGCAGACAGTAGGTAGATGTGCACTCTTCCCATGACTGCTCTCCTAAACATAAGGCATGAACTGCTGCATAATTTCTTGTGATAGACTAAGAGGAAACAGGCAACCTTCTCATTTGGAAATCTCAGAGACAACTGGAACCCAGTAGATAAGCCTGTCTCCACATACACTGTAGTCAGTTTTACAGACTGAGAAAAAACAGTGACATACTCAAATGACAATGGAGCCTAATTCCTTCACCAACATAAATGCACAAACAGGGGAAAGAGCAAGGTTGAGAAAATCAAGGGCTGCTGCCTGCAATTCAGAATGCTGTCTAGTGAACACAGGCACGCTCTGTTTATGCCTCTGCAGTCCCATGAAATGTTTATTGCTTTCTCTTCTGTGGCCCAGCTATTATCATCTCTTGTTCTTTTGGGCAGTCTCTTAAAAAGGGAACAGTGCTGCTGGATTGTTTCAAGGAATGAGTTTTGGTTGGAAAAAATGTCCTTTCAGGTAATTGTAGAGAGCGATAAGGTCTCCAATCAGCCTCCTTTTCTCTGTGCTAAACAACTCTAGTTTCCTCAGCCACTCCTTGTAAGACTTGTGCTGCAGACCCTTCACCAGCTTTGTTGCCTTTCTTTGGACATGCTCCAGCACCTCAATGTCCTTCTTGTGGTGAGGGGCCAAAAAGTGAACATGGTACTGGAGGTGTGGCCTCACCAGTGCTGAGTGCAAACACTTCCCTAGTCCTGCTGACCACAGGATTTCTGATACAAGGCAGGATGCTGTTGGCTGACTTGGCCAGCTGGGCACATTGCTGGCTTGTGTTCAGCCATCTGTCAGACAATAGCCCCAGGTCCTTTTCCTCTGGGCAGCTTTCCAGCCACTCTTGCCCAAGCCTGTATTATTGCATGACGTTGATGTGACTCAAAAGACTTTTTGTAAATTATGATTCTCTCAGGATTTAAGGACCCTGACTGGATGCAGGACTTTGCCAGAGCCCTGCTGGAGGCACTGATGGGATTTTTGATGCTCTCCTGGTTTCTTGCTGGTCCCCAGAATTCCCACTGTTTTGGGCATCATGGGGAAGCATCTATCCTTCCTGAATGCAGAAGGTCAATAATGGCTAGTGAGCTCCAGTTCAGGGGCCAGACAAATAAAACATAGGCGGTCCAGCAGCAACTTTTTGGATTTAAGCCACATAACAAAAGGAATTTTGAAAGAGTCTCTTGCTTGTGGTCCTTTACCCTACACTGATGAAAGTATCTTGGTTAAGAAACTGAGCGTGTGCTGCATTTCCACTTGAAGTCTTAGCAAGTTTCTACTCAGCTGGGGAATCTGTAACCTTGAGGACTATGAAGAAGGAGCCCTTAGAGTGGTGATGAAGGACAGATAGCCTTTTCATCAATCTTCCTGGTCAAAGGAAAGGGGCTTGAGAAGGCAAGACTGTATTGGGAAAATCAATAAATGGTTACACTTATTGTAATGAAGAAATGGTGCCACAGCCAGGGCTTTTGCTTCCTAGACCATGGGAAGGTTCTTCACTTCAAGAAACCTGGTTTCCTAGGGGCTGATGGGGCTCATCTGTCAGCAAAAGGGAGAGCATCTTTGGCAATAGGGCTGTCAACCTAGTAAACAGGGCTTTAAACTAGAGTTGCTGGGAGAAGAGATCCTCAGTCCATCCCACTGGCACCACTTGGAAGCCAGTAACAGATGCCCTGAGCCCAGAGAAGGATTATAGGCCAGCAAGAGAACACCAAAAGGAAGGAAAATGGAATCTCTGCCAGGAAGGAAACCTTACTGTAGGGGCTCAACGAAAATGCTTCTATGTGAATGCAGGCAGTATTGGAAGTAAGCAGGAGATATTACAAATGTGTGCATGCCTGCAGGGCTGTCATGTTATTGGCATCACTGAAACATAGTGGGATGACCTCTGTGACTGGAGTGTGGGAATGGATGGGTAGGTCTGGAGGACCTTATAGTGATCTGCCAGTACCTGAAGGAGGCCTACAAGAAAGATGGAGAGGGACTTTTTACAAGGCATGTAGTGACAGAAGAAGTGGTAATGGTTTTAAACTGGATGAAGGTAGATTTAGGGTAGACATTAGGAAGAAATTGTGTAGTGGTGAGAGGGTGGTGAGACACTGGCACAGGTTGCTGAGGGAAGGTGTGGATGCCTCATCCCTGGAAGTGTTCAAGGCCAGGTTGGATGGTGTTCTGAGCAACCTGGTCTAGTGGGAGGTGTCCTTTCCCATGGCAGGGGAGTTGGAACTAGATGCTCTTTAAGGTCTCTTCCAACTGAAATCATTCTATAAAACTGTTTTTCCAATCCCAGAAGACCCAGGTTGCAAATATGGTTAAAAAGTGATGTTACTTACATTCTGGGTAAGAGGAAAAGAGGGGAAAGAATAAGGGGCTTGAAGAGGTGACGAAGTGACTCTACATACTTTCCATCACCTTTTTCTAGTTGCCATTGCCTACCAGGCTGCTCTCTAGCTGCCATTAGGACCTGTGGAAGAGAGAAAACTGAAGGCACTCCATATTGTATTATTGATAAGATTCTACCACAGACATGAATTGGATTTACACCATCTTTTAGTGTTTTCCCTACCTGCTCTACAAATCTACTACCATGACTAATAGTAGCTTTTCTATACTAATTTCCTACTCAACCAGATTTTTTTTTAATTGAAGACTTAGTATACATTGTGTTATCTTTAACATGAAGGCATGTGAGAAAAACATGCACTAAAGACTAGTTCCCCAAAGAGAAGAGTTATGAAACAAAGCCATAAAAAGAGTCTCTTCCATTTACTTTGTTTGCAGATGATCTCATTTGTATTGTAGGCATAGATTTACTCTGTTCAGTTCAAATTTCTATGAATAGAATAAACTGGAACTGTGATAAACACTCACAACCATAGCACTTTATTTTCTCTTCCATATTTTAGCACAGCTCTAGCCGGTAAACTGTCTCCTCTCAAGAGACGAAATTGTAAAGCCTGAATTTTTTCCAACAGTTTTCAGGGTATATGGTGGGCTCCTATGATTCATTCATGGTGCCCAAAGCAGACATTACCAGTCATACAGTGATTTGCCATGCTGGGCTGTAATGTAAAATTTATACTGAATGCAGGTCATTAGAGAATAGATTATGAATAATTTCTTACTTGTGCACAGGTTACCTGAAGTCTGTTGCTGTTTTCTCCTTTTATTTATTCAGTGAATAATCAAACAGTCTATACAAAGTCATGAAAAACTCACCCAAAACAAACAAACAAACAAAAACACACAAAAGAGTAACAAAACAAGTGTAGCAAACCCTAAAAAATGCCCGGGTATGATAAGTGGAACAAATACACAAAAGAGCTACCAGTTCCCTCCTTGATATTTCATGTAGCTTATCATTTCTAGGTGAGAGACAGTGGTAGAAGAGAAAATCTGCAGATACCCTTTTGAAAGCTTTCTCCTCCTCGGAAGACCTCAGCAAACTCCTCTGCTGAGGACATGAATAAGTGCTTAGAGCACCTTCCCTGTTCTGGTGTGATCAGTGAAGGATCAGCTCCCAGTGGTGTCTAAGAGATGTGCTATGAGTAAGCAGGGGACCATTCTGTTTCTCCTGCAGAAGAGAAAGCACAGGAAGAAGCAGAAAAAAGCACATCAGTGGAGTCAGGAGTCTCTTTGGAGGGTGGAAAGGCCAGGACTATGCTAGTAAAGGGAAGTCCTCAAAAGGCAGAGGAAAAGAATACTAGTGATAGAGGGAAGGGCTGGGCAGAAAAGAGCTGGAAAGAAAGAAAATTGAAATTAAGTGAGTGAGCACTGGTCACAACAGCAGAAAGCAGAAGCCATTTGCAGTGAGGAAACCTTGTAAATATCAGCAGTCAAAAAAAAACCTGCAACAGTCTTACCAGCTAATGAGATTCTTAATTTTCTACCATTTCTCTAAAAACAATGAGAACACCCAGGGAATGAAGTTTTTCCTTTTTTTTTTTTTTTTTTTTTTTTTTTCTCTCTTTACTTTTACATGATACAGTACATAAAATTAAAAAAGATGAGATGTAGATTTGTAACATTTATACTGTAATGGAATAAATGCAAACCCTATGAAATGTGAACAATATCATAACAACTCCCATTTTCATTATGAGCTTTTTAATTTTGTTGTAGAGGAAATTCTGCACATTTTAATTAAAATACTGAAATCAAATTTAGAATCCTGGCTGGGGCTACACTCCTATAAAATTGTCTGTGGTCACTCAACACACATTAGGATTCAATATTTTTTCCTCTCTGTGTGAAATCTGAATGAGTGAATTTAAATAATTTGCATTTTTCATAATGATCAGGGAGCTGAAATAATGAAAGGTGATAATGAATATTTCAATTGAAGAATAAAATTGCATTGAAATAGCCTTTAGATTTTTCATCTTCTTTGTTAAAAGATACCAATATTATAACAGTATTGTAATTTTTAGAAATGTGTTACAGATTCACATATTTGCTATTCATAAAATTCATTGCTGCTTTTTTTCAAAGGTGTTTTATAAAGGTTTTAGCAAACTCTTTAATCTTTGAAAATAACACTGTAGTTTGTGATTAAATATCTCCACAGCATAACTATCAAGATATGCATAGGCATCATAAAATCAAAATTGGAATTCAGCAGAAGAGCAGTACAAAGGTTACTGTTAAATTCACAGAAACCAGAGGTGATGCTGGATTCTACCTTGCATGAAGATTTTGTCATTTAAGTTTCAGTCCAAGGGTGTCTGCTTCTTTCAGCAAAAGACCATGAGACTCAGAATAAATGGATTTGCTTTAGTGGAAGTAGTGAATATCAGCTCAAAATTATACCTTCATAAGCTTGTTTTGACACTCAAGGTGTCCAAATATCAGAACATGACTGTATATGGTGCTCACACAAAATCTAAAATAAGGATCAACAGACTTTGAAACTGTAAAGCAGAATATTATTTTTAAAAGTAATATTTCTAAGTGCATGTCCCTTTAAAGCACTCTCATTATGCTTTTCTGATCTAATATCCTCCAGTGACTGCAGGAAGCTCAGAGGTCCTGTGTTTTTTCAAAGCCTTTTTCTTTTAGTATGGCTTAACACTATATAACCTGTCATACACTTTAAAAACCAAACAAAACTAATACTCAAAAAATGGAAGGACAGAAGGATTGGCTTCATTTTTGAAATGCATATTTTTTCCAGTGCTATACTACGGGATCTTTTATTTTTTATCATTAATTATTGTAGTCTAATTAGATCCTTACATTTCTGCTCCCTCATTATTTGAGAACGTACAAAGACACATTGGCTTTTGGCCATGAGGTGCAGAGAACAGACCAGGAAATCTTGTCAGCAGAGCAGTCTCCACAGTACTCTTATTGATGATAAATTTATACCATTTAGGAGCCACATACATGAATATATGTTCTCTGACTGCAGAACCCTTTAAATCCTAACCAACTATATTTGCATAGATATGAGACACTTATATTTGCAAATTATAACTTAAAAATGCAACAGGATTTCCACAAATGATACTTCTTTCAACGTCTATCACTGCAGAATAGCTGTGTCGGTAGGAATTACAGGTGTCATAACTGTGTAAATACTGGTTTACCTTTAAATGCAACAGCCAGGAATTGCTGCAGCTCTGACCTAAAAAGAGGAATATCAGCATCTCCTAGGTGAGCACATGCTCTGCAACAGCAGCTCATCCTGAAGGAAAGAAGGGCATTTGGGGGAATGGTGGCACAGCTTGGCCCTTGCTGTTGTACACATAGCCCTGGAGTGATGCTGTCCTTGTCCCTCATCTGCATCCATGGTACCTGATGCATGATGCTGATGAATAGCTGCAAGACAGCAAGCAACTAGTGTCACTCTCTGTGGAATGCAAAAGGAAGGCTGAAATAAATGCATGAAGGACATTGCCTGCTTCATCTGTGTTCTGCTTTCAAGTACATTGACATGATCATGGAACAACAGAGAATGTCTAAGTAAGCACTTCTTTTGTAAAATGAATGAATATCTGACATTAAGTAGCAATGAATACATTTAATTTTTTGATTGTTCACACAGTATTGATCAAAGGGTCTGGTGTATAGTGACCCTAAAAGAAGGCCACTTGCAAGCAGGAACTATAATTATATGTCAAGGGAGCACACGGGCTTTCTTTGAAAATGAAGAGGACCTTTTTATCTGAATGGAAAAACAGGCAACACAGAAGGCATTTTTGAGAATCAGCCTTCAAACAATGACAAAAAACCTTCTCCCAAAAGAATGATCATAACTAAACTCCTAGCTATCCAACAAAGACACCTCTCTGTCGCCTTCTATGGGGTCCCACTTTGCCCTGTTTCTCATCTCAATAAAGAAGACAGCTCAGCTTTTAACTCGTTTTCAAACATGGAGATTCACTTCAGAAGCAGGTGCTTTTGCTCATCCTACCTTACTTTGTACCTGCTGCCATTTCCCATTCCCCTGCCCATGCTCATCATCCTTCTGGATGCAACCTTAACTTTGCAAAACACAGACAGATGCCATTCCAATGCCACTGCTGCAGCAATAAACTGGCAAGTGTGGAAGGAATAAAGGAAGAGTTGTTACTGAACAAAGAAGTAAATGCTTCCAGAGACTGAACACATCTCCTTCACGACCTTAAGGTCAGAAATATCAAGTTGTTTCTGAACTTCCCTCCATTTGGAAGTGCAATTATGCTAGTTCATCTTAAAATGCCTTTGACAGCTGTCATCTCATTTTTGGTATTATCCTTAAAACTTTTCTAATGGTAAGTATACATGCAGTGAACAACAATAACCCTTTGTGTAACAAAAAATACACACTTATCCAATTTATTTCTACAGTCTTTTTTTCTGAGCTTATTATCACAGAAGAGGTTGAAAGGTGAGCCATCATGCCAGATCTGAAATGTACCAGGGAAACATTACTTCTTCTTCTCTCCTTCCCTCTCCTTCCCCTTTTTATTTTCTTTTTGTTGTTAAACCAAAGGTCTACAGGGTGCTAGTGGTGACCAAAGTGTTTGATTGCTCAAGAAACCTAGGGACAGACTGAATGATACAGGAGAGAGGAAACCTTGAGATCTTTGTCCCAGAACCAATCTCTGACTTGCTGTGAAATTGCAGTATACTCCAGAGCTGTCATTGTGCTGCATTTTCCTGGAAGTGCCCAAATTGCAGTGTTATAGAAAAAGTAAAAAACAAAACAAAACAAAACAAAACAAACAACCCCCCACAAAAAAAAGCCAACTAAAAAAAAAGTTTTTAAAAAAATCAATTGACAAATTGATCTACTGTGCACCCTCAGTGCTCTGAATGGGAAATGGTTGAGGCTAACTCTGGACAGATTTAACTGTTCCATCTGCTCTCTTCACAAAGAACATTGAACCCAATACATGTCAAATATATAAATTCTAAATTCAGGGCATGCCTGATCATGCATAGTGCTTTTCTCCTTTCATCCTTTTTGTTTGTTTTATTTGGGGTTCTTTCAACTTATTTTATAATTCTTGATTGATAAAAAATACTAGAAGATAATGGGTGAATAATTGTCCCAGATATAATCCTGGATCAACCCTGAGCTTTCTCTACAACCTTCCTTGGCACTGCAAATGTTGATTTCCATGTTCTTCCTAAATGTCCTTTTTCCCTGGTAAAATGCAATCTGTTTCTAGAGAGAAATACTATTTCAAATTCAGCAAGTGCTACTTAAAGGAAAGGTTACCATTAGATCTAAGTGTGTTAATGCACTGGCACTGCACTTATAATAGTTCTTTATCAACGGAAGATGAGGCTGTTACACTTATTCTACCTAAGCATATTAGCATACATTTAAAGTATGTTTTTATTAGCCTGTAGTAGGCACTATATTTCAACCAAATGACCAAAGGATTTAATCTTGGAGTTTTCAAGGTGATTTTAGTTTATGATTTTACATTTAGCCTATATACATAAAATTCTAAACTTATTAGATACATATATAAAATGTTATAAATACAAATAAAATCAAATTAATAGAATAAATATTGTTTAATGCAATACATTATGTTATACTTTAATTTAGTGCCATGTAAATTAATGTAATATAATATTTTATATTATAATACATTATGTACCGTAGTGTAATGCAATAGGATGTATAATATATGTTATATAATGTGTACTCAATATAGTATATTTGATATGATATTTGAGTCCCACCAGTATACTTGAGTTATTGACTTAAAAAAATTCAAAATATAAGTCCCAGCACATGCAGTTGGGAGAAAAATTGAAGGTCGGGTAGTATGGGAGAGCCAGAGCTACCAAATGATTAAAATGTGGTAGGTAGCTTTAGGCTGTGGCATGTGACTGCACACTGCTGCTTGAACAGAAATCTCTGCAATACAGAAAGGAAAATAACTACTCATCATATGTTAAGGTTAGGGTAATGCAGGATATCTGTATAAACTCACTTGCAATTGACTGACAGTCACAATACACTCTCAGCTGGGAATTTCAGTAGCGATCTTAAGGTAGTGAATCCATTTATAAGGTACTCCTTTTACTGAACATGTTTTCATCAAAAAAAGCAGATAACAGCAATAACTTGAATGAGAAATCAAGCTTACTATTTCAAAGCTCCTGAGATCTCGATTAGACAGTTGCTCTGCCTCATAATCTCTTACTGAACTAAACTGCTTTGTCCACAAAAAAATAGCACCAAGACTTTGTGTCTGGAAAAAGCAGGACTCCCTGACGTGCAAGCAAGGAAAAAAAAAAAAATCTTATTTAATTAACAAAAGAATGGGATTGGGGTGGAAACTGTGGATAAAAGGGCAGACTAAAAATTGATTGCCACAAAATCTTTACTCTAGTTGTAAATTTCCTGAGTAGGCTGCACTTGCTGGGCAGGTGACTAACTATATGCCTCTTGCTTTGGAGTCTTTTGGTCAAATGCTGCTCTCACTTAACCAGATATAAATCTCAAGTAAATCTATTGATATTACCACAGTTATGCCAGCTTCAGTGAGAGCAGAATATGATGCCTTGTTTACAAAATTAAGTTCTGAAAGGTACATCTGTGTATGCATTTTGATAAAATAATGTTATGGAGCTAAATTTATGCAAATACTTAGAATTTAAATCCAAAGGAGACCTTCAAGTCTTGTATTCATTAAAGATTATGCACCATTTTACAAAAGGTACTCAAGAATACAATATGGAATACAATTAAAAGGAATAAATTCATAGGGGTTTTGTATTTTATAGTCTTCATGCCCTGTGCACATTTCACTTAATGCTCCTCTAGGAGCAAAGAATATATATGCCAAGGGAAGAAGAGGGACAACATTACTACTATGTAAGTAATCAGTCACAGTGTAAAGAGAAGTGGCCAAATACCATACCAGGAGTGTGAGACATACACAAGTAAAGAAATGCAATTCTCCTGCACCAGCCCTTCCATGGCACACAAACCCTTCTTAGTAGCTGTAACATCATGCAAGGATAGGCGAGTTGGGGAAATATCTCTGTCCTGACTCCCAGATCAACACACACACAAATTAGATCAGAGTTACTGTTGTCTTAAGCATGTAGGCCTTCATTTACATCCTAAGGTACACCAGCACCTGAGTGTATGTGACTTCTTGTAGTTTGTTTCAAGTCACTGAAGGCAGAATGATTTATAAAGGACCACTGATTCTTTCCCCTTCATGGAAAAATTCAACACTGCAGGTGAGGTGTTTGGGGACCAGACTCAGAAAACAAAAATCACATCAGTCTTCTGGCATGGGCTCACCTGTAGACTTTCCAAAATTTTTGTGCTTAATAAATCCTGTTTAAAAGAAATATTATAGGATGGCTGGAAATGAAGGAAGTAGTTTTTAAACTACACATTCAGAAAATGAGGTGAAGGAAGAAATAGAATTAATTTTTCTCTAAGAAACAAGACATAAGTTCCATAATAAATAGATATACAAATTAACATCTATTATATTTACAAAATGATACATATTTCTAGTCCACCTTGGAAACCCTGTAGTAATTCTCTGGCAAGTTGTAGAACCATGTTCTAGCAAGAGCTATCAGTCTGTTGGACTCTAGCATAGCTGATGAATCTGCTGACTCACATCAAACTCTCACACCTTCAATGATACTGGCCAGTAAAATGAGACAATTGCCAAAATTGTTTCAAATCAATTGGTAGAGAGCCACCACTTCATGAACTAGAGGAAACCCCATATGAAGAACTACTAGCCAAATTGGTTTTGATAGGACAGAGAAGACAGTAACACTTCAGGCAGAGTACAGGCAGTGGAAAAGCCTTAATTTCACCAGCAGCACATCACAGAGAGACTCAACTGGTGGTACTAACAGTGCCGCTCATAGGGACAACCCACATCACACACAATGCACCATCCACTGTTCTCTGGAAGGTACAACCAGGATTTCCTAACAGGTGAAAATTGGTCTTATAATTCGAAACGCTATCAACTTTTTTTTTTTTTTTATATTTTATCTGTTCACCTGAGGGATGTGTGAGCTGATACTGTCTACTTTTTCAGATGGTTTCAGTGCGTCTTGGATTTAATAACTGACTGCTACACTGCCCAGTATGTTTTGTTCATTTGGAATATAGGACATGCATAATGTGATCAGATTTTTTCTGCATAGCAATCAGACTGGAAGCTGCTTTTTATATATTAAATAACAAACAGAATTCTTCTATATCTCCTCACTATGTTCCTCCAGTTCCCACCATCTTTCCTCTCAACACCATTCTGCAGTTAATACAGCCAAGTGGCATCAGATGTAAGGAAAGCAGGTATTCTGTCTTGTCTAAAAAGATGAACCCATGAGATGTGGATATAAAGAAAAGAGTGAACCGTTACTTACTTAAACTGAAAGAGATATGAAAGATGCAATTTCATAGTTCACAGTGGAACTCAGGGCAGCAGATCCCTAATGCCTCCAATTCTGCAATGCAACTCATCCCTGCTATGTATCCATGCAATCCTAACACTAGCAACATGCAGTGCTTCTGTGCTGGTAGGCTGTCACCATTCCAGGAAAATTTGTCAGCGAGACTTTTGCTATCAGGATTGGAAATGTAAAATCTGTAAGAAAAAAACCCAAATAAACCATCAAACCCAATAAAAAACACAAGCCAGGGAACTACAGTTCTCCTTCAAAAGGGAGTAGAAACCCTTCCTAATTATGAATGTAACAGAAATTTTCATTTTCTAATTACCATGCAAAAAGTAATTACGTCGTCTTTAAACAATGATTCTGAATAAAAATTATAGAAATAAGTTATCAATCCTGTTTCTCAGTTGAGGAATCACACAGTGCATTCAGGTAAAAGGAGGATTTCAGGTTCCAGTTCAGTGCTTCTCCCTCAGCACAGTGCTGTCTTCACAGAGGACTGATCAGCTGAAAACAAATGGTATGCAATACTCTTGCTATTTATACAGTACTAATGGGGATAAACCCCAGTCCTCAGACTGTGAAGGCAGACACCCTGTAGCAGAATGTATTGCTGCACCATGAGACAATGGGACGTGTTTGCAGCAAGCAGTTTGTATGGATATCAGGCTCCCATGTGCTTCACTATTCTTATAGGTTACATCACAAAGCTATGGCATGGAAAGCTTTTTTCAGTGAATTTCAGTGGCTGCACCTGCTCAGAATTCCATGCTGTTGTGTTAAGAGTCAGCTAGATGGTGCTCATGGGGTGGCAACTGATGTGCAAAGTTAGCACTGGGATTTCACTCTGGGACTCTTCCACCGCCTCCGGCGTGCCACACAATCTAAGCAAGTTGTCACAAATGAAAAATCAGGACTGGGAGGAAGGTGATGAAAGATGTAGGTGAAAGGAAACTACATCTTGGGTACTGTATGAGCACAGATCCCTTACACAACTGCTTTCCAAGGCTGGGATGTGAGTGTGAAGCCGGGACAGGTTTTGCTGCATACAAACCAGCTCTTTCTCTCCTACCTGGCAGCCTGAAAAGAGCACAGTACCGACAGCTTGGGAAGGAACTATGTTACTGGAGAGACCCAATAATTTGGAAATTGCTTTTTGACAAATAACAACCCTAGATGTAAGCTTCATTATGTTCCGATGGAGTGAAGTTTGAAGTTAGAATTAATAAGTAGCTTTTAGAGATCTGTGAAGCTGCCTAGCTTTGTTGGATTAACTATATACTGCAGATAATACCATGTAAAGATACATTACATTAACTGTGAGTAAACATGAAAAACTCAAATTACTCAGGGATGGCAGACAATAGTAGATTTATGTGTGGACACATTGCTGACTGGTAGAACCAGTTGACTGGTAGAATACTTATTAATTCTTAAATCTAAAGATCCCTTTGGGTCCCTTGGGCTGAAAATTTTTACGAAAAATTTATTTCAAAATGACAATCCCGTATATGTATTGGAATGGTTTTCTGAGTAAAATCCTAAATCATTTTTTATTCATCTTATGTCAAAAATGCCGAGAGGCATAATTCCATAAAATTTTTAAACTTTATAAAGTAACTCTTTTTGAATTGCAGGAAACAAAATATTTTGAAAGTAATGGTTTATATTATTTATTGTGATGTTTATTAGAAAGAGAGGTGGATGAATTAATTCTCAGTGGAAGTGCTGAATTACTTCAGGAAGAGAAGCCCAATTAATTAAGGATCATTTCCTATCACTTTCACTGTACTAGAATCCAGAGTACCTGCTATACTCCTGGCACTACACAAGATATATATAATAAACAATAACAGATCAGTTACTGCTGTCCTGATGACCTGTAATTCTCACTGAGAAAACAATTCTAAGACTTTGATGTGAACACAATAGAAGCCAAAATGCCTCTTGAAAGAAGGAGGAAAAGCACAGAAGAGGCACTGCGCACACTCCAGATCAAAGACAAATAAAGAGACACTTTCAAAAGTGGGCAAAAATGGAACTGAATATATTTGTATCAGAAAAAGCAATAGAAAAATAGCTGATTTAATTCCTAAAGCTGATGATTTTTTACTCTTTAACATACATTCAGGATACGGACTATGGCCAGACTTCAAGCCTAGATTGACCTCATAACTTCATTATGAGCAGGAATGAAGCCCAGGAAATTATTGAGAAAGATGTGTTGGGCTCAGTCTGGAAAATATAGCAACTATTCCATACATTGCCAGAATATTAAGAAATGAAGAACTTTCAGCATTCCTTTGGTAAAAATGCATATTTATAAACACAAAACTGTGTTGTCTGAGAAAAAAAAAAAACCAGAAGAAAGTTGTCTGACTGTAATTTTCAGATCAGTGAGTCAAGTGCCCGGAGATATGCTGCCTCTGCTTTCCAAGGCTGAGCTCTCCCAGCCTTTTCTCAGTCTTCTGCCTCTTTGACTTCCTGAAGCCCACACAGCAGTATCAAGCCTGTGACCAAGCTTTTGTGTTTGTACTGTCAGTAAGAAGACCACTGGACCGTAAAGATTCAATTTTTGCTAAAGGTTGCCAGGCTAACTACTAATTACTGTCTAGTACTGCAGCTTCTCTTTCAGCTCTCACTCTGTGCTGCCTTACAATTTCTTTCCACTTAGCCTAAAGAAATGATAGGAAGAACACCCATGAAGTTCAGCTATGTTCAAAAAGCACACCCATGAAGTTCATCTGTGTTCAAAACTTACAACAGTCATGAATACCATGTAGAATAGCAATAACATGAAAAATAAAATACTCATCTTTACTCAGACTGTAAGACTGGGCAAGTGACTTGAGCTGAGTCCCTGTATGAGACTGCCAGTTATGAAAAATAATAAATAAAGGTATCAGCTTTGAAAAGATCTCTACCTTCTTATCTTAAGGAAAAGGTACAATCCTATCTTGTTGCTATGGCAAAAAGAAAAGGAAGCTGGGAGCAGAGCTTAGTATGTAACTATGGACAGTATATAACGGCGCAGAGGGAGGGCAGGATGGCTAAAATCAGTCCACTGACTCACCAGGAGAGATTCTTCCAATCCTGAGGTCAGGCTCCTTGAGAAGCAGCAAATGCATTATCAAAACTCATGGCTCTTTATAGCAGGGCAGCAGCCCTTCTGGGCAGGGTTGCAGGGAGCAAGATTGCAAAGAAATTCCTCTCTGAAAGCCTGTAGAAAGGTGGAAAAGAAGGGGAGAAAAAGGAAGATCTTGGAGCCTTTCGCTTCTGCCCATTAACCTCAGCCTTCTTGGGCTTAGACTCAGCAGGAGGACATGGCTAATCACAGAAAATGGCCTTTTAATTTATTTTGCTGCTTACATTTCATGTTTGCTTAGAGAACCACAAGTAGAGGCTTGAGTCGGTGAGGCCATTCTTTGTCTTCAGGAGCAAAAGGACACAAGGAAGTGATCAAAAGTGATTGAATGCAGAAAAAAAAAAAAAAAAGGAAAAAAAAAAAAGCCTTTTAAACGCTCAATAAATATTCAAATACTTAAAATGTTTTTCACAATATGTGGAAATTATTATTCCAGATCTGAGAGTACATGTTCTAAATGTGAACAGACATCTAAATGTAAGACAGTCAGACTTCTGAAAGGATGAGAGGCAATGACTGCATCAAAGCAAGCGAAATTATAAATGGATGCAAAGAAAACGTGGATGCAGAGAAGGTGGTGCACCACTGGATCATTGCCCTAAGAGGGTCAAGGATCTCTCTCCTTGGAGGTTTTTAAAAAATCTTAACTTTATCCAACGTGAGGCTTGCAAGTCAACCCAAAAACTCAAATTGGAGTTGTGACAATTTATGGAGGAAGGCTGTAGACATGTGTCCTGTTTCTGCTGCCCATGACTTTCTTGTCCCCTATGCTCCCCTGCAGTTTTTCACCACGCTTCAGGGTGCCCTGGATGCGTCAGCATAACTGCGGACACAGTCACTTCTCAACCCAGCTACCCAAGTCAAATATTTGGCATGTTTCAGCCTATTTTGTGTTTCAGGGTATGCTGAACAGGTAACACACGATTGGGCAAAGCATATTTCTAACTCTCTGGTTAAGAAGGTATCCTATACTTGACTTCCAGGGCATAAACAGAGGTCTAGAAACAGCTAAATACAGGGAGATAGACATTGCTGCAGTTTATATTGCTACTGTCCTTTCCAATTAGCAAATAAAAGTTCAGAAAGGTAATAGTTTTGGATAAACATAGAAGGAGCTCACTTCACTAAAGGCAAGAGAATGACTTGCTGTCATGCAATTCTTTTACTCCTTACATACTTGCTGTGCACCAGCTAGAGCAGAGGGAGCACAGCATCAATAGAAAAATGCCCTAATATGCAGGCACCCATGCCTGGGACAAGGACAGAATCTAGTGATGAGTGTCAGTACACAAGAAGGCCAAGAGGCCCATGCACCCTGGAGTTGGCTCAAGGAGCACTGGCTCTGCAGTGTCTGACCTGCGACATGATCCTAGGCCAGGGCCCCTAGGTAAAGGACAGATAATTCAGATAATTGTTCAGTTATTACAAAGAAGAACATCATAGGGATAAATTCCAGGTCAGGAGAGTGAATAAAAAGGGGAGAAGTAGAAAAAAAGGCAGTTTCTGCACTGTGAAAATTCATAATAATAACTACTTTTATTGCCTTATCAACTCTGTTAATAAACAATGTAAATAAATACAACTATCAAAATCGTCAATAAATTCAATTAATAAACAGCTCAAGGTTGCTTAGTAAAATTAATTTTACTCAAAGTAACTTCCAAACGAGAAACCAATAAAAGACCAAAAAAGAAAACCAAAACCCAGAACACCACTGTATGCTGTGAACTCCTCTTCCTTTGGAGTCTCTAATATTTTGGAACATGATGCATAGGAGACATGGTATTTTACAAGGTTTTTAATAATCTTAATAATACATGTTTTTCTTTTAACATGTATTCCTGTCCAACTGAATTTTTGTGAAAGTGAGCTTCAAGTTTTTGAGAAAAAAAAATCTTCTGGTAGCAAAAGAGGACAACATTACTGCAGGGCAGGGCAGTCAGCACATGCATGGCAAATGGCAAATTCTAGCTGCACTTAATCAATCTATGGTATATTAACAACATTCACATAAAAGCTTGCTCACCTCAGATCTCAATTGTGATGCCACTGGCTATGTGAATGTCCTCAGCCCCATTTTTAATTTTTTTTTTTTTTTTTTTTTTTTTCCAATTTTTATGATTGTTCTAGTGATTGGAAAATAAAGAACGCAAGTCAGGAAAATATGATCTCTTTTTCTTAAACCTCATTACAACCACAATTTTCTTTCAGCAAATGAGGTTGCAGTCAGAGTTGGTCATTTTCCATGAATAAAGATCCAGATTTCCAATCACCTGAAAAGAGTTTCAACTTTTCCAACAGTATGTTCTGAGTGCAAAGTAGCTGTAAAGCATCACATAAATTCTGTGATTATGTGTTGTATCCAGTGGTGCTGACTCAGAACAAGCATAAACGACAAGAAAAATATAAGGCCAAATGAAGATGAAATGAAAGGAAAAATAGTGATAATGAGAAGCAAGGGGCTTTTTTGCCCCTTAAAGTTCATTTTAGACATGGTGGTTACTAATTTAATTTCACAACACGGGCTCACATTTAAAAAAGACAGCACATTATAGTACACAGATAACAAAAGAAATAATAGCAGAAGAGGAAAGTGGTTTTCTTTAACTAGTTTAATTTTCTCACTTCATTGTTGCCCACACTGATCCTTTCCATATATTAACAAGTAATAAACCAGATTTTTAAGAGTCAGGAAAAGAAAAATTCACTTTGAAATGTTACTACTTTGGACTACTTAACAAGTTTCTTGTGAAACTTCACAAGAACATTCAATTTCAAACTAACCCTTTCTCTTAGATGTGTTTGTTATCCATGGAAAAGAGGTGGTTTTTTTTGTTAAACTGGAAAGTATAAAGGTATGTATATAATAGATGAAGCTAAAACCAAAAGGGATTTTTTCATATTTAAGCTGTTGCCACACCTCATAAAAGTTTTATTTTGGAGAGCTCTTATACCTTTTCTATCTACTCCCCTGCAGTGAGCTGCAGCTTCCCAGTTGACCACTCTATGGCACAGCACAGGGGATCCCCAGGCAGTTCCCTGTGCTGCAGGAGCTTCAGTCAAAGTCATCCCATCCCAAGGAACCACACATCAGAACTATATGGAAAAACTCCTGATGGAAATAACTGATTTTCAGGTGAAAGTTTTCCTTCACTCTAGTACTTTATAGTTATTTTAAAATTAGTTTTCCCCTAAATAAAGATGATTGCGGTACAGAAGTATTTCCTCACTGTACCTAACTTGCTGAGCCTGTCAGCCCTGGTCATTCTTTTGCCTGTTACTGCTTCCTGGGCAGTATGGAGCCCTGGGGAGACAGGATCTGTACCTGGAGAAGACAGACAAATTTACAAAATTAAAGGCTGCCACAGACCAGTCCTGCATTCAGTCTGTGTTACAGCCTCCCAGTGGTTACCTGCCCACCCAGCAGGAATTACCAGTGTGTCAGTTTTCATGAGGAAGGTGGAACACTGAGGTAGGTGAAGCATTGTGGCATCAGGATTGTCTTCCTGGCACCTACACAGATAACTGGATTTGGCTCAGATCCTAAAGGTGTACATCAACACCAATTCCCAGGTTTTGCAAGATGTACTCTTTCAAGCATAGCTGCAAAAAAAAGAGATGGTTTTAAAAAGCCCTGCTGTGCCTCACTGTAGAAAATCCTACAAGCTTAATTTAAGGGATGTCCAATGCTTTGCATTTTTATTTATATTGCCCATAAACCTTCCCCCTCAAAGATGATGGCCAAATATGGTCCCTTTGAATTTCATACAAATCACTTAGAGAGTGATTAGGAAACCATTGCAACTCTGAGACTCAGTGTAACCACCGTATTTTTGGAAGTTTTTAATCCAAATTCAGTAGTACAGTATGAAATTGACTCCAAATAATAATACAGAGCAGATCCCTCAGGGTGTAGATAATACGTGTAATCACCACAGTCTTTGCCTATTCAAGTTAACACTTCTTAACAACAGATGTAATCTTCAGTGAAACCAAGCTTTTACAAATTGCTGTTAAAATGAATCATGCTTAACTTGTCTAAGTATCTCTTCTAAAGAGCTTATGGTTTCCCTAGGGGTATTTAAATTAGTAATTCTTAACCACTAATTGAGTATGAACTCGGATAACTGAACAGGTCAGCATTGTTTGAGAACTGAAGGCTGAAGGACTTGGCTGTCCCATATTCAGTGGGGTGAACACGCTTGATTTATGTTGTATAAAAACTTCCTGACATAGTAAAGGTTTGAGGGGCACTGTTTCAACAGGTCTTGGGGGTGGAGAGTTGCAGGTGATGGTCTCCCAACAGCTCGAGGTGGGATGTCACTGCCACAAAGCCAGTCAAGTCATTGCTCAGGCATGTGACAAATTAGAAAGGAATTCAGTTAAAAGCTTCTCTGCTTTTATTTTTTTTAATGCAATACATTAAATATATTTTTTACATAAAATTTTTTTACATACATTTTACATACATTATTTACGTAAAATACATTTTTTAATGCTACGTTCTGACATCACTGAGACAGTAAACCAATGTGACAAAAGAAAGGAAATTTCCTGTTGGCACAAGTTTTTAGTGCAGAGAACATCAGGCTCGTTGCTTTTCAGACACCAGGTCACTTGTTGCATGCCAGTGCAGGTACTGAATTTGGTCGAATATTTTAGAAGTCCTTCAAAGCAACAGACCATTACATCCCCTAAGGATTTTGCAGACAGTTCAAAACTGTACTTTGTTATTTTTACACAATGGGAATGGTTCAACAGTAATTTTAACTGTTATTTGAGTTCTATTTTGGTGTAGCAATTTTAAAAATAGACATATTTAACCAGATATAATGCTGCCAGAACCTACTTAATCAGCAGATGAATGTTTATTGAAACAAAAACTGCGAGTACATTTATTCACTTAGGTATGAATATTGTCATCATGGCTCCAGTGGAGGGCAAGGAAGTGGGGCAGCAAGGAAAAGAAATCACACGAAGAATGACCAATCCCACAAGCAATCCCACAAACAAGAAAAGAAAAGATATAACAAGAACATTAACTTAAAACTCAAAATATTCTAATTTGTGTGTTAAATCAGAGTTTCTCTGCCAAAGCAAGTTTCTCTTTTTTGAACTTTGGGAAAACTGTGTATATACTGGGGTATGCAGAAGCTACGCTTCAGTTGGAAGTGGACTTTCAGCACGGTTCAGACTTTCATTCTGTTTTCACCCAATTCAGATTAAAAGTCATTCTGTTCCCCTCCCCCTCACAAACCAAAATTACAAGACAGAAAATTTTCTCTATCCTGGCCCAAACCAGGACACACAGTATGTGAGATATATGTTCATAATAACTGTGGAGTTTCTTGGTATGCTTTTCTGTTTCTCCATCTGAAGGACAAGACACTATAACCAGGAATGGTAGCTACAGTATTTCCTCATGTATTTAAGATAAATGGTGGAAGACTGCACACAAGCTATGCACCTCATTTCCCCAATTTCCTCAGAGGAGTCACCCACCTCTTCATCTCTTCAGTGGCTAGTAAAAAACTAGACTACTTTTTTTTTTTTTTCCCTGACACACTACAGAGTTGTAGCTTCTTTTCCTTACCTTCACGGAAGAACTTTTTTTTTTTTTTTTCATAGACATACCACTCAACCAGGAGATGATGAAACACTTTGGCAACATGTTTTACTTCAAATAGGTCTCCAGCCAAAAAAATATTCTGTGTTACTGACTTCCTCCTCATTGAGATCTAAAAATCATCAAGTTTGCAGAAATGGGAAGCGGGAGGGAAATCTGCAAATTTTTTGCATGAATAAAATTTACCTTCAAGGCAACTGTAATTAAACAACAGCACGTAATCCTCCCTCAGTTAGTAATATCACAGCAATTTTCAGTGAGAAAAAAGTGTTCTGACCTAGCATAAACCACAGTTATAAACCTTCTTGAATGCTGTTTCCAGCAACTCTGTCTACTGACAAAATATTATGGGCATGACTGATAATTCTACATAATATTAAGACTACCCAACACTTTCAGTTTGGAATGCATTTTCAGCAACTGATGGCTTTGCCAAACTTCCTCGTTCTATCTCCCTGTCAAGTTAATTAATTAGCTCTGTTGAGTATAAAATACAGCTACAGCTCACTCACTATGCAAGCATAGACCTTTGCCCAGATTACAAGAAACTGTAATTGTTGAATTGAAAAAAAAATCCAGTTATCCATGTCATGCTTTGATGAGGGTTAAGGATGTACTACTCATTGCTGCTGTTGTGAAAATCTGTGCCAGATCAACTGTCTTAAAAACTTTTGTACATTTTCCTTTACCCTCACTATCAACATGCTTATTCCTAGGAAATGCTACCTGTGGTTTAGCACCTCAGCTCCCAGAGATGGGCTACTGCAACTCTGGAGAGGGATATTTCATCCTTTGCTCTCCTGCCTAGACTTCTGCAAGACTAGTGCAGTAGACAAAAGGCCAACAGAGAGTTCCCAATGTCAGCCACAACAAAACAGCTGGGCAAGGGCTGATACTGGGGACACAAGGGAGGGAGAGGAGCCTTATGACTGATGACTTGGAAAAGAGAAAACAAGGAGACTGGATGAGTGGTGTGAATTGTTAAGTGGCCACCAAGAGACAGACTGGGGAAGAGATGGAGAACATGAATGAGCAAGATAGCTGGAAGCAAGTGCGTAGTGGATAAAAAGAAAATTAAGTAATAAAGGCAGCCTAGGAGAGAGGTTTCTGCTCATCTGGGCTAAGAATGAAGGCATAGGCACACTTGCAGTAAGTATTACATTAGCCACCCCCAGCACTGAGATACTTACTCTAACAAGTGGTGTGCAAGCCATGAACTTACAGAGACAAAAGTATGAAAAAAGAGAATTGAATTGTTTATTGAAATTATATTACAACCACTAAGACACACGGATGGCTTGGAGGCTGATGTCTGTGTGCAACATACACAGCTTCTTGGTGGTAGCTGCTCCCTGGCTCTGGTGTCTGAACTAGGGGGGTCAGAAGCTTGTGTCTGCTCTGCATCTCTCCCTGTCTCCCCTCTCTGGCCACATACTTATGTTAGGTGTATTCCTGATAAACACACTTGTGTTTTGGAAGCTTCTATGTTGCTCGAATGATGGAGGTGGAATATAAAGAGGGATGGACTGGTTAAAATGTTCTGAGGTGTGGGAAGAAGGAAGTTGCTAAGAAAAGAGACTAATTTGAGCTCCTAAATCTCTCATTACTTGCTCATGCATATTCCTACTCCAAGGCTGAGGAAGAAATCACTGCATATCCAGCTCTGAAAGCAACTTAAAACTTGGATTATACATTATTTCATTTTTTCTCAGTGAGGAGGCAGGAGATAATACAAAATCTCCAGATCAGGGCTCTGTTACTTTAGCTGTGGCTTGAGCTACACATGCAGGTTTTGGGGAAGATACTCCTGAATGTGTTCACATTTTCAGTTATGTGTGCACAGGTCTAAGCAGGTTCTCCTTATGTCCTTTATCCTCTCAGGACAAATGAGCACAGCAAAAATCTGTCAGAGCCTTGAGTGCAATCATTTATTACTTAGAACATCTGAAACAAAATGGTAAATAGAGAAAGAGAAAAGACATAGCTTGCTCCAAAGAAATAACATTACTCATCTCCCCCTCACCTCCCTGTCAGCCATCCGCTTCATGGAGCAAGAAAAAAAAACCATGATCCATAGGGTAATGGCTCTGCTAAGAAAGGTTCCTAGATCTACTGCAGGTGTCCTATAGTTCATAACATCACTCTTGCTCAGCTCTGATGGCTGAAACCTCATCTTTGTAATCTATGTCCTGGCTGTGGAGTTCTCTGCTCTAATTATTCTGCATGTGTCTATTCTTATATCCTGGAATAGGCTTTCTAAAGGCTGAGACCAATGGAATGGGGAAGATTTATAGAGCCAGCCAATGCTGGCTGCAATTCCACAGAACCTTGTATTAGAACCAAACGACTCTTCCTAATCTGAGGAAGGAAGTTTCCCTCTCCTTCGAGGATTACTCACTTCCTGGTGCAAAGAAGTTGAAGGATTAAGTAACTTCCCAAATATAGAACATATCACACCCAATCACACACTGCTGCCTTCTTAAGTGAAGCATCTGAGAAGGAAAATGAGATTACAAATTTAGGAGTATAACAAGATCAAGTTAAATTCACACCATTTCCCCACCTAGCCACAATCTATGTCATTAGACAGGATTAATTTTTTTTGTTGCCGTTTCTAATCTCATTATACCTTTTGTCACACAAATGATTTATCAGAATTTTAATACTTAATGCTATGCATTTTGTGAAATATTTTATTATGCCCTAACATAATGCCTTCATTTGACTTTTCCAGTATTCTGTATTTTCATTAGCTGGTATCCCCTCCCTCATGCCATACCACTCAGCACACCTATAAATAGAAAGACCAGCCAACCAAATCACACAATATTGAAAAGGTCAAAGTACTATGCTATATTACTGCAATTTAAAGAATACTGTTCAAAAAGTATTAGAACTTTGATGCCTTATTTATGTGACAATGCAAGTAATGAAAATAGAAGGCATTGCAAAATGATCACATTATTACTAGAAATCACTGGGAGACTGAGGGACTGAAAACCCCTCAGTATCTTTATAGCCTAATATAAATTCATGTTATACTTTAAGTATGTATCTACCTCTAATGCTACATTTCTGTGTCTCTCATCAGAAAGATTATGGTCTGTTCACTACTTATTCAATATTTTTTAAACACAAATATTTTAAGAAGCTCCTACAGTATACTCATAATAATATCTTTTGTCACAACCTCTTTCAGCTAACCTGCAAATAAATTTAGACTGAACAAACAAAAAAAAAAAGTGAAAATCAAGCTAAGGATTATTATTACTGGTCATACCCACAACAAGAGAGTAAGAGCACAGTTCTCTCTCTAATTGGGCACAGTTCTCACAGGAAAGGACCTGTTTGAGCTCAGTGGCTGTGCCACCATTCCTGGTCACACAAAAGTACTTCTAGAATAGCTGTGAGCACAGCCTGTGTTGCAACACATACACCTTCCTCTTTCCCCCACAAACATCCATATCCACATGGCAAAATATGTGTGCCCTGGCAACTGCACAGTCCCCTGCTTCTTCCCCACACCCCAGGATTCCTAAGAGATCTCATACACACTGCCCCAACACCTGCAAATCAGCAGTCACCCCCTAGGCCCAGGTTCAGTCAGTTGTAAGGTGGCTGGTGGGCTCCCTGCATCCTCAGTCCTGATACCCAAAGCTGTTTGATGCTGCAAAAATCTCTCACTAATTTGAAAATCAGACTCCATGCCAAGTCATCTTCAGGCATGCAGTTTTACATCTGTGATCTTCAAGACTAGAAGAGCTGCCCCGGAGAGAGCAGTCATGTCCCACATCCTCATGACTCCACATGTTCATGGAGCAAAAATGCATGTTTCTAAGATTGTCTAGAAAAAAGAAACAACCAGTGTAAAAGGAGCAAGGAGAGAGGGTATCAGCTTGGATTTTGAAATAGCTGCAGGAGAACTGGACTTGGTACATAATCCATCGTGCACTCCAATATGCTTCAGACCACACTGAGCCCCTGAGCAAGTTCAGGCATCCACAATCCCTCAGTTCAGGAAGGAGATTGAGTTCCTGGAGCAGGTCCAAAGGAGGGCAACCAGGCTGGTGAAGGGACTCCAGCACAAGTCCTGTGAGGAGAGGCTGAGGGAGCTGGGGGTGTTCAGCCTGGAGAAGAGGAGGCTCAGGGGAGACCTCATCGCTCTCTACAACTCCCTGAAAGGAGGCTGGAGCCAGGGGGGGGTTGGGCTCTTTTCCCAGGCAACTTTCAACAAGACAAGAGGGCATGGACTTAAGTTGTGCCAGGGGAGGTTTAGGTTGGATATTAGAAAGAATTTCTTTACGGAGAGGGTGATCAGGCATTGGAATGGGCTGCCCAGGGAAGTAGTGGATTCTCCATCCCTGGAGATATTTAAAAAGAGACTGGATGTGGCACTCAGTGCCATAGTCTAGTAACTGCAGCGGTAGTGGTCAAGGGTTGGACCTGATGATCTCTGAGGTCCCTTCCAACCCAGCTGATTCTATGATTCTATGATTCTAATCCAACAGGCTGGGGTAGCCCAGCATCCTGCTAGTAAAGACTAATCTGGGCTAACCTGTCACTAGCTAACATGTTTGATTAGATCCGGGTATCACAGGGGTCTCTATGTTTGCAGAGTAAATAATTATGACATTTCAGGGACTTTATTCATGGAATAATCTAATGGCTAGCTTGAGAAGAAAAGTCAGTTAATACTAAAACAACAGTAACTGATGACCTAATTTGTATTTTATGAGCCTCATTGTCTTTCATGAGAGAATATCCTTTTCCCAGTAAGGGGTGATGCCAGGATAACTCTTTTTGAGGACTATTAATGATTTCCAGTTTGAAACACAACTGTTGCAATAATGCATTGGAAGATTTCCTAATGCTGGGCATCCCTCTCCCCCACTGAGTCCCTGTTGAGAGAACAGAGAGGTTGGACTACAGCAAATCTGCAGTGTCTGCAGGCAGCACAGCTGAATAGCCACAAACAGCTCGCTCCCCCTTTTGCTAGTTAGGCATTAATATGTCAAAGTGAATCTGTAGCTTTTATTTTTCATACATGAGATTTGATATTTGATTTTGGGGTTTTTGGGGTTCTTTTTTTCCCTTGGGGTGGGATGTGGGGTGAAGCTTTGGGACACTTTGGGGTTTTTTGTTGGTTGGTTGGGTTTGGTTTTTTTTTTTCTTTTTTGCTTGTTTCATCTTTTGTTTTTTTTTAGAAAAGCACCTAACAAGACCCTATTTAAGGCCTTATCTACCTAAAAATAGTGTCTTAGTAGACCCCACCCCTGAGAGTCACACCTCTAATATAGATGCTATTATTCCAATAGCAAGGTGGTGCATACTGCTAACCAGTTCACGGAAGAAAGAATTGTACTCTACGTGTGTTGCACAATTTTCAGTATAGCTAGAAAGCTCAGCCTAAACCCTTACAACTGACTACATGTCTACAGGTAAAACAAGCACGTCAACAAAAAAACCAAAGAAAAGACAAAACTAAAACCAAACCCACAAAAAAACCTAGGCTTTATCTTTGTCAGCAAAGGTTACCCAGGAGAGAGAGAGGGAGGAAGAGATGACGTGGAGCATCTCCCAGCTGATCTGTGCCTCCTGCAGACTCCCACTCTGGGCTGGTGCCTTGGCACCATGCATGAAAGGCTCTGGGCCCTTGGGGAGAGCAGGTTGGCAGTGGGTGGCATGCTCCACTGTCCACCTACTCCCAACAGATTTGCTGGTGCTGGGGGTGTAGAAAGCGAGCTCCACCTGAACAAACTGAACCCCTTCAATTTTGGGATGATCGCTGGGGAGGTGGGGAAAATGCCTTATGGAATATTTATTTGAATTTTGTAACGTGGGAACTGGTCTGAGAGGAAAGTGAGAAATATTTAGAAAGAGCTGTAACAGAAATTTATCCTGGCTATGTTTAAACGTGGAAAAGGACAACAGAAACCAATGTTATCTTGAAAAAATACAAAGAGAACTGATTTTACAACAAGCAGAAGGCTTATTTCTTTTTAAATATAAACAGTCTGATGAGGAAGAAGAAAGGCAGAACTATAAAAATCAGCCAAGCCAAGAAAAAAATGGGTAAAAAAAATAGTCTGCAACATTTTGCAGAGATTTTTTTTCTTGTACAGCAGTATCCAAATATATTTTTCTTAAGGAATAAACCAAATGAAACATTTCTGTTCCAAAATACCACAGTATGGAACAGTATAAAAGGAAGGTGTACTGCAGGAAGAGAATAACCTTTAGCTACAGACAAGTTTTTACCTTGGGAAACCAATCTTTCTAGCCCCCTTACACAGTCAATGGGAAGAGACCCACAGGGCAATCCAATAGCCATAAAGACAGGATGCTTTCTTTACAGTAAAAATAAAGACATGACATTAACAAATCACAGACCATGGGTCATTTTCTTTGAGTTAGACTACCTGGATGCCTGGGCTGAACTACAGATGGAACAAACATCGCTTCAGGGGAAGATTAGGGAATGGGGGTGAGGATACAGCATCCTTGTTTGTCCCTTCTCCCTTTTTTTCTCTTCATTAAGTGCAGCATTGTGCATAAAACTTCTGTCTTTCCACTCATTCTCTTTGCACTTTTTTTCTTCCCCTCAGCTCTTTAATGTTTCTTTTCACTCCAGTGCCGTGGGCAGTCCCAGGCAAAGGGATCTCCTTGTCTTCATGCTTGCAGAAGTTCAGAGTCCCCCCTGCTTAGTTCACAGATTTCCTTCCCCACTGCTGGTTTCTACTGGTGGAGAGCTTCCAGCCATAGGGAGCAACTTTTTATCCAGAGAGTAACCCCTTTGCACTTGCAATTGAAGTGTCCTTTGTGCACCAAGTCTCTAGTAGCAAGGCTGACATTTTGTTCCCAGGTAAAGCCATATTTAAAGATAGTGGAAAAATTAGTGTGGAGGCAACCTAACAAAATATTTTAAATTCCAAGATTGGCGATGACTATAATCAACGGTAAGAACAGACATGGAGAATGTAATTGCTTCTAACTTGAACAACATGGCATTTACCCGCTTTTTATAGATACCAAAAAGGCAAGATTATCTAGATTTTCAAGTGAGTTTATCTATGAATACTTGTCTAAGTAGATTGACCGAAAAAGTAATATAAAACATGGAATGTATAGCATACTTATTGTAGAAACAAAGGGACAGAAAATGCTGTTATTACTACATAAAGCTGCTGAATCTAACAGCATAAATTCAATACAAAGCCTGAACTATTTTTCCACAATAGTGCTTTGGAGAAGCAGAAAAACCTGAGTTGCTCTATGTTTCCTTCTTAAAAAAAAGGTTTAATTTTAAAAGTATGTATGTATATAAATTCCTAAAAACCCAGGATTATTCTGTTTTCCTTTCTTCCCACACTATATCTGAGAACACTAATTTCTCCTCCCTTTGTTTCACATTTCCTTTTAGGCCTCTGCCAGAGCTGCAGTTTGGCTTAGCCAGCTCATTGCATATACAATTATATAAGCAATCATTTACTTAACTTAAACCTATAAATTTTAGCTGAAAACTTATTTTCAGATTTAAACTTTTGATTTCACTGGTTACTCATAATCCTTTTTAATAGAAGCCAGGAGCTATATCACACGCTGTGTTTTAACACCTGCTGCAGTACAGAATTTCTGTAAATGATTCCAAGCAGCATACAAACTATGGTTTATTTTTGGAAGAAATTTCTCAATAAAACTTCAGTATTGCTTACAAATTTCTGCGAAAAGTAAATTGATTAATTTTAATTAATAACATTGACTTCCTGACATTACTTGGCAGGTTTTAGGGATTTCTGAAAAAAAAATAGGAAAAGGAGAAATACTCATTGAATAATGCATGCTTTGTAGTGTTTTACATCAATTTCTCAAATCTCCCTGACTCATAAAAAAGCAAGCATACTCAGTGCTGAAGAAATGTGTTACTGCCTGGGCTTCATTCCACACATGGTGAAGTGACATCTTGAGTTAAGACTATTCCATGAAACACAAGGAAAACATACCTGACATAGCAGGAACACCCAATTTGGACTGTTAACACAGCACGTTTGTATAGCACAGCACAGGCATGAGGAAGCCTATGCCAGCCTAGAGCTGACAAAGAAGAAAAAGGAGATACTGGAACCAAGTTGAAATGCAGGTGGAATTCTTCATGGCTTTGTGAAATGCACCCAATGATCACTACTATAATTTTTCAATTCTTTCATACAGGCAATATTTAAATAATCTGATGGTGTTTCCCTTTTATCCCCCCCATTGCTCCCTTCCTCCTCTTATGAGCTTCTCACATTGTATCTTTTGTTTCTTGTTCAGTTGTGAAACATCTTCCTACATGCATGAGTAAGGGCCATTGAATACCACACACTAAAAGATGAAACAGCAAGCTGTTTAAAAATTCCTATAAATGTCTTGACCAGCTGCCACTAGGAAGGGAAGGGAGAGAGTAAGTAAGGGTTCCTGGCAAGATGACGTATTTTTCTGTTACATCTAATGTACTTGTTATTTACATGAAATCCGTCTGCTACAACATCCTACGCCCTATAGAACCCTGCAGTTAAAACACATTAAAAACACATTAATGTTTCTTTCCATACTGTGACATGTTAATAGGGAAAAAAGCTATCAGGACCAGGCTGTCAGTCATACACAACAGATCAACTGCTGGGTAGGCATGGACATGCACTGCACAATAATCCATAAAAAAATACCATTCATATAAAGCAAGACAAGTAGACATAAAAAAGGAGATTAACATTTAACCCGTGTTTTTAACACTTCCCAAAATTTTTGCCCTTTCAGGAACTAAACTCTTTGGAGCTAGTAACAACAAGGTACGCTAAAAAAATACCAAAACCAAAACACCTGTGAAATATTGGCTCATTTTTTTCAAATATCTGAGAGGAAGATATAACCATTTTGTCATGGTTTAGGCTCAGCTGGTATCAACCAGGCCTCGGCTCGCTCATCCCCCACCCCCACTGCAGGACAGGGAGGAGAAAATCCACCTGAAGGCTCTTTAATAGAGACAAGGACAGGGAGTCCTTGGGACTGCAGTGCCCAATTATGGTAACAGGAAAAAAACAACACATTCAATTTGAGAAGTAAAAAATAAAATTAATTTAATCTAGCAGGAGAAAGAGAAATCTCGGCCAGATCCTAATACACTCCCCCCACCCCCTCCCTTCTCCCCAGGCCCGGATCCTTCCCTGCCGCCTCCCCCTCAGGGCACAGGGAGGGGCAGGGGGGGTTCAGGCTCAGTTCCCCACACGCTGTTTCTGCCGCTCCTTCCTCCTCAGGGCCAGGACTCCTCACAGCCTCACCCCCCTCCAACGCGGGGTCCCTCTCATGGCAGAGAGCCCTTCAGGAACCCCTGGGACATGAGTCCCTCCCACAGGTTCAGTCCCTCAGGCACAGACTGCTCCAGCCCGGGCTGCACACGGAGTCACCTCCCCTGGCACGGGGTCCTCCATGGCTGCAGATCCACGTCTGCCGCTCTGCATGATCCTGCACGGGATCTGCCCACCCGTGACACTTCAGGGGCTACAAATCCACACCGTGGTCCTTCATGGACTGCTCTACTGTGCTCCTCCATGGGTTGCAGTGGGACAGCTGCCATCTCACCACGGGCTGCTCGGGCACCTTTCCCCCTCCTTCTTCTCTGACCTTGGTATCTTTTCTCTGGCATTACTCCTTCACTACATCCTCTACAGGTCACTTTTTTATATTTTTGTAGTTTTATTTTCCCTTTCTTGACTATGTCACTCAGAGAGGCACATCCAGCTTCCCATCTCTGCTCAGCCTTGGGCAGAGGCAGGTCCAGAATTGGAACTGGGGAAGCTTCCAGCAGCTTCTGACAGGAGCCACCCCAGTGGCCTCCCTGTTTCCAAAACATCACTGCACTGACACAAGACACATTTACAGGAGCAGACACATTAAATGCATACGCAAACCTTGATTTACCTGTATAAATTAGTTATTTGTCAAAGTCAACTGTCTTCTCGATCATTTAGTTGAGCATATATGTAGAAGGTTATAGTGCATGACTGGCATGCACTGTATGAGAAAAATATCTCGTTATTTCAATTCTTTTATATTCAGAAGCAGAAGAATAAGAATGTTTACAAAATATGGACTTGCCTGCCCCACTCAAACAACTCTTCCATACCTTGAGATTTGTTATTATTTGACCTTTCCTCCAGTGAGGTTAATGATCTAGGAAAGAGAATGTCCATGTAAAAGAATGAAAATATAAAAAGCAACAGGAGCCTGACAACAATATGTACAGATACATTGCCTTTTAATGGTTTATCAACTGCACTCTAGTAAGTATGACTTTATTTTCTCTTGCCTTTGCTATCAAAATATTTCTTACCAAATTTATATGTTCCTCAAAAATACACATAGGGAAGTGAAAGGTCTTTTTGATCAGATGAGAGGTTCCTTTGTGGGTTATCTTTGACCACTTGTTTAAAAGACACACAAAAAGTGGCTCAGTGTGTGCTTGAACTGCTTTCATACTTCTTTTATTGAATCCCTGTCACTTCATGTTTAACTGCACATCTTCTAGCTTTTTTCATATACACACCCTCTGAAGTGCAGTATGCTGAAGAACATATCATGCTTGCTGCCATACTTTTCATGAAGGAAATCCTTACAATCATCTGGCCAACATACGAAGCTACATATGACCACAGGGCATAGAATGAGGGAACCCTCCTTATGACAGGAAATCAAAAGGTCCGTACGGTCAGTGAAGGAAGAGAGGGAAAGAACCACCGAACCACACATCTCTATCAGAAATACTGAAAATAAAAAGAAATCCTCTCTAAAGGCCTGAGGTTAAAAAGTCCCAAATCCCAGAGGCTAATGGAAATGGAAAGCACCTGGCATCCATTTGGACTGGTCCTATACATAATTTAAAATATATACATTATATATAAATTATATATACATTATTCAAATCATCTTCGCTCCCTTATCAGTTTCAGCATATATTTTGTAGCACCAGAAGAAACTGGTGCTAACAACAGTATTTTGGGGGTGACAATAGTAACCATTACTAACTGCTGAAACCAAATCAGTCTATTTATCACACTGATTATAAATGCAGATTGATAAAGATGGAAAAAGATTCAATCTGTTACAACATACTCCACAAGATCTACAGAAGTGAATTGAAGACAATAAAAGGTAAACAGATGATTCATGAAACATTTGAATTTAGTCATGTGATATTTAGATAAGAGTTCAGATATTTTCCTTATTGAGTTTTCTGAGCTCAGGTTCTGTTAAACTACCAGGCTTTGTCTTCTGCTGTGAAAGGGGAACAACACCAAAGTCAATAGACATATCACCTACAAAGGAAAAAGGTCAGGTACAAATTCACACCAAGACCCACAGTTCAAAATGTTTTCTGTATTTTAAAGTAGGCTGGGGCTCATTTATGGTAATTTTTAATGGGGCCAGAACACCTGCTCCCCTGACAGAAAATACTAAAAATACATGCTACAAAAATAGCAGTGGTTCACAAATAAATTAGTAACACTTTAAAGTATCTACATAAAAGAAAATAACATCTCTGTGATATGTAAACTATTTAATCACTTACTAAAGAACTCATTTCAGAAAACACAACTGATCCATGAGCACAGGCTTATTTTATGATTTTGCCAAGCAGTCACAGCTCAGGGTATACCAAACCACCTATTCTAAAACAATCCTAAGTATTTTCCCTCTAAGCTTTTGAGATATTTGTCCAGTCCTTGCCATTCACCATTTAAGAGGGTTTCTTAGGCACTGCCTTAGTCTTCAATGTATAGGGTTTATGTATCCACTCATACCAATATCCTATTGCCTTATGACATATGTCTACTCTAAAGACCACTTCTGGAAGTTCCCCAATTTTCAAATCACCCACAAGCTTTATACAAGGTTCCCAAAGAGAACAGTAGTGAATCCAGGAACAAGAGCATGCATTTCATATTTCTGACTGAATGACAATGTTTCACCAGTCTATCCTCAAAAAATTACAGTGAAGAGTCTGAAGACTAAAGTCAGGAATATGGTAATGTATTTGCAAACCAGACATACTAATTTAGTGTTTTTATAGGGGGAAATGACACTTGCACGTTATGTGTCACTGTGTGTAATCACAGGGAATTAGCAGTGGCTGAAAAGGAAGAGGCAATTATTTTTTAAATGGTCTCTCCATCTAGGGTAGAGGAAAAAGCAGGTTTAAAATAGCTACTGCAACCATAAGAAGAGGGTGGATATAAATCCATGAACTCCCTAAGTTGTGCTGTTCTGGGCAAGCTGTCATCATAGTGGGAGACTCTGAAATCAGAGTGAGGGGGATTCATTAGTGTTGCATACAGCTGTGGTAAGGCACAGGTGTTAAGTCTCTGTGTGAACCTGTCTCATCAATTGTTTGGAACATGTTTGTATGTCTAGATCTTCTGTAATCTTTAAGTGTTATAATAAAGCTGAGTTCAGTAAGAAAAAGAAAACAAGACATTGGCTTTTCTGAGTGCAGAATAGTGGATAAAACCAAGAAACTGGACCACTGCATTGGTGCCTACCATGGGAGCTGGTTGACAGATGAATAAAAGATGTTATGCTGCTCCTTAGCAAAAAAGCATCTCTGCTGTTCATCACAGAGTAATTGATTGCAACTTTTAGGAAAAGTGGCTATGCTAAAGAAGCATCATACATTAACTGAGCTGTTTCAGGTTTGAGCAGACACCTGGACAGTGATAAGAAGGTATGAAAAGTCCAGGATGCTCCTGTTCCTAGTATTACTGCTACTATTAATGCTATATTATAAAGTTCTCCCTATTTGTGCACTTTCTGTACTTTTAACTAGATTCTTCAACTGAGCTACAACACTGCTGAAAAGTCAGTCTGACATCCCAGCCTCAACCTGTGCTTGCCATGGTAGCTTTAACTCAGTCCTCCTTTAATGTTGACTATAGAATTATTCTCCCAGCATTTCCTCTTCTTGCAGATGTCTTTGTTTAAATCAAATATTCCTTAGCATTTGCCAGATTTCTCATATGTAAATTCATACTAAGTACACTTTACCTCTCTAAGCCTCATCAACTATTGCTCTAAATGCATCCTTTCAAAAGAAAAAAAAAATATCTCCACCTACTTTTAATATGTATCAATAAGAGGAGGATTAGAAATTAGTATTCTTAGACTGTTGAAAAAAAAAGTTCTGCCTCAGTTCATTCAACCATAAAATGGTTATAATATTTGCAATATCTCCTATAGTTAAGAAGCTTAATGTTATTAATTCAATGCTACTGATTTTTACTTGCTACAGAGAATATATAAACATTTCCATGCAAAGTCGATACATATTTCTAAGATTTGTGGTTTGTAGTCATTAGAATAACATTATTTGCAAGGTTAATACCCCAGTTCTATGGAGTGGAAAGTCATATCTACATTATAGCCCAGATTACATATTTGTTAGTTATTCTCTTGAAGTAAGTCTGTAGCATTTATTTTGTCCTATGGGCAGTATTAAAAAATTCTTACTGCCAGTAATCTTCCATAAATCTATGTAGAAACCCATTGTTTTAAAGAATTTCCCTGAAAAAAAATTAATCTTTTTTTTTTTTTTTTTTTTTTTTTTAAATACAGAGGGAAGAATCTTTTTTCATATAACTGCTTGGACAAAGGGAAGAATCAGTAAGATAAAGAATGTCATCTTAACATAAAGCCAAGCAATATTATTTCTAAAATTACAGACCTGATGTTGTTATTTCAAAAAAAAAAAAAAATTCTTACAAGTTTTATTCTGTGGGCTGTATTTACTGTAACATTAATGAGTGAGAATTTCTGCTGTCTCTCTAATGGAAAGAAGGTTGAATTTAGCTGTACTTTAAATCTTCTGTAAGAATTATTTTGATCTGTACATGGGATGCCTGTCAGCCATTTCCAGGACTAATTGGACTAAAGTATTGTATGACCTAATTTTTCAGCATATGCCACAAATTTTTGAAATTCCTCAATGCTGCAGTCTTGTAAGAGTTTTGTTGTTTTCTATTAGCTCTTACTTTGTTGTATCCAACTGCCAGCAGAGGGAGAAAATATGATATGAAATATAGAAATGTAATACAACACACTGTCTCTCATCCGCGCTATTGAAATAATTATATGATATGGTTTCAACCATTTCTTTTCTAGGACAGGGTACACTCATTGTCATTTCCCTAGACTGCCAGTAATCTGATTAATTGCTGGTGTTTTTTTCCCCCTCTCTGGTCTTTTTCCCTCCTCTCTCCTTTTGTTTTCCACCCGTGCAGGCAGTGAGATGTATAAATAGTGAGTTATGCAGAAGGCTTTATTATGAAACTAGAAATCATTTCATAGACACTAATGGGAAATTCTGCCTTTTGGAGAGCTCCACATTTCTAGATACCATTTCCTGTTCTCAAGGTCCCCTAATGCAATGAACCAAGGAAAGATGGGAATTGCTTTATCTCTCTTATGCTTTAGAGATGTGTATATAAGATGGGCTGCCAAAGGGCTCTATTTTTTTTTTTTTTAAATACTAGCAGTTAGTCTTCTATATAGACTGGTTTATCTTTTATTTAACAATTTCCTAAGCTTAATGGTACACATGCAGTTATTTTAATCAGAGATGTCCACATTTTCCCCTAAGGCTGCCCTCCCCACATATGTGCAAGCACAGACACACACATAAAACCATATGATATGCTGTTTAAATAAAGTGCTTTCTCGTTCATTCCTTAGGCATAAAACCTGTCAGTTGTAACAGAGACAAAGGGCAGACAGCTCTTGTTGCTGTCTCATTGCCTCTTAGCTTCTGGCACTTGGAGGCTTGGCTGGCTAGGTCAGGTGTTTGGTCCTCTCTGTGTGGATCCTCACTCTCCAGGTGAGGACAGAATTGTAACAGACAAGTTAAATGCTCTCAGTTCAAGATCCCTACCCCCATCTACTGCCTGGAGCATGGTTATCATGCACCACCCGCTTTAAATGAGGGGGAGGGGGCTGCATCAGTACAACTAAAGTGTGGAGCTCCCAGGCATGAATTACTTTCTTACTGCTCTCATATTCCTAAAGCAGTCTGCCCTTCAGGTCACTCTGCTCTTTCCGGCTGTAGCTTCTTACAGACACAGGTGATCATGGTCCTAATAGCAAGGGATGGTAGTGCTAAGCCATCTGACACTTCCAGCTGACTACACATTCATCTGAATCAGCTGATGTTTGGAGAATTTGTGTTCCAAGGTTAAATTAAACCAAAAAATTGATAGGTGGAAACCAAAAAACCTTAGACACTCATTATCAAACACCCTAACTGGTAAGACACTCACCTCTGAGAGAGGCCCTTGCTCTTCCAGCAATTCGGTGGTAGGTTCCAAGTCTTCTGTGCAACAGATCTCAGTTCCTGCTGCTACAGCATTGGCTTCTCTGAAAGAGAAATTGAGACAAACCCTTCTCTTCCCACTTATGTCCTCTTAGGATAAAAAGGGTGTCCAAAACTTTAAGGAGAGCAGCTTCAGAAGGCAGAGGTCTTGAATAGGACTGCAGAGAAGAAACAAGAGGCAACAATTCAAATAGTAGTTTAGTACAGGGGAGAAAAGTATACAGTGGTATGTAGAGAAGGAGAGGTCTGAGATTTAATATTTGTATCATATGAGGTATATTATCATAAATTAAGTTTGTTGACATCAAAGGCTGTTGCAACCATGAAGGTGCCATCTTCACAGTGGGATTGACAGAGGGAAGGGTTATTAATAACATCAGACCGGGGCTATTACTGAGACCTAGCAACAGCAGCAACAGCCTGAACTCTCAGTCAAGGGGAAAATGTCCATAATAGATTCAGAGCAGAAGAGGCTTGTTGACAAGACCATGGAGGACAGACACCATCTGACTCCTACCCTGTTAAATGAGAAGTGGATATGAAAAAAACTTGTGAGGTTTCTGGTCTTTCTAGCCTGGCAGTGCTGAACACCACAAGGCATGGGGCTGTTATACACCTCTGAAAAGAAAGGGCTGTGGTTATGCTGACTGGTGACAACTAAAGCAATATTTTTCCTGGGTAAGGTCTGTTTTGGGGTTGGTTTGCTTGCTGCAGGACACTTGCAGAGCCAGCTGCCTTCCCTGCAGAGAGCTAAGGATACAGTCATCATACTACTGCATAAAGTCTTCCAGGGCAGGACTCAGCTGTTAAAATATCTTCATCTATGTGATGTAAAGTAACCTGCTTGGAATTGACCTCAGCAGTGTAATTAGGGACACACTGACTAGCACAATTCTGTGCTTTTCCTCTTGTACCTCTGAGCTTATTTGAATAATACAGAGGACCAATAAAATCAGCTCAAATGGGTATTGTCCTTTCCTGAAAAAAAAAACAAAAAAAAACCAACAAACCAAAAAAACCAAGCCATGTCTTTGGAGCAAGGTTTTAGGAACTTCTGTGTTTTAAAACTAGATTAATTCAACAGTTGCAACTCAATGTGCAGCAGAGGGCAATAATCTTCAAGGACCAGGCTAGTGCTGTTTATAAGAATGGTGCAGCTGGCTAAGCAATTTTTATCTGCAAGTAAATTCTGCTTATTTTACCACAGCTTTCTCCAGGAATTTCTCTAGGATCTAGAATTCTCTTGTGTCAGTAGGACTTGCCTACATGTGATACACGGTCAGATTACACCAAAAACTCTTTGCAGGGTCAGTCAGGAAGAGAAGCAAAGTCTGCACAGCTTCTGCACTTCAAACACTTGCCATGCAGATATGTCTGTTAAATACTAATTGTGTCCTAAAAAAGTTATTCATTCGAGAAGCTCTACAGTGCTACATTAGCTAGCATGTACCTAGTAAATTTGTATTGTGCCATTGCCTATGGTAGCTCATAACAACTTTGAAATCCAGAGTAGCTTTAGTACTCATAAAGAAGTGGCTCAGATTTATCACTGTGTACCTCCATAGTCATGCTTGTACAACTCATTGGTCATGGCACCAATGAAGCTAATACCACTGTATGTTGTCCAACCAATAGGACATAAGGGAGTTTTATGCTGCCACGATGATAATAGAGAAGTTTTGACTGTTTCCTGACAGTTACTGGGCATGCTCTGGTGTCCAAGCAGCTCCCAAATCAAAGCTGGCAGGCAGCTGGTGGGCTCAAGAGTGCGGGCAGTGCTAGCAGGTGGAACCATCTGAATGGAGATTTGTGCTTTACAAAACCAGGTGATGGACTTCACTGGTCACTGCAACATAGCATAGGAAAAATCAGGCCCAGGCTGTTATACAAAAAGCTTGTTCAATATTGTGGGTGTGTTGCAAGACAAACCTTTCTTGGGGTATGACGCTCTGAAGTCAGACCGGTGCTCTGGCAGAAGCTGATGCCTTCAGGGTCAGTCAGTCTGGGTCAGTGCTGGTGCTCCCAACACAACCAACCTCTCCTCTGGCCTGCTCTGCAAGTGAGCTGAGCTTGTGCTGGAGGCCAGGCCTTTTATTGGCCTCCTGATCCTGCCCCTGCGCAGTTGGGGCCAGCCCTAACCAGGCACAGGTGGGCTGAATGCAGGCTCACACCCACTGCCTGCTGAGTAGCAGCACCTGGGTGTTGCCTACACTTCCCCCCCCCCTCCCCGACTTTAAAAAAAAAAAAAAAAAAAAGAAACACAAGAACTATGTGAAGTTCAAAGAGAAGCATGACGTGTCCTAAGCACGTGAGCTTTTTGACCTGTTAGATGATGTGTCGTTGTCTGGAATGGGTGTTGGGTTGTCTATTGGAGATCTGGTCGCGGCAGGGCGTGTCCATTTACTGGGTACCCAAAGAGGCCCGGAATCTGTAGAGACACAGCTATAGCCTCTTCCAGTAAACAGTAGCGGCTTGGGCCCCACCCACTGACCTGTAGATGGATCCTTGTAGTTAATTTGTACTTCCGGCATGCGGTTGATCTTCTGCGATGAATAATGCAGTAGCACGGGAGGTTGCTGGGAGTCACGACTTAGACTAAGAAAATTCAACGTGAAAAGTACCTTGCTAAGCCGCATCTGTGGGTCCATATCTTTGCTGTCCTTTTGCCTTTGTAAATATGTCTTCCGGGTGCGATTGGCTCTTTCTACTATCACCTGGCCTGTAGATGAATGAGGGATCCCTGTGATGTGTTTTACTCCCCAAGTAGCAAGGAACTGCTGGACCTTCCCGCCTATATAGGCAGGTGCATTGTCAGTTTTTACTACTTGGGGGACCCCCATAACAGCAAAGCAACTGGTCAGGTGACGGACCACATGTAGACCCTTCTCCCCTGTCTGAGCAGCTTCCCAAAGCATGCCTGAAAAGGTGTCTATCATCACGTGGACATATTTGAGGCGTCCAAACTCCGGAATGTGGGTGACATCCATTTGCCAGATTTCTCCTTGGGTGTATTTAATTCATTATGGCAAGGACTGCTTACTCAGGTTATTTATTGGTCTCTCTTTTTTTTTTTTTTAATAAGGCTCTGTCTTGTTTTCCCTCAAAAAGTCATGTTTCTTAGTCTCACTTTATTGCCAGGGGCAATATAATAATAGAAAATACACAGCAAGCAAAGGCCTAGCAGGATAGTTCATTTTAGACTTACACTGCTAGTGGCATTTGTCGCTTGTATCAGCTTCTGCAAATGGGGCAGGCACAGGGAAATGGTTTCCCAAATAGTAAGTCATATGGTATATTTAGAAAGTACTGTTAACCTTAGAGAAGTGTGCAGTCAGTGAATAAAAGTGTTAGATATGAGAATCAGCATATTTCATAGCATCAGCATGCTGCAGAGAAAGCTACAGGCAGTGCTAAACTGCTTATTGTTAACCATTCTCATCACCGGGAAAAATGCAGTGTAATTAAGAAATTGATCGTCTGGAAACAGTGCTTAATAAAAAGAAAAAAAAAGCAAAAGCAATTCCATATTTTCAAATATTGTTCTCCATTTAGTTTTGTCCAATATATCTGTAAGAAGCTACAAATACCTAAAAATCAAGCTGATTCTGTTTCCACCGAGACCAGTACCATGTCAAGAGTAAATTAACCATAGTTAATGTAGAAACAAATAAATACAATTAATGCTAGTGAAATATGAATTAGGCCTGGTCTACAAAAAGATTTAAGAAAAAACAATCCAGCTTCAGTTTGCTGGTTCAATCAAGCCAAAGTAAATTTTTTCTTTCTGTTTCTTTTTAAGAGACATCATATAGTACCTGATCTTGTTATTTTGGGGGAACAGAGTTGTGATGTGTTAGCACTCACTGATTAAGGATTTGGGGTTTTTTAATATTGTGTTAGATACCATATCTTGCTGACCAAATTCTCAACTAGCTTAAGTGGATATAACACTTTTCATTTCAGCACAACTCCATTAGTTCATAGTACTGCTCAGCACTGACATTTTCATGTAATGTTATTAGGACAACCTACTGCAATTTAACAACACAGGACAGCACAGCAGTATTTGGTAGGAATCTAACTAGGTCTGTTTGCCAAGACCAGAAAAGACCAATACATTCTACAGTCTGATCCTCTGGACAGCAAAGCCCATTCACCAAGCCGAAATCTCTAATTAAAATAGATCAGAATTTGTTCCTGAGTGTGCATAAGAAATACCAGCTAGGTAGCTAAGAAAGAGAATGGACTGCACAGCACCTATCCCTAACCTTCCTGGCCTTGAGATCTAACCTCTTTCTAGCTCTGATTACATCTCTCTAGTTGTGCATTTCAAGTGAATAAAACATAAAAACTGAAAAATATTAATACACACTCTTTAAGGCCTGCAGGAAATTGACTGAAGCACAAGATTCAGTAACTAACTTTAAGTACTGACTGAATTAAAAACTAAAATGTGAAATATTGAAAATAGTGGAGCAAAAAATTTTGTTTTCTTCCTCATTAATACACACAGACAGCACACACTAAAATTCTCTGTGGAATGAATTTGAAAGACTCCTAGTGCCCACTCATCAGCTAAACTCTCTCAGCATTTAATTATCCTCTTCCTAGGGAGCAACAGTTTTGTTCCTTCTCTTCCTTGCGCCTGGAAAGCTCCCTCTTATTCTGAAATTTAATTAGTTCAACTTCACTTTCTATCTACTGAATTGTTATAGCTGCTAACAGTTGCTATCCTATGACTGTCCATGTTTCAAGACTGATTTGCAGCAATGAAGTTCCCTTCCAGTGTTGTCATTTAAGAGACTTGTGCATGAAAAATGTTCATAAGTCTATGCTCTTTCAATCTCACTTAAATATTATACACTATATTACCAGTCCTCTTTTCTAAGAAAGTCTGCAAATCACAAGATTGTATCACTGCCTAGCAATAGTCAATAGAAACACTAAATATATCAAACTCCAGATTTTTGGGAGCTACAAAACATCATGTCTCTTGCACTGCTAGATCTCCATTCACTGTATTACCTGTAGGCAAGGTAGATGTTAAGCCAACATGTCTGATTCATCTCACATAAGGCAAGTTTGCTTCTTTTTTAATAATAATGCAGTTTTAGTACTATATAAGTGTAAATTCAACCATGGTATGTTAGCCAGACTTCTGAGACCTACAAAAAAGTACACAGTCTTCCCCCCAAAAACAGGCTTCCAGCACCATTAATGTCTCCATTGAATAATGTGCGTGTAAAATAGAATTCCTTCATCTTTCTAAATCCCAGATTTAGAATCCCATGGTGTTGGCTGAGGTTTGTGAAGGAACCGTGTAAGCAAAAAAAGGGAGCAAACTGTTGTTTGATTGCACAGATAGCTGCTGTTTGATTGCACATCCCCACCATTACCAGCAGAGATCAGATCACCTTCCCCCTTAAGAGTAAATTGTCTTTCCCCCTTTCTCACGGGTTGGGTTCATCCCTTGGTTGTGCTCTAGTACCAAACAACTTCTGACTACTGCTGCCCTAGCTACATCTCTTTTTATGATTGTAGCACTTACATCTATCAGTCTCCCACTTGCCCTTTGATATTTCACTGATTTTATTGACTTCTTATAAGGGGCACATGCTTGCAAGTACAGGAGTTGCTTACAGAGACTTCACACCAAACCTAAACAGGTGTTCTCACATCATCCAAGCTAGATTCATAAAAATGGTAAATAACAACTATGTGCTCCACCCTTCACCAGAAGTGTACAATTTATAGCTACAAAAATGGAATGATATGGTCTAAAAGTTTTCTATATTCTGCTTGAAGACTGACAGTTCTCTCTGATAGTAGCTTTGCATGTACAAAACTCTCAGGAAAGCAGAAGCATTAAAAATAAATGCAGAATGCTTCATGCCCATTACAACATACAGAACCTTCAGAATATATTATTTATGCCAAAGGTTGAATGTGCCATAATAGCATCCACCCAGCAGCTAGGAAATGTATGGGAAATGAGAGTGCAAACCACAGAGACTAACAGAAGAAAGACTGCCAGCTAAGGCTGCAAGCCTGATAGGAAAGATAACATCATGCTTCAATAAAATTATTCAAAGAGACCAAAGGGATGATCAGTTCATCTGGGTTTCATTTTTTTCTCCTGAGACTGTATAACAAGAACAGAAGGACTAGAGGGTTTTGCAGAATTATAAATCTGGTATATTTGTTCATGTTGTGCATCTATATTCCCATAAAAATAAGAAAGTCATAGGTGCCAAGTTTTCACTTAAAAAAAAAAAATAAAAAATTGTACATCTTGAGATTTCCCATGCAGCAGTAATATACAAACTCTTTTAATCAAGTATCTCTCTTCTTACTTTGCTTTTAGTATTATACTAACCATCACCTTCTGGTAGTATCAGATTAGCAAGTACAAGATTAGGTGTGGCCAGGATACTTTCTGGAGCTAGTTGCCATCACACTTCAATCAAATCACCCCTCCCAGGATGGATGTTACATGATAGAGAAAAATCCATTGTGTATGGCAGCAGGTAGAGCACAAAAAACACACTCCTTAGCTCTGCACAGCACCATATTTTATCTCCATTTCCATACTAATAACATACAAGGCTGAAGTGTTGGAACCCACATGCTGATGTGGGGATGCAGATCTCACACCATGGCATGGAAGCAGGAGATGGGGCATAGTGAGGTAAAATAATAGAGGGAACTTAATCCCCAGCCCCTTTAGTAAGTCCTTGTTTCCACATTCTTCAGTCTCTCTTCGACACCATTGGCAATCAGCTCTCTCCATACCCAGCATTTTGCATCCAGAGTTCAAAAAGATGGTGCCTAGTAATCTGTGTATTGTATTATTTCTAAAGTTACCGTTATATTCTGAAAGCTCCCCCTTCCTACACCAAATAGTTGTTAGGTCAGAACACAAACACACATACCCTGTCAAGGAAAACCTTTCAGTTTGAAGGCTTTCCTGTAAAAAGACAGTCAGAATTTTACATTCTCACTGTATTACATTTCTGTGAAATATTTTCAGCTGATGCCATGCTGACAGCGTATGCACTTGAGGTTTCATTTTACTTTAGTTCTCTCTTCCTGTTAAGCAAGGGAAGCCTACTAACTATGCACAGTAGCAACTAAAAAACTTGAGGGTGCAATGATTCAAGTCTGTAAAGGTTTTCCATAAGGTAACGGAATATGTCATAAATGCTTCAAATTTTAAACACAGTTTTACAGACAAAGGCGCTCAGTGGATCCTGAAATTCTGTAACAACTTTGCTTCAGAGAGCATCACGATGAGGCTGAAGAGGGCATAGCACTGTACCCCTCTGGCAGATCCCTGCTGCATCTGTGAACTTTGTGTTTTCCATGAAGAGTAATCCCACTGTTCCATAGCTGTATGCTCTATGTGTATGATGAGCACAGCCAGGTAAACCCTTACATTTGGGTTCTAGTCATAAAACATTTTACAGAAGGGAACTGTCTCTGCACGATCTTCAGGGTCATCTGTGGGCTATACATCAAGCTTGGTGAAAGCCCCTGAACTCAGTAATACCTAGTTTATTGTCCAAGACTGTCACCTAAATATAGCAGAGCACAAACTAATCATTTTTACTGCTGTCATGTGGCTGAGCTTGGGAGGGTAGGATGAAGATGAGGGGCATGCTAACTTTCAATAAACCAACTGAAACTCTATTTCAGAGTGCTTTTCAAAACAAGCAACAAAGGCTTCTCTTGCATTGTGAGTTGCTTTGTAGGCTTCAAAGGCATGAGTGTATACTTTATATTTTTCACAGAACACTTTGGAAATGCACATACACTCAAGACAATAGGGTAGCGCTCTTTATTTCAGTACTTTGTCAAGATACAAATTTAAACAAATACTGTCCTTTCTCACTGTAAATGGGTAGAGAGCTTCTTGGTATGACAGAAGCTATGTATATAGCAACTGCCAAAATTTCAGCTGAAATCAGATGAACATTTAACAAATCGAGAAGCATAGAATCAGATTTATAAAAATAATTCTTAGCCAAACAACGTGTTCAAACTAACACTACATTTCTCACCAAATACATTTGCATACAGAAGACAGAGTGAGAATCTTGATTTTTTCATTGGAGAGAAAATCCCGTTGTGGCATTCTTAGATGCAATTATCTTATTAACCTGAATGTGAATTCTGAGTAATTCAACCGATGTCAAAAATATAGTGGTGGAAAAAAACCCATGAAAAATGTGTGGATAACTGTATCTACTATCACAACCAGAATAACAGGATGAATAATGTACAAATTGAGGCAGAAACTTAGCTAGTCTAAAGCAACTTATAGATTTCAGTGCAGCAAGGTTAATTTCCACTGACTATGGAAAATGGTCCATTTTCAGCAAATCCTGTTTTCTCACACTTACATTATCAAGCTTGTTAGCAACATAGGAACAAATGCAAAAGTTGGTATAATGATTCATTTGATGAAACTCTCTGAATTAATATACTTTGTAGAAGCAATACATTATGCTCTATAAATGGACAATGTTCAAATTTTTTTTTTAAAACAGCCATTAAAATCACAGTAATTGTTGAGTATATTTAAGGCTCTGGCAATAATTTATCATTTTCTTACAATTAAAAACTAACTGTATCGCTAAATAAATAAGTTTCACTCATGAAGAGGAGAAAATAGCTTATGTTACGTAGTCTTGTCCTTTCACTAGTGGAGAGGATTATACTACACAATAATCTTTTACCAACACCAGCAGTTGTGCTGCAGTCTTCAATGCAGAGATCAAAATGATCAGTTGCAGCAAAGAAACTGGAGCAATGGCATTAATAAAACCACAGAGGACAGCCATCTTGTGCACCACAGGGAAATCCAGTTTTGCACAGTTGGTGTTTTGAGGCACATATGTGACACAATTAGTATAACAAAATAAGTTTCTCCTTGCTGAAGCATTTCCTGCAAATTGAGCCATTAATCTCATTTATAAAACAGGCATGATGGCAGGCACGCTATGATTGGCCAAGGCAATTTCATCTCATTATTGTGGGAATAGCTCAATCTTGTTTACTTTAAATGTAGGCCATTTCAACTAAATATAAATGCTTCTGCCCTGAGATCCTGCAAGAACTGCTACTATATTTGTATGAGCAATTTAAAGTTCCAACATGCTGGTGATGCTGTGGGCTAGCACCTGCCTAGGCTGCACTACAGCCATGGCAGCAAGCATATTGCAGTCATCATTTTAAAGGTGAAGACTCAAAGCACAGGGGCATTCAGGACTAAGTCCATTGAAAGACTTCATCTTCTAAAAGCAGACACAACTATATTGAGGCTCCTGAATTCTAACAGTGATTCAGAAAATCCCTGTTGACTCGATGCCAAAATCTGAAGCTGCCTATGCTTGCAAGATGTCTCGACTGTTTACAGTGTTTGTGCCTACCCAAAGCTTCCTGGACTGAACTACTTGGCATGGGCCTCCTGGTCATCTTTCAGATAATAGATATACTTTCAGCATAAGCTCTCTGTGGCATTGGCTCCAGGCTTTTTTGTCACATTAGCAGTCTTGTACAAGTTTAGCAGGGTCAGAATCAGGGTTAGGGTAAGGTCCAGTCCATCACAAATAAAGAACTGCTGCCTTTCCTGAAGGCATAGCCTGTGCTTTCTGACAGCAGATGTTACAGTGCAGTGAATAATGAAAATGTGTGATTATATTAAAAATGTAGTTTCTAAACTCTCAGAAAGAACGTGTACTATTATTACTATTAGCGAGGACAGGCTTCAGGCTCTAGCTTGGATATGTAATCTGACCGAATTCTTAAGTGACTGCTTTCCCCTCCTTCATTAGAACTTTCTTATTTGGCAGACCAAATATTGGGTGAATAGAGATGACCAAAGCTTTAACTTCAATTCACCAAGGAGATGGCGAATCCCTTGACTGACTTTTAGCAAAACTCCCTTTTCCCTGGTATGGGCTTCTCCCATGGATGATGCAAGGAATTGCCTGTATTCCTGGTAGGTCCTTTCCACCAAGCGTGCACCCTCCTTAAAAGCACCCTCCTATGCATACTCACTTGAATCATTAATGCCAAATATAGTTTAGCTATATCACCTAATGTAACACAGTGCCTCTGACACCACCACAGAGAACAGCCATAAGATCAGCACTACAAAAACCTATATCCTATACAGGGAGGAAGCAAAAGACTAGATGCACCTGTACACAACACAAGCTGTTTTGGTTGCTTTTAACTTAAAACACACCTTCATGCCACCTGTTAGGAGTTTCAGCCCCCATCCAAGGACTGTTCCATCAGCAGAGTCACTTCAGGGTTAGGTGTAGATTTGATAAAATGCAGGATCCCTTTACCTTGGGAATGCAACAAACTCCAATATGATGCAGCTTCAAAGCTCAGTTTTGTTTTCTTTACAAAGGGAATCTGAATAATTTGAACAGAATAATCAAGTGTTAAGCAGTAGTGAGATCAAAGTCTGGCCTTCTTCAAGTTATCAAAGGCAATTTTTGTTGTTGTTGTGTGTTTGATTGGGGATTTTGTGTTTCAAATAAATATCTCAGGCCAATCACAAAATCACGTTCGTTGATATGATCATCAGGCTCCAAAATTTCACATTACAACCAAAGTGACATATTTGCAGAGAAACTTAAAAACCTCCAGCAAAGACAAGAATGAGGAGGTCCTTCAAAATTCCAGGAGCCACATGTACATATAACAACTCAAGAAAAGTAAGTCACCTACCTGACTAGAAGGAAGAGACTAAGCCTCTTGCCTGCTTCCTAGATGGGGGACTTCCCTGCTCTGTTTAAAGGTCCAGCTACTCAAGAATTGCATCAGTAATCCAGAGGAGACATTTGTGGTGGGTTAGTCATTGAGGAATAGGGTTTTTGGGAGTGTAACAGGTTTGATCATAACTCCCACCATCTGAAAACTCTGGGAAGAGAGAACCTTATGCACAATCTGCTGAACTGTCTTCATATGCACACAAATGTATAAAAATTGATAATTAGAATGTATGATGTCTTGTCCTGGATTGCTGGGGCCAGCACACTTTCTTGCTCCTACTGCAATTGAAAATACCGGTACTTTTCTTGCTATTTACACCTGAGAATGAAGTAAAAAATGGTGATGAATCTCAGGGCCAAGGATATCTCACTTATTTTTGCATACCAGTAAGCCCCAGGATACCTGGCTAATGTCTGAATCTGGGACTTTTAAAATTAGTACTAGGATACTATAAGCAATCGGGGCATCTGAGGGAGGGACTGCGTTTATTTAGAATGGTCTTTTCTGACTTAAAACAGGACTTTCTCATCTGTTCTTTCACCTGGCTCTCCTTATCCCATTTCTGGCAATCCTCCTGCAACCTTGGAAATGAAGGGGAGTAACAACATTAATTCACTGAAGAATGTATTGACAGGACCTAAGGTAGACCACTCATTGCAGGCCATGAATATTTATAATTGCAATCCACTGTGGCACGTGTTTTCTTCTTGTCCTTTCATTGCTTTTCTAGACCATATACTTTTTTTTGTTGCTCAAGGTAAATACAGAAACTCTGAACAATTAACAATTAGAGCACTTGCTGCTGTTTGTGAAATACTAGCTGACCTACTTCATTGCAGTTTTAATTAGGTATTACTCCCATGCTGTTCTAGTCCCTGTGGGGACTATACAGTTGGCACTGATATAAGTGTTCCTATGGTAAGGCAATTCACCAGGAAAGGGGTTATTTAGAGGCAAATCTCTCAAGGTGGAGGAATGCAAGCACACTGTAGCATTGCCTGATCCATGACAGCCTCCCTCATCACATACTAGGAATTAACAAGGTGTCCAAAAGGGAGACATCTTATATACCTGTCTGGCATCAACCCTGAATTCTCCCTAACCCCTAGAAAAGCTCTGCTGTACCAAAAGTACTGAAAACCTGGGACTGCGCCAGGAATTCAGCACCTGCAAACTTAGGTGTACCACACTGATAACCTACAAGGCATTTTACTAATTGTCAAAACTGTTGTTTAATTTTCCAATATAGGTCTTTCTGCTTCATGCCTCAATAACCAAAATCATTCCAAATTAACTGGCTTTAATTTGAAAGAAGCCTATTGAGAAACTATAAGCCACAGAGCTTAGACTGTTTTCTTCTTTTACTGATCAGTAGAACTGTGATAGTGTAGTTATTTTGTTGTTTCTCTATGGCAGTTCAGTTGTATGCTGCCAACTGCAAAAATGTATTCTCTAGGAATTTGACTTTTTTTTTTTCCTTTCTTTCTTTTGGTAAGATGGATAACTGCATGCAAAATTTCACTGCTCGGTATCCAAAAATAAGCAGCAATACATTGAGAAAGAATATGATACCATGACACATAAAAAAGATACAGTTTTACATACATCAAAGTAATTTCAGAAGCAATTAAAGATAAAACACAAATCAGGGGAGCCTGTACTCCTATTGAAGTATCCCAGGAGAGAACAAACCCCTTAACTGCCACTCTCCTCCTATTATACCTAATGCCACTGTACAAGATGGAAATACATTGATAGCTATGGCTGCCTCAGCTGGCAGTTGGAAACAAAAGAAAAAAGCTTCCAGAGCAGTGAGGTTTCTAACCTTAAACACATCAGATGTATTTTTTTTAGCTTTTGTTTTCTTTTTCCTCTCAAAGGGGCAGCTGTTGGAGTAGCTTTTCCTAAGCTATGCCTTGGGCAGTGGTTCTCAATGATTTTCACTGTCCTCTAGCAGAAACATTTTTTCTATTCACGAGTTTTAAGAATGATTAAAATAATCCTAAATCTGCATTACTGTGAGGTGCCAGCCCTCAGGACTGGGAATTGGTGTTGAAACACCACTGTAAGCCCTCTAACAAAGCAAAAGGACTTCTTAGACACAGGACATATGGCCTAGGGTCTGCATGTGGAGACAACAACAGAGATAATGATGGAGGAGCAGAGGGGAAGGAGGTCCACTCCAGCTGATCAATCTGAAATGTCTCCACAACTGCTTACTCATCAGTGGGAAATGATTATTTAAGTGAAACAAGCCTATAAAAGGAAGAGCTGTGAAGATGGGCTTTGGGAACTTTCTGGTAGCAGCCCTCCCTGTTGGTTGGACCAATGCTGGATCCAGGATTGGTGATTTTTTGTTATCTGTCTCTCTAACTCTTCTTCTCCCATTGTCTCTCTCTCTCCCTCCCTCTTTTTCTTCCTAAAATCATTAAGTTACACAAAGCCTACTACAACTTTTCTCCCAGGTTGCAAAAATGATCACACAGCCTGAGAATATATAATAATTGAACTATCAGCTTTTATCAGTTATTCCTTCCATAGTTTTAATTAAATCTTATGTTCAAATACAGACCTGGAGTATCATTTCACATTAATTCTATCCCTGTCCAGGGGTATCTGGCAGTCAAGCACTTCCTTGGACCATAAAATTTTAATCCTTCTCCCCAGGAGAAGTGCTCTTGTGTCCTCAAAGATTAGCAGAGGGCAGGAACACCTCAGTCAGAAATTTGGGGTTGTCCATTCGGGAGAAGGGTCCAGAGAGACATGACTGCCTTCTAGTACCTGAAGGTGGCCTGCAGAAAAGGTGAGGAGGGACTTTTTACAAGGGCATGAAGTGATAGGCCCAGGGGTAATCAGCTGAGAGAGGGCAGATTTAGGTTAGGCACTAGGAAGAAGTTCTTTAGTGTAGGGTGGTGAGACAATGAAGCAGGTTATCCAGGGAGGTTGTGGAGTCCTCATCCCTGGAAGTGTTCAAAGACCAGGAACAACCTGGCCTAGTGGGAGGTGTCCCTGTCCATGCAGGGGGGTTGGAACTAGAAGGTCTTTAAGATCCCTTACAAGAAAAAACATTCTATGATTCTATGAATTGCCACAGTAGAGAATTGTGACTTCTCTACTCATGCTGTAGCAGTTCGTAAATTCTGGGTGACTCAATCCCAGAATCACAGAATGCTAGGGGTTGGAAGGGACCTTTGATGATCCTCTAGTCTAGCCCCCTTGCCAGAGCAGGTTAACCTAGAGCAGGTTTCACAGGATGACATCCTGGAAGGTTTTGAATGTCTCCAGAGTTGGAGACTCCACCACTTCTTTGGGAAGCCTGTTACCCCCACAGTGCTCTGTTACCCCCATGGTATCACAGAATCAAAGCATGTCAGGGGTTGGAAGAGACCTCTGAAGATCATCGAGCCCAGCCCCCTTGCCAGAGCAGGACCAAAACTAGGGCAGGTTATGCAGAAATGCATCCAAACAGGTCTTGGAAGTCTGTAGAGATGAAGACACAACCTGTGCAGGGAGCCTGTTCCAGGGCTCTGTAACCCTTCCTGTAAAGAAATTCTTCCTCACGTCAAGGAGGAACTTCCTGTGCTCTATCTTGAATCCATCACCAGGGCACAGATGAGAAGAGGTTGTCCCTTCTTTCTTGATGCCCAGCCCAGTAATATTTATACACATTAATTAGATCCCCTCTCAGCCTTCTCTCCAGACTAGAAAGCCACAGGTCTCTCAGCCTTTCTTCATAAGTCCCTTAATCATCCTCACAGCCTTCTGTTGTACTCTCTCAAGTAAAGCTCTGTCCCTCTTGAGCTGGAGAGCCCAGAACTGGATGCACTACTGCAGGAGAGGTCTCATAAGGGCAGAGTAGAGGGGCAGAAGCAGCTCCCACAAGCTGCTGGACACACTCTTCTTAATGCACCCCAGGTGCCTTGACAACTCTGTCATTACGTGTCCCCATTCATTTTAGGATTTGCAGGACGATAGGATTGACCCCTGGCACTGCACAGGCAAGGCTGGGGGCAAAGAAAACACTAGAACCAGGGAAGTTCAGGCTCAGTGAGCAAAATAAGGTGTTTATTTTGCATTTTTACATGCTGCTTGTATGAAGAGCTCCAAATTCAGTTTCTATATGCAGAAAGTTTTATGGTGAATCTCAGTTCTATTTGAAGGGTGTGGAATCTTCCATCATAAGTATACATATTTTAGTGGAAAATACTAATATTCAGTAAAATTCCCCCTTTTTTTTGTGCAATTCTTCACTTCTTTTTAAAGTACTAATTGGAGACACCAGGAGGTGAAATATGGACTTGAGAAAAGTGATTTCAATGAACATATTGGCTTGTTAAATCATGAGAGCCAGATTAGCCTAATTAATAGAGTAGGAATGGATGAGGCAGCTCTCACAGAATTCAAACTGACACAGCTTGGTTTTGTAGTAAAAGGTTGGTATAAATCTACTGCATATGCAAATAGTCTCAGCATCAAGATGTGTAGCAGCCAAGTCACTACTCTCTGTAGAAAAGGTGAAATTTAATCTCTTTGGCTCCCAATCATCCTGGTATCTTAAACACAGTGACAACAGTGTGTATCTTATCTACCTGTAGCACACCATACCATAATGGCCTATCTTTCACTGATGAAATGGAAATGACTGAGTGTAAGAAATCTGAGTCATGACAGAAGAGCGAAAACCCCCATATTTGAAACACTAAACCCCATATTTGAAACACTGCATGTTTCTTTTTTTTTTTTTTTCTTTTTTTTTTTTTTTTTTTTTTTTTTATTTCTAAGATTTTAAAATCACTCCACACTAATTTAATCATAGTCTGCTATTCCTGAGCTATAAAATATGAACCATGTCTTGGAGGAAATGTAGGAGTAAGTTGAGATTCTTAAAGAAATGCCACCCACTTGACAGTAGAAAATTTATGGTGAATGTTCTGCTAGGTCCTTATCTACAGGGTAATAACAGACCCCTCTGTGGTTACTCCTGTTTTCATAGCTTATGAAGGTCATGTTGTATCTCTGTGTGTAGAGGATTATCCGTTTTGACTGAACATGTAAGACCCTAATGCTAGGGCTGACTCCTCCTACAAGCATATTTATAATCACATTCCATTTTTATTGATTTTTCTGATGCCTGTGCTGCCCATGCTAGACTTCTGACCCAGCTGAACATGTAACAAAAGTCTGTCGGGCAAAATTTCGGCAAGCTTTATAAAAAATGATCTATGAAAACATACCTTCAGGGAGTAAGCACCAAACTACTGAGAGCATTGTATGATTGTAAAGCTGGGCTGAGCACTGAACAAAGTCTTCAAACAGGGGCTCTTTCACACAGTCAGAAAAAATATGCTTGCAGTGACCAAAAGACAAGTATGTTTTGCTTTTGTGGAAATGCATTTCGTGAATCATGCAAGTGGGCAGCTAATTTCATTTCTATGGTTGTGGTGCCTTGAGCTATAAATTTCTAGGTAATGTTCAGAGAAAAGAGTTTATAAATTGCCTAATTTCTGTTCAGGTTTTATATTAATACTTATATTAATTTTCAAGCTAAAAACAAATAATAAAAGACGACAGTAAAAAAAAAAAAAAAAAACAGGCTCCTTCTCTAAGGGGTAAGTAGAGTATGCAGCTGCACATTATTACATAGGGGAGCTGTCTCTGTAAGGAGGTACTCATGTAGTTACTCATGTATTATAGCCTCAGGAGAAAGTTTCTGAGGCATATTACACATTTCACTTACGAGAACACAAGATTATTTTGTCTTTCATCCTGCTGAAAGCACACTGAAAGCAATATATGCCTTGCTTTGACTTCCCCGAGGTTTGAATCGAACTCAGAACTGCAATTAGGAAGAGCAAAGAGTGACCATAATTATTTGTGATCATGTTGGTGACTTATAAACCGAAATGTTGATTTACCACGTTCATAGACCATTTCCTTTTGCTTTGTGTGGACTGGAATTGATCCATGCACAGATCAGTAGGAAATGAATTTGATGCTCCTTTTTTTTTTCCAGTAAATTTGTCCATAGGAGACAGCTATTTCCTCAGTAGAGGCTACCAGCATCTGCCATTAGCATTTGTGCCAGGTCAGGACACTAAACTGGCTGTGATTCCTTTTTCTGCTGCTAACAGTTGCCTAGAACTTGAGGGCATGTTAAGACATTCCCATTAAGATGTGAAATCCCATGATGTTACAGCATATGCTACCTGGCACCACATGGAGCACTGGGTGAGAAGAAGGGTGGTCATGTTCACAATCTTGCCAGCTGGTCAAACGTACACACAGAAACTTGAAGCAGTGCTGACAACCACAGCTTTGACTTTGCTGTGTGCCCTACCAAGTTCATTGCAGTTCTGACTGATACATTTGCTTACATTTTCAATTACAGGCAATCCCTAAAGTTCCTATTTATCTGGTTCCCTATCACCAGCTTTTTAGTGCTCCTCCAAATGTGTCCTAACTAACAAGGATAATTACAAGTATGCTGAGCATTAATTAGCCCAACAAAAGAGCAGGTTTTCTGGCAAATTTCCCAGGTTCTTGACTGTCATCCTGGCATGGGCTTATCACTAGTGATTCACTGGTTTGTGAATATGCATGCATAAAGCAACCTGAACAGGGGAAGAAGAAAAGAGAGATGTTCCCCCATTTGCTATGAAAAATAGAGACTGATAACCAAAAGATAGGTTTCACACCTCTACCATAGTATATATGAATTTATGAATTAGGATTTTGCAAGTATCCACATGAGCACAGGACACAAAACATAATGCCAGCAGTTTAAATGTGGGGAACACAGTATATATCCAAGAGAGGCATTTTTTTCTTGCAATGTTCTGAAATAGCTGTCAGTCATGGCCATGTCTATAGAAATACAGTTTCATTCAGAACCACTAGAAACCAAAAATGAGGAGTGGAGGTACAGGGATGATATCTTGCAATGAAAAAGTGTTCTAAACATCTCTGTGTGCTGCTACAGATTCACTTATATTCTGCTTATGCCAGCTTTCTAATATAGTCAATCCAGAACCAGGTAAATCTAGAGAATAGCTTTAAAGATGTAGCCTCTTTCTGACTTTTCTGATACCGTTTTAATCTGTTTGTATATATGTCTTTTCACTATATCTATCTGAGAAAGAAGACCATACCTCTTGTTTATTTATTTGTAAATGATATAGATTAGAGAGTTTGCTTTCAGCAAGCTCTTTGATGGTATCTGGCTATTACAATGGATTAAATGCCAGATTCTATTCACACTTTAAGCAAAAGAATGACTTCTACCAGTTTTAATGTCTTTGCAAAGCTCTTCAGACTTGCCTCATGGTGTTACAACAAATGTAGTAGCAAATAAAGTGAAAAATAAATTCTTTGGGAAGAGAAAGGGTTGACATCAGTTTATGTAAGTCTTTTCTTTAATAAAACAAGCTGACATTTGTTAATCATGACAACTGGTGACAGAACTTGGTGGCAACATTATAGTTTAAAAACTAAATAAACTACTAGAGAAAAATTGTTAGTTATTTTATTCTAGGATTTTTATGGCCTTTATAAATATTATGAAAGAGGATTTAAGAGATGTAGCAGGTTTGTAAAGTTCCTTTATTGAGAAGGATGATGGACTGCAAATGCCCCTTCCAGCCTTATGAGGAGGTTCTATGGTGTATGTCTGCTCAGGAGGAATGGGTTTCTTTTCCCATATACAAGTAATAAAATTCAAAATGGAATTATGAATCCTGCTGTAAGCTCTGTATTTACTCATACTGTGATGTGCATTACAAGTAAGTATCAGAATAAACCTGTATCCTTGTTTTGCTCTGTTATGATGACAAGTCTCCCTCCAAGTCCAGAAGGCTCTGAATTGGTGCTCCAATGAGGCTAATAATAAAAATAAAAGTACACATACTTACTATAATAAAAATAAAAGTACACATACTTACTGTGAGGTACCTTTCAATACAGCTTATACACATCATTGTTGTCCAGCATGAAGATTTGAATGTGAGTACAAATTTGAAAGGTGTTTCTCCACTTTTCCACAGGTTTAAAACCCCTCTAATTCTGCATCCCCTTCTTCCCCAGTGTGATCCTGCAGTGTGTGGTTTTCCAAGGCCACCACATCATTCTGTTAGCTGAAACCCAGAAACATTTCAGTGTGTTTACAATTCTTTTGTACCTTCATCTCCCAAAGATGGATGTTCATGGCTTTTGAAGACTGAATGCCTAAAGGAGAATAAAAGAAACCTGCATAATGTGATAGCAATGGATGGGAGATCACCATACTCCATGGACATTCTTTAGTGCTCACTCTGTAATCAGTTCATGATAGTAATTTGCTGCTATTAGTCAACAATATTAATAAACCTTTCCCAGCCTCAATGTCCCACATCTTAGTTTTCCAAACAAATTATACAGACCAGAGAAAAAGCTCTCTCCACCTGTGCTGGTCTGTGAATGATAGTTGGAAAATCCCCACACAGAAAAGCCAAGCATGTTGTAGGAATTGTAGGTGACAAAATAATAACCTTCCCATTTTAAACACCCCCATAACTATATTTCATAACTTAATATAATCTATGAACCTTTTGACTGCATTTTGAAAGTAAGCCATGATCTTCCCCTCTCCAAGGATTTATGTGGGATTCCGGGAGAAAATTAAGCAACCCACAATATGTCCATCTTAAAGACTGGTCCTAAGTTTACTTGAATTTGCAACAGAGGTTCCCACTTTGCTGCTAAAACAGAAAAAAAAACAAAAACATGACAGTACCCTAATTTCTATTGTAAGAAATTATTTATTTGTGAAACTGTTTATATATGTGAAATTATTAATCTGTGAAATTATTTATATATATTTATATTTTAATGTATATATTTATACATATTTTTTATATTTATGTATATTTATTTTACCTGTGACATTATTTATCTATAGAGTTATTTATACAGGGGCTGATAGCCCCAGTACTAGCAAAAATGCCAAACAAAGTTGAATTTCTTTCAACATACTGTTTCAGAGCTCAAAATATAGGAATTGCTGATCTGTAGGTTAAATCCCATAGGTACTGGACACTCCAGTTCTAGTCAAGAAAATCACAGAAGGCTTTGAGTTTAGGACAAGAGATTTTTTTTCCTAGTGTCCACAAAATTACATTCACACTTGAAGCTGAACATCTGCTTGAGTACTCCGTTGGATTGAAACTAAAATACTTAGCAATTCTACTCTTCTCTTGTGAGATCCCACCTGGAGTACCGTGTCCACTTCTGGAGTCCCCAACATAAGAAGGACATAGAGCTCCTTGAGCATGTCCAGAGGGGAGCCACTAAGATGATCAGAGGGCTGGAGCACCTCCCCTTTGAAGACAGGATGAAAATGTTGGGGTTGTTCATCCCAAAGAGGATGTTCAGAGGTGAAGGGTATACAAAACATCTGGGGTAGGGCTTTTTACATGGGTGTGTAGCGAGAGGACAAAGGGAAATGGTTTCAAACTTGAAGAGAGGAGATTTAGGATGGACATTAGGAAAAAATTATTTCCTGTGAGAGTAGTGAGATGCTGGCAGAGGTTGCCCAAGGAAGCTGTGTCTGTCCCCTCCCTGGGAGTGTTCAAGAGCAGGCTGGATGGGGCCTTGAGCAACCTGGTCTAGTGGGAGGTGTCTCTGCCCATGCAGGAGGGTTGGGTCTAGATGTTATTTAAGGTCCCTTCCAACCCAAGCCACTCTATGATTCTATGATATGATTCACCAGTCTCAAGGCCGATGATTTATTTCTGCAGAAAGTCAAGCTATCAAAGGATTAAATGAGACAGAAAGGATTTTGCAAATAGAAACTTATTGCCGTGCTTCCTCAAGGAGATCACAGTGTGTACCCTCCTCAGAAATTCAAAAAAAAAAAAGAGGCTGCAACTGTAGTAGCTGTGAAAGCAAGGCACTCTAGGCACAGGATTTATTATGCCTCTGCTTCATCACAGGCAGCGTTCATTTACAAAGTCCCTAACACCAGGAACAAAAAAAAAAAAAAAAAAAAAAAAAATTTCTTTGAATGCTCTGAGTGTGCTGAGTGCCTAGTGTTTTGAGTGCCACTTCACAAGCTGAGCTGACAGGGAATATTAATATAATTAGTCCATAATGACCTTCAGGTTGGGCACCTCCTGGCAGTTAACCCAGTCTTTAACCTGACGGCTTGTCTGCTCCTGGAAAGTGCCCAATCGTGAGGCTTGCATAACTAGGACAACTAAAGGAGGGCTTAAAACAAATAAATTACCATTTTTATGTGCTGAAAAGTTAAAAACTGAACTGCACATTGCCATGGAGATGGTGTGCTATTTAGAGCACAGAGATTTTTTCCTAGTGAGAGTCCAGTTTAACATCAACCAGGAAAGAAGGCTTCAATCTTTATGGTTTTTTACATTTATAATCATTGTACTTTGCATGTAGGATGCACAGGGATAATGTTAATTGATTCTCTGAAGCTATCTGTACATCCTAGAGACAAATTGTGACTAGCATACTGGAACTGTGTATTCGGCTCTGGTCTGCTTAAATTATTACACCACACCCTTTCTGTGCTATCTAAGCATATTACTAGGGCCCTCAGAAGGGACAATTTTAGGCATTGTTTAAGCATCTGTCAAAATAAATACTGCCTTGAGTTTGCAGGTTTTGTATTATGCCTTGGGTGTCCCAAATTACAGGTGTTGAAACATGATTAAAATTTTAGGTTTCTTTTTTTATTATATTTTTGGGGAATAGAAATATTGCACAAGTTGACGGGTAAAAACAAGTGGAGTTCCATTATCTAGATTTCAGACAACTGCTTGTTATTTGTAAAAACAGCATGTCCCAAAGCATTAATGCATTTTACAAAAAAACCCTTGTTGATTGAAAAAGTCATCTTAACACTTTGCATTCTCTGTTTTTTTTCTTGTAAATGTTTTATCAACTTGTCAAGGACTAGAAAACAACACATGAGTGAGCTTTTTTTGTAAATATTAATTCTAGAGCAACCTATTTGACAGAGACTCTGCAGATAGATGTAAAAGAAGATAAAAATGGGGGGGTTAACTCTCAATTATCACAAACAATTTGGCTAGCACTTCAGATTTTTGTTGGATAAACACTTTGATAAGCAGAATTGTTCGAGGTTGTGGTTTTTTGGTTGTGTTTTTTTGGTTGTCTGTATTCAAATAAGTTTAAAAATAAACACTGACTTGTGAGGTGATTTACAAATGATTCAGCACAATGTGAAACAGAGAAGGATTCAGCCACTGTTGGGATGCCTCAGAGTGCCACAGGCTTTCCTGAAGGACATGTGCAGAAAAGTCAAAATTTAAAGTCATCAAGCAGTCTTGCTGAATATCTGAAGATGGGTTTTAAAGGTGGAAGTGATGGCGGGTCTGAGCCTTCTGATTTATATACAAGTTGTAGAGGAATGCATGTCTAGGATTATGTGCAAAAAAATCCTGCAAACAGTACAACGTAAGCTATAACAATAGCAAATGAATCAGTATTCATTTTATCAAAATGTACTAGAGGAGACATAAGATGCTTGGATTTAATTTCTTGCTCTGTCAAAATTCTTGCAAAACCCTACAGAGACTTTTCTGTAATGCCTAATCTTTCTCAAACCCACAAGTGCCTGGGTAAGTTAGAATTAGACTCATGAGCCTCATGGGCCTCTTATAATTTACTCTTCCCTCTCCCTGCCCCCCACCTTTTATGTGTAGAACAATAGAGTGCTATACAATAATATAGCTGTCAGTTTTCAGGCAAATTTATTACATTAGTGGGTGAGAAGGCACTACCTATTAACTACTTATTGTTAATCTCTTGAAAATTTCTAATGCTATAAAGTAAGCACTGCAATGCCCTGTATATGAACAAAGATTAATTTGCTCAGCTGTGCAATAAACCATTACTAACCAAAACTAATATGATAAACCATTATAAATAATGAGTCAATTTGAGCAAATCAGAAATTGTTCTCAATGTTACTCTGGCATCTTTTGTATTTTGAAAGTATTGGACTGAACTCAAGTGCACCTCAGGCTAAGGCTATCCTCTAACTGAGAAGGAAGATTTCAGGAGGCACCATCATTCAGGGACTGGTAGCACACAGCTATCCCCAGATTGGAAATAGGACAAGAAAAGGTGAGGATGATCAATAGTAACTCCCTCTCCACACGAGAAACTCTCATATTGAAGCATGTCTGCCCAAAAAAGTCCTCTTAAATATATTTAATATTGGTATCTAAACACAGGCATAACAACAATTAGAAACAGCAGTTACTATTAGCAGAGGTAGCCAGTCCAGCCTACGAAAAATTATTACAGACCTGCAAGATAAGTAGCTCAGGCTGAGCACAGTCCCTGGGACTCTGCCAAGCTTTGTTTTATCAGCATTCAGAGTTGTTGTCTTAGTGGAGAAGGAAACAAACACCACTGAAACAATAGAAAGATAAAATGAGAACAGTGATAAGGACTTTAATTACTCATATTCTGAACTTTGACTCCATTAGTGCATTTTTGGACTCACCTCAGGGCAAGGACTGGAAATACTTGCAAGTACCTCAGAAGCAGCAGGAGAGAATATGCAGATCTTTAAGAAATATGCTGTCATTTGTCTGACCCTTACATTATCTTCATTTGCTTCCAGTATATCAATAAGCAATTGTTGTTCTCTCTCACAGACAAGTGATCTCTGTCCCTACAGAGCAGTAGATCATACAAGACCATAAAGGAATGGGCAGTTATCTTCTTGTATTTAGTAGAGAAAAAGGAAACAACAGATACATTAACTTTCCAGCAGAAATAACACTTAGTGTATAATTGCTATTCTTGAACTCAAGGGAACTGCAAGTTTATGCTCTGGGAAAGGTGTGCGATTATCTCAGAATCCAGCAACAAGTTCTTTTGTGATAGGGATGAGGCAAGGACAGACTAACATCTTTCTTTTCCCTTCATATAAAAAAGAATGTGATGGCAAAATAAGTCAAGAGAAAATCACTAGTAAAAAAAGACGGTTTAATCAACAAGATAATAATAAAATCCTTCCTGAGGAATCACTGTGGAAACAATGGTAGCAATAAATTGAGGAAGGGGACAGAGTTGGCACCAGCAGATACAATGGGAGTGCTGCATGCCAGCTGTAAACCACATGCTGGTTCCACCTGTCCTCACATGATTGATTCAGTGATGTTGCCACTGCTTTGGGTTGAAGCTTTTTCTCCATCTGTGCAAGAAGATGATGAGAGTTCTGAAATAGTGCCCTAAGAAAAGTTATTCTAGTTATAATGAATGATTTTTCCATCTTGCATTTTTCCAGGCCCATATGCACCTTTCTAGACAGGTCATAGATTCCATTAAAAGAAAAAAGACACTTTGGTTTACTTAAAGTTTGAGCTTGCAGTTTTCTCAAATATAAAAAGTTTTTCTGTTTCACTATCAAAGTACAAAGAGCATCAGTGACTGACACCTCGACGTTGTATCTGGCTCACAATTATATGATAATTGAGGCAAAAATACATTACAGAAAAATATCAGATTTGTATTCTATACAAGCATAGTTTCTGTCATCAAGGTCTTAAAACTCTTCAGTTCTAGTAATGTTCTTTCTAAGATTATGTCTACTGTTTCTCCACGGTAGGAAAATTTTCACTCCAGCGAACACATGAAATAAACATTGAAGCTAATGGGGCAATTCTTGACCACTGGAAAACAAAGAAGCCTCTTAGTGCATGACCCTAGGCAATATTTAGTGTTACTTCTTAATCTTAAGCATTGAAAATCCTGCTTGTGTGTATCCTAGGGCTAAAATGAATCAATCAAACATGCAAAATGTTGTTGACAGTAATGAATGCAACCTACAAAGAATCAAGAAACCTACTCTCTTCCTTCTATGATTTTTAGCTTATGTTCTACAGAGTGCAAATGAATTTGAAGTCCAAAGAGTATGCCATAAAACCCAGTCAAAATAATCCTATGACTCGTTCTAAGGCTGATCCTACATGCTCAGAGAGCTCCATTGACTGCACTCTGCAGCTTTCCTCTGACTGCACATCCTGCGTGCAGGCCTAATTCACTCACTGTTTTTTCCCTCAGCAAGAAAAACTTGGCAGCCCTAAGGGTTACACAGAGTTTTAAAAAATCTTTACTTATTAACAGATGAATCCTACTAGTTTTGGGGAAAAATTACATGATATGACCACTAATGTTCAGGCATTAGATGTCAATACTTCCAGAAGCTTGATAGAAAAATCTCAGTACTTTGCTTGACCTCTTCCATTTTTCATCCTGTAATGTTTTCTGATGTGATACCACAGCCAGTAATTTTTTCTCTTCATGTTTGGCAATGTTCCAGATGGTTTTTAAGTCACTTGTTCAGGCAAAAGAAGAATGGTACATTTGGGATGAAATTATCCTGGAGGGCATAGCTGCAATTAAAGCCCAAGGCCATTCATCTCTCTAATTAGAACTCTAGGTACACATTTCATACCCTTATTTGGAGTAATGCAGCTCACTCAGCTAGGTAATATAGTGTTACCAAGTCAAAATCTGTAGAACTGGAGGCACTAGTAGTGAAGAAGGGACTGTTGCAACAGCATGTTTAACCTATAAACAAAATAAAACTGAGTGGGGAAAAAATATCTTTAGGGTCTTGCATGCTCCTGCCTTATTAGAGCTGCTTTTAAATACACAATAGTACTAGACAAGATTGGATGAGTATGAATCATAAAATGTTATTTGTTGAGAGGGACCTTAAAGACCTTCTAGTTCCAAAGTCCCTGCATGGACAGTGACACTTCCCACTAGACCAGGCTGTTCAAAGGCCCAACCAGCCTGGCCTTGAATATTTCCAGAGATGAGGCCTCCACAGCTTCTCTGGGCAACTTGATCCAGTGTCTTGCCAGCCTTATAGTGAGGAATTTCTTCTTAACGTCTAGCATAAATCTACCAGCTTAAAAGTCTTCCAGCTTAAAACCATTACCCTTTGTCTTATTGCTTTTGTTCTTGCAAAAAGTGCCTCCCCAGCTTTCTTGTCGGTCCTCTTAAAGTACTGGAAGTGCACTATAAAGTCTCCCTGAAGCCTTCTCTTCTCCAGCCTAAACAACCCCAACTCTCTCAGCCTGACTTCACAGGAGAGGTGTTCCAGCCCTCTGATCATCTTCATGGCCCTCCTGGGCTCCACCCAACAGCTCCATAGCCTTCTTGTGTTGGGAGCTCCAGAACTGGACAGGGGACTCCAGGTGGTGTTTCATGAGAGTGGAGCAGACAGGAAAAATCCATCTTGCTGGCCATGCTTGTTTTGATACAGCCCAGGATATGGTTGGCTTTCAGGGCTGCAAATGCACATTTCCAGCTTATGCTGAGCTTCTCATCAGCTAGCACCAACTCCTTCTTTTCAGGGCTATTCTCAATTCATTCTCTGCCCAAGCTGTATTGGTGCTTGGATTGGCCCAACCCAGGGGCAGAACCTTGTGCCTGGCCTTGATGAAATAAGTGCAGTTTGTACAAGCCCACCTCCCAAGTCTGTCAAGGTCCTGTGGATAGCATCCCTTCCCTCCAGCATGTCAACCACACCCCACAGTTTAGTGTTGCCAGCAAACTTGCAGAGGGTCCACTCAATTCCACTCCCATGTTGCTGGCAATGATGTTAAATCACACTGATCCCATTATTGACCCTTGGGGAACTCCATTCCTCACTGGTCTCCATTTGGATATAGAGTCATTGACAACTACACTTTGAGTGAGACCATCCAGTCAATTACCAGGCAGGATTTGCCCTTGGTGAAGTAATTTGGGCTGTCAGCATTCACCTATTTATTTTCCATGTGCCTTAGCAGAGCCTTCAGGAGAATCTGCTGGGCACAGAGGTGAGACTGACTGGTCTACTTCCCCAGGTCTTCCTTTTTTCCCTTTTTGAAAATGGGGGTTATGTTTTCCCCTTTTCCAGTCAGTGGGAACTTCACCTGATAGCCATGATGTTTCAAATATAATGGAAAGCAGCTTTGCAACTTCATCTCCAGTTCCCTCAGGAACCATGGATGGATCTTGTCAAGTCTCAAGGACTCTTTCTTAGAACACGTTGCTCCTGGGCATGCATAAGGATCCTTGCATACTGACCAGCCCTCTTGTGTTTCTCTCCCCTCCAGGGCTTTGACCCATTGTACCCTACCAAGTAGATCCCTGTAGAAGTCAAAGTCTGCTCTCCAGAAGTCCAGGATAGTGAGCTTGGTTCATATCCTCTTTACTATCCTAAAGATCCTGAATTCCACCATTTCATGGTCACTGCAGCCAAGGCTGCCCTTAAGCATCACATTGTCCACCAGCCCATCCTTGTTAGTGAGAACAAGGTGCAGCATAACACCTTCTCTTGTTGGTTCCTCTATCATTCAGAGAAGGAAGTTGTCATCAGTTATTTCCAGGAACTTCCTGAATTCCTGATGCGTTGCTGTGTTGTCCCTCCAGCAGTTGTCAGGGTGGCTGAAATCCTCTATGAGGACTAGGGCCTGGGAATAGGAAGCTACTCCTATCCGCCTATAGAGGACCCATCTCCATCACTGCCCTGTGGGAGAAATCTTAGCATTTCCCAGGAGTGGAATCTGTGCAGCTTCTCCTTCACTACCTCCATCTTGGTGGAGATATAAATCACCACTGGGGTAGATCCTGCAGCCTTGGCTCTGTGCCAGGTGCTCATTCTTTGCCCTGTGTGTCTGTTAGGATGCATGCCCATGGCAGGTGCCCTTTGAAGGAAAACTCTTCCCACCTGCCCTGCCTGTAGGAACTGCCATGCTACACCACACCCTGGTCACTGAGGGTTGGGTTGCTGGGTTGATGAAAAGCAAGATTAGAACATTTACTATTAGCTACAACTATATCCATTCCAGATAAAACACACTTATGCATCTCAAATCTTGTTCTAATAGTGGAGTTGGTTTTGCGCTACTTGAACAGAAATCTCTTCTTGAAACCATATTGCTTTCTGCTTTTCAAGCTTCACGAGATAACATTTTGTGCTACACATCTACACCTTCACAAACACAAAAATACTCAGATAACATTATTAATCTCCAAGATATGGCCTCTTAGGGTTAGGAGAGGAAAGAATTAAGATTGCTGTGCTGCCTCAGCTCAGCTTCCTTTTTCTATACGAATTATGATAAAACTTTTGATGATACAAGTGTATTCTTTCCACAGTATTTTTCCTGTCTCCTTTCGTGCATAGAATGAACTGTGCTCACATAATGAGCCACAATTCAATATTTTGTTTTCTGCTTGTTATTCAATGTACTGCACCAGGCCTTATTTATTGCCCATTTACAAATGTTCTGAAGACAGAATTATTAATTTCCTCCTAGGTATTTCTGTGGTGCTCATCATTAGTGTATGTGAGTGCTTCACAAACATACGATTCAAAATCCCAATACTTTTGTGAGGTTACAGAACTATTCCCAAAAGGGATGGTTCCTTCCTTCTGCTAGCAGCACTCATGCCTGACAATATATGTATCTCCCATACAGCTTGTTTCAGTCTTGCACCATGCTCCATCCAAGCAGAAGCTTTAGAAGACTTATCCGTCAAACTTCTGAGCTTCGTTGAGCTCCAGTCAATCAGATATTGACATTGATTGTCAATCAGATGTTGACACAGTATTTTTAAGATATGGATGGACTTTTATAGAAAAACCCGCCCTCAAATTCATGTTTTGGAGAGCTGTAACACCGTATTTTCAGCTTCTTGTAATGGGAACTGTTTTGCAAGTTTAACTACAGACACTCTCATCAGCCCTACCTATAATACATGCATACATAAACTTTATTTACACAAACTTCTTGTGTGTGTCTATCTCAAAGAAAAAATAAGAAAAATATAGCTATCTTGATTTCAAAAACCCAAACTACACATACACCTTTAAGTTCTCCTATGCTTAAATAAAAAGCACCCAGAAGAATTCTTTTGGACGCATATATATAAAGCAGAAAAAAAATAATTTCCAGGCAATTTATCAGATCCCTTCTCAAATGCATATTCCAACCATACAGTCCTCTCACAGCTCTTGAATAAATGAGCTGGCTTGTGCTAGTGATGGACAAGCTATCAGTACCACAGTTGAGCTTAATTTCTAAATGTAAGCCAAGAGTGCTGGGTCTTGATAATCTTGTGGTAATTACAATATGCATCTTAAAATCTGTCTGCAACCTCTGTTTCCATTGTAACTGTGCCCCCAAACTCCCCTGCTCCACCTATTAATAGTAAAAGAATCATAATGTTTAGCAATAGTAAGATATTTAACTTTATATTAGTATTGTGAAAGACCTAGATGGTCACAATCATATATAGCAAACTTCAGGACAGCATCACTAGCGCCCTGGACAGCACAGCACAGAGCCTGTAGCCAAATGGTTTGTTTATTTGTTTGGGGTTTGTTCTTGTTGGTTTAGTTGTTTATTTGTTTGGGTTTTTTACATAGATGAGATTAAACCCTGTATCTATCAGTGTCAGACTGCCCTTAGGACCCTCAAGCTTCTGACGTTTTCTCTGTTATCTCTCTATACAGCAGAATACTTACTTAGATAACAGCTGTACCCATCAGACACTTCTTCCAACCACTTCAAAGAATCATAGAATCAGCTGGGTTGGAAAGCACCTTTGAGATCATCATGTCCAGCCCCTGATCCATTACCACTGTGGTTACCAGACCATGGCACTGAGTGCCACATCCAGTCTCTTCTTAAAAACCTCCAAGGATGAAGAATCCACCACCTCCCTGGGCAGCCCATTCCAATGTCTGATCACCCTCTCTGTAAAGAATTTCTTCCTAACATCTAACCTAAACCTCCCCTGGCAGAGCTTAAGTCCATGCCCTCTTGTCCTACTGAGAGCTGCCTGGAAGAAGAGCCCAACCCCCCCTGGCTCCAGCCTCCTTTCAGGGAGTTGTAGAGAGCGATGAGGTCTCCCCTGAGCCTCCTCTTCTCCAGGCTGAACACCCCCAGCTCCCTCAGCCTCTCCTCACAGGACTTGTGCTGGAGTCCCTTCACCAGCCTTGCTGTGCTTCCTGCATCCCAAGTGGTCCTTAAGCCTGGAGCCATTACTGTTGGGTCACCTTGGAGAAGCCTGAGTTCACACAGGGAAAAAAAAAATAAAATTCAAATAATACCATCACCTTAATGATGGTTAATGCTTAATGTAAAGATCTGCCTCTAACAGGAATATACTATGGTGATGCTAATAAGCCTCCAGCCCCTCAGAACTCAAGCCAAGTTAAAATTAATTCAAATGCAAGTACTAATTTACAAAAGTCCCAAAACATACAAAAACAAGGGGTTTTGTTTCTCGATAAGTGAACAAAACAGGAGAGGGAGAAAAGGCAAAAGGGTCTCATATTTGCAACTTTCCAGGTTATTAGACATCTCAGGCTTCCAGTTCTATACCAACAGCTTACCTCTGAATTGCATTCATAAAATAGACTCTTGCTCTAGGGAAGTAGGCTGATTTGTGCACTCCTAGAAAACAGCTTCCATGAGGATTCACTGCATTTCTAAATTTCATTCTCATTTCTCTATCCATCTTCACAGAATTATTTGACATTTCTTATTAGAATATTTAACTACTCTCACCGATTTGGAAACATTCATATGTCTGACAGGTTGGGTGCAGACCTTTCTCCCTCTCTTGTGCTTAACTAAGCCACTATTAACCCTCTGAGTAACAAAATGTAATTTCTGTCTAGGGAAGTCCTGTGTGTCTTTAGCACAGAGCATTTCAACACATTAATATGGAATATTAATATGCAAATAGAGTAATAGGGTTAGGACAAGGCTGGACTCGATCATCTTGAAGGTCTTTTCCAGCCTGAAAAATTCTATGATTAAAAAGGCATGAACATATCAACAGGTAACTATGTTTATTTATAAAGCACATATTAAAGTGTGGATGCATTAAATATACCTTGCACAGTACTGGCTATGTGAATAAAATCAGATTACAAAAAAATGAACTAGTGTAGCTTATAGGACCCTAACTATTTTGGAGACGTGCATCCCCACAACTGCACAAAGCCATGCAGAAGGCTGAGCAGGAGGTGCAAATCTCATGTGAAGGAACTGCAAGGCAGCACCTGAATAAGTCAGATGACCACTGCTTTCCCCTAGAGTTGCTGATCCAGACTGGGCCAGAGTGGCTGGGAACTTGACTGGCATGTGTGCGTCACATACAAGTGTCTGAAAAGAAACCTTACTATTAAAATTGTTACATACTTTCCAGGCCCATCCCACTTGGTAAATACATTTCAGATTTTATGTCACAAAGTGATATGATTATGTCTGATTGTGGTTGATTGTGTATGATTGTGTCTGCCCTACCCCAAATTCCACCATGACAATATGCAAAGACTCATCAGCCCTTCTGACCCCAACAGAGAATGGCTCCTTTCTGCATAACTTTTACAAGAAAATATTTTTTCAAAATCCAAGGATATATTGCATAACCACTGATTAAATACATATATTTAGGCTAAACTACATTCATGCAATCTGAGTCTTGAACAATAGCAAAGTATATCACAGTGTCCACTAATAGACTTCTCAGTGCACAATGAAAACTGAAAATTGTATGGCATAGCAACATACTTGAGTTATAAAGCATTGCTGCAGAAGTTGGAACAGGTTGTCTAGGGAGGTTTTTGATGTTCACTTCCTGGAGGTGTTTAAGTCCAGGCTGGATGAGGCCTTGTACAGCCTGATCTAGTGGTAGGTGTCCCTGGGCATGCATGTGGGTTGGATCTTGACAATCCTTAAGGTCCCTTCCAACCCTAACCATTCTGTGATTCTAAGTTGCCACAGATTTATTTGTGTTGATTTTATACCCCTCAAAGAGTTCAGCGCTCCTCTCTGAATGCAAAAAAGTTGTGTGTTCTTCCATTGTCCCCATCAAGGGGACTTCTGTCAATCAACAAGAGTAAAGGTAGCACCCTTATTCTACATCACATTCACTCAGAGGTGCAATAGAGGGAATTTTGCTATGAGATGTACTTTACTCTAGTAGGGATCAGGCCCTTGATCAAGCCCAGCAATGCCTTCAAGGCCAATAAAGAACACTTGTTACTGTGCCCTGTGTTTACTGTCATTGGTTAGAATCAAATAACTGTTTGTTTTTTTTTGTTTTTTTTTTCTGCATACTTCTTCAATACAAGCAGCTAGCTGTAGTATTTTATTGATTGTATTCTTGGTTCCTATGGAAACAGATGTGGAGTTAATTAAGATCAAAGGTTAGCTGATAAAAATTAAATTTTCTATCCTGGTCCTCTCAAACCAGGACAAGTTCATCTATCATGCACATTCAAATTAGTTTACACAATAAAATATCTGTTGCAAAGAAATGGTGATTGCTGAATAATCTTAACTGAAGTAAATTAAACTTGTTAAGATGACATAAAGCTGATACATTTATTTTCTGTTTATGCTGCTGAAAATGTTTTCCCTTTGATTAATAAATAAAAACAGCTTTACAAATTTGCAGATTTTGGATATAATCACCAGAAGTTCTTGATCAAAACCAACTCTCATTACATTCTACTAATGCATTCACTCAAGGATCCTCAGTGTTTTGCACAGCTGCTAAAACATTTGTCTAGGTGAAAGGAACCATTTCGTTGTCTCAGATCATGTTATTGCTATTAATACTTTCTGCTGCATGTAACGATGAGGTGGCTGCTCTCAGATGCTCCCTGGGAGGGGGCATGCATGTGCCCGATATCCAGGTTACTCCTGCTGTTCTTAGCAGCAGCTGTGTCCTCACTTTTTACAAGTAGTGCCATGAAGTGACAAGTTATGATAACAGGCTGTGTGTGTTTTGGCACAGCTGTCTGAGAGCTGGAATGAAAATGCTGGTGGTTCTGAATTTCCCTGGTGGCTCCACATCCAAATACCAGTGCATTTACCCCCTCATATCTCATATTTTACTGATGTGAATGTATTCTTAGTGCCTCATGATTGGAAAGATGACCCTGTCTTTTCAGCTCTGTCAAAAAGCAGAAGGGGAAAAGGATTCCCTGACCTGCTTCACTCTATACTTGCTGCAGCTTAATCAGCTTGTCAGCTCACAAAGCATGCCTTATTTTCTTAAACGGAAAAGAAAAAGTCACATTCATGGAAAGTGCAGTATGTAACCCTTGACCCATGCTTAATCAATAAATTTAATTAAATTACTGTGATATTTCTGGCCCTTCAAAATGCAATCAAAGCCACAGGCAGAGACCGATTTGTATCAAATATCATAGGAGATGTGAACTAGATCCTAATTCAGTGGTTCATTACATCTCACCAGAAGGGCTTCAGAAATGTGTCAGCCTCAGCTGAGTCTCTGAAAAGGCTGGAGAGGTATATGTGCCACTGGGAGGGGATGCTTTGTGTCAAAACCAGTTTACCCAGTTCCTTTCTGCTCCTCAGTGCTGCCTCTTAGTTTCACCTGTGGACCCACTGTTTATGTGTCTATGCTGGGAACCAGAAGGATGAACTGACATGATAAAAACACAAGCAGTCACTTCAAGATGGCTTTCAATAAAGAAAAAGGTTCAGCTTCAGAAGAAAGCGCAGGAAGTCTGACACACAAAGGCTGGGAAGGAAAGCAAGAGGTAATCCACCTTGTCTGTCAGTCTGTGTATTTCTAACCACTGCCTATCTGTTTATATTATGTGCCCCACTACAATATGCAAGTCCTGGTGTATGCTGTGTTAACAAACCTTACTAACAAGTCAAATATGACAGAACCATTGGTCCTTACTTCCACTGAAATACATTCATCACTGGTTTTCTTTACCAGATAGGATTTACCAGGTGCTGACATGCTACAAAGCTGTTCATAAGAAGCCTGACATACACACATGGTGTAAACCGTAACTTAACACAGCAGAAACTCCAGAGGGAATGCAGGTAGCCAGAATATAATTACATAAGCTGGAATTTATCCAGGAAAGTGGGGTTAAAATCCTTATTTGTTTGGGTTAATTTAATTGCTAAATATATTGTTCCATTAGTTGCTGTAGTAATAACCTTTTTGTATTAGCCAGCGGGCTAAATAGCAGTTTCATTGCAGTATTTACCAGCTTCTGGTCCTGCTGGTCACTTCTGCTTTTCATTTGACTTCAGGTCTTTTGCATTGTCCCTGTCAGCTTTGGAGATGCATCTCCTAAGAATAGGTACAAAATTCCACAATTTTAGGTGGTAGGGAAATTGAACAAGACAACCAGTGATAATTCATCTGGCACATACTATTTCAGTTGAAGAAAGTTGGCAATAAATGTGAAAATACCTTTGTAGCGGCTATATTCTTTTCTTTAATAACATCATGGGGAATAATGGTCACAGATCCTATCAGTGTTGAAACAAAATTAGCTTTTATTACAGTCTAAAAAAAGTAAATGTCATAGAGTACAAAAACAGTATTGCTGCAGTATACCCAGAGGCAGATACTGGCTGTCCTCTGGGTTATGATTTAAGATTGCTAATATTCCTTAGAGAGCTAACCCTGCCAAACTTCAGGTATTAGGGGCTCCCCTGTTCCACACTCCACTCTGCCTATGCATGGTGTTGTACATATGCACACAGTATAGGTTCTACTCAGAGTAGCCTCATATATTACCAATGAGTTTTTTCTCAAAAACGAATTTGTAAACCAAAGCACAGCAGAGTAAAGGCTCTACAAATTAAAAAAAAAAAATAAAAAAAAAAAATTCTCTTTTCAGACCACACATCCACTGCAGAGAGATATCTTAAGAAGAGGCTTAGAGCTGAAGAAATACTACTCACTGGTATCTGCAGTACTGCTGCAGGATGGGGAGGGCAAAAAGGCTTCCCTTTCTCTAATACGAAGTATGCATGCAGGTGTGTAACTAAGACCTTATTCAAAGTCACCCTCCTCTTACCACCTCATTTTCCCCTCACTGATGTGGTATTTTGGAAGGCTTTGCACATTTCCCTGGGAGATGAGAACCATGATATCCCTCATTAATGCATGTGACCCCACAGATGAAGTTGAGGCAATCTTGTACTAAGGTTTTGAGAGAAAAACCTGGGATGTCTAGAGATTAATTTTACAGGTTTGCTAAACAAAATGCCAAAAATGTTTTTACTTCAGCATCTCTACCATGACATATTTTCTGGAGGAGACATGATACCAAAAAACCCACACAACTTGTTAATGGATATTTTAGACAGTTTAAAAAAAAATGTTGAAGCTCTTCCACATTTCTGTTGCCTGCAAAAGCAGGTGTGTAATTGCTAGCTACAGTGAGCTTAGAGGGAATAATAGAAAACTATTTAAACTGACCTAAAATAGCTCTTGACAATATATATGTCACAAATGGGAAGCTTCTAGTTCTTCCAGGGCTTGAAGGAAACACTGCCTCACTGAGAAGCCAGATACCACCCTGGAAAGCACATGTCTTTAGTTATGAATAACCCCATTTCTCCCTATTTGAAAGTTTACTTTGAGCTACAGAAGCACTAAAAGCCCCTGAGACAGGACTGACTCTGAGTGCAATGCTAGCACAGCTGGGTGATCTGCGTGATTTGCAGCTCCCCTTCTGCTACGAGAAAGCAACTGGAGGACAGAAAAACTGTCAATAGAGCAGGGTGCTCGAGGCTTTGTAATAATGGATTTAATGTGATGGGATAAATTTCAAAAATCAGAGGTGCCCTGTAAAGATAAGCACCCTAGAGAGATCTTTCTCCAAGATTTACAGAAACAGAACTCAAGGAAACTTCTTGAGATTCTGCACCTTGCACATCATATTATATAATGCTTTTCATAAATTTCTATAAACCCCTTAAAACTAGGTAAGTTTTGAGAAAGAAAAGACTGGTAGACCTTATTCCTCTAACAATTACAAATTTCTAATATCTATTCTAAATTTACCTGTGGCTGTAAAACCCAGATATGTTTCTTTACACATATTGAGTGCAAAAGCATGAAAATGAGAGAAAAACAGCTTTTGAAGACTTTCAACTGCCTGTGGCTCTTCTGAAATACAGATCTACTCATTAACTCATGCTACAAATGCAGCTTTACAAGATGTCATGAAAACCGAGAATCAGTGGGCAGTAGGAACAGGCTGCTCCAAGAGGATGGATGAGCTGGAAACCAAGGAGACCCCATCACAGAACAGTACCCTCATCACCCCAAACATCATCCCACAGCATACAGACTGGCAACCGACCCTTCCTCCTGCCAACATGACTGTCCCAGCAATATGCTGTAAAGAGTTGGGACTCCACTGGAGACTGGGCTCAGATGGGGCTCCTGGCCCATTGGCAGCACATGTGTGGGTGGTGGGCAGGATGAGTAAGACCTAAAAGTGTCCTCTGGGGCCATCTAACCCCCTCCTAATCTCTTGTAAAAAAACAGACTTATCCCTGCAATGTGTACTGCTAGAGGTGCCACCTGTGATTGCAGGGCAGTGAGCAAAGCATTCTCCATCAAAGCTGTGGACCTCAGTAGTTGCAAGAGAGTGTGAGCTTTCCAAAGTCAGGCCTTGCTGGTCCAGTAGCCATGGCACTCCAGAGATAAGGGACTTTCACAACAGAACATAGTTAACTAAGTATTTTTTTAACCACCTTACCTCCTGAGCAACAATGGACTCCAAATAAATATATCTCCAAATAAATACTCCCAGCTATCATGCATGCACAGTGTCTATCACATTGCTTTATTGTAATGAACAGTACAATCCCTGACTTTTCTAACCAACACTTCTGCACTTTTCCCTTCATAATGCTGCTTCAAACTGCTGGTTAGAGTTGATAAAGTAGATTAGGGCACTCTTCTCACACCTTCAGCACTGGACTTCAGGTCACACAGCAGCAGCATTAAAAAAAATAATAATCTTTTTTTTTTTTCCCTCCCAGATTGACCCAACTAAAATTGTGGTGTCACATTTTAGCTGCTGGCCATAATGATCTGCTATCCGCTATCTGAGACACTTCCCTGTTATGATCATAGTAAAAGGCAAGAAGATGAGAGTAGGGTAAGCAACAGGTATCTATATTCTTTTGAAAAGAACTATGTTCCATACTCCAACTCTTAAATTTTTTTTTATTTTCCTTTTTTTTTTTTTTTTAAATGACAGGTATAAGGGCATTCTTAAATTTGATTTTGATCCAAAAAAACATTTAACCACTTTCTGCTAACTTTTCAGTTGCCAGAGTTTCAGTATGTGGGGCATCACCGCTGCAAACTTTAGTTTGTTTTCTATAGAAAAGCTCAATTTAACTACAGAATGATTATTTTATACCAATTATTTTCACTACTTGTGTAGACATATTGTTTCAGATCTAAAAACTCCTTATTACTTGTAATGAATTTAAAATGTTCAATAAAATTAAATTTCAGGTCAATATATATTCAAAAAAACAAAGTATAATACAATCTGAATAGAATACATTTAAGGAAGGATTGTGAAACAGTTTGGAAAAGAGATTGTTTCCAAAGTTTAAACTGAAAACAAATGAACAGGAAAAACTTATAAAATCATAGGACCAGATGGGTTGGAAAGCACCTCTGAGATCATCATGTCCAGCCCCTGATCCATTACCACTGTGGTTACCAGCCCATGGCACTAAGTGCCACATCCAGTCTCTTTTTAAATATCTCCAGGGACAGAGAATCCACTACTTCCCTGGGCAGCCCATTCCAATATCTGATCACCCTCTCCATAAAGAAATTCTTTCTAATATACAACCTAAACTTCCCCTGGCACAACTTAAGTCCATGCTCTCTTGTTGAAAGTTGCCTGGGAAAAGAGCCCAACCCCCCCCTGGCTCCAGCCTCCTTTCAGGGAGTTGTAGAGAGCGATGAGGTCTCCCCTGAGCCTCCTCTTCTCCAGGCTGAACACCCCCAGCTCCCTCAGCCTCTCCTCACAGGACTTGTGCTGGAGTCCCTTCACCAGCCTGGTTGCCCTCCTTTGGACCTGCTCCAGGACCTCAATCTCCTTCCTGAACTGAGGGGCCCAGAACTGGACACAGGACTCGAGCTGTGGCCTCACCAGGCTGAGTACAGGGGCAGAATCACTTCCCTGGACCTGCTGGCCACGCTGTTCCTGATCCAGGCCAGGATGCCATTGGCCTTCTTGGCCACCTGGGCACACTGCTGGCTCCTGTTCAGCTTCCTGTCAATCCAGACTCCCAGGTCCCTCTCTGCCTGGCTGCTCTCAGCCACTCTGTGCCCAGCCTGGAGCTCCCCATGGGGTTGTTGTGCCCGAAATGCAGGACCCGGCACTTGGCCGTGTTGAACCTCATCCCATTGGAATCAGCCCAACTCTCCAGTCTGTCCAGGTCCCTCTGCAGAGCCCTCCTGCCTTCCAGCTGATCCACACTCCCTCCCACTTTGGTGTCATCTGTGAATTTGCTGATGATGGACTCAATCCTCTCATCTAAATCATCAATGAAGATATTAAAAAGAACCGGGCCCAGCACTGATCCCTGGGGGAAACCACTGGTGAGCGGCCGCCAATTGGATCAGCACCGTTCAGCACCACTCTCTGGGGGCCTCCAGCAGTTCCTAACCCAGCACAGAGTGCTCCTGTCTGAGCCCTGGGCTGACAGCTTTTTCAGGAGAATGGCCTTGCTGAAGTCCAGGTAGACCACATCCACAGCCTTCCCCTCATCCACCAGGCGGGTCCCCTGATCATAAAAGGAGATCAGGTTGGTCAGACAGGACCTGCCCTTCCTGAACCTATGCTGGCTGGGTCTGATCCCTTGTCCATCCTGTAGGTGCTGTGTGATTGCCCCCAGGATGATCTGCTCCATAACCCTGCCAGGCACTGAGGTCAGGCTGACAGGTCTGTAGTTTCATGGGTCCTCCTTTCTTCCCTTTTTGTGGATTGGAGTGACATTCACCAACTTCCAATCATCTGGGACCTCCCTAGTGAGCCAGGACTGTTGGTAAATGATGGAGACTGGCTTGGAGAGCTCTTCCACCAGCTCTCATCACCCTGGGGTGGGTCCTGTCTGGTCACAGACTTGTGAGGATCCAAGTGGCTCAGCAGGTTGCTAGCTCTTCCCTCCTGGATTACAGGGGCTACTCATCTTCCTATTTCTGTCTACAAGCTCCAGAAGCCACCCTTAGAGAAGCTTTCACTATTTGTAGAGATGCTGTCTTTTATTTGGGGGAATTCCTCCATGCCATTGAATCTCTCAAGTATCTGCCTTTGAGGGTCATTAGCATCAGTATTGTTCTTTGTCTTTATCAACTTCCTATAACGACAACTTACCACTGTCTGATAAACAATTGTTCCAAAATATCTTTCATGAACCAGCAGACAATTAAATTATCCTGTGCAGACAGTTTAAAAAAAAATTGCCATCTCAAAGACTACAGAATGAGCAGTGATCCAAATGGAGCACAGGTCTAAAGCAGTGAGATGGCCACCAGGTCTGGCCCAGGTGCCTCACAAGCACATCCTTGATCCACCTTCATAGCTTGCTGGATATGAGGCAGCTTCTTTATCTATAACAACTTCAGGGCCCAAAGTTATTTTAGTAACCACATAGAAATGATGGGGAAATGAGTAACTCTACTTATTACAATGATACTCCAGAAGTATGTTCTGTCCATCTCACCATTAATATATTCCCTGAATCTGTGCTTGCTCCCTGAATATATTGAGCTCAGCCAGGAGAAACCTAACAAGGGGAAGGAAGCACCAAACCACAGTTTTATCATCCCGAGTTTCTGTGTATTTGTAGGCCAGCTTTATAGCTAAATTGCATGTGGTTTGTATTTAATTTCCTCAGGGATTCAAGCAGTAATTAAACCAAAATATAATTAATGACTAATCAAGCCCAGAACTCTTTATGCACCTTAAAAAAAAAAAAGAAAACAACTGATAATGTTGAAATAAACAAAACAATAAGCTTATTCATTAAGACTAGTAGCCAGCAACATAAAAGAATAAAATAAATTAAAAAAATCTTAGAAGCTATTTACATGAGGTATCTTGAGCTCTGCTAGGAAAAAAATTCATGTAAGGATTCTCATAAGCTAATGTTCCTGAGCAGTGCTCCTTTTTGTTCTCTGACTGTCCACAGTCCCTACCAAAGAGGTGTGATATCTCTCCTCTAGCAACAAAGTGGGATTTTTACTGTCTCTGCAGGTGAATATTTACAATGCAGGGTATTTACAGCTCTGGAGTGGGATGAGATTATCACTCTGCAAAGCTGTACAGGTATGATTGGCAAAGCCACCTAAGCCTAGCACAGCCATGTATTTTGTCAGCTATCCACTGGAGCTCATCCAAGGGAAGCCTTTATCATCACAGCTCCAAAGACTTGCCAACCAGAGCTACATCTCCCTGGGTAGCATCCCACCTTCAAACTGACCAGGTATGCTGGCAGCAGAGAGCCAAACATTTACAGGCCACAAGCTGTCCCTCTGATAGAAAATTTCAAGGTGGGGCTTCTGTGTGTTTGATCCTTTAAATACTGCCCATTTCAAGAAACCAGAGCTCTATTTCCTCACAGATATTTCTCAATTTGCTCATGCTAAGACCCTTAAGCTTTTGACTAAGCACTTAAGCCTGTAATAGAAGAGACACAAAGAAAACAGTAAATTATTAGTTTAAATAATGGTGAGAAAGAAAAACCCACAGATTGCATTCCATTTTAATCCCCTACCTCCCTTGGCCAAAGCTAAGTCTCTCTAGTCTTTCACAGTCAAGATTCTTCAATGCAATGCAAATTCCACGTAACACAGGCACCTCAGTACTACATCATATAAATCTTGGAAAGCTGTGGAGAACAGAGTGTCAGAACTAGTTTATTTTTCCCTCATCATGCAAAAACCTAATGGGATAGCCCAGAGCTCTCAACACAAAACTTCTGCAATATAATTACAGACCACAGCAGCATAAAACTAAGTCTGATATATGTCCATTTGACACCAGATCTCCAAAAATAAATCTAACCCCTCCATTGAGAACCAGGGAGGCAACTTAGCAACCTGAATAACTCCAGGATCAAAGGATTTTCGGAAACCGGGACATGGCTGTCCCCAGGGGCTCTGGAGCTTGCCTCTTCCCTGACAGAGGACATGCATCAAAGTAAATCCAGTAGACCCAGCTGTCACAACACTATGACTGATGTTGGAGAGGCATCAGTAATTTCTTCATGTCGGATTCTAGTACTTCTGAAGAATTATCAAAGTGCCATATCCACTGTGTCACTGCTGATTACACTCACCTATACCAAAGACCCTGCCTCTGGAAATGGCCAGTCAGCAGTTCTTTAAAATTTGTCTCTCCACCCTTTGGTGTGGTGAGTTGAGTAAAAAGCATCTCTGGATACAGTTGAGTCCTTCTGCAAGAAACAACTGGGGTTCTGTTGTCTTGCTTAAGTGACTGGAAAACAGCCTCCTCCTCCTGTTGATACAAATCTAAAGATAGGCACTGCCAGGGCTGTGATGCTGAACAGCTGGTTATACATTAAGTATGGATCAGTTTAATTTTAGGACCAGCCCCTTCATCACTTGGCACGTGGCTGCTGGGGCACCAAGAAAGGTGGTGGGGGGCACCACCCTGGTGTGAATGGGGCTGCATGCTTTGGCCATGCTGTGGAACTCTTTAAAGCAATGGCAGCTCATGAAAAAGTGGAGATGCATGATTTGCTTGTACTTGTGGGCAGCCCTTGGACACCCACTGGCAGGTGCTTTGACATGCCAGCTGTCCAGATATTTACTAGAAACCATTTTCCCAGACAAGCAAGTCCTTCTCATAGCTCACACAGCAACACCCCTGCTGCAGCAATTACTCTGCTCTCACTGGTCGTGCAAGTACATGGCAAAATCAGCTTTTAATGAGTCCGGCCCCAGGCATGGTGTAAAAGAAGGCAGGACAGTCATTGCTGCCTGTCAGAGACAAGTTTCCCTGATTTATGTTCTTTATAAAGGCATTGCCTTGCATTTTTACATATTTAACATTGGAATTTGACAGCTGTGTTAAATCCTTTTACTCTTAGTTGGAGAAAAGCAAAACACACACAATTCACCTTCCCTGTAACACTGATATTTAGCATAGCTATAGCATGGCCTTGTGTCTCTACATTAAGCAGTATTAATCTTCTGTCTGTCTACTTATGGAAGTCTTTTCTATACCTCTAATCGTTTTTAGCTCTCCAGACACCTCTGCTTCTGCTGTAGGCTTCTGATAAGAAAAAAGAAAAAAAAATATGATAATCTATACTTATATACAACACAGAGAAGTTATATGCAGCAGAAAAAAAAAAAAAAGCTTATAGGGAAGCACTACTTAAACATCACCTACTTAAAGCCATGCCATACACAGCTATTGAAGGTTTATAAAATAATGAGACTTGTAGCAACCACTAAGAGTGGGTATTATACACTAAATAGAGAGGTGTTACATCAGCCTGTCCAAGAAAAAGATTTAGTAGCTATTTCAGAAACACTTCTGAAGCATTCAGCCTGATATGCTGCTGCTTTAACAAAGGAGGCAAATAGGGTGCCAGAACATCTTGCTAGAGGGAAACAATGTACATCAAAAGGCTGTTGGTTAAATTACTAAACAAAGCACTCCATGTGGACCAAAAATAGACTCTTTTCCCTACTTGCAATAAGTTGTGGATAGCAAGTAATTACCTGCAGGTTACTACCTTTATTCCTTCGTATTATGCTAGTCTTTTTCTTCCCCAAAGCAATATCTGTCCAGTGAACACATTATTCATAGCATTCCCTGTATGCATTTATAGTAAATTCAAACTATTTTTTGGAAAACATTAGGTTTCCTTGTAAGCTATTTATGGGACAAAACTGCAGAATGAACAAAGCAATGGCCTGTTTTTTCTTCCTTTATAATTTCTCAATTAAGCAGGGCACTGATGCACTTAACATGGATAGCCACAAAGCTATCCTGATAAGGGTGTAGCTGAGGGTCTCTTCTGTACTGCTTACAAGTAGCCATGGCTTGCTTCTCTCAAAAAATACCTTGGGAAAAAAAACAGGTTGTTGCTTTGCTGAGAAAGAAATACATATTGCTTTTTTCAAGAGAGCAATAAATAATGTAAAGTGGTGGACGAAAAGAAACACCTCAAATTGGACTAAATATAAAGGAAAGGGAGATGGTGAACATCACTTTTAATGGCTGCCAGGGTACAAGAAAATTAAGTCCATTTGAAAGGAAAATTTTCCTCTCGGTTATATTGCCCTACATGAAAAGCCAATGGTAACAGATTGCTCTGTATAGGACAAATGTAATTTGAAACAATATGCAGCCTCAGTATTTTCAACTCTGAATGTTAACAAGGCACACAACTGATCTAAAAAAATCATGAGAGAGACCTAAAAGAAATCCTTCAGTTTAAAAAAAAAACCAAAACATTTGCATTCTTGTTTGCCTTCTCATTTCTAGGACTCTGGGAAGCAAATCCCATACTCATAACATTCTTTACCAGTATGGAAAAGCAAGTGATCAAACACAAAAGTGTATATATTTTTATAAATTCAGAAAAATAATTTTTAGCTCACCTGACTCCAGCAGCTGAGAATATAAGGAAAACAGCAGCTTTGCAAGACTTGAAATAAACCACACAAGTTTCCAGCACAGCATTTGCTCATTTGTTCTGAGCAGGCTTTCAGTTAAATAGATGCAATTCAAAAACAGCAGTGGACAACAAATCTTGCAATAATTCTTCAATGGTCATGCATCTGTTTTATTAGTAAAGGACAAAAAAAAAAAAAAAAAAAAAAAAAAAAAAATCATCAGTGGTGCCTTATGTAGATTTGATTAAAATATATTACACTAATTTTCTACCTCACTAGTAATTCTTGTATTACACCATGACAACAGCAGCAGATCCAAGCATGCAGAAAAGACAGGGCAAAAAAACAAAGATAAAAAATGTGAGTGAAATTTCTTTGCGAAATGTGGCAAATTAGAATCACATGGCATGAAAATGTTTTGTGTTCCTTGAGAACTACTTGGAACACTGAAAACTGGATGATAAAAGCTGATGCTTCCTGGGAAAGAAGAAAAGGCTCTAGACCAAACAGTTGCCATTTCTCAGTTTAAAAATCAATTTGGCATCTCTCCCTGAAGTCCCCTAAGGAAGCACTTTGACCTCTCTTCTCCACACATATTTCTGAACCTGCTTAAATAACTAGTATTTCTCTTTTGAATCTACTAAAATTATGAGCTGGTGAACCATCAGATGGAAGAGCAACAGACACATTCAATTTATGAAGCATCTAACAAAAAAAAAAAAAAAAGAAAACATTTATGTAGGTATTTGCACTGATTTACACTGTAGCTTAACAGTCTCATGAAAGGCCCCTTGAGAGTAAGTCCAGATAGCAGCCTTCCACTAAGACAGAAAAAAGGTAGAAACTGAAAGCAGGGGAAGTGCTCAAAGTTTTGTAAAATATAAAACATAAGGATGAATTTTAAGAAGTAGGATATTTGTACTATTACAAAGAGTAGAATATTTATAAATGCAGCAACATCCTTCCTAAGTGAAAACTGAATATATATTTAACTTTCTGCAGGAATTCATGAAATTAGGTTCAAATAGAAGAAAAATGGCATGTGAGCATGGTTATTTCTTGTAATGAACAGTGAAACAAGCACATTTTTTTTTTTAAAGAAAGTACATCTTACACAGCATACTGATGAACAAGACATTCAGCTATCCTGGGGAATAAAAAAAGTAAAAATACTTTCCTCCTTTGTTTTACAATTTGTCTGCATGAAGAAGACCCAAAAACTGCATCTGTTCTCCAAGGTGAGGAGTCAAGAACTTTCAACTGATCACTCTGAACTCTGCTGTCTCCAGTGTGATTACTTCTGCGAATGCTATAGAGCCTTTTACACTGCCTTTGTCACTGGAAAAAAATTCCTGCTCTAAGGTTTGCCAGCCAGAGTTGATTTTGAATGTTGCTTTCACCCAGAGTCAACTGCTTTATCTCCACTAGATGTGGTTTATCAGCTCTGGAGGAATATTTCATTCTGAACTGCAGAGGAAGCTCTAAACCATATTTGGGGGTAGCAAGTATTGCACTGATATAGCTAACAGCTGAATTTGCCCCACGTGCTAGGCTAGCACTCACTGGAAACTTGAAAAATGGAACACTCCCCTTCTCCATCCCTGTGTTAAAGTGTGCTGGTGCTGCAGTTGAAAGGTGGTTAACAAACAAGGTCTCCAGAAAATTCCCAGACAAAACCAATTTCATTAAGCGGCAGTTGAGCTTCTAAACAGCTATTCATTGCTGAAGAGAAAAACCTTAAAACAATACAATGTTTTCTGAAAAAAAGAAATATTATAAATTCTGGGAATTTAAAGTGCAGACTACAGTAAAAAAGAAAAAATCCAGTCAGACAAGCAAGCTTAGCTTTGTCCTCTCTCATGTGTGTTATTCACCCATTTGCAGCATCTGACACTTGTGCAGTCAAGACAAGACTTAGTTTGACAGAAGTTTTCACTAAAACCTAAAAACAGTTCACATGCAGCAACCAGAGGACACTTAAGCCCCCTGCCTTGGACTAGTTTACCCTAATGATGAGACATGGCTCCACAGAATATTGCAAGTTCACAGAATCAGAATAATAGATGTTAAGACAGAAAGACAATAATAAGCATGAAGTCCTATCTTTGTGGCATAGCACAGAGGATTTCAGGTGTAAACTTTGCCTCACACTGTGCTAGAGCTGGCCTATATGTTTTAAAACAGGGCTCACTTTTGATGTAACTATTTTGAATGACAGAAGAGCTACCATATCCCCAGATATCCCCTGTAATTGTTTTGTGACATACAGCCTTACAGATAGTAACCTAATTTGTAGGTAAACACATCTTTTCCTTTCATGTTGTGCTCCCTTCTTTGCAAACTGCATTACTTCATGCCTTGTTCTGTCCTTAAGAAGTTTTTTGCCTAGATTAATCATCTGAAGATGTTTTTTACCTTCATTTGAATGCTTCAAATGGATGTTTTTCTTCAAAGATTTCATTTTCAGACCATCTCAAAACAATTTCTACTTTCCTTCTTCCCTTAGGTTTTCTAGATGAGAGCCTAGCTAGAAGAAAAAAAAAACAAAAACAACAAACCACCAACCTAACTCTCAAATTGAAAAGTGACCTTTGTAGCCTTTATATGCTTTGAAAAGTCCTACTATTCCCTCAAGTCCAAGATGGCAGATTCATGCTTTCACTGAGTCTCTAACTTCTTGATGCTTTTAATTGAAGCCCCAGCTCCCTGAATTGAAGGAAACAAAAAAATCTCAGCCTCCAGGAAAGATTTGGCTCTCGTGGCAAGCTATAAAACTTGAACACATGGTCCAAACACCACAAAAATGCAGCCTCAGATACAAAATTATTTAATGATTTTTAGACAGCTGAATCACATATTTGAATGCATAGAGCTCTGAGGAGTTCTGAAGCAGAAATTATTCTTGTTCTCACCTGCTAAAGGAGAAGAAACTCTTGAGAAGGAAATACACTGAGAAACTGGTGATCCTCTGGTTTTCTATGGGATGTATTTCATGACACCACTTTAAGTTCTCTACAACTCCAATTATTTCACTTTCTAAAAGCAAGAATATCTTCAAGGAGAAGAAAACTCAACAAAGAAACTCTATAGACAACATGAATTAAAGATGAAATATCTAGCTTTACTTTCCTGAGAGTTCTTTACCATCTGTAGAAGGTAGAAGCTATTCTCAAAGAACAAAGGAAGCTCCCCTCTGAAAGGGCCTCCTAGCCTAGAAATAAAGTAGTCACATTTGAAACTAATCAGGTGTTCTTGGGCACATATTCCCCAGCTCAGGACTCTAATTATAAGCATCTATCACAGGCTCGGAGCCTGTTGAAGTAATCAAGGCACTCAGTGAGAAAAGGATTTTGGCAGGAAACGTTATCAGGTAAGCAGATAGCTCTTACATTGGGTCCATGGCAGAACTTGGAACAGGCTTAAGCTTTCTAAGTTGCTAATTAATGCCCTGTTATCACCAAGCAAAAGGAGATACAAGCTAATTTACTGGAGATTTTCCAGTCAAAAGCTGCCTGAAGGCTGGCAGTAGAGTTTATAGTATAAAAAGCAAGAGAAAAAATCTAACCATTTACACAGCGACAAATAATTGAAAGGAGGCAAACAAACCCTTCATCTGTCCCTCTACTTCACTTATGCAAAGTAAATTCTTATTCTTGGTAGAAGCATGGAGCTCTGCAGGGAATGAGGGACTGACAGAAAACTGCTGAGCAGCAGGGCAAGTAACACACTCATTGCTTACCAAGTGTATGTAAGCTGAACATAACAGCACTATTAGGTTTGTATTATGTATCAGTAAAAATTCTAATTACACAAGCCCAGACTTGAAACAGTTTCTCAGAACAACATGCCTACAGCTAGCACACAGAATGAGTGTGCATTACAAGGAAGGAGTTTCCCTACTAAACATGCACAGTTATTATCATTTAGAGAAGATGAAAACTGCCAAGCCAAGGAAATGCCATCAGTGCTCAGAAAAGAGACCTTTATTGTTTGGTACTAATTGCAACAAAAAATAATTCACAGACATTTCAAAGCAGATGCTTTCTTGTCCTTAAAAACTACTTCCACTTAGAAAGGAAGATTTTCATTTTAATAGCCTCCAGAAGCTTTTATGTCTTGCTACCATCCAAGGTCATTCAGATGTGTGATTTCTGTATTGATTGTGTTGTGAGGTTCAGCAAAAGGTCTGAGAAGCTAAGAGAAAAGCCTGTTGAGCCTGTAACTAGAGAAATTACTATTTAAGTCTCAGCAGTTTCTGTTAAATTAAGGGTTACTTCTCCCCTCAACATACACTAGCCTTTTTAATTTTACTGCTAAAAATCTATACAGACTCAATTGCTTGGGAGACTGCAACTTCATCCTTTGAAACTACAGGTTCCAGCTGCTGTAAATCATCTGTGAAGTGAGGCTGATTTACATTAGCTGAGAATCTGGCCCACTGTGACTAAAATTCCCCATATGGTTTAATCAGTCTCCCTTCTGGAAAGGCCTAAGGACTATAATTTCAAACTGTATTTTTTTCTAAAGCCTTTGTAATGCTGATAGTGTGCATACAGACAGGAATATCCTGCCCACTGCTAGGCTGGCCACTGTTTCTGTGATCAGTGAAGTTGCTAAATGAAGCTCAGGATGCCCACCTGTTTTGCAATGTCCAGAAGAACTTTTTATTTCAGAGTTATCCCCAGCTAAATGTTTTTCTTTTGAGATGCTGATCCTGCTTTCATCAGCCAGTAAAACTGGCAGCTGCTATTGTGTACACCTGGCTGACATCATTCTATTTGTGGCATTAGATAAGAAAATAACAACAAAAGCATCTAACTTCTTTTATGGAAAGATTTTACTGAAATGTTCTTTTCAATTTTTTTTCATTTTTATGTCTCCAGATCTCCAATTAATATTTGGCCATGAGCATAAGCATCAGTAGGAGCTTGCTTAGAAAAGGAGTAAGTAAAGCTAAGGCCTCATCTAAATCAGCTGAAGGGAAAGACAGATCCAAAGATACATCAAGACCTGGGGACTGGGTCTAGTTCTTTGCTCTGTCACAGGCCCTGCTTGGGTACCTAAATAAGCCAGGTGACTTAGGAAGGGAAGGAGGGCAGGTCTGTAATGTGGGAAAAAATTACAAACAGGAACTTCAAGTCCCTTTTTTTCAAACTTGAATATTTATATAAATAACAGCCATTAAAAGACCCACCTTGAGACAGTCAGTTCCTACACCTGCTGAAGGGAATTCAGACGTCTCCCATCTCACAGCAGCATCTGAACTGTCTCTGTCCAGTGGACTGAAGAGGAGGATCCCTGCTGCTATATTATAGATGCATCACTGTGCAAAAATGTTTAGGAAATTGTGCATAAGGAGACTGTATCCATATTATTGTAGTCAGGGTATTCATCAGGATGCACCAAAGTGGGTCCTGGTTCATATCAAGAAAGCATTTATAGTCCTTGAACACTGTTCTCAGGTGGCACATTGTAGAGTGCAACTCCCTCTTACTGCTTGTGTTCCTTTTAAATTATTTCTGATGGGAACAGCTTCAGTGTGGGATGGAAGCGAAAGTGAGATCAAACTTTGATCTTCCAGAATACATAGTGGGCCACTGAAGCACTGTGAACAGGGAGAGCTGGCGTTCTCTTTCTCTGGTATTTTAAAAGAGCTGAAGGAACCCAGTCAAACACTGGGACACCCACCTAAGAGGACAGTATGGCTGATGATCCAAAGCCAAAATGCCTCGTTGAAAACCTGAGTGAAGTAGCCATGGTGCAGGGTCTAACACCTATCTTTACTCATAGTGTTTCTTAGCCAGATAGCTCAAATAACAGACACCCAGGAGTACTGATTTTAGGCGGCTTAATTGTCAGTAAGTTGGCTATTTCGGTTCCCATTTAGAAATTTTGGGCCTGTCCTATACATGTTGGCTCCTGTAAATGGAGGCTAGGTGTCTAACAGTGTTCTGGATCCCATATGGGCAACATATGACAGCAAGATAGGTGCTGCAGGACTATAGTATTCTTTATTAGGTTTGACCTTTAGTGCTTCAGCTCTCCATCTGTAAAACCAGGATAAAAGAATTTCCTTTATTTGTAGCTAATTTTCATACTCATTTGTAATTGCTACTGAGAGATATTCAACACTGCACCACTTTCCCAGAGCCGTTACCAACATAGTTAAGCATGAACAAAGCACAATATGGTTGCTTTTAATTTGATTTTGTAAACTTGACACATGACTTTTGGCATAATTCTGTAAGGAATTGGTTAGCATGTAAATGACATTTCTGTTTCAGTTCTAGAGAAATAACTATATTTCTCACAGCAATGGCAAGATAAACATGCAGGCTTCCCTGTACTGTCAGCCACACAGCTCACAGCTTCACTGTTACTAGTGCCCAAGAGAGCTGTCTTATGGGAATTCAGGTGCAATTAACCCTACTGGATACCAATTAGGTCTTCCAACCACGTGATCTGTCAGAGAGTGATTTTCTTGAGATATCACACTGTGAACTACAGTGGCTCAGAAGTTACAACTCAAGTGCTCAGATGTGTCTCTGTCCCAGGGGATAAAACTATGTATAGCAATCTTATCACCTGTCCCTGAAGATGTCACCTCTGTTCATCCAGCTGAGCCCACACATCATGTGACAGATGAGAATCAGACACCTGAAGTTGTTCCTCCTCAGCTCTCCCTCCTAGAAGGTTTCTCCTGCATAGCAGGGGCACCTGTATAGGATGCTGGCCCTCTTAAACCATCCACATTAAAACTGGACCACACAGCTGCCATCCATGCAGTACCTGAGTGCAGATTCAACACTTGGCTTTCAGACGGTTATTAGGCACACAGTAAGCTGTAATGAGCTTCTAAACCACACACCAGTAAAGCTGGGTTTAAAAGCATGCACATACTCATGGGCACTAGTCTGGGCAGAGAACTGAAACTCTCTTGGACTGGGAAGGCACATTTAACATGCAGTTTTCTGCAACAGATCATGTATATGAGCACTGAGGTACCTGAGCCACCCAAAATTGTTTTGAAGATGGAAGTGGAGTTCCTAGTCTTGAAAGAAGTTATTAAAATAATACTCTTTCAATTTACTGATAATTTACTGGGATCTGTGAGCCTTTCTATTTTTATATGGTCTCCCTTGACACAAACCAGAGCAGGATGTTAAAAGTAGCCATTAAAACAACCCAATAATTAAGTTGGTAGCCTTGCTCTTCTGACTTAGTAGCAGTTTTTGTGCATGTCTCAGGGAAAAGGAGACCCTTCCTTTCCTCTTTCTGTCAGAGCACTGTTGCATTCAAGATGTGGTCATAGCATGACCCCCCTCCCCATGCGTTTCACCTTCACTGGCAGTATAATATAATACATCAGACAGAATATAATATAATGTATTAGTTGCAGCAGCCAAGGTTCAAGCCCTTCTTTTATACAGCTCCTGCAGGTGACAAGCGTGACAAGCCTTGTGGACAGAGGGAGCACATGGCAGAAAGTTGTAATGGCCTAAACCACCTCTGTGATTTGCCAAGACACCTTCTGTCATGGAGTCCTGTGTGCTGCCAATGAATTTTTCACAAAACACTGAGCCAGCCTCATTTACATATCCCTGAGACAAATAACAGTGTTGGGTAGTGAGCAGTGCGTCCATTCCATCAGCTTCTCCCACCAGCCCAAGCACTGTTCATCCCACTGTGTGCTTATGCCACAGGACAGTTTGTTCCCTGTAAACACAGGGTAAAGCCTACCTGGCAGACTGACAAATCCTCAATGATTTGTAATTGTTAGAGAAACATTGGTTCTGACTGAAAATACAGAGATTTTTGTAGAGTCTGAAATATGTTATTAGGACACTAAGACTACATGTCAAACCGTAAGACTTTCTTTATCCTCTGGGAACATGTAATGAATTAGGTGATGCCTATGACTCACTGTTAGTTAAAAAAAAAAGTGAGGAGAGGGTTCATAGGTGTCAAATTCTTTGTCTTTTTTTTTTTGTTTCCTTGTTCTCACAAGAGAAGTGAGGCAGCTTTTACAGCTGGAAGACAGGAGTTTTGCACATCGCCACAGTGAAGGTCAGTAAGTCTGACTCACTCAAGTAGCAGCTGAGTACATTGGATCTCATTTAATTTTATTACAATGGCAGAAGCACTGCTGATCAACAGTGTCGTATTTCCTTTTCTTCATCGTAAAAGATGAAATGATTGTTCCATGAAACAGCAGTGGGGGAAGGAAACTAAGAGAGAAGTAATACACCCAGCAGTGCACTCACTACACCTGTACCTGTCTTTTGTCCTTCCTCTCTTCTTTCTCTTTTAGTGCTAAAATTGCTTCATATAACTCCTTTGGGGTTTTATAGTGTTGCTCAAGGTATTTCAGTCTCTTTTATATTCAGAAAATGCCGATAGTTGCAATATGACTGCCTTCTGTATGGAAATATTGGGGAAAATGGTACTTTATATTTGTCATATATTTCTGAGCAGTGTAAACTAGTGGCTTGGTCTTAGTGAGAGCAAACAAAGAGATAAAATCCCAGAAGAACAAGAACTGTCATTGACAAAGTCTAAATAGCAACCTAACTTGCCTCTGTACACTCCTTAACATTTCATAGCGTTGATTTTCTACATATTAACAAGATTATTAGGAACATAATAGGGATTCTGCTAATAATACCAAACTGATGGTCAGTCAAAAGAGATCAGACATAAGGAAATCTGCCCCCAAACACCAATGTAGAGCTCATCTGCTCCTAAGAGCAGCAGGCACAAATTCTTCACAAAAGGAGGTCTCTGTCTTCCTGCTGCTGCCACAGGGTGGGTACCAAAGAAAATAAGTATCTGAAGACAAGCTGTATTTCTTCCCCTTAGCTTATAGAAGTAGCTATATATATACACTGTCCTGTTCCATCCTCCCTGGCACATGCTTACCTTAATGCTACAGCAGAGTGATAAAAGCAAAGGGTTGGATTTCCTGATAATGTAAATGAGCCTACTGCTACATCCATGATAAAGGTTTTGACCAAATACACAAATTGCCTGTGAATCCTAAAAGGCAGTACATGCTTTCCAGTGACACTTTTTGGAGCCTTCCACAGTTTTCCACCTACGGTTTTACCAAAGGCTTTAGAACAGTTCCTCAGGGGGTGTCTACATGGGTGCAATGAAGTGTTGTGCAAGGATAAGAGTTATCCCTGGACTAACGGAGTTACTAGGAACAGGGCAGCTATAACAAAAAGCTGTTCTGCAAGGGTGGTTGTGCTGACTTCAGAGCATGGTTTATGTGGCATACTGTGGCAATTGAAGTCCAGCACCTTCTTCTGGAGAGCTCTTTCTCTCATCTCCCTTTGTTGCCCTTCCATGTCCCACCAAAGCCCCTTCATCAGCTGAGTCCTTTCAGGCTGTCACAGCCTTTCATCTGACTGTCCTGTGTTTGGCTTTCCAGAAGAGTGTGAGTCTGTCATGGGACAGATGGGTATTACACAGGGAAATCTCTGCCTGGAAGCAGAGATGCAGCTGGAAGTCAGGTCCCTGAGGGTATTTAAAACTATGCTAGACACTTGTGTTCAGGATGCCAAGGGATGGGGCTTTTCTAAGGTACTTTCAACAATGGCAATCCAAACTGTAAATTGTGTCTTTGACAGCTTGCTTGACAATCTAGCAAAAGATCATAACTTGAAACGAAAAAACCCAAAGTATTCCTAAATATAGTTTAGTAATTTTATTAAAAGTATCATTTTCTATGAGGACACTCAAGGGGAAAGGAGGGAGGATGCTATAAGCTGCAGATAACCAGCAAAGAAGCCAGCACAGGGAGAAATACATGTTCCTATGGGTGTGCAGAAACTCTTACTAGGAGTACTAGAGAGCCCTCCTCCTGAGAAGGGAGAGCTTTGGTCATTGCAGTAACCATTGCATTTTGCCATTGCAGAAGCCACTGCAATGGCTGCTGCCTCTGTTGAAGGGGTCAACTGATGGCCTCGTTTGGTGACATCGTTCAGGAGCAGCAGCAGGACGCAGCTGCATGTATATATAAAACCCTGAAACATAATTAGTGCTTTAAAGTTATTAGTCACCTGGGAAGGAATTAAACCGTCATCTGAAAAATAATATTTTTATGCAAAACACCAAATCCTGCAGGCACCTTCTCTGCAAAGAGTTGTGTTGAGAAGCATACATGCCAGTGCAGCTGTAACTGTGGCAAAAGGAGGTTTTACATCACCAGTTGGAATGATCCTGTTGTATCACCTCCTTTAGAATGTGATTTTTGGTTGTGGGTTGTTTTTTTTTTTTAGGAGGAGGAAATATTTAAGATGAGTTTTGCCACTGCAGAAATTCAAACTGCAATTTTGTCACAAAATGCCATATTTCTGAATTATTTTGCTTTGAAGACCCAAAGGAGCCCCAAAGGAGCACTTCTGAGTGTTCTTTTTATTTCAGATTGTTTGCATTTTTCCCCAAGACTAGTCAGATAGATCTAATACATTCCTGATGTAGCAATTTGCTGCTGTTTATTTTTTTTTTGTCAAATGACCTGCATCCACAAACACCTTTCAAATTTCTCATCAGCTTTTATTAAGTTTTCCCTAAACCAAATAATTAAATAGCTTTTTTTTTTTTTTTTTTTTTTTTTTTTTTTTTTTTTTAATAAAATGGTAGATGAGAGAGGCACCAGACTCCAGCTATCTGTATATTATCCACAACAGTGAACAGAGAAGCTGCTCTGTGCAGGTGTTCAGCAGCAACAGCAACTGGGAGCAGCCCTGGGCAATGGTTGCAGACAGAGCAGGAGGGCCATTTTTCCTGAGTTTCTTTCCCACTTCAGTGAGGGCAGATTCCAGAGCCAGGGAAGAAATGCTGGAAGAGGCACTGTCCTTTCTCCAGGAAGCTGCTGATAGTCTCCATTTACTGGCAGCCCATCTCTGCTCAGTACAAACCAGGGATTTCCTCACAGCTGTGCTGCGCTGCTTGGCTTCTGTTTGCACTGACCCTGAGCCAAATCTCTCACTGAAGCCAACAGCATTTTTTCCAGTGACTGCACAGGGTTTTGGATGTGGCCCATTACAGCCAGTAGCACTGGCTGCAGCCAAAATCTTGGCTTGTGTTTTGCAGGCGAGGGGAATCACAGTTATTCTTTCTGGCCATAAAATCAACGCAGTATCTTCTGATATTCCTTGCCTCTGCCTAACAGAGAGCAATTGTTCTGCTCTATTCCTGACCAGGTTTCCTGCAAAATATTAGATTTCATATCAGATTTTTTCATTGACGTGTTCTCACTGGGATGCTTAGGCATCAACACATTTATATCCAAGGGATCCTGAAGAAGTTAGCCAGAAGTGATTATATCTCAAATGATGTACTATAATTGCTCTGGATATCAACTTAAATGAAATAATTTGCACAAGAGAGAAGAAACAGTAAAACCAAGGAAGGAAATCGCAGCTATAATTATTGGAGTTTTTCTCTTTGAGGTACTAAGACTAACTGTATATAATATAAAAAGCCTGGAGAGGATGACATGTGGCAACTGCAGACTGGATGGCAGAGCCTCTCCTACCATACATCAGCAGCAAAAATCTTCCTGAACATTACTTATGCATAAATGGAGGGTAAGAGCAGAAAGTACAAGGTAGGTAGAAGATAACTCAGAATTATGATCTAGCTCAGACACTTTATAATCAGTTAAAAAGATAAAAATTTATGAAAAATCTGAAATGCTCACAGCTAAAGCAGCCTCCCTGTTCTAAACATAACAGTGCAGCGCAAATGCTTCATCTCTTTTACTGTTCCCAGAAATATGCTTTATTGGAAACTCTCTGGAGAAATGCATTAACTACAGATTTGATATATTGAAACCTCTCACTCTTTAATGTGCAGGTACATAATTGTGGGAATTTTTCTAAGAAGACATGCATAATTAAAAGATAAAAATCTAATCACCCTGGTCAAGAGCCCTCCTAAAGCTACTCTGGGTCATTTCATGCATTAAACAGAGCCCTGAGGGATTCATTGTTTCACAGTCACTCTTGGTACAGGGGATTACAGGACTGAGATTTATTCCTGGAGTGCGTCAATGTGAGAGGTTCCTGAGGAGGGATAGAACCACCGAGTGGTAGGCATTGGAAGGTACCTCTAGAGATTAAGTCCAATCCCTCTGCTAAAGCAGGATCAGCTAGGGCAGGTCACACAGGAATGTGTGCAGATGGGTCTTGAAAGTCTTCAGAGAAAGACACTTCACAACCTCTCTGGGCAGCCTGTTCCTATGCTCCTTTACCTTTACAGTTTAATCATCCTTCTAGCCTTCCATTGGACTCTCTCTAGTATATCCCTGTCCCTCTTGAACTGGGGAGCCCAGAACTGGATACAATACTAACAGAGATAGGAGGGAGGAGAACCTCCCTTAATCTGCTGGACATACGATTCCTAACGCACCCCAGGAAACCACTGGCTTTCTTGGCTACACTGATGTTCCATGGATAACTTACTGTCAACCAGTACTCCAAGGTCTTTTTCCATGGAGCTGACTTCCAGCAGGTCATATTCCCTGCTCTGTACTGGTGCCTGGTGTTATTCTTTCCCAGGTGCAAGACTCTCAACTTATACTTGTTGAACCTCATTAGGTTTCCCCTTTGCCCAGCTCTCCAGCCTGTCCAGATCTCCCTGCATGGCTCCACAGCCTTCCACTGCATCAGCCAATCCTCCCAGTTTCCTATCATCAACAAACTTGCTGAGGATACATTCTGTCCCCTCATCCGGGTCATTGATGAAGATGTTAAATAAAACTAGACCCAGTATTGACCCCTGGGGAACCCCGTTAGTTACAGGTCTTCAACTGGACCCTGCACCATTGATTACGACCCTCGGAGCTCTATTGTTTAACCAGTTCTCAATCCATCTTAATATTCACTCTTTTAACCCACTCTTCCTGAGCTTACCCACAAGGATGTTATGGGAGACAGTATTAAAAGCCTCCCTAAAATCAAGGTAGAGAACATCCACGTGCTCTGCTCGTATCTACCTAACCAGTCAAACCATCATAGAAGGCTATCAGATTAGTCTAACACAATTCCCCCTTTGTGAATCCATGCTCATACTGGCTGATAACTTTATTTTCTTCCAGGTACTTAGAGATGACACAGAATGAGCTGGTCCATCACCTTTCCAGGGATGAACATGAGACTGACTGGTCTGTAATTTCCTGGATCTTCCTTCAGATGGATATAGGATATATATTCCTTCTGATGGAATACAGGAATTTTTGTAACTGAAGGCTCAGTGCCAGCGATGCCAGAAAAGACATTCGAAATTGATGAGCTGCCAGGTTAGCACCATCCACCTTTCTTGAAAGCAGAGTGACTAATGGTTAATGCACAGTGGAGAGGTTACTCTGGCCTAAGAGATTATGTCAGGGCTAGGTAGGGATGCAGGTATATCTAACATGGCAATCAGAGCTAATGAACCAGGGACACTTTCATAAACACAATCCACAGCTGTGAGGAATGGCATAGACTTGTTACAGCACTATGCAGGAAAACATCCCAGCTTTGTTTTGCCTGTTTGTGAATGACCCCTACGTATGGCTGCAGACCCCAAAGGACTTCTGAGATCATAGAGTCATAGAATTTCAGGGGTTGGAAGGGACCTCTAGAGTTCATCTAGTCCAACCCCACCTGCCAAAGCAGGATAACCTAGGGCAGGCCACACAGGAATGCATTTAGGTGGGTTTTGAAAGTCTCCAGAGGAGACTCCACAACCTCTCTGGGCAGCCTGTTCCAGTGCTCTGTCAAACCCCCAGTAAAGAAGTTTCTCCTCATGTTGAGGTGGGACTTCCTATGTTCTAACTTAAACACGTGATTCCTCGTCTTATTACTGGAACCACCAAAATAAGATTGACCCCTTCCTCTTGACACCCACCCCTCAGGTATTTATAGACATTAATAAAATCCCCTCTCAGCCTTATGTTCTCAAGGCTAAACATCCCCACTTCTCTCAGTCTTTCTTCATAGGAGAGAAGTTAAAGTCCCTTCATCATCCTCATAACTCTCCATTGGAATCTCTCCAGTAGATCACTGTCTCTCTTGAACCAGGGAGCCCAAAACTGGATACAGTATTCCAGGTGTGGTCTCACTAGGGCAGTGTAGAGGGGAAGAAGATCCTCCCTAGGTCTGCGGGACACACTTTTCCTGATGAACCCCAGGACACCACTGTCCTTCTTGTCAAGAAGGAAACATTGCTGACCCATGGAGAATATCCTGTCCACTAGGACTCCAGGGTCTTTCTCCATGGAGCTGCTTTCCAGCAGCAGATTCTCTAATCTATACTGGTGCCTGGTGTTATTCCTACCCAGATGCAGGACTCTACCCCTGTCCCTATTGAACTTCATGAGGTTCTCCTTTGCCCAGCTCTCCAGCCTGTTTGGATCTCACTGGATAGTAGCACAGCCTTCTGTCATATCAGCCACCCTTTCCAGCTTCATATCAGCAGCAGCATCTCTGGAAATTATGAGACTGCCTTGAACTGAAGCATCTGGGCATGCATGCCAGGTGATGAACAGCAGCGCTTCATTAGCAGCCTGCAATGTCCTGATCTGACAGGTGCTGGTGTATGATTCATGATTTAAAATTCTATTTCATGAAAGTAATGTGATTTGGCTGGGGTGGGGGGCAATGTGTGGATTGTTTCAAACGTTTTCATTTTATTTCAGCAGAAATACCAGACACTGGTTTGCAGGAAGGAAAGAGAAATCCTCACAGCCATTCAAAGCAAAGCCTTATGTTTAGATTCAGTTCATTTAGGAACCATTGTAACTCCGAGGGCAGATACTGGCTTGTAAAACAGAGGCACGGGATCCTGCTTTTCTCTGCAAAAAAACCACATAACCAAGTCTAACTTCTCTCAGCTGGGACCCTCTGAATGCATTGCTCTCTGTCTCTTCCCACTTCCAAGTCACACTCTGTTGCCATACATCAGACCTTTCTAGAATTTCTCCTCACTCTCTTGCAGCACATTCAAAGTACACAGACTAAAGCAGGCATGAAAGATGGATTCATTCCTCTGTGCCAGCTGTATTTAATGCACAGATCCCATCCTGATCTCAACACAGAATCTTGCTTCTCTGCCCAAAAACACTGCAAGCAGGAGCTTTCTCTATAAATACACATTCTTCAACATATTTGTTTAAAGTTATTATCCTGAATTGGAGTGACAAAGATATAAATTTGAAAGTATTTTCCTTAGTAGTATTTGATTTGTATAAAAATTTCTGAATCTGATTGAAGCCATGGTATGCTGAGCACTGTACAAACACACTGAAAGAGAATCTGTAGCTGTGAGTTTAGAGCCAAACAGACAAGGCAGAGGATGACAAAAATTACTCTACTTTACAGGGACTTGGAAGGATTAGTGTAACTTGCCCAAGGTCATACAGAAAATCTGGACAACTGAACTGAGGTGACTGCAGTCTCAACACAAAATTTAACTTACCAAATCCAATTTTCCACTTTTCCTTTCATATATTCTTTTTCACATATTAAAAACTTCACTTTTTTTTTTTTCTTCTCCAGGAAGAATAGCAAAAGTAAAGGCTGCAAGTTGTCCTTTTAAAACTAGGTTGCACAGCCAAACAAATTTAAAATGATATCTCAGCAAGATTTTGCAGCCTGCCTGTGACAAATAAAAGGACTTTCACACTGAAAACATATGCACTCGAGAGGACTAGCTGAGAGAATTTAGCAAGGCTCCTAATGAAAGAGCTGAGCTGCAATATGTATATGCATGAGTTCATGTATTATTTAAACCATTCTGATCATAATAAGCACAGTACTGAAAGTGTCACTAACAGTCATGCACTGAATAACTTGCCCTCATAAAGGTATAATGTGTTCATCTGTTTTGTTTGTAGTCACAAAGCAGTAATAGCATAAACAGAAAATAGCCCTGAATGTTGCAAAAAGCACATAAATATAAATCTAATTATATCTTTCCTTGATACTATGACTAACAAATGATGATGTTCACTGAAGTATGATGTATGGCACCAAGTGCATTGTGCATTCCCAAAGATCTTTGTGCAAGTCTGCTGCTATGTTCAAGTCTAGCCTTGGATTTTAGGGGTTAAAACAAATATATGATGCTAAAGTTGGTCAGGCTGCCTCAGTAACCTAGTTGTATGTCCCCTGCCTGGCAGGTGGGAGGTTCAGATTATGTTTTCAGTGACTCTGTTATAGCTCACCCAGTGCTTGTTGCCAGACATCACCTATCCCTCCAGATACCCCAAAGACTGACTATTAAGTCAGAGTTCTGATGGCTCCCTGGGAAGATATCCTGTCCTTAGCAGTCCCGAGGATGACTGTGTCACATGAGATGGTGAGAAAGGAAAGAAACCAATGGAGGGATAAAGTAGTTCTCCAGGTACACCAAAGGCACCCCTGCCCATGTCCACACAGATGTTATCAAGCAAAAAATGAAGTTAGACTAACTGAAATCACAGTGAAAAAATAAATATAGAAATCATCCACATCTTTTATGAATTATACTTAAACTGTTGCCTCAGTGAAAAATTTCTATACTAAACTGTCCTGTGAGCTATTATCTCAGTCTTTCAGATTTTTTTTTCCCCTTCTACAAGTTACTTGTACTTCCACGTGGGAAACTGATATAGCAGCCTGTTCTTGCTAGTAAAAATGGCAAGACTCCCACTGGCTTCATTCAAAGGTTCAGGCTGTTAATGGTGACTCAATCAATCAATCAGTCAAGACATAAGAAGCTGTAGAGAGCCAAAATTTATCTCAAAATTCAGTGAGCTCATCTCTTGTGCAGTTTCATCAGCTGAATCAGATATTGTTGCTGGAGTAGTTAGGAAAGATACATACCTAGGACTCTTTGGGCAGGTATGTTTGGTAAGCACCATCAGTTGGTTACTTTGCTGAAGTTTCCATATGTCAAAAGTTTCCGAAGAGCACACTGCAACAGGGTGGTGCTGGCTGGGAACTGGGACAAGAGCTGATTCAGAGGGGGACATCAGGACAGAAGTTAATGTGGCTAGGGTACCAGAGGGGATGACTGATTCTGAGTGATCCAGAAACGGCAAATGAGCCTGGAATGCCGAGTCAGGTTAGAGGTGTTGCAAGAGAAAAGAATAAGCCACTTTGCAAAGATGACCTGTTAATTTTCATCAGTATGAAATCAGAATAAGAACTGGTGGTCTGTATTTAGGACAGGAGACCTAAGACCCTTCTCATTCAGGAAATATTGTAGGAATTCACCTATCCCATTTTCTTTTTATGGATGGGAGTTAAAAGTATATTAATAATCATATTATGCTATTGGTAAATGCTGGACACATATACCATCACAGGCTGTGTTATTATTGGGAGGGGTGGTAGAAAAGTGGGCTGTCCTCTCTCTTTCTCTATTTGTGGTTGTGAACCTTTCCTTTCCTTTCCTTTCCCTTTCCTTTCCTTTCCTTTCCTTTCCTTTCCTTTCCTTTCCTTTCCTTTCCTTTCCTTTCCTTTCCTTTCCTTTCCTTTCCTTTCCTTTCCTTTCCTTTCCTTTCCTTTCCTTTCCTTTCCTTTCCTTTCCTTTCCTTTCCTTTCCTTTCCTTTCCTCTCCTTTCCTCTCCTTTTTCTTTTTTCCTTTTTCCTCTCCTCTCCTTTTTCCTCTCCTCTCCTCTCCTTTTTCCTTTACTCTCCTTTTTCCTCTCCTCTCCTCTCCTTTTTCCTCTCCTCTCCTCTCCTTTTTCCTCTCCTCTCCTCTCCTTTTTCCTCTCCTCTCCTTTTTCCTCTCCTCTCCTTTTTCCTTTACTCTCCTTTTTCCTCTCCTCTCCTCTCCTCTCCTTTTTCCTTTCCTCTCCTTTTTCCTTTCCTCTCCTTTTTCCTCTCCTCTCCTTTTTCCTTTCCTTTTCCCTTTCCTTTCCTTTTTCCTTTCCTCACCTGTCCCCTCTCTCCTCTCCCCTCCCTTCCCTTCCCTGCCTCAGGACCTTGAAAATTATTGAAAATTATCCTGTGTACCAATTGCATTGAAGCAGCCCATAAAGTTTTAGGAAAACGTGCACAATAAATGTTTATTTACTCTGCAACTGTAAGTTTCACTAGATCTGTTCAATTTTTCTTCTTTAAGAGCTAAATAGTAACAGGTAATGCAAAGATGTGAATATATAGATGCGGTATATATAGGACTGAAACCCCCAAGACTGTTCTATCAGGCAGGAATGCTTAAACCTAAGTGAATACAACCTAAACATTGAAAAGATTTATTTTTGTGTATTAAAACATCACTTTACTGAATGGAGCAAGCTATAACTGACATAAGCACATCAACATTGTTTTCATCCTGTAGGTTTTCTGTTATGCAGAACAGCATGTATTCTTTTATATTTTACACTCAGTAGGTAAAAAGCTTTTAAAAAGGGAGAAAAAGAAGGGAGTACAAAAATCTGTGTCTATCTGTATCTCTGTATCCTGGTAGGTGTTGTTGTGTCTGCTTTTTCTACCCTGTCTCTAATAGCCTAAATGTTCAGAATTTTTAAACCAGATACTGCTGTAATTAGATAAATGGAAGATCAGTGGAGTTCAGTGATGCCGCTCAATGAAAGAAATACTGTTCTGATCAAGACATTATGAACTTCTCAGTTTAAATCAGTCTTGGGATTCCAGGCTGCATAAGCTCACATTTTCTGTGCGCAAGAAACAGGCTTGTGTTAAAAATCAAGATTAAGACTTAGGAAATGTGCATGTGCTCACAAGTTCTGCAATAGGCTTCCTCCAGGCAAAACATAATGACATGGTGTGGACAGTTTTTCTAGGCTTAAGAACTCTTTACATAGCTACTGAATGCTTTCTGCAGTGGCATTTCCTTCCTCAGAGTCACTGCCAAGAATTCTCTGATAAGAACTGTGATGAAGGAAGGGTGGAAAGCAGGAGAATCACAAAGGTGCCAAGGACCAGGACATAGGAGCCAGGAGGAACCATCAGAACCAGTGCAGAGAGGGGGTTTAGAATCCACATTGAACCAGCCAGTAACCTCCAGAAAAACACATTACAGCCACATGTGGTAACAAGGGATATGAGCATATTCACAGGACTAACATTCTCATTTTTTAAGGAAATGCAGTATATCTACAAGAAGAGTGAAGCCAACTCTGTGCTAAAAAAAAAAAAAGAATTATTTTCCCACTTAGGTTTGGGTTACCTGTCAATCGTGGAAGAGTTTCTAGATAGAAGATGCTGGTTATATGCAACGTCTTGGCACAATTCACTCATGCTTTTTAATTAAAAAAAGGCCCCCCAAAAACCTTATAATGTGAGCTGGCTAAACTCTCTCTTGAGAGCAGAGAATTTGATATGATTTATATATTAAACTCTGAAGAAAGGGATTATTATCAGGTGGCACTAGAATAATCTAGATTAAACTGCTAGAATGAAGATTTTTTTAAATACAGAGAAAATGTCAGTGAAATGAATCCTTTTCTACTTTCCAATAATCCATGTGTTTATTTCCATGTATTTAAGCTATGGAAGGGTTTAACTTTGTTAGTATTCTGACAGCTGAACAAAAGTTGGAAGTATTCAACACCTAAATATTCATTTTAATAACATGCAACTGTTTGAGAGTACAAAGAAATCATGATTGAATTGTATGACAGAGATAATGGAGGTACCACCCTCTTTCTGTGTTTCTGTTGTTCCTTAAGAACATGAAGAATTGACTTTTTTTCAGTTTGACAAAAGTCAGTAATTCAATAATATGCCATATAATAAGGAATATGTGAGACAGTCAGAAATCAATGACAAAGTACAAAACTTAAAAAGCCAGTGAATTATTTAGGGCTCTCTCTCAATTAAGCCTTTTTTCCAGGTGTGTTTTTGAGTATATAAATATGTTTATAAAGTTAGCAGTTTTTTCTCATATGGTCTCTGCATTTTTTTTTTGTTTGTTATCTTTCTAAAAGGCTAGTTAGCTGCAGCTAAGGGTACAGGCAGAAGATTTTACATAGAAGAATCAGGATGGCTTAAGAAGATGCCAGATGTCTCCCTCAGCTCACACCATTCCCCATCACACTTTTTTCCCTGAAGTCAATGCAAAATGCATGAGCCTCAGCCTCATTCATTATTCCTTAAGCTAAGGCACATAACTCTACAGGCAATCTCAGAGAATGCATGCATGCATGTAGTTACAGTGACTCAGTTAAAGCATAGTAGCTTTAACAAGCTTCTGTAACTTGGTCCTATCCTATGGCCTTAGTCCAACACCAACTGGCATTGTACTTCAGAAATCTAGTTTTTCATAGCTGCTCATCCTGCATTTCATAGCTTTCATCCTGCTTTTGCTTAGGCAAAGCCAATATGAAACTGTCCTTGACAGAGAAGTATTGTTCTAGATATAAACTCCTTTCTCACCTGGTACAGAAGACAGAAGGGAAGAAGAAGCCCCAGTATCAGCAGTTGGAGCTAAATTAGATACAGTTGCACTAATATAATGCTTTGTGCTTGTTATTTTATCCCTCATTTCTTTTTAACCTCTCTTGCCACAAGCACATTTTGCTCTGAAGAGCTCAGCACATAATAGCTCATATCACTGCATGCTTTTGAAAGCTTGACTGCATTAAGGTGTCTATATGAGCTCAGGATTTGGAATAACTCAAAGCCAGTATTTAATTTTGAGGATGCCCTAGCAAGAATAGAGATCCCGTCTCTTTCGTGGAGGGAGGAGAAGGAAGGAAGAGCAAGGAAGAAAGAGGTTGCTCTCCTTCCCCTGTATACCTTGTGTCTTTTACACCTAAAGGAAGTGGAGGTAAAATGCACAGCATGCCTGCTTCAGCAGGAAGAAGCTGATACAGGATTAGACAGTTCAAATTGTCTTTTTTACACCAAGATCCTTGGGAAAGTCTTGTCCTTCTCTTAGGCTCAGATCTTTCCTACTACTGTGAAACTAGTTACCTGCTACCCCTTGCTTAGAGATCTGTCTTCAGCCCTAAACAAGAGACAATTCAAACTGTTGTGGGCTCATGCAAAACAAAACTAGAAGGGCTGATTTAATTGCTGAAGATTTGGTACTTGTGAAGCACCACAGAAGCTTCTTTGTAAAACAAAATACTTTCTTATATTGTATTTGTCCTGTTTACCTTTTAATCCCATCAACTGTACAAAGCAGATTTACCATGACCATTTTAGTTCTGATCTGGTCTTGCAATAGGACCCAAATTATCTGTGACTTGGTACTGTCAGTGCTCTCTGTTGCTGTAGTAACAAAGTAGTGATATCTACCTTCAACTATAAGTGCTGCAAAATGCTGATTTTTCTAATAAGGTAAAAAAGAAGAGAAAAGATCCTTTTGATTACACCTATCATTCTTTGTTTTGTCATGGTGTAATGATGTAACTTCAATCTTCCTTCTGGAATAAAAGGATGAGAAAGCAGGGCTTTCTCAATCATACCAGGTTGAAGGAATATCTAGAACTGTTAATCCCAGTGACTTGGACATATACTGTTGGGCTCAATTTCCTGCTGGTACAATCATGAAAAACTGAGGTAAAGTGTCCATCTATGCTGACACAAAACACCATGGAGAGCCATGCTAGAATCTAACCAAATCAATTCTGTAAAGTTTGCCTGTAGTAAACCTGAGAACACATATCCTGGGCCACCTTGAGCCAGTGCTGTCTACCTCTACCTCTGTGATGGCTCTGGTGTTTGGTAGTGGTTCAGTGATGGGTATAAACACTCATTTGTAACTGGAGATTTGTGAATCCAGAACATCTTGCTTTCACTCCTGTTGCATACACCAGAAATCTGGATAATCAAAAAGTTTCCTGTTCTTGACATGTGCAAGCTCAAACTTAACATGTAAACAAATACTTCAGTATTTACTCTGGTGTGGCTGTCCTTTTCCTTTCTACCACTGAACACAGCAGCACCGCTACAGTTACACTTGTACACACACAGGGGTACACACAGACATAAGCCAATAGAGGAAGCAAGATCTGTTCAAGCAGTGGATTTTTTTCTACACTTATATTTACATAGGAACAGGTATATTAGGAAAATAAAAGCTCTCTAAATGGCAAAATCATATTCAATAATGACAATACGCTGGTGAAATTAATCTAGATAATTATCTAATTTTTGACCACGGCAAAAAGCTTGGAAGAGACTCTCCATCCTGCAGCAGAAATTGACTGTGCCCCATAGGAATGAAATTGCTAGTGCTTTGCCATTTTTCCCAAAGGATTTGTACCTTTCTCCTTTTGGCAGACCCTGGCTTCCCATCACCACATCCCACAGTCCAGGTTTGGTAGGCATGGTGTCACCCAGCTCCATCCTGAGTCATATCTGTAGTGAAAGTGGCAAATTTGCCTTAGTGTCACATCTGCAGCTTGCACAGAGGTACTGAGCTGATGTTACACTTCTGTAACACCTGAAGCACAGACAGCTGCATGTCTGCAGCTCTGCAGAGCTATGAGAGATGTTGGTTAACTACAGAAGCAGCTAACCTGCACCAAGCTCAGGTCTGACATAGCCACACCACTACAGATCTTATGCTGTCTCTCCTTTCCATCTAGCAATCATAACTGAGAGTACCTCAAACATCCTCAAAATGGTTAAAGAACTGAAAGCCTTACAAGCGTACAACAAAAGAAAAACCACATTGTTGATAAGGGATATTCAGAACCGTTTCTCTCTTTTCTTTATTTTCCTTTCCTCTTTGTTTTCCCAGACAGTTGCAACAACTATGGCTGGTGACTTTCATCATTTTCCTGTTCCATCCTATTATCACAAAGTCCCACTGTTAGATCTTTATTCCACTTTTATTATGTATCACCATCACAATTTTTGGAAACAATTTTGAAAACTGAAGTGCCCTGTTTGTACAGTCTACATTTTGTTAGGCTGCATTATTTATTGCTGTAAGATCAAGACTTTCACATCTCACCAGTATGCTGAACTAAAAGAGAGTTATGAAAGTCTATTAAGGACTGCACAGAAGTAAGTTATGCATCCACAGCAGCCTATTGCCCATTTTAGGACATCAGATTGATTTTAGGTTTTTTGGATTGTTTTTTCTATATTCTGTGTTGAGAATGTTTATGCAGGGCCATATCTTTCCTCTCACTCTCTTTTCTGTAGCATTTTCTATTATATTATTTATTTGAGTGCTACATACTCAAGATGAAATCCCTGCTTACAGTGAAGTTAATGGAAGTTTTACCTCAATATTAATGCCAACTTCCACTTTTAAGACATGGACTTTGATGGTGCACAGCAATGTCTGTGTAATGATTCCTATGCATGGGTAATCTCTGAATCATTGAGGAACAAAGCAACATAACAGGCAAAGGCTGCATATGAAATCAAGCACTAGGCTGTTGCCACAACTTTATTCACATGCTGGAATCCTTCACCCAGGCTGTGTGGTGACTCCCATCAAGACTCAGATCAATACTTTTATTTTTGAACTTGAGGCATCTAAAATTTCTAGATTAGCTTATCTGGTACCAAGAGCTCACTTAATATGTCTAAAACCTCTAACTAATATTCTTGTTGCCACTGAACTGTTCTCAACTGAAACTGAACTGTCTCTGAACAAGCTTATATTAATAGACTGTTTCTTTCTATATTTAGCAATCAGCTTTTGCTAAAATGTAATAATAAAAAAAGACATCTCAAGATGATTTTTTTGGAACTCAGGCAAAACTTAAAAGCAGCCTCTTAAGCACAAATATGGTCATTAAAGAAATTCTGATTTAAATCTTTTATTATCAATCATTATCATCAGTCTTTGATGCCTAGCACTCAGCAGACTAAAAGAATTAATCATGGCTGTTCAAAATACTTGCATGAAATGTTCATAATAATATGCAGCATGCTAGAGAAAAGTGTAATCACTCTGCAGTTAAAAGCAGCAATGAATTTTCAGTCTTAATGGAAATACCACTTTTCCTGTCTTCTGCAAAAGATATAAGCAAAGATCTCAAAGTATAGCACAATCTCTTGTGGTTTCTTGTGGTATTTTTAATACTGACTAAATCAGGAAACTGATTATGATTAATTCCTTTATAGGAAAGAACTGATTTTAGTGAGAGCTATGTTAGAGAAGACTGTCAAACTTTAGATCTGTGTTTCAAAATCTGGATGTAGTTTCCCAAAGACTGGGGTGGTTCAGTGTGGTTCTGCCTCTGAACAGTGGCCAGACCCAGCTCTTCCACAGCCATTTCTTCCAATTCCCTTACACCATCTAGCACAGATACAGGTTTGCTTACAGCATATTTCTACAAGTTTACAATTGCGATGTTGATGATTTCAGTGTTGGTAACATGGCTTCCACACACAGTGCCCATCTAAACATACTTCAGTATTTATCTCAATCTATTCAAAGGAAACAATTTTTTCACACTATTATTTCTTTAGGTTTAAATAAAATGGTGGAGGGGGTGCTAGGAAGAGGAGGTGGTGGTTAAAAAGGAAGACGATGGCCAGAATAGCAAAGACACCAAGTCCTGTAAAGCAAATTAGGTAGCCTTAATCTGTAGCAGCAATTTTCATTTGGCACTCTTAATCTACATAATCTTAAAAATACCCTAGATTTATTGTAGTGAATTGTTACTAGAACATAGGTGTATAGCGGTGCAGAAAGGATGTTTCAACAGGAAAGACTCTAAGATGGGGAGTACAATTCTGAAGCAACTCCAACTGTTCCTACTTACTACACTTCAATCAGCTTCACAGAGGACTCTGCATGAAGGAGGTAGACACTTCCCAGATAAAATAGATGAGCTCCATGAATGAACCTAATGCCACCTAACCACTATTTGGCACTCAGTCTGTGGGACCAGACTACAACTGGTTCAAAGAAAATCCTGAAACATAGAGGTTATGTCCTTAGCAACAACTGCTTTGCCCTGTAAATTTACTCCTATTGAGCCATGCTTGCTGGTGCAGAAGTAGTCTTAACTTTGAGTCAAATCTGGCAGTCATTACTTAGACAAAGCTATTAAAACAGATGAGAAACTGGTCTAGGCAATGACTGTTGCTCCTGTGCGATGAGCATTTTGAAAGACTTCCCTAAAAAAAGCCTGCAGAAGCATATAAATGAGCTCACAAACAAACTTATCCTTCAGAAAGGCTGAGCATAAATTTTCACTATCCATCAGAATTCCAAGATATAAATATATTAATTACCTGAAATTCTTCTTCTCTCTATAGAGGGATTTGCTGGACAGCATGAGACAAAGCCTGCTTACCTTTTTTTTTTTTTTCTTTAGTCTCACTGGAGTGTGTTCTTGCACTGTGCCTTGGACCTTCCCTGTAAATAAGTGGAAGTCAGTAAAAACCCAGAAGTCATAGAAGGAGGTGGTTCTGGTCAGCCCTGAGGTGACTCCATGCTTTGTATTAGTTGCCAGCAATGCCTGAATATTAAGGAAAAACTTTGTACAATTAGCTCATACTTGGTGTGGAGGGTCTGGTCACTACAACAAGGATTGCATTTGCTAGGAGGGAAACCCTTCTACCAGGTGGGACTCAAGGGCAGGGGGTAACAAGCCTGCTACCTCTCCAGATGTGATCAGCAAGGAATAAAACCCACCTGTAGGCCTGAAAAGCTAAGTAGAGGATGGTGGCAGATGGGTGGGGATCTCCCAGGTGAGCTGGGAGTCTGTAATTATATTCTTCCTTAAGGTTTTTATATTTCCTTGTGCTGAAGCTTGTCCCCCTCCATGTGGTTGAACAGAGCATGTTGCTGGATCTCATACTTAGGCAATTTTTGGTCTAAATCTTTGAGATATACCATTCCAAGAAGTTAGGGATAACCATATTTCTGTGGTCGGAGTTTAATACCTGGGATGCTTTTGCTGCTTGGATTTCTTCCCTAGGCACAGGCAGCCTGAGCTTCTCCTTTCTGGCACGAAGCACACACTGGTAAAGGTCTAAAGAACCATTAAACTAACTCCTAATAAATTCCTAAACTCTGTATGCAACCACCTCTTTTGATAAACCTTTTTTATTCCCTCTGAGGGATTATGTGGACTCAAAAAAGGCTCTAGGATCATGAGGTTCTACCATGTCCTGACTTACTGTTTTGTCAGAGTATAAATTCGGAGCCTAGTGGGAGTGCAAGCGAGGCCACCCCTGTGGGGACAACACCAGGGACTGTAAGCCCTTCCTCATCTCCCACCCTTCCCCAAGGCACAAGCTGAGCCCACGTGGGGCTACAAGATTTCCCCATGGAGCCAGCACCCTGCCTTTGGCCACTGTGCCTGGGGAGCACGAAGGTGCTGCCAAGCTTGGGTGTCTGCTGCGCCCAGGGGCTGCTGCCAGCCTGAGGTGAGGCCCCTCATTTCGGGACCACGTTCAACCACCATGCCAGAGGCCTGGGCTCTCTTGAGAGGGAAGAAGGCTTCTCCCCCAGCCCTCCATCCATGCAGCCCGCTCCTAGCCACCGAGTCTGGTTGCTGTTTCACACGGTGCTGCCTGTGCTACAACATATTTCGGGTGTTGCTTTATTAGCCGCACAAAGCAACCTGCTGGACTTTTCCCAGAAAACAGATTTTAATTTCAGTGGGAAAAGGAAGATTTTGGTGTTTTTTTTTTCTGGAAACAGATGTTTGACTGGTGTGCAGTAGCTGTTTAAAATCTTTCCAGTTCCCCTGACTGGAAGGTGCCCTAACAGCAACTGGGCCTGGAAAAGCCAAAGCAGCCGCACGTGCCATGCCTGTGTTCCGTCAGCCTGTTACACCCTGAATGGTGGCTAATAGAAGTATTTTACTATTTATCATCCGATAAATGCTTACTGCCTTGCAATCACACTTGCTCACAGGAGTCTGGCTAACACACCTGAGTTTAGTTTTGGCTGCTGAAATTCAGTTTTCTGGTACTATTTGCTGCAACCAGACTGACGTGTTCACTTTTGATGGCCGTGTTGTTGCTTCCTGCATTTGCTGACAAGCGAGGTAATGTCTCAATTGTTTACCAAAAGGATGTTGTTGAGGATTACAAGCCTGGGTATTCAAACCTCTTCAAGTGCATGCCAGTACGAAATTACTGTTCTTAAAGGCACTTTAGTCACTGAGAATCCAATGCTCTTTGAAATAACCCTGCTCCTTATGTTACCATGATTTTTTCTTTTAAAACACCCAAAGCCTACTACAGTTTGGCCCCTGGTGGAGGACTGTCATGGATATCTGCTTGTTCTGACCAACAAATGAATGTATTTGTATGGCACTGAGTAACTGAGAGATGCAAAGGACCATAATTTATTGCTCAGAAATTAGAGTTGATGCCTGGAGTCACTCAAAGATCTTGAGCAGGAAGAAGCCTCCAAAACAAGTGGGTAAAGGACTGCATGAGTTCTGACCCTTCACTTCACAAACAGGCCTGTATCAATGACATTGTTTTTTTCTTTTCTGCAATTCCTATCTCAAAGGTTAACCCATGGGGAATGCTTCTGGTTTCATGGAGAAGGTTTCATGGTTTTCAGAGAAGGAATAGCCCATCCAGACAAACCAGAGGCTGGCAGGAAGGCAATTTTATCATCCCCAAGCATTCATCTGTTCACATAAATTAATTCATACACAGTGTGCTTTTCTCTTTCTCCCCACTCCCATGAGGGCCAGAAACATTTTAACACTAAAACACTTACAGACTCTTAAAAATTGAGGGCTATAAAATACAGCAAATAGCCTTCATTCCAAATAAAAATGTACTGAAGAATCTGGCTTACCCCACAACAATGCTTCCAAGAACCTCTAAACACGACTGTACTGAACTTAGAAGCAAACTTCTATAATCAACATGAAAATCATACCTAGATACCCAATTTAAAACAGTTTTTTGGACTATAAATAAACTATGTTGGAGGAATTAACAAACAGTTGTCAATTATGGCCTACATGTGTTCTCTATTTCCCTTATTCTACTTTGCATCTGGGGGGATTGATCAGTTTGTTCTCTTCTTCCTGGACTTTTAAAAGTTTTTAGCTACTTGGCACCAGTGCTGATTGATTATGGAGGTGACCAATTAAAATACTTAGCTGATGATGAACTGACAGACCATTAGCATTTTGCTGAAAGAGAGAATAACAAGAACAAAAAAAGAACAAATTCATTGTGGGTTTAAAAAGTCTATAATTAAATGTGTGTGGAGGGTGTAGTAGAACAAAAAATCACTATTCTTGTAGATCCTTTAAGTCTGTATGAAGCATTTTTCTAAATGGAATGTTCAGTATTTATTTAAACACAGACATTCACACACACCAGTACTAATCCCCATATAACACAGTTTAGAATGTAAGTTTAACTATAAACTGGTTTATACCAATGGAAGATATTCCTAAACTTATCTAAAATACTTCAGTCTATACCTAATTAAGCAGATTGTAGTCAAAGAAGCTACTGAGGTGATTAAAGAAGATACATACTTAAATTCTATTTGGAGTTTAGATCTGGAAGCTTAACTACATCTTATGTTTAGGCAACATTATACACTTGCTTAAATCAATAGGATTATATATTTACTTGAAGTTACCCATGAATTTAAATGCCATGCTAATTAAGAAAACACATATAATGGATTAGTTCTGGCTGAAATTTTATACTTATTATTTTCTAATTATTACTTTTCTAACTGTGCTAGTTGAACACTAGACTTCCAGAAGATTTTAACTTCAGTGTACAAAAAACCTCTGAGGTCACATTTCCTGACATGAATGTCTGTAACTTCATACCAATTTTCCAGTTTTTTTCACTGCTTCAAGATGAACAGGTACTCCAGTTCTAAGAGCAAGAGAAGAAACAAGCCAGCATTTGTATTAAGAAACATTTTTATTAACAAAACAGTAAATTCCACTTGCTTAGCATTTCCAATAATGAATAAATTGGCCTTGCAACAAATAAAAAAATTGTAAATATCTATCACAGAAAGCACTATAAGGTTAGGGGCATTGGGCCTCCCTTCAATGTCTTAGGGTTGAAAATTTCACACGTTATTTAGTGTTTTGTTAAAAAAGGCAACACAATACAGTCGTAGAAATGAAGCCATCTCAGTCAAACAAATTAGGTTATTATAGAGAAAGGATCGAATTTTATGTTAGGTAGTTGGTTTATGTCTGTTTGTTTGGTTGTTGTTGCTGCTGTTTTTAAACAAAAAGGAATTTGAAATCTACTTGCTGGCACTTCTGATACATCCATATTTGTTTTTTGCTAAATTATGAAATTAAAGAGGAAAAAGGAGAACCTTCAGAAATAGTGTTAAAGTTGTGTTTGCTTATTATAGTAGTAGCAGATTTTTTCCTTGATGTATGGATTTAGTTAAAGATTAATCTACCAAACTGCCTGTAAGCTGACCTGACCATGCTCTTTCATTATTGTGATCAATATCAAGCGGAAAAGACCATTTCAGCTTGACCAAACCATATTCCATTATGCCCAGTCTCCTGTCACCAAATTATTCTTGTTCTGCATATCTTCAAGTACTGAAATCTGAACACCACCTCGCTTTCAACTTCTTCCGCCCCCCTCCAGTTGAAGTCTCTTGCTTCCAGCAGTGACCTCCAGTGTACCTGACCCTGCCATTCCCTGAGTACAGCTGTCTTGGAAAAGTGGGAGGCACTATGAGTGCCACAGGTGAAACACAGTCTAAAGATGGATTTTGTGAACTTGTTCTCATTTTTGTGCAAATGCTAATGAGAACAATAAAATGGTTTACAAATGCAACATGATACACCTCCTTGTTGCTGGCAACCTTCAAGAGAGGTGTTTTCATGTCAGCTACATGTATTTTTAAAATGCTCTGACTCCCAAACAGATAGCTGTACCAGTTTCCAGCCTTTTTCATCAGCTACAGTGAATAACACTCAACAAAATGTTTTGTGCCTGCTGCTTAAAGCTAATTTTAAATTCCTCCCTCCTGCCTGTAAAGTGTGAACATCTATATCCCTCTCAGGAGGCCTTCCAATGATTTGGTTGATTTCTATTGAACTACCCTCTTTCTGCCTCTTTCTGTCTAATGTATTCCCTTTGAATTCCCGCCTAAATAAAATGTTACACCATGATTTATTGCTGTGAACCTAGTGAAATCATACTAGAAGAAAAAAAAATTAACATGTAAATTACAGCTATATATTTAGTATGTTTAACTAAAATGCATTAATGTTTTATATGTGTAAGAAAAGCTATGTGTTACTTTAAAACATGATTAACTTAGATTTGTCAGATTATGATGTTTTGCAATACTAGACAATAAAATTAGCTAAAAATACTTTTCAATATGTCAAAATGTCCATCATTGAAAAATGCTATCGTGCACCTCAAGATTATTTCCTTTTTGGAGAAAGGGGTAAATTCTGCAGTAGAATCAGCCTGGATAATTAAAATTAGAGTAGCTGTTGTTTATATAACTGAATGCCAGAAAAACGCTATATGATACTTCCTAAGATTCTCAAGAAACTCATCATTCTCATAATTCTTAAGAACAAGGTTTCTCTAAGGCAAACCATGCTCTCCAATAGTGAAGCTCTGACTGGAAGCCAAAGGCCAGTTTAAGTCACTAAATATTTAGCTAATTAATGAAGGTATATTTCTAGGAAAATTGGCCATTCTGATCAACTTCATTGATGCATATCAGGAGCAAGAGATGGGGATAGGAGGGAGAAGACAAATTACATTAGAGATATATTTTTGCTTTCTACCCCACTTCTTTCAAACTACTAAAACTTAATTGCAACAGAATAGAGGCTGTACAGGTAAGAAAAAAATTAGCTGACTCTTATATACATTCATACACATCCCCCCTAATATAACCACTGCATTGTAAAGGTAAAAAAAAAATAAGTAAACTAAAAAAAAAAAAAAAAAGGGAAGCATAAAAAAGAAAAGAAAGAAAGAGAGCAAGAAAGAAAGAGTGAAGGAAGGAAAGGAAGAAAGGGAGAGAGAAAGAAAGAAAAAAAGAAAGAAAGAAAAAAAAAAATAAAAGGGGAAGAAGTCTGGGACAATTTTTAATGGCTGCAAAAAAACTGAAGTATGTCTGTTGCTCCAGATGTCATAAAACTCTCTATACCTAGCAACACTTATAACATTGAGTTTACCAAAAATGGCTGAAGAGCAGATATAGTTTGCATTTTCTATACAACAGGCTATAAAACATCACTTATCACAGTCCAGAAAGCACATATAGATGTGTTTTTATATAAACATATGTAATAACATATTAAGCGTGCATGAGAATTTCCCAATGATTGCATCTATGCCCTCTTGTTTATTTTTTTTCTCTCTTTTTTTTTTTTTTTTTTTTTTTTTTTGGAAATGTGCCTTATATTCCAGATTTTTTTGTTTTGAAAATAAGGCCTCCACATTTTCCTCACAACCAGAAAGGGGCTTTTTGAAAGTATTTCTACATAAGTCTTCAGAAAAGCCAGCACTTTGATTCAAATGCAAGTTTCCAATCACTGCTTCACTGCACCAGATGGCAAACTCTTTACGTTTGCTCGTTGAGTCACCATATATATATGACAGTCTTCTCTGACAATAAGACTAACTTACTTCTCAAGAAAGCGCTAGCACTTTGGCTAAATCCAGAATCATAGGTAGCTTCTTTTTTTTTTTTTTTTCCTGTTTTGTTTTTTTAATTTGTTTTGTTTCATATTGTGCCTTGATGTTGTAGTAATACTCCTTGCTTTATGAATGCGTGGTGTCATCATTGTCTTTCAGAAATGTTCCAGCAACATAAAGACAGGCAGAGTAAATGAAAACACTGTGGATGTTAGGGAATTTATCAGCTCCTGTTTCTGAAAAACAAGAGCATGAAATGCTTGTTTTTAAAAACAGTCTTTCCTTTCTGATTGCATTCCCTGTCTTTTTTGTTTGTTTGTTTTTGAATGTGCTTCATAAAAAGTAAAGTAAATAAGTTTGTATTATGTCTCAGATAAAATGAAGACTATTTCTATACAAGCGTTCTTTTAGATGTTGAGATCAGACATAGTACTCCTTATCCTTATTTTTCTTGTTTTTGTTGGAACTTTTAGCGCTGTTGGGCTGTTTCTCCTTGATCACAGCCCCATTGGATTGTGCTGAGTTACTGATGTAGTTTCGACTCTCATCTACGTGATACGATCCTTCGTCTCGATTCCTGTACTTGTACATAGCATACAGAAGAATGAGGATACACAGCGCTGCTGCCGCCACGATCCCAACTACCATGCCTGTTGTGCTGCTGGATTCACGAATCACCTCGGACGAGCCAGGATATTCCCTTCCTCCTCCTGCCCTGGTAGGATTTGCTGTAGGTACATAACGAAATAAGGGAGAGGTTATTATTGAGTTTGAACATTGAGGAGTTAGTAGTGTCTACCTGCTACAAACATGCATCTTTAGAATTGCACTCACTGGGTCAGGACTGCCTAGCAATGTACTCCACCAGACCAAAACCATTTAGGTTTGCAGCCCGTTCCAAACAAAACAGGCTTTTAAACAGGGAAAAGAACAGCAAGGAAAATCTCACTTGATCCTTCAGAAGCGCAAGATGCCCAAATAATCTAGAATAAGAGGTGTGCCACAATTTAAGTTGACAGAATACAAACATCTGGGAGGTAAGGATCTCCCACTCCTTCCCTTTCTCTCACTCCGTAAATAACAAAAAGTGACTCTATGCTAAAATAAGTATTATTGAGAAGAGAGTGACGATAAGACAGATTACCAAACAGAATGCAGGGGTGGGGATATCAAAAGTGCCCCTAATTATAATGGCAATGCTTTGGGCCCAGGAAAAAACCTCTCAGATTGCACTGAGAAAGTGCTCAGCCTTCTAAGAACCTGCCTCTCAGGCCTGACTCTGGTCTTTTCAGTATGAACTCAACTGACCTATGTCTTCAGACTCTAAAATGTTCTTGATGGGTAGTATTGTGTTGTCTGGCACATTTTATCCTCTTGCACAGTCATGTGGAGTGAAAGCCTAATCCCAGGAGAAATTTCTAGGTTAAATGCTCACAGCATACACTATGCTTATACATTTCCCTTGATCTCCTCTCTTTATTGCAGTTTCAGAAGGAGAGGTGGCAAATCCTTGTACAGAGTAACTTGAAGTGGTAATAGCTGATGGATCTCCTGTAATTTAGCAAGTGTCAATTCAGTGACCTGGGTCTATGCATTATTCCTCAGATTACACTAGCATTTCCAAAATCCTGAGCAGATGTGCACCCTCTGCACTCCCAACATGAAAAGAGCAGTGAGTGAACAAGGGTTTCCCACCAAACACTGCAGAACACACTCATTAAGCATCCAGGCTGGCATATAGAAACCATACCTTAAATCATTATGCATGACTAAAAAAGCAGTCAGTAAAGTATCAATGTTAACTGAGAGTATATTAAACACTAGTTTTAAAATATAATGATAGCTTTATCAGATCTTGCATCTAAATAGCATTGTATTGAAGTGTGTTAGAAAAGAGTTTTGATCAAGATGCATGGAAAGCAATGTCCCATAGTCACTTTGGACAATCAGAATTAAAAGCAGACACCAGCTACAGACATCTACAATTGGCCCATGAATAATAAAACAAAGCAAAACAGCCACAAACCCCAAAATGAACTATGTTGCCTCCCCAGCTTGGTATTACTCATCATTTATTTATTGGTGATTTGTGTTCTTACTTTTGAAACACTGCTTCCTGGCAGTTATCCCACATAGGCTTAAAGGTGGCATTTTATTTGACAGGAAGAACAGAAGCACCACAGTAAGACTCCAGAAAACTGTCATTTGTGTCAAATAGTATTTTAAGGTCTTTTTCTTTTTCCCTTTTGAAAGTTCTTAGTTGTTATGAGTTGGTACAATTGGTATTTTCTATGACTACACAGGAGATCTTGAAGTTCTGCTTCAGAAAGCTCCAAGATTTTTTTCTCGTTTCAGGGTACATGCCACCCTACTAAGAAATGCAGTCTGTCTTGAAGTAGTCAGTGACTGTTTTAGATCCTGTTTCTTCTTTGTAGCTATTGTAAAAAATGGAAATTCTTTTACACATAGGGCGTCATTTATTGTTTTACAAGAGACAATGCATTGTTGCAGAACAAAGACTCCTGGGCATTTCCACAGTGAATGAAAATGAGATGAAGTTTTATCTTACTGTATGTGATTTCAGGAAATTAACTTCTGTCTGAGAAATAAAAGAAGCAACAGAATAAACTCTGACAATACCTGATGGACTAACAGCTGCTCTTTATCTTTAAAACACAGATATTTGGGTCAAATGCCATCAACCAACTTTACAATTAATGTCTGCTAAATGACATTTAACAGCTTGCTCTGAGGAAGACATTCTCTTAATATGGCAAGGTAAAAAAACATGTAAGGAATATTTTTCAGTGTTACCTAAACTCCTGCCTTTCACCTGAAGGCATCGTTTTATTTTTAAGGTTGTTTTCACAATTATCTCATTTATCCCATCTGTCTGAGGAATATTCAACCACTACATTAATGTTATTTAAACTTAGAACATTTTCAAAGCATCTGTTGTTATATTTCTTTGGACTTCACTAAAAGGAGCAGTGCAGCAAAGGAAATTAATTCTTGCTATTTTTCTTCTGTTTGCATCAAAATATGCTTTTAACCTAGCAGTGCCTCTGAAAACAAATCAAAGAGAAGGAAAAAAGAGGAAAGTTTTACAAAGCAAAGGCTTGTCCATGAGCACAGTATCTAGGAAAGGCTAGTGGAGCAGATGCTAAAGTCAGTGTTCTGTTCTGTTCTGAGAGAAGATGGAAAAGGGACACTGGGAAAAGGCCAGCCTACACTTCTTCTGGAATCTATGTAAATAAACAAATCCCCATCCAAAATCTTGTTGAAACAGCAGCCTGCTACTTAAGTACGACCTTTACTTGACTAAGACTGGAGTACCCAAGGGGAATTTACCTGGATTTTTTTTTTTTGCTCTGCAAAACAGGAACTATTGCAACAGATGATCTCAATGGAGAGCAAGTGAAGAAGTCTTGCTCTTTGCTTGCCAACTCTTTGAGAAACACATGATGCAGTTTTCTCCCCAGCATCTTGGTAGCTGAACCAGGCAGAGTCATTGGCTCCTGGCACAGCAGCAGAGGTGTGTCTATGGCTATCCTTGTCTGCCAATTGGTTGAAGTCTCTGCAGCATTAAAAAGACACTAACTTCATCCTACATAAAAGTTTCTTATTGTAAATTAGAAGTGAAATGCCTTATAGGTGGATGTTAAAATAAAACCACATGACCCTGTTTTTTAAGAATAAAAAGTCATCTTCAACAAATCCTGAAACAATCCATGGTAAGTTCAGGATGGTTTGATTAGAAACAAGTGAAAAGCATAAAGAGTGTGATTATGTTCAGCCCATACCATACCAGACAGAAGAAATAAAAGTCATCTTGTGGTGCAATGGACCCTTAAAAAAACTTCTCTGATGCACAACTCTTCCACTCATATGACCAGCATTATTTGGATTGCCACAAAGACCAGCTTAGAAGAGACTGATTTTTAAAGCCTCTTCTACTACTTATGAAAAACTTTGCATAATGAAAAGCAATTGAACGCAGTTTTATATTGTGTAGTAATGGATTGGAAAGTTATTATTCTTCATTGTTTTTTTAAGTGGTTTAAAATTTAGAGGGAAAAATCCGACTCTTTTCAGTGCCCAGTTATCGTTAATGCTGTGAAAGGAAAATTGGAATTGCAGGGTTCCATGGTGTTTGTGAATTGAAAGTAGCGGACTTAACAAAAAAAAAAAACCAAACCAAAAACCACAAAAAACCCAAAAAACCCCAAACAAACAACAAAAGAACCTCAAACCTGTTTTCTTTACATTTATGCCTTCCCACAAACTGTGAATAGGGAATTACTCAACAAGAATGTTTAACTACTGCATTTGTAGTGAGGCGTGAAGGCAATTTTTTACAGGATATATTAATTTTCACTCTGTGTGCTATCATTGTAGACTTATTTGTGTTTGACTTTCTGTAGCATTGTTGGATTCTGGTGAACTAGTTTCTGAGCTCACTGCAATTTCAATGTCTCATTACAATAAAATTATCTGAAAAACAAATCTCAGTGCTTCCTCCTCTTAACTGGTGGGATGGATGCAACCCAGCTGTGAAACCAGGATGAAGATCTGCTGTCAGGTTGTGCAAAAGGTGGTGGGCTTGAGTATCTCAGCATGCTCCCTACCCAGCCTCCCTTCCTACCCAAGTGGCTCGTGAGGCAAGAACTGGCTCTCCAGGGGATGTTTGTCAGTAAATGAGCTGCCATGAGACAGAAAGAATGTGAGATGGTTCCACATGTGGCTGCAGTAGCTCAGTGATAAACTTGAATCATACTTGGAACAGCCTATATCCAAAGTCACAATCTAATCCATGTGAGAGAGGTACCACAAAACTAGCTGCATTGCCAAACACACATTCTATGATCATAATGGCACCATGATTCAAAGAGAACTGGAGCTGAGACCTGCACACACAACAGACTGATGTTATAAAGAAGTGTGGAGCTTCTACAAAATCTGTCAGATGTTTATTGATTTTGAGGGAAAAAGACAACAACCTACTTTTGAATGTATTAAAGAGAAAAATAATAAGAAAAGAGAAAAATAATAATCTGTTCTACTTTTTTGGTATGCAAACCCAGTTTCTTTACTTCCTATAAACTGAAATCTCTAGGTTCTCAGAAGGAAAGATACAAGGCACTGAAATACCTCTAAAATTATGTTAACTAACTTACACAGTCATAAAAAGCTAAAAAGGTTGTTTTGCTAAGACACTAAACACTGTCTCTGCACTGAATATAGTGCTTATTTCCAAGAACAATGATCTGCCATATTTTGACTTCAAATTATTTTCAAATCCTACTAACTCCTTGGGACTGCAGGTTTTGCAAGTTACATTTTTCAGTGGTTGAGATGTGGGAGGGTTGTTGTATCAGTCATCTTTGAATATCAACATAAGCCTAAAAGGAAAAGGTTAGTAGGATAGTGCCAATGAATAGAGCATACCAAATCAATGGGTTTTATAAGTTAATATGCTCAGCAGAGGTGATGCTTATATTTCACACAGTTTAATAAGAGCCTTTCGTGAAAACCTGTATTCAAACCTGTTAGCCAAAATGGAAATTGTAAACCAATATATGACTTCATATGTATAGTACTCTTCATCCCTGTGATCCTACTCTCCTTATTAGTGTATTTTAACAAGTTCAGTTGCATTCCTCCTTTTTCAGTATTTCTCCCAGAATGGGTACTTTCTCCTTTCATCAGTTCAGCTGTCAGTCCTATAAAATTCTCATCACTTCTACCTTTGTCTTTCATGTTTGCACCTCTGTTTCTTTCTTTTCTACATGGAGTAATTTACCTTGGTTTTGTGTGTGCTTTGGGAAACCTTTGGTAATTTGTTACTTTACTTCTTTTGACTAGCAGAGTGAGTGGATAGTCTAGATTTTAAATTGAAGTATTCCTAAATGGAATTCCTAAATGGAACAAAACAAAACAAAACAAAAAACCAAAACAAAACAAAACCCAAAAACAAAAAAAAACCTTTTGCAAATAGGGTAACATAAGGAGAAACCACAAACGTAACACTACTGATGTTTTCAAGCTGAAGGTTTTCAAGATTCTGTAGACATGGGGAATGTAGACATTTTCTGCTGTTAGACCCCCAAAGAGTCAGAGGAATTCCAGTGTTACTGCAAGAAAAAGGCGGGGGCATTGGAAACAGGTTTTTTGGTGGTAGCTAACTGTAAGATTAGCTTCTTTGTACCAAAAACTTACAGTGACATTTGGGCCCCAATGAGCTAAGTGAAAGCTTTATCACGGAGCTTCGTAGGACAAAGCTTTCATTGGCTGCTACTTTTATAATATCATTTTAAAAAACCCAAAAAACAAAAAAAAACCCCAACAAAATGAATGCAAAACCCAAAGCATCTACTCTAGGACCTGCTTTTCTTCAGAGGAATACCAAAATGTAGTTGTAAAGAGTGGGGACTCTGATGGCTTGGCCTGCAGAGAAAAGTTCTTTCTCATTAATGAGCAGGAGGTGCAGACACCCACATTCATCTTTGCAGCTGTGGGTGATTCCCTGACTGCTTTCCTTCACTAAGCAGCTGCTATGTGAAGAGGTAAATGTCAGTGCCACAATCATAGTTGTAGCTTGAATGTTGGAGCTGAAAGCACACTGCATTCAATTTCCTCTTAACATTATCATCCAGTCAGATTCATTACTGACAAAGTTGATAATGTGCCTGGGAAAAGAAGGGCCCAGGCTTTCAAGACATCCAGAATAAACATGCACACACGCTAGAAATGTGACCACTACAAATGCCAAACTACACTTGCTAAAGAAAGACTCGGATACAATTTGCAGATACAGCTACATTGGTTCACCATGAATCTTATTACTGCCAGGACCATGTATGTTTCTCTGGGGGTGGAGAAGGGAAAGATAAATGGACTTCAGGATTCATATACATGACACAATCTAACTAATGTTCTTTTTCTCATGAAAAATTATAAAAAATTAATAAGACTGCCTTGTTTTTCTTTGTTTCTCGTAGTCCACAAAATAATTCTGGTGCCTCTGATGTTAGCCCAAGGAAAACACTTTTGAGATACCCATGTAGTTTTTTCTCATTCTGGGATACGATTCTCATTTTCTCACTGCTTTCATATTCCTTTTCATTTATCCCTCTTCTGTATTATTTTAACATATATGTGCTGTATCCAGACCAGCAACTGCTGTTTAAGCCATCTGACATTCAAACCGTTGAAGTCCCAAATCTAGATGACATCTCAACCTCACAAGATGCACTGGTTTTGAAACCTATGGGTCAGAACAGCATGTCAGCACAGCAGAACATCATTTCACTCAGGTTTTTATATAGTTAGAATGAGATCACCTAAGGTTAGAATATTTCAGCTACATGCATCCTCATTGTAATTACTTTTGCCTTGAACTTTCCCTTCTTCCATTTATGAGCAATACCCTTAGAGAATACCTAGTTCTCAAATTTGTTTGCATTCTCCTGCCACTTTGCAGGCTCTCAAATGACTACTTACATACTAAAAAAATCCACAGTGTTTCCACAGAGGTTTTTAATTTGGTTTTAGCAGCTGAAAATGGGCAGCAATGGTCCTACTATTAGGTATGCAAGACATAATGAAAACTTACATTGTATTGATTGCTTGAAAACACCAGCAAAAAGTTCACCATTTGCCCATGTCTCTTCTGTCTTGCAGCAGAGCAAACAACCTGTTCACTGCCAGCAGCGTGTTAACATGGTCATAAAGTGGGTAACAGGGTTAACAAGATGCAGTTGTCATACACCAACTACTTTGTAACACCGTTTTAACAGAATATAACAGGTATTGCTAATGGTTAGCTAAGAACTGCAAAAGACCACTGGAATAGACAGTGCCCTGTGTAATTTAACTTAGTGGGACAAAGAACTGGCCTCTACCTTGTATCCTTCATGTGGTACAGCCAGCTTTCCACCCCAGCATAACTATTTTCCCTGTTTGCTAGGGGTGGCAGCCTCAGATTCCCATCTGCCTGATCCTTCCTCCAAATACTAGCGGAAGTAAAGAAAATTTCTTGCACAATTTTATGGACCTGATTTACTATTATATTGTTCAAATTTAGTTTGAGGAAGACATAGAAGCTGAGCAATATTAACTCAGGCCAGTATTTTGCCTACAAAACTTTTCAGACCAATGCAAACAATTGTGTTGTCTTCTACCGTGTCCATAAAGATAAGGATAATAAATAGTCCTGAGGAAGAGTTGTTTTGGTTTTTTTTCCACTAAAAGAGGCAAATTCAATGCATGTGCATTGCAAAAAATCAAGAAGCAGTTTCAGTGTTGCAAGTCTCCACAATACAGTGTGCAAGAAAATGCATGCACTACATGTAGCAAAGCAAAACACAGGGAAATGTAGCTCAAGGAATGCAATGGGGTTGAATTAATCAAGCCACCAGTATTACATGGTCTATTTTCAAACAAACTGGAACAACTCATTTATGTCAACAAGCTATGTGTAGTCTTGATTCTACACGTAAGCTTGATTCAAAAGACCAGTTTTGGGGATTATTTAGGGTTTTTAAGCAGATTGGATTGAAAATTAATGGAACCTGTTACAGATTCAATCAGCTACTTGCTTGACCCTTGCACAAACAAATCCTCTGCCATTCCAAAATTCCTTGTGATCAGACGTGTGTCACTCAAGTCAGGAAACTACTTATCTCTTTCTGAAAAATTAATTTTTGAAATTTATTCTATACGTTTTTCAAGCAATACGGTTATGTGAAATTCATCCATGGAAAATGTTTCAAGAGCCCATATAATCTTTATTTGGCTTTATTGAATTGGTTTCAGTAAAACTAATGTTTAGAAAATAGCCTGAAAATAAAATTTCTCTCTCAAGATGCATATTAGTACAGGTCAATCTTGGTTTTCTTACACTTCACTTGTGTATTGTGCTTCTATCCCAAATTGAAAAGACCCAACTTCAGACAATAAAATAGAGATTGTTCTCAGTTGGAGTTCAGAAAATTTCAACTTATGTGATCAGCATGGGTCATGCAACAGATAATGATATAGTTTATCTATTGAAAAATAGAAATTCTTAATGATAGTTCAAAACCACATAAATATATATTTTGGGTATTTTTTGTTCTTCAGTTAAGTGATCCTTTGATTCCAGATTAAAAAAATTCTACATATTTTTTTTAAAATGGAGGAAACACACATTTTTATTTCTGTGGCTAACAAGTAAGAATCACAAAAGATTTAGAACTGCGTAGAAACTATTTTCACATGTTAGGGATACAAGCACAGAAACTGGGGCTTAATTAACTGTATTATTGAAAATCTTAGTTACTAGTCTTGAAAATAAGGAGTGCTTTGTTTAAGAAAGCACAGTTATAGATCCATTTCCATTATTTATTTATTTTTTACTCTAGCAAAGCCACTGCATTAGCAGTCAATGCACTCTTTAAGGTTTATGTAATACCTTATTCAGTAATTTTGTTCTTTGTTAGTTGTGTTTTTTTGGCTGATTGGTCGTGGGTTTTTAGAGTCATTCAGGACATATCTTATTCTTTAGCTAATGCTAGAATGGTCTGTAAAGCAGTTTCATTATCTCGAAGTAGCAAAAATAATAGATCATGCAACTGCTTATATGTGAGCAATCATGTTTCCTGCAAATTATTCTGAGGAAAGTCACAAAGCATGTACTGTATACTTATGGGGAGGGACAGAGAAAACAAGAGTGAATCAATATTAAAGGGACTGTGAGAAAAATTATTTTGCCCCAAAGCCTAAACAATGAAACAAGACCATATTCATCCACCTTGGTGTGTTTTCACTGAGAGTAGACTTCTCCTATCCATCAACCCTGCCCACAGAACTGTTGCCCTGAGCTCTAACCTGCTCTCCATTTGCTTCCTCTCACTCACATTATCTCATGCAGGGACTGGACATTTGTCCCTTATTGATTAACATAAATAAATGTCCTGAATAAAAGGACACATAGTCATGGACTATGATCCAGACAAGCATTGAAAAATCTAGGGAGTTCCACTAAAGTCAGTGGGTATAAAACACATCATTTACATGTATTAGTGAATGACTGATGTGGAGTGCCTGCTTTGCTTCTCTGCACTCACCACCCAGTTCTGTGATCACAGCAGGATCATGTGCTTTGGCTTTGCCTGTAAATATTTTTAGAACTTGTAACAAGTGACATTTGAAATCTTTAAAACAGAGAAAAATAACAGCCTTCTTTTATGGGCTCCTCCTTCGGGAGCCCATTTTTCTCAAATTATTGTTTATAAAATTAGTAAAGTTCTTCAAACTTTAGCATTACCATCAGGTTTTGTGTACACTGTGGAGATGTCAAACTCAAAACTACTGCATGTCTATGTAACCAGTACTAATAACCTTCACTTAACAAATTTCTCTGAACAAGAGTGGTCTTTTCATGTTGTCTGCACACATCTGAAGTATGAAGCACACCTTTAGGTACTGCCATTGAAATAATACCCCCAGTATTTACATCATGAACATTTGCTATTCTGATACACATTACAGAAGTAAGAATGTCCAACTTTAGCAATAATATGAGTGGAAAATGAATGCACCCTCAAAGTTCACACACAAGGAAATCTTTGCATCCCCATTTATCAGTGGAAAAGGTCTTGTTCAGGCTTACAGGGAGCTTTGCATGATTTATCACCACCTGATGTCAACATTTCTTACCAGTCATAGAGCACAATAAGCCACTGATACGATTTTGATGGAAAACCCTTATGCTCAGCTAAGAAGCCAGTTCTCCAGTTTCAATTCATATTCTGCCTTCTGATATGTTCAAATCATAGTGACTGCAATTAATGCATGCTAGAAAGCACTGGCCTATTCTGTCGTCCCTAGGCTATGTATTAAACTTCTCTTTGAATTACATTTGTTTGGCAAGAAGTATCTACCTAATTGTTTGCACTTAAAAGGCATGTTTAGCTGCATTTTGTCTTAAAATATACATAAAAAATAATCATTAAAATTATTACATGTTGGCCACCAATCCCCTGTATCAGTTGAGGTTACATAAAGAAAGAATGTACAAGAGTGTGAACACCACCACTACCACCAAATGCACTGAAAGCATTTGAGGAGACAGAATTCCCTAAACTACTGAAAAGTTACTTGTTACAGTGAAAAAAACCCCTTTCTTTAGGCACATACATTTATTTTTTATTGCCACCAACACTGGGAATATATGAAAATCATTAAGACTGTCTGTAAAGATACAATGCTACTCAGTATTCCCATATTTCAGTGATGTGTCTGGCAAAGAGATCAGTGTTGGTACTATGGATCAATCATAATTTTTAAACTCATTTTATGAGGCAATTTGGGAAAAGATTTCTTTTTTATCAAATTCAAATGAGAAATGCCATATTTGTAATGCACAGTGAGAGACAATAAGAGCTCTTTCTCTACTGAAAAAGAATTGGTGCAGTTCACAATATGGAAAAATGCAACAGGTACTTTCTGCTGCTTTGGGGGAGCTTTATGATTTATATAAAAAGGTAAATAACCCTAAAATCTAGTTTAATTTCAATTATAGGAAAATAAATCTATATCTGAGTCCTCCCAGTTCCTTTATGTATAGACATGGTAGGAGCTGAAATATGGAGAGTTTGTAAATAAAACATAATCACTCTGTAGTAGCTCATACAGACACATCTATATGTATTTCAGATAACCACTTTTAAAGACTAATTCAAGGCAACCCAGTGATCTTTCTAGTACTGGAAATGCATATAGAACTACAAGATAATTTGACTGAGGCACAAATATTCCCTTTATGTCTTGAGCCATAATGAACACAGTAGCACTCTGAACTAAATGCAATTTTATTTTTCTTTGTTTCAGCTCCTTGCACAGTGAATCCCATAAAGTGCATTAGAAAGGACTCTTGCAGTGATGTATAAATCATAGGAGTCACTTCACCTCCTACTGCAATGCTATCCTACTGCCAGATGCACCAATAAAGTAAAAGAAATTTGTGAGACACAAAAGAGCAACATTTCTAATAATGAGCAGCATAGTCACACTCCATATTTCACAGCTCTGACAATTAGAAAAACAGGTATCAGTGCTGGAACCAAACCAGATGTGTTAGAGATTTTATGGTTCTTTGACACTTCCAGTACATGCTATGTACACATGCAGGAAGCTGTTTGCATGCAAAGCCCCACACTCTTCTGCTGACAGGACAAACAGCTCCCCAAAGCAATGGCTGAACTGGAAGAGTCATCTGATGGAGTGGCTTGTTCTCTCAGCTTTAATGATATTTTGAAGATTTCTGGCCATCACTATTTATTTTCTGAAATGCAATGAGCCTGGCCAAGATGTAGGAAAATCAACACATGCTCAAAGATCTGCCTATAAGCATCTATCCTATTATCAGTCCTTGCTTAAAAACATGGGAAAGTAACTAATCCCTTTGTCCCCCAGAATAAAGAATCAGGGCTTAGAAAGGTAACTAATACTACCAGGTGATATACTTTACTGAACTCTATCCTGACTATTCTTACCCTATTTCCCTACATAACATGTGCAGAACAAGATCTGACATCAAACCCTGTCCTCAGAACTGGAACCCAAGAGTTGCCAGACAAACACTGATGAAGAGATGATGAATGATAATGATTCTCAGATGACGATTAGGTTGCAGCATGTGAACTTCTGTTGGTAGAAACACAGTTGTTTGAAGCAGGAAAAAAAATAAAAAAAATCCTCCAATATAATTTCTTCACTTTGAAAGTTACCTTCTGCTAAATCTTCCAAGATCATATATTCTAGTTTTAAGACTGCTAAATCTTACATCCATCCATCCATCCATCCATTTCTGCTGAGTTATGAAGAGTTTTAATCTCTAATTTCTAGTTTAAAATTTTGTCAAGTCCCAAATTTGAGGAATATTTACCCGTAATTTGCAGAAAAAGGACTGTTTCTACAAATACACAAGATTGTAAGACTTCATCCCTATCCTATATTTCTCTACCATTAAAGTCAATGATTTCACTTCACATGACCCAGTGTGGACCTCTTTGTGTTTTGGAAGATTTCAATAGCTACATAAGTGGCTAGGTAATAACTAACAAACAAAATACCAGCCCAGTGTAATGGGAACAAATATGCTGTGAAGCACAAATGCTTGCTGAAACTCAGGAGAATTCAGAGCTTTGTTCAGATCTCAGGAAAGGCTGGGACATCAGTCCTGACATGTAGAATGTTAATTTGTCCACCACCAGTTTTATGACTCTTTATGTAAAACCAACAAGGTTTTTTTCAGAATTTTCAAAAGGAAAAGGCTTTATTAGTTCCTTTATGACGTAAAGCTGAGGGAACATAAAATGCTGTTGTTGTGGTTATTATTATCATTACCATAACAATCATTATCATAATTCTTCATGTTGTTAATATTTAGACCAGAAAAGGGGAATGTGAAGAGACTTTCAAACCAATAGGTGTTGCTTACTATTCAGTAACCCTGAAAACAATAAGGACAATGAAAAGGGAGGCAGATTTTAAGAGTGAAAGATAAAGTGACAACTTGATTTGAAGAATGACAGGTAAAATGATCCAGCCAACTGGGATTACGGAGAACATAATTCCTGTGCCAATCCATACTTTTTTTTTTTTTTTTTTTTTTTTTTTTTTTTTTTTTTTTTTTTTTTTTTTAATACAATAGCTGTTGGGATTCAAGAAATGAATCAGTAAAATCATTCTCAGATAAACAAAAAGGAGAAGCGCATCTGGGTGATGAATGATAAATTGAAATAGGAAAGCAAAACACCTGTCTGTAAAGCTAGTGGCAGCATTTTGCAGGAAGACTAACATTCACATTGCTGTTCTGAACCTTAGTTTGAACAGAAATTATAACCTGTCAGAAAGCTTCATGTCACCTCTCCCATTTCTGCATCCACCAGCTAAAGGACTGTACATGGCTCCCAGACCACTGAGCATTGCAAGCCCCAGATATGAAGTTCAAAACAAACTCAGAGAATTATTCTGAAATTTCATTTGCTCTCAGCAAGCTATAAGTCTGAGACAATAAAACTGTATATCTAATACAACAGCTGCATTCTAAGAGTACGGAGATTTTCTAGTGCTAGGTAACTTATTGTTGTACAATTACCTCACAAAATTTAAAAAAAAAAAAAAAAAGTTAAATTTATTTACTTTTACAGAAGATAAATGTCAATTTACCTATTGAACTATTGAACAGCACTTCCTGTGTTAACTAAAGTAAAGAAGCAATGAATGAGGCCAGAGCCATATGAACTTCTGAATAAGTATTGGACGAGATGATCTTTTTAAACTCAAGAATTTGAAAATGAGAAGGGAAGAGCAAGAAAAAAATTATCATGGAAATGAATTTTCAAATGTTCAAAAAATTAATTCTTATCACAGTTCTGAAATATCTTGCTCATTATGTCTGAGACTTCTGAAACTGAAATATCTTCCTGAAAGATACAAAAATGCTTAAGGTAGGTGTATGTGTTGCTACTCTGTTTCAAGAATGAACACTTTATGTCACTACACTTTGGAAAAGACTCTGAAATCCTTTATTGGGAAGCAAAAGAAACTAACTCCAAAGTATTGTGATCAAGTCTATAAATATCTTGGCTCCTGAAAGAGCTCAGATACCACCCTGCAGGTCCAGTAAACACTGAGACAAGTTACAGACTTCTCTACCTTTACTTAAATGTTAATAATTAGTAAAAATTAATGTGGGTATTAGGCTATGAGAATACAAAAAGGAACCATGCATCTGCATTTGAAGAAAAATTGCATTTGTCTGAAGTCTACGTACCTGCTCCCTGATTCAGGTGTCATAGTAAAATGGCTTAGTTTTGATTTGCATCAATATACAGGCCAGACCTAAATTTCACTGCTTTCTACTTGAACAAAACATTTTAGTGCACAACACATTTATCTTAACTAGAATAATAGAATGTGTTGGGTTGAAAAGGACCTTTAAAGGCCACCTATTCCAACATCCCTGCACTAAGCAGGGACATCTTTAACTACATCACGTTGCTCAGAGCCCCATTGAGCAGACCTTGAATGTTTGCAGGGATGGGGCCTCCAGTACCTATCTGTGCAAGCTGTTCCAGTGTTTCACCAGCCTCAACATAAAGAACTGCTTCTTAATATCTGATCTAAATCTACCTTGCTCTAGTTTGAAACTATTGTACCTCATCCTACCACTATGCACCCTGTAAGCAGTCCCTCCCCAACTTTTCTGTAGGTCCCCTTCAGGTAATGGAAGACTGCTATAGTGTTGCCTTGGAGTCTTCTCCTCTCCAGGCTGAACAAGCCCATCTCTCTCAACTTGTCTTCACAGGAGTGGTGGGTGCTCCAGCCCTCTGATCATCTTTGTGGCCCTCCTCTGGACTCCATACAATAGCTTCATGTTCTTGTGTTGAAGGCTCCTGAACTGGATGCAGTACTACAGGTGAGGTCTCACCAGAGACCCAATAGAGGGTCCCAATCACCTCTCCCAGTCTGCTGGCCCTGCTTCTTTTGATGCAGCCAAGGATATGACTGGCCCTCTGGGCTGCATGTGTGCATTGTTGGCTCTTGTCCATCCAGCAGTATCCCCAGTCCCTTTCTGCAAGGCTGCTCTCTATCACATCATCCCCCACCTGCACTGATGATGTGGATTGACCCTTCCCAGGTGCAGGACCTTGTACTTGGCTTTATTGACCATGGTTGTTCACATGGGCCCACTTCTCCAACTTGTCAGAGTCCCTCTAGATGACATCCCATACCACTGGCATGTCGAATACACCAGTCAGCACTGTGTCATCTGCAGACTTGCTGGGGGTGTACTTAATCCCACTGTCTAGCTCATTGATAAGGTTATTAAACAGTACTGGTCCCAGAAGGGTCCCCTTTGTTCTAATGTTAAGGATTATAGCAAGTGTTGAAGACTGTCAAGTATCTAAACCAGCTGACAAGTAGGTATTCTACCCAATAGCTCAGAATTCAAGTTAATAAGAAAAATTGAGACATACAGGACATCACAAGCTGTTCACTCAGAAAAGGTAAAAGGCAACCCAAGTCAACAAAGAAAGCAGGAGTACTGGGATTTTTTTAAAGGTTATAGAGTAACATAGTAATTCCGATTTTTGTTATGAAGTTTTCCGTTCCTTTCACATCTGTGATAAACTTCTGATTCTTTAAGGATGGTATGTAGTATTTTATTTTAATATGAAGTGGCAAAATATAACAGAAAGAAAAAATAGTATCAAATCTGTGTTATTCAGTAGGACTAGGAAAGACGGCCAAAACACTAAGTTTTTTTGTTCCACAGAAAGTACTAGAATGAAAATTTTTAATTTCTAGTCAGAAATGAAACATGCACTCTGAATAGCCTTGGCTTGGATAAAAAGCTGTAAAAGAATTTGAAATTTGAGACTATTGTTTTCTATATCTTCATGTTTCTATCATCTACACAGTATTTCATGCCGTAAACAGTAATTAAAAACCATAGAATGGTTTGGGTTAGAAGGAAACTTAAAGATCATTTAGTTCCAACCCCCCTGCATGGGCAGAGACCCTGTCCACTAGGTTGCTCAAAGTCCCATTCAACCAGGTCTTGAACACTTCCAGGGAGGGGCATCCACAACTTCTCTAGCAAACCCTCACAGGAAAGAATTTCTTCCTATACTCTAGGTTAAAAATTCTTCTACAACTGACATAATATGACACTTGAAATAGTTTACTTCTGTCTTACTGGGGGGAAATTCTTAAGGGACAAGCTATTGCAACACCTTTCTCCTAAAATGAGTTGTTCTTTCTGTATCTTGACAACAAAGTTGCGGGGGCCTCAGAATACCCTTCCCAGTCCAGCCTGAAGTCCTTGGCCAAACTATAACCTTACTCATATCACAGCTATCAATGTGCTCCCATCTGTTGTCTTTGAAAAACATACAGCAACGTTTCCCTCTCTGCTGACATTACCATGTATAGAAAGACCCCAACTCAATTTCTCCCTGCTGTGTAAGGAAGGACTTTCCCACTAAATGGGCCTCTGGGGGACCGTAACATGCAAATATGAAATAAAAGAAAGTAATAAAAAAGTTGACTAACCTAACCCACCTGAGCTCGGCTCACAGGGATCGATGTCCTCATCATCACTAGGACATTCAGCCGAGGCCACCAGGATGTCATCTGTGGTCTGCAAAGAAAATAAAAATCAAATAGATATGTTTTAATTGCCTGAACATGTTGTACAATTCTTGTTAACATTTCTTTTATTGCACAGATTAATGCAAGACCCAGAGCATTCCAGACTTAATATGTAATGGCAAAGTGACACTCTCCAACTCTGTATTAATGAGACTTTGCTTTTCAATTCGCACTTGTCAGATCTTAAGAGTATGTTAGATTTCCAGTGGAGGCACTTTAACATTTTAATGTTATTTGTAATAAGAACAAAAATAAAAGGATAGAGTACATGTACTGGGGATGCTGGTCTTCCCTCTTTACCTACAATATCTCTACTATTATACTGCTGAAAACACTGTGAACATTAAAAAAAAAAAAAAAAGTCAAAATGCTGAATTGCTCATAGCTGTTAAAACTACCAGAAACGTAATGATGTTCTCTCCTTTAATCACACTTTTTTGGCTCTCACTGAAGCTATTTAATGAAAAGAAAGTCAAGGAAATAAAACCATAATAACTAAATGCAGTGCTAGAAAGAATCTATTTTCTCAAACAAGTGAAAACATCAGATTTTCTTAAATAAATAAAATATTGCCAGAGTATGGCTGTGTTTAGGTTCAAAGAGTTCTAGGAATATCTGTCCAAAACGGTCTTGAACAGTTCTTTGCATAAAGAAATCAAATAAATCAAGGCAAAGGAGAAAAAACAGGGACTATAGCATATAATATAGAATAAAAAAAAGAAAATGGGGATTCCTATCTACTGCTTCTTCCAATGGAAGAAGGAGATACTCTATGAAACACTTAAGTAATCAATCTGAACCTGATAAAATGGAATGCCTTCTGTGCAAGCCACCCCTGAGAACAAACACTTAGAAATGTAAGAAGAACATCCACAGTCCTTAGGGGAATTAATAGCAGGGAAATATTTATATATTTCTACCATGCTCCTGGTCACTTCTCAAGCAATTACTAATACGGTTAGCAAGAAGCTTTTCCTATGGGCAAGATGTTCCGTAACTGTCCATTTCAAGCTTCTATTTACCTCACCAAAGGAAATTCATGAAAAGAATTTAAGCAAAAGGTTAAGGATATGGCAGGCAAAAAGCCATTCTTGGATTCCTGTAAGATAAAATATTCCAATAAGGAGATACAAGCCATTTTAGTGAACGGGAAACATTACCATTATTTTTCCCATGAGTATAGAGGAGGGACATAAGATCACTATATATTATAATCACATTGTATATAACTATTACATATTATATTAGTATATAATATTAATGAACGTATGCACTTCTGTGAATCAGGAAAGTAATAGAGGAATACATTCAATAATACGTAAGGCATAACAAAGAAAAACCTATAATAATAGTAATAATAATTATTTTACAAGTAGAAGACTGAGACATAGGAGAACAAAATAGAAAGGCTCTTACAGACAACAGCTATGCTACGTCACAGTTTGATGCTGGAATCACAAAATTTATACTTCCTTGTATCTGAGAAAATTTATAGCTGGGGGTAACCACTCTGGAAATCTATAAACCTGCCAAAATTAGCTGGCAGATTTGCAATATCAGTTAAAAAAGACCAAAACAAATTATTTGAGTTGTCCATACTTTGTGTCATGAAGAAAAACAGAGATGTAATGAAAGACAGCTGCAAACATCCTCTTGAATTTCTAATGTTCATTTATTTTCCACAGAATACAACCATTTAAAATTGAAAACCAACATCTTAGTCTCTTTGTGGAAAAACACCTGTTTTTTTTTAAAGTATAAAATAAACAACTAGGTAAACAATAAAGCCTGCACACAGAAAGTTAGCACCATACTGTAAAAAAAACAACAAATAAGTAGAAAAAACTACTAGTCAGCGTAAAAAAAAGGTATTATGCATGTCCCTCACAATTTCAATTCGGTCAGTGAAGCCACAGTGTCATATTTTTCCTTCTGCCCATACCACTGGAGAAGACTACAGGCAGTCAGTACTCTGAACCAATTGATCAGTGGGGAATTCTACACAAAGACAATTAAGCAGAAAGAATCACATACAGAAATAACAGCCGTAACAGGAAATTATGATCTGTGAGATCCACTGGTTGAACTGGAATTTTGTTTCAGGGTTCTTTCATACATGCATATATGAGAAAACCTTGTAGCTTCAGTGAACTAAGGCTGAGATGATCAGATAGATAAAGAGAACTATTGCAGTGTCTCTGATTATGCTTGATATAGGATAGCATGGTCAGAGTTTATTTAAGTAACTCTATTTTTTTAACAGTTTGTGATGCATCCAAAACTACCAGAAAAATAACTATGGAAAAATCATCCACTTGAAGTACCTTAATGAATGAGAGATACTTTACTCAATTTTGAATGAGAGGGAGTGCCAAAACTGTCTTTATAAAATGACACTAATTCCAATCTATGGAAAGAGTATTCACACTTCTACAAGAACAAAGGGATTTTCTTGACTGATAAAAGTGTATGCATATTACAGGTACCGAAATGAATAATGCCTTAAAGAAACGTTAATTTAGCACATCAAGAAAGACCTCATTAATGTCTTAAGGTATTACAGGAAATAATGTATTTTTTTAAGTCAATACAAGGTATAAAACTAATTTTGTTGCAAGCCATAAATCAAGTGTCATTATTTGAATAAAAACAAAAGTGGTAAGAGATTAAAAAAAAATTTCTTCTGAAAAATATGTCAAGAAAAATTCCAGTTTAAGTATCAGTTAACAGATATGGCACAATGCCCCTTCCTCTCTTCTCCCCCTTCCCCAAACTTAAATATCTCTTTACTGCTACTCATACATAATTTTATTACAAAGATGGCAAAGGAACTGAATGGCAAGTGAGATGTCAGTGACTAAGCTACAAAAGCCATTGATCTGCTTAACACAATTTCAAATGGGATTAAGAATTAACTAAAACACTAGAAAATACAAGCAATGCATGATTTAAAGAAATCCTTAGGGCCAGCTACCAGAGTTCTTTCTTCAGAAGAGTTATGACTGACAGGAGCTTACCTGAACAGAGAGCAGGATTTAGACCTATGGGTCCTGGACAGCCAAGGGCTACAGATAAATAATGCAAGATAGAGTAATATTTTTTTACTTACTGCATATTATCTTTTCCTCATGCTTTTTAATTTTAGATGGGAAGACTTAGAACAAATCAGTTCCCCTAAGTGAATTGCAATTGTTGCTAGAACTATGGCTAATTCACAAGACACTGCTTTAAGCATTCTCATTAATCAAGGATTTAAAAGTCAATGGAAGAACCTTTATTTACAGTGAGTGCCTAATAGGATAACATCCAACTGGTATCATCACAATACACAATCGGATTAGAACGTCTCTTGGGTGAGTTGTTCAAATTCATTTAAGCAGCAATACTCTAGTTGGAAATGATTTTAAAAAAAAATAAAATAGCAGGTGTACAACCTGTAAGGCCAGGAAGAACTTCTTTTTTATTACATCCGCTTTTATTTGTGTATCTTCAGAGCTTTTCAGATTCATTCTATGTATGTGGATGCATGGTTTAAAATGCAGGCTATTTTAATATGGGATTTCTTAAAAAGTTGGGCATCTGCTCACATTTCAGAAAAAGGGTGGTAGAAGAAGTCTGCAATTAATGAGTCAATATAAAAAATGGATAAAAAAAATCACACATTTTGTAAAGCTAGAAGTCACTGCATAATGTAATGTCTGATAGTTACTCATGGGTGTGGACCCTGCAGGAGTATGTCTTACTTACACCAGTCATGTCTGCTTGCAAAAATAAGGACTTTGGGATTTGTTTCTTAGCCAAGAGTTTAAAATATCACCAATCTGCCACCTTGCCTGAGGAAGGAAATGGTGACTATTTCAAGAAAGCTCCTTGCCAGGGAAAAAATTATGCTCTAGTCATAGCTTAAATACAATGTAGCTCAAATATAGTCTGTACCTATGGATAAATATCAAGATTCCTCAAAGCTTACTATCACGGGTTCAAAACTGGTTCCAGAAATTATGGTTGTGCTCTTCTAATAGTGCTCTTTGAATGCTACATCATTAAAAACAAAAACAAAAAACCCACAAATAAACAATAGGGGAAAGAATTTTTATCATTATTATTCAGTTTTTGCATGACTGGGCATAAATACATACCATCCTATTAAGTTTTTATGTATGAAGAGTTTTTATGTACCTGAGGGTACCAGAGAAATATGATCTAAAAATTAAATCTGAATTGTGAATTCATTAACAGTATAATGTTAATGAATGCTTATTTTTTCTCGTAGTATTCCACCAGCTCTCCTTTAAATCATAGCAATCATAGCACCCTACAGCTATTCTGAATACAATTTATTGCTTTCTTGTTCAAGAATTTACTTTATCCTATGAGAACAGCAAGTAAATCCAAATTACGCAAGTTAAAAACTAGCAGTCCTAAATTATTATATGAATTATAAACAGCATAACTGCTTCTGACTAGTGTTTAAATAATTTCAGATGAGAACTATTCTGATTTATCTGTACAGCTTTGGTGCTTAAGGGTACCAGCCAGGCACTCTTAGGCTTGGTGCTAAAAGCAGCTGGAAGGAAAGGGCTTTGCTCTGAGGAGCTTACAGTTTGATTTCAGTTCATGAAATGAGTGCAAGAGAGGAGAGCACAGAATGAAAAGGGTCAGGTGAGGATGCTGCTTACAACAACTAGCAGTTATGCAGCCTCTGATCTAGCATATTTTCCAAAATGATCTGCCAAGACAACAGGAAGGAAGGTCAGGAAGAAAGGAGGCAAGCGACAAGCTGGGCAGGAGCCCATAATCAGCCAAGGAGATGCAGGGAACAGATGGTGCCTGGAGAGCACTGCAAGCCTCTCCAAGGAAATGGTGTAATTAAAACCCTGTCCGGTGAGTGTAGAGGTGAGGACAGCCAGGATGGCGTGGGAAGAGGCAGGCAGCACCAACAGACAAATGGTTAAGGAATAGGAAGATGGAGCATGATTTGGGAAGGAAAGTAGCTAAGAAAGTGAGAAAGTAATGGTAAGATCACAGGAGCAAAGGGGACAAGGTGGTAAAAGGGGATAGCCAGGATACCAGGGAGCTGATATCACCAGACTTGATTATGTGAAGAGTAATGAGTAAGAATTTAATGACTTAAAAAAATGGTTGTCTGAAAACATAGTTTCAGATGTAGGACTGGGAAGTTAAAACTCTCCTCTTTTTCCCCTTTCCTGACATGCTTGGTTATCATCTCTGCTTACATTATTTTACTTTTCCTCCTGAAAAAAAAACTTATTCAAATCTTTGCCATTCAGAGAGAGAATCTTTACCAGACAGAATCAACTACAACTGATATTCATACACAGAGGTCTGCTTCAGCTAAGCAGAAGTGTACGTAGCTAGAGCCATGGTAAAAGCAAAGGTTTTGGAAAACCAACAGGTACACACTACTATGTTCTCCATTATCTCTGTCAAAAGTCTCTTTAGAAATACAGTTCCTGTAATGTTTACAAAAGGGAGCTCAGGACAGTCATTTTATACTTTTGCACTGGACACTAATTCCTGAGACAGCAAGGGACTTTCTTCAAAACCAATCCTTCACATATATTCCTTTTCCCTCTATTTTTCTTTTAAAAGGGAGAAATAAAGTAACCTAAACCAATGAGAATGCTGTCAGAAACCAACAGGGTGTGAAAAATCACTTAAGAGTTAATGTCGAAAAAATAGAATTTCATTTTTTGGGATGGGATTAACTGCACAATTTTCCAAAGGAGAATATGTAATTTGAACATAATTTTGTATGTATGAAGCCGATCTCTATGACTGTTGAGAACAGTTGTAGAAAGAAACTTGAAGATACCACATTAATCAGTAACACTCTTCTACTAGCTTCTCCCTGGTGTTAATAACCACTGACTGCATGAGGCAGTTTGCTGCAAAAGATGCTGTAGTAATCTAGCAGTAATAACAGCTCTAGATGACATGCTGTTTGGACAACTGCCTCTAAAATTGTATTTAACCTGCTATAGGTCAAACAAGTACATGTGCATCAATTAATGCTTGTCCACCCACATGCAAAAGTATTTTCTCAGCACCGTGCTACTGAAAAATGTTTTGCCTGGTCATGGATATTAAAAAGCTAATATTTCAAGCATATACACAATATTTATTGTATCTTTTATTAGCTGCTGACATATCGTTACCCTGTAATGTGAAAATACAGTATGTGAAAATTGAAACACTTCCTCATAATGTGTGATAACTGGCTCTCATCTAATTAATACCATCATGTTATTTCTTGAATCAGTCAATGTTTGACACTGGGGGAAAGTGAAAGCCCTGATTAACAAGTTTGTCTTACAGAAAAAATAAAAAAAGCAGCCTCTAGGTTATAATAACCAAACACGATAGGGCTTTTCAGTTAGTGAAATGACTTTTGTAGGAATTAAAAACTCAGAGGTGTAGATGAACAGCTCAAGACAACAACTTTCATGTCCCACAGGCCATCTCCAGCCTCTGTCCCCAAATCTCAGCAGTGAGGGAAACACAGCTTCCCTAGAGAGCAAAGCAGAATAACCTCATTTTTAGCCTCCACATCTCTACATAAAGCATAGGCAGTCTATCTTTCCATGTAACAACTTTAAAATCCATGGTATTATTTCCATGCAGAGTCGTATTTGTATCACTTCTGTACTTCCCCTCCTCATACCACAAATAGCAGAAATATATTTGAGAAAAGGATTTATAATAAAATAATGTCAACAAAACTGTATCTCTTTCCTTTGAGCTCTGAATTTGAAGTTAATTGCTTTGGTCAGAGTCTTAGAGTCATTTGTCTCATCTGGAAGAAAGCAGTAACACAGCTGAGAAAATCCACATGTTGGTAAAGCTACATGGTCAGATAGCCAGGCAACATTATGCATTTAAGCTACATGATCAGATAGATAGGAAACATTATGCATTTAACTTTAAAAATAAGAAATTAATCCAAATCTTTTCCTACCAGATCATTTTCCTCATCACCTGCAACATACAAACAATCTATGTTTCACAGATATCAACCAAAACCAGTTTCTATATTCATTTATTTATGAATGTCACTGTTCTTGTCCCCTTGTGGAACTTTTTGAGAGCTGCTGCCTGGAGAATTAACCCACTTTTTTTGCTTCCCATTTCTCTTCCTGCTGGGAAACTAATGAGAACACACACATCTCCATCTCTATATTTTTCACAGGCCACTCTTCCATATTTATAGGCCTTGGAATGAAATACTCAACATCACAGTCACTGTGTAACAGCAGGGGCTGTTCTGGACTCTCTTCTTGAAACAAGCTGATCCTGTGCTAGCTGTGGCTCTTGGAAGCAGAGTAAGCAGCAACACACACTGACAGAGTATTTAGGATGGGAAGTTACTGTTTCTCACTTTTTGGTAGGAGGAAGGATTATTATTTGAAGTAATTACTTCCTTATTTGATCCAAGTCTGGGTTTTGGTATTTATAAAGGGAACAACTGATGTTTACCCTGAAAGCTGAACTTCAAAATGGTGCTGGCAACAACAAAGGGGGAACTGTTCATCCTTCCCTCCCTTCACATCAAGGCCAACTCATCTCACAAAAACATGTTTTGCATGAGGAATCATGTCAGCCTCATGCACATTTTGCATTGAAAAAGACTTAAATTTCTTTTTTAATGCCAAAGGAATAGACCAACATTTAATTTTTGTCCTGGAAATGGTCTGACATGCTCTTGCTTGTGATTGATGCCAAACTACAGGAGACACTTGAGAGGGCTGTCTTGGCATAATAAATGTATGAGCTCTATACCATGTCTACATTGTTCCCCTTGTGAAATCCTGCCATCTTCCTCCCTTCTGTATTGGGGATGATGGGATGCTCATACCCTGACTCTTGGGAACTGCTGGCTGACCCTGCAGCTCAGTCTGACCCCAGAGTTCTAAACAATCCATGGGAGGTTGCAGGCAGAAGTAGCCCGGTATTTCTCATGCTGGAGAAAAAATATATGTGATGAGACATGGCACAAATTTGAACTTTATCCTTGAAGTTACATATTGATATGCAACATGCCAGCAAACAAATCACTGGCACCTAGGTTGCATAATGCCTTGTGTGCTACTTATACCATGCCATTTGTTAAAGCAGTCATGGCTTGGATGAAGGATGAATGAGCCCTCACCTTACTTCCTTCTCATCTAACTTTTAGATGCACAGTAGTGTAACATTAGTCTTTCCAGAAAGTTGTTTTTTGGGGTTTTTTTTTTGGCTAATTTTCATTCTGCAAGTAAAAATACTTTCATCATAGATCACACTGATCAGAATAAGCTGGTATTCTCTTCAACTTGCCTTTTTCACCTTTATTGCCCCCAGGGAACCAGGTTGAGAGCAAGGAATGGGTAATCTATGAACTCTTTAAATTAAAGTCACTTCTGCTTTCTTTCTGAGATTCTCCTCAGAATCTCTGTGTCCTTCTCTCATTAAGACCATACTCCATTACAGAACGAGAACAAAAAAAAATGCAGTTTGATTTTTGTTTTGGCTTTCTCTTTGCACTAAGCTTAAAACACGTGGAATGGAATGTAATTGATGAAATGCAATCCTATTATTTTCTCCTAGGCACAAAAATAATTATAATGAAAGACATGTTCTGGCTATTACGCTTGTATTTTCTGATAGAATTTTATTTTTAGCTGTCTCTTTTGCTGAAGTAAATATTTTGGACTCCAATAATTCTGAACTGAGAACCACAGAGGAGACTTCTGCAGGTTATTTTTCTTTAACTCAGAGACTGTGCTTATTAAGCTATAACATTACAACAGTGATAGCAAACCTTTTAATTTATATTTCTGTATTACAAAACATATGTATAGAGACTTATATTTTTTGAATATGAGACCTAATGCTTTTGTAATCGTCTGAGAAAACTCAGGCATAGCATTACTAAAGACTTCAAAAATTGCTATTAAACACCATAGCTTTTCAGGGTGGAAAAAGCCTTCCTATCTTGTTTCAAAAAAGAGTACAATAACTTTAAAAGTACAATAATATTAAAGGACATGTGGAACATTGCATCAACTCTCAGGCTATTTTTTAGCTACTTAGGCAAACCAGCTTCCTCATCTTGCCCCAGAGACAGACAAATAAGAAATAAAGACAGTAAAATGAAAACACTGACCTACACACACCAAATTCTTCAAGTTATTTTGACTCAAGACAATTTAAGTCCCTCGCCCAGTCCTAGTTTTTCTCTCCCTAAGGAAAGATGAGCACCAGTTCCGCTGACAACAATTTCCTTCCTTGATGTTTATAATAAAGACTATAATTCAAAATTTTGAGGGTCTAAGGAGGCACATTGTTCCCTCCCAGACACTAGCTCCTTTGTCACATTTTATATCTCAGTATCACTGGGTTACACAGATTTACCCAAAGTAGGGAAAGTAAAATTGAAGCTGGCTTCCCACAAACCTATCTTTGAAATATGGCCTTTTCAAATATTAATCAGTTAGTTCCACTACTACTAAAATTTTACTATATTACCTTATTAATGTTTTAATTTAAAAACTCATACATCATTGCAGGACCAGGAAAAATAGTAAGGAGACAACCTACTAGTTTTGCAGGGCCAAGAAATGTCCTCCAGAACTTCATCCTGCAAGCACAACTTATTAATACTAATGAGAGTTAGATGCATCAGAAGGAGAAAATACCTGACTTTCAGTGAAAATGTTTTATAAAAGCCACTGTTTTGGAGATGCAATTAACTATTTAGTTTTTGACAGTGTACATTTGTCACAAAGGTTTTTTGGGTTTGTTAGTGATGACTTTATTTCATAACTTACAAAGAACACTCAAAATAAAGGTTAGAACCATGCTACAGGAAAGCAGTGATGCTTTGGATGCCTGGGAGAAATTCTAGGTTATTGCTGTGGGAGTGGGTACATGCTTCAGGTGGCATCATTCAGCCTTTGAGAACCAATGTACTGTTGTTTCCAGGCTTCATATTCCTAAAGTAATCACTTCCAACAGAAAGCAGAGAAAGTTTAAATCTCTCTTATTTGGAAAGTTTTATCTCTGTCACTACTTCAGTAATGTGCTTTCAGTGTACATTATGGAATAGTACAATACCTACACTTAGGTGTTTTCCATTTTGAGGATCCTGTTTGCAATTGCTTTTAGTTTTATCCAGTTAGCTATTAAAGATACACTCCAACTCCTCTGATCCTTTTTTTAAGCCTGAGTATCTCAAATCATACGTCTACGTTCATGCACACACACTGGTAACGAAATAGTTCTGCAGATTCTCAGACCAGGTAAAACAAAAGAAAACCAGATAGAGACATTATTTACATGCAGACACTGTTTACAACCATGTTGTTAATCAGGAACCTACCTTTTTCATCACATATATGAAAAATTTACCCAGAGGTGTCAGCCTAAGAAAAACTGCAGCTCATGCAGGAGGTCATTTGGTTTTGGGACCTAAAAATAGGGTCTTACTTCAGAGGACAGGTAGTGTTTTTCCAGTACCAAAGAGAGAAACTGAGACACGGGAGGCAATTTCTCCTGTGCTGTCCATACTGCTGCTGATGGCATTTGGACAGTGAGGAGGAGTAGGCCAGACCTGAGTAGGAAGGAGAGAGAAATCAGGCTCGGAACTAAGGCAAGATGAGATAATGAGATGAAGGGCCAGAAACCTGTGAAAGGTAACTGATATCTGCTGGAGGATTTGGGAATATACATAAAACACTGTAAGACTTGGGGGTCACCCACCGTTGCTAAGGGAGGAGAGGATGAGGTGGCAGGGAGATACAGTAAATCAGCAAAATGGCTAAAAGGAACAACAGGCATAGGGAGACTTGGAACAAGAATGAAGGATGCTGGACCAACTACTGGCAGGAGTTAGAAGTTTGTAGCCATCAGAACAGGCAGCTAGATTTCAGCTTTCCATCCTGTGTCAGCAGATACATGTTAATCACTCTGGCAAAAAATTTCAACTTTTCTGCAGGTGTCTGGTGCACGAGGATTTATCAGATTAAAGTCTAAGACTCCAAGTAATCATTGTTATCTCAGCTCCAAAAATCTGCAAGTTGGATCTACAGGCTCCAGCTGTGCAATCTGTCTACCTCAGGGTGTCAGCTGGACAGAGGAACATGTTTTTAATGTTTGTTTTTAAAGCAACTGGGAAAACTACATGTAAAACATTTGATTTGCAAAATTATGAGTGTAAAAGGGATGCCCAACAATGAGGCAATGCCAGAGACTGAGTTTGATGTGAAGCTTTAATTCACATACCTTGTGCCTGCACAATCTGATGTTACCTTTAATAACATGCTGGTATTAGAATGTCTTATGGTGTAAAGCCATACAGCTCCAGAGAAACAAAATGTTTGCACTTTAGTTGTGCATTTGGCCCATTATTGCTTGTGTTATCATTTAAAACTGTAAGCCCAAACCCATAGGGCATTATCTTAAACCTGAATGTGTTTAAGGCTACATAATAATTGCTGCAACCATAATAATGGCTGCAACCATGCATGCATCTGAGACATACTGTTGTGTGCTAATAAATAAAATCTAAGTTAAAATTATTAAGTTACATAAAGTCTGATATTTCACCTTCATTATTATATTATATGCAATTACTAGGAATCTGGCAGAGAATAAAAATAGAACACAAAGTGAGAAATTAACAGCCCAGTTATTCAGTATGGCATTGTATTTTGACAGGTCTTTCCATTCTCTAAGTTATGTTTTTAAATTTATTTTCATAAGATCTTATAATTTCATTTACTGAAATACAGTAAAAAAACAAGGAAATGTCATTTGATTGGAGTGCAAACAGAAAGATAAAGTAAGGTTCCTCTTTAAAGCTAAAAAGGATTTCATAAGACCCAGGCTCAAACTCAGATGGAAGCCAAAAAGAAGCTCTTGTTGGTGCAACTAAGATGTTAATTTGGCTCCTTAAATAGGCATTCTTTGTCAGGAAAGGCTATAATTAAACTCCCTAAGTCTGTCAGTCTTGTCTATATGGGAATGTTATTGTCATAGAAAGTTAATTAAAACTGGTGTAACTGCCAGGTGGATAAAGTTATGCTGGAGAGAAAGACAAGGTGTTTTCTGCATAGTTTTGGAGGGCAGTGTAAGCTCCTTCCTGCCATGGTTCTACTCTGTGTGTCAACAGCAGCAGCTGAAACAGTCAGACATCACAGGTTCATCTGTACTTCTGTGATGGCAGCAAGACAACATGTCAGAACTTTTATGGGAGATGTTACACTCCCACTGACACTGTTCAATGTGTCTGACTGTGTAACAATACCCACTACATCCCAACTCTTCAGATTTAGCTCTCTTCCCTATAACAGCTGTGTACTGTTAGGAAAGGAAACGGCACAACCAAAACAATGCAAACCAATGTGTGAGAAAATATTCATTAGGTAAAACTATTTCAGACCTTCTACTGGCTCAACATCAAGCAACCAGGGAATTTGTTACTGTCAGCAGGCCCTGTTCCTCCTGTTGGACAGCCATCAAAGGGTGATAGTCAAGACCCTTGGATTTTATTAGTCTGGGGAAACTTTAATGCTGTCTCTTTCACTTTAGCAGTGCAGCATATCATATTAGGACAAGGAGATGCTCCAAATTTCTTAGATTCCAGTTTTCTTGGATATGAACAAAGGTATAAAATTACCTTCACGCATTGCCCATCCTTGATTTGTCTTTAGTGTTCTCTTGTCTTACATTAGGGACTCAATCTCCTTCTCCTCCTCCACTGCTGTTCTCCTGAGGTCTGTCCTTTAAAATGTGGGACCTCTCTCTTTTCCACAATATTACTGCAAGATGAATTTTTTATAACTTCTGCTCACTTTTGTATTCCTGCTGAAAGACTTCTAATTAGCCTGCTCAGATGACTGAAGCCCTCTGTTGCCCTCAGTGCTCTACCTTTCGCAGTCATCATTCAAACTTCACTGCATCACTCTAGGACTCAGAGTGAAAGTACTTCAGCTGTTGCTCTCTGTTCATCATAATGATAATGAGGCAATACTCTTCACTTAAGTGTTACCCATGTATCATGAACTTTTTGATGTCCATAATAAACACTGAGGAAAAGATTTTGGAATGCTTGGAAGGGACAGGAAAGCAGGAGACACCTGCAAAGTAGTGTTCAATCTCTATCCTCAGTCAGCTATCAAGCAAAAAAAATAGTCCTCAGATGCATATGAATCCTTGGCTGCTCTGTGGTGCACCCTTTACCATTTAGAGTATTCCTTGCTATTTTATCCAAAAGAATAAAACAGGAAGCGGGATCCAGAAACTGGCCCCCCAAAACATTACATAAATGCAAATTGCACTATTAGGGCCTTTCAAGAAAGCTGGTATTTATGCAATGCTGTATTTCAGTGCTTTGAGTCAAAGAACTCCTAACGGGCAGAGACACAATCTACATCACAATGTGCAGCAATTTGAAGAAAAAGAAATAACAACTCTGAAACCTTATTTTGATTAATTTTCACAGAACACTAATGTAACATCTAAGGGATCAGACAAAAAGAAGGAAAAACTCCACGTTAGGTGAGACCGCCCACAGAGAATTTCTTCACCTGATCACACCAATTTGCAGAAAGTAATTGTATAGAAGGAGCCACACAAAGTTGAATTTCATGATAAATGGACACTATGACAGCAAACTATTTCCCCTAATGTTCCATTACGCTTCTCAACATTTGACAGTTAATTACTTGAAAAAACAAGAAAAAGCCACTGATACCCTCATCATTACACAGTATTTTCAACTTAAGAAGGCATTTTGTTTCAACATAAAGAAAATTTCAGTGTCAACCCAAGGGAGGAAGACTTCTGATTTTATGACAATGTTGCTATAGCAATTATTTGGGGGAATGTGCATCAGTCACATTTTAGCTCTCAAACCTACTGCTCAGCTCATTCATGCTGTTCATAACCAGAATATAAATTGCTGGATGCTTATTGTATACTACTAAGATTTGTAAATTACTTATAGTGAGGTACTCCCAATAACTAGAAATGGAAGAATAGTTTTTGTTACTAATATTTAATAATGTTCAGAGAAACCCATTCTATCAATGCGTTCACTTAGATATTTCAACAGCTCTTTTCCATGAAGTCAAAGTAATATATTCTAAAAGAAATCAATTACATTTTCTGAATTATTGTGCACGATATATTAGTTAAATGGAGTCTGCTTTGAATAGCAGTTATTTAAGATCAGATTACTATTTGAATGCAAAGGAAGAAAAACTCAGATCAAGACAAAATTTTATAATATTCAGCATAAACAAGGGGTGTGAAAACGCAATGTTCGAGTATTCCCAAATGACCAAACAGCAGATGAAACAGAAATATCTGAATCACCCTTGTGATATTTTGTCCATTTAATAATACTATAGTGCTCAGCTAAACTAAATTTCCCTGGCTACATTCATTAAAAAGAAATGAAATTTTGCAATTCATGTGATCTTAATGGGCAGCTTCAGGCCTCAAATGAAAACCTCAGAGCCAAAATACCCCAGACTTTTAGAGTGCTTAGGTTTGAAGTTAGTTTGGTGTAGGAAAGGAATCTATGAGCACAAAAATGACAGACAACAGACAAACTACCTCTGAAGACCAGACCCTTTGGTGTGCTTAAGTCATATCCTCAGCCAGCTAGAAGCACTTTCTTCAACCTACTGTTTTTTAATCTTCAATTAATTTTATTAATTGATCTCATACTTCTAAAACAGCTTCAGCAGTCAGAACAGGATGAGTCCTAGGAGTGCATATGCATTATTTCACAAGGAAGTTGTTGGTAATGAAGGATCCATCATGGTACAGACTGAGTGCCCTACATAAAATGAGGCCACAGTGGACCTGGCTATGTCCCGCATTTGCTTACTAAAATCACAAAACTTCTCCCTAAACTCTGCTAGATACATAGTGAGGCAGTTCCTTAATATTTCCTTCCCAGTATTTGCAGCCTATCAACTTAACATACACATATTTGAGCATGTCTTAATATTTTGCTCCAGCACAATGGAAAAGGTGCAGCCTCCCTCCTTTGTTCTTTCCAGCCTTCTTCTGCAGCAAAGTCTGAATTAAAGTAGCTATAAAATAACTGCTTATGCAAATCACACTCAGCTATTTGGGGGCATGAAAAACCTAGAAAAAAAGACCTGTATATAACTCAGTGCTCTCTGAGCATAGCAGCAATTTTTGTTTGGTTTTTGGTTTTGTGTTTTGTTTTTTTTTTTTCTGTCTTGAAATGAAATCCATGAGCCCTTTTTAACACATGAAAGTCAAACTTCTTAACCTCATACACCAATGTGTGGAGTAGACTAGCCACTCCCGGTTGTATTTTTACAGGTAATAGAGCAAAGCCATTTTCTAAAATACACTTGACACATACTAATGCTCACTCTGGAAATAACTACTTTGTTTTCAGTACATATAGGCTGCCCTGCCAACGCTTGGCTTTCTTAATATATTTTTTTAAAAATTCCAAACAATAAAGCAAGTGTTAACTGATATTATTAAATAGCAGTTGATTGTGTAAAGAGCTACTCTTAACTTCACTACTCAATTTTCCTCATTAAAAACAGTGAGGATAGGATGAGGCTGACATATTAAAAAACAGTTCTATTTACAGGAGTCACAGCTATGGACATCTACACAATCCCAGGGCCTTTAATAACTGGGAAAAAGACGTATAGGAAACTCATCCATGACTTCCACCCCATAATACAGGGGTACCCTTACACAGAAAAAGAAGGGAATCTGACATCCTTCCCAGAAAGCTGTGGACTAGGTAGACATGGGTCCTGTGGAATTCAGATACATCTCCCAGGTTACCTCTCACCCTAGAACACAGTCCTCTGTTGTTTTTATCTGAACTTGAACCTCCCTGATGTGATTTTCTTCTCCCTTAATCTTGAAACTTACCCTTTTTTTAATTTATCAGCCATAATACCAGGTAGCTGTAATGCTGCAGAACCAAGGAAAAGCCTGCTGTAATACCCTCTCCCATCCTACCATTTACTTGTAAACAGACAAAATCTCTAAATGCCTTGAGACACAGCTTTTTAAAAGAACACAGAATTCAGAAAATCCTGCATTTCTTCCAATTATTTGCTACTCTTTGCCCAATGCATATGTGGTTTATTGCTGGAAAAATAAAGGAAACTAGAGATTCTCTGTGGTCTTAAATCCTTTCTTTGCTAAGGATATCCTACAGGAGAAATGATTGCCTTAGTGTACCTAGCTCCACAGTTCCAGCTTTATGCAGTTGCAGGGAGACCAGCAGGGCAGAGAGCGAATGGCTAAATTTTTCCCCCTAAAACCTTCTGTACCCACAGCTCAGTTTTGTTTGAACACTGTCAAGATGGCTTTACATAGGAAGCACCTCAAGGAAAAGGTAGGCACTAGCTCTTCAGGAAGAGAGAGATGACTGATAGTTTCCCATCAGGTAATCAGAAAGGAACTGGTATTTTAATCCCTAAAGGCAGGACAGGGGTCCCAGCCCATAGCTCCCATCTGCTATTGAGCAGAAACCATGGCACCAATGCTCCTGCTGCCATTTCTCCGCCAGGAACAGCTGCTTCTTCAGCTTAATGGAGCATGGAAAATGCTAGCAGATGAGGTGTTTTCAGTGGCTCTCTTCTGAAAGTTAAATCTGCCATTATAAGATTACGCTAATAGCTAAATCTCAGCTGTATGTGTCAATTTGTATTTTGGGAAGGCTGTTGCCCCCTGCATCAATTTAACAGGAGCAAACTCAGCTTTAGGCTGTTCTCACGTACACAGACAATGCACATACAGCAAGTGCCACCACTGCGCAATGCTGCAAATCAAGGGTTTTGGAAATGCTGGAATGAATCTTCCAAGAGGTAATTATAATCCCCAAATGCTCACTTGGAGATGACAGACTCCTTGCAATGGTGTATGCAATTATAGAGAGGTCTTGCAAAATTTATTGTCCATTAAACATGCAGTGTAAGTATCGATAAAGATCATTCGTCTTCTTTTCCTTTACTACCGATCTGACCTTGTTGTTAATAAAAGTAAGAAATAGCTTTTTTCATTAATATAGGAACACATATAGATTGATATTTATTACCACATGGTTTGCTTAGAGCCCTTCTAGTTTTCTTTGAAGGATCAAACATTATTCACAACACAGCAGGATATCTTCAATGGTCATATCTGGTGCATTTTAGACAACATCCTTGTTCTTGTATCTGATATCAAAGCCTATATATACCACATAATTTTGGGGAGAACCTAAAATTGGATTCCTCTACAACAGAACATTTCCTCCCTCAACTGTCTGCAGCAGTTTATAAAATATTTATTGATAGGATGACTAAAAATACACATAGGTCAGCACAGCTTTAAGATGGATTTAGAAGCTATAGGCTAGATTTCATACAGCAGGGCTCCTATTAGGCATAGTTGCCTAGAAATCACACTTATTTTCTGACATATTATTATAAATATTTTCATTTAAAATGAATAATTCAGCTCACTGAACAGACAAAATTATATAACTTTTACTTCTTGAAGCTTCCCCAGCAAAAGCTGAGCTCTAAAAACATACGGAGGACCCAGGCAAACAAATCTGTGTCTTTTTTCCTATTTCTCTTTTATTTGAAAACAGAATATAATTACTCTTTTTGTGACACATATCACATATTCATGGTTGAGCTTCAGGATGACATGCAGAGATGCTGTTTTGGTCTAGGCATTTCCTAATCATTTCCATGACTTTGCATGATGCCAAAAACTCCCATGCTCTGAAACCCCCTGGCCTTGGCTGCCTGCTTCTGAATGAGCTGAGGATGCAAGTAGGAAGGCTTCTTTCTTGGCTAATTAAGGCAGCACTGAACACATTCTTGCCACATTTGGAGAAGCACAACTTCCCCAGGGAAACCTGGCACTGGGTTTTGCACCAGCAACGAAGACAGGAAAAGACCCACCTAGACTCTGTCCCACCACATTGCCACTGCCTCTGCCATGACCACATTGGTGAAGCACCAAGAAATCACCCACTGCTTCTATGTGATTCAGTCCAAGCGGCTTCCACAAGTGCAGATGGCAAACAAGAGCCAACATGTGGATAGTGGTGTTCCCATTCCATCATAAGCACCTGCTATTTGGGAAAATTTGCTTGCAAGAGAGGGATTACCACAGTTCCCAGTTCTTCTAGAATGGATGCTGAGGGGTTCGTCTTTCTCTGTGACTTATTAAAGTTACGAAAATCTTAACTTTCCCTTCACTGCACCTTATTTTATTTTATTTTTTTTAAGCTAACTAATTCCCCTCTGATACAGAGAACCCCTCCCAGAACTATTTTTCACTGAATCACACCAAGGTACCATCTATTACTTAAAAGAGTGGAGTAGGCTGAGTTTGGGTCGATATGGATTCTCAGACTGTACTCTATTTTCCAGAAACCATTCTCTGTATGTTAAAAGCACACCTTAACATTACAGAATACACTGACCAGAGCATGCCTGCAATTAATTTGCTAGAATGGTTTATTAACAAGAACATCTGGAGCATCCCTCTTATGAGGAAAAACTGAGGCACCTGGGTCTGTTTAGCCTGGAGAAGGCTGAGAGGGCATCTCATCAATGCTTATAAATATGTAGAGGGCAGCTGTCAGGAGGATGGGCCCAGTCTCTTTTCAGTGATGCCCAACAAAAAGACAAGGGTCAGTGGGCACAAACCTGAAAATGAGGAAAATTTTTTACTTTGAAGGTGACCGAGCACTGGAACAGGCTTCCCAAAGAGGTTGTGGAGTTTCCTTCTCTGGGGATGTTCAAAATCTACCTGGATGCTATCCTGTGCACCCTGCTCTACGTGAACCTGATTTAGCAGGGGTGTTGGACTACATGATCTTCAGAGGCCCCAGACAACCCCTATCATTCTGTGAGTCAGTGATCTGTTGCAGCATATTTCACCATTCAAGGGACTAGATAAAGGCCAGTTGCCCACTCCCTCTAGGGATATAATGAATTCATCACATGCAAAGTAAGAATGTTTCTTTCCCAGAAGCAATGGCTAGAGGAACTGAATGCTACTGAGAATTTCCACTTGATGAGTATAGCAATCTTAATTGAGATTTAATGTTTACTTTACCTGGTTAGGCAGAGAGCAAACACCAGAGAAATTATTTTGAAGCAAACAAAAAAACATTCAAAGCTAATTAATAGTGGTTGAAACTTACTCAGTTCAAACAATAACCTGCCCAAGAAACATGCGTTTTCCAGCACTCACAGATAAACCTTGAACTCACTGTATTTTTTCAGGCATTTGATCAGAAAATTAAAAAAGAATAATTTAAAAGAAAGCAGAATTGTACTTGCAGAAGAGGAACATTACTAAATATTTAATTCTTCTCTTGCACACAGTGAACTAGAAAATAGGCAGAGTGAGTGTGTGCACTTTTGTGGGTGATTCTGTGCTTAATCCAAGCATTTAATAATTTTGAGAAAGATTCAATCACTGTTTCACAGCTGCTTTCACATAGGTCACTGTTGTATGACTAAAGGCTTCATTAAAGTATCAGCAGTTGTATTCAGCTTCAGATTAGGTCCTGTCTTCAAAGTCTGCACTGCCTTTCCCACGTTGAGAAGGATCTGCCTCTGGAGATGCCATGCACTGTATCCAGTGGTTTTAACCTTGCCAGTTTTACTTGCAAAGGACTACACATTTACAAGCACTAGAGATTACGTAAACTCATTGTTTCTGTCACAAGTCCAAGCATTTATATCAACCTGCCTCCCACTTACACAGTCTTCCCTTTTGCAAAATAAAACCAATTTAAGTCTCCCTGCTTCTTTTTACATAGGACAATCATCCATGACCTTCAAGAGTCCTTATCATACCTTCTCTTTAGACCCTTCTGCTGTACCTGATCTGGCAAGAGAGCCACTTTAGATTAGAGTAGCATGAGTTGCAATAATTCTGTGCATGGCTGAGAGCCAGGGCCATGAGAAAACCAATATTTTTATGGCAGCAGCAGCATTTCAGCACTTAAAACATAGAAACGTGAATGCAACAAATAGCCCTAATAATTCCAGATAAGAAAATTTTCTGCAAAGTGGAATGCCAGAATCTCAGAAATACATGCACTCAACCTTTTTATCAGACATTGTATCTCATTTTCTTTAGCAATCAGGGTCTCCTTCAAGGACCCATTCTATTTGTAATGGTTGTTGGTCGATTTTTCTCATTCCTTATGTTTTTAGCTACTGGGGATAATGAGAATATGGCTGATTTTAATGTCATGTAGTACTGGTAACATACATATACTACAGTAATTGTATAAGCAACTGTCTCTATAATCACTACTAAATGAATCACTATCTACAAATCTGCCACTTTGCCTTTAAGAGTACAACTCTAACCTGTCAAAATCAAATTGGATTTTCATTAAACAAATGGAGTTGAGCAAATAAACTACAGAACCATGCCTTGCAACAAATCAATATCTCATGCCATAATTTGTACTGTGGAGAGCCAACGTAGAAAGACATTTATGTAAAACAGAAACTTTGATTTTGTTGTTATTGTTTCTCTTCTTTTCCTCTCCCACAGAAATCCAGTGAAGCTTTGAAAGTGCAACACTATAACCATTTCTTTTAGGGGCTAAGATTTACTGAGCACTGGAGAGATTAAGGATGTTAACCACAACAAATGTGAATCCCTACATTTGGCCAGCACCACTTTTGCTGTTCATTACAGTACAGTCAACAAAGCACAAAAACATTTTTAAAAGAAAGGAAGAAATATTTTGTATTACACTATAAAATGCATGGGGATTCTCAAAGACAAAAGTCACTTTAATAAACTCCTTGAAACACAAAAATGGTTTCAGTCTTGTGCACTAACCCCTCCATCCAAGCCAGGTCCTTGTAATGAGTGCAATTTCCCCTCTAATGGCAGCATGTAATTTCTTGTTTTTGTTAAAGGGTCAGCATTCTTAAATGAAAGATAATTAAAATAATTTCAAAATCAAACAGCAAAAAGCCAGAATTGCTTTACAAGCAAACTCTTCTCCTAATTGCTCTTTCAGTTCATCCCCCACTTCTGCTCCCCTCTTATAATGTCAACTGGGTTTAAGTAGATGTATTCAGAAGCAGGGATTAATTCATCTTGTGTAATTGCACTAACTGGGCCTACAGGTCTTACTAGGCATTACTCCCACTGCTGTCAGAGGGAATTTGGCTTGGATAAAGACCAAAAGATCTACCAGCCCCTGTGTCCTCAATAGGTTCTACAGAATTTCAGATAATTAAGAGAGGCTCCTGGATTAGGTTTATTTGGTCAGCTATTCAGTTATTACTGAGAAATCTTCTTAAGCGGTCTGTTGGCAGGCAACTTTGGAAGAAAATGTAGTCTTTCTAGATAATTACAAAGTTCATGCACAGAAATGTTTCTCAGCTAATAGATGTCTCCCTTAGGATGACTGTAAAAGTCTACCATATATGTCATGAGACATTGTCAGGATCAAGCATTCTTTGTCAACATTTTGAAACAGTTATGCAGAACTAGAACATAATATGCAGCTTTTGTTACACCCCAAAATATTTTACTCTCATTATTATAATAAATACAAAATGGTGTTGACTTTAAAAAAAAAAACCCCATGCTGAAGAAGGTATTAGCAACGTGAAAATTTTTTCTCCCAGCAAAGAAGCATGTGAAATGTGTTCAGTAACAAGGATCTAGCTTACACTCTGAGTAACTAGCAATGCAAGTCCTTATTATGGTATGTAACTATGTTTGTTTTGTACTTGTAATTTGTTTTGGTCTTGCTATATTGAAATAATGCCCAGTAAAATGATACAAAACTAAAACAGAAAAATATGGTCACCCTTCATCATTCCTAAAAAGAACAATTTAAAGTCTGAATGAGCAGTGCTGGGCATTTTTTCCTGTCTAAAGACATCTAATACATAACTACTGGCAGAAAAGTCCACCTAAAACTGCAATGCTAGAGGAGAACTTAGGAAACAGACTGGACTTTAACACCCACACATTCTTTTTCAGTCTTACATTCTTGGTTTAGGTAACTCTGAAGTAGTTTCTATGTGGGTGAATAAAACACTGTCAGTTTTTGTTTAAAAATTTTGCCCTGATATAGACATCCCTGCCTTCAGTCAGAGATCTCTCAACTGCATTTTGCTAGCTGGGAAAGGCTGTGACATTTCTTCCATGACAGTGATGGGTGGAGACTCTACATATTGGAAGATTCAACAAAGCCATTTCTTTCTGGTTTAGAAGTAGCAAGTCTGAACAGGTTTGATGTTAGATAAACTCTCCCCCAAAGCAAAGAGGCAATAAAAAAATGCAAGCAGTGATCTAGGCAACCAAATCATCACCTTCCCCAAGGAAAGGGAGATAAATGCATGAGGAAAGGCATTTCTTCTCCTCACCACAGATTTTTTTGTTATTTAAGGCCACATCCACACTGAAGAGCTCTCCAGCCTGCAATTCCCTCTGTTTAACTTTCAACCCTGCTGCTGTTTTAGCATGGAGAGAGGTGCCAGAACATGTGCAAACACCCACTCCTCTTTCTGGCAGCTGCTCCTTTTGTGGTGCTGTGCCTGACCATCTTATCAACACACAGCTCAAAATGTGATTTTCCCAATGTAGGATCTCCCAACCATAAACCTGTTTGAAGGTGTCAACCTGCAGCAGAACTGTACAAGCCCTCATTGTCTTCCACTTTCCTCCTTTTCAATTTCACACTCTAGTGCTCTTTGATCTTAAAATTAAGCAGACCTTCTGGAATGACTCCACTCTCTATCCTCCTGCAACTCCAGAAAACCCAGTCCCCACAGTGATAAGCTCCTCAGGTTTTTTTGGTTTTGTTTTTGGTTTGGGTTGGGGGTTTTTTTGTTTGGTTTGGTTTGGTTTTTCCACAAAGAAATCTTATACATAAAAGGTTTTAAGATCTTGCTAAGATACACATGCCCCAATCCACTCACTTTGCATCATTGCTTTTGGAATGCTACTTTTGACATGAAAATGAGCTTCATGAAAATAACAGTTTATTTTCACATTTCAATTTTTATCACTTTTTTTTTTTTTTTTTTTTTTTTTTTTTTTTTTCATTTAACATAAACAAGTCTTAATGGCTATAATGGGTGAGAAAAGTGGAAGGGATACTTATTATACTAAACCTGTCAAAGACCTGGCTAAAAACTGACTTCAGCTTAAAATCCCCAAACTCTCTCTCCCCTAGTGCCTTATGTTTATTGATGCATATCAGAAGCCACACACTGAAAATAGTTTCTAATGCATCTTCCAAAAGTTGGCTGAAATCCCCATACAGTTTTAAGAAACCACTTCTAATGAGCATCATCTCTTCAATTCTCTCACTGAATGGATCTCTTGATATTGGAAACATTGGATCTTCAGTTGGTTTAATTTGAGGTTCATATTCCTCACATTTTTCCATGCCCAGCTGTGATAGCAAGCTGGCCTTTTCTGCTGCCCATTTATTTACAGGCAGGAAACTTTCTTCTTGTGACACATCCTATCAGGCAACTTGGCTGACTGCTTACTTCCAGCACCTGGCTGACAAATGCCAGATGTATTGTGAACACCATCTGAAATGATCATGCTCTGTCTTGCCTCTGACTTTTCTAGCAAACTTTGGTATCAAACAACTGCATATGCAGCTGCTTATCAGTTTCTCCAGCCCAATTCACATCTGCTTATGTTTTATCTTGCTATGGCTTTGGAAAAACACAAACAATTTAACAATCTCCTGTATTTAACAATCTTCTCCAGCATCACTGCAGCCCTCCCTGGGGAAACACACAACTGCACTTTCCAGACTGCCAACAACTGCTTACCTCTTTAATCCTGCATTTTTGTAAACCTCACTGAGACACCAAGACGGATAATAATTTTCAAGGAATTTGTGCTGTAATCTGTGGGGTCAAAGTCTGCCTGTAACTACCCTCTATTCAAGTGTTGCTGGAATTGAAGTTTCCATAAATGTAGAACAAGAAGAAAATAGAACTTCCCTGTTGCCTGCTGCATGCTGAATCCCCTCTCTTTGTCACTGCTATTTAAGTATCCCCCTCATGCCTCAGAATACCACAAAGATAAACTGTCAAGTCTCTGAAGAGATTTGTTTCCTCTTTCAGCAAGGTTAGGATGCCCTAGTCTTTAGTGGGTTGTTTTTTTTCAAAAGGGTCTAGAGAAAATTCTGACTGTTTTCCCAATCACTGCCTCATATGAGAAATATTTTAACTTTCTACAACTTATTTAAATCCTCTTTTCCACCTCTTCCAAGACATTAATCAGCGTTTACTTTGCTGTTTTAGGGAGTGCTTTTGAGGATGGTATCAACTGAGAAGTTTAGGGTAGCGTGTCTGTCTAAAGAAGATTCACTGCCTGGAAACAGATCCCTCCAATACAATCTTTTCCTCTTTGAGAGTTATCTATGATTGCTCTCAAATACAAGCACAGTTGAATCACTGCAGAAAAATGGCAGATTATGTATCAAGTGTTTTTCCAACTCTGCCAACTATGTTGACACATACATACTCATTGCACAAAAAGGTCTCATTTTGAAGGAGAAGCTGCCATTTAGCTGTCCCCACTTGGCTAATTTATAACTCTGTAGGACTTTCACAGCTGTAGCCCGTGGCTGCATTCAAGATTCAACATATGTGCTGAGAGATGAATAATTTTAGAGACTTTTCACTTTGTTGTTCTGAGTAACCCTTCATCTGTTTTGTAAGCCTAAAAGCACACTGGTGTGTAACCTTGGGAAGGTGCCTTCTCCATGGGCATGGTGTGCAAATACAAGAAGAAAAGCCAGCAAGCTTGCAAAATCCTGGTGGCAGATGGATGGTTATAGTGTATTGGCAGCTTTGTTGTAAAAAGACATTGAAGATAGCTCTTGCTCCGAGATCTCTTCCCATCTATACTGATATGACAGTGGGACTGCTGTCATATCAGTATAGAGCCAACATGCAATTCCAGAGAATCAGGGAGAGATGCAATGATGCTCAGGTGAATTTTCAGTCAGAAAGCAAAAACAGACAGAAGTAGCAAATTTTGAAAAGAAAAAAAAAAAAAAAAAAAAAAAAAAAAAAAGCAACAAAGAGCAACAGAGACAGTTACAAGACACTTATTTTGAGACTTAATTAGCAAGAAACTGGTGGTAAGGAGAGCAGCAGTTTCCTCTGATTTGACCTCTGCAGTGCAAGATAAACAAAACTTCCCTCAAAGACTGCAACCTCTACCTTTAAAATGTATCTGGTAGTCAGTAAGCCACCTGCTTCATATTGACAGTGTAACAGAATTAGAGATCCTTGGAATGAAGCCAGTGTTCTGCTCAGTTCAGCATTCAGACCTGGCTGGCTCCCTTAGACAGGGTCATGGTGGATGGGGCACACACATGGCACAGCTCAAAATCAGGCCACCACAGTCAGAAGGAGCATTGGTGGCTTGATGGCAAATGCCACCTCTGTGCATGTGCTACGGTAGTGTTCCCCACTGAAACTCCTCTTCTTTTTTTTTTTTGTAGACTGAGAGTGCCTGCTGACTGGAGCATCCTTTCCAGTATTTCAGAGCCAGAACAGCTCACATGGAAATCAAGCCCAGTGACTTATGTGGTTACTAGCATTTTCATTAGATCTACACGAATTTACAAAGAAAAATACTTCTTTTTGACTGCTAACACTAATCACCACAAGGCTGAGGACCATGTTTAGCAGCAGTGTCTAACTTGCAGGGCTACCCTCTGAGGGCACTGAGACAAAACTCTGAATATATAGAACATGTAGCAGTTTCCTTAAATCCCATTCTCAATTATTTTTGCAAGTATCACAGGATATTCATGCCTTTTCCTTCTTTTCAAGAATATCCTTCCCCCTTCACAGTTACCAGCAGTAATACAGCTGAGAATACATCCATGCAAAAACATTCACAGGAGGAAAAAATACCACCTGCAAATTATCAAACTTTCAACGGAGGAAAAAATACAGAGCCTCCAAAGTATTAGCTTATTTAATCATTGACTTATTTCTGGTCACACACACAGATGAAAAACACCGAATTGAAAATAACACACAGCACCTGGGAAGTGCAAGCATGAGTGCCCTTTTTCTAACATATATAATTATTAGACTCAAATGTAACATTCTGGAAAATTTCAGCTCAAGACACAATTCATTTGTCTATCCCAATGCCCTTTATTAGACAGAAGTCTTGTGCTGGGACACTGGTACTAGAGGAAAAGCCCAACAGAGAATAATCATAGGGAAATTATTTTAAATATTTGAAAATAATGGCCCTAATGTTTTAGTTTAAGACTGCGTGAAATATAAGGCAACTTGCAAAGCTCACCAGTAACTGACTGTTAGTTAAACACTGATACAATCTTTCTCAAAAATAACAGAATAATGCAATAAATAATTTTGTTTTCTTTCTCCATTCTTGTTTGGATCCTCAAGTTCTGTTGAAGCATAGAAATTCTAATATTCATAAATTGAGGAATGTGAAATTCCCAGAAACAGATGAAGGAAAAGGAGTTTCTACCTTCAAGCTAAAAATACAGGTAGTTCTGCACTGGCACAGTGATTTGGCAAGGAAGCGGGGCCAGAAAGAACAGGACCCACAATGCCAAACCCTTGTCTAAGAGAGATGCAGAATTCCAGTCAGGCTCTGAATAACAGCAGTTTCCACATTGTGAGAGAATATTGTTCAACATTTTCCACAGCTTTATCTGCTCTTGCTCTAATTATCAATATGACTAAGGCAATATCTATTTTGCTCTCTATACCTCATCAGTAGTATAGGCATATGCCATGCATTAATAGTCTGGTAAGCAACTGAAGCCACTTACAGCTCATTCAAGGGGAATCATTATTTTCTGGGGTCATCTTATTATTTAGTAATCTAAGATGGTTCTGTCTAAATAATCACAAATAAGTGAGAATATTGTCTGGGAGCTGAAATAAAATACAGTTGAGGTAGGCTTTCAGTAAGAGTCGGTCACTTCCCACTGTATTTTTAGGTCATTTATCCAGGTGACTTTCAGTTGCTTTATTTCCACATATAACAATACCTGAAGTTGAAAAGCTGACTTTAATCCCTGAAGCTGTCTAGATAGTGGGCTAAAAAAAGGAACAACACAAGACTACTCGAGCAGTCAAGTCAGTCTCAGCACAATGCAAGGCAGGAGCAAGGGTCATGGATCAGCTGCCAGAGCTCCTCACCCTGTTTTGGCTGCACACTGCAAGAATGATCCCACTGCCATAAAAGCTGCTGCTCTTCCCTGGTTCAGATAAATCACCTAAAGGTGATAAATCACCTATAGGGAACAGATATTACAGACAGTTTGGTCCCAAGAAAACTGTCTCAGACTCTTTCAGGACTAGGTTGACCACGTCAGTCACCTACTTTAGACAGCCAGAAAACAGAGATTAGACAAAGTGACAGATACATTCCTATGGGCTTCAAAGTTGCTATTATTTCCTTTTTAATTGTCTGGTGCACAAAGCCAGTGAGATATGAGTGTCAATCTGTATCCTTTCTGCCTCACACATCATCACCAGTAACCCCTCAGGACTATTTTGTAAAGGTAACCTTTGCAGCCTTTTTGCAATGTTACGTTATTCCCCAGATTTTCCTAGTAGAGAGGGGAATTATGTGGTGACAGAAATTTTCTGCAGAGGTAAAGCTGCAAAGAGAAGAGCTAGCACTGGTATAGATGACAACTGTCAGTGTAGCTTACAGAAAAACATGAGGTCTTACTTTATCTCTAGGTAAAAATGGAGCAACAGCAATTTAGCCTTAAGGTACAGGAAGAAACAAATTCTACTGATTTTCTCTTAGCTGTTATGTGCAAGCTGACTCCTTCAAGAATTAGCAGATACAGCTTCCTGTCTGTTAAATCAGCTAGAATAACTTCAAAAAATATAAAGAGGAGTAACAGAAAGGCTCTCCTGTAAATTCTTTTCCTAATCAAAACTGTACAAGGTGACCATAATCCAACACCCACTGAACATGCCGAGGGGCTCCCATGGAGATAACCCAACGATGAGCTCAAACTCACATAAAAGACACACACTGCATTTCTCAGGGTGAAGCGTGAAGACGAACAAGGGTGCAGTGCCATAACATGTATGCCTTGGACAGGAGGGGAGTGATTTCTGGCATGGATGCAACGTGTGCTGACATTGGCCGCCGATGCTCGGGCGGGACGTGTCTGTTCCGCAGACCCGGTTGTCGGCAAGGGCCCGGGGCTGCTCAGGCTGTTCAGTGCAGATGGACATCCTCTATGAAATCACAAGCTACATTTTTAGCTTGTCTTTACAAACCACTGTGAAGCTGGCATGGGCTGGGGAAGCGAGCTTGGCCAAGATATGGCTGTTGACGTTGACAGCAAACTTGCAGAACATGAGCTTGACAAAGGGGATTTTTTGACTGGACCACCGTGATTTTGGCTAAGCAGTCTCCCACCTGCTCCTCACTGCCACCTCTCTGCTTTGTAACACAAAAGTTTGTTCTTCATCAAACTCCACTGTACTCCTTCCTCAGCTTCCCCACCTTTGGTACGTTACTCACATTTAATACTTATACTAACAATATATTAAATATATCTGTGTTACACGTAAAGAAAGTTGTGATTTTCCATTTGCCATCATATCCCAGTTGCTAAGCAGCTGTAACATAATTGAGGAACCCAAAAATATGCTTTACTCCCAAAGGCCAGATGAACTTCATTTTTGCTGTACAATATACTCTACACAAATAATGTAAATTTGCTTGGTTTTGATGTACTATCTGGGCAACATGTTTTTTAAAGACCCTTTGGCCATGCAAGAGAAAACAGGTGAAAACCAAAAGCCATTCTTCACTTATTTGATGCTGCTTTGCCCTAGGTGTATTTTGGTTAGAGGGAGCTGTAAAAAAATGGGTAGCAGTCACCATGCAGACACACAGCTCTGGGCTCTTAAAAATCCTTCTCCTGACACCGAACTTGCTCACCAAAACCAATTTAACTGGTTTTGCTCAACAGTTCAAAGAACCTCACAGAAAAAAAATGTGAAAATCTAACAAAACCCCTAAACAACTAAGGTCCTCCAGCACTGAAGACAACTCAGAAAAGCAAAGTGCATCCCCCCTAGCCTCCAGTTTGGAATAATGTAACAACAGCAGTGTTAAATTGTTTGTAACAAACCAGCAGTAGTTATTATATATTAGATAATGGTGATGCAGCCTACACAATGAGAGTGAACTACCAAGGGAGTTTTGAAAACAGATAGGAAAGGGAATAACAGAAATCACAAGAACTGCAAGAAAAAAAACAAAACAAACAAACAACAACAAAAAACTACTTGTGGAAACTTAAAGAAAATACTTTAAGTCTTTACTTCATGTAGTTTATTTTTTATTGGTTTGCAGTCATATCACAGCCAATATAGAGAAACCAGCAAACAAGGCACTAACACTATTGAAACAAAGAAATGCAATTTACTCTTGTGCTGTAGCCCACAGCTTACTACATTCATTGCTGGATTTCTGGGAAAAAACCCCAAACAAACAAAAAAAAGCCAAAATGTGCAGACTCAAACAAGAATGTGCTCCAAGGTCTTAGACATTAGATTATCAGAGTGATAAACACCTTACCACCTAAAAGCTTCCCAGCTCTTCACTGGCAAGTAATCATTTAGTTCACAAGATAGAATTTAATATTTTTTGGTGAAAATACCATGTTGTTCATTTTCTACTTCACTTCTGATACTTCTAGCAACAACCAGCAAGAGACAGCTCCTTTTAGAAGTCAGTTCATTTGTCCCCTACCTACTTGGACTTTGTGCTATTCTGACTTTTGCCAGGGATCACATGTCAGTGACATTAAAGTCAATGACAAAACTTCCACTGATCCTAAGGATGGTAGAATTTCATCCTGAATTCACCTTTTTTTGGAAACCTGCTCACACTGCTGCACAGGACTAGCACGTACAACCGCAAGGCCCAGATTTCCTGGCAATGAAAACACACTGCCTAGTCACTGGCCTTCCCCCCCTTTTTGAAAGGTTGCACACATTTTTCCCTGTATACGGGAAAATTATTAGTATGCATTAGTAGAGAAAAAAAAAAACAAACAAAAACAGTGTTTCTTTCTAGTAGCAATCTCAATGTATGTGCACAGAACACTAACTTGACGATCAAAAACTAACCATAGGGTCCCAACAGTTATTTCTTTGGAGGAACTACAGACAAGTGCATGGGTTTTGCTGTCTGCCTGTTGACAGTCAACCCACACCCATTCAAAAAGCTGTTGGCTTTAAGTTTTGCCCTTGGCCCTTACTCTGTCTTATCCTGATATGGTACTTAGATTGCGAGCATTATCAGAAGCTTCTCACCTAAAAGGGTTTGCAAGATACAATCATTAAATAAAAGATTGGGCCTGATACTGTGACTATACAGATAAATCTAATTATGCATCCCACAGGGAAAAATAAAGTACAATTCAGACGTAGACAAAGATAAAAAGAGAGAAGCAATGCAGAGAAGCACATCAAAATACTATAGTACCCATGAGAGTAAAAGCTACCCATGAGAAAAAACCTCTCATCACTTTGTCACTCTTCCTGGATCTGCTGCTTACATCACCTGGCAAAAGCAGGACAAAACACCCTGCAGGCTAGAAAATAATTTCAGAAATGTAGAAAAAGAGAATAATAGAGCCAGAAATCCAAGGTTACTACTGGTGGAACATGCAAAACAAGTGTAAAAATTTTTTTTTTTTTTTTTTGGTACCAGAAAAGATGAAAAAAACCTAAAGTAAATAGCAAGAATTAGTAACATGAAACACAGGATGACAAATTCATATTAATACATACAACTAAAATGAAAATAATAAAATATTTAAAGATATTGAAATTGTCAACCAAAAAGTTATGCAAGCCATTTCCTATTCATCAACAAGTTCTACCTGTCAAGCTTCTCCTTGGCTAAGATTGAATTTGATATTTTCTTCAACTAGTTATCTTGATGATGTTTTATATACAAACAACAGTACCCAAGCTGTGATACCATCTCTAACATTGGAAGATTTAACAACATGAACCTCTAAGTGGAGGAAAAAACTGCTTTAAGGAGTGGCAATGGGTGAGCCAAGAGAAAAGAGGGACAGCCAAGTGAGAAATCCTTTCACCACGTGAAGCTGCTATAATTTATATGGCCATTGAAAAAAACCCACCACAGTAGTTGCTATGAAAAGAGAGAGGACAGTCGAACAGGTCCAAGATCTCCTAGAAGATATTTCTGGTTTGATTGCAGCAAGTTTGGTCATTCCCTCATTTGTGTCACCAAACTGCTCTCATGATGCTATTTTAGTTAAATCATCTGCTTGTCACAGAAGCAAATTCAGAAGAATGTGAGCTTTATTCTGAACCATCAGTATTTTAGTCTTTCCTGTGTACCTCTCCTCTGTTATTTGTTACTTCATATGGGTACCTTTCATAATGGCAATTGAAGATGCCTGAACCTCCTCTGCATTTCCCCCTTGCAGTAAAACCATGCTGACAACCCTCAACTTTTAATGTCCTCTCAAATGCACAAGGTCAAAATATAATTCATCCTACACTGTGACGTGGATTTCTTGCTAAATCAGCATTACCCTGAGACATAAAGCAAACTGGAGTTTTTAAACATTGCCCTTAGGCTGTTTTTCTCCTCTGAATTCCTGTTGAATATGGATTTAGGATTTAAAGGTTCAGCTGCCCACCTAATCAGGTTGCCCTGGTGTACACAAACTTTGACCGAGCATTGGGTCATTGCAAGCATGCAGATGCTTCAAGGACTAAAGAGACATCAACTTTTCTTCTCCTGCTTTATTCCACAAGGTTTTAGATCAAACCATACCTTTACAGAAATACAGGCTTGCCCTTCAAGATACAACCACCAGCCAGATTTTGGGTGGAATTCTTTTTCAGACACATCTAAGGCAAATTTGCCTAGTCTTAGTTATAACCAGTCTTAAAACACCAGAAAAATCACTTGAGGCTACACACTGGCTTTTGAGATATTAATAACTCTCACAGGCCTTATATTAATCAAGTGGAATTCATTTGCTAATGTTTCCTGGCTATATCTCTCCACATGTGAGCTGCCATCTCGGCAGGTTTAATGGACAATTCCTCAGACTGCCCTGGCAATTTCTCCTGTGCTGACCTGGAAGGATCATTAATATTAGGGAGTCGAAAGGCAATTCAATTTCCACTCTGGCTCAGCCCTAAGCTGATTCAAAGTAGATGCTGTCAGCTGTGTCAAATTATGTATGATAACTAGGTGATGTGGAAAACTATCAGGAGCAGAGCCAGGTATAGCAAACTCAATTCACAAAGTTTTCAGCCTGAACTTGAATACCAACAGGCCAGAGCCATTTGGCATGGGAAAACTCTAACAACCACCCAAAATATTTTTTGAGGGGTAAAACACTAAGGGAAGAGCAAACCCACTTATAGATTAGCCCAGAACAATAAGAGAAGAGCTGTTTTATATAATTACATATTAAGATATGTAAATGAATACATACAATAAAATAATAAAAAGACAGGCTCAATGGCAGAACTCTCAAGAAGGCAAGCTAACGACTGCTAACAGGATTACACAATATACCTGGTACACCAAAGGTACAAAGGTTTGATCCTCAGACCCACAACTGCAGTAAAAAACTAAAAGTAAGATAGCTCAGATGTAATTAAGCAGGTAACCTTTTCAAAAGCATGAAAATAGCCCCCCCAAATCCTAACTCCTTTTAACACAATGGGTATCCCTGTAAACCCGGATAAATCTGAACCACCATTACCCTCATTTTTAGCATCTTCTGATTAATTTCAATTAAAACGATGTGTCACAGAAGGTTTTTCCCCTTAATTTTTATCTAACAAGGGGGAAATGAAAAAATGAATCATTTATGTACTGCTAGAAGCTGCTGCCTCCTTGCTTTAAAGGTCCCTTAACCTCTTTTGGCAAACCTTGTCCTCACCTTTGCCTTTGCTCATTATCACGATAGACCCTGTCCCACCTTGTGCCAGCTCATCATCATCTTACCAGCAGAATTCCCATGGTGCATGTTGGCACCGTAGTGCCACGGCATCTTCCTTGGGGAAAATAAGGAGTGAGAAAAGATCACAGACCTCCCCAAAGGAGATGAGTACTCCCACACAAACACACAGCTTTCTGCTTCTTCTGAGGTAATGCAGAAAGCTTTGTAACCGATTTAAAAGAGCATCGGATGTCTTAGAGGTTTGTAATTTTAAAATAAATAAATAAATCAATAACTGCCCTTTGCCTTTCGGTGTTAGAAACAAACAAATGAACAGTCACTCTTTAAAAAATACACAAACACTTTCATTGTCATAAGCATGCAGCGATTTACCCTTCCCCATAAGATTAGAACTAATTTAAAAAAGGTATTTTGCATTATCTATAATGAAATATTAATCAGTCTGTTATAGCAATTCATTTGTATGGAAATTTTCTTATCAAAGCATGCATGTAACTCACAGGAATTCCAGTTGTGCAAATGTTCACTGAAAAAAAATCAAATCAAAACAAATACACACATACGTACACACTCATATACACCCATATTCTGAGCCAAAATGAAAAGCATGCATGGTCAGGGTTTAAGCATCATTTAAGCCAAAATAATTGCGAGATTATTAAAAAGAAAGCAGCCTGGCAACAATCTGAAGCAGTTTTTATTCATGCTTTTATTGGATTCTTCTCAATTTTCCTTTCCTTTATACTCGCTTGTAGCAAACATGCTAAAATCCATCTCTATTGTTTAAAAAAAGCAGAAGAGAAAAAATAGAAGCATCCATGCTCTGGGTACCAAAGCGTTATTTTCTTGGAGCAGAAGGAAAAAAAAAATAAATTAAAATACATTTTAAAAGCTTTCCTATATTTAAAACAGCGTGCAGAAATTTGAGCGTAGTATTAATGACATGCAATCTCCAAGGAGACACATTCTAATCTTAAAAAAAAAAAAAAAAAAAGTCATTTTCAGTAATCGGTGCAAATGCTTTTTTTTTTTTTTTTTTTTTTTTTACCCCCACCCCCCTCCTTGCTGTCAGACTAATGTATCTTAAACCCTGCATGCTGCAGTGCTTCTCCTGCGCTCTGCATCGGCTGTGAGAGAAGATGCTACCTGAGAGTTTTCACAGTGCCATCTCATATCCATGTCTGCCTGGCTACCCCTGCGTGCTTACGGCTTTTTTTTTTTTTTTTTTTTTTGCTTTGGGTTTTTTTTTTTTTTTTTTTTTTTTTCTCTCTCCCCCCCCTTCTCTCTCTCTCTCTCTCTCTTTTCCCCTCCTCCCTTAATTCTTAATGGAAAATCCTAGGAAATTTAGTCCATCCTCTGAAATCAATACTGCTGACAGGCGCGCTCGCTGCCGCGGCGGGAGCCCGGGCGCTGCAGCCGCCTGCGCACCAGCCCGGCCTATCACAGACCGGCACCGGCACCGACACCGACACCGACACCGCCACTCCGAACCCGCCGCCGCCGCCGCCGCCCGGGAAATGGCGGCCGCCGGCACGTGCCGCCGCCCGGCCAATGGCCGCCGCCCGCAGCCTCCCGCAGCCCTCAGCCGGGGTTCGAGTCGCGCCGCGCTGCGGAACCGAACCGAGTAGAACCGGCACCGCCTCGCCGCGGTAGGGAGGAGGGTAGCTGCCCACCCCAAGCTGGGTTAGGGCGAGAAGGGGGGAAAAGAAGGGGGTTTAGGGGAGGGGGGAGAAGGGAGCGGTTTTATCTCTCCGCTCCGGGGTGTGACGTCAAAGCGGAACGTCTCGGCGGGGGTGTGACGTCAAAGAGGAACGTCTCGGTGGGGGCTTCCTCTATAGAATCATAAGATGCTGTGGGTTGGAAGGGATATTGGAGAACGCCGGATTCCGCCACACACACCGACCCCCTGACACGGGGCAATCCCCTACAACTTCCCTGGGCAACCTGTTCCAGCGTCTCACCATCTAGTGAAGATTTTTTTCCTAACAATCTAAATCTACCCTGTTTCAGCTTGAAACCATCCCCTCTGCCCCTATCACTACACGCCCTTGTAGAAATTCCCATCGCGGCTTTCTTGTAGGCTCCCTTCAGGTAATGGAACATCTCCCAGGAGATGCTGTCTCTTTTCAGGCTGAACAACCCCAGCTCTCTCAGGCTGTCCTCACAGGAGAGGTGCTCCAGCCCCCTGGTCATCTTTGTGGCCCTCCTCTGGACTCATTCCAACAGCTCCCTGTGTTGGGGGCTCCAGAACTGGACACGGTACTCCAGGTGGTGCCTCATGAGAGCAGAGGGGGAGAAACACAGCCCTTAAATCTATTGTTTTAAAATTGAGGTCCAAATAACAAACCTGAGCACAGCCAAGCAGCCCACTAAACCCTGCCAAATGGAAGTGTTCTCCTTCATGTAAAATTCTCTTTGCCCCCATCCTTGCCAAACTCTGCACAGGCACCTCAGGTGTAACAGAGGAGTGCATACACAATGAAGGCCTGGCGAGGGGAGCAGCGTGGCAGGACATATCCAGGCTGCCAGATCATAACCTTGCCTGTACCACACGTCTAGGATCATTGGTCATTGACCAGAACCAGATCAGTCACCCAGTGCTGCAAGGTGGGCAGGGTGACAGAGGCAACCTCCACAGAGAAAGCAACCCAACCAACTAGCTTTGGTCAAGCTAGTCAACAAGCCCCCAAAACTCCAATCTTAATGTCTAGTCAATATACAATTTCTAGTGCAATGAAATAAATGTTCTTTTGATTTGTCCCAGTGAAAATTTTCCCCTTTTGTTTTTCTTTAACAATTTTAGCGAATCCTGATATTTGCAGGTTGCCAAGTGCCCACCTTACTTTCCTGTGGAGTTTTTCCAGAAGCCCTCAGAACTGTTTTCCACAATGGATGTCTACACTAAGGAAAAAGACAAGTGAGATACAAAAAAGTCAGGTGAAATTGATAAGCTGTTCCCCTAACAGGAGCTCAGAGGTGATAAGGTTGCCCTAACATTCATTTCTCTCTTGCATACACTTTGGTGGCATCGAGCATTCTTAAAGGTAATTTGAACTTGAAACACCATTTGACAAACCACATGCCTGCAGTTACATTAGTGCTAACAGCCAAATCACATGGGAGTAAAATGAAGCTAATGCTATGTCTGGATGTACTGTATCATGGAAAATAAATTGAGATGCATTAATAAGGTCTTCTCTGTGTAAAGAAACTCATCCCTCCTCTGAACACAGAGTAAGGTTTGACCCTAACATGTAGGCACGGTATTTGAGGCACAGTAGTGCCTAGATTTTTAATATTCAGTTATTATATTATAAGCATGTGTAATAGTTGTCTGCAACTCTTGGGCCTCCAAAGAGGAGATCCCTAGAAGTCCTGAGATCTTGACTATGCATCTTTCCCCTTTGTGAAGATGGCAGAGTAAGCCATCAGGCCATAACTAGGTGGTTTCTTCTGCAGTGTTTTGCTGCAGGGGTTGCAAATGGTCAGTCCTTCCAGCCATTTTTTTTGCTCATCTCTCCTCAGGGGTCTGGGTGGAGGACAACAGGGACAATGGTGGTGGTTTGCAGCTTTGCTCAGATGACCTTTCTGACATCAGCATCAGTTTTTTCTGGGTTGACTGACAATAACCCCTGTTGGGGCTGTGTCCTTAGTGACAGGAGTTCATCTGGGGGACAAAATGACTGGGAAAATCGCTACTGTTTTCCCTAAGAAAATTATCTAAGTAAGAATACTAAATACTGCTTCAAGTAGTCCAAACAATGAGGTCCTTCCACATTTACCAAGTCAAACTTTCATTAACCTCAGCATGCACCTTCCTGCAAGACAGGACAAAATTATCTATGTTTTGCTTTAGGCAGTATTTTTTGGTAGTGTTATTCTACAATAGCACTATTAACAGTAATGGACTGTCATATGTCCTGTGTGCTGTTATTCCGGGGACAAATGTAGCAATAACAGTAATAGTATAGAGGAGGGATGGCAGATCCCAATTCCTCTCAAATGCTGAGCAGTAGCTTGCTATGAGCAAAAGTTAAATACTAAATTTATAATTATGTTAAAGTATAATGTGCATATTCTGGGTACCCAGCAAAAACCAGCTTGTAGTGGAATTCTTTCTATTGGAGACTATCCCCCCATCAAATTTAAAGTTGGTTTTTTTTTTTGTTTTTTTTTTTTCGTGGAGATAGAGCTCTATGTGTATTATGAATGATGTGCTATGGTGTTACGTGGAGATCCAATAGACAGTGTGGTTAGGAAACACTTTACCCAAGGGATGCAAAAAAGTTATGGGCTTAGCAGAGTAAAGCAGTTAGAAATGCACCTGACTTCACAATTTTGAGTTTGTTGAATCAAGGCCAGATATACAAGAACTAAGACTAAATGCAAAAAAGTGATGAACCTCAGTGTGCTTGAGTACACACTCAAGCTGTGCATTGAGAGTTCTGCCGAATGTACATAAAGAAATACATCTAATACCTAATAAATACAAAACAATGCTTAAAACCTTCTTGTCAATGCATTCAGAAATATGAAATTAGTAGTATAGCACATATTTCATACCAAGGGACATTGTAGTATCAGGAAGAAAAATCTATGTAGTTACTAAAATGCAGGAACAGCATAACCCTTCAAAAAGCTACCAAAAAAGACATAAAATCCAACATATGTAACCAAGAACCGAAGTGAAACTAGAGATTTGATTTAAATCTAAATATGCTACATGTTTTATTAACTAGACATGAACTGTACAAACATATCAGTAAAGTTCTTGCTGCTGCACAGAACCAGCAGTTAAAAATGTAATTTATCCAGGAAAAAAAATCTATGCAAGAGCAAAAAAGCCAATTTGTTTTTGGTTTTGTTTTTAAGATACCATTTTATCAAAAACATTTGCACCTACAGTTCAGAAAGGCTGAGAGGTAGAAGCCTGAAGTTCTAATACTTCAACCTAGGGGCAAGCACAAATGATACAGCTTGAGGTAAGAGTGAGACTTTTTATATACTTTAATTTCTGCACGAACAAATAACATAAACTTTGTGATGAAAACCTAAGAGCACTCAATAGTTCTCAGGAGTTTATCAATAAGTGCATATATACTTGTCAATGAGCACACATAGCTACAACATTGGATAGCCATTTGACAGGCTGAAATGTATTATCCACCACTTCTAAGACTCTTAACGAGTGTGAAAGTCACTTAAGTTTCAAATATAAACTTCTTTGTGTGCTTAGGGAATAATTTGCCATTTCATCTTGAGAGTCACATCTCTCTTATGCTCAGATGAGCCTCTGGTGACACCTGGTCACCTGCAAATGCCCAAATATTGTCCTCGGGAAATGTATTTAACAACTCTGAGGCATTCAGAGTCTTCAGTGAATTTTACTTTTGTAAGATTTATTTCTATGCAGAGACAGCTAGTAATAAGGAGGTAGCCTTACTCTTTTTACAGGAGAACTGGGACAGAATTTGGGCTGTCATCTTCGCTTCCCCCTGGAAAATTCTGCAAGATTCAACAGTGCTAAAATACCAAACTCTGGGAAATAAATGTCAGTGTTAACAATTTATGTCACCTCTGTAACAGTGTACTCTGCACCTGTGACAAAATAACCATCTTCTGGCAGGAAATCTGTAATCTCCTTCCTGGAGGTCTGAACTTTCCCGTCACAGTCAGCCAAACTGTGCCCATCAAACCAGCTTACAGATACCTCTGTTCCCATGGATTGTAGGAAAACAAGTTCAACAGTGATGAAAATCTTTAAGACAACTGCCTTTGACTGCTCAAAAGGTCAAGATCTTCTTCTTTCTTTAAGCAAACAGAAGCAGAAAAACTGTCACCAGAAGAAATTACCCTCTCAAGAAACAGTAATTTAGATCAATCTGACCTGTTTGGAACTAACAGCTACCAACAGACTTCAGTCTCAAAGCCTATACTACCAAAAAACAGATTAAATCATTTTTTTTTCGGGCATACATATATTTTCAGTCTCTGATTCCTATTACCTCCTACTTACTATTCCCTACCTTTTTTTATGGTCTTTCCGAATCCTTCCACAGCTGGTTAGTCAACACAGTCATAGTAATACGCAGGGAAAACTTGATGAAATGCAGCTATTATGCTAATTTTATAGGACACATTTATTTTGTCTCAATTGTCTTAATAAATTACATTTCTTATGCAAATATTGACACTACCTTATTGCTCACACCTATCTGGTTTAGTCATCAGTACTCATTGCTTTTTCAAGGTGGAGGGGACAAATTACATGGTAAGACAGATAGATACAGATTTAGGGAGGGGCAAGAAGGACTGAAATCTTTACAAGGATGATTAAAATTATGAACAACTGCAAACTAGCTTTTTTTTTTTTTTTTAATGGCAAAATTAAACATAATGGGAAGCATGTTTAAGGCTGAACACCTGTATATGAACAAGGAAGAAATTTTGCTCCTAGACTGATACTTTCTACAAAAGTGGATTCAAAGAAACAGTGTATGAAATCCTTCAATGGAAAAAATAATCAGAGATGAGAGTAAGAAAATTCATTGCAGCATTCTGAAATTTTGGAGGTACCATGCCCACTCTTTGCTAATAAAAAGTAAAACAAAATTACAATGCGTGCTTATTCACAAAGATCCATTTTGCCCCTATAGCTACACAAAGACACCAAGTGTAAAAGGCAGATAACAATTACCTTTGCTGTCCTTTGTTGGCTTGGAGAAGGGGGGTTTGTCCCCCTGTTTCAATCTAGGAAATATTAAGGATGCTTAAACTTGCACCTGACTGTCCACTACCTAAAAGACTTGTAAAGGCATCATCTGCCTCAATTTCTGTACTGACTGCACCACTGTAGAGGTCAAAGTCTTAAATAAACTAATTTTTCTCTCTTCCTCACAGGGGATTCTTGTGGGAGTGCAGCACAATGATGGACCTAATTTCTTTGTTTTGTTATTTTAAACCAATGCACAGCAATTTTTCAGGTGCTATTCTTGTTTCAGTGGATATCAGGCCTTGGGTTTATGAAGGAACCTGCAAGGGTTAGATTTGGTCAAGCACTGGAACAGGCCGCCCAGGGAAGTGGTGGAGTCACCACCCCTGAAGGTGTTAAAAAATGTGTGGATGTGGCACTTCAGAATATGATTTGGTTGGCATAGTGGTGTTGGGTTGACATTTGGACTTGATGGTCATAGACATCTTTTCCAACCTTAATGTTTCTATAAGCATTTGGATGAGCCTCGGAAAAGGGTCACGCTTGGCATGACTCAGGCAGAAGCAAGCCTCTAAATTGCATAAAGTGTTTCTCCTCCTGCAAACATCAGCAGGACCCAGAGGAGAGGGGAGAGAGAGCTCCAGCAGCTGCAGCAGCATCCCCACAGGGTGTGTCTTCCAAAATGCACAAGAAGATGTAAGGGTGAAAGCAGAAGCTGGAGGAGCAGGGGGTAGTGAACCAGGAGACAGAGCTCCACATCTGCCTTTCATTCTGTGCTCTTCAGCATGTCAGAGATCACACTTTATTCTCCCACATAAGAACAAGCAAAACGAAGAAAAAAAAACGTCTTTATGTTCTTTCATTCTGGGTATGTACTACATGTCTTTGTGCACACAACTAAGTAAACTAGGAACAGCTGCAGATGAGGACATTCTGTAAACAATAAAGCTATTTATACCATTTCATACCTTTGACAACAATTGATAATTTAAATTTTCAATTTGATTGTGTATTTCCGAAATTACGTGATTCAAAGTAGACATCAGCTTTGGCAGGGTCAGAAAAGACCCACTTGGTCAGCCTCCTGCATGGATAAAAAAGCCAACTGCCCACACAAAAATGTATATGGGATGATGAAATATATACCATAAGACATCTACCAATTGCACCAGATAGTTAAGGGAGCAGAAGGGAAGGTGCAGTTTCACCTTCCAGTGTAGTTTCTGCAGGTGTGAGTTTGCCCTGCTCTGTCAGAGCCAATTTTAACATATGAGGAATTCTTGTTGCAATTTTTATATTTATAAAACAGTTTAAATCTAAAACTAACAGAACAGAGAATGTAATACACTGGCTTTGATTGATTTAGATCTTTGTGTTTCTTAAATGTTGTTGGTTTAAAGAAGATTGCTATAAGTATATTATTAGCTCTACTTCAAAATCACACCTTTTCAAAACTGGTGTGAAATACCTTTTCAAAGGTATTTCACAGCTCAGAAATAGATGTGCAATTGTATTAATTTTTGGCCTTGCTACTTTTTGCAGAGTAGGAGGATAAGGAAAAAAAGTACATGAGAATGTGAAACCTTCCTTCTAAATTAAAGGTTTCATATCCTAATAAAAGATTTATTTGGCTGTTAGTAAGTGCTTCCATTATCCTCTAATGTGGAGAAGCCCAGAGAGACTGGGTGTCTGCTGTTGCCTCTTTAATCAGAAACATATTTTGACTGTTTTATCAGGTAAACAGCAGAGCCTGAGCCATGTTTCTTTTCTATTCCCCACAGAAAAATAAAGCAGCTATTGAATAACTATGCAGACACCCACAAAAGCACATACAATAAAATGTTGGTTGTTCACTCAGCACAGTGCTTCCCTGTCTGAAAATAGGGTGGTTTTCCCAAGACTGCAGTGATGCTAAGGGTCTGCTCCAGCCTATAGGTTGGGTTTCCATGGAAAGGATGATTGACGTGGATAACGGATGGATGCAGCAGCTGAAGGGAGCTGAGCTGACAAGGATGGAAACACTGAGAGAAACCTTCAAGTGAAGACATAATTAATGGGTACAGTTGTGTGCTGGTTATCAGGAGGGCTGTAATTATAGGCCTAGAGGAAAACTGCAGAACAAATGAAGGAATTCACATTTAGCAGAGTGTATTTTGCTCCAATATCAACCTCCTGGTGATGGGAAACTCAGAAGAGTGATGGGCTGATGAGACTGCCTGCATCTGCAAAGCACAGGGATGCTCACCTGCCTCTCTTCCAGCAGCCAGGTTTAAAAGGAAAGGTTTTTTTCCAAAAAGGAAAAACAGGCAGACTACAAGAGCCATGCAGACTGCACCACTGCCAAGCCAGGCCACAAGCAAACCCCAAAGCAATAGGAACTGCTTCATTTCTGAATGAGAAATTAATCTACTCTAGAAGGGCATAACAGAATAGGAAACTCAGCTGTTCGTTCTTGGAGAAGCTCTAGCAAAATGAAACAAACCAACAAAAATCTCTAACAAACATAGAATTTGAATACTTCATGAGAATTATATGGTTTTCACATTCAAATTAAATTGTTACTTTGGCTCAGTCATTTTGCCGTGGGCAAGAACTATGCACAGTTGTTGCTGGGATGTATTAGTTATTTTCTGGTTTATGTTCATAGATTAGAAAAAAGAAGAAAGTAAGACTGCCATGGAGAGCTCATAGAAATTAATGGGAAAACTTCTGTGGATCACAGGAGAGTCATTAAAGGGCTCAGGAGAAGCCCTGGTCCTTTGGTTCAGCAGCAGTTCTACCTGGATTTCAATACTTATTTTTCCAAACGTTCCAAAGTCTGTCCTCTACTTTTGTATCTCTTTGGGAAGCAGAGTCACCTGCAAGCAGAAGTAAGATGTCCTCTTGAGAGTGCTATTGCCATAGACCTGCTATTCAGCACCAAGCAAGGAGGAGAGGACATCAGTGCTACTCTCCTCCTAGGCAAGGCTTATAGTATGTACAACATCCTGAAAAATGCCACATACATCTTTAAGACTAGCACTGTTAGAGAAACTGATTTGAAGGTGGAATACATAATGTGCATTGTTTTTATGGAAGACAAAAGTAATTTGACACATTGAACCAGTATGTAGGCAGATGATGCAAGTGGAAAGGTTTCAATACCTACTGGTATTCACTGTTTTTCAAGCTAAAACTCTGACACACTATCTTCTTTTTTCTGATGAATACCTATTTAAAAGATAAATTAACCATAACTTTCACTTCATTATCACAAGACACGAAAAATCAAAACCATATTGCTCATCATTGTGTTATTCTTCCAGAGCATATGCAGGGTATTGAAGGAAAAAAAAAAAAAAAAAAAAAAGTTTTGTTTTGGCTGATTTTCTATCAAAATGTGTGCTTGTTCAGGTCACACTTCTGTAAGCAGTCAAATAAGCTCATGATGATAAACTGGAAATTACAGTACTGATGTACAAGGCCACACACAAGCATGTAAATCCCTACATGCTGGAAACACCCTATTTTTTTTCTGCTTTGTTTACTACAAAATCTTTTTTTTTTTTTTTTTCATGCTAAGAGTAATTAGAAGTCTGCTAATCAATAGAGCATTTTATGATCCAGTGCAGCTCTGGATAATCCTCATAATTTAACTAGGCCAGCAGAGAATATTCAGAGAAAACAAAGAATTTGACAAACACCAAGGGCTAGCCAAAAGCAGCTTTCAAGAAAACAAAAAAGATTAGTTTTAAGTAGTGGAATCAAAACAAGTGAGATGCAAATCTGTTGGTCCCTTCTCCTTCCTTTTCCCTTTTTTCTTCCCCTTCCTCTTCCATTCTTTTCCTGTAATATTCACGGCTGCTTTGCCCCATCTGAGCCCCAGAGGTCAGGTATGCTCTGTCTGCTGGAGATGGCACCTCCTCCTGTGCCAGGGACAGCTTCTTGGCCACAAGAAGGGTTTTAGCACAAAGAAGGGAAGTAATACATTATCCTTCCTCAGGGCTGCCTGCCAGCTTTACTTTTCTCCACCAAAGCCTTGTGAAGAAAAGCCACAGCACAGCTATGATGGACCAGCAGCATCCTCAGGCAGCAAAACCAGGTCCTCCCCAGGCTCCACTGGAGTGCCCTGCTTTGTGCCACTGAAGAAGTGGATTTACCACCTAAACTCTAACAATAAAGAAGCAGGAATGTATGTTCCGCCAGAATATTCACATATTTGTGGGTTACAAAACCAAGTAGCACCCCTGGTTTATCTGCTAAGACCTCACTCCCTTCTATTTTTCTACAAAACAGTATCATTGAATTTTGTTTGGCATTCTAGAAGTGTCTAGGTATTTAATTGAAAGCAGCCAGGATAGTAATAATTTGTCTATCAGAAATGTCTTCTGTGATTGAAAGAAGACCACAGAATAAAAAGTAGGACAATGCAGATGAAAAACAATCACATAGTCCTGAATGTATTTTCTATGCTTTTTTATTTCTTCGTCAGCATAGCTGCATTACTTCTTCCTTTCTTTTTAACTAGGTGTTAGTTAACAAGACTAACTTGTTAGTCTTGCTCAGTCTTGCTACAAAATTAAAACAATAAAAATAAATAAAACTAGCCTAATGTTAAATTTCAGCCTTGGGTCCATAAGAAATATCTACAACTCAAATCAGAGTTAGTTTCAATTACAAACTTTTCAATATTTAGCAGAATATCACTGTAGCAAATGCATAAATAATCAAATGAGTAAGATATGTCAGGAAGGAAGTAGGCTTAAAAAAATGTAGCACAGGATAAAGATGCAAATGCTTGTGTATATGTAATAAAATATCCAAAGTGACTATAATATATAACTTATATAATTTTCATGTTCAACTTATTTTACTTTGGAGTCCATGACTGATGATCCAAGTTATTTTATTAATTACATTATTTCTATATGTCTACTTGGTGCAAAATGCGGTTGGAGAATGTCTGGGTCCTGCTTACTTTCTTAACATTTATTTCTTTCCAAAGTCTTTTAAATCTGTTTTTTGCCAGATACCGTGCCATGCCATTCTTGTTTGGATCCATCTCTCAGGAGGACCATTGCCTCTGAGCAGAAGAGGTTTCACCAGAGGCCTCCCCCAAGTCACCCAGAGTGATCCTACAGGGAGGCAGAGCTGGGGAGTCCTTCTGCTTCAACAGTGCTAACCCCTTATGATCATCAGCACGGGACCCACTTTATCAACTGCTCACACCAGTTAAATTCTGTTATTCCTACTGGAACACCACTCTCTTCATATTCTCTTTTGTTTCCCAACCTAAGTTTCTCTGTGGCCATTTTATCTGTTTGGGTTTTTTTCTCATCTCACTTCAGTCATTTGGCATAAACAGTCCTCTTCCCTCTCTGGTTCATTTATTTTCACTTCCAGTCATTGTTTTGCTGTGTCAAAATGAGCCATATTCTTTTAGAGGATGGAAATGTGAAAAAGATCTCATCAAATGAGCAAGGATGTGAACTCAGTAGTCCTTACAAAGCACAGCAACCACTTCAATGTCTTGCTTTTTTGAAGTACATTGGGCTAAACACACACACACATTTTGGGTGGTTACAAAGTCCAGGTGTGTTGCAAGCTCCACATAAAGCTGAGGTGACTGGATAATGTACCTAAAGCCCTTTTTTTTCCCCTTGTAGGACAGGATGGTTGGCAGTTTATTCTCCCCTAATACTGCCCAGCAATACAATTTCCTTTTCCATGGCCTCTGACTTACTCATCCTGTTGTCATTTAGCATATTGCAAGCTTTTTCTTCTCATTCATTTCTGACTGATGAGCAATTAACTTGTAGCTGAGTATCTTGTTATTCTTAAGTATGTGATTTTGCACTTGATACTAATGAATCCATCTCCCTGCCCCTACCCCCGTCCACAGGGTCATTCAGCTTGATACCCTAATTTTCTCCATATTATTGATGCCTCCTTTCCATATGTCAGGCTTAATCAGCACACCTCTATTTTTTGACCTACTCCCAGGCTACATTTTTACTGCTGTTCATTAAAGTTAGTGAGTCTCAAGGAAGAGGCAAGACTTATAATCAACCACCTCATCAGCTAGGAACAAAATACTGGTTTTCTATTTCTGGTAGGATGCATCTAAAGACCTGGACAGCTATCTACACCTTTAACCTGAATCAGAATTTGAAAGAAGGTCAGACCTACTGATTTATTAAGGCAGCAAGAGCTACAAGAACAGTCAGGCAGAATGATAAAAAAAAAAGAAAAAAAAAAAAAAAAAGAAAGAAAGAAAAAAGAAAGAAAGGATGAAGAGGCCAAAATTAAATGTCACAGTCTGGTAAAGAAAAGGAAATATTTTGAGCCATACCTTCATTCTGACCTCTAGCATTACATCTTGTTAATTCATGAAATTACTCCTAATAGTAAAATACTTCCTCAATAAAATGAACAACTCCGTTTTGGTTTTGGTTTTGTTTTTTTTCTGCAGCTACAACAGAATGATTGATTAATAGAGCAGAAGCCAAGAAGAAATATCATGTACTTTATCAGACAGATTAAGTAAAGTTTTAGGTGGTTCAAAGGCCTCATGTTAGTTCTTTATAGACTGATGTATTCCATCTGTTAAGAATGAATTTCCAGTTGGCACACTGCACTGTTGTGTAAGCATCTCCACTAAGCTTTGTCATTTATTTCTGTAATTAAAGCCATTTTTAGAAAGATGTAGTCAGTTCAAGCAAATTACAGATTACATTAAAACAATCCCAATAATAATATAGAAGTTATTAATGAATGCTCAGTTCTATATAGGAAAGTATTTACTAGAGTAGCTCCTGAACAGGATTATTACCATTCTCAGGATTCTAAATTTGTTTTCTGAACAGAATATGGAAGTTACATTTGCATAATAATCATAAGTCCAGAAATGTAATTTTATTTTTTTTAATAATGAGTCTGTTGATTTATCAGAGTCTCTGAATATCTGAAATGGTGGAGCATAGGATAAGACATGCCTTTTTCATGGGATTTAGTAACTAGAAACAAGCAGGGAATTGAAGTATGAAGGTTTTAAAGTAACTTGTATTGATTGTAAAATTATGGTTTACAGTTTCTTAGATGTTTTCTAGACTCTTCTCAGTTTTTCAATCCCAAGAAAAACAGCAACAAATTAATAACTGTTTCGCTTCTGATTGTTTGGAAAATACAAAACTTTTATACCTTTCAGAGCCTTTCCTAACAGAATGCACTATGGCTCCAAGCCCGCTGGCAAATCATTACATACAGATGACTTAAATATGTGCCAGCTAGCTCCACAGCCACACAAACACCAAGCTCCAAGAGAACCGTTCAATTCAGTCAAGAATCTCTGGAGATATCCAGCAGTTTTCCTCAGAACAAGATCTGTGGTAAGATAAGGCAATGGTGCAGCCCACTTTTGTTAGAAAACTTCTTCCCATGTCATCAAGCTCAATGAATGAAAAAGGACTAAGGATAATGGCCTCATACATTTGTGGGAATTTTGACCTTTCAAACTTGAGATAATAATTCCTAGATCATTTATCCTCGACAAGGACGGCATATGAAGATTAAGTCTATCATATAGTAAAATGATCATACTCATCTTAGCATTCAGAAATCTATTATAAAAGGGTTGTATAAATATACAGCACTGTCACTGTTGACTGAGTACATAAAAACTTGTAACTTCTGCTACAAAGGATGTTTTTTTAAAAATACTGCACACAACATTCAGAAACGAAATAGCAAAAATCCCTGAGAGCTGGGCCATGGGAAAAGTGTGACACAAGAGCCACTGTTAAACATGGTCCTGAGAAGTAGGATGATCTATTTGAGAAAGTATATGGCTCATAGGTGCATTTGTAATTAAGCATCTTGAAACTAGCATCATTCTTCTCACATTTCCACTTTCTGCTTTGGCCTCCAAAGAAATTGCTATCATCAGAGCCTTCAATATCTCATTCTAAGAAAAAGAAAGGTAGTTTTATAGTGGCACAGGTGGCTATGCTCATGCATTTTTTGTTCTTGCAAGTGCTGGCTTCTCATGAACACTTTTACATCTGAAATCCAAGAAATACCTGAATAAAAATATATTTCCAGTGTTGAGACTGGACACCAAGAAGAATGCATTTTTCTCACAGGCTACAATTGTAAAGACAACACTGTATTTTTATTTCATGGTAGTCCAGTGCTATGAGTGAGTGGTGACTCAATAGTCTAAACTTAGCTGATCCCCCCCAAATCTGAGACATGGCATTCCATCTATGACATCAGCAAGAAGCAATACCTGATTCCTTTCCTTCTCCCCATAATTGGAAGCCACCTCCCCAAAACAAAACTAAGCAAACCTGGTTCCTGATGACAGGTGACTAACTCACAAGAAAATTCATATAAAGCCCAAACTTTTCAGTGAGACAGAGGACAATCTTTTATGTGTGTCTTTTAAAGAAGTTAATATTTTATGTTTCCTTTCACTTTCAAAAGCTTTAGACACCTATTCTTGACCCTCTTCCCCCTTTCTCCATTATTGTTTTCAACAGGTTAAAAGAAATAAAAGCAAACAAAGCAAAGTAGGAATCAAACAGTTTCCTTAAAAATGCCACGGTAGATTAAAAATCCACATATTAAAAATACCGACAGACAGAAAGGTTCTGTATCAATGTGCTTACACATGAAACTACACACCAAGCCTCTCTGAGGTCTTCTTTCCCCTTTCCTGGGGACCACAGAAATCCTCTACCAAATCAACAACCTAACTTGATTAAAATGAATTAGGATCAGCTGAACCAAGACATCCACTGGGCCCAGCAGAAATTTCACTGTTAGGTTGCTGATACAGTCCTGCTTATGAGACACGACTTCTCCACACAGCAAGAAGTCCTCCTTCTGCACCCATAATTGTGTGCATTGAGTAAAAGTCCATTCAAAAAACTTGCGGTATTTGCAAGATCACCCTATTTCTACAAATATTGACTTAAAAGCTTTTTCTGAAAGTTTTGCTGTCAGTATCACTCACCTAAATTTTTCCAGGAAGGAAAAACAAGTATATTATTACTGCAAGAGAACAACAGAGCCATGGGGATTTAGCAGATGCAAGGATTCTGCTAAAGTTCAATGAGAAATTGCAATGTGAGAAATGCTGGTGCTTCAGAAAAAAAATATTGGGAATAGGTTTTGAGGGGCAAAGATAATAATGATTAAATAGGCTAAATTGAAGGGAGGAAGGATGCAGAGAATAATCAAAGAGAATTTTTCAGTAGAGGAACAAGTCTGGAAGTATGCAATGAATTATAGAAAATAGCACAATTAATGAAAAATACAAAAAGAACACATATGGAAGAACTAAGAAATTATATGTGGTGTGGGTGTGAGTGAACACAGAGGAAGACAACAATGTCAGAAATATTCCTAAAGCTTTTTATTTCCCTATGTCGCTTTGCTTTTCATGCTCTTGCAAAACATTACCTCAACTGTTGGTTGTTGGATTTTTTTTTTATCCCTGGTGTGCAAACTCACATTTCTCATCTTTGTCTTTTCTACTGCAGACAAAAAACCTCTTATCTAGCCAGAGCATCATCACAGAGACAATGTCATGCACAACTGACTGCATCTTCAAGTGCCTTTGTATTTGCTAAAAACATTTTGAATGTGTTCATCCACCTCTTCATAGCAGAAGCTCAGGGAGCTGAAACATCACAAAACATCTGTTTTGAGATCAGTCCCAGATATATGCACCCACATTTCTAGAGTGGGTTTTAAGTCATCAGAGCAAAATAGATGTGCCACATACTGTTAAATCACTGGATAATGCAAAAGCATCAAATATATTCTTTAAAAGTGTTTTCTATAATCTCTGCAGCTCCTAACCAATAATTCATTCAAAGAAGAAAAGCTTCAGAAAATAGATTGGTTTGGCTTAAAAAAACCTGCACTAAAATCCTGAGAAAACGGGCTTATTTAATTACATATATTATTTGTTACTTTTATTTTTCTCCAAATAATATATTTACATTGATAAAGAATGCTTTACTTTTAAACTGTTGCAGATTCTTTCTGTTTCTGAAATTTGAAGGATGTTCTAATGGAGTCAGTCCTCTTCACTGTTTTAAAACAATCTGCACCTTCAACATTGGAAGCACGTATGTATTTACAGGTATGCTTCCCCAAAAAAATGGTTTGGGAGCACTCACTGTGCAGTATTGTGCAAAAAACAATTTTAGAAGCACTCGTGATCTGAGGTCTGGCAGAGAGGTACTTCAGCCTGAACCATAACCAAATGCAGATTTCATAGCCTCACCACTAGGATACATCTTCAACCCAAGAACAGACCATTGGTGATTTATGCCAACCCTTCTTTCACTGCTCAACCTCTCCCAGATGTCCTCATCACATTAGGATACTGCCCTTCAAATTTGCTTTATAATATGTCTTGTGCATTTCATAAATCAAGACTGAACTCTTCACTTGTGTGCATTACTCCTGAAAATAACCTCACACATCATGTGAAGTATGATCCATTCACTTGATGAAATGCTAAGATTTTCCCTTAATGTGTCCTGGTCAAATGCATAATTATAGAACATATCCCATTAAATGTTCCATGTAATAATTAGATGATAATAACCTGATGATTCCACTGAAAAAGACAGAATGAGCTATGTGTGAAATCTCTTCTTTCTGGTGCACAATCTCTAGGCTGGAATCTGACTACTCGCATCATAGAAATTCAGCAAACTCAGTGAAGCTACATGATACCATCAGGAGGAAATTCCAATTAACTCTTCAGTGACAGAAGGTTCAGATACTATCCAGCTTCTACTACAGAGAACTGTTGAAAGTAGTGAAATGCAGCTTAACTTTGTATCTGGTTCAACAGGGAAAACCCTAAACTAAGGTATCTAGAGAACTCTGCCACGCAAATTTCAGAGGAAAATTAATTTAGGTGGCCAGAAGCTTTCATCAAGTCAAGGAACAGAGGTCTTGAAAAAATTTTTTTTAATTGCCGACATTGTGTCTAAACCAAATTTTTAGATGTTAGAGACCGCTAAGGATCTTGCTCTACTCCTTAAAATACACTGTGAACTTGCATGGGTCTTATAATATTTTGCTGTTTATAAAAGTAAATCAAATAATTTTAAAGAGTCCACTTAGGAGTTGTTTAAGGAAGACTAGTTTGAATGGAATTAAGAAGATGATAATGCTCCATACAGAAAAGATAGCCTAAGCATTGAGGGTAGGGCAGAAGGAAGACATTAAAAGACAGACTAGTGCACAATTAAATTTCTATTAATAAAAATTAATAAATTTTATTATAGCTGTAATTTTTATTATAGCAATAATGATGTCCAAGGATTGTATAAATATTATTTTACCAAATTTAACTTGTAAATATTTTTTGCTTTGTTTCAGTGGTGCCCTAGAAAACTCTAAGCAGGAATGCTGTATTTATATGAAATTGTATAGAATGGTTCAAAACCTATTGCAAGGTCATAGTTTCCTATTAAATTATATTATAATTCTTAATTTAGGAATATGAACACATAGTATTTACAGAACAATCTAAATCACTCTGCACCTGACAAGACTTCAGGAGATACATCTTTTACTATAATATTTTTCCCAGAATGCTTGCTTCATGTCTACACAGAAATAGCCCCTGAAATGTCAAAGAATATGGAGTCTTGGTGGTTGCTTGTAAGATTACAAGTTGCCAGACTCTCACTTCAGAACAACTGCAAGGCCAGATGACAATCAGATTTCTCTCTTAATTACTTCTGCTGCAGAGTCAAAGTATATGCCCAGCTTGTGCTGAAATCATGTCGTGCTACATCGAGCTGATACGTGTCAAGGGACTGTGTCCTTCATTCTCTACCAATATTCAGAGGTATCAACAAGGATAAATTCAGTATGGGGATTGTAGCAAGTTCTGAGACCTCACTTGATATATGTACATATGCATGTCAACCTAGATAATATACTTGGGCATGGCAGGAAAAAAAGAACATAAATCACTGTCAAGACATTGCTGCTGTACTCCCTGGAAAAGTCACGGTGCTTTACTGCTTTACTGAATCCAGGTGCCATTTTTTTCCAAATGAGATTTTGATGAAGAATTATTATCTCTGAAAGTGGTTTAACCCCAAGCCCTTATCCTTTTGACTACCACTTCAAAACATGTTCTAAGTAATAAAGTAACCTCACAGAGATTACAACCTCACAGGCATTAGCTAAATCCAACTTGAAATGAACACAAGAAGCCAATGGTATTTGTCAATCTGGCTTGCTTATGAAGTCAGACTATATTTTCTCTCTAAATGTAATTTTTAACCTGTTGGCCACTTACATGTTTGCTTTTAAGAAACAAGCATACTTTTCCTTTCATTAGGCTAAACGTTGAAAATAATTTTGAAGTACAAACAGCATCAGACAGTAACAATGCTAAAGGGTGTGAGAGATCCAGAAGGTGTAGCTTAGGTTGATACGACTTCTGAAACACAGAAAAATGAATTTCTCCTAAGTGCTTGGAGCCGGAACCTTAGCTTTTAAAAATAGACCATTAGAAAAAAAAATGAAATAAAAGCTACTTCTGGGAGCTGCAGTCTTTCTCAGGATCAGTGTTTTGCCACCTTTACACATGAATACATAATCTGTGAACAAATCAGAATCCGATAACAGAATGAGCTATACAGGTCTGACATTAAAAATTTTACAGAACCATTACCTTATGATGTCTTTCAAAGCTGAAATATACACTGAACAACATCCACAAATCACTGAGTCAATTGAAAAATGTAAGCAGGGAAAGCTTTATATACTAGCAATCCTATACAACTGCTCAAGAAAGGCAATCATATCTGTACTGTGTCTTATTTTCTAAGACCAAATGAAGCATAGCTTCTTTTAGTATCACTCAAATTGGCCATTTTCTTCCATGGCTTCATGTTCTATTATTTGTGTCACTGTAGCTAGAAATGCAGGATTTATTCAGGAACAATACTTTATCAATTGTGAAACACAAAGCATAGCCCAGTCTCACAGCGCATACGCTTCAAATAATATTCGACATATCATCTTATGTATAGATGTGTAAGAACTGGTAGCTGGAATTAGGAACTTTAGTCATAGCTATTAAACATTAAGAACCATTTTGCTTATATATTCTCATATTTTTCATTTTCTGTTTCATTTTCAGTGTTATTTTATTGCATTAGTTTACAATGGGAAGACAATCACAGGAAATCTGTCTTTGATACAGTCCTCCTTCTCATCTTAATAGAGAATATGAGTGAAGCATTTCAGGCCAGTAACAATTTCCCCAAACTTCTACCACCTTTCCCTCTCAGTTAAAAAGGTGGACAGTACTGTTTTCTTTCAGTTTACTTGAAAAAAATCTGCTCAAATAATCCTGCTTCCATCTTATATATTTCATTTGGAGGCTAAAACTAAACCTACAGTTGCTCTTTAAGCCATTGCAGAGAATCCTAGCCCCAAGCTATTTGAAGAGGGAAGAAAAAAAAATAAATTTCAAAATCCCAAATAGATTTTATTTTACATGTTCTCAAGGTCTTTAAAGCATCACTGACACAGAGGTATAAAAATTACATAACTTTTCCAGTTGAAAGACAGGAAACTCCAAGATGAGGTCTTTCCTTTGTCATAGAATCATAGAATCAGCTGGGTTGGAAGGGACCTCAGAGATCATCAAGTCCAACCCTTGACCACTACTGCTGCAGTTACTAGACCATGGCACTGAGTGCCACATCCAGTCTCTTTTTAAATATCTCCAGGGACAGAGAATCCACTACTTCCCTGGGCAGCCCATTCCAATGTCTGATCACCCTCTCCATAAAGAAATTCTTTCTAATATACAACCTAAACTTCCCCTGGCACAACTTAAGTCCATGCCCTCTTGTTGAAAGTTGCCTGGGAGAAGAGCCCAACCCCCCCCTGGCTCCAGCCTCCTTTCAGGGAGTTGTAGAGAGCGATGAGGTCTCCCCTGAGCCTCCTCTTCTCCAGGCTGAACACCCCCAGCTCCCTCAGCCTCTCCTCACAGGACTTGTGCTGGAGTCCCTTCACCAGCCTGGTTGCCCTCCTTTGGACCTGCTCCAGGACCTCAATCTCCTTCCTGAACTGAGGGGCCCAGAACTGGACACAGGACTCGAGCTGTGGCCTCACCAGGGCTGAGTACAGGGGCGAATCACTTCCCTGGACCTGCTGGCCACGCTGTTCCTGATCCAGGCCAGGATGCCATTGGCCTTCTTGGCCACCTGGGCACACTGCTGGCTCCTGTTCAGCTTCCTGTCAATCCAGACTCCCAGGTCCCTCTCTGCCTGGCTGCTCTCCAGACGATTATAAACAATGTAGAACAATTATAAACAATGTTGATTATAAACAATGGAGAACATCTGTACTCGTGCACTACAGATCTCGTGGTTTCTGTGGATGAGCTACAGGGCAGCTTTGCTCACCTGCTGAGCCAGTCATGGCATTGGCACATTGGCTTTGTTCCCAAAAACCGTCTCTTTAGTATCTCTAGAAGTCAAAAGCTCATCACTGATTGTGAACAAAGACACTTTTCTTTAAGGGGAACTTTCATTACATGTTACTAGGAAAAAAATATGCCTAAGTCTCATGTTCTCAAAGTAACTCTTCTGATACATGTGGGATAAAAAAATATTTGAGAGGCAAACCACATGGCAGAGACAAGATTAGCTGGGTTTATGTATTGGGGTAGAAGCTAGTACCTAGAAGAAATACGGTTCAGTGTTATGGGTTCAATGTGGAGTTACCGTGAAGAGCTAAGGATGCACTGAAATGAAAATGTTTAGACATTGGTGATATGAAAAAAGATGATGAGGCAAGTTGAAAGTTCATGTTTCACCTTTCTGCAGAATAAGCATGCCTCTCTGTGCATTAATATTAATACTCTTGGAGAATGCTTCTGTTTTAACATTGGTTGGCAGCAATGCTAGAAAAAAGTGAGGAAACCCTTTGGCTTTGACTCTGCACTCAAATCTCATGAGTTTAACTAGTAAAGGATATAAACTGAATGACTGTCAAGCCTCTATAACACAGGACAGGTGTTTCTAAAAGCATCTCTGATGCCTGACAAAACTGGTTAGAAGAACAGACTTGTCAAAGAAAGGCCACAGAGACAGGAGAAATGTTTGATCCTGTGTCAAGGAGAAATATACAGTAAAAGTCAAAGAGGGAAGTAAAAAAGAAAGGCTTCACAGGTTTCTTGTGAAGTGGCTAAAATACATCAAAGGATTTTCAATTACAAGTTTTTTCTCCCCATGTAACTAAGAGACTGGCCAGAATTTCTGCTTGCATTTTGCCAATCTAGTTTTATTGCAGATGCCTATGCACACAGCTGCTCACATTTACAGCTCTGCAATTTAGCAGTCAGTCTGGTCCCATGAGAGCCTGAGCATTCCTGCTTTTCATAAAAGAGGAGTAGGAGGTGCTGATCATACTTCAGTCACGATCCCACTTCTTATTACAGATAAGATAGTTGCGACCTCTCATATCAAAGCACTTTTAATTTCTGCAATCATTAAGACAAATATCCATTGAGGTGAGTTATCCACATAAAAAAAATCTTGATTTCTCATCTGCATTTTGTGTTACGTGGACATCTGCTATTCAGAAAAAAAATGGATAACACTCGATGACAAACCTGTCAAGATAAAAACAAAAAAAAAACCAAACGCCAAAAAACAACACCAAGAAAACCAAACAAAAACCAACCAACCTCCGCCACCCCCCCAAAAAAAAGAAAAAAAAAGAAAAAAAAAACCTCAGAAGACAAAAAAAAAAATCCTACAAAGTTACTGCAGTCTCCTCCATCTGTAAGCTCACCAGACTTCACTGCCATCTGCAAAAGCTGTAAGGCATTATTGAAAGGGCAAAAATGATTAGGTGAAACTGTTAAAATTCCTGAGATTGCTAAATTCAGTTTTTTCTCATTCTTCATTCTGATTATTATTCAAATGCCTCCATCATCTTTGACATAATGGAAGCAATTTTTGGTGTTGTTTGAAAATGATAGCTCAGAAAAATGAAATAATATTAAATATCACAACTTGAGTGATATATATACTGCACTGCAAGACTTATGTAAAAGGCGGAGTATCAGCAAGTCATAAACATTCAAACCCAGTACAATACAGCCATAAAATATGTCGGGCAAACCTCAAAACACCAGTTGGCATACAAACTGCTTGACATGCGAATAGAAAAGTAGAAGTATTATTTAAAGCACTGTACACACAGAGGAACACTTGCAATACTTTGCACTACATTATGGAATCCAGGTAACTACTGGTAACACAAAGTTATATAGCTAACACCAAAGTTGATGCTGTGGGACTACTTTGAAGTTCAGCCATTTAGTGTGAGGTATTAGAAGGAATAAATTTAGTTTTCTATTTCAATTTACAGCTTGGAGGAGCAGTTTTCCTGCAAGGGAATATATCTCTGCCATCAACAGTGGGCCATAACAAATAGACCCCATTCCCTGCAACACCCATGACAGAAGAAAGATTAAATTCAATAAAAGTGGAACTCCCCAAATTGCAGCAATTGATTCATAATCTATTACATGAGGCAAATGATTTAGAAAGCTCTCTGTTCAGACAATGAAGGGAGTTAATATCTATAGGCTGAACTAGCATTCACGGTTTTTCTACATTAGCAAGGATGACTGATATATTTTTTATTGGCTTGGGCGTTATTATTCTTTTGAAACTTACATTTATGTCCAAAGACAAGCTGTAAAACAGAGCCTAGCAGATCTCTTCAGACTCACCACTTGTTATTAACAGATGACCTTCACATAGGTCTTAAAATATCTTGAATATGCAAACTCCATTATACTAGAACAGCTTCAGCCCCACAGGAGAGAAATAAAAATGACCTGTGAACCCTTCTATTACAATAATTATTCTAGATGAAAATATCAGCCATTTACAAAGTTTTGGTTTATTAGTATATTAATAAAATGTTATAGCAACACTCCTGTGGAAATATTGTGTTAGTATTTTTTAGTACATGCATTTGTGGCAAGTTTTCACTGTAAAACCCCCAGGTCTTACTGTATCTAGGGTCGTTCTCTAATCTCCAGCCTCTGCAAATCTGTATATCTTAGTCTCATTTCAATTTTTAGAAAGCTTAATTTCTGGCTTTCTGGTCTGCAGAGTAAAATCTGACAACTGCAGATACCAAAAGACAGATTTAAAAAAAAAAAAATTAAAAAAAAAAAAAGAATGAATTAATTATGTCAATGCTATCAGGGTTGCACCTAATAGCATTTGTCTTGAAGTACTTTTATTATTCATGTTTTGGTTGCAACACCTGAAAAGACAGGAACATTCTGGAGAAGAACCAGGAACAAACCAATGCCTGGATTACTGATACATGGAGCAGGGCTCATGTTTGGTCCTTTTCTGGAACAAACAAGAAATATCCTCACTGCTGCAATGGCAGGAGTCAGCACCAAGTTGAAGGATGACATTAGTTTTAGGCCACTGCAGAACAACATAGAAAAAGAGTTGCTTTCAGCACACAAACATAATTTTAATTTCCAGGCACATCCTGCCCTCCTTTTCAACTGCAGACTTCTCCTTGTATTGATAAAATCATCAGTAGAAGCCAGGGACAGCTACAGCATCTGTAGCACTTTTTCCTCTCACTCCTTAACTTCTCATCTCATGTGGCTTGGTTTCCAAAGCCAAGGTTTCAGACCTGGGCAGATGACAACAGGAATACCAGATGCTGTAGTTCAATGTAAAAATATCAGTCCTAGTAGGCTGGTTTTTATGCATTTTAACAGCAGCTGTTGACTACAATAGATTAGGCTTAATATGAAATATATTTTTCCACTTAGATAAGTAATAACAGTAAATTTGAACTGAGAGTCTGGAATTGCATGAAACATAACTTCCTGTTCAAAATGCTACTATGACCAAGGAAAAACACCCTTGTAAGTACACTGTGACCTTTCAGTGAGATGATACCAAGTCTATTATATGACTGCCATGGAACTCACAAGTCTCCAGTGAGGCTGATGGAACATAAACTTAACAGCAAGGCATCATCTGACATTAAAAAAAAAACACAAAAACCCAACCAACTAAAAGAAAACCAACAAACCAAAACAGCTGGAGGATAGTAAAGGCGAACATCATAATCACAGTGCATACTATGGAAACAGACAAAAAAGAAAAAAAGCTACATAATTCTTGCAGAAGCAATGCTGACTTGTAGGTGATGAAGAACACTTTAGAGGGGGAAAAAGAAGTAAGTTGGAATAGCATGAAAGTTTGAAGACTGAAACACATGGCAGTTCTGAAACAAAACATAGCTTTGACATGACTACAATTTATTCATGGAGCATAGCAATGTAATGCATCAGAGTTTGATCCTTATTTCTGGACTCACAGCCCTTTCATGGGTTTATTTCCTCTATTATCACACCACCTACCATATGTTAATCTTATCTGTATTATCCTGATAAGTTAATCAGGAACTCAAAACTGTGATGGCAGGAGCTCACTGCTCAGCTGGACTGGCAAAGGATGAATAAATCCAGAAGCTGCTGTAGGACAGCAGCTAAGCAAAGGCACAACCTTCATGTGTCTGGGATAAGACACAAGCTTTCTCTTGTTCCATGGCATGGTGCTTGGGGACATATGCCTGAAAACCTTATTTTGGGTGTACTCTTACCTTTTCCAGAACACCCTTTGAGAACATGCCCATGCTGGTCATGATGCTGTAGCCACCAAACCACTGTATGTGCCATTTAACCAGTGTTCTAGGTAAATGTTGTTCTAACATTAACACATTGTTAGAACATGTTGTTCTACACATTAACTCAAATGCTTACAAGCTTACTTTATGTAGGCAGACCTTTAAAAGCAGCTTGTTTTCAAAACCTGTAGGTAAATCAGAACAGGCGATGACTGAAAATGAGTTTTTAGAGTCTTTGGAGATCTAGATCAGGCCCTCAGCTGGGAGCTGTAAACAACAGATAATGCCTGAGGGGGAAAAATGAAACTGTGGGTGGATTTACTGTGTGTAGCTTGATACAGTGAAAGCAGGTGCAGTGACATGTCTTCATTATTACTTAATCTTTCCATCTCATAGACATGGGGATGGGGGACAATGATGGGGATTGGAACTGTGGTGCAGTACTGAACAGAGATAATCTAATTTAATTTAGTGTCTGCATCTGTATTCGAACTCAGCTGTTCATGAAGCAAAACAAGAAAATACATTTTATCCCTTTTTAAACCAATTTTTGGCTGTTTCAACTATATAACTATGCTTCTCAGTGAAAATAAGATGCCAAAACCACTTTACGGAAACTTCCTTCTCAAAAAAAACCACCAAGCACAAAAACCTGAAGAAAGGCTGAAAGATGAAAAACTTATTTCATTCCAAGCATGGACTGGCTGCATATAAATTAATCATACAACATAGGGAAGGGAAGAGCAAAATTCCCTAAGATACAGTTGTGTCATGTATCACAAAACAAATTGAGGGCACACTGCAGTGGAATTCAGAATAAGTGACAGCAAAGGTGCAGTGTGGTAGCAAATGCATTTATGATTTAAAAAAATAAAATAAAATAATCAAGATTTGTTGATAATTGGCTCCAAAGAGAGGAAGAAAAAGAACTGCAGTATTTAACAGCACCTGCTCTCAGCCAGTCTATATTGTAAAGAACTGATACTGTCCTCCTTTCAGTGAGGGAGCGGATGCTACTTTTCTTCACAGAAGAAACATGGGAAATAATGCAAGAAGATCATATAATCTGAAAGTCATAGAATAAGATGAAGTCTTCAAGTCTTCATGAAGATGAAATCTTCATAAAAGAAAATCTGTTCTTTTCTCATGCCAGGTTTGTATTTCTGACCATTAAATCCCAAGAGGCTGCTTTAGCCTTCAGAAATAGAATAGGGCCCTTGTAATGGCACTGTAACGAATACTGAATAGAGGAATGTAAAGAGTACCAAACATCTGTCATAGATACAGTCTTGTAGACGAAACAGGATCTCAGGGCATCTTTAGATGCCATACAGTATTCAAAGAAAAGATCACAAACTGCATCCAGCCTCTGCAGAAGTCCACTAGAGTAAAGGAAGAGGCTACTTCATCCTAATTTACCTAGCCTGCCCAGGAGCTATGCAGGATATTCCACACAAATTACACCATTGCCCTCTTCCTACAGAAAAGTGAGAGAGAGAAAAAAAAAAGAAGTATCCAAATCAAAATAGGCAAATTGCCAGAACTAACTGCTGCTGCCCACAACATTTTGCTGGGTCATTCACAACATGCCACTTACAGTCTCGGCTTGCAAAGAATCCCATGGTAAGCTGAGGCTGTTCAAACCTGACAGCACAAGTGCACAGAGGCTGCTCTGAGTGTTAGTAAAATATACATTATAAGCAGTCCCTTCTCTTTTTCCTGTTTAATCTCTCTTAAAGGGAGGTAGGCTTCTACTAGATTGCAGCCTGAAGTTATTTTTTTTTTCCACACACAGGTTTACATATGTTCAAGTTTCACTTTGGAGGAAACTTCATAGATACCCAGTGACTGGACACCAAGAGATTGACTCGAGAATTGCTGCTGTAAGTCTTCACAAAGTATTTGTATAGAGGAAGGTTCCTCTGTTATCTTTTAAAATTCATTATTTGAAAACTGAAGTGTTTTGGTTAATTTGTAAAGGCATAGATTTACAGCTGTGCAACATATTTTCAAAAAAGATAACAAAATCATACTCTGAGATTGGAGTTCTCAAGATAACACCCCAGTTTCATAAAAATTCTGGTAAAATAAAAAAAAAAAACAAACAACAAAAAAACCCACAAGATGGTCGTCATAATTAAATGCAAGTTGAATGCAGCAGCTCCATTATGTAAAGGAAAAGAGATATCGGCATGCTAGCCAGGTTGCATTTTGCACTCACATTTCCTCAACTCTCAGAGCTATTGCACAGCAGGCAGTTAGCTCACCCTAATTACTGCCAGGGAGGCCCAAATGCTTTTGTCAGCTCTTCAAGCACAGAAGAAGATTACCAGCAGACAAGCCAGCCATAGGATCAAAGATGGCTCCTAACAGGAGACTTGTAAAAAATCCGCTAATACTTATGTTCTCTGCTGAATGGAACAAAATCTAAAAACCTTACAAATCTGAGATCAAGCCCGATTATCCATATACAGGATTATCTTCAATGCTGAAGAGACAAATGCATATGCAGGCAATTAAAGAGAGAGTTATTGTAATGAAACCCTTTTTCATGCAATTTGGTGAGATACAAAGCGCTGCCCTAAGCATATATAAAGATATAGCACTGGTCATGCAGTTGACGTGCCTGCTCACCAAAAGGAAGAGCTGTGGCAAAAAGATGTGGGGTCCACAGCCACGAGCAGCTTCATTCTCTCACTGACTCCAGCAGCAGAGGAGGCTGGGCCCAAGGGATGCCACTGCTTACCTACACGGATACTCTGAATGATGTAAAAGCAATTATTATTTCCACATTTTGAAATTACATGGAGAGGATCCTCCATTCTCTTGCAAATTGAATTTCACAAGCCTTCAAAGCAATTCAGCTTAAGCTTGAGACATAGACTCAGCGGCCACTCTTTATCCGACAGTGGTAGGGGAAGCCAATGAGTGTTATCACTCATTTCAGCAGCTGGTGGAAGCCAGCACAAATCCCCTATCACCACAGAAAATAAAGTTACCTTTTTTTCCCCTTCCTTTGCATGAGAGAAGAAAAAAAAAAAACACCAAAACTATTTGTTTGAAAATTAGGACTGCAGCTTAAACCTGTGATGGTTTCTTATTTTCAGCTATAAGACTTAAAAAAATGACAAACCTAATGCAGCTTACGGTTTCATGTGTTGTAAATCTGTAACCATTTACTGACTTATTTTATACAGTGAGCCTTGGCTGTGTCAAATACAGCTTTTAACTACAAAGATAGCCCCAGGAGATCTGAGGTCTCCCATGCCCTGTCTCTGCTGATTACTAATTTTGAACAAGTCACTTCAGCTTCTTTGTCTCTGCAAAATAACAGAGCAAATCAATCTCCTTTGCAAAAGTCACAGAGGCACATTGAATGGAAAGGGTGTGTTAAAAGTAAAATATTAGTGTTATTGTCATTACTTCACTAGAAGCATGATCCAATTTTGAGCAAAAGAACATTAGAAAATTAGAAGAGAGGAATCTCTTGATGACATAAAAGCTCCTTTAAATATTTAGGGCATGACTTCAGAGCTACATGCCCACCTTCCATGCGCTGGCTGCCCTTTACCCACCCCTCCAGAAAGGGACATAAGCCCTGTGCCACATCTGCAAGGCCTGTGCAAATCTCAGATAACACAGGGCATCAAAAATGGCATAAATGCCTCAATATAGGCAACTGTCTTGAGTCTCACATGACTTCAGGCAATGCTCAAGCAATATTCAAATCAGAAAATGGGTCAGCAAACTAAAAACACTACCTGAAATGATGGGATAATATTCCAGGGAAAGAGAGAGCCTTATCCCAGTACAAATTCTATTGCTCTTAATTTGTCTTGTATAAACAAACATTAAGTTTGGACTTAAATCATTGACATTTGCATATTACACAGCACAAAATATTGACACCTATCTGAGTAGCTTATGGTTGACAGGGCTGACCATAAACCCAGATGGTTTGCTGCCACATTTCTTCATTTGAAACTCTCAGCTCAATAGCACCTAGTTTCATTTTTCTTTCAAAGCTTTATCTATCTTGGTGGTTGTGGTAAGGTATATTAAATCCACTCACATACCTTTGTTTAAAACTTCTTGTTCTTTCAGTCAAAACTCTGTCTCCCTAATCTTTGGTGCTGTCACCTTTAACTTTAAACTTCCTCTTTCATGCTTCAAACTTATTTGTCTTGTTTCAAATTTATGTATGAAGAAATAAGAGTGCTGAATGTCTTTTCAAAACACAGTCTACCTTTGAGGTAGTGCCTAGAAACAGTTTTGTGATTTGCAGTCAATAGAGCTGTACCACGGCCACTGAGAATTTGGCTTGATGCCTGCTTCCAAGATAATACATATATCTGATCCAACATATTTCTGATCCAACACTCAGAGCATATTCATTTGTAAGCAAAACAAAATTTTAAGAAAGATATTTGTCTGCTTTAAATTGTACGTTTCGTCCTTTGAGAAGCAGTTCCTCTCAAAGAAACAAAAATGTGGTAGCTTTGACAATATTAAGAGACTTACTTAGGGAATTTGCAACAGATGTTCATCCTCCCTAGCCCACACGTTACAATCCCCTCTTGTTCAATAGTGGCTTCAAGTTATTCTGTGCAATGACTGCTTGTCACCCTGTGTGCTTTCAATGGGTATTGTCACTCCAGTTCCCAAAGTGCAAGTGAAAAACGCACTGCTTCCAGCATCAAATGAGAGTCTGCTGACAGCCTTTGGCAGAATAAGCCACATTTATCCCAGCTCTTTACAGTCAGACCTAGGAATTTGTAGAGAGCCATGGAAGTTTGTACTGAGGAAAGTTATACCAAAAGTTCTATTCTACTATAATATGCCGTAATATCAGCAGATCTGAGGTCTACTTTTATTCATGGTTGGGTGTATTCATGTTTTATGTGCTAGTACCTCATAACTTCTTCAGCTTTACCAAGCCTGTTATAACTATGAGACATTCTAAGAAGATTGATTTACCCTAACTCCTCAAAATGACTTAATTGTCCAAACTTCTTCTTTACAAAGAACAGCTTTGCAGCCCTTAAATACTTTCTATTCAAGATCCCACAGATCACTTCCCTCCCACAGTAAATTAGTTACAGGCTCTTCTGGTAAATATGGCAGCAGAGAACGTAATATAAAAACATGTCAATTATTCCTGTATTTTTAACTATCAGTAGTAGTGTGGTACAACAAGTGGCAAAAATAGAGGAGAGCCAACAAAGTAATGAGACATCATTTCTGCAGATCATCAGTAAATTCTCTGCTAGTCACTCAAATTATGAGAATGTTTGCTTTAATGATCATGAGCTATTTAAAACTAAGGAATCAGATAGCACTTTACATGCCCTATCCCCTGTGAGTGAGGTTTAGTAGAATGTAATTTACAAACATCCAACCTGGACAGAAATAAAACAATTTGTTCATTTCAAATTTTTATTACAAAACAGTGGCTCAGATATAAGAATCAAACCTCATGTCAAATCTTAATTAGAAAAATGAAAGAAAACAAAACTTCTGTAGAGGATGAATGAGAACTGATTTGGATTTTACCTTAAGTTCAGTCCTAGGCTAAGATGGCACAGGGATGGGCAGCATTATTTTTAATTTAGTTGCTCAAAACACATCTAAATCCTTTCCAAGTCCAGCATTTACTTAAACACATGTTTAAATAAAACAGCTATCTTTAAACACTGTTTTGAATAGGAATTCTTCTGCATACTAACGCCCAAATGTATCATCTGAAAAATCTCATATGCCTTATTCATCAGCAATAGATTTTATAAAAATTGCTTTTTACACTATTGAAAGAAAATAAAGCCATTTCAACTATTACATTCGATACTCAGATAATGCAGCATTACAGCTATACCTTACTGACTGCATTTGTAAATAAAATCATGTTCACATTCTGACTTCCACCCATGCCACTGCTTTTTTCTCTTCTTTGACCAAGAAAGAGGTAAAGGAAAGGCACCTGAGAGCTTTAGTCTAAATTCTAATTTGCTTATGTGGGCAAACAGATCTTCCTTGTTACCTGACTGAAATACCTGAATAGCTTCTTTAATGTTTCTTTTTCCCTTGACTCCAACTACACACATCATATGGGTACAGTTTCGTACTGCTGAACTTGCCTTGCCAAGACACCAAAATGAAAACCTGCCATTTTTGTTTGTTTTGCTAAGCAGATGATCAGCATGAGCAAAGTTTGCATATAATTCTGAGGAAAAGGTGTGCTTAAAGCCCAACCATTAATTGAAATAGGAGCATCTATCTTCAGAAAACAGAAAACAAAAAAGAAGCCACATCATTTTATAGAAATAGCCAGTAGAATATTTGGTCAGTTGAAAGTTCATCTAGTCTGGTATTCTTTCCTCATAATGATGAATAGCATATGCTTTTGGAAGAGCATAGGAATACAAAAAGGAGAAGCTAATACTTTCTCAGAATACCCTCCTAATCACCAACAGTTCAATGCTCAAGACTTCTCAACTGACAAATCCAAGACTTTTTATACATCACAAACATTTAGGGATAGACAAATGGTATGCTTTGATGTTGGGAGGCCTGTAGTAACTATTGATGACTAGAAATAATGTGAAAGGCTCTTCTCAGCAATGTCCAATGATAGGACAAGGGGCAATGGGTGCAATGGGGCAATGGGTGCAGCATAGCAGGTTCCATATAAACACAATGAAAAGCTTTTTCACTGTGAGGCGGCAGAGCACTGGAACAGGCTGCCCAGTGAGGCTGTGAAGTCTCTGGAGACATTCAACACCTGCCTGGACATGTTCCTATGTGACTTCCCGTAGGTGACCCTGCTCTGGCAGGGGGGTTGGACTAGAAGATCTCCAGAGATTGCTTTCAATCCCTCCCATTCTGTGATTGTGTGAAAGTAACATAGTCAATGTATGAGCTCCACTGCACATTGTAACCAGAAAACAAGGTATTTATCCCACGAGCTTTATCAGTATCCCTTGAATAGGGCTGTTGTCCTCACCACTATCAGCATCCTACAATTCAGAAATGGTGAAGTCCTGTTAAGTGATCTAGCTCATTTTACCATCAACTCAGGAATAACGAAGCAAAACTACAATATGCCTCTTGTGATGTTCAACACCAATTCAGATCACCTCTTGTTGCTTCTTAAACATTGGTGAATCTTCCATCTGCTGTGATTATCAACGTTACTCAGTATTAATCATAATAATTTTTATATTGCACTAGAAAGAAAGTGAAATTGCCATAGGGTGGAATTATCATGTCAGATATCCATTAACTTCCTTATAATTTAAGTGGGTTTGCCCCACACTGTGTGATTTTCTTTAGAGGCTCACCTCCAAAGAGTTACCTGTATAATACTGGACAAAAGGATAATGGTTTCTGTTTCTGTGGAGACTCATAGTACTACAAAACTACTGCAAAAGTTAAAATGCTAAGATTGGTTAAGATGAAAGACGAAGCACTGCCACAAGAGATTTATGAAGCTTTACAGACACTTGATTAGAAACACTAGGCTGATCTCAGCCATTTATGTCTAATTAGATGAATATACACTCAAAACATTTTTTGAACTCTGTCTTGTTTGAATTTTTTTTTATTTTGTTTTATTTTTAATTTGCCTGAACTTAAAGGTAATGAACTAAAAAAAGTTTCCAACAGACATAGATTTGAACAAGAGTTTCCTTTCCTTTGATCTTGTTATGTTACTGATAAAAATTGAAATACTATTTTGGGTTATCCCAAATGATTCTTCCATTGATCATTTCATTGAGGAAAACAATAATCACATTCTAAACCCTCCTCTCCTGCTAGTTGTGTATATGGTTTTACCCATGACTGCTTATTCCATAAAGAAAATGCCACAACTGCCTTTATCTATCATTTACTTTCAATATGGATGTTTGGATTACTCTAGAAAATATTAGTTCTTAGGCTATTCCTGCACACGATAATTCAGGCTACCAGCGTCTACTTCAGGGACAGGAAATGTCAACATCAGTGAAATTATCAGGAAAATATTTTAAGTGTTTATGATATTGTGGTTGCAGTTGGTCATCGCTACAAAAATATAACTACAAAAATTATGCAAATACTTGTAGGTTTTAGAAGGCAAGAAATATCTAGCTAGCACTGCTATTCTAAACCGTGGCATGGTATCAAAGGTATTGCTTAATGCTTCAGTATGGATTAAGTAAGTTAATTAGCAAGTCCATCACACATAGAAAAAATGTACTCAGACTGTTATATTCCCTGCCTCTGGGAGCCTGGAATTAAACAATTAAGTCTTAGTATTAATGTAAGGAATTATCAGCTTTACTGAAGACATTCAATGTACCTGGATGTCCCTAAAGAATTTGGTAAAACTTTCAGTGACTTAATTTAGTGAATTTGTGGTCTTGTGTAACTTAAAGGCTGGATCTTCAAAAGTTTTCAAAAAATATGTCCAGACAGAAATAGACAGAAGGAAGGGGGGGATGTTCTCTTAGGGCTTTATACTTATTAACACCAGCATATTTGAGAAAGTCACAGGAGAATTTGGATATGAGAAAAAAAAGCAAATTACCAATTTCTGAATCAGTGGAGTCACCTTTGGCTACAGAGATACCAGAATCTCACTCTTCCCAGCATTATCACAGCATCTGCTCAGCACATATTCTAAAACTCTGCTTAAAACCCTGAAAATAATATGCAAGTGTAACTTAAGATATGTCTAAGGCCATCTATTATGACCTCATCCTTTTCTTTTTTTAAGCAGGAAAATGTCAGAATAAACGTGTTCTCTATATTTATAGTGTTATGCTGGGGGCTAGGCAAAACCTCATGCAAGCTGATGGGCATTTCAACAACCCTGTCAGAGTCTTCAGTTTTGCTTTTTGACAGTATCCACCTACAAAATTCCAAACATTTAGTATGTGGCTATAAAATCAGTAGGACTGATATTTCACAACAGTGCATTGTGAAAGGGACCAGCCAGTGTGGCAGCACATTTAGGCTCTGCTTTGTCACAAGTGGCTACTTGCTCTGGTTCTCACTCCTGGATGAGGACAGTCACCCTCCAACTCAATTGACTTTCATTTCCCTCTGCGTTGAGGAATCATACACAAAAGTAAGAAACAGAATGTATTATTTTGTGCTTTCTGAAAGGGAATTGTGTGAGCCAAGTATGTAAAACACACAGTACTTCAGTAATAGAAATTCACCAAAGGAATTGGTAAATGAGATCTTCAGGCTTACTGCCACTCCAGTGGGTGATAAGGGGAGTGAATGACTATTGCTTTCTTTTCACAGGAGAATAGCAGCTCTCAGACACAGTGCAAAGATTTCTACCCTGCAAGGCTAATGAAATCAGTAGAGACTTTAACACCCCAGTCTTTTCAGCCATCCCAAATGGAGAAAAGTGCAGCACAGCTATGTGACTGTGTAGTGATAGTGACACTTCAACAGCCTCTTGTTCCACCTGGGTGGAAAAATCACACATCTGTATAATCCCGATGTAATGATGTTTGTTTATTACGATGGGAGGCACTGTGGGGGACCAGCAGAGGGATACAGAATATGAAATAGAACCAAGCAGCACTTCATATAAAAGGATCCTTCCTAAAAAAGTGGTCGGAAAAAATTGCTGCTGGATGCAAGGGAAATATTTCTCCAACAATAAATCACTGGTTAAATTTGGGGGTGACTTTGCTCAGTGGCCATTACATACTATATCTCATATCATGCAAAAGGTTCTTTTAGGCCACTACAGTGCTAATGTGACAAGAGCAATGTATTAGGAAAAAAGAATAGCAGCATGCTATGAAAAAACACTAGTATCAAGTTAGCGTTTTCTCTACAAAAAATTAAAATTCACCACATTTGAAAATTGCAGTGAGATAGAATTTGTGACTGGAAAACACTAATTTGGAATTTTAAAAAACCCAACACATAATAAGGCAAACTTTGATACATGATCTTAGTTATTTGAACATGAAAGTTCATGAAAGTTCAATAAAACTCAACCTGCAAGTGGCGTCAGATCTTTTTTTCCCAAATTGAACTTAAAACGAAACATTGATTTGCAACCAACTAATCAATGATTTAGACAAGGATCTTGAGGTTCTTTGCATACTACCAACACTGTAATATAATTTTAAAACGTTTTTTCCCTGTGACTACACATTGTAGGGGGTATTTTCAAAGGAGTGCTTAAGGTTTTACATGTATCTCACTGGCTTAATAGAAATCTCACAGTTTGGCTGCCTTTGTGAGGGGCTGGAAATGTATCCCAGTCATCTTTCACACTAAATAGCAATAAATAAAGGATGTCAATGGAGGAATGCCAGCCAGAGTGAGAAACTTCCAAGTTTGCGTTAATTCTTTAAAACTCCATTGCCAACTCAAAGTAACAATTCACAGAGTGAAATGGAGAGGATTGCCTCCATGCTGCTCCTTCTCAGGTAATGTCTCTGAAAGGCTGGGATTTGCAGCATGGCTCATGACTCTTGAAGCTAATCCACAGCAGAGATAAAGACAAAGCAGCCCATACATAAGTTGGTCTTTTATGGACTCTATGGTGCAGCAGATGTGAAGTGTCATTGCTGATCAGGTCCAGGCATTTTTATGCCTTTAGTTTCTCAAGCAACTGGTCATGATTTGCCTTTGGTTACCCAACTTGGTGTGTTACAAAATGTCTGTGTGAACCCTCCGTCTATAATGAACACCATCAACTAAAAGTGAGTCTTATCCTTTATGTCCGGCACAAAGATCTGGTTTTAGAGGTGAAATTCTCCCCAGACTATAAAGCTAACTGCATGTTATTTAGGAGCTCACTGGCAAGGCTGCATGCACAAAAGCATGTATTAAGTAATTTGGATACTCTGATGTAGCATTTATATATAGAAATATCTTGGATAAGATTTTCAAAAACATTGAAGTAATATAGAAATATTAATGAGTTTGAGGGAATTTTTGAAAACCTTATCCTTAGTACATATTTTCTTTAATCTTTGCTTAAAGAACTATGGGGAAAATATGGCTCTGCAGAATGCAACAGAGAACCAAGTAGGCACCAGAACTTACACTATTAGGCTTCTCTGTGAGCTTAATGGCCTTGAAATCTTTCTGCCAATGAAAGATTTGACCACATTGGTTGAAGGACTCAGTATTTATTAAGAGGGACAGACAGACAACCATGCCGTCACATAAGTCCTGCTTGAAAACAACAAACCAATCAGCCTACACAACATACAGGCATGCTAAAAAGCTGCATTTCTAAAGCCACCCTATTTCTGGAACTTCAGTGCCCCAAGTATTTTGCAGGAGAACAGGAAAATCATATGTGATTGGGTAGCAAATACTAAAACATAAGTAGAGAATTTTAGTGTTTTACAGTATCCTATGTTATTTTTGGGGGATCCTAGCTGAGCATCAGAATTAACAAACAATTATGGTTTAAAATATTCAGTTATGAATAATCAATAATAATTAGGGGAAACTAAAAAAAGAAAAGTAGTCCAAGAGTTTAAACAAAAAAACCAACAAAAAAATTCAACCAAAAAAAACCCCAAAACAAAACAGGAAAAAAAAAAAAAAAAAAAAAAGGCAAATGTTTTCTGCACCTAGGTAGTTTTCTGTCTACCTGCAACTGAAACATGAGCACTCCCTGTTTCCATAACTACTGTGTTTGCATAAAGATCCTAGTGCAAATGAGATTTGTCCTTAACACTTGCATTCCTAAGGTTCTGTCATTAGGCAGGGATGTCTGGGTGCTGAGCACTGTGATGCTGGAAGCTATGGGATTCCTTTTGCACTAGTGAGCATCTCTTGAGTCAAATCCTTCTGATTTACCAGACGCTTGGGGAAGAGTTTTGCCCACTAGTGCTGATGAGCTGTAGACTTGTTGGTGTAAACCTGCAGAGGAAGAAGTGACAGCAATGCAGAGGCATGGAAAGAACCCAACTCCTGTATATAAGAACAGGCATTGCAAACCATAAAATTTAAACTGATATAAGTGGAAAATACTTCTCCTATTAACTACATTGATTTAAGGATTTGTGTGTCTCCATAAAATATATTTACATTTACTACCCTGTTTAAAAGTCATGTACTCACGTACCATTCTTAAAACAACTCTTTCTGTGGAAAACTTTCCTGGTTTTTTTTCAAATGCTCACTTATATTTGGCAGGTCAAGATACTGAGCCAGGCCTGTCATTGTCTGTGCTACAATAAATACCACTTATATATATCACTTAAATTTGCTGCTTCAATATGCATACAAAAACATACCCTTCACCTGATGTATGCCCTTCAAAACAACTGACCAAATTTCAGCTCATAAATTTAATATGAAGTCAATTTAATTCTTCTTGATTGAAAATTAGTGCCTATTGTTCCAAGACAAGCAATCTTCTCACAGTATATTGCAATTGTTGGTGAAGTGGTTTAGGGTTATTGATAAAAGCCTGTTCTGATGAGAACAAAGATGACTGCATGAATCCCTTATGAAAAATAAAAAAGCTATTTTGCACACAACTTTTAGAAGCGATTTCCAACACATGAGAGGAGAGGCTGCTCTGTGGATGAGTGGTCATAATCAAATCTGTAGAAAAGGATAAGTAGCGAGCATATTATTCTTGATTTATTACCACTTTATTTGTGACTTCCAGTTAATACAGCTATACCAAGCAATGCCAAAGGGATACTAGTGGCCTGATTGTGCTATTCTAATTCAGGCAAAACCCATACACAAAGTCTCTTTGAAGCTTTTCTGCTTCTGCCAGCTCTTGCAACTTTTATTGCCAGCATTGCAGCACTTGATGTTTTGCTTAACATTCTGGCTGCTGGAGGTATACAACGTGAATCTCTTTTGTTTTCAATTTTAAAAAGGAGTTTATTACCTTCATGATACAAGAAAAACACTTGCAAATGAGACTTTTTTTGAAAAAAAGAACTGAACTGCATCAGTGTACTTCATAACTTCACTGTAACTTCATAACAAGGATGATATTCTTAGACCAAATTAATGATTTTTGAGTCCCAGTGCATACTTGTGGTTCACCCAAAGTTAGCAACATGTAAACGCATATTTTCACTTAACAGAAGTCCTCTTCTTGTGACACTTAGAATTGTGGATTTCTTGTGTGGATTTCAAACAGCTCCTGCCATGGGTTCCCCCATGTGTCAATGGCAGAGAGAAGTAATGCAGAGAAAACCTCTCACTGACCACCCAACTGGTGCTGATTTTGCACCAATTGCCCAACTGCAACAGACTGGGCCACCCAGTCCTTAAATTGCCTGCTCCAGTCTACCATAAGACCATGGTGATCCTGCAGGTCACCTGTAGCTCAGGGGCTGCTCTCTGAAGAGCTTGGATCAAAAATTAGGCAGTAAACTATCCCTCCCATGATGGCTGCAAATCTCCATGTAGCTTGTTAACCCTGAACTGGTGCAATGGTTTCTTTATTTTCTTCTTCCTCCCACCAGTTTTCTTTTCTGCCTCCTTACCTGACCCCTTTTGTTTATTCTGTAAGCTATTTGAGGCAGGGGCTGTCATTTCCTATGTGTTTATGCAGTGCCTTGCATAAAGGCTGACAGCTCTAGATGCCTTTATAATCAAAGTGAGGGGAGAGAAGGGGGAGAGATTTTTAAGGCACTAAGGAAAATGAGGCATTCACCCCACTTGTTTGACATTCAATAGGCTTTGAGTACCTTTCTCCCCTTTGAAAAATTTACAAGTATAATAATTGAGATGTCAATCATCACCAAAACATACATTGTTAAAATATGACACAGCCTTCAAGCAGGGAAAACCTTCGTTTAGAGCAGAGTCACTATCAAAAAACATTTTTTTCCAGAAGCTCCAAGACTTAATTTGTGTAAAATCTTGCACAACAGTATTCAACATACTTTCTGCAAGTATCATGTCTATTTTGTATCATATACTGAATTAGTTAGATATCTGCTGAGAAGATCTGTCCATTTAAGCACTAATATTGTAGATTTTTTTTAAGAACATTTCCTATAAATAGATTTAAATTATCTTAAGTATTGTAGTCTTTAATTGAATTCAATACCTTTACAAATGGAGCAAACAATCTCTGACTGATTAGATCATTTGCTTCTATCCTATTTCAGACATGCACAGATTTGCAGTAACGTAAGATTCTTCATTAGCAATTGCTGTTCAGCTGCATATTTTCTTTGATAACCTAATTAATGCTAGAAAGGTTACTTTTCTTCTTGTGTACATTACACTACGTCAACGTAGTTAACACTCTGTAGAGGTTGTATGTAAATAAAAACAAGAAAAAACATTTAAAGTGCAAAAATGAATATGAATGCTGAAATTAAAAGTAGATTTTCCTTGAGATAATGAATGCCTTCATCTCTCAGTGACATCAAGATACAGAGTGATTACTCAGCCCCTGAAGCACAGACCGGTAGGAGTCCTATGGGTCACTACCACAGGAATTAATACATGCAGGTAGAATAAGAAAACAGGTGATAATGAAGAGAAGAAGTTATATACTCAATTTGATTTAGTATATCTGTGTTTTCCATGAGTATCACAGCCTCTTGCAGACAATTTTCAGCTTTGACTCTGGTAGGTTATCAATCTGTTCAAATTAAATCACATACCTGATTGCAAACTGCTTTCCAGTTTAATCCCTGACTAATTAAGTGTATAGTCTTAATGACAACAGAGATTCTAGCAGGCAGGACATTTAGACATAGCTGAAGTAAACCACTGTGTATTATTAGTGGAAAGAAGGGCTCTGTTATAGAATCAGGATGCATGTGCTGTAATGGCTAAACACTTCTCTCCAAAATTTTGATTTTGAGCTCTTAGATACAGAACTATTTCTAGCAAGTTGTTACAAATGGGCTGCATCAAGATTTCACACCAGCCAAGGTAGTAGGTGAGGAAAGGCTGACCTAGACCTTGACCCTCAGAACATGCTGTGCACCTCTGTATGCTCCTGGAGCTTGCCCAAGGCTCACAATAGTGCAACATCAAAGAGCAGAAGCTCATGGCATTGCAGCGTAGCCAGCTCAGCCATGAGGGAATGAAAAATGGCACAACTGTATTGAAGTCACTCAACTCCAGTGGCAGCAAGGTGCTGTAGAAGACTTAGGTAGATGCTCTGATAAAGTCAGTTAGGGACCACACTTAATTTCTGGCACCAGCCTAGAAACAGAAGATCTCTGGAAGATCTTTTTCCTTGATCAGCTGTTTCCCTTCTAAGTTTGTTAGCATAAAAAACTTTTTTGTTCTCTAAATATGCCACTGGAGAACGTCAAAAGAAAAAAAAAAAAAATCTCAGTGGCTAGACATCCAAACAAGTGAGTAAATCCTACTGGGGAATATTCCTGGAAACGGAGGCCAGCTGGCAAAGCAAGTGTACCAGTAAAATCCCATCGCTCACAGATCACGAAAGATGCCAACTGAGAATGATCCCTTCCTCTCAAATCATGCCTTGGATTTATCTGAGGGACTGACAGAGGCCAAAAGCATTCTCAGAACTGTTAGAAGAGTTTAACTTAGTTTAAAATTTTAATTTAGTAGCATTTAATTTAGTAGTCCAAATTCCTCCACACTATGAAGATATCCTGGACATTCTAAATGCATCTTCCTCTCTGCAAATTTGAAGATTTAAATGTCACTGCTGCAAAATACTGAGATCAGCCTAGCTGAATAATAAAGTAGGAGATACTATTTAAAACAGAACCAATAGCCTATTTAATAAAAACACTGTACCTTACTAAAATAATAATTGAAAGAACTGCAACCTATGATCTACAATGAATGCCATTGTTTAGAGGCAGCTGACTCCATGTATCTCTAGTTGGGTTTTAGTTGCCCCCTCCCCCTTTTTTTCTCCTGTGGCTTCTCATGTACTTTAAATAAACAAGGAAAATGCATAAAATCTCTCTGTGTTTGAAAATACAAGTCAAATTAATATTTTTAAAGCTCGCTTTTAAATTATATGTTCTGTTTCAGTTTATAGATAGTAGGTTTTAATTTTACACCACTTTAGTTTTCAGTCCATAGTATAAAATGTACCAAAATATTACAGACAGAAAAGTTCATTTTGAGTTTGATGATCTAATCAAATTCAAACTCTGAGATGAGTTTTTACAACAAAAACAGACAACTTGACCTCTGCCTCTGTCTAATCAGTATGTTCTCCTCCATTCTTGAGAAAATTAACCTCATTCATCATCTTTTGCTCTTGTTCCTCCCTATGGCTTATGACACTTTTTTTTTTCCTTGTTCTGCTTCTGGATGTCACAGCATAGCTGTCATGGCTTGATGGCATAGTGGTGCACAAGCAAACATGTGAACTATGTGAATATAAGAAAAATTTTTAGCAGTTGTACCTTTTTGTTTTATTGTTTTGTTTTGTTTTCTTTTTTTCTAGGCAGAATAAATATTAAAAAAATATCCTCTGCCACAGAAATGTCGGTTTAAGTTTTAGGTTTTTAAAGCGCAAAGTCTGAGTGCTGTTGTTACTCGCAGTAGCCACAAGATGAAGAAGGTACTTAATTCACTCACCTGTTTTTACCCACTTCTTTTCCTGATAATTAAATTCCCCCTAAAAATTATGCAGAAACCCTGACAAAACCTGAAAGCTACTAAATATATCCCTAGATTCATGAAATGCAAATAACGTCAAAAACCAGTAACAACAGCCTCTGATTCGAAACCCGAGTCATTCAGGATGCAGAGTGCTTTAATTTCCTCTGCTGCCATTGCTTCTTATAAGGAATTCTGCCCAAGATGATGATCAATCATGGGACTACAGAAATGCCTAATTCCTTCTTTTCCAGCATTTTCCAACTTTTTGTCTTCAAACCTCCTTCCTGTTTCCTCTTCAAAATGGGTCTCTTATGTCTACCACATGGATAAAGTCACCACTTCATTATCTCCAATTCCAGACATCCTGCATTCTTACACTGCAAATAATTTATATAACTCACTAAGAAAGAAAGAGTATTTAAAAATTTGCACCACTATGGAGGTGGGTGACAGGGCAATAAAACTTATCAAAAGCAAACTCTGAACTGGTAAATTTGCCTAATTTAGAAGAATAACAAGTCCTTACTTTCCCTCTAAATGCTGATCAACATTGCATCCATGAACATATAGTACAGAACTCTTGCCTGTAATTCATGCATTTCTTCAACAGGAATAATTTCATCTGCAGAGTGAACATGATATAGGAAGCCAAACTCAAAGATGGGAAAATATTTGCAAAAGGTGAGAAAGCCAACTAACCTGACCAATAGGTTCTTTTGTCGGGGCCTTTCCTCTTCTAGCAGTGCTTGTGGCCAAAGTGGTGGTTGTTTCCATGACTGACGTGGACATCTCAGATTGCATCGCTGTAGCTGTGGACTCAGTTGTCATAGAGGAAGGCACTTCACCAACAAGCCTCACATTTCCTTCTATCACGATGTTGGCATCATTTTCTGCTGCCATATTCAGAACTTTCAAGCCATTGTAGTAAAGACCAGAGAGCTGGCCTTGGAAAGGATGGCCACGTTCCTTGCCTCCAATTTTTATGGTTGCTTGGCTATTGAAGATTGTGAGCTGACGCCCTGTGAAAAAAATATTATATACATGCAAAAATGTTGACTGTGAACACTATACTCTACACGAGTGATAACAGATTTTCATGGGGTGAATAATGAGAGCAATAAACTATAAGAAAAGCATTTGACTCATAATTCATTGCTTTTTAATGAAGTGTCCATGAAATGCATAAATTTGGAGAACATTTGCATTTTTCTTAATTTATGATGTTTTTTGGTTTTGGTTTTGGTTTTTTTTGCTAAAAGGCCAATCAACTAGAGTTGCAAATGTGTCTAATACTACAAATTATACCCCTAACCCAACGTTAATCTTTTTGGTGTGTGTCAACAAATCCAAGTTTCCAATTCCTTAAGATTATTTTTTCCTCAAGTCTGACAGCATTTAAAGTTGTTTTTTTTCCACACAATACATCATAGGGTCTATAGCTTTAAGTATGCATTTATGTATGTATAGACATAAATATGTATATACACACAGAGAGACTTTATATATATGCAAACAAGTCACTAGGTCCAGCGAATTTTAAGGAATATGTTTTGCAGTAATCTGTCATGTATCTATATAAGTGAATGAAATATTGACATTTAAATTAAATGTTTCCTTTTTATATTTAAATGTTTATTTTCTTTAAACATCCACACTGAAAAGAAACATGGTTCACACTGAGTATTCAAAAATAGATGTCTGATTGGCTTTCAGCAAGGCTATCAATTAAAATAAAAGATTTTAGATGTAAAAGCGGCTTCAGAAATGATACACATACCGATGGAAAAATCATGGCACATTTCCATTAAACAGAGAAATCCTCAGCAACAGTACCACTCTTAGTAAATAGAATAGTCACTTTAGCAGATTGGTTTCTGCTCACAAAAAGCATGCACACAACTTTAAGTTCTGTTTTAATTAGTGTTTGTTCCAAAATCCCCTTAGAAGGTTGTAAACGTTAAAGGGACTTCATTTTGAATGGCAATTCATATTGCCCACTATTTAAGATACCTACAGTTTAAACAAAATTTTTTTTCAGGACCATAATGAAGATATCATAACTACATATATTTTTAGTTAATAATTTAGATGCTGGAACATGTAATATAATCTATGAATGATTTATAATTTTTGGTTAATGTTTGCTATGAGTACCTTCATAGATAGAGTTAGTGGATTATATTTAACAGTCCCTTTAACCTTAAGTTAACAGGGTAAGATTATTAAACAGCTGGTACTTCTAGAAATGTAGAGAAATTATTATACAAGGTATGCAAATATTACTCTATATTTTACTTTTTTAAATTTGTTTTTAATTTAGTTTTACTGAAATTTATTTTTTATGTTTATTAGTGTTACAATGAAGTACTACTTGGTTATGTTCAAATTATTTTTTTATTTGAAGTTTTAATCAATGTTTTTACCTTTGTCGAGTAGCCATTCATCAACTACTCGACCAAGTCGATATGGAATTCGCTGTCTAGCAATCGCCAGGCGCTCGTTATCATTGTTTCCTTTAAAGTTTAAAGAGACATTTCATTGGTTAAAATCTGTAAGGTCAAAGGTTAAAAGTTAATACTTAAAGCTTGAGCTATACAGTTGCCACATGATTTTTTGAAATTTGGAATTTTAAAAAGTGCTACCTAGAACAGTTCATGGTTCAGACTTTTCATTCATTCATTTATTTTATTTTAGCAAACAAAATTATTCCTATGTTAATTGAAAATTAGAAATCTGCATTTGAGCTAGGTTATTAAACTTATGTTATAGACAGACCCAAAAAACAAATTTAAACATCATCGAATGGCTTTACAAAAAATGATCATTGACCTTAGGGTTTTGTCTTTTTTGATGTTTCTTATTAACTAGTTAAACATGTTCAGGTGAAACAGGTTTAAGTTTTCAAAAGACATCCAACCTCTTACTCCAGGTTAGTCATTTAAAGAAGAACACCACCATTCTTAAACACCAGCTAAGGCACACTTCCTTCTGCTGTAACTTATTGCCTAGTCAGAAAAAATAATTCTTGTTCACTTCATTTAAAGAAATTCCAGAGATTCAAATATATGGTACAGACCAGACCAGAGTATTCACTGTTTCTACATTCTCATTGGACACACTGACAATGTCTTGAAGGAACACCAAGGCTTTGACAAAAGTGACTTGCTGAAAGGTAGCCTGGTTCTGTAACATGGAAGAGCTTTAGAATTTAGCAAGAGGCCATCTGTAGTGGGGTTTCATAAAAATAACAACTAACAAGAACTCAGCAACATGAAACATAAACTTATATTTGCAAACTTTATCTATTTTCAGTCTGCGCAGAAATCTTTGACTTCTTTATATAAATGACTTATATATTTGACTTCTTTAAATAAAACAATGAGGCAAAATAAGTTTAGGACAAGCAGAAAAATATCAGACAACAAGGAATAATTATAAAATTTCTTTAATTATTTATTTCTAACTATAGCCTTTTGTGCTTGAATGATACAGGTATCATCCCTTGGAAAACAATGTCCTCTACTTAAAACTTCTTACAGGAAATGTGAACAGAAATATTTCTTTTGATGTAAAGTTTTTTCATGGCAGTAATATTTTAGACCATTTTTTTTTTCTTTCATTGTATTGGTACGTATTAGTAAAGAATTAGTGAAAGAAAAAAGAGCCAGATGAGTAAAAAGCCTAATTTAGGTCCTAATAGAAAGCCAGTCCTACTAGCTCAAATGTTCACATTGTATTTGACTTCAAAAAGACCCCAACAGAGTCCTCTATCTGCAGTGGAAATGTAAGTAGAGGATGCAGTAGCCCACATAGTGCTTAGAAATACATGTTCCTGTGCTAGAAGGATCCTACTGCTAACCATCAAACCAAAGTATTATCCATATTTCAAAAATCCATGTTCAAATTTGTCAGACAATTATCCCCACTATCAGCATCACAAAAAATAGCAGGCTTTCAGTGAACAATCAGTAACATAGTCCCAAGAAATAGCAAGAGCAACAGCCTTTGTGCTAAAAAATTGTGGTGACTTTAGGCAGATACTTATTCTGCAATGCAAAAAAACTGTTAGTTTCTTAGTTTCACATCTCTCTTGTCTGTTTTAGCATGGACATAGCTCATTATGCCAAAATCTGATCTATTTTCTTTTGAGAGTGTGTCCTTTTCTACTTACGTTCCAGTGTACAATAATGGAATGATTTGGGTTGGAGGGACATTTGAAGGTCATCTAGTTCCAACCATCTTGCATAGGCAGGGAAATTTTCAATTAGACTGCCACATTCAACCTGACCTTAAGCACTTCTAATGATGGGGCATCTGCAACTTCTCTGGGCAAATAGGCTGTGTAGTTCCATATGCATGTTAGTATTAAAAAGTGAATCGTTATATGTATATGAATATGAAAAAAAAAATATGTGTATGACATAAAAACCCCGTGTATATGTTGGTTTATTTTCAACTTTCAGAAACACCACCTGTAAAACAGTAATTTACCGAAACCTTTTTTTCTGACTATCCAAAAACTGAAAATTTAGAATAAAAGGCTTCAGAACACAGCTGGTGATGTTGTGAGAATACAGAATGCCCCCTGTGGCCTATCACCACACGCCCTTGTACAAAGTCCCTCCTTTTCCTGTTGCCCCTTCAGGTACTGGAAGATCTCCCTAGAGCCTTCTCTTCCCCATACTAAACCACCCCAGTTCTCAGTCTGTCTTCAGAGGAGAGATACTCCAGCCCTCTGATCATCTTTGAGACTCTCCTTTGGATTTGATCCAGCCACTCCATGTCATTCTTGAAACAATGCTCTCAACTGCATTCCTTGAGAAGGCATTAAAATTTGTTGTTTATTCAACCAGTGGGTGGAAATCGGGTGCATTTGAAGGACCCTCTGCAGTCACCAGGCTGGGGATCCCTAATTCTATGACATCTTGTTACTGTAATTTCATTACTAACATGTGATTTACTCTACACAAAGTTTATTGCTGCCTCCACATGAATTGCTTGTCAGCTGCTCCACAACATCTCAATGGTGATCCTGGAAACTTCTATGTTAATTAATAGCATAAATTTAGTCTTGGCCAGTTTACACATTTCTATGAATTATTTAATTAAAAAGTCAAAGAATGGACATTTTCCGAGAATAGTGCACCCCATTATATTGTGATTCTATCTATAAATTATGTTTTATTCTAATAGCAGCTGTATTGCACCACTGGGAACAAAATACAAATGAAAAGTAAGAAAATAGTAATTTGGTTTATAAAGGTGGCACACATAAAAATTGCTGATTACATTAGCCCATCCCTCATTAGAGGAAAAATGCATCACAATTTGACACTATTACATTATCTTTTATTTGACAATAAAATTGGAAGGGCTAGGGGGAAGTGGTGTGGATCTTATCCAGCTTTAGTTTCAAGGAGAACACATATGTTTAGTGATGATGAAACCAGCAGATACACAGGTAACTTAACAACTAAATTTTTTAAAAAAAGGATAAATAGAAAACAACAAAAATCCTATTATTATGCTGTGAAAAACTCTCATCTTTTCCATAGCTGCTTCCTCCCAAACATCTAGTTAAGGTCATACATTCAGCAACAAGAAATCTGGATAGGCCCACTGATTTCAGTAAAGGCATGTGCACTTACTGCACCTGGTAATCTCATCCCCATAAGAAAACATAAATACCACATACTGTTTTTCTCAAGAGTATTCAGTGCACATTCTTCATGCTCCCTTTACTTATGGTTGTTTTTACCAATGTGGTAAACCACAAGGAACTTGTTCAGTAAAAACAATTCCATGAAGGTTAATAAATATTTGAAATTTTATTTCTGTTACCCATCTGAAAGATTGAGTGTGCTCTGGCAGGTATGCTTTTCAACCATAATTCATAAAAAACAAATTATGTGCCTAAACTTTAATTGTAGACAGCTATGTGACCATCTAGAATGACACTTCCTAGTTATATGACTGAGATTTCTTTGATTAAAAAAGCTAGGTAGAAATGATTCATCCAGGATGGGCACCATGACATTGTCTCCCTGATTGAATTCTAAATGGCCGAATTCTTCTGCCAAATAGATAATATTTTGTATCAACACAGTGTTAATTCTGTACAAGTAGAATGGCTTCAAGGGAATAACAATAATTTCTAAGAATCAAGGTAATCAGAGAGGAGCAGCAAAGGTCAAATCTTTTGAGTTACAGCTAAATCTTGTGGCAAGATTGAGAAGGAGCAGTCCAAAAAAACTTTAATCATACCTTTATATCTATAGGTCAGATGGGACAAACCAACTGTGTGAACTTCACTAATATGTATTTTATCCCTCCTGATTTATTATATTGTCAGTGCTGGAGTGTAATTCTATTTTGTCTCTGAAATAAAGGTGTCAGTTATTGATGTGAAATAGCAGCATCCTTGAAAGAGAGTAAGTAAGGCTGAAAATCGAGAGTCTGTGAAGAACAACCTAGACTAGAGAATATTTTCTTTGAAATAAACCCTTTAACAGAATACAAATTCACCTTGTTAGTCTCAGAGATCTGCTAGGGAAATAAATAACAAAGTGATAAAATCAAGGTCTCTTTCCATTTACAAACAACCTCTCCACCTAGTTTTCTCATCATGATCTTGAGACTGCTATTTCTGAATCACAATTCCCCTGATATCTGCAAGAGGAAGGCAGAGACCCATATCATTCCTCCAGATGCAGTTAGGGATGAAATTTGACTGAAGCATCAACTACATGGTCTGGCAGCAATGTGGTAGAGGAGCAAACAGTGCAAAAGAGTCTAACGTGGTGAAGCTAGAAAATAAAATCACTATTTTGGTAGTGATCCATAATAACGTTCTTTTGAATTGTCCATTATTATTATTGTGCACATGCACTAGTACCTACAAATAATGTTGAAATAAACAGCAGATCAAAAATTTGTACTACAGATGATTTTGCACATGCAGCTCACCCCTCGCATCAAAAGAGTGATATTTTAAATGATATCAATGGCAAGCACAAACTTCTACAGGATTTGCACTTAATTTTACCATCCTGGTGTCCACACTGGCTCCATGTCTTAGCCATAAGTGGATCTAAAGCTATAATAATATTTAAATTTAAATAGTTTTAAGGTGGTTTTAAGAACTCTGTGGCTCTGTCTCCATTGCTGTTTCATCAAAGACCCCTTAGAGAAGTCATTGTAGGGCTCCCCACCCACAAAGAATCATAGAATGGTTTGGGTTGGAAGAGACCTTAAAGATTTAGTGCTAAATGGGATTTATCCCTGCTAAATGGGCAGGAACACCTTCCACTAGACCAGGTTGTTCAAAGCCCCATGGAGCCTGACCTTGAACACTTCCAGGGACGAGGCAGCCCCAATTTACCTAGGCAACCTGTTCCAGTGTCTCACCACCCTCACACTAAAGAATTTCTTCCTAATGTCTAATCTATATCTACCCTCTTCCAGCTTAAAACCATTACCCCTTGACCTATTGCTACACACCCTTCTGAAAACACCACAGATTGTTTTAGCTCCTCTTCTGTTACTGGAAGGTGGCTATAAGATCTCCCCGGAGCATCCTGTTCTCCAGGCTGAACAACCCCACCTCTCTTGGCCTGTCTTCATAGGAGAGGTGCTCCAGCCTTCTGATCATCTACAAAACCCTCCTCTGGACACACTCTTACACACTCTGTATTGGTTGCTCCGGAACTGGACACAGTGCTCTATGTGGGGTTTCATGAGAGCAAAGTAAAGGGGACAAAAAGACCTTCCTTGACCTGCTGGTCATGATTCTTTTGATGCTGCCCAGGAAACAGTTAGCTTTCTGAGCTGCCAGTCCACATTGCTGGCTCATGTTGAGTTTCTTGTCAACTATGACCCCCAAATAATTTTTCTCAGAGCTTTTTTAGATCCAGTCTCCACCCAACCAATATTTATGTCTGGGGTTGTCCTGATCCAGGTGCAAAATCTTGCAATTGGCCTTGGTGAATTCATGAAGTTTGCAGGAAGCCACCTCTCAAGCCTGTCAAGGTCACTCTGGATGGAATCCCTTTCCTCTAGCGTGCCAACCTCACCACATAGTTTGGTAATGCTGTTGAAGCCGTGTCTTTTTCTGGTGCCAAAATATGACAACATTGCCTGTATAGGATGAAAAGTTGGGAGAGATGGAGGATGATACAATGGTCAGCTTCAAAGACTATTGTATGAAGAGTTACATATGCATAAGGTTGATTTGGGCCTTCTCCAGTGTTCAAAGGGACCATAGACATAAATTTGCTTGGATGTCTTCAACAAATCTTAGCATTGGTGTGGTGTGATGATTAAATTTCAAAGACACTCTAAAGTTAGAGAAAGAATCCATAGCAAATAAGCAACACTGCAATGCCTTACCTTATTCCCGAAGAGTTAAGCTATAAAAAAAAGAAACTACCACACGGTATGACTTCTCCATGAGGTATAATGTCTCCAAACTTGAAAATGTGAAATCTGACAAGTTCAAATTAAATGACCATATCATAATATGGCTTTTTTTACCCTAAAGGGACTCCTGAATTTCTTATTATGTACATTAAGTATTGCAAGAGAATGACTGACAGTAGTCTTCAAAGCAGGGTGAAATCTTCCACCTGTGGCTTATAACACTGCTAAACACCAAGGAAAACATGGATTGCCTCCAGGAAGAATACAATTACCAGATTTATTGAAAGATGTATGAGGAACTTGATTCCCACTCCAGTGATCCTACAGACTCTACCAAAACATCTCATGTTCACCTGTAAGCTCCTTGCTTCATGCTACCATATTAAAAAAACTAAATCATATTTTTACAACTTTCTACAGGACAAAACTCAGAACTCTCTTTAACTTCTCAGGGAGATCTGAACCTTCACTTAAAATCAACTACCTTTTGTCTTGTTTTGTTTTTAATTATTTTTCACAGGATTAATTAATAATTAAATGGAGGGCGTGCTTCCCTGACTCTCACTTCCTCTCTACAATGCAATATCTAGCTCAGTTTGTGCAGTTTTGAATTGCTTACTTTAAGAGATTGGTGCATATCAAAACAAGCAAGAGAAGATGAAAAGCAACAAGAAGGAGATAAGAAAACATAGGACTTGTCTGATAAATTAAAGCTTATGTTTTTTATCAGGAATTTTAAAAAGAACCCTTCTACTGCCCATGTAGCATTTAAAGAGCTAATATTGTACAGCTGCTGCTAAAATAGGGAGGAAAATTTATAGAAATCATTAAAGAAGAAGATTAAAGTATGAAAAATGAATTGTTATAAGTACAACACCATGACCCACATCACTCCAACAATGACATTTTGCAGTCCTCCAAGGTAAAAGGACTCTGAACTGTTTCTAAATCATAATGTCACAGCATTTAAGGTTACTTTTCCTATAGAAATTTAACCAGAAGTTGACTGTAAGTACTTTCTTATTCAATATGTATCTAACAGCTGGAAAATGGAGAATATTTCAGCTTACTGTATCCAAAATTAGCTGGGTCTGAGGTAGCAGCTACTGAGTTTGTTCTGACTTTAACCCAGATGGCAATCAGAATGATCCTCGTTTCATGTTACCAAAGAGGTGCTATACAGAATGTCTCTTGACAGCAATAATATTCACATTATATAAATGAACAATGGCAAATGGAAAACACTGTGCTCAGCTCTTATTTTAAATTTATATTGGTCTGTAACCCCATGAGTACTCAATATTCAGATAGAAGCCATCAATTATTAACTATGTGCAAGCCTCCTAATTAAGTTTAATCACACCGCAAGTTCTGAGGACAGAATAGGACAAACTGTCAAGAGGTCACATCATTGCATTTTATTGTAGTCACAGTTTTATTGTAGTATTGTATTGGAAAGGCTTTGGAAAATTCTGTATGTTTTTTCTATATATTATTTCTGTACCATTAGAAATTTTTAAAGTTACCTGGAACAATTTAAAAAAATTATTCTGGTGTTAGATTCTGCTCCTAGTTCTATGTTTCATAAGAGAAAACAGTTTGGCCTTCAGTTGTGCACACCAAAGCTGCTGCAATTGAACTGTTCTAGCAGACTGTTTGGAGGCAATACAGGGTGCACTGAGGATAGTTCCAGGCTCATTGCATGACCAAAGACATAAAAATGTTAGAAAGCCAAGGCAACCTGCATCAACCCTCATCGACAGCACACAACCAAACTTGACTGCAACTGCAAAAATTAAAAGCTATGATTTCATGTTCATTCATGAAGCATGTAAATGCTAGATTTAACCACAACTATGCCCCAAAGTTCTGGACCATGCAGGTGTTTTGTCACGCTCACTGCATCTGCTGAGGTTGCGTCAGCTCCTTCCCCTTAGGGATATTCATGATTAAACACAAGCCAGTGGAAACAACAGAAGTGAGATTATTTGGACAAGCTTTTGCCAAGGAGAAGTAACCAAAAGCACCCATACAGATAGAAAATGGCATTTAAGAGATAAAAATCTGTTTTGTGTCAGCAGTGCAGGAAAAAAAAGTAGCCCTTGGCCAAAGCAAACTCCAGACATTCAGTTCTGTCTAAAAGTGGCATTTCAATTTGTGTATTTATGACTTGCAGACATTTCACTATAAAAGAATAATCTATTTCAAATGGAAAGGTTTAAACTTGTACATATAGGAGGGCTTTTTTACATGCTTTTGGCAAGACATAGAAACAGAAACTGTAAATAATAGAAACAGATGCTCACAGAGATAAAAGCAGACGAGTGCTTTAGGACTGCAGAATTATAATGAGCAGTCCACCATGCAGTAGCATAATGGGTAGACTCCCAGCACATCACTGTAACTTTTATGAAGTACAGCTTTTTTTTTAAAAAAATCTGCCAAGTGTTTCCAATTAGCTAAGTATTTTCCTCTTGTGATTATGTTTCACTTCATTTTTTTGTGCAGTTTAACTGAAAATACTGACAATGTGAAAGTTATTTTCCCCTGAGATTCTGATTTTGAAAAAGTGCATTGCTCAAAGGCTCTTGATTTCTATGTCCAAAACTTCTAAAGTTTGATTCTGTGCTTAGGGACATGTTTTAGTGGTGGACTTAGTAGTGTCAGATTAACAGTTATACCTGATCTTGAAGGTCTTTCACAATCAAAACAATTCTATGCTTCTCTAATTTTATGATTTAGGAAGTTCTTAAGGGAGGGGAAAGATGGTTACCATAATATATTTATCACTTTACTGAAATCTATGCTTCATGACTTCTAGTATACTAGAAACAGGATAAAGACCCACTACTGAATAAAGCACATGTGAAGAGGGTAATTGTGAGAAAGGCTGTCGCAGTGTTACCAATAACTATGGAAAATCCACTTCAGTTCCTCCTTTTCTGCAAAATCATGCAAAGACAAGCTGAACATCAACCACAAAAACAAGTCTCAAGTGCCTTGCTTAATCATAGCCTGAAAAGGCCTTTGTAGCTATAGACCTCTTATTGGACGTTCTCAGATGACAGCTGGTGTCAAGGTAGCCCTGGGCAACTAGAAGAAAAAGCCACCAGCTCCAATGCCAGATCTATCATATGGATCTGATATCCAACAGTGAAACCATGTTATCCCAGTTTTTTTAAGCTCTTGACCAGAACACTCTTTCATTTGTTTTAAAGTTAACAAGGCCACATTTAAGATGGGGAATGGAAAGCTAGCAGCTAAATTTTGTGTAGGTCTAATTGTATGGGCTTGATTTGCAGAGTTAATCTGAATGAAAACAAATTAACAAAAAACACCCAAAACAAAACCACAGAATGAAAAAGCAATCAATTATGAATTACTGACGTGTATACAAAGTTGCAAAGAAATATGTAATTAATAATCAACTGTCAATATGTTTATTTTTTTCATTTTCTAGAAAAATCCATTTGCCAACTCGATATCCACAAAGTTGACTCCACTTTGAAAGACACATGAAGGGTTAAATGGTAAATAGATCAACTTTTGAAAGACAATAGCTCTGCTAAAACAATTTACACATTCATTTTTTCTCAGGAAATCATTTGACCTTTCAAAAACATACTGAAACACACTATATTGAAGAAATTAGATAAGGACATTATCATCTTTCCAACTTTATGAATTCTAGTAGCTTCTCCAACACAAAGCACTAATGCATTATTTAAATATAATGAAACACGCTGTTTAAATTATTTTTATTTCTAAATGATGGTACTGAGAATTATGAAGTATTATGAAATATTAAATGTCTAACCTAAACCTCTCCTGATTCAGCTTCCTCTCATTTCCCTGAGTCCTGTCTTTGGCCACAGGACTGAGGAAATTAAGTGCCAGTCCCATCTATTCCCCTCATAAGAAAGTCACAGCCTGCAATGGGGTCACCCCCTCAGACTCCTCCAAACTGATCAACCCAAGTGACCTCAGCCACTCCTCATAATTCAGCCCTTCCAGACCCTTCACCATCCTTGTTGCTCTCCTTTGGACGCTCTTCAATACCTTGATGGCTTTTCTATACTGTGATGCCCAAAACTTCACACAGTACTCAAGGTGAGGTTGTACCTCCCTTGACTGGCTGGTGATGCTGTGCTTGATGCTCCCCAGGACATGGTTGGCCCTCTTTGCTGCCAGTACACACTGCTGGCTCATATTAGGTTTGCCATCAAGCAGCACCCCCAGGTCCCTCTCCGCCACTCTGCTCTCCAGCCACTCATTGCCCAGTCCCACTCAATTCTGTATTCATCCATAAAACTATTGTTTGGTTAATTCATAATTTGTAAAAGGCTCAAATAAGTCTTCTAGGAAAATATATGCCCCTAATGCAATGACACACAGTAGAGGAAAATCTTTCAGTGCTGAATTCCAAGGCTTACTGTTGAAATTACATGCTCTATTTCTTTCATGAATTTCTGAGTTCTTAGGCTTTCTAGGTACAGCTAAAGAGCACCGTAAGCATCTAGCACTTGTACTGTAATCAGGTCACTTTTTAATTTTCTTCTTGACACTATAAACCAGTTGAGATAGAACATCTTTTGGACTCGTTACATATCTTACATTTTTTTTCCAGAGAACCACAGATTCCAGGTGGAAACTTTGATACCTATTTCAGAGCTGGCTTCAAAATGCAGTAAAGGATGGTAAGATCCTCCCCAGTTCTGACATTTTTTACCACTTTTGTACCCACAAAAGCAATTTCCATAAACTCCTTTGTCACAGCATCACATGAAGTTTCATGTGAAAAGCAACCTGGAAGATGAGACCCCACAAGTGCCTTCTCAGAATCACACATTTCCAGGACATTGCTGTAACATCCACTCTTTGCTTAGACCCATACCTTGGCACTTGCCACTGCTGCATTCTAACTTTACTTATAGCCTCCCCACTCCCCAAGCAATCCTGTTCACAAACAAGTGCCCTACCCTCGCTTTTATAAGCTTTGCTGTAGCCATAAATAAGCAGCAATGACTTAATGCAGACTTCCAGACCACTTATAAATGATTTAGATATTTTTGAGACCTTTTTGAATCTTCATTTGCGAAGCCAAGCCATGATGTATTGTCCACAATATTGATTTTATCAAGTAGAGTTAATGAATGAAAATTTAACTATAATCACTGTTCATCACTTTCATGAAGAGTATCCATCAACTTTGGACTGGGATTTGGATGTGTAGTTATGATATGCAGGCTCCCCAAAGTCACTGCAACACTGAACACTGCAGTGCTGCACCTCTAAGGATGGTATTTTGTCTTACAAATGATGATTTATACATAGAGGATACCTAAAAGCAAGAGAGAAGTTAAAAAGGGGAGGAGGAACCTTAAAACTGAGCTGGAAACTTCCCTCTCCAAATCTTTCACCTGCACATTATAATACCACAGATTTTTGAAATACACAGAGCAACCACAGCACTATCTTCCATCTGAGTTTGTATTCTAGTTCAGATAAAAACACAATGAGCTTGCATGAGGGAGAACTACAGCACTAGGACCCTAAAGTGAGGTGGTCCAGAATCCTTTGGTTGAAAATGTTGGAAGGCTACTGTTGTGCTCTGAAATGAGAGATTGTGCAACTGTAATTTAAAAATTTTAAACTGGTACTCTATTAAATGCCCATTAATTTCATAAAACAGGAAAATCAAAATTCTATTTATATATACTTAACCCTGCCTACATTGCTTTTAATTCATTTTTTTGATGTCCACTAAACTTGATGTTGCACTAGAAAATCCATTTAACTCCTTAGAAATTGTCCATAGAGGAAAATAAACCATTGACATCTCAATTAAACCAATTTGTAAAGGCATAATTTCACTGGCTTTAGATCAGTTACATTCCACTTTTAAGGGGTTGGAATCAGGATGCTGTTCACAATATTTTGTGATTCTGATACAGGGATGAATGTTCAATTTCTGCTTCAAATTTATCTGAAATGGTATATACTATAGAATGTTATGTGAAGCTCACAGATATTAAAGTTACATAAATCATACAAGCTTTTCAGACTTTTTCTGACAGGTAGTACAGACTGCAAAAAACTCCCTCTGGTTTATCTACACCTTGCTAAGGTCAAGGTAACTCTTTGAACACTCCTGGAACACTCTGAATTTACTAGTAAAAGCATCATATAATACAAAAGTCTTGTAGAGTTGGTGATAACCAAGTTGCTATTAATCACAAATCCAAAGTATTAAAGAAAAAGTTATTTTGAAGGTGTGGGCAGTTTCAAGATGTGTTCTTTTTGCACCCAAGAGGACTCAAGGCTGCAGAAAGCTGACCACAGAGCAGGATTCAGAGATGGGCATATGTCTTTGCTTCTGTGTTCACATGATAGAAAGGGGAGAAAAAGAGTCTAAAGAATATACATGCTCATACGTTCAAAACAGCATCCTCCTGGCTACCTGGGTAACACGGTTCAGTCTCTTGAAATATATCTAGGACAGAGCAGGTTGTTCTTTTCCCTGCTGCAGTATGAATTATAGTGACTGCTTCTGAATTAGTTAGTTTAATGGAAGTTCTTATCCTGAAGATATAAAGTACTATTTTGCTGTCACACCTCACACCACCAGTAAAATATATCTGGAGACACATGCACAAAAGTGCCCCAGATAAAAAAAAAACAACACCTCATCTTCCAACAGCACCTAAAACAATAGCACTGCAGAGAAATTAAATTTGTTTTCCATATGATAGATTGTCTGGTTGGAAGGCTCAACATTGCATTGATTTGTTCTGTCCTAAGAAAGGCTCCCATTTCAGACTGACTTCAGGCTTGCCCCAGAAGCTAATGGAAACAAACTGCATTGCAGGAGGAACGCATGGCAGAAGTACACTATCAGGCTCCTATCTTGCATGCACTATCAGTCACCAGGAGCATTAATACCAGTCTTAGAGCAAATGTATGAGCATGCCCATCAAATAAGGCATCTAAAGTGATGGGCACAGTCACAACCACACCAACTTAATAGTTGGAGACAGATATGAAGCTACTAGAGGGCAGGCTGAGAGGAAGGAGAAATAGAGGAATCTGGTGTTCAAAATTTTGCGTTGACAACATGGTCCTGCCACTGGGAAAGAAGGAATGACAAATATCCTTTAAGACATTGATTGTATCACAGATAACAGCATGGTATTCTCAAAGAAGCTACCGAATACCTACAATTCCTTGGTTAGGAATTTGATTGAATCATTTTCTTTTTAACCAACAACACATTAATACTCCAATTTGAAATTATACTACTACATCGGGTAAGTTGTGCTCCGGCAGGTTACATGGAAATAGTGTGTCAAACCAAATAAAAGAGTGCAAAAGAAACCCTGTGTATTGCGAATGTTTCATCTTTTGTCATCTGACTCTTACTGGGATTGTTAATAATGGCCTCCCCAAAGAGGTGAATGGGACCAGCTGTCACAGATTTTCCATGTCTCATTCTAAGATCTGTTTTCACTTCTACTTTCTTCCTCTAACTTGAATCTCTACCACCTGTAGTCTTCTTCAGAAACCCCATTTCTGTATCACCCTGTGCCTAATTATGGTAAGCTGGTATGGGTACCATCCCTTGCCACAAGACACAAAAAGAGCAGTTATCTGTTTCTTTCCATATTTTAGAATACCTTTTTCTGAATCACTCCTCATTTGACATTTTCTTTCTTCTTCTAAATTAGATGCATTGTGCCACCCTGCCGTATTTAACTGGAACGTGTTACACCTTCTGTGATCAAGTAATGACAACTGTGCCACACTTTTTATCAAGATCTGAATTTAATTACAGGATTTATCGAGTCTAAGAAAAAATGAGCCTTTGTATTTCACCAGGATACCCAAGAAAAAAAATAAAGGAAAAAAGGAAATCTGTCTGCAGATTTAGAGAAGCATTATTATATAGCATTATCTGATAGAAACACCTGATAAGCTGTCAAATTAAAAAGATGATTTGGGAAAGTTTACTGAAACCACTTTTTGAAAAGAGACTTTCTGTAGTGTTTTGTTTGCATATCATCTAGGCTCTTCATTTAAAGACAACTGTAAGAAAGAACAATTACATAATCTATCAAGAGGCAGCAATGTGGGGGTTTTTTGGGGAAAAAAAAAAAAGCAAGAAAAAAACCCCACCACATTTCATTGACTTTGGATAAGCTATAACAGAGGTTCACCCCAAAACAATGGGAAAATAAATCACCATTTTTGCTAATATAAATCGTGCACGTGAACAATACAATTATATTGAAAGTGAAACCTTGATACTTGCTGAAAAATACATTTCATCATAACCAAAGAGTAGCTGTATTTGTATGGACCAGAAAAAGATGCATGAAATCAGTTGTGCAATTACATATTGGCAAAGTTAAGGTATCATTATGGCCTAGTTACATCCATCACCTAACTGCTAGTTTGTGGCTCAGTAACTAAGATTAATTTTTAATCTATTTTGATTCCTGCTAAATTAGTTCTTTGCATCTTACTATACTCTAGAGAATTGGTTGAAGTGAGTTTCACAGATTTCCTTGTCTTATTTTTAATTCTCTATGCCATTATTTTGCACACAGCTACAATGCATTATTTCATTTTTTTAGCATAACTGAGCATGATTGTATTGAATACATGTAGATATTAGCTTTCTAAAATACTCACTGAAGATTTTGTCCAGCTGAAACAAACAAAAACCAATGCTATTTTACCTTTGCTTTGGATAATAATTAAATCAATTAAATTTAAGAAAAATTAATTGCAGGAAACATTTTATGATTGCATGATCATGAGTTGACTCAAACCAATACAAGGCCAACTAAAAATAAGTCTGTAAAACAAATTCTTGATATCAAAACAACAAAATTTTTAAAAAGTAAGGAAACTAGATTGTGTAAACAATCTGAGGGGCAGGACCCAGTTAGGCAGGACACTTGGAAATTCTTTTAGGTAAAGTATAAAAATATTTTTAACAAACCTAAATATTTGGACTTGCACCTGGAAGCTGAAAAACATACAAGGGAGACACTATCGCAGACTACATTGTAGTAAGTTAAAAACCTAGACTAGATCAGCAAGTCATTGCAGGAAAGCAGTGACTTTCAGAAGTAGAAACAAAAAGAAGTAATCAAGTGAAATTTTAAAACCTCAAGCTCAAAGGGCCTTTCACAGAAAGTAAAACAAATTTTAAAGCCAGAGATTCTTAAGTTCTATAAAGTAAGAGATCATGGAAAGAAGGGGAGCCACCTTGCAGTAAGGCTGATGGTGACCCAAGGTTGTAGATTGGATTAATAGGAATGTGTCTATGAAAATGTAGATGCCCACAGCTCAGAAGAAAGCAACATCTATATTTTTCATGAGCCCATGGGGTTAGAAGGCAAGGAAAATTATCTCTGTCCTAGAGCTTAAAATTAACCCCCCATGAGTTTTAAAATACAGCTACCCAATGGGTAGCTACTTCTTGATTTAGAGAACAGAAAATATAACAGATATACATGAGAAGGGAGAAAAGGTTATCCAGTCAAACTACTTAGTCTAACCGAAGTTGTATGTGGTGCATCAGAACAAATTCCAAAGGAAAGAATCAAAGACATGGAAATGATTAGAAAATGAGATAAAATGCAAAACTTTACCAAATCATATTAGATAAATCTAATAGCTATATTCGATAAATTAACTGATTTTCTAGATGAAGGAAATTAAGTATATCTAATTTATCCGGATTTCAATAAAGCATTTTATTTGATGCCATGTAGCAAAAAATTGATTATCTGTGGAAAATAGAGGAGTATAAAAATTATACAGTGAAGATTTGAATAAAAAAAGACAATAAGGGATACCACTGAATAAAGAGTTTTTTTCCTCTCCTCCTTCCTCTCTCTCATATAGACCACAGCCTGATACCCTGCTTGTGTATCTCTTGACAGGCTTTTGAATACAGGGCTGCTTTTTTCAGGTCCTACTAAAGGTGCCCATCTTCCCAGGATGCAAGCCCCTTCCAGGAACTAGATAGTGCATTGGAGTCTTCTTCCTTATGCTTCCATTTTATTAAGGTGTCTTCTTCAGCTTGTTGGTGATTCATTCACACAAATGATAAATTGTCATTACTTGTTACATTCAGACCTGAGAATGTGTCAAATACACCATATTCTAGCCTTCATGGTTTCCCATTATACTACCTATATTTGAAAATGAAAAATTCTCAGCAGTTAGTGGGTCAGTAAGAACTATCAAAGCCCTCCAGGTATTTTGGAGAGGTGATGTCCTCTAGTTGAATGACTAGAAAATATGCTTGAGTAAAGAAAATATAACAAACTAAATGCCAAGTTCTATATTAAATTAACAAGATGAGTATTAAGGTGAACTCCAAAACTTCATTAGACTATGCCATAGGAGCTATTAGAGGCCATTTCAGGTACATAAGGAAAATCAGTGGTTTTCCAACAGGAAAACCACCAGGGTGGAACTCCTAAGAAAGTACCCAAGATGAGCTCCAGGACCAATCTTCTTTGATATTTTCTTCACTGATCTCAGTATGTCAACCACACAAAGAAGTATAAAGATGACATAAAACTAGACATATTGGCAGTTCTCAAGATGCTGCAGATATCAGTCAAGAGGAACTGAGCCCTTCTGAGTGAATAGAAGTGACACTAAAGGTTATACTACAAAGTACAGGTCCAGTCACACTGGGTTTGTGATCATCTGGGATATTATGAGAGACAATTCATAAGAAAAGCCAGTCCATGTTATTTTAATTGCCTATCAAAGGAAACATATACTGGATTTTTTTAGTTCTTCATTCACTAGTCTTTGTCTTCTCTAGTAATCCTGAAATCTTTAGTATAGCCAGTATGTATGGTTTCTGTTAATTTTGATCAATGTTAATGAACATAAAACTTCAGGTTTACAATTTCATATTTCCATTGAAAATCAACGGATTTACTTTGTTGATTTTCATTAGGTGGGAATCATTGCCTCTGTTCTCCCTAAGACAGAGTCTGACCCATGAAAGAACTCATGCCTTTACCACTAGGGTTGTGTAATTTTTTTTCCTGGATATTTTTACACATGGAACTTTGTCAAAGACCTTGGTCAAATAAAAATATGTTAAGTCATGCATATTTATACCCCTTCACCTCCTATCAAACCACAGCATACTTAACTATAACAGTTTGAGCAGACATTCCTAGATGAAGATCTAAGCATAAACAGAACCACAAGAAGATGTGACTTCATGGACACATGAAAGGCCATAAAGAACTTTGTTGAGTTTTGCTTTCCAATATGTAAGGATGAGACATTGGTAACTAAGGAAGTACTGACTTAGCTGGCATTTTCCCTATTCTTGTCTTACTCATTCCATGACTTAAGCATTTTAGACCCACATCTACAGACTGATGTTATGCACGTAGTATAATTTTATACATAAGTAATCATTTCCACTGCATTCATTCCACTGTATTCATCTTCTACATTTTTTCAGATGGAGAGTTCCTAAGAAGTCCTCCTGTTTTTTCCAAACTCTCTTATCCTACATGAGAAGTTAGGTATTATGAGATGTCCTTTTTTCACTGGCATTGCTTGTGTCTCATGGCAGAAAAATGACATGCAAAACAAGAGACATGAGGCACTATCTGTTTCACAGAAGTTTGATTGCTGTGAAAAAAACTTAAAAGTTTTCCACTGTGTGTCCCTGCTAGGCAGAGAGGTAGCCTTTGTTTTGCTTTTGGAAGCATTGACCCCACCGAGTAGTGAGAGCCTTCACATCTTCAAGCTTCAGAGCTCATCAGAAGAGAGCATTATTTCTCATAACCTCTATGTCTACCATTGGGACTGACTTATCAAGGGAACAGATTTGACTGAAGAATTGTGAAACCTCTGACCATTCCAAAGAAAAGCACATGAGAGAGAAGCAAGATGTATTATTTTATTCAGAGGAGGAACAAAGCAAGAAAAAAGATGTATGTTGATGGATAAATAAATAAATAAATAAACAGGAGTCTGAGGGCTTATGTTATTTCAGTGTGGAAAACACCCTGAAAGCCATGTTCTAATAGCAGTGGCCAGAGAGGTTTGAAAATTTGTATTAGACAAATGCAAGGCAAGAGAAATACTGAGCGACCATTTAATTGTTAAGTTCCTACCTCACTTTAAGCACTATAACCTTGCATGGATGTAGTGATAAGAGGCTGTCTGTCCATTTTATTAGAATACCCTAAGATTTATCTGTAAAAGAGTACAAAATGTCTCCTGGCCACCATACTTATACCTGAGAAGCAGATCTTTGATTCTCTTCAGAAGTTCTTCAGAAGGCTGAATTTGGAACATATTTATATGCTAATGAAATGCAAGTTAGACAGCTACCTGGATTGCTTGGGAAATACTGATCTACTCTAGAGAGACCAATGTACTGACACAAATGTCTCCTGTTAATTTTTGCACAGTCTGAACACACATAACCAAGACAGACAGATATTAGTTATCCTAAACAGGCTACATGGAATAGCTGACACAGCATTTTCTTAAAGTCACCTTTTAATTCCATTAAAAGATGGCAAACACTTTGTCTGTTTTCAAGGGGCCAAGAGAAGCATTTAAATGAGAAGCTCCCTTCTGCCAGCCATTGGATGATCTGCAAAAATCCCACAATCTTTAGTCTACAGATACAGCGAAAGTCCCTAAGACAGCATTTGTGCTCTCAGACATTTAACTTCATGTTGTAAAGAAAAAAATGAAAACCAAATCCAAGAAGAAAATTATTTGATATTATACCAAAGTCCTAAGAACAGCTGACAACTGTTGTATTACAGAGGTACTTGGCACTGAACATAATGTCAGCCTGTGGTCTGATCTTCTGCCAATACACATTGATTCTCACACAGGTTATTCTTTGGTATGTATGCTCAATTGTAATTTATACTCCCCAGTCACAATCATGCATCTGTTCCAGTAGTCTGGCAGTGCTTTGGACAATCTCTTCTGAGTGCACAACATATGCAAGATGATCATGCAGACAGATAGAGGTCTGTCATACACATCCTTGACAACATCTGATGACCCATAGGGTACATGAGAACTGCAGCTAAGGTTATTTCTTTCTAAGGCTGAGCAGAGATCAAGGGATGACAGGGAAGGCTTTGTTTTAGATATTTACCTGTATCTTCCAGACTGCTGCAGGTCCTTGCAACTGCTGAATACTTCCAGCAGTCTAAAAAACTTTGAAACTATAGACCAGTTGGATAATATCTAGCAGACCATCTTATATCTAAAAAAATCTGCATCAGCCTGATTTTTGATGGGAGTTCTGAAGAGCAGGTTCCTGATGGTGAAATGATTGGATTTGCTACGTTTTTTAAAAGAATCAGCAGAGGGCAAATTCCCTTTGACTGCAGAAACTGTAGTTGTTCACATAAAAATTATTCTGTTCTAAGAACCTTCATATTCAATAGTGATTTTTGTGGCTTTAAAAAGTCATCTAGATTGTTCTAATATACTGTGACAGACAAGTAAAATGTACACCATTTACTACTAAGGAAGGAAAATCAGAAAATTGAGACAATAGATACGAATACTTAATATACAGTTAATTAACACATAATTAAGCATAATTAATAAATCATTTATATTTAATATAAATTAATAAATCATTAATATTTAATAGACAATTAATAGATGTTAAATAGATATGGGTATGAACACTGATTTAATTTGAAACAGATTTTCTTCCAGGTAAGAAAGAAAAGGTTGTTCCAAATTAAATTAAAAGTTTTGTTCTCAGATTACCTAAGTCCCCTATAAACACTGGGGCAATCTTGACATGAAAAGTCAGAACTTTTTATTAAGAAAATACTGAAATTAATATTTCAACATTACTACAACCAATTTCTTATTATTTTTGTTTCCTCTTTGGCTATATTTGTTAGTTCAGTTTGACCCGAATAAACAAGTCCTTTGGTTTGCCACCATGAATGCCTTTTTAGCAAATCTATATTTCAGTGTAGAATTATTACCTAACTGAAGTTAGAAGACCAGCCTGTCCACATTAGTTTTATGGTGCAGCCCCATCACCACAACAGCAGCCAGCCAGTCGGAAAGGGCAATCAAAAACTAAGTTGTGAAGCAGACAAGATAAGACACAAGGAGTAGAAAGGATCTGCATGGGAAAAAGGATTTGTCTACTGATTAGAAACTCTGACTGCACAGTCAGCAGTTTTCTCATTCCTGTTTAATATGATCAGAAATTAGGCTGCATCCAGAGAAGGTAATGGGAAATCACTATCTGAAAAAGAGGACAAGGCAAAACATTAAAGTTCTCTGGGAAGGTGCAGAGGGATGATAATCATTCCGTAAACAGAAATAACATTGAACTGAGTTAAAAAAGATGGAATGTACAAATCTAATAGAGATCTAGGCATCTTAGTCGCCTATTAAAAAACTACAACCTGCCACTCTCAATTATAGGGTTAGCCACCAGGCAGTGTCACAATGAGAAAATAGGAAAATTGGACCAATGTTAATAAAGGGCAGAAATTTAAGTGTGCGTCCTTATAGTTCTAGCATTGCACTCAGAAAAATGGCAAGACAGAAATTTAGGAGTTAAAAAAATATTTGATGGTAGTCTGGATAAGCATCTGTACCTAAAGCTAAACCTCTGTTTCTGAAAATCATCCAGCCATTTCGGGACACTGAAATCTTTACATTTATTTAGAAATAACCCACATTTTCTTCCACTATACTCCAAAAATAATATCTAGCCACCTTTACAAAGATCATCATCCTCTTTCCTTTTACATCTCTCCAATTTCTTATCTACTCAAACTGAAGGTGCATTGGCCCAGAGAAAACATAATACTTGAGTCTAGTTGGATGGAGAATGATGTAAAAGAGAATCATGCAAGATTGTACTCATCTTCCAGGGTGATTCTGCAGTTCTAGAATGAAACACAGAAAACATCTGTGGATGCCCTGTGGAGCATTGCCATATGACACTTTTTGCAAGGTGTTTGCCTCTCTGACTGCTCATAAAATAAGATTAGAGAATCACGTGCACTGCACCAGCTAGAAAACCCTTTGTAAGAGCCCTGAACTCTGTGTAGCTCTTGATGCCCAGGACTGAGTTCAGAGTTTCAGTCTGAACACAGAGTTGTGGTAATCAGAGCCACAGCTCTTTCTTAAAAGATGCTCACTGTGAGTATCAACAGGGGTGCCCATAGGATCCTCCTAGCAAGTGATGTATTACTGACTGTAACAGGGCCTTGAGTGCCATTATATACAGCAAATGGGACTCTATGAAGGCTACACAGGCAATGAAACTAGATAATCCTGGACCTCTGACCAGAAACTCTCAGAAAATCTTCACCTAATATTTTAACACACAAATCAAAAGTAAGTGATGTCATGTAGTCAGATACTCCAGCCAGAATTTTATTCAGAGTAGAATTTTTCCTTGTAAAGAAAGGAGAATTACATACTTTAGGCAACAAACTGTTGGGTTTTAAAATTTTTTTTAAAGGAAATACAGTATATTTAAGATTAGCAAATTTACTAATTAAGCAGCTAATCTTACCTGTATTCTAATTAAAAAAACAAAAGAAAAAAGCCTCCCCCCAAACCGCAAACAAGTAAAAACAACCAGAAAGAGACAGTAAAGTCTTTTCATATGCACAGTGGTGTAGGCACATTAATAAATTAAGAAGTCAGAAACAATTAAAAAATCCAGAAAAAGGGCACGAAGTAAAAAAGAATATTATTTCTAGCAGTGAAATGGAAGCTAGTGAACCCTCACTCATGCAGACAGGACAAGACTGTGTCCATATTGCACAACTGCAATGTGTTCTCCAACCAAACCATGAGCAAAGAGCAAGTTAGCTGGTTAACCAGTACAGCCTGGTACTACAGTCAGGCAGCAACAGCAGAAATACATCCAATCTGGATGCAGCAGCATTTGCCAAATAGTGTTTTCTGATATCTTTGAGACATCACTTTTAGAAATATTACTTTTAGAACTGGAATGACAGAGGTATCTTTGAACATGATGCCATTAATATCTTCAGGGCATTACCAACTTTGCTCAAATTCAGCATAGTCTTTAGGACAAGCTTGTGTCTTTTCTAAAAGGTGCATCAAAAGCAATCTGGGAAGAGAATAGTGTTTAAAAAGAGTGTAAATGAAGTATATCACACTTGATTGAGCAGCAGGGAAAAGTCAGAAAAAGGTATGGCTAGATGTTCTTGTGCTGTGAAGGGAGAAGGAATGGGAGGTGAAAAGTGGGAGAATGGATTTCAAAAACACTGCTGTGGCATACAGGAGGTCTAAAATATTACTATCGGACATTCAAATAAAATTAAAGGTGAACAGCAGCCTTGGAAGACCCAGCAATAAAGCAAGCCAAGAGATTCTGTATTCTGATTCTGGCTGATTCAAGAGATTCTGATTCTGGCTGATGAAGTAACTTAAAACGCCTTGAATAGCAGCTTGTGCATAGATTGCTAAAGGAAGTCCAAGAAGTTTGATTATTTTGTTTTCCTTTTTACAAACAAAACATCCAACATCCTTTCAGGCCACTAATCCCATCCCAAGGAAATTACTCTATTTTCTAAATTGATCTATGCTCAGTATAAAAAAATTCTGTGTGTAGCTATCTTCTGAACTCAACTGCGGTTTTTCCTTGTTCAGGCCACTTTGTATTTTCATTGAGAAACAGAATAGAGAAGAAAAATAAAAGTATTTTATGCTCATAATTTACATATAAAATAAAATTAAAAAAAAAAAAAAAAAGCAATGTAATGGGAGGGATGCATTATGCATTTGCCTCTAGCAGTCTGAAGGACTTAGGAAGACAAAGTTCCTTGACAAGGGAAGTGACCACAGTGATTATATAGCTTCTGTGGAGCAGCAAGAAATTGGAAGACAAAATTCCCATCACCACCACCTCCCCATGCCTCTCCCAGAGACTGGATCACCCATCCTGCCCATGATGAAACCTGGATCTTCGGGTGGTTACTTTACTAGAACCTCTTTGTTTCCCTTCCTTTCTCTCTCTTTTGCTCTTCTACAACTATTTGTTTAAGGCAGCGGTTTCACAACACCATTGTAAGTCCTCGAACTTTTGCTTGCTAAAGCACTGTCAGGGCCTGCATATGGAGACAATGGTACAGATAGACTAAGGAGAGAGCAGAGGTCTGCTCCAGTTGTTCAATCTGATGTGTCACAACCAGGCTTACTCGTTGTTGGGAAACAACTGCTTGAGCTAAAGAGGTCTATAAAAGGAGCTGGGATGGTGGGCTACGTGGTTTGGGGTTTCTACCAACACCAATCCTCCCCCAGTATGCTGGCCCAATGCTAGATCCAGGATTGTTAATTTTGTCTCTAGGTACAGGACTAGGTTTTGCAGTTAACATTTTAATTCTGTTCAATAAAGCTGAGTAATTGCATCGAATATTGTGTTATCTTGACTTTGCCCTGGTGGGATCCAACAAAAACTTCCATGTTTCCAGACTTTGGAATGTGACAGCCAGCTAAACCTATTTTTTATCCTTCTTCCACTTAGGTCTTGAACACAAACCAAAACATACTCTTTCTCTCTCCCCCAGCTTCCACCATCTTTTTTCAGCCACCATTACCAGACATTGCAAACATTAGAAAACAAAGGGCGTGTGGGGGAAAAAGGAGTGTCTGAAAGAACACAGAACATAATTCATTCAGTATTCCCCTTCCCCTAAAGAGTTTATCACCTCTCAGAAATGTGTCTAACTTAAACGCATTAATTGTTTCTAACTGCCAGAACTGTCAGTCATTCATAATGCATTAGCATACAGGTGTGGGGTTTTTTTCAACTCCTGCTATACATAATTTCATTTGCAATGCACACTTTCTTGTTTATTTAAAATTTTAAATATTTACAGGAAATTATCTGAAGGGTTACATTTCACTTGGGGATTTTTAAAAAAATTCTTTTCATTTTTTTTAAAACTCATGTGAAAAGCCTGACTAAAACTCAAACCACCACCACCAACAAAACAAAACCCCCCCCCCAAAAAAAAAAAAAAAAAAAAAAACCCAGAAAAAACCACAAGAATGAAACCAAACAAAAACCCCACAGAAACCCACCACCAAGCCATAACAGACTCCCCTGAATCCTAAACACTAATGATGGCTTATGCATTCCTTATTAGTGAAATATACCCTCTCATCCCACTCCACCCCCAAACTGAAGAATTTTCTACTTTTAAAAACATCAGTCAGAACTGACATTTTTGTCATAGCAAATATGCAAACCAGAATACCTTTCACTTACATGTCTGGATTTGCTGCCTTTTGTTTCATAATATAAACACACTCACCAGGTGTTAACAGATAACATGGAGATTTGTAAGTTACCATTAATGGGTCAGTAGTCCTATGCAATAAGAAAGGGATCTGAAAAACCTGTTGCCTTTAAAAATGAATAAAATTAGTAACACAGAAATCTTCAGTGCATGGCATTTGCATAAAATTAGATATGGGCCAAATCAAAGCAACTCTGGTCACGTGAATGGTTCTGCTCAGTAACCAGCATCACTTGCATAGGTAAAATCCTGTAGTTTGCATTTAAAGTTAAGGTATCTTAATTTGGTTGGTTGGTTGGTTGTACAGCTGATAACTGATGAACCTTTTGCCTGCTGGAACACTTCTGGTAAATTCATAAGCTTCACACTGCTTTAATGACAACTTGCAATTAAAAGAACACAGACAACCTTTTCCTCAGTAAATGTTTTACACCATCACTTGGAGATCAATTTGGGAGTCACTTTACTTTGTAGCTTTTGTCAAAGCCTTTTTTCCCCCCTAAAACAATAATCCAATAAAAACAAACAAAAGCAAGAAATCAAACCACTATTTCATGCCTTGATTATTTTTTACCAGTTCCAGTAACAGCTTGAATTTGTGCTTTTCAACTCACTTAGGAAATGCCATCATCAGAAACTGCATATTGCTCAGGACCCTTTAACTACTGAAATAGCTACTAAAACACTGCAAAGGAGCTGACATTGTATCAGAAAAGAAATCAAATGAGCCAAAATGCAAGCATCTCCCACCCTCTAACTCACAAGTGTTTGCATAAGCCCTTACCTGCTGGGTAACGTTCAATAACTGGCCAGTTGTCCACCTGTAATGTGGCATTGCCACCACTTCTTGTGAAACGTACTACATGGTATTTTCCATCATTAATGATTGCGTTGATCTCTTCAATAGAGATGTCATCTGTTCCGACATTAAATTTAACTCCAATTTTTCCCTGGTGCTGCATGTTTGGAAAAAAAAAAAAAAAAAAAAAAAAAAAAAGAAATTAAGCGTTGTTTCAGCAAGAAATAAGAGACAGTGTGCTGTACAGGGAAAGCTTTCTAACAACATCTTCTCTCCTCAAATGTAACTTCTGAAGGCTTGCATGTAGCAGTGACAAGCTTACTGACACCTCAGTAAGCCTGGGACATCTCTTTGATGGATGATTATTCCAAATGAGTTATACTTCACCAAGTGAAGTATTTCCAAGTTAAAAGTTTTCTTTCATTCATTAACCTCTGTGGGGATTAAACACCATTTTTCCTTTTATACTGTCAAAATGGGAAGCCTTCCAGTATAATTTTGGAATAATTTGGTAGGAGGATCTTCTAGCTGTACAAGCCAAGGCCCAGCCCTGCATCTCCTTTCTGAAAACCTCAATACACAGTCTGCATGAATTATAACAAACGAGGAAAGTTTGGGTGTTTTCTGATGGCGAGCTTTTTTGCATCACATTATAGTAGCTACAAATCATTAAGACGAGAACAGATTGTTTGATTAACAAGGACTTGCCTAATCAGAGACAAGGAGGAGCAAAAGGTGTTTGTGACACAGGAACAGCATCTTGTCCTCACTAAGGACCTGGGATTCTCCTGTAAACTCCTGAACGCAAGTGCATATTGGGCTAAGGGAACTTCCCACGCATGTTCATACTCAGAACCAAGGCTGTTGATTTTCCAGATTATTGTGATACTGGCACATTTGATCATCTTTTGAATATTAATATGTTCACTGCAATGGGACAGTTACATTTTAAAAAGGTATTTCCATGTTTATTAGCAGTTTAATTTAAGGATTTTGTAATGATTTTTTTCTATCGTAAAATAAATTCTATTCCTGAATAAGGGTATTTATTACACTGAGGAAAAAAAGAGAAAAGCACTTCACAATACAAGATTAGGGGGTTTTGCAGATTGTCAATGCTATGTGAAATTTCATGTTACTGGGACATCCTTCTTAAAAGTTAGAAAACTTCCTAAACTTTTTACACTGCCAGAAGAAGCACAATTTCACTTAGCACTCCTTCGTCATTCATGTCAGTCTTTCCAGAACCAGCTTCACCTCTCCCACACAACTTTTGTATGTGCTCCCTCTTTCTCTTACTAACTTGCCACTTTCTGTTGAAAGTATATCCTCCAGCTCCTCATCTCTGGAAGCCTCTCAAGTGAAGAATTCAGGAGCTCTTCCTCTTTATTTTACTTTCTTTCAATGTATCTGACTTCATATTCCAGTTTCCATATTCCAGTTACACAGTTGAGCAGCTGCTGAACACCTTTGGAGAAATACCCTCAACATTTTGGCAGTATGCTTCAGCTATGGTCTTTTTAAAAACAATAAAAGGAATATTCCCTGATGTGATTTGCAGAATAGCTCCAAAAAGTATTTCTTTTTATTTTCTCAACTGCTTAAGTAATGTCCTAAGCATTCGTCTTTTTTTTCCCTGTGGATTGTTTTAATATTTCTTTATTGGATGGTCCTACTTTTCCACGCATATAGGGTGCCAATAAGGGATCCACATCATCCAGCACACACTCACCATCTCTTGCCTCATGTGTGAGTTGCAGAGCAATCTGCCATTTATCTTGGGAGTGTAACATTATCTCAGTTTTATTTCAGCTGGCTCAATTATAACTCAGAATAGATTTCAACCGTTTTCTGCCATGGATGCAGTAGCTTATATGCTTAACCTGTTTCATTCATATGCTTAGTCTTTTTATACAAAAATATATACAAAGAAATATAACATTTTCATGAATCTAAAGCAATTTCCTCTTTCATTAATTTATAAAATGCAGGTAACAGCATGTAATGATAATGTCTTATGCACCCTTTCACAGAACTTTAAAGAAATCAAAGCTTTGAGGATTAAAACAGATGATCAATTTTATGATGATTCATAATTATACTATTCATAACCTACACTTCTTATACCTGCTATCTTATTTGCTATAGATATATATACATAATATTATTTTACATCAAAAAATGACAGAGTAAAAAACCACCTTGGAGTGAACAGGACAGGTGCAGGCATAATGTAGTGGCATAAAAGGCAAATGTACATCATCATCTTTTCCAAACTAAGAGAATGTGGTGCAACGATTACCAAGTTAGTGTTTGTAAGTGGCTAGGTGTGAAATTCATGCTTTACAGACTTGAAAGCAAACATTTGGCTCTACTTGATACATGTATATTTTTATGGTGAAAAAAGGAAGTTTCCTTAACTTTTCTACATTTGTACAGAACTACTGTACACCGACACCAAGCAAGCAGTTGCTATAGCAACGAATATCACCTTAATAGTTGATAACATACTATTGTGATTTTTTTACTCTATTTCTTAGGTATTTGTGCAGCTGAGAAAATTAAAAAAACCTCCATTTTTAAACAAAACAATTCTTTTTTTTTTGACAGTTCAGCACCTGTGGGTGTTTTACCCATAAAACAAGGGAGCAAATCTGGGTTTTGCGTTTGAGTTTGCCTCATTATTATATGCATATTTAACTTTTACTTCTGAACATCACATTAACATGATACAGACTACACTCCAACTGCAGACAGCTCTTTACAACTGCAAAATAAAATATGATGCAAAGATCTGACAGTACACAGGTCAAGATAGATGATACTACCACAAAGCAGTATGTCACCATGTGTTTGCTGAGTAGCAATAAGGACGTCTGCATATAGATAGTGATTTTTATTTTTTTTTTAAGCCCTTGCATAATCATGCATGTTTGACTCACTATTCCTCCTTCACTGCCAGAAATCGTAAGTCACATTATTTTTATTTGCCACTGGTTAAGACTGTATGTATATAGCTATTGTGGATCAGCTGATGTACAGTATCCTGTTTAGATAACTTGATCTCAGACCTCAGCCCTGGGATTCTTAATAAAATGGCCCTGTAGCCCATTAGAAAAAACTGCCTTTCCTTCTTCTTTTTGGAGCAACATGGCAGTGTAGAAAAGGAAGAGATGGATTAAACAAAGGCATATTAAACTACTAGTGCCAGCCTCAGATGCACAGTGAATTGGTAGAAATTTTCCCTTATCACTTATTCATTTATAATCATCTTAAAGTTATTCTGCGTATCAGAAATAGCCTCAGAAAAATGCTGAATGAGAGGTTTCCTCATCAGCACCCTGATGCTGAGCACTATTGAAACGTCTGTGCATTACTAAATGCCAAGTAAGTCAATGGTACTGTTGAATTATGTTATCCTTGCCAGTGACCTAAAATAGTATAGCATTTCAGGCTCATATTTCTAGGAATTATGTTTGCCCACTAGCAAAGCAGATAATTTCAGAGCTTTCCTGTAAAAATCATCTCTTTACACAAGGCCCTTAGAAGTCCACCACCCTGTTTATGGTTCCTAGCCTGTTTATTTTTCTCAAACTCCCCCACTTGTGAGACAACATAACAATGAAATCAATTCCTTTTCGTATTTTGCCTTTACCTAAGCTGAACTGGGAAGGCCACAGTAACAGTGGAGACATGCAGAAGATGGAAGATTCTCCAATATTATGCCCAGGAGAGGCCAGAAGAGAGGACACACCTTCAGCAGAAGAGTGAAGCACTTCATGAAGAAGTGTAAGCATTGTTCTCTGTCTCTGGGAATTATTTTAACCTTCAAATGAGAAGGCACTATGAATGGTGCTACAACCATCACATCACCACCACTGATTCTCAGGATAAAGCAGTTCAGGGACCTACAGACCAGCTACCGAGCCCCACACAGGAGCTCTTCAAAGAAGCAACACTTTTGGTTTGGAAGTGCTTTGCCCACGATGTTCTTCCATTTCTGAGGCCAGGGTGACTTTCTCTCCACTACCCACAAAGACAGAAAAACTCATTTGTTGTTACCTAATGTACCCCTACATATGTAGGCTTTGCCTACAGTTTAACCTGTGCTGTCCAGCCATTTGTACGAGTCCAAGCTTGAGGGGTAAGAAAAAAATATGTTAATGGCTTCAAAGCTCTTGGCTAAAAGCATGAGAGATACACATTTAGCTCCAATACTACATTCCTAATATGCTCTGGAACTCTAAGAGTTTGGATTGCTCAGAGAATATAGGTGTGCTTTTGTGCATGTATGTGTATATACCAATCATTTAAAAATATTTTGTCTCCAAAAGCATTGGCAGCTACTATTGTAATCTACTATCTCCTGTGGAATATTTTCAAGCATTTTTTATGAACTGTGTACTCTAAATGCTTCTACCTTGGCCTTAACAGACTTCTGATGAAGCATTCAAGAATGCTGATGATCCTGAGAATCAAGTGAAATGCAAATCAATCCAGCAGCTGACAGCAAAATTTGTTCCCAATTGGACCCTAGTTCGGTGCTTCTGATCTGCCAACTCCAAATGCACTAAAACCTATGCTAGCATAATATATACATCTGCAAAATTAAAATATTTTCTACAGCACCAGCAAGGTTTTACTGCTCTCAGTAGTAACAATTGGGGAATCAGTCAAACAGGGTATGCAAACTTGGCACAAGAATAGTTTTAGAAGAGACCACAGACAATTTGAGCTCATAATAGTTAGAACCTCCAACCACTTCCAAGGAAAAGTAATAATACTGTGACTCCCACAGGGGAACAAGTAGAGAGGCAAAAAAAAAAACCCAGACCTCAAGCATGACAGCTTGCATCTGACAGAGAGTGTCACTCCCTGAAGAACTATTTTCTAGCAAATGTGATAACAAAGTCTTAGAATTAACTGATGGCTTACTTTGATTATATTAAAAACTATGTTTCTTGAGTTCCTTAAGAACAGTGAGATCATTTCCCCTCAAATACAATCAGAGGCTAAGATTCTATATTTTAGACATTTATGAAAATTAATAAAGTAATTTCTTGTTTCTGAAATCAGCAAGGAAATACGTATATAGAAATAGTGCTGTTTGCTTCTGGAATTGAAGGAATTCTCCTGCCCATATGTAATGGGCAGGAGAAACATTTTAACTCTGAGAATAAATCAGTATATTTTGGTCTAAAAATACACCAGTAGTATCCTATTACCATCTTGTATCTTCCACAGGAAGTGTTTCCTAGGAAAGACAGAAAAGATACCTGGGAAAAGCTCCTTCAATGGATGCATCTTTTATGTTCCAGTGAAAGAACTTAACTCACTGGATACTGGATTTTTAAACTGTACTCTCAGGTATTAACCAAGCATCATTAACCTAACAAATTATTTTTTAATATTTTTTGTTACTGCTTTTCTCTATAAGAAGAGATAAAATATTCAACCTAATCTTTACCAATAGTAATCAATTCTTTTTACTTCTTAATCAACTGCAGGACAACACACCATAGGTATAGGCATCCTGTCAGCTCTCATCTTGAGTAGTTACAGTCAGGATTACTCTTCATGTATTCAGAAAGGTGATCATTTTCAGGGATGGATTATAGTTTTAAACATAACAGCACTTGCCATACTGTAAAAATGTAGGAGAGGTTTGAAAACTCTATCAGAGCACTAGAAGACAAAGTTATCAGTCATAGATAAGGCCTTTCAAGAAAGAAAACAAAGTGTTTTACTGATTTTCTTACAAGGTGCATCCATCTGGTATTGAGGCTTTGATACTCTCATATCTGACAAGTAGAAAACTGTTTTGTTTCTCTTCCTCTTCCTAAAAGCTGGAAATACATAGCTGCTGTGGGGGGGGAAAAGTAAGGGCAAAACAAAACACCAAAACCCACAACAAATAAACTTCTCAATTTCTTGGTTGCCTAGATTGAGCTATTCCCAGTGTTCCTTCTTGACAGTTCTCATCATTCAATTTATTAGCAACTTTCCCAATATTTGCTTATTTCTTAAATACACAGCTGTGTAGACCATTGGCTATGAGAAAACCCTTCTTTTCACTTTAAACAAAGCTCTTTTTTCTGTATTTGTACAGAAAAGCTTAAAATCTAGAGCCTTGCAGCCTACTGCATTGGCAGGCTAATAGAAAGAACTGAAAATCACATTAAATCCCATGATTTTAAACTAAAAGCTTGATTTTGTTCATCTGGAGATAGGATAGTGTGAAAGTGACATTGATTTCATTACCATCATCTCAAATCTGAGCAACATGCATCAAAGTGCATCTCAATCCAGTCTCCTAGTAATTTTGACTGCTTCTCCTTCATCATTGGGCTTCCTTTGTAAAAGATTTGTTCTGCTTTAGTTGATTTTCAGCTTCCTGGTTCACAAGCTGATGGGACTGGTGGGATGAACTGGCAATACTTCCTTACAAAATGCTCTATAAGACTTTCTCTGCAGTCTTTTTGAGCCTTCAGTACACAGCATGCTTGTAGTCAGGGAATTTTTTCATTACTTGAAGACTATCATTACTTGGTTTGAGTGATGGATGGTATCCAAATGTGACCCTTGGATTCCTGCAAGAAATGCAGTCACGTGTATGGGATGCATTTGCACACACCAATTTGAAATGTGATCCTGGCAACAAAATGCTGCCTATCACTACATGAAGCCACTATTCATACTGTACAGAGGGGAATACATATTGTCTGTAGAGCCACAAAGGTTACCAATATTTCCTGCAGCACCTGTGCTTGTTCACTTAAGTGCAAACCCAAGCACACCTTTCTCATCTACACCAAGATCCTTCCAAAGACAGTACAAGGCACTTGAAAAACAGATATATAAAACTATTGATATAGCAAAAAAGGCTTTTTTTCTCCTCCCCTAATTCTGGGATCCTTGATCAGTTGTTTCATGGAGTTAAAGGGAGATAGAGAGAGAATTTGCAACATATTTTGCTCTCATGTTTTTGTAAGATCACTTTGAAAGCTTTAAATGATCCCAGCTCCACCCTATTAAGTTATCTAGATTTTCTAAACCAATACAGAAATAATAAAAATTTATTTATCACCAGATGCCTGGGGCATCTATGAAAAGCACTGTCACTGTAATAATATTGTATATGCAAACAAACAAGGATGCTACCATAGCTACAGTGCTCTTACATATTGCTCTAGAAAAACTAAGCAACTTCTAGCTTCAAAACAATGACCCCTAAGAGGTAAGTGAGATATGGTTCCAGCATCACACTTGTTTACAGCTGAGATGCACCCGAAAAAAAAAAGCTACCTAAGTGGCTCCCTAATTGTAAAAAGTGACACTCATCTTAAAATATGTCTTTTATGTCATAAAATTCCATATATGAAATCACAGAATTATAAGTGTGGAAAGAAGGTATCACAGAGGTGTTCACTACCCCAGCATTTCAGGGCAGGAAGCAACTACTCTTTACTAGTGTGAAATAATGACTTGTATCACTTTCTGCTCTAAAATAATTGTCCTCACAGGCTGCTTTAAGTGTGGTTATAGCAATTCAATTTATACATAAAGCTCAGCAAGTAGAAATGTAGAAATATTTATAAATCTACAATTCTGACAACTTCAGCTCTCAGACCGCAGTTTTTCTCTTTAGCTTTAAACATTGCAATTCTCACTGCTATATATCCTAGCTATATTATTTCAAGTTACTCTGATGATGGATTACCTAGACGATGCCATTACCTTAACAACCAGACCCCCAAAATGCAATAGTTATGGAAGACATATGGCATAGAGCTCGCAGCAGCAGCATACTGCATCTTATTATCCACTCAGCATCATTACTGCAGTACACAAAATTAAATTTTTCTGAGAAAACATGCAGTAAAGAAAAATTTAAGTAGTCAACCCTTATTGTGGTACTTTCTGTCAAATCCACATGTAGCACAGAAATGCCTTGACCTTGCTAGTGTCTCACCAAGGCTTCCCAGTTGTGGTGAGATGGTTGAAGGGACACAATAACAGATGCTTTTATACCAAACATAGCCTAATTTGAAGGAAAAGAAAATATTTTAACTACTAAAAAAGGTGGCTCACATGCCTTGACTTTAATTTTGAATGCTTACATTCTATGTAGGCAGATACCCATGAGCTTGTGTAACTAAAATACAGTACACCCAGCCTAAGGAATGGCACACTCATTAGGAGCTCCAGCTACTCAAACACAACAAACACTGCTCCTTCCCACACTTACATCAACATTTGTTTCAAGATGAGCACAGTGAGATTTGAAAATTAGGCTTTTTTCAATTTTTTTATAGTGTTTATATAGAGATGATTTTTAAAAGTGTTCCTTGGACTGGAAATAGTCATCCAAGTGTATAAAAATACTCCTTGGGGGAAAAAAAAAAAAAGTAAAATAAAACAAACACAAACCAACAAATAAGTAGCACCTTGATATCAGTAGAATCTAACTCTACACAGAGCTGGTTTAAGGGAATTGATTTCTGTGCTTAGAAAGGCTTCACAGAACTCTTATGATAATTCGTATGTCCTAAACAAATCCAGTATCAGTCAGGAGGCATAACTGGGATCAGAAGTGAATAATCAGCAAATTCTCAAATATGCTTTCATACTAAATGATTAATAGCTCTATGATCAACACACATGCTCATGAGAAATGAATTTTTGAGAATCTGGGCCAAAGGGCTTTGCATGTGAAAAACCTGTAGCAAATTACCAAAACCCCAAAATGGTGTTAGACACCTAGTGCCTAGTAAGCTTTAATGAAAACTGAAAACCTACCTGCCATTCACACCTTTGATAAGCTTTCCTTTAATGCTAACAGTCTTGAGGGTTTCCAGAGGCCTACCATAGACACTGGGACAAAGAAGTTTTTAACCATTGTTTAAATGCTGCTTTGAAGACCTCACATGAGGAAACATAACTATGCTATTACCAGACAGCGAGCTACACCATACTCTGGGTTGGGTTTGGGCTTGCTGCAGAAAAACAAGTCCCGGTTGTTGTCCCATTTTATAAGCATTTTCCTATTGTTTCCTTTGCCAGCTTTCTTTCTCTTGTCACCAAGTGTAGTCATCCTACAGAAAGATTTATTACTATGTATATTTTTTTCAGTGGTAGCAGTTCCCTTTATCTTACTTTTCTTCATCTTGAAGATCTTTCAGAATCAAAACCAATTTTACAATTTCTCTGCTTACTATGCTGAGATGTGCAGTGCAGAATAGCTTATTATCAATGCTACAACAGAGAATCTCTCTTCTTTTGATCACTTAATGCTGCAGAGCATGTAAAAATTCTTACACTGAATACATGCAGGATATGAAGTGATCAAACAGCTATAGTTGACTGGCCTGTGAAATCCAACAGGTAGCTAGAAGGGAAATGCAAAATGTGATAGCTACCTGTACATTTTCCTCTGCTACTGCTGCTAACAGTGCTCAAGGTTTGAATGACATTGCTTTGGCATCTCCAAAAAACAAAGAAAGGGAAGGGGGAGAGGGGAGGGAAGGGGGGAAGGGGGCAAGAGGAGAAGGGGAAGGAAAAGGGAAGGAGAAGAGGGAGGGGGAGAGCGAGGGGCAGGAGAAGGGCAAGGGCAAAGGAAAGGGAAAGGGAGCAAACTGTGTAAGGGAAGTGCCACAAAATAATGGAAGGGCTATGTAAAGGAAGGACATCAGTAGTATTCATGAACAGCTTCTTAAGGAGGAAATAACTGAAGGAAACATTACAAATAGCATGAGCACCTTCAACTATATGCTCTATGAAATCAAAGAGGTTTCCAAATAAACTGAATTGTATTTAGAAGAAAACTGCCAGATATATGAAAAAGGTAACCCCAAGCAAAGCAGAGAAAATCAAAGCAGAAGTTAACCCACAGCTTTGCATGTGGCAGAGCTCAGCACTGGAAGGCTCTGAATGCCTCTCCAAAGCAAGGAACAGGCATGAATGTTGCCTTCACTAGAAAGATCATCATCAGGCTTGAATAATGTCCAAATATATTATTTGTATTCATGATGTTTTTTTTAAATCCCTAACAGTATATAAATACTTTCTTTACAACATGTAGTGTAGCAGCCATTAACAGCTAAAATTGAAAAATGCATCATCTTCAAAACTGCACAAGGGAACAGAACAATGTCATCCTTACTTATAAATTCTTCACTGATGTACTTTACAACAGACTTTTACTACTGTTGGAAATTACCACGTTGCAAAATGAGCCTGTTGGGCAATGAACAATCAACTTTTCAGGGCATTATTCTAACCTCCTTGATAACATAATCCTGATTTCTGCCCTTAGTGCATCTTTCTTCTCTTTGTACTTATATATATTGCAGAGATTTATCTTTGAAAATTAGAAGTCAGAAGTAACTTCACTGAAGTCAAAACCACTTTAGAAATAGCAATGTGGTAAAACCAGAGCATCTTTTTTTAGTTACTTCTTCAGAGCTTCTGTCTCTTACTGTTATTCTCACATATTTCAGAAAGGAAGAGATGTGATGGTAAAATATTTGACAAATTATATGCTTTGACTATTTTTATTAGAATTTTGGCTTTACTGAGATCAAGGTTTTCCTAGAAAAAGCTTAGGAAAAACCAAACATGGGTGTTTAATTTTCATGCTTCCACAACTTTAATGTTAGTGAGGAGCTATTAGAAAAGGAAAAAAAGAAGGGGAAAGGTTCTACAAACAAGAAACCCCTACTAAAAATAGCTGACCTACAAATACATTCCCTCCCTGTGGTTCAGACACTCCAAAAGGCAACCTAGCTAGCTGGCATATCTGTGACTTGTGACATACAAATCTTTGATTACTTGAAGTCTGTGAACAGCTTTGCTTCTGTTTGGTCAGATAAGCCTTTGAAAATACATCAGGATGGCAGGGAAGAGAATAGGCATCTCTAAAGAGTAGAACAAAAGAAGAAAGGAAAAAAAAAAAAAAAAAAAAAAGCACAGAGTCACAAGGAAGGCGATTCACGGACCTGTTGGATCAAGTCCCACTCTTAAGACTTCCTAAAAACATAGAGGGGGAGGGGGAAACTGCATCTTACATATCCTCCTGGGTAGCTAATGGTTGAAATGCTTTGTGCTCTGCAGCAAATAACCCAATGTCTTGCTGACTTTGCTAGTGTCACAGAGGTGAAGTTTCCACATGGGTGAACAAACCACTCTGGAGCAATTTATTCAAGAGCTTTAGGCTCAAAATGGCTTTAGTATAGCATCAAGTGAGGTGAGTGTGGCTGTGCACTCATACAGCCTTTCTGACATTCTTCTGTACTACGTATGATAACTTTAAGGCTATAAAAAGCAAAATCTATTTCTTTTTCTGTTTTTTTTTCCAAATTTCCTCTTGGCCCCAGATCATCTCGTTATGCAGTAGTATCATTAGGGGACATCATGCACAAATTTTTCACCTGAAATGAAGTTAGCTTTTTTCAATTTCTGCTTTGCCTGTGCAATTCCTAAAAGATTTCTTGGCTCGTTCACCATAGCAAAGAGCATTTGTGATTGACAGATCTGCCCAATAAGCATTCTCCCATTTCATCTTTCCCCTCTGGACATCCTGGGCATTGCTCATGCAGAGCATCATGCAAGTACTGTGCCCATCCTGCTGTGAAGAAACTCCAGCATATAGAACATAGTAGCCACAGAGAATCTATTGGAACTGCTCTTCCACTAAGCTTTATATTACAGGAGGACTTACTTTGCCTCCCAGATAATTATAATTATTTTTTGTGCTGCATCCCACACTTAGAAACTAAATTTGAAGCTGGGAGACAGGTGCTGACAATCAAAACTTTTTCTCCCTACTTTAACCAATATAAATACATCATATATATATATATATATGCAGATGCGTCCATGTATGTATGCTTGTATATCTGTATATTTCATGTATGCCTACACATGTATATATGAGTGAGGTGAGACAGAACATCCTACTGCACACAATCCATTTATAGGCATAACAATGCTAATTGCATGATGTTTGCCATTACTGCTTAGTGAAAGGTATTCAGGTACTAGGATGATAAGCAGAGTAAACTGTATTCTGTGGGAGTGGTAATAATAAATAACATTTGTAATCACCTTCAAGGCAGAGATAGGTGACATGCTTTTTTTCTTTATAAGCAACAAATTACAGAGGGGTGAGGTCTGCAGAAGACATACATTCTTGAGCATTGCAGTTTTGTTCTTTGACTACTTTAACTAATGCTGTTGTAATTTAAAATGCCTTCAGTGTACCGCTTTCAGTGCTGATGGATGTTGGCTTCCTGCAGCATGCTATCAATTAAAAGACTTATTCTAGCCATAAAAATAAAATAATGCTCTGTTTATTGTTAACAGAGACACTACACTATAATAAGGATTCCTGATTAATTACTTATCAAGGAGAATTGACCTTAATTAGGGTCAACTTCTGTGGCAGATGGTCTAATTCATTCTTTAATTTCTGTGTGTGAACACATTTCTCTCTAGAGAGCAACTGATTCACAGCTAAATTCAAACTGGTTTTTTTATTTTCTAAAGGAAAAATAAATAAAAATGGTATCCTGTGAAACCAGTATATCTATTTGGAGTAAGACTAAATTTAATGTTTGCCATTTTTCACTCCTGATACCCTGCTGAAACATTTCTTGCAGACATAGCATGACCAGTGTGATCTGGGCAGTTCTCAAACCCCCCCAGTGTCCTTAACCTACCTAATGCAGGTGCTGATATCAGTGCAAGAGTGGGGTGCACATCCAGACAGATAAATATTCAGTCACTCTGTGCTGCATTATCCTTTTAGTGCCATTCCCCCACTGTTTGATAAGACTGATTTTAAACCAGCTTAGATATGTTGACACAGCTAATTATCATGCCTTTGACTGAAACACAGACAGCTTTTTAACTTTGTTCTCAGCAGATAAAACAAGTAAGAAGCGGTACACTAAAATACAATGTGCCTACTTAATAGAATACCTAAGGAAGTGCGTGATCCACATGCACTGTCAGTCATTAAGGAACCTGATATATAGCACAGACAAGCCCAGGTATGCATCTATGAGGAGCAGCTGTGGTGTTAAAGAAACATCAGGCTGCCAAACCTGTCTCAGAAGTCATGTGCTGAGATGTGGGCTTTTCCAGCTAGATATCTATTTCCATATACCCCAGGGGAGGGTACTTGGATTCTCTTTCTTCCCGTGTATCCTCATAACAATTATTTTGCAAGAGTAATTTCCTAAGTAAAATGAAATAAATCTCCCTCTCTGACATACAGCTAAAATGATTGCATTTAGAAAGGTCTTCTGCATTCACTATTTGAAACTAGAAAACTCTCACTGCTTACCATATTTACCTTTATGCACTTATTAGTATTGATATTGAGTGAGAAAAAGTTCTAACTTGTACCTTAGTAACTGGGAAGGATAAGATAGAAAAAAGAGATGTGTTTTCCTTGTGAACAATTATTTTCTTTTCGAAATTAACAAAACACAATATGAAGCCTCAGAATTCAACTGCTGAAGAGTTGGTTTATGATCCACTAGAGAAGCTTGCTTTGAAGATTTTATATAAAAATAAATTAACAAAAAATTCAGTAACCAACTATAAAGTACTTAATACCTTCAAAATTTTCTAATAAGGGAATATACCCAAAAACCTAACACCTTGAGGCTTTCAAAGCCATCATCTTTGTCATTACTAACTCTGTAATTCAATGGACTTCAGGCTTGTTGGTTACAGAATCAAACAATAAATGCAGGAAGCAGTGGCCTTTACTTCAATGAGTATGAGTGGCCCTTAAGTTTCAAGATTTGGTTTGCAATTTGTAATGTCAGAAAATGTATTCAAGCAATTTATAATCTGTTGGTTACAATATGAGCCAGATTAAAATTTCTAGTGAAGTCCTTTTACAGACTTCTTATATCTTAGAAAAGCCAGTAGAAACAAACCAGAACAAACAAAAACCCTAACAACTGTGCAGCTCTGAACTCAGAAGTATTTATACGTACTTTAGGAAACACTATACTCTTATCCCATGTCACTGCAGGATGTAGTACTTCCCAGACCAGTGACTCCCAGCATTCCCACTTGGTGGTTTGCACAAGCAGCCTCCACAACCATTCCAAAACTAGAAGTAGATCTTAAATGCTGTTCCAATACAGTCTCCGGCTTTTTTCCCATCAGATTTCCTAGCTAAGCTAAAGTTTATTCAGATTCCACTTTTTGCGACACAGCCTGACAGAATAGTAACCCCACCCCACATTTCCCTTTTTTTCTGAAAAGAAAAAAAAAAAGCTGTATAAAACAGAGCTGCAACATGAAGGGTCAGGTCATCGGAGTATTACAGTGACTTCAGGAATCTTTGAAAATACATTAATGATTAAAATAGCACCACACTGCAGTGTTACAGCACCTTCCATACAGCCTGGTCCTAAAGAGGTTTCCTATGAATCAGTGGCATTAGATAATGAAATTAAGGCTTGCTCTCTACTTTCTTTCCTTCTTTCTTACATATCTTGTAATCCATGTACTCCCCCCTTGCCCCACAAAGCACTTCCAAATGTATTTTCCAAATAGAATATGTTAAAACATGTCGACATTAAAAGTACTATGCCTAACAACTGTTTTTCTGCCCCCCTTTGGCAATCCTTTTAGGGATATTATCGTGGGTAATAATTTACTTTGCTTTAAAAAAGCAAGTGAGTGCAAAATAACAAATGCAAACACAGAGAAAATAAGGCAGAAATGTGTATTGAATGATTGTACAGTCTCCAAAAACTATTTTTTATTATGCAGACTTACAAGATTCAATGTAGATATTGTCTGCAAAAACTTATTTTATACCTGCTTGCCACCACCAGAACAGCTTGAGCAAACAGTTCTAACCAACCCTGTGAGCCAAATCATAAAACTTCAGGGAGTCATGAAAAGGTATTGATTTTTTCTTTTTTAACCTTACTTCAGCTGTAAATTTCTATTGATATGTGACAAAAATGTGCAAGTGGCATTTGCTAGTATAGCCATTGTGGGAAAAGCCAAGATTGCAACTTCTATGGCTAGCCTACTTGGAAGTTTAATGTGGTCAGCTTCAGACTGCTCCAGCCTATCTTGTATCAAATAAAGCACAACACATATATTTCCCAAGAGCAATAATCAAAACTGAGGTTTTCAGATTTTGCTGCAAACAGAATTACAGCAAGAAGAAAGGGGCTGGTCGTTCCTTTTTATTGCTGGGAAACAGACTCCTAACAACAAACAATGTGGATTTATTTAATTTTTTGAAGTTAACGCATCTATTTCATGTTGGTACCTGAGTGATACCTCTGTCCTTCCCCCTGACTAGCACTCAAGTTTAAGGGAATGTCATTCCCTTCTTGCTCCAATCACTGTGTCGTCATGCCCTTCAAGGGGAAAAAAAGCCAGGGCTAGGACATCCTAAGAAAAGATGATGCAAGCCTGAGCTACATGTTGCCCCTTCCTTCTCTACATGCTGTCTTATTTATTTTCCCTTCATTTCCCATCTCTTAAAACTGGAAAAAAGAGCTCATTCCCTATGGAACTTGAGTCCTCTATTCACCACCAGGTAGGACTAGCCATCATTCAGCCCCTGCCTCTTCCTCTGGGATGACACCAACCTGTTCAGGTTGAAGGTGTGTCTGCAGCATAGGCTGGGCCACTTTCCTGCAAACAGCAGCTATAAAGGTGGGGTAACAGCAGCAGTGACTATGGTACTCAAATGCAAAGTTTCCAGCAACTGGTGCTTCACACAATGCTTTAACCTACCTTTACTACTGCTCTTACTCATATGATCTAGAATAGCTTGATTACAAGTACCCGTAATATATTCACATTTCTGGCTGTGGTTTGCACTCAGACTCTCATTTTAAATGTGCTGTTGAGAAAAAAAGGGCTGGGGAGGTCTCATGAGTGCAAATTCATCACAGTTTCTAAAATTATAAGGAGGCAGACAAAGGTAAGTATTGCTTTTTCTGATCATGTAAGAAAATAAGCTACTGAAATTGCATTATTAGAGTTACCAACTAAATGTAAAAGGACTGCACATCTGACTGGTGCCTAATAATTCATATACTCAGTGCATGAGAATAAATGTCTAGAGCCACCAAGCAGCTGAAAGGATAAAAAACATTCACTGGAATTCGAAAGTCAGAGAATTTTCTTCCAGACCTTCATGTTGGAGCACAGTACCTAGCAAAGAAATAAAGATGAGAAGCTCCAAAGATTCCCTCAGCTTTGTAATGCTCTCCCTGATGCCTGGAGAGGCTGCATATTGCTCCATTCTCCAGATGCTGTTCACAACACTTTATAACAGTGGGATGAACCAAATCCCATGTTAATTTATTATTGTAAATATTGCCAAAAAACTGTAGCCCTTTTTCCACCTTCCAGAGTCATATTCTGGAGATTTTCACCAGGTGTGTTAACAACAGCAAAGTGGAGTGACACAGCTGTAAAGGGGGCAAATAGAGGAAAAGGGCAGTGCTGTGACTTCGTCCCAAACATTGGCCTTGCTGTTTCAGCCTATGCTTCATATTAGAAAGAAAAATACAAAATGACAATGTATATTTTTCAAAATACTTCCTTGGTTTTCAGGTATTTCAGATTCATGTTACAGCTTCTGCAGACCAGAAAACTGCTGGTAGTTGTTATTAAATGAAATGGAATTTCAAACTCTCCTGGAAAAAACAGTTAAGATGTATTTGAAGGACCTGCCTGCACTTGCCAACATCTGTCTCATTGTTGCTGAGGCTGTAGACAAAAAGCAGAAGAGTCTCAGAAGCAGGAGACTCCCAGTTTAATACTTTTTAGTGCCACAGACATCCAAAGTAATTTCAGTATCTCTTTACTTCGGCTCATGTTTTGTACAATAAGGATAACATCTATGGTGCGATATGATAACAAAGCCCACAGAGACTGGTAATAATTTAAGGATATTTCAGTCATACAACTTGGTCTGCAAAATGCAAGTCAGGACGCTAGGAAAAGGCATGATTTTTTGTGTGCCTTTGCACTGTTTCCCTTTATGCAGCAAATTCATAAGTCTTTTCCAAAGGAAATATCACTGTACAAAATGTATGTATTGATTATATTTATAAGCTTATATTATATCTGAGAATCACTTCTGCCATTTCCTCTATGAGACGCTATTTTTAGAACTGGGGGAGGAGCATATTTAAATGGAAGGGAAAACACACTGAAGAAGCTGTATCCACAATCACATTTCCTGATTAGATCTTGGCAGAGTTCTGCCTGTCTTACTGCTGCTGGTAAATATGGGGCAGTAAATGCCTTCAGTACTGACTCTCATGTTCACTGTCCCTGTCATATTTGCAGGACAATAATGTGCATTTGTAAGCAGGGGAAGACAGGGTTCATAGGTATGATTTTTGTTTATTCCTCACTTATAAGTATAGGTCAGAAATCCAGGTGCAAAAACCCTTACTGTGTAAGGGAAAAAATGAAATAAAAGCTCACCATTTTATGCAAGAATCTCCTTAATAATCTCTCAAATTAGTTACCTTAATAATCTCTCAAATTAGTGTAGATCTTTAGAGAGCTGCCTAAAACAGTGAACACAGATACAGAGAGGTGCATTTGATTTCTTTCCTCTTGTATTTTAGAAAAGGTAAAACTGTATGAAGACCTAGAGGTTATGAGAGGAAATTATCATAAAAATCTGCAATAATCCAAGATTAATAATACTATTAATCTACTACTATTGTTAGTAGAAATAGGATCCAAAAGAAACCTTTGAGGATTTACATACCTCAATAGGCATTTATATTGCTTCTACACTGTAAAACATTCAGAATATGTATTTGGATTGATCACAAAAAACAAAACCAAAAACAAAACCAAAACCTACCAAACAAAAAAACCAAAACAAACCCAAACAAACAAAACCCCAAAGCCCCAAACATTTCACTAAGGTATGTTTTTGTCACAATATGGGTGTATACTGAAAACTAAAGATGAAGGTTTAGTCTTCTGAACTCTGGAATATTAATAGCTTTGTTACAGAAAAGAGGATGTGAAGAAGCAACAATCAGCTTTAGGAAAGGCAGTTCATTAGCCCACATACTTTATAATTTGCTCACTGAACTATCTGCTTTTATTCTTCTCTCAGCAGGAACATAAATAGGAAAGACTACCATAAGCTGTTATGCTATGAGAAGACTGTTAATCTTACCAAATATACCACAGAGTATTTACTGCTACATATTTATTTATTTAGATTTAGAGAGTGATTAAAAAGAAAACAAAACCAATTTATGGTGAAGATGCATCTTAACTGATACTTAAATTGCAGCACTGCACTTCAATAAAATTCAACCGGAGGATTTAAAGAAACGAAGTGCTCTAGCCCTGTCAGCAATTTCTACACTTTTTATCATGGTACTACCAAAAATACACTGCCAAGGAAACATCAATCAGCGTCACAGATGGGACCAATATGCATGGGGTGGAAAGAAAAGACAGAGTGGGAGCAGCAGTGCTCTTCCCTCCTATGTGGTGGACAGGGAAATTTGGATCTGAGGTTGCAGAGGAAGGGGATGATAAAGGAAGAGCCAAGCCAAGTCTGTGTGGCAGAGCTCCAAAGTGAGGGCTCTGCAGGCATAAGGAGTAAGTTTTTGTTTGGGACCCAGCTATAATTTTAACACTCAGGACTCAACTGGACTGAACCACCTGCAGCAAGGCTGCATATAAACTCTCTCTCTTCAAAAAGGAGCTTTGCAGTATGATGGGATAGTAAGACCACTCTCTGCTGGGGAGAGGGGACAGTAGTTAGGGGAGCATAGGCATGTGCAAACCAGGGGTAGAGTTGGGAAGCAGAATAATTAACACTAAAAGAATGCTATTATACAGATGCTAGAATAAAGGGCATTCAGCAGAATAGTCTCTTTGCTTTTTTCTTGTATTTATTTGTCACGGGTCTGAGCCAACGCTCCTCACAGTGGGACATTTATGATGGCCTTCAGTAAGCTTTGATAAGGCCCATATTTACTCATTTGCACAATGTATTTATCTGTACTCCCAACTGTGTCAATCAGCATGTAGCAGCAAAGTCTGCTGAATGCTTTAAGTAGAACTGTGTAATAAGTGGAGGGCTTAACCTCAGACTGAAAATCTCCATATAGTCAACATTACCTGAGCCATTCCTCTGGGAGAATAATGGCCTGAATGTGAAGAAGATATCCAGGTGCTTAAATGACTATTAACGGAAGCTGTGGTCCTAAGTTATTTAAGTGATTTTGAAAGTCCCAAGAAAAACAGCTTGGGAATGGAAATGACCAGCTGAATGTTTGTTTAATGCATAAATAGTAAGATAGAATTAAAATTAAAGGTTTCTGCATTTGCACCAGCAAACAACTGCTTAAAGCATTATGCAGTAGAATTATGTCTGGAGTACCATCTATTCACATGAGCTCAAATGTCTCAATTAAGACTATTGCCCTTCCACAGCTGCAATATCTCAGAGGGTTTTATGAACTCTGCTTACTCCTCCCAACCTTATAAACACAGACCAAGCTTCAGGTCACAACACTGTGGCAACCTGAAAAGCAGAAACATGGAGTGATGTCTTGGGCAGATAGTCCTAAAAGCCCACTCTGGAACCAGGATGCCACTCCAGATTTCCTCCTGCTCCCCTGCTGAGAGGTTAGAGAGGGCAAATTCTGCTCTGTGGCTAGGACTAGGAAGCACAGCACTGCTAATACACTAGTGATTTTGTAACAAAGTTCAATAGTAGTGCATCATTACACTGTTCAAAATCGTGTTTAGTTTTGAAGCTGTTGACTCTGGCCTTGGTAAAATACCTTTTCTGAAATAACAGTTTCCTCCAGAACTACTTTTTTGTGAAAGAGGCTTATTTCTAATGTATATGAGTTTGTGATATATCAACATTTAAACCTCCAAAACCAGTCTGTTAGAAAATTTATGACTGCCTCTTTTTTTTTTCTGATTAAGCACATTTGGAGTAGGGATGCAATGAGCTGGCGATGCTGGTTTACCTCACTAGAAAGCACAAATCCTTTATGCATTACTCTTTACCAGGGTACAGTTTTTTAAAGTGATATAAGAGCGAGAGTTTCAGGCTGCAGAGAGACAAGTCTTGTAGAGGAAAGAAATCTCTTCCCACTAGAACAACCCAAAAAAAGGGTATGAAAGGACAAATTTTCATATTGAAAAGCCCCTCTTTAGGTATGAGTATCAAAAAGAAATGAAGAAAAATTGCATCTTATTATAAATCTTTCCTCTTGTAGCTTTACATGTGCTGACTGTACCACCATTGTCACTGAGCCCCTTGTGAGGCCTTTCCTTAGTCTCTTCTTTCACTAATTCCATTAAAAAGAAAGTTTCATACATGAATATTTGATTGACACATTATTAGGAAAAGTAGGAAAAAGGCAGCAGTGTCGCATTAAGCTCTGCTGCTACAGCCATCATCTTTCCCAGCATATCTGTTTCTCCCTAACACAGTGAAAAGGCAAAAGGAGAGCAAAGACTATGCTCATTAGGAAGAGAAATGGAAGCAGCTCTTCTGAGCACCCCATCTGCTGCCATCATGTCAGAGACATCACATTTTACTGCTGTCACCAGCAGGTGCATGCAATTACGTGACAGCAAAATGAACTATGGCTTCCCAGTGACTCTTCCACGAAGATTTTAGTCTTTGGTAAATGCATGATAACAGACTAGGGGCATTTGCCTCTGAATAATTCCTGGAATTCACATGAAAAATATACTGGTGATTCATTTCACTGTAGAAGGCTACTGGAAGAAGCAATAGAGACAGCAACTCCAACAAAGGTGAGTACGACAGAGGGCACAGAAAAGGCTAATTCTGAGCATTATGGTTATTATGGCAGCCAAGGCCAGGCTGTTCAATTCTGATCTCATTTACACTAATGTATCAGGGTAATGAAGCCCAAACCAAATGCTTAGCAATACAGTGTTATTATGCTGAAGGACTAGGAAGAATGCTTGGATCTTTTCTACTAATATCAACTAAATATATGTTTACTGCTAAAGATTGGTAGCAAATTAACAGAATGATTAATGCTCAATCATAGAATGACTAGGGTTGGAAGGGACCTTAAATTCACAGATTTTCATGGGAGGGGAAAAGCATAACACAAAGCTGACTCTGCATAGTCAATACAAGTCAGTAAGAGTGCGGACAACAGAAGTCTGTTTTCCCTGCTCAGCCTGTAGTATTGCACAGAAATAAGAGCAAACATGAGTGAAGCAGACAGAGCAAGGAAGGTGTTCCTGTGGGAGTCTCCCTGAATCAAAATCTACAGGGACAAACTGCAGATAACTATTCATGCACAGATCTACTGTGCAATGCAAGAATGCCAAAAATGTCTGTAAAAGTGAAAATGCTCTTCCAGCCAAACACCCCTTTTTGAAGATTTTCTTTTTATCTTATCCCATGTTTTCACATGACTCCATTCACCCTTCCTTCCTTCCTTCCTTCCTTCCTTCCTTCCTTCCTTCCTTCCTTCCTTCCTTCCTTCCTTCCTTCCTTCCTTCCTTCCTTCCTTCCTTCCTTCCTTCCTTCCTTCCTTCCTTCCTTCCTTCCTTCCTTCTTTCCTTCCTTCCTTCCTTCCTTCCTTCCTTCCTTCCTTCCTTCCTTCCTTCCTTCCTTCCTTCCTTCCTTCCTTCCTTCCTTCCTTCCTTCCTTCCTTCCTTCCTTCCTTCCTTCCTTCCTTCCTTCCTTCCTTCCTTCCTTCCTTCCTTCCTTCCTTCCTTCCTCTGTGACAGTGAATCAAAAGATCAAAAGTACCCTCTCTTCTGTTACGTAAGGTGACATTGGAGAATTGCAGCATCTTGTCAGTAGCTCTGAGGTGCCTTTGCAGTGCTCTAGAAAATCATCTCCAAGTACTGGAACAAAAGCTAAATTTTTCTCAAAGAAATGAATAAAAAACAAACAAAAAAACCCCAAACAAACAAACATAAACAAAACCCAAAGCCAAACAAAACAATCAAACAAATAAAAAAACCAACAAACAAAAAAACCCAACACCTTCTCCATGGAGGGACTACTAAGGTGGACCAGAGCAGAATTCGGCTGTATTTATTATCTGACTGATAGGAATTTTACCTACTGATAGCCAATTCCAAAGATGACTATTATGTTCTGTATGATAAACTATTATTTGCCCTATATTTTAAAAGTGCTCCATTTCACTTCAGTGACTGGAAATGTCTGGTATAAACCATTTGAATGGGATTAGCACAGGACTGCAATGTGCCTGGGCAACTACCTTTAATTTAAAGCAATACATAAATCTTCTAAGAGCAGAGAAGTTTTGTTTTATAACTTCTGTTAAAATAACAGTTTATTTTAAGAGTGATTACTTTAACACAGCTACAGAGATGATCATCTTTCTCCAGACAACAGTGTTAATGTTACAACTAGAGCAAAATTGCTTTCCATGCAGATGTTCTCTCCTTAAAGAGAAAGGAATATATCTTTCAAAATCATATTGTATTCTGTAGTCATGTACAGCTAGTTAAGGAAACTATGGCATTTCCCCCAAACCTGGGAACAGTGGTGGAGCAGCCCCCTAAATCGTAATTTAGTAGGGATGTTTAAGTTATAGATCCTAAAGTAGCAAAAGCAGTTCCCAAAGCAAACGCCTGCCATCTTACTATGAATCTCATAACAGCAGTTTTTTATTTTAAGAATTTAACTATTAGTCATGCCATGGCAAAATCTCAACTTAATTTATCTGTTTAAAATTACATTTTAAGATACGAAAACACATCTTACAGTTAATTACCTATGGAATTCAAAAGAAGCAAGTTTACTTTTTTTGTAAAATCTCGTAAAGTAATGATGCAAATGTCATGGTTCACATGCTGAAATGCAATATAGTGTACAATGCTTGAGGGGGGGAAAAAGAATCAGCTATAAAGAAAGAAAAGCTTGCACTAATAGGCAACTGAATTCACTCCACTAATTACTGCAGAATGTAAAATAACCATTTTGAATAATCAAACAGAAATGTATACAGTCCTTCTTTCATTAATTAAATGTTTTCCTGAACCAGCAGATGGATTCAGTGCTGTTGCTGCTGTTCAGAATTTTATCAACCAGCAAGGCAGCTGGAGCTTTTAGTGGGAAGTTCAGAAGATGCTGCACCAGGCATTGTCACTAGCCACTGCAGAAGTGGCACTATTTTGAGAATGGGAAGGTGAAGGGAAAGCCTGCTCTCCTCCACCTTGCCCCAGCATGAACTTTGGTATATGGACATGGGGGAAGAAGCAGCTGTATTGTGTTTACTTCCACATAGGCACCATTTGTCTTTCCAGCTTCAAAACGTGCTCTTTGAGCACTTACCCACTGCTTGGAGACCCTATCCTTTAAAAAATTTCCACTCAGTAAATGCATGTCCATGGACTTACTCTTTTTGCAACAGCCCTTGCTGGGGAGAGGGAAGTCATTGGGGATCTTGTTAGGGAAATTCCTCAGCCTGTATTTGGTCCCAGCCATTCAAATAAAGGTGAGGGTCTAAATCTAGGGCAGCTCTACGAACTGCCTATGCAAATTATCTGCTCACTCTGTAAACTAGGAATATGATTTTTATCTCCCACTACACTGATGTCGGCACCATGAGAATGCTCTGGGTCAGGACAGGAATCCAAAGTTTAATAGCTCTTTATTTCACTTTGACCCGTGACCATGCGATAACAAATAGGTGCCTTTGTGCACATAGCAATCAAGCCAGGATGAAAAAAAAAAAAAAAAACAGCTTCACAGAAGACAGCACTTTGCACAGTAACCAGGTCTCCTAGACATAAATGATTTGATTAAATTGGAGCAGCTACGAAGCAAGTAGACAAAAGCAGTATCAATGTGTTCTCTTATGTAAAGATACTAATGAAAATTCTGACTTCAGTAATATTTTCCAGCACAGCTGAGTTTTAAATTTAATGAGATCCTCATTTATATTCTGGAAAAAGAGAGAGAACAGTAAACTGTATATGTGCTGGAAATCAGCAACAAATAACATTGAGATAACCAAACAAAAACACATACTGGTAACTTTTACCCCTTTATTGAGCTCACTGGCCTTATTAAAACCTAGTTGGAGCTGCTCTCACAGCAGCTAACAACCCTGCAACCCTAACATGCTGTGTTCATAGTCTCCTTGCTCACTAATAGCTGCAGGGATCAACTTACTGAGTTATGGCTACGAGGACAGACACCCAGAGGGGCTGCTGCACCAGTGGGAGCCTCAGCACAACCAAAGCCACAGTATGAGACAACATACGGAAACACAAAACTGTTTTTTCCTTCTCCATCACCACTGCAGTTACACGGGACTGCAGATTTCTTCAAAGGATGGCAAGAACAAAACAATAGAAGCAACAGCAGAAAGGGTGGAGCAGGAAAGTGGCTAAAGGCAGTATAAGAAATTAACTCCAGCTCTGCATGTTTGCCAACTTACAAGTTTTTTAATATATGACTTTTTTATGCTATGACTGTAATATTATACTTGGAAAGCAGGGAAGTCAAGCAAACAGTAATCTCTTTACCCCCCTTCTAACCTCAAGGAAAGATCAAGCCAAGCTTTTTATTCTCTTTTTCTTCTTTTGCTGGTGTGATTTACAATCTTATATATCTAGCAGACATTCTTCCACTCTTGGTTCATTTGCAGATGAAATTCAAACAACAGAAAGGAAAATAAGTACTGAAATGGGTGAGAAGTTCTTTCATTTAAAAAAATAAACAAATGCCAGAAATACTGCAGTTCCTTGGCTTGCTGCAGAAAATAATTTCCAGCCCCCTAAGAAAACATATTCAATGTAATATACATAAAACAAGGAAATTGGAGTCAATATGTATAGCTCCCTTTCTTTGGCATATATGCTTGCATCTGCAGGTAGCTCATTAACATTAATGAGAGTTATGTACCTAAGGTGAATGCATCAGTTAGGAAAGCTCCTGGTTCAGATACACTGCCCACTCTCCTGACTGCCCTGAAGAAAGCACGAAAGGAAATTGCTAAACATGGTTTGCTTCATTTCTTTAAGTTATAGTTGGCTGTAAATTACATTTAATAAACCCATTATTCAAAATCTTTCGAGAACATTCAAGCAGCAATAATGTTTACTATCCCAATGTACTGTGAGCTCTTATAAACCATGTGTCTTGCTGAAAGTCACTGGGCCAGTTCCACAGTCATGATTCTCATGAGCTTCCTTTCGTTCTGCAATTAGGCCACCTGCCAGGAACTGAAATGACTGGCAATAAAAAAAAAAAAAAAAAAAAAAGCAATAGTCTGCTTTGCAATCTCTTCATTTAGTCCTGGTTCCCTTATCCATTGGGGGCACCATGAGAATTGGGTGAACAAAGAACAGTAACAGAGGGCATTATAAAAAAGGCAGAAATTTTAAAAGTATCATTATAAAGTTAGTATGAAAATGGGGAAAATAAACCAAACATGTTCACAATTAGATTTCTTTCAGAGAAGCACCAGGGATTTCATCACATCCCTTTTAATAATTTCACACACACTGGTCCTCAGTATCATAGAATTTCAGGTTGGAAGGGACATCAAGGATCATCTGGTCCAACCTTTCTAATATTATTCTTTATATGATACTCCCGAGCACCCCATAGAGCTGAGACTTAGAACTTTCCAAAGTGGGCGAATCCAGCACTTCCCCTGGGAGGCCATTCCAATGTCTGACTGCCCTCATAATTAAAAATTTTCCTCCTGGGTTCATACAGAATCCCCCCAGAAGCAATTTTTGCCCACTGCCCCTTGTCCTGTCCATCTTCTTTGTAGCTGCTCCTTAAGTACTGGGACATTGTAATAATGACTCCCCGAAGCCTTCTCTTCTCAAGGCTGAACAGACCCAGTTTTCTCAGCCTCTCCTCATATGTCAGGTTCTCCAGTGCTCTGATCATCCTCATGGCCCTTCTCTGGACCCTTTCCAGCCTGTCTGCATCCTTTTTGTCCATCAAGGACCAAAACTGGACTCAATACTCCAAGTTCAGTCTGACAATCACCAAGTAGAGCAGGATGATGGTGATGCCCTTTAGCATGAGCTAACAGTATGCAGCAGCTGAAACAAAAGACAACAGGATGCTGGGCTGCATCAACTTGGAGAAAACTGGGTCTGTTCAGCCTTGATTCTGAGCTGCATCAACAAGGGCATCCTGTTGGCTTTCCTTGCAGCTGCTGCACACTGTTAGCTCATGCTGAGCCTGTTGTCCACCAAGACGCTCAGGTCTCTTTCCACAAGGTTGCTCTTTAGCCAAGTGGATCCCAATCTGACTTTTTCTTGACGGTTCTGTGTGTAAGACCTTGCACTTCTCCATACTGAACTTCATAAAGTTCCTGTCAGTCCACCTCTTCAGTCTGTCTAGGTCATCCTGGAGGGTGGCTTTCCCTTCTGAGGTGTCAACATCTACACTTATCTTGGTGTCATCACTGAAATTCATCAGGGTGCCCATCATCCAGGTTGCTTATGAAGACGTTAAACAGCATCAGGCCCAATATCAGTACCCGGGGGACTCCACTTGTGACCCACTGCCAGCTGGAAGATGAATGATTTACCATCGCCCTCTGGGTATGGTCTGTCAGAGAATTCCCCACCCACCACACAGATCACTTGTCTAGGCCATGCTGAAGCAGTTTCTCCATGAGGGGGCTGTGGGGAACTGTATCAAAAATCTTAGAAAAGTCCAGGTAGACAATGCCCACTACCTGTCCTCCATTAACTGAGTGGGTTACTTTGTCATAGAAGGAAATCAGGTTTGTTAGGCATGATTTTGCCCCGACAAATTTATGTGGACTTTTCCCAGTCACATGTTTCAATTGACCAGTGTCAAGTCCCTAGGAGGATTCAGTCCATGATATTCCCAGGGACTGAAGTGAGACTAATAGGTCTCACTGCATCACTTGCGTGGAACCTTCTTAGAGTCCTTCTTAAAGATAGGGGTGACATTAGCCTACCTATAGTCTTTAGGGACATCTCCTGATCTCCACGACCTCTCAATGATTATGAAGGTCAGCCACCTCTCTCAACATCCTAGGGTGGATGGCATCTGGACCCGTCTATGTATATGGATCAAGCTCCTGTAATAGTTGATACACCAACTCTTCCTTCACTGATGGCAGGTTGGTGTCTGCTTCAACTTGACCTTTTGTTCCTATGGCCTCAGCGTGTAGCAGTGTAGTAGGCAGTAGTGCCTACCAAACTTCTACTCTTCTCTTGCTTGCTGGGTCAGGCATTGGGCAAAACTATTTCCTACTACCTATACATGTGTGCATAGGCACAAATGGATCACAGTCTTGATTAAGGCATTTAAGCACTGCTGTGATTCAAATAATAATGCTAATAATGAATGAACCAGCAGTGGACGTTAGTGTTGCTCATGATTTTTAGACTCCTGCCTTGAGCCTGCGGGAAATGAGAAGCCCATGGCCATAATTGAAGCTGGGACATACAGAGAACGGAATTTTTGTTTGGCAAAGGAGTTTAGATTTTAGAGCTCTGTTGTTTAAAGCAGCATGAAACCCACACATTTTAAAATTCAGAGAGAAAATAAACAAATACATTAAGATCTGTTTGATAGAACAACATCTTCCTGTGGGACAAAAATTGTATTAATATTTCTTCTACTTATATACAATATTAAAGAACATAATAGTATAGATGCTGCCAAAAAATAATAACGATCTCTATTAAACGCCCTGGACAGTGTTGCTGAAAGCCAGTGGGCACTGAACTGCTGGTAATGCATAGCACAGAACAATCCCCACCTTGCTCAGAAATTTCTTTTCATGATATAAATGTGGAAAGCTAAGTTATTTTTATTATGAAAAGTTTTAAAGGCCCAATAGTAATTCAAGTGTAAAGTGCAGTGGGACACATGCCTATATTCACCATGAATTGCCTTATTCCAGAAGACTGACAAAAGTTGAAGAGTGATAAAGTTTCATCAAAATTAGCTATAATTTAGTATGGAAAAATGTTTATAAAACATTTATAGAATGTTTATGGAATTATAGCTGATCCTCCAAGACAGTTATGTTCATGCACTCTCATACTGCCTTTGAAAAAAGGTTACAGAAAATTACATTCGTGCCTAACCTCCAGACATTATGTTCTCTTTTGCAATCAACAAACAGATGTTCTCATTTTTCATTTTTATCTTCTATCATTAAGCTCCTCATGCCTCCTAAAATCATGAGACTACTCTCCTTACATGGGGAGGATAGATACATTAGATGATAAACTGAGGAATGATCTTTTTGCTCTTTAAGTCACATGACATTGAGTCACATACTCAATCAGCCCTCTATCTTTCTAGTGCTTCTAGCAGAATGTTTCCCACCTACCTCTATCTACAGTCCACAGAGCAAAAGCAAAGGTGAATGTGGAATAAAAAAAGGCAGTCATAGTAAACTAGACTTTTATCTTACTAATCACAGTAACTTTCTCTTCATCAGTTCAAAGATGACCCAATAATTAGAAGTGCAGAACCTCCTTCTTGACAACCACAGGCTCTGCATGGACTTAGTGCTTCTCGTAACTGAGAGCCACATGCACCAAGATAGCATGTCAGCCACCAGGATTTCACTTGAAGGTGTTTGTAGTTCAAAGGTAATCAAAGGCATTGGTGAGAAAAGAATAAACATCAGGTCACATAAATTATGCCTAGCATCTTGCATGGGAAAAGATAAGGTAGTTGTCAACAAGCAAGAGACATTGCAACCAAGTGCAGAACTGATAGTACTTGAAATGCACGTTCTTGCTTTCTTGTATCCCTACACCACCCCCCTGAACTGTCTGAGTAAAGTCAATTATAACACTATTTAATTCCTCTTGTAAAATGCATACGTGAACTGTTTAGGAATCAAACATTAAACAGCGTTATAAGAAACAAACACTGTCTTTACCAAACAAAATGCCACAAAATTTCCAAGGACAAGGAGTATGACAAAATAAAAAACAAATAAACCAAACACGTCACTGTCAGAGATGAAGTACTACTGGTTCAAAATTGCAAAGAGAAAAAGCATACTGTAGCATATCATCAGTACAAAGCACTTGACAAGCCTCAGTTGATGTTTCTTGAAGAAGATATAAAGAATTCAAAGACAAAGAAAGAGAAGTGTGGTGCTGCAGTAGCGGAGGTGTCAGAATCCCTGTCTTGGTGGTTTGATTCAGTGCTGTCTGGATACCACACTATCCCTGCTGTGCACATATTCCTCCAGGGTTCTCATCATCAGAAATAAACTACTATTGCAGAGATACATCTTTTCAGAAAAGGATGAGGGAAAAGCCTGATTTTTAGTTATAATTAAAAGACAAAGATGTTTAGAAAGCATGAAACCCAACCTGAACAAGACATCCAAACATGAGTATATCTGAACACAGACTTAATTTTTAAATTAAGAAAATTTGTCAGGGAAAAAAGACTAACATCAAAACCTTCTGTGAGACAACCAACATAACTATTGTTGCTTAAGCAGATGTCAAAAGGCAGTTCAAATTCAAAAATTATGCTTTATGTGACTATAAATCTTCAAATGTGCCTATGAACTTCCTAGTTTCAATCTAACCTAAAACAAAGCTTTATTATCTCTACTTGCAACAACATGACTGATGTCAATAGTACTAAATAAAAGGAAGTTCAGGCTCCAACCTTTTGTTTTTACTGACATCTTAAACCTAATCAATTATTTCTCCTAAGTTAAATCTCTCTTTAGTGTTCTCCAACTCTTTTTTACAGACAAAAGTGGTGTGGCAGTTCAGATGAACATCTCTCTCTACCTCAGCCTTTGAATCCACTTCATCCCTAAAAACCATTCAGGGCTCCTGTGAAGACTTCAGTGTTTTCAGACCAAGACATTTTTTACCCTATTCCAAGGTTGATGCTGCTCATCACCATTACAGTCTAACCTACCATCTGCACAGGTGTTTAATTCTTCTTTACCCTCCATCTTCACTTATGAGGAATTTTGTCTGTAAACTGCTTGAATTAGAAGTTATTCCACTCATCCCATGTGTCACGACTGCCAGCGTGAATGTGTTAGTTCAAGTGTGGAAAACATGGTCTTCATTGTACAAAAATCCTGCTACCCTCCCATTTCATCTTTTCTCTTTTCTAATTCTACTGCAATTCCTTCCTTAGATGCTACAGATTCTTTGTTAGCATTTTCTAAAGTAGGAATATAAAATGATGAAAAGCTATCGTCAATACATAAATTTAACCAATCTCACCCAAACTGTTCATGATCAAACCACTGGTTTCAACAGACTTTCACACTCTACCTTTGCGCTCCTGAACATGGAAAGAAAAACAGGTGGGCAGGCTTGCTTTGCTTATTATATCCCATGTAATTCTGATAAGCACCATGACAAATCTGATCAAAACCAGAGGTAAGCAGTGGGAGAGCAATTAAAATGATGGTCAGAAGTAATTCCAACAGGCCTGACACCCTCGGGTATGAAACCAGGGTCACAGGTGTCCTTGTGCATGCAGAGCTTATGCTATTGCAGGATTTATCTTTACAGCAGAGACAGACTGAATTAACTTAGGTAAATTAAAAAAATAAAAGAGGACAAACTGAGACATTCTTTTGAATGCTTTCCTCTCCAGCAACCCTTTCTGTTTCACTGGGTCTAAGGCCATTTTACCCCTGGGTAGAGTGGAAAAGCCACAATGATTTGAGGAGAACAAAAACGAGAATGCAGTTTGTTGTGGTCAGGAGAGTACGAGCCTTTCAATTGCTACTGACAGTAGAAATATACATTAGTCATTTATACATTCATAGACTTCAGCCACACAGTAGTTCAATAACCCACACTGATACAAAATATCCTTCAGGCACAGAAACATCCCTTCTTTTTTATTTTTTTTTCCCCCATCATTTTTACATTTCACTTGTGTTTATATCATAAATAAATGCAAATGGTGAGATGACATATTAATTATCATACTGAGAGCCCATAGCAAACTCAGTTTCTGACGTGAACTATTTTACTGCAAGATCAACCCTCTTTTCTGTGATGATGGTGTTAAAAATAAAGAATGAATCAGAGAATAAAAGGCAGGCTAAACAAACCTTGCAGAAATTCCTTCCCAAAAGGAACATTTTTGTACAAATTTTGTACACAAAGTACAGTGCAATGCAGAGAAATCTCAGCTAGCTTTCAGTGAGCATCCTACCCGTGACTTCTCAGCTCAGTAAATCAACTTAAAGGGAGCTCCACAGTGCCACAATAGATTTCCCCTGACCTCCAAGCAGTACATTTATGGTCAGTATGAACAGTCTTTGCAGCACCCACTGCAGTCATGAAAGTTGATATAAGCCTTGAAAGCTTACCAAAAGCACTAAGAGACAGAGGGTTATATTAAATAAGAAAAATAGATACAATAAATCCATTAAAAATAGTCTCTTTTTTGGCATCCAATGACTGCAGCATTTGGCTGTGGAATACACACTGAATACAAAACATCTTCTGCTCTTGTCTTCTTGGTTTACCCAAAGGGAAAAGATAGGAAAAGAAAAAAATGGTAGTATCTGATTTTTGTTGGGGTATTCACAGGGAAAGACCTGAGTGTTGGTAATCTCATACCAGCTTTATTTGGATGGTGACTCTGTAACAACATCTGCTACTAATTTTGACATTGTTTGAGATATGACTCACATCTCTGAGAACCTGGGATAAGCAGAAGTAATGGTTTATTCATTAATTAATTAATTGCCTCAAACATCAGCAGTATAGGGGATTTTTGTAAGAGACTGTGTGGGAGTTGTGTGCCTCACTATTGCTAACCACAGAGAAGCATCAAGACATTCTCTCTGACATTTCTCCAACCACAAAGGAGCAGCTCCTTCCTTAGAAACCACTGTGTAAGACATCTTTCTGAAAAAATACCTCAAAAAGTGCCATTATGGCAGGAACTTGGTTAGACAGTGCCCACCTACCCCGACCCATCCCCTGAACATAAGCCTGGGCCCGAGGACATTACAAACGAGAGGGACAGGGTGGGCATATGCAACAAGGGGGCCAGGCAATGCAAAACAGTTCCAAAAATTAATTGACTTTGATTTCCTGGAAAAGGAGGAGACATGGATATTATATGATGGACTTTTACCACCTAGAGTCGAAGCTTCCCCACTGTGGAATGGGACACCATTGGATCATGTAGGTCGTATGCTTATCTATCCCCCTTCTTTCCTACTTTGTTTTCTTCTCTTTTTTCTCTCTCCCCCCCTCCTAAATTGTTGGTGGGCTAATAAAGTGCCTTTGGATGCCAAGTGACATCTGACCTCATTTGTGTCTTAATTTCATCCCAGAAGAGTCCAGGAGTCCTTGGCTGTACAAGAGACCAAATTGGACCATAAGAGCAGACCATTGAAAAGTTACTTGCACTGAAGAAAGTATTCGCTCAGCTGGCATTTGATGATGCACTGAACCACCTGATCTTAAGAAAGCATTTCAGAAAATGCTAGCTAATCTTTCCTGGCCCCCTATGGTACCTCTATTTAAAAGATCTATTTCCCTAGGCAGTGAAACTTATGTTTCCTCTCATCTTTCTGGGCTAAGGTGGCTATCAAAGGTAGTCACATTAGCATATTTTGGATTCATATATGAAGCATTCTGATACTTTTAAGTCCTCTCTGTATCTGAGTTTTACAAGCATGCTCAACATGGTACCAAACCACTTAAGGAGAAACATATTAAAGAGGAGTTTTAAAAGACATGGCAACAGTAGTTGAATAAATTTGGAGAGGAACAAGGGTGGAACTACTTATCCTCTATCCATATCACTGAAGAACAAGTTTCAAAGGTACTGTTTTCAAGTAATCACATATTCAGGAGCTCTCAGAGAGAAATTCTCTCAGTCTCCTAGAAGCCTTTTACTTGTTCCTGTAGTTAGTACTTTCCTCCAGTTTACTGCCACTGCCCAGCTGCAGCTGTCTGAGCATATCCTACACCACCAGTTCTGCTCTTTCACAGTAGTGCTGAGCATCTTGATTCAACACAACTACACTGAAGTTTTCTTTCAGGCCCTGCTTTATAGATGTCTTGCTTCATGTGCTATCCAGAGGACAAACTGGGCTATATGCTAAGACCTGTGTAAGAGCTTTTACCCTCCTGCTTCTGATATGCTGTTCCTGCAAGGGATGACTGTGAAATTTCACAGCATCTTCGAACAAGGCCCAGTTATGCTGCCTGACCAGCAACACACAAAATATCACAACCAATATATCTGATCCTAGTACACCGCTGTTAAAACAACTCAGCTGAAGGAGCTAGCATGGTACCATAAAGTCCTGTCTAAAGAAGTGAAAACATAAAACTATCTCTTAGGTAACATCAAGAGACTCATGGCAAGGAAGTCTAATCACAGAGCAATATCTGGTTACTTGCTGTTTGTAGTGTTTTGCACCTCTGTCTAGGAGTGTGGCTTGTATATGATTTTTCTAATTGGTTTTCAGTTAAATCATTCTACTGAGAATCAGCTCAGAGCACTTGCAGGAGATTAGGGAGCTAGCCTGGATAATAGAAACACTGCTTGAGTTTTTTGCACCTGCATTTTGAATATTTCCTGAGCTCCTACTAGTTTTATAACTACATAATGGTTGAATGATGCTCTACTTATGGCAATCCTCATTTATTTATTTGGGCTCAAAATTGCCCCAAAATTGGATAAACAGAGTAAAGCAGAGGATTATTTTCCTTATGAATGACATGAAAGAAGCAAGTGGAAATTAAATAGCCCTCAACTTTATTTTCCCTGGCTCCTAACAGCCCGTTTTGTGAAAGCTATAGCTCAGAGTTATGAAGTATCTTTGGGTCATTGCTCATTCAGGCTGAACTTGAATACTATTTTATATATTCTTTATTACTTAAGACATTTAAGAATCATGTTTTTAAGGCATCTTTACAGCCATAGTCTTCATTCCTGAAATGAAGGATTAGGGACAGAGCAGAACACATCCTGAGATCCCAAAAGCTAAAGCAACACATGAAGTGAGCAAGCTTGCGTAGTCCCTCTTCCTTTAGCAAATGCATCATAGCCAGAGCATAAGTGTCCTGGTTTGGGCCAGGATAAAGGTAATTTTCCGTCTTGTACTTTTGCTTTTAGAAGTAAAGCTTTCTCTCATAAAGAGACCACTGCTATTTCTGCCTCTGCAGCCACTTCTCACCCTCATGTAAGGGCACAACTCGGACGCGACCGGTGAGCATTGCCAGTGTGTCTGCTGTGTAGCTGCTGCCTCTACCCCCACAGACACTGCTGCTCTTCTGAGAGAGAGCCCCGCTGCTGCTGCTCCTGCTGCAGACACCACAGCCTCTCCCCCTCAGCCCACACAGCTACTTGTTGACCCTGTGACTAGGAGAAAAACAAAACAATGGAAATCAGAAGTTATCCTTAACCCTTCAAAGTCTGAACGAGACAACCAGGTGATAGAGGAAATAGAGGATACAGCTTCTCCTTGTAGAGCAGCTAAAGCAGAGTCAGCTGAGGAGGGCTCAGCCTCAGAAGAATCTTCTCAGTCCTATTCAATGAGGGACTTGTGTACTCTGAGAAAGGACTTTGGCTGTTTTGCAGGTGAACCACACCTCACTTGGTTACTCCAGTGCTGGAATGAATGGGCTGCTACCATAACATTAACTCAGAGAGAAGCCAGGCAGTTGGGATCCCTGGCCAAAGATGCAGGTATTGATCAGGCATTTGGGGAAAAGGCTGGAACCACCAGCTTATGGAGACGACTCTTGTCAGCTGTAAGGGAGAGATACCCCTATAAAGAGGAAATAGACTGCCCACAGGTCAAAGCACCCACACTTGAAAAAACTGTCAGGTATCTGGAAGAATTGGCTGTACGAGATGTGATCTATACTGATAATAACATTGAAGATCCTTATCACATGCCATGCTGTAAGCCTGTGAGGCAAAGGTTTGTGCATGCTGCACCACCACCTTTTAACCATACACTATCAGTAGTGTTATGGCTTCCTGGAGAATTGGAAGGAATTGTCGGTGATGTGATTAAAAAAGCACGAGAATATGAAGAAGTTGTCATGGCTCCTCATCAGGCCTGGGTCTCAGCTGTAAGGGGAACAGCTGAGAAACTGCTTTTTACTATTTTTCCTCAAATAGGAGGAGAAGGCCACATTGCAGCCATTAGAAGGAAATGTCCTCCTATGAGACTGAATCAAGAGAAACAGAAGTTAATAAGAGGAATCCTATGGATACTCCTGAGTGAGTGTGGAGAGGACATGAAAAAAGTGGGATCAGAAACCTACTGCTGTCCTACAGGAATAAGTATGTAAGTTGCTTATTAAGGAGAATGCAAAAGGAGGTCCTTCTAAAAAGATGGTTGCTCAAGTCTCCAGTGTGGAGTTACCCAATCCAAATATGCTCATGACTCAAGATACCTATATATCAGGTGGGAGTAATGGGGATGCAAGCCCCAGTAATACACATCCTGACAATGTTGTATGTGCTCAAGATTAGAGGTGCCCTGCTTCCAGGCAGATGGAGGAGATGGACAACCAAAGTTATTGGACTGTGTGGATTTGATGGCCTGGCACGTTAGAGCCACAGAAATATAAAGCCTTGGTGGACACTGGTGCACAGTGCACTCTAATGCCATTGAATCAGAAAGGGACAGAATCCATCACTATTTCTGGAGTGACAGGGGGATCTAAAGTACTGAGTATTGTGAAGGCTGATGTGAGCCTCACTGGAAAAAGTGGCATAAACACCCTATAGTGACTGGTCCAGATGTTCCGTGCATCCTTGGCATAGACTACCTCGAGAGGGGTGACTTCAAGGACCCGAAAGGGTACCAGTAGTCCTTTGGTATTGCAGCTATAAAGACTGAGAATACAGAATGGCTGCATGCTTTGCTTGGCCTTTCAGATAAATCCTTTGTAGTGAGGTTGATGAAAGCTAAAAACCAGCGGGTGCCAATTGCTACTTCTATAGTGCATCGACAACAATATCACATCAACAGAGATGCTGTGATTTCCATTCACAAGTTGATCTGGTAACTAGAGAGCCAAGGAGTGATCAGCAGGACTCGCTCACCCTTCAATAGTCCTATATGGCCAGTGTGAAAAGCCTGATGGAGAGTGGAGGCTGACAGTGGACTATCGTGCCCTAAATGAGGTTACACCACCCTTAAGTGCTGCTGTGCTGGACATGCTAGAACTTCAGTACAATCTGGAGTGAAAGGCAGCCAGGTGACACATTACTACTGACATTGCTAATGCATGTTTTGCTATTCCTATAGCACCAGAATGCAAGCCACAGTTTGCTTTCACCTGGAGAGGAGTCCAGTACACTTGGAACCGACTGCCCCAGGAGTGGAAACACAGCCCTACCATCTGCCATGGACTGATCCATGATACCTTGGAAAAGGGTGGAGCTCCAGAACAACTGCAGTACATCAATGACTTCATTGTGTGGGGTGACAGAGCAAAAGAATTTTTTGAGAAAGGCAAGAAGATAATTGAAATTTTTCTAAAGATTGGTTTTGCTAGTTCCAGGGACCTGTGCAAGAGATACAGTTTCTGGGGATTAAGTGGCAAGATGGACATCACCACATCCCGATGGATGTGATTAACAAAATAAAAGCTATGGCACCACCAACTACCAAAAAGTAAACTCAGCCATTCTTAGGAACTGTTGGTTTTTGGAGGATGCATATTCCTGCTTACAATCAGATTGTGAAACCTCTCTACGAGGTTACCAAAAAGAAGAAAGTCTTTAAATGGGGCTCAGAACAACAAGCTGCTTTTGAAAATATTAAACAGGACATTGTGCAGGCAATGGCCCTCGGACCAATTAGAACAGGGCCTGACTTTAAAAACGTGCTCTACACCAGAGCTGGGAGTGATGGTCCTACATGGAGCCTCTGGCAGTAAGCTCCAGGAGAGACTCGAGGTTGACGTCTAGGATTTTGGGACCGAAACTACAAAGGCTCCAAGGCCAACTACACAGCCACTGAAAAAGAGATACTGGCTGCATACAAAGGAGTTAGGAGTTAGAGCTGGTTCAGAAATGATTGGTACTGAAGCGCAGCCTCCAAGGCTCCTCCTTGGAATGCCAACAGAAAAAGTGGTAAAACAGGATGAAGAAGACCCACCACCAGAGAATGAGAAACAATATATTCTTTTCACTGATGGATCCTGTCTGATATGAAGCCATCGGAGGTGGAAAGCTGCCGTATGGAACCTTACATGACTAGTTACAAAACCAGATGAAGGAGGTGGTGAATCAAGTCAATTTGCAGAGGTAAAAGCTATCCAATTGGCTTTGGACATTGCTGAACAAGAAAAGTGGCTGAGAGTTTATCTCTATACTGACTCATGGATGGTAGCAAATGTCTTATGGGGCTGGTTAAGGCAGTGGAAGCAAAACAATTGGCAACATAGAGGTAAACCTGTCTGGGTTGCTGAACTGTGGAAAGACATTGCTGCTCGATTAGGGAAACTTGATGTAAGAGTGCATCATGTAGATGCCCACATATCTTCATATCGAACTACTGAGGAACATCAAAACAACCAATGAGCAGATGAGGCTGTTCAAATGTTCCAAACGGGAACTGGGACTGGGAACATAAAGGTGAACTGTTTTTAGCTAGATGGGCCCATGACACTTCAGGTCATGAAGGCAGGGATGAAACATATCGATGGGCTCGTGATCGAGGGGTGGATTTAACTTTGGACGCTATTGCGCAGGTTATCTATAATTATGACATATGCACCGCAATTAAGCAAGCTAAACCTCTTTGGTATGAATGGAGATGATAGCTATGGGGAAGCCTGGAAAACTGACTATATCACACTGCCTCAAACCCAGCAGGGTAAGTGCTATATGCTTACAATGGTGGAAGCAAGTACAGGATGACAGGAAATGTACCCTCTGCCCCATGCCACAGCCCAGAACACCTTCCTGGGCCTCGAGAAGAAAGTCTTGTGGAGACATGGCACGCCAGAAAGAACTGAGTCAGACAATGGAACTCATTTTAAAAATAGTTTTTTTAGTAACTGGGCCAAAGAACATGGTATTGCGTGGATATACCATATCCCCTATCATACACCAGCCTTGGGGAAAACTGAAAGGTGCAATGGACTGTTAAAAACTACTTTAAAGGCAATGGGTGGTGAAACCTTTAAAAACTGGGACAAGCACTTGGCAAAAGCCACCTGGTTAGTTAACACCAGGGGTTCCAACAGTCGGGCTGGTCCTGCTCAGTCAGATCTTCTACACACAGTAGATGGGGACAAAGTGCCTGTAGTGCATGAAAGGAATCTGCTAGGGAAAACAGTTTGGGTTTTTCCTGCCTCACGCAAAGGCAAACCCATTTGTGGTGTTGTTTTCATTCAAAGGCCTGGACACACTCAGTGGGTGATGATGGAAGATGGAGAAGTACAATGTGTACCACAAGGGAATTTAACACTGGATGAGAATACCTAATTTTTGCTTGGCTAGCTTAATCAGTAAAGCATGGAATTTTTGGAGTCATGAATTTGTATCCCACATTAACCAGAACCAGGTTCATCGACTGACATCTAGTAACTTCCTTGAAGTTAACATCTGCAGCCTGCAACTTGTGGACCATGGACAGGAACTCTGAGAATTGCTCCTTGTTTTAAGAGTCTGCTACAATAGATGAACATCTGCAATCATAGACTGAATGACTTAGTGGGTCATAGTATAGAGAGCTAGTAATAATTTGTGTATAGGTATATTTAGGGATAAGAGATAGTAATGACTGGAGCACGCCGCAAATGGTACAGAATAAGGGGTGGAATGTCCTGGTTTGGGACAGGATAAAGGTGATTTTCTGTCTTGTACTTTTGCTTTCAGCTCTTGTAAGTAGCTGCACTTGCTGAACTTAACAGCAAGTTTCTCAGTCAGTGTCTGCTTCTAGGACTGATAGCGCTTGATGTTTATAGTTACAGCTAGAGATGGGTATGCAGAGCCAAGGACACTGCTCAGCTCTGAGGAACATTTTGCCCTCTGGAAGGAGAAAAGGAGTAAAGAGGTCACAACTGCAAACCCTCCATTAGGGAGGAAAGGACAAGATAAATGACTCAAAATGACCAAACAGAGTATTCCATCCCATAAATGTCATACTCAATATAAATTTGAGGGATCACAAGGGTCAAACCTGTTCCTTCTTCACCTGTCCCTGTTTGCTTTGGCATCTTGGAAGGATTCTGTCTGCCTGTGGTCCTGATCCCTGCCAGCCTGAATCTGTGTGTTCCTGCCTCCAGCTCCAGACTGCTGCTGACCCCAGGATTCCAGCCTGGACTTTCCCAGGGCTGCCCTGCAGCCTCGGTGGTGACGTGAGAGTTACTGGGGAAAAGGGGGGAGGAACGTGGTACCAATTTTCCTGTATATTTATATATATTTAGTAATTTTTCCTATTTATCATTACTGTTTCATTAAAGTTGTGTAGTTTAGTTTCCAACCCATAAGTCTCTCTCCCTTATTCTCTCTCCTTTCTTTATCAGGGAGGGGAGCGGGATTAATAGAGAGCATCTACAATTCGGTTTAATTGCTGGGACAGTGTTAAACCATGACAATAATGAAAAGCAAAATGGTAAAATGGTATAAAAACAACTTGTCAAAGGCCCCAGCCTTCTATCTTTATCAAGGGAGGTTTAGGAGAAGAAAAGAAAACTAAAAAAGAGACAAACTTTGAAACAGCAAAAGTTCTTATTCTTGCAGTATAAAAGGAAGAGATTCCTGGAGGTCAGCTCCATCAAGGTAACTCAATTCACTGCTCAAGCCTGTCACTTTCAAAGCTGTGATGCAGCTCTTAAGAACCTGAAAGAGGCAGCTGCTTCTGCATAAATGACAGTGCATACAGTTTCTTTGGATACATTTATTTCTTTACCTATTTATTGGCTTGGTGGGAGGCTGTTCAATGGCATAAAGCTTTAAGTAAACAATTAAATAAGCGTTCCAAATAACAAAATTAAGGTGGAGAGATTTAAAAATGATACAAGGTGGAAAATGCAGTTGGTAAATGCTCATGGTAAAAAGTGTCTATACTGAAATATTCAGTGAAATGAAAATAAAGCGTCAGTTTTGAGGAATAAAATGAAAAATGACTGGCAAGAAAACAGCTCACTTTTGCAATGATGACTCATTTGTGAACATTTCAGCAGCCCCTTTCCCTTTGTTTTGCATATTTTTCCTTCTTCTCCAATAGTTACGCAGCTAATAATAAATTTCATAAGAAATGGACAAACCTGGCAAATGGAGCACACAACTCTTTTGCTAGTGCAATACCCAGCATCACCCCTGTCTCTTTCTGAGACATATTTTCAGTGGAAAGATGATGAGATTAGTCTTCAGGGAGGGCAGAGGGCCAGAGTGAGATGCTTGGCCAATGTCATACAGAGATACTCCCATTTCATTACTCATTTTCAGAAAATGAAGTGGTACTGACAAAGAAGTCACTAGAGAGCCCTGAGAACATAAGGCAGTGCACTGCAATACTGATAGAAACCCCTTTGTGGTCCTACTGCATGGCAGCTGGAAACACAGAGATGATGGGGTGCAAGCCCAGTAAAATTTATATGCTACTTCTCAGACAGGGACAGACTGGTCCCATGGACAGACCAAGAATCACCATTAAGAGTATCACCTTGCTTTTTCAGAGAGCTGCACAGGGCAGGGAAAACAGGAGTTCCCCTCTATTGGCGATTTTGGCACTCAGGAAGACAAGGACTGATAGAAGCTCAGCACCAAACTACTACAGGAAAAGGGAGAAGCCAGTACATTTTGAGTGCACAGGACTACTCAGACAATGAAGGCTTTTCATGATTGGGAAAGGGCTAGCTGAGATCCACAGATGCTTTGTTGTTTCTGTTTTATTCCCTTCTTAACTATAAGGCAGAAAATTCACAGAACAGAACTTAGCATCTGTTTTTCCTAAAATTGGCTTCTACAGGAAGGAAGCAAGGCAAGATGATGAAGATACATGGAGCAGGAAAACACTAAGAGGTTTGCTCTGTTAATGCCCCTCCTTCATAGGGCTGAAATACTCCCTTGAACCCTGATTCCACACCTCTTGGGTCCGTTTTTCAAATGATTGCTGAAGTGACTGGAAGTGTTTCCAGCAGCTACTTTTTGTGTATAGTCCTTTGGAGAGATCTTTTTCATGTGAGGTCCTTTAAATTCAGAAGAACTATGATCATCAATAAGGTACACCAAAGCTACAAATACAGTGGTACTTGATTCCCTGACACAGTGCAAGATATTACCCCAAGACCATTTTTATTAATATAAAATAAAGTTTCTCAGCATCAAATCTACCAAAGAAAACTTTTAAACTCTGTTTCCTCATATAGCACTACCAGAAGCACATCCACCTCTGCTCCTCACAGCTAAAGTTACAGCTATTGCTCTCAGAAGAACAATTTTACGCTGCATACTTAAGTCAGTTTTTGAAACCTACAACAATTAACTCAGGCTGAGCTGACTGTTGGTGAAATATCTAAGTACAATCCTAATTAAGAGGAAGACTTTGTCTTTCCATGTATTTTATTTTCATCTAATTGTAAACAAACTGTTTTAATTAGTCAAGGCAGCTAAACATGCTTGCAAGCAAACACCACTACTGTCTTCCATGAAGAAAAATGTCCCTAGTGGGAATTTACAGCTTGAAGTTGCAAGTGCTGGATAAGAGGGTGTGAAATGCAAGAGGCTGCACATGAAGGCAGAGCAAACCAGTGTTTCAGGTTTCTATATAATGCAGCTGTTTTATAGAGAAACCTCAAAACAGAGAGTGGCTAATAAAGTAATGGCTTTTTATGTACCTGTTACCTTTGATGTTTGTGCAACCACTGACACAAGCATGTACATACCAGCAGTTGAACAACACCGTAGCAGAGGTTCACAGCTGTGCTACTGCTCCAAGGAAAAGAGGGATTCAAAATTCCCAAAGCTTTGAGTGAAGACAGGGGAACTGCAAAAAATACATATACTGCAGACAAGGTGGGTATTAGTAACACACAGCACCCATAAAACTGGATGCTAAATCAAGCTCTGATTTATGCCTTCCTCTGGGTCTATCACTGGGCCTAAAAGCACCTCTACCCTTTTATAAGTTTGGGGTTTTTTTTGTACTGATATATTTGTGGTTAGGATCTGTGATAAGGTAGCACTGTCCTTGACCAATATTTGACAAAAGCAACAGGAACAATCCTTTCTAACTGCATTAAGTATCCTTATAATGTCGTCTAGATTTTCCCCCTTCATTTACTACTATCCTAGCAGGGAATTCCAGTTCTAACAGCTACTTTACACTGGGTCTTCCAGGTGAACAAGTCATAAGGTGATTCCATTTACTCAAATTGCAGCTGTCGAATGCTTGGCACGTCTGCAAAGACCAAACCATTCCAGCTCTGCAGATATACAAATGCCTTGTATGTCTTCATGGGCTTTGGTTTTCCAGTCCTTTCAACTCCTGAGTTTTTAAGAATTATGTCTTCTTTCTTCCTGCGCTCTCCCTCTCTTGATACAAGTTAATTTAGTCACTTTTTTCCCATCTGCATATTTGGTGTTATTCAGTGGCTGAGTAGTAGTTTTAACCTTCAGGTAGGATAATGTCACTGAACTCAACCAGAATTTTGCTTTTGGCAACTGCATAGACAAGAGCCTGGAGCTTTAACATCATCATTTGCCCCAGAGCAAAGGAAAGTGTATTCTTAGCTTTATAGGAATGCAATTGAATTTAAGAGTTCATCCCAAGGGTAAGGAATGAAATTTCAAAATATGATGTCTTGAAAAAATTTTCAGATCTTCTCTATGAATGCAAGTGTTGGCATGCAAACCACAGGATAGGATTTTGTAGGCTTGGATATAAACCAGATCTACCCTAATGAGTACTGAGAAGAGAAAGATGCTGGGCTTAGTGTTGTAAAAATTTTCAAATACAAGCAGTATTGAAATAAAACAGCATACAGATTTTAAAATAATTTTTTTAAAAAATTAAAAAAGATACAGGATGAACCACAATTCCTTAGTCCTGGTTTGGGTTTGTTTGAAGAGAGCATATGCTTTCTGAGACTGCCAGAACATAAAGCAGAAACTGTGAAGAGGAGTTCTGGTTTAGAAAAAAATGAAAACTAAGTGACTAACAGCAAAGACACCAAATGAACTATGTTACCACTTGGAAGGAACACAGTTATTAGCTTTATGAGTTGACATTAATTAGCTATGTTATTTCTATTGGTATCAGTTAAGCCCTAGGCAAATAGGATTTTCATGCTAGATATGATGTGTTTCAAGGTAATTTAACGCTCTCTCAGTTAAATACTATGCACATCATCATTAATGCTGATTAATTTTGCAGTTTAAAACAAGTCAATGCAAACTGAATTTCCAGTTTGAGAAATAACTGTTGTGGGCCCTGTCTGGTAAATCACAACTAAGAACGGTTCAGTGTGTAAGGAGCAGGCATTCTGCAAACGTGTCATTCCTTTCCCACAGCTATGTTTGCTCTCTATCAATAACAATGCAGGGCAAATAAGAGCAAGATATTTAGAGTGAAGGAAAACACTGAGAATCTGATAGGAATCGTTCTTCCTGGTTTTGATCAGCTTTCCTCCTTTTGATCAGCTGTAACAGCCTCCTCTTGGTCTGTGTCTGTAGCATCTCTGTGCTTTATACATACCATACCATCAGTATGGCTGGGTCCTGAGCTCCAGGTGTTATTGTGACTACCCAATTTGAACACCACCAGTGGCACTACTGAAAGACACCTACCTGCAGAGTATGCAACAGGAAATTCAGTCTCATTTTCTGTAAAATCAAAAATGTCCTGCTTGGATTCTTACAGAGATGAGCGTGTGGGCTGGACTCAATGAGCTTCAAAAGACCTCTACTGTAACAGGAACTTTGCGACTCTCATTACTGAACATTTTACATGGGGCAAGAAATTATTCAAACTTGGACTTGAGACAGAGATCTAAGATGTTGGGAAAAAGCAGGCACAAGAAAAATATGAAAATTCTGCAACTTGGTCATTAGCTGCAGACTCAGAGCCTTCATTTCAATGTCTTTAAGTGCTTAGCTGTTTGTGCTGTGAAGAAAAGTTGCAGTAAAAAGAGAAGCACAGATGTTTTGCTATACCAGTCTAGAAGAAATAGTCCCTGAGCTATATTACTGGGCATCATATTTAAAGGAAAAAAAAGGTGAAGAATAGAGGAGATGGAAAGCTGAGAAATCAAAGTTTGCTAAGAGGTACAAAAACAGAGGTTTGAGTGAAAAAGAAAGGTAAGAGTTCTACACATGATCAATCAAGAGAACACATATCTGAAAAAGGAATGCAAAAGCAAGAGAAGGGTTGAGGGAAGAAAAGTATAAAGATGATGGAAACATCCACAAAAAGGAAACTTAGCAGCTTATCTGACACCGGTGACCCAAGTTCAATGATTCCCAAGAAAGAAAAGGCATATTGTCAGATCATAATAATAATAATAATCATCATACATTTGAGTAGTTTACCGTGGTAATAAAAAAAGAACAATTAATATATGTAAAGAACATAAAATCTTAAGGTGAATTTCCTCCATGTAATGGCAGGTCTAGAGCCAATTGCAGCTCAGACTAGAAGAAATCTGGCATTTAAATCATTTACTCAATAGATAAGCAACCATCATAGCTTTATGTACAGATATAAGCTGTAATATTATTTTTTAAATCTAAGTATGAACTATTAAGCCTCAGCAAAGTGTAAAGAAAGGAAGAGCAGTGGCTGTAAAAATCTGGCAGTGTGAGATATAAACACCAATTTATATATCACACATCTAGCTTTTGCAACCAGTTCAGACTATTCCACAGCTTCAAGTTGTTCTATAAATGTTCATCTTTTCATTCAGAATGAAAGAATAAAAACATACTTTTTTATTACTGCAACCAGGCATCAGAGATATAACCCAGGAAAGACACTTAAATGTAGCAGAATTTTTAAGTTGGCCTGTGTAGAGGACCAGAGAGAATTGTAAGACTGGGTGAAACATTGCTTTCTCCTTCATTCTTGCTAATGTGTCTAGTGCCACTGTAATTAGCACGTATTCATAACCTTAGTCAGTGGTTGATTATAGAAGTTATACCAGTAAGTAAACAAAGATTTTTTTGTACTCTAACAATCATTTATAAACCTAACTCTATACAGTAGAAATTCAACAATAAAGACTCTTCACAATTTGGACTGTTTATATGACAGAATGAGTATAGTTACTCAAACATTCAGAATCATGAGACACACCCCCCAATTACAACACTGGATTAAAAATATATTTACATATGTGTTTGCATTTTTCTGGACAGCAGGGCTCAGGTTGCCAAATTTGGTTCTAACTTAATAAGACAGATATATGAACACATACCTTTAAACAACAGCTGAGATTGTCATAAAGATACATATCTATTAGAACTAGGACTTCATAGAACCACTAGTTTCTAAAAGATCCATGGCAAGGCTGAGTTGGCATCAGAACTGAGCAAATGCTTCCAACATGAATTTCTTGCAGAAACAAGAAAAGATACATTGAGCACATGTTCAGAATACTCATAGAAAAGCAAAATGAAACTAGCTTGTCTTCCATGTCTTGATAGATTATATTCTCTATTCTGCAGTAGACTGAGTGAAATATAAGCATCTCTGAACATGACATAAAATAACTTAAATTGCATCATTGTGTGTCATTTGCTCTTTGCAGAAAGGAGAATTTGACTTTGGGCTAGTATATATAATAAAATATCTAGACTTTCTTAAAATAAATTGTTCCTTACAAAAATAAAAATAAAAATAAAAAAAATCAGGATTCTCTACTAATTTAAGTAAAATAAATAAAGAATAAAGAGGATGAGGGAAAATATAGAAGGCCTAAACTGCCAGGTGGTTAGAGATCAATGCTTTGAATTGCAAAACTGAAGGCATAGGGAACCGTGGGTGTTCAGATTCCCTGGGAATTTGAACACTGAAAAGCATGAATCTAAAGTTGTTACAGTAATGGAACTGTGAACATGAAACATTTAAACAACTGTTCTCACTCCCAGCGCTGCACATAAAAAAGAAAGTAAGAATAAGACGAAGATGGCCCAGAACTTTCCAGGAACAGCTGCTTCAGTCTCTATATCTGATTATTCTCTATTCCATTGTGCATGCTTGTCTCCAAAAGTTTTCAAGTAATTACTAAAAAGTATCACACTAGGCATTCTACAGCATGATTGTATTGCACAAGCTATTGGACTGGTTAACTCCTCCTTCTCCTAACTATCTCATATGAAGAGCTATGTGCCTTCAGAATCAAGAATCCTTTTGTTTGGTAGGTATATCCAACAAATCACTCACAGTGTTATGACTTGGATGACTTGCAGCTCTTAACACTTCGTGCCTATAGGAAACAGTTTGCTCTAGGAATAAAGACTTTGTTGAAGGTTTTGAAATAGTTAAACCTGGGAAGGAATGGGAGCTCCAGTTCTCTAGAGAAAAAAGACTGCTTAAAAAAATGTAGCCCAGAACAGGATACCACAATAACAAGGAAAAAACCACTAGCCAGCAATAACAAATAAATCTTATGGAAGAAAATTATTCCTAAAAGATACAGAGGTTGTTGAGAAAAAAAATTCCAAAACAACTCTGTTGAAAAGCTTGGCAACATTGGCATGCAAAATTTAACATGATACACAAAGAATTAATGATCTGTCCTTGAAGTGATTGGTTTGCTCTGTTGAAGCAGGAAGAATTGAGACAACATTCTGTCCTCTTAAAACAAGAAATATATTGTGAGAAAAGAGAAAGGAAAAAATAGGAAAAACAAACTATCAAACAAGTTCTATAAATTATAGCTCTAAATTTCTTAAGAGAGAGATAAAAGAGCACGTATCTATCCTCTGTGGGTCCCCTAGGGACATTTTACCTTGCTGGGAAAATGTCATTTTACCCCAGCAAGATTCCAGGGTCACTTCAATGTTTTTGAAACACCTATGGCAGCAAACAAGTGTAGTCTTTCAAAGACCATTAGTGAAATCAGCTATCTAAGATCAAGACAGAAGAGAATCTTTGAAATACTGGAAATGACACACTACATGATTTAGTTTTATTTTTATTTTGGATATTCTGGCATGACTGATATACTGAAAATACGGAGTAGAAGCTGAAGTTACAAAGGCCGTAGAAGTACAAAAGCATTTAGCATGGATAGATAAGATTTGGACAAACACTACAAGAAAGTACCCCAAAACATCTGCTCCAAATAGATCAAGTTAGTCAGCTTTTCTTCTATGCTAATAAATCAACAGTTCTGTCTTCATGACTTGTCCTCTGTTTACCTGGGGCCAAATCACAAACATAATTTACTCATGAAAGTTAACATCAGCAATGAAACAGCCTGTCCTCATTGCCATTAACAACAGAAGGTAAAGAACAATTCTAAGCAGATGCTACTTTCAGCCTGCAGGAAAAACTGGGAATAAGTGGGACAGGAATGCAGTCTGATCCACAGCAGGGAGAAAGTAGTAATACAGACCTGGAAAAATGGTGGAGGAAAACTGAAGGAACTTTATAACTGAGACTCAGATCTAAGCTGCGGCTTTCTTACTGATCTGCTTCTGGAATCTTAAGGTCCAAGGCACCTGTCTCCTAGCCCAGGAGGAGTTATCTTAGATACGTTTATGACTACAAAATTAGCAAGGTTTAACCCATGAAGAGCTGTATAACCTAGCTGACCCACGCCACCACAGTAAGTAATTCTCGATCAGCCAGTCCAGAGGAAAACAAAAAGGGACAAGATCATTTTTCTAAATATGCATTTTTAACTAAAATGTTTATTTAGCAAGATCAGATAAGCAGGACGGGCAGCTGATACAATCTTTATTATCATTTATAAATGACTCACAATAAGAAACATCCAGCCCATTCATCTTGCACAAGACTAATGCTCTGTACTCATGCTATGGACAAGGGCTACAAATTCCAAATGTGAACGTTTATACATTTTAATGTTTTTAATCCTACTTATCTTCTACGTTCTATTAAATTGCTTCTTATCTTTTAGATATGTAAGGTCACAACAACTTTAAATCCCCCTTGTTATTCCCCACCTAATATATTTACCCTTACGCCTTTCATAGAGACTTCCAGAAGAAAATTATAGGTTCAGTGATGACAGTACATATTTACCTGGGTTTTACTATAGATTTCCTGTCAATTTAATTTTTTTAGTCCAATGCTACTTCACTGAAGCAAAAGCATGCACATAAGTATGAAAAGTAACATCAGTGCATGCTTTGCATATTTGTTGCTTTCATACCTCTTGAACTAGCATCATCTTGCATCATGAAAAGTATTGCAGAGTGCCTGGCTATCAGGAGCTCCCAGAGTAATCACATCCTCATTAGTGAGGCACAAGTTGGTTTTTAAAATTGGTGTCACAGTAACACTTTGAATGGAGATTGTTTGATTTGTCTTCCTGACTTGCTTCGATCAATCTAAATATTAAACAATACATAGTGACATTTTGTACTATGTGTATATAATAATAATATTAAGGAAACATCCTCATACCAATTAACAATGAAACCCAAATATTGGACTTCCTGTGGTTTTACATGTCTGCAGACCTCATTCAATGGTGCTTTCCTAACACCCTAGAGCAGCTGAAGTCCTCAGCCTGTAATAATATTCTGATGCCTCATGGACAGCAAGAGTATGGGAAATTCAAATGGTTTGTTAGGTTTGGGGGTTTTCTTTTTGGCTGCTTGGCAGGTTGAACCTTTCAAAGCCCATTCTATATGCTTTCTCTATTACTACCACAATTTTTGTAGGAGAGATTCTAGAACATCTTTCTAAATAACCTCTTTCTTTCTTCTTTGATTTCTAAGAACTAGCAAAACTACTGAAACTAATTATCCTCTAGCTGCCTGTTTATCAAATGGATGAGCAACAAACTGATGTCTTTTAGAATCATAGAATGGTTTGGGTTGGAAAAGACCTGTAAGATCACTCAGTGCAATGTTTAACTTAACTCTACTAACCTAGGTCTACCTGCTAAACCAGGTCACTAAGATACATATCTATATAATTTTTAAACATTTTCAGGGATGGTGATTCAATTTATTCCAGTGCTTAATAACCTTTTCTGTAAAGAACTTCTTCCGAACATCCAACCTAAACCTTTCCCGGCTCAACTTGAAGCACAATTTCCCTTCATCTTATCACCAGTTACTAGTGACAAGAGACAGAGCCCCCCCACCTTGCTATAAACTCCTTTCAGATATAGAGAGCAATAAAGTCTCCCCTCATCCACCTCCTCCTCTACTTCATACTTAAAAACAATTTCCTTAGACAGTCCCATAAAACTTGTGCTCCAGACCCTTCACCAGCTTCATTGTTCTTCTTTGGACATGCTCCACCAACTCAATGTCCTTCTTGTATTTGAGGGCCCAAAACTGAACACAGTACGGGAGGTGTGGCCCAACCAATGCTAAGTACAGGTGGACAAGCATCTCCCTTGTCCTGCTGGCCACACTACTCCTGATATATGCCAGGATGCCTTCTTGGCCACCTGAGCACACCACTGGCTCATAATCAACAGCCCAAGGTCCCTTTCTACTGGCCAGCTTTCCAGCTGCTCTTCCTCAAGCCTATAGCATTGCATAGGGTTGTTGTGGCCCAAGTGCAGGACCCAGCACTGGTTCTTGTTGAATCTCATAAAACTGGGCTTGGCTGATTGATCCAACCTGTCTAGGTCCCACTGCAGAGCCTTTCCACCCTCAAGCAGACTTGAGGCCAACTTAGTGCCATCTGTAAGCTTACTGAGGGTGCACTCTATCCCCTCATCCACATCATTGCTAAAGTTATTGAACAGAAATGGCCACAGCACTGAGCCCTGGAGAACACCATTTCTGAACAGCAACCAACTGGACTAAACTCCATTCACTACCACTCTTTGGGCCTTGCTGTACAGCCAGCGTTTGACCCAGCAGAGCATATGTCTATCCAAACCTTGGGCAGCCGGTTATTTAATGGTAATGTTGAGGGGAACAGTGTTGAGGGCTTTACTGAAGTCCAGGTAGTCCACATCCACATCCACTTTCCCTCACCCAGTAGGTAAATCACCTTGTCATAGAAGAAGATGAGGTTCATCAAGTAAGACCTTCCTTTCATCAACCCATGCTGACTGCACCCGATTACCTGGTTGTCCCGCACATGCCACATGATGGCACTCAAGATGATCTGTTCTGTAACCTTCCCTGGCACTGAGGTCAGATTGATGAGGCTATAATTCTCCAGATCCTCCTTCTGGCCCTTCTTGAAGATGGTCATCATATTTGCCAACCTCCAGTCACTGAGACCTCCTCGGTTAGCCAGGACTGCTAATAAATGATGGACTGGCTTGGTGAGCATATCCACCAACTCCCTTGGCACTCTAGGGTGTAATGCATCTGGCCCTATAGATTTGCGTGTACCTAAGTGATACAGCAGGCCACTAACCATTTCCTCTTGAAATATGGATGTCTTATTCTTTCCCCCATCCCTTTCTTCCAGCTCAGAGGGCAGGGTACCCAGAGAATAACTAGACTGAGACAAAGAAGGTGTTAAGTACCTCAGTCTTCTCCTCATTCTTGATCACTGTATTTCCCCCTGTATCCAACAAATAATGCAGATTCTCCCAAGTCCTTCTTCTCTTGTTAATCTGTTTATAGAAATGTTTTTTGTTATCTTTCACTGCAGTGGCCATGTTGAGTTCTATTTAGGCTTCGGCCCTTCTAATTTTCTCTCTGCATAACTTGTTTTTTTGTAGTCCTCATAAATTGCCTTCCCCCTTTTCCAAAGCCATAAACTTTCCTTTTGTTTATGTGTTCCAGACAAAGTTTGCTGTTCAACCAGACTGGTCTTCTTCCCCATTGATTTGTCTTCTGGGACGTGGGGATGGCCTGCTCCTTAAGATTTTCACCTTGAAGTATGAACAGTCTTCCTGGAATCCTTTGCCCTTCAGGATTATCTCCAAAGGGACACTCTCAGCTATGCTCCGTAACTGGTCAAAATCTGTCCTCCAGAAATCCAAAGTGGTAGTTCTGCTGACTTCCCTACTTGCTTCTTCAAGAACCAAAAACTCTGTCACTATGATCACTTGGGCATGATCACTATTCCTCCAAACTTTAGATCCCCCACAAGACTTTCTCTGTTAAAAAGCAGGAGGTCCAGCAGGGTGCTATAGACAGCTAATGATGCTAAGCTATAGACAGCAATAAATAGTCAGTTTTAAGTTCACAGTTAAACATTCAGCCACCATCTTCTTATATGCAAATATTTTGTGATGCAATGTTCATTCGAGGTCTGAAAAAATCATTTGACATCTGCAAATATTTAGACATTGATTAATTCTTCCAGCTACCTATTTTGAAAGCAAATATTTTATTTATTATCACAAAAACATGAATATACCAGATGGAAAAGGAATACTCTGCTATTCTTATGAAAGCTTCTTGTACACAGACATGCCAATGTTCAAAAATCACAGCCTAAAATGCCTCCCTCTGTTCATCACAGCCTAGAGTAAGCAAAGCCTGTAATTCAGTAACAGTTTAAAGAGCCTTTATTCCTTACCTTGCTGGAAACATACCACTGACTTAGCAAACAACAACTTTTCCAGGAAACCTTGTACATATACTGTTGACAGATTAGCTTCACATAGAGAAATAAACCTTATTAAATCTCTTTTCTGTCATCTTGTCCAGAATTGTGTATTTAAAGAACATACAAAAAGCAATTTAAAAAAAAAATATTGACTCTGTATAAGCATTCCACAACATACATTTATTTACAATAAATTCTCTAAAACTCAAAACTGTGCCCAGTAGTTACAGAATGGATTACAAATAGTTATTTCTTAAAGCAGACAGAAATGAAAACAAAGGGTAGACAAAAGCTGTGGGCTAGAAATAATGTTGGGCGAGTCCAGACAGATGATGTGACACCTACCATATACAAAAACTCTTTTCAGTAAGTCAATATTCATCCCAGGAACTCCTAAGAATTCATGGTACTGTATCTTCTACTTGTGATGTGGATAAGACACTTCACAACCTGTTCTCCTGACTTGTTGCATAGCACATCAAGGGTATTCCTGCTCTCTCTCCAATCCAGACATATCCAGAAAAGGAGGAAGAGTTAGAGAAGATGTTCTCTTTTGATATCTCTCTGGATAGGGTAGAGTCAGCCCAGGTTTGGGTGATGGGGTCTCTTTCAGCATCTCCACTTGTGCTCTTGTGATTGAGCTAACCAATTGAGTGTGTTCCAAGAATGACAAAGAAGGACTACTGAAGAACATTCACACTATGACCATGAGATACATAAAATTTGTTTAACCCTATCTCCCCCACTACAGAAGTACAGAAAGGGCCAAGTACGTATAGGCAAATTCTGGTGTAGGCTGTGGCATGGTAAAAATTACTTTTAATGCAAAAAACCAAATAGCAACTATTTCATAGGCTTTATGAAGGGCTTAGGCATCAATACTGTTGATGATGTCAGCAGCCTTGAGTATTTAGACATAACATCTATCAAGAATAATATGCCTATGACAGCAGCAAAATAACCAGATTTGCCAGCTATAACCAGATGTTAACTGTGTATTACGATTTAGCTAAAAAATGTATCACAGTGGTATGCGAACCAATGGGGCAAGAGTACCTTATGTACAATTCAATGATAGGATGAGGCAATTTATTGCTGGATGGCAGGATAAGGAGCATGAGATTTCTTAACCAGTTGACAATATACTGGGATGCATGTTATTTAAGGGTAGGTGAGCTGTAGGTAACAATCTGGCCACTGTCTACTAGCACTTTCTTGTTTATTTCCTTGGTTTTTTTTTCATGTTTCACATGTCTTTTCATGTTTTGTCACAATGTTTCATTATTTCATTAAAGAATTTAGATTACTTTAGATTTAGATTATTTATAAGAGCTCTGTCAAAACATAGAAGGAAATTACAGCATGATGTCAGAGACACAAATCTACACAACAGCTTGAAAAATTAATGCGCAGGGTCAGACAGTTTGCTGGGTGTTGGAAGTCTATATAGAAAAAGAATCAGAGCCAAGAAGAAAAGCTCTTAATTGTAAGGAGTAAGTCAAGCCATTCCCAGATGGTCCATCTTCCAAAACTAAAATAAAATTAAGTCTCACTGCCCCATTTAGAGAGCTAAGGGTTAAAATGCTAGCTAAGCCATGAAGCAGGGCTCAAGACTAGGACTGGCAACATAGCAGTACTGTCACAAAGAGTCTTCAAGGTAGTTTCATCCTGCAACCTGCAGGACCAGCCCTAAAGCATTTGATACAGATAGGACAATGCAGTCGTCTGATAAATAAAAACTAGCTAAACTAAAGGTCTGTGGCTTTATAATAACAGTTTACAGTTTGTAAATTTAAGTTTCAAAGTGTTTTTAAATGGTAAACAAGTGGGAGCCTGTAGCTACATTCATAATTGATTTTTATTATTATTTATATAGTGTTGATCAAGACCTTTCATGAAAACTATTCAGAGGAAAAGGAAGTTAGAGAAAAGGAAGGGAAAAAAGCATAATTAATGACTGCCTTTAAGAAAGGAAACGACTTGATAGGAAGTAATTTCCATGATCAATACTGTCAAATACACCTTTTTGAATTATTTGAGCTCTGAAATGGACAACAAGATTACAGAATATACACAACAGCATAGTCTTAACTGCATTAAACTAAAGAGAAATTTATGAGGAAATCCAAACTACTTTGGAGCAAAGAAGTAAGCACAGTTAAAGCCACTGGCATGTACAGTGAGAATAATGAGTTTTAGCGGTACACTCTGATGCCATAACTTTGTGTGACTTTAATATGGGGCTAATTTACCAGTATCCTCTGTGTGATGTGCTGAAAGTGTTGAAACAAAACAACAGAAAACCCAGAGAACGTTAAGACACATTTTAAAAAAAGTAAATAATGAAATATTTAGGATTTAAAACAGGACTATTCCCCCTCTACATTCAGCTGTAACGGCTTCCTTTCCCCAGAAAAGAGCTGACCCACACCTGGACATACTGTCCACTAATCATCTCAAACAAGATACTCTATGCAGGAACAGGCAATCTGAAAGCTGTTCCCTCATTCAGTCCCAAATCTTCCCCATACTAGGTTTCTTGACCTAAATATTTGAGAAAAATTGACTGGAAGTATGCAACAACCCTAACAGTGCTTGGTTCTTCTGTTGGGAATAATCAGTGATAACAGAAGCAAGACTAATAGTGGTTTGCATCTTCTGCAAATATCACTTTGCACACTTCTGTCACATTATCAAGTTTCACAAAGGGATCAAAAACCTGAAAAGGTAACTGAAATCCCATTTCTGCTTTTATGTCCTTTTAACACTGATAATGAGGTCACACATTACAAAAATCTGTAGTATATGAGCCTCATCTGCCAAGTTATTCTCTTCGTAACTAATGCACACTTTGAACCCTGGTCATCATGCTCACTCTGGTTCTTCTTTTATACACCTCTAAATGAAGAAATTTTTTTTCTAAAAAAAGACCTTTCTGTTAAATTCATCCATCTAACAGATTAACACACTACTCTTCACCTTTCAAAGACAATACATTCAGAAGCATACAAGGTCATAGGTCATATGCATTATTATATCCTCGCTGGTTAACATAAAAATGCGTGCTTGATTTGAAGGGCAGACAAGAAATGTTTTTTATTCACTACTTTAAAATTCAGCTTTTACTCTAAGTTTCTTGCAGAGGCTAAAAAAACATTGCACTAATATGCTACTCTATACATGCTTTCTGACTACAACTTTTTTTCACTTGACAGAGGGGAAAAAGAAAGAGACACTCTCAGCTGGAATAATTTTGTGTGTATCTGTTGTCATTGGTGTACTCATGTCCATTTGTACTAAAAATTGTTCCTTGTGTAGTGACTGAGTTGTGTTCTTTCACCTTCTTGACTAACAGCTGTTTTCATTGCTTAAAATCCTTGAAGCTCAGGCTCTAGGATCAAACATTTGCAGATATGATGAAGAAGAAAACATTTACCCAAGATATTTTGCAGTCTTACCATTCTTCTGTGCTATTGATAACTAATTTTCTCCTTACAGTGATGGCAGTATTCAAGAGGGCTGGCTTCACAGCACTGACTCTATTTATTAGTCAGTTTGTGTTACAGATTAGCAGAGTATTACTAAGTACAAAACTGAACAGGCATATTTTAATCCATTTATGTGAAACATATTTTTGAGGATGTTACTCATTACTACTCTATAACTTTCACAGCCGTAGCCTATAGTCTTACATACACTACACAAAGTAGCAATCAAAATGGAATGATGTTAAAATAGTCTAATTCTGCTTGCAAATTGCTTAAAAACAGCAAGAAAACCAGTATTCTCCTTAACATTTACATAAACAGTAATCCTCATTTTTTTTCTCTCTCAGAAATACTGTGCTTAATTCTATTTGTTGAGCCAAGTGTTAAAACATCATCAAAAAGGCATTCTTATGAATTAAGTATATCCAAACAAAAATTAAACTGTTTCAGAGATGACAACTCTTTGTCTAGTGACTGTACTATATCCATTGCTTGAACTTGGAACTCCCTTCCCTTGTAACATTGACATCATTCTTTAGGTTTTTCTTTCCCTCCTGAGTTCACCTCCTGAGTATGGCACACCAAAGCTGCTGTCTCTATTAGATGATTAGCTTTCTGACCCATTTCAGAAACATAATAAACAATTAGTTCAATGAAATATTGCTAGCAGATCCAGAAAGAAATAGAAGACTGAGACTAAATGCTAGTTAGAGATAGACAGGCAAGTGTCATCCAGCATTCATCACTTGAAGGTAAATGACTTCTTCTGAATTCGCTCAGGCAGAAAATGAACTGCTGCCAATGCTGATCAAAGAGAAATAAAATGCTGCATCTGAAGCAGCAGTGACCTTTTGTTTTCTTTTACTTTAGTGAGATAATATTTTTCCTCTGTGGAAGGAGAAAGATTGGCTTGGAGATCAAAAAATAAAAAGGGTTTCTCAGCCATAGCTCCCCTGCGTGAAAGTGCACAAACAACTTGACTCTCATGTCTAGAATAGAAGAGACTCAAGTACTCACTCATTCAAAACTATTTTGACATTATGAATTTATATAATCAACACTGAATTATTTGCATAGCAAATAACTTAGAAATGCATAGAATTTTTACATCTTCTACCCAAACAATGAGGCTACGAAGCCTCCTCATGAGCTACCAGGGGTCCATCATGGACTCTGGTCAAGAGGGGCACCAGCCACACAAACAGACAGGCTCAAGTCAGCTGTCAGTGACATTTCAGCAGCAATTAAATCATCTTCATGTAAGCTTTGATATGACCTGGACAAGGACCTCGGGTATTTATTTGGGTGGCTGGTGTGCTCCTGCAACATTACTGCCCCAGTTGCTCTCCAAAAAAGCCTGTGCCTGCTCACTCAAGCATCATGCCCACCCATCTTCCATCCCATTCCCAGCTCCACCATAGCTATTACACAAATAGACTGACACCACATTATTAGTAAAGCAGTACCTCTTTTATCCCATATATTCCCCTACATACAGAAGAACAGGGGAAAAAAAAGGAATATCATTTCAGTCCTTAAAATCTTTCTGATACATCTGATACTTGCCAAGCCCACTCAGAACCTACCAGTTATTTCAGCTCCTGCTGGGAGAACGCAGAGATCAGACAATGCCTAGACCCAGGCACTGTGGTACCCCTTCTTACAGGGGAAAATTAATTTCAGTGAGATTCCTGTCTGCAATAATGTGCTGTCTTCACAGAATCTTTCCCAGCACAAGCAGAGCCCTTCCTATACTTTATTTGGGTGCAATGCAGCAAAGGAAATTGTGTACAGAGTAAAAGTAGAAGCTTTACATGTTCAACTTTTAAGTTTAGCAGTAAGCTCTGTTTTGAGCACACAAAATATATATTTTTGCCCTTTAATTAACTAAATTTATGCCTGTCATGGCCTGTATTTTCTTTTATTTGCAAATGCTGTAAAAATAACCACTAGATCACCTCTTAGAAAAAATAATTATTGATCCACTTATAAAAACACTTAAAATTCTTATAAAGTTCCCTTCTGTACCAACATAATTATTAATTAACATTTGCTGCCTTTCAGACTTGCTAAAAGTTCAATGAGGTTAGAGTAACAATGGATATGGTCAAAAGTGTAAGCACTTACAAGTCAATAATTTGCTTTGTCAGGAGAATTCTCTTCAAATTTTAAACCTTTTGAACATGAACGTCTTGAATAATGTTTCCATAACACATAGTCAAGTTAACGAGAGTGATGTATTCAGGTCAAACTGGTTCTGATTTCTGAACATGTACTTTCTTGGAATTATAGACACTTTCAACTTCATGTAAATCTTAGTGGTAATGTTTCTATCCAATTTACTGCGTTTATTGAAGGAAGGTTTGCGAAATTCAGCAAGTTGCTTTTAGATAAGAACTCTCCTCCAGCTCCCTACACTTGGTTTGGGAATGAGGATGGGAGTAATTTTTCTACAGTATAGAAGGTCCTTTTATGAATGTTTTCTTTCAAGGTAAAAATATTTTTATTCAGAAATAAAGTGCTTTCAATTTTGTTTTAAGGAGTAATGAGAATCTAACCAAATTCCTTTGCAAAAGAACTATAAGAAAAAAGGTAAAGAATTTCTTTTAAAAATAAATTCTTTAGCAAAATACATAAAATTAAAACTTTCACATTAATCAAAAAGGAAGCATTTTTTTTTTACTAAATTAAAAAAAAAAATCATTTCACACCCAAAGCGTGTTCCATGAGAGCTCAAATGGGAGAGCAATCTGTTTTGTGCATGTCCTGCCTTAACAACCTTGTGAGTAAACACCTGAATCAAGAAATTATAAACTTGTGAGTTACCAAATCTGTTCTTCAAGCAAAGACTGTTTGGACTTCAGTGGAACCAGAAGAAGAAATAATGACATACCAAACTAGATTAAATATGAAAAAAAAATCAATGAAGGATATTAAAAAGAATTCAGCCTATTCACTTAATTATTACAGAGGATGACCCTGAAGTTTTATTATACTAGACTTTTACACCATAGCCTTTTATATAAAGGAGGTGAAATCTTCAACCCTTTCAGGTAGATAGGGTTTGGTAGAGTAACTACAGAACATCCCTTATTCAAATAACTGCTAACTCTCTCATAAATGCCATCAGGAGCTACTCTTTAAAAACTTCCTCTCCAACTTGACATCATGCAAGTAGGTCAGTACATGTAGCCAGTAATGTAGAAACAGCAAAGCAACAGGTAAGAAGATGTCAGTGACTCCAAATATTATTATATTCTTAATATAAAGAATTGCTATGAAGAGTAAAAGAAAGCATAAAAATAGAAGTGTCAAAAGAAGCACTGTGCAGTCACAGAGCAATAAATGGATATTCAGGAATCCCTACAGTTCTTGCTAAGAATTCACTCCTGCCAAATTGCTGGCAAATAATTTTATATATTCTTTATTATTTGCATCTATTCTATATAAGATATTCTATAATAATATTCTATATTATTTATATTATTTACTTTATATATATATATATTCTGTACAATGACAGTGTTTCTCCATCTCTTTCTGAGACTGAAGTATTTTTGTTTGAGGTGGTATTCCAAAAGATGTGACTAAGAGAGGCAGTATTAAGATATATGTGGGTCACACTTTTAAAAATAATCACACCGATTACTGAAAAAGCAGAGATCAGAACATGGCTCCTCAGACTGCATTCTTTTTAAAAGAGACACAGAGAACATCTTTAATGATGAGCCAACTATTTTGTGCACCTTCCAGGTAGCTCTTACATATTATGGTTTTGATCTGCAGTCACTTGTCCACTGTAATATGATTAAATATCATTCTAATTAAGTTATTTTATTAGAAAAGTATCATAATAGCATTAAAATATACTATTTAAGTCAATATGGCACCACCTAATACAAAAGTTAATCACTATCGCTCTCCATGAGTGAAAAAATTATGAAGAATAATGTAGACAAATGCAATACAAAATATATGGATATCAACAACAACACGGGCTGCTTGTTACAGAAAACCAATAAACTAATTTCTTACATTAATATTATTTCACTTGCCTACCATGGATTAGAGGTTACTCCAGTTTATTGGGCAAATCTTCACTCACTGTCATCCTGTTTTCAATCTCATCAAGTAAAGATTAGCTGCACAGCTGGCCAAGTATTTCTATCACATTAGAAAAATATACTTTATATAAAAAAAATTGTTTGCCATTAATGAATTACAAATAAAAGCAGCTTTTTTTTAATAGGACTCAATGGGAGATTATCCATTTAATTCAATAGGATAACGTGTTTCTAATAAAAAAAAATAATAATAAAAAAGTCTTTGCATAAAATTCTTCTTCCTTCATTGCACTGCAGTGAAGAAAAAAAAACTATCTGTCTATTAATATTTTTGTTTTGTCTTGAAATGTGGTATATATTACTTTTCCTGAAAGAGTGACTTAGTAGCCTGGACATATGCCTTTTAGACAGATGGGGTGTCTGCAACATCTGCCTGTGTCCGGCAGATTTGACATTGGATCCAGGGACATCTGCAACCTTCTGGAGCTGCAGCTGGAGGCTCGGCAGGACAGTCCAGGGAGGAAAGTTTAGGTACCAAATAGGTCAATGTCCAATCTCCTCTTTCCTAGAATAAGGCCTATCAAGTAGCAAATTGCAGTTTCCCAAACAATTTTAGACATCAGTTTGAGGACTGGTGAGCTTCAGGCTAAGCCATGAAAAAGCAGACTGTGATCCAGAGCTGTTAATAGAGCACAAAGTAAAACAGCAAGGGCAAGCACCTGAATATGCCATGATCTAATTTATAAGCCAATTTATAAGCCAAGTATTGCCATCTCTTTTCTCGTAATGCCAGTGGGAACTTAGTACTACTACCTACCTACAAGCAGATACAGCTGATCAGTACATAACAGATGGCAGGTACAGATCTCAGCTCTGACTCAATTCTGAGCTCAACACCAGCTAGAACCACCTACCACTTATCACAAGAAGGTCTAGCTGGCTGAGGGATGTGGGCACCTAAACCTTGCCTCATGTCAAACTCCGTGATATCTATCACAGATCAGCACTGTTTTGCTGATGTCAAAGGAAGCAAATGCTACAGGAAAAACATTATCATAAGAAGCAGAAAACATGAGTTTTTCTTGATCACCTTAACATACAATAGAACCTTTCCCTACATAAAGTCATACTTAGTTGCAGAAAGGTGGTTCGTAAACTCATACAGGCATGGAAAAGCCAGACACATCAATGATATACTGTGCACAGTCTACACCTGTGTAAAGTTAAACATACATTTATTTTGTAATAACTTAAGTTCTTAAGCCCTTCACAGTCAGTTCTTAAAGGATTTAAGCAGATTCTTGTGTTTTGTTCTAGAAAAGTATGGATGTTGCAGAACGAATTGCTGGGATACTCTACTCTCTCTCTTGTTCTGGCAATTACCTTGCTCAAACCTCATCAAAATTTCTGACTTTCAGCATCTTTCTTTACTGACAAATACAGATATCAAGCTGCTAACATGACAACAAACTCTTTTCTCACCCTGCAGAAATTCCACATATAAAAATCAGCTTGTATTCGTCATTGTTTTATAAGGATTTGAAAAGTTAACCCTGAAAACTTCCTGAGGTTTCTCTAGAGTTTGACTTTTGCCTGCCAATTTGAAGAAAGTTTATGCTCAAGTAATAGTTATTTGTTCTAAACAGTTTTTCAAAAGACACACTTGGAGGCTTTCATAGCAATCTGTCTCCTACATGTAAGCCTAGCATTTTTCTAACACGTTCACAAAATCTGCATCATGAATCCTCATTAACTCAAGGAGATAGAAATTGTAATTGTTACTATTCCCACTATGCAAAGAAATTAAAGCTCCAACTCAAAAAAGAACATAAGCAGTTACCAAGTGGTGAACAAGTGCTGTGGTTCCTGTGAAATCTAACAGGTAGAATTCATTTCCTGGAGAAGTTAAATAACACTTAATCAGCAGCAGCCCCTTGATCTCTTTTTCCTGAGTTTTCATTTATTGATTTGTAATAAAAGCATCCCTACAAAAATGTCTACTATGAGCTGTGCATCGTAATTGCCAGAGGCCATTCCCCCTCCCAAGGCAGCACAAAGAGGAAAAGATCATTAATAAGCTCCCAGCAACCCCACTTCTCCTGGGAAGACCAGCTTATAACTACACTTACTTCTGGGGCTGAATCACTCCTTCAGCACTTACAGATATGAAAGTTTTCACTGGTATTCACCTGACTTCTTGAACGGGGATTTGGACATTTTATCCCCTATGCAACGCTGCAGACACAGATGTGGAAGGTCCCAACTACTTCATTTGTGTTCATTCTGCAGAGGTTCAACCAACTGCTTCTCTCTTTGCTCCACAGGGGAGAATATTTAGACAGGATAAACATTTTTCCTGTCTTTACAGGCAAATGTAGTACCCATTTTTCCCTGCTACCTGACCAATATAGTCATAAAAAGGTAGCTACTGATTCACTGTAACATTTATCAAGGATATTTCCCCAGTTAACAAGATTTATCAAATATATAGCAGAACTGCAGACACCATAAATATTCTTTGTTAATGGAATACACCACTAACTACAATTTCACAACATTAAAAAAACCCTCATCTTTAACTGAGGTCTTTTTGTGCATTTTCCAATTTCAGAACTTCTACTATGTTTTTTTTTTGTTTTTTTTTTTTTGTTTTTTTTTTTTTTTAGGTAAGTGTCTCATCTGTCACACAACTTCCCAAGTAGGAAATTGAAGAAATACTCCAAATAAAAATCACAACTGTTTACTGAAACACAGTTAATCCAGAAAAAAAAAAAATTCCTTTCCTAAGAAAAGATAAAGATTCAGTAAAGTCCAGAGAAACACATGAAATTTACATTTTCCTTCAAGCTAACAGGTTCCACAAAATCAAATTTGTGATGTTTCTTGCTATATTTTGTTAGTTTTTACCATTTTTCCCCCACAAAAATGAATCATGACCCTTCCTCTCACTTAACTTTACTTCAATTTACTTTTTTTTCCTGAAAATTTTAAATTAAAATTAATATATTTTTACCTTACAGTACTCATTTCAGGTTTGCACTCTCCTCCCAGCTTGTTCCACACCAAACCCACCAGCTCTTGGAAAACTTCTTTTTGGTCTTAAAAAATAAGACTATTTGTCAACCACTGCACTAGTTCTTTTCAGCCTCCTACACTGTAGCCTGAATCCAATGAAAACTCTCTGCCAGCTGGATAACTAGCTTTTTCCTAACCAAGAGGAATATGCACCAATATGCACATATTTTTTCATGCTCTTCATTCTAAAGAGGATAACGAGGAAATTAATTAGAAACATATGGGTAACAACTTTTTTTCCTCCCCTCCTCACTTCCCTTTATGAATTTGTCACTTACTTGCACAGGTAACTGGAGATCTCGCCCCTAAAATAAATACTGAGGTATTGCCTTAGGTTCATACAAAAGTTTATATAAGGAACAGATTAAAAAGTTGTTCTGAAAAGAGGACATGATGTAAAAATCCGTTAAGATGGAAAAAATAAAAGCCAGAGTATTTTTTCTCAGACTAAACTTTCATATCTGGCTTTTTGCTCAGGTATTCTTGACTTCATTTTAGAATGGATTTTGGTTCAGAGGAATTGGAGACAAGTTGACAAACATCAAATGTAAGAAAAGAGACATATTTTTCAACCAAGTATGTTCTACAGCAGTGCTACCAAGTCAGGTCAATGCATTACCCAAATTTCTGCTCCACGGTGGAATACATGACCAGACACTCAATATGTGATGACCGCCTGATCAAAACTGCTGGTTCTGCAGTCCCCTTCTGAAGAGGTGGACAACGATTCAGTTCCTTGTGGAAGTAGCTGTGGGGCCAAAATCCCATGGGCCTGTGACACTGCAGTGTACAATGATGCTGCAGGGTACAATCCTGCTCACTTCAGAGCAGGACTGAAAACTGTAATCTGTATCAACTCAGACAAGGGAGTGTGTGGGGTTGGATGCAGAGCAGATACTTCATTATTGTTAACAGATGGGAACAAATGGATTATCACCATCTACTGTGAGCTCCTCCAGTTCACAGCTCCTTATTAGAGTTTAAGTCAACTCCCACCTAACACTCAAGACACCTCTACTGTCTGTAAATACTGGAAGGGCATGGCAACCATCTCACATATCATTTAGACTATTAATTATCCCATCCCCTAACCCACCATTAGGAAGGTTTGCTTCAATCCTATAGTCAGAACAGAAGAAATATTTATACCAACATAATACACAAAGGACTGAAGTCTCTATTGCTCTGCACTTTTTATAGCCACACATATAGAGCACTGGTAAGCCACCTGCTCAGCTCTGCTACTATTTTAAACTGTTAGATATTACTCTTTGCTAGTGAAAATGACCACATAAGGTACAATTAGCAAAACACAGTGCTGCCAGTGAATCCAGAATGAATCCCAGGGACATTAGAGATTTTGGTATAAAATACAGAAAAGACCTGGACTCCTTCTCCTTGCAGTAAGGATGCTTTTCTTTTCCTTCTCATCTCCTCTGGCATTTAATCTGCAGTTAGGGCAGACTGCATGCAAGAAAAATGTCATAGGAGAAGTAGTAGAATGGTAAGGAGATAAAGACTCGATAAGATGTGAGCGTGTGACATGCACAGTGGGTAAGTCCTGGAAGAGTGCACACAGCAAGTCAGCTGCCATATCTTCCAGCTGCTCACCTGGCTGACAACTGCATCCAGCTACCAGAGACCATGAAAGCATGGAAAAGGGAAAATAAGAGCACTGTAACAAACCCCCAAGCAAGGAAATGGTCAAAATCATGGTTACATTTTACTGTTTTCTATCAATGTTTTTAAATGGATGAAAAACAACTCCAAACTATCAAAGCAGTCTTCAATATAAAACTAAATTCAACACACAATAGCTATCTATTGGATAATGCTGTGTGGTCTCCATGCAGAGATGTCTGTCAGACTTCATATACCATTCATGAGCTGTCAGTATGCTTTCTGACAGCAAATATAGGGGATGCCGATAGCAATAACAACTTCCTGCACAAGAAAGAGAAAGCACACATTATCCACAGACAAGCTGATCAAAGCATCATGAGGGTCATAAATGCCATAACTTCAAGGCAATAGGAAAGGAGGGCACTGCAGTCATACACAACCACTGCTGAGTCCAGCAGCCATGTTATGCCACCACTGAAATTTGTCTAGCAGCACACCTGATAATGTATACACACCGATAAACTAATAGAAGGACTTTTACATGTTTTATGACAGTGCTGAACATAAAGCTGTGTCATAAAGCACCTTCCAAAGCAATGGTTTTAGAAAGACATCCCACATGGCTACATCTGAGCCAGGAGCAGCTTGGATTCACAGCAGCAAAGCTTGCTCAGTCTGCTACTCTCAATGCTAGCTCTTGGAGAGGTGAGGTCTCACTCCAGAACCCAGCATCTGGAGGGGCTGGGACACTCAGACAAAGCTGTCCAATTCTGACAGAACTAGTGGATGCATATAGACAATGTGATGATGCACGCTTAGAGCAGGCAATAGGATTACTAATATTAGTCACTTCAGTGATGAAAACTTAATTGTAAAACATTCGTAAAGAATCCAAGCTAGATGTGGATAAATGCTTTTGGGGAAGATTTGGTCTATGTATTTATTAACCAGTTACAGCAAGAAAGGCTAGTGAACATCCAAACATACCTTGTTCTTGTTAGATAAAGCCTATTTTCCAAATAAAGATAAGGAATGAAATGCACTCCTTATATTGCTGGAAACAGCATTTGTGCCTAATGAGATGTAAGACAGAATTAATTGCTCCCACTTCTGCATGCTCCATTTCATCTTCATAAACATAGCCAAGGTTAGTAACCCATGAAGGTAAATACCAATGCCATCACTACCAAGGTGTCTGTGAAGAGCCATGATATCCAGACATAGAGCTCTGTGTGAAACACATCTACTCGACTAAGCATGAAATCCTGGCAGTTGAAGGCAGTGGGAAATTTGCCATTAAATTTGAATGAGGTAGAATTTTATCCCCATCTTCTAATTATAATGGGGAAGTCCTCTGTGAAGTACAAAATAATAAAAGGTTTTGCAGTATTTTATACAAACTGAGTTACAATTCCCAGCTGAAGAGTGGTTTCTTAAAGAGGTATCTACAGGAACAAAAAAAAAAAAAAAAAAAAAAAAAAAAGGAAATTGAAACTTCTATTACTTTTATCATTAGAATTACTGCTACAGGGTTGAATATTTTTAAGAGCATCTGCTTCTTGTACGACACAACAGACTAAGAGTTGGCAACTGAAACATAGATGTTAATTGCAAACATTTATTATACTACCGGGGTTTACATTTAGCAGCTGTCAGTGTTACTGACAACTGTAAAAGAAATCAGAAAAAACAGAATTTTTGCTTTCCAGAAGTGCAGCTTGTGCTTGATTTTCCTATTACTGTTGTTTATTTACTTTCAACATGTATTAAAACAAGTGTTTCTCCAATATTTATTTAAGAGCATTCTTTACACAACAAAGAGGAACTTACAAGCAGAAAACTACTCCAAAAATGTATTTCAAAAACCACTTGGATTACCATCAAACTTTGATGCAAGTCACTGTTTTTTCAGCTTTGATGAAACTAGATTGCAGAGCAATAAAAATTTAATCTATTCTGCAGCTACCTTTCAAAAAAAATTTAAAAAAAAAATCTGGAGCTCAGTATTTTCTTAGCCTAAATATTGTCAGAAAAAACAAGCTCAAATGCTTCAACTTTAAATAAAAATGGTAACCAACAGATGCTGTCACAGTACTGTCAGCATTTACTTTTAAAAATCATATTTACATGGATTTATATGTTCAGATATGGCTAAACTAATAAGCTTTACCCTAAGTGGAGCTGTAGCAGTTGTCAAGACCTGTTCATAACATTATGTGCCAGCAAAGTGAGATAGACCAATGGAGGGGAACAATACTACTTCATTAGATTAAAGGTGTTCTTTGTCTACCTTTCTGATTCAACTAAGTGCTTACACCTACAGTAGCTGATACCAAGGATATACCCAACTTCAGTGCCAGTAAGTGAATTTCAGGCTACATTGTACAAAGAAGAAGATACACCGTCTAACTGGCAGATGCTTGGCCAAGGCAAGACTTCTTGTTGCAGACATGCAAGCTATTAATCTGCAACTCCTCAGATTCAAGTAAAAGAACTGCAAAAGTCATAAGCAACCTGTTGCACTGTTGTCCTGGTTTGGGCCGGGATAAAGGTGATTTTCAAGTTTGTACTTTTGCTTTCAGCTAAGTCTCTTGTAAGTAGTTGCACTTGTTGAAATTAACAGCAAGTTTCTCAGACAGTGTCTGCTTCTAGGACTGATGACACTCAATGTTTATAGTTACTGCCAGAGACTGGTGTGCAGAGCCAAGGACACTGCTCAGCTCTGAGGAACATTTTACCTTCCAGAAGGAGTAAGGAGGTCCCACCTGAAACCCTCCTTTAGGGAGGACTGGACAAGAAAGATGTCAGAATCGACCAAACAGAGTATTCCATCCCATACACGTCATACTCAGTATAAATTTGAGGGATTACAAGGGTCAACCCCCTTCCTGCCCTTTCTGCTTCCCTTCCTCGCCTGTTCCCTGTTTTGCTTTGGCATCCTGAGAGAATTCCATCCGTTCGTCTGCCTGTGGTCCTGATCCCTGCCAGCCTGAATCTGTGTGTTCCTGCCTCCAGCTCCCGACTGCTGCTGACTCCAGGAGTCCAGCCTGGACTTTCCCAGGGCTGCCCTGCAGCCTCGGTGGTGACGTGAGAGTTACTGGGGGAAAGGGGGGAGGAACGTGGTACCAATTTTCCTGTATATTTATATATATTTAGTAATTTTTCCTATTTATCATTACTGTTTCATTAAAGTTGTGTAGTTTAGTTTCCAACCCATAAGTCTCTCTCCCTTATTCTCTCTCCTTTCTTTATCAGGGAGGGGAGCGGGATTAATAGAGAGCATCTACAATTCGGTTTAATTGCTGGGCCAGTGTTAAACCATGACAACTGTGCTAGCACCCTCACCAAGCAGCAGATTTCCTGCTCATGCTTACAAGAGCCTCTCCTGCTCTGAGAGCTTCTTTAAAAGCAATTCTAGAGGAACAAGACTATGTTATTATGCTTATCTGATGGGACAGAAGAGAATTTTCTGCTTCAATCACAAACTTGCTTTGATATTCAAAGACATGCCAAATATCTTTCCTTGCCAAGAACAGAACATCACAAAAGAGGATAAGGACTACGAGGTTTAAATGATCAAATAATGCTCCCCCAGTCTTATTCGACAGAGAGCTCTCTGTTAGAACATGTTACTTCTTTCCATTTTCATGTATGTCCAGCTAAGATGAAAATATACCAGAAAACTATAGGCATTGTCCTTGTTATGTACTCATCAGCAACTTCTTCAGGAGGAGGAATCAGCAAACAATTCTCTGTCTGCATTACTATACATGTTGCATTCAGATATATCTCATATAGACCTCATTATAAAAAGAAGGTTGAATGATAAACATACATGTATAAATGTCTGGTCTCTAGAATCTACTATAGGAATTGAGAACTACTGAGTTACTGTAACACTTTGCAGATGTCTCATTTGATGACATCTGAAGAAATAAATCCAACCAGATAATAGCATGTTCTACATCACTGATGGGCTTCACCAGAACAAAGCCTGACAAAACGTGTGTCAAAAGAATGGCCAGCAGTGAGTATACATTTACACAACCCATCTCAAAAGATGTGTTTTTTCTTTCCTTCTGACATTTTTTTCTTATTATTGTAAGCTTACTCCTCTTTAAAACTTTGCAATCTAATACTTTGCGAAGTAAAATAAGTCTTACAGCATCTTTTAAGCCTTAGTATTTTAATCCTTAAATCATAGTCTTTAATATTGTGATTAAGCACTACTTAAATAAATAGAGCCTGTGGAGGTTTTGTGCTTCTTTACATATCTTTTCCCATAAGTACTATTTGTCTTAACAGTTTTTTCTTTTTTTTTCCCTTGTGCAATACATTTTCATTATACTTCTGATATTTCTCAACATGATTTTTTGCATATCATATCAATGAAGCAGAAAAAATATACAGGGTTAACATATAAGGAGATAACATTCCTACATTGTGGTGGGTCACCCTGGGTTGTACTTATCTCCTACTGCCAGGAATGCATCCTGGATGTTATGACTGTAGAATCACAAGCTTTCTTGCTCAATTATTATTAATTTATTATCATTATTATTTTAGATCATTTATTTACAGTTGCATATGATGGGTGCACATGCTGTTCTCTAAGAATTTATTAGGCAACATCACATGGTGTCTTAGATATGACTCATTATATTCCCTGTGAATGAAAAGTTTTTAGAACCTTTATTGCACTGGTTTAATTCTGACTTTATCATCAGACCTTTGTATGCATACTTCCTGCAAGGAATATAATTATAAAAAGCTAGTGGAATTTCTGATTGCTTTCTTCACACTTATTATTTTCCAAAATCCTGAAGACCAAGAAACTAAGAGATATTATGCTTAGAGGTTTTTGTGTGTATGTGTGTCTGTATTCAAGCTTTATAGCATAAATGTATTAGAATTTCAAAGGGTGCAGACCCTTCATTTACTATACAAACCTTCATGAAGGGGAGGAAAACTGAGCTGCTACCTGAAGACCCTCTCACACATCACATCCTCAAGTCCAAGAAAGCTACTAAATAGAAAGCATTCAGTTCTCAGAGCAGTTCTTGATCCAAAAATAAATACTACTGAAATATCTAGATGACAAGAAGATATCAAGGATGACAAGGGAGAAATCTTAGGTTGAACTAAATCTCAGACCAAATTCTTAGAATATTTGGAAAAGATACATGTTGTCAGTTATGTGGTCAAATGCCTTTTTATTTCAGTAAACAAAGGACTAAAAGGTTCAAGAATATAGGCTCATGGAAGCAATCGTACTAAAAGGTTTGCTACTTCTACAAATTTCCTGCTCTGCCATTTTACAGAAAGCTGGCACAAAACTGAATGCAGATTCTGCTTAATTTAACAAGCTTTATAAGATGAACTACTGTACTTGCCAGTTCTCTTGCATTTATATAATCTTCACTAATGTTTAAGCTAGAAAATAGCAAATATTCAATTTAAGTCTTAGAATATTATTATTGTAGATATGGTTTATGCAACACCACAACAAAGAAAAAAATTCCACACATATTCAGGAGATATTTTGGTTTTAGGGTCTGCCATGTTTTATTCATTTTTTTTATCAAAAGGATACTTTCTTTTTATGCATCCTTTTCTCTGTTGCACAATCAAGGGGTACTGGCATGAAACCAAGCAATTAGTCTAGAAATTTCAGGGCTGACATGAGATGTAATGGAGAATCTTTGCAATGTGGAAAGCACAGCACTTCCATCGGAGGGGATAAGCAACAGCTTGGTTTGAATTCTGCACCATTCCCTTACTGACTCAGAGGGCAGACCTGGGGCAAAAATCTTTATCATTTCCAGCTGATATTCCATAGGTGGGATAGTCAGAGGGTAAGATGCTACTTTCTGTATTTGGGACAATACCAGGAAGAAATACCACAGTGCATTACAGTTAAATATATGTATATCCAAGTACCTGAGAAAGATCATACAGTGTGTGTCTCAGTAGCATCCAGTCAACATCAGGATCCCTACACACATAGTTTGGAGGTTGATTAATTGTTCTTTTTAACTAACAATGCTTTAGGTAATTTCGTAGTCTATTGCAGTTATGGCTGTAGACATCAGAAACTGAACAGCTCAGTATGCAAAAAGAAATCCAGTATCTCCATCCTGTGCAAAATCCTGGTTCTAGCTCTTACTCCTCTTTGGATCTATACTGGAAGGTAGAAAACCATAAAACTACAGCTTCTAACAGAAGAAAGACTCCATGTAGTTCAGTCCAGAGAAGGGTTTTAGTTGTCTAACACTGATCAGTAACTGCCAAAGCTGTTAATGTACTTCATAGCACATAGAAATATTTGTTAAAAATAGCATTTACATGTAAGTTTGAATGAAGAATTCATGCATTTTCCTTCTAGCCTGGTAAAATAATATGCAGTATAAAGTTATTTTTACTTCATGACAAAAGGAACACTGCATTCAGAGCATTATTGGCAGATAACAACACACTAGTTATTTAACTATATTCTTACAAGTATTAGTTATAGCAGAGAAATGTCTTGTATGGAAAATCTGGAGTTACTCCCTTGTTAGCAACTAAGGCACCAAAGTTCACAAAGTATGAAACAATACCAAAAATACTGAATGTGGCATTTTCAGCTAAACTACTAAAATACTTTAATTTGTATATAATTTATTTTTTAATTTTTAATATTTAAAAGTGTTCAAATTGCACAGGAAACTGAAAATATATTCACAGAATGCAAAGTAGTGAAGATTTCTTTCCTGCACTAAACTACCATCAAATATTTCAGTTTACATGCTGTGACAGTTCACTTTACCTTCTGATATTTTGTTGTGTTTCAAGAATAACTATGAGCAAAGTAGATTGGCTTTTTTTCCCTGCCTCAGATGTGAACTAAGTTGTACTTCTACCAAGTCTGCTCAAGAGTTTCTTCAAAATGCAGAAAAACAGATTATAAGAGTCCATAGAAACATGATTCCATTCACTGATCATGCAAATTACATGGAATAGAAAAAATGAGTGATTGCTCAGTTACTGATGGCAGACTGAAGGCAATAAAAATATAATAAAGCGTCTCTGTTTATTAACTTTTTATGGGAGTGTTTTGACTTTGGATTTCAGCATTCCACAGAAAAATAGATCAATTACACTCTAATTACACTGTCAATCAGTGTGAGCCACTACAGATCAATCCTCTCTGTTCCTCAAGAAGGCCTGTAGGTGTGACTTGGTGTGCCTTTGCTTTATTCAGAGCCTGAGAGCCAAGATGGAGAGAGGCCACAGTGCAGGTACACACTCCATGGTTGCCCTAAACTATTGTCATGGTTGCCCTAAAATTGGGCATGGTTGCCTTAAAACTATTGCACAGGAGACCATAGATGATATTGGGTGAGGGACATTCATAACATTATTAACTTCTCTTGAATTACATTTCTTTCTGAATAGTTCTGATTCAGTCATTCATAAGACCCCCCGATTCCTCTAGTCTTTGTCTCCCAGTCTCCCTCATTCCTGGGAGCAATATCATAAATCTGTGATTTCTAAAGAGTTACACCAATGAGTATACCAGCTTCTATAGTTTTTTTTAAAAAACACCATTTTATGGCAGCAGTCTATTACATTAGCTACAGAGTTTTGGAGGTGACATGCTTTACAGGAGATGTCTCAAGGAAGGTCCTACACCCACTTTTGCCTTTTGTCCTATGGCAAGACTGGGAGGGCAATTTCTAAGTCATTGTGTGTGCTTGAGCTGATTTTGTGAATGTTTACATATTGTTTGCATACTGCTGTAATGAACAGCACAAAAACACAGAGGTAAAAGAGAAAAAAAAAGGGCAAGAAGTGCTATGTCATGTACCAGAGGGCTCGTAGCAGCCTGTGGAAGACCAAAACTAAACCTCATCTTCAGGTACACCATCTGCCCACAAAGCACTCACTCCCTTACATTTCCTGACTTTTCTGATAAACCAGTTCATCCTATTTCAGCGAAGCAGAAGGATGACCACAAAAGGATTCATCATGCCAATATTTTGAAGCTTCTATGAAATACATACTTAAATGATAACAGTAATTTGTTCAGCACAGCTCCCTTCCACTGTACATTTTAGATATGTGTATTTTGTCTGTAGACAAAGTAGGTTGGTTGTTGATTCACCAAGGATTCGATTTTTCCCCATTTATTGTACATCTGCTGCACATTAAGAAATTCAGATTAAATTACATACTTTCAAGTAATTTTTCATATAGTTTTCTTCACCAAACTTTTTTCCTTATTGAAAGTTCTTACTACATCCTTGTCCCAATCCTACAAGTCACTTAACTTGCCAGCTGCTAATTGCTATGTGTAACTAATCCTGTAACTTACTGGCATGTAGTTTTGCTGTGTATCCTTTCTGTGGTTCCAAGGAAGACCTGATTATCTACATGAAAAGAAGAATGATGGTAATGCCTTTCTCCCACATTCTTTCCTCCTTAGCTGTTTAGACTTGAAATTGCTATATGCTTCTTTCTTGGCATTAAAATTAGTGAGAAGATTAAAAATTAAATTCAATTTAAAAAATACACCTACACATGATTATATATCTATATGACCACATGTGCACACACAAAACAGGCAACAAAACTTAATTCTTAAATTAGTGCACAAGCATACTACCTGTCAGAGTCTCAGGAAGATTTTACAATGAAGTCTCTTTTTCAGGACTGCATTTATTTTCATCTCCATACATAATTAAAGTTATTCCTATTTTACATCCCATAAATATTCACTGATGCAAGAGAGAAAATAGAACACTCTCAAGATGCTGACAGGACCAAGCAGAACCTCATTAAGGATCACTTCAAAGATCAACTTCTCATGTCCAGAGAAACAAATTCAAATGATCATATATGCGCCTACTGTTAAAAATTGCAGCCCTGGATTATGCATGATTCTTGACTGCTCATAAAATGAAGGAACTACAGAGACTTGTATTAGTACTTTTAAATTATTGTAGCCCTTCTTACTCCTTTGTTGCAGTTAATTTGCACTTTTCTTTCGCACTTGCTATCAGCCATGATGTCATGTTTAGGAAAAGGCATAGACTCCTTATGCATTCTCTCTATGCTGTCCCAAATATGATGGTGAATTCTAGAAAAATCTCCACTTTCTCTCACATAGAAAGTGTAAAAACTACCACTGAACTGTGATTGTCAGAATAACTTTTGCCTGAATAAGAGTTTGAATCTAATCCAGCATCTGAAACTTGTGAAGCATTAATGTCACTTGATCTTTGTAGGAGTTTAAAACATATTACCACAGTACCTGCAAAATATAGCAAGACATATGTTAACTAAAACCTCATTTTGACCACCTGTCAAAAATCTTAATGCAAAGCATGTCAGCAACTAAGCTCTCACTGGTCAGAAAAAATAATTACACAACAGCATTTGCCTTACACCCATACAAGCATTTTGGAGACTCACTCTTATTTTAGTAAGTTATATTAATCAATAGAATAGAGCTGAATTCTCTGCTGGAGTCAATAGAGACATGCTAATAAAAGAAAATTTCTTCCTCCATCCATCTGCCTTAACCCTCTGTTCCTTGCGTTATGCATTGTCAAAACTGGTTTCCACCCAAAAAAAACATAGCAAGACATTTTGAAAATCTTAGTGCCCTTCCTGTCTGGAGAACAATACCCACCTTGCTAGGGGTGGCTGATAGTCAAACAGCCAGGAGGACTCATCAAGAATCTGAGGGGGCTGGTCTTGGGTACTGTCTGACATCACATTAGGGCTCCTCTAACAACACAATTTTCTCTTTTTTTCCTACTTTGCCAAGATGTGAACCAAAGCACGGTGTCTAACCGTCCATGAACTGGGTGTCTTTGGGAAAAAGCTAAACTGGACTTCAGGAGAGACAATTTTAAAAAAATGGACAATTTTACTGAAATCAGATCAATTGTAGCCTTAAAAATAATCTGGCAAAATACATGCAGCGTTGATTTATGTCCCTTGCACCAACCATTCCTCTTTACAAATCTACCTTTCCTGAGTTGCATTACTCGTTAAAGCAGATGTAGCCAACACATTGAACAGGATCTATACACTAAGACTGAACACAGCTCTACTCCAGCCAAATTCCTGCTGGTTTGTACTCAATGAAGAGTGAAAATTTACAATCTAAATCAAAACCACCTATATAACTTAAATTTGGGCAAGGCCATGTGTCTGGGGATCAGGGAAATTATACTAAACCTACCAGAGCCAGTGACCTTGCAGAGGCAGAAGGGAACCAGATTGTGTTGGGCCTCGCCACTGCAAATATCACAAAACATGCTATCTCCTGCAATCTGACACTGACTTCAGCTGAGCTGATTATCTATTCCACACCATTTCCTCCTGAGGTTTCTCATCAATAAATAACGAGACACGGTGCTAACACAGCTGCTCTGCACCTCCCTAACCCCTTATTAGCTTGCAGGCAGACACATAACCTCCTGCTCTCAAAACCCATGCTACTGTAAGAGCAATACTAATAGAACAAAAGACTTTTTTTTCAATGTCCAAGTGTTGGCTGTTTGTAAGACATACATCTACAGAGGTCCTTCATCTCTGGTCAGATCATTACCCACTTCTGCCTTCATTAGAATTTATTCCCTTCTTCTATGGACCCTTATGTCTTCCATCAGGCTTAAATCTGTATTCCACAGGGAAATCAAACATGGACCTCCTCTTCTTTGTTTTTCAAAAAAAAAAATCTGCCATTTCTCCATTTCTCTTTGAGCACTTTGAACTTTCCAAAATATTTCATATAGCTTTTAAATGCTTATTCACAAAGCTCTACACCTGTAATGCCCACAAAAGTCAGCTAACCTGGGCTAGCCAACACAATTCTACAATAATAGATACCAGATTCATTCATTCATACTTAAGAGCTGTACACTTAATTTCTCTTAATACTGTTGTTCTTGTATTAGTTATGATATGCAGGTATAGGCTATTGTTTCAATTCATTTAACTCAAACTATAACTTTCAAAATATTTAAGCTATTTAGGAAGAGTGACTGGGACTCTCATGATTATAAATATTTTCAGTATTAACAGCCACTAGAATTAAAAAGGCAAGATTTGCAAGGCCTGCAAATACAACTGAAAGTAAACTAAAATTTGACAACTTACTATCCTTTGCATCCCTGAAAATGTCCACAGGTGACTTTGGAAATGAGAATATAACCTCCTTGGCAACTCAAGAACTTTCTGGAAAACATATGCCTTATCTTTATGTTTAGTTTCACTTAGTACCCTAGTAACCCTTTCATAAAACACAACTACAGTCTTGGTCTTTTTACAACTGATATAAATAAAAATTACTAATTACTAAATCACTCTTCTAAATTAAAGCATTTTTTGTTTGCTGTTGCTATCTGCTGGCTTTTATTTGTTTATTTATTTTGGTTTTGGTGTCCTTTTTTTTCCTAATGATTGTACAGAAGCAGAAATTTAATAGTTGATGATTTCTAAAGATCCTAACAGAAATAGATTTCAAATGCAGTAATGGAGACAAACAGAATAACAGTGAGAATGGTGTGCCATGCACTTTTCTTTGACCAAGTTGCCCATTTCATCAAGAGTTCATTCAAAATGCTTATGCAAATAGTCCACTGGCAAAGTGACCTGACTTCAGCAAGTGCTCATTTGTAATGGTTACTCGGGTCTAAATGGAATTAGAATTTGGTTCTACAGAAGTAATTGCTACAAAATTATCATATTTATGTGAATATCAATTTTACTTTAATATATTAGCACAGCTATTATGTTTTAAGGGTCAAAATTTCCTAGTAAATTCTGCATGTCAGAATTGTAATCATAATACTAGGGCAGGACAAAAAATATAAAAATTATTTTCTTTTTTTTTAAATATTATTTTTTATCTGGATAAATTCAGTGAATCGACTGAAATGTAAAACTATCATTTATAGCTACACTGATAATGACTAGAGAAAGAGGAAAGCACTGAGAGACAGCCTCTCTACTGCTTAATACTGTTAATAATCCCACTATTTCTCATCTTTATGGCAGCACATTTTGTGAATTAGAATCTGCTCATTACATATTGCTATAAATATTTTGTTTTACAGAAATAGGCAATGATAACATACACATTCCAGAAGCTTTCCTGCTAATACCGAAAAGCCTACTAATGGGTATCATAGCAATATTTTCACTGGACCCCCATAATGAGAAACTATATGAACTATTATTTTTAGCTGGAAGGACTTCATACATAACTTACTTTCTGCAGTTATAAACCACTTTTGTCAGTTGCCTGAGATGATATTGGATCTGCCTCATTTATTTGCCCCCCTGCTGTATGATACAGCATTCCAATTTATTAATATTCCTACTGCTTACATAGTTTTGACCCAGCAAAGCAATGAGAATACTATAAATTTTTTATCTGAACACTACTTGTAGAACTGTACACTTTTACCTTCATTCAAGCTATTACAGTCACAGGTGGATATAATTCAAAGTACTTAATAATTGAGGAGAAGCTATAAACCCCAATGAATTTTAAAAGCTATTTTAACCCATTTGAAGATACTTTCTTTTCAGCTTCATATATCTGATCTCTCTCTATTATTTTCAAAATTCAAGAAGCACCAGAGACTCCTAATCACTTCTGCACTGACCTGAGGCTGATGCCATTCCTTCCTCCAGGCAAAATAAACCTTTATTAACTGTGCTTTTGAATGACAACTGATTTTAGCAGATTAGTTGTTTGGTTTTTTTTTTTAGAACATACTACTACATACTACTATGATAACTGTCTTGGTCTATTTGTAAATCAGTTTTAAAATTTACCTGGTAGCTTGGTACAAATTGGGCTAGGTGTGGTCCACAAAGGAAATTTGGAAAGATGCAGCATGGCTGCTGGATAGGAACTGTTTTACACAGCTGAATTTGTGTCATAAACTACCTAAAAATTCTTGCTAGGCTTCACAAAATAAACATTAAAAAATACTTAAACGTTAAATGCACTGTGGGATTTCTACTCTTCTTACTGTGCTGCTTTATCAGAAGAATATTTTGTGTCCAAAAATGAAAATTTTATCACACTAAATAGAAGAAAACAAGGAGAAATGCTGTTGAGTTGCCATTTCTATTTCGTGGGAATCTTCAACAGGCTGTTCTATAAGCATAATTAACCAGACCATTTTCTTACTGATTTGTCTCTTATGTTCCCCTCTCCCTCCCACATCAATAGCCCCCTCTCAAGATGCCCACAGCCTCTCAAGACAGTTGGTTTTCTTGTTTCTCCTTTCATCTTCTTATGCTTATTTCATCTTTACTTCTATGTCAGTAAATGACAGCAAATGTCTTCCCTTTGTTGAAGTTATGCACAAGCTGGCCAGCTAGCCAAGCATGATTGATTATTCAGCTACTGCCAAGCAGAATAAATAATATCTGAGTTTTCCTTACATTCTCCCAGTGGGAGATTAACAGGTATCCCCCTATTAGTGAGCTGCTGATTTTCACTAAAACAAAAGAAAAAAGAAATGGTGGGAAAAAAAGAAGATAAAAGGCAAGAATTTGGTACCTTTGATATCTTAGGTTCTGCTAAATTTGTCTAAAACAAGGTTCAAATGCTGTTAGAGAAAAATAGGATTGATCAACACGATGATTACGAAACCTGTTTTCTTCAGAAATCAAACTCTTTTCAAAGAGTAACAAATCAGAAAGATTTCTGAGTACTGATTTCTGAGTACAAGGCACTAGGTACAAACACACGTGTGTAAACTGGAGGTAAAGTAGTTCCAGCTCTGAGCCTGAAAAATCCCCAACTGAACAAACAACCAATCTCCAAAACAATGGTTTACACATTGCCTGAATGGAAGTAGTGTGACTTCTCAAAACTAAGAGGGCAAAACAAAGCACTTATTTTGCAATAACAAATCTTGCAGATAATTGAGAAAAATCATAGATAGAAGAGTAACATCAGTTTCCTATTTATGACCTCACTTGAACAGTTGCTCTAAAACCACACAACAGCAGTAACAAGAAATCCCTCCCTAGTAAAAACCATCAATTTTTCCCAGCAGCAATATAATTTAATGTTAATGTTCTGCAAGTTTTATTTTATTAAAAAAAAAAACAAAAGTACTTCTAAGATCACCAGAATTTCCAGTGAATCCAAAATGCAACCTTGTAATAATCAAAAAGTATTAAAATTATGCTAAAAATTACCATGGAACAGTTCAAGAGTCTCAGAAAACTTTGCAAGTAGACATATTTCTTTTTTTAATAACTGAAGGCAAGAGGTTTCCTGAGTCATCCAAATAGTTCACACAAAAAAGGGAATTTGACCTTGTACATTTATTTATTTATTTTTACATAGATGTTTGACACACACCTCCTTTGGTAGAAGCTGGGCTGAATTAAAAACAAAAAAACAGAACTTTAGGCTGTTAATGGTGATTAATAAATCAACAATCTTATATTAACAAACTCAAACTATAGAATGAAGAGAAGAATATGACTATTTTCAGTTTATGTTACCAGAAAGAAATGTACATTAAAAATTTAATTGTCCAGTTTTTGCTTTCTGTTCAGGTTCATATCAGATTCTGAATGAATTTTCTAAAAAAACACATGAAAGAATCAAGATCAGAGTTCTTAAGTCTCCGTGCCAGGTTATGTATCCACATTTTCCAAAAGTCAAGTCTTCTTTTTCCTGTTATTGTTGCATCAGAAAGCCTCTGAACAGTGCATGAGATTGTAACATCTTTGCTAATATGAACAAGAGCTGAGTGTAACCTTGTGCACACAGCTATTTGAAATCATGAGTAGGTCTCAAGACTAGAAAAAGTAGTTCTGGAGAAAGGATCTGGAAGGAAGTTATTTCAGAGCTCCGCCTTTGAAAATATAGACCAAACAGCTAGATTGTATTCTTTTTGTACTATTTATTTATTTACTTATTGTTTTGAAATTCCTGAATACTTTACCCCCTAATTTCAAATAGCCTTTAAAATACAGAATTAAGTGATTTTGTTTCTATTAAAAACATTCTTAAGCTTCCTTATTACTGATTTTGCAGTAGAATCTCTTGGTGACCTCACTGACATATCAAATATTTAGTTGTCATCATCATTAAAAGTTTTGGGAAAAAACAAAAACAACCCTTCATGAATGCAGCTTAGCAGAGGTTTAATAGCAACAACAGCAGGTATATAATCATGAGTGATGTACTACCTGAAGGATAAAATAATAGAGACTAAACTTTAATAAAAATAAATACATAACCATTGATATTACCACAGAAATGCAGTAGATGGGAATTATCAGTTACCTCTTAAAAAGGTAAGTTCTCACTATGTAAGATTTAAGGGGGAGGAAGCAAAAAATTACAATGGACATAACTTTCAATTATGCTGGAACACAGCAACAAGGATATTTTATTTTCTTATGCTACACTGTGTATTCTGGGCAACAGCATAGCTCACAGTCAGCAACCTCCCTATAGACTTCAAGGAAACCATACCTCAATATAGGGACATTTCAAGGTTATATATTTGACTATTTTTTCTGTGTGGTGTTTGCACTCCCAAACCCCAGGATTGCAAGGCAGGGCAGCTCTCTGTGGATGGCTTCCCTTCCCAAATGCAGTCCGCTGGGGTCCATGACACCTTGCACACTGGTAAATAAACACAACTCTGCTCCCCATAAAAGATGGAGTAGAACCAGGCTGCTGGGCTCACAAGACAGAGCAGAAACAGCACTTCACAAATTTAAACCTTTCCAAGTCCCACAAAAGCCTGGTGCCACAGACCTCCAGTATGTACAGAGCATTGCTGCGGAGCTCGCAAACACTCCCCTCACACCTCATTGGAGATTCTTCTGACAGCATCCATGAGGGGACCAAGAAACTTCATGCTTTCTGCACAAGCACAGCAGGGACAACATAGGATCTGCCCTTTGAGCAGACTGCCACTCAGGTTTGTGTCAGTTTTGAACGAGGCACTTAGATTTTCAGTTTAGGAAAAGGACAGCTTCATAACTCATTTCACTCCAGTATTGAGTACTAGTCTCAATAGTTTGATAAGGTAATTTATATACAGAACTGGTTGAATAGGTCAAGCTGTCTAGATCTGTAACAAAATTACTTGAATAAAACAAATTCTAAATTTGGTGTTCCCCTTACAAACTCACTAAAGGGGAAGGAATGCCAGAGCATTAAACAAATTAGCTCTGACAACACTGCAAGCCTGAGAAAGAAGCACAGGTTTAATTAAACCTGTTAAGAATCAAAATAAAAGTGAGAATATCTCCAGTTCCACCAAAAGCTTTTCTAACAGGTTATCTACTGTCTTTGCCATGCCCTTGCCTAGATCAAGTTATCTTTTGCTTTTTCATTAAATGAAGAGAGGAGGTTTAGCTCTCTGAGGAAAAAAAAAAAAAAAAAGAAAAGAAAAAAAGAAATGTTTCTAAGCTGCAGATGGTGTGGGAGAGCTAACCTGTGACACAGAGCTCATTCCATCTTGTTTCTCTGAACTGCCGAGGATTTGAAAGGGATTTTTCACCATTGAAAGCAAGTTAATAGAGTCACAGATAAGTTTCAGGGACATGATAAAGTTAATTCCCCACCTGTCCACTTCTTGTCATCTATCTCCTGACTTACCAACAGCGTTTTTTTAAAGCCTAGGAATTAAATGTGGTGGTGGTAGGTGATGCAGTGACCAAGAGCAGAGAAGCACACATCCCCAAGATGCCTCACATCTAGGCTGCTGAAAATTAAAAATTTGACAGCAACCACTGATCAACAGATCTATCATTTGTCCATTCTGACATGCTGGGATCCAACATTGTGGGTTTATTGTTTTTTTTTCCCCAACCAAAAATTTAGCAAAAAATAAAAAGATTTAAATAAATAAATAAATAAATAAATAAGGGAAGACCAAGAGAACCAGGCTCAACTGCTGTTACCACCTGTTTGAAACTCACTGTTAAGGTTTTGAAAGTTCATGCATTGTTTTGTGTTCCCACTGATTTGCACTTCTAAACTGAAATGGAAGACAGAAATACACTGATTAAACGCTGTCATCCCATGTTGTTGAAAACATTATCTACTGCTTCAGTTAGATTGTTCTTTCTGATGAGCTCATGGCTGAATGTTTTTTGAAAACTCACTATAAGGCCTGTTTAACTTGTGTCACTAATTTTGATTTTTACAGATTTATCCATGGAGATCTTGAATGAATGCACAATCTATGTAAAACCCACCACTATATATTAAATGAACTAAATGGAAATTCCTTCCCCATTCTGAAATTTATAATTAATGAATTTTTTATCAGGTTATAACTTAGAATATCAGAAGACTGATAGCATCATCCCTCTAAAAATCAAATCTGACTGATGTTTAATTGTAACAATGTGCAGAGGTATTAATTAGGTGTACTTTCTATGACACAAATAGCTATTAAAGAAAAAGTAAAAACAATTTGAAAATTAGCATGAAGAGTACGGTATACTTGAGTAGTAAATTATAACAAAATTGAATGGACCTTGTGAAAATAATAGGTGTCATCCAATATAATAATTTTGCTACATAATGTAGTTATAAGAAGTTTTCTAGCAATCAAGTTTGACACCCTTTCCTCGGGATATTTTTTTGGACAGAAGACATAGGTGTGAATTAAAATTTAATGTATCCTTTTTAGTATGAATTACAGGACAGACCTTAAAAGTGTTATATCCATTAGGTTCTTCCTGCACAGCTGAAGCACTCGTGTTTAACTAGACAGGCTTTTTTTAAGAGGGGATCCCAGCAAGGGCTCTGGAACTGTATATTCAAGGAAATGTTGCAAATAAACGTGGAATTCTGTACCTTTATACTTTGTTCTTTGTTTTATTAATGAATGACCCTCAAAGTCATACAGTGATTGGAAATCTTGCTTCTGAATTGCACTTCAGTGAGACATGCTATGTTTGTTACTGAGATGGTGGCTAGGTATATTTTCACAACTCATTCCCTTCTCCTACAGTCTTGCAAAAACAGTTCTATTTCCATTACTAGAAGATACTACTCACACTGCACTCTTTAAAACAGTGCTATTACTACTAATCAATAAGTGCCTATTTTTCATGGTCTTTTAGAAAAGGTGCCAATGAGACCAAGATGCATAAAATATTAGAAAGATATAAAATTAATCCACTTTTTATCCTAATTTTCTGACAACATAAAACTTAGATACCTGCTTTTGGCATGAGTTATGTTTTCTATATTTTAACTAACACAGCTGAAACTGAAATTACTGTACTGTACTGCACTGGACCACAAACAGAAAGTAGAACAAATACATAATCTTGTGTCTTATCAGTGTGGAAAAAAGAAAGTAAAATAAGCATGGAACAACTTTTCCAGTCTAGTTCTATTATTTGTACATAGTTGCTTTAGATTACTTTTCTGTTATTTTTTTAAAAGTCTAGTAATGTAATCAAGGAGAAGATAAGTAAGTGGTCTTAAGTTTAAAGCTTTGATTAAAATAGCTGAATAGTGAATAAGGCAGTGATGCAACACTGAAGAAACTGCTTTGGTTTACTTTTTTCATTTAGCACTAATATTAGTAACTTAGAATTAAGGAGCTGTATACTAGCCAAGTGATCCTCTGGACTGCTTACCTTAATGAGAGAACCATTTTTTTTTTTTGGTTAAGATGCAACAAGAGAGTGTTAGGTGGAAGGTCCATGACCTAACAGAAATAGAACTAATTATATTTCTCAAAGCTCAAAATGCACACAGGCACACATGCTCTGAATATCTGGTTTCTATAATGCACCGAGTACATGTTAAGCTAGAAACATCTTGAAAATTAGAAAAAATATAATGAAGCAAATTCATTGACACAGTCTTCATCAACAAAATACTTTGAACTGTCAAGAATCTATAAGATTTAATACCAGCCATTAAAGGACTCTCCAGTTGCAATCTATACTTATTTATTTTCTATTATTTGGAGGATTTGATGTGAGGAAAATGTGACCAAAATGTTCTGCATGAAGAGTGATGCAGGTTTCCTGCATTTATACTTATGCCATCACAAATATCCTCTTAATTGCATGATAGCCGATAGAAACCAAACCAAATAACTTAGCTCTCTGTTTAAGTTTAGAGGTTTAAACTACTTACGGCAGGAATTCATCATGAGCCAGAAATAAAATGGGAAGTTGCAGCTGGCTTTTAAAAGTTTATTTATTCTTAAAATGGGAAAAAGCTTTTTGAAAAAGATCTTACATGTATGTACTAACGCTTCTAATGAATTAATTTTTTTTTAGAATTACTTCATCTTTTGACAGTTTTATAACAAATGATTGATACAGAGAATCATTATGTTGCTTATGTTTTGCTGCAGCATCATATTAAATGAAGCAAATATGATATAGAATACAGATTTAAAATATCTAAGCTAGCTAGAATAGGTAATAAAAAATTAATAAACCTCTTTCACAGATAAAGAAATATCCACTACAACATACACGAGAATGTGTCATCTAATTGCTCTGCCGTTCCCAACATTTCTATGCTTCATCATCACGTCTCTTGTCCACATCTCCAGACATATTCAATTGTTCTAAGGAAATGTAATAAATTTAATGATACTAAGGGGTTTAGAAAAGTTTTTGGCTTTTGGAAATGTACAGTGGGTACTAGGAAGTGCAAATAGGCTATTCATGTTAAAAGCTGGTGCGCAGTGATATTTTATTTTTAATATGTCCCTAATGTTGTGCAACTGTTGCAGTGCTATCCAAGTTCTTTACCTCCTGCACTTCTAAACAATTACAAAAAAACCAGCTAGGAATTATTTTCCATTATTTTAACAAGATATAAATTAGATTTCCATCCTGAATTTCAAACTTCCAGAAAGACATTGCTCTATAGAACCTGAATTTAGCAACAATATGCCACAGCAATCAGGACTATAATGACCATAAAAGAAGAACATTTTTCCTGGCTAGAAAAAAAAAATATTTCACAAACATTGAATAAAAAGGTTTTGAAAACTATCTCCTTCCTGATGGACAATGGCAACAATAACAGAAAATTTACATTTTTAGAAACAACAAAGTGAAACAAAGATTCAGTCACCAAGGTGGGTGAAAACTTCACATTAAAGCCCTCAGATCATGGTATAGGAGTCTCGATCGGGTCCCAGTCTCAGGTAAGTGGGGAAAGGATCTGAATCTAGATTTCTCCCAGTCTCACTGAAGTCAGCATCAATTGGTTAGTGGTGCTGAGGAATGAATCCTTTTGCCTTTGCTTGTACTTTCCATTCAACTCTCTAAAATTTTTCATATTCCAGTTTCCATTGAGAAATGAGACTGGAAAAACATAGTCCTCTGATTTACACAGCAATAATACCTAGATCAGATCACTCATTTTTCACCTTCTGCATTCAGATTCTGATGGTGAACTGAAACACTTGGACAGTTATCAAATGGGTGGCTCTTTATTTACATCTACAAGGATAAGGTTTGGTGGTTTTAGCCTGAATTAGATCAAAACAGAAGTTTGCAAACTTATAAAGTTTTTCCCTAGGATAGGTGTGTATGCCTAAAGTGGAGGAAAGAAACAAATATTAGCACCCCACCTTGAATATTTATAAAAGAGCCAGCTGAGCAGTAGCAGAAAAGCCCTGAACTTCCTAAAAAGCAGCCTTAAGAGTCAAAGCATTACTATCACCTCCCCAGACAAATGGAAGGGATGAATACCAATCTTTTCCTTAACACTATAATTCAGTATCACTCAGAATTAGCCATCCCCATCTGTATCTCTCAGAACTGGACAGGGAATTGTGATGAGCAGGACAGAGGGAAAGCACACCACCTGAACCTCCTGAAGAGGGTATTAGAACTTCCATGTATATAATTTGCTTTACATATACCTGTGCTGAGGTGGAGGGTAAGTAATTTGCTTGTGATTAGGGCCTCTTTTGTAAGCTAAAATTAAAAAATAAAATAAAATAAAATAATAAAATAAAATACTCCAAGTGAGTCAGCATTCTAAAGATTAAATTTACATATGAAAATTTCAGATGCAGAGATCAGTTCTGCCTGTGATTTCAAGAAATAATAATGCCAGGAATGTTTCTGATTCACACAAAACCATTTCCTTGTCTCAATTTTTAATGTTACTGTACACTATAACAAAAACACAGCATGAATCTCTCAAAAAAATTCAGTGAGAAAAGGTAGAAAACCAATTAGGTCTGCCAGCAAACCAAAAATGTTTGTGACTTGTGCCTCTGAGGGTCAAAAGTAATAAATTTGTCATGCACTAGTACTCCTGATATTACACCTGTGTCAGGGGATAGTGAAGATTAATATCATAATTAGAAATGCTGAACAAATTCTCCATTACAAGACAGATAAAGTGACAAACCTGACAGAGTCACAGTGATTTTATTCATGTTTTAGTTCCTTCTTGGTGAAAGGACATGCATTATCAGCCTAGATGACTTCTGTATTTTGGGGCAATGAAGCAAATCCATGACCTACCTTAGCAACTGCAGAACTGCAAAATATCTGGTGAAGCTGCATTACACAACTCAGGGAAAAGGGAGGAGAAAGAAGAAAGAAAGGAGGGAATGAGCAAAAGTGAGGGAAGTGTACCTTCCTTGAAGAGAGGCAAACACAGCCTTGTATTCTACTGCACATGGCTCACAGCAGAAAAAGAGCAATGATACCAATTCCCATCCAAACAGACCACCATTAGCTGTCACTGCAAATGATAAACCCAAACACAAGCTGGTTTAGACCACACCAAGTTCCTGCATCTGCAGCATGGTTGATGCCCAGGGCAATACCTTGCCTTTGCTCCAGAGAAAAACCCAGCACACAGTCCACTGACAAAGGCACATACAGAGTTTCAAGATTTAGTCTCAGAGAACAATTCCAAACAAGATAAAACCTCATACATGCTTGAAGTCTACTGAGCCTTTGCGATATTTGCCCTAAGTTGTGACAACTGTTAATAGCTAAAGGAGATTTTTTTAAAATCAACATTCTGTTAAAAGCCTCATTACAAATAGTCACTAATGTGAAACTAGTCTTTTTAGTCTCTTAACTTCCACGATTGTGAATTGTTATTAATTTCTAGATCATCAGCATGAACTATTTTGACAAGAAAAGTGAAAAAGCATTACACACAACTGTGCAGATATATCTGCAGATACAGGAAAGCCAAGGAACTGGCCACATAGTTCAAACTGAACTCAAACCTGAAAAATAAATTTACCCCTATTGTACATTATTCTCACAATATAATCAAATGAGTTTTTCTCTGAAATCTATTTAGCTCAGTCGGGTGTGTTGAATTTACACCAGGACGGTTCAAATTACCTCACTACTCCCACACAGCAACCAAAGCAAATGCTTGCTAACATTTGAGAGGTGGGCGAGAAGGCAAAGTTAGTTGCATCACCACCACCTTTCCCACAAGCTGAAGAGGAGGCACATGCCAACAGTTGGAGAAGAACACACCAACAGGCCTTTGCTCATCCAGAGAGCAATTCTTAGATACACAGATGCAAATTTCTTTACTGCATATATTCAGAAAGCTGGCTAGTGTTAAACAAGAAGGAATGGTGATGCAGCAAAGGGAGAAGAGATTCTACCTCCTGACACCTTAAACACTAAAACCAATGGATATGGAAAGAAAACAACAGCAGCTTACTTTCTTATTTTTCATGTCTTTAGGAATGATAAGGGAGAACTTCACTGTGCTTTTGTCTAAACATTCATCTGAAATTATTCCTGAACCTAAGCTTTCTAGTTAAAAATTGCAGCATAATAAACGAGAGTGTATAGCTTAAGACCTCACTACACCCCTCACTTGCTGGCTGCAGCAAGTACATCTAGGCTAACTTTAACAATTACACTCCATGGTATTTCCATTACCAATGGAAACACTGTCTGACCTGGAAAGCATAAATTGACAGAGCCTGCCTAGGTAACCTGTTCCATGACTAACCATCAAAACATAGATGGAATTTTTTTCCCAATACCTGATAGCACTGTTGCAAATGAGACCAACTACTTCTTATCTTGACAGGCAAAATAAATTAGCCACAGTCCTATTTGTATCTATATATATTAAAAATGGTTTAAGTTCAGTCATTCCCTGTCTTCAGAGGGAAAACTACAGAAAACAGAGCCCATTCTTTTGTTTTCTTCTTAGGAGATCCATGTTAATTAAACTAGAATATACTGCTGGTTCTTTTACTAACTGCCTACTTTGCTTACCTCCTTTTCATACCCAAACACTCAAAACTGGACATATTTCTTCAGCTGAGGTCCCAGCAGTGCTAAGTGAACAATTAAGTTAATATCTTTGCCTCTGCCACCTCACAGGTAGTCAATACATCCCAAACCAATGTCTGTGTGCATCTGCAGCAAACTGTAACTTCCCAAACTTTTCTGTAGGATTGCTTCTTCGTCACAATTATTCTCTATTTTATAGCTGTGCATTTGATTTTTCCATCTTAGGTATGGAACTTGGCTCTTTCCTTTGTAGAAATTAATCTTCCTGACTTCAGACTATTTCTCTACTCTATCAAGCTCACTTTGAATTTTAATCAGCTCTCCACAGCATTTGCAACCCCTGTTTCCCCTCCTCCCACATTAGCACATCTTGATGTCATCATTTACCACACTACAGCTGTGTCAAGGAGACCTGCCAGTGTTGGGGTGGTTTTTTTTTGAGTTTGAATATGCAGTGAAAAGCAAGAAAGGAGAAAAGAAAATCAATCTCTTAAGAATGTCACTTTAAATAACCAGCAAATTATTTTTTAAAGTAGATTATGAATCTTAATCTTAAAAATCAGAAATCTTAAGTATCTTCCAAAGGATCCAATCACCTGAGACCAAAACTGTCACTAGTTTTTAAGTCTGGAGAAGACACTGTCCATTAATTTAGACCTTGGCAGTGCCTGGCTTAAGTATATAAGAACATTAATAAGGAACAGGAAACATAGCCAAGGGAGTTTCTGTGTTTACTTGTGGACTAGGTAATCCAAGGTAGATGACTAGAAGTGATGACTAAAATTATGCCATGTTCTTATCTTTATTTTATGTTTTCTGGAAACAAAACCCAAATCATATAGCCAGGGTTTAATTATTACTATGTATTAACACTGAGAATTTCTTGAATATATTAAGTGCATAGCCATCTTATTTTAGCTTCAGTGTACATACTCAGGTGTTTTTACAGACAAGCAATCAGAAGATAGGAAAGTCTCTCAAATACTCCTATATATTAGTCCACAAAGAGCAAATCTTGAAGCACCAAACAACTGCAGCATCCCAAGGCACCATTACAGCCAGGAGTTATTGCTCACTGTGTGAAGTGACTTGCATACATCTACAAAAAAACTTGTGACTGAAGAAAGAAAAAGAACTGCAAACACTGAATCCACCTCCAAGTAACAGCATAGTTGCTACCCTACAACCAACGTGCTAATGCAGGTATTTTCTACATGCAAAACCCCAAACCTTTTCAGATGAAAGGCTGACAATTTTACATTAAAACATGCCTCATATTAGCTTTACTAGGAATTTCCTAGTATTTCCACTAAAAAGTAAAAAAACCTCCTCCTTTTAAACAAGCAGTACAGAATGCCCTTGCCTTCTTCTCTTCGCTTAACAGAATCAAAACAGTACAGAAACTTGAGATATCAGGGAAGGCTCTTTGGGAAGGAAATAAAACATCACCAACTTGTCAAATGAGACCCCATGCTGCTGCTTACCATGTGGTGCTCTAGTGAGCTGCATCTGCTCAGCTATTAAACATAGTGGTGAGTATGGTATCGACAGCAGTGGCATTATCAGCTACACTGAGTGGTTATTAAGGCTATGTAGCATAATCTTTTCACTTTTTATTTTAATTGGTAGAAGTTTCTGTAAAGTAGTTTCACGTATGATAACGCTCTCTGTGCTTGTCCCTAAACAACAAGGCATTGCTACATAATCTCCAAAGTCTTAAAAATTCCATCTGCTATGCAAGGGAGAGACTGGGTACTTTTTCTCCAGAAACTATCGTTCCCCAAAAATTTTGGGGGTCAGAAAAAAAAAAAAAAAGAAAACAAAACACAAACAACCCCAACAAAAATCTATGGGAAACAATAAGTCTTCAAGACATTAATGAGGTTTCACAATGAACAGGAAGAATAAAGTCTACAGAAATCAGTGCACAGGCAAGTAAGTCGGAAGTTCAAAAAGGGTGAGGGCTGAACAGAAAATAACAAGAGATTCCATCCCCAAAAGAGAGACCTTTATCTATTGAGGATATAACACTTCAAACCCACCCTGCAACACAGAGGCCTGGGATGAAGAGGAGTACCCAATCCAAGAGCAGAACACACAGAGGGAAGAATTCCCAGTCCTCTACAAGCATCTTTTCCTACACCACAGAGAATGTACAGAGCTGCAGCAGCAAACAGGATTTATATCTCCCAGAGGGAATATCTGGACTTACTTTTTGTCCTTGACTGAACATAGATTGTCACCTACAAATTCTATCACAAGAAGTAACAGCCACATTAGTAGCTTCATGGTGGTGTGCTATAGGCCTCAAGATAATTTCTCACAGCATTGGCAAAAGTGAAGGACCTATGTCTTTCCTTTGTTCCTCAGCATCCCTTATTCAATGTAAAATAGGTAATTACCATAAGCCAAAAAATGCATAAGTCAATTCCTTCAGCTAATCTATCCTCTGGAACATCAGAATGCTCCAGTGTAAACCGGTGTTCATGAAGAGAGAGATATTTAAGCTTCTCCAAACACTTAGCAGGAAGACTCAGCCCTTGTTAGTGGGATGGTTACATTAAGCATAAACCACCAGAACATTGACAATATCAGTTCATTAAATTTTTATCTTCTCTGTTATTGTGGCAGAAGTTCTCAGGACTGGTCTTTTTCACCATCTAAGTGAAAAAACAGACAAATACAACAGCAGCCAACTGCTCAGTGGGAAGAATCACAATAAGAAGAAAAAAATATACACCTCTGGTTGTTGCAGGAAGAGAAAGCAGAAAGGCTGCTCAGTGATACACCAGCAATGCACTAATGTCAAGCAGGTCATGTTCAGGTAAGAGAGAAAATTATTAGACATGTTACTGAAAAGCAGATGAAAATACAGCTGGTAAACTGGGTTTTGGGAAATCCAGATAAATTCCGTGCTCTGGCTCTATGTCTTGCATAACCCTGATGCAAAGAGTTAGCATCAGAGATTGTAAAAGTTAACTACATTGGATGAAAACAAGAACCAGGCCTGGTGTATTCAGTCCTACCCTCTGATACAGCAGATAAAATTCAGTGTTTTTACTACAGGTAGTCCTCACTGACACATTAATGTAAGTGAAAAGTGAGAAAGGGTCAAGATGATAAACATTCTGGAAGAAAAAAAAAAAAAAAAAGAAAAAAAGAAAAAAAAAAAACACCAAAAAAACCCCAGCATTAAATATTAAAAAAATGTTCCCAGTTTGGTGATGACACTGAGGAAACACAGAGCAAAACCTGGATTAAGTAAGTGGTTTTAATGAGGTAGGCTCATAGCTAATTATGAGTTACACTTAAGGTAGTATCTTACAAATCTAGTATAGTATTAAGGCAAGCTTTCCTTATTAGCACAAAGTGGTTAATTAAAATAGCAAAGTTTACTTAAACAAATTCCTGAAGCAAAGCAGCAGGCTCTCTAAAATAGCCTTTGCACCTTTCACCTTCCAGGATGAATCTTCTGCCTTGATGTAGATCCTGCTCATACTTGCTTGTATTTCTTCACACACATTAATTGTGGAAGTGGTGGAATGAGAATTATCTATGTCGTTAGGATCAAAATCTGTTCAGACTGCTAGCAGTGTTTTTTCCCCTAGCCTTGTTCTGCATCAACCAGCTAATGTCTCTGGTATTAAAAATGATATTGCTCACACTGCATGTTCAATGAAAAACTGCTACACTGGTATTTTGTGCTGCATACTATATCCTTATCTTCACTTAGAGCTCATAAATTTAATAGACAGAGAGTTAATGGTCCAGATCTTGGGTTCTGACTTATATTCATAAGAAACAAACCTTGATCTGTCCTATGCAATCCTGGCCTTCTTTCAATGGGTCATAGCAATCTGAGAGTCACTTTTATTGAAACTGCAAACAGGAGCTAAAAGCATAATCTAGGATACTCTGAAAGTGATACCATTCCTCATGTGACTCCATTTTAGGGTTTTCTTTTTGCAAACCACACAGTCTCAGCCCAAAGTGCCTACAGCCTGCCAAGACCCTTCACTGTCATGGCTTCTCACACACATGCATTCCACTGGGGTTTGAGCCCAGATAACTCCAGGCATGGAGGATGGAGAATAAACCTATATAGTAAGAGAGTAAACCACAATAGTGTTTCTCTAAAATTAGATGTGAACTAGGCAGTGACAAACTAGGAATTATTATTAGGGTTAACTCTATTAAATTACTAGATATAGCAAACAATATATTCTTAATAAAATATACTGTAAATATAATAAGCAGAGAAGTGCCCAATAGATGGACAAAAGTGGCTAGCTCTTGGAAGTGATCCTTAATCATTCACAGATCTTATGCCATAAATAAGCACAAAAAAATTCCTACAATCTGGTGATTCTTCCTTTGGGTAATCAGCCAGACATCTTGACTGTTCTACTATTGCTAATAGTCGAGTATTCTTTAAATCTTAATAAGGTTTCTGAATGTCTGTTAAATTTTTCATCAGCTCTTTTATACATAACAATGTTCTGGAAGAGTTGGTGCCAAGTTGTTAAAATATCTGTAACTTTCATATGAAAGGATGTTGGCTAGTAAGCAGTACAGGAAACTTTGAATTAAAAGGACCTGGTTAGACTGGGATGATTCTAAATCATCAATGGGAGAACATAATGTAAATAGGATATGTGCTGCTATGGAGGAAAGATGGGATATGTATTTATCTGTACATTACAAACTAATCCTTTCATCCACCTTTCTAAATCCAGAAATTTGGTATTTATACATAAAATACCTAGTCACAAAAGGATATATATTCTAATTTTGGCCACATTATTATTTGCTTCATTCTTGCTTCTTTTTTTAATTAAACAGAACTCATCAATGATTGTCATCAAGGTCTTCCACATGAGTACCCTATGGGGTCATCATATGCAGTAACTCCCCTCTTCCCTCTTCCTTTAGCTATACTGTATGCCTGATTCTGTGGAACAGAAAGAGGATGTAATCACTGAGATTCACTGCTTTCACTGGGATTCACTGGGACCACAGAATATGCACAGAGTATGAATTTGTGTTTGAGGACATGGCAGAAAAGCAACTTAGAGAACAAAGGAAAGGGAAGAGAAAGAAAGATTCTTTGAACATAAGACTGAGCGTAATCTGTATTTCAGAGCTTTTAAGGAAATACTGTAAAAAAAATAAGAGCTGCTTCATGAAAAGTTCATAAGCCTCTTCAAGTTTGTGGTAATTAAATATGTTTGCTCATTTGGTTGGTTCTCCAAATTGACCCACCTCAGTTCTTAAGGATGCACAGGTTTTATTACTAGTATAAGTAGTATGTCAGTTATTAGTTAATTATTACATTAGTTATTAGTATAACTAATCCTGAACCCTTTCTATTCTCAATTTTTTCAGGATTGTTTTTTAAATTCAACGAGGCCCTGGAAAGATTAATTTCCATGTTTTTGCTCCCTCCTTATGCTGGTGTAAAAGACCCATTTGTGTACAGTTTTCAAGAGTAAAGTCAAAGGAAGACATGCCATCAAATTCAGTGACAAAGTTCTGGATCTTAAACAGTCCAGCCAAGAGATGGATTCAATTTACAGTGTAATCTTGATATTTGTGAGATCAGAAGAGGTCTTAGGATCCACAATCTGGTCTGTAAGATAATTTCAAATAATTCTATGTCCCCCTGCAATTCTTTCCATATTTCTGCCAGATGATTCTAGTATATGTGGGTTCACCAGAAGTGTTTTAAATATCTATTTATCTTCATCCATGCTATATCTTTGCTAGAAGAAAGCGCTTCAGGAGCTATGTCAATGTTGAGAGCCAGAGCTTTTTGCTACTAACACATGGTATTTTAGATGAGAACTGAGGTGCTTTTTCTCTTTCCAAAGGGCTGGCAGGTGGTGACCCCATCATACAGCATGCTTTGGGGGAAGGAAGCTTTTATCCTCCCAAAAAGCACAAAAAAGAGCAGGATGCATAAAGGAGTTACTAGCTGGCTAGAGGGAGAATTGAGGACTCCTATTCATTGCAAGGCAGAGGAAGACGATGAAAGGAGTTGCTTCCCTCAAGCACATTTCTGGGCTGGGGAGCCAGGAAATCACAGCTGGGAGATGAAACCTGCCATGCTGGGATAACAGACCTTCCATGGCAGAATCAGGATATCTCCTTGCAGCTCTTCATGGTGGCAGTTATAGCCAAATTGTTTAATTACATCAACTGTCCAACATCCATTCATATTTTTCATACAAGAAGGTATTAGCCTGTTCTGTGCCAGAATTAGCACATTTCCATGACCTTCTCTCAGCAATTTGGGCTGCTAATGGAAGGAGCAGATCATTTTCATTCTATGCCCAATAAAATATTGTTCAAAGTATTCAAGATGAGGCATGAACAAACAGGTTATATTATAAAATCTGTTTTAAGAGTTTTTTCACCCTATCTGCCTGCTAATACAAAAGAATAATTTGATTGCAAGTTTCCAAGGCCTGGCTTGACCATTTCAGTGATTTATTTATTTTCTCTCGTACAAACTTAGATCTTTAATCTGATCAGTCATTCAACTTGAAGTGATTGCTGCATTTACCACACATGCTCTAGATCAATTCATTGTTCTCATTCTAATTAATTTAACATTTGTGTACATCGAATTGCATTCTCACCCGACTGTCTAGTCCCATAAATTATCTTTTTTTTGATTGTACTGCTTTTCATTATTCAAATTCATAGCAAGTCTGGAAATCCTTTCTTCATAATTTTTCTTCAGTGTAAAGATTAACATGTATCCTGGTTGCCAAGTTTTTTGAGTTGTTTCCTAAAGAGAAGAACAATCACTGCCCACAACAGTTAAACTTCCTACAGCATTTTCCATACACACATACTACGAGAAGAAAAAAACCCCAAATCAATATAATGTATATAAGTATAATAAGGAAATACCAAATATATGCAGAATTTTCAGGTAGATAACACAGCCTTAAGTAATTTTCTTGTGCTTCAAGGTAGCAGAATACTGAATATCGTAACCCTGATAAACATAATGATCCAAAGTCTTTGTAGGGCTCCAGAGTGATTCCTGATGCCCACTGAACTGATACAATGATGTCCTGACTTTTATGAGAGGCCACTCATATGCATGCTCAGCATTTCTAAAGTACCTGATTTCTGAAACCTAGTTCTGATTTGTTTGTTTTTCCTAACCCTTACTAGATTTGAATAATTCAATTTTAAAGTCATTACTGATTCATTCATATACAAACCTCCACTGGCCTTACTGAATTTTTGCATTGCACATATGCATATATATATATAAAAAGGAATTCCATATCTGAAAATCAATTGTTAGAAGAAACAATATTGTGGGAATGCTTTTAAAAAAAAGATCATTAAACTCTTCCTGGAAAAATTAACTATCTCCAATACCAACCAATAAAACAAAAAATATTTTTGCTGTCAGTTTCACTGAAAGCACATTCAACTGTCTAGGCATTGATCCAAAGACAGCTAAGTCAACAGAAATCTTTCAATTGACTTTCCATTAGGTATTAAACCCAAGACATGTGTAGTATCCAAAAGAGAATAACAAATTAATTTATCTTAAGACTGCAGTTTTTATCTGATCTGTTCAGACACAGAACTCCGATCCTCACGTGAGTTTTGTTATTTCTGTTCATTTGAGGGAATGTCATTAAACTTGCACATATATAGTATATAGATAATATAACTTTACGTACAGTACAATCTAAGTGACTCAGCGCTTAAAAGCCTGGTGCAGAAGAATACTACATGTTTATAACTAAGAGACAGAGGAAGGGGAGCAGGAAATAATGATATTTTTAAGTGTGCCAAATATTCAAAACAAATGGTTAGGAAAAAAAAAAGAGAAGATTTCTGCAGAATTGTCCATTAACTTAAATGTAAAAATGAAAACACTCGGTTTAAATTATTTTTTTTCTAATAAAAAGGCAACATTTCATTTGGAGATATTAAATATTTCCCTAGTTTATAAAAAATGAGGTATATCATATAGAGACACAGAGTAAATACTTCAGAAAAAGTAAAAGCATTACTTTAAAATGCATTTTAAAAGAGTTACTTTAAAACAAAGAGAATTTTTGAACCAAAGTTATCAAAAAATAAAAAAATATTTCACTTGATTTTTATCCACATCTTTTTCACGGAAAATGTTTGAAATGAAAAATGCCTTTCCCACAATATATATTTTAATAGATGTAGTATATAAATAGTTGTGCCAAAGAGCACAAACTGAATTTATTCATAATCCAAAACCCAGTTTTCTCTATGTCTTCCTCTCTTATAATGGTTCACCTCAGTCATTAGTTGTAACTCTGAAGGTTTCACAAACACATTTTGAAAATCTAAGTACAATACTAATTAATCTATCATGTCAGTAATGCTGCATCTTCAGAGGATTACAAGTTAATTAAATGTGTTAAACCTTGAATATACAGATAATTTCTGTCCTTAATCATATCAGACTTTTTCAGCAATATGTTACCACATCTTTTAAAATAGTTTTCCATGCTTTCCCAGAGTGGTACTACTCGCTCTGGTTCCCATTTTTTATTCAAATATTTTTTGTAATATTATTAAAGACAACTAAATAAAAAAAGATCTACCACAATCTATCTTGAATGTAATTCACCTTTATTTTGTACATTTACTATCCCCTAGCTAGGACTGTCACTTTTCTCTTGCTGGAATTACTGGTTGTTTTTTCCCAGCTCCCTTCAGAAGAAGACCAGGACAACATTCAGAATGCTGCCACATCTGCCTTATTCCTTAATTTAAACCTCAAGATGTTTGTTATCATAGAATCACATAGTATTAGGGGTTAGAGGCCTCAAAAGATCATCAAGTCCAATCCCCCTGCCTGAGCAGATAACTTAGTGTAAGTCACACAGTCAGGAAGATCTTCGATGTTTCACGTACTTAAGCAGAACCATGATACCTGTAACTGAACTTAAATCAGTAATTCCTTATGCCACTTGAGATAGTAGAAATGAGCCCTATTAAGCTTAAGGAGCTCATGTCCTGTAGGCTGGTTGTGTTTGCTGGAACACCACTATAAGATCTAAAATGGTCTGCTGGCCTTACAGACATGCAAAATTGTTGTTCTCAATTTCAAAATCATATCACAAATTCAGTCACTGAAAAAAACCAACCAACCAACCAAACATATTGTTTTTGTGCTCCCTAAATACTTCTTTCGAAAACAAATGACACAGACAAGGAAGACAGAGAAACTGCTGACTCATCAGGCACAAAAAAGGTTACATTTTGGTATAGTTTAAAGTCATGTTAACAACAAAATGGAAAAATGTGGAACAATTTATATTTAAACAATTTTTAGAAGTCTATCTTTCTTGTCTGCATTAATAGAGCAAATTGTATTTGTGCTACAGGGGAGAATGTTAGCTTCCTATGCTACCAGCATTGTAGGGAAGAGCAATTTTAAAAGGATTTCTGAACTCCTGGTGGTAATATCTTTGTCTAACTTCAGTTTGTTCCTCATCATAGAAAAGGTGGAAACTAGAGGCAGCAACAGCAGTGCTTGTGAAAGACAATCATATATATATATGTGTGATTGTATGTGTATATATATATAAACATATCTATCTATCTATCTACCTTCCTATCTACCTATCCACAGATCTACATTTATGTATATATATATGTATATGTATATACATGTACACATCTAATGACTTGGGAGAGCAAGGTGGGAACAGAAGAAAAGCAGAGATAGGAACAAGAATCACTGATAGAATTACCTAAGGGTTTAGAAGTCAATGAAAAAGCCAAGATGGGAAGTGTATAATTGTGGCAATTAACTGAGCACTGCATGGCTAAGCTTCTGCCTCTTACTGTTTGGCATGGAGATGGATGAGGAACATGTCACAAAGAATGGAAAAAAAAGGATTGCACAGTAATAGTTGGGACTATCTTTCCTTCATTTATCTATCAATAGGAGAAGGAACAGGAGATGTAGCCTTTTAGGCATGACATCTATTTCTTCTTCAACTAGGTCTCCCAGTAGAGACTGCACAGAGACCATTTCCATAACAGAAGTCAAATGGTAGCTATGAAAACTATTTGCAGCATCTCCAAATGACTAAGTCATGTTAACATCCCTTTCCTGAATCACAGGGATCTATAGATATCATGCACACAATCAGTCCCCTATATGTAGGCTGCTAGAGTACAGGTGGAATGTTAGAATAATCTACCTTGGAATTTAAAATATTTGCACTGGAACTGTTAAGTATCTGGTTTACCCATTTTTTAAAATGTTTCTCATATTAACAATGGTTATTTGGGAAGGTTAAATATTTCCTATAAATAAATGTGTCCCTAAACTCACACTAAAGCTGTGATTCAGATGATCAAGAAGCAATTTTCCAAATCAGAATTTGTTACAAGCTTGATTTCATTATTAGGTTTACATCATTTTAAGTAAACAGAATAATAAAGAGGGCAAGCACACACTGAAGTATCATAATCAACCTTGTAATTTTCTCTTCCATTTCTATAATGAAGAAGGTTAATAGCAAGCTACCTCATAGCTCTGTTCTGAAGCATCCCAAACAAGCACCCTCCCCAGTTTTAGGATTTCAGCTCAATCCCTTAATATCTCCAATCTAGAAAGAGACTAAAGAGAAGCAGTTCTCAGAAGGTCAGACTCCATTCCAATGACATTGCAGTTATTTTTCTCTGAAGCAAGGTGGGCTTCATGAAGGTTCCAAAGTCTCTTGACAACACAATAGGAGAATGCCAGGATCACGTCATAGAACATAAAAGGCCTTTTTCTCCTTCATACACATTTCCAAAGACCATCAAATTATGATTTATGTTTTCTCACATCCCTATTAAGATGGTAGAGTTTCTGATCATAGAAAACTCTATTTTTTTCTTTTATTTGTACTATCTGTTGCTACACTATGGCTATGAGAAAGTTTTGGGGGATAAAAAACCCAAGAAGACACAAAAACCACACACACAGGCAATAATTTCTGATCTAACTCATAATTAATGAGCCTGATGTTCACTTTAGAATAGAAAAATCAAGGCTATACAAAAGGCTGCATGAATATTATCGTTTTCATTAACTTCAGGAATAGCAAAACTACAAGAAAAGCATTCCTTCTTATGCTACTAAGGAAACAGTGTAAGAAGAAAGTAGCACTGTTGACCACAGTGGGTGGATCTGGTCTCAGACAGCAAAGAAAAGGACAGCTGGTGATGAGGGACCTGATGTTAGATGTGGCTTTGGAAATTAAATTTTTTAATTCTCTTCAGTGGCACAATACTTGCCTTGAAAAATGTAGGCTCTCAGCTTTTCTGGCCCCCGGGAGAAGTTGCTTTGTTCACATTTTAAAATTAAAATTGTACAATACCAGCCAGCCACTTTGTCCCTGTATTTCAATATAAGGGCTAGGTAGGGACAACCTCTGAATTTTATTTAAAGCCTCCACTCTTGGTTTATTTACTCAAGCCAGTTTTAAAAAAAAAAAAAAAAAAATTTAAAAATTTATCATTGTGGTACGCAATGCAATATCCTTTACAGAAATAAAGAGCCTGGAAAGATTGAATACCTTAATTCACTCTAATTTTGAAAATGATCACTGCTGAATGTTTTCTAAGGGTAAAGTGTAATTGGTTATAGATCAATAAGTAATTTCATTCAAAAGGAACTCTTCTGTTCCTGCAAGTAGAGAGATTATTAAATCAAAACCAAACTAATACATTAACAAAGTTGAAACTAATCTAAACAACAAATTTTATACTGCCCTAGTTACATTTAGTTGATCATTTATTTATGTCACCAGAAAAATCTAGATGCTTTCAATTTTGATTGCTACTTATTCACTTTAAGGTAGCTGGAATTACTTTTCGACTTCCTAATTTGACAATCTTGCTTTCTGCTTCAGATTTATCATCACAACAGAATGGCTAAATCAGAAGATAAATATTAATATTAACAATAAGCACAGTCAATTGTGATACACTGTAATTCCCCCAACAGATTCCTGATTAAAATGTGCAAAATTAATGTACTTTCTTCTGACATTGCTAAATATCTTTATATACATTAGATTGCTGTAAACTGCTGCATCTGTACAGGTATAGCAGTATGATTTTTAATTGAAAATACACATAAAGTAGCACTGTATAGAGTAAAAGGCATTTTGAGAATGTCTGAGACCCTTTACAGTATTGTACACTATAAGCCATTATCATTTACTTCACTATTGACCGGAAAAAGTTCATTAACAAACTGCTGTATTTAAATTGAAATAAAAAAAAGAAACAAAAAAGCCAGCAAAGGAGAAAACAATCAAAACATCACATATTTGTTAATAATACTTACGATATGCAGCTCTAAATAATCTCCCAGCCCAGTCGAACTGTCCACTCGTACCAGCACAGCTTCTTTTTGTACAGTGCTAAACCCTATTGCCAGTCTGTCTGCACGAGTGCTTGGCCGATCATTGGGAGGCCACGTGTAAGTGATTTGTCCACCACCTTTGCTAAATATATATGTTGTTCCCGCTGGAAAAGAGAAATAAAGATAATTAGCTCACCAGTGCAAACCACATGGAAATCATATGCTCTACAAAAATAAGGATGGTCCCATATAGCAAACAGATTCACGGACCCAAACAAGACTTTATTTCAACATGAATGAGTCTTTATCTCTGAAAATTTTGCAGCAAGAGAAATATTAGTGCTTTTTATATAGTGCAATCAACACAACGTAAGGTAATGGCTTATGCAGAGATTTAAAATACCATAACTGATTCAGAAATGCCTATCTATTCAAGCACATTCTTAAGCATATGCTTGAATAACATGTTTTTGAGATGTGCAGAACATGGATACACTGAATCAAATGCTTCCCCGTACTGGCCCTATTTGGAGAAGAAATCAAGTAATTCCATTTATCTCATGACTGACAACAAATGCAGCTCCTTATTTACACAATGAAAATTATGCACTATATATAATACATTGTTGTGCCCTGCAAAGCAAGATATTAACAAACAGATTAAGATAAGACTTCTGTGGAACTGACCTTTATCAGTTTGTGACAGATGGGGATAACAAATGGAAACATACGTTACTTGTCATGTCAGTACAAAAAGATATCAGTCTACCATCTAAGTAAGCAATGGCTTACTTGCCTAATGCTCAGTGTATAACTTACACGAATGGAAATCTTTGCACATTATCTCCAGCGTGCACTCCAAAATCTATAATCTGTTTTAAACAAGTGGTGTAATCTGAAACCACTTAGCACTACGGTGCTTAACTTCATCACCAGTTTATTTCCTCTGAACTAAAATAGCAGCATATCCTGAAATCTTCCATTTAAACCTTGTCTCTTAACAAATGCTACTAGCAGGTGAACTGTGCTTGCACTACATTCACTACAAGCTGCCCGTTTCCTTTCTATTAAAATAGGTCAAATCTTTGGTAGATATGTCAGTGCATTGTAAATACACATGCCTAGTTTTACTTGCTGTCTGGCTCACTGCGTGGCTACTCTCAGTTTTGTTAAATGTAATTCAGTTTATTCCTCCCAATATCCTCACTACATACTTCCTATGTCCATGTAAGGAAATAACATAATTATCATTATCTTAAATTATCCTTTCAAGATTAAAAAAAAATGTTCTGAGCATACAAAAGGATCTAAAATCCCTTGAACATGTAGAATTTAAAGTCAAAACCAAGAAGGGCTGTAACTCCTTCAGCTTTTACATTTCTAAAATCTTAACTCTATTGCTAAGCAAGACTGCTTTGTGTTAGTCTCAAAGCAAAAAGCTCACCCAGTCTTTTTGAAAAGATGTCCTATATTTATTCCTAACATCTCTTTTCCTTTATCAAATTATATATCTAATCAGTTTTTTTTCCCAGTACCATCAATGTGTAGTATTTTATACACTGTGCATAGCACTGAAAAACTGTAAAGCTCATTTTATATCAGCACACATACATGATTGCACTGTGCTTCAAATACATCTCTTAGTTTTAATCTTGATGGCAAAATACCAGCCTGCATATGTTTTAGGAAAACTTGTCAGCTCTCTTTAGCAAAGGCAAACACAGTAACAGATCTGATATTTAAGGTTTCACTTACACTTCAAGTGCAGTCAGGGCTTACCATCATTGTACAGAGTTGTGCAAGGTAAGGGAAGATGGATTCTGTGCCTTAAAAAAGCTTTGCAATCAATTGACATGGGTGAATGCTACCTGGTTTAGGAATGTGAGTTCCAAATACCTAATCTGCTCTCTCACCCTTGCCTTCTTTATACATGCTACTCTGAAATGCACAATAATCTGTAATGCACAATAACCAGTAAAGATGTTTGAATCTCCAGTTCTAGTACATCACAAAGCAAAGACACGAGGCAGCTAATAGCACTCTTGATGGTCCGCAGGTCCTTCTCTTTGCTACTAGTATTGACTTCAAATCTTGAGCTAGAGTGACAGAGTGAAAACCTTCACTTTGGTTTCTGTAGTGAAAGGTTGTATTCTGTCTTGATGAAAAAATGCTGGCTTGATGCAAATTTCATTAAAAACATTGACAGTCTGTCTGTTGACTTCCTGAAGTATTTCATCAGGTCATGAATGATGTTCTTATAAGTAACAAAAATGAGAAGGCTAAGAAAAAACTTCTTGCACCTCAATGTCACAGATGAAACTGTTACAATAGTACATAAGATTTAAGTGGGAGTGTATGATTCTCCTTTTCTTGGTTGTAACAGATGTAGTTTACCCAATATAGAAGACAAAGAAAAAGCCTGCCAAGCAATGTTGGAGTCATACTGAATACAATGACCCAGAAATAAGTCTTCCGATCTGAACAATGAGAGAATCTGTTGTTCTTATTCAGAGTGAACCTTTACCACTGTTTTTTGCTAAGTATTGTCCTTCAAATAAACCAGTGAAGAGCAGTTCATTCCACAGTACTGCCACATTGAAGCCAAGGTCAAAGTCAGTAGGTCTGGATAAATCCCACTATAAATCTTAAAAATATGTAGAATAAACTTCAAAGTTAAAATAACATCTTCTTTTCAATTATAACATATAGCTTCTGGTTCTGTATGGCAAAGCTTTCCTTTCTTTGTAACTGTCCATTTTGTAACTCTTCAAACTTAATGAATGTCTGGTAATAGGCTAATTAATCCATGCTGATGAATTCAGATCTGCCTCTGTACAGGGAGTCACAGTCTTTGAATTTCCTGTATTAATTATAAAAAAATGGGTCGGAAGCCATTTGAGAATAGGTTCTCTAGTGTTTATATTTCAAGAAAGACAAATATAATAATGTAAAATTTATTACTCTGGGACTGATCTCAGTTTATAGTCTGACCTCCCTTAACTATTAAAAGCTATAAACTGAGCAGTTGTTAGAAACCACCCTGCCTACTATCAGTTTTGGATCTCTTAAGCAACACCAGAGGAAGCCTAATTCACTTGCTCCATAAAGGCTTTTATGCTCTCTGGCAAACCTTATACTATCTCTGGCATTCTTTCAGAACATTGTCACTAAAAACCAATCTTCCCTCTCTCTTTTAGCTTATGGCACTATGTTGTTTAGGGTTTTTCCTCTCAAGAGAATTGAAAGTAGCAGAATTAGAATGTTGAAAATAGCCATGCCATCAGCACAGTGTTTGTAAGTAAGCAAGGTTTTAACATGTCAGTTGTATCTCTCATCCCTAGAATTTACTACTTAATTCTTTATGCACCTGTGCACCCACACAATGTTTAGGAAAAATGTCAATACAGCTCTTTGAAATTCTTAACCATGAAATCATGGTTCCTATTGTAACAAATTGCCAGTGGTCAAGACATAGTAATGTTTTTCAGTGGCCTCGGTCTCTCAAGTCCTACTTCTTTGAGAAATTCATCTTTATGAAATAGTGCCTTAATTTCAGCACAGCCTGGAAACAACTCAAGGACATATACTTACCTATAGAGTATTAAGCAGACAAATATTTAGCTTAGTAGCCATTTACTGTATCTGCTACTGAGTATAACTGCATAGATTTTCACTATTTATTGCTCTGAAGTAGTTTAATAATTTGCTCAAATCAACAGCAAATCAACAGCTTTTTACCTTTCTTATATTCTTCCCAATTTTCTGTTTAAGGTATATGGCACTGAAAGATAATGTACACTGTTCCATTTTTCCCCAAATAACATCAATAACTTAATTTTTGTTTTCAAAGTTCAAAACAGGTTTCAAATTCCAATTAAGTGAAAGCAATGCTTTGATTGAGCTCTAGACTGCAATGAACTAGGATTCCATCATACTCTATAGCTGGAAAATTAAAGACTGAAGCCTGTGAACTTCAACAAAAAATATTAGCTGCCCTTTCATTAACAGTAAAGAAATTTATAACTGTTATAAAAATGATGAAGGGTAAGTATTGCAGGTTATAACAAGAAATTACCCAATAGTGTAATTATCTTCTTTCTGTGTGTTATCAGTACTTTACTTCATTCTGGGCTACAATGCAAAACCTCTTATTCCCACTGGTAAGTAATTACTTGTATTGATAAACCTACTGAATCCAGTGAGACTATTTGTGCAGGCTCCTATTAATTACCAAGAGTGAAGAATTTACAATATTAATATATACATACACACATTTTCACAAATACCTATACAGCAGCATTAATCACACTTGCTGTGTTCAGGGGAACATATAAATCTCCATTACTACAGCCTTTTACATTTTCATCTACGCATTTTCATTCTGCCCAAGCTGAAGTTCCAGAAAAGACATTTGTTAGAAAAACAATACAGCAGCTCACAAGTTATCCGTCAAGTTTCTGGAAAACCTGGAAAACTGCTTCTTCATACTAATGTTAGATGTGCTAGTCAGGATGTGCCAATCCACTCCTGCTCATAAACTAAGAAATCCCACTTTGTAATATCTCAGTTAGTGATAGCTATGGCTGCAGAGATCACTTGATCACTGAGTCTGAGATACTGCTTAGCAGTCTGAAGGTTAGTACTAAGACAGAGCTTTTAGGTTTTAGAAAAGCAGACTTCAGTTTGGTTAGAGCTCAGCTGGGACAGATTCCATGGGAAGCTTCCATAGAGGATAAGGAGCTAGCGAGTACAGGATGTTTTTCAAGAACAGTCTCCTGGTAGCATAAAGACAGATCCTCCTCTTTAAAAGTAAAGGCAGAACGTGGAGCAAAAGACACTCTAGGTCTAACTGTGAACTTCTGAGTCTGCCCAAAACCAAAAGAGGATGGTACCAGAGATGTACAAGCAGACAAACAAATGTCTATTTAAAACTACATGGGCATTGCAGGGCATGTAGTTAGAAAAGCAAAGGTTCAGCTTGAGCTGAAATTGGCCAGAGCTCTTCAGGTATATAAACAACTTCTAAATAGGAGAAGTGAATTAGTCTCTAACAAAGTTGAAAAGGCAAAGGTTCTCTCTCAACACTTTTTTCACCTCTGGGTTTATGAGTACTGTTCGATCCCAAGCTCTGGAAACATACATCCAGGTTGATGCAAACGCAGACCCACTGTCAGTGAAGGAAGAGTTGGTATGTAATCTGTTACATGGTCTTGACCCCTACAAAGCTATGGGCCCAGATGTTATCTACACAAGTGTTTTAAGAGAGCTGACTGACATCACTGCAAGGCCACTCACTTTAACTCTTGTGGAGATCCAGTCTCCAAACTTGTGGAGATTGGAGAATGTCCCAGATGACTGGAAGAAGGCTAATGTCACCCCCATCTAGAAAAAGGGCTTAAAGGATGATCCAGGAAATTACAGGCCCATCAATCTTACTTCAGTACCTGGGAAAATTACGGAACAAATCCTTCTGGGGGCTATTATAAGTCAAATGAAGCACATGACTGGGAAAAGCCAGCACAGATTCACTGAGTGCAAACCATGTTTGGCAAACTGAATCACTTCCTATGTCAAAGTAACTTGTTTGGTTGATGTGGGGCAAGTGGGAGACATTGTCTACCTGGATTTCTTCAAGGCTTTTGATACAGTCTCCCACAGCCTTCTCCTTGAGGAACTGATGTGTTACAATCTCTAAATGTGGGCTGTGTGGTGGATGGGGATCTGGATGACAGGTTGCATGGAGAAGGTGGTGGTAAAATAGCTCCTTTTCAAACTGGCAACAGGACACAAGTGGGGTCCTCCAAGGATCTATATTGGGCCAATGCTGTTCAATATCTTTGTGATATGGATTACGGGATCAAGAGTACCCTAACGAAATTTGCTGATGATACCAAACTAAGGGGGAAAGTGGACACTTTAGAAGGGAGACACACCCTGCAGAAAGGCCTGCAAAGGCTGGAAGAGAGGGCTAGCAAGAGCCTTATGAAGTTCAACAAGAACAAGTGTAAGCTCTTTTACCTGGGAAAACATTATCCAGGAGTACTGCATACCCACCTGAGGAGCAGCTCTGCGGAAAGGGACCTGGAGGTCCTGGTGGTCAACAAGTTCAGTACTAGTGAGCCATGTGCTGTTGCAGCAAGTCAACAGGGTTGCATCAAGAAAGGCATCATCAGGAGAGATAAAGAAGCCATTCTCCCACTCTACTCAGTACTTGTCTGGCCATACCTGGAATACTGTGTTCAGTTCTGGTCACCGCTGTGCAAAAAGATGTAGTCAGGCTGTAGAGTGTCCAGTAAAGGGCCACAAAGATGATCAAAGGTCTAGGAAACCTGCTCTAGATGGGAAGGATGAGAGAACTGGGTTTGTTCAGCTTGGAGAAAAGGCTTAGGGGAGACCTTATCACCCTGTTCCAGTACTTAAAGGTTGGTTACAAAGAAGATGAAGACTCCCTTTTTACAACAAGTCACATGGGCAATAGGTACAAGTTCCTCCTGGGGAGATTTGGACTGGATACAAAAGAATAATGAGAACAATCAGCCATTCTCTCCAGGGAAGTGGTAGATTCTACAACTGGACAGTTTTAAGATTCAGCTGAACAAGTTGCTAAGCCATCTTTTCTTGACCATGCTTTTGCTAAGAATGGTCGGTCCAGGTGATCCTTGAGGTCTCTTCCAAGCTGTTGTTCTATGATTCTGTGAAAAGTACACAAAATTTCCACACATAGATTTGTAGATTTTCTAAGGTAACTAAAGGAAGCAAATCTTAAAGTCTAAACCATGATAAGCCAAGGAGAAGAAGCAGGGAGTTTCAAAATAATCAGTTTGCTGGACAAAAGACTCTTCCATGTGTTTCTTCTTGGATGCGGTATTATTTACAGCAACTAGAGAACTTATGCCACAGAGTTGAGGTGAGGAAGGAATATCAGTCAGGGTTAACCATGGGAAGAAGATGGGCAGAACTGCTGGAAGAAGTATTTCACACTAAAGATCACATTCAATTGAACACTTCCTGAAGGCATCCTCGTTAACCCAGGCAGGAGCCAGACTGCTGCTTGTAATTGCTTTGCTGCAATAACAACACTAGGATTTTCTAAGTACAGTCTATTTAGCAGCAGAAGAGGTGTACTAGATGGGAAGGGAGTCTTTTAAATGGATCATTACCTTCAACTCTCAAAAAAACTTGAGCCACAGGATTAAGAATGAAGAAATGTGTCAATTTCTGGTGATGTTCCTCTTAGACTCATAGATAATATGGTTTCAGTGTACATGTGATGCTCGTTTGGCCACATACAGCTTGGCAAATCTTAGAGGGTCAAAGTTTGCCTAGAAAGTCAGTGCCACCCAAAACAATATCTAGTTAGGTCCTTAAACCAATCTGGCTGTACGCTCAAACTCTGGTGCTAGTAGTCTTGTAATGCTGGTACATTTGTCAAAGTGTAAGATCAAAAAATTCAAAGCATAATTACTTAGTAATTCCATTACCTCATTCATTGATCTTCCATTGTACCAGAGTAACTGTAAGACTCATTGACCAAACCAATGTTGACAAAGACCACTGCTGGGTTTTGTTATTAATATCTTCACTAATTACATTATTTTGCTAGTTTAGGTAAATATACTGATGAAAATAAAGAGAACAGAAAATGTCTATCTGCCTACTGTCAACCTTCTACAGCACTCACCATTCACTGTATTACAGATGAGATCTAAAATTTAGTTCTTCTGTATCAGAGACTGAAGCCACGTTTATAGTGGCTGCTGCTATATAAATCTTCACATTTCCAGATCTGCCTATAAGAGTACTGAGGCATCTGCACTCTGCATAAGCTAACACTGTTCTGGTTGTAATCTAGAACTGGACCCTATTTCATAGCACAGGAGCTGTCTTAAAAGTTATGAGCAAGAAGCTAGTTTCATTCAGACAATAAGTAGATTAACATGAACTCAAGCAGTTCAATCATCAGATGAAGCAATAATTTAAATTAAAAATAATTAAAATGAGCCAGTAAAACATAGTATATAAAAGATATGAAACAGAATACAAAACAAAGTCTTAACCTCAATGCTGCTGTCTGCAGCCTCTTCCAGTTTATCTATCAACCTATCAATACCAGTATTAAACAGGTTGAGATAAGACAGCCTTCTACATTGATAAAAAGAAATCACACTGTGTAGGTACTATGAATTCAAACATAACTTTACATTGTATATAGAACTTGCCTTACCAAACCACTACAGAAACCTTTATTTGCTTTATCAGAGTTTACAAGGATTTTCATCACACTACACCCAAGTTTTCAGAGAGATCTATAAAATAGCCCTGTGCACAGCTTATTATATTCAGCTATCCCCAAGAGCTGTTTTCATGTAAAGGTCTAGGTGACAATAGGAAAACAGTCTCAAGTCAAGCTAAGCATCCTGGCCTTTGCAATGACATTTAGTGCAGATTCAAGACAGTAAGACAGAGCAAAGTTTTACTGTAGGAACCTTAATCAGCTCAGCACTATGCTCCCCGTCTGAACACAGACACAGACACACACACCCCTACACCACATCCACCCCACCCCAACACATGCACACAAAACAAATAAATAAAGAATATTAAAGAAGAAAACTAGTCTGGTGGAAAACTTATCCCTTCTTTCCTCCAGTATTTGACAATAGCATTTGGAGAGTACCATGATCTGATAAAGTAGTGTGATAGAATTCTCACCTGTCTGAAGTGTTTCCTAGAGTCTTCCCATAATATGACTTTCTGGAAACAGGCTCTTGACTAAAAGGAGTAGTCAACCTGATATTATTCACTGGCTCTACTGACAAACAGGCCACCTGATGGATAGTCTCATTCTAGTTATTTCCCTGCATTTTCTGAGAACTCAGTGGAAGGATTCTACATGAACAAGTTCATATCGTATCTCTCCCAATATTGCAAGAGAGAAATGCTTTTCCATGTGAAGAGATTGCCAAGCTTATTTAAGACCCTTTAAATGTTAAAGGTGCTATACAAACACAAACCCTCCTGTTTCTGTCTTAGTGCTTGATATCTCATCACTTACATTTACTCTATATGCCATAACATAGTGGAGGAAAAAAAATACTCCATTCCAGTTCCAATTGCAATTTTAGGTCTCTAGTTTCAAATGTGAAGTCTTATTTTCAGACAGTGTCTCTGCAGAGAATAATCTTATAGGGCTGCACGACATATCTATTGTCCTTGCTCATCCTCTAACATATTTTCAATCTAATAGTAAAGTTCAGCCAAATTTGCGATAGGAGTAGTCAGAACTTTCAAACAAAATTTAATCTTAGCGGTTTAATGAAAATCAATAACTGTGTAAAAGAGAAATAGGAAGAGCTCAGCCACTGTACTTTTTGCCTGGCAATAGCCTGTAGGGCACTTGGTAGTCAGTACACTCAGGGTGCTGTGTTAGCCAGACTATGGTGACACCCATCTGAAGTGTTATCAGGAGATGATAAGGAACAAAGGAACAGAAAGTAGTGGATTCTTGCAGAAAGAGAAAGTAAAATTAGGATACACGGCACTACTCCATTAAAAAAATTAAAAATCAATATTCATTATTTTTGCTTCTTTTGGAACAAAATGTTCATATTTCAAGTCAAAATATATCATATTTGTCTACAATAAGGACATATAGCTCTATTGATTTCAATATGGTCACTAAAGGACAAACAAATAAAACTGGTGAATAATGATCAACAGATGTGTTTGCCTATAAAGGACAATTCTTATTCAGCTTAGCATCAGTATTACAAGTTAGCATCATTCTTACACCATAAATGACACAGATGGCTAAAGTAAAAGTTTCTAAGAATTTAAGGGATTTTCCAACTGGAGAGATTTGGTCTTTTTACTCAAATCAAGAAGCATCTTATATCTTGAATGACCTCATTGATTTAGATTGGATCACTTAGCTGGAGTAAAGCACTACTCAGTTTGAGTAGGCACATCAAAATAAGAGCTTTCAATTGTGTGTAAAATGAATACAATTTTGAGAAGGACCTTATCTAAGCTAGCTGAAGGGACTGCATAGAAATATAGAAATGAGAGTCTCTGTTCATCTGACTTATTAACAAAACATGAGTTGATTTACTGAATGACAACAGACTTGTTAGTATTTAGGCACTGATTCTGTATTTTTTTTAAATTCTATTTCAAACGTCCACACTAAAAAGCTCTTGTGTTTATTGATCTCAGTTGCATGTTCATTTATAGAAAAAAATATTATTTTTTTTCTAAAAGGGTACAGTCTTTCTAACAGTAATCTGACACAGACTCAGGAAAAAAATTATTGTTCTTGTCCAAATCTCTCATTCTAAAAATTTTAATGTATGTCTCTTACCTACCACTTTTCCAGTAGTGATGGCTGTTGAAAATGAGTTTAGAATATTGTTGTATGCAATGTAAGACAAGTAATTCCCTATTATTGCCTTGCACCTTTATGTAATGCAGATGGTTAGAAAATTATATATTTCTGAAATCAAATCCTGCTTTAAAAGTCATAGTGCAGTCAACATGAAATACTTTAGTCCATTATAACTCTATTAAAGGTAACAAGGATACAACATGTCTTTTCCTGAAAGCTTGCCAAAAAGTCATATGGAATTAAAAGTCAAAAATCTCTAAGTAAGGAAGTTTTTAGATTTTCTACAACCTTGTCAACATATAGTTAAAGAAAAATTTCTTGAACAGTGTCTAGAGAACTTAAAATTGCATTGTTAGGAAACAAATATGAAGTGACAATGAGGCAAAAAGTATTTCTGGATAGATATAATGGAAAGGCAATATCAGAGTGAAATTAGTAAACTTAGGTACTCTTGGAGACAATAGGACTGTTCTGGTCCTTATGCTCCTCACATTAGGAAATGTCAAGGCCCTATGTTTTGATTTAACTAATGTTACATTAAATTCCATTAAAATAAAGAGACTTCACATGCACTGATTTGCTTCCTAGAGCTTATCAGTTTTGCCAACATACAAAATGAATGCAGTTAAGGGGCTGGTTACTTGAAGGGATTTGTAACAGGATGCAAAACTAGGACATTAGCTCAAATACTACGCAGGTTGACAGAGACCAAATGTTGCTACCATCTGTTGGTGGCCTATGTGAAATCATTCAGTGGTTCCAGTCCAGGAATCTTACAAACTCAATGGATACCTGGCAAAGGTTAGAAATTCCATAAGCCAAGTACCTTGAGTTTGCAAGCTTGCTGACTCAGCTGAGAAGCCTGTAAGTTCAGGACAAACTGCTTATGGATCTGAACATCTCTCACAAATGTGGCTCAGCATAGATGTGCATGTAGGCCAAAAGAAGCAAAAGAAAATCCAACATTAAAGTTTCTCTGTATAGGCCCATCAAACAGGAATGTACTTTTCAAAGAAATAGTATAATAGTCTTTTTATAAGTCAGTATTTCATGCAAAACAGAGTGCCTGAAGTTATGTTTTTATTCAAGCATCTACAGCAGTATTCTGATTCTCAGAAGTGTTGCAGCATTTCTGAACAACCTTTAAAAATCAAAGTACTGTTCTGTAAATGAAGGGACAAACATTTGAAATAACTAGCCTTAAGTTATTTAATTATATTAAAAGGGACATGAAGCTGGCTGCAAATGTCTAGTATGCTTCTAGGCTAAAGTCTCATTGGCTTCCTTCCTAATACAATACTCCAGCTACCCTATCTTGCATTAACTTAGTTATTTTTAAGTGACATTTGTATTATCTTCCTTGCTGAATTGTGCATCTCATAATTTACTCCTGAGAATCCCTGGAATCCTTAGAAGAAATGCACAGCATGCTGAAAATAAGAGCACCACTCACTGCAAGCCTGTGAAATTCACTGAAAAATGATACAAGCACAAAGACATCAGACACTGGACTGAGAAAAGATGCTGCTATCACAGCAGAAAGAGGGTACTGGTAATATGGTAACTTCCAAAGAGGATCCACCTCAGAAGACTCTGGAAAATATCAAGCTGTATTATAGGTAATGTGCAATGAAGGTTGATATTGTTTGTTTGTAAAGGTAGTGAAGAGTAAGAAGTCCTGTGGCATACGTGTTCTCCTACTTATTACTCAATTGCTAACTGTTAGCAGCTAAAATAGTGCTGGGATAGCACTTCTGGATATTCTCAAGTCAACATGCTATAGCTGAAGAAAAACTGTTAGTTTCTTAGAGATGTTACATCCTGATATGCAAAACAGCAACCATTCTTTTAACAAAAATGAAATTAAATGAAAGATACTATATGTTTGGAAAAATAAAGAGCTAAAGCCTCCCTGAAGCATGTGGATCCCCCACTGAAGCAGCTGTTCAGCTGCTAGAGGAGTCTCAGTAAAGGGAAAGCCTGATGAACCCTCTAAATATTAACTGCAGTCTTGTTCTTGTATTGTCTTGCTAACTCCAAGCATAAGCAAACCCCCAAATCATGACATTTTGTTTCATTTGGTATACAAAGTAATAACTGATTTTTAAAATCCTCAAATTTTAATAATAAAACTAGTCTTCACTGCTATTACTTGTACTCAGGCCTCAGAAAAGTATCAGGTAAAAGAGGAACACAATGTAAAAAAATCTGGTTCATTGGCCCAAGGGAAGCCCAAAACTAAGAACCAGCAAATAGCTACAAATGATACTCTATCTGGAAAGATTTCCTAGTCATTATCCCAGGGATTGATTTTAGGACATCAATGTTTATATATGTTATCAAATCTGCACAAAAAAAAAAAAGAATAGTTTTTAAAAGGGGTACACAGGTCGAGCTGTATTTGAATCTTTAAGATTATTATACCATTATAATAACAGCTAATAGAGGCCAGTCAGGTTGGGCCAATTCACTTTCTTCCTACTTTCTGTTCTGCTACATAATAGATTTCCAATTGTGGTTTGGCACAAAAATGCTACATGCCTTGTCATTATGATAATGCCTATCATTCTTCCTTTGAAAATCCTTATGCTGCTGTCTGCAAGCAACAATTCACTGCCAGATTCAGAGGTTAAAGAGCTGCAGTGAAAAGTAATCTTTTTGGTTTTCACTATTTTACACAGTTGATTAATTAAGGAGCACAGTTTAATCACTAAATTCCACAATGGTGTTTGGAGAGATCCTGACAAAAGAGTTTTGAGGTGTAAGCTATTCATTCATCTCAAAAGGGGGCTATTTCAAGTGTCAACTCTGACACTTCATATACCAGTACAATTATCTATGACTTAGGTCACTCATATCCCCAAAGATGTTTAGAACACTTCAAAACTATAAGCAACACCAATACATGAGAAAAATTATTCTTCACTGAAATGTGCTCAGAGATAACATTTTTCAATAAGCATTCATCTAAGTTTTCCAAGAAGAACCCAATTCAACCCAAACAAAAATAGAATATTTGCTAAGAAAAGAGGACTTCCACAATACAGTGTATTCTTTCACCAATTCACATAAAACATTACTAGAAATGTTTCTACACATCACACACAGAGTAAATCCATTAAAAACACCCAAAAATAAAAAAAAACAACTGTGTGCAATTTGACTTGAAATTTTTTAAATTAAACTGTACAAGTCATAAGAGAAAGAAGTCTTTCTGTCTTATAAATGTTCATCTAATGAACATCAATCAGAAATGAAGATTCATTATTTAAGTCTAGAAGGTTTTGTTCCTATCCTGGTTAGTTCTCAAAGGACACTACATATTCCTTGCTCTCACATGCTGGAATCTCAGTAAGACAGCTATTCAATGGGAGGCTGGCATTGTGATGAGTTTGTTACCATTTGTAATAATGCAACCCCAACACTGCAGTTAAACAAGAGAATAGTATTTTTTTCAATACCCTGCTGTTCTAAAGTACATTGTGAATATTAACATATTCTAGTAGATTAGTTTGCACTTATTATCATAAGCAATTACTTACTATTTAGGTGCTGCTGATAATAAATTGGCAAGCATTTTGCAAGAATTAATTCATAGCATAAAAAGCCTTTCAACATTCTAGGTGAAAAGACAAATGTTTCTAGTAACACCATCCCTTATATATAGATGTCTCTGTATATAAAAATTCTGTGTATCCCTTCCTATCTGATATCTCTTCTTCAGAAGCAAATGGATAACTACCTGAGGCTCTGTGATGATCTCTTTATATAGTTTGTTTTGATGCTGTGGAGTAAATCACCAATACCTCTGTCCAAATCTGATAGTAACATCTCATTCTCTCTGAAAGAGAAATTGTTTTCATGCTCATTTTTGAAAATAAAAGTTCAGAAAATGTATTGATGTGAAGCTCACTTTTTTGCTCTCAAAGCTATTCCTTGTTCCTGGTATAACACTCCCAGATGGCAAGGGTAAATCAACACTCTTGTCCTCAAGATACAGGTAGGAAGAGAACAAGGTATGGAAAAACTACCCTGCTTTCAGCAATAACAACTTTAGCCTATTTCTCTTCAGTCCAAGAAAGCAGTAATCCCAAATGAAATAAAGTCACCTCAAAATTAAAACCCAAGTGAGAAAAGAACCAGGCCTCCTTTTCTGATGGACACCTAGTGAATTTTCCAGAGGTTTTCCTGACAGGGTTTTCTACTTAACCACAGACAAGTTGCAGATCATGTAGCATGAGCTAAAAATAATCCAAAGAGCTTTGTGAAGAATCTAAAACTATGGGAACTATTTGCTTTGTTACTTAGTTTTCATCTGGGCCCCAAGTTTCAAGTGATTTAAGTCCCAGCTAAGAAACACAGCATGTCTTCTTGGTTTACATTACACCATTCCCCACATTGCTCCACACGAGAGTGGAGTCCGTAGCAGAAACATCCCAGAGCACACCCAAAGAAGGAGATTAAATGTGAAGATTTGGAACAGGCTCGTGCTTCCCCTGAGCCAATGTGCACAGCTGAGGAGCAAAGGATGAGAATTGAACAGTCCTATCTACCAGCAAATATCTCAAGAGTTGGCCCTCTGAATACAGGAGGGACATGCTGATCCTCATGTTTCCAGTGAGCACAAAGACCTCAGTAAGCCCAAGTGGAATTTCAGACCCGTGCTTCAGTTAGTAATACACTCACTCAAAGACACTGATCTGGTGGGATTAAACATCTATTTAAATTGCAAGCCACTGGCTGAGGGTGTGAGACTGTAAACTACATCCATGGGTACTGTGCCAACCTACTGTTTATACAAAACTGCCTTTACTGCAACAGTGAACCTTAATGGGGACCTTGGGAATTCAGTATACTGTAAACAAATCACAGTAGTTAAGAAATTCCCAGAATACATTTTTAAAAATACAACTTGTGATCTCAGGTCTCAATCTTTCTATGGTTTAGTCTGGAACCAATTAATATAACCATTTTACCTGTAAAACATACAGGACTGTAATATGAACACTAGTGCACCCTTAACTGTAGGAGTCCAATGGTCCCTTTCTGCCATGCTTGATTATGCACTTTTCTATTATGCATTATTGAGCTGAAAATATCTTTGATAAAAATAGACATAATTTTTAAAAATTATTCAGTTCTTAAAACAACTTGATCCTATTCAAAACTGAAGCATCTTCTGCACCTTTCTTGTTGCTACCTTTAAAAATACATATTTCTAAACTATTATTTTTTTAAATAAAACTTTCCAGTGAGCCTTATGGAGTTAAATAGCAGGACTTTCAGAGCTAAAAATTAAGTGTTCCTTTGCCTCTGAAACAAAGTAATGAATTTCTCATCTGATTAGTGAACTCAATTTTTTATTTTTATTGACCTTGAACAGAAAAAACATTCAGCAACTGTTTGTAATGAGAGTGCTTCAGATAAAGTGATATGCTCAGAGTTGGACTTCAGTCACTCCATATTACTCCTTTCACCAGTTGTTCATCTTCTACTTCTAATCCTAATCTGCAAAAATACTGACAAACTGTTCCATTTCTAACAATGTAGCAGAAACTGAACAGCTCCCAGAGCCACAGGCAATGTCTCCAAACAATTCTCCCTCTTTTGCTGGTGGAAAGAAATATATAACCTTACAGCTCATTTTCAGTATCAGTGTCCTTAAGCTACTCTTTGTACACTAAAAGACAAGGAATAGAAGTTTCAAATTACCTTTTGATAAATAAAAGATATGTGTAACACAGGAAAAAAAAAAAAAAAAAAATCAAAAATTCCAAGAGAGCTATCTGTAAATTTTCTGGAGAAACCCATAATCACCAATATCCAGAGCCTTGGCTGCACATGAAATTCAGCCACAGGACTGATAGATTAGAATTATAATGAAAAAGAAAAACTGATGGCGTCTATTTTCTTAAACAGAAATTGCAAGAATTATTTCTTCATTTCTGTATTATACCAGAATCTTATCAGTGATGAATTATGTCATATGTTCCATGAACAGGAATCATCCCTAGAGTCTCATAATCTTATAATATCAAAAACTGGAGAACTCTGAACTTTCACTGAAAAAATAGTAGATTTTTAGAATGGAAACGAACTTCATCTGAAATTAAAATTCATATATGTAACCCTAAAATACACTAAAGGCTCCTTAGAAAATAAGGAGGAGCTCCTAATTATGTTTTAAACCCCTGCAAATAACAAGGGTTTTTTTGTGTTCCATAGCTGTTTGCTTTTCAGTATCTCACAAACACAAACAATTGTCCTCACTGTTTCCAATACAGAAAAAACAGTACAATTTACAGCAAGGTCAAACCTGATTTTCTGCCACTGCACAAGGTGATTTTAGTAAACGATGCTTTTTTTTACCTTGTGTGACCTGACTCCTTCAAAACCAACATGAGTGGTTCCATGCACTGATCAGGTGTGGGTTTAAGAGAAAGCATAAGCATACACTCTCCATGAAAGAATACAAAAAAAGATTTGGATTAAAATGACACTGCATCTCTTCAGCAGTAATGTCAACAGGTTTGAATCCAACACTTGCAAGAGTCACAAGAAGATGTATGATGTATTTTCGTTCCTAAAACAAGATAATCAAGGAAGAAAATGTGACAAAGAAATTCAAATAACTCCATGAGCTTCTTTAGGCTTACTCAAACACATGACACATCTTAAAAAAGACGGTGGACCTAAAAAATTAGTCTTGTTCCAATTTTGTGCTGCTCGGTGAAAAGTCTCTTTTTGCAACACATCAGCTCAATCTGATAAACTTGACAAAATTGTAAAGCACAACCAACTCAGAAGCAAAACTTCAGAAAGTACATGAAACAAGCCTGGATCCCATAGAGCCCTGACTATGTTATGGGGTATGTAAGCACTTCTTTCCTAGGACAGTTTTAGTGCCCAGGAGACCTTGTGGTACACTGCTTCAGGAAACTGATGCAGCTTAACTGATGCCTTTTCCTTCCCTGGAATAGCCCAGATGGGCCCAGCTGAGAGCTGTGGATTTACACTGCTGTGAGACTGAACCCAGAGACCTGAAGAGCACTTTTCTCCTAGCACCCATGTCAGGGCACATTTAAATATATTGGGTATGTTCCATCTGCTCAAGGGATTAAACACATTGTATAAGACAAAAATTATAAAGAAAGAGTGTAAGTACCAAAACTGCAGATATAGAGAATCCACAAGGTACTGTAGCAATGCAAACACTACCAATTGTCAGCTTTTACAAAACACCACCTAATTAGAGCTGTTATCAAAATGAAGGTCATCTTAAATGGTACTAAGCACACCCTGTACTTACACTCATACTCTTGTTGATGCTCATCCAAGTAATTAGTGTTTTAAAAGAGATGATTACTTAGTACTATTATCAGTCTCATCCTTAATATATTACACTGTTATTAATACACAGAAACCTCAACTTTAGAAAAAGATTTATTATCACAAGTGCTGATTCAGCATGAGCTGTGTATCCCAGAGAAAATGCAGTTTCTGCCCAGAAACAGAAATATTTTTTGAGCAAGGCACTCTGCTCCTAAGTCTTCCCTCCAGTTTAGACAATGACCTGGATCCTACATCAATGGCTCAATTTATTAATTCTGGGCAACGTACAATAAATAGCTTTCTGTAGCAATTTGTACTGATAGAGGAGAGCTATTGAGGAACTTCTCATTTAAAGAAGACACTTTAGTTGTCGCATCATTCTGCTTGCTTTTTTCAGTTGTTTTCCAAGTTGGGAGTCTTAAGAGAGCATTTTCAAAAGAAGCCAAATTGGTATGTTTTTTTCTTGTTCTTCTATGCAACCTTTTGTAAGGGAATACAGTGCCATTTCATCTGAAAGGATATTCTGAACTACTATAGTTTGGGATTTTTTAGGCTCAAAGTATTTCATTCATTTATTTACACCCAAGACAGATAATAAAAGAACAAGCAGCCTGACCTTTGGACAACTGTCAGAAAGCCCAGCTCTGCAACTACAACAACCAGTATGACCTTCTCTAGATTCTGCAGCTAACAATCACATGCATTAAGAGAGAAAAAAGCAAGCTGGCTTGTGCAGAAAACTGGACCCAGTCAGGTAACACAGACTGTTCTCAAACCATCTGAAAATGGATAGTTTGCAAATCCTTTTAGACCATCTGGGACCTACCAGCTGAATTTCAGAATTCCACTGTTCACAGCGATATTCTGCCAGAAGCAGCTTCCAGTTTTGCCAGAACGTTTAAAAACATTTCTGTAGCTCTGTTTCTGTCATCTGAGATGCAATATCACATACCACCTGTCTTTCTGTAGGCATCATATAATTTGCTTCTTCATAATCAGTACCAGATTTGCACAGCTGGGTGTGTGCAGAACCAGTTGGAAGGAATTTGAGGGTATGGCTCCAGTCTTTACCCAACACACCACTGGAAACCAGTGCAACTTGCTCACAACAGCACGCTGCCTCATATGCCAAAATTTTTGTTTCTAGTAGATTTAAAATGCTCCAAATAGAGCAAGCAGTCCAAGGTCAAGTCCACCAAAAGCATCTATTGCAGCAGTAATGTGCATGCTGGAACGTAAATTACATAACTAGTTATAAATGAAGAGAAAAGCTATCTGTTATGTTAATTCTTTATCAATAATCCTACACTCCAAGTAAAAAACAAGCAGCACATGTCAGTCATGTTCAGGGAAACAGAAATAACCGCCAATATATTTTCTGCCCCTTTTCAATACTGCACTTGAGGTGGTTTGGCTTTATTGGGACAAATATTCTGAATATTCTATGCTATGAAATATGCTATACCACTCAGAAGGCTTGTTTCTGATTTTATTGTGAGTTATGCATTTTATTATTTTCATTCTAACATGACCCCATTATTGTAGGCCGAGCATGTGGAAACTGCAAACACTTTCTAGACTGTAAAAATTTTATTTCTAATTTTCTATTGTATAGAGCTAGCTTTAATTCTGCTTTTTAATTTGACTTTTCCTTTCTTATAAACCCACTGCTATGGGACACCGACTCAATCATCTCAAAAAAAAAGAGACATAATTCAGTCCGCTAGAGGCATTTATTAGTATTATTAGGATTTTACAATATGATAACATAATCTATACTTTGCTTGAAGTAAGTACTCATAAAGGAAAGTCCATAGGGAGAGTAAAACTGAAGCATTTTTAAAGTGCTGAATACTAATCCGATAAATCACTGGAGGAAAAAATTATGTTATAGCACAAAAATACAGCAAGTAGACCATGCAACAGGTACTATACCAAGGGATTAAAATATGACAGTAGCATATAGCATGGAGAGAAAGGTGAGGGAGACGCAATCAAGGATATGTTGACAGGAAGAAAATATAACTAGAATCATAGAATCTGGATACTTGAACTGAAACCAGCACAAGAAAGGCAAGCCACAAGTTTCATGACTGGAGACTCCAGGATCTGTTACAGTCCAGGCAAAGAATATCAGAACTTTGTGCTGCTTCTCACATTGTCACAATTCATGCATTGAAAAGTCTTTATCACCATACTTTTGCTATTCAAGCAGGTCTAGCCTTTCTATAATCTTTACTCTGTGGGGTTTTTTTTTTATATGTTTGTACCGATTTTGATACTACCAGATTATTACCTAAAGAAACATTAGCTAACTTCAGGGCTTGTATACAAATCCTTGTTAATAATCCAGTTAGTCATTTATCAAACACACATGAAGAACTTTGCATAAAGTGCACATAACACTACTTAGTTGGATTATGTGAGATAATAGTCTCATAAATTTTGTTTGTGGTAAAAGTAATCAACACTGACTTTTTCCTAATAGGCCTTTTGCGAGATCAGTAAGAGAACAAGGAAAAGAATAGTTTCTGTACCCTCTGCTTGTTTAGAAGTCAGGTTTCCCATCTAATACATTACAAGGTAGAGTTTGCTAGGTCAAGGAATTTCCAAAATTTCTTTAAAACAACCCAAAAGCCACACTATACACACAGTAGTTTCTGAAGTATCACCATAAGCAATGTCAGAAAACTTCATTTTCACTTTATTAAGTTATGAAGATGGTAAAGGCTTTCAAAGCCAAATTACTGAACCCAGGGATTGCTTCTCTGCTCACTAACACCTAAGTAATATAGGAATAACTCATCTGAGAACAACTGAAGCTACGCAACATAATGGTCTCTGGTGCTGTAAAACTGAAAGTAGTACCTGGAAGTGTTTGTATATTCTGTGCTAGCTTTACAAGTAGACACAGATATACAAAAGCAAAGCTGATGTCAAGCTTTCCTTTTGGAGGAAAAAACATGGAAAAATCATCTCCTCGAGTTGCATCTTTCTATATATTCATCCTATCTTTCCTAAGCAGCTAACTGGGGATAAAATCCCTTATCAGAGATGTCTGTGGCTAGCCTAGATATGATGATTGAAGTCTAGATGTTTTTCCTACATGTGACGAGTCCTATTTTCTCAATAAATCAGAAAGCTATTTGGTTAAAAGCATGCATGAATACTGCTAACAAGTTTAGCTGCATAGGGAAGGACTGATTTTCTGCATTAACACAAGATGGGGACAAGAAACAGTTTGGAGGACAATAGGCAGCAAAGCAGAAGTTCCCAAATTGCTCACCAAAAAAAAAAAAAAAAAAAAAAAAATCTAATAATTTTAACATTAATAAATGGTTATTTAGGCTTAGTTAACTAATCATCAGATCCGAGAAGGCATTAAGACCAGAGAAGCTGTAAAAGGAGACACACAAAACATGTGATTTGCAGTAGCCCACAGCTTGTACAGTTTAAAGCTTACCATTAATTCCGTACCTTAAATTATTTTTTTAAGTAAGAATCAGATCCTTCAGAGCTGTTAGGAAAATTCAGTAGCTCTGATTCATGGAAGCATTTTCCCCTTCCCTTCAGTCTGTACACAGAAAACAGACAGCACAGTAAGCATGTTGCTAATCAACCTCTTTCCTCAACCATATAAACCTTGGATTTGTAGCAATCCACTTTTACATAACACAAATAATTGCTTCAACAAAAAAGCAAGAAAATAAATATTTGAGGAGGAATAAGGTGGCATATGAGACTTTCCTCAAGACCTGGGGAAGTCCGGAATCAATGAGACAGAATAATTGACAAAAAAAAGTTGCTGGTATACAAACAAACAAAAAAGCCTGATTCACATTGCCCTAATTTAAACAAAGTAGACTGCCACTTGAGACACACTTCCATTGAGCACAATCCTATTATAATGAATTACAACTTTTACTAAATCATAGAATGGTTTTGGTTAGAAGGGACCTTAAAGATCATCTAGTTCCAATCCCTTGCATCCAGCCTGCCCATGAACACTTCCAGGGATGAGGCATCCAAAACCTCCGTGGGCTTTTACCACCCTCACACTATAGAATTTCCTCCTAACGTCCACCCTAAATCTACCCCTTTTCAGCTGATTACCCCTTGTCCTATCACTATGCACCCTTGTAAAAAGTCCCACCCCAGGTTTCCACCTTCAGGTACTGCAAGGCTGATATACTGGAGCCTTCTCTCCTTCAGGATGAAAAGCTCCATCTTTCTCAGCCTGTCCTCATAAGAGGGGTGCTCCAACCCTCTGATCATTTTTGTGGCCCTCCTCTGGACTCACTCCAAGAGCTCCATATCCTTCTTGTGTTGGGAGCTCCAGAACCGGACACATTACTACAGGTGGGGTCTCACAAGAGTGGAGTATAAGGGGAGAATCATCTCCCTCATTTTCTGAATATGCTTCTTTTGATGCAGCCCAGGATATGGTTGGCTTCCTGGTATGCAAGTGCACATTGCTGGCTCATGTGGAGCTTCATGAAGCAATGTGTGCATAAGAAAACAAAACAGATCAGCTAACTCTAGAAATCAAAGTTAAGTGCCCCAATTAGGGTCATAGTTTTCCTAAACAGTCCAAAAAAGAAACTTCACTGTCCACAGAAAGGTATTCAGAGCATCAAAATCTGGAGTCTTTATCTCTCCCACAGACGTACAAGGGATCCAAAGCTGTGAATTAAATTTATAAACCAAAGCACCAAAGCTAGGACTGTGTCAGTATTGTCAAGGTATCCACAGACCAAGAGCCACTGTCACTGGAGTTAAAGGTGTAACTTCCACGGAAAAACATGGATGTTCCACTTTTATCATCTTGCCTATTCCTATTAGATTGGAACACTGTAAATTTCACATGGCATATTTGGAATCTAATGTCTGCCTGTATGTTAAGAAGCACTAATAAAGTGATGATTATTTTTTTAAGTACTAACCATGAAATGTTTTCACTAGCAGCAGTTAGGATCCAATTTAAGTACATCACTGATCTGTCCTGCTCTTTGCAGTTGTATAAGCAATTTAACAGCAATGATGAATGACTGCAGATGAGTAGGAACATTAAGCCTACACAGTCAGTGCCTTCATACAGTGCTGCTGTTCTATGTATTTACCATAAACAGAAAAATCAAGACAAGAGCCTCTGGGAGAAACAAAAAATGGAGAATGTACAGTGTGAAAGAATGGGCATTATGCTGCATTAATGTGTGTATACTACAAACAGAATCAAAGGAAAAACAAGTACAACCTGAGAATAGAAGGAGAAGGGTTGAAGAAGAGATATTTAGACCTGAAGGCATTCATTGGAATAGTATGCAAAGCAAAGTTAATTACTGTGAGTTTCAATAGCAGAAAGAAAGTATTTCAAAGCCTAAGAAGAAACATTGGACACTACCTGCAGGGTATTACAGGATACAAATTTGTCACAAATCATTTGGAGGATTCAAAATTAGAAACACATAAGAGAATAGTAGCACCTGATTAAATTAAGCAAGTGGAATGGAGTAGGTGCACGGTAACAACTGGAAGTATGGAAAGTTAAGAAGGAAAGAAGAAACATACTTTTTAGCTAGCAAGATGAAGGACAGATAGATAGAAGTAAAAAAAAAATCTATGGCAATGGCAACACTGAAATAGAATATAGTAGACATGTTTTCTGCATTTGAAGTCTGAAGGCTGGAAGAAAATCAAGCCAAGTTGCTAGCTATTTTGCTGTGGTGTGCTTTACAGAAAACATGTCAACAGACAGAAAAGTGAATATCAGTCAGGTCAGAAGAAGGGAAATAGAACATATTTCTTGCTTTCTTAATGAGCTTCACTTTTTAGTTGTTGTTTTCTAGACAAAAGATGGGTAATTTTTTTCAATATTGTTCTCCCAAGAATACACATCTGGTGTATTTGGGGGACTCAGTTTCATTCAAAAGCATGACTGTGGGCTTTGCATGAAATTGTATTATATTGTGTTTATATTTATATGAAAATATAAATGGCTGCTTTCCTTTATTGCCTTTTCTTACAAAATATATGTCAGAATCAAACATTTTTTTTGCACACTGTCAATTTGGCCTTTATATATATTCTCAAAACTTGTTAGTTACCTATATGTAATTGCTAACATAATTTGTAATCACTTATTAAAAACTACAATATTTTCCACCAAGGTTCTCTTTCTCTAGTATGTTATGGAGTGTATTTTTCTGGTTTTCCCTAACCAGTTATCTTTTCTATTTAAAAATCAAAGCTGGATTTTTCACAGCTTTGTCCTTTGTTCAGTCATTTATATGTGAAGAAGTGGGTGTGAAGTGCTGGCAGATGTGTCATGCTATGTTACACTGCTTCTAACAATTACACTAGGAGAAAGGCACTGGATATTTAACTTCACCACTTCCGTTTTACCAGTTAGACAATAATATTCAATACTTATTTATTGGACTATTTAACTAAAGCTTTCAGACTTAAAAGCTGACTGTCAAGCATAACTGGATTTTCAGTCTATCCATTGAAAAAAATCAAGTGGAAGTGAAACACAAAAAGTGCAAAATGTTGGTGAGAATGTGAAATATCATCTGAGATAAAAAACCCCCAACATATGCCAACCTTCAAATATTCTGATTTACATCTTAAGCATCAGTGTTATTTTAATATGGTTCTGAATGAAGTTTCATATAATGACTGTTTAAATTCTACAATTAAGTACTTCTTTGCTCAGAGGTTATTCAAAGGAACAGTCAAACAGAAGTGAATAAAAACTTCCCTCGATTAAGTAAATTTCATGCATATACCGTGTGCATAAATTACATTCCTAGGCACATCTGAAGATGCAGAGTGCTCTTTCCCACTTCAACTGACAAACATGAATCTAGTACAATATGGTCTCAGATTGTGCTGACAGAGCTGCTGATTCAAGAGTTCATGAATCACAATCTTTCCAGTACAGAATTTTTAAACCTACCCCTAAAAATTTGCTCAGGTGATGCATGTATATAGAAACTGTTTTATAACTCTACTTTGAGAAACTGTTATATCAACCCACTGATGCAGTCATTCCAAATGCTAATGTTTTAAATTATTCTGTTATTTTAACTGAAGAACCTCTCTAAAAATCTTCTAAGTTATAAGTTCTGCAATAGAGAAGTCTCTAGCACTTTGTGAGCATAAACTAAAACCAGCAGAGACATAGATCATGGGATTTGAAACCCTGAAAAAAAAGATGAAAATAAAATTGCAAATACAAGGACATACAAGATAAAAATTACAGCTATTTTAAAGAATTTTTAAAAGACATTATATAAATTAAAAAAAAAAAAAACAGTTATTAATTTATATGCAATTCTGGGCATATGGAGCATATCACCACAGGGGACAATGGAAGTGTTTTCTTCTTACACTAGAAATTATGTAGCTCATATAGTTAATCTTGGCTCTGAAAAAAAGAGAACAAAGGAGCAAATTGAGAAATTACCATGGCGCTGGGAAACTATATAGTAGAAGAAACTATAATCCTATGGTAATAATCATGCCTGTATGTATAATCAGCCTGGGAATTCTATGCATCTTCAGAACAAAGACTGAATAAAGCAGTCTTAAAGGAACTGTGAATATTTTGAGAGGTGCTGTTAAAGCAAGTACCATGCATCCTTCCTTAGGAGAACCACTCATGTGCCTAGGTCTTGTCCTGATCCACACCATTAGAAGGTCTTAGCTGCTGTTGGCTGATGCACACTGAAGAAGCTGAACCATAGTGTTAATGATTGGCCAGCAAGCCTCCATCATTTAAAATCTGCAGAGCTGTCTTCTGGGGTGCAGTGTTCAGGTCTGGATTAAAATACACCCCTGAACCTATGGATCATATTGTTGTATGAAGCCTGTGTTGCCCTTGCCACATAACACATTTTCATCATGTTTATGACTGGACTATGACTAATGTAGTCAACTGTTCTTGATAAACACAACTCTTGGAAAAAATAAAAAAAATTCTCAAACCACATAATTTTCCCATAACCATGTACAGCATCTGTTTCAAACTGGAAGTATAAAAAGAGATTTGAACGATTCTTATTTGTATTGCACAATGGAGGATGCAAAGAGAAACTCTTTCTCAAATTGTACCCTTACAGATGTTTGTTGTGCTATAAGATGCTTATGCATCAATTACTGCAAAGATGCACTGAATAATGAGAGGCTTAAAGCTTCTCCTATTCTGAATACTTTATCAAATGCTTAGCTGTATTTTAGAGATCTCTTTTTATAAGCTGATTATAGCACCAAGGGCCATACTGTGACTTCCCCATGCTCATACTGATGAACTATTGTTCATAACACTAACCCTACTGAGAAAAAACTGAAGTACAGTTATAAATACAGGGCAATGAAGTGAAATCAGAATTTCTGATATTTTCGCAGGTGTCTGTCCTTCTGCAGCAAATACAAATGAACAATTTATTTGGTTATTTTCACACAAGGGATCTCATCCTCACTCACATCTCTTCTGAAGTTTAAAAGGTTGTATTTTTACAGACTTTAAGTCACACATATTGAACAATCTCCCTTTTAAAATCAGTGAGTTCTTCAAGTGAGTTAGCTCAAAAGGTGACTTCTGTTCTTTGACTAAATACCTTTGTTATGTGCAAGAGACAAACATCAGTATCTAGTCTCAGAGAGGAACTACTACTCATATACAGTACCTCCAGGCAGCAGGAAACCACTTCTGCTTATGCCTAGCTTACAAGATAAGTTATGTTTAACTTACAAGTGGTGTTAACTTGAGAGTGAGGGTTTTCTTGTTTTTTATTTACATAGAGCTATTTCACTTAGCACACAGAAAGAACCCAGGGACTGGGATAGCAGCCATCTTCAATGTTGAAAAATAAGGATTCAAAACTGCACACATTATTTCCCTACTTCTTTTATACAGGATAAGATTAAACCCAGAATATGAAAAGAGATACTCAACCTGACTGCAGAGCACCAACACTGCTAGCTGGATCTGAGACTGGAATGGCTCCTAAAATGAGCCAGTCTAACTGGTCCATGATGCTTAAACAAAGGATTTACCTGAGTAGTCTAACTGCTCTAAAAATGTTGCTACAGTCTACCAAATCACAGTTGCAGAGCACCACAAACTGAGAGGCAGAAATGCTTCCTGTGGATACCTTCCATCACTGGAGTGTGTAATTGCTATTAACAAATCAGTGTAGGTAACAACGCATTAATTGATCAGGGAACTATAAAGGTAAATATTGTGTCTATCTGAATCTTCTCTGTGTCCCATATACATATAATTAAATTCACATTGTTGCTGCATTGACTCTTCTGTAGGAGAAGATGTATGTAAATCACAGATGTACATGATTTTAAAATAAAAGAAAGATAGGAATTGTTTTTCATAGCATTGAGCCAAACCCAAGCAGAAATGCAATTTTAAGGTGTGCTTTTTTTATTAAAAGAGAAGAGAAACTTCAGGTCACCTAGGTCAAAGGATGCCTGCAACTCTGTCATGCGAGGGTCTGAACTTCTTTTACAAGAAAATTTTGACCTAAGAAAAGGTGCTCTGCTCTTGATATAACAACACAGTATCACCATTTTTAATAACTTTTACACTAACTTCAGTGACAACAACGCTTGCTTCCCATGGAACTAATACTAATAATTGTGCACAGGACTGGAGTGAGGTTTAAGCTTTTTTCTGATCACCCAAGTCCTTTTAAAGAAATACTGATTTGCATAGTTTTTTGTTGAAATGAACTTCACCCCAATTTAATTCATAAGTGGATATGTTAGATAAAATTCTGTCTTTCTGGCACACACGCAAGATAATATAGAGGAGAGCACAGCAGGTGAAAGACAGACACTTCCATTGCCACCTCTCAGTCTTTTGCCATGTGGGTTGCAAAGAAAAAGCTGTTCAGATTCCAGTTAAATCAGACCAGCAGCCTATTATTCACCGAGGCAAGACATTGTCATTCGTGTCACAACAGTAAGAGGGAACAGAAAAGCTTCACCACATTTAATAGTGCCAAGTACAATCACCCAAATGACTGAAAATTCCAGACACCTGACAATTGGTGTAATTTTCATATTTCAACCATCTTTAAAATAGGCCTTCAGCTTTGAATATGTTCATCTTGAACAAGCTGTTGCAAAGACCATTTATCCTGGACATGACCACATGGTATTTTTCTCTCTTCTCAGTGTTGACAATGCTAAGTGCAGTATAATAATCTCCTTTTCTTTAACTATTTTGGCAATTTCAGATTCCTGGGGTAAAATGTAATCCCTAAAACAAGCTATGGAAATCCACTTGTTCAAGCCAACCTGCTGTCTTGGTCTATAGATAGTCTATCACAGAGTCATTTGTTGATGGAAGACTGTATTGCATTTAGATTATTTTATACAGTTTCAGTGTTTTATCAAGCTAATTTTGAAGCAAACTAGGAAATATTTAATGTTGATAGGTAGGGTGAAAAGAACTAAAATCCGCTATTTTTTTGAGTTACCATATTTTTTCCTGATGTTTCAGTAATCTAATACAGAAAGATGTAGTTTTCTATACTGGACATTGTTAATTTTTGTACCTATAAATGAATGGCTACTCATAATAATTAAATTGTACATGCCTGCATGAAGTAAAATAGCCAAAAGATGAAATCAGGCTCATGAAGAACAATTTTCACTCAAAAGATACTCACAGGTTGTAATGTGTTTTGTGATAAGCAATCACTAAGGTGAAAAACAGTGAAACAGAGAGGGGGCCCATTGCTGTCTCAGCTGTCTTCAACGTATGTGTAATGATCAATAAAATGTGGGGTTTGTTCTGAACTTAACCATCCTCCTTCTAAGTTTGATAGTTCTGTAAAGAAGAAAAGCTTAAAAACTATGTTTGTCATAACACCAGTTCCTGAAAACCTTCTTTGTCTGATTAGTTCACTACCAGACATATCATGTGCATTTTTTTTCTCTTAAATGCTCAGAGAATTTGGCTGCTTTTCATTTTAAAAGTCAAGCTTAGTTAGTTTTATAGTGGTTGAGACTAGTGGGAAAATATGAGGAAGAGTAAAAGGGTCAAGCAAATTGCAGAAGTATTTCTCCCAACAGCACTATCAGAAGCATGACCAGTTAAGGACACATTAAGACATTAAGAGAGAGGACCAGGAGAAAGGGAATAATTTTCTGAAAGACTAATGGAAAACAGAGCATTCTTGCTCCTCTCAGGCTGAACTTACTACAGAATGAAAACATATTAGTAAGTGTCATTATAACTACATTCAAGGCTTTGACTATCCAGAAAGGTTTATAGAACTAATATATGAAGGATGTTGTGAATGAGAGCCATCTTGTAGGATCCTTACTTTGAAATCCTTAAAGCCCATTCCATAGTGAATACAAAAATAACTGGCAAGGGTGCCAACTAGATCAACAAGTCTGCTAAACTGGCAGATGACCACTAAATTAGATTGTAGTTCAGTATTTTTTAACATCTCTGTCAAAGTCAAACATTCTGAAAGCCAAGCAGGCTATAAGAGCTCCAGCAAGTGTGACCAAGTGTACCCAAATGTCTGTGGGCTATACTTGACATTACAAGTTAGTGGATGCCTGCAACTGGTACAGTAAGTTTAGAATCTCGGCTCTTGGTCTTTACTTTGTCTAAGGCAAAATAAGCCAAGTGAAAGTAACAAGAATTCCAAAAAGAGATTGTATTTCTTCCTTTGCTATTAATAGTAATATGCCCACAGCAAAGACCATGATCATGGACTAGAATATTCATTATGCCAGGAGAAAACAAAGCTGGCATCACCCAAAAAACTGACAGGGCAAATCTATGGAAAGTGTGGTGGCCATGAAAAAGCCTGACCTTCCCTATGACAATGCTCACTTGCTACAAGAGTTTCAAATGTAATTGCAGAACTTTGACAATAACTTCTAAATTTCCTTAAGAGAGTTTGTTTTTCTTTTTAATAAAATATTTTCTTTCACAATGTTTTCTTCTTTTCTTGCCAGACATATGTAATATGACAATTACAGCTAGGTTTGGCTACATTAATGATTTAAATAAAATGGGAAAGAATTCAAAGCCTTAAACAAACATAAATGATAAAATGTCAGAAAAATAACAACATTTGGGTTTTTGTTTAATTTACTCCCACAAATCCCTTTGTAAGACATATATAAAAACGCTGCATATTTGACTAATTAAATGCAACTTCTGGGAATGGGGATTGCACTCCATGAACTTCAGAGGTCCCTCCCAATCTCAACTATTCCACAAATTTTCAGATACAAGGAGATAATGGAAAAAGCTAGATGCCTCACTGAGCTTATTTTCTAATAAAGTAGACATGAAGAAAAAACACTGCAAAACATTAGCTAAGGGTACAGTACTTAATACCAAAACCTGAAGTAATTTTAGACTGCAAAGATGTTGTTTAATGCTTTTTACTGTTTAATGTTTTTTAATATGGGTTGTAAAATTTATTTTCTAAAAGAATATAGCAAACAAATCCCACTGCACTCTGGCTCTTCTCAGATTTCATTGCAATCAGGAGGTTTTTTGCTTTATATGCTTCTGACTGTGTTAGTCTAGGTATCATACCAAGCTTCCAGACACACAAACTGTCTATGGTTCTCCAGGTTACAGGGATATAAAAGAGCAGTATGACAATGATAATATTGCAGAGCTATATCATAAAAAGAGAGAAAAGTAAATTCTGTGAAAGTAAGAGAGCTACATGATCCTACTTGGAAGGATCCATTAAACTTTCATGTAATATTTCTTTTATTTCTATAAAAGAACATATTGCCCTGAAACAACTAAATAATCGCTATGAGTTGCAGTATTTTGCTCTTTTTTGGATACATGACATCAGCAATTGAAGCAGTACAAAAAAGTCCTAGATTTTGCATAATCTTGTGGTTTGCAGCTCCATAGCAATTGCAAAATCAGCAGTAAACCATATATAACTCAACCAGGAAAGTCTAAGAAGGTAGCTGGATAAATTAGGAAAAGGGCTTAATTCAGTTTGCATTTTTATTTTAAAATTTTATTATTAGCAATCCTGTCCTTATGGCACCTAGTACAACTTACTTTTGCTGGATGCCATACAAAAACTAAAAAATGAGAGCTCTTACCTTAGTTTATATGCTTGAGGGAAATGCACATGGCTTTTGCACATACCCATACAAGACTTATATTAACTTGAAGCTGAAGCTATATAAATGAAGGCAAAATTTAACTCGGGATTTGAAGCCAAACATTTTCAATGATGCAGAAAGTATTTTAATTCAAATTCAGCTTTTTTTAAATAATATGCATTATTCTTATCATAAAAGTGTATAACACTGCAGCTTCATTCTACTATATCATTTGAAGACCCATTCCATTTCTTTACTTGCCTGTGTTTACCCTAAAGCAAGAGGCTATACTATCTTCTTAGAACTTTAAAAAGTGCCTATGCTACCTTCCTCCTGGCTTTTAAATCTTAATGATGACAACTTAAATCTTAATGATGACAACTTATCAAATGCACAATGTAAGCAATCAAAGACAACTTCATGGCAGTGGTGACCTTGGAACTCATATGTTTATTTAAACTCATTATAGGTGTTTGTTATTAAGGCAAATGGCACACTCAAAATTACGAACAATTTTAACATGATGTAAGGGGAACTCCCAGCAGGTAGAATAGCAAACCAAAAAAAAACACCTCTTATTATGCCTTTCCATAGAATATTTGGTCTAAAGCTCTACAGAAGAGTGTTGAAATTACAGAAGTGGCTATATTTTATTCTTCTACCATACTGCTATCAGCAAAGCCACTCTAAAGCCTGAAAAACATGTCTGACAGAGACACACAGATAGTTACATTTTTACCACTAAAAAAATTAGCTTAGAAATCTCTAGTTTCTTTACATATCTTCTCTAAAATATTGTTTACATTTTTTATATCAGCATAAAGATTCCCTGAGATAATGTTGCTGTGATATTTTAAAATTACACGTAAATCAATAAAGATATTTTTTTCATTATGACACTGTGGAATATGGAATTGCACACGCTGCCTAGATATCATCTCATCTTTTCCTGTAACAGTAAACTTAGAATGGAGGACAAGAAGAAAAGTTGCAGTCCTTTCAGTTATCACATATGTGTTAGTATGAAATTTTAGAATATTGTTATCTATTCAGTAATGTACTTCTTCATGCTTTCCATGTTTGTTCTACACAGTTTTCATTAAAAAAAAATATTATTCCAAAGTGATGAAGCAAATTTGAACTTCCAGTCAAGCTTCTCAATGCAGAACGTGTATGCAGCATGCATCCAAAGTAGGAAAATGGGGACAAGACTGATACTTGACTAAAAGCAAACAAGAAGAGACATAGACAAGGTTTCTCTAGCCTCTGCAGTTATCAAATGCAACTGAAGTCTGCACTTCTTTTCCTTGCTGGGAAGACACAGATAGCTTGTGAATTGCTCCTTTTGCGTGTCCCTTCAGGAGTGACTTGGTAGGGAAGTGAAGGGTGGTTGGAAAATACCATCTTGGAAAAAAAGTCCCACCATGTAGCTGAGTAGAAGACTTAGACAAAACTCATCCCAGCATTTTGGGGGGTTTTAAGTCTTCCATTATGTCAGTGACATTCTTCATTTTTTACTAGGAAGCTGATTTGTTACCAGGCTCTGAGTCAAGCAGTACGAGACCATCTGATGTTCAGGATTCCCCGGCACAGTTAACTGCTTCACCAGCCAATGGGCTACATGCCAGCTGGCCATTCACTGTCCTCCAGATCTTCCTGCAGTGACATCCAGACACTTTCCTCACTGTCACCATAGGTCACTGCAATATACACGTGCAACAAAGTCACCCTGTCCTATAAATGCAGTGAGTAATATGAAGTCTTTTATCACTGACTGAAACATTGCCACTGTCTCCCAAAGGATTTAGGGTAAACTCTGAGCATATTTTATGTAAATCCAGAGGACTTGGAGTCCTGTCCCCTGCAACAATTTAAAGCATTTCTTTCTGTGCTGACAGATCACAAGGAATCAAAATTCTGAGATTACTATACATAGGAAACCTGAGAAGGTCTAGGTATAATTTCAGTCTCTCTTTAAGATGATGTTGTTGACATCACTTATTTTAAATCAGATCTGACATAAATGTAAGTTTATTTTGTATTTTAAAGAATACCTTGACAATCCAATTTGCACCCAAAAATCTAGAAAGCATGTCTCATAGAATCATCATAGATTGATAGAATGGTTTGGGTTGGAAGGGCCCTTAAAGATTATCTAGTTCCAACTGCCCTGCATGGGCAGGGACATCTCCCACTAGCCTAGGTTGCTCAAAGCCCCACTCAACCTGCCCTTGAATACTTCCAGGGATGAGGCATCCACAACCTCCCTGGGCAACCTGTGCCAGTCATTCACCATCTTCACACTACAGAATTTCCTCTTAATGTCTACCCTAAATCTACCCTCTTCCAGCTCATTACCCCTTGTCCTATCACTACACACCCTATAAAAAGTCCTTCCCCAGCTTTCCACCTTCAGACACTGGAAGGCTGATGTAAGGTCTCCCTGGAGCCTTCTCTTCTCCAGCATGAACAGCCCCAACACCCTCAGCCTGTCCTTGTAGGAGAGGTGTTCCAGCCCTCTGATCATCTTTGTGACCCTGCTCTGGACTTGCTCTAAGAGGTCCATCCTTGTTGTGCTGGGGGCTCCAGAACTGGACACAGGACTCCAGGTGGAGTCTCATAAAAGTAGACTAGAGAGGGAAAATCACCTCCCTCAACCTGCTGGCCCTGCTTCTTTTCATAGAATCAGAGAAATCCACCAAATTCTACAACAAATTCTACAAGAAATGCAATACGGAGTTCAAATTCCAGGCAAAATATTATACCATCAGAACCAAACAGTGAGTTGTGCTGACAATGTTTTTTAACAAATAGTTAATACACATTAAATGCAATAAAATTTTGCAGGCTTGTGGTTGTACTGTTCATACATTTTAATCAATTCAATTAGTAGAGTCAGTCGTAACAAAAAGACTGATCATTTTGTTGTGTTGAAGGAGTTGGGAAAGGTTAGGGAAAAGGTTTAGAGTTTGAAACGCTTTATCTTGATGTGAGCAAAATGCTACACTGACACCAAACCTATTTGGTGTTATAGTAATTCAAACAAACTTCTGTTCCATTTAATGTAAAACACGTGCCTCCTGCCCTCATGTCCTTTACACTTGCTTGGTTCTATCACTCTAGTGATCATTTGAGTACTAGTGGATAAAAAAAAAAAAAATCAAAGATTTTTTGCAGATCACCATTAGGAAACCATAGTACAACTCAGGGAAAATGCTCAGAACTGAACTATTCTGATTCTAAAAATAAGAAGGAGAAGCTAAACCAAATAATTCAAACAGTAAATGCTTCAAGATGCAGACAAAAAACAAAGACATTTCCACCACATAAAAAGGTGAGTAATGCTGCAAACTCATCAGGAAAACAATGTATTTCTTCCCATATGTAAACATAAATGCAACAGACAGAAATTACAGGTAGAGATATGCAGGTATACCACTAATATTGATTTCCAGTAAAATCAAGTCACTTGAAATGTGCAGGCAGGAAGGAAATAAATCAGTACATTTCTCAATCATTTAATTCTTAGGAAATTCATTAATTTTTAAAAAGGAAAAGAATTAAGTCAAGAATTATGAATCTCAGATGGTAATGCTGTTTCCTGAGCAAGCCAGTTATTGTTAGCACTTACCATGCTGAGCCCATTAGAAATTAATTTTTAAATGAAAAAAATAGAAGGCAGCTTTGCAAGGCGATTAAATCAGATAATTTCTAAGAAGGACAGGATGTTTCCCCTATTTGTTCCAATAAGGTAATAGCTTTTCTCTTGGCTGTTTCAAATGTACAAAATCAGGATGAAATTTTCTGCATTCTTATAAAGAATTGAATTTCCAAGGGGTTAAAGGGAAATTTACACTTACCCCATGGACTGTTTGAAAACTAAAATCTTGTCCTCCATTTTTTTCCTTAATTAAACATGAGAAAAATTAAAAATGAGAAATTACTGGCTCAACTAGTGACATGGATTCTTTAGTGCAAGGTAAAAAAAAACCAAACAAACAAACAAAAAAAAAAAAAATCAAGAAACCCTAAAGGATACGAGATGTTCTGCAAAGACAAAACCGTACCTATTCTATGTTTTGCATGCTTTGAAGTATTTTGAAGTCTAAGAATGCCTCCTGGGAAAACTGAAAATAATGCCCCAAGCAAATAAAGCCATTTACTCTGTGTAACTTTTTTTGGCTGTGTATCACAAGGGTGTATTAGAAAGAAACAGTTTAGAAAAAGTTAGAACAGATTGTAGATTGTAGGGATTATATGATAAACTATGAGTTTTCTCACAACATGTTACTAGTGTGCACATTCTCTTGGTTTGTTACAGATAGGTTCCTGTTTAGCCAAGCATAACACATTCCCCATTATTGCTGCCCCTTATCCACTCTGCAGAATCAAAGGGAACTTTGAGGGACACCCTCCTGTGATTTGCTGATTGTAACCAACATCCAGTAAATTCTCTAGGAGTTAAAAACACTTGACTCTAAAGAAGAGCACTGCACCACATCAGACTCAAAGGGAAAGAGTTAAAGATACAATAAAAATAGAGAAAAAGACAGTTTATTTGAAAAGAAAGAGTAGCTGGAAGGTCCATGAGCTATAATTCAGAACAATTAAATTCAGCAGTGATGCTTCTCTCACTTAAAAGGAAATTGCAAGAACTACAATCTCTTGCACAGCAGTTTTGCAGCTGTGGTGTAAAATTTTAAATGTGTTTCACAGTCAGCTTTTTAAATATATTGCAATGTGCATTAAAATCCACAAAATAAAAAACTCCAGTTTTTCCTCATATCTAAATATATATATGAAATATTTCTTTATACATCTCCTGTCTGGCCTGAGAATGGAGAACAGTAAATCAACTGTCTCAGATTATCTTCAATCTCTTATGAAGCCAGTTGAAGGATGTTCCTGTAGTTTGCAACTCATCCACTAAGGACAAAGTACATGAGGACAGAATTTGCCTCCTCAAATCACACAGGGAATCGGTACCAAATATTAGTACATTCTCAGACTGTCACCTTCACGCTGTAGGAAAGCCATTTAATGCAGGAATCGTGTTGAATTTCTTGGTAAATGGATTTAAGAAGAATTATTCTTCTGATGAGGAAAAGCCAGTCCTGTGTGCTACTATGGATAGATCCCCACTTATGACAGATCTGCAAGATGCAAGTGGCAAAGAACCTGCAGTGACTGCACACTGAACACAAGGATATTTCTGCAACAAGCTAAACATATGAACACAATCTGAGGTCTGCTTCACAAGCTTTACCTCCCCTCTAGTTCCTCATTCAAGCTTTCTTTGCAGATGGAGGCAGAAGGAAAACAAGGAAAGCCCTGGGAAGTCCCTTTTGTTGCACTGCACAACCACTGCAATTCACCACTTTTGCAAAGACTACAAGCGTATTCATTTTGAAACATATTCCTGAAAAGTGCAGTCTGTAGTGGAGAAGCTGAGGGAAAAAAGCCTGCTTTTGAGCTCACCCGAGTTTATTTTACACCAGTATAATTTAATTACCCAGGGAAGTTGTGAATGCCCCCACTGGAAGTGTTCAGTAGCAAGTTGGATGGGGCTTTGAGCAATCTGTCCTTGTGAGAATTGTTCCTGCCCATGAAGAGGGGATGGAACTAGATGAGCTTCAAGGTCCCTTCCAACCCAAACCATTCTTTGACTAGACAGGTATGACAAGGGTTTCCATTCGGAAGAAAATTGTTTTCTAGTTCTTGTTTTATTTTCTAAAGGCCTAAGTCTGTATAACTGTTTATATCACTGCATTTTAAGGAATCCATCATAACAGCCGCTGAGTGCAGGTAATTAAATTCATGTATCAATTTAGTCTGCCTACACTATGAAAGGAAAACTTCCCATCCACTTTCTAACTCAGCAGAAGCAGAAAACCATACTAACAGCTTGAGTTAGAACACAAAACCAAATCCACATCTGTAAATTATCCTGTTAACACAAATCGTTGTTCTTGTAACTTAAGCAAAGAGCATGGAAAGGAATTATGTAACACACAAGGCAAACAAATCACATGTACATAGTAACAATGAGACTGGCATAGAAAGCGTGTAAAACATGCCGAGAGAACTTAAAATGTTTCACTTCCCAGGCTTTGTAAAGGAAACGAGAACCCATACAGAAATTTTCCTTGTCAATAAATGACCAGCTATGAGCAATGGCAACCAATGTCCCCACAGACCATCACTTTTCTACTGTCATGAATCACTGGGAAAAAATACAAGGGAGGGGGGCAGGGGTAAGCTTTCACATTATCATAAAAGTGAATAGAAAACTATATGAAACTAAATTTTATATGATTAACAGCTTCATAGAGAAAACTGAGAAAACTGCACATGCTCCACTTAATTTTTATGGAATATTTAATTCTTTACTTTAAAGAAGGTTGACTAGTATAAGATGAAAGAACAGATTACTGCCTGTTACTTTCAATTAATTTCCTACATAAACCTACATGTCTAATGGATGTTTGCTCATTTCAAACCAATGCATATAAGCCAGATATAAAGTGCACACATTTTTCACTTGTTTTTACAGATATGTCTGGCTAATATTTGGTTGCAAACTGTAGACCATTTATTTTCTTTTTCTTACTTCTTTTCCCATGAATATCCATTTTGTACAAATCAGATTCCAAATACCTTGAGCTGTAAAATTCCTTAAGTGACTCTGAGCTGTCCCTAACTCACACAGGATTTTAAATTTTCACAGCCTAAAAGCAGGAAGAATGTCCCTCTACACACAAGCCAAATAATTCATAAATCTTACAGGAATCTTGCTTATATTTGGGTTTGTACTTATTGGCAAGAACCAATGCTGTGAAGGTTATCTGTGCAGGATTTCTGAAAATCAAAGGAAAAGACAGCAATCCCTGTTACCCTTCTCCTAGAGGTGCCATACCCTATGTACCACACTTACGAAGAGATTTTGCTGCACCCAATTCACAAACTACATGTAAATTGTAAGATTACATGTGTATTGTTTAAAAATTCCTGGAAAACACACACAGTTAATTTCAAAATGGGATAATTTCTACATTACACTGCATTAATTTTCAATTAAATTCTCAAAGAAGAATATACAAACAAGTGTACTTGTAACTATGCTGTTATTTTCTATGTAGAACAATTGCTAGAACAAGCAGATTGTTAGTACAAAGAACTTCAGATGCTGTCTTAACACCTATGACTTCTTTACACACAAAAGTACTTTACACACCTTTGAGGGCAGGACCCATCTTTCAACATGAGAGACCTACATTTAAGTAGATTGACAGGCTCAGAGAGCAAAGCTCCTTAAACTTACTGTTAAAAGTATTTAAATCATTATAGTGTTTACACATGCCAACTGCTAATTGACATAACAGAAATAATATATTGTCTGTTGACCAGGAAACATACTTCAGATTAAGTGTTAAGAGCTATCCCACAGCTAATAATAGTCATTACTACACAGAAGTGTATGAATACTTGTCTTTCATTCCTATTTTGCATGAAGTCTATATTAATCAAAATAGTCAGATATTGGTTCAATTAAATTTATACAAATCCTCTGTAAAGTTGTATATTCTAAATATTAACCTTGTTAAACAGCATGAGAAAAATAATAAATAAAACCACCAAAAAAGCCCCAGAAATTACAGAAATAATAAAAACATGGCATTAGAAAACCCTAAACTACTGTACATTCAGGAAAATTTATTTATGTGGAGATGGTCTACACATTTTTTAACAGCATCTGTTCAGAATTCAAAGGCATTTGAGTACTAGATTTTTCTCAAGAAATTACTTCATGCAACATTATTGTATCATATTTTTCATTATCAAACTGTGCAACAGATTTAATGACATACAGCAACTTGACATCCCACATACAGTTTTAGTCATGATTCAAGGGCCTACTAAACACACCAAATCTACAAAAACAGGGAGATTTAGTGCTACTAGAGATCAAACAAGATTAATACAAAAATTTAAAGAACATACTCCCTCTTCATGGCAGACTCCCATTTGTGTCCTTTTGCTCTCTAAGGTGGGGGGCAGTAATAGAGCTGAAGAGAATACAATAATGAACAATACTGCATGAAGAGTGAAATACTTTAAAATACTTTAATCTTAAAAGGTTTACTACTACAGCAGTTTCTCTCCAAGATCCATTGCATTTGATTCTTTTATGAAGGACTCAGCAACATCTTCTTTTGCCATGAGTATGATTAGCTATTCAAATTTATTGATCTGAAAAACTGATAAGCTGTGGTGAAGACTTTGCTGAACTTTTCAGATTTATGATGTACCCTGCTCAAGCCATATTTCTAGAGAACATGCAGAAAGTGCTGGAGTGAACAAGACTCCTCAATAACAGCTTATCTTACACTGCAGTGTAATAATAGGGCCAGCAGATTTCTGTTAACTGAAATCCTTAGTCCTTGCATTTGGAATGAATACCAGGACTCACAGAGCATTCATTGTGTAGGCGTAGGAGTTCCAGCTTTCCAGCCATGTCCATCATGTCCCTGTACCTCTAGAAATAATTTCTCTCCTTCAACTGATTAAAGTTATAAATGAAAGGTCTCCATTACAGTACAGTCCTATAAATTTGTCCCTACCAAGTCTTTTTTTAAAAATTCACACCCCTTGTGGCATACAGAAACTATGACCAGCACAGAATGAGTCTTCTGAGTGACATGCTGCTAAGCCATATGGCTTTTGATAAGTTCATAGAATCATAGAATGATAGAATCAGCCAGGTTGGAAAGGACCTCTGAGATCATCAAGTCCAACCCTTGATCCACTACCATCGTCGTTACTGAGCACTGAGTGCCACATCAGTCTCATCTTAAAAACCTCCAGGGACAGAGAATCCACCACCTCCCTGGGCAGCCCATTCCAATGCCTGATCACCCTCTCTGTAAAGAATTTCTTCCTAATATTTAACCTAAACCTCCCCTGGCAGAGGTTCAGACCCAAGCTTAAGACCACTTTAAAAAGTGGGCACAGTTCACTTGCGTTTCCCAGGTAGATACATCCTCTGATTCTTCAGATTACTTCAGTGCTTTTGAAAACTTTACCCTATGACAGAGCAGATCAATGCAATGAACCAAGAAAGCAGCAGATGAAATAGGACATATGAAGTACTCTTTCGAAATAGAGTAAATGAGCATGAACATCTATCTCTTTGCTTCTAAAGTAGGCTATGGAAAGAGATGCTCCCTAATTATCTGCCTGCTTCACAGCTGAGGACATGCAAATAAGAATGTTATACGTTTTGATGTTATATGTGTATAGAATGTATAGAATGCTATGTTATATATAGGTGATAATGTTATACCATCACAAAAGAGAAGAAAGATAAAGGGAGACTCATCAAGATAAGCAATGGAAACAAGAGTGGGAGTAAAACAGAAAAAAGGAAGCACAGAGAGAGGGGAGAAAAAAAAAACAGTAAGGAGTGGTCAGTAGCGAATGAGAAAGCAATAGATACGAGGGGGGGGAAAAAGAGTGTACTGAAAATGGGAAATACAAAAGTTGGGAGATTAAAACAGGAATAACCACACAATAACTCCACGGAATTCTCCTTTAGGACTTTGATCCAAATCATATTATTACTTTGACACTAATGGGCTTTGGATTAGGCAAGCAAGCACCCCAGAATATAAGTTTATTTATTTATGCAGAGCGAGTATCTTCTTGTTTAATTCAGCACTGGCTATCAACTGCAAAGCATCCTGTGCACATATCTTAAATAGTAGGGGTTTTTTTGAACCATGCACAGTAGTGTATGAAAATGCTATGTGTCAAATTCTTACCCCATTTTAGTCATCTCCAACAAGAAAGCATGCACTGTTGGATCAGTAGGGCCATGTCTCTCAGCTTGCATTATTATAAACACACTTACTTTAAAGAACCCTCAACAGGTGTTACATCCAGCTGGTGAAACAGCCTCCTGTTGCCAAAAGACACCTCAAATGCATGAAGCAGATTAACCTGTTCTACAGCTGAATGCATCCACACAACTAATGAGTGAAATAAAATACCTGAAAAACTATACTTACTGTTGGTATGATCCTTAGCCAATATGCAGGATATAAATATGCTTTAATGTTCTTCTTATAAGCTGAGCCTTTATTCTTGCAGAATGCATTAAATAGGCTAGTTTCTAAATTGAGCATCTCAAGGGAGATGCATCTCCTGAAGCATTTACTCACCGACACTAACAAGATGTCTCCCCAGTTTAGAATTAAGTTTTATAAATGTGTGAAAATTCTTTATGGATGTATTTGTTAACAACATGAGATCTTTTTCACACCTGTAAAGGCATTTAATAATCCCTGGGGAGAATTTTTCCCATTTCAACAAGTAAGGCATTATATTTGCTTTAAGAACATATCTTTCTTTGCAAGAAAATTGAGACAATTTGGTGGAGTTGCTTACAATTCAACTTAATTAAGCTTATTTCCAGTCATTATAAATCAGCGAGGTGGCATGAAAAAATACTGCTTGGCATTTCAAAAAACTAATTGGCTCCTGGATGCAGGCAGAATGATGCAGGGTATATGCAGCCAATCGCAACAGAGAAAAAGTGTATAAACACTCAAAAATTAAAGTTTTTCTATTGACAGAACATTCATTCCACATAACATGAGCTTTCCTTGTAACTAGCTTAAATCTTTCTTAAATGTAACAATTCTGATTTTTTTGAGGACTGTATTTGTCAAAATATTATTACACTGTTCAGAGAAAAAAAATATGTATAATACTTGATTACATCCAAACCTGATTTGGCCCTCACACTACTACCTTGGGAAACCAGTCTTCTTAATCACATAGTCCTCTTTGTGAAAGAGCTCATTGATAGAATCTTCTCCTTTTGTAAACAAAAGCCAACTACTCTTCAGCATGACAACATATTCTATTATGTCCATGCCTAAGACAGGAGAACTGAAAAAAAATTCTCTTTACAGAGTACATTATACATCCCATTTCAATAGTACATCAGTTTTTCACTGTATTAAATTATCTACATGATATATTGGTCGATATTATGTATCATGTATTCATTCCCCTGCAGCAGTTTCAGATTCTGTTCCATTGAATAATGTAATGCAACTGTCAGTTCTTGTCCTGCATCACTTTATTTCGTATCACATTACTTCATCCTATACATGGTTCTTTCCCCATTATGGCAGAGCTGTAATATATGAATCACCATAACTTCGATGTTCTCTCAATATTCTTTCAACTTCGATGTTCTCTCAACATGTTCAATGTCCCTTTCTTTGTATAAAATTACTGGTGAAAGAAATAAGCACAGAATGTTGCAGAGTTACTGAGTGCCCCTTCACTACACACTACCATAGCTGGATTTTCATGTGATTTAATACTGCTCATCTTTACACCATGCACTGATAAAGTAAACAAAAGGAAAACTATTGCATGTGAAACAGATGTTTTAAGAGGCTATTATTTCTGCAAGTATTCTTCAAAAGCTAGTATAATAGCCCAGTGTTTCTGTATGTTAATAACTAGAGAATGATCTATTAATAACTATTCCATGAATAACCAAGATCTCATTAGAATTATGAATCATAGAATATGAATTAGGTGAATGAATCTTTTGATAGTAATACACCCTCCGGGACTTGTAGAATAGACCACCTTTCCTCAGACAGGAATTGTTCCTTGAGGCACAGATTTTTCTAGAGCCAACATGAGCAAACTGTTGCTAAAAACCACAATCCCTGGCAATTTGGGCTGCAAAGAGATGAAGAAAGCAGCAAAGGAACAAAATACAGTAAACTAGCATCGAATTGAAAAGTAACAGAGATTATGAGACATTTATTCATCCACCTAATGATGATAACTGATTTTTGACCCAAAGTTGCTCCAATTCAAGTAACAAGGTGAGGAATGTTGAATGACTTAAAATTTATTTTTTTTTTAGATTTGCAGATGAAAAGTTGGAGGAAGATAAAAGATAAACTATTTTTTTGTTTCTTTTCTAATCTTATCTCTTTTGTGGTGAAAACGGTTTCACTAAATCTTTATGAGAAGGCTGAGTGTAGGTGCTTCTAAACCCAAACTCCTCTCTAAGTATTCTATACAGGGTTTCAGCATAGAAAGAGGCTTTGTAACTTTGTTCTTCAAGTTTATAAACTATGGTCTCAGAAAGAGCTGAGATTAATTAATTTAACAAAATTTCTCCATTTTGGTAACCCTCTTTTAGAGGAAAAACTATTATTAGCTTTAGATACTTCTAACTACAAGTTTAAGAGATGATCAAAGACACTGGGCGTTTCTCAGATCCTTCATCTTTCTTAAAAATAATGGTCTTTGACTAGCACACATTTAAAGGAAAATTATTAATTACATAGTCAAGCCACTGTCAGTCACAGGCTTATTCCTGTTTCTACTGACTGTATGTGATAAAGGCTACTGTACAAAAAAAAAAAACCTAAGAGCAGCTTGGCTAGTAATTAATTAGCTGAACCAGCTTTGCTAAGATGGGTCATGCACTTATCTTCCTAGTTCCTTAACAGAATTGTCTGATCAGGTTTGCAAATAAGATGTCTGTAGTGAAAACACAAACCAATAAAGAGTTGTAGTTGTAGTTCTATACTAAGTCACCAGATGGTATTTATATAGGAAAAGAAAAAATTAACATCTATAACTTATATTTATTTAGTTAATGTATTCTGAACCAACAAGACTGACTATTTCACAAACTTGCAGATGTCTTTCCATGCATTGACCTAATTTACAGATTTAAGAGAGCTAACTCTCAGATGTTTAGAAAGGAAGAGCACATAGGTTTATCTTCCTGTTTTGTAAAAATGTAATATTATGTGACACATAGCCTTGTTCATTTCAGATATTCTGTACATGTAATATATTATAAATGAAAAGGTATTAAACGAGTAACACAGTCTTAACACCATAGAGATCTGAACCTGTATGTTCTGCAAGACCATGAATTTTAAATAAACTGTTCTCCAATTAATTGATGAAGATGCTAAAAAAAAGTAGCAAATACTTTCGCTAGCAGTCACCGCAGAAGTTTTCTCTTCGTGACGCAAGTAGCCTCTAAGATTGAAGATTGCTTTCTGAAGGTTTTCCTCACCATTCAACCATGACTAACCCTACATGGCATTGTCATGAGGTTGAGATGAGACATGGAGGCATACAAAAGAGACTCAAACCACAAAAAACCTCTACTATTTTATATCCAGTGTAATGTCACTTTTTTTTTCTTATTGCAGTCATGACAAGCACTAAAAGCACATTTTTATTATGGTATTCTTATTATAAAATATGCTCATATTTTCTCATTATAGCACACCATCATATATTGTTCTTTTTTCCTTTCACAAAAAAAAAGTAGCCTGTTTTTCACTATGATAATTGGTTGTAATCTTGAGGATATTATTGCTATTACTTACCACCTAACCTAAAAGTAGGTTGGAAGAGTTGGGGAGAAAAAGGGAGCAAGAAAAGAGACCCTTCAAATTCAGTTTGAAGTAAGGAAGACAAGGTTTGAAGAATGAAACCTGCAACTTCAGCAGGGGCATTCTGTGGTTGAAATTTGGCATCAAATGAAGCACCTATGAGGAAAAACAAGAAGCTCTACTCTCTGAAGGGCTCAGGCTTCCCGTCTGAGCCAAAATACATTCTCTCCAGACTGCACAGAGGAACAACAATGGATCACACACACTTGATCCCCTTTGTTACTTTGTCATGCCAAATCTGCATGCCTAGAGAATTATTAACATCCAGGAGTCTGGTACTTTTTTAAAAGTAAAAAAATCAGTTACTGTGGGGAAATTTACTTTTAAAGTTTACACACTATGGTCTGGTAGCCATGCAGCTCCTGCTCTTGTTAAATGAGTATAGAACTAGATTGCAACCATCAGGTACCAATTCAAGTTAGATTGATATTACAAAAATTAACTTCACCTAAGAAGTACCATATTTCTGCTTTCTGATATCACGGCTATACCGCAAAACAAGATTACAACCACTGAGAGATAAAAAAAAAAAAACGAAAAATAAAATTAGAGAAATTCAAAGAAAACAGTTTCACAGGACTGGTCACAGGAACAAGGTCACATGCTTTTTGAGATCCTGGTGATAATTTCCACACATCTGGGTGAAGCTGAAGAAGCAGGGGACCTGTCATACTACCAACAGGTCAAGTGGCCCACACCACCCAGAGCCCATCTCACATTCTGAGGGGAAATTCTTCACCCCTGCAGTCATCTCACCTTTAATAGATATGTCCTGAACCCATCTCACAGTGACAGGAAGGCATAACTGCTTTTGGTGAAACTGTCACAGATCCTAGGCTGAAGCAGCAGAGCAAGTCCCAGTTTTTCAGACAGCAGCTACAACAGGATAGTATTTTCAGATATACCTATTCAATTCCCTTTCAGGATTTACTACACTGGGATCTGGGTCGTATCACCTACGCAAAATGGTAGCCTTAGCAGAAACTCAGTAGAAAGAATAATTTCTATAAAGCCTTAATATGTGCACAAAACACCTGTGTTTGGGAAAAACAATGGTTCTCAGTGGTGTACAGCAATATCTGCTACCATAAGGGAATCCATCAAATATTATTATCTTGTTTAGGAAAAAACAGCCTTTTATAGACTGTAAGAGTAACTGGAACACACATAACTTATTCCAATTAGCTGGAAGTCCTGACATAGCAGGTGGCAGCAGTGCATCCATTACTATAATGTGGAAAATATATGGTGCATGGCAACAGGCAGTTGTATTTGTCTTGATTATGGAACCTGAAAACAGTACTTCCTATCTGCTGTGGAAAATTCACTCTTTCTGACCCTAGCACGGAAACAAGCCTTGAACAACATATACAGGTGACACATTCATGTTTCTTCTGCTAAATGAATTTTAGGGCTATGACTCATTTATGCAGAGAATTGTGTTAATTACCCACGACCTCTAGACAATTCCACCATAGGATGTCTGGATCTAAATTCTGCCTGATGCCTCAAACATGCCTTTGTGTCAACAGGAATTTTATGAACAGAGAAGTTACTGCATCACTCTCATTGATGCCTAAAAGATGGGAGATCAAACACTACTAACCAGATCCACATTTTCTGCAGCCTCCTATTGTTGAACAAAAAAAATTCTTTTTACAATTGGAAATGATTCTTGCCATACAGTTGAACAAGACATTAAAATCTCTAAAGAAAGAAGGACCCTGATGCTCTCACTGACCCTTTGGATAAGCCATATATTACAGCAGAGGATGACAGTGTTGCAAGTACCTGGCCCAAGAGCAATAAATGTAAATCCCTTTTTAAGTAGCAATTACAGAATATTATTCCTTATCCATTAATTCAAAACATATTTTACTCAAGATTGTTCCTGACCCTACAGGAGGCAGGGTGGAATTCTTAATTTTCTGATGGGAAGCCTGAGCACCACAATCTAACTTGCTTCCCAGAGGTGCCATATGGAGGGTGCCAGAGCACAGGGAGATCTCTGTTTCCACTCTATGCTTAACACTAGTCCTGCCAGACAAATAGTCTGTGTGAATACACTCATTCTGTGGGACTTATAAACAGCTAAAATCATGTCTTTACAAACAAAGGTAGCCTTTGAGCTAAGACAACAGATTTGAAACACAGAAAAATGCAGTCTGATTGTTCAGGATGCCCGAGATCAAAACCTGCCTAGTTAAACATTTCATTGGAATAGCCACATCAGTCATCCTTTATTTTTATTCCTACGTTCAAGATGTAGATGACATAGTAACAGCATTGTCTTAATTTTTGCAATGTCTTATTAAAAGGATATATACAGACATGCATGTGTCATGACTGAAGACTATCTTACTTCAAAGGGTTATAATTTTGAGCCCAGTACAGGCAGCCAAAAATGATAGTTGAAGACAGCTGATCATTTTTCACACAACCAGGCACATCTCTTAGCAAAGGGCTGGTATCATTGCTGAGGAAACTAGTGTATCTGGTATGTTCAGACAATTCTATGGATAAAGAATTCCAGCCTCCCCTTCAGACTCTGCTTTCCTTTAGGGAAACACATTTACCACACCTAAAAAAGACTGATCTGGTCTCATGTAGGTGTTTTTCTTTAAAAAAAAAAAAATAAATTTGTATTTACAAAAGATGTGAAGCATTACTTTCTTCTCTCAATAAAGAATTTTTGATCAAAGAAAAGAAAATCAATGTATAACTATCTTCCATTTAAAGTAATTTTCCCTGATAGGGACTAGATAAATGACCAAAAATTGTAAGTATAATAATTTTGTTTCACATGCATGAACTAGTATATGGGACAGCTAAATGACAAGTGGTATCATCATCATACCTACCAAGCTGAAACACAGTGTTTTGTTATTCTTACTAAACACTTGTGGGGGAAATTTTAATTATGAAAGCAAAAGTGGCATGTCAAAAGCATTCTGCTATAGGAAGTCTTAAAAGAAAAAAGGACAAGAAATAGTCTTGTGCATTATTCATTTAAATAAAATAAAAATTTAAAAAAGACAATGCTGAAGAAAACAAGAAAAATTATGCATAAATAGAAGTCCATGCAAACTTTCAGCCAGGTGTTTAGCCTGTTGCTTTAATTTATATTTAAGATACAAAGACATCTTAATTAAATTAGCATTTATATAGAGTTCTCAATTAAATGGAACATTTAAGAAATGCTCAGAGTATAAAATTACATCTAATGCTAAAATACCTGGATAAGATTTCAGGATGTGTACCTGTGACTTCATATCTACATAATTCATTTGACAATCCTAGCAACAGTGTTTACCATGTGCAATTTTTATTCCCTAGAGACTCTATTGCTATATGCAACTCCCAAGAACATCGAACAAGCAGTAGTTTAGTTTCAGTGAAGGCTCTTTATCTTCTTTCTTGAATTAAACAGGAATGTCCATGTCTTGTGTGGCATTAGCTTCCCACTATCATTCCCAGTTTGGGTTGCTGGTCAAGCTGAAAGCCAGGCATTCACTCACTGATATATCAGTAATGCTCTCCTAGTTTTGGGGCTTGTGACAATGAAGAGCATATTTTACCCAATGATGCAGCCACACTTTTGATTAGGTAACTCTCTCTGACATTTGAAGGGTCCTACATCTTCAACAGATCTGGCAGAACAAATGTTGTAATAAGCAATTTAGATAACAAGCTGAACTGCCAATCTTCCTGGAAGGTACTTCCATTAAACACTTTAAAATATACCTTCTGACCACCTCTATGAGAAGAGGGTCTGAGCTAGATGTTCCTGGCACCTAATACAAGACCTCACTTGACATACATCCCCCTGTATCTCCTGGTATAGACACATCTCATTGCTAGGTCTGGTGAAAAAAGTGTGGTGCCCTGAAAGCCATGGCTGACAGCAGCGTGAGTTAGTGGAACCTTGCTCACTCAGCCACTGCTTTATACACAGAATGTAGAACCCTCATAACATGGTGAAGTTAACCCATATATAATTTTCTTATTTTCAGAGTATCTGGGTAATCATGTCAGCAAGAGTTTTATATGCATGCTATCTGCCATGGAGGAGGCAAGAGGTTCTTCTTCTGTATGGTGTTTAGTGTTACAGTATATGATGTTTAGGTGAGTTTGCCTTTATCTGCAAGTCTCAATTGTATTAAAAAAAAAAAAAAAAGAAAAAAGCTGCTTACTGGTTTTATTTTTTTGTTATTTTCCTTTCACCTAATGCTTAGGGCTAACATTTTTAGAAGCTGGTGACCCACATTTGATAAGCAGTCTCTTCATTTGTACGTCGTATTTACCTTCATTGTTTTACTCTTGTGATAAATACTACATAGCAGATAAATCACTTTAATTTCATTAAGGAGTTATCCACAGGACTGTAGAAGTAAACTGCAACAGTCTGTGTATATTCAAATTAGAACTAAAATTTTGAGTCAGCAATGCAGAGTGCTAGTGATAACACTACCTGAAGACTTGAGTCTGAAAATGCAAATGAAAAAGAAAAAAGTAGGGAAACAGAGTATCCTCTCCTTTCAAATCTGCTACAAACTTGGTATCCATTTTCTAGAATACTACTAATAAGCCATGAACTTACTGAGAAATGGTAATTGGTTTTACCCTTACTAGAATTTAATACACTCAATCAGATAATTAAAATAGCAAGGCTGCAAGGTAAGTGTTCTACAGGGTCCTTGACTGACTGCCTACAAAAGAAAACAGGGACACAACACCACACTGATCTAGAACTAAAATAGAATGGCTTAACATGGCAATACTTCCAGACTTCTTAAAAAGGCTTATCTATAAACATCAGATGTACACCCGTAAATTTTAAATACTGTATCTTCACTGTCCGTTTCTAGATGCTTGAAAATTATGCAATATAGCCCAGAACATTTGGATTGATGTCTCTGCTGAAACCAAAGACAAGAAACATTTTATAACTTTCTAAGTGACTGTCCAAGAATATTTAATGGGTTCCAATGAAGATGTAACAAACATATATCTAATGTAATGAAAGAAGCTGTGCCCCAGCTGTGTTTATTAGAAAATACATCACTACTAAATCTTAATCCATTCTATAGGAAAATAAGCAAAAGAGGTGTAACTGTTGCAAGAAAAATAGCTTTATTATAATAAGATCTAAGAATATATTTATTTCAGAATTGGATTAGAGATATGACAATCTGTGCCACATAGCAAAAAAGGTCTGTGCCATTGATCAAGGAATCTAAAATTTGATAAAATGTGTGTCTACAGAAGGATCGTTTCATAAATGCATTTAAGTGAATATGATGTAATAAATTGAGCCTACAGACATGTGCTGAATAAATATTTATGACAGCAGTAAAATGTGCCAGTGGTATTTATTACTTCAGTTTTCCCCATGACAGGTAATGACTTTTTTCCCTTCTAATTACAATGCAACATTACATCTTTATTTTTAGTTTTCCTACAGCATATATGTACCAATCATATACTGTATGAAAAAATGACATTTAAAAAATGCCACACAAAATTCAAAACCTGCAGATCTCCAGTCCAAGTGAACATGTTTCCCTATCAGAGAATACAAATTGACCTAGGACCTCAAAAACTACTAAAATACCCTATTCACATCAAGTTTCTATTAGCTAAGAGTAAGCGCCCTGACTACTCATCTCTTTCTGCTATCAGTGAAGAAAATTATGAAGATGCTAAAGAACAAAAGAATGGTGATTCAAATTTTATGCCTTGCTCTGAGGTACTAAAATTATACTTGAGTGACCTAGAGATTTTGTAGTGAACAAATTCCATCCAGACCCCTTTTATGCATACTGTTAGAGAACACTCATCCCTTGGACTGTTCAAAGTAAAATCTGGATTTTGAAAAACAGTCTTCAACCCCATCCTCTGGCAAATCTTATTTGCAGCCCCTCCTCTCTACAGAGATCCCTCATGTCAATGCAATATGAAACAGGATTTCAGTACACGAGGAACAGCTTATTAATTTTACACAGCTCTTGAGCTATTTTGAAACCTACCCTGGAGAGTACTGTCAGCAGTAGAGAATGATTATTTCCTTAGCTTTCTTGTCTTTTTCTATTCGATGCATCTGCTTAGCACAATAGGCTCACAAACCTGACTAAAATTTCTAGATGCCACCATTATACAAACAAATATATTAAAAATTTTAACATCTATTAATAAATAAAAGACACAGAATGTAATGTATTACTCGGGGAAAAAAATCCATGAAATTATGAAAGAAAGTTAATGCTGACCTTCTGTCTGTATGTTAAATCTTCACATCTATTGGCATTGCAGATGGTAAATCACACAGCCTCACTGCAAACTAAAATGCCTGGTCCCAGTCATTCTCACAAATAATGGCTTGTGAAATCATTCTGATGAACTGCTAATTACCCTAATCGTCTTAAAGTAACATATGAAAGCAACTAATCCTTTCAAACAAAGCTAGATGTGTCTTCACTAAAAGAAATCCTCTCCCTATTCACATTCACTTATGGGATAGAGAGAAAATGCTTCTCCTAGTGATGTCAACATTTAAACATCCAGAACAATTACTTGGAGAGGGAACATTTAAATAGCAAACAGTATCTGTAAAATAAAGTGACACGATGTGAAGCCACCGGTTCAAATCTAGACTCAATGCATTATGACTGCCCTTCTCACTTAATAGACATCAGATACCACAAACAACTGCAATTACAAGACAAGTGGAGAACAATATTTAGGGAACTGCCCCCCATATGGCCCCAAAAATGACAGGGAGTTTGGAAAGATCTGACTTATGTCAAAAGACAGGCAAGGCTCATCTGTGAAGGCATGAGAGCTCTAAGTTCAGTGTACTGGCATACACAAAGATCAGTATTTTATGCCTTGTCTACATTTAAAATAATTACAATAGCTCTATGAAAATGAAACCAAATAACAGCAAATATTCTGTGCTAAAAAAAAACAAAACAAAACAAAAAAAACAACCACTAGTTTTCAGAGGGAGAAAATATTCCAGCTTTTTTTTTTTTCTTAAACAAAGGTATGCTTTGCCTGCTCGACCCATTTTCCCTGTCTTCCTCCCCTCCCCCATTTGCCTCATCCTTTTTCTTTTTTTTCACCAATCATTTCTATTAATCCTACAGTATGACATGCACACCGAAGGAAGGAAGAATGGGATTTGTTCTGTTACTGTTACATTGTTTTAATGGTCCTGGGTCTTAGTACTAGCACAATACAACAGAATGAACCAGCAACAGGGAACTCAGATAGGCTTTGTTTAATTCCTTTTCCCATTTCAGGCTGCTGTGTGACTTCTGGTTAGATGCTTGTCACATTTAGATAGGTAAAGCTGTAACTCCTGAAATAAACTGAATGGCTATTCATTAACAGGCACAAGGCTGAGCAGAATAGCCTTTAACCTCAGTTGAGCTTGGTTTTTGTTTGACACACAACTGTGGGGAAAGCAGAACCCAGTGAACTGCTTATAGAGGGATGACTGAGGGATGGCATACGCTAAACCAGCATGGGATCTGCTGGAAGCTATGCCAACTGACAACAGAGTGTTACACACCCTGGCCATGCCCCAGATATGTCTCTTATATCACGGGCAAGTGCACAAGAGACACAGAGGAAATTTTCGGTTGGCCAATCTGACCACTGCATGATTTTTTTGAATCTTTCAAGGGGGGAACACAGAGGAGAAGCTGATTTACCATGCCTCAGCTCCTCTCCATGAAAAGGGAACGACCATTGCAGAGAAGCCTCTTGCCAAGATATGCTGTGGAGCTGCAGAGATACCAGTGCTGATGCAGGACAAGTGTTAACATATTTATGCCACTTTTACACGTTACAGTTAGAAATGGGGGTGGTGGTGGTGAGAGGGGGAGATAGCAATGTTGAACTGATTTACTCAAAGAACCATTTAGCAATACTGGCTGCTCCTTTTATCCCCTCAATATTCCCTTTTTTCCAATCTACTACCACATGCTGTATGCATATGCAAATTAACTCCTAGATTACTTTTTTTTTCTTCCAATTAAAATAATTACATTTGAACAAAAATGAAAGAAAAAAAAAAAAAAGGATAGTGATTACAAAATAGCCATCAGAGATTCAAGTTAACAACTTGAAACAAACAGAAAATATCTGCAAGATCCTGACTTACTTATTTACTCACACTACACTTGCTATAACCTGCTGAGGAGGAGTTGTTCTCACATCTCCAGCAGTGACCTTGTACTGAAACCATGACATTTGTCCCAAAAGCCATGAGAGACCCAAATTACACATAAACCAACCTTCCCAAGGTCTAAGGCATAAGCCCCCTAACAGCCAAATTTTATACTACAAGTGCAACAGATAGGATTTGAGAAGTCCTCAGTTGAGTCACTTGAAATTTGTACCAGTTAATAACTGTCATATCTCCAGTAAATGCTTCTATAGGTATCTAGCAGATGTATCATTTTTCGTCATGTAACTATTTACTTTTGCTAACCTCAAGCTCTTTGAATCTAAGCTCCTCTACGCTTACACACAAATTGCATTTTCATTTAGGTAATCATACAACTCATTATATCATTGCCAGCTATAAACCGAAATTCAAGTGTCTGAGTTAGACATTTACAGAGCACTATTCTTCTCAAAAGAGTCACTCTTCTTATCTGCATGCTTAACTACAGTTTTGCAATGTCTTGCACAGTATCATATCACTTTAAGATGTCTATTCTTGCTGTTGTTGCTGCAAAATAATGTTATTACCATTCTTTATTCACTCCTTCTTAATGCTATACAGTAGATTTCAATATATTCATGTCAGACAACAACTAAAGCTGTCAAATTGTGCTGAGTGATGAAAAGCAAACTTTATGAGGTAATTGTAGAAGTTAAAAATTATCATAACAAAAAACATTCTGGCTTCAGTTTTAGTGAATAACTTTTTTCATTAGAAGTCCACACAGTTGAAATGAGCATTTGGACTATGTACCCTTATGCATAACACATTCTAGCTAGCAATTTCTAATCGCAGCATGTTGCATGTTTCTTAACCACAGTACTTGAAAGTCTTGTAACTCATAGGGCATAAAGTGAGCAGTTATACTCCTGTGACTTAAGTAGAATTTCCAAGCAACAAAAAATTACTTGGAAAAACTTCCAAGCAATAATATAATGGTAGAGTTTTCCACTCCCTTCTCTGGCCCATACAGTGTTGTGTTTAACTTCACTTGATATGATAAATTATTTAGGAAGATGGACATTCACATCATCTCTCATTTTTTTAGAATAATCAACAGAGGTATTTGAGAGCTGCTCTGAATGCTAGGGTTGGGGTGCATAACCCAGGCAGATTTAAAACCCACAGCAAGACAAACTGCAAACATAAACAAGCCTGAGAGGAGCATGGGTGGAAGGATGGGGCTTGGATGGAAGCCACAGCATGTACTGACCAACTGAGACATGAGGATTTTAAGATGCATTTATTTAGACACAGCCAAAGGGGCTAATCTCACATCTGTTGTTTTGTCACAACTCCTAAAACCCTCTCTGTGGGCACCGAATATCCAAACCCAAAATAACAGCATGATTCAATTCATGCTCATGTGTTTTCCATAAATATGGCAATTCATTATTCTTACTTAAAGTTGCCTCATAATTCTTGTCATGTGAAATAAAGAGAACACATCCAATAACTGCACCAAAGCCATTTAAAAAACACATGTTTGCATTATTTGCAATCCTTCATTCACAGCTTTAAAAGCATTGTTTTGGTGGAGGGAATCCACACCAGAGGTGCTGCATGAATGAGGGACATCTGATGCAGGGCATGTGATGCAGCAGAAATTGTGTGCTTGACCTCAGAAAGTGCAAATTAGGCCTAGGACAATGATCAGAAACAGTGTCTTCAGTTCCTTCTCATCTCCTTACCTCCACTGGTCAATGAGGAGAAGACAAACCCGCAGTCATTTCTCCCAATCTCCTTTCCACCTACTTCCCCAGGCTCTAGAGCAGCTGTCACTGAGGAAGTCAAAAAACTCCAGCCATTCAGCAATGCAAACATGGATTAAGACAATGTCTGACTCCTTTTTAAGGTAGAGAAAGTTTCTCAGAACTTTTTGAAGTTTGTCCAAGTCTAGCCATTCTCTGTTCTTTGTTTTACAACTGCAGATGAGCTGAATTAATGAAGTAAATTAGAGAAGCTCTAACTCTGTTGCAGATATGCAGGGGTAAAAAATATACTTGGAAAGCAGTCAATTTACTTTAGTAGCATGTTGGCATTTCTTTGAGGATACAGCTGCAGCAAAGGAGAGTTAAAGAAACATTCTAAAACATTCTGTGATTCTGTGAAACAGTTAACACATCTGTCATTTCTGAGTAGGTGTTGCTAAGACCCCAGAACAACAGAATTATCTGAGCAAATATTTTATTGCTGAGCCCTTCAGGTCTCCATACTTGAGCAGCAAGCCCTTACAGAAATTCAGAAGCAATTGCTGCAGTTTTCTACAGAGATTCATGAATCACGGGCCAGAGATGATGACTGTGTCTAAGTGTGGAATCCTACCCACCACCTTATCCCAGCTCTATGGAACAGCACCCAGCAGCACTACTTCTCACCTCCACCTTTCCCACTTTATTTCACTTACTCATTTTGTCTGTCAACTAAGGGGGAAGAGAATAATTGTATTGTTCGGACCAATTATGTCTGTGGTTAATGAATATCATCACTGACTATTTTTTAACATTAACTATTAGAGAAACACTCAACATAACACTATGGACCTTTTTCTTACTATGATGGTGCAGCTGAGATATGCATACGCATGTGTGCACACGCTTGCACACAAATATATGCAAAGTTATGAGAACAAGGGGAGAAAATTCCTTCCAGACATCAATGTTGCTATTTGAAAGCAAAAGTTGTGTAGACGATGGTAAATACATGGCCTCCCTATGTTTGCTACTTTTAACTTGTAGAAGTGTCATTACTTATAACTCACTTTCATCAAATCAGATTGTTCCATTCTACATATAATCACAGCTACATTCACAAGTCAACTTATTATCACAGCAAGATCTATCAGCTCTGCCTACACTGTATTTACAAACTAGAAGTTGTTAGCTTAGAAAATTTTGCTATAGATACTGTAACAGACCTGAGGACATCAACCTTAATAGCAGAGACATAAATTAACTGACGCTGGGAAAAGACAAGAAAGAGGTCAGTAATGTCATCTGGATTACTCAGTAATGTTAAGAACTATTGCAAGCTTTGACCAAGGAGAAGACAAAAGATTAGCTTCAGTGACCTACTCTACATGATCCCTGGAAAATTTACCAATCAAGCATATCATCCTATGGTTAACCATGGTGATGGGTACCTGTGTGAGAAAGCTGAGAAAGCATTAGGAGTGTAGAATTGGTTGTGCTTACTCACAGTGGGCATAGCAGTTGTACATCAGAGTTTTGTCTAGAGTTCTCCCCTAGACTAAAATGAAGAGATAGAAAGAAATTTCCCTTAAAGCCAAGTCAACTTCTTGCTATCAGAAAAAAATAATCTTTGAAAATTAGAAACAGCAAGAAGCACGCGGTAATGAATGCTAAATTAATTTCTTCTGATAATTTATTTCAAACGGTATTTCATTAAAAGACAATAAAACATGCTTTAAATCTAGAAAAACGTGGTTACTGCAGGATGAGGAAAAAGTGGAATTGCTGATAAGTGACAACAGAATGTTGTTATTTATTTAGCTCTTGTAAAGGCACCCCAGTCAATCAATAGTTGGGCATGTACTAAGGTAGTAGGGCTTCTATAAAGATACTTATCAGAAATCCCTGAGCAACATTACACTTTTGATTATAGTGTTCCAGACTGCCCGCCACATTGGTGAAGACTGTATGCCTCTTTGACAAGCCATATTGACAGAAATAATAATACAGAAACCACATTTCCTAATATGAATATCTAACTGCACAGCCAATTAACCACTGTGCTGACTGAAATTGCTTTGTTATTCATTTTATTCCAAATGATGTTAATTCTTTGGCAGCTGATGGGGATAATAATTGATGGAGCATATTGGAAATTTTGAAAGAGGATATAAAATTTATATAATTTAAAGATGTGGAGAAAGCTGCTGTGCTTTACAGTCTTCAAACACGAAAACATCCCAGTTATGTGTAAGAAGTACTCAGAGCAGAACTAGTAAGGATTTGAAAAATCATGAATGGAGATATAAAACAAGAAGATTGTGATATGCAAACAGGTTTGAAAAAAACAAAACAACATTTAAAAAGATCTCTTTCTAAAAAAAAAGGCAATTAAAACATGAAGATGAGCTTTTTTCAATTCTACTTCTAATACCACATTGTGCAAAAATGCTTGAACATCTGGAAACATTTACATTTGATGCTTTAATCAAAATACAGCCCTTTTTTGCAACATAATAAGCATATTCGAACAAAAAAACCCCACAACATATCATTTACTCTAACCTCTAAAAATATGTTTCATTATATGCAGGAATAGAAATTCCTCTATATAAGAAATAAAAGACCATAAAATAATTTTTACCTACAGTAATAAGTCTTTTCTTGCAGTTGTCTTACACAGATAAAATGCTACTATATATCACATGCACATCTTTCAACATTGTTTTGGCCACATTTTTCACAGGGTTGCAATTGTGGTCTTGCTACAGCTACCAAAACTCCTGTGAAGTTCAACAGGCTACTTCTTTGAACCAAGACCATCTAACCCAGCCCACAGTCTGGCACTTCAATAGTGGCTCCAGAAGTGCCTCTAAATGGACACAGGGTGGATGAATCCAGTGCACTTCATCAACAATTGGAAAGCAGAGACTGGAAGAAACTGTGCTAGCTCAGAAATGGGAGATCAGCACATAAGTTCCTGCTGCCACGACACGTTCTGGATAGGAGGGAATGTGCTGTGCTCAGCCTCTCACCTCCAAAACCTCACTGGCAACTTCTCTTCCTCAAAGCCTTCATTTTCCACCAGCTCTTCTTCCTGCTCAGGAACTTGGCTGTTGAAGCACTTTTTGATCCCCTGTTCAACAGCTTAAATCCCTTTATTTTTCCATTACAATGGTCCTTAACTCTTCCCCATCTCTAACAACAACTCTCTTAATAACTGCCCCCAGTACCCTAATACCTCTACTTCATACTGCCTCTGCTCCTCCTGAACCTATTTCTTGGTCATAAATCTCATCAAGTCACATCCCTTCTTGCCCCATGCTAACCTAGGTCCTTCAATGCCCATACTGCTCACCTGTGAGCACATCAATCCAACTCCCTCCCCATTTTTGCCTTTTCTTTCCAAGCACATGCACATCCCAGCATGCAGATTTCATTAGTCGCCTCCTGACTCCTGATCTGGCAGATTTAAAAAACAAAAAATCAACTTATATTTAACAGACATCAACTCAAATAGGGTCCTGTGAGGAGAAAGGTGAAACAGCTAAATGAAATAGATATACTGTATTTGTCATTTGGTAACTTAATGAGGAACTGGGAGTCAAAAAAAGACCCAGCTCAGTAGAGACTGAAGAGGTGTTTGCAGGAAAGAAGTGGTATGAGGATGGTGACAGCCACCTACATAGTCCCACTATTAACTTTTTTCTTATTCAGTGTGCAATTTTCACTTCACACATGATCCACTATGTTCCTGGATTCTTCAAGAAACTGCCTTCATTGAAAGTTACTGAGAAAGCTGCAATTGCTTTCCTTCTATGTGGATTTTGCTACCAACAAGTCCATATTTTTGTAATCTAAAGGCATGGCAGTATGAACTACTCTATCTACTCTGAAAAAAAACAAACAAAAAAACAACCAAAAAACCATCTCATGGTATATACAACTATAACAAAAGCAATAGCTGTGCTCTGAAATGGAACAAGGAGATAAGAGCATAAATCACCAAATACCCCACATACTGCAGAGACCACTGGAAAGTGCCAAATAGCCTAGGAGTTAAATTTGTGATTACTCTATCTCTTATTTCTCTATGCTTCTTTACAATGCTGATGTCATGATTCAGAGAATTATTTTCTTACTCCTTCCTCTGGTTAAACTTCTGCTTCTTTAAACCATCTTTCACCTTCTCAAGTTTAATGAGAGTTGGAAAGTGAAGTCAATAAATCATTTTGCCAAGGTTAAAAAAAGAATATTTTTCACTCTTAGTATATGAAAAAACTATGTGCTGAACTACTTTTTTTTTTAATAAGGTGAGCTAATTGCTTGGCTGGAATTCTGTTACACCTCTGTGACATGCAATACTATCCACTAAAACCCCTTGAGATCATACTACTAAGTAAAGTCCCAGCAAAATTACCTGACAAGAGTGTTAGCAGCAAGACTGTGGTTTGGTTTTTCAAAAGAAGTGGAAAAAATCCAACCATGTTGGGCTTTTGGCTTTGATTATACTATTAGCTGGAATTGTCTTGGCTCAAGGAAAACTAAAAGAATCAAAAAATCAAAGCATTTGCAGAGAGGATGGGGAGGTAGCAGGCCTAGCCTGTTAAGGGGTTAAGGAGAAAGGTGTGGGTGTCTGATGTCTGTTGTGACATTTATTGAATGCCTAGGCAGTGTAATAATTTACCCTTCAACACTTCTGATTCATAATATTAGCAAGCAATGCTTTCGTCAGAGATCAACTAAGTGACCGACACTAAAAACTCTTTTCAACTTTTATCAGGTACAATGCTACACGAAGCTGAAAAAGTAACAAAAACACAGATAAAAGGTCACCATAAAGGCTGCAACATTTACGTACAATCATATTAGACTAGAACAGACCAACTACCAAACTTAACAGAGCTAATGCTGAAGGATACAAGCTTAAGAATCAAATTCTGACTCTCAGCTAACTAAGTCAGCAGATGATGGGACACTGGAGAAGGGCACTCAGATGCCAAGGTAAGGAATAAGCACCCCCAGACCATTTGACTCATGCAGTGACAGGAGCAGTGTCCAACACATCTCAGACATAAAGAAAAATGCTCCTGTCCGGCTTATAGAAGCAAATGGGAACACCTCTCTAACCAATTAATAAGGAAAGGAATTAGGCATTTTTAAACCCTGCTAGGTAACAGAACTTCTGATAAATACAGATAAACTGATAAAAAGCAAAGATGTTGCTTTTTATGCAAGTAAACACTCTGCAGTGTCTTCTTATGACATGTAACATCCTTCATTTTGTAAAATCAGCTACTTAACTTCTGGAGAGGCTCCTGGGCTTCCCTATGAAGCCCTTAAGTGGCAGCTCCACTACTTCATCTTTCATTCCTTTTTAAAAAGACTCGTTTCTCCTGAGAAAGCTGCCTTTTTACACCATCACCCTTTGATTGAGTCCAAGGTTAATGTTTTGGGTTTTTGGTTTTTGTTTTGTTTTGTTTTTTTTAATTTGCAAAAGATGTGATTTTAAAATAACTCTACAATCACCCATTGTTTCCTCTCATTCTTTCAGCCTTCCTTCAAATTAATAGCAAGCCCCTAAGAGATATTCCCATATGGGCAGAAATTGAAGGGGCATAAACTGAAAGCATAAGCATGCCCATATATGTGAACAAACATACATCTTTAATTTTCCCCTTTAAGCACATATGGAACAGAACATGCAGCAATCTAAATCTTTCACTGCCTCAGCACACTACAGAGGAGAATGATGGCCTGAATTTCTCAGTGCATCTTTTTTTTTTTTTTTTGGTTGGCTGGTTTGTTTTTTGTTGGTTGGGGATTTTTTTTCTTTGCTTTGGGGGTCTTTTTGGTAGGCTTTTGATTGGTTCGTTTTGGGGTTTTTTTGGGGTTTTTGTTTTTTGGTGGGGGATTTTTGTGGTTTGTTTGCTTGTTTGTTTTTTTAATTAGACCATGTATCTTTTTTAAAAAAAAATATATATATATAACAATTTTTTTTTAAGAAAAGACATTTCTGTGCACTTTGGCTTTCCTAGCAGTTGAATACTAAGAATACTTAGCACACGACGGGAATTTTCAGATAGACAGTACTATCATACCACTAACTCTGGTGCTGATAATCACGGAAAAGAATCCAATAAATCCTAACTAAGTCGTGCCTGCAACTGGGTCATCTTGCACAGAGACGCAAAGGTTAAGTGCAAGATCTGTTTTTTTACTTTGCAAAGCTTGTAAATGACATCACATGATGGTGCAAATGAAGCAAAGCAAGATGAGAAAATGAAGAAAAATGAAGCTGTATAACCTAATCAGAAGCCAACAAGGGTTTTTCTGTATCTTTTTTTTTTTTTTTTCTCGCCGTCAGAGACAAAGGGAGGCTTTGGATTTAAATCCTTAATACACAGTCTGGTGTTTCGCTTTCTTTTACAGCTTTTAGTAACGCTGAACATATGCATATATATTTTGTATGTATCTATAAGTAGGTTCATATAAGGATGCATGTAAAAAGAAGGGAAAAACTGTAACAGGGCTGTTTAAAGGGCGCTGAAGCAGTTTTCTGTCACTTCAAAAACTAAGTACCGGAGCACTGTAATTCCTAAGCAAAATATATTTTCACCTAAAAAAGAATTCTTTTCCCGTCCCTTTCCTGACCGCTACGGTGGGTATCATTTCCCCTTCTCAGTGTCTAAACGCTAACTTCTCCCCCGATCCTCTGTACAATTAGCTGACCTTTGCTTTGGTCCATCGACTTTCCACCAAGGTAATAAATTGGAAGGGGCATGAGCATCACCAGCAATCTCAGCAAGACACAGGCTCCCTCCCCGCCCCTCGCTCGGCGCCGGGGTCCCCTCAGGGCCCTGCCCTGCCTCTCCCCGCCGCGGGGGCGGTTTACTCCGCTGTGTGTGTCCCCGAACCGGAGCAGGGACGGTACCGAGGGGAGGGGGGGGCATCAAAGGGGACGGACATGGTCAAGGGCTGGGGCTGCCTGGGCGCTTCCACCTGGGAGCCGTCTGCAGCAGGGCGGGGGGGTCGGAGGGGTTTGGGAGAGCCCCCTCAACCTCCGCCGTCCGCCCCGCTCCTAGCGGCCCCTCCGGGGCTCTCCGGGGCGTGCAGCAAAGGGGATGCCCACCGGCCCCGGGCTGACCCAGGCAGCATCCGCTCTCCTCCCCCGCCTGGCTGGTGGCCAGCCGAGACACTCGTCCCGCAACGTCAGCCTAGCCCCAGAGCCGGGAGCGGTGGGACGGCCCCGCACCCCGCTCCTCGGGACCGGCACCGCAGCCCTTTTCCCGCCCCGACTCCGCGCTCCTCTTCCTCCAGGCGCCGGCGGTAGCAGCCCCCGCTCTCGAGGTGCCGGTCGTCCCCCCACCCCATACCCCTTTACCCCCTCTCCCCGATCTCTGCGGGGCGGAGGGCGCGGCGCAAACCCGACTCAAGCATATCAGGGAACGGAGCAGCGTCCAGACCCACCGTGTCCGCCTCGCAAGGAAGCCGGTGACCTGTAGATAGCGATAGGCACTGAATGATGTTTGCTGCTGCCATGGAAATGGTGAATGTGGTGAGCGCCCAAACTGGAGGCGCCCCACGCCACCCCAAGGAGGCCGCTGAGAGTGAGCGGGACTATCCAGAGCAGGGCCAAGCTGCCCCCGGAGCTGCTGCTGCTGCCGCTGCTGGCGGGTCCCGGCTCCGGGCTGCCCCTGAGGAGCCCCCCCATCCTCCGGTGCACGGCGAGCCGGCCCGTGGCGTTCTCGGGGGGAAGAGCGGCCACGGCAAAGGAGGCAAACTTTGGGCAGAGGCGAGCTCGCACACAGGGACACGGCGCTGGCTGCAGCTCACCGCACCAGGCGAGCCATCTCTTCCCTTTGGGAAAGCTCACGAGCATTCTTTTCTCCAGGTCTTCGTCTGCCCAAAACAATCCGAGACATAGTCAAGTGGCGGAGAATCCAGGCAGTTCAGAGCCTTCGGAAATAGGTGGACGAGGAGAAAAGCCCCGCGCTCAAACAATCGCTAGTTTCAGCTTTCCCGGGGCTGGTGCTCATTAACAATACTCCACAGTTGCAAGGGCTACGAGAGTGCCAAGCATTCCCCCACCCTCAGTAATCCACAGTGTAGCAAATAATGCCACATTTCTGCTAAGAAAGAAAAAAGGGGATGCCACTCCATCAGCCAGCGTTGGGAAAGCAGAGAAAAATCAAACTGCTGTTCTTCCCTCCATTCATCTCCAAACTGGTGAGCCCTCACCCAGCGAGCTCTCCCGGCGCGCACACGCACACTCACTCGCACACACACACACACACACACACACACACACACACTCGCACACGCTGCCAGACAATAATCAGGCTGCTCCGGCAATCTCGATGGTCTGACTATTGGCAGTAATACCCGAGGATATTTTCAGGGAGAATAGTGCACCCTTATGAAAGAAGATGGGGGAAAAAAAAAAAATACATATATATAGATATAAAAATAACCATGCTTGCGAAGAACAGGGCTATGCAAATCTGCAGTCTCCAAACAGCAAATCGCTGAAGCCTGCATGCAATGCAGAGGACGAGCCTATGTTAAAGAGGGAGGCTGAGTTCAGCTCCCACACAGTCGCGCTGCCTCTCCTCTGCCTTTGGGGAGCCGCGCACTGCCAGAACATGGCTCGGGCGGTGCGGAGGACACGCACACGCCGCTCTTCCCCGCCTGCCACCCTTCCGCGTCGCGGAGTCAGCAACACGGCGGGAGCATTTCCCCCCCCCCCCCCCCTCTGATAGTTCAGATGTGTCAGTGTCTTGAAAACCCACTTTCATTTTAAAAAGGGCATCTTCTGGTCTTTTAATTGGACTGAACTTCACCCATTAGATGCTTCCCCTCTGCCTATTCCAGGGTCGGCTTTGATTATTCTGTCATTACAAACACGGAAGCTAACAAAAGAGTTATCGGCTGGGTTTGTGGTGGCTTTTTTATTATTTTCTTCCAGCACTAATCAACTACCTCGCCCACCGTAAGGCTGTGGAAAAAAAACAAAACAACAAAACAAAACAAAAAACAGAAAAAAACCCAAACCCCCAAACCAACCACCACCACCAGGTTTCTGGGCTGATCCCCATTCCCCAGCTGCAGGGCGGCGCCGGCAGCACCCGCATGACCCCCCGGGTGCTCGCTCGACGCTTTTTCCTCAGAGCAGCGGGAAGGGCTCCCTACCCCCATCCCCTCCTGCAGCCGCGAGTGGGAGATGTCACATTTAAAAGCCAAGGTCTGCATTCAAAGAGAAAACATTTCTCTTCTCGGAATGCCCCGCGCCGCCCCGGAGCCGGACGCGGGAGGCTCAGCCCCTGCAGTACCGCACCTGGGCACAGCAGGGTGTGAGCCCAATGCTGCCGGCACTCCTGGCTCTCCCTCTCTCCCTCCCTCTTTCCCTCCCTGCCTGCCTCCGTTTCCAGCCTTCCGTAGATCTTGTGCCGTGCCACGGCTTCAGCAGCATGAGATCATGGGTGCGGGGTGCGGATGCGTGAAAGGGAGAGGGCGAGCAGCGGAGTGCGTGAGAATGCTTTTCTATACATTTTGCCTTAACTTAAACGAAAACCGCTGCAACATGCTGAAGCACTTTGCAATTCGCACGGATCCGAAGGGAAGTGGCAGCCCCTTCCTCAGGCGCGCAGGCAGAGGGAGGAGGGGCATTTCCCTCAGCCTTTGCTCAGACCAGGTCGCTTCTCCCGGCAACGGGGAGAAACGCCCTTCCTGGATGGCGGGGCTTCGACGGGAACTGTACACGGCCAAGAAAGTACCCCGAACCCCCAGAGCAAGGGGCTTTTGAAAAAGAGGCAGCCCCGGCCCCCGCCCCGCTTGGCAGCATCCCCAAAATCAGCCTCGCCGCGTACTCAAAGTTTTGCAAAGGTGCTGAGGTAAACTGACAGAAGGTCAACACAGTGATGGAAGTACTCGGGGAAAAAAAATAAAAAAAATAAAATAAAAACCAAAACTAACAAAAACCCTCACATAACCTACAAAGAAACAACACCGGCTTAGCCCTCAAGCCCTTTCTACCTATAGGAGCGCCTATATGCACAGGAGGAAGACGGCAAGAACGACAGAGGCGGTGCAAGGGGTGGTGGTCCCAGGCAGGGCTCCATTAAGCTGGCCCCTGGAGAGCCATCATCCAGGGAAGGGGATGTCCTCTGCCACCTCCAGACTTGCCGCAGGGAAAGGCAGCTTATAAGGAAATCAGTGATTTTTGCAACCTGTCTCAAGAAGCCTGAGTGTAAAAGAAGTAAAACCCCTCAATTTTCCAAAATATCACCTTGCAACTGCCACTCTCGCTTCTTAAAACATAAAATACAATAAATTCTCTAAGTTTCAGAGCTAGGAAAAGTAGTAAAATGAAAAGCATTTTAAAGAAAGCTTGATGTGACAACTCTCTTAAAATTAAAACCTCTGATATATATGTTTCCTGTTCATGCAAGTAATATGTGATAGAAATTTTATCCATAAATATGTATAGGTTTTCTATCAGTTTGACTCAGGAAACAAAATAGTCACTGGAACCAGTTTTTCAGTAAACTCTTCACACGCTGCTGCTGTTTAAGAAATATGCAGGAGTTAGCTGACTGTTCTTTATGATTATAGACAACTTACAGAGAAATAACTTAAAATTGTTTCAACTTCTCTGAAATAGGAAAGCCAACATTGCCAACCACATAACGATACAAGCGAAGCAGTTCAGATACAATTTCATTTTGTCAACTCTAACTTCTGCTTGGCTGTTTTTAGGCCTCCATCAAGAGGCTGTGTTCTGCTACCTCTTGGGAGTTTCCATGCTGCAGTCCAGGAAAGCATGGATGGCCAGGTTGCAGGGTTCCCACTTGGTGTAACTTTGCAACAGTCTTTCTGCAGATCCCTTCCAGCCTGACCATAGTTTATTCAACTAAGATACACTTTGGTGTGGATACAGTAGGACTGGATGCAATTTTTCTTTTTCTGTAGGCTATGTTTTTAGCTTGAGCACCTTTATTACTCCATCTGCCATCTATAGTTTCGGGGAGGCCTAAAGTGCTTAAATGCCAAGGACAAATTAATAAAATGTTTAGGTACTTGAAAAGTACTTCATTTAGTATTTTACTGAAGATAAAAAGGGTGTTTTAAGCGCTCAGCATTATTAAATGTGTACTATTTATGCAGTGCACACACATAACTGCCACTAAAGTTTCCAGTTTAAATCTGTGTTTGGAGACTACTTAAGAGAAGTTTTTTTATCAGATAGTTTATAATGGGTCATTTTTAGGTGTTACATTATGATGTTAAACACTACTTAGAGACTGTTAAAATGATGGATTATTTTGCTGCTGCTTATCCAAACCAAGAGTTGAGGATACAAAGGCCAGTCTCCACAGTTATTTTGGCATCTGACTACCATTTAAAATAAATAGTTAAAATGTGAATGGGGAGGCTGATGACTAAGAAGGCATCCCTTTCTGATTCTGGCAATGTGCTCAGTCCCTGGTATGTACTATGTCTAATTTTAATAACATTTGACATTTTCCTGGCTCTGCACTCTGAGCCACAAAGAAATGAGAAGGGGTCTACCTGAGCTTTAGGGAGGACAAAGGTGATCTAATGCAGGGCACAGGAAGAAATGGGGAGGATTCATTTGCATAAAATATAATAAAAAAGATTGAAAATTGAAAAAATAACAGGAAGAGGGAAGGGAAGGTGAAGAAGAAAGTGTGTATGAAAGCAAAGGCAAGGCAGACAAGGACAGGAGGGCAAAAGAGGGAAATTCCAGGAAGGAAATTAATCTCTTGCTCATTTTTTTCTCATGGCAGAAAAAACTTTTTCCTGATTTGTAGCAAATTCTGGTAGTTAGATACTTCTAGTCTTTTCATGTTTTATTTAAAGAGCTTAATTCTTAGCCCTCAGTGATAAGCTTTTTAATGAAAAGTAAAAGTTAAAAGCATCTGCAAGTAAACATTACGAAAACCAGTAGTAAGCAGCATTTCTTATTTGGAATACTTTCTTTTTTACTCCTTGCTGACATAAGAGTAGGAAATTTTGTTATCTGAGGAATTAATCTGGTTTTAATCCACGAGAGCACAGAATCATGTACTCCCAACACAATCAACTTTGTGGTATCAGTCTGTGAAGGGTCACTAAAAGAAGAAAGAAGTGGTGTAAAAGAAGGCAAGAAACAAGTTTGCGTAAACCAGTGAGTGCTCTATTTAGCCAATAAAATATGACAATAAACTACAGTGTTCACAAGGCAGTTGTTAGTATTTCAGTAACTTCGCTTAATGAAGTGAATTTCATGTGGTTTTTTAACCCCATTTAACACTTAATCCGTGCAGGTCACATTGGTAGGAAATACAAGTTTTAATGAAGCCATTTCCACCAAGTGCACCTAGTTAATACTAGATTCCTAGGTTTACAAGCAAGAAGATCCGTAATTGTAAAACCACTTTTTTTTTCTGTCTTCTTCTAGTGCCTTTATCCTATGAAGACCAAATGTTCCTACAGAGGATTTACTTAAAAAAAATAATAATAATACTTCCATGACTATAAATTATATTACTTCCTCAGATAAAATCAGATATTTCTTGCTGATACAACAATATCTCCCTACACTGTGATTCTTGTGACTACTGCTATATCAGTTGAACAACTTTGGTGACACTGGCAAAATGGAAGTGCAGACCATGCCATAAGCTAGCAGAAGCTGACAGTCAAATTCAGGGGTCCCTTAGGTTAAGTGCCACCTTATGCAATCAGACATCTCCAAGCACCACAGAAGAAATCCTGCACTTAGTCTTCCAACATCCACTCTTAACTCTTGAAGTTCAAGTTCTATTCAGCAAACTCAAAAACCCCTCCACAACTATGTGTCAGTATTACAGGGAAAACTATTCAATGAACACTTTAACACACTTCCTACATTTTTCTCCTGTAGCTTTTCTCCACTAGTGGGAATGGAATCTCACTTCACTGGAAAACCCGTGGACCTTTTATGTTTACAACTAAGCAGTTCAGAATTGATTTTTGTACAATTTACAGACAGCTGTTCAGACAAGGAAACATTCAAGTTAATCTTTCAGTTTACCACTATAAACTGTGATGAATTCAAGAACCTACACATAGGATCTCCCACTACTGAAAATATATGATTTTCAGATGTATATTTCAAGGTCTGATAACATTCAATGTGTTAGTTTTGCTCTTCTAAACAGAGGAGAATAATTCTTTCAAAAGCCTATGAACTGCAAGATACTGAAACAAGGGCTATCATCCATGTATAACTGTGGCAAGTTTGTGTCCTAATCCTACATGGCTTAGTGCAGAAACTTTTTATTTAGAAAGAAAAACAATAAACTTTGTCATGTGAACTATGGAGAGACTCAGAAATTAAAAAATATGATTCTAGGAGAGATGGATGGAACATTTTTTCAGTCATAAAATACACAGAAATTAAAATTTTGAGGGTTCATGTAAAAAGGGGGTATATAATAATGGAAGTATTTAGGCTGCTTTCATTTTAGTGCAGCTATTCTCTCTGTGTGCATTGTTTAAAATAATCCTAGTTCAGTTACTAAGTCTATCTGTCCATATATCTGTCCATCCAAATAGGCTTAAACCTTCATAATAAATGTTTCTTACTCTACGTGTATAAAGACAGAAATAATCTATGTCTCTCTCTTCCTTGCTGTGAAAAGCAAGTTGACTTTTATTTTGTTTCATTTTATTGAAACCATGCACATAATCCAGATCCCTTAAATTTAGAATAGCAGGGGCTTGTAGGAGAACATTTTATAAAAGGGATTTTTGACTCTGAAAGGCAGGTCTGAAATTGCCCTGGTTATTCCACTGGTCTTCAGTGCACTTTGCCAAGTCCATCTACCACTGCTTGAGTTAGCCTTGGTTTGGAGGAGGATGAGCCTTGAGGAGGATGGCCCTCACAGACCCCTTTGGGGATTGTCTTTTGCTGGCTGCCAACGATTTTTTTGGTTTTTTGTATTTTGGGGGTTTTTTTGTTGTTGTTTTGAGGGTTTTTTTGGGTTTTTTGTCTACCTTTGCATAAAAGGTGCTAACACTTTGGCTAGGTTCCCTCTTTCATTCCACTAAAAAGCCACAAGAATTAAGGCCAAATCCACATATATATTTGTTTTGTAGTCCTGTATTAAGCAGGGCAGGCTGTACTTGCATTCTCTCTGGACTAATGCATGAGCACTTATTTCTATGGGCAATTAGACTGATGCAGAACCTGCAAAAATCTCTCCAATTTCTACCAGTACACTGAATTGTCACAGAAAAGAGAGATCCCTGACTCTACCTTAAATTATACTACTTTAAAATCCTCATCAAGTACTCCAGGGGAAAAAAAAAAAAAAAACAAACCATAACAAAAATAGGTTGCAAATTAGTCATCAAGAAGACTGGTGAGATCAGTGACAGATGCCAATAACAGAACCAAGCATTGTGTTCTCTTGTATCCAGTACACACATGTGAAGTATATGCAAAGCCTATTTCTTTCTAAGGCCTCCAGAATTAGGAAAAGTGTGTATACTGGGTTGCTTAAAGCTCTTGTTATTGTTTCTCATAGATAATACCTGAGTTGTTAAATGCTATATCTGGTCTAAGTTCATACTAGAGTCCAAGTGCAGTGGCCCTAAAATGGGGAAATTGAGTTCAATGCCCTTTTAAGGCAAAGTTGATCATCTTTCTTTTTGATGAGAGGCCCACTGGTAGCCAGGAGAGCCCTAAGTGGTGTATGTAGAGTGTCTAAAGTCCAGAACACTCAGAAGTACAGATGTTTCTGACAGGATTTCTAAGATAACCCCATCATGATTCATGATTATCACCCCACACCTTGGTGGAGAAGAGGATGTACAGTGGAGTTCCACCTCTAGCCTTCCCTGAATGTATTAGTCCTGTACCAATGCTGGCAAAAAAAGGGGTAAGGTACAGCCTGCTACTATGATGTCCACTCTCCTACTTTGATATATTGCTTTAGGCTTCAAACAGCAGTAGTGTTACAAGTCACCCGTGGAAATATCTGAATTTAAAAAGCAAAGTTGTAAGAAGATATCACTAACTTACAGCATTCATAACTTTGAAAAGCCCAAATAATATTTTTTGTTGTTGTTGCTCCTAGAAAAAGTGTCACCAATGTACAGAAACCATAGCTGTTTAGCCAAGCAGACTTCTTATAGCTGAGTTATGAACCTCTGAACATACAGGTTTAAAATGGAAATGTTGACATAATCTTAAATGTAGTGGCACAAACACTGCCAATACAATAATCCTTGTAATCTAATATATTAGCCCTAGGGGAATGGAAACTCAATTGCTGGTCTTAGAGAGCCTTTCTGAGGCTCAGTGCAAATTATATAATTATTTTGCATCCTTCAAGTTCTTTAAAATACATTTCAAATACAGTATTGTACATTCCAAAACATTTGTTCTTCAGAGATTGATTTGCCTTTTTTTTTTTTTCCATTTTACAGAGATGCATGACCTCAGAGGCATGTGAAAAATCATTAATGAAGCTTATACCGTGTAACACCCGTGTGTGTGAAAGACTTACTTTTTTCCAGATTTCCTTAGTTATGTTGCCAAGATGATTCCCCTAGGGAGCCATGTGTTTATGCTGACAGGTGTTACTGAGATCTGTGGAGTCTCAATGGAATTGTTACTTGTTGCTTTGAGGTACAGTAGAAAACATTAAGTCTGCAAACTAATGAACTTAGCTTATTACATTATAAATAAAATAAACCACACAGTAAGTTGGATTAATCTACTAATGCTTTTCTAATGAAGCTTTTATTTGGCATATGGTGTGGTCTTGCTATCTTCCTCATCTAGCTAGCACAAGCGAAAACTCAAAACCTACATGTATCTCTTCTGTTATATACAAGTGTTCAGAATTCTCTATCACAGTAATTTTCAGACTGCTATTTTGCTAGCATAACCCTTGATTATCATCTGCACAACTGAATGAATTTTAAGAAAGCAAGCAATCAGATTAAAAAGAGAAATACAAGGCACCACTGATAGAAGAGGAAAATGCTTTTGCTAGGGGAAAAACATAAACCACTGCTGCTAACTTATAATTATTATAAAGTGCATTCTGTGACCTTTTCCGAATTAGGTAAATATTGTAACTTCTGAAGTTCAATAATGATTCCTTAGTTACTGTCCATTAGTGTTTTCCAGCCCTGATCTGTAAGACACTGTATTTTTTTAATGCTTAATAGAAACAATTAAAAAAATAGGTGCTTTTAAGTAAAAAGAATGAGTTTTAAGTAAGGTGAAACAAGATACCGTAATTTCCAGCCATCAATGCCTTTTGCTTTTAATTGTCATGTTCTTTCTCTCTGTATATGTACAAGGTCAGAACACAGGAAAAATACACAGTCCTTAGTAACATTCATATGGGAACACACTGTTGAATTTAGGTATAAAACCATAACAACATCTCAAAGAATAGCAATTTCTCTTACACTTCAGATTTGATGTACTGTTTCAAATCCTTAATTTCCCTTTTCTTCAGTTTCCCACAAAAAGTTTTGTTTTGCTTCCATATTTGCAAATTTGAGACAACAAGATCTTATCGTAGCCAAGCTCTACCCTTCCTTTATTTACTTCAACAATAAATGAGCCAAGTTTTTGTAGAGGATAAGAAAATAGATACAGTGAGAACAGAGTGAGAACATAGCTTTTCTTTCCTTCAGCACCAGCAGCCAGAAACAGTATGAAAGCAATGGATCATGAAGAAAAGCAATTTCCTACTTCAGGGATTAAGCAATGTCCTCCTTTGTAATGTTAAATGAAAGTTCTAGTTATTTTTTTCAAGTAATACCAGTTTTTTTCTCCACTTTAAATAAGTAGTCACTAGAGAAGCTCCAACAGAGTCCTAAACACATCACTTTCTGGCCAATCAATAACACCGATAAAACCCTTTACGTTGTGCTTCTTTGAGCATGCCTACTGATAGGGGAAGAAAAATTAAGCTACTACATAAGCCAAAGATAATAAACTTAACAAAGGATAATATCTGATGATACATGTATTCTTCTCCTAAGGACAAGTATAGGGGATCCTAATACAGAAAATATACAGACAGCATTTAAATAAAGCTGGATACATATATATTGCTGTCACAGTGCACATCTCCCATCCAATAGCATTGTAAAATTAACTACTTCTGTAATGATATATGGCTAGGCTATGAGGTGATGTGCCATTCCCTCATCATATCCTACATTTCCCTTTGGTAGCATGGAAAAGATGGAAGTTCTACATCTCCCTTTGCCACATCTCTTCAGGTGCAACCTTGGGCAAATTGCTACAAACCATTAGTCATTTAATAGCTAATTGAGAATCTAGGTCAATATTATCAGCCACAAGGATAAAGATTATTTGTACAAGTAAGGCTTGACATAATTATATCCTTCACACCAACACTGAAAGGTTTCAAAGGCTTTCATTTTCAAGCACTATAGAACAGTGCATTGCAAGATTAGGACTTCTACACCTGCAAGTTTGAATCTATAAAGCTCCAACAAGAACATTCAGAGTGGCATTAAAGCCAATACAGTGTTTAAAGCACTTTGAGTTTGATTCATGATAAATGCCAATGTTTATAATAATTATGGATGCGTGGGCCTTCCTCAGATAAATGGGAATCTTGTCATTATCTGACCAGCTTGGCTTAATGGGGCAACTTGTATGGGAAAGCATTATCACTGTAAAGTATCACTTTGCTGGACCAAGCTCATTCTCCTTAGCATATATGAAAATAATACCTGCAACTACCAAGAGGTTGGAAGAGGAAAATAGTTTAATTCATACCTATGTTTTGGTTTTTAATGAATTACATTAAAAATTTCCCAGCTAAGACAAGGCACTTGCTCTATAATTAAAATGAAGAGTCACAACCAACTTATCTTTTAAAACCAGGTTGTAACAGGAAAGAAAATACAAAAGTTCTCAGCTGCAACTTTTTGGCTCTATCAAAACTTGCGTAATTTTACTATTTATTTCAGTGCTTAATAAAAAAGTACTCAGAGAAAAATATACGATGCCTACATATTTTTAAAGGCTTAGAAAGCTGGCAGTCTTCTTTTAACACCTTTGGAAATAATTTTGTTTCTAACAAGTAAAATGAGAAGAATGGGGCCCTGAAATGGATCATGTCTGAAATCTGCTCTTTGAATCTTTGCATATTCTATAACTATCATAATTTTTTACAGGAAATATGGGTGCACTGCTGGTCATTTTTTGTTACACAGTTCAACATTACTGCCCAGAAAAGCTCAGAGGCATAACACATACTGAGGTTTTGTTAGGAAGTTTTCAAAAACCACCATATTGAACCATTAGCCTATAATAGTTCTGCCACATTTAACAGGATGTCAGTTTCTGGAGCTGTTTTTCTTTTGATGCACTCAATGTACTGCCAGTAATTTTAATCAGAATTATGCCACATACTGGAGGAAGACAATCACATAATATGAATGATCACAGGTTTTCCATATCCCTGCCTCTTGCAAAACTGGTTTTTTTTGTTAGCATAGTTCGTACTGTATATGCTACTGATTTATGGCTGTTTTGTTTAAAAAAAGCTTAGTACTAATGTAGTCCTTCCCATCCAGACATGTCAATGTGCATTTATAAAGCAGTGCAAGCAGTGGAGTTGAAAAAAAAACTTACAGTGAAACTTTGGTAACATGAAAAGGTCTCAAATTATTTGTAATGAAAAATAAAGGAGACACGTGATGAAAACTAAAGCATGACATTTAAAAAAATTGATTTAATTTTAAAAATTATGTTCTCTTTCCAAATTGTTTTATGTCTTGGTTTAAAAAACCAAAATGCCTTTACTTCATCACTATTTTGTAGTTGGAATTGAATAAATATTTTCTCTCACATACTTTTTTGTCAGAACTTTTCCTAAACCTAACTTTAGTTAGTTCCCAGAGCTCAACACAGGACTTTACTCAGTAAAACTCCTCCTCTAAGTAATGCCCTGAATGTCTTCACCCTTTTTTCAATCAATTTATACTCAAGGAATACAAAAATACCAAAGGAAGATTAAATATTATGATATAAAATTACAATGCGTGGTACTAAAAACCTCAGTTTCCATTTTACTTTAATTAGTCATCACTGTTGCCATATTTAAGCTGACATTAGTGATAAATTCAGCGTGAGATGTGGGCACAACACCTGCATCAGGCCAAGTGAAAGGCATATACCCTCTGTCAGGCACCTAGCAGGGATACAGCCCCTGCACTAGGTACATACCAGAGAATGTGCTCTATATTGTCTTGAATAAAAGTGCAATGTGCCTGCCTTCAATCACAAAGCCTAACACAAAGCTTGGGATCCCTGTTTCTTATCTCCCCATTGTATCAGGAAGCAGAATTTGCACTTGTGTTGTATGAGACAAGGCTCATTTGGCTAGGAATGGACTTCTACACTAGAATTATCATTGTGCAAAAGGTTTATGAGTTCCAGCGTATGCAAGAGTAAAGCTCATGTTTCCAGATACTTTTAAGCTCTAATGTGCATGCTGTGGTTGAAAGCCACAAAGCAAGAGTGGAAAGACAGGTTATTGGGTAGTTTTGGCCAATATCCCATTAACCAGAATGGAATTTCCACAAGCCAAATACCTGCACACTCTCCAGAGTTAAAATATTTCAGCAATATCAATATGATCTACAAATTACTAGAAGCCATTTTAAATCTTCACCTACTACACACTGATGATAGATCTATCATTAATGCAAAAAGAGATTTAGACCAATATGTATGCCATTATAATAAATATCCATTAGATATACATTATACCCTACAAGTGCATTTGCTTCTTGTGGAAATCCTCCAGAATACTGGATCGATATACAGTATAATTTAATTATATTTAACTGCTAATGAGCTAGCATCAGTGGACAAGGGAAAAGGAACTGGATTTGTGGGTTTGTGCAGAGCATTTGACACTGCCCCGTATGACTTCTTGGTCTATAAACTGGAAAGACATGGATTCAGTGGATTAACCACATAGTTTGGAAATTGGCTGAATGGTTATAGTCAAAGAGTTGTGATCAATGGCTTGATGTACAAATGGAGACCAGTGAAAAGTGGAGGTCTTCAAGGGTCAGTACTGGAACAGGTGTTTGTTTAACATCTTTGCCAGCAACACGTCAGCTGATTATACCAAGCTGTCTAATGCAGTTGACAGACTGGAGGGAGGGGATGCCATCCAGAGGGACCTTGACAGGCTTCAGAGGTGGGCCACATCAACCTCATGAACATCAGTAAGCCCAAGTGCAAAGTCTTGCACCCGGGTTGGGGCAATCCCAAGCACAATTACAGGTTGCCTGGAGAACTGATTGGGAACATCCATGAAAAGAAAGACTTGCAGGGTGCTTTCTTCCACAAAACAAGCTCAGAAATAAGCAGATTCAACTGTAATTTTTTTTATCAAAGGATTTTTATAATGTGTGAGCAATAGAGTAAAGGCTTTCTTCCACAAAACAAGCTCAGAAATAAGCCGATTCAACTGTAATTTTCCAGAAGGAAAATTCTAATTATGCATTTGAAGAAGTCTGCTTCTTTCTTTCCAGTACTGATGCAGTTCAAGAAGTCTTGGTTGTAAATATGACTAGCAGCAGGGAATTCCTGCATCACTATTCAGTACAGACCCAGGTGGTAAACAGTTAAGATTTTGTTAATTTACTTAGAACTTCAAATTTAATTTCCTCACAAGAAATGGAAAAACTGCTGTTTCACTGAAGGTTCTGGTCTCAGTGATGAGGTGAGCAGATATTTCATCAAAGTTTATCCATAGATCTAAAAATGGCATTAGGAAATTTTCTGATTTAGGCGACTATAACTGCAAGGACTGAGAAGACCCCGACCATTAACACAAACCTGGCCATTAATCTGCAATTCATGCTTTCTCTCCTGATAAGAAAAAGTACCAAATTTCCAGTGGCTGGTGAATCAGATGAGTCAAGCACTACGAAATTAGTAAATGTTGATCACTGATACCTTGTTGTGGCCAGCAACAAATGTATTTCTCTTCAAGATGAGGATTTTGTAATCTTTGCAGTTGTTCAGTCTTCCTTGATCATATTATCTAATAGCCATGTGGGAGGGAAAATTAATCTATTTTTTTTCTCCTTAGTTGCCTAATTTTAGTGTGAGCTTTCACTCTTGAACATGGTTCAGGGTGACACCATGAGTCGGCATTTGCTCACAGTATATTGGAATGTACAAAAGATAGCTTGCAAAAATGTGAAGTAATTCTTCCCTTCAGCTCAGCATTTATAAAACCTCAGCAGGAATACCAGGTACAAACGTGGATGCTGCACTCCAGGAGCCAACTGAGAGAAATGTGAGGAGAGCAATGTGACCAGAGTCTAGAGAACATGAGCTGTGATAAGGCTTGAAAGAATTAGGATAGAGAGGAGACAACTGAGATGGAACATGATAATAGCCTTCGAATACATGAAAGGCTGTTTCAAAAGAATAAGGAAATAACCTGTTCTCAGTAACAATGATGAATAGGACAAAGAGAAATGTGCTAAATTGCAGCAATTAAGAATCAGGGTAGATATTATGAAAACTTTCTCAACAGCAAGCAATAGGCAATTGGTATAAAAGATTACCTAGAACATGGTGGAGTCTCCACTTTTAGAATTATTTCAGAACAGCATAGACACAAGTGTTTCTAGAACTACTCAAATATAATTGATCACCTTCTGGGGACTGGGATGATGCCCTGCAGTTCCTTTCACTTTTATATTTCTGTGAATAGGATTCCTGCATGCAATCATTCATGCTGATAATAGTTAAACTTCAGAAATTATTCTCCTTTAGGCCTTTTTCTGTCCAGAGCTGGTGTAAATAAGTAGGAGTAAACTTCTAATCAACACTCTCTTTTGCCCCATATGTGATGTTGCCAGCAATGACAGGTCTATTTTCCTGCTTGAAGCATTTTAATTGAAAATAAAAATGAGAATCACCAACTTTATTTAGGCCAATAGTAAACAAATAGGAAAAGCAAATATCACTTCACCTTAAATTTCTCTTTTTGATTACAAAACAAGACAATTCCAAATGAATTCAAGAAAGAAAGAAAAAAATACATCAAGCACAAAGATTTCAGTTGAGTAGAAAAGAAAGGAATTTGCATAATACAGTTTTGGTTTTAGAAGAATATTTTGTGATATATGAATTTTTATCAGACATACAAATGCCCATGCATAAGTATGTGTACTAACATATCATGATTACACCTTATTTCCTACATATGGACCATATTATCTATTGTGACCTGTAACTCATGAGATTCAAACACTGTCATGCTCTTGGACTTAGTGTGCCTGGTGTTATTCACTAATCAGTCCATTCTCATGGGATTTAGCCACCAATCTTCCCATCTAGAAAAACTTCCAGTTTCAAATTTTTTTAGTTCTCTGCTGAATTAGAATATTTTGTTAACCAGTATTCTCAACATTGTTCCCTAGATGTTTTTTTCTCTATAGCTTTACCACTGAGAAGTTCATTTAGTTCAATACTGTGGTGTCCTATTGAACATACCTGCGATCCTGCATGAAACTTTCAAAAGTGATTTAAAACATGACTGAAAGAATTTGAGATTTCATATTAAAACTTATGTAAACTTTGCATGCAAAAACTGAGGGAGAAAAAGGTAGTTTCAGCACAGGAGGGAGTTAGGAGCTATTGTTACTGAGGACAAGAAGGAACAGAAATTCCCTATCCCTTCCTAAAGTTACATCTCCATCTCTTACACCCTTGTGAAGTTTCCAAATGTTCATGATTTCTTCTTTCTCTGCCTAGGAAGTGGCACTGATGTGTAGAATAAAGGAATATTTCCAGAACAAGTTCCTGCTGCTTACATGCTCATTTGAAGAAGACTTTGCTAGCAAGTAAAGTATCTCAAGATTTGTCCCTCATTTCTGAAATTAATTAGAAATCATCATGACTATTGAATTTCTTTTCAGCAGCACACTCTCTTGTCAGTAGTTTCTCATCCACTGTTCTTCAAAGAAAAAGTTTCCTTTGATCTGTACTGTAACTGAAATCCCCACAACACAAAAATAAACCTGTTGCAGCTCACTCCTCCACTGCTGTTAGCTGCATTTCCTCTCAAAAAACATATCCCAAAATATACTTCTCAAGAATGTTAGTCTTTCCTGACACCTTTTTCATTACCTTCCTGCTTCTTTTCTGTACTTTTCTAAAAAAAAAAAAAAGATTAAGAAAGAATTAATCTTGGTTTATGGTTTTATTTCAGATTACCCAGGAGGGCAATAGATTTGGAAAATAGAAAGCATCTAAATAATATAGAAATAGTGATGAAAAACAAATTAGTACAGTTGGCTAAAAATAAACCTCATTATTATCTAATCAAATTCACAGCTGCAATGTCATAGTCATCAAATTAAAGAATGAGTATCCCTAAAGGAATGTAAAAAAACTAACAGGATGCCATCACAAGATTCAGCGTATACTGAATGGGTATCAAAGGGATGTGCAGAAGACAACTAAAGAATGGAAAGGAGAAGAGGATCCAGATACAGAAATATGTAATACAATGTAATACAAAATAAAAACTGGGAACAGTTGACTTACCAGATTGTAATTCTATCAATGGACCAAGAGTCTGCAGAATACATGATAGGAAAATGTGGTAATACACAATAATGTTTTGGTTTTTTTTAATATACTTATGAAATATATGCTTAAATTTTGTGTTGCTGTTCTTGAAAAGGAAAGTGAAGCTTTTCCCATCATATTTAAGAAATCTTCAGGACTGAAATGGAATATATGGTTTCATTGATTCATAGTTGTCCAATTATATATGATGTTTGCCTACTGCTCCTGAACAAGAACAATTTTTATGTCATTATTTTCTTTCCAGTTTTCAGCAAGGCAAACGTTATTTGTTTCAATAGAACATCACTATGGGTTGTTTTCCTCTCCAAATACATCTTGTAGTGGATGGTATTAAAAAACAAAACAAAACAAAACAAACTGAACGAGCAAACAGATCCTCCAAAAACACCACTATTATCCCCACCCCTCACCCAGAGCAGTACAAGTAGGCTGCATTGCTTACCCTCCTATCAAAAAAAGGCTTATCTGCCTTCCTGAGAACTCATCTAGCTTGTGTGGTGAATATTGATTACTGGTTTGATCACCATAACTATAAAACAGAGCATGGGGAAGGGAAATGAGGACAGACATACAAGTGTGAGAGAGAGAAAAGAAAAAGCTCTATATTTAGCTTTATGTATTCTTTGCAACATTTCAGAGGTTCTCAGCAGTCCCCAAGAAAGCTTCTGCTCATATGCTTTCCTGATTAAGGCAATAAATACTGAAGTAATCTCATATTAACGAGTAATTTACTAAATGAAAAAACACAGTCATTTTTAGAAATTCTTTAGCTAAATAATAAAGGAATTCCAGGGATGCGTCAAGTCTCCTTAACTGAATACATATTTTAATGAAGCTTTTTGAAATATCTGTAATATATTTTAAGCTTCCAGACCTACTACCACATGATTAACATTATGAAATAGTATTTTCAGAGCGGTCCTCTAGGAAGTTGGGGGTTTTTGTTTGTTTTTTTTTTCCTTCAAACTCAGAATGGTTTGCAGGTAAAAATGTTGCTAATAGATTTAAATTACTGATGCAACCTGTAATTTCATCAATTTGTTTCTCCTCTCCATGCTGTTTTTACAGTTTTCTAAGCTCTGATTTCAGGAATCTCTCACTCATTTGCAGCCATGTGAAGTAGTATAAATCACACAATTATGCTGTACACTAAAATAATTCCATAATCCTCCATGGAGAATGACATGTATTTGATACGGTACCTAAAATACATGTTTATGTTCTACAGTCATGTACTATTTCCTTGAATTTTAAGTATTTTCAATTATTTCCTGTTAATACAAACAAACCCCAATTTATAAATTTTAATTATCCTAAAAATGCAATCTAAATTGAATGAGGGTAATAGAGTTACTATTTCCAGATTACAAGGTTTAGAAAAGGAGCTCACCACAGCTAGAATAAGAAATTTAGGAATTAGGACTAACATGTACATAGCTAAATGCACAGCTGCTACAAGTCAGCCCTGATTTCAACACAGCAGTAACAGTTCATAGACAAGGAACCACAGCTTGGTGTGTAAATAAAGGACAAGCATAATGCCCATTTTGGTAAGTATAAAGTATGTCTGTTAATGCAGGAAACAAAATCTCAATTATACTGAAAACAAGCAATCTGTCTTTCTGCATAAGGGCAAACTCAGAAATAAATTAAGCCAAATGCTCAACAGAATTTAGTTTTAATCCAATGTTAATACCATACAGGTAATTATGTAAGTTGATTGAAAGTCAGACTGTCATGCCATGACATAATTCCTATCTATTTGTTATACAGAAACTGAATATATTTCAACAGGCTGGAAGCAGCATGTCCAGGCTATCTTTCAGAAATAATCTATCCCAGTTTCTCCTCCTTGCTTACCCTTTTTTTTTTTTTTTTTTTTTTTTTTTTACTTTTAAAGGTTTCCTGCTTATTTGCTATATAGTCTGCAAGCTTAACTGCAGCAGCTTTCTTAATAAAAAGGTTTTGGGTTGGCTGGTGTTGTTGGTTTCTTTTTAGTTTTCTTTTAATCTGGAATTTATAGGTTCAAATTCTTCTTCCAGTAGAGAAACATACACAAGAATACCCAGAAGTGGTAGGAAGGGCTTGGTGGTTCCATTGATGTCTGTGAGCTCACCTTCACTGGCCACAGAAGCCAAGGTGCAGGCAAGACTTGTGTATCCCAAGGGGTCAGGATGAGAGATCTCATCCTTAAAGAGATGTGATCTCATCCAGAGATGAGAATGCTCCTGAGTTTACTATTTGGATGCAATCTGAATTACAGAACCTGCCTCTGCTTTTCATACAGTCGTGGTCTTTTTAATGTTATTATTTCTGCATTCAATGCCCTAAGTAAAACTTTCTCTGATGCTATATTCAAATTAACTTTTAAAATGTAATGGGGTGAAGTTCAGCTAGAATATAAAAATATCCTCTGGTCTTAGCCAAAACAACAGAAAAGTATTGTCCCTTTCATTTGGAAATGAAAAACCAACCCAAGTTGCTCGACAGATTTAGAAATCATAGCAAACCTTTTGGGGATTATAGTCTTAAATTTACACTTCAATATGCAGCCCTCCATAAAGCAAGTGACTGGGACTTAAAAAATTGTGTCAGGAAATTTTCTAATAAATTTGGTATTTTATTATTATAGAAGAATCTGACTTGAAACCATTTTAGGCTATTAAGGAGGTGGAGTCCAGTGATCATGCTTTCACAACCACTGATTAATTAACTGTTCATCTTCGTTCTGTTAAGCTTCTGCTACTGAATTCAGCAGTTCACTGTTAGTAAAGTAGTGGTCTCCTCTCCTGCCACATGAAATATGAAGTATTGTGAATAAGTTCTGAAATATTGCGCAGGGAAGGAAAATAACTAACCAGTTCTGCTTTCCATCACCTCCACATGACAGCAGATTGTGTATGCAAGAGACCTGATGGAAGCATGCCAGCCAGCAGGGAGGAAGGGAGAAGAAACTCAGCAGCACTTCTTATCTGGCTTTTGTTGGAACAGATATTGATGGGCATTCCCATTAGATGTCTTTCAGTGGTTTGCACTGGTTCAGACAGGAGTCATCATTTGAAGCCTGGTAGGTTTGATTCACCCTATAAGAACATCTGCACTCAAAAATTGTGTTCCCTTTTCATTCCATTAGGCTATTTTCACAAATGCTTTCTTGTGATATTTTTTAAAAATTATGAGGTTTTGTTTGTGAAGTAAGATCTGTTCATTTGCCATACAGTTCCACCACCTTTTGCATACACAGTCTCTCTCTCATACTAATTGTCCTACAGAACGAATGATACTAGCACTTATGATAATGACTCTAGCAAATGTGCATACAGAATTAAGCTAGACTGTGCTCTTTAATGGATAGCATTAATACTGGCATCTTGGTTATTCCTCCCAAAAGTGTGTAGAGAAGATCTTCCCTCCCCTCTCTTTAATGCCCTTTCTATTTTCAACTGCAAATGCAGTATATATAGAAAAGAGAGAAAGAGGGAGGGAGGGAAGATAAAGACAGTAAAACAAAGACAGTACGACAGACCAACAGACCAACAGACAGACAGACAGACAGACAGACAGACAGGAAGGAAAGAAGGAAGGAAGGAAGGAAGGAAGGAAGGAAGGAAGGAAGGAAGGAAGGAAGGAAGGAAGGAAGGAAGGAAGGAAGGAAGGAAGGAAGGAAGGAAGGAAGGAAGGAAGGAAGGAAGGAAGGAAGGAAGGAAGGAAGGAAGGAAGGATTAAAAAAAAGAGTTAGTGATGCTGAAGGCTCAGATTATATGAACGGCATGAACAAGTGATAAACTGAAGAACACCATCCAAAGAAGCTCTCTTTAAAGGACACAGTATTTTTTCTAATGGTATTTTTCAAAGCAGCCTTGTTAATTTTCATGGTATTTGAAAATCTTCACATAATTGCAAACCAGTCAAACAGATGAATTCCAAGAAAGTTTTGAACTAAGGAATTTGTAAGTTTGTACTTTAAAATATTGTATCAAATATCAACTGTGAACATTGTAAGTATCAAACCATGGTACTGAGGGATTTGTACTGAATATAGACAAAGAAAAAATATTAGAAATTTAGTCATTTCTTATATTTGTATTTAATTTAAAACATCATATGGAATTATTTCTCTTGATTTCCACTCCCTCCAACTCAGACACACACAAAAAGCCACTAATTTTAACCAGTCACTTCTGAGACATAAGACTGAATAGACCACTCTGGAAAAATTGACAGACAATAGATACAAGGGCAAGTGCTTAAAAAACCAAAACAATGGGTCAAGTCTAATCTTTACCTGTGTGAATCAGGATTTCGAGATTGAGAACGATTTATTTTAGAGCAACAATGAAAGCCATATCATGAGTGTTGAAAGGAAAACAGACTGAAAAATACTTCTGTCTACACTGCAAGATACCAATACACAAGTTGAATAAATTGATTCAGTCTTTGTCAGAGAGGTGAAATGCAATGGCATCCTTTTATCTTCTAACCAACCTGAAATAACCTTGAGAGGAGTTATTTGAGAAAAGATGAGGACTGCTACAGCCACTTTATTTTACACTTGTTCCACAGGCAGATGTTTAGGCACTTTGAAGTCCTGGTTTGGCTATGTAAGTACCTCAGTTGGGCTAGCTCTGAGCTCTGTGAGAAAGACTATCATGAAACACATTCCAGTAGAAGTACTTAACTTTGAATCAGCCTCTGCAGCCATATGGTAGTCAGGGCTACAAATAGAACTGAGCAAGTAATTGACTTGTTGGCTTTTTTCCCAAGTCAAAATTGTGGTTTATCTAAAACTTTTCTCCTAGCCAATGAAAATACTTAGTATTTTATGATTTTAGGTTTCATTGTACTATTGATGTTTTAAAAACACTGCTTTAGAAATGAGGTTTTTAAAAACTGTGATTTAAAATAAATAAATAAATAATATGTTATTTTAGCTGATGTGATTTAAATTAATTTACACAAACTAATTGTTTCAGCTGGGAGGGACTCTGACCCTTCTCTTCATCTAACATAATTTCCAGTGTTTGGGAGCACCAGGTGTAGATTCTGGACTTAAATTGATCTACTGGATTTCTGCAGGGCAGGTTGGGCCCTTAATGGTTCAGATTTGCTTGTGAACATTTGTTCCTTTATTGTCTTTGATGATATAAGCATCCACACTGATTGTGAATATAATTGTAGGTAAGCATGATGTTTGACCATCTGCTGCAGTATCTATAAAAAGATTTGTTCTTGTATAATACATTTAAATTCCAATAAATAAAGTTAAAGAACTAAGAGCATGCCTGTAAATTTCTATGAGTTTAAGACCTTTTCACTTGATTCATATAAACAGGCCTATTATTTTGAAAGTGACTTGCATATAATATGCTGTGCATTTTGTGGTTGTTGCATAGTAGATGTAATATTCCAGTGTATGTGACATTGTTCCCCTCCTCTCAGCCTGTTTTATATCTTTCTATATCATTTTATTACTTTTTCTTTCATTATTTAGATAAATTCTGCTGATGATATTGCATATATTACAGTGAAAAGAACGGTGTCCATAAGTTCAGGATAAAGCACCAGATAAATAAGGTGGATTGTAAAACTATGAAACAAGCACATATACACCTCCCTCCCCTTACTTATTGCTTTTGATTTTACTTCTGTAAATAAAATAAAAAAATTACTAAGGGACTAGAGAGAAAAGATTAAAGCAATAAGATAACTGTGTTATTCTCACACATAAAAATAGTACTGGTCAAGACATACTGCAGATAAACCCTCCCACAAGCACTTAAACACTACAGACAGTAGAGCCATCAATAATTATATAACTTCACGTTTAGAAAACCTGAATATTTTTGTCATCACATGTCATTAGCTCCCAACAAACATCATGGAGTTTCCTTTGTATTCCTAAATGGTAAGAGAAGACAGTAATATTAAAACCTGGAAAAAGCACAGTAAAGCTTATGTCAAATGTTGCTGTAGAATACCTGATTCAATTCCAGTCTCACACAGATCCATACTAGCCACCACAGACTTACTTTAGGGTTATATTTTTAATACTAGGTAGTGGTGTGGTTTTTTTTTTTTTAAAGTAAAGATTCCTTGGCTGCAACATTCAAAGTTGAAAGAACTAGTGATTAAATAGCTTATCTCAGCACTGGAGATGGTACTTTCCCTTTACTGTTTTCCATCAGTCACCTTTCAGTAGTAACTGGAAACAAGGCAATGACAGAAAGTTTAAGAGCTTATGAAAGCTTATGGTAATACAAAATAAGACTACAAAAAACACAGAAAAACCTGGGTCATACAAGAATACATGAGAGATCCTTCAGGATAAGGATAAGCTAGAGAATTAGAATTAGAGAAATACAGAATTAGAACTGATTAATGCAAAGTGCACTGAAGGGATATGAAACTGTCTACTCAGATAGCTTAACTTGCTCTTGGAGTCTAACATATTCCTTGGCATACCTTGAGTTTGCCCACAGATGTATCTCGTGTAATTAAGACATGAGCTCTGGAGCCTGAGCTTTGGTTTTCTGAGGATATTGGGTAAGAACCTAAGAGCAGAAGCTTAGTGCTCCCTATGGAGCTATTTATAAAAGTCAAGGATTCAAGCTCTCAGCAGCAGGATCTACTAAACAGAATGAAACATTGTGAAAATCTGTCTCAGAAATCAAACTTATGTTTAAAAAAAACAAAACAAAGCCCCACCACCAATAACTACTTGTAGCTTAGCAATCCTGATCAACCTGTGACTAGACTTGCAGACTTGAGGCATTCCCACACCATGACATTTCCCTTCATTCTTTGTTTTGATGTCTGTTAAAAATTCTTTGCTCCTTCGCCACCTATTCAAACTTAAAAATATGAATGCTTTTATATTTTTTCCCCTAAAAAAATATTCTTACTCTGATGTAAGCCTTTTTCCTAATCCTGACATGTAAATTTGGTGAGAATTATTAGAGGAACTAGAAGCTGCTCTCATATTCCTCTTAATGTTGGTGACATTCTCTCTGACAGTATATAACAAGTGATAGTTAAGAATGCCATGTAAAAATGTAACATGTAGCAAGGCTTAGGAAGAATAGTGCATTTTCATAATTATAATAGAAATGTAAAATAATCATCAGATTGCTTGCTTGAAGGGATTAAAGAGGTGATGGTATATAATGGTAAAGGAGATATTCGTCTACTCAGCAAAAGCAGTGCTAAATTGGCTAGTCTTAATATTGCCTGAGCTGTCTGCTGTGCATAAGCCTAAAACCAAGATAAAATCATGCAGACAGGCTGAAAATTTAGCATGCTTAAAAAACAGAAATCAAGCTTGGGAAATACATGGCATATTTATGTAGAAAGAAAGACCACTGAAAGGTAGATTTTAGTAACTTCAACCCTTGATGGCTCTTCCAGTAACAGAAAAATACATTAGAAGATAAACTAGGATTGGAAAATAATCTAAAGAGCATTAAAAAAAAGATTATTTTACATGCAAACATTCAGACTATCTTCAGAGGGTTGGAACAACTCAGCGCAAAGAGCACCAAAAATATGTTTCAGAACTAAGTTGCCATAATTAATGACACGGTATTTTCTGTGTGATTTACAGTGCTTTTTAAAGTTGCTTCTGATCTGAATGCTCGTAAGAAATAACCTGTGTTACCCTTAAACATTGACAGTTTGGCAACCAGAGCCTGAAAAATGGGAAAGATAAGTCTATTAAAAAAAAAAATTAAAAAATCAGTGTTTTCACTTTGAATGAACTTAGGAAATGATGGTTAGTTGAATTATAGATTTCTGGATCTTGACTTTAACCATGAAGATTCCAAAAAAGAGCTTCAAAGTAATCTGGCAGACCTCATAACTCAGAAAGAAGCTATAGTAATTGTTAGTAGCTTGTAAAATGGTACACTTATTCCACTGTTTAATTGATCTCAGTATAGTAAGCACTATCCTTCTGTGAAGCTGATAGACAGCCAGAGAAACTGCTTCATTTGGTAATAGATTTGTTATTATAATTAAAAAAAATATTACTGAACAATTGAGTTGCTCTTTTTACATGTCAATGTCTCTGCAGATTAACTTCTACTTCTTAATGAAGCAGGTTATTAAACTTACTCATCAATTTATCAAACCATTGTCATCTTTAATAATCTTAGAGGAGTTTCATTTTTGAGTTATAATCTCTATGTTGTTGACAAACCAGTTACAGATTTCAAAAGTAAAATGGTCAGGAAAAATGCATATCGAGTGGTAATATTTTAAAAACTCTTACATTTTTAATGGCAGTAAAGATTAGGACAAAACTATATACACTTAAAAATAACAGTGCTAATCATACATGTCACCTTACAGACAAAACCTTTCAATGAAGGAACAAACAAACCAGCACCGAGGCTGTAACAATTTAAAACAACCCAACAAGCAAACCCAGCTAGCTTATCAAAAACTTTTTTTTTTCTTTTTTTTTTTTATATGGTTATTGAGTGCAAGAGAGATTTGTAACCAGACTTGATAGTATCTTCTGGCAGAAAATCTATCGCTATGAAGAAACTATCCCTATGGAAACCATATATGCAAAAGGATCAAAAAGGACTTGTATTTAAAGCTGGAGAAAGAATGCTAAATGTGATTATTGACAAAGGTTTGTTAAAAAAAATTAGTCAGTGAAAAGTAACAATATTTACAAAGCATTGATCACAGCACCAAAAGAGAATATTAACAGTGGTGTGAAGAAGCAATTCAACCAGAAAAAGGAAAGCATTCAGCAACTAAGGACAGTATTTTAAAAGACTGCAGCAGGAAACTCACTATGCTTTTGATCTAGATGCCCACTCCCTTCTTAATTTCCTCATTTCTGCCTTATTTTTTTCCTCTCTAAGCGTCTTCCACATTCAGCTATCTCACCAGCCTTCTTCCAACTTGTTTTTGTACTATAAATTGGCCAGAGTGTTGTAGAACTGGCATTTTATCCTAACAGAGTCCCCTAACACAGGCAAGTCTGTCTAGCAAAATTATTGTTCAGAATCTGTTTGTCCAAATTTCCCTAATCCACCCCTGTTTATGGTTTATTTCATTGTTTCACCCCTCCTTTCTCCCCCTCTGCATTTTCATTGTTGATGGGGTAGTATAACAGGGCCAGGGCATGGAACCATGAGAAACTGAAAGCAGAAAAACCTTGAAAATTTAACACAGATTAATTTAATACTCATCACTGTGCAATTTATATATATAAATATACATATACACACACACACATAAAGGTTTGCACTGATTGATGTATAGAGACCAGTATTAATGGATTTGGAACTTTCTGGGCACAGAGTTCCTAGGCAAGAGATGTTATTGCTCTTGTCAAGTCAGCAACAGCATGGGCTGCACTGCTTAACCTGGATACCACTTACAGAAAAGTAAAACATCTTGGTTTGCTAGTAGGAACTACTAAACAAGAATCACTTTTTCTGTGCTTCTAGTAGAAGCGTTTAGTAGAGAATAATCTAAAGGCAACTGAATTTGGTAAGCATGGACATAAAACGACTCTGGAAACATGTCTTGAGCAGGTTTCTACTACATTTTTCTTCATACAAAAAGATCTAGGCTAGTGCTATGGTTTTCAAACTCAGGTTAATATAGAAACTTCTCTGAATCCCTCCAAGCTGGATAAAGTATGACTACATTTGATTCTGAAAGTTTTCAGTGGCAACATAATGCTTTCTCTGATGAGGGAAATGGTACCCTGTCTCAAACAAGGTAAAAAATGCTTCTTTAAAAATTGTTGCTTAAATAATTTAATTTGAAATAAGACTGCCACATCTGAGGACCTTTTAAACCCTGGGCTAATTGTGTTTTACTCTGAGAGGAGATTTTAATCTAGCATGTTACATGAAGAACATATCTTGTCTGCCACAAAAAGCTGTTATTTACAGATAAACAGCGAATACAAGATTTTAGGTTCCTTGTGAGAATTAGTGAAGAAAAAGGTAAAACTATCTTTTGCCCCGTCTTCCAAAAGGTTTTCCATCAAGTTATTTCCAGCTAGGACTATTTTAAAAGAAATGTCATTTTCAATAAAAAGACACAATGTAAGGCTGCAGCCACAGAAAGACTACCATGAATTATATGAAACATATGGTAAGTTATGGTGAGCTAACATATGGTAGAGGCTGACTATGGACATGAAGGCTGCAGTTCCCACTCTCATTATCAGCCCAAGGTAGAAAAGAAAAAGAAAAAAAATCTCCTTCCTTTCATTTTAGATATTTTGATAAAATCTGCGTCCTGCACCAAATCTAACATTCTTTTTCTTTATTCTGTACTTTTTTTGAAAATTGTAATTAAAAATCAAAGTCTTTTGCTATTGTAAAACAAATAAACAAACAAAAAGCACCTTGGCAGTATGAGCCACATGAGAATGTGCTAAGCATACCCAACATTAGGTATGTAACTTAGGCTTTACTGAAGCATGTGACAGCAAGAATAGGTGGGAAAATGTGGGAAGCAGAAAACTATGATCAGACATGCTAAAGCAAGTGCACTGAAACTGGCAGGCTTTGTTGGGGATAAATGAGATGAGAATTTGGCTGAAAGTGTCTTTTATATTTACTTTAAAAATAAAGAACATCTGTGAAAACTGAGAGAAGGAAAACATTTTTGATATTTTATATTTAAACATTTGAGTAATAAAGTCACTCTTTAAGAACATAAAAAATGTCACATGTGCCATATAAATATCTATTTCTCAGGAGCAAGTACTGATGTAACTATAGCTATTGTTTGCCTATGTTCTCTTCAAGGTATATTATCTCTATTACTGTAAGACAGGAGAGAACTACAATTTCCAATTTCCTCAAAAAGGCATTAGAAATGTCTGAGGTGCATTTGCTCTTAAGAGCTTCAGGCTGAAATTTAATCTCAAAATTACACTGTATACAATTATATTTGTATAGAAGTGTGTTATTTACACATTATGCATGCTATTCACAACCAGCATTTTATCCCTTCGCTGTGTGTGGACTGTGAAAGAAAATAAACTGATTAAATTAACATTGATAATAATTGGCAATGATCCTATTTGCATACTGTAGGATATACAAAGGACTGCATATAACCAGTAGTTAACTTCCTATTTTACTAGGCATAGCTGCAGTTAATACCCAGTCAAACACTGTTACCATATGCAGAGTGTTTCTAATATTCTTTGGATCCAGATTTTTTTGCTATATTGCATCTAAATGAGACTCTTTCATTGGCTAAGCTTTACCTCATTACTTCTAACTGTTTACTAACAAACATACAACTGTTTACTAATCTTACGTGATCTGGAGTCTCCATTTAAAAGCAGCTTTTATCAAGCTGATTTATACAGAATAAGATATTTTAAGTCCTGCCTACACTAAAGCTCACTGGCCATTGTGCTTTGGATATTCTCTCAGCACTGAGCAAGCACTACATGACGTGTTTTCTACTGAAAGTGCACACCTGGTGATGACAGATAACTACCAAGTGTGTGCAGGTTTTAACATGAAGCTACATAAGTGTTTTTATCTTTCAGAGAGAGCAGGAAAAAAATATGATACGTTCTCATCTTGTCAAGACCCACATTTTACTTAGAGCAAGGTTCAGTTAAAAAGAGGAAAAGTAGTCCAGTGTATGGTCACTCAACTGCATCTCAAAAGCTGTGATGAAGTGAGAGATCTGTTTCAGTTCCCTGTTGTACCTGATCTGCTCCGAGATCCTGAACCAATTTTTTTCATATCCCAGAAAAGTGCCTGTGAGGTGCTTCATAGTGGAACTGCTGAAGCTGTTTCACTACATACGAGTCATTCAGTACTCATAGGAGAAGGGACAAAGGACTTAAATTTAGATGTCCTATATGAATGGATGTCTTAATTATCAAACTATAGTAATTCCTCTTTTATTTCTCCTTCCCTTACCCAGTGAATGTGGAATTACTCAGAAAACAAGGAATAATTTCAACAGAGTTTTACCAAGACTATCCAGTAGCCATATGACTGGAAGGCAGAGCCTCCAAGATGGTTAAGGAAGTGGGAAATTTCCCTCATGAGGAAAGGCTGAGGGAGCTGGGTCTCTTCAGCTTGGAGAAGAGGAGAATGAGGGGTGACCTCATTAATGTTTATAAATACTTAAAGGGAGAGAGCAAGGGGCATGGTTCCAGGCTCTTCACAGTTATGCCCAATGACAGGACAAGAGGTAACGAATATAAACTTGAGCATAGGACGTTCCATATAAACACGAGGAGAATTTTTTTTACTGTGAGGCTGACAGAGCACTGGAACAGGCTGCCCAGGGAGGTTGTGGAGTCTTATTTTCTGAAGAAATTCAAAACCCACCTGGATGTGTTCCTATGGGATCTCAGTGATCTTTCGAGATACCTTCCAAACCCTAACTTTCTGTGATTTCTGTGAAACATTGGGTTCATGATTAAGTTCTGCTTCAAATAATACTGATATAATATTAAAACTTGGTCTAATAGATACAGAGAAGTATATCTGCTTTCCCACACAAACGTTTCATTCCCAGATACCTTTGATTGGTTCCTGCAAGGGAAAGAAGTGGGGAATACTCAGTTTGGGAATTTGGCCAGGGCATAAGCTGCACATCTTAAAAGCTCTGCAGTGAAGGAAGAAGTTATACAGCAATCAATGTTTCAACAGACACAAGCTCACTGCCAAAACCAACAGATACATTTCACATATGGTTAGGGGAAAGAAAAACCTAGAAGAGCAGATGGTAAGATTACCTGAAGAGCACATCAAAGCTTCAGAGTATCCTAAGGTTTATCTAAACCTGACAAAAACAGACAAAACAAGACAATCAAGTAGTCTTTTGCCCTGAGCTTGTGAAGGCTCACACAAAAGTGTAGAGAGTAAAAGAATAATTGCCAAGTTCTGAGTCTGTGGAACTCTCTGCAAGATCCAGATGCACAGCTATGTTTAACATAAAGACCACATGCTACATGCAGTGTTACAAGTTGCAGGCTCACAGTGGAATCCTTTCACTGCTTTTCCTTTGGTTACCCAGATAAATGACAGCATTAGCTAAATGTTTAAAAGCTAGGAATTCTAAAGCCAAAATTTATTTGCTGCATACAAATGTTATGAAAACACAATAAAAAATATTCTTTTATTTTACATAGGAATCCTGGAAATCTTCAACATCTGTAGAGGATCACAAGAGTCTCATGGAACTCGCTTCTGTTCAAGGTAAGGAGTGTGTCAGATGCTCATAGGTTCAAATTCTGAACTGTTTTCTGAGCAAAAGCTGCAGGACAGAAACAGCACCCTTTTCTTTTGGTACAGTTTGCAAAATTAATATACTAGATTTGCTGTAGTTAAGACTTTTTAAACTCTTTTCATCTGTTCTCTTTCATGACAATGGAATTAAGTCTACACAATACAATAAAGAATTGAAGTAGTCATCCCAGGAGGAAACTACTGAATGACAGTAGCTAATTGAGCTAAACTTTTTTTTTTTTTCTTTTTTTTTTTAATTTTCTCCACTCACTTTTCCAGTTTCCCAGCTGTTAATCCTTTTTTCGATGACAAAATTACTTTTCACTTTATGGATTTTACATTTATTCTAATAATAAAAAAAATAAGATGCATACAAGTTTCTACTTTGTTTAAATGTAGAGGTTTTATATGGGAAGCACTAAAGCAGGAAAGTGCAAGTGTTGTCAGGGAAAGAAATCTGAGAACTGTAATGGAGAGAATATGAATAGATGCCCAACAGCCCCCTCTGTCAGAGTGGTTCCTTGTTTACCCTGCAGCTCCAACAGCAAAGATCAGCTCAAGTGGTGAATACTACACACCTTTGAGAACCCTTTATTGAAGGCATTCATTGACAGACAACTCAGGCCTAAGGCTGGACCTTTTTTCTTGAATTTTGTCTTTTAAACCAATTTATATATTTCAAGATGGATAATGTTGTTAGACAATTTAGTCATTAAGCTCCACATGGATCATTAATGTGCACTTGCAGCCCAGAAAGTCAACCGAATCCTGGGTTGCATCAAAAGAAGAATGTCCAGCAGGCCAAAGGAGGTGATTCTCCCCCTATACTCCACTCTTTGGGACCCCACGTGGAGTATTGTGTCCAGTTCTGGAGCCTCCAATACTGGAAGGACATGGAGCACTTGGACTGAGTCCAGAGGAAGGCCACAAAGATGATCAGAGGGCTGGAACACCTCTTCTATGAGGATGGGCTGAGGAAGCTGGGGTTGTTCATCCTGGAGAAGGAAAAGCTCCAGGGAGACAGTATATCAGAATTCCACTACCTGAAAGTGGCATACAAGAAAGCTGGGGAGGGACTTTTTCAAGGGTTTGTAGTGATAGGATGAGGGGTGGATCAGCTGGAATAAGGTAGACTTTAGGAGGAAATTCTGTGGTGTGAGGGTGGTGAGAGACTGGCACAGGTTGCCCAGGGAGTTTGTGGATGCCTCATCCCTGGAAATGTTCAAGGAGAAACTGGATGCGTCTTTGAGCAGCCTGGTCTAGTGTGATTTGTTCTTGCCCATACAGGGGGTTGGAACTAGATGATCTTAAGGTGCCTTCCAACCCAACCCATTTTATGAGTCTACGATTCATCTAAAATAGGATTCAGATGCTAAAGACTGAGCCACATGGAAGGTATCAGAGAGCAGCAGTTCTCCATAGAAGCTATAGCATCATATAGCCTCAAAGTACTGTCAAATTTTAGCTTTTGGGAAAGGGCTGGCATAGTTTGCCCTTTCTTCCTCCCCAACTACTTAAACTAAAAAAAATACCAAAGCAAAAAGGAGACCTATGGGCAGTGCCTCATATAATGTGAAGCTTTAATTAAGCTACACTTCCCTGTTTTTACTATAATTTAATTTAATACACAAACCTCTGTAGTATTTAAAATTATTCCTTTCAAAAACTAATTTTTATCCTCTTCTTATTCTTTCAGACAATAAATGTTCTTCTAGTTGAAACATCCACAGCTAGGATTTATTCCCGCATAAGAAACAAATAGCACTAATGTTCACTGTTGTTACTTCCTGAAGTTCTCATATTTTTCAAAAGCTTTCTAGTTGTCACCAAAAAATTAGCAGCATAAGATTTAGACCTGATAATACCACTGTTCTCTAGCATATTATCCTCCTCTAGATGACAGTTTTTCTAATTTATAAACAATAAAGTTTATGGTTCAACTTTTTAATTTTTATTTTCTTCACTTTTGCCCTTTTCATCACAGACTTCTGTTCTGTGCATAAAGAAAAAAACACTAAGAAACACTAGGAAGTCCCTCTGGCTATACAGATTCATACACAGCATACAGTCAAATAGGATTTAGCCTTCCAGGAGCATTATGACCTAGAAAGATATGCGAGGTCAGTATTTAAAAAAAGGGACAGGAACAGAAAAGGATTAAGAATGCTGAGAACAGTCACAAAAGTGGCCAAGTCCCAGAGTGATGGCACTAAGAATGAAAAGAACTCAATAGTCTAGCATAATACCAGAAACTATTGGTACTTCGTATTGTATTCACTATGGCATTTACATTACTGAGTGTTATATCCAATTTCTATATTGATTCTAAAAAATATTTATTTATATGTGTGTGTACACATATGATTCAATGTATCTAACATTTTGTCTAGTACATTGTACAAAAGTAAGGGCTATAAACATTTTTCTTAATGAGAAGGGTTTTTTTCCAAATCTCAGGAAAAAAACCACAACACAACACTAAATCTTAGTAGAAAATTTTTTAATTTTTCTAAAAAAATTTTAAAACAGAACTGTGATATAAGAAGCTGGAAATCTGTTGGCCTTCAATATTCCTTTTTTACTAATTATAGCTTTAAATGTAGTCAGTCAAGGACATGCCACTGTCAGGAACAGGGACAGAAAGTCAGGGACATTAGATGACAAAAACATAATTGCTATTATCCAATACCAAGGATGATAAATCCTAGATTGCATAGCAGTACAACATAAGTGTAATATTTCTCTGTGAACTTAAACTGAGATTATTAGAATCAGATAAAGCAATAAAATGGGGTCAGACACAAGTCTTCAGAATTACCAAGTTTGCTTAAACATTCTGATCAGTCTTACAGATGCTCAAATTAAATGCCTGCATTAATCAAGATGGGACAGTGCAGTGAAGATTTAAACCACGTTTCCAGTCCTGTTCTCATAAGTGACTTATATTTAAGACCTACTGTGTTAAACTCACCCTTACAGCTGTGGGAAATAGTGGGCTTTCATTTGCACTCAGAAAAAAACCTCCCACTAAATTAAAATATTCCAGGTATTCCAGGACTGCATCAGGCAGATCATTGGGTTTCTTTTCCCTCCTATAGGCAATCAAACATTAGTATCAATCTCTACAAACCTGGCCTTGTTGATAGAGCCTTCTCTATCTTATGTTAACTTCCATGCATACTTTCCATCAAAAATAACAGGAACTTAGTTTTAAGGTTCAGGGAATATTAGGCAGAAGCATAGCTCTGGAAAACCTACCTATTAGCACAATAATGTCAGAAAGAGAAACTTAAACAGAGAACTTGGAAGAACAGTGAAAATGTTACTCTTACAAATTTAAACACATAATTAACGTACACTTACCCAAATGCTAGTTCTGATTTTAGTACACTATCTTCTCCACACAAATCTTAGGATAGAATCCTAACCAAAATCAGCTTTTATTGTTATTTTTATTTCAGTGTCTTCTGTAAAAATGTGGGGAGAAACTAAGCTTCTGCATGAAAAAAAAAAGATTAGAAAACTGATCGCTGTTTGCATTGAGCAGTGTTACATTCAAAGTAATGAAGTAACCCTTTGCAGGCTTCCCATCATTGTGTCCTTGCTATGAACAAGCTTCATCTATTTAAAGTGCTGAAAAAACCCTCAGCAAATAGGTTTGGTTGATTATCATAATGTCACCCACTAGTGCTATTATGTTCTATCAGCATTTACATTATAAACTTCTATTTTAGGTGCTAGATTTCTAAAGTGTGAAAAAAGGCACTGAGCAGAAAGTTGATATTCAATAATGAGTAATCTTTGCATACATTTAAAATGAATAGTGCATTCATTTTTTAGTACAAGGGAGAAAAATGGTATTTAATTCTTAGTTCAAGCTACATTACCGAATAAAAGCAACTAGAGAAAGAATTTGTTTCCCTATTTGTTTTTTCTTTAAGAAACAGAATTAGGGGGATGCAAGCAAATGGCTACACAGTTCATTTTGCATGATGGACCTATTTTCACATCCAAAGTATCTTTTAAGTACATCTCTGGACTGCTTGCACAGGGATGGCTCTGTATTTATTGCTTGTAAAATTTCTTATACTAATGAGCATGATACAATGACTGGAGACTTTTGATGCAACAGGTATGTCCTGCAGTAAACATATTTTTTTAAATATTTTTTAATAATTCTGAGGCTATGAAAATGAAATGGTTAAGATTGTTATCTTTGATTTTTTAAATCTGCTTTATAATCTCTATTTTATTTTGCAAATCATAGAAGCAAAGAATGGTTTGGACTGGAAGGGACCTTAAAGATCATTTAGTTCCAACCTCCCCTGCCATGGACAGGGAACCCCTCCCACTAGATCAGGTTGCTCAAAGCCCCATCCAATCTTTCCTTGTAAACTTCCAGGGATGGGATATCCACAACTTCCCTGGGCAACCTGTTCTAGCATCTCACCACCTCACACTAAAGAATTTCTTCCTAATAGCCAATGTAATTCTACTCTCTTCCAACTTAAAATCATTACCCCTTGTCCTGTCGCTAGATGCCCTTGTAAAAAGTCCCTCCCCAGCTTTCCTGTAGCCCCTTTGAGTACTGGAAGGCTTCTCTTCTCGAGGCTGTATTCCAACTTTTTCATCCTGTCTTCATATGAAAAGTGGTCCAGCACCTCAAGGGGTGAAATCCTGGCAAATTAATGTCGGTCAAGTTCAGTATAATCAAAATTTCATTTACAAGGTTTTGTATATATAAAAAAACCAAACCCTAAGTATAGTAAAGAGCTCTGACTTACAAGTGCAATCTGTTTGATAGATGATGTATTTTATGTACCTATATACATTACAGTTTTTAGCAGTACAACAAGAACATCTTTAAGCTATTGAGTAATTAAGAAGTTACACATTTGCTTTTAAGAATGGAGAAAATGCAAAACATTGACATTTATGCTGGCCTATCAAATCCTTATGTATGTTTTGGGGAAAAAAACCCAAACAAACAACAAATCTGACTAGTCCTTTACATCTTTAAAATCTACATTTATCAAGCTGAATTTTAATAATGCCTAAATGTGTATTAGTAAAATGAATCCCAAATAGAGCTGTCCGAATAATTCAGGACTGTTCTCTTTACTGATTTAGCTATAACTGAAAATGGACTATACTGGGTTTTACTAGGTTTCAAACATGTAGTGCTCTTATATTTTACCAGTGCTTATCCTCCAAGATGATACCGAGTTTTTGTCTGGAAATAGCATATTTGCAGGGTCCAAGACCTTATGCCAGTGAAGGTAATGCTATGGTGAACTGTTAATAATTAGTGTTAATGATATAATTTTTAAAATTTATAAACCACAGAATACATCACTGGAGTAAATAAAAAATAAATTGTATTATTTATCATTACATAGTTTTTATTATAAGAAATGTTGGTTTAAGAGCACATTCCTAACATGCCATTCATCTTGCTTCTGCTAAACCAAAGAAGGAAAGAACAGAATAAGAATCTTCTGGACATTTTACTTTTTTTAGGATAACTTACTTGAATTCAGTAAAAAGGGTATGCAGTCATATAGAACGTTAAACCTTTACCTTTGAATTCATATTCTTGTTGTGGAAATAAAAACTTCTCTGTATTAAAATACAATACTCCCTATATTAAAACTTCAATCATTTTTTGCATGGCTGCTTGCAGGTAAATCTTGACAAAGATGTAGGTATTTAACTGGCCTTTATATTTAAATAATAATGAAGAGATTTTTTCCGATCTGTTCTGCAATGATGCCGTGTTTTATGCCTTTACCACTACTACAGAATAGTAGGGATGATCACTACAAAGCTAATCTAAGTAATCTGGTATCTAAAATGTCATTAGACATTTTGTTTAGATGCATAGTAACCTCAGACACTGTGGTTTAGCTGATACAACACAATTAGGATAAATTAAGATTAATACAAAATAATTAACCTCAAATATACCTATTCCTTGGTATCTATGCTCACAAGAAGGATCAAAAAATTAGTAGACAGAAAGAAAGATTTTGTTTAGTAAACATCTAAGGATAACTTTAGGATTTGAACTTCAGAATGAGCAGTTTCTCTATTTGATCCAGGACTATTAACATTATATTGCAGGTTTCTAGTGTGGCTATTATCTGTTATCAAATCAACTATTTTGTGGTAGATTCCCAAACCTGTCACCTGGAATTAATAGTTTCTCTCTCTCCCTCCTTTTTTCTTTCTTTGAATTAAATCCATTCACAGACTTGTTGGCTCCTGAAATCCAACGTGGAATTTGCATATGTGTTCAAATTGCACTAACTATTTTTTGAGATTTTCTAGTAAAGAGTCATGAAGGGATATCTTTCCTGTCTGAAAAGCTATTACGCAGAATTCGATAGAAAAACCTACCTTAGCCAAAAAGCATAAACCAGTTTTAGAACTACAATTTCCATGTTGTAATAAAATCCTATCTAGATCAAAATAGTCACTAAGGAATAATTTTTTTCTGTGATAAGCATTTCTGAGTGATTTGTAAGCTACTGGTAAAATAGGGTCTACACTGTCCTCAGTAGACGCTCGCACTGGAATCACACTTGCATATAGGAACACACTCCCTTAAAACCTAACTCATATATAATAACATTAAATGATAACTAAATTGATAAGGGGCAGCAGAAATCAGAGTCACAAAGACAGAATTTTCCCTCACAAGTCTAAAAGCCTTCCTGCTAAGTTCAGTCAACAGGGAAAGTAGTAAAACATGGAAGCAGGTCTTAAACATTTTTTCTCTGGTACTGCCTTTGCGCTGTTCTTTATATCACACAGAGCCAGGCAGCTGAATGGTATGATGGCTGATACACACTACACCCAGGGTAAAAGAGCAATGCAGCAATGCAGAATAGATCTCTGCATTCAAAAACATTATCCCAGGCAGTGGATCATCATAGAAGCAAGCTTTACACTAATTTCTAATTTAATTCAACAGAGAACAACAAAGTTTCAGTAGCCACTGAGATACAAGTTCTTTTACAGGTTGGTTTGTTGGTGGTTTTTTTCCTTTATACCGAACAGGTGATGAATATCAAAACTGTTTTCTTGGAGGTCATGAAAAACGTAAATGATTGAAGTCTGTTGGGTTTGTGACTGAGCCAAGACAATAGTCAATCTTGCAGACAAAGCACTAAAAATTGCTGCTAAAAATACTTTGCAAAACATGATGAAAAGGGTTTTTTTCTCTATCTCAGATCAACTTTGCTCCTCTGGAAGATGACTGAGCAAGTGGAATTGTAAAATCAGTATGAGGCTCAACTGAGGAAAAAAAAAAGTAATCCTAACATCTCTTTATTTGTCTATTTTTTTTTTCACAGCAAAAAAAAAAAAAATTAATGTATTGATAAAACTTATTAATGCATCATACCACCTGAATCATCAAATAGCATAACTAAAAAGCATAATGAATAGTCCATGTAGTATATTTTGCCTCACGAGTCTAATGTAGTGAGTAGGTATGGTTTCACACACACACAATAGGAATTCCAAAATCAGCCACTAATATTGCAGCAAAATGTGAGGATATAAGCATTGTACAGTAGAATCCCGTATCTGAGTTTTGAGGTGGTCCTTCCAGATGACAGAAAAATGCAAAAATGCTTATATAGAACTTCTCCCTTGCAGAATGCAGTTTTCCATCTCTTGAAATCATAGTACATCATACACCACACAAAGCATAACAATGAATTTATCCCCTACAGGCCCTATGCAAGTTTGGGTTTGTTACTTCAATGTTTCCAGCTTCAAACTGCCACTGAAAGTGAAAATGAGTGGGAGACTGGCTGACATGATCAGTTGCATGGATTTTAAAGTAATTTTAAATTTTGGATGTACTTGCATATACTGTTAAATTCATACTGTGCTCTATCACAATACAAAGAAGTAACATCTGTCTGTAAAGAACATGGCATCCCCAGAAGTAGTAGTGCTACCATTATGTACCCAGTCAAATATAGGATTTGGGGATTTCGTTTGCAACACTTAGGATAAAACCCTATAAAGAGCCTTGCAATCAAAACAATATACATTACATCATTAATCAAAGAAACAACAATCCATGAATGTTTTGAAGCTTAAATTTCTGTTCCTGTATTTAGTTTTACAAAACACTACAGATGGAGAAAAAGAGCTAGAACCTAACCTCAAGCTCCATGCCTGCCGTCAGTCAGAGGAATTGCAGTATCCTTTGAAACCCATGTAGGGTCTCCCATCCTGCTGGGTTTAATTTCAGAATACAGCACTATCATTAACAGAAATTACTTTTTTAATTTTTCACCTGTCTATTATCCTACATTTATTCTGAGAAACCTGAAAGCTTTCCTCAGCAGTCATATTCCTTTAGCTTCTCCCCAGAGAAAGCAAATGATTCATCCAAAGGATAAATGAATGACATGCATAATGTCAAAAATCTTTTTGGGTTGCTTTAAACCCTGCCTCTTTGCCTATGAATGGGAACCATGCACATAGTCTCCATATCAGTGTCTGAAGTTATATTCAGAAGTTTCTGAGGTATCCAGATCCTCATTTTCTCAGGCATCCCGTTCTTTAGTATCACTGTTACTTTTGAGTAAATCAGATCACTAAGGCTGTTAAAATGTGTTCTACTAGACCCTTTGCATGTATGGAAAATATTTTTTTCATATTCACTCCTCATAAAACAAGATTTACATTCAATGTATTTTTAGATTTACCAGCGCTGGAAGTACTGAAACCATGTTAGCCTTGTAGTCTAGATCATTCTCAAAGTTTAGGTCAGTTCACATAAGAATAGAAGTTACATTACTCAGCTCTTACTGGTTATTCAGTAGCAATAAAAACCTTTCCTAATGGCATCTTACTTTTTGTTGATTCTTCTCTTCTTTCCAGTCCCAGCTCTCCCTTACATAAGCATAATCAAATTATAAGAGCACTATCTGATCAAATTCTTCTTTGCCCAATTCTTGGATTCAATCCTATTATCAGAGACTCCCCAGTGCCTTTAATTTAATGAAAAGCCCTGCAGCCTAAATGTCACTGCCATTCCAGATTCCTTTTTTAAAACTTCAGGCCCTGCAAGGCCTCACAGAAAGCAGTACATCAGATAGAGTAATCACAGATGAGTGCAAGTTTGAAGCCATTAGGAAAAGCAACCAGCACCTGAGTTATAACTCTCTAAAGACAGAAAAGCAAAGCAAGAGTATCTATCTCCTCAAGAAGGGTAAGTGTGGCATGGAAGAAAGTTTGAAGGGTTGAAGTGATACTGGGTTTTTCTTAAGAAAAACCAAAAAGCTTAAAAATCTGATAGAGTTTTTTTCATTATCAAGCTTTTATACAAATTCATGAGAAAAAAATCATTCTGATGTGGAAGGTAGATATTTTTTTTTAATTTGGTCTTAGATTTTCCTACACACAAATCAGAGAAACAACTGTGGGAAGAAATAGACACCTGGCAGGCTCAGTCAATATGATATGGATCTCAAATTGCCTATTTCCAGTCATAATGACACACAGCTTCCCAAGCATCCCTAAATACACCTAAAAATATCTGCTAATGCCATCCTTACCTTTTGTAGTTAGTTGCACTGGAAAAACTGTAGGCATTCAATGAAAGCCTTGTTAAAGATGAGCTAAAAATGTTTCCCACATTCATTTTCCTCTAGCAATTTGGACATTGATGTCAAAGTTATGTAAGGGGCAGAAATAAGAAAACCCACATATGGGAAGCCACACACCCAGTTTACTACAGCATATGGCACAGTATAATGTGAACATGTGTTCACTTGCCTTCCCCCTCCTTTCCCCATTTTGTTGTGTTGTTTTGTTGGTTTTTTTTTTTTTTAATTTGGGAGCCACAGAACTAATTTCTGTGTTTGTGAACTTTTACATGGAGAAACATAAAGCACAGCAGCTATTAAAGAGCTAGTTTAAATGGACAAGTACAGTAAATCTACATAGGGGAAATGGAGGTACCCAGCTAAGCTAACTATCTATGTTGGATGCTAGTACAAAAAAAAAAAACCAAAACAGTATCTTTTTGGTGAGTTCCACCAGTGGGCATGGGCTTCAGGCAGCACCAGTCTCAGTAACTCACTGCAAACCACTTTCTGGAGTAAAATATTCCTGATGAATAGGTGAAATTTTTAAGTTCTACACATACATGTATCACATACACATCATGTTACATGCATCAGTATATATACGATACGTATATATCATACCTATCTTGAACATGCACAAAAAATCTCACATATTTCTAAAATTTAAGATGTTTCAATGATATCTAGCAGAAATGGCATCCAAACATCTAAGGAGGGCTCATCAGCTGCCTAGTTACACGATAGTGCCAGAGGCAACTCCAAAGCATCAAGACAACTGCCTGAGGGGACTGCCAAGGAGCCAGCTGCTGCTACTGGAAAATGTTCCACAGCCTCACATCTGGGTTCTGTTACTGCTGTCCAAAAATACCCACCCCAATAAATAAATAAAAACGTAGTAAACAAAATTTTGTCTTTGTTATGAAAAACTCTTTATATGTTATGTAACATTCATGTTAAATAATCATGCAATGTGTTATTCCTGACTTGCCTCTGGACTCTTCCATAAGCCTACAATATCTGAGCAGTTAAAACATTATAGAAGTAATTCAAGCACCTAGTCATGGATGTGTAGTTGTATTTTATACACCTAGATTCCAGATGCCACTCCTGAAGGACACAGTTGTTCAACAGGTTCTGCAGATGTGTAAAATCACTTGAGATAGTTAAATATGAGCAACTGAATCCCCTCTCAAATAGCAGTCATGTGCTCTAGTGACAACAGGAAAGCACTAGACTCCCATAAAATAAGACAAGTGAAAATAGCTATCTGATTTGCTCCTTCTCTATTTGCTCTTGAGTCACTGGACTGGTTGACAAATACTATAATAAAATACCTCGATGGGATTCCCTTGTTCTACCTATTAAACAATAAAACCCCTTCTCTAAATACAACAGTGGAAATTAGCAATTAGAATAAATTCTGTCCACAGAATAGTTCTGCAAATGACCTCAGGTCATTTTATTGTCCCTAAAGGTTCACAGATGACCTGATAACAGCTTTGAACCTCAGCCTTCATAAATGATTGAAATCCTGAATACTCAGAATGTTGCAATAAAATATACTGCACAGGCTGTGGTTCCTCCTCATGTGTGTGATCTACAGCTGTGCAGAGCTCAACAATGCAGCACTTAATCTACCTCCTTGTGGAATCCTTAAAAATCTATCAAAGCAAGCAATTATGACCAGAAAGAAAAAAAAAACAAAAACAAAACCCACAAACCCAAACCAACCAACCAAAAACCAAAAACCAAAGCCAAACCAAAAACCAAACCAAACCAAAAAACTCAAGTAAACTAGAATTTCTCTTCTGTTAAGCACTGCCTTTTCTCTGTATTGCTGTAAAGCCGAAAAAGATTAAAGAAGGACAAAATCAGTGGTATATAGTATGAAATATTATGTATTTCATAATATAATGTAATATATGAAATATAATATAATGAAATATAAATGAATATAAATGAAAAGGTGGTAGCCCTACTTAGCAATGCAAACACACCCTCACAGAAAGTTTGTGAAGGTTCTTTCCTGCAGAATACAGAGTTAGAAAAATGCTTCTGAGACACAGGTTGCTCAAAGAGAACATTTGCTTAAGCAAACAGTTATGTGGGCAATTCTGTTTCATAAGTCATAAGAGTCTGCAGCACATGGAGATGAGGACATATACCTCATATTCGAGGACATATGTCTGACTTGAGTTAGGAAGTCTTTATGGGGAACCTTGGCAACGTGAAGCAGTGTCAAGCATTTGAAAAGCCTATACTTGTAATGTTGATTAGGATGATACTCTGATATTAGATGGTTTACGAATAATATGTCATACTTTAAAACCTGCAGAAAATCTAAAGCACCTTTTCTTGGGGTTAATATTCCAATTTATCACTTTCTCCTTCCATATGGAGATTCCAGAGAACTTTCATAAATGCCTGAACCTAAAAAATTTCCATGAGTTGATCTTTCTAATGTAGAAGTCCTACAAAAATCGAATTAGTTTTAAGTTCTCAAATATTAACTCATTTACTGATTTATTCTAAACAAGATTGTCCCATAATCTCATATGTTTATAGTATTTGACAAGGATTTTTAAATGAGCCTTTTAAAATACTACATTATGTTTCTTGAAGCTTCACTATGAAGTCTGATGAGAGGAAGAACAGTGATTAATTGTAGTTTGCTGTCTTGCATTCCAAAATAGCAATTTTCTAATTCAAATCTCTTGCATATTTTTGTAAGAGTGTAATTTATATTCTCTCTCCTGTGACTATCCAAGTTAAGACACAATTTAGATATGATCCTATAAAATTAGAATTGGGGAAAATGAAGCTCTTTTGACTGAATATTCAAACAAAGAATGTGTTTTGGGCTATGCCATAAATCATGCTTGTCAGATCCTTCAAAAGAAGCATTCTGTACAGTTACCTTGTCTATTTTTCAGAAAGCACAGACATTGAACAAGGTAATTCAGCAGTGTTGTATCATATTCACTCCCTTTAGTCTAGAGCTTTGAAAAGACTATTTCCATTTTAACTTCAAATTCTTAAATTTTATTTTTATTACCTCATAATTTCACTTCCTGTGCATATTTAGAGCCTTTTGGGCTTCTGCAACAAAGATGATCTGGGGGGTTGAAGATAAGTAATCAACTATGTCATCTGGGTGGTGCTGAACTAAGATATTCAAGACCTATAACTCATCATTAAATTAATGACACTTTAGGTTAAACTGTTTTCTTGTTCTATGAAACCACAAGACTAAATCACAACACACTATCAAGGTTAAGGAAGCAAACTTGTTCCAGAATTTTACATTTCAAGTACATCTTCAATAATATATTAATTCACAAACTCTGCCACTGAACCCTTCATGTATAAAAATTACCTATGATCCATTTTCCCACTGAGATTCATTTCAGCAGAAATATTTGTTTTCAAGTGTATCATAGCAAGAAACCTCACATTTTATATCGCAAATGGAAAGCTGAATTCATTATTAATAATACTATACTGTCTAGTGAAATCTATCCGGAAAACCTAAAAATTTAAATATGCAAGTATAATTTAAAGTTCTCCGTTACATAAATTTAGAAGATTATTATTTTGATTTTATAAACTACTACTAAGTTGAAATATTAATTTGCAAAAACAAACAGCAAAAAAACCAAACCAAACCCAAAAACTAACAAGAAAAAGCAGAAAACCAAAAAAGATAGTTTTGTATAGGAGAAAGCAAATCACTGCAAAGGCAGAAAAAGATAAGACTTGAGACAAGCCAGACAGTAGAACTTTACTGAAGGGGAAAGAAGAAAACAGTAGTATTTACCATCTGGAAAGCTGTAAGTGGGAAAATACTATGGATATATGTTGTTGATATGTGAATATGTGTTGATACTATGTATATGAACCACCATAATAACAATTAGGACAATTAGGACAATTATTAACAATAATTAGGACAAAACTCCATGAATATAGTGAATCTGTCCTGTGATATCAGTATACATGGGGCAAAGTAGGCTTCAGCCTGGACTATATATCTTACATGAGTCCACGTGTAAATACAGGTTTGACCTGTAAGTATTGACACCAACACGTGTCACCAATAATCTCACCAATTTGCTTAATCCTAGGAGGAGATATTTATACAAATTTCAGTCACAGCTTTGATTCACTCATCATACATTTATTATCATTTATTATCACCTGATATTATAATATCACCATATTATATCATTTATTAATACGTTTATTATCACCTCAAACTCAGGTGATTTAAATATTAAACCAAAATACAAGAGGATGCAAGTACCTGAGTCACATAAGACTTAAATCTATTTTACAAGCCAAGTTTGAAAGTCAAGTATGAGTCTAAAGTTAAGAAAAACAAGCAGAATTTTTGCAAATTATTAAATACTTGTTATTGAAACAAATGGGAGCAAAGTTCTTCTGAAAAATCTTACTAAGTGTCTATAAAAATAGATTGCTGGGCATAAATGTGCCTATTTCTCATCCCTCTCTTCTGTTAAAAAATAAAGGAAGGCCTGAAGTGATTTCTATGCCTATTAGAAAGGATTCATTTGTGTATGTAATGCTTACTACTTTCGAATTCCTAAGAAGAATCTTCCAAGGGCTTATAAAAATTTTCCTAAAGAGGCAAGATTTTCCTTTGGAAAGACCAAACTGCAACAGATAGTGAATGTTCCAAATTTCAGTCTCAGCTCAATATTTTTAACTCCTGTGTTATATAGCCGATTGCTGCAATGTACATCTTTAGGAATATATATAAACATTTCTAAATTGCTGCTAAACACTACGTTGTTTTTTTTTTAATTATTCTTTCTTAGCACTTGTTGTTGTTGCCTCTTTCTACAGTATTAAAGCCAAGCATTTTTGTTTAGCGTAGGAAAAAAACAAATTCTTGAGTCACTAGATCCTCCTCATTTTGAACACATTCCCTTGTGACAGAGTCTGTGTCATAAGCTCACTTGTTTAACTACTTGCACTCTGTTATTCACTATAAGCTATTAAAATATCATTAACTTGTCCATTAATTTCTGTTCTCTAAGTAAAATGTAAATTATTTGCAGCTCCCCATATTTCGGATATGAATCTAGGGGGTGCTATAAGACTGTATAAAAGGTATTGGTTGGTTTCAAAAAAGACAGACTAAAAATGGGACGAAGACTTATCCTCTGGAGAGCTTACTTTGACATTTATAGCAGCTTTCCAATATCTGAAGAGGAATACAAGAAAGCCGGGGCATGGCTTTTTTTTACATGGGTGTATAGTGAGAAGACAAGGGGAAATGGGGACAAGGGGACATTTAGGTTAGACATTAGGAAAAAAATATTTAATATTTCCTGTGAGGGTGGTGAGAAGCTGGAACAGGTTGCCCAGGGAAATTGTAGCTGCCTCGTCCTGGAAGTGTTCAAGGCCAAGTTGGATGGGGCCTTGAGCAATCTGATGTAGTGGGAACTGTCCCTGCCCAGGAACTAGATGATCTTTAAGGTTCCTTCCAACCCAAACCATTCTATGATTTTTAATTTTTGATGAAGTGAACATGTGTATTTGTGTAAATGAAACATCTATCTATAACTAGGTGTTCTAGCACAAAGTCATTTTAGCTAATTACATTGACTAGTCAAAGAGAATACAGAAATGTGTATTTGTTAGTTGACAGAAATGTAAAATTAAGTAAAAAAAAAACACTGGATGACTTCCTGCTAGAAAGCTGCAAAGTGTACATCACACTAGCAAATTCTGTACATCTTTTCTGTACTATTCTTAAGCCAACAAATAATGCATTTTCCATTGAATATTACTTTGCAACTTAATTTTCTACTCTGGGAGTTTCTTGACTATATTATGTCCTCATATAGGAGTATCCAGTTCAATTCTGTTTGGCACTTTCACATGAAAACTTAATTGAAAAGAACAGCTAACAGAGACAAATACAGGATGTCCTTTAAAATAAAGAAAAGCAAAATGACAGCTAGGTAAGACATATGCGTCTGGAGAATAACTCTTGATCAAACCTGAAATATAGCATAGGAATTTTTCCTAAAGAACAGTCCCTACCAGCATACATAAATAAATCACTTGTGTTGTTTAACATATAGCTACAGGAATATGTTGGTTGGTTGTTTTTTTATTTTACTGCGCATACTGCTTTTCATCTACACAAAAGATACATTCATAAGCAGGGGTGTGTGCTTTCACAAGTCAACCAGAGAGAGCTTCCTTGTATTTTTCTGTAATCAGTCCTATTGTCCACAGCATTGCATGCAGAAAAACACAGTTAAAAAACCCATAAGGATCTCTCATGAGATGTAAAACTTCCATGGTAGATACTGTAGGAAAAAATAATTTCTCCTGCACTTGCAACTGCTTTATATCGTTGCTGCAAAAATGCAAGGGAACAATAATACTACTGTATATCAAAAGAGCTGACTCTCTGCTCTTTGATGGGTTTGGGTACTATGAAATTCTGAAGTAACAGATAACTAGACAACCTCCACAGAGATCTTCAGTGCCTTCTGACCTCAAGGATTTTCTTGATAGTGATAATTAGCTTTAAAATATTCCTTAGAGGTCTTGAGATTCAACACTTAACTCTGATGGCTTCTGTACTGCATATGGAAGCTGTTCAGGACAACTGGGAGACTAGTCCCTGAGCAGCTACAACCTACTTTTTGTTTCAATTTGATCAACACAGTGGTAGATTTTGCTAGCAAAATCTAACTTATGTATTAGCATAAACATATGGAGATCTGAAAGGGCTGCTATATACAGCACATGTAAATTATTTACATCTAGTCTACCCAAGTGACTGCAGACATTGTAAGAAGCACAGCTGCTGCTGGTGCTAGAACCTTGAAGATGTTTCTTAATGTGAATATTCATTATTACACTCCTGGAAGACTGTAGGGGAAAACATAGTCAATAAAAGTATATTCTGTGTTTTGTAACTGGTAAACAACATGAGCAAAATAGTATGTGGAGGATATAGAGCAGCTGCTCTTTCCAAATGAATGCCTAATTGTGAAATACTTAGACCTCAGCACTATGTTTTCCTTAACAGTTCTTTTCTCATTAGGGTAGGTTGGATGCCCTTGTACTTTATTTAGATTTTCTTTTTTCCCCACTCACATTGTACCACAGGGTCTGAAGCAAACAATCATGGAACAGGGGATTCAGATAATGTAACAATAATGATCAACATTTATATAACGCTGCTTATCCTAGAGCATCCCTAGACACAACAGTATGTGGTAATTTCCCACTGATACAGAAAAAATATACTTATGGTATAGGTAATTAATTTGCCACTGACACATTTCAGATTGATGGAGAAACCCATAAACACCACCATTTGACCCTTGGCCTTCAGACAGAAGAATGGTTGTCGAAGACCATTACCTTCAGCAAAACATTCTTCAAAAACTTGCCAGTGAACTCCTAAATATTATAAAAGTTTGCAACCAAGAACCTCGGAACTGTAGTCAAGAGCTGGTTATGACTTAAAGCTTAATTGTTCTTGTACAGATGCAGTTCAGTTCCTGTCTCTGCACAAGTAGATTCTTAAACCAGTATGTAGTCATGATAAGGATGCTAGCTAGCAATAGACATTTGCTTATATGCAGCAGCTGGCAAAATCTGATCTACAATGAAAACTTCATTCTCAGAACTTATTATGCCTTGGAACATACCAAAAAGCCTGCATTCATAAATACAGCTGCCATAATTTTAGAATTTTTAATAATTTCATTCTTTTTCACCTCATGTTAAAAGGACCGTGCCTATTGCAACTATACTAAGCAACAAATAAAAGCTGTTGTATCAGTGGAACAAAATAAAAAAGATATATTTTACTGCTACAAATAACTTCTAAAGTCTCTACAGGAATAATCAAGCACTATTATTTCCAAGACGAGCTTTTTTTTTCAGAAAATTCATTATATTCTTTAAACAATTTTTATAGACCTAAATGTGAGTGTCTACATATCCTGTAGATGAATTAGAAATATAATCTTTTAGCAGAAAATATTAGGATCCTTATCCTATTATTATTTAAAAAGAGAAACTTTCCTATATAATTTCAGATATTGTAATGATAAGGAATTTTTATTTATATATGTAAAATGGTTTAAAATACCTTTATATTCTAAAACATGGAAATTTAGGAGGTGTCATATATATGGTGTTAACTGCTGTGTGTATCCAGTTGAAAAGGAAAACTCTGTACTACAAGTAAATGTTTCTTCACTAAGAAAACTGAAGTGTTTGAGCATCTAAAACTCAACTCACAGTGAAACCATCTTCATGCTGTTTTTTACTGAATTAAATCACCAGCTTTAGTTTATAAGGAATCAATAGCTCTTGTCATCAGAGAAAGACAATCATAGTTATCATATTATTAAAATTTCCAGGAAATTCAATAATGTACTTTGGATATTCACAGGACATCACTTAGCACCACTGATTCATGATCACAACTTCAGACTCTGGCCATTTTGCCCTCCTAAGTGATATCTGTCTACAAAGGTGAGAAAAATTAGCATGATGATTATGATTTCCTAGTACCTGTTGACAAGTGATCGACCTATACTGTACTTTTTACCCAAAGTGTTTGCGAAGAATAACAGGACACATACAAAAAAAGACAGAAAGTGGAAAAGGAGGGGTAAAGCTACAAACAAGTTTACTATTGTTCTGTACCAAGTTTTAGTTTTTACTGTAAGTCATAAATACTTTGGGCAAACTTCCATACTATATGAATTCTAATACAGTTAACAGTCACTTTCTCCTTCCCATCCAATGGACATGTTAAGTGATTCTCACAAAGCCACTGTTCTCCCCATCCTACTGGGAGCTACTTTTTGCCTGGTGTTATTCATTCTGCACTAGATATTTTTTCCAAATGCAGTCTCTGACCTGTGCTAGGAATAAAGCCACATTCATAGTCATCCAGAAACATGTTAAAAGCATAACATTTTTCATGCACGTGCTATTGAGGTACAATCCAGATGTTCTGATAGACTTTTAATGACTCATTTATATTTATTGTCATTGAAGGGACTTACTACTATAGATAATTTTCAAATTATTGGAGCACATCAAATGCTGATTTTCTTAATTTTGCTACTAAATGATAGCAGAGTGGAACATCTGATACAGCTTTGAACCTGCTGTGTCTTAGAATGTAAGAGAAGAATTAAAAATTGATAAATAATGGAGTAATTCTTGACAAAGAAATACATGGTTGCTCTCCTTATTGTTTAATTTTAAAGAGAGTAAATGTTCCAAGGCATAGGTATGATAAGGAAAGTGATGGATAAAAACCAAAAAGGCTATGCATCCTGAATCTTGTATAATGCTTTTTTTAGAAGCAATTGAGGACTTTCATTTTTTCAATCATTGTGGTTACTGGGTCATTTGAGGGGGTCTGTGTGAAGATTAGGAATTATAACATTTATATACATTTTCCTGGGGAAAACATCCAGCAAACTAGAAATATATAAGGAAACTTTACCACACAATTAATATCCTTTTGTTTATTTGTTTTAAACTCTGATGATAGTGTTGTCAGGATTTAGTATTTTCTATAAGCGCTTGGAAATTCGTTTTTGCATAAGCAAAAAATACCATCATTTTCTACCCACAAACAATTAAATCCATAACTACATTTGTTTCCTGAACCTTTTCAAAAGATTATTAATGCACCTCTAGAGGCAATAAATATTTTTCAATCACAATGAAGGATAATCCATTGAATAATATGATTTTACATACTTTAATTTCCTTTACTAACATAAAGCAAATATTTAATCGAAACAAACGCCTAATCTGTTCCCCCTTTTTTGAGTTAGCCTTCCATTCTTTTTGTTTTAAATTTTTAATTTGCTGAATAATAGTTTTTAGCTACCTGTTCCTTATCAGAAATATCCTTCTATTATCTGCTTTTTATTGAATCTTCTCAACTTGCTGTTCCTTTTCTCTCACTTTATTTCTACATTGCCCACCCCTGCTTCTCCTTAGAGCTTGTTGTCAGCTCTGTTCTATAGAAAACATCTATGTAGGATTTATAAGTCCTCATTTTCAGTCAGATGCTCTAAGCATATGCTGAGGTGCCTTGTGATTCAAGGCTTTACAGAAGTTAAAGAATTAAAATTCTCCTAGCACTCCTTTGGCATAAGTTATTACGACGAAAAAGAAGCTCAGAAGTTTTGACCTCCAAAATAAACCAAAGGATCCCTACTAAGGCAGTGCTGGAGTTTAACCTAGCTTTGTTATTATGCTTTCCCAGTTAAATAGGTAATAAATGTAGAAAAGTAAGAGTTTTCTGATGTAACATGACTAATTAGAGATAATCCCAGTAAAAAGCATATGAAATGAAGAGTAAAAATATACTTGAGTATTAGAGCAAAAATGCCAGGTATATGAAATGTTGAAAGGTAGCACTAGATGTGACTGACCAGGATCTAGTCAGCATCATATCTAATTGTCAGATTTGACTAAGTGACTACAGACAGGCCCAATTCATGCAGGAGAAATCAGAAAGAAGATAGATGTAAAGCAGTTATGATGTATGCAAAGTGTCTTCAGACTCAGAATAAGCTAAATAGTAATTAATAAAGCATCAGTGGTTGTCTTGGTTTTTTAGGCTAGGAACAACAGAGTAAATGCAAACAGCACTACATGGTTAGAAAAAAGTGAATCGAGCATATAGAAGCATTTCTGAGATATGTGGAACTACAAGTTTCTGTATGGGCTGGGCATTCTAGTGGCTCATATACATATCAAGCTCCAAATTCTCTCAAGATGGAAGAAAGCTAAACCATACAGGCCTAATCCTATTTCTTACTAGTGAAAATGAGGGGTCCTCAGAAGAACATTTTCTACACCTAGGAGAATCTTGACGAAAATTCAATATTAAGTGCTTAGAGTCAGATTTGCAATGCATTTTTAAAAAATGTAGGGTCTAGGTTTAATGGAGACAATGTGCTTTAAGCTTGGAGCCTTAAGTATATAACTTTGAATTTAAAAAAATAAGGTTTAGAAAAATATTTCAGGAAAAATGTATCATCGAGACACCATTTTAAAACAAAAATAATTCTATTTTCATAGATATTTACAGCTGTCAATTTAGCAGGGTCATTCAAGATGCAAGTTGTTTATTGAAATAATAAACAAAGAATAGAAGATAATGATGTAAGATAGTTTAAGATACAGGTTAGTTGAAATTCTCTGCTATTAATGAATGAATTAATTAAACTTGACAAAACCAAAAAAAGCTATAGACAGTTTTTCTAATTTGGCAGATGAGTATAACCCAAAGAGCGGTTAAGGTTACCTTAAAACCAACTGGTCAAAAGGAAACATTTACAATACTGACTGGGGCTGGGAATTGCACATTTCTGCTTTGGTTACAGTCACAAGCACACTCCAACTTAAACTCAGCTTCAAAATCAAGGGAAAGAGTTAGGGAGCCAAAATTCATCTAGTATTTACTTTTATGCAGGATTTGCTCACCCACAAATTAACCATAGCATGTAAGGTGTTCCTCATATATTTATTTCAGTGCAAACTGAGTTGTTGCTGTTAGATGTTGCCCAAATTTTCTGTTTGCTGGAACCGGGCCTGGCAATTTAGGTTAGCTATTTCCTTGGGTTCCACTTGAAAAAAAAAAAAAAAAAGAAAAGAAACCTCAGGTGATAATTGCTGTTTCTGGTTCTGGGCTTCTTAGCCAAGGAACTACTGAAAAGAGTCCAGAAGAGATATGAGGATAATCAGGGGACTGGAGCCTCTCTCTTCTGAAGAAAGGCTGAGAGACCTGGGTCTGCTTACCTTGGAGAAAAGAATACTGAGAGAATCTTATCAGTGCTTATAATTATCTAAAGGAAGAGGATGAGGATAGACTCTTCAGTGGTGCCCAGCCACCGGACAAGGGACAACAGGCACAAACTGGAACACAGACAGTTCCATCTGAACATGAAGGAAAACCTTACCTTGAGGGTGATAGAGCAAGTGGAACAGGCTGCTCAGAGAGGCTGTGGAGTCTCCTTAACATCTCCTTCTCTGGAGATGTTAAAAATCCACCTGTATGTGATCCTGCGCACCAGGTGAACCTGATTTAGCAGGGACTATGATCTCCAGAGATCCTTTCCAACCTCTACCATTCCTCTACCATTCTGTGATTCTGCAATACAATAATTTCTCAGCCCAATCAGCAGCTAATTAACACCCTGGATGGAAACACATAAAAGCTGTACTATACATCAAAACGGAGTCATAGAATCATAAAATAATATACGTTGAAAGGGACCTTACAGATCATCTAGTTCCAATTCCCCTGCCATGGCAAGGCATACCTTCCAGATTGCTCAAAGTCCCATGTAACCTGGCCTGAGAACTTCCAGGGAGGAGGAAGAAAGCCCCAAGAGCTTCCAAATATAATCCTGTTTGCAGGGTTGGCTCATTTTATGGTATTGTTTTTGCAGAGCAAAGTTATTTCAACCATATTCACCTTTAATTATAGCAATTTCTTATTCAGATTGATGCTTTCTTTAAGTAGCAAATTCTCAGCTTGAGTGGTTACAATAGTCTTCTCACACTCCCTTTACTGGGTTGTTTTCCCATTTGTCTTATCTGTCTACTAAAGAAAACAGAAAGTAGATTAAGGATGTCAGTTTTGCACTTTCTTCATTTCCATAAAAATATTCCATATGAATATTATGGATCTTGGGAGTTTATCTTTGGATCTTTGCACAAATGCTTTTAAGGGTGTCACAAATAAAAGAAATATGTGTTCATTTTCTCCAGAGTGCAGGAACATTGGGTGATTTTTTAACAAGTCAGATAGCTGGACGTGTATCTAGTAGAGACGCTCCAGGGAGAAACTTGTACCTATCACCTTGCCTGAAACTGGTGTCTATCTGCTCTGTGCTGTCAAAACAAAGTACTCCAGAACACATCCAGAAACAGGATTTTAAGTACACTGCACCATGCTTTACCTTTGTATGGCTGAAGGCCTCCCATTCAATTCCATCCTGCCTCTTCACTTCAGCCTGCCACTTACACAGCCTGAGGCTACACTGTGGATGTGGCTTGGCCTGGTATCCCAGCTGTGCATTCTTGCAACCTTGTGCTATGAATTTAGAACCATTTTTCTGTTACAGTCCCTGAGATAGTGCTCCTTTTCAATGTCTAAATCATAATGTTCTTCCTCTGTTTCCTCACCTTGTCATCCTGTAGCTTCATTTTCTCCCTCTGCACTAAGATTCTCACCACCACTTCATCCTCCTGTGAGCTTCTAGACTGTTAAACAAGTCTATATTCGCACTAACAAGGTACATGAGTAACAGTCATTCTGGTAATATTACCAAATAACAGGTGTCTATAAGGCTTAGCAATTAATCAAATTCCAATCAGATTCAAAATGGCAAAACTGTTGACAAACAAAGGTCAACAAGAAGCAGGTTGAGAGATATTGATGAAAGGTATCATATGACTGAAGAAAAAAACGGGCAGCATTTTTGTGATTTCCTGCTGTGCAAAACAGGACCCCAGGAGAGGATGCTCATCTGGGAGCACCCATCAGTTTTCTCAGATGGCCACAAGAGGATTTTCCTTTCCTTCTCTGCTTTTTTTTCCTGAGGTGATACAGATATGCATGTATGTTGTTGGCTACATGTCCCTGGAATAATGAAAGGCTTGTGACTGTCAGACTGCCTGAAATTTCACTATGCAACAGGTACCATTTGTGAACTTGAAAACCTGAAGCACCTATGCAACTTTTTTTTCTTGTAGTTTGTCTTCCCAGCATCTAAAATACATTATTTCTTCTGCTGCTGCTACTTAGGAGCTATTGCCTACTTTATATTTTCTGCTGGGTAGATGTAAGTGATCTGAAAATATACTAGGTTAAGAGCTGTAACAGAAGAACAAATTCAGATGAGTAAACTCATGTTTCATCAACTTCCAAAGCCAAGCAGAAATGGCATGTTGCAGGAAGCAAATCAGAAGGATCAGCTGGCAACAGGTCCTTACTAGGTAGTGCTATGAGATGCTACAAAAACCTTATTCAGTAATTGTATGATCAGGACCCCTTTGGAAGCCATTTTGCAGAACTGCCTTTTGTACAGTTTGCCCTCTCTGACATATTTTAAGATAGGGAAATTGGCTCCTTTTTTGTGGCAATGACCTTCTGGGGTGAGTATCTTATGAAAAACAACCAACCAGTCAGTATGAAGAGTTCACCTAAAAGCTGGTGCTTTTTCTTTTTCCCCTAGGTTGTTCTCAAACTTATTACCTCAAATTTTAACACTTAGGTCCAAAAAATGTTGGTTATAAAAATAACAGAGTGTGGAGGGGGTTACTCAGTTGGTAGTCTAGTTGTTCCTTTTTTAAACTAAGTGGAAGGAAAGATAAAAGAAAGAAAAATCAGTTATTCTTTTTCTCATGTGAATCCAGCCTTGTGAAACTGCCTCCACAGGTCATGAGACTTAAATTTCAAAGGTTAAAGACTGATTTCAGTAACCTCACATCAGAGCACATGTCAGCACTTTTCATATATATTCTTCCTTCATTTTACAGAAAGCTGCCTGAGAGAAGTGGCATCCTTTCATCTTGCCTAGGGACACCTAGACAGAAGACATAGAGTCATCTTTTTGTTCTCCTAGCATCCTGCTGCTTTAGTCTTTCAGTTTTTTCCAACCTGTCTTTTATAGATGCATACAAACATGTTGTTCCTAACTGTGCTGTCCTGTCTGGAAAGCACAGGACATCTCTCTAAAATGGCTTTTTAACAGGTTTCACAAGGATGCAAAACCACCTCAAATGACGCTGTAGCTGGTCAGATATAGCTGCCCACAACAGGCATCTGGAACTAACATGCAGCTACCTCAAGCTAGGGTAAACAAATTTGAGAGTAAAGCATCTCTTGGAAAGTAATTACCTGTGTGCATTCCCACTGTGTGAGATCCACATTTGTGAAAAGCAGAACCTTGACAGGCAACCCCTTGATGCGCAGAAATTTGCAAATCATTTCAATCTAAGCAATTTCCCCATCCTTACCAGAGACCACTAGGGCTGCAATAGTACCCTCAAAGTCATAGCTACAGAATTCAAAGCAAAATGAATTTCTGTACAGTCAATACTGTTAAATGCTAAAATGCTTAACAGAAACACCATCCAATGAAAATGTCCCAAACTTCTGCAGCTAAAGTAAAGCATCAATCTTAGGCATGTTCAAATCCCCAAACGAGGATTATTGGAAGTTGTAAACAAGGATTAAAAAACGTGGATATCTGACATTGTTCTGATAAAGACTACAAATCACAGAAGTGCTCCTCCCCTTCAGGTCCTCCACAAAAAAGTGAAACTAGTCTGAGACTACATGCTCTCCCATTACATAACTCTCTTTAGATATCTAATTTTTTAAGAGACAAAATCTTACCCAAGAATAAATATAAATTCCAGTATTTCGTATAGCCACTCAGCTTTTAAGCTCTCCCCAGAAGAATCTGCTATGTGGCAATAGTGAAAAGTAGATGAGATGGATTATATATTTATCCTGAAATGGCAGTCTCTGGTCTAATTATGGCACTAGGATCAAAATGAGAAAAAATTCACAGCATGATAACATAAAATAGAGCATGTTGTGAGAGAGTCTGAAATGGCCAGCTAAAAGCTTTATTTATAAAGCAAGTTTTCATAGCAGAAATTACTCTCAGCATTTTTCTAGAATTTAGAGACAATTAGGAAAAGAGCAAAATATTAATTACACAATGTTACCATTTATTGCATATAATAGTACACTTCTTTGCAGTCACAAACACCAGAAAAAATCCTAGATATTGATATGAATTTGACCAATGAAGTCACCTGAAAATTCTGTCTGTTTGAACGACTTTTGATACATCTGACAAGCACAATCTAACCCCTGCACTTGCATGGTCATCTGATGTGGGAATAATACTTTTACCAAAATATCAATAGAAAGTATGAAACTCTTGAGATAATCAGTCTACCCAAAACATCAATTAAAATATCTTTGCATTAACTTTGCAGCATTAAGCTCCTCAGATGAACAACACAGACACAATGTGAAGGAATACAATGGAATGGAAATTGCTTATTCAAAGCAATGATGCGGCTTTTTGCATGAAATGAGAAGGTTCACAGAGGGTCCTCAGACTTCTGTATATCTCCAAATGGGGAAAAAAATCAACTTGATTTTTTTCTTAAATTGTTATGGGGTTCTTTATCCTCTCTTGGATTGCTGGGGTCTTGAAACCTTTTATAAGATAGGCTTCTCCTACCCATTTCCTATTCCTTTCTAATGGTCTTCCCACAAAATGTTACCTACTGTCTCCTATTCGTCTTCTTTTTTTTTTTTTTCTTTTAATTTAACTGTTTTCCAAATTTTTAGCTAACAGAAGATAAGTGACTAATGATCAATTTTTATAAGATTACAGGGCTTAAATCTTTGAAACAGGACAAAATAGTATGTAGTATGTGATTTTATCTGTGAGACATCCATTTTCTATCATTAAACTGCACTATATAAAAGAAAAAAGCACACTGTAAGAGCAGTTATTTCGTTAAACAAAATACTCCACGAATTTTAGGGAGAAAAAAGAGTGCAAAACCACATGCTACAAGACTCTAACCACACAGGAAAACCAAAACCAAATGGTATTGGAATATTGTTTTAGTTATGGAGTGGTAGTTGTGGGATGTCTGAATGCATACAGGCACTAAGTTCCTAATGATTAGCACAGTTTCATTGACAGGCTCGGCTGCAGAATCACAAAGCAAACATACATTGCAGCAAATTAGCAGAAGATTTTTTCTTAAAAGAAAAACGTTTAATGGTTATTTTGCCTGAGGAGCTTATTTTGATGGCTTCTCAGTACACAAGACTGCACAGCTGGGAACCACAGAAGCATGCAGTAAATTTAATGACAGTCCTATGCTATACTATGGTTTATACAGCTACACAGCAAATACACTTTCAGGCACAGGCTTTGCACATTCAGCCCTGGAAATTAAGCTTATCAGGGCAATGAAGTTCTTGGTCTCATTAGGCTGAGATAGTACTCATGGTTTCTGTAAAGATAGCTGCCTCTTTAGACGCATCTTGCTTCCAGTGAATTTAAGACAGATTTAGCAATAAATTCAATCACAATCGAATTTGGCCCATAAACAAAATGACTGAAATATGCCAACAGGAAAAGCAGAGTAGGAAATATTTTTAAAAAGATAAAAATGAAGAAGATGTAATATCAGGAGGATTTTTTTACTACATCTCCATATTCATCTCTTCAGAATTTAAACAGACACAATGAAACAATAGCTACCTGTTGCAGACATGAAAAAAAGCCCTCCCAGAAATACTAATACCAAAGCATGTCATTCAAGTTGCAGTTGGCAGTAATTACTCCTAACTGTTCTGTAACAGTTTAATTTACTCACAGATAACTGACATTCAGATAGGTAAAATTTTATTTCCTACTTTCAAAAGCATCAGAGAAATTGCTTCCAGCCTGATATTTACAATTAACTATCCTCCGACTAAACACAGGGCAAATATCACTGAAAGGAAACAGCTTGCAGAGGTGATACTTAACCATGACATCCAAAACATCACTGTGTGCTTATTTCAACGTATGCAGAACTGACGTGTTCTCATGGATAAATTCACTAATATCTGTCTCAACATTAAAATGAGTGGACAGCGTCCTAGAGAAACATATTCATTTGGAAGCTATTGAACTTTTCAGGGAAAATTGCATGTAAAAAGAGGCATTGCAGATGACTAATTGTTTTGTTACTATCACCTTTTTCTAATGTATCTATCACCCATGAACTCATATCCCAAGTGTGATAGTACATGATGTTTTTCACAAAGAGGTATTGGACAAAACTGTTCATTGTTACGTTAATGCTGATATGTCCTCTACACGTCTGGCAGACTTTCCTTAAAAAGTTACATTCTTCAATCCAGCACAATAGTCTGGATAGCAGGAATAATTTTCTGTGTATTATCATTCAACAGCTTGATCAACAGTTTATTTATTTGTGTCAAACTTACATCCAACAGTAATGAACACCAAACTGATTCTACCTACGGTGGCAGAAAAGCCACTGTGGGTAGTGAGCAAGGGACACATGGCCACTGGAGTGTGTCTGAGAATCCCAGGTTATACCCAGGTTATACACTGGTTATACCCAGGTCAATACAGTTGTGTACACACTCTTGTTCATTTGTCTTAGTGTCCTGGGGGCTGAAAGCAGAGGGGAGATTTTCTTTTCTGACAGCACCATTGCATCCTATCTTTTAAAGTAATTATTCTTGCTCTCTATAGATATACTGGATTTTGACTTAAGGCCCTTTTATGCCACTCCAAGAGCTAAAAAAATAAAGGTCTTAAAAGTGCTTGAAAACAGCCTCAAGTCCAGCCATAAATAACTACAGGGAACGACTACCAAAATGTTTACTAAGCTGAGGGAAAAGCTGAATTACATTATATCTAAATGGGATAAAAGTACTAATAAATAGAAGTTTTATAGCACAGGTGACAATAGAAATAAATACAATAGCAAATGTTTTCATTTTAAAGCTGGTTTAAACTGAACATAAATGATGACATAGTAATATTTTAAGGGCAAATGTAGGTTAAATACTTTATACACACATAGCTAAGCCCTGGAAAAAAAGAGACAGCCTGGACAAGAATGTGTATTCTTCAGGATTATTAAACATCTTTATTGCTGTCTGTGACAGAGTGGTATACAATGGCTAGATTTTATATTACTTTCTGCAAAAGTTAAAAGTGCTTTTGGTTTCTTTTATAACTTCAGTAATTTTTTTACTACAAGATTTACATGGGATTTCATACTAAAAAATATGGGCAATATGCAGTGACTACTGAAAATACACTGGAGTGGATTACCATGGTTCCTCTTTGTGCACTGGCAGCACACTACCAAGATCATAATTATGGGATTGCTACTACCTGCCAACTCGAAAAGCTAAGCCACATGCTTCCACACAATAATAAAGAATTCTAAGATTACAAAGCAAATGAAGGTTAAATCCTGAAGGTCTTCAGGGACCTCCAAGCTGCATTTTATTTCTCTCCTCCTTTTAACATTTTTACTTGCCCATAAAGATGAAGGCTCTTCCCACTTAAACAACTCAGTTTAATGAAATGCCTCAATTTTCACACAGCTGCTTAGAAAACAGAACATCAGCAATATTTAAGCTCATAATAAACATCATCTGTAGATTTATAGATTTTCATGTTGAAGCAGGAAAATAAAAAAACACAACGAAATTATTCACACCATCAAAAAACCGCCAAGAAACTCAGTTGAGAATTTTAGGAGACATCTTAATGTGAATGTATATATTACTGACATATATAAGAAGACGGCGAAAAATTTTCCAAAATTTTCCAAAATTAATTTTGCCATCCCCATTTAAAAAAATGTAATTATGTTTAATAGGGTGATGAAAAAAGGATTTATTCAGAATCATTTAGCAGTGATATACGAAGGAATAATTTACATTCTCTTTAAGAGTATACTAATCTAGAAATTTTTGTCTTCATATGAGAGCACTTTTATGACTCTGAACCAGTTTGCATTTTTAGTCACATAAACATAGATATCAAATTTAATTTCAGAACATGGGGAAATTAGTATTTGCTGGTGTACGGGTGCTTCTCAATAATCCATATTTCAGTTTAAATAAACTAAAAGTGAACAGAGTTGCATACAGATATCCAATGGAGTTTCTTCATATTACTGTAAAAAGTTGGTAGGCCTTACCTGCTTAAAATAACTTAGAACTCTGCATTAAACTACACAGTATTGCCCAGAATTTATGAGCTAAGGCTGTACAGCTACCAACAACTGTATGCAAGGTTATCACTCCTTACAGCCTTCCACATTATCTCTTACTCCTCTCTTGTGCTATTTAACGTACAACTCCACTCCAACATTACACATCAGTAACTTACTGTGCACAAAGTGAGAAAGATTACTACTGTTCCTAGCACCCCCTCACCACATTAATTGTTTCTGCCATATCAAGTTAAAGACAGTTCCACAAGATCTTAAGATGCAGAGTTGGCCTAGGAAGTCTGAGAGCCTGAAATCTGCTCCCATCTGGTCCCTCTGCAGCCATCGCATTTGTGTGTTGGGGATGCTGCATTACACAACATGGCTTAAAACATCTGTGCCATCACCACTCCTACTGACACTCCCATTTCAGAAGGCACATGGAATCACCAGTTTAAATATTTGTTTTAGAAAGAAACAGAATTCCTGTTTTTGGAGTGTCTCCTTGTAGGGTTACAATAGCAGGTTGTCATGGAAATTTTATGTTGCCATTTAGGCTGTTCCTTTTTTAAACCCAGAGACAACCCTTTTGTTAAGACTTTCAAAACGGACATTTTACAAAGCACTTAGATCAACAGTATTTTTAACAACACTGTAACTATTACATAACTGTTAATCCTGACATAATTCTTCATAGTGAATGGAATCAATCTGAGAAATCAACCTGAGAAAAAAGTTGGAGCAATTCCTTGGATGACTTATCTATGTTGTGGGCAACTCTATCAAAAAACCCTCACAATGCCTCAGTGGTCAAATTACAAGAAATACCTTTTCTAGACATCTGAAACTACAATATACTACATTTTTGTTAAAGGCCTATGAACCATTATCTGCAAGCTTCTCACTGTTTGGCATACAGTGTCATCCACAGGAAAAGGTTAATCTTCAGTGAAAATATAATTTCTCAGCCCTGTGCATTTGTTAGGGTTACAGAAGCTTTTTGTGAAGTTGGCTATCATCCCAGTGAAGCTGCATTAGGCAGTTCAAATTAAGTATCACAAGTCATATATGTTGGTAGCAAGCAGAGGCTAGAAAGATAAAAGCTTTGGAGTAGAATTTCAGGGAGAAATAGGATTATGGCTCCTCAGTAATATATTCCCAAAATTATTATTTTCAAAAAATTTCAGGCCATAGTTTTGCAGAAATTAAATCTACTCAGCTCTGAAAGTATCTGAACTTGATCTGACATACCACCAGTGGTCCAGAAAATTTGAAAATATTTTTCCTTCAGCCCTAGTAGTGATTTCAATTATAGAGATACTATAATTTTGAATATTTTCCCACTATAAAGACTTCCCCTCAGGGATTCCAGAAGGATGCCTATTAAAATGGGTCCCCATCCTTTTTAGAAAAAAAAAAAAAAAAAAAAAAAAAAAAAAAAAAAAAAAGAAGAAAAAAAGACAAGACTGAATATAACAGAAAAGTTTACAGCTCAAGGCTAAAGCAGAAGTTGGCCAAAGAGAGGAAGCAAGTGGGAGAAGATTACCAAATAGATATCCAAGAACATTCTCTTCTTTGACAAGGGGGATTCTGGCTAAAATGAGAGTATTTTTCACATTTTTCCAAGGTTTTCAGGTATCTAGCACATTGTCTGACCTACTGTATCCTTACAGATCTCAAACTTGTCCCCAGCCTATTTGCATATCAGGTCTTTATATGAACCAAGTCTGGCAATTCTGAGTAGTCTTGAGCTATGCAGGTTGCTTTATACTTGCACAATAAATTGAATATTTTTTTCAAGTGTGTCTGATTTGCTGCTCATGTGGGAGCTCTGACATTTCCCAGAAATACAGAAATTGTCATGTACATGTTGTACAATGCTTGCAGGAGAAACGGTGCAGGGGCCTTTAATTACAAGTACTAATTACTTCTACAATATGGGTACTGGTGAAAGACTAAGGTGGCACTTTGGCTCCTCCTGTTGTGATGAAGGGCTGTGGTGCTTCTAATTCTCTTCAGGAGAGTTCTGGCCCAAAGGCAAAACCAGAGAGATGAGTTGGCTCTGAAGCCGGTTTCAATATGTGACAGCTGTTATGATTGCAGGTCATGAAGTTACAAGAAAAAGCTATTTTCAGTAAGCACCAAAAAACATGAGCATTCAAAGCAAACAAACTAACATGAGTAAAGATATGACCATCTGCCACTTACAGAATCAGTGGTTAAAATCAACTTTCTGATGAATTTTTGACCAGACAGGAAAGCTGACAGAAAATTGCTACTGGAACAAAAGAAAAGTCATGACCATAATCAAAGTGAGCCAAGGCTGTTTTTGATGATCCAAAAGGTAAGATAAAAGGGGGAAAAAAAGAGAGTAGAAATAATTTCAAGCTGTTTCAAGAACCCTGGGTTTAATTTTAAGGACTGGGTTTAATAGTTGCAGGAGAGGGAAAATGCTATGACATAATGTGGTGACTCCAGATTCCAACATATTTAAATCAGCCATTCACCTGGTGATTTGAGACGTGGATTGTAACTCAATTTCAGTCTGCTGGTAGCAAGCATCTGTCCTGGCCTTATTTAAGCATGCATATGTACACCCCTGCTCCCTAGCACACAGCAACATTTGCATCATCTAAGCCTTCAAATCCCTTATTTTTAGGGAGACTGTGAGCCTTCAGCACCTATTTTTTTTATCTTTGGATGCAAGCTAATGGTGCTCTACATCTAATTAAGTTCCCAGACTCAAAGTACTCTGACCTCTCCGTGAAATATTTAATATAAACCAAAGCCCATCAACTTGGTTACAAATTTTCTTAAGATTTACACTGTTTAAAAGTGAGAGAATTTTTAAAACGACAAACATGCTATATGGAGGACTCCCTGATGTGGCAAAGCAGACTTAAGATGGTTTGCAAATGGTATCTGTAAATATTAATGCACTTTGACATTCAGCTTGCATATTATACATTTTAAGTGGGTTTTTTTAGTATGTGGATGTTTACAGTGAAATGATGTACTTCTTTGTATGTCTGCTTTCAGTTCAAAGTCCAACTTCATACAGAGAGTGATAGCATGAAAATTCCTACAAAATTAGCACCAAATTGATGAGAATCCTTAACATAGTCTTTCAACTGGATTTGTGGGCGCCAAACAGCATTAATTGTTCTTCACCCTCTTTTCTACAGTTCCAACTTTTCAGTACCATGCTGGGTACTGAAATATGAAGTTGTTTTCTGCAGGATTGGGCTTCATTTTGTGGTTGCCTTCATTTAGCAACCAGACAGTAAAACCTTGTAAAATTCAGCCCTAGAAGTAATGCTTCCATCACTCTTTTCTCATACTGTTATTACTGGCTGTGCTACCTTCTTTCGTAATTTCTTATAATACCCAAGGAGAAAATACCTATGAAGACTTACAAATACAACATCAGTATACAAGATTCATAAGCCTAAATCACCATGACATATTCAAGGATCTTGTGTTTATGGATGTGTGTGCTAAGAAAAAGATGGTAATTTCATTCAGATTAACAGCTTGTTAGGTGGAGCTCGCAGGCCAAAAGTGTCAAAAAACAGGTACAATATCCATCCTATAGCATTGGAACAAAATCATGAAAGCTGCAAAAATGTCCGTATTATGTAAACTTCTTTGTGCCTTGCCATTATTCTAGTGCATGCTTCCAGTCTCAGATTCTGAGGAACTACAGAGTTATTCAATTTTGAACTCCAGAACATCTTGATTTACCAAAATAATTTTATTTACTCTGCTTTAAATAGAACAGTAATCTTTACTTCAACTGTCTGCAGTACCTAGCAAAAACGTACACACAGAAGGCTCTGAAGATGGTAACACGCAACCAAAAAATTCTGCTTTGCAAAATATATGTATGTAGCTAGATACTTACCTACCTATCTGTCTGTGAGGCCAGAATACATGCTGAGGAAGATCAGGCTGCCTCAGTAAACTAAGTCCAGTTGTACAGACTTCAGAAAGACAAAATAATTTTATCTATCTGAAGCACCACTGCTCATGAATGGGCCAATGTACTCAAAGGTCTTACACCAAACTCCTCATATACACTTTAAGCAATAGGTTATAGAAGACACTGGGGAAGTTTCTTTTTCTCATTTCTTACCATATATAACCTTGCAGTTGTCATTTATTCAGAAAACTCATTGCTCTTTTTCTGGATTTGGTGGACAGGAACAACTGACAACACTAAAGAGCTAAAACTTCTGCTCCAGCTGTGCCCTGCACAGGGATTAATCTTGTTCAGAAAAGTAATAGTTACAGTAAATTGACTTTAGTATATGTTACTGTTGGAATGTTCAGAGAAATTTGTGAGAAAGAATAGTGACAGCACATATCTACTATACTTATAATTGTGAACAGCTTTTGGCTACACAAATTTCAGACCTGAAGTGTACATAGTATCCTATTAAACTGTAATAATTGAAAGTTCTAGAGAAAGGAATCTAATGATACCCAACAGAACAATTTTAGTTCCATGAGAATATATTTAATTAACCCTTAATCATTTCCACCTTTATGACACTGGAAATACTTCTAAGATATGATTTACAAAATTATTATGCCATTAATAAGAGAAAGATATTATTGACATACCAAAATCCAATTTAATTACTTCCCTAATTCCTCCAGAGGCAGGAAGGAACTCGCGATTTTCTGACACTATGTTCCATTTTCAATACTCTGAAATACAAAATACCTCTGAGTAGTCCAGAATTGTTGCATAATTGCTTCTGTCTGAGCTACAAGAACAACTCTAATAATGTCTTCTGGCTAATTTGGAAGATCCTTTGTAGCTTTTTCTGTACCACGTATCCCACTTAAAAATTTACTTATTACTGCTTCTTATAAATATTCTTACATGTAAGAGCTTCTATAATCACTGTCAAACTTTCCATTTTTAAAAAAAAATTTAAATGATTGTTTGTAATGTATATAAGCAAATGGAAATTACTGAACTATTTTAGGCATGGATAGCTCATCTGACTACTTCAGATTTTCTATGTAAATGAGAAAGAAGTTCTAAAACTTGTTTTCTCACAAGTAAGCTTGTTAAATTACATGAATAATAGACTGATGTATCCTAAAGAAAGGCCAAAACTTGCATACCACACAATCCAAACCAAACAGATGATACATAAATCTAATAGAGCTGAGCCAATAAAAACTTGAAAATGGTGCTGTCATCTCTGCATCAAGGTCCATTCTGTCTGGAGCAACATATGCTCCCATATAACATCACGGGGTCCTGTCAGCTCAATGTGCAGTCGATCCTGATTAGGATTCCAATTTAAAAAAAAAAGTTAAAAAAAATAAAATAAACCTGCTCACATGCAACACTTCTTGCTTTACTTGCTCTATTTACATCTTTTCTAATTCTCCTAAACACCCCAACATTTCTGTATTTTCAGGACTGTGTGTGTGAAGTCCTATTTCCTTAGAATTTTATACAAATTAGGCCACTGATATTTGTCACCAGAAATTTCAGATGTTCAATGTAGAGAGATATTGGAGAAGATAAGCGAAACAAATTGAGATTTCTTCAATTAGTCCATTTAAGCAATTTGCCCTTCACTGTAATTTTGTGTGCAGCTATCTTTATTTCTTCTGTGTACTGTGAGCCTCTGTGGTAAAATAATCATATGAAGTGTTTAGAGTGCTATGTTATCAGGGACAGGTTTTTTTCCATACTCATCTACTAGAGATTAAAATCAAAGGTTTTTAAAGTACCCTGAGGAATTTTCTATCCCTTTTCTTAATAGCAGGTTATACATTTATTGGTAGCTAGCAACTGCAAAGTCTTAGCAGGGAATATGCAATAGTATTGTGGAAAGCACTACTGGGTAGCCCTTATGATTAGTTTAGCTTTTGGTCACTGATTTATTTAAGCTTCTTTATTTTGTATATATCCTCAAAAAATTAGCACGAAGAATGATCTTGCACACTAGGTGTCAAAAGATGCAAATGATTCAGCAACCATAACAGTTAAATCAATCAATACACGTGAAAGAAATACATGTAATAAAATTATTTCAGTTCATCATTTGTGTAATATCAAACTGATAACATAAACAGAAATTATGTGATTAATACTCTCTGATTTGCATTCCAGAAGACGGAAGATGTGATGAGAGGAGAATTACTGACTATCCATTGTTAGCAAAATATGATAGTTCAAAACACTGCAAACCTAAGGAAAGCAGCCCTACAGTTCTGTGTGCAATATTAAACCTTGCACATAGATTGTTACCTAATTGCTAATTTCATGTTTAAAAAGAGTAGGACTCTTGTCTCATTCAGTGTTAGAATGCACCAGTTTTGATTTGAGTTCCATGGTGAGGAAGGCTGGTGTTTACAAAACTGTTCACTTATTCCTGAACTTGGACTTTTGACTCAATATGAATGTTCTTTTGTGGTTCAAAGTATAAACTCAATATTACTTAATGAAATCTCCAAACACTACACTGAAAAGAGAATAATTCTGTTCCTCCTGGGAATTTTTATAATGTTTAAATACCAAAATACCAAATTCCAAAATCTTGCATAAACTTTAAATAACATATTTTTACAGTGCCTAAATTCTATCATCCTCAGTAAGAGCCAAAACTGTCCACTTTTTAGTGTATTCAATATGAAATAATTAGGATTTTATTTTCTGGAAAGATACATATTTTAGTCCCAATTTTGAGTGGTCAGAATGGTTGCAAATCAGAACCAAGGTTGTTAGTTTAGGAAGAAAATTACATATACCGAAGGGCAGGGCCACATTTCACAGCTGGTAGGAGCTCTTCTTGTTATTGACCATGTCCCTTGCCAGATTACACTCCAACTGGACTTTGACTGTCCTATCTCCATCCCTGCATGCATGGGCAGCATCTCTAGAGTTTTACTGAGCCACCTGATCCTGCTTCCACCTCTTGCATAATCCCTTTTAATGCCTGAGGGTCCTCCTACCTTTTGCCCTTTTGCTTTTTTTTTTCTGTGTATGTGACATATCACCACTCAGCTTCAAAGTGGTGATCCTGGAACATCTACCTGTTTCCTGGGCCCCATGGGATTCTTCCAAAGTTCCTGAACAGGCCAATGTCTTCTATCTTGAGGGCCAGGACTGAGTTCCAACTATTTGTCTTGCTCTTACCTCTCAGGAACTGGAACTTCTTCACCATCATAACATTGATCCATTCTTTCTTGTTTGTATGTATGAGGTCAAGCAGCATGCTTCCCCTCATAGGCTCCTTGATCAAACATGTCAGCAAGTAAATGCACTCCAGACATCTCATAGATTGCTTGTGCCCTGTTCTGTTGTCCCTCCAGCAGATACTGGGGTAGTTCAAGTCCCCATGAGGCTTCTTCAACTTTTCTGAAGAAGGTCTCCGCTATTTCTTCCTCCTTATCAGGCAGTTTGTAGAAGATACCCATCACATCATATCAGACTTTGGTCTGCCCGTTAGCCCTAACCCATATGCTTTCAGTTGGCTCATTCCTTGCCCCTGGGCAGACTGCCATACTTTCTCCTCACATTCAGTCATCTATTTCCTCCCTTCCTCTCCACCATTCCTAGTCCTTGCTACCTCCTTACCAGGTTGGCCACCTTGTGGAAAAAATTATTTTGCCCCACCTTGGCAGGTGAATTCCATTGTTTCCTAGCAGACTTTCCTTGAATTCCTTGTTCAGTCTCCAATTAAATCAGTCTAATACACAACAATTATCATATTAATATCCAAACACTTTTGAAATAAAATCTAACCATCATTATAAGATAGAGCCTTCACTAAAAGGCTGTATCTTAATAATGCAATCAAATATCAAGAAAATCAAACCTGTTTTACATTAAGCCATTTTGTAGTACTGAGACGGTTTTCCATTTAAGTGAGGGGGGGTTGATTTTTCTTAGTAAAGATCAAAATATGAGAACTTTTTAAAAACGTTTTGTTACACATGGTGGTTGAGCATATCAAATTCTAGTCAGAATAGACTGAGTGGTTAAGTTGTACTCCTTCAGAAATGGATTTATAACGGAAGTGTTGGCACAGTGTTAGCTGTACTAACACAACTACAACACCAATACATTATTCCTTTATGGTAACAGACAATGTTGAAGCTGCCCTGTAATTTGACACAAAACATTTCTGTACTAATGTAATGTGACAATGTTATTAAGTCTGCTATTTTTTATGCTATAATAGCAGTATTTGTTTCCATAAACATGACATTACATTCACTAATATGGCTATACTTGAAGACTGCCCGAATAAAAACAGATGTAAACTTATAGAAAGCAGATAATCTCTTAGAGATTTGTTTTGTTTTGCCAGAGTAATTTTCAACCCTACTCTTACAAAAAATCTGAATTCCCTGTGAGAATAGTTTTCCCTACATAACCTGCTATTAGAAGTAGTTACAATGGTCATGATGTATTTTCTCTAAGGAGTTGCATGGAGCCATCCATTTGTAAGAACAGCCACTAACTGTCCTTTTAGTACAATCTCTTGTATGATCCTATTTTGTAGGACCAACTGCTACTGGCCTGCTTTACAGTGACGAATGTAACACTTCTGTCTATCACATCTAAAAAGCACTGTTGCCCTGCATCTCTCAGTGTCACATCACATCAAAACAGAAAATTATAATCTGTGTAGGATCATAGGGTCAAAACTGCCCTTATCTTGTTTATCTTCAGTAAATAGGAAGCTGCAGCACACAGAATGTTACACCCTGTGCCGAGGCTTATGGTCTTTAGGCACTCTATTTGCACGGAAGAGGAGTAATTTGCAACTAAACAAAATTTTGTGGGATTAAACTGTGGGTGTTCCTGACCACAACTCTAAAACTGTATCATTCCCCTTTGCTGGTCCAGGTCACTTTCCACAGGGAGTACATTCCCTAAATGTCTCCTTTTCTCTAACTGACACACAGAGAGAACACTTGCACTGGAAAAGAAACAATTTGACTTACATGGTTCTTAGTTTAAGAGAATGTTTAAAAAAACCTTCATGTTAGACTGTGCATACTTTCACCTGGAATAATACACTGAACAGCACAGGAGTAATAACTTGCTGTTACAGGAGAGATTAAGGAAACTTCTTGAACACTGTATTAGCAGAACGTACTATAACACTTTCTTTCATTATTTCCTCCAACTTCTCCACTTTAGAAATTAAAGACAAGAATGATACACCAGAGGTTTACTCTGTAACGCCTAGGAACAATGCCTGTCAAATCTGTGTGCCCTGAGTTTTTCCAAAATTATGCAATAAATGGAACTTGAAGAAAAAAATCATAGACTACTCCAGGTCCACACATCAGTTACCAATAAGACAAATTTATAAAGATTTTTTCCTCTCCTACATATGGAATATACACCTTCTTATTCATCATTTTTAGTTACTTTTCAAAGAACTCAAATATCATGGAAGAACAGAAATAAGAACATAGGAGTAAAAGAGAAACAAATACTTTTCTTTTGTAACAGGTAGACTGAAATCTTTAGAAATGTATGTTTAGCAATATGTAGAAGAACTCACATTGCTGAGAAGGACAAATTCATTTACCTAAAGTAAACCCAAACGCAAACCCAATCCTCTGCTCAAATTATCAAAAGTTTTTGATACCACACTTCACTTCTACTATGACAGTATCTGCAGAGAAACAGAGATAAATCCTTCCCATAGTTTTCAGACACAGTCAGGAGTAGAAAAATGGAACTTTCATGAGAATAATTAGCATAGCTTATACATATAATTCATTTTGTAGCCCTTTTGCTAGATACAATTTGAGACACAAGCTTTCCAGATTATAATTATTCTGTTATTTTTGAGCTTTTTCCAAAATGAGACACCTTGTTGTAGAGAACCAGAACAAGACATAAAAATCTCAAATGCTGGACTGGACAGTTATACCAACATTTTCCACCATGAGTCAGTCATCCAGATAAATGTGTACCAATAGAAACAAAAATGTCTACCCTTAAAGAAATTACTTCTTTACATGGATAAAAATGTGCAACGTTTGGATATTTCAAAAGCAAGAAGTGAAAAATGGGACAAGTTAATGCAACTACTCAGTAGTTTGCTTCAGTCATGTACTGTGGATCATTACAGTTCTTGTATTACTCTTCCATTCCACTTCTGCCTAATTCTATTAAGATCAATAAGGTCAGGTTGAAATAAAACATGATTATGACATTGGTGAATCAAGCCCCTTATTTTTTGACAAATTTAAACTTTTCCTGAAAGACCAGATGGTTGGTATATGTTATACAGTTTTATTCAGATGATATTTAAAAAAAACCAAAAATACTAGGTATGCTTTTATTATTGGAATGCTTAGTGTCACCTAAACAAATCTAAAATGGAGATAATGAGCCTTGTCAATCGTTTCACAGTAATTATAAACCTCATGATATAATGCTACAAAATGACTGTATAGCTTAAGATAATAAAATGTAAAGGGTTTTGTCAAATAGCAAAAAAAAAATTGTAACATTTATGCAAGAAAGGAATTATTTAAAGAGGTAACCATCAGTATACTAGGCATGTAATCAAGGTCAATAAAAACAATTTCTGTCAGTTTCTGATATTATATGACGTCCAAAATTTATAGTGTGTATTTTAGCAATATACCTTTCACAGGCCCTACAAATTTTCAGAGGGTTTGTCAGTTCATTTAAATATCTAATATTAAAATAATACAAAGCTTCAGACATTTGCTTCAAATATTGCCTCAGAGCTTCTGAGCATTCAGATCAGCATTTTTTGGATGTACTTACGATCATTGCATAATGGTCCACTAAAGGAGGTCATACTACAGTCACAACTGAATCCATCCCACTGCTGTAAGCACACTCCCTGGTTTGCACATGAATCCTCTTGGCACGTTGTGCTGGGGCCTGATGAGAACACACAAAAAGGGACTTGCACTTTGTCTTCCACAGAAAGGTATTTCCCATTGGATAACATTAACTAGTTGCCAACATCTCAAATCTAATGAGCAAAGAGTTACCAAGTAAAACACACATAAACTTGCTGATTTGTAGCAGCATGTACTATTATAGGGTCTTTTTTGCTTTAGCTTTAAGACTGATATGTCAAACACATAAGGAGGCATAAACAGAAGCAGAGTTACTCCAGGTACAGTGGGAATGTTAACTTTGTTGTGAGTTATTTGTTAATCTTGTCTCATATCATTAATAGCTAAAACTATTCTAGAAATTGAAGTATTATTTTTTCCTGAAAATACATTTCAAAGCCAGATGCCACAGATAGCAAAGGTCTGGGAGATGAAAGTAAAGACTGAGAAAGGAAATTAAAAGAAAGCAAAATTAAAAAAAAAATAAAAATTAAGCTACACTATACAATACTTTAATCCCACATATTATTTTAAATTATTTAGGTCTGAAATTAGGAAGCATTTGGGATTCTTTGGCAGGAATGTTGGCAAGTACTGATTCACATGCTTCAGGGATCCCATGCAGGTTCCTTTTTAAGGGGAAATGCAGAAAATCAAACTACTAATGAACTGGCATGCCAAAATGTGACATACACATGAAAAACAAAGCTACTCTATTTCTAGAGAGTCATAACTAGGCTACTGCAAGATAAAGTAATTCAAAAAGGAATGATCAAAGCACTAAAGCAATCACTATACAAACATATTCAAGACTGAAAGCCTTTATGCAAGTTATGCTGGAAAATGAAGGTTAATGTGGCTCATTGTTTTTAGAGGTGTGAAAGACAAAATGTGAAACAAAATAACACATTTTCATTCTCAAATGTACAGAGCACTTATTGCAGCAATCCAACTGTGCATTGGGGGTTTCAGTCTTGTTCAGTACACACAGGTCTATCTACCTTGCAAATCAGCTTTCATCAATGCAACTTTGTCAGCAAAATAAAAAAGCAAAATATATTAAATGTTAGTAAGCAATATTGAAATGGCAGCAAACACAGAAAAAAAACATTCAGAGTAAAGTGCATGCTGCTGTTAAACAGAGAAAGAAATGCCATATAATGCAAACAAATTAATGCTAATAGCCATAAATCTTCAGGCAAGCCAAAATAAGAAAGCAGTAATTTGCTGCAGTATTTTGCTACAAATATAATGGTTAATTGAGCTGATGACATGTAATAAAGGAAAATTAAAAGGGGTTTTTTGGTTTTTTTTTGTTTGTTTTTTCTTCCTTGGATAGATATGAATGTGTTAGAAGAGTAAATGCATGGCTGAATCCTGACTAGTCATTTGTCATGTTTAGATACACTGAATTCAGGAACAATTAGCACCATCATAATCTCTGTGTTTTCTTTTTTCTAGCCCTTTCTTCTTGACTGGTAAATGAAAACTGAAAAGACACCATAAACTACAGATTACTATGAGCTAATATACACATTTCACTCTGACTCCTGATGCTGTAAGGAAAACTTTGGTTCTGGGATTATAAAATTCTCCCTTTGGGAGAAGACACATCAGTATCCATACAAAACTCCTCCTACTAGTCATTAATGATAAGGGAAAACTGGTCCAAAGATTATATAAATACCCTATATCATTCTGTAGAGAAAAATCCACTTGGCCCTTTTGTCACCTTACAGACTTTCAGAGATGTGGAATTTCTTTTGATTTGCTAGCATTTCAGAAAAATCTATATCCATATGACTTGAGTCAGGTCACTTGCTTTAAATGAGGTACTGCTTGAACACACCTCAACCAGAGCCTGCGTAGTGACCAGTGCAATTAAGATCACGGGTAGTGTACACTCTACCCCTGTTTCAGTAAAACTATTTAATTATATTTAATTAATAGTATATATTATGATTTTTCTGTTTTCTTCTGTTCAAATAATAATAATACCCAGAGCTGACTGAATGCAGTAGGCAGACATAATGGTTTCCTTTTTTAACTTTGGAGCCCAGAAGTTTAAACATTTGGGCATTACATCACCTTTTCTTGAGCTGGGGATTATAATAACAGAATCCCATAGCTGACAAGACAAGACACATTTTTTTTCTCACCAGATTCTGCTACTCGGAAACTTTACAAAGATGAAGTGAAAATATCTGTAGGTGTTTAAATGTTATATATTCATGCATTTATTTACACTTTAGTTATGCAATGTTAAATTTCCTCATCTTTGAAAAAGTAGAGCAAAAGTCACAAGGGCTTAAAAGTACATAAATTGCAGGACCCTGTAGGCACATTAAAAACTGCATGTTAAAACCCACATATCTGGAAAAAATACACATATGGTATTGTTAAAAAAAAAAAGGCCATTTACACTTTTGGCTTACCTATAGTCATTATTAAAAAATTGCCATCAAGAGTAATTTACATGAAAGAATTTCGTCTTATAAAAGTAGGCTTTTTTTTTTTTTTAAATTAGAGAGGAGGACTGCTTAATGTTAGTAAATACTATAATATCTACTATAACACATTTATATTTTGCTAAATATATTAAAGAATTAAGCTATTTAGCAAAAATACTGTAATACACTCTTCTTAAGCATTCATCTCTTGATTCTAGTTAAATAAACTAATTTATTCAGTCTTCACGATAGACATTTTAGTTGAATGACTTTGGTCTTGTATTTTTTTGTCTTATGTGAGGGCTTACATGTTATATATTACACAAAAAGCTTTAAGTGGCATGTACAGTGTTTTACTACATTTTGTGAAAATAATTTTTGTCTCACCAGGAATCTTCATATATGTTAATAATTTGAAACTCAATATATTTCATTTAAGATGCCAATTATATTATATTACATTATATCATATCATATCACTTGTTATATTTATTGTATTTATTATATTGTATTTGCACATGCATCACATGCACATACATTACATTTTCCTCCTAAATATATTTAAAGTATTTTTTTATTCATTTTGCCATTTCTATAATTCTGCTTTATTTAAAGTGTGTAAAGAAAGTACAGTGGATTTGACTAGATGGAAATAGGGCTGACACTCATAACATGGCTCTTGGGTTTTTTGTTAACAATTCGAAGATCTAGTTTGCATATTTACATTTCTAGCTGTTGCTTTCTATCTGTTCTAGCCACTGAAAAATTATCAACAAGGGAGATTCAGCCAAATATTAATTATATTCAGTGCTCAACAATAGGGAGCAGAGGTATCTATCTGCCCAGGGATGAAACTTTGGAATGCAAGCCTTGCAACTTGCCACATGAGTCCCATGTGTGGTTTTGCAAGAAATATTCCAAAGAAAGAATTTTTCACATGCACTTATTACAGCAAAGTTACTGAGAAATATCAGCTTTCTAAGAATATAAGAAGAGAAAAAATTAATTAATAGTAGATCATGCCTTCATAGTCTGACAGAAGACAGAAAAAGAGCTTTGATCCCAGAATTGTTTTGTTTTTTTTTTTAATTAGAAAGGTAAGGAATCCAGTCCCAAAAGAGTCTGAAGAGCATCAAATGCAAGTGCCTTACTTCTCAGGAAAGATTTTGAAGCAGGCTGATGTCTTAATAAAGGATATTTGCCAACCAATACAGCCAGTCATCTTTTGGATTGAGAGTGGCAGTGACTAATACTTACTGTTTTAAAACTACTTCTACTGCTCTGTCTTGAGCTCTTTGGACTTGACATTTCAGGGGACTTAGAGAGCTTACATATCCCATTGCAGCATGAGATAGTTGTAAAACTGCTCAGCTTTGTAGGGATGGAGACAGTTCTGTCTTTACACAGATGCAGAGCTACAGGCAACTTGAAGCATACAAGAGACTTCTAGGAGGCAGATAAATTTGCATGTGACTTAAACCATATTTTAGGTGTCAGAACATTTTTTTGTACATCTGATCCACGGTCTGGAGACAAAAAACTGACAGATAGGTCAGACAGGAAGACTTGAAGTAAAAAAGCAAGATGGAAGAGTTAATTTGCAAGGGTTGAGCAGAAGGATTGGAAGGGATTATTCCACTCCCTTCTATAAAGATTTCCTTCTGCAGGCAAAAGACTTTTGATGAGGCAGTCCTCTGGAAGGCAGGCAGAACCAGTTTGACCATTTTGCTTGTGTCAGAAGGTTTTGGTGTCAGGAAATGCTGACTCTCCAGCAAAAAGGACAATATTTATATGGCCTTCATTAAATTGTTGGTAGCTTTAGTAAATTCACTGATAGCTGAGTTGTGCCACTGGTTGAAAAAGTGAACATGCACTCTATAGCTGTAGCAATATTTCTTGGAAGTACATAGAATTAATTTAGAGAATTGTATAATTTCAAAAGATGCTATGAAATGCATAATGGAACTAAGGTGCATGTTGATTCTCTGGAGAGATGGTGCAGGCATGGAACTTGCTAATGTTAAAAAAGCAGAATCTAATTTTCTAATCTCAGTGAAACATTATTTTACACATATATTTTTCATTTCTGATAGAAATAAATAGACATTGAAGCTACAGAAAAATAAGTTGTGAGTTTTATATATTTCTTAGTGCTATCAATAGAATTTATACTCTTAACTAAATTAAAAAATCTGACCAGTAGAAACATACTGTAGACACATCCAAGAGAAAGTTCTATCATGTGAAGCCTGAGGAACTCGCCCGGTTTTCCTTGGATTACTTACAATGTCTATTTGCAAGCTTATCAATCTTGATATCAAGATAACCAAGATTCCAACCTGAAATTCTACAATGTAATTTACACATTTTTCTGTGTAAGAATGAAGAAGAATGACACTTGAGACAGGGAAGAACACATGAATCTAAACATACCCACAAAATTCAGAGTTATATATATAAAATATATATGCAGGGAAAGAGAATTTATTGAAATTATTCCAGAAATCATAATGAAAATAATGTGGGATTAAATGTCAGCTGGAAAAATGGTTAGAGATTGATACCCTTGAATTATAAATACACCTCTTCTAATTCTATTCTCACTTAAATTCCATGATATTCCAGATGAATCAATAATGACATAAAAAATGTGAGATAAAACATATTTGCCTGTTACTGATTTCAGATAGGAGGGCTCATGACAATAAAAATCTCAGGGGTGAGTGGAAATAGAGAAGATGGAAGATTGATCTCAAAAAGCTTCATAAATTAGCCTTGAATTAATCATCTCAAAATGTCTGCTTTAAAACTGGAATTAATTAGATAATATCTCAGCATTAGCTAATACCTAAGTGTTACGAAACTGCAAAGGACTTAAATGAAGCTAATTGTTATTGTTTCTACCACCAATTAAAATACATCATAAGTAAACATGGAAAATATCTTGCCACTGGAGAAGGATGAAACCTATACTAAATATTTAAGAAGTTAACTCATTTTCTCAGATCAATCTCTGTACTGTAGGGCAGGGACATGTTTGTCTCAGTAGTACTAAACACTCCACAGTCTTAACTGAAGAAAAGGTCGAACAAGATCAATAAGAAGCATGTGAAATATTGTGTCTCTATGCATCGTGTGTACAATTCAACAATCATCTGCAGGATTTGTAAAATACTTTCACTAGAATTAAAAAATAATCAGCATGTTCAGTACCTTCACATCCTCTTTCTATTTGCCCATTGCAGAAAAGAGCATCTGATATTAGATCAGGAAGTCGTCCATTCAAGTCAACAGATGCAAGACAGCCTTGGAATCCCTCTTTTGCATGCACCAGTTTTGGCAAGGATTTATACGTTTCTTTCGCCACTCCTCCAATATACAAATCACCTGTTAGGAAGAAATGAATATCAGAATCAGGAAAAAAAAAATGACCTGTAGAGTCTTTTATCTTCCTGATCTTTTGGCCTTTTTGTGCTGCATGGCAGATATTTCAGCACATTCTTCAAAATAAATGCAGAAGAAAATATTGACAACATATATGATGTGAAAAAACATTGCAGGACCATATTTTTCAAGTACATATGTAGACTCACATTTGTATGACTAATTACTTAGAAGCACCTGGACATGATATTCACGTGCCAGCTCATATATACAGGAAACATGCAACTATTTCAGTGAGGTTTCAATCACAGAATCTCCATCTAAAAACAAATCTAGCACTGATGCATGCTGTTAGCATACTCAAGAAACCTGACCACAGATGATCCCAAATATGGATCTGAGATAAAATGCAATAAGAGAAACACCAAGATCCACCTAAAGTCCATAGAACCAGCATCATCCATTTAAAAGCACACCAAGTAATAAAGGGTTTAGAGACATGTCGAAGGAGAAATTTAGGAATACCATTGTTAAGCAGTGCAATCACTGATTCTCCCCACCAAAACTCATACTCTGTATCAGTCATGTGGGAACTGGGGGAGTTAGATGCCTTTAAAATGGCAATTTGCACATTGAGCAAGCAAAATTTTATTGACAAAAACAATTTTGATGACGGTCACATATAAACAGCTCTTTTTGATGAATATCAGGCAACTTAGGACTGAAAGCTAGTGCTTTTCTTCCTTTGAGTAATACATAGCTCTGAAACTTTGCAAGGACATAGCTATGAGGGAGGGGATGCTTTTTTGTTTTGCAACAATTCAGGCTGTGCCTTTCTTTCATGCGTTTGGTGTCCCTGGTGGGCAGAACTAACAAAACCTTAAGCTCCATAAAGTCTGCATTAAATATCAGACTGCAGGTTTAACTAGCTATGTTCCATATCTGTTGCTGAAGAGGTTCTGCAGAAACAAACCTAGGCTTTGCTTGTCCGGAGATGGGAAGCAAACTTGTCATAACCATAACCCTGGATAAAAGGCTTTAATCCTTCTGCTGGCAGGCAAGATATGCTTGAATATTTCAGTCAGAGACCAAAAAGAGTAAAACCATGGTTTCCTACATCTTATATGAGTTTACTGTTCTGCCATGTTTCCTTCTAACTCCAAAAAAAGCAGCCATCTCTGCAAGCTTGGTGGGAGTGCTCTGAGGATGCCTACAGGCAAGCTCCTTCAGACACACAGAAAGAGGACCATGTGAGCTGCTGTGAAGCATTGAATCTATTTGAAGAAAAGTGTTTATAGGACTATCTGACTCTCAGACATCAGCCAATTACAAAATTCTTACTCTACCTAGGTATTAAATCCTCACATGTGACACGTTTTGTGTCAACATAAATTTTCAACAGACTATCTGATTATATATGCTAATCTACATTGTGCTTTTAGTCTGGATGATCGTGGAGCCTAAGATATAGCTTGTACCAAAAAGTGTTTCTGCATCACCTCAAATGCAGAACTGTTAATTTCCTAGGTCTTTACCAAACTTTGTAGGCAGATTTTACAAGAACAGAACTCAGAATGTACTAGCTAGCATCACTACCACATGCAGCTAATTTTAATCTCCCTCTTAATGCTATAAACCAGAGTCACACCTCTTCCTGGTCCTCCTGGCATACTTGCTTGTTCACAAGGGAGTGCAATTTAGTACTGTTTGCAATGATTTAGTTTGTCTGCAAGGAAATAGCCTGAAACAAACAAATATCTACAAGATTGTGAAAAATTTTAGTCACTACATACCAGACCTAAAACTCAACTGTACAGTAATTAGTGAAATAGAGGTAAAAATTCAGGAAATATTATTTTATGAGCCCTCCAACAAAAGTCATAGCAACCATTAAAACATCATGAATTAGAAACCTCAAGCTTTCTCCATTCCATGTAGATCATTTGAAAAGAAAGATATTGCTTTCCTCTGGAGCTTTGAGGTACAATATAAATCTCAGAAGCGTGATATTGAACATAACAGATTAAAATATGGTTACCCATATGTTCCCACAAATGGGATGTAATTCATTCACAGTAAAAAAAAATCCTGCATTTTCAATCAGCTGAAGTGGAAACAAAGTAAAAACTCTTGCCTCATGATAAAGGGTTTTCATCTTTTGCTTGGATGGTACATTCAGAAAGTAAAGTCCTTCCAATTTTCCTGAGGTACTGTGCTTCCAGTCATCCTCAGCTCAGAATAGAGAGATAATTCATCTCAATTCATTCTAATGCACTTTAAAGAGGATAACTCCAGAGAATAATACTAAGAAAAACACACCTGTGCTAAAAAGGTTAAGCTTGGTCTACTGCACATGATGTATGCAACCTCTTTTCAAACCTCCCAACATGTACACAGTGAAAACTACTATTTTTATTTTGTGACTGGGTAAACATTTAAACCCACAAACTTTGAAACTGACTCTCTAAGATCCAACCCCCAAGCATATTGAAATTCCTATACAGGCATATCACAACTGTCTGTTGTGATTAATGGTTAGTAGAAGTCTGGGTCAGTGTGCCAGCATATGAACCTGAACTCAGAATATTTGCTCCTGAAAATATACACTGGATTATTTTCGAATACATATCATATGCACAAAAGTACCAAACATTAAGATGAGTCTAACTACATGAAACACTACTGTTGACTTACATTTACTTAAGACTGTTGATAACCAGAACTGATAATTACATACTATTGTAGATAGTTTCCACACACACTCAAAAAAAAATAAAGACACATTCTTGGAAATATTAAAATTTGTTTATGTTCAAAACAACTTGAAATCTGCCTTGGCACTAGTGAATACACTACACTAATACACACCATATGTATTGAGCAGCAATATTGACTATTAGATTTCAACTTTTATAAGATAAAATATATTTAACTCTTTTTTATGACTATGGGTTAAAATTTTCACAGATTTAATATCAAATTTGATTTGAGTTTGCTGCTGATGACATAAACACATTTTCTCTGTCAGAAAAAATTTTATTTAGAAATAGACTCTGGAATTAAAACCCAGGTTTTTTAATTTTTATTTTTTAAGCTATTTAAATTTTTTCACTTTTTTATGGTTTCGTATCTGCCACTAAACATTATTTACATAGCTTCTTTTACTTCAGTTAATCACATGCTTCAGCTTCATGTTCATCTCAGTGAAGTAGTCTAACACAAAACTCAACCATTACAAATTCAGACTAAAATCTGCAGAAAATGTGAATGAAAATATTTGTATATTGAATGTGCATCAGCAGAGGTTCAGTAAAGACAAAGTTTGCCCCTGCTCCCACAAAAAAGATTAGAGAACTCAACACAGTATGATACAATTCTAAGGTTTTCTTCTTTTTAATTCTTATGTAAGTATTGCTTTACTACTGGAAATGTTACATGCTCTAAAACAAGATTAGTCCCTTGTTGTCTATCTGCCTTAGCCTTATGAATTACATGTAAATTATTTCATTAAGATATCACAGTTCATAAGATTGATAGGATGAGATCATGACACTATCAAAACTAGTTACTGCCTGAATGCAATACTATTGCAATACTGCCACCATTTAAAATATGTGACCATTGCAGGAGTTACGCACTATGAAAAATGCAATTCTTTCTTTCATTCCACAGATGATCTCTTTTTTTTTTTTTTTTTTTTTTTAAATTCATAAAGAAAGGGATATATTTCTGTTAGCCTGCTAACTGTAGTTTCTGGAACTAAGTTTAGCTATTACCTTTCATACAGGTATTTTCTTATGAAATTTATTTTTAACTGTATCCCTGAAAGAGTCTACATTTTTTTTTTGTCATAACTATCCTGAATTTTCTTAATCTATAAAGGAAAACAACTGATTTATATAAAATATATCAAGTGGCATAAACAAAAGAACAGGTAGCAAAGAAATGGGTGAAAGAATAGTGGTCCAAGGTTTCTTTCTGATCTCTGGACAATCTTCAAATAAAACACTTTATTTGAGAGCAAGTTCTCCGTAATCTCACAAGTGTCTTCATAGTTATATTAGGAGCCAGTTATCTCCTTATTTTAAAGAGGAGGATTATTTCTTTTCTTAGTTTTTTTTTTTTTTTTGTGGGAAAAAAAAAAGCTACAGTGTTTCACACTGGCTTGTTTATACCTATAAATCATGGCAATAATCATACTGGTCAGTTTTATCAAAGCACTGAAAAAGAAGAGAGGTTTTGTTTATATTTTTTCAGGTAATGAAGACCTTAATTTATTCCAACAGGAGCTTTCCTATTTATACCCACATACCTCTTCTCTGATTAAGAGATGATTTGTGCTTTAAGGAACAAGTGCATTTAACACAGAAACAAACTGCCAGCTAATAAAGGAACCAAAGTTCTCAATGTATTCATTACTGGGATCACACTTCTGAAAAAATGCACAGAACACCACACAACAGTGAGTCATACACAACTGTTGGTGAAACAAATAAATGCCAAATCCTTCTGTAATAACTCATCTCTTTTATCTCAAGTTTCTATATTTTCTCAAAATAAGAACTTTGTAAATGAAAGAAATATAAAATAAAAATTGAAGATGCTGTTCTATTTATTTTTTTCTGAATAATTAGCAGAAAACTTTTATTATTTGTCTCTAGTGATGTTGCTTACAGGTCACCCCATAACCTTCCTGCTTTCCTGATTCATGTCCACACACAAGAATTCTTATGTGATGCATCTTTGTAGTAAAAAATATTCATTTAATTTCATGGATATAATAGTCTTCAAGCACTAGTAGAGCGGGGATTTTTATCCATGTGTTTATAAGGGAATCAGCAACATGTAAATACTGCTCAGTGAACAAGTACTTTAACCAGGATACTGTTAGGCTCTACAAAATCTGTATGTACAAATGAACACCACTTTTGACAAAAAATAAACACCATTCTCACAAATATGTTTCTATGTGTGAGTGAAAATAAAACAAAAATAGGAAATAAAGCAGTAGAAGGGATTATGGCATGTTTTTTTTTCAAAACTCATGAAGACAATATCCCTGGAATGTTTTTATATGGCTGCAAAAAAGTACTTTCAAATCCATCACAGTCTCCACAAAAGCAGATCTTCTGTCCCCTCATGTCTTGTTGAGATGTTAGTTTCAACTGTACTTTCTGATATTCTCTTAATTTCTTTTTTTTTTTTTTTTTTTTTTTTTTTTAGAAGAAGTTTTTCTGTCTTGTTTCTAATATCACAAAGAAGTGAGAGCCAGAAGCTCAATGCCTGGCTCTGAGCCTGGTGCTGCTGGCAGGCCTTCAGGTTCTATCACCATGGTGTGATTTACAGGACACCAGATCAGCTGGCAATGGATGGGAAAAGCTTACCTCACAGGGCAAAAATATTCTGTGACAAGAGTTAGCAGAGCTCAGTAAGAGTTTTGAAGAGGGATGGGGATGTAATTGGGGTTGGTAGCGAGGCAGCTGGGTGTAGTAGCTCAGCATTTGTGGGGCAGCATACTAGTATTTTGGAGAACCAGATGGTCTATCTAATGCTCTGGGGTGAAAACTGCATTGTGCAACTCCCTCTCTGAAATGCTTACACACCAGCATATGCAGAATGGGGAATAAACAGAAAGAATTGGAGCTCTGTGTGCAGTTTCAGGGCCGTGATCTCATTGCAATTGCTGAGACCTGGTAGGACAGCTTACATGACTGGAGTGCTGTCATGGATAGCTATGTCCTTTTTAGAAAAGCCATGCCAGCAGGGTGAGATGGTGGAGTTGCTCTTTAATATGAGAGACCAACTGGAATGTATGGACCTCTGGGCATCCTTGGGGCAGATAGAGAGCGAGTTGAGAGCTCTTGGGTAAGGACAGGGGCAGCCTAACATAAGAGACACTGTTGTGGGTGTTTATTGCAGACCACCTGATCAGGATGGGGAAGGTGATGAAGCCTTCAACAGGCAGATGAGAGTCACCTCACAGTCACAGACCTTGGTTCTCACGGGGACTTCAGTCACCCTGCTACCTGCTGGGAAGGCCACACAGCCAGGCACGTACAGTCAGGAGGTTTCTCCAGTGTACTGATGACAACTTTTTGACTCAGCTGGTGGAGGATACAACAAGAAGAGGGGTACTAACTCAGTAGTACTTTATCAGTTCCTAGTACTGACAAATAAAGAATGGTGGAGGACATTAAGGCTGGGGGAAGCCTTGACAGTAGTGATTATGAGAAGACAAGAGTTTTAACTTCAGAAAGGCTAACTTTGACCTGTTGAAGAAATGCCTTAGAGAAATGCCAGAGGTTAGAGCTCTGGAAGCCCTAGGGCACAAGAAAACTGGTTGATATTCACACTCCACTTCCTCCAAGCTTAGGATCAATGTATTCCTAAGAGCAATAAGTCAGGTGAGGGAAACAGGAGACCTGCATTGCTGAGCAAGGAGCTTCTGAAAAAGCTAAAGTGGAAGAAGGAAGTTTACAGCATGTGAAAGAAGGGACAGATCATTTGGGAAGATAGCAAGAATGATGACAGAGTATGTGGGGATGAAATGGGAAAAGCCAAGGCCTCCTTGGAATTAAACCTGGCAAGGGATGTGAAGGCCAACAGGAAGAGTTTCTTCAAGTATATAGTGGGCAAAAGTAAAACTATAGAAAATGTGGGGCTGCTGTTGAATGAGGAAGGTGCCATGGTGACAGAGGATGCAGAGAAGGTAGAGTTACTGAATGTCTTCTTTGACTCAGCTTCACTGCTCAGACCATCCTTCAGGATTTCCAGACTTTGGAGGTAACAGAGGAAGTCTGGACAAAGGGAGACGGTCCCTTGTTTGGGGAGCATCAGTTTGGAGATGAATTAAGTAAACTGGATATCCATAGGTTCTGATGAGACACTCCTGCAAGTGCTGAGGGAGCTGGGAGAAGTCATTGTTGGGCCACTCTCCATCATCTCTGGAATGTCCTAGAGAAGAGGTGAGGTGCCTGAGGACTGGAGGAAATTTAATGTGACTCCAGTCTTCAAAAAGGGTAAGAAGGAAGACCCAGGAAAATACAAGCCAGTCAGCCTCACCTCCAACCCTGGAAATATAATGGAATAGCTTGTTCTAGGCATCATCTCAAAGCATGTGGAGGAGAAGAAGGTTATCAAAAGTAGTCAACATGGATTCACCAATGGGATGTCAAGTCTGACTAATCTGATAGGCTTCCACAATGGTATGACTGGATGGATGAAGGGACACCAGTAGATGTTTCAGCAAGGTTTTGACACTGTCTTTGACAGCACTCTCATAGACAAGCTTAAGAAGTGTGGGTTAGATGAATGGACAGTGGGGTGGATTGAAAACTGGCTCAAAGACAGAGGTCAGATGGTTGTGATTTGTGGCATAGAATCTAGTTGGAGGTCCATAACAAATGGTGTTCCCCAGAGGTCAGCACTGGTTCCAGTCCTGTTCAATATATTCATCACTGGCCTGAATGAAGGGATAGAGGGTAGCCGCATCAAGTTTGCACTGGAAGAGGTGGCTGAAACACCAGAGGGCTGTGCTGTCATCCAGCGTGACCCAGACAGGGGGGAGAATTGGGCAGAGAGAAACTGCATGAGGTTCAAGGGCAAATGTAGGATGCTGTACCAAGGGAGGAATAACCTCAGACACCAGTACAGGTCAGGGGCTGACCTGCTAGAAAGCAGCTCTGAGGAAAAAGACCTGGGAGTCCTGGTGGACAACAGGATGACCATGAGCCAACAATGTGCCCTTTTCGCCAAGAAGAGCTGGCTCTGTTCAGACTGGAGAAGAGGAGGCTGAGGGGGATCTCATCAATTCTTATAAATATCTAAAGGGTAGGTGTCAGGAGGATGGGACCAGACTTTTTTCGGTGCTGTCCAGTGACAGGAAAAAGGGCAATAGTCACAAGCTGAAACACAGGAGGCTCCACCGGATCATAAGGTAAAACTTCTTTACTATAAGGGTAACAGAGCATTAGAACAGGCTGCCCAGAGAGGCTGTGGAGTCTCCATCTCTGGAGACATTCAAAACCTGCCTGGATGCAATCCTGTGCAACCTGTTCTAGGTGAATATGCTCTGGCTGGACAGCTGGACTAGGTGATCTCCAGAGGCCCCTTCCAACCAATCACATTCAGTGATTGTACTAAATCCCTACTACAATTAGGAACAAGATTTCTTCTGCAGTGTACTGGAGTGGTATTACTCCTCATAACAGATGGGTAGACCTGCCGTAACATGGTAGGTCCCCAGCGTGCAACAGGAACTTCCACAGTTCCTATATATGACATATGAAAATTCAAAGCAACATCTGGCTGTGGTGAAGCTGAGGCATCAGGTACACTTTTCTTCAAATACTTTATTTCAAAATGATCAAGCGTATAATGGCTTCTTCCCTCAGGCAGGCAAAGAGGAATGAAGACTGAAAAATACCACAGAGAAAGTCTAATCTCAAAAGAAAAAAGTGCTCACTTTCCTCAAGTCCTCCATAAAGCAGATAATTTGCTGTTACAAGATCAATGGAATTTTCTCTGTAGTATCTTAATAGTTGCAAAGTGAAGAACCAAGTGGAATTCAACAATCACAACTCATTTGAGGAAACTGAAATGTGAAAATAAATTACTCTAACACAAGTTGAATATGCACTGACTTAAATACAACAGACAACATCCTTACCTTGAATCAAGGGATAAAGCTTCAAAATGTCAGATAAGCATCTAGATGCCTTTGGCATCAATGAAATATTGGAGCATACTTGTCCTTAATGACCTTCTCCCTTCTGCAACATACAAAAGCACCTAACTACCATTTACTTCATGCAATAGTCAGAGCAGAGTGGTGACTTCTCTTTCAGATGATTTCATATGATTTCAGGGTCTATCCTCACTTTTATTACTCATGACTAAATGTTTACATTGTTTTATATATATATATATATATATATATGTTACTTGTTCCTTTAAAGATTTTGATTAAATATAATTGTTCTTTACTGAATAAGTCAAAAAGCTGTGATCATAATTCAATAAAAAATTAAAGGACAGTTGACAAAGACTTAACTGAAGCATCCACACAGCTTCTGCAGTGCATACGCTCCGACATATGGCTTTCCAAATCTCCCTTTACAGTAGAAAATGTGCACTTGCTGTACATTCAGAGTCCTGATTGTTGATAGAGCCAAGGAATACTGAATTTCATCTACCACTTGCATAGCTACTTGAGGGAAGACATGAACATGTAAACTTAGTGTTTTATGCCCACTTATTCACTTCAAAGAGTCCATTTTGTAGCTTCAGTACTGATTTGTGGTTAAAGGCTTTTGGTTTTATGTGTTTTGTGCTTTTTTTGTGTGTGGGTGTTTGGTTTTTTTTTAGAAAAAATAGACTTTTCGAACACTTTTCCTGTGATAAATTCCATCACTTTTAGATTTGCTCTCACATAAACAGGAAAAGAGTGGCTAATTTACTTGTCCAGGATGTGCTCAGTTATCCGTCCTTTGAAATACTCCAGGCAAGAGGTAGTTGTATGATGTGACAGTTGGTGACTTCCATCTTCTACATTCCTTGCACTGATAACCAAGCAAGGAAAAACAATTACAGGGAAAAATAAAACCAAACCAAAACCAAAAGGAATTTATGGATTGGCAAATTGTTTTTTTCGGGAAGAAATGCAGAAACTGATCTTTTCAGCCTAATTCTACACTGACTTACTGACTTTAGAACCTTCTCTGAATACCTTATTAAAGTTACTAAAAAGGATATATCACCAGCATTGTAATGCTGTCACTGTTTCCTTAAGTCATCCTTATTGGCATATAGGACATATCGTACCTATTTTTCAATAGACTTTAAGTTCACAGATAATACCTCCCTTGGCTAATATTGTTCTTTATACAGTTTCACTGTAGCACTGCAAACTAATCCACAGTGACAGAAAAAAAAAAAAACGAAAAACCAAAACACTAAGGATTAAGAGGTACCAGAGAGACTCAGAGTTGATAAGGAAGAGCAACTTGCAGATTTCTCTTGCCACCAATATCTGTGGCAGTCTACACTGGAGATACACCTGTATCTTCTTTTCTCTAAGTGCTGCAATTCCATCAGGCTACTCACAAACTGCTCTCATAACTGCATTGAAGACTTTCTGCAGTTAGTGTGCTTCTGCCTAGAAACTTCTCATGCTGTTGCCCTGCTGTTCACTGTCATACATCTCAGTTCTGCTGGATGTGCATTACTTCTTGGTGCTCAGTTTACACCCCTATTACAATTCTGACTCTGTTCAGAACTGCTCAGGGCTTATGCAAATATGCCTGTTTTACAAGCAAGTAAAGCTCTATGGTAGAAAGTATGAGGACAGGGGGAGAGGAAGGAGGGAAGGGGACAGCAGCAACATGACAACGTCCTTAGCAGCTAAGTTTTCCACAGATAAAAGTAGATACTCAAAGTAAATGCTCAAGCCTCAACATTCTTCTAGATTTCTTCAGGTTAAAATCCACCATTTCTCCAACAATCACTCTCAAATCACAGGTGTTCTCAAACAAGAAACAGCTATACAAAAACAGTTAATATTTTCTTGATGTTAGCAATTCTCACATTCCCAGCTATTGCATTTGGGCTCAGTACTAGTGCCAGTTTTATCTAAAATAACAATGATCTGGGCAAAGGGATTGAGTGTACCCTCAGTAAATTCACAGATGAAAAAGTTTGGTGGGAGTTTTGATCTACTTGAGGTTCAGAAAGCTCTGCAGAGGGATACGGACAAGTTCGATGGATAGGCCAAGGTCTTAAAGAGATTTAACAAGGCCAAGTGTTGCCTTCTGCACTTGGGTCACAACAACCCTATGCACTGCTACAGGTCTGGGAGAGAGAGGCTGGAAATCTGTCCAAAGGAAAAGGACCTCGGGGTGGTTCAGTGACAGATGGTTGAATAAGATCCAGTAGAGTGCTCAGGTGGCCAAGAAAGCTGGCAACATCCTGGCTTGTATCAAGAATAGTATGGCCAGCAGGAGTAGAGAAGTGATCGTCCCTATGCGTTTGGCACTGGTGATGTCACACCTTGAATACTGTATTCAGTTTTGGGATAGAGGTGTTGGACTGTGTCCAAAGAATGGCAAGGAAGCTGCTGAAGAGTCTAGAACACATCTTATGAGGAGCAGGTGAGGGAACTGTGGTTGTCTAATCTGGAGAAAAGGAGGCTGAGGAGAGACCTTATTGCACGCTACAACTACCTGAAAGGAATTTGTAGTGATGGCAGTGTTGCTTTCTTCTTCCAAGTAACAAGAACTAGAGCAAGAGGAAATGATCTCAAATTGCAGCAGAGGAGGTTTAGGCTGGATGTGAGGAAATATTTCTTCACTGAAAGGCACTAGAACATGTTGCCCAGAGAAGCAGTGGAGTCACCATCTTTGGAGGTGTTAAAAGATGTGTAGATGTGGCACTTGGGGACTTGGTTTAGTGGTGGACTTCGCAGTTTTAGATTTACCCTTGGATTCAATAATCTTAAGGTCTTTTCCAGCCTAAGTGAGTCTATAATTTTAATTTGTGTTCCCCCACCCCTCCATCCCGGAAGTCTAGATGGAAAGTACTGACATCAAAAGAGATTAAACAGATTTAAATCAAAACAGCCTGCTTGTCCAATGGACTGTGAAGAAAGCTGGTGATGCATTTTAAATAGTAAATAATACAATCTAATTGCTATATAAATGTGCATGGCAACTCATCTCCCACAGAACTGATGCTACGCCCATTACCCTGTATGAGAGGAATGCTTGTGGTGAAGAGTTGAGGCATTCAAGCACATCAAACTTCCTTACTTTCATTCCTGTTCTGATCACTTTTGTAAATTTAATACATCTGAAAAATAGGCAAAAATCTAATGAAACACATATTTTAATGGCATAGAATACTCTGATTTTCCTTCCTCCTGATATTCTTCCAAAATCGTTTACTCATTCTCTGCTTCAACATCTAACACATGCTCTTAGGAGAGCTCATTTTCCAAACTGTGAGGAATCCTCAGTATAAAGCTACCAAAAAGCTGTGAGGTTTGTTGAGAGAAACTTTTAATCTAATATTACCAACTCCTTGATCAAGAAAATCACCTCTAGTCTCTGAGGATACTACACAAAGCAGTTATTTTGCAAAAAAAGACTGCTCAGTCAGAATACCAAGGTCCATGAGGATGGCACTCTCCTACCCACAGCAGCACATTTAGAAGACAAGCTTAGGACATACTTCTTGACTTTTTTACACTAAATAACCAGATTTTTTTGCAAGTTTTATGAGTGCATACACATATTATCCTTAGCATAATTTTTACTTAGTATTTAAGAAGGGTTTGAAAGAAATTCTAATCAGAAATGGTAATAACCTGCATGCCAAAAATCTGTAGAAATATAGGCAAATCTATACATTTGTATGTGTCTAAGAGCAGGGAAGAAGCAGAAATCTAAAAGTTTTTCTCACCGTGGAGTGATCTAAAAGACTACTGCAATATTGTTGACTTCAGAATGCTCAGTACAAAGAGAAGAGTGTTTTCTATACTTTTTATTTAATGCAGAAGTACTGTAGTAATTTTCCCTCCTCTCCTATCTCTTAATCTTGGAAATCTGGATGCAGTTTCTAAAGGCTTAGCTTTGCCAAATTTTTTTTTTTCACAGCCTGGTAGACAGCATAGCTGTTTAGAAGCAGAATGTGACAAGCTGCAAAGAAAGGATAAAGGAATTTGTATTAGTTCAAGTTGTCCAGTCTCCTATTGTTAATCTGCCTGTATATCTTTGCTACAAAGGAATTCTTAAAGCAGAGGTCTCAGTTTTAAGATACTTATTCTTCTGTCTGCACAGAGGCTGCTTTCCCAACACTATCAAGAAGACAACAGATGCATTTCCCATTGTGTACTCCAACAGGTCACATTAGGAAGATCTATTTATTGTTGACAGTATTTGGAACTCTGCATTTAGAACAGAACATTATTTCTGCATGAAGAGTTCACATCCCACTGGCAAGGTCATTACAATTATCTCATGCATGTTTATTTGAGAAATGAAAGCATTGATACTTGTTATTTTGCACAAATTTATGGTTTTATATAAAATATTTTTCTATGCTTCTTAAAGTTTTATTTCTTAGTAAAAGAAATATGAAGGATCATTGTCATTGATAGAGTCCTTGTAGAGAATACAGAATTAATAATAATAGGCTCAGTATAAAATAACAGGCACAAATATTACATGAAATCGAAAACAACTTCAGTTTCCTTTGCTGGAACAAGAAATTTTCTTTGTGATCAACACCAGTTTAGTTCACTTTCTCATAGCATGAATAACCTACTTTGACAGACAAATGAAATATCAGTAGATTAAGTGACTACTACAAATCATCAATGAATATGTTAAGCTAGTAAATTTACTGATAACTTAGCTGATTTTGTTTATAAGGATGAATTAATTACCAGGCAAGTCTTTGTGTACACGGAAGAAGTATATTTAAAGTGCATTTTTAAAACCACTGAGGTGATACTTGATATTAATATTATTACTTTTCTTTTGGATTCTCCAGATTAGGCCAGTTTCTCATCATAGGGCAAATCAGCAAATAAAAAGGTAAATGTGTCTAACAACAGCATCTGTATCTCACAGAGGAATAGAGGAAGTCAGAGGCCTGTGAAGAGTTACAGAAATAAGACAATAGATCCATTCAGGATTTTTAAATCCAAGGAAGTTAAATCTGATGTGTGCTCTAAAATGAACAGTGTTTTTTTAAGTATGCAGTGGTATAACAGCATGTGAATAACTTTTGACTTACAAAGGACTCTAAAATTGACATTTGGGAAGGCCATGTGGAAGAGAATAACAGAGACAAATTGAATGTACGGATGTTAGTTCAAAAAAAGCAGGTCTTAAAGATGTATGAAATACTTCACAGGGAACAAAAAAATCAAACCAAAATGTTGAGATAGATAGGATTTATTTTGTGATCATGATTTCCTTTTAAAAAGAAAATTTGCTGGCCCAATATCAAAATTAGGATGACTTCAGTTCATCCTGGAGAATACAGCATAGCTAGAAAGGCTGGAATAGGATTGGATACTGAAATAATGAAAATACCAACTCCTAGAAAAGTTTATAACTACTTAATGTTAAATCTAAAATGAGAGCAGCAGTTTTTAGTTTTTCATTTTGCACACAAAATGAATATAGTAATTTGAATATTTCAATATCACAGTTTCTCACTTTACAGCATTATCTCACTTCATAAACAATTAAAATGTTGAAATATTTTAACTTTCTGGCAGATGAATAGATTCTTGTAGGTTTTTGTGTACTTGCTATTTAAGAAAAGAATTTATTTTATTTTAATATAAGAATTATTTTATTTAAAGAAAGTGGATGGAAACTTTGGGAATTACAATAGTGCCTTTATGTGCAGGAGAGAAGCAAAAGGAAGGTTAAACCTTAGTAAGCAAGTGGAGTACAAAGTCAGACTTGAGGGTGTTCTTCCTCTCAAAAGCAGATAATGTCTTCAGATATTTATTTTAAAAATTCTGACAAAACTCTGATTTTCCACACCACAGGAAGAGAATGTGGAGAGCAAAGAGACACTACAGAAGCTGCAATGCCTACAGTCCAAACAATGGAAACATCTTTTCTTTGTCAACAATGAGAAAGAAGAGCACAACTCAAATTAGACTTTCACTTGCATTTTTTTTTTTGTCCCTCTGAGGCTACTCAGAAACCCCAAGACTGTAAGAGCCCATTGCCAAGTATAGAAAGTAAGAATTCCCCTCCACCTGACTATTTTGGTCTGTGAAGTCCTTGAATTGTAGCCATGCTAACTATCTGAGCTATACTGAAAGCTCTTGAAATAAATGAAAGCAAATTTGCTGTGTAGCTCAGTGTTGGCAGCCTTGAGTTGTGCTACCTTTGCCACTAAGACTCATTTATCTTCACTGTTATGTGCTAGAATGGTACCCAAGTACACTTTGCTAATTTTCACTGCTCAGAAAAATAACACAGTTCTTGGAATTCAAGCACAGAACTATTTTCACTTATTTATTTGCCTCCAGTTTATAATCTACTCATCTAATTACAGCAATAATTAAGATGGAGAGTTAAATATAAGTGTTTCCACAGGTACCCACTCCAGTTGAAATTATACCAGAGGTTAGGCAGGAAACCAACATCTGTAGTAGTGGACTTTCTATATTATATAGTCACATACTAAACAGAAGAGAAAATGAATAGTGAAAATTGTCTCCCATATTTTTATGGAAAATCTGCTTTTCCAGGCAACTGGCACTCTGCAGACTGTAAAGAACATTCTATTTCATATCTCCATATCAAATTCACAGTGTAGTTGCAAAAAACTGCATTGATTTATCTTTCCAGGATTAACTTGGATTTCAACATCTGAAATCTGGTAACTACAATTACTCAGAAAGGCTACAGATTCTATATTATTTATACTAATTTATATTTTCCTTAATGCTAAGTCTAGTTCAACATAATTATTGATATCATTAGCAGGAAGCATAATTTTGAATTTGCTTCTTGCTACAGTTAAAGTAGTGTAGGACAAGGAATTAACCATAGTAACTTCTGTCAGTTACATGTATGGAGTGCTTATAATAGAGATGTGTCATGTCACCTTGAGAAACACTGGCAAAAAATAAAAACTAACCTACAGGAAAGCATTTCAACTGAAGACAAAGCAAGAAAAACTAAAAATGAAAGGAAATTTTTTCTCGTTTTCAGTCTGATAAAATGTATCAGCTTGAACTCCCCCCATAATCCAACAATTCTCATTCTGTGACATTTTTAAGGAAGATAACCAAGCTAAATAGGACAGCATAAATTAAAAAACTAAACTGAAACATATCAACAGGAAAAGATAGAGGTAGAGGATTTGTGTACACTAGACCAGTTTGAGAAAGATGCTTACTATATACTACTGTACTGAATATGTCAGCCTTGTAATTCTTTTACTCTTTTCCTGGGTGGTGAATTACAGAAAATCAGCATCTAATACAATTCACCTTTCTCACTTCAAATCTCAGGATGTTTACTTCATGCTCCTCCTTTTGTTTTTTTCCACTGGAATTCAAGGTTAGAGAATGCACTAGCTAAGCTTTACTTCAAAAGGGTAAAGCAAAAGTAGAATTTTCAAAGTGAACAAAACAAAGGAATGTTGGATTTTATAGGTTATTCTCACTGATGAGCTTTCTGTGCCAAGGCAGTAGCAGAGCATTTAGTGAAATAACAGTGCCCTCTAGTGCCTTAATTAAGAATATTTTTCAAACGTTTCTAAAATAAAGCCACATGCCAGAACACACCATTTAGTTTGAAAAAAACGTAGAAAAAAGTATGTGTTAAATTAGTTATCAGTTCTTGACAGGATTTTTTTCCTGGTCATACCTAATTAATATTATGGGGAAAGAAATTAAATACTTACATACACATATGCATAAGTAGTAGCTACTGAAAAAAAAAATGAAACAAAGTGGATGCTTTCTCTATAGCATCAAAAATAACATTGAAATATTACATTTTCTCAATAAAAATTGACCATATTTGTAAGACTGCAAAAATGAGAAAGAGAAAGGCACAAATTTCAAACACAATTTTTAGAATGGAGCATGTGCCATCCCAAAAGCTTTAATTTATAAACCAAGCATTTCTGATAGAGACTCTTATTAAAGATTATGATACAGTTCCCACAATCTTTAAATACCACTTTCAAGTGAAGCAAACTTGTAAAATACCACAAAATCTAATGTAATTACTAAGGTCAGCTCATTATCTGTGACTCAGAGGTAGTTAAAGAAAAATCCAGCAAGGAATAAGCTCTTGGTGGAATATTAATATCTACTTTGAACATACTACATTTTCTTTGACTTTTATGAGATTTTGGTTTTCCTAACAAGAACTTTTATAAAGACTGTTAAAATACAAGATACTTCTTCACATGACTTGAAAGGATTTTCTTACATCTGATTTAAAAGCACACTTATTCTTTTAAAAAGCTATTTTACTCTAACAAGTAATGAGGATTAATGGGGTATGAGCCCTAGGTAACAGAGATTAGCCCCAGGTAGTGGGGATGAGCCCCAGGTAAGAGGGGAAGATATTTTACTCTAATGAGTAATAAGGATGAGCCCCAGGTTAATGGGGGATGAGCCCCAGATAATGGAGATGAGCCCCAGGTAAGGGGGATGAGCCTTGAGGAGTGTGGATGCACCCAAGGTGACAAACAGGGACAAGCTTCAGCTAAGAGGAGTGTCCCCAAGGTGATAAGAGCAAGCTTTGGGTAATGGGGACAAGCCCCAGTTAACAGGGATGTGCCCAAGGTGACAAATGGGGACAAGCCCCAGATAACATGTATGCACAAGGTGACAAACAGGGACACACTTTAGCTAACATGGGTGTTCCCAAGGCAATGAAGACAAGCTGGAGGTAGCAGGAACAAGCCCCAGGTAACTGGGATGTGCCCCAGGTGACAAGGACAAGCCCCAGCTAATGAGGATGTGCCCCAGGTGACAAGGACAAGCCCCAGCTAAAGAGGATATGCCCCAGGTGATCAGGTGGCTGGTGTGCACCATGGCCACAGCCCCTCTGGTGCTCTGCCTGGAAAGCTGGCACACAAAGGCGACAGGCAGTGACATCCCTCTGGGTCTTTTTGTCAGAGAAGAGGGGACCCAAAACACACACTCCTCTGTGAGCTTTTTCAGCCCTGTTGTGCCCTGTTGGTCACCTCACTGGTGGGGTGGCACCTTCCCACTGTCCTGCTTCCTGCAGAGGGTGGTTTCTGCTCACCAGCTGCTGATGTAGATAAGGAGAGGGCTGTTAGCCTGTCCTGGCTAGCTGTCTGTGTGTTAACACATGTGCCTTACTCTGTCCCTGTGGCCAAGAGGGCCAATGGAATCCTAGGGGGCATCAGGTAAAATGTGTTCAGTAGATATAAGGAGGTTCTCCTCCTCCACTGCTCTGCCCTGGTGAGACCACACCTGGAATACTGGATCCAGTTTTGGGCTCCCCAGTTCAAGAGAGACAGTGATCTGCTGGAGAGAGTCCAAGGGAGAGCTCTAAGGATAGTTAAGGGACTTCAGCATCTCTCCTGCAAAGAAAGATTGAGAGAACTGGGGCTGTTTAGCCTTGAGAAAAGAAGACTGGGAGAGGATCTTATAAATATCTGAGGGGTGGGTGTCAAGAGGAAGGAGCCAATCTCTTTTCCACTGTGTCGAGTAACAGGACAAGGAATCATGGGTTTAAGCTAGAACATGGGAAGTCCCACCTCAACATGAGGAGAAACTTCTTGACTGTGAGGGTGAAAGAGCACTGGAACAGGCTGTCCAGAGGTTGTGGAGTCTCCTCCAAACCTGCCTGGATGTGTTTGTGTGACCTGCTCTGAGTGGTCCTGCTCTGGCAGGGGGGTTGGACTAGATGATCTCTAGAGGTCCCTTCCAACCCCTGACATTCTATGATTCTATATTCTGATGCAAATGAGTTTTTCAGAAGCCTATCCTTACAATTAATTACTATTACTTATTTTAAAATAAACATATATGTCAGATTATTTTATAAAAGTGAATCTCAAACATATATCCGGACCTATGAAATGTACATTTAGAGCCAAAACGAAAGTTTATCCCACTCTGCAATTGAAATTACAATACCTTACATATTTACGTGAGTATATGTATGATTCACTACAACTTGAAACTTGTATTTATAAGTGATTATTTGAAAACTGCAATGTAACATAGTTTTACTTACAAGATATTTTATGTTATCAAAATACTGCATTGTATTTATTTTCCCAGCAACAGGGAGGTTTTATGTGGACTTCTGATTAGTGGGGGACAGGTGAAAATATTGCCCAGTTCTCTGCCATAGAGACTGTCAGCTCTACAAAGCATTTGCAGTTGTACTGTAAGCTTTTTTCATGCCACTTACATAACTTGTGTTCAAGTAAAAAATCAAGCCATTGCATAGATATTTTAGAGCTCCTTTAGTCCCTCAATTATATTTTGGCATATATGGGCTACCCTGTATTCTTACAATTTCCTACTTTTTTTTCCTGGAGCATTTTCACACGTTGTAAATTGTACCTAACTGTACAGAACTACTATAAATTGGCATTGTCATTCATTTCCTGAGATCATATTAATTATTATAAAATAAAAAATTTCATACAGTATTGCAAAATCATGCTATGCTTTACATACATGATTTATTCAGTAGATTATAAAGGAGTGAATGTACTTACTTTTGAGATCTAAATTTCTGGCTCCTGCTGTGCTTTGTGTTGTGATTTTAGTGTCAATCTTTACAGTGTGGAGATTATTGGTATCCCTTGAGATCATCACATTATGCCACTGGTTGTCATTCAGAGGTTTGTTAGAACTTCCTTTAATGAGATTTGCACCATTTCCCAAGTCAAACACATAGTGCAAATACCTGGTAGAAGAGAAAAAATTGGAAAAGTTTCCTTTTTCTTTACATAGCAAGGAGAACTAATTAATATGTCTAATGTTTCCTATTTCCTTGTACTACTCCATAGTATTGGTAAAACCAGAAGACAACAATGAATGCCAGATGGGGAAGCAAAAGTAATTCAGAGAAAGCATTGTTTGTTTAGATGAGCTGAGATGCAGTCCCAAGCTTCTGGAAAGTGGCAAGAACTTGTACCAATGCACGCATACATACTTAGAAAAAGAGGGAGGCTACAAACTAGTACTTCTTTGTGGTAAGAAGTACAGAAGTCATACCCATTATTTAATTTCATATTTTTCAGGCACCTAGTTTCATCTGAAAGAAAAAGTCACAATAAAGCATAAAAAGTTTAACATGAAAAAATATTCATCGATCTCATATGTCCAGTCACATGAAGATTTGTATCTTAATCTTTCCCTTGTCTTTTTCCTGTACATATATTTTGAATAGACTTTTTTTGTCATTATACTAATCCATACATACCCTTTTACTAATTCAACCACAATGAAATCATTTCCATCGCCACTGTTATAAAGTATCAATCCATCCAGAGAAGTTGTTTTGAACTGGAAAAAGAGGTGCATAGATGTATAAGCTTGCAACGTGGCCAGTGCAACATAACTTGCTTTTGTTTTAAAGGTTACAGGATCTGCTATGATGTTCCTGAACCCAAATCTTGCATTTAGCTCACAATAATCAATGTCTCCATTTTTACATAAGTCAATGTATGCCATGCCATTAAATGTAAGACTTTGTAGATGCCCAATGAAATTAGAAGGCACAGAAGACAGGTAGCGGCGTTCTGTTATTATTCCTGTTTCTATATTGTGGAATTCCAGTCGTGTGTGATCACCAGCCATTTGACCTTTAAACAGTAACAAGAAAACACATGTTAGCATCTCAAATAGGAGGTCAGGAAACACATTATGTGACTAAATATCTGCATTTCACACTTTTCAGGTTGTGCAAGGCCATTTCTTGACTCTCAAGAGGTTTCTTCTAAATTCATCCCAAACGACTGGTAAATATCTGGGAACCTTTCCACTGAGATCAGTGTGTTCTGATAAGGTCAACAACAAGACTTGTAAACTGAAGCACAGTACCACAGTATATCAGACAACGAAATCCCTTACTTTGGTTAAAGTAAGACCAGACGTGGTTTTCATTTACACAACACAAAGAAAAAAATTTCAGAGCTATAACTCCAATGTTAAGAGTTTCAGGGAAAAGAGGCATAACAGTTTGGAGGATATTACTCCAGGGATTTTGTTTAGAAGTGCACAATTTGGCAAGTGCAAGAAATTCCTGTTTAAGCTGTCTTAGGTACATTAATGCTGGCTCTGCTCCAAACCCCTGTGCTGCTAGTGTGGACAGAGCCTTCTTTGAAAGCAATTCCCTTTTTTACCAGAGGAATAAACTGTGGGAGAAGGGAGCAGAGTCCAAGACATGGACAAAGATGAAATCCTGCAGCAAGGTTGTGTGCAATCCTGAAACTATCAAGGGACTTTCTTACTTGAGGAAGGTGACCAAAACTAACCTTCATAGCTACTTGTGAGTTGTTCTTTGTCATGCAAGGACTCCTACACAGCAGAAAGTCTGAACTTTGCTGACTGCAAAGCTGATTTGAGGGAAAGCATCAGCACTCTATACAGGTCAGGTAAATGTATAAGCTTACCCAGCACATCAAAACTGCCTTCACTGAAGAGTTCACTTTTCTAATGGAGCTTAAGGTTTATATTTATTTTTTGCCATGCTTATTTTAAAGAAGTAGGGCAGTAATATCACAAGGCTGATTCACGGTCATGTTGTGTGGCTATGATTACAAACCAGCTTTTTATTACTAAAAGCTACCTTTGCAAACCATAGACTAGATTTCCCAGTTCCTTAGATGTTTCTCTGTCTCCTGGAGTGCAAAGAAGGTGAACAGCAGACCCAGACAAGCTGGAATAAATACAGGCATAACACAACACAAAGGTGTTGACAGGCTGAGTTTTCTCTGTCCTTCCCTGAACATATTATTCCATCAGTGAGCTCTAAGCCAGGCTGTACATGTTTAGGGGTGGTGCAGAAAGCCTCAAGACAGGCTTAGACAGCTGTACCTTCACAGGTGTTATAAGTAAGTGTCTGTGTGTGGATGTGTGAACAGGGAACAGACAAGGGCAAGATGACTGTAGGTATTCGGGCACTACCCAGGGAGATGGATTCACAAACAGCTTAAGTCAAAGCACGGACATATAAGTATAGGTATCAATGCAGTTACAGTGAAAATGGGTCTGCAAGCTTTAATAAAATTAAAAAAAAAAAATAAAAATAGCTCTTGTAATTTATGATGAGTATTTACAAGAGCTTACTTAGCTTCCAGATGCATTCTGACCTAGCTCTACTGATGTCACTGATCATCATCAGAATCTGGGGTCTAAAGTGATACAGGCTGAGCACTTCAAGAGGCACCTTAATCCCCAAGGACAGCCTTCTTGATATTCTTGTTTCAAAACATCAGTTCTGAAAATACCATTTCTTCTGATGTATTAGCAAAGATGGGTTCTTTCAGTAATGAGTCAGTCTGCAAAAATAACAAATATCTAACTTTCTGCAAGGCCAAGAACTAGGTATTGAATCACAGCCAGAGAGATGAAGATCCTGTTCTATAGGAGGAACATTATGTATTCCAGTCTTATACCACTTCGGCTGGCATTGCACAAATGTCATGGTAAAAATCCACTTTGGCCTGTAGCTCAGTATCCTCACTACATTCACTACCTTTAGATGTATTTCCTTCTTGAGCATAGTAATAAGAAAGTTCCAGAATATGGATCACATCCAAAACATCCATCTTACATTTCAGTAGTACAAATATGCTAACAGGACTTGATACTTCCCATAATGCTCCAGAGTATTTGCAACTAAAGCAACGAAGACAAAGAGATTACAGTTTGTACTTCTAAGGTTGTTTTTTTGTGTTTATTGCCTTGTTTTTTTGTAAGTTTTCAGGTTGGTGCACAAAATGCCTTACATTTTGCAATGCTATTGGACTTTAAAAAGCCCATGTGAATTTCTGTTCATAACCATAAGCTCAGTATCCTTTCCATTACCCAACTCTAGTGAACTCCTTCAGTCCACTTATTTTCTATACCTTTCTTGAAAACAAAGTGCATTAGGACTATGAGCATTTAAGCTCTTCTACATTGAGTACAATTTTCAAAGCCACCTGTATGACTTCCAATGAAAGATAATTATGATTTGGAAAAATACTATTTATTCATGCAGAAATTATGCATTCATCAAATACAACTAAGCTCAGTACATGGATGAATAGCTGATATTTAAAAAACTGCAAAAAATGGAAAGTGAAGATGAATTATTTAATGGCTTCCTCTCCAGCTTAAGATTTCTGGATCTGTTTTATTTTTTTTTTTTTCATACATAGCATAGAAAATGGAATCATGGAAAATGCAGTGCCTGGTGAGGGGAAGCTGGAATTTTTGAGAGAAAGTCCATTTTTAGCTCATGCTCCCGTAATATTATTATAATCTTTCACACGAATAATTACCGGGTAATATCTTAACAACATTTCTGATTATTGGGACATCTGACCAAAAGTTAAAAAATTTTGATAAGGGCATTTCTCAAATGCCTCTTAAAAATTGACAGGCTTGGGGCATTTGACCACCTCGTCTAGGAAGCCTGTTCCAGTGTCTCAGTTATTTCCTGAGACCATGATATTTGACAGTAACTACAATCATCTGCAATGGAGAGTGATTATGAGAACTTTCAGTCCTGTGTTCTTTACTTATTACTTCTCTTGACTTGACTACATATGATAGAAAACTCCTATTTTCATTTTATTCCTTCACATATATTTTGAACTTTTCTGAAGCTGTGCTGAGCAGCTGGGACTGAACTCAAAGATGAAAACAGTTACATCTTGGTGGTTTTGTAACCTGTGATATTTGTAAATAAAAAATCTGCCATGAGGAGCCCAAGAAACTCCCATTTGGTTTTTGACACTTTATTTTTATTCAGATATAAACAGCTTCCTGTAACAGAAAATGTCCCCAAAGTAGTCTTATTATTTGAGTTGCCAGTTGAAGTGGCAAGATGTTTTTTTTTCCAATATAGTTTCTCCACTTCTATATATTTATTTTCCCAAAGTAAATAACTGGTTTAGGCCATCTGATTTCTTGGGGAAATGTCTCAAAATATCATCACCTACATAGACTAATTTTTTGTTTTACCTCTATAAGATCTCAAAGTGATTTTTTTATTCTAGAAAGTATGTTTTTGCAGCTATATGGACACATGGCAATTATTTTTCTACCAGTGACAGGGTCTTCAGTGCCCTGCTGAAGTGAAAAAAGACCACTAAGGATTTTGCTCTCCTTTTAAAAACCTGTTAAAATTGTTACCATTTCAAAGTCTTCTCTATTACCATTTTCTGATATTATACATATAGAAATACATTTCAAACACCTGCTGGCATTCAAGTTGTTTTTTTTCTTGCATCCCAACTGCTATTTTAGTATTTGAGAAAAAGTTGTTACCTAATGTTTAATTATAGAGCTGATGCAAGATTTAAAATACAATAAAATTTGTACTTCAAACATTTATGAATTTCTTTCTTACAGCAATGGCTTAAAGTTTAACCTTCAGTGTGTTGCTGTAAGCATTTTACTTTCCTTCTCATTAGTGATGTATCAAATGACTTCTCTCCACCTACTGTATAAAAACATTCAATTATGTCAGCATGGAAGTGTTCATTAATTTCAATTGCAATGTTAGAGTAACACTGATATCAAGTGTAATAATGCACTCACAGTAGAAGTGTTCCAAGATGCATAACATGGATTTTTGGTATTACCCAAGAAAAGAAAAAGCATCTGTTGATTTCAGATAAATGCACTGTCACTTTTTGGGTTGTGTTCCTCCCCCCCCCCCCAGCATAGAGTCACAATGCCACACTACCTGTCATGGCCTGCTGGTCATCCACCATTAACTTTAAACTTTTTCCTCGCCGAACCACACGCACTGTGTGCCACTCATTATCATTGAGGTTATAGCCAGCAAAGAGGGTTTCTGGACCTTTGCCTGTAGGATATGCCAAACAGTCATTATGCAATCTTTAAATCAGTTTACATGTGAACCTCACAGAGAAAGAGAGAGAGACAGAGAGACTGGCTGGGCAAATGTCAAAAGTCACATCAAGCAAGAAAATTACAAAGTATAAGCAAACCTCAGAATAAGAGCTACTATGCTAAAACACATCTACTGTATATTTATCTATATAGATGTATTGTATATGCACATTTAATGAACCAGGTTGTCATAAATAGGCACAGTCAACATGGATTTAATTATGCATTTTCCAGTCATGTGAAAGTCTTTAAAAAATGGAATAATTGAAGTCAGAACTTCAGCCTGTGTTTACAAGACCAGATTTTATTTTCATTGAAAACAGTGTAGGTGAAAGGTACAAAGGGAAATTGTGCATGCATGCTAATTATATTTTTCTCAATCTAGGTTAGCTTCTCAGCCTATATTTATTAAGCCTCCCCAAAAGATAATTTATTACCTTAACATCCAGATAAAACTTGTTAATATTCAGATCCCACACATTCTGATGTTAGCAGAATTCCAAACGACTCTTTCCTTTTTTGTTTCATAGACACCCTTTTTTGTAATCTGTTATTTTTGTAAGCAGTACAAGAAACAGTATTTGAAGCAAATATTATCCTAGGCATAACACAACATACTTGCAATAACTGAAGTGTTCACATATCTGTCAAACAGGATATCCTTAATACCTAGCAAAAACTCTTGGAAGAAAATTAATATTGTGTTTGTCCCTTGCACTGTTGACCAATAAGAGAAGGAGAAAAATCACATAAACTACAATTGTTAGGAGTAGCTGATTTGACCAAGCACTGAAACGAACAGTCAAAACTTCTGTGCTCAGACCTCAGTTACTGGACCTATGCGGTTGCCTGTCAGAAAGGTAAAGCTAATCCACAATCAAGAAATTAGATTACTGCAAGGCAGAGACCTCTCTGGACTGTTTTTTAGTTCCTGTGACATAATAAAGGCTGCTAAACACTAAAAAAAGACTTATAATGAAATAATATTTGACACGAAAACATTAGGGTTACACTGAGTCATGCTATTACCTCCACAAAGTCTTTCCAAGGATTACATCCAGCTGTCTTTTAAAAAGGGATATGCCACTGGCTCTGAAACTTTTCTGCATTTCTTTCTGCATCCTTTTCCACCTAGTGCAGGTTGTGATGGAAGAGATCTATTAATAAATGGATGCTTAATAACATTCTCTAAAACCAAAGCCTTTTTGACTGCAGAACTGCACAGAGAGAAAAGACACCAAGAGCTTGATGAAGCTGTTCAGCATATTGAACAATTTTCATCTCAGATTTCTTCCATTTTCTATCAGCATTTATTCTAATTGCTGTTGGTTGATTGCCCTGATTTATATGCATTTTTTGTTCTTTTGTGCATGGCAGGGGATCTCCAGGAATAAAAATAATAGCTACAGCAAAGGCAATAAGATTCTAACAACATCGTGTTCGTTTGTGCTTCTGTATTGAAAGTAAAATAGGAAAGGTATGCAAACCCAGAATAAAGAGATGTATATGTACTTTCTGCTGTCAGCTACCTAAATTGTTCTGTAACTTACATGTTTACTTACTCTGACAAGAGAGACAGCAATTTTGCATAAAGTTTAAGTGAATAATGTTATTTTTGGCTACAGTGATATAGATGCACTGAACTGCTCTGTAAACGATTTCAGTTGCTTTGTATTTTACTGCAGGTTTCAATAGATGGTATTTCTAATTAGATTTATGAGACAAGAGATCTATTTACAAAATATGTCTAAATGACATGAATAGGAATCTTGGAAAAAGTCATTAGGCCTGCTTAAAAATTCATTAGCCCTTCTTCATTTGTTAGTCCAACTCTATTTTTTAATGTTTTAAGTACTTGAACTTATTAGTCTCCTATATCTCATAACAGATCACCAAAAGAGCTAAAATCATATGCAATTGAAATTTGCTGTCACATTAACACCCCTCTGTAGTGTCTCATTCATGTAAGGGTGCTTTAGTGTATTTAAATATCAAATCCAAATTGGCTGCTCACATTCAAACAGGCTATTATCTCTATTATCTTCTTTTAATGCTTAGAGACTTATAAAGTCTTCCTGGTGTAGGAAAAGGTTATGTATGGTGTAGGAAAAGGTTAATGTATGTTTTCCTGTGCATCAGTCAATTTCTTTGCAAGAGTACTCCAAATTAAGAAAAAAAAACAAAAACAGAACAGGTCAGAACTACCTGTGAGCTGCCTTAGTTCACAGCACATGCAAAATCCAAAATTGTATTAAGGGGCCTATGGTGAAATGGCTATCAAGGGACAAATTCAGATTTGGGTAACACACTATGGTGGGAATGCACTGAAATCAGGCTTGGCCTTGTAGAAACTAGTTATGTGGCATGAAAAAGAGGCTTTTTCCTCCTGAAGCCAAACTCTAACAGAGAAGTTTGTGATTGCAAGAAACTACAAAATAGCAGAACCCAGTGCTCATGTATTGTGTATGTACCTGTCACATCTGGAAAACAGCAGGGTTTTCCATGGCAGCTGGAGAGGTGGGTGGGGAAGGATGGATGCTCACCATTCCCGGCCAAGAACATGCTTTTAGATATAAAATGGTAAATATGCTTTTGACATAGATTTTCTAAATGCTGAAACACAAAAAACGTGTTCCTTTATACCAGAGTACAAAGACTGCAGAAGCAAAATCTTAACATATATTATTAAATGGTACTGGCCAACATCACTCAAACATAGTTATTAATAGTTTCCTCACTGAGTTGCAAATATATTGACCTGAAATTAATTTAAACACCATATTACTGAGATCATAACAGTTCAGACTCTTCTTCTGCCCTGGTTTATAGTGCTCTAGTTTATAGTGATCCTGTTATAAATCTAATTCTATTAAATCACTGGCTTTCCAGTCTTATTCAGACTTTATACTGATCTGCTTTAGGTTCATTTAAATAATGCCAGCCACATTTAATCACACCAGTCATCATATTGCCACTTTTTTAGGGGGTTGCCTTTTTTTACCCTTTTTTACTTAAAAATAGTAAATACTTCCCATGAGAAGAAAAGTATTAATTTATTTTAAAGTTTTTTTTCTTCTGTTTCCTATGCACTGATACTACCTTACAACTGCATGTCCCTCAACTCGTATTTCTCATGCTGTCCTTCCATGGGAACTCATTTGTCTCTTCTTAGACAGGACATAGTGAACTTGCTTCATGTACCTAGCCCTCACTTTCTGAGCTACTGATTCTCTCAGACACTAATACCTTGATCATAAAACTTTCCATTTAGAGACAGGCTGTAAACCTGCAAAAATATACTGAGGAGTACCTACTCTTGCTTAAGTGTGAAATTTACTGTCAATACCTATATTCAGCACTTTTCCTATTTTAAAGGCTTAAAGAACCACTAGATTTTATGCATCCCTTGTATGAATAGATAGCATCAAATGTAAAAGCATGGGCACTTTCATGGCTCCCACAATTTGCTCAGTCCCACATGCTATTAAAACCTGCATATCCACTTAAAACCAGATCAATTACTTGTACAACCATCTTTTTACATTGGAAAATACAGACTGTGAAAACAGTTGACAGAGGTACAAATCTTGGTGATGCAATTCTTTATGAACTAGGACATGTAAGTGTAAAGACCCAAACATCTTAAGTTATATTTTTACTTAGGAACCCATAGTTGAGCTTATTTTGTTTTCAGCACCTCAACTAGAATTTAACTGTCTTTGGTATTTTTTAATGTTAAAGGAGAAATATAGGAACTCAAAAAGAAGTTCTCATGTTGAGTATGCTGAAAATCCTAAAATTCAGTATGTTGAACATTCTAATTGTTCTTTGTAGATTCCTATTCTCTTTCCTGTCTTGTGAGGAGTCCATTCAGTCTAATCCAATTTCTGAAAGTTCATTGAATTCAAATTACTCTGATAACATGCAAATCAACTTTTTCTCTTATAGATATCTACCCTCTTGTATTTGAATTGGGAGATCTTTTAACAAACTACTTGAACGGAACATCATAAAACCAAACTGGTCCATTTGAAACAAGATACTAGCTTTTGGTATTGTACTAAAACACATTAAAAAGCAGTTGTCTGAACCAAACATGGCAATTAACACCAGCTCTTAAAATGCCATTCACCAAAATGCCACCCAGACTTGCTTAGAGTATTACATTCTGTGATCAAAAGTAGATATAAAAACTGAAATCTTGAAAGAAAGACTAAGTAAATAGAGGGAGACTAGATGGTAAAGTGAGTGCTACACTAACCTATGGTAGTTACAGGTAAACAAACCACCATTATCTATTGGTCAGTATAAGAATTATCAGTGATTTCAGCCTTGTTTGCTAATAGATTAGCTATGTATACTACAGAAATAAATACCAGGTAGCATTTCCCATTTGAAACTTTTATATATAATGTATACATAGAAAGCTAAATCATAAAGATAGATGAGTGGCTCTGAGAGACATCCTAAGAATGTTTTTAGAAAGACCTGATGAGGAACTAGTCAATTCTGTGCCTTCTCTTCTCCTGCTTTCCAGGGAGCATCTAACACACCTATAATCTGGGCTCCTGTTCCAGCAAGGAGGCAGCTGTGCAAACCTTGTGACTGTATTATGCACCAGACTGCACCACACATTTAGAAAAGATTCCTCCAGTAGACATAGAAACAGAAGAAAAATAGGCAGAAGCATCTTAATCATTATCTTTTCTATGGTGTCTCGCTGCAGAAACAGTTCTGGTTTTCCAAATCACTCATTTGCAAACTTGAGTTTAAGAAGTCAATTATTATAGTGAATCAACTGCATCTTAAATGACTGCATCATCCTGAAATTCCCTGACTATGCATGTGTCTTACTAATGAAAAACTTAGTGTCTTTTAAAGATCAACAATCTGTATCAGCTTCTCGATTACAGCCAATCGATAAATTCGCATGAGAAAGTCTTATTCCAGGTCAAAGAAATTTTTTGAAGTGTATTTTATTCCTAACAGACTCATAAAGAAAATTCCACAAGAACACCACATTCACTGAATTGAATCAAGCAAAACATATCAATCTTCATTGCTTCATCAAAATGTTCCAGCACAGAATAGCTTTATTATAGGCAAAATTGTTTTTGGTAATTTGGGTGAAGCATTAGCAGTGTAGGGTATTTTTATTACTTTTTAAAACAAAACCTGACATTTCAGAAATTAAAATGAAGAAGATTGGATTTGCTAATATCATTCATCAGCCTTCATTTCATCTGTGGAATATATTTGCTATATTATACTGAGTAATCGAAATAAAATATTAAATCTGTTTTGGCACATGCATTCACATAGAAATGCAGAAAGTTAAAAAAGGTACTGTTGAAAATGCTACTGGCTTTCTCTACGTGACCAAACTACAAATAGACTGCAATAAATATTGATCCAGTTCACTAGAAAGGAAAACCAACATACATCGTGAATGCACTGGGGAAGAAAAATCCATAGGATACAAGAAACAACCAATTCAGGAATCAAGCAGAGCATTCAGGATGGAGGACAATGATGTTTTCTATAGTCATCCACCTATTTCTTTTCTCTCTGTTTTTGTGAACTTGCTTGATGGACCATGATTGCTCAATATTTCCCCTCTCCCAACCAGAGAGAAAATACTTTTGCCTTAAACAAGCTATTTAATTTGAGGTGTGACAAGCACACACAGAGATCCATTAATTTCTTTAAAGCTGTGAGATACTGTGAGGTGCTAACTGTTGGTGACACTGAAGTATCTAAATGGAACCACCAGAACAAGGTGGGAGGGAAGAGCAAAAACAGATTTATAGGACTGAATGAAATCCAAGGATTCTCGCTGTCTGTCAAGAAAGGTGCTGGTGATAAATCATTGTCCTGTGAAAGCTTAATCTCTACAAATAGAATGAGGACCTCTATTGAATTTCACCAACATGGATAAAGAAGGACACATCAGGAAGTAGTAAACTTCTGAGTTGCAAGTCTTAGGCTCTAGGTTTTTTGGTCACATCAAAATAAACGTGGAACACATAAACATACTTTCAAAACTGGGAAGAGTGTTTTGGTGGTTAATAACAGGGTTGAACCATGTTTCTTGAAAAAATGTTTTTGAAATTGCAACACAACTACAGGTGAACTCAGAGCATGTGAGAGAATGGACTAGTTTTGTTAATGCATTATGAAATGTTTAAACCAGTTTAATATATTGTATTTATTGTAACCAGTAAATATATTGTCAATATATTACTTAAACTGTTCATTTTTTATGAATCAGTTACACTTGAACTTAATTTTGTAAGTCATATATCTAAGCAAGTGAAACATAAAAAGCCCTGAGGGCATGTAAATCTACTTCTGGGTAATACTGAAATAAAAGTACCTTTTAAAAACTAAACCCAAAAATAAGCTAGATCCCTGCATTTTTAATAAAAGTGTTCTTTCTCAGTTTCTCTTTTCCATAATCTAGCGATCATGACTATCAGAAAATATGCTAGAGATTTTTCATAGGGTTGATGATGGCCCTGAACTAAAGCCCAGAAAAGTGAATGAGCTTGTAACACGAAGCTGTTGCTTTTTTCAGATCACTATGGAACATTTTCAGATAAATTTTCAGAAATTATATGGAATTATTAGTTATTAGTAATTGAGTTATTAGTGATTGCTTCCCCACTACCCTCCCTTATAACAGGAATAGGATTGGAAATAATAACTGACTTGAAAAATAGTACCAGACTAACATGAAACCCTGATTTTAAGCAATACTGGAATTCAATTTTTTAAAGTAAATTCAATTATTTTAAAAGCAAATATTCAATCTTCTAAGATTACTTTAATGGCATCCAGGAAGTCAAATATTCATTAACTCTGTGAATTCGGAGTTCTATCAATAGTACTGATGTATGCCTTGTGGGCTTAATCTAAGGGGGAAAAGTTATCCTAAGTTAATTTTCTCCTTTCCTAAAAAGAGTTAGACTTTTACCCCAGCAGACTCATTATTCTTGTGTTTACTACACAAACCAAAAGCCACAAATCATACAATACACAAAGGCAGAAACACATACATTCCCTCTCCTAGACTTCTAGAAACAACCAGACACCTCCTCTAAATTTCCAAAGAAATGAAGTGATACACCCAACAATCTCCTTTTCCGTAGACATCTTCTCTACAAGCTACTGTTCAAATATAATGCCTCAGTTTCCAAAGGAACTTTGTGTCTCCCCTGAACCCAAGAGACCTGGGGGAATGCTGGCTTGGAAGAATAACTTCACCATGAGACAGCTATCTAAATAACTTTGATAAGCTGGACATCAGTACCCAGTCTACAAATTACTGTCAATCAGCTAATAAATGCAAAGAAGATTAAGCTGCACAGCTGCTATAGGGAACAGGTGTGCAGTCACCTATAGCAGATCTCTGAGTGTACCCAGATGGTGCAAACATCCTTTGTGAGCATGGAGAACCTATCCTACTGTTTTCCACTGCTAAAACTGCCTTCTTTCCACTGAAGGAAAAATAACCTTACAGTGATTTTCCAGAAAATGTAGGTATGCACTTGATCTTTTCAATTTCCTGAGAGAACTGTAATATTTGTTTTACTTTGGCTAGGTTATAATTGACAACTGGAAAGAAGCAGAAGCAGATTTGATCACATATTAGCTTTTCTGACTTTGATATTGACTGTGCCCATTTACATCAAACCATGGCTATGAAAACTCCGAAGTATGTTTAAAAATATAAGTAAGCACAACTAAGTATGTCTCTCCATAACTGGCCTTTTTATAAAAAACATTACCTTCACATTTAGACAAAAGTGAACATAAAACATACTTAAATATTTAATTTTACTCATATCTTGCACATTGTGTTTAAGAATAAGCAGATTGTTAACGAGTTGACATAGAAAGGAAATTAATTTGGACTGTGACTTTATTTTAAGAATAAGCTCCTCTTAATTTACAGGTGTCTTCATCCCAAGGCACAGCTGTTATAAAATATGTAACAATTAAATCTCACACTAATCCTTCCTTTTTTTTTTCTCTTTTTCTTTAAATGACAACAATTAATTATAACATTTTGCCTAGTTAAGGGTTAGAAGAATAATGTTTAAAGACTTGAGATTGGTGCTTATTATTTAATTTTTTTTTTGTAATCTTTATTCTCATTAGGGATAGAAAAGTACAATTTCTTGATACTGCTTATTCTTGGATGCTTCTACATAGACAGGAGTCAAGAAAAGAGAAATAATGTAAACATTTCAGCCTATTTTCAGAAATCACAGATTAATACAGAGTGACTCCTGTTCTATAAACACCCTCTGCTGACTTTCATGGGTATGAGATTGGTCTCTGATTTTTCCCAATTTACACAATAGATGACATATAAGTCCTACATTTTTTCTTTATATTCCTAAACTATTTCAGAAATAACTGCAAAACTAGACTTTTCCCAATTTGTCTGTTTTTCTATCACTATGTCATGTCGTTCTTGCTCTGAGTTTATCCTTGCAGTGTCATCAGTATTGTGTAATAATTCATGATTACTTTTAGATCTTTTCAGCCTCTGTTGAAAAGCCATTAGTTGAGCTGTCTTAGGGCAGAGCACTTAGTATTTTAACAGCAGCAGAGTTACAAAGGGATACAAAGCAAACATATATCTTAAGATTTAAATGCTTCAGGACCATTAAAAAATTAAAACCAAGTTTAATACAGCATCTTCTTAAAGGTAAATTTTCAGAAACTCTTCCAGCTTCTTCACGTGATTTCTTATCCAAAAGACCAATGTGTGTTTCTTTTCAGAAGACAAGGCCTTTTTCTCTGCATTCTGCAACAAAGTTTTGTTGCTACATTTCAGCTGCTTCTAAATCTATTACTTTCACAGACATACATTTATGGAGGGCTAAATAAAGCAGAATTTAACTGTAATATCTGCAATAATGAATTTTAGGTTTACTTTTTCATTGCTTCCTTGCATTTTTTTGCAAATTCCATTTTACAGTTATGGCTGCTCAAGCATTTTCATGCTAACCATATGTACAAATAAGCACCTTTTCTTGTTATTTCCAGACTCTTGCTTTCTCTGTCTCTTACATTTTCATGCAAAAATAAACCAAAATTACTTTTAAAATTAAGGAGATGGATTTGTAGTCAACATTGAAGAAATCTCTTAAATGCTCTCTTGCTATTTGTTATGGTTTGTTTGTGCTCAGTGTCAGTGAATGGCAATTTTGTTATTGAGAAAAACAAGTCATCTTCTTCACAGAAGTTCCTACTTGCTGTTTCTTAATGTGTGCTCTGTATCTGTATATTGGTTTATGCAATTTTAGAAAGTCAAAAATCCACACTGGAGTTTTTTCTAGCTAGTGCTTCTCTTATTCACGGCTTATCAGCTTGTCAACTGATTTTTTAAGTGCCTTCTATCACCAGCAAAACATTAGCTGGAGATGTGAGAATATTTTTTCCCCTGAGAGCCTGTGGTGTACATCTACATTGTATCCTCATACAAAACAAAACAAAAAAACCCCAAACTTGTTCTCAAGCTGCTCAAATGTTACAAATTAAACAATGAATGGACAATTCAAAGTACGGCAGTACAGTAATCACAACACAAATACAACACCTTATTTTTTGGGGTATACTCATCAACCATATTGCTTAAATTTTTTGTAAAACCAGTATTTTCTAGATGGTAGCAAGTATATTAGTTATGCTTGCTATTCTTAATTTCTATCTGATTTTCACAGGTCACATGTAAACAGTTCATGGCATGTGAGTGAAAGATGGAATTGTTGACTTACCTATTTGGTCTTTCTTTTCCAGACAGATTTTACTATTAGCAAGAAAAGACTTTATGTGCAGAGACAGAGAGGAACATTTAACTAATGAAATGTTACTTCTACAAACATGCACTTCACTCCTTGAAGGAAAATCCCGCAGAATATAGAATGAATGAGAATCAATACCAAAAAAATTAGCACAATCTACATTAACCACAACTGCCTCTTTTCTTTAATAGCTTTTTCTCATTCCATGTCTTGGTCTTCATCTTGTGTCTTGTGGCTTCAGTACTGCCTATACAAATAACTGCTGAAGAATTCTTTGCACACTTCCCAAAGGGGACTGCAACTCAGAAAGCCAACTTTATCTTGATGTCTCAACTCAACAGAGTAATACCTCCTTTGAAGTGACTTGTCTGATGGATTGAAGCCTAGAAATCAGCTGGAAGGGAGCATAAGTTAGCCTCTTAACATGTCATCCAAAAATGAAAAGTGCTGGGATGGAAATTTAACAACTACCTGAATATATTCATTAAAGTCATTGTCAAGAAGATATAATAAGGAAGCAGTTATGTGGTTCCAGTAATAAGCAACCGAGTGCTTAAAATGTTATGATAGATGATTCATGCATTTTAATAGACACAAATGCAAAATGTGCTAGATACAGAGTGTTTTTAATAAAAGAAACTGCTCATCAGTGTCATGCACCGGGTGGGTGCTTTTAGCACTCTTAGCTCTTCAAAAAATCACATGGAAAAATGAATTACTGTTCTTATAACATTAATGGACAATAATATTACAGCTAAGTGCCTGTTAGGCTTCTTCATCAAGACTGAATTTATGAGATGGTGACTTGCTGCAGAGAAGTGAAGCGATAATAAAATAGCCCACCTTCCTAAAACACTCATACAGCTAAAGCTAATACATACTTACAAAATATTTTCTGCAGTTACAGTAAAGAAGGGCCCACCAAAAGACCACAAATGGCTCAGAAACCAGGTTCTGTGAACTTGTGTTTATGCAAATTGGCAGAGAACTCTACTTCTGCTTTAGAGAGCTATGTATTGAAAAGACAGACAAAGGCTCTATACTAATGTAATGTTCACTATTGTTCATAATCAGATCCCACTGATCTTAGTGTTCAAGGAGTAAGATAATTGCTTACTACAGACCATTCTAGGCTTCCAGCACTACAAATTTAGAAATGTAGAAGAATAATTTTAATTTAATTAAAATTAGTTTGGCAAACCTTTTTTTGTACTTCTTTTTTTTTTTTTTTTTTCCCTTTTTTTTTTCTTTTATTGATTGAAGAAGAGGTAGTCAACCTTTTCCTAAGCAGCTTCATTCAGCTAATCACACCAAACAGAGAGGTGGGATCTGTTCTGACTCTCACTGAAGCTGTTTGTACCTTTCTATAATGTAAAAGTATCTTATTCGTAATATCTATTACTACGAGAGGGACAGACAAAAACTAGGCAATTCACTTCAACATATGTTACATCTATTGCAATGCACACTGGATGTGTTACTGAGAATCAGATATCTCATCCAAATTTTAGTCTCTCTGAAATGCTCTATTTCCCCTCTTCCTTATCTCTTACCTATGTATATCCATCTCATTGAAAACAAAAGAAAACCAAAACCAAAACAAGCACAGAATGATAGCTGTAACCATGATATGTGTTGATCAGAAAAGCAGTATCTACCTACAGAGAGATGGCAATTTGTTTGGTTTTCCTTGAAGTTCTCAGATAAGCATAACAGCTTATCTGTTAGTAAGGCACTGTATTCAGAAAAAAAATCTTATGCATGTTCTTAATATACCTAAATGTTTTCTGAATTAAGCTATTAATGATTTTATTACACAGATTTATTAGACAGATTATTTGGAAAAAAAGTTTCTATAATCTGAAAGAAACTTCTTCAAACTGTAATTCTATTATAGAAAGACTGACATATTTCTCCACATACTTTTAATTTACAAGCACTTCCAAATACTTTCCATAAAAGTGTTAACAAATGAGTATCATAACAACATTACTTCTTAAAAACAGAACGTCCTAAGAAAGAAATTAGGAATAATGTGAAAAGCCATTAAAGGCATTTCTACATGAAATCTGATAGCATTTCCAATCTGAGTGGAAATTTAGAAGCACTATCAAAGAAGTGCTGAGTTACTGTTATTTTTTCTCAACACTGAATGCTAACAATGACTTTTTTTTAAAGAGCTACACACCAAAATTTCTTGCCAGAAAGCTCTTGGTAGTTAAAAAAATCATTCACAATTCCCAGTACATATGAAATATCCATTATTGTAATTTGTCTAAGAATTACCTTTTTGATAATTTACTGAAATATTGACTTGTACCATCTGGTACTGTCTGTGTAGTAATACTCTAATTTGCATAGAATCTGATTTCAAAATTTAGAATTGCTGTATGTAACACAGTTGATGATAGATCTATATTATTATTTTCACCAGCAATTTGCCATTTGCTCTGAATACAGGATATAATCTAGTAATAGAATGAGTAGGAAAACAAGCCACAAAACTAGAGAGGATATTGTGTATAAGACAACAGCTAATATACTGAATGTCACTCATAAATTGTGTTGTCTTGCATTCTGCCTTTCATGACCAGCAATTCAGGTTTAGAGAAGAAGGGAAATATATTAAGGGACTTTTACTGTTTATTTGCTACCTGTAGTTTACAGCCCTAAGAGCTAAGGCCAACCTTAATATCAATGACAAACTTTTGTTCCATACAAAAAAAACCCCCAAAACCCCTACATATGGGAACACAATGGTTGTCTTGCCAGGGGAGACCAGAAGTCAAGCTAGCCCCGCACTGTGCTTCTAGTGACTAACAAATGAGGGACATCTGGAGCAGCAGAAACAGCCTTATCACAAGAAACCCTTGATGTATTTCAATTTAATACAAATAATTAATCTCTTGATGCTTCCTATAGATGTATAAAATTATCTTTATAAACATTTATTATCTCAGATATTAACATAGGAAGGCTAATCTGTATTTTGAAATCTCCTGATTGCAGAGCACTGTATTTTTCCTATTCATCATGAGGAAAAGGATCTGAAACTACAGGCAGCATTCAAGATATGGATAAACAATGCCTGCACAATAGCATAATGCTGTTTTCTTTTCTGGTCTTACTTCCTTTCCCCATAAGTAATAATATCCTTTGGGATTTCTGGTCACTTCTGAGCGCTGAACCTGTGTTACAAGAGCTATTTACAATAACTGCAAAATTTTTTCAGCTCAGTGCTTATAGATTCCACTGCTGTGCTTGCATAATTAAGATTACTTATTCTAGTATTAATTACTTTGTACTTATTTATATGTAATTCCACCTACCATTTTACTATCCAGTCATGCAGCATTTGAAACCCTTCAGAAAACCCTCACATGCAGCATTTAACTTGCTTTTCTTAAATAATGTTACATTTTCTTAATAATTTGCATCTGCATCTCAGTGTTCCTCCTTTTCTCTCAATGATTTGTATGTATATCAGTAGAGAGTCCTGTGGACCAGTTGGTAGCAGCAGAGCTTTATTTTGAAATGACTGCCATTGCAGCCCAGTTCAGTATTAGGAATGACTTTACATTAGCTTTTTTATAGTCTTCTCCAGAAGAAAATAGCATTCATTTGCTTTGTTGGTACCAATTAGAATGTCATTTCTCAATATCTCCACAAAATTAGACTGTAAAACACTTTCTGTCATGAAAAAACTTGTGCGGATAATTTAAATCACCAGTCCTGAAATGTGATTAAGTCATCTTACTTCTCAAAAACTAAATGAGAAACACATAAAAGTAATATAAGAGAAAGTTAGGACCTGTTATGCATGTAAAATTTATTTTCTACTGCTTCTTCTCATTAAAATAGTAGAAAGGCCTGGTCTACTTCTTCTGAAAAATCCTTTTATGAAAAATCTGATAGGAGCAGTATGAGCTAGATGCACACACCTCCCTTGCATATAAATCAGTATTCATTAATTCAAGATAATCTATTCTTATAGATCTAGCACATCCTGGAGGCTGCCTTCTCCCTTTTAGTAAAATGAGAGGTTACATACTTACAGCAATCTTTGCTTTTCTATCCTCCAAGATTCTTCTTGTCATATTTAGTATTTTGGAGGATTATTTTGCTCCCTACTCCCCTTTCAGGCTGAAGGTTCAGTCAACTGGCAGCCTACGACTGCTCAGAGCCAGCTGATACCTACAGAGCCACACCATAGCCCCACATATACATTGAACTGAAAACTATCTATCCCCGGCCTTGTAATGGAGCTATATGCTTAAATAGCACAACTGGAAAGCAGTCTTAAAGAAGTTTCTGAAAATATTTATGTGGTAGTGCTAAAAAAGCAAGTCTTTATCTAAGTAATATACCCCTCACTCCAAGAAAGATGTTGAGGTGCAGGAGTGGGTCCAGAGGAAGGCAATGAGGCTGTGAAGGGACTATGTCTTATGGGGAAAGTCTTATGAAGAGAGGCTGAGGGAGCTGGGGGTGTTCAGCCTGGAGAAGAGGAGGCTCAGGGGAGACCTCATCGCTCTCTACAACTCCCTGAAAGGAGGCTGGAGCCAGGGGGGGGTTGGGCTCTTCTCCCAGGAAACTTATGACAGGATGAGAGGGCATAGCCTGAAGCTGCACCAGGGGAGGTTTAGGTTGGATATGAGAAATCATTTCCTCCTTGAGAGGGTGATCAGGCATTGGACTGGACTGCCCAGGGAAGTGGTGGAGTCACCATCTTCAGAGGTGTTTAAGAAAAGGCTGGATGTGGCACTCAGTGCCAGGGTGTAGCGGATGTTATAGTGTTAGGTCACAGGCTGGACTTGATGATCTCTGAGGACTTTTCCAGCCTCAATATTTCTTTAATTCTGTGATTTTGTGAATGTATACCTAATGATTTTTTTTCATATCCAATTACAGCAACTATCCTTATTGAGTGAAGTATCAATTTCTCTCTAACAACCTTATGTTTAATCTTTTACTGTTGCCTTTTTTACTATGTTTGGCTATTGCAAAGCACAACACTGTTGCTTGAAAAAGCCACAGATATACCACTATTATATACTATTATATACTTGATTACTCTGGACCTTGTTCAATCAGTACATCTTTAAAGTATCTTAAATAGAATGTGGGGTTTAAAAAGATGGATCAAAAGTGTGAAAAGGGAAGGAAGCACACACACAAGGAAAAACATCATTTTTCCAGTATGGGAACTTGAAATGATATTTTATTGACCCTGTGCCAGAAATCTAATGGCAATTTTCCCCTCTGCTAGCTAAGAAAAAACAAACACACATAAAGCTTTATAAGCAGCAAGTGGAACGCAGGCACAGAAATAAACATCATTGATGATCTTCATGTAAACTGGAAGGACTGATAGAACAAGGCCTTCAGTCCCAAGCAGTTGACCTTGGAAGTTTTATCAGTAGGGAGAAAGTAAATATGATAGATGCTTAAATGGCTGGCCAGCAAATCTAAAGCACTTATTTTCACTTCCACTGAAGTCTGAGCTTTTCATTGGTATGTCACAATAAGAATTCTCTCCCATGCCTCAGCTAGGCAGGTTCAAGCTTGTTCTAGAAGGCAACTTATGAGTACCTCATCACTGGAATTGACAAATTACATATGTGCTAAGCTCATCAAGATTTCTTTATAATTATCTAGTTGAATCAAATTTTTCCATATATTTATAAATTTCTAATTCCTTTTTTTTTCTCTTAACAACTGTAACTGGATAAGGAAGAGGCAAAAATGGCTGTCTTTTAGAAAACTTGAATATTTCCCTGAAAGATGTCTTCTTTACCAAGGCATAAATTTTAGCTGAGAAATTAGTATATCACAAGACTGTTTTTTTAAAAATCAGAAGTTAAGGAGAGCTCACACTCAGAAGGCTGATGTACCTTCACTGTTAACATCTCAGAATCCTGTCTAAAAACAAACTACACCCATATGAAATTTTTTAAAAAGCCACAACACAAAACATGTTGCAAACCTTTGTTATCTTATGTGAATGATTAAAAAGCATACCAACCTCTCAGCTGTCATCTCCTAATGTGTATCCCTCTTACCAATATTCAATGGCTTGTCCTTAAACTTGAAACTTCCTATAAGGGGGCCTCGGATATTAGCCTAGTGCAAATTAGAGCTTGTTTTATTAGCCAAATTCAGGAGAGGATGAAAATAATTGTGATGTGTATAATTATTCCAACATTTCAGACGTCTGAAATGTCTTTTCCTTAATTGATACAAATTAAGCTATTCCACATCTCAAGAATTTATATTTCTGTCAATTACATGTTTTCCTTTCAGGATGTTGTAAGCCAGAAGAATTCACTTTGGGACTGCATAGGTCTGCACCACTGAAAAAATAATTACACTATCTCTACCAGAGAAAGATGTCTCCACACCATGCTTGCCTCCTTCCCCTCCTGTTTTATTCTACAGAAGGTGTCTATATGTGTCATGATAGGACTGCTCATAAAACTGCAGCAAGTTAAAATTAATGATTTTGTTAATGAGTCACTTCTTTATTCAAATTCACCACAAGGATGCCTGCACATTTGTGCCAGCAGCAAAGCAATGAGCAATGGAAGAGCAGGACCAGCAAACAGGAGGAGAGTCAGAAATAAAGTAAATGAAAAAACAAAAAAAAAATTAAAGATACAGAAGAAATTCTGCCGCATAAGTCCCAAAGCTTGTGTATGGAGCTTTGAAAAATGACCAGTGGTGGTTCTGCTGTTTCTCTGTATTCTCAGGTAAGTCACTCCTACCACTCAAGAAGCAGAGATGATTTTCTCATATATGTTTTTGAGTGTTAACATCTATCAGTATGTGGGAAATTCCTACTAAATAATTATGACTTTTCACCAAAAAAAGCCAAAAAGCCTTGCTCTAGATTCTTCCAAGGAGTAGGAGGAGGTTACAAGTGAGGGGAAACAGCTACTTTACTTCAGAGCAAGTGGGAAAATAGACTGCAGGAAGAGGTGAATGGCTTTGCCATTTCACCTTCAGTAAGCCAATTAATATGATGGGATAACACGGTGTAACCTGTGCAGCATCACTTTTCACAGAGAATTGGGAATCAGAAGGATCTCGCCTAGCTAGGTTCTGTAGCTATATATAAATTATGGGCCAGAATAAATTATGGGCTCTCCCCTAACTATTTTAGTCCTCTTGATTATGTTTGCACAGGTTATTTTGCTTTCAAACCTGAACTTTTTTCCTAGCCTTGCTGTTTTCAACCTTACACCACAACAAAGTGCCTGAAACAAGATGCAGGATGGTATCCATGCAGCTTCAGGACCAGGTAGTGGGAACTCCAGTAAGAAGCTTTGAGGAAGGAAGCAGATTTCCTTTACTGTATGTCTTTCAACCCATTCCTCTTAATTAGGTTCAAGTGATGGTTTCTATTAGCAACTAGTAGATCATAATCAGAACTTCATTGAAATTGGGGACATATGTTTTCAGATTTTTTGCACAGCAGCAGACCTCAGTTTTCAGGAAATCATATGAAAATGAGTCCTTAAAGGGATGCTGCTGAATGAGAAAGAATGTTCTAAATCTGCAAAGTATAGCCATAGATTTAAAATATTTATTTATGGTTATTTCAAAATTTACACAAAACAAAACCACAGAGGAGTGCCTGACTGAACTCGCAGTGAAAGTACTTTGCTGATTTGTTGTTTGTCCTTTATGGTAAAGCTCTTTTCCATATTTTGAGATGTCTGTCAGCCATACTGAATGAAACAAAGATCAAAAACACCTCACATAATTCATAAGCACTGTGTAAGAAAAATGGCTAAATACCAATCCTTACAATATTGGAGCTCCTCCCAAAATGTATTTTCTTAATCTTTTAACATCCAACAACAAAAGAGGAGCAAAAGTCATATTCTGATAATTCTTCTCACCAGATAGTGAGATGCTAATTCATGGAAGTGGATTAGTGATTTTTCTCATCGCAGTAGATTTTACAGTATCTACAAAAACCACAGCTGATGACTCTGGACTTTGCAACAAACTGCATTTTTACAAAGAGTATCTATCACAAGTATGTGTAGTCCTATCTTCAAGATTTTCTGCTGCTTAAAATCTATGTGAAAACTGAAAATACACTGTAACTGAACACCAATGCTTGTTCTTCAATACATCTAATTCTCCTGTTATTTACCAGTAATCTGACATACCTCATTCTCATGCTCTGGATTTGTAGGAAACCTTGAAAAGAAAAAAAAAATACTTTGATAACAAAGTTTATTTATTCTAAACAGAATAATTTAATTTACTCATCTCTTATATTCACATCTGCAGAACAGCAAATTTTACAAGGTTGGATGTACAAAGCAAGGAAAAGGGGTTACAGATTATAGGGAAGAACAGAGAAATGAATTAAAAAAAAAAAACAGAGAGAAAAAAGAAAAGCTATAGAGAATGGATGAAGAACTAGTTACACACAGAAGGAGGGATACATGCAAATGTAAGTGGAGGGCACTTCACTGGAAGTACAAACAGAAAACCCAGAAAAAAGTTCTGATTTTGGAAAGGTGGACACGCAGTGAGCAAAGCTGGTTGATACATTCCCTGAGGAATAGCATACATGTATATACAGCCACGGTACTCTCTGCTTCCTGCTACCTAACATCCTAACATTCTGCAATTCTTATTAATTTCTTGTGACAGTCCTACATTTGAGTATAAGTGGATTCAGTGAGATTACTCTCTGAATTATTGCCTACAGAAGCAAAACTCTGTACTAGTGAAGTGACCTAAATCACTCCCACATGAGCATGTGCTGCTAGTTGAACAATCTTTCACAGCAGCAAAAACAGTATTATCCTATTCCTTTTTATATTCAACAAAAGTACCAGATTCATAGCCACCTATTAACCAGTTGACAACATTATTTGTATAATGTATTAATTAATAAAAATCCTGTAGTCCTATTCAGCTAACTCATATAACAATGTAGACAATTTCCAGAAATCATAGCAAGGCAAAAAAAAAAAAAAAAAAAAAAAAAAAAAAAAGCACAAAATACAAAAGACTGCATGTGCCTGGGGAAACAAGTATACAAGTGTATAGACTTAAAGGTACCTGAAATCTTTCAGGTGTTAGTGTTAAAAAATAATAAAAAAAGGAATTTAAATTAAAATACTATCTCTTAACATTGCAGCAGAGAATAATATGAAACTATAGCACACCCATATTTGTTCACAAGTCATTCACAAACTGCTGTCCACCTGCCATATAAATTTTAGAGGATAAAATCCTGTCTCTAAGAAATAAAAGCCATTCTGATCTATAGGATTCAGTGATGTGTATAATTTATGCATTACAACCTCAATTAAAGCTATTACCTACCTATTATATTGGGAGGTATATAATATATCTCTTATGAGTGGGTGATGTTTCTTTTAAGCATTTTTCCAGAGGCATTTTTAAAGAATTACCTCATCAATGTATATAATGCATAAAAGCTGCAGCTGCAGCAATCAGCTTAATTCTTTTTACAAAATCAGTGCCAAGAAATGCTGCATATTCTTGTTGTTTGAACCAACAGCATTCACCTCAGTCTTATTTTAAAATTAATTTTAACATAAATTTCTCAGAATATGAAACCTAGTATTGAAACCATAGTACCCATTTCTGTTAACGTATTTTCCCTTTTTTCCTGAAGTCAGCCTCAACACTGACCTACTGTACCACAATTTAAAGGAATCGTTTATTTCACCGCTTAGAAACAATTTTCATTTGTAAAACTGCAGCACTGAAAAACACAATGAAGTGATTTAAGGATGCAGAAACTCAGCAATTCAGCAATGGTATTTTCTGGTTGACATGAGACAGAATTTCTAGTGGTGTAAAGTTTTATAAAGACGCCAATTTTCTAACCTATTACAAACTAAAAATAGTTAGACTTTAGTATGCGAGTCATCTCCATAAAAATGGCATGAAATGAACAATCTCCATTATATTGGTAATGAGACACAAGCTCAGCAGCAATCTGACACCTGATTAACAAAATGAAATTTTAAAAACGTCTGTATTTCAAACAAGGAAACCACAAAATGCCACCTCTTCTGCAACACAGGACATTAGCTAAAGGTGAAACCATGACAAAGTGTAGAAAAATTGGTACCAAAATCTCAGCTGTGACAAGCCAACAGTTGGTCTTTAGTTCTGCCTTGAGCAGAAGACAGGTTTTAGGCTGCAGTCAAAAGAAAACAGGAGAAGGAAGTGCAATATTGTATTCACCAGATTTGTAATTTGCTGTAGGAAATAAGATGCTTACATTCGTTTCTTTCCTTCTCTGAACACCAATTTTTGTTTATATTTTTGGTTTTACTTTTTCTATTTAAAGCTCTCTCCAAATTCAAACCAGGTAGTTTCATCCTGACCTTAACTCTTACTAGTCTGTAGTAAGAGTTAGAAGTAATATTTCAGACCCAACAGTAAAATTATATTAAGCTGATTAATTTCTAAGCAACAGAAATAGGAAAATCTGAAAAAAGTTTATTAAACATGAAAACCAAATTTGCTTCTATCGGCTTAAAATCAGGATTGATATACATTGTAGACCCAAAGACACAGGTAAGTAAATTGAGACTCAGGTTCTGGATGCTGTTGCTTTGAAACAGATTTTGAGTGTTCCACTAAAATACATTATAGTGTTTGATAACCAAGCATCTTCTAAGAAATACTTAGAGACATAATTCTTCATAATCTAAAACTTAAAACAAAGAAATTGCTCATGAAACATTATCTGTTTGATGAAAAACTACAGTGAGTGCTGATAACAAAGCATTGTACTTACCATACTGAAAGTTCAGAAAAATCTGTTCAGTGCACAGGCACCAAAGGGAGATGAAACTAATCATGAAAGTTCATTTCTAATAGCAAAAAAATACTATAAACAAACTGTAAAGAAAAATTTCTTATGAGTATTTGATACCAAAGATATTTTGTACAAAGGTTATGTAGATTATGTATGAGACCAAGAACTCATAATCACTAGTTCAGTTCAAAATGTATATTTCTCCTTTTTACAGTCCTTCAATCAGAGGCCTACTACTTACTCTGTATTTTCAAGTCCTCTTTTGATCCAAAACTTTTTTAAAAATGTAACTTAGAAATAATTTTAGTTTATTTCTATGGCAACTCATTTTGTCTAGAAGACATTAAGAAAACAAAACACCTATTATATTCTGGCTTTATGACTGTTTTGTTTGGGATTTTGGAGGGCTTTTTAATTGTTGTTTGTTTCTTTCTTATTTATATTCTACTAGTTCCCTTTTCAGAGAGATTTTCTAATTGTATTAAGGAAGTTGAGGAAAAAGTAATATTGCCATTCCTAGGGAAAAAGGAATTTACCAGCAGCAGTCCATATTCAGAAGAAAAAGTGTCCTATAGCAGACCAACAAAATATTTCTGAGATTTTTCATGAACTCTTGCATTTTGGCAATGGATATTTTTGACATACTTGTTTTTATAATTGAACAGGATTTTTAAAATTCATATTATTTTTTTATGTGAGGAAACTACCTATATGCCATGGTACACAAAGCATGGTTTAGATTAAAAGCTTGCCCTAAGAAAACTGCTTTTTAATACAAATGCTGTATTTTTTTTCTTGTGAAGTTATTAATTGCAAAATACATTAGCAGATGACATCTTAGAAATAGATGCACTTCCCTATTTTTCTTCCTGGACTACAGAGCTACTTTGGTCTGTTACGTTAATAGCTTTCTGGAAACTAACAACTGCAAATTCTACCTACACAGTTTGTTGTTTAGCTTTGTTTCTGTTTGCATACAGCCAGTCCTCTGGCCTTCAACACCTGTTAGGAAGGGAAAAAAAACCAACAACCCGAAACTCAAATCTACCATACTTACTATCAATAATTTTGTTGACACCATTCAGGAATTCCATAGACTCAAAATAAAATCACAGTCCTTTTCTCCTTTCAGAATATAGCCTCTTAATCCAAATAATTTTAGAGAAGTTAAAATTTAGTCCATTCATCTGGCCAATGTTTCCCTCTGTTTCATAAACATGCATATCATAGAGAAAAATTGTTCAATTTAAGGTTTTTACATGATTAGAGTGTAAAAAATCATCATAGAAATGTGGTTATTCTCAGACTTAATAATGGTCTTATTGTATTGTACTAAGTTTCCATAAAACAAAGATTTAGCAAAACCAATTGTGCTACAAGCAACAAGTAATACAATTAATTGTCTAGGAGGATTATAAAACATAAATTCTTTTACTATGGACAATTACGTTACAATGGTCTCACCACAAGTTCGAGATAAAATGTCAAGAGAATCAGGACAGTGCAAAGGAAAATATATGACAGCTTATCAGAAATGTTGGTTCAAAAACTCTATGGCTACTGTCAGTAAAATAACCTGTCTAGACTAATACAGTAAGTATTACAGGTATAATTTCCTCTACGTATGTTTACAACCTGTAGAATAGTTCCTTTTTTAATATCCTATTTGAAAGTTACATCCTATTGGAAGGACAAAAAATATACACTGGGGTATATGATGACTTTTTACACAATGATAATTAATCATCACATTCCATTAATAAATTATAAAGTGCTTGCAAGCTGTCCACAATCTTTTTCATCTAGTTTGCATATTTTATAATGGTGGAATAACATTTTAAAAAGTTTGAATAGGCACTTACTGGAATTACAGTTAATCCTGATACAGTCTAGATGGGGAAGAATAGATGAAAAATGAAAATTTATCCTTCAAGGTAATAGCTGCAGACATCCAATAAAATCACAGTCCACCCTTCCGGGGACAGACACATGCAAATATGGCCACTTCATATTATCAGTCTTTGCATACTGTTATAACCCAGTTAAACTGCGATAAATCTTTATAAAAAGAAACGACAAATAGGGTAAAAATGGCCAATTTCAAACAAAGCTACATGGTGACAAATCTAAGTGAAAAATCAGCATTAAAAGTCAAAGATGCATAACTGAGGCAGGCTGCAACATTCTCCCCATCTGTGAAAGAACAGGTAATTTTTCACGTTGCAATTAGAAAGTGCTCCGTCACAATGGGTCATAGAGCAAGCCAGACCTCAATCAGACATCTTGGACAACTTGTGTATAGTATACCTCAAAGGCTGATCTTCAGAAACTAAATAGTAGTAAAATACAAAGCTCATTTCCCAGGTCTATAAACAGGATTTTGTGGGTTTCTATTTTGTTAACGTATAGACTTAAGTAACGAACAGTAACTACACTTAAAGTTACATTAATATACAGAAAATAATCACATATTTACATATTTATAACGAATTATGATTAGAGAAAACTATCTATTTCCAGATAATTTCCTTGCCTGTCCTAAAAAAAAATAAAAAAATGGAGAGGTATTGGGCAGAGAAACATACTACTTAGACATGGATTTGTATTCTTTCTTTAACTATAGGAGTAGATAAAAGCTGACAGGGTGATGCTTTTCTCATAAAGAGAATGACCTAATCTGCAGCTATATCCTCTGTTGGGCTGCCTATGACTGTTTAGGAGATAGATGATAGACAGATAGATAGATAGATCGATCGATCTATGCCATGCTACTTGGTTTGCATAGCTACTCCTGGCGTATACCTTTGAGGAACATATATACCATCAAACCTAGATTTTGTTGCCATATAGCTGAGTTTGTCATGTGTCGTCAACCGCATCAGAAAAGTGGTTGCAAACAGCCCTGGAGCAGCAGCCGCACATCCCCTTGCACAGAAAACGCTCCAGAGCCTGCAGGAGCCCCAGCTCGACACTAGAGGGGACTGGCAGAGAAGAGGAAACAACGAAAACCTTCGCTTCTCCTCCCTTCCGAAATCTCAACACCAAGCCAGTGTTTCACTGGGCAACACTTTTATGAAGTGGAGAATTAGGCGATTATTTTCTCTCCCTAGCCCCATCCTCCCTCCCCCCACCCTGCTTTCTGAGAATCTCCCATTGAACAATAAAACACTTAATTCCCTTGAAAAAGAATTTCACTGAATGGGAATGACTGCACTGAATGTGCATTTTCCTGATTGTACTTCTGGTCTCTTTCAGGTTCTGACTTAGATTTACTCAAAAGCACGACAGAAGCACTTTAAGTTATTTACTTTTTTTATTTACAACTATAGAAAACCATAACCTAATATTTTGTCTATAATGTCTCAAAGCAGGAAATAATTTTTTTTTTTTTTTTTCTGTAAAAGGGTCTGTGCCTTCTGTGTTCACATGGCTGTTTGCAGAGGGCCGCAGTCTTTGGGCATTGAAGGGTTGTGTTATTGTTTGATACTACAAAAACACCACTAAAGAACTGTTTAAAAAAGAGTGATGGATTTACTATAGATTTGACGCCTAAAAAAAGGAGACCAAGAATCCATCAGTGGGAATATCTAATTGCAACTTTTTCAGTGTTAAAACTCCAGATTCTTTGATATGTTTGCATTTTGTATACTAGCTGGTGGACGTAAATCTGAACTGATGTACATACATGTTGTTCCTGCTTGCACATTTAAGTTGTGGAATGACTGCTGTAAAGAAATTGTGGAAGGAGAGCATTCTTCCACAATAAAGAATAATAATTTAACCTGTAAATACCACTGATGAACTAGTCTTCTCTTTTTAGTATACACAATATTGCAAAAACATTGTGATGGATGACATTAAGAATAAAGAATGAAGAATACAAAAACACAAAAGAAAACAAAGTACAAGAATGGGAATGTATTTTTGTGTGTATGTACATATGCAAATGCTGCATTGACATGTGCTTATATATTGTTTCAGTTTACTTTTGATGCTAAAACAGGCTGTTTCATAAATGTGTGCAAGCAAAAAGAAAAATGTAAAGAAAATGTTATTTCTTGGAGGAAGGGTTTGTTACCTAGGTTGACCGTAAGTTTGACTCGTCCTGCATCCAACTCTAAACGGAGGGTATCAGCAGATTCCCTAGAAGTTGTTGCCATTAAAATGCCATAAGCTCGCTGAGACCTGAACCGTAAAGAAACATCTTCAGCCTCTGTATGCATCACAACAGGGAGTTGTATTTTCATAAACATGCTTCCATCATAGCTTAAAATTGTTGCCTCTGAAAACAAAAAAGAGAAAATCAGTTACGAAAGATTTATATTATATCTACTAAAACTGCTCAAAAAGAATATGATAAATGTATATTCAGTCAGTATGACAGAAAAATTCAGTATTAGGTATCACAATTATTACCAGGAAACATAAGCTAAGTTGTGTTTGGGTTTTTTGGTTAGGTTTTATTTGGCTTGGGGTTTTAAAAATGCATATTTCAGTGCTTTTTAAGAAACCTAAATTGCTCATCTAATGAACCAGTCATTCATGTACACATCTTTAAGTGATGGGTAAAAATCAGATGTGAAGAAATGCTACACACGTACTGCTCAAAATAGGTCAGCCAGTAACAGCTATTCAGGTAAACCTTACAGCCTATTAAAAGGTCATGTCTGACTATCATACCAGGTAATTACCTTAGAATATTTCATATATAAACCCATCAGGATTACTACTGCCACAGTTACCTTTATCATGCAGTTAGCCAAAAGCCACCTAAAATCGGTAAATATCCCCAGCATGGCTTGGAGAGAGCACAGATTTCTTCATGACCACAATGCTTGTGGTATGATAGAATAAAAAACGTGCATACGAACATTATGACAGCCTCAACAAGAGGATCAGGACTGGACTTGGCATATTGAGGGTAAGATCTTAAAACCACTGAGATAAGCAAAGAACTGTCACTTTCAGACATTACAGGAAACCCTCCCAGCGAGTGGCACTGGCACGGGGTGGTCACAGTCTGTTAGAGACCCCAGAGCAACCAGCCATAAGTCTTCTTTTCCCAGCCTCCAGGCTGGTAATGAGAAAGGGAGCAGAAAGACTGCAATTCTGCTTGCAGGAAGGCACAGTAATTTCTAGAAAGTAACAGAACACATCTGTTCCTCAAATTTGTTAGGAAGGTCTTTTTTTTTTTTTTTTTTTTTTTAGGATAATCAAGTAGAAAAAGAAGCCTTTGGAAATAGCTTTTAGACTATGACATATAATGGTGGAAGAAGCAGTGAATGAGCAAAGTCCTTTACTCCAAGTAAATAACAACTGGGCAGACCACCAGGAATTTCAGCAGGTCCCACAGTATCATACAACACTAATCATACTATATAACTAAACTTACTACCTGATTAGCAAAGCATACTGTCTGAATGTGCCCCATTTTATGTACATCTGATTGCTTACCTACCACAAATTCATTGAAAACCTTCTGACTTTCATGTATCTGATACATTCTTAAACACACACAAAAACCTCTCAGTCTTAAAACTGTTGACATGTTAAATGATGATGTCTAAACAGGGTGCTACAGAATCTTTGTTAGAGAAAAATTCAAACCTGAGGTCAGCTCAACCACTGAAAGAAATATCAGCTACTTGCCTGTTACAAGCAGCTGAATGAGCAACAAGCAGAAAGACAGCAGAGAACACCCACAGGAAGCTTCTCCATGCTTCTATTTGCCACAATATAAAGGAGACACCTTATCTGCAGCAAAGGTGTATTGATGTCCCATATGCAATAATATTTTATAAGGAATGATACTACTTATACTATGTATAATCAGTATTGTTAACTAAAACAGTGTTACAATATTTTTTTAATCAGTTTGACAGTTTGTCAAAACCTTTCTCATTGCATATCTTGCATACTATTAAAGATAGATAAGCTTCTGAAGACTTTCAGCCTACATGGGCTGTGGAAAGACAAAATGTTCCACTAACCTTAGAAGCATATTGGAAACAAAAAATTATAGATGGTATGTTCATTAATAATTCCAGACTTCCCCAAAACAAATCTGAAGAAAGCAGTTTGATATCTGAAAAACGGAAGTAGTAATACTGGTATGAAAGTCATTAGAAATTTCTAGCCATGCAGGTAATGTTTTCCCTGAAGAAAATTAAATACTTAACTCTCACCAGACTGATAAGAGTTTTCAAGTCAAAGAGTTTTCAGAGTAGGAGGTGATTTTTTTTTTTTTGTTTTTTGGTTTTTGGTTTTTTGTTGTTGTTGTTGTTGTTGGTTTGTTTTCTTGTTTGTAATTTTGTTTTTGTTTTTTGTTGTTGGTTGGTTGGTTTTGTTTTTTGGGAGGGAGTGGTCAAGCAGGGGTTTACAATTAATTCCTGTACCTAACTGTGTAGGCTGTGTGTGAAAACAAGGTAAATGCAGTGTGAGTAATTAAAGAAACCTGACATGAAAGTTTAAGTTAATTGCTAATGTAAGAGATTACAAAATATCTGTTAAAAAAAGATTAATTCATACTCTTCAGCAACTTTCAACAACTGAGCAAAATCAGATGTTACAGGATAAACACCATTTAACACCAGAGGTCTGTTGCTATCTTATGATAATACAAAAGTTATCAGAATCAGCACTGATACTGTTTGTCAACTTTCCTATAATTATATTTAGAAAATTACAGAAGAGATAAGAAACTATCTTAAATTAATCAGAGATGACCTGTGAGCATTTATCATCATGGTGAATGGACTTCATGTGATTAGATACTCAGTCCTCCTACACCATACTGTGCCAATTATTTTGAAAACAGATGTTCCAAGAACAGACCAAGGAGACTGAACAGAAGACCAAATGTGTTAAAAGCTCTGGGGCAATGAGAAAACCTCCTCATGTCAACTACCTCCTTTCACTATGAGGAGCTCCAAGTCACAGGCTCTCTAAATACAAAAATATAACAGGAAAAAACCCCTCAAAACTGGCTGGAAGCAGCAATGATTTAATTAAAGATTTAGTGCTGCCCTGAGAGCTGTAACCAAAGATCAGAGACACTACAGATTACTAAAATAAAAACAACTACTCACTTGAACTCAGTCTGCTAGTACAAGTGTTCTCTGGGAAAAATTTTGTTGTTAAAGAATTATTAAATCACCACTACATTAGGGAGGTTCACTGATCCTGTGTCAATCTTCTGCTCATCTCTTAGGATGACAAGCTGGATTTTGCCATGCAAATCATCCATCCCTCTCAGCATTCCTTCTACTTGATTTAGTATTGCTCTCAGCTCTGCCAGATCCCATGGTCTTGACAGGACTGTAGGAAACCAGTAGTACTTGTATGAAACCTTTGACAGCAGAAGGAGTTCCCTCTTCCTTTACTGGCATTTTACATAGAATCATAGAATGGTTTGGTTTAGAAGGGACCTTAAAGTTCATCTAGTTCCAACCCCCAGGACATTTACTACTTACAATTCTCAAGGCCCCATCCAACCTGGCCCTGAACACTTGCAGGGATTGCGCATCCACAACTTTCCTGGGCAGCCTGTGTCACTCTAAAAAAATTAATCCAAATGTTTATCCAAAATCTACCCTCTTCCATTTTAAAACTGTTTCACCTCATCCTATCACTCCATTCCCTTTTAAAAAGTGTCTTAGCTTTCCTGAAGCCCCTTCAGGTGCTGGAAGACTGCTTGAAGGTCTCCTGGAGCATCCTCTTTTGTATTGGCAGAATGTTTTTTCTCTTGTTCAATTTCCTCATGATTATTATATTAAATACTAATAGAATGTAAGTTTAGCTCAGAATGTGCTAGTTATTAAAAGAATCAGAGTCTCCATGACAGATGATAATAATTATGACAGTAAATAATAATATTACTACCACTTCAGTGTTGGAAAAACAGCACTGAAAATAAAAACAGCAGAAAACACTTCTAAAATATTACTGATTTTTTAACAGCAAATAAGCACATGCAGCAGAGTTATTAGCAAGAAATAAACACTAAGGTGTACTTCAGAGACTGATAAGAATTATTTAATACCTTTTTTTTCTTCAGTATTATTATAAACCTGGTATTATTTAAAACTTCTTGCTGCTTCTGTGCTAAAAAATTCCAAACAACCTAACATAACACAAGAAAAAAAAAACCCAAACAAAACACTGAAGTGTTCATCTTTCCATTTTTCTCTTGATTTTATTTCTAATTAAAATCTTGAGGGATGGATGCTCTTCCTGGCTAGACATATATATATATATGTATGTGTATATACAGACCCACACACTACCTGAATCAGGTCTGACCCCATCACCAACAATGCACAGACTTGTACCAATATGAAAGGAAATTCAGGACCTTAATTTTCACTTGGGCTGGGATTATCTAAATTGCTGAAGAGACTGAGGCACCTATTGTTGCAAAAACTTTCCTGCTCTTGTTTCAACCCACAGAAATGCTAAGCCAGATATTTATGGAGAGAAACAGAATATTCCAAATGTATTCTGTCCTTCAGTTGACAGATTGCATAAATTAAAGAAGTGTAGACTAGGTATTTGAATTTCAGTGGTCTTCCTCATAAGTTTTGCAGTCATTTGTGTTGTTTATAACAATGTCAACTGGTAAGTATGGATTCTTACTGTTTGGATTTTAATAAACAAAATAGGATCTTGTTTCCTGGGAATCCCTTGTAGTAACTAAAGTCCTAAAGACAGAATTATTATTTTTTCCTGCTTTTTCAGTTTCAAAATGTCCTCAATGATATGATCACCGTGTTCTACCCCACAGAACCATTTTTAAAGCATAAAGTCATCCCCTGCACATACACTGTCCTAAATCACATGCAAACTTTTTCCAGAAAGTGACAGACGTGGTCACTGTCCACCTTCCATGGACAGACATGTTCCAGAACCATGCCAGGAAGTATGTGAACAACCTGCATCATCAATAAAAAATACAGGTTTGCTCTCTGACTCTGGTTTTATATTTGTTTTTAGCAGTGCAAGTAGAGCAACAATATCCTGCCTTAAAAATGCTCACTGATATAAATATATATGATTTTACTCTAGTAAATTGTATGAGCTACCACATATATCAGTGGTTACCTACTCAAATTCAAACATTTAGATTTTGTTCTGTTCCCAGGCATGGAGTCAACTAAGCCCTGTTTGCATGTTTTTATGGCAGCTACTTTAGTCCATCTGGGCTCCAAAACTACAGCCTTGTTGAATCACAAGGAGTCTTTCCCTCAATCTGACAGAAACATTTCTTGATATGCTATTAGTAATGAGAAAATACATAAAGAGAAATTAAAGGATTGCTCCCAATTTCTGGCATTATTTCATGAGTGAAGTCCTAAGCCACAATGTAAAGGCACTAGAGCTTTAACACAAAGGATCAATCAGTTAATTGAAGTCAGAGATGGAATTACTATAATATTTTGAACACAGGATTCCATCTATCATTGTATCACCTGTACTTTTAATATTGTCTTTAAAGTGCTCAGATATAATGCAAGCAATAAAACCTGTATTTCTTTATTTAATATGTATATGTGCAGGCAGATGTGTGTGTATGCACAGTATGGACACCTACACACACATTCTCCCTAATTTAAATATCTTTTCTCCTCACTTTGACAAGTCTTTCTTTCTATGCCTACTTTTTCATATCATTGTTTGATGAATTTATTCTTGTGCATTGTTCTTAGCCATCCAGTCAAAAGTATACACCTGCAAAAGGCTTTGCTGAGAGGTAGTCACATATTGTGATCCACAATCAAAGTAAGATAGAAAGCCAAATTATATTGCTGTGACATCTGCCTTTCCATCTGCTGTAGTTTCCATCACTACTATAGTCCATCTACAGATTATACTGATGTTCAGTCTTACTGAAAACCAAGAATAAAATTGAGAATAACTTGCAACAAGATATAAGGCATGGATACAAAAATGTTTATAAAAATATTAATTTTAATTATACTGACATTAAAATAGAGCTGGGTGGTGTTCCATGTTTGCTGTGCACTGCTTAGCCAACCAAAATTATTTACAATATTGCAATGTACATAATACATCCACATACAGATGTTAGTACTCCCATTTTAAGGGAAATAGTATTAAATATAAATGATGATACCAAAAAGGAGCTACATGCTTTTGATACTGACGATATCTTAGTCATTTAACATTAAGTTAAATGTTTATTCTCTAATATATTATTCTAATGTGTTATTCTATTTGTGAAACTGTATTGTTTGTTGAAATGAACATGCTCCTATTTTATTGAAATTAGTTTGAACTATAATTGTGTTGCTTGTATTATCAAATACAAAAGTTTATAAGTCACTGCACATGGATAGTAGTTATAATAACTTTGTTTGGTAGGATGCCAACATGTCACGTGCAGAATCCCAATAATCATAATCTTATTAATGTGTGACCATTTGGGATATGAATATTACTGGAAGGAGATCTCCTTTCATTGTAGTTCTCTCTGGAAAGCAAGAAATGATCCCACATTATCTGAACTGCTGCACATATTTCTGTTGAACAAGAACCAAATACCACCATAAAGAGGTCACCACCACCTCAGCAGTACCACCATTCCCACTAAGGCAAGGCACTGGGAAAATCAAGCTCTGTACTGGAAGACATTTGAAATTAAGGTATCAGAAATACAAAAGAAAAAGGTTTCTCTAGAAAATTTTACCACCTACCAAGTATACTTATGAAAAATTGTTATGATAATGCCTGCTTTTAATTTTTTTATGATCTGTGCGTCTACTTGACTCTAACATACTTGTTTCCTAGCTCTTCAGATGAAAAAAATGCAGATCCTATTTTTGTTTCTGCCATATGTAATAGCAGAATTTTGCCACAGGGTGGTACACCAGACATGTTAACTGAAGGCTTTTGTAATGCATCAGACATCTCGGTTATGCCCTCTGCCAGCTCCACTCTACCAGTACCAGAGCAATCTGGAAATCTGATAATAACTGGCCATGAGACAAAGGCATACATATTCAAAAAATAAGACAGAAAAGCCAAATGAAACTGAAATCTACTTGCAATTGCTAATAATACGTTGGTATAAATGCACACATCTAATCATATACACTTTAACCATTCATCAGGCTTCTCTTTTTAAAGAAAATATTTTCATTTCATCTTACAAACTTGAAAAGTAAATTAAACTAGAAGGAAAGAACTTGTGTTCCCAGACAATAAGCCTAGGTTTAAAGATTTTAGCTTGAAGAAACTGCACTCTGTCAAGTGTGAGATGAAAACATACAATCTCTGTCATTGAAATATTTTGTATTCCAATGGGAATAAACACCTAAAATATTAGGTGTTAAAAAGCTTTTTTACTGTTTTCCAACTAACACCGAATTATTTTTATTAATTATAATATTATAATTATATATTATATTATAATTATATTATTATTATTAGCATGATCTGTAATTTCATGTAAAGCAAAGTTTTCTTCCATTAAACTGATGTCAGTTTCTGTCATGCTTACTGCTAGCCATCTTTTAAATTAAATAAATGGGGGTTTGACAACTTTACACTTACCTTTTCTAGGCAAGAGTGATACTCAGTAATTTAAGTTAAGTAGAAACTATTTCCTGGGGTACTATGACCTTTTTTTATAAACTTAGGAAATACAGATTGCTACACTGATTTTTTTCTTTGAAGGCTGCAGTTCTGGCTGCGAATTTAAGTGATACTGTGGAATTCAAAAGCAAATTTTATTACACAGTGATATTGACATAAGTAGGCAGAGAACAAGACATCAATTTGAAATGGAATGTGACCATTTAGTAATGCAATAGTAATTTGAATTACTTTCACAAAGCTTTTCAGAACTCAGCAACGTATGATAAAACAAAAAAGATGACATTTTTTGGGAGACATGTGCCAGTACTGACTCTCTGTCATAGTCAACTAATACTTCTTTGTGTACTTTAGAAACACCCCTAAGATCTTTCTTCTACAGTTATTTCTTTCAGTCTAGAGCCAGGCTCCATCTCATATCAAGTGAAATCAAAGTGAATTTTTTTGCGTCTGAAGAGTTAATAATATTTCACCATTTTCAATCATTGTACAAGATTCAATGAAGTAGAAATGATGCCATCTCACAGAACCTACCTCTTTCACAAGATCTGCCAAGGTACCCTGTACCAGAGCAATCACAAACATATCTGTTCCACCCATCCCTGCATACACCATTGTTTTTACAGGGGTTGCTAAGGCAAGGTTTTGCAGTTTCCCTTGAGCATGAGGGTTTTACTCCAGCTGTGCTTTGAATTTCAGCCATCTGTCGAATATCTTTGCTTTGACCATCAATAAATAAATCTCTAATGCAGCCGACGTATCCATAATTGAGAAGTGCTGTCCACACTTCTGTTGGGAAGACGAGGCCTGCTTTATTTTCTGGTAAACCTCCAAGATATAAGTCATCATCCAAGTCAAGGATTTCACTTTCCCCTGGCGCAGTATATGGTGTACGTAATGTGTTCACAGATATGGTGCCTGAGAAGAAAGGATAACAAAATGCATGATTATCAAGATATTTAAAAGATTCTGGTACTGTTGTTTTACTCATTAATCATCGTGCCACATTAGCACCTGGAAAATATGTACAAGTGAAACATAGATAATTCTCTTTGTACAACCATAAAATAATAGATACACTTTATTATTTTAATTAGAATGTAATACAAACACTATCAGGAAGCAAATGGTAGAAACATTTATGCATAATACTACATGGTTACAGTACAAAAAAAAGTCAAAATCACCTTACCATTCTTGTAGAGGTAGGAGGAATGCATTTCAGAGTTATTTTCAGAAATATCCTGCTTATGCAACAAAAAAATCTCTTCACTACCTCATATGTGCTTCAAAGCATCAAGACTGCGGTTGCACTGATAGGTTGCAATCTGAGAGGCAAATCTGGGTCTTTGGTTTGGATCCAAAGACACAGAATTTTAGAAGAATCTCACCACTTTCAGTGGACTTTGCATAAGACATTTTTCTTTAAGTGCAAAGGGAAAATGCTCTTGTCAGCTGCCAGATAGGCAATGATTAAGATAGTCATGTGCTCCAAGAGCAATAAAGCAATGCCTCTGACACTTACCTGAAAATGCATGCATGTTACAAAGAGAGGGAGAGGGGATGTATATAGAAGCTCAAGAAATCGGAAGTACTTTTACCATTTAAGTTTAAAAAATAAACAAAATTAAGCCTAAAATAGAGTTCTGTTTCTACATAGTGTCTTAACAAAGAAATTGTGAAGATCCTCTTTGTTGTATTTTTTTAAGAGGAATGAGGCACCAAATTTTTAGAATTTGAAAAGGCAGAAAACCAGATTTAGTACACAAATTCAGAACATACTTATGTCAACCACATTTGTTTATATTTACCGAGTAAAATCACTTGAAAAAAAATAGATTCCTTATGTAGATCTTCACAGAAGCAACTCCTTACCATTCAATATGGGTTCAAAAGCAAGCAAAACATAATTGAAAACATTATATAAGTAACCAGATTATAATGTACAGGTCACTTTATGCAATGCTGTTACCTAGAGGGCACTCTATTAAAAGAGTATTAATAGTGACAAGACACTGAAGAGTCACATTTACCACAATGCATTTAGGACACATACATACATTAAACTAACATGATTCACTATTTGCACTGTCAGCACAATACAAATTCTAGAAGAATGCACTGGTGCATAAGTATAATAAATTCATAATTTTATAGTGTAAATACTAAAATGAGTTTTATGGGGGGAAAAAGATCAGAAAAATATTCTCTTGCATGCATTCTAAAAGCTAGCCTTCTCTTAGCAATGAAGATAAATCCTCTGGGACCTACACATTCTATTTGTTCTTTTGTTGGTTCAATAGGTTACTTTGAACAACATGGACTGAATGAACAGTATGCAACTTTAGTAAAACAAAACTAAGAACAGTGTGGAACTTTAGTAAAAGATTTTTGAGGTAGAGGTCTCAAGGAATCCAGGTCCCATGAAAAACTTGAGAAATACAGATTTTACAAAGAATGGATACTACTACTACTACAGTCTCCCTCATAGCAGAAGATATCTAAAAAGTTAAAAGAGGTTTACATAGCCTCTGTGAATCTTTATGAGTGTGTTTAAACAACATTTGAGGGTGTGGTCAGTTTTTATTATCAGAAATGTTGTCAGCTGAATAATCACATAGATATAGAGTGAACTTTCAATCTTAACTGTGAGAAATAGACAAGTTTAATCAAGATCCTTTTTCTTCCAGTCCATCTCTAAAACTGGTAAGACAGAAATTAGTGTTTTAAAAATTAAAATTTATAAATTTACAATTATAAAGTTAGACTATTACATTTTGCTAATTCTAAATATTTTCATTATATTCTTGAAGCAAAACACCACTCATATGGAACACCTGATATAGAGCTGACATGAGGAATGGAAGCATAAACATTTTGAGGTATGATTTTTATCAATCAACTACTTCAAAAAAGAACAACTGTGAATGACCTCTTAAACCAAGCTAGCTAATTTTTTTAGAGAGCATCCATGTCAAGAAGGACTGCTTACAGGGATTTTCTCCTTTTAAAAGAACCAACGATTCTTTAAATGTAAGTCAGACTTGTGCTCACAGTATTTCTTACTGCTATTGTTTCTCTCTCCCTCTTTTGCTGTGCTGACTAATTTAGTATCAAAACCTATGATCAGGCAACACTTGCTTAGTGTTAACACAAATTAACTCAGCTGCAACCTCAAATCTTAGAGCTCCTGAATTTGCACAATGCTGTTTTCTTTTGGACAAAGACACTTGTGTTTTCAAGCTACACATGATTCTGGAAGACATCTAGGGCTCAGTTTCTATTAAAAATAAAAAAAATCAGCTAAGTCTTAATGGATTTCAATGCACAGGAAAAGACATGTAAATCTCAGCCAGTGCAGCTGTGACACCAGAATAGTTGTTCAAAATGTAAGTTATGCAAGCACAGAAGGCTCAGAAGATGAATGATAAAGGGAACTGTAGATCACCACTATATTCTGGTGACTGTGAAATATAGTTAGGTGATAGCTTGAAGCAGGAATATTTTTTTCTGTATATCATAAAGGAGATATTTCTCTGGAGAAAACTTAAGTATTATTTTGAATAGATATCAACAGTTTCTTAAAGAAGTCAAACTTTCTCATCCCCTCTCCAAGAAAAGATACCACATAAAATACTCTTGAGGAGAAGCCCCCTGAAATCTTAGTGTAATCATAGCATTTAAGGACTATGGGTAGAAAAACACAAAGGCAACAACTCTCTTTTGCCCCTTTTTCATGTTTTGGAAGGCCATAGAATACCTATTACCCATCTGAAATAACTCCAAGTTGTTGATGGACATATCCATGACACTTCAACTGACCTATATACTGTATGTATTACCCTTAAGCCAATGTAAGTTAGCTTCATTTAATCCTTTTTGTTGAGTGCTACACTAAGTCAAATAGTACCTAGAGAAGACTTAGAGCTCTAATAACTCATTCTGGCTCACCTGTTCTGCAGGTACTCAATCAGAATATCTTTTAGGACAGTGACAAGAGAAAGAACTGTGACTATAATACAAATAGGTTTTAGTCTAACTAGTAGCAGAAAACCTATGTCTGGGTACCAAGATTTTCATGTTATCAGTTATGACTTTTATTTTCCAGCTGGACTTCTAAGACCATGTCCAGGCAGCCATACATCCACCACTGCTGTTGGTATCCAAATTCCCTCTTTTGTATCTCTGATAGCGAATGCAAACTTTAACTATCAATTGCTTTGAAAACGTAGAAGAAAAATAATCTGAGAAAAATAGGAGTGAATAAAAGACTTGCAAAATGCATGAAAAAATGATGTAGTGGTTTGTTTGTTTTAAATATCCTAAAATAAAATGCAAAACTCAAATTCATACAACATGGATCCAATCTTTGGATTCACCGTGCATCCAGAGCTATATTTTTTCATCTTGTTGGGTGCTTCTGTGTGTTGGTTGTTTGTTGGGGATTTCTTGTTAAGGTTTCTGTTACTGTTTTTTGTTTGGTTTTGTGGAGGTTCTTTTGTGTTTGTTTGGGGGTTTTTTTGCTGTTCTTCTTAGTTTTTTGTTGGGGAAGAAGGTTTGTGTTGATTTTTTTGTGCCTGTCATCTTTCTTGAGAAAAAGTTTTCAAGTTGTGCCGAAACCCTCTCATGCTGAACTGCATGACAATGGCAGGTGCTACCACAGAATCCAAAGACAGTCATGCATACACCCTTTTCTGGATTTCATTCCTACTTTCACTTGGAATTACATGCAGATTAAAAGGAATTGTTTTGTCAAAGTGACAGAGTGCTCCAAAGCATTTGGATATTCCTGCTTACAAATGTGAAGAGACATCACTTTCCAGAGAGGCAGAAAGAATGGAAACTAATAGAGCATACAGATCTCTTGTACAGTGGGAAAGGGTTTGGTTTAATAGGGGTTAATAATTTCCCTTGTAAAGGTAAAAAACTATTGTCACACCAGAATTTTCAAGTTGGGTAAGAGGGAAAAGAATGGGACACATCTCATTTTGTAAAATAACCTAAGAAAACATAACATGCTGAAGAAGCAGTAGATCCAGAAAGGCATTGGTCTCTCAATGGAAAGTGAAAATTATAACCTTAAATTTTTACATCTCTGTAGTAAGAACCATCCTTTCAGTTATATCTCTGGATATTACCTAGCATAATCACACACATAACCAGATAATTAGATTCACTATTTCTTTGAAAAGAGACACATTGTGGCAATAATGTCTGCTAGGAAACAAATAGCTTCCTTGCAGTTTTTTAATGCTCAAAGTACTATCTTTACTTCTATGAAATAAAGCGAGAAGTTGGAAAAAGCTGATAACACTAGGTTTTTCCAGCCTGAAAGAAGAAAAAGGGAAAGACTGAAAGACAAGAAGGTGTGGGGTGATTTATTTAGTCTGGGAATTAATGATCTAGCTTCACACTCTAGAAAGAGGTACTTTCTTATCTCCAGAAAATGGACATAAATTTAATGGTCCTATAATCAGCTATGGGTGTCTCGACTCTATGGCATTTCACCTAAGAGCAATGAGAAATTTAAACAATCAGAAGCATTTTATGCATTGAATGAAGAGTGTGAAAAAAACCTAATGAAATTACTATTTTGAGAAAGAATTATTCACTTAAACAATGACTGGTTAGTAGGCACTTCTTCAAAGGGAAAGTCAAAGATATATATATAAGCAAAATGGGAAAGATATTGGGAGGTATAGAGAAACCTATGGTACGACACTACTGAACATTTGTAAGGTTTACCTTGAACTCTGAGAAAGACGCAGATCAGCTGCAGACTGCAGAAGATGAAAATAAAAATGTTCAATAACTACAGAACATGACATACAAGAAGCAGCTGGGTTTTTTTAGTCTATGAAGAAAACTGTAGACTGACATAACAGCATTCACATCAGAAAAAGCATATGACACAGCAAAAAGAGGGCTGTATTTTTTGCCTGCTGTGAACAATGAAATCACCGACAAAATTACTTGCTTTGCATACAGAAATATTCAGTTTATTAATGATTATATGGGAAGGTTGTAGAGTGTCTAGTGCTGGAAGTAACTCAACAAACATCTGCCAAGACTGACACAAGCACACTATCACTGCTTTCATAAGAGGGGTAAAACAGAGGACCTTTCAATATCAGCCCATCTCAGTTTTCTGTGAACTCATGAATAGCTGAAAAACATTAACAGGATCATTGCAAGAATTTTCCTTCAAGTGCAAGATCAACCCATTATCTCAAATATGTAAACTATTAACATTTGTTGAAATAGGTACCTGTAAATCTGACAGTTCTTAAAAGGTTGGAAAGATGGGAGAAGCAATATATAGACATGTACATGTAAAAAATGAACCTGCAACAGCAATGCATGCAATGGATGTAAAAAAAGAATTACTTACAGTGAGATACTGGTTATAGTTAAACTCTAACTGCATACTTGGAATATAATTTCTGCCATTCAAACTGAAAGCCTACATTAAGTTCAGAATTTCAGTGACTTCTTAGCTTTTAGATGCTACCCGTCTATGGATACATTCTGATACATTGTTTTAAACTGCCATATACAATTTGAAGTTGAGAAGAAACTTACAAGAAGTTTCCTCTTTGATTTCACAGGGTAATGATTTCCAAAGAATGAATGGCGATTTAGTAAAAAAAATACTTGCAAGGTTATCCCTGAATATTAACAGTTTAAGAAAATGTTAACAGCACTCAAGTCTCAGAAAACACTTACTAAACCAAATTCAGCAGTGTTACAATAAATTCTGTGAGCAAAGACCTTTACAGCTTCTTCATGGTTTTTTGTTAGTTGGATTTTTTCCTAATTCTTCTACTGTAGAGTTAGCAGTACTATTTTAGGGCAAAATAGACAAATATTTCCCTTAGGTATTGTTTAATGAACCTCCCCAATCATATTCATTGTCTCAGCAATTTACCTTTTCATAAATCTGTGTACGAGAAACTAAGACATATTTCTAAACCTTGCCTCAATTCTTATCAGTTAAATATGAAGATTGTACATACAGCTGCTACGCCTGTTCTGATCTCTCTGCTTCCTTATGTAGCATATTCAGCTGCTTTTTGTGCATATGAAATATGTTTGATCAGTAAGAAACAATGAAAAATCAGAAAAAGGTTTTCTAAATTCACTTCACATGCTAAAGCATGAGGTGCATGTAATAATGGAATGAAGATTGTGACCACAGCATACAAACCACAGCTAAGACAGAGCACACATGTGAAGTATCTATGAAGATAAGATCCTTCACAGGAATTCAGAATAACTGTGAAAGGGAACTCAGCTCACATGACCAGACACAGCAGTTAGTACCAGTTTTAGTCCTCTGCTTATACTTAATAAAAAAACCCCAAACAACAACAACAAAAAACCCAAAACCAAACCAACAGGCTTCTGGAGAATGTGTGTCCTCTGCTACATACCTAACAAGGAAAAGGGACCAATGGAGAAAGTATGAAATCCTTCTTTATCTAACACTGAAATTCAGTTTTGGGAGTTTCTTCTCACCAAAGAACTGCTTTTTAGGTAAGGAAGAACTCGGAGTAGGTCTTAAAACAGCAAGATGGAATTATGAGGTGAAAACTTCTATAAGAATAAAAGGCTAAAAGTTTCTTGAGCAAAAAGAAATTAAAGGGCACCATCTCTTCCCCTTTCCTCGTATTTTCTAAAATCTGAGGGCATCAGCAGAATTACTCATTAATAGAGTCTGAATAAATATAGTTTAAAATGTGCTCTCATTCCTTACATCTCCCCTACTGCTGTCCCAGACAGGTTATGACAAAGTCAGGAGTTTAGAGTGGATGCTCCCTGTGACTGAGAGTCTGGAAGAGAGCAAAGAATGAAAAATAAATGGAGTACTTGCTGATCCACTAGTATGAAAGCCAAGGAAATTAGAAAAGCTCCTTGAGAAATGTCACAGCTTTCTACTATCTGAGGGAACCACTTTGCATTGGATTTGAAGTATGTGTAAAAGATCGCATAACACCAAACCTTGCTAAAAAGAAAAAATAAAAATCATAGGTTATTTGAACTACTTATTCTCTAATAGGAGAATCTCTTACTTTACACTGATAGGTTGGGAAGTACTTTGTCAGCAGTAACAAGAAAGTCTGAGAAATGCCGAATTTTTTTATACAAGGCATGAATATACATATACATTCACTGATACAAAAATTTTGAAGGTAAGCAAGTGATAAGTGATCATATGTTTTCTAATACATTTGGTTTTGCTAGAGAAAATAAATGAAAAATCTTCCCGGAAGAGTATAGTGGGTTTTATTATTCATAGAAAAAAGAATAATAGATCTACATGCATAAGTCATGAAGAAATAATCCAAACATAACACACTGGTACTTGTGTTCCAATCAGAAAAAGTCAGGAACATAGAGTTCATTGTGTATTTTATTGTTAGGAGGTCATTTTACTCAGTTAAATCTGACAGTCTAAAATACTATTCAGCCAATATTCTCACTAAGAAAAATATTACTAACTGTTGTTGGTACTTGTCCTACTGTAAAGTATTATTGTCTATGTGAAAATCACAGAAAATCTTTGATGTCTGGGTTCAGGTTTTAACTAAAAATTCAGTTTTCCAATTCATACGCCTACGTATCTATTAACCATTCATTCATGGTAGTAGTTCAATGTTTAAGAGAAAATAAGTACTATGGTCAATTTTCAAGAGTGACTGAGTAAATAAAGTTCACCCATCTTGATTACAGGCAATTCATCAGCTAGATTATTTTTTCTTTTACCTACAGATGGGACTTTGTATATGCAGTCCTGATTGCCAGGTACATATTGCTTCCTAAAATTAGTCTACATTCCTGCTGATGTCCATCAACAGATTTAAAGATTTAGATAAAGTATGACTTAAACTCTCTTAATGGCAGTTGTGAGCTACAGTTTTTATGAACCAATGAAAGTGCAAGACTTATCTTCAAATGTAAATACTTGCCATACATTTATTTCTTTCCTTTATAGCTGTGTTGACATTGGATGTAAGAATAAACTTTGCTTTGACTAGAGTCCCATAGGCATGATTATGACAGGATTTACTGCCTCACATGAAACACTGAAACATCACTTAAGGAATCCTGAACTAAAGATTTTAGTATAAATAATATAACTGCTGGATATTCAAACACAAATGCAGATTTTCAGAAGTTGTGTCTTTTATTCTTTTATAATAGAATCATAGAATGGTTAGGGTTGGAAGGGACCTTAAAGCTCATCAAGATCTAATCCCCCTGCATGGGCAGGGACACCTCCCATTAGACCAGGCTGCACAAGGCCTCATCCAACCTGACCTTAAATATCTTCAGGGATGGGGCATTAATGACCTCCCTGGGCAACCTTTTCCAATATCTTACTGCCTTCATGGTGAAGAGTTTCTCCCTGATATCTAACCTAAACCTACCCTCTTTCAATTAAAAAACATCACCCCTTGTTCTATCACTACCCTCTCTGGTGAAAAGCCCCTCCCCAGCTTTCCTGTAGGCCCCCTTCATGTACTGGAAAGCCCCTATAAGGTCTCCCCAGAGCCTTCTCTTCTCCAGGTTGAACAGTCCCAAGTCTCTCAGTCTGTCTTCATAGCAGAGCTGCTCCAGCCCTTTGATCATCTTTGTGACCCTTCTCTGGACCCTCTCCAACAGGTCTGTATCTTTCCTGTGCTGGGGGCTCCAAAGCTGTACGCACTATTCCAGGTGGGATCTCACAAGAGCAGAGGGGCAGAATCCCCTCCCTCTCCCTGCAGGCCATACTTCCTTTTGATGCAGCCCAGGATGCTATTGGGCTTCTGGGCTGTGAGCATTCACTGACAGCTCATGTTGAGCTTCTCATCTACTATCACTCCCAAGTCCTTTCCCTCAGGACTGCTGAGGATCCATTCTGCCCCCAGCCTCTATTTGTGCTTGTGGTCGCAGTGACCCAGATGCAGGACCTTGCAATTGGCTATGTTGAACTTCAATAGGTTGGCATGGGCTCACCTCTCCAGCCTGTCAAGGTCCTTCTGGATGGCATCCCTCCCCTCCCACCCTCTTAGGTGCCAACCACACCGCACAGGTTGGTACTGGCAGCAAATTTCCTGAGGACACACTCTATCCCACTGTCCATATCTCCAACAAAGATGTTAAAATGTTTTGTTGCTTGTGGGGCTTTTTTGCTTTTTGTTTCTTTGTTAACCTCAAGAAACATAAATAAGTAACTGACATATTATAATCCAGAAATTAAACACTATAAAATTACAATTTGAAGCCACACAACCCAAGAAACAAATCATTAGTTTCATTAGTTTTCATAATTCTAGGGCAGACTAATCAATTGAATTTGGTTTGACATTCAGAATGGATTTGACTGAAGTCTTTAATTTAAGCATAAATGTAAGGTTCATTTGACCTAGTATTAAGAAAGTAAGTCATAAAGCAATAATTTCAGAAAAAATTAAAAATGCAGCTCCTGGAAATGGAATCACTAGAAGGAAGAAAATGGGGAAAAAAAAACCCCAAAAATGCAAAAGAAGAGTTTAAATTTTTCAACAGTCAGTTTCAGAATGTACATAAACTTCAGATTAGTTGCTGATATCAATAAAAAAATTATTCGATGGACTTAATTACAGACATAGTGCATTATCCCTCACCCCCAAATCTTGGCATGAACTACAACAAATACAATAGAATAGATTTTTCCTTCAGTTAATGGATATTGGTTTTTTGCTTAAAGTCGTCAGGTATATTCACGACCAGATGGAATTTAGACAAAAAGACAGTTTCACTAGGTCAATGAATTTTTTGAATTTCAGTACCATTAGGAAGAGTTTATGAATTCTTTATTTTTTCCATTACACTGAGAGATTTTGTCAACTACTACAGAAAAACAATCAGACTTACAGAATACAGCAAGTTATTTATTTCCATTTCTGCTGATAAGTGGTGTTACCCAGTCATTAGCATATTAATTATGCTGAGATCTGCTGACATGAGTGGAAGGTCTGCAGTGTTTCTGTGGGCCTACTATTCCCTATTTTGGGGATTATTTTAATCAATTCTTTTTTGCTTTGCTTTTATTCCTGAAACTTGCCACTTCAGCTATTTGGACACTGGTTTTGAAGTACACAGCACACTTATTTGCAAGATTAAGTACCCGATTAGCCAATAAATGTTAACACAAGATATTATAGTCTGCAAATTAATGTATTCTGGTACCTGAAAGTAATGACTTTTTGTATTTCTCTTATTTTTCAGGCGATGTGCAACTCTAATGGTGGCAACATACTGTCGGCTATAAAATGAAAATCCATCCTGAACATAAAAAAAGAAGCTTACCTGACCGTCCATCCCGTTGGAAATCCACATGGTACCATTCACCATCATTCACCTTCTTCTGCAAGGCTTTTATTTTTATAGTACCTGATCCCATGTCTAACAGTAGGTACAGGTGGCCATCAAGCATCTCAATGGCAAAGAAGTCCACCTTCACCATTGGTGGGTGTTTGGCATCTTTTTGGTGTCTGGGCTTTCCGTGACTGAAAAGAATCAAGCCATTTGGCTCAGTTGTACGAAAATCAAATGATATTGAGCCTGTTTTCTTGGCATTCCACTTTGGCAATGAGATGAAAGACTCCGGTGTTTCAAATGTGATTGGATCGAGGGTTGCAACATTCTCACATTTAAATGCTACAACCCCATGAATCTTCATTTTAGGATCTCCTTGCTTGGCAAGTCGAGATAACTCCAACCTGACATCATTATTTTTATATACAACCTGCAAACAAAGTTGAGAAGTTACTAAGAGCAACTTGAATATTTTAATCAGATATAATCCTGGAAAAGCATATTTAAAAGATAGTAATGATGACATATGAATATGATAATTTACATCCAAGAAAATTAAATAACTATTTTAACAGACTAATAATTAAATAATAGTTTTCATTTGGAACAAAGTTGTTCCAAAAATATCTCTAAAGTTAATTCAAACAATCTGAAAGAATCTGCACATAATTTATACTATCAGTTGCAATTTAGCTTGTGTGGCCTTGATACCTTAAAAGACATCACAGAGGTTCTACTGTGTTAGAGAACTTTTAGATTACTTCTTTGTTTAAATCCTTGGTCACTGTCTTAATTCTTCTGTTCATGTACAGAAAATATAACAAGGTCAAATACTTTATAATTTAGCATCTTTTCAGTTTATCCTTGGGAATGAGGAACAGTAGCATCTATGGTTATCCTGAACCTATCAAACAGGTCATAGAGAAAAAAAAAAAAACAAACCACAAAACTGGGACAATCTTCTGTTCAATAGAACAAAAATGTAAACACTTAGGTATTTTGCCTGAAGTCTTTCCTAATAAAAATTGAAGATAATATTAGTTTTAAGTCCAATTGACCTCCACAGCAAATATTCTTAATATTCTTGCTTTAAATCACATATCTAGTCTCTCCAGAGAAGTCTGTCATGATACAATGGTGTCCCAGGATTCTAGTCTTTACTAGTAGATTCTCAAATTGCAACTATTTCTGTATTGTCCAAAGACTGCTTAAATGAAGCTCCTCAACAGCAAAGGTGTGCACAAATGTTTTTTCAGTATTTTTGAGTTAGAAAGTGCTTAATGAATAATTAAAGTAGACTTTCTGTATTCATTTCCTCTGAAGCCTGTTTTGGAAACATGGCCCCAGTCTGCAAACTGAACTAATGCACATATACACAGTCTAAGATGATATGACCCATAAGTGATAGTTCCTATTGAAAAAATGAGGTTGAAAGATATCAGAATACAGGAGAGATGATTGATAAAGTGACAATTTTTTACTATACGAATTCTGTTATTTCAAATTATATTATCCACCCAGCAAATTGCATCATAAGCCACAGCAGAATTATTCTATTAAAAATGTGTTTCAAAGGCTAATAAATAAGCCTATTTCTCCATTTTATTCCAGAGTTCAGTAAAAATACCACTTTTTCCACTGGAGTTGTGTCTGGAATGACAACAAATAAACATTGCTGTAGATTCCTGACAGTAAAAATTATACTTCACTACAGAAAGGCAGATAACAGGTACTGCCTTCCTCAAGACATCAGAAGTTATTAGAATTGGACAAAGTTGTAATCTTAGAGAATAAGGATACATATTTGCAGTTTTAAAGTACCTCTGTAACACTACAGAGATTACTATTTTGCAAAGGAATTTAGAAGAGTACTGAAAAATAAGCACATACAAGTAATTTCCCATTGAGGTGACATTCTGTCTTTAGAGTAAAGAAAGCCAAAAGGCAGAAATATGCAGGAAGAAGCTAGTAGCCTAGAAGGCAATATTACTTAGAGGTGTCAAGTCTCATGAAACTTTGACTGCTTTCTATGGTAAGAGGAATTTTGGATAGCTTCCACTTCTTTTGAAGGAATTACAGGGGGCATCGTTCCTACAATAGACTGTGAAGTATTAAACAAGCTAGAAGATATGATTTTAAAAAGGAACAAATGGGCTTGCATTAGAATTAAATCATGCTCTCAACAATGAAACTAATTAGGCAACAAAGAACATAAGGAGAAAATATTCTTTAATTGCCTATTGAACAAAATTATGTACTAGGACAATACAAATAAACATTCAAAGAGAATGTGTTGCTTATGAACAACTCCCAAAATGTCTGATATTCATGAAAACTGGTTGAATAATAAACTTAGTATTTAATAGCTATGATAAGAAAACGTAACAGATAAAAGGAGAGGTAAGCTTTCCTTTATAGCTAAAACATCTCTATATGCTTTGAAGTAATTTGTGAATTCAGAAACAATAATTTTAACAAATATAGTTCAAGGACCTGACGGACAAATTGCAAGCAGGAATCCTGACAGTATTTTTCTTGCTAACTCGCCACCAGCTCTGTCGAGTAGCTTAATATATAATATACCAGAAAAAAATTGCTACAGCACTTTGGTACGAGTAACAAATATTAGGAGTTTTATGCCACCAGTGTCAAAACATTCTTGGAATCCCTGAATATTTTATATGAAATTTTCTTATTTCAGTATTCCACAATTAAGACTTCATAGTTACTAATGCACAAAGGACTGGATCTTCTTACATTCATTGTGTGCAGACAGAATAAGTTCTATATATTTTAGAGTGTTTATGTTGTAAGTTTTAGGCTATTTACATTCTTTTAATATTACAAAGTTGAAAATCTGGAACTGAATTATGATGTCTAATTAGTATTAAAATATGAATTAATACTGAAAATCACAATTGAAAAGAACTATTAACTCTTTACTGAACACAGCTGGGATTTGGAAGCCTGTTTCCTGGTGTTATTCTGAGATTCTTGTTTCCCTGTCCAAGAAAGATGTACTCAGCCATCTTTGAAGAACACCGAAAAGAAAAGCAGTATTTTCACGAAAAGTAGTCATTAAATTTCAGGAAAAGAACGGAACAGCAAGGAATAATTCTGAGACTAATATCTGCTTTATAACTCATGGAGGTATATGCTTCAGAATTGCTAACTTCTAGATACAAATAATTCAGTCATTTATTATTTTCTAAGGATTCTGCCTTTAATTTTTTTCTTTGCTCTGGGTACATAAAGACAAACATGCTTTTAATACAGTTTATAGTATCCATTTCTATTTCCACCAAAGACACCTAACATATCATTCTTTAACATTAACTCCATCCATTCTCCCTGACAGAGACATGGATCCTCAATTAGTCAAGTGAAATTAATTATCAAGGGAGAAATATTTCAATCACATTCATCTTTGCTCTTACCCAACATAACAGACAGTGTCTTTGCACCATTCTGTGCTTACCTAGAACATCTACTGGGATGGCCACAGTAATCAGTTGCTTACTCTTGCACTCATTCTCATACCTGACTGACAACAATATAATTTTCCTGTGCAGGAAACTGCCAGCCCTCAAGGAACTGTATTGTGCTATAGAAAGCACCTTGAATTTGTCTTCTGTTCACTTTATTCTTTCCTCGTAATATGAAGTAAGCTTCAAGGCCTCAGTCTTTAAAATATATAAGTAGTCATTCTTGGAAACTACAAAAGCTCACCTAAACTCTCAAGAAAAAAAGGAGCAGTTAGCACTGCCCTCTAGAACATGTAATTGAGCTATCTAAAGGAAGGAATACATTTCTTTTCCAGATAAGAAGAGACCTACATATAATTTTACAATCAAGATATGAACTCCCTTTGCTAACATCTAGGACAGCCACATGCTTGGTAACTTATAGTATCACAGTTCTGAGTCTTAACAAATAAGTCCAGCTAAGCAAAAGTAGAACTAATTAAGTTTAAGCTCAGTGTTTTCTTTATCATGGTCTTGGAGTACAAGCAAACTTTAATTCATGCTTTCTAATTATATATCATGTATATAATTTTCTGCAAGCCAGGAGAAGCCTAGTGTGCAATGAACTCTACAAATGGATTAAGAATTCACTACAGATCTTGACAGTCATCATGGCAGGTGCCTTCAACAACCAAAAAAAATTAACAGAACAGCCAATTAAAGCATTTTAATAATTTGGCAATGTATAAGTGTATGAATGACTTGAGAAAAAGTGAAGGAGAACAGAGGAAATTTACTACTGGTATTAGAGATGTATCTTAAATTTACAATAGTTCAAACATCAAATAAAAAGGCCAATATAAAAAAAAAACAAAAAACTTAATATCAACAAAACCCAGAAGTTCTCTCTACTGGCCCTGTCCAATTAAATTGAAAACCAAATCATGGAAGATGTGAAAGAATTCAGGTTTCAACTAGATTTGCATTTCAAAGTGAAGCCCTTTACACATTTAAGATTTCTTTTTGTCTTTTGTATATCAAATGTTATTAGGGAAAAAAATGGCATTACTCTTGAACATTTCAGAGTATTGACCAACCCTGCCAGCAACAGCCTTTCAATCACTGTGATTTAACACCTTTGAATTACTGTGAAGCACTTCTTTCAAATTACTTTATATTATTAAAAAAAAAAAGAACGTTAAGGAGCCAATCATATCACCTAAATCTCAGCATCTATGCTTCCTTGAGAATCATGGACAAACCAGTAGTTCAGAGCACCTACATTATGATCTTGCTCTGAAGAGCTTGTCTATCTACCTAATAGGAAGAAGAGGAAAAAATGCTTTTCTGAATGCAATTTGAATAAATGGATTAATCCACTCTCCAAATATGCTGAAAAAATTAATTATATGGCTCCTTATGTTTCCATAAAGCTGTATTTTCTTATTTTCATGAAACCTGGATCACCTGCCATTAACAATGCCATTAAAACTGGCAGTTAATTTTCTAAAATGGAGACTGGTATCATCAGAAATGGCTCAGGTAGATGCTGATAGCCTGATAGCAATTTTATTCTGAACAGTGAAGTCAGGGGAAGTCAGCACAGAGATGTCAGAAACTGTAGCAATGGGACTTACAGTAAGTGAAGCCTGAAGCAATTTCATCAGCTTTCTTTAACAGCCACTAGGATTTTCACACTCAATAAGAACTCCTTGGTGCATAGAGGATCACATTCCCCAGAAATCCAAATGTAAAACTGACCATTGAGGGTTATTATGTTTTTTTTTTACTTGCTGAATAGTTTTGAACAAATCCATGAATGTCAGCTCCTCACAGGAGACTTGTCTCTTGGCTAATATGCCTCAATTCATTTCAAAGCTCCAAAATGAATATATGAATGAACACAATAAGCTACAGATAATTTACATAAAAGTTAAGGAGCCCCCATTAAAATGTTTCCAACGGAGTGTATTTCTGTGAAAAGCACACAGTATGAAGGACAACAGCTACTCAGGCCCCTAGGACTATTCAACTTTACAAACTAGTCTGATTTTCTGAACACAGAGAACAATCTATTTGCTCCAAGGAAACAATTTATTTGTCCTCAAATTAAATGGTTTTATTTTCCTAGGGTGGATATGGGCTCATGTGTAGTGGGGGGGTGTGGGGAATTCAGAAAGGGGATTGTTTTGCACACCAAAACAAAACCTGACTGTTACAGAGTCCTGCTGGGAGATAAGCCTCAGGACAGCAGAAGTTTTCCATGATACACATGTTTAAACTTCTGGAGAAAACTACCACATGTGCATTATTTTAGATCAGTTAATGTGGTCTGGGAAACTGCTTTGTAAGTTTCAGCTCAGAAAAAGCATGAATTAATAATAGAGCTAGGGAAAAACAAAACAAAACAAAAAAACAGAGTATGTCTAATTAACTACAGGGGATACACATTCCATGGAATTCTTATCTGGGAGTTTCACATTCTCCTGACTCTTCTTCCTATTCACCCTGAGCATCCAAAACTGTGGAGCAGAAATAGAGTACACTCATCTCTACATGCAGTCTAGTAGAATCAGACTTAGATCTCCCATGATGACAGAAGAAATCCATATGAGGGCTATTGATTGTTCAAGAACAAAGGAGCACTAAACACTACTTAGGTTATCCAGCAGAAGATTAAAAGGGGTATTTGATAACTGGAAATATGTAATATGGCTTATTAGATCTGTCCCCTCTCATGGCAGTGGTTTTTGAAAAACACGAGATTGACTTTTTTGAAGTTAAGGTATCATTCATACAGCATGATTATATATTTTGCTCAATTGTTTATAGCTTTAGAGGTAACAAGTATATCTTAAAGTCATAAAAACTCTCTGCAGAGAGTTTGTTCTGTGAAGCAGAAAGAAAATAGTCATCAGAATAATTTTTGCTTTTAGAAGCCAGGTTAAGTAATCCAGGATCTTGGAATTAACCTCCATCTGAATGCCCCACAGAGAACTTAACTTCTTGCTTCTCTGTAAAATTGATATACCAGTTCTTCAGAAACTTTCATGAAGACTGAAGTTTGCATTCCTATCACTGGGTTCAGTGGAGCTTCATCCAAAGTAAATCATATTTACAGATACAATTCCTTTAGGGTTTCACCCCACATGCATTTTCTTTTTAAGGAAGATGACAGCCATTATGACAAAGTGAGTATGATATTCTAACTTCATAGTATGCAAATACAGAGTACAGAGCAAATTTGCCATTCAAATAGAAAAATAAAATGTAGTCAATCTGGTCAAAAAGATACTCAGTAACATGCGAGCTTAAACAATACCTCTCAATGTTAAAATGCAAGTGTAATATACTATGTTGTGACAAAATACTTGGCTAGTGCTTTAATGCCACATGGAATGGCTGATGAGAGCTGATAAATATGTCATGTTTGTTGTTTCTGTAACTAAGCAACATGAACATTTTCTGCATTTATGTGTCTTAATATTACAGGATGTATTTTTAAAACATTTTTAAAACTTTAAAACTTCTGTTCACAGAAAACTGACATACTTAATGCAAACAAATACATGTTCTATTTAAATTGCTTATTATTATCATACCCCTGAAGATCCTAGGAAGACAAATAGATATTAAAAAAAGGTAAAAAATTAGAATAATGATATGGAATCCCACTACAAAAATTGATGGCTCACTGCAGGTCTATCGCAGACCTGAAAAGTGATACTGCCCTACCCACAAACAATGATGTTTTAAAAGAATGACAAAAAGCAGAACAACAAAGAGATCACAATTTGTTAGAGCAGAGATGTCTTAATTACTCTAAGTCAATAAAAATGTTGGTAATGGTTACATAAAGCTGTAGAAACTAATCCAGTACCACCAGAATCAAAGTACAAATAATATCATGAATGTTACAGGGCACTGTTTTGGAAAACTTTATACTTGCTTTTCTTTAGATTCCCTGTTCAGTAGTGGGAAAGTCACCTCAATGTCATGCATCAGTCACCTATTTGCAGAATGAATACATTTGTGACAGCTGACCTTCTGGGCAAACTAGACCCTTCTGCTGGAGTTGTGAATGCTGATCTAAGGACTATTTGTTTGTCTCTCCTCTCTCCCACTTTGACTGCCTGAATAGAGACATCTAAAGAGTATGCCAGAGAGTGACTTTTTATGTACTATGTTATTGGCATATAATTTAGCATGTTATATTAGGAGAAGTTAGAAAAAAAATAATTTTTTTTTGAGAACCTTGATAATGAGATTAATATGTTTTTCACTCTGATGTGGACACAAGTCTCTTGAAGACCTTTTTTCCCCTATTCAATAGACTATTTTGTTATTCTTTGCATGTCCTGCTGTCAGCTGTGAGACTGCTAAATGTCTCTGACTGTGGTTGCTATGCTTTCTGTTTCAAAAAGCGGTTCAAGTTTTGCTTTTTTTTTTTTTTTTTAACTGACCATGGCAAAGACTAATAGAAATTTCTTGGCAACATCTAAATTGCAGAATTGAAGAACAAGTTAGTTCCACAGAAGGTCAATTGGCTCCCCGGTAGAAATAAAGCCTTTATCAAGACATAAATCACAAAACAAAACCAACAGAAACAAGAATCACCCAAAGGAAAACAAAATGTATTACATGAGGCAAAAGCAGCTTCGCATTATTATATGAAGGCTAAGGAAAAAAACTAATTTTATGTCCCAGTGACTGGGAAAAAGAAAAGGCTACCAGAAACTCAATTGTGCTGGATTTCATCTCTTTACCTCCCCTTTCTTTCCCAGTACAGTAAGAGTTACCAAAGACAACTCTGCAGAAAAGTCAGACACATGCTATCTTTCCTCTTTCCCCATTAATCATTCCTGCTCAAGATGAAACACAAGAAATGTCCAGGGACTAGAAGAAAGAGTCACTATAAAGGAGAATATAGTAATTACTGGTTTAAGGTTCAAGCCTTCTTTTGTTAGCATAACAGTCATTAAATGCTAGATTTATTCAGTCTTAAGCTTTAAATTCAAAAAGGTCAAAATACAGAAACAAAGTATGAGAAAACGTATAAATAATAAAAACGAATGCTCTAAGGAACATCCCAAGTCAAGTTCATCTAAAAGCAATGTGACACACGTACTTTAAAACTGAGCTATCTTTATTTAGGGTAGGAGTTGTATGTGAGAAAAATGGAAGTGGGTCAGAAAAAGAGCAAAAGAATAAACCTCAAATTAAACAGAAAACCTAAAATTTACCCAGTACAGATCTGAAGACAAACTAACAGAAACTCGCTTTAAAAAAATCCAAAACAGTTACCAATATATTCAGTCCTAAATGTCTGCAAGTATTTGAAGAAATGATTTTTTCCATACTAAAGTCATTAGTGAAATAAAGGAATATTTTCTGTTTCTACTACTGTAACCATTACTAATTTTCCTTCCTTCAGCCTCTCTCATCAGTATATCACTAGGTGTCAACTTATGGCTGCTAAACTTATTACTTCTCCAGACTAATAAATGCCCAACTGGCTTTTTCTTCTCTCTCAGTTGTGTAGGTTACTCTTGCATCTTGCTGAATAGATAGTTCTTGGCTGTGGGTGTTTCTGGCTTCTTTCTGCTTGAGACTCATCTGCTCCATTTCCTGATTCCTGATTTGAAAGAACCTTCTGTTCCGATGACAGGAAAGCAGCCCTCTAATCCTCGGCTCAAATGCCATGGCTATTGTGTGAATTTACAGCCAGCCTCCATGTGCATAGCACCCTTCCTTTTCAGCCCTGTTAGCTGACTATCTGTTCAGAAAAGTTGGCTACTTGTTCAAAAGCTTCCCTTCTCCCATTCTGCTAACCTATGTAGGTTAGCAGGTTTCCCATTTTGATTTTTGATACTAACAGAGTGATAATTTAGCCACTTGTTGGCTAAATTCTGCCTTATCATGACAGGTAAACAGTTATAAAGAACAGTTTAAAAAAAAAAAAAAATAAAATAATCCCACCTGCTAACTACACATTAAGTTTCTCTTCACTTGTGCAGTGACTGACAAATTCTTGGAAGTCATTTGGAAAAAAATCATTCCTACCTCCTTCTGCAATTTCCTATGAAATTTTGTATTCCTTTTAAGATACATTTTTGCTTCCAAATACTACAACTGCAGTACCTTCACATCAGTGTTTTCAAGCAATCTTTGCTTTCTCAGACACCTGTGACAATTGGAAACTAAGTTTTCTGTAGTACTTTTTCCATGCAAATTTACTGCTACAACTCCAACACAGGGAACATGGTATCAAGCTGCCACATGATTTTTAGTGGCAGCTTTTCCTTCATCATTTTTCAGTGATACAGAGAGGTAGACTTAGAGGCTGCTGGGCAGCATCTTCCTTTGCACTCTATTCTGTCCACATATTCCTTTTCTACACGATCCGTCTTTCCTGAAATGACAGGAAAGCTGCCAACATCCTAGCTTGTATCAGGATTAGTCTGGCGAGCAGGACAGGGGGAGTGATCATGCCTCTGGCACTGATATTTGGCACCAGTGAGGCTGCACCTTGAATGCTGTCTGCAGTTTTGGGCACCTCACTGCAGACATTGAGGTGCTGGAGGGAGTCCAGAAAAGGAAAACAAAGCTAGTGAAGGGTCTGGAGATCAGGTCCTATGAGAAGAATTTGAGGGAATCGGGGTTGTTCAGTCTGGAAAAAAGAGGCTAAAGGGAGACATTATTACTCACTACAACTACCTGAAAGGAGGCTGTAAAGAGGTGGGGTTTGGTCTCTTTGCCCTAGTAACAAGCAGCAGGACAAGAGGAAATGGTCTCAAGTCGTGCCAGGGGAGTTTTAGACTGGATATTAGAAGAAAATTCCTCACAGAAAGGGTAATTAAACACTGGAATATGCTGCCCAGGGAGTTATTTGAATCATCATCCCTGGAGGTGTTTAAAAGATGTATAGATGTGGTGATTAGGAACATGGTTTAAGCTCTGCACTTGGTAGAGTTAGCTTAATGGTTGGTGGAGTCAGGTTATGGTTGGACTCTTTGATCTGCAAGGTCTTCTCCAACCAGAACGACTCTGTGATTGTCATTACAATGACACAGAACAGGGATGTGTTATTTGTTTTTCAAGATTTAACATCTAATTGTAGTAAGAGAATGAAGAGAGTGTGCTTACTTAAGTATGGTGTTTAAAAGGTCTGATTCTGCTGAATGACCTCCAGACCTGGACTTAGGTGTCAGTTTAGTGCTAAAGGAATGTCAGATAATAAAATCTCCTTTTACTTCTGTACAGAGTAAGAGGACTTCAGCCTCAAGAAAAATCAATTCTTTTGACAGACAATCAAGTAAAAATATATAACAAACTTTGCCTAATAACGTTCAAGAAGAGCAGCTTGCCTGCAGCTTACTTTGAACTTTCACACAAGCTATTATTGCTTATTGAAACCTAATTCACATGCAAAGTGTAGTGTCCTACAAATATCACAGGTTTCCTAAAATACTTTTTGCTTACGTGTGTGTATCACAATAAACACACCTCTCAGAGTTTATTTGGAAGACAGTTATGAAGAGGACGAGTTCTTAGCATGCAATTAAACATTTCTTGCTTTGCCATATCATTGTGTACATCAATTGAAAATTATCAGCAATGTTCTGACATTTTTTTTTCACTTTAAAATGTTTTGCTGTTTCATTTTGTTGCTGTTTTGTTGGGTTTTTTTAATTTCAGATAAAAACTTCAACTTGAGGATGCCTTTTTATCAAGCATATTTTGAAATGTTTTGAAATATCACTGCAGAAAATTGAGCAGAAAAATAAGCTTGTCCTTGGGTAGCAGTGTAAGGCAAAAACGATTTTCTGACTATTTTCCCTAAAATACTTTGGCAGGACTATATACAGGACATGCACTGAATTATACATAAATAAAAAATCATAAAAATTTTATGTAAAAACTAAAGAAAGAATTTAGGCAGCTACATCTATAATGCTAACTTCCCATTGTGTTCATGTCAGTACAAATCCATTTAGAAAAAACAAACAGAAAAACAACAACCAAAAAAAGCCAAACCCCACAACCTATACAAGACTATGCAAATAGTTGTAGTATGCATTTTCTTTGGAAAAGTTTGCCAAATTCAAGATTCTGCTCTCTGTAGTGGGGCCTTACTCCCACTGGAGCCACTATTTTCTGGTTAAAGACTGGGAGACAGTCCACTCTATAAAGACTGACTGAGAATTAAGTATCAAGTTGTTGATAATGACTAATTAAAACATTAATTCACTACAAGATAACAGCTAAGAAAGTAAAAATGTAGTATGGGTCTCATGACTGTAGCCCAAGAAGAGGAAAAGCATTTGCCTTTCCATAGAAAATGAATTCGGAATAGTCTCATTCTGACTAAAAAGTATATTTGAAGACAACTTTCAGTCAGCAGAAATAAATACTGTAAAAAAATCTCTATAGAAGTTACTTTCAGTTGTTATAGCATATACACATATATACACTATAATATTATATATATTAGTTATTTGTAATAAATATATATAAAAAAAAATACTAGGGCACACCCTACCTGCTCAGACTACAGTCAGACCAAAGGCAAAATCCAGTCTTGTCTTTGGAATAGTTTGGCTTTCATATAGGTTGCTCATGAAGATGAAAGATGCCATGAGGCTAACAGAAAGCACACTGATTTCAGGAACTGTAGCATTAATAATTATTCTCTTGTAAAACCTGACCTGTTCATACTAGTTTGGTTTATATTCACTTCTTTTCTCTAATGGTTATCTTCTGTGTTAACAGCTGGATGTCCACCACTGAAAATGAGGGAAAAAGCTACTTTGCAAAATATGAACACACTCACACACCCTTCCCTGACACCTCTGGTAAGCTTCAGCTTAAAAAGAAAAGGAGAATTTTCAATTATTGAGATCTTTTTTGGTGCCACTTTGTTTTTAGAACCTTTTAGGGTTATTGTCTGTATGTGCAAGTGACAGGTTTAGTTTTCAAGCAAAAAAAATGGGCATGGAGTTCAAAGAATATTTGCATGTGCTCAGTATGCACAAACTTCCACCCAAGACCTCGACCCAACATTTACGTATTTTTTTGAAAATATGTTCCTCTAACAATAATCCAGACAGATTTATGTAAGAAAAGCTAATGTCCTAAAGGATGCACTCAACAAAATCATATACTTTTTTTACGTCAAGAAAAAAAATTAAAATTTAAAATAAGTTCTGTATTAATCAGATTAAATTGTTTCCCAATTGAACTATAAGAAAATTGCTTCAAAATCTATTCCCTTTCTTTACAGTGAATCACAATTTCTGATTCAAACCTCAAGCTTTCTTTTAAACAATAAAAAATATTTCAAAATAAGTCAGTATAAATTAAGATGACAAGGGTTCTACACTGAAAATTTTAAAATAACTTTTCTTCTTGAAGTTCACTTTGATGCAAACTATGTGGCTGATCTCAGAAAAAAGTAAAAGGTATAACCAATTATCTACTAAAGGATGTTTTTCATATTCCTTCATCTTTGAATCCTCAGTCTTTGACACTTTTAAAAGACAAGCCTGTAAACTAAAATTCTAAGCCACCTGGATATTAATAATCATTGACTCAACAGATACAGTGGTTTCATATCATTTTTGCTGTAAGGTATTTCTAAATCTGTCTCACAGGAATGACAAACTTGACTTTTATGGTTCCTAACAGCTTCCTCTAAGCTTATAAGAAAAGAGAAGATGGTTGACTAACAATATTTATTTAAACATGGAGCATATGTTCTTAACCTTTATTTAACTTAAGTTTGTCACTCACTTCATACCTGAATAAGAGATTGCAAAACACTCTCTTTTTCAGCTACATAACAGGCATTATGAATTCCATCACAGGTAACTACCACTAACCTGAGACCAATTTACAAACCATTGTAATATACCAAGTGGGTTTTTTGTTTGTTTGATTGATTTTTATTTTGTTGTTGTCAGGGAGAAGAGACCAAAGATGTGCTCCTGCTACCTTGCAGTACTTTTTTAGTTGAAAAAAATTAATTGCCCGAACATAGATACGACAGAAGTATTTCTACAAACCTTTAAGGCATTAGATATACTAATAATTTTTTCTAACTCAAGTTACCTCACTGCATTTTCAATTTTCTTTATAGCTCTTTGCATTCTTCATGGGCATAACCTTATTATTTGCAACTTTGAAGATATCCAAGCTGTATGCATACCTAAAAAAATAAAAAATTTGTATGGACTATAATTTTTACAGCCAAAAAAGAAAGATTTCATTTGGTACCAACATCACTGGGTTTTTAGACTGGATACATACCTAGAGTTGTAAATACCTGAAAAAATGATTGTGGACATTTGAGTGAAAGAATTTACTCATTAAAACAAATTAGAATGCTAGATATTTATATAATTGTTGGCACTTGTTTTTTTCTTTGACATCCATTTTGGTATTTTTCCAATGTGTTAAAAATAAACTAAACTTTTTTCTTTTTTTAAAAAAACATGAGGAAAATATCATCCTAACCGCCACCTAAATGTATTAGAACTAATTGTGAAAAAGTAAAAAAATAGCTGTATTTTCAGTCTGAAAATTAGCTGATACCAGCATTGGCTCAATAAGGAAATACAGATTTTTATACTTCTATAAATCTTCTTAAAATTTTTAAAGCAATATGTATATATATATATTTCATATATAGTATATATATATATTTCAGCAGTACCACCTGAAAAGCAACGAAGTAATTCTTGACTCATTACTACTTTCTAGTTGTCCAGTAAAACTTAGAAAATATGCACCACCCAGATGGCAAAGAAGCATCTTAGTTCTCAGTAGCTCTCAACTATGTGAAATTGCCTGGAATTAGTTTTGGAAGCAGAAAAGTTGTTTGTTTTTCCTTATACAAGTGCATTAATTTTACAGAATAAACACTACATTTTAAGTAACTTAACGTTGTAATTCTTGTCTTAAAACCTATCTAAATTAAAACAGAATGCCATTTTCTAATTAAACATTCTGTTTAAATGTTATGTCCCTAAAGTCTAATATTAGAACATACTAGTTTCTTAAAGAAATACAGTAAGTACTGTTTAATTTTGCTTAGGTTTTTCTGGAGGTAAGCAGGACAAATACACTTAAAATTTTTAATATTCACTCCTCCTTTTTTTAAATTTTTTTTAACTATCAAGTACTTGTTGGCTTATGCATGTATTCAGCTTCAAAATAGAATCCTGCAAGCAACCATCAGTATTACATTCCTCCCAAAACATTAAACAGAGAAAATACCTTCACTATTAGAATCTTAAGAAAAGAAAGAAATTGCAGCTGCTAAAAAATATCATCTGTGGAAATAATCGCAATTATAGCTAGTCTATCTGTTTTCTAATTAATAGATAAAAATAGAAGACTATCTGCTTTTGAAAGATTCAGCTGCTCTGGATTGGATTAGACCCAGAAAAACGGTAGAATAGCACAACACCACTAATTTTTAAGTGACATGTGTACACAAAGCCACAAGTAATTTTAGTCCAGTGAGCCATCTTGGATCTTTTTGTTTGTTTTTATAACAGTAGCCGATATACTCAGAATAACCACAGATTGTCAGAGTTTGGAAGGGACCGCTGAAGATCGAGTCCAACCCCCCTGCCAGTACAGGACCTAAGGCAGGTAATAAAGGATTCACTTGAACACATCCCTTAGATCTTCAAGGACAAATTATATGTTGGTTTACAGGTTTTCAAAGATTGCCCAAATAAAATTAAAAAAACTTTACCATCATGGTTATATAAAAAAATTTTCAGCTACTGGTGGGGAAACAGCCTGGGCAAATCTGATTGATTGCTTCATACTGCAAAGATGGACAAGAGCATTCTTCAAACAGACAGCTTTGGTATGAACTTCAATGCAAGGTCCAGAACTAGCACAATTCAGTGCTAATTTAACCGTAATAAGAAGTTTTTTGATCAGCTCAGTGAAGTTTGTTTGTGTCCCTAAAAGCAAACAGAGTCTCAGCTGAAAAAGCTCAAAGGAGATCTGCTATCCTGGAGTTTTTACAGAAACTGAAGTATCATACTATCAGTGGTAAATTAATACCTGCAAAGTTTTTAAGAACTTGGCAGTTAACATCTAGTGTACACAGTGGCCCATTTTACCATGCAACTTTGGACTCTAATGATGCATTACAGTTCTGTGTTCTCACTATATTCTTTTGTTATCTTCTAATGTAACACATAACAGCTGTTGCTAATATTCTGTATTACTACTTAATGTGGATGAGCTGCCAGGGACATATTCCAAATACTACAGTTTGGTATTAAAGATATTAAGAAGATTAACAGTTCCAGCCAGAGAAAGAGAATCTTGACTAAAGAAATGGAAACTATAGGCAGCAAATATCTAAACATTTCTCTCAAACAAGGATTACAGCCTTATCGTGTCCAGCACAATGACACTTTAAGAATTTCTGCTCCATGATTCTGGAGGAACAAGACTCATAAACACCTCCCTTGCAATTTCTGGCTTCTTTTTTTCTTTTTTTGCATATTTCCATTTTAATCCTCATGTTGCTGCGTTGTGCTGAATATTTAATCTATGCTAACCTCTCACTTATTTTTTTCCCCCATCTATATAGCTCTGAATATTTATAAATGCAGGAGCGATTGACCTGCATCTTGTGTCATCTGAAAAACATATCCACACTGGGCAAATGGGATGAGAAGGGAGAAGACTAGAATTTTTTTTTTCCATCTTTTGAGCACAAAATCATCAGTATCTATAAACTGCCTGACTAAAAAGGAACATGCTGTTCCTTACAGTTATTTATTATAAACATCGTATCTAGATACTCAAGAAACTCAGTCATTTCCAACCTCTGGCACCTCTGCACAGACACAGTAAAAAGAAGAGGACAAAAGGTCAAGGAAACAAATAGACACACAGTGATTAATCACTGGTGTTGCACAAGTAATCAAGGGATGAAAGCATCTCTCTGAGTACTCAGTTTTTTCCTCTTAGGTATTTATTAGAAGAAGAAAGGTGTAATATATAATCAATAACTCAATACATATTACCTCTAGCCTGCACCGCAGGATACCTATATCAGAAGTTGATGATGATGAAGACTATTCAGCATGAGATAGGTGTCTTTCTTGCTGGTATATCAAAGGGTAAATATTAAGAATAACCTATGTACTGGAGAGAAATTAATTAATTAAAAACTTCCCATCCTCCTTCAACTGTTCCCAGTTTGTGACTATGCAAATTATACACGAGCCCTTGAAGAAGTACTATTAGCATCTGGGAGACAAAGTGCTTTTCTGAAGGTCAGGTCCCTTAAGTAAATATACTCCTATAAATTTCTGTGTTCCTTTCCCTTGGATCATTGCAAGCTTTACATTTTAAAGTCAATATTAGTACCCAGAACACCTAATCTTAGCATATAGGAAGAAACAGACTAGGAAAAAAAATGAAGTTGAGGTCACAGTGATATCATCAGGTCTGTAAACTTATAGAATTCCCTCACCATACACTCCTCTTGCCAGAACACAAACACCCTACATCTTTCACAGTCCTGTTTCATATAATTCTTTTTAAAAGTCTGTTCCACAAAAATGTAATGATTAATGTATATAAAACACTATTATGGGATACTGAGTTAGTAAGTTTGTGATGACCACACTCTCACTATGATCCGCTGAGTGGGATTTGTAGGAAATGTCATAGAACTTATTCCAACGACTGAAAATCTGTAACACACCTCTAAATGATTCACATAAACTGCTTGCAGTGAATCTATGATTCCTCTAGCATAGCTCTTCAAGAACAGTGTATTTCCCTGCAGAATAGCTTTTGCTTCTATATACAATCTTCTCTGAAGTATCTTAGTGAGGACTGAGACAGGGGGTACCAATACTTTTGGGAAAGTGCTCCACTACATAATCTATTCTCACTTTTTCAATCACTTGAAAGCGATGAAAAGTCAATCACTTTTCCCTAATACTCAGCCAATCCTAATTTTCACTTCAGTAATCCCACTGCATTAATGCCCTTGTGCTTCAGTGCTTTAGAATTTATATGCTTTGAATACTTATGGTTACTGTTAAGGAAAAAAACCAGACATTTTCCCTCAGCACATCAGTCTCTGTGCCTGAATGCTGTCAGTCTCCCTTACAGGGCTGTATTCCTTCGCACAATAATTGTCAAATAAATTAATATTTGTTGTTGCTGGAATAGTTGGAACAGAAAACTCCTTTTGTCCTCACACATTTTTCTATGAACAGAATTACAGAATCACAAAATGGCAGGGGTTGGAAGGGACCTCTGGAGGTCAACCAGTTCAAGTCCATCAGTAAAGAAGGTTCACCCAGAGCAGGGTGCACAGGATTGTGTCCAGACAGGTTTTGAACACTTCCAGAAGAGACACTACAACCTCTCCTGGCAGCCTGTTCCAGTATTCTGTCACCTTCAAAGTAAAAAACTTTTCCCTCATGTTCAGGTGGAAATTCCTGTGTTTGTTTGTGCCCAGTGGCCATTATATTAGTGGCTGGGCACCACTGAGAATCTGTCCTCATCCTCTTGACACCAGCCCTTTAGATATTTATACACATTTGTAAGATCTCTTCTCTGTCTTCTCTTTCCCAAACTAAATAGACTGAGATCTCACTGTCTTTCCTCATACAAGAGATGATCCAGTCCCCTAATTATATTAAAAAAAAAAAATAAAAAAAAATCTGCATTTACATTATCAATTACATTATCCAAAAGCATTTATGGAATGGAATTTTCCAATCAAGGAAAACAAACAATTACTAGATAGATATTTTACAGGGAAAATAAACACTCAAATATAATAAATTTGGATACGTGATCCTAACTACCAATAATTATTAACAAACACACTGCATTAACAAAAAATTATGTAAAATGAAAACATATTGGAGGTCAGATATATTTTGGTTGTCTTCCCATTCTGATTTCAAATGCTTCAGAACAGATGCTGTAAAAAGGAAAATACACTTCCTTTCCCTCTCTTTCTTAATTATCTTTCAACTTCATTGGAGGCCTAAAGCCAGAAAACCCTCTTACACCTGTCTCGCTTCAGAGATCATTGCCTATTATGATACAGTTACATCACAACACCAATTTATATGACTTTATGGTAAGCAACATTTTCTTATCTCCTAGACTTTCTCCAATTTGCTTTTCATAAAATCATAGAGTAGTCCATGTTAGAAGGGACCTCAGAAGATAATCTGGTCTAAACTTTCAGGAAAAAGTCTAGGTGAGATTATCTAGCACACTCTCCAGTCACACCTTGAAAAACTTCACCAATGGGGACTCCACCATGGTGCTGGGGAAGGATGTTGTTCCAGTGACTGATGATTCTCACAGTATAAATTATTTCCTTATATAAAAAAAAAATCTTCTGGTGCAACCAGCACCTATTGCTCCTTGTCTCTCCATGCTGTTGCTTGTGAAGAAAGAATTTCTGCCCTCTTTGTAGCTGGAATACTGTGATGAGGTCCTTACAAGCCTCCTCTTCTCCAGGGAGAAAAGACCCTGCATTCCTTCAGTCCTTCCTCATAGGGCAAATCCTCCAGCCCTTTGATCATTGTGGCCTTCTCTGGACCCTTTCCAGTCTCCTCAACTTTTATTGAATTTTGGAGACCAGAACTAGGCACAGTATTCTAGGTACCACATGAAAAGTGATGAGTATAGTGATCACTGTCCCTTCTACTGATACCCATTGATCTGATTTGCTTTTACTGCTGCAGCAGCACACTGCAGACTTGCATTCAGATTGTTTTCCATCAGGACCCCCAAGTCCCTTTCAGCAGGGATGCTCCCCAGCCACACAGAGGCTAGACTGTAAAGGTCTCTTTGCTTATAGAATTAATAGAATGTATAGAATGGTTTGGGTTGGCAGGGACCTTAAAGATTATCTAGTTCCAACCTCCCTGCATAGGCAGGGACACCTCCCACTAGACTAGGTTGCTCAAAGCCCCATCCCTCCTGGCCTTGAACAATTCCAGGGAGGTGGCATCCACAACCTCCCTGGGAAACCTGTTCCACTGTCTCATCACCCTCACAGTAAAGAACTTCTTCTTAATACCTAACTTAAATCTCCCCTCTTCTAGTTTAAAATCATGATACTTTAAAGCTTCTTGTCATTCAGGTAAAGACCTTTACACTTGTTCTTGATAACATTCATTCTGTTCTTGCTCCCCACTCTTCCAGCCTGTCCCATGTCTCTCTATTACACAGCTTGTCCTTCTGATGTGTTCACATCACCACCTGTTTCAGTGTCATGAGCAAGCTTAGTGATGGTACTTTCAATCCCATCATCCAGATAATTAATAAAGAACTTGAACCGCATGGGTCCAGTATTGATCTCCCACTTGTTACAGGCTACCAGCCTGAGTAAAAAATATTAGTTACCAGCCTCTGAATGTGACCTGTTATCAATCTCCTACCCACCTCACAGAGTGGCCATCCAATCCATCTTGCCAGTTTGTCCAGGAGAAGACTGTGGAAAAGTGCTTTGGCTTTGCTGAAGTCCAAGTAAATAATACCCACTGTTTTGTTGCCACAGGTGACCAGGTTAATCAGTTCCTAGATTTCACTTAAAATTACTTCTCTTCTGCTTTCTGGACACTCCTATCAACCTCATGCAGGTTAGTGTTACTTTGTATAAACTTCTGAAGCATTTGGTAGTTGCCCCTCTGAAAACTACATATTTGTGTGCTTCCCTCAATCATTACTGTCATGTTTGGCTTCAGGTCTGAAATACCTATAGAAAATTGAAGATGTTTATGATTCTTAAGCCATGATCTAAATTTGAGTTTCCTCATTAAAATTGCTTTAAATATTGACCATTCATATAATGTCCTGTCAGGATGACTGAGGTGCTCCACAGGTTTAACTATTTCTAACCCAAACTTTTTAAAAAAAATCTGCAGAAAAACACACTGGACTTTTCATCATTCTAGGAAAGTACACTTATGTTCCTTCTGGAATTAACACTACTTTTGCAGTGCTCTTTACTCATTGTAGCTATTTTCTGTTCCGTCCTGAAATTTTAAATTTATCAGTAAATTTCACTCCTTAGTAACATGAACTCACTTTTTGGTCTCTGATGATATAGTTCTCCAATTTTCCCCGTCTTCACTCATTTCCTTTCATGTCAGCAAGAAATGGACTGTGGGTGTCCTTTTTAGGATCCTCTGCTTTCTTTTTAGTGAATCAGACTTCTCTGTAATTTGTGAATTCCCTGCTAATTTGCTCAAAGTGCTACTCATCAGAGATGTAGGTATTTAAAAATCTCCTGTGAGTACAGCGTATCTTCAAAAGAGACTGAATTTCTTCAGTGCCACTTGAAATATGGCTAATGTTTGTCTGTTTTGTTTATCTTCCTTTGGTTGTTTCCTAGCGCTGCGATTTTAAATATCATGCTGTCCTGGTTTGGGCAAACCGTGACACATGCCAACCCCTGTGTTTGTTGTATGTAAATTATGTTACACTAATCTACACTTTTCATTCAAAAAATTACCTCATCAAGTCCATCTGGACCCACTGAGTCCACCTATATTTCCATAGAAAAGGGTATTTTCTGTATGTACAGCAAAGGCTCTTCAGGGGTCTTAACTCTTTTTTTCAGAATATGTGCCATGTTAGATTATCAGTGTTCCTTGGAAACTGTGACAGTTTTGATTAATAGAAGATTACAGAATAGGGACAATCTTAGAGACTATGAGTGTCAAACTTCTAGTTAAATTTAATGCAAATATAGATGAGCCAACATAGCTGCAGATGCCACCACACTTGCTTTACTGTTAGCTGTACAAATCACTGTTGCCTACTCAAAATCCACACATTCTTCTGCCAGTAACAACACGATCTACTGCTTCATACAATCTGTGGCTTCAGCCATCCAAGATCTTGATAGCATTTTGCTCATAGCACTAGAAAAAAAGCCATACAGAACCAACTGTTACAAAGCCTCAGGTTCAGGAAACGGGCTGTATCCAACATTCTGCAAAGGCACACAAAGGCTTAGAGAGTTCCTTACAAAAAATTTAACATTTACATATAGAAATTTCAAAACAGTATCTAGATATGTAGATTCCAGATTCCTTATAACAATAATGCCTCCTTAAACATAAGGACCTTGTTTATGTACCACAAAAGACACAATGCTCCCTCTGTTTAATTATTGAGATGTAATTTGAGGGCACTGTGTTAAAGGAATCTTTGATTCTGCACTGTTGAGATAAGTGGAACCTTCCTCATTTTATGAGTCGTGGTCAACCCCAATAAAAATCCAGTAATGAATTACAGAAATAATGTAAATAATATGATTTATTCTAATGGAAGGTAAATGAGTGATAGAAATCAAGTGACATATTAGTAAAAATTAATTATTCTGGGTCATATATCAATAGAGCCTCTGCCTGTCCTCCACTAAATCTCAAACTCTACTAGCCAACAATCCAGTTTTCTTAGAAAGGATTCATTCTTGCCAACAGCAGATTCCTATATTTACAATATAAATAAATCACTGTAAATGTTCAAGCTTTCTAGCTTTTTTAAAAATGCAGTAGGAAAAGTCCTTTTTAAAACTCAATAATCTTCAATTCAGACTATCCAAAGTCTGCCTGATTCCTTTAGGTGATTTGATTGACACAGTGGAGCCAAGCAACAGTGAAAACAACTAGATGCTAATGTAGTCTGGGCTCTGCAAAGGCCTGCATCTCAAAGACCAAATGGATAGACTGCTCCCTTGAGAAAATTTGTGGAGGTTTTGTGTTGTTTGTTGTTTTGGTAGGTTTCTTTCATGGGTTACAAACGATATCCAGCATCCTCCTTCACATTTAAACTGTAAGCAATCACACAAACACTAACACATATAGAAACCTTTCATTCTATAGTGTCACACTCCTCTGGTTTAAAACTCTGAGCAATAAACTAAAATGGAACAATCTACTTTCAAATCTGTAGCAAAGTTTGTGCACTTGCATTTTCACTACTTTAAATACATCTGTGAAATTTCAAAACATAATTATGATACAGGGAAAGAATAAAGTTCTGTTGCCACTAGTTTTCATGTCTTAAACACAACCACAATCAACTGCACTAGCAGTTTGGAGTACTTCCATTCTCAAGAAATCAACACAGTGGAAAGTGAATGATTGATTTTTAGAGAGCATCTACCTAGTCATGAAAAATTTCTCTTTTTTATCAACTTGCAATGATATATACAATGATACTGTAGAAACAAATACTCACATATCTAGGTGTTTTATAACCAGAATCAATATTTTTCTAGTATCATCTTTGGTTTATAGCAACTTGCAGAACTAATACAAAAAAATAAACTACATCAAAATCTGCATTATTGATGGGGCATAAAGTAATACTTTTTGAAGAGATTCACTACCTTAGCAAAGCAGCTACTACATTAGATCATACTGCATAGTGTCAGTACAAACTTCAACATTTTCTACAGAGCACGTGCATTCCAGACTTGCAAATAAATTATCCTGTATTTAAACAGAATCTGTTGCATTGTAACACAGAGAAGTTGTAAATAATCAAAAGAAACTTATATTATTTATTTTGGTACTATTTGTGAAGAAACAGCAGTGGGTTTTGTTCATTTGGACTATTCCAAACACAAACTTTGTAATTTCTATGGCAGTAATACATTGACTAAACACCTAAAATAGATTTTTTTTTTTAAATACCTAAATATGATATTCAGGTATGCTATACATAAACATAGAACTCTTATCAACCCCTCTGTTGAAGCTGGCAGTTTCTACTGGTCTATTTTTATGTGATGTTTTCTGTTGTTATTTTTTGTTTGGTTGGCTTTCTGTGGTTTGTTGGTTTGGGTTTGGTTTGGTCTGGTTTGTTTTAAATAAGCTCTGCTGTTTTTCTCAGAGCTTGCTTGTTAAATTCATGCAAGAATCTGTTTTTTATCTAGCCAGTCATAAAGCATTAAAAGTTTCAAATTTGGCAGACAGATGAACTAGTGAGTGAATGAAAATTCCACAGGGCTAATTCCATGCCACAGCTGAAAGACCAGCAGCAATACTACTTTGTAGAATTTCTACAGAGAAATTCTGTTTGTTTCAGAAACAGGAAAGAAAAGCAAATAGAACAAAGGGAAAAAAAGCAAAGCCAGCAATGCTGAGCTACTTCTCCACGTCACATTCTTCCACAAAAAGCCTCAAATTCCTCCTCCTTGTGGCAGGTACTATGAGGAACTGAAGCTCCCCGAAAGTTGGAGAGCTGGGACAAGAATTCAAGCAGAAAAGGATAGGATAATGGAAGGATGATGAATAATCAGTGCAGAGCAAATATACCTAACATGCTCTTTTGGTACACTGTAGCAGCAGCTTACCCTGTAGCACTGCTAACAGCCTTCTATTGATGCATAATTACAATGGGCTGTAAGACAAATGGGTTGTTATACTTGCTTGGAATGCACTTTTTCTCACTTTTTTTCCAAGAAGAAGACCCCATTTAGAATGTTACATCTAAGACAAAAAGCAAAAATGTTATATTGAATGATTTATTTTAGGTTACCAAAAGAAATACCTCTCAGTTGGGAAACCACGTTTACCATTTCTGAAGAGAACTTTCTATTGACATCCATACCAGGATATGTTTTTTTGTGACTGTCAAATATATATGTATATATATATAGGATCCTTCATCTACTACACAGATTGGATTTACAAGGGAAACAATGGTAAATTTGGTAGTTCTTCACTTAAAGGTCTACCATTCAAGCCTCAATAAATTCTATTTAGTGAATTTAGTAACAGAAGGACAGCTTGTGTGCCAAGTATTAGATGTTATGTTCAGCATAAAAGAAATTTAAGAGCATAATCCCTACTACTCATTTGTCTATTCAGTTTGAAGCATCAGATGGCTCTGTACCAGCAGAGATATTTCTACCTGAAAGGAAATTCTAATGTATTCCAGGAAATATGAATGAGCTCTGCCTACATGAATATAAGAACTTTACATAATTAGCTGCCATTATGCTTTGCATACATATTTAATGAGAGCCATATGGTCATCAGATAAAGGTGTTACTGACAAAAATATTACTGTTACAAAAGAAAAAAGTCCATGCTTTATTCTCTGTAAGAACTTGAACTCTTGAACATCTGTTAACCTTTCAGGTTACTCTTCATGTAAACTTATGATCAATTAAGAACAACATCTTTAAAACATAATATGAGACTCTACCTGCTTTCACTGAAATAAAGGAACAACCCCATTGATTAGATAAAGCTAAATCCTTACTCTGTCTTCTAATTAAACACACATAGAAATTGTAACTAGGCCACCTTTAGTACAAATTATTGTCAGAACCTAGAATTCAAACAGGAAAGGATTCAGATATTTATCATTTCACTGTCTGCTGATAAAACTTTTTTCTCCTCCCCTCCAACTGAGGAAACTCTTTATCCTACATGGTACAACTTTCATTCCAAGAATGTTAAAGAGCAGAATATTATGACAGAAGCCACTCTCTCCTTATGTTAACTTAAATCAAGAGTTACCTTGTGACAGCCAGCAGTTTAACCAACAGAAATCTAATTTTAATTATGATTACTATTTGCATTTTAGTATTGCACTGATTCATTAGTTACAGACAAAGATGTTATTAAAACCTTCAGACTAGATCTTGACTTCTACTATATATTTAATGCTGTTAATCAGCAAATTGATAATTCAGGTATACATCTATTATAACGCACATACCCCAGATAGCTCTGTGTATTCATAGAATCATAGGGGTTTATGATATGTTAGGGGTTGGAAGGGACCTCTAGAGATCATGTAGTCCAACTCCCCTGTCAAAGCACGATCACCTAGGGCAAGCCACACAGGAACATGTCCAGGCAGGTTTGGAAAGTCTCCAGAGAAGGAGACTCCACAACCTCTCTGGCCAGCCTGTTTCAGATGAAGTTTCTTCTCATGTTGAGGTGGAACTTCCTATGTTCTAGCTTAAACCCATTATTCCTTGTCCTATTACCACCAAAAAGATTGACCCCTTCCTCTTGGCACCCAGACCTCAGATATTTATAAATATTAGTAAGATCCCCTCTCAGCCTTCTTTTCTCAAGGCTAAACAGCCCCAGTCATCTCAGTCTTTCTTTGAAGGAGAGACGTTCAAGTCCCTTGTTCATCCTTGTAGCTCTCCATTGGACTCTCTCCAGTAGATCCCTGTCTCTCTTGAACCGGGGAGCCCAAAACTGGATCCAGGATTGCAAGTGTGGTCTTGTCAGGGTAGAGGTAGAGGAGAACCTCCCTAGATCTGCTGGACACACTTTTCCTGATGCACCCTAGGATACCATTGACCCTCTTGGCCACAAGGGCACATTGTTGACCCATGGAGAGTTTACTGTCCACTAGTATTACAAGGTCTTTTTCCATGGAATTGCTTTCCAGCAGGTCGGATTCCCTAATTTGTACTGGTGCCAGGTGTCATTCCTACCCAGGTGCACATCTCTACACTTTTTCTTTTTGAACTTCATGAGGCTGACTTTTGCCCAGCTCTTCAGCCTGTCTAGATCTTGACACAGCCTTCTGGTGTCTCAGTCAGCCCTCCCACCAGTGAATTTGCTGAGGGTAGACTCCATCCCCTCACCCAGGTCACTGATAAGATTGAACAAAGCTTGAATCAGTACTGATCCCCGAGGAACACCACTGGCCACAAGACTCCAACTTGAAATAATGACAGAAAATTGCCTCACAAAGAGCTGTGGTTAGGTACCTTGCTACCACTTCCATTTTTAAACTCACAAATCCAAAGCTCATTTGGGTAAAGAAAACAAAATGCAAATACACATCAGGAAGCAAATAGCTATTATAAACTATTAAGTATTGTTACATTTTATCTTAGAGAAAATGATAAACAACAGCCAGTCTTCTTAAAAAGCTATGTGAAAAAATAAAAAGAACATTGTTACAGTACAGGAATCACAGCAGCTAAGTTACCAAAAAAGACTTTTAATAGGAGGACCATATATAGGAAACAGTATGATACGTTTGGAAGAATACATACCTGTACTGTTTTTTCCATTTGACAATATTAATATAAACAGGAAATATTTTTAAACACTCAGAGTGAAATTTTGCTATGAACTCCACAGGAATCTGCTGCCATTTTAACTGTCAGTTTTTCCCATGACATCTGCAGGAATCTAGTATAGTTTGATATTTGAAAAATGGTTTCTTGGATCCTGGGAAGTCAGGCAAACCCTTAGATTTGCTTTATATGCACTTGAGTATTCAAAATTTAACAGTAGAAGCCTGAAAGAAACTTTTTAGATCTTTAAAAAAATTCACAAAAAAAACCAAGCAAAAAGACTCAAAGATTAACAAAATCCTTTTTTATATTCTTAAAACTTTCTTAAATATTTATTTAATAGGGTCAGAAAGTATAAATCAGAAGGAAAAATAATCAGACGAAAGTCTTGGCAGTTTAAGATTCAAACAGAAATCATTATCACTACTTCAGTATATGGAACCTATCACCCACAAATGTATTTTATTCTTCTTCTATAGCACTCTTTTACCCTTTAACACCTTTCAACAGATAAGAAAAAAGATGCTAGAAACACATTGCTCATTCAGGAAAATTACCCTGTTCTGAATCAATGCTACTTCACAAAGCTGATGCTCTTGCTCACATTAAATAACACAAAAAAAAAAAAAAAAAAAAGAAATCCATCTATTTCCATGGGCACAATCTCAATGTGACATACAAGAGTACTATACTTCAGATTACAAGAATTAAAATGTTAAAACAGTGATAATTTTTTAATATCATAGCTAATCATCCCTCTGGGGTTCCAAAATTAGTGGGCAAAAAAAGAATAGAACAAACAAGCTTCAGAACTTTATTCTACCTTTGAGTATTTTTGGAGGGTTATAAATTAAAGACCCTTAATGCTTCTTCTTAACATGACTAAAATCAAATTGCAATTGCTTTAAACTAGAAATGAACCTGAAAAACTCTATTAGCAGGGACTGTTACAAAATCAGAACTTGAAGCAAATACAGACCACATGGTTTCAATATATAAAGCTAGATCAAATTTTAAGATGTTATCTTTTATGTTCACCTATTTTTTGTGAATGTTCCCACTGAAAAGTGCAGTGGATTTCTAAGTAGTACTGTTGTTGTCACCACCACACTCCATAACATTTTCTATATAATTCTGAGACAATGGATATTTCTTACATCATCCCAGGCATTTTCTAGGCCTATGTCACTTTGCTCATATTTAATTTGAGTCTCCATTTATTATTGGCTTTGTAAGTCTCTGTTGGGCCATTTATTTGGCAGAAATCCAGTGGTTTTGCTTTGCACACTTACTCTTCAGTAGTGAAAAACCATACATAACCAGAGGCAAAAGTGAGCATTCAATATTAATATTATTGTCTTACTTCAGAAAAGCACAAAGAAAACCAACCCAAGAATAAAAGAAGTTAAGGCATTCATTTATCATGACTAAAGGTATTGATGCATTCATCAGAAGTGATCTCAGGCCAACTAAAACTATTTGCAAATTTAGCATACCGTTTCTTGGGAAATATTAATTTAGTATTAATACGAATTCTGCATTGTAGTATGTGGAATTATTTTGGCAAATGGGGCCTGCATATGAGAAGAGCTACTCTTTTGCTCTCCAGCAGTCTTTTCTGACACTAGAAGCAGAAAAATCACAAGACCACTAATAATTTTAGCTATCAAGTATTATTTCTTTTTTATTTCATAGATGGAGAATATGCTCTATCCCCAAAAACCACATTATAGTAGGCATCTTAAAAGGAAAACTCTCCCAGGATATTAACAAAGCAGTCACCCCATGTCAGAACATTTTGAATGCAACTCTTTACAGCTAGCCAGAATTAAATAATACTGCTGGGTGACTATTAAAGCTTTATCTTGCATGTAAGTTACCAGACAAAAGACAGAAGCAGTCCTGAAATTAGGTTTCTCAGTCCTCATGATCTTGTCCATTAATCATGCTTTTTCTAGTGCTATCTTATTAGCACTAGAAAAAAACAACTTTACAGAACTTAAGTCAACTTCCAGCATCCCTAAGCACCTCAATGGATGGAAACCAGATGACTTAGAGAGTTCAGGGTTGCAAGTTTAGGCTTCAAGAGGACTGAGGTAACTATCATTCTTTTAATAGATTTGTAACAAGACTAGGGTTGTTACAAATGAAATACAGTGTATGTGAGAAAGCAGCAGCAGAACTACCAGAACAAGGGTTAAAACAGCAACCTGCCTGGTTAACAAAGAGCACTGCTTCTGGGAAACTGCTCCTGGAACAACATTCCCAGTGGAAAAATTGAGGAAAAGCTGTTTCTGTCAAGGTGAGAATGCCTGTGCTCTGAGAAGAACCTGACACAGACAATGCAAGGCTGACAAGCAGTCTGCAATCAGACAACAGGCAGGTGTCAACACAGTTGTAGTGTATTCCTTGTGCCATTGCTGTTCACGGTACCCAAACAAGAAGTATATTCCTCACAGAACTTTCAAACAAAATACAGGTGGGGTTGCTGCTCGTTGTTTAAGAACTACGGAGTCTCAAGTAAGCAAAAAGCTAAAGCAAAGTAACATACTACAGTAACAACTGCCAGTTTACAAACATGAATACAAAGAATCAGCTCAAAGGGAGACCAAGAAATCTGGTGAGTACTTTGACATAAGAGCATCCCCTCAAATTCATGCTGAACACTGAAACTCAGGCAAAACCACTCAGATGTTTCCATAAAAAGTTGATGACGGTGAGGGAAGAAATGCAATAAATCCATGAGAGTAAAAATGTGACCTAATAAAATAATTTACTTAGATAATTTGTTATCAAAAAATACTAATAAAAAAAAATCATTTCCTCCCTCTCAAACTTGTGCATAGTTTTGTTTTAATACTTGAACTCATTGATTGGTTTTGACTACAGTTTAGCAAAGCTTAGGGTGAGTCTACAGTGATAGAACTCCAGTGTTTTAAAGAGATCTCAATGGCTCTTCTAAATTAGCATCTCAGTATTTCACTGAAATGAAAAAGAACCCAAGAATATGAAAAGATAATAAATATCAATTACAATAAAACTTTAACATTCAAATATTCACACTCCACTACCTGCAAAATATTTTGTTTGTAATAAAAGTTTTGATTCAGGCCCTCTCTCAATTCTTCTCTGAAATATTTACAGTACATAAATAAGTAGACTTCTATAAGGATTCACTGTATTATACACATGAATCTGCTATATTCTGTACTTGGATAGGTTTCAGGTACCTTGGACAAATGGCAAAGACTGAGGGGCTGAAACTTCTAATTCCTAAGATCATTAGAACATGAATTTTCTTATTCCCTATCAATTTTGGGACACTCAGTATTACAATGATTGCAAAGACCTGATAAAGTGAAGTAAAATTGCAGGTTTGGACAATGCTAGTAGAGGACATTAAATAAATGGAAATAATTGGTAAAGAAAAGCCTTGTAAGAAAAGCTAAAGTTATGAATGTTTTGAGGGAAAGCAAGCATAATTCGCTGTAATCATAAGAAAAAACTTTGAAGGTCAAGGTATAAAGATTAACATATGACACTTTAAAAATAACACACAGGTCTTTGCACATAGGTCTTTGATTACAAGCAGAGAATTTACAGAATATGTTAGAATTTAAGGCCGTAACTGTAAATAGCACCAATGAATTAAAGAGGCAGCAGGCATTTTTGTAGTGCTGGGAGTGGAGAAGAATTAAAGAGACACTGGTTGGGTAGATCACTGAGGTTAATACAAATTTAAGTACCATACAGTCTTTGAGCTAAGCATTAAATTTCACAGTTTAGCACCCCTTACATGCTTATGGTTAATAAAGTGTCTGAGTTTCCTAAGTGTAATATTTCTTCTTGTTCTGCTTACAACTACTATTTCTTTTTCTCATCAGTACAGATTGCTCCTCCTTACATAGTGTTTAAAACAGATGCTTTTAAATATTAACTTTAAGTTAATTTAATTACATTTAACCTTTTATAGATAAGGTTGTTATAAACTATTCTTGTTATAAACCAAACTGGATCCACATCCTATTTATTGTTTAAAATGAATGCAGAGACTTTAAATGTGGGAATCCACCTTATTCCTCTAAGCACGGTGTTGTAACACACAAGTGCATAAAAATCTGGATCTTCTGATCTTTGAGCCTCCACAGAATGCTGACTATGTGCACTATTGTACGCAGAGATGACTTGCATTTATCTGTTCCTAAAAGATTATCAGAAAGCAGAGATCAAAGACACATTGCTACTTTGATAAGTGAAGGACTGCCACAGTCCTTTCCCATCTCACAGAACTAGTCACAGTGACTGTAAAAGCAAAGATTTTCCCCACTAGCATTCCTTATTTTTTCCAGATAATGCTCATACAATCACAAACACATACTTTAAGACGACGTCCCACAGGAGGTCTTGCTTTTTTTTTCTTACTTGCTTTTTTTTTTTTTTTTTTACTTGCTTTTAACTATGGTTATGAAAAAAAAAGGTTGTTAATTTCCACTTCCATGTAATAACTCATAAATTACAGAATGTTGTCTAGCACAATAGTATTTGAAAGCATGTCATCATCCTATGCATCCAAATAGAAGAAGTATAATTCAAACAAATGACCTTTTCAAAAAAGGAGAAATGGGTGAATTGAGAAATGTATCCTCCCCACTTCCACATTTATTTCATATAGCATCTCCAAATGAATACACACCTTTTGCAACTCCATAATGAACACAATTTACTGTCTTCTTTCTTACAATTAATTGTATCTTTTTCTTTAAAAAAAGAATTCTGTGCTAATGAATGTTTTCTCAAAATTATGTTGATATTATGTCAACAAACTTCCTTTAGTAAAAGTCACTAGGTGAACAAGTATCTTTACAGTGTCTCCACCACAGTGTTGGCAAAACTTAGAATTTTATCAGCTGTTTTTTTCCCTTGAACAGTGAAATAGCTCCTCACACATTAATACATCAATTTCTCCTATTACTTTAGCAACACAAGATTTTGCTTTCCTGACTTGCTCGGGAAGATCATGAGCCCACAGTTATCTAGGCAAAAGTTTGTCAGACATTTCCCAAGAGTCAGCTTGTAACAGATACTAAATACTATGATTTAAGTATCACACCTTTCCTGAGTCTAGACATTTTTCATATGCAAAATAAATATCTGAGAGTGGAAAGATAACAGAAAAAGTGGGAAAAAAACAAACTGTGAAGTAAAGATTGAACGGAGAAAAAAAAGTAAGATTAATAACTAATGAGAGACAAAAAGAAATAGTATACCAGGAAAGAGAGTAGAGAGAGAAATTTTCATTTTGGAAGCAGATGGAGAATGTCAGAATTGGAACAACTGTAGAGTGCTGATGATATCAAATTTGCACTGGAATTCAAGAATGAGTTTTCTTAAGTAGAACAGACAGCTTTCAGAGTGGATGATAATAAAAATAATAAAAATTAAAATTATAAAAATAATAATGAAGAAAACCCCCCCCAAACTTAAAACAAATCTATTTGAGAAAATTAGAAAATTACAGCAAATAATGCTTTTGTTATTGCTTAAAACAATGAATCTTCACTGATCTTAATTTCTCCAAGAGTAGTTGCATTGCAACTATAGCAGTAATAGTTTCAGTCAACAAGAATGCAGAATGTCATATTATTTGGAGGTATTGTGATTAACATTTTAATATTATTTCAACATTTTAGTCTTTCCAGTTAGAAAAAAAGCTTCTTAAAAAGTCCCATTCCAGTCAGGACTTCCCACGGTTTTTAAAAAAGCTCCATTTCTATTCAGCTTCAGGCAGTCCATCAAACAAATATCCACTAATGTGCATCAACAACTCTGTAGGGACCCAGAATATCTTTTCTTAATACATACATATATAATGCAACTTAGCACAGTACTGATGTGCAAGTTAAAGTGATTTAGAAAAACAAAGAGATGTGAACATTCACTGACAGAACAGTCATTGTGTTCTGACATAGTTCCAAATACACAAGTTTAGTCCTAGTTAGTACATTCAGTATAAGGGTTGTTCTCAATTTGCCCACTCCTAAATGGCTGCTAAAATGGGTTGGAAATCAAAGATGTGATTGAGAACCACATCACTTATTTCTCTATCACCAACTGTTTATTAAGGCATATCATGATCTTACTAAAACAATATGTCATTTAGACTCTGACTCTGTCTTCTTAAGATCTGGGGAAGATCACATAAAATTCAGTAAAAACTTTTTCTCAGAGGTTTTCTGAGTGGTGATACACATCTTGAAAAGACTTCAGGTCTACATAAGCATTTTAGCTTTCAGCACTTCACTGGATCAGGACTTAAACAGTCCACATGAACAAATAGAAGTAAAGCAAAATTTTGGTTTTAGACTAACACAAATGATACACCTAGCAATTAACTTTTAAAACAGTCAATAAATTGTTAGCCTTCCATAAACAAAACAACTGTGATTCCTGGCTTCTTTTAGATTCAAATTAAGAAACCTGTACATACACATTTTAATAATGCCAGGTAAACTATTATCACCTATCAGCCTACCAGCAGTCATAGAACAATGCATGTTATACCTACACACACCTAAAATTTGGCAGATTTTACTCACAACCCTCAGTTACATTTAGTTAGCTAGGCAACTTAGTTATCAAGTTAACTTCACAGTAAAATATGACTATACTTCTGACAGACTTTTCCAGTGTTCAGTTGATGATGACACCCATTGACCATCAAGAAAGTTGGTTTATAGCACCTTTAGAAAACCTCAGACCCTCAGGGTATCCCAGAGTATTTGCAAGATGTAAATAGTGAGAAACATAGAGACATTATTAAAGGCTATAGTAATCTAATTAAATCAGACTGACTTTTTTTCAGTGAGGACTTGATTCTCTCCTGACTGTTTTCCTCCATGTCATCATTTCTTAAATACCACTTTCTGGTGGTACTACTGCCAGAAAAAATTATGGCAGAACAATTTTCCTGAGGAGATCCTTCAGTTTTCCAGACCAAAGTCTGCCAAAAAAACACCATCCACCTGTTCTTCCCATTCACTAGGGAAAATCTTACCTCTTCAAGCTCAGCTGCATTTCTTATAAACCCATTAAAACATCCCAAATTTTAGTTCTCCCACCTTTCTGCTACATGCTCCAAACTGTCTCATCAACAGCTTGGTCTCTATTTACTGTATCTTCCCCATCTTTGCTGTGTGTCTGTCTAGTGTTTGATCATTCCCTACTTCAGTCCTACTCCAGTATTTCTAACTGACAATGAAATTACAGTTATTCCACGGGGGGGGAGAGAAAGGAACATAATTCCTTTTGGCAGCCTCAAAAACAGTCAGAACACTACTACTGTCACCATAATCTTTGTAGTGATGCATTTACAGCATTGTTATAGGCAGCGCAGTTTGGAAGATGATGGCTTATAGCCAATACATTTAGTAGTTTTGGTACAACCCTAGACTGATTTTGCTGTTGCACAGTTTGTGAATATATAGTGAAATCAATGCAGCTGAACACTGATTTACTGTACAGACACACTACACAGTTGACAAAACTATCGCAGATTTATAACTCATGTATCTCAGGACCAGTTTGTATTCTCAAATATGCATACAAAATCTTCAAATGCTATACAGATGTATCTTCTGCATGGAAAAAAAATCTGGAGAAAAATCTGGAAATGTGGGAGGACGAAGCTTATCACAATCTGTATGTGGCACTCTGTAGTGCTCAGGAGTGATGAAAGTCCTGCTCAACAGAAAACGTTGGTCTATGGACAAATGTCCTAATTAAGGACACATTTTAAAGCAATGTGTTAGGCCAGTTCTTAGTATAAAAGCAATTAGTTTAGTGTAAGCTACTGGACCATTCATGTTATGATATACATCATAAAAATTTTTGTTCCCAACTAAGTCTACACTTGCTGCTGCTGTTATTGTTTGCAGAGGGGGCTGGTTTTGGTGGTGGGAGTAGTGTTTTGTTGCTTGTGGTGGCTTGAGTTTATCAGTAACATTAAGTATTATAGCTAAAATATTAGCTTTTTTAGAATAAAAGACAGAAATTTTAAATGTTTGACTCCAGCCTGTAAAAATTTTATGCTAGACATAACTGCAAATATGTGCAAGTTTGCAAGACTGGGGATTTATTTAGTTTTGTATAGCACTGAGAGGAACACATTTTTCAGTGAATCTAGCAAGGCACAATGTTCTGAACATGAAGTGGAAAAGCAGAAGGTTAAAAATAAATCAATTTAATTTGGGATACATTCTCTTAGCACCCTTTTTACAAGCCCTGTTCCTGCAGTGCCATTTTCATATTACTTAGGACTGCTGAAATCGGTTGACACCTTGCACACAATATTAAAAATCATTTTAGACCAATTTTTTTCTGCACCACACTAATTAAGGAAAACTTCATTCCTTAGATTTTTTTCTGTGCTTGTAATGAAATAAAATATAGATTACATTTATTATTTTTAATATAGTAACAAATGTTTGAATTTCTTTGAAAGATACTTCAAACTGGCTACTCAGTTTGAAGAAACTGAAGGAGCAGTAAAATCATTCCAACAACTGACAGAATTCTGAAAGATAATGAACAAGTTCAACAACATGTTATAATTTGAATGTTAATTAAACTTTACTCTTGGAAGCAGTTAAAATAAAAAACTGTATTTAAAAACACTCTCAGGACGAAGCAATTCCCTAGAAAGAGAAATCCAAAGGACATTTTTTTTTTAAAGCAGGCCTAGAGAATGAGTAAACTAAGTTTGAAATCCAACAGGAATTAAGGATGGGACTAGAAAAGTGTTTGGGGGAAAGTGCAGAAACTGTTTTGGTTTTGTCTATTTTTTATAGTGAAAAAATCTCTTAAAATCTAAACCAGGTTATTTGAAATCTAAGAATACATTATCTTTATGAAGTTGCAGGTTGTTTTTATTCTGCATCCTCAATTGCCTTGCATTGCTGAGCAACTGTATAAAAAAGATTCCAATAAGAAACCTTCTTTGAAATTGTACTCTGCAATTACTTACCTCCTATCTATTTACATTTGTTGTATAATTTAGCACAAATCATTTTAACTCAAAGAAATGACTTTAGATGAAATTAAGGAAAACAAATCCACATTTTTCTAAACACAAAACCAGCACCTTTATAGCAAAAGCTGCTGCCAGAAAGGATGGTTGTGAAAATTCCAGCTTCAACATGATCTCAGCTATTAGACAAATATATTCTACAACTGCTCTTTCAAAAAAAAAAAGAAAAAAACAAAAAAACAAACAATTAAAAAAAAAAAAGCCACAAAAAGCCCCCCAAAAACCTAACATAGCAAACAAAGCATAGTGCAAGAACATCAGCATCAGCCTTCAAACCTTAGCCTGTTGTATCTAGACATTTGTGGCTTTTAGGTAGGGTAGGCATGACACGAATATTAAGGCTCCTAAGGCTTTACTTTTGACTGTTGTAAACCTTGAAAACAAATATCAACCACTGTAGCCCAATACTTTTGAAAGTTAGCTAAGTATGGATAAAGCTTATAGTGAAGAGGATAATGACAATAGCTCGGCAAGGTAAAGCAATGAGGAAATGTTTAACAGCTAGGCCTGTTCCATGATGTAAACAACTTGAAATTTAACAGCAATCTAAGCATAGGTTCCAAAAGTGAACTTTTAACATCTGCATGAAAGATTCACCTCTCTGGCCAATCTAAGAATCCCAGAAGAGTTTTGACCAATCTAAGAATCCCAGAAGAGTTTTGCAATGAACACACTATTACTCCTGAATAATCTAAGAATCTATAACATGCTTTGAAGTCCAAGTCCTTCATGGTGATGCAAGCAATCTGCTCAGAACTGAATATACAAAAAAAAAAAAAAAAAAAAAAAGGGAAGCCTTACAGCCTTGCATTATTAGAAGATGTTAGTGACTTTTCTGTCAGTAACCACTAGTGATAACATACAACAATTTCAAAAAAACATAGCTGGGTTAGCAGGGATCCTTCTATATATTCATGGGCTCCTGAGTTCACAGTAGCCAGATTTTTTCAAACATCACTTTCATTTGATGAAAAATGAATATTCAGGTTAACCAAGATGACAACTACATTTTTGTTTGCCATTTCTCTGGAAAGAATCAGGAGTCATTTGCAACTCTATATGTAGATGGACTTCAATTAATTTACACTAACAAATATAAAAAAGAAATATTTAAGGTCCCATTATTATGTTTCTTTCAGCTGAACTTGGAAGGCAGAGCACACCTCCAACCATTTTTAAAGATATAAAAAAAATTTCATTTAGTTAAAAAAAGAAAGCAGCTACAGTAACAACACTGGATGTTGAAATTACAATGAGAATAGTAATGTTAACTATATCTGCAAATTTCAATGAATACTGGATCAAGTTCAGTGTTATCCTTTATGTTTTTCTCTTTCAACACAACTGTTCTAAAGATTATTGCAGGCCTCCATCTAAGCAATTAAGGTGTTGATTTGAAAGAAGGTTGCAAATATATCAGAAATGTACTATTTTATAATTTTACCCATTCAGTTAATATGTGATGAAAAACAAAGCATACATTTTTTACATATAATCATTGGGAAAACTGTCCTCACTCAGGTATGTTATCCTAACCACAAATTTTTGGTCAACAACAATTTCAAAATAACTACCTAGCATGGTTGTCACAGACACAAATTAGATAATCCAGTTGGAAAAAGCAGTGCTACTTCTTAGTCACGTTTGTTATAAAACGCTCTTCAGTGGGCAGCATTAAAGTGCTTAAAAAGGTAGGGATTTTCAGATGCTGAAATTCCAATTAGGAATTAAAGTGGTTTTTTTACATGTCCAAGATAACAAAATGCTGTAGAAGTACCATTCTAGTTTGAAGGGTAGAGTTTGACTCCGAAAGGAGATGCATATTTGCTTAGTAAGCCATATAACACTATTTCTAGCCGTTCTCCAAGACAACAGAATAAATCCTCTTTGGTCCAGAGAATAGATCACTTTGGCCTGACTCATCTCCTATTGCATTATTATGCAAGTAAAGCAAGTGCACCTAAATGTCCTCTCAAGATGAGTAAAACTATTTACCAAATCACTTATATAAAACCCTATTGAAAAACCTGAGTAAATTAGAAGTTAGGAAATAACAAGTGAAAGATTGCTATGTGATTTGAATTCTGTGTTGTCTTGCTTGAACATTATTTTATAGACTAATATTCTGATCTAGCTCCTTATTTACAAAACAGATCCACTAAAAAGAAATCTAGAGCAGATTCATGTCATGCCCAAAAGATAAAGAAACTCAGATTTCTGAGCACTACATAATCTATTTGCAAAGTAAGACAGTCTTCCAAGTTTCTCTCCCTCTTTACGGGTGGGTTTGCCTCCATCGATCATAACCATGGCAGGAAGTTATGACACAAACCATTGAACACAGAAGTCCCAGGCTAATAATATACTTAATATAATAAACTTATCTTACAATCAATTTGTTGTCAAATCTTAGATATTAAATTTCTATGTATATTGCAAATATACAGTCTGTGGTGTAACCAGGGATTAAAAGGAAAGAAGTCATTGAGGGATGCATGGTCTGCCTACTCTGTTTAAAGCAGAGTAAAGGAAGCTACCCTCTGCTGAAATCAGTAGCACACACTGCTACTGACCTTACAATAGATATTTTTTTGTGTCCACAGTTAAGAACTGAAATTGTTCAGGAAACAAATGGGGAAACCATAATTACAATTATCTTCCTTTTGAACAGGAAAGAATGGCAAAAAGCTGTCAATTTTGAGGCTAAACTAG